>CM060408.1:32844804-38609804 GCA_030545235.1 Helianthus tuberosus
TTTGTTTTGTTTTGTGTTGAATCTCAATTTACTGTTATTGATCCAAATTTTGATGTTATCAGAAAAATATATAATCCGTTTGTTTTTTAATAGTATGCCTGTAAGATTGGCGATGTCATTTTTTAGGGGGTCTTTGATATTTATATTTTTGAGATTCTGAACAACGCAATTCATGTCATTAGTTTGTCAGTCCATTGATGATGAACGTGCATACATTTTTATGTTAATAAGTCTGCAACTGGTGTGGCCATGATAACAAAGACTCCTAGCTCCCATCACCTTCTTGTAAGATATCATATATGCGTGTACGATCTTTTTAATTCTTATCGAAAGATGTGCTCTAAGCCTGATCATATGTTAAAACTAAAAATTAAACGATTAAATTAAAATAACCTCATTTCTACACTTAATCATTATAGACTAGCGGCATCTTAGATAGGATAAGACTTAGGGACCATGAGGTCCTGGGTTCGATTCTCACGAGGGGGGTTTCCTACCTTTATTGTGTTTTCCCGCTGGTGGCACGATGATACTCTAGTGATCCAAATTTGTAGTTAAAAAAAAATTTCAATTCCCCACTTTTAATCTGGACATCCTACGCATATTTAGCCTGTTCCTTTTAGGTTTGTCAATGTTTCAATTCTATTTTGTGACTGGCATTGTGTGTAATTGGTCAAGTCAAAAAATTTGTTAAAGTTAATGTTAAGTTTTTTTTTTTCGGCAATTTTTCGTAAAGCGTTTTATCGTTCAATATACAGGCAAAAAATTATAATAGGAACGAAAAGGGTAAGAACGAATTATGTAAAATGGGGAAACTAATTAATATCATGTTTAGTATTAAGGATAATTTCTTACTTAAAATAAAAGAGTATTTTAATTATTTTTTGAATAACCGCCCGAGAGGGATGATGTTCACTAGGGTTGTGCAAAGGGTCAGGAACCGGACGCCGACCCGTATATTCAAAAAGGTTCAATTCCAAGGTTCCTATTGAACTACAATTAAAGCATAAACTACACAGAAAACAAAATCCTTATGCCATAATTCCCCTAATTATATACATAGACAAATATGGTACTTGGCCATCGAAAATTAGAAGTTTTATGATAGTTGTTAAAGGTAGTTACATCGAGGCCACATGTTTAAGAACGGACACAATTAGTACATGTATAAAAAAATTGTCTTTTTCGACCCATTTACCAAAATACACATGTTGGGGATAGAATTTCTATCGTCGGGATCTTGAGTTTTTTACTGAATTAGTGTTGATTTCAAAAATTAAATCAAAGGTAGTGTTGATTGCCAAAATATTTCACAATTGATGTCATTGCCATTCAAAATGGCGAAATTTTAGGGTATACGGGGCACTTCTCGGGGAGGCTGTTGGGAAACAAACGGTCTCAAAGATTCCCAACAACCCTCCCAAAGCTAACAATAGAGAAATATATCTGAACACAAGAATATATGTGGAAACTCCAAAACCGGAGAAAAACCACGGGCCTCCAGAGAGAAAGATCCACTATGCGACAAATTTTTACAATCACACAGACTAATCTCTCAAGCATCCCCTCGCCCAATTACAACCACACTCTCAGAAGTGTTTAACTAAAACCTTCCTACACTCTAAGACAACAGAACTAGAAAAGAAAGAAGGAACCAAACACTTCAAGTGTATTTTTGGTTGGGGCACTTTGAAACCAAAGTCTTGGACTCCTTTTATAAGCTTGGAGTCCTCCCAAACTTTCATCCTTGCACCGATGTGGGATGGGCACATTTTTCATATAGCCAAAAACCTAACAAATCTCCACCTTTGATATATGAAAAAAAAACAACCACATCAAAGGAACACCGTCTTCAACCGACGATCATACTCCACCATAAAAGAGTATCTCCACTTAGAATAGACCATTCTAAGAATTTCTTCTCTGCACATGTTGAAAAACCTGCTGAAAATTTATGGTGCAACTTCCCCGCTTGGCATACCCGGAAGTTCATCAGCCATCAACATCAATTTTTCACCACATGTCTTGCATCTATCACAACCCAATGCCCATGTGTAAATCCGTGAACCCGCTAACAAAATTGCATCCCCTTTCATGGTAGCGCGGGCATACCATAGGGATGACATAACTTCAAAAGAAATCATCACCGTCAACAACGACGGAGACATTGTTAGCTGACTTGGAGCTGCTTGCCTAATCTGCTCCACCTGGACAATTTCTCTTGACATGCACAGACTGTCCACACTTCCAGCATACAGGAATCTTATGTGAGTGCTTCTTCTTCCCGTTCCCGCATATTAAAACCGTTCCTTCTGACGAAGTATGACCGCTACTACCCAGTCTTTTCTCTTCAGACAATAGCTTCTCAGTAACATCCGCATACTTTAGGGTCTCTTTCCCATACATCAGAATGGGCTTCATATGCTCATAGGAAGATGTCAAAGATAATATGAGCCTCTGTGCTTTATCCTCATCTTCAACCTTCACTCCAATAGCCTCCAGTTCTGACACGATATTATTAAGAATACTTAGATGATCTGAAATTTTTGTATCTCCATCCATACGAAGGGTATGAAACTGTTCCTTGAGATACAACCGATTTGAGATGCCTTTGCCTTGATACAACTGCTCAAGCTTCTCCCACAAATCCTTTGCAGTTGATATCCCATGCACATTTGCAAGAACATTCTTTGCTAGACACAAACGAATCGCACTTGCCGCTCTCAAATCCAAATCTTCCCATTCTTCATCATCGTCTTTACTGGTTCCGCTTGAATCCTTGCTTGAAACAGGGGCCGGTTTCCCCCTCAACGCCTTGTCTAACCCGGATTGAATCAACACATCCTTGACTTGAACTTGCCACAAACCAAAGTTGATTCTTCCATCATATTTCTCTACGTCGAACCTCATGGGACTGTATTTCGACATCGTATCCGTATCTTCAAAACCAGTATTGTATACTAGAAAATATGCACCAAGCCTATAAGCAGTACACCCAACAAAGGATTCCCAGGAAAGAGAGGTGGGTCACAATGGACACACTTAAGTACCAAGTCTTTCCTAGCCAGAACCTTCCCAGGATAAAATGCGTATATCCAGCTCGTGTATAATTCTACCGTATACAAACAGTCAACCGAGACAACCGAATCCTCATTTCTGATGTGGAAGATCAGACTAAGCTGCAACCACAGAGCATACTACGAACCTTCAAAATACCAGGACACCCTCCAAGAAAATCCGTTTCTGATGTGGAAGATCAGACTAAGCTGCAACCACAGAGAATACTACGAACCTTCTAAACCGAGACCTCCCTCAAAACCTGGAGCTCTGATACCACTTGTTGGGAAACAAGCGGTCTCAAAGATTCCCAACAACCCTCCCAAAGCTAACAATAGAGAAATATATCTGAACACAAGAATATACATGGAAACTCCAAAACCGGAGAAAAACCACGGGCCTCCAGAGAGAAAGATCCACTATGCGAAAAAATTTTACAATCACACAGACTAATCTCTCAAGCCTCCCCCCGCCCAATTACAACCACACTCTCCGAAGTGTTTAACTAAAACCTTCCTACACTCTAAGACAAGAGAACTAGAAAAGAAAGAAGGAACCAAACACTTCAAGTGTATTTTTGGTTGGGGCACTTTGAAACCAAAGCCTTGGACTCCTTTTATAAGCTTGGAGTCCTCCCAAGCTTTCATCCTTGCACCGATGTGGGATTGGCACATTTTTCATATAGCCAAAAACCTAAAAGAGGCATGCGGTGACCCTATTCCCCGAGCGGGAACACCGCCGCCATCACCGCGGTGATGCAATTCGGTGAATGGAATCGGTGTGTATTCACCGATGAGGGATTCAAACTTTAAACGGCTATATAGCCGTTATACATAAAAAAAATTCCTAACCCCTATAAATACTACCTCTTAATCTTTTTATTTTTCAAACCCAAAACAACTCTCACCCATTCAACTCATCTAATTTTTTTAACCAATCTTTAAAAAAATGGATTCCAAGTTCCCGTTTTTTTCTCCCCTGCCCGACTTTCCCGACTTTCTCCCCTGCATTGGAGACTAAAACACGATCTCGTTGAGCATCTCGGACGTTTAGATCTACCTCACCTTGAAGTGAGTTCCGACGACGAGTAGTTTGTTTTTTTATTTTTCTAGTTTGAATGTAATTTTTATTTTTAATTTAATGAAATGTCTTTTATTAAATTTTATTTAATTTTTATTAATATTTGTTTAATTTATAAACATGCATAATTACAACAAATAAAAAAAACAAAAAAGAAAAGAAAAAAGCAAGTCCCCCAAGAGAGGAGTGTCGCCATCAAATTGAGGGTGTGAGGGGAGTTAAGAGGGGAGTTGACGTGGCGCGTGCTGATTGGCCATGCGTAAGAGAGGGGATTCCCCTAAGAGAGGAGTGCCCCTCTCACCCTTATGGACTTGTAGCTGTGCAGGGAACTTTTCAGTGCTGTGTAGGCTTTTGCAGGACCAATCATTGGCCTAGGAACTATAGAGAACTTTTCAGGGTACATTTGCCATTCTTAACAGCGAAAATTTTAAAATAGCTCCAATTACAATGGCGAAAAGTATAGTCTGCATACACAGCCATTCTGAATGGCGAAACACCTGCAGAAATTGCCATTATTAATGGCGAAAAGGGACCAAACTGATGGAATCATGCAGAAATTGCTATTAACAATGGCGAAAAGCTGGAAACCTGCAGAATTGCCATTATTAATGGCGAAAAGGGACCAAACTCCAACTGTTTTATGCTGATTCCGTCAACTGATGATTTGTAGAATATGATATTAATGCGGCGTTTTTCTTAAATCTTGTTGCCTCCATTTTTGGACCAACATAGTTTTCAGTTCATTGACTTCAATTGCTTGCTTTACTTTTTTACTATTTGAAGATGTAGCACGACTAGGGGGAACAAGAAAACGCAAAAATAAAGTTGGTCCTCTTTGTGAATCTATGATGTTATTCATGCATTAAATAGCGCATATTGCCTTACCATTTGCAGTTCCCCTCGTTGTTTCTGTTTCTTTGCTCATGCATTAAAGATGTCTTGAAGTTCAGGTTTGGATTTTGCGATTTATATATGTCGAATACCCAAATCACGGCTGACGTTCAATGGATCTTCGCTGACGTCAAGATATCCCGAGTCTTGTAGCTACAAAAAAGGAAACCGTTAGCCTCGTCAAGGAGGGCCCCGGAGGGGGGATCCGTGACCAAGCTCCGGCTTGAGAGTAAGTAAACTTGCCGGAGAAATGGAGGAGTCTATTCCGATGAGTGTGATCACCGGAATATTTTCAAAGGTGTGAATCCAATAAATGTGGATATATGATTAATATGTGAGAATCTTGGTCGGAATGAATGTGTGAGGAGTAAATGAGAGGGAAATAAATGAGAGAGCCTTGAATGTATTACCTTCCAATTCCTCTTGTTACCATTTTCTTCTTCTTATATAAGTCTTAGGCCTTATCTTGCATGTGGGATATTTGTTGAGATGATCCGACGGTTTTAGAAAGTCTTCGAGGGGCTCAGACACGTGTCTGACCCCTAACGGCTAGACTGGCAGCTTCATTTAATGTTCCGGCAGGAGAAGTACGATGCCAGCCAAGATACACTTCTTATCATTCATTAATTGTGGCCTGCATGCTCTGAATCCTCGTTTCCCGCCTGTTTTGTAAAAGGGGGAACCTTAGTGGGCAAGTTAGACCATGGTTGGGCTCGTATCCTGTTGGGCCCGCATGTAGGCAGCCCAAAACGGGTAAAATGGGGCTTCCCCTTGGCCCGTCGTCAAGTCATCTTTAGTCCCTGGTTCTGAGACCCGAGGCTCATGATCCGAGGCTGAATCATAACTGCTCAAAAGGAGGGTTTACTTTTTTGGGCTTCGAGTATGGGCCCACTTCTGATCGGTTATAATTAACCACTCCTTATTTTTACACTAGCCATCATTTCGCCGAATGCTGACAGCGGGAGTTAATCCCCTAGAGACACGTGCATCTTTTTTGAATTTTGAAGGGACGAATGACAAGACGGTTTCCTGTGTGTCAGTTACCCTCTTTAAGTACCCCATTACCTTTTTAATTTCCTCTTTATCCCTTCTGGTTCCTTCTTCCCCTTCTGTCACACTTCTTCCGATCATCACTCCTTTTCCGATTATGAGTCGTTCCGTTCGTTCTGCGATTAAATCGGTCTTGACAGCAAAGGACTTGAAGTCTTTTGTCGAGACATATAACATTCCTGAATGGTTTCCCCCCACCTTGCCGGGTCCTATCGAACCGGCAGAGTGCACCCCGGATAGGATTCCTCTTTATACACTGGCGTTTTCCTCTTGCGGAGTCCGATATCCTCTTTCTCCTTTCAAAGTTGCTTTGCTTCGCCATTTCGGGGTTCACTTTTCTCAGTTGCACCCCCTAGGGTTTATGAGAGTGGTGCACTTTGAGTTGTCTTGCGTAGCCGTTTCCGGTGAGCCATCTGTCCCCTTGTTTTGCATGTTCTATAAACTGATCTCTGATGGAGATTGGTTTACTTTTGCTAAGCGTCAGAACAGTGTGTCGAAGCCCTGCTATACCTTTATGCCTACTTCTGCTTACCCGAAGGATTGGAAGAGTAGGTTCATCTTTGTCTCGGCTGCCATGATACCAGAATCCCCACTGCCAAGGGATGTCGAGGCTGTTATTGAAGATACTGTTCCTACCCTGTCTGCTAACGAGACCGTTATGTGGAAGCGCATGTGTGAAAACCCTACGAGGGCTTTTACCTTTTCAGAGGGGGTTTTGGCCATGGGGGGGTTGAGTCCCTCCTACTTTGTTCGCCCCAAGGCTTTTTTTTGGTAAAAAAGGTATTTTTTCGCCTGGGACTTGCTATCACTTATTTTTTGTTTCTCGGTATTTGGGCAGTCATCTTTAGCATTTTCCTTATGCAGAGTTGACTTTGTGGAGACTGCTTCAGGGAGACTCTAAGGATGTCAAGTTTGTAGTTGGTGATGAGGTTGATCCGGGGTTAAACCGGAGTGTAGGGATGCAGGTCTCTAGGGGGGTCCGCCCAGGCAGGGGGCCCCATTGCTGTAGAAGGGGGCGAGAAAACCTCTTCTGATGGGGAGGAGAGTTCTCCTGATCCCACCCTTGTTAAGCATTCTAATCAAAGTGATGATGAAGCTGTGGAGGTTCGTTTGGTTCGTAAGAGGAAAGCTACAAGCTCTAAGCCAGCCCCTGTTCCTCGTGATATCCGGCAAAGGCTCCGGAGTGCTAGTGGGCAGAAGCCCCCTCCTTCATCAAAGGCTGCTTCCGACCTTCCCCCTGTTGGGGTCATAGGTTCTTTGTCCAAACACCTGAGGTCTTCAAGTCTTGTGAGTGCACCTTTACTGGTGAGTTCCTTTTTCCTCTTACTTATTTGTCCCATCTCTGTTTTGTTTTTGATGTTCTTTTTGTGTAGGGGAGTTCTCTCGATCCCATAGAGATCCCTACTGGTCCCTCTTCTTCCCGTGTTCGGGACAAAACCCCGGAGGTAGGCATGGCTCATTTTACCTCAGCCTTTGAACTCTCTCCTCTTCATGCTACGGGGACCAGTAAGCCCACTCAACCTGAGGGTTCTACTCATCGGTCCCCTTTGGCTCCCCTGTTTGCTGATGCTATCCCTTTCACCTATGTCCCTAAATGGAAAGTAACTCAATCTTCGGTGATAGGGACCCCTGAGGCTGCTAGGGACTTTTTGAGTCATGTTGTTCCTCCCTCCCATAGATTCATGAATTCTGCTTTGAGGGATGTTCTTTTTGAGGATCAATATAGCATGTCCCTTTGTGAGAGTTTTTTCAGGGGTGCTGGCATGCTGCAACGGATTGACGATTTGAGGAGGGCGAATGAAGGACTCAAGGGTGAACTCAAAGCCTCCCAGTCTGTTGCTGCTGAACTTAGGTGTCGAGTGGTTGAGGCTGAGAGAAAGTTGCAGGAGGAGAAGGTACATGGCCTTTCTCCCCCCTTCCCCTCAATTTTTTTTTATTTTCCAACTGTTTTTTGGACTCTTTATGATGTTTTCCGCCCAGGGGGCTGGAGCCACGTTGGAGCAAAAGGGACGGGCCTGGGAGAGAGAGATGGTGATGCTGGTGGAGGAGAAGGAAGAGCTAGCTGCTGAGTTAAAGCATTTGAAGGAAGTTGGCTCCGTTTCTCAGGAGCAGCTGAATACTATGTATGCAGACTATGGGATAACTTCTGATGATAACCAGCGACTGGCCAAGGAGAAACATTGGTTGATCACCGAGGGTTTTACAGCTTTCCTTACTGCAGTCTCTCAGTCAAAAGAATTCAAGAGTGGCCTGGAGGAGGTGTATAGGGCGTACTGGGATGTTGGTTACCAGGCTGGGTTGAAGGATGGGTATAATTACTCTGCTCAGGGCCTGGGCAGAAAAGAGACTCCGCTTTACAACTCCAAAGCAAAGAAGAGACTATCCAAGCTGGATGAGGAGTTTGGGAGTAAAACCCCGGCCATTCTCAAGAAAATCCTGGAGCATCCCCTGATATCAGTTGATGAATTGAAAGCCCTGTTTTCCTCCGCTGGTCCTTCGTCTCCACCGTCTTTGTCTGGGGGTGATCCCCAGTGATTTCTAAACATTAACTTCTTTCGATATGGTTGTAACCTGAATAACTTTCTTACCTTAGGATACTTTAAACTTTTTTGGTTGTTTGAAAGGAGGTCCTTCGTGTTGGGGTCCTCCTGGGTATCTAATCATATAACTTATGACTGTATGTTGCTTTCTTGCCTTTTGCTTGTTTCCTGTTGTGGTTTTTTATGTTGCAGGGGCCTTTGCCAAGGATCAAGTTGGCGCTTCCCTGAAGACCTTTGGGCTGTTTTTTAAGAAGTTGTGCCTAGGTCTAAGTTTGTTGTGTTTGCTGTTTTGTATGCTATTTGCTTTTGCCAAAGTTATTGAGGCTTCTCTTTGTACATTTATTTTGTAAATAAATAAAGATGGACTTCTTTTTGTAGTTTATTTACAGAAGTGCGTTGTATTTATGGTTTGTTTTGTAAACCGGGATTGTCTGTTCGAGGCCAATCGCTGGACAAGTTTATAATGTGAGATTATGTTTTTGGTTTGTTTTGTCCGCTTTCTTTGGGTTAGCTAGACCCTATTTTGCCCCACAGTCGGGCTTTTGGTATGTTTGATATACCTTATACACGTGTGTTTATTTATTGGTTAGGTTTATAGTGTTTCTGGGCACGTCTGCCTAGATATAATACCTGTTATTTTGCCAAAAGAGGACAGGTTAGCTGTCCGTTTGTCATTCATTTCTTGGGGATTAAATTTCCCAGCATAAGTTGTTACAAAAGATTTGTCCTTGAGGTAAGCCCCAGACTAGTAGTTAAATATTACAAAAGTGGCTCCTTGGCCGTTTTTCCTGGGGGTTCACCCCTCATGTATGGTACTTCCTGAGTTGCATGAGGTTCCACGTCCTGGGGACCTCCTTGCCTTGGAGTGTTTCCAGCTTGCAACTCCCTTTGCCGTTTGCCCATACGACCCGGTAAGGCCCTTCCCAATTGGGTCCAAGTTTTCTGGTGCTCTCCTATAGGCTGACTTCATTTGCTCTTAGGACCAGATCCCCTGGTACGAGGCTAAGTTTTTTTCATCTTGGCATTGTAATAGCTTTCCAGTCGCTTCTTGTACTTAGCCTCCCTGACTGCTGCCACTTCTCTTCTTTCTTCCAGCAGGTTCAGGTTCATACGGAGGTCTTGTTCATTCTCTGCCTCCCTGAGCTTCATCCTTGCAGTCGGGGATCCTATTTCAGCCGAGATGACTGCCTCCGTCCCGTAAGTTAAGCTGAAAGGAGTTTCCCCGTTGCAGTCCTTGGGAGTGGTCCTGTATGCCCATAGTACAAACGGTAGCTCCTCTAGCCATCCTTTTTGTTTCCTCCCGAGTCTTCCTTTCATCCCTTTGATAACACTTTGGTTGGCTCTTTCTACCAGTCCATTGCTTTGGGCATGAGTGACAGAGGTAAACACCTGCTGTATGTGCATCCGTTCGCACCATGGCTTGAAAGGTCTTCCAGCAAATTGGACGCCGTTATCACTTACCAGCTCTTTTGGGACCCCGTATCTGCAGATGATGTTGTCTAATACAAATCGCCTCATTTGTTCCCCGGTTATTTTTGCCAAGGGCCTTGCTTTGATCCACTTGGTAAAATAATCGATAGCAACCACCACATATTTGACTCCTCCTGGACCCTCCAGAAATGGCCCGACTATGTCGATGGCCCATTTTTGGAAGGGCCAGGACGTTGAGACTGGTATCATCAGGTGTTTGTGTCGATGAGTCATAGGTGCATGCACCTGGCAATTGTCACATCTCTTGATCTCTTCGGATGCTGTTTCGTACATTCGAGGCCAATAGAATCCCGCATTCATTGCCTTTGCTAATACTGTCCTTGGCCCCGAATGCATTCCACAAATCCCCTCATGCATCTCCCTGATCACGTACTCAGCTTCTTCCATGTCAACACACTTCAGGGATGGGCCTAGGTACGATCTTCGGTACAGTTCCCCGTTAACCAATTGGTATTGCAAAGCCTTTACCCTCACCTTCCTCGCCGCCCAATCTCCCTCAGGTAGTGTCCCGTCCCTGAGAAACTTTACAATTGGTGTCATCCACGTTTCTTGTGCATTTTCAACTGTAGCTACCTCCTCTGTGCTGAGGGAGGGAGAGGTCAGGACTTCCACTTTGACTTCTCTTGCCAGGTGATTGAATGCTACTGAGGCCAGCTTACTGAGGGCATCGGACTTCCTATTTCTCCCACGGGGGATGTATTTCAGCTTGAAAGTTTTGAACATTTCGGCCATCTCTTTTAATTTTGCCACGTACTGAGCCATGGTGTTGTCTTTGGCCTCATACTCTCCTTGATACTGCTTGACCACCAGTTGTGAGTCAGTGCTTGCTTTCACGTGCTTTGCTTTCATTTTTCTTGCCAGTCTCATCCCTGCTAAAAGGGCTTCATATTCTGCGGTGTTGTTGGTGTTTTCAAAATCCAGTCTTATGGCATAGGTTAACTCAACTCCCTCGGGGTTTATCAAAGTAATGCCTGCTCCGCTCCCCTCTTCACTGGAGGCTCCATCTGTGAGTAATTTCCACACGGCCTCGTCTTCTTTCTCTTTTTCTTCTCTTTCCAAGGCCTCCCATTTTAGAAGTTCTTTTTCTTCATCCTCAGGCACTTCTGCTAAGAAATCGGCTAGTATTTGTCCCTTCATGGCTGTCCTGGGTTTAAACTCCAAGGAGTGTTCTCCCAGTTCCATGTCCCATTTAGCCAATCATCCCGACAGCTCCGGCCTTCTGAGTACCTTTTGGAGGGGCTGATCTGTCATTAGGGTGATCTTGTGTCCTTGGAAATACCTCCTGAGTCTCCGGGATGCAAAAACAAGGGCCAATGCTAACTTTTCCAAGGGCATATAGCGTTCCTCTGGGCCTTTGAGTGTTCTACTGATGAAATATATTGGTATCTGCTTTCTCTCCCGTTCCACCATCATAACCGCGCTTATGGTTGTTTTTTAGGCGGATAGATACAAGAGCAGATGTTCCCCGGGTACTGGGGTGGCCAGGGTTGGGAGCTTACAGATGTAGGCCTTCATCTCTGTTAGTGCATACATCTGTCGTCTTCGTCTTAATATCGAGTCTCAGATTCGTTACGGTTCGGATCAAGCATGATGTCATCATTCTTGATGATGACATCATACTAATGACATCATATATGTGACATCATCTATTGCAATCATGGGAATTTATTACACATGAAGACAAAACAGAATTACTTGAAATAGGATTTTAGAGTTGACCGTTTGAAGTTGTAAATCATTTGAGCATGTAACCGTTTGAAGAAGATGTCCGTTTGAAGCATGTCGTGACCGTTTGAAGAGTGATGTGTCTCCTTCAAACGGTCAGGGGTCTCTCCCTATAAATAGGCTTCAAACTTTCATTATTTGTAACTTTCTGATTTCCGACGCCGAGGTGCTGTCGAGGTGTCTCTGTACTGTAAAGTGTTCAAGATCAATAAACAAGACATTTATTATTGAATACAAGCTAAACGAAGACCGAATCAATGAATTCCGCCTCTGATTCAGTCTGAGCACTCTTCTGATCGACTCATTAGGTCGTTTCACGATCCTACAATCTCTTGAAAAGCGGCTTCCGCCTCAGATGTCCATTTAAACCTGTCTGTTTGAAGGCAGTCCTTCAGTACTTTCATGAAGGGAAGAGTCCTGTCAGCCACTTTTGATAAAAAACGGTTTAGTGCGATCAGCCTCCCGTTCAGCTGCTGGATGTCTTTCAGGGACTTGGGAGATCTCATTTCTGCCACGGCTTGGGTCTTCTCTGGGTTAGCTTTGATTCCACCTTTGGTGACCACTACCCCCAGGAATTTCCCTTCTTCTACCCCAAAACAGCACTTCCCAGGGTTCAGCTTCATATTCACATCTTGCATGGTTCGGATGGTCTCGGCTATGTCATCTATCATAGCCATTTCGGTCAAGCTTTTGATAACAATGTCATCCACATATACCTCCAGGTTTCGTCCCCGTTGTTCCCTGAAAAGGGTATTCATGAACCTCTGATAGGTTGCACCAGCGTTCTTGAGCCCGAAGGGCATTTTGGTATAGTAAAATGTCCCTTCGTCTGTGATGAAGGCGGTCTTTTCCTCGTCTTCCACTGACATCTGAATCTGATGGTATCCTTTATAGGCATCCAAAAAGCACTTTAGGGGGTACTGGGATAAAGAGTCCACCTGGACATCTATTTCTGGGAGGGGGTAGCAGTCCTTGGGGCATGCTTTGTTCAAATCCTGAAAGTCAATGCACATCCTCCATCCTCCGTCTTTCTTCTGGACCATAGCTGGGTTAGCAACCCAAGATGGGCACTTCACTTCCCGTACTATCCCCGCTCTAAGCAGCTTCCTGGTTTCTTCACAGGCGGCCCTCCTCTTATTGGGACCCATGCTTCGTTTTTTTCTGTTTTACTGGCTTTGCCCAGGTGTACGTATTGAGCCGATGTTCAGTTAGGCTCCTTGGGATTCCTGTCATATCCCCATGCTGGAACGCGAATACATCTATATTGAGGAGGAGCAATTCCTTAAGAGCACTCTTACACTTGTCACTCATGTGACTTCCTACTTTGACCGTCTGCTCTGGGAACCTGTCACAAAGGACCCATTCTTCAACCCCCTCCTTTCGGGGCTTCTCGGATGCTTCCCCCTCAGACACGGAAGAAATTACTTCATATGCAGACTTTACCCAAGCCAATCCCTTTGGCGTCTGGAATACTAAGGCTCTGTGTGGGGTGGATGCCTGTGCTTGCAAATCCCCAATTCTGGGTCTTCCCAGGATTGCGTTGTACTTTGAGGGTGCTCGAATCACTGTGAAAGTTAGGTTTATAGTTCGAACGCGATATCCTACCCCAACTGTGAATGGGAGTTTGATTTTTCCCAACGGGTGTGACACACTGTTGTTGAATCCTACTAGAGGGATGGAATCCTCCTCAAGTCTGTCTCTTACATCCCTGTCGAGCCTGAGGAAACAATGCTCATATAGAACTTCTACCCCAGATCCCCCGTCCATGTGTATTCTGGCAACCTTGTGGCCAGCGATTATGGCTGAGATGTTTAGTGGGAGTCGCTGCACCTCACTTTCCTCCAGGTGTGGCATTAGGATGGGAGATTTCATGCAGTCCGGGGAGCCCAGGATTCTGGCCTTTACACTCCTGGTGGTATCAAATTCATTCCTCCTTCTAATCATATCTACATCTGCCCTCCCAGGCTCCCTTGCATCTTTCCCTTTGCGATCCCCCCTCCTTCCTTAATTTCCTTAACCAAATGGGCCAGTTTTCCCGTTTTTACCGCGGCTTCTATTTCCCTCTTTAGGTACATGCAATCATCAGTTTTATGGCCAAACCCTTTGTGAAAGTCACAATACTCATTTGGTTGTGCCTTTGGCCCAGGTTTTATGGGTGGTGGCCTCGGGAAAGAGCTCTTCACCCTCTCAGTGGCCAATATTTCACTTGGGGTCTTGGTGAGAGGGGTGAAGTTGTCAGAGTAGGGGGATGGGCCTCTCCCCAGAGGTCTATAAGGTAGGTACGAGGGCCTTGTTCTATCATGCAACATTCTATCAAAAGCAGTTTTTCTGGAATAAGGTGTACCTTTGTCGAGAGGTTTTGCAGCCGGGGTGACCCTTCGGGATGGGGTGTCTGTCTCCTTAGCTTTCCTGACTGTGTCCTTACCCCTAACAAAGGCTTTGACTCTGTCCATGAGATTGTCAAACGAGTGTGGGAACTCTTCCCCTAGTTTCTCGCATAGTTGTGCATGCTTTAATCCGTTTATAAAACTGCTGATCTTCATGACTTCCGGGACATCCTTGATGTTCATGCTTTCCTTGACAAATCTCTCCATGTATTGGTCTATCCGCTCGTTGTCCCTTTGCCTTATGTGCAAAATTTCGTTTGGATTTTGACCACTTTTCTCTGCTGACCAAAGTTTCTCAGGAACTTCTCACTTAGCTCTTCGTAGCTGTCAATCCCTCCTGGACGGAGGCTGTCAAACCAGAGTCGGGCTTCCTCCGTCAAGGTCTGTACAAACATATGGCACCAAACTGGCATGGGCCAACTCCCCAGTTGTCCCGCACCCCTGAAGGCATGAAGATGATCTTCGGGGTCACTCGTTCCATCGTACCGGTCAAAGTTTGGATGTAGCTTTGTCTTAGGGGGCATCGGTGCTTCTGCAATCCTCCGGGTGAACTTTGAGACTTCAACTAAGTCCCGTGGGAGGTAGGGTTGATCCAGGCCCTCGTTGCTTTGACTTTCTTTTTCTTTCTCTTTTCCTTTCGGTTTCTTTCCCGTGATGAGATCCTCCCTTTCTTCCGAGGACATCTGTCTAAGGGCTGCCATGAATGTTTCCAGTGGGTCACTCCCCTTGTCCTTGTTTTGAGGGTCTGTCCCTTCCTGGTTGGACGGTGTGTCGAAGGACAATCTAGCCCTAAGGTTGTTAAGCTTTTCCTGCCTTTCTAAATCTTCAAGGCACTTCTTTAACTTATCCCTGTGCATAGCCACGAAGTCTGGAGTGATAGGTTCCTCTCTTTCTAGAATCTCCACTTGATTCTCGTTTTCTTCTTCTTCATGAGTTATATCCTCCACCGTGACTTTATCATGATCGTTCTGTACCGTTTGGATGGTACGTGAGTTAGGTGGAGTTGTCATGCTGTTGTTTGTGAAACGGGTTATCTTCAACGTCGGAGTTCAGTGTGGAGACACCGGTCAAACTGAGGTCCCACGGATGGCGCCAATGTCGAATACCCAAATCACGGCTGACGTTCAATGGATCTTCGCTGACGTCAAGATATCCCGAGTCTTGTAGCTACAAAAAAGGAAACCGTTAGCCTCGTCATGGAGGGCCCCGGAGGGGGGATCCGTGACCAAGCTCCGGCGTGAAAGTAAGTAAACTTTCCGGAGAAATGGAGGAGTCTATTCCGATGAGTGTGATCACCGGAATATTTCCTCAAAGGTGTGAATCCAATAAATGTGGATATATGATTAATATGTGAGAATCTTGGTCGGAATGAATGTGTGAGGAGTAAATGAGAGGGAAATAAATGAGAGAGCCTTGAATGTATTACCTTCCGATTCCTCTTGTTACCGTTTTCTTCTTCTTATATAAGTCTTAGGCCTTATCTTGCATGTGGGATATTTGTTGAGATGATCCGACGGTTTTAGAAAGTCTTCGAGGGGCTCAGACACGTGTCTGACCCCTAACGGCTAGATTGGCAGCTTCATTTAATGTTCCGGCAGGAGAAGTACGATGCCAGCCAAGATACTCTTCTTATCATTCATTAATTGTGGCCTGCATGCTCTGAATCTTCGTTTCCCTCCTGTTTTGTAAAAGGGGGAACCTTAGTGGGCAAGTTAGACCATGGTTGGGCTCGTATCCTGTTGGGCCCGCATGTAGGCAGCCCAAAATGGGTAAAATGGGGCTTCCCCTTGGCCCGTCGTCAATATCTTATCTAAAGTAACTAATAAGCTGGCTACAAATTGGTTGACCAAAAGTTATGCCCGGTTTCTTGATTTTCCGTTATGTAATCACGAATAGTAGTTTCGTTAATCTTTGTAAATGACCTAAATTGTGTTGGTTGAGGAAGTTATTAATATAGTTAGAAGAAGAAAACATATAGGAGTAAATGAAATTCTCAGTCATGACATAAGCTTAAACAACAGATCAGCTAGGGCGTTGTTTGACTAAGGGGTTGTTTGGTAGCCTCTGAATGGTCATTAAGAGGCTACATCTTAATGAAACCATTAAGAATTTTACCAATGAGAAGGTAGAAGAATGTGACATGTGATGATTTACCATTCAGATGTTACTTCTTAACCATTCAGACTTGAGGTTACCTCTTATTCATTCAGAGGTTTTAAACCATTAAGAGGTAGCATCTAAATGGTCGTTAAGAGGCTACCAAACAGCCCCCTAAATCACTCGGTCTTGCGAGTGCGGAAAGTACGTAAAGTGTACCTTGTTATCGTATATATGCATAATAAGAGAGATTGCCAAATAAGTGAAGTGGCATCTGGAACTATTCCAAATGTATTTACATAATGATTTGTATATTTGGCAAATGACACACTTATGAAAATGTTATGTGTGTTCTTATTATACCCAACACGCTCTGCAATGCAGGTCTTAGAAAGAAATGAAGTCATGAAAAAGTACGAAGCACTTACAGCTCGTTTAGAACAGGAATTAAACAGTATTTCAATCGACAAACTTGACATATCAGATGAAGTTAAAGAACAGGTGAGATATATGATATATGCTTTTTAACTGTCATGAAAGGGCAATAATATTGTGCTAATATAGAGTTTTTTACTGAAGTGAAGCTGCTTTCAAAAATTAAATCAAAACTAATGCTGGTTGCCAACTTCAAATAATCCAAAACACTCTCTTTCAACCCATTTTGCTATCTTAAAGCTGAAATTCATTTTCTGAACACAAAGCCATTATTAATGGCGAAACTTTTAATTTGCTGCATTTCAAGATTTGGAAATCAATTATACAATTAACTTTTCGCTATTCTTATTGGCAATATATTCAAAATTTCGCCATTATCAATGGAGTCTGCTAGGGCTGCAAACGAACCAAACAAACACGAACAAGACCTTGTTCATGTTCGTTTGTTAAGAAATATATGTGTTCGCAAACCGTTCACGAACACTTATCGAACGAGATTTTATGTTCGTGTTTGTTTGTTAAGGAAATGAACTTGTTCGTGTTCGTTTGTGTTTGTTTGTTAATTTTATGCAACAAACAAAACCGAACGTTGACGAACACAAATGAGCACAAACTAATGTTCATGAACACATATGGAAATAAACGAACACAATCATTCGTGAACAGAATTATAATACACTGACACTTATAATATATTTAATTTTTCAGAATTTTGAAGTATTTAAATAAATATAAAAACTAAAAACACTAACGAACTATCGAACACATACAAACACGTTACCGAACGTTCACGAACATAAACGAACGAACACGACCTCTGTTCATGTTTGTTCATTTAACTAAAAAAATGAAATTTCTTGTTCGTGTTCGTTTGTTTAATAAACGAACGAACACAAACGAACTTCCCGTCGAACGATTCACGAACTGTTCGCCCAACGTTTGGTTCGTTTGCAGCCCTAGAGTCTGCAAAAGGTCTCCTGCAATTCAATGATTGGTCAGCTGCAATTCCATGCAAAAGTCTGCAATTCCCAGAAAAGTTCTGCAAAGCCTACAAGACCATAAAAAAATCGCCATTTTGAATGGCTATGGCATCAATTGCGAAATATTTTGGCAAGCAGCATTAGTTTTGATTTAATTTTTGAAAGCAGCATCACTTCAGTAAAAAACTCCTGGATCTTGGATATACTAGGTCTGCATTAGGATCCTGATGTAGTTTAAATGTACCAGGATCCTGAGAAGAATTAGGATCCTGGACTAATTTATTACTAATCGATTATTTCTATGTTGAATGGATATTTTGCAGGAATATTCTTTCATAATGGTTATTGAGAGACTTGAACCCGAATTATCGCAGAGTTAGTTGAAGAAAACATTTGAAAATAACGTTGGAAGCCAGCAACAGTCGAGGACCAATTCTCTCAGGATCTTGGGAATCTCGGAGTTATAGTTAGGATTTGTTTTTTACTTGTATTATAAATGGGCTTGATCAGATCAGCTAAGTCACAACACACACACTCGTTGCAAACACTCAACACACTCACACATACGAAATTCTCAGTTGTAACACCTAGATTTCATCGGGACAGTTTGATTTTAGTTAGGTTATAAAGTGAATCAATTTGTAGCATTATACAATTTTTTTAATGGCAATGCGAAACTTCTCATTAAATCACAACAAAAATAACATTGCCCATAGCAAGGTGCTAAGGACCCATTACAACAGTAGACACTGCACTACATGGGCATGACGGCCATTACAGCAGAAAATTAAACATTGGAAATTTCATACAAAATTGCCTCCACTCGATCCAGCATACCTCCGTCTGCTTTAATCTTTGTGTAAACCAGTCAAAAGCGATTTCCTTTACATCTATCGCCAGTTGGTGCATTGATTTCCTCTTGTTTCTGAAAACTTTTTCGTTCGGCACTTGCCAAATACTCCAAAGGGTCTATATAAGATCGAGTGAATCAACTTTTTCCTGTTTGCGGATAACCCCATTTAACTTGTATACCGCAACATGTCTCCATTTGTTTCCGCTTTGTAGCTTACAGGAAGCTTGAGCCATGTGAAAATTTGGTTCCAGATTGAGCTGGCAAACTGACACCGAATTAAAACGTGATCTGACGTCTCCTCCACTTTGTCACACAACCTACATATGTGTGAGGGAAGACTAATCCCTTTCGCACTTGGTGCTGCTGCAGTCGGTATCCTTCCCTCGGCTGCTCTCCACGCGAACAAATTATACTTTAGAGTTGCCATCTTGTTTAGAATAAAAATGCTTGCTGGGGTGTTAATATCAATATGCCTTGCATATAGACTAAAGGACGAAAAAAACTCACTATTCACCTTCTCTTAATTTAGTTTACATATAGATAATTGTTATATGTTAAGCTACAACTTAATATTTAAAACAAATTTTATCTTATATTTTTTTGTCAAACTATTATTTGTTGTTGAACCGTCTGGTAATTATAATTCTATTCTAAAACTATAATTAATCAACATATTTGTGCTTATGGTGGTTGTACCCTTAGTTTCGAGAGTTTTTTTTCTTTTTTAAATGGATTTTTCATTTCTAACTCTAGAGTTTCAACCTTTGTCAATATAAGTCTAAAATTTCAATCTTTGGTAATTTAATCCCTTTGATCAATTTGATTTTTCACTTCTAGTTCAAAAGTTTCCATCTTTTACAATTTATTTCTTTTGATTTTTTTACTTTTAACCTAAAGCTTTTCATATTTTACAATTTAACTCCTTTGATTTTTTCACTTTTAACCCTACACTTTTTTACTTTCAACCTTGGTCCCTATACTTTTCATCTTTCGCAAGTAATCCGTTCAACGTTTCATTCTAAATTTTCGAGTTAACACGCCGCAACGTGCGTGTGGGGTTCAACGTTTTTTTCATCAACTTTTTTTTTCATTTGAAAGGCCCGTCACAGCACGTCTATTAATCCCCGTTTGATAGGTCTTTCGTAACGCACAGGTCAGAGATTAACTTAGTTATTTTTTTCTATGTTTTACACACAGACGCGCGATCACGTGAGAAACATTTGCCTTTCATCTAATCTAATATGATATATAATTAACGAATCTCCCGCCGCTTTGCGACAGGTGATAATTCTAGTTTAAAACAAACTTTATCTTAGCTTTTCTTCAAACTATTACTTGTTGTTGAACCTATTATTAGTAAACTTTGGCATTAATGTTTTGATCATTCTTTTATTAAATTATATATGGAATGTCTTAATCTTGATATGAACTAGGGAGATACAACTCGCGCTACGCGGCTGGAATTCTCTCGGTATATGTTTGTTTCGTTACAGTACTGGTACTCACACTAGCCTATAGTAATCGAAAGAGGAAACCTGTAACACCCTTGCTTGTTAAATACAATATTTTATATAAGTTTCGTAAAAATGCATGTTTTTACGATTACACGTAAGTATGTCAATACGAGTTTACTAAAACTTTTACAATTTAAAAGTTTGAACAACTTAATGTAATTGAATTCGTCGTTTAAAAGATACGACGAAACGCCGCGCGGAAGCTTTTAACTTTATCGTGTTCGGTTCTTCTTCAAGCTTGATCTTCATCCGGACACTCTTGGCAATCACCTATGATCAAAACCAACTTAAAAGTTAGTTTTGATAGTTAAATAACAAGTTTAAACAAGTTATATGGGTCAAACAAACAAAATTAAACGTTTTTCATGTTCAGGGGGGCTAGGCGTCACGCCTAGGGGCTAGACGCCCCACCTAGCCCCCTTTTTGGCAGACTGTTTCTTTTATGTTGCTGTACATACCCAGCATGACCCGATTTCACGGAAACGAGCATAACTCTCTCGTTTTTTATCCGTTTTACCCGATTCTTTTTCCTACGCGTCCGTAATTTAATTCTCCATCATATGGAGTTAAAATCCAACATCCATCATAATAAATTTTGAGACTTCTAAGCCTTCGACTCGTTACCTTTTTATCGACTTTTAACCCGTTTATGCATTTTATCAAACAAACATATTTGTTTGATCTTTATATCACATACACTTCTTCAAATTAAGGTTATCTACCATATTAGGTTCTAATCATAGGTTTATTACACAATTTAAACCCGTTTTCGCTCGTATGCTTATTTTGACCCGTTAAGGGTATTTAAGCACTTTAAAGCTTGAAATCGCTTTCATTCATTTCTAGTATCTTATTCCTTCATTTCTTATCAAGTAATCTTCCACTACAACTATAAGTGTGTTGGATCTAATGTGGATATCTATATGTTCCGAGTTTTACCCCTCAGATTATTATTTTACGGCAAGACTCAAATAGAGCCATTTGACTAATCGTATTACATCTTTCAACTTCTACACTTATTCTAAGTATTTATCTAATCATGAAACTCGTTTCCAAACAACCTTTGAGGGTTGTTTGTTCAATTTATCCTACAAGGGCGTTTTGGTCAATTTTGGTCCTTCTTTTACGACGAAGGACTTCAGATACTTGTTTGACCCAAAAATCCGGTCTTTTAACTATAACCTTGTTTAGAAACCATTATGTTTCTAAAACACTACATTTATAACTTAAATTATTCGGTTTATCTTTAAGATAACCAAATATCCACTTTGACCTTGTTTAACTCTTAGAAAACCTCAAATTCTACATGATGAGTTGAATCACTACACAAACCTGGCTCGGATCAATGTATTGACCCGTTACGATACCTTGCCTTAGTGACGCTAAGTAATAGCGATGTCATCATTCAATCGATATTTATTCCCTGTAATCATGCAACTCGACAAAACATTAGCCGATATTGTCAAAGGGTGATATTTTCACCTTTTGACCCGTTGGGTCTATATGACCGTTTACTTTTACGAGATGGATTTATTATCATCTCGTCTACATGACTTGTACCGGTTTACACCATACGGTAAATTTACTTATAAATTTATTTCTTGATTATTTTGACCCATTTTTATCCTACGCCATAAAGTGTCCTTCAAAACTAACGGTTATCATCAACGAGTGACTACATTGCCGTTTTACCCTTATTAATTGTATTGATTTACCTTATAAGGTAAATCATTCAAAACTCGTTATTTATTAGTCATTACATGACTAAATGACCTTATTAGCTCTTTTTAACCATTCAACATGGTTTATCATTATTGTCTTTTGTTCCGAACCTCGCACGTCGGGTCGAAACATCATAAGTCAAAATGTGACTTTTGATTATTCAAAATCTATAAAACCAATAGATATCAAATAAAAGGTGTAAGTTTCAACTTACCTCACATCCAAATCACGCTTTTCTTTTCTCACTTGCTTCGATCGACCTGCTTGCTCCCCAAGCTTCACCTAGCTTGTTAAGCGCCAACTATCATTCATCATTCACAAGGTTGTTAGATTAGTCATTCTAGATCATGACCTTCACACCTTATGAATCTTTTACCACTATTCTTATTGAACCTTATCATAGGTCGGTTTGACTTTTAAAATTCAAACCACCAATTTACAAATATGGATGCACTAACAAGTTCACATGACTCGACTTAGGCACATTATCAACCACTTAGTGAGCGTCATCTTTTGAGATGCTACATCTACTAACATGTTATCTAATTCATACCTCAAGTAACCATAAATCAACATGTAATTTTAGTCATTGTATGCACATATATACTTTGACCATCATAACCATGGGTTTAACTCTTGTGTCAAAACTCACTTCTAATCACTTATGAACTCTTAACAAAATCTCTAATTTGTTCAAGTAGTTCATTCATATGAATTAATATGATGTTTATACACATCAATACAACATCAATTTCATCAAATCAACAAAACCCACTTAGCTCATACTTGGTTATTTGGATTAATCACTAGTTTATGGCACAATTCTTCAAGTTTGCATCTAGGGTTTGTTCCTAGACTTGTACCCACACTAATATCACTATAACATTGAACATTCATGCAAGAATTTCGTTCATGCAAGTTCATCAAAATTTCAAAATATTACTAAACATCAAAATTCAACATAACTTGTGATCCCCTAAGCTTGGTGATCACGATTTTATTAAAAGCCCCAAATTCTTGGCTTGATTTCTCCTTGATTTTGATAAATTTTGTGGATTTAGGGTTCACTTGGTAGAACCCCTTTTGGCTCCTGGGAAATGTCGACCAAACACACACTTGAAGTGTGTGTTTTGGTGTTTTGTTTTAATTAAATAAAACTATTTTCAATTTTGTCATGTTTAGTCCCCTCACTTGTTCAACTTTTTATAAAGAGTATTATTAATCAAGTTTCATTGCATTTTAACAACATTTAATTAACTAGGTTGATATTCCTAGTTACTTGGCGGGTTCGGGGAAATCACATCCTGTTTTTACTTTAAGTCCCGTTAACTCGGGCCTTTTATATACTTTGTTTTCTCAAAGTATTTATCCTCCTTTTAATTAATATTAGATTTATTTATTTAAATCCTAATATTTACCGGGTGAATTTTTACCACTAACGGTATTTTACCCGTCAGTAATATTAACGGAGTTTGATTACCAAACCCGTTTTTGGGGTGTTACAAAACCTTATGTCGATCGAAAACAATAAAATTGAATAACAATACCAGTACTGATGTTCTTCGGTTAATATTGGTTCAGTTGGTTTGCGTTCTATGTTTATTTATTTTTTTCAACATTGCGATATAAATTTTATTGATAACGAATATTGTGTCGCGCACTATCATCCCAAACTAAACCGAAACCGACTGACCTAAATCTGTATCGGTACCGGTATTATTTTTTTGTTTTCCTTTGATAAATTGACACCGTATCGCTACCATGTCGTACCGAACAACATCGGTTTTGGTACTGGAGTTTGTTTATATTGTTTTTTCTTTCGAGACATCTTAGTGCTACCATACCATATCGAACATCGGTACCGATACCTGCAATCATTTTTATGGTTTTCAGTTTTGAAAAATTTTCATTTATACAACTCTATCTATGATGAAAATGAATAATGTTACCAGTACTATGACACTCTGTACCGGCCGGTGTCGTACGAACAACATTGGTGCTAGTAACAGTGTTCGTTTTTATCGTTTTCGGTCATATAAACATGTGTTGATTTCTATATCAAGTACATGTATCATAACGATACTGTAACGAACCGAACTGATACCGATCTAAAGCACGCGGTAACGTACCGGAACAACGCGCGAGCAAATAACTTGTAATGTTAAAAAAATAAACATAGATTCGGATTTTATAAAAAGTTAACACTAAAAACTCAAATTAGATAATCAATAAAATATTACTATCAAAAAATACTTAAATCTTATTGGTTACTATTTATTACTAAAAATAACAAATAAATACTTAAAAATTGTGATTTACTATTCATCATAAGTTCAATTAATATGTATAATTTAATATAAAGTATTAAAAATTAAAAAGTAATTAATTATATATACACAAAAATAATATGATACACCATGAAATGAGGGGCATATTTATAGGTTAGTGTGTACTCATCCAAACTATTGTAGCCTTTATTAACAGCATCCATAACGGCGATTAAAGTCCATTTAACTATCTAGTTAATATGTCATATTATTCTAAACCACCACCACTTCAAACCCCAATTTCTTCCTCTAACAATAAACCACTAAACCTCCATATCGCACACCACTTTTTACATAAAAAACAAATAATAATAATAATAATAAGTTTGTGAGTGGGTGGTCCCCCACCATTTCTGTAACAACTCTCATCAAAAGTCATAATTATTAAATTAATTAGTCCAATAGGAAACCCTAATTGAGACACCCAAGTGATTCTGAACAAACCCTAAGATTTTCATAATTTTCAGAATCAGGATTAGGGCCCCTAAAACTCAGGGGGGGGGGTATTTCCTAGTTACGATTATCCACTTAAAACGTAGGCAGAAAGGAATTTACGAAAACCGTCGACTCAGCTGAGCTAGTCCCACACGTGGCAACCCTATGCATGAAAGTTGTTCTTACGCGGGCCGCCTCAAGTTAGCTTAATTATCACGCGGGCCGCCTAAGGGACAAAATTCACCTATAAATACAGGAGCTTGGGACTTGATTCTGGGAGTTGAAACGACGTTATAATTCCAATTCTACGCTGAGATGTCGTAGAAATACTCCAATTAACACACACAGGCACTAAATCGACGCCGCAATCAGGGTATTAGCACAATCGCTGCTACGATTCATTTTCCGACGATCAATATATCCAATGAATGTTTAAGTGCCGCCCACATTAGGGTTATACTTTATCGTTCGTCATTAATTTGACGGATCATCGTTAATTCGATGGATGAAGTATTGTACTTTATCGTTCGTCATTAATTTGACGGATCGTCGTTAAATCGATGGATGAAGTATTGCACTTTGTCGTTCGTTGTGAGAATTTGATCTCGTGAGTTATCGTAATTGCTGGATTGATTACTAACCCCCGAATTGTGTGCTTATTATTTAGGATAAAAGGCTAAATCAGTAGGCCAAACTCTGCCCGTATAAATCTGCAATGTGAGTCATTCTCCTTTTCTCACAGTTTGTGAGTCATTCTTCTTTTCTCACAGTTTGTGAGTCATTATCTTTTTATCAAATGTTTTACAATACCTCAAATTATTTTCAAGGTTATGATTACAGGGACTAAGTCGTGGATATCTTGAATTACTGGTTAGTGGGGTATTGTGCACATTACTAACTTTCTCCCAGTTAGGTTCATTGACCTACTCGGGATAATCACTGTTGGGTTCATTGACCTACAGGGATAATCGTCACTATTTAGGTTCATTGATCTAAATAGTGGTATGACCATCGTCACCATTGTGACATGTCACCATTGTGACAGAATGCCAGATAAAAATAAGATAGAAGCCATTGTAATCGCTCTTATGCTGTAATTAATAACTATGCATCATTATGTAAAATAGAATGATTCACTCAGTATTTCCCGCTGACAAAACCTTTTTCAAACATGTTTCAGGTGACCTGTTATGAATCAGGAAAAGTGCCATATAGCACTACAAGCTCCAGGAAGTGGCTCAGTATAAAATAAAGAAACATGTTTTGTAAAAATAAAAGATTTCTTCGTGAAATCAAACTATTGTAAATTACCGGGTTTTATCCCGAATTGTGAAATAAAATAATCGGGAAATATTTACATTTTAAAAAGATCCTGATGAAAACTTCCGCTGTCAAACTCAATTAATTAAATACCGCAGTATTTCTGTCCCGCGGCTCCTGAAACGGGTCAAACCGGGTCGGGGGCCGTGACAGAAAAAGGTGGTATCAGAGCCACTTATCGAGCCACTGATTTAAGCCAATTAAGTATTTAGAAAATACTTAATTTTTTTATTGATTACTATTTTGTGATTATATGTTTTAATTATTTGACTAATTTTGAACAGTATGGGCAGATTTTTTATATGTTAGCTACTGTAGTAGTAAATATAAATCTTTAAATAATTTAACTCAAAGTTTTAATACTTTTATTATCTAAAGTCTATAAACCTTATTCAGTAAATAAATTTACAAATAAAACCTAGTATGTTTTCATATTCGGTTGTTTCATAGTTACCCAATATGAAATAATATTTAAAAGTTTTTCTATGAAAATTTATATGATTGTTAACTTAATAATTGTGTGTATTTTGCATAACAGCATGAGTGACTTGTCTGACGTCCTCCAGAAATTAAATCTCTATCCAGTAAGAATAGAAGTTTCCAGAGATTTCAATAGGTATATACCAGACTTAGAAGAGCCTATAGAATTCGACGCTTTACCTCTCGAGAAACCTAAGCCTAAGAAAATGGAAATTGGGGAAAGCTCTAGGCAAATTGAGGGGTTACCATCTCAAGAAGAACTAGATTTTATAATGGCAAACGATGATACTATTGAGTCTATTAATGAAAATGATTTTATTCATTCTCTTGAAACACAACTACCAATGAACTTAGAACCAGCTATTCCAAAACCTTCAATCCAATGGCAAATAGACGAATGGTTGGATAATGAAATACAGTTACAAAACCATCCCTATAAGCTTTTTCCTAAGTTCAATTCAGAACCTTTACCAAATTCACCAATGAGTAACAAGAATATGGCTGAATTCCGTCATTTTGACGAAATGGATGCTGGGAATAGGATCCAAGAGATTTTGGGACAGATCTCCTGGAAATACGATGAGAAGAAACGCCGTTACTAGAACATCACCTGACAAAGGATAGGGGATTTATGAAACTATGGTTATGTAATAGTAATAGTAAAATCAGTATGTGTAGAATAAATAAAACAGATGTATATAGAAGCATGATATAAGGAAATTTTAGAAAAGTTACAATTTTGTTTGTATATTCGTTTATGTGATTATGTGCGATTAAATTATAACATTGGATTATTTCCTTTATACTAATTATGTATCTATAAATTAGATATCAGATGGAAAACGCTAATAATGAACCAGTTAATGAGATTAATCAATCTGAGACCGGGGGATCAATATGTGACTAGGCAAGATATAGAAAATATCGTTGCTCAAGGGATAGCCAATGCTATTCCAGGAATAGTTGCTCAAGGGATAGCCAATGCTATTCCAGCAATCATTGCTGTTGTTAAAAATCCAATCGAACCGCAACAAGTTGTTCCTAGTAAACGCATTTCTGAAGATAATTTCAGTAATAGCGTAAATGGAGGCGGTAATCATGTTAATCATGATAATGAACCACGGCAAGCTCCGCTCCCTAAGAAAAGCAAAACTGCAACGCCTGGTTGCACTTACAAAGAATTTCTTGCATGTAAACCCATTGAGTTCGCAGGCAATGAAGGAGCGACTGCGGCACTGCGTTGGTTAGAGAAAACCGAGGCAGTAATTGCCATAAGTAAATGTGCTCAGGATGATCAGGTCATGTATGTATCAAACCTTTTCAAAGAAGTGGCGCTAGAATGGTGGAATACGGTGTTACAAGCTAAAGGAAGAAATAGGGCTTATGCCATGAAATGGGAAGAATTTAAGAGTCTTGTAGAAAGAAAATTTTGTCCTGAATATGAAAAAGATCAAATGGCAAATAAATTTCTAACCCATCGGATGGTGGATGTAGATTGTCGAGGGTATACTACGACATTCTTCGAATATGCTCGAGTGGTACCAACCCTGGCTTCGCCAGAGCCGGTACTTATTTCTCGTTATATTTGGGGATTGATTTCCGAAATCCGTAATATCGTCAAGGCTGCGAAACCTCGCACAATTGATGATGCGGTGGATTTAGCCAATACTCTGACTGACGAACTAGTACGGACAAGAGAAGAAAATAGAAGAAAGGAAGTAGCCCAAAAGATTACCCAAGAATTCCGTTCGGATAACCATAACAATTTTAAGAAAGAAGGGAATGGGCAATCTTCTACTAGTCCATTTTGCAATTTTTGCAAAAGGAAGCATTTTGGAAGATGCAAAGGATATTGCAAATTTTGCAAGATTCCGGGGCATCAAGAAGAAGACTGTAGGAGGAAGAAATTTTCAGTCTGCTACAACTGTGGAGAAACTGGACATCTTAGGCCAGATTGTCCAAAACTGAATAAACCATTTGATAATCAAGCCAAACCAGCAGAAGGAGCAAAAAGGAATGTAAGAGCCTTCCAGCTGACTACTCAAGAAGCCGAGATGATTCCAGATGTGATAGCCGGTATGTTCTTAGCTTACAACGTTTACACAATAGTATTATTTAACTCTGGTGTAAACCAAAGTTTTATAAATACTTTACTCTGCCAAACTCTTAACTTACCGTTAACCAGCATTAGATAAATTTCTACAGTAGAATTGGCAGATGGGAATTTAGTTAAGATAAATAAGGTTCTGCAAAACATAGAAATAGAACTTTTAAGTCATAAATTTTCTGCAACCCTATTATCTATGAAATTAGTTGAAATCAAGGTTGTGCTAAAAATGGATTGATTAGTAAAACAATTATGCTCGAATTATCTGTGATAAGAATTCTATAGAAATTGTACACCCACTGGAAAAGTAATAATGATTAAAGGAGATAAATCATGTAAAACCATAAAGTTCATAATCAATAATGAAAATTGCTAATTATGAACGAAAGCAAGGAATAGTATACATGATTTCAATAATCATTAATACTAAAGATAAAGAAATTAAGGAAATTTCTGTAATTTCAGAATACCCAGATGTATTTCCAGAAGATTTACCTGGATTACCACCAGATAGGGAGATAAAATTTAGGATTCATCTAATTCCAGGAATTTTACCGATAAGCCAAGGAACCTTATCGGTTAGCACAGTATTGGTTGTTAAGAAAAAGGATGATTCAATAAGAATGTGTATTGATTATAGAGAATTGAATAAAGTTACAATTAAGAATCGATACCCATTACTTAGAATTAATGATCTATTCGATCAATTCCAGGAAGATAGATAGTTTTCTAAGATCAATTTATGTTTCGGATATTATCAATTGTAAGTACGAGAGGAAAATATACCTAAAACTGTTTTCAGAACTAGGTATGGTCATTACTAGTTTACAGTCCTGCCCTTCGAATTAAAGAATGCACCTGCAGCATTCATGGACATGATAAATAGGATCTGTAAACCATATTTGGATAAATTGGTAATTGTCTTCAACGACGATATACTTATTTATTCCAAAAATCAAGAAGAACATTATCAGCACTTGCATGTACTCTTAACTTTGTTAAGAAAAGAAAAGCTTTACGCCAAATTTTCGAAGAATGAATTTTGGCTGCTAGAAGTACAATTTTAGGTCATATGGTGAATCATGAAGGTATTCACATAAATCCTGCTAAGATAGCAGCAATTACCAAATGGAAGATTACTCAATCCGCAATGGAAATTAGGAGTTTTTGTAAGTTTAGTCGGATATTTTAGACGGATTATTTAGGGATTATTCCAAAATAGATATACCATTAAGTTTGATTAAGGACCTAAACAAGAAGAAACCTTTAGTATCTTGAAACAGAAGTTAACCAATACTACAATCTTAGTTTTACCAGAAGGAATTGAAGATTTTGAAGTATACAGGAATGCTTCAAAGCTAGGAATTGGATGTGTGTCAATGCAATGCAAAAAGGTAATTGCATATATATCAAGACAATTGAAAAGGTACGAAGAAAACTATACCACTCATAAGTTAGAATTAGGAACCATAATTTTTGCCTTAAGATTTGGAAACATTATCTGTATGGAAGTAAGTTTACTATCTATACGGATCATAAGAATTTAAGATATATATTTGAGCAAAAAGGATTAAACATGAAGCAAAGGAGATGGATAAAAATCCTAAGTGACTGCAACTGTGATATTCAGTATCACAAAGGAAAGGATGAAGACGACAAGAGATCGTCAGAAAAGTATACAGATAATAGATAAAAGCTGTTGGAGTTCGAGTTGGAGACAAAATGTAATTGAAAGTATCTCCTTGGAAAGGAGTTGGTAGATTTGGTAAGAAAGGAAAGCTAAGTCCAAGGTAAGTAGTACCACTTCCAGTGATCTAACATATAGGACTAGTTGTTTATTTTTTACAACTACAAGGAAAATTGACTGGAGTACATGATGCATTTCATGTATCCAATCTCAAGAAATGTTTATCAAAACGAATCACTGGTAGTATCTCTGCGAGATATAGAGATAAACGCAAAGCTGAAATTTGTTGAGAAAGCACTTCAATTTTAAGGATCGAAAGATCAAGTTTCTCAAATATGAACAACTAATTTTAGTCAAAATTAGATGGGATTCAAAGAAAGGAGCTGAATACACTTGGGAGCTGGAATCAGAAATGAAGCAAAAGTATCCTCAATTATTTCGGTAAATCTCGAGGACGAGATTTTTCTTAAGGTGGGGAGAATGTAACAACTCTCATCAAAAGTCATAATTATTAAATTAATTAGTCCAATAGGAAACCCTAATTGAGACACCCAAGTGATTCTGAACAAACCCTAAGATTTTCATAATTTTCAGAATCAGGATTAGGGCCCCTAAAACTCAGGGGGGGTATTTCCTAGTTACGATTATCCACTTAAAACGTAGGCAGAAAGGAATTTACGAAAACCGTCGACTCAGCTGAGCTAGTCCCACACCTGGCAACCCTATGCATGAAAGTTGTTCTTACGCGGGTCGCCTCAAGTTAGCTTAATTCTCACGCGGGCCGCCTAAGGGACAAAATTCACCTATAAATACAGGAGCTTGGGACTTGATTCTGGGAGTTGAAACGACGTTATAATTCCAATTCTACGCTGAGATATCGTAGAAATACTCCAATTAACACACACAGGCACTAAATCGACGCCGCAATCAGGGTATTAGCACAATCGCTGCTACGATTCATTTTCCGACGATCAATATATCCAATGAATGTTTAAGTGCCGCCCACATTAGGGTTATACTTTATCGTTCGTCATTAATTTGACTGATCATCGTTAATTCGATGGATGAAGTATTGTACTTTATCGTTCGTCGTTAATTTGACGGATCATCGTTAAATCGATGGATGAAGTATTGCACTTTGTCGTTCGTTGTGAGAATTTGATCTCGTGAGTTATCGTAATTGCTGGATTGATTACTAACCCCCGAATTGTGTGCTTATTATTTAGGATAAAAGACTAAATCAGTAGGCCAAACTCTGCCCCTATAAATCTGCAATGTGAGTCATTCTCCTTTTCTCACAGTTTGTGAGTCATTCTTCTTTTCTCACAGTTTGTGAGTCATTCTCTTTTTATCAAATGTTTTACAATACCTCAAATTATTTTCAAGGTTATGATTACAGGGACTAAGTCGTGGATATCTTGAATTACTGGTTAGTGGGGTATTGTGCACATTACTAACTTTCTCCCAGTTAGGTTCATTGACCTACTCGGGATAATCACTGTTGGGTTCATTGACCTACAGGGATAATCGTCACTATTTAGGTTCATTGATCTAAATAGTGGTATGACCATCGTCACCATTGTGACATGTCACCATTGTGACAGAATGCCAGATAAAAATAAGATAGAAGCCATTGTAATCGCTCTTATGCTGTAATTAATAACTATGCATCATTATGTAAAATAGAATGATTCACTCAGTATTTCCCGCTGACAAAACCTTTTTCAAACATGTTTCAGGTGACCTGTTATGAATCAGGAAAAGTGTCATATAGCACTACAAGCTCCAGGAAGTGGCTCAGTATAAAATAAAGAAACATGTTTTGTAAAAATAAAAGATTTCTTCGTGAAATCAAACTATTGTAAATTACCGGGTTTTATCCCGAATTGTGAAATAAAATAATCGGGAAATATTTACATTTTAAAAAGATCCTGATGAAAACTTCCGCTGTCAAACTCAATTAATTAAATACCGCAGTATTTCTGTCCCGCGGCTCCTGAAACGGGTCAAACCGGGTCGGGGGCCGTGACAATTTCGGACCAACCTCGTCCGCTCAAGCAAACCGGACCACATCGGTCAAACTCCTCCAACAAGAGAAGTCCGGTTTGGGGAGGTCCGCTATGCCAAGCTTGTGCAACAGACTCATTGTTGTTGCTGCTCTAAAAGGATGGTCGTTTCCTTTTATCAAAGTAATATATTAAAGGATGTGCCAGTAATATATTAAAATGATACATTAACCTGAGAATTTCCGCATCTAATAACTAATATAGTGATTCTAAAACATTCAAATCAACATCTCGTCATAATGCCAATGATGTTGTAGCCCAGTGGTTGCAATGCAGGTGGGAAGGTTTACCACCTTGTGGGTTTCTGCCCGGGAGTGCTCAGGTTCGAATCCCACTTCAACCGAGCTTTGGTTATGTATAGCCCTGACCGAGATGCTATTCAAAAAAACATCTCGTCATAATGTACGGGCAGACGTCACCTCGTGACTCAAATTAGTCAACCACGATGAATCATGGCACATTACTCGAAGGTAGAATTGTATCCAATTCCCAAGGGTACAACTTTTATCAATTTTACCAAATATCCAAACACCACTAATCGCCTACATACATAACACATTCAAATGTATTCAAATTCACTTCCTAAACAAACATCTACAATATCTCATACAAGTTTAACACGAATCACAACAATATCTTGACATCTGAACACACGGTGGGATGGTGGCGGTGTCGCTGTAGTGGTCGACAGGGGCGGAACTAGTGTATTAGGAGCCGTAGCACGGGTTACGGCTCAACCCCGTATCCGTAGTGTATTTTTTGGTTATACAAAGGATACCCCTAAAAAATACGAGGATACCCCTAACCAAAAAATCAAATACTTGATATTACTAAAATCTTGATTTTTTATAAGCCCAAACATTTTACATCCTAAAACTTGTAGAATAATTAAGCCCAAATGATTAGATAAGCTCAAATTAAAAATAATAGAATTAAAAGGAGGCCCAATTGGGATACCCCTAGATTAATGGGCAACCTCCGCCACTGGTGGTTGATTTGGCACGAGTGATGGAGTTAGATGTAGGTTTGAAGCACGGAAAAAGATGACATACGAGCAATAACTAGCGGCGTTGGTTTGATACAACTACGAGTGGTGGTCGGTGTCCGTAAGGGAGAAGAAGCTAGGGAAACAGATGGAATTTAAGCACTTAGAGCATTCACATCTCTTCCACCATTTCTACCAATAATTACATTAAAAAAACAAGTATTTTTTTTCTCTCATTTCAATTAAATAATATTATTTATACCTTTATCATTACATTTTTTTTCTTCTCCACTCACAATCACTTTCAAAATATATTAAAAATTATAAAGGATGAATAGTGTCCCCTTAAACATACAGATGAACAATAATTTTTTTTCCTCTACTTACAACCACTTTTTGTAATATAAATAAATCGTAATTTGTTGAAAGAGATATGAAGGCCCTTACTAAGGTATAGTTAAAAAAATAGAATAGGAATTTTAACACTGTAAACCGATGCTTTAAATTATTTTAATTATATCCGGCGTTCTCTAGCTTCTGCCCACCTTTATTATGAATAATAACTAGCAATAAGACCCGCTCGCGTTGCGGTACGGGTACATCACAAACATCAAATGAATTACTTCAAACGTTATGTGATGCGTTAACCATACGAAAACGCATGTTTCGACGTATCTGATTGAAGTCAATGTAACCAGTATAAGCAATGTGACTGGATCAAAACATAAAGTAAATCGAATTTATATTGTACAATCATAACATATCATATGTGACCCGACTCATACATAGAAAACGTGATGGGTATAACGGAAAAGCTGCCACGTTTAATCATAAGGGATTAATTGGAGCTTTTGAAAAAATGGAAAAAAAGAAAGCACAATTCGACTCCAGTCGATTCAAAACAAAATTTACGAAACATTCATAAAATAAACACGAAAACATATTGTATTTGACCTGAATCGTTTTGCAAAAAAGTTTTTGTCGAAACGTACACCAACTCAAATTTATAGCGAAATGTACATAAAAATATGCACGTAAAAAAGTTTTTTAAACAAAGACGTATTATATTTGACATGACTCGTTTCCTAGAAAAAGTTTACGTTGAGACGTAGAGCAAATCAGATTCATACCGACACGTACATATTTATATGTACGTAAAATTAGTTTTTACGTAAAGGAGGTACAAGTGTAAACTCGAAACAAATTATTTGTAAAAAACTTAATAGGTTAAAAACGTTCGTAAAACAGTGTCATGTAGCACTAATGCCACACCACTGCCAGCGACCACCAACATCGTAAAAGCTCGTAATTATAAAATAAATAAAAAAGGATAAAATAACACCGAACGAAAAGTACACGTAAAATCATTGAGTCACGCACACCCATCGTAGTGTGTTAATGTCAAAAATTAGACCAAAACGTAAAATGTAGAAAATAATAACTAATTCGATTTTTGATCCGTGCGTTGCAACGAACCAGTCAAATGGAGAAAAATAGACGAGTTGTGACAAGCCTGTCAAATGGGGAAAATAAGACGAAAAACGTCGAACCTCACACGCACGTTGCGAAAGATTAAACGTACGGGGAACCAAAGTTGAAAATAAAAAAAAAGTGTTGTGATTAAATTGTAAAAGTTAAAAAACTTTTTGTTAAAAGTAAAAAAATCAAAAGGGTAAAATCTAAAAACCAACTTTTTTTTTTGAAATACTCCCTATGCATGTAGTACAACAACATATAGCCCCTAGCCCCCTAATTTATATTATGAAAATAATAACTAGGGTTAAGACCCGCCCGCGTTGCGGCGCGTGTACATCGTAAACATTGAATGGATTAGTCCAAACGTTATATGATGCACTAACCATATGAAAATTGAATGGATTAGTCCAAACGTTATATGATGCACTAACAATATGAAAACACACATTTCGACGTATCCAGTTGAACTCAATGTAACCTGTATAAGCATTGTGATTTGATCAAACGTAAAATAAATCAAATTCATATCGAACAATCATAACGTATTATATCTGACCCAACTCATACATAGAAAACGTAACGGGTATGAAGGAAAATATGCACATGTAATCGAAAGGGATTAATTAGAGCTTTCGAAAAAGGGAAGAAAAAGAAACCATAATTTGACTTTACTCGGTTCGCAACAAACTTTACGAAACATACATAAAATAAACACGAAAACATATTATATTTGACATGAATCATTTCCCAAAAAAATTTACGTCGAAACATAAAACAACTTGAATTTATACGAAAACGTACATAAAAATATGCACGTAAAAATGGTTTCTTTAAATGAAAACGTATTATATTTGACCTGACCCGTCTATAAAAAGAGTTTACGTCGGGATGTAGAACAAATCATATTTATACATACCCGTACATAAAATATGCACGTAAAAAATAGTTTTTAAGTAAAGGAAGTATAAGGGTAAACCAAAAAAAATATTAGTAAAAAAATTAATAGGTTAAAAACGTTCGTAAAACCGTGCCAAGTAGCACCAATGCCACAACCACATCGACTCTCAACATCGTAAAAATAAAATAGATAAAATGGTAAAAATTACACTAAACGAAAAGCAGACTAAAATCGTTGAACCACGCACACCCGTTACAGTGTGTTAATGCGAATGAAATTAACCAGAAACGTAAAACATAGAAAATAATAACTTAGTCGATCTAGGACTCGCCCGCTGCGGCGAACTTTTCAAAAGGGAAAAAATGGACGCATTGCGACGGGTCTGTCAAATATGAAAAAATAGAGCAAAAAATGTTGAACCTCACATGCACGCTACGACATGTTAACTCACAAAATTTAGAACGAAATGTAAAACGAAAAACGTGCGAAAGATAAAAAGTATGGAGGACCAAAGTTGTAAATAATAAATTGTTGTGTTAAATTACAAAAGATGAAAAACTTTGAGTTAAAAGTAAAAATTTTAAATGGGTTAAAATGCAAAAAAAACTTGCTAATTTATATATGGAATAATATTTCACTGTTAAAAAGGTTTCGTAACGGGGCCCGATAGAACATCGTCGGCAGATCTTGGCTGGGGAATACCGTCTTTGACGGGATTCAGTGACAATGGGTCACTCATAAGAAAGTCACCGTTCAAAAAAAAAATAGATCGTCATTATGACAATTATTTTGGAGCCTAGTGATTTAAGTACTTTATATATATTTTAAATTAGTGATTTAAAATTCACGCGTCAAACAAAATCTCTAAAGTACGTAGCATGCATGCATGCTTGACTCAAGCCTCCAAGTCAAACACTTAACCGTGTTCTCACACATCACCAAATAACGGCGCGCACTCAACTATTTTAAATTAGTTAACCGCCACAAAACCGTCGCACCCCTCCAAACAGGCACAGTACCTCTTCATGCATATATATATATAAACAACTTACATGCACACTTACTTTCAGACAAACAAACAAACGAGATATACATTAACTGTCCTCTAAATTAAACGAATTCGAGAAGAAGATATGGAAAATATGGAGTATGGTTGGGGCGTTGGATCGGTCGTCGCGATGCTTTTGGTGGTCGGATGCATGTTGTTTCTGCCGCTGGGGATGGGACCCATGGCACCACCGTCGATTCCGGTGATGGTTCTGTTTCCGGTGTTGTTGGTGGCCGTTATCATCTTTCTCTCCGTTGCCTCCAACCCGAATCGTTGATTAGTTTTCTTCTTCTCGAATTAATGTATCTCGGATATGATATAATTATCATGAATATTATGATTGCATTTTTGGGATTGATTATTACTATTACTATTACTATTATCCATGCTGTTTTATTTTGTGTTGAATCTCAATTTACGGTTATTGATCCAAATTTTGATGTTAACAGGAAAATATATAATCCGTTTGTTTTTTAATAGTATGCCTGTAAGATGTCAATATTAATACAGAGAAAATCACGAAAATAGCCATTTACATTGAGATAGTTGGTAAACGGGCAACAAGCTGCGCCGCTACCCCTTTTTGAATAGCAAAACTAAGCCTTTTAAAAACTACGTCCATAGATCTCGGGGTCATAACATGTCACACCCCGATTTCCACGTGTCACTGGTGGGCCCGGTGGGGGAGTATCGTGACGTGGTTGGCAACATAATAGTCAAACAACACAATAATCAATATGCACAGCGAAAGCAAATTTAAAATATGATACAACCGAATTTAATATTGTAATAACAAAGTCACAATATCCGGAAGTTTATCCACAGTCGGATCGAAATAAAAATAATATTTATGGTTCAACAGACTTCAGGCATCTTAAGCTTGCGAGACTTCTAATGATGTTAAGGAGAAATCCCAGCCAATTTCGCTTAGTACCTGCATTTAATCTTTTTGGGAAAATACTCAGTTTACACTGGTAAATACATTCAACTGACTCATTTTGGAAAATGATTGAAAATTGGTTTGGATGCACATGGCATAAACATTTTATTTAACTTGGGAGAATTATTTAATATTATAATCTTGTGAACGAATTACATGTTCCTTGTGCGTTCAGTAGCCCGGATCTTGTCCGGGTTAAAGATCAATAGACACACCACATCATAGAGTTATACACTGACAGGTGTACGCCTACACCCCGTGCTCAGGTCGTGGCCATCTCGTAAGATGATGCCAAGGATATCCGGGACATGGTCATTAACCCCCCAAAGGCTTTAAGTAATAAGACTGTTTAAACGAGCCGATCAAATTGTTCAACTACCCACCTAACGGTGGAGATTTGATGCCCGATCAAGCGGTATGCTATATACCGTAACCCAAACCCGTATAGGGAAAATAAGTTAAAAGTATTTACCTGAGCAAGTATTAATCACAATAAGCAAAATGCACGTAGCTTTTACTGGTTCTCCTAATCTGGAACGAAGGTTTAATATAACCTATTAGAATCCTAACGGGTCTTTAATCAAGCTTAAGCTTAGACCGGCTAGTTTCAAAGATACGGTTCGTACGCACGATTAAGCGAAGACCGGATAGAATGTGATTTAGACCCGACAAGTTCAGAGACTTGTTTAATATGGGTCCTTCATGCACATTCTGGATTTTGAGATAAAACCGTTAAGGTTTGACCCGTTTCGGCTAGTTTATGTAAACTTGTTACATAAACCGAACCGTACGCGTAATAAGCGTGACGGGTATTCATGAGAGCTATATACAGGTTTCCTAAGTTAATTATGCCTCAAATATGTTGTGACATCAGTAAGATGTATTTCATTATGCCCGAAACGTGTTTAAACACAAACTAGGCCCCGTAGGGGTAGTTTGGTCATTTAAAAGTTTATAAAAGAGTTTAAGTAACAATCTGAGTTACAGGTCTGATGTAATCAGCAAAAATACATAATTTGCTAAGTTATATCAGTAGGATAAAGCATATATGTGAAATTTATCATTTTTAACCAAACTATGCCCCGTAGGGGTATTTTGGTAATTTCACATAAGCCGAAAAGCTCAAAACTGAAGTCTGAGTTTATCAACCTTTGCTTACTATTAAAATATTATAATTTGCCTAAAATAACAGTAGGTATCAACCCGGGTATGTTCAATAATATTTTGATACATACTTTGCGTTAGAAACGCTTAATAAGGCGATTAAAGGCCATTTCCGGGTTCGATACTTAAATCTGATATTTTTATATTTCCAGAAGGTCCCTGGCGCTACGCGAGCCCTTGGGGTCATCCAACAAACTTTTTAAAAATTGCAGTTTTGGTCCCTGGCTCTTCAAACTTCGAAAAGACCTTATTTTCTTGCATTTTGAGCCCTCGTAATTGACGTATAAAGGCTTCAAGACATTTACCTACTTTGATTAGTCCTCGGTTAACTTTATTGTTACCCGAAAAGGCCTAATTTTCAATGTTGACGCTTTAACCCCTCGCACACGAATTTGATCACAACTTGCTCATACGTTAACGAAATTTTACGAAATTTAAACCGTGTATTCTAGTGAGCATAATTAACCATTACAAAGCTTCGGGTTTGTCAAAAGGTCACTCAGAGGTATAATTTAAACATGTTGACACATTTAGCCCCTGTAGTTTGTAATCTCTCACTTTTAGCTTCGTATGATCCATGATTTATTCGTTTGAAGGTATGAGCACCATGTAGGGTTAATGTACATTATATTTATTCACAGTTGACACTTAGAATACGTATATTCACATACTTTCCATGTTTGTCAACTTTAGTCCTTCTATAATATTTCTTTCACACGTTTAAACATTTGACACGTGTCTACACATTATAGGACGTGAATTTTTCGAGGTGTTACATCCTCACCCCCTTAAAATAAATCTCGACCCGAGATTTACTGAAATAAGTAAGGGTACTTTTCTTTCATCGTGGATTCAACCTCCCACGTGTATTCGGGACCTCTACGGGCATCCCATTTGACCTTTACAATAGGTACATGCTTCCTTCGAAGCTTCTTTACCTGTCGATCTTCAATCGACAAAGGTTTTTCCATAAATTTTAAGCTCTCATCTATATGCACATCTGTATGCGGTATTACCAGTGATTCGTCAGCAAAACACTTTTTCAGATTGCAGATTTGGAACACATTGTGAATTCCACTGAGCTCTTCTGGTAAGTTTAACTTATAGGCAACTGACCCGACCCGTTCGATAACCTCGAAAGGTCCTATGTATCTCGGGCTTAGCTTGCCTTTCTTACCAAACCGCATCACTCCCTTCCAGGGTGACACTTTAAGTAGGACTTTGTCACCTACTTCGAAGTGAAAATCCTTACGCTTAGGATCAGCGTAACTCTTCTGCCTATCCCGGGCAGCTTTGAGACGGTCTTGAATCTGGACAATCTTGTCCGTTGTTTCGAACACTATCTCTGGTCCTGATAACTGGACATCTCCAACTTCCGCCCAACAAACGGGCGATCTACACTTTCTACCGTATAATGCCTCGAAAGGCGCAGCCTTAATGCTGGTATGGTAGCTATTGTTGTAGGAGAATTCGATTAATGGTAGGTTCTTATCCCAATTACCTCCCAAATCGATCGCACACGCACGTAGCATGTCTTCCAACGTTTGAATAGTACGCTCACTCTGACCGTCAGTCTGAGGATGGTAAGCCGTACTAAAATTCAAACGTGTGCCCAAAGATTGTTGGAAACTCTTCCAAAAATGTGACGTGTATCTAGTATCTCGATCAGAGATAATAGCCACAGGTATGCCATGTAAGGCTACAATCTTATCAACGTATAACTGGGCTAACATGTCGGAGCTATAAGTCTCCTTGATGGGTAAGAAATGTGCTGACTTGGTCAGTCTATCAACTATGACCCATATTGTATCATTTCCTTTCCTTGTCTTAGGTAACTTGGTGATAAAATCCATAGTTACCATTTCCCACTTCCACGTAGGGAGTTCAGGCTGTTGTAGCAAGCCTGACGGCTTTTGATGCTCGGCTTTGACTTGCGCACATGTCAAGCATTTAGCTACATGGGTGGCCACAGACTTCTTCAAGCCTATCCACCAATAATTTGCCTTTAGATCCTGGTACATCTTATCAGCTCCAGGATGAACAGAGTATTTGGAACTATGGACTTCCTGAAGGATGACATCTCGAAGTCCTCCATAAATTGGAACCCATATTCGTCCGTTTAATCTTAGAATTCCGTCCTTGCTAAGAGTTAACTGCTCCTCAGTTACTCCTAACTTTTCATTAGGATAGTTAGCTTCCAACACAGCTTCCTTCTGTGCAGCTAACAACCTTTCAATCAAATTATTCTTTATCTCCATGCGCTTGGCATTGATTCGGATAGGTTTCACCCTCTCATTTCTACTCAAGGCATCGGCGACTACATTCGCCTTGCCGGGATGGTATCTGATTTCACAATCATAATCATTTAAAGTTTCCATCCAACGGCGTTGCCTCATGTTTAATTCCTTCTGATTAAACAGATGCTGAAGGCTCTTGTGATCAGAATAGATCACACACTTAATCCCATAAAGATAATGCCTCCAGAGTTTTAGTGCGAATACAACGGCACCCAGCTCCAAGTCATGGGTGGTGTAATTCTTTTCATGCACCTTTAACTGTCGTGAAGCATAGGCAATGACCGTGCCTTTCTGCATAAGCACACACCCCATGCCAGTGTGTAATGCATCGCAGTAAACCACGAACTCTTCTATTCCATCTGGCAATGTCAGTACTGGGGCGTTGCTCAACTTTTGCTTCAGAATATCAAAGGACTCTTGCTGCTTAGGGCCCCAAATGAACTTTACTTTCTTCTTAGTCAAGGAAGTTAGGGGTACAGCAATCCTTGAAAAATTTTCGATGAAACGCCTGTAATATCCTGCCAATCCCAAGAAGCTACGAATCTCTGTAGGCGTCTTTGGTTCTTGCCAGTTCATAACTGCTTCAACCTTAGCGGGATCCACTTGGATACCACGCTCACTAACCACGTGTCCAAGGAATTGGACTTCACGAAGCCAAAATTCACACTTGGAGAATTTGGCATAGAGTTTCTCCTGATGTAGGAGCTTGAGAATACAGCGAAGGTGTTTCTCATGGTCAGCTTGATTCTTCGAATAGATAAGAATGTCGTCGATGAAAACGATGACGAATTTATCTAAGTACGGTTTGCAAACGCGATTCATGAGGTCCATGAACGCGGCCGGTGCATTAGTGAGCCCAAAAGGCATCACTAGGAACTCGTAGTGACCGTAACGAGTCCTAAATGCTATTTTATGCACATCTTCATCTCTGACCTTCAGTTGATGGTAGCCTGACCTCAGATCAATCTTCGAGAAATAACTGGCCCCTTGCAACTGATCGAACAAATCGTCGATCCTGGGCAAAGGATATCTATTCTTGATCGTGACCTTATTAAGCTCACGATAGTCGATGCACAGACGCATCGATCCATCCTTCTTCTTTACAAACAGGACTGGCGCTCCCCAAGGAGACGAACTAGGTTTAATGAAACCCTTGGCTAGCAATTCGTCTAGCTGTGTCCTTAATTCTTTCATCTCTGTGGGCGCCAACCTATAAGGTGCTCTGGCAACTGGTGCTGCTCCGGGGATGATATCAATCCTGAATTCCACTTGCCTATCTGGTGGCAAACCAGGTAGTTCTTCCGGAAAAACTTCTGGGAATTCAGAGATGACAGGGATGTCTTCTATCTTCGGTCTGGGCTCGTCAATAATCACTTGTGCCATGTAGATGACACAACCCTTCTTTAAACATTTGGAATCCTTGAGCATAGTCACTTGCTCAGGCAGCCCATACTGGGTATCTCCCCGAATGGTAAGTGATTCACCAGACGGAGTCTTTATCACCACTTGTTTTCTGTTGCAGACAATTTGGGCCTGGTTATGAGATAACCAGTCCATACCCAGAACTATGTCAAAACCGGCCAACTTAAAGGGGAGTAGAGACAGAGGAAAAGAATGGTTCTTAATGGATATAACACACTCATCTAACATAGTTGAGACGGTTTCTAGTGTACCATCTGCTAACTCCACCTCATAATTCACGTTTAAGGTTTTGACAGGTAATTTAAGCAATTTGCAAAATTTATGATCTACAAACGACTTATCTGCGCCTGAATCAAAAAGTACTCTAGCAAAGACGTCATTTACAAGGAAAGTACCTGTAATAACGTTGTCGTCTAGAATCGCTTCCTTTGCGTCCATTCTGAAGACTCTGGCATTAGTCTTCTTGGCCTCTTCAGGCTTCTTGGTGTATTTAGGGCAGTTGGTTTTAATGTGGCCATTTTCATTGCATCGGTAGCACGTTGCGTCCTTCATCTTCTTGCAATCCAAGGTTTTATGATCCGTGGACTTGCATATACCACAAGCATAGGTTTTTGACTGAGTCTGTGAGTTTGACTCAAGTCTGCACTTTCCATAGTGCTGCTTCTTGCAAATTTTGCATTTGGGCTTCTCACTAGACTGATGCCCATCCTTCCTCGACTCAGATCCTTTCTTGTTGTCACCGTTCCCACGGTGTTTCTTGTTCAACCTTCGTGAACCATCATATTCACGCTTTCTCTTCTCAGCCTCCTTATTCCTCAGCGATCTCTGCCTGACCGCATCCAGAGTGAGGGATAAGGAAATGTCAGCTACAGATCTAAAAGTAGCTGGCCGAGAAGCTTTTACGCTTGCCTTGATCTCGGGGGCTAAACCACCGATAAAACGAGCGATTCTTTTTGGCTCCGGGGTTACCAAATATGGAACCAACCGAGACATAGTGTTGAAGCTCGTTAGGTAAGCTTGACAGTCGAGGTTTGTCATCACCAAGGATAGAAAATCAGACTCTATCTTCTCCACCTCATGTTGAGGGCAGTAATTTTCCCTGATAAGGGCAACAAATTGATCCCATGACATATTGTACAATGGGATTTTTCTGGTGGCTTGAATCAGAGATCTCCACCATGCTAACGCTTCACCCTTAAAGGACTGTGACACAAACTTAACCACATCCCGTTCAGCGCATCCGCTGATATCTACCACCGTGTCCATCTCGTCCAACCAAGTCATGCAGTCGACCGCTCCCTTTTCCCCAGTAAAATCCCTGGGCTTACAAGACACGAAGTACTTATAGGAGCAACCCTTGTTACGGGGTTCTTGATTCAGCACTATCTGCTGAGATGGGACACTTTGATGGTTGGTGGACTGACGGTCATCACCATCTTTCTTGGGTCCATCCTTTTTGGGAGGAGGCTTGCTATGAGCCTCAGAATGTGTCTTGGGCTTTGAATGCGGTGCAGATTGGGTCCTACTTCGAGTACCACTATAATCTTCGTATTGCCGCTCCAAGGCCCTTGTAACTGCGCCATCTACTAGCGCTTTTAATTCAGCACCCGTCAAAGTAATTCGGGCGTTATCGTTTTCCTCCACTGGATGACTATTACCCTCGTCCGAGTTAGCCATTTTAATTGAACTGTTGCAGAAAACAAGGACAATAGTTTATTTGGGAGTTTATTATGGAATTGTCTTTTATGGCAATTCATTAACCATGGTAACAGAGACCATATTTGGTTAATTTGTAAATCATATTTATTTAGGATTTCTATTATAATTTATCCTAACTATAAAACAATAATAGTTTTATTTGTGGCTCAAAAGGCCTAGTCACATGGACATTTTTAATTTAATCTATGATTTCAGAGAATCAAAACATTAAGGTATACTGGCACAATAGGCCTAGTCACAAGGACAATTATAAATTATATGCTAGGATTTCAGAGAATCAAAGCATTTGAGGTTTGAACCTAGTTTATTACCTTTATTTGGCAGGGAGTCATAGCTACCACTGTCTTTTGGCTCATATGGAAATGAGCAGGGCCCGTAGGCACTATATTACCACGTATGGTAAAAATATGATCATTTTAATTGATGATCTTAACCCTTGATTCAGAGATCATTAAATTGGGTTAGGAATCTTCTAAAGAATCCTTATACATATACAATGACGTGTGATTTTAACGAATCACTTCTGCCAGGAGTGTTAACATGTTTTCAGATGCTAACTTAGATTTGAATCTTTTGAACAGGTCTTACCATCTTGGCCTGGTCTTATAATTGACCTGAGGCTAGGTTTCACACTTTAAGATTCTTAATTAATAATTACATAGGCAGATTAATTCAAAATGAATGATTTTAATTTATTTATTTCATTTATAATTTATTTATGCACAAGATGGCAAACATGAAATTTATAAAACAAACATTCCATTAATTTATTCAAAATATTACATACTGCCCTAAACGGGTCTTTTCAAATAACAAACTTACCCACGCAGGGGTTTAAACAAGTACTTACCCACGCAGGGGCTTAATAACACACATGCCCACGCAAGGGCTTAATAATATAATAGTCCACGCAGGGACTTACACAAATAGCTCACCCACGCAGGGGTTTTACAGAAAGATTAGACCCACGCAGGGGTCAATACAAACAAGCATACCCACACAGGGGCTAATAAAGCAAATACAGGGAAAAACAACAGTGGAAGGATTCAATGATCCTTCTTACTCTTCCCTTTGATCAAACTTGCTAATCCTTGAAAGAAAGTCTGTCTCTCCCTACGGTCCCTGTGCACTTCCCGTTCAACCTGATCCATCCTCTGCAGGAGTTCTTCATGCTCAGGTGGGGAGAACCTAGGCGGCTGCGATTGAGTCCGTATGATAGGCCTATGTGGTATCTGGTACCCATGTGTTGGGTACCCAACTCCCCATGGAGCTCCGTATGGTCCTTCCGGGTGCAGGGCATTGTAGTTGGCTGCCACCAAGTAAGGATCGGCCTCTGCGTACCCGTAGTTGTTGTGGACCGGCGGCTCGAATGGGTTGTATGCCATGGAACCTGTATACGCTGGGATTGGGTTATCAAAACCCATTGGCGGCGGCTGCGGCATCGCTGGGTTGGAAGGCCCACCCATTTGTGGGTCCTCCTGATGTGGCGGATAGTGGCTGCCACTGGACTGACGTGGGGAACTGAAATGGAAGTCCCCTGCTCGTGACGACATGCGCGCACCGGTTCTCCTTCGCCTCGGCGGTGCCGGCTGCACTGGCGGCGGTGGAGGCGGTGGCGTGACTGCCACGAATCTGGAATCCACAGAGGGATCCTGTTGCTGCTGCGGCTGCTGCTGCTGAGGAGGCGACGAATGGTGAGGAGGTGTGTAGTACCATTCGTGCCGAGTGAACATAGCTTGAAAGCTATCCGGACCAACATAGGGTGATCCGTGGACCGAAGATCCGTCGGAGATCTCGATCGGATGGTTCGGTGTACCACTTGCGGGTTCGACGGGGTCCGTATCCTCGTCCATGTCGTCCGCGTGATCTCCGGAGTAGTGATCTTCTGGCCCCAGTGGGTTAAAACCCACGGGTTCTTGCACGTAGCCTACCGGATTAAACCGGCCCCGAAAAACAGGTGTGGGGTCCCCGTAAGAAGGGTGCGATAAAGATCGCTGTAATGGTATGTATGACGGTTGAGGGTTGTTCGGCTCGTAGTCCGGTTGTGGCCCATAAGGGTTTTGGACCGGAGGTGTAGAGCTGTGGGATACCGATCGTCTGGCTGGTTCAAACAAGTTCCTCCTGTTCTGCCGAGGGTCGTCACTCTCGGTAGTAGACGGAGCTCGCACATTTGAAGGTCCAGCTTCATTATCATTGGGGGCGGTGATTGGCCCCTTGCCTCTTCCTCTTCTCCTGAAGAATCTTGGCGGCATTTTGTTAATCCTGTCAATATGACATGAAATAACAAAACAAAAGTATATGCAAAGTAAAGGACAACACAAACAAAGTGGAATTTGTCCTATGTTATGTGTCTAGACTCGAAAGTTTAGAATTGTGCAATTGTGTAACTGAGATTAAACACAAAAGGCTATTGTTTAATTCACTCAGTGTTGGCTCTGATACCAACCTGTCACACCCCGATTTCCACGTGTCACCGGTGGGCCCGGTGGGGGAGTATCGTGACGTGGTTGGCAACATAATAGTCAAACAACACAATAATCAATATGCACAGCGGAAGCAAATTTAAAATATGATACAACCGAATTTAATATTGTAATATCAAAGTCACAATATCCGGAAGTTTATCCACAGTCGGATCGAAATAAAAATAATATTTATGGTTCAACAGACTTCAGGCATCTTAAGCTTGCGAGACTTCTAATGATGCTAAGGAGAAATCCCAGCCAATTTCGCTTAGTACCTGCATTTAATCTTTTTGGGAAAATACGTCAGTTTACACTGGTAAATACATTCAACTGACTCATTTTGGAAAATGATTGAAAATTGGTTTGGATGCACATGGCATAAACATTTTATTTAACTTGGGAGAATTATTTAATATTATAATCTTGTGAACGAATTACATGTTCCTTGTGCGTTCAGTAGCCCGGATCTTGTCCTGGTTAAAGATCAATAGACACACCACATCATAGAGTTATACACTGACAGGTGTACGCCTACACCCCGTGCTCAGGTCGTGGCCATCTCGTAAGATGATGCCAAGGATATCCGGGACATGGTCATTAACCCCCCAAAGGCTTTAAGTAACAAGACTGTTTAAACGAGCCGATCAAATTGTTCAACTACCCACCTAACGGTGGAGATTTGATGCCCGATCAAGCGGTATGCTATATACCGTAACCCAAGCCCGTATAGGGAAAATAAGTTAAAAGTATTTACCTGAGCAAGTATTAATCACAATAAGCAAAATGCACGTAGCTTTTACTGGTTCTCCTAATCTGGAACGAAGGTTTAATATAACCTATTAGAATCCTAACGGGTCTTTAATCAAGCTTAAGCTTAGACCGGCTAGTTTCAAAGATACGGTTCGTACGCACGATTAAGCGAAGACCGGATAGAATGTGATTTAGACCCGACAAGTTCAGATACTTGTTTAATATGGGTCCTTCATGCACATTCTGGATTTTGAGATAAAACCGTTAAGGTTTGACCCATTTCGGCTAGTTTATGTAAACTTGTTACATAAACCGAACCGTACGCGTAATAAGCGTGACGGGTATTCATGAGAGCTATATACAGGTTTTCTAAGTTAATTATGCCTCAAATATGTTGTGACATCAGTAAGATGTCTTTCATTATGCCCGAAACGTGTTTAAACACAAACTAGGCCCCGTAGGGGTAGTTTGGTCATTTAAAAGTTTATAAAAGAGTTTAAGTAACAATCTGAGTTACAGGTCTGATTTAATCAGAAAAAATACATAATTTTCTAAGTTATATCAGTAGGATAAAGCATATGTGTGAAATTTATCATTTTTAACCAAACTATGCCCCGTAGGGGTATTTTGGTAATTTCACATAAGCCGAAAAGCTCAAAACTGAAGTCTGAGTTTATCAACCTTTGCTTACTGTTAAAATATTATAATTTGCCTAAAATAACAGTAGGTATCAACCCGGGTATGTTCAATAATATTTTGATACATACTTTGCGTTAGAAACGCTTAATAAGGCGATTAAAGGCCATTTCCGGGTTCGATACTTAAATCTGATATTTTTATATTTCCAGAAGGCTTAAAATAATTTATTTATCATATGTGATCAGTAGCAAAAGGTTTGGAGTCGTTTAGATATGTAGAACTCATTTTATGGCCCGTAAGGGCAAAACCGACAATTACCGGATTAAGCCTACGACTACTAGTTATGCTCAGCCTAAAATTAATTAAAAATATTTAAAAATCCCAAAATAATATATTACATCAGTGGGTAAAAGATTTGATATCAAAAAGTAGGCTTAACTAGGCTATACGCTAATTACGCCGTTTTATTAACATAAAGCATTCATTTTGCGATAATGAGCATAACTCTTAATCTACAATTCAAACTGATGTCAAACTTTGCATACAAGTTTATATATCAGTAATTAAAGTTTCTACTCTTTTACATTTCCAAAAATCACGTTTTAAGGTAATAAGGGCATAACGGTCAACATATGAGCAATTAACGGAAACATGCATATTAATTGGATAGCTAATGAACCAAGGTGTATAATCACAGAGGGTTGTACTAACATGTAACCTAGTCCAATTAAAGCTCTGAGGCATTTCTAAAACATGCCTAAACGGGTCAGAACTGAAAGTCAAAGTGAAAGTCAAACTATGTGACTTTCGGTTCCGAACCGGGTATTTACAGGAATTTGTCGGTTTGAACATGTTTAGACATGTCCTTACACTAATTACCAAGTTATAACAATGATCCAACAGGTTGTATATGATCTATAATGTTAATTATGCATAAATGGCATTTTAAGTATCCTGTTGACTTTTTATAAACTAGTTTGACCCGACTTTTGACCTGGTTAGAGTGGTAATCAGGGGGAACCCTTTTGAGGGTTTATTACCCACATAAATACCAACTTATACCTACTTTTAATTCGAGATATGACTGAGCCATTGTTGACTAATCTCGAAGTCAAACCGTAATTACGACGGTTTGACTTTTAGCTAATAAACTAAGCTAAACTCAATTAAAGAAGGATTAGAACACTTACTGAAGTCCTAAGCTTGATTAGAGAACACTTGAGAGGAAGTTTGAGCTCCAGAAGTGATCCACAAATGCAGATGAAGGTGTGAGGAGTGTTTGTAACTTGAAGGCCCTTTTATAGTGAATTTAATCACCACAATTGGTTGACAAACAAGTCTAGCACTCACCATACCCTTCCAACAAGTGTCCTATAGGTTTAGGGGTCGTTTAGGGGCCAAGGGGGATGTGAAAAATCGGTTAAAGTCGATCACAAAGGCACCTAGCAGACACACATCCAAGAAAATCGGAAATCTGTCCAGATGTGGCAGTGGCGTAGCGCGACTGCCTAGGCAGTTAGTGCTCGCGCTACGCGAGCCCTTGGGGTCATCCAACAAACTTTTTAAAAATTGCAGTTTTGGTCCCTGGCTCTTCAAACTTCGAAAAGACCTTAGTTTCTTGCATTTTGAGCCCTCGTAATTGACGTATAAGGGCTTCAAGACATTTACCTACTTTGATTAGTCCTCGGTTAACTTTATTGTTACCCGAAAAGGCCTAATTTTCAATGTTGACGCTTTAACCCCTCGCACACGAATTTGATCACAACTTGCTCATACGATAATGAAATTTTACGAAATTTAAACCGTGTATTCTAGTGAGCATAATTAACCGGTACAAAGCTTCGGGTTTGTCAAAAGGTCACTCAGAGGTATAATTTAAACATGTTGACACATTTAGCCCCTGTAGTTTGTAATCTCTCACTTTTAGCTTCGTATGATCCATGATTTATTCGTTTGAATGTATGAGCACCATGTAGGGTTAATGTACATTATATTTATTCACAGTTGACACTTAGAATACGTATATTCACATACTTTCCATGTTTGTCAACTTTAGTCCTTCTATAATATTTCTTTCACACGTTTAAACATTTGACACGTGTCTACACATTATAGGACGTGAATTTTTCGAGGTGTTACATAACATTACTATGCATAACCCTTTGAACTCGATTAAGTAGGTCCACAGCCTCTGGCGCCAGAAAACCAAAAGTATCAAAAGCAAATGGGATAAACACGTGCTGGTTGTCAAGGCACGCTTTCTCATGCTTGATCACTTTACCCAAAGCAGCCTGTAAGATTGGTGATGTCAATTTTTATGGGTCTTTGATATTTATAATTTTATATATTTGAGATTCTGTTAAGAAGAAAGATGCACTGTAAGATCATTTGTTAAAACTAAAAATTAAACGATTAAGATAAAATAGCTAGCCTCATTTATCCACTTAATTCAATTCCATGCTCATTTTATGTAATTGGTAAGTCAAATTATGTTAATGTTGAAGTTTTTTTCTGCAATTTTTCGTAAAGCGTTTTATCACATTATTAAATATTCAATATACTGGCCCAAAAATATATAACTGGAAGAGAAGGGAAAAACGAAGTATCTAAAATGGAGAAACTAATTAGTACATATGTACATGTTTAACATTGAGGATAAGAGAAAAATGCCCACATAGTCCATGTGATTTGTGTTGATCAGTTCTGTTTGGACATAATGGAAAACATGAAAACATACCTTTGATTGCAACAGCACAGGCCAGCAAAGAATCCAGATGGAGACGCAGCAACAGTGTTTGACATGATTGTCAGCTTGGTCTGGTTCCTCCTTAGGGTGCAATCTAATGATGGTGGTAAGAGAAACCGATTAAGGGAGTTCGGTTAGGAGAGAGGGGCGATTTCATGAGTGATGTTATTGTGTTAAGAGACTAACTCTTTAACCCTCTAATTACCTCCTTATATATGCACCCAAGAGGAAACCCTAATTAGTTAATAAGGGTAATTAGGCCCATCAACAATTACCAACTAATTATTTAATAGGTTGTTATATATTTTGATCTATATAATGTAAATGATTATAATGGCTACTAGATTAAATATAAAATAATATATATTTAATCTTACATTCTCCCACTTAGCCGAGTAATCATTTACTATGAGTATTAGATAAGCCTGATCAGGAGTTAACACTCATTTTAGCCTTAAACAAGTACTATAGCAGAGAAATACAGCCGTTGAATCATTATGCGACTCAGGACCCCCATTAATCATACTATAGCCTTAATTTAAAACCTAATCGTTATGATCAAAATACGCATAAGCCCTTTGTTTGATTTGTAACTTCATTTGTCTATATGCCATTATGCTAGCTTGACATATTCTTAGAGACATACAAAATCAAACTTATGAGGAAAATTAACTAATACTTAGTCATTCATAGTACGATATGCAATTGCGCACGGCCATTAATTAATACCCGTCTATGAGCTCTTGATGGAGAGGGTGAAACCCGAGCTTTAGAGTGTTTAAATATGATGATTTATGTGTATTTGATGTGTCTATTTGCTTGGAATGAAGTAACTATGATATTTTAGTGATTTGTAGGTAAAACACGTAAATCGGTGCATTTACGATGGTTAAAGATGAAGTTGTGAGCTTTGGATGGGATATTGCAGCTCAAGGATGAATATTGAAGTTGTTCGGGTGATATGAAGGCTCACGAGTGAAAGGAGTATGCACGAACAAAGTTCAGGGACCATTCGGTACTTAATTGGAAGTTGCTTTGTGCCTTAATATGCCTAGAAACACTATACCATAGGCCACAGTGTACACCGTGACTCACAGTTCAGGACATCTGTTCATCAGCAATACTGCACTGTGACCCACAGCATACACCGTGACCCCCAATTCAAGGTCCCTGTGGTGCACAGCAACATTACATCATGACCCACGGTTGGGAACCGTGGCCCTCAGTTCAGAACTTCTGTTAAGCAGCAAAGGTACACCGTGACCCACGGTGTGGAACCGTGAGCCACGGAACGGCGTCAACATCATGCAGTGGTGGTCGGGTCGGGATCTTTGGGCCGCCAAGATAACAACATGCGTAGTTGGGCCGTGAAGAGGACAATATGGGGCCGCCACATACATCACGTGGCTTCTCATGTTAGGGATCTTGGGTTTTGGTGAGCTGACATCATGATACAACAATATCTAGCATCATAAATATATACACGCAGATCAAAAAGGAACAGCATCATCACGTGACTATTTTATTGGGGAAGGATTTGTGAATGCATGATATTCATTTATCATTATCAATATACACAAAATCACCACTTGTAATTGGGCCGCCATATTCACAAGTGGACCACCACTTTGATTGGTGAGACATCACTTGGGCCAACATCTGATCATAGTCACGTGAAGGAGGGTTTGGTAAGATACAAGAATTCATAAAACAAGATCATCCTCACGGCAGTCGAGGTGGAGAGTCAAGAACATAATCATCATTACTTAACGGCAGCCAAGGGGAGATCACATCAACATCAAGATAAGCAACATCATCATCATTGACTTTGGGGGACATCTTTGGCGGCTACATCACGTGGGAAGGGATCATTCTTCAATTGATAATATTTTACTATTTTCATTATATTAAGGGGATTGAAGATGGTTGCAACCGGGTATCAAGCATGCGATGAGCAACCAACCAACATGAGCGGCTAATTTCTTTTGTGGTTTCCTCCGGATGGAGGGTTTTGTAAGTTGGATAATTTTATGTGTTTGTGACAATCGTATAACTCGGTGATCTAAGCATTCGATGCTTTTCACCTTGATTTGATTTATTGATTGTAGACAATTGCATTTATTTAAACCTTAATTTCTAAGCATTCAGTTCCCGAGAGTTCTAGTAATTGGGATATATTTGACATGGGGTTAGGGTTTGTAATTGTAATTGATAATCATTCGATAACCTCTCGTTATGTATTGACCGGAGTACTTAGTCGTTGGTTATCACAATTGATGAATTAGGTTAAACACTTATGTCTATGTGAGTGTTTCGATTAAACACATAATTGAATCTAGCTATAAAACCTGAAATCTGGAGGAACCATTGTTCTTCTTATTGATTTAAACCTCAATTTTAGTTCGTTAATTTAGTTATTTTTCATAACCAATCAATCCACAACTGAGTTTTATTTTTTTTAGTAGTTAATTAAAACTAAGCATTACACACTTTCCACAATCCTCCTCTGGTTCGATATCCGACTTATCCTATCTACATAGTTTAGTTGGTTTTTGCATGTCCATAACGACAGACATCAAAATGGCGCCGTTGCCAGGGAGGCGTGCGCAAAGTGCTTAGTGTTAAGTTCTAGTTTAGTTAAATATACAAAAATCCAAAAAAATAGTGTCTTTTTAGTTTGTTCTGTTTTGTTCGGATTTACGTGAGGTTTTCTTGTTTTTGTTTGTGCAGGTGATCTAGGAAGTGTATGCATCACACTCGGAATTCCGGGAAGTCATCACCATTAGTGTTCGACCCAGAGATCGAGAGAACAGTAAAGCATACCAAACGAGTACTACATCGTGAGAACAAGATTCTACAATCACCTATACCAACATCTAAAGCAATGGAGAACTCAGCGACTCCGGAGAAACAACCGCAAAACCCACTTCCACAACAACAATTCTCACCAACACCTACCCAACCTTCCCCAAATACTACCATACCACCACCACAGTCTACACAACCTACTTCTACATCTCCAGTACCATCATTCTCAACCTTTTTCCCAAACCTTGATAACATTCAACCAACTTCCACCCAAACAACATCTCTTCAATACCCAACTACAACCCAGACTGTCAATTTACAGCAGTCGTCTCCTTACGTTAGAATCATTCCTGATGACACTCCATCACCGATTCAAACTCAAGCACCTAATGCAACATCAATTCCGCCAGCCGCCCGACCAGTTATTTCACAGCAAAGTCAGCCAATGCCACATCTTTACAGGTCGACCATTTATGATCAAGGAAATAACTCAGGAGATTTTGATGATGGCTATGAGGAATATGATAACTACATGGGTCAAAACGAGAGACAAGTGGTTAACACGGGTAGCTATGAGGGGCAAACAGTCGGATTGGGTGTGGCCGAGAGAGTCAATCAAGGGAATGTAGGGTATCAACAACATGTGCAACCAACGCCAATACAACAGATACCACAACAATATCATCAACCTGACCCACTCAATCAGCAGCCTGTTCCGAGAAGGCCGGTGGTGGATATTCCACTACCACCACCGGTACCTCAGATGCAGGGTCAGGCAAGACCGCTGCCACGAAACCTACACCGACCGGTGATTTTACCGGAGGGAATTCCACGAAGAAATAATCAAGGTCCAGTTCGAGGTATAGAGAGCCACTTCAGGCCTGCTATAGTTAACAACCCATCACCGGTTGTGATCCCGCAATTACAAGGAGGGCGGTCATTCGAAGTACGAACGCAATCAATATCCAGTCTGCCCAAGTTTCATGGTCACGCACATGAAGAACCATATCTACACATTGCTGCATATGATGCACGTTGCAATACAATCAGCAGCCAAGGTTTCTCAGTTGATGATGTGAAATTGGTACTTTTCCAATTCACACTTGAAGGCAAAGCACAGCAATGGTTTCATTCGCTACCGTCAGCTTCGATCTTCACATGGGGCGAAATGCAGCAACAATTTTTAGATGAGTTCTATACTCATTTGCGTACTAACAATGCAAGGAAGGATATTCGAGGGTTTCGACAACAGCCCGGTGAGTTATTTCACGAAGCGTTCAATCGTTTCAAAATGATGCTCAAGAACTGTCCACATCATGAGATATATTTGTGGGAGCTTATTAATACATTCCACGAAGGCCTAACAGATGAAGATGCCAGGGATGTAAATTCAATATCCAATGGTACTTTTGGAATGAATTACGAAGAAGATGATTGGGAATATTTAGAAAGAACTGCAAGGGCGTCAAAACGCAAGGCTCAATCTTCTAGAAGTGCACGACAGTCAACAGTGAGAGCAGTAGAGAATCCATCGGAGATAAGTGGTCAGTTTCCGTTGTGTGGTCATTGTGGGGATATAGGGCACATTGCTGATCAGTGCCCTAACATTATCGGTAATCTGGATGAGGTGAATATGATGCAGGGTAGTGGGAACAGGTATTCGGGTTTCCAAGGAAACAACCAATATTACCAGCCCCGGAACCAAAATAATTATCAAGGGGGTAATAATTCGGGTTTCCAACGAAATTACCAGCATAGTAATGGTCAAGTGAATAATGATATGATGGAGATGTTGAAAGCAATTCAGCTTGACTTACAGAGTCAAAGACTTGAATTGAAAAATCTTGCTCAGAAGGAGGAGATGCGAGAGAAAGCCGTTCAATCATTAACCACACAAATGGCCCAACTTGCAACCGATGTGAAGGAGTTGAAGCAGCAAAACGGGAAGCTTCCCAGTGACACTCAAACAAACCCCAAGCACGGGAAGAATATACCAGTTAGCGGGGTAAGTTTTGTTCCTAAAAACAATTTGAATGATAATTTTTTAACTTCTTCTGTTTCCCATGTGATTGCAGGTTTAAGTGGCGCAAATGAGGATGGAGATGGGTGTGACTCAGGAGAGCCGGTCGTCCCGATTCGAGTAGGAAAGTTCAAAATCCACAAGGCATTGTTGGATTATGGAGCTGGGATGAGTGTTCTTCCCGGTAGCCTTTATGACCAGTACGACTTTGGTCCGTTACACGCAATTGATCAAATGGACATGTTTGCGGATGCAAGTTTAAAGCAACCTCGGGGGGTTGTAAAGGATGTCGTAATTCAGCTCGGCGAGTTCTACTACTCGGTCGATTTTATGGTGGTTGATTATGCACCCGCACCGACCTACGCACAACCGAAGGTAATTTTGGGTCGCCCGTTTCTGTATACAGCAAATGCACAAATCGACTGCAGGAATGGGATGGTAATTTTAAGTTACAAGAATCGTAAGCTGTATTTTAATGTATTTTTAAAATCTATTGCTTATGATCTTCTGAATGATGTGAGTCCCACAGGTGCTACTAATGAGATTGGTTTGAGTGGAGGTAATTTTTGCAGGTCTGAGTTAACGAATGATGGAAGGCAGGTGAACAAGACAGCTGTGAGAGGAAGAGCAATTGCAGGAAAACCACCCGATGGTGGGAGTGAGTGGGGCAACAAGGCTGAGGTTGAACTCAACTGGCGTGGAGCTGCGAGCCTTCCACAAGATTGGACAATGATGTATGGAGAGAAATGGGGAGGAAAACGTGCAGCTGAACCACCCTGAATGTCAGGTACGGTCTGGCTGAAGACCTAAAACTTAGCGCTCTCGGGAGGCAGCCCGAGGATGTAGAGTATTGTACTTTGGTTTGGTTCGTTTTGGTGTGGTTGTGTTTTGACAGGTTCTTGATTCAATCATCACGGATGCAACAATTCAAGTGTGGGGATGTTTTTCAACATCCCCGGTGAGATATCAAAGAATTTATGGAATACGTCTATTCCGGTTAAAGCACAACAGCCACATCACTACAGACACATGATCAGGTGCATGTGTTTATCTATCTTACTTTGTTTTTGGTGTGTTTTGTTGTTTTTGGTGGTGTGAACCTTTGTTTTGTTTAGGGGATGTGTTTTGGTTGTTTTGTTATGAGTTAGCCGTTCATTTAGGATAGTTGGTTTGTTTTCCCGTGCTATATTTTAAAAGTACCATACATTGGGGACAATGTATCCCAAGTGTGGGGATGGGGGAGCCCGGGAAGGGATTTGTGGATAAAGCTTGAAGAGATTGAAAGGTGATTGAAATCGATGAAAATTGAAAAAATTGAAAATTTTGAAAAAATTTTAAAATTTTTCATTGCCTTGAACAAGCTAATTGGATACGAAAACCTGAAGTTTCAATCACTAATAGGCTTCTTACCGGTAGTAGACTAGATTAGTCCCTTGTCATGGTTGTTCCTTTAAGTTTCATGAGAGTAGGTTTGACAAGTATTTTATAGGAAATGAGTTGAAAAGAGATGTCTATTTAGGGGTAACATGTTTTAATTGCATATGCTACATGTCGTCAACCTTTTTACCTGTTCTTGGTGAGATCTTGAGCCTGTAGATGGATAGGATACATTATATGATAAATTCATTTGTTGAGTGCAGGCTACGTGTTATTCTGTGTTAGAACTTGTATGATTCGATGCATGCTAAGACTGTGGGTTTGACATGTGCACATATATGATAAAGGCATTAGGATTTCCGTTACACCCTGTGTGTTTGTGTTTCTTTTGTGTTATTCACCAAATTTCCATTAGTAGCCCTGTTGAGCCTAACTACCTTTCGTTTGTTCGCCCGTTATCTACTGTGAAAAACCGACCGTGATGATATTGTTATGAAAGAAAAAAGAAGAAAAAAATGAGAAAAAAAAAAGAAAAAAAAATAGAAAAATATGTGAAGGAAAATGAAAAAGAAAAGAAAAAAAAATATAAGTATTGTGAGTATCGTTTATGTTCTTGGGTAGAAACCAACCCAATAGTATAAGATGTGTTTGAATAAAGTATCACGGTTTGGTTATTGTTTGTAAGCCAACTAGAAAAGAAAAAGAACCTAAAAATATTTTCCTACCTTTACCCTAAGCCCAAAACCCGAAAGTCCTTTTGATATGTGCCAAGTTAGATGATACAGTGGAGGTGTGATTGTCATACAAGCATATGATTACAGGATTTCATGTTTGCTTATTGAGTGGTAATATACTAGCACATTACACGCTAGTCCAGATATTAACCCGAGAGGAGAGTACATTGTGAGGGGTGTGTAGCATGTGTCTAATTGTAAACATGTTAGTTTTAGATAGACAAGTCTTAAGTTTTTAAAATTGCGTCGTTGACTTGTCAGACTGTCAATCTCGATTGTGTCAGTCTATGGGATGGGTATGACTTGGGACTGAACAGGTTGAACCGGTTAGGGAGTTTAGAGGTGTTGTTGCTATGGTGACTAGTTCTAGTTGGTTTGCTTGGGGACAAGCAAAGGCAAGTGTGGGAATGTGATGGAGAGGGTGAAACCCGAGCTTTAGAGTGTTTAAATATGATGATTTATGTGTATTTGATGTGTCTATTTGCTTGGAATGAAGTAACTATGAGATTTTAGTGATTTGTAGGTAAAACACGTAAATCGGTGCATTTACGATGGTTAAAGATGAAGTTGTGAGCTTTGGATGGGATATTGCAGCTCAAGGATGAATATTGAAGTTGTTCGGGTGATATGAAGGCTCACGAGTGAAAGGAGTATGCACGAACAAAGTTCAGGGACCATTCGGTACTTAATTGGAAGTTGCTTTGTGCCTTAATATGCCTAGAAACACTATACCATAGGCCACAGTGTACACCGTGACTCACAGTTCCGGACATCTGTTCATCAGCAATACTGCACTGTGACCCACAGCATACACCGTGACCCCCAATTCAAGGTCCCTGTGGTGCACAGCAACATTACATCATGACCCACGGTTGGGAACCGTGGCCCTCAGTTCAGAACTTCTGTTAAGCAGCAAAGGTACACCGTGACCCACGGTGTGGAACCGTGAGCCACGGAACGGCATCAACATCATGCAGTGGTGGTCGGGTCGGGATCTTTGGGCCGCCAAGATAACAACATGCGTAGTTGGGCCGTGAAGAGGACAATATGGGGCCGCCACATACATCACGTGGCTTCTCATGTTAGGGATCTTGGGTTTTGGTGAGCTGACATCATGATACAACAATATCTAGCATCATAAATATATACACGCAGATCAAAAAGGAACAGCATCATCACGTGACTATTTTATTGGGGAAGGATTTGTGAATGCATGATATTCATTTATCATTATCAATATACACAAAATCACCACTTGTAATTGGGCCGCCATATTCACAAGTGGACCACCACTTTGATTGGTGAGACATCACTTGGGCCAACATCTGATCATAGTCACGTGAAGGAGGGTTTGGTAAGATACAAGAATTCATAAAACAAGATCATCCTCACGGCAGTCGAGGTGGAGAGTCAAGAACATAATCATCATTACTTAACGGCAGCCAAGGGGAGATCACATCAACATCAAGATAAGCAACATCATCATCATTGACTTTGGGGGACATCTTTGGCGGCTACATCACGTGGGAAGGGATCATTCTTCAATTGATAATATTTTACTATTTTCATTATATTAAGGGGATTGAAGATGGTTGCAACCGGGTATCAAGCATGCGATGAGCAACCAACCAACATGAGCGGCTAATTTCTTTTGTGGTTTCCTCCGGATGGAGGGTTTTGTAAGTTGGATAATTTTATGTGTTTGTGACAATCGTATAACTCGGTGATCTAAGCATTCGATGCTTTTCACCTTGATTTGATTTATTGATTGTAGACAATTGCATTTATTTAAACCTTAATTTCTAAGCATTCAGTTCCCGAGAGTTCTAGTAATTGGGATATATTTGACATGGGGTTAGGGTTTGTAATTGTAATTGATAATCATTCGATAACCTCCCGTTATGTATTGACCGGAGTACTTAGTCGTTGGTTATCACAATTGATGAATTAGGTTAAACACTTATGTCTATGTGAGTGTTTCGATTAAACACATAATTGAATCTAGCTATAAAACCTGAAATCTGGAGGAACCATTGTTCTTCTTATTGATTTAAACCTCAATTTTAGTTCGTTAATTTAGCTATTTTTCATAACCAATCAATCCACAACTGAGTTTTATTTTTTTTAGTAGTTAATTAAAACTAAGCATTACACACTTTCCACAATCCTCCTCTGGTTCGATATCCGACTTATCCTATCTACATAGTTTAGTTGGTTTTTGCATGTCCATAACGACAGACATCAGCTCTCTTAATAAGACTTATGGGTAATAGCCCTTCAGTTATAGGATCCTTAAGCATATCATGAATGTATTCGATACAAAACTTAGTTTCCTCAATTCGTTCATAAACGAATAATTAATTGCGTATCGAAACTTAATGCAGCACCTCTTGAACTGTTACTGTTCAAGGAGTCATGGTAGCTGACTTTATCACACTAAGTCTTCAAAACATTAATTATATGGAGTTAATAAACTTATGAGTTCACTGATAAATTTCCAACAACATTTAGTGACTATATTATGTCGTTATAACTTAGGTTGTTATTATCAGTTTATTATGACTCCTCCATAAGATAGGTTTTGTCTGCTGACATAAGGATATACCCGAATTTACATTTTGTCATCTTTGAATATCTCAAAGCTAAAGTAATAAACCGGTTTTAATTCTCACTTCTTCTTCAAATTATAGCTTCTCATTTCTTTCAAAGATATTGTAATACTCCATTAGATGCTTCACATTAATCTAGACATATCTAGTGTGTTGCAATGTGAGTAATATCTAAACGAGTATAGACTTAAACTTACATAAGGCTTCTAATTAATGAAGCGTAAATAAATAATCTCATTTATCCTATTATCCTCTAAAGGAGAGCAGTATTGTTTGTTACACATGTAAGGACCCACTTAATGTTAAACTTATGGAACTGAACTAATATCCCATTGGGTCTATCTCAGTATGTTATGATATCAATTACGTAAGAGATATCTCTGAGATTTATTATATCAAAGTTTGTGTTAACAATGCTTTGACTTATGTAACATATACTTGTCAAAAGAATATCATCTATATAGACAAGTTTATCTTAGTTGCTCCCACTCATTTTGAGGTAGGTACATTAATCCACTTGATTGTTGATGAAAATAATTACGTTAAGATTTCATCACATTATGATGTTTGCATTAACCCATACTTGGACTTTATTGGCTTATAGACAAACTGTTCTATAACCTTAAGTTCAGAACTTTCAGGTTGTTATCTAATGAACATGTAAATATGTCACTTGTCAACCAGTTATTAGGGAAAATTGCTTTTAATGTTCATCTAATGTAGCTTTAAACTATTATAAGCTACTAGAACAGTGATGATCCTCAAAGAAAACTTTGATAATTTATCTCTACCTAAGTATAACCTTTGACAATCAATCATGTTTCTTAGTGTCTTAACGTTTTTATCAGGATTTGGTTTAGTTATGAACGCTCTTAGGTAATTCAATCAAATCCCAAACGTTATACGAACACATAAAATCAGTTTTACTAAAAAACTGTTATATTCCATTTAGAAGATTGATTGACACTAATGGCTTAATTTGAAGAGATAGGATCAGTAAACATTTCCAAAATCCATTTCAACTTCAGTTAGGGAGGTTATGTAATCATCAAAGTTAGTAGGCTTTTAAACCTAGATGACCTCCTGAGTTGATTATTGGGTTCATTAGAAGTTTCAGCTTTATGGATTAGCTCTTGGTTAGGTTGCTATCATTTTCAGGATTCTAAGTTTGTAAGAGTTGGTGCAGTATGGTGTACAAGAGGTGTAATCGGAGTTAAATTCGGAGTGAAATTTAATGACACTCTTCCCCCCGCCTCTTGTATTCCTTACAAATCATGATAAGGACTTTGACTGCTCCCACTGACCTTAGAAAACTTTAGGAACTCAGCATGCTTAGGGTCAATGTTTAATGACCAACAAATTCTAATAGAGAAACAAGTTAATGACGTTAGTCGTTGTGATTTCTCTTGTTGAGGATTATGTTAGTTCAGGTAAGAAATCTAAGTGTGCCCACAATTAGGCAACAATGAAACTTTTGTAATAGTAGCATTAGATTTTAAGGAGACAAGTTATGATAGAACAGTGTCAAGATGGAGCAGTGTCTTGTACAAGAGGTGTAAATTTAGGTAATGTAAAATTTTCACTCCCCCACCTCTTGCAAGTATTGCAAGTTATTATTAAGACACTTAATGCTCCCACTGATCTTTAATATCTCTAGAATGCTACAAGAGAAGTTTCAATGAGGTACGTGACGTGGGAACCTATCATATATACGTTAGACTTTATTTGATTTCTTTAATGTCCAGATATCATAAGAAACTTTAGGGACATATCTAATAGAAATTTTATTAAGTATATATATATGAATAGATTTCTTCTAAGACCGTGAGCCATATGCGACAAAACTTAGATACAAGTTGATAGTCTTTTAAATGATAAATGAATTATGTCTAAATATTCCATTTGGAATGAGTTCCACGAATGTCAATGAATGACTTATGATGGACCCATGCTTATTCCTTAAGCCAAGTAATACTTTAGGGCTTTAATGTCATGATTTAAAATCACTTAGAATGAGATTAGATAAAAAATCATCCTCATTAACCATGTCATGATTTCTCATGAATTTCAGTTATAATGGATGAAATTTATAAGTCTCATTTTCCTTTTGTCAAATTCTCATTTGCATGATGACAAAAGTTGTGAAAAGGTAAGGTATCATCTAGTTCCATCTTAGTAATGTTTCAATCCATATATTTAGAACAAATAAGATGAGAGTTTAAGGTAAGTGTGACTTTATGTTGACTATGCAAACCTCACAGTGTTCATAACTTTGCTTAATTATGATACTAAATGCTGAGTAATCTTCAGAATATATAAGGTATCGAAAAGCGTTGTTAGAAGACTGTTTATTATGGTTCTTATAGCCTTAACATTTAATTTTGTCACTAACTCTCATGTTAGTTATTTGTCGAGTTCTGGTAAGGAAACATATGGAACTAGAGTCAACTAATCATGTGTTAATTGGAATATTAAAATTATCAGACTTAAATATCATTAGTAAGTGACTACCTAATTAACTTATCCAACTGTTCTTTGGAATAATGGATAGTCTCGTTGCTTATGCCTAGTCTAATGACATAATTATGCAGTGAGATTTTCCCTTGAAGAACCTTAGAGTTGGGATTAGCACTTGTATTTTGTCTATGGACCTTAGAACAATCTTCTTTTAAACTATTAGTGGTTGTAAGGTGAATAACATCTTATTTTCCAGTTTCAAACATTTATTTCTTTGTACATATGTTGCTTATCAACACACTCATTATACTTTGGTACTTTTGAGTGTTATAGTTGATTTATAAGGCATCAAATTGTACAAGTGAAAATCTTAGTATGTAATGTACTGGAAAAATATACTTATTTCCATGCGTAAGCCCCTAACTTTATGGGTCATGGTATTGTACATTATAATATATTCACATATACCACTTAACCTTATAGTTTAGAATTTTAAATGAAGGCATGCATCTTAGGAGTTCTAGTTATTATTCCGCAAATTATAGATTAGTCTTAGGAAAGACTTAATCTGGAATAACTTTAGTCATAGCGTTTATGTTAGAGAGATCTTGATTATCATAAGAGACATCATGTTCGATTTATCCTAATCATCATGCTCTACTTTTCTTCTGTAGTGCTTTATCAGAAGAGAGCAGTAGGATTATCGTGTCTTAAGAGATAACCAAGGGTTTAATTTAAGAGCTAATCTTATAGAAACTTTAAATAAAGCAAACATTTTAGGTTTAGGAATTAGAGTGGATGAGATATATATAGAAGAAAAATTATAGTGAGTAAAATTATGGGTACTAAGAATAAGGCAGACGAAATGATCATAAAACTTAATTAAGAATCATTAATATAAGGATCATTGAGTGAAGAGGTTGTGATATGTCTATTACTAACATCAAAATAATAGACTTAGCTAAAAATTCTACTTAAACGAAGATAAAACAGCTTTGGCCAGAAGTGTAATCATTTAAGCATATGTGCAAAGTGGTTGTAACAAATCAGCTTTGGCCAGAAATTGAGACAATCACTTTAGTTATGCACTCCTTAAGTATGCCATCTATGAATGAATTAAATCAGCTTTGGCCAGAAATTAAGACATTCATGCTTATGATGCATACTTAACATAGCTTTCGTAATACTTGGATGATTAGTAGATGTATCAAATCAGCTTTGGCCAGAAATGATACATCAGAAGCTCATTCAAGTAAAGCCATTTTGGTTTTGTAAAACATTATTTGATCCTTATTAATTAACTAAGTAATTACAAAAACCAATTATTTAGTAGCAAACCACCTGTTAGCGCGGATTATGAGGTTTCGAGTCAGGTCTCGACTGAATTATGAGATCTCGAGTCAGTTATGAGGTCTCGAGTCGCAACCTTGTTGTCTCGAGTCGGAACCATGGTCTCGACTACTATATCTTATGAGATCTCGACTCATAATGAGATCTCGAGTCGCAACCACGGTCTCGAGTCGCAACCTTATGGTCTCGAGTTATGACCTTATGGTCTCGAGTTGTAAACTTTTGAGCCCTTATGATTTCGAGTCAAGACCTTATGGTCTCGAGTCGAGATCTGTTGGTCTCGAGTTGTGAAGGTTTAAGGACCTGATGATTTTGAGTCGAGACCTTATGGTCTCGAGTCGAGACTGATGGTCTCGAGTCGTAATCTGATGGTCTCGAGCCCACTGTTGATAGCTGTTTATTGTGATAATAAGTGAAAACTCGAAATTTTAGGGATTGTGAGATATGATTTCCTGTTTTAAGATGATCTAATTTTATCAAAATATTTCGAAAAATTATAACTGTATATCTTTTAACAGTTTTCGAATAATCTTAAAAGATAAAATTGGATCAAACATGGAAAAAACACTCATCAATCCTAAATACATTCCAAAACATAACAGAATTTTCGAATTTTCCTAAGAACATGATGAACCCTAAAAAATAAATATAATTCTGGAACCCGAAATATGGGATTTTAATGATTTCGGAACAGTAACTTAACACATTTGATTTCGGAACAATGATTTAAACATCATAACATAAGATCCGAAAACATTTTTTAGGAATGACTCGAAACAGAGTTTCGAATTTTATTAGGTTTTCAAAATTATGTTTTCCAGATTTTAATTCCAGAATGATGGATACGAAAACAGAACTGACTAATCAACATATGCTCTGATACCACATGTTGATCAGTTCTGTTTGGACATAATGGAAAACATGAAAACATACCTTTGATTGCAACAGCACAGGCCAGCAGAGAATCCAGATGGAGACGCAGCAACAGTGTTTGACATGATTGTCAGCTTGGTCTGGTTCCTCCTTAGGGTGCAATCTAATGATGGTGGTAAGAGAAACCGAATAAGGGAGTTCGGTTAGGAGAGAGGGGCGATTTCATGAGTGATGTTATTGTGTTAAGAGACTAACTCTTTAACCCTCTAATTACCTCCTTATATATGCACCCAAGAGGAAACCCTAATTAGTTAATAAGGGTAATTAGGCCCATCAACAATTACCAACTAATTATTTAATAGGTTGTTATATATTTTGATCTATATAATGTAAATGATTATAATGGCTACTAGATTAAATATAAAATAATATATATTTAATCTTACAATTTGTCCATTTTTCACCTTTAGTCACTAACTTCTAAAATTACAACTAAAGTCCCCAACTTTTGCAATTTCGTTTCCGGATAGTCCTGGCACGGATGGGGGTTAGTTTTTGATGTTAAGTGAATGTGAAATTACTAAAATGCCATTGTTATTAAAAATAAACCAAAAATAGATGGGCCCACCCCTCATCTTCTTCTCCCCTATCTCTCTCTCTAACCCACCACCACCACCTCCTGGTCCTCCTCCACATTTCAGTCAGTTTGTTTAATCATCGTATCTTATTGTTTCTAGTTTATAAGATAAGATAAAGAGCCCAAGCCTTGATCCTTCTAGTTTCTCATTCTTTTCGCTAAATATGATATCTTCGAAAGCTGTATTTGAACAGTATCTCTGTTAGGAAGTGTGATGGTGTTTGTTAAATACGAATAATAAAACGAGAAAAATAGTCGAGAGCTTATGACACTGACATGAGTTTAGCTATCATAGTTATGATTTATGAATCAATAATATTATGGACAAATATAATCCAGTTTCATGGTGAGTGGACATCAATAATTATACTTTATTATTTATATCAGGTTTGAGAGATAAGGAGGAACATTGTATCATGTTCAATAATGAGGAATTAAAGTCAACCAATCCCAGTTGGCCAGTCCCACCTCTACTCTTCACAGAGACCCGGGTTCGAGTCCAGGCAGGGGGTATTCTGCCACCTTCTTCCCAGAGGGAAACGGACTCAGCTCGGGATGGGGTATTCACCGCCAGGCAGCATTGGGACGTTGCTAGCTTGTGGAGTGGGATCACTCCAGCGGCCGGGAGGTCCGTGCAATACCCCCCCCCCCCCCCCCCAAGTCAACCAAACATTTCAATTCATTAATATCTGTTTATTGTAGACACGTGTTTATCAACAAAGCAACTGGGTTGTATAGAGAAATGGAGGAGGTAGTGGTGATGGTGGGTTGAAGGTGGTGGTGGAGGAGGTGGTGGTGATGGTGATGGTGGAGGTGGTGGTGGGTTAGAGAGAGATAGAGGAGAAGAAGATGAAGGGTGGGCCCATCTCTTTTTGTTTTTTTAATAACAAGTGTATTTTATTAATTTCACATTCACTTAACATCAAAAACTAACCCCCATCCGCATCAGGGACTATAGCTGTAATTTTAGAAAGTTAGGGACTAAAGGTGAAAAATGGACAAACCACAGGGACTATCCGGGCATTTTTCTCTAAGGATAATTTTCTATTAAAAATCAAGAGTATTTTAATTATTTTTTTAATAACCACTCGAGCTACTCGAGCTCGACTCGAAAAAAGCTCGAACGAGCCGAGCTTAAACGAGCTCGAGCCCGAGCCTAAAAACAAGCTCGTTTAGTAAACGAGCCGAGCCCGAGCCCGAGCCCGAGCTTCGCTTATCGAGCTCGAGCCGGCTCGCGAGCCTAAACAAGCTTTTTGTTTATATATTTTTTATTAATATATTAAACATATATTTATATAATAATAATTACCATTTATATAAAAATAAAAAAATAACTAAATTATATGTATAATAATAATAATTATAATTAATGAAAATTAATTAATAAATACTAAACGAGCCGAGCTCGAGCCGAGCTCGAGCTTGAAAAATTACATTCGAGCCGAGCTTGACCTTTAGAAATAAAGCTCGAATCGAGCCGAGCTCGAGCTCGAGCTTTCATATGTTAAACGAGCTCGAGCTCGAGCCTGGTCGAGCTCGGGCTCGGCTCGTTTGCACCCCTACTCACAATGATTCAGATGTTAATTAAATGTTGTTCGAAATCAAAATACAGAGGCCCAAAACCCAGACAAGGATAACCATTAAAATTTTATTCAAACCCAGTTAGTCTTGCCCGCGCGTTGCGGCGGACGATGGAGATTCAGTCGGTATTGTATTTCGGTGCATTCAATGTAGCACATGAAAGAGAAAACCCAAAAAATATAGTTGTAACATGGCTACGGCGATAATTTTTGTTTTTATAATAATTTAAATGACCAATAGTGTAAATGACCAAAAAAAAGAAGGTTTATCTCCCTTGTTAATAATTTATACTATGGACTGAGCAAATCTAGAGAATACTCAGGCCTCTTGGCCCAAACTACTTTGTATTGAGTTGCATAGATTAAATACATATTAAACAAATAATGAAGGCTAGCATAAAGTAAAAAATAAAAAATTACATCTTTACCATACACTTACAGTGTGCTTTATTCCTAGTTAAACATAAGTAGTAAAGTGGGCCATCAAGTTAGTCATAGGCTTCAATAAATCAAGAGTGACATGTTGGGCTTGAAATAGCTTTGGTCAACAATTGAGGGCGGCTGTTAATAAAGTTCGTTGGGCTTCAAAACCAATTTAGGAGAGATGCACAAATCTAGTTTTTTTTAGAACCTAAAACCGGGTCCGGGTTTGGATAACAAAGTCAAGAACCGGGTAGAGTAGAAATCGGTTGTAACATCCAGAAATTTTGACAAATAATTTATTTAGACAAATCGACTACCCGTACTTTTATCGAGTGGATCCGGTGATGGTTTTTGACGCATAAGACTTTATTCATATAAGCCACTTGTTAGTCCCGAAAAACCCGTGATATCACTCTAGGATTAATCGAACGCGGAAAATAAGATCAATCCATAAGAACAAAAAGAAAATATTTCATCGCAAAACTTAGTGCCGCTGCTTAGATCGCACACAGTCTCGAGGACTGTCTGGTACGATCTTCGAGAACCTTGCACACAATCCCTAGGATTGTCTAGTACAAGACTCTCTATTTGGGGCTACATTATTACAATGGAGAGCTCTACCCTAATAATCTAGATAAGACTATATATAGGAGCCTCTACCCCATTGGCCCACATGGCCTAGCCCAAACCCAAGGCATAATTTAAAACCAAATAAACATAAAAGAATACAATAAAGATAAGCGTAAAACTCTGGGCCTAACAATCTCCCCCTAGTTTTATGCTATCTTTATTATGGTTTAGATGATCTCCAATCTTGGGTCTTCCCTTTTTTTAGTGGCCCAGCAGTGAACGAGCCCATCCTCCATAAACCTTCCGGTCCAACAAAGAACTGATTCAAATATGCTACAAAATTTTGCACCACTCTAATTGGCCCACTTCACCAATAATTTACAGCCCGGTAATAATATATCTCATCCCCATCAAATAATTCAAACAATAAAACCCACTTACATAACTAGTTGTGTATCAAAATTTGTTTCGCTAAAAGCACCAAATGGGAATTTGGTCCAAAGTAGAACAACCCACTATCACCCAAGGCCTATCATCATCATCATCCATTATTCCTTTTAGTTCATTTTGTCATATGTGGCCCAATCAGCAAACGATCCAATCAAGAATAATCACCCCAACTTCAACAAATTTAATCAGTCAATCATGTAAATTTATTTTGAGGTTGACTACTTTACCCACCGCAAATATTCTTGAGCCAATGAGCCTTTGGTAGAGTGGTGGAAGAGACTTAGGCCTTGTGAGAGGTCTCAAGTTCGATCCCCACTTCTAGCAAAGAGGAGGTGGGAAGGTTTTACCACCTTGTGGGTTCCTGCCCTGGAGTGCTTAGGTTCGAATCCCACTTCGACCGAGCTTTGGTCATGTATAGCCCTGACCGAGATGCTGTTCAAAAAAAAAAAAAAAAAAAAAAAAAAAAAAAAAAAAAAAAAAAAAAAAAAAAGGATGCCGGTCCAATCAAATGATGGCCCCAATACTTAGGTCATATATGAATTAAAAAAAAAAAAAAAAAAAAACCTTGCCTCAAAGTGAAATCAGCGTCACCAAGATAATAATACCTGGAACTTGATGTGTATCCCCCAAAAAATTCATGCTGATATAACCTGGTACTTTCTAGTGGGCCCAAAAGAAATAGTCCAATCACCTGGACAAAATTAAAGTGCAATCACGGACCGGAATTAATTCTTCGTAGTAGTCAGGTGGGCCAATAGAATAATCCATCGATCTTCCAATCATTGGCCCATCACGTGAAGCCCATGCACTCATACGTACAACCAACAAACCCTAGCTGCACATTTTCAGCCGTCATCACCATTCTCAATAGCCGACATCGCCTTTTGCGCCGCCAACCACCTTGTGCCACCTGCTCCAGCCGCTACCATCATCGTACAGGTTACCGGAGTACCACACATCACGTAAAATGAACCTGTTTCACCATCACCAACCATCTCACCGCCGTCAACTTGTTCTCAACCTAACCGTAACCCACACATGGTGGTGACAATCAACGGCGACAGCCTGTTCACCACCACTGACGAGTTGAATAACGACCGGCAACCTCCACAAACAAGTAATAACATCAGCTGCCATCACTAGAAAACAATTTCAAACCCGTATCCGCCACTGCCGCCGCGCTGGACTGACGGATGAGCCGGCGTCCCTGAGTCTGTTTTCGTGACGCACAACTCTCGTATTCTTCAGATCTTTCATAAAATTCACCTTCTTCACGTCAGGTTCACCAGAGACATCATAATCCAGCTGATACGGCGCCTCCGGGATACGGCGGTGTCGAAGATGACGGCTTGGAGCTCTCCCTCTTTCTCTCTACAACACACACTCAGCTGTGTGTAGATGGATGAACAGTGATAACACCAGATCTGAAACTTTTCAGATCTGTGACTAAATACCAGATTTCAATGAACCGAGATCTCCATTTACGAACACACATCCCCCGACACTGTGCAACGCTTCTTGTTCTTCGAGTGACATCAAAACCGAGCCTTTGAAACACTTCAATGGCTCTGATACCACTTGTTAGTCCCGAAAAACCCGTGATATCACTCTAGGATTAATCGAACGCGGAAAATAAGATCAATCCATAAGAACAAAAAGAAAATATTTCATCGCAAAACTTAGTGCCGCTGCTTAGATCGCACACAGTCTCGAGGACTGTCTGGTACGATCTTCGAGAACCTTGCACACAATCCCTAGGATTGTCTAGTACAAGGCTCTCTATTTGGGGCTACATTATTACAATGGAGAGCTCTACCCTAATAATCTAGATAAGACTATATATAGGAGTCTCTACCCCATTGGCCCACATGGCCTAGCCCAAACCCAAGACATAATTTAAAACCAAATAAACATAAAAGAATACAATAAAGATAAGCGTAAAACTCTGGGCCTAACACCAATAAACAAGCTTGGCGCGTACATCTTGGATTAAAAGTAGTAGAGGGACCCGGTTATCATTTTTTATAGATGGTGATGTTACTATGGGAGCATGGTATCAACTAAAGGAAAACGGAGGGACCTAGTGGTAAATTTTGGTTGACCACTATCCTTTAAAAACCCTACTGCGGCAAGTTGGTTACGACTATGATCACTTTCACCAGAAACAAAACCGTACGACGTAAAACGGATAAGGAAAGGAAAGAGATCGATGACGGAGGTGATCCGACGACGGTTTTCAATCAGACGACTTCAAATCACGATAAGGTAAAGTACATGAGTTTAATGTACTGATTATTAAGATAAAAAGTGGAGAAAATGTTGGAGATGGTGGGTTTTGAAGTTACAGAGAATGAAAAAGAAGGGAGAAAATTGGATAAAATTGACTAAAATACTCTTCCCTTTATTTTTAAATTTTACCACATGTCATAATCCTATTGATTCTTATCCTTTCTAGCCAAAATAAACTTTATATTTGATCCTCTCCCTTAATAAATATACCAAATTAACCAAGTATTTTATTTTGGTTGGTAACATGGGGTAAAGTCGACCAAAAAAATATAACAATTTGAAAGTGAAAACAAGTAATTATAATAATAAACCGCAACTAAATAAGAGATAAACACAGCTTTAAACTCTAATAAACCGCAACTAAATAAGAGATAAACACAACTTTAAAAAATTAGATGTAGTTGATGAGGAATGGACAAAATATACAACAAAATGAAAAGTTATATGACACATAAAAGAGTAAATTATGATTTTGGCCCCCGTGGTTATATCGCTTTTACTCTTTTAGCCCAATTTTTTTTTAACATCTAAGCACCCGTCTTTTTTTCTAACCCTTTTGGCCCTAACACTTTTATGGATGGGGTTAGTGTTATGGGCCAAAATGGTTAGAAAAAAAACATTAGGGGCTTAGATGTTAAAACAAATTGGGCTCAAAGGGTAAAAGGGATATAACCACAGGGGCTAAAATTGTAATTTACTCTAGATAAAATTATTGGAATTTATTTAATGATATGGCCTTCTTTTGATACATTAACCAACTACAAAAAAAGTATAAAGCAAGCATGTTCCTTTAAACCAAATTAAAACATGTCCAGCGATGAGAATATCCTTACAATTTTGAAAAGACAAAGACAAATAACAATATAAGCATTGTCATCAGAAGTTGATACATAAACATATAAAATTAGGTTTTTCCATGCAAAACTAAAAACAAACTCCAACAGACCCTAAATGCATCAATTGTAAACCATGTATTTAGGAGTAGCACTGAACTTCTGGTAGCCCTTGATCACCTTGTTGACTGCATCAAGAAAGTCTTTTTCTGTCACCGTCTTCCTGCGTGCTCTGATTGCATACATTCCCGCCTCTGTGCACACGCTTCTAATATCCGCACCTGCATATTCAAAAATAATGTTACTTCTAAACTTTATGACCATTTAATTTAATGTATAGTTTTGAACAAATATGATTGATAAGAGATGTTACCAGTAGAATTAGGGCAAAGGCGTGCCAAAAGTTCATAACGAATATCCCTTTCGCAGTTCATTGTTCGTGTATGAATCTTGAATATTTGGGTCCTGCTTTCCATATCAGGTAACCCGAACTCCACTTTTCTGTCTAATCTTCCGGGTCGTAATAGTGCAGGGTCCAGGGTATCTGGTCTGGAATTATAACAATTGAACAGGTGATCGTATCAGCAGTTGCAATATTTTAAAATCAGTTGTTATCAAAAGTGGATATAGAACATGGGTAAACTACATGAAACCAACTCACAATCTATTACCAATTTCTATTACAAACATTACATTTTTTCTGACCCTTTTTTTATAACTTTGAAGAAGAAGTAAAACAGAAAACAACTCAATCTATTACCAATTTTAACAACCAACCTCATTATAACCGTAAATTGCTTATGTGGTACACGTTGATACTATGCCCAGTAACCACATCAAACGCCACATATGCAAAAAGACTGTTCATCTGGTTTTTTTCAAAGATTATCGTATTTACAAGTTAAAAAAATGTTCACTTTTTTTAATTACAGATACAATAATTATAAAATGTGTCATAAGATGCCACACGACATTATCGAAATATACACCAAAATGACAAAGAAGATGAAAATTTAGCAATTTAACAAATTTTAAAACTCAGCAAAAAATAAAAAAATAAAAAGATAATTAGTTGCAGGTTGCACCAACCAACAATATTATTTAACTTGGTTGCTAGAATTGGCCATAAAATGAAGCTCGTTTTATTTTGCGCCTAATTATTAGTTAATTACTAAAATCTGGAAAAAGGTCTAAAGTTTGTTTCCATTTCATGCACTTTACCAGTTTATATAATATAAACATACCTATTTGTTGCCATTAGAACCTTGATATTACCACGAGCATCAAAACCATCAAGCTGATTCACAATCTCAAGCATGGTACGTTGAACCTCATTATCACCACCAGCACCGTCATCAAAACGTGCACCACCAATGGCATCCACCTCATCAAAGAAAACAATGCAAGCCTTTTTCGACCTAGCCATCTGTTAACCAAGTGTCAGTTTTTTCTCGTCATTCGGTTAGCCCGTGTTCAATAATAATGATAATATAATTGAACTTAAATGTAGAACCTGAAATAGTTCGCGAACCATGCGGGCCCCCTCACCAACATATTTCTGAACCAATTCACTTCCAATCACACGAATGAAACATGCATCGGTTCTGTTAGCAACGGCTCTTGCTAAAAGTGTTTTGCCAGTTCCAGGTGGGCCATAGCAGAGAACTCCTTTCGGTGGATCGATTCCAAGTTGAACAAATTTCTCAGGGTGAAGCATGGGTAGTTCAACAACCTGCACTTGCATCGAATAAAAGATATTATAAAAGTTCACTATTTTTTCTAGAGTAAAATACCATTCCGCCCTTAAGGTTTGACCAGTTTTGTGACTTTCATCCAAAGGTTTGTTTTTCCGCATCTGGATCCAAAAGGTTTGAAATCTTGTCAGCTTATTAACTACATACATTTTTCTCCGTTAAGTCAACAGTATTTCCGTCTTTTTGTTAAACTAAATGGCAAGATTTCAAACCTTTTGGATCTTAGATGCGGAAAAACACACCTTTAGATGAAAGTCGCAAAACTGGACAAACCTTAGAGACGAAAATGGCATTTTACTCTTTTTTAATAGCAATCATTACACACCTCTCTCATTTTTTCAATCTGTTCTTTACATCCACCGACATCATTATATGTCACATCTGGCTTTTCCTCCACTGTCATCATGGTGACGCTAGGATCAATCTTGGGCGGCAATGGGATCTGAATCTGGTATTTATTTCGATCAACACTGCAATGGATAATTAAGTACCAACGTTAAAGATTACTTTGAAAAATCGTTAAAGTTAAAAACGAATAATGAACACTGCAACCTACCCAACACGCATGCCTTCTTCGATATCAGTTGGTGAAACTTTGTCACCCAACCCAACAACAAACTGTAAATTTATAAAAATCAAATATTAGATGAATTCCAGATATAAACATAGTACGAATATAAACTTAACCAAAGTTTCAAATACCTTTGCAATTTGTTTGACATTGATAACGTATTTTGCGTCTTCTGTGTTTGGGTTAATTATCTTTGTGCATCTAGCCACCTGCGTGCATAACCAACACAGCATTTGTAAATCAGAGAGAAAAAAAAATGTTTTTTTTTTGTTATAAGGTAATATGAAGTTATGAACCTGAAGAGGTTGCTCCTCTTGCATCATTTGTTTATCGGAAACAAGATCCCATTGGCTAGGTGCAGCTAGACCAGTGTCTGATTCCTTAATACCTGTCAAAGTTGAAGATGATTAGAACTCCAGTTCAGGAAAAAAAATGGTCATCGTATTTGACTAACAGTATCTACATAATGTGTGTAGGACATACCATAAATCACAGCTAAGGGGTTGTTTGAAATTAGAGATGGCAAAAAAAATCCACAATCAACACAAAATCCCGAAACATTCCGGATGGCTATTCGGGTAAGATATTAGTTCTAAAAATTTTTAAGGGGTTTGGGACGGGTATGGTATTAGTATTAGGTGATACCCGCCCAATTATCCGCAACAAAACCGTATATAGTATTTTTTATAATCTTAAAAGATATCATAACCCGTCTGCTTGGTTTTAAAAAGCAAGAAGTGCACAAAAGCGATAAGGTCTAAAACTTAGGCGCCAGACAAAAAAGACGCTGATTTTCATACCCGAGGTGCAAATAATTATATAATTTTTTGTATATTTTCTACACGGTTCTAGCATTAGTCATCCAATATTGAGAAAAAAGTAAACTTTAAACATGTTTTAATATGGAAATCACATACATGTAAAACCTGAAAAGCATGTTGTACAACAACTTGCTACCAAAAGCGCAAGGGCTTGAGCCTTGTTGCAGACGCCTAAGGCGCGCTTTTTTAAACCAAGATCATACTATAAAGTTGTTTGGAACAGGCATGAAACATGGTTTTGTAATCGGGTATGTATGCGAACCGATACCTCTGAACACAACGGGTAAAGAGTAACAGGCATGAAACATGGTTTTGTAGTCAGGTATGTATGCAAACAGTTGGTTAAAGTGTTTGTCAATTAGGTCATAATCAGATATTCAGATCTACACATAACAGATTCAATAACCAACGCTGAAACTGGTTACTTCACCTTCAAACAACCATAAACAACTATGTTGTACCAAAAACCAGTAATCAAACAAACAGATAACATAAACAAATCCCAAGTGAAACATACCACATAAATCATTGATCCTTTTGGCCATGTCCTTCACATCTTTCTCTGCTTTCTTGATGCTGGTAGAATAAGGCCCCAATCCCTACATCAATAACAAATCCACCTTAATACAACTAACAAATACTGAATCTAAAACAGAAATAGGTTTGAATCTAATGAATTTAAAGGACGAAACGAGTAAAGATAAAATTAGGGTTTTTGTAGAGAGATAGAAAGAGGGGTTTGTTACATAGGTCTTGAGGAGAGCGATATCGTCTTCATCGAGTGGTGGTGGGTTCTTCTCGTCTCTGATCTCATCTTCAATATCGGTAGGCATCTTGTCGCCGGAGAGTATGGAGGAGGAACAAGTTTTCTTGAAGAGCAAACAAAGTGAGACGAGAAAGTGTGAGGGGTATTGTGAGGATGCTGCTATATAAATGGAAAGGGTAAATTACTTTTCGAGTCCATGTGGTTTTATGTGTTTTAACTAGTTGAGTCCAAAATCAAAAGTTTAACGATCTGAGTCCCCATAAGCATTTTCTTTAACCATTTGAGTCCAAATTTCTAACACTGTTAAAATTATTCTGTTAACTTTGGTTAAATGACCAAATTACCCTTTTAATTAAAAAACAATTTTATTACTAAATATATATTCCTTGATCATATCCTGATCATCTTCCAGATCATAATTCATTCCAAATTTCTCCACAACTTTCTCTCTCTACCATCAACACCACCTCGCCACCGCACCTCCACCGTCACCACCACCACAACACCGTCACCACCACCACTACACCGTCACCACCACAACACCCACAACCGCTGCACCTCCCTAACACCCACCACCGCCGCGCATACACACCATCATCCTCTAGTTTTCGAAAACCCAAGCTACTCCTACGGCGACATCGCGACCAAACCCTCCATCTGTGTAGTCACCGGAATCGGTCCAAACGTCTGCTCCTACGGCGGCGTTTACTGCGCCCCATTCCCAACCAACCCCTCCATCCGTGTAGTCGTCGGAATCGACCTCAACCACGGCGACAGCGCCGGTTACCTCCCGTCGGAGCTCGGCCTGTTAACCGATCTAGCCCTGTTGCACTCTATCCCCCTCAACTCTCTCTCATCCCTCTTTCTCTCTCTCAAACACCCAACTCCAGTACCACCACTACCACCAAATCATCCTAAAATCAACCCCCTAACACATGAACCAAACCATTTCTTTAGAAAAAACAAGGAAAAAGACTCATAAATATCCATGGGAACCTAAACCCCAGGATACACAGGTGACCAATACCTCTGTTCTCTTTTTTCTGTATAAAATTTTAATGTGTATTTTACTTTTTACACTTTTATTACTACCGTATGGATGTTAACTATGTTTGCAACAGTGGGTTTAACTCAATTTTTGAAACGGATGTTAACTATGTTAGCAACAGTGGGTTTAACTCGATTTTTGAAACCCTAATTTGATTGTTTTGAACAGATTATTATGTCAGATAAGCAGCCACAGAAGTCTTCAGGGTTAGTGACATCGTATTTATAAGAAAAGTGCACACGGTGCCTCACCTTCTTGGCGATAGATAGCTCCGATTCCAACCTGTTTGATGTAATTCAAAGCTTCAGGAGCCAAATCACCAAAACAACTTTGAAGATTTAGTCTCTCAGATTCTTCTGTATAACAATCTGTAACAAGGTTTAGTCTCTCGGATTCTTCTGTTGATGGGATGGCGGGGATGGTGGTGGTGCTGCGGTGATGGAGGGTGGTGGTGGTAGGATCTCCACAGAGAGAGAGAGAGAAGGTGCAGTATAATATATATAATATTTTACTCTTGTGCATTAAAGACTTGTTCATTATACACTTATGCATATTAGAGTTGTACTTTGTGTGTAAATGACTAAATTGCCCTTGTAGCTAACAGACTTGATGGATGGAGTTAGAAATTTGGACTCAAATGGTTAAAGAAAATGCTTATAGGGACTCAGGTCGTTAAACTTTTTGCTTTAGGACTCAACTAGTTAAAACCCATAAAACACAGGGACTCAAAAAGTAATTTACCCAAATGGAAAATAAGGGGATTTTTTTTTAACGGCAAATTTGGATCACTGACGAACCACTAGAGTATCATCGTGCCACCAACAGAACCACCCGATCATATCCATCTCCACTAGACAATAATGCCCATACACCAATTCAGGAGGAAACCCAATAAATCTGGGAAAAAAACCCTTTGTGGGAATCGAACCCATGACCTAATATTAGACTATGTCGGCTGACTTAGATTACTTTTATTAAATTGTTATATTGTAGAGGGTAGCTAAGTGTATTTAGTTATTCCTATATATTCAGATGTAATCTTCCTCTTTTGAAATATAATAACAATCGATCTTATTCAATCTTCTGATTTGGTATCAGAGCCAAATCAGCCTATCTTTTCTCTAACCCTAAAATCACCCTGCTGCTGCCTACCCTCTCTTCGACTAATTCCGGCCATCTTCTTCTACAATGGCAGCCATCCTCATCTTCTCAAACCAAGAAAAGACCACCCATAACTCACATAAATTCGCTTTTACTCTCAAACCTACTAACTATGGCTACTGGAGATCCATGATCGAATCCTTCTTAACATCACATAACCTCTTCAGTTATGTTGATGGAACAATTCCTTGTCCCGAACAAAAAGTTACTGTTGAAGCTGCCACCACCGATAACCCCAGTTATGTTCCCTGGATCTCTAACGATGCTCACATCCGCACCTTAATTATCTCAACTGTTTCTGAAGAATCGTATCAGCATGTTCAGGGAAAAACTTCCCGTGAAGTCTGGCTATCCCTGGAACGGGCTTATGCACCCGTCACTGCCTCTCATGAATTCACCCTCAGAAGCCAACTCCTTCGTATTACTATGAAGGGGGACGAAAAACCTATTGACTATCTTTGCCGGGTACAAGAATATGCAACCGCTCTTGCCAACATCGGAGAACCGATAAAGGACAAAGAACTTGTCATGCTCACTCTTGCAGGGCTACGAGAAGAATACAATGGCCTGAAAGGAACACTGCTGGGCCGCCTACCACCTGTCTCGTTTCATGAAATCTACTCCTTGTTATCTGATCACGATTATGTGGTCACTAAACTGGTACAAAACAATCCGCAAGCCTTCCTTGCTGCAGCCTCCAACCCCTCGGCTGGTCCTGGTCTCTTACCAAACCCACCTAGTCTTGATCAGTTACAACAACAACTCCAGAACATACAACTGATGGCTTCTCAATTGGGTTTCCAGCTGAACCCCAACCTGTCACCACGACCCCAGGCAAATTTTGGGGCTCGTTCATACAATAACAATCGTGGCACAAGAAACAACCGTGGCCATTCTCGGGGCAATTCTCGTGGTTCTTTCACTTCACGCCCACGAGACAATGGTGGCACTCGACAGTTTCAATGGGCTTCCACCCAAAACACTGTATACGGCCACTGCAACCGATGCGGTATCGCGCATCTCCCCTCTTTATGCCCTAATCAGCCTTCCCAACAGAACCGGCCACCACCTCAGGCAAATTATTCTGCCTTCTCGGATGCGGCTTCATCATCTGGAACTTCATGGAAGACTGATACGGGTGCAACTCATCATGCCACTCCAGACTTAACCAGCCTGGACAACTCCGAAGCATACTATGGTAATGATTCCTTACTTGTTGGCAATGGTAATTCTATACCCATTCTACATATTGGCTCATCCAAATTTCACTCAACCCTCAAAACCTTTAAACTTTCGGACATCCTTCATGTTCCCGCCCTTAAACAAAATCTTTTATCTGTACAAAAATTCTGTCTTGATAATAATGTTTTCTTTGAATTTCACTCTTCTTATTTTGTTGTGAAGGACGAGTCTACACGCAGTACCCTCCTAACGGGTCCCAGTGAACACGGCTTGTACTCTATCCGCCTTCCACAACTCAAGTCGTTGCCCAAGGTTGCCTTCACCGCAGTCAAAGCTTCTTCGAATATTTGGCATCAACGTCTAGGACATCCTCATGCTCAAGTTTTTAATTCTATTGTTTCTTATTGTTCCTTACCAGTTTCGGACAAATTATCACACAATTTATGTTCTTCTTGTCAATTAGGAAAATCAACAAAATTGCACTTATCTGATTCTAATTTTCGTAGTTCTAATATTTTGGATCTTATTTATTGTGATGTTTGGGGTCCATCTCCTGAACCATCTATTGATGGTCATCGGTATTTTTTATTGTGTGTTGATCATTGTACTCGTTATATATGGTTCTATCCTTTAACACAAAAATCTGATGCTTATGCTATCTTAACAAATTTTATCACAATGGCTGAACGCCAATTTAACAGAAAATTAAAATGCATTCAGTCTGACTGGGGTGGTGAATTCCGTCCTCTCACCAACCTCTGTCGCAACCTTGGCATCATCCATCGTCGCTCGTGCCCACACACCAGCGAGCAAAATGGATTTGTGGAACGTCGACATCGGCATGTTGTTGAAACGGATCTTTCTCTACTGGCTCACTCAACTATGCCTCAGCGTTTCTGGCACTTCGCCTTCGAAACAGCCGTTTACTTAATTAATCGGCTTCCCTCACGCGTATCCTCCAATAAATCACCCTTTGAACACGCGTTTCTCCGCAAACCTGATTACTCCTTCTTGAGAGTCTTTGGCTCTCAATGCTTTCCCTACCTCCGTCCCTACAACCGTCACAAAATCGAGTTCCGTTCTACTCCGTGTGTCTTCCTTGGCTATAGTCTTTCCCACCATGGCTATCGTTGTTTCGATCCCTCCACTGAGCGCATCTACATCGCTCGGCACGTTCGCTTCAATGAGCAAGTCTTCCCCTACAAACCCATACCACAACCGACCCCATCCCTCCCACCCGCTTCCCCATATATATCTATATTTCCCAACCCACCACCGGGTTTCCCACCCGAGCCCAACCCAACTACTGCCACTGAATCACCTCCTTCTTCATCCCATCAGCCTTCAAATGTTGATCCCACTCCTATGACCGATCCCCCTACAGTCCACCAAAACCCCACGGCCTCCCCACCTACGGTCCAGCCCTGTCTAGCCCAGCCTACACACCCGGAACAGCCCACTGCTGTCCAACAGCCTTCCCAAGCCCACCAGTCCAACGACCCACCACCCAACGCCACTCGCTCCCGTCCGTCAAACCTTCGCCAAAAACCCAAACCACCTGATCGGTACGATCCGGCAGCCTATATAGCCAAACTCACCTCATCGTTACCCATTGAACCTACCAGTTTTACTATTGCCAACAATTACAGTGAATGGCGCCATGCTATGTCCGAAGAGTTGGACGCGCTGCACAAAAATGGCACGTGGACTCTTGTGCCACCTGTCCCTAATGCTAATATTGTCGATTGCAAGTGGGTTTACAGGTTAAAAACGGATGAAAACGGGAAAATTAGCAGGTTTAAAGCCCGTTTGGTTGCAAAGGGTTTTCATCAGCAACACGGTGTGGACTATCATGAGACATTCAGTCCAGTAATCAAACCTGCTACTATTCGGACCATTTTGTCATTAGCCGCTACGAACAAATGGTCCCTGCGCCAACTGGATATTCAAACTGCTTTTCTGCATGGTGATCTTGCGGAAACTGTTTATATGCGCCAACCACCGGGATTTGTTGATCCTTCAAAACCGGATCATATCTGCCTTCTGAACAAATCTTTATACGGTCTCAAGCAAGCTCCTCGTGCCTGGTTCAACAAATTATCAAATGCTCTTCATCAGTTGGGGTTCCATGGGTCAAAGACTGATCCATCATTGTTCATTCTCAATTCCTAGGGCTCCTTAGTGTATCTTCTGGTTTATGTGGATGATATCATCATCACCGGTAACAATGCTGAAACGGTGTCCAAGCTCATCACTTGTCTCCAATCTCTCTTTGCTCTTAAAGACTTGGGGCAACTACACTATTTTCTTGGGGTGGAAGTCATTCACAAGAAAGCTGATTTCGTTCTTTCTCAACGAAAATATATCGGAGATATTTTGCATCGGTCGGGTCTAACAGATTGCAAGCCTATTTCCACTCCTATGAGTACTTCTCATGTCTTGCTTCCTGATGATAGTCCTCCCTTGGACGATCCCTCTCGGTACAGACAAACAGTTGGCGCCCTCCAGTATGTGACTCTTACCCGCCCCGACATTGCCTTTGCGGTCAATCGGGTTTGTCAGTTCATGCACGCTCCAACAGAAAACCATTGGGCTGCTGTCAAACGCATCTTGCGTTATCTCAAGGGTACAATGAACATGGGTCTTTGGTTCCGTCATAACACAGGATATCGGTTGCAGGCTTTTTCAGACTCTCACTGGTCCACCAACGTGCAAGCCTTTTCTGACTCTGACTGGGCTGGTTGTCCAATCGATCGTCGATCGACGGGGGGATTTGCCATCTACTTGGGTTCAAATCTTATCTCCTGGTCTGCTCGCAAACAACGGACTGTTTCTCGCTCATCAACTGAATCTGAGTACAAGGCTATTGCCGACACCGTTGCTGAATTAATTTGGCTAAAGTCTCTTCTTCAAGAACTCGGCTTACACAACGAAGCACCAACACTTTGGTGTGATAATCTTGGTGCTACATATCTCACTGCCAATCCGGTGTTTCATGCTAGTACCAAACACATCGAGGTTGATTTTAATTTTGTTCGTGAACAGGTTGCCCGAGGTCATCTCAATGTCAAATTCATCTCAACTAATGATCAAATTGCCGATATCTTCACGAAGCCATTGTCGTCTCAAAAGTTCGAGTTCCTACGGTCCAAGTTACAGATCGCGAACCGCCCAGAACTTGCGGGGGAATATTAGACTATGTCGGCTGACTTAGATTACTTTTATTAAATTGTTATATTGTAGAGGGTAGCTAAGTGTATTTAGTTATTCCTATATATTCAGATGCAATCTTCCTCTTTTGAAATATAATAACAATCGATCTTATTCAATCTTCTGATTCCTAATGATCATGAGCCTTATCCCACCACCAAGATACCACTAGGCTATAATGCCATGGGTGGATTTTTATGTTTTTAAATCTTTTATTATTGTTGTTGTTGTTGCTGTGGTTGCTGTTGTTGCTGTTGTTGCTGTGGTTGCTGTTGTTGCTGTTGTTGTTGTGGTTGCTGTGGTTGCTGTTGTTGCTGTGGTTGCTGTTGTTGCTGTGGTTGCTGTGGTTGTTGTGGTTGTTGTTGTTGCTGTGGTTGCTGTTGTTGTTGTGGTCGTTGTGGTCGCTGTGGTTGTTGTTGTTGCTGTGGTTGTTGTGGTTGCTATGGTTGCTGTGGTTGCTGTGGTTGCTGTGGTTGTTGTGGTTGCTGTGGTTGCTGTGGTTGATGTGGTTTCTGTGGTTGCTGTTGTGGTTGCTGTTGTTGCTGTGGTTGTTGTGGTTGCGGTTGTGGCGGTTGTGGCGGCTGTGGCTGCTATAGCTGCTGTGCTGTGGTTGCTGTCGTTTCTGTGGTTGCTGTGGTTGTTGTGGTTGCTGTGGTTGCTGTTGTTGCTGTTGTTGCTGTTGTTGCTGTGGTTGCTGTTGTTGCTGTGGTTGCTGTGGTTGCTGTGGTTGCTGTTGTTGCTGTGGTTGCTGTGGTTGCTGTGGTTGTTGTTGTTGCTGTTGTTGTTGTTGTTGCTGTGGTTGTTGTGGTTGCTGTGGTTGCTGTGGTTGTTGTTGTTGCTGTTGTTGCTGTGGTTGCTGTGGTTGCTGTTGTTGTTGTGGTTGCTGTGGTTGTTGTTGTTGCTGTGGTTGCTGTGGTTGCTGTGGTTGCTGTTGTTGCTGTTGTTGCTGTTGTTGCTGTTGTGGCTGTTGTGGTGGTGTAGTGGCTGTGGTTGCTGTGGTTGATGTGGTTGCTGTTGTTGCTGTGGCTGCCGTGGCTGCTGTGGCTGTCGCTGCTGGTGATGTTGGTGTTGGTGTTGTTGCTGTTGTTGTTATTGTTGTTGTTGTGTTGTTGTTGTTGTTGTTGTTGTTGCTGCTGCTGCTGTTGTTGTTGTTGCTGAACGGTGACAAAGCTGCTGCTGCTGCATGTTGTTGTTGTTGTTGTTGTTGTTGTTGCTGTTGTTGTTGTGGTTGTTGTGGTTGCTGTTGTTGTTGTTGTTGTTGCTGTTGTTGGCTGTTGTGGCGGTTGTGGTGGGTGTGGTGGCTGTGGTTGCTGTGGTTGCTGTGGTTGATGTGGTTGCTGTGGTTGATGTGGTTGCTGTTGTTGCTGTGGCTGCTGTGGCTGCCGTGGCTGCCGTGGCCGCTGTGGCTGCTGTGGCTATCGCTGCTGGTGATGTTGGTGTTGGTGTTGTTGTTGTTATTGTTGTTGTTGTTGTTGTTGCTGCTTCTGCTGCTGTTGTCGTTGTTGCTGTTGTTATTGAACGGTGACAAAGCTGCTGCTGCTGCATGTTGTTGTTGCTGTGGTTGTTGTGGTTGCTGTGGTTGTTGTTGTTGTTGTTGTTGCTGTGGTTGCTGTTGTTGTTGTTGTTGCTGCTGTTGTTGTTGTTGTGGTTGCTGTTGTTGCTGTGGTTGCTGTTGTTGCTGTGGTTGCTGTAGTTGCTGTGGTTGCTCTTGTTGCTGTGGTTGCTGTGGTTGCTGTTGTTGCTGTTGTTGCTGTGGTTGTTGTGGTTGCTGTGGTTGTTGTGGTTGCTGTTGTTGCTGTTGTTGCTGTGGTTGCTATTGTTGTTGTTGTTGTTGCTGTGGTTGTTGCTGTTGCTGTGGTTGCTGTTGTTGCTGTGGGTGCTGTTGTTGCTATGGTTGCTGTTGTTGCTGTGGTTGCTGTTGTTGCTGTTGTTGTTGTTGTTGTGGTTGATGTGGTTGCTGTGGTTGCTGTGGTTGTTGTGGTTGCAGTTGTTGCAGTTGTTGCTGTAGTTGTTGTTGTTGCTGTTGTGGCGGTTGTGGCGGGTGTGGCTGCTGTGGCTGTTGTGGGTGCTGTGGTTGCTGTGGTTGTTGTGGTTGCTGTGGTTGCTGTGGTTGCTGTGGTTGCTGTTGTTGCTGTTGTTGCTGTCGTTGTTGTCGTTGTTGTCGTTGTTGTGGTTGCTGTGGTTGTTGTGGTTGATGTTGTTGCTGTTGTTGATGTGGTTGCTGTTGTTGCTGTTGTTGCTGTGGTTGTTGTGGTTGCTGTTGTTGCAGTTGTTGTTGTGGTTGTTGTGGTTGTTGTGGTTGATGTGGTTGCTGTGGTTGGTGTGGTTGCTGTGGTTGCTGTGGTTGCAGTTGTTGCTGTGGTTGGTGTGGTTGCTGTGGTTGCTGTGGTTGTTGTTGTTGCTGTGGTTGCTGTTGTTGCTGTGGTTGCTGTGGTTGTTGTGGTTGCTGTGGTTGCCGTGGTTGCCGAGGTTGTCGTGGTTGCTGTGGTTGATGTGGTTGTTGTCGTTGCTGTCGTTGCTGTGGTTGCGGTGGCTGCGGTGGCTGCGGTGGCTGCCGTGGCTGCCGTTGCTGCCGTTGCTGCTGTTGTTGCTATGGTTGTTGTGGTTGCTGTTGTTGCTGTTGTTGCTGTGGTTGCTGTGGTTGCTGTTGTTGCGGTGGTTGTTGTTGTTGCTGTCGTTGCTGTGGTTGTTGTGGTTGCTGTGTTGTTGCTGTTGTTGCTGTTGTTGCTGTTGTTGCTGTTGTTGCTGTTGTTGCTGTTGTTGCTGTTGCTGTTGTTGCTGTTGTTGCTGTTGTTGCTGTGGTTGCTGTGGTTGCTGTTGTTGCTGTGGTTGCTGTGGTTGCTGTGGTTGTTGTGGGTGCTGTGGTTGTTGTGGTTGCTGTTGTTGCTGTTGTTGCTGTTGTTGATGTTGTGGCTGTTGTGGCGGTTGTGGCGGGTGTGGTGGCTGTGGTTGCTGTGGTTGATGTGGTTGCTGTTGTTGCTGTGGCGGGTGTGGTGGCGTTGTTTGGCATTATTTTTGAAAAAAAAATTACTTCAGCGTTTTTAAAACAACGCTCAACATGCATGCAACCATGTTGACTAGCCAATGGGAGGGGTGCACTTGTAGTTTTTTTTTTTTTTTTTAACCTCCTCTTAATAAAAAATAATTGTTTAATAATTGGAAGGGGCGTTATTGGGCGTTATTCTCACTACGCCACTTTTACAATAACGCCCAATAATGACCATGCTGACTAGACTGCCACGTGTCGCAAAACGCCCCATGGTGGGGGCATTATTTGGCTAAACCACTACACATGGTCTTACAAAATTACAAAAAGGGTAAATTACTTTTTGAGTCCCTGTGTTTTAGGGGTTTTAACCAGTTGAGTCCAAAAGTAAAAAGTTTAACGACCTGAGTCCCCATAAGCATTTTCATTAACCATTTTAGTCCAAATTTCTAACACTGTTAGAATTTTCTGTTAGTTTTTCATTAAAAGACTAAAATGCCCCTGTATTATATTATTAATATATATAGAGAACCTCAAACACTGAATTCTTTCTCTCTCTTCCTCATCTCTCTCTCTTTCTTCCTTATCTCTCTCAACCACACCGCCACCACCGTCACCGTCGCACCACCACCACACCATCACCTAACGCCTTCTAGATCTGAATTCTGCAAATAATTTCAAGCCTTATTCTAGCATCCTGTGCACAACAATGAACTTCTGCAAAAATAGTTCATTTGGTTCAGTCACGCATTTCATCGAACAATTACTAGCAGTTCTTAAAAAAATGATTTGTTAATCATAACAAAAACATTAAATAATGCCGTAATTTTCAAAATTTTACAGCCCAAATCACTAATTTGTCTTTTAATCAGACCCACAAAAAATGTTACCAAAATCTTAACTTAAGAAACTATTGTTCATTTTCTTCAGAACAACAAGATGAACAATACCATCATAAACGGATCATTTTCTTCAGAACAACAAACTGAACAAAACAATCATTCATGACTTTCAAACTTCAAAAATCATCAAAACAACAAAATTGAACAAAAGCCAATTACCAATTCCACTTTCCAATCATAAACGGATCAGATTTCCGGTATGAAGAAGCCCCAAAACTATCAATACGCCATTTAGCGAGTCGTGCAATCGTATCCACTCGATAAGCAGAATCACTCATTGTAACACCCTAAATTTTATACTTAAATAAATCACTAATTTATACCAAAAGATAGTAGATTAACATAAGTTTAACATTTGACATAAACCTTAGTCATCTAATGACTAGGTTGGAAATTGAAACATTTGTTTAAACTAATTGTTTACAACCCATGAACAAAATCTAAGTATGATAAAAACATTTGCGGAAGCTTCAAAATGTAGTGTTCGGTTATTCGCTAATCACTTGATCGCCACCCGTACGATCCACCAATTTACCTAGGACCAAAATACTAAAAAAAAACATTAGTTTTAACGATTTTATATAATGTAATCACAAAGTTTAACATCACATTGGAAATAATCAAGAAATATAAAAGTTATTCTGAGTCCACCGTAAATTACGGTATCACCGTAATTTACGGTGAGTCCTGGAATTGTTTGATCACCGTAAAACAGGAGATCCACACCGTAACATATCTGCCTTCACCGTAAATTACGGTACTACCGTAATTTACGGTAGTACCTGGAAATCCATGTCTTGTTTGTTTTTGGTTCATTTCACTAAAACCCAACTCTTGGAATTTACTTTTCTAACAAACCACTACATCAAATTTTTAACAATTCAAACATGTTATTTATCAACCTATATCAAGGAACAATCTATCATATTCCGAAACATTAATCATGTTTTACTTGATTATTTGACCCGTTTGGCTCGTCTACGGAATCCCCTTCTATGACGACTACCAACTAGTACCAACCGAATTTAATCAATCAATCAATATAACAACTTTATCGCGTAATTCAAAACAACTCTAAATCAATTATGCATTAGAATCATCAAGCCTAATAAATGTAACGGGTCAAGTTACATACCTTAGCGCACGCCCTTCAACCGTGAGTCACCACCGGCTTGTCCACTCGACGTTCCGGTATCTTGTCCTATAGAGTTCAATTCAAGACATGTTTAGAACTCTCTTCAAATCATAATTCGCATAATACACCGAATATCGTGATTATGCGTTTAAACTCGAAATTTCTGTTTTTAAACTTTCATAGAGGTATTTCAACAAACACTTCATAAGCAGATTTTTGCATGATTAAACATCACATCTTTAGTTTATCATTTAACCCTATTTTCATATAAATCAACCAATTTACATGAATGTTAGCTTCTAATTGCTGAAATCACTTCCAGATTGCTAAATTATACTAGATTAACAATCTACTTTCTAGTGTTCATCAAAATACACATGACCCACTAATCACCTACCATGGTGATTATAGATTCACCTACCAATCTCTTATGATTTCAACTTCTATTGATCTAGGGTTTGTCCTTAGACACTATAGTTGTTCCACAATCATCATAACATACACATGCAACCTTAATTCCAGATTTTTCCCAATTCATGAAAATTTCAAGTTGAGAGAAATCCTTAAATTTTACATACCTTGTAATCCTCTTGTGATGAGGATCACGATTCTATGCTCGGATTTTCGTTTGGACCAGATTTGCTCCTTCAATCTGTGGATTTTAGTAGAATTCTAGGTTTGATTGAAGGTGGGTGTCGCCCCTGATGTTCTGGTCGACCAGGCTTCAAAGTGGGGTGTTAAGTGTATTGTTTTTATTTGTTTATTAGAATTAAACTTTCAATTTTGACAACTTAAACCCCTCCACTTTGTTCAACATTGATTTTAGTTAATTTTAACTCTACTTTAGGTTATTTCTAGACTTATAACTAATTAGGTTAAAATTCCTAGTTAGTTAATTCTTGTTTATTTAAACCTTACTAATTCCAGTTTAAGGTTTTATATCTTCGGGGTGTTACAAGTCCACCCCCCTTAAAAAGGGTTTCGTCCCCGAAACCGTAATACGTACCAAATAAAGTAGGGTGAAGACGTCGCATCTCCTCTTCGGACTCCCATGTAGTGTCCGAACCTTTCCTATGCTCCCATTTGACTTTAACTTGGTCAATTTGTTTATTTCGTAAATATTTGACCTTTCTATCTAAAATCTCCACCGGTCTCACCGCATAATTTAGACTATTATCCACTTCGATATCATCGTAATGGATATAGGTCGTTTCGTCTGCTAGGCACTTTCTTAATTGTGACACGTGAAACGTGCCATGGATTCCACTTAGCTCCTCCGGTAATTCAAGACGGTAAGCTACCTTGCCAACTCTTCCGATAATTTTAAATGGCCCGATAAACCTTGGGCTTAGTTTCCCCCTTTTTCTAAATCTAATAACGCCCTTCCATGGGGAAACTTTTAGCATGACCATGTCACCGACTTGGAATTCGATTGGCCTTTTCCTTTTATCAACATACGCTTTTTGCCTGTCTTGAGCCGCTTTCAAATGTGCCCGAACTTTATCGATCTTTTCATTCGTGGCTCGTACTATATCTTGGTGGGCGAGTTCACGTGGACCCACTTAACCCCAACATACCGGAGTTCGACACTTCCTACCGTAAAGCATTTCGTACGGTGCCATCTTAATACTAGATTGGTAATTGTTGTTATACGAAAACTCTACTAACGGTAGATGAACATCCCAACTGCCTCCAAAGTCGATTATACACGCCCGTAGCATGTCTCCCAATGTTTGTATCGTTCTTTCACTTTGCCCATCCGTTTGAGGATGGTACGCGGTGCTAATGAACAATTTGGTTCCCATTTGCTCTTGGAAATCTCGCCAGAAATTCGAAGTAAACCGGGTATCCCTATCAGACACGATGAACACCGGCACCCCATGACGGGCTATTATTTCATTGGTATAAACTTCCGACATCTTTTCTGACGTATAAGTCTCACGAATCGGAATGAAGTGAGCACTTTTCGTCAATCTATCCACCACTACCCATATGGCATCAAAACCCCGATTCATCTTAGGCAGTTTGGTTAACAGGTCCATTGTAATATGTTCCCATTTCCAAACCGGAATTTCTAACGGTTGAAGTTTACCGTAGGGTTTCTGATGCTCCGCCTTGACTTGTAAACATGTCAAGCATTTTTCCACATACTTCGCCACATCTCTCTTCATTCCGGGCCACCAATAATTTTGTTTCAAATCATTGTACATCTTGGTCGCACCCGGATGAATTGAATAACGGGATTTATGAGCTTCATCAAGTAGAAGCGCCTTTACTCCACAGGTATGTGGGACCCATATCCTTCCGGATCGAGTCTTTAACCCGTGATTCCCATCCGACAAATCTTTCAACTGACTAATTATTCTTTCTTTCTTCCAATTCTCTTCTTTTACTGCTTCTAATTGCGCCTCTCGAATACGTTCAATTATACCCGAGGTTACCACAAGTTGCATCGATCTTACTCGTATCGGGACATAATCCGCTTTTCTGCTCAAAGCGTCCGCTACCACATTTGCTTTTCCGGAGTGATAATGTATCTCACAATCATAGTCTTTCACCGTTTCCAGCCAACGCCTCTGTCGCATATTTAACTCCTTCTGATCGAAGAAGTATTTCAAACTCTTGTGGTCGGTGAATATGGTGCACTTTACCCCATACAAGTAATGCCTCCATATTTTTAATGCGAATACCACCGCTGCCAACTCGAGATCGTGCGTGGGATATTTCTTCTCGTGTATCTTCAATTGTCTCGAGGCATAGGCTATTACCTTGCCCCGTTGCATCAACACGCAACCGAGCCCCGATAATGAAGCATTCGAATAAACCACCATGTCTTCGACTCCGTCCGACAATGTCAGTACCGGAGCTTGAGTTAGCTTTTCTTTTAGCGTTTGAAACGTTTTTTTCTTGATCGATTCCCCAAATAAACTTTGCTTTCTTTTGGGTTAGCTTTGTTAGCGGCGACGCAATCTTGGAGAAATCTTGAATGAATCTCCTATAGTACCCTGCAAGCCCCAAAAAGCTTCTAATTTCTGAAGGGTTCTTCGGGGGTTTCCATTTTGACACAGCCTCTATCTTTGACGGATCCACCAATACTCCGTCGGCATTTATGACATGGCCTAAAAATTGAACCTCTCGTAACCAAAAGGCACATTTAGAGAATTTTGCATATAACTTCTCTCGCCTAAGTGTCTCTAACACTTCTTGTAAGTGGTGTGCGTGTTCAGCTTCACTTCTCGAGTACACCAAGATATCATCGATAAACACGATGACCGACTTATCCAACATTGGCTTGCAAACCCAGTTCATGAGGTCCATGAAAGCCGCAGGTGCGTTTGTTAGCCCAAATGACATCACGAGGAATTCGTAATGTCCGTATCTCGTGCGGAAAGCCGTCTTCGGCACATCTTCTTCTTTGACCTTTAGTTGGTGATACCCCGATCTAAGGTCAATTTTGGAAAACCAGTTTGCCCCTTGTAGTTGGTCGAATAAATCATCCATCCTCGGGAGCGGGTATCGGTTCTTTACCGTGAGTTTGTTTAACTCCCGGTAATCAATACACATGCGCATGCTCCCGTCTTTCTTTCTCACGAACAATACCGGTGCGCCCCAAGGAGACACACTCGGCCTTATGAATCCCTTGTCAAGCAGATCTTGGATTTGGGACATCAACTCTTGTAATTCCGACGGTGCAAGTCGGTACGGGGCTTTTGCTACGGGTTTCGCGCCCGGAATCAATTCAATCCCGAACTCTACTTCCCGTTCAGGCAGTATCCCCGGTAAATCTTCCGGAAAAACATCTCCATAATCTCGTACTACTGGTACATCTTCAATCTTTCGTGATTCTCTCTCGGGCTCATTTGCGTATATTATGAATGCCTTGCATCCTCGCTTCATTAGCTTGTGAGCTTTCAACATTGAGCATACTATGGGGTTGCCTCCTTTTTCGCCATAAATGGTGACGTGTTTCCCGCTCGGAGATGTTAGTTTTATCTCTTTACGGAAGCACACGACCTTTGCATGGTGTCGAGATAGCCAATCCATCCCAACGACTACTTGAAATTCTCCCATCGACATAGGGATTAAATTTATCGAATATTCTTCATCATCGATGCTCAGTTTACAATTTTCACATACATCACAAACAATAAAGCTTTTGTTATTACCTATCTCTACTTCTAAAGGCACAGGTAATTTTGTTAGAATAAATGAAGGATGTCGAATAAGTCCATATGAAACAAAGGATTTATTCGCACCCGTATCAAATAACACGTGTGCGGGAATTGAATTTACAGCAAATATACCTGAGACCACGTCAGGTTCAACCTTTGCTTCTGCGGCAGTTAGTTGAAAAGATCTTGCCTTTGCTTTCGGGGCTTCACCTTTCGATTCTTGCCCATCCTTCTTTTCAACCAGTTCCGGGCATTCCGACTTCTTGTGACCCGTTCGATAACAGTTGTAGCAAACCGTCACTTTCTCCGGGCATGATATAGCCATATGTCCCGTTTTCTTGCATATGGGACAAGGCTTATCCTTGTAACGACATTCGCCTTTATGACCCTTCCCGCAGATTCTACAACTTGGCGACCCGCCTTTCATATCAGATTTCTTTGCGCTTTCGTTTGTTCGTGCCTTCTTAGTAGGGCTTGGATTCACATCTTGTGCCCTTCGTTCACCCCGTTCTATGCTCTTCTTCAGTTCGATCTCCCTTTCCCGAGCAGCATTGACAATCTCGGTAAGGGTCTCGTATTTTGAAGGGGTTATGAACTCTCTATACTCCGCGCTTAACATGTTATGGTAGTAATAGACCTTTTGTTCTTCATTTGTCACCAAATCATCACAGAACTTTATCTTGTCCATAAACATCCCCGTGATCTTGTCTATGGATTCACCCTTGTGTCTGAGTTGCATGAACTCTTCCTTGATTCTATTTATGACCGCTTTGGGACTATGGTGTTTAAGAAACGGCGTCTTAAACTCCTCCCATGTCATGGCCTTAGCCGCTTCACTTCCAATCTCCTTCTTTTTGTTATCCCACCAGTCCTTTGCTTGACCTCTTAGTTGACCCGTACCATAAGCTACGTAGTCATTTTCATCACAATGAGTTCTCTCGAATACTCCTTCAATATCACTTAGCCATCGTTGGCACACAATTGGATCAACCTCCCCATTATATATTGGTGGTTTACAGGCCATGAATTCCTTGTATGAACAAGGCTTTCGTCCACCATGCTTTTCCTTTGCTGAATTGGAATCGTCTTCCAATTTCTTGATTCTCTCTTCTACTATTGATAAAACTGTGTTTTGAATTTTATCAATAAAGCCCGACAAGCTGTTTTCGATCGCCTTTCCAACCTCTTCGGCAATCACTTCCTTCATTTGCTCGGTGACTCTTGGCACCGCATTATCATTACCTCCATCAGCCATCTTTATTTCTGAAATGTTTACATAGTTTGTTAAACATTCCATTTATAACACATGCTTTACTTGTTTTGATTTAATCAAGTTCATAACTTGATTTAATCATTCTTGTTTCAATTTAATCAAGTTCGTAACTTGATTTAACCATTCTTGTTTCAGTTCAATCAAGTTCGTAACTTGATTTAACCATTCTTGTTTCGGTTCAATCAAGTTCGTAACTTGATTTAACCATTCTTGTTTCGTGCATTTCTTGTTTTTGAGTGAGCTTACACACTCTTTTCATTTTCATGCATATTTGTTCATTTCTTGTTCTCTACGTAGTACATAATTTATTAATAAAATAAGTTAGTTCTTACCGGACGATCGATCAAGCTTGAACCGAACACTTATTGACAACCTTGAGCTCTGATTACCAACTTGTAACACCCTAAATTTTATACTTAAATAAATCACTAATTTATACCAAAAGATAGTAGATTAACATAAGTTTAACATTTGACATAAACCTTAGTCATCTAATGACTAGGTTGGAAATTGAAACATTTGTTTAAACTAATTGTTTACAACCCATGAACAAAATCTAAGTATGATAAAAACATTTGCGGAAGCTTCAAAGTGTAGTGTTCGGTTCTTCGCTAATACCACCCGTACGATCCACCAATTTACCTAGGACCAAAATCGTAAAAAAAAAACATTAGTTTTAACGATTTTATATAATGTAATCACAAAGTTTAACATCACATTGGAAATAATCAAGAAATATAAAAGCTATTCTGAGTCCACCGTAAATTACGGTATCACCGTAATTTACGGTGAGTCCTGGAATTGTTTGATCACCGTAAAACAGGAGATCCACACCGTAACATATCTGCCTTCACCGTAAATTACGGTACTACCGTAATTTACGGTAGTACCTGGAAATCCATGTCTTGTTTGTTTTTGGTTCATTTCACTATTACAGTACTACCGTAATTTACGGTAGTACCTGGAAATCCATGTCTTGTTTGTTTTTGGTTCATTTCACTAAAACCCAACTCTTGGAATTTACTTTTCTAACAAACCACTACATCAAATTTTTAACAATTCAAACATGTTATTTATCAACCTATATCAAGGAACAATCTATCATATTCCGAAACATTAATCATGTTTTACTTGATTATTTGACCCGTTTGGCTCGTCTACGGAATCCCCTTCTATGACGACTACCAACGAGTACCAACCGAATTTAATCAATCAATCAATATAACAACTTTATCGCGTAATTCAAAACAACTCTAAATCAATTATGCATTAGAATCATCAAGCCTAATAAATGTAACGGGTCAAGTTACATACCTTAGCGCACGCCCTTCAACCGTGAGTCACCACCGGCTTGTCCACTCGACGTTCCGGTATCTTGTCCTATAGAGTTCAATTCAAGACATGTTTAGAACTCTCTTCAAATCATATTCGCATAATACACCGAATATCGTGATTATGCGTTTAAACTCGAAATTTCTGTTTTTAAACTTTCATAGAGGCATTTCAACAAACACTTCATAAGCAGATTTTTGCATGATTAAACATTACATCTTTAGTTTATCATTTAACCCTATTTTCATATAAATCAACCAATTTACATGAATGTTAGCTTCTAATTGCTGAAATCACTTCCAGATTGCTAAATTATACTAGATTAACAATCTACTTTCTAGTGTTCATCAAAATACACATGACCCACTAATCACCTACCATGGTGATTATAGATTCACCTACCAATCTCTTATGATTTCAACTTCTATTGATCTAGGGTTTGTCCTTAGACACTATAGTTGTTCCACAATCATCATAACATACACATGCAACCTTAATTCCAGATTTTTCCCAATTCATGAAAATTTCAAGTTGAGATAAATCCTTAAATTTTACATACCTTGTAATCCTCTTGTGATGAGGATCACGATTCTATGCTCGGATTTTCGTTTGGACCAGATTTGCTCCTTCAATTTGTGGATTTTAGTAGAATTCTAGGTTTGATTGAAGGTGGGTGTCGCCCCTGATGTTCTGGTCGACCAGGCTTCAAAGTGGGGTGTTAAGTGTATTGTTTTTATTTGTTTATTAGAATTAAACTTTCAATTTTGACAACTTAAACCCCTCCACTTTGTTCAACATTGATTTTAGTTAATTTTAACTCTACTTTAGGTTATTTCTAGACTTATAACTAATTAGGTTAAAATTCCTAGTTAGTTAATTCTCGTTTATTTAAACCTTACTAATTCCAGTTTAAGGTTTTATATTTTCGGGGTGTTACACTCATCCTCACGAAAGCAAGCACCATCGCGATTTCATGAAAACAGTTGAAGATTCCATCGAACAACAACTGTTCATGATTTCCCAGGTTTGATTCGGGGGTTTAGCCGTAGGTGGTTAAGGTCGGAGGTGGGTAGTTCGATTAGGGCTTCAAGTGAAATGACGGTAAAACGACGATCTCGATCTGGATGCAGAGTTGTTGACGGACGGTGAAACGACGCCGTTGTGGCTGTTGTCGGTGCCGGATTTCTTTTTCCGGTGGAATGGAATTAGTTCTTCAGTCCCATGGATGTGACCTGTTGAAAGATGAATTTATGAAAGATGAATTTGAAGTTTGAACAACTGAAAGGATTTGGGGATGGATCTGGAAATATATAAAAGAGAGAGAAAGAGTGAGAGAAATCTACGAATAATTTATTTTTTTTTAATTATAAGGGTATTTTGGTCATTTAACAATACTTAACCAAAAAATTATAACAGTGTTAGAAATTTGGACTCAAATGGTTAAAGAAAATGCTTATGGGGACTCAGGTCGTTAAACTTTTTGCTTTTGGACTCAAGTGGTTAAAACCTATAAAACACAGGGACTCAAAAAGTAATTTACCCTTACAAAAACTCTAGAAACTGTGCATAGATACATAGTGCCTTTCAGAAACTCCAGAAACTGATATACATATGTGTGTGTCTATACATAGATGCCTTTCAGATCCAACTATGCATAGGGATGAGCAAATGGTACCGTGTATCGGTACTGAATTTACCGAACCAGAATATTTTCAGTATCGGTCCGGTACCGATGCCCGTTTTTAGGGATTTTCGGTACCGATACCTGTTTGTACCGAGCTCATCTGATAGGGATCCGTTGAGTGGATCAAGCTTGAAAGATAAATAACCCGGGTCAAGCTCCAAGAAATCTTGAGAGTTTCTTGTTTCATTAACTTGATGAAGGGGTTATTAGGAACAAATATGCAAACAATAAAGGAAACGTGGGTTATTGGTTACTACTAGACTGAAGGGTATGGAGAGCCTCATCCCCAAGGGGATGGGTCACCACGTCACCGCCACGTAGGAGGGGCTTGAAGGGGATGGACCTAAGGGGGGTGGAGGATGAGCCCCTTTATGTATATATATGTATGTATGTATAGGTATATGTGAGAGAAGGAGGTCCGTCAAGACCGGCGAGTGGGAGCCATTTGGGACTAGCCGGACCGAGGGGGGCGGTGTGGGGGACCGGCGCCGGGCCAAGCCAAGCCTAAGCCGGCCCCCATACCCTTTAGTCTTACTAACATGCAAACTAAAATGTAAACTTAACGACTATCAACTAGGGGAGAACATGGGAACAAATATGCAAACGTGGGACAGTTACAAAAAACGGCAACATCGTATATTTAGGATAGGAGCATTAGCGGCGACGATGAATCCGGGAGCAGTACCGAGGAGGGTTCCTGGCCGTTGCTAAGAGGCTTGATCCAACGGCTGCTGTTTGCTCGAAAACCCCCCACGAAGTTTTCCCTCCATTTATACTCCTTTTCCCAGATTTCCCTCCATCCACCTTCGTCTTGCACCTCACCTCTTCATGTAAGTCTTCTTTTTCTTTTCTCTGTTGTGTTTTAGTATTATGATGTTAGGGTGGGTTCTTATTATTATGAATTAATATATAGAATCTGACTGAAAACTTTAAGAATTAACTGTGGTGGAGTTTAGGGTTTTGTTCTTCTGTTTAACATGTTGATTTGAAAACTCAACTGTAGGGTGAATTTCACTTTGGGGTTCTTATTATGGAGTAATATGTGTACGCATGGATGTATATGTATGTGTGTTTTGTGTGTATGTATGTATATCACAAATGAGTATTTTGTATGTATGTATGATTTAGAAATACCGGTCCGAAATTGAAATATCATGAGCTTAGAAATACCTGCCCGAAATTGGTTTAGAAACTAGTTTTGGTTTGTCCCGGTCTAATTTAGGACTGCTTTTTGAATACTTTATCTCATTTAGGATTTAAATGTGTATTACATGATTGTTTGTTTATATTAAATTATTTTTCAGTTGCATCATGTCTATGTATAAAAGTTGGCTTACCTCTCCGCGTAACTCACCTGAGTACGAGCAAGGACTCAATTCTTTTATCGAGATGTGCAAAGGACAGATTGACAGCGAAGGGAATGTTAGATGTGCGTGTGCAAAATGTAAAAATTGTGGCTTAATACCCTTTTCAAAAATGAAATTTCATATGTATTCTTTCGGTTTCTATCGGTATTACACGACGTGGGTCTATCACGGTGAAAGGCCACGGCCTCCCGTCGTAGTTGGAGATGACGTTGCGCCAAGAAATGATAAGGATGGTGTTATCAAAGACCTTACGGGGAAGCGTAAGGAAAAGGATGTGAACCTTAACGAAGGGAACTCGGGTACAAAGAGTAAATGTGTTCGTGATGATTTTGAAGCCATTTTTAAGGAAGAATTATACCCTGGTTGTACTAAGTATTCTACCGGTGACTTTTTAGCAAAACTTATGCATATCAAAGCGGAGTACAAAATGACTGATACTTCAATTGATCAGCTCCTCAGGTTGCTGCAAATTTCACTTCCAAAAGGAAATAAGGTTCCCCCTTCGTGTGATGTAGCTAAAGAGATGTTAAAGAAGACTGGTTCGGGGCATCAAATGTAGGAAACAAAAATGATGATGAAGAAGGGGACAGGAGCGGCGATGACGATGATATGATGTAATTTTATGTTTTAAGTAGGTTTATGAAGTTTATGACTTTAATGTCCCAAACCTAGAATGAATGTTTATGTAATTTATGTAGTTTTATGACGTTTATGACTTTAATGTCCCAAAACTAGAATGACGTTTATGTTGTTTTTATGTACCAAAACTGAAATTTAACAGGTTTAACCTTGGGTAGCAATATATAGTTCAGTCCTAGATTTTTGTAGACACCTCTATCCTGCACTCTTTTAACTAAAATATAATACACAGATTATAAAGTTGTGGATAAAATGATTTATATTGAGTGAACATAGAGCAAGTAATATAGTGAAAAAATGGAAGCATAGATCATAAAGGCCTAGTCATGACATGCTTTTTTGTCTAGTTTTATATTACACATGCACAAACAACTACAACTACAGCTTCTAATTCTACTAATCCACCTCATCTTCATCCTCATCCCCATCTTCATCAACTTCAACCAGTCTCCCACAAACCCATTTTCTTCTTTTGCCTCCTTTTTCCTGTTTCTCACCATCTTCTTTCACTTCCTTGGTCTTCAAAGTCGAATCACTCCATGACGATGATGTTGCCGTTGATGATAGATTAACATGTCCTACTCCATTCACATTTGCTTGAAGACCCTCCTCCTCACCAAACTTTGCAATATCTAAAGATCCTGTTCCGTTCACTCCTCTTTGCTCGATTTCCCTTACACCCTCAACTATCTCCTCCTTGTCAAAACTAGCCCCTGCAGATCCACTATTACCCATCTCTATGGACTTGATATAACTCATTGCTTCAGCAATCAACTTTCTGGTTTCAATTAACGAAGCTTCCGCCGTCGGACTCGTTGCGGCTGCCGCCTCTAGTGCCTCCGCAGCTCTCTGAGCTTCACCAATCAAAATACTGAAAGAACAATAATTTCTTTAGTCTCACTATACATTTTTAAGTTATAAAAACTAATTGGGGTGTTTGGCTTTGCGTTTTGAAGCAATCATGTCATATAAAATAATTAGTTGTGTGCTTAGATGTGTTCTACCGTTTGTTTGAAGTTGAGATGATAAGATAACCAGTTGTCGAGTGTTTGGCAAATTCTGGTTATTTAAGGGATTAAAAAGCTACATAACTAGATAATCATAATCAGTTTTCTTGCAACTACTCCAAGATAGTTGGATTTTTTTTATTTAAAAAAAAATAATAACGTAGGCCTGTAAATGAACAGAAAGAACACAAACACAAGCATGTTTGTGTTTGTTCTTTTAACTTTAACCGAACACGAACATATAATCAAACACATTTTTTTGTTCGTGTTCGTTTATGTTCGTTCGTTTAAATTCTAAACGAACAATTCATGAACCTAAACGAACATAAACATCATCATCATCATCATCATACTGAGTAAATCCCACCAATAGCAAAGCTAAGGTAGGGTCAGAGGAGGGTAAGATGTAGACAGCCTTACTTCTACCCCGTAGGAATAGAGAGGCTGCTTCCAGTGAGACCCCCGGCTCGAAGCAGACATAAAAGTAGCTTTTTTATATTAATTATTGATTAATTACGATAAGTTACATTGGAAAGGCCATTTTTATTACTGGAAACCCAATTATCAATTAGTTATATGTATACAAGTAGTTAAAGAACCCCCTTTATGTTTATATTCATATAAATATAATTCCATATGTATTTATTAAAATATTAACGAACATAAACGAACAAACATAAATGAACAACGTTCACAAACATAAATAAACGAACAACACGTGTGTTCATGTTCGTTTAATTAAATTAACAAATAATTTGTTCATGTTTGTCCATTTTTATTTAATATACAAACATAAACGAACTTCCCGCCGAACAAGTTCATGAAAGTTCGGTTCGTTTACACTGTACCCAAACACCAATAACTGTTATCTATGAACCGAAAACGCAATAATCAGATATCAAAACGCAAAGCCAGACACTTCCCCTAAGATTTGAAAGGTGAACTTACTTGGCTCTTAAGATAGCTTCACTTATTTTGGGATCTGAAGCTTCTCTCTGTGCTCTAATACTCTTTATCATCTCTAACTTGTATCTAGCATGCGGGTCCTTGAATCTAGCCTGTGGTGGTACCTTTATAGGACCGCTACTTGTCTTTACCTTAGCCCGTTGACTTCTAGCCTTGGGATCGTACAACCTGTCCTTCACGGGTTTGACTTTTTTAGGTGACTTCTTTTTCGTCCCCCAATCGGGATCTCTAGCCTCAGGATCTTTGCCACGCTGTTTAGCTATGCCAGAGTAAACCCGATCACGATACGCCTGTTCCAACATAATTAAACAAAAAAGAGTTCCTCCATAAACAATCAATCTAGGGGCAATTTCATATATGCCCCTATAAACTTGCAAAATACCATATATACCCTTACAAAATAGTTGAAATATCATATATACCTAATTCATTTAAAACAATTTAACAAATGACAATTTTACCCTTATTTTTCTAAAACTTTGAAATCTCATATATGACCTTTAACTACAAATATTTAGCTTAAATATTATATATGAAGAATACTATTGTTTATGGGAAAAAATAAAAAAACAAAAATAAAAATGGGTAAAAATAAATTTAAGTTTAAAATGTGTTATATAAATATATGAAGTTGAAAAATGAGCATACATGAAAACTTGAAGTTAAAAAAAATAAGGGTAAAATGATTATTTATTAGATTGTTTTTAATAAATTGGGTATATTTGATATTTTAACTACTTTGTAAGGGCATGTATGATATTTTTAGTTTTGGTTGGGTATATATGAAGATTTTCAAGTTTGTAAGGGTATATATGAAACTTATCCATCAATCTAAAACTGAAATGAAGGGCTTAGAGCGGAATCCATTATGTGTAGCAAAAACTTACAGGGTCGGCCCATTTGGCAGCAATGGCCTCTGAGATTTTCTTTCTCTGCTCGAGGGTTTTGGGTGCTCGTACCCCCGGGCCGGACCCACGTGTCTTTTTTCTTGATTCAATACCTTCTTTAAACTCCTTACCGAGCTGTTGGTTGATGACATCGTAAGAGTCCCACTGCAGCTCTTCCTCACCACAAAAGCCCTTTCTAGAAGCTTCTGCTAGTAGATTAAGCCACTCACTGTGGCAACGGGCTATCATCCTCCGGTTATACCGCTTCCTGTCCCATGTGAGTCGCACCGCCGCTGCAATCTTTAACCTTGTCTCGAGACTGCACAATGGTTCAAAGTATACAAATAGCATGAGGGAAAGAAAAGTCTTTTGACTTTAATAAAATCAAGATTTAAATGTCAACAACAGCATTGGAAAGTTGAAGAAATAGTATTATTGAAGAATAGGAATGAAAAAAGACGCACGTTTGCTTATGTATTCCCTTAAGAAGTTTCATCTTGACCTGCATAAACAGATGTTGTATATGTAAATAGGTTCTTCAGTTGTTCAAACTTATGACAGATAAACATATGATAAAAACAGAAGAAAAGAAACAGTTTTCTTAACTCTAAACTGATGCTTAAATTTCTGTTCATCTACTAATCAACATATATGTAAGATTAAAACTGCAAGCCCAAAGGCTATCTATTCATTCACATGTTATCATAAACCAAATTAACAAATCACCTGAGGACGACGCATAGCAAGCCTGGTTCTCTCACGTATCTTCTGCCGAGTTTCTGCAAATAACTTCACGTTAGAAAAACAATAAGTATTATATAGAGTTTGGATCAAATACAAATGGGCTTAACCTACAAAATGTGTGAATCAAAGAGAAAACAGATTCACGCGGTGGCAAACGTGTAAACACAATTGGAGTTACTGAGCTTTGTTGACTCAGACTGATAGATCAATTGGAGTAACAGAGTGTTATGTCGTGTTTTTGCGAATTGGTTTTGTTTGCTATTAATCTATGAAGAGATAAACATTGATTTGCATTAGGTGTTCCATAGATTTTTTTCTTTCACTTTTCCATCTTCTTGCTTAAATTTGACAGTTGCAACATCAAATTACACACATGTTTTGTTACATACCCATTATTGGTATCAGAGCCAGAACATTGGTATCAGAGCCAGAACTCGGAGTGGTGGCCTAGAGAGAGCCAGCCGTGACCAACGAGGCTCGGAGTAGTGGCCCATGGAGTGATGGCCTGGAAAGAGCCAGCCGTGACCAACGAGGACGTTGGCCTCAAGGAGGGTCTATCAATTTTATCTGTGGATTTCAAGTTTCTATCATTACTCCACTGCATATACCTAGCGTAATTATGTTTAAAACTAGCGTAATTACTTCGTATCACTACTTTTGTTAAAAAAAGATTTGTAGTTGTAGAGTAATAATTTTTGTAAGTAGAGTAATTCCTTTCTATAACTACCATAGTTATTGTTATAATTAGCGTAATTATGTAACTATATTCTAATTCAGCTCAAACATATAACTACACTAGAGTAATAATCACCAACTTTACGATAATTACTCTAGTTATATAATATTGACAATATTTACCGTTATGCCACTGCGTAGCCCATTTGTACAAGAACCTTACTCCTCGTATTATATAATGAAATCATCAAACATATAAATATAAATATGAAATAAAACAACTATTACTACCTGGACTATGCTTAACCCCCTTATTCCAAGCCTCTTTCCCTTTATTAGCCTTAGAAATCCTCTTACGTCTCAACAACTCCTTATCATCTTCAATTGAAGATTTAGGTTCAATTGCAGGTACTTGTTGTGCATTATCAGTAGATAAAGGTTCTAACGTAGCAACTGCCCTAATCATCATGCGACCACGGGATACCTGAATACGAGCGGTGAAAGTGTGGCAATATCTCCTCCTCCATCTGGCGGTTGAAGCATGATGAATTGTGTGGAATCCAATGGAGTAGAGGTGGTTGTTGTTGTTGGTGAATGGAGATTGGGGAGTAATGATATCTAATAAAGGCATGAGGAGGTCATTCAGTCAGCAATCGGAAGTGTAAACTTTCATGAGCAGGATTGTTAGGGTTCAGGTTGAAGATGAAGAGAGTAGAGGAAGATAGCCACACACACCACGGCGAAGCAGGAAGATAACGATATATTTTGGTTTGGTGTCAATTTTTTTTTTTTTTAAATTTATTTTACTCTATTTCTACCAACAGTTAATGAAATTTTGTGGTTTTTCCGTTATACGCAAAAAAAAAAAAAAAAAAAAAAAAGAGAGTAATAATATTAATAAAATAAAAAAAAAATTGTTAACTGAAATTAAATAATGGCTTTTAGCATAGGGTTTGTGAGCTAGCTGGTTAAAGAAAAAATTAATTAATAACATGGGGAAAGTTACTCTACAAATAAAATTAACATATTAAACGTACGAATAACATAAAAAAAAGTACACGGTGGCATTTTTGTAATTATCTGATTGTAGGGTAATTATCAAAATTACTCTATAAATGATACTGTAGAGTAATTTTGATCTTGTAGGGTAATTTTGTAAATGTTCTTGTAGAGTAACTTTGATCTTGTAAGGTAGTTATCAAAATTACACTAACCCCCCCCCCCCCCCAACCCAAAAAACCTAAAAAAACCTAACCCCCCCACCCCCAACCCCAAAAACATAAAAAAAAAAAAACCCCTACCCCCCTCCCCCGCCCAAACTAAAAGCTAAAAACTAAACCATAGAGCTAAACCCTATACCTAAATGCTACAAAATTACTTTACAAGATCAAAATTACTCTACAGTATCATTTGTAGAGTAATTTTGAATTGTATGTTGTTTGATAAACTTGCAGGGTAATTTTGATTCACTTGTAAAGTAATTTTGATGCAGAGTAATTTTGATACACTTGTAGAGTAATTTTGATAATTACCCTATAAGAACAAATTAATCTACAAGAACATTTTACAAAACTATAAAAGATTAAAATTACCCTACAGGATCATTTGTAGAGTAATTTTGATAGTTACATTACAAAAATGACACCGTGTTTTTTTGTTTTTTCCTTCAGTTCGTACGTTTTGTACGTTAACTTTATTTGTGTCGCAACCCCCGTCCCCCTATTCAAATACAGGAACGGGCGGCCGGGCCAGTTTCGGTGGTATCTGGTATTGTCTAATTTTGGCAGCGGAATTTTCATCAGGACCGTAGTTAGGAAATATTTTATCAGAGTAAAATACCACACTTTCATAATATTAAACACATGGGATAAAACCCAAGTTTTTAAATGCACACATTTTCATAGGAATAAATCCTATGAGATACACTTGTTTGATAAACTTGCAGGGTAATTTTGATTCACTTGTAAAGTAATTTTGATACAGAGTAATTTTGATACACTTGTAGAGTAATTTTGATAATTACCCTATAAGAACAAATTAATCTACAAGAACATTTTACAAAACTATAAAAGATTAAAATTACTCTACAGGATCATTTGTAGAGTAATTTTGATAGTTACATTACAAAAATGACACCGTATTTTTTTTGTTTTTTCTTTCAGTTCGTACGTTTTATACGTTAACTTTATTTGTGTCGCAACCCCCGTCCCCCTATTCAAATACAGGAACGAGCAGCCGGGCCAGTTTCGGTGGTATCTGGTATTGTCTAATTTTGGCAACGGAATTTTCATTAGGACCGTAGTTAGGAAATATTTTATCAGAGTAAAATACCACACTTTCATAATATTAAACACATGGGATAAAACCCAAGTTTTTAAATGCACACATTTTCATAGGAATAAATCATATTTTTATTTAATAAAAACATCTATTTCTTTTTAGGTAACTTTATTGCCACTTTTCCAAGCCTTCAGTGCTGTCCAGCTGGCTTCTATTTGGCTTTCACATTTTGTTACCTGAAACGCGTTTAAAAATATTTTGTCAGTGGGAAATACTGGTGAGTGAATCTCAGTTTAATCAAGTTTAAATAAAATCCATTGTACAGTATTGAGAGCGGTCTCGCAATTATATTTGTTTCCAAGTCATACCAATTACCACCCGCGGTACTGTCAGACCCGACTTGTGGAAATGTTACCCCTCCAGTAACAAATTTTGTATACAAAACCCCAACATACCGACGATAATTGTATCCTTACAAATACTCAATAATTGTTTGATATATAATTAATTAAGTGAGGTTTTGTAAAAATAATTTGCAAAAAGGAGATTACTCACATTGCTGTCTTAGATTATCCTTTAGGGTTTCCTGGTGACAATCTATAATTTACACAATGCACACGTGTTAGTATAATAACCCATTTTAACATTAGTAATACCCTCCCCGAGACGGCATTCCAACGACTACGTCGGGCAGAACCACGACAGCCGTTACGGAACCCTAGATCAATCGGGCAGAGTATCTAATACGTATCCAGGGGTTATGATACTTACAACGGAGCAGAACTTTGTTAATTAGGGAGTATTATACCCGAGTATAGCTTCTACTATGTAGAAATTCGTAAGAAAGGAAAGAAATTGAGCGACTGAAACTGATATCCCGAGCTCCCATTATATAGGGCCTCATCTCGAGTTTCTCGCGGCCTGCGTAAAAGTAGGCTAAGGCCTACGCGGCCCACGCAGTAGGTCGGGTAGGGTTTAGGTGATCCGGGTCATCGACTAGCCTTGCCACGATGATGACACGTGTCATCACCGGGTGTTGCCCCGTTTTTTATCTCTAGCGGCCCGCGTAAGATCCCTAAGGGGTCTACGCGGCCCGCGACAAACCCCAAAAATTGATTTTTAATTATTTTTAATAATATTCAAGGTATTCGGGGTCCGTTTTCGCGTATGGGGTGTGTTTTAAGACATATTGGGATAATTTAAAATATATTAGGGTGTCGAAAATAAATTCGAGGGTGTCGGTTTTCTTTAGAGTTGTTATATCCTCTCCACCTTGTTTTAGAGCTCGTCCTCGAGATCTACTGGAACAAGTGTGGATATTTGCTTTGCATTTCTGATTCAAGTTCCCATGTGTACTCTGGTCCTCTTTTGGAGTCCCATTTCACTTTGACCAGAACTAATCTCTTGTGCTTGAGATTCTTAAATTCCCTGTCTTCAAGCTGTAGACTACAAATTTGAGTTGTTCGTTTACCTCTATATCCTTAAGAGGTACTATCAGCGATTCATCGGCTAAGCATTTCTTGAGATTAGATACATGAAATACATCATGTATTCCTGCCATTTCCTTTGGCAGTTGTAGCTGATAGGCTACAGGTCCTATTCTTCTAATAATTTCAAAAGGTCCAACATATCTGGGACTTAGCTTTCCTCTTTTGATGAATCTTACCACTCCTTTCCAAGGAGAGAATTTTAATAATACTTTATCTCCTATTTGAAATTCCAACGGTTTGCGTCGGTTATCGGCATAGCTTTTCTGTCGATCACGTGCTGCTTTCATTCGTTCCTTGACTTGAATGATCTTGTCAGTTGTTTCTTGCACTATATCAGGTCCAGATAGTTGCTTTTCCCCCATTTCTGCCCAACAGACTGGGGTTCGGCACTTTCGTCCATAAAGTGCTTCAAATGGTGCAGCATTGATACTTGTGTGATAACTATTATTATAAGAAAGTTCTATTAAAGGTAAGTGGTCGTCCCAATTACCTCCGAAATCAATTACACAAGCTCTAAGCATATCTTCCATTGTCTGAATTGTCCTTTCGCTTTGTCTGTCCGTTTGAGGATGATATGCTGTGCTTAGATTTTACTTGGTTCCCATTGCTTTTTGGAAACTTGACAAAAAATGAGAGGTAAAACGGTTATCCCTATCAGAAACAATTGATAAAGGTATTCCATGTAAAGAAACTATTTCATTTACATATAATTTAGCTAGCTGTTCCATACTGAAAGTTTCTTTCATTGGTAGGAAGTGAGCTGACTTAGTTAGTCTATCTACAATCACCCAGATTGTATCACTACCTTTCTTTGTTTTGGGTAATTTAGTAACAAAATCCATTGTTATCAATTCTCATTTCCACACTGGCATTTCTAACTGTTGCAGCAATCCTAAGGGTTTCTGATGTTAGCTTTAACTTGTGAGCAAGTTAAACATTTAGAAACATAGGCTGCTATGTCCTTTTTCATTCCTATCCACCAAAAATTCTTTCTTAAATCCTGATACATCTTATCACTTCCATGATGCATTGTATATTTAGACTTATGGGCTTCTTCTAATATACGATGACGTAGGTTTCCTAATTTAGGTATACACATTCTCTTTTCATGGAATCTCCAAATTCCATCTGTTCCTTGTTCTAATTCCTTAATCATACCTTTTAATTTTTCAGTATCCTCCTTGATTACTGATTCTTGTGCTTCTCTTATCCGATCATTTAAATCTACTTGCAGATTTAATTTAAGAGAACGTACCCTTTTTGGCTTTTCGTGATACTTTCGGCTTAAAGCATCTGCCACTACATTTGCTTTTCCTTCATGATACTGGATATCACAATCATAGTCACTAAGCATCTCCATCCAGCGTCTTTGTCTCGTATTCAATTCTTTTTGCCCAAAACATATCTTAAACTTTTATGATCAGTAAATATGGTAAACTTACTACCATAAAGGTAATGTCTCCAAATTTTTAAAGCAAAAATTATAGCTCCTAACTCTAAATCATGGGTTGAATAATTCTCTTCATCATTCTTAAGTTGTCTAGATGTGTAAGCTATAACTTTTTGGCGTTGCATCAACACACATCCATAACCTAATTTAGAAGCGTCACAATAAACTACTAAATCTTCAGTTCCTTCTGGTAACGCTAGTATGGGTTCACGGGTTAATCTTTGCTTAAGAATTCTAAAGGCTTCTTCTTGCTTTGGTCCCCATTCAAACTTAATGGATTTACAGGTTAACTTAGTTAAAGGAATGGCTATTCTAGAAAAATCTTGAATAAATCTCCTATAATAACCGGCCAATCCTAAGAAACTTCTAACCTCGGTTGGTGACTCAGGGGTTTTCCATTTGGTAATCGCCTCGATCTTTGTTGGATCCACATGAATTCCTTCATGATTAACTAAGTGTCCAAGAAACTGTATCTGCTTTAACCAAAACTCGCACTTTGAAAACGTAGCATAAAGCTTTTTCTTTCTTAATAGACTTAAAAGTGCGTGCAAATGCTTTGCATGTTCCTCTTTACTTTTAGAATAGATGAGAATATCATCAATAAAAACAATTATGAATTTATCCAAATATGGCTTGCATATTCGGTTCATCATGTCCATAAATGCGGCTGGGGCATTGGTTAAACCAAATGGCATGACCATAAACTCATAATGACCATATCTTGTTCTAAATGCGGTTTTAGGAATGTCCTCTTCCTGTACCTTTAATTGATGATATCCTGATCATAAATCAATTTTAGAGAAAAATCGAGCTCCTTGAAGTTGATCGAACAGACCATCAATCCTTGGTAATGGGTATCGATTCTTAATCGTGACCTTGTTTAATTCACGGTAGTCAATGCACATACGCATTGACCCGTCCTTCTTTTTAACGAATAAAATCGGTGCTCCCCAAGGTGATGAGCTTGGCTGTATGAATCCTTTCTCCAACAATTCGTCTAATTATTTCTTCAGTTCCTGCATTTCTGCGGGTGCCAATCGGTAAGGTGCTTTGGCAATTGGTGCTGTTCCTAGTAATAAGTGAATTCTGAATTCGACTTCTCTGTCTGGCGGTAGTCCTGGTAATTCTTCTGGAAATACATCTGAAAACTGAGACACTACTGGAATGTCTTTTAGTTCTTTTCCTTTGGTGTTAGTGATTATAGAAATCAAATACACTATGGATCCTTTTCTTATACAGCTTGCAGTTTTCATTACATAGATATATTTAGTGGATCTAGAGGGCTTATCTCCTTTAATTGTGATCTTTTCACCCTTTGGTGAATTTACTTGAATTGACTTTTGATCACATAAAATATTAGCTTTATTGGCTATTAACCAATCCATTCCTAATACGATATCAAATCCTGCCAGATTCATTGGGTAAAGATTTGCAATAAACTTTTGATTTAAAAATTCTATTCTTGCTCCCTGCAAGATTTCAGAAATCCTAACCGTTTCTCCGTTTGCTGTCTCGATTAGACATTCTTGTGAGAGTTTAGTTAATGGTTGATTAAGAAGTTTGCAAAATGAAGTATTAATAAAACTTTGGTTTGCACCAGAGTCAAATATAACTTTAGCAAAAACATCATTAACTAAAAACGTACCGGCTATCACGTCCGGAATCATTTTGGCTTCATCTGCAGTCAGAACAAATGCTCTAGCATTTTTAGTGTTCTTGTTGTTCGCAGCTGGAATCATTTTTGGACAGTTCGGCTTGATGTGACCTTTTTCTCCACAGTTGAAGCATAGTCCATTACTAGATTTCCTCCTGCAATCTTCTTCCTTGTGTCCTGGTGCTTTGCAGAAATTGCAGTGAGTGGAGCATTTTCCCGAACGCTTTTTCTTGCAGGCCTTGCAGTATGGTGCAGAGGTAGAACCTATATTTCTACGGTTGGAATTCCCAGAACGGAATTCTTGGGTAAGCCTTTGAGCTAGGCTTCTCCTTTGGTCTTCTTCTCTGGTACGGATTAACTCGTCTGTCAAGGTATTTGCTAGTTCTACAGCTTCTTCTATAGTTTGGGGTCTAGTTGCCTTGACTACATGCCTAATCTCTCCAATTAATCCCCAGATGTAACGGGAGATTAATACCGGTTCAGGTGATGCAAGGGTTGGTACTATTCTAACATATTCAAAGAATGTGGTAGTATAACCCTTACTATCTACCCCGGTCATTCTAAGGTTCAGAAACTTATTTGCTATCTGTTCCTTTTCATTGGGAGGGCAGAATTTCCTTTCTACCATATTCTTAAATTACTCCCATTCCATATTATAAATCATATCACTTCCTCTAGACTGGAGAATAGTGTTCCACCATTCTAAGGCTGAGTTCTTAAACAGATTAGAAGCAAACATTATCTTGACTTCTTCAGCACACTTGCTTATTTTTAAAACAGCCTCAGTCTTTTCCATCCAGCATAGAGCTGCAATGGGTCCTTCATTGCCCGAGAATTCTATTGGTTTGCAGAACCAGAATTCTTTATAAGAACAACCATAAGGCATGGTTCTTCTTCTTTTGGGAATGGGCACTTGAAGTACGGGTCCATTGTTCACGCTGTTTGCAGGTTCAGAGGGTCGTTTACTGCTATGTTTACTTTTATTATCAGCATCCTTAACAGTTTGAAGAATATATGGCGTTGCATCTATAATTCCTTGTGCAACTATGTGTTGGATGGCACTATTATCCACTTGGTTTCCATTGTTATTGTTGTTGTTCGGATTCTCATTAACCAAGTTAATGTTACTCTGGTTATCGTTATTCAGGTTTTCCTGATTCCCTTCGTCGGCCATCTGAATTTTAAACATTTACCACGTATTAATATCACAAAATAATATTTAATATAGCCAATCACATGACACGCATTTTGGTCAAAAGCGTCGATCATTGCGACTTACTCTATTCATATAATATGCATCTATGACACACCAATACTGAAATTAAAATTACAATACCGACTGAAATAAAAATTATACTAATAGTAGTAGGCATCCGTAGTTTTTTTTTTCATACACATACACACATATTTTATTATTATATTATATTATATTATTATTATTATAACTTTCTCCACCATTACTTCTACGGATATGGATTCATCCAGAAATCCATATTGCGCTCGTCGTACTTCCAGACGAGTCGCTCTCTCACCTGTCTCATCCTTTCACTATTCTCTAAAATTTCCTCACCAAATGTCCTAAGTTCTTGTACATTTTCTGCACTCATTGGGGGTGCAGGTTCTAGGAGTGGGTTCGGAAACTGGGGTGCGGGTTCCTGGTACGGAGGTGTAGGGGCCTGGTATGGGTAAGGATTTTCTAGAATCTCCCTAATGAATACATAATTATCGTAATAGGGATCTAGAGGATCTAACCCTGGGTAGGCTCCTAGGTTTGGCATGGGTATGTCTTCGTGTATCGGGTAACGTTGCACATAGTCCCTATTGTCGTCCTACCATGGGTCGTAATTTGGGTTTAAGGGGTTAGGTGCTGGTATCCTAGGTATTTCCTCCAGGTTGAAATCATGCATTTCTACTTAATTTTCAAGGTTTTCTATCTCCATCGGTTGGTCAGGAATTGGTGGTTGTGGTTGGGGTGCTATCATTTGTTCCAGGTTAGGGTCAGCTGCAGTGGTTGCTAGGATGTGGATGTTGGCTATACCCCTATTAATCATTTCCTGGGCATAGGCATCGGTTTCTCTTTTAGCTGCTGATAGTGCTCTCTGGTTTTGTAACTTTTTCATACGCTTCCTACGCTCATGTGCCCCTCGACTGAACCATCCTCTCTTTTTCCGAGGGAATGGCTCTTCAGACTGAGCCTTAAACACGAATATTTCTTCTTCCGTATCAGCAGAGTACCTTGAGAGGGCAGGCTAAGAAGAGGCACCTTCGCTTCTAGGCGAACTAGACAATTGACGGTACGCGTCAGATGGTCCTTGGTCGCTCATACTGTAAACTAACAAATAGTCAAATAACACATAACAAGAAATACAATTATGCACGTATTCCCGTAATTTATTTCCTAACAATTTGAATTTTGGTGTCAGCAGAACACTTCTGTGGCTGAATCAGTGGCTTAGCTCTGATACCACCTTCTGTCGCAACCCCCGTCCCCCTATTCAAATACAGGAACGGGTGGCCGCGGCCAGTTTCGGTGGTATCTGGTATTGTCCAATTTTGGCAGCGGAATTTTCATCAGGACCGTAGTTAGGAAATATTTTATCAGAGTAAAATACCACATTTTCATAATATTAAACACATGGGATAAAACCCAAGTTTTTAAATGCACACATTTTCATAGGAATAAATCCTATTTTTATTTAATAAAAACATCTATTTCTTTTTAGGTAACTTTATTGCCACTTTTCCAAGCATTCAGTGCTGTCCAGCTGGCTTCTATTTGGCTTTCACATTTTGTTACCTGAAACGCGTTTAAAAACATTTTGTCAGTGGGAAATACTGGTGAGTGAATCTCAGTTTAATTAAGTTTAAATAAAATCCATTGTACAGTATTGAGGGCGGTCTCACAATTATATTTGTTTCCAAGTCATACCAATTACCACCCGCGGTACTGTCAGACCCGACTTGTGGAAATGTTACCCCTCCAGTAACAAATTTTGTATACAAAACCCCAACATACCGACGATAATTGTATCCTTACAAATACTCAATAACTGTTTGATATATAATTAATTAAGTGAGGTTTTGTAAAAACAATTTGCAAAAAGGAGATTACTCACATTGCTGTCTTAGATTATCCTTTAGGGTTTTCTGGTGACAATCTATAATTTACACAATGCACACATGTTAGTATAATAACCCATTTTAACATTAGTAATACCCTCCCCGAGACGGCATTCCAACGACTACGTCGGGCAGAACCACGACAGCCGTTACGGAACCCTAGATCAATCGGGCAGAGTATCTAATACATATCCAGGGGTTATGATACTTACAACGGAGCAGAACTTCGTTAATTAGGGGGTATTATACCCATGTATAGCTTCTACTATGTGGAAATTCGTAAGAAAGGAAAGAAATTGAGCGACTGAAACTGATATCCCGAGCTCCCATTATATAGGGCCTCATCTCGAGTTTCTCGCGGCCCGCGTAAAAGTAGGCTAAAGCCTACGCGGCCCGCGTAGTAGGTCGGGTAGGGTTTAGGTGATCCGGGTCATCGACTAGCCTTGCCACGATGATGACACGTGTCATCACCGGGTGTTGCCCCGTTTTTTATCTCTAGCGGCCCGCGTAAGATCCCTAAGTGGTCTACGCGGCCCGCGACAAACCCCAAAAATTGTTTTTTTAATTATTTTTAATAATATTCAAGGTATTCGGGGTCCGTTTCGCGTATGGGGTGTGTTTTAAGACATATTGGGATAATTTAAAATATATTAGAGTGTCGAAAATAAATTTGAGGGTGTCGGTTTTCTTTAGGGTTGTTATAATTTGTATTTGATCTTTTACCTTAATAACATACGGGTTATAGGATTATGATTAAATACAAAGGCTCCTAATTGTAAGAAGTGTACAAAGACTCCTAAAAAAAACTCACTACACCAAAAAAAAAAAAAAAAAACTAAACACTCACCACCACCTAAAAACCTAACCCCCCTCCTCACCCACCAAAAACAAGTATTTTTTTTTGCCCGGGGAGGGAGGGTTGGGGGGGGGGGGGGGTTAGGTTTTTGGGTGGTGGTGGGTGTTTATGATTTTTTTAGGTTTTTTTTAGGGGGGGGGGGGTTAGTGACGTATAGTTTTTTTTTTTTTTTTTTTTTTTTTTTTTTTGCTAGGGGGTTAGGTTTTTGGGTGGTGCTGGGGTGGGGGTGGGTGTTTAGGTTTTGGGTAATTGTGTAATGGGTTTAGTTTTTAGGTTATTGACTTATTGGACACTTATCACTCTATAAAAATGACTCACATGTTTAGGAAAATGTAATATCAATGTTCACATTTGTGCACATGAGAGAATTCAACGCACAATAAATCTCACATATGGTTCAAATACCACACTAACACATTTTAAACATAATGACAATTGATGAGAGAAAAAATTCAACAATTAAGCGTGCACAAGTTGAAATAATTCATGAATGAGTGACCTCATCTGACAAAAAAAACCTAAAAAAACCTATCCTCCCCTCCCCTCTCCTCCCACACACACCCCCAAAAAACCTAAAAAAAACCTACTCCCTTGCAAAAAAAAAATTAATTTTTTTTGGGTGGGTGATTGGGGAGGGGGGGGGGGGGGGTTAAGTTTTTAGGTGGTGGTGGGTGTTTAGTTTTTTTTTTTTTTTTTTTGTAGTGGGTTTTTTTAGGAGTCTTTGTACACTTCTTAGAATTAGGAGCCTTTGTATTTGATTCTAATCCTAACCCGTATGTTATTAAGGTAAAATATCAAATACAAATAAAGTTAACGTACAAAACGTACGAACTGTAGGAAAAGACAAAAAAACGCGGTGGCATTTTTGTAATTATCAGTAACTATCAAAATTACTATACAAATGATCATGTAGGGTAATTTTGATCTTTTGTATAGTAATTTTGTAAAATGTTCTTGTTGAGTAATTTTGTTCTTGTAGGGTAATTATCAAAATTACTCTACAAGTGTATCAAAATTACTCTGCATCAAAATTACTCTACAAGCATATGTGAGATTTAGGTTTTAGGTTATTGGGCACTTGTCACTCTGATCATTTATATTCACCGGGTGAATGGTACCTGCTCAGATTTGGTGTTGGGTGAGTTCGTGGTGTAAAATTCGTAATGTTTTTGCTTTTTCGGTTAGAGACTTATGGGAATATCACAATCACATTGGAGCGGGTGAGATCAAAAGGAAGGTGGTGCACGGGATTATTATCCTTAGTTGTTGGTGTATTTGGAAGGTGAGATGCGAAAAGGTGTTCTCAAACAAGGATTGGATACTAGAAGACATCAAGAATAGTATTAAAGCTTACGGTTTTCTTTGGTTTAATAATAGATCCAAATTTCATCTGTTTCGTGGTCGGAATGGTGTAAATTTGATTTCTTGTAATTTGTTGTTGTCGGTCTCTGCTGCTTAGGCCTGTTAGCTAGGCAGTGTTTTGTGAATGATTTTTATCTCTCGAAAAAAAATAGATGTCTAGTTCCATAAAAAAATTGCGACGTTAAATAACTAAAAAAAACACATTATGTCGTACCCAGTATATTCCACAAATAACGAAGCTACAGGTAGGGTAAGAGAAGGGTTGTATGAAAACAAACCTTACCTTTACTCTTGCCCCAAAAAAACAAGATAGCATATGAACAAACATCCTAACACTATAGATATATCAAGCTACCAAATAACAAAATGAAAGAAAGAGTAACCTAGTAAGATAGAATCAAAGACGATAATAACATCATAACGCATATAGACATAAGTACATGAAGACAATAACCTATCATAAAACATGTAGACATAAGTACATGAAGACGATAACCTGCAAAGTCCACCTTAAGTATAGGAAAATCCAGGCAAAAAAACACACTTGGGCTAAACAACTATCATCCCACTAAAAGTCCTTAACCTTGATCTCGCGTCTCCACAAACTCCTATCTTGGATCACGTTCTCAAAGAGGTGCAACTTTGGCAAATCATGTTTAATCCGCCCATCCTAAGTCAATCTGGGTTTTCCTCTATTCCTCTTCCCTTCTACAATGATGTATTATTATTATTATTATTATTATTATTATTATTATTATTATTATTATTATTATTATTATTATTATTATTATTATTATTATTATTATTATTATTTGCAACATGTTAGTGCAATGTGGTGTTGTAAGTGTTGCTTTAGTTGTGGTTTATGCTATTTTTAGTTGTACCATTTCTTTGGTTGTTTGTACATGTTTGTAGTGTTAGACATTATGTGAGTTTTATAAATTAATATATGATTGTTATTTTAAATTAAAAATGGTAATTATGTGAGATGCTAGAAAATTTGTACAGCAAAACTTGAACTTTTTATAAAGAAAGTTAGTAATTTGCGTGTTACTATTTATAGTTTTATAAATTATAAGACTGAATACCGTAATCAATACTATATAATGAACCTAATTGATTTCAACTGAATTTCCCGCGTGTAATAAACAAGTTTCAGCCACCGTAATGAACTCAATACCATAATGAACCTATTCGATTTCAATCGAATTTCCCGCATGTAATAAACCAGTTTCCGCCACCTTAACGAACTGAATCAATTTCAACCGAATTTCCCACGCGTAATAAACGAGTGTTCGCCGCAACGCGCGGGAGTATACCACTAGTTATACTCATTTTGTCACACCCTGACTTTTGCGGAAGCGTGATTTGGTGTGACTTGCTTAATATCATTGCATTCAACCATAACAAACAACTATATGATAAATCCAAGATGTTCATCCATTGATTAAGTTTTAAGACATTACAACAACATTGTTTTAGAACCCAAATACTGACTTCAAATCTGAATTACAGACCACACAATTTAGTTTTAGAGTTCCATAAAGACTTTTCAAAAGATAGTAATGAAAACTTGGCTTTTGAATATGCATCCTATCCAGGATAGGGAACATACTCCCAAACCATATGACACCGGATGACATCTTTTATTCCAAACAACACTTGAAAACTTCAACGCCCGCCAGATCCATACTTAATTTCCTGAAATACATGTAGTTTGAAAACATCAACAAAAGTTGAGCGAGTTCATGTGTGTGTGGATAAACCTTTGAAACATTTGTAAGTATGTTTGTATGTACTTGAAATCCGGTATGAAAGCAACAAGGAAACAGATCAATTAATGTGTAGCTAATACATTAATATACATGACATGGTGCAGGAAGACTCAAACCTAGCAGACTTTGTCAATAAGACATAGTCACCACATGGTCCACTCGACGGACTCATGGGTGGGGCTCGCTACACCCAAATAGATCTATCACTCATGTCCCTCGGTCCTACAACGAGGATTAATGGCCTTAAGAGTGCGCCTACCCATTCACATGATCTACTGTACTTTCCAAAGCTAACCATACTAATTGTAATTGTTTGTAATCATTTTGTAACATGTACTTCATCCCCGAAGTTATAAAACTGAAAACAGTTAAAAGAAAAAGGGGATCATGAACTCACAGTTTTGCGTTCATCGTATCCAATGTAACTCAAAGCTTCCTCTAGAACGCACGACTACCTACATGCGTACTATGGTCCATTAGACGAACGGGTTGTGCCTTGATTTAGTATTAGTTAGTGTTTTTGAGTTACGTTCTTTGTATCTTCAACATTATCCAATGTTATATAATTGTTTGTTAAAATAATAAATATTTTAGCTTGAATTATATTTATTAAACTAGGATAAAGACCCGCGGGGCATTGCGTCGCGAGGCTTTTTGAGTTGAACACATAATATGATGCTAAAGAACCATAGCAAAAAGCAAACACATATTTAAAAATTTCAGTTCATGCAAACTCTAATAAAGTGCAGGTCAATGAAATGGGCTAGATCAAAAAATATTAATGTTACAAAATCATAACAAAAACCAAGCATAAATTTATAAACTGTAGGGTTCTTGCAAATAGGGATGAGCTCGGTACCGACCGGTACAGAACCGAAAGTACCGGTACCGAAAATCCCCAAAAGTGGATAGCGGTACCGAATATACCCGGTACGGTACGGTTCGGTACCGGTATTTGAGGGTAAAAACCGGTAAATACCGGTACCGAAAATCTCAAAATTCGGTACCGAATCGGTACCAAAAGTGTAGCTGGTTCGGTGAGTGTAGATTTCTAAGCCACACAGGACCCCAATAATCCAATAACCCTTTTTATTACCAGGACCCTAATAACTCTTATCAAATCACAATATGAGTTGATGGCCACATTCATTTAATTTCTACCTATAGCTACTAAAGTCACTGATTCATTGTTTCTTAGCTTTAGAACTAACATTATAATATTTATAGCTAATAGATCATAACATACCATAAATACAACATTACCACAGTAAGTCATGTCCTACATGTACCATGGAAACACCATCCGCATGTTCTTTCCGAGGATGGTGACCTTTTCATGCGAACTTCCACATCATCATGAATTCATGATTCTCCAACCTGAGACATCATGCTTATATGCTTGCAACTCCAATTTGCATTGTGAAGCATTGAGATAATCAACTAATGAGATTGAAATAATGTTGAACAAAAATTTTGTTGCAGAAAATTACTTCAAAACTGAAGTTCTATTGCTTCCAATGCAATGCTGTCATTAACAAATATGATAAGATATTGTTACATGTCATCCACTTTTCACTACACTTGGAGCATTAATTTCCATTTCAGCATATTGATAAACAACAATTTATATCGCAAACCAATGATTTCTTCAAATCATTCAGAGTACATGAAGTAGCATGTTGGGCAGCAACAATAAATCTCATTGAGGCAAAGTCATCTTCAGCAAATAAATAGAATAAACAATATGCCAAGATGAAACAACTCATCCACATTTCATATAATTGAGTTGAACCCAACTCTAAAGCATCTTCACCCAACATACAGAAACAAATAAATTTTATCTATCATATCTTATCTATCTCATCTATACATAAATATGGGCACCTCTTATTTTAATTTTCTTTTCTTTAATTCGAGTCCGTTCCCTGTTCAAATCAACAAAGCTATCTACACATTTGTGATGAAATAAGTCAAATTTTGATATCAAAAGTACGATTAACTGTGTAAACATATAATGCCACATGTTGAACCACAAATTCATGTCAATCTCAAAGTATTTATAGGAAAGTCAAGAGAACTACCTGGCTAAAAAAATCAAAATTCAGACCCAATTTTTTTCTCAAAGAATAAAATAACAAAAAAAAGGTATACCTTCCCAAAGAATTCAAGTAACAAACAGCTCTTTCTCTGTTCACCAATAAAGTATGCTTTCACCTTCAAATCCGCTTCTTTCAAGATGCATACACTTTTCTTTTGTCACAAAAAAACCGATATTACAATATGTGTTACGATAGGAAATGAAATAACTCAAATAATTGGATCGGTTAGTGTGTAGGTGTAGCAGAACAGAATGAACCGAGATTGAGGTAGATGAAATGAGATCAAACTTACGGTGAAATCCCCAATCACCCACTTACGAATCCAGTTAAAAAGCTTCAAAACAAAAGCCCTAAATCAGAATCAACTAACAAACGTTCGAAACAGCCAAAAGAATCTGACTATAGGCAAAATCAAACAAAGAAACAGAGAATATATGGTGCAAAACTCAGTAGGAATCAAGCTAGGGTTCATCAAACTTAACTGCGTCGATCTACAGCGCCGGAGATCCATCACCATCATGAGATTCCTTAGTCTCCACTTAGTGGGTTGAGGCCTACCACGCGACGGAGCTCGGCCAATTGCCGAAAAATCGCCGGCTATGTTTCTTTCGGTCTCTACCGTGAAAACTTCGAAGGAAACTGGAAAACAAACTGACTTTATCTGTCAAACTCTTGTGTTGACAGAGAGAATAGAAAAGGGTTTTGGGAGGATGAAGAAGAGAAGATGCGGTGTTTTGGGGAAGAAGGAGGGATGCACGTGTATGAAGCAGAATCAGATATCCAATTTTTTTTAAAAAACACCCAAAGCCAAGGATACAACTACCCTTAGCTTGAAGTTGTTGCTTATTAATAAGGTTTCAATTTTGGAATAATAGTTAAAACAATATATTAACTTGACACTTTCCACGTAATTATACATGTATTTCCTTCCCAAGGATTGGTGTATTCGTATTTTTGTATATTTTTGCCATGTATTGGGGTCGTATTCCGGTGTGTATTTATACGTATGAGAATACGTATATTTATTGTATTCATTAAGTATTCTTATACTTAATTTCATATTAATTTTTCCGCAATATTATCTTTAATAAAAGTTCACCAATATATATTTCCAAAATATATATTGTAATAAATATTATTTAGAAAAAATATTTAAAATTTTCTATTGGCAAAAATATATGCATTTTCTCATAAGTTTCAAAAATAATACTTTCATGACTAACTTGGAAATATACATATACTCATTTTTCATCCCAAAAATTATATATTTCATATTTATTTGAGAAATTATATCTTTCACCCTAAAAATATTGTATTTCGTGTTTGTGAAAGAAAATATATATATTTCTTAAAAATAACATACATCATCTAAAAATCTCAAGAGAAATATATAGTCATACTTGCCAAAAATAATATATTTTTCCCTTGTAAAAAATATGAAATATTCTTGTAGTAATTGTAAAAGTCATATTTTCATTCCTTGGTGTCCAAAATATTATTTACCAAAATATGCATATGAATATTATTTCCAGAATATTTTGTGAGTTATATTTCTTGGTTCGGTTTCATCAATATTTTGTGTATAACTTGTATCTTCATATCCTTGGAATTTTGGTAATATTTTAGATTGTAATTCTTGGTATTTTGATCAGTTATATTATTCCAAATCCTAAAATAATATAACTAATACACAAAATATACAAATAATCACACACATGGTGTCTTCTAAATATATATTTCCTAAATACATATTTAGTCACTTTTATTTATAAAAACCAGCCTCCAATATTTGTATTTTTGTAACCAAAAATCATGGCAAAGTTAATGTAACAATTTATTGTTGAAAATACACTTGTAAGTGCATGTTTATAACTATTTTTCTAAGTGTTTAGATTTTTAGAAAATTTTGCCATAGTTTCCCCTAAAAATGGAAGTTTCCATGCTTTCAAGCATATCATTTTCTTTTGTAAAAATCATCACAATCCATTCACAATCAATAATAAACAACCTTTACTTACCAATTTTTTCCAAAAATAAGTATAATCTACTACTTAATGAACTTGAATATTTGTAAAAATTTGTAGGAACTTACAAGTGTTATTAGTAAGCCTTGTTATCCTATAAGGTGTGAGTGATTCTTTAAAAACTTCATTTTTAAAGAAGATTGATCTTTACAACTTGTGATCATCATTTCTAAAAATGTTTCTTTATGAAATCTTCTTGTTACACAAGTATTTCTACACTTGTTAAACCACCAAAAATAAGATTTGTTTATGTAAAAACCAAGATTTAACTAAACTTATATTTTTAACTTAGTTTATTTAGAAATCACCCATGAAATCTTTAGATCTACATGGTTAACAACTTACTTTGATCATTATTTTACAAGAAATCAATGTATTCTTTCAAGTTCATGATCTTTGTGTGGATGATCTATCATCCTTCAACATTTCTATTTTCTCATCTTGCTAGATTATGTTTTTAATCATGATCTAGCAAGATCATATGATGATCTACATCATATATATGAGCAAACAACAATCATCAAGCAAATCAACACATAATCAACTTAGTTTCTTCATTAATCATGCTTATGTTCAAGTTCCATTCTTATGATCTTTAGTGTTCTTCAAGATTATGATTATGTTTCTCTTTTTAACCACTTAAAATAGAAGTAAACTAGCAAGATCACGACTCTTACCACTAGCACAAGGCTAGGGATGATCAAGTGAAGAAAATCAAGTGGATAAAAGCGCTAGAGAGAGGTCCTTCAACTTTCAAGCAACAACCCGGTAGTATGATGGGACTTAAGTGATAGAAGTGAGTGTATTATCCAACATCAACATTTACTGAAAACCAATGCATATCCCCTGCAAGGATATGCATTTGTGAAATCCGCCTCACATCCCCTGCAAGGATGTGGGTATTTGAAAACCGCCTCATATCCCCTACAAGGATATGGGTTTACGAAAGCCCGTTTAAAAGTTTTGTCTGTTTGATTGTCCCCACAGGACGCATGCTTGTTTTGAGAGAAGTGAACTCACCTTGGTTTGCTCGGTATGACTAGTTACCCGTTTACAGTTGATCAACCAAATCCTAATATGGTTATCGGTAACAGTCAGTTTCGTTAACACGTAATGCAATTTGTAACACAAATTACACGAGTGACATACACACATAATCGTACAAGTTGTAACAATTGATCATGAAATCCAATAATCCATATTATACATATTCAGCATCATATGATAGATGTTTGGGCCTCATACCAGTTCACATTTTATCGTTCCTAATTCATATAAGTGTACTGGTGTCCTCAAAGTAACGTGCCACGTAATATAAGTATGCAATTTGGGTCCAAGTGTATGTGTGTGTCATGAAATTGTGCGATCCAAGTATCCTGTGTGATTAGTTTCATATTGCCAGAAATCTCGAAATCCGTTACACTATCACAACAACCTTCCATGGATTTCAGTTTAATCATCAATGTCAATTAACAACACAATCACTATTCAAATTAAGTCAAGTAACGAAATCATTCTGCCTTTGATCATCATCATCATACAATTCGAAGTCATGCAACCAACATTCACATCACACACAATACATGCTATACAAATTGTTCTGTTAAGATGGTTCTTATATAACACTCTGATGAAAGTCTATGTTTCGTCGACATTTGTTCATGACGAAAGACTATGTTTCGTCGCTACTTATGTTTCGTCGATACTTATGTTTCGTCGACCCCTGTTCATGACGAAAGACTATGTTTCGTCGCTACTTATGTTTCGTCGACACCTGTTCATGACGAAAGACTATGTTTCGTCGTCGTCAACCCAACAGTTTCATCATTCGTCTAAACCCTAATGCTCACAGTTACCCTATTGCAAATCAGAGTCCAATCGATTTCTAAGTTCATCATGCGAGCACATCTGGTTATGATTATCAACAGTTTAACATCATCTATCATTATGCGAAACAATACACACTCAATTTCATAAATACAGTAAGCTAATTGATCATCATCCATTCAACATCAACACACTGCACATCAGATCATACACCTCAAACCCTAATTTCTAACATGCACATATATGATTTAACACGACAATTTATAACTACTCGGTCACACAAAACCAGGAAATTAAATAACAAAATGATAAAAGTAACTAACCGAGATGAAGGAAACGATGAGTTTGATCGATATGAAGAGCTTCGAGGACTCGGAATTGTCGCCACACATGAGAGAGTGTTCTAGGGTTTTTAGTTTTCAACTGACAGTTTCGCTATGCAAGTTTATGTTTTAATCGTTCTTTGATGGGCCATAACTACCTGGGCCGAAGGCCCTTACGGCGAAACACCTGCTCGACGAAAGACCCATCCTTCATCGAGACTGAAGGTGGCGAAAGAACTGTTTTTCGTCGAATAAGGTTTATGGCGAAAAACATGGAATAAACTATTTTTAACATTTCACATTTAACCACCAAGTTTCACATTCTGACAACCAAGCATTACACATTAACGTTTAACATACAAATAACCACACACGACCAACGGGATTGTGAAGCAAGTGATGTGTATAGGCCTTGAAATCTCGGGTTGTCACATCATCCCCAACTTGAAAGAAATTTCATCCCGAAATTTGATAAGTAATTCAAACTAGTACGGTGTTAGATCAGGATGACTGTGGATTTTCCGCCGGTGCCACAGTAACATGAAAATGATCTGTCAACTTTCGAATAAATAAATGGTTAAAATTAGTGTGTTGACATTATTGAATCGCGAGGATACACCGAAAGGAAATACAATCGAAAATGGTGTATTGTTGTCTTAAAATGTTTGAATGACAGGTCAAATAAAAGTATGTGTACTTTCGAGTGAAATGGTTGACCATGGTTAGCACAAGCTACAAGTTTATACCGACACCACAAGGTGTTATAATGACATAATTCAATAATAGCGGTGACCAAACAAGTTCACCGTGTTTGAAATCGAATGAAAGTGTAATGAAGCAATCCTGAAAATTTGATTTAAATGGCATAATAGGATTTTTTAATTGAATATAGAACATCAAAGAGCTACTGTTTTTTATCGAAGATGAAAAGCAATAAATACCGCAAGGCATTCGATTAATAATGAAAGAACCGTTAGGCGGTACACTGGGTGATATAAAATGAACCTATGTACCATTGTCTTGACACACAACTGTGTTAAGACTGCTTTAATCATGGTAAACAAAATGGATTTAGAGCAAGTCAAGAATTAAACAATTAAATCCATGTATGAGGTGCGTAACGAAATTAGCGCAAGCTTCAATTTTATGAAAGCATCACCACAAGGTGTCGAAACCAACAAACGATTTAGTGGAATCGTAGATCAAACAAGTCTACTACGACTCGAAACACAAGAACTTTGCAAATATAAATTTGAATATGATGTTCTCAATACATCATATGGCGTCTTGAATTAAATTTTCGAAATGGACAAGTTCTAGCAATTGAACTTGGTTTCAGAGCAATCCAACAATAAACGTATGTATCAACAAGGGAATTTCGGCATGGTTACAAAGACCAACCATGCATGTAACTTGAAAGAAAAGAAGTTTCAAGGAAGTGTGTTGGCTTGATATCAAAGGAGCCAATAATTACAATAATGTAGGTCATCCGAATCACAAATCGAAAATTGGCTTTAGCAAATAATTTTTGAACTTTTGATGAAGCGTTTATTCAAAACGAAACCACATGCATAACAAATGGTGCATGCATAACATATGAATCTCCAAGAAATGAAACAATGAGTATTTGCTTATAACAAAGAAATGATCAAGTATTGAGACAAAGGAGCGTTTGCTTTAATGAAGTTAATTGTCGCGATACAACTACTATAAGTCAGAATAATGGGGTTTGCTTGAGTTAATAGACGTAGTTTCTATGTGATAACTTTTAATGAGTTTTGTCCTAAGTTCCCGAAGGTCTTACGTACATGTTTTCTAGGTTCTCAAAGTTTTGTATCCTGTGTAAAACTGTTTTGTGCATCATGTAGAAAACACCATATTAGCGTATGTTTAAAACAATTTGCTGTCTTACTGTACTTTGGTATGCTTTCTTCCTAATTTCACAGCTAATGATACTCGATCAACGATCAATCTTAGAATGGTAGTTGGATCCTCACAGTTAGTTAAATAAATAATTTGTTAATCCTCAGCAAGAGTTACTGACTCTTGTTGGTTAGCTCGTTCGGCTCCTGGTAGTTGATGCTCATTTGAAAATCATCGTCCTTCTCCTTGACGAACGGTACTGAAACTCCTTAGGGCAAAAGCTTGCCTTATAAATCCCAATCTGGCAACTTCTAAAGCCGCGTTGATAAATCTTTCATTTTTAAAGGCGCAAGTCGATAAGGTGCCTTGGCTACAGGCGCGGTGCCTGGAACCAAATCAATGTGGAATTCGTTTTGTCGTGGAGGAGGTAATCTTGGCAAGTTTTCGGGGAAGGCTTCAGGATGTTCCCTTACCACAGAGATATCTTCGAGCTTAAGTTCTTCAGTTTCCTTGTCCATGACATAACCAAGAAGGCAATGCACTTTTTACGCAAAAACTTCTGTGCCTTCAAACCGCTAATAATCCATAGAGGCGTATCCTGCTTTTCCTCATGAATCACGATCGTCTCTTCACTCGCCAACGGGATGCGGATAGCCTTCTCCTGGCACGCCATCTCTTCACGAGCACTTGGCAACCGATCCCTTCTCACTACTACATCGAAGCTTCCCAACTCAACTGGCAGAAGAACTATCGTAGACTCACGTTCTCCAAGCTTTGTCACACAGCCTCTAATTACTTTGTTGACATTCCACTAGCTTCCCATTAGCTAGTTCTATCGAGTACGGGATATCTAACTTACTTGCTACTAAACCAAGTATACTCTTAAACTTCTAGAGATATGAAGCTATATTCGGTACTAGTATCGAACAACACAAATGCATAACGTTGACTAATATGGGACGTACCAACAACCTCGTGTGGATCCTGGCGTGCTTCCCTAGTTCCGTTGTTGAGCTTTCATCCACGTGCCTGAGTGTTTTTAGGGCAGTATTTTCTGAAATGCTTTTTGTTCCCACAGTTAAAACAACCTTGAGCGCGTTTTTGTTTGTCACTCGTCCTGCCTTGATAGTCGTTGTTGTCGTTGTTTCCTTCGTGATTCTTGCTGCTATCTTGGTCTTCATTTCCAAGTTCAGTACCATGCCTACAAGTCTCATTGACATGCCCTCTCTTGCCACAGTTATCACATTTTCCATATTTACATCGCCCGACATGATAACGTAGACAATTGTCGCACCTAGGTAGGATACCCTTGTACTCTTTTCCCTTTTTGGCCTTCTTCTTGTTACTCGCCCGAGTACCCTTCTTGAAGTTTGCGAACTTTCACTTGTTATCTCCAGATGGCTCCACAGGAGTCTCCTTTTTCTCCTCCGAAGTGGAAAATTTTCCCAGTCTAACCGCTTCTTCAGTGAGCGCCACACTTAAGTCGATAACATCGGTGATTGTTGGAGGTTTAGATGTTGTCACCATGCTTAGAATCTGAGGTGCCAATCCCCCGATAAAGCGTTCGATCCTCTTAAACTCTGGTTCCACCAGACGTGGAGCAACTTGTGATAAATCGTGAAATCTCTGCACATACTCGGCTATCTTTGGACCTTCCGTTTTCAAGTTCCAGAATTCAGTTTCCAGCTTCTGGACTTCTGCTCTCGAGCAATATCTCTCACGCATCAGCTCTTTCAGTTCGTCCCACGTCAAAGCATACGCAGCAGTCTCGCCCAACGTCTGATCCTGGAGGTTCCACCATGACAGAGCCCCATCTAGAAACAGTCCAGCTATGTACGTGACCTAATGTTCGGTGGCGCATTTACTTAATCACAAAACATAATCCGTCTTTTCAACCCAACGCACAAAAGCTATGGCACCCCCGGTGCTGTCAAAATCCAGGGGCTTGCAGCCCAAGAACTGCTTGTAGGTGCAGCCTGCGACATAAGCAACATCATTCACGTAAGGCATTAGCAAAGCACTCTTGGAAATATCCAAACGTTTTGTAATGTGTCTTAAGTGACTAAACATTACTATTGGGTGGGTTATTTCCTGAGGTACCTCCGCTGCGTTCGGAGCTAAGGGCCTCGTGCTGTGCGATGGCCTGTGAGATGCGCTCTTGTAATTATGCCTCTGTCGTTGGCAGAGGGTTGTTGGTATCGATGTTCCCTTGAATCGACATCTTCTAAGAAGAAGATCGGCTAGGTCAGGTCTTATTAAGAATACGGGCACATAAGCACCTACTTAACGAATAAGACCTAGGAGGTGTATTGTAACACCTCGAAAATTCACGTCCTGTAATGTGTTGACACGTGTCATAAGTTTGACCGTGTGAAAGAATGTTCTGAAAGGACTAAAGTTGACAATCATGGAATGTATGTGAATATACAAATTCTAAATGTCAACAGTGAATAAATATATTGTACATTAACCCGACATGATGCTCATACCTTCAAACGAATAAATCATGGATCATACGAAGCTAATTGTGAAAGAAAGTGAGAGATTACAAACTACAGGGGTTAAATGTGTCAACATGTTTAAGTTATACCTCTGAGTGACCTTTTGACAAACCCGAAGCTTTGTAACGGTTAATTATGCTCACTAGAATGCACGATATAAATTTCATAAAGTTTCGTTATCGTATGAGAAAGTTATGATCAAATTCGTATGCGAGGGGTTAAAAGCGTCAACGTTGAAAATTAGGACTTTTCGGGTAACAATAAAGTTAACCGGGACTTAACTAAATGGGTATATGTCTTGGAGCCCATAAAAATCAATTTGGAGGATTAAGATGCAAGAAACAAAAGTTGAAACAAAGTTTTGAAGAGCCAAGGACCATTGCATAAAAATCAAAAATTCTGATTTGATCAGATAGGGCCTCGCGCCACGCGAAGCCCCAGGGGGGCCTTCGCGTCACGCCTAGGGTCATCTGATCCGAATTTCTTGGTTTCTTGTCTGCCATAGCCCTTGTAATCAACTTTTAACCGATTTTCCACATCTTTCTTGACCCCTAAACAACCCCTAAACATCTAGGGACACTTGTGAATGAGTTATGGTCAATTGTAGACTTGTGTGTCAACATCCTATGGTGATTTGATCACTATATAAGGCATTTGTTGCAACCAAGTTCTTCACACCTTCATTCTTGCATTCCTGATCATTCTGGAGCTCAAGACTTCTCTCAAGTGATCTCTGGTCGTTCATAGGACTCTTGTAAGTTTGCTAATCATTCCTTAGTTAAGTTTTTGCTTAGTTATAGCTTAAAAGTCAAACCGTCGTAATTAATGGTTGACTTTAAGATTTATCACTAATGGTCCAGTGATTAGTCGAATCAAAAGTAGTTATAAGTTGGTAATTATGTGGGTAATAAACCCTTAAAAGGGTTCCCCATGATTCCCACTCTAACTAGGTCAAATGTCGGGTCAAACTTACTAATAAAAAGTCAACAGGATACTTAAATTCTAATTTATGCATAATTAGCAATGTAGAACACATACAACCTGTTTGATCATTAATATAACTTGGTAATTAGTGTAAGAACATGTCTAAACATGTTCAACCCGACAATTTACTGTTTAGACCCGGTTCGGAACCGAAAGTTGCAAAGCTTTGACTTCCGTTAATTGCTCATATGTTGACCATTATGCCCTTTTCACCTTAAAACGTGATTTGCGAAAATGTAAAAGTGTAGAAACCTTAGTTACTGATATATAAACTTGTATGCAAAGTTTGACATCAGTTTGAGGTGTAGATTGAGAGTTATGCTCATTAGCGTAATTAAGAAGCTTTATGTTAATTAAACGGCGTGATTAGCGTATAACCTATTTAAACTCACTTTTTGATATCAAACTTCTTACCCACTGATGTAATATATTATTTTGAGATTTTTGAATATTTTTAATTAATTTTAGGCTGAGCATAACTAATAGTCGTAGGCTTAATCCGGTAATTGTCGGTTTTTCCCTTACGGGCCATAAAATGAGTTTTACATATCTAATCGACTCCAAACCTTTTGCTACTGATCTTAAATGATAAATAAATTATTTTAAGCCTTCTGTAATAGTAAAAATATCAGCTTTATGTATAGAACCCGGAAACGGCTTCTAATCGCCTTATTAAGCGTTTTTAACGCATAGTATGTACTAGAACTATTTTAAACATACATGGGTTGATACCTACTGATATTTTGGGCAAATTATAATATTTTAACAGTAAGCAAAAGTTGTTTAACTCAGACTTCAGTTTTGAGCTTTACGGCTTATGTGAAATTACCAAAATGCCCCTACGGTGCATAGTTTGGTTATAATTGATAAATTTCACATATATACTTTACCCTACTGTTATAACTTATTAAAATAAGTATTTTGGCTGATTATATCAGACCTGTAACTCAGGTAAATACTTAAACTCTTTTATAACCTTTTAAATGACCAAACTACCCCTACGGGGCATAGTTTGTGTTTAAATTCGTTTCGGGCATAATAAAAGACATATTACTGATGTCACAACATATTTGAAGCATATTAACTTAGGAAACCTGTATATGGCTCTCATGAATACCCGTTACGCTTATTACGCGTTCGGTTCGGTTTATGTAACTAGTTTGCATAAATTAGTCGAAACGGGTCAAACCTTAACGGTTTTATCTCAAAATCCAGAATGTGTATGAAATACCCATATTAAGCAAGTCTCCGAACTTGTCGGGTCTAAATCACATTCTATCCGGTATTCGCTTAATAGTGCGTACGAACCGTATCATTGAAACTAACCGGTCTAAGCTTAAGCTTAACTAAAGACCCGTTAGGATTCTAATAGGTTATTATAAACCTTCGTTCCAGATTAGGAGGACCAGTAAAAGCTACTTGCAATTTGCTTATTGTGATTATTACTTTGCTCAGCTAAATACTTTTAACTTATTTTCCCTATACGGGCTTGGGTTACGGTATATAAAATACCGCTTGGTCGGGCATCAAATCTTCCATCGTTTGGTGGTTAATTGAATAATTTGATCGGCCTGTTTAAACAGTTTTGTTTACTTAAAAGCCTTTGGGGGGTTAATGACCATGTCCCGGATATCCTTGGCATCATTTTACGAAATGGCCACGACCTAAGCGCGGCGTGTAGGCGTACACTCGTCAGTGCATAAATAGTTGATGTGGTGTGTCTATTGATCTTTAACCCGGTACGTCTGGGCTACTGAACGCATAAGGAACATGTAATTCGTTCACAAGATTATATATTTAAATAATTCTCCCAAGTTATAAAATGTTTATGCCACGTGCATCCAAATCAATTTTCAATCATTTTCCAAAATGAGTCAGTTGATTGTATTTACTAGTGTAAACTGACGTATTTTCCCAAAAAGATTAAATGCAGGTACTAAGCGTAATTGGCTGGATATTTCTCCTTAGAATCGATAGAAGTCTCGCAAGCTTAAGATGCCTAAAGTCTGTTGAACTATTGTTTCCATTTTATTTTCGATCCGTCTGTGGATAAACAATCGACAGTTGTGATACATGATATTACAATATTTTATTCGGTTGAAATATTATCTTTCAATTGCTTCCGCTGTGCATATTAAATATTGTGTTGTTTGACTATTATGTTGCCAACCACGTCACGATACTCCCCACCGGCCCACCGGTGACACGTGGAATCCAGGGTGTGACAGGTTGGTATCAGAGCCAACACTGAGTGAATTAAACACTAGCCTTTTGTGTTTAATCTCAGTTACACAATTTCACATTTCAAATTTTCGAGTCTAGACAAAGAACATAGGAACAATCCAAATTTGTTTCGATTTATTTTTAATTGTGTCTTTTATTTCATATATGTTGTTGTTATATCATGCTATATTGACAGGATTAAAAATGCCGCCAAGATTCTTTAGACGTAGAGGACGAGCCAAGGGGCCAATCACCGCCCCCAATGACGACGAGGCAGGACCTTCGCATATGCGAGCTCCTTCTACCACGGAGAGTGACGATCCTCGACAGAACCGGAGGAACCTCTTTGAGCCGGCTAGACGGTCGGTTTCGCACAGTTCGACACTTCCTGTTCATAACTCTTATGGGCCACACTCGGAAAATGAGCCCAACAACCCACAACCCTCCTACATACCTTTACAGCGATCTTTATCGCACCACTCTTTTGGTGACCCTACACCTGTTTTTAGGGGCCGGTTTAACCCGGAAAATTTTATTCAAGAACCAGTGGGTTTCAACCCATTGGGACCGGAGGATCACTTCTCGGGAGACAACGCTATGGATATGGACGAGGACACAGATCCCGTCGAACCTGCCAGTGGTACACCGAACCATCCCATAGAGATTTCGGATGGCTCTTCTTTTCACGGATCACCCTACGGTGGTCCAGACAGCTTTCAGGCGAGGTTTACTCAGCACGAGTGGTACTTCACACCCTCGCATCATGCGTCGCCTCATCAGTAGCAGCAGGATCCCTCTGTGGATTCACGGTTTGTGGCAGTCACGCCACCGCCTCCACCGCCACCAGTTCAACCGGCACCTCCACAACCGCCAAGGCGTAGGAGAACTGGGGCACGTATGTATGCTCGAGCGGGAGACTTTCATTTTAGTTCTCCTCGTCAATCAAGTGGCAGCCATTATCCGCCACTTCAAGAAGATCCACAAATGGGTGGACCTTCGAACCTAGTTGCACCGCAACCACCTCCGATGGGTTTTGGTAACCCGATACCAGCATACACGGGTTCTATGATGTACAACCCGTTTGGGCCGCCGGCTCACACCGACTACGGTTACGCTGAAGCCGACCCCTACATGGTAGCGGCTAGTTACAACGCCTTTAACCCTGAAGGACCGTATGGAGCTCCTTGGGGAGCAGGATACCCAACCCCAACTCATGGGTACCAGATACCTGCCAGACCTATCATACGGACGCAATCGCAGCCGCCACGGTTTTCTCCCCCAAAACGGGAGGAAATTCTTCAGAGACTGGATCAGGTTGAGCGAGACTTTCACCGCGATCGCAGGGAGCGACAGACTTTCTTTCAAGGATTGACAAGCCTAATAAAAGGGAAGAGCAAGAAGGACCATTGAATCCTTCCACTGTTGTTGAAATTTCCTTGTATCATTTGAGCCCCTGCGTGGGCCTGTCTTGCTGTATTAGCCCATACGTGGCTATGTATGTTTATTTGTTTTGACCCCTGCATGGGTCTATCTTTCTGTTAACCCCTACGAGGGTATGATGTTTGTTTAAGTCCCTGCGTGGACTAGTATGTTGCTTAACCCCTGTGTGGGTAACTTGTTTGTCTAAAAAGTCCCGTTTAGGGCAATGTGTAATATTTTAAATAATTAATGGAATGAAAGTTTATAAATTTCATGTTTGCCATTATGTGCATAAATAAATTATATATGAAATAAATAAATTAAAATAATTCCTCTTGAAATGATCTGCCTATTTAAATATTGAATAAGAATCTTAAGAGTGAAACCTAGCCTGAGTGTCATTATGAAGACCTGGCCATGATGGTAAGACCTGTTTAAAAGATTCAAATCCCTGTTAACATCTGAAAACGTGTTAACACTCCTGGCAGACGTGATTCGTTAAAATCACACACGTCATTTATACAAGGATTCTTCAAAAGACTCCTAACCCAATTTAATGATCTCTGCATCATGGGTTTAAATCATCAATTAAGATGATCATATTTTGACCATACATTGGTAATATAATGCCTACGGGCCTTGCTCATTTCTATATGAGCCAAAAGACAGTGGTAGCGATGACTCCCTGTTAGATAAAGGTAATGAACTAGGTTCAAACCTTCATGCCTTGATTCTTTGAAATCATAGCTTATAATTTATAAATGTCCTTGTGACTAGGCCTATTGTGCCAGTATACCTTCATGCTTTGATTCTCTGAAATCATAGCTTATAATTTATAAATGTCCTTGTGACTAGGCCTATTGTGCCAGTATACCTTCATGTTTTGATTCTCTGAAATCATAGCTTATAAATTAAAATGTCCATGTGACTAGGCCGTTTGTGCCACAAATAAAACTGTTATTGTTTTATAATTAGGATAAATTATAATAGAAATCCTAAATAAATATGATTAATAAATTAACCAAATATGGTCTCTGTTTACCATGGTTAATGAATTTCCCTAAGGGGCAATTCCATAATAAACTCCCAAGTAAACTATTGTCCTTGTTTTCTGTAACAGTTCAATTAAAATGGCTAACTCAGACGAAATTAATAGCCATCCAGTGGAGAATATTGATAACGCCCGAGTTCATTTAACGGGTGCTGAGTTGAAAGCGTTGGTAGACGACGCAGTTACAAAAGCCTTGGAGCGGCAGTACGAAGAGTATAGTGGGACTCGAAGTAGGACTCTCTCTACGCCGCATTCGAAGCCACCTTCCAAAAAGGAAGAACCCAAGAAAGATGATGATCGACTCTCCTCGAACCACCACAGTGCTCCATCTCAGCAGGTTGTACTAAACCAAGAACCCCGTAGTAGGGGTTACTCCTATAAGTACTTTGTTTCATGCAAGCCCAGGGATTTCACTGGGGAAAAGGGAGCCATTGACTGCATGACGTGGTTAGACGAGATGGACACAGTTGTGGATATCAGCGGGTGCGCTGAGAGGGATATAGTCAAGTTTGTGTCGCAGTCTTTTAAAGGTGAAGCTTTAGCATGGTGGAGATCACTGATTCAAGCCACCGGGAAAATCCCATTGTACAACATGTCATGGGATCAATTTGTTGCCCTCATCAGGGAAAATTACTGCCCTCAGCATGAGGTGGAGAAGATAGAGTCTGATTTTCTATCATTGGTGATGACAAACCTTGACTGTTAAGCTTACCTCACGAGCTTCAACACGATGTCCCGGTTGGTTCCGTATCTGGTGACCCCGAAACCAAAAAGAATAGCTCGTTTTATCGGTGGTTTAGCCCCGGAAATTAAGGCAAGCGTGAAGGCCTCTCGGCCAGCTACTTTTAGATCCGTAGCTGACATATCTTTGTCCCTCACACTGGATGCGGTCAGGCAAAGATCGCTGAGGAACAAAGATGCTGAGAAGAGAAAGCATGAAGATGATAATTCACGGAGGTCGAGCAAGAAGCACCGTGGAAACAGTGACAACAAGAAGGGGTCTGAGTCAAGGAAAGATGGGCATCAGTCTGGTGAGAAGCCCAAGTGCAAGATTTGCAAGAAACAACACTTTGGAAAGTGCAGACTCGAGTCAAACTCGCAGACTCAGTCAAAAACCTTTGCTTGTGGTATATGCAAGTCCAAGGAACACAAGACCTTGGATTGCAAAAAGCTGAAGGATGTAACTTGCTACAGTTGCAATGAAAAGGGGCACATTAAAACCAACTGCCCTAAATACGCCAAGAAGCCTGAAGAGGCCAAGAAGACAAATGCTAGAGTCTTCAGAATGGATGCAAAAGAAGTGGTCCTAGACGACAATGTGATTACAGGTACTTTCCTTGTAAATGATGTCTATGCAAGAGTACTTTTTGATTCAGGCGCTGATAAGTCTTTCGTAGATCATAAGTTTTGCAAATTGCTGAATTTACCTGTCAAAACCTTGAGTATAAATTATGTGGTAGAGTTAGCAGATGGCACCTTAGCAACCGTCTCAACTGTGTTAAATGGATGTGTTATATCCATTAAGAACCACTCTTTTCCTCTGTCTCTACTTCCCTTTAAGTTGGCCGGTTTTGACATAGTTTTGGGTATGGACTGGTTATCTCATAACCAGGCCCAGATTGTCTGCAATAGAAAGCAAGTAGTGATAAAGACTCCGTCTGGTGAATCACTTACCATTCGGGGAGATACCCAGTATGGACTGCCTGAGCAAGTGACTATGCTCAAGGCTTCAAAGTGTTTAAAGAAGGGTTGTGTCATCTACATGGCACAAGTGATTATTGATGAGCCGAAACCGAAGATAGAAGATATCCCCGTCATTTCTGAATACCCTGAAGTTTTTCCGGAAGAACTACCTGGTTTGCCACCAGATAGGCAAGTGGAATTCAGGATTGATATCATCCCTGGAGCAGCACCAGTTGCTAGAGCACCTTATAGGTTGGCGCCCATGGAGATGAAGGAATTAAGGACACAACTGGATGAATTGCTAGCTAAAGGTTTCATTAAACCTAGTTCGTCTCCTTGGGGAGCACCAGTCTTGTTTGTCAAGAAGAAGGATGGATCGATGCGTCTGTGCATCGATTATCGTGAGCTTAATAAAGTCACGATAAAGAATAGGTATCATTTGCCCAGAATCGACGATTTGTTCGATCAATTGCAAGGGGCAAGTTATTTCTCGAAGATTGACTTGAGGTCAGGCTACCATCAACTGAAGGTTAAAGATGAAGACGTACACAAAACTGCATTTAGGTCTCGTTATGGACATTACGAGTTCCTAGTGATGCCTTTTGGGCTCACTAATGCACCGGCCGCGTTCATGGATCTCATGAATCGCGTTTGCAAGCCTTACTTAGATAAATTCGTCATCGTTTTCATCGACGACATTCTTATCTACTCAAAGAACCAAGCTGACCATGAGAAACACCTACGCTGTATTCTCAAACTCCTGTATCAGGAGAAGCTCTATGCCAAATTCTCTAAGTGTGAGTTTTGGCTTTGAGAAGTCCAATTCCTTGGACATGTGGTTAGTGAGCGTGGTATCCAAGTGGATCCCGCTAAGGTTGAAGCAGTTATGAACTGGCAAGAGCTAAAGACGCCTACAGAGATTCGTAGCTTCCTGGGATTGGCAGGATATTACAGGCGTTTTATCGAAAAATTTTCAAGGATTGCTGCACCCCTAACCTTCTTAACTAAGAAGAAGGTTAAGTTTGTTTGGGGCTCTAAACAGCAAGAATCTTTTGATATCCTTAAACAGAAGTTGAGCAACGCTCCTGTGCTGACATTGCCAGATGGAATAGAAGATTTTGTGGTTTACTGCGATGCATCGCACACTGGCATGGGGTGTGTGCTTATGCAGAAAGGCAAGGTTATTGCCTATGCATCACGACAGTTAAAAGTGCACGAAAAGAATTATACCACCCATGACTTGAAGTTGGGTGCCGTTGTATTTGCACTAAAACTGTGGAGGCATTATTTATATGGGATCAAGTGTGTGATCTATTCTGATCACAAGAGCCTCCAGCACCTGTTTAATCAGAAGGATTTAAACATGAGGCAGCGCCGTTGGATGGAGACTTTAAATGATTATGATTGTGAAATCAGATATCATCCCGGCAAGGCGAATGTAGTCGCTGATGCCTTGAGTCGAAAGGAAAGGGTGAAACCCATCCGAATCAATGCCAAGCGCATGGAGATAAAGAAGAGTTTGACTGAAAGGTTGTTAGCTGCACAGAAGGAAGCTGTGTTGGAAGCTAACTATCCTAACGAAAAGCTAGGAATAACTGAGGAGCAATTATCTCTTGGCAAGGACGGGATTCTGAGATTAAATGGACGAATATGGGTTCCAATTTATGGAGGACTTCGAGATATTATCCTTCAGGAAGCCCATAGTTCTAAATATTCCGTTCATCCTGGAGCTGATAAGATGTACCAGGATCTAAGGGCAAACTACTGGTGGATAGGCTTGAAAAAGTCTGTAGCTGCCTATGTAGCTAAGTGCTTGACTTGTGCGCAAGTCAAAGCAGAACATCAAAAGCCGTCAGGCTTGCTACAACAGCCTGAACTTCCTACGTGGAAGTGGGAAATGGTAACCATGGACTTTATCACTAAGTTACCTATGACAAGGAAAGGAAATGATACAATATGGGTTATAGTTGATAGACTGACTAAGTCAGCACATTTCTTACCCATCAAGGAGACTTATAGCTCCGACATGTTAGCCCAGTTATACGTGGATAAGATTGTAGCCTTACATGGCATACCTGTGTCTATTATCTCTGATAGAGATACTAGGTACACGTCACATTTTTGGAAAAGCTTCCAACAATCTTTGGGTACGCGTTTGAATTTTAGTACGGCTTACCATCCTCAGACAGACGGTCAGAGTGAGCGTACTATTCAAACTTTGGAAGACATGCTACGTGCATGTGTAATTGATTTAGGTGGTAGTTGGGATAACCACCTACCACTAATTGAATTCTCCTACAACAATAGCTACCACACAAGCATAAAGGCTGCGCCTTTTGAGGCCTTATATGGTAGAAAGTGTAGAACGCCCGTTTGTTGGGCGGAAGTTGGAGATGTCCAATTATCAGGACCAGAGATAGTCTTTGAAACGACGGACAAGATTGTCCAGATTCGTGACCGTCTCAAAGCTGCCCGAGATAGGCAGAAGAGTTACGCAGATCCAAAGCGTAAAGCTTTTCACTTCGAAGTAGGTGACAAAGTGTTGCTTAAAGTATCACCCTGGAAGGGGGTGATGCGATTTGGTAAGAAAGGCAAGCTAAGCCCGAGATACATAGGACCTTTCGAGGTTATCGAATGTGTCGGGACAGTTGCCTATAAGTTAAAGTTACCTGAAGAGCTCAGTGGAATTCACAATGTGTTCCACATCTGCAATCTGAAGAAGTGTTTCGCTGATGAATCACTGGTTATACCACATACAGATGTGCATATAGATGAGAGCTTAAAATTTGTGGAAAAACCATTGTCGATTGAAGATCGACAGGTTAAGAAGCTTCGAAGGAAGCATGTGCCTATTGTAAAGGTCAAATGGGATGCCCGTAGAGGACCCGAATATACGTGGGAGGTTGAGTCCACGATGAAAGAAAAGTACCCTTATTTATTTCAGTAAATCTCGGGGTCGAGATTTCTTTTAAGGGGGTGAGGATGTAACAACTCGAAAATTCACGTCCTGTAATGTGTTGACACGTGTCATAAGTTTGACCGTGTGAAAGAATGTTCTGAAAGGACTAAAGTTGACAATCATGGAATGTATGTGAATATACAAATTCTAAATGTCAACAGTGAATAAATATATTGTACATTAACCCGACATGATGCTCATACCTTCAAACGAATAAATCATGGATCATACGAAGCTAATTGTAAAAGAAAGTGAGAGATTACAAACTACAGGGGTTAAATGTGTCAACATGTTTAAGTTATACCTCTGAGTGACCTTTTGACAAACCCGAAGCTTTGTAACGGTTAATTATGCTCACTAGAATGCATGATATAAATTTCATAAAGTTTCGTTATCGTATGAGAAAGTTATGATCAAATTCGTATGCGAGGGGTTAAAAGCGTCAACGTTGAAAATTAGGACTTTTCGGGTAACAATAAAGTTAACCGGGACTTAACTAAATGGGTATATGTCTTGGAGCCCCTAAACATCAATTTGGAGGATTAAGATGCAAGAAACAAAAGTTGAAACAAAGTTTTGAAGAGCTAAGGACCATTGCATAAAAATCAAAAATTCTGATTTGATCAGATAGGGCCTTGCGCCACGCAAAGCCCCAGGGGGGGGGGGCCTTCGCGTCACGCCTAGGGTCATTGATCCGAATTTCTTGGTTTCTTGTCTGCCATAGCCCTTGTAATCGAATTTTAACCGATTTTCCACATCTTTCTTGACCCCTAAACAACCCCTAAACATATAGGGACACTTGTGAATGAGTTATGGTCAGTTGTAGACTTGTGTGTCAACATCCTATGGTGATTTGATCACTATATAAGGCCTTTGTTGCAACCAAGTTCTTCACACCTTCATTCTTGCATTCCTGATCATTCTGGAGCTCAATACTTCTCTCAAGTGATCTCTGGTCGTTCATAGGACTCTTGTAAGTTTGCTAATCCTTCCTTAGTTAAGTTTTTGCTTAGTTATAGCTTAAAAGTCAAACCGTCGTAATTAACGGTTGACTTTAAGATTTATCACTAATGGTCCAGTGATTAGTCGAATCAAAAGTAGTTATAAGTTGGTAATTATGTGGGTAATAAACCCTTAAAAGGGTTACCCCTGATTCCCATTCTAACTAGGTCAAATGTCGGGTCAAACTTACTAATAAAAAGTCAACAGGATACTTAAATTCTAATTTATGCATAATTAGCAATGTAGAACACATACAACCTGTTTGATCATTAATATAACTTGGTAATTAGTGTAAGAACATGTCTAAACATGTTCAACCCGACAATTTACTGTTTAGACCCGGTTCGGAACCGAAAGTCGCAAAGCTTTGACTTCAGTTCTGACCCGTTTTGGTATGATTTAGAAATACATAAGAGCTTCATTTGGACCAGGTTACATGCTAGTATAACCCTCTGTGATTATACACCATGGTTCATTAGTTAACCAATTAATACGCATGATTCCGTTAATTGCTCATATGTTGACCATTATGCCCTTTTCACCTTAAAACGTGATTTGCGAAAATGTAAAAGTGTAGAAACCTTAGTTACTGATATATAAACTTGTATGCAAAGTTTGACATCAGTTTGAGGTGTAGATTGAGAGTTATGCTCATTAGCGTAATTAAGAAGCTTTATGTTAATTAAACGGCGTGATTAGCGTATAACCTATTTAAACTCACTTTTTGATATCAAACTTCTTACCCACTGATGTAATATATTATTTTGAGATTTTTGAATATTTTTAATTAATTTTAGGCTGAGCATAACTAATAGTCGTAGGCTTAATCCGGTAATTGTCGGTTTTTCCCTTACGGGCCATAAAATGAGTTTTACATATCTAATCGACTCCAAACCTTTTGCTACTGATCTTAAATGATAAATAAATTATTTTAAGCCTTCTGGAATAGTAAAAATATCAGCTTTATGTATAGAACCCGGAAACGGCTTCTAATCGCCTTATTAAGCGTTTTTAACGCATAGTATGTACTAGAACTATTTTAAACATACATGGGTTGATACCTACTGATATTTTGGGAAAATTATAATATTTTAACAGTAAGCAAAAGTTGTTCAACTCAGACTTCAGTTTTGAGCTTTACGGCTTATGTGAAATTACCAAAATGCCCCTACGGTGCATAGTGTGGTTATAATTGATAAATTTCACATATATACTTTACCCTACTGTTATAACTTATTAAACTAAGTATTTTGGCTGATTATATCAGACCTGTAACTCAGGTAAATACTTAAACTCTTTTATAACCTTTTAAATGACCAAACTACCCCTACGGGGCATAGTTTGTGTTTAAATTCGTTTCGGGCATAATAAAAGACATATTACTGATGTCACAACATATTTGAAGCATATTAACTTATGAAACCTGTATATGGCTCTCATGAATACCCGTTACGCTTATTACGCGTTCGGTTCGGTTTATGTAACTAGTTTGCATAAATTAGCCGAAACGGGTCAAACCTTAACGGTTTTATCTCAAAATCCAGAATGTGTATGAAATACCCATATTAAGCAAGTCTCCGAACTTGTCGGGTCTAAATCACATTCTATCCGGTCTTCGCTTAATAGTGCGTACGAACCGTATCATAGAAACTAACCGGTCTAAGCTTAAGCTTAACTAAAGACCCGTTAGGATTCTAATAGGTTATTATAAACCTTCGTTCCAGATTAGGAGGACCAGTAAAAGCTACTTGCAATTTTCTTATTGTGATTATTACTTTGCTCAGGTAAATACTTTTAACTTATTTTCCCTATACGGGCTTGGGTTACGGTATATAAAATACCGCTTGGTCGGGCATCAAATCTTCCATCGTTTGGTGGTTAATTGAATAATTTGATCGGCCCGTTTAAACAGTTTTGTTTACTTAAAAGCCTTTGGGGGGTTAATGACCATGTCCCGGATATCCTTGGCATCATTTTACGAAATGGCCACGACCTAAGCGCGGAGTGTAGGCGTACACTCGTCAGTGCATAAATAGTTGATGTGGTGTGTCTATTGATCTTTAACCCGGTACGTCCGGGCTACTGAACGCATAAGGAACATGTAATTCGTTCACAAGATTATATATTTAAATAATTCTCCCAAGTTATAAAATGTTTATGCCACGTGCATCCAAATCAATTTTCAATCATTTTCCAAAATGAGTCAGTTGATTGTATTTACCAGTGTAAACTGACGTATTTTCCCAAAAAGATTAAATGCAGGTACTAAGCGGAATTGGCTGGATATTTCTCCTTAGCATCGATAGAAGTCTCGCAAGCTTAAGATGCCTAAAGTCTGTTGAACTATTGTTTCCATTTTATTTTCGATCCGTCTGTGGATAAACAATCGACAGTTGTGATACATGATATTACAATATTTTATTCGGTTGAAATATTATCTTTCAATTGCTTCCGCTGTGCATATTAAATATTGTGTTGTTTGACTATTATGTTGCCAACCACGTCACGATACTCCCCACCGGGCCCACCGGTGACACGTGACTAACTTGGAAATATACATATACTCATTTTTCATCCCAAAAATGATATATTTCATATTTATTTGAGAAAGTATATCTTTCACCCCAAAAATATTGTATTTCGTGTTTGTGTAAGAAAATATATATTTCTTAAAAATAATATACATCTTCTAAAAATCTCAAGAAAAATATATATTCATACTTGCCAAAAATAATATATTTTTCCTTTGTAAAAAATATGACATATTCTTGTAGTAATTGTAAAAGTCATATTTTCATTCCTTGGTGTCCAAAATATGCATATGAATATTATTTCTGGAATATTTTGTAAGTTATATTCCTTGGTTCGGTTTCATCAATATTTTGTGTATAACTTGTATCTTCATATCCTTGGAATTTTGGTAATATTTTGGATTGTAATTCTTGGTATTTTGATGTGTTATAATATTCCAAATCCTAAAATAATATAACCAATACACAAAATATACAAATAATCACACAAATGGTGTCTTCTAAATATATATTTCCTAAATACATATTTAGTCACTTTTATTTATAAAAACCAACCTCCAATATTTGTATTTTTGTAACAAAAAATCATGGCAAAGTTTTGTAACAATTTATTGTTGAAAATACACTTGTAAGTGCATGTTTACAACTATTTTTCTAAGTGTTTAGATTTTTAGAAAATTTTGCCATAGTTTCCCCTAAAAATGGAGGTTTCCATGCTTTCAAGCATATCATTTTCTTTTGTAAAAATCATCACAATCCATTCACAATCAATAATAAACAACCTTTACTTTCCAATTTTGCCAAAAAAATAAGTATAATCTACTACTTCATGAACTTGAATATTTGTAAAAATTTGTAGGAACTTACTAGTGTTATTAGTAAGCCTTGTTATCCTTTAAGGTGTGAGTGATTCTTTAAAAACTTCATTTTTAAAGAAGATTGATCTTTACAACTTGTGATCATCATTTCTAAAAACGTTTCTTTATGAAATCTTCTTGTTACACAAGTGTTTCTACACTTGTTTAACCACCAAAAATAAGGTTTGTTTATGTAAAAACCAAGATTTAACTAAACTTATATTTTTAACTTGGTTTCTTTAGAAATCATCCATGAAATCTTTAGATCTACATGGTTAACAACTTACTTTGATCATTATTTTACAAGAAATCAATGTATTCTTTCAAGTTCATGATCTTTGTGTGGATGATCTATCATCCTTCAACATTTCTATTTTCTCATCTTGCTAGATTATGTTTTTAATCATGATCTAGCAAGATCATATGATGATCTACATCATATATATGAGCCCACAACAATCATTGTTGGGATTGAACCCTACCAGAGGAACAGATAATGAAAGCCAAAACCGGTTCACAACAGTGGATTCACAATAAGCAGAAGTTTACACTAAGCTCTCCCCTTGACAGTGGTTACCTATCTGCTGATACACTCTAAGTACTGCTCAGAAGAACAACTGATGAACCAAACACTGATGAAACAACTAAAGAGTAAAGACTGCTAAGAGGCAAACACTGAGCTCTATCTACTGCTGTCTCTTAAGTACTACTGAAGACCCAAGCACTGCTTATTCAAAGACTGATCACCTTTTGAAGAAAGCACTGATGTTCAAACAATCAGTGCTTAGGCTACAACAGTGGAACGTGAACAGTGTTAGACTTGTTTTGTATTTTATTATCAATCAGTTGTTAGACGTCAGTAGTTTTGTATAGACCAGTGTTTATAGGTTGTTAGGCTGTTAGATGTCACTATCATGGTGACGTCAGCTGAGGTACATCAGTGGTTTGGTTTGCCTATAAATATGACAGTACTCTGTACTGTTATATTTGATGGTTTTGAGTGAGTTCTTCTCCTCAATTCAATCCTTTCATCTTGTGCAACCAACTCTGGAGTATCAGGCTGAGGGGGAGTTTAGTCTGTAAGCTTGCATTGTAACCTTTTGCTTTTAATGTAATCTTTCGACTCTATGAAAAAGCAATTGTTTATCAAACTATATTCTCCTTTGATTGTGTTTACAAAGTTTGTTATTCATTTCCGCTGCACTTAAAACTGCTCATATCTATTTGATTTGTTCAAATCTCACAAACAAGCACAATCTGTAGATCCTCAGATCCCAACAATTGGTATCAGAGCCTGGACAGTCAAATTCGATCTAACAATCAATTTGACATAACAGTTCGGCTCAAAATTCATTGATACTAAGGTTGGTTGTATTTAGTTGAAAAACAGAGTATCGAGTAAATCATGTTCAAAGTGGTTAATCAAAAACTCTGTAAATCAACCAAGATGTCATATGACACACAAATTTCACACAACAAGTGAATTCATGCACAAGACACTCATGGTTTCTAGATCTGAAAACAATATCTGTTAAACCATGAGATTAATTCTTATTTTCTAAATTGGTTTTAATTGTTGATGTATAATCTGTGATGTTCTCATTAAATACTAAAGTATGAACCTCAGATTAACAAAACCTATGTTCATAAAAACATTGATGTTTTGCTAACATAAAAAGCGGGAAATTAAAACTTTAGTCATTCAATCTTATGTGTTGAAAAACAGGTTGAGATCCTCAAAAGGAACAAGTCAACTTTGTTAAAAATACATTAAGAAAATCAGGGGTCAACATAGTTCGTATCATGTGTAGTGTGAGATTGGTTGAAAAAAATTGTGCAAACATGACCATGTCTCTCAAAACATTACTACAAAATGATTTTGGACTAAAATTCATAAAACTCGAAAGTGTGTTTATCTCAAAACTCTTGAAGTCAAAAGAAAAGAGTATAAACGTAAAACACTTAAGAGTCAAAGCTTGGGGTAAAAATGGTCATTAAGCAATTGTTTGTACTCTTTGACTCATGAAAATTCAGGTGACAGTAGTATTCTCAGTGATTAAGCTTATAAATGGACTAGTTCTTGTGTCCTCATGTTGGCAATCAACTGACAAAGAAAATGGTACCAAACAGTGGTCAAAATGTATTCAAAATATTCTACCACTGCGGTCAAACCACTGACCATTTTCATAAACTTGAGAATGATATGATTACGTTTTTTATTTTTTTTTTAAATATACCAGATCCTTTTTGATGCTGTTCTCAGAAAATCCTTTAAAAATTTTTATATTTAAAGGATTCTCTCGAATAATCAGGATATATTATTCATTTTATTTTTTTGGAATAATATATTTTGAACTTTTGCTTGTTTTTGTTGGCATTAGTTTCAATTACCTGTCAGGACATAGTACCTTATTTTTGTTGGTATTCTTGTCCTCATGAATGGGTCAAAAGGAAATGGTACATAGTTCAAGATCATGTCATACTCAGGTTTGTTTTTAAACATTGATCAAGGGTTGATTACTAAACTGTGGTTAAACTACTGGGGCATCTCATGTTTTAACTTGGATATCTAACAAAAATGAGTGCCTTAGCAAAAAGTCTACATCATCTGGGGTACTAAACCACTGTCCTTCAAATTGACATGTGGCAAAAACCTTGAATGGAAATTCTCAAAACTGTTGCTGAAATACTTGTCCTTCAAATCTGGATCATTTACCCTAATCACTGTTTTGTTCATACATCTGTTTCCTAATCACTATCCACTGCTGAAAGTCAACCACTATTTCTTCATTTTGCTTGGCAAGCACTGATGCTCAAAATCAGTGTCTTTTCCACTGATATGCTATCCATTGATAGTAAAAATCCACCACTGTCCACATTATTACCGTTGTAACCACTGATGCTTGATTCATCAGTGGCTCTTAAAACAACTGGTCTCCACCCTTCATCCATTTCATCAGTGTTTGACACGTGGTCAGTTTTTAGCCCTCAGATCAAAATAACCGCTGCCACATCAGCGATCACTTTTTCCCTAAATAAAACCCTGCCCTAAACCCCCAAACAGGGTTTTACACTGTCGAATTGAATTCCAAAATTCTCTTCTCAAAGAAGTTTCCAACCTTTCTTCCCAAAATCATTCTTCGTTCTTCTCTGCAAAAATGACAAAATCAAAACCAAAATCAACATCATCTTCAAAAGAGGTCGCTCAAACGGCTGAAGAATCCATCGAGATACCTTACAAATCTCCACATAATTATCTGGGTTTACTCACAAAACCTACCGATAACCACACTTTCGACTCCATCATTGATACATTATCTGCATCAAAGTACAAAACTTTGTTGACAGCAGATGCTCCCATTTATCTACAAACCCAGAGAGAGTTCTGGAAAAAGGCGACGCTTGAAAAACAAGACGATAAAGTCATTGCCATCAACTCCTCGATACAGGGTAAAGTGATTCAAATCACTCCGCAAACAATCTCAGAAGTATTCAAACTCGATGATCAGAATGGTAAAACTTCCTTTGACAAAAACGAGTTAAAAGCTGATTTTTTGAAAAGGGGATATGCAGAACAATCAAAGGTAGATACCTTACAAAAAGGTTATTTTCCATCTGCACCCAGATTTTTATTCCACACACTTTTAAGTTGTGTTTCAAATAAAACAACTGCGTTTAACGAAATACCATTGAAGATTCAATGCCTGGGCTATGCTATTTTAAACAATAAAGATTACAACTACTCCCAGGAGATCTTCAATGACATGGTAAAGAATGTTGATAGCAAATCATTTCTTCTTTTTCCAAGATTTCTGAGCTATTACTTTAAACAAAAATTTGAAAAAGAGGATGAAAATTTGCCCAAACAAGGTGTCCATTTTCAAATAAAAGGTTTAATAATTGAAACATTTTCAAGAATGATGGCACCAATAAAATTAAAAGCAAAGGTGCCTGAGCAGACTTTAGAAACTGCCACTGATCCTTAGGCAACTTCTGCTGAGCCCACTGCTCCAGGTGATCAGAGCAGCACTACCACTGCTTTGAAACCCACACCTGACATTACCAAAAATACCAAAAGAAAAACATCCAGAAAACCCACCAAACCCAAATCAAAGGCAACTCTGGAAGATGAGATCCCAGAGCAACTGCCAGTGACAAAACAAATGTCACCACAAACCACTGCTGCTACTTCCTCACAGCAGTTGGAAGAAAGATCTCAACCTATGCCTAAACCTCCTCCTGGATCCTCACAAAAGGATCAGGTTGTAATCACAGGGACACCAAATTATGAAGCTCTGGATCCACTCGGATCTATCTTCCACAGTCCTGATCCCAAGGACATGTCTCTTTCAACACCCATACCCTCACCAATCATAATGCCACAATCAATAATACCCCTGTTGCATGCAGTTGTTGTCGCACAGACACAAACCAGTTCCTCTCTATCACCCATTACTGAGAGTATACCTCCACAAGTGACTGGGTCTGATGCTTATACCTCGGCTATCCCAGCAACAACTGAGGAGGTTACACCCCCTGAGTTACAAGTAACTCTCGGTGGTAGTTCAAGTGGAGCAGCAACTACAACTGACGGATCAACAGATCTTCAGTTGGACAGTTGTTTCATTAATAAGACTCCCTTGAAGGCAATTTCTTCCATAGCAACATCGGTAACCACCAGTGAGTTGATTCTAACCACCGGTACCATCAAAGGTTTATCGAGTGCTGAAGAAAGAAGTCCCCAGTACCAAGAACAAGGGGCATCAATGGGTGATTTCTGGGACTCAGTTCCTAAGTCACACATTGATACAACCACTACTGGTGGGGATTCAGATGATCCTACTAATGTAGGTGATGATTCAAAATATCAGAAATTGACGGAAAGAGTTGAAAAACTTGAAGATTCAGTTGCTGAAATTAAAGATATGGTGCAAGAGATTTTAAAAGCTCAAAAAGCACAAGCCACTGCTGTTCCTGCTCAAGCACCTGCACAACATGCATTTGCTGAAAATGAGATTTGGAATATTTTTAAACCCATGCTTGAAAAATAGCAGCATATGGCTGATCAAAAGCATGCTATTCATGTACAAATGCTGACCAACATGGTGGAATCAAGGTTTAAAGACACTCAAGCAGATATCAAGGCGATAAAGACTAGCATTCAAAGTGCCTCTGGCAAAGTTCCCTCTTCCATCCTCTTCATGGATACACCCCTTGCAGATAATGCCAAAAAGGGGGAGAAAATCAAGTTGAAGAAGAAAGGAATAGAAGATGGGCTGTATATTGAACCAGAACTAGAAAAACAGCCATCCAAACCATCTCAAACCACAAAATATCATATTTCCATTCAAACAGCTGATACACCAGTAGTTACAAAAACTGCTGTCAGTAGCCAAACAGCTGCCATTTCTTCAACACACACCACTCCATCACACACCACCAAAACCACTGCCCTCACATCATCATCATCTACAATCATATCACCACCACTGCCTCCTGCCATAAAGCAGAAGACAGCAGATGTTACAACATCTGCTGTAATGACAACAGTAATTGAAACACCAGTTGTTTCAACCACTGTCAGTCAATCAAAATCACAAACCACTGCTATTCAATCTCAAACCACTGATCCACCCAAAACATCATCAGCCTCTCCTACATTAAAAAGGAGAAGGGTTTTCATTCCTGATGATGAGTCACCACCACCATCACCGCCATAAAAAACCCATGCTCAAAAGCAGAAGACATCTGCTGATACATCAGCAGTTGTAATGACAACAACGGTTGAAACACCAGTTGTTTTAACCACTGTTAGTCAAACATCCACCACTGATCTCATCATTCCTACACCACAACCTCCTAAGCCTCACAAAAGAAAAAGAGAAACAACACAGGCTACTGATGAAAAGTATGATCCTGTTGCTGCTAAATATCCATTGGAATTAGAAGCTGTGAAAAATGAGATGAAACAATTTTACACTGAAGATGATCCTTCAAAAAGGAAATTTCCTTCTCTCATAGGTTTCATAATTCCAGAAAACATGGATGAATATCTCGAAATAAAAGCAAGACAAGCAAGGATAAGAGCCAAAGTTGAAAGCAAGGATCAAGGTGATGAAGCCATTTTGGAAAGAAAGAAATTCCTGCTCAACAAAGTCAAACAAATAGAAGAATATGCAAGTGATCTGAACAAAGAAATGTCAAGCTTATCTCCTGAAGCAGATCAACGAAATGAATTGAGAAAAGAATATCTTGCATACATAATGAAAGAAAAGTTCTATCCTGCTGAAGAAACAGAATTCAAAGACTGGCCAATAGTTTCACTAAAGCATGAGGCTAACAGAATTGAAAAGATTAAACTTGATCCACGGAAGAAAAAGACAGCTCCAAATTGGAACAAATACAAGAAATTCATAGCTGATCTTATTTCCGAGCATAAAAGAAAGAAGCAGGAGTTGGTGGATGGAAAGGTGGATACTGCAGATGCCATAACAAAATGGTCAATGCAGCAAACTGATGAAGCTTATGAAAGGCTTGAGAAACAGAGGATGAAAGTCTCCAACACTCCTAAAAAGTCTGACTACAAAAAGCTAAAGGAGCAGGTCAAGACATTTGAAACACAAATCAGTACAGCAGAAGCCTTTGTTACAAAGTTGAGAAAAGAAATGAAGGAAAAGCTGACTGTTGGTGAAGGAAAGCATAAAGAAGATGATCTGATTGAAGAAGCTACCAAGAAATTGGCTTCAGATAAAGAAAAATTAGCAAAACTACAAGACCTTGCCAAAAAGGTCAAAGTAGTAAGCCAAACATCATCAGCAGATGTCACAAGCAGTGAGCTGACTGACAAAGAAGTTGAAGCAGACATAGCTGCAGCTAATGAGATTATTGAAAAAGCATTCACACAAGTTTCTGAAGCTCATGATTCTGCTCTACACTTCTTCTCCAGGCCAAACACTTTAAGTTCACCAGACAATAAACCTCTCCCAAGAAACCCATTTGGTTTAAAAATACTAAAGTGGCTCTCTGATCAAAAGACCCACGTATTGACTCTGATCAGAACCAATGGAGAAGTGAGGCATATATCAAGGAATCAAGCACTAGGCCTGAGTGTTGAAGATCTACAAGTTCTCCTTGAGCTTACACTGTGCAGGGATGAGGCTGATTCAAGTTCCAAAGATTTTGAAGAAAAAATTAAAAGAAAAGCAAAGGAACTTCTGATGAAGAATAAAAATCCAGAATAATGAAGGGTTTTGGCATTATCTGTTCCAGGGGGAGATTGTTGGGATTGAACCCTACCAGAGGAACAGATAATGAAAGCCAAAACCGGTTCACAACAGTGGATTCACAATAAGCAGAAGTTTACACTAAGCTCTCCCCTTGACAGTGGTTACCTATCTGCTGATACACTCTAAGTACTGCTCAGAAGAACAACTGATGAACCAAACACTGATGAAACAACTAAAGAGTAAAGACTGCTAAGAGGCAAACACTGAGCTCTATCTACTGCTGTCTCTTAAGTACTACTGAAGACCCAAGCACTGCTTATTCAAAGACTGATCACCTTTTAAAGAAAGCACTGATGTTCAAACAATCAGTGCTTAGGCTACAACAGTGGAACGTGAACAGTGTTAGACTTGTTTTGTATTTTATTATCAATCAGTTGTTAGACGTCAGTAGTTTTGTATAGACCAGTGTTTATAGGTTGTTAGGCTGTTAGATGTCACTATCATGGTGACGTCAGCTGAGGTACATCAGTGGTTTGGTTTGCCTATAAATATGACAGTACTCTGTACTGTTATATTTGATGGTTTTGAGTGAGTTCTTCTCCTCAATTCAATCCTTTCATCTTGTGCAACCAACTCTGGAGTATCAGGCTGAGGGGGAGTTTAGTCTGTAAGCTTGCATTGTAACCTTTTGCTTTTAATGTAATCTTTCGACTCTATGAAAAAGCAATTGTTTATCAAACTATATTCTCCTTTGATTGTGTTTACAAAGTTTGTTATTCATTTCCGCTGCACTTAAAACTGCTCATATCTATTTGATTTGTTCAAATCTCACAAACAAGCACAATCTGTAGATCCTCAGATCCCAACAATCATCAAGCAAATCAACACATAATCAACTTAGTTTCTTCATTAATCATGCTTATGTTCAAGTTCCATTCTTATGATCTTTAGTGTTCTTCAAGATTATGATTATGTTTCTCCTTTAAACCACTTAAAATAGAAGTAAACTAGCAAGATCAAGACTCTTACCACTAGCACAAGGCTAGGGATGATCAAGTGAAGAAAAACAAGTGGATAAAAGCGCTAGAGAGAGGTCCTTCAACTTTCAAGAGCACCAAGCTTCCTAACTTAGCTCATTACACCTTAATATCACTTGGGAATGGATGGAATGGAAGTGAAAATGGAGATGTGTGGGAGGTGTGTGTGAGCCGTAGGTATGGAGGAGGAAGAAGAAGTTTGTGGGTGATGATGGTGAATGAAAGTGATTATCCTTATGGTCTTACTTATAACCTCCACCAACATATAATCTAGTGTATAATGTGTTTAATAAAGTGGGAACATGATCTTATTAAATAACAAAATAAAATCTCTAGTGGGCCATACTTAGTTGGCCGATTATAGGTGGGGGGGGGGGGGGGTAGTAGACTAGGTTCTAACTAAACTAGTTAGATTAGGGTTAAATTGTAAGTATTAGTTAGGAGATTCGGTTACTAGATATTTTAGGAGGTGTTATGATGTTCAGGGATCATAACTAGCTTGGTAATGTCAAAACAATGCTTCTAGTGAAAATTTGGTGTTTCGGGTATTGTCCGGTTGGTTACCGGTTCGTTAAGGTGCTAATCTTCGCAGTTTAGTGTGCTTTATGTACCTTTTTGTGACAGTTTCGATTCTCGACACTTATAAAAGTATTCAGGACCATTTAAGCATATTTCTGCATGATATTATGTTGTTTAAATGCTGAATTTTGCAGAATTCTGCAGTTTATGTGAGTTTTAGGCACTTTCCGGCACTTAAACTATCACTAGGAAGACAGTTTTGTGATCTCTACTTTCCTACACACTATACTAGTGTAATACTTGGTTTCTGATCCATTCTGTACCTCAATATCATATCTGTCTATGTTCTGAATTTTGTCAGCATTTTTCTGATTTGTCTGATAACTGTGCTAACTGTGTTTCGTGCATCATTTCAATCAATAAAGTTTGCATGCAACAATGTTATATCATTTGCAATATATGATGCACATGTATGTATGGTAACAATAATCAGAAAGCAATTAAAGTCATAAATTGTAAATCAGCACAGTCATTAATCATTAATTACTGTCTAATTAATTGTACGGATGCATGCAAATTTGACAGTTGTCACTCATTTCAGATCATTATACTCTCCTCTAGTTATTATTAAACCATATCATGTTAGCGCCAGACATATTTCAATTTCTTTGAGGTGAGCACATCACTTTCTCTATTTTACGATTTGGTCCATCTGTAAAGAATGAACGTCAAAAACTCAATCAAAATATTTAAGTCAGTAAAATTCATCCTAGATTCAAGGAAAAAATAGTACAAAACCTAAGGTTTTTTTTTGAAAGGCAAACTTCATTAAAACACACCGACCACACCCGAAAACCGGGCAGGCCAAAAAGCTACAGCAACCGCTCTACAAAAATACAAATTTACACCAGTCCGACCAGGAAATCGGATTGTTCTTAACTCTATGTTTGAACCACAGAAACCCTATAGACCTAACCTCGCTAAAAATAGAGTCCACCTTCGCTTCCACCCCTGAAAAAACTGACTTGTTGCGAGCAGACCACAAACACCAACAAGCTGTGAGAATGATGCCTTGGACCACCGGTTTGACTCTGCCCGAAATATTACTATGCTTATGGAGTTCCAGAAGGTCTCTGAAAGAGAAGGCGAAGATGGGAGGAATATGGCACCACCTGCTGACTTTCTGCCACAATATCGCAGCCAACAAACAGGACGAGAATATATGATCCACGGTCTCAGTCTCCGATCTACATAACGGGCACAGACCGTCACCTACCGTAATACCTCTTCTCCACAAGGCGTCCGTAGTCGGCAAGCGGTTCATCTCGGCCCTCCAACCAAGAATATTACATTTTAAGGGGACCCACGAACACCGATCTGCCACATAGAAGTCCCTGTTACTTGCAGAATCATCGAGGATTGATTTCACGGATCTGACAGAGAAGGATCCCGAGGGATCCGGCAACCACAACCAGTCGTCCAAACTGTTGTTTAAAGAAACCGCCGCTAAGGATCCAAGCAAATCTTCGAACTCAGCACATTCTTCAGGCAAATCCGGATTGTGCCTCCACAACCAGTTGCCCTCCAACCTATCCCGAACACAGCAAGTCTTAACCATCTCAAGGGAGAAAAGACGCGGATAAACCTCCCTTAAGGGGACGTCCACCAGCCAAGGATCCAACCAGAACATAATACAATCTCCCCGACCCACCTTCCCCTTAAAGAACCCCCGAAGACGGACATTTGCAGCAACAGGCTTTGAGATAACAGCAGCAATACAGGACCAAACTCCACCAACAGACTTGTTAACAGGGAGAAACGACCAACCGGAGCCTCCCGAATGGATAGCATCCACCACCCTGACCCAGAGATTCTTGTTTTCTTTCTTGTATCTCCACCCAACCTAAGGTTAAGTGGCATTATAGGGGCATGGCATGTGTTATCAAATCTTTTCACAAATATTAATAAATAAAATAGTTATTTAATATCATAAGAGCTACTTGATTAAAAAAATCACAATCAGACTTTCTGAAAATAAATAGAAGTATAGTGGAATAATTTTAGTAAGTTTAAGTTTAAAAATATAAAACTATATATGGAGTTATTAATAAACGTACCTAAAAAAATTTAAAAATATATGGATAAATGAAACAGCATATTGTTTTTGTTGGTCTACCAGTTTTATATATGGTTATAGTTTCAATTATTTTTATAAAGAATGGTTAGTAGAACTCATGATAACATTTTTATATTTGCTAATAGTAGAAACTTTAAACAAGAACTATTTATAATATGATAATCAGTTCTATAAATTAAAATAATAAATGTGTATTTTATTAAGTCTATTCATCTTAAAACAATAATATTATATAATTTAGTAAACTAGGTAGCGATGTCCACACATTGTAGCAGTTTTTTACGCGAGAGTTTTTCTATGAATATCAATTCAATTTGTTACAGTATTAGTATGATACTGACACTATAATCAATATTTACTGAATGAGTAAATATTTAAAAACTATAAGTTAAGAAATATAAAATTTAAAAGTTGGTTTCTAATATGTACTAGAATTATAAATTAAAATTAATAAATGTGTAATTTATCAAGTCTATTCATCTCAAAACAATAATAATATATACTTTAGTAAACTAGGTAGCAGTGTCCACAAGTTGTAGCAATTTTTTACGCGAGAGTTGTTTTATGAATATTAATTCAATTTGTTATGGTATTACTGTATTAGTATGATACTGACCCTATAATCAATATTTACAGAATGAGTAAATATTTAAAAACTATAAGTTACAAAATATAAAACTGAAAAGTTGGTTTCTAATATATATTAGAATTATAATACCTTAAATGCTGGTCTATTGTGTTTGGTTCACACGCGCGCGCGCCCGGGGGGGGGGGGGGATCCTAGTTCAATTGATTTAACAGGCGCCTTTGTCTGGCTCCTCTTTACATGCCAAACTATTTCAGTCTCTCCTTTTTTATCCTATCCGATATACTTGTCACGCCTAGGTTTTCTCTCAAAACCTCATTTTTTATATGATCTAATCTTATGTGCCCACACATCCATCTCAGCATCCTCATATATGCTACATTTATCTTATGCATATGTGTCTTCTTGAAGGCCAACAGTCCATCCCATAGACCATAACAGGTCTAACTGCAACCCTATAAAATTTTTCCTTTAATTTAGTTGGAAACCTCATATCACATAATACCCCAATGGTTGTTCCCCACTTGCACCAGGTGGACTACGTTATTATCTATCTCCCCATTTCTCAGAACAAGCAATCCTACGTGTATGAACTTAGTTACCTGCAGTTGCCCCTTAATAGTGAATCCGAGTGTCCTCTACGTCACCTACATCACTAAAATCATATTAAATATATCATGTCTTAGAGTGACTAATCCGTAAACTTTTGCTCTCTAAAGCTGCTCACTGCTCCTCTCACCTCTCATTCACACGTGACACCTTTGATTGATGGATTGGTATATTAATGAAGAATACGGTGGTGATTGGTGTCCCGTGTTGGTTGTCGGTGGCAAACAAAGTTGGTTGCTCGCAACATTCATCAGATTAAAGGTATTCTAATCATTTCATAACATCATCATCATCATCACACTTAGTATATCCCATCAATAGCAAAGCTAAGGTCTAAGGAGGGTAAGATGTAGACAATCTTACCTCGTAGGAATAAAAAAACTGCTTCCAGTGAGACCCCACTCAAATTTACATAAACTTTAACAAAAGTTGATGTTAGATTGAAAATTACATAACTCAAACATCAAACTTCTAAACTTATATTAAAAAAAATGTTACTTTTGAAAATCTACAAGTACTATTTGTCTAGTCAATTCTAATATTTATAATTTTATAAAAAGTTAAAAACAAAACTGGTATTAAAATTAAGAATGGAAATTTGGAGGGACGAATGGGTCAAAGAATACAATTCAAAGTAACAAAAATTCAAAGAAATCCGTGAAGAATACGATTTCTAATAATCTCTAGTCCACAGCCAACGTCAACGCTTCACCTCTCTATCTACATCTTCTTCCTTAACTCATCTTTTGCAACTAGGCAGAGACATTTAGACGATTCAAGCCTGATGGAATTCTTTACGATGTGGTTCGCCGGTGTGTTCATCGTCCTTATCATCGTCGTGGTGGTCCACTGCTTCCCCAATCGCCATCCACAAGCCACGGACGACACCAACAACCCCACCCATGGGCAACGGGGACTTGACAATTCATTCTTGAAAACCATACGAGTTGTACAATTTGATCCCGAAAGGTTTAAAGAAGGATTAGAATGCGCAATTTGTTTATCGAAGGTGAAAGAAGGAGAGAAAACTCGGGTATTGCCAAAATGTGACCATGCATTTCACATGGAGTGTATTGATATGTGGTTTCATTCACACTCCACTTGTCCGGTTTGTAGAAAACCGATCGTTGATCATTCAGAAATGCCGATTGACCAACAAGTGATAGAGAATTCCGGCGCCAGCACAAGCACAACACCGCACGTTGTGATCAACAACCATGTTTGAGTTGCATAGCTAGCAATGAAGTTAGCTAGTTCCTTACCAAAGTGTAAATTTATCTATTTATTATTTTAATTTACTTTGTTAAGTATTTATGTTCAATTATTGTCCTTAACATGTGTCATTGATTTGAGGGTGAGGATATACTTGGAAGTGGGTGATAATATACTAAGAAGTTGTGTTTGTAGGAAGTTTAGCAAGTCATCCTAAGCACTAAATTGTTTAATGGATGGCTAAGATTAAATATTTAAATGGGGAAATTCACAAATGATTTGAAACATAAGACAAACTTATAAACTATATATTTAATTTTTGACACAACAAAACTCCCAACTTAATTACCTAAAGCCTAAGTGCATGACCCAAATCCCTCAAGACACTTGATCCTCAAGTTGTTATGATGCAATAAAGGGAAAATGACACAACTAGAGCCATTGTTTCACTCTTGCCTTCCCTCCCTCTTAAGAATGTAAACAAGTCAAGCTGTCCGTGATGTATTCGAGATTGACTTACTAAAAACTTGAATGGTATCTAAATTTAACGAGCCTGAGCCGGTATTATATGGCTCCGAGGAAGATGGCAGGAGAACTTTTTACATCTTTTCCTTTTCACATAATCACATGGGAAATAAAAACTGAGAAAGGCGTCAAGGATTTATTAGCTTTTTTAATTTTCTATGAATTTTTACTTTTATTTGTATACATCTATATTTCATTATATACATGGAGTTTACTTTTTGTCATTTTAAGTTGAAGAATATCTCCCTTTTTGTTTGTAATTATTAATTATGCATTTAGTATCTTTTGTGGTTTTATATTTTTCATATTTTTAAGTAACTATATGGTGTTATCACATGTTTCCAGTTCAAAAAGGAGCCAAGTTTTCAGAACATTGCTACTGCTAGAGGTGTGCATTTCAGTTTCTTTTTTTTTTTTTTTTTTTTTTTTTTTTTTTGTTGTTGTAAAAATGGTTCGAGATGTAAACCAAATCAGTTTGGTCAAAACCAGTTCAGGTCATAAATCAGTTATAGAAAAAAAAAAAATATTCAAATGCTATACAAATTGGTTTGGGTTAGACCGAAACCAATCAGTTTTTCAAATCAGTTCAGGTCCAAACCGGTTTCGGTAACAAGATTAGAGACTGATATACAAAGGGCGATATGGGTTGGGTTGGAATCGGTTTCAGGTGTGGTAACGGGTCAGGTTAGGAACCGGTTTGGAAACCCAAATCAGTTATCTCTAGCTATCGCTACCGCTACTGTTACTCTATATTTATTAGACAGAAATAGGTTTTTGGGTTTAACCCAAATCATATACTCCTTTACCTTAACAACTATAACTTATATAATTCATCCTCCATATTACCAATAAAAATAGAATAACCACCATGAGAACACCATTATCAAATGTGAATCAGTGTCCAGTGAATCCCACAGAATGTATATTATAACATCATCACATGCTTAATCACGTGACAACCTTTTGAAACTGCACCAAAATAACAACTCATTTTGAAAAGCAACAGTCAAAGATCCCATCCACCATAACACACCCACATATAAACACACATACATATATCTATAATCCTTTATACACATCAAAATCTTCTACCATGAACCCTAAATCAAAAACAGTTGTTTTTATCTTTCTCGCAATGCTACTCATTGTTCTTGTTTCATGCCCTAATAGAGTTCAAGGAAGATTAATGCCAAAAACCACAAATTTAGCTTCTTCAACATCACAAACACTAGATCATTTGCACGCGCGAGCAAATGAGCCTTTCAAGAAAGTGAAATCAAGCTTCAGAAGCATACCACCAAGCGGATCAAATCCGATCCAAAACAAGTAAACTTTCTAAGTCGTGGACCAGTTTCGGTCAATGCAGTTTTGACTAGAGTAGCATAGATTTTATTTATTTTCTATTTAATTTTTTACAGTTTAGTTACTAAAACTCTAGCTTTGTTTATCTTAAAGTAGTTCATAACTTCATATTCCGACTTATGTGTAACAAGCAGTTTAGAAATGTGAATACTAGTCATCTATTACACTTTTAACCATCATAACTTGCAGAAGTGAGCAAAATTCTGAAAACATAAATAAGATAACAATCTTACACCTTTGGTTACGCTTCAGTTGAAGTCAACCGTCATGCTTTCTTTTCCGATGTGATTTTTTGCTTTTTGCAACGTCTTCCGTGGTGTGTTTGGTGAATTTCGCCGGACGGTTTTCGTTTCCATCTGAGTGGCGTTTTTGGCCCGACGATTTAAATGGTTTATTAGCAAGGAACGGAGTGTGAGAAGAAGTTAGTTGAGCATTAATCTCTTTCCGCATATCTTTGAGCTTCTCTTGCTGTGATTTTGGACGATCGTGTGTTGAATTTGCTTCTTTATATGATGACGATTTTGTTGTGTTTGATCCGAAAGTAGAAATGAAATCGTTGTATGTAGATTCTCTTGAAGTTTGTCTTGACTTCCATTGATCGGGTCGTTTTGCATACCTGTTAACAGAATAAAACTCATAAAACTCGATGTTTTTTGCTATCAAAAGTATTTTTTTTACTTAAAAATGTAGAAAGGAAAGAAAACGTACCCGTCGAGATCAAATTTCCTCAAGAGATGTGGGCCCTGCTTTGTTTTTGAAAGCTCTGCTTGCACTTCTAACATTTCTGATACGATCGTTTCTCTCAAAGCGACACTACTCACATCAAAGCATTTGTCTACTGTAAAGGCACCTGATTGAAGTACTGAAAGTTCTCCAAAATGCCCTTTGAATCTTTAAAACCAACATAAAGCAAGTAAGAATACTAAACATTAACAAGCAAGAAAAAATGAGAGCAAACTGCACAACAGCCAGCTTTAAATTAAATTCAAAATAGAAACCAGCTAACATTTTAATACCAATTTTAACGTCTGACCTAAATGTAACTTGGTTTAATCCTTAAATTGCTGATGTGGCACATGTTAAAAGTAATGACAAATAAGTAAGAACTAGTATTTTGACCCACTACCGTCAAATATTTAACCCGGCTCGTTTTCAAACAAAACTTATGTCAGAACGTAAACCAACTTAAAACACACATGAAAATAAGCACAAAAACGTATTATATTTGACCTGACTCATTACCAAGAAAATTTACGTCGAAACGTAAATCAACTAGGATTTATAACGAAACATACTTAAAAATAAGCACATAAGAAAATAGTATTTTTTTTTACGTTAAAGAATGGTACCACGCGTTGCGGCAGAGTCGAAAGGTAAAGTAACTCGAATTTATATCGCCTAGTGAAAATGTATTATATTTGACCCGACTTGTTTCCGAACAAAACGTAGAACAACAAAAAACGTACCTAAAAATAAGCATGTAAAACTCGAGGAGGTCAAAATGACATTTTACAAAGTTTTTAGAAAGCTAAGAGTGTAAGTGGCAATGCTAAAAATATAACTCTTAAATGCTTAAATGAGGTGCTAGATTGAAAAAAGATGTTACACCAACATTTTTTTAAAAATATTCAAAAAACTATCAGCTACGGGTTGAGCATGTTACATGTTGCAACCTTGGTTTAAAAAAGCGCGAAGCGCTCCGAAGCGTTTTGGTTCCAAAAGCTTTAAGCGAAGCTTCAAGCGCGAAGCGAGAGCTTCACGTATACGAAGCGCTCCATATTATATATAATGTTAATTTTATATATATGTATAAAAAATAGCTATCCATATTATATATATGTATTTTATAATGTTAATTTTGTACTTTTATGCATAAATTAAAAAGTTTAAGGACCAAATGTAAACTACTGAAGATAGAGGGGGTTAAATACTTAAATGTTTAAATAGACAAACTATCTTTACACTTTTTAAGTAAAAAGTTAGAAGTTTCAGGGACTGAATGTAAACTAATGAAAGATAGAGGGGTTAAATGTTTAAAAACCTTAACTTATAAAAACCCTAAAAGCCTAAAAAGACATACGCAGCCGCTCTCACAGCATCTCTCTTCTTCTTCTTCCCCCTTCTTCCTGGTTTCCGGCTGAAAGCAACTCCGTCGCCGGAATTTGTCGCCGGATTTCACATAGGAAGTCGCTATATCGTCGATATAAGGTCGATATGTACCTTGTAAAGACTGTTGGGCTTAAAAAATGGCCCAAATGGTGATCTGATTGGCTGGAGCGTCGCTTCACAACTTCATCGCTTCGCCGCTTAAAGCTCGCTTCACTTCGCTTCACGTAATGTAACGCTTCAGAGCCAAAAAAGCGTTTTTCCCATCGCTTCATCGCTTCAAGCGCGCTTTTTTAAACACAGGTTGCAACAACCAGTAATAAAATGTAACATGGTTGCTAGAACCGGTACAGTGGCGGATCTTGCCCGTTGAACGTGCCAGGGCCGAAAGACACGGGCACTAAAAAAAGCCCGGCCAAGCCCGGCCAAACATAGTATATATAAAAAAATTCGATCGAAATGCGGAAAATTAGCACTATGGCCGAAAAACTTGCCCGGGCCGTGGCCCTGCCATAGGCCTTCTAAGAACCGCCCACGAACCGGTATGAAAGTGTATGGGTTACTAAAATTGGTAAAAGATATAAAAGTTTGATTTTATTTTGCATTATTTATTCCTGAAAATATAATTAAAATTGATTTTTAACCATAAAATGGGATAAGCATACATACTTGATGATCAATTTACGCTTTTGTTTTCCAGAAGCTTCAGAATTAAGAAAAGCTTCAATAACCCTGGCTCCACCAGAGTCCTTTGTGGTGTCAAGAAGTTGATTTTCTTCCAAAGATGTCATACTCGAGATAAACGCATGAATGAAATCCTGTATAACATACACAAAATGATTAGAAAATGAAAAAGAGAAGCCAAAAAACATACATCCTAACAAATAATCATGGCAAAAACGACAAAAGGGCACGCACGGTAGGAAGTCTAAAAACCGTCTGAAGAATCAACGTCCCGATTGTATGCATTCTAGCACCACTCGGCCATTCCCAGTTGGATTTATCCTTGCAGTAAAAATAATTATCAAGAAATAGTATCCGAGGAACAATGCATCTAGGGGGCTCATTTTCCATGCATACAGCACTAATGAGAGCTTGACAACACTGCAAAAAAGAGTAAAGATACCACAATTAAAAAATAATAGATCAAATGAAAAATACTAAGCTAGTATTTTGACCCACGCCGCGTCGAAGTTTAAAGTAACTCGAACTTATACCGTCAAATATTTGATCCGACTCTTTTTTGAACAAAGATTACGTCAAAACGTGGACCAACTGAAAATGCACATGAAAATAAGCACGAAAACGTATTATATTTGACCTGACTCATTACCCAGATAATTTGTGCCAGAAACGTGAACCAACTTGGATTTATGACGAAACGTACTTAAATATAAGCACGTGAAAAATAGTATTTTTTACTTTAAAGAATGGTACCACGCGTTGCGGCGGAGTCGAAACACGTAAAGTAACTCGAATTTATACCGCCTAGTGAAAACGTATTATATTTGACTCGACTCGTTTCCGAACAATACTTAGACCAACCAAAAACGTACATAAAAATAAGCACGTAAACGTATTATATTTGACCCACGTACATAAAATAAGTACGTAAAACTCGAGGGCGTCAAAATGACATTTTACAAAGTTTTTAGAAAGATGAGGGGGTGTAAGCGGCAATGCTAAAAGTTGAAGGGTTGAACACAAAAAAATGGATGGCATTTTTGTAAATTTAGCAAAAAAAAAACTATAAAATAGTAGAGGCTGTGTCTTAGGCACTATTCCTAAGACACCCTCTTTTGTTATATTAGTTAATAATTAATAGTTAATACTAATTTGCATACTTGTTGTTCATGAGTATTAAGCCTATGACATGCAGCAAGAAGAGAAGCAACAACTCCAGATTTTCCCATTCCGAAAACATCTTTAAATTTTTTGCCAAGTTCATTCCAGATCAGCTCCACCTGGAAATTACAAAAAGATTAGATTTTCATTCAACGCTTGATAATGATTGATCCCAAAAAGAATAGAAAAAACATATTATCCATGAGATGTATTATTAAAATTTTAAAATATATATAATGTTCTAAACTATACAATCGCTTACATGATCCTCATTTCTAGTATGAGAGATTAGCGCTTGGATAACAAAATTCCCACAGTGGTGCGAAGACATCTCAAATAACGAATCTTTGAAAACCTTTGATATTAACTCGTTGTACAAGGTGACGGGAGCAACTTCCAAGATGACCTGCATTACGAAAGCATAAATATCAAAACAAATCAAATAAGAGAGTGAAAGTGAAAATAAATTATAATTAATAGTCAAACGGTCAAACCTCCATCAAGTGGCTAAAAGCAGGTTGTTTCACTAAACTCAAAAGCCTTTTGACAATATTGTTGTCTATAACGTTTCCTTTGAAGCCAAGAACAACGGGAATCGCATGCATCAATTCATGCTCATTTCCAGCCAATAACTTTAAAGCAGTCTGCAATATTGTCACAACAAACAGTCAACGTCAAACACACACTATATCGAAAGTTGAAACACCGTAGAATCTAAAGTAATAACATGAAAAGAGAACATACCTGTAAAACCAAGCTGCCGTATTGATCAACTTGCAAGAGTTCAATATCTTTTTTAGCAGCTTTAAGTATCTCCGACACGAGAAACTTTAGCATATCAGGAAATCCTGGATGCAATCCGTGGGACCCACTTCCGTCGGATCGAGAAGACTTGAAATTCAACCGTTGTGCAAGAGCAGCAGATGACTTCTTTGAGTGAAAATCCGATGAATCTAACGGCATCCCTTTACAGAGACAAAGAAGACTTCGAAGAACATGTGATCCATGACAGTTAACCATCACGTCAACAGGATTCACAACAATCGCCTGCAATAATACAATCATTCTATTATTGTAACGGTTCAAAATTTCACTCAACTTTACAAGAAATTTTAGATCATTATATTTGATAGAGTAAAATGCCATTTTCGTCCCTGAGTTTTGGCCAGTTTTGTGACTTTCGTCCAAAGGTTTGTTTTTTCGCATTTGGATTCAAAAGATTAGAAATCTTGCCATATTCATCCGGCTCATTAACTCCATCCATTTTTCTCCATTACGTCAGGGGTATTTTCATCTTTTTTGTTAACTTAAAAGGGCAATTTTGTTTTTTTAATACTTGTACATTAGGCTAAATGCTTGTACATAAAGTGGAAAAGCCTGAATTTCCTTTTAAGTTAACGAAAAAGACGGAAATACCCCTGACTTAACTGAGAAAAATGGATGAAGTTAACGAGCCGGATGAAAATATCAAGATTTCTAATCTTTTGGATCCAGATGCGGAAAAACAAACCTTTGGACGAAAGTCGCAAAACTGGCCAAACCTCAAGGACTAAAACGATATTTTACTCTATTTGAATTTATACCTGACAAATATCATTCAAAGTCACTTCAATAAGGGACTGGATCCCGTTTTCTAGAACATGTGCCGCTAAAGACTTGAGAGCAGTTTCAGCTACATGTGATCCGGATCTATCCATGGAAATTTGAGAGAAATCTTTTGAACAGTTTTGTAAAAAGGTACAAAGTGGATCTAACGCACACCCTTGAAGAAGCGTTTGCAAAGTGTGACTTATGATATAATCAGTTGCGAGTTCTACTTCTTTCCCTCTAGTTTCTTCCAATGCATTGCCGCAAATAGATGATCGTTCTTCCATATCAATTTCAGTACCTTCGATAACGTTTGAAATCTCCGCAAAGTATTTTGCTGTTTCAGGATCAACCTGTTGTCTACAACACATCACAGCATACAATTAGTATGATTACATTCATACAAAAAAGGATAAAAAGAAGTGTTCAAACCTTAAAAAGGATGTGTGTGGCACAGAAGATTCTTGATTGTTTGAGTATTGTTCGGATTTGTGAGTTCCATTGGTTGCACCACCAGATTCGGTACCTTTAGTTTTCTTCATTGATTTCCGACCCATGTTTCGTTTTCTTCCACCATGGTTGTAAGTATTATCCTCTCCGGCCATACTGCATTCGGTTATTGAATCACGGTTTCTAGGTCTTCTCAACGGTAGAGCTTTTGAGCCAATAGCAACCATTAGTAAACGCTAGCTAAAGTTTTTATACTCTATATCTATAAGGAACAAAAATATACTATAAGACAAGCACGAGGGTGCAAAAATTGTTTCCGAAACACACATAAACTCAATTAAAGTGGTCGATTGTAGACAACACAACAACCACACATGAAGCATAGGATAAAATTGGTGTTTCATAAGCCTGACAATCAAGCGATTCAGCCAGATGGGGTAACTGGCGAGGAAGCGTTCGGGTCAGACAGGTACGGGTCATTTAAAAAGAACATTTTTTGTAAGGGTCAGAACAGGTTTTGACAAAAATGGGTGTGGGTGGAAACAGGCCAGATACAAGATCGAAACAAAATTGTGCATGCTAAAAAATAAATCATCAAATCTTGAAAAAACATATTAATATAGAGTTCACATTCAAAACATGTATTACACAAACACTACACAAACAAGCACACCATACCAAGAGATCGCACAAAGAGCAGAAAACTATGAATCCTTAAATATCAAATGAACACATAACACGACCAAAAAACCTCTTCTGTGTTAGCATTTACTACTACACAGCTGTCTTATTTCTCTATCAGCAATTTCCTGTTGAATCTTATATGACCAAAAAAACTTCAAACGTCAACACAAAACCGTGAAATCAACCGGTAGCAGTAAAAACACACTAGTCAAAATCTAAGCAGTTAATATCGGTGAGATATTGGTTATATCGGTCCCCTAGTAAAATATCGGTACCAATATTATCGGCGATATTGACCGATATAACCATATATCACCGATATTTGACCGATATATCACTGAATTATTAGTGTTAAATTGCTATATATATAAATTCTGCATTATATTTAAATTACCGATATCTCACCGAGATAACCTATATATCAAATATCGGTCCTTGACCGATATCCGATATTTTACGGCATTAACTGCATGGGTCAAAGTTTGGCAGAGCAAAAAAGAAGCTACTTTAATGAACAGCAAGATTTCATATGAATGATGAAAAACCCTAACCTTGAATCCTTAATTATCAAATGAACATGTAACATGAGACTTGATGACAAAATAAGCACATGTGTTTTGCACTTTTGCCAGTTTATCTCAAATTATCAACTAAACCCTAGAAAGTTATGGATATCCTATTATTCTCAATTTAAAGAAGCGAGCGTAAATTAATAGAAACAGTAAGCATAAACATGACGCAGTATTTTGATAAACGTAAAACTGTAAAAGAGAGAAGTATGTAATTACATGAAAGGAGCAATGGCGGTGAAGAATGGTGGAGCAGTAAGCTTCAGAAACTTTTTTTTTTCTGGTGCGGCTGCAGAAGAAGAAGAAGAAGACGGAGGAAAGTTAGTTTTTGCAACGGATTAAAGTGAATCGGCCCATTGGGCCTTTAGCCCAGTTAAAGCAGGCTTTGCTAATAAATTTTGTGTATATTTTCAAAAGGTCGGTCCAGTTTTTTACCGAATAAAGCACAAAACAAGAAATTTAAAATGTTGACTCGAAGATAAGTTAAATGTTTCATTGGGGGGAGAGTTGTAATTATCAAATCTATGTTGGAGAGTTTACCTACATATTATTTCTCGCTTTACAAGCCCTTAAAAGGTTATTTCGGATTTGAAATCCATGATAAAAAAAAATTCCTTTGGGGAGGATCTAGTGAGAAAAGAAAAATGTATTGGGTGGCGTGGGATCGGGTTTCTTGTCATAAAAAAGAAGGGGGTCTGGGTTTAAATAAACTTATGGAGGTTAATATTTCGCTCTTGACAAAATGGGTTTGGCGCTACAAAACCGAAAAAAGTAACCTTTGGAAGAGGGTTATTGATGCTCTTCATTATTGTAGGGCGGGTTGGGAGTGCATCCCTTATAAGAAATCGCTGAGCGGGGCCTGGAGTAATATTGCTAAGGTCTCTTTTAACACAAAGGTGGGTGGTTGTCCTCTTCGGAATTTTTTCAAAGGTGTGGTTGGGGAAGGCGAAGAGATTTCGTTCTGGCTAGACCCGTGGATCAGTAATGATCCTCTAAAACAGAGATTTCTTGATTTATTTAGCCTGGAAGCCGATAAAAGATGTAAGGTTGCGGATCGTATCTTGAGAAACGGTAACGGATTCATTTTTCTGTGGGAGTGGAGGTCTTTGCCAGTTTCGGAAGAGCATAACATCAGTCTTTAGCAGATGATTTCGGAGTTAAACAACGTCATTATTACCGACAGGAAGGATAGGTGGGAATGGCAAGCTAGTTCGACTGGAGAATTTTCCGTTAAACTGGTTAAGTGTCTCATTAAGGCCGAGTTCGAGGCAGGTGACAGGTTCATCCTCGATTGGTGTCATTGGGTTCCGGCTAAATGTAGCATACATGCTTGGAGAATGGAGATGGATAAGCTTCCTACCGGTGAAGCTTTAAGGAAAAGGAATATCCCAATTGAAGACCCCACATGCCCGTTTTGCGGCTCCGAAGAAGAAACATCGGAACACTTGTTTATTTCCTGCAATGTTGTTTCTATCGTCTGGAATGGTGTGTCGTCTTGGTGCAAAATCCCAAACATTTTCGCTTTTTCGATCTCGGATCTTCTCGGTATTCATGCGAGTCTTCGGGCGTCAGAGAGAAAGAAGGAAGCAGTCCATGGCATCACTATGATCGTGTGCTGGAGTTTATGGCGTGCTAGAAACAATTTCTTATTTTCGAACACCCCGGTAAAGATAGATAGTATTTTAAGCGAAATTAAGGCTTTAGGATTCTTATGGTTCTCGAATAGATCTAAGAGTAAAGGGATTAGGCCTGTAAACGAACCGAACGTTCATGAACTGTTCATGAACTTGTTCGGCGGAAAGTTCGTTTATGTTCGTTTATTTAATAAACGAACGAACACGAACAAAAAAATTTGTTCGTTTAATTAAATGAACGAACATGAACACACCTTGTGTTCGTTCATTTATGTTCGTGAACATTCTTTTATGTTCGTTCATTTATGTTCGTAAACGTTCGTTTATTTACGTTCATTTAAATTTTAATAAATACATAAATAGTTATATTTATATAAATATTAGGTTTTCTAAGTACTTATATAAATATAACTAATTAGTATATCTATGAACTCTTATTTAGATATATTTTCGGATGAAATGTAATATATTAGACCTGTTTCTTCAATCATGTTAACTTATGTTTATTCAAATATGTTCAGTTAATTTTTTTTTATGTTCGTTTGTGTTCGTTTATGTTCGTGAACTGTTCGTTTAGGCTTTAAACGAACGAACATAAACGAACATGAACATGCCCGATTTCTTAATGAACGAACATGAATAAAAAATTGTGTTCGATTATATGTTTGTGTTCGTGTTCGTGTTCGGTTAAAGTTAAATGAACGAACACGAACATGCCTATGTTCGTGTTCGTTCGGTTCGTTTACAGGCCTAAAAGGGATTGATTGGGGGGAGTGGTGCTCTTTTGTAAATATGTAAGTCTCTTGTGTTGTTTGTTTTGTCGGCCCGGTTTGGGTCGGCGGTTTCGTTAATGAAGTATACGTTTCATAAAAAAAAAGTCTCATGTTACCCATTTATGAGTGTGCCCGCTTCCTTAGTTCATTGTCTTTTCTAACTTAGTTGATGGCCTTTACCAACGAACTTATGAAATGCGTGCATCGTTGTATACAAAAAAAAAAAATTTAATAACGGCAAACGAAAGAATATCGTTTCCACCAAAATCCTAGCAAGTTGCTAGACTAAAAACACCATACAAACCAAAATCCACCAGAAGGCATCACAACAAACAACACAAACCACAACATTATCCAAAACAAGAAAAATCAAACTTCCTCCATAAATCCCAGGTGATTGAAACACACCCCGATCGATTTCTGTTCCACAAAAAACTTAGGATCTCTATCCCTTCTATAATCTTGGACAAGTTGAGGGAACCTTGGTTATACCACGAGTTAGTGCGACCAAAATTTATTTCACAATAATAGTTCATGATAATAGTTCGAGCAGTAATGTTTACGAAATGCCAGCTCACTGGGTTCTCCAGATAATTGCCTTCTCGATAATTGAGTTTTCTTTAAGTTACGAGTTCTCTAAAAATTATGAGTTCTCTAGTTTTCGAGTTCTTTGGGTTTTTCCGAGTACTTTAGGTTTTCGAGTTCTCTAGCTTTGAGTTCTCGAGTTTTTATGGGTTCTCTACAAAATGAGTTTTCTAGAGAAAAAAGATCTTGTGTCGAGTTTTTATGAGTTCTCTAGTTATGTTGAGTTTTCTATAAAAGCGAGTTAATTTTCAAAAATTACCAAGTTATCTCTTATTTGAACTATGACAATTATGGATTATTTTGAAAATTTAAGAGATAATAATGTTTCCTAAAATTAAGCTTTAATAATAATGGGTTGAGTTATAATACAAAAGATTTAAAAATAAGTTGGGTAAGAAGGCACCAGAGAGTGACAAGTGTCCTATGAGTAATTAAATGGAAAGGGTAATTTTGTCTACAAGAGGAAATAGAATATGACATGCAAGTCACATGCTATTTCCCCCCTAACTTTTAAACGTCCGTAACTTTTTTATACATCATTTGTTTAAAAAAAAAATTATACCATAAAATCGAGCGTTTTTTTATCTTTAATATGAGTACCATATTGTTATATTTTTCAAAAAAATTTCAAAAACCCAGTTGCATATTACACAATGAACGTGATGTAAAACACAATGTAAATTAGATTAAAAGCACAATCAATGCCAACAGATAAAGACACAATGGACAACATACTAAAACACAATGAATATAACGTATAACACAATGACGATAACATATAACACAATAAGAATCAGACTAAATAAAAACACAATTGATGACAACAGATAAAAGACACAATTAATGACAACAAATAAAAGACACAATGGAGAGCAGATGAAGACACAATGAAAAACAAACTAAAAACACAATACTTAACAAACTAAAACACAATGAACAAGATAATAAAAAAAATGAACAAATTATTAAACCACAATGGACAACATATTAAAACACAATGAATAACATATTACACAATGGACATGATGTAAAACACAATGTAAATTAGATTAAAAACACAATCAATGACAACAGATAAAGACACAATGGACAACATACTAAAACACAATGAACATAACGTATAACACAATAAGAATCAGATTAATAAAAACACAATTGATGACAAGAGATAAAAGACACAATTAATGACAGCAAATAAAAGACACAATGGAGAGCAGATGAAGACACAATGAAAAACAAACTAAAAACACAATACATAACAAACTAAAACACAATGAACAATATAATAAAAAAAATTGAACAAATTATTAAACCACAATGGACAACATATTAAAACACAATGAATAACATATTACACAATGGACATGATGTAAAACACAATGTAAATTAGAATAAAAACACAACCAATGACAATAGATAAAGACACAATGGACAACATACTAAAACACAATGACCATAACGTATAACACAATGGCGATAACATATACCACAATAAGAATCAGACTAAATAAAAACACAATTGATGACAACAGATAAAAGACACAATTAATGACAGCAGATAAAAGACACAATGGAGAGCAGATGAAGACACAATGAAAAACAAACTAAAAACACAATACATAACAAACTAAAACACAATGAACAAGATAATAAAAAAATTGAACAAATTATTAAAACACAATGGACAATATATTAAAACACAATGAATAACATATTAAACACAATGACCTGAACTAATAACACAATTTATAGAAAACCCAGATATAACAAAATCTTCATTGTGTCATATATTGTGTTATAGGTTTTTATAAAAACGCAATGGATAGAACTCAAATTAACATTGTGTTATAGGTTTTGATAATAACACAATGTATAGAAACTCTACTGACCAAAACCCAGTTAAAAGACACAATGACCTGAACCTTTAACACAATGCCAAAAAACCCAGTAAAATGAAAATTTTTATTTTATTTTTATATGATAATATGGTACTCATATTAAAGATAAAAAAAACGCTCGTTATTATGGTGAAATTTTTTTTGAAAAAAAATGTCGTATGAAAAAGTTATGGACGTTTTAAATCGATGGGGGAATTGACATGTGTCTTGCATGTGGAGAGAGAAAATCCATAAATATAGGATTCCTTTTATGCCCTTCTATTATCTTCTTTTCCCTACAACCAATCTCAACCCTTCAAATCTAAGATCAATGGACTAGAATCCTTCTTACACTTCTTATTTATTTTATCCTTTGTATTTGATCCTAACCCTAATAATAATTATCCTAGATTTCGAAATATTTTTATTGATAGACCATATCACAATTTGAAAATATTACGGGTAAAATTTAATCAAAACTAGGAAAAAAACACAATCTTTTTGATCGATTCATCCATAATATTAATAAGTTTTTGAATCCTATGACGAACACGAAGAACACCTTCAAATAATTTTATACAATTTTCATCTGGAATCAGAACCTTAAACGTATTTTAGTGTGTAGTTTTCGATTTCATCAAGAGTTTGGATTTTTTATAATGCTGAAAAACGTGAACATCATGTGTTAAAACATTTTTCATCAAACCTTTTGTTTTCCAGTTTTAATTCCATATTTGGGGAAAACAAACATAACTATTTTTAGTAACATATGCACCAATACCACATGTTGATTAGTTCTGTAAGTACATAATGGAAAACATGTAAATATTATACCTTTTACAGCATTCAGGTCAGCAGATAATTCAGAGAAACTGATGCAACCGTCGAGGTAGACATGATAATTAGCTTGATCCGGTTCCCGTTTAGAGTGTATATGAGTGACGGGATTTAGGAGTTCAAAAAAAGAACTTGAGATCGTGGGAGAGAGAGGAGGTCGAAATTTGTGATGTTATGATAAGAGTCTTACCTTTAACCCTCTCTAATCATCACTTTATATACACCCAAGGAGAAATCTTTAGTAGTTACTAAGGTTAATACGGTTCATCAACAATTACCAACTATTATTAATAAGGTATAATTATTATTTTGATATACATTACAATGACTACGTGATTAACTACACATATAAATATGCATGCGGTTCAAATTCATATTATTCAAGTCCAATCAAAAAAAAGAAACACGTGAATTTTTTATTCTATGATGAAAAACTTTTTTAACTTCTGTGTATATTTTCAAAAGGTCGGTCCAGCTTTTTACTGGATAAAGCACAAAACAAGAAATTTAAAATGCTGACACCGAAGATAAGTTAAATGTTTCATGCTACCCGTTTATGAGTGCGCTTGCTTCCTTAGTTCATTGCCTCTTCTAACTTAGCTGGATATCCTTCACCAACGAATTTATGAAGTGGGTGCATCTTTGTATACAAAAGCTTTTTTTTAACAGCAAACGAAAGAATATCATTTCCACCAAAAGCCTAGCAAGTTGCTAGACTAAAAACACCATATAAACCAAAATCCACCAGCAATCATCACAACAAACAACAATAGACAACACAAAGCACAACATTATCCAAAACAAGACAAGTCAAACTTCCTCCATAAATCCCACGTGACTGAAACAGCCCTCGATCGACTTCTGATCCACAAAAAACTTAGGATCTTTATCTCTTTTATAATCTTGGACAAGTTGAGGGAACCTTGGTTATACAACCTATCATTCCGCATCCACATACAATATCATCATCATCATCATACTCAGTATATCCCACCAATAGCAAAACTAAGGTAGGGTCTGAGGAGGGTGAGATGTAGACAGCCTTACCTCTACCTTGTAGGAATAGAGAGGCTGCTTCCAATGAGACCCCCCGGCTCAATTGTGGTTTTGCATCAAGCCTTTGACATAAGGCACATAACACTCAGCAATTGAGACAAACGCCGATTAGTGCATGCACCCCCTTGTCTTTTGGCTATCAACGCCACCACATGATGCATGATTAACCGTCCCCCTCTTTTAACGTTATTTTCACGAAATTAGTAAAATAACGTTAAAATTAGTGCACTTTCACTTTTGCCCCCCGAGCGCCCACGCATCCACATACAATATACAAAAGCTTATTACAACATTAGTTTAATGAAAAGTGGAACCATCGTTGTATTAGTTAGACGTATCACTAAATACTTTTTATCTAAACTTATTATAGCAGCAAATCAAACAAACTGGATGGATTGTTGTAATTGGTTTGACACACAATGACACATTTACCCATTATAAATTAATAACATTGTGATGCATAGAGGTGTTGTACTCTTTGCTTAGGGAGGTTTTCAAAAAAGTTTCATATAATTACAATTTTAATCTAAAACTATTTTGGTTGTTTATTTTTAACCCCAAAGCTTTCTATTTTGGTCAATTTAACCATATAACTTTTTTACTTTCAACTTTGATACCCTATACTCTTCATTTTTTTGCAAAAATTCCGTTTTACGTTTTGTTCTAAATTTTGCGATTTAACACAACGCAACGTTCATGTGTGGTTCAACGTTTTTACGTTTTGTTTTACGCTTCGTTCTAAATTTTGCGAGTTAACATTACGCAACGTGCATGTGTGGTTTAACGTTTTTATTGTCGTCTAATTTTTCCCATCGTGACGCACGGGTCGTAAATCGACTTAGTTATTATTTTCTATGTCTTATGTTTCGGTCTAATTTCTCCGCATTAACACGTCGCAACTTCAGTGTTGGTGGTTGTTGGCGGTGCTGTGGCCTTGGTGCTATTTGTCACGGTTTTACGCCCCCACCGCAACGCGGGGGGATTAATACTAGTTTACATCAAAACCCATTATGGTAGTGAATCAAAATTGGAGTTGGACACATGTACAACACATTGTTGAATACATGTGTATTGAAACTTGTTCGAGTTACACTAACGAGTCAAATATAGAAAGTTGGGTGCACCATTATAATGAGTTAGAATTGTTGTAGTTAACAATTTATTAAACGGTTTCAAAAATTCATTTTATAATTTAACTTATAGATTCGAAAAGCTAAATCTATTAAAAATATTTAAGATTAAAAATTAATGAAACATGGGTATTTCTTTAATCCAAATAAATCGAACGTGTTGTATCTTAGTATTTTTTATACACTTAAAAACCATTGATATTACCTATATTTAATGTTAGAGTTGACAACATCAATTATACATATAAATTAAAAGGGCACATTGCATGATTTGCATCATTGGTATGTCAAGACAAAAAGAAAAAAAAAATCCAAATTAAAGGTAGATGGTCCTAAAAGCTTAACATTTTACCATTTTAGTCTGATTGTCTTTGTCAACGGAAACATGGGCGAAGTATAGAAGGGGCGGGAAGGGGCGTCCGACCCCCCAAACTTTTCGCTCAGTAGTGTTATATATGTAGCTTTCGTATAGAAAATTTTGGGTATATACGTTTTTGACCCCCGGTTCTATAAATCTTTTTGGGTAAATACGTTTTTGACCCCCCCCCCCCCCACGCGTCATTCAGGTCAAGCTTCGCCACTGAACGGAAGTTTATGTTGTTATATCAACTTAAAAAAAGATTCATCCCGGTCATAGTTTGATTAAAACAACCTTCTATAAACTTCAAAATGTTTTATAAAAGTTCAATTTTGCTAGTAAAATATGTGTTTGTAAAGTTAATAATATTGTTCAAGAGTCTTAACACAGTTGACGTAATCGAGGCTGTTTGTTTAGCTTTTAATGATTCAGACATCTTACTAGTTTAGCACTTAATGATTCTGACTGTTTGTTTCGCGAGCAGATGTTTGAATGATTCAGACATTTGTTTTTGAATGATTAAGCATTTATACTAAGTCTTAATGGTTAAGACCTCTTATCTGAATTGGTCAGATATTTGTCTCTGAATAGTTAAGCATTATACTGTCTCTTAATAGTTCAGACCTCTTACTGGTTTAGCACTTACCCATTCAGAAGTTGTCAAACAGCCCGATATTAGACCATGCGTAGTCGTTAACCTAATAATGCCCCCACCATGGGGCGTTTTCTGCCATGTGGCAGTCCAGACAGCATGGGGGCATTATTGGGTGTTATTGCAAAAGTTCCATAGTGGGAATAATACCGAATAACACCCATGCAATCATTACACAATTATTTATTTTTTTTAAATTTAAAACTAAAAATACTTCATTAATTTAAAAAAATATATTACACTACTAGAAATAAAAAAAAACATAATAAAAAAACGAAAATAAAAAAATAAAGTTAAAAAAAAAGATGATGATCTAGAGTCCGTATTTTTCCCGAATTTTTTGGCGATGCATTTGCGCAAGAATCAATGCGTCGCCTTGGAGGTGGTCGATCGGTTTGGACAAAAACTCAATGTCCTTTTCCATTTGCCTCGCCGCTTGCATCTCGTTAAACTTTTTGGTTGGGTTGTGTTCGGGTTCACGGGTCTTGAGGGGACACCAAATGGGGGTCAGAATGGGTTCATATTTTTGTAAATTGTAGAAGTAGTAGAGACAAAGTTTGATGGTGTGTGGGAGTTTTTTTTTTATAAAAAAGTGTATGAACTAGTGGGTATTTTATAGTGTACTAGTGGGAAACCCGCGCGTTGTGTCACACCCCAACCGATGGCGGAATCATCGGGGCGCGGCACTAGGCAAATCAGATTGCTCAAGAGAATCCATAACAACTATATTGCGATAATATTTAATACATTCGTTATCCCATACTAACAAATAATACAATCACATAAGTTATCACATATTTCTTGTCCTCTCGAACAATACAAATCCGACAACCTAGATTTTAGTTGAGTTTCTAGACCTCCTAGCTTGATTTGATATAGTCTGCGATCTAACCTGCAACATACGTTAAAATATTTGTCAATACAAAAGTATTGGCGAGTATACAGGTTTGATATGTATAGCGTAATAGATTAAAACGTGTAGCGAATTTCCACATGCATAAACGTAACACACGACATATATACTCACAAAGCTGATACTACCAACCAAGTCCTCGATGCTCGAATATGCGATGGCAAACTAGACCCCGTCGGGCGCAATAGTTCTATACTAGTCATGGTGGGACGTCGCGAGTATAAGCCCTAGCACATATGCAACTAGCATCACGTATATCTATGCATAACAGTTACTCGCAAGTGATAATTCGATTGATTGAATAGTTCGTTTGATAAGTTCGATTTGTTAGAAACATATGTTACACCCAAAATGCGATTAAAAAGGGTTCAAGTATACTCACAGTGCGTATTTAGAGAGAATACAACTTGTTAGGGTCGGTTGCGAGTACGTCTGCGTTAATCATTGAAAGATATAGTAAACGATGTACGGTTAAGCGAGAATTGCATCGAAAAGTCAGCTATCTGGTCGGATGGTGCTCATCCGTTCGGATGGGCTCATCCGATCGGATGACATATGGATCTGGGTCGGATGGCTGTCATCCGGTCGGATGACAGGCTATCCGATCGGATGACCTGAGCTTGGATCGGATGGTACCTGTTCGGATCGTATAACCTGTTGACTGGTCAACTTGCTGTCATCCGTTCGGATGACATGTGATCCGTTCGGATGACATGTGATCCGTTCGGATGACACGTCTGTTTTAACGTTCCGATCACTGTTTTTGAGTGTTCTTGGAGGGAATACATGCGGTTTTTACTGGGACAGTGTAATTTCGTATTAACAATTGAAATTCCACCAGTTCCGACCCGTTCTAACGGCCGGGAATCACCCCGTTCCATCAGATCTGGCCGTTCTTGACGGTTTCTCATGTTTAACTCGAAATCGCACAGTGCCTTGGTTAAATACATAGATTTAGGTGAGATTTGTTATCAAAACATGTGGAAATCACCCAGATCTGAGTCGTTTATGGTGGGATGAGGTCACAACTTGAAGTTCATATGAACTCTTGGTGACATCACCTTAAAACACCTCAAATCAGTAGATTTCACGGTTAGAAATTGAGTTTTGAAAGATAGAATGATGTAGAATTGAGTGTAGATCATAGAAGTACAAGTTTTAGGTCGAAATCTTACTGGAATCGCGAGGAATCGAGAGAAAAGGGTCCTTGAGCGTGCTTGGTCGAGTGGGAGCTGTCACATCACTTGAACAGTGATGTGACATGCTATTTATAGGCAAAATGAGGCTGAAGTGGTTTTTGGGTCGGATGGCTATCCGTTCGGATGGCCCATCCGTTCGGATGAGGCTGTCCATCCGGATGGCCACCCCGGTGCGGTGAATTTCTCCGTTTTTGATCGTTTCGATAGTTTTCGAAGTACGCGCTTTTTATATCATTATTATATTACTATTATATATGTATGTATATCACTAGGGGTCGTATTTACGTATCCATAATTCAAAGTTTCGATAATTAACATTCGGTTTTCGATTCGAGATGCGATTATTAGTGACGCTTCACGGCCATCAAGGAGGGTAGTATAGGTCCTTTCTCGATGTCATCGCGAACATTATTGTGTGTTGTGCCACAATGACTAACGGGGTACCACTCACTCGTATTGTCATCATCGTCACGACGACTGGAGCTATAGAACTCACCCGAGAGTCGTTGTTAGCGTTAATTATCTGCGTTTCGACACATCACGGCCACCGAGGAGGGTAGAATAGGTCCTCATTCAGTGTCATCGTGAGTTTTAGTGTTTGCGATGTGGTATAGTATAGCGATATTGTATTTCGAAAATATGCGATTTTATCCCTCGAATTGCGATGTATGCGATATTGTTACATTATGATCCGAATCTCTGGTGCTAGGCGTAACGAGTATATCGAGTAGTAACGATGCACGAAAGTGCGGGTTGTTACAGTCTCCCCTACTTTAGGAAATTTCGTCCCGAAATTAATCCAATAGGTAGACTTTTGAGGTTTGATCTTACGTAAGTAGCGATACAGCGAGTGATTTGACCGAGAGTTAATAACGAGAGCGTTTCGAATAGGAGAGATCGATTGCGATAGCGGAAAGGCGACGTAAAGACGAAAGTAATATCCCACGAGTTGGCGTTCCAAAGTACCCCGTGTTGCGTAGAATTCGTTAGCTCGATGCGATTGTAATTTTAAAGAGCTTGCAGGGTTTCTCGTGACGTAGGGTTAACTGAGTCGATCGTTAACCAACGTTACAAGAGACGTTCGTTTTTAGTTATCCCAAAAGGAGTTTTGGATGAAAATCTTGAAAATTTTCCTTTTTAACGTAAAGTCAACTGAGTCGATGTAACCCAACGTTGCAAGGAAGTTTAGGTTTTACACACATTTTAAGGAGTTCGCAAATGAAAACTGGGGTTACGAAAACTCTCTTACGACATGGGTTCAATTGAACTCGATGTTGAACTAACGTCTCAAGACAGTCTTGTTTTTTGATATTGCAAAAAGGTTTTTAGGAAAAAATTGGACTCATGAAAGCTCCTCTTGGGCATGGAGTTAAGCTGAGTCGATGTTAACTCCCATGTTGTGAGGAATTTCACTTGTCCCATGGTTTTAATAAAAGTTTTATAAAAAATCAGTTTTAACCGTTTGAAAAGACAATTTAGCATCGAGCCCCACTTGGCACCTTCCCATTCGTTAATATGATCAAAACATTTATATATAGGAAGTACCAGCGGCGTATCCACCATGTTTCTCACATATTACTTCCGTTTCGTGAGACGGTGTCATGTGTGCCGATAGACACAGATAGAATTTCGTTTCCTTGGTCCAATCAATAGGAGGTCGGACCAAGTCGAAAATAAAATCGAATAGTTTAGGTGGCGAGATTTATTGCGACTATAGTGATGACGGCGCATGCGAGTAGCTTGATGGCACGAAACATCGAACTAACGTGTCGGTCAGGTGACGAGCGATAAGCGGTAAGCAATTAGATGATTAAGCGAATAACATAAACACAATACTAGTAACGACGACGATAATCGAATTACGATAATCGACAGTTGTTGCGTTGCAAGCGATGGAGGTATGCGCGATTTATGCGGTTCGATTTGATTGATTACCACCACAGAGTTTACTAACATCGGGCCCCGCATGGCCTTTTTTTCCACGAAAGCCCGCTGATATGACTAAAACACCTTGTTTTAACCATATGAGCTTCATCCCGTGAAGCGAGGTCATGCGTGCTAACTTAACACAAATATCACAGATAACGGTATAGCGATAGATTGATACACCGCAACCGATATAGATTCACATAATAAGCGATAGAGATTCATATAATAAGCGATAGAGATTGCGAGTTACACATGATAAGCGATTGCGATTAGCCGAGTTTTGTTTCGAATAAGCTTAACGTTACGTTGCGACGCATCACGGTTATCGAGGAGGGTAGAATAGGTCCTCACTCAACAATATCGTGAGCGTTTATGTTCCTGACGAGATTTGGTTGCTACAGACTTACGACCAGTCTTGCGTTGATGCAATTGTCCTGCGAGGTAGACTTTCCAGAGTCCATTGATGAGGCGATTGCACTGCGTTTGCAGACTCACGACAAGTCTCGCGATGATACGGTTTGTTACGCCTTGCGATTGAGTGTAGTGTGTTGAAAATAATCACAATAGTATAATAGGTCTAATAACGTTCAACTCCACACGACACCTTCTGCACGAAACTTCGGTGGTATGGTAAAGCACACCTTGCTTTACCTCTATTACTTAAATCTCGTGTTTTGGTGTCATACTTTGTTCAAACGCTTATGGCACCTTAGAATTCACTACGATCTCCGTGCACTGACCCAAATAATCCCGTGTGCACCCGTGATTAGTTGTTCCTTGCACGTTTATCGTACCTCGTTCCAAGAGTGTAGTGAGGGTAAAACACATTATTTCGTGATATAGTATATAGTATGTGTGTGAATCTAGTCTAAGTGTGATGACTAGAGTGTGAGAGAGAAAACGAAAACGAGAGTTAATGTTACGCATAGTGGCAACGTCGAGTAATGGAGTAGGTTCAAAACTTAGAAATTAACGTCGAAAATCGTATCATTACAACTTTATCCTACGCTTGCTAGATACTTGATGCTGAAGACTTTTGCTGGAGCTGCTGTTGTTGTACTCAGGTTCGCGGTTCGATGCGGCAGTTGCGAGTGAAGTGACCGTAGTGGTTGCAGTTACTGCGACAATCAGCCTCAACTGGATGATGATAGGTGCATGAGTAGCACTGAGGATGAGCTCCAGTGTATGCTCGTTTTGGAAACACCGGAACTGCTTGAAGAGGCTTCGGCTGTGGCAGTTCGGTGGTTGATGAGTTTGGGCTTGAAGTCTTTCGTTTTCAGCTAGGTTCGTCGGTGTCTTGTGAAGAGGTGTCGTCGTTGGAGGGTTCGTCTGAGGATTCGCTTGCAGAATCCTTGGCCGAGTTGTCGGAAGATCCGTCGGCAGATTTGTCAGAAGAATCAGCAGCAGATTCGTCAGAAGAATCGTTAGCAGATTCATCAGAAGAATCGTTAGTAGATTCATCAGAAGAATCTTTTGGCTCTCGTTTAGACATGAGCACAGCTTATTATCCTCAGACGGATGGGCAGTCTGAGCGCACCATTCAAACTCTAGAAGACATGCTTCGGGCGTGCGTAATTGACTTTGGCAATGGTTGGGAGAAACATCTGCCACTTGTGGAATTTTCATACAATAACAGCTACCACACCAGCATTAAAGCTGCACCATTCGAGGCATTGTACGGGCGTAAATGCCGGTCACCTCTCTGTTGGGCAGAGGTGGGTGATAGTCAAATCACGGATCCAGAAATGGTAGTTGATACTACAGAAAAGACTGCACAAATACGACAACGCATGGCGGCAGCACGCGACTGTCAGAAAGCATACGCCGATTTAGACAGGAAACCGCTCGAGTTCCAAGTTGGGGATCGAGTGCTACTCAAAGTTTCACCCTGGAAGGGTGTGGTTCGTTTTGGCAAACGCGGCAAACTCAATCCACGATACGTCGGACCTTTCGAAGTTATTGAGAAAATAGGCAAAGTGGCCTACAGACTGAACTTACCACCTGAACTCAGTGCAGTTCACAACGTCTTTCACGTGTCGAATCTGAAGAAGTGTACGTCAGATGAGACCCACATAGTTCCCTTAAAGGAACTCACTATCGACGAGCGGTTGAACTTCGTCGAGGAACCTGTTGAAATCATGGACCGGGATGTTAAGGTCCTCAAGAACACGAGAATCCCTCTTGTACGAGTTCGTTGGAACTCCCGCCGTGGCCCAGAGTTCACCTGGGAGCGCGAAGATCAAATGAAACTCAAGTATCCCCAATTATTCGGAAACAATGCAACCACTACTGAGGCTGAAGCTACTACAGAATTTCGGGACGAAATTCCAAATCAACGGGGGGATGATGTGACTGTGACACCCCAGGGAAAAAAAAAAACCAGTAAACTATGCAACACAACTAGCTTCCTCAGTAACCACGTTCTAAATTTCGGGACAAAATTTCTTTCAAGTTGGGGATAATGTGACAACCCGAGTTCCTGAGATTCTGTCTTCACAGTTATTACTCGTTAATTGTTTTAGTTGATTGTTTACACGACTTGTACACGTTTGTAACATGCTAAATCGTAAGGTGTTTCGTTGTAACCGATATGTGATATATGGTATGCATTAAACGTTTTATTTAATTGATGAGCATTAGTGTGTGTAAACTAATAATAATATACTTGGTGTTTAGCATGGAACTTGGCCAAACACCCCCTTACGAAAACATATTCACTCATGAAAACAAATTAGTGTTTTCGCCCACTCATGTGGCCAACGAAATCAAGAGTGGGCTTAAGCCCAGTTCGGCCAAGTTATAGGTCTGATCGCCCAAATTAGTGTTTTATTAGATCAGGTTTGTGGTATTAACTAGGATATATTCAAATTAAACCCTACCTCTCCTATGATTGGCGACGGCAGTAGCCCCCTCATTCGCAATATCATCTCAATAAAACAAGACTTCTGGTTAGTAAATCAGCTCATGTTTGTTTAATCTTTGAGTACTTGATTTATGTAATATGTGGATCATGCTCGATAGGATTTCATGCATAGGTGTGTGGTTTGAATTAACAACTATGTTTGCATGTGATGTTTTGTTAGTCACTTCATTGTCGGCCACTTCAATTGAATTAAAAAGGATATTCAGATTTCATAAGAATTGAAAAGATCTATGTGCATGTGATTTACTGTGAATAGCATATGTGAAGCCTTATAGTGGTCGGCTAAGTGGATATGGTGGTCCAATGAGGCTTTAATCCTTATCATATATCACATGCTATTAAATTGTTGATGTGATCGGATGATAAACTGTTTGCATAATTGTTTTCATACTTTGATTCTTGTTTAGGATAATGATGATAATCTGATAACTTGTCATGCGATGTTAACCATGATGATTGAATGAACTGGTTTTCGGCAACTGTTGTTTAATTAGGGTCTCTATGTTTTGACATTGTTGATGATGGCTATTAGGGTTTTCTGCATGAAACTGATTATGACGTAACTGATCATACGACGTAACTAACATGTGACGAATCAAATGTATGTCGACGAAACAGAGGTAACGACGAAATAAGATGTGTTTCGTCGAGACCTCAATGACGAATCAAAAGGTAGACGAAATGGGGTGTTTCGTCGAAGGGACTTATGGCGAAACAGGGGTGTTTCGCCAAATGGGTAATCAGCACTGTAACATGTTTACTTTTCTGTTAAATGTTAACCTGGTTAGTTAACTGCTGTTAAGTGTTACCATCTTGTGTATAATCTGAAATACGTGCCATGTGCTACTTGCTTATCGACTGTGTACTTATACATGCACAACTTGAACACAAACTGATTTCACATACGTGCATACTTTAGGACGTGATTGATTACTTGCGAGCATACACTTAGCATACCGAGCAAACCAAGGTGAGTTCACACTCTTACCAAGGCATGGGATTCCCCAGGTGGGTTGGGAATGGGATTGATTGATTACTTGTACTCACATCACTACTAGACTACTTACCACGGTCCTCGGATTGGGAAGGATGCCTGTGCCAAATTCTACGCAAAGCCTACGTACTGTCCTCGGATTGGGAAGGACACCAGCACTAAACCTACGTAAAACCTACGTACTACCGTCCTCGGATTGGGAAGGACGCCAGTGCTAAACCTACGTACTACCGTCCTCGGATTGGGAAGGACGCCAGCGCTAAACCTACGTACTCGATACGTACTATCCTCGGTTGGGAAGGATACTTATACATATACTCATACTTATTTCTATCCTCGGATTGGGAAGGATACTTACGAATACAACTAGTCTAGTAAATATACATTATGGGAAGCCCCCACCAATAGAACGTACTAACGGCCCAGTAGCGCCACATGTCACATACGAACTTACTATTACGCATTTACTCTCTGTGAACTCGCTCAACTAGTTGTTGATCCTCTGTTACATGCCTTGCAGGACCTTAGGTACTTATGGAGCTTGCACGGGAGGCGTAGTCGTTGTGGGCAAGGATCTTGAATACTTGTTTAGACTTTATGACACTTCATACTTTATTATGTTGGGTTTAATTATACGCTTCCGCTATACAGTGATAACATACTTATGTTTTGGAACACCTTTCATATGGATTGTTTGGAATTAAATTGCAATTACTTTTACTTTATACGTTGTTCTATATGATTGGTGGCTTGATCCTGGTCAGTCACGCCTCCAGGCGGTGATACCTCGCGTGTGGATTTTGGGGGTGTGACAGATTGGTATCAGAGCCATTGGTTATAGAGAACTTGGTTTTAATAAAAGGGAAAACGATTTTGTTAAAACCAGACTATAACCAGAACTGTGCTCTCAACGATCCACAACGACGCTTCGCTCCACGTGCAAGGCTCAACATTATAGGTACTACTATTCATGTTACTTTACCTACATGCTAGAACTACATAGAACTTTGCTCGTGGTATGCTTAGATTACATTGCCTACTATTCGTTACTGCTTGAAAACGCTTATGTGCTCACTCTCTTCGCACTATTCGCGAACCTCTCTCAGTCATGTTCTCCTTGATGTCAAGATCATGAGTGGACGCGTTAACCTAACTCAAGCCCAGTTGGCGGCTTCGATCACTGAACAAGTTACTGCAGCACTCGCAGCTGCCCAGGCAGGAGGTGTAACCTGCCATCATCACTTACTCTAGGATTTTTAGATCCTACTCTTGTAACTCAACACTGGTGCTTAATTTTGATTACTCCTACGCACACGACAAGTCAACACACTCAGCCACCTGTATGCATATACACGACTTTTATGGACTGTCGACCAACTACTTTCAACGACACTGAAGGAGCTGTTGGACTCCTCCGTTAGTTCGAGGAACTCGAATCGGTCTTCGAGTGTGTGAATGACCCGAGGCTCGTAAGGTGAAATATGCCATTGATATTCTCGAAGGCACTGCGCAAACTTGGTGGAACGCGCAAGTTACGACACTGGGGCTGGCGGCTGCTATACCACCCCATGGAATGATTTTTAAGGAACCTATCAAACGTGAATACAATAGTTATGATGCCATCCACAAGTTGGAAGTGGAGTCCTTTAACATGAAGATGACGGGGTCAGAGATAGAAGCGTGCACGATAACGATCCAACAAACTGACAATTTTGTGTCCAACTATGGTGGATCCTCCCATAAAGAGCTTTGAGCTGTACCTCAAAGGCTTAGTACCAGGAATTCAAAACCATGTGAAGACGGCCAAACTTGCTACTATTCAAGATGTTACTCATCTTGCTCATCGTCTCACAAACCAGGCAGTGGGACAGAACAAGCTGCCTCAACGTATCAGCGATACTACTACCACTACTACTTCAACTACTTCTGCTACCCTCAGTAACAATGGATGAAAGTGGAATGGAACCTCTAGCAAGGGTTCGACTACGATTCCGTCCCAGGCACAGTAGTGAAAGGTCGATGACAACTAAAGTCCTGATCAGCAACATTTGGTATTCAAGGGCAGGGAGGATACAAGGGAAACCACCCTAAGCGCAAACGATGTAACCTGCACCACAGCGGGCAGGGCAAACGCAATCATTGTCAATAAGGCAACAAGCTTGGTCATGGAACCAAAGAGGGTAGAAACTCACGTCCTGCAAACCAAAACCAACAACAACAGCCACAAGATCTATAGAATCGGCGACAACAGCATGGAAGCAAAGGGATGTTATCAGATGGTGCTGAAGGTCACTTCAAAAGACACTGCCCACGGTTGAACCAGACCCAGAATCAGAACCACAACCAAGGAAACGGGAACTAGTGAAGACAACAACGGGGGTAATAACGATGGCAATGGTGCCAGGGGTCGAGTGTTCGTGATTGGTCAGGGTGATACTAGGAATGACCCCAGCGTTGTGATGGTTCTGACATCGATATTGGTATGGATTGGCTACCTCAACATCGAGCAGAGACTCTTTGCAAAGAAAAGATCATCCGCATTCCTCGTGCTGGTTAAGAACCTTTGGTGATTCATGGCGACAAACTCCTAGAGCAGAACCCATAGCTCGAGCACCTTATCGCTTAGCTCCAACTGAATTAGAAGAACTGTCAAAGCAGCTACAAGAACTTTTGGAAAAGGGTTTTATACGTCCTAGCTCTTCGCCTTGGGGAGCTCCAGTGTTATTCGTAAAGAAGAAAGACGGTACGTTCAGGATGTGTATAGACTACCGTGAACTCAACAAGGTGACGATCAAGAATCGTTATCCTCTTCCGCGCATAGGTGATTTATTCGACCAGCTGCAAGGGTCGAGCTACTACTCCAAGATAGACTTAAGGTCAGGATACCACCAGCTGAGAGTCCGGGATGAGGACGTCTCCAAAACAGCGTTCAGAACACGCTACGGCCACTACGAGTTTATGGTCATGCCATTCGGGCTAACGAACGCGCCTGCCGTATTTATGGATCTTATGAACAGGGTGTGCAAACCCTATCTCGACAAGTTCGTCATTGTTTTCATCGACGACATCCTGATTTATTCGAAAAGTCAGGAGGAGCACGAGCAGCACCTACGACTCATACTGGAACTTCTACGAACGGAACAGCTATACGCTAAGTTTTCTAAATGTGACTTCTGGCTTCGTGAAGTCCACTTCTTAGGCCACGTGGTAAACAAAGAAGGGATTCATGTCGATCCATCCAAGGTGGATTCGATCAAGAACTGGCCTGCACCTCGCACACCAACAGAAATACGCCAATTCTTGGGTTTGGCGGGTTATTACAGAAGGTTCATCAAAGATTTCTCAAAGATTGCTCAACCGCTTACACTACTGACACAGAAAGGTGTTGTTTATCGTTGGGGTAACGCACAGGAAACAGCGTTTCAGCACTTAAAGGATAGACTATGTAGCGCACCTATCCTCTCACTGCCTGAAGGCACGGACGATTTTGTAGTCTACTGCGATGCATCTATCCAGGGTCTTGGATGTGTGTTGATGCAACGGGATAAAGTTATTGCTTATGCTTCGCGCCAACTTAAGGTTCACGAGCGGAATTACACTACGCACGATTTAGAGCTGGGAGCGGTTGTTTTTGCACTTAAGATATGGCGACACTACTTGTACGGCACTAAATGTGCTATCTACACTGACCACAGGAGCCTTGAACATATATTCAAACAGAAGGAACTGAATATGCGACAGCGACGATGGGTCGAACTGCTAAACGACTACGAATGCTCAATCAGGTACCACCCAGGCAAAGCCGATGTTGTGGCTGACGCCCTCAGTCGAAAGGATACCGCGCCTAAGCGCGTGCGAGCTTTACAACTCACTATACAGTCTAGACTTCCTTCTCAGATACGAGATGCTCAGGTAGAAGCATTGAAAACAGAAAACGTCAGAGCAGAAGCCCTACGCGGCTCAAGACAACGTTTAGAACAGAAGGAAGGTGGTGCTTACTATGTCACAGGACGCAATTGGGTCCCACTTTATGGTAACTTACGCGAGCTGGTAATGGATGAAGCTCATAAGTCTCGCTACTCGGTACATCCTGGTTCGGATAAAATGTACCACGATATCAAGACTACATACTGGTGGCCTAGCATGAAGGCCCACATAGCACATACGTTAGCAAATGCTTGACTTGTGCGAGAGTCGAGGCGGAATATCAGAAACCATCAGGCCCACTTCAACAACCTGAAATACCACAATGGAAATGGGAACAAATTTCCATGGACTTTGTTACTGGCTTACCTAGATCTCAGCACGGAAATGATACTATTTGGGTGATCGTGGATCGACTCACAAAGTCTGCTCACTTTTTGGCCATTAAAGAAACAGACAAGTTCTCTACGCTAGCAGACATCTACTTGACAGAACTATGGCAGGCAATGCATAAATCTTTTGGCTCTCGTTTAGACATGAGCACAGCTTATTATCCTCAGACGGATGGGCAGTCTGAGCGCACCATTCAAACTCTAGAAGACATGCTTCGGGCGTGCGTAATTGACTTTGGCAATGGTTGGGAGAAACATCTGCCACTTGTGGAATTTTCATACAATAACAGCTACCACACCAGCATTAAAGCTGCACCATTCGAGGCATTGTACGGGCGTAAATGCCGGTCACCTCTCTGTTGGGCAGAGGTGGGTGATAGTCAAATCACGGATCCAGAAATGGTAGTTGATACTACAGAAAAGACTGCACAAATACGACAACGCATGGCGGCAGCACGCGACTGTCAGAAAGCATACGCCGATTTAGACAGGAAACCGCTCGAGTTCCAAGTTGGGGATCGAGTGCTACTCAAAGTTTCACCCTGGAAGGGTGTGGTTCGTTTTGGCAAACGCGGCAAACTCAATCCACGATACGTCGGACCTTTCGAAGTTATTGAGAAAATAGGCAAAGTGGCCTACAGACTGAACTTACCACCTGAACTCAGTGCAGTTCACAACGTCTTTCACGTGTCGAATCTGAAGAAGTGTACGTCAGATGAGACCCACATAGTTCCCTTAAAGGAACTCACTATCGACGAGCGGTTGAACTTCGTCGAGGAACCTGTTGAAATCATGGACCGGGATGTTAAGGTCCTCAAGAACACGAGAATCCCTCTTGTACGAGTTCGTTGGAACTCCCGCCGTGGCCCAGAGTTCACCTGGGAGCGCGAAGATCAAATGAAACTCAAGTATCCCCAATTATTCGGAAACAATGCAACCACTACTGAGGCTGAAGCTACTACAGAATTTCGGGACGAAATTCCAAATCAACGGGGGGATGATGTGACTGTGACACCCCAGGGAAAAAAAAAAACCAGTAAACTATGCAACACAACTAGCTTCCTCAGTAACCACGTTCTAAATTTCGGGACAAAATTTCTTTCAAGTTGGGGATAATGTGACAACCCGAGTTCCTGAGATTCTGTCTTCACAGTTATTACTCGTTAATTGTTTTAGTTGATTGTTTACACGACTTGTACACGTTTGTAACATGCTAAATCGTAAGGTGTTTCGTTGTAACCGATATGTGATATATGGTATGCATTAAACGTTTTATTTAATTGATGAGCATTAGTGTGTGTAAACTAATAATAATATACTTGGTGTTTAGCATGGAACTTGGCCAAACACCCCCTTACGAAAACATATTCACTCATGAAAACAAATTAGTGTTTTCGCCCACTCATGTGGCCAACGAAATCAAGAGTGGGCTTAAGCCCAGTTCGGCCAAGTTATAGGTCTGATCGCCCAAATTAGTGTTTTATTAGATCAGGTTTGTGGTATTAACTAGGATATATTCAAATTAAACCCTACCTCTCCTATGATTGGCGACGGCAGTAGCCCCCTCATTCGCAATATCATCTCAATAAAACAAGACTTCTGGTTAGTAAATCAGCTCATGTTTGTTTAATCTTTGAGTACTTGATTTATGTAATATGTGGATCATGCTCGATAGGATTTCATGCATAGGTGTGTGGTTTGAATTAACAACTATGTTTGCATGTGATGTTTTGTTAGTCACTTCATTGTCGGCCACTTCAATTGAATTAAAAAGGATATTCAGATTTCATAAGAATTGAAAAGATCTATGTGCATGTGATTTACTGTGAATAGCATATGTGAAGCCTTATAGTGGTCGGCTAAGTGGATATGGTGGTCCAATGAGGCTTTAATCCTTATCATATATCACATGCTATTAAATTGTTGATGTGATCGGATGATAAACTGTTTGCATAATTGTTTTCATACTTTGATTCTTGTTTAGGATAATGATGATAATCTGATAACTTGTCATGCGATGTTAACCATGATGATTGAATGAACTGGTTTTCGGCAACTGTTGTTTAATTAGGGTCTCTATGTTTTGACATTGTTGATGATGGCTATTAGGGTTTTCTGCATGAAACTGATTATGACGTAACTGATCATACGACGTAACTAACATGTGACGAATCAAATGTATGTCGACGAAACAGAGGTAACGACGAAATAAGATGTGTTTCGTCGAGACCTCAATGACGAATCAAAAGGTAGACGAAATGGGGTGTTTCGTCGAAGGGACTTATGGCGAAACAGGGGTGTTTCGCCAAATGGGTAATCAGCACTGTAACATGTTTACTTTTCTGTTAAATGTTAACCTGGTTAGTTAACTGCTGTTAAGTGTTACCATCTTGTGTATAATCTGAAATACGTGCCATGTGCTACTTGCTTATCGACTGTGTACTTATACATGCACAACTTGAACACAAACTGATTTCACATACGTGCATACTTTAGGACGTGATTGATTACTTGCGAGCATACACTTAGCATACCGAGCAAACCAAGGTGAGTTCACACTCTTACCAAGGCATGGGATTCCCCAGGTGGGTTGGGAATGGGATTGATTGATTACTTGTACTCACATCACTACTAGACTACTTACCACGGTCCTCGGATTGGGAAGGATGCCTGTGCCAAATTCTACGCAAAGCCTACGTACTGTCCTCGGATTGGGAAGGACACCAGCACTAAACCTACGTAAAACCTACGTACTACCGTCCTCGGATTGGGAAGGACGCCAGTGCTAAACCTACGTACTACCGTCCTCGGATTGGGAAGGACGCCAGCGCTAAACCTACGTACTCGATACGTACTATCCTCGGTTGGGAAGGATACTTATACATATACTCATACTTATTTCTATCCTCGGATTGGGAAGGATACTTACGAATACAACTAGTCTAGTAAATATACATTATGGGAAGCCCCCACCAATAGAACGTACTAACGGCCCAGTAGCGCCACATGTCACATACGAACTTACTATTACGCATTTACTCTCTGTGAACTCGCTCAACTAGTTGTTGATCCTCTGTTACATGCCTTGCAGGACCTTAGGTACTTATGGAGCTTGCACGGGAGGCGTAGTCGTTGTGGGCAAGGATCTTGAATACTTGTTTAGACTTTATGACACTTCATACTTTATTATGTTGGGTTTAATTATACGCTTCCGCTATACAGTGATAACATACTTATGTTTTGGAACACCTTTCATATGGATTGTTTGGAATTAAATTGCAATTACTTTTACTTTATACGTTGTTCTATATGATTGGTGGCTTGATCCTGGTCAGTCACGCCTCCAGGCGGTGATACCCCGCGTGTGGATTTTGGGGGTCTAGACAGGAAGAGACTTGGAATGAGATTCGATCATAATGATTTTTGAGTTTTGCAACGCGATTGAGCGCGTTCAAAGCTTGATGCGACAGTAAAATAGTAATGCGAATCACATAGGAGACATATAGGAGACACGAATTTCCTAAGTTCTCACACAATGACTTGTTGTTTATACGTATATATATATATATATATTTATATAGATGTAATTTGTAATCATACACATACAGGTTGATTTAGAATATGCGAGGACGCGTCAAGGTGAGAAAACGAGAGCGAAGGCGATAGATTATGCATTAGTTTTGTTGCGAACATTCGGGTTACGTTTTAGATTGCGATGGCTGTGCGAATTGTGCGTTTATAAAGCAGGGAGTGAAAATCATCAAATCGAGAAATCGATAAAGCATAAAGTTTCAAAACGTAAATAAGTTTCAACCATTTGTAAGATTGGCGGGTCGTATGATAGAGTGCCTTGGGTGTTTAGGCGTCGACTACCCAAGGTAACCCAACTATATTCAACAAGTTCGAGCATGCGCGTTGACCTAGAAGACTTCATGCTTCCACTGGGATGCAACTCATGGCATTCGTCCTCCTAGTCATTGCGTGGCTCGAGTTATCGTGAGAGTCGAGTCCTTGGGTTCGTACGAGTCGGCCTGTTGGCACTTAGACTATAGACTAGGTCAATTTCTAAGACATCGACCCGGACTAGGTCGAGTCTGGCCTAATTCCCTATAGTTATGGCTCTGATATCAATCTGTCACACCCCAACCGATGGCGGAATCATCGGGGCGCGACACTAGGCGAATCAGATTGCTCAAGAGAATCCATAACAACTATATTGCGATAATATTTAATACATTCGTTATCCCATACTAACAAATAATACAATCACGTAAGTTATCACAGATTTCTTGTCCTCTCGAACAATACAAATCCGACAACCTAGATTTTAGTTGAGTTTCTAGACCTCCTAGCTTGATTTGATATAGTCTGCGATCTAGCCTGCAACATACGTTAAAATATTTGTCAATACAAAAGTATTGGCGATTATACAGGTTTGATATGTATAGCGTAATAGATTAAAACGTGTAGCGAATTTCCACATGCATAAACGTAACACACGACATATATACTCACAAACTGATACTACCAACTAAGTCCTCGATGCTCGAATATGCGATGGCAAACTAGACCCAGTCGGGCGCAATAGTACTATACTAGTCATGGTGGGACGTCGCGAGTATAAGCCCTAGCACATATGCAACTAGCATCACGTATATCTATGCATAACAGTTATTCGCAAGTGATAATTCGATTGATTGAATAGTTTGTTTGATAAGTTTGATTTGTTAGAAACGTATGTTACACCCAAAATGCGATTAAAAAGGGTTCAAGTATACTCATAATGCGTATTTAGCGAGAATACAACTTGTTAGGGTCGGTTGCGAGTACGTCTGCGTTAATCATTGAAAGATATAGTAAACGATGTACGGTTAAGCGAGAATTGCATCGAAAAGTCAGCTATCTGGTCGGATGGTGCTCATCCGTTCGGATGGGCTCATCCGATCGGATGACATATAGATCTGGGTCGGATGACAGGCTATCCGATCGGATGACCTGAGCTTGGATCGGATGGTACCTGTTCGGATCGGATAACCTGTTGACTGGTCAACTTGCTGTCATCCGTTCGGATTGTGATCCATTCGGATGGTGATCCGTTCGGATGACATGTGAGCCGTTCGGATTGTGATCCGTTCGGATGACATGTGATCCGTTCGGATTGTGATACGTTCGGATGACATGTGAGCCATTTGGATTGTGATCCGTTCGGATGACATGTTGTCACACCCCGAATTTCCACGTGTTACCGGTGGGCCCGGTAGGGGAGTATCGTGACGTGGTTGGCAACATAATAGTCAAACAACACAATATTTAAATGCACAGATGAAGCAAAGTATAGATTTAATTCAACCAAACGATATTGTAATATTAAGTATCACAAATAGTCGAATATAAATCCACAGGTAGATCAAATAAAAAGGAAACAAATGTTCAACAGTTAAGACATCCAAGCTGGCGAGACTTAATGTGGATGCTAGGAGACAGGCCAGCCTATTTCGCGTAGTACCTGCACTTAACCTTTTTAAGAAAAATACGTCAGTTTACACTGGTAAATACAATCAACCGACTCATTTTGAAAAGAGTTTAAGAAAATGCATTTAAGGCACAAGGCACAAATAATATTTTATAACTTGGGATAATTATGTAAATATATATAAACTTGTAAACGAATTACATGTTTCTTATGCGTTCAGTAGTCCGGTCCTTAAACTGGATTAAAGATCAATAGACACACCACTTTATATAATGAGACACTGACAGGTGTACGCCTACACCTGAGTGCTAAGGTCGTGGCCATCTCGTAAGATGATGCCAGGGATATCCGGGACATGGTCATTAACCCCCCAAAGGCTTTAAGCAAACAAAACATTTCAAAACAGAGCATATCAATGATTTAACCTCTATTCGATTAAAGATTCAATGCTGGACCAAGCGGTATTTTATATACCGTACCCCAAGCCCGTATAGGGAAAATAAGTTAAAAGTATTTACCTGAGCCAGTATAGTTCAAAATCAGCAAGTGCAAGTATCTTTTACTGGGTCTCCTAATCTGGAACGAAGGTTTATAATAACCTATTAGAATCCTAACGGGTCTTTAGTTAAGCTTACGCTTAGACCGATTAGTTTTAAAAATACGGTTCGTACGCACGATTAAGCGAAGACCGGATAGAATGTGATTTAGACCCGACAAGTTTGAAGACTTGCTTAATATAGGTATATGATACACATTCTGGATTTTGAGACAAAACCGATAAGGTTTGATCCGTTTTGGCTAATTTATGTAAACTAGTTACATAAACCGAACCGAACGCGCATGAGGCGTAACGGGTATCCGTAAGAGTCCTAAACAGGTTTCCTAAGTTAACATGCCTTAAATAAGTTGTGATATCAGTAGAATATCACCCATGACGTCCCAAACGAGTTTAATCCCTTAATAAGCCCCGTAGGGGTATTTTGGTCATTTTAAAGATTATAAAAGGATTTAATTAGTTTTCTGTGAACCGGGTCTGGTTACATCAGTAAAATGGTTTATTTAAACAGGTTATAACATTTGACGTTAAGTCTTATGTGTCAAAACGTTTTTAAACATAAACTACACGTATAATACGCGTATAACGCCGTTTTAAACGACGTACGGTTTAAAATAGAATTCTGAGTTTCCAGGTCAGTTTAATAGGCTCAAAATACTATAATTATTATTTAAAATCAGTAGCAATTGGATTGGCGCCATTTGGATTTGTAAAACTCGTTTTATGGTCGAAAAGGGTAAATTCGGTATTAACCGAATTAAGGCGCTAATCCCAGCTTATGATACGTCTAAAAATAATTAAAAATCTTTAAAAATCCTAAAATATTATTTAACATCAGTGGTTAAAAGATTTGGTGTCAAAACTGAGTTTAGATAGGCTTTATGCTAATGGCGTTGTTTAATTAATAAACTTGTTTATAAATACGCCATTAAGCATAACTCCTAATCTAGACTTCCGATTGACGTGAAATTTTGTAGACATGATCAATAATCAGTATTAAAGACTTTTGCACTTTTACATTTTCTAAAATCTCGTTCTACGGTCAAAAGGGCATTATGGTCATTATTAGGCATTTAACGGAAACGTCGGATAGTTACGGATTCGGTTAGTATAAACGCAAAGGATTATACTAACATGTAACTAGGTCCTAAAGGAACTTTAAGGCATGTCTAAACCTATAAGAATCGGGTCAGAACTGAGGTCAAAGCAAAAGTCAAACTTTTGCGTATCTCGGTTCCGAATTGGTTCTAAATATAAAGTTGTCGAATCAAACAAGCGTATACAAGTTTTTATACTTATTTTCAGTTGGTAAGAATGATAAAATAGGCTATACGCCATTTACATCGCTAATCATGCATTAAACCAAACATAACAATTCTGTTGACTTTTTCGGAAGAGGTTTGACTCGATAAACGACCTAGTTAGGATCCGAATTAGTGAGTGCCCTTTTAGGGGTTTATTAACCATATAAATACCAACTTATAACAACCTTTGATTCGACTAAACTCTGGACCGGTTATTTATTATCGAAAAGTCAAACCGTAGTTACGACGGTTTGATTTCTCGGCCACAAACTAAGTAGGAATGAACTAGAGAAGATCAAAGGTACTTACACAAGTCTTATGGATGTTTTGGAAAGCTTGTATCTTGTTTGTATGCTCTGGAAATGCTCAGGAGTGATGAATGATCATTGTTGCATAATGTGGACTTTTTAAATAACTTCAAACACTCTTAGATGATCAACACATAAGTCTAGGGGTGTTGTATTATCATCCACAAGTGCCCTATAGGCTAGAAACCATCTTAGGCAGCCCAAGGTTTCGAAACTTGCCATTTAAGCCGGTTAAAAACACAACAGGCAGCTGTCTGTTGGTTTTTTCGCATCTGGGCATCCCATACGCATCGTAGGGGTTTAAGCCCTGCGATGCGCAGGGCATCATACGATGCGCAGCAACAACTTCCCTACGATGCGCAAGCCTACAATCAGGTTTCTTTTATTTGCATTTTAGTCCCTGGTCCCCCGTAACATCGCTTTCACCTCCCAATCTTGCATATGAAGCTTTGTTATTTAACATATGGGGCTTTAAGACTTATACCCACTTTGTTAAGTCCTCGGGTAACTTTGTGATCACCCGAAAAGCCCTAAATTTCAACGTTGACACTTATAACCCTCGTACACGAATTTTGTCACAACCTGCTCATACGATATCGAAACTTCATGAAATTTTTGTGGTACATTCTAGTGAGCATAATTAATCGTTACAAAGCTTCGGGTTTGTCAAAAGGTCACTCAGAGGTATAACTTAAACATGTTGGCACATTTAACCCCTGTTGTTTGTAATCTCTCACTTTCTTTCACAATTCGCTTCGTATGATCCATGATCTATTCGTTTCAGGTTATAAACATCATGTGGGGTTATTGCAAAGTCTATTTATTCATTGTTGACACTTTGAACCCTTATAATTACACAGTTTCACTGTTTGTCAACTTTAGTCCTTCAAGAACATTCCTTCACACGTTCAAACCTATGACACGTGTCAACACCTTATAGGACGTAAATTTTCGAGGTGTTACATCCTCACCCCCTTAAAAGAAATCTCGACCCGAGATTTACTGAAACAAGTAAGGGTACTTTTCTTTCATCGTGGATTCAACCTCCCACGTGAATTCGGGACCTCTACGGGCATCCCATTTGACCTTTACAAAAGGTATATGCTTCCTTCGAAGCTTCCTCACCTGTCGATCTTCGATCGACAAAGGTTTTTCCACAAATTTCAAGCTCTCATCAATCTGCACATCTGTATAGGGTATAACCACTGATTCGTCAGCGGAGTCAGCGAAACACTTCTTCAGATTGCAGATGTGGAACACATTGTGTGTACTACTGAGCTCTTCAGGTAAGTTTAACTTGTAGGCAACTGACCCGACACGTTCGATAACCTCGAAAGGTCCTATGTATCTCGGGCTTAGCTTACCTTTCTTACCAAATCGCATTACTCCCTTCCAGGGTGACACTTTAAGTAGGACTTTTTCACCTACTTCAAAGTGAAAATCCTTACGATTTGGATCAGCATAAATCTTCTGCCTATTCCGGGCAGCTTGGAGATTGTTACGAATCTGGACAATCTTGTCCGTCGTTTCGAATACGATCTCTGGTCCTGATAACTGGACTTCTCCAACTTCCGCCCAACAAACAGGTGATCTACATTTTCTACCGTATAATGCCTCAAAAGGCGCAGCCTTTATGCTGGTGTGGTAGCTATTGTTGTAGGAGAATTCGATCAACGGCAGGTTCTTATCCCAGCTACCTCCCAAATCGATCGCACATGCACGTAGCATGTCTTCCAACGTTTGAATAGTACGCTCACTCTGACCGTCTGTCTGTGGATGGTAAGCCGTACTAAAATTTAAACGTGTGCCCAAAGATTGTTGGAAACTTTTCCAAAAATGTGATGTGTATCTAGTATCCCGGTCAGAGATAATAGCTACAGGTATGCCATGTAGGGCCACAATCTTATCAACGTACAGTTGGGCTAACATATCGGAGCTGTAGGTCTCCTTAATAGGTAGGAAATGTGCTGACTTAGTCAGTCGGTCGACTATCACCCAGATGGTGTCATTTCCTTTCCTTGTCTTGGGTAACTTGGTGATAAAATCCATAGTTACCATTTCCCACTTCCAAGTAGGAAGTTCAGGTTGTTGTAGCAAACCTGACGGTTTTTGATGTTCTGCCTTGACTTGCGCACACGTCAAGCATTTAGCTACATAGGTAGCTACAGACTTCTTCAAGCCTATCCACCAATAATTTGCTCTAAGATCATGGTACATTTTATCAGCTCCAGGATGAACAGAATATTTAGAGCTGTGGGCTTCCTGGAGGATAATATCTCGAAGTCCTCCATAAATAGGAACCCATATTCTTCCATTCAATCTAAGAATTCCATCCTTACTAAGAGATAACTGCTCCTCAGTTACTCCTAGCTTTTCGTTAGGATAGTTAGCTTCCAACACAGCTTCTTTCTGTGCAGCTAACAACCTTTCTATCAAGCTGTTCTTTAATTCCATGCTCTTGGCATTGATTCGGATGGATTTCACCCTTTCTTTCCGACTCAAGGCATCGGCGACTACATTCGCCTTGCCGGGATGGTATCTTATTTCACAATCATAATCATTCAGAGTTTCCATCCAACGACGTTGCCTCATGTTCAAGTCCTTCTGGTTGAACAGATGTTGAAGGCTTTTGTGATCAGAATAGATCACACATTTGATTCCATACAAATAGTGCCTCCACAGTTTTAGTGCAAATACAACGGCACCCAACTCCAAGTCGTGGGTGGTGTAATTCTTTTCGTGCACCTTTAACTGACGTGAAGCATAGGCAATGACTTTGCCTTTCTGCATAAGCACACATCCCATCCCAGTGTGTGATGCATCACAATAAACTACAAACTCCTCTATTCCATCAGGCAATGTTAGTACCGGAGCATTGCTCAACCTTTGTTTCAGAATATCGAAGGATTCCTGCTGCTTAGGACCCCAGTCAAACTTAATCTTCTTACGCGTCAGCGAAGTCAGGGGTGCAGCAATCCTTGAAAAGTTTTCTATGAATCGCCTATAGTATCCTGCCAAACCTAGGAAGCTACGAATTTCTGTAGGCGTCTTTGGCTCATGCCAATTCATGACAGCTTCAACTTTAGCAGGATCTACTTGGATACCATGCTCACTAACAACATGCCCAAGAAATTGGACTGCTCGAAGCCAGAATTCACACTTTGAGAACTTGGCATAGAGCTTCTCTTTATGAAGTAGTTCCAGTATGCAGTGAAGATGCTTCTCATGGTCAGCTTGGTTCTTTGAGTAGATGAGAATGTCATCGATGAAGACGATGACGAATTTATCTAGGTGCGGCTTGCAAACGCGATTCATGAGATCCATGAATGCGGCCGGTGCATTAGTGAGCCCGAAAGGCATCACTAGGAACTCGTAATGACCATAACGAGTCCTAAATGCAGTTTTGTGCACGTCTTCATCTCTAACCTTCAATTGATGGTAGCCTGACCTTAAGTCAATCTTTGAGAAGAAACTCGCCCCTTGAAGTTGATCGAACAGATCGTCGATTCTGGGCAAAGGATACCTATTCTTGATGGTAACCTTATTAAGTTCGCGGTAGTCGATGCACAAACGCATCGATCCATCCTTCTTCTTGACAAATAAAACTGGTGCTCCCCACGGAGACGAACTAGGTTTGATGAAACCTTTGTCTAACAAATCATCTAGCTGCGTTCTCAATTCCTTCATCTCTGTTGGTGCTAATCTATAAGGCGCCCTTGCAATTGGTGCTGATCCAGGAATAATGTCAATTCTGAATTCTACTTGTCTCTCTGGTGGCAAACCAGGAAGTTCTTCAGGAAAAACATCAGGGTATTCAGAAATGACGGGTATATCCCCAATCTTGGGCTTCGGCTCATCTATAATCACTTGCGCCATGTAAATGACACAACCTTTCTTTAAACACTTAGAGTCCTTGAGTATAGACATTTTCTCGGGTAGCCCATACTGGGTATCTCCCTGGATAGTAAGTGATTCACCAGACGGAGTCTTGATCATCACTTGCTTCTTATTGCATACAATCTGGGCCTGGTTATGCGATAACCAGTCCATACCCAATACTATGTCAAAGCCGGCTAATTTAAAGGGAAGTAAGGACAAAGGAAAAGAGTGATTCCTAATGGATATAAAACATCCATCTAATAAAGTTGAAGCGGTTTCTAAAGTGCCATCTGCTAGTTCCACCTCATACTTCACACTTAAAGTTCTAACAGGTAGTTTCAACAATTCACAAAACTTATTATCTACGAACGACTTATCAGCGCCCGAATCAAATAACACTCTCGCATAAACATCATTTACGAGAAAGGTACCTGTTATCACGTTATCATCCTTGACGGCTTCCTTAGCATCCATTCTGAAGACCCTCGCATTGGTCTTCTTCCCCTCTTCATTCTTCTTTGCAAATTTTGGGCAGTTGGACTTGATATGCCCCTTTTCATTGCAACTATAACACGTTGCATCCTTTATTTTCTTGCACTCCAGGGTCTTATGTTCCGTAGACTTGCAAATCCCACAAGGCCTTGGCTGGTATTGGGATTTTGAGTCAAGTCTGCACTTTCCAAAATGGTACTTTCTGCAAATTTTACATCTGGGTTTTTCACCCGACTGCTGACCATCTTTCTTGAATCCTGACCCCTTCTTAGAGTCATTGTTTCCCTTCTGCTTCTTATCTGAGCGTCGTGAGTTGTCATCCTCACGCTTTCTTTTCTCCGTATCAGTTTTCCTCAGCGACCTCAGTCTGACAGCATCTGAGGTCAGAGATAACGATATGTCCGTTACTGACCGAAAAGTGGTTGGTCTGGAGGCCTTTACACTAGCTTTGATCTCTGGTTCCAAACCCCCGATAAAACGAGCTATACGTTTAGGCTCCGGAGTCACCAAATAAGGGACCAACCTTGATAAGGTATTGAAAGTGGTAAGGTAGGCCTGACAGTCCAGGTTCTTCATGACCAGTGCTATGAAATCAGATTCAATTCTCTCAACCTCGTGTTGAGGGCAGAAATTTTCTTTGATTAGTGCCATGAACTCTTCCCATGTCATGTTGTATAACGGGACTTTCCCTGTGGCCTGGATCAAAGATCTCCACCAGGCTAAGGCTTCTCCTTTGAAAGACTGTGAGACAAACTTCACAATATCCCGATTATGGCAACCACTAATGTCCACCACAGTATCCATTTCATCCATCCACGTCATGCAATCAACAGCTCCTTTTTCCCCATTGAAGTCTCTGGGTTTGCATGACACGAAGTATTTATAGGTGCAACCCCTATTACGAGGTTCTTGGTGCTGTACTGCTCTTTGGGATGGATTACTCCTTTGATTCGAGGAGTGGTGAGAATTACTGTTGTGAGCAGTGTGGGTTCTGGAGGGTGTTCTAGTGTGTGATGCAGAATGGGTCCTCGTATGGGTACCACTTGATCCATGGTGCTGTCTACCCATAGCTATATTAACCGCATTATTTATCATAGCTTGCAACTCTGGACCTGCTACGTTAACTTGGGCATTTTCATTCACTATCCCTGGGTGACTGTTGACCTCGTTTGAGTCTGCCATGTATCTAGAACTGTCACATATCGACAACAATTTATTGGTGAGTTTATTATAAAATTGTCTTTTATGGCAATTTGTTAACCGTGGTAAACTTAGACCAAATATGGTTAATTTATTACTCACATAAATTTAGGATTTCTAATATAATTTATCCTAATTATAAAACAATAATAGTTTTATTAGCACATAAGGCCTAGTCACTGGGACAATTTAGATTATAAGCTATAATTTCAGAGAATCAAAGCATGAAGGTTTGAACAAAGTTCATTACCTTTATCAGACAGGGTCACAGACTAATACTGTCTTTTGTCTCATATGAAAATGAGAAGGGCCCATAGGCATTCCATTACCAATGGATGGTAAAAAGAATTTATCATATCTATTAATGATTTAACCCATGATTCAGAGATCATTTAATTGGGTTTAGAATGACGTGTGTGATTTTAACGAATCACATCTGCCAGGAGTGTTAACATGTTTTCAGACGTTAACTGGGATTGTAATCTTTTATACAGGTCTTACCATTTTGGCCAAGTCTTATAATGACATGTAGGCTAGGTTTTACCTTTAAGATCCTTAATTGATATTTAAATAGGCAGATCAATTACAAACGGAATAATGTTATTTTTTTTTGTTTATTTCATTTATAATATATAAATGCATAAATGACAGAAATAAAATTTCCAAACTTAACATTCCATTAATAATTTACAATTAGTACATTTTTGCCCTAAACGGGTCTTTTACAGATACTTGCCCACGCAGGAGCTATACATAACACATGTCCTCACAGGGACTATTTACAAACATTAGTGTCCACGCAGGGACTAATAAAGACAAGTCCTCGTAGGGACTAAGTACAACGGTAGATGTCCATGCAGGGACTACATACACACGTAAGTAAATGTCCACGTAGGGACTTGATTAAACAAGGAAATACAATATTACATATGGGGATTTAACGATCCCTTTTCTTCTTCTTCCCTTTCAGCAAATCTGTTAAACCACTAATAAATCCTTGGTTTTTCTTACGCTCTCTCTGGAGGTCTCGCTCCACCCTATCCAACCTATGACGGAGCTCCACCTGTTCAGGAGGAGGAACCCGTGGTGGCTGATGCTGAAATGGTGGCTGAGTAGGTACTTGATACCCATGAGCTGGATGTCCCATTCCCCAAGGGGTTCCATATGGTCCCTCAGGGTTTTGGGTATAGTAGTTTGCAGCCACTAGGTAGGGGTCGGCCTCGGCATAGTTATAATTATGGTATGCTGGTGGTCCATATGGGTTGTAAGCTGCCGGAGCAGTATAAGCAGGGATTGGGTGGCCAAAACCCGGTGATGGCGGTACAATAGGTGCCGAGTTCACCTCTGAAACTGGAACAGAAGGTTCCCCCATCTGTGGGACTTCATGAGTAGGCGGATAATGGCTACCGCTAGAATGTTGAGGAGTGGTGATATGAACTCCCACTGGTCGTACTGACATCCGCGGGCCAGTCCTCCTACGTCTCGGCGGTTCTGGAGGTTCTACATAAACTGGCGGCGGTGGAGGCGGTGGCGTGACTGCCTCGAAATGGGGATCCCCAGAGGAATCTTGTTGTTGCTGTTGCTGATAAGATGCTGAATGAGACGGTGTATGGTGAGACGGTGTATGGTGAGACGGTGTATGGTGAGATGATGAGTGTTCGGATGGGGTATAATACCACTCACACCGTTCGAACCGTGCCATGTGACTATCCGGACCTTCGTAGGGTGGTCCGTGGTAAGATGAACCATCAGAGATTGAAAAAGGATGGTTCCGGGATCCGGTTGAAGCTTCGACAGGATCTGTGTCCTCGTCCATATCTTGATCACCAGAAAAGTGATCCTCCGGCCCTAGTGGGTTAAAGCCCACGTTTTCGGGTAGGTACTCTGCTGGGTTAAACTGACCCTGAAATACAGGAGTAGGGTCGCCGAAGAAAGGTTGCGGGTTGTGGGGTTCGTTCTCTGACTGAGGCCCATAGGAGTCATGATATGGAGGCGTGGAGGCGTGCGAAAAAGATCGTCTGGCATCGTCTTCATAGGTCCTCCATAGCTCCCTCGTTTCATCATTCCTTGTAGAAGAAGTTCGTCGATATGAAGGCCCTGCCTCATGGTCGTTAGGGGCACTAGCTGGCTCCTTTCCTCGACTACCTCGTCTAATTCTTGGCGGCATTATAGTACCTATTAAAATACACAAGGTAATAACAAGGAAAAATAAAGGACAAAAATTTAATTAAATAAAAATTTGAACAATTTGGATTATTCCTAAGTTCTTTGTCTAGACTCGAAGATTTAGGAATGTGCAATTGTGTCACTGAGATTAAACACAAAAGGCTAGTGTTTAATTCACTCAATGTTGGCTCTGATACCAACCTGTCACACCCCGAATTTCCACGTGTTACCGGTGGGCCCGGTAGGGGAGTATCGTGACGTGGTTGGCAACATAATAGTCAAACAACACAATATTTAAATGCACAGCGGAAGCAAAATATAGATTTAATTCAACCAAACGATATTGTAATATTAAGTATCACAAATAGTCGAATATAAATCCACAGGTAGATCAAATAAAAAGGAAACAAATGTTCAACAGTTAAGACATCCAAGCTGGCGAGACTTAATGTGGATGCTAGGAGACAGGCCAGCCTATTTCGCGTAGTACCTGCACTTAACCTTTTTAAGAAAAATACGTCAGTTTACACTGGTAAATACAATCAACCGACTCATTTTGAAAAGAGTTTAAGAAAATGCATTTAAGGCACAAGGCACAAATAATATTTTATAACTTGGGATAATTATGTAAATATATATAAACTTGTAAACGAATTACATGTTTCTTATGCGTTCAGTAGTCCGGTCCTTAAACTGGATTAAAGATCAATAGACACACCACTTTATATAATGAGACACTGACAGGTGTACGCCTACACCTGAGTGCTAAGGTCGTGGCCATCTCGTAAGATGATGCCAGGGATATCCGGGACATGGTCATTAACCCCCCAAAGGCTTTAAGCAAACAAAACATTTCAAAACAGAGCATATCAATGATTTAACCTCTATTCGATTAAAGATTCAATGCTGGACCAAGCGGTATTTTATATACCGTACCCCAAGCCCGTATAGGGAAAATAAGTTAAAAGTATTTACCTGAGCCAGTATAGTTCAAAATCAGCAAGTGCAAGTATCTTTTACTGGGTCTCCTAATCTGGAACGAAGGTTTATAATAACCTATTAGAATCCTAACGGGTCTTTAGTTAAGCTTACGCTTAGACCGATTTGTTTTAAAAATACGGTTCGTACGCACGATTAAGCGAAGACCGGATAGAATGTGATTTAGACCCGACAAGTTTGAAGACTTGCTTAATATAGGTATATGATACACATTCTGGATTTTGAGACAAAACCGATAAGGTTTGATCCGTTTTGGCTAATTTATGTAAACTAGTTACATAAACCGAACCGAACGCGCATGAGGCGTAACGGGTATCCGTAAGAGTCCTAAACAGGTTTCCTAAGTTAACATGCCTTAAATAAGTTGTGATATCAGTAGAATATCACCCATGACGTCCCAAACGAGTTTAATCCCTTAATAAGCCCCGTAGGGGTATTTTGGTCATTTTAAAGATTATAAAAGGATTTAATTAGTTTTCTGTGAACCGGGTCTGGTTACATCAGTAAAATGGTTTATTTAAACAGGTTATAACATTTGACGTTAAGTCTTATGTGTCAAAACGTTTTTAAACATAAACTACACGTATAATACGCGTATAACGCCGTTTTAAACGACGTACGGTTTAAAATAGAATTCTGAGTTTCCAGGTCAGTTTAATAGGCTCAAAATACTATAATTATTATTTAAAATCAGTAGCAATTGGATTGGCGCCATTTGGATTTGTAAAACTCGTTTTATGGTCGAAAAGGGTAAATTCGGTATTAACCGAATTAAGGCGCTAATCCCAGCTTATGATACGTCTAAAAATAATTAAAAATCTTTAAAAATCCTAAAATATTATTTAACATCAGTGGTTAAAAGATTTGGTGTCAAAACTGAGTTTAGATAGGCTTTATGCTAATGGCGTTGTTTAATTAATAAACTTGTTTATAAATACGCCATTAAGCATAACTCCTAATCTAGACTTCCGATTGACGTGAAATTTTGTAGACATGATCAATAATCAGTATTAAAGACTTTTGCACTTTTACATTTTCTAAAATCTCGTTCTACGGTCAAAAGGGCATTATGGTCATTATTAGGCATTTAACGGAAACGTCGGATAGTTACGGATTCGGTTAGTATAAACGCAAAGGATTATACTAACATGTAACTAGGTCCTAAAGGAACTTTAAGGCATGTCTAAACCTATAAGAATCGGGTCAGAACTGAGGTCAAAGCAAAAGTCAAACTTTTGCGTATCTCGGTTCCGAATTGGTTCTAAATATAAAGTTGTCGAATCAAACAAGCGTATACAAGTTTTTATACTTATTTTCAGTTGGTAAGAATGATAAAATAGGCTATACGCCATTTACATCGCTAATCATGCATTAAACCAAACATAACAATTCTGTTGACTTTTTCGGAAGAGGTTTGACTCGATAAACGACCTAGTTAGGATCCGAATTAGTGAGTGCCCTTTTAGGGGTTTATTAACCATATAAATACCAACTTATAACAACCTTTGATTCGACTAAACTCTGGACCGGTTATTTATTATCGAAAAGTCAAACCGTAGTTACGACGGTTTGATTTCTCGGCCACAAACTAAGTAGGAATGAACTAGAGAAGATCAAAGGTACTTACACAAGTCTTATGGATGTTTTGGAAAGCTTGTATCTTGTTTGTATGCTCTGGAAATGCTCAGGAGTGATGAATGATCATTGTTGCATAATGTGGACTTTTTAAATAACTTCAAACACTCTTAGATGATCAACACATAAGTCTAGGGGTGTTGTATTATCATCCACAAGTGCCCTATAGGCTAGAAACCATCTTAGGCAGCCCAAGGTTTCGAAACTTGCCATTTAAGCCGGTTAAAAACACAACAGGCAGCTGTCTGTTGGTTTTTTCGCATCTGGGCATCCCATACGCATCGTAGGGGTTTAAGCCCTGCGATGCGCAGGGCATCATACGATGCGCAGCAACAACTTCCCTACGATGCGCAAGCCTACAATCAGGTTTCTTTTATTTGCATTTTAGTCCCTGGTCCCCCGTAACATCGCTTTCACCTCCCAATCTTGCATATGAAGCTTTGTTATTTAACATATGGGGCTTTAAGACTTATACCCACTTTGTTAAGTCCTCGGGTAACTTTGTGATCACCCGAAAAGCCCTAAATTTCAACGTTGACACTTATAACCCTCGTACACGAATTTTGTCACAACCTGCTCATACGATATCGAAACTTCATGAAATTTTTGTGGTACATTCTAGTGAGCATAATTAATCGTTACAAAGCTTCGGGTTTGTCAAAAGGTCACTCAGAGGTATAACTTAAACATGTTGGCACATTTAACCCCTGTTGTTTGTAATCTCTCACTTTCTTTCACAATTCGCTTCGTATGATCCATGATCTATTCGTTTCAGGTTATAAACATCATGTGGGGTTATTGCAAAGTCTATTTATTCATTGTTGACACTTTGAACCCTTATAATTACACAGTTTCACTGTTTGTCAACTTTAGTCCTTCAAGAACATTCCTTCACACGTTCAAACCTATGACACGTGTCAACACCTTATAGGACGTAAATTTTCGAGGTGTTACATCCTCACCCCCTTAAAAGAAATCTCGACCCGAGATTTACTGAAACAAGTAAGGGTACTTTTCTTTCATCGTGGATTCAACCTCCCACGTGAATTCGGGACCTCTACGGGCATCCCATTTGACCTTTACAAAAGGTATATGCTTCCTTCGAAGCTTCCTCACCTGTCGATCTTCGATCGACAAAGGTTTTTCCACAAATTTCAAGCTCTCATCAATCTGCACATCTGTATAGGGTATAACCACTGATTCGTCAGCGGAGTCAGCGAAACACTTCTTCAGATTGCAGATGTGGAACACATTGTGTGTACTACTGAGCTCTTCAGGTAAGTTTAACTTGTAGGCAACTGACCCGACACGTTCGATAACCTCGAAAGGTCCTATGTATCTCGGGCTTAGCTTACCTTTCTTACCAAATCGCATTACTCCCTTCCAGGGTGACACTTTAAGTAGGACTTTTTCACCTACTTCAAAGTGAAAATCCTTACGATTTGGATCAGCATAAATCTTCTGCCTATTCCGGGCAGCTTGGAGATTGTTACGAATCTGGACAATCTTGTCCGTCGTTTCGAATACGATCTCTGGTCCTGATAACTGGACTTCTCCAACTTCCGCCCAACAAACAGGTGATCTACATTTTCTACCGTATAATGCCTCAAAAGGCGCAGCCTTTATGCTGGTGTGGTAGCTATTGTTGTAGGAGAATTCGATCAACGGCAGGTTCTTATCCCAGCTACCTCCCAAATCGATCGCACATGCACGTAGCATGTCTTCCAACGTTTGAATAGTACGCTCACTCTGACCGTCTGTCTGTGGATGGTAAGCCGTACTAAAATTTAAACGTGTGCCCAAAGATTGTTGGAAACTTTTCCAAAAATGTGATGTGTATCTAGTATCCCGGTCAGAGATAATAGCTACAGGTATGCCATGTAGGGCCACAATCTTATCAACGTACAGTTGGGCTAACATATCGGAGCTGTAGGTCTCCTTAATAGGTAGGAAATGTGCTGACTTAGTCAGTCGGTCGACTATCACCCAGATGGTGTCATTTCCTTTCCTTGTCTTGGGTAACTTGGTGATAAAATCCATAGTTACCATTTCCCACTTCCAAGTAGGAAGTTCAGGTTGTTGTAGCAAACCTGACGGTTTTTGATGTTCTGCCTTGACTTGCGCACACGTCAAGCATTTAGCTACATAGGTAGCTACAGACTTCTTCAAGCCTATCCACCAATAATTTGCTCTAAGATCATGGTACATTTTATCAGCTCCAGGATGAACAGAATATTTAGAGCTGTGGGCTTCCTGGAGGATAATATCTCGAAGTCCTCCATAAATAGGAACCCATATTCTTCCATTCAATCTAAGAATTCCATCCTTACTAAGAGATAACTGCTCCTCAGTTACTCCTAGCTTTTCGTTAGGATAGTTAGCTTCCAACACAGCTTCTTTCTGTGCAGCTAACAACCTTTCTATCAAGCTGTTCTTTAATTCCATGCTCTTGGCATTGATTCGGATGGATTTCACCCTTTCTTTCCGACTCAAGGCATCGGCGACTACATTCGCCTTGCCGGGATGGTATCTTATTTCACAATCATAATCATTCAGAGTTTCCATCCAACGACGTTGCCTCATGTTCAAGTCCTTCTGGTTGAACAGATGTTGAAGGCTTTTGTGATCAGAATAGATCACACATTTGATTCCATACAAATAGTGCCTCCACAGTTTTAGTGCAAATACAACGGCACCCAACTCCAAGTCGTGGGTGGTGTAATTCTTTTCGTGCACCTTTAACTGACGTGAAGCATAGGCAATGACTTTGCCTTTCTGCATAAGCACACATCCCATCCCAGTGTGTGATGCATCACAATAAACTACAAACTCCTCTATTCCATCAGGCAATGTTAGTACCGGAGCATTGCTCAACCTTTGTTTCAGAATATCGAAGGATTCCTGCTGCTTAGGACCCCAGTCAAACTTAATCTTCTTACGCGTCAGCGAAGTCAGGGGTGCAGCAATCCTTGAAAAGTTTTCTATGAATCGCCTATAGTATCCTGCCAAACCTAGGAAGCTACGAATTTCTGTAGGCGTCTTTGGCTCATGCCAATTCATGACAGCTTCAAATATGCGATTTTATCCCTCGAATTGCGATGTATGGATATAGTTACATTATGATCCGAATCTCTGGTGCTAGGCGTAACGAGTATATCGAGTAGTAACGACGCACGAAAGTGCGGGTTGTTACACGTTGCCGCGGAGTCGACAACAAGGGGCGTGAATATACCACCAACTTACCATCAGCACTCGCAAATATTGGAGCGTGCTTATAATAACGCCAAGAATATTTTAACTACTCATTGCAACGAGCACCACACACTCGCAAATGCATTGCTTGAACACGAGACATTGTCGGGAACACAGATTAAAGAAATGCTTGAGCAACTAAAATCCGAACCGAATCAGCAGCAGCAACATCTTGCTCAAGTGAAATCTCATTCTAATGCTGCTGTAGCTGCAGCCGGGGCGGCCACCAGTGCGGCTTCTGCGGCTGCCAAGGCGAAAGGTATTGCTCCTGTTGGATCTTAGCATTAGATATTTTTGTAATAATTTGACCAATGTGCATATTAAGTTATGGTCCCTATACACTTATTTTTTATGGCGCCATAGAGGTTTAAGTATTCGTTAGACATAAAAAAAGGCATAGAAGTTTAAATTTAGCAGAAGTGTAGCATTTATGAATTCACATTTTCTCCCCTACTAAAATACTATCCATGTTTAATGACACCATTTAGTATCCTCTTTTAAAACAGAATATAACATATCTTGCTTAGATCACTTTGTGAGTCCAACTTGAAGATATACTACTACTACTACCAAGGAAACGGGTCAAATGGTTTGAAAGTCAATAGGTCATAAAAATGCATAAGAGTTGAAACTTCTTAAAAAAATATTAGCTAGTCCAAATTATTATTGTAACAGTATGGTTTTGTAATCAAATTTAACCAATAAATAATTATAGAAATCACAAAAAGAAAGTGTTACCTCTTCCGCACCACCATGCTGGTGTTTAACACTCTTCATATATTCTGTTGTAACTCTTTCATCTTTAAAGTTGAACCTAGTTGAATTGATAATAAAATTAATAGAGGTTTATAAAAACATATCTATAATTAACAACAAAGCAATGTATATAGACTTCACCAGTGGACTGGACTGGACTGGACTGGACTGAAAGAGTTGACCTGATAAATGCATAATAATGTCCACATGCGCATCACCAGTATGAACCAATACACTGTCAAGAAGCAATATGTAAGCACACAACGGTCTTCATTATACTACAAAAAGATATAAAGATTGTGTTGGCACCAATAATGACGGACCATGTCCCTGAAAGTGTTATTCCAATTTTGGGTCAACTCAATACGATGACATCCCTAACCCTCGAGTCAGCCGCTTTGGTGTCAGTCAACGAAGTGTACATAAGATTTCCAAGTTCGTATAAAGTTTTCGTGTTCGTGTCAGGTTCGACCAAGCAACCAATAAACACAACCCTCTAAGTCGCAATTAACTTGCTATATATAAGATTGAAGAAATCAATCAAGATGGTTAAATTACCCATCAATCCATAACGCAACCGTGACAAGCATGGTTCCCAACATGATCCACTCATCCCTCTTTACAGGACCCATTTCCTTGAGTTTGTTTTTCGCCAAGACGGGAGCATCCGCGGTGTGCTTGATCTCAGGTGGGAATATCTTGTATACGATGAATGGAGTCAACATAAGGGAAGCCACTGCTGGAAAACAGGAAGCTTTGAACCATGAAACCCATGGGCTTTTGATTTTCACCCCTAAACTGTCTACGAGTTTGATGCACAACATGTTTTGTGCTGCAGCTGTCAAGAATAGAGCACTCGAACTGCTAGAAGACTGCCATTCATATAAATAAATAATTAAACATGTGTGTATTACTATATTAAAATGAAGTTTTTGAAATCTGGGGCTGGTCATATCTACCCAAGCCCATTTCAATTTGAAGTAGTAGAGGCTAGTCACTCTACTTTTAAACCCAATGATCGAAATCTAATATCATAGATAAAATATTTTTAATATTTTAATTTTGTGCTAGTTAAATATGTTGCTAATACTGTGCCATCTTATCATTTTCTTCATTTTAACAATTTTAGTACAAGAGTTTAGCCGAACTCGAGCTCAATAGAGGGCTATAAAAAACACATCTATAATAAACAACAATGCAATGTATATAGACTTTGAAGGGTGATTTTTCATCAGATTCAATCGTTTCACCAGCAAAAATTCAGTTGGTGGACACTCTGTGTACGTTTTAAACCAAACCCATCCCATTTGGTCTATTACCAAATTCAGATCTATAATAATGGGTCAAAACGACTTAGTCGAGCTGAGTGAATCTAGCATACTATAATAAAGATAGTTCATGAATACTATAAATATGCATAACTAAATATTCCAAAAAAATAGATAAAGAGAAATAAAAGGTAAACATCCGGTTAAGTTTACATGACAGTTCCAAGTTTCAAACTTGAACCAAACCATGTAAACCTCAAACCGGTCGATTTTTTTGGCTTGGGTAATTCGGCCAGTTTCAATGCCTCAATGGCTTCTGAGCTATCAAATTTTATAGCTATCAACCTCATACGTTTAAACCAAACACACTAAAAAACACTATCAAATTCACTAACTCGACCTGAGAAGAGAAACACGGATAGTGTCTTGTGAACTCCTCTGAATTGACCGTTCAAACCATATCGACCTGGTTCGTCGCCGAAACGCACTAACTCGTAACATCGCCACCTATCTCTCACCGTTTCGACCCGACAGGTACCGTCTCGTTGTGAGTGTCACTTGTCCCACATCCACTCAACCTTCCTCAACAAAGAAGCTGCTAACGAGCATAATCTTAACATCTAATGATGAATTGTTCGTTATGTTGTTGAATAAAAAAACAACTTTATTTAACAAGTAGTGAGCGCCGGAAAAGAATGTTCAGAACCTTACCTCGTTTTAAATTTCTTGACAGTTTGCCCCCTTCACAATAAAAATTTAGTCTGCACACCATTAATAGAGCTGCGAAAAATCTGAAATCCAGATCTCATACCTTCAATTTAATGATGTACTCCTCTTAACAAAGAAAGAAATGACCTTCACGACTTAATTCCTTTTTTAGCTTTTCAAGCAACTGACCTATAATCGGAGAAGCAGTAACCACAATGAGAACAACCATGATCTAAGCCTTTAATCAACCCATCCACATGCCAATTAGTTCACTGGAGACTTACATTAACCTCTTTGTCCACCATATACAACCCCTAATTCTAAAAAAAAAACAAATGTAGTTAACTTATGAAAGCAACACAAACCAAAAATGTTAAACAGAAAAAAAAAATACAAACCTCAATGAAATGACCCGTACCAATATCAACAAAAATCTTTTGAGAATCATCTTACGAAAAGATGAAGCAATTGCAGAACACTAAAATAGAGTCATGGGGTGATTGTAATATCAACAAAAACTTCAAGCGACATTTATACGAGACATCTACAAATTGTTCAAATTAGGTTACACTAAACAAAACAAAAATTAACACATATCTTAAATTTGAATCATGAATACTTTACCAGAGTATAAACCTCGATGAGAAGGAAAAATAGGGTTCTGATGAGGTTTTGTGAAAGAGATGATACTCGTAATATAGCCGCAATCCTCTTCCTGGCACCACCATCTTCATCGGAACAGAGAGGGGAAACCTAACAAATGTAATCGCTTGGTTCAAGTCGTGATCTATTGATTTCAATTGACAATGGGATATTCAATCAGCCGTTTCATTTGATAGTTGGTGTTTTTGGTCAAAAATCAGGCTAGGATAATGCAACCAAATCTTTTGTTGTGAGGTATGATGCTTGAATCAATGAACAAATGTATGAACAACTTATAGATAAAATGAACAAGTGACACAATGATTTATACGAGGAAAATGCCCTTGATCAAGAGTTGATCTCCGGCATAAAAAACCTCGGGTGATGGAAACTACCGATCACCAACTATATAAAACAAATGAAGGTTACAATTCGGGATGATAACAAGCTTGTTACAAGGATCACTAGAGTGCAAAATGTATGAAATCGCTAATGAGTTGCAGAGAGCTTGCGAGAGTGTGTGTGTTTGCTTAATTGTTCTAACTCAAGCTTGTTATCCCCTTTAAAAATAGAAATAATCTAAATAACTAACTATCCGCCAAATGTGCAAGCTACCCATGACTTCTAAAACGGTCATTAAGCCATGCACGTGCAGAATATTGAGAGCATATTCCCCAAGAATATCGGCAAGACTAAGTCCACTCATCCATTCCTGCGTAACAAGTTTAAACATAGAGGAAACAACCGTTAGTGTTAGGATAACAATGAGGATCCTGGATCCTTAACCCTGCAACGTCTTCTGAGGATCCTTAATTCAAACAGAATTGGGGATCCGTTATCTTGGCTGCACTTGAGGATCCGTGATCCTTAGGCTTAGAAAATCCATCCCTAACAATTGCCCCTAAAATATGAGGAATAAAATATAACTTTTTGAGTCATATTTTTAATCTTATCCAGAACGAACTAAGTAACGTAAATATAGCCGTTAGAGCCGGACTAGCCGTTACACATCTTGCGTCAGCGAAGTGACAACCTGCAGATTCATCATTATATATATAGGTTAGAGATAAGGATCGATTTGCATTTAAATTCGAGTGATACTTCCCTTTAAATCCTCATTCAAATATCGAAACAGGTATCTCTCTTCTCCTTCTCTCTTCATCTTCTTTTCCGTTTCATCAAAATCTTAATATTACAATGAAGCTACGATCCTCCCCTGCCAAGGATCCAAAGAAGGATAGTCCCCTGAAAAGCCAAGGCATTATCCAGAATCCTTCAAAGGAACTCTGTAGCTTCACTGACCCGAAGATTGACCTGATTCGCCACTGTTTTCCGGCGGACACCGTCTTTAAACCTTTTGACCCTACTGCTAAAAGAGATTATGTCTCTGACACTTGGGTTGCTTTTCCGGCCACCCCATTCTTGACAGGATTCTCTTATCCTTTCCCTGCATTCACTCAATCTTTCTTTTCACTCACCGACATGTGCTATATTCAGGCCATGCCGATGATGTGGAGAGTATTGTACACTTTAGAGAACATCATTAAGCAGGAAGGCATAGAATTGGGAATGTTGGAACTGGCTGGATTGTATAACCGAGCCATGGTTCACACCGTTTCTTATTCAAACACAAACCTGGTGATGCACACCCACTCCTCAAGACCACAAAAAATGACACCAACTGGAAAAAGCGTTTCTTCTTCGTTAGGAGAGATTCTATCCCAGGCGGGAAAGATCTCCCCAAAAAGTGGACCACCCATGGTAGGATAGAGGATCCTTATAGAAAGATCATAGGATGATTCCATTTTGTGTTGAGGATAACTGATCCTTTTCTGTCTTTTTTGTGCAGCTATCTTAGTTTCTCATCTCATTCAGTCACCTGCAACAAAAGAAAGGATCGCTGCCTTTTGGAGCCTTGATTGTAACAACTCTCATTAAAATTACCATTTCTTATATTATTTTACCCAATAGGAAACCCTAATTAAGACCCCCAAGTGATCCTGCACAAACCCTAAAATTTTCAGAACAATTGGAATCCGGATCAGGGCCCCTAAAACTCAGTGGGGGGTAAACCCTAGTTGATATTATCAACACAGTTTTACGTGTATAACGAAATTTGACAAACGACCAACTCAGCAAGGCTACTTAGACACGGGGCTACCCTGTTGTAGGGTAGTACCCCTCGCGCCACGCGAGGGGGTCGATTTTTCAGCTATAAGTAGTAGACTTTGGCACTTGCAATTACGCGTTGGTTCGACGTTAAAATTCGATTCATGCACTGAGATATCGTCCAAATACTACAAAAAAACACATAATTACGAAAAGCCACCGCGATAACAGGGTAATAACTCGATCGCTGCTACGATTCAATGTCCGATCGATTAAAACTATCCAATGGATGTTTAAGTGCTGCCCAAATTAGGGTTTATACTTTGTCATTCGTCGTGAATTCGATGGATGTTTAAGTATCGCGGTTTGTCATTCGTTGTGAAGGTTTTCATCTCGTGAGTTATCGTAAATGTTGTATTAGTTACTGACCTAGTTTTCGTGTGCATTATTGTTAAATTAGGTTAACAAGCTTATCAGTAGGCTAAACTCTGCCCAAATAAATCTGCAATGTGAGTCATTCTCTTTTTTACCAAATTGCTTTCAAAATCATGTTTGTTTTCAAAGTTATAATTACAGGGATTAAGTCTTTGAAATCTCCAAATTACAGCCGGTATGTGGGGTTTTGTATACATTACTTGATAACCGTCACCATTGGACAACGGGTTAGCCAATGGGTGATATGACCATAGTCACAGACACCATTGGACAACGAGATAGCCAATAGGTGGTCGAGTGACAAATACCGTGGGTAGATGGTTGATATGTATAAACATTGTAATCGCTCTTAATACTGTAAATTATAACAACACGTCGTTTTAGTAAAAAGAATGATTCACCAGTATTTCCCCGCTGACAAAACCTTTTTCAAACATGTTTCAGGTGATCTGTTGTGATTCAGGAAAAGTGCCGCAAAGCACTACAAGCTTAAGGAAGTGGCTCAATATAAATAAAGAAACATGTTTTGTAAAATAAAGATTTCCCAGTGAAATCACCTTATTGTAAATTACCGGGGTTTTATCCCGAATTATGAAATAAAATAATCGGGCATTTTCAGTTTTAAAAAGATCCTGCTAAAATCTTCCGCTGTCAACTCAAGTAAATAAATACCACGGGATTTTCTGTCCCGCGGCTCCTGAACCGGGTCAAACAGGAAAATGTGGTATCAGAGCCACTGATTTAAGCCTATTAAGTATTTGAAAAATACTTATTTTACTGATTGCCATTTTTGTGATTACATGTTTTATTATTTGAATATTTGTTTACAGTATGGGTAAGCAAAGACTTTCGGATATCTACCATAAATTAGATACTTCACCGAGAGAAAAAGGAACTTCATCCTCAAAATGCCCAACAAATACTGAGGAAGGAATATTTGTCCGTAAGGCACAGTTTGAGGAACCACTTTCTCCTAATAAAAGAAGTTTGATTATTAGGAAAAGTCAAGAGAAAATAAAGAAATCACAACCAAAAGAATTGAGGAGTAATCAGGAAATCCAGAAACTAGGCAGTAATCCACCATGGGAAGACAAATTAGATGAAAAATGGGCAGATCTCTATATGTTAGCTACGATAGCAGTAAATGCTAACATTTAAATACCCTGACCTAGTACTAGCACCCATATCACTTACAAGCCAGAAACTTTACTCAGTAAATAAATAAGTTTACAATAAACCCTAGTATGTTTTAATTGTCAGTTGTCCTTTGTATTAAATTAGTTACACGGTATGCAATAATACTTGAATGTTTATCTGTGAAATTTTGTTATAAAATTTTAACTTAGCATTTTTGTGCATTTTTTGCATATATGCTAAACAACATGAATGAGTTATCTGAAGCCCTTCAGAATCTCAATCTCTATCTGGTGAAAGTGGAAGTTGCCAAAGACTTTACTGGTTACATACCCGATGTGGAAGAGCCTATGGAATTCCACGCTCCACCTCCGGAGAAACCAAAGCCTAATAAAAAGAGAAGATTTGTTGGTTGGAGGCGTGTACGCAGGAGGAAACCAGCAACTAGAAAGGTTCCCAAAATAGAGAATCCCATAGATAAAGGAAAAAGAATTTCGATCGGGGAAGGTTCTAGGCAAGTAGAAATGGAAATTGGGGAAAGTTCTAAACAAGTCGAGGAGTTGCCATTACAAGAGGAGTTGGATCGCATATTGGCAAGCTGTGATATTATTAGACCTATCAATAACAACCTTTACCCTTATCCTGCCGAAACTCAACTTCCAATAAATTTGGAACCAGCCATCCCAGGACCTTTAATCCATACCCAACCTTTAGGAGAAATGGACGAATGGTGGACTAACGACTGGCAGTTTCAAAACCTCCTAAATAACCCTTATACCTTTTTCCCTCAGTTCGACCCAGAACCTATACCAAACCCACCAATGAGCAATGAAAATTTAGGTGAACTCCGCCATTTTGGCGAGGAGCTGATAGGTGCAGGGAATAGGATTCGGGAGGTGGGAGAGCAAATCTCCTGGAAGTACGACGAGAGGGAGCATCGTTTCTAAAATATCAGCAGAACGGATGGTGTGAGAACGTAACTGTGATTGTATAATAATAATAATAATAATAGTAATAAAAAAATATAATCTTGTAAAATAAAAATAAAACTTTGTAACATAACAGTGTGTACGAATGCATAATATGATATATAAAAAGGGAAATCGAGGAATCGATAATTTTGGATATATATATGTGTGTTTTGAAATTAGTATGATTGTTTTGTGTATTACTGCTAATTACTCTATACTAATAAATTATATATATTAATTATCAGATGGAACCTGCTAATGAACCAGTTAATGAAGTTAATCAATCTGAGCAAAACCAGGGAGATCAATTTATGACTAAGCAAGATATCGAAAATATCGTTGCTCAAGGAATAGCCAATGCTATTCCAGCAATCCTTGCTGCTGCCCAGAAACCTATTGAACCTCAACAAATTATTCATAGCAAACGCACACAAGGCGACAATTTTAGTTAGTAATAGTATAAGCGGAGGCGGCAACCATATTAATAATGACAATGACGGGTTGCAAGCTCCACTTCTTAAGAAAATGAAAGTTGCAACGCCTGGTTGCACTTACAAAGAATTCCTTGCCTGTAAACCAGCTGAATTTGCAGGCAATGAAGGGGCGACTGCGACACTGCGTTGGTTGGAGAAAACCGAAGCAGTATTTATGATAAGTAAATGTGCTGAGGAAGACAAGGTCATGTATGCGTCGCATCTTTTTAAAGAAGGGGCGCTAGAATGGTGGAATACGGTACTTTAAGCCAAAGGAAGAAATACGGCCTATGCCATGAGTTGGGAAGAATTTAAGCAACTAATAGAAAGAAAATTCTGCCCCGAATATGAAAAGGAACAAATGACGAATAAGTTCCCAAACCATCGAATGATTGGTGTAGATTGTCGCGGATATACTTCGACATTCTTCGAATATGCTAGAGTGGTACCAACGCTGGCTTTGCCAGAACCGGTACTCATTTCTCGCTATATTTGGGGATTGATTGGTGAAATCCGTAATATCGTTAAAGCTGCGAGACCTCGCACTATTGACGATGCGGTAGAATTAGTTAACACCCTAACTGATGAGCTGGTACGCATAAGAGATGAAAACCGGAAGAAGGATTTAGCTCAGAAAATTACCCAAGGATTTCGTGTGGGTAATAATAGCAACTTCAAGAAGAAAGGAACTGGGCAATCCTCAACTCCGCCATTCTGCAGGAATTGCAAAAAGAAACATTTTGGAAAATGCAATGTAACCTGCAGAAAGAAAACAAGGGTCTGCTATAACTATGGAGAAGCTGGACATTTCAAACTAGAATGCCCTAAGTTGGTCAAACCAGGAGACAATAAAGCCAAACCGACCGACGGAGCTACCAAGAAGAATGTTCGAGCATTCCAATTAACTACTCAGGAGGCAGAACTCATCCCAGATGTGATAGCTGGTACGTTCCTAGTTCACAACGTTTACGCAAAAGTATTATTTGACTATGGTGCAAACCAAAGTTTTATAAATACTTCATTCTGCCAAGCTCTTAACTTACCCTTAACCAACCTTAGGCAGATTTTTATAGTCGAAACAGCAGACGGGAATTTTATTAACATAGATAAGGTTTTGCAAAAAGAAAATATAGAACTTTCAGGTCATAAATTTTATGCAAACCTATTACCAATGAATTTAGCTGGGTTCGATGTTGTGTTAGGAATGGATTGGTTAGTAGCCAACCATGCTCGAATCCTTTGTGATAAGAACTCTATAGAGATTCGGGAACCCACCGGAGAAGTGATCGTGGTTACAGGAGATAAGCCACGTAAACTCATGAAGTTCATTTCAGTAATGAAAGTTGCTAATTATGAACGAAAGCAAGGAATAGTATATATGATTTCAGTAATCATTAGTACTAAGGATAAAGAACTTAAGGAGATTCCTGTAATCTCAGAATACCCAGATGTATTCCCAGAAGTGTTACCAGGATTACCACCAGATAGGGAAGTAGAATTTAGAATTCATTTAATTCCTGGAACTACACCGATAGCCAAGGCACCTTATCGGTTGGCACCTACAGAAATGCTAGAACTAAAGAAACAATTAGATGAATTGTTAAGTAAAGGATTCATACAACCTAGTTCATCCCCTTGGGGAGCACCAGTGTTGTTTGTAAAGAAAAAGGATGGTTCGATGCGAATGTGTATCGATTATAGGGAACTGAATAAGGTTACAATTAAGAATCGATACCCATTACCTAGGATTGATGATCTTTTCAATCAACTTCAAGGAGCTAGATACTTTTCTAAGATCGACTTACGCTCCGGATATCATCAATTAAAGGTATAAGAAGAAGACATACCTAAAACTGTTTTCAGAACTAGGTATGGTCATTACGAGTTTACAGTCATGCCCTTCGGACTAACGAATGCATCTGCGGCATTTATGGACATGATGAATAGAATCTGTAAACCGTACTTGGATAAATTTGTAATTGTCTTCATCGACAATATACTTATTTATTCCAAAAGTCAGGACGAGCATTGTCAGCACTTACATGCACTTTTAACTTTGTTAAGAAAGGAAAAGCTTTATGCCAAATTCTCGAAGTGTGAATTTTGGTTACAGGAAGTTCAATTTTTAGGACACATGGTGAATCATGAAGGTATTCATGTAGATCCTGCTAAGATAGAAGCAATCACCAAATGGAAGGTTCCACAATCAGCTATGGAAATTAGAAGTTTTATAGGTTTAGCCGGATATTATAGACGGTTTATTAAGGATTTTTCTAAGATAGTTGTACCATTAACTAAACTAACATGTATAGTAGTTAAGTTTGAATGGGGACCTAAGCAAGAAGAAGCTTTTAAGATTTTAAAGCATAAGTTAACAAATGCTCCAATCTTAGCTTTACCGGAAGGAACAGAAGATTTTGAAGTATACTGTGATGCTTCAAAACTGGGATTAGGATGTGTGCTTATGCAACGCAAGAAGGTAATTGCATATGCATAAAGGCAATTGAAACAGCACGAGGAAAACTATACAACTCATGATTTAGAATTAGGAGCCATAATTTTTGCCCTTAAAATTTGGAGACATTATATGTATGGAAGTAAATTTACTCTCTATACGGATCATAAAAGTTTAAGGTACATATTTGGGCAAAAAGAATTAAACATGAGACAAAGGAGATGGATGGAAATACTAAGCGACTATGACTGTGATATTGAGTATCACGAAGGAAAGGCAAATGTAGTTCCAGATGCCTTAAGTCGTAAGTATCATGAGAAACAACGACGAGTTCATGCTCTTAGATTAAATCTACAGTTACATTTAATGGAACAACTAAAGAATGTTCAAGAAACAGCAATCAAAGACGATGCTGAAGGAATGAAAGGACGAATAAAAGAATTAGAGCAAGGAAATGATGGAATTTGGAGATTCCATAAGAAAAGGATTTGGGTACCTATACTAGGAGAATTAAGAGATAAAATTTTAGAAGAAGCTCATAAATCTAGGTATACCATGCATCCAGGAAACAATAAAATGTACCAAGATTTAAGAAATAATTTCTGGTGGATAGGAATGAAAAAGGACATAGCTAGATATGTTTCTAAATGTCTTACTTGTTCACAAGTTAAGGCAGAACACCAGAAACCTTCAGGGCTACTACAACAATTAGAAATGCCTGTATGGAAATGGGAGCTCATAACAATGGACTTTGTTACAAAGTTGCCCAAAACCGGAAAAGGTAATGACGCGATTTGGGTAATTGTGGATCGATTAACCAAGTCAGCTCATTTTCTACCCATGAAGGAAACCTTTAGCATGGAAAGGTTAGCCAAGTTGTATGTAGATGAAGTCGTATCCTTACATGGAGTTCCACTCTCTATTGTATTGGATAGGGATAGTCGTTTCACTTCCCATTTCTGGACAAGTTTCCAGAAAGCAATGGGAACACGACTAAATTTAAGTACGACATATCATCCTCAAACAGACGGGCAAAGTGAAAGGATGATACAAACACTGGAAGACATGCTCTGAGCATGTGTGATAGATTTTGGTGGAAACTGGGATGACCACCTACCCTTAATTGAATTCTCCTATAATAATAGTTATCATGCAAGTATCGAAACTGCCCCATTCGAAGCACTGTATGGACACAAATGCAGAACTCCAGTCTGCTGGGCAGAAATAGGAGAAAGTCAATTATCAGGTCCTGAAATCGTGCAAGAGACCACCGACAAGATTTCTCAAATCAAGGAAAGACTAAAGACTGCTCGAGATCGTCAAAAGAGTTATGCCGATAATCGACACAAGCCACTGGAATTTCAAGTCGGAGATAAGGTACTTTTAAAAGTTTCTGCTTGGAAAGGAGTAGTTCGGTTCGGTAAGAAAGGAAAATTAAGTCCACGATACATAGGACCATTCCCAGTAATCCAGTGAATAGGACCAGTTGCCTATCGTTTACAACTACCAGAAGAACTAGCTGGAGTACATGATGTGTTTCATGTATCCAATCTCAAGAAATGTCTATCTGACGAATCCCTGGTAGTACCTCTTCAAGATGTAGAGGTAAATGAAAAGCTGAAATTTGTTGAGAAGCCATTACAGATAGAAGGCAGAAAGATCAAGTTTCTCAAACACAAGCGACTAGTGCTTGTGAAAGTCAAATGGGAATCAAAGAGAGGACCCGAATACACCTGGGAGCTGTAATCGGAGATGAAGCGAAAGTATCCTCATTTATTCCAGTAAATCTCGAGGACGAGATTTTTATTAAGGTGGGGAGGATGTAACAACTCTCATTAAAATTACCATTTCTTATATTATTTTACCCAATAGAAAACCCTAATTAAGACCCCCAAGTGATCCTGCACAAACACTAAAATTTTCAGAACAATTGGAATCAGGATCAGGGCCCCTAAAACTCAGGGGGGGGGGGGGGTAAACCCTATTTGATATTATCAACACAGTTTTACGTGTATAACGAAATTTGACAAACGACCAACTCAGCAAGGCTACTTAGACACGGGGCTACCCTGTGGTAGGGTAGTACCCGTCGCGCCACGCGACAACCCGTCGCGCCACGCGACAACCCGTCGCGCCACGCGAGGGGGTCGGTTTTTCAGCTATAAGTAGTAGACTTTGGCACTTGTAATTACGCGTTGGTTCGACATTAAAATTCAATTCATGCACTGAGATATCGTCTAAATACTACAAAACACACATAATCACGAAAAGCCGCCGCGATAACAAGGTAATAACTCGATCGCTGCTACGATTCAATGTCCGATCGATTAAAACTACCCAATGGATGTTTAAGTGCTGCCCAAATTAGGGTTTATACTTTTTCATTCGTCGTGAATTCGATGGATGTTTAAGTATCGCGCTTTGTCATTCGTTGTGAAGGTTTTCATCTCGTGAGTTATCGTAAATGCTTTATTAGTTACTGACCTAGTTTTCGTGTGCATTATTATTAAATTAGGTTAACATGCTTATCAGTAGGCTAAACTCTGCCCGAATGAATATGCACTGTGAGTCATTCTCTTTTTTACCAAATTGCTTTCAAAATCATGTTTGTTTTCAAAGTTATAATTACAGGGATTAACTCTTTGAAATCTCCAAATTACAACCGGTATGTGGGGTTTTGTAAACATTACTTGATAACCGTCACCATTGGACAACGGGTTAGCCAATGGGTGATATGACCATAGTCACAGACACCATTGGACAACGAGATAGCCAATAGGTGGTCGAGTGACAAATACCGTGGGTAGATGGTTGATATGTATAAACATTGTAATCGCTCTTAATACTGTAAATTATAACAACGCGTCGTTTTAGTAAAAAGAATGATTCACCAGTATTTCCCCGCTGACAAAACCTTTTTCAAACATGTTTCAGGTGATTTGTTGTGATTCAGGAAAAGTGCCGCAAAGCACTACAAGCTTAAGGAAGTGGCTCAATATAAATAAAGAAACATGTTTTGTAAAATAAAGATTTCCCAGTGAAATCACCTTATTGTAAATTACCGGGGTTTTATCCCGAATTATGAAATAAAATAATCGGGCATTTTCAGTTTTAAAAAGATCCTGCTAAAATCTTCCGCTGTCAACTCAAGTAAATAAATACCACGGGATTTTCTGTCCTGCGGCTCCTGAACCGGGTCAAACCAGACCGGGGACCGTGACATTGAACCAGCTGTTAGAACGTTCCAGCCCAAAACATAGGATTCACAAGAAGTATCCTCTGGTTCAGTCACCATGTCAAGTAAGTATTCTCATTTATGCATAGTTAAATATTTAAATAAATATAGAATTGTTAAAGCACCAGATCGATGACGAAAATTAAACATTGCACTTGATTCAAGACATGAAGAACAAACATAAGATGAACAAGATAGAAATATGTAGAAGATGAATCCTTTATTATGAACCAGTCATCACAGATTACACAAACCAAAGGAGTATACATCATCTACAAGCTGGATTTAGATCACAAAGATCTAAACCCTAGCTTTCTCTCACTAACACATAGTCTCTCTGGAGAGGTGCACAAAGCTTCAAGGGTTTTTGATCGATCCCTCATCCATAGATGATGCCCTAATCCTATACAACACATATATATAGACTAGGACTATACTCGGACAAACAATCTACCCCAAAACCCTGACTTTTGTCCCTAACATAAACCCCTGACCTTTTTCCTAGACATAAAACTTGGACAAAATGTCCCTAGGATAAAGTTGGGACTAACTTTCAACAAAAGTACAATAAAGACCCTAGAGAATGGGAGACATGCACTTATCACCTAAAGTGCACTAACAAACTCCCCTTGGTCTTCATGTGGTCTTGAATTCTTCATTATTGTTGACTTTAACTTGGACTTCTGTTTTGATTGATACGGAACTAATAAGCGACAGTTACCCGGCTGGAACTGCACTTACAGTCTCCCCCTTAACTGTTGCAATCAGTTCTGTCTAACACTGATATCTTCAGTCACCGGATACTGCACTTACAGACTCCCCCTTGACTGATGATATCATGGCTGCTATCAACTTTAGCTGAGACTTGATCTTTCTGGTAGAGCACAGCGATCTTCAACCCTTCTAATAAAAGACTTGCTGACGATCACTTAAGGCCGCTTTGAGAAACCCAAAGAATCCAACATCAAACACTGTAGATCCTCCCCCTCAAACTACTCCCGAATCAAGTTAACGTGAACCAACTTACAACCACATGTAAGAATATCGCTAGATACATTAATCTTCAAACCTAACCGGCAGCAGAAAGAAACATTGGATTTCCAATGCCCGACCTTGAACACTTCAAATTCCGCAAAGACTTGAAGCTCAGTTCGATAAGTTAATAACAAACTGAACTTTGTAAAAGTACATCCACCATATTAATCAAAGTCTTCAACCCTTCATGTATGATCTCATCTCGTCATGTATCCTCATGATCAATCTCCTATCTTCACAAATCCGCTGAAACCCCGATGGCTTTCATCTCCGACCTTCCCCTCAAATCAAGAAGCCCCACATTATTTCGAGACCAGAACTAATCTTCTCTACTCTAAATAGCAACTTAATAAGGCTCAATCTTCAACTAGTCATCAACCGAGAATTCAGCTTCATCACGTCAACATTTGATTAATAACAAAAACACACGTGACAAAACTCCATCACACACGAGCTATTTCACGCACAAGCTTTATATTTACGAAGAAAATAGAAAATTTTTACTCCCCCTTTTTCTTTGTAAACTGTCAGCGTCCAAGCAAGCCCACTATTGTTGCAGCCACTAACCAGCTAAGGTATGTAATGTAAGATTCAGTTTCCTGAGTACCAAACCCGGGTTGCAGAAGGGCCCCTTTCTGAGATTTTTAGAGCCAACGATAAACAAATTATATCAGCAACACTATCATTCTTTAGCATGGTCCCCACCAAAACAAACAAACATGCTCATCATATTCTAATTGTCTTCTTCTGTGGGCCCATAGAATAATCATCATGCAATCATTGGGCTCAACATACAACCAAAGGCCCAAGTGCAACATTACATGTGACAGAAACCCTAGCCGTCACTCATGTTACCAGCCGTCGTCACTCTCATCGGAAATCAAATTCCGATCATCTTCAACCTCGTTGGCAGTCTAAATAAAAACTGTGATGAACTGAACATCTTCTACCATCACCGTCCACAATAAACCACCTTGCTCTACCTTGCACCAACGCCGTAATATGCCATAAACCACCTTATACCATCACCGATTGTCACCAGAAACTATCCACCGCCCGGAAACAAGAAATCCGACTAACAACATAATCATCGGAGACCAAACCTAAAGAAGGTAAACTCGGAACAAACTTGTTAACACTCGGAATCTGAAACAGATCGGAACTGGGAACTTTTATAACAGAACTCGGAACATTAATCAACATCAAAACTCGGAATCATTACTCAAATTGATGGTCGGACCATTAACACAGAAACTCGGACCATTAACTCGGACTTGACTGTTACCTTTGCACTTAAAAACTCGGATCATCACATTTCAAAACTCGGAATAAGTTTCACAGTTTAAAAGGAAAAACCTCGGACACTGTTTGAAAGTGTAAAACTCGGAAATATGTTGATTTAAACCTGCAAAACTCGGACTCAGATAGACGTTTCAAAAACTCAGACTGTTCAAACTCGGACTGTTAACATTAAAACCAAATATGAAACCAAAACTCAGAACTCTAGTTTGATTAAAAACTCAGAACTTGAGAGGATTAAAAAATTCGGAGTATTAAAAACTTGGAATAATAGAGGATTCAATATCTGAAACTCGGACATGGTGAAACAAGTGTTGAAACTCGGATATGTTATAATAAAACCAATGTTGAAAGCTCAAAACTCGGAAACAGTGTGAAGGTTTATAAAAGTCGGACCAGATAAATTAAAATGGAGGATCGGACCAAAGATTCGTTTAAAGCTCGGACCGGATAAACTTTATTTTAAAATTCAGACCACTTGGACTAAACCCTCTAAATTCAAAGGCTCTAAACTCAGAAACAGTTTTTGAACAAAAACTCGGAACTTGCTGAAAGTTGAACCTCGGAATCACTGAACCAGTTTTGAGAAACTCGGAATAACCCATAACTCCCAAACTTTCTTCAAAAACTCGGAACAACAGATAAACGTCGGACTTTTAAAAGTTGTTAAAACTCGGATTACCTAAATTCTTAGAAAACTCGGACAAGCTGAAGCTCAGAAGAAACAAGTCTCCGGACTATCTCCCTAGTGTGACTTCACACTAGTTCACCAAAACCCCGGAAACAACAAACACAGAGTTTTAAAACTCAGACAAACCTTTTTGGATCAAAACCCTAGATCTCCAAACCAACACAGCCGACGAACAGCTTCATTTTCTTCAAGTTTTCTCCAGAATCTTCAAGTCTTCAGGATGTTTGGCGGAAACAAACATCAAATCAAGAGCAATGGTGATTTGGAAGGCGGTTAGACCATTCCGAATCGGTAACCATGCTCTGATACCACTGTTAAAGCACCGGATCGATGACGAACATCAAACATTGCACTTGATTCAAGACATGAAGAACAAGATAGAAATATGTAGAAGATGAATCCTTTATTATGAATCAGTCATCACAGATTACACAAACCAAAGGAGTATACATCATCTACAAGCTGGATTTAGATCACAAAGATCTAAACCCTAGCTTTCTCTCACTAACACATAGTCTCTCTGGAGAGGTGCACAAAGCTTCAAGGGTTTTTGATCGATCCCTCATCCATAGATGATGCCCTAATCCTATACAACACATATATATAGACTAGGACTATACTCGGACAAACAATCTACCCCAAAACCCTGACTTTTGTCCCTAACATAAACCCCTGACCTTTTTCCAAGACATAAAACTTGGACAAAATGTCCCTAGGATAAAGTTGGGACTAACTTTCAACAAAAGTACAATAAAGACCCTAGAGAATGGGAGACATGCACTTATCACCTAAAGTGCACTAACAAACTCCCCTTGGTCTTCATGTGGTCTTGAATTCTTCATTATTGTTGACTTTAACTTGGACTTCTGTTTTGATTGATACGGAACTGATAAGCGACAGTTACCTGGCAGGAACTGCACTTACAAGAATAAGGATACTTATCTGTTATTTGTCCTTTATAGGAGACGGAAAGTCTTCAAAGTCAGCCTCCCACTTCAGCGTCAGTGATCTTGATGCTGTCGCTGCCCGGTCCGGCAAGAAACGACTTGCTGCCAGTCCCAACGTCCCAATCCCTAAGGCTGTCAGCACCAAAGGCAAGGGTGGAAAAAAGAGGAAAACCGCTGACACTCTTGAAGGCCTGCCTCTCCTCCAGCATCAGATTGAGGAATACGTCTCTGAGGTAAGGATCCTTGATCCTTAAATCTGTTCTACCCATATTGAGGATAATGAATCCTGATGTGTGACATTTCTTTACAGAAATTTGCTGAGATCCATATGCTTATGGATTCCTATGCTGAGGAGGCTGAGCAAAAGGAGCTGGACTTCCAAAAGCTGTTCCTGGCTAAGGATCAAACCATCTCTACCCTCGAGAAGGAGCTTAACTTGGCGAAAAAGCAGCTGGTCATGGCCCACATCAATGCTGATCATGAGAAGGCTGAAGTGATGGAGGGTGCTAAGCTTTCTGCCGCCATTGCTATGTTCAAGATCAAGCTTTAGATGGCGAAGGAGGCTGAGGATCCTAACTTCGACAGGACTGCCTGGGACCAAGAAGGCTGGAAGGCCAAGCTAGCTGAGCTGGAGGATGAAGAGGAGACTGAAGAGGTTCTGGCAATAGAGGCTGGTAGCAGTGGGTTGAAGGATCAGGCTGGTGATGCAGAGGCTGGAGGTGATGGTGATGCAGCGAAGGTGTAGGCTGCAGCAATGGGCGATGATGGATTTATCTAGACGCGGTCGGAGCCCATTTTTTATGGTTTGGTAGTTTTTTGATTGTTGATGTTTTTTGAACAATGCGGGTCTGTACTTAAACAATAGTTCTTAGGTTTAAGGATCACCGATCCTTCAGACAATAGGTAGGATAACAAATGGTGGAGGGATCCTCTGTTTGGGGGATGAAGCCATTGTGATCCTGCCGTCTTTTTATTCCTGCACTTATTAGAACTTATTATCATGGACACCCTTTACCTACCACAGCGGACGGGCCACGGATTGCTGGTAGATGCTTGGGGTAGGTAATTTTGACAACCTTTAGAGGGTTAACCTTTTGCTAAATAAATAAAAGCTTAATCTTTTGACTATCTCATGTGTTGTTATTTTTGTGAATACTTTACCTTTCAATTGTTATGATACACTTTGTTTGAATTCATAAGTTAAGAACAAAAGTTATGTCAAAAAGTTTAGGATATGATCAAGGATCAAATATCCTATAATCGATAAATTCAAAAAAGTAGTGTAATTTAAGGATCATGTATTCTGTTGTCAAAGAATAAGGGTCACTTAAATAAATAAAGAATAAAATCAAGATGATTAAGGATCATACCTGAGAATCCAAGTTAGGATCCTAAACCTTCAATACTTACAATCAGGATAACCAAAAGACAAACCTTAATAAAAGGTTAGGATCAAGGATCCTTAGCTGTTTAGCTTCAAAAACCTGAAATGGAATATAACTTGGGACTAAGCCAATCATAAGAGAAGAGTTAGCAACTGGGGACAAGCCCAACAATTCTGGGGACAAGCCCAATATACTATGGACAAGCCCAAAAAACAGGGGACAAGCTCAAAGGATCTTGTGTAAACTGGAGTATGGCCCTCACTGGCGACTATCCAAACTTAGTGACATGAAAATGCCAAAACCTTAGCTAACGTGAAAACATTAGAAACCTTAGGAACGGATGTATGGTACGTCTACCATTATACGTAGGATCCCAAATACAGCCAGTACAATGAAATTGTCAGCCCCTAAAGCGGGTACTGGTCCCATTGCCTTGAACTGCACCAGGATCATCGTGCGCTACTGGCAAAACTGGGGACAGGCCCAAAAATTGGGGACTAGCCCAAATAACTGGGGTCAAGCCCAAATAACTGGAGACTTCCGTGGATACTCAATCCTTTGTTAAGGATATATCAACCTTCTGCAAAACTTAGAACTAAATGAAATAAGGATAAAGGATCCAGGATCATTCTCCTCGTATATAAGTTAATTAAAAAAGTGGATAAATTGAGGTTAGATCATTACCAGAATGAGGATCATTTATCCTCTAAGGATCCTTCATGAACATCGACACGAAAATGGCTAAGGATCCTGGATCCTTATTACATGAAGTATCTCTTCAGGTGGATAGCATTCCAAGCTCTTGGTAGCAAATCACCTTCCATTGTTAGCAATCGATATGCCCCCTTTCCTGCCTCAGCTTCAATAAGATAGGGGCCTTCCCATTTTGGTGCTAACTTTCCATCAGCAGGATTTGTGGTTTTTGGAATGCTTTCCTCAACACCATATCACCAACTTAAAACTTCCTGATCCTGACATTCTTGTTATAAGCTCCAGCCATCCTTTGTTGATAACTAGCCATTCTTATCCTTGCCAAATCCCTAAGTTCTTCTATGGTATCCAAGTCTTGAACCAAGTTTTCAGCATTTCCTTCAGGATCACGGATGCTTGTTCTTGCAGTAGGAACCACCATCTCCGTAGGAATCACTGATTCTGCTCCAAAGACTAAAGAAAATGGAGTTTGGCCAGTAGCATTCTAAGGGGTTGTTCTATCAGCCCATAGTACATAAGGTAGTTCTTCTGCCCATTTTCCTTTCTTGGATCCAAGCTTTTTCTTCAAGTTGTTGATGATGATCTTGTTGGATAATTCTGCTTGACCATTAGCTTGTGGGTGGACTGGTGTTGATGTTATCATCTTAATCTCCCAGCTGTCACAAAAGTTAGTAGTTCTACTCCCAATATTGGGATCCATTATCACAAACAATTTCAGAAGGGATACCAAATCTGGTAATAATGTTTCTTTTAATAAAGGATATCACTTCTTTTTCTCTGACTTGAGCAAAAGCTTCAGCTTCTATCCACTTGGAGAAGTAATCAGTCATAGCAAGCATGAACACTTTTCCACCAGGTGCCTTGGGAAGTTTGCCAACTATATCCATTCCCCATATCATGAATGGCCAAGAAGAGGATATAGGATGCAGGAGCTCCGCTGGTTGGTGAAGGATATTACTATGTCTCTGACAAGGATCACATTTCTTGGCATAATCCACAACATCCTTCTTCATTGTAGGCCAATAGTATCCTGTCCTCAGGATCCTTGAGAACAGTGCCCTGCCCCCAGTGTGGTTTCCACAATCTCCTTCATGAAAATCCTTTAGGACTTCTTGGATTTCAGGATCCTCAATGCATCTTAGATATGGTCCTGCAAGAGATCGTTTATATAACATGTTATTCAATATTGTAAATTGAGATACCTTAATTTTGAAAGCCCTGGGGTTTTCTCCTGTAGGAATCTCTCCATGTTGTATATATCTCATGATTGGAAGGATCCATGATCTTGAATGAGATTGTGCACTATCACTAGGAACCACTACAGAATCCTCTTCTATCTCCATAGCTATGTGATCCTCAATAGCAGGAGCCAAAATATGGATGATAGGGATCTTGATATCCTCTGGAATTTTCAATGATGATCCAAGATTGGCCAATGCATCAGCTTCTGCATTCTCTTCCCTAGGTACCTGTGTCAAACTAAAAGAAACAAAAGAGAGTGCCAATTCCTTGACTATCTCTAGGTATTTGATTAGTCGTTCACCTTTAACAACATAAGATCCATTAAAGTGATTGGTAATTAACAATGAATCTACATGTACCTCAAGATACCTGATCCTCATATGCTTAGCAATTTGCAAACCAGCTATCAAGGCCTCATATTCAGCCTCATTATTAGTGGTTTGAAACTCACAAGCTATTGAGTGAGGTATTATGTCCCCCTGTGGCGATTTTAGTAGTATTCCAAGTCATGTTCCTTTGACATTAGATGCTCCATCAGTGAAGAGTATCCAAGGATCCTTAGTCTCTTCAAGCTGCTGAACTTCCAACTCAGCTTCTCTTTGTAAATCACTACTAAAATCTGCCACAAAGTCAGCTAAGGCTTGGGATTTGATGGCAGTCCTTGGTTCATATCTTATATCATATCTTATATTCAGCATCAAGCAAACTCTTACTTACATAATAGACAGGATGTTGTGTACCTTCGTGATCCTTAACAAGGATTGCACTTACTGCTTTGGAGGATACCGCTAGATATAAGGATAATATATCTCCTTTTTCTGGTTTCATTAAGGCAGGAGCTGAGGATAGGTAATCCTTAAGGGCTTTGAGAGCATTTTCATGCTTTTCAGTCCATTCAAATTTCTTGTTCTTTCTCAAAATGTCATAGAATTCCTTGCACTTTTCTGATGACTTTGATATGAACGTATTCAAGGCTGCGATCCTCCCTGTCAACCTTTGCACATCCTTGGCATTGGCAGGAGATTTGATATTCACAATTGCCTTGATTTGCTCTGGACTTGCTTCTATGCCTCTTTTTGTTACCATGTAGCCTAGGAACTTGCCTGCTTTAACACCAAAGTGACACTTTGAAGGATTCAAATTCATATTGAATTTGTCAAGGATATCGAATGCTTCCTCCAGGTCTCTAAGGTGATCCTCAGCTCTCTTGGATTTAACCACCATGTCATCTATGTAGACTTCCATAGTGTGTCCTATTTGTTCCTTAAACATCATATTGACTAGCCTTTGATAAGTAGCACCTGCATTCCTTAGTCCAAATGGCATAGCAATATAACAATAGATACCAGTTGGGGTCATAAAGGCTGTGTCTTCTTGATCAGATGGTTCCATCTGAATTTGTTGGAATCCAGATGAAGCATCCATAAAAGTCAACAACTCATAACCCGCGGTAGCATCCACCATGGAGTCAATGTGGGGTAATGGGAAAGGATCCTTGGGACATGCCTTGTTTAAATCAGTGAAATCGACACATACCCTCCACTTTCCGTTTTTCTTTTGAACAACAACCACATTGGCTAACCATCTTGGATACTTAACCTCTCTAATCATACCTGCTCTGAGCAACTTGTCTACCTCCTCCTGGATAATGGCATTCCTCTCAGGTTCAAACTTTCTCCTTTTTTGGTGTATGGGTTTGAATGACCTGTCAATGCCAAGTTTATGAGTAATTATATCTTTAGAGATACCTGTCATGTCTTCATGCTTCCAGGCAAAGGTGTTTTTTCTACTCTTAAGGAAGGATACCAAATCCTGTTCAATGTTGCTGAGGATCCCTGATCCTATGAAGATTTTGGATTCATGATCATGAGGAACCATAAGGATATCTTTCACATCCTATTCTCTTGCCTCCAAGACGTCTCTTGGAGGATACTTTAGTTGCTATTGCTCCCTTGGTCTTGAGGCTGGCTTCATTGATGAGGTATAGCAATTCTTTGCTTCTTGTTGGTCACTCTCAATATTTATCACCCCCCATGGGCTAGGAAGCTTCACACATTGATGATATGTAGATGCAACTGCTTTCATGTCATGTATCCATGGCCTGCCAAGGATAGCATTGCAACAGGATAAGCAATCTATAACACAATTTTTTTTATAAGAATGAAGTCCTTCAATGTAGATGGGAAGTTTAATGTCCCCCAATGTATTCTTGGTTTCTCCGCCGAATCCCACAAGAACTGAGGATCTTGGGACAATATCCGATTCAGGGATGTTCATTTTCTTGAGGACATCAAGCTAAATGATGTTTACTGAGCTTCCTCCATCTATCAAGATCATGCGAACAAAATGGTTAGATATAAATAAGGTAATAACAAGACCATCATGATGAGGATCCTGGACATCAACACGATCACCCTCATCAAAAGTTATAACTTTTTCCTGTGTAACAGTAGAGGTTCGGATGGGTCTATCCCCATTATCCATCTTGGTTTCCTTGGCATGTCTCTTGGCTGCTGAAAAGGAAGTACCACAAATGTCTGATCCACCGGATATGAAGTTTATAACTTGTGCATCTGCCGGAGGAGCAGGAGCTCTTTCTGGAACCTTTTCAGGATCCTGGATCCTTGACTTTTTTCTTCCCAAAAGCTCCTTCAAGTGCCCCTTTCTTAACAAATAACCGATTTCTTTTCTAAGTGCAATACATTCTTCGGTGAGATGTCCGAAATCCTCATGATATGCACACCATTTGGACTTGTCTTTTGTTGCAGCTGGCTTATCACTTTTTCTGGGCCATCTTGCTTTTTCACCTAAATTCTGCATTGCAAGGATCAGTTCATTGTTATCAACAGAAAAACAATAATCAGAAATGGGAGGATAATCCTCATCATTCTCTTCCTGTTCTACTGCATGCACATTCTGGTTGTCAGACTTGTTGTAAGATTTGGACTTGTTGTTCCTGAAGTAGGATCCTTGTTTCTCCTGCTTTGAGGATCCTGCCAGTCTTTCTTGGATCCTCTTATCATTCTCTAATCGGATGAATCAGAGTGCCCTAGTTCTTACTTCATCAAGATTCCTGCATGGGGTCATGACAAGATCATCATAGAATAATGAATCCCTAAGTAAACCCATTTTAAAGGCTTCCACAGCCGTAGCAATATCTAAATTAGGAATATCTAAGGATTCTTTACTGAACTTAGTGATATAATCTCTAAGTGATTCATTTTGACCTTGTGTTACCCTATATAGGTCGCTAGTTAAACGTTCAAATTTTCTACTACATGAGAATTGGCTATTAAACATGTTAACTAGACTAGCAAATGAAGTAATAGAGTAAGGAGGAAGACTTAGCAGCCATTTAAGAGATGATCCTGTTAGTGTGGATCCAAAACCCTTGCATAGACATGCTTCTTTTAACCTCTCCGGGATGGGGTTGATCTCCATCCTTTCTCTGTACTGAGCTACATGTTCTTCTGGATCCATTGAACCATCATATAGCTTCATGGTTGGTATTTGAAACCTTTTCGGTATCTCAGCATCACAAATAGGTGGTGCAAAACGAGATATCTTGTGGCTTCCATCTGCAATTTCAGGAATGGGCTTAACCACTCCTGGAACGCTGGATATCATATCCTTCAGCTTCTGTAATTCCTTAGCCATAGCTTGATTGATACCTGTATCCTGCACAAAGCCATGGTTAGTGTTATAAGAATTATTCAAAGTGTTACCTCCTGAAGGATTCAAGTTTGCGAATCCGGATGTGAATCCATATTGACGGGATTCTGGTACAATCGAGGGACCAGATGATGCAATGGTCTGCATTGGAATGAAGTCTCCTAGATGAATATCTGAACCTCCGGGTTGTACATTCCTCAAGAATCCTTGATCCTGAAAGATGTTGGATCCTTGATGTGCTGTGATTGGGGGTCTTGGAGGATACTCTGTGGATCCGTAAACCTGAGATGAGGATCTCTGAACCTGAGAGGAGGATCCTTGAATCTGGAAGGGTCCTGGACCCTGGGATGAGGATCCTTGAACCGTCTGGGCTCCCACATATCCTCCGGAATTGAAGAAGGATCATTGATACTGAGACGATGATCCTAAAGGATGAAAGTAGGATCCTTGAGCTTGTGTTATCGCTGATGATCCAAAACGCACTCCCAATGATCCACCTTGAAGCTGGACATCAGCTGGAGCAGAGTCTGGGCTAGTTATGACTGGAGTGTCAAAATTCAGTGACCTAGGCACCAATGGAGAGTGATCCTCCGCTGATCTTTTCAATTTCTTGATGTCATCAATCTCTCGAAGGATCCTGTCATTAGTTTTGTCCTGCTGCTGCATGTAATCCCTCATCTGAAAAATCAAAGAATAAAGATCACTATTAGAAGGGATAGAAGAAACATCAGAAGTTGGTGGTTTTGGGAAAATGGGGCTTTGTCTCTTCGCAGCATTTTCAGCATTCTTCTGGGATCCAAAAGGTGGTGGAGGCAAAGGTGGTATGCATGTGAAGAAGTGACTGCCGGCATAAAGCTTGAAGTGTTCTTTGCTGAATAGCCATCTGCTTGGAGATAATGAACCGAAATGATTACAATGACAATTTTTTTTTTTCTGAAATGAAGCACCAATTGCCCCACGGTGGGCGCCAAACTGTTTTGGTCAAAAATTAGGCTAGGATAATGCAACCAAATCTTTTGTTGTGAGGTATGATGCTTGAATCAATGAACAAATGTATGAACAACTTATAGATGAAATGAACAAGTGACACAATGATTTATACGAGGAAAAAGCCCTTGATCAAGAGTTGATCTCCGGCATAAAAAACCTCGGGTGATGGAAACTACCGATCACCAACTATATAAAACAAATGAAGGTTACAATTCGGGATGATAACAAGCTTGTTACAAGGATCACTAGAGTGCAAAATGTATGAAATCGCTAATGAGTTGCAGAGAGCTTGCGAGAGTGTGTGTGTTTGCTTAATTATTCTAACTCAAGCTTGTTATCCCCTTTAAAAATATAAATAATCTAAATAACTAACTATCCGCCAAATGTGCAAGCTACCCACTGTTTTGGTCAAAAATCAAGCAATGACAATGTAACCAAACTTTCTGTTGTGAGGTATGATGCTTGAATTGATGAACAACAATAAGGATCACTATGAAGTGTAATGAACAAGTGACACGAAGATTTATACGAGGAAAAATCCCTTGATCAATGAATGATCTCCGGCATAAAAAACCTCGGGTGATGGAAACTACCGATCACCAACTCAAATTAAACAAGAAATGTATTACAACTTCGGATGATAGCGAGCTAAGTACAAGGATCACTATAGTGTATCGTGTAGAAATGTATGAAAAATGCTAAGTGTTTTGTCGAGAGCTGGTGAGAGCAGTTGTACGAGTGTGTGTGTAGCCAAAAATAGCCAAGTGTTGTCTAACTAGCTCACTACCCCCTTTAAATTAGAAAATATCTAGCCTAACTAACATTCCGCAAATGGTGCAAGTCCTCCACGACTCCACAACGTCCATTTCTGGCCAAGCACGTGCGGAATAGACTTAGAATATTCTCCAGGAATATCGCCAAGACCAAGTCCAAGTTGATACTCCTGCAAAACAATTACAACTTCAAAGTAGACAATCGTTAGTACAGGGATCCTTATAGTGATCCATGATCCTGATCCTGCAACACTTCTGAGGATCACTACTTCAGACAGAATTGAGGATCACTAAACCCAACAGTAAACAAGGATCACTGGTCATTTAGAAATCCACCCCTAACAATTGCCCCCAAAATATAAGGAGTAATTATGTAAATAAATGAGTTATATTTTGTTCTTATCCGTAACGAATTAATCAGATAACTAGCCGTTGGAGTCGGACTAGCCGTTACGAACATGACGTTAGCGAGATGACTATCCTGCAGAATCATCATTATAAATAGGAGTTAGAGATAGGGATCAATCAGCATTCAAATTCAAGAGAACTCCCTTTAAATTCTCATCCGACGATCAAGCAGGTAACTCTTTTCCTTTTCTTCTTTCACGTTTTCTTCCTCTGTCCATCTTTCTCCACCTTCTTCGAATCAAGATGATGCTGAGATCCTCACCAGCCAAGGATCATAAGAAGGAAAGTACTCTCAAGAGCCAGGGGATCATTGAAGATTCGGTGAAAGAAATATGCTGTTTCTCTGATCCACAAATAGACAGAATTCGCCACTGTTTCCCGGCGAACACCATTTTCAAACCATTTGATCCCATCGTTTTAAGCGATTATGTCTCTGAAACTTGGGTAGCCTTCCCAGTCACACCTTTCACAATAGGATATTCGTATCCCTTCCCCTGAATTTACCCAATCCTTTTTCTCCCTCACCTGCATCTCCTATATTCAAGTTATGCCAATGATCTGGAGGGTCTTGTATACCTTTGAAAGGATCATTGAGCAAGAAGGAATTGACTTGGGAATGTCAGAATTGGCCGAGATGTATGACTTTACCACATTTGGATCCCACCGATATCTATTCAAGCGTAAACCCGGAAAAGAACATCCCATCTTTAAAGCTACTAAAAATGATATCAACTGGAAACGGCGGTTCTTCTTCGTCAGAAGGGATTCTATCCCGGATGGGAAGGATCTGCCAAGAAAATGGATCACCCATGGTAGGGTAGGATGATCCTTAGAAGGATCACTAAGTAAGCTCATGTCTGATAATGATTGCTAATATGCTTTTGTTTCTTTTGTACAACTATCACATTCTCGCATATTATCCCTTCAGCTGCCACCAAAGGGAGACTTGCTGCTTTTGGAAAACTTGATCCTTACACGAGATCATTCAAAACAAACAACCAGGATTCTCAAGAGGTATCCTCGGGCTCTGTCACCATGTCAAGTAAGTATCCTGTTCTTTTTATATTCAAATGTTTAAATAAATAGTTATATATAAATAGAATAAGGACACTTATCTGTTTTGGGTGTGTAGGCGCTGGAAAGTCATCAAGATCTGCTTCCAAATTTAGTGTCACTGAGCTTGACACCGTACGATCCTCCAAGAAGAAACTTCCTGCCAGCCCAACTGCTTCGATCCCCAAGGCACCCGTTAAAGGAAGGGGTGACAAGAAAAGAAAAGCCTCTGAAGCTGAGGATTTGCAAGGTCTGCCCCTGATCCGCCATCAGTTCCTTGAATACTTCAACGATGTAAGGATCCTTGTCCCTGCTTTAGGTATCTAGCTTATTTGAGGATCACCTGTTCTTGAACTGTTCTTTATCTTCTTTGCAGAAATTTGCTGAGATTGAAGACTATGTTGGGCATGTCGAGGAGCAGGACAAGAAGATTGCTGACCTCCAACAAGTCGCATTGCTCAAGGATCTTAAGATTGCTGACCTCCAAAAGGATCTCAAAGATGCCAAAGCTCAGACAACTACAATCCTGATTAATTTTGATTATGAGAAGAGCGAGATCACGGAGGATGCTAAGGTCTTCGCTGCCATAGCCATTGTTTTGGTCAAAAATCTGTTGAGGATATTGCAACCAAACTCTCTGTTATGGGGGATGATGCTAATAATGTAGAACAATAACAAGGATCACTTCAATGTAAATTGCACAAATGACACAAGGATTTATACGGGGAAAAAGCCCTTGATCAAGAGTTGATCTCCGGCACAAAAAACCCCAGGTGATGGAAACTACCGATCACCAAGCTCAAATAAATGAATAAATGTTTACAACTTCGGATAGTAACGAGCTAGGTACAAAGATCACTATCGTGAAATGTGCAAAAGTGAGTGAAAATGAATGAATGTTCGTCGAGAGCTTCAAGTGTGCGAGTATATGAGAGTGTGTAGCTGAGAAATGACTAAGTGTTCTAATTCTAGCTCGTTACCCCTTTTAAAATAGAAGTTAACTACAATAACTAACTATCCGATTTTTGTGCCAAGCTCCCACGTTCTCCACAACGTCCATTTTTGGTCAATCGTGTGCGAAATACCCGTGGAATATTCCTTAGTACCGTTGCAAAGACCAAGTCAAGCTTGTTATTCCTGCGAAGTAATACAATACACAAATAAACAATCGTCAGTACGAGGATCCTTAAAGTGATCCATGACCCTGATCCTGAAGCTCTTATGAGGATCACTATCTGTCACAGAAATAAGGATCATTAATTAGGATAACGAATAAGGATCACTAATTGTTAGAAAATCCTCCCCTAACAATTGCCCCCAAAATATAAGGAGTGATATGTAAAATGAGCGAGTTATGTTTTCTTGATCTTATCTGCAACTAACTATCGTAAATATAGCCGTTATTGTTGAACTATCCGTTGCAATCGTGACGTCACAGAAGTGACAACCCTGCACGATCATGATTATAAATAGGAGATAGAGATAGGATCAAATGCATTTAAATTTTCAGAGAGACTCCCTTTATAACTGCATTCTGAAGACGATCAGGTACTCTCTCTCTCTCTCTATCTTCTTCCCTCTCTTGCTCTGTTTTCATCTCTTTCCATCAAAGATGTTGCTCCGAAATTCCCCAGCCAAGGATCACCCAAAGAACAACCCTCCGAAAAGCCAGTGGATCATTGAAGACTCCATTAAAGAACGCTGCTGTTTCAATGATGCTCAGATCGATAGGATCCGCCACTGCTTCCCGGCGAACACCGAATTTAGGCCTTTTGACCCCAATGCCCTGAGTGATCATATCTCTGACAAGTGGGTTGCTTTCCCCGTCACCCCATTCACCATAGGCTATACATATCCTTTTCCAACCTTTACCCAATCTTTCTTTTCCCTAACCGGCATTTCTTATATTCAAGCCATGCCGATGATTTGGAGGGTTCTGTACACCCTTGAAAGGATCATCGAGCAGGAAGGTATAGACCTAGGAATGTCAGAGCTGGGAGAGCTGTATGATCTTACTACCTTCGGTTCTCATCGCTATTTGTTTAAACGTAAACCCGGTGAGGAGCATCCGATCTTCAAAGCCACCAAAAACGATGCTAATTGGAAGCGGCGCTTCTTTTTTTATCAAGAGAGATTCTATTGAGGATGGAAAGGATCTTCCCAAGAAATGGGCTACCCATGGTAGGGTGGAGGATCCTAAGAAGGATCACCAGAAACTTTCTTTTGATGTAAGGATCACTTATATTTTTGTTTTCTTATTATGCAGCTATCACCGTCTCGCACCTCAGATTGTCCCCTGCTGCTAAGGAGAGGCTCCTTACTTTCAAGAAACTTGATCCTAAAACAAGAACTTTCAAGACAACAACCCAAGATTCACAGGAGGTATCCTCAGGCTCTGTCACGATGTCAAGTAAGTATCCTTGTTTAAAATTTAAATAAATAGTGAAATGTAAATTAAGAAAAGATACTTATCTTGTTTTGGTTGTGTAGGCGCTGGAAAATCCACCAAGTCTGCTTCAAAGTTCAATGTCGCTGATCTCACTACTGTCAGATCCTCCAAGAGAAAAGCTCCTACCAGTCCGACAGCTTCGGTCCCCAAGGCACCCCTCAAAGGAAAGGCAATCAAGAAGAGAAAAGCCTATGAAGCTGAGGATCTGCAGGGTCTGCCTCTGATCCGCCACCAATTCTTCGAGTACTTTAATGAGGTAAGGATCACTGTCTCTGCTCGTATATCCTGTTGACATATCCTGCTGATTTGAGGATCACTTAATCCTGACCTTATCCTTTATCCTTTTTGCAGAAATTCTCTGAGATCGAGGATTATGTTGGCCACGTTGAGGATCAGGATAAGAAGATTGCCGACCTCCAGCAGGTTGCAGTGCTTAAGGACCTTGCAATTGCTGATCTTCAGAAGGAAGTCCGGAATGCCAAACAGGAGACGGCCAAGGTGCTGATCAATGTTGACTATGAGAAACGTGAGATCACCGAAGACGCCAAAGTCTCTGCCGCCATAACAATGTACAAGACCAAGCTGCAAATGGCCTTGGAAGCACAGGATCCTGCTTTTGACAAGAGCACCTGGGACGTTGAAGGCTGGAAGGCAAGGCTGGCTGAACTGGACGATGAAGAGGCTGAGGAGGTTGAAGAGATCCTGACAATTGAAGCTGGAGGCAAAGGTGAAGGTGGTGAAACAAGTGGAGCTGGAGGTGATAATGCAGCGAAGGTTTAGGCTGCATGATTGGGCGATGATGGACATTCTTAGACGCAGCCGGAGCCCAATTTTTAAATTTGGTAGTAACTTTTTGTGGTTGTGATGTTGAACAATTTAATGGTTTGTACTTGAACAATAGGTTTTAGGATTAAGGATCACGTATGATCCTTTGGACAATAGGCAGGATTGCAATTGGTGGAGGGATCCTCTGTTTTGGGGATGAAGCCATTGTGATCCTGCCGCCTTTATATTCCTGCACTACTTTCGAACTTATTATCATGGACACCCTTTACCTACCCCAGCGGACGGGCCACGTTTTGCTGGTAGATGCTCGGGTAGGTAATTTTGACAACCTTTTAAGGGTTAGTCTTTTATCAATAAATAAAATCTTAACCTTTTGTCGCTTATCTTGTATTGTTATCCTTTATTTCTCAAATTCTCCTTTGTTTTGATGCACATTTATTGAATAAACAATATTGAACAAGTCAGATTAAAAATGTTTAGAGCATGATCCACGATCAAATATCCTATAGTTAACGAATCCCAAAAAGCAATATATTTTAAGGATCACAAGTCTAGTTGTCAAACTTTAAGGGTTATTCAAATAAATAATGAATAGAATTAAAAATAGTTAAGGATCATACCTGAGGATCCAAGTTAGGATCCTAACCATAATCAGGATAACTACAAAATAAACCTTAGAAAGGAGTAAGGATCAGGGATCCCTAGTTGCTTATCTTCAAAGACCTGAAATAGAGCATAACTTGGGACTAAGCCAATATAAGATAAGAATTAGCAACTGGGGACAAGCCCAAGGATAACTGGGGACAAGCCCAAGGATCGTATGTAAACTGGAGTATGGCCCTAACTGGCGACTATCCAAACTTAGTGACATGAAAATGCCAAAACCTTAGCTAACGTGAAAACGTTAGAAACCTTAGCTAACGTGAAAACGTTAGAAACCTTAGGAACGGATGTATGGTACGTCTACCATTATACGTAGGATCCTAGGCATAGCCAGTACAATGGAATTATCAGCCCCTAAAACGAGTACTGGTCCCACTGCCTTGAACTATACCAGGATCATCATGCGTTACAGGCGGAACTGGGGTCAAGCCCAAATAACTGGGGTTAAACCCAAGGAACGGATCATTTCTGCGGATAACCAATGTTGTGCCAAGGATACCTGAACTTTCAAAACTCAAACTCACGTGAGAGATGGATAAACGATACATGATCCTTATCCTTATATGAGGAAATAAAGAAATAAAATAGTTAAAGTTTAGGATATTACCTAAGTAAGGAATACTTTAAGGATCCTTTATGGATACCCCTATCGTGAGGATCATCTGTGCCATGAGGATCATGCTCACATGAAATATTTCTTCAAGTGGACAGCATTCCAAGCTCTTGGTAGCAAATCACCTTCCATGGTTAACAATCTATATGCCCCCTTTCCTGCTTCAGCTTCAATCAAATAAGGACCTTCCCATTTTGGAGCTAATTTTCCATCAGCAGGATTGGTGGTATTCTGAAGTGCTTTCCTTAATACCATATCTCCAACTTGAAACCTTCTGATCCTGACATTTTTGTTGTAAGCACCAGCCATTCTCTGTTGATAACTGGCCATCCTTATCCTAGCCATATCCCTGATTTCTTCAATAGTATCCAGGTCTTGGACCAAATTCTCATCATTCTCCTCAGGATCACGGGTACTTGTTCTAGCAGTTGGAACCACCATTTCTGTTGGGATCACTGACTCTGCCCCAAATACCAAAGAGAATGGTGTTTGGCCTGTAGCATTCTTAGGGGTTGTTCTATCAGCCCAAAGCACATAGGGTAGTTCTTCTGCCCATTTTCCTTTCTTGGATCCAAGCTTCTTCTTCAAATTGTTGATGATGATCTTGTTGGATGATTCTGCTTGACCATTAGCTTGTGGGTGGACTGGTGTCGATGTTATCATCTTAATCCCCCAGCTGTCACAAAAGTTAGTGGTTCTGCCCCCAATAAATTGGGAACCATTATCACATATAATCTCAGAAGGAATTCCAAATCTAGTTATAATATTTCTTTTAATGAAGGATATAACTTCCTTTTCTCTGACTTGGGCAAAAGCTTCAGCCTCTATCCACTTGGAGAAGTAATCAGTCATAGCTAGCATGAATACTTTTCCACCAGGTGCCTTAGGGAGCTTACCAACTATATCCATACCCCATCTCATAAATGGCCAAGAGGCGGATATAGGATGCAATAATTCAGCTGGTTGATGAAGGATATTGCTATGCCTCTGACAAGGATCACATCTCTTAGCATACTCCACAGCATCTCTCTTCATGGTTGGCCAGTAGTATCCTGTCCTCAGGATCCTTGAGAATAATGCCCTGCCCCCAGTGTGGTTTCCACAATCTCCTTCATGGAAGTCTTTTAAAACTTCTTGGATTTCAGGATCCTCAATGCATCTCAAGTATGGTCCTGCAAGAGATCGTCTATACAACATATTATTTAAAATTGTGAATTGGGATACCATAATTTTGAAAGCCCTAGGGTTTTCTCCTGTAGGAATCTCTCCATGTTGTAAGTATCTAATAATTGGTGAGATCCATGATCCTGATCCTGAATGGGATTGAGTATCCTCACTAGGGATAATTGCAGAATCATTCCCTATCTCCATAATCACATGATCCTCGATAGCCGGGGTCAGGATATGGATAATAGGGATCTTGATATCCTCCGGGATCTTTAAGGATGATCCTAAGTTAGCCAATGCATCAGCTTCTGTATTCTCTTCCCTTGGTACCTGTGTCAAACTAAAGGAAACAAAAGAGAGTGCCAAAATTTTGACTATCTCTAAATATTTGGTTAGCTTTTCACCTTTAACAGCATAGGATCCATTAAAGTGGTTTGTAATTAGTAATGAATCTACATGTACCTCAAGATACCTGATCCCCATATGCTTGGCAATTTGCAAACCAGCAATCAAGGCTTCATATTCAGCCTCATTGTTAGTGGTTTGGAACTCACAAGCTATAGAGTGGGGTATTATGTCCCCCTGTGGCGATTTTAGTAGTATTCCAAGCCCTGTGCCTTTGACATTTGAGGATCCATCAGTATAGAGTATCCAAGGATCCTTGGTCTCCTCTAGCTGCTGGACTTCTAACTCAGCTTCTTCTTGTAAATCACTACTGAAATCAGCCACAAAGTCGGCTAATGCTTGGGATTTGTGACAACTCGAAATTTAGAACCTTTTGTTGTACGTTTGAACACTAAGTGACTAACTAACTTGATGATTTAATGAATGATAAGTGAACCTTTTATATGATTATGTGTTATGTTACATGTATGCTTGTGTGTATGTATGCGAGGATGTATATGAACCGAGACAACACGAACCCGACTCGAGACCATGTAGTCTCGAGTGAACAATGAAACAATGGGCCGGATGGGCCATACACCTCATTTAACCCAACCGAGAGCCCATTAGGGTGCATTACTTGGAGCGGATATATATACTTGATAGATAGCCATGTTGCCATTTTCTTTGGATAACACACACACTCTCCTACTCCCTCTCACTAAAACCCTAGACATCAAACATCACATTCCTCCTCCTCCTTCTCGGATCAAACCGGTGACATTAGGGGCTCTCGGATCGACACACACACACCCGTTTGGAAGCTTCATACTCACCCTTGAAACTCATCAATTGGTTAGTGTTTATGATACTTGTTGGTTAGTGATTCTTGTTATATATTTCGGAAGTTGATGATGATGTGTGATATTCGGTTGATGATGATGATCATGTGTGACATTTCGGTTGATAAGGTGTTTGCTTGCTAAAGATTCATGTATGATTAAAGTGTTTGTTTGATTGATGAGTTCTTGTTTGATTAAATGATACATGTTTAGGAGAACATGACTTTCATAGAATAACATATGAACAAGATAGTTGAATAACAAAAGAATGATGAGCTTAGGACTATTCATGATCATCCGATTTCTATGTATGTGATTATAGAACAAATGCTTGGTTTGCAATATGAGCTTGATATCTAGTTTAGGTAGTATAACTCTTGTCCGAAAAATGCAAAATATGTTAAATAAGGGCTGTTGTGTTTGATGAACATGATGAAGATATGAAGAACAACTTGAATGTGATATGAACATGCTTGAATATTTGAAATCTGATATGTTTGATCCAATTTGGTAAATTGTTAGACAAATAAACATGTTTAAGTGGATAGTACAAACTGTTTCATGAAATCGATTTTCCATTGGATAGTACACTGTACCGAATCAGCAGTTGTCCAACCGAAACCTCTAGTTGCGACTCGAGACCACTGCATGACGAGTCGAGACCCCCGGTTGCGACACAGGTTGCGAGTCGCAAACACCTGGTTGCGACTCGAAACCACACTTGATCAAGCACAAACCTTATGACTCGAGATCTCGGTTGCGAGTCCAGTTGTGACTCAAGACCGAAACAGCATGAACCGAGACCGTGTTTGCGAGTCCAGTTGCGACTCGAGACCAAAACAGCATGAACCGAGACCGTGTTTGCGAGTCCGGTTGCGACTCGAGACCAGAACCTGCATCAGTTGCGACTCGAGACCAGGTGCATGTGCACACTGTTTGGACTTGCACCCCATTACGGGCTTAATTGATTGGGCCGGACTCTTGGGCCTAATGCACAGACCTTATATGTTACTGTTGAACGTGAATGTTGAACTGCCTTAGATGATACTTGAATGCAATGTGCTAGAAACATCCGTGTGCTACTTGGTTACGAACCTGACATGTATGATACAACTATGATAGGACGCGAGTAACCACAATATTGCTTGATTGACTTTTCTGTGTATCTACCGAGCAAACCAAGGTGAGTTCACACCCTCTACAAAGCATGGGATTCCCAGGGGTCGGGAATTGGGGTTAAGGAACATGGGTTCCTCGTCCTCCTTGGGTAGGACAGCAAAGGTTCAGGAATGTAATTCCTCGTCCTCACGGACAGATAACTCGTACTAGACCAAAACTCTATCACGAAGTCCCTCATTTTTGTATCGACTTAATCGCCGGGCCAATGGCGAGCGGGTCATTAGTTAGATAGCGCTATTTAGGTCTGACAAACCTCACACCGTGCCGCAGAGGACGGGCGTGAACTAATGGATCTGGGGCACGTCAATGATGATAGACATTGACAGTTTCAGGGCACATAAACATGACTACAGTCAGCAGTCGATATGGTAACGAGTCTAGTGTATACATGGGGTAGCCCCCACGGCCGAAATGCCAGATAACTAACACGGGGTAGCCCCCACGGCAGGATTGCCAGAGTAACCGGGAATAAACAAGTCACGTTTTTAACTATGGGGTAACCCCCACGGCAGGATGCCAGCTAAAGGAAACTGTTTTCGAAACAACTTAAAACGAATACCCAACCGTGAACTCACTCAACTTGTTGTTGACTCGTTACTACATGCTTTGCAGGTCCTTAGGTTCTTAGCTGGAGCTTGCATGGAGGAGAATCGTTGTGGGACATGGACGACTGTGTGCCATGTTAAACTTTGAAACAATTAAACTTATGATTTGATTTAAGACTTATGCTTCCGCTTGCAACTTAACTATGTTTCGCTAAACACCAATTGTATTGGTTGAACGTTTATAACTATGTGTTTGCTTGTTCAATATGATTGGTGGCTGGATCCTGGTCAGTCACGCCTCCAAGCGGTAGTACTCCGCAGGTGGATTTTGGGGGTGTGACAGATTGGTATCAGAGCCATTGGTTATAGAGAACTTGGTTTTAATAAAGGAAAAGGGTTTTATTAAAATCAGACTATAACCTGTACAGTGCTCAACGGTCCACAACGATGCTTCACTCCACATGCAAGGCTCGACACTCTAGGTGATATGGTCTGTGTATATTGCCTACTTGTTAGTTACATAGTACATTGCTTATGGAATGCTTGGTTAGTGTAACTACTGTTGCTTGAACACGTGCGTGCTTACTCTATTTTATCGTCGTACTTTCGTGAACCCCTCTCACTCACGTTCTTCTTGATATGAAGATCATGTCTGGACGAGTTAACCTGACACAAGCCCAGTTGACGGCTCTGATCAACGAACGAGTTGCCGCAGCAGTTGCAGCTGCACACGCAGGAGGTATATCCTGCAGTCCGAACTCATTCTAGGATCTTTAGAATCCTACTCTCGTGAACCAACCTTTGTGTTAAACTCTGTCTTTTCTTTCACCTACGATAGGTCAGCATGTTCAACCACCCGTGTGCACTTTTAAGACTTTCATGGACTGCCGACCAACTACTTTTAGCGGCACTGAAGGAGCAGTAGGTCTCCTACACTGGTTTGAGAAACTAGAATCTGTCTTCGAAATGTGTGAATGCCCTGAGGCGCGCAGGGTGAAGTATGCTACTGGTACTCTCGAGGGTTTAGCCCTCACATGGTGGAACGCTCAGGTTCAAATGCTGGGGTTGGTTGCTGCCAACGCCACCCCATGGGAGAATTTTAAGGAAATGATCAAGGAAGAATACTGCAGTCGTGATGAGATTCACAAACTGGAAGTGGAGTTCTTCAACCTCAAGATGACGGGGTCGGAAATTGAAGCTTATGTGAAAAGGTCGAACGAACTGGCAATTCTGTGTCCTACTATGGTGGATCCTCCCATCAAACGCATCGAACTATTTCTTCAGGGCTTAGTGCCAGAAATCCAAAGTCATGTGACTTCAGCGAACCTCGCCACCTACCAGCAAGCCGTTCAGTTGGCTCACCGTCTCACGGATCAAGCGGTGGAGCAGAACAAGTTACCAAAACGCATAGGTGCTGCAACTACTTCTGGTACCTCTAGTGACAACAAACGAAAGTGGGATGGAACTTCAAGTAAGGGTTCGACTTCTGTTCAGACCCAGTCTCAGCAGAGAAAGACTGAGGACTACAAGAGCCCTAATCAGCAATCGTCTGGTGGTCAAAGTCATGGTGGGTACAAAGGAAATCACCCCAAATGCAATCGCTGCAGCCTGCACCACAGCGGGCCATGCACCAGGGGCAACTGTCATCGGTGCAACAAGCCTGGTCACGCTGCAAAGGATTGCAGGAGCTTATACCCCGCCAATCAGAATCGTCATCAAGCTCAACAGAACCAGCGCCAGCAGCAGCAGCATGGTGATAACAAAGGGTGCTTTCAGTGTGGAGCTGAGGGCCACTTCAAGAGGGATTGTCCCCAACTGAACAGGAACCAGAACAACAACAACAATAACAACAATCAGGGGAATGGTAACAATGGGAACAACAACAACAATGGCGCCTGGGGGCGAGTGTTCGTGATCGGCCAAGGTGAAGCAAGGAATGACCCCAATGTTGTGGCGGGTAAGTTCCTTCTCGATGACTTTTATGTTTCAGTTTTATTTGATTCGGGTGCCGATACTAGCTACATGTCACTAGAAGTTAGTCGAATGCTTAAGCGTATTCCAACACCTTTGAATAACAAGCACACCGTAGAGCTAGCAAATGGTAAGAGTTTAGAAGCCACACACGTAGTCAAGGGTTGTAAACTTATTCTCGCTGACCAGACCTTCTCTATCGACCTCATTCCTATTGTCTTGGGTAGTTTCGACGTTGTCATTGGGATGGATTGGCTATCCCAACACCGAGCAGATATTCTTTGCAACGAAAAGGTTGTCCGTATTCCAGGTCCCGATGGTGAACCTCTCATGATTCATGGCGACAAGAAGAGTGCTGTTGAGAACGTCATTTCTCTCCTTAATGCCCAAAAGTGCTTGCGAAAGGGCCACACTGCTATTTTGGCTCTCGTTACTGACACCTCAGAAAAAGAGAAGAAGATAGAAGATTTTCCAGTTGTACGCGATTTTCCAGAGGTATTTCCTGAGGAATTACCTGGTCTTCCGCCTCATCGCCAAGTCGAGTTTCAGATCGAACAAGCTCCTGGAGCTGCGCCCATAGCCCGTGCACCTTATCGTTTAGCCCCATCAGAGTTGAAAGAACTCTCCACGCAACTACAAGAGCTCCTGGATAAGGGTTTTATTCGTCCAAGCTCATCGCCCTGGGGAGCTCCAGTATTATTTGTAAAGAAGAAGGACGGTACTTTCAGAATGTGCATCGACTACCGGGAACTCAACAAGGTGACGGTGAAGAATCGTTATCCTCTACCGCGTATCGACGACTTGTTCGACCAGCTGCAAGGATCGAGCTATTATTCGAAGATCGATTTGAGATCGGGTTATCACCAGCTGAGAGTCCGGGAAGAGGACGTCTCCAAAACAGCTTTCAGAACTCGATACGGGCACTATGAGTTTTTGGTCATGCCTTTTGGGATGACAAACGCACCTGCGGTTTTCATGGACTTGATGAACCGAGTGTGCAAGCCTTACCTGGACAAGTTCGTTATAGTCTTCATCGACGACATCCTGATCTATTCCAAGAGTCAGGAGGAACACGAGCAGCATCTGCGACTTATTCTGGAACTCCTTCGAACAGAACAGCTTTACGCAAAGTTCTCGAAATGCGACTTCTGGCTTCGAGAAGTCCATTTCCTAGGCCACGTGGTAAACAAGGATGGGATTCACGTTGATCCATCCAAGATAGACTCGATTAAGAACTGGCCTGCACCTCGTACACCAAAGGAAATTCGCCAATTCTTGGGTTTGGTGGGATACTACCGGAGATTCATAAAGGATTTTTCTAAGATTGCACAGCCTCTCACCTCACTAACGCAGAAGGGCGTTGTTTATCGCTGGGGAAACGCACAGGAGTTGGCATTTCAGCACCTAAAGGATAGACTTTGTAGCGCACCTATCCTTTCCTTGCCAGAAGGCACAGACGATTTTGTGGTCTACTGCGACGCATCAATTCAAGGTCTTGGTTGCGCGTTGATGCAACGAGACAAAGTTATAGCCTACGCCTCGCGCCAACTCAAGGTTCATGAAAAGAACTACACTACGCACGATTTAGAGCTGGGAGCTGTTGTTTTTGCTCTTAAGCTGTGGCGGCATTACCTGTATGGTACCAAGTGCGCGATCTACACCGACCACAGGAGCCTCGAGCATATCTTCAAGCAGAAGGAACTGAATATGCGGCAACGACGATGGGTCGAGCTACTGAATGACTACGAGTGCTCAATCAGGTATCACCCGGGCAAGGCCAATGTTGTGGCCGACGCCCTCAGTCGAAAGGACACCGCGCCTAAGCGCGTGCGAGCTTTACAACTCACGATCCATTCTAGTCTGCCTCCCCAAATACGAGCGGCTCAGATAGAAGCACTGAAACCAGAAAACGTCAGGGCTGAAGCCCTACGCGGATCAAGGCAACGATTAGAACAGAAGGAAGACGGTGCTTACTACGTAACGGGACGTGTTTGGGTCCCACTCTACAGCAACCTACGAGAGCTTGTGATGGATGAAGCACACAAGTCTCGCTACTCAGTACACCCTGGATCAGATAAGATGTATCATGATATCAAAACTACGTATTGGTGGCCTAGCATGAAGGCCCACATAGCGACCTATGTCAGCAAGTGTTTGACTTGTGCGAGAGTCAAGTCTGAATACCAGAAACCCTCAGGCCTACTCCAACAACCAGAGATACCACAATGGAAATGGGAACAAATTTCCATGGATTTCGTTACTGGCCTACCTAGATCACAGCGCGGAAATGATACCATTTGGGTGATCGTGGATCGACTCACAAAGTCCGCACACTTCTTGGCTATCAAGGAGACGGATAAATTCTCCACTCTTGCAGAAATATACCTCAAGGAAGTTGTTTCGAGGCACGGGGTGCCCACCTCCATTATCTCCGATCGAGATGCACGCTTTACTTCAGAACTGTGGCAAGCAATGCACAAATCCTTTGGCTCACGATTAGACATGAGCACAGCGTATCACCCTCAGACGGACGGGCAGTCCGAGCGCACTATTCAAACCTTAGAAGACATGCTTCGTGCATGTGTAATCGATTTTGGCAACCGCTGGGAGAAGCATCTGCCACTGGTGGAATTCTCGTACAATAACAGCTACCACACCGGCATTAAAGCTGCTCCGTTTGAGGCATTGTACGGACGTAAATGCCGGTCACCTCTTTGCTGGGCAGAGGTGGGAGATAGTCAGATCACTGGTCCAGAATATGTGGTAGACACGACCGAACAAATTGCTCAAATACGAAAACGCATGACGGCAGCTCGCGAACGTCAGAAAGTTTACGCCGACATGGGCAGGAAACCGCTTGAGCTCCAGGTTGGGGAGCGGGTACTACTCAAAGTTTCACCCTGGAAGGGTGTGGTTCGTTTTGGTAAACGCGGCAAACTTAACCCACGATACGTTGGACCTTTCGAAGTCATTGAGAAAATAGGCAGGGTGGCCTACAGACTAAACTTACCAGCGGAACTCGGTGCAGTTCACAACGTTTTTCACGTGTCGAATCTGAAGAAGTGTCCGTCAGATGAGACCCACGTAGTTCCTCTGAAGGAACTCACTATCGACGAACAGTTACGATTCGTCGAGGAACCAGTCGAAATCACGGACCGGGATGTTAAGGTCCTCAAGAGCACTAGAATACCTCTCGTTCGAGTTCGTTGGAACTCACGTCGCGGCCCAGAGTTCACCTGGGAGCGCGAAGATCAGATGAAACAAAAGTATCCCCAACTGTTCGCAAACAGTACACCCACTACTGAGGCCGAAGCTACGGAATTTCGGGATGAAATTCCAGATCAACGGGGGGTGGATGTGACACCCCAGGAAAACCGGGAAAACCATACAACTTAACTAGCTTCCTCAGTGAGTGCCTACCAAATTTCGGGACGAAATTTCTTTCCACTTGGGGATGATGTGACAACTCGAAATTTAGAACCTTTTGTTGTACGTTTGAACACTAAGTGACTAACTAACTTGATGATTTAATGAATGATAAGTGAACCTTTTATATGATTATGTGTTATGTTACATGTATGCTTGTGTGTATGTATGCGAGGATGTATATGAACCGAGACAACACGAACCCGACTCGGGACCATGTAGTCTCGAGTGAACAATGAAACAATGGGCCGGATGGGCCATACACCTCATTTAACCCAACCGAGAGCCCATTAGGGTGCATTACTTGGAGCGGATATATATACTTGATAGATAGCCATGTTGCCATTTTCTTTGGATAACACACACACTCTCCTACTCCCTCTCACTAAAACCCTAGACATCAAACATCACATTCCTCCTCCTCCTTCTCGGATCAAACCGGTGACATTAGGGGCTCTCGGATCGACACACACACACCCGTTTGGAAGCTTCATACTCACCCTTGAAACTCATCAATCGGTTAGTGTTTATGATACTTGTTGGTTAGTGATTCTTGTTATATATTTCGGAAGTTGATGATGATGTGTGATATTCGGTTGATGATGATGATCATGTGTGACATTTCGGTTGATAAGGTGTTTGCTTGCTAAAGATTCATGTATGATTAAAGTGTTTGTTTGATTGATGAGTTCTTGTTTGATTAAATGATACATGTTTAGGAGAACATGACTTTCATAGAATAACATATGAACAAGATAGTTGAATAACAAAAGAATGATGAGCTTAGGACTATTCATGATCATCTGATTTCTATGTATGTGATTATAGAACAAATGCTTGGTTTGCAATATGAGCTTGATATCTAGTTTAGGTAGTATAACTCTTGTCCGAAAAATGCAAAATATGTTAAATAAGGGCTGTTGTGTTTGATGAACATGATGAAGATATGAAGAACAACTTGAATGTGATATGAACATGCTTGAATATTTGAAATCTGATATGTTTGATCCAATTTGGTAAATTGTTAGACAAATAAACATGTTTAAGTGGATAGTACAAACTGTTTCATGAAATCGATTTTCCATTGGATAGTACACTGTACCGAATCAGCAGTTGTCCAACCGAAACCTCTAGTTGCGACTCGAGACCACTGCATGACGAGTCGAGACCCCCGGTTGCGACACAGGTTGCGAGTCGCAAACACCTGGTTGTGACTCGAAACCACACTTGATCAAGCACAAACCTTATGACTCGAGATCTCGGTTGCGAGTCCAGTTGCGACTCGAGACCGAAACAGCATGAACCGAGACCGTGTTTGCGAGTCCAGTTGCGACTCGAGACCAAAACAGCATGAACCGAGACCGTGTTTGCGAGTCCGGTTGCGACTCGAGACCAGAACCTGCATCAGTTGCGACTCGAGACCAGGTGCATGTGCACACTGTTTGGACTTGCACCCCATTACGGGCTTAATTGATTGGGCCGGACTCTTGGGCCTAATGCACAGACCTTATATGTTACTGTTGAACGTGAATGTTGAACTACCTTAGATGATACTTGAATGCAATGTGCTAGAAACATCCGTGTGCTACTTGGTTACGAACCTGACATGTATGATACAACTATGATAGGACGCGAGTAACCACAATATTGCTTGATTGACTTTTCTGTGTATCTACCGAGCAAACCAAGGTGAGTTCACACCCTCTACAAAGCATGGGATTCCCAGGGGTCGGGAATTGGGGTTAAGGAACATGGGTTCCTCGTCCTCCTTGGGTAGGACAACAAAGGTTCAGGAATGTAATTCCTCGTCCTCACGGACAGATAACTCATACTAGACCAAAACTCTATCACGAAGTCCCTCATTTTTGTATCGACTTAATCGCCGGGCCAATGGCGAGCGGGTCATTAGTTAGATAGCGCTATTTAGGTCTGACAAACCTCACACCATGCCGCAGAGGACGGGCGTGAACTAATGGATCTGGGGCACGTCAATGATGATAGACATTGACAGTTTCAGGGCACATAAACATGCCTACAGTCAGCAGTCGATATGGTAACGAGTCTAGTGTATACATGGGGTAGCCCCCACGGCCGAAATGCCAGATAACTAACACGGGGTAGCCCCCACGGCAGGATTGCCAGAGTAACCGGGAATAAACAAGTCACGTTTTTAACTATGGGGTAACCCCCACGGCAGGATGCCAGCTAAAGGAAACTGTTTTCAAAACAACTTAAAACGAACACCCAACCGTGAACTCACTCAACTTGTTGTTGACTCGTTACTACACGCTTTGCAGGTCCTTAGGTTCTTAGCTGGAGCTTGCATGGAGGAGAATCGTTGTGGGACATGGACGACTGTGTGCCATGTTAAACTTTGAAACAATTAAACTTATGATTTGATTTAAGACTTATGCTTCCGCTTGCAACTTAACTATGTTTCGCTAAACACCAATTGTATTGGTTGAACGTTTATAACTATGTGTTTGCTTGTTCAATATGATTGGTGGCTGGATCCTGGTCAGTCACGCCTCCAAGCGGTAGTACTCCGCAGGTGGATTTTGGGGGTGTGACAGGATTTGATGGCTGTCCTAGGCTCATATCTTATATCATAGGCACTAAGCTTCACTGCCCACTTAGCCATCCTTCCTGACATCTCTGGTTTCCTGAGGACATTCTTAATTGGAAAGTTAGTTTTAACAACAATAACATGAGTTTCAAAATAATGCCTCAACTTAGTAGATGCCATAATTAATGCAAGAATAAGTTTTTCAAGGTGTGAATACCTGGATTCGGCATCAAGTAAACTTTTACTTACATAATAGACAGGATGTTGTGTACCTTGATGATCCTTAACAAGGACCGCACTTACTGCTTTTGAGGATACTGCAAGATATAAGGATAGCACATCGCCTTTTTCTGGTTTCATCAAGGCTGGGGCTGAGGATAGGTAATCTTTGAGGGCTCTTAAAGCATTTTCATGCTTCTCAGTCCACTCAAATTTCTTTTTCTTCCTTAGGATATCATAGAATTCTTTGCACTTCTCTGAGGATTTGGATATGAATCTGTTCAAAGCTGCTATCCTGCCTGTTAGCCTTTGAACGTCCTTGGCATTGGCCGGAGATTTGATGTTCACTATAGCTTTGATCTGTTCCGGACTAGCTTCAATGCCTCTCTTTGTCACCATATATCCTAAGAATTTACCTGCTTTAACACCAAAGTAACATTGTGAAGGATTAAGCTTCATATTATATTTATCAAGGATATTGAATGCTTCCTCCAAGTCTCTTAGGTGATCCTCAGCTTTTAAGGATTTTACCACCATATCATCTATGTAAACCTCCATAGTTTGTCCAATCTGATCCTTGAACATCATATTCACCAGCCTTTGATATGTTGCACCTACATTTCTTAGTCCGAATGGCATAGCAATATAGCAGTATATACCAGTTGGAGTCATGAATGCTGTATCCTCTTGATCGGATGGTTCCATTTGGATTTGTTGGAATCCAGATGAAGCATCCATAAAAGTTAACAGTTCATGACCCGCAGTTGCATCCACCATGGAGTCAATGTGGGGTAATGGGAAAGGATCCTTGGGACATGCCTTATTTAAATCGGTAAAATCGACATATACCCTCCACTTTCCGTTTTTCTTTTGAACAACAACCACATTGGCCAACCATCTTGGATACTTGACCTCTCTAATCATACCTGCCCGGAGCAATTTCTCTACCTCTTCCTGGATAATGGCATTCCTTTCCGGTGCAAACTTTCTTCTCCTTTGATGGATTGGTTTGAAGGACCTGTCAATGCCTAGTTTGTGAGTGATTACATCTTTGGATATACCAGTCATGTCTTCGTGTTTCCATGCAAAGGTAGTCTTTCTCCTTTTGAGGAAGGATACGAGGTCTTCTTTCATTTTACCAAGGATTCCTGATCCAATATAGATTTTGGATTCAGGATCATCGGGATCCATGAGGATTTCTACCACATCCTGCTCTCTTGCCTCCAAGACGTCCCTTGGAGGATACCTTGATTGCTATTGCTCCCTTGACTTCGAGGCTGGTTTCATCGATGAAGTGTAGCAATTCTTAGCCTCCTGCTGATCGCTGTCAATCTTGACTATTCCCCAAGGACTAGGGAGCTTCACGCATTGATGGTAAGTAGATGGGACTGCCTTTATATCGTGTATCCAGGGCCTGCCAAGGATAACATTACAACAAGATAAACAGTCAATAACACAAAATTTTTGATAAGAGTGTAAGCCTTCGATGTATATGGGGAGTTTAATGTCCCCCAGGGTGTTCTTAGTTTCGCCACTAAATCCCACAAGCACGGAGGATCTTGGTATGATATCTGATTCAGGAATTCCCATCTTCTTTAGAACATCAAGCTGGATAATGTTCACTGAGCTTCCTCCGTCTATAAGGATCCTGCGGACAAAATGGTTAGAAATGAAAAGAGTAATAACTAAACCATCGTGATGAGGATCCTGGATATCGACACGATCATCCTCATCAAAGGTTATGACTTTTCCTTCGGAGACACTTGATGTTCGAACTGGTCTTTCTCCATTATCCATTTTAGTTTCCTTTGCATGCCTTTTAGCCGCTGAGAAGGATGTGCCACAAATGTCTGATCCTCCAGAAATAAAGTTTATCACTTGTGCATCTGCTGGAGGGGCTGGAGCCTTCTCAGGGATCCTTTCAGGATCCTGAGTCCTTGACTTTTTCCTACCCAACAACTCTTTCAGATGCCCCTTGCTCAACAAGTATCCAATTTCCTTCCTTAGTGCAATGCATTCTTCTGTGATGTGCCCAAAATCTTCATGGTATGCACACCACTTTGATTTATCCTTAGTTGCAGCTGGCCTATCATTTTTTCTGGGCCATCTAGCTTTATCACCTAGATTCTGCATCGCAAGGATTAGTTCATTGTTATCAACAGAAAAACAATATTCAGAAATTGGAGGATAATCCTCATCATCCTCTTCTTGATCAATAGAATGCACGTTCTGATTATCAGATCTGTTGTAGGATCTGAACTTGTTGTTCCTGAATGAGGATCCTTGCTTATCTTGCTTTGAGGATCCTGCTAACCTCTCCTGGATCCTCTTGTCATCCTCTAGCCGGATGAACCTAAGTGCCCGGGTTCTTACCTCATCTAAGTTCCTGCATGGTGTCATAACAAGATCATTATAGAAAGACGAATCCCTAAGCAATCCCATTTTAAAGGCCTCAACAGCCGTGGCTATATCTAAGTTGGGAATGTCTAAGGATTCTTTACTGAATTTCGTAATGTAATCCCTTAATGATTCATTATGACCCTGGGTTATCCTATATAAATCACTAGTTAATCGTTCAAATTTCCTACTACAAGAAAACTGATTATTAAATAGATTAACTAGATTAGCAAATGAGGTAATAGAGTAGGGGGGAAGACTTAGCAGCCATTTGAGAGCTGATCCAGTAAGAGTGGATCCGAATCCTTTGCACAGGCATGCTTCCTTTAACCTTTCTGGGATTGGATTGATCTCCATCATCTCCCTGTATTGTGCTATGTGTTCTTCAGGATCCGTCGAACCATCATACAGCTTCATCGTTGGCACATGGAACCTCTTGGGTATCTCAGCATCACAGATTGGTGGTGCAAAACGAGATATCTTGTGGCTCCCATCTGCAATCTCTGGGATAGGTTTGACCACTCCCGGAACACTTGATATCATATCCTTTAGCTTTTGCAATTCTCTGGCCATGGCATGATTGATACCTGGATCCTGCATAAGACCATGGTTAGTAGCACAAGAATTATTAAAAGTGTTACCTCCCATTGGATTCAAGTTAGGAAGGATGGATGTTAATCCATATTGTTGGGGCTCTGGAATGATCGAGGGACCAGTAGAAGCATTGGTCTGCATTGGAATAAAATCTCCCTGATGGACATCTGAACTTCCTGTTTGCAAACTTCTCAAGGATCCTGGCATCTGGAAGGATCCCTGAAATTGGGACGGTCCTGGAGTAAAGGAGGATCCTTGAACCTGGGATGATCCTGGAACAAAGGAGGATCCTTGAACCTGGGATGATCCTGGAACAAAGGAGGATCCTTGAACCTGGGATGATCCTGGAACAAAGGAGGATCCTTGAACCTGGGATGATCCTGGAACAAAGGAGGATCCTTGAATCTGGGATGATCCTGGAACATAGGAGGATCCTTGAATTTGGGATGATCCTGGAACATAGGAGGATCCTTGAACCTGCTGCATTCCTGAATATCCTCCTGAATTCGTGAGGGATCCCATATGCTGAGGATAGGATCCCGCTGGCTGGAAATATGAACCTGATGCCTGGGTCACTGTTGTTGTTCCGTAATGCACTCCTTTCGGTCCACCCACATATTGAACGTCTGGAATCACTGATGGCTGAGAAGTAATCACCGGAGTATCAAAATTCAAGGATTTCGGCACCAGTGGGGAATGATCCTCTGCCGTTGTCTTTTGTTTCTTGAGATCTCCGATTTCTTTGAGAATCCTCTCATTGGTCTTGTCCTGCTGCCGTATCTGATCCTTCATCTGCAAAATCAAAGTAAACATGTCACTAGTAGTGGGAGTGTAAGAAGCAGAAGAAGTTGGAGGTTTTGAGAAAATGGAAGTCGGTTTCTTCGCAGCATTCTCAGCATTCTTCTGGGATCCAAAAGGTGGTGGAGGCAAAGGGGGAACGCCTTGTGAAGAAGTGAATGAGGGCATCAAATTTGAAGCATTCTTCGCTGAGGAAGCCATTTGCTTGGTTGTAGTGAACTGAAATGAGCACAGAAATGCGAATTTTTCTAAGGATGAAGCACCAATAGCCCCACGGTGGGCGCCAAACTGTTTTGGTCAAAAATCTGTTGAGGATATTGCAATCAAACTCTCTGTTATGGGGGATGATGCTAATAATGTAGAACAATAACAAGGATCACTTCAATGTAAATTGCACAAATGACACAAGGATTTATACGGGGAAAAAGCCCTTGATCAAGAGTTGATCTCCGGCACAAAAAACCCCGGGTGATGGAAACTACCGATCACCAAGCTCAAATAAATGAATAAATGTTTACAACTTCGGATAGTAACGAGCTAGGTACAAAGATCACTATCGTGAAATGTGCAAAAGTGAGTGAAAATGAATGAATGTTCGTCGAGAGCTTCAAGTGTGCGAGTATATGAGAGTGTGTAGCTGAGAAATGACTAAGTGTTCTAATTCTAGCTCGTTACCCCTTTTAAAATAGAAGTTAACTACAATAACTAACTATCCGATTTTTGTGCCAAGCTCCCACGTTCTCCACAACGTCCATTTTTGGTCAATCGTGTGCGAAATACCCGTGGAATATTCCTTAGTACCGTTGCAAAGACCAAGTCAAGCTTGTTATTCCTGCGAAGTAATACAATACACAAATAAACAATCGTCAGTACGAGGATCCTTAAAGTGATCCATGACCCTGATCCTGAAGCTCTTCTGAGGATCACTATCTGTCACAGAAATAAGGATCATTAATTAGGATAACGAATAAGGATCACTAATTGTTAGAAAATCCTCCCCTAACAGCCATGTACAAGACCAAGCTACAAATGGCCCAAGAAGCTCAGGATCCTGCCTTTGACAAGAGCAACTGGGATGTGGAAGGCTGAAAGGCTTGGCTGGCTGAATTGGAGGATGAGGATGAGGCTGATGAGGTTCTTGCAATCGAGGCTGGAGGCAGTGGCAAGGATCATGGTGGTGAAACTAGTGGAGCGGGAGATGGTGATGCAGCGAAGGTGTAGGCTGCTTGAATGGGCGATGAAGGACATTTCTAGACGTAGCCGGAGCCCATTTTTTAGTTTGGTTATGGTTTTTTGTTTTGATGATGTTTTGATAAACAATGGTTGGTCTGTACTTGAACAATAGTAATTAGGGTTGAGGATCATGGATGATCCTTTGAACAATAGGTAGGATTACAAATGGTGGAGGGATCCTCTGTTTGGGGGATGAAGCCATTGTGATCCTGCCGTCTTTAATTTCCTGCACTTGTTAGACCTATGAACATTGGACACCCTTTGCCAACCCATGTGGACGGGCCACGTTTTGCTGGTAGAAACGTGGGTTGGCAATTTTGACAACCTTAAAAGGGTTTAAGCTTTTGTGAATAAAATGACTTTAACTTTTTGGCTATATCCTGTGTTGATATCCTTATGGTTATTTTATTTTTCAATCTATTGTGATGTTCATGTTGTTTAAACTTATCAAGTAAGGAAAAAAAATATCCCTTAAGAGTTAAGGATATGATCAAGGATCACATAAAAAATAGTTAAGGATCATAAGTTCAGTTGTCAAAGGATAAGTGTCACTTAAATGCATAATGAATAAAATCAAAACAGTTAAGGATCATACCTGAGAATCCAAGTTAGGATCCTATCCTTTAACACTTAAAATCAGGATAACCCAAGATACAAAGCTTAGTTGAAAGTAAGGATAAAGAATTCTTGGTCATTTATCTTCACAAACCTGAAATAAGATATTGCTTGGGACTGAGCCACTATAAGATGAATGTTAGTAACTGGGGACAAGCCCAACAATTCTGGGGACAAGCCCAATATATTGGGGACAAGCCCAAAGGATAATTGGGGACAAGCCCAAAGGATAACTGGGGACAAGCCCAAAGGATCGTATGTAAACTGGAGTATGGCCCTCACTGGCGACTATCCAAACTTAGTGACATGAAAATTCCAAAACCTTAGCTGACGTGAAAACGTTAGAAACCTTAGGAACGAATATATGGTACATCTACCATTATATGTAGGATCCTGAATATAGCCAGTACAATGAAATTTTCAGCCCCTAAAGCGGGTACTGGTCCCATTGCCATGAACTATACCAGGATCATCGTGCGCTACTGGCGAAACTGGGGACAGGCCCAAACTGGGGACTAGCCCAAAGAACTGGGGTCAAGCCCAAATAACTGGGGTCAAGCCCAAAGGATAATTGGGGACAAGCATCAAAGGATAACTGGATACTTCTGTGGATACTCAATCCCTAGTTAAGGATACCTGGACCTTCAAAACTCAGAATCAAGTAAAAGGAGGATAAAGGAGGCAGGATCCTTATCCTTGTAAGAGAATAAAAAGAATGAAATAGTTTGAGATTGGAATGTTACCAGAAAGAGGATCATCTATCAGTGGGGATCCTTCAAGGATACTTGTCTGGTAAGGATCACGGATCATGATCACATGAAATATTTCTTCAAATGGACAGCATTCCAAGCTCTTGGTAGCAAATCACCTTCCATTGTTAACAATCGATATGCCCTCTTTCCTGCTTCAGCTTCAATCAAATAAGGGCCTTCCCATTTTGGTGCTAGCTTTCCATCAGCCGGATTGGTGGTGTTTTGAAATGCTTTCCTTAATATCATATCCCCAACTTGGAATTTCCTGAGCCTGACATTTTTGTTGTAAGCTCCAGCCACCCTTTGTTGATAACTGGCCATCCTTATCCTTGCTAAATCCCTGATTTCTTCTATAGTATCCAAGTCTTGAATCAAGTTTTCAGCATTTTCTTCAAGGTCGCGAATGCTTGTTCTCGCAGTTGGAACCACCATCTCTGTAGGGATCACTGATTCTGCCCCAAATACCAAAGAAAATGGAGTTTGGCCTGTAGCATTCTTAGGAGTTGTCCTATCAGCCCAAAGCACATAAGGTAGTTCTTCTGCCCATTTTCCTTTCTTGGATCCAAGCTTCTTCTTCAAATTGTTGATGATGATCTTGTTGGATGACTCTGCCTGACCATTAGCTTGTGGATGGACTGGTGTTGATGTTATCATCTTAATCCCCCAACTGTCACAAAAGTTAGTGGTTCTGTTCCCAATAAATTGGGATCCATTATCACAAATAATCTCAGAAGGGATACCAAATCTAGTAATAATGTTTCTTTTAATAAAGGATATAACTTCCTTTTCTCTGACTTGAGCAAAGGCTTCAGCCTCTATCCACTTAGAGAAGTAATCAGTCATAGCAAGCATGAATACTTTTCCACCAGGTGCCTTAGGAAGCTTTCCAACTATATCCATTCCCCATCTCATGAATGGCCAAGAAGAGGATATAGGATGCAAGAGCTCTGCTGGTTGGTGAAGGATATTACTATGCCTCTGACAAGGATCACACTTCTTGGCATACTCCACATCATCCTTCTTCATAGTGGGCCAATAGTATCCTGTCCTCAGGATCCTTGAGAATAATGCCCTGCCCCCAGTGTGGTTTCCACAATCTCCTTCATGGAAATCCTTTAGGACTTCTTGAATTTCAGGATCCTCAATGCATCTTAAATATGGTCCTGCAAGAGATCGTTTATACAACATATTATTTAATATTGTAAATTGAGATACCTTAATTTTGAAAGCCCTTGGGTTTTCTCCTGTAGGGATTTCTCCATGTTGTATGTATCTCATGATTGGGAGTATCCATGATCCTGAATGAGATTGGGTATCATCACTAGGGATGATTGCAGAATCTTCTCCTATTTCCATAGCTACATGATCCTTGATAGCAGGAGTCAGGATATGGATAATAGGGATCTTGATATCCTCAGGAATCTTCAAAGATGATCCTAGATTGGCTAATGCATCAGCTTCTGCATTCTCTTCCCTTGGTACCTGTGTCAAACTAAAGGATACAAAAGAGAGTGCCAATTCTTTGACTATCTCCAAATATTTGATTAGCTTTTCACCTTTAACAGCATAGGATCCATTAAAGTGATTAGTGATCAACAAAGAATCTACATGTACCTCAAGGTACCTGATCCTCATGTGCTTTGCAATTTGCAAACCAGCTATCAAGGCTTCATATTCAGCCTCATTGTTGGTAGTTTGAAATTCACAGGCTATGGAGTGGGGTATTATGTCCCCCTGTGGCGATTTTAGTAGTATTCCAAGCCCTGTTCCATTTACATTGGAGGATCCATCAGTGAACAGTATCCAAGGATCCTTGGTTTCCTCTAGCTGCTGGACTTCTAATTCAGCTTCCTTTTGCAAATCACTACTGAAATCTGCCACAAAGTCAGCTAATGCTTGGGATTTAATGGCTGTCCTGGGCTCATATCTCATATCATATGCACTAAGCTTCACTGCCCACTTAGCCATCCTTCCTGACATTTCAGGTTTCCTGAGAACATTCTTAATTGGAAAATTAGTTTTAACAATAATGGCATGAGTTTCAAAATAATGTCTCAATTTAGTAGATGCCATAATTAATGCAAGGATAAGTTTTTCTAAGTGTGAATACCTGGATTCAGCATCAAGTAAACTCTTACTTACATAATAGACAGGATGTTGTGTACCTTTGTGATCCTTAACAAGGACGGGACTTACTGCTTTTGAGGATACCGCCAAGTATAAGGATAACACATCTCCCTTTTCTGGTTTCATCAAGGCTGGGGCTGAGGATAGGTAATCCTTAAGAGCTTTAAGGGCACTTTCATGCTTTTGAGTCCATTCAAATTTCTTGTTCTTCCTCAAGATGTCATAAAACTCCTTACACTTTTCTGAGGATTTGGATATGAATTTGTTCAAGGCTGCGATCCTGCCAGTCAACCTTTGCACATCCTTAGCATTGGCAGGAGATTTGATATTCACAATAGCCTTAATTTGCTCTGGACTTGCTTCAATGCCCCTCTTTGTCACCATATATCCTAAGAATTTACCTGCCTTTACACCAAAATGACACTTAGAAGGATTAAGTTTCATATTATATTTATCAAGGATATTGAACGCTTCCTCCAAGTGTTTAAGATGATCCTTAGCTTTCTTGGACTTAACCACCATGTCATCAATATAGACTTCCATAGTGTGTCCAATTTGCTCCTTGAACATCATATTGACTAGCCTTTGATAAGTAGTGTTAGGGGAGGATTTTCTAACAATTAGTGATCCTTATTCGTTATCCTAACTGGTGATCCTTACTTCTGTGACAGGTGGTGATCCTCAGAAGAGCTTCAGGATCAGGATCATGGATCACTTTAAGGATCCTCGTACTGACGATTGTTTATTTATGTATTGTACTATCTCGCAGGTATAACGAGCTTGACCAAGTCTTGGCGACATTCCTGGAGAATATTCCTAAACTATTCTGCACGTGCTTGACCAAAAATAGACGTTGTGGAGAACGTGGAGGCTTGGCACGAAAGTCGGATAATTAGTTTAGGTGGTTATTTCTATTTTAAAAAGGGAGTAACGAGCTAGTAGAAAACACTTAGTCATTTTTGCAGTTACACACACTCGTACAAACACTCATACAAGCTCTCGTTCAAACACCAAGCAATTACATACACTTTTTACACATTCCACCGTAGTGATCCTTGTACCTAGCTCGTTACTATCCGAAGTTGTAAACATTAATTCATTTATTTAAGCTTGGTGATCGGTAGTTTCCATCACCCGGGGTTTTTTGTGCCGGAGATCAACTCTTGATCAAGGGCTTTTTCCCCGTATAAATCCTTGTGTTGTTTGTGCAATTTACATTGAAGTGATCTTCATCGCTGTTACACATTTTGAGCATCATTCCCCGTAACAAAGAGTTTGGTTGCACTATCCTCAACAGATTTTTTGACCAAAACAGTTTGGCGCCCACCGTGGGGCAATTGGTGCTTTATCCTTGAAAGAATACGCATATCTGTGCTCATTCCGGTTCACTACAACCAAGCAAATGGCTTCCTCAGCGAAGAATGCTTCAAACTTGATGCCCTCATTCACTTCTTCACAAGGCGTCCCTCCTTTGCCTCCACCACCTTCTGGATCCCAGAAGAATACTGAGAATGCCGCGAAGAAACCAACTCCCATTTTCTCAAAACCACCTACTTCTTCTGTTTCAACTAATCCTACTACTAATGATCTCTATGCCTTGATTTTGCAGATGAGGAATCATGCACAAGAGCAGGATAAGACCAACGAAAGGATCCTCCGGGAGATTGACGAAATTAAGAAACAGAAGAAAACAGCGGAGGATCGTTCCCCATTGATGCCCAGATCTTTGAATTTTGATACTCCGGTGATTACTTCTCAGCCATCAGTGGTCCCAGACATCCAATATGTGGGTGGACCAAAAGGAGTGCACTACGGAACAGCAACAATGACCCAGGCATCAGGTTCATATTTCCAGCCAGCGGGATCCTATCCTCAGCATATGGGATCCCTCACGAGTTCAGGAGGATATTCAGGAATGCAGCAGTTTCAAGGATCTTCCTTCGTTCCAGGATCATCCCAGGTTCAAGGATCCTCCTTCGTTCCAGGATCATCCCAGGTTCAAGGATCTTCCTTCGTTCCAGGATCATCCCAGGTTCAAGGATCCTCCTTCGTTCCAGGATCATCCCAGGTTCAAGGATCCTCCTTCGTTCCAGGATCATCCCAGGTTCAAGGATCCTCCTTCGTTCCAGGATCATCTTAGTTTCAGGGATCCTTCCAGATGCCAGGATCCTTGAGGAGTTTGCAAACAGGAAGTTCAGATGTCCATCAGGGAGATTTTATTCCAATGCAGACCAATGCCTCTACTGGTCCCTCGATCCTTCCAGAGCCCCAACAATATGGATTAACATCCATTCTTCCTAACTTGAATCCAATGGGAGGTAACACTTTTAACAATTCTTATACTACTAACCATAAACCTATCCCAGAGATTGCAGATGGGAGCCATAAGATATCTCGTTTTGCACCACCAATCTGTGATGCTGAGATACCCAAGAGGTTCCATGTGCCTACAATGAAACTGTATGATGGTTCGACGGATCCTGAAGAACACATAGCACAATACAGGGAGAGGATGGAGATCAATCCAATCCCAGAAAGGTTAAAGGAAGCATGCCTGTGCAAAGGATTCGGATCCACTCTTACTGGATCAGCTCTCAAATGGCTGCTAAGTCTTCCCCCTACTCTATTACCTCATTTGCTAATCTGGTTAATCTATTTAATAATCAGTTTTCTTGTAGTAGGAAATTTGAACGATTAACTAGTGATTTATATAGGATAACCCAGGGTCATAATGAATCATTAAGGGATTACATTACCAAATTTAGTAAAGAATCCTTAGACATCCCCAACTTAGATATAGCCACGGCTGTTGAGGCCTTTAAAATGGGATTGCTTAGGGATTCGTTATTTTATGATGATCTTGTTATGACACCATGCAGGAACCTAGATGAGGTAAGAACCCGAGCCCTTAGGTACATCCGGCTAGAGGACGACAAGAGGATCCAGGAGAGGTTAGCAGGATCCTCAAAGCAGGATAAGCAAGGATCCTCATTCAGGAACAACAAGTTCAGATCCTACAATAGATCTGATAACCAGAACCTGCATTCTATTGATCAAGAGGAGGATGATGAGGATTATCCTCCAATTTCTGAATATTGTTTTAGTGTTGATAATAATGAGCTAATCCTTGCGATGCAGAGTCTAGGTGATAAAGCTAGATGGCCCAGAAAAAATGATAGGCCAGCTGCAACTAAGGATAAATCAAAGTGGTGTGCATACCATGAAGATTTTGGGCACCTCACAGAAGAGTGCATTGCACTAAGAAAGGAAATTGGATACTTGTTGAGCAAGGGGCATATAAAAGAATTGTTGGGAAGAAAAAAGTCCAGGACTCAGGATCCTGAAAGGATCCCTGAAAAGGCTCCAGCCCCTCCAGCGGATGCACAAGTGATAAACTTCATTTCTGGAGGATCAGACATTTGCGGTACATCCTTCTCAGCAGCTAAAAGGCCTTGGATACACGATATGAAGGCAGTCCCGTCTACTTACCATCAATGTGTGAAGCTCCCTAGTCCTTGGGGAATAGTGAAGATTGATAGTGATCAGCAGGAGGCTAAGAATTGCTACACTTCATCGATGAAACCAGCCTCGAAGTCCAGGGAGCAATAGCAATCAAAGTATCCTCCAAGGGATGTCTTGGAGACAAGTGAACAGGATGTGGTAGAAATCCTTATGGATCCGGATGATCCTGAATCCAAAATCTATATCGGATCAGCGATCCTTGGCGAAATGAAAGAAGACCTCGTATCCTTCCTCAAAAGGAGGAAGACTACCTTTGCATGGAAACATGAAGACATGACTGGTATATCCAAAGATGTTATTACCCATAAACTCGGCATTGACAGATCCTTCAAACCAATCCATCAAACGAGAAGAAAGTTTGCACCAGAAAGGAATGCCATTATCCAGGAAGAGGTAGAGAAATTGCTCCGGGCAGGTATGATCAGAGAGGTCAAGTATCCAAGATGGTTGGCCAATGTGGTTGTTGTTCAAAAGAAAAATGGAAAGTGAAGGGTATGTGTCGATTTCACCGATTTGAATAAGGCATGTCCCAAGGATCCTTTCCCTTTACCCCACATTGACTCCATGGTGGATGCAACTGCGGGTCATGAACTGTTAACTTTTATGGATGCTTCATCTAGATTTCAACAAATCCAAATGGAACCATCCGACCAAGAGGACACAGCCTTCATGACTCCAACTGGTATATATTGCTATATTGCTATGCCGTTCGGATTGAGAAATGCAGGTGCAACGTACCAAAGGCTGGTAAATATGATGTTCAAGGATCAGATCGGACAAACTATGGAGGTTTACATAGATGATATGGTGGTAAAATCCTTAAAAGCTGAGGATCACCTAAGAGACTTGGAGGAAGCATTCGATATCCTTGACAAATATAACATAAAACTTAATCCTTCAAAATGTCACTTTGGTGTTAAAGCAGGTAAATTCTTAGGATATATGGTGACAAAGCGAGGCATTGAAGCTAGCCCGGAACAAATCAAAGCAATAGTGAACATCAAATCTCCGGCCAATGCTAAGGATGTTCAAAGGCTAACAGGCAGGATAGCAGCTTTGAACAGATTTATATCCAAATCCTCGGAGAAGTGCAAAGAATTCTATGATATCCTAAGGAAGAACAAGAAATTTGAGTGGACTGAGAAGCATGAAAATGCTTTGAGAGCCCTCAAAGATTACTTATCCTCAGCCCCATCCTTGATGAAACCAAAAAAAGGCGATGTGTTATCCTTGTATCTTGCGGTATCCTCAAAAGCAGTAAGTGCGGTCCTTGTTAAGGATCATGAAGGTACACAACATCCTGTCTATTATGTAAGTAAAAGTTTACTTGACGCCGAGTCCAGGTATTCACACCTTGAAAAACTTATTCTTGCATTAATAATGGCATCTACTAAGCTAAGACATTATTTTGAGACTCATGTTATTATTGTTAAAACTAATTTTCCAATTAAGAATGTCCTCAGGAAACCAGAAATGTCAGGAAGGATGGCTAAATGGGCAGTGAAGCTGAGTGCATATGATATAAGATATGAGCCTAGGACAGCCATCAAATCCCAAGCATTAGCTGACTTTGTGGCTGATTTCAGTAGTGATTTACAAGAAGAAGCTGAGTTAGAAGTCCAGCAGCTAGAGGAGACCAAGGATCCTTGGATACTCCACACTGATGGATCCTCAAATCTCTCATGTGAGTTCAAGTTTTGAAAGTTCAGGTATCCATAGCATAATGTTGGTTATCCGCAGAAGCAATCCATCCTTTGGGTTTAACCCCAGTTATTCGGGCTTGTCCCCAGATTCTGTCTGTAGCGCACGATGATCCTGGTGTAGTTCAAGGCTTTGGGACCAGTACTCGTTCTAGGGGCTGATAATTCCATTGTTCTGGCTATGCTTAGGATCCTACGTATAATGGTAGACGTACCATACATCCGTTCATAAGGTTTCTAATGTTTTCACGTTAGCTAAGGTTTCTAACGTTTTCACGTTAGCTAAGGTTTTGGCATCTTCATGTCACTAAGTTTGGATAGTCGCCAGTTAGGGCCATACTCCAGTTTACACACGATTCTTGGGCTTGTCCCCAGTTATCCTTGGGCTTGTCCCCAGTTATCCTTGGGCTTGTCCCCAGTTATCCTCGGGCTTGTCCCCAGTTGCTAACTCTTTTCTTATATTGGCTTAGTCCCAAGTTATGCTCTATTTCAGGTCCTTGAAGGTAGGCAGCTAGGGATCCTTGATCCTTATTTCACTCTAAGGTTTATCTTATAGTTATCCTTATTATTGTTAGGATTCTAACTTGGATCCTCATGTATGATCCTTAACTCTTTTGATTTTATTCATTATTCTTTTAAATAACCCCTATACTTGACAACTGAACTTATGATTTTTAAATTGTATCACTTTTTAGAACTTATCGGTTATGGGATATGTGATCCTGATCATATCCTAAACTTTTTGAATAATTTTCAAGGCTTGATAATTATAAACAGAATGAACATTACAACAGTTGGAAAGTAAGATATTAAAAAGGATAACAACACAAGATAAGCGACAAAAAGTTAAGTTTTTATTTATTAACAAAAGACTAACCCTTAAAAGGTTGTCAAAATTACCTACCCGAGCTTCTACCAGCAAAACGTGGCCCGTCCGCTGGGGTAGGTAAAGGGTGTCCATGATAATGAGTTCAAAGATAGTGCAGGAATATAAAGGCGGCAGGATCACAATGGCTTCATCCCCCAAACAGAGGATCCCTCCACCAATTGCAATCCTGCCTATTGTCCAAAGGATCATACATGACCCTTAATCCTAAAAAACCTATTGTTCAGTACAGACCATCATTGTTTTAAACATCACAACCACAAAAAAACTACTACCAGATTTAAAAATTGGGCTCTGGCTATGTCTAGAAGTTTCCATCATCGCCCAATCATGCAGCCTAAGCCTTCGCTGCATTGTCACCTCCAGCTCCACTTGCCTCACCAGCTTCATCCTTGCTTCCAGCCTCGATTGTCAAGATCTCTCCAGCCTCCTCTTCATCACCCAATTCAGCCAGCCTTGCCCTCCATTCTTCAATTTCCCAGCTACTTTTGTCAAAGGCAGGATCCTGAGCCTCCAGGGCCATTTGAAGTTTGGTTTTGTACATTGCTATGGCGGCAGAGACTTTGGCATCATCTGTGATCTCCTGCCTTTCATAATCAAAATTAACCAGCACTTTAGCCATTTTCTGTTTGGTATCCTGGAGTTCCTTCTGAAGATCAGCGAGTGCAAGATCCTTGAGCACAGCAACCTGCTGGAGATCGGCAATCTTTTTATCTTGATCCTCAACAGATTTTTTGACCAAAACAAGTAGCACCTGCATTCCTTAATCTAAATGGCATAGCAATATAACAATATATACCAGTTGGGGTCATAAAGGCTGTATCCTCTTGATCGGATGGTTGCATCTGAATTTGTTGAAATCCAGATGAAGCATCCATAAAGGTTAACAACTCATGACCCGCGGTAGCATCCACCATGGAGTCAATGTGGGGTAATGGGAAAGGATCCTTGGGACATGCCTTGTTTAAATCTGTAAAGTCGACACATACCCTCCACTTTCCATTTTTCTTTTGAACAACAACCACATTGGCTAACCATCTTGGATACTTAACCTCTCTAATCATACCTGCTCGAAGTAGCTTATCTACCTCTTCCTGGATAATAGCATTTCTTTCAGGTGCAAACTTCCTCCTCTTTTGATGAATCGGCTTGAATGACCTGTCAATGCCAAGTTTGTGAGTAATTATATCTTTAGATATACCTGTCATATCTTCATGTTTCCAGGCAAAGGTGGTTTTCCTTCTTTTGAGAAAGGATACTAGCTCCCGTTCAATATCGCTAAGGATCCCTGACCCTATGAAGATCTTGGATTCAGGATCATCAGGATCCATGAGGATTTCTTTCAAATCCTGTTCTCTTGCCTCCAAGACATCTCTTGAAGGATACTTTAATTGCTATTGCTCCCTTGGTCTTGAGGCTGGTTTCATTGATGAGGTATAACAATTCTTAGCCTCCTGCTGATCACTCTCAATTTTCACCACTCCCCATGGACTTGGAAGCTTTACACAATGATGATAGGTGGATGGGACTGCCTTCATATCATGTATCCATGGCCTGCCAAGGATAACATTACAACACGACAAGCAATCAATAACACAAAACTTTTGATAAGAATGCAATCCTTCAATATAGATTGGGAGTTTGATGTCCCCCGATGTATTCTTTGTTTCTCCACTGAATCCCACAAGTACTGAGGATCTTGGGATAATATCAGACTCTGGGATATTCATTTTCTTAAGAACATCCAGCTGAATGATGTTCACAGAGCTTCCTCCATCTATAAGGATCCTGCGAACAAAGTGGTTAGAAATAAACAATGTAATTACAAGACCGTCATGTTGAGGATCCTGGATGTCAACACGATCATCCTCATCAAAAGTAATGACTTTATCCTGGGTGACAACGGAGGTCCGGACGGGTCTGTCTCCATTATCCATCTTGGTTTGCTTAGCGTGTCTTTTTGCTGCTGAGAAGGATGTACCACAAATGTCTGATCCACCGGATATGAAATTTATAACTTGTGCATCTGCTGGAGGAGCAGGAGCCCTTTCCGGGATCCTTTCAGGATCCTGGGTCCTTGACTTCTTTCGTCCCAAGAGTTCCTTAAATGCCCCTTGCTCAACAAGTAACCAATTTCCTTTCTAAGTGCAATACACTCTTCAGTGAGATGCCCAAAATCCTCATGATATGCACACCATTTGGATTTATCCTTTGTAGTAGCTGGTTTATCACTTTTCCTTGGCCACCTAGCTTTCTCACCTAGATTCTGCATTGCAAGGATTAGTTCATTGTTATCAACAGAAAAACAATATTCAGAAATAGGAGGATAATCCTCATCATCCTCTTCTTGTTCCAATGCGTGCACATTCTGGTTGTCAGATCTGTTGTAGGACTTGGATTTGTTGTTCCTGAAGTAGGATCCTTGTTTATCCTGTTTTGAGGATCCTGTCAATCTGTCCTGGATCCTTTTGTCATCCTCTAGGCGGATGAACCTAAGGGCCCTAGTCCTTACTTCATCAAGATTCCTGCAAGGTGTCATAACAAGATCATTATAGAATAATGAATCCCTAAGCAATCCCATTTTAAAGGCTTCTACAGCCATAGCAATATCCAAATTAGGAATATCTAAGGACTCTTTACTAAACTTAGTGATATAATCTCTAAGTGATTCATTTTGACCTTGTGTTACCCTATATAAATCACTAGTTAATCGTTCAAACTTTCTACTACAAGAGAATTGACTATTGAACAAGTTAACTAAATTAGCAAATGAAGTAATAGAGTAAGGGGGAAGACTTAGCAGCCATTTAAGAGCAGATCCTGTAAGTGTGGATCCAAATCCCTTGCATAGACACGCTTCTTTCAACCTTTCAGGAATTGGATTGATCTCCATCCTCTCCCTGTACTGAGCTACATGCTCTTCTGGATCCGTTGAACCATCATATAGCTTCATTGATGGTATCTGGAATCTTTTAGGTATCTCAGCATCACATAAAGGTGGTGCAAAACGAGATATCCTATGGCTACCATCCGCAATCTCAGGAATGGGTTTAACCACTCCTGGTACACTCGATATCATATCCTTTAGCTTCTGTAGCTCCCTAGCCATGGCCTGATTGATACCTGTATCCTGCATAAAGCCATGGTTAGTGTTATATAAATTATTAAAAGTGTTACCTCCCACAGGATTCGAGGGATCTGGGAGGATCCTTGGACCTGGGGGGATCCTTGGACCTGGGAAGATCCTCATACTTGGCAGGATCCTTGGACCTGGGAGGATCCTTGTACTGCATGCGTTCCCACATATCCTCCTGACATGAAGTATCCCTGGTGCTGAGAGGAGGATCCTGATGGCTGAGAAGAGGATTCCTGCGGCTGGAAGTAAGAGCCAAATGCCTGACTCATTGTTGTTGTTCCATAGCGCCTTCCTGGTAGTTCACCCAAGTATTGCACGTCTGGAACTGCTGAGTGTTGGGAAGTTATGACCAGAGTGTCGAAGTTCAGCGACCTTGGCATCAGAGGGGAGTGATTCTCCACTGATTTCTTCTGTTTCTTGATTTCATCGATCTCCCGGAGGATCCTTTCGCTGGTTTTATCCTGCTCTTGTGCATGATTCCTCATCTTCAAAATCAGGGCATAAAGATCATTAGTAGTAGGATTAGTTGAAACAGAAGAAGTAGGCGGTTTTTGGAAAATAGGAGTTGGTTTCTTCGCAGCATTCTCAGCATTCTTCTGGGATCCAGAAGGTGGTGGAGGCAAAAGAGGAACGCCTTGTGAAGAACTGAATGAGGGCATTAAACTTGAAGTATTCTTCACTGAGGAAGCCGTCTGTTTGGTTGTAGCGAACCGAAATGACCACGAAAATACGAATCTATCTAGGAACAAAGCACCAATTGCACCACGGTGGGCGCCAAATTGTTTTGGTCAAAAATCAAGCAATGAAAATGTAACCAAACTTTCTGTTGTGAGGTATGATGCTTGAATTGATGAACAACAATAAGGATCACTATGAAGTGTAATGAACAAGTGACACGAAGATTTATACGAGGAAAAAGCCCTTGATCAATGAATGATCTCCGGCATAAAAAACCTCGGGTGATGGAAACTACCGATCACCAACTCAAATTAAACAAGAAATGTATTACAACTTCGGATGATAGTGAGCTAAGTACAAGGATCACTATAGTGTATCGTGTAGAAATGTATGAAAAATGCTAAGTGTTTTGTCGAGAGCTGGTGAGAGCAGTTGTACGAGTGTGTGTGTAGCCAAAAATAGCCAAGTGTTGTCTAACTAGCTCGCTACCCCCTTTAAATTAGAAAATATCTAGCCTAACTAACATTCCGCAAATGGTGCAAGTCCTCCACGACTCCACAACGTCCATTTCTGGCCAAGCACGTGCGGAATAGACTTAGAATATTCTCCAGGAATATCGCCAAGACCAAGTCCAAGTTGATACTCCTGCAAAGCAATTACAACTTCAAAGTAGACAATCGTTAGTACAGGGATCCTTATAGTGATCCATGATCCTGATCCTGCAACACTTCCGAGGATCACTACTTCAGACAGAATTGAGGATCACTAAACCCAACAGTAAACAAGGATCACTGGTCATTTAGAAATCCACCCCTAACACCAACGACTTCTAAAACGGTCATTAAGCCATGCACGTGCAGAATATTGAGAGCATATTCCCCAAGAATATCAGCAAGACTAAGTCCACTCGTCCATTCCTGCGTAACAAGTTTAAACATAGAGGAAACAACCGTTAGTGTTAGGATAACAATGAGGATCCCGGATCCTTAAGCCTGCAATGTCTTCTGAGGATCCTTAATTCAAACAAAACTGGGGATCCGTTATCCTGGCTGCACTTAAGGATCCGTGATCCTTAGGCTTAGAAAATCCATCCCTAACAGTTGGGATTCTGGATCTTAAATGCAGGAGGAGGGTTTCTCGAGCTTACCCCTAGAGCGTCTTAAAAAATTGTTCAATTTTCTATTCTATCTGCTTGGACTTATTTGTACATATTGTATCAAAACTTATAAACATGGTAAAATTACAATATTGTACATCACTTTTCCTTTATATAGTATTATTGATTATATTAGATTAAAAAAATAAAGAAAGTTACCGTTGCCAACGTTCAACTCGTCCCCCAAAGCAAAATTTAGGCGTTTTTAAAAAATGCCGGTGGCCCTTTTTTCGCGAATACCGCCCAATAACGCCCAAGGGGGCGGAGGCCAGGCGTTTTCCGACGTGTTTGGCGAAATTTAAAAAAAAACGCCCCATTACGGGTGGTCTTAATGTATCTTAATGCTTAAAGACATCAATGCTCACCTACCATGATGTCAATGTATCTTAAAGATTAAAGACATCAATTGGTATTTTGGTGTTGGTATTGGTATTGTCTTGTGTCTTTGACTTATTTAATAACTTATTTTTTAACATACGATGATTTATGATTTACCGTCTATCATATGCTCTTTCTTTTTTATTAATATTACTAGGTTACTTACCCGTGTGATACACGACTCATATAGTATATTATGTTAATAGATGTTTTAAATAAAAGTACATCACACGTTGCAGCCAGGGCTGTTGCTAGTAATCCCACACCCAAATTCTAGTTGATTAGCGCCTTGCTAAACCCAATCCTGATTGTTCTTGCTGCAAAAATAAATAAATAAATAAATTATAAGAATAAAAAGTAGGCAAAAGGAAGGCCTGGGATTCAGTCACTGTTTTGGTCAAAAATCAAGCAATGATAATGCAACCAAACTTTCTGTTGTGAGGTGTGATGCTTGAATCAATGAACAATGCTAAGTGTTTTGGTCAAAAAATCTGTTGAGGATAGTGCAACCAAACTCTTTGTTACGGGGAATGATGCTCAAATTGTATAACAGCGATGAAGATCACTTCAATGTAAATTGCACAAACAACACAAGGATTTATACGGGGAAAAAGCCCTTGATCAAGAGTTGATCTCCGGCACAAAAAACCCCGGGTGATGGAAACTACCGATCACCAAGCTTAAATAAATGAATTAATGTTTACAACTTCGGATAGTAACGAGCTAGGTACAAGGATCACTACGGTGGAATGTGTAAAAAGTGTATGTAATTGCTTGGTGTTTGAACGAGAGCTTGTATGAGTGTTTGTACGAGTGTGTGTAACTGCGAAAATGACTAAGTGTTTTCTACTAGCTCGTTACTCCCTTTTTAAAATAGAAATAACCACCTAAACTAATTATCCGACTTTCGTGCCAAGCCTCCACGTTCTCCACAACGTCTATTTTTGGTCAAGCACGTGCAGAATAGTTTAGGAATATTCTCCAGGAATGTCGCCAAGACTTGGTCAAGCTCGTTATACCTGCGAGATAGTACAATACATAAATAAACAATCGTCAGTACGAGGATCCTTAAAGTGATCCATGATCCTGATCCTGAAGCTCTTCTGAGGATCACCACCTGTCACAGAAGTAAGGATCACCAGTTAGGATAACGAATAAGGATCACTAATTGTTAGAAAATCCTCCCCTAACAATTGCCCCCAAAATATAAGGAGTGAAATTGTAAAATTAGCGAGTTATGTTTTCTTGATCTTATCCGCAACAAACTAACGGATATATAGCCGTTAAAATAGAACTAGCCGTTGCGATGATGATGTCACGGAAGTGACAATCCTGCAGAATCATAATTATAAATAGAGATATAGATAGGATCATTATGCATTCGAATTCGAAAGAAACTCCCTTTAAATTCTCAGTCGACGATCAATCAGGTATTTCTTCCTCCTCTTTCTTCCTCTCTCACTCTATTTTTCTTTCTTTATCTCCATCACTTCGAAAATGTTGCTCCGAAGTTCCCCGGCCAAGGATCACAAAAAGGATAGCCCTTTGAAGGGTCAAAAGATCATCAAAGACTCAGTGAACGAAAGGTGTTGCTTTAACGATGCACAAGTAGATAACATCCGTCATCGTTTTCCGGCGAATGCCTTTTTCAGACCTTTCGATCCAACTGCCCTGAGCGACTATGTTTCAGAAACATGGGTTGCCTTTCCAGTTACTCCATTTGCCATAGGATACACCTATCCTTTCCCGGAATTCACACAATCCTTCTTTTCCTTGACCGGCATATCTTATATTCAAGCCATGCCGATGATTTGGAGGGTTTTATATACCCTAGAGAAGATCATCGACCAGGAAGGCGTTGATTTAGGAATGTCGGAGTTGGCGGAGCTGTATGATCTTACTACCTTTGGTTCCCATCGTTACTTGTTCAAGCGAAAACCCGGTGCAGAACATCCTCTTCTCAAAGTCACCAAAAACGACAAAGATTGGAAACGTCGCTTCTTCTTTGTAAGAAGGGATACCATTTCAGATGGAGAGCATTTACCAAGAACATGGTCCACCCATGGTAGGCCGGAGGATCCTGAGAAGGATCACCAGATGGTCATGTTTTTGTAATAGGATCACTAACCCTTTTTGTCTTGTGTCATGCAGCCATCTCTGTTTCACATCTCATCACAACACCCGCAACCAGGGAAAGACTTGCTGCTTTCTGGGGACTCGATCCTGAAACTAGAACTTTCAAAACAACAACCCAAGATTCTCAGGAGGTATCCTCAGGCTCTGTCACAATGTCAAGTAAGTATCCTCGTTCAAAATTTAAATAAATAGTAAAACGTAAACTAAGAAGAGATACTTATCTTGTTTTGGCTGTGTAGGTGCTGGAAAATCTACCAAAGCTGCTTCAAGGTTCAGTGTCACCGATCTCACCACTGTCAAATCCTCCAAAAGGAAGGTTCCTACTAGCCCGACAGCCTCAATCCCCAAGGCACCCCTCAAAGGAAAGGGAATCAAGAAGAGAAAGGTCTCCGAGGCTGAGGATTTGCAGGGTCTGCCCTTAATTCGCCACCAGTTCCTCGAGTACTTCAATGATGTAAGGATCACTATCTCTGCTTGTATATCCTGCTGATCTAAGGATCACTTGGTCTTGAACTGCTTTATCCTTTTCTTTTGCAGAAATTTGCTGAGATTGAGGATTATGTGGGCCACGTTGAGGATCAAGATAAAAAGATTGCCGATCTCCAGCAGGTTGCTGTGCTCAAGGATCTTGCACTCGCTGATCTTCAGAAGGAACTCCAGGATACCAAACAGAAAATGGCTAAAGTGCTGGTTAATTTTGACTATGAAAGGCAAGAGATCACAGATGATGCCAAAGTCTCTGCCGCCATAGCAATGTACAAAACCAAACTTCAAATGGCCCTGGAGGCTCAGGATCCTGCCTTTGACAAAAGTAGCTGGGAAATTGAAGAATGGAGGGCAAGGCTGGCTGAATTGGGTGATGAAGAGGAGGCTGGAGAGATCTTGACAATCGAGGCTGGAAGCAAGGATGAAGCTGGTGAGGCAAGTGGAGCTGGAGGTGACAATGCAGCGAAGGCTTAGGCTGCATGATTGGGCGATGATGGAAACTTCTAGACATAGCCGGAGCCCAATTTTTAAATCTGGTAGTAGTTTTTTTGTGGTTGTGATGTTTAAAACAATGATGGTCTGTACTGAACAATAGGTTTTTTAGGATTAAGGGTCATGTATGATCCTTTGGACAATAGGCAGGATTGCAATTGGTGGAGGGATCCTCTGTTTGGGGGATGAAGCCATTGTGATCCTGCCGCCTTTATATTCCTGCACTATCTTTGAACTCATTATCATGGACACCCTTTACCTACCCCAGCGGACGGGCCACGTTTTGCTGGTAGAAGCTCGGGTAGGTAATTTTGACAACCTTTTAAGGGTTAGTCTTTTGTTAATAAATAAAAACTTAACTTTTTGTCGCTTATCTTGTGTTGTTATCCTTTTTAATATCTTACTTTCCAACTGTTGTAATGTTCATTCTGTTTATAATTATCAAGCCTTGAAAATTATTCAAAAATCTTAGGATATGATCAGGATCACATATCCCATAACCGATAAGTTCTAAAAAGTGATACAATTTAAAAATCATAAGTTCAGTTGTCAAGTATAGGGGTTATTTAAAAGAATAATGAATAAAATCAAAAGAGTTAAGGATCATACCTGAGGATCCAAGTTAGAATCCTAACAATAATAAGGATAACTATAAGATAAACCTTAGAGTGAAATAAGGATCAAGGATCCCTAGCTGCCTACCTTCAAGGACCTGAAATAGAGCATAACTTGGGACTAAGCCAATATAAGAAAAGAGTTAGCAACTGGGGACAAGCCCAAGGATAACTGGGGACAAGCCCAAGGATAACTGGGGATAAGCCCAAGGATCGTGTGTAAACTGGAGTATGGCCCTAACTGGCGACTATCCAAACTTAGTGACATGAAGATGCCAAAACCTTAGCTAACGTGAAAACGTTAGAAACCTTAGCTAACGTGAAAACGTTAGAAACCTTATGAACGGATGTATGGTACGTCTACCATTATACGTAGGATCCTAAGCATAACCAGAACAATGGAATTATCAGCCCCTAGAACGAGTACTGGTCCCAAAGCCTTGAACTACACCAGGATCATCGTGCGCTACAGGCGGAATCTGGGGACAAGCCCGAATAACTGGGGTTAAACCCAAAGGATGGATTGCTTCTGCGGATAACCAACATTATGCTATGGATACCTGAACTTTCAAAACTTGAACTCACATGAGAGATGGATAAAGGATACATGATCCTTATCCTTATATGAGAAAATAAAGAAATGAAATAGTTCAAGTTTAGGATATTACCTAAGTAAGGATCACCGATACTTTGAGGATCCTTTAAGGATATCCCTTTCGCTAGGATCACCTCTGCCATGAGGATCCTGGTCACATGAAATATTTCTTCAAGTGGACAGCATTCCAAGCTCTTGGTAGCAAATCACCTTCCATGGTTAGCAATCTATATGCCCCCTTTCCAGCTTCAGCTTCAATCAAATAAGGGCCTTCCCACTTTGGAGCCAACTTCCCAGCAGCAGGATTGGTAGTATTTTGGAATGCTTTCCTTAATACCATATCTCCAACTTGAAACCTCCTGATCCTGACATTTTTGTTGTAAGCACCAGCCATTCTTTGCTGATAACTGGCCATCATTATCCTAGCCATATCCCTGATTTCTTCAATAGTATCCAGGTCTTGAGCCAAGTTTTCATCGTTCTTCTCAGGATCACGGGTACTTGTTCTTGCAGTTGGAACCACCATTTCTGTTGGGATCACTGATTCTGCCCCAAATACCAAAGAGAATGGTGTTTGACCAGTAGCATTCTTGGGGGTAGTCCTATCAGCCCAAAGCACATAGGGTAGTTCTTCTGCCCATTTCCCTTTCTTGGATCCAAGCTTCTTCTTCAAATTGTTGATGATGATCTTGTTGGATGATTCTGCCTGACCATTAGCTTGTGGGTGGACTGGTGTTGATGTTATCATCTTAATCCCCCAGCTGTCACAAAAGTTAGTGGTTCTGCCCCCAATAAATTGGGAACCATTATCACATATAATCTCAGAAGGAATTCCAAATCTAGTTATAATATTTCTTTTAATGAAGGATATAACTTCCTTTTCTCTGACTTGGGCAAAAGCTTCAGCCTCTATCCACTTGGAGAAGTAATCAGTCATGGCTAACATAAATACTTTCCCACCGGGTGCCTTTGGGAGCTTGCCAACTATATCCATACCCCATCTCATAAATGGCCAGGAGGAGGATATAGGATGTAATAATTCAGCTGGTTGATGAAGGATATTGCTGTGTCTCTGACAAGGATCACATCTTTTAGCATACTCCATAGCATCTCTCTTCATTGTTGGCCAGTAGTATCCTGTCCTCAGGATCCTTGAGAATAGTGCCCTGCCCCCAGTGTGGTTTCCACAATCTCCTTCATGGAAGTCTTTTAAAACTTCTTGAATTTCAGGATCCTCAATGCATCTCAAGTATGGTCCTGCAAGAGATCGTTTATACAACATATTATTCATGATTGTGAATTGAGATACCTTAGATTTGAAAACCCTAGGGTTTTCTCCTGTAGGAATCTCTCCATGTTGTAAGTATCGCATAATTGGTGAGATCCATGATCCTGATCCTGAATGGGATTGAGTACCCTCACAAGGGATAATTGCAGAATCATTTCCTATCTCCATAGCCTCGTGATCCTCGATAGCCGGGGTCAGGATATGGATAATAGGAATCTTGATATCCTCCGGGATCTTCAAGGATGATCCTAAGTTAGCCAATGCATCAGCTTCTGTATTTTCTTCCCTAGGTACCTGTGACAAACTAAAGGAAACAAAAGAGAGTGCCAAACTTTTGACTATCTCCAAATATTTGGTTAGTTTTTCACCTTTAACAGCGTAGGATCCATTAAAGTGGTTTGTAATTAACAATGAATCTACATGTACCTCAAGATACCTGATCCCCATATGCTTTGCAATTTGCAAACCAGCAATTAAGGCTTCATATTCAGCCTCATTATTAGTGGTTTGGAACTCACAAGCTATAGAGTGGAGTATTATGTCCCCCTGTGACGATTTTAGTAGTATTCCAAGCCCTGTGCCTTTGACATTTGAGGATCCATCAGTGTGGAGTATCCAAGGATCCTTGGTCTCCTCTAGCTGCTGGACTTCTGACTCAGCTTCTTCTTGTAAATCACTACTGAAATCAGCCACAAAGTCAGCTAATGCTTGGGATTTGATGGCTGTCCTAGGCTCATATCTTATATCATATGCACTCAGCTTCACTGCCCACTTAGCCATCCTTCCTGACATTTCTGGTTTCCTGAGGACATTCTTAATTGGAAAATTAGTTTTTACAATAATAACATGAGTCTCAAAGTAATGTCTTAGCTTAGTAGATGCCATTATTAATGCAAGAATAAGTTTTTCAAGGTGTGAATACCTGGACTCGGCGTCAAGTAAACTTTTACTTACATAATAGACAGGATGTTGTGTACCTTCATGATCCTTAACAAGGACCGCACTTACTGCTTTTGAGGATACCGCAAGATACAAGGATAACACATCGCCTTTTTCTGGTTTCATCAAGGATGGGGCTGAGGATAAGTAATCTTTGAGGGCTCTCAAAGCATTTTCATGCTTCTCAGTCCACTCAAATTTCTTGTTCTTCCTTAGGATATCATAGAATTCTTTGCACTTCTCCGAGGATTTGGATATAAATCTGTTCAAAGCTGCTATCCTGCCTGTTAGCCTTTGAACATCCTTAGCATTGGCCGGAGATTTGATGTTCACTATTGCTTTGATTTGTTCCGGGCTAGCTTCAATGCCTCGCTTTGTCACCATATATCCTAAGAATTTACCTACTTTAACACCAAAGTGACATTTTGAAGGATTAAGTTTCATGTTATATTTGTCAAGGATATCGAATGCTTCCTCCAAGTCTCTTAGGTGATCCTCAGCTTTTAAGGATTTTACCACCATATCATCTATGTAAACCTCCATAGTTTGTCCGATCTGATCCTTGAACATCATATTTACCAGCCTTTGGTACGTTGCACCTGCATTTCTCAATCCGAACGGCATAGCAATATAGCAATATATACCAGTTGGAGTCATGAAGGCTGTGTCCTCTTGGTCGGATGGTTCCATTTGGATTTGTTGAAATCCAGATGAAGCATCCATAAAAGTTAACAGTTCATGACCCGCAGTTGCATCCACCATGGAGTCAATGTGGGGTAAAGGGAAAGGATCCTTGGGACATGCCTTATTTAAATCGGTGAAATCGACACATACCCTCCACTTTCCATTTTTCTTTTGAACAACAACCACATTGGCCAACCATCTTGGATACTTGACCTCTCTGATCATACCTGTCCGGAGCAATTTCTCTACCTCTTCCTGGATAATGGCATTCCTTTCTGGTGCAAACTTTCTTCTCCTTTGATGGATTGGTTTGAAGGATCTGTCAATGCCGAGTTTATGGGTAATAACATCTTTGGATATACCAGTCATGTCTTCATGTTTCCATGCAAAGGTAGTCTTCCTCCTTTTGAGGAAGGATACGAGGTCTTCTTTCATTTCGCCAAGGATCGCTGATCCGATATAGATTTTGGATTCAGGATCATCCGGATCCATAAGGATTTCTACCACATCCTGTTCACTTGCCTCCAAGACATCCCTTGGAGGATACTTTGATTGCTATTGCTCCCTGGACTTCGAGGCTGGTTTCATCGATGAAGTGTAGCAATTCTTAGCCTCCTGCTGATCACTATCAATCTTCACTATTCCCCAAGGACTAGGGAGCTTCACACATTGATGGTAAGTAGACGGGACTGCCTTCATATCGTGTATCCAAGGCCTGCCAAGGATCACATTACAACAAGATAAACAGTCAATAACACAAAACTTTTGGTAAGAGTGTAAGCCTTCAATGTATATTGGGAGTTTAATGTCCCCCAGGGTATTCTTAGTTTCTCCACTAAATCCCACGAGCACAGAGGATCTTGGTATGATCTCCGATTCAGGAATACCCATCTTCTTTAGGACATCAAGCTGGATAATATTCACTGAACTTCCTCCGTCTATAAGGATCCTGCGGACAAAATGGTTAGCTATGAAAAGAGTAATAACTAAACCATCGTGATGAGGATCCTGGATATCAACACGATCCTCTTCATCAAAGGTTATGACTTTCCCTTCCGAGACACTTGATGTTCGAACAGGTCTTTCTCCGTTATCCATTTTAGTTTCCTTTGCATGCCTTTTAGCTGCTGAGAAGGATGTGCCGCAAATGTCTGATCCTCCAGAAATGAAGTTTATCACTTGTGCATCCGCTGGAGGGGCTGGAGCCTTTTCAGGGATCCTTTCAGGATCCTGAGTCCTGGAATTTTTTCTTCCCAACAATTCTTTTAGATGCCCCTTGCTCAACAAGTATCCAATTTCCTTTCTTAGTGCAATGCACTCTTCTGTGAGGTGCCCAAAATCTTCATGGTATGCACACCACTTTGATTTATCCTTAGTTGCAGCTGGCCTATCATTTTTTCTGGGCCATCTAGCTTTATCACCTAGACTCTGCATCGCAAGGATTAGCTCATTATTATCAACACTAAAACAATATTCAGAAATTGGAGGATAATCCTCATCATCCTCCTCTTGATCAATAGAATGCACGTTCTGCTTATCAGATCTATTGTAGGATCTGAACTTGTTGTTCCTGAATGAGGATCCTTGCTTATCCTGCTTTGAGGATCCTGCTAACCTCTCCTGGATCCTCTTGTCGTCCTCTAGCCGGATGTACCTAAGGGCCCGGGTTCTTACCTCATCTAGGTTCCTGCATGGTGTCATAACAAGATCATCATAAAATAACGAATCCCTAAGCAATCCCATTTTAAAGGCCTCAACCGCCGTGGCTATATCTAAGTTGGGGATGTCTAAGGATTCTTTACTAAATTTGGTAATGTAATCCCTTAATGATTCATTATGACCCTGGGTTATCCTATATAAATCACTAGTTAATCGTTCAAATTTCCTACTACAAGAAAACTGATTGTTAAATAGATTAACCAGATTAGCAAATGAGGTAATAGAATAGGGAGGAAGACTTAGCAGCCATTTGAGAGCTGATCCAGTAAGAGTGGATCCGAATCCTTTGCACAGGCATGCTTCCTTTAACCTTTCTGGGATTGGATTGATCTCCATCCTCTCCCTGTATTGTGCTATGTGTTCTTCAGGATCTGTCGAACCATCATACAGCTTCATTGTAGGCACATGGAACCTCTTAGGTATCTCAGCATCACAGATTGGTGGTGCAAAACGAGATATCTTGTGGCTTCCATCTGCAATCTCTGGGATAGGTTTGACCACTCCCGGAACACTTGATATCATATCCTTTAGCTTTTGCAGTTCTCTGGCCATGGCATGATTGATACCTGGATCCTGCATGAGACCAGGATTAGTAGTATGAGAATTATTAAGAGTGTTACCTCCCATTGGATTCAAGTTAGGAAGAATAGATGTTAATCCATATTGTTGAGGGTCTGGAAGGATCGAGGGACCAGTAGAGGCATTGGTCTGCATTGGAATAAAATCTCCCTGATGGACATCTGAACTTCCTGTTTGCAAACTCCTCAAGGATCCTGGCATCTGGAAGGATCCCTGAAACTGAGATGACCCTGGAACGAAGGAGGATCCTTGAACCTGGGATGATCCTGGAACGAAGGAGGATCCTTGAACCTGGGATGATCCTGGAACGAAGGAGGATCCTTGAACCTGGGATGATCCTGGAACGAAGGAGGATCCTTGAACCTGGGATGATCCTGGAACGAAGGAAGATCCTTGAACCTGGGATGATCCTGGAACGAAGGAGGATCCTTGAACCTGGGATGATCCTGGAACGAAGGAAGATCCTTGAAACTGCTGCATTCCTGAATATCCTCCTGAACTCGTGAGGGATCCCATATGCTGAGGATAGGATCCCGCTGGCTGGAAATATGAACCTGATGCCTGGGTCATTGTTGCTGTTCCGTAGTGCACTCCTTTTGGTCCACCCACATATTGGATGTCTGGGACCACTGATGGCTGAGAAGTAATCACCGGAGTATCAAAATTCAAAGATCTGGGCATCAATGGGGAACGATCCTCCGCCGTTTTCTTCTGTTTCTTAATTTCGTCAATCTCCCGGAGGATCCTTTCGTTGGTCTTATCCTGCTCTTGTGCATGATTCCTCATCTGCAAAATCAAGGCATAGAGATCATTAGTAGTAGGATTAGTTGAAACAGAAGAAGTAGGTGGTTTTGAGAAAATGGGAGTTGGTTTCTTCGCGGCATTCTCAGTATTCTTCTGGGATCCAGAAGGTGGTGGAGGCAAAGGAGGGACGCCTTGTGAAGAAGTGAATGAGGGCATCAAGTTTGAAGCATTCTTCGCTGAGGAAGCCATTTGCTTGGTTGTAGTGAACCGGAATGAGCACAGAAATGCGTATTCTTTCAAGGATAAAGCACCAATTGCCCCACGGTGGGTGCCAAACTGTTTTGGTCAAAAAATCTGTTGAGGATAGTGCAACCAAACTCTTTGTTACGGGGAATGATGCTCAAATTGTATAACAGCGATGAAGATCACTTCAATGTAAATTGCACAAACAACACAAGGATTTATACGGGGAAAAAGCCCTTGATCAAGAGTTGATCTCCGGCACAAAAAACCCCGGGTGATGGAAACTACCGATCACCAAGCTTAAATAAATGAATTAATGTTTACAACTTCGGATAGTAACGAGCTAGGTACAAGGATCACTACGGTGGAATGTGTAAAAAGTGTATGTAATTGCTTGGTGTTTGAACGAGAGCTTGTATGAGAGCTTGTATGAGTGTTTGTACGAGTATGTGCAACTGCAAAAAATGACTAAGTGTTTTCTACTAGCTCGTTATTCCCTTTTTAAAATAGAAATAACCACCTAAACTAATTATCCGACTTTCGTGCCAAGCCTCCACGTTCTCCACAACGTCTATTTTTGGTCAAGCACGTGCAGAATAGTTTAGGAATATTCTCCAGGAATGTCGCCAAGACTTGGTCAAGCTCGTTATACCTGCGAGATAGTACAATACATAAATAAACAATCGTCAGTACGAGGATCCTTAAAGTGATCCATGATCCTGATCCTGAAGCTCTTCTGAGGATCACCACCTGTCACAGAAGTAAGGATCACCAGTTAGGATAACGAATAAGGATCACTAATTGTTAGAAAATCCTCCCCTAACACTAAGGATCACTCAGAAATGAAATTAACAAGTGACCCAATAATTTATACGAGGAAAAAGCCCTTGATCAAGAGTTGATCTCCGGCATAAAAAACCTCGGGTGATGGAAACTACCGATCACCAACTCAGATTAAACAGAAAATGTATTACAACTTCGGATGATAGCGAGCTAATTACAAGGATCACTATATTGTATTGTGCAAAAAAGTGTGTAATCGCCAAGTAAACTGTTGAGAGCTAATGAGAGCAGTTACGAGTGTGTGTGTTAAGCTAAAAAATAGCCAATTGTTCTAATTTAGCTCGCTATCCCCTTATAAATTTAGAAAAAATCTAAGATAACAAACTGTCCGCATTTAATGCAAGTCTTCCACGACCTCCATAACGTTCGAAATAGTCAAGCACGTGCGGAATAAAAAGAGAATATGCTCCAGGAATATCGCCAAGACCAAGTCCAAGCTCGTACTCCTGCAAAACAACATCGTATTCAAAGCAGACAATCGTTAGTGTAAGGATCCTTATGATGATCCATGATCCTGATCCCACAATAACTTCTGAGGATCACTAATTCAATAGAATTGAGGATCACTAAGCCTGACAGTAATTGAGGATCACTGATCATTGGAAAATCTTCCCCTAACAGTCACTATTTAGTTTTTCCATTTAAATTATTAAAAAAACTCACAATGATTGCTCGACCAAATGTACCAGCACTAACATAAGCCTATGTTTAAGGTAGCATCCCCAACCAACTTCATACAGTCAAAGGTAATTATAATGTTTTATCACCAATTTATAAATAAAATTTCCTCTATCCACAATATAAATAAATGAAATATTGTGCCCTTCATATAACATTTGGAACTGATGTAAGTAATTTCCAAGAGAAAATAGGAGTATTAGGCTCAACCAGAGAAGTGTGACACCTCTAAAGCCATTTTCTCCAATTGCTTTATCAATTGCAAGGATTTTTTTGTTTCCTTCAACCATTTTAAGTATTCAGTCACCCGTAAAATATCTAGCAATTAAAAATACAACACTTGCTGCTACTTGAAACTGATGCAAAATAAGTAACAATTATTGATTTGTCTACAATAGTCAATACACCATGCTTATGTAAACAACTTGTTCAATGACTTACAGTCCCACTTGTAGAGATAAGTATTGTGATTGTTGTTTTGGTCAAAAATCAAGCAATGACAATGTAACCAAACTTTCTGTTGTGAGGTATGATGCTTGGATTGATGGACAACAATAAGGATCACTATGAAATGTAATGAACAAGTGACACGAAGATTTATACGAGGAAAAAGCCCTTGATTAATGAATGATCTCCGGCATAAAAAACCTCGGGTGATGGAAACTACCGATCACCAACTCAAATTAAACAAGAAATGTAATACAACTTCGGATGATAGCGAGCTAAGTACAAGGATCACTATAGTGTATCGTGTGAAAAAGTGTGTAATCGCCAAGTGAGTTAACAAGAGCTGGTGAGAGCAGTTGTACGAGTGTGTGTGTAGCCAAAAATTGCCAAGTTTTTTCTAATTAGCTCGCTACCCCTTTAAAAATAGAAAATATCTACTCTAACTAACATTCCGCAAATGGTGCAAGTCCTCCACGACTCCATAACGTCCACTTCTGGCCAAGCACGTGCGGAATAATCATAGCATATTCTCCAGGAATATCGCCAAGACCAAGTCCAAGTTGATACTCCTGCAAAACAATTTCGAATTCAAAGTAGACAACCGTTAGTACAAGGATCCTTATGATGATCCATGATCCTGATCCTGCAACACTTCTGAGGATCACTACTTCAGACATAATTGAGGATCACTAAAGCCAACAGTAAATAAGGATCACCGATCATTTAGAAATCCACCCCTAACAATTGCCCCCAAAATATAAGGAGTAATTATGTAAATAAATGAGTTATATTTTGTTCTTATCCGCAATTAACCAACGGATAACTAGCCGTTGTAATCGGACTAGCCGTTACGAACATGACGTCACTGAGGTGACTATCCTGCAGAATCATCATTATAAATAGGAGTTAGAGATAGGGATCCTTTCACATTTAAATTCAAGAGAACTCCCTTTAAATTCACATCCGAAGATTAAGCAGGTATTTCTCTTCCTCTTCTTCCTTTTCGTTTTCTTTCTCTGCTCCTTCTTTCTTTACCTTCTTCGAAACCAAGATGATGCTAAGATCCTCACCAGCCAAGGATCATAAGAAGGACAGTCCTCTCAAGAGCCAGGGTATCATCAAAGATTCACCGAAAGAAAGATGTTGCTTCTCTGACCCACAAATAGACAGAATCCGGCATTGCTTCCCGACGAACACCACTTTCAAATCGTTTGATCCCACTATCCTGAGTGATTACGTTTCCGAAACTTGGGTAGCTTTCCCAGTCACTCCTTTCTCAATAGGATACTCATATCCTTTCCCTGAATTCACCCAATCCTTTATCTCCCTCACCGGCATCTCCTATATTCAAGCTATGCCAATGATCTGGAGGGTCTTATATACCCTTGAAAGGATCATTGAGCAAGAAGGAATTAACCTGGGAATGTCGGAATTGGCCGAGATGTATGATCTCACAACATTTGGATCCCACCGATATTATTCAAGCGTAAACCCGGAGAAGAACATCCCATCTTTAAAGCTACTAAGAATGATACCAATTGGGAACAGCGGTTCTTCTTTGTCAGAAGGGATTCTATCCCGAATGGAAAGGATCTGCCAAGGAAGTGGAGCACTCATGGTAGGATATAGGATCCTTAGAAGTATCACTGAGTAAGCTCATTTTTGATGATGATTACTAATATGCTTCTGTTTCTCTTGTACAACCATCACAATTTCACATATTATACCTTCACTTGCCACCGAGGAGAGACTTGCTGCTTTCAGAAAACTTGATCCTGCAACAAGATCATTCAAAACAAACACCCAGGATTCACAGGAAGTATCCTCAGGTTCTGTTACTATGTCAAGTAAGTATCCTGTATTTTGTACAGTCAAACATTTAAATAAATAGTTGAATAGAAATAGGATAAGGATGCTTATCTGTTTTGAATGTGTAGGCGCTGGAAAATCATCAAGATCTGCATCCAAATTCAGTGTCACTGAGCTTGACACCGTCCGATCCAAGAAAAGGTCTACTGCTAGCCCCTCCATTGTAATCCCCAAGGCTACCACTTCGAAGGGAAGAGGTGGAAAGAAGAGAAAAACCTCCGAAGCTGACAACCTCCAAGGCTTACCTCAGATTCGTCATCAATTTCTCGAGTACTTCAATGATGTAAGGATCACTGACTCAGTTTAATTACCCTATCCACTTGAGGATCACCTGATCCTAATCTTTGCATTGTCTTTATTGTAGAAATTTGCGGAGATCGAGGATTATGTTGGGAATGTTGAAGAGCTAGAGGAGAAACACTCTGACCTCCAGAAAGTAGCCATGCTCAAAGACCTCAAGATCGCTTCCCTTGAAAAGGATCTCAACGATGCCACAAACAGCTGCCATTCTGATCAACTTTGATTATGAGAAGAGCGAGATCACGGAGGATGCTAAGGTCTCCACCGACATTGCCATGTACAAGACCAAGCTACAGATGGCTCAAGAAGCTCAGGATCCCGCATTTGATAGGAGCAGCTGGGACATGGAAGGCTGGAAGGCCAGGCTGGCTGAGTTGGAGGATGAGGATGAGGCTGACGAGGTCCTGGCAATCGAGGCTAGTGGTAGTAGCAAGGATCAAGCAAAGGATACTGGAGCTGGAGGGGATGATGATGCAGCGAAGGTGTAAGCTGCATGAATGGGCGATGAAGGACATTTCTAGACGTAGCCGGAGCCCATTTTTTAAGTTTGGTTATGGTTTTTATTTTGATGATGTTTTGATGAACAATGGTTGGCCTGTTCTCAAACAATAGTAATTAGGGTTGAGGATCGTGGATGATCCTTTGAACAATAGGTAGGATAATAGGTGGTGGATGGATCCTCTGTTTGGGGGATGAAGCCACTTGTTATCCTTCCGTCTTTAATTTCCTGCACTTGTTAGACCTATGAACAATGGACACCCTTTGCCAACCCATGTGGACGGGCCACGTTTTGCTGGTAGAAACGTGGGTTGGCAATTTTGACAACCTTAGAAGGGTTTAAGCTTTTGTGAATAAAATAACCTTAACTTTTTGGCTTATCATGTGTTGATATCCCTGTTAATATTTTACTTTCAAACTGTTGTTATGTTCATTCTATTTAAACTTATCAAGTAGAAAAATTTAAGAAATATTCTAAAAAATTTTAGGATATAATCAAGGATCACATATCCCATAATCGATAAGTTCTGAAAAGTAATATAGTTTAAGGATCACAAGTTCAGTTGTCAAAGGATAAGGGTCATTCAAACAAATAATGAACAAAATCAAAATAGTTAAGGATCATACCTGAGAATCCAAGTTAGGATCCTATCTTTTAACACTTAATATCAGGATAACCCAGAAGACAAACCTTAGTAAAAGGTAAGGATCAAGGATCCTTAGTCGTTTAACTTCAAAAACCTGAAATAGGATACAACTTGGGACTAAGCCAATATAAGATGAAAGTTAGTAACTGGGGACAAGCCCAACAATTCTGGGGACAAGCCCAATATACTGGGGACGAGCCCAAAGGATAACTGGGGACAAGCCCAAAGGATAACTGGGGACAAGCCCAAAGGATCGTATGTAAACTGGAGTATGGCCCTCACTGGCGACTATCCAAACTTAGTGACATGAAAATGCCAAAACCTTAGCTAACGTGAAAACGTTAGAAACATTAGGAACGGATGTATGGTACGTCTACCATTATACGTAGGATCCTGAATATAGCCAGTACAATGAAATTGTCCGCCCCTAAAGCGAGTACTGGTTCCATTACCATGAACTATACCAGGATCATCGTGCGCTATTGGCGAAACTGGGGACATGCCCAAACTGGGGACTAGCCCAAATAACTGGGGTCAAGCCCAAATAACTGGGGTCAAGCCCAAATAACTGGATACTTATGTGGATACTGAATCCTTAGTTAAGGATACCTGAACCTTCAAAACTCAGAACCAAGTAAACGGAGGATAAAGGATGCAGGATCCTTATCCTTATATAAGAGAATAAAAGAATGAAATAGGTTGAGATTAGAATGTTACCAGAAAGAGGATCATCTGTCCATAAGGATCCTTCAAGGATACTTGTCAAATGAGGATCATGGATCCTAGTTACATAAAATACTTCTTCAAATGGACAACATTCCAAGCTCTTGGTAGCAAATCACCTTCCATTGTTAGCAATCGATATGCCCCCTTTCCTACTTCAGCTTCAATCAAATAGGGGCCTTCCCACTTTGGTGCTAGCTTTCCATCAGCAAGATTGGTGGTATTTTGAAACGCTTTCCTTAATACCATATCACCAACTTGGAATTTTCTGATCCTGACATTTTTGTTGTAAGCTCCAGCCATCCTTTGTTGATAACTGGCCATCCTTATCCTTGCCAAGTCCCTGATTTCCTCTATAGTATCCAGGTCTTGAACCAAGTTTCCAGCATTTTCTTCAGGATCACGAATGATTGTTCTTGCAGTTGGAACCACCATCTCTGTAGGGATCACTGATTCTGCCCCAAATACCAAAGAAAATGGAGTTTGGCCAGTAGCATTCTTGGGAGTTGTCCTATCAGCCCAAAGCACATAAGGTAGTTCTTCTGCCCATTTTCCTTTCTTGGATCCAAGCTTTTTCTTGAAATTGTTGATGATAATCTTGTTGGATGATTCTGCCTGACCATTAGCTTGTGGGTGGACTGGTGTTGATGTTATCATCTTAATCCCCCAGCTGTCACAAAAGTTAGTAGTTCTATTCCCAATAAATTGGGATCCATTATCACAAATAATCTCAGAAGGGATACCAAATCTAGTAATAATGTTTCTTTTAATAAAGCATATAACTTCCTTTTCTCTGACTTAAGCAAAGGCTTCAGCCTCTATCCACTTAGAGAAGTAATCAGTCATAGCAAGCATGAATACTTTTCCACCAGGTGCCTTAGGAAGCTTTCCAACTATATCCATTCCCCATCTCATGAATGGCCAAGAAGAGGATATAGGATGCAATAGCTCTACTGGTTGGTGAAGGATATTACTATGCCTCTGACAAGGATCACACTTCTTGGCATACTCCACAACATCCTTCTTCATAGTGGGCCAATAGTATCCTGTCCTCAGGATCCTTGAGAACAATGCTCTGCCCCCAGTGTGGTTTCCACAATCTCCGTCATGGAAATCCTTTAGGACTTCTTGGATTTCAGGATCCTCAATGCATCTTAAATATGGTCCTGCAAGAGATCGTTTGTACAACATATTATTCAATATTGTAAATTGAGATACCTTGATTTTGAAAGCCCTAGGGTTTTCTCCTGTAGGAATCTCTCCATGTTGTATGTATCTCATGATTGGAAGGATCCATGATCCTGAATGAGATTGAGTATCATCACTAGGGATGATTGTAGAATCCTCTCCTATCTCCATAGCTACATGATTCTCAATAGTCGGGGTCAGGATATGGATAATAGGGATCTTGATATCCTTCGGGATCTTGAAGGATGATCCTAAATTGGCTAATGCATCCGCCTCTGCATTCTCTTCCCTTGGTACCTGTGTCAAACTAAAGGATACAAAAGAGAGTGCCAATTCTTTGACTATCTCCAAATATTTGATTAGCTTTTCACCTTTAACATCATAGGATCCATTAAAGTGATTAGTGATCAGTAAAGAATCTACATGTACCTCAAGATACCTGATCCTCATATGCTTTGCAATTTGCAAACCAGCTATCAAGGCTTCATACTCAGCCTCATTGTTGGTAGTTTGAAATTCACAAGCTATGGAGTGGGGTATTATGTCCCCCTGTGGCGATTTTAGTAGTATTCCAAGCCCTGTTCCGTTTACATTGGAGGATCCATCAGTGAACAGTACCCAAGGATCCTTGGTTTCTTCAAGCTGTTGGACTTCTAATTCAGCCTCCTTTTGCAAATCACTACTAAAATCTGCCACAAAGTCAGCTAAGGCTTGGGATTTGATTGCAGTCCTTGGTTCATATCTTATATCATATGCACTTAACTTCACTGCCCACTTAGCCATCCTTCCTGTCATTTCAGGTTTCCTGAGAACATTCTTAATAGGAAAATTAGTTTTAACAATAATGGCATGAGTCTCAAAATAATGTCTTAATTTGGTAGATGCCATTATTAATGCAAGGATAAGCTTTTCTAAATGTGAATACCTGGATTCAGCATCAAGTAAGCTCTTACTTACATAATAAACAGGATGTTGTGTACCTTGGTGATCCTTAACAAGGACCGCACTTACTGCTTTTGAGGATATCGCCAAATATAAGGATAACACATCTCCTTTTTCTGGTTTCATCAAGGCTGGGGCTGAGGATAGGTAATCCTTAAGAGCTCTTGTCACACCCCGACTTTCCACGTATTACCGGTGGGCCCCATGGGGAGTATTGTGACGTAGTTGATATCATCATAGTCAAACAACCCAATATATATGAATGCACAGCGGAAGCAAAAGATGAATATATTACAATCCGAATATAACGTAACATCAAAGTATTACAACGGAAAGTAAAGGATCCACAGGCGGATCTTAAAACATAAACATTGTTCAACAGACTTTAGACGCCTAGAACTTGCAAGATTCCTTATTAACGTCCTGAGCTTCCAGCCAATTACGTTCAGTACCTGTCACTTAACCTTTTTGGAAAATACGTCAGTTTACACTGGTAAATACACTCAACCGACTCATTTTGAAAAGGTTTAATAAAAATTGATTTGAATGCACGTGGCACAAACTCTTTATAACTTGGGATAATTATATTTATAATCTTGTATACAGATTTACATGTTCGTTATACATTCAGGGCCCGATGTAGAAACCGAGTCAGATTAACAGACACGCCACAAGTATAGGCCCACAAGAGAGTGAGATACCGTTTTTCCTTAAACAACTGTCAGGTGTATGCCTACACCCCGTGTATAAGGCGTGGCCATTTTATAACACAATGATGTCAAGGATATCCGGGACATGGTCATTAACCCCTAAAGGTCTTTATTTCAAACAATACAGATTAAACCGGGTTACCTCAATAATTTAACCATAATAAGATTAAATATTCAATACCCGACCAAGCGGTATTATTATAATACCGTATCCCAAGCCCGTATAGGGGAAAATAAGTTAAGAGTATTTACCTGAGCTAGCTCCTGTATTAAATAGTAAGAATTTAATAACTCAGCCGTATTCACTTAAGTAAGCGTAGGTACCATTTACCGGAAGGCTCTAGTATAGAATGATGGTATAAATAACCAATTAGAATGCTAACGGGTCTTTAATTAAGCCTAAGCTTAGACCGGTTAGTCTTACAGAAGGATACGGTTCAAACGCATGATAAGGCGAAGACCGGATTAGAATGTGGTTTAGACCCGGCAAGTTTGAATACTTGTATAATATGGGTATACTAAATACATTCTGTATTTTGAGACAAAAAGGATATGGTTTGACCCGTTTCGGCTAATATATGCAAACTAGTTACATACGCCGATCCGAACGCGAAAAGTGCGTAACGAGTAACCAAATGAGTCATATGCAAGTTTCCTAAGTTATTATGCTTTAATTATGTTGTGACATCAGAAAGATATCTTATATTATGCCCAAAACGGATTTAGACTCACAATACGCCCCGTAGGGGTATTTTGGTCATTAAAAAGGTTATAAAAGAGTTTAAATATGAACCTGAGTTTTGGGTCTGATGTAATCAGTAAAATTACTCAATTTACTAGGTTATATCACTAGGGTATCATATATATGTGAAATCTATCCTTTATAACCAAACTATGCCTCTTAAGGGTATTTTGGTAATTTCACATAGGCCTAAAAGGTCAAAACTGGAAACCTGAGTGTAAGACTTTAGCTTACTATAAAAATATAATAATTTACTTAAAATATCAGTAGGTATCAAACCTTATGTGCTCAACATAATCTTAATACATACTATGAGTAAAAAATGCCTAAAAAGGCGACTTGGAACCATTTCCGGGTTTTCAAAGGAAAGCTGATATTTTTATAATTCCAGAAGGCTCAATATACTTTATTTATTATATTAGATTAGTAGAAAAAGGTTTGGGGTCAAAAGGATTTGTAAAACTCATTTTATGGCTTTAAAGGGCAAAATCGGCATTAACCGAATCATACTTAGAACTCTAAGTTATGCTCAGCCTAAAAATAAATAAAAATCTACAAAAATATTAAAATATTATTTTATATCAGTGGTTAAAAAGTTTTGGTATCAAAAGTGGGTTTAGATAGGCTATAAGCTAAATACGCCATTTAATTACTAAAAGCTTTCAAATTACGCTAACGAGCATAACTCTTAATCTAGACCTCAAACTGATGTCAAATTTTAGGTGCAAGTTTATAAATAAGTAACTAAGGTTTCTACTCTTTTACTTTTTCAAAAATATCATTTTAAGGTTAAAAGGGCATAATAGTCAACATTTAAGCATTTAACGGAATCATGCATATGAATCGGATAACTAATTAACCAAGTTGTATAATCACAGAGGGTTATACTTATAGGTAACTTGGTCCTAATAAAGCTCTAAGGCATTTCTAAACTATGCTTAAACGGGTCAGAACTGAAAGTCAAAGTATAAGTCAAACTATGCGACTTTCGATCCCGAACCGAGCCTAAACTGAAAATTGTCGAGTTGAGCATGTTGGGACATGTTCTTACATTAATTACCAAGTTACATTAATGATCAAACAGGTTACATGTATCCTACATTGCTAATTATGCTTTAATTTGGAAATAAACATTCTGTTGACTTTTTAAAGTAAGCTTTGACTCAACAATTAACATAGTTAGAGTGGGAATCAGAGAGTACCCTTTTAAGGGTTTATTACCCACCTAAATACCTACTTAAAGGTACTTTTAATTCGTGATTAGACTGAGCACATTTTAATTAATCACGAAGTCAAACCTTAATTACGATGGTTTGACTTTTAGCTAATTAACTAAGCTAAAACGAATTTAGAAAGGTTAAGAATGCTTACAAGAGTCCTAATTATGATTAGTGATCACTAGGAAAGTTGCTTGCAGACCAGAGAGCTCCAGAAGTAAGTTGCAAATGCAAATGCCCAAAAAGTTACAACTTGATTTTCTTATATAGTGAGTCCAAGAGCTTAGGATCATGCCAACTAACTCTAGTGATGTTATAAGATGATCCCAGGTGGCCTAGGATGCTAAAAACCAGATATAGGAGCCCCTTGAATCGAAAAACCAGCTTTTAAGTCGGTGTAATCGTTTTAACAGGAAGCTGGAAGTTTTTCTACACCTGGGACCTGCTTGCGCACCACAACGTCCACAGTGTTGAGGTGCGCAAGGGTCATGCCAGCACAACACATCTTTCAAATGTTTACAGTTTGGCCCCTGGACCTTCCAAACGTCGTTTTCACATTATTTCTTGCATTATAAGCCTTCTAAATTTACTTTTGAGGGTTCCAAGACTTATACAAACTTTGTTAAGTCCTTAGTTAACTTTGTAATCACCCGAAAAGCCATAATTTCCTACGTTGACGCTTTTAACCCCTCGTATATGAATTTGATCATAACTTTCTCATACGATAACAAAACTTGATGATATTTTTATCATGTATTCTAGTGACCATGTTTAATCGTTACAAAGCTTCGGGTTTGCTAAAAGGTCACTCAGAGGTATACTTTAAACATGTTGACATATTTAACCCCTGTAGTTTGTAATCTCTCACTTTCTTTTATATTTAGCTTCGTATGATGCATGATTCATTCGTGTGAATGTATAAATATCTTGTAGGGTTATTGTAAGGCATATTTATCCATTGTTGACATTTTGAACCCTTATATTCACATAGTTTCTTTATTTGTCAACTTTAGTCCCTCTAGGGTATTCTTTCACACGTTCAAGCTTATGACACGTGTCAATACATTATAGGATGTGAAGTTTCGAGGTGTTACATCCTCACCCCCTTAAAAGAAATCTCGACCTTGAGATTTGTTAAAACGCTGGAAGTACTTTTTGTCGCATAATGGACCTAACTCCTATAACATATATGGAGTCTTTCCAAGCTCCCACAGTTGACCTCTATAATAGGCACATGTATTCTTTTGGGGCTTCTTCACCTGTCGATCCTTAATCGACATAGGTTGCTCATTATATCATAAATTTGCATATCATTATGTGATAGTGCTTCTTGACTTTATTGGCGAAACACATCCTTAAATCATTAGTGTGAAATGTATTGCGAGCTCCATCCAACTCCTTAAAAAAATTTAGCTTTAAGCTATCCGATCTTGATACATTCGATTCCTTTGAATGATTTTATATATTCAGAGCTTAACTAGTCTAATAATTAACAAATTGGCACCCCCTTCCAGGGTGATATCTTTGTTGAACCTTATTCCTTCACAAGAACTTAGGAGGGTTGCTATTTTCATTAATCCTTGATTTTTATGCCGTATACTGGCAACTTACAATCGATTATGGATTTGTATGATCTTATTTGTTGTTTCCTAGGCAACCTTCTGATCCTGATAATTGGACTTCCCAAAGTCTCATCCATCAAACGGACGTTTTGATATTTTATCTATACAAGGTCTCCAAAGGAGCAACCTTGATACTTATATAACAACTATTATAAAAAGATTATCTTAGGACGAAATGGTTATTCTAACCACTGCTTAGAACTAATCCCAAGGAATAGTTAATCCTTGCGTTAGTCGATCAAATCGATGATCCTGGGCAGCTAATGAAAATTCTTAATTGTTGTCTAATTAGGGTTGCGGTAATCAATGCATAAGCAGAATGAACCGTCTTTCTTATTTAACTCTCGGAATATCGAGTTAGACTATATGAATCTCTTATCTTAAAGTTTACTTAATCAGGGTTTCTATTATTCCATAATCAATCATGGAGTTCTGCAACATTCCAACCCAAAGCAGAATGTTAATCTTAACTCTACTTGCCTCTCAGGGGTAAACAGGGTAATCTTAGGAGAAGATAATTAAGGTACAAGGAGGTTACAGAGATTTCCAAATCTCGGGCTTCGGTTCATCAATCATATTCTGTATCAGATAAGTGACACATTTATGTTACGAGTCCATGAATTCCTTAATCGGGAACATTTACTTGGACAATTCCATTTTGGATATCTTCTTTGAATACCAATAGTTGACCTTAGCACCATATGACCATTGAGATATCCTTGTGGTCCCATGCATTAAACCTCCATATTGATCAGGCATGGAAGCAATCTATGGAACATATTAAGGTACACCAATCCTCATATGACGCTTTTATCACACCGTCTGGTATCCGCAATCATTAGAGATCAAAGAGATATCAATTCTAAGTGTTGACGCATTACACCTAGAAAGAGGATACTTCTAAAATTCTACGACTGAAGTTTCTTGACAAGAATAGAAGTGTCACACCCCGACCGCGTAAAACTACAAATCGCGGCGGAAACATCGGGGCGTGTTGCAACAGAATTAATGTTTCATAACCATGGATACCAAAAGTGTTTCGTTTTATTAAACATTGAATAATTACATTGTCTGGAAACCTAAATACACAAATTAGAAATAGTCTATCATTATTATTGAGTCACTAAGGCCTTGTCCAGTCCTATGTGAGCATTCATCTTATCAATCGATATCATCCAACAATACCTGAAACATATGTGAAAACGAGGTCAGCAAAGAAATGCTGGCGAGTACATAGGTTTTGTGAAAATAAGATTCATGACTTCTGTTTAAGAAAATGTTTAGTCATGAACCTTGTAATTTGCTTTGTCTTTGTAAATCATTTGAAAAATAATAAGTTTAGGTGATATGTATAAATAAGAGAATAATGCATGATTAAATGAATAACCATGTAAAATGAGTTTGTATAAGTTAAGTTGTTTGTAAAACAATGTATTGTGAAAAGTATGTTACTTGTATAAAATGTTCTATGTCTCAAACTGAAATGATTCAAATAATGCTACAATATGTAATACCATACAAACACTTATATATAGGAAGTACCAGCGGCGTATCCACCATGTTTGTATCATATTACACACGCATCGTTACTTAATCACTTAATCAAACCAAACCACCAAGATGTAAAATGTTCATGTCCAATGTAAATCATGTTATGTATAACCAATGTCAAAAGTGATATGTATGGCTAGTGAAATGCATCAACTAAACCATAGGTGAAACGCACAAAACAAAGTATTGAAGTAAAACTTGGTTTAAACCAATACTATGTTTCGTGTAAATGCATGATCAAATGTAAATCATGTACAAATGTTTACCCAAACGTTAAAACTTGTTCTTGTTCTTAACAAACCCTTACCAAAGGGTAAGTTAATATTTTAATGTGAAACTACTTTATGGTCGATTTTCTAATAACATTCAAACCTTCTTGACGCGTTCCTCGCTCCGTCTCGCTCTCGCTCTCGTTCTTAACAAACCCTTACCAAAGGATAAGTTAATAATTACAGATTCAGTCGCTACCCACAACCCCCACACATAACAATGGGTGCAGTAAATAACGGGATGTGTCAGATCCTATGGTACCATAACCTAATACTGGTCGGCTTGATCATTGCTAATGAATGTCATCGGTTATGTAAATTACAACCAACAAGTTTGTTCACTGAAATTGTTATTAGTTTTTGAAATCATTGTATTCGTTCTTGAAATCATTGTTAGCGTTCTTGAAATAATTGTAATTGTTCTTGAAACCACATTGTAATTGTTCTTGAAACCACATTGTAATTGTTCTTGAAACCATTGATAAAACATTTAGCACATATGAGTCACCCCAAAACAGTTGAAAACAGTAAAAGAGGGGAATAATGTACTCGCCTGAGAATGCTTAGAAGTCTTGAACAACAACCAAACAAAGCTAGAGGAAGCACGGAATCAGTCGGCAATCTAAAACTATATAAATAAACCGGACTTAAATCGGGAGATCGGATAGGATGAGGCTTGGTAAACCAAATGAGTGTTGGAACTCATATGATATGGTTTAACAAGGCCTACATACTACAATGAAACCAAACCTAAGTGCTTTCGACCCATCGCGACCCATTAAGGTAGCTTATGCTACTTTAACGCGTCGTGCGCGTGAAACGCGTTCGGACCGCCTAACTAGCCCTATGACAAGTGTTATATGCCTAAACATGTTACATAATCAGTTATGTGACAAAGGTTTAGGTTACATATGCTTAATTACCAATTATACATGAAAAGGGTATTCTGGTAATTTACCTAAGGCATATAAACTACCTATCATACAACTACTTAAACGATGTGACCATAGGGTATAACCTCGGAAGGTTATTCCCTACCTACTATGGTCACCTAATGTGTTTGGTCGGATCCTAATGATCGACCAAATGGGTCGGGTTCGAGGTATAAGCGATTTATCAGATCGCTTACCCTACGACCCTAGACAACGTGGTAATCAGTAGGCATAGTCCCAAGGGACTATAACCATCGTGATTACAATCACGTTGCGAAATTCAAACGAACTTCGCATTGACCATTACTGGTCAACGCTGAAAGTCAAACAAAGTTTGACTTTCGGACTCGAAAAGCAATAAAATAAGGAAAAGAACGAAAGAATACTTACCCAGGGTCCCCGAATGCTAATCCCGATCCAAGAATCTCAGGTATGAAACAATGGTTTCAACTTAGAGTTTCTAAAATCAGAATTCTTGTAAGTTATGCAATGGGGGGCATGGGGTATATATAGTTTTCGGTCCACCGTTGAGATCGTTTGATGGAAAACGTGCCATGATCCAACCCGTACACTTGTTGGAAACTCATGGTAGCTAAAAATGGTTCTTATCCGCTGACTAGACATGTGAGAATGTGTGGTGGAGGATTAATCAGCTGAAATCTGATATTAAAAACATTGAATCTGGTCAGATCATGCAGTAGCGTAGCGCGACGGGTAGGCCCTTAGGGCTCGCGCTACGCTAGCACCCCCTGATTCAGAAATGTTTCAGAATTGGCAGAAATGGTCCCCGCACGTGTTTAAGGCCTTTTCGATGCGTTTGAGCCTCGTTAACCTCATTTCAAGGCTCTATAATGAAGTTAAAGTATAGGGAACTCAAAACATGCTCAAAAATATCTCGGATGTTGGTTCGTTTGGTCGTACGAACGCGATGTTCGCTTAATTACGACGGAATGCGCATAAGCGCGAAAAACGATCCAAATGACGCGACGAATGGATTTTTCTTGTGGCGAACACTAAAATATAATATAGTCATGCTTACATAAATTTTTGGATGTCCGGATGTATTCAGAACGTAAGTTATGCGCGAAAATGCAAACTTGTGCACTTTTTGACGCTTTTAGTCCCTGAATGACACAAAAGTTTATTTTAGCATACCGAACACCTCAAAGCCTATTTCTAAGCTATGTGAAGGATATTTATGGTATGTTTAACTTATGGTCATGTTCCGGAATGTCTGTTACAGTTCAAATTGGCATACTTTCGCAGTTTGTCAAGTTTAGTCCCTGTAAGCGAATTAACTTGTTTTTGCCATACCAAAGCCTTCAAAACTTATTTCTAAGTTATGTAAAGGTTATTTAAGGTATGTTAAGCCAATGTCACTATTCCGAAGTGTTCGTTGCATTAAACTGGTTATATTTACGCATCAGTGCGCGTATAACCTTCCAGAAAGCGATTTAGAGTTTGAAATCGAACAAGAGTTGATATGTGTAAACGATACACATATTTTTACAAATCCCAAGTATGAAATACAATATTTCATTGGTTTGGCATTTGTTTGTTGGCCGTGGAGTCACAGGTGTTACAGTCTCCCCTACTTTAGGAAATTTCGTCCCGAAATTTATTTAGAGGAAACTTGTGAGAGCTTGAAAACATGAAGTTGAAAAGATCGAACAACATTGGTTAGGGTTCTGAACTTTTAGTAACTTTAATAACATCATGATTGCAATGTAAGAGGGATACTTATATACAAGTATATGAAGCGTCATTGGTGCGTCCACCGTACCTCCATTACATCGTTCTCATTTCGTTATTGTTGTCACTATCGGTTCTTACACATAATAAATCTTACTGGGTTTCTGTGCACTAAATTTCATAATTATGTACGCGTCCATAATCAGACAATTCCTTGCACAGTTCACACAGTCTATTTTATAATGTCTAGGGTAAAACCAAATGAACTTTCCTATGATGAGTGTGACTAGACCTCCGTAGAGTCCTTTTAATTAAATCAATAAATGATCTAAATAGACTATCAAGGAGTCTGTTCAGCTACATCACTAGATGTCGTTCTTTAACCAAATTGTGAATCAATCTTTTAGACTAGACCACTAAAAGGATCTCTTATCGAATCATGGAATGGTACTATATAACCCAAGGGTCTTAACTACTACGTAGGAGCCCATAAGGATTTAAGGTAGTACCTTTTGACTATCCTGCTATGAATCCCTCATATGAAGATATGAAAGATCCTGCGAGGATTTGGATAACGAATTATCCAGAGTATAAAAACACAAAAACATAGAGGAGAATACATAACACATAAACACATAATCGCATAATTGCATACTCGTTCAATCGCATAATCGTTCAATTTGACCTTTATTTTGTTATCTTTTGACACGGGTATTTAAAGCATACCAGGAACCCAATCCGTGGATTTCCTTTGGCACTTTAAATATTTTCAAGAATCTAACTATGAAGATAGGAAGATCTTAAAAGGAATTCGGTTTGTCCTAATTGAGTTGTTTTGTACATTTTAAAGTGTACAAGGAATTCAATCAGGGCTCCGATGTCAACGAAGGTGTTGATTGTGATTGGCTCAGGACATGAATAGATCAAGATGTCATCAATAATAACAATGACGATCTGATCCAAATAAGACTTGTAGACTCTATTTATTAAGTCCATGCAGCTGGCTGGAGCATTTGTCAACCCAAAGGGCATGACTGTAAACTCGTAATGGCCATACTTCGTGCAGAAAACCGTTTTGGGAATATCTTCTTCGAGCATACGAAGTTGATGATACCCAGAACGCAAATCGATCTTGGAAAAGCATGAAGCGCTCTGCAGATGATCGGAGAGATCATCAATTTAAGGTAGGGGATATCGATTCTTGATGGTAAGCTTAACAGGCTTACGTTAATCGATATGAATTCGAGAAGATCCATCTTTCTTTTTCACAAAGAGGGCAAGAGTTTTCCCCAAGGTGAAAAGTTCGGACGGATGAATCCTTTATCAGACAACTCTTGAAGCTGTTTGATAATTCTTGCATCTCGAACGGTGCAAGACGATAAGATAATTTAGATTTAAAAGAAGTAAGTGTTTGAGGTTCTTATGGAGATCACAAGTGATCATAAAAATGACAGAACCACACGAGTAGTTTTGTCTTTGTGTTAACATCATAAGGTTGAATCAAACATTCATACAATTGCATTAGTTAAAAATAAAACCACAAATTTTATTTATATAACAACCGCATTGTCTTTAAATGTTACAAGATAACACCCAGAGGAACAACAAACTACTAATTGTTCACTCGTTCATCATTGAGTGCCTCATTGATGTTAAACACTCGACCGCGTGCTGGATTCACATTGACGTTGACGTTCGCATTCGGGTTTGCGCCAGCATTTGCATTCACCATTCTTGGGCAGTTGTGGCGGAAGTGACCAATCTCTCCGCAGTTGAAACATGAACCCAGTGGAAATGTCGCAGCATTCCCTTGAACCGGAGCTTGAACCTGAGCAGCCTGATTTTGTCCCAAACGACAAACCTTGGCCAAATGCCCAAGTTTACCACACGCCGTGCATTGCCAGCAAGCTTGTTGTACTGCGTGATGACCGTTGCAGCATGCACAATAAGGTGCGGTACCGGCATATGCTTTCTTTGCAGGTGGCTGAGCTGGTTGGTTCCGCGGGTTCTGAGCAGTCTGTGCTGTAACAGCAAAATTTTGGGCACCCTTTCGCTTCTTTGATTTCTTTGACGTCTCACCTTCCTTACTCTTCTTGTTTTGACCTTTCTTGCTATCCTCCTTGTCAGCTGACTGTTTCTTGCCCTTGTCACCCTTCCTGTGTAACTTGTTCTTCCGAATCTGCGACTCAGTCAATGTCGCTGATAACTCGATCGCCTGACGGAGTGTGGCAGGGTTACTACCAGTAAGGATGTCTTGTACCGAGTCAGGTAGGCCGTCGATGTACCTTTCGATAGCTATGTCAAGTGGGGTAACCATTGTCGGGCAAAGCAGACTCAGCTCCTCAAACCTATCAGTATACGCCCTGTGCTCACCACTATCTTGCTTCAACTCATCAAATTCCTTCTCCAAAGCTCGCTGCTCATGACGAGGACAGAATTCCCTCATCATAAGGGCCCTAAGTTCTGCCCACGTCTGAGCTAGAGCAACTTCTGCACCACGATCCCTCATAATCCCGTTCCACCATGTGAGAGCCCTCTTCTGAAACACACTCGAAGAAAACTCAACCTTGCGATTGTCAGGACACTGCACGTGGCGGAAAGTATTCTCAATGCTCTCGAACCATTGAAGAAGCCCAGTCGCCCCTTCAGAACCACTAAACTTGAGTGGTTTAGCCTGGTTAAAATCCTGGTATTTGCATGGAACATTGCTGTTGTTGTTGGCTTGGTTCCATTGAGCAAAGAGAATTGGAAATTGAGCAGCCATCTGCTGTGCAATGATTTCTGCCAGCTCGGCAGTCTCTATCTGGTTTTCGCGTCGAGGAGGCATTGTCTAAAAGAGGAAACATGAAAGGAAACGAGTGAGAGAATTTAGACGAAAAGAATGAGATGAAACAAATCTGATGAAAGCAAGGATAGTGGTCATTTGTTTGTTACTACAAAACAACAAACGACCTTGGTGATTAGTCAAAGTAAATAGGTTAAAAATAATGTATCGCGAAGACATGCTCGCCTATAAGTGAACACTCATCCCAAGAATTCCCAGGTAAGCACAACTGGTCTCGCGTCTGATGAGATGTATACGAAGTGCTTGCCTAGACAGAAAACCCAGAATACAGGCATTCACCCTTCCAGTTTGCACGTGTTCACATTATTTAAAACCCAAAACCTTGACGAGATTTTGAAAATTCAAAGGGGTTCAAAACCTAGAAATTAATCATCCTAGAACAGATGATTAGTTTTCAAAGCGGTTTTGAAATTTATGTTCTTGTTGTGGTCGTCGCCTAAGGATAGGTGACGGTATTGTTTTATGACTAAACGCAAGTAAACTCGCGTTAGGGTCCTAAGAAAGTTATAGACTAGGTCAAAGCATTACTAATAACCTAATTCCCTATAACCATTGGCTCTGATACCATCTTTCTGTCACACCCCGACCGCGTAAAACAACAAATCGCGGCGGAAACATCGGGGCGTGTTGCAACAGAATTAATGTTTCATAACCATGGATACCAAAAGTGTTTCGTTTTATTAAACATTGAATAATTACATTGTCTGGAAACCTAAATACACAAATTAGACATAGTCTATCATTATTATTGAGTCACTAAGGCCTTGTCCAGTCCTATGTGAGCATTCATCTTATCAATCGATATCATCCAACAATACCTGAAACATATGTGAAAACGAGGTCAGCAAAGAAATGTTGGCGAGTACATAGGTTTTGTGAAAATAAGATTCATGACTTCTGTTTAAGAAAATGTTTAGTCATGAACCTTGTAATTTGCTTTGTCTTTGTAAATCATTTGAAAAATAATAATTTTAGGTGATATGTATAAATAAGAGAATAATGCATGATTAAATGAATAACCATGTAAAATGAGTTTGTATAAGTTAAGTTGTTTGTAAAACAATGTATTGTGAAAAGTATGTTACTTGTATAAAATGTTCTATGTCTCAAACTGAAATGATTCAAATAACGCTACAATATGTAATACCATACAAACACTTATATATAGGAAGTACCAGCGGCGTATCCACCATGTTTGTATCATATTACACACGCATCGTTACTTAATCACTTAATCAAACCAAACCACCAAGATGTAAAATGTTCATGTCCAATGTAAATCATGTTATGTATAACCAATGTCAAAAGTGATATGTATGGCTAGTGAAATGCATCAACTAAACCATAGGTGAAACGCACAAAACAAAGTATTGAAGTAAAACTTGGTTTAAACCAATACTATGTTTCGTGTAAATGCATGATCAAATGTAAATCATGTACAAATGTTTACCCAAACGTTAAAACTTGTTCTTGTTCTTAACAAACCCTTACCAAAGGGTAAGTTAATATTTTAATGTGAAACTACTTTATGGTCGATTCTCTAATAACATTCAAACCTTCTTAACGCGTTCCTCGCTCCGTCTCGCTCTCGCTCTCGTTCTTAACAAACCCTTACCAAAGGATAAGTTAATAATTACAGATTCAGTCGCTACCCACAACCCCCGCACATAACAATGGGTGCAGTAAATAACGGGATGTGTCAGATCCTATGGTACCATAACCTAATACTGGTCGGCTTGATGATTGCTAATGAATGTCATCGGTTATGTAAATTACAACCAACAAGTTTGTTCACTGAAATTGTTATTAGTTTTTGAAATCATTGTATTCGTTCTTGAAATCATTGTTAGCGTTCTTGAAATAATTGTTATTGTTCTTGAAACCACATTGTAATTGTTCTTGAAACCACATTGTAATTGTTCTTGAAACCACATTGTAATTGTTCTTGAAACCATTGATAAAACATTTAGCACATATGAGTCACCCCAAAACAGTTGAAAACAGTAAAAGAGGGGAATAATGTACTCGCCTGAGAATGCTTAGAAGTCTTGAACAACAACCAAACAAAGCTAGAGGAAGCACGGAATCAGTCGGCAATCTAAAACTATATAAATAAACCGGACTTAAATCGGGAGATCAGATAGGATGAGGCTTGGTAAACCAAATGAGTGTTGGAACTCATATGATATGGTTTAACAAGGCCTACATACTACAATGAAACCAAACCTAAGTGCTTTCGACCCATCGCGACCCATTAAGGTAGCTTATGCTACTTTAACGCGTCGTGCGCGTGAAACGCGTTCGGACCGCCTAACTAGCCCTATGACAAGTGTTATATGCCTAAACATGTTACATAATCAGTTATGTGACAAAGGTTTAGGTTACATATGCTTAATTACCAATTATACATGAAAAGGGTATTCTGGTAATTTACCTAAGGCATATAAACTACCTATCATACAACTACTTAAACGATGTGACCATAGGGTATAACCTCGGAAGGTTATTCCCTACCTACTATGGTCACCTAATGTGTTTGGTCGGATCCTAATGATCGACCAAATGGGTCGGGTTCGAGGTATAAGCGATTTATCAGATCGCTTACCCTACGACCCTAGACAACGTGGTAATAAGTAGGCATAGTCCCAAGGGACTATAACCATCGTGATTACAATCACGTTGCGAAGTTCAAACGAACTTCGCATTGACCATTACTGGTCAACGCTGAAAGTCAAACAAAGTTTGACTTTCGGACTCGAAAAGCAATAAAATAAGGAAAAGAATGAAAGAATACTTACCCAGGGTCCCCGAATGCTAATCCCGATCCAAGAATCTCAGGTATGAAACAATGGTTTTAACTTAGAGTTTCTAAAATCAGAATTCTTGTAAGTTATGCAATGGGGGGCATGGGGTATATATAGTTTTCGGTCCACCGTTGAGATCGTTTGATGGAAAACGTGCCATGATCCAACCCGTACACTTGTCGGAAACTCATGGTAGCTAAAAATGGTTCTTATCCGCTGACTAGACATGTGAGAATGTGTGGTGGAGGATTAATCAGCTGAAATCTGATATTAAAAACATTGAATCTGGTCAGATCATGCAGTAGCGTAGCGCGACGGGTAGGCCCTTAGGGCTCGCGCTACGCTAGCACCCCCCTGATTCAGAAATGTTTCAGAATTGGCAGAAATGGTCCCTGCACGTGTTTAAGGCCTTTTTCGATGCGTTTGAGCCCCGTTAACCTCATTTCAAGGCTCTAAAATGAATTTAAAGTATAGGGAACTCAAAACATGCTCAAAAATATCTCGGATATTGGTTCGTTTGGTCGTACGAACGCGATGTTCGCTTAATTACGACGGAATGCGCATAAGCGCGAAAAACGATCCAAATGACGCGACGAATGGATTTTTCTTGTGGCGAACACTAAAATATAATATAGTCATGCTTACATAAATTTTTGGATGTCCGGATGTATTCAGAACGTAAGTTATGCGCGAAAATGCAAACTTGTGCACTTTTTGACGCTTTTAGTCCCTGAATGACACAAAAGTTTATTTTAGCATACCGAACACCTCAAAGCCTATTTCTAAGCTATGTGAAGGATATTTATGGTATGTTTAACTTATGGTCATGTTTCGGAATGTCTGTTACAGTTCAAATTGGCATACTTTCGCAGTTTGTCAAGTTTAGTCCCTGTAAGCGAATTAACTTGTTTTTGCCATACCAAAGCCTTCAAAACTTATTTCTAAGTTATGTAAAGGTTATTTAAGGTATGTTAAGCCAATGTCACTATTCCGAAGTGTTCGTTGCATTAAACTGGTTATATTTACGCATCAGTGCGCGTATAACCTTCCAGAAAGCGATTTAGAGTTTGAAATCGAACAAGAGTTGATATGTGTAAACGATACACATATTTTTACAAATCCCAAGTATGAAATACATTATTTCATTGGTTTGGAATTTGTTTGTTGGCCGTGGAGGCACAGGTGTTACAAGAAGAAATAGTTCTTATGATTCCTGCCTTCACTTAATAACTATGGTTCTTAAGAAAGATTTTAAAACTTTGCTATACTTATAGTTTACGAAGGATTTGGAGCAAGTAGCATTCAGCTCTTTGAATTTTTTTTCACGATCTTCTTCACAGCTTTTCCCACAGCTGCGTCTTATCATAGTTTGAAGAACATCCTTGGACTTTTTCAGGTTTACAATTGTAGTATCATTAGCATGCGCCGCCTCATCAATGGCGTGATTGACTGATGACTTATCCGAGTTTGTCATACTCAAGATTTGGTTCCTATTACTAAATGAATCAATCTCTTGGTTGCGATCCGACAACTGCTATTCATCATCCTCATGGTCTTATATACTAACCATGGTTTCATTAAACCATACCGGCCAATATAGAATTAACATTCTCAATGAACGTTATTTAATATATATAAATTTTACTTAGCCTAGGTCACAAAAGACCTTTAATGGCATTTAAAGTTTGGTCCTAATCCATCACCTTTTTGATAGGGGATCAAAATTTCACATCTGTCTTTATTATAGTGATGAATTTGGATAGCTTGAAAGCTTGCCATAAGGATATCAGAAAAGAGTGATTTAAAAAATATCAATCTAAGATTTGTTAGAGCATTTTCTATAGTGTCATCGGCCAATTTCTATCTTGCGTTAAATGACCGGAGTCTTAATCAGTGGAGACAACAGTTCACAACATTTATCGTTCTTTATAGAATTATATTTGCCAGCATCAAATAAATTTCTGTATGAACTGCTTGATAAGGAAAGGTACCTGCTATAAGGTTATCATTCTGCACCATCTCCTGGGCGTTCATCATGCGTTTGTTTTCTTGGCTTCTTCGGGCTTCTTCTGGTTCCTAGGACAGTTGGTCTTGATATGCCCCTTCTCGTTGCAACCATAACAGGTTGCGTCTTTCAACTTCTTGCAATCCAGGGTTTTATGTTCCTTAGACTTGCAAATTCCACACGGTAGAGGCTGAGATTCAAATCTGCATTTCCCGAGGTGGTATTTCCTACAAGTTTCGCACCTGGTCTTCTCACCTGACTGCTGGTTGTCTCTCTTAAACCCAGAACTCTTCTTATCCTCAGAGTTCCTCTTCCTATCGGAGCGATGAGAATCCTCATCCGCCCTTTTACGCTTTCCATCTTCAGTTCTCTATAATGAGAGCAACAAACTGTTCCCATGACATGTTGTAAAGTGGGATCTTCCCAGCAGCTTGAATGAGAGCCTTCCACCATGCTAGTGCCTCTCCCTTGAATGATTGGGATACATATTTCACTACATCCCTTTCAGCACAACCGCTGATGTCAACTACCGTGTCCATCTCATCCAACCAGGTCATACAATCTATTGCTCCTTTCTCCCCAGTAAAATCCCGGGGTTTGTAGGAAACAAAGTATTTATAGGTACAGGGCTTGGTACGCGGTTCGTTATCGAACACTATCCTCTTGGATGGAACACTGTGTTCATTAGATGAATGTCGATCATCATCCTTCTTTAGTTCGTCTTTCTTAGAGGGTGGCTTGTTATGAGGCTCTGAATGAGTTTTAGGGATAGACTTAGAGTGGGGTACAGATGAGGCTCGACTATGCGTCCCACTATACTCCTTAAATTGCTCCTCTACAGCTTTAGATACAGCTGTATCAATCAGTGTACGAAGCTCTCCTCTGGTTATATTAACCCTATCATCATCGTGGTTTTCCAGGGGATGACTGTTTACTTCTTCTGACCTGGCCATGTAGCTTTAATTGCTACATAAAATCAAACACGGACAAGGTTTATACGGAAGCTTATACAGTTTTATCATTTTAAATGATTTATTAACCATGTTTTTAATACACATATTAGTTAATTTGCTATATATATAATTGTTCAGGATTTTTATCATAATCCTAAATTATAAATTAATGATAGCACAAAAGGCCTAGTCACGTAGACAAGTTTAATTTATAAGCCCCTAATTTATGGAATCAAGGCATTAAGGTTTGAATCAAAGTTCATTACCTTTTCTTGACAGGGAGTTGTAGGCTACCACTGTCTTTAGTCTAGAGGACGTTAATTATAGTCCGTGGGCACTTCATCCATAAGGGATGATTATATAAATAAGGGAATTTAGAATAACCCATTTAATAATGACTTATGTGATTTTATCGTGTCACATCTTGTCAAGCATGATAATATGCTTTTAGATATTAAGAAAATGATTTGAATCTCTTGAAAAGGTCCTACCATCTTGGCCTTGTCCGCAGCGACATTTAGGCTAGGTTTTACCCTTAAGATTCTTTTCAATATTTAACGTAGAACAATCCTAAATTGAAATGCTAACAAGGATCTGAGACTAATTGTGGAACTACCATCTTGGCCCTGTCTTAAGGTGACATATGAGCTAGGTTTTGTCCTTTTTAGGTTTTGCCATTTTATTGTAATGGTAGATCTTTTAAAAGGAATGTTATTTTAAATCTAATCGTTCTTATCAAAATTTAAACAAATACACGGTTGCCCAAAACGGGACTTCTAACTGAAATGACTCGCCCATGCAAGGGCTAATCAGAAAATAACAAAAGAAACAAATAAAACGCATTAGGATTAGTCCTATGTTCTTGTCTAGACTCAAGAATGTGCAACTGTGTATCTGAGATTAAACACAAAAGGCTAGTGTTTAATTCACTCAGTGTTGGCTCTGATACCAACCTGTCACACCCCGACTTTCCACGTATTACCGGTGGGCACAGTGGGGAGTATCGTGACGTAGTTGATATCATCATAGTCAAACAACACAATATATATGAATGCACAGCGGAAGCAAAAGATGAATATATTACAATCCGAATATAACGTAACATCAAAGTATTACAACGGAAAGTAAAGGATCCACAGGCGAATCTTAAAACATAAACATTGTTCAACAGACTTTAGACGCCTAGAACTTGCAAGATTCCTTATTAACGCCCTGAGCTTCCAGCCAATTACGTTCAGTACCTATCACTTAACATTTTTGGAAAATACGTCAGTTTACACTGGTAAATACACTCAACCGACTCATTTTGAAAAGGTTTAATAAAAATTGATTTGAATGCACGTGGCACAAACTCTTTATAACTTGGGACAATTATATTTATAATCTTGTATACAGATTTACATGTTCGTTATACATTCAGGGCCCGATGTAGAAACCGAGTCAGATTAACAGACACGTCACAAGTATAGGCCCACAAGAGAGTGAGATACCGTTTTTCCTTAAACAACTGTCAGGTGTATGCCTATACCCCGTGTATAAGGCGTGGCCATTTTATAACACAATGATGTCAAGGATATCCGGGACATGGTCATTAACCCCTAAAGGTCTTTATTTCAAACAATACAGATTAAACCGGGTTACCTCAATAATTTAACCATAATAAGATTAAATATTCAATACCCGACCAAGCGGTATTATTATACTACCATATCCCAAGCCCGTATAGGGGAAAATAAGTTAAGAGTATTTACCTGAGCTAGCTCCTGTCTTAATGAGTAAGAATTTAATAACTCAGCCGTATTCACTTAAGTAAGCGTAGGTACCATTTACCGGAAGGCTCTAGTCTAGAATGACGGTATAAATAACCAATTAGAATGCTAACGGGTCTTTAATTAAGCCTAAGCTTAGACCGGTTAGTCTTACAGAAGGATACGGTTCAAACGCATGATAAGGCGAAGACCGGATTAGAATGTGGTTTAGACCCGGTAAGTTTGAATACTTGTATAATATGGGTATACTAAATACATTCTGTATTTTGAGACAAAAAGGATATGGTTTGACCCGTTTCGGCTAATATATGCAAACTAGTTACATACGCCGATCCGAACGCGAAAAGTGCGTAACGAGTAACCAAATGAGTCATATGCAAGTTTCCTAAGTTATTATGCTTTAATTATGTTGTGACATCAGAAAGATATCTTATATTATGCCCAAAACGGATTTAGACTCACAATACGCCCCGTAGGGGTATTTTGGTCATTAAAAAGGTTATAAAAGAGTTTAAATATGAACCTGAGTTTCGGGTCTGATTTAATCAGTAAAATTACTCAATTTACTAGGTTATATCAGTAGGGTATCATATATATGTGAAATCTATCCTTTATAACCAAACTATGCCTCTTAAGGGTATTTTGGTAATTTCACATAGGCCTAAAAGGTCAAAACTGGAAACCTGAGTGTAAGACTTTAGCTTACTGTAAAAATATAATAATTTACTTAAAATATCAGTAGGTATCAAACCTTATGTGCTCAACATAATCTTAATACATACTATGCGTCAAAAATGCCTAAAAAGGCGACTTGGAGCCATTTCTGGGTTTTCAAAGGAAAGCTGATATTTTTATAATTCCAGAAGGCTCAAAATACTTTATTTATTATATTAGATCAGTAGAAAAAGGTTTGGGGTCAAAAGGATTTGTAAAACTCATTTTATGGCTTTAAAGGGCAAAATCGGCATTAACCGAATCATACTTAGAACTCTAAGTTATGCTCAGCCTAAAAATAAATAAAAATCTCCAAAAATCTTAAAATATTATTTTATATCAGTGGTTATAAATTTTTGGTATCAAAAGTGGGTTTAGATAGGCTATAAGCTAATTACGCCATTTAATTACTAAAAGCTTTCAAATTACGCTAACGAGCATAACTCTTAATCTAGACCTCAAACTGATGTCAAATTTTAGGTGCAAGTTTATAAATCAGTAACTAAGGTTTCTACTCTTTTACTTTTTCAAAAATATCATTTTAAGGTCAAAAGGGCATAATAGTCAACATTTAAGCATTTAACGGAATCATGCATATGAATCGGATAACTAATGAACCAAGTTGTATAATCACAGAGGGTTATACTTATAGGTAACTTGGTCCTAATAAAGCTCTAAGGAATTTCTAAACTATGCTTAAAAGGGTCAGAACTGAAAGTCAAAGTATAAGTCAAACTATGCGACTTTCGATCCCGAACCGAGCCTAAACTGAAAATTGTCGAGTTGAGCATGTTGGGACATGTTCTTACATTAATTACCAAGTTACATTAATGATCAAACAAGTTACATCTATCCTACATTGCTAATTATGCTTTAATTAGGAAATAAACATTCTGTTGACTTTTTAAAGTAAGCTTTGACTCGACAATTAACATAGTTAGAGTGGGAATCAGAGAGTACCCTTTTAAGGGTTTATTACCCACCTAAATACCTACTTAAAGGTACTTTTAATTCGTGATTAGACTGAGCACATTTTAATTAATCACGAAGTCAAACCTTAATTACGATGGTTTGACTTTTAGCTAATTAACTAAGCTAAAACGAATTTAGAAAGGTTAAGAATGCTTACAAGAGTCCTAATTATGATTAGTGATCACTAGGAAAGTTGCTTGCAGACCAGAGAGCTCCAGAAGTAAGTTGCAAATGCAAATGCCCAAAAAGTTACAACTTGATTTTCTTATATAGTGAGTCCAAGAGCTTAGGATCATGCCAACTAACTTTAGTGATGTTATAAGATGATCCCAGGTGGCCTAGGATGCTAAAAACCAGATATAGGAGCCCCTTGAATCGAAAAACCAGCTTTTAAGTCGTTGTAACCGTTTTAACAGGCAGCTGGAAGTTTTTCTACACCTGGGACCTGCTTGTGCACCCCAACGTCCACAGTGTTGAGGTGCGCAAGGGTCATGCCAGCACAACACATCTTTCAAATGTTTACAGTTTGGCCCCTGGACCTTCCAAACGTCGTTTTCACATTATTTCTTGCATTATAAGCCTTCTAAATTTACTTTTGAGGGTTCCAAGACTTATACAAACTTTGTTAAGTCCTTGGTTAACTTTGTAATCACCCGAAAAGCCATAATTTCCTACGTTGACGCTTTTAACCCCTCGTATATGAATTTGATCATAACTTTCTCATACGATAACGAAACTTGATGATATTTTTATCATGTATTCTAGTGAGCATGTTTAATCGCTACAAAGCTTCGGGTTTGCTAAAAGGTCACTCAGAGGTATACTTTAAACATGTTGACATATTTAACCCCTGTAGTTTGTAATCTCTCACTTTCTTTTATATTTAGCTTCGTATGATCCATGATTCATTCGTGTGAATGTTTAAATATCTTGTAGGGTTATTGTAAGGCATATTTATCCATTGTTGACATTTTGAACCCTTATATTCACATAGTTTCTTTATTTGTCAACATTAGTCCCTCTAGGGTATTCTTTCACACGTTCAAGCTTATGACACGTGTCAATACATTATAGGATGTGAATTTTCGAGGTGTTACAGCTCTGAGGGCACCTTCATGCTTCTCAGTCCGTTCAAATTTCTTGTTTTTCCTCAGGATATCGTAGAATTACTTACACTTTTCTGAGGATTTGGATATGAATCTGTTCAAGGCTCCGATCCTGCCTGTCAATCTTTGCACATCCTTAGCATTGGCAGGAGATTTGATATTTACAATAGCCTTGATTTGCTCTGGACTTGCTTCAATGCCCCTCTTTGTCACCATATATCCTAAGAATTTACCTGCCTTAACACCAAAATGACACTTAGATGGATTAAGTTTCATATTATATTTATCAAGGATATTTAATGCTTCCTCCAAGTCTTTAAGGTGATCCTCAGCCTTCTTGGACTTAACCACCATGTCATCAATATAGACTTCCATAGTGTGTCCAATTTGTTCGTTGAACATCATATTGACAAGCCTTTGGTAAGTAGCACCTGCATTCCTTAGTCCAAATGGCATAGCAATATAACAATATATACCAGTTGGGGTCATGAAGGCTATATCCTCCTGATCAGATGGTTCCATCTGAATTTGTTGGAATCCAGATGAAGCATCCATGAAAGTTAACAACTCATGACCCGCAGTAGCATCCACCATGGAGTCAATGTGGGGTAATGGGAAAGGATCCTTGGGACATGCCTTGTTTAAATCAGTGAATTCGACACATACCCTCCACTTTCCATTTTTCTTTTGAACAACAACCACATTGGCTAACCATCTTGGACACTTAACCTCTCTTATCATACCTGCTCGAAGTAGCTTATCTACCTCTTCCTGGATAATAGCATTTCTTTCACGTGCAAACTTCCTCCTCTTTTGATGTATAGGCTTGAATGACTTGTCAATGCCAAGTTTATGAGTAATTATATCCTTAGATATACCTGTCATGTCTTCATGTTTCCAGGCAAAGGTGGATTTCCTTCTCTTAAGGAAGGATACTAGCTCCTGTTCGATATCGCTAAGGATCCCTGATCCTATGAAGATCTTGGATTCAGGATCATCAGGATCCATGAGGATTTCTTTCAAATCCTGTTCTCTTGCCTCCAAGACATCTCTTGAAGGATACTTTAATTGCTATTGCTCCCTTGGTCTTGAGGCTGGCTTCATTGATGAGGTATAGCAATTTTTAGCCTCCAGTTGATCACTCTCAATTTTCACCACTCCCCAAGGACTTGGAAGCTTTACACATTGATGATAGGTGGATGGGACTGCCTTCATATCATGTATCCATGGCCTGCTAAGGATAACATTACAACATGATAAGCAATCTATAACACAAAACTTTTGATAAGAATGCAATCCTTCAATATAGATTGGGAGTTTGATGACCCCCAATGTATTCTTAGTTTCTCCACTGAATCCCACAAGCACTGAGGATCTTGGGATAATATCAGACTCCGGGATATTCATCTTCTTGAGGACATCAAGCTGGATGATGTTCACAGAGCTTCCTCCATCTATAAGGATCCAGCGAACAAAGTGGTTAGAAATAAACAATGTAATTACAAGACCATCATGTTGAGGATCCTGGATGTCAACACGATCATCCTCATCAAAAGTAATGACTTTATCCTGGGTGACAACGGAGGTTCGGACGGGTCTGTCTCCATTATCCATCTTGGTTTCCTTGGCTGAAAAGGAAGTACCACAAATGTCTGATCCACCGGATATGAAGTTTATGACTTGTGCATCTGCTGGAGGAGCAGGAGCCTTTTCCGGGATCCTTTCAGGATCCTGGATCCTTGACTTCTTCCGTCCCAAGAGTTCCTTCAAATGCCCCTTGCTCAACAGGTAACCAATTTCCTTTCTTAGTGCAATACACTCTTCAGTGAGATGCCCAAAATCCTCATGATATGCACACCACTTGGATTTATCCTTCGTAGCAGCTGGTTTATCACTCTTCCTTGGCCACCTTGCTTTCTCACCTAAATTCTGCATTGCAAGGATTAGTTCATTGTTATCAACAGAAAAACAATATTCTGAAATAAGAGGATAATCCTCATCATCCTCTTCTTGTTCCACTGAATGCACATTCTGATTTTCAGACTTATTGTAGAACTTGGATTTGTTGTTCCTGAAGTAGGATCCTTGCTTCTCCTGTTTTGAGGATCCTGCTAATCTATCCTGGATCCTTTTGTCATACTCTAGGCGGATGAACCTAAGGGCCCTGGTTCTTACTTCATCAAGATTACTGCAAGGTGTCATGACAAAATCATCATAGAATAATTCCCTAAGTAATCCCATTTTAAAGGCTTCTACAGCCGTAGCAATATCCAAGGATTCTTTACTAAACTTAGTTATGTAATCTCTAAGTGATTCATTTTGACCTTGTGTTACCCTATATAGATCACTAGTTAATCGTTCAAATTTCCTACTACAATAGAATTGGCTATTAAACAAATTAACTAGATTAGCAAATGAAGTAATAGAGTAAGGGGGAAGACTTAGCAGCCATTTAAGAGCAGATCCTGTAAGTGTGGATCCAAATCCCTTGCATAGACATGCTTCTTTTAACCTTTCAAGAATTGGGTTGATCTCCATCCTCTCCCTGTATTGAGCTACATGCTCCTCTGGATCCGTTGAACCATCATAGAGCTTCATGGATGGTATCTGGAATCTTTTAGGTATCTCAGCATCACATAAGGGTGGAGCAAAACGAGATATCCTATGGCTACCATCCGCAATTTCAGGAATGGGTTTAACCACTCCTGGAACACTGGATATCATATCCTTGAGCTTCTGTAACTCCCTGGCCATAGCCTGATTGATACCTGTATCCTGCATTAAGCCATGGTTAGTGTTGTATAAATTATTAAAAGTGTTACCTCCCACAGGATTCGTGTTTGGAATAGCGGATGTGAATCCATATTTACGAGACTCCGGCATGATTGAGGGACCAGAGGGAGCAATGGTCTGCATTGGTATGAAGTCTCCTTGATGGATGTCTGAGCTCTGAGGCTGCATACTTCTCAAAAATCCTTGATCCTGAAGGACGTTGGATCCTTGAAGTTGAGATGAGCCTTGAACCTGAAAGGATCCTGGAACCAGAGAGGATCCTGGGATCAGAGAGGATCCTGGGACTAGAGAGGATCCTGGGACAAAGGAGGATCCTTGGACCTGGGAGGATCCTTGGACCTGAGAGGATCCTAGAACTGCATGCATTCCCAAATATCCTCCTGACGTATAGTATCCCTGATGCTGAGAAGAGGATCCTGATGGTTGGGAAGAGGATCCTTGAGGCTGGAAATGAGAGCCAAATGCCTGACTCATAGTTGCTGTTCCATAACGCCTTCCTGGTAATTCACCCAAGTATTGCACGTCCGGAACCGCTGAGTGTTGGGAAGTTATGACTGGAGTGTCAAAATTCAATGACCTTGGCATCAGAGGGGAGTGATCCTCCACTGATTTCTTCTGTTTCTTGATCTCATCGATCTCCCGGAGGATCCTTTCGTTGGTTTTGTCCTGCTCTTGTGCATGATTCCTCATCTGCAAAATCAGAGTGTAAAGATCATTAGTAGTAGGATTAGTTGAAACAGAAGAAGTTGGTGGTTTTTGGAAAATGGGGGTTGGTTTCTTCGCAGCATTCTCAGCATTCTTCTGGGATCCAGAAGGTGGTGGAGGCAAAGGAGGAACGCCTTGTGAAGAACTGAATGATGGTATCAAGTTTGAGGTGTTCTTCGCTGAGGAAGCCATCTGCCTGGTCGTTATGAACCGAAGTGACCGCAAAGATATGAATCTTCTTAGGAATGAAGCACCAATTGCCCCACGGTGGGCACCAAACTGTTTTGGTAAAAAATCAAGCAATGACAATGTAACCAAACTTTCTGTTGTGAGGTATGATGCTTGGATTGATGAACAACAATAAGGATCACTATGAAATGTAATGAACAAGTGACACGAAGATTTATACGAGGAAAAAGCCCTTGATCAATGAATGATCTCCGGCATAAAAAACCTCGGGTGATGGAAACTACCGATCACCAACTCAAATTAAACAAGAAATGTAATACAACTTCGGATGATAGCGAGCTAAGTACAAGGATCACTATAGTGTATCGTGTGAAAAGTGTGTAATCGCCAAGTGAGTTAACAAGAGCTGGTGAGAGCAGTTGTACGAGTGTGTGTGTAGCAAAAAATAGCCAAGTGTTTTCTAATTAGCTCGCTACCCCTTTAAAAATAGAAAATATCTACTCTAACTAACATTCCGCAAATGGTGCAAGTCCTCCACGACTCCATAACGTCCACTTCTGGCCAAGCACGTGCGGAATAATCATAGCATATTCTCCAGGAATATCGCCAAGACCAAGTCCAAGTTGATACTCCTCCAAAACAATTTCGAATTCAAAGTAGACAACCGTTGGTACAAGGATCCTTATGATGATCCATGATCCTGATCCTGCAACACTTCTGAGGATCACTACTTCAGACAGAATTGAGGATCACTAAACCCAACAGTAAATAAGGATCACCGATCATTTAGAAATCCACCCCTAACAATTGCCCCCAAAATTGTGACAACCGGTGATTTACGGCTCTTAATTACGTGATTAACAGATGATTAAAGCGATAATAAATAGTGTTTACTGGACAACATAACTTAATTAGGCCTTTGGAGTGCCTAGGAACGTCTATCCGACTTTACAGTGCGCGAACGGTGAATTACAGAGAAACTTGCTGGATGATAAGTGACAACGGAATGAAACCGAACGAAATACTGTCAACGCCAACAGATATTAAATTTTTTTTACGATACATTTTAGCTTCGTAATTAAATTCCAGTGACTATAGTTGAAACCGGATCGAAAAACGGATTAAAGACGGCAACGATACAATTTTTCGCGAATGTTACCGTAATCGACGAACGGACGTGCAAACAACAACTACCGACCGTATTTTTGTGTATTTTAAATTCTGGACGTTAAACGGAGTTCAGGGTTTTGACAACGGGTCTCGTAGGATTTACGGGCCACTTACACACGGGGATTGAGCTTGTGGGCCCTGGGCCTAAGCCAAAATCCACAAGCCTAAACCCGCACATAATATATTGGATCTATTAAGATCTCTACAAGATCTATGAAAGATTTACAAAATCTATAATGAATCTTACCAAAATCATAATAAATGTCTACTAGATTTAGAGAATCCCTACAAAATATTTCCAAATCTGTACTAAACCTATATATAAAATTTTTACAAATCTTGTCAAAATCCTATCAAGATCTCTAGAGATTTTTAACAAAAGATTTGGAACAGAATAGATCTCTTTATAAGATCACCTCCCTACCTTATTCTCTCACTCACTTCAACATTAACCACTACCAAACACCCCCTATCTCTCGATTCCTCTCTAAAAGCAAGAGATCCCCATTTCTTTTTTTTTTCAAACAACATACACAAACAACACACACAAACCTACATCTCTCTCTCTCACCCTCTGAAGAACCGGCCATGGTGGTGGCGGCGTGTGGCGGCTTGTTCACCCGACAAACACCCACCCCACCCCGTTCTCTCTTATATCACCGGCCACCACCATCAGTTTGGTGGCGGTAGGCATCAACAACAATAACCCCACCACCACAGACGGCGGAGCTGTGGTGGGTGGCGCTAGACGACGCGGAAAGAGAGAGAGAGAGAGCAGACGGAGAGCGAGCAGAAGAGGGTGACGACGGAAGATGGCGCCGCCGTCTGCGGCGGAGCGACGGCGGGGCGTGGCGGCGATCGGTGATTCTGGCCGACGGGTTCACGAAGATAAAGACGGTGGTGGTGCTATTTCAGGTCAGTGTTTCAACCTCGGGTCGTTCTCAGTTGGGACATCCTTGTTCCGGTTCAGATCGGGCCACACACGGGTTTATCGGGTAAAATGGTTCCAATTCGGGCCATGTTCGAGGTTTGATTCTGATCTGGCTTTTGGTTCGAGCTTTCTCAGTTCAGCAGGATGCATCTTCGAGTTGGGTTCGGGACTCGTTCAGATTTCGTTTCGGGTGTCACAGAAACTTGGTTCGGGTGTTGGTTCGAGTCAACTCGGTTAAACAGAGTTAACTCGGTTAGGGTCCGGGTCAAACAGTCAAGATAGTCAACGGGTCAGCAGTCAACAGATTCGGTTCGCGATTTAGGTCGACTCGGTCAAAACCGAGTCGACTCGGTCAAACTCGGGTCAACTCAGCGAGCGAACTCAGCCGGCCAACCCGGTTGACTCAGTAAAGTCAGCTGGTCAACGCGTAACAGAAACGACTTGAAGATTCGGTAAAAATTTACGGCGCGACTATTTCTATAACTTTATTTATTACGTGAAAAACGAGCTTGAACCGATTCGTTTATAGTTTAGTTACTTTTAATGCCTTGACGAAAAACTTTACATATAGTGTTGTTGTTGAATCTTGGAAAAATATATCGACACATAGTTGTCGGGATCGTCCAAAAACAGAGGAATCTCTGCCCGTTTTTCAAGAAAACCCGTAAAAGCAAAACATGTTTTATTGAAAAGAGACTTTTATGAGAACCAATATAAATGTGTATAACACTATCGACGACGCTTTATCACATACGAAAACAACGATACGGAAATTTATTTACAACAAATAAATATAATTATTATATTTATTATAAACTTCGGAATTTCGACAACTCCTTTATAAAGTCAATATAATTATTTATATTGTTTCAAATGCCAAACGCACATTCGTTCATAAAAATAAATATAGTTATATATTTATTTTCAAACACGACAATCCGACGATTCTTTCATGAATATGACTTTTATATTTATTTCGAACGCCTAAACGGCATATACACATATTTTGATAACTTTCATACAAGACACGATATATAATACAAGTTTATTATATATTACTTTCATACGCGATACATAATACAAGTCTGTTATATGATATTTTCATATAAACATTCTTTTGATACACGTACGACTACTCGAGACGGCTAACGCCATTACAACGATATATTTATATATTTTGATATAAATATTTATTTACTTTCAAATCTCTCGAGAATCAAGTCTTGTCAAGACTTATTGGTTATTATCGAGAATAAAACAATACTTATCAATTATGACTTAATTATTTCCGATAAGTTAACTACTTACCATTGAATCGTTCGACTAATGATTCGGTAGAGCTCGGTGACACATGGACTAGTTACCGCTTTTATTTAGAAACTTATTAGATATTCTGCATTAGGAATATTGTAGAATGCACGCTAGCGAGTCTCATTTTGGAAACGACATCACGGAGTCGTAATTAGCTAGCTTTGCACAGGAATATTCAGGTGAGTTCATAACCCCCACTTTTTACTGTTTACATTTTTGTAAATGTTTCCGGGGTGGAAAGACATGCACGTTTTGCAAAAACATACAAAGTTTTGAACAAACGCAAAACTCGTATTTCTAAATCATATTACGAAGGGATTTCGAGGAACACAGATGATTTACGAAAGGTTTATACTAAACATACCGGTTTTCAAACAAACGTATCTTTCGAAATATGCATACCCACAAATTCTAGTTTTCTAAACTACGGGTAAATATAAGAAGCACTCTTGGTGAGAACGAGTACCAAGTATGATGCAAATGCTTATTTTTGAAATGTGAATGATTTTCGGTCAGGGTGACCAGGGATTCGGTCAGGGTGACTAGGGATTGGGTCGGGGAGACCAGGGATTTTTATACATGGTATGATTAGCGTAAGGAGGGTTTACTACTTAGATCATGTGAGTGGGTAGGCGGGAACTGGAGGCCATTAATCCTCATTGTAGGACCGAGGGACGTAAGCGGTAGATCTATCTGGGTGTAGTGAGCCCAGCCCCAGGCCCAGCAGAACGGACCTCGGGGTGACTTTGTGCCCAACGCAAAATCCGCTAGGTTTGAGTCTTCCTAGTTGCACTTCACACATATCAATGGCCTTGCAAACCATTGGTGATCTCTTTATTTCCTTATTTGCTACATACCAGGGACATATATACTTACGAAACTACTTGTTCATACAAAATTAAATACCATGTTTTATACAAAATTCAAAGCATAGGATTATGCGGGTATGGAGTCAAAGTCAGGGTGGGCATTGACGGTTATACGAACATTACAAATACAAGACTTTACAAATACATGGTTTTTATGAACATACCGTGTTACAAACACAACGTTTCCATATAACTTGGTAAGAAAATGATTTTTAAATTCGTTTTCTCAATACTATTTCAAAAACCGGTTACTCAAAGATTTATTTCAAATCTTTCACAACTCAAAAGATTTATTTCAAATCTTTTACAAACAAACTATGAACTCGCTCAACTTTATGTTGACTTTTTCGCATGCTTCTTTCTCAGGTTACTTTTCTAAGACAAGACACGGTTGGAATAGGAGAACCATGAAGAGTCGAGTACTTAGTGGGGGTTCAATTTCTAGAAGTCTTAACTTATTTGCTTCCGCTGTGCAATGAAGATACCAATCCAGTCACGCCAGCTCTGATAATTTCGGGGTGTGACAGATTGGTATCAGAGCTATAGGTTATAGCGAATTAGGTTACTGTTGTGATACCTAGGCTCTAACCTCACTTTCCTCTGGGGACTTAGACTATTGAAACTTGAATACATACAGAACGCCTAGTACTCAAATATGGTCTCCAACCGTTGCCGAAAAACAAACAGTCAAAATTTTGTTTTCAAACATACGCTATTGTGATGTTTTATACACGGTACACAAAACAATTACATACAGTACACAACACTCTGAGAGTTTAGGAAACATGCATTTAAGACCTTCGGAAAAGGGAATTTAGCCGGGTGGCTGGATCTGGTCGGGAGACTAGGAGATTCAGTCTGAGAGGCTGGGAAGGTAGTCTGAGAGACTAGGAGATTCAGTCTGAGAGGCTGGGAGGATAGTCTAGTGGGACTAGGAAGTTCAGTCTGAGAGGCTGGGAGGATAGTCTAGTGGGACTAGGAAGTTCAGTCTGAGAGGCTGGGAGGATAGACTAGTGGGACTAGGGGAATTACTTGATTGCCTATTGGTGACTAACATGTTTATTTGATTATATGATTGATTATTTGCGCATGTGTGTGTTTATTAAAGGTCATCACGTAGGAACCGCGAATATTAACTCGGGCACACATTATTATCCATATTGTCTGTGATATTTTAACTTCCCGAGCAGGCAGCCTACGCATAACAAAACGAGTGCACAAGAATACATGCAACTCAATCTTTACGTCAACGGATGTCGGGGCACATCACGTTCTACGCGGAATGAAACGCTAGTGCGCAGGTATACGCGAAACTCAATATGTACGTCAACGGAGGTTGAAGCACGTCACATACGACAATCAAGGCGAGGCCTTTGAGAAGGAACGATGACGCAAATTTAACGACGACGCTAGATCCCAATCAGCAGGAGAACTAACGATCAGGAAACGACAACTTGTCACGCGATCCTGCAACGGCACGAATCACGCCAGGGAGAAGACGATTGTCTCCGCATTCCCCCCTACCTAACTAACAACGAATACGCTATGTTCGACATTCCATGGTAATGTCACCTAACATTTGGTCGTCACACGAAACCCCAGGTAAAGTCCTCAAATTTCTTTATTGAAATTTCGAATTTCACACTTACTGAGTAGATTTTCGTATCTCTACTCCTCTTAATGGTCATTGTATCACGATCATTTCTTTACAAGTTACATACATGGTTTTTCGTTGTAACCATGCCTACATTTTTCTTGTCAATACATATATTTATTGTCAGATTGCGCTAAAACCAAGTTCAACTGTTTGAACTTGCTCATTACACATATTCGATTCGAGACAACATATGATGTATTGGGAGCATCATATTCAAATCAATTTTAACGAGCACTTTAGTTGTTCCGAGTCGTGGTAAACTTGTTTGGTATTCGACTCCATTAAATTGTTGATTTCGACACCTTGTGGTGGTATTTTCACTTATTTGAACCTTGCGTTAAACTCGTTTACATATCTTATGCCCGGATTTAATTATTTATTTATTGATTCAGATTAAATCCGCTTTGATTTATCACATTACAACAGTCTTAATACAATTGTGTGTTAAGACAATGGTACACAAATTCATTTCATATTCCGGTGTACCTCATAACGGTTCTTTCAACATCGATCGAATGCTTTGCGACATTCATTGCTTCTTCACCTTCGATCGAAAACATTATTTCTTTGATGTTCGAATTTCAATTGAAAATTCTACGATGTTATTTGAAACAAACTTTCAGATTCACTTTATTACGCTTTCATGTGACTTCAAAAACGGTGGATTTGTTTGATCACCGCTATTATTGAATTATTTAAATCACTACGACACCTTGTGGTGTCAGTACAAACTTGTAGCTTGGGCTAATTATGATTGAGCGTTTTATGCCAAACACAGGTGATACTTGTTCGATCACCGCTTTATTTGAATTGTTTCATTCTCTAAGACACCTTGTGGCGTCGGTATAACTTGCAGCTTGTGCTGATCACGATCGAGCGTTTCATGCAAACTAGTACATTTGAGATTGTTGATTCTAAGTTCATCCAGTGGATGTTATTGCTTCTAGAACTCATTTACTTATTGTGAACGTGCATATGGAATTCGATTGGTCGAAGTTCTTGTTCATTGTTGGATCCCTGTTAAATTAGTCACATTAGTGACTGTACCTATACGTCTTGTTTCCTTTGACATCGATTTGCTGAAACACATTTATTGTAAACCGTTGGGTTCTTATTGTTGAGGAATGTCATTAAATTCACATGATTCGAATAAGACTTGTTTCGATTACGTGGTCATTCACTTTGTTAATAATTGGACTTACCTGCGAACAACACAATTCTGAGGAGATAACATAGTCTAAATTTCGAGGACGGAATTTTTGTAACAGGGGGAGAATGTGACAACCGGTGATTTACGGCTCTTAATTACGTGATTAACAGATGATTAAAGCGATAATAAATAGTGTTTACTGCACAACTTAACTTAATTAGGCCTTTGGAGTGCCTAGGAACGTCTATCCGACTTTACAGTGCGCGAACGGTGAATTACAGAGAAACTTGCTGGATGATAAGTGACAACGGAATGAAACCGAACGGAATACTGTCAACGCCAACAGATATTAAATTTTTTTACGATACATTTTAGCTTCGTAATTAAATTCTAGTGACTACAGTTGAAACCGGATCGAAAAACGGATTAAAGACGGCAACGATACAATTTTTCGCGAATATTACCGTAATCGACGAACGGAAGTGCAAACAACAACTACCAACCGTATTTTTGTGTATTTTAAATTCTGGACGTTAAACGGAGTTCAGGGTTTTGACAACGGGTCTCGTAGGATTTACGGGCCACTTACACACGGGGATTGAGCTTGTGGGCCCTGGGCCCAAGCCAAAATCCACAAGCCTAAACCCGCACATAATATATTGGATCTATTAAGATCTCTACAAGATCTATGAAAGATTTACAAAATCTATAATGAATCTTACCAAAATCCTAATAAATGTCTACTAGATTTAGAGAATCCCTACAAAATATTTCCAAATCTGTACTAAACCTATATATAAAATTTTTACAAATCTTGTCAAAATCCTATCAAGATCTCTAGAGATTTTTAACAAAATATTTGGAACAGAATAGATCTCTTTATAAGATCACCTCCCTAACTTATTCTCTCACTCACTTCAACATTAACCACTGCCAAACACCCCCTATCTCTCGATTCCTCTCTAAAAACAAGAGATCCCCATTTTTTTTTTTCAAACAACATACACAAACAACACACACAAACCTACATCTCTCTCTCACCCTCTGAAGAACCGGCCATGGTGGTGGCGGCGCGTGGCGGCTTGTTCACCCGACAAACACCCACCCCCCACCCCGTTCTCTCTTATATCACCGACCACCACCATCGGTTTGGTGGCGGTAGGCATCAACAACAATAACCCCACCACCACAGACGGCGGAGCTGTGGTGGGTGGTGCTAGACGACGCGGAAAGAGAGAGAAAGAGAGCAGACAGAGAGCGAGCAGAAGAGGGTGACGACGGAAGACAGCGCCGCCGTCTGCGGCGGAGCGACGGCGGAGCGTGGCGGCGGTCGGTGATTCTGGCCGACGGGTTCACGACGATAAAGACGGTGGTGGTGCTATTTCAGGTCAGTGTTTCAACCTCGGGTCGTTCTCAGTTGGGACATCCTTGTTCCGGTTTAGATCGGGCAACACACGGGTTTTTCGGGTATCGGTTCGGGTTTTTAACTTCTATAAAATGGTTCCAGTTCGGGCCATGTTCGAAGTTTGATTCTGATCTGGCTTTTGGTTCGAGCTTTCTCAGTTCAGCATGATGCATCTTCGAGTTGGGTTCGGGACTCGTTCAGATTTCGTTTCGGGTGTCACAGCAACTCGGTTCGGGTGTTGGTTCGAGTCAACTCGGTTAAACACAGTTAACTCGGTTAGGGTCCGGGTCAAAGAGTCAAGATAGTCAACGGGTCAGCAGTCAACAGATTCGGTTCGCGATTTAGGTCGACTCGGTCAAAACCGAGTCGACTCGGTCAAACTCGGGTCAACTCAGCGAGCGAACTCAGCCGGCCAACCCGGTTGACTCAGTAAAGTCAGCTGGTCAACGCGTAACAGAAACGACTTAAAGATTCGGTAAAAATTTACGGCGCGACTATTTCTATAACTTTATTTATTACGTGAAAAACGAGCTTGAACCGATTCGTTTATAGTTTAGTTACTTTTAATGCCTTGACGAAAAACTTTACATATAGTGTTGTTGTTGAATCTTGGAAAAATATATCGACACATAGTTGTCGGGATCGTCCAAAAACAGAGGAAACTCTGCCCGTTTTTCTAGAAAACCCGTAAAAGCAAAACATGTTTTATTGAAAAGCGACTTTTATGAGAACCAATATAAATGTGTATAACACTATCGACGACGCTTTATCACATACGAAAACAACGATACGGAAATTTATTTACAACAAATAAATATAATTATTATATTTATTATAAACTTCGGAATTTCGACAACTCCTTTATAAAGTCAATATAATTATTTATATTGTTTCAAATGCCAAACGCACATTCGTTCATAAAAATAAATATAGTTATATATTTATTTTCAAACACGACAATCCGACGATTCTTTCATGAATATGACTTTTATATTTATTTCGAACGCCTAAACGGCATATACACATATTTTGATAACTTTCATACAAGACACGATATATAATACAAGTTTATTATATATTACTTTCATACGCGATACATAATACAAGTCTGTTATATGATATTTTCATATAAACATTCTTTTGATACACGTACGACTACTCGAGACGGCTAACGCCATTACAACGATATATTTATATATTTTGATATAAATATTTATTTACTTTCAAATCTCTCGAGAATCAAGTCTTGTCAAGACTTATTGGTTATTATCGAGAATAAAACAATACTTATCAATTATGACTTAATTATTTCCGATAAGTTAACTACTTACCATTGAATCGTTCGACTAACGATTCGGTAGAGCTCGGTGACACGTGGACTAGTTACCGCTTTTATTTAGAAACTTATTAGATATTCCGTGTTAGGAATATTGTAGAATGCACGCTAGCGAGTCTCATTTTGGAAACGACATCTCGGAGTCGTAATTAGCTAGCTTTGCACAGGAATATTCAGGTGAGTTCATAACCCCCACTTTTTACTGTTTACATTTTTGTAAATGTTTTCGGGGTGGAAAGACATGCACGTTTTGCAAAAACATACAAAGTTTTGAACAAACGCAAAACTCGTATTTCTAAATCATATTACGAAGGGATTTCGAGGAACACAAATGATTTACGAAAGGTTTATACTAAACATACCGGTTTTCAAACAAACGTATCTTTCGGAATATGCATACCCACAAATTCTAGTTTTCTAAACTACGGGTAAATACAAGAAGCACTCTTGGTGAGAACGAGTACCAAGTATGATGCAAATGCTTATTTTTGAAATGTGAATGATTTTCGGTCAGGGTGACCAGGGATTCGGTCAGGGTGACCAGGGATTGGGTCGGGGAGACCAGGGATTGGTATACATGGTATGATTAGCGTAAGGAGGGTTTACTACTTAGATCATGTGAGTGGGTAGGCGGGAACTGGAGGCCATTAATCCTCATTGTAGGACCGAGGGACGTAAGCGGTAGATCTATCTGGGTGTAGCGAGCCCAGCCCCAGGCCCAGCAGAACGGACCTCGGGGTGACTTTGTGCCCAACGCAAAATCCGCTAGGTTTGAGTCTTCCTAGTTGCACTTCACACATATCAATGGCCTTGCAAACCATTGGTGATCTCTTTATTTCCTTATTTGCTACATACCAGGGACATATATACTTACGAAACTACTTGTTCATACAAAATTAAATACCATGTTTTATACAAAATTCAAAGCATAGGATTATGCGGGTATGGAGTCAAAGTCAGGGTGGGCATTGACGGTTATACGAACATTACAAATACAAGACTTTACAAATACATGGTTTTTATGAACATACCGTGTTACAAACACAACGTTTCCATATAACTTGGCAAGAAAATGATTTTTAAATTCGTTTTCTCAATACTATTTCAAAAACCGGTTACTCAAAGATTTATTTCAAATCTTTTACAAACAAACTATGAACTCGCTCAACTTTATGTTGACTTTTTCGCATGCTTCTTTCCCATGTTACTTTTCTAAGACAAGACATGGTTGGAATAGGAGAACCATGAAGAGTCGAGTACTTAGTGGGCGTTCAATTTCTAGAAGTCTTAACTTATTTGCTTCCGCTGTGCAATGAAGATACCAGTCCAGTCACGCCAGCTCTGATAATTTTGGGGTGTGACAAAAATATAAGGAGTAATTATGTAAATAAATGAGTTATATTTTGTTCTTATCCGCAATTAACCAACGGATAACTAGCCGTTGTAATCGGACTAGCCGTTACGAAGATGACGTCACTGAGGTGACTATCCTGCAGAATCATCATTATAAATAGGAGTTAGAGATAGGGATCCTTTCACATTTAAATTCAAGAGAACTCCCTTTAAATTCACATCCGACAATTAAGCAGGTATTTCTCTTCCTCTTCTTCCTTTACATTTTCTTTCTCTGCTCCTTCTTTCTTTACCTTCTTCGAAACCAAGATGATGCTAAGATCCTCACCAGCCAAGGATCATAAGAAGGACAGTCCTCTCAAGAGCCAGGGTATCATCAAAGATTCACCGAAAGAAAGATGTTGCTTCTCTGACCCAAAAATAGACAGAATCCGGCATTGCTTCCCGGCGAACACCACTTTTAAATCGTTTGATCCCACTGTCCTGAGTGATTACGTTTCCGAAACTTGGGTAGCTTTCCCAGTCATTCCTTTCTCAATAGGATACTCGTATCCTTTCCCTGAATTCACCTAATCCTTTTTCTCCCTCACCGGCATATCATATCTTCAATCTATGCCAATGATCTGGAGGGTCTTATATACCCTTGAAAGGATCATTGAGCAAGAAGGAATTAACCTGGGAATGTCGGAATTGGCCGAGATGTATGATCTCACAACATTTGGATCCCACTGATATTTATTCAAGCGTAAACCCGGAGAAGAACATCCCATCTTTAAAGCTACTAAGAATGATACCAATTGGAAACAGCGGTTCTTCTTTGTCAGAAGGGATTCTATCCCGGATGGAAAGGATCTGCCAAGGAAGTGGAGCACTCATGGTAGGATAGAGGATCCTTAGAAGGATCACTGAGTAAGCTCATTTTTTATGATGATTACTAATATGCTTCTGTTTCTCTTGTACAGCCATCACAATTTCACATATTATACCTTCACCTGCCACCGAGGAGAGACTTGCTGCTTTCAGAAAACTTGATCCTGCAACAAGATCATTCAAAACAAATACCCAGGATTCACAGGAAGTATCCTCAGGTTCTGTTACTATGTCAAGTAAGTATCCTGTATTTTGTATAGTCAAATATTTAACTAAATAGTTGAATAGAAATAGGATAAGGATGCTTATCTGTTTTGAATGTGTAGGCGCTGGAAAATCATCAAGATCTGCATCCAAATTCAGTGTCACTGAGCTTGACACCGTCCGATCCAAGAAAAGGTCTACAGCTAGCCCCTCCATTGTAATCCCCAAGGCTACCACTTCGAAGGGAAGAGGTGGAAAGAAGAGAATAACCTCCGAAGCTGACAACCTCCAAGGCTTACCTCTGATTCGTCATCAATTTCTCGAGTACTTCAATGATGTAAGGATCACTGACTCAGTTTAATTACCCTATCCACTTGAGGATCACCGGATCCTAATCTTTGCATTTTCTTTATTGTAGAAATTTGCGGAGATCGAGGATTATGTTGGGAATGTTGAAGAGCTAGAGGAGAAACACTCTGACCTCCAGAAAGTAGCCATGCTCAAAGACCTCAAGATCGCTTCCCTTGAAAAGGATCTCAACGATGCCAAAGCTCAAACAGCTGCCATTCTGATCAACTTTGATTATGAGAAGAGTGAGATCACGGAGGATGCTAAGGTCTCCGCCGCCATTGCCATGTACAAGACCAAGCTACAGATGGCTCAAGAAGCTCAGGATCCCGCATTTGATAGGAGCAGCTGGGATATGGAAGGCTGGAAGGCCAGGCTGGCTGAGTTGGAGGATGAGGATGAGGCTGACGAGGTCCTGGAAATCGAGGCTAGTGGTAGTGGCAAGGATCAAGCAAAGGATACTGGAGCTGGAGGGGATGATGATGCAGCGAAGGTGTAAGCTGCATGAATAGGCGATGAAGGACATTTCTAGACGTAGCCGGAGCCCATTTTTTAAGTTTGGTTATGGTTTTTATTTTGATGATGTTTTGATGAACAATGGTTGGCCTGTACTCAAACAATAGTAATTAGGGTTGAGGATCGTGGATGATCCTTTGAACAATAGGTAGGATAATAGGTGGTGGATGGATCCTCTGTTTGGGGGATGAAGCCACTTGTTATCCTTCTGTCTTTAATTTCCTGCACTTGTTAGCCCTATGAACAATGGACACCCTTTGCCAACCTATGTGGACGGGCCACGTTTTGCTGGTAGAAACGTGGGTTGGCAATTTTGACAACCTTAAAAGGGTTTAAGCTTTTGTGAATAATCAGCTTGTAAGAAAATGAGTCAAGTGTCTCTTTAGAACTACCCAAACATCACCGTAGGATCACAAGTATTTCTTTAGTTGCTGAAGTTCATGATTTTCCTACACTTCCCTCGTAAAAGATTAAATATGGCTTTCATCATAGACGGAAATAAACAAATCATGTCATAAAAAAAACCGAGATTAGATAAAAGTAAACATCACTTGTTGCCTATCCTTGTTTAATGGATGAGAAAACAACTATAGTTCAAGTTTCTCAATCTAATTTATCATAATAAAATCTGTTTCTTCCTTGCCCATATACTAACAAACAAATCATGTGACAAAAGTTAAATAACTTTTTTCAAAAAAATCCGGCTGCATTTGTAAAGTTTTTGTCACACCCCGATATTTCCACGTTTTACCGGTGGGCCCGGTGGGGGAGTATCGTGACGTAGTTGGTAACATTATAGTCAAACAACACAATATTTAAAATGCACAGCGGAAGCAAAAGATAGATTTATACTAACCGAATAAATTGTAATATTAAGTATCACAAAATATTCCAAAGAGATCCACAGGCGGATCAAATAAAAACATGGTTCAACATACTGAAATGCATCCAAGCTTGCGAGACTCTTATTGATGCTAAGGAGAAAGCCAGCCTATTACGAGTAGTACCTGCACTTAATCTTTTTGGGAAAATACGTCAGTTTACACTGGTAAATACAATTAACCGACTCATTTTGAAAAGGGTCAATAATTGATTTGAATGCACGTGGCACAAAACATTTTATAACTTGGGATAATTATTTGAATATAATCTTGTAAAAGAATTACATGTTCCTTATGCGTTTAGTAGCCCGGTTCGTGCCGGGTTAAAGATCAATAGACACACCACATTATTTATTGTGGCACTGACAGGTGTACGCCTACACCCCGTGCTTAGGTCGTGGCCATTTCGTAAAATGATGCCAAGGATATCCGGGACATGGTCATTAACCACCCAAAGGCTTTAAGCAAACAAAACATTTCCAAATGGAGCATATCAATGATTTAACCTCTATCCGATTAAAGATTCAATGCCCGACCAAGCGGTATTTTATATACCATACCCCAAGCCCGTATAGGGAAAATAAGTTAAAAGTATTTACCTTTGCAAGTATCAATCACAAATAGCAAGTGCATGTAGCTTTTACCGGGTCTCCTATTCTGGAACGAAGGTTTATAATAACCTATTAGAATCCTAACGGGTCTTTAATTAAGCCTAAACTTAGACCGGTTAGTTTTAAGGAAAGATATGGTTCAAACGCACGATTAAGCGAAGACCGGAATAGGATGTGATTTAGACCCGACAATTTTGAATACTTGTATAATATGGTTAATCTAAGCACATTCTGGATTTTGAGATAAAAACGATAAGGTTTGACCCGTTTCAGCTAGTTTATGCAAACTAGTTACATAAACCGAACCGAACGCGCAAGAAGTGTAACGGGCAACCGAATGGGTCACGAACAGGTTTCCTAAGTTAATATGCCTTAAATATGTTGTGATATCAGTAGGATACCTTCCATTATGCCCAATACGAGTTTAATCTCAATTTAAGCCCCGTAGGGGTATTTTGGTCACTTAAAAGATTATAAAAGAGATTAATTTTAATTCTGAGACTCGGGTCTGAAATAATCAGTAAAACAACTTAATTTAATAGGTTATATCAGTTGGTGATAAGTCTTGTATGCCAAAATGGTTTTAAACCCATACTAGGTGTTTAATACTCGTAAAAAGCTGTTTTAAGCGATTTCCGGGTTATACAGGAAATCTGAGTTTTCTGATCAGGTTATAAAGTTCAAAATACTTCATTTATTATATAAAATCAGTAGCAACTGGATTGGTGTCAAAATACTATGTAGAACTCATTTTATAAACAAAAAGGGTATAATCGGTATTTACAGAATCAATCCCATAACCTTAGGTCATGAGTAGGTTAAAAATAATTAAAAATCTTTAAAAATCCCAAAATATTATATTACATCAGTGGGTAAAAGTTTTGGTGTCAAAAATTGGGTTTAGATAGGCTTTATGCTAATTGCGTCGTTGAATTAACAAAAAGCTTTTTAAGTGCGCTATTGAGCATAACTCCTAATCTAGACCTCTAAATGATATGAAATTTTAGGGACAAGTTTATAAATCAGTAGCAAAGATTATTGTCCTTTCACATTTCCAAAATTCTCGTTTTATGGTCAAAAGGGCATTATAGTCAACATTAAGCCATTAACGGAAACGTGTAAACGGATTGGTCAAACAATGAACTAATCACAAAGGGTTATACCATCATGTAACCTGGTCCTAAGGAAACTCTAAGGCATTTCCAAACCCATCTAAATCGGGTCAGAACTGAAGTCAAAGCAAAAGTCAAAGTTTTGCGACTTTCGGTTCCGAACCGGGTCTAAACAGAAAATTGTCGGATCAAACCAGCTTAGGCTAGTTCTTATACTTATTACCAAGTTATATGAGTGATAAAATAGGTTACACGCCTTCTACATTGTTAATTATGCGTTAATTTGCAAATTAAGTTTCTGTTGACTTTTTATAACGAATTTTAACCCGACATTCTCAATTCTGTTTCTTGTTTTTCACCATCTTCATGACCAAGATGATGCTGAGGTCTTCACCGGTTAAGGATCATAAAAAGGAAAGTCCCTTGAAGTCCCAAGGGATCATCAAAGATTCTGCAAAAGAAAGATGCTGCTTTACCGATCCACAGATAGACAGAATCCGCCATTGCTTCCCGACGAACACCGTTTTCAAAACTTTTGATCCCACCGTCCTGAGTGACTATATTTCTGAAACCTGGGTGGTTTTTCCGGTTACTCCGTTCACAATAGGGTACTCGTATCCTTTTACTGATTTTACCCAATCTTTCTTCTCTCTCACCGGCATCTCCTACATTCAAGCGATGCCAATGATCTGGAGGGTCTTGTATACCCTTGAAAGAATCATTGAACGTGAAGGAATTAATCTGGGAATGTCGGAGTTAGCAGAGATGTACGACCTTGTTAGCCATGGATCCCACCGATATCTATTTAAACACAAACCCGGTGAAGAGCATCCCATCTTCAAAGCCACAAAAAAATGACACCAACTGGAAAAGGCGATTCTTCTTTGTCAGAAGGGATTCTATCCCTGATGGAAAGGACCTGCCTAGAAAATGGACCACCCATGGTAGGATAGAGGATCCTTAGAAGGATCACCAAATGACCTTGTTTCTGCTGAGGATCACTAACATCCTTTCGTTTCTATTTTGCAGCTATTACTGTCGCACACCTTATCACAACACCTGCAACGAAGGAAAGGCTTGCTGCTTTTCAGAGGCTCGATCCTGAAATAAGATCATTTAAAGCAAATACCTAGGATTCTCAAGAGGTATCCTCAGGTTCTGTCACAATGTCAAGTAAGTATCCCATTTTGTACATAATTAAATGTTTAAATTAAAAATGAAATAAGGATACTTATCTGTTTTGGGTGTGTAGGTGCTGGAAAATCATCGAAGTCTGCTACCCATTTCAGTGTCACCGACCTCACCACTATTGGTCCCAGATCTGGGAGAAAGAAGACTGCTGCTAGCCCGAGTACCACCATCCCCAAGGCTACTACCTCCAAAGGAAAGAAGAGGAAAGCCTCTGAGGCAGACAACCTAGAAGGCCTGCCTCTAATCCGCCATCAGTTCCTTGAGTACTTTGCTGACGTAAGGATCACTGACTTAGCTTAGTTATCCTGCCCACTTGAGGATCATGTGATCCTAAACTTTACATTGTCTTCTTTGTAGAAATTTGTTGAAATCGAGGACTACGTAGGCAGTGTGAAGAGGTTGAGCAAAAGTGTTTGGACCTCCAGAAGATCATGCTTGCCAAGGATCAGAAGATTGCCTCCCTCGAAAATGATGTCAATCTGGTGAAGAGGGAACTCGTCCTGGCTCACATCACTGCTGACCAAGAGAAGGCTGAAATCACCAATGATGCCAAAGTCTCCATTGCCATTGCTATGTACAAAACCCAGTTGCAGATGGCCCAAAAAGCTTTGGATCCTGATTTTGACAAGAGCAGCTGGGACGTAGAGGGCTGGAAGGCAAGGTTAGTTGAGCTGGACGACGAAGAAGAGGCTGATGAGGTCCTAGCAATCGAGGCTGGCGGCAGTGGGGTCAAGGATCATGCGGGTGATGCTGGAGCTGGAGGAGCTGGTAAAGGTGATGGTAATGCAGCAAAGGTGTAGGCTGCAGGAATGGGCGATGAAGGACATTTCTAGACGTAGCCGGAGCCCATTTTTTTAGAATTTGGTAGTTTTATTTTGGTTATGGTGTTCTGAAACAATCTTGGGTTGTAATAACTTTAGACAATAGTTTCTAGGGTGAAGGATCATGGATCCTTGGACAATAGGCAGGATAATGGGTGGTGGATGGATCCTCTGTTTGGGAGATGAAGCCACTCGTTATCCTTCCGTCTTTTATTTCCTGCACTACAAAGACCCGTAAACAATGGACACCCTTTGCCAACCCATGTGTACGGGCCACGTTTTGCTGGTAGAAACGTGGGTTGGCAATTTTGACAACCTTAAAGGGTTTAACGTTTTGTGAATAAAATAACTTTAACTTTTTGGCTTTTTCCTGTGTTGTTATCCTTGTGAGTACTTTACTTTTCAATTGTTGTGATATACATTTTGTCTGAATTTATTAAGTAAAGGAGAAAAAATTTAATAAATATCCTCAAAAGTTTAGGATATGATCAAGGATCACATATCCTATAGTCGACAAGTTCTGAAAAGTAGTGTAGTTTAAGGATCATAAGTTCAGTTGTCAAAGGATAAGGGTCACTTATATAAATAATGAATGAAACCAAAATGATCAAGGATCATACCTGAGAATCCAAGTTAGGATCTTAACCTTTAACACTTATAATTAGGATAACCAAAAGACAAACCTTAATAGAAGGTACGGATTAAGGATCCTTAGTCGTTTAGCTTCAAAAACCTGAAATAGGATACAACTTGGGACTAAGCCAATATAAGATAAAAGTTAGTAACTGGGGACAAGCCCAACAATTCTGGGGACAAGCCCAATATACTGGGAACAAGCCCAAAGGAGAACTGGGGACAAGCCCAAAGGATAACTGGGGACAAGCCCAAAGGATAACTGGGGACAAGCCCAAAGGATAACTGTTAGGGGTGGATTTCTAAATGATCAGTGATCCTTGTTTACTGTTGGGTTTAGTGATCCTCAATTCTGTCTGAAGTAGTGATCCTCAGAAGTGTTGCAGGATCAGGATCATGGATCACTATAAGGATCCCTGCACTAACGATTGTCTACTTTGAATTTGTAATTGTTTTGCAGGAGTATCAACTTGGACTTGGTCTTGGCGATATTCCTGGAGAATATTCTAAGTCTATTCCGCACGTGCTTGGCCAGAAATGGACGTTGTGGAGTCGTGGAGGACTTGCACCATTTGCGGAATGTTAGTTAGGCTAGATATTTTCTAATTTAAAGGGGGTAGCGAGCTAGTTAGACAACACTTGGCTATTTTTGGCTACACACACACTCGTACAACTGCTCTCACCAGCTCTCGGCAAAACACTTAGCATTTTTCATACATTTCTACACGATACACTATAGTGATCCTTGTACTTAGCTCGCTATCATCCGAAGTTGTAACACATTTCTTGTTTAATTTGAGTTGGTGATCGGTAGTTTCCATCACCCGAGGTTTTTTATGCCGGAGATCATTCATTGATTTTTGACCAAAACAGTTTGGCGCCCACCGTGGGGCAATTGGTGCTTTGTTCCTAGAAAGATTCGTATTTTCGTGGTTATTTCGGTTCGCTACAACCAAACAGATGGCTTCCTCAGTGAAGAATACTTCAAGTTTGATGCTCTCATTCAGTTCTTCACAAGGCGTTCCTCCTTTGCCTCCACCACCTTCTGGATCCCAGAAGAATGCTGAGAATGCTGCGAAGAAACCAACTCCTATTTTCCAAAAACCGCCTACTTCTTCTGTTTCAACTAATCCTACTACTAATGATCTTTATGCCCTGATTTTGCAGATGAGGAATCATGCACAAGAGCAGGATAAAACCAGCGAAAGGATCCTCCGGGAGATCGATGAAATCAAGAAACAGAAGAAATCAGTGGAGGATCACTCCCCTCTGATGCCAAGGTCGCTGAACTTCGACACACCGGTAATAACTTCCCAACACTCAGCAGTTCCGGACGTGCAATACTTTGGTGAACTACCAGGAAGGCGCTATGGAACAACAACAATGAGTTAGGCATTTGGCTCTTACTTCCAGCCGCATGAATCCTCTTCTCAGCCATCAGGATCCTCCTCTCAGCACCAGGGATACTTCATGTGAGGAGGATATGTGGGAACACATGCAGTACAAGGATCCTCCCAGGTCCAAGGATCCTCCCAAGTACGAGGATCCTCCCAGGTCCAAGGATCCCCCCAGGTCCAAGGATCCCCCCAGGTCCAAGGATCCTCCCAGGTCCAAGGATCCTCCCAGATCCAAGGATCCTCCCAGATCCCAGGATCCTCTTTGGTCCCAGGATCCTCTCTGGTTCCAGGATTCTCCCTTGTTCAAGGATCCTCCCTGGTCCCAGGATCCTTTCAGGTTCAAGGATCATCTCAATTCCAAGGATCCAACCTCCTTCAAAACCAGGGATCCTTGAGAAGTATGCAGCCTCAGAACTCGGACGTTCATCAAGGAGACTTCATACCGATGCAGACTATTACCTCATCTGGTCCTTCAATCATGCCAGAGTCTCGACAAGATGGATTCACATCCGCAATTCCAAACTCGAATCCTATGGGAGGTAACACTTTTAATAATTTATATAACACTAACCATGGCTTTATGCAGGATACAGGTATCAATCAGGCCATGGCTAAGGAACTACAGAAGCTAAAGGATATGATATCCAGTGTACCAGGAGTGGTTAAACCCATTCCTGAGATTGCAGATGGTAGCCATAGGATATCTCGTTTTGCACCACCTTTATGTGATGCTGAGATACCTAAAAGATTCCAGATACCATCAATGAAGCTATATGATGGTTCAACGGATCCAGAAGAGCATGTAGCTCAGTACAGGGAGAGGATGGAGATCAATCCAATTCCTGAAAGGTTGAAAGAAGCGTGTCTATGCAAGGGATTTGGATCCACACTTACAGGATCTGCTCTTAAAGGGCTATTAAGTCTTCCCCCTTACTCTATTACTTCATTTGCTAATTTAGTTAACTTGTTCAATAGTCAATTCTCTTGTAGTAGAAAGTTTGAACGATTAACTAGTGATTTATATAGGGTAACACAAGGTCAAAATGAATCACTTAGAGATTATATCACTAAGTTTAGTAAAGAGTCCTTAGATATTCTTAATTTGGATATTGCTACGGCTGTAGAAGCCTTTAAACTGGGATTGCTCAGGGATTCATTATTCTATGATGATCTTATTATGACACCATGCAGGAATCTTGATGAAGTAAGGACTAGGGCCCTTAGGTTCATCCGCCTAGAGGATGACAAAAGGATCCAGGACAGATTGACAGGATCCTCAAAACAGGATAAACAAGGATCCTACTTCAGGAACAACAAATCCAAGTCCTACAACAGATCTGATAACCAGAATGTGCACGCAGTGGAACAAAAAGAGGATGATGAGGATTATCCTCCTATTTCTGAATATTGTTTTTCTGTTGATAACAATGAACTAATCCTTTCAATGCAGAATCTAGGTGAGAAAGCTAGGTGGCCAAGGAAAAGTGATAAACCAGCTGCTACAAAGGATAAATCCAAATGGTGTGCATATCATGAGGATTTTGGGCATCTCACTGAAGAGTGTATTGCACTTAGAAAGGAAATTGGTTACTTGTTGAGCAAGGGGCATTTAAAGGAACTCTTGGGACGAAAGAAGTCAAGGACCCAGGATCCTGAAAGGATCCCGGAAAGGGCTCCTGCTCCTCCAGCAGATGCACAAGTCATAAATTTCATATCCGGTGGATCAGACATCTGTGGTACATCCTTCTCAGCAGCAAAAAGACACGCTAAGGAAACCAAGATGGATAATGGAGACAGACCCGTCCGGACCTTCGTTGTCACCCAGGATAAAGTCATTACTTTTGATGAGGATGATCGTGTTGACATCCAGGATCCTCATCATGACGGTCTTGTAATTACATTGTTTATTTCTAACCACTTTGTGAACATCATTCAGCTGGATGTTCTTAAGAAAATGAATATCCCAGAGTCTGATATTATCCCAAGATCCTCAGTACTTGTGGGATTCAGTGGAGAAACAAAGAATACATTGGGGGACATCAAACTCCCAATCTATATAGAAGGATTGCATTCTTATCAAAAGTTTTGTGTTATTTATTGCTTGTCGTGTTGTAATGTTATCCTTGGCAGGCCATGGATACATGATATGAAGGCAGTCCCATCCACCTATCATCAGTGTGTAAAGCTTCCAAGTCCATGGGGAGTGGTGAAAATTGAGAGTGATCAGCATGAGGCTAAGAATTGCTATACCTCATCAATGAAACCAGCCTCAAGACCAAGGGAGCAAGTTTCTTGAAAGCAAGGAGCCTCTCCTTAGCAGCAGGGGACAATCTGAGGTGTGAGACGGTGATAGCTACATAACAAGAAAGCAAAAATATAAGTGATCCTTACATCAAAAGAAAGTTTTTGGTGATCCTTCTCAGGATCCACCACCCTACCATGGGTAGCCCATTTCTTGGGTAGATCATTTCCATCCTCAATAGAATCTCTCTTGATAAAAAAGAAACGCCGCTTCCAATTAGCATCGTTCTTGGTGGCTTTGAAGATCGGATGTTCCTCACCGGGTTTACGTTTAAACAAATAGCGATGGGAACCAAAGGTAGTAAGATCGTACAGCTCTCCCAGCTCTGACATTCCTAGGTCTATTCCTTCCTGATCGATGATCCTTTCAAGGGTGTACAAAACCCTCCAAATCATCGGCATGGCTTGAATATAAGAGATGCCGGTTAGGGAAAAGAAAGATTGGGTGAAGGCTGGAAAAGGATATGTATAGCCTATGGTGAACGGAGTGACAGGGAAACCAACCCACTTGTCGGAGATATGATCACTCAGGGCATTGGGGTCAAAAGGCCTAAACTCGGTGTTCGCCGGGAAGCAGTGGCGGATCCTATCGATCTGAGCATCATTGAAACAACAGCGTTCTTTAATGGAGTCTTCAATGATCCCCTGGCTTTTCGGAGGGCTGTTCTTCGGGTGATCCTTGGCTGGGGAATTTCGGAGCAACATCTTTGATGGAATGACGGAAAGAGATGAAAACAGAGCAAGAGAGGGAAGAAGATGAAGAGAGAGAGAGAGTACCTGATTGTCTTCGGAATGCAGTTATAAAGTGAGTCTCTCTGAAAATTTAAATGCATTTGATCCTATCTCTATCTCCTATTTATAATCATGATCGTGCAGGGTTGTCACCTCTGTGACGTCACGATTGCAACGGATAGTTCAACAATAACGGCTATATTTACGATAGTTAGTTGCGGATAAGATCAAGAAAACATAACTCGCTCATTTTACATATCACTCCTTATATTTTGGGGGCAATTGTTAGGGGAGGATTTTCTAACAATTAGTGATCCTTATTCGTTATCCTAATTAATGATCCTTATTTCTGTGACAGATAGTGATCCTCAGAAGAGCTTCAGGATCAGGATCATGGATCACTTTAAGGATCCTCGTACTAACGATTGTTTATTTGTGATTTGTATTACTTCGCAGGAGTAACAAGCTTGACTTGGTCTTGGCAACGGTACTAAGGAATAATCCACGGGCATTTCGCACACGATTGACCAAAAATGGACGTTGTGGAGAACGTGGGAGCTTGGCACAAAAGTCGGATAGTTAGTTACTGTAGTTAACTTCTATTTTAAAAGGAGTAACGAGCTAGAATTAGAACACTTAGTCATTTTTTCAGCTACACACACTCTCATATACTCGCACACTTGAAGCTCTCGACGAACATTCATTCATTTTCACTCACTTTTACACGTTTCACGATAGTGATCCTTGTACCTAGCTTGTTACTATCCGAAGTTGTAAACATTTATTGATTTATTTGAGCTTGGTGATCGGTAGTTTCCATCACCCGGGGTTTTTTGTGCCGGAGATCAACTCTTGATCAAGGGCTTTTTCCCCGTATAAACCCTTGTGTCATTTGTGCAATTTACATTGAAGTGATCTTTGTCATTGTTCTACATTTCAAGCATCATACCCCGTAACAGAGAGTTTGGTTGCAATATCCTCATCAGATTTTTTGACCAAAACAGTTTGGCGCCCACCGTGGGGCAATTGGTGCTTCATCCTTAGAAAAATTCGCATTTCTGTGCTCCTTTCAGTTCACTACAACCAAGCAAATGGCTTCCTCAGCGAAGAATGCTTCAAATTTGATGCCCTCATTCACTTCTTCACAAGGCGTTCCCCCTTTACCTCCACCACCTTCTGGATCCCAGAAGAATGCTGAGAATGCTACGAAGAAACCAACTCCCATTTTCTCAAAACCTCCAACTTCTTCTGCTTCTTACACTCCCACTACTAGTGACATGTTTACTTTGATTTTGCAGATGAAGGATCAGATACGGTAGCAGGATAAGACCAATGAGAGGATTCTCAAAGAAATCGGAGATCTCAAGAAACAAAAGACAACGGCAGAGGACCATTCCCCACTGGTGCCGAAATCCTTGAATTTTGATACTCCGGTGATTACTTCTCAGCCATCAATGGTTCCAGACGTTCAATATGTGGGTGGACCGAAAGGAGTGCACTATGGAACAACAACAGTGACCCAGGCATCAGGTTCATATTTCCAGCCAGCGGGATCCTATCCTCAGCATATGGGATCCCTCACGAATTCAGGAGGATATTCAGGAATGCAGCAGATTCAAGGATCCTCCTTTGTTCCAGGATCATCCCAGGTTCAAGGATCCTCCTTTGTTCCAGGATCATCCCAGGTTCAAGGATCTTCCTTTGTTCCAGGATCATTCCAGGTTCAAGGATCCTCCTTTGTTCCAGGATCATCCCAGGTTCAAGGATCCTCCTTTGTTCCAGGATCATCCCAGGTTCAAGGATCCTCCTTTGTTCCAGGATCATCCCAGGTTCAAGGATCTTCCTTTGTTCCAGGATCATTCCAGGTTCAAGGATCCTCCTTTGTTCCAGGATCATCCCAGGTTCAAGGATCCTCCTTTGTTCCAGGATCGTCCCAGGTTCAAGGATCCTCCTTTGTTCCAGGATCATCCCAGGTTCAAGGATCCTCCTTTGTTCCAGGATCATCCCAGGTTCAAGGATCCTCCTTTGTTCCAGGATCATCCCAGGTTCAAGGATCCTCCTTTGTTCCAGGATCATCCCAGGTTCAAGGATCCTCCTTTGTTCCAGGATCATCCCAGGTTCAAGGATCTTCCTTTGTTCCAGGATCATCCCAGGTTCAAGGATCCTCCTTTGTTCCAGGATCGTCCCAGGTTCAAGGATCCTCCTTTGTTCCAGGATCATCCCAGGTTCAAGGATCCTCCTTTATTCCAGGATCATCCCAGGTTCAAGGATCCTCCTTTGTTCCAGGATCGTCCCAATTTCAGGGATCCTTCCAGATGCCAGGATCCTTGAGGAGTTTGCAAACAGGAAGTTCAGATGTCCATCAGTGAGATTTTATTCCAATGCAGACCAATGCTTCTACTGGTCCCTCGATCATTCCAGAGCCCCAACAATATGGATTAACATCCATTCTTCCTAATTTGAATCCGATAGGAGGTAACACTTTTAATAATTCTTATACTACTAACCATGGTCTTATGCAGGATCCAGGTATCAATCATGCCATGGCCAGAGAATTGCAAAAGCTAAAGGATATGATATCAAGTGTTCCAGGAGTGGTCAAACCTATCCCAGAGATTGCAGATGGGAGCCACAAGATATCTCGTTTTGCACCACCAATCTGTGATGCTGAGATACCCAAGAGGTTCCATGTGCCAACAAGGAAGCTGTATGATGGTTCGACGGATCCTGAAGAGCATATAGCACAATACAGGGAGAGGATGGAGATCAATCCAATCCCAGAAAGGTTAAAGGAAGCATGCCTATGCAAGGGATTCGGATCCACTCTTACTGGATCAGCTCTCAAATGGCTGCTAAGTCTCCCCCCTACTCTATTACCTCATTTGCTAATCTAGTTAACCTGTTTAATAATCAGTTTTCTTGTAGTTAGCAGGATCCTCAAAGCAGGAAAAGCAAGGATCCTCATTCAGGAACAACAAGTTCAGATCCTACAACAGATCTGATAACCAGAATGTGCATTCTGTTGATCAAGAAGAGGATGATGAGGATTATCCTCCAATTTCTGAATATTGTTTTTCTGTTGATAACAATGAACTAATCCTTGCGATGCAGAATCTAGGTGATAAAGCTAGATGGCCCAGAAAAAATGATAGGCCAGCTGCAACTAAGGATAAATCAAAGTGGTGTGCATACCATGAAGATTTTGGGCACCTCACAGAAGAATGCATTGCACTAAGAAAGGAAATTGGATACTTGTTGAGCAAGGGGCATCTAAAAGAATTGTTGGGAAGAAAAAAGTCAAGGAATCAGGATCCTGAAAGGATCCCTGAGAAGGCTCCAGCCCCTCCAGCAGATGCACAAGTGATAAACTTTATTTCTGGAGGATCAGACATTTGTGGCACATCCTTCTCAGCGGCTAAAAGGCATGCAAAGGAAACTAAAATGGATAATGGAGAAAGACCAGTTCGAACATCAAGTGTCTCCAAAGGAAAAGTCATAACCTTTGATGAGGATGATCGTGTTGATATCCAGGATCCTCATCACGATGGTTTAGTTATTACTCTTTTCATTTCTAACCATTTTGTCCGCAGGATCCTTATAGACGGAGGAAGCTCAGTGAACATTATCCAGCTTGATGTTCTAAAGAAGATGGGAATTCCTGAATCAGATATCATACCAAGATCCTCCGTGCTTGTGGGATTTAGTGGCGAAACTAAGAATACCCTGGGGGACATTAAACTCCCAATATATATCGAAGGCCTACACTCTTCTCAAAAATTTTGTGTTATTGACTGTTTATCTTGTTGCAATGTTATCCTTGGCAGGCCCTGGATACACGATATGAAAGCAGTCCCATCTACCTACCATCAATGTGTGAAGCTCCCTAGTCCTTGGGGAATAGTGAAGATTGATAGTGATCAGCAGGAGGCTAAGAATTGCTACACTTCATCGATGAAACCAGCCTCGAACTCAAGGGAGCAATAGCAATCAAGGTATCCTCCAAGGGATGTCTTGGAGGCAAGAGAGCAGGATGTGGTAGAAATCCTCATGGATCCCGATGATCCTGAATCCATAATCTATATCGGATCAGGGATCCTTGGCGAAATGAAAGAAGACCTCGTATCCTTCCTCAAAAGGAGAAAGACTACCTTTGCATGGAAACACGAAGACATGACTGGTATATCCAAAGATGTAATCACTCACAAACTCGGCATTGACAGGTCCTTCAAACCAATCCATCAAAGGAGAAGAAAGTTTGCACCGGAAAGGAATGCCATTATCCAGGAAGAGGTAGAGAAATTGCTCCGGGCAGGTATGATTAGAGAGGTCAAGTATCCAAGATGGTTGGCCAATGTGGTTGTTGTTCAAAAGAAAAATGGAAAGTGGAGGGTATGTGTCGACTTTACAGATTTAAACAAGGCATGTCCTAAGGATCCTTTCCCATTACCCCACATTGACTCCATGGTGGATGCAACTGCGGGTCATGAACTGTTAACTTTTATGGATGCTTCATCTGGATTTCAACAAATCCAAATGGAACCATCCGACCAAGAGGATACAGCCTTCATGACTCCAACTGGTATATACTGCTATATTGCTATGCCGTTCGGATTAAGAAATGCAGGTGCAACATATCAAAGGCTAGTCAATATGATGTTCAAGGAGCAAATTGGACACACTATGGAAGTCTATATTGATGACATGGTGGTTAAGTCCAAGAAAGCTGAGGATCATCTTAAACACTTGGAGGAAGCGTTCAATATCCTTGATAAATATAATATGAAACTTAATCCTTCTAAGTGTCATTTTGGTGTAAAGGCAAGTAAATTCTTAGGATATATGGTGACAAAGAGTGGCATTGAAGCAAGTCCAGAGAAAATTAAGGCTATTGTGAATATCAAATCTCCTGCCAATGCTAAGGATGTGCAAAGGTTGACTGGCAGGATCGCAGCCTTGAACAGATTCATATCCAAATCCTCAGAAAAGTGCAAGGAGTTTTATGACATATTGAGGAAGAACAAGAAATTTGAATGGACTCAAAAGCATGAAAGTGCCCTTAAAGCTCTTAAGGATTATCTATCCTCAGCCCCAGCCGTGATGAAACCAGAAAAGGGAGATGTGTTATCCTTATACTTGGCGGTATCCTCAAAAGTAGTAAGTGTCGTCCTTGTTAAGGATCACGAAGGTACACAACATCCTGTCTATTATGTAAGTAAGAGTTTACTTGATGCTGAATCAGGCTATTGTGAATATCAAATCTCCTGCCAATGCTAAGGATGTGCAAAGGTTGACTGGCAGGATCGCAGCCTTGAACAGATTCATATCCAAATCCTCAGAAAAGTGCAAGGAGTTTTATGACATATTGAGGAAGAACAAGAAATTTGAATGGACTCAAAAGCATGAAAGTGCCCTTAAAGCTCTTAAGGATTATCTATCCTCAGCCCCAGCCGTGATGAAACCAGAAAAGGGAGATGTGTTATCCTTATACTTGGCGGTATCCTCAAAAGTAGTAAGTGTCGTCCTTGTTAAGGATCACGAAGGTACACAACATCCTGTCTATTATGTAAGTAAGAGTTTACTTGATGCTGAATCCAGGTATTCACACTTAGAAAAACTTATCCTTGCATTAATTATGGCATCTACTAAATTGAGACATTATAGTGAAACTCATGCCATTATTATTAAAACTAATTTTCCAATTAAGAATGTTCTCAGGAAACCTGAAATGTCAGGAAGGATGGCTAAGTGGGCAGTGAAGCTTAGTGCATATGATATAAGATATGAGCCCAGGACAGCCATTAAATCCCAAGCATTAGCTGACTTTGTGGCAGATTTTAGTAGTGATTTGCAAAAGGAAGCTGAATTAGAAGTCTAGCAGCTAGAGGAAACCAAGGATCCTTGGATACTGTTCACTGATGGATCCTCCAATGTAAATGGAACAGGGCTTGGAGTACTACTAAAATCGCCACAGGGGGACATAATACCCCACTCCATATCCTGTGAATTCAAACTACCAACAATGAGGCTGACTATGAAGCCTTGATAGCTGGTTTGCAAATTGCAAAGCACATGAGGATCAGGTACCTTGAGGTACATGTAGATTCTTTGTTGATCACTAATCACTTTAATGGATCCTATGCTGTTAAAGGTGAAAAGCTAATCAAATATTTGGAGATATTCAAAGAATTGGCACTCTCTTTTGTATCCTTTAGTTTGACACAGGTACCAAGGGAAGAGAATGCAGAAGCTGATGCATTAGCCAATCTAAGATCATCTTTGAAGATTCCTGAGGATATCAAGATCCCTATTATCCATATCCTGACCCCTGCTATCAAGGATCATGTAGCTATGGAAATAGGAGAAGATTCTGCAATCATCCCTAGTGATGATACCCAATCTTATTCAGGATCATGGATACTCCCAATCATGAGATACATACAACATGGAGAAATCCCTACAGGAGAAAACCCAAGGGCTTTCAAAATTAAGGTATCTCAATTTACAATATTAAATAATATGTTGTATAAACGATCTCTTGCAGGACCATATTTAAGATGCATTGAGGATCCTGAAATTCAAGAAGTCCTAAAGGATTTCCATGAAGGAGATTGTGGAAACCACACTGGGGGCAGGGCATTATTCTCAAGGATCCTGAGGCCAGGATACTATTGGCCCACTATGAAGAAGGATGTTGTGGAGTATGCCAAGAAGTGTGATCCTTGTCAGAGGCATAGTAATATCCATCACCAACCAGCAGAGCTCTTGCATCCTATATCCTCTTCTTGGCCATTCATGAGATGGGGAATGGATATAGTTGGAAAGCTTCCTAAGGCACCTGGTGGAAAAGTATTCATGCTTGCTATGACTGATTACTTCTCTAAGTGGATAGAGGCTGAAGCATTTGCTCAAGTTAGAGAAAAGGAAGTTATATCCTTTATTAAAAGAAACATTATTACTAGATTTGGTATCCCTTCTGAGATTATTTGTGATAATGGATCCCAATTTATTGGGAACAGAACCACTAACTTTTGTGACAGTTGGGGGATTAAGATGATAACATCAACACCAGTCCATCCACAAGCTAATGGTCAGGCAGAGTCATCCAACAAGATCATCATCAACAATTTGAAGAAGAAGCTTGGATCCAAGAAAGGAAAATGGGCAGAAGAACTACCTTATGTGCTTTGGGCTGATAGGACAACTCCCAAGAATGCTACAGGCCAAACTCCATTTTCTTTGGTATTTGGGGCAGAATCAGTGATCCCTACAGAGATGGTGGTTCCAACTGCGAGAACAAGCATTCGTGGTGTTGAAGAAAATGCTGAAAACTTGATTCAAGACTTGGATACTATAGAAGAAATCAGGGATTTAGCAAGGATAAGGATGGCCAGTTATCAACAAAGGATAGCTGGAGCTTACAACAAAAATTTCAGGCTTAGGAAATTCCAAGTTGGGGATATGGTATTAAGGAAAGCATTTCAAAACACCACCAATACGGCTGATGGAAAGCTAGCACCAAAATGGGAAGGCCCTTATTTCAAAACACCACCAATTCGATTGTTAACAATGGAAGGTGATTTGCTACCAAGAGCTTGGAATGCTGTCCATTTGAAGAAATATTTCATGTGATCATGATCCGTGATCCTTACCAGACAAGTATCCTTGAAGGATCCCCACTGATAGATGATCCTCTTTCTGGTAACATTCCAATCTCAAACTATTTCACTCTTTTTATTCTCTTACAAGGATAAGGATCCTGCCTCCTTTATCCTCCTTTTACTTGATTCTGAGTTTTGAAGGTCCAGGTATCCTTAACTAAGGATTGAGTATCCACAGAAGTATCCAGTCATCCTTTGGGCTTGACCCCAGTTATTTGGGCTTGACCCCAGTTCTTTGGGCTAGTCCCCAGTTTGGGCCTGTCCCCAGTTTCGCCAGTAGCGCACGATGATCCTGGTATAGCTCATGGCAATGGGACCAGTACCCGCTTTAGGGCCTGAAAATTTCATTGTACTGGCTATATTCAGGATCCTACGTATAATGGTAGACGTACCATACATCCGTTCCTAAGGTTTCTAACGTTTTCACGTTAGCTAAGGTTTTGGCATTTTCATGTCACTAAGTTTGGATAGTCGCCAGTGAGGGCCATACTCCAGTTTACATACGATCCTTTGGGCTTGTCCCCAGTTATCCTTTAGGCTTGTCCCCAGTTATCCTTTGGGCTTGTCCCCAGTTATCCTTTGGGCTTATCCCCAGTTATCCTTTGGGCTTGTCCCCAGTATATTGGGCTTGTCCCCAGAACTGTTAGGCTTGTCCCCAGTTACTAACATCCATCTTATAGTGGCTCAGTCCCAAGCAATATCTTATTCCAGGTTTGTGAAGATAAATGACCAAGAATTCTTGATCGTTACTTTCAACTAAGGTTTGTATCTTGGGTTATCCTGATTTTAAGTGTTAAAGGATAGGATCCTAACTTGGATTCTCAGGTATGATCCTTAGCTGTTTTGATTTTATTCATTATGCATTTAAGTGAGACTTATCCTTTGACAACTGAACTTATGATCCTTAAACTATTTTTTTATGTGATCCTTGATCATATCCTTAACTCTTAAGGGATGTTTTTTAAATTTTTCCTTACTTGATAAGTTTAAACAACATGAACATCACAATAGATTGAAAAATAAAATAACCATAAGGATATCAACACAGGATATAGCCAAAAAGTTAAAGTCATTTTATTCACAAAAGCTTAAACCCTTTTAAAGTTGTCAAAATTGCCAACCCACGTTTCTACCAGCAAAACATGGCCCGTCCACATGGGTTGGCAAAGGGTGTCCATTGTTCATAGGTCTAACAAGTGCAGGAAATTAAAGACGACAGGATCACAATGGCTTCATCCCCCAAACAGAGGATCCCTCCACCATTTGTAATCCTACCTATTGTTCACAGGATCATCCATGATCCTCAACCCTAATTACTATTGTTCAAGTACAGACCAACCATTGTTTATCAAAACATCATCAAAACAAAAAAAACATAACCAAACTAAAAAATGGGCTCCGGCTACGTCTAGAAATGTCCTTCATCGCCCATTCAAGCAGCCTACACCTTCGCTGCATCACCATCTCCCGCTCCACTAGTTTCGCCACCATGATCCTTTCCACTGCCTCCAGCCTCGATTGCCAGAACCTCATCAGCCTCATCTTCATCCTCCAATTCAGCCAGCCTAGCCTTCCAGCCTTCCACATCCCAGTTGCTCCTGTCAAAGGCAGGATCCTGAGCTTCTTGGGCCATTTGTAGCTTGGTCTTGTACATGGCTATGGCAGCGGAGACCTTAGCATCCTCCGTGATCTCGCTCTTCTCATAATCAAAATTAATCAGGATTGTAGCTGTCTGAGCTTTGGCATCTTTGAGATCCTTTTGGAGGTCAGCAATCTTAAGATCCTTGAGCAATGCGACTTGTTGGAGGTCAGCAATCTTCTTGTCCGGCTCCTCGACATGCCCAACATAGTCTTCAATCTCAGCAAATTTCTGCAAAGAAGATAAAGAACAGTTCAAGAACAGGTGATCCTCAAATAAGCTGGATACCTAAAACAGGGACAAGGATCCTTACATCGTTGAAGTATTCAAGGAACTGATGGCGGATCAGGGGGAGACCTTGCAGATCCTCAGCTTCGGAAGTCTTTCTCTTCTTTCCACCTCTTCCCTTTGAAGTGGTAGCTTTGGGGATTACAACGGAGGGGCTAGCAGCAGATTTTTTCTTGGATCGGACGGTGTCAAGCTCAATGACACTAAATTTGGAAGCAGATCTTGATGACTTTCCAGCACCTACACACCCAAAACAGATAAGTGTCCTTATTCTATTCGTATATAACTATTTATTTAAACATTTGAATATAAAAAGAACAGGATACTTACTTGACATGGTGACAGAACCTGAGGATACCTCTTGAGAATCATGGGTGATTGTCTTGAATGATCTTGTTTCAGGACCGAGTCTTCTAAAAATAGCAAGCCTTTCCTTGGTAGCAGGAGACGGTATGAGGTGTGAAACAGTGACATCTGCATAGCATAAAACAAAAGGGGGTTAGTGATCCTATCACGAGGGCAAGATTACCTGGTGATCCTACTCCGGATCCTCTGTCCTACCATGGGTGGACCACTCCCTGGGAAGATCCTTTCCGTTTGGGATAGAGTCTCTTCTCACAAAGAAAAAGCGTCGCTTCCAGTTTGTATCATTCTTGGTGGCTTTGAAAATGGGGTGTTCTTCACCAGGCTTTCGTTTAAACAAATATCGGTGGGATCCAAACGTTGTGAGATCATACATCTCAGCCAAATCCGACATTCCTAGGTCAATCCCTTCCTGCTCGATGATCCTTTCAAGGGTATATAAGACCCTCCAGATCATCGGAATAGCCTAAATGTAGGAGATGCCGGTAATGGAGAAAAAGGATTGGGTAAAGGCTGGAAAAGGATAGGCGTATCCTATGGTGAATGGGGTAACAGGAAAGGCAATCCAAGTTTCCGAGATATAGTCACTGTTAGGATCGGAGGCTCTCATGATAGTGTTTGTTTGTTTAAAGTGAATGATCAACGAATATGAAAACATGTTAGGTGCAGCGGAAATGAAAACAAACTTTGTAAACACAATCAAAGGAGAAAATAGTTTGATAAACAATTGCTTCACATAGAGTCAAAAGATTACAAATCAAAGCAAAAGATTACAGACATGCTTACAAACTATACTCCCCCTCAGCCTGATGCCCCAAGGATGGTTGCACACAAGATGAAAGGATTAGACATGAGGAGAAGAACCCGCTCAGTCAATCAAATGTAACAGTACAGGGTACTGTTACATTTATAGGCAAACCAAACCACTGAGGTATCTCAGCTGACGTCACCATGAAAGCGACGTCTAACAGCCTAACAACCTGTATCTACTGTCCTTACACAAACACTGCTAACCTAACCACTGACTATACATAAAACAGATATTTCACTAAACAACTGCTTTCTCTTTATGTCAGTGCTTTCCTCAAGGTTGATCAGTCCTTGACTGGGCAGTGCTTTATCATCAGTAGATAGGACCAGCAGTGTTGGATTCTTCAGGGTTTTCATCAGCAGTTGAAAGGGCAGCAGCAGTTGTATATGGGCAGTGGATAGAGACCATCAGTTGTTATAAATCACTTTCAAGGGGAGAGCAAAGTGTAAACTGCTGCTTATTGTGAATCCTCTGTTGTGACCTGGTTTTGGCTTTACATTATCTGTTCCTCTGGTAGGGTTCAATCCCAACAATCTCCCCCTGGAACAGATAATGCCAAAACCTTTCATATTCAGGACCTTTATTACTCATCAAGAGTGCCTTAGCTTGTTCTTTGAATTCAGCTTCAAATTCCTTTGCACTCTGGTCATCCTCATCCCTACACAGTGAAAGTTCAAGGAGATCCTGCAAATCTTGAACACTAAGGCCTAGTGCTTCTTTCCTTGATATGTACTTCACATCGCCATTGGCTCTGACCAGGGTCAATACGTGAGTCTTTTGATCAGACATCCACTTTAGTATTTTTAAGCCAAGTGGGTTTCTTGGGAGAGACTTATTTGTAGATGAGTTGAGGGATAATGGCCTTGAAAACATCTACAGACTTTCAGACATTCTTTTGAAAGTTTCTTCAATGACTTTGTCTGCTGCAGCTATATCTTCTTCAGTTTCTTGTTCAATAAGTTCTTGTCTTTCAGCTTCTGTCTTATCTTTAGCAGTGTTTGGAGACGCAGGTTTGTTTAATGCCTTAAAAAGGCTTTGAAGCTTTGTTGAAGTTTCTTCTTTTAGACCCATTTTCGTGATGGTATCTTTGAAGTACTCTGCTTCCTTTTCTATTACCTCTTCTTCAGTCAGCTGTTCTCCCTCTTCTTGATTAGTTACAAAAGTAGACCGGAACAGTGTGTCGAGGTTTCCCATCTTCTGTTCAAGCTTCATCATTTGTTCTTTCTTCTTAGAAGTGCCTGAAACAGTTATCTTTCTTTTCTTTAGCCTTTCATAGGCTTCATCGGTCTGCTGTTTTGACCATTTTGATATGGCTTCAGCAGTATCCATTTTCGCATCCACCAGCTCCCTTTTCTTTCTCTTATATTCAGCAGTTAAATTAGCAATGAGCTTTTCATATTTTCTCCAGTTAGGAGCATTCTTCTTCTTCGTAGGATCATTCTTAATCTTTTCAATCCTTTCTACCTCACGCTTAAGAGCTACTACTGGCCATTCTTTGAACTGTTGTTCTTCAGCAGGATAGAATTTCTCTTTCATGATGTAGGCTAGATATTGTTTTCTTAGCTCTTTCTTTTGATCAGCCTTTTCTTTGTTTAGGTCTTGTGCAAACCCTTCTATCTGCTTTACTTTTGTGAAGTAGAACTCCAGTCTTTTAGCTATGCCATCTTCGCTTAACTTATCTTTTTCACTGTCAACCTTGGCTTTTACTTTAGCCTGCCTTGCCTTGAGTTTGAGGTAGTCATCCATATCATCTGGTGGCATGTAGCCTATGAGTGAGGAGAATCTCCTTTTTGAAGGATCTTCTTCTGTATAGAATTGCCTCATCTCATTTTTTATGGCTTCAAGTTCCAGTGGATATTGTGCAGCATTAGGATCATGTATACCCTCATCGGCAGGTATTGGCTTTCTTTTTCTGTTGAAGAGCTTTGGCTGTGAAGTAAGAGAAGTGAGAGCAGTGGTGGATGACTGACTAACAGCTGTTGAAACAACTGGTGTCTCAACATCTGCTGTCATTACAACTGCTGATATGTCAACAGTTGTCTTCTGCTTTTGAGCAGGGGATGGAAGTGGTGAGGTAGTTTTTGATGGTGGTGATGGTGGTGGTGACTCATCATCTGATATGAGATTCCTTCTCCTTTTTAATGAAGAAGGGGCAGATGATGTTTTGGATGAATCAGTGGTTTGAATGATGGGGAGTGTCTGACAAACAACTGTTGAAACAACTGGTGCTTCAACCGCTGTTGTCATTACAACAAATGTTATAACATCTGTTGTCTTCTGTTTTATGACAGGAGGCAGTTGTAATGGTGTGATTGTAGATGATGGTGGTAGAGCAGTAGTTGTAGTGGTGTGTGATAGAGTGGTGTGTGTTGATGACATGGCAGCTGTTTGGCTACTAACAGCAGTTTTGTAACTACTGCTGTATCAGCTGTTTGGCTAACAGGTTTTGAGACCTGTTTTTCTTTTTCTTTTTCTTTTTTAGGCTCAACATGAAGGCCATGTTCTATTCCCATCCTATTCATTTTTTCCAACAGCTTGTTATTCTCCCCCTTTTTGGCATTATCTGAAGGGGGGTTTACAAGAAATGGTATGGAAGAAGGAACTTTGCAAGATGCATTTTGAATGCTAGCCTTTATAGCCTTGATATCTGCTTGAGTGTCTTTAAATCTTGATTCAACCATGTTGGTCAGCATTTGTACTTGAATAGCATGCTTTTTGTCAGCCATAAGTTGCTGTGCTTCAAGCATGGGTTGAAAAGTATTCCAAAGCTCATTTTCAGGAAATGCATGTTGTACAGGTGCTTGAGCAGGAACAGCAGTGGCTTGTGCTTTCTGAGCTTTTAAAATCTCTTGCACCATCTCCTTTATTTCAGCAACTGATTCTTCAAGTTTGTCAACTCTGCCCATCAATTCCTGATATCTTGAATCATCACCTACTTTAGTAGGATCATCTGAATACCCACCAGCAGTGGTTATATCAATGTTTGACTTAGGAACTGAGTCCCAAAAGTCACCCATTGATGCCCCTTGTTCTTGGTACTGGGGACTTCTTTCTTCAGCACTTGATAAACCTTTGATGGTGCCAGTGGTTAGATCCAACTCACTTGTGGTTATCGAAGTTGCCATGGAAGAAATTGCCTTCAAGGGAGTCTGATTTATGAAACAACTGGCCAACTGGAGACCTGTTGGTCCACCAGTTGTAGTTGCTGCTCCACTTGAACTACCACCGAGAGTTACTTGTAACTCAGGGGGTGTAACCTCCTCAATTGTTGCTGGGATAGCAGGATTAGTAGCATCAGACCCAGTCACTTGTGGGGGTATACTCTCAGTGACAGGTGATAGAGAGGAACTGGTTTGTGTCTGAGCCATAGCAGCTGCATGCAACAAAGGTAGCATGGATTGTGGCATTATTATTGGTGAGGGGATGGGAGTTGAAAGAGACATGTCCTTGGGATCAGGACTGAGGAAGATGGATCCAAGTGGATTCAGAGCTTCATATTGTGGTGTCCCTGTGCTTACAACCTGATCCTTTTGTGAGGATGCAGGAGGAGTTTTAGGCATGGGTTGAGATCTTTCTTCCAACTGCTGTGAGGAAGTAGCAGCAGTGGTTTGTGGTGACTTTTGTGTTGTCACAGGCATTTCCTCTGGGATCTCATCTTCCAGAGTTGCCTTTGTTTTGGGTTTGGTGGGTTTTCTGGATGTTTTTCTTTTGGTCTTTTTGGTTATGTCAGGTGTGGGTTTCAAAGCAGTGGTTGTGCTGCTATGATCACCTGGAGCAGTGGGCTCAGCAGCTGATACCTGAGGAGCAGTTGTAACCGCTAAAATCTGCTCAGGTACCCCTGCTTTTGTTTTTATTGGTGCCATCATCCTTGAAAATGTTTCTTTTGTTAAGCTTTTTATTTGACAATGAACACCTTGTTTTGGCAAATTTTCATTTTCCTTTACAAATTTTTGTTTAAAGTAATAACTCAAAAATCTTGGAAAAAGTAAAAATGCTTTATTGTCAACATTTTTCACTAAGTCATTGAAGATTTCCTGGGAATAGTTGTAATCTTTGTTATTCAAAATGGCATACCCCAGGCATTGAATCTTCAATGGTATTTCGTTAAAAGATGTTGTTTTATTCGAAGCACACATCAGAAGTGTGTGAAATAAAAATCTGGGTGCAGATGGAAAATAACCCTTTTGTAGGGTATCTACCTTTGCCTGTTCTGCATAGCCCCTTTTCAGAAAATCAGTTTTTAACTCGTTTTTGTCAAAGGAGAGTTTACCTTCCTGATCGTTGAGATTAAAGACTTCAGAGATCGACTGTGGGGTTATTTGAACTGCTTTACCCTGTATTGAGGAGTTAATGGCCATGACTTTTCCGTCTTGTTTTTCAAGCGACGCCTTTTTCCAAAACTCTCTCTGGGTTTGCAGATAGATGGGAGCATTTGCTGTCAACAAAGTTTTTTACTTTGATGCAGATAATGTATCAATGATGGTGTCAAAGGTGTGATTATCAGTAGGTTTTGTGAATAAACCCAGATAGTTGTGAGATTGTTTGAATGGTATTTCGATGGGTTCTTCGGCCGTTTGAGCGACCTCTTTGGAAGGTGATGGTGATTTAGGTTTTGATTTTGTCATTTTTGCGGAGAAGAACGAAAGAGGATTTTGGAGATTTTGAGAAGAAGGGTTGAAAACTGCTATGAGAAGAGAATTTTGGAATTCAATTCGACAGTGTAAAACCCTGTTTGGGGGTTTAGGGCAGGGTTTTATTTGAAAAAAAATGATCGCTGATGTGGCAGCGGTTATTACGATCTGAGGGCTAAAAACTGACCACGTGTCAACCACTGATGAAGTGGATGAAATATGGAGAACAGTTGTTTTAAGGCCTACTGACGTATCAAGCATCAGTGGTTACAACGGTAAAAAATTATGGGCAGTGGATGATTTTTACTATCAGTGGATAGCATATCAGTGGATAAGACACTGATTTTGAGCATCAGTGCTTTTCAAGAAAATGAAGGAGCAGTGGTTAACTTTCAGCAGTGGACAGTGTTTAGAGATCAGACGTTGGAACAAAACAGTGGTTAAGGTAAATGGTACAGAACTGAAGGACAGGTGTTTCAGCAACAGTTTTAAAAATTTTCATACAAGGTTTTGCCAAATGTCAATTTTGAATGACAGTGGTTTAATTTCCCAGATGATGAAAACTTTTTACTAAAGCAACACATTCTCGTTTAATATTCAATCAAAGCATGAGTACCCTAGTAATTCAAGCACCGTTTGCAATCAATCTTTGATAAAGATTTAGGAACAAAACTGAGTAAGACATGACCCTGACATATATATATATATCATTTCCTTTTGACCCATTTAACAGGACAGTGATACCAACAAAAATAAGGTATTACATCCTGACAGGAACTGAAACTATTGCTAAACAAAAACAAGCAGAAGTTCCAAATATATTATTCCAAAAAAAATGAACAATATATCCTGGTTATTCGAGAAGATCCTTTTCAAAAAAATGGTTAAAGGATTTTCTGAGGACAGCATCAAAAAGGATCTGGTATACTTCCAATAAACTATAAATCAAATCATTCTCAAGTTTTTGAAAATGGTCAGTGGTTTTGACAATAGTGGTAAAAAAACTTTGAACACATTTTTACCACTGTTGGTACCATTTTCTTTGTCAGTTGATTGCAAACATGATCCTTTTTGTAATTCATTCAATGGAATCAAAAACCCTTTTCTGAACAGGTGAATGCACATAGTTGCTTAATGACCATTATTACCCTACACTTTGACTCATAAGTGTTTTATGTTTATACTCTTTTCTTTTGAATTCAAAAGTTTTGAGATAAACACACTTTAGAGTTTTTGTGAATATTTGTCCAAAATCATTTTGCAGTAATGTTTTGAGAGACTTGGTCAGGTTTTCACAAGTTTTTCACCCAATCTCACATTACATATGATACGGACTATGTTGACCCCTGTTTTCTTAATGTATTTGAACATAGTTGATTTTTGTCCTTTTTAGGAACTCAACCTGTTTTCAACACATAAGATCTAATTAACTAAAGTTTTAATTTCCCTCTTTTTGTGTTAACAAAACAACAATGCTTTTATGAACATAGGTTTTGTTAATATGAGGTTTGTACTTTAGTATTTAATGAAAACATCACATATTACACATCAACAGTTTAAATCAATTTAGAAAATAAAAGTAATCTCATGGTTTAACAGATATTGCTTTCAGATCTAGAAACCATGAATGTCTTGTGCATGAATTTACTTGTTGTGTGAAATTTGTGTGTCATATGACATCTTGGTTGATATACAGAGTTTTTGAATAACCATTTTAAACATGATTTACTCGATACTCTGTTTTTCAACTAAATACAACCAACCTTAGTATCAATGAATTTTGAGCCGAACTGTTATGTCAATTTGACTGTTAAATCGAAATTGACTGTCCAGGCTCTGATACCAATTGTTAGGATCGGAGGCTCTCATGATAGTGTTTGTTTGTTTAAAGTGAATGATCAACGAATATGAAAACATGTTAGGTGCAGCGGAAATGAAAACAAACTTTGTAAACACAATCAAAGGAGAAAATAGTTTGATAAACAATTGCTTCACATAGAGTCAAAAGATTACAAATCAAAGCAAAAGATTACAGACATGCTTACAAACTATACTCCCCCTCAGCCTGATGCCCCAAGGATGGTTGCACACAAGATGAAAGGATTAGACATGAGGAGAAGAACTCGCTCAGTCAATCAAATGTAACAGTACAAGGTACTGTTACATTTATAGGCAAACCAAACCACTGAGGTATCTCAGCTGACGTCACCATGAAAGCGACGTCTAACAGCCTAACAACCTGTATCTACTGTCCTTACACAAACACTGCTAACCTAACCACTGACTATACATAAAACAGATATTTCACTAAACAACTGCTTTCTCTTTATGTCAGTGCTTTCCTCAAGGTTGATCAGTCCTTGACTGGGCAGTGCTTTATCATCAGTAGATAGGACCAGCAGTGTTGGATTCTTCAGGGTTTTCATCAGCAGTTGAAAGGGCAGCAGCAGTTGTATATGGGCAGTGGATAGAGACCATAAGTTGTTATAAATCACTTTCAAGGGGAGAGCAAAGTGTAAACTGCTGCTTATTGTGAATCCTCTGTTGTGACCTGGTTTTGGCTTTACATTATCTGTTCCTCTGGTAGGGTTCAATCCCAACAGTCACTCAAAGCGGTGGGGTCAAATGGCTTGATAACGATATTCGCCGGAAAACAATGGCGAATTCTGTTTATTTGTGCATCATTGAAGCCGCATCTTTCTTTCGGTGAATCTTTGATGATCCCCTGGCTTTTAAGAGGGATGTTCTTCTGGTGATCCTTGCCCGGTGAGTTTCGGAGCATCATTTTTGACGAGATGATGGTAAAGAAAGAAAAGCAGAGTAAGAGAAGGAAGAAAAGGAAAGGAGTTACCTGCTTGATCGTCGGATGAGAATATAAAGAGAGTTCTCTTGAACTTAAATGTGAAATGATCCCTATCTCTAACTCCTATTTATAATGATGATTATGCAGGATAGTCATCTCACTGACGTCATGCTCGTAACGGCTAGTCCGACTCCAACGACTAGTTATCTGATTAATTCGTTACGGATAAGAACAAAATATAACTCATTTATTTACATAATTACTCCTTATATTTTGGGGGCAATTGTTAGGGGTGGATTTCTAAATGATCAGTGATCCTTGTTTACTGTTGGATTTAGTGATCCTCAATTATGTCTGAAGTAGTGATCCTCAGAAGTGTTGCAGGATCATGATCATGGATCACTATAAGGATCCCTGTACTAACGATTGTCTACTTTGAATTTGTAATTGTTTTGCAGGAGTATCAACTTGGACTTGGTCTTGGCGATATTCCTGGAGAATATTCTAAGTCTATTCCGCACGTGCTTGGCCAGAAATGGACGTTGTGGAGTCGTGGAGGACTTGCACCATTTGCGGAATGTTAGTTAGGCTAGATATTTTCTAATTTAAAGGGGGTAGCGAGCTAGTTAGACAACACTTGGCTATTTTTGGCTACACACACACTCGTACAACTGCTCTCACTAGCTCTCGGCAAAACACTTAGCATTTTTCATACATTTCTACACGATACACTATAGTGATCCTTGTACTTAGCTCGCTATCATCCGAAGTTGTAATACATTTCTTGTTTAATTTGAGTTGGTGATCGGTAGTTTCCATCACCCGAGGTTTTTTATGCCGGAGATCATTCATTGATCAAGGGCTTTTTCGTCGTATAAATCTTCGTGTCACTTGTTCATTACACTTCATAGTGATCCTTATTGTTGTTCATCAATTCAAGCATCATACCTCACAACAGAAAGTTTGGTTACATTGTCATTTAGGGGTGTTCATCGAATCGAATATCGAATTTTCGAATTATTCGAATCGAATTGTTCGAATAATTTTTATTTTTCCTTGAATTCGTATTCAATTCGAATTCGATTAAAATCTACTTAATTCGATTCGAATTCGTATTCGAATAAAAAACCCAATTCGTATTCGATTCGTATTCGATTAAAAATTCGAATTCGAATCGAATTCGAATAAATTCGATTTAATTCAGATTCTTTAAAAACTTGTAAAAAACTTTCTAAATAAAGTACCACAAGTCTAAAGTTCAAAACGAGAAGTCGGGAATAACCACTCTACATTACAAGTTAATATTTTTACGCTTAGAAATCTGTTGATAGATTTGTTACTTAGGTTTTAGTTATGAACCATGTAGTGGGTTCGGTAATGGGTAATTTTAATACTTGGAAAGAAATTTGAAAATAATTTATAGCATAGCCTAATAAAAGTCATATATGTATTATATATAAAAATAATAAATAAAATGTATAATTTTTATTCGAATTTCGAATCGAATCGAATTTGAAATTATAAATTCGTATTCGATTCGTATTCGATTTACTTGACTCGAATTGAATCGAATTCGAATTCGAATTCTTATAATCGAAACGAATTCTTGATAATCGAATCGAATTTAAACGAATTTCGAATTTTTCGAATTCGAAACGAATTCTGCACACCCCTATTGTCATTGCTTGATTTTTTACCAAAACAATAACTGGGGACAAGCCCAAAGGATCGTGTGTAAACTGGAGTATGGCCCTCACTGGCGACTATCCAAACTTAGTGACATGAAAATGCCAAAACCTTAGCTAACGTGAAAACGTTAGAAACCTTAGGAACGGATGTATGGTACGTCTACCATTATACGTAGGATCCTGAATATAGCCAGTACAATGAAATTGTCAGCCCCTAAAGCGAGTACTGGTCCCATTGCCATAAACTATACCAGGATCATCGTGCGCTACTGCCGAAACTGGGGACAGGCCCAAACTGGGGTCAAGCCCAAATAACTGGGGTCAAGCCCAAATAACTGGATACTTCTGTGGATACTCAACCCTTTGTTAAGGATACATGAACCTTCAAAACTCAGAATCAAGTGAAAGGAGGATAAAGGATGCAGGATCCTTATCCTTATATAAGATAACAAAAGAATGAAATAGTTTGAGATTAGAATATTACCAAAATGAGGATCATCGGTCCTGTAAGAATCCTTCAAGGTTGTCAGGTAAGGATCATGGATCCTTGTTACATAAAGTATTTCTTCAAGTGGACAACATTCCAAGCTCTTGGGAGCAAGTCACCTTCCATTGTTAGCAATCGATATGCCCCCTTTCCTGCCTCAGCTTCGATCAAGTAAGGGCCTTCCCACTTTGGTGCCAACTTCCCATCAGCAGGATTGGTGGTATTCTGAAATGCTTTCCTTAACACCATATCACTGTTAGGGGAGGATTTTCAAATGATCAGTGATCCTCATTTACTATTGGGTTTAGTGATCCTCACTTCTGTTTGAATTAGTGATCCTTAGAAGTATTGCAGGATCAAGATCATGGATCATCATAAGGATCCTTATACTAACGATTGTCTACTTTGAATATGATGTTGTTTTGCAGGAGTACGAGCTTGGACTTGGTCTTGGCGATATTCCTGGAGCATATTCCATGACTTATTCCGCACGTGCTTAACTGAAGTGGACATTATGGAGTTCGTGGAGGACTTGCATGAAGTGCGGAATGTTTGTTAGCTTAGATATTTTCCATTTTTAAACGGGATAGCGAGCTAAATAGAAAGACTTGGCTATTTTTTAGCTTAACACACACACTCGAGATTGCTCTCACCAGCTCTTGACAATTCACTTGGCGATTAAACACTTTTTTGCACATTACACTATAGTGATCCTGGTAATTAGCTCGCTATCATCCGAAGTTGTAATACATTTCTTGTTTAATCTGAGTTGGTGATCGGTAGTTTCCATCACCCGAGGTTTTTTATGCCGGAGATCATTCATTGATCAAGGGCTTTTTCCTCGTATAAATCTTTGTGTCACTTGTTCATTTCATTTCTGAGTGATCCTTAGTGTTGTTCATTGATTCAAGCATCATACCTCACAACAGAAAGTTCGGTTGCATTATCATTGCTTGATTTTTGACCCAAACAGTTTGGCGCCCACCGTGGGGCAACTGGTGCTTCATTCCTAAGAAGATTCATATTTTTGTGGTTATTTCGGTTCGTTACAACCAAGCAGATGGCTTCCTCAACGAAGAATACATCAAGTTCTATGCCGGCAATCAGTTCTTCACAAGGCGTTCCACCTTTGCCTCCACCACCTTCTGGATCCCAAAAGAATGCTGAAAATGCTGCGAAGAAACAAACCCCCATTTTCACAAAACCACCAACATCTTATGTTTCTTTTAATCCTACTACTAATGATCTTTACACTCTGATTTTGCAGATGAGTAATCACGCACAAGAGCAGGACAAAACCAACGAAAGGATCCTCCGGGAGATCGCTGAGATCAAGAAACAGAAGAAATCAGCGGAGGATCACTCTCCTCTGATGCCAAGGTCGCTGAACTTTGACACTCCAGTCATAACTTCCCAGCACTCAGCAGCTCCGGACGTGCAATACTTGGGTGAATTACTAGGAAGGCGTTATGGAACAGCAACTATGAGTCAGACATTTGGCTCTCACTTCCAGCCTCAAGGATCCTCCTCTTAGCCATCGGGATCCTCTTTTCAGCATCAAGGATACTTCACGTCAGGAGGATATTTGGGAACACCTGCAGTCCAAGGATCCTCCCAGGTCCAAGGATCCTTCCCGGTCCAAGGATCCTCGCTGGTTTCAAGGATCCAACATCTCTCAGTATCGAGGATCCTTAAGGAGTATGCAACCTCCAAGCACCGATGTTCATCAAGGAGACTTCATACCAATGCAGACCATTGCTTCCTCTGGTCCTTCAATCATACCAGAGTCTCGTCAATATGGATTCACATCCGCAATTCCAAACATGAATCCTCCGGGAGGTAACACTTTTAATAATTCATATAACACTAACCATGGCTCTATGCAGTATACATGTATCAATCAGGCTATGGCTAGGGAGCTACAGAAGCTTAAGGATATGATATCCAGTGTACCAGGAGTGGTTAAAACCATCCCTGAAATTGCAGATCGTAGCCATAGGATATCTCGTTTTGCACCACCCTTATTTGAGGCTGAGATACCTAAAAGGTTCCAGATACCATCTATGAAGCTGTATGATGGTTCAACGGATCCAGAAGAGCATGTAGCTCAGTACAGGGAGAGGATGGAGATCAATCCAATTCTTGAAAGGTTAAAAGAAGCATGTCTATGCAAGGGATTTGGATCCACACTCACAGGATCTGCTCTTAAATGGCTGCTAAGTCTTCCCCCTTACTCTATTACTTCATTTGCTAATCTAGTTAATTTGTTTAATAGTCAATTCTCTTGTAACAGAAAATTTGAACGGTTAACTAGTGATCTATATAGGGTAACTCAAGGTCAAAATGAATCACTTAGAGATTACATCACTAAGTTTAGCAAAGAATCCTTAGATATTCCTAATTTGGATATTGCTACGGCTGTAGAAGCCTTTAAAATGGGATTGCTTAGGGATTCATTATTCTATGATGATCTTGTTATGACACCTTGCAGGAACCTTGATGAAGTAAGAACCAGGGCCCTTAGGTTCATCCGCCTAGAGGATGACAAAAGGACCCATGATAGGTTGACAGGATCCTCAAAATAGGAGAAACACGGATCCTACTTCAGGAACAACAAATCCAAGTCCTACAATAAGTCTGACAACCAGAACGTGCATGCGGTGGAACAAGAAGAGGATGATGAGGATTATCCTCCTATTTCTGAATACTATTTTTCTATTGATAACAATGAATTAATCCTTGCAATGGAGAATCTAGGTGAGAAAGCTAGGTGGCCAAGGAAAAGTGATAAACCAGCTGCTACAAAGGATAAATCCAAGTGGTGTGCATATCATGAGGATTTCGGGCATCTCACTAAAGAGTGTATTGCACTAAGAAAGGAGATTGGTTACTTGTTGAGCAAGGGGCATTTGAAGGAACTTTTGGGACGAAAGAAGTCAAGGATCCAGGATCCTGAAAGGATCCCGGAGAGGGCCCCTGCTCCTCCAGCAGATGCACAACTTATAAACTTCATATCCGGTGGATCAGACATTTGTGGTACCTCCTTTTCAGCAGCAAAAAGACATGCTAAGGAAACCAAGATGGATAATAGAGACAGACCCATTCGGACCTCCGTTGTTACCCAGGATAAAGTCATAACCTTTGATGAGGATGATCGTGTTGATGTCCAGGATCCTCATCATGATGGTCTTGTGATTACATTGTTTATTTCTAACCACTTTGTTCGCAGGATCCTTATAGATGGAGGAAGCTCTGTGAACATCATTCTGCTTGATGTCCTCAAGAAGATGAATATACCGGAGTCTGATATTGTCCCAAGATCCTCAGTACTTGTGGCATTTAGTGGGGAAACCAAAAACTCATTGGGGGACATCAAACTCCCTATTTATATTGAAGGATTGCATTCTTATCAAAAATTTTGTGTTATAGATTGCTTATCTTGTTGCAATGTTATCCTTGGCAGGCCATGGATACATGATATGAAGGCAGTTCCATCCACCTATCATCAGTGTGTAAAGCTTCCAAGTCAATGGGGAGTGGTGAAAATTGAGAGTGATCAACAAGAAGCTAAGAATTGTTATACCTCATCAATGAAGCCAGCCTCAAGACCAAGGGAGCAATAGCAATTAAAGTATCCTTCAAGAGATGTCTTGGAGGCAAGAGAACAGGATTTGAAAGAAATTCTCATGGATCCTAATGATCCTGAATCCAAGATCTTCATAGGATCAGGGATCCTTAGCGACATTGAACAGGAGCTAGTATCCTTCCTTAAATGAAGGAAAACTACCTTTGCCTGGAAACATGAGGATATGACAGGTATATCTAAAGATATAATTACTCATAAACTTGGTATTGACAGGTCATTCAAGCCTATACATCAAAAGAGGAGGAAGTTTGCACCTGAAAGGAATGCTATTATCCAGGAAGAGGTAGATAAACTACTTCGAGCAGGTATGATAAGAGAGGTTAAGTATCCAAGATGGTTAGCCAATGTGGTTGTTGTTCAAAAGAAAAATGGAAAGTGGAGTGTATGTGTCGATTTTACTGATTTAAACAAGGCATGTCCCAAGGATCCTTTCCCATTACCCCACATTGACTCCATGGTGGATGCTACCGCGGGTCATGAGTTGTTGACTTTTATGGATGCTTCCTCTGGATTTCAACAAATTCAGATGGAACCATCTAATCATGAGGATACAGCCTTTATGACCCCAACTGGTATATATTGTTATATAGCTATGACATTTGGACTAAGGAATGCAGGTGCTACTTATCAAAGGCTAGTCAATATGATGTTCAAGGAACAAATTGGACACACTATGGAAGTTTATATTGATGACATGGTGGTTAAGTTCAAGAAAGCTGAGGATCACCTTAAAGACTTGGAGGAAGCATTCAATATCCTTGATAAATTTAATATGAAACTAAATCCTTCCAAGTGTCATTTTGGTGTTAAGGCAGGAAAATTCTTAGGCTATATGGTGACAAAGAGGGGCATCGAAGCAAGTCCAGGGCAAATTAAAGCTATTGTGAATATCAAATCTCCTGTCAATGCTAAGGATGTGCAAAGATTGACGGGCAGGATAGCAGCTTTGAATAGACTCATATCCAAATCCTCAGAAAAGTGCAAGGAATTCAATGACATCCTGAGGAAGAACAAGAAATTTGAATGGACTGAGAAGCATGAAAGTGCCCTCAAAGCTCTTAAGGATTACCTATCCTCAGCCCCGGCCTTGATGAAACCAGAAAAAGGAGATATATTATCCTTATACTTAGCAGTATCCTCAAAAGCAGTAAGTGCGGTCCTTGTTAAGGATCACGAAGGTACACAACATCCTGTCTATTATGTAAGTAAGAGTTTGCTTGATGCTGAATCCAGGTATTCACATTTGGAAAAACTTATCCTTGCATTAATTATGGCATCTACTAAATTGAGACATTATTTTGAGACTCATGCCATTATTGTTAAGACTAATTTTCCAATTAAGAATGTTCTCAGGAAACCTGAAATGCCAGGAAGGATGGCTAAGTGGGCAGTGAAGCTTAGTGCTTATGATATAAGATATGAGCCTAGAACAACCATTAAATCCTAAGCTTTAGCTGACTTTGTGGCAGATTTCAGTAGTGACTTGCAAAAGGAAGCTAAATTAGAAGTCCAACAGCTTGAAGAAACTAAGGATCCTTGGATACTCTTCATTGATGGTGCTTCTAATGTCAAAGGAACAGGGCTTGGAATACTACTAAAATCGCCACAGGGGGACATAATACCCCACTCCATAGCTTGTGAATTTCAAACTACCAACAATGAGGCTGAGTATGAAGCCTTGATAGCTGGTTTGCAAATTGCTAAGCATATGAGGATCAGGTATCTTGAGGTACATGTAGATTCATTATTAATCACTAATCACTTTAATGGATCCTATGCTGTTAAAGGTGAAAAGCAAATCAAATATTTAGAGATAGTCAAAGAATTGGCACTCTCTTTTGTTTCCTTTTGTTTGACACAGGTACCAAGGGAAGAGAATGCAGAGGCTGATGCATTAGCCAATCTAGGATCATCCTTGAAGATCCCGGAGGATATAAGGATCCCTATTATCCATATCCTGACCCCTGCTATCGAGGATCATGTAGCTATGGTGATAGGAGAAGATTCTGCAATCATCCCTAGCGATGATACTCAATCTCGTTCAGGATCATGGATCCTCCCAATCATGAGATACATACAACATGGAGAGATTCCTACAGGAGAAAACCCTAGGGCTTTCAAAATTAAGGTATCTCAATTTACAATATTGAATAATATGTTGTATAAACGATCTCTTGCAGGACCATATCTAAGATGCATTGAGGATCCTGAAATCCAAGAAGTCCTAAAGGATTTCCATGAAGGAGATTGTGGAAACCACACTGGGGGCAGGGCATTATTCTCAAGGATCCTGAGGACAGGATACTATTGGCCCACTATGAAGAAGGATGCTGTGGAGTATGCCAGGAAGTGTGATCCTTGTCAGAGACACAGTAATATCCTTCACCAACCAGCAGAACTTTTGCATCCTATATCCTCTTCTTGGCCATTTATGAGGTGGGGAATGGATATAGTTGGTAAGCTTCCTAAGGCACCTGGTGGAAAAGTATTCATGCTTGCTATGACTAATTACTTCTCCAAGTGGATAGAGGCTGAAGCCTTTGCTCAAGTCAGAGAAAAGGAAGTTATATCCTTTATTAAAAGAAACATTATTACTAGATTTGGTATTCCTTCTGAAATTGTTTGTGATAATGGATCCCAATTTATTGGGAGTAGAACTACTAACTTTTGTGACAGCTGGGGGATTAAGATGATAACATCAACACCAGTCCACCCACAAGCTAATGGTCAGGCAAAATCATCCAACAAGATCATCATCAACAACTTGAAGAAAAAGCTTGGATCCAAGAAAGGAAAATGGGCAGAAGAACTACCTTATGTACTTTGGGCTGATAGGACAACTCCCAAGAATGCTACTGGCCAAACTCCATTCTCTTTGGTATTTGGGGCAGAATCAGTGATCCCTACAGAGATGGTGGTTCCAACTGCAAGAACAAGCATTCGTGATCCTGAAGAAAATGCTGAAAACTTGGTTCAAGACTTGGATACTATAGAAGAAATCAGGGATTTGGCAAGGATAAGGATGGCTAGTTATCAACAAAGGATGGCTGGAGCCTACAACAAAAATGTCATGATCAGGAAATTCCAAGTTGGTGATATGGTATTAAGGAAAGCATTTCAGAATACCACCAATCCTGCTGATGGAAAGCTAGCACCAAAGTGGGAAGGCCCCTATTTGATTGAAGCTGAAGCAGGAAAGGGGGCATATCGATTGCTAACAATGGAAGGTGATTTGCTACCAAGAGCTTGGAATGCTGTCCATTTGAAGAAATATTTCATGTGATCAGGATCCATGATCCTTACATGACAAGTATCCTTGAAGGATCCTTATAGAACAGATGATCCTCATTGTGGTAACATTCTAATCTCAAACTATTTCATTCTTTTATTCTCTTATATAAGGATAAGGATCCTACATCCTTTATCCTCCTTTCACTTGATTCTGAGTTTTGAAGGTTCAGGTATCCTTAACAAAGGACTGATTATCCACAGAAGTATCCAGTTATTTGGGCTTGACCCCAGTTATTTGGGCTTGACCCCAGTTTGGGCCTGTCCCCAGTTTCGCCAGTAGCGCACGATGATCCTGGTATAGTTCATGGCAATGGGACCAGTACTCACTTTAGGGGCTGACAATTTCATTGTACTGGTTATATTCAGGATCCTACGTATAATGGTAGACGTACCATACATCCGTTCCTAAGGTTTCTAACGTTTTCACGTTAGCTAAGGTTTTGGCATTTTCATGTCACTAAGTTTAGATAGTCACCAGTGAGGGCCATACTCCAGTTTACATACGATCCTTTGGACTTGTCCCCAGTTATCCTTTGGGCTTGTCCCCAGTTATCCTTTGGGCTTATCCCCAGTTATCCTTTGGGCTTGTCCCCAGTATATTGGGCTTGTCCCCAGAATTGTTGGGCTTATCCCCAGTTACTAACTTTCATCTTATATTGGCTTAGTCCCAAGTTATATCCTATTTCAGGTTTTTGAAGCTAAATGACCAAGAATCTGTGATCCTTACCTTCTACTAAGGTTTGTCTTTTGGATTATCCTGATTATAAGTGTTAAAAGTTAGGATCCTAACTTGGATTCTCAGGTATGATCCTCAACTATTTTGATTTTATTCACTATTCATCTGAGTTACCCTTATCCTTTGACAACTGAACTTATGATCCTTAAACTATATTACTTTTTAGAACTTATTGATTATAGGATATTTGATCCTTGATCATATCCTAAACTTTTAAAGATATTTATTAAATATTTCTTTATTTGATAAGTTTAGACTAAATGAATATCACAACAATTGAAAAGTAAAATACTAACAAGGATAGTAACACGGGAGATAGCCAAAAAGTTAGAGTTATTTTATTCACAAAACGTTAAACCCTTTAAGGTTGTCAAAATTGCCAACCCACGTTTCTACCAGCAAAACGTGGCCCGTCCACATGGGTTGGCAAAGGGTGTCCATTGTTTACGGGTCTTTGTAGTGCAGGAAATAAAAGACGGAAGGATAACGAGTGGCTTCATCCCCCAAACAGAGGATCCATCCACCACCCATTATCCTGCCTATTGTTCAAGGATCCATGATCCTTTAACCTAGTAACTATTGTTCAAGATATAGCCCATCATTGTTCAACAAAAACACCATAACCAAAATAAACTACCAAATTCTAAAAAAAAGGGCTCCGGCTACGTCTAGAAATGTCCTTCATCGCCCATTCATGCAGCCTACACCTTTGTTGCATCACCATCTCCTCCAGCTCCAGTATCCTTCACATGATCCTTGCCACTGCCACTAGCCTCGATTGCCAGAACCTCTTCAGCCTCTTCTTCATCCTCCAACTCAGCTAGCCTAGCCTTCCAGCCCTCCATGTCCCAGTTGCTCCTGTCAAAGGCAGGATCCTGAGCTTCTTGGGCCATCTGCAACTTGGTCTTGTACATGACAATGGCAGCGGAGACTTTAGCATCCTCCGTGATCTCGTGCTTCTCATAGTCCGCATTGATCTAAGCCGCAACCATCTGAGTTTTGGTATCATTGAGGTCCTTTTCGAGGGAAGCAATCTTGTGATCCTTGAGCACCGCCACTTTTTGGAGATCAGAGTATTTCTCCTCAAGCTCTTCGACGTTCCCAACATAGTCCTCGATTTCAGCAAATTTCTGCAAAGAAGACAATGTAAAGTTCAGGATCACGTGATCCTCAAATGGGCAGGATAATCAAGTTAAGTTAGTGATCCTTACATCAGCAAAGTACTCAAGGAACTGATGGCGGATCAAAGGCAAGCCTACTAGGTTGTCAGCTTCAGAGGTCTTCCTTTTCTTTCCACATCTTCCCTTTGAAGTGGTTGCCTTGGGGACTATGACGGAGGGGCTAGCAGCAGACTTTTTCTTTGAGGATCGGACAGTGTCAAGATCAGTGACACTGAATTTGGAGGCAGATCTTGAAGGTTTTCCAGCGCCTACACACCCAAAACAGATAAGTATCCTTATCCTATTTCTATTTAACTGTTTATTTAAACATTTAATTATGCAAAGAACAGGATACTTACTCGACATAGTGACAGAACCTGAGGATACTTCTTGAGAATCATGGGTGTTTGCTTTAAATGATCTTCTTGCAGGATCAAGTCTCTGGAAAGTGGCAAGCCTTTCCTTTGTTGCAGGTGTTGTGATGAGGTGTGCGACAGTAATAGCTGCAAAAAAGAAACAAAAGGACGTTAGTGATCCTAAGACGAAAACAAGGTCATCTGGTGATCCTTCTCAGGATCCTCTATCCTACCATGGGTACTCCACTTCCTTGGCAGATCCTTTCCATCAGGGATAGAATCCCTTCTGACAAAGAAGAATCGTCGTTTCCAGTTGGTGTCATTCTTAGTGGCTTTGAAGATGGGATGTTCTTCACCAGGTTTATGTTTGAGTAGATATCGGTGGGATCCATGGCTAACGAGGTCATACATCTCTGCAAACTCCGACATTCCCAAATCAATGCCTTCTTGCTCAATGATCCTTTCAAGGGTATATAAGACCCTCCAGATCATTAGCATAGCTTGAATATAGGAGATGCCGGTGAGGGAGAAGAAAGACTGGGTGAATTCGGGGAAAGGATACGAGTATCCTATTGTGAATGGAGTGACCGGGAAAGCTACCCAGGTTTCAGAAACGTGATCACTTAGAACGGTGGGATCAAATGGTTTGAAATCGGTATTTGCCGGAAAGCAATGTCGGATTCTGTCTATTTGTGGATCAGTGAAGCAGCATCTTTCTTTCGCCGAATCTTTGATGATCCCCTGGCTCTTAAGAGGACTGTTTTTCGTGTGATCCTTAGCCGGAGAGGATCTTAGCATCATCTTGGTCATGACGGTAAAAAAGAAGATGAACAGAGAAAGAAAACGTAAAGGGAGAAGAGGAAGAGAGATACATGCTTGATCTTCGAATGTGGATTTAAAGGGCGTCTCTCTTGAATTTAAATGCAAATTGATCCCTATCCCTAACTTCAATTTATAATGATGATTTTGCAGGATAGTCACCTCAGTGACGTCAGGATGGTAACGGCTAGTCCGATTACAACGGCTAGTTATCCGTTGATTCATTACGGATAAGAACAGAAAATATAACTCGTTTATTTGCAATTTACTCCTTATATTTTAGGGGCAATTGTTATGGGAGGATTTTCAAATGATCAGTGATCCTCATTTACTATTGGGTTTAGTGATCCTCACTTCTGTTTGAATTAGTGATCCTCAGAAGTATTGCAGGATCAGGATCATGGATCATCATAAGGATCATGGATCATCATAAGGATCCTTATACTAACGATTGTCTACTTTGAATATGATGTTGTTTTGCAGGAGTACGAGCTTGGACTTGGTCTTGGCGATATTCCTGGAGCATATTCCATGACTTATTCCGCACGTGCTTAACTGAAGTGGACGTTAGGGAGTTCGTGGAGGACTTGCATGAAATGCAGAATGTTTGTTAGCTTAGATATTTTCCATTTTTAAACGGGATATCGAGCTAAATAGAAAGACTTGGCTATTTTTTAGCTTAACACACACACTCGCGACTGCTCTCATCAGCTCTTGACAATTCACTTGGCGATTACACACTTTTTTGCACATTACATTATAGTGATCCTGGTAATTAGCTCGCTATCATCCGAAGTTGTAATACATGTCTTGTTTAATCTGAGTTGGTGATCGGTAGTTTCCATCACCCGAGGTTTTTTATGCCGGAGATCATTCATTGATCAAGGGCTTTTTCCTCGTATAAATCTTTGTGTCACTTGTTCATTTCATTTCTGAGTGATCCTTAGTGTTGTTCATTGATTCAAGCATCATACCTCACAACAGAAAGTTTGGTTGCATTATCATTGCTTGATTTTTTACCAAAACAATCACCAACTTGGAATTTCCTGATCCTGACATTTTTGTTGTAGGCTCCAGCCATCATTTGTTGATAACTGGCCATCCTTATCCTTGCCAAATCCCTGAGTTCTTCTATAGTATCCAAGTCTTGAACCAAGTTTTCAGCATTTTCTTCAGGATCACGAATGCTTGTTCTTGTAGTGGGAACCACCATCTCTGTAGGGATCACTGATTCTGCCCCAAATACCAAAGAAAATGGAGTTTGGCCAGTAGCATTCTTGGGAGTTGTCCTTGTTCTAGGCTCATATCTTATATCATATGCACTAAGCTTCACTGCCCACTTAGCCATCCTTCCTGACATTTCAGGTTTCTTGAGAACATTCTTAATTGGAAAATTAGTCTTAACAATAATGGCATAAGTCTCAAAATAATGTCTTAATTTAGCAGATGCCATAATTAATGCAAGGATAAGTTTCTCTAAGTGTGAATACCTGGATTCAGCATCAAGTAAACTCTTACTTACATAATAAACAGGATGTTGTGTACCTTGATGATCCTTAACAAGGACCGCACTTACTGCTTTTGAGGATACTGCTAGGTATAAGGATAATATATCCCCCTTTTCTGGTTTCATCAAGGCAGGGGCTGAGGATAGGTAATCCTTAAGAGCTTTGAGGGCACTTTCATGCTTCTCAGTCCATTCAAATTTCTTATTCTTCCTCAGGATGTCATAGAATTCCTTACACTTTTCTAAGGATTTGGATATGAACCTGTTCAAGGCTGCGATCCTGCATGTCAATCTTTGCACATCCTTGGCATTGGCATGAGATTTGATGTTCACAATAGCCTTAATCTGCTCTGGACTTGCTTCAATGCCCCTTGTCATCACCATATAGCCTAAGAATTTACCTGTTTTAACACCAAAATGACACTTGGAGGGATTTAGTTTCATATTAAATTTATCAAGGATATTGAATGCTTCCTCCAAGTCTTTAAGGTGATCCTCAGCTTTCTTGGACTTAACCACCATGTCATCTATATAGACTTCCATAGTGTGTCCAATTTGTTCCTTGAACATCATATTGACTAGCCTTTGATAAGTAGCACCTGCATTCCTTAGTCCAAATGGCATAGCAATATAATAATATATACCAGTTGGGGTCATAAAGGCTGTATCCTCTTGATCAGATGGTTCCATCTGAATTTGTTGAAATCCAAATGAAGCATCCATAAAAGTCAACAACTCATGACCCGCGGTAGCATCCACCGTGGAGTTAATGTGGGGTAATGGGAAAGGATCCTTGGGACATGCCTTGTTTAAATCAGTAAAATCGACACATACCCTCCACTTTCCATTTTTCTTTTGAACAACAACCACATTGGCTAACCATCTTGGATACTTAACCTCTCTTATCATACCTGCCCGAAGTAGCTTATCTACCTCCTCCTGGATAATAGCATTCCTTTCAGGTGCAAACTTCCTTCTTTTTTGATGAATTGGCTTGAATGACCTGTCAATGCCAAGCTTATGAGTAATTATATCCTTAGATATACCTGTCATATCCTCATGCTTCCAGGCAAAGGTAGTTTTCCTTCTTTTAAGGAAGGATACTAGATCTTGTTCAATGCTGCTAAGGATCCCTGATCCTATGAAGACTATGGATTCGGGATCATCAGGATCCATGAGGATTTCTTTTACATCCTGCTCTCTTGCCTCCAAGACATCTCTTGAAGGATACTTTAATTGCTATTGCTCCCTTGGTCTTGAGGCTAGCTTCATTGATGATGTGTAACAATTCTTAGCCTCTTGTTGATCACTCTCAATTTTCACCACTCCCCATGGACTTGGAAGCTTTACACATTGATGATAGGTGGATGGGACTGCCTTCATGTCATGTATCCATGGCCTGCCAAGGATAACATTGCAACAAGATAAGCAATCTATAACACAAAACTTCTGATAAGAATGGGGTCCTTCAATATAGATTGGGAGTTTGATGTCCCCCAATGTATTCTTGGTTTCTCCACTGAATCCCACAAGGACTGAGGATCTTGGGACAATATCAAACTCCGGGATATTCATCTTCTTGAGGACATCAAGCTGAATGATGTTCACAGAGCTTCCTCCATCTATAAGGATCCTGCGAACAAAATGATTAGAAATAAACAAGGTAATAACAAGACCATCATGATGAGGATCCTTGACATCAACACGATCATCCTCATCAAAGGTTATGACTTTATCCTGGGTAACAACGGAGGTCCAGACAGGTCTGTCTCCATTATCCATCTTGGTTTCCTTGGCATGTCTTTTGGCTGCTGAAAAGGAAGTACCACAAATGTCTGATCCACCGGATATGAAGTTAATAACTTGTGCATCTGCTGGAGGAGCAGGAGCCTTTTCTGGGATCCTGGATCCTTGACTTCTTTCGTCCTAAAAGTTCCTTCAAATACCCCTTGCTCAACAAGTAACCAATTTCCTTTCTAAGTGCAATACACTCTTCAGTGAGATGCCCGAAATCCTCATGATATGCACACCACTTGGACTTATCCTTTGTAGCAGCTGGTTTATCACTTTTTCGTGGCCACCTAGCTTTCTCACCTAGATTCTGCATTGCAAGAATTAGTTCATTGTTATCAACAGAAAATCAGTATTCAGAAATAGGAGGATAATCCTCATCATCCTCTTCTTGTTCCACTGCATGCACGTTCTGGTTATCAGATTTGTTGTAAGCCTTGGATTTGTTGTTCCTGAAGTAGGATCCTTGTTTCTCCTGTTTTGAGGATCCTGTTAGTCTTTCCTGGATCCTTTTATCATCCTCTAACCGGATGAATCTAAGGGCCCTGGTTCTTTCTTCATCAAGATTCTTGCAAGGGGTCATGACAAGATCGTCATAGAATAATGAATCCATAAGCAATCCCATTTTAAAGGATTCTACAGCCGTAGCAATATCCAAGTTAGGAAAATCTAAGGATTCTTTACTAAACTTAGTGATATAATCTCTAAGTGGTTCATTTTGACCTTGTGTTACCCTATATAGATCACTAGTTAATCGTTCAAATTTTCTACTACAAGAGAATTGACTATTAAACAAATTAACTAGATTAGCAAATGAAGTAATAGAGTAAGGGGGAAGACTTAGCAGCCATTTAAGAGCAGATCCTGTAAGTGTGGATCCAAAACCCTTGCATAGACATGCTTCTTTTAACCTCTCAGGAATCGGATTGATTTCCATCCTCTCCCTGTACTGAGCTATATGCTCCTCTGGATCCGTTGAACCATCATACAGCTTCATGGAAGGTATCTGGAATCTTTTGGGTATCTCAGCATCACAAATAGGTGGTGCAAAACGAGATATCCTATGGCTACCGTCTGTAATTTCAGGAATGGGTCTAACCACTCCTGGTACGTTGGATATCATATCCTTAAGCTTCTGTAGCTCCCTAGCTATAGCCTGATTGATACCTGTATCATGCATAGAGCCATGGTTAGTGTTATATGAATTATTGAAAGTGTTACCTCCCATTGGATTCATGTTTGGAATTTCGGATGTGAATCCATGTTGACGGGGTTCTGGTATGATTGAAGGACCAGAGGAAGCAATGGTCTGCATTGGTATGAAGTCTCCTTGATGAACATCCGAGCTTGGAGGCTGCATACTTCTTAAGAATCCTTGATCCTGAAAGATGTTGGATCCTTGAGGCTGAGAGGATCCTTGAAGCTGAAAGGATCCTGGAACAATAGAGAATCCTTGGACATGGGAGGATCCTTGGACCTGGGAGGATCCTTGAACCTGGGAGGATCCTTGGACCTGGGAGGATCCTTGGACCTGGGGGGATCCTTGAATCTGGGAGGATCCTTGGACTTGGGAGGATCCTTGAACCGCATGCATTCCCAAATATCCTCCTGAGCTGAAGGATCCTTGATGCTGAATAGAGGATCCCGATGGCTGAAAATAGGATCCCTGAGGCTGGGAGTGAGAGCCAAATGCCTGACTCATAGTTGCCGTTCCATAACGCCTTTCTGATGGACCACTTTGATACTGGATGCCCGGAAATGTCGATTGTAGGGTAGTTACAACTGGAGTGTCAAAATTCAATGACCTTGGCATCAGAGGAGAGTGATCCTCCACTGATTTCTTCTGTTTCTTGATATCACCAATCTCTTAGAGGATCCGTTCATTGGTTTTATCCTGCTCTTGCATGCGATCCCTCATCTGCAAAATCAGATTAAAAAGATCATTAGTAGTAGGATTAGTGGAAACAGAAGAAGTTGGTGGTTTTGTAAAAATGGGGGTTTGTCTCTTCGCAGCATTTTCAGCATTTTTCTGGGATCCAGAAGGTGGTGGAGGCAAAGGAGGAACGCCTTGTGAAGAACTTGTAAGTCCCAAATCAACAACCGGATATCAAAATCACTAATCAAAGCGCGGAATACTAAGAAAAGTGATAAGAACAAGAACTTGAATGATTGAATAAACCAAAGTGCACACGGTTTCTAGAGAACCGTCTGGTACACCAAAACAAAGAATTCGAAAATACTAGAAGAACCTCTCAAAAATGTCTAACCTAATAATGAACTAGGTTCACCCTATTTATAGTTACATGGGGTGATCTAGTTACAGACTGGCCCATGCCCATATGCACAATATTACTAACCAAACAAGCCCAAATCACTTAAATAGCCCACATGGCTTATTCCATTACTATCTAACCCACTACAAGGCTAAGCCCAATAGCCTATATTTATGTTTGATAAAGATAGGCGTAAACCTACACCATTATATGGCCTTACAATATCCCCCTAGGTTTATGTTGTCTTTATCAAACTGTTGTCTTCATCATGAATCTGTGGGAAGATGCTTTATCTCTTAATCTTCAAACTTGGGCCTTTTGTTCTTCTCACTCGTGATCAGCTTTGCTTGAAAAACTTGTTGAAAAGAATGCAAGCGTAGGATTCTCAGCAACTCTTTTCTTTGTCAATGACTTCTCTTTCAAGCAGGTTCACATGTACCTCTTCAAATGTACTATCACTGTCAGACGATGACACGTATATGGTTCTTCTGACTCAGGCACATCTTGTTGTTGTGATGCTTCATACTTTGTTAGCAGCCAACAGCATCTCAATCTTCAACAACCCCTGTTTCTTGATTTGAATTTTAAATTCTGCACATACTCAGAAATTCATAAGCAAACATTTATGTGCAACAGAGGGGAAATACCACATGAACACTTGGTACATCCAAGTATTTGTACTTGGATTTCACAATTCAAATTTCATTCAATTTATGATGATCAATCAAATCTTCAAGAACGGTTAATATTTTTAATAAAACAAATAAGCACTCTATTTTTGGATTTTTTATTTTATAAAAACTAACAATATAAACTAAAACACCAATAAACAAAGAAACTAATATACAATTACAATTTGCAATGGGATCAAATCACCGTGTTTCAGGCCAGACTACACTTATCAACACTAATTTACTTTGGGTGATCCGAGCGATTGCCAGTATATTTGTCCACTTAAACTTATCTCCCTAGGCCTTTTTCAAATGACGGTCTGCAACTGATTTATCATGTTTTCATTTTAATTGATATGAACACTCAATTCAATCACTATCAAATCCCGGAATTTTTAATCAGAACACGCTATCATACATGCAGTTTCCCTACCACATATTTCACAAGCCCGTTCTAGGATTCTGAAATCTTGACTGGGACTGGATTGAGAAGAGAAAAGAATAGATCATTTGCAGAGATTGATATAATATACAGATCAAATGAGTTTTCTCAGTTTGATATAGTTTTTTTTTTGGGTTTCTTTTGGGCACTAGAGGGCCTCTTTCGGGTGTAATTGATCTATAGCGCGACAACGTACAGCTAGGTCAGCATGTATCTGGATGCAGCAGAAGCTGACGTTGCCTAGCACCTCCAGGTCTTTGCTCACGCAAAACAGAGGAGATACACGAGTTGGTCAGAAAAGATTTCAGAACTAGAACGAAATTGTGTGTATCGGGACGTCACACACGCATTCAAATAGACATGTCCTAATTCCAAGTGACCGATCTTTCCTGAGGTCATAGAATAAATTTAGTGTTCTAAGCAATACCAGTCAAAGAGTCTAGCCATCAGGATAAAGCCTACCAACATATCACTCTAGAGTCAGACCATTTCAATATTGGTCTTACATGAGTCAGCCTTAATCCACATAATGAAATTATTTCATTTCCCATATATGCAACAAAATATTTGATTTTTCTGATTTTTCGAATGTTTTTGTATTTTCTCTATTTATAGATATCTCTGGATATCCCCCTAAATTTGTGCATAAATTTTATGCGCAAATTTACCTAACAACGAAAACATATATACAAAGAGAAACACAAAAGAAAAGCTAAAATATTTTTGTTGTTTTTGCCTAACCGTTACATCATAAGATTTAAGATTAATCAATATCCAAGTTAGAATGCAAAATTTAAATTTGTACATTTTCGCTGATCTTGTCTTACCTCTCTTATCTCCTTTAAAATAAACATGTCAACTGTAAAGAAATATACCTTTTGCAACAGTGAAATGTTACCCGTTTTGTCACTGGAACAACCGCTATCAACATCCAAGGATTGTCAACAGCTCCTCCTTGGTTGTCCCTGAAAAGTAAGGAGATTAGCAAGACATTGGTACCCAGGCCATCGTGGTCCTGGGTATTCCAGAAGCATCAACGTAAGACACTTCTCGAAAGCACATGCCCCCTTTAGATTCAAGGACTGGTGATGTCGCTGGTTTGTGTTTTGCCCTCCAAACTTGTTTAGGCTTCTCTAATTTCTTAGGAGCCTTGGGCAAAACATTCTGCTTTTCAACCCTTTTGTTTTTCAAAACTTGTTTTGGTTTCAAAGCTTGTTTTCGTTTAGCTTTGGCAGCATTCCAGTCCCCATCAGATGGTTTAACCTGGGGACGCTTATTCATTATTGCCTTAGGTTTTTCAACCTTCATCGACTTTGAATAAGATCTGTCCCTTGGTGTAACCCTCTGATGTTGTGTATAGTATGGCACATAGGGACGATGTGTGCAGTTCCTTGCAATGTGACCGGGTATGCCGTAGTTGTAGCAGGTTTGTTTCTTTACATAAGGAGCATATCCCGATCCATTAGATCCAACTGATGCTGAGTATGAGTTATAAAGCTTATTGGATGATTTGTTTGCAGATTTTTCAACCTTTCTCCCATGCTTCTTATGATTATGTTTACAACAGTTAGTGGATTTAGCATTTTCATTCCTAATTGTTGGCTTTGGAGGCACATATTTGTTTGAAGGGCCTCTCAAAGCTGGCTCAGAAATAGCCTTTCTCACATATGGAGGAGCATCAGCAGACAAATTTGATGTTTTAGAACAAACATCGTCAGCCTTTTGACAAACGATGTCATCCTCCTCAACCCTCATCTGCACATGAAGTAGAAGCATCAGTAATGTTCACTTGTTCATAAACGGTGTCAGGCGAAGCCATAGTAACATATTCATTCTCGAGTGACACCGTTTGTTCAGTAGTTTCAGAATCATTGTCATTCGAAAGAGTAGCAGGGGCTTCTGTAGTCGTTTTACCATTAGACTCAACAGAAGCTCCTGAAGTCGATTCTGATTCTTCTTTGATCGAATTTGAATCAACTGTTTCAGATGATTCATTTGTTGATTCCACTGAAGCAACTGACTCTGAATTATCACAGTCAGTCTTTTCATATGAGTCACTGGTTGAATCAGATGAAGCTGATGATTCAGTTTGAGATGCCTCTGCTTCCTCAGGTGATGCACTATTGACACTAGGTGATTCGCCCATTTCTTATTTCTCAGAAGTGGATGTCTTAGAAGTGTCGCAAGATGTGTCACATAACGAAGCAGATTCACTTTGTTTGCTCCTATTGAATTCTTTCACAAACTCAGTCAAACCTCTTAACATGGCAAACTCAATGTTGTCTACATTAACTCTAGGCGCTCTTACCTCAGGCTCTTGTGTTGCTGATTTATTTTCAAAAGATTGTTGTGACTCACACGACTCTTCCTTTTCCAATACTTGAAAATGTTTATCAACACTTGCGTTTTTCTCAAAATTCAAAGTTTCAGTGTGATTTAAAACATTTTCTGACTTAACAAACGTTTGATTGTAGGCCTGTTTTTCTAAAATGATTTCAGTATTATCAGGCCTAGTGATTTTTATTTTTCGAGGCTTGACGGGTTCAGACTTTCTATCTTCTGGTTTTCCATACTCCATATTAGGCAAATTGTCTATCTCCTCTTCAGTCATAGGAATTGAGGAATAGTTATGATTGTAGGGTGGGGGTATAGCCACAAAACCCAACCCCTTATTCCTCATTTCCTTTTTGCTATACTTTAACTGTTGATTTATCATTTTCTCGACCTTTTCACTTGAAACATCAATTTTTTTGAAATTAAATTCAGTATTTTCGAAAGTCGATTTTAAGTTGTTTAATTCAACAGTTAATTTTTCAGACAGCTCCTTGAAGTGGAGATATCAACATTTTTCTTCGCTTAGATCACTATGCTACTGTCGAATGTCACATTTTTGGGCCTCTACCATTTCTTTATACCCATCCAGTTTCTTTTTAACTTCGTAGCTACTGGATTTGGTAAGTTGAAGTTGCATAGAAAGCGATTGAGCCTATTCTTTAAAACCTTTTACTTTCTTTCTACATTTTTCAGTACAACAAACATCATCTACACATACCTCAGTGGGAATGGGAGTGAAGTCATGAATTTGAATACTTGCATCAGAAGTGGATGAGCAAACTATAGCAGGCAATGGAGCAATAGGAGTAGGAGTTAGTGAGCAAACTGCATCAGATGTGTTGCATTGAGCCTTCTGCTTGTCAACATTGTCATATGATTTGATAAGTAAGATCAGCTCATTCGTCTTCATTTTGTAACAGTAGCAGTCGGTTGTTACAATTATCTGATTAACATTTCTAAACCAACTACAGTTTGCCTGATCTGGAATCCTTTTTATAGCATCCAAAAGCTTTGTGTTGCTCGTGCGAGTAGACACCACCATCTCTGCCTTCTCCATCTCAGAGAGTAGTTCAGCAAACCGGCCTGTAAGTGCTTCTATAGATTCACCATACGAATATTTGAATCCTTGAAATTCCTGCTCAAGCACCTCTCTCTTAGAAGACATGTTTAAGATTTGATCCCCCGAAAATGTGATCCCCAAAGATGTGATCCCCCAAATATGTGATCCCCCGAAAGTGTGATCCCTAAAAAATGTGCGCCTTTAACTATTTCCACAACACAAGCCCAAAGCGAGAACCCGTGTACTTGCTAACTCAGACCCGTTGCCATACACACAAATCAACAATTTGTACTGCACCTTCAAATCTGTCAAAACTTATCACCAAAAATAACCAAACCCCCTTTATATATATATATATATATATATATATATATATTAATAAGATAACCTAAAACAAATATTTATTATTATTAATATAATTATTACCTAATGATTAGACAATTATTATTATTATTATTATTATTATTATAAATATATTATAACTAAAATAAAACAGAATCACGTCTTCTTCGTAACACCGATCTCCCAAAACCCTATTTCAGAAAAAAAATTCAGCCGCCGGAGATGATGATGGATGATGATGATGAAACAGAGCAGCTGATGAAGACGGTGAAGAAGTTTGAACAGTGACCGGAAGATGGAGAAGGGATGCCGGAGATGATGTTGATCGTCGACGGCGACCGTGGGTGATGAAGATGACTGGGAAACAGAGGTGACGGAGATGAATATTGATAGTGTTCGGAACAGAGATGAAGATGATGATTGACGGACAACGGAGGTAGGTACACTTGGTTTGGTTCACATATGATGAATGCAGTATAAGTGAACAGATGATGATTGCCGGTTCGGTATTGTTGTTTGTCACACCCCCAAATTCCACCTGCGGAGTACCGTCCGCTTGAGGGCGTGACCGACCAGGATCCAGCCACCAATTATACTGAGTATTTGGATAATAATAAAGATGATCGCCAACCTTAATAGTTCGTAAGCGTCATAGTTTAAAGTTCGAAAGTTAGGTTCAAATAACAGTTTAAGTAAATAGCGGAAGCATAGGCAAAATAGTTTAAACAAAGTTCATAGTTCAAATTATTTAGAACCCAACACGCGGGTTTAGACGACCACTACACTTCCCAAGCTGCAAGCTCCTGAGTCACTGGTTACCTGCAAAGCATGCAGTAAGGGGTCAACAATAATGCTGAGTGAGTTCACTAGTTGTCCAGTTTTAATTACCAAAAACTTGTTTCGCCAGTTAATTTATCCGTTTATACATGCCATGGGGAGCTACCCCAAAAGTTAGCGACTAAACTGTTTTTCCAATACCGAACACTAGGTGACCGTTGCGTATCCGCAGAGTGCCCCGATGTCAATGTTCTATCATCATTGACGGATGCCTGAGTACATTAGTTCACGACCGATCCCATACCTTGGCACGGTGTGAGGTTGGTAAGACCTAAATAGCGCTATCAACTAATAACCCGTTCGCCTGGCCCCGGCGACTAATCGGTATTATGTAGTAGGGACTTTAAGTGATAGAGTTTCGTTTAGTGCCGTTTGTTGCAATCCGTATAAACAGTAATTAACTAAAAGGTTCCCAATAACAAGGGAAGAAAAGTAAGTTGTATCCCTCATAAGGGGATAGTGTTGTTTTTAGTTCCGTTTCCCAAACCACCGGGAATACATGCTTTAGGTTGTGAACTCACCTTGGGTTGCTCGGTAGATTAATTACCCGGTCGATCACGTTGGTCACCACGTCCTAGCATGGTTACCGAATATGGGTCAAGTTGGGGTACAAGTAAACACGTATAGCAAACACGTACAGTCAGACATAGCATGCATACAAACACTTGGGTTATTGGGCCTGCCCTAACATTCCACAAACAAACAGTACAGATACATATGCAGTCCAGTCAACAGATGGTCCAACAAGCTTTTGGCCCAATAACACTTAGGCAGCCCAGTCGAGACAAGGGCGGTTTCGACTCGAGAACACACGGTTGCGAGTCGCAACCGGATGTTTCGACTTGTCATGCTCTGGTTGCGAGTCGTAACCGGATGTTTCGACTTGTCATGCTCTGGTTGCGAGTCGTAACTGGATGTTTCGACTTGTCATGTTTCGGTTGCGAGTCGTAACTGGATGTTTCGACTTGTCATGTTTCGGTTGCGAGTCGTAACTGGATGTTTCGACTTGTCATGTTTCGGTTGCGAGTCGCAACCTTGGATACGTGCACAAGAATCCTTCTAGAACCTGTTGTAATGTACTATCCAATAGAATTCTGTTTTCATGAGATTTTGTACTAACCAACTATATTGCATTAACATGTTTCTTTGTCTAATATGAAATGAAAATGGATCAAACCTACTGTTTTCAAATATTCATATCAACATTCATATAGTTCATCAAATATTCATATCAACATTCAAATAGTTCATCAAATATTCATGCATATTCATCCTATATTTATCCTAAGTCAAAACATAATGTAGGCATCATCTTCGGCCCTAGCTTTAGCACATAATCATCATCAACATGGCTAATATTCATTCTTTATCATTCATCTAAACATATTTACAACATAACATACAATCATCGGTTAACATATCATGTAAACATATTATGTAAACATTTATTCTAAACATCGAACACCCTATCCTAACCATCATTTATCATTCAAATGCCTTATCACTTTGTTATCATGCAAGAGTTTACTTATTTCATTCATCACTTCAATTCTTCAAGGCAAATAGCAATAATATACATATAAACACATAGTGGTGATCTAAGGTACCAACCGGTTGTGGAAAGGGCACCGATTTGAAGGAAGGAGGTGAGGAAAAAGGAGTGTCCGAGTGGTGATGATGAGCTTGACCGATCTTCCTTGTTGTTGTTGATTGAATCCGAGAGAGAGAGATGAGGAGGTGAGCTTGATTGCTAGGGTTTTCTAGAGAGAGTGAGTGAGGATGAAGTGGGAGAGTGTAAAAAGAGGAGTGTGTGTGAGGGTTTTAGGTTTAAATAGGTGGTAATGCACCAAAAGTGGGTTTCCGAGTGAGCTAAGGGGGTGCACGGCCCAACCGATTTGGTTCACTCGAGACCGGGTGGTCTCGGTTCACACACACACATATATATATATATATATATATATATATATATATATATGTACATAATACACGTATGACACAATCAAAAGATCACGTAATGCACAACAATAAATAACAAGTTCTCATTTAATATTATATATATATATATACACATACATTCATTTAAAAAGAAAGTTGGCTCGGGAAAACCCGAAGTGTCACATTGTTGATGGTCGTTGAAGTTGCAGGTTGTTTGGAGATGGTGGTTGGAGGTTAGTGACGATGGGGTGTATGATATTGGAAACCCGAACTCAAAATCCTGAAACCGAAACGGAGAAGATGATGATGACGTGATCGGAGGTGGTGGTTTGACGGGTGTGACGAACTGTTGAAAGATGTATGGTACGGTGATGTTTGAAGGTAGATGATGAACGATGTTGAATTGCAGAGAAGATGATTGAATCGCACAAGTTGTTTTCAGTCGCACAAGAATCTTCGATCGCACAAGAACCTCCGATCGCACAAGAACAATTGTTTCAGTCGCACAAGATGCCTGCTGAATCGCACAAGAAAAAAATATTTTGACTTTGGAATCGCACAAGTCTTCTTATTGGTTCACACCTCAACTTGTCTTGTCGCACAAGAGAATTTTCTTAATTTGCAAACTTTGACTTTGGAAACAAACCAATCAAATCCCGAAAATTAAGCAAGACTCAATCAATTCTTTCCACCAAAATTCCTAGAAACATGCAAACACCCTCTCTCCTTTTCCCAAACGAATTAAAATGTAGAATTTTCAAAATTTTCTCGATCTTCAAGACTATTCTTGATGTTCTTCGATCTTCAAAAAAATTTTGTTCTTCGAATGATATCCAACGAACCGAGCCTTCGCAAGACTACTTAGGCTCTGATACCAATTGTAAGTCCCAAATCAACAACCGGATATCAAAATCACTAATCAAAGCGCGGAATACTAAGAAAAGTGATAAGAACAAGAACTTGAATGATTGAATAAACCAAAGTGCACACGGTTTCTAGAGAACCGTCTGGTACACCAAAACAAAGAATTCGAAAATACTAGAAGAACCTCTCAAAAATGTCTAACCTAATAATGAACTAGGTTCACCCTATTTATAGTTACATAGGGTGATCTAGTTACAGACTGGCCCAGGCCCATATGCACAATATTACTAACCAAACAAGCCCAAATCACTTAAATAGCCTACATGGCTTATTCCATTACTATCTAACCCACTACAAGGCTAAGCCCAATAGCCTATATTTATGTTTGATAAAGATAGGAGAAAACCTACACCATTATATGGCCTTACAGAACTGATTACCGGCATAGAGCTTGATGTGTTCTTTGCTGAGGAAGCCATTTGCTTGATTGTAACGAACCGAAATGACCACAAAAATATGAATCTTCTTAGGAATGAAGCACCAATTACCCCACGGTGGGCGCCAAACTGTTTTGGTCAAAAATCAAGCAATGATAATGCAACCAAACTTTCTGTTGTGAGGTGTGATGCTTGAATCAATGAACAATGCTAAGGATCACTCAGAAATGAAATTAACAAGTGACACAATAATTTATACGAGGAAAAAGCCCTTGATCAAGAGTTGATCTCCGGCATAAAAAACCTCGGGTGATGGAAACTACCGATCACCAACTCAGATTAAACAGAAAATGTATTACAACTTCGGATGATAGCGAGCTAATTACAAGGATCACTATATTGTATTGTGCAAAAAAGTGTGTAATCGCCAAGTAAACTGTTGAGAGCTAATGAGAGCAGTTACGAGTGTGTGTGTTAAGCTAAAAAATAGCCAATTGTTCTAATTTAGCTCGCTATCCCCTTATAAATTTAGAAAAAATCTAAGATAACAAACTGTCCGCATTTCATGCAAGTCTTCCACGACCTCCATAACGTTCGAAATAGTCAAGCACGTGCGGAATAAAAAGAGAATATGCTCCAGGAATATCGCCAAGACCAAGTCCAAGCTCGTACTCCTGCAAAACAACATCGTATTCAAAGCAGACAATCGTTAGTGTAAGGATCCTTATGATGATCCGTGATCCTGATCCCACAATAACTTCTGAGGATCACTAATTCAATAGAATTGAGGATCACTAAGCCTGACAGTAATTGAGGATCACTGATCATTGGAAAATCTTCCCCTAACAGTCACTATTTAGTTTTTCCATTTAAATTATTAAAAAAACTCACAATGATTGCTCGACCAAATGTACCAGCACTAACATAAGCCTATGTTTAAGGTAGCATCCCCAACCAACTTCATACAGTCATAGGTAATTATAATGTTTTATCACCAATTTATAAATAAAATTTCCTCTATCCACAATATAAATAAATGAAATATTGTGCCCTTCATATAACATTTGGAACTGATGTAAGTAATTTCCAAGAGAAAATGGGAGTATTAGGCTCAACCAGAGAAGTGTGACACCTCTAAAGCCATTTTCTCCAATTGCTTTATCAATTGCAAGGATTTTTTTGTTTCCTTCAACCATTTTAAGTATTCAGTCACCCGTAAAATATCTAGCAATTAAAAATACAACACTTACTGCTACTTGAAACTAATGCAAAATAAGTAGCAATTATTGATTTATCTACAATAGTCAATACACCATGCTTATGTAAACAACTTGTTCAACGACTTATAGTCCCACTTGTAGAGATAAGTATTGTGCTTGTCAATGAGCCAAAACAAAAGACCAGCTGACATAGTCAATGGGATTGCTGGTATTGAAAGTACCTATAAAAATGCTTAATTGCATCAGTAACATATCTTATTGTATCAACAAATGAGCCAATTAGATGTGGCAGAATGGGGGTAGGGTCAATTGGGGTGGGAAAACTTAAACATGTTGGTTGGGTTGCCCGAAACATCTTTCCTTCAAAAACTCTATTGAATATTATAACCAGCTAGTAAATAATAGTACACTTAAGTTTATATGGTTGGAACCAGATATTTAGCATTGCAAGAATGTGACACTTTCTTTGTAAATAACAATGTACAAGTGAAAATAGCAGCAAAAAGATCATTATCTCAAAAGAAGCACTCACAATATTGCCCCATAAAACCGAAAAAACAAATCGATGAGCACCTCTAGATGAAAGCTCCATAATCAGCTTGTAAGAAAATGAGTCAAGTGTCTCTTTAGAACTACCCAAACATCACCTTAGGATCACAAGTATTTCTTTAGTTGCTGAAGTTCATGATTTTCCTACACTTCCCTCGTAAAAGATTAAATATGGCTTTCATCATAGATGGAAATAAACAAATCATGTCATAAAAAAAAACCGAGATTAGATAAAAGTAAACATCACTTGTTGCCTATCCTTGTTTAATGGATGAGAAAACAACTATAGTTCAAGTTTCTCAATCTAATTTATCATAATAAAATCTGTTTCTTCCTTGCCCATATACTAACAAACAAATCATGTGACAAAAGTTAAATAACTTTTTTTCAAAAAAATCCGGCTGCATTTGTAAAGTTTTTGTCACACCCCGATATTTCCACGTTTTACCGGTGGGGGAGTATCGTGACGTAGTTGGTAACATTATAGTCAAACAACACAATATTTAAAAATGCACAGCGGAAGCAAAAGATAGATTTATATTAACCGAATAAATTGTAATATTAAGTATCACAAAATATTCCAAACAGATCCACAGGCGGATCAAATAAAAACATGGTTCAACAGACTAAAATGCATCCAAGCTTGCGAGACTCTTATTGATGCTAAGGAGAAAGCCAGCCTATTACGAGTAGTACCTGCACTTAATCTTTTTGGGAAAATACGTCAGTTTACACTGGTAAATACAATTAACCGACTCATTTTGAAAAGGGTCAATAATTGATTTGAATGCACATGGCACAAAACATTTTATAACTTGGGATAATTATTTGAATATAATCTTGTAAAAGAATTACATGTTCCTTATACGTTTAGTAGCCCGGTTCATTCCGGGTTAAAGATCAATAGACACACCACATTATTTATTTTGGCACTGACAGGTGTACGCCTACACCCCGTGCTTAGGTCGTGGCCATTTCGTAAAATGATGCCAAGGATATCCGGGACATGGTCATTAACCCCCCAAAGGCTTTAAGCAAACAAAACATTTCCAAATGGAGCATATCAATGATTTAACCTCTATCCGATTAAAGATTCAATGCCCGACCAAGCGGTATTTTATATACCATACCCCAAGTCCGTATAGGGAAAATAAGTTAAAAGTATTTACCTTTGCAAGTATCAATCACAAATAGCAAGTGCGTGTAGCTTTTACCGGGTCTCCTATTCTGGAACGAAGGTTTATAATAACCTATTAGAATCCTAACGGGTCTTTAATTAAGCCTAAACTTAGACCGGTTAGTTTTAAGGAAAGATACGGTTCAAACGCACGATTAAGCGAAGACCGGAATAGGATGTGATTTAGACCCGAAAAGTTTGAAGACTTGTATAATATGGGTAATCTAAACACATTCTGGATTTTGAGATAAAAACGATAAGGTTTGACCCGTTTCGGCTAGTTTATGCAAACTAGTTACATAAACCGAACCGAATGCGCAAGAAGCGTAACGGGCAACCAAATGGTTCACGAATAGGTTTTCTAAGTTAATATGCCTTAAATATGTTGTGATATCAGTAGGATATCTTTCATTATGCCCAAGACGAGTTTAATCTCTATTTAAGCCCCGTAGGGGTATTTTGGTCATTTAAAAGATTATAAAAGAGATTAATTTTAATTCTGAGACTCGGGTCTGAAATAATCAGTAAAACAACTTAATTTAATAGGTTATATCAGTTGGTGATAAGTCTTGTATGCCAAAATGGTTTTAAACCCATACTAGGTGTTTAATACGCGTAAAAAGCTGTTTTAAGCGATTCCCGGGTTATACAGGAAATCTGAGTTTTCTGATCAGGTTATAAAGTTCAAAATACTTTATTTATTATATAAAATCAGTAGCAATTGGATTGGTGTGTCAAAATACTATGTAGAACTCATTTTATAAACAAAAAAGGTATAATCGGTATTTACCGAATCAACCCCATAACCTTAGGTCATGAGCAGGTTAAAAATAATTAAAAATCCCAAAATATTATATTACATCAGTGGGTAAAAGGTTTGGTGTCAAAATTTGGGTTTAGATAGGCTTTATGCTAATTGCGTCGTTTAATTAACAAAAAGCTTTTTAAGTGCGCTATTGAGCATAACTCCTAATGTAGACCTCTAACTGATATGAAATTTTAGGGACAAGTTTATAAATCAGTAGCAAAGATTATTGTCCTTTCACATTTCCAAAATTCTCGTTTTATGGTCAAAAGGGCATTATGGTCAACATTAAGCCATTAACGGAAACGTGTAAACGGATTGGTCAAACAATGAACTAATCACAAAGGGTTATACCATCATGTAACCTGGTCCTAAGGAAACTCTAAGGCATTTCCAAACCCATCTAAATCGGGTCAGAACTGAAGTCAAAGCAAAAGTCAAAGTTTTGTGACTTTCGGTTCCGAACCGGGTCTAAACAGAAAATTGTCGGATCAAACAAGCGTAGACCAGTTCTTATACTTATTACCAAGTTATATGAGTGATAAAATAGGTTACACGCCTTCTACATTGTTAATTATGCATTAATTTGCAAATTAAGTTTCTGTTGACTTTTTATAACGAATTTTGACCCGACATTTGATCTAGTTAGAGCGGGAATCACAGGGTGCCCTTTTAAGGGTTTATTGCCCACATAAATACCAACTTATAACTACCTTAAGTTTGACTAATCACTGGACCATTAGTGATTAATCGATAAGTCAAACCTTAATTACGACGGTTTGACTTTTAAGCTAATACCTAAGCAAAACTCATTTAAGGAGGGTCAAGGATACTTACCAAGGTCTAATGCACGACCAGAGATGCTTAGGGAAAGGCCTTGAGCTCCAGAAATGAGCAGAAGTTGAGTTGGGGATGAATGATCAAAGTTTGCATAATGTGGTCCTTTATATAGTGCTTTTGATTGCTTGTGATCATGACAAACAATGCTATAACTGATCGTGGATCATTCACAAGTGTCCCTAAGGTCTAAAAGTCAGTAGGGGTCGCTCATGGAAGTGAAAAATATCAAAGTAAGTCGGTTACTCGCTAATAACAGGCAGCTGTCAACATTCTGTTCGCTGGGGATGCCTTACGGACCGTAAGGCATGACCTTTACGGTCCGTAAGCCTTTACCAAAGGGCAAAAACTTGTGACCTTTCAAGCTTCGAACAGGCAACTTAGTTTTACGAATTTGGGGCTTGAATTATCAGTATGAGACCTTTATATCATGCTTGAACAGTTATGACCACCTTGCCATGTTCTAAAGTGGTCTTGGATGCTTTTGAAAGGCCATAAACGAAGATTTGTCGAACACATTTTTATAGAATCCTATCTTCACAATTTGGATCAATTATTACAAGTATTAACCAGATTACGATGCTTATCAGATGTTTATAACACAGGTTAAGGGTTGGGATTTATACATAGGTCGCTCAGAGGTATTTATTAACATGTCGACGCTTTTAACCCCTCGTATACGAATTTTATCATAACTTTCTCATATGATAGTGAAACTTGGTGAAATTTTTATCATGCATTCTAGTGAGCATAATTAATCATTACAAAGCTTCGGGTTTGCTAAAAGGTCACTCAGAGGTATATCTTAAACATGTTGACACATTTAACCCCTGTAGTTTGTAATCTCTCACTTTCTTTCACAATTAGCTTCTTATGATCCATGATTCATTCGTTTAAGGGTATAAACATCATGTAGGGTTATTGCAAAGTATATTTATCCATTGTTGACATTTTGAACCCTTATATTCACATACTTTCCTTGTTTGTCAACTTTAGTCCTTCCAGAGTATTCTTTCACATGTTCAAAGCTTATGACACGTGTCAATACATTATAGGACGTGAATTTTCGAGGTGTTACATCCTCACCCCCTTAAAAGAAATCTCAACCTCGAGATTTACTGAAACAAATGAGGGCACTTGTCTTTCATTGTGGACTCTACCTCCCACGTGTACTCGGGACCTCTTCGGGCATCCCATTTAACCTTTACAATTGGCACATGCTTCCTTCGAAGCTTCTTAACCTGTCGATCCTCGATCGACACAGGTTTTTCAACAAACTTCAAGCTCTCATCGATGTGCACATCTGTATGTGGTATGACTAGTGATTCATCAGCTAGGCACTTCTTCAGATTGCAGACGTGGAATACATCACTGAGCTCTTCAGGTAATTTTAACTTATAAGCCACTGATCCGACACATTCGATGATCTCGAATGGTCCTATGTATCTGGGGCTTAACTAACCTTTCTTACCAAAACGCATTACCCCTTTCCAGAATGATACCTTGAGTAGTACCTTGTCACCAACCTCGAACCTCAGAGATTTACGCCTCAAGTTCGCGTAGTTTTTCTGCCTATCCCTGGCAGCTTTGAGACAATCGCGTATCTGCACAATCGTATCTGTCGTCTCCCGGACTATCTCGGGTCCTGACAGTTGGACATCTCCAACTTCCGCCCAACAAACGGGCGTTCTGCACTTTCTACCGTATAAGGCCTCGAAAGGCGCATCCTTAATGCTCGTATGGTAGCTATTGTTATAGGAAAACTCGACTAATGGCAGGTGGTTATCCCAACTACCACCTAAGTCAATCACACATGCTCGAAGCATATCTTCCAAGGTTTGGATTGTACGCTCACTTTGCCCGTCCGTCTGAGGGTGGTAAGCCGTACTAAAGTTTAAGCGCGTGCCCAAGGATTGTTGGAAACTTTTCCAAAAATGTAATGTGTATCTAGTATCTCTGTCGGAGATAATAGACACTGGTATGCCATGTAGAGATACAATCTTATCCACGTACAATTGGGCTAACATGTCAGAGCTATAGGTCTCCTTAATGGGTAGGAAATGTGCTGACTTAGTCAGTCTATCTACTATCACCCATATCGTATCATTTCCTTTGGCAACTTGGTGATGAAATCCATCGTCACCATTTCCCACTTCCACGTGGGAAGTTCAGGTTGTTGTAGCAAACCTGACGGCTTCTGATGTTCAGCTTTGACTTGTGCACATGTCAAACATTTAGCTACATAGGTAGCTATAGACTTCTTCAAGCCTATCCACCAAAAGTTCGCCTTCAGATCCTGGTACATCTTGTCAGCTCCAGGATGAACGGAGTATTTAGAACTATGGGCGTCCTGGAGGATAACATCTCGAAGTCCTCCATAAACTGGAACCCATATTCGTCCATTTAACCTCAAAATTCCGTCCTTGCCATAGGACAACTGCTCTTCAGTTACTCCTAGCTTTTCGTTAGGATAGTTAGCTTCCAACACAGCTTCCTTCTATGCAGCTAATAACCTTTCATTCAAACCATTCTTTATTTCAATGCTCTTGGCATTGATTCTTATAGGCTTCACTCTTTCCTTTCGACTTAAGGCATCGGCGACTACATTCGCCTTGCCAGGATGGTACCTTATTTCACAATCATAATCATTCAAAGTTTACATCCAATGTCGCTGCCTCATGTTCAAATCCTTTTGGTTAAATAGGTGCTGGAGGCTCTTGTGATCAGAATAGATCACACACTTGACACCATATAAAAAGTGCCTCCATAGCTTCAGTGCAAATACAACGGCACCCAACTCCAAGTCATGGGAGGTGTAATTCTTTTCATGCACCTTTAACTGACGTGAAGCATAGGCAATAACCTTGCCTTTCTGCATAAGCACACATCCCATGCCAGTGTGCGATGCATCATAATATACTACAAATTCTTCAGTCCCTTCAGGCAATGTCAACACAGGTGCATTGCTTAGCTTCTGCTTAAGGATATCAAAGGATTCTTGTTGCTTGGGTCCCCAGTTGAACTTAATATCCTTCCTAGTCAAAGAAGTTAGGGGTGCAGCAATCCTTGAAAAATTTTCAATAAAGCGCCTGTAGTATCCTGCCAATCCCAAGAAACTGCGAATTTCTGTGGGCGTCTTTGGCTCTTGCCAATTCATGACAGCTTCAACCTTGGCGGGGTCCACTTGGATGCCACACTCACTAACCACATGTCCAAGGAATTGGACTTCTCGAAGCCAAAATTCACACTTCGAAAATTTGGCGTAGAGTTTCTTATGATGTAGAAGTTTAAGAATACAACGAAGGTGTTTCTCATGGTCAGCTTGGTTCTTCGAGTAAATGAGAATGTCGTCGATGAAGACGATGACAAATTTATCCAAGTAGGGCTTGCAGACGCGATTCATGAGATCCATGAATGCGGCAGGTGCATTAGTGAGCCCAAAAGGCATCACTAGGAACTCGTAATGACCATAACGAGTCCTAAATGCAGTCTTGTGTACGTCTTCATCTCTAACCTTCAGTTGATGATAACCTGACCTTAAGTCAATCTTAGAGAAGTAACTTGCCCCTTGAAGTTGATCGAACAGATCGTCGATCCTGGGCAATCGATACCTATTCTTGATAGTGACCTTATTAAGCTCACGGTAATCGATGCACAGACGCATCGATCCATCCTTCTTCTTGACAAATAAGATTGGTGCTCCCCAAGGAGACGAACTAGGTCTAATGAAACCCTTGGCTAGCAATTCATCTAGTTGTGTTCTCAATTCCTTCATCTCTGTTGGTGCCAACCTATAAGGTGCTCTAGCAACAGGTCCTGCTCCAGGGATGATGTCAATTCTGAATTCTACTTGTCTATCTGGTGGTAAACCAGGTAGTTCTTCAGGAAAAACTTCAGGGTATTCAGAAATGACAGTGATGTCCTCAATCTTAGGCTTTGGCTCGTCAATAGTCACTTGTGCCATGTAGATGACACAACCCTTCTTAAAACACTTAGAGGCCTTGAGCATAGACACTTGCTCAGGCAGTCCATACTGGGTATCTCCCTGAATGGTAAGTGATTCACCAGACGGGGTCTTGATCACCACTTGCTTCTTATTGCAGACAATCTGGGCCTGGTTATGAGATAACCAGTCCATACCCAAAACTATGTCGAAACCGGCTAATTTCAAAGGAAGTAGGGACAAAGGAAAAGAGTAGTTCTTAATGGATATGAAACATCCATCTAATATGGTTGAGGCGGTTTCTAAGGTGCCATCTGCTAATTCCACCTCATACTTCACACTTAGGGTTTTAACAGGTAAATTCAGTAGCTTACAAAACTTATTATCTACAAATGATTTATCAGCTCTTGAATCAAATGGCACTCTCGCATAAACATCATTTATGAGGAAGGTACCTGTGATCACATTGTCGTCCTGGACAGCTTCCTTTGCATCCATCCTGAAGACCCTAGCATTGGTCTTTTTCCCATCCTCAGTCTTCTTTGCGAGTTTTGGGCAGTTAGACTTAATGTGCCCCTTTTCATTGCAACTATAGCACATTGCGTCCTTCAGCTTCTTGCACTCTAGGGTCTTATGTTCCGAAGATTTGCAAATCCCACATGGCCTCGGCTGAGATTGGGATTTTGAGTCATATCTGCACTTCCCGAAGTGATGTCTCTTGCAGATCTTACACTTGGGCTTATCTCCTTATTGATGCCCATCCTTCTTAGATCCAGACCCTTTCTTGTGGTCATTGTTTCCCCTGTGCTTCTTGTCTGATCGTCGTGAATTGTCATCTTCACGCTTCCTTTTCTCGGCATCCGTTTTCCTCAGTGATCTCTGTCTGACCGCGTCCAGTGTGAGGGACAAAGATATATCAGCTACAGATCTGAAAGTAGCTGGCCGAGAGACCTTCACGCTTGCCTTAATTTCTGGGGCTAAACCCCCAATGAAACGAGCTATTCTTTTGGGTTCCGGGGTCACCAGATACGGAACCAATCTTGACATTGTGTTGAAGCTCGTAAGGTAAGCTTGGCAGTCAAGGTTCTTCATAACCAACGATAAGAAATCAGACTCAATCTTTTCAACCTCATGCTGAGGGCAGTAGTTCTCCCTGATCAATGACACAAACTGTTCCCAAGTCATATTGTACAATGGGATTTTCCCTGTAGCGTGGATCAAAGACCTCCACCAAGCTAGTGCTTCACCTTTGAACGACTGGGATAAAAACTTTACCACATCCTTTTCAGCGCACCAGCTGATATCAACCACGGTGTCCATCTCATCCAACCAAGTCATGCAGTCTATAGCTCCTTTTTCCCCAGTGAAATCCCTGGGTTTGCATGAAACAAAATACTTATAGAAGCAACCCTTATCACGGGGTCCTTGGTTCAGTATGGTCCTTTGAGAGGGAACACTCCTTTGGTTTGATGAGTGTCGTTCATCATCTTTCTTTGGCTCGTCTTTCTTAAAGGGCGGCTTGCTGTGAGCCTCTGAATGAGTCTTAGGCTTGGAGTGGGGTACTGATTGGATCCTGCTTCGAGTACCGCTCGACTCACTATACTGCCTATCCAAGGCTTTTGTAACAGCATTGTCAATTAACGCTTGGAGCTCTGCACCCGCTATGTTATTTCGGGTATTATCATGGTCCTCCTTTGGGTGACTGTTGATTTCATCCGAGTCAGCCATGTAGTTGAACTGTTACATAAGATATTGATAATCATTTATTTGGGAGTTTATTATGGAATTGTCTTTTACGGCAATTCATTAACCATGGTAAAACATAGACCATAATTGGTTAATTTGTTACTCACATTTATTTAGGATTTTACTATAACTTATCCTAATTATAAAACAATAACAATATTATTAGCACAAAAGGCCTAGTCACAGGGACATTTTTAAATCATAAGCCATGATTTCAGAGAATCAAGGCATTAAGGTTTGAACATAGTTTATTACCTTTCTCTGATAAGGAGTCGTAGACTACTACTGTCTTTTGTCTCATATGACAATGAGCAGGGCCCGTAGGCACTATATTACCAATGGATGGTCAACATATGATCATCTTAATTGATGATTTAAACCCATGATTTATAGATCATTAGGTTGGGTTAGGAAATCTCTTGAAGAATCCTATTATAAGAATGACGTGTGTGATTTTAACGAATCACGTCTGCCAGGAGCGTTAACATGTTTTCAGATGTTAACAGGGATTTGAATCTTTTTAAACAGGTCTTACCATCTTGGCCAAGTCTTATAATGACATGCAGGCTAGGTTATACCTTCAAGATTCTTATTTAATATTTAATAGGCAGATTATTTTTAAAAGGAATGATTTTTGATTTATTTATTTCATGTATAATATATTTATGCATAAAATGACAAAATGAAATTTATAAACTTAACATTCCATTAAATATTTAAGAGAGTACACATTGCCCTAAACGGGACTTTTAACAGAACAACTTGCCCATGCAGGGGCTATACTGAAATACAAGTCCTCGCAGGGACTGATTACTAAGATAGGTGTCCATGCAGGGACTAAACAGACAAGTCCACGCAGGGACTAAATAGACAAGTCCACGCAGGGACTAAATAGACATAAGGAAATACTACAATACATATAGGGATTTAATGATCCCTCTTCTTCTTCCCCTTTAACAAGCTTGCTAAGCCCTTGAGGAATCCCCGGTTGTTCCTACGTTCTTCCTGAAAGTCTCGTTCCACCCTGCTTAGCCTTTGTAGGATTTCCTCCTGTTCTGGTGGGGAAAACCGTGGTGGCTGTGGCTGGTGCTGCAATGGAGGTTGAGCAGGTACTTGGTATCCATGAGTTGGGTATCCAACTCCCCAAGGGGCTCCATATGGCCCTTCTAGGTGGAGGGCATTGTAGTTTGCTGCTACAAGGTACGGGTCGGCTTCAGCATAATTGTAGTTTGTGTGAGCCGGCTGCTCAAACGGATTGTACCTCGTTGAACCTGTATACGTAGGAATTGTGTTACCCATTCCCGGTGGTGGTGGCGCCATAGGTGCAGAATTCACCTCTGGAACTGGGTTTGAAGGCCCACCCATTTTCGGGTCTTCATGCAGTGACGGATAGTGACTGCCACTTGAGTGATGGGGGGTGCTAAAGTGAAAGTCCCCTCCTCGCGCGGATATTCGTGTTCCTGTCCTCCTACGCCTTGGTGGTTCTGGAGGTGCTTGATAAAATGGCGGCGGTGGTGGCGGTGGCGTGACTGCCACGAAACGTGAATCCTCGGAGGGATCCTGCTGCTGCTGGTGAGGCGATGAATGGTGAGAGGGTGTAAAATACCATTCATGCTGGTTGAACCTTGCTTGATAACTGTCTGGACCACGGTAGGGTGATCAGTGGAAGGATGAACCATTAGAGACCTCAATAGGGTGTGTGGGGGTTCCAGTTGGTGGTTCCATAGGGTCGGTGTCTTCATCCATATCCACGGCGTGATCGCCGGAAAAGTGATCCTCCGGTCCCAATGGGTTAAATCCCACTGGTTCTTGAATAAAGTTTGCCGGGTTAAACCGGCCCTGAAAGACAGGAGTGGGGCGAAAGGGATCGCTGGAGAGGTATATATGAAGGTTGTGGGTTGTTGGGCTCACTTTCGGACTGAGGTCCAAATGAGTGATGATAAGGAGGCGTTGAGCTATGCGAGACAGATCGTCTAGCGGGCTCCACATAGGTCCTCTAGTTTCTTTGAGGATCGGCACTCATTGTAGTAGAAGGAGCTCGCCGGTGCGAAGGCCCGGCTTCGTGATCGTTGGGGGCGCTGATCGGCCCCTTACCTCGTCCTCCTCTTCTAATTCATGGTGGCATATTTCCTGTCAAAATAAACAAAGATAACAACAGGAATATATATAAAATAAAAACAAAAATAAAACAAAACATAATTTGTCCTATGTTATTTGTCTAGACTCGAGGATCGAGAAATGTGCAATTTGTGTAACTGAGATTAAACACAAAAAGGCTAGTGTTTAATTCACTCAGTGTTGGCTCTGATACCAACCTGTCACACCCCGATATTTCCACGTTTTACCGGTGGGGGAGTATCGTGACGAAGTTGGTAACATTATAGTCAAACAACACAATATTTAAAATGCATAGCGGAAGCAAAAGATAGATTTATATTAACCGAATAAATTTTAATATTAAGTGTCACAAAATATTCCAAACATATCCACAAGCGGATCAAATATAAACATGGTTCAACAGACTGAAATACATCCAAGCTTGCGAGACTCTTATTGATGCTAAGGAGAAAGCCAGCCTATTACGAGTAGTACCTGCACTTAATATTTTTGGGAAAATACGTCAGTTTACACTGGTAAATACAATTAACCGACTCATTTTGAAAAGGGTCAATAATTGATTTGAATGCACGTGGCACAAAACATTTTATAACTTGGGATAATTATTTGAATATAATCTTGTAAAAGAATTACATTTTCCTTATGCGTTTAGTAGCCCGGTTCGTGCCAGGTTAAAGATCAATAGACACACCACATTATTTATTGTGGCACTGACAGGTGTACGCCTACACCCCGTGCTTAGGTCGTGGCCATTTCGTAAAATGATGCCAAGGATATCCGGGACATGGTCATTAACCCCCCAAAGGCTTTAAGCAAACAAAACATTTCCAAATGGAGCATATCAATGATTTAACCTCTATCCGATTAAAGATTCAATGCCCGACCAAGCGGTATTTTATATACCATACCCCAAGCCCGTATAGGGAAAATAAGTTAAAAGTATTTACCTTTGCAAGTATCAATCACAAATAGCAAGTGCGTGTAGCTTTTACCGGGTCTCCTATTCTGGAACGAAGGTTTTTAATAACCTATTAGAATCCTAACGGGTCTTTAATTAAGCCTAAACTTAGACCGGTTAGTTTTAAGGAAAGATACGGTTCAAACGCACGATTAAGCGAAGACCGGAATAGGATGTGATTTAGACCCGACAAGTTTGAATACTTGTATAATATGGGTAATCTAAACACATTCTGGATTTTGAGATAAAAACGATAAGGTTTGACCCGTTTCGGCTAGTTTATGCAAACCAGTTACCTAAACCGAACCGAACGCGCAAGAAGCGTAACGGGCAACCGAATGGGTCACGAACAGGTTTCCTAAGTTAATATGCCTTAAATATATTGTGATATCAGTAGGATACCTTCCATTATGCCCAAGACGAGTTTAATCTCAATTTAAGCCCCGTAGGGGTATTTTGGTCATTTAAAAGATTATAAAAGAGATTAATTTTAATTCTGAGACTCGGGTCTGAAATAATTAGTAAAACAACTTAATTTAATAGGTTATATCAGTTGGTGATAAGTCTTGTATGCCAAAATGGTTTTAAACCCATACTTGGTGTTTAATACGCGTAAAAAGCCGTTTTAAGCGATTTCCGGGTTATACAGGAAATCTGAGTTTTCTGATCAGGTTATAAAGTTCAAAATACTTCATTTATTATATAAAATCAGTAGCAATTGGATTGGTGTCAAAATACTATGTAGAACTCATTTTATAAACAAAAAGGGTATAATCGGTATTTACCGAATCAACCCCATAACCTTAGGTCATGAGCAGGTTAAAAATAATTAAAAATCCCAAAATATTATATTACATCAGTGGGTAAAAGGTTTGGTGTCAAAAATTGGGTTTAGATAGGCTTTATGCTAATTGTGCCGTTTAATTAACAAAAAGCTTTTTAAGTGCGCTATTGAGCATAACTCCTAATCTAGACCTCTAACTGATATGAAATTTTAGGGACAAGTTTATAAATCAGTAGCAAAGATTATTGTCCTTTCACATTTCCAAAATTCTCGTTTTATGGTAAAAAGGGCATTATGATCAACATTAAGCCATTAACGGAAACGTGTAAACGGATTGGTCAAACAATGAACTAATCACAGAAGGTTATACCATCATGTAACCTGGTCCTAAGGAAACTCTAAGGCATTTCCAAACCCATCTAAATCGGGTCAGAACTGAAGTCAAAGCAAAAGTCAAAGTTTTGCGAGTTTCGGTTCCGAACCGGGTCTAAACAGAAAATTGTCGGATCAAACAAGCTTAGACCAGTTCTTATACTTATTACCCAGTTATATGAGTGATAAAATAGGTTACACGCCTTCTACATTGTTAATTATGCATTAATTTGCAAATTAAGTTTCTGTTGACTTTTTATAATGAATTTTGACCCGACATTTGATCTAGTTAGAGCGGGAATCACAGGGTGCCCTTTTAAGGGTTTATTGCCCACATAAATACCAACTTATAACTACCTTAAGTTTGACTAATCACTGGACCATTAGTGATTAATCGATAAGTCAAACCTTAATTACGACGGTTTGACTTTTAAGCTAATAACTAAGCAAAACTCAATTAAGGAGGGTCAAGGATACTTACCAAGGTCTAATGCACGACCAGAGATGCTTAGGGAAAGGCCTTGAGCTCCAGAAATGAGCAGAAGTTGAGTTGGGGATGAATGATCAAAGTTTGCATAATGTGGTCCTTTATATAGTGCTTTTGATTGCTTGTGATCATGACAAAGAATGCTATAACTGATCATGGATCATTCACAAGTGTCCCTAAGGTCTAAAAGTCAGTAGGGGTCGCTCATGGAAGTGAAAAATATCAAAGTATGTCGGTTACTCGCTCATAACAGGCAGCTATCAACATTTTGTTCGCTGGGGATGCCTTACGGACCGTAAGGCATGACCTTTACGGTCCGTAAGCCTTTACCAGAGGGCAAAAACTTGTGACCTTTCAAACTTCTAACAGGCAACTTAGTATTACGAATTTGGGGCTTGAATTATCAGTATGAGACCTTTATATCATGCTTGAATAGTTATGACCACCTTGCCATGTTCTAAAGTGGTCTTGGATGCTTTTGAAAGGCCATAAACAAAGATTTGTCGAACACATTTTTATAGAATCCTATCTTCACAATTTGGATCAATTATTACAAGTATTAACCGGATTAGGATGCTTATCAGATGTTTATAACACAGGTTAAGGGTTGGGATTTATACATAGGTCGCTCAGAGGTATTTATTAACATGTCGACGCTTTTAACCCCTCGTATACGAATTTTATCATAATTTTCTCATATGATAGCGAAACTTGGTGAAATTTTTATCATGCATTCTAGTGAGCATAATTAATCGTTACAAAGCTTCGGGTTTGCTAAAAGGTCACTCAGAGGTATATCTTAAACATGTTGACACATTTAACCCCTGTAGTTTGTAATCTCTCACTTTCTTTCACAATTAGCTTCGTATGATCCATGATTCATTCGTTTAAGGGTATAAACATCATGTAGGGTTATTGCAAAGTATATTTATCCATTGTTGACATTTTGAACCCTTATATTCCCATACTTTCCTTGTTTGTCAACTTTAGTCCTTCCAGAGTATTCTTTCACATGTTCAAAGCTTATGACACGTGTCAATACATTATAGGACGTGAATTTTCGAGGTGTTACAGTTTTCTATATACATAACAAAAGACAATGATTAGTCTCCTAAATATCTCAAGAGTTCCACTTTCTCTAGAGAAGCCAGCGGCCCGAGCCTCATTAAATGCATGAAATTCACATAAAAAGAAATTTATGTGGGTTGTAACTAATGCAAGCAATGGATCAGAAACCATTACTCTTGCAGCCTCAAGTCAAGACTGGCATTGAAGCTTCTACACATGGTTGCAATGTAGTCTAGTCTTTCTGTCAATTCCACATCACTGTATATCATCAAATATTATGATTTAAGATGCGTTTTAAATATCAAAATAAGAGTGTTAACTTGGGACGTGAAAGCATTATTTAACTATGACTTGCTAAAAGAAATGTTTCAATATGCCAAATAGGTGTTTAGGTAACCACTGCATCAGTTCCAGAAATAGAGGGAGATAGTCATACTTGATGCATTTTAACCTTTGATATCAAAGCGAATACCACTCGAATTAAAAATATTAAGTAGAGACAGAGATGTACTAATTTAAGACCAGAGTTTACTATTTGTATCATATTTCCCATTTGTTAACATAGAAAACTGTTTGTATCTAATTTAAGACCAGAGTTTACTGTTTGTCAAAACACATTTTGCCTAAGCTTCTCATCATTGTCAAAACACATTAACCTAAAACACACACGTTCTATCGACAACTAAAAAAATGAAAATGTTAACATCACCCAGAAAAAAAACTAACTTTATCAGCCAACATTTGCTGCAAAACCCGAATCACCTGAGCCTCGGCTGAATGCCCAATAAAGTGAATAGATCCCATTAAGAGATGTGATCTAATAAATATCAAACCAATTATTATTAACTTTCTTTATAATCCTCTGGAATCTTGACTCAAACCAAATGGGGTCAACTTTTAACTCTTTAATCTAACATTTTTCATATATCCATCCAAATTGAGAATGGCCACAAGCCTTACTATATTAGTTCACCATAATCAACCTTCCCACCTTTCAAGTAATAGAACAATTTTGAATATAACTTAAAATCAAATAACAATGAATGCGTACCTCTAATTGCAGGGTCGCAATTTGAGACCATAAAACTTGCTGATAATGACTTGTTGGTAATCCGAAGCTTCAATTGTTATTAAACAATCCGAATCTTCAATCACATAGAAGATATTTAGGGTTTAATATAACTTAAAATCAAAAGCCGGTTTAGGGTATAACAATGAATGCGTACCTTCAATTGATGGGTCGCAATTTGAGATTGTAAAACTCATTGATAATGAAAGTTGCTGGTATCTTCAATTGCTATTAAACAATACAAATATTCAATTGCTTAGAACAGTTTTAGGGTTTTATAGAACTTAGAATCAAAACCCGACTTAGGATATTTAGGATTGAATCGATAGAAGAGATGTATTTACGGTTTGAAGATAATCAGGGAGAAAAAATGGGTAAGTTTAGTAAACGTGGGATTTGCGTAAAAGTTAAGGTGGAAGACACGTGTCACATGAATAGATGAACAATATTGGGTGAAAAGAATAATTAGGGAGAATGCCACTTGTTAAAATAATAGGGTGGGTTGATGTATAGATGACACATAAGTTAAAATCACTTTGTTATATTAGAATAGATAGATTATTAAATAGGCATATTTTAAATATATATTTTTCATATATACACTAACAAATTACACAAGACAAACTAAATTATACAGGAGAAAATCATCAAAACATACATGTATCCGTGTATTATATCACCATAACACTGTCAGAAAATAATTACGTCTATAGTCCCAGATAGGTAATTACATACTCTATTAAATTATTTTTCCTCACGTGACATACTTTAAGTTCTTCTTGAGCGACAAACCACTTTATAACTATATATAAAGAGCCAGCAAGCCGCTAGAAAGTATTAACATCCGGGGAAAAACAGAACAACTTACAAAAGACTCGAAACATTAAAATCAAGCCAACTATCCCACACTAAGCTAGGGAGTTTGGACTGATGTTTAATCCACAACTAAAGTCTTCCTTGATTTGAGCCACCGTATCTAGGATTCAGATGAAGTTCTCCTAAAACACATATTGGTTCCTCGCATACCAAATCCTTCAAAAAGCCGCCTTCATAATAGTGTTAACCAATTTTTTCAACTTTTTCGAACCTGGAGTATGCTCCAAAACATCCAAGAGGGCCTAAACCGAGTTAACATTATTCGGCATTGGGGCTCTAACCCAACATACTTTAAGTTAACTAATGTGGTAGTAATGTTAAACATAATTTTACCAAGATTCATGTGGACGAGGGACAAAAGCGTGGTTCAACATATCAAAAGCCGCCTTCACCCCACGAAAACCCAATTATATACTATCTTAAATTACAAAGTCGGTGGCTTCGGCCACCGACCACTCTCTCCTTTTTGTCTACATACATATGTCGGTGGTATCTTCCCACCATGTGCAATTCACGGCCCACCATATCATCCTCTGTGTATAAACATTTCTTTCTTTTTGTCTTCTACGTGTATTCTTCTAAGTCTGCCACTTTCATCCCACCTTTATCACCCTTGTATATGTGTACCTTGAGAGAAAGAGGGAGTGACAACCAAAATCACTAAGTATGATTTTGATATGCTGTTGTTCTGTAAAGTTGCAACTTATTGAACTAAATTAAGGTTTAAGAATTAGAACAAAAAAGGGGTTTGGGGGGTATATTGGATTACCAAGAACATAGACGATGAAAACGACACTATTGATGTTGCAATTGTTCTGAAGTTTGGGTTTGCTTCAATTAAACGTCATCCCAAGGACCCCATCTCTGTTTACTGTTTTTTTGCGGTGACCACAATAATTTTTTGTTAGCTTAAATCTCATCTGGGTTTTCGTAATTATGGAGAAAAAACAAGGCTTTTTTGGACATTAAAGGATGTAGTTAGTGCGTTATCTCCAAGAAGATCACAGAACAGATGTATTGTGGGCATGGGTTGAGTACGACAAGAAGAAAATGAATACTCTACTTATTAATTTGAGTAAATTATTTTTTTGGCCCCTGTGGTTATATCACTTTTACTATATTAACCAAAAATAAGAATTTTTAACATATCTGCCCCCATGGTTTCAATAACTAACCATTTTGGCCCCTAAGTCTAACCATTTTGGCTCCCATGGTCTCTATAACTAACCATTTTGGCCCCCATGATCTCTAGATTTAGGGTCCAAAATGGTTAGTTATAGATACCATGGGGGCAGATATGTTAAAAAATTTTATTTTGGGCTAATATAGTAAAAGTGATATAACCACAGGGGCCAAAAACGTAATTTACTCTTTTAATTTTTTATTCTCGAAAAACGAGAAATGAAAATAGATTTTAACTACCTAATGGGATTATTGTAAAATTAACTTTTTTATTATTCTCGTATCTCTTAAAATACAAAGTTGGTGATATTTACCACTTAACCCCCTCTAATTTAAAAACTTTTAATTTTAACCCTTGTACTACTATTTTGTATTAACACACTTTTACTTTTGAAAATTACAATTTTAACTCTAGCCTATTGCTTCATTTTACAATTTTTATAACTTTTAAAATTTGCATTTTTAACCCATACACTATTACTTCATTTTACACCCTCTCAACCTTTTAACCCTCAAATTTGAATTCTTACACGAACCAACTTTTAAATTTTGCGTTATTAACGCCATCACCCCCTCAATTTTAAACTTTTGTTTTTACTCCTTCATTATTACACCCTCAAGTTTTAAACTTTGCGTTTTTATACCCTTGCACTATTACTCCATTTTTAACGCCATCACCCCCTCAAGTTTTAAACGTTGCATTTTAAGTCCTTGCACTATTACTCCATTTTTAACGCCACCACCCCGTCAGGTTTTAAACGTTGCGTTTTTTAGTCATTGCATTATTTCTCCATTTTTATCGTCACCACCCCTTCAAGTTTTAAAGTATACGTTTTTACTCTTTGTATTATTACTTCATTTTTACACCTTCTCAATTTATAAATTTCATATGGTTAATGTATCACTTAAAGGTAAAACTAATGTATTCATTATTTGCAATGTACCTGCACCGCAACGCGCGCGGGTCTAATTGCTAGTTTCTCTTAATATATACCTCTCAAATTTCTAGCCGACTTGATTAAAAGTCAAAATATCACTATCACGTCACCCTTCAATTGAATTTAGAGGAAAGAACAAAAACATGTGTTGGATGAAGGCCCGGTTATTATTTTTATATTTGTATCGTGTGTGTTGAATAATATAATTTATTTGTAGGGAAATATTACAGCGATTTAACATTTCATTTTTAATAGTCAAAGGCATTGAGTTGAATTGAATTTTAAGCTTTTCGGATTAAATAGAACCGGTATATTCGAAGCATATGAAAATTTGAAGCTAGATTCCAATTCATTTTTTTTAACATTACAAACTGTAATTATATTTAAGAAAGGCCAAAACAACAAATTACAAACAAACGGCAGGTAAACGAGTAACAAGCTGCGCCGCAACCTTTTTTTGAATTACAATTATATTTGAAAAAACAATTCGAATCCTTGTTAACTTGATTCGAACTAATAACAAAAATAAATTAAACTTTAAATATTATACTGACTTTAATTCCATCATCATAATTATTTGGCATATAAAGCAAATCGATGAAACTAATAATATATCAAGTGATAAAAACTTGAAAATGCAATATCCAAAATATAAATAATCAAATGATCAAAGTCACCGAGGGCCATAACTTGGTGTGTATAAAGAAGAGACAACACTCTTATTAAATTTAGGAGCGCATGATTTTAAAATTATATATGTACGATAAATATAAATAATATATATAATTCAATTCAAATGTTTGAATCGAGTGGAAATTCATATATTTATTATTATATTTGATTCAAATTTTGAATTCCAAATTGTTGCTATTTTGATTCAAATTAAAACTCCAAAGAAAGCTGATTCGAAATTGGAACTCCAATTTGAATTTAAACATTTATTTATATGAAATAGCTCCCACTTCACGTGAAAATAGTGTAATCTCTCAGTTGACATGTTATAAAAAATATTCACTCGATTTGTCTATCAGTTTGCATGCCCCATATGCACGAGTAGCGATTGCGCACTCATGCTTGACATCTCATTACAAATAATAAAAACGGACAAGAAGTATTTTTTTTTAACGGCCAACAAACTCAATCCCGAGCACTCTCGGGACACCCACTGAACAAACGGAGTACTCCGAGAGTAACCCGAGTCCACCACCAATTCTGGGGAAACCTGGGTTGGATCCTTGAGCCAAACGGGTTTTACCGGTAATTTCACCGTCGTGCCTACGGTGTAAACACAGAAGGCGACTTTACTATATATATTCGAAATCAGTAACACGAAGTAAAAATGCTATTTGTTTCATCATTTCATTGCTTTGTTATTTTGCTGGTATTTAAAAATATCTATTTTGGCATTGCTTCAACCTCACAATAGAAAAACAAATCTCACATAGGTTTGTGTTTGACCCTTAACAAGTTTCGTGTCTTAAATAGATCGACATGATAAGACCTGTTAATTTTCCTATCGTGTTCGTGTTTACCTATTTCGTGTCCGTGTCTTAACAAGTCATGTCTGACACAATATGCTAGCCCTAGCCCCTAGACTCCACACTCCACCTCTCCTTGGTGAGTTTGTGTTTTAAGAGATCGTGTTCATGTCTTAACAGGTCGCGTTCGTGTCTTAACAGGTCGCGTTCGTGTTACCTATTTATTATAAGGTTCGTGTTCGTGTTTGAAAAAACTGACACGATAAGATTTCGTGTCGCGTTTACATGTTTCGTGTTCGTGTCTTAACAGGTCGTGTCTAACACGATATGCCAATCCTAATCACAATTCTATATACCAATGAGGTTGGTGGCCTATTGACAAAGCTAAAACCTTTAAAACACGTAGGTTTGAAGGTTTTGAGTTAAAAGGATTAAAGACATTCTCCGTTAACAAAGAAAATTCTATATATTTCAAATTGAAGTTTATTTTATTTTTTTCAAAATTCCCACCAACTAGACTCTTGAAAGCTCATAAGTCATAATCATAATAATAAAGACAAGCAGCAAACATCCCTTAAAAGAGCCACCTGTATGTACCCATTCAGTCACATTTAACACTGCATTTATCACCTAGAGCGCTCGATCAGAATTTCTACAACCTAATTAAGATTGCAATGATGTTAAAATGTACACTGCTCCTTGTAAAATCTTAGGTATCTTTACAACTAATTGTTTTTTTTTTAACGTCCAACATAAGAATCGTCGGATACTCCGTATACAACTAATTGTCTTGTCTTGATATATATCCAAAAAAACATTGGTTAGTTATAAACTTTGAATTTCTTATTCCACGACAATGAGTGCTACACTTATTAGAAGAGATACATGAGATGTTCATAAACTGGTTGGCGGGCGATGGTGCTGTGTCACACCCCGACTTTCCACGTTTGACCGGTGGGCCCGGTGGGGGAGTATCGTGACGTGGTTGGCAACGTTACAGTCAAACAACACAATATTTAATATGCACAGCGGAAGCAAATGAAAGATATATTTCAACCGAATTTAATTGTAATATCATGTATCACAATCAGTTGAAGAATAATCCACAGAAGGATCAAAAATAAATAGGAAACAGTAGTTCAACAGACGTTAGGCATCTTAAGCTTGCGAGACTCTTTATTGATGCTAAGGAGAAATCCAGCCTATTACGAGTAGTACCTTCATTTAATCTTTTTGGGAAAATACGTTAGTTTACACTGGTAAATACAATCAACTGACTCATTTTAAAATGATTAAAAATTGATTTGGATGCACATTGCACAAACATTTTATAACTTGGGATAATTATTTAAATATATAAACTTGTAAAAGAATTACATGTTCCTTATGCGTTCAGTAGCCCGGACCGTGCCGGGTTAAGAATCAATAGACACACCTCATTATTTATTTTGGCACTGACGGGTGTACGCCTACACCTCGCGCTTAGGTCGTGGCCATTTCGTAAAATGATGCCGAGGATATCCGGGACATGGTCATTAACCCCCCAAAGGCTTTAAGCAAACAAAACAATTTAAACGGGTCATCTCGATAATACTTAACCACCAATCGATTAAGGTCGAATGCCCGACCAAACGGTATTTTATATACCGTACCCCAATCCCGTATAAGGGAAAATAAGTTAAAAGTATTTACCTTTGCAAGTATAATTCACAATTAGCAAATGCAGGTAGCTTTTACCGATCTCCTATTCTGGAACAAGGTTTATAATAACCTATTAGAATCCTAACGGCCTTTAGTTAAGCTTAAGCTTAGTCCGGTTAGTTTTAAAGATACGGTTCGTACGCACGATTAAGCGAAGACCGGAATAGAATGTGATTTAGAACCGACAAGTTTGAAGACTTGCTTAATATGGGTATATTATACACATTCTGGATTTTGAGATAGAAACGATAAGGTTTGACCCGTTTCGGCTTATTTATGCAAACTAGTTACATAAACCGAACCGAACGCGCAAGAAGCGTAACGGGTAACCGTAAGAGCCATATACAGGTTTCCTAAGTTAATTATGCCTCAAATATGTTGTGACATCAGTAAGATATCTTTTATTATGCTCGAAACGAATTTAAACACAAACTATGCCCCGTAGGGGTAGTTTGGTCATTTAAAATGTTATAAAAGACTTTAAGTATTAACCTGAGTTACAGGTCTGATATAATCAGAAAAAATACTTAGTTTACTAAGTTATAACAGTATGGTATTGCATATATGTGAAATTTATCAATTATAACCAAACTATGCTCCGTAGGGGCATTTTGGTAATTTCACATAAGCCGAAAAGCTCAAAACTGAAGTCTGAGTTAAACAACTTTGCTTACTGTTAAAATATTATAATTTACCTAAAATAACAGTAGGTATCAACCCTTGTATGTTTAAAATAGTTTTAGTACATACTATGCGTTAAAAACGCTTAATAAGGCGATTAGAAGCCGTTTCCGGGTTCAATATGGAAAATTGCTATTTTTATTATTCCAGAAGGTTTAAAATAATTTATTTATCATATATAATCAGTAGCAAAAGGTTTGGGGTCAAAAAGATATGTAAAACTCATTTTTATAGCCCAAAAGGGCAAAACCGACAATTACCGAATCAAGCCTACGACTCTAAGTTATGCTCAGCCTAAAATTAATTAAAAATCTTCAAAAATCCCAAAATAATATATTATATCAGTGGGTAAAGAGTTTGATATCAAAAAGTGGATTTAAATAGGTTATACACTAATTATGTCGTTTAATCGCTAAAGAAGTTTTCTAATTACGCTAATGAGCATAACTCTCAATCTACACCTCAAACGGATGTCAAATTTTGGGTGCAAGTTTATAATTCAGTAACTAAGGTTTCTACACTTTTACATTTTCAAAAATCACGTTTTATGGTGAAAAGGGCATAATGGTCAACATATGAGCAATTAACGGAATCATGCATATTAATTGGATAACTAATGAACCAAGGTGTATAATCACAGAGGGTTATACTAGCATGTAACCTGGTCCTAATGAAGCTCTAAGGCATTTCTAAAACATGCTTAAACGGTTCAGAACTGAAAGTCAAAGCAAAAGTCAAATTATGCGACTTTCGGTTCCGAACCGGGTCTTTACTGAAAATTGTCGGGTTGAACCTGTTTAGACATGTTCTTACACTAATTACCAAGTTATATCAATGATCAAACAGGTTGTATGGGTTCTACATTGCTAATTATGCATAAATTAGAAATTAAGCATTCTGTTGACTTTTTAATAACAAGTTTGACCCGAGATTTGACCTAGTTAGAGTGGGAATCAGAGGGTGCCCTTTTAAGGGTTTAATGCCCACATAATTACCAACTTATAACTACTTTCAATTCGACTAATCACTGGACCATTAGTGATTAATCGTGAAGTCAAGCGTTAATTACGACGGTTTGACTTTAAGCTAAAACTAAGTAAAAATTCAACTAAGAAAGGTTAAGTATACTTACTGAAGTCCTATGCACGATTTGTGATCACTTGAGTCTGCTTTGGAGCTCCAGAAATGATCAGAAAGGCAGATGGAAGGTGTGGTTACAATGTTGCAACCTTGTGGCCTTTTATAGTGTTCAAAACCTCATGGATCATTGACACACAAGCCTAGCAATGGCCATGGATCATTCCCAGATGTCCCTAAGGGCCTAGGGGTTGTTTAGGGGTCGTCCAAGATGTGGAAAATCGGATTAAAGTCGGTTACAATGCACCTAGCATACCATAACCCAAAGAATTCGGAGCAGATGGCCCCTCGCGGCACGCGTAGCCCCCCCCCCCCCCCCCAGGGTCCTCGCGTGGCGCGACGCCCCTTGTGATCAAATTTGATTTTTTGATTTTTTATGCTTTGGTCCTTGGCCCTTGAAAACATTGCTTCGACTTTATTTCTTGCACTTTGAACCCTCCAATTTGACTTATAAGGGCTTCAAGATATATACCCACTTTGTTAAGTCCTCGATTAACTTTATTGTCACCCGAAAAGTCATAAACTTCATCGTAGACGCTTTTAACCCTTCGCATACGAATTTGATCATAACTTTCTCATACGATAACGAAACTTTATGAAATTTATATCGTGCATTCTAGTGAGCATAATTAACCGTTACAAAGCTTCGGGTTTGCTAAAAGGTCACTCAGAGGTATAACTTAAACATGTTGACACATTTAACCCCTGTAGTTTGTAATCTCTCACTTTCATTCACAATTAGTTTTGTATGATCCATGATTTATTCGTTTGAAGGTATGAGCATCATGTAGGGTTAATGTAAAGTATATTTATTCACTGTTGACATTTAGAACCCGTATATTCACATACTTTCCATGATTGTCAACTTTAATCCTTCTATAACATTCTTTCACACGTTCAAACATATGACACGTGTCAACACATTATAGGACGTGAATTTTCGAGGTGTTACATCCTCACCCCTTAAAATAAATCTCGACCTCGAGATTTACTAAAATAAATAAGGGTACTTTTCTTTCATTGTGGACTCCACCTCCCACGTGTATTCGGGACCTCTTCGGACATCCCATTTTACCTTTACAATAGGCACATGCTTCCTTCGAAGCTTCTTAACCTGTCGATCTTCAATCGACAATGGTTTTTCCACAAATTTCAAGCTCTCATCTATATGCACATCCGTATGTGGTATGACTAGCGATTCGTCCGCTAGGCATTTCTTCAGATTGCAGACGTGGAACACATTATGAATACCACTGAGCTCTTCAGGTAAGTTTAACTTGTAAGTGTAACATCCCGAAAATACAAAACTTTATAATTAAAATTGTAAAGTTTAAATAAACAAGAACTTATCTAACTAGGAAATTATAACCTAGTTAACTATGAGTCTATGAATAACTAGAAATAAGGTTAGATTAACCAAAACCAAATATTAAACAAAGTGGAGGGACCAATGTTGATAATCTTGAAACTATTGTTATTATTTTGTTTAATAAAACAAACCAAACACCTCACACTGAGGTTCTGGTCGATCAACAACAGGAAGGGGCGACACCCACACCTCCAAAACCCTAATATCTACTAAAACTCTCACTAGATAGCCAAACGGGTCAAAACGTTGCTTGAAAACGAATCACATGAGTAGAGACTTAAAAGTCTCATATCTTGCTAGGTGATAGATGGTAATGTATCAATAAATTGGTTATAATATTTTAAGTCTACAAACCCGGTATATCGGGTCAAACAATAGAAGTTAATAGAAGATGTCGTTTGAAACGGGATGCTTGAATTCCGAGAAAACAAATGTTTAGTTCGGAGAAAACGCAAAGCCATGGTATGGCACGTATACTCCAAGGTCATAAGCCCGGGAAGTTGGGTAACTATGTCTAATGTGTCATTAGGATGGAAATGTGGAATCATGTACCTTGTTAATGGGTTGAAGATTTGAAACAAAGAAATTGTGAGCCGAACGTCGGTATCTCGGTTTTCGAGATGTGTAATTTATATGGTTGGATCCGTAATCTTATTACAGACTCGTAGGTAAAAGAATCGACTAAATCGGACTAATGAGTAAAAAGTTATGAACTTTTAAAGTTGAAAAATAGTTAAAGGGTAAGGTTGCAGAACCCACCGTAATTTACGGTTCCACCGTAAATTACGGTGGACATTAAAAGTTTACGGTGTGAAGCTCCTGATTTACGGTAGAACTAGAGACATTCCAGGTTCACCGTAACTTACGGTGACACCGTAAGTTACGGTGGAACCCAGAAAATTTATATTTTGTTTGATGCTTTGCGTTGTTAAATTTCGTTTTTACGTAATGTATTATTGTCAAAACTAATATTTTAGTGTTTGACCCTAGGTATGTATGAAGCCCTCTCGGATGGTGATCAAGTACATGTCAAGAACCGAACACGTATTTTGAAGCTTCCGCACTAAACTCAATTTTGTCTAAACTTTAAACATGTTGTAATTTCTTTTGTTGATCGTGTTTTAAATCCCTTAAACTAGGGATTAGTTACTAGCAAGGGTTACGTTAAACTAGTTATGCACTTTCTTGAATGTGATTGGTATTATCACAAATGTGTATGGTTTTAAACTCGAAATGTTTTTGTAAACTCTGAATTTTTATAAAGTTTCTTATGATTATCTTTTATTACTATTCAAATTATTAAGGGTGTTACAGTAAGTAATTGATCCAACACATTCGATGACCTCGAATGGTCCTATGTATCTCGGGCTTAACTTACCTTTCTTGCCAAATCGCATCACTCCCTTCCAGGGTGATACTTTAAGCAACACCTTGTCACCTACTTCGAATTTCATAGGTTTACGCTTTGGATCTGCGTAACTCTTCTGCTTACCTCGAGCAGCTTTGAGACGGTCATGAATCTGGACAATCTTGTTCATCGTTTCAAAGACTATCTCTGGTCCTGATAATTGGACATCTCCAACTTCCGCCCAACAAACGGGCGTTCTGCACTTTCAACCGTATAAGGCGTCGAAAGGCGCAACCTTAATGTTGGTATGGTAGCTATTGTTGTAGGAGAATTCGATTAACGGCAGGTGGTTATCCCAACTACCACCTAAATCAATCACGCATGCTCGAAGCATGTCTTCCAAAGTTTGGATAGTACGCTCACTTTGGCCGTCTGTCTGAGGGTGGTAAGCCGTACTGAAATTTAAACGCGTGCCCAAAGATTGTTGGAAACTTTTCCAAAAATGTGACGTGTATCTAGTATCTCTGTCAGAGATAATAGACACAGGTATGCCATGTAAAGCTACAATCTTATCTACGTACAGTTGGGCTAACATGTCGGAGCTGTAGGTCTCCTTAATGGGTAGGAAATGTGCTGACTTAGTCAGTCTGTCTACGATCACCCATATGGTATCATTTCCTTTCCTTGTCTTAGGTAACTTGGTGATAAAATCCATAGTTACCATTTCCCACTACCACGTAGGAAGTTCGGGCTGTTGTAGCAAACCTGACGGCTTTTGATGTTCTGCTTTGACTTGCGCACACGTCAAGCATTTAGCTACATAGGTAGCTACAAACTTCTTCAAGCCTATCCACCAATAGTTTGCCCTTAGATCCTGGTACATTTTATCGGCTCCAGGATGAACGGAATATTTAGAATTATGGGCTTCCTGGAGGATAACATCCCGAAGTCCTCCATAAATTGGAACCCATATTCGTCCATTCAATCTCTGAATTCCGTCCTTGCCAAGAGATAACTGCTCCTCAGTTACCCCTAGCTTTTCATTAGGATAGTTAGGTTCCAACACAGCTTCCTTCTGTGCAGCTAACAGCCTTTCATTCAAACTATTCTTTATTTCAATGCTCTTGGCATTGATTCGGATGGGTTTCACCCTTTCCTTTCGACTCAAGGCATCGGCGACTACATTCGCCTTGCCGGGATGGTTTCTGATTTCATAATCATAATCATTTAAAGTCTCCATCCAACGACGTTGCGCCATGTTTAAATCCTTCTGATTAAACAGGTGCTGGAGGCTCTTGTGATCAGAATAGATCACACATTTGATACCATATAAATAATGCCTCCATAGCTTTAGTGCAAATACAACGGTACCCAACTCCAAGTCATGGGTGGTGTAATTCTTTTCATGCACCTTTAACTGCCGTGAAGCATAGGCAATAACCTTGCCTTTCTGCATAAGCACACACCCCATGCCAGTGTGTGATGCATCGCAGTAAACTACGAATTCTTTGGTACCTTCAGGCAATGTCAGTACAGGAGCGTTGCTCAACTTTTGCTTTAGGATATCAAAGGATTCTTGCTGCTTAGGGCCCCAATCAAACTTTATTTTCTTACAAGTCAATGAAGTTAGGGGTGCAGCAATCCTTGAAAAATTTTCAATGAAGCGCCTATAATATCCTGCCAAGCCTAGGAAGCTACGAATCTCTGTAGGTGTCTTTGGCTCTTGCCAGTTCATGACAGCTTCAACCTTAGCGGGATCCACTTGGATACCACGCTCACTAACCACATGTCCAAGGAATTAGACTTCTCGAAGCCAAAATTCACATTTAGAGAATTTGGCATAGAGCTTCTCATGATGTAGGAGTTTAAGAATACAGCGAAGGTGTTTCTCATGGTCAGCTTGGTTCTTCGAGTAGATGAGGATGTTGTCAATGAAAACGATGACGAATTTATCTAAGTAAGGCTTACAGACGCGATTCATGAGATCCATGAATGCGGCAGGTGCATTAGTGAGCCCAAAAGGCATCACTAGGAACTCGTAATGACCATAACGAGTCCTAAATGCAGTTGTGTGTACGTCTTCATCTCTAACCTTCAGTTGGTGGTAGCCTGACCTTAAGTCAATCTTCGAGAAATAACTTGCCCCTTGCAATTGATCGAACAAATCGTCGATCCTGGGCAAATGATACCTATTATTTATAGTGACTTTATTAAGCTCACGATAATCGATGCACAGACGCATCGATCCATCCTTCTTCTTGACAAACAAGACTGGCGCTCCCCAAGGGGACGAACTAGGTTTAATGAAACCTTTAGCTAGCAATTCGTCTAGTTGCGTTCTCAATTCCTTCATTTCTGTTGGTGCCAACCTGTAAGGCGCTCTAGCAACAGGTGTTGCTCCAGGGATGATGTCAATTCTGAATTCCACTTGCCTATCTGGTGGTAAACCCGGTAGTTCTTCAGGAAAAACCTCAGGGTATTCAGAACTGACGGGGATGTCTTCCATCTTGGGTTTCGGCTCATCGATAGTCACCTGTGCCATATAGATGACACAACCCTTCTTCAAACACTTAGAGGCCTTGAGCATAGTCACTTGCTCAGGCAGTCCATACCGGGTATCTCCCTGAATGGTGAGTGATTCGCCAGACAGAGTTTTGATCACCACCTGCTTTTTATTGCAGACAATCTGGGCCTGGTTACGGGATAACCAGTCCATGCCTAAAGCGATGTCAAAACCAGCTAACTTCAAAGGAAGTAGGGACAAAGGAAAAGAGTGGTTCTTAATGGATATGAAACATCCATCTAATATGGTTGAGGCGGTTTCTAAGGTGCCATCTGCTAACTCCACCTCATATTTCACACTTAAGGTTTTAACAGGTAAATTCAGCAATTTGCAAAACTTATTATCTACGAATGATTTATCAGCTCCTGAATCAAAAAGCACTCTTCACTCTTGCATAAACGTCATTTATAAAGAATGTACCTGTTATCACATTGTCATCCTGTACCGCTTCCTTTGCATCCATTCTGAAGACCCTAGCATTGGTCTTCTTTCCTTCATCATTCTTCTTTGCGTATTTTGGGCAATTGGTCTTGATGTGCCATTTCTCATTGCAACTGTAGCACGTTGCATCCTTCAGCTTTTTGCAATCCAAGGTCTTGTGTTCCTTGGACTTGCATATACCACAAGCAAAAGTTCTTGACTGGGTCTGCGAGTTCGATTCATATCTGCACTTCCCGAAGTGCTGTCTCTTGCAGATCTTACACTTGGGCTTATCACCAGACTGATGCCCATCCTACTTTGACTCAGACCCCTTCTTGTGGTCACTGTTTCCTCGATCCTTTTTGTTTGACCTCCGTGAATTGTCATCTTCACGTTTCCTTTTCTCGACATCCTTGTTCCTCAGGGATCTTTGTCTGACCGCGTCCAGTGTGAGGGACAAAGATATATCAGCCACCGATCTGAAAGTAGTTGGTCGAGAGGCCTTCACGCTTACCTTTATCTCTGGGGCTAAACCCCCAATGAAGCGAGCTATTCTTTTAGGTTCCGGGGTCACCAGATACGGAACCAACCTCGACATTGTATTAAAGCTCGTGAGGTAAGCTTGGCAATCTAGATTGGTCATTACCAACGAAAGAAAATCTGACTCAATCTTTTCGACCTCGTGCTGAGGACAGTAGTTCTCCCTGATGAGGGCAACGAATTGTTCCCATGACATGTTATACAATGGGATCTTCCCAGTGGCTTGAATCAACGATCTCCACCAGGCTAAAGCCTCACCCTTGAAAGATTGAGACACAAACTTGACTATATCCCTCTCAGCGCATCCGCTGATATCCACTACTGTGTCCATCTCATCTAACCACGTCATGCAGTCAGTGGCTCCTTTTTCCCCAGTGAAATCCCTGGGTTTGCATGAAACGAAGTATTTGTAGGAGCAACCCTTATTACGGGGTTCTTGATTTAGTATAATCTGTTGAGATGGAGCACTGTGGTGGTTTGAGGAGAGTCAATCATCATCTTTCTTTGGTTCTTCCTTCTTGGAGGGAGGCTTGCTGTGAGCCTCAGAATGAGTCTTTGGCTTTGAACGCGGCGCAGATAGGGTCCTACTTCGAGTCCCACTATAATCTTCATACTGCCGCTCTAAGGCCTTTGTAATAGCGTCGTCTACTAACGCTTTCAGTTCAGCACCCGTTAGATTTATTCGGGCGTTATCATTATTCTCCCTTGGGTGACTATTAATTTCATCCGAGTCAGCCATTTTAAATTTGAACTGTTGCATAAGACAATGACAATAGTTTATTTGAGAGTTTATTATGGAATTGCCCCTTAGGGTAATTCATTAACCATGGTAAACATAGACCATATTTGGTTAATTTGTCACTCACATTTATTTAGGATTTCTATTATAATTTATCCTAATTATAAACAATAACAGTTTTATTAGTAGCACAAAAGGCCTAGTCACAAGGACATTTTTAAATCATAAGCCACGATTTCAGAGAATCAAGGCATTTAGGTTTGAACATAGTTCTTTACCTTTTTCAGACAGGGTCATAGACTATTACTGTCTTTTGTCTCATATGAAAAATGAGCAGGGCCCGTAGGCATTGTATTACCAATGTATGGTCAAAATATGATCATCTTAATTGATGATTTAAACCCATGATTCAAAGATCATTAAGTTGGGTTAGGAATCTTTTGAAAAATCCTTATATAAGAATGACGTGCGTGATTTTAACGAATCACGTCTGCCAGGAGCGTTAACATGTTTTCAGATGTTAACTGGAATTTGAATCTTTTTAACAGGTTTTACCATCTTGGCCAGGTCTTATAATGACATGCAGACTAGGTTATACCCTTAAGATCCTTAGTTAATATTTAAATAGGCAGATTAATTTAAAAAGGAATGATTTTGATTCATTTATTTCATATATAATTTATTTATGCATATAATGGCAAGAATGAAATTTGAAATCTTAACATTCCATAAATTTTTAAAAAGAGTACACATCGCCCTAAACGGGACTTTTTAACAGAACAAGTTACCCACGCAGGGGTCAAACTAAAATACTAGTCCACGCAGGGACTTAAACAAACAACAGACCCTCGTAGGGGTTAACAGATAGATAGGCCCACGCAAGGGCTCAAAAGATAATCATACCCACGCAGGGGTCAAAACAGCAAGACAGACCCACGCAGGGGCTCAACTTAATACAAGGAAATACAATCAATAATTGAAGGATTCAATGGTCCTTCTTGCTCTTCCCCTTTATTAAACTTGTCAATCCCTGGAAGAAACTTTGTCGCTCTCTGCGATCTCTGTGAAAATCTCGCTCGACTTGGTCCAACCTTTGAAGAATTTCTTCCCGTTCGGGAGGGGAAAACCGTGGCGGCTGCGATTGTTGCCGAATTATAGGTCTAGCAGGTATTTGGTACCCATGAGTTGGGTACCCTACTCCCCAAGGAGCCCCATACGGTCCTTCAAGATGAAGGGCGTTATAGTTGGCCGCTACCAAGTATGGGTCGGCTTCAGCGTAATTATAGTTGGTGTGAGCCGGCTGCTCAAACGGGTTGTACGCCATCGAACCAGTGTAGGCCGGAATCGGGTTATCAAAACCCATCGGTGGTGGTTGCGGTGCAACGGGGTTTGAAGGCCCACCCATTTGCGGGTCTTCATGTAGTGGCGGATAATGACTGCCACTTGAGTGTCGAGGAGAGCTGAAGTGAAAATATCCTCCACGCGCGGACATTCGCGTGCCTGTCCTCCTACGCCTCGGCGGTTCTGGATGTGCCTGATTAACTGGTGGTGGTGGAGGCGGTGGCGTGACAGCCACGAATCGTGAATCCCCAGAGGGATCATGCTGCTGCTGGTGAGGCGACGAATGATGCGAGGGTGTAAAATACCACTCGAATTGGTTAAACCATGCCTGGTAACTGTCTGGACCACGGTAGGGTGATCCATGAAAAGACGAACCATCAGAGACCTCGATAGGATGGTTGGGGGTCCCGGTTGTAGGCTCAATGGGATCCGTGTCCTCGTCCATGTCCTCTGCATGATCGCCGGAGAAATGATCCTCTGGCCCTAATGGGTTAAAACCCACTGGTTCTTGTATGTAGTTTGCCGGGTTAAACCGGTCCCGAAAGACATGAGTGGGGTCTCCAAAGGAATGGTGCGATAGGGATCGCTGTAGAGGTATGTAAGAAGGTTGTGGGTTATCGGGCTCATTTTCTGACTGTGGCCCATAAGAGTTGCGAAAAGGAGGCGTTGAACTATGCGAGACAGACCGTCTAGCAGGCTCAAAAAGGTTCCTCCTGTTCTCTCGAGGATCAGCACTCGCAGTGGTAGAAGGAGCTTGCCTGTGCGAAGGCCCGGCCTCGTGGTCATTGGGGGCGGTGATTGGCCCCTTGCCTCTTCCTCTTCGTCTGAAAAATCTTGGCGGCATATTTAATCCTGTCAATATAATATAAGATAACGACAAGAATATATAAAAATAAAGGACAAAACAAAACAAGGTAGAATTTGTCCTATGTTATTTGTCTAGACTCGAAAGTTTAGAAATGTGCAATTGTGTCATTGAGATTAAACACAAAAAGGCTAGTGTTTAATTCACTCAATGTTGGCTCTGATACCAACCTATCACACCCCGACTTTCCACGTTTGACCGGTGGGCCCGGTGGGGGAGTATCGTGACGTGGTTGGCAACGTTACAGTCAAACAACACAATATTTAATATGCACAGCGGAAGAAAATGAAAGATATATTTCAACCGTATTTAATTGTAATATCATGTATCACAATCAGTTGAAGAATAATCCACAGAAGGATAAAAAAAATAAATAGGAAACTGTAGTTCAACAGACGTTAGGTATCTTAAGCTTGCGAGACTCTTTATTGATGCTAAGGAGAAATCCAGCCTATTACGAGTGCTGCATTTAATATTTTTGGGAAAATACGTCAGTTTACACTGGTAAATACAATCAACTGACTCATTTTAAAATGATTAAAAATTGATTTGGATGCACATGGCACAAACATTTTATAACTTGGGATAATTATTTAAATATATAAACTTGTAAAAGAATTACATGTTCCTTATGCGTTCAGTAGCCCGGATCGTGCCGGGTTAAGAATCAATAGACACACCACATTATTTATTTTGGCACTGACGGGTGTACGCCTACACCCCGCGCTTAGGTTGTGGCCATTTCGTAAAATGATGCCGAGGATATCCGGGACATGGTCATTAACCCCCTAAATGCTTTAAGCAAACAAAACAATTTAAACAAGTGATCTCGATAATACTTAACCACCAATCGATTAAGGTCGAATGCCCGACCAAGCGGTATTTTATATACCGTACCCCAAGCCCGTATAAGGGAAAATAAGTTAAAAGTATTTACCTTTCCAAGTATAATTCACAATTAGCAAATGCAGGTAGCTTTTACCGGTCTCCTATTCTGGAACAAGGTTTATAATAACCTATTAGAATCCTAACGGCCTTTAGTTAAGCTTAAGCTTAGACCGGTTAGTTTTAAAGATACGTTTCGTACGCACGATTAAGCGAAGACCGGAATAGAATGTGATTTAGACCCGAAAAGTTTGAAGACTTTCTTAATATGGGTATATTATACACATTCTGGATTTTGAGATAGAAACGATAAGGTTTGACCCGTTTCGGCTAATTTATGCAAACTAGTTACATAAACCGAACCGAACGCGCAAGAAGCGTAACGGGTAACCGTATGAGCCATATACAGGTTTCCTAAGTTAATTATGCCTCAAATATGTTGTGACATCAGTAAGATATCTTTTATTATGCCCGAAACGAATTTAAACACAAACTATGCCCCGTAGGGGTAGTTTGGTCATTTAAAAGGTTATAAAAGGGTTTAAGTATTAACCTGAGTTACAGGTCTGATATAATCAGAAAAAATACTTAGTTTACTAAGTTATAACAGTATGGTATTGCATATATGTGAAATTTATCAATTATAACCAAACTATGCTCCGTAGGGGCATTTTGGTAATTTCACATAAACCGAAAAGCTCAAAACTGAAGTCTGAGTTAAACAACTTTTGATTACTGTTAAAATATTATAATTTACCTAAAATATCAGTAGGTATCAACCCTTGTATGTTTAAAATAGTTTTAGTACATACTATGCGTTAAAAACGCTTAATAAGGCGATTAGAAGCCGTTTCCGAGTTCTATATGGAAAACTGATATTTTTATTATTCCAGAAGGTTTAAAATAATTTATTTATCATATATAATCAGTAGCAAAAGGTTTGGGGTCAAAAAGATATGAAAACTCATTTTTATAGCCCAAAAGGGCAAAACCGACAATTACCGAATCAAGCCTACGACTCTAAGTTATGTTCAGCCTAAAATTAATTAAAAATCTTCAAAAATCCCAAAATAATATATTATATCAGTGGGTAAAGAGTTTGATATAAAAAAGTGGGTTTAAATAGGCTATACGCTAATTATGCCGTTTAATCGCTAAAGAAGCTTTCTAATTACGCTACTGAGCATAACTCTCAATCTACACCTCAATCTAATGTAAAATTTTGGGTGCAAGTTTATAATTCAGTAACTAAGGTTTATACACTTTTACATTTTCAAAAATCACGTTTTATGGTGAAAAGGGCATAATGGTCAACATATGAGCAATTAACGGAATCATGCATATTAATTGGATAACTAATGAACCAAGGTGTATAATCACAGAGGGTTATACTTGCATGTAACCTGGTCCTAAGGAAGCTCTAAGGCATTTCTAAAACATGCTTAAACAGGTCAGAACTGAAAGTCAAAGCAAAAGTCAAATTATGCGACTTTCGGTTCCGAACCGGGTCTTTACTGATAATTGTTGGGTTGAACATGTTTAGACATGTTCTTACACTAATTACCAAGTTATATTAATGATCAAACAGGTTGTATGGGTTCTACATTGCTAATTATGCATAAATTAGAAATTAAGCATTCTGTTGACTTTTTAATAACAAGTTTGACCCGACATTTGACCTAGTTAGAGTGGGAATCAGAGGGTGCCCTTTTAAGGGTTTAATGCCCACATAATTACCAACTTATAACTACTTTCAATTCGACTAATCACTGGACCATTAGTGATTAATCGTGAAGTCAACCGTTAATTACGACGGTTTGACTTTTAAGCTAAAACTAAGTAAAAATTCAACTAAGAAAGGTTAAGCATACTTACTGAAGTCCTATGCACGATTTGTGATCACTTGAGTCTGCTTTGGAGCTCCAGAAATGATCAGAAAGGCATATGGAAGGTGTGGTTACAATGTTGCTGTCACACCCCCAAAATCCACCCGCGGAGTACTACCGCTTGGAGGCGTGACTGACCAGGATCCAGCCACCAATCATATTGAACAAGCATATAAGTAGTTATAAAAATCCAACCAATACAATTGGTGTTCAAACAAAACATAGTTAAGTTGCAAGCGGAAGCATAAGTCATAAATCAAAATATAAGTTCAAATGTTTCAAAGTTTAACATGGCACATAGTCGTCCATGTCCCACAACGATCCTCCTCCATGCAAGCTTTCGGTTCTTAACATAAAAGTACACAATCCGATTTATATGAACATCAACAACTAGTGTTTTAGACTACATTTAAACACAAAACATCATGAGTTTATTATGCCACATATCCGAAATCAAAGCATGTTCCGATTATCAACATCATACACACGATTCACAAGCACATCATCATTGTACAAACGGTTCTAGTTCAATCATGTCATCCATAACATCAAACATCATAAACTCTACCCAACAAACATCATAAACACTAACAAGCATCATAAACACTAACCGGTTGTGAGGTGGTGAAAGATGAAGCTTTGTTTGGTGTGAACAAGCAAATCCGAGAAATCCTTTTGAGGTCGGTTGGTTTGATCCGAGAAGAAGGAGAAGAGGTGATGTTTAGTGTTTAGGGTTTTAGTGTGAGAGAGTGGAGAGTGTGTGTGTTGGAGAGTATGAGTGGATTGTCCAAAGAATGGACTAGTTTGCTAGGAGTATGATATATATACTAGTCCTAGTAGGTTTCGTGTGGGTTAAATGAGGTGCGGCCCAACCGGCCCATCGGTCATCGTTCACTCGAGACCACATGGTCTCGAGCCGGGTTCGTGTCGTTTCGGTTCATATACATACTCGCATACATACACCCAAGCACACACATAGCATAACACATAATCATATAAGTTCGCACATATCATTCATCAAATCATCAAATTAGCTAGTCACTTAGTGTTCAAACGTACAACGAAAGGTTCAAAATTTCGAGTTGTCACATCATCCCCAAGTTGAAAGAAATTTCGTCCCGAAATTTGGTAGGCACTCACTGAGGAAGCTAGTTAAGTTGTATGGTTTTCCTGGTTTTCCCGGGGTGTCACATCCACCCCCCGTTGATCTGGAATTTCGTCCCGAAATTCCGTAGCTTCGGCCTCAGTAGTGGGTGTACTGTTTGCGAACAGTTGGGGATACTTTTGTTTCATCTGATCTTCGCGCTCCCAGGTGAACTCTGGGCCGCGACGTGAGTTCCAACGAACTCGAACGAGAGGTATTCTAGTGCTCTTGAGGACCTTAACATCCCGGTCCGTGATTTCAACTGGTTCCTCGACGAATCGTAACTGCTCGTCGATCGTGAGTTCCTTCAAAGGAACTACGTGGGTCTCATCTGACGGACACTTCTTCAGATTCGACACGTGAAAAACGTTGTGAACTGCTCCGAGTTCCGCTGGTAAGTTCAATCTGTAGGCCACCCTGCCTATTTTCTCAATGACCTCGAAAGGTCCAACGTATCGTGGGTTAAGTTTACCGCGTTTACCAAAACGAACCACACCCCTCCAGGGTGAAACTTTGAGTAGTACCCGCTCCCCAACCTGGAGCTCAAGTGGTTTCCTGCCCATGTCGGCGTAAACTTTCTGACGTTCGCGGGCTGCCGTCATGCGTTTTCGTATCTGAGCGATCTGTTCGGTTGTATCTACCACATATTCTGGACCAGTGATCTGACTTTCTCCCACCTCTGCCCAGCAAAGAGGAGACCGGCATTTACGTCCATAGAATGCCTCAAATGGAGCAGCTCCGATGCTGGTGTGGTAGCTGTTATTGTACGAGAATTCCACAAGTGGCAGATGCTTTTCCCAGCGGTTGCCAAAGTCGATCACACATGCACGAAGCATGTCTTCTAAGGTTTGAATAGTGCGCTCGGACTGTCCGTCCGTCTGAGGATGGTACGCTGTGCTCATGTCTAGTCGTGAGCCGAAGGATTTGTGCATTGCTTGCCACAGCTCTGAAGTAAATCGTGCATCTCGATCCGAGATGATAGAGGTGGGCACCCCGTGCCTCGAAACAATTTCCTTGATGTATATTTCTGCAAGAGTGGAGAACTTATCCGTCTCCTTGATAGCCAAGAAGTGTGCAGATTTTGTGAGTCGATCCACGATCACCCATATAGTATCGTTTCCGCGCTGGGATCTAGGTAGGCCAGTGACAAAATCCATGGAAATTTGCTCCCATTTCCATTGAGTTATTTCGGGTTGTTGGAGTAGGCCTGAGGGTTTCTGGTATTTCGACTTGACTCTCGCACAAGTCAAACACTTGCTGACGTAAGTTGCTATGTGGGCCTTCATGCTAGGCCACCAGTACGTAGTTTTGATGTCGTGGTACATTTTGTCCGATCCAGGATGTACCGAGTAGCGAGACTTGTGTGCTTCGTCCATCACAAGTTCTCGTAGGTTGCCATAGAGTGGGACCCAAACGCGTCCCGTTACGTAGTAAGCACCGTCTTCCTTCTGTTCCAATCGTTGCCTCGATCCGCGTAGGGCTTCAGCCCTGACGTTTTCTGGTTTCAGTGCTTCTATCTGAGCAGCTCGTATCTGGGAAGGCAGACTAGAATGGATCGTGAGTTGTAAAGCTCGCACGCGCTTAGGCGCAGTGTCCTTCCGACTGAGGGCATCGGCCACCACATTGGCCTTGCCCGGGTGATACCTGATTGAGCACTCGTAGTCATTTAGTAGCTCGACCCATCGTCGTTGCCGCATATTCAGTTCCTTCTGCTTGAAGATATGCTCGAGGCTCCTGTGGTCGGTGTAGATCGCGCACTTAGTACCATACAGGTAATGCCGCCACAACTTAAGCGCAAAAACAACAGCTCCCAGCTCTAAATCGTGCGTAGTGTAGTTCTTTTCATGAACCTTGAGTTGGCGTGAGGCGTAAGCTATAACTTTATCTCGTTGCATCAACACGCAACCAAGACCTTGAATTGATGCGTCGCAATATACCACAAAGTCGTCTGTGCCTTCCGGCAAGGAAAGGATAGGTGCGCTACAAAGTCTATCCTTTAGGTGCTGAAATGCCAACTCCTGTGCGTTTCCCCAGCGATAAACAACGCCCTTCTGCGTTAGTGAGGTGAGGGGCTGTGCAATCTTAGAAAAATCCTTTATGAATCTCCGGTAGTATCCCGCCAAACCCAAGAATTGGCGAATTTCCTTTGGTGTACGAGGTGCAGGCCAGTTTTTAATCGAGTCTATCTTGGATGGATCAACATGAATCCCATCCTTGTTTACCACGTGGCCTAGGAAATGGACTTCTCGAAGCCAGAAGTCGCATTTCGAGAACTTTGCATAAAGCTGTTCTGTTCGAAGGAGTTCCAGAATAAGTCGCAGATGCTGCTCGTGTTCCTCCCGACTCTTGGAATAGATCAGGATGTCGTCGATGAAGACTATAACGAACTTGTCCAGGTAAGGCTTGCACACTCGGTTCATCAAGTCCATGAAAACCGCAGGTGCGTTCGTCATCCCAAAAGGCATGACCAAAAACTCATAATGCCCGTATCGAGTTCTGAAGGCTGTTTTGGAGACGTCCTCTTCCCGGACTCTCAGCTGGTGATAACCCGATCTCAAATCAATCTTCGAATAGTAGCTCGACCCTTGCAACTGGTCGAACAAGTCGTCGATACGCGGTAGAGGATAACGATTCTTCACCGTCACCTTGTTGAGTTCTCGGTAGTCGATGCACATTCTGAAAGTACCGTCTTTCTTCTTCACAAATAATACTGGAGCTCCCCAGGGCGATGAGCTTGGGCGAATGAAGCCCTTATCTAAGAGTTCTTGTAGTTGCGTGGAGAGTTCCTTCAACTCTGATGGGGCCAAACGATAAGGTGCACGGGCTATGGGTGCAGCTCCAGGAGCTAGTTCGATCTGAAACTCGACTTGACGATGAGGCGGAAGACCAGGTAATTCCTCAGGAAATACCTCTGGATAATCGCGTACAACTGGAAAATCTTCTATCTTCTTCTCTTTTTCTAAGGTGTCAGTAACGAGAGCCAAAATAGCAGTGTGGCCCTTTCGCAAGCACTTTTGGGCCTTGAGGAGAGAAATGACGTTCTCAACAGCACTCCTTTTGTCGCCATGAATCATGAGGGGTTCGCCACCGGAACCTGGAATACGGACAACCTTCTCGTTGCAAAGAATCTCTGCTCGGTGTTGGGATAACCAATCCATCCCAATGACAACGTCGAAACTACCCAAGACAATAGGAATGAGGTCGATAGGGAAGGTCTGGTCAGCGAGAATAAGTTTACAACCCTTGACTACGTGTGTGGCTTCTAAACTCTTACCATTTGCTAGCTCTACTGTGTGCTTGTTGTTCAAAAGTGTTGGAATACGCTTAAGCATTCGGCTAACTTCTAGTGACATGTAGCTAGTATCGGCACCCGAATCAAATAAAACTGAAACATAAAAGTCGTCGAGAAGGAACTTACCCGCCACAACATTGGGGTCGTTCCTTGCTTCACCTTGGCCAATCACAAACATTCGCCCCCTGGCGCCATTGTTGTTGTTGTTCCCATTGTTACCATTCCCCTGATTGTTGTTATTGTTGTTGTTGTTGTTGTTCTGGTTCCTGTTCAGTTGGGGACAGTCTCTCTTGAAGTGGCCCTCAGCTCCACACTGAAAGCACCCTTTATTATCACCTTGCTGCTGTTGCTGGCGCTGGTTCTGTTGAGCTTGCTGACGATTCTGGTTGGCGGGGTATAAGCTCCTACAATCTTTTGCAGCGTGACCAGGCTTGTTGCACCGATGACAGTTGCCCCTGGTGCATGGCCCGCTGTGGTGCAGGCTGCAGCGATTGCATTTGGGGTGATTTCCTTTGTATCCGCCACCAGACGATTGCTGATTAGGGCTCTTGTAGTCCTCAGTCTTTCTCTGCTGAGACTGGGACTGAACAGAAGTCGAACCCTTACTTGAAGTTCCATCCCATTTCCGTTTGTTGTCACCTGAGGTACCAGTAGTAGTTGCAGCACCTATGCGTTTTGGTAACTTGTTCTGCTCCACCGCCTGATCCGTGAGACGGTGAGCCAATTGTACAGTTTGCTGGTAGGTAGCGAGGTTCGCTGAAGTCACATGACTTTGGATTTCTGGCACTAAGCCCTGAAGAAATAGTTCGATGCGTTTGATGGGAGGATCCACCATAGTAGGGCACAGAATTGCCAGTTCGTTCGACCTTTTCACATAAGCTTCAATTTCCGACCCCGTCATCTTGAGGTTGAAGAACTCCACTTCCAGTTTGTGAATCTCATCACGACTGCAGTACTCTTCTTTGATCATTTCCTTAAAAGTTTCCCATGGGGTGGCGTTGGCAGCAACCAACCCTAGCATCTGAACTTGAGCGTTCCACCATGTGAGGGCTAAACCCTCGAGAGTACCAGTAGCATACTTCACCCTGCGCGCCTCAGGGAATTCGCACATTTCGAACACAGATTCTAGCTTCTCAAACCAGTGTAGGAGACCTACTGCTCCTTCAGTGCCGCTAAAAGTAGTTGGTCGGCAGTCCATGAAAGTCTTAAAAGTGCACACGGGTGGTTGAACATGCTGACCTATCGTAGGTGAAAGAAAAGACAGAGTTTAACACAAAGGTTGGTTCACGAGAGTAGGATCCTAAAGATCCTAGAATGAGTTCGGACTGCAGGATATACCTCCTGCGTGTGCAGCTGCAAGTGCTGCGGCAACTCGTTCGTTGATTAAAGCCGTCAACTGGGCTTGTGTCATGTTAACGCGTCCAGACATGATCTTCATATCAAGAAGAACGTGAGTGAGAGGGGTTCGCGAAAGTACGACGATAAAATAGAGTAAGCACGCACGTGTTCAAGCAGCAGTAGTTATTCTAACCAAGCATACCATGAGCAATGTACTATGTAACTAACAAGTAGGCAATATATACACAGATCATATCACCTAGAGTGTCGAGCCTTGCATGTGGAGTGAAGCATCGTTGTGGATTGTTGAGCACTGTACCGGTTATAGTCTGGTTTTAACAAAAAAACGTTTTCCCCTTTATTAAAACCAAGTTCTCTATAACCAATGGCTCTGATACCAATCTGTCACACCCCCAAAATCCACCCACGGAGTACTACCGCTTGGAGGCGTGACTGACCAGGATCCAGCCACCAATCATATTGAACAAGCATATAAGTAGTTATAAAAATCCAACCAATACAATTGGTGTTCAAACAAAACATAGTTAAGTTGCAAGCGGAAGCATAAGTCATAAATCAAAATATAAGTTCAAATGTTTCAAAGTTTAACATGGCACATAGTCGTCCATGTCCCACAACGATCCTCCTCCATGCAAGCTTTCGGTTCTTAACATAAAAGTACACAATCCGATTTATATGAACATCAACAACTAGTGTTTTAGACTACATTTAAACACAAAACATCATGAGTTTATTATGCCACATATCCGAAATCAAAGCATGTTCCGATTATCAACATCATACACACGATTCACAAGCACATCATCATTGTACAAACGGTTCTAGTTCAATCATGTCATCCATAACATCAAACATCATAAACTCTACCCAACAAACATCATAAACACTAACAAGCATCATAAACACTAACCGGTTGTGAGGTGGTGAAAGATGAAGCTTTGTTTGGTGTGAACAAGCAAATCCGAGAAATCCTTTTGAGGTCGGTTGGTTTGATCCGAGAAGAAGGAGAAGAGGTGATGTTTAGTGTTTAGGGTTTTAGTGTGAGAGAGTGGAGAGTGTGTGTGTTGGAGAGTATGAGTGGATTGTCCAAAGAATGGACTAGTTTGCTAGGAGTATGATATATATACTAGTCCTAGTAGGTTTCGTGTGGGTTAAATGAGGTGCGGCCCAACCGGCCCATCGGTCATCGTTCACTCGAGACCACATGGTCTCGAGCCGGGTTCGTGTCGTTTCGGTTCATATACATACTCGCATACATACACCCAAGCACACACATAGCATAACACATAATCATATAAGTTCGCACATATCATTCATCAAATCATCAAATTAGCTAGTCACTTAGTGTTCAAACGTACAACAAAAGGTTCAAAATTTCGAGTTGTCACAGTTGCAACCTTGTGGCTTTTATAGTGTTCAAAACCTCATGGATCGTTGACACACAAGCCTAGCAATGGCCATGGATCATTCCCAGATGTCCCTAAGGGCCTAGGGGTTGTTTAGGGGTCGTCCAAGATGTGGAAAATCGGATTAAAGTCGGTTACAATGCACCTAGCAGACCATAACCCAAAGAATTCGGAGCAGATGGCCCCCCGCGGCACGTGTAGACACCCCCCCCCCAGGGTCCTCGCGTGGCGCGACGCCCCTTCTGATCAAATCTGAATTTTTGATTTTTTATGCTTTGGTCCTTGGCCCTTGAAAACTTTGATTCGACTTTATTTCTTGCACTTTGAACCCTCCAATTTGACTTATAAGGGCTTCAAGACATATACCCACTTTGTTAAGTCCTCGGTTAACTTTATTGTCACCCAAAAAGTCATAAACTTCATCGTAGACGCTTTTAACCCTTCGCATACGAATTTGATCATAACTTTCTCATACGTTAACAAAACTTTATGAAATTTATATCGTGCATTCTAGTGAGCATAATTAACCGTTACAAAGCTTCAGGTTTGCTAAAAGGTCACTCAGAGGTATAACTTAAACATGTTGACACATTTAACCCCTGTAGTTTGTAATCTCTCACTTTCATTCACAAATAGTTTCGTATGATCTATGATTTATTCGTTTGAAGGTATGAGCATCATGTAGGGTTAATGTAAAGTATATTTATTCACTGTTGACATTTAGAACCCGTATATTCACATACTTTCCATGATTGTCAACTTTAATCCTTCTATAACATTCTTTCACACGTTCAAACATATGACATGTGTCAACACATTATAAGACGTGAATTTTCGAGGTGTTACATGCTGTGACGGTTCTCAAGGAGACGTACTATAAGTACAATTTTTTATTTTTGTTTTTCTATATTTTGTTCGCGTTAGTTAAAAAATCGATATATATGTTGCATTAGCTAAAGAACCACATACGCGTTGTGTCGCATTAGTTAAAAAAAACCCATATTTGTGTTGCATTAGTTAAAGAACCACATATGCGTCATTTGTTTGTAGTTATATATATGTTCGTTATATCCTTAAATATACTGCACATTAGGATAAGATAAAAGATTTATGCTCATATTAACATGTAAACTCAAACACCTCATGTAAAAATTAACACATGTTTCGCATAAAAAAAAACTTTAAGAAAGTACAATGTGTTATTTTTGTTAGAAAACCAGATATACAAGCTAACCAAATAACTGTTTTGGCAGTTCTATAATAACTGTTTGGCAGTTAACATCCCCGAATAACCATTTTGACAGTTACCATCTATATGGCTATTTTACCATTTTGTTAGAGATCGGTAATGAAGTGTGGGAACAATATTCAAGATTCAATACAATTTCCACATTAGTTTCTTATCACGTTTACAGCAACATCATCCAATCATGCTGAACTGATAGCATTATATGATGCTGGTCGAGAATGCGTGTGGTTGAGATCAATGATCAATCATATACAAGAAGCATGCGGATTGGAACAAATCAAGAAGGACCCGACGATTATCTATGAAGACAACGCTGCTTGCATAGCTCAAATTAGAGAAGGCTACATTAAAGGTGATACAACAAAGCACATCTCACCAAAGTTCTTCTCAACATATGACTTACAAAAGGAAGGGGAAATCGATGTTCGTCAGATCAAGTCAAGTGAAAATCTAGCAGATCTGTTCACAAAATCATTACCTAGAAGCAGTTTCGAGCAGTTATCACATGAGATCGGGCTTCGTAGATTAAAAGACGTTAGTTAAATTGAGGGGGAGCATTATACACGTTGTACTCTTTTCCTTGACTAAGTTTGGTTCCATTGGGTTTTCTTAGCAAGGTTTTTAACGAGGCAACATAACTGGTCCTGCGGTGTCAGTTTATTATATAGGTCCTGAAGTATCGATTTAACATCATCCTGAAGAATGTTGTTAATAGTGTATAATGAACCGTATGTATATCTGAGGGGGAGTGTTAGAAAACCAGATAAACAAGCTAACCAAATAACTGTTTTGGCAGTTCTATAATAACTGTTTGGCAGTTAACATCCCCTAATAACCATTTTTACAGTTACCATCTATATGGCTATTTTACCATTTTGTTAGAGATCGGTAATGAAGTGTGGGAACAATATTCAAGATTCAATACAATTTCCACATTAGTTTCTTATCAATTTTGACTTTTAACCTAATTAATAATAAGACTAATTAATTAATGATTATGCACTTGATAATGACACCCAACTAAAAGTTTCGCCACTATTAACCAAATATCAACCAAACATTCCTTAAGAACAACATTATGCGACAAATCCAAATTCATCACAATTTTTTAAATATCTAAGTTACATAATATTATTTTAAACATACGAAAATGCTGTCATGCAATAAATATTGATGAATAGTCAATAATGCTACATTATGATCAAAAAAATAGTAGGGTCCAAGTCCAATGCATGCAGTAAAAAAAATAGTAAGAAAACACGTTACCATTAATACACACACAAACACAATATATACAAAGTACTCTACCTTCGCCATTTCATCACTTTATCTCCACCACAATATCATGACCAAAAACATGTTCGCCGGAATGTTGGATTCCGGCAAGAAGAAAAATATCTTCTTAACCATCTTAGCTGCAGTGTTATTTACATCCGCCATCATCGGCATAGCAGTCGGAGTTAACTCCCGAACCTCCAACAACACCAAACCCGTCAATAAACTCGCCATCAAAGCCGAATCCACGGCTCACGACATCGTGAAATCGTCGTGCAGCGTCACCCTCCACCCCGACCTATGCTACTCCACCATTTCCACCATCCCGGAAATGGCGAAAAAGGTCAAAACTCCAAAAGATGTAGTCATTTTGGCTGTTGATAAAACAAAGGAGATAGTTCAAAGAAACTACTTCACCATAAAGAAACTCACGGTTCAAACCGGTCTCACGAAACGTGAGAAAGTCGCGCTACATGACTGTCTCGAAACGGTGGCTGAGTCGCTTCATGAGCTAGACGACGTCGTTCGCTACTTAAAGACTTATCGACCAAAAAAACTTACTCGTGAGTATGTTGACGACATACTCACGCTAATGAGCAGCACGTTGACCAACCAAGAAACATGCATTGACGGATTCTCACATGACAAACACGAAAAAGAGTTTCGTAAGTCGTTAATAGCCGGTGAGATTCATGCGGAGAAGTTGTGTAGTAATTCATTGGCTTTGATTAAGAACATGACGGATACGGATATGATTGACCAAGACTCGGTCAACTTGGTCAACGGGAGGAAGTTAGTTGAAGATGAGAATGAGGATGGTGTGAAGTGGCCGGAGTGGTTGTCGGTTGGTGACCGGAGGTTGTTGCAGTCTGGGACCGTGACGGCGAATGTGGTGGTGGCGGCGGATGGGAGTGGGGATTTTACGACGGTTTCGGCCGCTGTTGCGGCCGCTCCGTCGTCTAGTTCTAGGTATGTGATTAGGATAGCGGCTGGGGTGTATAGGGAAAATGTGGATATTCCGACTAGTAAAAGGAACTTGATGTTTTTGGGTTCGGGTCGGACTTCTACTATAATCACCGGAAGCCGAAGTGTCGCCGGCGGTAGCACCACCTTCAATTCCGCCACTGTCGGTTAGTACCATTGCGCAAATTGACCGTTTTTCGATTCTCGTTATTAATTCAAAGAAAATCACGAAAATAGCCATTTTGATCAAGAAAAATTAACAACATAACGTTCACATAATGCGATTGCGCAAATTGACCATTACTCAACGGTCATTATTAATTAAGAGAAAATCACGAAAATAGCCATTTTGATTAAAAAAAAAAAAAAAAACCTAACAATATAACCTTGAGTTAAAAAAAATAATATATATATATATATATATATATATATATAACCTTCACATAGTGCTATTGCGCAAATTGACTATCATAATTAATATTATTAATGCTTTTGCAACATTTGTATGCAGCCGCTGTCGGGGCTGGATTTCTAGCACGGGACATAACTTTCCAAAACACAGCAGGGCCATCAGGACACCAAGCAGTAGCGATACGGGTCGGGTCAGACCTATCCGCATTTTACCAATGTGACATGTTAGGATACCAAGACACCCTCTACGTCCATTCCAACCGTCAATTCTACATCAACTGCTTCATTTCGGGCACCGTCGACTTCATTTTCGGCAATGCGGCCGCAGTGTTACAAGACTGCGACATTCACGCCCGTCGACCCAACCCAAACCAACGCAACATGGTCACGGCCCAAGGTCGAAGCGACCCGAACCAAAACACTGGAATTGTTATTCAAAAGTCAAGAATAGGTGCCACCTCGGACCTTCGCGCGGTCCAAGGAAGCTTTCCTACGTACCTCGGGCGGCCGTGGAGAGAATATTCGAGAACGGTCGTGATGCAATCGACGATAAGTAATGTGATAAATCCGGCGGGATGGTTTCCGTGGAGTGGGAACTTTGCACTTGATACTTTGTATTACGGTGAGTATCAGAATACGGGTGCAGGTGCGAGTACTGCGAATAGGGTGACGTGGAGAGGGTATAGAGTGATTACGAGTGCTACGGAAGCTCAAGGTTTTACTGCCGGAAATTTTATCGGTGGTGGAAATTGGTTGAGAGCTACCGGTTTTCCTTTCTCTCTTGGCCTGTGATGCGGTGATCCAAATTTGTCGTTAAAAAAATATTCAAATAAGTTGTTTGAATAACAAGTTGTGATGATTTTATTATCATGTGTATGTTTTGTGCCGGGTTTTAAATGTTAATGTTTTCAATAATCCTATGTTATGTCAATTTTAAGTATAAATTTAAGAAAATTATAGGTATATATTAAATTATTCTAGTTCTAATCACTGTGTACACTACCATTTTAAAAGTAGGGTATTGCATATATTCACAATTCACAGTAGTTCATTATGATTCCATAGATATTAATTTATCTGTGATTACATGTGGCGCATTGTAGGTAGATCACAAGCATTGAATGGATTATATCACACGTTATGTAATGGAAAACGCGTGTTTTGACGTAGCTGATATAACTCAATGTAACTTATATATAAGCATTGTGGTTGGATAAAAAAGTAAAGTAAATCGATTTTATACCATATAAAAGAAACGGAATCGAACCCGGGTTGGTTCGTTTAGTGGGTTACTGGGTTCCACCTAACCACCACATCACCTTTACCTTTGCATCAAGACTTAGAGACGTCAAAACATACAATAACTCGTACGTCAAAACGTAGATCAACTGAAAACGTACATAAAAATAAGCATGAAAACATATCATATTTGGCCCGACTAATTTCCGGCAAAATTTTACGTTGAAACGTGAATTTATACCGTTTACATCGAAACATGAATTTATACCGACACGTATATAAAAATAAGCATGTGAGAAACAAACTTTTTTTTAACTTATGACATAAGGTAGACCAGCTGAAAACGTATATAAAAATAAGCATAAAAACCTGTTATATTTGACCCGACCCTTTTTTGGAAAACTTTAGGCCGAAACGTGAACTTATATCGTTTACGTTGAACGTCGAAAGGTGATATATCGTTTACGTTGAAACGTGAATTTATACCAACACGTCCATAAAACTAAGCATGCAAGAAAATATTTTTTAAGTAAAATAATGAAAATACGAAGTAAACTTGAAATACTAGAACTCATGAGGGAGAAAGTGACCCATTTCATAAAGTTTTTAGAAATGTGAAAGGTGTAAATGTTAAACTACATAGTTTTGGGGGGTGTTTCAAGAAGGAGAAAGTGACATTTCATAAAGTTTTTAGAAATGTGAATGGTGTAAATGTTAAACTACAAAGTTTTGGGGGTTGTTTTGGTTGGTGGCAAAGGCCACCAGCTTTAGACCATGTGTAGTGGAAGGGGAAGATAATGCCCCCACCCTAGGGCATTTTATGTCATGTGGGGTACAGTTAGCAAAAGGACATTATTGTGCGTTTTCTAAAATGGATGTAGTGAGGATAAGACATTATTGGGCATTATGTTTTGTAATAAAATAAAATTAAAAAAAAGAACTTAAAATTCTTATTGGCCAATTAATGCAAACTGAAATATGATTGGACAAGCATTCCCCCCTTCAGCATTTTTTAAATCACGCCAAAGGGGCTTTTTTTTATTAAAAAAAAACGCCCCATGTAATGGTTTGGGGGCGTTTTTAGGCGTTCTCTTTTTATTTTATTTTTTAAAAACCGCCCCAGTACGGGTGGTCTTAGCATACAGGGTGGATGGGGCACCCATCACCAAAATTTTCTATCACACATAATTACCAATTGACATCTCAATTTTTCATATTTCACCCATTACACTTACAACACACATCGCATTTCAAAATATATATCACACCCAGTCACAATTTAACAACTCAATCCTTTTATGAATATCAAAGTCAAACCCATTACCATACACAACACTAATCTTCCACGACCGTGATAGTCATCACGAAAAAGCCCATCACACAATTAAAAACACACCCCCGACAATGTTTCACACTATCACTACCGTGAAAAGGCGCCTTGTATGCCCTTAATATAGATAGAATGTTCTCATTTAGACTTTGGGCACACTTATTATGAAACCAATTTTGAAATATAGATATCTTGCTGATTCATAAGATGGTTATAGACTTATACCTCGTTCTTTTTCTAACTCTCATTGTATTTGTTCTAAGTACTATGTAAAAATTTATTATATGACTTTTTATGTATATTACACCTAGCTAGTTAACAATGCATCTTCAAATTGAATAATAAATATGTGTACTACGAAGTAGTAAGAGTTGCTGTCATCGGAGCTTATCAATACATTGTGGGGCAAGTTTTCACATGTGAGTATTAGAGTATGTGCACAGTTCATTGAATTTTTGGCTCATCTCTTAGATTGTTTGGTATTTACATACCTAATACAAGGGTCCACCTAGCCCCTCAGGTCACACGGACACATGGAGTGGATTAAAGAGCAAGCAGGGCAGGAGCCGGGGTGATCTGGGACCCATGGAAACACCGGCTTGCCCTCTCTGTAGAGTCAAAACTCAACCCCGATAGGGGCTGGTTTCAAAAACGAACCCAGAAGCAATGGTAATATTAAGGTTTAAATACACTCACTTAAGGTCATCACCACTTTCAGTGGCGGAACCAGAAGAAATATTCAAGAGTATCCCAATTTTTTTACCGTGTGTTTATATAATTTATAGAATGGAGAATTTTTTTTTACCTATATTACGGGGCAGGGCCAATCTTGAAAATCAATTGCCCTGGTCGAGCCAAAAAAAGACACTTAGGCCTTAAAGAATTAAATTTTATAAACTAGTTTTTTTAATGTTATTAGTATTTAGGTTAATGAATCCATATTGAGCATTTCACATTTGAGCTATGTTTTATGAATCAATATTGACAATAACTTTTTAGGTTTTAGACCGGGCTAGATTTATTTTTAATTTTTACGTAAGGGGCCGATCGATTACGCAAAGAATGAAGACTGTGCGTTGGAGCAAGAAGATTGTAAACCGAATTTCGCTACAAGGCATACTAATTGTTTAATATAATGAAACTGCTTCTCAATATTTATACACAACACAAATCCCTTAAGACCATGTGTAGTGGTAAATTGTTATAATGCCCCCACCATGGGGCATTATCCGACACGTGTCATCCCAGTCAGCATGGGGCATTATAGCATAAAGTGGTGTAGTGGGAATAATGCCTGATAATGCCCCTTCCAATCATTAAACCAAAAAAAACAAAAAAAAAACAAACTATTTTCTCATTGGTGGGTCAAACCCAGTCAAATCTTCCTTCTTCCAATTTAGGCGTTTTAATTATAATGCCCAAGCAAATTTTTTCCCCCATAATGCCCTATGTAATGGGAGAGTGGGCGTTTTTTTCCCCCATAATGCTCCACTACACATGGTCTAATAGTCCATCCCAACCTCACCTAACAGGTTATATTAAATTGTTTCTTTTAAAGAAAGAATTAAAATGTATTTTTTGGAATTGAAAGAGAATTAAATTAACTTTTGACTTTCACTTATCTTCCCAAGATGTACTTCTCAAGAAACCTTTCTTCCTTGTATCAAAACCTGCAACTTTTTTTTATTTCACTTCAACGCTAACAAAGAAACATTACCAACTTCATCTTTCTTCTTTGTTTTCCTTCCATGGTTATTTGGGCCAATATAATCGGTATTTTTTGCGCTTAATTTCAGTTTGTAAAAATTTTTTTAGGGGTGTCCTAGTTGTTATTGAGGGGTGTCCTTAGTATAAAAATCGAAAAAAAATTTATTTTTACACTACCGGATAAAAGTTGAGCCGTAGCCCGGGCTACGCCTCGGACTACACTAGGTCCGCCCCTGACCACTTTGGTGGGGTGTTAGAGACTTTGTGTCTCTTGGAGAGAGATCATGGTTCAATTCATGGTAGAGGTAAACTTGGTGTAATTTTGAAAGAGAGATTATGTAACCTTTAAAGTTAAATACACTCGCTTGGAACTTATTTTATGTTTTGAAAATTTTTAATTACGAAAATGACCCTTTATGTTTTAAGTCTCATAAAATCATTATTTTCTCAAAATTCTTATTACATTTTTATTTTCTCACAAAGCTTGGACGGATTTGCCCTTGGCCAGTTCAAGTATAAGACTATGGGGTGTGGAGAGACTTGGGTTGGAGGCATTGCTTGACACGTGGCGAAGGTGAGATCCACGGGGTAATACTCAAAAACTAGGGGTTTGGTGTGACGTGGCTTAGCTTGGCTTGGCCAGCCATGTGATTTTTTTTATTTTTATTTTTTTTTGTATTTGGAAACGGCTACCCCCAACGGTGCGATCGAACCAGCCAACCAAAACCAGCCATATCACCCAGCCCCGCTGCCCCACACCAGGCTCAATCCCCACGCAAAAGAGGCAACGTCATCCCCAACGCTTGCTTGGGGTGAAGCAGCCAGCGTTGAACCCAAACCGCCATCTCAACTCACGCCCCATACCACACCCCACAGTCTAAACAAAGACAAAGATCAAAGCACAGATCTTGCAAAATTCAACGCACAAAATCAATCCCACTTGCAAAATTCTCAACTTTCACCATTTCTGACACAACAATCATATAATGATTCCACCTCCCACCATTTCTGACACAACAATCATATAATGATTCCACCTCCCACCATTTAACCTAACCTCGATCCATTGTTTTCGAATTCAACATTTTCAATACATACAATTTCAAGATGATGACCTCATCAGGTAATAGGTCCGCCACCCAATTGGGTGAAATGGGCGGCAGGCTCAACAGTGCCAGGCACCTGCCTGGCACTCCCTTATTAGTCAAGCAAATTTACGATATTCTCCCGCTTTAAAATTACGACTTTGCCATCAGTATAAAATTATTTTTTTGCCCCCACTTAAAAATAAATTTGCGCTTTTACTCTTAGCTAAAAATTTCGATTACGCCCTCGGTTAAAAATTACGATTTTGCCCCGTTTAATTTTACACTTTTGCCATTAGTTTTTCCCCTTAAAATTACGATTTTGCCATCAGTTCAAAATTATGTTCTTACCCCCACTTAAAAAAAATTCCCTTTTACTCCCAGCTAAAAATTTTGATTTTGCCCTCGGTTCAAAATTACGATTTTGCCCCGTATAAATTTATAGTTTTACCATTAGTTTTTTTTCTCACAGCCAAGTTACGATTTTACCCTCAACTTAACTTTACATTTTCCCAATCGTTTTTGTTTGTTTTCCTGGTGACATTACAATTTTGCCTCCAGTGTAAAATTACAGTCGTGCCGGCAACTTCCTGGCACTCCCCCGTTTGTCCATTTAGTTTACAATTTATCCCCGAATTAAATTTATGATTTGGCCCTGAGTTAAAAATTACGTTTTTCCAATCGTTTTAGTTTTTTTTTTACCAAAACTATAAAGGTTTTTTGTTTTAATTGGTTTACTACGGTCTTATCATCGTTTTTGTTTTTTTTACTAGAAAATTATAGTAGTCTTTTTTTAATTAGTTGAGAATTATTCGGCCATCGCCCCACAACGCGGGCGGGGCATCTACTAGCTAGCATACATTTACAAGTTAAAAGGAATAGTGTATTGGACCAACCAATTTTTAATTTAATTTTATTCCCTGTTTAAAAATACGCTTTCGTCCTTCGTTTAAAATTACGGTTTTGCCCCCTGCTAAAAAATAAAATTATAATTTTGCCCCTAGCTAAAATTACGTTTTCGCCCCCAGCTCAAAATAAAATTATAATTTTGCCCTTAGCTCAAAATTACGCTTTTGCCCTCGATTCAAAAACTCATTTCTAATTTTGTTCCCAGTTTAAAATTACGGTTTCGCCATCCGTTAAAAATTACGTTTTTGCCCGCAGTTCTAAATAAAATGTTGTTTTTCCCTCTAGCTCAAAATTACGATTCTACCCTCAGCTCAAAATTACGTTTTTGCCTCCAGTTCAAAATAAAAATATGTTTTCCCCCTAGCTCAAAATGATTAGCTCCCTGTCACTTCCCTATTGGACCAACTCTTTCGTCCTTCGTTTAAAATTACGTTTTTCCCCCAACTCAAAATAAAATTATACCTTTGCCCTAGCTCAAAATACGCTTTTGCCCTCGGTTCAAAAACTTTTTTTTAATTTTGTTCCCAGTTTAAAATTACGGTTTCGCCCTCCGTTTAAAATTACGTTTTTGCCCCCAGTTAAAAATAGGGGTTTTTACATATTTCCCCAATTATATATTCCTCCATTCCTTTAAAACAAATAACAGATAAATAAATAGAAGTATTGCAGATCTAAAACAAATAACAGATAAATAAATAGGAGTATTGAAACAATTGCAAAATGAATCATGATTGTTAGGATCCAATTCAAAACCCATTCAGATTCATCAATTTGAAAATCCACAATGAATTATGAAACAATTCAGAATCTAACACACATGATTGAAACCGGTCGAAGAATGAGAGGCTCATATTTGATTTTTTATCAAGTTCGTTTCAATCTCATGCCTTGGTACTTCCTTTACCAATTAAAGATGATTCATCTCATGTCTTGGAGCGACCTATGTTGAATAAAACTTAAACAAAACAGTGAAAAAAAAACTATTGTGATATTTTATTATACTCAATTACTCACTATTGTTATATTTAATTATACTCCATGGTCAATAGCATACAACCTTGAACCACTGTGAGATATTTTACTCCAACAACGTGAAAAGAAAACTCCAAATCACCAAACTATGAAAAACGAACCCAAATAAAAAAACCATACATGAAGTAATTTGAGCGTGTTGAGTATGTGTTAGGGAAAAAGTAATAAAATTTATACAACCTGCTGTGAAGAACAAACCCAAACAATAAGGATTAAAATTCGCAAAACCCAACCAGTAAACAATATCGGCCAGGTAGGGTTTGCGAAGGTCGTTTACGTGTGACGAAGCAGGAGACTTGCGAAGGGGAAGGAGATCCAGGTAGGGTTAATTTTGGGAACGTTGCAGGAGACTTACGAAAGGGTAGGAGAAGGTCGTTTGAGACTTTGAATAATTTTAAGGGTAATTGGGTAATTTCATGTTAATAAGGGGAAATATGTAATTAATTTAGATGGTTGGGTAAATATGTAATTAGGCATCTTAATAAGGGGATATATGTAAAAATCCCTTAAAAATAAAATGTTGTTTTTTCCTCTAGCTCAAAATTACGATTCTGTCATCAGCTTAAAATTACGTTTTTTCCCACAGTTAAAAATAAAATTATGTTTTCCCCCTAGCTTAAAATTATGATTTTGCTCTCAGTTTAAAATCATGATTTCGCCTCCTGTGCAAAATATAATTCCGATTTTGCCCTCTGTATAGACATACATGTTATGAGAGAGAAATATTTGCCTTATTGCCCCGCAACGCGAGCAGGGCAAAAACTAGTTTTCAACAAAGAAGATATCCAATACAAAAAAACGGGTTCGTAACTAATAAAAAATCAAATAACAAAAATCGAAACTTTAATGTCCAAAATGTAAAACTAGTAGTAGGATCAAATACAAACCATATTTTGTATACAAACTGTAAGAACTATTTAAAACGTGTCATGTGTCATCCAATAATTATAGAAAAATAGTACAATAATAACCTAAATAATATCACTTATATTGAATTCCATGTAATTATGCTAACAAGCAATCAATTTTTTATTTAGATCTTCCTTTTGTTTTTAGTGTGCTGATATAATTCTTCATAAATAAAAGTGCTGATGTCATTCACATATATGCTAAAATCAATTATCTTGATTAATTTTCATGTGCTAATATAATTCAAAAGTGTTACTTTTATGTATGTATTGTTTTAGTATGTGCCAATTTAACTTTTTTTAAGTGTTAGAATCTGTTCTCACAGTTTGTAGTATAAATATGTAAACTAATCAACAATGATCAAAGTTCAAGGGTTGAGTTATTCTACAAAAGAGTGTAAAAAAAAAAGAAGTGTAAGAAACCATTATACAATGACAAGTGTTCCAAAAGAAATCAAGTGGAAAGGTTAATTTTGTCAAAGAGAACAAAAAGATTATGCACATGTAAGTCACATGCTATTTCCCCCTTATTTTTTAAACTTCCATAATTTTTTTATACGTCATTTGTTTAGAAAAAATTATACCATAAAATCGAGCGTCTTTTTACCTTTATATGAGTACCATATAGTTATATTTGGAAAAAAATCGAAAACCGAGTTGCGTATTACACAATGGACATAATGTAAAACACAATGAGTATCAAACTAAAAACACAATGGAAAGTAGATCAAAAACACAATCGTTGACTACAGATAAAAGACATAATGGGTATAACGTAAAACATAATCAGTATCAAACTAAAAACACAAGGGGAAGTAGATAAAAAACAAAATAGATGACAACAGATAAAAGACACAATGGACATAACGTAAAACACAATGAGTATCAAACTAAAAACACAATGGACAATAGATTAAAACACAATAAATAGCAGAATAAACACAATGACCAAAACCTATAACACAATGTCTAGAGTACCCAAATATAACATAATCTTCATTGTATCATACATTTTGTTATAGGTTCTGATAAAATTAGGCAATTGACAGAACTCAAATTAACATTGTATTATAAGTTTTGATAATAACACAATATATAGAAACCTTAGTAAAAAATGTAAGGACCAAAATCCAGTTGAAAGACACAATGGTCACAACCTTTAACACAATACAAAGAAAACATAGTAAAATTGATTTTTTTTTATTTTTTTATATAGTAATATCATACTCATATTAAAAATAAAAAAAAAACGCTCCTTATTATGGTGAATTTTTTTAAAATGTGCCTTGCATGTGGAGAGAGAGAAAGTCAATATATGTAGGATCTTTTTATGCCTTTCTATTAGACCATGGGGTATGGAATGGATAGTCTATTTGGAGACCACCCGCCACGTAGGCGTCACGTCATCACGGGAGGAGGACCATCCCCTTGGGGACTACCCAAGGGTGTGGAGGACTACCCACTAGAGAGGGAGAGAGGGCCCACCAAATGAAAACTCAGCCAACCAATTGCTCCGTCTCCAACGTCGGTTGGAGGACGAAGGCGCCGCGACGGGCCCCTAGGGGGCGGTGTGCGACAGTCCAGGACGGGGGGGACGAGCCCCATACCCTGTGGTCTTATTTTCTTTTCCCTAAAACTAATCTCAATCATCCAAATCTTAAATCAATGAACTAAAATCATTCTTACCCTTCTTATTTATGTTGTTATTTGTATTTGATCTTAATCTCAAAGGTCAAATATAGAGTAAAATGCATGGATAGTCCCTGTGGTTTTGTAAAATAACACATATAGTCCTCAACTTTTGGAAATTACACCGGTGCTCCCTATGGTTTGACAGTTTGTTACTCGGATAGTCCCTAGAGTGGATGTCCGTTAGTTTTCTCCGTTAAGTGGATGTAAAATGACAAAATTACCCTTCATCTTCTCCGCTCTATAAAAACAAAACAACCCCACCCTAACCCCACCCACCCCAACCTTTTTCTCTGTTTCCCCCACCATTAACCACCACCCACCTCCCACCTACATAACCACCACCCACCTCCCACCTACAGCCCCTTGGTATCAAAAACCAGATACAAACGGAATACAAGTATATACACACACAAAAAGAGAAATAAAAACTAATAACCTCATTATGACCAACAAGGTTAATTTTCTCTTTTTTAAACACAGAGGTTTCAAAATCAAGAAGCGTAGGTTTGGTTATTGCTGGAGCTGAAACCATACGATCTCTGAGAGCAAATCTAGATCCGCCATTAGAGCGAGCTCGGAGGGTTTTCAAAGCAGTTTTGGAGGAGAAAAGTCCGACGTTAAACCCTAGGGTTTTGGGAGAGGCCTTAAGAGATGCGGTGGTGGTTGTGGAGGAGGTGGTAGGAGCTAAGGTGGAGAAGGTGGTCGCGGTTGTTGCCGCCGCCATTATGGTGGTGAAATGTGGTGGAAGAAGGGAAACGGCGGAGCAGAGGTACGTGGAGATATGTGTGATGTGTTGTTCGCACGGTTTGAATTTCAGTCAGGTTCAGTGGAGTGGTAACCGGTTTTGTATTTATTCGTCCACCTACTAAGGTGGGTGGTGGTTAATGGGGGGGAAACAGAGAGAAAGGTGGCGGTGGGTTGGGTTGGGTTGTTTGTTTTTTTTTTTTTTTTTGAGAAGAAGAAGGGTAATTTTGTCATTTCACATTCACTTAATGGAGAAAACTAACGGACATCCACTCCAGGGACTATCCGAGTAACAAACTGTCAAACCACAGGGAGCACCGGTGTAATTATCAAAAGTTGGGGACTATAGATGTTATTTTGCAAAACCACAGGGACTATCCGTGCATTTTACTCTCAAATATATAAACAACCTTTTCGTGTGTGAAAAGATGACATACTAACCGAATATAAATAAATGGATTCAAAAGCCGTGGTTATAAATTAAAATTATATATATATATATATATATATAGGAATAAGTTAAAATGAGAACCACCTCGAGTTGTAAGAACCAGCGAGAACCACCCCCGCGGGGGGCTGTTGACCACGAAATTTTTTTTACACCTAGATCCGTATATTTTAACACGGGGGGTAAATTTTGGGTTCAAACGGCGCGCCCGAGGGGGTAGTTTTTTACGCCCAAAGTTTGGTAAAAAAAAAAAAGAAAAATTAAAAAAATTAAAAAAACCCAAACTTTGGGCGTAAAAAACTACCCCCTCGGGCGCGCCGTTTGAACCCAAAATTTACCCCCCGTGTTAAAATATACGGATCTAGGTGTAAAAAAAATTTCGTGGTCAACGGCCCCCGCGGGGGTGGTTCTCACTGGTTCTTACAACTCGAGGTGGTTCTCATTTTAACCTTCCCCTATATATATATATATATATATATATATATATATATATGGAGAAAATCATGAGAAAACAAGATATAAACGAGAAAACTAAAAATATAAATGAGGTGGCGGTGTGAAAAGGGTTAGGGGGTTAAGGTTTTTTTCGTATTAATGCACATGTGGAGTACTTATTTTTATTTTTTTATTAATTACAAAAGGCGAATTTTAGGAAAAAATTGAAAATTTTCTTTTTGTATTTTTATGTAGTCATTCTTTCTCATTTAAACTAAACTTTCTTATGATTCGTTCCCTATATAGAGAGAGAAAAAGGGTAAAATGAGAACCAAATTGAGTTGTAAGAATCAAAACAAGTAGACCTTTCAAAAGTTTTTTCCCTCAGAAATCTTAAAGTAGCATGGAACAATTTACATTAGATGTAAAAAAATTTATGTCGCCACAAATTTTTCTTATACCTGGCATAAATAAAATTTACATCGGCCATAACTACCGACTCGACAATTCTTTTTTGTTTTTTGTTTTTTGTTTTTACGTATGTGTTTATATCATTCTCATCTAGGTTTGTGCAAAAAATAGTGGCCCTACCTGCGCGGAAAGTTGAAGTTCTAATGGTTTTTAATTGAACCGAATCATAAGATATAAGTTATGTATATAATCCCAATTCGAATATAAAAAAATCATATGTACTCAAAATTGAATTTTGAATTTCAAATTATTACTATATTAGTCTAAAAACTAAGGGCAGTGGGGGCGGTGCAAGTGGGGGCGGTGCATATTTTGTCCGTGATAAAAAAGTATCACGCGTGATACATTGATGGAAGCCACCGCCACTGTTTGTTCATCACGAGTTATGGCAAGAGTCCGTGATAATGTTAACGCGTTATGGAATTGTGAGTGATGGAACATATGAGGGGGTGTGAGGGTTTATTGTGGGTGTTGTGAGTGATGATCATTGCTACTAAAAAAGGTTGTGAGTGATGGAAAAATGGTTGATGACATGGTAGAAATTGATTGGGTGTTGTGAGTGATTAGTGATGACCACCCCACCCCTCTAATAAACCGAACTCGAAATTTGATATTCATTACAATTGGATTCACATTTCGAGTATTCGAGTTCAATTTGATACTAACTCTTGTTAGCCGAGAAATCAATATAATTTTTGTTTAAACATTTTGTATGAAACTAGTATCTAGAACCCATCTTTTGTGGCGGGACAATTAAACCCAACATAAAGGAGATGTAACACACGTTGAATCACGCACATGCATTGCGGCGTGATAACTCGTAAAAATCAGATTAAAACATAAAATATAGAAAAGAATAACTAAGTCGACGTTGAACTTGTGTGTTGGGACTCGATCGTTAGACCGTGCAAAGATAGACGTAAAATCGTTGACCCAAAACACGTGTAGTGCGTTAACTCGCAAAGTTTAGACCGAAACTTAAAACATTATCGTCAAAAACGTGTGTTAACTCGCATAAGTTAGACCAAAACGTAAAATATATAATAGAATAACTAAGTCGGCGTAGGACTCGCGCGTTGCTACGAGATCGTTAAACTGCAAAGAAACTAGACGTAAAAACGTTGAACCACACACGTGTGTAGCGTGTTAACTCGTAAAATTTAGTCCGAAACATAAAACATTATCGTAAAAAATTAACTAAGTCGAAACAATAAGAAAACCATAAAAAAGAACTAATAAGGTAAAAATAAATAAAAAATATGGGAAAGTTAAAGGTTTAATTGTTTAAATAACAAACTCAATGAAAGTGGAGAAGTTATCTTGTAATTTATTAAGGGTATAATGTATAAAAAATGAAAGATAAAAGATCAAGTTATCTTGTAGTGGTCACTCCTCATCGCCTCCTATGATGTGAGATTATGCGATAAGTGGCGTTTATGTAAAAGATGAGGGTTATATCACATATATGTGTATGTATATATATGTGTGAGAAACAAAAACAATAACTCCGTTTTAATTTTCGTAAGCCAACCTAGTTCAAGTGATATAACGCCCTGGGGCGGTATGGAGAGGCGCCATAGGACGCTACATTGAGGAAAGGAAAGGTCTAAAAAATGAATAGTAATAAACTTTCACAAAGCTTCAAAACTTTTCTATAATCAATATAGAGGTTAATAGCTTATACTTGACACGAATTACACGAAACTATTGTAATAGTATCATCTCTTTTGTTGATTTAATATATATGGAAAAAACCCTTCACTCGATTTCAGAGGCGTAGTTTAGTGGAGACCGTGGGGTGCACCCCTCTCCCAATGTTCCAGTTAGAAATGTAAAGTTTTTAATTTTTTATATGAAAATTTTAAAATTATATAAGATCGTCCCTAATTCACACCATCATACTCAATAAATTCCATTAATAGCAAAAATAAGGTAGGGTCTGAGGATGGTAAGATGTAGACAACCTTACCTCTACTCCATAGGAATAGAGAGGCTGCTTCCAGTAAGACCCCCGGCTCGATAGTAGTTTTGCATCAAGACTTGGACACAAGGCACATAATACTCAACAATCGGGACAAATGCCGATTAGTGCATGTACCCTTTTGTCTTTCGGCTATCAACGCCACCACATGATGCATGATTAGCCATCCCCTCTTTTAACGTTATTTTCACGAAATTAGTAAAATAACGTTAAAATTAGTACACTTTCACGTTTGCCTCCCGAGCGTCCACACATATATACATTATATCTGCATACACTAATTATTTTGTTTAAATATTTATTCAATATATAAATTGGTTTGATCATTTAATTGTTATTAAAACACATGAAAAAACACAGTAGTGAACATGATTACACAAAGAAAGGGACTTTGCAGTATACTCCAAATTAACAACTCAAAGTAAAAAACTTATTTGTTTGATCATTTAACTGTTCTTTTTGTCGTTATTTGAAAATATCTACTTTGGCGGTACTTTTAACTGTCGGAATAAAAAAATTATAATTCTGTTTCTTTCCAATTAAGTAAAATTATAATTATCGTGTGAGGGCAGTATGGTTTCCGGGCGGAAGCCAGCTTGCGCGGCGGCCGGGGCCCGATCGAACATCGCGTCCGAGAGTGCGGGGCTGACGGGTAGGGGTGTGCAGAATTCGTTTCGAATTCGAAAAATTCGAAATTCGTTTAAATTCGATTCGATTATAAGAATTCGAATTCGATTCAATTCGAGTCAAGTAAATCGAATACGAATCGAATACGAATTTATAATTTCAAATTCGATTCGATTCGAAATTCGAATAAAAATTACACATTTTTATTTATTATTTTTATATATAATACATATATAACTTTTATTAGGCTATAATATAAATTATATTCAATTTTTTTCCAAGTATTAAAATTACCCATTACCAAACTCACTACACGACCCATAACTAAAACCTAAGTAACAAATCTATCAATAGACAAATCTATCAATAGATTTCTAAGCGTAAAAATATTAACTTGTAATGTGGAGTGATTATTCCCGACTTCTCGTTTTGAATTTTAGACTTGTGGTACTTTATTTGGAACTTTTTAATGTGATATCGTGCTTTATGGTTGCTTTAAAATTTATGTATCATTTTGAAAGTTTTTTACATGTTTGTAAAGAATCTGAATTAAATCGAATTTATTCGAATTCGAATTTTTAATCGAATACGAATTGGGTTTTTTATTCGAATACGGATTCGAATAGAATTCGGTAGGTTTTAATCGAATTCGAATCGAATACGAATTCAAGGAAAAATAAAAATTATTCGAACAATTCGATTCGAATAATTCGAAAATTCGATATTCGATTCGATGAACACCCCTACTGACGGGGGATTGTCTTTGACATGAACCCGGTGACCAATAGGTCCAGTACATAGAAAGTCACCTTCCAAAAAAAAAATAGTTTTCTTTACATATAAATATAAAAAAATAATAAACAATAAACATTCAACCCAACTAGATTCATGAAAACTCATAATAAAGACAAGCATCAAACATACCATAAAAGAGCCTTCACTCACATTTGTCACTCACCTAGAACATTTAATGCTCTGACTTGTGACACTGTTTTGCCAATATTGTATGGCCATGTGGTAGGCCATCAGGTGTGAGAAGGGGGGAGAGGTCGCGGAGGTAAGCTCGTCTTCGGCCCCGACGGGGAACATTGCCTCCCGTCCAATATTCGGCGCCTTCGATGAAATCTCCTGAGCTCCCCGATCCACTTCTCTCTATCTCTCTCTCTCTTCTATTTCTCTCTCTCTCTCTTGTAAGGTGAAGGGAAGGTTCCATCCCCCTAATGGGATAGAGAGGAAGGTGGTATTGTTGGGCTTAAAGCCCAACTGATATTTAAGCCATGTCTTTAATTGGGCATGTACTCCCAATTTACTGTTACAGCCCAATCGTTGTGAAGACGATGAAGTCTTCTATAGTTCTGTGCCTTATAATGTGGTGTGAGGTGGAGGTGATTTGGCGGATGAGGGTGGTTGGGAGAATGAAATGTCACACCCACATAAACCATAGTTGGTATGATCTGACTAGTATCTTCATTGCACAACGGAAGTATTTAATGCTAAGACTTCTAGAAAGTGAACGCCAGTTAAGTACTTGAATCCACATAGGGTTCTCCTATTCCAACCGTGCCATAATTTTGAAAATGTAACCTGAGAAAGAAACATACGAAAAATCAACATAAAGTTGGTGAGTTCATAGTTTGTTTGAAAGATTTGAAATAAATCTTTTTGATAACCAGTTTAAAATAATGTTGAGAAAACGAAATAAAAATCATTTTTCTTGGCATGTCATATGAAAACTTTGTATTTGTAAAACTTGGTGTTTGTAAAACTTGTTTAACCGTCAATGTCCGCATATGACAATGACAACATGTTTGCATGAGCCTGTGAGTTGTATGTAGGACAATCCAGTCCTTAAGTTGTATTTAGGACAATCCAGTCCTTAAGTTATATGTGGGATCCCTGTTTGTAAGCAGGACAAACCAGTCCCCTTATTTGTATGCAGGACACCTAGTCCCATTGTAACTAGGACAATCTCGTCACTAGTCTGTAGCTCATGCATGTTTCGTAAAACTCTTATGTTTTTGTAAAATCGGTATGTATCATAAACCTTTCGTAAACCATTTGAGTTTAGTGAAATTCATTTGCATGATGGTTTAAGAATATATATTTTCGTTCATCAAAATATTGTGTACTTTTGCGAAACTTGCATGTAAACATTTATAAAAACAAAATGTAATAAGTGTAAAAAGTGGGGGTTATGAACACACCTCGATATCCTTGTGCAAAGCTAGCTTAATATGATTCCATAATGTGGTTTCCAAAACGTGACTCGCTAGCATGCAATCTATGACATTCCTATCACGGAATAACTTATAAGTTTCTACTAAAATGATGTAACTAACTGCGTGTCACCGAGCTCTACCGAATCGTTAACCATACGATTCTATGAAAGTGTTGTTAACTCGATTAGGAACAATAACTATAGTTGTTTAATCGCATTTATTGTCGGTGATAAACACTAAGTTTGGAATACTTAATTTCCAAGAGGTTTAGAATATATATATTTATAAAAAATATATAAATATATTGCTAGGATCGTGTTAGTCGTCTCGAATGGTCGTGTGTGTACATAACGAATACTTATATGAAAGTAATATGTTGTAACTAATGTAGATGTAAATTCATATATGTATATATGTAAGCGTCATGTAGCCGAAATAGAAATCCCGCGTCTCGTGGATAATTGTCAAAATACATATGTAGTTATACGCTTGTTAGGAATCGACTTCGTTGGTTTGTTATCAAAAAACCCGATTAATAATATACATTGATATCGTATGGTAAAATATTGTATGTCGTTTAGGCGTTTGAAATAAATATAAAAAGTTATATTTATTTTATAAAGTTTTCGAGTAGTGGACGTTAAAAATAAAAATAAATAACAATTATATTTATTTTATATAATGGTCGATTACTATACGTTTGAAGCAACTACTAATGTTTATATTTATTGTATAAAAGATTCCCGAGTTTTTGATGTTTGCAATTATAAGTAATCATATTTATTTTATAAAAGATTTCCGAGGTTTTATTTTTTTTGACATTTGAGATAAATATAAATAATTATATTTATTTTATAAAAGATTTCCGAGTTTTTGATGTTTGAAATAAATATAAATAATTATATTTATTTTAAAAAAGATTACCAAGTTTCGTTATCTTGTATTCACGCTCGTTGAAACGTTATCGACTCGTTTTTGTGAGTTATAAAGTGTCGTCAAAATAAAGATACATTTATATTTATTTTTATAAAAATGACTTGGATCCGATAGGTTTTGTTTTTATAATAAAACACGTTTCGTTTTACGGATTTTTACGAAAAACGGGCAGAGTTTCCTCTATTTTTGGACGATCCCGACAATGCAAGTTGTCGATAAAGTTTTCAAAACACAATAACAATGTAACCACAATATATATAACTTCATGCCGGGTTCAAAACATCAATTCTGTTGCGTGTAAACCCAGTCACATAAATATAAATTTGGTAATGAAACGTCGGTTCGTTTTTAACTAACATATGCACAATTTATATACAAAATCCATTGCACAAGTTCAAGTTTATAATTTACTCGAAAAGTATTTATCGTTTACTAGTCGTGTCGGTGCGAGCTCGGTTCGCGTTAAAAAAACAAACATATAAACAATATAACAAAATTCACATCGTTAAACTTTTACCAAGCCTCGCGTCGAACCGTTGACCAGGTTTGACTGTTATTGACTGCGTTTGATTGCATTTACCATGGTTGACCGGGTTGACTGAGTCGACCGGGTTGACCGAGTTGACTCGGTGTTGACCGAGCTTGACCCGAATATATTTGTTAACCAGGTTGACCGCTTTTGACTTGACCGAACCCGAAACGAACCAAACTAAACAACCACCTCCACTGTCGCGCCGTGACCTGCTACACCACCACCACCACTGTCTTCGTCGGGCGCCGCCATACGACCACCACCACCGTCATCACTTCACTCAACATAACCACCACCAAGTCTCTCCCCTTGTGGTTCCGTACTTGACCGGCGCCAGAAATCATCATCGGCGGCCTGTCTTCATCGTCCCACACACCCCTAAAATGGAAAGAAAGAGGAGATGTGATGTTTCTAAAGGAAATAGATTTGTCGATCTGAAAGAAGGAGATGAGTTAGAGACGTTTACCGAAGTGCAGACTCGTCTCATGGCTGCCGGAGCTCGAAAATGTAGCCACCGTCGCTCAAATCAGAGAACTGACGTCAGAACCGTGCTCGAAAGGTGCATTTTAGGGGGAGTCCTGTCACACCCTAACCGATGGTGGAAACATCGGAGTGAGACGAAAACGAGATTGCTCGAGACTTCATAACATTATTGCGACAATATTTAATTCAAAACCGATTTCATTCATTGGTAACAATTCATCAAGTACAATACATGGAAGACGAGATGCAACAATTGTATCGAAAATACAACAACATTACAAAAGACAAATACAACATTGTTCAAAACGATACAACAAATTACAACAAGTACAACAACATAATCTAGTATTTCTAAATGTGTATCTAAGTCATCCCTACTAGATTTCATCAACATCATCAACTGCAACATGTTTAAAAGTATAGTTCAATATAGAAGGTATTGGCGAGCATACAGGTTTAATATAGCATAAGTATAAAAATAATTTAAACGAATCCACATGGCAACTTAGTTATCAAGATTAACGTAAACCTGGCATGCGATTAAAGTATCAACCCTCTGATTACCGCTAGCATAATCCTACTGTAGCAACAATAGGACCTAACTATTTTAAAGACTTAACATGACCACAAGACTACGGGCGATGCGTTACTCCTATAACGCTATACATGTTAAGGGGAGGCTCGTACGAAGTTAATGACATGTTTATCACATAGGAATGTTCCAGAAACACGAATTAAGTATAGCGTATTAGCATGCATGTTTGGATTGTTTGTGTGATTGCATAAAATGTAAGTTTAACTGTGTAGGTTGATAAGTAAACATATTGCACCCAAAAGTATAAAATAGAAAAAGGGCGTTCGAGTATACTCACAGTTTTGCAAATCTTCGATTAGAAATCCTACGAGTTGTTGATGAGTTGACGAGAGCACTGGAACACCGAGGTTACCCTACAGGTGGGTAAACGAAGGTGTGAGTGTTGGAGTTTGAACGAAGGATTCGAATTTCGGATTTTAAAGTACATAAGTAAATAGTATGAAGGTATGATTAAACATAAATTATATTTCGTCTAGGCACTCGTTATGACATTAAGTTACTGTGATTTCACGGGTTCTGATTTGCCCGATAGAATCAGTAACGAAGAACGTAGAACTGAAATAAACGGAAATCGAACATCACAACTCAGTTCGGGCGAATGGACGGTTCGCACAGATGGCCAGTATCCTTCACGCAAATGGGGGTTGTTTGTGCGACAAAACTTCATTTCAAACGTTTTTAACTATTAAACAGTTACGTTGTGAGTCCAGTTATGTCATATAGTATAGTAACAGTCCTATAGTCCTATAGATCACATAAGTCATGTATGGAGGTAATAACCTCATTATAAGTTCACCAAAGAACAAGTTCATTAACTAAGTTAACAAACCGGTTGGTCATGAATAACAGAAAGTAGATAACAGAATTTTAATGCCAAACAACCGAACAAGGATAAACCGGGTGTGCCATCTCAACATGGAAGGAATGAACCAAGTGTTGGAGGCTGGACGACGTTAACTCATTCTAGGTCTAGGAAACTGTTTGGGTGTTTGTTTGCAAGTTTAAGTGAGGCAGTTTAACTAGATTGGAAGCCAAGGCTTCCAGGTTCACACTATGTTAGCACATAATATTCCATATTGAAAATGGGGACCTGATTAACATTCAACGCTTAGAAAAATGCTGGAACGAGATGAAACAATGCCCTTCGTGTGAATGGCTGGTCCAGTCATGCGAAGGGTGTGTCGCTTCATGCGAATGGCTTGCCATTCGTGCGAATGGTTCTATTTCGAGATGAAAACATTTTAGTTTTGTTTGAACAGTTCACCTTCTTGGTTGGAATCAACCTTAACACTAACCCACAGCTATAGACTTAGCTTGTGAGCTCGGTGGGTTCATAATTCTACTAAGTTTGATATTAGAAAGTTTATTTTATAAAAGTTTGAAAGATAGAACTCCAATTCTTAGCTTGGTCCTTAATATTTTGAGTGTTGTCATCAGATTGCCAAGGCAAATCTGTGAAACCAAGTTGTAGGATATGAAGGAATGTATAAAAGGTAGAAAAAAGTAGAAGAAATAAGAGAAATTAAACTGTTAGTGAGTTGTAAACTCACTTAGAAGCTTTCTGGAATTTCTCAGCTGAGGATGCTCGAATTCAGTAATTGAGAGAGAATTTCGGAGTGTGGAAGGTGAGAATTGAGGGTGAGGGTTCGTATTTATAGACTGGGAGAGACTTTGCAACGAGTGGGCTTTTTGGCTAAAGGGCCCTTCGTGCGAATGGGAATCCTTTCGCACGAAAAGGATGATCCCCTTTGTATGAAGACCCAAGTTTTCTGTTTTCTCGTGTTTTGCGGGTTTTAAGCGTTTTAAACGTGTAAGTACAATGCATAAGTGTAATGTATGAATAAACTGAATTTGCATGTATAACAAGTATGAGCTTGCGTATAAATGTATTAACCTTGCACGTATAACGAACGTATAACAAATATGCATGAATTATGCATAACACAATGTATAAAAAGATCGAGTGTTATTATGATTCAAGTCTCGGATTACAATGATTGGAAATGAAAGGACGAATACAAAGGATTACAAATTTTCATAAATAGAAATACAAACAAACTCTCTAAATAAGGAAAGTTCCAAAAGGCGAAGTGTTACAGGTCCACCGTTGGTCCGACGGAAAACTCCACCGCCGCTGTGAATCGCCGCCAGCCACCGTCGGTCCACCGGAGGTTCGCCGTTCATCGTTGTCGGCTCCGCCGGCCGGAGTCCGGCTGCTGGAAGTTGTGGGTGGAGACTGTTTGGAAGAGGAATGGGGGTAAAAGGATAAGGTTTAGGCCTATTTATAGCTGGGGTTTGAGTGTTTGGGCCCATGGCCAACTAGCCCGGTTCTTGTCTTTTGAGCGACCGATAGCGCTTCTAAAGCCCGTTTTCTCACACGAATTTCATAAGATGTCATAGAATATAATTTTACAATCAAAATACGTAAAATGATGTCGGAAATCGATGTTTGACGCGTTCGTTCGTCGATTGCGTTAAAATCGCGTAAAATATTTCGGTTGTCGTTACTAATCCGTTTTTCGATCTGATTTCGACTGCAGATATTAAAATTTGATTACGAAGCTAAATATATCATAATATTTCAGTTTTGAAAGTAATACACGAGTCCGATGCTTCCGTTTCATTGTCAGTGCGTTCTTGCAGTCGCGTTTTTCGGTCACCTTTGCGTTTTGTGACGTTCGAAAGCACGATAAATTCGTGAAACCAAATTCACATGTATAAAATATTCGTATATAATTTTTATTTGTCGGCGTTGTCAGTATTTCATCTGGTGTCAGTTCGTTAACATCTAACGTTCTGCAGATTTCTCGCAAATCACCATTCGCGCACTGTAAAGCCGAATAGACGTTCCTAGACATACCAAAACCCTATTTAAGTGAATTTGTGTCTTAAAACACTACTTATTATTGTCTTAATGCATGTTATGCGTGTGATTAAATCCGAAAATTGCCGGTTGTCACATGAAATCACACCCCATAGCCTTATACATTTGAATGACAACAAGATTAATATATGGTGTGCGGTCCCGAGCAGGACCACCACACCCAATTAGAGAGCATGAAATGGATCTTGGGAAATATTTTGGAGCTCGGCCCTGAAGTGGGATAGCTATATATATAGGGTTGATGGCGGGACGCTAATTTGACACTGACATGGCAAAATTTGGCATCTACAAAAATTTGGTGGATACCCTCCACCCTCACGATACTACATGGAAGCACCCCATGCGACGTCCCCGCTTCTCAGTTTCATCTCCCTACAATTGATTTCCTTGTGCCTTTTTGTCACACCCAACCGATGGCGAAAACATCGGGGCGCGGCACTGAGCGAAACAGATTGTCCAAGAGAGTCCATAACACTATTAGTGACAATATATTTAACATTCACGTCCCATACCATAAACATATAAAGTATAAAAAGTTATTACAGACATTGTTCTCAAAGACAAATAATTGTTCCGACAACTCAGGTTTTATTGAATGACGTTTCTAGATCACCTAACTTGATTCCACAAAAGTTCAGCAATCCTAGCATCCAAGAAACCTGTCACATACGTTAAAATAAAGTCAATACACATTGTGTAAAGGTGAGCATACAAGTTTAATAACATGTAGTATAGCAAAACTGGTTTACGCATAACCAGCATGTAACACGTAGAATGTGAAGCAAGTAAGTTATCGACAATGAAGTATGCAACTGACATGACTGCGAGTTAGAGTATGCGCAATACATTATCACCACTGTGACCATGTGAAGTAAATCCCTTAACAACCCCTGTCCACGATAGGTGTGTGACAACTGTCAAAATTTCAGGTATCCGTACAACTATTAAACCATGATTAGCGCTTAATAACTGTGCTGAATTACAATTAATGACTTGAATTGTTTTCTGTTTATTGCCTTATACATACATGTGCATCACATACTGCTTAATGTCATATCATTAATGCATGTGAACTTTATTGACTCAAATGATGCATGAAACACATTTAGCATAGTTATCAGACAAATCAGGAAAATGCTGACAGAGCTCAGTACATAGACAGACAGTGTGTTGAGACACAAAATGAGCCAGAAACCAAGTATTACACTAGTATAGTGTGTAGGAAAGTAAGGATCATAAAACTCCCTTCCTATAAATAGTTCAAGTGTCGGAAAGTGCCTAAAACTCACATAAACTGCAGAATTCTGCAGAAAATAAGCAAATTCAGCATTTGAACACTCTAATATCAAGCAGAAATATGGTTAAATGGTCCTGAATGCTTTTCTAAGTGTCGGGAATCAAAAGTGTCACAAAAGGTAACATAAAGCACACTAAACTGCAAAGTTTAGCACCTTAACGAACCGGTAACCAACCGAACAACCCGACACTACCCGAAACACCAAATTTTCACTAGAAGCACTGTTTTAACATTACCAAGCTAGTTATGGTCCCCGAACATCATAACACTACATAAATATCTAGTAACTAAAGTATCTAACTAATACTTACATTTTAACCTAAATAGTGTTAGAGGTTGCATAAGAAAGCTAGGAGCTTTCGGAGGTTCGATGCCCTTCCTTATTTGCTATTAACCACTCTATTTCTTCTCTTGATCATCCCTAGCCTTGAGCTAGTGGTAAGAACATCATACACTCCATTTCTCATCTTATCTTTGTGGTTAAAAGATGATACATGTTGATTAACTTGAAGAACATGAAGAATCACAAGAATAAAACTTGAACATAAGCTTAAATCATGAAGAAACTATGTTGTTTATGTGTTATGCTTGATGATTGTTGTTTATTCATAAAGTTGATGTTGATCATCATATGATCTTGCTAGATCATGATTAAAAACATGATCTAGCAAGATAAGAGGATGAAAATGTTGTAGGATCATAGATCATCCTCATAAGAAACATGAACTTGAAAGGATATGTTGTTATCTTGTAAAATAATGATCAAAGTAAGTTGTAATACTTGTAGATCTAAAATTTCATGGATGATTTCTCAAGACACCAAGTTAAAAATACAAGTTTTACTTAATCTTGGTTCTTAAACAAATAAACCTTATTTTTGGTGGTTAAACAAGTGTAGAAACTTATGTGTAACAAGAAAGATCCATGAAGAAACATTTTTAGTAAATATGATTGTAAGTTGTAAAGATCTAAATTCTTTAAACATGATGTTTTTAAAGAATCAGCCACACTTTAAAAGGTAACAAGACTTACTTAAAACACTAGTAAGTTACTACAAATTTATAGAAATATTCAAGTTCATGAAGTAGTAGATTATGGTTGTTAATGGCAAAGTTGGTAAGTGTAGAATGTGTATTGTTGATTGTGGATTGATTGTGTTGATTTTACAAAAGAAAATGATATACCTTCAAGGTATGGAAACCCCCATTTTTAGGGGAAACTATGGCAAAATTTTTATAAAAATTAAACACTTAGAAAAATACTTCTAAGTTAAAATATTTAATATTTTAACAAATAATTATAACTTGGAATAATATTGAAGACACAATGAAACGTAACTCAAAGACACTAATTAATACTAAGTCAAGGCACGACCCGCTCGTCTAATGGACCTTAGTACGTTGTAGGTAGTCGTGTTTATCCGAAGAAGCTTGAGTTACTGTGATACGAAGACGCAAGACTGTGAGTTCATGACCCCCTTTTCTTTTAACTGTTTTCAATTTTATAACTTCGGGGGTGAAGTACATGTTACAAACTGTTTATAAACATTTATATGTGGTATGGTTAACTAAGTGAAGGGGTCAGGTCCCAAAAACCTCGCTTCGAGTACTTGAGACCACACCACAAACTCATTCTCCTAAACCTCTTTAGACCTTGCGCGGCAGCGCTCTGGTCCTACAAAGAGAACTTAGAAGGAAAATAACAAGCAACACCTGCGCGCCAAAAGGAAACTAATGAATCCTTGTGCCTCTCTCCATAACATACAAGAATAAAAATCCCAGTAAGCGTTCCTGCATAAATAATACCCAGGCTTGGATATTATTTTCACTAATACCACACGATGTCACACTGGATTACAGCTGTAATCTTCTAGAAGGCTCAATCGTGCACCACCAGACGGTTATAACCGCTTGGCCACGTGTCATCATCCTAGGCTCCCTTGAAGTCACGATAATGGCACGGTATTGAACAGAAATCTCCACTTGCCCACTTTCCACGTGGCAGTACCCCAACCGTTGATCAAGGTCGCGATCCGTGTGCTCTCACGTCCGATTAAGAGATTAACGGAGGGAAAAATAACCGCTTACGGAGTAAGCGTTTTCCGTCAATATTTCAATAACATGTTTTCCCGCCCAAACTTCGGCTATAATGTAACATCCCGAAAATATAAAACATTATATCAGAATTATAAAGCCTAAATAAATGGGAGTTTACTAACTAGGAATTTTAACCTAGTTAGTTAACTAGTCTAGAAATAGCTTATAGAGTGATTAAAAAGCCATCAAACTATATGTTGAACAAAATAGAGGGACCATAGTTGTTAAATCTAAAACTTAATTAAAATTTAACAAATAAAAATAAACCAAACACCCCAAACCAGGGTGTTGGTCGATCAAGAAGAGGCAGGGGGCGACACCCCCATTCCAAAAACCTTAATCTCACAAAACAATCAAATTGAGGGCTCAAATCTGATAAAAAACAAAATCTGAACATAGAATAGTGATCCTCATCACAAGAGGATTACAAGGTATGTAAAAATTTGTGTTAATCCCTTGTTTGAAATTCTCATGATTTTGGAAAATCTAAAATTAGATGTTGCATGTGTGTTGTTTGATTTGATTAGAGATAATGTAGTGTCTAGAAGTGAAACCTAGACAACCACATGTGAAATCATGTCCAAATTCAGGAAATTTGCATGAACACCTTGAAGGTGGGTTATGGGTTTTACAAGATGAAGATGAACACTAGGGTTTAGGATGATTATTCTAGTGTAATTTGATTGTTGAAAGTGATTCCAGAATGATATGATGATTAAAAACACTATAGGAGGGCTCTATTGTTGTCAAGTTAGCTAATTAGTAAGCTAAGAAGTTGATTACTAAAGATATAAAAATTCTGCATATGAAGTGTTTGTTGAAATGCCTCAAAGAAAGCTTGAAAACTAGAATTTTGTAGTTAAAACACCTAATCGTGATGTTTTGACTAATTTGTGAAATGTGGTTACAAAGAGTTCTAAACATGTATTGCAATTGAACTCTATAGGACAAGATACCGGAACGTCAAGTGGACAAGCCGGTGGGGACTCACGGTTGAAGGGCGTGCGCTAAGGTATGTAACTTGACCCGTTACATTTATTTCTCGGATGATTCAAATATGAAAGTTAATCTTGAATAAGAGTTGTTTCGAATTAAGCATTGAAGTCGTTACATTGATTGATTTATTAAAATTCAGTTGGTTCGCGTTGGTAGTCGTCATATAGGAGGATTTCCTTAGACGAGCCAAACGGGTCAATTAATCAAGAGGAACATGATTTATGTATACTCCGGAATATGATGAATAGTGTTATGTTATTAGTTGATATTTATCACATTATTAGAAATACTAGAAATTGGATGATATGGGTTGATAGAAAAGCAAATTACAAGAATTGTGTGAATGAGATGAGTTAATAAAACAAAACATTGATTTCCAGTTCTTACCGTAAATTACGGTCTTACCGTAATTTACGGTAATGGTTAGACATGTTACGGTGCATCTCTACTGGTTTACGGTAACCAGGAATTCTTAAGGCACACCGTAAATTACGGTGAGACCGTAATTTACGGTGAACCCAGAATAGTTGTTCTATGTTTATTATTTCAAGTGTGATGTTTATCATTGTGATTTCGTTTTACAATAACGATCAAAACTAACGAGTTTAACGTTTTGATCATAGGTAAATTAGTGAAGCTTACGGATGGCGATCAAGTGATAAAGTGAAGAACCGAACACTCGATTTAGAAGCTTCCGCAATGTTTTAAATCTTTTGTAGTCTTTGTGTATGGGTTATAAACACACGTTTAAACAAATTTTGAAATGATGTAATTTAGTCATTAGTTGACTAAGGTCTTGTTACTCATGAACTTCGTTAATGAAAGCCATGTATTTTTATCTAATTTTGTTAAAAATTAAGGATAAAACTTTAGGGTGTTACATATAAATAGAAAGATAATTCAGGTACAATCTTCAAGTTACATTCACTTCACTTATACTTCTTCTTCTTCATAAACCTGTACTTATTCTCACGCCAGAGGGTGGTCACGGAGAGAACCCCCATTCTCCCCGTGGCGAGTCTAACGGTGGTTGTTTTGCAGTTATAGTGAAGAGGAGAAAATCTGTTATCCCGGAACCGAACGAGAAGAAACCAACCCTTTTATACAGAACCTAACCCCTTGGTTTATCTGATCCCGGTCATTTAACCAGTGTTTCTTCATTGGCGCCCACCGATTTCTCAGTTTCATCCGTTTTTTCTCGTTTCGATTCACTTTGTCATTTTCATTTTTTAAATGGAAGAAACTTCGACTCACCGTCAAACTGGCCCTCGGCCAAATTTCGTTAACAATACTCAGGTTGAGGGGATTGTAGAAGAGGTTTCGGATGACAATGAAGTTCAGTACACTGATAATCATCCGAATGACCCTGTCACTCCAGGGATACAGCCTGAAATCCCTGTAAGCTCAATTTTACCCCCAGGAGAGACCCCTATCTCCTGTTATGTTAGATCTCAGGGAGCATTGAACGCTGTGTATGCACAACTCTGTCCACAAACTGCTCCTCCCACTCAATCACGAAGGCCTGTAACCCGTACTCGAGCACCATTAGTACCTCATGTTTCTCAGCATGATGGACCATCACAGGTTCAGGTAGAAGACACAGAGGTGTACTCTAGATCTCCAGCAAGGTACGAGTATACTCAATCTGAAAATCGAAGAAGAGAATATCATACTGAGTCCCACTCTCATAGAAGGCCATCACTTCACTCCAGGTTAGGCCCCTCACGGGACACCCACACCAGGGAGTATGATAGAACGTACCGTGAAGGAGACAATGCAAGTGTGTTTAGTCGGTTACAACCAAATTACAACAAATGTAAACCCCGCGCGATTTACAATCCTGAAGCTGAACATGATTATAATCTGATATACTGCCCGGCAGAAGCCACCGAAAATTCCAAATTCATCAGTGAAATTGCTCTGGCTCCACTAGAAAAAGCGAAGCTCCCATCCAGCGTAGGCAAGTTTAATGGTATGACAGACCCAGATGACCATCTTCGGGTCTTCACAAGTGCAGGATTGGTGGGAGGCTGGACTCTACCGATGTGGTGTCACCTCTTTATTCAAACCCTCACAGGCGCCGCGAGGCTCTGGTTTGACAACCTGCCTGTGGGGAAGATCACATCATGGGTAGACTTGTGAGAAAAGTTTTTGGTGCACTTCAGCCAGCAGAGGCGGTCCATCCGCGATACGGCAGACGTAATGAATATCTGGCGTTGCGATGACGAAAGTTTAGAAGACTTCATTACCCGCTACAACAAAAAAGTGCTCGAAATAGGAGATGTCCATGAGCACCTAATGAGAGCCCAATTTAAGTATGTCGTCCGATGTGACGACATGATAAAGGTCTTATCCGGAACAGAGGGACTCCCAAAACGCTGGGTGAAATTAATGGCGGCAGCTAAGGTTTAAGCCCAGACTGAGAAAAACCTCAGCACTAACAAACCGCCACCACCACACAGTCGCCCAACAGACTTAGGCCCAAGCAGCGGGGAAAAGTTTAAAAAGGGTTGGCGCGACTCGAATTCAGGAAATTATTTGTCTGAAGATGCATGAGCTACCATCAACAAGCTAACTGCACAAAGAGAAGCTAAACAAGAAAACAGAGAGAGGCAGTGGACTCCTCTGACCAAAACCCCAGCGGAGGTGCTGAGTACAGAGGACTACTAGTTCAAGGCACCTCCACCTATGAAGAACAAACGCGGCCAAGACCCAAGTCAATACTGTGATTATCACAAGGATAACTGTCATACTACCAATAACTGTATCTCCTTGCGCACTGAAATTGAGAAAGCGCTTAAAAGCGGGTGAGCTCACTCACCTGTTGCAAAATGTGCGCAAGGAGATAAAACAAATCACTCGTGGCGACGAGGGCCCGAGTAAAAAGGCGAAGAATTAAGCAGCAGTTCTATAGTCTCTTTGCAGATTGGACAAGCTCTATAGTTTATCAATTCTCAGCAAGGACTATAGTGTAAGTTAAGTCCCATGTAATTATTTTAAAATAGACTTTGTACGGCCTATGCGCCTTATCCATGAATAAAAACAAAGTTTCTATTATTCTTGTATTTTTACAAAGTGAATGCAATTCCTTTTGGTAAGCGCAAAAACATTATGGTAGATATAATACAAGTCTCATGAGCGGTCAGCGATTGCACACATCGCGCAAGACCCTACGTTCACACATGAGCTTTATACCACCTTTATTCGCCTTACCTAATCAAAGCAATTGTACTCATGCAAAATATTGTAAATTAAAACACATATCATATCAAGTTACTGGCGCATCACACGCCTTAACATAAAGTTATCAAATATACACGGCAGTGTACCAATCAAAGTTACTTGCGCGGCAGCGCATTAACAAAATAGGGATCCAAATCCCAAAGCCTACAAATTGTTGGTACAGACACAGAAAGAAAACCTACGCTAAGTCTTCATCTTCATTTTCCCCATCTGGGAAGATTTCTTTCAATTGCGCCACATGGTCTTCAGATTGCAACCCAACATTGATCAGATCCATAACCGGGAGCTGCAAGTTATTAAACTCTGTCTTCGCGGCAGCAAGAGTAGCATCCGTATTTACGCCATGGGTAGCAGACTTACTAGTATCCCAGTCAACTTTCAAAGCATTAACCACATGGTGTGAGCATTCAACATACCCTTGGGCATATCCAACATTTCGCGCGGCAACCACCAAGCGCGCGACCGTTTTGTCTAGCTCCTCGGAATTTAGAACTGATTCAGCAACCTATAATAAAACAAAAAGAGAGAAAGAGTAAGGAAAAACACAGGACAGCTCCAACAAATTGCAAAAAGAAGAGGAAACTTACACACGCGATCCCGCGTTCTTTCAGCCATGTCATATCACTTTGCAAAGGCTCAAGTTCACTATCCGCCGTCACCCGCACTGTTTCATAATTTTCTAGCTTTTCTTCGGTTTCAGCAAGACGGTGGGAAGTTTCAGCCTTCTCAGCATGCGCAAGCTCCAGATCTTTTTTGAGTTGTTCCCGCTCAGATAGAAAAGCAATAAGTTCTTCTATCTCCTTATCTCTAAGGGCAAGAGTAGCAGGTATGTATCTCTCGTTGTTCGCTCCTTTCCCTATGAGAACGCGCTTCATCTCGCGCGGCTTCAGCATCGGCCTTTTCTTTCTTCAATTTTTCGATCTTCCCATCTTGTTTCTTCAACTTCTCAACCTCAGCCTTGAGATTGTTGATAACATTACGGAGACCCATCTTTTCGGCATTGTCCTTCTCACAGATCTTTTTCCAGTTCTTGCGCTCCTCAGAAAGAAGGGCAGCCTCGGCTTCCGCCTTTCTCTTCCAACCCACAACGGACCACTCTTCAGTTTTCCGATCAGTCCCAAATTTGGCCTGATCAGCTTCTAGTTTAGCTCTCAACTGGGCAACACGGTTTTCATCCTCAGCGGCTTTCTTCTTGGATGCCTTAAAAGTAGCCCACTCCTTATGCATACTATGCCACTCACGCACTATGCGGTGCGTAGTGGATGTATAAGAAGCAGCCTCTTCAAGATAGGCATGATAAGTTTGATCATGGAGACGTCCTTCCTGAAATTTAATCTCCCCAGGCGGGAAGGTTCCCTGTAACCAATCTCGGCACACAAGCCAGTCTGAAAAAGTGTCACCTTTCTTCAGATTCCAGACAGGGACGGGAATTTCAGCGGCGTTCTTCTCCGAGTAAGTTCTATAATAATAATCCCCCAGAGTTTCATCCGGGCGGATTGGAGAATTTTTGTCAGCATCATAGAACAAACCTTGGTCCTCAGTAGAGACCTTTTCAATATTCTCAGGCATAAAACCAGAAGCCGTGGAAGGAGAAGTTGTTACAGGGTTCTCTTTAGCAGTCTTCCCTTTTCCTAAATCCTGAGCAACAAATTCAGGAGTTTGTGGATTACCAGCACCGACATCCACAATCCCTAGGCTAGTGATTTTTTCTGCATCCACAGCAACATCAACAGGCTTTGTAGCCTCAAGATTCTCGACCTCAGCAGTCTTCTCTGTCTCATTCTCCGGAGTCTCAATATTCTTTAACTGCTCGGCAACAGAGGCGCGTGGAAGAGAGGGCGGAAGTCCTTCATTGACCACAGATGATGGTTCTGTGTGAACAGGAGTTTGGTTTTTCTGCAAGAACAAACATACAAATCACACAAGGCATGTAAGCGGAAAATAAAGAAAAACACTTACCAAGAAGGAGATTCGTAGTAAAGGCATCAAGATTTCCCATCCTAGTGATTTTCTTCCTCTAAACTTTCTTCGCATGCTGACCTTCGGCTTCAGCGTCAGTCTGTTTTCTTTTTCCTGCTTTTTTCCTCAGCAGGCGCTCAGGACTCGATTCCAAATCGATAGGATCATCAGGGTTTGATGGAGGGATATCAGCAGTATCTTTTGGTTCTGGCTTCGATCTTCTTATAACTACAGGCGCAAGACCCTCCAACAAATCAGATACCACCACATAATCACACCAGGAGTCAGAGGAACGACTCATACCTTTCTTCTCCCCTCCCATATTTTTGGCCTTAGAAGGTTGAGCTTTCTCAGCGTCACTCTTCTTTGGCGCAACAGTAGTAGTGGGCGCACGTCTTTTCTTCTCAGGGCCTATGGCCAAATTAGACAGCTCACCTACTATAAAGCACATAAATTAACTTGTTCAAGCGCGCAGGAACAACACAAAAAAAAACATAGCGATAAAAGCTTACCAGCGCCAATAACAGGTTGCGCTCCATATACACCGGCTTCTCTTCCCGATTCATCCACCAGTTCAGGCTCATGCTAGCACCAACAAGGGCTTTCTCCGGCAAAGCAATAGACGGAACGTCCTTCAAATCATGGTACCAATTTTCATCAATAGGAGTCTGAATAGTCTCAGAGGGGACATCCTCCTTTCCCCTGAATGTCATCCTCATCGGGATAACCCCTACTTTAATAAAAAAGAATTTCTGCTTCCAGTCATGGAACGATTTTGGGGGTTGAAGCAAGATCTTTTTTGCAGACGCTCTTTGCACAAAAGAATAAAATCCCTGAGAACAGTGCATTTGATGGAAAACTCGGAATCGAGGAACCGTCGGTTGAATGTGCATCATACGACACACAAATTCAAAATGTCGAACCCTAACCATGCCAATAGGGTGCATCTGGGAGATGTGAAACTTGTAATAATCAAGAATTTCGAGAAAGAACTTCGTTGCAGGTAATAGGAAATTACCTGCAGAAAAGAAATCCCAAAATAAAGTTATAAACCCAGCCGGAGCATCAGCCGCCGTTTGACCCTCGTTAGGATATCGAGCACCCCCACTTTCCAGAAATTTGAAATTCCGAATCAAACCATCAAAAGTTGCTCTGGACCACTTCAACGGTGGAAGTTCGGCAGCCATTTCTTCAGTAGAGTCTTCGTGATGGTCTCGGTTGACATAAGAAAGAGAAATTGCAAAATTCTTTCTAATAACTGAGAAAGAAGACCAAGAGGAAAGGGGTTTTCAATAAAGTAATGACTAACGAGAATACACAATTGTAAACACTTATATACTCACCGCCATAACTAGCCTAGGTAACTGCAACAAGCACCTTTTTCGGGAAGGCATAGTTATCCAAGCGTCAGGGGCAGGTGAATAGCAACCACAAACGTGAGCCCACGTGCGCGTGTAAAACACAAGCAGTAACATACAACTGACAATGACAGCCTGTCACACGTCAACAGTCATGACTGCACCTTTTCACAGACACAAAAGTCAAGATTTTCAAAATTAGAATAATGAGCAAAGAATATCTTCTCACAGAAGATTCTCCATTTTCGCGCCAAAAAACTCTACAACAAAAAAGCACCTCTCTCTCATAGTCCAGTGCTCCACTTATTTGCATAAGAGCAACACTAGACTGGGGGGACTTGAAGGGGTAAGGTCCCAAAAACCTCGCTTCGAGTACTTGAGACCACACCACAAACTCATCCTCCTAAACCTCTTTAGACCTTACGCGGCAGCGCACTGGTCCTACAAAGAGAACTTAGAAGGAAAATAGCGAGCAACACCTACGCGCCAAAAGGAAACTAATGAATCCTTGCGCCTCTCTCCATAACAGACAAGGATAAAAATCCCAGTAAGCGTTCCCGCATAAATAATACCCAGGCTTGGATATTATTTTCACTAATACCACACGATGTCACACTGGATTACAGCTGTAATCTTCTAGAAGGCTCAATCGTGCACCACCAGACGGTTATAACCGTCTGGCCACGTGTCATCATCCTAGGCTCCCTTGAAGTCATGATAATGGCACGGTATTGAATAGAAATCTCCACTTGCCCACTTTCCACGTGGCAGTACCCCAACCGTTGATCAAGGTCGCGATCCGTGTGCTCTCACGTCCGATTAAGAGATTAACGGAGGGAAAAATAACCGCTTACGGAGTAAGCGTTTTCCGTCAATATTTCAATAACAGGTTTTCCCGCCCAAACTTCGGCTATAAATAGAAGGATAATTCAGGTACAATCTTCAAGTTACATTCACTTCACTTATACTTCTTCTTCTTCATAAACCTGTACTTATTCTCACGCCGGAGGGTGGTCACGGAGAGAACCCCCATTCTCCCCGTGGCGAGTCTAACGGTGGTTGTTTTGCAGTTATAGTGAAGAGGAGAAAATCTGTTATCCCGAAATCGAACGAGAAGAAACCAATCCTTTTATGCAGAACCTAACCTCCTGGTTTATCTAATCCCGGTCATTTAACCAGTGTTTCTTCACTAAGGATGGGTACTGCTAGATCATGTGAGTGGTGGGTATGACGCTTAAGACCATCAATCCTCCTTGTAGGACCGAGGGACATGAGTGATAGATCTATTTGGGTGTAGCGAGCCCCGCCCATGTTGGACCAGGGTTTGGCCCATGGGATGACTATGTCTTACAGCCGGAAGCCCGGTGCAAAGTCTGCTAGGTTTGAGTCTTCCTGCATCACGTCACACATATTAATGGCCTTGCAAACCATTAATGATCTGTTTTCCGTGTTGCTTTCATACCAGGGATTTACAAACTTACATGCATATTTTCAATGATTCGAAGGTTTATTCGTGCACACTCACAAACACATGAACTCGCTCAACTTTTGTTGATGTTTTCAAACCACATGTATTTCAGGGAATTAAATGTGGATCTGGTGGGCGTTCGGAAGTTCCAAGTGTTGTTTGAGAATAAAAAATGTCCTCCATGGTCTTAGGGTTGGGTTAGCATGTCTTATCCTTGACAAGACACCTCTTCCAAACCTGGTTTTATTTAATGTCTTTTGTCGAGTCCTTGTGAACTCTAAAAACAAGTTGCATGGTTTGTACTCGAATATGAAGTCTATGTTTTAAAACAATGTTGTTGTTATGTTTTTAAACTTATTTAATGGATGAACATCTTCGGTTTTATCATATAGTTATTGTTATGATTGAATGCAATGATATTAAGCAAGTCACACATAATCACGCTTTCGCAAAAAGTCAGGGTGTGACAGTTTGGTATCAGAGCTTCGATTGTAGCGAACTAGGATTCTTTCTCGAGTCTAGACTACAATCATTAGGGCTCTCACGAAAATGTTTTTACAACATGTTTCCATTGCATACATGAAATGCCCAGATCCAAGGAAACAGACATTTTTACAAAATAAAAAGACAAGAAACACAATGCACAGTTACTTAGTTGGTTTAGTCTGGGAGACTAGTTGGTTTAGTCTGGGAGACTAGTTGGTTTAGTCTGGAAGACTATTTGGATTAGTCTGGGAGACTAGGTGGTTTAGTCTGTGAGACTAGGAAGAATGGAAAGGGGTTCGTGAGGAATCACGAGGATACATGTTTTCATGATACATTGACTTTTCTTGCATAATAAATGATAGTGAATAATATATGTGCATATGTTGTGATTGTCCTTTTCACCCAGTGGAGTCTGATGTTCACCGTGTTGATCTCCCTATTGTTTTCTTGCAGGATATACCCGCACCCCGTCCAGGGGAAGGCACTTCTGGCCAGCAGCCTAGCCATGACCCTCATGTTTCAGCAGCTTTCCCACACATACCCTAATCTGCACCGGTTGCACCTTTTACTTCTTCACCACTTGATAAGCCACTCAGATGGTTCTCACCGTACACCATGCCGATTTCTAATCCCTACCATCCCTCGCACTTTACTGGTTATACACGGGATGAGTTACTTCTATCATTGCAGCTCCAGTACGAGATCATGAGTCGTAGAATTTTGGAGCTTGAGATGACACCGCGTCCTTTGCCATGTCCGTGTCAGCCTGCTTTTGTTCCCCCTCGTTCATCACCATCTCCGTTTTCACATCCTCCTACACCGCTTACTCCATTTCCTGATGCTCGATTTCTCACCGTCGAGCAGTAGATTAGTTATCTGCTGCGTCACGTTTATAAACTTGAGGAGGAGCTTGCGCATGTGCGCAGCTTGCTTTTCTTTCCTCCACCACCATCAGCATAGCTGGTTTTTGGTCCTATGTAGGTAGCATTGCTTTTGATGAGAGCACCGCTATTGAGCTGAGCTAGTGAAGCCTTTTGGAGATCACCTTTTGATTGTATGACTGTTGTAGACCGATAGACATTTTGGACAAGGGTAGTGTAACCCTGTGTTCCCTTTTGATACGATACTTTTGTAAAACATGTAACAAAATTTGTGGTCGATGATTAATGAAAGCTCGATCGTAATGTTCTCATTGAATACGTTGTTGAATGTCATGTTTATGCAGTAATTGCGATACCATATACTTGCTTGTTATAATGAATGCTATTACATATACATACTATATATATATATCATACGAATACGACCTGACCTATACAATCTTCTTCATAAAAGATGCATCCTCGAAGGAACACTCAGTTGCCCACAACAGAGGCAGAACTGCACGCACAGATTTCACAGGCAATCGCACAACATGAGGCCCTACGCTCTGAACACAGCGGAGGTACCTCAGGAAATAACCCACCTAACGGTAATGTTTAAGTTATCTAGGACACATTACAATACGTTTGGACATTCCACGTGCGTTTGCTAATGCTTTCTGTGAATGATGTTGCTTGTACAAGCTGTACTTAGAAGCAATTCCTTGATTGTAAGCCTCTGAACTTTGACGGCACTGGAGGTGCTGTAGCTTTCGTAAGATGAGCTGAGAAAATAGATTATGTGCTACGAATGAGCAAGTGTGCACCAGAGCACCAGGTCACCTACATTTCTGGAATATTCCTCGATGGAGCCCTGTCATGGTGGAACCTTCAGGTTCAGACTCAAGGTGAGGCTGCAGCATATGGTATGACTTGGGATGATATGAAAGAACTGATGCGCAAGAAGTACTGCTCGAGAGCTGAGATTCATAAATTGGAAACCGAGTTTTGGAATCTGAAGATGGATGGTTCTAAGATTGCTGAGTATGTACAGAGATTCCATGACCTGTCTCGTGTTGTTCCCTACATGGTAGAGCCAGAATTCAAGTGAGTTGAACATTTCATTTGGGGATTGGCACCCCAAATAATGGGCGTGGTGACTACTTCGAAGCCTCAAACCATCACTGAAGCCATTGATTTGAGTGTGGCACTGACCGAAGAAGCAATTAGATTGAACAAGTTTTCAATCTCTGAGGGAAAGAAGAAGGAGACTCATGTCGAGTCATCTGGAGAGAACAAGAGGAAGTTCTCGAATTTTAAGAAGGGTACCCAAGGAAACAACAGTGGTAACAAGAAAAGAGATGCTAACCCACCAGCCGAGGTCAGGACTGGTGCTGTAAGTTCGGAGAACAAGGGGAAGGGATATATGGGTACCCTGCCCAAGTGTGATGTATGCCAGTTCCATTATGCCGGCCAGTGTAGGTTCAGGAAATGTGAATCTTGTGGAAAAAATGGTCATTTGAAGGAAACATATCGGGCTGGTACTGGTCGTGGAAATGGTGGTCAGAGAGGTAATGGGAATGGCAATGGAAACCGTGGTGGAAACGGTTATGGGAATAGGAACCAAGGTAAAAACAATAATCAGGGAGGTAATGGAAATCGTGGTGGTTCTGGAAATCAAGGTGGTAACGGAAACCGTGGAGCAAACAACAATCAGGGCGGTACTGGAAACAGACAAGGATGCTTTAGTTGCGGAGATGTTGGGCATTTTCAAGCAGGATTTCCCGAAGAACAACCAAGCCCAGGGAAGAATTTTCAACATTGGATCTAGGGAAGCTCGTCAAGATCCGAACGTAGTCACTGGTACGTTCCCTATCAACCAACACTTTGCATCTGTGCTATTTGATACTGGTGCCGATTATAGCTTCGTGTCCCTAGAATTTAACGATATACCTGGGTTAGTTTCCAGTAAGTTAGATATTTCGTACTCGATAGAACTAGCTAATGGGAAGCTAGTAGAGGCAAATGAAGTGATTAGAGGTTGTGTGATAGAGCTTGGAGAGCATGAGTTTATGCTTGACCTACTGCCAGTTGAATTGGAAAGCTTTGACGTGGTAGTTGGAATGGATTGGTTGTCGAGTAACCGAGCTGAGATCGTATGTCATGAGAAGATCATTCGCATCCCGATGGCGAATGAGGAGACCATTGTGGTACACGGAGAAAAGCATGATACGCCTCTAAGGATTATCAGTTGTTTGAAGGCATGGAAGTTTGTGCGAAAAGGATGTGTTGCCTTCTTAGCTCACGTTGTTGATAAAGAAGCCGAAGAGCCGAAGCTGGAAGATATCCCTGTGGTAAGGGAATATCCCGAAGTCTTCCTCGAAGACTTGCCTGGATTGTCGTCGCAACGACAAGTAGAATTCCATATTGACTTGGTTCCAGGCGCCACGCCTGTAGCCAAGGCACCTTATCGACTTGCGCCTTCCGAAATGCAAGAGTTGTCGACACAGCTTCAGGAGCTACTGGATAAGGGATTTATTAGACCAAGCTTCTTGCCTTGGGGAGCTCCAGTACTATTTTTCAAGAAGAAGGACGGTAGTTTTCGTAGGTGCATTGACTACCGGGAGCTAAACAAGTTAACCATCAAGAATCGGTATCCTTTGCCGAGGATTGATGATCTCTTCGATCAATTTCAGGGTTCGAGTTACTACTCCAAGATCGATCTTCAATCAGGTTATCACCAGCTGTGGATTCAAGAAGAGAGTATTCCGAAGACTGCTTTTAGGACTCGTTATGTACATTATGAGTTTCTAGTGATGCCGTTTGGTTTGACAAACGCGCCAGCAGTATTCATGGATTTGATGAACCGAGTTTGCAAGCCATATCTCGATAAATTCGTGATTGTATTTATCGACGATATTTTGATCTATTCACGGACAAAAGAAAAGCATGAGCAACACCTTAGAGCCATCTTAGAGCTGCTCAAGAAGGAGAAACTGTACGCTAAGTTCTCGAAGTGCGAGTTCTGGTTGCGTGAAGTGCAATTCCTTGGTCACGTGGTAAATGAAGATGGAATCCATGTGGATCCCACCAAGATCGAGGCAATCAAGAATTGGGAAACTCCGAAGACGCCAACCGAGATTCGTCAGTTTTTGGGTTTAGCTGGGTACTATTGCAGATTCATTGAGGATTTTTCGAAAATCGCTCAACCGCTGACCTCCCTTACTCAGAAGGATAAGAAGTACGAATGGGGAGACAAACAAGAGGAAGCTTTTCAGTTACTAAAGAATAAGCTTTGCGATGCACCTATTTTATCTCTACCCGAAGGCACCGATGACTTCGTGGTATACTGTGACGCCTCGCGTCAGGGATTAGGCTGTGTGCTGATGCAGCGATAGAAGGTTATCGCTTATGCTTCGCGCCAGTTAAAGGTTCATGAGAAAAATTACACCACACATGATTTGGAATTAGGCGCAGTGGTGTTTGCTTTGAAGATTTGGCGGCATTACCTTTATGGTACCCGATGCACGATCTTTACAGATCACAAGAGCCTCCAACACATATTTGATCAGAAAGAGCTTAATATGAGACAGCGGGGATGGGTAGAGCTGTTAAATGATTATGATTGCGAAATCAAATATCATCCAGGAAAGGCGAATGTGGTGGCAGACGCCTTAAGTCCCATAAGGGTTAGGGCTTTGGAGATGATCATACAGACAAACCTCTCGTTGCACATTCGTGCTACACAAAGGGAAGCTCTTAAGAAGGAAAATCTAAAGGCTGAATATCTCCGTGGAATGGAGAACAATGCTGGTTCTCGACAAGGAAGGACCTTGTGTTTTATGGGACGAATTTGGGTTCCGCTCTTTGGTGGTCTTAGAGATGTGATTTTTGATGAAGCTCATAAATCAAGGTACTCGATCCATCTAGGATCGGACAAGATGTACCAAGATTTGAAGGATTTTTATTGGTGGCCAAGACTTAAGGGCGATGTGGCTACTTATGTTGGGAAGTTTTTGACGTGTGCCAAGGTGAAGGCCGAGTATCAGAAGCCTTCAGCTCTTCTGCAGCAACCTGAGATACCCATGTGGAAATGGGAGCAGATCTTAATGGATTTCGTAACGAAGTTGCCCAGGACACCCAGAGGTCATGATACGATTTGGGTAATCGTGGACCGGTTAAAAATCTGCGCACTTTCTGCCAATCAGAGAAAAGGATAACACATGTAAGCTAGCTGAGCTGTACCTAAGGGAGATAGTCGCATGTCATGGAGTACCTATCTCGATTATATCTGATAGAGATGGGAGATTTGTCTCAAGGATTTGGAAATCCTTTCAAGAAGCGTTTGGGTCTCAGTTGAATCTGAGCACAACATTTCATCCATATACGGACGGTCAAAGTGAGAGAACGATTCAGACGCTTGAAGATATGTTACGAGCTTGTGTAATGGACTTGGGTGGCAGTTGGGATACTCACCTGCCTTTGGTTGAGTTTTCCAATAACAACAGCTACCATACAAGCATTCAAGTTGCACCGTTCGAGGCTCTCTACAGACGAAAATGTTGATCGTCATTATGCTGGGCAGATGCAGGCGATAGACAAGCTGGTTGGTCCTGAATTGGTCCAAGATACGACATATAAGATCATGCAGATCCGAGAGCGCATCAAGGCGGCCCGTGATCGACAACAGAGCTATGCGGACCAAAGAAGGAAACCTTTGGAATTCGAAGTGGGTGATATGGTTCTGTTAAAAGTCTCACATTGGAAAGGTGTGGCACGCTTTGGGAAGCGTGGAAAGTTAAACCCACGATTTATCGGACCGTATAGAATTTTAGAGAGGATTGGTCCTATAGCATACAAGTTGGAGCTACCGGCAGAATTCAATGGTGTTCATGATACATTCCATGTATCTAATCAGAAGAAGAGTCCAACACAGGAAACCGTGGTTATTCCTGCTGATGAAGTTCATATTGACGACACACTCCACTTTACCGAAGAACCCGTTGAGGTTACTGATTGGAAAGTTAACAAGACTCGGAGGAGTACTGTTAAACTCGTCAAGGTTCGATGGAGTGCGCGTCACGGCCCAGAGTTAACTTGGGAGCATGAAGACCGCATGAAAGCAAAATACACGCATTTGTTCCTCAACACCCCAGCTGCTAGTAGTAAAGCCTAAAATTTCGGGACGAAATTTTCTTAACAGGGGGAGAATGCGACAACTGTCAAAATTCCAGGTATCCGTACAACTATTAAACCATGATTAGTGCTTAATAAATGTGCTGAATTACAATTAACGACTTGAATTATTTTCTGTTTATTGCCTTATACATACATGTGCATCACATACTGCTTAATGTCATATCATTAATGCATGTGAACTTTATTGACTCAAATGATGCACGAAACACAGTTAGCACAGTTATCAGACAAATCAGGAAAATGCTGACAGAGCTCAGTACATAGACAGACAGTGTGTTGAGACACAAAATGAGCCAGAAACCAAGTATTACACTAGTATAGCGTGTAGGAAAGTACGGATCATAAAACTGTCTTCCTATAGATAGTTCAAGTGCCGGAAAGTGCCTAAAACTCACATAAACTGCAGAATTCTGCAGAAAATCAGCAAATTCAGCATTAGAACACTCTAATATCATGCCGAAATATGGTTAAATGGTCCTGAATGCTTTCCTAAGTGTCGGGAATCAAAAGTTTCACAAAAGGTAACATAAAGCACACTAAACTGCAAAGTTTAGCACCTTAACAAACCGGTAACCAACCAAACAACCGGACACTACCCGAAACACCAAATTTTCACTAGAAGCACTGTTTTAATATTACCAAGCTAGTTATGGTCCTCGAACATCATAACACTACATAAATATCTAGTAATTAAAGTATCTAACTGATACTTACATTTTAACCTAAATACTAACCACATAGTTAGAACCTAGTCTACTAACCCCCCCTTCCCCCACCTATGGACGGCCAACATGGCCCCCACCATCTTGATTTTGTTTCAATTAAAAAATAGATCTTGTTCCCTTGTGTTGAGCATAAGAACCATGAGTTAAAGAGTGCAAGTGGATTATAAGAATACCTAAGTGTCTTAACTTCTCATAACTTCACACACTAAACACACACAACTTTCTCTCCTCCCTCTTGCTTGTTCTCGGGTGAACTCACCACCACCATTATCACTATAATTCATTCATCTTACATACCTTCCAAACATATAGACGTGTGTTAGAGGTTGCATAAGGAAGCTAGGAGCTTTCGGAGGTTCGAGGACCTTCTTCATTTGCTATTTACCACTCTATTTCTTCTCTTGATCATCCATAGCCTTGAGCTAGTGGTAAGAACATCATACACTCCATTTCTCATCTTATCTTAGTGGTTAAAAGATGATACATGTTGATTAACTTGAAGAACATGAAGAATCACAAGAATAAAACTTGAACATAAGCTTAAATCATGAAGAAACTATGTTGTTTCTGTGTTGTTATGCTTGATGATTGTTGTTTATTCATGTAGTTGATGTTGATCATCATATGATCTTGCTAGATCATGATTAAAAACATAATCTAGCAAGATGAGAGGATGAAAATGTTGTAGGATCATAGATCGTCCTCATAAGAAACATGAACTTGAAAGGATATGTTGTTATCTTGTAAAATAATGATCAAAGTAAGTTGTAATAGTTGTAGATCTAAAATTTCATGGATGATTTCTAAAGAAACCAAGTTAAAAATACAAGTTTTACTTAATCTTGGTTCTTAAACAAATAAACCTTATTTTTGGTGGTTAAACAAGTGTAGAAACTTACGTGTAACAAGAAAGATCCATGAAGAAACATTTTTAGTAAATATGATTGTAAGTTGTAAAGATCTAAATTCTTTAAACATGATGTTTCTAAAGAATCAACCATACTTTAAAGGGTAACAAGACTTACTAAAAACACTAGTAAGTTACTACAAATTTTTATAAATATTCAAGTTCATGAAGTAGTAGATTATACTTGTTAATGGCAAAGTTGGTACGTGTAGAATGTGTATTGTTGAATGTGTTGATTTTACAATAGAAAATGATATACCTTCAAGGTATGGAAACCCCCATTTTTAGGGGAAACTATGGCAAAATTTTTCTAAAAATTAAACACTTAGAAAAATATTTCTAAACAAATATTTACAAGTGTATTTCAAACCAAATATTTTCACATAAAGTTTGCCATAGTTTTTTTGTTCAAAAATATAAATATTGGAGGTTAGTTTTTATAAATAAAAGTGACTAAATATGTATTTAGGAAATATATATTTAGATGACACCATGTGTGTGATTATTTGTATATTATGTGTATTTGTTATATTATTTTAGGTTTTGAAATAATATAACTCATCAATATACCAAAAATTACCATCCAAAATATTACCAAAATCGAATAAATATACAAGTTATACACAAAATATTAGTGAAACCGAACTAAGGAATATAACTCACAAGAATATTCCGGAAATATTATTCATGTGTATATTTTGGTAAATAATATTTTGGACACCAAGTGAATGAAAATATGATTTTTACAATTATTACAAATTTATATCATATTTTTTACTAGAAGAAAATATATTATTTTTGGGTGAATAAAGATATGTAATTTCTTGGAAATATTAGAAGATATATTACTTTTGAAAGAAATATATATTTTCTCAAACAAACATGAAATATATTATATTTGGGAGAAAAATAAGTTTATATATATTTTCCAAGCTAAACTTGAAAATATCTTATTTTTGAGACTTGTGTGAAATTTATAAATGTTTTTGCCAAGGGAAACATTATAAATAATTTTTCTAAGTAATATTTCTTAAAATATATATTAATGTATTTTTATTAAAGATATTATTCCGAAAAATTAATTCAAAATTAAGTATAAGAATACTTAACAAATACAAGAAAATACGTATTTTCGTACGTATAATTACACTCCGGAATACGGCACCGATACATGGCAAAAAATATACAAGTATGAGAATACGAATACAAGTACACCCATCTTTGGGAAGGAGACACATGTATAAATACTGGAGAAGTATCAAGTTAAAATATATTATCTTAACTATTATTCCAAAATTTAATAAATATGACTTAAGTTAAAATATTTAATATTTTAACAAATAATTATGACTTGGAATAATATTGAAGACATAATGAAACGTAACTCAAAGACACTAATTAATACTAAGACAAGGCATGATCCGCTCGTCTAATGGACCTTAGTACCGTGTAGGTAGTCGTGTTTATCCGAAGAAGCTTGAGTTACTGTGATACGAAGACGCAAGACTGTGAGTTCATGACCCCCTTTTCTTTTAATTGTTTTCAGTTTTATAACTTCGGGGTGAAGTACATGTTACACACTGTTTACAAATGTTTATATGTGGTATGGTTAGCTAAGGAAGGGTACTGCTAGATCATGTGAGTGGTGGGTATGACGCTTAAGACCATCAATCCTCCTTGTAGGACCGAGAGACATGAGTGATAGATCTATTTAGGTGTAACGATCCCCGCCCATGTTGGACCAGGGTTTGGCCCATGGGATGACTATGTCTTACACCCAGAAGCCCGGTGCAAAGTCTGCTAGGTTTGAGTCTTCCTGCATCACGTCACACATATTAATGGCCTTGCAAACCATTAATGATTTGTTTTCCTTGTTGCTTTCATACCAGGGATTTACAAACTTACATACACATTTTCAATGATTCGAAGGTTTATTCGTGCACACTCACAAACACATGAACTCGCTCAACTTTTGTTGATATTTTCAAACTACATGTATTTCAGGGAATTAAATGTGGATCTGGCGGGAGTTCGGAAGTTCCAAGTGTTGTTTGAGAATAAAAGATGTCATTCATGGTCTTAGGGTTGGGTTAGTGTGTCTTATCCTGGACAAGACACCTCTTCCAAACCTGGTTTTATTTAATGTCTTTTGTCGAGTCCTTGTGAACTCTAAAAACAAGTTGCAAGGTTTCTACTCGAATTTGAAGTCTATGTTTTAAAACAATGTTGTTGTTATGTTTTTAAACTTATTTAATGGATGAACGTCTTCGGTTTTATCATATAGTTGTTGTTATGATTGAATGCAATGATATTAAGCAAGTCACACATAATCACCCTTCCGCAAAAAGTCAGCGTGTGACAAGGTGCTGAGTCCAAACTATAGTACTATCATTGCTAAGGTGTCAGGCAAACAAACACTGTGTAAACATAACATACAAGCATTCATCGAGTCACGTAAAACATGCGAGAGCAGTTAGCATTAAAAGTGTTTGCGTTGTGTGTTCGATGTGATTTGATATAGGTAACGTATGTAACACCCAAAAGTGCGTTAAAAGGAAATGGGTTCAAATATACTCATAATATGTGTTTAATAAATAAACACTGCCTTGGATTGAAGGGACCAGTTGGAGGTTAGCCTGAGTACAAAACGATAGTGTAAGCGTTGAATGGCGCATGAAACAGCGTGTAACAGTGGGAGTGTCGAATGATGAGTCGGTCGGATGACAGTTTGGACGGATGACCATTCGGTCGGTTGGTCATTCGACTGAGGAAGTGTTAGTAAAGTGTTTTGAAACTTTGAACTTTTCGTTGTAGTATTATGAAAAGTGAGAAGTACCTCTATTTGTCAAGTCATCCGGTCGGATGGTCATCCAGACGGATAGCTGTTCGGTTGGATGGCGATTCGTTTGAAAGATGATATTCTTTGAAGTTTTGCAAAATTGTTTAAGTGTTGAACTTACAAGTCACCTGGCGAATAGTCATTCGATTGGATGGTCATCCGATCAGATTGTTATTCGATTAGGTGATGTGTTGTTTGAAAATCTTGAAAAGTTTTCTAAGTTTAAAATGTTTGAAGTTTATCGGGGACGGTGTGATGACGTGTCAAACAACGGAAACCATACCAGGTCCAACTTAGTCGATCGGATGGGAACCACCCCATTCGATCAGACTTAGCTGTTCTTGGCGGAGTTTCATGTTCAACCAGTGAATCGGTCGTCTCTTCGGTAGAAATCCGTTCTCAGACCGGTTCTCAACTAGGGTATGAGTTGGGAACCTGAATGAGTCTGAATCCCTTTGGTTTTAAGTGAAAAGTGAAGAATGTTGAAGAAAAGTTTGAATCAGTTGAGAAGTGCTTAGATTTAGATGAAATCAGTGTAAAAACATGTAGAAATCCTTTAGATCCGAAACGTACTTAATGAGATGAGATCATTCAACAGTGTTCCTCAGAACCCGTGATGATGTCACCTTGGAACAGCTCAAACCAGGTGATTTCATGGTGAAAGTATGAGATTTGATCGAGAAGATGATGAGAAAGTGTGTGCTGATGATAGAAGTACAAGATTTAGAGTGAAAACTTACAAGAATCACGGGGAATCGAGAGAAAAGAGCCTGAGAGTGCGTGGGTCGGACGGAGCTGTCACATCAATGAATAGTTGATGTGACAGGGGGTGTTTATAGGTGAAAGGGTGAAAGGAGGTGGAGAGTTGGGTGGATCGGACGGCCGTTCGATCGGATGGTCATCCGGTCAGATGTCCATTCGATCGGTTGGTCGTTCGATTGGTTGGCTCGCGCGGGTTAGCTTTCCAACTTTCGTTTCGTGCGTTGAGCGTTGCGTTTGAGCGAGTTGCGAGTGAGCGATGCGATACCATTACACGTTACTTACACAAATAACATAATCAACTTATCAAGCATAAAAGTAATCTGCGTTTCGGGTCTATGATGAGAGTGCGATACGCTAGAGTTGTGATTGCGTTTGCGAATAACATCCCATAACATATATATGGCACACACAAGTAAAGCACATAATAACACACACAGAGCAATACCAATAACTACGTCTCGAGTTGGCGTTGTGATGTGATAGCGATAGTAACATTAGCGTTTGGTATAGTAGCGTTTAGTTGTGATTTCAGCGTTTATCGCAATGTTACTTCTCATATTTAACAAATCGTAGTTTAAAATAGCGTTTAAAATCGTAACCACAATATCGTACATCGAGTCTCGAGAGTATAAAGCAATACTTAAGCAAGAAATGTCATATCTAAACAAGATCTTGACTTTGACTTGTACTTTGACTTTCCTTTGACCGTGACCCGAAAAGTCGGGTTGTTACACTTTTTATAATATTTCATTTAACGTTTACTTTGATTTTTTTATATAATTTGTGCTCGTTAACTTAAAAGATAAACACACAACTTTTATATTCTTTTACTAGGTTTTTACCCGGGACTGCTTCCCGGGCTCGGGAAACTTAGTTATATTAATTACTATTTGTTACTAATACGGCCACATTACATCAACCATCTCATTCGATTCAACAAAAATTGTCTTCAAATCACCGGATTAGATCATGAACATAAATTAGAGGTCAAACAAAAGCACAACAGGACCACATGAATAATATCATTTCCACTTTTACTTCAATGCATTTACATGATAGGGTGATTTGGGATTTTGTAAAAATGTTTGTTTTTGTACTTCTTTACAAAATAAGATGTTGACCAAAAGTAAATCAGATGTTGAACATAAACACTGAATCTATAGCAACAGACACTACAAACACTGATTATATTCAAACTACTGATACATAAACACTGATTCTTCATTCCACTGTTGTAATCTAAGCACTGATGTTGAGCATCAGTGCTATCTTCAAAGGGTGATCAGACCTTGAATGACAATGCTTTGATCTTCAACAATGCTTGGATCCCATCAGTAGTTTGAGCTTCAATTTTTATGCTTCATCAGTGCTTGGATTCCAATGTATGTTGAAGCTTTGCTGAGCTGTCATCTTCAAGTGCCATTCTCTTGATAGCCTCTTTAAAATATCCAGCTTCTTACTCTTTCTCTTCTGCATCAGTCAGCTTTTGCCTCTTTCTTTGGTTTAACATAATGACAGAGGTATCTGATGATGTGAACAGTGGTTCAGAATTGTGGACCTGCTTCTTTGACATGTTAATAGTTTTGTAATCAGGCTTCTTTGGAAGGCTAGGATCTGTTTCTCTCCTTTTTCTCAGCCTTTCATAAGCTTCATCAGTGTACTGCTTTGTCCATTTTGCTATGGCCTTGGCAGTTCCAACCTTTGCATCAACCAACTCTTGTTTCTTTCTTTTATACTCCAAGGTAAGATCATCAATAGACTTTTTGTATTTACGCCAGTTTGGTGCTGACCTTTTCATGCTTGGATCTCTTTTTACTCTTTCAATTCTATTGAGTTCTGTCTTGATACCAACAAGTGGCCAATCTTGGAATTGTTCTTCCTTGGCAGGGTAGAACTTCTCACTCATGATTAGTGCCAGAATGTCTTTTCTCACATCTTTTTGCAGGCCAGGTTCTGGTGGTAAATTTGACATTTCTTTACTCAAATCTCTAGCATAGTCTTCCATGAGCTTGACTTTGGTGAGTAAAAACTGATAATGACTTGAAACCACATTGTCATTTTCTCCTTGGCATTCAACCCTAGCTCTTATTTCAGCTTGTCTAGCTTTTAGTTTTAGATATCCATCCATGTTTTTTGGATTTCTAAAACCAAGCAGAGAAGGGAATTTCCTTTTTGAAGGATCATCCACTGTGTAGAACTGCCTCATTTCATTCTTTACTGCATGGAGTTCCAGTGGATAACTGGCAGCTGCTGGGGTAGTATCTGCAGAGTTATATCCTTGAAGAGCTATTGGATCTTTGATTGGATTGACCAATTTTGGAGGAATGAAAGATTCAGGTTTGGTGATTTTGTAAGGTACAGATGAAACAGGATCAGGTGCTGGTATGTCATCATCATGCACTTGAAGATTTTTTCTTCTAGTATACACATTTTCAGGAGGAGGTGTTTCTGTTTGAGGTTTTGGAGCAAAAAGAATTATGGCTTGGGAAGTATTGCTAGAAGTGGTAGGTAATTGACTAACAGTTGACGAAAGAACTGGTGTCTCAACCACTGTTGTCACTACAACTGTTGATGTATCAACAGTTGTCTTTTGCTTTAAGGCAGGTGGTGAGTTTTGTGATGATGGTTTTGTTTGTGGTGTTTGAGTAGTGATGGTGTGTGTCTGACTAACAGTTGTTGAAACAACTGGTGTTTCAACCACTGTTGCCATTACCACAGATGATGTGTCAACTTTTGTCTTCTGCCTTTTGGCAGGTGGTATTGGTGGTGGTGAAGTGATTTTTGGTAATGGGGATAAGGCAGTGGATGTAGTGTGTGTTGAAGTGGTAGTGGTGGAAGTTGTTTGGATAACAGATGTTGAAACCACTGAAGTAGCAACAGCTGTTGATACAACAGGTGTTTTAACATCTGTTGGTTTGGAAGATTGATGTGTGGAGCTTTTGGAAGGTTTGGGAGTTTGTTTTGTGGATTTGGGAGGTGTGGTTTTGGGTTGTATGACTTTTCTAGTAGACTTTCTTAAGGGCTGAGGATTTTCTTGATCCTTTGGCTCAGAAATACCCTGCTTATTCATCTCCATAAAAACTCTTTTCTCCTGGTCAAACCTTCCTTTATCCTTTGCCTCCATATCCTTTTTCACCCTTGCTTTTGCATCAGCAATGGCATTTAAGGTTACATCAACCTTTTTGGAACCATCTGGCAAAGGGATGTGTGCAAGGATACTTGACTTATCTGGTGCAATGTACAGACCATCTTCATATCCCTTTTTCTTCAACTGCCTCATTTTCTCCGCCTTTTTGGCATCATTTGGTGGTGGGTTGTCCACAAATATGATAGAGGGAGGAGCAGTGCCAGTGGTGTTCAGCAAGTGAGCCTTCATGGCTTTTATATATGCTTGGGTGTCTTTGAACCTGGCTTCCATGATATTTCTGATCTTTTGAAGCTGAATTTCATGTTGCTGATCAGCATTTGCTATTTGTTGGTGAAGCAGAGGTTGAAATAATGCCCAAAGGTCAGTGGGAGCTGGTGGTGCCTGCTGTGTTTGTAACAACTGTTGCTGTATGGTTTTGATTTCTGCAACAGATGTATCCAGTTTGTTAACCCTCTCTGTCAATTCTCGGTACATTAAACCATCACCCAATTTAATGGGATCATCTGATTTCCCACCAGAGGTGGTTGTAACAGTGGTTGACTGAGGAAGACTTTCCCAAAAGTCATCCCCTGTTGCCCCTTTTTCTTGGAACTGGGGACTTCTTTCCTCAGCCGAGGTTACCAATCTAAGCTCACCAGTGAATACAGGATACACACCAATGTTTAGACAGGTTCCCATAGAAGAAATTGCCTTCAAGGAAGTCTGATTAATGAAACTATTGTCCAAGTGTAAACCAGTGGGTTCAACACTTGTAGTAGCCGCTTCACTTGAACTACTGACATGAAGTACTTGTACATCCTGCAGTGTAACCTCCTCAGGTGTTGTTGGTGGGTTAGCAATGATAGGGAGCTCAGACTCAGTCACTTTCTGTGGCATGCTCTCAGTGATAGGTGGTTGAGAGGAACTGATTGCTATCTGAGTTATATCAAGTGCATCCAACAAAAGTTATGTTTATGGTGGAATTGTGGCAGTCAGTATGGGAGTGGCAAGAGGATTTTCCCCGGGCAGTGGGCTGGGGATGATGGATTCAAGTGAGTCCAGAGCAACATAATTTGATGTCCCTATTCTTACAACCTGTTCTTTTTGAAAAGAAGCAGGAGGAGTTTGAGGCTCAGGTTGAGATATTTCTACCATCTGCTGTGAGGAAGTAGCAGCAGTGGTTTCTGGTGACTTTTGTGTTTTCACCGGTAGTTGCTCTGGGATCTCATCTTCCAGAGTTGCCTTTGTTTTAGGTTTGAGGGGCTCTTGTGTTTTCTTTTGTCTTGGTCTTTTGGTGGATTTAGGTGTGGGTTTCACAGCAGTTGTTTTGCTGCTGTGATCACCTTGAGCAGTGGGCTCAGCAGCAGGTGCCTGAGGAGCAGTGGTAGCTGCTAAAGTCTGCTCAGGAGCCTCTGCTTGTGTTTTGGACACTTTTGATAGCCTTGTAAATGTTAACGGTGTAAGGCCATTTATTTGAAAAGGTTCACCCTGGATGAGTACATGAGCATCATCCTTTCCAAATTTCTTTTGAAAATAAAAGCTTAGGAACCTTGGAAATAGTAAAAATGATTTGCTATCAACATTTTTTACCAAGTCATTAAAGATCTCCTGTGAATAATTAAAGTTTTCCCCATGCAAGATAGCATATGCCAGGTATTGGATCTTTAATGGAATTTCATTGAAAGCAGTGGTCTTATTAGAAACATACATTAAGAGGGTATAAAACAAAAACCTTGGGGCAGGGGGAAAACTGCCTTTTTGCAAAGTGTATTTTTTCATTTGCTTTGCATACCCTCTTTCTAAAAAATCTGTTTGATACTCTATTTTAGGGAAAGAAGTCTTACCTTGAAGATCATTGAGTTCAAACACTTCAGAGATGGTTTGTGGTGTGATTTTAACATCAACACCCTTTATCGAGGATTTGATGGCTATGGGTGTTTTATCTTGAGATTCAAGTTTTGCATTTTTCTAAAATTCCCTCTGGGTTGCCAAGTAAATCAGAGCATTAGAAGTCAACAAAGTTTTGTACTTTGAAGACGAAAGGGCATCTATAATGGAATTGAACGTTTTAGTGTTACTTGGTTTTGTCAACAGACCCAAGTAGTTATGGGGAGCTTTGTATCGAATTTCTATGGCCTTTTGACTGGATTTCCTTTTAACTGATGAAGACCGTGATTTTTCCATTTGAGGAAGAAGGACGATGAGGAATTTTAAGAGAAATGGAGGATAACTGCTTTGAAAAAGGAAAAATGAATTTGATTCGACAGTTAAAACCCTGTTTGGGGGTTTTGATCATGGTTTTATAGGGGAAAAAGTGAATGCTGACGTGGCAGCGGTTACAAAAGATCTGACGGCTATGAACTGTCCACGAGCCAACCCCTGATGAGTAATGGAACACAGTTTTTTTATGAAGCCACTAATGGAATAATAACAGTGGTTGTAATGATTACAATGAAAACAGTGGGAGACTTTAAGTTATCAGTGGATAGCCTGAAAACATTTTAATGCTTATAATTCATGAAAAAATTTTATTTTAACTATTTTTAAGATGCATGTTGAGATTATTAAAATAAAGTATTACATATAATCAGTTAGCATGCTGGGGTGATGTGATAAATACCGTTACATATAAACAACTCAGTGATATAAAATCTAACAATCTAACAGAGTATAAAACACTGATGTGATAAATACTGTTACATATAAATACTGTTAACATAAACAAAGGTAGAATATCTACTGTAGATGTTGAACCACTTTTGTTGTTGGGCAGTGGTTCGTATTTGAGTTTATATAGGGTTTGTCTCGAGAGATAAACTTTATGAACCACTGCTACACTCCACACTGTTACATAAGAAACACTGATACATAAATACTAAAGTTGAATCCGCTGTAGTTGCTGAAGCACAGCTGCTACTGAGCAGTGGCTTTGCTTTCGTTGATCAGCCTTTAGGTACATAAGTGGTTGTCTTTAACAGGGCTTTGTCCTCAATAGTGGATCGCCCTCATCAGTCTTTAAGTACATCAGTCTTTATAAGGAGCAGTGGGGTGATGTGATAAATACCGTTATATATAAACATCTCAGTGATGTGAAATCTAACAATCTAACATAGTATAAAACACTGATGTGATAAATATTGTTACATATAAATACTGTTAACATAAACAAATGTAGAATATCTGCTTTTAATTTGAACCACTCTTGTTGTTGGGCAGTGGTTCGTCTTTGAGTTTGTATAGGGTTTCTCTCGAGAGATAAAATATAGCTAACCACTGCTACACTAAACACTGTTACAAAAGAAACACTGATACATAAATACTAAAGTTGAATCCGTTGTAGATGCTGAAGCACTGCTGCTACTGAGCAGTGGTTTTCCTTTCGTTGATCAGGCTTTAGGTACATAAGTGCTTGTCTTTAACATGGCTTTGTCTTCAACAGTGGATAGGCCTCATAAGTCTTTAAGAACACCAATCTTTATAAGGAGCAGTAGTTAATTATAACAGTCCTTAGCATAATCAGCTGTTATAACCACAACATAACCCTTAGGGGTTGAACAGTGTCGGTCTATTCATTTGAGAGGACTTATTGACACTATTGAACCTCTGTTGTCTTACCAAACAGATGTTCAGACACAATTCAACATCAACATAATCTAAATCTTACTCAAACACTAAATAATAAATAAAAATAAAATACAACATAGATTCATAAAATTAAATTTATTCATGACCTTAAAACTAAAAGTCCAATAATTACATGACATACTGAACAATATTAAAGTTCAAATATAAGAATAACAACAAGAATTAAGAAACTTTAGTTTCAACTCCATCGATTGCTGAACCTCTCGATGTATGTCCTTCAGCATCACTATGAACTGCATGTCTCTATCACCGCACTCTATATTACTGAAAACACAAATAAGAAACAAACCTAAAATGCAAAGGTCTCTTCTCAACTGTTGTAGCACATCTGAGTTTTCACGATATTGCACGAATCTATTCATACTTTCTAAAAAAGAAGAAATCCCAATGACAAACCTGACGCAAGAAAACCTGACTTTCGATTTAACGAAAATCGAACAACGCAACTTTTCACGATGTTGCAACAATGATCCTGCAACATCGATATTGAAAGGTTGATGTGTGATGGGAAGCTTCATTGAAACGACGATGTTGGAACAATGATACTGGAACGATAACATGTAAACATAATCAACAAATATTCGAACAAAGAAGTGTAATCGGAGATTAGCGGATGAATCACGAGAAAGATGCATTTGAGAGAGAGAGATACGCACACATATATGAGCGAGCGAGATTTGAATATGATAGCAGATAATTATATCTTATTTATAGGATTAGAATATACGGTTTGAATTTTGAATGTGGGAAATGATAATTATATCTTATTTATTGGGAACTGATGTTTATTGGGAACTAATGTTTATTGGGAACTAATGTTTATTGGTAATCGACAGTAGTATATATCCTTATATCCTGCTTTATTAAAATATTAAATTTTAAATATTTGAATTGTTATGCAAAGTAGGAAAAAAAAGAGAGAGAAGGTCAATTTGAAATTACCATTTTGCATAAAATTACTGATATTATCAGTAATTACTGATCTGATTTGAAAGCAATTGTCATGATGACTTTTCTAATTTTTAAGAGATAATAACCGTCAGTTTGAAATTCACATTTTGTATATTTTAAATGTCCAAAGCTTAAGAAATTAGCATTAATTACTGATTTGATTTGCAACAAATAGCCATCAAGAATTTTTTTATTTTTTTATTTAACTTTAAATTTTATGATGAAAACAATGTTGGAGGAAATCTTACCTCATTGGAATGTAACGATTAGGTAAAATGGTAATTTCATTGTAATTCTAGTTTTTATTTGATAATTTCAATCTATCACTAATTAACACCATCAATAATAAAAAAGTGAGCAGTGACTGTTTTTTAGGAAAACCGCTGATGGTCAATATCAATAGATGTCAACAATAAAAAAGTGAGCATTGATTATTTTTTCCTATCAGTGGATACCCAATAGTTTTTTAAACACTGATGTTTGGTCAGTCAATGGTCAACAGATGTTTGAAGAAACATATGTTTCGCCTTATATATCAGTTGTCTGGACTTAAACAGAAGTTTGACCTTAAACAGATGTTTGCCCATAAACAGAAGTTTGGCCATAAACAGATGTTTGGCCATAAAGAGATGTTTATCTGGACTTAAATTTTATTTATTAGTATAAAGATGAAATAACAATGTCTTCAAATCACCGGATTAGATCATGAACCCATATTAGAGGTCAAACAAAAGCACAACAGGACCAATAGTCAAATAGATGTTGACCTTAAACAGATGTTTGGTTTAGAGCCAAACATCTGTTTATGGCCAAACATCTGTTTAAGGTCAAACATCTGTTTAAGTAAAAATATCTAATATAGAAGGCGAAACATCTGTTTAAGGCAAAACATATGTTTTACGGTCAAACATCTGTTTATGGGCAAACACCTGTTTAAGGTCAAACAACTGTTTAAGTCCAAACCTCTGATATAAAAGGGCAAACATCTGTTAAAGGCCAAACATCTGTTTAACCCTGAACAGATGTTTAAGTTAATAAGATCTACTGTCTTCTAACACTGTTTTCCTATTAAAAACACTGTTCAACGTAACATGTGTTTCCATTAACTATTGACCAAAATGCAAACATATGTTAAAACCACTATTTGTTATTGTACTTCTTTACAAAATTACATAGAATTCAAAAAAATGAAACAATGACTTAAAGAACTATAATTTAACACATAATCTAATCGGGCAAAGCAATCTATTATCTGAGAATTCCCTGATTCTTACAACATGAAACACAACATCATCATCGGCAATAATCAGATGATATTAAATATACATAATAATACTTATTCAGCTTAAAATTACACCGAAATTTAAAATCTAAGAAAAACACGAAGAAATTTACGAACCTAACAACAAAAATTTAGTGTTTTTAGCTTAAAATTTAGTGCTTTTAGCTTTAAACTCCATCAATGTATATCTCCGACAATCGCCATGAACTCCATGGAAGGACTCAATGCATTAATATCAGGATTTATAGAAAGCTGATCTCTAGTGAACATACTAAGATGCAGTACATGAAAACACTTCTTCAGCTGATGAAGAGTAGCCATGTCCTCATATACTTAATCCTTAACTTTGTTCATAAAGAGTTGCTTTAAACCAAACTTTATGCTTCTTTTAATACAAAAAAGGCAGGAAAGACCATTGCTCTAGTAAGATAAAATCTTATCTTACAACAGTAGCAGATCATTTCTTGCGTTTAGTAGGAACTACTTTGGGTTCTACATCATCATCTTCTGCCCAAGTCAATTATAATCATCATTTAGTCATAAGCAAAAATTATTTTAACTGTAAATTTAATATTCTTTCTTTGTGTTTAATTAAACTTTATGCTTCTTTGAATACAAACCTATAATAACCCGCAGCAGATTGTATGAATTTCAAACAACTGTGATTAGACTGAAATATAAAGCGAGAATTAGAGTATATCACTTCAAAATTAAAAACTCAAAATTTGAAAATCGGAGTAGCAAAAAACACATACTTTAAACGATGTTGGAACAATGATACTGGAAACAACCGTAGAACAATCATCATCATTATCATCTGCAACAGATCATTCACAATCATCATTTAGTCACAACTCAAATAACAAAATTTTAGTAAAAATCAAAAACAAAAACACAACCATGATTATGGCAAACAATATATCAACAAAAATTAACCAAACAATCGGAAGATTCAAATCTCAAGCAAATGAAACCCTAATTTCAAAAAGAATAATATGTGAACATATTCACAGATCAATAATCAACAGATGTTGTACTCATATCATAACCGTTAAGAAAAATCAAGACATATCTATAAACATACAAATCAAACCTCAAGATGAAAGAATCTTGTAAGAGAAACACCGCAGAACCATTAGCCGGCGCCCCATCTCTTGATCTAACTCTCGAACGAAACCCTAGCAATGGTTACATGAAAAGACCCAAAACACAAAGGATTAGTATAAATAAGAGGAAATCATGAAAGTATTTCAATAAAAAAAAAAAGAACAAACCTTTTGATGAAGATAATCGATGAACAAAAGAAGATTTTATAGTGGCGTCTGGAAGAAGATTAGGGTTTGGATGAAAAGAATGATCTCAATAATTGAAGGATGTAGGCCAAAATCTAATTTGCAGGGTTTGCGAAGTTTGAATCGCCTGAATATAGAGAGAGAAGGAACCGTAGGCGTTTGTAAACAAAGATGAGAAGAGAGATTATAAAAGGAAAAGGGGATGGCACTGTTGGGTGGGAAAACAGAACTAAGGATGCCCTAATTAAGATGAAAGGTACCTGGAATCGCAGATCTGGTTTTTGAATCGCCAGAGAGAAGAGGGAAATGAAATCTGTATCTGTTTGTAGAGACTGAGAAGCAGACAAAAGAAGAAGAGAAAGAAGGGGAAAACACTGTTGGGCGGGAAAAGGGCATTCAAGGGGCTCTCTGGTGTTGACACGTTGGAAAAGGGCATTCAAGGGGCTCTCTGATGTTGACACGTAGCCCAAACAGTAGCCCAAAGAGCTTTCATTTATTATATATAATAGATAATAGATAAACACTTTGATATAATTTTAACGTAAACCGAGTTGCATTCAAAATTTAATATCTTGTAAGTGATTTTGACACGTGTTTGAATCGGCATTTTGAATGATAATAAAACTGGTAATTGAAAGGTACTTAAAATAAAGTTTAACTAAAACTGATTTTATATCTTTTTAATTGTGTAATATTTAATCATGCTTTTTATTATCAAGTAAAGATTTTTTTTAACTAATCTAATCTTTTATATTTATCTTTGTAGTAACTTTTTTTTGTTTTGAATAAATATATTATTTATATTAAAAAATTAAAAGAAAATATAATAATATATTAAAGGGGTGTGTGTGTGTGTGTGTGTGGGGGGGGGGGGGGGGGGGGTTAAAGTAGTATATGTCGCTGGAAGTTTTAGTGAATGATGAATGATGGTATGACAAATGGCCTAACCGAGTTATCACAATTTCTACAACCTAAAGATAATCATAACTTTAAATGTTGAAGTTGTATTGTAGGCTTTCCCTTGTAAAGCTATGATCCTTTGAAAATAAAGATTTTTGTAAGTATGAGAGGTACCAAATGATACATGGCTAAATATATAAATCTGTTTTCCTAAACATACTCGCAAAATTCAAAACATGACAATAATGGTTCCTGTAATTACAAAAGGGTATTTTAGTCATTCTATTCAAATTTAACAAAAAAAAAAACTAACAAAAGCTAGTGTTAATACCCAAACTCGTTACAAACTGATAATCATAAGCCTCAAACATGTTAAATTAGTACCCAAAGACAAAACTATATATAAATCACAGGGTCCATTTATGTAATTAATTATTGTTTTTGATAAAAGGGTAATATACTAAATCACTAAATTTTAGTTTTATACTAGTCAAATGCCCCGCGCACTGCGGCGGGTATTTGGTTGGAATTAGTTCGATTTATTACGTTATCGATTCAGTATCGACACTCGGTAACCAAAAGATAAAACCAAAAAAAATAATAATATGACCAAAATGATATCGGCACATTTTTACATCTTGCGAAAATGGTAAAAACGAATAATACTACCGGCTTCAATGTTATTCGGTTGGAATTTGGTCGGTCTCGATAACAATATAGATGTCGAGAAAACCATAAGAATCAATATAGATAGCGATGTTGTTCGGACAATATCGCTTTGATTCGTTAGGGTAAACAAATAATTGTATATCACTTACTCGCTTTCGAAAAAAATCTTTTATCGAAACATAGATAGAAAAAGGGGATAAGCATGTTGTAACAACCTTTGTTACAATTAAATATATGACATGTTATAACCTATGGTTTATTGAGAAAGATGTAATATAAATAATTTTTTAAAGGAATGCATATATGTTTTAAAAAATTTGAATAATATAATAAATTTAACAAAAGTTTTTAATAGAATAATAAATTTAATAAGATGTAAATGTTAAACATAATTAATGATTTAATGTTGACAACAAAATAAGACAAAAAAAGTCACTTCCAAGAATTAAACTTTTGTGTGGTGAAAGAAAGGTTGGTAGTTGCAAAAGGACAAAACCATTCCACCAGCCAATGTTCTTTTTATTGAGTTCAATATATAATGTATAGTATATAGAGTAAATTACGTTTTTGGCCCCTGTGGTTATATCAGTTTTACTATTTTTGCCCAAAATAAGAATTTTTAACAGATCAGCCCCCATGGTCCCATTATCTAACCGTTTTGGCCCCTAAGTCTAACCAAACCCTAACTCTGGTTAATTAATTGGTCACATGGGTAGCACATGATGGGTAAAATTGTAATTTCCCTCCCCTTTTATGAATAAAACCCAGATCTTCATCATCATCTTCAACCATCATCATCCCAGATCTTCACCACCACAATTATCCCCTTTTTTTATATATATACATACAAATACTCATCCATCCAAATGCTCCAAATTTCTTCCATTCATCCCTAATTTTCTCAGGTAAACCTAATTATCTTCATTTGAAACCTCAGACCAACACACGCACACAACACTGCTCTTTCTTCTTTCCCTTTCAAAATTCTCTGCAAACCCTAATCCTCATATGTTCACATACGATCACACCCTCCTCTCAGCAAGGATTCATCAACTCAAACAATCACCCAACTCACTCCCAACTCTTTTCTTCATCACAGCCGGCACGACGACTAGACAGAAAGACGGGACAGAGAGACGGAGAGAGGAAGAGGGGAAACAGAGATAGAGAGGACGAGAGTGAGAGAGACGGAGATGGCGGAGGTCACCGGTCGGCCACAACCACCCACAGCAGACCTGAGTTTCTGCAAAATCAGCGGCGGCGGTGGCGGTGGCGTGGTGGTGTCGTCGGGTTGTCGGTTCAAGCGAGAGGGAGACAGACGGTGGTGGGGTTATTGATCGGTGGGTATTGTGGCCTCTATTTTTTCTTAAACAACTTGGGGGGTTTTTGATTGTGGGTTTGATCGAATCGGGTATCACTTCAGGTTTTGATATTTTTGGATTTTGATTTGAGTTTGGTGGGGAGTGTGTACAATGACGGCAGGTGTTTCCGATTAGGCTCGACAGTGAGCGTTTCTGATTTGTGGGGGATTTTGATTTGAGTATTGATTGGGTTTGAAAAGTGGATTTAAAGGGGATTTGTAAGATGGGTACTTTTTGTTTGATGTGAATGTGCTGGTTTGGTGAAGGTGAGTTGTAGTGTGTTAGGTTTGTAATTAGGGTTTCAGAGGTGTTGAAGATGATGAAGATCTGGGGATGATGATGATGAGAAGATCTGGCGATGATGATGATGTTTATAAAGTAATTGAAAGGAGGAGGGGAAATTACCTTTTTAGACATCATGTGCAACCCATGTGACCAAGAAATTAACCAGGGTTAGGGTTTGGTTAGACTTAGGGGCCAAAACGGTTAGATAATGGGACCATGGGGGCTGATCTGTTAAAAATTCTTATTTTGGGCAAAAATAGTAAAACTGATATAACCACAGGGGCCAAAAACATAATTTACTCTAGTATATATTATTAAGGGTCATGCTAGCTGCACACGCCCAAAATTATTTTCACACCCCAAAGCGCCGCGCTATGGCCAAAGCGCGGCGCTTCGATCGACAAAACGTGCTTCGATTGACGTTTGAAACATTCGATACTGTTTGACAGACATAAAGCTGATTATGATGTTTTGTCGTTAACCCTAAGCGCCGCGCTTTGGTCATAGCGCGGCGCTTCGACCCCAAATTTCACCCTTTTAAAGGCCCCTTTTAAAAGCAACCTCTGAGACAGACAGTTCGATCATACACAAACACTTCGATATACATTTTCCTTCATTTCAGATCAAAGGTCTGTATTGCCTTTATTCCCCATCCGTTGTGTTTCTTCAAAATAACGCGCGGTTTTGCTGTATTAGTTACATCTCTTGAAAAAACGATGTCGTGGTTAAACAACTATATTTTCGGTCAATATTCTGACGAGACAGTTGTTCCTGATTCTTACAAGGTTATTCGAATTTCGGTTACGGTGGCGAGCACAACTTTGAACATCAAGTATATTCGGACCTCGGTGACGATGGTGAGCCGGGGGATGTGTCTGTTGACGAGGAAGGCTGTTACCCGGTTACGTTTTCGTTTGATACAACGCAGACCTTTTCGTCACGTAAAGAGTTGGTGCGTTGGGTACAAGACACGGCAAAAGACAACGGTTACCTCATTGTGACTAAGAGGTCGAATAAAAGAGGAGAGAATTACAAGATTTGGTTTCAATGTACTTTTGGTGGGGAGCGTAAGAGTATAGCTACACAGAGGAAAACGGGTAGCAAGAAAATAGGCTGCCCGTTCGAGATGATCGGGTTTTCGGAATCATCCGGAAGTGTTTGGAGGATCGAGGTGACGAAGGCGAAGCATAACCACACTCCTATTGAAAACTTAGAGGGTCACGCGTATGCGAGAAGGCTTTCTTCGGAGGATAAAAAACTGGTTAAGGAGCTGGCAGAGCAAGACATTCCCAACCAAAGTATCTGGCGAACGCTGACAAAAAACAATCCGGCTAGAAAGCTTATTCCGAAAGATATACACAACGCTGTTCAGAAGATCAACGCCGAAAAAAATGTCGGTAAGTCTCCGATGCAAAAACTTGAAAGCATTCTTCTCGAAAAAAATTACACTTATTACATGTGCACGAATGAGATATCGAACGAAGTTGAAGATGTCTTCTTTGTTCACGAACATTCATTCACTATGTGGTGTGCCTTCCCGCAGTTTGTTGTCCATACAGGTTTGTTTAAATAACATTATTTATTATTTTATATTTAATATCATTTGTTTATTTAATTTTATTTGTTTATTTAATGTTATTTGTTTATTATTATTATTTGTTTATTTAATGTTATTTGTTTATTTAATGTTATTTGTTTATTTAATATTATTTGTTTATACAGGTTTGTACACAGAGGCCGAGCTTGATACTGATTTATATACGCAGGCGGTTACGATGATGGACAGGCAGACGCTTATCAGTTTCTGGAGGTCCATTTCCAGGGTTCCCTTTGGGAGATCCTGGCAAAAGGCCACCACCATTAGAGACCCCTTGTTCCGATACCTGCAGCATGTTATCGCGGCAACTATCGTGCCGCGGGGTGCCAGCAGGGAGAAGGTCAACCTCAGTGACCTTTTCTTTCTATACTGCCTACTGCGCCGCCAGCCCTGCGGTTTAGCAGCCTGCCTGGCAGATTACTTTGCCACAGCATACCACCGGCAGCTCCGCGGGTGGGTGCACACTGGCTCATTCATCACCGCCATCGCACGCTCGCTCGGGATCGTGCCCGAGGGAGATCCGGTGCTGTCCGATCCGGTCCCGTCTACCAGGTTGAGCCGCGCGTCAGTTTCTAGCATGCAGATCACCCGTCGCTTTGATGTTGGTCTGAGGTTTAGGGGCGGAAACGGGCTGATTTGGCAGCCGGAGCCGGTGCCGGAGGTCATCCCGGTTGTTATTTAGGTGAGGCCTGGAGTGTTGGCCCCTCCTGATGTTCAGGCGGCCGCTCGGCAGGCTCAGCTACAGGCTCTGGGACTCGATGAGTTCCCGGGCCAGCCTCAGGCTCAGCCTGTATTAGAGGATCCGGCTCAGGAGGAGCATATCGAGGAGATCCCGGTACCACCAGTTCAGCCAGCTCCTGAGCCGCCACAGTACCCGCAGCACGTTTACGCTGACCTGCCTCCGGTAGCGCGTGAGGTGGCTCGGGACTTCGACCGGCGCCTCAGACGCCAGGCCGCACGCCAGGACTGGATCATCGAGACGCTCGTTTCTCTACGAGAGCGCGCTGGGTTGCCTCCACTTCCCCTCCCACCGTCCCCACCGCACGAGGATTAGTATCTTAGTTTGTTTGTATAGTGTTTTGTTATGTATTATGCAGTCAGTTGTACCTTTTTGTTTTGTATGTACAAACTGATATATATATATATATATATATATATATATATATTGCAGTTAATCTTCTATTTACATCACGTTGGTTTTGGATTGTTTACGTTTAATTCTTATGGTTTTCTGTACAATTTATTTAACGTGTTCGTTTAATTTAACAAAATAAACTAGGTTAACAGTTTATAAAGACGCACTTATATTATATACATTCTATAAAAATAATGACGTAAAAAAACGTAATTATAAAACAACGTATTATAAAGGCCACCCATTATAAAACTCAAATACAATTTTTCTCCAAAAAAACACTACCAAACTAACCCACATCCCACCTATTTCAAAAAAAAAAAAACAACACAAGTCAACAGCCAACGCTTTTTGTCTTTTTGCACACTCGAAGCGCCCCGCTTTCAGTCCTTGTCTGTTGACCTTGGCCAAAGCGCCCCGCTATGGCCAAAGCGGGGCGCTTCGAGTGTGTAAAAAGACAAAAGCCGTGTGCGAATAGACCAGGCCATTATTAAACCAAATATTTGTATAGAAAAAAAATTAGTTTTATATCACTTAAACACTATTCATCAAGCTTGGTCAATAATATATATAAAATTTGTAGATTCGTTAGGCAGCAAAATTATATAAAAGTTAAATGACAAGAAATGTTTATGAAAAATCCAAACAAACAACTTTTAACAAAATAACGGGTATACTTGATAATCGACGGGTAAATTATCGAACAAGTTCTTGACGGGGTATAAGACACTATTTTAATATTGAGTATGAGACATAATCTAACAATACTTAACCCATTGGCATCCATTACTCCGGCAAGATATTTCATTCATGTTCATCTAATTAATTTCCAATATTCTTCAAAAACATGCCTTTTGTGTTGCTCATGATCTCGGACATAAAGTCTAAATACATTGTGAAAGTTATTTACATGACAAATATAATAATTTAGCAGACAATGAAAGGTGTGATCGTGTTAGGCCATGGGGTATCTCTAACATCTAGAGTGTTAACAATGATATGACATGTTAACAGTTAACTAACATTGCAAACCATCATCTCCTTATGTTAAAGTGCATTAAATGAGTTATGTGTTAACATGTTAACCCAATGTTAAGATATTGAATTAACTATTATTTTCTTTTTTAGACAAAATTCTAAAAGATAGGGTTAAATAAAGTTAATTGATTAAACCATTTCCTTAGAGTGAGTCAAAGTGAAACGAGGAAAAAAAATTTGATGTGTCACTTAGGTGGAGTTAAGATAGGTGGTTATTTCCGTAGAAGGATGCACAAAAATCGGATCATTACAAACAAAAATCATTTTTGGCATGGCCTTAAAACAAGTATTTTAAAAAATATATATATCCATGACCATGAATGCAAACAAAGGACATTTGCTCGTGGCAATCACCATCATTCATAACTATTGTTTTGGCCCATTCTAATGTTTTAATTTTTGATTTAATAGACTATTCAAGACGTTTTTATGTATTATAGATTTTAGAGTTAATTACATACTTAGTCTCTGTGGTTTGCACAAAATAACATACTTAGATACTAGTAGTTTAAAATCACCTTCTAGGGTGTTAACTTTTTATTTTGTAACGTTTGGAGGTATTAACTACTAGGGTATTAACATAGTCCCTGTGGTTTGCAGAAAATAACATACTTAGATACTAATAGAATGTGATTTCTGCTAAGAAAGAGGCCCCTGTGAATTTCCTCACGGACCCTATGGAAGGGAGATCTACTCTTCGACCAGCGGATCTGCTCGTCTTTGGCTGGGCTGGGGGGAAACATGCTTGTGTAGACCTCACGGGGGTTTCCCCTTTGGTTGGTTTAAGGGAAAACGGGTTTGTAGCTGGACTAGCAGCAAGAAAGGCAGAATCAAAGAAAGTGGATAAGCACGCTAAAGCTTGCGCAGAGAACCAACATGTCTTTATCCCTTTTGCCTTTGATACTTTTGGCTCCCTAGCGCCAGAAGCCATCAACTTCTTGACGAGGGTTCAACGGGTTATCCACAGCAATTGTTCGACCCCAAGGGGGCAGGGGTTTGTGTTCGGGAGGTTGGGGTTTGCAATTCAGAAAGGGCTGGCGGCGCAGCTTGTTGCCCGTCTACCTTCTGTTTTGATGTAACTTAACAAGTTTTCTGGTTATATCAATCGTATGTTTATATTAAAAAAAAAAAAAAAAAAAATTACATGTGTAATAAACAGGAATCAACTAGTGAAGAAAATACTGATTATTAACCTACAAATAATGTTAATACCTCCAAACGTTACAAAACGAAAAGTTAATACCCTAAAATGTGATTTTAAACTATTAGTACCTAAGTATGTTACTTTGTAATTAACTCTAGATTTTATATATAAATTACACCGTATGACCGAAGAGCGTTCACATTGAAATCCCTCTAGTCTTCCATCTCAAACCCTATAATTTAAAAAAAAAAAATTAATGTTTTAAAAATTTTGCACTTCACTCGATTCATTAAAATAGAGAACAGACGTATGGTTTGATAGTCCCTATATATAGAGAATTATTATTACTATTCGTTCCGTATATTTTGTTGTGAGTGAAAAATAGATAAAATATAATTAAAAAAGAATAAAACAAATATTTTAATTTAATTGAATAAATATTTTAGGAATCAAATGGCTTTAAAAGGTAAACAAATATTAAAGATAATGTATTTTTAATTAATTTATTTAAATGAAGATAGTAATTCAAATGTGAATTACATTCAATAGCATATTCTTTTGAGTTATATACAATTTCATTATACTTAAAAAAACAAAGATAAACATAACAAAGGGAAAAACATATCTCAATTGGTACTCTTAGCATACTCTACTGAATCAATAGGTAAATCATAAAATCAAAATATTTGAAACAGGTATGGGGACAAGTATTTGAGTATGATATTACTTTTAATTTTTTTCATAGGTATGGAACATGTATAGCAGTGGTGAAGCTTGACCCGAATGACGGGAGGGGTCGAAAACTTATATATCCAAAAATTTCTATAGAACCGGGGGGTCGAAAACGTATATACCCAAAAATTTATATACGAAAACCACATATATAACACTAATGAGCGAAAACACCACCCTCTCCCGCCCCTTCTATACTCCGCCCCTGTTGTACGGGATTAAGTAATATACCCAATTACCCAAAACATATACCGTTCACTCGATAATACATCCAATTTTTTTCTTTTTATCTTTAAGTTTTTTTTACATATCTAGTACAAATCCGTTAATCTAAATAACATGTAGAAATGAACATACAAGTTTTTTGATGTTCATATATTTAAGAAGTTTATATTAGTTTTTAGAGAGTAGGATGCATATAGTATGTAATTGATTAATGTATACTTATAAAAGAAGTGGATGGTAAGAATTTGCTGTTTTTGAAAAACCCAACACGTCTACCCGATATATGACAGATAATTCTCCGATAGATATCTGACGGGTATTGGGTTGGGAGATGGGACAACATTTTACAATCTGGTATGGGGGTTAGATTACCAAAAATCGTCCCAAACATGCCCTGTTGTCATCCACACTACTCATCAAATCTAGGTGTTTAAATTCAGTTATCCAAAAATTATGAATAGTACATTTCTGTATCCGAAATTTAGATATCTGAAAAAATGAAAATGGATTTGGATACCCTAAATGAACATTCGAATTTTGATAAGATGAACTTTTTTCTAGGTTCCAACGTTAATAAAAATTAGAGTAAAGTATTATTAGAGTCCATGCGGTTATGTTGAGAACCAAGTTTTTTAATTTCAACAATCAAGTTCTCAACATTGCACAATTTGAACAATTGAGTCCCTCCTATCCAGTTGGATGCATGTTTAGATTATAGTGAAAAGACCAAAATACCCCCCAAATTTTTATATGCAACATGAGTCCCTGCCTTAAACTTAAAATTTTACCTCCAAATTCAAATCTTTTAAATTTTGAACTTACCACTCTTAACTAATCTTAACCAATCACTATCAATTAATTGCTAAACTGCTGAATTTGGGCAACTGCTGCATTTGAAACACTCCAACTGGTTGCTAAACAACTAAACTGCTAAACATACTAATAACATACTAATCAACTATTAAAGATACTCAATTGTTCAAATTGTGCAACTTTGGAGATTTGATTGTTGAAATTAAAAAAGAAAAATTTGGGGCTTAACATGCAATCTGGTGTAAACCACAGAGACTATAAAAATTAAGTATGTGTTCCAAATTCAAACTATAAACAAAGAACACTTTTAAACCCAATAAGTTGATATTCATAATTTATACGTTACAAACCTTGTTTTATTGCTATTTTGTAAAGAGTACTTTTTGTAACATAAGTAATCTACGTCATCAAAAAGTTAACTGAGTTAATTTTCAGTTAGTATGGAATTGCTGGAGAAAATAGTTTGTCTGTAAACATTTTCAAAGTTGGGATTAATCCGACTAATAGGTCAAAGTTGAGAGTATTAAAATCCAATTTTCCAAAAATAAATTTAGTTTTTTAAATGCTGAACTTTTTTCTGAATGGATTTTTTTTATTCTATGTCCCTGTCGTTTGTGGTACTTGAACCTTAGACCTATTTGTGGTACTTGAACCTTAGACCTCTCACTACCAAACACAACTGTTTAAAGGCTTTACTTTTACCCATTGACCACCACCCACCCAATTGAACTGTTGAATTAACCGGATGTAACTAATAATTATGACCAAGTGGGGTTAGCTCACTTGGTAGAGGCTTTTGTCTCTTAGCAATCACAAACAAGAATGATTATATTTGTAAATATAAAAGTTTGGGAGAGTAAAAGGAAGAAAAATAGCAATTCTTTATTTTAGGTTTTTCTTTCATAGACATATAAAGAAGATAAAAAAAATACTGATCCTGGGCCGATTTGATGATTTATGATGCGGCCCCCTTCACAATTTTCTCTTCATTAGAAAGGCCGAAGCCCAACTTTCACAATTATAAAGAAAAAATAATTTACACACCCTCTTGGCCTCTTTGTCAACTAGCTACTATTAAATCTATACCAATCATCATCCGGATACTAAAATCCTCAAACACTTAACTAAGAACATTTTTGTCATGCACCTTGATACCATTAGATAACAAGCCCTTTGGTAACTTTCATAACTAAAAGAAAAAAAACACCGATCGAATTGAATTATGATAAGAACTTAGAAGTTTTATTAAAATTTGTAAACTAAGTTAAAGTAATATATTTTCTTTTTCATTAAGATATATGATTAATTGGTTTGCTTGTGGATTAGCTTTCAAGATAATTCATGTTGTTACTAATAATGTTATGATCACCACTTTATCACGCAACTTGATACTATATATTCCATCCCATGATCTTTCTAATGGTCACAAAACTCATTTGAAAAACACATTTCTTAGTGGTCACATTTTTTACACTAAAAAAACAAGTTTTTGGTAAATTTTACACTACACCGATTTTGGCGGGAGACGAGGCACCCTCGGGCCTCCATTATCGTCCGCCCATAGTGCCAGCCATGCACGTCTCCAACCCACGTCACATGCTTCCCATTTTCAAGCGCGTGTTTTAGTGCATTATTTGGTTTAATTTGTGCATTTCTTTATCATGTCCTTAGTGGTCAGTTATTAAATTACGAATTTTGAATTTAAATAACCCCAACTTTCACCAATTGGCCAATAACACTCCCAACTTTCAATTTGCACGTCAGCACTCCCAACTTTCAACTTATTGACCGATAACACTCTCTAACTAACTGAACCCTAACCCGTTAGCTGATGTCAGCTGCCACGTCATCAGAAATGTCATGCCAGCTGCCACATCATCAAAAAATGCCACATCCGTTGCCACGTCATGTGCCACATCAGCAAAAAGAGCCACATCAACAAAAACTAGGGTTCAGTTAGTTAGGGAGTGCTATCGGCCAATAAGTTGAAAGTTGGGAGTGCTGGTGTACAAATCAAAAGTTGAGAGTGTTATTGACCAATTGGTGAAAGTTGAGGTTATTAAAATCCAATATCCCATTAAATAATGTGTCGATGTAAGGCTATGGGTATGTTTGGCATGGAGCTTTAGGCTTTTAAGAAAAAGCTCATACTCAATAAAAAAACCTTGTTTGGTTGAAGGAGCCTGAAGCTTTTAGCTTAGAAGCTTGAAACTTTTGGTTGAACGCTCCTACTAGTAGCATTTAGAAGGAGCTATAAGCTTTTAGGGAAAAATGACTATTTTAACCTCTAAAGATAATGAAGTTTTTAGTTATGTTTTTTTAGTAATGTTCATTTTAGTCATTTTATACATTTTATTAAAAGCTCCAGCAAATTTGTCAAACACCTAAATATATCTAAAAAGCTACAGCTACAATTACCAGTTTTCAGCCACCAGCCACAAGCTACTTTTGCCAAACATACTCTATATAGCCATCAATTTTTATATTAACTATTCTTGTTTATTTCCAGAAACTAACTCTCTCTAGTTAAACCTCCTTCTTCTTCGACGATCTATCTCCAAGCTTCAGTTAACTCCTTCTTTGGCTAAGTACTCTATCACTAGGGTACAAACAATTACAACAAACGTTTTAGGCCATAGAATCGAGCAACAACAACAACAACAACCAACTTTCACCAATTGGCCAATAACACTCCCAACTTTCAATTTGCACGTCAGCACTCCCAACTTTCAACTTATTGACCGATAACACTCTCTAACTAACTGAACCCTAACCCGTTAGCTGATGTCAGCTGCCACGTCATCAGAAATGTCATGCCAGCTGCCACATCATCAAAAAATGCCACATCCGTTGCCACGTCATGTGCCACATCAGCAAAAAGAGCCACATCAACAAAAACTAGGGTTCAGTTAGTTAGGGAGTGCTATCGGCCAATAAGTTGAAAGTTGGGAGTGCTGGTGTACAAATCAAAAGTTGAGAGTGTTATTGACCAATTGGTGAAAGTTGAGGTTATTAAAATCCAATATCCCATTAAATAATGTGTCGATGTAAGGCTATGGGTATGTTTGGCATGGAGCTTTAGGCTTTTAAGAAAAAGCTCATACTCAATAAAAAACCTTGTTTGGTTGAAGGAGCCTGAAGCTTTTAGCTTAGGAGCTTGAAACTTTTGGTTGAACGCTCCTACTAGTAGCATTTAGAAGGAGCTATAAGCTTTTAGGGAAAAATGACTATTTTAACCTCTAAAGATAATGAAGTTTTTAGTTATGGTTTTTTAGTAATGTTCATTTTAGTCATTTTATACATTTTATTAAAAGCTCCAGCAAATTTGTCAAACACCTAAATATATCTAAAAAGCTACAGCTACAATTACCAGTTTTCAGCCACCAGCCACAAGCTACTTTTGCCAAACATACTCTATATAGCCATCAATTTTTATATTAACTATTCTTGTTTATTTCCAGAAACTAACTCTCTCTAGTTAAACCTCCTTCTTCTTCGACGATCTATCTCCAAGCTTCAGTTAACTCCTTCTTTGGCTAAGTACTCTATCACTAGGGTACAAACAATTACAACAAACGTTTTAGGCCATAGAATCGAGCAACAACAACAACAACAACCATACCCAGTAAATCCCACAAATAGCAAAGCTACTTATAGGGTCTGGGAGGGTGGGATGTAGGCAAACCTTGCCTCTATCCATAGAATCGAGCAAAAAAGTTTAATCTATATTGTAAGTTAAAAATATATGTAATGACTAAATGAAAAGAGATAACAGAATAATTGAAGTGCCTAGAAAATTAACTTTAACATTATACGTTTTGACGCTATATAAATACATTTAAGAAAATTTCATATATTTAGAGAACTTTTAGGGGACTGGGGGTGGTGCGTGATGGAACTCCCATCACTCGTGGAAAACTTTAGCACACCGCCGCCACCACCTCCCATCACTCGTGAACTTTATCACTCGTGGAGTTTTCCACGCGTTGATGTCCATTCCGTGATAATTGATGTGAGAGGGTGTAGGGGTTTATTGTTGGGTGTTGTGAGTGATGACCACCGCCACTAAAAAAGGTTGTGGGTGATGAAATAATTGTTGATGACATAGCAGAACTTGATTGGATATTGTGAGTAATGAAATTTGTACCACCTCCAGTCCACTTACAAAAGGGCCTCGATTTCAAAGTTTGTAATAAGCCCCAAATTATATTGAGCCTCCCCTATAGCGAATAGCAATGGACATGATAACATAACAAGACACCTTTAAGTGAACTCCAATGGTCAGTTTTACATCAACTGCTATGTAGCCGGCCCTGTTGACTTCTTCTTTGATGTCGATGGCCGAACCAAAAGTTAAAAAGATGAGGTACTAGAACTAATAAAAAAAATTGCAAATAAGACCACAACTTTTGTTTTTCTTTAACTACAAATTTAGATCACTGACGGAGCACTGTAGTATCATCGTGCCACTAGTGGAACCGCCCGATCATATCCGTCTTCATTAGGCAACAATGTCTATACACCAATTTAGGAGGAAACCCAATAAATCTTGGAAAAAACCTACTTATGGGAATCGAACGTAGAACCTAACGGTCCCTAAGCTTTATCTCACCTTTAAGATGCCACTAATATATAATGCCGTGGGCTAGACCTCTCATGTACCCTCAAGGAAATCATGCTCCCAACAAAAAAAAGGTACTAGACTTTAACTACTACAAAATATTAAAGTAGACGGCCCAAATGATCCATTGCCTATAAAACGTGACAAAAACAAAAGTTGATTTAACACTTTAAGAGACCAAATCCTGCTCTATCTTCTTGTCACAAAATTTATTATCTTCAGGATCTTAGAAAATCCAAAACGTGGGTGTGTGGATTCTGAGATTGAGTCACGAAGATGCACGGTATAGCTGTAACATATGTAATATATCTAGTTCAATGCTTATGATGATTTCTGAAGATGAAACTTTCGTAACAAAAAATGAAAGCATTTAGTTTTTTTGAACGGAGAAAGCATTTTTAGTTAATAATTAAGTCGATTATAGCATTGGTATCACAAATTAGGAATAATGGTTCTTGATTATTACACACCAACTTAATGTTGGACATTTGTGAAAATAGCACTTTTCATAAATATAGGAAAATGCATATTCCTAATTTTGGACTAGAAATAAATATAAGAAACTGAGTGGGTTTTATATATTTATTTGTGGGTTTGTGTTCTATATTGGAAGAGTTTCGCAACGAACTAAAAGATGAATGAGATATCGATCCTCTAAGTTTGGTGTTTGAAACATTGAATACTGAAAAACTTGGGAAAGTGGCACCTTGTCCCACATAGGAGGAGAGATGAAACTTAAAGGGGGTACTTAAGTGGGAACATTTCATCCTTAGGGTCTGTTTGGTATGGGGTAATGGAATAGACGGGGGAATGGAATGGACGTGGTAATGGAATGGATGAGGTAATGGAATTGATCATTACCATTCCATGTCTTGTTTGGTTATCATGTGAGAATAGAATAAAGTATTAGTTTTTGTTGTTTGGTATGCGGGAAAAGACGAAGGAATAAAATCGGATGGCGATGGTCAATGATGGGCGGTGATGGTGGGAGGTGATAGGTGGCAGTTGTAGGCGGCAGTTGACGGCGGTGGTGGGTGGAGACGGTGGAAGGTGGTGACAGCGGTGGTGGTGGTGGGTGACCGCGAAGGTGGGTGGCGGCAGTGGTCAGAGGTGGTAGCGGTGGTGACGGTGATCGCAGGTGGTAGCGGCGGTGGCGGTGGGTGGTGGCGGTTTCTAGCGGTGGCGGAGGTTGGAGGCGACGGCGGCAATGATCGGAGGTGGCAGCGGCGATGATTGAAGGTAGGTGGTGGCGGTATCGGAGGTGGCAGCGGTGACGATGGGTGGCGGCGGTGGCCGGTGGCGGAGGCGGGTGGTGATGGAGGCGGGTGACGGCGGCGGATGCAGGTGGTGATGGGTGGTGGTGGGTGGTGTCAACGGGGGTGGGTTGTGGTGTTGTTAATGAAAGCTGAAGAGGGAATGGAATGGAAAAAAAACAGGGGTGATGGATGGAATGATTTTGAGGGAATGAAATGCATTTTGGAATGGGCGATTCCATTCCATTGACCAACCAAACACTCATTTCTGCATTCCTTCACAATGGTCCAGTCCATTACACCTCTCATTCTTGCATACCAAACGCTACCTTATTGTTTCATGGAAGCACACACTACCCTAATTCGCACTCGCACACGTGCGTGGCTTGAGAGTCGCCTTTGTATTTTTTGACTGCGCGCGCGTAATGAAGCACATGGGCTGCAAGGATCAGGGTGCGGATTCCTACAATCTTAAAACAAATTTTTAAAACACCGTTTGTGTTGAATCACAAACAATTCTGCTGTGATTTTCAAACCAGTTTTGACTTCACGCAGTTTGTATTTAAAAAAACATTTTTTTTATGTTTTGGTTCAAAGCAACAACTTTGTCAAAACAGATTATGTTTCATCTTTTCTTTTCTGTAACTGAATTCTAAAAACTTATTGTTGTGGTCTTCAAAGTTGGACTTAGAAGCTGCACTGTGGTTTCAAAACTCACTTTGCTTCTGTTTAGTTTGAAACAATAATAAATTAGCACATTTATTATTTCTAAATAGTTTTATTAACTTGGTTTTGTGGAAATTTTTCAGAATGTCGACTGAAAACGTGAACACCAGTAACACGAATGTTGTTTTCGGCACCCCTGCCAACACTGTGGGAGTGTCCATAGTGGCAAATCATGCTGAACGACCCGAGAAGTTCTCGGGTCTCCACTTCAAAAGGTGGCAACAGAAGATGTTCTTCTACTTAACCACCATGAACCTTGCGAGGTTCATGACTGAAACCGCTCCCCAACCTGCGGAAGGGGAGACCGACGCTCAAGCTCAGTGCGCGGTAGTTGCTTGGAAGCATTCGGATTTCATTTGTCGAGGCTATGTACTCAACGGTCTCTCGGATTCCATGTATAATGTGTACTACAATATCATGACTTTCAAAGAATTATGGGAGTCTTTTGATAAAAAGTACAAAACGGAGGATGTGGGAACAAAGAAATTTGTTGTCGCCCATTTCTTGGACTACAAAATGGTTGATAACAAGACTGTTATGAACCAAGTCCAAGAGTTGCAAATTATACTTCATGACATCCACGCTGAGGGCATGGTACCTAGCGAGACTTTCCAAGTGGCAGCCATGATTGAGAAATTGCCTCATTCGTGGGTAGAATTCAAAAACTACCTAAAGCACACGCGAAAGGAAATGTATGTGGAGGAACTTATCGTTCGTCTTCGTATCGAAGAGGATAATAAGGTGGCCCAAAAAGGCACTATTTTGCAAGCTTCGGCTAAGGCAAACATTGTGGAAACTGGGGAGTCCTCAAAGGGCAATAAGGGCAAAGGGGGTAAGAAGGACAAGGGGAAAGCAAATGTTAACAACCTTGGACCAAAAAAGGGGGCTGTGAAAAAAAAGCCTGCGCCTTTCCAAGGTACTTGTTACAACTGTAACGAGACGGGGCACCGTGCTAACCAATGCAAGAAACCAATGTCACACCACAACCGATGGCGGAAACATCGGGGCGGGACGAACAAATCGCTCAAAGCATCATAACGCTACTTGTTTCAATATAGATTAATAAAAAATTCATAATAACAACTAAATTGTCATACAAACCAAACACAGTCAAAATTGTATCAAAGCATCCCAAAATTTCAAACATTGTTCAAAATATTGTCTTTCTAAGGTGCGTTTCTAAAGTCACCCTAGCTCGATTAATATCATCAACAAAAACGTTGGCGAGTATACAAGTTTCATACATAGCATATATAGTTTAAAATGAGAATTCCTCATATCCAACATGAATAACATATTACAAGTTTCAACATGCTAAGTTCACGTAATCAATATGTTAACCTAAGTTTCCAACGCGTTAATTTTGCATGTCCGAAAAGAGTAGCGGGAGGCTAACATGTTTGACTCGACAATACCCCAAGACTCAAGGGCGGTGCGTTAATCCTATAACGCTATAATTGTCAAGGTGGCTAAACATAAGATTCAACGTTCACATAACATACAAGTCTCTCAAGTATCACAAGTATCATGTTTTCATGTTTAACAGTGGATACAGTATACTATAAACAAGTTTCAAGTGTCGTGCGTTTATATAGAATACATGTTGCATCCCAAAGTGTTTAAAACAAAAGGGGATCGAGTATACTCACAGTGAGTGCTTAGATTCCAAACACAGTTTGGTTGGATCGAAGGGAGCGCTGGATCAGCCTGCATGCGGGAACAGAGCATAAGTCCTCTAAGTGCTGACCCGGTCGGGAACAGAGTGTCGAATAGTGCAAAAAACGGGTTAAGTGTTCGACAGACTATCTGAACGGATGATCATCCGGATGGATGGTCATTCGGTCGGATGGCCATTCAAAAGGATGGCCATTCGGTCGGATGACCATTCGAACGGATGGTCATTCAGTAGTTCGTGGTTGTTTTGAACTGTTTAAAGTTTTGATGTTTTGATCAAAGTGCCCTACAAAAGTAAACAACAATTGTTACCATAGGCAGATCATCTGCACGGATGGTCATCCGTTCGGATGGCCATTCGGGCAGATGGTCAATGTTTGAAATTTCGTAAAATTTTCCAAGTAAAGTTTTGAATTAACGGAGACGGCGTAACGACGTGTCAAACAACGGAAACATACCAAATCCAGTTCATTTGGTCGAATGGGTACCACCCCTTCGGACAGACGAGCTGTTCTTGGTGTAAGTTCATGTTCGACCTATTAATCGGTCCATATTTTCGGTGGAAATCAGTTTTCAAGCTGACTCTCGACTAAAGAGCGAGTCGAGAGTCTGTTTGAGTCCGATTTCACCGGTGTTTTGTATAAATCAATGAGAAGTTCAGAAATAAGTTGTAAAATGTGAAGGTTTATCAGATCTGGGCTGAGAACAGGTGAAAATCCTTTACATCTGATATGAAAATGTGAAAATCTTCTTGATCTTAGACCAACTCCAACTTATTGGTGCTTCACAACAGTTTTGCCTAAGCAAAACGAGTGGAATCAACCTTCAGAAGGTCTAAAATCAGTGTTTTTATGAAAATGTTAAGGTGTGTGTGTGATCTTGATGAAGGAGATGGTGTAGAAGTGATTAGAGATGAAGATTAGAGGAGATTTGAGGTAAATAGCTTACAATTTGGCCTTGGATCTTGTCTGGAACTTGAGAGCAAATTGTAGTGGTGAAAGGTGAAAATGAAGCTTAAGTGCATTATTTATAGGTGACAGTGACAGGCTCAATCGAATGGTTGTGATCGGATGAGTTAAGGCGGTGGTGCAAGTGACGGTGTCGGATGATGTCTGGTCGAATGGCCATCCGGTCGGATGGTCATCCGGGCGGGTGGTCATCTGAGTGGATGTCCATTCGGACGGCCAGTTCTCAATTGTTAGTTTTCCAACTTTGGTTCGTTTTGTGAGCGAGGTTAAGTGTTGCGCTGCGTATTATTGTGAGTAGCCATTACATGGAGTATTATTACATCTAGATGTTCAAATAGCATAAATAACAAGAGTAACCTCGTGTTTCGAATAAGTTCCTAGTTTATTAAGTATCAAAGCATCACAAAGAGTCAAGAGTCTAGGATAAGTACATCGTTCACATATAATAAGCATCACATAGCGTAATAGTTTCACATAATTTAACACAATTAAGATTCAAACAGTCTCATTTCTCATTATGATCGATAGTCTCGAGAGTACAAGTATCGCTGGATCGGAAGTACGATAAGACTTGCCAAGATAATAAAAGCATCAAAATGCTGGGCGTTACAGTCTCCCCTGCTTTAGGAGATTTCATCCCTGAAATCTAAGAGGAATACTGAACAGAGAGTTGTGGATACTTGGTTTTCATTTCACTCTCGAGTTCCCAAGTGAATTCGGTGCCATGATTTCCTTCCCATCGAACCTTAACTATGGAAATCTTGCTGCGCCTTAGCCGCTTGGTACCTCGGCCCATGATTTCGACCGGTTTTTCCATAAAATGGAGAGTCTCGTTTATTTGCAAGTCTTTGATGGGAACTTGAAGTTCCTCATCTGCTAAGCCTTTCCTGAGATTAGAGACAAGAAACGTTGGATGTACGTTGCTAAGCTCTTGAGGTAAATCGAGTCGGTTAGCCACCTTGCCAATCCTTTCGAGTATCTTGAAAGGACCTACATAGCGAGGGGCAAGCTTTCCCTTTTTACCAAAATGTATCACTCCCTTCCAGGGAGATACCTTGAGTAGGACGTGGTATCCAACATTAAATTCCAGAGGCTTACGCCTTTTGTCAGCATAGATCTTTTGTCTGCTTCTAGCCTTGAGCAAGTTGTCACGGATTTGAAGAATCTTATCCATCGTCTCTTGAATGATCTCAGGGCAAGTAAGTTGCTTGTCACCAATCTCATGCCAACTGATGGGAGATCGGCACTGGCGGCCGTATAAAGCTTCGAAATGAGCCATCTGAATACTGGAATGGTAGCTGTTGTTGTACGAGAATTCGATCAATGGTAAATGTACATCCCAATTACCACCAAAGTCGATGACACAGGAATGGAGCATGTCCTCTAGGGTCTAGATAGTACGTTCAGTCTGTCCATCCGTTTGAGGATGAAAGGTTGTACTAAGATTCAAGTGAGAACCCATAACGGACTGAAAAGTTTGCCAAAGACGCAAAGTAAAACGACCATCGTGGTCAGAGATGATATCAAGGGGTATACCATGACAACATATGATTTCATCAGTGTAGATTCAAGTTTCTCCACTTTGAAATCTACGAATAGGAAGAAAGTGGGCTGATTTGGTCAAACGGTCGATGATTACCCATATACTATCATGACTGGAAGGTGTTCGAGGGAGTTTAGTTACGAAGTCCATAGCCATGCTATCCCATTTCCAAACAAGGATTTCAGGTTGTTGGAGAAGTCCTGAAGGACGCTGATGCTCAGCCTTGACCTTTGAGCAAGTGAGACATTTCGAGACGTAAGAGGCTATGCCCTTTTTCATACCAGGCCACCAATAGGACATACGCAAGTCATGGTAGATCTTATCGGCACCAGGATGGATAGAGTATCGGGATTTGTGAGCCTCATTCATGATGAGCTCATGAAGATTGTCGCGATCTAGCACCCAGATGCGATTGAGGTAGTTTTGAAGTCCATCAGACTTCGTCAAAAGTTGGTCTATCGAAGCACCTCGTATTTCCACGATTAGACTACCTTCGTTGGCTGACGAGTATTGAGCTTCACGGATACAAGCATGATGATCGCTAGTGATCTAAAAACAGCGGATGCTACTAACATGAGTCTTACGACTAAGAGCGTCGGCCACGACATTTGCTTTGCCAGGATGGTAGCGAATCTCGCAGTCGTAGTCGTTGAGCAACTCTACCCATCATCGCTGACGCATATTCAGTTCCTTTTGGTTAAAGATGTGCTGCATGCTCTTATGCTCAGTGAAAACCACACACTTGGTACCATATAGGTAGTGTCACCAAATCTTTAACGCAAAAACAACTGCGCCCAGCTCCAGGTCGTGGGTAGTATAGTTTTTCTCATGAACTTTGAGCTGTCAGGAAGCATAAGCGATGACCTTGTCTCATTGCATAAGAACACAACCAAGACCATGGTATGAGGCATCGCAAAATACCACGAAATCATCATTCCCATCAGGGAGAGCAAGTACGGGAGCATTACAAAGCAGATTCTTAAGGGTTTGAAAAGATTCCTCTTGCTCAGGACCCCAAGCAAAAGGTTTCTCTTTCTGAGTTAACGAAGTAAGAGGAACGACGATCTTTGAAAAGTTCAAGATGAATCGACGGTAATAACCCGCCAATCCTAAGAAGGAACGAATCTCAGATGCGGATTTAGGCGTGATCCAATTCTTCACTGCTTCGATTTTGGAAGGGTCAACATGGATTCCTTGCTTGCTAACAACGTGTCCGAGAAATTGTACTTCTTTGATCCAGAGTTCACATTTGGAAAACTTTGCGTATAGGCGTTCACCACGTAATAGTTCTAACATAAGGCGTAAATGTCGTTCATGATCAGCTTGGGTTTTCGAATAAATAAGAATATCATCAATAAAGACTATTACAAAATGATCTAGGTAAGGTTTACAAACACGATTCATAAGGTCCATGAACACAGCGGGTGCGTTGGTCAAACCAAAAGGCATAACCATGAACTCGTAGTGTCCATAGCGGGTGCGAAATGCAGTTTTAGTGATATATTCTTCGAGAACACGGAGTTGATGATAACCAGATCGAAGGTCGATTTTAGAGAAACAACTTGCGCCTTGTAGTTGGTCAAATAAGTCATCGATACGAGGGGGGGATAACGATTCTTGATGGTGAGTTTGTTAAGTTCAAGGTAGTCGATGCACATGCGAAATGAACCATCTTTCTTTTTGACAAATAGAATGGGAGCACCCCAAGGCGAGGTACTTGGACGTATAAAACCTTTGTCGAGTAGTTCTTGCAGTTGACTAGATAACTCTTGCATCTCAGAGGTTGCGAGTCGGTAAGGTTCCTTGGCAACAAGAGTCGAACCAGGTATGAGATTGATACGAAAGTCAACAGATCGAGGTGGGGGGAGACCAGGAAGATCTTCAAGAAAGACATCAGGGAAATCACACACTACTGGAACATCACTTACGCTCTTTCCCTTGCCCTTTTCTTCCACTATGTGGGCTAAAAAGGCAAAGTACTGTTTGCGTAAGCATCTATTCGCCTGAGTGCATGACATCAATTTCAGTCATCTAGAAGGTTGGTCTCCATAGACGTGTAAAGTATCACCAGACGGTAGAGGTAAACGAATGTGCTTATCGTGGCAAGCGATTTCACCATGGTTCTTACGCAATCAATCCATGCCTATTATGATATCGAAACTACCCAATTGCATGGGTATGAGGTCAATAGTGAAAACGTGATCGTTAAGAGTCAGGAGACAATCACGAAGGATAGAGTCGACTGAAATAGACTTACCATCGGCAATCTCGACTGAGAACGACTTAGGTAGTTTAGAGCGTGCACAGTTTAACAAAGATTCAAATTCCACGGAAACAAAGCTTTTGTCTGCACCAGTATCAAATAAGATCGAAGCGTAAAGATTGTTAATGAGAAACGTACCATTAACGACGTCATTGTCGTTCTGAGCTTGCTTGGCGTTGATGTTGAAAGTGCATCCTTGTAGGGCTTGCTGCTGCGGCTGCTCTTGATTCAACTGAGGGCATTGAGGATGGAGATGAGTGGTATCACCACACTTGTAGCAGGCTTGGACATTGTTTGATGGTTTGGGGTTCTGGGGAGCTTGCTGAATTTGGTGTGTCTGGCGGCAGTAAGCGGTGTTATGCCCATAACGGTTACAGGTGGTGCAATGGCGACAAGCTGAGTTTGCGGGGTGATGATAGTGACAAGTGTCGCACTTGGGATGAACCCCAGTGTATGACTTCTTGGTGTTATCAGGAGAAGCAGGGTTTGGAGTTGCAGCAGGTACAATCGCATTGCAGCCAGAATTTTGAGACTTTCGTTTCTTGTTCTTGCTGCCACTTGATTGCTGGGTAATCTGATTGGCTGGTTTCGAGGGGGTAGGTGTGCCAAACTGTTTATCACGAACACGGTTGTTGTTCAGACTTGCTACGAGATGGTAACCTTCTTCGATGGAATCTAGTTGAGCTGCTTCAATGGAATCACGCATGACAGAGGGAACCCATTAATGTACTTCATGATCATGCGTTTGGGAGTAGACACCAAGTGAGGTACGATTATGTTGAGTAGCTTGAAACGGGTGGTATAGGCCAGATTGTCATCACCAACTCTTTTCAGATGCCAGAACTCATCCTCAAGCTTTTGCTGCTCATACGGAGGGCATAATTCGACCATCATCAGTTCCCTAACCTCGGCCCATGGTAAAGCAAAGGCTTCATCATTGGAGCGGATGTTTCTTTCATTGGTCCACCATTCCAAAGCTCTGCCTTGGAAAACACCAGTTGTACTCCTCGTCTTGAGATGTTCAGGGCACTCGCTGTTGATGAAAGTAACTTCAATGCTGTCGAACCATTCCAGCATATCAGTCACCCCATCGCTGCCCGTGAAAGGCTTAGGGTTGCAGGAGACAAAGTGTTTGTAGTTGAAGCTCACAGGCTTAGGCTGGACCGCTTTCGAGTCAACAGAGGAAGGAGGAGTGTTTGAACCCTGAATTTCAGTGCCAATCTAGGGAACAATTCACGCGATCTGATCGGCCATAAAAGACATCATCTTCTTCTGGGTGTTGGTGTCACACCCAAATATTTCCACGTATTACCGGTGGGCCCGGTGGGGAGTATCGTGACGTAGTTGATATCATCATAGTCAAATAACCACAGTTCAATGCACAACGGAAGTCTAAAGTAAAATATATTACAAACCGAGTGAAAGTAACATAAGTATTACAAACGGAATGTAAGAGGATCCACAGGCGGATCTTAAAACAGAAACATAAACATTGTTCAACAGACTTTAGACGTTTAGAACTTGCAAGATTCCCTATTAACGCCCTGAGCTCCCAGCCAATTTACGTACAGTACCTGTCACTTAACCTTTTTTGGAAAATACGTCAGTTTACACTGGTAAATACAATTAACTGACTCTTTTGAAAATCTTTATGAAAATTGATTTAAATGCACAAGGCACGAAAATTCTTTTATAACTTGGGACAATTATATTAATATCAATCTTGTATCAGATTTACATGTTTGTCCAACATTTAGGGCTGGTGTTTATACAAACCGATCAAGATTAATCGACACACCACAAATATAACTCACAAGAAGTTACCCTTACGAGTGAGTATATCTTTTACATATGCAACAGGAGGTGTTATGCCTACACCTTGTGCTTAAGTTGTGGCCATTTACTTTTTAAATGAGCCAAGGATATCCAGGACACGGTCATTAACCCCCAATGTTATTTATTATCAAGCAATACTGATTAAAACGGGATTATGCAATTTAATCATCTCCGATTAAAAGGTTTCTACACCCGACCAAGCGGTATTTTTATAATACCGTATCCCAAGCCCGTATAAGGGAAAATAAGTTAAAAGTATTTACCTGAGCTTAAAATGCAATTTATACTCAGCCGTATATTCTAATCAGCAAGCACAAGTACCTCTACTGAGGCTATCAATCTGGAACGAAGGTTTTGTTAACCTATTAGATTCCTAACGGGTCTTATTTAAGTTGAAACTTAGACCGGTTAGTTTTAAGGAAAGGTTTACTGTTCAAAACGCAAGATTAAGCGCAGACCGGATTAGAATGTGATTTAGACCCGACAAGTACGAATACTTGTATAATATGGGTAAACTAAACACATCCTGGATTTTGAAGTGAAAATGATAAGGGTTGACCCGTTTCGGTTAATTTATGCAAACTAGTTACATAAACCGTACCGAACGCGAAAAGGCATAACGGGTAACCAAATGAGTCATGAACATGTTCCACAAGTTAATATGCCTTAAATATGTTGTGATATCAGTAGGATATCTTCCATTATGCCCAAAACGAATTTAAAATCACATTAAGCCCTGAAAGGGCATTTTGGTCATTTTAAAGATTATAAAAGAGGTTAAATAATAATCTGAGGTTCTGGTCTAAAATGATCAGTAAAAATATTTAATTTATCAAGTTATATCAGTAAGATATCTCACATATGTGAAAATTATCATTTATGACCAAACTATGCACCGTAGGGGCATTTTGGTCATTTCACATATGCTTTAAGGGTTAATTTTGGAAATCTGAGTTCAAAACTTTTATTTACGGTTAAAGTATAGAAACTTATTAATAACATCAGTAGGTTTCAAGCTTTAGGTGCCTAATATGGTTTTAAACCATACTATGCGCCTAAATCGCATAAAAGTCGGTATTTGACGATATTCGGTTTAAATAGGGAAATCTGAGATTTTGACCAGCCTTTACAGTTTAAAATAACTTATTTGTCATATAAAATTAGTAGAAAAAGGTTTGACATGTAAAAGATGTATAAAACTCATTTTATTAGCAAAAATGGCGTTATCGTCAATTACCGAGCCAATGCGAGAACTCCATGTTATGATTATCTTAAGATTTCTGACCGGAACAGAAGAAATGGTTCCTATGATTTTTGCCTGTAAGTTTTACCTTACACTTAATATCTAGGGCTCTTATGGAAGATTTTAAAAGTTTGCTATACTTACAATTTATGAAGGATTTATTGGTACTCGAATCAAAATAGAACTCTTAGCATTTATATTACTGATAAATGATAAGGAATGTAGCTGGTGTCATTATTGATATGAACTATCTCAGGCATTTTTAGCGCTTTCATTCTTAGGCTTTCTATCCTTAGCCGCACTTCTTTTGGCATATTTAGGGCACGTAGTCTTGATGTGGCCTTTCTCGTTACAGCTGTTGCAGACTGCATCCTTTATGGTCTTGCAATCCAACGTTTTATGTTCACTTGATTTGCGGATCCCACAAGGTAGAAGTTGAGATTCAAATCTGCATTTCCCGTAATGGCGCTTCTTGCAGGTCTTGCATACAGGTTTCTTGTCGGACTTTTGTTTGTTCTTCTTAAGTTCAAGCTAGCTCTTTTTCTTAGAAGTATGGGAGTTATCTTTCTCGCTTTTCCTTTTTAGTTCATTCTTCGGATCCAAGGTAAGAACAAGATCCTTCTTGTGAGTAAGGGAGAGTAGTCTTAATTGGGATTTGGAGCAAGTAGCATTAGGCTCTCTGAACTTTTTCACGACCTTTTTCATAGCTTTCCCAACAGTTGCGTCAATCATAGCTTCGAGAACATCTTTGTCAATTTTGAGGTTCATTATTGTAGCATCATTAGCATGCGTCGCATCATCAATGGCGCGATTGACGGTTATTTCATCCGAGTTTGTCATACTCAAGATTTGGTTCCTAACACCAAATGAAACAATTACTTAGTTGCAATCCAACAACCACTATTCATCATCCTGATGGCCTTAACATATACTAACCATGGTATCATTAAACCATACAGGCTAATATAGTACTAACATTCTTAATGAACGTTACTTAAATATATATATATATATATATATATATATATATATATCAATTATACTTAGCCTAGGTCATAAAAGACCATCAATGGCATTTAAGGTTTGGACCTAGTCCATCACCTTTTTAACAGGGGATCAAAATGTCACATCTGTCTTTATTATATTGATGAATTTGGATAGCTTGAAAACTTGCCATAAGGATATCAGAAAAGAGTGATTCCTAATAGATATAAAATATCTATCTAAGATTTGTTGAAGTAGTCTCTCAAGTATCATCGGCCAATTTTACCTCGCGCTATATGTCTAGAGTCCTAATCAGGCGGAGACAACATTTTACAACATTTATTGTCCACAATAGACTTATCTGTGCCAGAATCAAATAAATTTCTGCATAAACCTCTTGATAAGGAAGGGTACCTGCTATATTGTGATCATTCTGCACCATCTCCTGGGCGTTCCTCTGGAAGACTCACGCGTTTGTTTCCCTGGCCTCTCCAGGCTTCTTTATAAGTTTTGGGCAGTTGGTTTTGATGTGCCCATCCTTGTTACAGTTGTAACAAGTCGCGTTCTTCAACTCCTTACAATCTAAAGTGTTGTGACCCTTGGTCTTGCAAATTCCACACAGTTTAGCACGCGGGTCAATCGTACATTTTCCAGAATGTGCTTCCTGCAGTTACTGCATTTGGGTCTGTTATTGGACTGACTCGAGTTTTTCCTAAACTCATAATCTTTCCTGTGCCCAGAACTTCCCTTTTTCTTCTTTTTAGATTGGTGAGAGCTTTCCTCTTCTCCTTTCTTTTTTCCCTCACCAAAAGTCTTAACAGACTTATTCCTGATTGCATCTAAATTGAGAGATAAAGATAAGTCCACCACGGACCTATATGTGGTAGGCCTAGATGCCTTGACATTTCCATTAATTTCTGGTGCTAGGCCTCCAATAAAACGCGCTATGCATTTAGGTTCAGGGGTGACTAAATAGGGAACTAGGCGGGACATAGTGTTGAAACTCGTCACGTATGCCTGACAATCTAAATCCTTCATGACCAGAGTCAAGAAGTCTGTTTCTATCTTTTCTACCTCATGCTGAGGACAGAAGTTTTCCTTGATTAGTGCAACAAATTGATCCCAAGACAAGTTATACAATAGGATCTTCCCATTGGCTTGGATCAATGATCTCCACCATGCCAACGCTTCTCCCTTGAATGATTGTGAAACAAACTTCACAATATCCTGCTCTGCACGACCACTGATGTCTACTACTGTGTCCATCTCATCCAGCCATGTCATACAATCGATGGCTCCTTTCTCTCCTGTAAAGTCCCTTGGTTTGCAAGAGACAAAGTATTTATAAGAGCAGGTCTTAACATGTGGCTTCGGATTGAGCACAATTTGCCTAGATGGATCACTTCTCTGATTCGACGAATGATGAGAATCATCCTTATGAGATATATGTGTCTTAGAAGGTGGCTCCGTATGAGGTGCAGAATGATTCCTGGTGCGAGCACCACTTGTTTCTTTAAATTGTCTGTCAATGGCTCGAGTGACAACATTATCTATCATTGTCTGTAACTCTGCAGTTGTTACATTCATCCTTGCATTGTCATCCCTCATATTGGGATGACTGTTGACTTCATCTGATTCAGACATGCTGAAGCTTGTTTTCTATAAAACAATCGCCAATAATTTTGCATAGGAGTCTATTTCAGAGTCATCATCTTCGATGATTCATTAACCATGGTATTAATAGACCATATTTGGTTAATTTGTTAATCAGGTTTATTTTTAATCTTTCATTATAATTAATCCAGCTATAAGCTATTAGGGATATTGAAATGGCACAAAAAGGCCTTGTTAAGAGGACAGTTTTGGATTTATAAGCCATGATCTTATAGGATCGAGGCATTAATGACAGAGAGTCAAAAAATACAACTGTTTTTTGTCTTTTAGGACAATAAATATAGCCCGTAGGCATTTCATCACTAATGGATGTTTATGTTATGATCATCTTATAGGATGATATAAGCCATGATTTCTGGATCATTAGGCTAAATCGGGAAATTGGAAGAATCCAATATAGGGATGACTATTGTGATTTTCTCGAACCACATTTGTCAAGAGTGTTAACACGTTCTTAGGTGTTAACAAGGATTTATTATCTTAAAAAGGCTTTACCATTTTAGCTATGTCGAAAATGACATATAGGCTAGGTCATACCTTTAAGATTTTCTTTGATATATAATGGCAGAGCAAATCATAAATTGAAATGATGTTCAGATTTAGGACATAATACATACGTATACTATTCAATACCAAAGTAAAATAGCAAACTTTTCTTAGAAAGCCTCAAAAATACAATAATTGCCCTAAACGGGTCTTATACAAAGAAATTCGCCCATGCGGGGACTACTATAGAAATGAAATATAAAGAAGGAAGTTTCTTCTTCACTTAATCTCTGAATGTTTTCTCCTTGGTTTCCTGAGTGCGGTATAGGTACAGAAGGTTCTCGTGGGTAGTCGAAATCTTGTATTTTAGAAATCTTTGCAAAAGTGGAATCCAAGGATTTTATGGTTAATCAACAATATGGATCATGAATAAGGTCAGGATAGGTATGTTCCAAGTCTGGGATTCCTAGACTTGGAGGTAAGAAATAAGAGTCATTTGATTCCATATGTATTATCTTTGGAGCGGGATCTTCAGGGACAACAGGTATGAACTCCTCCGATGTTGGCTTCCCATTTGAAGTTTCAAAAGTCTTGGATATAGAATTTGAAATATGATTAATGGGTTCAAAAGGTCATTCCTCCATACTGGTCGTATGCTAATTCGAGCTGTAGTACGAAGCTTAGCATTTCTTATACTTCGGATCTGGAGAGCTTCCATCAATGGCAGCTTCGCTCGGCGACACGATCATGAGATGCATAAATATCGAAAAAATGTATACATATAATAGGGATGAGATCATTCCTAGATCAAGTCTAGACTCGGAAGTCAAGGAATGTGCTACTGTGTCATTGAGATTAAACACAAAAGGCTAGTGTTTAATTCACTCAATGTTGGCTCTGATACCAACCTGTCACACCCCGATATTTCCACGTATTACCGGTAGGCCCGGTGGGGAGTATCGTGACGTAGTTGATATCATCTTAGTCAAATAATCACAGTTCAATGCACAGCGGAAGTCTAAAGTAAAATATATTACAAACGGAGTGAAAGTAACATAAGTATTACAAACGGAATGTAAGAGAATCCACAGGAGGATCTTAAAACAGAAACATAAACACTGTTCAACAGACTTTAGACGTTTAGAACTTGCAAGATTCCCTATTAACGCCCTGAGCTCCCAGCTAATTTACGTACAGTACCTGTCACTTAACCTTTTTGGAAAATACGTCAGTTTACACTGGTAAATACAATTAACTGACTCCTTTGAAAATCTTTATAAAAATTGATTTAAATGCACAAGGCACGGAAATTCTTTTATAACTTGGGACAATTATATTAATAACAATCTTGTATCAGATTTACATGTTTGTCCAACATTTAGGACCGGTGTTTATACAAACCGATCAAGATTAATCGACACACCACAAATATAACTCACAAGAAGTTACCCTTACGAGTGAGTATATCTTTTACATACGCAACAGGAGGTGTTATGCCTACACCTTGTGCTTAAGTTGTGGCCATTCACTTTTTAAATGAGCCAAAGATATCCAGGACACGGTCATTAACCCCCAATGTTATTTGTTATCAAGCAATACTGATTAAAACGGGATTATGCAATTTAATCATCTTCGATTAAAAGGTTTCTACACCAGACCAAGCGGTATTTTTATAATACCATATCCCAAGCTCGTATAAGGGAAAATAAGTTAAAAGTATTTACCTGAGCTTAAAATGCAATTTATACTCAGCCGTATATTCTAATCAGCAAGCACAAGTACCTCTACTGGGGCTCTCAATCTGGAACGAAGGTTTTGTTAACCTATTAGATTCCTAACGGGTCTTATTTAAGTTGAAACTTAGACCGGTTAGTTTTAAGGAAAGGTTTACTGTTCAAAACGCAAGATTAAGCGCAGACTGGATTAGAATGTGATTTAGACCCGACAAGTACGAATACTTGTATAATATGGGTAAACTAAACACATCCTGGATTTTGAAGTGAAAATGATAAGGTTTGACCCGTTTCGGTTAATTTATGCAAACTAGTTACATAAACCGTACCGAACGCGAAAATGCATAACGGGTAACCAAATGAGTCATGAACATGTTCCACAAGTTAATATGCCTTAAATATGTTGTGATATCAGTAGGATATCTTCCATTATGCCCAAAACGAATTTAAAATCACATTAAGCCCCGAAAGGGCATTTGGGTCATTTTAAAGATTATAAAAGAGGTTAAATAATAATCTGAGGTTCTGGTCTAAAATGATCAGTAAAAATATTTATTTTATCAAGTTATATCAGTAAGATATCTCACATATGTGAAATTTATCATTTATGGCCAAACTATGCACCGTAGGGGCATTTTGGTCATTTCACATATGCTTTAAGGGTTAATTTTGGAAATCTGAGTTCAAAACTTTTATTTACGGTTAAAGTATAAAAACTTATTCATAACATTGGTAGGTTTCAAGCTTTAGGTGCCTAATTTGGTTTTAAACCATACTATGCGCCTAAATCGCATAAAAGTCAGTATTTGATGATATTCGGTTTAAATAGGGAAATCTGAGATTTTGACCAGCCTTTATAGTTTAAAATAACTTATTTGTCATATAAAATTAGTAGAAAAAGGTTTGACATGCAAAAGATGTATAAAACTCATTTTATTAGCAAAAAGGGCGTTATCGTCAATTACCGAGCCTATGCGAGAACTCCATGTTATGATTATCTTAAAATTTAATAAAAATCTCCAAAAATCCCAAAATATTATATTACATCAGTAGGTAAAAGTTTTGATGTCAAAATTTGGGTTTAAATAGGCTTTATGCCGGAAATGCAGTTTAATTAATAAAAAAACTTTCAATTTACGCTATTGCGCATAACTCCCATTTTAGACCACGAACTGATGTGAAATTTTATGGATATGTTTATAAATTAGTAATAAAGGTTTTTGTCCTCTCACATTTTCAAAAATCTTGTTTTAATATCAAAAAGGCATTATGGTCAACATTTAAGCATTTAACGGAAACATGCAATGAACTAGGATTTCTAAGGAACCAAGTTGTATAACCTCACAGGGGTATACTAACCTATAATATGGTCCTCAAGGAATCCTAAGGCATATCTAAACTAAGCTAAATCGGGTCAGAACTGAAAGTCAAAACAAAAGTCTACTTTTCCGACTTTCGGTTCCGAACCAAGCCAAAACTCAGAATTGTCGGGTTGAACATGCCTAGACATGTTCAATTAATATTTACCAAGTTATTAAAGTGACAAAACTGATTTTATTGCCTTTACATCATTAGTTATGAATTTTATTTAAAAACCGACTCGCTTGACTTTTATTTTAATTACTTTGACCCGACAATTAACTAAGCAAATGTGGTAATTAGGAGGTGCCCTTTTGAGGGTTTAATACCTACCTAATTACGATCACGTAGCCATGTTCGTTGCGAACAATGGCTAGACCGTTTAAAAGTCAAAGCGTTTATCGCAAATGCTTGACTTTTCGTTTTGGTAAACGCGGTAAACTTAACCCACGATACGTTGGACCTTTCGAAGTCATTGAGAAAATAGGCAGGGTGGCCTACAAACTCAACTTACCAGCGGAACTCGGTGCAGTTCACAACGTTTTTCACGTGTCGAATCTGAAGAAGTGCCCGTCAGATGAGACCCACGTAGTTCCTCTGAAGGAACTCACTATCGACGAGCAGTTACGATTCGTCGAGGAACCAGTCGAAATCACGGACCGGGATGTTAAGGTCCTCAAGAGCACTAGAATACCTCTCGTTCGAGTTCGTTGGAACTCACGTCGCGGCCCAGAGTTCACCTGGGAGCGCGAAGATCAGATGAAACAAAAGTATCCCCAACTGTTCGCAAACAGTACACCCACTACTGAGGCCGAAGCTACGGAATTTCGGGACGAAATTCCAGATCAACGGGGGGTGGATGTGACACCCCAGGAAAACCGGGAAAACCATACAACTTAACTAGCTTCCTCAGTGAGTGCTTATCAAATTTCGGGACTAAATTTCTTTCAACTTGGAGATGATGTGACAACTCGAAATTTAGAACCTTTCATCGTAGCTCGATGTAACATGCTTGAACGTTATGTGATTAGTTAACTTGTTGGTTTAATGAATGATATGAGTAAAAATTATGTGATTATGTGTTGTGTTGTATGTACGTACGTTAAATATGATTATAAGTGAACCGAGACCACAATAGACTCGACTCGAGACCACTTGGCCTCGAGTGAACAGGAAACGGTTGGGCCAGTTGGGCCGGTTGGGGCCGCACCTCATTAATCCACCCGAAAGCCCCTTTAGAGTGCATCAACTTAGAACAAGTATATAAGCTTGTTATTAACCAACATTGCCATTCTTTGGGCAATCTACACACACTCTCCTACACACACACTCCTACTTTTCCTCTCACTAGAACCCTAGAAACACAAACCTCCTTCCTCATTCTCGGATTCAAAACCGGCAACAAGGGTCTTCGGTTCAAGCCTAGGATCTTCTTTGAGAACTCATTCATCGATTTCCCCATACCCTCACACCTTGGGAGCCTAACCGGTTAGTGATTTTATGATGTTTGTTGTTGTTTAATAATGGTATGAATGATATGATTAACTAGTGTAGTTGTATGCTTGATAATGTTACGTGAATCGGATGTATATATTGTTGATAATCGGCTAACATGTTTCGGATATATTGCACAATGAGCTCATGATATCTTGTATTGAAATGTGATTCAAATCATTAAATGTGAATGTTCATAAAACCGGCTTGCACATGTGAATAGAAAGCATCATGTTATTCGGATTAGGATAGATTTTGGAGATGTTATGTGATGACTTGAAACCATTAAACGAGTATGACCGAATGTTTGATTTGTGGTTCATGATTATATTTGTGATTAATGTTAGAAACCGAAAATATGATGAACAAGCTTGAATGATCATGATGAACTATTTGAATATATGAAGAACTTGATGAACATGATATGAATGTGGCTGAATATTTGAAATCTGTTGTGTTTGATCCATTTTTGGTTAGGATTAGACAAATAGACATGTTTATGAGGATAGTACATAATGGTGCATGAAATCAGAATGTTATTGGGTAGTACAACTGTGCAGAATCAGCTTATGTCCACTCGAGACCTCCTGTTGCGACTCAAAACCACTGCATGATGAGTCGAAATCTCCCGGTTGCGACATCGGTTGCGAGTCGCAAACACCTGGTTGCGACTCGAAACCACACTTGATCAGCACAAACCGTATGACTCGAAACCACAGTTACGAGTCCGGTTGCGACTCGAGACCAAAACAGCACGAGCCGAGACCATGATTGCGACTCAGGTTGCGAGTCGCAAACGCCTAGTTGCGACTCGAGACTATACACAGATACACGCTGTTTGGGCTTGCACCTCATTTCGGACTTAAGTGATTGGGCCGGACTCTTGGGCCGGATGCACAGATTTTATGTGTTGATGATTGAATGTGGATATTGTTGAACTGCCATGATCAAACGTGTATGCCATGAACGATACTTGAATGCATTATGCTAGGAACATACGTGTACTGATTGAATACGAACCTGATTAGTATGATACAACTATGATAGGACGTGAGTAGCCACGATATTGCTTGATTGACTTTTCTGTGTATCTACCGAGCAAACCAAGGTGAGTTCACACCCTCTACAAAGCATGGGATTCCCAGGGGTCGGGAATTGGGGTTAAGGAACATGGGTTCCTCGTCCTCCTTGGGTAGGACAGCAATGGTTCAGGAATGTAATTCCTCGTCCTTATGGACAGATAACTCGTACTAGACCAAATCTCTATCACGAAGTCCCTCATTTTTATATCGACTTAATCGCCGGGCCAATGGCGAGCGGGTCATTAGTTAGATAGCGCTATTTAGGTCTGACAAACCTCACACCGTGCCGCAGAGGACGGGCGTGAACTAATGGATCTGGGGCACGTCAATGATGATAGACATTGACAGTTTCAGGGCACATAAACATGACTACAGTCAGCAGTCGATATGGTAACGAGTCTAGTGTATACATGGGGTAGCCCCCACGGCCGAAATGCCAGATAACTAACACGGGGTAGCCCCCACGGCTGGATTGCCAGAGTAATCGGGAATAAACAAGTCACGTTTTTAATTATGGGGTAACCCCCACGGCAGGATGCCAGCTAAAGGAAACTGTTTTCGAAACGACCTAAAACGAACACCCAACCGTGAACTCACTCAACTTGTTGTTGACTCGTTACTACATGCTTTGCAGGTCCTTAGGTTCTTAGCTGGAGCTTGCATGGAGGAGGATCGTTGTGGGACATGGACGGCTGTGTGCCATGTTAAACTTTGAAACAATTAAACTTACGTTTTGATTTAAGACTTATGCTTCCGCTTGCAACTTAACTATGTTTTGTTTGAACACCAATTGTATTGGTTGGATTTTTATAACTACTTATATGCTTGTTCAATATGATTGGTGGCTGGATCCTGGTCAGTCACGCCTCCAAGCGGTGGTACTCCGCAGGTGGATTTTGGGGGTGTGACAGATTGGTATCAGAGCCATTGGTTATAGAGAACTTGGTTTTAATAAAGGGGAAAAACGTTTTTGTTAAAACCAGACTATAACCTGTACAGTGCTCAACGGTCCACAACGATGCTTCACTCCACATGCAAGGCTCGACATTCTAGGTGATATGAACTGTGTATATATTGCCTACTTGCTAGTTACATAGTACATTGCTCATGGTATGCTTGGTTAGAATAACTACTGTTGCTTGAACACGTGCGTACTTACTCTATCTTATCGTCGTACTTTCGCGAAACCCCTCTTACTCACGTTCTTCTTGATGTGAAGATCATGTCTGGACGCGTTAACCTGACACAAGCCCAGTTGACGGCTCTGATCAACGAACGAGTTGCCGCAGCACTTGCAGCTGCACACGCAGGAGGTATATCCTGCAGTCCGAACTCATTCTAGGATCTTTAGGATCCTACTCTCGTGAACCAACCTTTGTGTTAAACTCTGTCTTTTCTTTCACCTACGATAGGTCAGCATGTTCAACCACCCGTGTGCACTTTTAAGACTTTCATGGACTGCCGGCCGACTACTTTTAGCGGCACTGAAGGAGCAGTAGGTCTCCTACACTGGTTTGAGAAGCTGGAATCTGTGTTCGAAATGTGCGAATGCCCTGAGGCGCGCAGGGTAAAGTACGCTACTGGTACTCTCGAGGGTTTAGCCCTCACATGGTGGAACGCTCAGGTTCAAATGCTGGGGTTGGTTGCTGCCAACGCCACCCCTTGGGAAACTTTTAAGGAAATGATCAAGGAAGAATACTGCAGTCGTGATGAGATTCACAAACTGGAAGTGGAGTTCTTCAACCTCAAGATGACGGGGTCCGAAATTGAAGCTTATGTGAAAAGGTCGAACGAACTGGCAATTCTGTGCCCTACTATGGTGGATCCTCCCATCAAACGCATCGAACTATTTCTTCAGGGCTTAGTGCTGGAGATCCAAAGTCATGTGACTTCAGCGAACCTCGCCACCTACCAGCAAGCCGTTCAGTTGGCTCACCGTCTCACGGATCAAGCGGTGGAGCAGAACAAGTTACCAAAACGCATAGGCGCTGCTACTACTTCTGGTACCTCTGGTGACAACAAACGGAAATGGGATGGAACTTCAAGTAAGGGTTCGACTTCTGTTTAGACCCAGTCTCAGCAGAGAAAGACTGAGGACTACAAGAGCCCTAATCAGCAATCGTCTGGTGGTCAAAGTCATGGTGGGTACAAAGGAAATCACCCCAAATGCAATCGCTGCAGCCTGCACCACAGCGGGCCATGCACCAGGGGCAACTGTCATCGGTGCAACAAGCCTGGTCACGCTGCAAAGGATTGCAGGAGCTTATACCCCGCCAATCAGAATCGTCAGCAAGCTCAACAGAACCAGCGCCAGCAGCAGCAGCAAGGTGATAACAAAGGGTGCTTTCAGTGTGGAGCTGAGGGCCACTTCAAGAGGGATTGTCCCCAATTGAACAAGAACCAGAACAACAACAACAATAACAACAATCAGGGGAATGATAACAATGGGAACAACAACAACAATGGCGCCAGGGGGCGGATGTTTGTGATTGGCCAAGGTGAAGCAAGGAATGACCCCAATGTTGTGGCGGGTAAGTTCCTTCTCGACGACTTTTATGTTTCAGTTTTATTTGATTCGGGTGCCGATACTAGCTACATGTCACTAGAAGTTAGTCGAATGCTTAAGCGTATTCCAACACCTTTGAACAACAAGCACACCGTAGAGCTAGCAAATGGTAAGAGTTTAGAAGCCACACACGTAGTCAAGGGTTGTAAACTTATTCTCGCTGACCAGACCTTCTCTATCGACCTCATTCCTATTGTCTTGGGTAGTTTCGACGTTGTCATTGGGATGGATTGGGTATCCCAACACCGAGCAGAGATTCTTTGCAACGAGAAGGTTGTCCGTATTCCAGGTCCCGATGGTGAACCTCTCATGATTCATGGTGACAAGAGGAGTGCTGTTGAGAACGTCATTTCTCTCCTTAAGGCCCAAAAGTGCTTGCGAAAGGGCCACACTGCCATTTTGGCTCTCATTACTGACACCACGGAGAAAGAGAAGAAGATAGAAGATTTTCCAGTTGTACGCGATTATCCAGAGGTATTTCCTGAGGAATTACCTGGTCTTCCGCCTCACCGCCAAGTTGAGTTTCAGATCGAATTAGCTCCTGGAGCTGCGCCTGTAGCCCGTGCACCTTATCGTTTAGCCCCATCAGAGTTGAAGGAACTCTCTACGCAACTACAAGAGCTCCTGGATAAGGGTTTTATTCGTCCTAGCTCATCGCCCTGGGGAGCTCCAGTGCTATTTGTGAAGAAGAAAGACGGTACCTTCAGAATGTGCATCGACTACCGAGAACTCAACAAGGTGACGGTGAAGAATCGTTATCCTCTACCGCGTATCGACGACTTGTTCGACCAGTTGCAAGGGTCGAGCTACTATTCAAAGATCGATTTGAGATCGGGTTATCACCAGCTGAGAGTCCGGGAAGAGGACGTCTCCAAAACAGCTTTCAGAACTCGATACGGGCACTATGAGTTTTTGGTCATGCCTTTTGGGATGACAAACGCACCTGCGGTTTTCATGGACTTGATGAACCGAGTGTGCAAGCCTTACCTGGACAAGTTCGTTATAGTTTTCATCGATGACATCCTGATCTATTCTAAGAGTCGGGAGGAACACGAGCAGCATCTGCGACTTATTCTGGAACTCCTTCGAACAGAACAGCTTTATGCAAAGTTCTCGAAATGCGACTTCTGGCTTCGGGAAGTCCATTTCCTAGGCCACGTGGTGAACAAGGATGGGATTCATGTTGATCCATCCAAGATAGACTCGATTAAGAACTGGCCTGCACCTCGTACACCAAAGGAAATTCGCCAATTCTTGGGTTTGGCGGGATACTACCGGAGATTCATAAAGGATTTTTCTAAGATTGCACAGCCTCTCACCTCACTAACGCAGAAGGGCGTTGTTTATCGCTGGGGAAACGCACAGGAGATGGCATTTCAGCACCTAAAGGATAGACTTTGTAGCGCACCTATCCTTTCCTTGCCGGAAGGCACAGACGACTTTGTGGTCTACTGCGACGCATCAATTCAAGGTCTTGGTTGCGTGTTGATGCAACGAGACAAATTTATAGCCTACGCCTCACGCCAACTTAAGGTTCATGAGAAGAACTACACTACACACGATTTAGAGCTGGGAGCTGTTGTTTTTGCACTTAAGTTGTGGCGGCATTACCTGTATGGTACCAAGTGCGCCATCTACACCGACCACAGGAGCCTCGAGCATATCTTCAAGCAGAAAGAACTGAATATGCGACAACGACGATGGGTCGAGCTACTGAATGACTACGAGTGCTCAATCAGGTATCACCCGGGCAAAGCCAATGTTGTGGCTGACGCCCTCAGTCGGAAGGACACTGCGCCTAAGCGCGTGCGAGCTCTACAACTCACGATCCATTCTAGTCTTCCCTCCCAAATACGAGCAGCTCAGATAGAAGCACTGAAACCAGAAAACGTCAGGGCTGAAGCCCTACGCGGATCAAGGCAACGATTAGAACAAAAGGAAGACGGTGCTTACTACGTAACGGGACGCGTTTGGGTCCCACTCTATGGCAACCTACGAGAGCTTGTGATGGATGAAGCACACAAGTCTCGCTACTCAGTACATCCTGGATCAGATAAGATGTATCATGATATCAAAACTACGTACTGGTGGCCTAGCATGAAGGCCCACATAGCAACCTACGTCAGCAAGTGTTTGACTTGTGCGAGAGTCAAGTCGGAATACCAGAAACCATCAGGCCTACTCCAACAACCCGAGATACCTCAATGGAAATGGGAGCAAATTTCCATGGATTTTGTTACTGGCCTACCTAGATCCCAACGCGGGAACGATACTATTTGGGTGATCGTGGATCGACTCACAAAATCTGCACACTTTCTGGCTATCAAGGAGACGGATAAGTTCTCCACTCTTGCAGAAATATACCTCAAGGAAGTCGTTTCGAGGCACGGGGTGCCCACCTCTATTATCTCGGATCGAGATGCACGTTTTACTTCAGAGCTGTGGCAAGCAATGCACAAATCCTTTGGCTCACGATTAGACATGAGCACAGCGTATCACCCTCAGACGGACGGGCAGTCCGAGCGCACTATTCAAACCTTAGAAGACATGCTTCGTGCATGTGTGATCGACTTTGGCAACCGCTGGGAAAAGCATCTGCCACTTGTGGAATTCTCGTACAATAACAGCTACCACACCAGCATTAAAGCTGCTCCGTTTGAGGCATTGTACGGACGTAAATGCCGGTCTCCTCTTTGCTGGGCAGAGGTGGGAGATAGTCAGATCACTGGTCCAGAATATGTGGTAGATACAACCGAGCAAATCGCCCAGATACGAAAACGCATGACGGCGGCTCGCGAACGTCAGAAAGTTTACGCCGACATGGGCAGGAAACCGCTTGAGCTCCAGGTTGGGGAGCGGGTACTACTCAAAGTTTCACCCTGGAAGGGTGTGGTTCGTTTTGGTAAACGCGGTAAACTTAACCCACGATACGTTGGACCTTTCGAAGTCATTGAGAAAATAGGCAGGGTGGCCTACAAACTCAACTTACCAGCGGAACTCGGTGCAGTTCACAACGTTTTTCACGTGTCGAATCTGAAGAAGTGCCCGTCAGATGAGACCCACGTAGTTCCTCTGAAGGAACTCACTATCGACGAGCAGTTACGATTCGTCGAGGAACCAGTCGAAATCACGGACCGGGATGTTAAGGTCCTCAAGAGCACTAGAATACCTCTCGTTCGAGTTCGTTGGAACTCACGTCGCGGCCCAGAGTTCACCTGGGAGCGCGAAGATCAGATGAAACAAAAGTATCCCCAACTGTTCGCAAACAGTACACCCACTACTGAGGCCGAAGCTACGGAATTTCGGGACGAAATTCCAGATCAACGGGGGGTGGATGTGACACCCCAGGAAAACCGGGAAAACCATACAACTTAACTAGCTTCCTCAGTGAGTGCTTATCAAATTTCGGGACTAAATTTCTTTCAACTTGGAGATGATGTGACAACTCGAAATTTAGAACCTTTCATCGTAGCTCGATGTAACATGCTTGAACGTTATGTGATTAGTTAACTTGTTGGTTTAATGAATGATATGAGTAAAAATTATGTGATTATGTGTTGTGTTGTATGTACGTACGTTAAATATGATTATAAGTGAACCGAGACCACAATAGACTCGACTCGAGACCACTTGGCCTCGAGTGAACAGGAAACGGTTGGGCCAGTTGGGCCGGTTGGGGCCGCACCTCATTAATCCACCCGAAAGCCCCTTTAGAGTGCATCAACTTAGAACAAGTATATAAGCTTGTTATTAACCAACATTGCCATTCTTTGGGCAATCTACACACACTCTCCTACACACACACTCCTACTTTTCCTCTCACTAGAACCCTAGAAACACAAACCTCCTTCCTCATTCTCGGATTCAAAACCGGCAACAAGGGTCTTCGGTTCAAGCCTAGGATCTTCTTTGAGAACTCATTCATCGATTTCCCCATACCCTCACACCTTGGGAGCCTAACCGGTTAGTGATTTTATGATGTTTGTTGTTGTTTAATAATGGTATGAATGATATGATTAACTAGTGTAGTTGTATGCTTGATAATGTTACGTGAATCGGATGTATATATTGTTGATAATCGGCTAACATGTTTCGGATATATTGCACAATGAGCTCATGATATCTTGTATTGAAATGTGATTCAAATCATTAAATGTGAATGTTCATAAAACCGGCTTGCACATGTGAATAGAAAGCATCATGTTATTCGGATTAGGATAGATTTTGGAGATGTTATGTGATGACTTGAAACCATTAAACGAGTATGACCGAATGTTTGATTTGTGGTTCATGATTATATTTGTGATTAATGTTAGAAACCGAAAATATGATGAACAAGCTTGAATGATCATGATGAACTATTTGAATATATGAAGAACTTGATGAACATGATATGAATGTGGCTGAATATTTGAAATCTGTTGTGTTTGATCCATTTTTGGTTAGGATTAGACAAATAGACATGTTTATGAGGATAGTACATAATGGTGCATGAAATCAGAATGTTATTGGGTAGTACAACTGTGCAGAATCAGCTTATGTCCACTCGAGACCTCCTGTTGCGACTCAAAACCACTGCATGATGAGTCGAAATCTCCCGGTTGCGACATCGGTTGCGAGTCGCAAACACCTGGTTGCGACTCGAAACCACACTTGATCAGCACAAACCGTATGACTCGAAACCACAGTTACGAGTCCGGTTGCGACTCGAGACCAAAACAGCACGAGCCGAGACCATGATTGCGACTCAGGTTGCGAGTCGCAAACGCCTAGTTGCGACTCGAGACTATACACAGATACACGCTGTTTGGGCTTGCACCTCATTTCGGACTTAAGTGATTGGGCCGGACTCTTGGGCCGGATGCACAGATTTTATGTGTTGATGATTGAATGTGGATATTGTTGAACTGCCATGATCAAACGTGTATGCCATGAACGATACTTGAATGCATTATGCTAGGAACATACGTGTACTGATTGAATACGAACCTGATTAGTATGATACAACTATGATAGGACGTGAGTAGCCACGATATTGCTTGATTGACTTTTCTGTGTATCTACCGAGCAAACCAAGGTGAGTTCACACCCTCTACAAAGCATGGGATTCCCAGGGGTCGGGAATTGGGGTTAAGGAACATGGGTTCCTCGTCCTCCTTGGGTAGGACAGCAATGGTTCAGGAATGTAATTCCTCGTACTTATGGACAGATAACTCGTACTAGACCAAATCTCTATCACGAAGTCCCTCATTTTTATATCGACTTAATCGCCGGGCCAATGGCGAGCGGGTCATTAGTTAGATAGCGCTATTTAGGTCTGACAAACCTCACACCGTGCCGCAGAGGACGGGCGTGAACTAATGGATCTGGGGCACGTCAATGATGATAGACATTGACAGTTTCAGGGCACATAAACATGACTACAGTCAGCAGTCGATATGGTAACGAGTCTAGTGTATACATGGGGTAGCCCCCACGGCCGAAATGCCAGATAACTAACACGGGGTAGCCCCCACGGCTGGATTGCCAGAGTAATCGGGAATAAACAAGTCACGTTTTTAATTATGGGGTAACCCCCACGGCAGGATGCCAGCTAAAGGAAACTGTTTTCGAAACGACCTAAAACGAACACCCAACCGTGAACTCACTCAACTTGTTGTTGACTCGTTACTACATGCTTTGCAGGTCCTTAGGTTCTTAGCTGGAGCTTGCATGGAGGAGGATCGTTGTGGGACATGGACGGCTGTGTGCCATGTTAAACTTTGAAACAATTAAACTTAAGTTTTGATTTAAGACTTATGCTTCCGCTTGCAACTTAACTATGTTTTGTTTGAACACCAATTGTATTGGTTGGATTTTTATAACTACTTATATGCTTGTTCAATATGATTGGTGGCTGGATCCTGGTCAGTCACGCCTCCAAGCGGTGGTACTCCGCAGGTGGATTTTGGGGGTGTGACACCTGCAGTGTAAAACCTTGATTTCTAGCACGTTTAAGCCCCGTTAACCCCATTTCAAGGCTCTAAAATGAAGTTAAAGTATAGGGAACTTGAAATGTGCTCAAAAATATCTTGGATGTCGGTTCGTTTGGTCGTACGGTTGCGTTATTCGGTTAATTACGACAGAAATCGTAACGGACACAAAAACGATCCAAATTAAGCGACTAATGGAATTTTATCATGCCAATCACTAAAATAAAATATTTTAATGATTACATAAATTTTTGGATGTCCGGATATATTCAAAATGTAAGATATAAAATGCAACTTATGCACTTTTTGACGCTTTTAGTCCCTATTGATAAAATAAGTTTATTTTAGCATACCGAGCCCTTCAAAGCCTATTTCTAAGCTATGTAAGGGATATTTAGGGCATGTTTAACTTATGATCATATTCCGGAAGGTTCGATATCATACGAATTGGTATACTTTTGCAGTTTGACGCAATTAGTCCCTCTAATGCGCAAACTTGAGTATATCATCGTTAAATAGCATCAAAGCCTTATCTAATCCATATTAGGCGTTCTTGGGAGTATTATAAAACATCATAATGCTTTGGGTTTGCAGAAAGGTCATTTAGAAGTATAATTAAACATATTGACGCTTTTAACCCCTTAAACTTGCAAAGTTGCGCGTAACGTCACTTAAAGGCATAAAAACCTTAGACGACCCATAATTGGCATTCCCGAGAGTATAATAAAATATCATGAAGCTCCCGGTTTGTTAAAAGGTCACTCAGTGGTAAGAATTAACATGTTGACGCTTTTAACCCTTTATTGCACAAACTTTCAATGAATTACGCAAACGGCTACACTCGATCAACAAGTGGCTCATTTGTGAATATAAATACCGTACGTGGTTATTCAGAAACTTATTTTAGGTATGTTAACACTTCCAGTCCTTTCATGATCAAAGTCCCTTAAATTCAATGTTTGACTTCATTAGGGTTTATTACACGTGTCAATACATCATTGGATGTGATTTTATGAGATGTTACAGTTGGCCTTAGATCTCTTGTGAGGGTTGGAAAGACGACTAGATGACATCTATAGATTCAAACAGAGAATAGATGAGACTCGATCATAACGTCTTTGTTAAATTGATTCGTATCACAGAGTGCATCACTTAGGATATTAATGTTTCAAATAGTATCACATAGTACATATGTTTCACATAGCATGACAAGTTTTCACATTGTGTCACATAGAATAACGAAAGCATCATAAATTTAATTTGTTCACGAGTGATTATTATTGTTTTAGATTGCAGGATTTGTGCGAAGTGTGCTTCATGTCATCGAGCCGACGAAACGAAATAACGTACAAAAGTAAAACACATTAAAACCGAGATAACATAAAAGAGAGGCTCATAAATCATAGGATTGTTTCGGGTAGCGAAACGTCGACTATTCCAAAGTGAATCGAAGTCCTTTTTCGAATTAAGGAAACGTGCTTTGGCCTAATAGACAAATAGCGATGAGAGTATTTGTCCTTCCAGTTACTAGACGTTCTTAGTCGATTGGGAACATTCGAAACTTTGGCGAGATTGAAAATCGAAGAGTTAGACTAGTTATCAAGATGCGAGTTTCACCTCTAACTTGGTAACATCGTACCCTAACATGGTTGGTACTTATCAAAAGATAAGACCACAAGAATATGAGATGGAAATTTCCTTAAAGATTTGGATGTCACTCCTAACTTGAGGGTATATTTCATGCAAAATACAAAGTATAGTGGAGTGAAATTCATCAACAAATGCGGGAATCACCCCTATTTTGATGAGTCGTTTCGATTGTGTTACACGAGTGTCTTCAAAGCGTCCAAGTGTGTATTGTGTCATCCTTAGGAAAGGCATGTATATTAAGAGACCAAAGTGAACAGATAGAAGCAATTAAGAGATAATGCAAGTAGTTTTAAACATCACATAGTGAGAATGTTCCTAAACTATAGACTAGGCAAAATCATTCCTACTTTTCCTAATTCCCTATAGTTATAGCTCTGATACCAATCTGTCACACCCCAACCGATGGCGGAAACATCGGGGCGGGACGAATAAATCGCTCAAAGCATCATAACGCTACTTGTTTTAATATAGATTAATGAAAATTTCATAATAACAACTAAATTGTCAAACAAACCAAACACAGTCAAAATCGCATTAAAGCATCCCAAAATTTCAAACATTGTTCAAAATATTGTCTTTCTAAGGTGCGTTTCTAAAGTCACCCTAGCTCGATTCTTCAACGTCCAAAATTATAAACCTGCAACATGTATTAAAATATCATCAACAAAAACGTTGGCGAGTATACAAGTTTCATACATAGCATATATAGTTTAAAATGAGAATTCCTCATATCCAACATGAATAACATATTACAAGTTTCAACATGCTAAGCTCATGTAATCAATATGTTAACCTAAGTTTCCAACGCATTAATTTTGCCTGTCCCAAAAGAGTAGCGGGAGGTTAGCATGTTTGACTCGACAATACCCCAAGACTCAAGGGCGATGCGTTAATCCTATAGCGCTATAATTGTCAAGGTGGCTAAACATAAGATTCAACGTTCACATAACACATAAGTCTCTCAAGTATTACAAGTATCATGTTTTCATGTTTAACAGTGGATAGAGTATATTATAAACAAGTTTCAAGTGTCGTGCGTTTATATAGAATACATGTTGCATCCCAAAGTGTTTAAAAGAAAAGGGGATCGTGTATACTCATAGTGAGTGCTTAGATTCCAAACACAGTTTGGTTGGATCGAAGGGAGCGCTGGATCACCCGGAATGCGGGAACAGAGCATAAGTCCTATAAGTGTTGACACAGTCGGGAACAGAGTATCGAATAGTGCAAAAAAATGGGTTAAGTGTTCGAAAGACTATCCGAGCGGATGAGTGCCATCCGAACGGATGATCATCCGGACGGATGGTTATTCGGTCGGATGGCCATTCGAAAGGATGGCCATTCGGTCAGATGACCATTCGAACGGATGCTCATTCGGTAGTCCGTGATTGTTTTGAACTGTTTAAAGTTTTGATGTTTTGATCAAAGCGCCCTACAAAAGTAAACAAAAATTGTTACCATAGGCAGATCATCTGCACGGATGGTCATCCGTTCGGATGGCCATTCGGGCAGATGGTCAGTGTTTGAAATTTCGTAAAATTTTCCAAGTAAAGTTTCAAATTAACGGAGACGCCGTGATGACGTGTCAAACAACGGAAACATACGAAATCCAATTCATTCGGTCAGATGGGTACTACCCCTTCGGACAAACGAGTTGTTCTTGTGTAACGACTCGCACCAAAATGTCCTAAAACGCTCCGTAAGTTAAAACCCGAACCCATAAAACCTTACTTTTCATAAAAATCCAAAAAAACAAGAATATTTAGTTTGTCGCGGGGCGCGACAGAATTAAGGAAAGTCTTCGCGGGGCGCGATAGCTTTGGAATCTCCGGATAAGTATGTGGGACACGTGTCGTTACACGTGTCAAGACTACTCGATGACTCACCCGACCTAGACTCCCTCGCGGGCCGCGAAGGATAAGCAGATGTGCTTCGCGGGCCGCGACTCGCCCCAATATCAGCCTATATATTGAGGTTTTCAGCTTTATTTCAAATCGTTCAATTCTTTTCTTTCTCTTCCTCTCTTGTTCTATCATTCTAATGTCAGGACTTCTAAACCCCGAAACTCTGCCCGTTATTAGGGTAATAACTCAAATCACTGGTATGATGCTATATCCGATTGATTGAAACTTATCCAACGGATGTTTAAGTGCTGCCTGTGTATGGCTATACTTTGTCATTTGTTGTGAGTTTTGATCTCGTGATTATCGTTAAAGTTGAGTTGGGTTAATACGCTAATACGAGTTCCATTGTATCTAGAATTAGAACTCATAATCAGGAAGTTGTTAAACTAAGAATACTTAGCGATTAAGTCAACTTAGTAGTTAAGTAAACTTAATAGTTATGTAAAACTTAGCAATTAAGAAAACTTAGCGGTTAAAGAAAACTTAATAGCTAAGGAAACTTAACAGTTAAGCAAGCTAAGTAAGCTAATTAAGTTAATTAATTAATCGGCTAAGTAAATTACTTAATTAAACAGTTAAGGAAAAGTAATCAGTTAAACAGCTAAGTAAGTTTAATTAATTAGTTAAGTAAGATTAATTAATCAGTTAAGCAAGATTAATTATGCTAAGTAAGATTAATTAATCAGTTAAGAAATATTAATTAAGCTAAGTAAGATTAATTAACTAAAGTTAATTAAACACCAAAATAGATATACATGAAAGGAAGGTGCAAGGAAGGTATAAGAAGATATACATGTGGGTAGGAAGCTTCCTAGAAAATGTATAGGTAACTTCCTAGACTAGAAAAGTATATATGAAACTTCCTGAAAATTTCATATTTCCTACCTATAAATAGGAAGCTTAGGATTCATTTTTCTTTGCTCATTTCTTCAATTCTTCTCTCTATACGTTGGTGTTCTAACCAAAAATCACCGATACGATATTATGTCCGATCGATTCGGAAACCAACTAACGAATGCCAAAGTGCTGTCTAAATAAGACTATACTTTGTGAATTTCGTTAAGGTTCTGATCTCGTGACCATCGCTAGGTTTGATTGGGTTTAACACTAATACGTATTCCACTCTGTTAAACTAAATGTTTAACTACCAGAAACTCTGCACTATACACTTACAATCAAAATAAATGCTTAGTTATCAGAAGACTTAGAATCAGAAGGCCTGTTAAATCAAGACTATATGCTAACAAGGTGAGTCATTCTCTTTTGAGTAAAATGCAATTTGCGTCCCTGTGGTATGTCCCAAACATCAACTTGAGCCCCTAAAAACAATTTTTTGCATTCTGAGCCCCTGTGGTATTCATTTCATAACACTTTGAGTCCCTGCCGTCAGGTTGACTGTTAGAGGCAGGGGTAAGACCGTCTTTTTGCATATATTAATAACACTTTGCGTCCCTATGGTATGAGTGAAATATCAACCTGAGCCCCTAAATTCTTTTCTTGGTTTTTTGTTAAGAAATCTAATAATTAAATTTATACTATATTTAACAAATTATTAAAGCCTAAATTGTATATTAAATGTAAACTTTTTATACATACAATACAGAGACAAAACGTCATACCAACTTCGTAGAGTTGACGGAACTTACAGACTCGATAACAAAAGACCGTAACATACAATACAGAGACAAAACGACATATGACCACAACGTCATACGACCACAAGCAATTGTGGATTTTTACTGACGGGTGCACTTCGGGAAGCTGATCCAGATATGAATGAATATAACCCCAGTGTTTCTAATTACATATCTGCCACTTGGGTTATATTCATTCATATGAATGAATATAACCCCAGTGGTAGATATGTAATTAGCGAGCTTTGGAATTTCAAGGAAAATCGAAGAGCTCCACTAGGGTTATATTCATTCATATCAATCACTTCCTTATGTGCACCGCATCTTCTAGGAGGTTGTCAAGTGTTCTCGCCTTCGTAGTTGGTGTTTTGCGTATCTTTACATCCGCAGCCATTCTGTACAACAAAACACATTCAAACCAAAACACATTCTGTACAACAAAAATCAAACCAAAAATCCATTCAACCCTAAACCCACAAGAATCTGTTAATACATTCAAACCCACAAAAATCAAACCAAAAATCCATTCATACCCTAAACCCTAAACACATTCAAACCAAAACACATTCTGTTAATACTCAGTTGATACCCTAAACCCTAAACACATTCAAACCAAAACATTCAAACGAAAACCCTAAACACATCTGATCAGTTTTGATGCATTTTGAACAAGAATCAAACCAAAAAATCCATTCAACCCTAAACCCACAAGAATCAAACCAAAAAAAAAATCCATTCAACCCTAAACCCTAACCCCAAATAACACATTCAAATCATACCCAAAAATCCATACCCAAATAATTGTTATCATCGAATCAAAATGAGGAACACATTCAATCAAAATGAGGAACACATCGAATCAATAACTGTTACCCAAATAACACATTCAAACACATTCAAAATGAGGAACCCAAAATCAACCCTCTGTTTTTCAAAATCAACCCAAAATCATCGAATGGAACCCAAAATCAAACCCAAAAACATCGAATGGAACCCAAAATCAACGCTCTGTTTTTTCACAATATAAACACATAAACACATCGAATGAAATCAACCCTCTGTTTTTTCAAAATCAACCCAAAATCATCGAATGGAACCAAAAATCATCGAATGGAACCAAAAAATCAAACCCAGAATCATCACTCTGTTTTTTCACAATATAAACACATAAACACAGAATCATCGAATGACCAATATGAGGATGAAGATGAACCTGATCTGTTCGATGTTCGATGAAGATGATGAAGATGATCTGTTGATGATGATGATGATATTGGGAGTTGGGAGAGGAGAGCTGTTGATGATGATGATGATATTGGGAGTTGAGAGCAATTGTTGATGATGATCTGTTGTTCAATATCTGCTTTAAGTGTAGATATTAAAGGGTGGGGGGTATTATGGACTTTTCACAACTGGCAAACGGTCAAACTGACGGAACCCTGACGACAGGGACTCATACTGTTATGAAATGAATACCACAGGGGCTCAGAATGCAAAAAAATGTTTTTAGGGGCTCAACCTGATGTTTGGGACATACCACAGGGACGCAAATTGCATTTTACTCTTCTCTTTTTAACAAATTATTTGCAAAGCCCTAAATGTTTTCTAGTTATATTTTTGCAGTGATTAATTCTTTGCTAATCTTTAATTACTGGCAGTATGCGGGGGTTTTGTGCACATTACTACAAATGATTTATCACTTTAGGTGGGCGAGCCTAATTAGTGATATGTCAACAGTCATAGATCCGGTCGAGTGACAGCTGAACCAGCTAATTATAAGATAGGGGCAAATATGAAAACCCTTAACGCTGTAAATTATAACAATGTGTCGTTTTGTACAAATTGAATGACTCGCCAGTATTTCCCCGCTGATAAAACTCATTTTAAACATGTTTTAGGTGATTACGGTAGATTGGAATAAGAGTTGTGACACGACACCGAACGGCTCAAAGAAGTGGCTTATTTTATCAAATGAATTAAATGTTATTTTTATATATTCGGGGTTATCCCATATTAAAGCTACCTTTGTAAAACATGGGTTTATTCCCACCTGTTTAATAAATAAAATCCGGTGTTTCTAAACTTTGGTATTTTCCTAACTCACGGTCCTGATGAAATTTTTCCGCTGCAATATTTTCAAAATAACCACCGGTACCACTTGACAGCTCGCGGCTCCCGTCCAGGGTGTGGTCGGGGGTCGTGACAGAAGTGGTATCAGAGCCACTGGTTTAAGCAATTAGGTGTTGTAATAATACCTAAGCTTAAACGAAAGAGTTAGGAAATTATTATTTGGTAGCAACAAGGATAGTATTTAGACTTGAACTTAAGAAAGATACTTTAGTATTAGCTTCGAGATAAGCTTGCATAAATAAAGTGTGATGGGTATTGGTATGCCGTGAGGATGATGACTAGAACATTTCAAGTACGGTAAATCAGCAATAACACTTGGCCACTGTTATTTCTTATTTATTGGTACTACTTGGTTCTGGAATATAATCCGTCATGTGAATACTAATTTCCTTGTTCTTTGATGAAAGCCCTAATAAAAGATTCATTTTTAAATCATGAATTGAGAAAATTATATTTATGGGAAATACAATGATAAATTACCTCTCCGGCAAGACTGGGTATGATGTAGCAGACTCTCCAGCTTGTCCGGGTAAGATGGGGTTACCTCTCCGGTGAGAACCGGGTAAGATGGGGTATCGGATATGTCAAACAAGTGACATAATTCCCTAAATAGTATCATGATCTGATTTCTGACTTGTTTTTGAAAACATGAATACATTGACCTTATGAATGGTATGTATATTACAGTATGTGAAAAATATGATTATATATATATATATATATATAAGGAAATCTAAAAACCATAAGGATTGACAAATTAGAATAAATCACGAACATATGTGTCAATGATAAATTTTAGATGTTCTTATCAGGAATCTCTCGTATACATCTATACTTCCGATATCAAAAGACTATTTCATTTGATCATCTGTCTCGTAACTCGTGCGACAAGATAAACGATGTAAACCCTTTATGTTGGGACACCATCGAAAGTATAAGAATTCCCTTCGCGTTACCTTAGATTATTAACGCATTAGGAAACCTGTAGCTAAAGTTGTACTAGGCACAAAACGTCTAAAACACTTACACTAATAAGAGTAATTCTACTTTCTTTAAGAACTCTTGCAAAGATAAGAGTAACCACGACTAGGTGCACTTACAAAGACTCTCTTCACCTATAATCCTAGTAAGATTACCAGTAATAAAGAAGTTGTTAAGGAATACATGGCTACAAAGGATTAAAGTTGTCCAAACCATTAGTATATGTGTTAAGGAGAATGAAGTGATGTATGCTTCAAAATTTAGACATTAAGATAGTGGGACCGATCTTCAAAACACATGATCACGACGTATGCCATGAAATGGAGAGAACTGACAGAAAGGAAATTATGTCTGCTTCATAAAAAGGAACAAATGGAAACGATGACTCCTGGGGGTGATTGCTGAATTAGATTGAGATTTGCAAGCCAACCGGAGAAGTGACCACAAGGAGACAAGACAGATCAGCCGACAAAGTTCATCTCTGATGAAAGCTGCGAGTTATGCACGAAAGTAAGACATAGCGTATATGGTCTCGGAGTTCATTAACACTAGAGGCATGGAACTGAAAGAAATTCTGGTAATATCGGAATACTCTGACATTTTCCCAGAAGATCTTGGACTCTCATCCAATCATAAGGAGGAACTCAGAATTCATCTTAGACTAGGAACAACACCAATTGTTATATCAAAAAGTTAAGACTAATGTAGTAGTTTATACCTTAAGTCATAAGTTTCATAAGAAGCCGAAATAAGTACGTGCTCTTATATTAAATTGCGGATAGATAGGAATGAAAAAGGGGGTAGCAAGTTACAAGTATTTAGTTTATTAGCAATTTAAAACTAAACATTAGAACCCTTTAGATTTACCTCAACGACATCAGTATGGAAATAAGATTGATAACAATGGATATTGTTACCAAATTACCCAAAACAAGAAACGACACAATATGGGTGATTGTGGATCAACTAACCAAGTCTGCTCAAATCCCTACCAATGAAAGGAACCTTTTAGTATAAGACACTTAGTTAAGATTGTGTAGGAACGAAATAGTCTCATTACATAGAATCCCGTTATCTATTGTATCAAACCAAGATAGTAATTTCACTTTTGAGAAAATTTTAACCCAACTTATTTTAAGCGGTGTAAAGGAACACTACAAACATACGAAGACATGTTAAGTACATGTGCGATAAATATTGATGAAAGTAGGACTATCACTTATCACCCATAAGATTTTTCAATAATTAACCTACAAGTATTAGTGTTGCCCGTTTGAAGTACTTTATGGATGAAGTTACCATCCATTATGTCGAGCAGAAATATGAGAAAAGCAACTATCGTGCCATGAGATCGGCAAACCATTAGAAATTCAAATCAGAGAAAGAATACTACTAAAAATCTCTCCGTGAAAAGGAATAGTCAGATTCAGTAAGAAAGAAAAGCTAAGCCCGAGATTTGTTGGATCGTTTGAAATCATTAAACAAATTGGACCAGTAGCTTATCAGTCAAAAATTGCCACAGGAAATGGCAGGTATACATGATTTATTTCTTGTATAAAACTTAAGGAAATGCTCAGCTAATAAGTCTTTAAATTATACCTCTTCAAGATATAAAGGTAAATGAATTGAAAGACCTTACAAGTCAAAGATAAGAATCTCATAGCAAAGAGAATGGTTCTGGTCAAAGTAAGGTGGAATTCAAAGCAAGGACCAGGATCTATTTGGGAACTAGAGACAGAGATGAAAAGAAAATATCCGTAATTGTTCCAGTAAATCTCGAGGACGAGATTTTAAACAAGGTGGGAGGATGTAACGACTCGCACAAAAATGTCCTAAAACGCTCCGTAAGTGAAAACCCGAACCCATAAAACCTTACTTTTCATAAAAATCCAAGAAAACAAGAAAATTTAGTTTGTCGCAGGGCGCGACGGAATTAAGGAAAGTCTTCGCGGGGCGCGACAGCTATGGAATTTCCGGATAAGTATGTGGGACACGTGTCGTTACACGTGTCAAGACTACTCGATGACTCAGCCTACCTAGACTCCCTCGCGGGCCGCGACTCACCCCAATATCAGCCTATATATTTAGGTTTTCAGCTTCATTTCAAATCGTTCAATTCTTTTATTTCTCTTCCTCTCTTGTTCTGTCATTCTAATGCCAGGACTTCTAAACCCCGAAACTCTGCCCGTTATTAGGGTAATAACTCTAATCACTGGTACGATACTATATCCGATTGATTGAAACTGATCCAACGGATGTTTAAGTCCTGCCTGTATATGGCTATACTTTGTCATTTGTTGTGAGTTTTGATCTCGTGGTTATCGTTAAAGTTGATTTGGGTTAATACACTAATACGAGTTCCATTGTATCTAGAATTAGAACTCATAAACAGGAAGCTGTTAAACTAAGAATACTTAGCGATCAAGTCAACTTAGTAGTTAAGTAAACTTAATGGTTATGTAAAACTTAGCAGTTAAGAAAACTTAGCGGTCAAAGAAAACTTAATAGCTAAAGAAACTTAACAGTTAAGCAAGCTAAGTAAGCTAATTAAGTTAATTAATTAATCGGCTAAGTACATTACTTAATTAAACAGTTAAGGAAAAGTAATCAGTTAAACAGCTAAGTAAGATTAATTAATTAGTTAAATAAGATTAATTAATTAATTAGTTAAGCAAGATTAATTAAGCTAAGTAAGATTAATTAATCAGTTAAGCAAAATTAATTAAGCTAAGTAAGATTAATTAACTAAAGTTAATTAAACACCTAAATAGATATACATGAAAATATATATATATGAAAGGAAGGTGCAAGGAAGGTATAAGAAGATATACATGTGGGTAGGAAGCTTCCTAGAAAATGTATAGGTAACTTCCTAGAAAAGTATATAGGAAACTTCCTGAAAATTTCATATTTCCCACCTATAAATAGGAAGCTTAGGATTCATTTTTCTTTGCTCATTACTTCTGTTCTTCTCTCTATACGTTGGTGTTCTAACCAAAAATCACCGATACGATATTCTGTCCGATCGATTCGGAAACCAACTAACGAATGCCAAAGTGCTGTCTAAATAAGACTATACTTTGTGAATTTCGTTAAGGTTCTGATCTCGTGACCATCGTTAGGTTTGATTGGGTTTAACAATAATACGTATTCCACTCTATCAAACTAAATGTTTAACTACCAAAAACTCTGCACTATACACTTACAATCAAAATAAATGCTTAGTTATCAGAAGACTTAGAATCAGAAGGCCTGTTAAATCAAGACTATATGCTAACAAGGTGAGTCATTCTCTTTTTAACAAATTATTTGCAAAGCCCTAAATGTTTTCTAGTTATATTTTTGCAGTGATTAATTCTTTGCTAATCTTTAATTACTGGCACTATGTGGGGGTTTTGTGCACATTACTACAAACGATTTATCACTTTAGGTGGGCGAGCCTAATTAGTGATATGTCAACAGTCATAGATCCGGTCGAGTGACAGCTGAACCAGCTAATTATAAGATAGGGGCAAATATGAAAACCCTTAACGCTGTAAATTATAACAATGTGTCGTTTTGTACAAATTGAATGACCCGCCAGTATTTCCCCGCTGATAAAACTCATTTTAAACATGTTTTAGGTGATTACGGTAGATTGGAATAAGAGTTGTGACACGACACCGAACGGCTCAAAGAAGTGGCTTATTTTATCAAATGAATTAAATGTTATTTTTATATATTCGGGGTTATCCCATATTAAAGCTACCTTTGTAAAACATGGGTTTATTCCCATCTGTTTAATAAATAAAATCCGGTGTTTCTAAACTTTGGTATTTTCCTAACTCACGGTCCTGATGAAATTTTTCCGCTGCAATATTTTCAAAATAACCACCGGTACCACTTGACTGCTCGCGGCTCCCGTCCAGTGTGTGGTCGGGGGTCGTGACATCTTGGTGTAAGTTCATGTTTGACTCGTCAATCGGTCCATATTTTCGGTGGAAATCAGTTTTCAAGCTGACTCTCGACTAAAGAGCGAGCCGAGAGTCTGTTTGAGTCCGATTTCACCGGTGTTTTGTATAAATCAATGAGAAGTTCAGAAATAAGTTGTAAAATGTGAAGTTTTATCAGATCTGAGCCGAGAACAGGTGAAAATCCTTTAGATCTGATATGAAAATGTGAAAATCTTCTTGATCTTAGACCAACTCCAACTTATTGGTGCTTCACAACAGTTTTGCCTAAGCAAAACGAGTGGAATCCACCTTCGGAAGGTCTAAAATCAGTGTTTTTGAGAAAATGTCAAGGTGTGTGTGATCTTGATGAAGGAGATGGTGTAGAAGTGATTAGAGATGTAGATTAGAGGAGATTTGAGGTAAAAAGCTTACAATTTGGCCTTGGATCTTGTCTGGAACTTGAGAGCGAATGGCAGTGGTGAAAGGTGAAAATGAAGCTTAAGGCACTATTTATAGGTGACAGTGACAGGCTCAGTCGAATGGTTGAGATCGGACGAGTTAAGGCGGTGGTGCAAGTGACGGTGTCGGATGGCGTCCGGTCGAATGGCCATCTGGTCGGATGGTCATCCGGGCGGTGGTCATCCGAGTGGATGTCCATTCGGACGGCCAGTTCTCAATTGTTAGTTTTCCAACTTTGGTTCGTTTTGTGAGCGAGGTTAAGTGTTGCGTTGCGTATTATTGTGAGTAGCCATTACATAGAGTATTATTACATCTAGATGTTCAAATAGCATAAATAACAAGAGTAACCTCGTGTTTTGAATTAGTTCCTCGTTTATTAAGTATCAAAGCATCACAAAGAGTCAAGAGTCTAGGATAAGTACATCGTTCACATATAATAAGCATCACAAAAAGCATCACATAGCGTAATAGTTTCACATAGTTTAGCACAATTAAGATTCGAACAGTCTCATTTCTCATTATGATCGGTAGTCTCGAGAATACAAGTATCACTGGATCGGAAGTACGATAAGACTTGCCGAGATAATAAAAGCATCAAAATGTTGGGCGTTACAACCAAGGCGTGAGCGTGCGCATACGGTTGATGAGGATGGCATGCTGCTAATCGCAATGATAACCGAAGAAGCGGCTATGATTGAAGAAGTCAACGTCTTGGGTGAAAACCCAAAAATATGGTTCATTGACACGGGGGCAACTCGCCATGTTTGTGGAGATAAGGCTCTTTTCTCGACATTCATGGAAGCTACGGGTGAAGAAAAGCTTTATATGGGAAATAAAGCTGCCGCCAGCATCAAGGGTGAAGGCAGTGTGATCTTGAAGATGACTTCTGGCAAGGAGCTTACCTTGACCAAAATGCTTTATGTCCCAGAGATACGGAAGAATCTCGTGTCGGGATGGTTGCTCAACAAGTTTGGATTCCGTCTACTGTTTGAATCGGACAACTTTGTTCTTTCTAGACGTGGAATGTTTATCGGAAAGGACAATTGTCGCAACCCCCGATCCCAGATACCCGGGAACGGGCGGCCGCGAGCCAGTTTCGGTGGTATCGCGTATTGTCTAATTTGGCAGCGGAATTTTTCATCAGGACCATAGTTAGGAAATATTTGATCAGAGTAAAATACCACATTTCCATAATATTAAACATATGGGGTAAAACCCAAGTTTGCAATACACACATTTTCAAAGGAATAAATCCTATTTTTATTTAATAAAACATCTATTTATTTTTAGGTAACTTTATTGCCACTTTTCCAAGCCTTCAGTGCTGTCCAGCTGGCTTCTATTTGGCTTTCACAGTTTGTTACCTGAAACTCGTTTAAAAACATTTTGTCAGTGGGAAATACTTGTGAGTGAATCCCAGTTTAATCAAGTTTAAATAGAAACCATATTACAGTATTGAGGGCGATCTCGCAATTACATTTGTTTCCAAGTTATATCAATTAACATCCATGGTACTGTCAGACCCGACTTGTGGAAATGTTACTCCTTGACCAGGTGGTAACAAATTTTGTATACAAAACCCCAACATACTCATGATAATTGTATTCTTACAAATACTCAATAACTGCTTAATATAAATTTAATTGTATGAGGTTTTGTAAAAACAGTTAACAAAAGGTTTACAAAAAGCGGATAAACTCACATTGCTGTCTTAGATTATCCTTTAGGGTTTCCTGAGAATTATCTATAATTTACACAAATGCACACGTGTTAGTATAATAACCCATTTTAACATTAGTAATACCCTCCCCGAGACGGCATTTCAACGACTACGTCGGGCAGAACCACGATAGCCGTTACGGAACCCTAGATCAATCGGGCAGAGTATCTAATACGTATCCATGGGTTATGATACTTACAACGGAGCAGAACTTCGCTATTTAGGGGGTATTAGACCCGAGTATAATGCCTATTATCAGATTTTCATGATTGAGAAAAGAAAGTGAGCGAACAGACTGAAGATCTGATGCCCTCTATATATAGTGCTGATTTCTGGTCCTCTCGCGGCCCGCTTAAAGGAAGACAAGGGCCTACGCGGCCCGCGTCAGCCTTGGTCAACGATGTAGCTGATCCGGGTCATCGACTAGACCTGCCATGACGACGACACGTGTCATCACCGGGTTGCGCCACATTCTTGATCTCTAGCGGCCCGCGTAAGATCCTTAAAGGTTCTACGCGGCACGCGACAAACCCAAAAATTGATTTTTATTTATTTTTAATAATATTTAAGGTATTCGGGGACCGTTTTCACGTATGGGGTGTATTTTGGGACATATTGGGATATTTTAAAATATATTATGGTGTCGGAAAATTTTTAAGGGTGTCGGTTTAGAGTTGTTATATACTCCCCACCTTGTTTTAGAGCTCGTCCTTGAGATCTACTGGAATAGGTGTGGATATTTCTTTTGCATTTCTGATTCAAGTTCCCATGTATACCCAGGTCCTCTTTTGGAGTCCCACTTCACTTTGACCAGAACTAGTCTCTTGTGCTTGAGGTTTTTGACTTTCCTGTCTTCGATCTGTAGAGGCCTTTCTACAAACTTGAGTTGTTCGTTTACCTCTATATCCTTAAGAGGTACTATCAGTGATTCGTCAGCTAAACACTTCTTGAGATTAGATACATGAAATACATCATGTATTCCTGCCATTTCCTATGGCAGTTGTAGCTGATAGGCTACAGATCCTATTCTTCTAATAATCTTAAAAGGTCCTATATACCTGGGACTTAGCTTTCCTCTTTTGATGAATCTTACCACTCCTTTCCAATGAGAGACTTTTAACAATACTTTATCTCCTACTTGAAATTCCAATGGTTTGCGTCGGTTATCAGCATAGCTCTTCTGTCGATCACGTGCTGCTTTCAGTCGTTCCTTGACTTGAATAATCTTGTCAGTTGTTTCTTGTACTATCTCAGGTCCAGATAGTTGCTTCTCCCCAATTTCTGCCCAACAGACTGGGGTTCGGCACTTTCGTCCATAAAGTGCTTCGAATGGTGCAACATTGATACTTGTGTGATAACTATTATTATAAGAAAATTCTATTAACAGTAAGTGATCATCCCAATTACCTCCGAAATCAACTACACAAGCTCTAAGCATGTCTTCCATTGTCTGGATTGTCCTTTCGCTTTGTCCGTCTGTTTGAGGATGATAAGCTGTGCTTAGATTTAACTTGGTTCCCATTGCTTTTTGGAAACTTGACCAAAAATGAGAGGTAAAACGGCTATCCCTACCAGAAACAATTGATAAAGGTATTCCATGTAAAGAAACAATTTCATTTACATATAATTTAGCTAACTGTTCCATACTGAAAGTTTCTTTCATTGGTAGGAAGTGAGCTGACTTAGTTAGTCTATCTACAATCACCCAGATTGTATCATTACCTTTCTTTGTTTTGGGTAATTTAGTAATAAAATCCATTGTTATCAATTCCCATTTCCACACTGGCATTTCTAGCTGCTGTAACAAACCTGAGGGTTTCTGGTGTTCAGCTTTAACTTGTGAGCACGTTAAACATTTAGAAACATAGGTTGCTATGTCCTTTTTCATTCCTATCCACCAGAAACTCTTTCTTAAATCCTGGTACATCTTGTCATTTCCTGGATGCATCGTATACTTAGACTTATGGGCTTCTTCTAATATACGATGACGTAGGTTTCCTAATTTAGGTATCCACATTCTCTTTTCATGGAATCTTCAAATTTCATCTGTTCCTTGTTTTAATTCCTTAATCATACCTTTTAACTTTTCAGTATCTTCTTTGATTACTGACTCTTGTGCTTCTCTTATCTGATTATTTAAATCTACTTGCAGATCTAATTTAAGAGAACGTACCCTTTTTGGCTTTTCATGATACAGTACTTTCGGCTTAAAGCATCTGCCACTACATTTGCTTTTCCTTCATGATACTGGATATTACAATCATAATCACTAAGCATCTCCATCCAGCGTCTTTGTCTCATATTCAATTCTTTTTGCCCAAAAACATATCTTAAACTTTTATGATCGGTAAATATGGTAAACTTACTACCATAAAGGTAATGTCTCCAAATCTTAAGGGCAAAAATTATTGCTCATAATTCAAGATCATGGGTTGAATGATTCTCTTCATGATTCTTAAGCTGTCTAGATGTGTAAGCTATAACCTTTTGGCGTTGCATTAATACACATCCATAACCTAGTTTGGAAGCGTCACAATATACTACAAAGTCTTCAGTTCCTTCTGGTAACGCTAGTATGGGTGCATGGGTTAATCTTTGCTTAAGAATTCTAAATGCTTATTCTTGCTTTGGTCCCCATTCAAACTTTATGGATTTACTGGTTAACTTAGTTAAAGGAATGACTATTCTAGAGAAATCTAAAATAAATTTTCTATAATAACCGGCCAATCCTAAGAAACTTCTAACCTCGGTTGGTGACTCAGGGGTTTTCCATTTGGTAATCGCCTCGATCTTTGTGGGATCCACATGAATTCCTTCATGATTGACTAAGTGTCCAAGAAATTGTACCTGCTCTAACCAAAACTCGCACTTTGAAAACTTAGCATAAAGCTTTTCCTTTCTTAATAGACTTAAAAGTGCGTGCAAATGCTTTGCATGTTCCTCTTTACTTTTAGAGTAAATAAGAATATCATCTACAAAGACAATTATGAATTTATCCAAATATGGCTTACATATTCGGTTCATCATGTCCATAAATGCAGCTGGGGCATTGGTTAAACCAAATGGCATGACAGTAAATTCATAATGGCCATACCTTGTTCTAAATGCGGTTTTAGGAATGTCCTCTTCCTGTACCTTTAATTGATGATATCCTGACCTTAAATAGATTTTAGAGAAAAATCGAGCTTCTTGCAATTGGTCGAACAGATCATCGATTCTCAGTAATGGGTACCGGTTCTTAATCATGACCTTGTTTAATTCATGGTAGTCAATGCACATACGCATTGATCCGTCCTTCTTTTTAACGAATAAAATCGGTGCTCCCCAAGGCGACGAACTTGGCTGTATGAATCCCTTCTCTAATAATTCATCTAACTGTTTCTTTAGTTCCTGCATTTCGGCGGGTGCCAAACGGTAGGGTGCTTTGGCAATTGGTGCTGTTCCGGGTAGTAGATGAATTCTGAATTCAACTTCTCTGTCCGGCGGTAGTCCTGGTAATTCTTCCGGAAATACATATGAAAACTGAGACACTACTGGAATATCTTTTAGGTCTTTTCCTTTAGTGTTAGTGATTATAGAAATCAAATACACTATAGATCATTTTCTTATATAACTTGTAGTTTTCATCACAGAGATGAATTTTGTAGATCTAGAGGGCTTATCTCCTTTAATTGTGATCTTTTCACCTTTTGGTTAATTTACTTGGATTGACTTTTGATCACATAAAATATTAGCTTTATTGGCTATTAACCAATCCATTCCTAAAACGACATCAAATCCTGTCAGATTCATTGGGTAAAGGTTTGCAATATACTTTTGATTTAAAATTTCTACTCTTGCTCCCTGCAAGATTTCAGAAATCCTAATCGTTTCTCCATTTGCGGTCTCTATTAGACATTCTTGTGGAAGTTTAGTTAATGATTGATTAAGAAGTTTGCAAAATGAAGTATTAATAAAACTTTGGTTTGCACCAGAGTCAAATAATACTTTAGCATAAACATCATTAACTAAAAACGTACCGGCTATCACGTCCGGGATCATTTTGGCTTCATCTGCTGTCAGAACAAATGCTCTAGCATTTTTAGTGTTCTTGTTGTTCGCGGCTGGAGCCAATTTCGGACAGTTCGGCTTGATATGGCCTATTTCTCCATAGTTGAAGCACAGTCCATTATTGGATTTCCTTCTGCAATCTTCTTCCTTGTGTCCTGGTAACTTACAGAAATTGCAGTGAGCGAAGCATTTTCCCGAATGTTTCTTCTTGCAGGCCTTACAGTATGGTGCAGAGGTAGAACCTATATTCCTACGATTGAAATTCCCAGAACAAAGTTCTTGAGTAAATCTTTGGGCTAGGTTTCTCTTCTGGTCTTCTTCTCTAGTACGGATTAACTCATCTGTCAAGGTATTTGCTAGTTCTACAGCTTCTTCTATAGTTTGGGGTCTAGCTGCCTTGACTACATGTCTAATCTCTCCAATTAATCCCCACATGTAATGGGAGATTAATACCGGTTCAGGTGATGCAAGGGTTGGTATTATTCTAGCATATTCAAAGAATGTAGTAGTATAACCCTAACTATTTACCCCGGTCATTATTAAGTTCAGAAACTTATTTGCTATCAGTTCCTTTTCATTGGGAGGGCATAATTTCCTTTCTACCATGTTTTTAAATTCCTCCCATTCCATATTATAAACCTTATCACTTCCTCTTGATTGGAGGATAGTGTTCCACCATTCTAAGGCTGAGTTTTTAAACAGATTAGAAGCAAACATTATTTTTTCTTCTTCAGCACACTTGCTTATTTTTAAAACAGCCTCAGTCTTTTCTATCCAGCGTAGAGCTGCAATAGGTCCTTCATTACCCGAGAATTCTATTGGTTTGCAGGACCAGAATTCTTTGTAAGAACAACCATAAGGCATGGTTCTTCTTCTTTTGGGAATGGGCACTTGAAGTACGGGTCCATTGTTCACGCCGTGTTCTGGTTCAATTGGTCGCTTACTGCTATGTTTACTTTTATTATCAGCATCCTTAACAGTTTGAAGAATAAATGACATTGCATCTATAATTTCTTGTGCCACTATGTGTTGGATAGCACTATTATCCATTTGGTTTCCATTGTTATTGATGCTTGGATTCTCATTAACCAAGTTAATGTTACTCTGGTTATCGTTATTCAGATTTTCTTGATTTCCTTCGTCGGCCATTTGAATTTTAAACATTTACCACGTATTAATATCACAAAATAATATTTAATGTAGTCAATCATATGACACACATTTTGGGAAAAGCGTCGATCATTGCGACTTACTCTATTCATATACTATGCATCTATTACACACTAGTACTGAAATAAAAATTACAATACTGACTGAAATTTAAAGTTACACTACTAGTAATAGGCATCCGTAGTTTAGTTTTTTTTCATACACATACACACATATTATATTATTTTATTATTATTATTACTACTACCGTCTCCACCATCACATTCATGGATATGGATTCATCCAGAAATCCATATTGCGCTCGTCATACTTCCAGACGAGTCGCTCTCCCACCTGTCTCATTCGTTCACTACTCTATAAGATTTCCTCACCAAATGTCCTAAGTTCTTGTACGTTTTCTGCACTCATTGGGGGTGCAGGTTCTAGGACTGGGTTCAGAATCTGGGGTGCGGGTTCCTGGTACGGAGGTGTAGGGGCCTGGAATTGGTAAGGATTCTTTAAAATCTCCCTAATGAATACATCGTGGTAATAGGGATCTAAAGGATCCAAACCTGGGTAGGCTCCTATGTTTGGCATGGGCATGTCTTCATGTATCGGGTAACGTTGCACATAGTCTCTATTGTCATCCCACCAGGGGTCGTAATTTGGGTCTAAAGGGTTTGGTGCAGGTACCCTAGGTATTTCTTCCGGATTGAAGTCATGCATTTCTACTTGATTTTCAGGATTTTCTATTTCCATTGGTTGGTCAGGAATTGGTGGTTGTGGTTGGGGTTGGGGTGCTATCATTTGTTCCAGGTTAGGGTCAGCTGTAGTGGTTGCTAAGATGTGGATGTTGGCTATAGCCCTATTAATCATATCATGGGCATAAGCATCGGTTTCCCTTTTAGTTGCTGCTAGTGCTCTCTAGTCTTGTAACTTTTTCATACGCTTCCTACGCTCTTGTACCCCTCGACTGAACCATCCTCTCTTTTTCTGAGGGAATGGCTCCTCGGACTGAGCCTTAAACACGAATATTCCTTCTTCCGTATCTGCAGAGTACCCCGAGAGGGCAGGCTGAGAAGAGGCACCTTCACTTCTAGGCGAACCAGACAATTGACGGTACGCGTCAGATGGTCCTTGGTCACTCATACTGTAAACTAACAAATAGTCAAATAACACATAACAAGAAATACAATTATGCACGTATTCCCGTAATTTATTTCCTAACAATTTGAATTTTGATGTCAGCAGAACACTTCTGTGGCTGAATCAGTGGCTTAGCTCTGATACCACCTTCTGTCGCAACCCCCGATCCCAAATCCCCGGGAACGGGCGGCCGCGAGCCAGTTTCGGTGGTATCGCGTATTGTCTAATTTGGCAGCGGAATTTTTCATCAGGACCGTAGTTAAGAAATATTTGATCAGAGTAAAATACCACATTTCCATAATATTAAACATATGGGGTAAAACCCAAGTTTGCAATACACACATTGTCATAGGAATAAATCCTATTTTTATTTAATAAAACATCTATTTATTTTTAGCCATTTAGGTAACTTTATTGCCACTTTTCCAAGCCTTCAATGCAGTCCAGCTGGCTTCTATTTGGCTTTCACAGTTTGTTACCTGAAACTCGTTTAAAAACATTTTGTCAGTGGGAAATACTGGTAAGTGAATCCCAGTTTAATCAAGTTTAAATAGAAACCATATTACATTATTGAGGGCGATCTCGCAATTACATTTGTTTCCAAGTTATATCAATTAACATCCATGGTACTGTCAGACCCGACTTGTGGAAATGTTACTCCTTGACTAGGTGGTAACAAATTTTGTATACAAAACCCCAACATACTCATGATAATTGTATTCTTACAAATACTTAATAACTGCTTAATATACATTTAATTGTATGAGGTTTTGTAAAAACAGTTAACAAAAGGTTTACAAAAAGTGGATAAACTCACATTGCTGTCTTAGATTATCCTTTAGGGTTTCCTGAGAATTATCTATAATTTACACAAATGCACACGTGTTAGTATAATAACCCATTTTAACATTAGTAATACCCTCCCCGAGACGGCATTCCAACGACTACGTGGGGCAGAACCACGATAGCCGTTACGGAACCCTAGATCAATCGGGCAGAGTATCTAATACGTATCCATGGGTTATGATACTTACAACGGAGCAGAACTTCGCTATTTAGGGGGGGTATTAGACCCGAGTATAATGCCTATTGTCAGATTTTCATGATTGAGAAAAGAGAGTGAGTGAACAGACTGAAGATCCGATGCCCTCTATATATAGTGCTGATTTCTGGTCCTCTCGCGGCCCGCTTAAAGGAAGACAAGGGCCTACGCGGCCCGCGTCAACCTTGGTCAACGTTGTAGCTGATCCGGGTCATCGACTAGACCTGCCACGATGACGACACGTGTCATCACCGGGCTGCGCCACATTCTTGATGTCTAGCGGCCCGCGTAAGATCCTTAAAGGTTCTACGCGGCCCGTGACAAACCCAAAAATTGATTTTTTATCTATTTTTAATAATATTTAAGGTATTCGGGGCCCGTTTTCACGTATGAGGTGTATTTTGGGACATATTGGGATATTTTAAAATATATTAGGGTGTCGGAAAATTTTTAAGGGTGTCGGTTTAGAGTTGTTATAGCTATGCCCTTAATGGAATGTTTAAAATGAATGTAATGGTTGTGAACCGAAACAAAACAATGAATGAAACTTCTTCTTCTACTTACATGATTGAGTCTTCAAATGTTTGGCATGGTAGACTATGATATGTAAATTTTAATTCATTACGACGTTTAATAAAATTAAATATGATACCAACATTCCATATCGAGTCCGATTATAAATGCAAGTCATGTGTAGAATCCAAACTTACTTGATCATCCTTTAAATCGGTTGAACGAATAACCGAACCCCTTGATTTAATTCATACCAATGTGTGTGATTTAAAAGCGGTTCCCACATGTGGGGGAAATAAGTACTTCATCATGTTTATTGATGATTGTACTAAATATTGCTATGTGTATTTACATAAGAGTAAAAACGAAACAATAGAAAAGTTTATCTTGTACAAAAATGAAGTTGAGAATCAACTTAAAAAGAAGATAAAAGCTGTGAGAAGCGATAGAGGAGATGAGTATGTTGCACCTTTTGCGGATTTATGCGCAAAAAGTGGCATTATACATGAGTGTACACCTCCTTATTCTCCACAATCAAATGGCGTGGCGGAACGAAAGAACCACACATTGAAAGAGATGATGAACGCCATGTTGATCAGTTCGAGAGTGAACCGAGAAATGTGGGGGGACGCCATTCTCCAAGCAAACCATCTTTTGAACAAGATACCATTAAAAAATAGAGAAAAACTCCATATGAGTTATGGAGAGGAAGAAAGCCTTCATACAAATACTTGAAAGTGTGGGGGTGCCTAGCAAAGGTGATTGTACCACCTCCTAAGGCTCTTAGGATAGGACCCAAAACGGTTGATTGCATTTTCATAGGATATGTACATCAAAGTAGTGCACATCGTTTTCTTGTACATGAGTCCAAGAATCCCGATGTACACAAACACACTATAATGGAGGCAAATCCTAACATTGTCTCATATTTTGAAAATGTGTTTCCTATGCTAGGACAAACACATGCAACTTCTTCAACAACGGTTGATGAAACAGGTCCAAGTTCATCAACATGGTTAGATGAAAGACATGAACGACCTGAGGTTGAGGAGGGTGAGCTTAGACGAAGCAAACGACAAAGGGTTGAAAAATCCTTTGGTCCAGACTTCATGAGCTACATGGTTGAGGGTGAGCCCAATACCTACTGCGAAGCGGTTAACTCCACAGAAGGACCTCAATGGCAAGAAGCAATTAAAAATGAAATTGATTCTATATTGCAAAATCATACTTGGGAGTTAGTAGATCTTCCACCTGGTTGTAAACCACTTGGATATCGTTGGATATTCAAAAGGAAGATGAAAGCTGATGGAAGTATTGATAAATACAAGGCGAGGTTAGTAATAAAAGGGTTTAGACAAAAGGAAGGTCTAGACTACTTTGATACTTCCTCGCCTGTGACACGAATAACCTCTATAAGATTGGTTCTTACAATTCCGGCTCTAAGAAATTTGGAAGTTCACCAAATGGATGTAAAGACCGCATTTCTAAATGGTGATTTAGAAGAAGAAATTTACATGGAACAACCTGAGGGTTTTTCCGCCCCAGGAAAAGAGGGCAAAGTATGTAAACTTGTTAAGTCTTTGTATGGCTTGAAGCAAGCTCCAAAACAATGGCACCAAAAGTTTGATCATGACATGATTGACAATGGTTTCAAAATAAATGAGTGCGACAAGTCTGTTTATTTTAAAGACACACCAAGAGGTTATGTAATCTTATGTCTTTATGTAGATGATATGCTTATCATTGGGAGTGATGATAACATGATCAACTCAACGAAAGACATGTTGAAAGCGAGGTTTGACATGAAAGACATGGGTCTAGCGGATGTGATTCTTGGAGTAAAAATCGCTAGAACCCAAAATGGTCTTGTGTTGAGTCAATCTTACTACGTGGACAAGATCCTTGGGAAATTTAATTCGGTAGATACGAGTATAGCTCGAACTCCAATTGATAATACCCAACATCTAAGAAAAAATAGAGGCGAGAGTGTTACTCAGTTAGAGTACTCAAGGATCATTGGTAGTCTCATGTATCTAATGACATGTACTAGACCTGACTTAGCATATGCTGTGAGCAGGCTAAGTAGATACACCAGTAATCCAAGTTCGGATCATTGGAAAGCTATCACAAGGGTGCTGAGATTAGAGGTGTACAAAAAAACTGATTACGCAATCAAAACCGGTAAAAAAACCGGAACCGGTTTTTTTTTAAATCGGCTTTTTTTATAACCGGTTCGGTTACAACCGGTTTGACCGGTTATTGATCGGTTACACATATTCTGGACCGGTTCGGGTTTAAAACTGGTTTTTAAAAAAACCGGTTAATTAATCGATTAAACAAAAAAACCGGTTAATAACCGGTTAACCGGTAACGAGACTTAATGAATGTTTTAACTTTCTATACTTTCATTGTGAAGTTTTTATCTAAGAAATTGAATTTTACAAAAAAAAAATGGGTCAAAACTGCAAAAACAGCAGCAACACAGCAACAAACAGCAAAAAATAACATTCTGTGAAGAATTCTGCAGACCGGTTTTTTTACCGGGTTTTTTTCGGTTTCTATTAATCGGTTTTTTTAACCGGTTATTTTTATATAAAAAAACCGGTTTTTTTTTCAACCGGTTAGGACCGGTTACACATTTCCACCCTTAAAACCGGTTAATGAAAAAACGGTTTTTTTTGGGCCAAAAAAACCGGTCCGGTTAATAACCGGTTTCGGTTACTAAAAAAAACCGGTTTGTACACCTCTAGCTGAGATACATAAGATACACAAGAGATTACAGATTGCATGAAACGGGACACGGTTCTAAAGGTTGTAAGTGTATAAAAGGGATTGGCAGTTCGCACGGATGAAGGTTGGCAGATCCGCACGGATAAACTAAAGCTGATTCGTCCGAGCTGACATTGCGCTCTATTAGGGTTTTAGTTAAATGTTGGTCTGTGCAAACTCAGGTCCGCATGAAGATGTTGATCCGCATCCATGAGTTGATCCGCACTTCTTGGTCCGTAGTTAAAGTGTTCATCCGCAGTTAGCTTATGTACGAATCTAGGAGTCCTATAAATAGGTCATTATGTCTTGTTCATTGGTAACTTTAGAGACAGAGAGGGGAAACTCTTGTCGTTTGATTTCACGGTTCTGTAATTGTCAATCAGTAATAGAAATCAACTTTAATTAGCTTGCTTGTGTTCCTTCCACTCTCGTACTTGGATTCCGCACAAGATACGAGATCTACGCAGTTAACGGTGTAACGGAATCGATCCTAACACGAAATCACACCAAGCTCACAACTTAGCATATAGTTGTGGGTTTGTGTTGAGGTGATTTCCATCAAGTTATGAGTTCAAAACTCTTTACGTTAAAGTTCATACATGTTATAATCCAAGTGTTGAAAACAATCACGATTCACCATTTTCCATAAGGTTGAACTTGTGACTTATCAAAGTGTGAACCGTGGGAGCTTTGGCTTTCCAACCTAGTTCCACTACCTCACTTATGAACCTTTTGTATGAACACTCAAGTAGCTTCCTAGTATCAAAGTAACATAACCCCGCCTAGCCTCCGACACTTAGTTAACTCTTTCCATGTCGTGGTGGTTCACCCGGGTTATGATTTACTTGGCTACTTGAGCATGTATTAGTTAGTTTTTATTTCTTATTATTCATAACCCTCCGAATCATCCTTGTGATGATTTGTGTAGTGGTGAATCATACAAAGAGGTTAAACCTCCATGCTTGATGTAACAACTCGTATCAAAATTCTTATTTATTATATTATTTTATTCAATAGAAAACCCTAATTGAGAAACCCAAGTGATTCTGAACAAACCCTAAAATTTTTAGAACAATCAGAATCAGGATCAGGGCCCCTAAAACTCAGGGGGGGGGGTAAACCCTAGTCACGATTATCTAAATTATGTGTTGTCAAATTCAAATTTTCCAATTTCACCAACTCAGCCAAGCTACTGGGACACGTGCCTACTCTACTCTAGAAATGACATCCCAGGCGACATGCGGCACATGCCACGGATTCTTCCGCGACTAGCGGGAGGTGCAAATTTTGGGTATAAATAAAAGGGCCTGGCACTTGCATTCTGTTGTTCGTTCGACGAAGAAATTCGTTTTAGGCACTGAGTTATGCTCTGTTTACCACAATTAACACACACGGATCACTAATCGACGCCGCAATCAGGGTATTAACTCGATTGCTATTACGATTCATTTTCCGATCGATCAATGTACTCAATGGATGTTTAAGTGCTGCCCACATTAGGGTGATGCTTTGTCATTAGTCGTTAATTCGATGGATGTTTAAGCATAGCACTTTGTCATTCGTTGATCTCGTGAGTTATCGTAAAGGCTGTATTAAGTTACTAACCGAATTGCGTGCCTGTTATTAAAATTAGGTTAAAAGGCTAATCAGTAGGCTAAACTCTGCTCAAATTAAATCTGCAAAGTGAGTCATTCTCTTTTTATCAAATTACTTTCAAAATCAAATTATTTTCAAAAGTTATAATTACAGGGACTAAGTCGTGGATATCTTGAATCACTGGCTAGTGGGGTATTGTGCACATTACTAATTTTCTCCCAGTTAGGTTCATTGACCTACTAGGGATAATCATCACTATTTAGGTTCATTGATCTAATAGTGGTATGACCATCGTCACCATTGTGACACAGCGCCAGATAAAAATAAGATAGAAGCCATTGTAATCGCTCTTATGCTGTAATTAATAACTATGCATTATTTTATGTAACTAGAATGATTCACTCAGTATTTCCCGCTGACAAAACCTTTTTCAAACATGTTTCAGGTGATCTGTTATGATCCACGAAAAGTGTCGTGAAGCACTACAAGCTTAAGAAAGTGGCTCATGATAAAATAAAGAAACATGTTTTGTAAAATAAAAGATTTCTTCGTGAAATCAAATGATTGTAAATTACCTGGGTTTTATCCCGAGTTGTGAAATAAAATAATCGGGAAATATTTCAGTTTTAAAAAGATTCTGATGATAGACTTCCGCTGTTAAACTCAATTAATTAAATACCATGGGATTTCTGTCCTGCGGCTCCTGAAACGGGTCAAACCGGGTCGTGGGCCGTGACAGAAAAATGTGGTATCAGAGCCACTTATCGAGCCACTGATTTAAGCCAATTAAGTATTTAGAAATACTTAATAATTTTTATTAATTGCTATTTTGCGATTATGTGTTTTATTAACTAACTAATTTTGAACAGTATGGGCAGATCTTTATATGTTAGCTACTGTAGCAGTAAATATAAATCTTTAAATATTCTGACTCAAAGTTTAGCACCTTTATTTATTTACAGTTTAGAAACCTTATTCAGTAAATAAATAAATTCATAAATAAAACCTAGTATGTTTTCATATTCGGTTGTTTCATAGTTACCCAATATGAAATAATATTTAAAGGTTTTCTATGAAATTTGATATAATTTTTAACTTAGTAATTGTGTGTATTTTGCATAACAGCATGAGTGACTTGTCTGACGCCCTTCAGAATTTAAGGGCTTGTTTGGCTAAGCTTTTCAAAACTACTTATTTGCTTATTTGCTTTTCTGAAAAGCAAATAAGCAAATAAGTAGTTTTGAAAAGCTTAGCCAAACAGCCCCTAAATCTCTATCCAGTAAGAATAGAGGTTTCCATAGATTTCAATAGGTATATACCAGACATAGAAGAACCTATAGAATTCAACGCTTTACCTCTCGAGAAACCCAAGCCTAAGAAAATGGAAATTGGGGAAAGCTCTAGGCAAATTGAGGGATTACTATCCCAGGAAGAGATAGATTTTATAATGGCAAGCTATAATCCTATTAAGCCTGTTAATGAAAATGTTTTTATTCACTCTTTTGAAAAATAACTACCAATGAACTTAGAACCAGCTATTCCAAACTCTTCAATCCACTCGCAAATAGACAACTGGTTGACAAATGAAATACAGTTACAAAACAATCCCTATAAGCTTTTTCCTCAGTTAAATCCAGAACCTTTACCAAATCCACCAATGAGTAACGAGAATATGGCTGAACCCCGCCACTTTGATGAAGAACTAATGGATACTGGGAATAGGATCCAAGAGATTGGGGGACAGATCTCCTGGAAATACGATGAGAGGGAACGTCGTTACTAGAATATCATCTGACAAAGGATAGGGAATTTATGGAACTGTGGTGGTGTAATAGTAATAGTAAAATCAGTATTTGTAAAATAAATAATAAAACGGTTGTATATAGAAGCATGCTATAATCTATACAACAAATAAAATTTTTAGAAAATTTATAAATTTTGTTTGTATATTCGTTTATGTGATTATGTATTGTGACCTTGGATTATTTCTTTTATACTAATTATTTATCTATAAATTAGATATCAGATGGAAAACGCTAATAATGAACCAGTTAATGAGGTTAATCAATCTGAGCAACAACCGGGGGACCAATATATGACTAGGCAAGATATAGAAAATATCGTTGCTCAAGGGATAGCCAACGCTATTCCAGCAATAGTTACTCAAGGGATAGCCAACGCTATTCCAGCAATTGTTGCTGCTATTAAAAATCCAATTGAACCGCAACAAATCATTCCTAGCAAACGCATTTCTGAAGATAACTTCAGTAATAGCGTAAATGGAGGCAGTAATCATGTTAATCATGATATTGAACCACGGCAAGCTCCTCCTCCTAAGAAAATGAAAGCTGCAACGCCTGGTTGCACTTACAAAGAATTTCTTGCGTGTAAACCCACTAAGTTTGCAGGCAATGAAGGAGCGACTGCGATACTGCGTTGGTTAGAGAAAACCGAGGAAGTAATTGCCATAAGTAAATGTGCTCAGGATGATCAGGTCATGTACGCGTCAAACCTTTTCAAAGAAGGGGCGCTAGAATGGTGGAATACGGTGTTACAAGCAAAAGGAAGAAGGATGGCGTATGCTATGAACTGGGAAGAATTTAAAAGCTTTGTAGAAAGAAAATTTTGTCCTGAGTATGAAAAGGAACAAATGACAAATAAGTTTCTAACCCACCGGATGGTGGATGTAGATTGTAGAGGGTATACTTCAACATTCTTCGAGTATGCTCGAGTGGTACCAACCCTGGCCTCGCCAGAACCGGTACTTATTTCTCGTTATATTTGGGGATTGATTGCCGAAATCCGTAATATCGTCAAGGCTGCGAAACCTCGCACGATTGATGATGCGGTGGATTTAGCCAATACTCTGACTGACGAACTAGTACGGGCAAGAGAAGAAAATAGAAGGAAGGAAGTAGCTCAAAAGATTACCCAAGGATTCCGTCCGGGTAACCATAACAATTTTAAGAAAGGAGAGAATGGGCAATCTTCCACTAGCCCATTTTGCAATTTTTGCAAAAGGAAGCATTTTGGAAGATGCAAAGGATATTGCAATTTTTGCAAAATTCCGGGGCATCAAGAAGAAGACTGCAGGAGGAAGAAATTTTCAGTCTGCTACAACTGTGGAGAAGCTGGACATCTTAGGCCAGATTGTCCAAAACTGAACAAACCATCTGACAATAAAGCCAAACCTGCAGAAGGAGCAAAAAGGAATGTAAGAGCCTTCCAACTGACTGCTCAGGAAGCAGAGCTCATTCCAGATGTGATAGCCGGTACGTTCTTAGTTCACAACGTTTACACAAAAGTATTATTTGACTCTGGTGCAAACCAAAGTTTTATAAATACTTCATTCTGCCAAACTCTTAACTTACCTTTAACCAGTATTAGGCAAATTTCTACAGTAGAAACGGCAGATGGGAATTCAGTTAAAATAAATAAGGTTCTGCAAAACGTAGAAATAGAACTGTTAAGTCATAAATTTTCTGCAACCTTATTATCTATAAAATTAGTTAAATTCGATGTTGTAGTAAACAACCTTGCTCGAATTATCTGTGACAAAAATTCCATAGAAATTTGCGCACCCACTGGAGAAGTAATAATGATTACAGGAAATAAGCCATATAAACCCATAAAATTCATATCAGTAATGAAAGTTGCTAATTATGAACGAAAGCAAGGAATAGTATATATGATTTCAATAATCATTAATACTAAAGATAAAGAACTTAAGGAAATCTCTGTTGTTTCAGAATACCCAGATGTATTCCCAGAAGAGTTACCAGGGTTACCACCGGATAGGGAGGTAGAAATTAGGATTCATCTAATTCCAGGAACTATACCGATAGCCAAGGCACCTTATCGGTTAGCACCCACAGAAATATTAAAACTGAAAAAGCAATTAGATGAATTATTAAGTAAAGATTTCATACAACCTCGTTTATCCCCGTGGGGGGCACCAGTGTTGTTTGTTAAGAAAAAGGATGGTTCGATGAGAATGTGTATTGATTATAGGGAATTGAATAAGGTTACAATTAAGAATTAATACCCATTACCTAGAATTGATGATCTATTCGATCAATTCCAGGGAGATAGATATTTTTCTAAAATTGACTTACGTTCCGGATATCATCAATTGAAAGTATAAGAGGAAGACATACCTAAAACTGCTTTCAGGACTAGGTATGGTCATTACGAGTTTACAATCATGCCCTTAGGATTAACGAATGCACCTGCAGCATTCATGGACATGATAAATAGGATACTGTAAACCATATTTGGATAAATTTGTAATTGTCTTCATCAACGATATACTTATTTATTCCAAAAGTCAGGAAGAACATTGCCAGCACTTGCAGGCACTCTTAATTTTGTTAAGAAAAGAGAAGCTTTACGCCAAATTCTCGAAGTGTGAATTTTGGCTGCCAGAAGTACAAATTCTAGGTCATATGGAGAATCATGAAGGTATTCACGTAAATCTTGATAAGATAGCAGCAATTACCAAATGAAAGGTTCCGCAATCCGCAATGGAAATTAGGAGTTTTGTAGGTTTAGTTAGATATTATAGACGGTTTATTAAAGGATTTCTCCAAGATAGCTATACCATTAACTAAGCTAACCTGTAAAACAGTTAAGTTTGAATGGGGACCTAAACAAGAAGAAGCCTTTAGGATATAAAAGCATAAATTAACAAATGCCTCAATCCTAGCCTTACCAGAAGGAACAGAAGATTTTAAAGTATACAGTGATGCTTTAAAGCTAGGATTTGGATGTGTATTAATACAACGCAAAAAGGTAATTGCATATGCATCAAGGCAATTGAAAAAGCATGAAGAAAACTATACCACTCATGACTTAGAATTAGGAGCCATAATTTTTTCCCTTAAGATTGGAGACATTATCTGTATGGAAGTAAGTTTACTGTCTATACGGATCATAAGAATTTAAGATATATATTTGGGCAAAAAGAATTAAACATGAGGCAAAGGAGATGAATGAAAATCCTAAGTGACTACGACTGTGATATTTAGTATCATGAAGGAAAGGCTGAAGACGGCTAGAGATCACCAGAAGAGTTATACAGATAATAGACGAAAGCCGTTGGAGTTTCAAGTTGGAGACAAAATGCTATTGAAAGTATCTCCTTGGAAAGGAGTTGTTAGATTCGGTAAGAAAGGAAAGCTAAGTCCAAGGCACGTAGGACCATTTCTAGTGATCCAATACGTATAGGACCAGTTGCTTATCATTTACAACTAACAGGAAAGTTAGTACATGATGTATTTCATGTATCCAATCTCAAGAAATGTCTATCAGACGAATCATTGGTAGTACCTCTCCAAGATAAAAAGGTAAAACGAAAAATTAAAATTTGTAGAGAAACCTTTTCAGATAGAAGATAGAAAGATCAAATTTCTCAAAACACAAACGATTAGTGTTAGTTCAAGTAAAGTGGGATTCAAAAAGAGGACCCTAATACACTTGGGAACTGGAATCAGAAAAGAAGCAAAAGTATACTCAATTATTCCAGTAAATCTCGAGGACGAGATTTTTATTAAGGTGGGGAGAATGTAACAACTCGTATCAAAATTCTTATTTATTATATTATTTTATTCAATAGAAAACCCTAATTGAGAAACCCAAGTGATTCTGAACAAACCCTAAAATTTTTTGAACAATCAGAATCAGGATCAGGGCCCCTAAAACTCAGGGGGGGGGGGGTAAGCCCTAGTCACGATTATCTAAATTATGTGCTGTCAAATTCGAATTTTCCAATTTCACCAACTCAGCCAAGCTACTGGGACACGTGCCTACTCTACTCTAGAAATGACATCCCAGGCGACACGCGGCACATGCCACGGATTCTTCCGCGACTAGCGGGAGGTGCAAATTTTGGGTATAAATAGAAGGGCCTGGCACTTGCATTCTGTTGTTCGTTCGACGAAGAAATTCGTTTTAGGCACTCAGTTATGCTCTGTTTACCACAATTAACACACACGGATCACTAATCGACGCCGCAATCAGGGTATTAACTCGATTGCTATTACGATTCATTTTCCGATCGATCAATGTACTCAATGGATGTTTAAGTGCTGCCCACATTAGGGTGATGCTTTGTCATTAGTCGTTAATTCGATGGATGTTTAAGCATAGCATTTTGTCATTCGTTGTGAGGGTTGATCTCGTGAGTTATCGTAAATGTTGTATTAAGTTACTAACCGAATTGCGTGCCTGTTATTAAAATTAGGTTAAAAGGCTAATCAGTAGGCTAAACTCTGCTCAAACTAAATCTGCAAAGTGAGTCATTCTCTTTTTATCAAATTACTTTCAAAATCAAATTATTTTCAAAAGTTATAATTACAGGGACTAAGTCGTGGATATCTTGAATCACTGGCTAGTGGGGTATTGTGCACATTACTAATTTTCTCCCAGTTAAGTTCATTGACCTACTAGGGATAATCATCACTATTTAGGTTCATTGATCTAATAGTGGACCATCGTCACCATTGTGACGTGTCACCATTGTGACACAGCGCCAGATAAAAATAAGATAGAAGCCATTGTAATCGCTCTTATGCTGTAATTAATAACTATGCATTATTTTATGTAACTAGAATGATTCACTCAGTATTTCCCGCTGACAAAACCTTTTTCAAACATGTTTCAGGTGATCTGTTATGATTCAGGAAAAGTGCCGTGAAGCACTACAAGCTTAAGAAAGTGGCTCATGATAAAATAAAGAAACATGTTTTGTAAAATAAAAGATTTCTTCGTGAAATCAAATGATTGTAAATTACCGGGGTTTTATCCCGAGTTGTGAAATAAAATAATCGGGAAATATTTCAGTTTTAAAAAGATTCCGATGATAAACTTCCGCTGTTAAACTCAATTAATTAAATACCACGGGATTTCTGTCCCGCGGCTCCTGAAACGGGTCAAACCGGGTCGGGGGCCGTGACACTTGACTTACATGAAAATCTATTAAACTTATGATGGACTTAGCTTAGGATTAATATTATAACTATATAAACATATATATATATATAAATATGAACATGGCTGAATTTATGATGATAATCAAGTCATAGTTATTCATCATAAACTTAGGCTACTTTATCTACGAATCTAAGTCTCTTGTTGATGATTCTAATGGGCAAACTAGGACCCATGAAATCACATACAACTTAGTGTAAAAAATGAGTACTTAGACTAGATATACTTTTATATATAAACTACTTTTGTACTCAAATTCTAAATCCTGAATCTAATTACTCCATAAACGTTGTATAACCTTACCTTCGATTCCCCATTCTTAAACAACTCGTCACCCATGGATAATCGGAAAGCTTTTGCAAAATTGTGAGTATACTCGACGCCCTTTTTATCGTTTTTACACTTTTTTGGGTGCATTTTGTGTGCATATACAAAACACACTCAACATACCTACTTTTATGCAATCATACAAACAATCCAATACATGTATGCTAATACGTTATACTTGATTCGTTATTCTGGGTTTATTCTTTTTGTGATAAACTTGTCATTAATTTCGTACGACCATACCCTTAACATGTATAGCACCATAGGAGTAACGCACCGCCTGTGTTCGTGAGGTCATGTTAAGTCATTCATTCATACTTGCGTAAATTTTGGGTTGACTTGTTTATTCACATGGCAGTTTATACGTTAATCTTGATAACTAAGTTTGCTATGTGGATTGTTCAAACTCTTATAATTATATGCTAGTACTCAAAACTTTTATACTCGCCAATACTTTTTGTATTGAACTATACTTTAATACATGTTGCAGGATTATGATGACGATGATGATGATGCACGAAACTTAGTAGGATGCCTAGAAACGCACCAAATTTAAATTTGTGTTTATTAGTTTAGTCATTCGGTAATTATTGTAATTTGTTTGTTTCAAACTTGTTGTATTTCAATTTCAAACCAATGTACTTGTTATTAGCAATGAAATGAAATTTATTATTAAATACTTGTCACAATTTAGTGTTATGAAATCTCAAGCAATCTCGTTCGTCTCCCTCCGATGTTTTCGCCATCGGTTGGGGTGTGACAGAAGAACACTTTAAGAACTCAGAATAGGAGGCTTCTAATAATGGAAACAAGCTCCAAGAAGCTTGAGAGTGAAAGAGTGAAAGGTGTGAATGAAACTCATGAAGTCTTAGGCTATTTATACTAATCCAAGAGTTGTAAGAAGATGACAAGTGTCCTTAGGAGCACTAAGATGAGGATTAGTGTCCATACATGTGTCATGATGTGGTGAAGTGTGGCAAGATGAAATATAGGTGTAAAAAATGCAGCAAGGCTGCTGTCCAGCCAAGAGTTTGCTGTCAGTGAACCCCATGCGGACCGTAAGGGGTATGCCATACGGTCCGCAAGGGTACCAAGCGCGCAATGATTTTTAAACATCCTTGCGGACCGGAAGGGTAGGTTCATACGGTCCGCAAGGGACCTCTGAAATTTAAAAGTTTGCCTTTTAGGCATATTTAGCCACTCAACTTTAAATTCAACTTTTAATATATGAAATATTGGTCTCTCTCCTTCCACATAATCGAGATTAGTTGGAGATTCGGGCACGTGGTGTCACATAGTTGGACGAAAATTTTCAGGGTGTTACAGAGAGAGAGAAAGAGAGAGAGAGGGGGGGGGGTGGCATGAGTTCGGGAACAAACATCGACCGAGGAGGATTTGGGGTGGTACCACAGTTGGGTTTGTAGGACGTTTGGGCCTATATGAGCTTAACTTAAAGAGCAAGTTTGCTAAACCCTAGACTAGTCTCTGTAAATATATTTGATATACTTGTAATTGTTTAACACTTCAATAAAATAAATCTTAGTTATCGCCTGTGGGAGTAGACCTGTTTAGACTGAACCACGTAAATCTTTGTGTTCGCTTATTTTGCTTTTGCGGTTTTGTATTTGTATGTGTGTGTTCTCGATCCTAAGAAGTGGTATCATAGCTTTAGCCAAAGTTGCTACAGAGTTAGTTAAGAGAACCAGTATTCCAGTGGTTAAAGTATCTACAGAGAATTACCTGCTTGATATGGAGAATGTTGTTTGTTCTCCGATTATCTCAAGATCTGACAGGTCGAGTCATTGGCAGCTGGTAGAGACAGAGGATGGGTCAAAGGTAGACGTAACCATGACTGATATTGTTGGAGCTCAGAAGAGCTTCAACGAGCCTTCAGGTTAATTGACAAAAAATGTAGTGGTAAATAGGTGAAACTTGAAGTTCAAATTGAAGTACATCCAGGAGTGCATGCGAAAGTATTCAAGGCTTCCGAGTGGGAGACTGTTGGATTCGTAGGTCTTGTGGGCTCAAGGCTCTACATAGACTTAACTTGGAGAGCAAATTTGCTAAACCCTAGACTAGTCACCATAAATATATTTGATGTATTTGTAATTGTTTTACACCTCAATAAAAACATCATAGTTTTTCATGCGTGAACGTCGGCCAGTATAGACCGAATCACATAAATCTTTATGTTCGTTTATTTTGCTTTCGCGGTTTTGTATTTGCGTCTGCGCTCAATCCTAACAAGCACGGCACCCGGACAATGTTCCTGCCTGTACCCACCCACTCTTCTTCCAGTCTCGCACCATGCTTAGTTCACACCGTGTGCACTAATGTGATGACACATGGAGATACTTGATTCCACGGCTACTCGGTCCATATCTTTCAATTGGTGAGCCAGCCAGGTCACACATCATTACAAGGTGCTACAAAACATATGTTGCTAAAAGAAAATACAACTTGCACAGAGAAGGAAACGGTCTGCAATTGCATTACAACATCTACCTTATATAATATAAAAAGCAACAAAATAAATATTAAAATTAAAAAAAGGGAAGGAAATGATGTATAGGAAACACACATGATTTGCCTTAATCAACGGCAGGCCCCAACGTTCTAATGTTTAGTTGACTTTTCCAAAGAATGTAAACACAACAAGGAGATGAGATAAACTCATAAAAGTCATGTATAGAACAACTACAGAAGCAATGGGCCCAACCAGATAGTTTTCATTAAATTATAAGATTATTACTTTTAACAAAAGCAATAAAAGTAGAAGAAATAAAAAAAGTTATGTAAAATTAAATAAAAATATAATATAATAAACTTTTTGTCCGTCTGATTTTGACTTGAAAACAAGTGTAAACAGTTGGACCTTTAATGGGTTGGCTTTTCAATCTTAATTCCCTTACCTTGTCTATTGTCTCACCTTCAACTCTTAAAGGATACAAGTATACAACAAGGTCTTTGACTAAGTTTTAAAACTGATATACCACATATCTTAATATTCAAAAGTTTAATAAATGATAGATATTATTAAGATATTCAAAAGTTCAATAAATGAATAGATATTACAAAATGACTTATATGATATAAAGTCATGAAAACAGGTCTTTTTATACAATTATACGTTCATACAAGTTTATAATTATACCTTTACAATGGTAACATTATCTTAAAAAAGGATTTAGAATTTAAAATTTAAAAGATGTCAAGTTCTTAAGAAAAAAAGTAGAGCAGCAAAGCAAAATAAATTGAAAACTAGTAAAATGTAATACTTTTAAAATATGATAATGATGGTTAGAGATTAACCAACACCTATAATATATTGATGTATTTTTTTTTTTGAACGGCCAACAAAATCAATCTTGAGTACTCTCGGGGTACCCACTAGACATACGGAGTACTCCGAGAGTAACCCGAGTCTACCACCAATTCCGAGGAAAACCCGGTAACCCACCTGCCCGTAGGCATGACAGTGAAATTACCGGCAAAACCCATTTGGCTCAAGGATCCAACCCAGGTTTTCCTGGGTCTCCTATCATTGCCCACCAGTGCCTCACTCTACACCAAGTGAGAGTCGAACCTGCATCTCTCAAGATAAATGCAAACTTTACACCACTTGATCTAGAGATCATTGGCATTGATATCTTTTATATTTTATTACCATGGAATTTAAAACTTATCTCACAAGTAGTTAATTTTATGATTTTTATTTTTAAATAGTCATTTTTTTATCGTAATCAAAGTTTATTCGATGTTACATCAACACCTTCCGGCCTCAACTTAACACGCAAAAGCCACAACTGGCGCTGATGTGTGGAATTCATATTATTAAAGCTGGAAAAAATATCACAAATCCAGAAACTGATAACTTATTCAAAACACATAATAAAACGCCAACAAAAAAAAAAAAAAAAAAAAAAAAAAAAAATACCATAGTCATACGCGTCTTACAGCATCACCCACTTTATTTATATAAACCATTTCACACACACTCAAAACACCAACACAAACACAAAAAACCAAACACATCAAACATGGATACCATCAAATCTTTCAAAGGTTACGGCAAAGTAGACCCGGCAGAAGAACAAGCATTCCGCCGCAAAACCCGCAAACGCATAATAATCCTCACCGTCTCCGTCGTCCTCCTCCTCGCCGTCATCATCGGAGCCGTCGCCGGAACCCTCATTCACAAACGCAACAACAACAACGACGACTCCACCGTCGGCTCCAACTCCTCATCCCAATCGCTCAAAGCGGTCTGCAGCCAAACATTGTACCCAGAATCCTGCTACAACAGCATCTCCGAGATTAACAAATCGAACTCTACAGATCCCGAAGAGCTGCTAAAGCTCTCGTTACAGGTGGTTTTGAAATCGCTATCCGACGTGGCAACGTTGCCAGATAAATTGGGTTCGAAAACGACCAATGAGACGGTGAAAAAGGCTTTGGATGTATGCGGGACGGTGTTAAACGACGCCGTTGAGTATCTTCAAGATTGTTTATCCGAAATGGATGTGAAACCCAATGAGAAGTTGCTTACTTTACCCAAAGTTGAAGACCTGAAAACGTGGCTGAGCACTGCTATAACAAATCAAGAAACGTGTATAGATGCGTTAGATGAAATGAGTCCAAATTCAACTTTTGTTGATGACACCAAATCTCAAATGAAGAACTCTACGGAATACGCTAGTAACAGTTTGGCTATTGTTTCCAAGATAGCTGGGATATTAGGGAAGTTGAATATTAATTTTCACAGGAAGATGTTAACGGTAACGGAAGCGGGTTTTCCGGAATGGGTGTCTCCGGGTGTACGGAGGTTGTTGCAGGAGGTTAAACCGACGCCTAATGTGACGGTGGCTGCTGACGGACGTGGTGATTTTAGAACGATTAAAGAGGCGATGGCGAAGGTAACGAAGAAGAGTAAATCGGTGTTTATAATATATATTAAGGAAGGGGTGTATAAGGAGAATGTTGTTTTGGATAAATCGTTTTGGAATGTTATGATCTATGGTGATGGGAAGACTAAGTCGATTGTTTCCGGTAGCCTGAATTTCATCGACGGTACACCGACTTTTTCCACCGCCACTTTTGGTAAGTTACTTTTCTCTGTTTTTTTTTTCTTGATTTAATGAATCATGGTCGGACCCATGGCATTATAGCCTAGTGGTATCTTGGTGGTGGGATAAGGCTTATGACCATTAGGTCATGAATTCGATTCTCACAAGGGGGTTTTTTTCCAGATTTATTGGGTTTCCTCCTAAATTGGTGTAGGCATTATTGCCTAGTGGAGATGGATATGATCGGGTGGGTCCGCTGGTGGCACGATGATACTCCAGTGGTCCGTCAGTGATCCAAATTTGCCGTTCAAAAAAAATGAATCATGGTCGGGTTGGGTAGATTTTTTATAAAAGAATGATTAATTTAGTGTAGAAATGAGTCTTAACATACAAAATACCTTTAACGTATGAAGGATAATTTTTTTTTTTTGAATTTTTTTCATCAAAACATGTATTTTAGTATCATAATAAAAAAAAAAAAAATCATGATTTTACACCTAAGACTGTCCGCAGTCGTGCCTCTTTTGGGCGTTTTTGAGCCACACAACGCCACCACACGCCCACTTCTCCGCCTCATTGGGCGTTTTTTGTTGTCTGGCGTGGTAAATAGAACGCCCCAAGCCCCATTTTGATGGTCCACGCCCACGTCTCCACTACACCCATTTTAGAAAAACGTCTCTTTACTGACTAGGATGACACGTAGCGGACAACGCCCAAGGGTGAGACATTATTCACCCAACCACTACGCATGGTCTAATAGAGTAATTATAGTAAATATATAATTACTCTACTAGTGTTAAATCACAATTTTTTTTTTTTTTTTTTGCAATTAATGTCTCATTCACTTCTTACGTTAAGAGTATTTTGTATTTTACCTTTACACTTTAAAACTAATATGTTCAATTGTTAACTACGGTTTCAAAGAATGATAAAACTAGTCGGGTAAGTAGATTCAGCCGGACAGAATGATTTGACGATTTAACAGTTTGGTTTTTACAGATTCACCAGGGGTCAAAAAAATCTATATTTAAATTGAGAGAAGATTTTATATGAAAATATTTAGAATGACGGAAGATTGTTTCATGATTTATAATCACTATACTTAACTATATATTTTGAAAAGAAAAGAAAAAGAAATCATAAAGTTAAATGACCGGTTCACTTTACACAACAGGTTTTTCGTTTTAAACCGGACCAAGCTATTAAAGTGTCAAACTGTAAAAACTAAAGAAATAAAAATTAAACGACCTCTCTGGTTTACATAACCGGTTTTAAGTTTTAAATCGGACCGAACTATTATTAACTGTAAACATAATTATGAACCGAATCGTTTAGATATCACACACATTCATTGTCTAGACATTCCACCGGTTTCAACGGTTGATGATGGATTTTATAGATCTATTTTGACCGTTACATATGGAACCAACATTGAAGTGGGGACGTACGCACCCCATCCAAGACTTTGCAAAATCAAGGAAAAACAAACAGTGCTTTGTTAGTTGTATGCTAGTGAAATTCATTAAAATTGGGTACTTGTATGCCATCTAACCCCACGCACATGGTTTGTTGTCTCCTGATGTCACGTGGCATTATCCCGATCCCTGACAATTGAAAATGTCACCACCACTAACCATGTGCAATGCAAGTTTAATTAGGCTTCGGACGTGACTACAATAAAGTTTTAAAATATCATCTGAATATTATTATTAAAATAATATGGCCATATGGGTTTAGTAAATACTTTTACCAACTCTAATTAATTGACTAGTTCTATCATATATTTAATGTGTCTTAGTCACATATTAAAATCTTAATTTTTCAATTTTTATACAGGTCGTGTAACGTTATACGGTCCGTATAAAATAACCTAACATGACAAATATTGGGTCGTATAATGTTATATGGCTTGTATAATATTATACGGGTAATATAGATGGAGAAAATATTAGGTTGTATAATATTATATAAGGTTTGGGTCGTATAGCATTATATGGGTTGTATAACATTCTATACGGGTCCTATGGCCCGTAAACATGGAGACAAAAAAACATTCTTTAACTTTTTTTTGTGCAACAATCAGTTATACGGCTTGTATAACTCTATACAGGCTCTATACATGTATACATATAAAGGTGTGAAAATAAGATTTTAGAAGTGGGAGAATAGTGGAAACCTTAAAATATCATCTGAATATGATATCTGTGCATTAATTCCTAGCATGCTAATGAATAGTAATATTTTTTTTGTCTTTTATTGGTATTTTTTGGGTTTTTCTTTTTCTTTTTCTATGGTAACTTTATGGTCATTTAAATTTTGTAATAAAAATTAAAATTTTTATAAATTTTTTCTGATTTTTTTTATAAATTTGCCAAAAAAGTTAAACAAAATTTTCTTTTATTAGTTTTTATTTTACGGTTTTTTTTTTCTGGATTTGTTGTGGTTTGGTTGCTACTTACTACGGTATTTGGTGGTCACATTTGGTCACTTGGGTTTTTATACCCCCTCGACTTTCTAATACGTATCAGTATATATTCGACTTCGTCTACTTATTATGTCACGTGAGTCACTTGGTGTTATAAAATCGTGTTTTTGTTTTACGTTTTTTCCCGATTTTGATCGTTGTTTGGTTGCTACTTCGCATGATTTAAGCCCGTTGCACGGTTTTACGCTCTCCGCCCCGCACGTGGGGGCTTAAAACTAATTATTACTTTGTAAAGTTTTACAAATATCATCTGAATACATTATTATTTTTATTAAAAATTATATGGCCATATGGGTTTAATAAATACTTTTACCAGCTCTAATTAATTGACTAATTCTATCAGATATTTAATCACATGACAGCATAATGAACGTTACCATCATTGTGTCATTTTCTTTGGTAGCATAATAGTTTGGTTTCTTAATTAATTATCAAGAAAATTAAAGGTGTAAACTTTAACTTTAATCTTTAATGATTTGAATGATTATCAGCTGTTGCTGGAAGAGGGTTTGTAGCAATGGATATGGGATTCATAAACACAGCCGGTCCAGAAAAACATCAAGCAGTGGCGTTCCGGTCCGGTTCGGATTTTTCGGTTTTCTACAGATGCTCGTTTGACGCGTATCAAGACACGCTTTATCCCCATTCAAACCGTCAATTCTATCGCGAGTGTGATGTCACTGGAACCATTGATTTCATCTTCGGAAACGCGGCTGTGGTGTTCCAAAACTGCAAGATCATGCCGCGCCAGCCTATGGCAAACCAGTTTGTGACCATCACGGCTCAGGGAAAGAAAGACCCGAATCAAAACACGGGTATTTCGATCCAAAAATGTGATATTTTGCCATTGGATCAGCTGAGGGCTCCTACGTACCTTGGTAGGCCGTGGAAGGAATTTTCGACGACGGTAATCATGCAGTCCAACATTGGAGCGTTTTTGAGCCCGCAGGGATGGATTTCATGGGTCAGTGGTGTTGACCCACCTAAGTCAATTTTCTACGGCGAGTACATGAACACTGGCGACGGTGCTGGTGTCGGTCAACGGGTCAAATGGGCTGGCTATAGGCCCAGCCTAACTAGTAGCGACGCTAACAGGTTCACTGTGGCGAATTTCATTGAAGGCGCAATGTGGTTACCACAAACGACGGTGAAGTTTGAGTCGACTTTATGATCTTGAAAACGGCATTGTATACTTGAGTGTTTCATGGTTGTTTCTCATTCTTTTTGTTTTCCTACGATATGTTGTAATACGACTTATTCTAACACGGTTACCGTATTGTAATACTTGTATGATCTTTGTATCCAGATTAACCAAAAAATTATGATAACATTTGTATTTTGTTTTAATTTGAAGTTTCATATATGGTCAATCCTGAATCCTCTGATATATTATGTGCCCAATAACTATTGAGCAAACAAACTGAGACCTGATCTCAATGTACCGTAATGATTGGTACTACGCCATTTGAATCTATGGCACAATAATATACATGGGGGATTGAGGTCACTCCTAAATTTGGGTACCCTGTTTCATATAAAACTTTTAGATATTCAAATTGTCAAAACTTTCAATCATGTGACTTGGTATATATGTAAACATACAACTTCGTTAATTCGTAATCGTATAGTTACTAAAGGTAAGTGTTACTATTAAAAAAATTGTAAATAAAATTGGAGTGGTGATAAAATAGTTAGTGGTTTGGTAAAATAGTAAATAAGAGATGATTTCAGGGTTTTATGCCTCCTGTTTTCATCTTAAGTAGGGTGTAAACAAGCCTAGAGGCTCGAGAGCTACTCGTTATCGGCTTGGTTAAAAGCTCGAATAAGCCGAGCTTTAACGAGCCCGAGCTCGAGCCTGAAATAGAGCCCGTTTCTTTATCGAGCCTGAAATACAAAGCTCGTTTAAGCTAAACGACTCCAAACACTATTTTATTTTTTATATATACTATAATAATAATGATGATAACATTGGCGAGCCGAGCTTTGACTCGTTCAAGTGATATTGAAGTGAGATTGAGCCTAGCTTTTAGCTCGTTTGAGGTTGTTCCCAAAATAGCTTGAGCCGAGTCGAGCTCGAGCTTTGAGTTTTACTCGCAAGCTGAGCTCTAGCTTTGAGTTTTACTCGCAAGCTGAGCTCTAGTTTTGAGTTTTACTCGCGAGCCGAGCTCGAGCTCAAATAAGTAGGCTCGAACCGAGCCGAGCTCGAGCTTAATAAAGACATGTCGAGCCTAGCTCGAGCTCGGGATTTCCTCGGCTCATTTACACCCCTGATCTTAAGTCATAGATGTTTTCCTTTTTGATAACTGTTACTTTCTATTTCAAATTCATAAGTCGTATTGCTTCATCGACAATCATGGGCGAAGCTTTTAAGGGGTGGGAGGGGGCGGCCGACCCCCCAAACTTTTTGCTCAGTAGTGGAGAGTATGTAGTTTTCATATAGAAATTTTTGGGTATATACGTTTTCGACCCCCCGGTTTTATAGAAATTTTAAGGTCCGGTGACTTACGCCCTCAGTCGGAAATCTCAAGCTTCACCACTGACAATACATTGAGGGTGTTTGGATTAGCTTATTTTGGAAGAACTTGTTAACCTCTAAAGTTAATAAGTTATTTTTATAGTGTTTGATTTAGCTTATTTACGTTATTTTTGTGTGTTGAGAATAGGGCTGACAAATCGTGTCTTAGCAGGTTTAACAGGTATCTGATAACGCGAACAACAAAAATTTTAAACATGAATACGACTCGTTTAACTATTTTATATCAAATGTCTATAAGACAGATGTATATTTTATGCACCTAGAAGAAGAAATAATGGATCCTAATTTTCAAATTTTGATTATTTTTTAAAACGTAAAAAAACACATGGTGTACTTTTCTGTTATCGTGTCTTAGCATGTTACCTACAGGTTATCTATTACCAGCCCTAGTTGAGAACGAGAAGTTAAAAATGATAAGTTAGTATTTGTAAGTTATACTTATGACTTAGAATCCCAAACACGGAAACACCCCTATAATGTTGACTCACCGAGTGTTAAAGAAAGCCCTAATTGAATTGAGTACCCATCAACACAGATTCTCATAAACGCATTTCAATTCAGGTATTATTTCGGTTATTTTAGGGTTTATGAGTTGTTTCATGCCTTCTGTTTTCCTTTTCAAGAGATAGATGTTTGATTTTAGGTTTTTATTTCGGTTATTTTTGGGTTTATTTCGGTGAGATTAGGGTTTATTTCTGTCATTTTGATTGTGTTATGTTTCCCTTTTTGATAGCTTGTTACTTTCATAAGTCTTTTACTTTCATCCACAGAACATGTGACCAAATTTAACAGCTCATTAGTTGGTGCGATAAATGGGTGTTTCGAAAGTTATAATGTTACATATATAAAATAAAGAGTAAATTGCCATTTTAGTCCCTGAGTTTTGTCCAAATTTGCCACTTTGATCTAAATAGTTTCTTTTTCCCCTCTGGGTCCCTGACTTTTACATTTTGTTGCCATTTTGATCATTTTGTCTAACTCCATCCAAAAACCTAGTTTGTAACAGGGGTATTTTGGGGATTTCCTTAAAAAATGTTTTCAGTTGCCATTTTGATCAAATTCCAAAAAATCAAAAAAAATCAAAAAAATTCCAAAAAAATCTAAAAATAAAAAAAATTCTAAAAAATCATAAAAATTCTAAAACATTAAAAAAAAATCTAAAAATCAAAAAAATTCTAAAAAATCATAAAAATTCTAAAAAATCCAAAAATCATTAAATGTTTCGGCACGAACCGTTTCGACCTGTACCGTTTCGACGCGAACCGTTTCGAACCGAACCGTTTCGACGCGTACCGTATCGAACCGTACCGTTTCGACCCGTACCGTTTCGAACCCAAACCGTTTCGACGCGAAGCGTTTCGACCCGTACCGTTTCGAACCGTACCGTTTCGACGCGAACCGTTTCGAACCGTACCGTTTCGACCCGTACCGTTTCGAACCGAACCGTTTCGACCCGTACCGTATCAAACCGCACCGTTTCGACCCGTACCGTTTCGAACCCGAACCGTTTCGACGCGAAGCGTTTCGACCCGTACCGTTTCGAACCGTACCGTTTCGACGCGAACCGTTTCGAACCGAACCGTTTTGACGCGAACCGTTTCGAACCGTACCGTATCGAACCGAACCGTTTCGACGCGAACCATTTCGAGCCCGTACCGTATCGAACCCGAACCGTTTCGAGCCGTACCGTTTCGAACCGAACCGTTCGCGTCGAAACGGTTCGGTTCGATACGGTACGGGTCGAAACGGTTCGGTTCGAAACGGTACGGGTCGAAACGATTCGTGCCGAAACATTTAATGATTTTTGGATTTTTTAGAATTTTTATGATTTTTTAGATTTTTTTAAATTTTTTGGAATTTTTTTGATTTTTTGGAATTGGATCAAAATGGCAACTGAAAACATTAGTGATTAAGTACAAACTGGGTTTTTGGATGGAGTTAGACAAAATGATCAAAATGGCAACAAAATGTAAAAGTCAGGGACCCAGAGGGGAAAAAAAAACTATTTGGATCAAAGTGGCAAATTTGGACAAAACTCAGGGACTAAAATGTCAATTTACTCTAAAGTGTGTGAGGATGGTGTGTTTCTTTTGCTTGAACTTGTTATAATCTCTTTGATGGTGTTGAGTGTTTCCTGCTTATAACTATTTAAATAATTAGTTGATGAAAGTAGAGTAAAGTAAGTTTAAACTGTTTATATAACCCTTTAGAAGTTAATGATAAGCAAAAGTAGATCACTGGAGTATAAGCTGATATAGGGTTCAGCATATAAACTATACATGGATTGAAAATGGTATAATTGTTGCATCAAAACACTGATGTATGACCATTTTCTTTGACTTGTTTAATTTTTAGACTTTGTGATGTACTTTATTCCCCTAATGTTGTATTTGGCAGCTTATGTGCAGCATTATCTAGTATCAATCTGACAAAAACACCTGAAGATGAATGCTGAATGTTCGTCTAACGCTCAACAATTGTCTTCGACTACAATCAATACACTTCCTCAAACCATAATAGAAAACATTCTATGTCTTTTACCAATTGAAGAGGCAGCAAGGACAAGTATCCTCTCAAGGGAATGGAGGTACAAGTGGACCACTATTCCCAAACTTAAGTTTTATTGGTCTACCTTGTACAATAGAACAACTGAAGAGAATCAGCACCAGACGAGTAAACTTTTCAATGCAATACACCAAGTTCTGTTAATGCGCCAGGGTCCAATACACGAGTTCACCTTTCACTCGAACAAAAGCTGCCACTTTTATGAACTCGATCAAATAATATTTCATTTGTCAAGGAACCATACTGTCAAGAAATTAACACTTGCGTTTGATTATATGGATTCGTATAAGTTACCCTTATGTGCCTTCTCTTTGCATCAGTTAACAGACCTAGATCTCTGTTATGTGAGTAAAGATCTCTACAAAAGCTTTTCTTCATCTTCTATCATATTGTCCATCACTTAAGAGGTTCAATCTGGTAAGTTCTCACTTGGATGCATATTCTCATGGGCTTTTGAAACTTATCTGAATATTGTAAGTTGCTGCAGCAAGGAGATATCGGTTCTAAAGATTGCACCATCATTGAGCTATTCGAGTGTTTGCCTGTGATTGAACATCTTACTATCTGGGGGAACCGTGACCATCCGGTAATATTCATTTAACCACATTATATGTATAAGCGGAAGAAAAGAAAATTAAACTTTGGTTGTAATTTTTTTTTTGCATAAGGTTGAAGAGGCTTGTTCTAGATTCTATTCCAAAAGAGCTTCCAACCACACTAATCCACCTCAAACGCTTTCGTTTTAACAATATTTGTTTCGTTGACGACCATGGATTAACTTTTCTTGCTGTTTTGATCAAATGTTCCCCGAACTTGGAGAAAATTGAGCTAGAGGTAAATCTTTTTTTATCCTATATATTTTAGTTCTCGCCAAAATCCACTAACAAAAATAATGTCGACCCTTCCCTTCCTGTAGATTGATGATTGTATTGTTGATGACAATGAGATATGTTGTGGTATATTGGAAGAATATTCAGATGTTCGGTTGGAGCATCTGAAGGAATTGGAGATCATGTGTTTCAGCAACTTGAAACATGTGATAGAGTTTGTGAAGTTTATCTTGGCAAGGTCGCCTAAGCTAAAGAGGGTGATCTTATATAGCTTTGTTGAAAAGGATGAAGAGTCGGATATTTTAACAATTCTCTCACAGGCCCCACACGCATCACAGGAAGAAATCGTTGTGAGATGTATCACAGACTAGTTGTATTGCTACTTGTATTTCTGTGTTTTCTTTCTGGTTAGTCTATGGAGTTCTTTTGAATGTTGACTTTCACTTTCATAGCACGTGTACTCAAAATTAGGGTAAGGATCTTCACATGCAATCAACCAATTTGAGTAGTATTTTCTACAGTCTTTAGTTTGAGCCATTTTGGAAGCACTGTTAGTATTTTGACTTAAAACTGAACTGAATCTTCTATAACACATTGGTTGAACACTGTGGACACTCTAGAAAGCGCATATGCCACATAATTCCCCTTTTAGCCTAACAAATTTGACAACCATTTCATTTGAGAGGATTGCTCAACCTTTTTTCCATCAGATATTTCAGGCTAAATACCCCTTTTTGCTTCCTTAAGACAACTTGAAGAAACACGGAACTAATTATGAGGCTAATCAGTTTGGTTTATGTTCCTACCATGATGGTTAATCTTCTTTATGGTTTCCTGAGCTCCTTAATGACCGTGTTTATCTGCAAAACAAAACACCGTTACTCGTTAAGAGGGGAATGTGGGGGTTTCCCTCTTAACCGGGCTCCGGCGTGAGAATAAGCGACTGCTTTGGGAGAGAATTAAGTATTAAGTGAGAGTAGTGGGAATGGAATGAATTAACCTGTGAAGTGAAGGTCTCTATTTATAGCCGGAGAGGTGTAAGAGGGTGTGGGCTGATGGGCCTTGGGCCGGAAGGCGACAACATGGAGGATATGCTCCTTGTCTCACTAGTGTCGACCGTTAGTGGCTTCTAGGAGCTTTATGGAGTTGGCGCAATGTGATTGGAGCCACGTGTCGCTGTTGTCGGCCTGGTCGCCCTTCTGCCATCAGCAGGTAAGTGGAGATCGTGGGGCAGTTGTCTCTGCCCTATGATTGGTGCCACATAGGCGTCCTTAAGTACTTTTTGTCTTCTGCATGTCAGACGATCGTGGAACACGATTGCGCAGGAACAGAAGGACCCTGATTGGCTCTTTATTTCTGCCACTTGTACCTTGTGTACTATCTGGAAAACCTTGCGCCGTAGCTGCGCATGATTCCTGCTGAGCACGTTATTACCTTGCGCGAGGCAAGGGCTTTCAGATGTTCTTTTTAGAATACTAAGTGTTGCTAACTGGAGTTTACTCTTATGTGGACCTCGCGCCGTGTTACAGAAATGTGTTGTGGCCCGCGCGAGGTTTGGCAGCAAGAAAATTGCTGAGTAAGGAGTATGGTCCCGCGCGACCTTGCAAGAGGTTGCGCAACTTTTTGGGACCATACCCCTTCAAGTCCCCCCAGTCCAGTGCTGCACCATGCGCAAGGCAAGTGGTTGGAGCTCTGGACTTAAGAAAATAAAAGTAGAAGGATGCTTCTGGCTTTGGTAGACGGCGCGCGTGTAAGTTGTTGGTTACTACGGCGCGGCTACCAGGCTTGCTACTGGCTCTGTTGTTTGCTTGTATATGAAGTTCCTAATGACTTTGGGCGGGAAAAACCTCGAAATTTGAATTTCTGACAGGTTGGTGAAAAAGTCGTGGTTGGTGACGACTGAGTTGACCTCTGACGGTTGCCATCAACTGGTTGCTGACGGTTCAGATTTTCGTCAGGAGAGTGAAGCTCACGCGCGCGTGGTAACTGTCACTCCGGGAAACACGCCTTACGTGGCGCTTTCTGGTTGGCCTTGCTTGCGGCGGTTTCGGCACGGTTACCCATCGCATTAAATGCGATGGGTATATATATCCGGAGAGATCTGAGGCTCATCACTTTTCTCTTCTACTATTCTTTTACTTCCTCTCAAACTTCTTTGAATCTTCAAAGTTTGAAGAACACGGTTGCAGCAGATCTCTTCAAAGTTTTTGAAGAACATCGTAGCATATTGTCAGGCTTGTTTCCAGGACGTTCAAGATCTTTGTTTATCTATCGATGGCTGAAGAACAGCATGAAGATAACCCCGGAGAAGAAGGTCCTGTACCTGTTCTCCGGTAGGATTTAGGGCTTTTTGAACAACTTGCACGTAGTTTCCGGTTCCCACCGGAGTGGGATGCCCGGTACCCCGGCCAGAACCAGACGGCCGCTGATGCACCGCCGGGGTACATTACTTTATTCGAAGACTTCTTCCATCAGGGCAACTTCCGGTTGCCGGCGACTAACTTCATGGCTCATATTCTTCAATATTATGGGTTCCATATATCTCAAATGAGCCCACCCGGAATGGTTCGGGTTCGACATTTCGAGTTCCTGTGTTGGGCTCATGGCATAGAGCCAACTGTTGATAGGTTCCGGGTTTTCTACCAACTTCAGAAGAACATGGGTTTTTATTCCTTCGCCAGTCGAGGCACGGCGAAGAAGATACTTTTAAACCCTCCTAAGAGTTTCCATGACTGGAAACCTAAGTTTTTCTATATCCGAGAGGAGGTAATTCCGATACCCATGACGTTTCGCGCCTGGAATGAAGCTATTGCGAAAGAAGACTTGGCGATCCCTAAGACTGAGGCTTGGTATCGGGAGCTTACTGCCACCCCCAACCGGGTGTTTGGGGAAAATGTACTTGTTGCGGCGCGGATGAGTGATCAATGGCCGCCTGAGAGCCAAGACATTCCTGTCCTGAAGTTCCAGGATGAAGGTTAGTTAGCTCGTTTGTTTTGTTGATATTCGTTTCACAACTATTTTATCTGTACACTTTGTCTTGTAGAGGCGCGCCTGTATCAAGCTGCGTTCTCTACCTTTGGTGGGTCTATGAGCGTGCGCCCACTTCAAGCTGGAGAGGAGTATTGGTATGCACAAATTAGGGGCAACTTCATGTACCCGGTTGCTGATGCATTTGCCGCGCCGCCTACTGCAACTGAAGGTGCGCACATACCTAAACCCCGTCCTCTGCGCTCTGTGACTTCTGCTGGGAAAGAGGTTGTCTATCTTTCCAGCGAGGAGTCTGTCGGATCTTCGAACGGGGAGTTAAGTTCGTGGTCTAACGTCTTTGCAGGTGTGTTGCGCGACTTGGGCATCGACCCTGAAGAGAAGAAAAAGAAACCCCCTAAGAAGAAGAAAACGGTCGAGCCTGAAGTGACAAGCAAGAAGGGCGGGAGTAGCCGCGCAGCTGCTGGTGCTGCTGAGAAAGGTACTCTTCGGCTTCGTCAAAGTGACTTGACATATTTCGTGGTTATTAGTGACTCACTTGAAGGCTTGTCGCGCGCAGGGGCGAAAAAGACTGGAGCAGGTGGTTCAGGGAGCGCGGGCTCTCGCAACCCGGACGCTGGCGCTACTCCTTCCACTGCCGAGCATGAGGAAGGGGAAGAAGAAGAAGATGCTGCTGAGAAGTTGGTCAGCAGAAAAAGGAGTAGAAGCGCGACCACTGCTGGTACGGCTGTTGCGCCGGCAGCTGGAGGGGCGTTGGTGCTTGGGAAACAGAGTAATCTGCGTTCCCTTTATAGATTCTCTCCTGGTATGTTCCTAATTTGTCTTTCCTTTTGTTGCTTTCTTCTTAACCCCTTAGTTTCTGCAGAAACCAAGAAGAAGACCCCTGAGAAGGGTGTTGTGTTTACGGAGCCAGAGCCAAAAAGGCCAAAGATTATCATCAAGTCTTCCAAGACCGCTGGGGCTGAATCTGCCAAGGACAAGCATACTGCTGAGGGTGATACGGCGAAGGCTGCCGATGAGAAGAGGAAGGTTGATGAAGAGCGTCGGAAGAAGGCTGATGAGGATAAGATGAAGAAGGCGGAGGAGGAGAAAAAGAGGAAAGCCGAGGAGGATAGGAGGGCTGAGGAGGCGAAGCGTAAAAAGGCCTCTGACATCGAGAAGGAGAAAGAGAAGCGGAAAATTGTTGAGAAGGCGCAGGGTCCGGAGGTTGAGAGCGCGACGGGGCCTGAGAAGCCTCGTCAAGAGAGGAGGAAAGAGCCTGAGGTTGAGGGACCTGCCCGCCCCGCGCATACTGAGGTTCCCCATCGTTCGAAGGGGCTTTCTACCAGGGGATCGGGCCCTTATGTTTCTAGTGGCGCGAGCTCTGGTGGCGCTAGTGGTTATAATCTACAAGTTATCGGGGCGAAGGATACTCTTGGTGATATCTATTATAAAAGTTATACCGAAGAGGAACGCGGTAATGCCCCCCATCAAGCTCCCTGGAGTTTGAGGCAAAAGGATACCTTTCAGGAGTTCGGTCCTTGCCGAGATTGGTTCTTCAATTCCTTCACTCCTGGAGAGGTTAACCGGCAAAGGGCGAAGACTCATGAAGCGCTATACCGTACTTATATGCTCGGGGAGGCGAATGCTCGCGCTGCTAACCAGGAGATTGTGCGGGAGTGGCGAACAATGGTTAGGGAGCGGTCGGACTGGGAGAGGTACCGCGAGCGGATGCAGAAACGTATTAATGATTTTGAGAAGTCAAAAACTGCCTTTGATGAAGAGAGGGCCAAGCTTGAGGCTGATAAGAAGGCGGAAGAGTGGGGGCGCGAGGCCCTGAAAACCAAACTTCGAGCTGCCGAGGATCTTTTGTCGAAGGAAAAAGCTGAGTTTAAGCGTATTTGTGCGAAGGACAATGAGCGTGCGGCTGCGGATCGTAACAAGATTGTCAACCTTGAAGCCAAGGTTGTTGAGTTGTCCGGCAAGGTCGAGGATGCGCAAGCTGTGCAGGTTGCTAGGGAGCAGATTGAGGTTTGTAAAAACTTTCATGCCTTTTCCCTTTGTGCTTGCTTGCAAAATAGCCTAAGTCTTGTCTTTTTTAGGTTGAGCTTACTAAAGTGAAGACTCAGTTATCTGGTAAGGACAAGGATCTCCAGGCCAAGGATGTTGAGATCGCCGAACTGAAGCGTCGCCTAAACGATCAGGTTGACAAATGCGAATCCTTAGAAATCGATCTCGAAGCTGAGAAGGTCAAGGCAGCCACTGCTGAAGAGGCTAAACAAAGAGCCGAAGAAGCTCGTGAGGTTAGTACCAAGGCCCTTAATGTGGCACAGACTAATTATGCTGAAGCTCAGGGCATCGTTGATACTCTTGTTTCTGAGGCCGAATGGATGCGCGGCCGTGGAGTAGTGTTGGTATGCTGCTCTCTCTTTTTGTTTTTAAAAGGTTTTCCATTTGCTAGGAGTTGTTTTTAATGCGCGGTCTTCATTACAGCTTGCCAACTCTGTCCTTAATGCTGGAGAGCTGGACCGCGCTGTGGCTGCTCTGACGGACACCGCGCGCGCCGTCGGTCATCGCGGGGGCTACCTGGAATGTGCTCAACATGTAGAAGAGGTGTTTGGACAGGAGTTTGACATTAGTCATTGTTCAGCGACTGATCAGGCTAGCGCCGAGCTGACACGAGCTGAAAATGCTTATGATCATTTGTCACTGCCCGTGATGGACTTGGTCGCGAAGGCTTTAGAGCATGACGACTGGTGTCACCGCCTGAAGGCCATCCTTGATCCACCGATAACTGTTGAACTATCAGATGAGGAGCCAGCTGGTGATGATGGTGGGAATGATGGTGATGACGGTAAACCTGATGATGATGAGGGCGATGAAGGCGATAAGCATGATGGCGATGGGAGTGACGAGTTTGAATAGGTTTGGGAACAGGCTTTGTGCCTTGTAATTTTTTTTTTACACTTTGAATGTAAGTTCTTGCGCGGTCGCGCTAGTTTTAAATGGAATGAACGTTACCCGTTGTCTATACAACTGTTGCGCGTTTGCTCTTTGTTTTAAATATGATGCTTGTGTGTTCTTTCCCGTTACAATTATTGCACTGTTGTTAGAAACTTCGGTTAAGTTAGCGCGAATAAATGTAAGTTTGGCTCTTGTGGGTGCAATTGCCCGGTCTCGCGCTATGCTCGCGGAGGACCTTGGAGGCATGACTGGAGTGTTTTCATGCTAATCAGAAGTTTAACATGCATTTGTAACGAAAGAAGTCAGTCGTGATAAAAGAGCATGTCGTATGCTTTCATTGATTAAGTAGGCGCTTAGGCCAAGATACATAGCTTGTAACGTAAAGGGTGTGTCACCATAGGAAAGTAAAAAAGGCGCATGGCCGACAGTAGTAGATAAAAGTGCAGGGCCTGGGGTAGTCACATGTAGCATTTACGCAGTTGTTGCGCATTCCAAGTGCGCGGTATGATGTGTCCATCAATGGTGCGCAGTTTGTAAGCCCCTTTCCCTAGCACTTCATGAATCAGGTATGGGCCTTCCCATTTGGGTGCTAGTTTTCCTGGGCGTTCAGCGTTTGAGGCTTCGTTGTCTCGAAAGACATATTCCCCTGGAATGAAAGTACAGATGCGGACTTGCGCGTTGTAGTACCTCTCCAGTTGTGTTTTGTAGTTGGCTTCCTTGATTCGCACGATTTCGCGCCTTTCCTCTAGCAAATCCAAGTCGAGACGACGCTCTGCCTCGTTGTCGATCGCGTTGACTACTGTCAAACGCGGAGAAGGTAGGCCAACTTCTGCCGGGATAACCGCTTCTGAGCCATAGACTAGGCTAAAAGGGGTCTCGCCGGTACTCGTTTTCGGCATGGTTCGGTGAGCCCACAAGATACTCGGGAGCTCATCCACCCAGCCTCTTCGCTTTGTGCCCAGTCGGGCCTTAATCCCATCGACAATACACTTGTTTACATTTTCAACCTGCCCGTTGCCTTGAGGATGCGCAACGGAGGAGAAAGTGTGTTCGATTTTCATCTCCTTCATCCAGTTTTGAAGGTCTTCAGACGCAAAGTTGGTGCCGTTATCAGTTACGATCTTGAGTGGGAGGCCAAATCTGCAGATGATGTGTTCCCAAATGAACTTGCGCACCATCATGGCTGTAGTTGAAGCAAGGGCTTTTGCCTCCACCCATTTCGTGAAGTAATCGACGGCCACTATTATAAACTTGACAGCGCCGGGAGCGTCTGGGAAGGGTCCTACCATGTCAATTCCCCACTGCTGAAAAGGCCAAGCAGTGGATATGGGGATCAGGTCGTTTTTGGGGCGCAGGGTTTTTGGAGAGTGCCGCTGACAGGAGTCGCACTTGCGCAGCTCCTTCAGGGCATCCACATGCATCCCTGGCCAGTAGTACCCAGCGTTCATAATCTTCGCAACAACCATGCGTGGTCCCGCATGGATGCCGCAGATTCCTTCGTGAATCTCCCTTATCAGATAATTCGCATCTTGGGGGTCCACGCAGCGCAGTAGTGGCCCCAAGAAGGACTTGCGGTATAAGATACCACCATTCATTTCGTACTGCAGAGCTTTGTTCTGAATCTTTCTTGCCTCTGCCTTATTCTCTGGGAGTATTCCTTCTTTCAAGTACTGAATGATAGGGGTCATCCAGGATGGCTGCCCTAACTCGATCACATTGACTTGTCGTAACAAGACTGACGGGTTCTTGAGTACCTCAATCCTTACATCTTTGGCAAGATGTTGGAAAGATGTTGAAGCAAGCTTGCTCAAGGCGTCAGCCGGTTTGTTCTCAGAGCGATTGATGTGGATGACCTTGTGAGACTTGAACTGTTGAAGCAATTCTTTTGCTTGTTCCAGATATAGGGCCATAACTTCACCCCGTGCATCGTATATACCGTTGACTTGGCTGGCTATCAAGAGTGAGTCAACATGTGCATGTAGGTTTTTAGCTCCCATTTTGATGGCGAGGCTCAAGCCTGCCAGAAATGCTTCGTATTCCGCCTCGTTGTTGGTATTTTTAAAATCCAACTTGATGGCGTAAGTGAATTCATGGTTTTCAGGGCTTACTAGGCGCAATCCAGCTCCCGCGCCGTCCTCATTTGAGGCCCCATCGGTATAAAGCATCCAAGTCTCATTTGTCGTGTCTTTTTCAGGAGTTTCAACAAGCTCACAATCTTTGATTTTCTCTACCGGGACTTCTGTGATAAAATCGGCGAGCACCTGACCCTTGATGGCTGGGCGTGGTCTGTACAAAATGTTGTGACCTCCCAACTCGATTGCCCATTTGGCGAGCCTCCCAGATGTTTTTGGTTTCTGAAGTATCGTGCCGATATGAAAATTGGTAAGTACTGTGATCACATGCCCTGTGAAATACCTGCGCAGCCTTCTGGAGGCGTGTAGTAGCGCTAGTACCAATTTTTCCATCGTGGAATATCTCGTTTCCGGGTCAGTGAGTACCCTGCTGACATAATAAATTGGAGTTTGAACTCCATTTCTTTCCACTAGTAACACCGATCCTACTGCCTTATCTGAAGAAGATAAGTACAGTACGAGTGGTTCTTTTTCAAATGGTGCAGTCAGGGTAGGGAGCTCGATCAAACATTCTTTCATTTGCTGGAAAGCCTTTTCTGCTTCAGGAGTCCACTTGAACTCTTGCTTCTTCACGCAATTGCGCAGTGTGCTGATGAAAGGGTACGACTTCGCGGCGTGATTTGACAAAAAGCGGTTAAGCGCGGCGAGGCGGCCGGCCAACCGTTGCATTTCTTTGATTGTTCGCGGCGATGGCATTCGCTCTATTGCCTGGACTTTTTCCGGATTCACTTTGAAGCCGCCGTTGGTGACTATGAAGCCTAAAAACTTCCCTTCTTCCATGCCAAAAGAACATTTGGCTGGATTCAACTTCATGTTTACGCTGCGCAGTGAATTGAACGTTTTCTCGATGTCCTTCAACATTTGGTCCTCTTCGGGACTTTTAATCACTAGATCATTGATGTCATCCGCGAAGGTCTTGTCCATCAATCGCTGGTATGTGGCGCCAACATTTTTCAGGCCGAATGGCATCTTCGTATAGCAAAAAATCCCCAGATCAGTGCGAAAAGCCGTCTTGTCTTCATCCTCGAGCTTCATCTGAACTTGATGGTACCCCTTGTAGCAATCCAAGAAGCACTTCCATCTGTATGGCGCGAGAGAGTCTATCTTTTTGTCGATCTCAGGCAAGGAATAACAATCCTTAGGGCATGCCTTATTGAGATCGGTATAGTCGACGCACATTCGCCATCCACCACTAGACTTCTCTACCATTACGGGGTTCGCAACCCAACTCTGATAACGTACTTCTCGCAGGATGCCGGCTTTAAGTAACTCGCAAACTTGCTCATTCATTGCTTTCGTCTTGTCTGCCCCTAGGCTGCGCCTTCGTTGGACTTTCGGCTCAACCGAGGGGTAGGTGTTTAAACAGTGCTCTGTAATGTCGCGCGGGACTCCGGTCATGTCGGCCGGGGTCCAGGCGAAAATATCCATGTTCTTGAATAGGAGCTGCTTGAGACGAGTTCTGATGTTTGGTGAGATAGCGTGACCTATCGTCACCGCTTGCTCCGGATATTTGCGATTTAAAACCCATTTTTCGGGCTCGGTTGCTGAAACCTTTGCCGCTTTTGTTGGGCGCATCTCTTCTGTTGACATAACCTCCTTCTTCGCATAAACGATTGCCACCCCCGTTTTGGTTGGGAAACCAATCGCTGAGTGGGGGTGGAAGTTATCATATTCAGCTCACCTTGCGTTTCTCTCCCGATCAGTACGTCATGTCTTGACTTAACAGGCATCACCATGAAGTTAACGTTCGTTGTTCGTGAATGCTTCCCATCAGAAAGTGTGATGGGGAAGCTGATTTGGCCTAACGGGAAGACCATTTCATTGCAGAACCCAGACAGTGGGTAGTCAACTGGTTCAAGTCTCGCTTTGTCTTCATCGTCGAACTGGTTAAAGCATTGTTCATAGATGATGTCTGCTGTACTCCCGGGGTCGATGAAGACGTATTCAGTTTCATAATGGCCGATGATGCCGGTGATGACGATGGGTCGTGTGGCTCGGGGACCCCCGCGCACCACCGGGAAAATAACTTGCTGTTCTTGCCATGAAGGCTCATAAGGTCTCTTGCCTTTTTCTCTTGCGCTATACCTTGGTCCATTGACCATGTGTGTCTCCAGGCGTCGAACCTTCTTGTGATTTCCTTCATCGTGGCGATGGAGTTGTCGCGTCTCTTTGCGCACGTTCTTCACTAAGTGGCTCAGCTTTCCGCTCTTTAGTGCTCTCTCGATCTCTTGACGCAAGCTGTAACAATCATCTGTTAAGTGGCCTGTATCTTTGTGGAAATCACAATACAGATTGGGGTCTTGCCCCTTTTTGTTCGTCATAGGCCTGGGTGTTTTGAAATCATGGTTCTCCGTCATCAACACCTCTTTTGGTGTTTTAATGAGCGGAGTCCAGTGCTTTTCTCGATTGTCGTCTCGGACTGCCTTTCTATAACCGATGCGGTCAATGGTATCACGCGCGTCTTCCTTATAGCGGGATCGTTCTTCGTACCGGGGTCGTTCATTATAACCGCTGGAGTGGTTGGCCTTCCACCCAGGGTTTTTGCCTTTGTTGCGCCTGTTGTCATCGCGCGGGTGACCCCCTTTGGAAAATCTATCTTCAGAACGATATCTGTTGTTTCGTGCGAGTGACTCTTCCGTTTGCGCGACTATCTTCGCGGCTTCCATGAGTTTATCCCACTCCTTTGGCATTCCATCTTTCCCAGTGATGGTTCTAATCAGGCTATCACAGCGGATGGCTTTCTTGAAATGGCAGCGCATGAGTTGTTCACTCACGCCACCTATCTCCAAACATTCTTTGTTAAAGCGCGTAATGAAATCTTCCAAACCCTCGTTATCTCTTCGCCAGATATCTTCAACTTCAGCTGTGTCGCGCTGGTATCGTCGTTGTTGACTAAAGTGACTCATGAACTGGGTCCTGAAATCTACCCATGATTTTATCTTTCCCGGAGGAAGGCTGTCGAACCAGGCGCGAGCAGCCCCGGTAAGCGTTTGGATAAACAGATGGCACCACATGGGCATATTCCAGTTCCCCATGCAACCGGCGCTTGTGAAAGAGCTGACGTGATCATCGGGATCAGTCAATCCGTTAAACTTTCCAACTGTCGGAGGTAATTTTTCTTTTTTAAGCGGCGCAAGCGCTATCTTCGGAATGAACTTCGAATACTCTACGGCTTCAGCTGGCCGGTAGGCAAGGCGAAAGTCTTGCTCTGCCTCTTCGGTGTATCCCACATGTTGCTTTGGTTTGTAGTATTCATGATTCCTTTGTAAACGATTGAAGACCGAAGATCCCTCATCGTACTCCCAAGTTGGATCATTTGGGTCAGTATCTTCCCATTCGTCGTTCATGTTGCGCGGCGTGAGCCGGCTATGAACTGGGACTCTTTGGAAGTTTGACGGATCGTCATAGTAACTTTCAGTTTCTCCCCGTGTGTCACGCGTGTCTTGCACGCTTAACCTTCGGGTGGGGGGAGGTCTGTTAACTCTTCTTTGGACGTGTTGCGGTGGTGGCATCTGGTGCGGCCCGTGGCTTGGGCCGGTTGGCGTAACCAAGGAAGGTTCTGCCGTTAAAACTGCTTGTTGCGCGCTCAAAGATTGATATGCCTCGTTAATGGTGGCAAGTTGTTTGGCGTACCACGAGGCTGGGGTTTCGCCTTCTGGTAGCCCTAGTAGCGCTGAGATATTCTGAGGTGGAGCTAGGTTCGACGGTCCAGCACCGTTGTTTCCTGGGGTGGTTTGAGTAATGCGGGTGAAGCTCCCGCGCGACCCCCCGTATTGGCTACTTCGACTTCAACAACTTCTTCGAAGTGTTGAGGTTGGGCGTTTGGATTACCCTCCCCCAACGCTGCATTAGGGTTTTCACCGAAACCAACGAACTCAGGAACGATTCCTTGACCAGCCATGGTCGAAGAAAAAACCACGAAAAACTCAGGCAAGAAGATGAAAATGGTTTGTAGAAAAAACCGGTGGACGCCAATGAAGAAACACGGAACTAATTATGAGGCTAATCAGTTTGGTTTATGTTCCTACCATGATGGTTAATCTTCTTTATGGTTTCCTGAGCTCCTTAATGACCGTGTTTATCTGCAAAACAAAACACCGTTACTCGTTAAGAGGGGAATGTGGGGGTTTCCCTCTTAACCGGGCTCCGGCGTGAGAATAAGCGACTGCTTTGGGAGAAAATTAAGTATTAAGTGAGAGTAGTGGGAATGGAATGAATTAACCTGTGAAGTGAAGGTCTCTATTTATAGCCGGAGAGGTGTAAGAGGGTGTGGGCTGATGGGCCTTGGGCCGGAAGGCGACAACATGGAGGATATGCTCCTTGTCTCACTGGTGTCGACCGTTAGTGGCTTCTAGGAGCTTTATGGAGTTGGCGCAATGTGATTGGAGCCACGTGTCGCTGTTGTCGGCCTGGTCGCCCTTCTGCCATCAGCAGGTAAGTGGAGATCGTGGGGCAGTTGTCTCTGCCCTATGATTGGTGCCACATAGGCGTCCTTAAGTACTTTTTGTCTTCTGCATGTCAGACGATCGTGGAGCACGATTGCGCAGGAACAGAAGGACCCTGATTGGCTCTTTATTTCTGCCACTTGTACCTTGTGTACTATCTGGAAAACCTTGCGCCGTAGCTGCGCATGATTCCTGCTGAGCACGTTATTACCTTGCGCGAGGCAAGGGCTTTCAGATGTTCTTTTTAGAATACTAAGTGTTGCTAACTGGAGTTTACTCTTATGTCGACCTCGCGCCGTGTTACAGAAATGTGTTGTGGCCCGCGCGAGGTTTGGCAGCAAGAAAATTGCTGAGTAAGGAGTATGGTCCCGCGCGACCTTGCAAGAGGTTGCGCAGCTTTTTGGGACCATACCCCTTCACAACTAAAATCTAGTCCAAAGCTCTTTCTGATATGGTGACCATTGTATTGTAAAGCTTCTATAACTTAAGCATCAGTCTTTATTACAAACTCTTCTGCGAAATCTTGGAGTTTGAGCACTGGGTTATGGTCATGGCATATTTCTTTATAAACGTCCTAACCCTACAACCACTATACTGTTTGATGGTTTTTGGAACTAGCTTTTGTTTCATAGGTACAACTTTTGTAAAACCCCTGGCCATGAATATAAAGTGTCCAAAGTATTCTGCACTCAAATCTTACCCTTTTCACCACCACATGTCAAAATGCTTTCCTACATGGCCCCTTAATGAAACAGCATACTCCAACCCAAACGCACAGTGAAGATTCAAAAATCAGACCTCCAGATAGCCTAGTGAATTGAATCTCGTAACAGGAAAGAGACCTGCAAAACAAATAACCGTTAGGCTCGTCGCAGAGATGGGAGAACCACTCTGTTGTAGAGAGAGAAAATAGTCATATAAACTTTTAAAGAAAGTAAAATCGTAAATTTGTCCAACATTATTTGCATAACGAATTTCCTAAAGTGGTTAACTGAATTACATATTTAAAAATAAAAATAAAAGTAAAAATAAAAAATTAATGAGCCGACTCGATTTGACTTGAGTCAGCTCAAACACTTAACGAGCCAAGCTCGAGCTCGACTTTTCAACTCAATTAAATAAACGAGGTGAGGTGAGTCGAGCGGCCTCATTTAATTTCGAGCTCGAGTTTAACCTTACTCAACTGGGCTAGGTTCAATAATCAATAGGGTGTGTCAATAAAAAAAGGGCATTTTTTTTAACGGCAAATTTGGATCACTGACGGACCACTGGAGTATCATCGTGCACCCAATCATATCCATCTCCATTAAGCAATAATGCCTATACACCAATTCAGGAGGAAACCCAATAAATCTGGGAAAAACCCCCTTGTGGGAATCGAACTCATGACCTAATGGTCATAAGCCTTATCCCACCCCCAAGATACCACTAGGCTATAATGCCATGGGTATAAAAAAAAGGGCATTATCCGCTCCATTCCTCTCTAGTCCCATCCATCCACACAGACACATTGTTCACTCACCGAGTGTGAAGAAGGTTAGGGTTTATGATACGCATAAACTCATTCCAATTCAGGTATCTATTATTTCGCTGATTTTAGTGTTTATGAGCCTTCTGTTTTCATTTCAAGTCACAGATGTTTGATTTTTGGGTTTATTACGGTGATATTAGGGTTTATATTTCTGTGATATTTTGATTTTGTTATGAACCTCGGTTCCCTTTTTGACAATTGTTACTATCAATTTCAACATTCATATGCCAATTCTGTATGCTTTCATCATCGACAGTACATGCATCTGTGTTAATCCATAGAAATAGTGACCAAATGTAACATGTCACTAAATTATAAAAATTAATGATATGATGAATTAACAAAAAAAAAAATTTAAATATAGAACTATTTAAATTTTTTTTTTTACAGAATTCAATTGATGAAACACGAGGAAAGTAAGTTTAACTCATCTTTAGATAATCCTCTTTGTTGTGTGTGATTAAACTGATTATGTGAGCTTCATAAGTTAATCATAAGCAAAAGTGGATCACTGGACTATAAACCGATATAGCGTCCAGCAGATAAACTATACATTGGATTGATGATGATAGAATCGTTGCATCCAAACAGTAATGTATGACCTTGAATTATTAGACTTTGTGTTGTACAGTCTCCTAATGATGTATATGGCAGCTTATGTGCAGCATTATTTACTATCAATCTGACAAAAACAACCTAAGATGAAAGTTAAATGTCCGACTAAACCTCAACGATTGGCATCGACTACAATCAACACACTTCCTCAAACAATAATAGAAAACATCCTATGTCTTTTACCAATTCAAGAGGCAGCAAGGACAAGTATCCTCTCAAGGGAATGGAGGTACAAGTGGACCACTATTCCCAAACTTGACTTTTGTTCGTCTACTGTGCCTGAAATTAGAACTCAAGAGAATCAAACATCTCACGTAGAATGGGCAAGGAAAATTATGGAACGGAGGCGTAAACTTTTCAATGCTATACACCAAGTTCTGTTAATGCACCAGGGTCCAATACACGAGTTCAGCTTTAACTTGATTGCAAACTGTTACTGTTTTGAACTTGATCCAATAATATTTCATTTGTCCAGGAACCATGCTGTCAAGAAATTAAAACTTGTGTTTAATCATCATAGGTTTTCGTATAAGTTACCCTTATGTGCCTTCTCTATGCATCAGTTAACAGACCTATATCTCCGTAATGTTGTTATTGACCATCAACCAATATTTAGTGGATTTGGTAGCCTTAGAAGCTTATGCTTGTATTATGTATACATCTCTAAAAGAGCTCTTCTTCATCTTTTATCTAATTGTCCATCACTTAAGAGGTTCACTTTGGTAAGTTCTCGCTTGAATATTTATTCTCATGGGCTTTTTAAACTTATCTGAATATTGTAAGTTACTGCAGCTAGGATCTATCTGTGATAAAGATTGCACAATTATTGAGCTATTTGATTGTCTACATGTGATTGAAGATCTGACTATCTACGGGGACACTCCCGAACTGGTATTATTTTTATTTATCCGCATTATATGTAAATATTGAAAGAAAAGAAAATCAAACTTTGGTTGTAAAATTTTGTTTGCTTATTGTAGCTTGTTCTAGACTCGGTTCCAAACGAGCTTCCAACCTCACTAATCCACCTCAAGTACTTTTGTTTTCACGAACTGTATTTCAGTGACGACCATGGATTAATCTTTCTTCTTATTTTGATCAAATGTTCCCCAAACTTGGAGAAAATTGAGCTAGACGTAAATCTTTTTTTTATACTATTTATTTGACTTCCTGCCAAAATCCACTGACAAAAATAGTGACGACCCTTCCTGTAGATTGCCGAGGGTATTGGTGATGACAATGAGACGTGGTTTGGTATATTGGAAAAATACTCAGATGTTCGGTTGGAGCATCTGCAGGAATTGGAGATTCACTGTTTCAGCAACTTGAAGCATGAGATGGAGCTTGCGACGGTTATCTTGGCAAGGTCACCCAAGCTGAAGAAGGTGATCTTACATAGTTTGGTTGAAAAGGATGAAGAGTCAGATATGTTAAAAATTCTCTTACAAGCCCCACGCGCATCACCTGTAGAAATCGCTGTGAGATCTATGATAGATTAGTTGTATTGCTACTTTTTTGTGTTTTCTTTCTGGTTAGTCTATGGAGTTCTTTTGGATGTTGGCAATTACTCAACTAGGGTATGAATATTCATAATGATTATTAAATGAATCAAATCCGAGTTAGAGCTCGTGTTTGTAAAACTGTTTTCAAGTTAAACTTGAGCTTTAAAAATATTGTTGTGATGTGTTTCTTTTGCTTGAAGTGGTTATAATCACTTTGATGGTGTTGAGTGTTTCAAATTATAATTATTTAAAGAATTAATTGATGAAACGTGAGTAAAGTAAGTTTAACTCATCTTTTGATAATCCACTTTGTTGTGTGCGGTAAGTGTTAAATTGATTACATAACCCTTTATAAGTTTATCATAAGCAAAAAGCCAAAAATAATCAGCCTCATGACCTTCAAGTAGGCCTGTCAAAAATAACCAATAACCGAGTAGACCAACCGACCCGTTTATGATTCAGGTAGAGCAGGGTTCGGCTTAGACTCGTACATACCTTGGTAGGCCATGGAAGCAATTCTAACGAAAGTGATTATGTTGTCCATCGGCTAGTTTTTGAGCCCGACGGACTGGATTTCATGGGTCCTGGGTGTTGACCCATCTGAGTCCATTTTCCATGGTGAGTACATGAACAGTAGTGACTGGTCCAGGTGCTAGTGTCGATAAATGGGTCAAATGGGCTGGGTATAGGCCTCGCCTAACGAGTAGGGACGCCAACAAGTGCACCGTGTCTGTGGTGATTTTTTGACTCAACTTTATAATCATGAAAATGACACTGTATACTGTTCTGTTTAGCGGTTGTTTCTCATTCGTTTTCTTTTCTTAAGATGTGCTGCAATACACCACATTCTAACACGCTTACCATAACTGTAATACTTATTAGATATTTGTGTTTAGATTAACCAAAAATCTATGATAATGTTTGTATTTTGTCTGCATTTATCCTACAAAGTTCAGTTTCATATATACTAGATTGGCTAGCATATTTACTAGAATGTGTGTTTAAATATAGAGTGAATTGCAAGAATTGTCCTTTTATCTTTATGCCTCTTTGCAGGCGGTGCCCTTTATGTTTAAAATTGACGAGTTTTGTCCTTTATGTTTAAAAATCAAGCATGGTTTGTCCTTTGGGCCTAACCCAGTTAGTTTTTTTCGTTAAATCTTGTCATGTGCCTTGCACATGAGGGCAATTTTGTCATTTTAACGAAGCAGGGACTAAAGAGTGAAATCATGTGCATGTCACATGAGGGTAATTTTGTAATTTGACCCATTTAATTACAAAATTATTTTAATTAAAAAACAAATATATAAACTCAAAACTCTCTCCCTCTCTCTACACACTTTCTCTCACTAAACCCTTCCCATATCTTTAACCAGATCTAGATCTGAGATCAAGAAACCACCATCATTCACTCCCACCACCAACCCAAAGCCAAAAATCAAAATCGTTTACCAACACCATTAAATACCAATAACCACCGTTCACCACCATCATTTATTTTTGGATCGACAACGCAAGTACGTGACGGTAGCAGAGGAGGGGCAAGTGTTCGTGTTGGTGTACAGTAGGAGAAGCCTGTCGGTTTCATATTGTTAGTTTAGATTTTTGGTTTTGACTCCATTTTGATTTTAATTTATTTCAGACAGAAGTATGGTTTTTGTGTTGAGAATTTTGAATTTTGGTAGTGATGGGTGATGATTGAGATTGGTGGTAGGTGGGGGTTGGTAGGAGCGGTGTTGGTATTGAAGGTGGAGATTAGTGGCAAGTGGGCGATGGGTGTTTGCGATGATGTTCAGATGGTGTTGGGGATACATATACAAAAGCTTGTTCACTAAAAACGGGTCATTGAGCAAACCGTTAACGGGTAAATGGGGGTGAAGGGGTTTAATCTGTTGTGTAAATGATTCCGGCGATGTCGCTGCAGGGTGGTTGCAGGTTGTGGGGTGGTGGGTTGAGAGAGATTAGAGAGAGATTGGGTTGTGGTGACAGTGAAATAGTTTAGATTTTTTTTTCAGTTTTCCGATACAGTCCCTCAATAATAAGTCTTTACAAAATAAACCCTTGGAAGGTGAAATGACAAGTATGTCCTCATGTGCAAAGCACATGATCATACTTAACCAAAAAATCTGACTGAGTTAGGCTCAAAGGACAAACCATGCTTGATTTTTAAACATAAAGGACAAAACTCGTCAATTTTAAACATAAAGGACACCGCCTGCAAAGAGGCATAAAGATAAATGACAATTCTTGCAATTCACTCTTAAATATATGAAAGGATATAAAATATGAATTTTAAGTACTATTTAGAAATAATAAATGAAAATGAGAGATAGTATAAAAATAATGTTTTATACCAAAACATGATTATTTTAATTCGTTTGAAATCAAGAATAAAACCATGAAGTTCCGAAGAGCTTACATGTGAGTTTATTTTATTAGAGCACCTTCAATGGTTGTTTCATCCGGACACCATCTCTCTCTGGCATCTTGCCATCCGTTACTTTCTCCTCCCTACTCTCTCTCACTCACATCTTCCGTCCACATGTGTTTGGAAATCCAGACGCCACCAACCAAATGCTTACTCCAATAGGGATGTCCGGAAGTGGATGCCACCTAGGCTCCACTTGTCCCATTCAGAATCTCGCATTGGAGATGCCTTGAGTGTTTTTTTACCCATTATGTATGGATATATTATGAATGAAATCCAAGTAAGACTAGATTTGTAATTTGATGTATTATATAAGGCTATGGGGTATGGGGATGGTGGTTTTGGTCATGAATTGCTGCTACGTTGGACCATGGAACCAACACTATACCGTCTCTGTGTGCAAATCATGGTGGTTCGCATGGTTTAATCAATGGCAACCATGATCCTTCTTCAATTAATTGGGGGATTTTGATTGGTGAGGAAAGATAGTGGATGATAATGAGGGTCATGGTCCACACCATATAGGATGGTGGATTAGGTTGGTGAATGAGGGTGAGATGACATAACACTAACGTACACACACACTCTCTCCTCTATCTCTATCTGTCCAACCTACACACACACTGTCTCTAACCTACAGAGCACCACCACCACGCGGTTACCACCACCACCTGGTGTAAGACCCTAAATCGTACATGACAAAAGTCGCAGCGGAAACACGAACCATAAAATTTCTTTCATTAAAAATACCTCAACTTATTTAAAATTGAACTTTAACATAGATCTTTCCCATAAATCCGTCATCCTCTTATTTAATAATTAAAAACATAGCTTACGTTTACTATATGTTTACTACATTATGTACATCAGCTTTTCCGTACAATCTCTCTAGAGACTCGATCCTCGATCTCCAACCCTTGATTATCTTCATGACTGGTACCGCCTGCACTCACCACATATATTCATAACATTAGCACACATTATATAAACAAGATTCCTTCGCGTACACCTAACATTTCGTCATCTTTCAGGCTTAAAGCAATTCATCTGCATATCCACTTCCTGGTGATGCTTCAATAATGTACCTGCATTACTTTTCATTCTCAAGGTACACCATTATTAATGTTAACCCTCAACGTCTCTAAATCATGCTTAAATACGTGCTTACCTACGTGCATACATACACCTCTACATTACATACGTATTTACATACATACAAACACATCTACCTTACATACGTACTTACATACATACATACATACACGTCTACATTTCATACGTACTTACATACATACATACATACACATCTACATTCATACATATCTTTCCTACAACCTTACATACCTACATACACTCGTATATATCTTTATACCTACACTTATACACAACTACATACGTACATACCTTCACTTCATCTTTACATACAAGCATACACTCGTACATATCACACTTGCATACATATACGTTCTGTCTACATACACACCTACACACATACATTCAGAATCATAAGACATTCATACGTATATACCTACATACCTACCTATCTACATACATACATACATACATACATACTTACATACAAACATACATGCTTCTTACATGCCATGCTTACGAATCATCGTGTCGAAAACGATGTACCGGGATGCGTTTCGGATCAAACGGAAGTGCAACAAAAGAAATCGGAGAAACGGGCTAGACAACCCGTCGCCGACGGGTCCAAAGACCGTCGGCGACGCCCTCTTAAAAAGCCCGTCGCCCTAATGTCCCGTAACCAGTCACTTAAGCCGTCGGCTGTTTTTGTGGTTTTGGGAGCCCGTCGGCGACGGCCTTGACCCCCGTCGGCGACGCCCTCTAGAAAACCACTTTTCCTGCAGATCCGTTTCGTCGTCCGTACGCACTAAAACGCGCATAAGTTTTGAACCGTTTACCCGTTTAACCTCCCGTTTCTTCCTACATGCTTGTAAATTCACAATCTATCATATGAACTTGAAACCCCATATCCGGATTAAGGAAATTCTTAACTTACACTCTATCGGCTTATTTCCCTCTTACCCAAACTTCGACCCGTTCATGCATTCGTCAACATAACTTGTTTGTTTTACCATGAACTCTTAAAAACCTAATAATGTCAGTGACGACTATCATAAAAGATTAATTTCTCGGATGCCTTGCATCCTCTTAACCCATCTTCGCTCAAAAGCTTATTTTGACCCGTTATGGGTATTTGCGCATTAAAACGTTTATGACTTACAAACCATACTTCTCACTTTCATACTTAACCAAAACATTACACTAATCGAGTGACTTGCCTCTAAACTACTTTTTAAGATCGTTTGCCCAAAATACCCATCGAGGGCATTTTGGTCAACTTTAATCCCATACTTTATAACGAAAGACTACGACACATACTTGCCTTCAACCATCGTGTTTAGTTAATTAAAACACCATATTACTTAATCGAACTAAGAAGTGATTACAGAAATCACTTACCTTATGCGTCCGTGCTCGTATCCGATTCCTTGCCTCTTCTTGACCCGTTAACACCTCAAGCTTGAGTCCGTCTCGACGTGTTTCCTATACTTTCATTTCATCGAAACCACGCCCTTATTAGCATACTCATTTGTACATGTAACAATCATATCATTCGCATAAATCACACTTAACTTTCCTTAGTCATTTCTAACAAGCATTAAAACATATAATCGACTTCATATCCTTTCCATCATACGTAATTCATCATGTAATTAAAAATAATACATATTAGCATAACATGTACCAAACGACTTCCTATAATCCTACCTTTACGACAACGAGTCAAATCATGTTTCTTAATCTTGTTGACTTTCAAAAGTCAACTATTAACCATATGTAACCATCGACTTATCAACATATACCCGTAGCATCATAATCGACTATACGGACGACACTATATACATTGCATCATACACTTGACGTAAGTACTACCTTTTAAACATAACGTACAACTATTTCATGCACAAATCTTCTAAACTCATACATAACCCATCAAATCCTACTACTAATCATCATATATCATTCCAAATGAACATTATACATAACATCATCACATTCCTCCTAATTCATCTAACAAGAATTCATCATACCCACATAATACATGATTCTTTCAACATGAATCGAACATAGGTGATGAGTCTAGTCCTCTTCATCACCATAACTAATGGGTTTATCATCTAAACATCAAATTAGCACAAACCATTCATAATTCATGTTCTAAATGATGATTATAACACATACTCATGCTCAATTCCACTTAAACTCATGGATTAGAACATAACCCACTTCACCCATGATCACCAATCTTAGATTTAAGACATACCTTATGATCCCCTCGTGTTGGTGATCATTAATCCATACTCGGTTATGGATTTGAGCCTCATCTTGCCTTCCGATTTGAGCATAAAGATGGAGCTAGGGTTTGAGGCTCCATGGGAGCCTCCTGCCTCTTTCTCGAACACACGTATGTGTGTGTTTGTGTGTGTTTAGATATTTAATAACTTAACTTCCATTTGTTCCACTTTAGCCCCTCGGGTTTTGCCTTTAAAACATAACTGACACTACCTTCATCATTTAATACTTTTGACCATATAAATAACTAGGTTAAATAGCCTAGTTATTTATTTCATGACGTGTCACATGAGAACATACGGCAATTATTAACATTCAGATTTTTGGGGCGTTACAAGTCTACCACCCTTAAACAAGGTTTCGTCCCCGAAACCTTTCTCACTTTCATCGAACACACATTATCTTTCCTTCTAGTCCATCCATACGATCACTAGCCCATACTTTCCTGATCATTCTTTCCTATTTCATTTGCATTTTCATTTACTTGACCTGTCAATAGCGGGTCAATACACATATTCCTTCAACCTGTAGTCTTACTTACATTTGTATGATCCGTCCTTAACAGATCTAATATCTTCATCTCTTCTTTTAAAATTACATTCTCTACATGCAATGTATAACATTTACTTTTGTGTTGTTACCACAACAAGACTACTATTACATAATCACACCTACGTGCTTAACCATAACATTAACCTCATTCTACGTTTTCTACAGTTACTGGTACTATACTTTCCTTGCCTTTACGTCACCTTTAAACCATTTCGTTCATTCCATATTACTATGGTTTTCAATTCATGCATTACTTAATTTACGTATATAAATGTGTCCTACCAGTTCATATCTATCCAACATAAGTTAAACATTTTACTAACCTCTTTTTCATTTCACAAACCCACGATCCGTAACCCAGATCGATCATCTTCTTCTCGCGTACTAGCCGTACAGGCCAGGTTTCATTCATTCGTGTAATGAGCTTTCGCTCGTGCACGTCCTTTCACCAATACGATTGGTTTCATCACATCAATATTTATAACATTATCATTAACAACATCGGCGATTAGCATATATCCTTCAAACATTCCTTACACTAGGTGATTACCCACCTATAACTCTTCTACAATTTCTTACGTACCTACAATAACATGCCACACATTCTATTTCTTACATGCAATCCTTTCATTCTATTAATCATTTCGCCAACTGAAGTACACGCTTGTACTTCCTTCTATTCATGCTTTTTCATTACTTCTGCGTTTTGAATCCTTCTCGCGGATTCAAACATATTATCCATGCCTTTCATCCTTGAATCCGTCTCACGGATTCAAACATATCATACATACATTTCATTCCTTGAATCCATCTCGTGGATTCAAACATTTCATTCATACCTTTCCTTCCTTGAATCCATCTCGTGGATTCAAACATTGCATTCATGCCTTTCATACCTTGAATCCATCTCACGGATTCAAACATATCATTCATGCCTTTCATTCTTTGAATCCGTCTCGCGGATTCAAACATTGCATATACGCTTTTCATCCCTTGAATCCGTCTCGCGGATTCAAGCATTGCATTCATACTTTAACTTCTTTCATGTTTCGAATCCGTCTCGCGGATTCTAACATAGCATTCATACTTTAACTTCTTTCATGTTTCGAATCCGTCTCGCGGATTCTACATAGCATTCATACTTTCATTCCTGAGAGTCTTACATTTCTCTTCACCCTCACGTCCACCTACTACTTAATTCTAACGGACATACCTGTATCAATTATCACGGTCTCACGAACGTCATATGCTTCACGTGTACTGGCCAGGTACACAATCCACATACTAGTTTCATGTCTTCGTGTAATTGTCACCTTATGTTCGAAGAATTAGGTTTCGGCACGTGTATCATTTTCAAAACATGTTTACTATACCATCATGGTCCTTCATTTAGCATTTTTCTTCCCTTAATGCATTTTACCATTACTTACGCCCACATATTAAATTTACATACCTGGGGCTCATTTGCCTATTTGCCTCTTGACGGTTCTAGTTATTCATCTTAAACTGCATTCACGGATCATCCTCTTGAAACACCTATGCTTACCTTGCACATCCAAAACCGTCAGTCTCTTTATACGTATACATAAGTACATACTTACATTAGCTTCTATCTTTGGATCTTGATCGAGTCTTCGATTGTACGGGTTTCTTATCTCAAGAGCACACAGGTTTGAGTTCAAGTACTTACTTTCTCGTACTTGATTCCCTCAAACCAGGGCTCTGATACCAACTTGTAAGACCCTAAATCGTACATGACAAAAGTCGCAGCGGAAACACGAACCATAAAATTTCTTTCATTAAAAATACCTCAACTTATTTAAAATTGAACTTTAACATAGATCTTTCCCATAAATCCGTCATCCTCTTATTTAATAATTAAAAACATAGCTTACGTTTACTATATGTTTACTACATTATGTACATCAGCTTTTCCGTACAATCTCTCTAGAGACTCGATCCTCGATCTCCAACCCTTGATTATCTTCATGACTGGTACCGCCTGCACTCACCACATATATTCATAACATTAGCACACATTATATAAACAAGATTCCTTCGCGTACACCTAACATTTCGTCATCTTTCAGGCTTAAAGCAATTCATCTGCATATCCACTTCCTGGTGATGCTTCAATAATGTACCTGCATTACTTTTCATTCTCAAGGTACACCATTATTAATGTTAACCCTCAACGTCTCTAAATCATGCTTAAATACGTGCTTACCTACGTGCATACATACACCTCTACATTACATACGTATTTACATACATACAAACACATCTACCTTACATACGTACTTACATACATACATACATACACGTCTACATTTCATACGTACTTACATACATACATACATACACATCTACATTCATACATATCTTTCCTACAACCTTACATACCTACATACACTCGTATATATCTTTATACCTACACTTATACACAACTACATACGTACATACCTTCACTTCATCTTTACATACAAGCATACACTCGTACATATCACACTTGCATACATATACGTTCTGTCTACATACACACCTACACACATACATTCAGAATCATAAGACATTCATACGTATATACCTACATACCTACCTATCTACATACATACATACATACATACATACTTACATACAAACATACATGCTTCTTACATGCCATGCTTACGAATCATCGTGTCGAAAACGATGTACCGGGATGCGTTTCGGATCAAACGGAAGTGCAACAAAAGAAATCGGAGAAACGGGCTAGACAACCCGTCGCCGACGGGTCCAAAGACCGTCGGCGACGCCCTCTTAAAAAGCCCGTCGCCCTAATGTCCCGTAACCAGTCACTTAAGCCGTCGGCTGTTTTTGTGGTTTTGGGAGCCCGTCGGCGACGGCCTTGACCCCCGTCGGCGACGCCCTCTAGAAAACCACTTTTCCTGCAGATCCGTTTCGTCGTCCGTACGCACTAAAACGCGCATAAGTTTTGAACCGTTTACCCGTTTAACCTCCCGTTTCTTCCTACATGCTTGTAAATTCACAATCTATCATATGAACTTGAAACCCCATATCCGGATTAAGGAAATTCTTAACTTACACTCTATCGGCTTATTTCCCTCTTACCCAAACTTCGACCCGTTCATGCATTCGTCAACATAACTTGTTTGTTTTACCATGAACTCTTAAAAACCTAATAATGTCAGTGACGACTATCATAAAAGATTAATTTCTCGGATGCCTTGCATCCTCTTAACCCATCTTCGCTCAAAAGCTTATTTTGACCCGTTATGGGTATTTGCGCATTAAAACGTTTATGACTTACAAACCATACTTCTCACTTTCATACTTAACCAAAACATTACACTAATCGAGTGACTTGCCTCTAAACTACTTTTTAAGATCGTTTGCCCAAAATACCCATCGAGGGCATTTTGGTCAACTTTAATCCCATACTTTATAACGAAAGACTACGACACATACTTGCCTTCAACCATCGTGTTTAGTTAATTAAAACACCATATTACTTAATCGAACTAAGAAGTGATTACAGAAATCACTTACCTTATGCGTCCGTGCTCGTATCCGATTCCTTGCCTCTTCTTGACCCGTTAACACCTCAAGCTTGAGTCCGTCTCGACGTGTTTCCTATACTTTCATTTCATCGAAACCACGCCCTTATTAGCATACTCATTTGTACATGTAACAATCATATCATTCGCATAAATCACACTTAACTTTCCTTAGTCATTTCTAACAAGCATTAAAACATATAATCGACTTCATATCCTTTCCATCATACGTAATTCATCATGTAATTAAAAATAATACATATTAACATAACATGTACCAAACGACTTCCTATAATCCTACCTTTACGACAACGAGTCAAATCATGTTTCTTAATCTTGTTGACTTTCAAAAGTCAACTATTAACCATATGTAACCATCGACTTATCAACATATACCCGTAGCATCATAATCGACTATACGGACGACACTATATACATTGCATCATACACTTGATGTGAGTACTACCTTTTAAACATAACGTACAACTATTTCATGCACAAATCTTCTAAACTCATACATAACCCATCAAATCCTACTACTAATCATCATATATCATTCCAAATGAACATTATACATAACATCATCACATTCCTCCTAATTCATCTAACAAGAATTCATCATACCCACATAATACATGATTCTTTCAACATGAATCGAACATAGGTGATGAGTCTAGTCCTCTTCATCACCATAACTAATGGGTTTATCATCTAAACATCAAATTAGCACAAACCATTTATAATTCATGTTCTAAATGATGATTATAACACATACTCATGCTCAATTCCACTTAAACTCATGGATTAGAACATAACCCACTTCACCCATGATCACCAATCTTAGATTTAAGACATACCTTATGATCCCCTCGTGTTGGTGATCATTAATCCATACTCGGTTATGGATTTGAGCCTCATCTTGCCTTCCGATTTGAGCATAAAGATGGAGCTAGGGTTTGAGGCTCCATGGGAGCCTCCTGCCTCTTTCTCGAACACACGTATGTGTGTGTTTGTGTGTGTTTAGATATTTAATAACTTAACTTCCATTTGTTCCACTTTAGCCCCTCGGGTTTTGCCTTTAAAACATAACTGACACTACCTTCATCATTTAATACTTTTGACCATATAAATAACTAGGTTAAATAGCCTAGTTATTTATTTCATGACGTGTCACATGAGAACATACGGCAATTATTAACATTCAGATTTTTGGGGCGTTACACCTGGCCACCGGTCACCCCTCCTCCCATCGTAACACCACCGTCGGCCATCTCTACTGAAGTGAATTTTTCTATCCAAATTTACTATCTCACTTAGTGATATGTGCAACATGATTCGCCCTTGTATAAGCCAACAGAGCCTCAACCAGTGGATTGAACATGAACGCCCTGCTTGGGGGTTTCCAAAATCTGACTCCCTTCGTCCAAATCGGTATAATCCAAGGGTGGAGAGGACGGGTTAACACCTAAATCAAGTGGGGGGATGTCCGACTCATCCAGATTTGTGGGCAATTTCACAAGATCAGTCACAATAGGACCATCTCCATGCGCCACACCATTTAACTTTGGGGGAAACGATGGTTCTAGAAGAATGATTAGCTACCGTATGGAACTTTAACTAGATTAGGCCTAAAGGACGTAACGTGTAAGATTTAGAAACATAAAGTACAAATTCCATCAATTTTAAAGAAAAATGACACCACATGTAAGATTTAGAAACATAAAGTACAAATTCCATCAATTTTAAAGTAAAATGAAACCGCTGAAATTGAATATAACGATAAATAAGAAAAATTGCAATTCACTTTTAAACAACCAAAGGACAATTATATAAAAAGAGTTTGAGTTAACTGCCATTTCAGTCCCTGTGGTTTGGTCACTTTGGCCATTTCCGTCCAAATTTCAAAAATGCGCCATTTTCCTCCCTGACATACTGGAAAGGTGCCATTTCAGTCCAAATTCTCATAACCCAGTTAAAGTCAGTTAGGTGAGTATATTTAATGAAGGGTATTTTAGTCCTTTTATAATTATTTTGTTTTCCCTTTATGTTTTTATTAACCAAAACCCCCTCCCCTGTATAAAACCCCCACCTGCAACTTGTTTAGAACCCTAACCCTAATTTCTCATTTCTTCCCCAAAATTGAAGCAATCCATCCCCTCAACGATGGTCGTATGCGCTAATTGTGGGTCTCCAACAATTGTGAAGACATCGTGGACCCCTGCAAACCCTGGAAGGAAGTTTTTCTGCTGCATTACTCGACATAGGGGTTGCGGGTTTGTGGATTGGGCAGAGGGTCCATCGTGTGAAAGGGCTGTTGAAGTATTTCGACATTTTGCGGGTTTGGCTTATCAAGTTAGGGACCATGAAGAACAAGCTTTGGGGATGACATCTGAAATTAGGCAACTTCAAGAACAAGCTTTAGGAATGGCAGTGAAGTACACGAGATTGAAGATGATGTCAATGTTTAGCTGGGTTTTTTTCATCTCATATGTTGCTTTTCACTGAAATGTTTAATGTTAAAGCAGTGGTATAAATTGTGTTTTGCTGGTATGTGTCTTCGATATGTAATGTGGTGTCTTCGATATGTAATGTGGATGTAAAAATGGGTTATTATGTACATATTATGACGTTAATGTAATAGCAGTTGGCGAATATTGTCCGATACATTGTAATATGCTTTTTGTTATGGTTATGCATTTGCCGAATATTGTTGCGTCCGATTCAATGTAATATGCTTTTTGTTATGGTTAATGCACTTGTCGAATATTGTCCGAGGTAATGTAATCAACTGGTGTTACCTTATGGTTATGAATATTGTCCGAGGCAATATTGTTGCATCCGATTCAATGTAATATGCTTTATGTACCAAAAGACATCACCATTATGGTAAAACCTTGGACATAAAACATAACCATAACACCTAGACAATTACATCAGACCTGGACATAACCATTACCCAAGACCTGGACATAATAAATAAACATAACACCATAACAGATTTCATAATTGACCATAACTCATAACAGAAGACATAACCAGCATATTACATAGTTTACCAGAATTCATAACAGAAAGACATAACCTGGACATAAAACATAACCCCATAAGACATGTTCCAAACACATATTAGGTAGTGTACCAACAGACATAAGCAAAAGACATGACATGTTCCTGGACAAATTACATAACAGTGTACAACAACCAGCTAACCAAAACATTCAAAAGACATTTTCAACCAACATAACCAGGACATGTTTCTACCAAACTACTGAACACCAGCAATGCCTATTCAACATCAGTCCCCTTGCAACTCCTCCTGTTATGGCCCCCCCCTTTTACACTTGCTGCATTCCACAGTTTCACCCTTTCTTGACATCTTGCCACTGGATTCCATCTGTTGAGTCAACTCACTGATTTCCACAGCAGATTTCTTCCTTTTCTTTTTTGGCTTGCCTATTTGCTTGTGGTGCTTTGGTGGAAGCAGCTTAGTAGGGCATGTGGAAGGTGTCCATAAGTCTTGACCATCTACTGGATCAATTACATGGGAATACACATCCTTCCAAGTCTGCATCCAGTATGATTTATCAACCCACTTCTCCAATACACCATCATCCTTTCCATGTAGGGCCAAGTTCCATATACAAGCAACTGCATGCTTGCAAGGGATGCCAGTCAAGTCCCATCTTCTGCAGGTGCAACTTTATACATAACACACTTGAACAACTAAGGCATACATTTAAACAAGTTATACATAACACAATGGCACCTTTTGTCTGTCTCTTATGAAGGTGAAGTTGGCAGTTCTTGGCAGCTCCAGATCTACAGCAAGTTGTTCTAAAAACCAGGTCCAGGTCTTTGTATTTTCAGACTCAACCACAGCAAAAGCAACAGGATAAATCCCGTTGTTTCCATCAACACCCACTGCTGTTAAAATTTGGCCAGGGTAGGGCCCCTTCATAAAGCATCCGTCCAACCCTAGAATGTCTCTACCAATTATCTTAAAACCCTTCTTAAATGCACCATAACAAATATAAATCCTCCTAAACTGCCTTGTTGAACTTTTGGCCTTACAACTAGATGGTTCAACATCTATGGTAACAGTTGTTCCTGGATTCGATTTCATTAACTGTTCAGCATATTCCCTAACTAACCCAAACTGAGTTTTGTAATCCCCTTGAACCTTCTCCATTGCAAAATGCTTAGCTCTAGAAATTTGGTTAATTGTAATCTGTACCTGAAGTTTCTTCTGGAGTTGATCTTGAAGAGCAGCCAGTGGAATGGTAGGGTTAACCAAAATTATGGGTTCCACTTCCTTGGTCAAAAAAGAGATATTGCATAAGCCCACATCCCTGGTATGCAAGCAGTCATGTTCATTGATAAGAGTCTTCACCACCCATGTGTCTCGGCTCTTGAAGTGATTTGAGATGTGCAAAACCCAAGGGCATGTGGGAGGAGGAATCTTTTTCCTTGGAGGTTTTGGCTTCTTTTCAGGCTCTTTTGAAGAACAAGACTGTTGGGCCCCACCATTGTTATTTGTGTTTGCATTATGGTCCCCAACCACTTCTGGGTTTGCATTCAAAGGTGTATCATGCGAATTTCCAGAACTGCCCTCATTATCACAACCACCTTCATTACTGCTCAACTTTGGATTCTTTCCCATGCACACAACCCGGAACCTTCTTTTATCATTCCTAATTATGTACAATTGCCTTTTAGATTCCACTGCATACCATTTCACAAGATCTTTGATTGATTGCCTATCATAAAACTGTTGACCTACATAAAAGGGACAACCATCTGTTGGTTTCTTTTTCCTCCTGCTTCTCCTAATCCTCCTAACGGCCCTCTGCAGTTTTGTTTCATCATCCGGGTCACTCAGACTATCAAAGTTATCTATATCTACTTGAACATCTACCAAATCATCCTCATTTAAATGGTCTTCTTGTATGTTCTCATCTTCACTAATGTCAAAGTCCACAGCAGCCCTAAATTCATCCATGTCATCATCATAGTCTATGACTAAGTTATCCTTATCAACAATGAACTTAGGATCATCTACATCCTCCTCTGTCTGCACCTTCTTGTAAGCTTCACTTTTGGTGGCATTTGCCTTCTTATTGCTGGCATGTTCATTCATACCCTCACTATCCTCTTCACTAACCTCATCATCAGGAATAAACTCAGGGTCTTCAGAATCACTTCCCTCAGACTGGACCTTACCACTGCTACCATCACCACTGCCCTCATTATCATCACCACTGCCCTCATTATCATCACCACTGCCCTCACTATCAACACCACTGCCCTCACTATCACCACCACCTCCTGGACTACCATCACCACCTCCTGGACTACCAACACCACCTACTGGACTACTATCACCACCTCCTGGACTACCAACACCACCTACTGGATTTTGATCACCACCACAACCTGGTTCCTGTGTTAGATCTCCTAAATCAGGATCATTTTAAGGTTGTTGATGTTGTTCAGGAAAGACCACATTTAATGGTTCCTGTGTCAAGTCTCCTAAATCCACTTTTTGAACCTTTTCAACATATAACTCTATAACCTTAGTCTCTGTTGCCTGTTTAATCAACCTAAGAATATCAGCATCTGTACCTATTGGCCTTAACCCAAAATCCATATCTTCACCTGGAATCCTAAAATAGTATTTTAAAAGATCCAGATCCTCTTCCATATAACCAAGTTCCATCATCATGTCATTGATGATTACTCACGAGAAATAGTCCGCATTCACCTTATCAACATATTCGATTGTCCCCCCCTCGTATGTTATATCTGGGAACAGAGTGAGTTCACCTCCATGGTGAACTTGCATTGTGAACATATCAGGTCGGTGTTCTGAAACGATTATACAACCAACATTAGTCCTAATTTATACATGATGAAGAAAAACAATCATTCAAAAACCAAAAAGTGACGAATGTAAACCTACCATATGCGATTTCAGGGTCGAAATTTGAGTAAACACCTCGAACCTTCCAGTTTGGATCGTTGTCGTCTTCATGATCCATTGTTGTTGATCGTTGATTGTACACAGATTGTTGAGGGAAAGGGGTTAATCGACGGGTGAATTTGGGATTTAGGGTTTGTCTGTTATGAGAATGGAGGGAAAAGGGGGGTTTTATACAGGGGAGGGGGGTTTTGGTTAATAAAAACATAAAGGGAAAACAAAATAATTATAAAAGGACTAAAATACCCTTCATTAAATATACTCACCTAACTGACTTTAACTGGGTTATGAGAATTTGGACTGAAATGGAACCTTTCCAGTATGTCAGGGAGGAAAATGGTGCATTTTTGAAATTTAGACGGAAATGGCCAAAGTGACCAAACCACAGGGACTGAAATGGCAGTTAACTCAAAGAGTTTTTATCCACTCTTAAACAACCAAAGGACAATTATATAAAGGGTGTGGCTAAATGCACCTTCATTTTTACTGTTTATACCTCCCATTCCAAAAATATCATTTTTATAATTTTTTAAATTCCACTCTTGTATTGTCACACCCTGACTTTTGCGGAAGTGTGATTATTGTGTGACTTTCTTAATACCATTGCATTCAATCATAACAACAACTATATGTTAAAACCATAGATTCGTCATCCATTAAATAAGTTTAAAACATAACACCATTGTTTTGAAACGTAGACTTCAAACACAAAGTTTTACAAACCATACGAATTGTTTTAAGAGTTCACTAAGGACTCATCAAAACACATTAAATAAACCAAGGTTTGGAAGACGTGTCTTGTCCAGGATTAAGAGACCCAACCCAAACCTCAAAACCATGGATGGCATTTTTATTCACAACGCAGCATGAAACTTCCAACGCCCGCCAGATCCATTTACTAATTCCCTGAAATACATGTATTTTGAAAACATCAACAAAAGTTGAGCGAGTCCGTGTGTTTGTTTGTGTGTATGTATAAACCTTTGAATCCATTGTAAGTATGTATGTATGTTTATAAATCCCGGTATGAAAGCAACAAGGAAAAACAGATCACCAATGGTTTGCAAGGCCATTGATATGTGTGACGTGATGCAGGTAGCTCAAACCTAGCAAATTTTGAACCGGGCTTCCGGCTGTAAGACATAGTCTACCCATGGGCCAACCCTGGTCCAACATGAGCGGGGCTCGCTACACCCAAATAGATCTATCACTCATGTCCCTCGGTCCTACAACGAGGATTGATGGCCTTAAGCGTTATGCCCACCACTCACATGATCTAAGTGTACCCTTCCTTAGCTAACCGTACCAAATAATAACGTTTGTAAACAATTGTAACATGTACTTCACCCCCGAAGTTATAAAACTGAAAACAGTTAAAGAAAAGGGGGAACACGAAACTCACAGTCTTGCGTCTTCAACAATCGTAACTCGTACTTCTCCGGTGAACACAACTACCTACAACGTACTAATGTCTATTAGACGAACGGGTCGTGCCTTGGCTTAGAGTTAACGTTTCTGAGTTACGTTTCCTTTATGACTTTGTTATTATTCCCAGTTATATGATTATTGTCAAAATAGTTAATATTTTAACTTAAATTATATTTATCGAATTTTGGAATAATTGTTAAACATATATATTAACTTAATACTTCCCAAGTATTAATACTTGTATTTACTTCCCAAGGATGGGGGTATCTTGTACATGTGTATTCGCATTCTTGTATTTGTATATTTTGCCATGTATTGGTGTCGTATTCCGGTGGGTATTTATATGTGTGAGAATACGTATTTTATTGTGCCCATTAAGTATTCATATACTTAAATTTATATTATACTTTTCGGAATATTATTTCTAATAAAAGTCCACATATATATATTTCCAAAATAATATATTTTCAAGTCTAACTTAGAAAATATATATAAACTTATTTTTATCAAAAATAATGTATTTCAAGTTTACTCAAGAAAAAATATATATTTTTCCCAAAAATAATATATCTTCTAAAAATTCCAAGTAAACACATATATACTTTTATTCACCAAAATCATATATTTCCTTTTGTCAAAATATGATATACTCTTGTGTTAATCATAAAAATTATACTTTCGTTTCCTTGTGTACAAAATATTATTTACCAAAATATACTTGCGAATATATTTTCAGGAATATTTTGTAAGTTACATTTCTTGTTTGGTTTTGCCAATATTTTGAGTGTAACTTATATACTTATTCCTTGAGATTTTGGTAATATTTTGGATGGTAATCCTTGGTGTTTTGATGTGTTACATTATTACATGCCCTAAAATAATATAATTAGTACACCAAGTATACAAATAATCACACATGTGTGTCTTCAATGTATATATATTCTAAATATATGTTTAGCCACTTTTGTTTATAAAAACCAACCTCCGATATTTGTATTTTGTAACCAAAATTTATGGCAAAATTTTTGTAACCATTTATTGTTGAAAATACACTTGTAAGTATATGTTTACAAATATTTTTCTAAGTGTTTATATTTTTAGAAAATTTTGCCATAGTTTCCCCTAAAAATGGAGGTTTCCATGCTTTCAAGCATATCATTTTCTTTTGTAAAATCATCACAATCAATCCACAATCAACACTAAACAACTTACACTTACCAATTTGCCAAAATCATGCTTATTCTACTACTTCATGAACTTGAAAGTTTATGAAAATAAGTAGTAACTTGGTAGTGTATTTAGTGAGCTTAGTTACCATTTAAAGTGTGGTTGTTTATATAAAAACTTCATTCTTGAATGATTTAGGTGTTTACAACTTGTAATCATACTTTACAAAAATGTTTCTTCATGTAATCTTCTTGTTACACAAGTGTTTCTACACTTGGTTAATCACTAAAAACAAGTCTTGTTTAATCACTAAAAACAAGTCTTGTTTATGTAAGAACCAAGATCTACTAAAACTCATATTTTAAACTTGGTTCTTTTGGAAAACCATTCATAAATTTTAGATCTATATGATTATTAACTCACTTTGATTATTATTTTTCAAGAAACCAAAGTATTCTTCTTCAAGTTCATGATTTAAGTGTGGATGATCTTTCATCCTACCACATTCTCACTTTCTCATCTTGCTAAACTATGTTTCTAATCATGATCTAGCAAGATGTTATGATGATCAACATCATTTCTACAAACAATCAAAGATCAACAAGCATACGTCTCATAAACAACTTAGTTTCATCAAGATTACTTCATAAATCAAGCTTATGTTCATGTTTACTTCATATTATTCTTTAGTGTTCTTGTTATTTTTTATCATGATTCAACATTAACCACTAAAAATAGATGTAAACTAAAGTGTACAAGGATCTTACCACTAGCTCAAGGCTAGGGATGAATCAAGTGTAGAAATCAAGAGGATAAAAGCAATTAGAGAAGGTCCTTCAAGATCCAAAGCCACCAAGATTCCTTATCTTGCTTCTAGCTGATGGAGGGTGTGAAACCCGAGTGTTAACGTGCATATTTTGTGTGATTTATTGCCGTTTATGTGATTATACGTTTGGAATATGTCCACTACGAAAGTTTGTGGTTTTGCAGGTCAATCGCGTAATTTGGTGAATTTAAAGTGGTTAGTGATGAGACGGAATTACCACGGATGATTATCAAGGCATATTGTATTAATCGATACTTGATTTTGGCCAAAAGATAATTTAAATGGGCGAGAAACATGAACGAACGAAGTTTAAGGGCCTTATGCTTATTAATTGAAAGTTGAAATAGACTTATATATGAAGTCATGACATGGTTCAGAGTTGATGAGTTAAAAAGTTCTAACAATTCAAATCCGTAGCCTACGGTCACTCCAGTCTAGCATACGGCCAAGAAAAAAAAAGAAACAGAATGCGAAATCCGTAGCGTACGGATTGTGTACGTAACCTATGGTTAAAAAAGGCTTAGGAGGGGATTATTATATTTTTTACATAACAAAAATCCAAGAGGATCTATCTCTTGGACGGCAGGACTTTTTGAGAGGACAATTATCATCCATCATACACAATACATATACACGCAGACTTCGAAGGCATGTGGACTTCTTTTTGGGCCAACTTGGATTACTTTGATGGCAGTGGCCCAACCACGTGAGAAGGCAGACATCATCAACAGAGAAATCATCATCACAGCCGTACAAGAAGAGAAAAGAGGAGATTCAAGATGCTTTCAACCGGGTATCAAGCCAGTGAAGATCATTCAACCGAGATGAGCGGCTAAATCTCTTGTGGACACTCCGAGTGAATGATTCTTGTGAGACACTTTTAATTCTAGTTTCTGTTTTGTATTGAGATTTGGATTTGTAGTCGGGTGAGAGCCGACTATTTACATGATTATATTATTTGTGTGACAGACAAATCCTGAGTGACAGTCAGAGTTATAATTATGTTTTGAATCCAACTATGCTTTTGTTGATTGAATGATTTCTATGTATGTTTGTTTTAATATTTATCTGATCAATTATTATTAAGATTTTGAACTGCATAGGTAATTGGTAGATGTGACAGATTTACTATTCAATCAATAGCATCCAATAAAATCAGAACTAGGTTACTAGTAATTACAGAATCTGAATCCCGGAGTGATAACCTTTTCTCATCATTGCTTGTTACAACTCAACCTTTTTCTTAGTTTTCATTTGTTAATTTAGATAATTCTCACAATCAAACAAACTGATTTTCCAATTCTGTAATAGTTAATTAAAACTTTTCATTACAACACTTTCCACAATCCTCCTCTGGTTCGATATCCGACTTACTCTAGCTACCTAGTTTATTTCGGTTTTTGCATGTCACTAACGACAGACATCACTAGCACCTTTGTATGTGTATGGTTTGTACGAAGAAAGTTGGATGAAGGTGAGTGTGTGTGGGATGTGGTTCGGCCGAGAGCTCCCAAGGGGAAGAAGAAGAAGATCAAGTGTGTGAAGTGTGTGAAAGGTAATGAACATATGATCTTCCATAACATACTTATAACCATCATCCCTTATTATCTTGTGTGTAATGTGTCTTAAAAAGCAAAACAAGATCCAATATAATAAGGAAATAAAATCTTGGAGGCATGGTGGTGAGGCATGGCCGGCCATAGGTGGGGGGGGGGGGGTCTAGGTGTAGGTTTAATCCATTAGTTGCAATTTAGTTCAAATCCAAGTGTTCGTTACGTGTTTCAGTTATTAGATATTTTTAGGAGGTGTTATGATGTTCGGGGATCACAACTAGCTTGGAAACATTAAAACAATGCTTCTAGTGTAAATTTGGTGTTTCGGGTAGTGTCCAGTTGTTCGGTTAGATACTGATTCGTTAAAGTGCTAAACTTGCAGTTTAGTGTTCTTTATGTATCCTTTTGTGACACTTTTAATTCCCAACACTCAGGAAAGCATTCAGGACCATTTTACCATGTTTCTGCATAAAATAAATATGTTGAAATGCTGATTTATGCTGAATTTTGCTGAATTCAGCACTTTGGGTGAGTTTTAGGCACTTTCCGGCACTTAAACTATCACCTAGAAAAGCAGTTTTGTGATCCTTACTTCCCTACACTCTATACTAGTGTAGTGATGTCGGGTCAAATTATGTCACGTTTTATACTAGTTTGTGTTGAGTTTTAGTATGTGAACTATATTAATTCATTGTGTATATACTTATTATACGTTTGGTATTTTTGTGGATTACAGGTGTTATCGAGAGAAAGGGCTAGGCCAACATCAATATATAATTTTATAATTTGAGTTCATCTAATCTATTAATGTTGGGCCGCATGAAGTTTGGGCTGTTAGTATACGCAAGAGAAAAGAAAATAAGCTGCTATATTATATTATATATTGAAAAGAAACAAAAAAGACATCATGATGGCAGCACATGTGGGATGGCTAAAGAAAAGAAAAATCACATCATCTCTAATTATAGAATACATGCAGACTTGGACTTTGGGAACATAGACATTATCTCGATAGGCAGCCAGTTTTTTGGGTGGACCTTTGGAAGGAAATAAAAGATATACACACAAAGAGTGGGCCGACATATGGATATTTGAATTGGGCCGCACACTTGGACTTGGGAGCACACGCATACAGAGGTGTAAAAGGGATTAATTTCCATGATCAAATTGTTATTGTTAGAATTCAAAGCTTACCTTCTCATTAAGCATAACCAACTATATAAAGTGTACAACCAAATCTCCTCATATTGAGGAGAGATATACATCAATAATAAAAGATATTTTCCTATTATATACAATTGTCTATTACACCCCCGCAGTCGAAGCGATAGGTGGCCGAATGCTGAGACTGGATCTGAAATCGTCAAATAACACTTTAGGTAAGCCTTTCGTGAAGATGTCCGCGACTTGAAAACGTGTGGGGATATGCAAGATCCGTACAGTACCTCGTTGAACCAGGTCACGAACAAAATGAATATCCAGCTCGATGTGTTTAGTGCGTTGATGCTGAACTGGGTTCCCGGATAAATATATGGCACTAATATTATCACAATATACCAGACTAGCGGTGGTTAGAGGCCTGTGTAATTCTAGCAAAAGATTGCGAAGCCAACAAATTTCTGCAACCACATTGGCGACCCCCCGATATTCTGCTTCAGCACTGGATCGAGAAATAACTGATTGACGTTTAGAGGACCATGAAATAATATTAGGGCCTAAGTAAACACAATAACCAGATGTTGACCGCCGTGTATCCGGGCACCCCGCCCAATCAGCATCAGTGTATGCTCGTAACGAGAAATCTGTAGATGCACCAATAGTTAGTCCGTGAGATGAGGTACCTTGAAGATAACGAATAATTCGTTTAAGAGCATTCCAATGGTCCACTTTTGGTGCATGCATGTACATGCACACTTGTTGAACGGCATAACAAATGTTGGGTCTCGTGAATGTTAAATATTGAAGGGCTCCCGCAAGACTACGGTACAAGGTTGGGTCTTCATAGTCGGGACTAGAGGTAGAACCAAGCTTAGGTTTGGTATCAACTGGTGTGGCAGCAGGTTTGCAGGAAGACATGCCTGCCCTGTCTATAATATCTTTCGTGTATGCCTGTTGAGAAAGAAACATATTGTTGCCTCGCCTGGTAACGTGAAGACCCAGAAAATGACTTAGCGGCCCGAGATCCTTCATGGCAAATTCAGCTGCTAGACGAGACATGAGCTGAACACGAAGAGAATCAGTCGATGTCGTCAGGATGATGTCATCAACATATATCAGAAAATACGCAGTGTTGCCATGGTGATTGTAAGTGAAAAGAGAATTGTCACATTTACTTTGTAGAAACCCCAAAGAGATAACAAAATCAGTAAAGCGTTGGTACCATGCACGCGGAGCCTGTTTCAATCCATAAAGGGATTTCTGTAGTAAGCACACGTGGTCAGGGTGATGTCGATGCCGGAACCCCATGGGTTGATACATATAGACAGTCTCGTTGAGATTACCGTGAAGAAATGCGTTGGTGACGTCCAGTTGATGAATCGGCCAAGACTGTGACAAAGCCAGAGATAACACAGTACGTATCGTAGTGGGTTTGACAACAGGACTAAATGTCTCACCACAGTCTACCCCAATCTGTTGATTACTTCCGTCACAAACGAGGCGAGCCTTATATCTTTCCAACGTACCATCGGACCGAAATTTGTGACGGAATAGCCACATGCTACGTAAGACATGCATATAAGGTTGCCTAGGAACTAACACCCAGGTCTTGTTTTTAATAAGAGCAATAAATTCAGTGTTCATGGCGTTATACCATTCCGTGCTGGACAAAGCATCCTTTGGGTTTTTAGGAATGGGTACAATAGACGAGGAAGTGAGATTAAAAATATGTTTAGGTTTAGTTATACCATCCATAGACCGGGTACGGATAGTACGAGTGGGTGGTGGAGGGGGGGTGGGGGTGGGGGGTGGAGGTTGAGGTAGACGAGTGAGATGACAGGTTAGGGGGGTGATCGAAATTGGATGGAGGAGTGGGAAACGGGCTGGGAATATGTGACTGTTGGTCAAGAGGAGATGTGGAGTAAAGGGATGGGCCTTGGGGGGTTGAAGGTGGCCCGAGAGTTGATGTAGGTGGGCCAAGAGGAGATGTAGGTTGAGGGCTGTTTGGTGTAGGTAGTGGATTAATATGGGTGGGTGTATTATTTAATGGGGAGATGAGTGGGGCCGAGTTTGGATTAGAACATGTTGTGGCAGGTGGGATGTTGGGATGGGAGCCGAATATATGTAGTGGATGTATGGGGTCAGTAAGGAACTCATATGTAGATTGGGTAGGTGTAGGATAATTTGCAAAAGGAAAGATGTTTTCCTCAAAAATAACATGTCGATTTATAACAATTTTTCGGGTGGAAAGATCAAGGCACTTATAGCCTCGATGGTTAGGGGGTAGCCAAGGAAGACACACGGCATAGAACGGTATTGAAGTTTGTGGATGTTAGTGTGAGGGATGAGTGGGTAGCACAAGCATCCAAAAACGCGAAGATGCGAATAGGAGGGGATGTGCTTATATAGTTTCTGAGTGGGAGAAATATTGGAAAGGGTTTTGCTAGGAAGAATGTTGTGTAGATAGGTGGCAACTTCCAATGCATGATGCCAATAGGTGTTGGGTAAAGAAGAATGGGCGAGAAGGGTTCGAATAATATTATTAATGGATCGAATCTTTCGTTCGGATTTTCCATTTTGAGAGGAGGTATATGGGCACGAAAAACGAAAGTGCATACCGTTTAATTTGCAAAATTGGTGAAACATGGTATTATTATATTCCTTTCCATTGTCACATTGAAACTGTTTTATTTTCCGTTCAAATTGGGTATGGATCATGTTATAAAAGGTAGTAAAAGTGGAGAATACATGTGATTTAGTTGTAAGAGGATAGGTCCATAGAAAGTTCGAAAAATCATCTAGAAAAAGTATGTAGTATCGGTGACCCCCCGCACTAAGTACAGGAGATGTCCAAAGATCATTGTGTATGATATCAAAAGGCATGTTTGTACTATTATTAGAATCAAAGAAAGGTAACCGAATATGTTTTCCGAACACACAAGATTGACAAACATTGTTTTTCAAAGTTCCACAAGAAATAAAACTAGAGTTCTTAAGTGAATGTAATAAAGCAGATCCCGGATGACCGAGACGTTGATGCCATGTGTCTTGAGAAATTGCGGTGAGAGCGGTGGGAGACATGATCTTGGTGACTTGGGATGGATCAAAAGTGTAGAGTCCTTCCGAGCTATTGCATCGTAGGATAGGGGTCCGAGTCTTGAGATCCTTCACCAAAAAACCATAAGGGTCAAATTCAATGGATAATTTATTATCGGTAGTAAAACGGCGAACAGAAAGTAAGTTTTTAATTAAGGATGGGGCGTAAAGGACGTGATTTAATTTGAATGGTGGGAGGGGGGGTAGGGTAAGGTCGCCTTGTCCAAGCACGGGAATGGTTTGACCATTTCCCACAATTATATTTTTGTTAATGCTATTATTAAAAATAGACGAAAGGTGAGAGTTAGAAGACATATGACCTGTGGCACCTGTATCCATAGTCCAAGATGGGTCTTGAAGCGACATTGCATACATGGCCTGATTTAGATCCGTGGGCATGTGAGTGGCTGCAAACGATTGGGCGGGTCGAGGGCCGAGAATACCCGCTGAAGAGTTGTTGGATCTATTCATTGTTGGGTATGGGTAAGGTGGTAAGTGGGCCCAAGATGCCCATGTAGCATGTGGAGGGATGTTCTGTTGTGGGCCGACATATGGTGCAAAAGAAGCCCAAGGGTTGTAATTTGTATTGTAGCCGCCATTCTGCATGTTACCACCACTTTGCATGTTGCCGCCATTAAAGTGACCGCCAGAACCATTCCTGCCGCCACGTCCGCCACGTCCTCTAGCCCGGCCACGACCGCGGCCGCGACCCCGGTCAGAAAAATCTGTTCGTTGACCCGCCGATGCGTCTGACCGGTCACGAGTGTCTTTTTTATTTGTGTCAACAGAGGCGGTGAGAGCCGCACCGGCCGACTGTGCCGCATGACGAACTTGATTAAGTTTGCGAGATTCCGCCATACATAACCGTGAGCGGGTATCGTAGAAGTCTGGGAGAGGCTTCATCTGTTGAATCACCGAGGCAGTATTCTCGTATTGTTCGGTAAGACCGGAGAGAAGTTGCAGGACCAGTTGCTCGTCGGTAACGGGAGAGCCAAGGTTTGTGAGTTGGTCGAAAATCACCTTGAGTGCCTGACAGTATGCAGACATGTTCGGAAACTGGTCCAGATGAGTATTTGCAAACTTGTTATTAAGATCAATCGTGCGAGTTGCCTTGTTGTCTTGAAAGATATTAGCAATGGTAGTCCAGGCATCGTATGCAGTTGTATCAGGTTTGAGGACGGTATGTAATAAATCAGTAGATATGGTGCTATAAATCCATTGTAAAACAATGGAGTCAAGACGCTCCCATGTTTCGGTAGAGGCAGTCGTGTCTTTTCCTTTGTCTTTACTCGTATCAGTTGAGGATGATGTCTGAGCAGCCGATTTGGGTTGAAGATGGTCATAAACCAGATGCGCTTTGCATTGAATTTTGAACATCTCTGACCAGGTTGTGTAATGCCCGGTTTCGATATCCAAAGTGACAGGTATAAGAGTTTTGATGGATGTGACCGTGAAAGCGGGGTGAGGTGTAGAAGACGACATGGTGTTATGGTGAGAAGGTAGGAAACGAATGTAGGTTTTGAGGGAAGAGAACTCGGCGCAGGGAAGAGAAAAAGAAATATCGAATTTAGGGTGATACCATGTTAGAATTCAAAGCTTACCTTCTCATTAAGCATAACCAACTATATAAAGTGTACAACCAAATCTCCTCATATTGAGGAGAGATATACATCAATAATAAAAGATATTTTCCTATTATATACAATTGTCTATTAGTTATATATATTGAACAACACATCAGACGAGATGGGATTGGACGGCTGAAGAGGAAGCAAGAAGAGGGGACGTACGGAAGGCAGCCGCCTTTTGGCGGCTGTACATAGTTCAAGGCATGAATGTTTAGGTGGTTTTCTTCAAGCATACGGTTCATAGGGTTTGATACTTTTCTTAATTTTATTCATGATTGGATTTGTTTTTGACATTGACAACGTTGTTAAACAATTTGATGTGTTGGTTTCTTTGAACTATTTTTATGTGTTTCGAGTTCTTACTTTACAACTTGCTCGGTTGATGACAAAACTTTGTAGCTCGTTGGGTGACATAGAGTAGGTTGACTCACACTAGTAAATAGGGTAATTGAACTGTAAAAGATCTGATGACAAAGACCTATTTTTGATTACCACTTAAATTAACCGACTTTTCAGCACCATGTCTATGTGGTGTCAAATTAATGATTAAATTGAGTTTTGTGTAAACCTAGAATCTGAAACTTGGAGGACATTACCTTTATCTTTTTGCTTGTGGCTTCTGCCCGGATGAACGATTACTTTGTTTTTCATTAAACTTTGTTTGCGGATTCTTTTTAACTGGTAAAGCTTGACCACTTGTGTTGAATTCTTGGTAAACATTTTTTTATATTTGAATTATTTGTCGTTTATCAAGCGTATTGGCGATATACTTGCATCGTTAGCGGGTTGGTAAATTGGTGGGTAGTTGATATAAATAAATGGATTATTAGGTTGTATGGTGAATCTTAAAAACTGTCCCTAATAATTAATCAAATTCATTAATTCCGAGGCCATGTCTATGTGGTGTTTTGAATCTGTAAACGGGTTTTTGTGTTAAACTTGCAATCGGGATTCTGGGTGGGAGTTGCTTTTCTTTAATATATAATAATTTTCTAGTTAAACACTAACCACAAATTCCCCGTGGATACGATACCCTACTTACGCTATCTACGTAGTTTAATTAGGTTTTTGCATGACCCTTACGACAGTCATCAAAATGGCGCCGTCGCCGGGGAATTAGTGCGCTTAGTGTTTTTCTAGTTTTCTAAAAAAATGAAAAAAAAAAAAACAAAAAAAAAACCAAAAATATTGTCCTTTCTATTTTATAAGCCACAGTGCCAATCCTTTCCAGGATTTTAAACGGTCCAATGAATCGTGGGTTTAACTTTCCACGCTTCCTAAAGCGTGCCACACCTTTCCAAGGTGAGACCTTCAATAAAACCATATCTCCCACTTCAAATTAGAAAGGTTTCCTTCTTTGGTCCGCATAGCTCTTTTGTCAGTCACGAGCCGCCTTAATGCGCTCTCGGATCTGCATTATCTTATCTGTCGTTTCCTGAACCAATTCAGGACCAACTAGCTGTCTATTGCCCGCATCTGCCCAGCATAACGGCGATCGACACTTGCGTCCGTAAAGAGCTTCAAACGGTGCAGCTTGTATGCTTGTATGGTAGCTGTTATTATAGGAGAACTCGACCAAAGGTAGGTGAGTGTCCCAACTGCCACCCAAGTCCATTACACAAGCTCGTAACATATCCTCGAGTGTCTGAATCGTTCTCTCACTTTGACCGTCTGTCTATGCGTGAAATGCCATGCTCACATTCAACTGTGAACCAAACGCTTCTTGGAAAGATTGCCAAATCCTTGACACAAATCTTCCGTCTCTATCAGAAATAATCGAGACAGGCACTCCATGACGTGCAACTATCTCCCTTAGGTACAGCTCAGCTAGCTTACCAGTGTTATCCTTTTCCCTGATTGGCAAAAAGTGCGCAAATTTCGTCAAACGGTCTACGATTACCCAAATCGTACTGTGACCTCTGGGTGTCTTTGGTAACTTAGTTATGAAATCCATCGAAATCTGCTCCCATTTCCACATGGGAATCTCAGGTTGCTGCAAAAGATCTGAAGGCTTCTGATACTCGGCTTTTACCTTGGCACAGGTTAAGCACTTTCCAACATACGTTGCAACATCACCTTTCAATCTTGGACACCAGTAGAAATCCTTCAAATCTTGGTACATCTTGTCCGATCCGGGATGGATCGAGTACCTCGATTTATGGGCTTCATAAAAAATCACGTCTCTAAGACCACCAAAGAGGGGAACCCAAATTCGTCCCATGAAACACAATGTTCCTTCCTCATTGGGTACCAATTGTTTCTCCATCCCACGGAGATATTCATCCACAAGATTCTCCTTCTTAAGAGCTTCTCTCTGTGCAGCACGAATGTGCAACGAGAGGCCTGTCTGTATAATCATCTCCAAAGCCCTAACCCTTATGGGCTTAATCCTCTCTTTTCGACTTAAGGCGTCTGCTACGACATTCGCCTTTCCTGGATGATATTTTATTTCACAGTCATAATCGTTTAACAGCTCCACCCATCGGCGTTGTCTCATATTAAGCTCCTTCTGATCAAATATGTGTTGTAAGCTCTTGTGATCTGTAAAGATCGTACAACGTGTACCATACAAATAATGTCGGCAAATCTCCAAGGCAAACACCACAGCGCCTAATTCCAAGTCGTGCGTGGTGTAGTTGTTCTCGTGAACTTTCAACTGGCGCGAAGCATAAGCGATAACCTTCTGTCGCTGCATCAGCACACAACCTAATCCCTGACGCGAGGCGTCACAATATACCATGAAGTCATCAGTGCCTTCGGGTAGGGATAAAATAGGTGCATCGCAAAGCTTGTTCTTCAGCAACTGAAAAGCTTCCTCTTGTTTATCTCTCCATTCGTACTTCTTATCCTTTTGAGTGAGGGAGGTCAGCGGTTGAGCGATTTTAGAAAAATCCTCAATGAATCGGCGATAGTACCCAGCTAAACCTAGAAACTGGCGGATCTCGGTTGGCGTCTTTGGAGTTTCCCAATTCTTTATCGCCTCGATCTTGGTTGGATCCACATGGATTCCATCTTCATTCACTACATGACCAAGGAACTGAACCTCACGCAACCAGAACTCGCACTTTGAGAACTTTGTGTATAAATTCTCTTTCTTGAGCAGCTCTAAAATGGCTCTAAGGTGTTGCGCATGCTCTTCCTTCGTCCTTGAATAAATCAAAATATCGTCGATAAACACGATCACGAATTTATCGAGATATGGCTTGCAGACTCTATTCATCAAATCCATAAACACTGCTGGCGTGTTTGTCAACCCAAACGGCATTACTAGAAACTCGTAGTGTCCATAACGAGTCCTGAACGCAGTCTTCGGTATACTCTCCTCTTGAATTCACAGCTGGTGATAACCTGATCGAAGATCGATCTTGGAGTAATAACTTGAACCTTGAAGTTGATCGAAGAGATCATCAATCCTCGGCAAAGGATACTGATTCTTGATGGTTAACTTGTTTAGTTCTCGGTAGTCGATGCACATACGGAAACCACCGTCCTTCTTTTTAACAAACAAAACTGGAGCTCCCCAAGGCGAGAAGCTTGGTCTAATAAATCCCTTGTCTAAAAGCTCTTGAAGTTGCGTCGACAACTCTTGAATTTCTACGGGTGCAAGTCGATAAGGTGCCTTGGCTACAGGCGCGACGCCTGGAACCAAGTCAATGTGGAATTCGACTTGTCTTTGCGGCGGTAATCCTGGCAAGTCTTCGGGGAAGACTTCAGGATATTCCCTCACAACTGGGATATCTTCCAGCTTCGGCTCTTCGGCTTCCTTGTCCACGATGTGCGCCAAGAAGGCAACACATCCCTTCTGCAAACATCTTCGGGCTTTCAAACAACTGATAATCCTTAGAGGCGTATCAAGCTTCTCTCCATGCACTATAATCGTCTCTCCATTCGCCAACGGGATTTGGATTATCTTCTCATGACATACGATATCCGCTCGGTTACTTGATAACCAATCCATTCCAATTACCACGTCAAAGCTTCCCAACTCGACTGGCAGAAGATCAAGCGTAAACTCATTCTCTCCAAGTTCTATCACGCAACCTCTAATGACTTCATTCGCTTCTACTAGCTTTCCATTAGCTAGTTCTATAGAATACGGAATATCTAGCTTACTAGCTACCAACCCAAGTATACTCTTAAACTCTAGGGATACAAAGCTATAATCGGCACCAGTATCAAATAGTACAGATGCAAAGCGTTGGTTGATAGGGAACGTACCCGTAACTACGTTCGGATCTTGGCGAGCTTCCCTCGCTCCTATGTTGAAAACTCTCCCCTGAGCTTGGTTGTTCTTTGGGCAATCTCTCTTGAAATGCCCGACATCTCCACAGCTAAAGCATCCTTGCTTGTTTCCAGTACCACCTTGGTTGTTGTTTTGGTTGCGGTTTCCACTTCCAGCTTGGTTTCCAAAATTACCACGATTACCATTACTGCCATTTCCTCCTTGATTGTTTCTATTCCCAGTACCGTTTCCACCACGATTTCCACTGCCACTACCATTACCTCTCTGGCCACCATAACCACGACCATTACCAGCCCGATACGTCTCCTTTGAATGACCATTTCTTCCACGGTTTTCACACCTCCTATACCTACATGGGTCGGCAAGATGTAACAGGCATACATCACACTTAGGCAAAGTGCCCATGTATCCTTTCCCCTTATTCTCTGAATTCGCTACACCAGTTTTGACCTCGGCTTGTGGGTTTGCATCCCTCTTCTTGTTACCACTACCGCTCCCTTGAGTACTCTTCTTGAAGTTAGAGAACTTCCGCTTGTTCTCTCCAGATGACTCGACATGAGTCTCCTTTTTCTTTCCATCAGAGATTGAGAACTTGTTCAGCCTAATTGCTTCTTCAGTCAATGCCACACTTAGATCAATGGCCTCAGTGATTGTTGTAGGCTTTGATGTCGTCACCATGCTAATGATTTGGGGTGCCAATCCCCAAATAAATCGCTCGATTCGCTTGAACTCCAGATCAACCATGTAAGTAACAACACGAGATAAGTCATGGAATCTCTGTACGTACTCAGCAATCTTTGGACCATCCATCTTAAGGTTCCAAAATTCGGTCTCCAATTTCTGAATCTCAGCCCTGGAACAGTACTTCTTGCGCATAAGTTCCTTCATCTCGTCCCAAGTCATGGCATATACAGCCTCTTCTCCCAGAGTCTGAACCTGAAGGTTCCACCAAGATAGAGCTCCGTCTAAGAACAGTCCCAAAATGTAAGTGACCTGGTGCTCAGGCGCACACTTGCTCATTCTCAGCAAAGAATCAGTTTTCTTAACCCATCTAACGAAAGCTACAGCACCTCCAGTGCCGTCGAAATTCAGAGGCTTGCAGTCAAGGAACTGCTTGTAGGTACAGCCTGTACAAGCAACACCATTCACATAAAGCATTAGCAAACGCACATGGAATGTCCAAACGTATTGTAATGTGTCTTAAGTTGTCACGACCCCTGACCCACCCTGGACGGAATCGGGAGTCGTGAACAGCCCGTGGTACCGGTGATTATTTTTGAAAACGTTGCAGCGGAAATTTCATCAGGACCGTGAGTTAGGAAAAATATCAGAGTTTAGAAAACACCGGATTTTATTTATTAAATAGATGGGATAAACCCATGTTTTACAATGGTAGCTTAAATAAAAATAAATTTTATTATATAAAACAATATTTCTTAAATTGATTTAATTAATAAATAAGCCACTTCTTGATGCCTTTCAGTGCCGTATCCATCTCTTACTCCAATCTACTGTAATTACCTGAAACGCGTTTTAAAAAGGTTTTGTCAGCGGGAAATACTGAGTGAATCATTCATTTTGCTAAAACGACTCGTTTGTTATAATTTACAGTATTAAGAGAGATTACAATGTTTCTGATATCAAACCAACTACCCACAGTATTTGTCACTCGAATCTTTACGGTGACTGTGGTCATATCACCATTGGCTGCCCCAATGAATGACGAATATCACTAAATTTAGGTTCGCCCACCTAAAGTGATAAAACTGTAATACTGTGCACAATACCCCACATACCGGCTGTAATTTGGTGATTACATAAACTTAATCACTGTAATTATAACTTTTGAAAATAAACATGATTTTAAAAGTAAATAGATAAAAAGAGAATGACTCACAGATAATCATGCAGATTCATACGGACAGAATTTAGTCTACAGATAAGCCTTGATATATTGCAGATTTATACAGGCAGGGCTTAGCCTATTGATTTTGCCTTGTAACCTAGTGCATACGAACTAGGTAGGTAACTTAATACAATAATTACGATAACTCACGAGATCAAATTCTCACAATGAACGACAAAGTGCAATACTTCATCCACCGAATTAACGATGATCCGTCAAATTAATGACGAACGACAAAGTATAATAATTCATCCATCGAATTAACGATGATCCGTCAAATTAATGACGAACGATAAAGTATAACCCTAGTGTGGGCGGCACTTAAACATCCATTGGATATATTGATCGGTCGGAAAATGAATCGTAATAGCGATTAAGTTAATACCCTGTATCGTGGCAGAATTAGAGCTAGTGTGTGTTTGGTAGAAATAAAAATATATATTTGTAATTTAAGTATAGTACCCCTAATTCAACCTTATCCCGATGTCCCGAGACAGAACCCCAACGAACTTAGTCGGGCAGAGCCCTGACATGCGCTATGGGCTCAGATCAATCGAAAAGGGTAGCGGTGATCGGGAGTTAAAACACTTAAAACGAGGCAGAGCCTTATTATTATTATGGGGTGAATTACTAGAATAAGAAAGTATATATATATGTGTGAATAGGCGAGATACAAACAGAAAGAAAAAGAAAGTGAGAGAGATAGAAAACAATCTTCAAAGGTTGCCTACTGCCTATTTATAGGCAAGTTAGAAACTTAACTTCCAAGTAGTAAAAATTTTGTTTGTTGTACTGACAACACGTGTAATACATAAACATTAAAAATTATATTATTATTTTATTTACATTGGACACGTATGTCCACTTCCTTCTTCATATATTTTGATTTTATAGTTATTATTTAATTATTATATTATTTTCCTTTTTATAATAGTACACATAGAGATATGTTGAAGTTTAAATGGGACACGTAATGGTGTCAGGCATTTTGTGTATGATATGACCAATCTTTCTAGAATTAATTATTATTAGTTTTATTTTTTATTATTTTATATTATATTTTGATTTTAAATGAAAACTTATTATACTATACTACATTTACAAGTGTCGGCTGCATGATTTGATTGGCCCAAATGGGCGGCTGGTTTAAAACCTTTTTTTTTTTTTTTTTTTTCGTTTTTCCCGTAGCTCAAAATAAAATTACGGTTTTGTCTTCAGCTCAAAATTACGATTTTGCCCTGAAGTCAAAATTTCGATTTCGTCTGCCACTCTCCCATTGGTCCAACCAGTTTATTATTTATATCCATTTTAAAATGACGGTTTTGCCCCCCAGATAAAAATAATACTACGCTTTTGTCCCAAATAAATATATGTTTTTTCCCCCAGCTAAAAATTACGATTTTGCCCTCTGGTAAAAGATGTTATTTTTTCCCGTTAAAAAAATTACGATTTTGCACTCAGTTGAAAATTACGTTTTCCCCCCTTCAAAATAAAATTATGCTTTTGCCCCAAACTCAAAATTACGATTTTGCCCTCGGTTAAAAATAAAAATGTGCTTTTGCCTCCAGCTTAAAATTACGACTGTGCCCGTAGTTCAAATTTATATTACGCTTTTACCCTAGGTGAAAAATTACGAATTTCTCCCTATTAAAATTCCAAATTTTCCCCCCCTTTAAAATTACAGTACTGCCATCACTTTAGCTTTTGGCAATTTACGATTTTACCCCAGCCAAAAAATACAACTTTCCCTCAGTTAAAAATTACAATGTTGCCATTGTTTTAGTTTTTTTTAGCAAAAATATAAAAGTGCTTTCTTTTAATTGGTTGACTCGATTTAGTTGTTTTTCGTGTCAATGAGCTGCTGCCTAACACTCGCTCATTATTCGTCCACCGCCCCGCAACGCGGGCGGGGCATCTAACTAGTTATCTACATATGTAAAGTAGGGGACACGAATTGACAGGTTCTTTCAATTCATAAGTAGCCATTTATTTATTATTATTATATTATTAATATTATTATTATTTTATTTTATTAATTCAAATGCTTTACTTATTTTAGCGTGTATAACTTCTACAATATGGTGTTCTAAAAAAAATAATAAATATGTTATTAGAACGAGAATATTTTTGTCTACATTTGGGTCTAAGTTTTATTAAAAATAGAGTAGGTTCAAAATACAATGTATTTTATAATTTAATTTATTATACGGTTCCTAGACCCATCTAGGAACTTCATATTTCTTACAGTCAACCTACCCGTAAGTTACCTGTCTAATAATATAAGTTTTTTTTATAGACTTTTATTTTATTAGAAAGGTCACCCATATGCAGACCAATTGATTATATTATTTTAACCAACTATATAAAATAGTGTTTAAAACTTTTTGGGTTAAATAAAAATAAACTAGTTACTAGTGGTTAATAAATTTAACCAAACCTATAATTCTTATATAAAAATAGGGATGTTACATTCTCCCCACCTTGTTTTAAATCCCGTCCTCGAGATTTGGGTTACGATATTTCTTTTTGAACTTTATGTCATATTTTAGTCAATAAAAACAATGTTAAAGTAGATAACATAGAATTAAAATATCAAATTTTGTGAATATGAGTTGTATCATAGGTAGAATTCAATGGTTCAATTGAATTAGTTCGATGGCAAATAAATGAGATGAAATGATATAACTTTCAAAGTGACTAGGTTCAAGTCAAAAGATATATATGATCAATAGATATTTTAAAATGAATGTGAAAGACTTCTAGAAATAAAATTCTTTGTCAAAAGAAAGCTTACTTTGATTGGCAATTGAGGAAGACTTAGAATTTACAAGCTTGAATGAAATAGAAGTATGAAAAATGATTTGTCAAATATTTATGAGAAAATCAAAGTGTTGAGATGAGTGAATTGCAGGGATACACCAAAAGACAATAAAGTTAGTGTATTTTTAGAGTTCGTATCTTAAGTGATGATCGTGAGATAATAGATTACGTCTAGATGATCGCGAAATCCTATAATATTGTTATAACTATATTTAGATATGTTAAACTCTTATTTAGTATTTTAAATTTCCGATCACCTTTATGTATAAATTTTGATATGATATACATATATATGATTTATACTGTATATTCACATATATTATACTGTATATTCGATTTTTCTTATATATATATAGTTATCACAGTATAATTTATAAATAATCTTTCTTATATATAAAAATATTTATATATTTATATATATAGAGAAAAATTTACTTTATATCAAATATTTTTTTTTTAACTAAAATCTGCTAAATAAGTATGATGACTTAATTTATATACCTTAACTAGTCATTATCATGGTTAGATATTGGTTAGTGCTGCCTTGTTTAAGCATAGGTGGCCAGTCCATGCCTAACTAAGGCTAGGTTACCCAATATTTGCCCTTGACAATAACCCTAGTATTTTAAAATAATACTAACACTATTATTATTAATATTTTCTTACTAATAATAAAACTGATATTAGTATTACATAACTAAACATACACTTAAAATGGAAAAATTTCTAATAAAAATGGTGAAACCAGCCGTCCCCAGGATCGAACCCGGGTCTAGGCCACACCCTTTCGCGTGCCTAGCCAACCGAGCTAAGTGCCTAGTTTGTGAAATTTCTATTTTGGTTAAATATAAGCACATGTACAATAAATTCTGTACTTCTTATTATAAGTCACATACTTATCCTCCTTATGTTGACTAATAATAATATAGTAATACTATTAGGTAATCACTTATGTAAATTTATATATAAAATAAATTTTATATAATGTTTTTCGATTGAAGATGTTAAAATAATAATTTATCATGAAAGGCTAGATTGATGTTGTAAAAATCATTTAAGAGATACATTAAAATATGACAAGAATTTGTGTATCATTATCTTATCACATGATTTGTTATAACTTTTATAAATATCCGTATATGATATATATAAATGAGATTAGTGCAAGCTTTAAATTTTATGAAAACGTTAGTACAAGGTGACCGTGATCAAAGAAATGATTTAGTAAAGTCGAAGACCAAATAAGCATTTTATAGTTCTAGAGAATTGAAGTGTTTGTTGGGATTATGTTGAATATGATAGCTTCAATCCATCATATGGGAATTTGAAATGAATATGTAATGCGAACAAGTTCAAGCAATTGAACTTGGTTTAATCACAACGAGTTCATGTAATAAGAAAGTTCGGACATGGTTACAACAAAATCATGTATGCCAAAGAAAATTGAATTTCTCAAGAAATTTATTGACTCGATATCAAAGGGTCATCGTTTTGCATTACTGCGGTATATATTGAGTATAGCGAAATGATATTTGAGTTTGGATAACAACAAATTGGAATGAAGTCTTCCAGTAGGTTTCATAAGTTAATCGAACCATATTCGCAACCAACAATGCATGTGTAATGTGTGGATTTATTAAGAAATGAAATAAATCAATATTCGTTACTATGAAAAATTCTCATGGTATGATGACCATTAAGAAGAGTAGCAATGCAAAAAGTCTATTCACCGAGGTCAGAATTTTACAAAAGAAATTTAAGAATTTTATTTGGATTTTCGTGTGATAACCGTTGCTAAATGACATTACTAGGGAATGTCGAATAAATGAAATAGGGAAATTATAAAGTATGTGACTTCTTTTGTAGTGCTAATAATTATGACTCTGATTAGACTGTGCACCGATTGTTGTGAAATTTTGTTTCAAAGTACCTCAGCGAGATTCATGTTATTTGTAGGATCACGTGGCCCAGTGCTATTAGTTCTTCTACTGACGGGATCCACATAGGTGTTATTATACCTAATTATATTTTTCAAAGGTCTTGCCTTGGAAATTGTGTGGAATCTTCTGTGGACCTATAATTAAATTTTCATGTGTTTTCTTGTACATTATCACAACTTTACATGCTTCTTACTTTCGTTAATAGTTCATGGTAACGCGTTTGAAATTCTTTTGATGACGTTTTATCTTAAAGGGTTTCCATTGTTTGAGCTACGAGACAGATGATTAAACGAAATAATGTTTGGTATCGGAAAAGAAATCCCTGATAAAGAAATCTAGACACAGATACTTGTGCTTTATTCCTATTTGACTTTTGGAATTCTTTATAGATATAACTATCTATATAATCATATATTTCACATACCCTTCATAAAGTCAATGTATTTAACAGATTCATATTTTCAAAAACCAGTCAAATATTTGGTCAAGATACTATTTAGGAAATTTTGTCATTTGTTTGACATGTTATATACCCCGTCTTATCCGATTCGCGCCGGAGCGGTAATCTCATTATATCCGGACAAACTGGAGAGTCTGCTATACCATACCCAGTCTTGCCGGAGAAAAATTTCTATTTCCCATAAATAATACCTCTTCCAGATTTTAAAAGTGCCTCTTTTATTAGGGCTTTTATCCAGAATCAAGGAAACTTGTATTTCCTGTAATATATCTTATTCTGGCCCAAGTAATATCAATAATCAAGGATTAATAGCAATTAAATGTTATTGCTTATTTATCGTATCTTGCAATATTCTAATTACCATTCTTATGGTGTATCAAAATCCATCATACTTTATTTACACCAATACTTAGCTTATCTCGAAGCTTATACTAAGGCATCTTTTCTTAAGTTCAAGTCTAAATGCTATCATGTGTGCTACCAGTAAATAGCAATCTCCTAACTCTTTTATACAAACTTATGTATTTTTGTCACAACACCTAAAGGCTTAAATCAGTGGCTCTGATACCACCTTCTGTCACGACCCCTGACCCACCCTGGACGGAATCGGGAGTCGTGAACAGCCCGTGGTACCGGTGATTATTTTTGAAAACGTTGCAGCGGAAATTTCATCAGGACCGTGAGTTAGGAAAAATATCAGAGTTTAGAAAACACCGGATTTTATTTATTAAATAGATGGGATAAACCTATGTTTTACAATGGTAGCTTAAATAAAAATAAATTTTATTATATAAAACAATATTTCTTAAATTGATTTAATTAATAAATAAGCCACTTCTTGATGCCTTTCAGTGCCGTATCCATCTCTTACTCCAATCTACTGTAATTACCTGAAACGCGTTTTAAAAAGGTTTTGTCAGCGGGAAATACTGAGTGAATCATTCATTTTGCTAAAACGACTCGTTTGTTATAATTTACAGTATTAAGAGAGATTACAATGTTTCTGATATCAAACCAACTACCCACAGTATTTGTCACTCGAATCTTTACGGTGACTGTGGTCATATCACCATTGGCTGCCCCAATGAATGACGAATATCACTAAATTTAGGTTCGCCCACCTAAAGTGATAAAACTGTAATACTGTGCACAATACCCCACATACCGGCTGTAATTTGGTGATTACATAAACTTAATCACTGTAATTATAACTTTTGAAAATAAACATGATTTTAAAAGTAAATAGATAAAAAGAGAATGACTCACAGATAATCATGCAGATTCATACGGACAGAATTTAGTCTACAGATAAGCCTTGATATATTGCAGATTTATACAGGCAGGGCTTAGCCTATTGATTTTGCCTTGTAACCTAGTGCATACGAACTAGGTAGGTAACTTAATACAATAATTACGATAACTCACGAGATCAAATTCTCACAATGAACGACAAAGTGCAATACTTCATCCATCGAATTAACGATGATCCGTCAAATTAATGACGAACGACAAAGTATAATAATTCATCCATCGAATTAACGATGATCCGTCAAATTAATGACGAACGATAAAGTATAACCCTAGTGTGGGCGGCACTTAAACATCCATTGGATATATTGATCGGTCGGAAAATGAATCGTAATAGCGATTAAGTTAATACTCTGTATCGTAGCAGAATTAGAGCTAGTGTGTGTTTGGTAGAAATAAAAATATATATTTGTAATTTAAGTATAGTACCCCTAATTCAACCTTATCCCGATGTCCCGAGACAGAACCCCAACGAACTTAGTCGGGCAGAGCCCTGACATGCGCTATGGGCTCAGATCAATCGAAAAGGGTAGCGGTGATCGGGAGTTAAAACACTTAAAACGAGGCAGAGCCTTATTATTATTATGGGGTGAATTACTAGAATAAGAAAGTATATATATATGTGTGTGAGAATAGGCGAGATACAAACAGAAAGAAAAAGAAAGTGAGAGAGATAGAAAACAATCTTCAAAGGTTGCCTACTGCCTATTTATAGGCAAGTTAGAAACTTAACTTCCAAGTAGTAAAAATTTTGTTTGTTGTACTGACAACACGTGTAATACATGGGGAAGGATCCACTAAAAAGTGGATTTTGCCTAAGTAACCTAAGAAGGATTGTGATGATGACATGTGGCACTCCTAATAAGTAGGAATGAAGGGCATTTTGGTCCTTATAAATAGGAGTGAAAATAACATGTGGCACCCTTTTTGTTTTTTAAAAATACAAAAAAAAATCTAGTACAAAAAAAATTAGCACAAAAAATCTAGTACAAAAAAATATAGCACAAAAAATCTAGTACAAAAAATCTAGCACAGAAAATGTAGTACAAAAAAATATAGCACAAAAAATCTAGTACAAAAAATATAGCACAAAAAAATTTAGCAAAAAAATGTAGTACAAAAAAATCCAGCACAAAAAATTGAGAAAAAAAAATTAAGACAAAAAAAATCAGCACAAAATTTTTAGTACAAAAATATAGTACAAAAATCCAGCACAAAAAATGTTATACAACATATAAATACAACACATTTTAGTGGGTTTTTTGAGTCTTCATATTTTATATAGTAATATGGTACTCAAATTAAAGATAAAAAGACGCTCGATTTTATGGTGAAATTTTTATGAAAAAATAATGTCGTATAAAAAAGTTATGAACGTTTAAAAAATGGGGTGAAATATGCATGTGCCTTGCATGTGGAGAGAGAAAAGTCCATAAATAGGATTTTCCCAATATACCCTTGCACTCCTCCTTTCTCTTACCCTTTCATCTTAACCATTGATTTGAAAAATGAATGGTTAAGATTCCTTCTTAGGCTACTTAGGCAAAATCCACTTTTTAGTGGATCCTTCCCCAAACATTAAAAATTATATTATTATTTTATTTACATTGGACACGTATGTCCACTTCCTTCTTCATATATTTTGATTTTATAGTTATTATTTAATTATTATATTATTTTCCTTTTTATAATAGTACACATAGAGATATGTTGAAGTTTAAATGGGACACGTAATGGTGTCAGGCATTTTGTGTATGATATGACCAATCTTTCTAGAATTAATTATTATTAGTTTTATTTTTTATTATTTTATATTATATTTTGATTTTAAATGAAAACTTATTATATACATATGTAAAGTAGGGGACACGAATTGACAGGTTCTTTCAATTCATAAGTAGCCATTTATTTATTATTATTATTATATTATTAATATTATTATTATTATTTTATTTTATTAATTCAAATGCTTTACTTATTTTAGCGTGTATAACTTCTACAATATGGTGTTCTAAAAAAAAATAATAAATATGTTATTAGAACGAGAATATTTTTGTCTACATTTGGGTCTAAGTTTTATTAAAAATAGAGTAGGTTCAAAATACAATGTATTTTATAATTTAATTTATTATACGGTTCCTAGACCCATCTAGGAACTTCATATTTCTTACGGTCAACCTACCCGTAAGTTACCTGTCTAATAATATAAGTTTTTTTTATAGACTTTTATTTTATTAGAAAGGTCACCCATATGCAGACCAATTGATTATATTATTTTAACCAACTATATAAAATAGTGTTTAAAACTTTTTGGGTTAAATAAAAATAAACTAGTTACTAGTGGTTAATAAATTTAACCAAACCTATAATTCTTATATAAAAATAGGGATGTTACATAAGTGACTTAAACATTACCGTGAGGTGGGTTATTTCCTGAGGTACCTCCGCTATGTTCAGAGCGCAAGGCCTCGTGCTGTGCTATTGCTTGTGAAATTCGTTCTTGTAGTTTAGCCTCTGTTGTGGGCAACTGATTGTTTCTTCGTGGAGGCATCTTCTAAAAGAAGATTGTATAGGTCGGGTCTTATGTATATAAGTATGTAGTATGTGTATGTAATAGCATTTATCAACGCAAGCAAGCATATAACATCACATTCATGTTACCAATGTGTAATTTAACAACATATATAATGAGAACATTGCGATTGAGCTTTCATAAATCATTGACCACAAATACAGTTACATGTTCTACCAATGTAGCGTATCACATCAAAAAGGACTACAGGGTCACACCACCCTTGTCCAAAATGTCTATCAGTCTACAACAGTCATATACTCAAAAAGTGGTATCCAAAAGGCTTTGCAAGCTAGGCTCAATAGCGATACTCTCATCAAAAGTCAGCTACCTGCATAAAACCAAAAACCGCCTATGCTGATAGTGGTTGAGGAGGAGGTGGAGGAACAAAAAGCAAGCTGCGCACATGCGCTAGCTTCTCCTCAAGGGCATAAACGTGTCGCAACAGATAACTGATCTGCTGCTCCATGGTGAGAAATCGAACATCAAAATATGGATAGGGAAAAAGAGGAGCAGGTGGAGTCGCAAAAGGTGACGAACATGAACAAGGTGGAGGACGTGGAATCCTCTAAAGCTCCATAACTCTACGACACAGGATCTCCTGCTGAAGCTGCAATGACAAGAGTAACTCATCCCTCGTGTAACCAGTGAAATGCGAGGGGTGGTAAGGATCAGAAACTGGCATAGTGTTCGGCGGAAACCATATGAGTGGCTCGCCTGGCGGTGAAGAAGTAAAATGAGTAGCAGGTGTATACTGAGGTATGTGAGGAAAAGCTGCTGACACATGTGGAACATGGCTGGGCTGCTGGCTGGACGGGGTGCGAGAATGTCCTGTAAGAAAGTGATAGGCAGGTCAGTGCGGTGTACATCAGACACAATCGGGTGAAAAGGGGCGACATCAATAGGTGCATGCGTATGTGGGGGAGTAACAGGCTCAACAAAAGGGGGTACATCATCATCATCGTCTATCCACCCATTGCTGGTGAACGTGTATCGGGGGTCGATCTGACTGGAAAAAGCAGTAGGGTCAGTGGGTGTAGGAATCGAATCTGGTACAAGTGGTGCAACAACAGGTATGCCAAATGGTACGGGATAATGACCAGGTAAAGGCTCAGGTGCAGGTATCGGCACAGGAGCTGGTATCGGCTCAGGATCAGCGGGTGCATCAATAGGCTGATCGTCAGGGGCAATGTCTAGCTCAAGGTCAAGATCAAAGTCGTGTGGAGGAGTAGGTGCGACAGACAGGGCCGTGTCAGTATCAGAATCAGTGGGGTAATGCTGCAATCCCAATGCATGCAAAGTGGAGGATGATACAGACTCGAAAGAATCTGGAACAGAATGACCAGAGGAAACCTCAATAACAGGAACCTCAACGAGTGGAACAACAATGGCATCCTCAGCTACAACTCCATCGCCCTGGGCATTATCAGGGGGACCATCAATGAAAAGATCGACATCATCGTCAGACAAGTCATCAAAAGGCAAATCCTCGAGAGTAAAGGCAGCAACAGGCAAAGGGGCGAGGATCGGAGCCACGACATGCTCACCATCGGGATGTCCGAGGATGAGATGGTCCTGGTCAGGAATAGGAATAAGAACGGGATCATCGTCGGGTAAACCACCAACATGCGGTACATCGTCGCCAAAGTCGGGTAGCGCAAAAGGCTGGAAATCATCGTCATTATCCGACATCATCTCCGGGTCACTCTCAGTGTCGGAGGTAAAGATCTCTGGCTCTGGGACGATCTCATCGTCCGAAACGATAGCCATGTGGTCGACAGTATCAGACAGTCCACTCTCAGACGAAGCCATAGTGTCTGTAACAAAACAATCACAACATATGCACATATATCAACAATCATCAATAAGCATGTAATTAATAACAATGTATTCACGTATCCATCCTAGTCTTCCCAGACTATCCCACCCAGTCTCTCAGACTGAACTACCCAGTTTCTCAGACTAAACCTCCCAGTTTCTCAAACTGAACCACCCAGTCTCTCAGACGGAACCACCCAGTCTCTCAGACTGAACCATGAACATAAAATTTGAAATGTGTTTCGTGTCTTTTGTTTGTAAAAATGTTTGTCTTCCTGGATCTGGGCGTTTCATGTATACAATGAAAATATGTTGTGAAAACATTTTCGTGAGAGCCCTAATGATTGTAGTCTAGACTCGAGAAGGAATCATAGTTCGCTACAATCGAAGCTCTGATACCAAGCTGTCACACCCTGACTTTTGCGGAAGCGTGATTATGGTGTGACTTTCTTAATACCATTGCATTCAATCATAACAACTATATGTTAAAACCATAGATTCGTCATCCATTAAATAAGTTTAAAACATAACACCATTGTTTTGAAACGTAGACTTCAAACACAAGTTTTACAAACCATACGAATTGTTTTAAGAGTTCACTAAGGACTCATCAAAACACATTAAATAAACCAAGGTTTGGAAGACGTGTCTCGTCCAGGATTAAGACACCCAACCCAAACCTCAAAACCATGGATGACATCTTTATTCACAACGCAGCATGAAACTTCCAACCCCGCCAGATCCATTTACTAATTCCCTGAAATACATGTATTTTGAAAACATCAACAAAAGTTGAGCGAGTTCGTTTGTTTGTTTGTGTGTATGTATAAACCTTTGAATCCATTGTAAGTATGTATGTAAGTTTATAAATCCCGGTATGAAAGCAACAAGGAAAAACAGATCACCAATGGTTTGTAAGGCCATTGATATGTGTGACGTGATACAGGTAGCTCAAACCTAGCAAATTTTGCACCAGGCTTCCGGCTGTAAGACATAGTTTACCCATGGGCCAACCCTGGTCCAACATGGGCGGGGCTCGCTACACCCAAATAGATCTATCACTCATGTCCCTCGGTCCTACAACGAGGATTGATGGCCTTAAGCGTTATGCCCACCACTCACATGATCTAAGTGTACCCTTCCTTAGCTAACCATACCAAATAATAACGTTTGTAAACAATTGTAACATGTACTTCACCCCCGAAGTTATAAAACTGAAAACAGTTAAAGAAAAAGGGGGAACACGAAACTCACAGTCTTGCGTCTTCAACAATCGTAACTCGTACTTCTCCGGTGAACACGACTACCTACAACGTACTAATGTCTATTAGACGAACGGGTCGTGCCTTGGCTTAGAGTTAACTTTTCTGAGTTACGTTTCCTTTATGCCTTTGTTATTATTCCCAGTTATATAATTATTGTCAAAATAGTTAATATTTTAACTTAAATTATATTCATCGAATTTTGGAATAATTGTTAAACATATATATTAACTTAATACTTCCCAAGTATTAATACTTGTATTTCCTTCCCAAGGATGGGGGTATCTTGTACATGTGTATTCGCATTCTTGTATTTGTATATTTTGCCATGTATTGGTGTCGTATTCCGGTGGGTATTTATATGTGTGAGAATACGTATTTTATTGTGTCCATTAAGTATTCATATACTTAAATTTATATTATACTTTCCGGAATATTATTTCTAATAAAAATCCACATATATATATTTCCAAAATAATATATTTTCAAGTCTAACTTAGAAAATATATATAAACTTATTTTTATAAAAAATAATGTATTTCAAGTTTACTCAAGAAAATATATATATTTTTCCCAAAAATAATATATCTTCTAAAAATTCCAAGTAAACACATATATACTTTTATTCACCAAAATCATATATTTCCTTCTTGTCAAAATATGATATACTCTTGTGTTAATCATAAAAATTATACTTTCGTTTCCTTGTGTCCAAAATATTATTTACCAAAATATACTTGCGAATATATTTTCCGGAATATTTTGTAAGTTACATTTCTTGTTTGGTTTTGCCAATATTTTGTGTGTAACTTATATACTTATTCCTTGAGATTTTGGTAATATTTTGGATGGTAATCATTGGTGTTTTGATGTGTTACATTATTACATGCCCTAAAATAATATAACTAGTACACCAAGTATACAAATAATCACACATGTGTGTCTTCAATGTATATATATTCTAAATATATGTTTAGCCACTTTTGTTTATAAAAACCAACCTCCGATATTTGTATTTTGTAACCAAAAGTTATGGCAAAATTTTTGTAACCATTTATTGTTGAAAATACACTTGTAAGTATATGTTTACAAATATTTTTCTAAGTGTTTATATTTTTAGAAAATTTTGTCATAGTTTCCCCTAAAAATGGAGGTGTCCATGCTTTCAAGCATATCATTTTCTTTTGTAAAATCATCACAACCAATCCACAATCAACACTAAACAACTTACACTTACCAATTTGCCAAAATCATGCTTATTCTACTACTTCATGAACTTGAAAGTTTATGAAAATGTGTAGTAACTTGGTAGTGTGTTTAGTGAGCTTAGTTACCCTTTAAAGTGTGGTTGTTTATATAAAAACTTCATTCTTGAATGATTTAGGTGTTTACAACTTGTAATCATACTTTGCAAAAATGTTTCTTCATGTAATCTTCTTGTTACACAAGTGTTTCTACACTTGGTTAATCACTAAAAACAAGTCTTGTTTATGTAAGAACCAAGATCTACTAAAACTCATATTTTAAACTTGGTTCTTTTGGAAAACCATTCATAAATTTTAGATCTATATGATTATTAACTCACTTTGATCATTATTTTTCAAGAAACCAAAGTATTCTTCTTCAAGTTCATGATTTAAGTGTGGATGATCTTTCATCCTACCACATTCTCACTTTCTCATCTTGCTAAACTATGTTTCTAATCATGATCTAGCAAGATGTTATGATGACCAACATCATTTCTACAAACAATCAAAGATCAACAAGCATACATCTCATAAACAACTTAGTTTCATCAAGATTACTTCATAAATCAAGCTTATGTTCATGTTTACTTCATATGATTCTTTAGTGTTCTTGTTATTTTTTATCATGATTCAACATTAACCACTAAAAATAGATGTAAACTAGAGTGTACAAGGATCTTACCACTAGCTCAAGGCTATGGATGAATCAAGAGTAGAAATCAAGAGGATAAAAGCAATTAGAGAAGGTTCTTCAAGATCCAAAGCCACCAAGATTCCTTATCTTGCTTCTAGCACCTTTGTATGTGTATGGTTTGTATGAAGAAAGTTGGATGAAGGTGAGTGTGTGTGGGATGTGGCGGCCTCCTATTCGCTGTCTACCGTCATGTTATAGCGGGTGTTTTTTTTTTAATAAACTGCCAAGCCACGCCCCCAACCCAAGCCCCACCATACCCCACAATCTAAATTATCCATCACAGGACATGGATATCAAAGAGTTTTTATCCACGCTTCACTCGCCTGTGTGTAAAAGCTACGTTCCTGGGTAAGTAAGTAACTCCTTCTTTTGATCGCTTTACCTTTCTTAACTTATTCATTCATTCTGCCTAACTCTTTGATTTACTAGCTGTTTCTTGCCTTTTCTTTGTTTTGATTTTAGGGTTTTTTTTCGGTAATTTTAAGCTTTAGTTCGGTGATTTCGATTTTGTTATAAATCTGTGATTCTTGTTTTATGGATTGATAACTGTTATCTTTTAGTCGTAATGCTGATTGCTGAATCGTATAAATAATATATGAATCCTACGCAAAAGTAGATGACTCAACTGGACTATAAACTCATATAGGGTTCAGCTGAATGATAAACTATAATTTGGTTTGAAAGCTTCGACATCAAACAGTAATGTATGACCTTTTTCTTTGATTTTTTAGACTTTGTGTTGTACAGTCTCCTAATGATGTATGTATATGGCAGCTTATGTGCAGCAGCGTATTTAGTATTATTAATCTGACTAAAACACCCAAAGATGAAAGCTAAACGATTGTCTTCGACTACAATCAACACACTTCCTCAAACCATAATAGAAAACATCCTATGTCTTTTACCAATTGAAGAGGCAGCACGGACAAGTATCCTCTCTAGGGAATGGAGGTACAAGTGGACCACTATTCCTAAACTTAAGTTTGGTTCGTCTGCTGTGTCTGAAATTAGAACTCAAGAGAATCTAACATCTCACATAGAATGGGCAAGGAAAAATATGGAACGGAGGCGTAAACTTTTCAATGCTATACACCAAGTTTTATTAATGCGCCAGGGTCCAATACACGAGTTCACCTTTCACTTGAACAAAAGCTACCGCTTTCCTGAACTTGATCAAATAATATTTCATTTGTCAAGGAACCATACTGTCAAGAAATTGACACTTGCGTTTGATTATATGTATCCGTATAAGTTACCCTTATGTGCCTTCTCTTTGCATCAGTTAACAGACCTAGATCTCCGTAATGTTATTGACCATCAACCAATATTCAGTGGATTTGGTAGCCTTGGAAGCTTATGCTTGTATAATGTAGACATCTCCACAGAAGCTCTTCTTCATCTTTTATCTAACTGTCCATCACTTAAGAGGTCCACTTTCGTAAGTTCTCGCTTGAATGCATATTCTCATGGGCTTTTGGAACTTATCTGAATATTGTTAGTTGCTGCAGCTAGGAGATATTGGTCATAAAGATTGCACAATTATTGAGCTATTTGATTGTCTACATGTGATTGAAGATCTGACTATCTATGGGCACTTTGCCCGTCAGGTAATATTTATTTTTTCACATAATATATAAGTGAAAGAAAAGAAAATCAAACTTTGGTTGTAAAATTTTGTTTGCTTATTGTAGCTTGTTCTAGACTTGGTTCCAGAAGAGCTTTCAACCTCACTGATTCACCTCAAATACTTTTGTTTTGAAGAAATGTCTTTAGATGACGACCATCATTTAACTTTTCTTGCTGTTTTGATCAAATGCTCTCCAAACTTGGAGAAAATTAAGTTAGCGGTAAATCTTTTTATATCCTTTTTATTTTAATTGTCGCCAAAATTCACTGACAAAAATAATGACGACCCTTTCTATAGGACGAACTGGGGGATAAGGATGAAAATAAGATATGTTCTGGTATGTTGGAAAAATATTCAGATGTTTGGTTGGAGCATATGAAGGAATTGGTGGTTGATTATTTTAACAACTCGAAGCCTTCTATGGAGTTTGTGAAGTTTATCTTGGCCAGGTCTCCTAAGCTGAAGAAGGTGTTGATACGTAGTGTGGTTGATGAGAAGGATGAATAGTTGGAGATGTTAAAAGTTCTCTTACAGGCCCACGCGCATCACCGGTAGAAATCGTTGTAAAGTAGTTGGGACGGGACAACAACATCAAAGACTTTAGATAACTCAACAGTTAGTTTAAAGAAGTATGATGATAATCTAGTCGTATTGCTACTTGTTTTTCTCTTCTTATTTTATGGAGTTATTTTGGATGTTGGCTCCGCCATTTTACGACATCCACACAGCTCAATTGCCCACTCAGTTTGACAACCAATTTTATGCAGAATTCTCATAACCAAATGTGTCTGGTTGCCCATATTCAAACATTTTCTCCTTTCTAGTGACAAATTAATGACAGTAGCAGATACAAAGGTCCATTAATCTTAGCTGCAACTAATCAACATCCTGTGGCGGCGGACCCAGAAATTATTTGTTGGGGGTGCGGATGAGGTGTTCAACCATATTTTCAAGGGGTGCGGTCGGGTTTTTTTTGCCTAAAATATGCACTAAATTTTGGCCAAAGGGTAGGTCCGCCCCATACCATGATCATACTAAAAACTTGACATACATTAATCTTCCTAACATTAGCCTCGCGACCTTCAAGCAGGCTTGTCCCTAAGTAAACCAACCGACCTGTTTATGATTCAGTTAGAGCCGGGCTTGAGTTAGGCTCTTACATGCCTTGGTAGGCCATGGAAGCAATTCTCAAAGACAGTGATTATGTCCACTTTTGAGACCTTAAGCTTTGGTGATAAAGAGGAGAGGTTTAACCCCCTAGTAGTAATTAAATAACAAGAACTTAATGGCGCATTTAGTTGATACAAGCAAATTAAGACAGCGAACAATTCGACTAAGGGTTATTTATTTATTGGATTCATAGATATCGATCACATCTAAAACAGGAAAACTTTATTCGACTAAAGGGTTATTTAAAGACCGTCGGTAAGTGTAAAGTTGAAGTTTGCACAAGACGTCTGCTTACCTAGCAACGATGAACTAAACCCAAAAGTCGAATTCTCTAAATCAAATTCTAGAAAGTTGTCCTCAAACTGAAACGTCCCGATCACGATTGCAGGCTTACTCGTTGCACCACCGTCAACAAACGCCAAACACGCCACCTCGTTTGTAATCTGCTTAATAGAGTTAGCAGTGGATGCAGTCCACTTCTTCCCATCTGGGAGGCTGAAATCGATATCAGGAACTTTCAAGCCAACAGTGGAGGTGCTGAAACAAAGGCTGAAGGGGGCGACCGGCTTTACAGGACGTAATTGTTTTGTAACCTTTGAAAACCTCCTAACCACACCATTATAGATATCGGTTCTAAGTGTGGTGTAAGGGTCAGTTGTACTAAGCTTGGTAGTTGTGTTTGCGGGAACATTGATAGATCTCTTTTTAATTACAATGCTATTGACACTGATAAAGTATCCAAAAGAATCTGGTTGCGTTACCAACGGAGTATAAGAAAGATAACTTCTGACATCAACGTTTGATTGAGGAAGAAGGTAATAAGGACCGGTTCCAAAGAATAGAACCCCAGGGGCAGACGGCTTGCTTGGAAGACATAGAGCTAATGTTTTTTTAAGGGGTTGATAGAAGTAAGCTGGGAAGGCGTAAGGCGAGGTAGAAAATGCCATGACACCAGAAACATTTGAAGGAAAAGATGCAAATGTTGAATGAGGAGCACATGCTGCATAAGGGTGTGCATCATATAAACCACTGAAGATTTTTCTACCGTCACTTACGTTCACTGTGAAATCGTCGTAGTTGATAAGGGTTTGATTACACGAACCAGTCACAGGGTTAAACACGTTGACTGAGCATGTACAGTCACCCCAACCAGGGAACGAAGAAGTGTTGGTTTCTAGAGGGCAAGAAGGATTCTTATAAGAGTAAGACGTTCGAAAAGTTGTGCATTGATAATCTATGCAAGAAACAGCATATGTGCAGAGCGTGTTGGGGGGGAAACTGCCTGGATAAATGTTCCATTGCACGATGCAGTCGTGCCATATGAAGGGAGCATCGATGTCTATAAGGAAGTTTGAATGCAAGTATTGCTCGTTTACATAGTCATAGGTTGTCATGATCTGAACACTATAGAGAGGCTTAGCAGCATCGGTATGTTTGTTAACCGGAACTACTACGGATGTGTATGGCGGCACATACGCAGCCATAGCCTCATGTTCATGAGAGACATAACCTAGAACGATAACGAGTAGTTGAAGAAGCAAAAACATTTTTGTGTTTTTCTATGTTCTATATCTTGAATGTAGTTTTGGAAAGAGCATTGAACATATTTATATAGGTATCTCATGGGTGTAGTTTATGTTTCTTCGACCAATTTGAATATATATTTTTTGCATTGTATTTTTTTGGAACAAAGAGATATATTTGGGGATGAGTTGGTAAGTACTTGTTAGGATTTTTGGCGTTAATAATCAATGACGAAGAATGGTATATCCGAAGCAAGATGTGGTCAACTTTAGCGGGACACTTTACGTGTCTAAGGCATATAACCATGGAACGTGACTCAATCTTGCGGTGTAAGCTTTCGAACATGGCCATACACGCAAGTTGAGTAAATGTTTCATTGTATCCCTTGCTACTACAAGTGTAACAACAACAACAACAACCATACCCAATAAATCCCACAAATAGCAAAACTACTTATAGGGTCTGGGGAGGGTGGGATGTAGACAGACCTTGCCTCTATCCCTAGGGATAGAGAGGCTGCTTCCAGAAGAGACTCTCGGCTCCAAGACGAACAACATACCAACACATCAAGTCAAAGAATATAGACAAATAGAATATAGAAAAAAAAGCAGTCACATATACCAAGAAAGTGATCAGAGTGACACAGTATAAAGTAAATCATGTATAATAGCATACAACCACATTCCGATATAAACACAAGAAGTCAATCGCTGGTAAAGTCATTTAAAGAATAAGAAAAACCTACGTCCCAAAAAATACCCCTAAGACCTTACTGCAATATCCTCTAGAAGTCCTTAAATCTAATCCTACGCCTCCACGAAGTCCTATCTTGGACCATGTCCTTTGAAAGATGCAACTCTAGTAAATCATGCCTAATCTGCTCTTCCCATGTCAGTTTGGGTCTGCCTCTTCCTCTCATCCCCTCCACACTAAGAGTTTCCACCACTCTAACTGGTGTCGTCATTTGCCTCCGCTTCACATGCCCAAACCATCTCAATCTCCCCTCCTTAATCTTATCCGATATACTAGCCACTCCTAATCTTTCCCTAAAAACCTCATTTCTTATTCGATCCAACCTCGTGTGTCCACACATCCACCTCAGCATCCTCATCTCTGCTACCTCCATCTTGCGCGCTTGTGTCTTCTTGATAGCCCAACAGTCTGTTCCATATAGCATAGCTGGCCTAACTGCTACCCTGTAAAACTTCCCCTTTAGTTTAGTTGGGAATCTCTTATCGCACAATACTCCACTTGCTGCCCTCCATCTACACCAGCCAGCCTGTATGCGATGGGTTACATCACTATCTATGTCACCATCCCTTTGTACAAACGACCCCAAATACTTAAATTTAGTTGCGTGTGGGACCAATTGATCCTCAATGGTGATTTGGGTGTCATCGTCATCAGCTACACCACTGAAATCACAGTGTAGATACTCAGTCTTTGATCGACTAATCCTTAGGCCCTTGCCCTCTAGAGCGACTCGCCACTCCTCTACCCTCGCGTTCAGGCACTGTTTAGTTTCTGCAATCAACACAATATCGTCTGCAAAAAGCATGCACCACGGGACTGGCTCCTGGATCAACTTGGACAACTCATCTAAGACCACCGCAAAGAGAAAAAGGGCTCAACGTAGACCCTTAGTGGAGTCCTACCTCCACGGGAAAGGAGTTTGTATCCCCTACAGGCGTGCGAACACTAGTTTCCGTTCTATCGTATGTATCCTTAATTATGTCAATATACTTCCCAGATAGCCCTCGACCCTCCAAACTATCCCAAATCAGTTGTCGTGGGACAGACTGTTGGGCTATCAAGAAGACACAAGCAAAAAATATGTTTGCTGATAACTCGAACTTGAGCTGAGCTTAATCAATCTCAAACTTGAGCTAGACCAGGTTAAATTGAAACTCATTTAATGTATAAACGAGAGTAGAGTAGTTTTTTATTTATATAAATATAATAAAATAGTATGTATGTAATATAATTATATAATATATGAAACAAAATTTATTGTAGATAAAAGTAGTTATGAATAATAAACAAGTTATATCTAAGTCAAATCTGATATTCAAAAATTAATAACAAATCCAATTTAATTCAAAGTTATCGACGGAGAATTCATTTGACACCACACCCAGATAAGGATAAACCTCTCTATAGTGTTGAGATCATGACACCACAATTGATATCGACTTACAAGAAAACACTTATTTTATTAATATAAATTGTATCGTACAAAAGTTGAAAACTTAAAAGTACAAGGTTTGATCAAACTATTCTTAGCCGTAAGTACAAAATTTCCACATAAGCAAGTATGGGATACTTTATTCCACTAGCCACGCATATCTGAGATAAACAGTACGCACAAACTAACCATCATTACCTGTGACACATGCTTAAAAGACGTCGGCTATTACTGGTGTGTTCATGAATATACACAATTTACAAATCGCATCAATTAATCATGACTCGTACCCGCCCATGTCATCATAACCCAACGTTACCACGTAACTTACATAACCATCCAGTTAATGCCCACTACACCACGGTGCAGTACCGACAAATCCCGCCGTAGCGGCACGTATAAGGGACCACAAATATCATGTGTATGTCATGCTCGGGTTATATATATATATATATATATATACGTACAACAGTCATGCCATATTATTACAGTTTAGGACAAGCATGTTCATGTTTAGAAAACATTCATAAAACTCACCTTTGCTATATGGAGGTTTTACTATAATTGATCCGAACTTGGTTTCCTGATCAAGACCAGAATAATCTTAAACACTAGTTAAATAAAGAGTGGGGTACTAGATAGTCATTACCTTGGTCGTAAACCTAAACTCTACTCTTAACATTTTACTATAATTAAATTTATACGTTAATTAATCCTTAAAAAATCTATATTAAAACTTAAAGGAAATTTATATTTAAATTAAATACATACTACGCCTTATATTCGAGAAAGTTGTTAATGGATAAACCTAATGAAATTGATCTCTATTTATAGCCAGAAGACTTGCTTTGCTTTGTTCCGAGAAAACCAATTTGGCAGCTAAATTTGCCTCTTTGAAGAAAAGAAATCTTCATGATGAAGATTCATGTATACCACATACGTATCCTTACATGCATACATACACGTTGCATATATATAGAGACTTACATGTTACATATATAGACTACTTAATACATGTACACGTAACATTCCTATCACAGTTATTTTCAAATTTTATTATTATATTATTATAACTAATTCAGTTTTTTCGCTCGTTTTTCTTTAATAACTTTTAAACTATAACGTTTTATAAAATGATGAATATGTCATTAGAACGAGCATATTTTTATCTACATTTTGACCAAAGTTTCATTAAAACAGAGTAAGATGAATTATAATATATTTAATATTAAATGGTCCCCTATAATAGCCAAAGCTCGTCTAGATATCTTATATTTCAACTAACCATTTTACTCGTTACTTACTCATTCAACAATTTATAAATTACGCTACGGTACTAGTACGCTACCCGCTACTTTGTCCCTATTATGTTCAGTTCATCCACGTTACTGTTTACCCAAAAGTAATTGTTCATGTTCATCCAAGTTGATGTTTTATGTTCTTGGTCCTTCATTATGTCCGAAGTGTGTTACATGCCATGATTCAAGATCCTAGGAACTTGATCACTTATTTCGTGTTTAGGAGGAACGATGTCATGTGTCTAAATTGTATTTGTAACAAGTGAGGCGCTATTAACGTTTATGCTTCAACTTGAGGAGAAGTGTTAATTATATTTATACTTGTTTTCTATGTAGAGTTCTCTCACTCATATATTAATGTTTATCAATATATGATCCCGAGGCCCAATGTTTTCTATGTAGAGTTCTCCCACTCATATTTTCCCATTTTTTATGTGACATGTCTGTGGTACATCAGCTTTTTATCCACTTTTTTTCAGTTTTCTTTAAATTACCGCAAAACTTAAATATTTAATTTAAAATTATAGTTTTAAAAGGATTTTGTTAATTTAAAAAACTATAAATAACTTATATTAAAAGAAGACGATAAAAACTACATTAAATTAAACTAAAAACAGTAAAAGAACACACATAAATCAGAAAAAGACACTTCACTTTAAAAATAATACCTAAAACGGAAACTAAAAAAGAACACATGATTTTTTTTGAAAAAAGGAAACATATCATTCGCTTTTCCTTGTTATTGGGTTGACGATGCTTCAGTAGCATCCAAGCGATAGGAAGGAGGGGCGCTATTGGCTGAGGTGAAGGGACGTTATTGAATGTGAATCTATAGTATGTAGCCTAATATCAAGACGGTTGCCTATTCAAATATCAAACTTATGTGATTATTATATATTAACTAGAGAAAAAAAAAACTCGATAACCGTTACCTCCAAACCGGAAAGAACTGGACAACAGTTTGATAGTTTTGATTATTTTCCTCTCAATCTAAAATATGAATTTGGTGACTTTAATCTTGTATAGTTTGGGCATCTGTAATGATGGACTCAACATTCTTTTTCATGAAAGGGCAATCAAAGGCTTAACAAATTTTCTTAAAAATAGGGTCCTAATAATCCCACATGGTGTATACGGGCCGTATAAGGTTATACGGCCGTATAGAATAACCTTAATCCCACATGGACTGACATTGTCAGTTAATTTTATTCTATACGGCCGTATAACCTTATACTGCCCGTATACACCATGTGAGATAAGCTTTTGGGTGGTCGTATATAATGCTCGTATAATGTTATACGGCCCGTATACATTTGGTCGTATAACATTATATTGCTCGTATAATGTTATACGGCTCGTATACATTTGGTCGTATAACATTATATTGCTCGTATACAATTGTATACGGCTCGTATAATGTTATACTGGCCGTATACATGTAAAACAAAAAAAAAGATTCCATCGCATTTATTTTTGTGCAACAACATTCTATACGGCCGTATAATGTTATACGGCCCGTATACACCTAGGGATGTGAAAATAAGAAAATAGGGGATGTGGAAATAAGACACCCCTAAAAATAACACTAATTGTCCGTTGTAAAAATATTACATTTTGAATTACTATATATGTAAGTGTTAATTCTTTTTTTAATGAGTTAAATGTCATTTTAATCTCTGTGGTTTGGGCCATTTTGTCAGTTTAGTTCAAATGTTTAAAACGTTGTTATTTTAGTCCAAATAGTTTCAAACGTTGCCATTTTAGTCCATTGGGTTAACCTCATTCATTTATTTTGATAGCTAGAAGAGTAATTCGGTCATTTTATATGGTCGAATTATCCTTTTAGTTAACAGAATTACATATAAAATGAACGAAACGACCTTCTAGTTAATAGAAAAATGGATGGAGTTAACCCAGTGGATTAAAATAACAACGTTTGAAACTATTTGAACTAAAATGGTAACGTTTCAAACCTTTAGACTATAGGGACTAAAATGACATTTAACTTCTTTTTATTTAATTAATAAAATTGGTCCGGAGATAGATGAAGTCCCCATCTAGACACACACATTGGGGGTGTTTGGGTTAGCTTATTTTGGAGCAACTTATGACTTATAAAAGTGAATAAGTTGTTTTTTTAGTGTTTGGCTTAGCTTATTTTGAAGGATTTTGTGAGTTGAGAAGTCATTTTTGAGAAGTTAGAATTTCTAACTTCTCACTTATGACTTATTTAAGTTAATAAGTCATCTTTGAGAAGGAATCCCAAACACCCCCATTGTTCGCTCACCGTGTGAAAGAAAGTTAGGGTTTATGAGTTGAGTACCCAGCCATCAACACAGATTCTGCATTTCAGTTCAGGTATTATTTCGTTTATTTTAGGGTTTATGATTTGTTTCATGCCTTCTGTTTTCCTTGTCAACTGATAGATGTTTGATTTTAGGGTTTATTTCTGTCATTTTGATTGTGTTATAAATCTATCCCTTTTTGATAGCTGTTACTTTCATCCACAGAACATGCGTCTGTGTGTTAATCGATAGAAATAAATAGTGACCAAATTTAACAGCTCTTTAGCCATTGGTGTGATAATTGGGTGTTTCCAAAGTTATTATGTCACATATATATAATAAATAAAACCTATAATATGAGGATAGATGGTTGTGGTGTGTTTCTTTGCTTCAAGTTGTTATAATCTCTTTAATGCTGTTGAGTGTTTGCTGCTTATAACTATTTAAAGAATAATTAACTGTTGAAACTAGAGTGTAGCATGTTTAGCTCATTATTTGATATCTCAGCCTTTTTGTTGTGGGTGCTAGCTAAGTATTAAACTGTAAATTGAAATGAAAATGGTATAATTGTCATTTGTCGCATCCAAACGTAAGCAGGAGTAGATAACTGGACTATAAATTGATATAGGCTTCACCGGATAAACTATAAATTGGAATGAATATGGTATAATCGTTGCATCCAAACAGTACTGATGTATGACCTTTTTCTTACATTCTCCTAATGTTGTATTTGGTGGCTTATGTGCAGCATTATCTAGTATCAGTCTGACAGAAACACCTGAAGATGAATGTTGAATGTTCGTCTAACGCTCAACAATTGTCTTTGAATATAATCAACACACTCCCTCAAACCATAATAGAAAACATCCTATGTTTTTTACCTATTCGAGAGGCAGCACGGACAAGTATCCTCTCTAGGGAATGGAGGTACAAGTGGACCACTATTCCCAAACTTGAGTTTGGTTCGTCTACTTTGTCCAAAGGAGAAAACAAAGAGAAGCTATCATCTGACATAGCAAGTGCAAGGAAAAACATGGACGAAAGGTGTAAACTTTTCAATGCTATACACCAAGTTCTGTTAATGCGCCAGGGTCCAATACATGAGTTCACCTTTAACCCGATCGGAACCTACCACTGTTTTGAACTTGATCAAATAATTTTACATTTGTCAAGGAACCATGCTGTCAAGAAATTAACACTTGCGTTTGATTATATCTATAAGTTACCCTTATGTGCCTTCTCTTTGCATCAGTTAACAGACCTATATCTCAGTTTTGTTGATATTGACCATCAACCAATATTCAGTGGATTTGGTAGCCTTAGAAGCTTATGCTTGTATGATGTAAAGATCTTTACAAAAGCTCTTCTTCATCTTTTATCTAATTGTCCATCACTTAAGAGGTTCACTTTGGTAAGTTCTCGCTTGAATATTTATTCTCATGGGCTTTTTAAACTTACCTGAATATTGTAAGTTACTGCAGCTAGGATTTATCGGTAATAAAGATTGCACAATTATTGAGCTATTTGATTGTCTACATGTGATTGAAGATCTCACTATCTATGGGTACAATGCCGATCAGGTAATATTTGTTTTTCCACATAATATATAAGTGAAAGAAAAGAAAATCAAACTTTGGTTGTAAAATTTTGTTTGCTTATTGTAGCTTGTTCTAGACTCGGTTCCAGAAGAGCTTTCAACCTCACTGATTCACCTCAAATACTTTTGTTTCAAAGAAATGTCTTTAGATGGCAACCATCATTTATCTTTTCTTGCTGTTTTGCTCAAATGTTCCCCAAACTTGGAGCACATTGAGCTAGAGGTAAATCTGTTATTTTAATTCTCACCAAAATCTACTGACAAAAATAATGACAACCCTTTCTATAGGCTGCACTGGGGCATAATGATGAAAATGAGATATATTCTGGTATATTGGAAAAATACTCAGATGTTTGGATGGAGCATCTGAAGGAATTGGTGATTTATTGTTTTAACAACTCGAAGCGTTCAATGGAGTTTGTGAAGTTTATCATCTCCAGGTCTCCTAAGTTGAAGAAGGTGTTGATAAGTAGTGTGGTTTATGAGAAGGATGAAGAGTTGGAGATGTTAAAAGTCCTCTTACAGGCCCCACGCGCATCACCGGTAGAAATCGTTGTAAAGTAGTTGGGACGGGACGACAACATCAAAGACTTTAGATAACTCAAGAAATTAGTTTAAAGAAGTATGATGAGTAGTCGTATTGCTACTTGTTTTTCTGTGTTTTTTTCTGCTTATATTAGAGCACCCGGGCTCGTCCGTTATAGTATCACGGGAATGATGTATAACGCGTTAATGTCCACCGCCGGCAACAAGTATAACGCGTGATGAGTTCAACGAAATCGATTTTCGTTATTTGTACAACGCGTTATTCTTTTGTTTTGTGTGTGTAATTGTTGGTTGGGGGGAAATTGTTGGGTGTGGTGGTGAGTGATGACCACCCCGCCTAAAAAAGGTTGTGAGTGATGGAAAAATGGTTGATGACATGGCGGAACTTGATTGGTGCTTGTGAGTGATAGATTTTATCACTAGTGAACCACCCCGTGTCCCCTTACAATAGTTATTTTCTGCCAGCTGGCCTTTGCATTTGATAAGGATACGTGGGGACCGCTAGACTGGCGACGGGTGTTACTCCACTAGTTATCACAAATGTATCCATATTTGTGTTTCTATATATTCGGTTTATATCTAGCTACTGTAGCATTGGGTTTCAGTGTTGAAAATTATATCTCCTAAAATATATAAATAGGGAATTCTACATTATTAGAGATGTAAACCAACAAACCATACTGACAAAAGCGAAACGCACACAAAAAAATGAAGTATTTTAAACCAATAAACCTTGGCCTACGATAAAATACAAATCAAAACCAACAAAATATATATATATATATATATATATATATTTCAAGGATCTGACCTTTTCCCCATCAAATTATCACCGGCGAATTCGTTTCAAATCAAAAGATATTCTGGTTAAGCTATACAGAGAAAAAGGATTGTAGTAAAACCCTAATCAATAAAGAAGGATGAATGCCCATGACATTATAGCTTAGTCGCATCTTGGGTTGGGGTAGGATGAGGCTTTGGGACTATTAGCTCCTGAGTTCGATTCCCATAAGGGGGTTTTCCCAAATGTTTGGAGTTTTCTCCTGAATTGGTGTATAAGCATTATCGCTTAATGGAGATGGATATGATCGGGTGGTTCCGCTGGTGGCACGATGATAGTCTAGTGGTCCGTCAATGATCCAAATTTGTCGTTCAAAAAAAGGATGAACATGCTATAAAGTTAGCATTTCTAATGCATAAAATACAAAAAAAAATCAAATAATTCAAATGTATCATTGTAAAATCAACATGACATGAAATTAAAGTCAAATCCTATACAAATTATCGATTCAGAACACATACTACGGTCAAGATGAAATAGATATAGATGAAATCATCACAGTAGAATCGCCAATGTAGAAGACGACATAGATTTAGGGTTCTTGATTGTAAGAAGATTGAATGAAAAGGGGAATGAAAAAGGAAACTCCCATTGCAAAAAGAGCGGACGAAGAGTTTTAAAAGAGAAGATAGAAAGGAAAGGGTTTACTGATTATGGAAACTCCAATTTGATAGAATGTTGTGTGAGATAAAGAAGCGTGTGTGAGGAGACAGAGGTTCTGAAGTTTGCCGCTCAAAACCTATATGTGAGAAAGATCATATTGTCATGTGACAATAATAGCCTTAAGTTAGTTTCATGTGGTACAAAATTGTTTTGTTTTAGTATAGTTTATAGACTAGATGGTAGAAGGTAAAAGATACAAGTCATTGCCCTATTAAAAAACTTTAACTTTTATAAAAAGTCATAATAAAACATTAATATAAAACCTTTTGATCTATTTTTGTTTTGATTGCTATATTGGCTGCCAACACGGTAGCAAACAAATCGAATTTATTTTTTAATTTTTCTTTTTGTAATTGTATTCTTTTTTTTTAAGAACAAAGTAGATTAGTATTTTGCTTTTGTAAGTTGAGATTTAGCATTAGATCAAAAGAATTTTTAGTTAGATTTATTTTTTTGTCATCACTTCACAATATATATCCAGATATTATATAAGGAACATGATTTTGCTTTTGTAAAAATACTTTTGATAATTTTTGTAGGGTGGAGATACAATAGGAAGTTAATTTGGCTAGGAAGGATAGGAAGTGATCTTGACCATCCATTAAGTTAATCAAGGGTTAAGATTAAATCAGGGAGATTGAAAGTAAGAAAAGAGGCGCGTGACTTTTTTCAGGGGCATTCTAGTCAAGTAAGCCAATAGTTTCTCTCTCCTCCAATTCCCCCCCATTTTTTAAACGTTAATAACTCTTTCATACGACATTATTTTTTTATAAAAATTGCACCAAAAAAACGAGCGTTTTTTTATCTTTAAAACGAGTATACTATTGCTATATTTAAAAAAAAAAAAAATTCAAAACCCAGTTGCGTAAAACGCAATAGAAAAACCCCCAGTTACGTAAAACGCAATGAAAAAAAAAAACCCTAAAAAATGACATTTTTCTAAAACGCAATGCACCAAAAACACAAAGAAATGACTTATTTGTAAAACGTAATGGCCAGAAAACACAAAGAAATGTTTTATTTCTAAAACGCAATAGCCTAAAAACTCAAAAGAAAATGTACTTTATAAAACGCAATGGACTAAAAACCCATAAAAATGTGTTTTACCTAACGTTTGTGTTTTACGGAAGCTCTTGAATGAATTGCGTTTTGCTGTTAAAGAGAGCTATAGGGAATTTTGAATATGCAGAATGTGATTACGATCTCTCCATATTTGCAGACTCACCAAACTTTCCAGATACAAGAATACTAGGTTATGTTTTTAAGGTGATTTGAGATTTGAACCATGGCAACTTTGTCACCCAATTGTTTCTTCATCCAATCACAGTTATATCTCATTCTTGCTCGTTACTGAATAGCCAGAAAGGACTGAAAACACATAAAAAGTGTTTTACCTAAAACGCAATGCACAAAAAACACAAAGAAATGTCTTATTTGTAAAACGCAATGGCCAGAAATCACTTAAAAATGACTCATTCTAAAACGCAATGGACTGAAAACACTTCAAAAATGTGTTTTACCTAAAACGCAATGACTAAAAACACTTAAAAATATGTTTTTTCTAAAACGCAATAGCCAGAAAGGACTTAAAAATGACTCATTCTAAAACGCAATGGACTGAAAACACCGAAAAATGTGTTTTACCTAAAACGCAATGACTAAAAACACTTCAAAAATGTGTTTTACCTAAAACGCAATGACTAAAAACACTTAAAAATATATTTTTTTCTAAAACGCAATAGCCAGAAAGGACTGAAACTGTCTGGGAACTGTCTGGGACTGTGAAAACACTCTTATTTCTAAAACGCAATGGACATATAAAACTGTCTGGGAACTGTCTGGGACTGTGAACTGTCTGAATTGTCTACGAATTATTGTCTTCGAAATGAGCCAATTTCTGGAAAATTAATTTTTCTGATGCATTTTTATTACAGCAATTTAATCAGAAAAAAAATTTTCCGAGCTGACCTGGAACCCCAGCCAGGGGCTCTGCCCCTTGGACCCCGCCAGGGGCTGCCGCCCCTGGGACCCCGCTACCAGGGGCTGCCGCCCCCGGACCCCCGCAAAGATCGTAAAACGCAATGACTAAATCAAAAACCCAGATCATGAAAATGAAATTAAAGAATTTCTTACATGGATCGAAGCCGATTTCTTCATCAATTGGCGGAATTTGAATGATAGAAACACTTATCAACGCTCGAATCGAACGAATCGAGTGATTATCTCCAAAATCGCCGGAAAAAACGAGATTTTTTTATGAAATTAAACTGGGTTTTCTTCAAAAAAAGCTGAAGAACACGTTGATCGGGTTCTGAATCATTGATTTGTGATGAAAATCGCACTATAATGTAGTGATTATTGAGATAGAAAGTGAAGAAATAGTTGAAGATGGTGGATTTTGAAAATGATGGGTTTTTGAATTTACTGGGTTTTGAAAAAGGAAGAAGAAGGAGTTGGATTGACTAAAATACCCTTTCTCTTTATTTTAAAATTTGCCACATGTCATAATCCTATGGCTTCCTATCCTTCCTAGAGAAAATTAACTTCCTATTTGATCTTTACCCAATTTTTGTATAGAAAAAATATATTAAACGTAGATTCTTAATGAATGATTGTTTTCTTCGGGCCATATACATGTGTGAATTAGTTAAAGTATACGTATCTAGATAAAAATAGGGTGGAGATATGATAGGAAGTTTATTTGGCTAATAAGGCTAGGAAGTGATCTTGACCATTCATTTAATTAATCAAGTGCTAAGACTAAATCAGGGAAATTGAAGGAAGAAAAGAGGCACGTGAGTTTGTTTAGGGGTATTCTAGTCAATCCAAGGCAATAGTTTCTCTCTCCTCCAATCCCCCCATTTTTTAAACGTTAATAACTCTTTCATACGACATTATTTTTTTATAAATATTTCATCAAAAAAACAATCGTTTTTTATCTTTAAAACGAGTATACTATTGCTATATTTTCGAAAAAAATTTTGAAAACCCAGTTGCGTAAAACGCAATGGAAAAAACCCAGTTGCGTAAAACGCAATGAAAAAAAAACCTAAAAAATGACATTTTTCTAAAACGCAATGCAACAAAAACACAAAAAAATGTCTTATTTGTAAAACGCAAGCCAGAAAACACAAAGAAATGTGTTATTTCTAAAACGCAATAGCCTAAAAACAGAAAAGAAAGTGTACCGTCTAAAACGCAATGCACAAAAAACACAAAGAAATGTCTTATTTATAAAACGCAATGGCCAGAAAACACTTAAAAATGTCTCATTCTAAAACACAATTGCCTAAAAAAACAAAAGAAAACGTTCTCTGTAAAACGCAATGACTAAAAACAGTTAAAAATGTGTTTTTTCTAAAACGCAATGACCAGAAAACACATAAAACTCTCTTATTTCTAAAACGCAATGGACCAATTTCTGGAAAATTATCTGAATTGTCTACGAATTACTGTCTTCGAAATGCAGCTCAACCCCAGCCAGGGGCTCTGCCCCTTGGACCCCGCCAGGGGCTGCCGCCCCCGGACGGCCGGACCCCCGCCAAGATCGTAAAACGCAATGACTAAATCAAAAACCAAGATCGTGAAAATGAAATTAAAGAATTTCTTACATGGATCGAAGCCGATTTCTTCAACGATTGACGAAATTTGAATGATTGAAACACTTATCAGCGATTGAATCGAACGGATCGAGTGATTATCTTCAAAATCACGGGAAAAACGAGATTTTGAATGAAATTAAACTGGGTTTTCTTCATAAAAAGCTGAAGAACACGTTGATCGGGTGTTTGAATCATTGATTGATGACGAACATCGCACTATAATGTAGTGATTATTGAGATAGTAAGTGAAGAAAAGGTTGAAGATGGTGGGTTTTGAAGTTACTGGGGAGAGAAGAAGGAAGAAGAAATGATTGGATTGACTAAAATACCTTTTCTCTTTATTTTAAATTTTGCCACATGTCATAATCCTATTGCTTCCTATCCTTCCTAGCCAAAATAAACATCCTATTTGATCCCCACCCGATAAAAATATTCAAAAACAAAAAAGATTATAATTTGTAACATATAGTTTAGACGATACTTTTTAAAAAATATAAACATCTAGATATTGTTTTGGTTATGTTATGACTTTATTTTTTAAGTTTTCTTTTCCGTTTGTCGTAGTATGTACGAGTACTGAAATAAATCGAACCAATACCGATCGAATTCCCCTTGCCACCCCACAACAACGCACAAGTTGAATCATCTAGTAATAATAATCATTCAATGTGCATTGGAAGTTTAAGTTTGAGTTGTTAAATGTCTGTTTGGTCCCTGTGGTTTGCAGAAATTGCAGACTTGGTCCCGGGACTTCAAGAAAAGTGGATGTGGCTTTTGCTATGGTGTTTATGGTAGTGGTGGTGGTGATAATGATGGTGGTGGTAGTTGAAGGTGGGTGAGAACAGTAAGCCCAAAAAGGTTTTTATAATATAATATTTTATATTATCTTTTTATCTTTAAGGGTAAATAAGTAAATCCAAACAAGATTACCCTCATGTGACATGCACATGGGGTGTGTTAACTGACAAATCTAACTGATGTTAGGGCAGGGGACCAAGCGAGTTAATTTTTAACAAGTTTGGTACCACGCGTGTAATTAGTAAACCACTGAGATCAAGTCTGTAATTTTTGCAAACCACATGGACCAACCGAGCATTTAACTCTTAAAGGTATTTGTAGTTGATATTTCGTCTAGTATACTATATTATATATTTTTTGTTGAAAAGTTATCAGTATTATATTTAGGGCATGTTTGGGTAAGGCCGCCCGTAATGGGGCGTTTTTTTTTTTTTAAATTAAAAAAAAACGCTCGAAAACGCCCCCCACCCATTACACCCCGGCGTGATGTGGCGTTATTCGCGAAAAAAGGGCCTTGGCGTTTTTTGAAACACGCCGAAATGGAAAATCTTTGGCCAATCAGATATGAGCATGTGGTTTAAAGAGAGAGAGATGAAATTTTGGGGTTTGATTTTGCCAGATTTGTTGGATGTTGCAGGTATCTCGGTCATGAAGAAGAAGAGGATGGAATTTTGGGTGATTGTTTTAAAAGTTTCTTTAGTTTCACATTAGGTCCCTGTAGTTTTAAACTTTAATATCTTTAATATTTCAAGTTTCAAAAATGCTATATCAGTCCCTAAAGTTTTGTTTATTAAATGTCTTATTTGAATCTTTTATAAAACTTAAAATTTTGCAATGTAATTTTTTAGTATTGTATTTTTTTTTTAATTTAATGAAGTATTTTAAGTTTTTAATTTAAAAATAAATAAATAATTGTGTAATGATTGGATGGGGCGTTATTGGGCATTATTCCCACTACGACATTTTTGCAATAACGCCCAATAATGCCCCATGCTGACTGGACTGGCACATGGCAGAAAACGCCCTATGGTGAGGGCATTATTGAGCTAACCACTACACATGGTCTAAGCTTTTTGAAACAACTTATTAACATTTTAAAAAGTTATAAGCTATGTTTGAAAAAGTCAACAAGTCAATGAGCTAACCACTACACATGGTCTAAGCTTTTTGAAACAACTTATTAACATTTTAAAAAGTTATAAGCTGTTTGAAAAAGTCAACAAGTCAATGTTTCAAAAAGCTTATCCAAACATGCCCTTGTTGCCCTTATTTGCAGTGTCTGAAACTGGCGGCGTCGATAAACCGCAAAAGCACACGAAAGGTATATCAGTAGACGTAATTCAGTAGACGTAATTCACCATTTCACTCCACATCAATTCCATGTTGCGCGTGTTAGAGTCGTCGGAAAGGTTAGGGGTTATGAGTTGAGGAGTACCCATCCCACTCAGATTCTCGTAAACCCATTTCAGTTCAGGTATTATTATAAATGAATGCCTTCTGTTTTCCTTTTCAATTGATAGATAGATGTTTGATTTTAGGGTTTATTTTTGGGTTTATTTCGGCGACTTTAGGGTTTATTTTGCTTGAAGCTGATATAATCTCTTTGATGGTGTTGAGTTGAGTGTTTCCTATTATTTATAAGAATTAATAATTGATTAAAAAGAGTATAGTAAGTTCAACTCATCCTTTTATAAGGCGGTTGGGTATGGGGCACGTGAAAGGCCCGTCTCCCCCCTTAGGCCAGTCCCACACCGCCCCCTTGGGGCCGTCCTCGGCATTTCCGTCGGATATGTGACGCCGGGGACGGGGCAAGCTGGTGGGTCCCCCATCTTTGTTCTCTCTCATCCTTTATATATATATTAATATATTATTAATGGTGGGGTAGTCTTGGCTAGTCCCCACACCCTTGGGTAGTCTCCAAAGAAACTATCCTCCCCCGTGATTACGTGGCGCCTACGTGGCGGGTAGTCTTTTGGAGACTAACCTCCCCCATACCCAATAGCCTAATCCTCTTTGTTGTATGTGGTAAGACCGCCCGGTATGGGCCTCGTCTCCGGTCCGGCGCCGTCCCGGTGGATCGTCCCACACCGGCCCCTTGTGGCCCGTCGCGTCGCCAACGTCGGAATCCAGACGGAGGAGACGGGCTTGTTGATTGGCTGTGCAAGTGGGCCCCTCTGACTTCTCTCTCTCCCCCTTTATTTATATATTATATTATATTATATTGATTTTTATTGTGGGGTTGGGTAGTCTTCCACACCCTTGGGTAGTCCCCAAGGGGATGCTCCTCCACCTTTGGTGAGGTGACGCCTACGTGGCAGGTGGTCTCTTTGAGGACTAACCTCACCATACCCTATGGTCTAAGTATTAAACTCATTATATAACCCTTTATAAGTTAATAATAATAATAATAAGCAAAAGTGGATCGCTGGACTATAAATAAACTGATATAGGGTTCAGCACAGATAAAATATAAATTGGAATGAAAATGGTTTAATCGTCGCATCTAAACATTGACGTATGACCATTTTCTTTGAGTTTTAGACTTTGAATTCTACATTCTCCTAATGTTGAGGAGTGATCCTGCTTGTAATTATTTAAAGAATTAATTGATGATTGATGAAACTAGAGTATTGTGAGTTTAACTCATCATTTGATAGTCCTTTTTGTTGTATGTGATACGTATTAAACTTATTATGTAACTTTTTATTAGGTTAATCATAAGCAAAAGTAGATCACTCAACTATAAACTCATATCGGGTTCAGCAGATAACTTATAAATTCGAATGAAAATGGTAATAATTGTTGCATCCAAACAGTCTTGTATGACCTTTTTCTTTGACTTAATACACTTTGTGTGCTACATTCTCCTAATGTTGTATTTGGCGGCTTATGTGCAGCGTTATTTAGTATCAATCAGTCTGACAAAAACACCTGAAGATGAAAGCTAAACGTCCGACTAAAGCTCAACGATTGTCGTCGACTACAATCAACACACTCCCTCAAACCATAATAGAAAACATCCTATGTTTTTTACCTATTCGAGAGGCAGCACGGACAAGTATCCTCTCTAGGGAATGGAGGTACAAGTGGACCACAATTCCCAAACTTGAGTTTGGTTCGTCTACTTTGTCCAAAGGAAAAAACAAAGAGAAGCTACCATATGACATAGCAAGTGCAAGGAAAAACATGGACGAAAGGTGTAAACTTGTCAATGCTATACACCAAGTTCTGTTAATGCGCCAGGGTCCAATACACGAGTTCACCTTTCACTCAAACAAAAGCTACCGCTTTTATGAACTTGATCAAATAATTTTACATTTGTCAAGGAACCATACCGTCAAGAAATTAACACTTGCGATTGATTATATCTATAAGTTACCCTTATGTGCCTTTTCTTTGCATCAGTTAACAGACCTAGATCTCCGTAATGTTGTTATTGACCATCAACCAATATTCAGTGGATTTGGTAGCCTTAGAAGCTTATGCTTGTATAATGTATACATCTCCACAGAAGCTCTTCGTCATCTTTTATCTAATTGTCCATCACTTAAGAGGTTCACTTTGGTAAGTTCTCGCTTGAATATTTATTCTCATGGGCTTTTTAAACTTACCTGAATATTGTAAGTTACTGCAGCTAGGATTTATCGGTCATAAAGATTGCACAATTATTGAGCTATTCGAGTGTTTGCCTGTGATTGAACATCTTACTATCTGGGGGATCTGTGACCATCCGGTAGTATTTATTTAACCACATTATATATAAGCGGAAGAATAGAAAATTAAACTTTGGTTGTAAATTTTTGTTTTTGCATATGGTTGAAGTGGCTTGTTCTAGACTCTATTCCAGAAGAGCTTCCAACCACACTAATCCACCTCAAATGCTTTCGTTTTAACAATATTAGTTTCGTTGATGGCGATGGAATAATTATTCTTGCTGTTTTGATCAAATGTTCCCCGAACTTGGAGAAAATTGAGCTAGAGGTAAATCTTTTTTTATCCTATATATTTTAGTTCTCGCCAAAATCCACTAACAAAAATAATGTCGACCCTTCCCTTCCTGTAGATTGATGATTCTATTGATGATGACAATGAGATATGTTGTGGTATAGTGGAAGAATATTCAGATGTTCGGTTGGAGCATCTGAAGGAATTGGAGTTCATGCGTTTCAGCAACTTGAAGCATGAGATGGAGTTTGTGAAGTTAATCATGGCAAGGTCACCCAAGCTGAAGAAGGTGATCATACATAGCTTGGTTAAAAAGGATAAAGAGTCGGATATGTTAAAAATTCTCTTACATGCCCCACGTGCATCACCGGTAGAAATCGTTGTGAGATCTATATGATAAACTGGTAGTGTTGCTACTTGTGTTTTTTTGTTAAGTCTATGGATTTTATTTGGATGTTGGCTTTCACACTAGAGCTGGTGTGTATATGAGTTAGTTGCTCTAAATCGACTCGTTAAAAGCTCGAATCAAGTTGATTTTAAATGAGCTCGAGATCTATCTTCATACATTGAACTTGGTTGAGCATGCCTAATAAATATAATATTTATAATTACTATTTATATATAACTAAATTAAACTAAAAATGTTGTATGCTATTGTATATATATGTTTATAGTTAAGTTATATTTAAAATAATTTAATAAATATAAATAAAGTATATATTCATAATGATTATTAAATGAATCAAATCTGAGTTAGAGCTCGTTTTTTGTAAAACTATTTTCAAGCTAAACTTGAGCTTTAAAGGCTTGTAATAACAACAATAATAGCTTCAAAGGTTTGTAATAACAACAATAATAATTAATAGTAAGGGTAAAGATCAAATAGAAAGTTAATTTTCGCTAGGAAGGATAGGAAGCCATAGGATTATGACATGTGGCAAATTTTAAAATAAAGAGAAAGGGTATTTTAGTCAATCCAACTCCTTCTTCTTCCTTTTTCAAAACCCAGTAAATTCAAAAACCCATCATTTTCAAAACCCACCATCTTCAACTATTTCTTCACTTTCTATCTCAATAATCACTACATTATAGTGCGATTTTCATCACAAATCAATGATTCAGAACCCGATCAACGTGTTCTTCAGCTTTTTTTTTTTGAAGAAAACCCAGTTTAATTTCATAAAAAAATCTCGTTTTTTCCGGTGATTTTGGAGATAATCACTCGATTCGAGCGTTGATAAGTGTTTCTATCATTCAAATTTCGTCAATTGATGAAGAAATCGGCTTCAATCCATGTAAGAAATTCTTTAATTTCATTTTCATGATCTGGGTTTTTGATTTAGTCATTGCGTTTTACGATCTTTGCGGGGGTCCGGGGGCGGCAGCCCCCGGTAGCGGGGTCCCAGGGGCGGCAGCCCCTGGCGGGGTCCAAGGGGCAGAGAAAAATTAGAAAAATTAAATTTCCATAAAAACGCATTAGAAAAATTGCTGTACTAAAAACGCATTAGAAAAATTAAATTTCCATAAATTGGCTCATTTCGAAGACAGTAATTCTTAGACAATTCAGACAGTTCACAGTGACAGACAGTTTTATGTGTCCATTGCGTTTTAGAAATAAGAGTTTTATGTGGTTTCTGACTATTGCGTTTTAGAAAAAAAAAACACATTTTTAAGTGTTTTTAGTCATTGTGTTTTAGGTAAAACACATTTTTATGTGTTTTCAGTCCATTGCGTTTTAGAATGAGTCATTTTTAAGTGTTTTCTGGCCATTGCGTTTTACATATAAGATATTTCTTTGTGTTTTTGGTGCATTGCGTTTTAGGTAAAACACTTTTTTATGTGTTTTCAGTCCATTGCGTTTTAGAAAACATACATTTTAAGTATATTCTGGCCATTGCGTTTTACAAATAAGTCATTTCTTTGTGTTTTTGGTGCATTGCGTTTTAGGTAAAACACATTTTTATGTGTTTTCTGGCCATTGCGTTTTACAAATAAGTCATTTTTATGTGTTTTTTGGTGCATTGCGTTTTAGAAAAATGTCATTTTTTAGGTTTTTTTTTTTCATTGCGTTTTACGTAACTGGTGGTTTTTCTATTGCGTTTTACGCAACTGGGTTTTAATTTTTTTTTTAAATATAGCAATAGTATACTCGTTTTAAAGATAAAAAAACGCTCGTTTTTTTGGTGCAATTTTTATAAAAAAATAATGTCGTATGAAAGAGTTATTAACGTTTAAAAAATGGGGAGAATTGGAGGAGAGAGAAACTATTGGCTTGGATTGACTAGAATGCCCTTGAACAAACTCACGCGCCTCTTTTTTTCATTTGCCTGATTTAATCTTAGCCCTTGATTAACTTAATGGATGGTCAATATCACTTCCTATCCTTCCTAGCCAAATAAACTTCCTATTGTATCTCCACCCTTAACAGTAATAAGATTTTATAACGTAAATATTAAAATTCATTCTCGATAAATTATATTATGTCTAATCGCTAAAGAAGTGTTCTCTTACAACTTGGAAATCACACGATTTGTTGTAACTTGTGTTACTAGGTGCATATATAAAAAACATATAGATGACAAATTTAACTTGTTTGTCCGATAAAAGAAAATATTTATACACAAACTAGAATAATTGTGCCAAATATATTTTAAAAATCAAAACAAGAAACGTAAGAAAACCTAAACAAACACTAAAACTTTATTCGTTATAACCAGTCTCAACATCAAATAAGAATTATAAGAAGGTGCATTGTTGGACGGAACATGATTGATGATTGTCATACTTAATTGTAACGTAGTTCATAATAGATTCGTAATAGGAAAAATTGTAATACTGTAACAAACTAGTTTTTTACTGACTTGTACAAAGAGGAAAAATTCAGATTTCAATATATGAATTTGGTTTATATATAATTCAATTTCTTCAAACCAAATACCAAACTTAAAATCAACTAATTAATTCGGTTTTTCTGTTTTTTTTTAATTAAAACCACAAAACCCCATATATGTCATTTAGTTTTGACAAAATTGCAGAAAACAACTTTTATGTATACCCCAAACTGCACTTTATACCTTTCACTATGAAATCCGCCAAAACCAACCTTTACGTTCATGTTTTGTTACACATCACAACCTTTACACCTAACCTAGTCAAAAAAGTCAGTTAAATGCAGTCACATGCCTTGCATGTGAGGGCATATATGTCTTTTCACAAGTCTGAGGGGAAGCAAATGCCACCACACATGGTCTTCCATTGAAAACATAACCGTTCATCCCATCTTTACAAGAGCAGCAGAACCTGAATCATAAAAATCAACTTGACAATATCCCTTCGACTTTCCACTAGCCCGTTCATCGAAAAACTTTATTTCTTTTACTCTTCCGTATTGAGATAAAACATTTTCCAGCTCCGCATCTGTTGTCCACTAGGGTAGCTCACCAACAAACAGAGTGGTCGCACCATTGTCTGCTGGTGGTCGAACTTGATTCGTCATCTGAAGAAAATTTGAAGAAAATTTTCACGAACATTAACATCATTGTACAGATCATCATATTCGTCATCTTCACCTACAATCTCATCATCTGCAAGTGCAGGGATTGCCCCATCGCCATGATATTGCATCTTCTGAGACCCGCCAAATTCCTCATCTCCAAAATCTAAATGTTCTTTAGCCATCAAGACAACTCAAGTGAACACCCTGTTTAAATTGATTTGATGAGTCAATCAACGATATACCTTAACCTGCATGATATCATATACAAAAAAAAAAAAAAAAGACTAATAATGAGCCCTGGTTGTCATAAATCATGTACCAAAATCATGATAGCCCAAAGAAGACCTGGATCTCTTATTTAAAGTAAACATCAAATCTTATAACAATTCATGCTTTCTTTATTCCTCCAACAATATTCTTATACCGGTAAGTAAACATACTTACTAAAAACCGTAATTTAGCTAGCTTCATTAGAAAGCTTAAACTGGTTGTAAAAATCCCGACTAGGCGCCGATTAATCACTAGTCCCCACCCCACCCCACGACTAGCGATTACTACAACACTTGCACAACATTAAGGTGGCAAACAAATAACTTCAATCCAGTCTGTTGCCTAATTAAATTTGACTTTGTTTTGATAGAATTACTAATCAGAAAATGATCCAATTGATACACCAACAAAAAGAAGATTAAATATTTAAGATCCTGCCTTAATTTTCTGGAACAAACCAAGTAACGAAACTGGATTCATAGATTTCAAAAGTCAAAACCTAACAATATATACATATAGATCCAAGGCCAATAAACACAAAAACTTATCTTCCTGATCACGATTTCCATCTAACCTAGTTCCAAACAATCAAAATTATGATAAATCTAACCTAATCTTCACAGCTATATAACATATCAAAAGCTAACGATCAAGAAGAAACGAGTAAACAACAATCGGATCGAAGCTCGATTGATGCAAAAACGACATGAAAATGATAAAATATATGGTGGTGCTAACCGGTTTGAGGAGAGCAGAGGTGTCGGCCGTTCGATTAATCAGGAAGAGAGAGGGAGGAGGAGGGTGTTGCAGGTGTAGGAGAGGGAGGAGAAGGGTGTTGAAATTGTATTTATTTGTTAGTTGATAAGGGTTTAAATATAATACATTGAATAAAAGACTTGTGAAAAGACATATATGCCCTCATGTGCAAGGCATGTGACTGCATTTAACTGACTTTTTTGACTAGGTTAGGTGTAAAGGTTGTGATGTGTAACAAAACATGAACGTAAAGGTTGGTTTTGGCGGATTTCATAGTGAAAGGTATAAAGTGCAGTTTGGGGTATACATAAAGGTTGTTTTCTGCAATTTTGTCTTTAGTTTTTTTTAAATTATTTCGATTCAGTTTACAAACTATAATCGTTATAAAGTGATATAGTAAGACTTTACAAATTTCATATATATACATACCTAATAAAAACTAAAAATATCATATATGCCCTTACAAAATGGTTAATATATCGAATACACTCAATTTATTAAAAACAAGATTTAAATACTATTTTAGTCCTTGTGGTTTGCTCGAAATATCTATTTAGTACAAAAGATTTTTGTTTTGACTTTTTAATCCAATAGTTTGGCTTTCATATCAATTTATTAAAAACAAGAGCCAATTGCACAAGAATGTGATTGAGGTGGTACGACACAATGACATAATTATGGTGTTGAGGTTAGTATTAGGTGAGCAAGTAGTGACAGTGATTAGCGCTTATGCTCCACAAGTGGGCCTAGGAGATCAAGAGAAGAGAGAGTTTTGGGATTGCCTAGACGTAGTAACGAAGGACATACATAGGGATGAGAAAGTTTTTATAGGAGGAGATTTTAATGGTCACATTGGTAAGGATAGTGATGGCTTTTAAACGGTGCACGGTGGTTTTGCCTTTGGCGATAGGAATGAGTTTGCAGGGATCTTCTAGACTTTGCGGTGGCTCACGACTTGGGTATTATAAACTCGTTTTTTAGGAAGAGAGAATCTCATTTGATAACTTTTAGCAGTGGGGGACGTAACACACAAATCGACTATCTATTAATGAGGTGTGGAGATCGACAAATGTGGAGGGACTGCAAGGTTATACCAAGAGAGACAGCAGCAGCTTAGCACCATTTTATGGTGGCAAATATAGCCCTAATGTAACACCCCGAAATCGGGTTTGGTAATCAAACCCCGTTATTATTAATACACGGGTAAAATACCGTTAGCAGTAACGGTAACCCGGTAAATATTAGGATTTAAAATAAATAAACCTAATATTCAATAAAACGTGAATAGATGTTTTTAAGGAAATAAGGTTATGAGAGGCCCGAGTTTACGGGACTTAGAATGAAACAGGTTATAACCCCAGGACCAACTAAGTTAACTAGGAATAATTAACCTAGTTAATTATGTGGGATCAAGTGAATGAATAGAAAACAAGATTTTAACCCTCTTTATAAAACATCTAAATATGAGTGACTAAAAATGGGCAAACTAGAAAATGTTTTAATTAAAACATAAACACTCCATATTGGAGTCTCCTGGAGATCGACCAGAGAACAGGGGGTGCGACCCCAAGCTTTATCAAAACCTAGTTCATCACAAAACTCACAAATTGAGGGCTCAAACCAAGTCAAAATCGAAAATCAAGCATAGATTACTGATCCTCATCACAAGAGGATCACAAGGTATGTAAAATTTCATAAAAACTCTCAACTTGAATTTCTCATGTAATTGGGAAAATCTGAAATTATAGTTGCATGTATGTCTTATGATGATCTAGGAACAACTATAGTGTCTAGGGACAAACCCTAGACAAATACAAGTTGAAATCATGTGAAATTGTAGTGAAACCTATGAACATCATTGTAGGTGATTAATGGTTTATGTGAAATTTGATGAACACTAGGAAACAAAGTGTTGATCTAGTATAATTTGACAATTTTGAAGTGATTTCAGAAATTATAGAAGTTAACAACTTTGTAAGATGGTTGATTTATGTGAAATTAGGGCTAAGAGATAAGCTAGAGACTTGATAAATAAACATGTAAAATTCTGCCCTTAAAGTGTTTGTTGAAATGCCTCAAAGAAGGCTCGAAACTAGAATTTTTGTAGTTAAAACACTTAATTGTGATGTTTTGGCTATTATACAAAATGTGATTAAAAAGAGTTCTAAATATGATGAACGTGGTTAGAACTTTGGTTAAAACGGTGGTCTAAAGATAACGCATACCGGGTAATTAAAGAATGCTAAAACTAGTTGATGAACTCGAATATGCAATTAGTATGCTAATGGGCATTTGACTTTTAAAAAGTCAAACTGACCTATAATCCGATAAATGGTAATTTTTGATATGAAATTTGTAAGGTGGAATAATTGTATTAAATTATGATTAAACTAACCACTTTGGAAACGAATGATGATAGTTTGACGCGTAACAAGCTAGGTGGAAGCTTGATGAGGGAGCGGGTCAAACAAATCAAGAAGGAATGGAAAAGCGTAGTTCGGATGCGAGGTAAGTAAAACTTACACCCACTTGTAGTATATGTGTTTATTTTATAAGCAATGAATACAAGAAAGGATTAGGTTCGAATCATGAGTTTTTGTTAAGATCACTTTAAAGTGCAACTAATAACAAGAAAATAAGTAGAGATGGAAATTTAGTCAAGTACCAACTAAAGTAAATGGTAGTTAAAAAGGGGTCTAGTGGCAAAAACCCGAAATGGGTCGGATGGGCAAATTGGTAATTAATAACCATGTTTTGCTATTTATGAAGATGCTTGGTCATATAGGCCAAACGGGTCAATTGGCGTGATAACACCATTTGACAATATCGACTAATGTGGTTGTCAAGTCTTGTGATAACAGGAGCGATTAACGATTCGGATACTCCCGTCACCATAGAAAATGTGATAATAAAAGGGAGGTATAAATCGGGTCTATTTGTTGATCCGAGCCAGGTACGCATATTTATTATGTATGTAAAAGTGCTAATTTGGTCGAATAATTGGTGATAGTCCTTCATTGTAAAATAAAGACCAAAATCGACCAAAACGCCCTTGTAGGCTAAATTGAACAAACAACCCTTAGAGGTTGTTTGGAAACGAGTCTTATGATTAAACAAAAGTTTAGAACGAGTATGGGTAGTGAAAGACGTAATTCTTGGGCCGAAAGACTCCATACGAGTCTTTGCCGTAAAATGATATTTCAAGGGGTATAATTCGGAACACATAGATATCTACTTTAAATCCAACACACATTTAGTTGTGATGGAAGAGTACTAGATAAGAAATATAGGTTACAATGCTAGATTAGAATGAAAGCGAATTTGAACTTAAAAGTGCTTAAAATATCCTTAACGGGTCAAAATAAGCATACTAGTGAAAACGGGTTAAATTTGTGTAATAAACCTATGACTAGAACCCAATATGGTATATAACATTTATTTGAAGAAGTGTATGAAATATAGGAATCAAATAAATACGTTTGTTTGATACAATGCATAAACGGGTCAAAATTTGGTATAAAGGGTAATAAGCCGAAGACTTAAAAGTCTTAAATTTTGTTAAGCCGAATGTCGGATTTTAACTCCATATGATGGAGAATCAAATTACAAACACGTAGGAAGAAACGGTAGGTCAAACGGACTAACGAATAGAAAGATACAGAAGTTTTCGTGTCATTAAGCGGCAAATGGAAAAAGGCTGAGTACAGGGACCACCGTAACTTACGGTGTCACCGTAAGTTACGGTGGAGTTGAACTCTTTATGGCAGTTCTCCCCTGAGTTACGGTGGGGGGAAGTCTTAAATAGGGACCACCGTAACTTACGGTGCCAGGTGGAGGCAAACTTGAAATTCATTGTTTCGGATCAAGAGATTATTTTTGGGATTTCTTTCCATTATCATTTATCTTGTCTGGTACCGTTATTTAAATTATCAAAACTAACTGTTGAGTTGGTTTTGAACACAGGTGTATGTCGAGCGCCCGGACGAAGATCGAGCATCGAGCAAGAACCGAACACACATTAAACAAAGCTTCCGCAACGTTGTTTTGTCGTTATTCTAAACGGCGATTTTAAATCACATTATGTATATCACTTAAATTGTAAAAGTTTTTAACAAACCCGTATTTCCGATGTATATATAATCATTAATTACATGATTGGTTTAACAAAATATATGTTAAACCTTGATTTATAAGAACGGGTGTTACAAGTTGGTATCAGAGCCTTGGTTTAAGAGATTCGAGTATGGTGGGGAGGAACCATGCTTGGACTTAAACCTTATGCTCTTGACAAAGAATAGTGTTCGGTTCGAGGCTTGATCGCAAATCCTGTAAGTGCATGTATGCTAATGGTCTAGCGTGTTAAAGTGTTGTAGACAACACATAGGGTTACCGTGTAATACACGTTACCCCAATTAAATGATTGATATAGTTGACGAAAATACGTGCGTTGACGCGTATAATAGAAAAAGCCTCGTATTATAATACGGGCGATTATTAAAGTTGATATTACTAACTCTTGTGAATGTTTTAATTAAAGGACACTCGCGTTGAAGACGACGAGAGTCAAACGAATTGTGGATACGATGATGGAACGATCCGAAGTATGACAAGAGGAGCATGCTCACTGAGGACTAAATCGCGTAAAGACCGCGAACAAGGTTAATGGCAAGGAACGCCCGTCGGGGCAAACATTACCAGGTACACATTTTAAATAATCGCACAAATAGTAATATGCAACAAATAAGTAGAAATTGAAAGTTGCATATGTAGATTAAAAACTTGGAAAAACCCGAATAGAAAATGTATTCGGGATATTGTTTCCAAGAGAAACAAATAGAGGCGTTACTTACATAGGGCGTAATGTGAAAACTATAAAAAGGTCATGTGTGTCATGTGGTAATCGCTTACTCTGGCCAAGTAAGTAGTGGCATATGATACCATGAACTTCTTATGGCGGACACGTTTACATCTGATGTAGTAAGGGCGGGGTGAATGGGACTAACTTAAAAGTACCCAAATGAATCAAATGAGCAAAATAATTGATAATAATGTAAACGCACAGCCGGGTGACGGAAGCGTATTACATTAGGATGATGAGCCCGAGTGAAGGGACAAAGAAGCATGTAAAATGATTTAGACAAGTATTGGGAGGGAGTGTACTTACACTCGAACCCAGAAAACGCAAGCATGTAAAATGATTTAGACAAGTATTGGGAGGGAGTGTACTTACACTCGAACCCAGAAAACGCAAGCATGAAAAATGATTTAGACAAGTATTGGGAGGGAGTGTACTTACACTCGAACCCAGAAAACGCAAACATGTAAAATGATTTAGACAAGCATCGGGAGGGAGTGTACTTACACTCGAACCCGAAAAATGCAAATATGTCCCTTAACGGGTTGTTTTTGTAAAACGTCAAACTTAAAGACAAAGTCGGAATATAACAATGAAGCGAGGTCTTAATGCACCGGAAGGGTTGCAATAATAACGACTTCGATAAAACACCAGGTTGATGGGTAAGAATTAAACACATGCGTAAACCAAGAGACGTGAATGCGGGTTAAAAAAATAAAAAAATAAAAAAATAATAATAAAAAAAATAAAAGGACTTGGATTACGAGTTATGACTATAAAATCTCGTATATAGAAATTGTGAGTAAATATGTTCAACTATTCGAAGTCGAATGAGTTGAATAAAGAATAAAGTTGATTGCTTATAAGTGATGGATTTCACATTAATAGGTCAAACATGTTGAATACAATATAACACCGAATGGCACAAATGAGCGCTAGTCAGATAAAGGTAGCATTAAATGCAAGAGAATGATGAGTCCGGTATTGGGATATAACCAAATAAGAATACATTATGGACTGTCAATATCCTGGTATGGATAATTGACAAAAGTTAAAGAGAAGATCCTAAAACTAAAACTTCGGTTTTAGTCAGAAATAATGTTTTTACAAACATAAATTCTGATAGGAATTTAAATAATAAGTATGAAAGATACAAGTCTTGACATTGATAGGCGCAAGACAATATATTCGAAAAGTGATATTTTCGAAAATGAAAGGTTGATATAAATTAAACATGATGTGACATAATCACGGTCAAGAGATACATTGTGAAGTAGAATCACATTATAATCAGGCAAGTGGTAAAAAAAAAAAGAAACTGGACAAATAAGTCTAGTTAGTGAAACCGGTTAAAGTCAGCAATTCAAGTTAAGAAATTTGGTTCGCTTGTAAACGGTAAATTCGGTATAACTGAACCGAATAAATAAATTTGAAAATAAAAGGATTTGTTGCTAAAAGTGAAAGATTTCACTAGAGACCTTTAAACGGGTCAAAGTAACGGATTCATAAAGAATTCGATAGTATATGAAAGCGGTGTATATCGCTAAGTTAATTAAACTAGTGGAAATAACGAGATTACGTTATTTCAAGTTGCATTATGTCATATGAGGTACGTAGATGTTATGTAACCAAAAAGATATTACCATATATTTTCTGGTAATACTAACAACTGGGTAAAGTATGAGTAATGCTTAAGAGATTTCTCAGGTCAAATACATTGAGTTTAAAACTCCATGAACTATGTAAGAAAGGTTTCGAGGACGAAACCTCTTTAAGGGGGGTAGACTTGTAACACCCCGAAATCGGGTTTGGTAATCAAACCCCGTTATTATTAATACACGGGTAAAATACCGTTAGCAGTAACGGTAACCCGGTAAATATTAGGATTTAAAATAAATAAACCTAATATTCAATAAAACGTGAATAGATGTTTTTAAGGAAATAAGGTTATGAGAGGCCCGAGTTTACGGGACTTAGAATGAAACAGGTTATAACCCCAGGACCAACTAAGTTAACTAGGAATAATTAACCTAGTTAATTATGTGGGATCAAGTGAATGAATAGAAAACAAGATTTTAACCCTCTTTATAAAACATCTAAATATGAAGGACTAAAAATGGGCAAACTAGAAAATGTTTTAATTAAAACATAAACACTCCATATTGGAGTCTCCTGGAGATCGACAAGAGAACAGGGGGTGCGACCCCAAGCTTTATCAAAACCTAGTTCATCACAAAACTCACAAATTGAGGGCTCAAACCAAGTCAAAATCGAAAATCAAGCATAGATTATCCTCATCACAAGAGGATCACAAGGTATGTAAAATTTCATAAAAACTCTCAACTTGAATTTCTCATGTAATTGGGAAAATCTGAAATTATAGTTGCATGTATGTCTTATGATGATCTAGGAACAACTATAGTGTCTAGGGTTAAACCCTAGACAAATACAAGTTGAAATCATGTGAAATTGTAGTGAAACCTATGAACATCATTGTAGGTGATTAATGGTTTATGTGAAATTTGATGAACACTAGGAAACAAAGTGTTGATCTAGTATAATTTGACAATTTTGAAGTGATTTCAGAAATTATAGAAGTTAACAACTTTGTAAGATGGTTGATTTATGTGAAATTAGGGCTAAGAGATAAGCTAGAGACTTGATAAATAAACATGTAAAATTCTGCCCTTAAAGTGTTTGTTGAAATGCCTCAAAGAAGGCTCGAAACTAGAATTTTTGTAGTTAAAACACTTAATTGTGATGTTTTGGCTATTATACAAAATGTGATTAAAAAGAGTTCTAAATATGATGAACGTGGTTAGAACTTTGGTTAAAACGGTGGTCTAAAGATAACGCCTACCGGGTAATTAAAGAATGCTAAAACTAGTTGATGAACTCGAATATGCAATTAGTATGCTAATGGGCATTTGACTTTTAAAAAGTCAAACTGACCTATAATCCGATAAATGGTAATTTTTGATATGAAATTTGTAAGGTGGAATAACTGTATTAAATTATGATTAAACTAACCACTTTGGAAACGAATGATGATAGTTTGACGCGTAACAAGCTAGGTGGAAGCTTGATGAGGGAGCGGGTCAAAAATATCAAGAAGGAATGGAAAAGCGTAGTTCGGATGCGAGGTAAGTAAAACTTACACCCACTTGTAGTATATGTGTTTATTTTATAAGCAATGAATACAAGAAAGGATTAGGTTCGAATCATGAGTTTTCGTTAAGATCACTTTAAAGTGCAACTAATAACAAGAAAATAAGTAGAGATGGAAATTTAGTCAAGTACCGACTAAAGTAAATCGTAGTTAAAAAGGGGTCTAGTGGCAAAAACCCGAAATGGGTCGGATGGGCGAATTGGTAATTAATAACCATGTTTTGCTATTTATGAAGATGCTTGGTCATATAGGCCAAACGGGTCAATTGGCGTGATAACACCATTTGACAATATCGACTAATGTGGTTGTCAAGTCTTGTGATAACAGAAGCGATTAACGATTCGGATACTCCCGTCACCATAGAAAATGTGATAATAAAAGGGTGGTATAAATCGGGTCTATTTGTTGATCCGAGCCAGGTACGCATATTTATTATGTATGTAAAAGTGCTAATTTGGTCGAATAATTGGTGATAGTCCTTCATTGTAAAAGAAAGACCAAAATCGACCAAAACGCCCTTGTAGGCTAAATTGAACAAACAACCCTTAGAGGTTGTTTGGAAACGAGTCTTATGATTAAACAAAAGTTTAGAACGAGTATGGGTAGTGAAAGACGTAATTCTTGGGCCGAAAGACTCCATACGAGTCTTTGCCGTAAAATGATATTTCAAGGGGTATAATTCGGAACACATAGATATCTACTTTAAATCCAACACACATTTAGTTGTGATGGAAGAGTACTAGATAAGGAATATAGGTTACAATTCTAGATTAGAATGAAAGCGAATTTGGACTTAAAAGTGCTTAAAATATCCTTAACGGGTCAAAATAAGCATACTAGTGAAAACGGGTTAAATTTGTGTAATAAACCTATGACTAGAACCCAATATGGTATATAACATTTATTTGAAGAAGTGTATGAAATATAGGAATCAAATAAATACGTTTGTTTGATACAATGCATAAACGGGTCAAAATTTGGTATAAAGGGTAATAAGCCGAAGACTTAAAAGTCTTAAATTTTGTTAAGCCGAATGTCGGATTTTAACTCCATATGATGGAGAATCAAATTACAAACACGTAGGAAGAAACGGTAGGTCAAACGGACTAACGAATAGAAAGATACGGAAGTTTTCGTGTCATTAAGCGGCAAATGGAAAAAGGCTGAGTACAGGGACCACCGTAACTTACGGTGTCATCGTAAGTTACGGTGGAGTTGAACTCTTTACGGCAGTTCTCCCCTGAGTTACGGTGGGGGAAGTCTTAAATAGGGACCACAGTAACTTACAGTGCCACCGTAAGTTACGGTGGAGGCAAACTTGAAATTCATTGTTTCGGATCAAGAGATTATTTTTGGGATTTCTTTCCGTTATCATTTATCTTGTCTGGTACCGTTATTTAAATTATCAAAACTAACTGTTGAGTTGGTTTTGAACACAGGTGTATGTCGAGCGCCCGGACGAAGATCGAGCATCGAGCAAGAACCGAACACACATTAAACAAAGCTTCCGCAACGTTGTTTTGTCGTTATTCTAAACGGCAATTTTAAATCACATTATGTATATCACTTAAATTGTAAAAGTTTTTAACAAACCCGTATTTACGATGTATATATAATCACTAGGCTATCACCCGGGAACTTCCCGGGTTAGGAAAATTTAATTTACAATTAACAAAAGTATATAAATAACACTTTGAACCTTTTAAGTATTCTCTTTCCCTTCTCCACCACAAATTTTTAGTTTGGTTTCATAAGTATCCCGACTTTGGAAGACGTCTGATTTGTCACATTTCTATTTTAGAAAAAATAAAACGAAAATAATAATGACAATTCAACCTGATTAAAGAAGCAACTCAAATCATTTGTTACCTCTAATTTTATAAACAATACCGATACTGACCTAAAGGTGCTCCATTTCAGGTTTTTAAGTTAAATTGGTGCTTTCCACCCGTGATTCGGGACGACCATACCAATTTTTAATAAAAAAGTGCTAAACCAATTGCGCAACGTGACGATACAACGTTTTTTTCTTAACATGTTTTCAATCTTTACCCCGAATTTTGTCGGTTTTTGGTATTATTTTCAAGTTTCATGTTAGATTTCAGCCTATAGAATTTACTGAAGCAGTAACAGGACCTATTAGGTTTCCATGGAATTTATTTTTTCAAGTTTCAAACCACTAATTGGGTTTTAGTATAAAATCATGAACTTGAAACACTTATACAAAACATATATGATAGTTTCTGCATATCAAATTTGATACCAAAGAATGAATAGAAACCAAACATTAACATAAATTATTTAGGCTCAAAATTGGTTTTTCGTTGTGGCTGCAATACTTGCCATGCCTAAACAACAAACACACATTTTTTGAATAAATACAACACATTACAGTAGTAATTAGAATTTAAATGATGATAATATTGTCGTATGTGTTAACATCAAACCCAAGAGCATGAAAAGAGGCCATTGATTAACATCACCTGCTAAAGGCCTATCTTTGATTGGCAAGAGTTTCTTCTCCAATCGTCCATCTAGTAATTTCCACTGTCTTGACTATCTCTCCTGGTCGTCTCCATAGCCATAATTGTTGACTTTTATAGCTCTTTACATCAAGCTGTTGACTTTTACATTTGTTATAACAAATGCTAATCCACTTTGAGCTTTTATTAGAAAACACATTAGCAAGCCATTGCCTTTCTTGATTCTCACAAATTGGTCATCAAGCACTTCTTGGCATATTCCTGCAAACCATATAATTAGAAAGTTGGAATCTTTTATTAGAAAACACATTAGCAAGCCGTGGGCTCCAGAAGCGCGAATTTTATAACCAAGATTAGAAATTCGAAAAACTTTGGAATCTTTTGACCCGCCGGAGTGATTCAACCCTCCACGAAAATGTAACCATTTGACCCAGTTTGAGGCAAAGTGTGACTAAATCAACATGTTTACACCAAGGTCACCCATTTCTTGAACCCACAAAATTCACGATGAGCAAATAGGTCTTACTTCATTGAAGGATTGAATATCACTTCCCCATAATCAAGCATCACAGCCAACATCCCGGATTCTCCAACCTAGAAATTACAAATGCAGAAAAAAAAAACATATAAAAAATAATAATAACAATAATAATTGAAACAATAAGAGTTGGTAAAACGTCAATAGAACATACAAAAAAAGTAATAAAGAAAACTGCTAGGTAACGTGTTATTAACAAATCCGCACATACAAATATCTAATGAAGGTGGCAAGTAACGTAGGTTGGATTATAGGTTTAATTGAAGTGGGTCGAATTGAGTTGGGTTGGCCCGCTAACATTTCTTTTAACTATATATATAAAAGTATTTATGAATAATTAAAGTGTTAACTATGACTACCAAAGCAAAATTACTATAATTGTTGACTCTTAAAAAAAAATTCAGAAGTAGCATGCGTTAACAATAGACTATGAGCGACTTCCAACCTAATTGACTTGCCTATTGTTTATAAAATACAACCCAATTACCCATACGCGATAATGACTCGTTCTGGATCACAATTGCCAACTATAGTATGAATTTTTAATAATAGTTCAAGTGACGAAAAGAAAGAACGCACCTAAACAGCAGCTGGAATTCATATGAGCATGGGGCAAACCACTTTTTCGAAGCTCCACTGTATATATAAGTACACATATATGGTAAAGTAAGCAGGGCCGGCTCAAACTTTTTGGGGACCCAAAGCGAACACTAAAATCGAGACCATTAAATTGGTAAACCATATAATAGGTGAAGTAAAACTTACCAAGAGCTATCGTATTTATGGGTACTTCTAGCTTAACCATTTTTAAGTGTAATCGGAATTGTTGTAAGCGTTTTCCTCGTTTCTTGAAAATTGTTTAATCTTCAACATGTTTGGAATCATCAACTGGCGTGTAGCAATCTGATGCACTTTGATCCCAAAAGCTGATGCGTGATGAACAATGTGCGAACCGCACGCATCAGGTATGCGAGGCGTTCTTTATAAAAAAAACATATTGATACCTAATATCTTAACTTGTCAATCTTTAAACACTAAATATAAGACACTTTCACCGTTTATTTTCAGATTTGTTCAAGCGATAACTTGTTCAAATACTGGTCAATTGTATAAAGCGCCACATCCGACCACGTCATATAATAATCTTTTATTTTTTCCGCTAATTATTGCCGATAAAGTAGTAAATAGAGCATTAAATATTTAATTTACATCATAAAGTTATATATAAGGTTAAATGTTTAATTTATCTGAGAAATAGTTATTATTATTGTCATACCTTAGCACCAAAGTTAATCATGAAGGCCAGCAAAGAACCAAGTGGCAATCGAACCCACATCCAACATTCACATATGCAAGAAATGCTTTCCATCCACATCCAACCAAAGTTAATCTTCCTCTTTTAACTCTTGCCTCTTTTCAGATTTGTACAAAGTAGCCGATTTACCTGAACCTGAATCTCCCCTGTTTCATTAGTAAACAGATCAAAATTGTGAAACGCTTAATTGGACAATGGTAGCTAGAGACGGACTGGATGGGTAACAGTTTCAACCCGTTCGTTTGTAATACGGGCTGTAAAACAGGCTAGGTCACATCACGTTGACCCAGACATACTTTTTTGTTCGTTTATTAATCTTGTTTACAAATAATCAATGAGTTAATTGTGATTAGAAAGACATCTATGTACTTTACCCTAAACAAAAACTTTGGTGAACTACAGGGACCATCTATGTACTTTACCCTAAAGAAAAGACTTGAAACGATTTCAACCCGTTCGACCAACACCAACCCCGGGCAAAAACTGATGTCTTGACCCAAACCCATTTTCACATATTAACCACAACCCATCCAATCCATCCATTTTGCTACCTCCAAATAACAAAATTTAGTCTCCACGGAATCTTACCATCTCAATACAATCTTGATGAGAGTTTTAATGATGGAAGAAAGCACATCAGTAGGAAACTGTTGTTTGGTGAAGTTCCTAAAGCACTTGATGGAGGTCAATCCTGGAGGTTTAAATTTAGTATAATTAAATATTTTGTCAAGGGCTAAAGAAAATAACAATAATAATAATCTCTGAAGGTAAAATAAAACTTCGCACAATTATGATACCTCGCTGAAGGCATTGACTATCATCCCTGCATCTGAACAATAAAAAACACACATTGATGGAGCTGCCTCCCACCCTGGCTTGACTCATTTACAGCTCGTACACTGAAATTGTGAAACAAAAATGAATTATTTGAAAATTGTAAAATAAGTTAAAACCATAGTTTAAGTACCTTTATGATGTTTTATTAGGTTTATGGTTATCAAATTCTTTTACATTTTGACCTAAACCAAATACCAACATCTTAGCTGTAGATAAATTTAGCAAATCACGATACAAGTCGAGTACAAATATCTTACAAATAATGAATTTCAGATCCAAAAACATTACCACACCCTCAACGTTGGGGAATATAGCGTCACCGGATCTAGAAACAGTGGGAGCCATTTATGTCTTCAGGCCTTCAACACCGACCTACAATGATTTTTTTCACGTCACGTATACCACAACGCATAGTAAAATAAGCGTTTGCATAGTCATACCGCCGACCAGACCCAACCATATTCCCTGCATAATGTTTTCAATCATAGGTCGTTTACCATCCGACCAGTCAAATTTTCTTATAATGATCTTTTATTTTTTTCCGCTAATTATTGCCGACAAAGTAGTACATAGAGCATTAAATATTTAACTTACATAATAAAACTATATATAAGGTTAAATGTTTAATTTAGATGAGAAATAGTTATTATTATTGTCATACCTTAGCACCAAAGTTAATCATGAAGGCCAGCAAAGAACCAAGTGGCAATCGAACCACATAATAACACCCAACATTCACCTATGCAAGAAATGCTTGCCATCCACATCCTACCAAAGTTAACCTTCCTCTTTTAACTCTTGCCTCTTTTCAGATTTGTACAAAGTAGCCGGTTTACCTAAAGCTGAATCTCCCCTGTTTCATTAGTAAACAGATCAAAATTGTGAAACGCGCTAATTGGACAATGGTAGTTAGAGACGGGCTGGATGGGTAATAGTTTCAACCCGTTCGTTTTTAATACGGGTTGTAAAACAGCCTAGGTCACATCACGTTGGCCCAGACATACTTTTTTGTTCGTTTATTAATACTGTTTACAAATAATCAATGAGTTAATTGTGATTAGAAAAACATCTATGTACTTTACCCTAAAGAAAAACTTTGGTAAACTATAGGGACCATCTATGTACTTTACCCTAAAGAAAAGACTTCAAACGATTTCAACCCGTTCGAGCCAAACCTTTGTTTAGCTAAATTTTTTTTTACTTGACCCGTTTGATATAAAATAAACCCAAATCAACCTAACCTACCTATTAAACAACCAACTCAGTAAAAAATAACGCGTCTATGAATAATTAATCATTAAATTTAAAAAAAAACTAATAGGTTGTGATGCAAGAATGAATGGTTTGGGACAAGTTATGGAAATATAAATTTAAAAGGCGAAAAGAAAGCAAGACAGCTGATAAAAGATACAAACCTGCAGTTTTAGGGAATCAGTTGGCATGCTGCAATTGTATTGGTATTTAAAGGGTCCATTAAACTTTCTTCACTCACACAATTCGTGCAATGTTCGTCATCGCACGAAGCTTCTTCACCATGCTAGAGCAATCGGGATAAATTCGGCTCGCTTTTTGCAACGAATTTTCCATGGCCCGCATCCTCTGAAAGGCCCTGAAGAGATTATCAGACCAGTAAATTGAAAAACTTTAGCTTTAAAGAAATGGGTCAAACATTGCGCGAAGTGTATTTTTAACGCATAAAACTTCCTAAACCCTTTCAACCGAAGTAATTATATTTCCATTAAGACGACATGATTTTTGTAAATAATATTTGAGACACTAATTACTTGCAAAAAAAAAAAAAACAGGACAATAGCGTTTCAGGTCAACCAAACACGTCTACTTTTGAAGCATGTCAAAAGCCATTTTGCTAATTTCTAGACGATTAAATTGCCATTTTTCTTCGTTAATTCAGGGGTATTTATGTCTTGTTTGTTAACTTAAAGGGCAATTCGGTCTTTTTCAGGGGTATTCGGTCTTTTTGCATAAAGTGAGAAAGACTGAATCACCCTTTAAGTTAACAAAAAAGACAGAAATATCCCTGACTTAATGGAGAAAAATGGATGAAGTTAACGTGCTGGATGAAAATGGCAAGATTTTAAACCTTTTGGATTCAGATGCGGAAAAACAAACCTTTGGACGATCGAAAGTCGCAAAACTGGCAAAACCTCAGGGACGAAAATGGCATTTTACTCATCTAGAAATAAGGCTTGGCATTTATAGTTTTATACAAAATCAAACTTATGTGTTTGATTACATAGTATATGAATTTTTTTTTCATCTATATTCCACAATAATCATGTATATGAAGCAAAAGAATGAATAAGTAACCTCTTAGACAGATCAGAATCTTTGCCAACGTCTCCCATGGCTTGTTCTAGTTCTTTAACTCGTAACCGTAATTCCTTTATTACATGAGTATTGCCAGCTGGCAATGCAAAACTTAAGTAAGCTTTGGCTCGTATCAGCTGGTCTTTCATCTCTTTGATCTTCTTATCCATTACACTCCGTTCTTGTGGTTGCACATCATTTCTTTTTGTGACATCATTGTGTCCTTTTGCATCAGGATCTCCTGCTGAAATCATTCATCGTAAAATGATTAATACTCGAAGGAAAGCAGTGATCAATTAACCTTAGATACAAATAAGACACGCAAAAGACCAACCATTTCGTTTTGTAATATCATTTTTTTCAGCGGGTTCATCAGACTTAACACCCAAAACTGGGGATCCAGAACTGATGACAGGATCAAAGGTTACATCTTTGTAAATGTTTAAGATGGTTTCTCTTAAGCCTCCACCTTCCTCCTAATACACCACCATAGGTAACTTAAGGCTCCTCAAAAATAATAATAACATATTTAAAACTATAGTTCTTTGTCACATGAATATTACAATGAAATTACAAGAGAAGCTAGCATTTCATATTACCTGCTTAACTAAATTTAACCTCAATAGTTCCCTCCTGCCTTTCTGGAAAATGAAAAAAAAAAGAACCCTTATAAACTAATCCACATTAATAAACACTAATTATAGCAAAATCAACCAGAGTGTTCATATAAAGAAACTATGAGTATCTAATTTTATCACTTTGTATGGGGTGACGTTATACAAACACCACTCACACACGTACACTATCTAGAATTCTAGACACCACTGATGTGTCATACGGGCCGTATGAAAGGGGCAAAAAGTAGTGACACAGGCAAAAAGTAGTCACACGGCGTTATCACTTTGTATGATAGAGGCAAAAAGTAGTCACACGGGCTGTATGAAAGGGGCTAAAAGTAGTCAAATGGGGCCGTATGATAGGGGCTAAAAGTAGTCAAATGGGCCGTATCGTCATACTCAGTATATCGCAATTAAATATTCACAACTTCAGGTGAGATCAATGATATGCACAATTCTAGAGATGTCAATTTGACCCATTTGCTTATGCATGGGCTGATTAGTTTATTTAAATATATATTATATATGGGTTACATGGGTCATATAGAGAAAATGTAAAAAGGTTAAATCATACTAATGCATGACTTAATTATCTATAGAACATTTTAAAATATGGAGCATGAAACTTACGCTTTCTATTGGCAACATCAATGAATCCATGTTTTTTAATCCGCTGCAAGTAAGCAATATATAAATTAATATTAATAATGTAACATAAAGTTTGTAAGCAATATATAAATTAATAATAATAATGTAACAATATATGGTACCTCTGATGTCTGCTTGGTGACTATCCAATAAATAATGTAACAAACACCATGAGAAGTGAAGAGGGTCATAACACTATGGCCTAGCCATATGTGATACTTGATGCTGGCCTCAGAAGTTAGCCCGAACAGTGACAATATAGACGATCCTCGAGTCACTGGGAAGAACAAAAATGCTAGACACAAGTTACCAATTAACCCGAATCGTAGAGCCACTGAACTCAACTTCGATTGCCATCTGTCAACAAAAACAATCTCGGGTTAACTACTTAACTATACCATGTCGAACAAAAATACGATGATCATGTCAAGATATTGATTGATCACTTACAGTTCTTCTCCCTTTTTTGCTGCTGTTTTATGGTTAATACCAGCAAAACTGACATGTAAGTATGTTGTGAAAGACCAGACAATGAGAGCGATAAACATAATTTCTATAGTAAACATCTAAAATAGGGGTTTTCAAAGATACGCCCAATTAAGTATTGTAATCACACATGATATAAAGAAATCGCATGTAAAACATAAAAAAACCGGGTTTTTAAATATAAGACCAATAAAATCTTGTAATCACAAATAATATAAAGAAATCACATCTAAAACACAAAAAAAAAACAATGGAATCAGTAAAGAATTCAATGGAGAAACGAAACAGAATCTGTAAATATTAACAAACAATTAAAGAAACTAACCTTAAAATCACCTTTAGCGTTTTGCATATCTAGATCAGAAACGAAGTGAAAACCTTAAAATTATTAGATTTGAACAAAATTAAAACCCTACCAAGACGTGTTGTTTAAGGACGAAATGGAACCCAGAAATCGAACAATCTTCATCTCCGTAAACCTTCTTGACTATCTGCAATGAAAGAAACCTTATTGACTATCGAAGATGAGATCAAATGTGCAAAAGAAAGAGAGAGAGACCTGCGTCGCCTCCAAGAGCTTCATGAACAGAAATCCGACCATAATCTCCCATGGCAAGTAGGCTTTCTGACGAATAGTTGAAAACCAATATATCAAAATCAAATGTCAAGAACTTCAAATCGGATACAGAAACTTACCATGAATACAATCTTTAGAGGCAACTTTTGGGTGGCGACGATCGAAGAAGAGTAGATTAGGATTGGGATTCAAGATCTGAAGAGTTTTCTAGGGCTTTGCAAAGTAGCGGTGATGAAACGTATGAGGGAATTAGGAAATTAGGTTAATTAAGGAGTATATGTAGCCGGGTCAAAACTATGCGGATATGGGTCTCGTGATTCGGATCCCGTGTAGAAACATCACGTTTCTCTAATTTTCCCGCCAAAAATCTAGTGAGGTTGCACAATGTAGTGCCACGTGTCCCAAACCTTATTTGTTTATTATATATATAGATTAATTACATGATTGGTTTAACAAAATATATGTTAAACCTTGATTTATAAGAACGGGTGTTACACCTAAATGTAAGGCTAACCGGGGGGGGGGGGGGGGGAGGAAAACCCGACCTAGGATCCGTTGGGGAAACTTGAAGGGAGACAAGATTACGGTGTTTAGAGATAAAGTTAGCATGATGACAACGACTCAACTAGGTGACGACACAAAGCGAACGTGGGAGGCTATGGCGACTACAATCACTACAATGGCGATTGAGACTCTAGGGTTCACAACAGGGAAGACTAGTGGGCATAAGAAGTCCCGGTATTGGAATGATGATGTGCAAACCAAAATAAAGGATAAACAACAAAGTTTTAGAGATTTTTTAAGATGCACAAACGAAGAGGAGCGATTGAGGTTGAGGGAAATATACAGGAATGCAAGAAGGGAAGTGAAAAAGGCAATGATAAAGGCAAAGAACACGGCCTATAAGCATATGTATGAACGTTTAGAAACTAAGGATGGGGAGAATTATATGTTCAAGATTGCCAAAGCTAGGGAACGAAAGAGACATGATCTAGGATTAGTAAAGTTCTCTCACTCATATTTATGAACGTTTAGAGATGGGGAGAATTAAGTGTTTATTAAAAAAAGCATTACACGCCGCAACGCGCGGTGGGTAAATTACTTCACACGTCAATATAACGAATATCCCACTAACGCCATACACACACCACGAACACCAAGAACAACTATGAGGCGACAAAATAGGCGCACCCGCCGCAACGCGCGGGCATTCCCACTAGTAATATTAAAGAAGAGGAGATTAATACTTTTCTAGAACATATAATGCATGTTTTATAAGTTCATAAATTTTTTTGTCACTTATTATATTTCGTCATTTAGTGTAAACTTTTTCATTTAAAACACATGTAGTATAACTATTGTTTTCTATTTGTTTTACTTTAACCAAATTACTTTTCAATCCCTAAATAGTTTTTTAACGAACACGTTAATACCGTTTTAGACATATTTTTTTTTATTTTTATTTTTCTTTGCTATAACGAGTGTGGCAAAAGTTTTTCTTTTAGTTTAATATTTTTTAACGAATACGCCGATACTCTTTTGAACATAATTTAAAAAAAAATTTCTTTGCTATAACGAGGGCGCTAAAGCCGACCAATTTTATCGTTTTCTTTTTCGTTTAGCTTAATTTTACCTTTGTTATTTACTATATCATTTTACCTTTTGTTATTATTTTGATGTTCAAAGCCGAGTTACACGACGCAAATAGCATAATCCATTAATATATCATTTTAATTGATTTTACAAATTTATTTATCGGTTGTCATGGTGTGCAATACGTTCTGAAATCCAACCACATCTCTGCGCAACGCGTGGATTACTGCGACCCTAGTTTTCTTAAAAGTAACACTAATTGTCCGTGGTAAAAATATTACATTTTAAACCGTAATTCTTTTTTAATTAATAAAATAAAATTGGTTCGGAGATAGATGAAGTCCCCATCTAGTGCGTGTTTGGCTTAGCTTATTTTGAGGGTAAAAAGACTTTTGAAGGGCAAAAGGACTTTTGAAAAGTGTTTGGCTTTCCTTTTGAAGGGCAAAATTTGAAGGGCAAAATGACTTTTTGCAAAGTGTTTGGCTTTGACTTTTTGAAAAGTGTTTGGCTTTCCTTTTGAAGGGCAAAAGTTCCTTTGGACTTTTGAAGTCCCCATCCTGACTTATTTTGGGCACTCACCGAGTGTGAAAGAAATTAGGGTTTATGAGTTGAGTACCCTTCAACACAAATTCTGCATTTCAATTCAGGTATTACTTCGGTTATTTTAGGGTTTATGAGTTGTTCTGCCTTCTGTTTTCCTTTTCAAGAGATAGATGTTTGATTTTAGGTTTTTATTTCGGTTATTTTTGGGTTTATTTCGATGAGATTAGGGTTTATTTCTGTCATTTTGATTGTGTTATGTTTCCCTTTTTGATAGTTGTTACTTTCGTAAGGGTGTAAGGGGCACTCACCTAAGAGGTGAGTCCCCTCTCTTACGCCCAACCAATCAATCAGTGTCACGTCAACTCCCCTCTTAAACTCCCCTAACACCCCATTTTGATGGCGGCACTCCCCTCTTTAGGTGACTTGGTTTTTTTTTTAATAAAAATATTAATAAAAATTAAATAAAATTTAACAAAATAAAACTACAAAATAAAAATAACATTAAAACTAGAAAATACATTCAAACTAGAAAATAAAAATTACATTCAAACTAGAAAATAAAAATTACATTAAAACTAGAAAATAATAATTTTAGAAATCGATTGGCCACCCGTACTTGTTAGCGATGTCGCGTTTTCGGGCGAGGATGAACGGCAACATACTTGGCGGAGCATCGTCGTGCGGCTTGATGAATATTTCCATATCTCGATCGTAATTGTAGTTTTTCATCGTCTCTCGTTGTTCCGCTATGAGCTCGAGAGCCTGCGCCTCTCTTTTCCTCCTCAATTCAACCGCCTCCAATTCAATCGCGTTTTTCTTTTCTTTCATGGCGGTGTACTCTTTGAATTGTGCCGCCAACTCGGCCGAGCTTCCCTCGGACGATGTCGCTTGACGCTTGTCTCGCCGTTGTGCTCTTTGTGGCGAGGGGTCTTCATTCATATCGGGTATGGAAGGGTCCACCTCAACGGGCTTTCTTTTATGTCCCGAACCTTCCCCTTCCTCACCCAACAATGGGACTTGGGCCCATTTGTCGTGTTTTCGAAGGACCTCCCACGCCTCGATATGTTGAAAACCGTTCGGATATCTCTCTTTAAATTCTGTTAAAGCGACTTTCATCACGTCGAGATCCTTGACTCCGCTTCCTCGTGTGCGATCCTACATGTTAAAAAAATATAAACTTAGTAAAGAAAAATAAAAAATATACAATGTTAAAAAATATAATTTTTACCGCTTGTTGGTATAGGCCGTTGAAAAAGTTTATTTTCGTTTGCATCGGGCCCCATTTAGACCGTACTTGATGCACGGTCCGGTTACTTCCACCGACGGTGGCGTTAAAATGATTTAAAATCTTACGCCAAAAACTATCGCGGTTTTGTTGATTGCCCTTCTTTTTGTCGGTAGAGCAATGTACATACGCCTTCGCCAACGCCTCTTCTTGGACCTTTGTCCATTTTTCGCTCGTCATTTTTCCCTTTTTTTCCCGAGCGTCATCTTCTTCGTTGCCCAAATCTGCATCCACATTATATTCATCGTCCTCGTCGCCCAAATTTTGAGTTTCGGGCACTACCTCATCGTCCTCGTCGTCCCAAACAGGTAGAGGACGTTCAACATTTTCTTGGACCGATGGAACTTGTGGGGAACGAAAACTATATGGGTCGAAGGCGGGGGATAGAGGAGGAGCATCCATTGATAACAAATTTTGAAAACCGTAGCCGAAATTGGGTTGAAGGTTGGTTGCTTGGGTGTTGTAAAAGGAGGGGTGTGAAGGTTGTTGGAAAAAAAACGGGGGTTGTGGAGTATATCCGAAAGGGGGTTGTGATTGTGCACTTGCACCGCTCGAACCACCACGAGACGGTTGCTTGCCTCGTCCCTTAGTTTTTTTCTTGGCTTCGCGGGGTTGGTTCTCCATTGCTCGGTTTGAGAAGTGGGTGTGGTTTGAGAATATAAAAAATTTGTGAAGTGGGTGTGGTTTGAGAGTATAAAAAAATGAAATTTGTATAAAAAATGTGGTTTGATGAGAGTGTGGTTTGATGAGAGTATGAAGGTATGGTTATTTATATTTGAATAAAAATTGAAATTTTTTTTTTTTTATAAAAATGACCGTTTGACAACGGTCCTCTTTCGAAAATCGTGCCAAACCACGCGGTTACTCCACACCGATCCCTATCACCGATTCGGGTCCCCGCTTTGATGGCGGCGGTGTTCCCGATCGGTGACTAGGGTCAACGCACCCCTTCCCCGCGAACGCCCCGTACACCCTAAGTCTTTTACTTTCATCCACAGAACATGCGTCTTTGTGTTAATCGATAGAAATAGTCACCAAATTTAACAGCTCTTTAGCCATTGGTGTGATAATTGGGTGTTTCCAAAGTTATTATGTCACATGTAATATAAAGTGTTGGAGGATAGATGGTTGTGGTGTGTTTCTTTTGCTTCAAGTTGTTATTATCTCTATAATGCTGTTGAGTGTTTCCTGCTTATAATTATTTAAAGAATAATTAACTGATGAAACTAGAGTGTAGCAAGTTTAGCTCATTATTTGATAACCCTTTTTGTTGTCGGTGCTAGCTAAGTATTAAACTGTAAATTGAAATGAAAATGGTATAATTGTCATTTGTCACATCCAAACATAAGCAGAAGTAGATAACTGGACTATAAACTGATATAGGCTTCACCAGATAAACTATAAATTGGAATGAATATGGTATAATCGTTGCATCCAAACAGTACTGATGTATGGCCTTTTTCTTGTGTTATACATTCTCCTAATGTTGTATTTGGCAGCTTATTATTTAGTATCAATCTGACAAAAACAACCTAAGATGAACGCTCACCGATTGTCGTCGACTACAATCAACACACTCCCTCAAACCATAATAGAAAACATTCTATGTTTTTTACCTATTCGAGAGGCAGCACGGACAAGTATCCTCTCTAGGGAATGGAGGTACAAGTGGACCACTATCTCCAAACTTGAGTTTGGTTCGTCTACTTTGTCCAAAGGAAAAAACAAAGAGAAGATACCATATGACATAGCAAGTGCAAGGAAAAACATGGACGAAAGGTGTAAACTTGTCAATGCTATACACCAAGTTCTGTTAATGCACCAGGGTCCAATACACGAGTTCACCTTTCACTCGAACAAAAGCTACCTCTTTTATGAACTTGATCAAATAATATTTCATTTGTCAAGGAACCATACTGTCAAGAAATTAACACTTGCGTTTGATTATATGTTTTCGTATAAGTTACCCTTATGCGCCTTCTCTTTGCATCAGTTAACTGACCTAGATCTCCGTAATGTTGATATTGACCATCAACCAATATTCAGTGGATTTGGTAGCCTTAGAAGCTTATGCTTGTATGATGTAAAGATCTCAACAAAAGCTCTTCTTCATCTTTTATCTAATTGTCCATCACTTAAGAGGTTCACTTTGGTAAGTTCTCGCTTGAATATTTATTCTCGTGGGCTTTTTAAACTTATCTGAATATTGTAAGTTACTGCAGCTAGGATCTATCTGTGATAAAGATTGCACAATTATTGAGCTATTTGATTGTCTACATCTGATTGAAGATCTCACTATCTATGGGTACGATGCCCATCAGGTAATATTTGTTTTTCCACATAATATATAAGTGAAAGAAAAGAAAATCAAACTTTGGTTGTAAAATTTTGTTTGCTTATTGTAGCTTGTTCTAGACTCGGTTCCAGAAGAGCTTTCAACCTCACTAATCCACCTCAAATACTTTTGTTTCAAAGAAATGTCTTTAGATGACGACGATCAATTAACTTTTCTTGCTGTTTTGCTCAAATGTTCCCCAAACTTGGAGCAAATGGAGCTAGAGGTAAATATGTTATTTTAATTCTCACCAAAATCTACTGACAAAAATAATGACAACCCCTTCTATAGGCTGCTGAACTGGGGTATGATGATGAAAATGAGATATATTCTGGTATATTGGAAAAATACTCAGATGTTTGGATGGAGCATCTGAAGGAATTGGTGATTTATTATTTTAACAACTCGAAGCATTCAATGGAGTTTGTGAAGTTTATCATCTCCAGGTCTCCTAAGTTGAAGAAGGTGTTGTTGATAAGTAGTGTGGTTGATGAGAAGGATGAAGAGTTGGAGATGTTAAAAGTTCTCTTACAGGCCCCACGCGCATCGCCGGTAGAAATCGTTGTAAAGTAGTTGGGACGGGACGACAACATCAAAGACTTTAGATAACTCAAGAATTAGTTTAAAGAAGTATGATGATAATCTAGCTACATGTTTTTCTGCTTATATTAGTCAGTTATTTTGGATGCTGGTATTCACAATAGGTGTACTCAAAACTAGGGGTGTATATGAGTTAATTGCTCGAAATCGACTCGTTAGAAGCTCGTGTCTATTTGATTTCAATGAGCTTCTCAATGAACTTGATATCTGGGCATTCATATCGGACTCTCTATGTTGCGATCTGTTTCTAAAGTATAAAGGAATGTGTGTTTTCTATTATTATTTAGGCATCTCCATCACCAGATATGTTTATCTTGATCTGTTAGCCGAGTTGCTAGACCTCTGCCAGCTGGCCTACGCAAGTACTTATAAGACAACAACACTCCAATATGAAGATCAAGATCTAAACTCATAGGGACTATCCGGGCATTTTTCTCTTATGTGCCCAATAACTATTGAGCAAACAATTAATCTGAGACACCTGATCTCAATGTATCGTAATGATTGGTACTACACCACTTGAATCTATGGCACAATAATATATATGGGGGATTGAGGTCACTCCTAAATTTGGGTACCCTATTTCATATAAATTTTTTTAGATATTCAAATTGTCAATAGTTACTACGGGTAAAAATTGTAAATAAAATTGGAGTGGTAATAAAATAGTTAGTGGTTCGGTAAAATAGTTAACAAAAATACAAAATAGATGATTTCAGGGTTTTATGCCTCCTGTTTTCATCTTTAACTAGGGGTGTAAAAAGCGTAGAGGCTAGAGAGCTACTCGTTATCGGCTCGGTTAAAAGCTCAAACAAGCCGAGCTTTAACGAGCCCGAGCTCGAGCCTGAAATAGAGCTCGTTTCTTTATCGAGGCTGAAATACAAAGCTCGTTTAGGCTAAACGAGCCCAAACACTATTTTATTTTTTAGAGTAAATTGCCAAAATCGTCCCTGAGGTTTGGGTATGTTTGTCATTTTCATCCAAAACAACTTTTTTGTACCATATAGTCCTTCGCTTTTGGGATTTTTTGCCATTTTCATCCAAACATCTGACTTTTTTTTGTCAAAATCGTCCCTGAGATTTGGGATTTTTTGTCATTTTCATCCAAATGTTTGATAGAAAAAATAAAACAAATTAGATGTTTGGATGAAAATGGCAAAAAATCCCAAAGGTGAAGGACAATATTGTACAAAAAAGTTGTTTTGGATGAAAATGACTAACATGCCCAAATCTCAGGGACGATTTTAACAATTTACTCTATTTTTATATATACTATAATAATAATGATGATAACATTGGCGAGCCGAGCTTTGACTCGTTCAAGTGATATTGAAGTGAGATTAAGCCTAATTTTTAGCTCGTTTGAGGTTGTTCCCAAAATAGCTTGAGCCGAGTCGAGCTTTGAGTTTTACTCGCGAGCCGAGCTCGAGCTCAATTAAGTAGGCTCGAACCAAGTCAATCTCGAGCTTCATAAAGATATGACAAGCCGAGCTCGAGCCCGGTCAAGCTCGGGCTTGGCTCGGCTCGTTTACACCCCCGATCTTAAGTCATAGATGTTTTCCTTTTTGATAACTGTTACTTTCTATTTCAAATTCATATAGCTTCATCGACAATACATTATTATTGTTGACTCACCGAGTGTGAAAGAAAACCCTAATTGAGGGGCTGTTTGGCTAAGCTTATTTTAGTGACTTATTTACTTTTTGAAAAGTTAAAAGGTGTTTGGGTTAGCTTATTATGTGAGAGAAATAAGTAAATAAGTCACTCCATTAGGCCGGAGGGTGTGGGGGGCGCCACCCTCGCCACGTCACTGCCTATAGCGCCCCGGGCGCTATACACCCACACCCACCATATTAAGTTTGGGCGCCATACTTCACTTGCCAACATGGTAACGAGAGGAGAAGGGGGTATCAGGTGGGGCCCACTTGTTTGCACCAATCAATTTTTTTTTTATTTTCCTCTATAGCGCCCCTAGGGGTTATCACCACACCCTCCATGTTAAAGGGGGGGTTATAAAGCTGAAGTAGCTGACGTGGCGCCTACGTGGCGCTGAGGTGTCCTTATAAAGCCCCAAGGGGGTTATCCCACACCCTCTAGCCTTATAACTTATTTACTTTTCCAAAAAGTCAATAAGTCATAAGTCACTCCAAAAGACAGCCCCATCAACACAGATTCTCATAAACGCATTTCAATTCAGGTATTGTTTCGGTTATTTTAGGGTTTATGAGTTGTTTCATGCCTTCTGTTTTCCTTTTCCTTTTCAAGAGATAGATGTTTGATTTTAGGTTTTTATTTCTGTCATTTTGATTGTGTTATATTCCCTTTTTGATTTCATAAGTCTTTTACTTTCATCCACAGAACATGCATCTGTGTGTTAACCGATAGAAATAGTCACCAAATTTAACAGCTCTTTAGCCATTGGTGTGATAATTGGGTGTTTCCAAAGTTATTATGTCACATATATAAAATAAATAAAACCTATAATATGAGGATAGATGGTTGTGGTGTGTTTCTTTGCTTCAAGTTGTTATAATCTCTTTAATGCTGTTGAGTGTTTGCTGCTTATAACTATTTAAAGAATAATTAACTGGAGGTACAAGTTGACCACTATTCCCAAACTTAAGTTTTATTGGTCCACCTTGTACAATAGAACAACTGAAGAGAATCAGCACCAGACGCGTAAACTTTTAAATGCAATACTCCAAGTTTTGTTAATGCGCCAGGGTCCAATACACGAGTTCACCTTTCACTCGAACAAAAGCTGCCACTTTTATGAACTCGATCAAATAATATTTCATTTGTCAAGATACGATACTGTCAAGAAATTAACACTTGCGTTTGATTATATGGATTGGTATAAGTTACCCTTATGTGCCTTCTCTTTGCATCAGTTAACAGACCTAGATCTCTGTTATGTCAATCTTGACCATCAACCAATATTCAGTGGATTTGGTAGCCTTAGAAGCTTATCCTTGATAAAAGTAAAGATCTGTACAAAAGCTTTTCTTCATCTTCTATCAAATTGTCCATCACTTAAGAGGTTCAATCTGGTAAGTTCTCACTTGGATGCATATTCTCATGGGCTTTTGAAACTTATCTGAATATTGTAAGTTGCTGCAGCAAGGAGATATCGGTTCTAAAGATTGCACCATCATTGAGCTATTCGAGTGTTGGCCTGTGATTGAACATCTTACTATCTGGGGGAACTGTGTCCATCCGGTAATATTCATTTAACCATGTTATATATAAGCGGAAGAAAAGAAAATTAAACTTTGGTTGTAAATTTTTGTTTTTGCATATGGTTGAAGTGGCTTGTTCCAGATTCTATTCCAAAAGAGCTTCCAACCACACTAATCCACCTCAAATGCTTTCGTTTTAACAATATTTGTTTCGTTGACGACCATGGATTAACTTTTCTTGCTGTTTTGATCAAATGTTCCCCGAACTTGGAGAAAATTGAGCTAGTGGTAAATCTTTTTTTATCCTATATATTTTAGTTCTCGCCAAAATCCACTAACAAAAATAATGTCGACCCTTCCCTTCCTGTAGATTGATGATTGTATTGTTGATGACAATGAGATATGTTGTGGTATATTGGAAGAATATTCAGATGTTCGGTTGGAGCATCTGAAGGAATTAGAGATCATGAGTTTCAGCAACTTGAAACATGCGGTGGAGTTTGTGAAGTTTATCTTGGCAAGGTCACCTAAGCTAAAGAGGGTGATCTTATATAGCTTTGTTGAAAAGGATGAAGAGTCGGATATTTTAACAATTCTCTCAAAGGCCCCACACGCATCACAGGAAGAAATCGTTGTGAGATGTATCACAGACTAGTTGTATTGCTACTTGTAAGGATCTTCACATGCAATCAATCAATTTGAGTAGTATTTTCTACAGTCTTTAGTTTGAGCCATTTTGGGAGCACTGTTAGTATTTTGACTTAAAACTGAACTGAATCTTCTATAACACATTTGTTGAACATTGTGGACACTCTAATTCCCCTTTTAGCCTAACAAATTTGACAACCATTTCATTTGAGAGGAGTGCTCAACCTTTTTTCCATCAGATATTTCAGGCTAAATACCCCTTTTTGCTTCCTTAAGACAACTAAAATCTAGTCCAAAGCTCTTTCTGATATGGTGACCATTGTATTGTAAAGCTTCTCCTATAACTTAAGCATCAGTCTTCATTATAAACTCTTCCGCGAAATCTTGAAGTTTGAGCATTGGGTTATGGTCATGGCATATTTCTTTATAAACGTCCTACAATAGCCAATCAACCCTACAACTAGGGGTGCAAACGAGCTGAGCCCGAGCTCGACCAGGCTCGAGCTCGAGCTCGTTTAACATATGAAAACTCGAGCTCAAGCTTGGCTCGATTCGAGCTTTATTTCTAAAGCTCGAACTCGGCTCGAAGGTAATTTTTCAAGCTCGAGCTCGGCTCGGGCTTGACTCGTTTAGTATTTATTAATTAATTTATATTAATTATAATTATTATTATTCATATAATTTAGTTATTTTTTTATATTTATATAAATGGTAATTTTTATTATTATATAAATATATGTTTAATATATTAATAAAAGAATATATAAACAGAAAGCTCGTTTAGGTTCGTGAGCCGGCTCGAGCTCGATAAGCGAAGCTCGGGCTCGTTTACTAAATGAGCTTGTTTTTAGGCTCGGGCTCGAGCTCAGGGGCGGACCTACCCATGATGGTGGGTGGGCGGTCGCACCCCTTGAAAAAAAGTTTTTAGTGCTAATTTTCGTCGAAAAACCCAACCGCACCCCTTGGATTTTTTCAACTGCTTTCCTTAGAAAAAACATTATGAATTTATAAAAAAATTAAACACTAATCATTATGAATATCTAAGTATATAACACAATTTGTATAATTATTCTTTAACCACTTATTCACTTACTTAACCCAATCTACAATCTAATTTTACTAACCCAACTACCCAAGCCCAAGCCCAAGCCCAACCCAACCCAAAGATTTATCCTTTTTTTATTGATTGTTTTTTGAGTTAATTACATAGTTAGTCCCTGTGGTTTGCACAAAATAACATACTTAGGTACTAATAGTTTAAAATCACCTTCTAGGGTATTAACTTTTCATTTTGTAACGTTTGGAGGTATTAACTTCTAAGGTAGTAACATAGGTAGTCCCTGTGGTTTGCACAAAATAACATACTTAGGTACTAAGAGAATGTGATTTTAAGCCTACAAATAAGCTTAATACCCCAAAACGTTACAAAATGAAAAGTTAATACCCTAGAATGTTATTTTAAACTATTAGTACCTAAGTATGTTACTTTGTGCAAACCACAGGGACTAACTATGTAGTTAACTCTTGTTTTTTTATGTGGTGATTAGGAGAAAATATAGATGTGTAAGGGTTTGATATTTTTTTTTTTTTGATTTTTTTAGTTGTTCTAGACTTGTATTTAATGATTTTGTTGTTTTATTTTAAGTTTTGTTTGTTTAAATGATTACTAATCAACATTTAAAACTAGAGATTGAATTTTTTAAAACTAAAATTGAAAATTATGGACTATGGTATTGGTTGAACATTATTGTTTAGAGTAAACTGCCATTTTGGTCCCTGAGGTTTGACCAGTTTTGCCACTTTAGTCCAAATCTCAAATCTTTTGTATCTGGGTCTCTGCGGTTTCAATTTTGTTGCCATTTTGATCCAAAAGTGAAATCATGCCAGATTCCCCAAATTAAACCCCCTGTTTTGTCCTTTTCCTGCTGGGTAATTTTGTCATTTTCGTTTTATTATAACTGGTAGAGGGAGGGGGATCTTGCTCTTGCTCACTTCATCTTCCCCATACAAACCCTAGTTTTCACAGAGCAGATCCCCTTATACATGTCACACCCTGACTTTTGCGGAAGCGTGATTATGGTGTGACTTTCTTAATATCATTGCATTCAATCATAACAACAACTATATGATAAAAACCATAGAGTGTCATCCATTAGATAAGTTTAAAAACATCACAAACATCATTGTTTAAACAAAGACTTCAAATTTAAGTTTTACAAATCATACAAATTGTTTAGAGTTCCAGAAGGACTCATCAAAAGACTCTAAATAAAATCAGGCTTTGGTAGATGTGTCTCGTCCAGGAATAAGACACACTAACCAAACCCTAAGACAGCGGATGACATCCTTTATTCTTAACGCAACTTGAAACATCCAACGCCCGCCAGATCCACTTTTAATTCCCTGAAATACATGTATTTTGAAAACATCAACAAAAATTGAGCGAGTTCGTGTGTTTGTTTGTGTGTATGAATAAACCTTGAAATCACTGTAAGTATGTATGTAAGGATGCAAATCCCGGTATGAAAGCAACAAGGAAAAACAGATCATTAATGGTTTGCAAGGCCATTAATATGTGTGACGTGATGCAGGAAGGCTCAAACCTAGCAGACTTTGCACCGGGCTACCGGCTGTAAGACATAGTCAACCCATGGGCCAAACCCTGGTCCAACATGGGCGGGGCTCGCTACACCCAAATAGATCTATCACTCATGTCCCTTGGTCCTACAACGAGGATTAATGGTCTTAAGCGTCATACCCACCACTCACATGATCTAGCAGTACCCTTCCTTAGCTAACCATACCAAATAGTAACGTTTGTAACATGTACTTCACCCCCGAAGTTATAAAACGGAAAAATAGTTAAAGGAAAAGGGGGTCACGAACTCACAGTCTTGCGTCTTCAGTCACCGTAACTCAAGCTCCTTCGGGTAAACACGACTACCTACAACGTACTATGATCTATTAGACGAGCGGGTCGTGTCTTGACTTAGTATTATTGTCTTTGAGTTACGATTCTTTTGTGTCTTCGATATTATTCCAAGTTATATAATTATTTTTTAAAATAATTAATATTTTAACTTAAACTATATTTATTAAATTTTGGAATAATTGTTAAAACAATTATTTTAACTTAATACTTCCCAAGTATTTATACTTGTATATCCTCCCCAAGGATGGGTGTATTTGTATTCTTATACTTGTATATTTTTGCCATGTATTAGGGCGTATTCCGGTGTGCATTTATACGTACGAGAATACGTATCTTCTTGTAATTGTTAAGTATTCTTATACTTAATTTCGTATTAATTTTCCGGAATATTATCTTTAATAAAAGTCCACCAATATATACTTCAAAAATATATATTGTAATAAATATTATTTAGAAAAAATATTTATAATTTTTCTTTTGGCAAAAATATTTGTATTCTCTTATAAGTTTCAAAAATTAATATATTTTCAAGTCCAACTTGGAAAATATATATAAACTCATTTTTCTCCAAAAATGACATACTTCATATTCATTTGAGAAAATATATCTTTCATCCATAAATATTGTATTTCATGTTTGTGTAAGAAAATATATTTTTCTTAAAAATAATATATCTAAAAAAAATTTCAAGAAGAATATATAATTCATACTTGTCAAAAATAATATATTTTTCCTTGTAAAAAATATGATATATTCTTGTAGTAATTGTAAAAATCATATTTTTGTTTCCTTGGTGTCCAAAATATCATTTACCCAAAATATACTTTGTGAATAAATTTCCGGAATATTTTGTAGGTTATATTCCTTTGTTTGGTTTCTCCAATATTTTTGGGATGTAATGTGTATATTTATTCCTTAGAATTTTGGTAACACTTTGGATTGTGATTCTTGGTATTTTAATGAGTTATATTATTTCATGTCCTAAAATAATATAACTAATACACAAAATATACAAATAATCACACACATGGTGTCTTCTAAATATATATTTCCTAAATACATATTTAGTCACTTTTATTTATGAAAACCAACCTCCAATATTTGTATTTTTGTAACAAAAAATTATGGCAAAGTTTTTGTAACAATTTATGATTTAAAATATACTTGTAAATACTTGTTTAGAAATATTTTTCTAAGTGTTTAGATTTTTAGAAAATTTTGCCATAGTTTCCCCTAAAAATGGAGGTTTCCATGCTTTCAAGCATATCATTTTCTTTTGTAAAAATCATCACAATCAATCCACAATCAACAATAACAACCTTTACTTACCAATTTGCCAAAAACAAGTAATAATCTACCACTTCATGAACTTGAATATTTGTAAAAATTTGTTGGAACTTACGAGTGTTATTAGTAAGCCTTATTATCCTTTAAAGTGTGATTAGTTCTTTAAAAACTTCATTCTTGAAGAAGATTGATCTTTACAACTTATGATCATCATTTCTAAAAATGTTTCTTTATGATTTCTTCTTGTTTCACAAGTGTTTCTACACTTGTTTAACCACCAAAATTAAAGTTTGTTTATGTAAGAACCAAGATCTAGCAAGACTTATATTTTTAACTTGGTTTCTTTAGAAATCATCCATAAATCTTTAGATCTACAAGTGTTACTACTCACTTTGATCATTATTTTTCAAGAAATCAAGGTATTCTTTCAAGTTCATGATTCATGTGTGGATGATCTATCATCCTACAATATTTCTACTTTCTCATCTTGCTAGATTATGTTTTTAATCATGATCTAGCAAGATTATATGATGATATACATCAAATACATGAACAAACAACAATCAACAAGCAAATCATTACATAAACAACTTAGTTTCATCATTAAACATGCTTATGTTCAAGTTTACATATTGTGATTCTTAGTGTTCTTCAAAGTTATGAGTATGATTCTTCTTTTAACCACTTAAAATAGAAATAAACTAGCAAGATCAAGACTTTTACCACTAGCACAAGGCTAGGGATGATCAAGTGTAGAAAACAAGTGGATAAAAGCAAATGGGAGAGGTCTTTGATCTTCCGAAAGCTCCTAGCTCCTTTGTATGATCTCTAACACCTTTGTATATATGTAGAATGTATGAAGAAGATTGAATGATGGTGGATGTGTGTGGGGTGATGTTCGGCCAAGAGCTCCAAGGGGGAAGGAAGAAAGCTTGTGTGTCTTAGTGTGTGTGAGAAATGAGATCAAGTTCCTTATGTGCCTTCTTATAACCCATTTCATGTGTTTAACCCTTGTATTTTATGTTTAGTAAAGCATCAACATATCCAATATAATATTGAAATAAAATCCACCTTGTAGGACCCTTGTTGGGCCGTAGACATGTGGGGGGGGGGGGGTAGTAGGATAGGTTTTAACCAAACTAGTTACTTACTAGTTGAAATCCAAGTATTAGTTACGTGTTTTAGTTATTAGATATTTGTATGGGGTATTATGATGTTCGGGGACCATAACTAGCTTGGAAATGTTAAAACAATGCTTCTAGTGAAAATTTGGTGTTTCGGGTAGTGTCCGGTTGTTCGGTTGGTTACTGGTTCGTTAAGGTGCTAAACTTTGCAGTTTAGTGTGCTTTATGTACCTTTTTGTGACACTTTTGATTCCCGAGACTTAGGAAAGCATTCAGGACCATTTAACCATGTTTCTGCATAAAATTAGATTGTTATAATGCTGAATTTTGCTGAATTCAGCACTTTGGGTGAGTTTTAGGCACTTTCCGGCACTTAAACTATCACTAGAAAGGCAGTTTTGTGATCCTTACTTTCCTACACACTATACTAGTGTGGTACTTAGTTTCTGGCTCATTCTATGACTCAATGCACTGTCTGTCTATGTGCTGAGTTCTGTCAGCATTTTCCTGATTTATCAGATAACTGTGCTAACTGTACTTAATGCATCAATTGAGGCAATATAGCTTTCATGCAATATTGGTATGACATTAAACAATGTATGATGCACATGTATGTATATGGCAGTAATCAGAAAGCAGTTAATTGTAATTCAGCACAGTCATTAAGCACTAATCATGGTTAATTAATTGTACGGATACCTGAATTTTTGACAGTTGTCACAATACACAACCTATACATACAAATCCTCCAATAATACTATGGCTCGGGAACCTATATCTTCCTCCTCATCCTCATCTCAAACCCTAGAATCACCTATCTCTACTTCAATTTCAACTGATAGCACCAACAATCAATCTCTCACACGTAACGTTTCATTCAGCCGATTGAACGCCAAAGCGCCGGAGTTCGTCCCTCGCACCACCACCGCCGCCTCCTCCTTCGTTTCCGCCGCCGTGACGTCATCTACATCCGATCTAACTCAGTCGCGGCTCGTGATATCGCCTCCGCTGACGTCACTGGGGATAATTCATGTATTTCCGTCTCCTAATTCTCCGTTTCATACTCCGATCCCGACGCATGTGCCGGTGACAGTTCCGGTCCCGGTGCAGAGTCATCACGGTCATCATCATCATCCGCATCATCATGTGGCGATTCAGTATCATCATCATCAGCAGCATCACCAGCAACATAATCATGGTCATCAGCGAAAGTTTAATGGTGGTGGCACGGGGTATCTGGATCAATTTAGTTTTATAGGGTCAAGGTTGATTAATTTAGTTTTATTATTTTTAATTAATAACAAGTTATTATAAAACGAAAATGACAAAATTACCCCTGAGGAAAAGGACAAAACAGGGGGTTTAATTTGGGGAATCTGTCCTGATTTCACTTTTGGACCAAAATGGCAACAAAACTGAAATCACATGGACCCAGATACAAAAGGTTTGAGATTTGGACTAAAGTGGCAAAACTGGCCAAACCTCAGGGACCAAAATGGCAGTTTACTCTATTGTTTATTTTGTTTAAGTGTTTTTGTTTTATGAACTTACGGAGCAAATTTATATGTGATAAGAACCATGCTAGAGAAGTTATGGCGCGATTTCTCAAGAGGAAAAGGGATGGACCACTTTTTTTGTCGCATTCTACTAGTTAAAGACCAAGTTATGTCTTAGATAAGTTTTTTGTTGTTTTATTTAATGATTAGGAGAAATAGAAGTAGGCAGCATTTGAACTTTGATGGTTTTTTGTTATTAATTTACTTACTTATGAAGGTTTTTTTTATGTTGTTTAGTGTTTTACTTGAAACTTTGTTTGTTAATGTGATAGAAAGTTAGAAAATAGGGTTTGATTGTTTGAAAAATTGAAATTGAACCAACCCGACCCGATCTGATCCGGCTCGCAAAACTTGTTTGTTTATGTTTACTGGGTTTACATGACCCGACTCGACCCGCTATGAACTGAATTTTTTATATAGCTAGTGGCCTAAAATTTTTCAATTTTTTCCACATCCCCACTGCTCGAGCTCGTTTATGCTCATCTCGTTCGAGCTTTTTTTCGAGCTGAGCTCGAGTAGCTCGACTCGTTTATACTGTTTGATGGTTTTTGCAACTAGCTTTTATTTCATAGGTACAACGTTTGTAAAACCCCTGCCCATGAATATAAAGTGTCCAAAGTATTCTGCACTCAAATCTTACCCTATTCACCACTGACGACGGGCCAATAGAGTACCCCATTTACCCGTCTTGGGCTACCGTCATGAAGGCCCAATAGATAAGGCTCAAAAGCGGTAATACTTGCCCACTAAGGTTTCTCTTATATGAAAATGGGCGGGAAGGAAAGGATAAGAGAACACAGGGTGCATTTAATGCATGACATGAAGAGGATCTTTGGCTGGCATTGTACTTCTAAGCCGGAATCATTAAGTGAGAAGACAATCCTACCGTTGGGGGTCAGACACGTGTCTGAGCCCCCCAAAGACCGACAGAGTCCGTTAGATCATCTCGTAAATATCCCACATGTAAGATAAGGCCTCTCGGTTATATAAGGAAGAAAAGAGACGATCAAAAGGGCAAGTCTCAGGTATCACACTAAAGGCTCTCACATATATTCCGACCATAATTCCTCTACATTAAATACACACACATATTTATTAGATTCACACCATAGAGAAACATTCCGGTGATCACACTCATCGGAATAAACTTATCATACTCTCCGGCAAGTTACTTATTCTCACGCCGGGCTTGGTCACGGATCCCCCCCCCCGGGGCCCTCCGTGATGAGGCTAACAGTTTCCTTTTTTGTAGCACACGAAGGCTGGGATATTCCGAAGTCAGCGAAGACCCTTTGAACGTCAGCTGGGATTTGGGTATTCGACATTGGCGCCATCCGTGGGACTATTCAGCCTAAGCTGGTATTCTCACTCCAAAACACCGACGTTGTGATAACCCATTCAAAGAAAAACAACATGGCAACACCACCAAGCTCACGAACCATCCAAATGGTGCAGAACGATCATGATAAAGTCACAGTGGAAGACATCACTCACGAGGAAGAAAATGAAAACCAGGTGGAAGTCCTGGAAAAGGAGGAAGCCATCACTCCAGATTTTGTTGCCATGCACAGGGAGAAGTTGAAAAAACATCTCGAAGATCTAGAAAGACGGGAGAGACTTGATAGCCTCAGGGCTAGACTATCCTTTGACACACCATCCAACCAGGAAGGGGTGGATCCACAAAGCAAAAATGGTGGCACTGACCCTCTTGAAACCTTCATGACAGCCCTTAGGCAGATGTCCTCTGAGGATGAGGAGAAAGAACTTTTAAAGTGGGAAGCCCTGGAGAGGGAAGAAAAAGAGAAGGAGGGCGATGCAATATGGAAACTACTCACAGATGGGGCCTCCAGCGAAGAAGGCAGTGGAGCGAGCATTACGTTAATCACTCCCGAGGGAGTTGAGCTAACCTATGCCATCAGGCTAGACTTCGAGAATACCAACAGCACTGCAGAGTATGAAGCCCTTTTGGCAGGACTGAGACTAGCAAAAAAGATGAAAGCAAAACATGTGGAAGCCAGTACAGATTCGCAGTTAGTGGTCAAGCAGTACCAGGGGGAGTACGAGGCTAAAGACAATATAATGGCTCAATACGTGGCAAAAGTAAAAGAGACAGCTAAGGCTTTCAAGACTTTAAAACTGGAATACATCCCCCGCGGGAGAAACATGAAATCAGACGCTCTTAGCAAGCTAGCTTCCGTGGCATTTGATCACCTAGCAAGGGAAGTCAAGGTGGAGGTCTTAACCTCCCCTTCCCTCAGCACAGAAGAGGTAGCCGCAATTGAAAACGCACAGGAGACATGGATGACACCGATTATAAGATTCCTCAAGGAGGGAACACTGCCCGAGGGGGACTGGGCAGCCCGGAAGGTAAGGGTTAAAGCTTTGCAATACGAGTTAATCGATGGAGAACTTTACCGAAGGTCATACCTGGGCCCATCCTTAAAGTGCGTCGATAATGAAGAAGCTACATATGTGATTAGAGAAATACATGAAGGGATTTGTGGCATGCATTCTGGGCCAAGGACAGTGGTGGCCAAGGCGATGAATGCGGGATTTTATTGGCCCAGAATGTATGAAACAACATCAGAGGAGATCAAGAAATGTGACAATTTCCAGATCCATGCACCCATAACGCACCACCATAAACACCCAATGATACATGTGTCAACATCTTGGCCCTTCCAGAAGTGGGCCATTGACATTATTGGTCCATTCCCCGAGGGTCCAGGAGGGGTCAAGTATGTGGTGGTCGCTATAGATTATTTCACCAAATGGGTCGAAGCCAGGCCCCTGGCAAAAATCACGGGAGAACAGATGAGGCGATTCGTGCTGGATAACATCATATGCAGATATGGGGTGCCGAAGGAGCTGCTCAGTGATAACGGGGTTCAATTTGCAGGAAAGCCCTTCAGAACATGGTGTGAGCTGTTAGGATTTGAATTTGGATTGATTGTGTTTTATGTTTGAAATAAGATGAACACTGAACAAGTAATGCAGCGGAATATAAATGGAAGTAAACTTTGCACACAATCAAACAGGAGAAATGCTTTCAACACACATTTTTAACATAGAACCGAAAGATTGAATTTATTTCAACTACGATTATAATGCATGCATGTAACAAACTCCCCCTCAGCCTGAGCTCACAGTGATTGTTCGTACAGGAGAAAAGTGGTAAAGAGCTGATAGAACAGTACAGGGTACTGTTCTATTTATAGGCATGGACAAACCACTGTGGCATCTTTGCTGACGTCACCATGAAAGTGACATCTAACCTCCTAACAAACTCTAAACAACTGATCTATACAAACACTGCTATGCTAACTACTGATTACAATACATTACATAAAACAAGCTAAACTACTGCTTTATCCTTCCACTGTTGTGACTCCAGCAGTACTTGATATATTCAGCAGTGCTTGACCCATAGCAGTAGATTGATCAACAGAGCTTTAGTCTTCATCAGTCTTTGACTTGATTAGCAGTTTTAGGTCAGCAGTTGTAAGGATCTGTGGATTGGAGGTCATCAGATGTTGAAACCACTTTCAAGGGGAGACAATGAAAACATAACATCTGCTTATTTTGGATCCACTGCTCTGATCCGGTTTTGGCTCTAATCAATTGTTTCTCTGATAGGGTTCAATCTCAACAATCTCTCCTTGGAACAGATGATGCCAAAACCCTTCATTATTGTAGATCTTTATTCCCTCATCAGCAGTTCCCTTATCTGACCTTTAAGTTGTAACTCGAAGTCTAGGGCATCTGTATCATCTTCATCCCTGCAAAGTGGAAGATCAAGGAGATCCTGCAGATCTTCAACACTTAGGCCAAGTGCTTGTTCCCTTGATATTTTCTTCAATTCTCCACTAGACTTGATCACTGTCAGTACATGGGTCTGTTTATCAGTTTTCCATTTTAGTACTTTTGAGTCTGGTGGGTTTCTTGGGAGATTTTTATTTGAAGATGAGTTGGGAGATGGTGGCCCGGTGATGACTGACTGAGCAGTACTTTGAGCTTTAGCAAGTTCAGGAATATCAGCCATCATTTGTTTGAGAACCACTTTTAAAATTTCATCACCAGCTGCTTGATCCTCTGGTGTTTCTGCATCCATCTGTTTTTGCCTTCTTCTTTGATAAAGAATGGCACCAGGTGGAGCAGTGGCTTTCCTTACTCCCAGCTTTGGTGGTCTTGTTGAAACCTCTTCTTCAGGATAGTCAGGTTTTTGTGGAACCTTTGGATCTTTCTTCCTTAGTTCCTCCAACCTTTTGTAGGTGGTCCTGACTTTGTTTTCTTTCCACCTCATCACTTGGTTTCTAGACCCATAATCAGCAGTGATTAGTTCCTCTTTCATTCTCTTCAGCTCCAGTACCTTATCAGGTACATTCTTCTTGTACTTTGCCGAATCAGGAGGAGTATGTCTAACCTTGTTTTTGATCATGTCTTGAATCCTGGCTGCTTCACTTTCAAGCTCAGGAATGGTCCATTCTTTATACATGTATTTTTCTCCCTTGTATTTCTTATAAGCCATAATGTTGTCAAGGTAGTCTTTTCTCAAGGATTCATCTGCTCTTTCTGAAATTTGTTGACATACATTCTTTGCAAACTGCTCCAAAGATCTGACTTATGTGAGCAGAAATTGATAATGCCTTTGAATTTCTTTGTCAGATTTTCCTTGTGAGTTTCTTTTGGAGATATCCTCTACTTGTTGAGCCTTAACTTTCAGATATTCTTCAATGTTTTTAGGCCTAGGATATCCTTCAACTGATGGCAAGCTCCTTTTAGCAGGATCATCCTCAAAGTAGAAGGATTTGATCTCTTCTCTGACTACTATAAGTTCTAGAGGATATTGGAAACCTGCAGGAGTGATGATAGTGATTGGTTGTTGAACTTGGGCTGAAGAGAGAGGGACAGGGTTTGGAATATTGACAAGTGAAAGAGATTGTGAAGATGTTGGTGGTGGTGATGGAGAATCATCATCATTCAAAATTACCCTTCTCCTTTTTGGTTTAGGAGAGGTTGATGGTTATTTGGTTTGCTCAGGGATGGTGATTTGAGTGGTGGTGATTGAAGTAGATGGTAACTGACAAACAGTTGTTGAAATAACTGGTGTTTCAACCACTGTTGTCATTACATCAGATGTTGTAACATCTGATGTCTTCTGCTTTTTGGCAGGAGGTGATGGTGGTGAGGTGGTTTTTGGTGGTTATGGAATTTTTTGTGGGGCAGTGGTTGAAGTGGGGGCAGTTGTTGTTGAATTGGTGGTATTTGGTTTAACAACTGCTGAAACCACTGAAGTACCAACAGTTGTTGATGCAGCAGGTGTTACAACAGCTGTTTGGGTGGAAGATTGATGTTTGGAGCTTTTGGAAGGTGGTTTGGAAGCATGCTTTGTGGGTCTGGACGGTGTGTGTTTGGTTTGCCTCACTTGTTTAATGGGCTTCTTCTTTTTATCCTTAGGATTTTCTTCATCCATTGGCTCAGAAGGACCCTGCACATTCAGCTCCATAAAAGCTCTTTTCTCCTGTTCCCACCTGGCTTTATCCTTAGCCTTTCTATCCCTTTTTACCTCTGCTAATGCATCAGCAATGGCATTAGTGGTAACATCAATCTTTTTGGACCCATCTGGCAAAGGGATGTCTTTGAGCATACTATATTTTTGTGGCTCAATGTACAGACCATCTTCGTATCGCTTCTTCTTCCACTGCTTGATTTTCTCCCCCTTTTTGGCATTATCTGGTGGTGGGTTATCAATAAAGAGAACATTGGGAGGAGCAGTGCCAGTGGTGTTTAGTATGTGGGCCTTTATAGCCTTGATATCAGCTTGGGTATCTTTAAACCTTGATTCCATGAGATTTCTGAGTTTTTGGACTTGAATCTCATGTTGCTGATCAGCCAATTCTCTTTGATGTTGGAGCAGTGGTTGAAATAAATTCCATAACTCATTTGCAGCAAGTGCATGTGGTGGTGCAGGTGCTTGAGCTGGAGCAACAGTGGTTGGTACCTTTTGAACTTTCAACAACTGTTGAAGCATATCTTTAATTTCTGCAACAGAGGTATCCAGTTTGTCAACTCTGTCCGTCAATTCTCGGTACATTAAACCATCACCCAACTTAATGGGATCATCTGATTTCCCACTAACAGTGGTTGTAACAGTGGTTGACTCAGGAAATGTATCCCAGAAATCATCCACTGATGCCCATTTGTCTTGGTTCTGGGGACTTCTTCCTTCAAAATGAGAAACACTTTTTAGTGAACCAGTAAAAACCGGATACACAAAAGTTCCCATAGAAGAAATTTCCTTCAAGGAAGTCTGACTGATGAAACCACTGTTCAAATGCAAACCAGTGGGTTCAGCACTTGTAGTGGCTGCTTCACTTGAACTACCACCAAAAGTTACTTGTAACTCAAGGGGTGTAACTTCCTCAGGTCTTGTTGGTGGGTTAGCAATGATTGATACATCAGACCCAGTCACTTGTTGAGGCATATTCTCATGAACAGGTGATTGAGAAGGACTGGTTTGTGTCCGGTTCAAATCAAGAGCATCCAACAATAATTTTGTTTGTGGGGGAATTGTGGAGGTGAGGTTGGGTGTAGAAAGCGAATTTGCCCCGGGCATTGGGCTGTGGATGATGGATTCGAGTGATTCTAGAGCATCATATTGTGGTGTCCCTATATGTACAACCTGTTCTTTTTGAGAAGAAGCAGGAGGAGTTTGAGGTATGGGTTGAGATATTTCTACCATCTGCTATGAGGAAGTAGCAGCAGTGGTTTCTTGTGACTTTTGTGCTGTCACTGGCAGTTGCTCTGGTATCTCATCCTCCAGAGTTGCCTTTGATTTGGGTTTGGGGGGCTTTTGAGTTTTCTTTTGTCATGGCTTTTTGGTGATTTTAGGTGTGGGTTTCACAGCAGTTGTTTTGCTGCTGTGATCACCTAGAGCCGTGGGCTCAGCAGCAGATACCTGAGGAGCAGTGGTAGCTGCTAAATTCTGCTCAGGGACCTCTGCTTTTGTTTTGCAAGGTGTTGATAATCTTGTAAAGGTTTCAACTGTTAAGCTATTTATTTGAAAAGAGTCACCTTGTTTTATTACATGAGCATCATCCTTACCAAATTTCTTTTGAAAGTAGTAACTTAGAAATCTTGGAAATAGTAAGAATGACTTTTTATCAACATTTTTAACCAAGTCATTAAAGATTTCATAGGAGTAGTTAAAATTTTCATTTTGTAGAATAGCATATCCCAGGTGTTAAATCTTTAATGGTATCTCATTAAAAGCAGTTGTTTTGTTTGAAACACACATCAAAAGGGTATGGAACAAAAATCTTGTTGCAGGTGGAAAGCTACCTTTTTGTAAGGTATCCTTTTTCATTGAATCTGCATACCCCCTTTCAAGGAAATCAGTTTAAACTCGTTTTTGGGAAAAGAATTTGTACCTTGCTGATCATCGAGTTCAAAGACTTCTGAAATGGATTGTGGTGTGATTTTGACTGTTTTACCCATGAGAGAGGAATTAATGGCTATGACGTCTTCAACTTGTTTTTCAAGAGTAACATTTTTCCAAAATTCTCTTTGGGTTTTCAGGTAAATCGGAGTATCTGCTGTCAATAAAGTTTTGTACTTTGATGAAGACATAGTGTCAATGATGGAATCGTAGATATCGATGGTACCGGGTTTTGTGAGAAGACCCAGATAGTTGTGAGGAGCTTTGTATGGAATTTTAATGGGTGTGGTAGCCATTTAAATGGCCTTTTTTGAAGATGAAGACTTTGATTTTGTCATTTTGATGAAGACGAAGATGAATTTTGAGAAGAAGAAGATGGAAACTGGTTTGAGAAAAGAATTTTAGAATTTAATTCGACAATAAAACCCTGTTTGGGGGTTTTGAAGGGGGTTTTATAGAAGAAAAAGTGAATTGCTGACGTGGCAGCGGTTACAAAAGATCTGACCGCTATGTGCTGTCCACGTGCCAACCCCTGATGAGTTGAAGGACAAGTGTTTTATGAAAACCACTGATGGAACAAGAACAGTGGGTGCAACGGTAATAATGAGAACAATGGGTGATTTTTACTATCAGTGGATAGCATATCAGTGGATAAAAACACTGATTTTGAACAACAATGCTTGTCAAGGAAATGAGAGAACAGGGGTTGACTTTCAGCAGTGGACAGATTTTGAAGCAAAGCAGATGTTTAAACAAAACAGTGGTTATGGCAGACTTTTAAGGATTTTAATGAAAGATTCATTTTTAGCTATTTTTAAGGATGGATTTTTGATTTTCTGAAAACATTTTAATGCTTTTATTCATAGAAAAACAGGATTTTGCATGTTATTCCATGTTTAGCATGCCAATCCTAAAGATCAAGCTTTCAAAGGTGGATGTGTCTAATGATTTGGTTAGCACATCTGCCAGCTGATCCTTAGTTGGTACATGGTGCAGAGAAATCAAACCTTTTTCATAGCAATCCCACACAAAGTGATGTCTGATATCTATGTGCTTGGTGGTTGAATGGGAGACTGGATTTTTTATGATATTTTTTGCTGCCTGACTGTCCAACATGAGAAGTGTCTTTAGGGCAGTGATACCAAAATCCAGCAATTGATTTTGAAGCCAAAGCAGTTGGGTTGTACAGCTTGCAGCAGCTATATACTCTGCCTCAGCAGTGGATGTGGAAACAGCTGCTTGCTTTTTGCTTTGCCAAGACACTAAGCAATTGCCTAGGAATTGGCACCCTCCTGAAGTGGACTTCCTTGTCTTGTCACATCCAGCAGAGTCACTATCTAAGAAACCTAAAAGCTCAATTTTACCATCAGCTGGATACCAGATACCAAGTGTGGGAGCACCTTTTAGGTATCTGAATATCCTTTTTACAGCAATAAGGTTTGACTTTCTAGGGGCTGACTGGGATCTTGCACACACATGTTGCAAACATGATGTCAGGCCTAGATGCAGTTAGGTACACTAAAGACCCAATCATGCTTCTATATAAAGTATGATCAACCAAATCATCCTTTTCATCAGACATGACTATTTTATTGGTTGCAATGGGTGTACTGCATGGCTTACAATCATCCATCTCAAATTTCTTTAAAAGTTCTTTGGCATATTTGCCTTGATGGATAAATGTGCCATTTTGCAGTTGCCTTACTTGGAGACCAAGAAAGCACTGGAGTTCACCCATTGCACTCATTTCAAACTCAGCTGTCATGAGTTGCCTAAACTCTTCACACATTTTATTACATGTGCTTCCAAAGATGATGTCATCCACATAAATCTGGACAATCATCAAATCCTTTCCTCTCCATTTTAAAAACAATGTTTTATCTATTTTACCTCTTGTGAACCCAATGGATAGTAGGAAAGTGGAAAGAGTTTCATACCAGGCTCTTGGTGCTTGTTTCAGGCCATACAAACCTTTATTTAGCTTGTAGACATGATTTGGATTAAATGGATCCTCAAAGCCTGGAGGTTGACAAACATATACCTCTTCTTGAATCGTACCATAGAGTGTTGGTGCACTACATCTGTCAACTTCGTCTTGTATCGAGTCTTAGACTAGTTAGAATAGATCAAGGCACGTAGAACGAGAGAATGAGAGAGAGTTAGCAAGATTTCGCTTGAAGGAATGAGTATGTAAAGGATTTCGCTTGAAGCAGCTCAAGCGAAATCAACATGTTAAGATTTCGCTTGAGTCATGCTGAAGCGAAATCTCATTCTCTATATATAGGAGGTCAAGGTCAAGCGAAATAAGTGAGTAACATTTGAGTGATTCCATACCGAAGTGCTGCCGGTGTGAGAACTGATTGTATTCGTGTTCAAATATCAATGTAATCAGTGTTAAAGTGAAGATTCAGTTGTTTTATAGTCAAATACTTGTTTTCCGCACCTGTATTTGATAGAATTCCTCTGAACCGACTCGTTTAGGTCGCTAACACGATCCTACAATTGGTATCAGAGCCAGTTGAGGAGTTCTGCAGGATTTCAGCTGAAATTGACATCGTTCACTTATTTCTACACTTTCTTTTCTCAGTTCAGAAAGATTTTATGGTCAAAACCTGTTCAATTTCTCACAGATTGTGTAAAAGTACAAGATAACAAACCCTTGAAAGTTTCACTGCAAAATTCGTTGTAAAACTATCAGAAACAAACCACCGAATGGATTTCGCTTGAACATATCAGTTTTCATTAGAGGATTTCGCTTGAAATTCCAAGCGACACCTAGATTTCGCTTCAAATAGCATTCTATTTCGCTTCAGGGCTGTCGCTTCAAGTATTTCGCTTCAGGGTTGTTGATTTCGCTTGAGAGTGAAACTGATTTGATGATTTCGCTTGAGTGTATAATCTGATTTCGCTTCAAGAACTTATCTGACTTGAAAGGTTTCGCTTGAGAGTGAATCTGATTTGGTGATTTCACTTGAACTCACTGTTGTGTGCAATTTTTGAATTCCGAAAAATGGACGAAGATTTTTATAACGCATTCGCTACTCCGGTTACCCCAATCAGTCTTGCACAAAATACGAAATTGGAAAACGAGACCGGCACGATGCAAAAGCCTCCCAAACTCATGAACATCGAGGAGTACAAAGGTTGGGAAGGACGTTTCGAGAATTGGGTGCAAGCAAACTATCTTGATGCATGGGAATGTGTTGAGACAAAATATGTTCGACCGATGAATGATGATGAAGAAGTAGTTCCGATTAAAGATCTGACTGCTAATGCTAGAAAGAAGTATAAAGATGAGAAAATGATGCTGAGTTTATTGCAACAAGCTGTGAAAGAAGATATTTTGGTTCTATTGCAACATAATGGAACTTCATATTCAATTTGGAAAGCTTTACGGTCTAAGTTTCATGGTAGTGAAGAAATGGTCAAAAGCAAGAAATCGCTTCTAAAGAAATAATTTGATCTATTTCGCATATTAAAGAATGAAAGTACAAGAGAGATGATTGAAAGATACTGTAATTTGCTTGCTAACATGAAGAGATTGAGTATTGAGAAAACAAATGAAGAGTTGATCGAAAAACTTGCTGATGCTTTGCCATATGAGACTTGGGGAACATATCTTATGATGCTCAAAAACAAGAAAGGTTTTAGCAATTTGACACTTAGCAAGTTTATTGAAAAGTTGGAAGCTCAAGAGATGGAGCAACGAAAGATTATTAGAATGAAAGATTTCGATGGTGAACAGGATATTGGGTTGTATTACAAAGCAGGAGTGAATGAGAAGTCTACAAATTTATCTCCAAAAATAGAAACTGCTTACAATGCCAAGAATTCTTCTGGAAGTTCATCATCAGGATCAAACAGTAAAACAAGTTTCACATCATTTCCATCTTTCGATCCAAACATTTCAGCAACAAAGAATGGCAAAAAGATTCAGTGCAACATTGTACTGAATTTGGAGAATGATGAAGACTATTCAGTAGAAATTGCTAAAAACCACATGTCGTTATTAGGGATGGTTTTAGAATCTTACAGTTGTTTTGTTGCAGGTCGAATCGGAAATCCAATGCTGACAAAGGAAGATTACGACCAGATAGATGCTGAAGAAATGGAGTTGATGGACATAAAATGGTGCTTAGCCAGTGTGTTGAGGAGAGCTGAGAAATTCAAACAAATCACTGGAAGAGATGATCTTCGTGAGGCTGGTAATTCTACTTTAGGTTTTGACAAATCTAAAGTCACTTGTTTTCGTTGTAGGGAGAAAGGACACTTCAAGAGGGAGTGCAAAAACCGCGAAGCAAGTGGAGCTCAAAATCCGTTCAACAACAACAATGATTACTATCGAAAGGCCATTTACCATCAAGTTGCTCAACAACCACCTCAACAACAACAACATCAGGCACAAACTGCGCATGGAAGATATGTAATTGAAGATTCTGGAAAAAGAGCTTGTGCGGTTGATCAAAATTCTTCAAAGAGAGCTGATGGTAGTGCATTGATAATAGATCAAGATGATGAAAAACTACCCGAGGGTTTTAGCTGGGAGAATTTCAATTGGGATAACTATATTCCTGATCAAAACAAAGCTTATACAGCTTTTGTTGCCAAAGTTGAAGAAGATAGTGATGATGATCGTGAGTATTGGGCGAGAAAATTCAAAGCTGATATGAAACTGCTTGCTGAAAGTGACAGTGACGATGAAAAGGTTAAAAAGAAGAAGAAAAAGATCAAGACTCCAGTAAGTAGTGATGACGAAGAAATTCCAGTAATCAAAAGGAAAGTAAAAGTTGAAGTTGCAAAGTTCAAAGTTGAAGATGAAGTTGATGCAAAGAAGATTCCAGTGAAGTGTGAAAACTGTGAAGCTGTGAAGAAGCAGAACAGTACACTGATCTATAACTTGAATAGTTTGAAGGAATCTTATGATGTACTGAACAAAGCAATGAACCAATACAATTTAACTAGTGAAGAACAAGCAACAACGATGAAAACACTTCAAGGAGCTTTTATGACGAAGCAAAAAGTGGTGAACAATTACATTGAGAAGTGTGCTGCTCTTGAACAGAAACTGGAACTGCAAAGAATCGAAACTGAAAGAGTTAATCGTTTGTTGAAAAGTTATTCATGTACTTCTTATGTCATTGACAGGATTTATCCAACTGTTGAAGGCATGAAGGCATTTGAAGAAGATGAAGTAACTGAAGAAAAGAAGGATGATGGAAAAGAGACTGAAGAAAAGACTCCAGAAAAGAAGAACAAGAAGAAGAATGATACAAAGAAAAAGACTGACAAGAAGGATTCTGGTAAGAAACAAGAAGTCAGTTATAACAAATGTCCACCCCCGCTAGAAAATGGATATTTGCCCAGGAATCCAAATCAGGAAAGAGTCGAAAAAGCAACAAATTTACAGTGGGAGTCGGAGTCGTCAGTCAATTTGCCAGAAAATATTGATGTCGTGTTTACATCATCTGATACTGATCACGAGTCCGAGTTAATTAAGAAAGTCGTCGATCAGGTGTTGGATAAAGATGAAATTGAGGAGTCAAAGTCAGAGTCAGAGTCAAAGTCTGGTTCTGAAAGTTCGAGTTCGACGGTCAACAGTCAAAATTCTTCAGTTAAAAGAGTTTACAACAAAGAATTCCTGTTATCAAAATCTAATTTGAGTGACGAAACATTCAAAGTTGCATATACATTGAATGATTCCGACAAATTATATTCTGATGAGGAATTTCCACTAAGAGGTGTAAAAACTGAGATGATCAAAAAGGTTTTCAAACTAACAGAAATCAATATTTCTGAATTAAAAGATGTAAATCTTATTGATAAACCTAAAAAATACACCTCAAGAGTACAACAAAGATTAAACAAGAAAAAAGGTTACAGTTCTGGTTCTGGTTTTCACAAGAAACCAAACCCTAACCGTAATTTCAAAAAGAAAGGTCTTGGTTTTACTCCAACAGAAAAACAGAAAAATGAAACATATGTTCGTAATTTTAAAGCAAAGATGACATTTGTTTCAGGTACATCAAGAGATGAGGAAGAAAAGGAAAAGTTTTGGAGGCAGTCAAATAGTAAATTCCTTGCAAAGAAGCAAGAAGAGATGAAAGAAACGAGAACCTGTTTCCAATGCAACACTGTTGGACACATTGCCAGAGATTGTTCTAAGGCAATATCATCAAAACAGGGAGTTTTTCGTAAACTAAAAGAGAAAGTTGTTAAGTTTGAACCGCCAATTGATCGAACCAAATTATTCAAAAATTCTATTTTTGAAATTGGTGAAAGTTCAAACAGATTTTACAAGAAGAAAGCAAATCTTGACACTCAGAAATGGGTTGTTAAGAAATTGGTTGATAGTTCTAGCGATGAATCTGATTCCATAAAATCAGAGGAGCCACAGGTTGAGTTAAAATTGAAAACTTCAGTTCCTCAAATGGATGATGTTCATTTTCCACCATTGAAGGATGAAGATTTTAAGAAGAAAATTGGTAAAGTTGAAATATCAAATCAATTTTATGATGATAACAAGGTTTTTGATGTTGATAAGGCCTTTAACCCCACTGTGAAACACATTTTTGGTAAAATGATTGATCGAAAAGTCAAAGGGGTTAAAGAATTTTATGAGAAGAAGATGTAGAAGGAGAAAATTGAACCATCCCTAGTTCGTGACTGGGATGGTACATACTACGAACAGTAAGTCTGTGGACTTGCCAGAGATCCCAAATTGGTAATTGCGGATCAGGAATCGGCATCATTCTGTGTATTTGATTATGTTGTTTGTACAAGTGGTAAATCAGGGACATTAAGTTGTATCTGATTTTCTACAAGTGGTTGGTAAACAATGAGATGAACCAAACCCCTAACTTTACAAGTGGTAAAAACAAACTTATTTTCCGGAAAAATCATTTTGATTAAAACAAACTTAAGTGTTTTGAAATCTAAATGAGAAAATAGTTTGTTGTGAGGGTGAGTTCTGATTGTTTATGCCAAGTGGATGGCGAATTGAGGCAATTCGATATCAGTTGTCATGTTATTGTACAGTTTGTTTTCAAATTTCCTAAAATGTGTTTGCATTTTAGGGGGAGTAAAATTTAGAAAATCCAAAAACATTTGTTGATTTGAAAAAGCCAAAAACATGTTAAAATCAAAAAAATGAGTTTTGTTGCATAAAAGAGGAAATGATAGTAACATCACTGGACGATCACAGCATGCTAAAGAATTGGTAAGATAAAAAGTGATAAACGGTCTCACTGATGATGTGCCAGTAGGTTTTTGCACATCTAGTAGATTGTGACGAGATATAAACCTAAATTTCAAACTTGCTTGTTCTGTGGGTTAACACAAACTTGGATATATAGGTAACCCCTGAAATCTTGTTTGAAAGGTCCCTTATTCTGAGATACTAGGTCTTTATGCTCAGTGATATCTGGGGTATTATCCCGGGACTTCTGCTGAAAGAAATTTCTGACCTAGTCCCCGGATAATGCTTTCTGCAAATGCTTGAAACATAGCATCGCCCTCAGCAAGCTGATGAAACAATAAAATTGATAGTCGCTGCTGTTGTAATGCAAAAGATCCTCTAAAGGGGACACACCTAAAAGTCAACTAGGCTCTCTGCTGAACGGAAGTTCTGACCTGAGCTATCACGGTTGCATAATTTATTCCCCTTACAGATATCATCTGTGGTATACTCACCTGTAAGACTGAATATTGGGATCTGGATACGGGAGTATATTCAAGTAGTGGGACACACGGATAAGTTCAAGAGCTTAAAACATTAATCTCATATCTCGGATCAATTGAACTTTGTGTGAAAATTTAAGTGGATCAGTATACTGACAATCTAAGTGAATCGTTTAGAACTTAAAATGTTTTAAAGCTTAACGGTGTTGGTGATTTGTCTCAAAAACTGATATGATCCTCTTGCACGAACTCACAAAAATATTGTTTGTAAATATTTCTTTATTGCATTTTATTCTATTCAAAAATTCAAAAAGATTTTTAGTGTGTTTTAGCATAAAATTTTGAAAAATACAAAAAGATTTTCGACAACTGGTATTGAAAAACTGATTTTCAAAATTCTGAGTGCTAAACATGATGAGTATGATTTGAGGGGGAGTTTGTGTTTAGAACTGATTATTTTTGTCAAAACTTCAAGTGATTCATCAGATTGAAAGATCATTTTGATTATATTTTTAGAGAAGAGTCTGAGTTAGTGAAAGTTTATATGTTTGAAATGAGTAAATTGTAAAATTTATTGTGAGGTAGAGTTTATGCAGGTTAAAGTTTGAGAAGTGATGATTCTGAAAAACCAAAATTGTGAAAGTCAGACAACGATCCTGAAGCAAATGATGCTGAAGAACTAATGGAATACTAGTACATTGCAAAGGGGAGTCTGTTGATGCTGATAGAAAGAGTAAAGCCCAGAGACTGATCAAGACTGAAGATATGAAGACACAGAATAGTTGTGACTCGATAGTCGACTCGTCAACATCTGAGGGGGAGTCTGTTGGTGCACTACATCTGTCAACTTCGTCTTGTATCGAGTCTTAGACTAGTTAGAATAGATCAAGGCACGTAGAACGAGAGAATGAGAGAGAGTTAGCAAGATTTCGCTTGAAGGAATGAGTATGTAAAGGATTTCGCTTGAAGCAGCTCAAGCGAAATCAACATGTTAAGATTTCGCTTGAGTCATGCTGAAGCGAAATCTCATTCTCTATATATAGGAGGTCAAGGTCAAGCGAAATAAGTGAGTAACATTTGAGTGATTCCATACCGAAGTGCTGCCGGTGTGAGAACTGATTGTATTCGTGTTCAAATATCAATATAATCAGTGTTAAAGTGAAGATTCAGTTGTTTTATAGTCAAATACTTGTTTTCCGCACCTGTATTTGATAGAATTCCTCTGAACCGACTCGTTTAGGTCGCTAACACGATCCTACATAGAGGAATGCACATTTGATATCCATTTGATACACCTTGATGTTGTGGTTGACAGCAAAGGCCGGAAATAGTCTGATAGCTTCAAGTCTTGCTACAGGGGCAAATGTTTCATCATAGTCAATGCCCTCTTCTTGTCTGAACCCTTGAACCACAAGCCTAGCTTTATTCTTGACAACAATGCCCCTTTCATCAGTTTTGTTTTTGAAGACCCACTTTGTGCCAATAGGACTTACACCCTCTAGCAGTGGTACAAGCTCCCATACTTGTTTTCTTTTGAACTGTTGGAGCTCCTCTTGCATGGCTTCTACCCAGCTGTTGTCTTTCAGTTCCTCTTGGTACTTGACTGGCTGATGGAGAGATAGGAAACCAGCAAAACGACAAATGTTTTGGGATTAACTTCTTGTGAGCACCCCTTCATTGATGTTGCCAATGATTTGGTCAGGTGGATGAGATTTCAAGAAGATTAGATCTCCTTGGTATGGAACAATGGCATTTAATGGTGAAGGCTGCAGATGTGAATCATCTGAGCTAACCACTGCTGGTGACTTTGATGATCCAGCAGTGGCTTCAAAAGGTGGTGGAATAGGAGGTAATGGAGTGGACACATGATGACTTTTATCCACTGTTTGGGGACTTTTATCAGCAGTGTTTGATGATGAGGAAGCAGGGGTTGATGGGCTACTTTGGTCAACAACTGTTGAGGTAGCAGTGGTTGAACTTTGACAGCTGTTTTGAACATCTGCTGCTCTACCATTTGATGCAGACTTTTGTTGTGGAATGATGACTTCATATCCATAGTCTGATGGTGAATTTTCTGATGGGCCTGCATTGTTAGACTTGACAACAACACTTTCAAATGTGAATTTATCAAGATCAAATAAATCTGCAGGATTTGCTGGGATTTTCATTGATGAAAGTTCATTGAATTTTACATTCAAAGTCTCTTCCACTGTCTTAGTCCTTGTGTTAAACACTTTGTAGGCCTTAGCATTGGTTGAGTATCCCAGATGATAACCACAATCAATTTTGGCTGCAAACTTAGAGATAGAATCTTTTATGTTTAAAATGAAGCAAGGGCAGCCAAAAACTTTGAAATATGAAATCAATGGCTGTATTTTATACAGCAGTTCATAGGCAGTCTTTTGATGCCTGGGGTTGATTAAAACTCTGTTTTGGACATAGCAAGTAGTGTTTACTGCCTCTACCCAAAAAGTTAATGGCAAACCTGAATCTCCAAGCATGGTTCTGGCAGCCTCAATCAAGGTCCTGTTCTTTCTTTCAACAACCCCATTTTGTTATGGTGTTCTTGGAATGCTGTATTGCCTCACAATTCCTTTTGACACACAGAAATCATCTAACTCCTTGTTCCTGAACTCTGTGCCATTATCACTCCTGAAGACTTTTACTGGCAATTCAAACTGCTTTTCAACCTGTTTCACAAAGTCTTGCAGAATGCATGCAGTCTCATCTTTTGAGTGTAAAAAGTAAGTCCATGTAAACCTAGAAAAGTCATCAACAATAACCAAACAATATCTTTTCTTCCTAAGACTCATGACTTTAACTGGGCCAAACAAATCCATGTGAAGCATTTGTAAACACTCGGTTGTTTTGGACTCTTCAATGGATTTGAATGAGCTTTTATGTTGTTTTCCTTTTAAGCAGGAAACACAATGCTCAGAACAGGTGAACAGTTTTTGAGGTATACTAACCCCTGTTTTGAAATGGCGGTGATTGTCTTGAGATTTGTGTGCCCCAATCTCATGTGCCATAATTCTATCTCTTTGTTTGATGCAGCTGAGAACAGACATGCATCAGTCCTGGGGCTCTCTTTTGACATATCCACCACATAAACATTGCCACTTCTTTGAGCAACAAGTTGGGTTTTTCCAGTTTTTATTATTGCTTCAATCTTTTCAACCATTTCTGGTCCAACAATCCTACAACACTCTTTTGTAAAGAATGAGCCATAGCCCTTATCACTCATTTGAGAGACACTTAAGAGGTTGAATTTTAGATTGTCTATTAGATTGACATTTTCAAACTTAACTTTACCAGACTGCACAGTACCAGACCCCAAAACCTTTCCTTTGCTATTATTCCCAAAGGATATATCACCCCCTCCATGTGTTTTGAAATCTTTGAGAAGGGCTTTACATCCTGTCATGTGCCTGGAGCCTCCACTATCTACATACCAAAGACTATCTAAGCATGTAGAAGCTCCCTGCACATGTAGTAAAGGATTAGTTCATTAGGGTCTCCAAAGCCAATATGGCTTTGGATGGGGTCTCAGCAGTGTCTAGGTTAAGTTCAGATGGATGGGCAGTGGTTAGGTCAGGGGTTTGGACAATTTTGTGACTGTGTTTCTCTAACCACTGTTGGGGGTCTTGCCCAATGATATGCTGATAACCAAAAGGATGCCTGTTCACTCTTGGTTTAGAGGGCCTTTTGTAAGCCTCATAAACATGTGGGATCCTTTGGTATGATGGTTGTTCCTTACCTCTTCTGAATTGATTGGTAGGGGGTGCATCAGTCACCTGAGCATCTCTTTTGACAGATGTTTGGTTCAGCTGTTTGGACTGGCACAAACAGTGGTTGGTTCTTGGTGAACTTGACAGATGAATTTGATGAACTCAAGGATGTTTTTGCAGTGTACTCATTCTTTTTAACATCAAACTTTTTAAAATACACACATTCTTGAGTTTTGTGGTTTGTTTTACCACAGATGGTGCAGCTCTCAGCAGGTATAATGACACTTGTTTTATTTAGATCATATGCTTTTAGATGAAAACAGTCTTTTGTTAGATGATTCTTCTTTTCACAAAAATCACAAAACAGGTTTTTGATCTTTTCTCTTTTCTTCCTTTTCTCAGACTCCTTAGCAATAGAGTTTTGAACCACTGTTGGGATGTCTTTGAGAGGAATGACCTTTGCTTTTGGAGCTGTGACACCATCAGTGGTTGTGAAATCCATGGGCTTGAAGTTTTCAAGAATGTCACACTCATCAGACCATGTGGGTTTAAATTGGTATTTTTCAATTTCCTCAAAGGTTGAGGACCCCACAGATCTTTCCAGAGTGATTTTGTTACCAAGTTTGTCAGTTATCTTAACTTCTTGGCCATTCTTGTTGGTTGGTTTTATTTCAGTTGAACAAGCTTGTTTTGCAGCAGTGTTTTCAAGTTCATCATATTTTCTATATCCTATTCCAAACTTGACATTGCTTTCAAGCTGTTTTTCAAGCATGACCTCATAACCTTTGCAAGATTCCACCCATCTTTCACAAGTGATTTGGGTGGACTCCAACTCCTTTTTACAAACTTGGTATTTTTCTACCATAGTTTGGAGTTGGTTCTTGGTTATGCTTTGCTTTTCTTTGAGACTGCAGATTTCTTTATCCTTTTCAGCCAATTTATTTTTAAGTTCTTTTAATGACTTTTCAAATTTGACTTCATCAGTTAAGACTTTATCCCTAAGGTTTTCATTCACCTCTTTAATGCTAGCAAATGCAATAATGCATTTGTCTGAACACAGATTTTCAAGAACCTGAGGTGATACCTTGGCAGCAGCCATCATAGCACAATCACATTGATGATCACTTTCTTCATCAGCTCTCTCTTCTTACTCACCTTCTTCCTTCTCTTCTTTTTCTTCTTTGTCTTCTTTGGACCAGGAGTCAAACAGTGGTTCAATCAGGGTTTCTGAATTTTCTCCCAGCAGTAGTTCACCAGCAACTGCAGTAACCACTGCTTCAGCCACTTCATCCACTGTTTCAGCACTTAGTTGTGCTCCTTCAGCTTTTACCCTTCTGGTATTGACTCTAATGCCATCAGACAAAATTCATCATTAAAAGTATCATTAGAAGCATAGAGTGCAAAATTTTCATCACCAAGTTCATCAGACATACTGCTCCAGTCAACAAAGCCTTGGGTGAAAAAGCTTTCCTGATCTGATTGAACCACTGCTGGAGCAGTTTGTTGAGGTGCAACAGGTTGCACTTGTGCCTAAGGGACAGGGGTTTGAACATACTGAATTTGTGGAACAGTGATTTGAACATAATGCACAGGTACAGGGGTTGCAGCATAGTGAGCAGTGTTAACATGGGTTGCAGGGGTATATTGGGCATAATGCACAGTGCTTTGGTGTTGTGGTCTAGGGTTTGAGCTGGGATGAGTTATAATTGGACTAGTGGTTTGACTCCTGCATTCCCTAGCAAAATGACCTAGCCCGTTGCACTTATAACACTTGATTTTTTACTTATCCATCCCCACTTTTAAATTCCCATGTAACCCTGGGAATTTTCTCCCTGTTCTTTTATAGAATTTGCTTATTCTCACACTAAGCAATGCCAATTGATGCAAGATGTCCATTTCTTCTAAGTCAGTGGGATCAAAGTGTTGCAAATCATTGAGTTCAAAGCACAAATTATCAGAGTTCTGGCTTTCTCCATTTGCTGTGAAAGCAAAGTTGGATGAGTGAGGATCAGAGTTGAAATTACATCCGGCAGTTATGTCAATAAAATGATCATAACTCTGATCCTTACTGCTGCCAGACTCTTCTTGACCCATAAGAGCTGTGTTGCCAAATGAATAGTCATCTGTAACTTTGCCAGACTCTTGCAACTTCTTTTTCTGGTTTAACTCCCTTTCATAGGTCAGGAGTCTACCATGAAGTTGGGTCAGTGTTAGGTCTTTGAACTCAACATAATTTCTAGTCACAAAGGCAATTGTATCCCATTTTTCAGGTAGTGATCTAAGAAACCTACTATTTTGGGTAGATTTAGGAAATTCAACCTTAACAAGTCTTAGCTCACTAATGAGACAACTGAATCTCTCAAACTGTTGAGTCAATGACTCACCCTTAATGTGACAAAAGGTTTCATACTGCTGATTCAGAATTTCCCTATTATTTTCAATTACTTCTTCAGTTCCCCCGAATTGTTCCTTAAGTGCATCCTATAGCTCTTTGGCACTGTTACAATGTAACAGCCCAGCATAGATTTCATTGGGTAATGCAGATGCAATGATGTTGAATGCTTTGGCATCTAGTTCGAACTTTTGAAAATCAGTTTCAGTATAGTTTTCATATTTTTTAGGTTCGAACTTCTTTGAATCCTCGGCACTCGGCACCATGGGAACATGGGGCCCAAGAACAACTGATCTCCAACATCCAGTGTTCTGTTGAGCAAGGATGTGACCCATCCTTCTCTCCCAGATGTTGTATTCATTTCATTTCAGCATGGTTGGTTTGAAAAGTGAGCCGATGTTATTCTTATCATCTTGTGATTGTGACGTCATCTTGGTTGTTTTACAGGTACTGATTAATCAACTTTGGTGGTGATTAAGCCTTACTCTGTTTTTCAACAAAACGAACAACTATCAGTATCAATGATTGTGAGCTGAACTATTTATGTCAAAATGATTGTTAAATCAAATTTGACTGTCCGTGCTCTGATACCAATTGTTTTGATCTGAGTTTGGATTGATTGTGTTTTATGTTTGAAATAAGATGAACAATGAACAAGTAATGCAGCGGAATATAAATGGAATTAAACTTTGCACACAATCAAACAGGAGAAATGCTTTCAACACACATTTTCAACATAGAACCGAAAGATTGAATTTATTTCAACTACGATTACAATGCATGCATGTAACAAACTCCCCTCAGCCTGAGCTCACAGTGATTGTTCGTACAAGAGAAAAGTGGTGAAGAGCTGATAGAACAGTACAGGGTACTGTTCTATTTATAGGAACGGACAAACCAATGTGGCATCTTTGCTGACGTCACCATGAAAGTGACATCTAACCTCCTAACAAACTCTAAACAACTGATCTATACAAACACTGCTATGCTAACTACTGATTACAATACATTACATAAAACAAGCTAAACTACTGCTTTATCCTTCCACTGTTGTGACTCCAGCAGTACTTGATATATTCAGCAGTGCTTGACCCATAGCAGTAGATTGATCAACAGAGCTTTAGTCTTCATCAGTCTTTGACTTGATCGACAGTTTTAGGTCAGCAGTTGTAAGGATCAGTGGATTGGAGGTCATCAGATGTTGAAACCACTTTCAAGGGGAGAGAATGAAAACATAACATCTGCTTATTTTGGATCCACTGCTCTGATCCGGTTTTGGCTCTAATCAACTGTTCCTCTGATAGGGTTCAATATCAACATGAGCAGATGCACATACATATACATCAGGTGTTCACCTCCGTCACCCACGCTCAAAGCAATGGACTGGTGGAAAGAGCAAATCAGAGTGTTATTAAGGGAATGTAGGGGAGGCTCGGGAGGAAGCAAAAGGGATGGTTGGAGGAGCTGCCTTTTGTTCTATGGGCATATAGGACCACCCCCAAGGACTGCAACGGAGAAACCCCTTTCAGCCTAACCTACAGGACGGAGGCTGTTATTCCTGCTAAGATCGGATCTCCAACTGCAAGGATGAAGCTCAGGGAAGCCAAGAATGAGCAAGACCTCCGAATGAACCTGAACTTGCTTGAAGAAAGAAGGGAAATAGCAGCAGTCAAGGAGGCCAAGTATAAAAAGCAACTGGAAAGCTACTACAATGCCAAGATGAAAAAGCTCAATCTTGTTCCTTGAGACTTGGTTCTGAGAGCGAGCGAAGCTAGATTACAAGAGAGCACCGGCAAACTAGGGCCTAACTGGGAAGGGCCCTACCGGGTTACTTGGGCAAACGGCAAGGGAAGTTGCAAACTAGAAACACTTCAAGGTAAGGAAGTTCCAAGAATATGGAACCTTATGCAGCTCAGGAAATACCACATATGAAAACTGAAGATACCTTCAAGGGAAAACGGCTAGGGGGCCACTTTTGTAAAAGAACTAACTGCTAGTTAAGGGAGTATCCCAAGGAAAATCTTTTGTAAAACTTTGTACTGGAGGACATAGTCCCCAAGGAATATATGGTAATGAACAATTCACTTGTTCCTTTTTATAAAAACGCAGGTATTGTGTCAGGGCAGACATGCCCAAAAAACAACAAAGCTAATAACAAATAAGCACACGTGTATAAGGTATACTCAACATGCCAAAACGCCCAGCTGTGGGGCAATATAGGGCCTAGCTAGCCCAAAAAGAACGGACGAGCATGCTAGAAAACATAATCTGACATTATAAACTTGTCCAAAGGTTGTCCTCGAACAGACAATCTTGGTTTACAAAACAAACCATGAAAAAGAAAACAAAACACTTTTGTAAGAAAACTACAAAAGAACCAATACATACACACCGGAAAAGAGAAGCTTTCTATGTATAAACTACAAAGCAAACATACATGAATATGACAGGGAATTTTGCTAACCCTAAAAGAAGAGCCGGTATACAAACAAACAAGTTAGAAAGCCTAGTAAACAGACTAACGAAATTTTCGCAAAAAATGCTACAAATAACCAAGGATCTCCAGGAAGACACTGGGCTGGCTCCAGGTAAGAACACCTGCAAAAAAGAACAACAAACACAACAAGAGCAAGTTGACAGGGTACAGTCAAAAGATAGCTAGCAGTCCATACGATTAGATACCTGGAGAGCCCCAACATAAAGGCCCTCCCCCATACATCAAAAAGTTAGCAGTATTCTAAGGAGAATAATTGTTTAAGGTACAACCATATCGAAATTGTTAATGTTTTAAAACTACTGGGACTCATCCCCAGACAGAGGCTTCGGAGAAGATGGACCAGCGGGAGTCAGCAGGGCTTTCAGCTCATCAATAGAGATCATGGGGTGCTCAAGGATCTTTTCAAGAAGGGCTGGGGTTTTACCTCCAAACTCTTTATCCAGTTTAGACAGTCGCTTTTTGGCCTTGGAATTGTAAAGAGGGGTCTCCTTCCTACCCAGACCTTGAGCTGAGTAAGCATACCCATCCTTTAAACTTTCCTGATAACCCACGTCCCGGTAAGCCCTGTAAACCTGCTCAAAACCACTTTTGAACTCCTCCGATTGGGAGATAACAGTAAGGAAGGCTCCGAAACCTTCAGTAATCAGCCAATGCTTCTCCTTAGCCAACTTCTGATTATCATCAGAAGTTATCCCCCAATCAGCATACATGGTGTTCAGCTGCTCCTGAGAAACGGAATCAACTTCCTTCAGATGTTTCAACTCCGCGGCTAGCTCCTCCTTCTCCTCCACCAAAGCTGCCATCTCCCTCTCCCAAGCTCGCTCTCTCCACTCCAGCCCCCTGAGCGAAAGAAATCACAAAAGATCCATAAGGAATCAAACAAAAAAAAGATAGAGAGGGGAGAAAGGCTATGCACCTTTTCCTCCTGCAGTCTACTCTCAACCTCAACCACTTGACATTGAAGCTCAACAGAAACAGATTGAGAGGTCTTAAGGTCACTCCGGAGTCCCTCATTCTCTTTCCTCAGACCATCAACCCGTTGTAACATGCCAATGCCCCTGAAATGCCCCTCACAAAGTGACATGCTGTACTGATCATCAAAGAGATCATCCCTCAAAACAGAGTTCATAAACCAATGGGAGGGAGGAACAGCATGAGTCAAGAAATCCCGGACAGTTTCAGGGGTCCCCACCACCGAAGATTGAGTAATTTTCCACTTAGGAACGTAGGGGAACTGAAGGGCATCGGCAAACAGGGGAGGCAAAGGGGATTGAGAAGCAAAACCCTCAAATTGAGAGGTTTGCTGGTCCCGGTGGCATGATGAGGAGAGATCTCAAAAGCTGGAGTAATACGAGCAACACTTACTTCGGAAGTTTTGTCTCGAATACGAGAAGAGGAGGGGGCAGTAGGGATCTCAATCGGAGCATGAGAGCTTCCCTGTTCAGACAAAAAGAGGAGGAAACATTAGAAATTTATCAAAGCAAAGCAAATCCAAAATAAGAGGTAAAAGATGAACTCACCAACAAAGGTTCACTCACAAAGCTGGAGGACCGCAAATGCTTAGACAAAGAACCTTTAATCCCAATAGGGGGAAGTTCAGAAGCAACTTTTGTTGCAGGAGGGGCCTTTTGTCCGCTGGCGCTCCGGAGCCTCAGCCGGATATCACGAGGGGCAGGGGCTTGCTTGGGACTAACAACTTTCCGCTTATGAGCCAAACAACTCTCCAGGTCTTCTTTGTCATCATGGCTAGAATCCTTCACTTGAAGGGAGTCAGGGGAACTCTCATCTCCATCAGAAGAAGCCCCCTCATCCCCCTCCACGGTAGCAGAACCCCCTGCCTGAACGGATCCTCCGGTAACCTGCATCTCAACACCTCGGTTCAAACCCGGTTCAACCTTGTCATCAACCACAAATTTAATATCTCTGGAATCCCCTTGAAGCAACCTCCACAAAGTCAACTCTGCACAAAAGAAATAATAAAGATGACTACACAAGCCCCAAAAAAATAAAGACATATACAACAAGTCAAGGACAAGAGAATACCTTTTTTTGCCAAAGAATAACTTGGGTCGGACTGAGTAGGAGGGGCTCAACCCTCCCATAGCCAGGATCCCTTCGGAGAAAGTAAAAGCTCTCATCGGATTCTCATACATACGCTTCCATTGGATGATTTCGTCAGCAGACAAGATAGGAACGCTATTTTCAATAGCAGCCTCAGCATCCCTCAATGGTGGAGACTCTGGTATCATAGTAGCAGAAACGAAGATAAACCTGCTCTTCCATTCTTTAGGGTAGGTGGAGGTCGGCATGAAGGAATAACAAGGCCGAGACACACTATCCTTCTGCTTGGCGAAGGTGAACCAGTCCCCATCAGAAATTAACTTATAAAACATACAGAACAGGGGAATAGACGGTTCACCGGAAACCGCCACACAAGATAACTCAAAATGCACAACCCTCATAAACCCTAGAGGGTGCAATTGGGAGAAGTGAACTCCGAAGTGGCGTAATAAATCTATCTTGAAGGAAGAAAGGGGGTACCAGACACCACAAGAAGAAAACGCCAAGGTATAAAGAACAATTCGGTCAGGTGTGCACTCGGCCGAGTCATCAGGGCCTGGTAAAGTAGGAGAAAAACGCTTGGGTATCTTGTAAGTGTCGACGAAGGACTCCAAATCCTTTGCCGTCTGAACGGAGCGGATCATGGAGCGACCGGTATGACTCATGATCAGGCAAAACAGTAATCGGAAAAGTGCAATGGAAGAAAGAAAAGGAGAGCAGTGATGGAAGTTAAAGAAAAATTCAAAAGGCAAGGAAGGTATTTAAAGAAGGTAACTGACAAGCAAGGGGAAAATCGTCACATCACCCTCATTTCAAATTAAAACCACCCTGCACGTGTATTAAGGAGATTAAACCCCAACCGTCGATTCTTGGCGATTAATGACCCTCGAAAAAGAAAAAGGGGCACATGATGATTAGCTGAGGGTGGGCCTGCATTCCTAGCCCAAGTAGACCATGCCTGTTAATAGTTATGACTCAGCCCTGGATTATAAGATTTGAATCTCATAAACAGGGACTAAAGATGACTTGACGACGGGCCAATAGGGTACCCCATTTACCCGTCTTGGGCTACCGTCATGAAGGCCCAATAGATAAAGCCCAAAAGCGGTAATACTTGCCCACTAAGGTTTCTCTTATATGAAAATGGGCGGGAAGGAAAGGATCAGAGAACACGGGGTGCATTTAATGCATGACATGAAGAGGATCTTTGGCTGGCATCGTACTTCTAAGCCGGAATCATTAAATGAGAAGATAATCCTACCGTTGGGGGTCAGACACGTGTCTGAGCCCCCCAAAGACCGACAGAGTCCGTTAGATCATCTCGTAAATATCCCACATGTAAGATAAGGCCTCTCGGTTATACAAGGAAGAAAAGAGACGATCAAAAGGGCAAGTCTAAGGTATCACACTAAAGGCTCTCACATTTATTCCGACCATAATTCCTCTACATTAAATACACACACATATTTATTAGATTCACACCATAGAGAAACATTCCGGTGATCACACTCATCGGAATAAACTTCTCATACTCTCCGGCAAGTTACTTATTCTCACGCCGAAGCTTGGTCACCGAACCCCCCCCCCCCCCCCCCCCCGGCCCCTCCGTGACGAGGCTAACGGTTTCCTTTTTTATAGCACACGAAGGCTGGGATATTCCGACGTCAGCGAAGACCCTTTGAACGTCAGCTGGGATTTGGGTATTCGACAACCACCACATGTCAAAATGCTTTCCTACATGGCCCCTTAATGAAACAGCATACTGCAACCCAAACGCACAGTGAAGATTCAAAAATCAGACCTCCGGATAGCCTAGTGAATTGAATCTCGTAACAGGAAAGAGACCTTTAAAACAAATAACCGTTAGGCTCGTCGAAGAGGTGGGAGGACCGCTCTGTTGTAGAGAGAGAAAACAGACATATAAACTTTTAAAGAAAGTAAAATCGTAAATTTGTCCAACATTATTTGCATAACGAATTTCATAAAGTGGTTAACTGGATTACATATTTAAAAATAAAAATAAAAAATTAATGAGCCGACTCGATTTGACTTGAGTCAGCTCAAACACTTAACGAGCCAAACTCGAGCTCGACTTTTCAACTCAATTAAATAAACGAGGTGAGTCGAGCTGCCTCATTTAATTTCGAGCTCGATTTGACTTGAGTCAGCTCAAACACTGACTTTAAGTCAATAAGTTGTTTCAAAAGGCTGATTCTAAACACACACCCCCCTCCTGATTATACCCCCTTGTGAGAGGAAAACTGCCGGTCCTACGCGGGCCTCACCTGTAGTATGTGAGAGGAGGGGGTGTAAAAAGTAATTAGGGGTGTAGAAAGTAACACCCTTTCAAAAAGCTTAGCCAATCATGCCCTCTATGTGTCAATAAAAAAGGGCAGTATCCGCTCCATTCCTTTCTAGTTCCATCCATCCACACAGACACATTGTTCACTCACCGAGTGTGAAGACTGAAGAAGGTTAGGGTTTATGATCCACACAGACACGCATAAACTCAATCCAATTCCGGTATTATTTCGCTGATTTTAGTGTTTATGAGCCTTCTGTTTTCATTTCAAGTCATAGATGTTTGATTTCTGGGTAATATTTCGGTTATTTTTTGGGTTTATTACGGTGATATTAGGGTTTATATTTCTGTGATATTTTGATTTTGTTATGAACCTCGTTTCCCTTTTTGATAATTGTTACTATCAGTTTCAACATTCATATGCTAAGTCTGTATACTTTCATCATCGACAGTACATGCATCTGTGTTAATCCATAGAAATAGTGACCAAATTTAACATGTCTTTAAATTATAATTATTTAAAAGAATTAAAATGATGAAACACTAGGAAAGTAAGTTCAACTCATCTTTAGATAATCCTCTTTGTTGTGTGTGATTAAACTGATTATGTGAGCTTCATAAGTTAATCATAAGCAAAAGTGGATCACTGGACTATAAACCGATATAAGGCCCATCAGATATCCAAACAGTAATGTATGACCTTGAATTTTTAGACTTTGTGTTGTACAGTCTCCTAATGATGTATATGACAGCTTATGTGCAGCATTATATACTATCAATCTGACAAAAACAACCTAAGATGAAAGCTAAACGTCCAACTAAAGCTCAACGATTGTCGTCGACTACAATCAACACACTTCCTCAAACCATATTAGAAAACATCCTATGTCTTTTACCAATTGAAGAGGCAGCAAGGACAAGTATCCTCTCTAGGGAATGGAGGTACAAGTGGACCACTATTCACAAGTATCCTCTCCTGAACCCGTCTTTGTGTTGGGTAAAAAATTCTTTTAATAATTATAATTTGAAACACTCAATACCATCAAAGTGATTATAACCACTTCAAGCAAAAGAAACACATCACAACAATATTTTTAAAGCTCAGGTTTAACTTGAATAGTGGTCCACTTGTATACTCAATACCACTATTCACAAGCTTTAAAAATCGTTAAAATATCAAGCTTTAAAAATCGTTAAAATATCTATTAATTATAATTTGAAACACTCAATACCATAGAGGAAGTTTGTTTTTTACCCAACCAATCGTTAAAATACTATTCACAAGCTTTAAAAATTAATAGATAGATAAAGATAATTAATTAATAGATAGATAATTAATTGATGAAACATGAGTAAAGTTAGTTTAACTCATCTTTTGATAATCCACTTTGTTGTGTGCGGTAAGTGTTAAACTGATTATATAACCCTTTATAAGGGGAGTGAGGGTGGTCACAAGTGATGAAATTCCATCACTCACAAACATCCAATCATGTTCCGCCATGTCAGCAACCACTATTCTATCACTCACAAGCATTTTTTAGTGGCGGTGGTCATCACTAGCGATGGAATTCCATCACTCACAACCATTTTTTTTGTTTTTAATAAGTTTATAAAAAAAATCTTACAAGTTTATAAAAGAAACAATTTTTTTTATGACAAGAACCAAACCTGCCAGTTTTAAAAGTTGAAATTAAAAGGAATAAGATTTAAATAAGTTTTGTAAATAACTATAAACCACAGGGACTGAATGTGTTAAAAAGGAATCAACTTTCAAAAACATCATCTGCATCTTCTTCGACTTGCAGACCAGTTTTCCGGCGAAATTCCGGCGAAGCCATCAAATTCCGGCGAAACATCAGCTCCATCAGATCTGAACGTACAAGTATTAATACACAAGGTACAAGTCATACACATACAATTGAATTTTTACAACGCGTGAAGAATTCAACGCGTTGATAATTTCACGCGTGATATAATCGGTGGCGGCGGCGTGCTATAAAAAATAACGAGTGATGGGGGTGCCATCACAGACCACCCCCACTCCCCTAAGTTAATTATAAGCAAAAGTAGATCACTCAACTATAAACTATTATAGGTTTCAGCTAATAAACTATAAATTGGAATGAAACTGGTATAATCATCGCATCCAAACAATGTTGTATGACCTTTTTCTTAGCTATTAGACTTTGTGTTGTACAAATCAACATCTCATACCATGGTCATACTAAAAACTTTCCATACAAAAATAATTTCTAACATCAGCCTCATGACCTTCAAGTAGGCCTGTCAAAAATAACCAATAACCGAGTAGACCAACCGACCCGTTTATGATTCAGGTAGAGCAGGGTTCGGCTAAGACTCGTACATACCTTGGTAAGCCATGGAAGCAATCCTCAACGAAAGTGATTATGTAGTCCATCGGAGAGTTAAGTTGTTAAAAATTGCATTTCCTAAACTTAAGGGCTAAGAAAGGGTAAAGATAAAATTTGATAAAGTTTTGGGGTAAGAAGAAACTATAACAAAGTTGGGTCTGAAAATGAAACTACGGCAAAGTTGGGGGGTCAAAAGCAAACTATTTGTAAAATGAAGTAGTAGTATAGGGACTAAATTTGTCATTTTACGAAACTTTGAAGATACCAAAGTCAAGGGGCTAAAATTGCAATATTGTAAAAGTATGGGGGAAAAGAATACCTTTTCAATCATATATTATTTTACTAGGTTATAACCCCGTGTATTACACGGGTTGAATAAATAAATTTTATATACTAAATAATAAAACAATATATCTTTAAAAACCTTCTTTATTGCACGAGTTGAATAAATATAATTTTATATATTAAATAATAAAAAGTTATATTTATAAGAACAATATTGTACATGTTGAATAAATGTAATTTTATATACCAAATAAAAAAGTTATACTTTTAAAACCACGTGTATTACACGAGTTGAATAAATATAAAATTAGAAAAAAAAAGTTGGAGGCTCAGATGTTAAAAAATTCTTTTTTAGGCTAAAAGGGTAAAAATGATATAACCACAGGGGCCAAAATCGTATTTTTCTCTAAATCAATATTATAAGGAGAAGAAGATTAAACTAAATAATAATTATCCATAAGATATTAATTTAAATAATATTTAATAAAAGGGTTATCTATAATTAATTAGAAAATATTAAATTAAAATAATAATTATCTATAAGAGATGCTCTAATATGATGACAAGTGTCCTTAAAGTGGTTTCTTTTATTATATAGTATAGATTAGTTGATTGTTTAATTAGTTATAGTAATGATATAAAGTATCTAAAATGTCAAACACTTATATAGTTGTATTTGATAGAATATTGAAATTTAATCATTGTGCATGGATACAAGATATATTTGAGCAAGATATATTTGAGGGTTGTTAGTGGCTATGCCATCGACTTTCTCTTTTAAGTTGGAGTAAATTACAAAAATCGTCCTTTATGTTAACACTAGATTGCAAAGTGTTTATGTTTTTAAAAAGTACAAAAAAACCTACTCGATGTTTGCTAACCACTACATGTTATGTCATTTAATCCTAACTCAATTAGTTTTTATGGTTAAATCAGGATAGATTGGTAATTTTACTTATTTATTTAAAATCTATTTAATAAATAAAGCAAAAATAAAATTTTGAAATACTAAAACTATTTATACAAAAATAATCTCTCTCTCAACTCTGTTTCTTCTTTGTACACACCACCATAAACTACCCACTCTACCACCACCACCTTCCCGGCTACCCCCACCGGCCATCACCACCTTCCCGCACTGGCCATCACCACCTTCCCCAAAAACCACCACTGCTACCACCCACCTGTCGCCACCACCTACCTACCACCACCACCACCACCACAACCCGTCACCATACCATCCACCCCAAATTTGTTCATTTCTAGGGTTTACAATCTAAATTTGTGTTGGAAATTTTAGTGAAAATGAGTTTTTCACTAAACATTTTCAACATTAATAATATTTATATATGTGTTGTATAAATTATTATTTATGGTTTGTGTTCAAACTATGTCCAAATAGAGCTAAGATGAATGAGATATCGAAGCTTGAAGTTGTATGTTTGGAACAAACAAAGATGAATAAAATGGATTAGTTTTGTCAACTTGTCCCACATAGGTGGGATGACAAAACTCAAAGTGGTATATAAGGAGGAACACTCCTTGTAATTGTTTCCTTAAAGGCAAACACTAGTGGGGACCAAAGGGTGTGCCGCACCCGCACATATGCGCGCGAGTATGGATGGCGCATAACCAGGTGGCGTCCTGCTAAGCGTAGTGGCATCCGTGTGACGCGCAAGTATAGATGGCGCATGACCAGGTGGCGTCCTGGTATGAGCAATGACATATGTGTGGCACGCGGCTCCATATGGCGTGGCGTAAGGTCCATGTAGTGTGTTGCATGGGTTTGCGGATCAGTTATGGCGCGCGCAGGTTACAGTAGTAACTAGGAGCACTTGTCTGCACACCATGCGCATGCGCGGGTTTCATACAATGTGGCGTACGGACTGAAGGGCCACTTCAGGCGCGCTTACATGCGTGTCATGATGTATATGACCGTTTTTCACTAACCACTTAAGTCCATTTAATTAGAGATTAATGTCATATTCATTATCTTGTTTATTACAAGATTAATGTTATAATTATGACAAGATTAATGTCTATTTTATTACTAGTTTTAATTAGATTAAAACTATGAGTGTATAAATATGAACTTGGTGGTTCATACTAGAGACACTAGGAAATAGACATTCTCTTTAGTCTCGATGTTTCATTGAGAGGAGTACTCTCAATTTTACACAACTTCACATTGTTCCAAATTTTATAAACACCAAATTATGCTTGGTGCAATCTTGGGCGTAAGTGTCATCCCCGGCAGTACAACTACTGCTTCGGTTGTTGTATCCTGGAAACAGACCGTCCGAGAGGAGGCGCGGAATCTGTTTTAAGGGCCCCGTGTCTAACACGATCCTCAACCAAAACCGTCAACAACAGTTTAATCATTCTTGCAGCGGAGGTTCGTACAAGACGATGCGGTTGAAGTTCTTCCAAAGACGCTGGCTTGAATCAAGATTGGTACAATTGTATTATTTTTTTATATTCGTTTATGTCACACCCCAACTGATGGCGGAAACATCGGGATGAGACGAAAACTAGATTGCAAGAGACATCATAACACTATGTGGCAATATTATTTAAATCCAATTTTATAAATGACTAAAATTCAAATAAAGACAAATTGCAACAAACATTGTTTATTATTGAAATGAGTATCTAAGTCCGTCCTAACTTGATTTCTTCATCATCTTGTCTATCAACCTGCAACGTGTATTAAAATAGAGTTCAATGCAAAAGCAAATGCGAGTATACAAGTTTTGATACATAGCATAAAAATGGTTTTAAAATAGTCTAAGGCTCGTATCCAACATGAATCACAATATGCAAGTTACTAGTATGTCGTAACAGTGTCAAGTATATGTTCAAACCCAAGAATCCAATGCGTTAAAATAGCCTATCCCCGGTTAGAATAAAGGGAGGTTAACATGTTTGACTTAACAATACCCCAAGAATCGTGGGCAGTGCATTACTCCTATAGCGCTATAATTGTTAAGGTAGGCTTGTACGAAGTTAATGAGCATATAGACACAAAAGTTTATGTCACACCCCGATTTCCACGTGTCACCGGTGGGCCCGGTGGGGAGTATCGTGACGTGGTTGGCAACATAATAGTCAAATAACACAATATTTAATATGCACAGCGGAAGCAATTTAAAAAGATATATATCAACCGAATTTCATATTGTAATATCAAATGTCACAATATTCGGAAGTTTATCCACAGAAGGATCGAAAACAAAATAATAGTTCAACAGACTTCAGGCATCTTAAGCTTGCGAGACTTCTAGTGATGCTAAGGAGAAATCCCAGCCAATTACGCTTAGTACCTGCATTTAATCTTTTTGGGAAAATACGTCAGTTTACACTGGTAAATACAATCAACTGACTCATTTTGGAAAATGATTGAAAATTGATTTGGATGCACGTGGCATAAACATTTTATTTAACTTAGGAGAATTATTTAAATATATAATCTTGTGAACGAATTACATGTTCCTTGTGCGTTCAGTAGCCCGGATCATGTCCGGGTTAAAGATCAATAGACACACCACAATATTCTTTTGTGCACTGACGGGTGTACGCCTACACCCCGCGCTTAAGTCGTGGCCATTTCGTAAAATGATGCCAAGGATATCCGGGACATGGTCATTAACCCCCCAAAGGCTTTAAGTAACAAGACTGTTTAAACGAGCCGATCAAATTATTCAATTAACCACCCAACGATGGAAGATTTGATGCCCGATCAAGCGGTATGCTATATACAGTAACCCAAGCCCGTATAGGGAAAATAAGTTAAAAGTATTTACCCGAGTAAAGTATAAATCACAACAAGCAAACGCAAGTAGCTTTTACTGGTACTCCTAATCTGGAACGAAGGTTTATAATAACCTATTAGAATCCTAACGGGTCTTTAGTTAAGCTTAAGCTTAGACCGGTTAGTTTCAAAGACACGGTTCGTACGCACGATTAAGCGAAGACCGGATAGAATGTGATTTAGACCCGACAAGTTCAGAGACTTGTTTAATATGGGTATTTCATACACATTCTGGATTTTGAGATAAAACTGATAAGGTTTGACCCGTTTAGGCTAGTTTATGTAAACTAGTTACATAAACCGAACCGAACGCGTAATAAGCGTAACGGGTATACATATGAGCCATTTACAGGTTTCCTAAGTTAATATGCTTCATATATGTTGTGACATCAGTAAGTTGTCTTTTATTATGCCCGAAACGAATTGAAACACAAACTATGTCCCGCAGGGGTAGCTTGGTCATTTACAAGGTGATAAAAGAGTTTAAGTAGTATCATGAGTTACAGGTCTGATGTAATCAGCAAAGATAATCAATTTGCTAAGTTATATCAGTAGGTTATTGTATATGTGTGAAATTTATCAATTATAACCAAACTATGCACCGTAGGGGCATTTTGGTAATTTCACATAAGCCGAAAAGCTCAAAACTGAAGTCTGAGTTTAACAACCTTTGCTTACTGTTAAAATATTATAATTTGCCTCAAATATCGGTAGGTATCAACCCTTGCATGTTTAACATAGTTTTAGTACATACTATGCGTTAAAAACGCTTAAAAAGGCGATTAGAGGCCATTTCCGGGTTTGATACATAAACCTGATATTTTTATATTTCCAGAAGGCTTAAAATAATTTATTTATCATATGTGATCAGTAGCAAAAGGTTTGGAGTCGTTTAGATGAGTAAAACTCATTTTATAGCCCGTAAGGGCAAAACCGACATTTACCGGATTAAGCCTACGACTATAAGTTATGCTCAGCCTAAAATTAATTAAAAATCTTCAAAAATCCCAAAATAATATATTACATCAGTGGGTATTAAGTTTGATATCAAAAAGTATGTTTAAGTAGGCTATACGCTAATTATGTCGTTTTATTAACATAAAGCTTACAATTTACGCTAATGAGCATAACTCTCAATCTACACCTCAAACTGATGTCAACCTTTGCATACAAGTTTATATATCAGTAATTAAGGTTTCTACTCTTTTACATTTCCAAAAATCACGTTTTAAGGTAATAAGGGCATAACGGTCAACATATGAGCAATTAACGGAATCATGCGTATTAATCGGTTAACTAATGAACCATGGTGTATAATCACAGAGGGTTATACTAGCATGTAACCTGGTCCAAATGAAGCTCTTAGGTATTTCTAAATCATACCACAACGGCTCAGAACTGAAAGTCAAAGTATAAGTCAAACTATGCGACTTTCGGTTCCGAACCGGGTCTAAATAGGAAATTGTCGGGTTGAACATGTTTAGACATGTTCTTACACTCATTACCAAGTTATATTAATGATCAAACAGGTTGTATGTGTTCTACATTGCTAATTATGCATAAATTGTAATTTAAACATTCTGTTGACTTTTTATTAACACGTTTGACCTGACATTAGACATAGTTAGATTGGGAATCAGGGGGAACCCTTTTGAGGGTTTATTACCCATATAATTACCAACTTATAACTACTTTTGATTCGAGATTTGACTGAGCCATTATTAATTAATCTCGAAGTCAAACCGTAATTACGACGGTTTGACTTTTAGGTAAATAACTAAGCTAAACTCAATAAAAGAAAGGATTAGCAACTTACTGAAGTCCTAAGCTTGATTAGTGATCACTTGGAAGAAGACTTGAGCTCCAGGAATGATCAGAAAGCTTGAAGGAATGTGTGAAGAACTTGTTGCATACTAAGGGCTTTATATAGTGATTTAATCACCATAAGAAGTTGACACACAAGTCTACAGCTCACCACAACTGATTAACAAGTGTTCCTAGTGCTTAGGGGGTGCCTAGGGGTCAAGAGGAATGTGAAAAATCGGTTAAAGGTCGAGCAGAATGCAAAGGCAGACAACAGCCCAAGGTTTTCGGAGTTGGGAGTCCCTCGCGTGGCGCGAGGGCTCCTCGCGTGGCGCGACGGTCGCCTGCAGAAAATCTGAATTTTTGATTTTTTTGCTATTTGATCCTTGGCTCTTCAAACTTCGTTTAGACACTTGTTTCTTGCATCTTGAACCCTCCAAATTGATTTATAAGGGCTTTAAAACATATACCCACTTTGTTAAGTCCCCGGTTAACATTATTGTTACCCGAAAAGTCCTAACTTTCAACGTTTACGCTTTAACCTTTCGCACACGAATTTGATCATAACTTTCTCATACGATAACGAAACTTTACGAAATTTATATCGTGCATTCTAGTGAGCATAATTAACAGTTACAAAGCTTCGGGTTTGTCAAAAGGTCACTCAGAGGTATAACTTAAACATGTTGACACATTTAAACCCTGTAGTTTGTAATCTCTCACTTTTAGCGTCGCATGATCCATGATTTATTCGTTTGATGTTATAAACATCATGTAGGGTTAATGTACAATATATTTATTCACTGTTGACATTTCGAACACGTATAATCGCATACTTTCCATGTTTGTCAACTTTAGTCCTTCTATAATATTCCTTCACACGTTTTAAACATATGACACGTGTCAACACATTATGGGACGTGAATTTTTGAGGTGTTACATCCTCACCCCCTTAAAATAAATCTCGACCCAAGATTTACTGAAATAAATAAGGGTACTTTTCTTTCATCGTGGACTCAACCTCCCACGTATATTCGGGTCCTCTAGGGGCATCCCATTTGACCTTTACAATAGGTACATGCTTCCTTCGAAGCTTCTTTACCTGTCGATCTTCAATCGACAAAGGTTTTTCCACAAATTTTAAGCTCTCATCTATATGCACATCTGTATGCGGTATTACCAGTGATTCATCAGCGAAGCACTTCTTCAGATTGCAGATGTGGAACACATTGTGAATCCCACTGAGCTCTTCTGGTAAGTTTAACTTATAGGCAACTGACCCGACACGTTCGATAACCTCAAAAGGTCCTATTATCTCGGGCTTAGCTTGCCTTTCTTACCAAATCGCATCACTCCCTTCCAGGGTGATACTTTAAGTAGGACTTTGTCACCTACTTCAAAGTTAAAAGCTTTACGCTTTGGATCAGCGTAGCTCTTCTGCCTATCACGGGCAGCTTTGAGACGGTCACGAATCTGGACAATCTTGTCCGTCTTCTCGAACACTATCTCTGGTCCTGATAATTGGACATCTCCAACTTCCGCCCAACAAACAGGCGTTCTACACTTTCTACCGTATAATGCCTCAAAAGGCGCAGCCTTGATGCTGGTATGGTAGCTATTGTTGTAGGAGAATTCTATCAACGGTAGGTGGTTATCCCAACTACCACCTAAATCAATCACACATGCACGTAGCATGTCTTCCAAAGTTTGAATAGTACGCTCACTCTGACCGTCTGTCTGAGGATGGTAAGCCGTACTAAAATTCAAACGTGTGCCCAAGGATTGTTGGAAACTTTTCCAAAAATGTGACGTGTATCTAGTATCTCGGTCAGAGATAATAGACACGTGTATGCCATGTAAGGCTACAATCTTATCAACGTATAACTGGGCTAACATGTCGGAGCTATAAGTCTCCTTGATGGGTAAGAAATGTGCTGACTTAGTCAGTCTATCAACTATAACCCATATTGTATCATTTCCTTTCCTTGTCTTAGGTAACTTGGTAATAAAATCCATAGTTACCATTTCCCACTTCCACGTAGGAAGTTCAGGCTGTTGTAGCAAACCTGATGGTTTTTGATGCTCGGCTTTGACTTGCGCACATGTCAAGCATTTAGCTACATAGGCAGCTACAGACTTTTTCAAGCCTATCCACCAATAATTTGCCCTTAGATCCTGGTACATCTTATCAGCTCCAGGATGAACGGAGTATTTGGACCTATGGGCTTCCTGGAGGATGACATCTCGAAGTCCTCCATAAATTGGAACCCATATTCGTCCATTTAATCTTAGAATTCCGTCCTTGCTAAGAGTTAACTGCTCCTCAGTTACCCTTAGCTTTTCGTTAGGATAGTTAGCTTCCAACACAGCTTCCTTCTGTGCAGCTAACAACCTTTCAGTCAAACTGTTCTTTATCTCCATGCGCTTGGCATTGATTCGGATGGGTTTCACCCTCTCCTTTCGACTTAAGGCATCGGCGACTACATTCGCCTTGCCGGGATGGTATCTGATTTCACAATCATAATCATTTAAAGTTTCCATCCAACGGCGTTGCCTCATGTTTAAGTCTTTCTGATTGAACAGTTGCTGGAGGCTCTTGTGATCAGAATAAATCACACATTTGATTCCATATAAATAATGCCTCCAGAGCTTTAGTGCAAATACAACGGCACCCAACTCCAAGTCGTGGGTGGTGTAATTCTTTTCATGCACCTTCAACTGTCGTGATGCATAGGCAATAACTTTGCCTTTCTGCATAAGCACACACCCCATGCCAGTGTGCGAAGCATCGCAGTAAACCACAAAATCTTCTATTCCTTCTGGCAATGTCAGTACTGGGGCGTTGCTCAACTTCTGCTTCAAAATATCAAAGGATTCTTGCTGTTTAGGGCCCCAAACAAACTTAACCTTCTTCTTAGTTAAGGAGGTTAGGGGTGCAGCAATCCTTGAAAAATTTTCAATGAAACGCCGGTAATATCCTGCCAATCCCAGGAAGCTACGAATCTCTGTAGGCGTCTTTGGCTCTTGCCAGTTCATAACTGCTTCAACCTTAGCGGGATCCACTTGGATACCACGCTTGCTAACCACATGTCCAAGAAATTGGACTTCACGTAGCCAGAATTCACACTTAGAGAATTTGGCATAGAGCTTCTCGTGATGTAGAAGCTTGAGAATACAGCGAAGGTGTTTCTCGTGGTCAGCTTGATTCTTAGAGTAAATGAGAATGTCGTCGATGAAAACGATGACGAATTTATCTAAGTGCGGCTTGCAAACGCGATTCATGAGATCCATGAACGCGGTCGGTGCATTAGTGAGCCCAAAAGGCAGCACTAGGAACTCGTAATGACCATAACGAGTCCTAAATGCTGTTTTGTGCACGTCTTCATCTCTAACCTTCAATTGATGGTAGCCTGACCTCAAGTCAATCTTTGAGAAATAACTTGTCTCTTGTAACTGATCGAATAAATCGTCGATCCTGGGCAAAGGATATCTATTCTTTATTGTGACCTTGTTAAGCTCACGATAATCGATGCACAGACGCATCGATCCATCCTTCTTCTTGACAAATAGGACCGGCGCTCCCCAAGGAGGCGAACTAGGTTTAATGAAACCCTTGGCTAGCAATTCGTCTAGCTGTGTCCTCAATTCTTTCATCTCTGTGGGCGCCAACCTATAAGGTGCTCTAGCAACTGGTGCTGCTCCGGGGATGATGTCGATTCTGAACTCCACTTGCCTATCTGGTGGCAACCCAGGTAGTTCTTCCGGAAAAACTTCTGGGTATTCAGAAATGACAGGGATGTCTTCTATCTTCAGTTTAGGCTCATCAATAATCACTTGTTCCATGTAGATGACACAACCCTTCTTTAAAAACTTTGATGCCTTGAGCATAGTCACTTGCTCAGGCAGCCCATACTGGGTATCTCCTCGAATGGTAAGTGATTCACCAGACGGAGTCTTTATCACCACTTGCTTTCTGTTGCAGACGATTTGGGCCTGGTTGTGAGATAACCAGTCCATACCCAAGACTATGTCAAAACCGGCTAACTTAAAGGGAAGTAGAGAAAGAGGAAAAGAATGGTTCTTAATGGATATAACACATCCATCTAACACAGTTGAGACGGTTTCTAGTGTGCCATCTGCTAACTCCACCTCATAGTTTACGCTTAAGGTTTTGACAGGTAAATTCAGCAATTTGCAAAACTTATGATCTACAAACGACTTATCAGTGCCTGAATCGAATAGTACTCTAGCATAGACATGATTTACAAGGAAAGTACATGTAATAACGTTGTCGTCTAGAACCGCTTCCTTTGCGTCCATTCTGAAGACTCTCGCATTAGTCTTCTTGGCCTCTTCAGGCTTCTTGGTGTATTTAGGGCAGTTGGTCTTAATGTGCCCCTTTTCATTGCAACGGTAGCATGTTGCGTCTTTCATCTTCTTGCAATCCAAGGTCTTGTGATCCGTGGACTTGCATATTCCACAAGCATAGGTTTTTGACTGAGTCTGAGAGTTCGACTCGAGTCTGCACTTTCCGTAGTGCTGCTTCTTGCAAATTTTACATTTGGGCTTCTCACCAGATTGGTGCCCATCTTTCCGTGACTCAAATCCTTTCTTGTTGTCACCGTTCCCACGGTGCTTCTTGTTCGACTTCCGTGAACTATCACCTTCACGTTTTCTCTTCTCAGCCTCCTTGTTCCTCAGCGATCTTTGCCTGACCGCATCCAAAGTGAGGGACAAGGATATGTCAGCTACAGATCTAAAAGTAGGTGGCCGAGAAGCCTTCACGCTTGCCTTGATTTACGGGGCTAAACCACCGATAAAACGAGCTATTCTTTTTGGTTCCGGGGTCACCAGATAAGGAACCAACCGGGACATCGTGTTAAAGCTCGTTAGGTAAGCTTGACAGTCAAGGTTTGTCATCACCAATGATAGAAAATCAGATTCTATCTTCTCCACCTCATGTTGAGGGCAGTAATTTTCCCTGATAAGGGCAACAAATTGATCCCAAGACATATTGTACAATGGGATTTTCCCGGTGGCTTGGATCAGAGATCTCCACCAGGCTAAAGCTTCCCCCTTGAATGATTGCGATACAAACTTGACTATATCCTTCTCAGCGCACCCGCTGGTATCCACAACCGTGTCCATCTCGTCTAGCCATGTCATGCAGTCAATGGCTCCCTTTTCCCCATTAAAATCCCGGTGCTTGCACGAGACAAAGTATTTATAGGAGCAACCCTTAGTACGGGGTTCTTGCTTTAGTACATTCTGCTGAGACGGAGCACTGTTGTGGTTTGAGGAGAGTCTATCATCATCCTTCTTGGGATCATCCTTTTTGGAAGGTGGCTTCGAATGCGGTTTAGATATGGTCCTACTTCGAGTCCCACTATACTCTTCGTACTGCCGCTCTAAAGCCTTTGTAACAGCGTCGTCAGCCAACGCTTTCAATTCAGCACCCGTTAAAGTAACTCGGGCGTTATCAATATGCTCCACTGGATGACTATTTATCTCATCTGAGTTAGCCATTTTAATTGAACTGTTACAGAAAATGTCACACCCCGATTTCCACGTGTCACCGGTGGGCCCGGTGGGGGAGTATCGTGACGTGGTTGGCAACATAATAGTCAAACAACACAATATATAAATGCACAGCGGAAGCAAAAGATAAATTATATATTACAATCCGAATTTTAGAGTAATATCCAGTATTACAACGGAAAGTAAAGGATCCACAGGCGGATCTTAAACATATCATTTGTTCAACAGACTTTAGACGCCTAGAACTTGCAAGATTCCTTATTAGCGCCCTGAGCTTCCAGCCAATTACGTTCAGTACCTGTCACTTAACCTTTTTAGAAAATACGTCAGTTTTCACTGGTAAATACACTCAACCGACTCATTTGAAAAGAGTTTAAGAAAATTGATTTGAATGCACGTGGCACAAAATATCTTTTATAATTTGATTAAAATGCACAGAGGCAAAATTAACCTTTTATACTTGGGAAAATTATTTGTATATAATCTTGTATACAGTTTTACTTATTTGTCGTCCGTTAGGGCCGGTTTGTAGGGCCGGACTAGATTAACTGACACGCCATAGGTATAATGCCCACAGGCTATCATCCTCTAAGTGGATTACCAGTTCCGGTATAATGCCCACAAGGATGATACCTCGGAGTGGATTACCAGTTTTTACATAATGCAGCTGTCAGGTGTATGCCTACACCCCGTGCTTAAGTCGTGGCCATTACTTCGAATGATGCCAAGGATATCCGGGACATGGTCATTAACCCCCAAAGGCCATACACCAAATAATACATATTAAACAGGTTGTAAGTTCATCAATCACAATCCGATTTAAATAACTACACACCCGACCAAGCGGTACTTTTATAGTGCCGTATCCCAAGCCCGTATAGGGAAAATAAGTTAAGAGTATTTACCTGAGCTAGCTCCTGTCTTAAATAGTAAGAATTTAATAACTCAGCCGTATTCACTTAAGTAAGCGTAGGTACCATTTACCGGAAGGCTCTAGTCTGGAATGATTGTATAAATAACTAATTAGAATGCTAACGGGTCTTTAGTTAAGCCTAAGCTTAGACCGGTTAGTCGTACGGGAAGATACGGTTTGTACGCACAATTAAGCGAAGACCGGAATAGAATGTGATTTAAACCTGACATGTTCAGAGACTTGTCTTATATGGGTATTTCATACACATTCTGGATTTTGAGATAAAACCGTTAAGGTTTGACCCGTTTCGGCTAATTTATGTAAACTTGTTACATAAACCGAACCGTACGCGTAATAAGCGTGACGGGTATTCATGAGAGCCATATACAGGTTTCCTAAGTTAATTATGCCTCAAATATGTTGTGACATCAGTAAGATGTCTTTCATTATGCCCGAAACGTGTTTAAACACAAACTAGGCCCCGTAGGGGTAGTTTGGTCATTTTAAAGGTTGTAAAAGGGTTTAAGTGTTTAACTGAGTTACAGGTCTGATGTAATCAGTAAACATACTCAAATTAATGAGTTATAACAGTAGGATAAAGTATATATGTGAAATTTATCAATTATAACCAAACTATACCCCGTAGGGGTATTTTGGTAATTTCACATAAGCCGAAAGCTCAAAACTGGAGTCTGAGTTTAACAACCTTTGCTTACTGTTAAAATATTATAATTTGCCTCAAATATCAGCAGGTATCAACCCTTTTATGTTTAAAATACTTCTAGTACATAATATGCTTTAAAAACGCTTAAAAAGGCTATTAAAGGCCATTTCCGGGTTTGATACTTAAATCTGATATTTTTATATTTCCAGAAGGCTTAAAATAATTTATTTATCATATGTGATCAGTAGCAAAAGGTTTGGAGTCGTTTAGATATGTAAAACTCATTTTATGGCCCGTAAGGGCAAAACCGACAATTACCGGATTAAGCCTACGACTATAAGTTATGCTCAGCCTAAAATTAATTAAAAATCTTTAAAAATCCCAAAATAATATTTTACATCAGTGGGTAAAGAGTTTGATATCAAAAAGTATGTTTAAGTAGGCTATACGCTAAATGTGCCGTTAAATTCACATAAAGCTTTAATTTTACGCTAATGAGCATAACTCTTAACTTACACCTCAAACTGATGTCAAACTTTGCATACAAGTCTATATATCAGTAATTAAGGTTTCTACACTTTTACATTTTCATAATTCACGTTTTAAGGTGAAAAGGGCATAATGGTCAACATATGAGTAATTAACGGAATCATGCGTATTAATCGGTTAACTAATGAACCGTGGTGTATAATCACAGAGGGTTATACTAGCATGTAACCTGGTCCAAATGAAGCTCTAAGGTATTTCTAAATCATACCATAACGGGTCAGAACTGAAAGTCAAAGTATAAGTCAAACTATGCGACTTTCGGTTCCGAACCGGGTCTAAACAGGAAATTGTCGGGTTGAACATGTTTAGACATGTTCTTACACTTATTACTAAGTTATAACAATGATCAAACAGGTTGTATATGATCTACATTGCTAATTATGCATAAATTGTAATTTAAGTATCCTGTTGACTTTTTAAATACAAGTTTGACCCGACTTTTGACCTGTTTAGAGTGGTAATCAGGGGAAACCCTTTTGAGGTTTTATTACCCACATAATTACTAACTTATAACTACTTTTGATTCGAGATTTGACTGAGCCATTATTAATTAATATAGAAGTCAAACCGTAATTACGATGGTTTGACTTTTAGCTAAATAACTAAGCTAAACATTATTAAAGAAAGATTAGCAGACTTACAAAGGTCTAATGGATGATTAGGAAGGTCTGGAGGATGCTCTTGTGCTCCACAATTGATCAGGAGATTGTTTGATGGATGAATGATCAAGTGTTGCACATAGAAGGCTTTATATAGTAAACTAAGGTACCACAAGGTGTTGACAACTTAGTCTACTACTGCCCACAACATTCTCACATGTGTCCCTAGTGTTTAGGGGTTGTTTAGAGGTCAAGAGGGATGAGGAAAACCGTTAAAATCAGTTTCCATGCGGGTAACAGTAAAACGGAAATTTTTCTGTCGCTGGGCACTGCTTGCGCACCGTAACAAATATTTGTTGCGGTGCGCAAGCCTTTGGCAGAAACCAAAAAGCTTGGCTTTTCAATGTTTTGAAAGGGCAACTCGTGTAATTCGAATATGGGACTTGTTTTAGCAGTATGGGGCCTCAAAATTGGGTCTTGTATAGTTACATACCCTACCATTAAGATAGGTGTGCTTGGAATCCTTTATAAAGTACCGAAAACAAAGGGTTACCGTAGGAATTCCTTCGTAGGAGTCCACCAATTCGATTTTGAATCATTCAATGCTAAATTCACTGAACTTGAACATATATCAGATGTTTTTAATATAATTTGAGTCTTGGGATTTATAACGAGGTCGTTCAGAGGTGCAAAAGTTAACACGACGACACTTTTAAATCCTGTCAAACATTTTTAATACATCCGAGTTTGCAACGCTTTTTGTCTTATATGACACATGTCGTTATATCATTGAACACGAATTTTTTTCGAGGTGTTACAGAAAACAAGGACAATAGTTTATTTGGGAGTTTATTATGGAATTGCCCCTTAAGGTAATTCATTAACCATGGTAAACAGAGACCATATTTGGTTAATTTATTAATCAAATTTATTTAGGATTTCTATCATAATTTATCCTAATTATAAAACAATAACAGTTTTATTTGTGGCACAAAAGGCCTAGTCACATGGACACTTATAATTTATAAGCTATGATTTTAGAGAATCAAAACATGAAGGTATACTGGTACAATAGGCCTGGTCACAAGGACATTTATAAATTATAAGCTATGATTTCAGAGAATCAAAGCATGAAGGTTTGAACCTAGTTCATTACCTTTATTTAACAGGGAGTCATCACTACCACTGTCTTTTGGCTCATATGGAAATGAGCAGGGCCCGTAGGCGCTATATTACTGTCACACCCCTATTTTCCACGTGTCACCGGTGGGCCCAGTGGGGAGTATCGTGACGTAGTTGGTATCATCATAGACAAACAACACAATATATATAAATGCACAGCGGAAGCAAAGATAGATTCATTTCAACTTTAATAAAGTGTAATATTAAATATCACAAATAGTTGAAACGGATCCACATGCGGATCAAAATAAAATAAGATATTGTTCAACAGTGTATTGTCGTCCAAGCTTGCGAGACTTATTGTGGACGCTCTAGAAGACAGCCAGCCTATTACGTGTAGTACCTGCACTTAACCTTTTGGGAAAAATACGTCAGTTTACACTGGTAAATACAATTTAACTGACTCATTTTAAAAAAAAATGAAAATTGATTTGAAATGCTCAAGGCACAAAACATTTTTATAACCTGGGTCAATTATTTAATATAATCTTGTGAACGAATTACATGTTACTTGTGCGTTCAGTAGCCCGGATCTTGTCCGGGTTAAAGATCAATAGACCCACCACATTATAGAGTTATACACTGACAGGTGTATGCCTACACCTCGTGCTCAGGTCGTGGCCATCTCGTAAGATGATGCCAAGGATATCCGGGACATGGTCATTAACCCCCCAAAGGCTTTAAGTGAACAAGACTGTTTAAACGAGCCGATCAAATTGTTCAATTAACCACCCAAAGATGTAAGATTTGATGCTCGATCAAGCGGTAATCTATATACCGTAACCCAATCCCGTATAGGGAAAATAAGTTAAAAGTATTTACCTTGGTAAGTATAAATCACAACAAGCAAGTGAAGGTAGCTTTTACTGGTTCTTCTATTCTGGAACAAAAGGTTTATAATAACCTATTAGACTTCTAACGGGTCTTTATTTAAGCCTACGCCTAGACCGGTTAGTTTTAAGGATGATACGGTTCAAACGCACGATTAAGCGAAGACCGGATAGAATGTGATTTAGACCCGACAAGTTTGAAGACTTCTATAATATGGGTATACTAAACACATTCTGGATTTTGAGACAAAAATGATAAGGTTTGACCCGTTTCGGTCAATTTAAGCAAACTAGTTACATAAACCGAACCGGACGCGAAAAGGCCGTTACGGGTAACCATAAGAGTCATATGCAAGTTCCCTGATATAATATGGCTTAAATATGGTATAACATCAGTAAGTTATCTTCTATTATGCCCAAAACGGATTTAAACACAAATTATGCCTCATAAGGGCATTTTGGTCATTTAAAAGATTATAAAAGAGTTTATTTGTAAATCTGAGTTACGGGTCTGATTTATACAGTAAATATACTTAAATTAACATGTTATAACAGTAGGGTATGACCCATATGTGAAACTTATCATTTAAAACCAAACTATGCACCTTAGGGGTATTTTGGTAATTTCACAAGGGCTAAAAATGTCAAAATTGGAAACCTGAGTTTATAAACTTGTACTTACTGTTATTATATAAAAATATGCTAAAAACATCAGTAGGTATCAATCTTATATGTGTAATATGGTTATAGTGCATACTATGCGATAAAAACGCTTAAAAAGGCGATTTGGAGCCATTTCCGGGTTTTTAAAAGAAAGCTGATATTTTTATAATTCCAGAAGGATCAAAATATTTTATTTAACAAATAAAATCAGTAGAAAAAGGTTTGGGGTCAAAAGGATTTATAAAACTCATTTTATGGCTAAAAAGGGCAAAACCGTCATAACCGAATCAAACCTAGAGACCTATGTTATGCTCAGCCAAAAATTAAATAAAAATCTTCAAAAATCCCAAAATATTATATAACATCAGTGGGTAAAAAGTTTGATATCAAAAAGTGGGTTTAAATGGGTTATATGCTAATTACGCCGTTTAAGTAACATAAAGCTTTCAAATTACGATATTGAGCATAACTCTTAATCTAGACCTCAAACTGATATAAAATTTTTGGTGCAAGTTTATAAATCAGTAACAAATGTTTCTACTCTTTCACTTTTTCAAAAATCACGTTTTATAGTCAAAAGGGCATAATAGTCAACTTTTAAGCATAAATCGGAAACATGCATATGAATCGGATAAGTGTTGAACCAAGTTGTAAAATTTCAGAGAGTTATACTAATATGAAAATTGGTCCAAAATAAGCTCTAAGGCAGATCTCAAACATGCATGAACGGATCCGAACTGAAAGTCAAAGAAAAAGTCAATTTATGCGACTTTCGGTTCCGATTCGGGTTTAAACTGAAAATTGTCGAGATGAAGGTGTTGAGACATGTTCTTACATTAATTACCAAGTTATTTTAATGATCAAACAGGTTGCATGTACCCTACATTGCTAATCATGCTTAAATTTGCAAATAACAATTATGTTGACTTTTTGAAACAAGCTTTGACTCGACAATTAACATAGTTAGAGTGGGAATCTGAAAATACCCTTTTAAGGGTTTGTTACCCACATAAATACCAACTTGTAGGTACTTTCAATTCGAGAAATGACTGAGCAAATTTCGTTTAATCTCAAAGTCAAACTGAAATTACGATGGTTTGACTTTTGCTTAAATGACTAAGCTAGAACGAATTTGAGGAGGTTATAAACACTTACAAGAGTCCTAATAAAGATTAGAGACCACTAGAAGGTTGTCTTGACGTCCAGAGAGCTCCAGAGATGATCTTGTGAATTTTTGAAAGTGTAAGTAATAAAGGATACAAGCTTCAAGACCCTTTTATCACTACTTTGATCTCATAAAAGGCTGCCACATGAGTCTACTGATGATATAAGATGAGTCCAAGTGCCCCTAGTTGCATGTAAGTCCATTGGTGAGCCCCTTGAATCGACAACAGCTGGAAACAACTCGCAACAGACCTGTTACTGGCATCTGTGCGCTGATACGTCGCTGGCAGCTTGTAGGCGGGCCACGAGAGGCTGTACGCGGGCCGCGTACAAGTGATAACCAGCCAAACAAGTTTTTTAACAATTACAAATCAGTCCTTGGCTTTTGTTACGTGGTTTTTGCTACTTTTCTTGCACATTAGACCCTAAAACCTGACTTTTAAGGACCTTGGGACATTTACAAACATGGTAAGGTCCTTGAACAACTTTGTGCTTACCCGAAAAGTCACGAAATTCAACGTTAACGCAATTAACCCTTCGTGCACGGTTTTGATCATAACTTTCTCATACGATAACGAAACTTGATGAAATTTTTATCACATATTCTAGTGAGTATATTTTATCATTACAAAGCTTCGGGTTTTCCAAAAGGTCACTCAGAGGTATACTTTCAACATGTTGACACATTTAGCCCCTGTAGTTTGTAATTCCTCACTTTCTCTCATTTTCCGCTTCGTATGATCCATGATTTATCCGTTTAAGACTATAAACACCATGTAGGGTTATTGTAGAGCCTATTTATCAATTGTTGACACTTTGGACCCTTATATTCACATAGTTTCACTGTTTGTCAACTTTAGTCCCTCTAAAGTATGTTTTCACATATTCAAAGCCCATGACACGTGTCAATACATTATTGGACGTAAATTTTCGAGGTGTTACATCCTCACCCCCTTAAAAGAAATCTCGACCCCGAGATTTACTGAAACAAATGAGGGTATTTTTCTTTCTTCGTGGATTCTACCTCCCATGTGTATTCGGGACCTCTACGGGCATCCCATTTGACCTTAACAATAGGTACATGCTTCCTTCGAAGCTTCTTTACCTGTCGATCTTCAATCGACAATGGCTTTTCCACAAATTTCAAGCTTTCATCTATATGTACATCCGTATGCGGTATAACCAGTGATTCATCAGCGAAACACTTCTTCAAATTACAGATGTGGAACACGTTATGGATAGCGCTAAGTTCTTCAGGCAAGTTTAATTTATAAGCAACTGACCTGACACGTTCGATAACCTCGAAAGGTCCTATGTATCTCGGGCTTAGCTTGCCTTTCTTACCAGATCGCATCACCCCCTTCCAGGGTGATACTTTAAGCAACACTTTATCACCCACTTCGAAGTGAAAAGCCTTACGCTTTGGATCCGCATAGCTCTTCTGCCTATCCCTGGCAGCTTTCAAACGATCGCGAATCTGGACAATCTTGTCCGTCATCTCAAAAACTATATCTGGTCCTGATAGTTGGACATCTCCAACTTCCGCCCAACAAATGGGCGATCTACACTTTCTACCGTATAAGGCCTCAAAAGGCGCGGCTTTTATGCTGGTGTGGTAGCTATTGTTGTAGGAGAACTCAATTAGTGGTAGGTTCTTATCCCAATTACCACCTAAGTCGATCGCACATGCACGTAGCATGTCTTCCAACGTTTGAATAGTACGCTCACTCTGACCGTCAGTCTGAGGATGATAAGCCGTACTAAAATTTAAACGAGTGCCCAAAGATTGTTGGAAACTTTTCCAAAAATGTGACGTGTATCTAGTATCTCTGTCAGAGATAATAGACACAGGTATTCCATGCAAAGCTACAATCTTATCAACGTATAACTGGGCTAACATATCGGAGCTATAGGTCTCCTTGATGGGTAGAAAATGTGCTAACTTCGTCAGTCTATCCACTATGACCCATATAGTATCATTTCCTTTTCTCGTCTTTGGCAACTTGGTGATGAAATCCATTGTCACCATCTCCCACTTCCATGTGGGAATTTCAGGTTGTTGTAACAAACCTGACGGCTTTTGATGCTCATCTTTGACTTGCGCACAAGTTAAACATTTAGCTACATAGGCAGCTACAGACTTTTTCAAACCAATCCACCAGTAGTTTGCTTTTAAATCCTGGTACATCTTATCAGCTCCAGGATGAACGGAATATTTGAAACTGTGGGCCTCCTGGAGGATAACATCTCGAAGTCCTCCATAAACTGGAACCCATATTCGTCCATTCAATCTTAGCATTCCGTCTTTGTAGTAGGATAACTGCTCCTCAGTTACTCCTAGTTTTTCTTCAGGATAATTAGCTTCCAACACAGCTTCCTTCTGTGCAGCTGACGTGATGTCGTGGTCACAATCAAATTTAATCCCAAAAACAACTATATAGATAGCGGTAAGTGGGTATCGAACACAGGGAGTTTGTGGAATGTGTGTTATTTGAAGATTTATCTAAGTTACCTAAAATTAAACTAATTGCAAGAAAAGAAATTTCAATGTTGGGTTGAATGGTTTTAATTATCTAGAGTTACTAAATTAGAATACAAATCAAAAGTAAGTTTTGTAACAGGATAAGAGGGTAGTAATCATCCCGAGTTTCAGGTTTTAAGTGACAATCAAGGTTTATGTTCAACTGAAAAGAACTACATAGACATAGCTCATGCAAGATCAATTATTTGTGATGAAAGGGAACTAAGTACTCGGATTCCTAGAACGCGAGGTTGTTACCCGATGACCAATTAACATATATCCAACCCTAATCCCTCCCATGATATCTCGATTGCCAACGGCACCAAGAACGTATGGTTTAGAACTATGATCAAACATACATCAACAATTTACAAACACCCAATCAAGCACCATAATAAACTAACAACACATGCACAGTTTAATATTCCAGAAATTCAAGAACAAAACATAATTGTCACAAATAAAACCTTACATCCGAGACGATCACCAAACAAACCTAGCCGCTCATAGTGTTATGAACCATCATCACAATCGAACCTTTGTCAATTGGAATCCAAAACAAAGTCTTCATGTTTAGATCACTCAAGAACACAAGAGAGAGCCAAAAATCGCCCCTCTACTCCTTGCAAAACCGTCCAATGATGAGAACCCACGAAAAGACACAATAAATCTAACTTTAATGAGGCAGTTACACATTTGATCGCAGCCTTCACCGTAATTTACGGTCATACCGTAAATTACGGTACACTTCATAATGTTACGGTGCAATAAGACTGATTTACGGTAAGCATAGGGCCACTTTCATGTCCACCGTAAATTACGGTGGAGCCGTAATTTACGGCGCCAACCTGAGTTTCGTGCCTCTCGATGCTGCTGCCAATAATCTGCTAATTCACGTGTTGATGATGATGATTATATTCTTCAAAAGCCCAATATGTATGTCTCCAAAATTCGTGGGCCCCCCAATCCATATGTCAGCCGCCTCGAAGATGTGTTCACGTGAATTCCTCTTTTTTTATGATGGTGATGATGAATGTTGTTGACTAAAACCAAACCAAACCCCCTAGAAGTGCACGTGTAGTATGATGATGTTAGATGATGGTCTCAATTAATATACCACATGTGCCGCCATAATGTCTTTGTTGCCTTTTTTCAATTCCCTGAATATTGTGACTTTGGATGATGTCTTCTCTGAGAATGATGATGTGATGATTATGAATTAAAAACCACATGACTTCTCTTGTGCCTTCCTTTTCACCAAATCACGAGATGATGATGATGTTGTTGTTGTGTATTGTGAGGTGTAAGACTTAAACTAGTCCCACCTTTCCTTGTCAACGTGTATATATGACAAAAGAACCTCCCTTCAATTATGGCGGCTGCCATCAAAATATATGTATGTATATTTATGAAGAGTCCTTTTTTTTATGTTGACCTAAATTACTTTTGGGCTCCACCCAACGTCTCCCAAAAATCCACATAGTGCACGTGATGATGGCTGATGATGATTATGTTCCTCTTTGTCTACTGTGATGATATATGTTTTTATTATCAAGTCATAATCCCCATCACATGATTGAAGCTGGTTTGTATATTCAACCGTAGCCTACGGTTCCAATTTAACCGAATTAAACGATTTACCTGTAAAACACACGAACACCCGTAGTTATCACATTCATGATAAATAACCGTGTAAAATATGGGATATGCACGTATTTAGCTCATTTAAGGGTTGTCCTACGGACCAGCCGTCACATCCCCACACTTACCCGTTGCTTGTCCCAAGCAACCCATCAAAAACCATTTCCAAGTTCACAAGTGATCAACGTAAACCAAGCATAAACATGTAGTCCTTTTACTAACCCTTTCTTAACACCCAAAATAACACACCCCTCTCTATATCTCTCCTCTCGGCAACAAGTAAGCACTAGCAATTGTGAGCTAGACACACAAAAGGCAAATGGGTGATTGCACAACTATATGCTTATACCTAAATCGGTCCTCCTCCTAACAAGCGCCAAACATGAATGCAAATCAAAGGGGCTTTAAGGTTGTAACGTGGCTAGGTGTACGGGTAGGAAATGGAATATATATGTAGTAGCGAAGGACTTTACCCGGTCTTTTTATTACACAATGAAATAAATAACACATAACTACTATATACAAGATAACTCAGACATCCTTCTTTTTCATTTTTTTTTTCATTGCTTTTTTTTTTCTTTTTCTTTTCTTTTCTTTTTTTTTTATATTTTTTTTAACAACATAGCAAACATAACATAGCAACAACGAAACATTCAACATAACAAATCTAAACACCACTATAACAACTACTAACACTATAAGACCGGGTCAAGTCGGGTAAATTTTTGAGGAACTAGGTAAGGGGTAACAAATGATCGGCTTTAAGCACAAAATGGGCAACTAGATGTCCAAACCCCCACCCCTCTCGCAACCATGCTCATATATATATATATATATATATATATATATATATCTTATGAGGTCCAACCCCCCAAATCCCACACTCACACACGCTAAAGACGAGGCTACCTAAATGCCCTTATCCTTTTCGCATTCATATCCAACTAAGGACTCAAACCGTATTAAGGCACAAGTTCTAATGCATCCCCACCCGTTGCCACTCTCATCAAAGACAAGTATTATTTATTTATTTACATGTGTGGCTTCAACTCTCACCAAGAATAAAAGGGTATCAAGGGTTGCCGGTGCATCATTCGGGTGTAATCCAAGGTGTTCAAATTCTCACAATGTTTTGCTTGATTTAAAAAAATTTTAAAAACCTCAAAATTTCCCCCCATCCCCACACTTGGGATACATTGACCCCAATGTATGGTTTTGGAAATACTTGATCGCTAAACCCTTCAACCTCAATCAAAAGCTCATCATCTCAAACCACAACTTTTTTTTTTTTTTATATATATAACTAAAAACACCACCAACTTTCACAACCCATCAAACAAACACATCAAAACACCACCCAATCGCCCAACCAAAAACATAAACATGAATATATACAAAGGTGCAAAAGATGAGAACAAGACACGACCTGATTAGTAAATTAGCAGTGTTGGTAGTGATGCAGCTGCGGTGATCGAACCGGTTCAAAAACATCTCTTAGATTCGCCGATATCTCAACAGGGATGTTGCCAAACATCCCCACACTTGAATCATTGCATCCGCGAGGGTTGAAACATAATAACCTGCCAACACACAAACACAACACCAAAACAAAACCAAACAAAGCAAAACAAAACAAAACAAAACACAAATACAATACTCTACATCCTCGGGCTGCCTCCCGAGAGCGCTAAGTTTAAAGGTCTTCAGCCAGACCATACCTGATATGCGTTATGGTGGTCTTAATGCACACTTACCCGCAACATTTCCAACAAATGCCCGGAAATTTACATGCCATCTCCATAGATTTGTCAGTATATTTGGCATGTTAAAGCTGCTCCTGCGGGCTTTGCTAGTCCACTTCATGACACATACGTTAATGTCTAGTAGTTTCACCCTTCTCATCTTGTTCCTCGAACCCTCTTCCCCACACTTGTTAATTTGAATCATTGATATGGGACGAGGTTCGGTACACATATCCATCCCATCAGCCTGCTCTACCTCATAATCTGCACACATCATCTGATCTACAAGTGACTCTTCATCAGATAAAGGACTCATTGGTGTGGTATTATCCTCCACAACCTCCTCCTTCATGTGAGAATAATCTCTAATATCGTCAGGTAATGGTGAGAGGCGTTCTTCTATCTCTATCTTCAATTTTAAAGTATGACACTTAGAAACTAAGCAGCTGATTCGGTCTTCATCGGACAGGTTGGGTGTTGCTAAATATTGCTCGAGTTTGGACAAAGTTACTTCCAATACAGCAAGCTCTTTCTCCTCCTCGGTCTCATAAACATAAACACCCTCGGGCTCAGAATATTCTTCGGGATGATATTGTCGATATCCCTGATACGGTCTATAGATGCGCGCTTCCATCATCTTTTTATTCCAATACTTCGGATTTTCCGAATACACCGGGCACACATCATAATCATAAGTGTGATCGCGACCGCAACAAAAACATAGATCATCCATCCTTGCCTCATAATAAACTTCCTCGTCCCGATCGTATCCATATGAATAATAGTCATCCTCCATTTCTGATTCATAATCATCAACGTATGATGGAGGTGGAAGCTGTGAAACATAAGACACCGGTTTTCCATGTGCCCTCCTGTAGTGAGCCTCGTGGCAACCAATACATGGATGTCGTGGACCCCCGCACAATCTACACGTAAATAAGCTGAAATTTGTGTAATGCCCTGTCATCCTGCACAACACAACTCAACTACCAAGTGTAAATCATGAACATAAAAGAAATCTTTTTGATTTTTTTTTTAATTTTTATTAAATTTTTTTTTCAAACTAATACACAAGATAACACACGTTGCGCACTACTCCCCGGCAACGGCGCCAAAATTTGACGTGATGTCGTGGTCACAATCAAATTTAATCCCAAAAACAACTATATAGATAGCGGTAAGTGGGTATCGAACACAGGGAGTTTGTGGAATGTGTGTTATTTGAAGATTTATCTAAGTTACCTAAAATTAAACTAATTGCAAGAAAAGAAAATTTCAATGTTGGGTTGAATGGTTTTAATTATCTAGAGTTACTAAATTAGAATACAAATCAAAAGTAAGTTTTGTAACAGGATAAGAGGGTAGTAATCATCCCGAGTTTCAGGTTTTAAGTGACAATCAAGGTTTATGTTCAACTAAAAAGAACTACATAGACATAGCTCATGCAAGATCAATTATTTGTGATGAAAGGGAACTAAGTACTCGGATTCCTAGAACGCGAGGTTGTTACCCGATGACCAATTAACATATATCCAACCCTAATCCCTCCCATGATATCTCGATTGCCAACGGCACCAAGAACGTATGGTTTAGAACTATGATCAAACATACATCAACAATTTACAAACACCCAATCAAGCACCATAATAAACTAACAACACATGCACAGTTTAATATTCCAGAAATTCAAGAACAAAACATAATTGTCACAAATAAAACCTTACATCCGAGACGATCACCAAACAAACCTAGCCGCTCATAGTGTTATGAACCATCATCACAATCGAACCTTTGTCAATTGGAATCCAAAACAAAGTCTTCATGTTTAGATCACACAAGAACACAAGAGAGAGCCAAAAATCGCCCCTCTACTCCTTGCAAAACCGTCCAATGATGAGAACCCACGAAAAGACACAATAAATCTAACTTTAATGAGGCAGTTACACATTTGATCGCAGCCTTCACCGTAATTTACGGTCATACCGTAAATTACGGTACACTTCATAATGTTACGGTGCAATAAGACTGATTTACGGTAAGCATAGGGCCACTTTCATGTCCACCGTAAATTACGGTGGAGCCATAATTTACGGCGCCAACCTGATTTTCGTGCCTCTCGATGCTGCTGCCAATAATCTGCTAATTCACGTGTTGATGATGATGATTATATTCTTCAAAAGCCCAATATGTATGTCTCCAAAATTCGTGGGCCCCCCAATCCATATGTCAGCCGCCTCGAAGATGTGTTCACGTGAATTCCTCTTTTTTTATGATGGTGATGATGAATGTTGTTGACTAAAACCAAACCAAACCCCCTAGAAGTGCACGTGTAGTATGATGATGTTAGATGATGGTCTCAATTAATATACCACATGTGCCGCCATAATGTCTTTGTTGCCTTTTTTCAATTCCCTGAATATTGTGACTTTGGATGATGTCTTCTCTGAGAATGATGATGTGATGATTATGAATTAAAAACCACATGACTTCTCTTGTGCCTTCCTTTTCACCAAATCACGAGATGATGATGATGTTGTTGTTGTGTATTGTGAGGTGTAAGACTTAAACTAGTCCCACCTTTCCTTGTCAACGTGTATATATGACAAAAGAACCTCCCTTCAATTATGGCGGCTGCCATCAAAATATATGTATGTATATTTATGAAGAGTCCTTTTTTTTATGTTGACCTAAATTACTTTTGGGCTCCACCCAACGTCTCCCAAAAATCCACATAGTGCACGTGATGATGGCTGATGATGATTATGTTCATCTTTGTCTACTGTGATGATATATGTTTTTATTATCAAGTCATAATCCCCATCACATGATTAAAGCTGGTTTGTATATTCAACCGTAGCCTACGGTTCCAATTTAACCGAATTAAACGATTTACCTGTAAAACACACGAACACCCGTAGTTATCACATTCATGATAAATAACCGTGTAAAATATGGGATATGCACGTATTTAGCTCATTTAAGGGTTGTCCTACGGACCACCCGTCAGCAGCTAATACCCTTTCGTTCAAACTATTCCTTATTTCAATGCGCTTGGCATTGATTCTTATTGGCTTCACTCTTTCTTTTCTGCTTAAGGCGTCAGCAACTACATTTGCCTTGCCTGGATAGTATCTTATTTCACAGTTGTAATCATTTAAAGTTTCCATCCATCGTCTTTGTCGCATGTTCAAGTCCTTCTGATTGAACAAATGTTGAAGGCTCTTGTGATCTGAATAGATCACACACTTGGTTCCATATAAGTAATGCCTCCATAGTTTTAATGCAAAAACAACGGCACCCAACTCCAAATCATGGGTGGTGTAATTTTTCTCGTGTACCTTTAGCTGTCATGAAGCGTAGGCAATAACCTTGCCTTTCTGCATGAGTACACAGCCCATACCAGTGTGTGATGCATCACAATACACCACAAATTCTTCTATACCATCGGGCAATGTTAACACTGGTGCACTGCTCAACTTTTTCTTCAGGATGTCAAAGGATTCCTGCTGCTTAGGGCCCTAATCAAACTTAACCTTCTTACGCGTCAACGAAGTCAGGGGCGCAGCAATCCTTGAGAAATTTTCGATGAATCGCCTATAATATCCTGCTAAACCCAGAAAACTGCGAATCTCAGTAGGCGTCTTTGGCTCTTGCCAGTTCATAACTGCTTCTACCTTGGCGGGATCCACTTGGATACCACGCTCACTTACCACATGTCCAAGGAATTGGACTTCTCGAAGCCAAAATTCGCACTTCGAAAATTTGGCGTAGAGTTTCTCATGATGTAGAAGTTTGAGAATACAACGAAGGTGTTTCTCGTGGTCAACTTGATTCTTCGAGTAAATGAGAATGTCGTCAATGAAGACGATGACAAATTTATCCAGATAAGGCTTGCAGACGCGATTCATGAGATCCATGAATGCGGCTGGTGCGTTAGTGAGCCCGAAAGGCATCACTAGGAACTCGTAATGTCCATAACGCGTCCTAAACGTTGTCTTGTGCACATCTTCATCCTTGACCTTCAACTGATGATAGCCTGACCTCAAGTCGATCTTAGAAAAGTAGCTTGCTCCTTGTAACTGATCGAACAGATCGTCGATCCTGGGCAAAGGATACCTATTCTTGATAGTTACTTTATTAAGCTCCCGGTAATCGATGCACAGACGCATCGATCCATCCTTCTTCTTGACAAACAAGATCGGTGCTCCCCAGGGAGACGAACTTGGCCTAATGAAACCTTTGGCTAGTAGATCATCTAACTGCGTCCTTAACTCCTTCATCTCCGTTGGTGCTAATCTATAAGGTGCTCTAGCAACAGGTGCTGCTCCTGGAATGATGTCGATTCGGAATTCCACTTGCCTATCTGGTGGTAAACCAGGTAGTTCTTCAGGGAAAACTTCAGGATATTTCGAAATGACAGGGATGTCTTCAATCTTGGGTCTCTGCTTATCAATAGTAACTTGAGCCATATAAATGACACAACCCTTTCCCAAGCATCTTGATGCCTTGAGCATGGACACTTGCTCAGGCAATCCATGCTGGGTATCCCCCTGAATGGTAAGTGACTTACCAGACGGAGTCTTGACTATCACTTGCTTTCTGTTGCACACAATCTGGGCTTGGTTATGCGATAACCAATCCATGCCTATAACTACATCAAAGCCGGCTAGCTTAAAGGGAAGTAAGGACAAAGGAAAAGAATGATTCCTAATGGATATAACACATCCATCTAAAACAGTTGAGGCTGTTTCTATGGTTCCATCAGCTAATTCCACCTCGTATTTCACACTTAAGGTTCTAACAGGTAGGTTTAATAACTTACAGAACTTATCATCAACAAAAGACTTATCTGCTCCAGAATCAAACAATACTCTAGCAAAAACATCATTTACAAGAAAAGTACCTGTAATCACGTTGTCATCTTGAACAGCTTCCTTAGCGTCCATCTTGAAGACCCTCGCATTGGTCTTCTTCCCATCTTCGGCTTTCTTGGCGTTCTTTGGGCAATTGGACTTAATGTGCCCTTTTTCGTTGCAACCATAACATGTTGCATCCTTCAGCTTCTTACATTCCAGAGTCTTATGATCCGTAGATTTGCAAATCCCACAGGATCTCACGTGAGACTGGGATTTCGACTCAAATCGACACTTCCCAAAATGGTTCTTCTTACAAGTTTTACATTTGGGCTTGTCCCCCGATTGTTGCCCGTCCTTCTTAGATCCCGACCCTTTCTTGTGGTCGTTATTTCCTTGGTGTCTCTTCTCCGATCTTCGTGAGGTATCGTCCTCACGCTTCCTCTTATTCTCTTCTGAGTTCCTGAGTGCTCTCAACCTGACTACGTCCAGGGTGAGAGATAGAGATAGATCAGCCGCTGATCTGAAGATTGCAGGCCTCAATGCCTTAACACTTGCTTTAATTTCAGGGGCTAAACCCCCGATGAAACGAGCAATCCTTTTCGGTTCTGGGGTCACCAAGTACGGAACCAACCGAGATAGAGTATTGAAAGTGGTGAAGTAAGCCTGACAATCTAGATTCTTCATCACCAAAGATAAGAAATCTGACTCGATTCTTTCTACTTCGTGCTGCGGGCAATAATTTTCTTTAACCAGAGCAATGAACTGATCCCATGATAAGTTGTAGAGTGGGATCTTCCCCGCAGCTTGTATGAGAGACTTCCACCACACCAGTGCTTCTCCTTTGAACGATTGGGATACATATTTCACTACATCCCGTTCAGCACACCCGCTAATGTCTACTACTGTATCCATTTCGTCCAACCAGGTCATGCAGTCGACCGCTCCTTTCTCCCCAGTAAAATCTCTGGGTTTACATGAGACGAAGTATTTATACGTACAGGACTTACTACGCGGTTCCTGTTGATGCTCGACCTTCTTTATCGGGACACTGTTTTGGTTAGAGGAGTGATGATCCTCATCATCCTTCTTGAGCTCATCTTTCTTAGGTCCATCTTTATTAGAGGGCGGCTTGCTATGAGCCTCCGAGTGGACTTTTGGTTTGGAACGTGGTGCGGATCGGGTCCTACTCCGGGTCCCGTTTGATTCACTATACTGTCTATTTAGCGCTTCGATAACAGCATCATTCACTAATGCTTTCAACTCCGCACCCGTTACTAATATTTTAGTATTTTCAGGGTTTTCTGCTGGACGACTGTTTAATTCTTCAGACTTAGCCATGTAGTCTTAATTGCTACATAAAAATAAGGACAAGGTCTATTTAGAAGTCTAAACAGTATTATCGTTCTTGACGATTTATTAATCATGGTAAATAAAAGCCATATTAGTTAATTTAATAATTTCATTCAGGATTTTTACTAGTAATCTTTTTAGAACGAAATATATTATTGGCATAATAAGCCTAGTCACGTAGACAAATTTCTAAATTACAAATTTAGATCTTATAGGGTTAAAGTTTGCATAAAAAGATAAATCAATCCTTTTCTTGGCAGGGAGTTTATAAACTACAGCTGCCCCTTTTTTATATGACATTAATTATAAACCGTAGGCATTATGTCACAACCAAATATATATAGAAATATTTAACTTGGATACTTTATTAAAAGGGTGGCGTGTGTGATTTTACGGATCACACTAGCCAAGAATGTTAACATGTTTACAGATGTTAACAGAGATTTGAATCTTTTTAAACAGGTTCTACCATATTGGCTAGATTTATGACAACATAACAGCTAGGTTTTACCTTTTAAGATCCTTATTATTTTATTAAAATGGTAAGTCAAAATAATAAATGTTATTTTTCATTTATTTATACACTATGTTTATGCACATAATTAAAAATGAAAAACTTAAATTAACCATTTCAAGCAAAAATTAAACCAGTACGAGTTTGCCTTAAACGGGTCTTTTACATAAACAACATGCCCACGCAGGGGCCAAATAACAAAACAAACAAACCCACGCAGGGGTCAAATAAAAAGATATGCCCACGCATGGGCAGAACAGAAAGAAATACCCACGCAGGGGTAGAGTACTGAAATAAATATATGTCCACGCAGGGACATGAGTACCACACTAAGATAACCAAACAAACAAAGGATTCAGTGACCCTTCTTGCTTTTACCCTTGATCAGATCCCCCATCTTCTTAAACATCCCCCAGTTATGCCTCCGATCATGCCGCAACTCATGCCGCATCTCTTGACGCACCTCTTGTATCTCATGAAGGATTTCTTGCATTTGGGCCGGTGACATCGCCGGCGCCTGAGGTGGTTGCTGATAATGCTGAGGTTGAGGAGGCGGTGGTTGATAATGCGGAGGTTGAGGAGGCTGTGACTGCTGATACCCATTTGATGGGTACCCATAGGTCGAGTGTCCCGTAGCCCAGGGACCTCCGTAGGGACCTTCTTGATGGAAAGTGTTGGAGTTTGCTGCTATCCAGTAGGGATCCTCTGTAAAGTTGTAACCCGTGTGGATCGGCTGCTCGAAGGGGTTGAATGCTGCAGCACCGGTGTAAGTGGGGATTGGGTCTCCAAAACCCAATGGTGGCTGTGGCGCGACTGGCGCAGAGGCTACTTCAGAGACGGGGTGTGAGGATTCACCCATCTCTGTTTCTTCGTGGACAGGCGAGTACCGGCTACCACCTGAATGTGGAGGGGTGCTGATGCGCACTCCCCCTCGTGCGGATATTCGCGCTGTCGTTCTCCTTCGCCTCGGAGGCGAGGGAGGTTGAAGTTGAGGCGGTGGTGGCGGCGGAGTGACCGCGACAAGTCGAGAATCCTCAGAAGGATTCTGCTGCTGTAGCTGATGCAGGGGAGAGTTGGGCTGAAGCTGGTGCAAGGGAGAGTGATGTGGCTGGTGCAAGGGAGAGTGATGTGGCTGGTGCAAGGGAGAGTTATGATAACTGGGGGTAAACACCCAGTCGTACTGCTTGAAGTTCTCCTCAAAGCTATCGGGACCATTGTAAGGTGATCCCATAAACGGTGACCCATCTGAAATCTCAATGGGATGATTCGGTGTTCCGGACGGTGGCATTGCAGGATCAGTATCCTCATCGATGTCCATCGGGTTGCCACCAGAAAAGTGGTCTTCGGGTCCAAGTGGGTTAAAACCCACTGCTGCTCCTATGTAGTCGTCAGGGTTGAACTGACCCTGGAAGACGGGTGATGGATGGTTAAAGGGTGAATTGTGTCCTAGTAGGGGAATGTAACACTGTTGAGAGTTGTGGGGCTCATTATCCGAATGAGGCCCAAAGGAGTGTGGGATGGATGGTGAGGTACTCAGTGAGACTGAGCGCCTAGCTGGTTCGGTAAAAGACCTCCAAAGATCTTGAGCAGCTGTGTTATGAGGATCCGAAGGTGTTCGCCAGTGTGACGGTCCGGCCTCGTGGTCGTTTGGGGCTACATGTGCTCCATTTCCCCTTCCACGTCCTCTCATACGTGGCGGCATGTTGTCAACCTGTCAAAACAACAAGTGATACAACAAAAATATATATAAGACAAAGTTAGAAATAAAACCAAAAATTTGGAAATTTCCTAAGTTCCTTGTCTAGACTCGAGAATCGAGGATTGTGCAATTGTGTAACTGAGATTAAACACAAAAGGCTAGTGTTTAATTCACTCAGAGTTGGCTCTGATACCAACCTGTCACACCCCTATTTTCCACGTGTCACCGGTGGGCCCGGTGGGGAGTATCGTGACGTAGTTGGTATCATCATAGACAAACAACACAATATATATAAATGCACAGCGGAAGCAAAGATAGATTCATTTCAACTTTAATAAAGTGTAATATTAAATATCACAAATAGTTGAAACGGATCCACAGGCGGATCAAAATAAAATAAGATATTGTTCAACAGTGTATTGTCGTCCAAGCTTGCGAGACTTATTGTGGACGCTCTAGAAGACAGCCAGCCTATTACGTGTAGTACCTGCACTTAACCTTTTGGGAAAAATACGTCAGTTTACACTGGTAAATACAATTTAACTGACTCATTTTAAAAAAAATGAAAATTGATTTGAAATGCTCAAGGCACAAAACATTTTTATAACCTGGGTCAATTATTTAATATAATCTTGTGAACGAATTACATGTTACTTGTGCGTTCAGTAGCCCGGATCTTGTCCAGGTTAAAGATCAATAGACCCACCACATTATAGAGTTATACACTGACAGGTGTACGCCTACACCTCGTGCTCAGGTCGTGGCCATCTCGTAAGATGATGCCAAGGATATCCGGGACATGGTCATTAACCCCCCAAAGGCTTTAAGTGAACAAGACTGTTTAAACGAGCTGATCAAATTATTCAATTAACCACCCAAAGATGTAAGATTTGATGCTCGATCAAGCGGTAATCTATATACCGTAACCCAAGCCCGTATAGGGAAAATAAGTTAAAAGTATTTACCTTGGTAAGTATAAATCACAACAAGCAAGTGAAGGTAGCTTTTACTGTTCCTCAGCGATCTTTGCCTGACCGCATCCAAAGTGAGGGACAAGGATATGTCAGCTACAGATCTAAAAGTAGGTGGCCGAGAAGCCTTCACGCTTGCCTTGATTTCCGGGGCTAAACCACCGATAAAACGAGCTATTCTTTTTGGTTCCGGGGTCACCAGATAAGGAACCAACCGGGACATCGTGTTAAAGCTCGTTAGGTAAGCTTGACAGTCAAGGTTTGTCATCACCAATGATAGAAAATCAGATTCTATCTTCTCCACCTCATGTTGAGGGCAGTAATTTTCCCTGATAAGGGCAACAAATTGATCCCAAGACATATTGTACAATGGGATTTTCCCGGTGGCTTGGATCAGAGATCTCCACCAGGCTAAAGTTTCCCCCTTGAATGATTGCGATACAAACTTGACTATATCCTTCTCAGCGCACCCGCTGATATCCACAACCGTGTCCATCTCGTCTAGCCATGTCATGCAGTCAATGGCTCCCTTTTCCCCATTAAAATCCCGGGGCTTGCACGAGACAAAGTATTTATAGGAGCAACCCTTAGTACGGGGTTCTTGCTTTAGTACATTCTGCTGAGACGGAGCAGTGTTGTGGTTTGAGGAGAGTCTATCATCATCCTTCTTGGGATCATCCTTTTTGGAAGGTGGCTTCGAATGCGGTTTAGATATGGTCCTACTTCGAGTCCCACTATACTCTTCGTACTGCCGCTCTAAAGCCTTTGTAATAGCGTCGTCAACCAACGCTTTCAATTCAGCACCCGTTAAAGTAACTCGGGCGTTATCAATATGCTCCATTGGATGACTATTTATCTCATCTGAGTTAGCCATTTTAATTGAACTGTTACAGAAAACAAGGACAATAGTTTATTTGGGAGTTTATTATGGAATTGCCCCTTAGGGTAATTCATTAACCATGGTAAACAGAGACCATATTTGGTTAATTTATTAATCAAATTTATTTAGGATTTCTATCATAATTTATCCTAATTATAAAACAATAACAGTTTTATTTGTGGCACAAAAGGCCTAGTCACATGGACACTTATAATTTATAAGCTATGATTTTAGAGAATCAAAACATGAAGGTATACTGGCACAATAGGCCTGGTCACAAGGACATTTATAAATTATAAGCTATGATTTCAGAGAATTAAAGCATGAAGGTTTGAACCTAGTTCATTACCTTTATTTGACAGGGAGTCATCGCTACCACTGTCTTTTGGCTCATATGGAAATGAGCAGGGCCCGTAGGCGCTATATTACTGTCACACCCCTATTTTCCACGTGTCACCGGTGGGCCCGGTGGGGAGTATCGTGACGTAGTTGGTATCATCATAGACAAACAACACAATATATATAAATGCACAGCGGAAGCAAAGATAGATTCATTTCAACTTTAATAAAGTGTAATATTAAATATCACAAATAGTTGAAACGGATCCACAGGCGGATCAAAATAAAATAAGATATTGTTCAACAGTGTATTGTCGTCCAAGCTTGCGAGACTTATTGTGGACGCTCTAGAAGACAGCCAGCCTATTACGTGTAGTACCTGCACTTAACCTTTTAGGAAAAATACGTCAGTTTACACTGGTAAATATAATTTAACTGACTCATTTTAAAAAAAAATGAAAATTGATTTGAAATGCTCAAGGCACAAAACATTTTTATAACCTGGGTCAATTATTTAATATAATCTTGTGAACGAATTACATGTTACTTGTGCGTTCAGTAGCCCGGATCTTGTCCGGGTTAAAGATCAATACACCCACCACATTATAGAGTTATACACTGACAGGTGTACGCCTACACCTCGTGCTCAGGTCGTGGCCATCTCGTAAGATGATGCCAAGGATATCCGGGACATGGTCATTAACCGCCCAAAGGATTTAAGTGAACAAGACTGTTTAAACGAGCCGATCAAATTATTCAATTAACCACCCAAAGATGTAAGATTTGATGCTCGATCAAGCGGTAATCTATATACCGTAACCCAATCCCGTATAGGGAAAATAAGTTAAAAGTATTTACCTTGGTAAGTATAAATCACAACAAGCAAGTGAAGGTAGCTTTTACTGGTTCTTCTATTCTGGAACAAAAGGTTTATAATAACCTATTAGACTTCTAACGGGTCTTTATTTAAGCCTACGCCTAGACCGGTTAGTTTTAAGGATGATACGGTTCAAACGCACGATTAAGCGAAGACCGGATAGAATGTGATTTAGACCCGACAAGTTTGAAGACTTGTATAATATGGGTATACTAAACACATTCTGGATTTTTAGACAAAAATGATAAGGTTTGACCCGTTTCGGTCAATTTATGCAAACTAGTTACATAAACCGAACCGGACGCGAAAAGGCCGTTACGGGTAACCATAAGAGTCATATGCAAGTTCCCTGATATAATATGGCTTAAATATGGTATAACATCAGTAAGTTATCTTCTATTATGCCCAAAACGGATTTAAACACAAATTATGCTTCATAAGGGCATTTTGGTCATTTAAAAGATTATAAAAGAGTTTATTTGTAAATCTGAGTTATGGGTCTGATTTATACAGTAAATATACTTAAATTAACATGTTATAACAGTAGGGTATGACCCATATGTGAAACTTATCATTTAAAACCAAACTATGCACCTTAGGGGTATTTTGGTAATTTCACAAGGGCTAAAAATGTCAAAATTGGAAACCTGAGTTTATAAACTTGTACTTACTGATATTATATAAAAATATGCTAAAAACATCAGTAGGTATCAATCTTATATGTCTAATATGGTTATAGTGCATACTATGCGATAAAAACGCTTAAAAAGGCGATTTGGAGCCATTTCTGGGTTTTTAAAAGAAAGCTGATATTTTTATAATTCCAGAAGGATCAAAATATTTTATTTAACAAATAAAATCAGTAGAAAAAGGTTTGGGGTTAAAAGGATTTATAAAACTCATTTTATGGCTAAAAAGGGCAAAACCGTCATAACCGAATCAAACCTAGAGACCTATGTTATGCTCAGCCAAAAATTAAATAAAAATCTTCAAAAATCCCAAAATATTATATAACATCAGTGGGTAAAAAGTTTGATATCAAAAAGTGGGTTTAAATGGGTTATATGCTAATTACGCCGTTTAAGTAACATAAAGCTTTCAAATTACGATATTGAGCATAACTCTTAATCTAGACCTCAAACTGATATAAAATTTTTGGTGCAAGTTTATAAATCAGTAACAAATGTTTCTACTCTTTCACTTTTTCAAAAATCACGTTTTATAGTCAAAAGGGCATAATAGTCAACTTTTTCATATGAATCGGATAAGTGTTGAACCAAGTTGTAAAATTTCAGAGAGTTATACTAATATGAAAATTGGTCCAATTCGGATCTCAAACATGCATGAACGGATCCGAACTGAAAGTCAAAGAAAAAGTCAATTTATGCGACTTTCGGTTCCGATTCGGGTTTAAACTGAAAATTGTCGAGATGAAGGTGTTGAGACATGTTCTTACATTAATTACCAAGTTATTTTAATGATCAAACAGGTTGCATGTACCCTACATTGCTAATCATGCTTAAATTTGCAAATAACAATTTTGTTGACTTTTTGAAACAAGCTTTGACTCGACAATTAACATAGTTAGAGTGGGAATCTGAAAATACCCTTTTAAGGGTTTGTTACCCACATAAATACCAACTTGTAGGTACTTTCAATTCGAGAAATGACTGAGCAAATTTCGTTTAATCTCAAAGTCAAACTGAAATTACGATGGTTTGACTTTTGCTTAAATGACTAAGCTAGAACGAATTTGAGGAGGTTATAAACACTTACAAGAGTCCTAATAAAGCTTAGAGACCACTAGAAGGTTGTCTTGACGTCCAGAGAGCTCCAGAGATGATCTTGTGAATTTTTGAAAGTGTAAGTAATGAAGGATACAAGCTTCAAGACCCTTTTATCACTACTTTGATCTCATAAAAGGCTGCCACATGAGTCCACTGATGATATAAGATGAGTCCAAGTGCCCCTAGTTGCATGTAAGTCCATTGGTGAGCCCCTTGAATCGACAACAGCTGGAAACAACTCGCAACAGACCTATTACTGGCATCTGTGCGCTGATACGTCGCTGGCAGCTTGTAGGCGGGCCGCGAGAGGCTGTACGCCGGCCGCGTACAAGTGATAATCAGCCAAACAAGTTTTTTAACAATTACAAATCAGTCCTTGGCTTTTGTTACGTGGTTTTTGCTACTTTTCTTGCACATTAGACCCTAAAACCTGACTTTTAAGGACCTTGGGACATTTACAAACATGGTAAGGTCCTTGAACAACTTTGTGCTTACCCGAAAAGTCACGAAATTCAACGTTAACGCAATTAACCCTTCGTGCACGGTTTTGATCATAACTTTCTCATACGATAACGAAACTTGATGAAATTTTTATCACATATTCTAGTGAGTATATTTTATCATTACAAAGCTTCGGGTTTGCCAAAAGGTCACTCAGAGGTATACTTTCAACATGTTTACACATTTAGCCCCTGTAGTTTGTAATTCCTCACTTTCTCTGATTTTCCGCTTCGTATGATCCATGATTTATCCGTTTAAGACTATAAACACCATGTAGGGTTATTGTAGAGCCTATTTATCAATTGTTGACACTTTGGACCCTTATATTCACATAGTTTCACTGTTTGTCAACTTTAGTCCCTCTAAAGTATGTTTTCACATATTCAAAGCCCATGACACGTGTCAATACATTATTGGACGTAAATTTTCGAGGTGTTACAATTACCACGTATGGTCAAAATATGATCATCTTAATTGATGATTTAACCCATGATTCAGAGATCATATAATTGGGTTTTGGGATCTTTGAAAGATCCTTATATAATAATAAGGTGTGTGATTTTAAATGAGTCACATCTACCAGGAGTGTTAACATGTTTTCAGATGTTAACAGGGATTTGAATCTTTTAAATAGGTCTTACCATCTTGGCCCGGTCTTATAATTGACCCGAAGGCTAGGTTTCACTCTTAAGATGCTTAATTAATATTTAAATAGGCAGATTATTTTTAAAAGGAAATGATTTTAATTTATTTATTTCATATATAATTTATGCATATAATAGCAAAAAGAAGTTTATAAACTTACATTCCATTAATTATAAATAGGTTACACGCTGCCCTAAACGGGACTTTTCAAATAACAAGTTACCCACGCAGGGGTTTAACAACAAGCATACCCACGCAGGGGTCAAAGCAAACAACATAATAGTCCACGCAGGGACTTTAACATACAATATACCCCCGTAGGGGTTAATAGAAAAATAGACCCACGCAGGGGTCAAATCAAACAAATATACATACCCACACAGGGGCTAATACAGCAAGACATGCCCACGCAGGGGCTTATTGATACAAGGAAAAGTACAACAGTGGAAGGATTCAGTGGTCCTTCTTGCTCTTCCCTTTGATCAAGCTTGTTAATCCTTGGAAGAAAGTCTGTCGCTCCCTTCGTTCCCTGTGAAACTCTCACTCTACATGGTCCAACCTTTGCAGAATTTCTTCACGCTCTGGTGGGGAGAACCTTGGTGGTTGCGATTGCTGCCTGATAATAGGTCTTGGAGGTATTTGGTACCCGTGTGTTGGGTACCCTACTCCCCATGGATCTCCATAGGGTCCTGGGTGTTGTAGTTAGCCGCTACCATGTATGGGTCGGCTTCGACGTAGTTGTAGTTGGTGTGCACTGGCTGTTCAAACGGGTTATACACCATGGAACCCGTGAAGGCCGGAACCGGGTTATCAAAACCAATCGGCGGTGGTTGCGGTGCAACTGGGTGTGAAGGTCCACCCATTTGTGGATCTTCTTGATGTGGCGGGTAATGGCTGCCACTTGATTGCCGAGGAGAGCTGAAATGGAAGTCTCCTCCCCGTGTAGACATACGCGGTCCAGATATCCTATGCCTCGGCGGTTGCGGAGGTGCTGGTTGAACTGGTGGCGGTGGAGGTGGTGGCGTGACTGCCACAAACCGGGAATCCACAGAGGGATCCTGTTGCTGTTGCGGTGGTGAATGGCGAGGAGGTGTATAGTACCATTCGTGCCTGGTAAACATAGCTTGAAAGCTGTCTGGACCACCATAGGGTGATCCATGGAAAGAAGATCCGTCAGAGATCTCTATCGGGTGGTTTGGTGTACCACTGGCAGGCTCGACGGGGTCTGTATCCTCATCCATATCGTTCGCGTGATCGCCAGAGAAATGATCCTCTGGCCCCAATGGGTTAAAACCCACTGGTTCTTGTATAAAATTTGACGGGTTAAACCGGCCCCTAAAAACTGGTGTAGGGCCACCAAAAGAGTGGTGCGATAAGGATCGCTGTAATGGTATGTATGAAGGTTGAGGGTTTTTGGGCTCATACTCCGGCTGTGGCCCATAAGGGTTATAGACAGGAGGTGTTGAGCTGTGCGAAACCGACCGTCTAGCCGGCTCGAAGAGGTTCCTCCGGTTTTGCCGGGGATCGTCACATTCTGTGGTCGAAGGAGCTCGCACATTCGATGGTCCTGCCTCGTTGTCATTGGGGGCGGTGATTGGCCCCTTTCCTCGTCCCCTTCTTCGGAAGAATCTTGGCGGCATTTTGTTAATCCTGTCAATATAGCATGAGATAACAACAACAATATATATAAAAATAAAGGACAAAACAAAAACCAAACAGGGTAGAATTTGTCCTAAGTTATTTGTCTAGACTCGAAAGTTTAGATATGTGCAATTGTGTAACTGAGATTAAACACAAAAGGCTAGTGTTTAATTCACTCAGTGTTGGCTCTGATACCAACCTGTCACACCCCGATTTCCACGTGTCACCGGTGGGCCCGGTGGGGAGTATCGTGACGTGGTTGGCAACATAATAGTCAAACAACACAATATTTAATATGCACAGCGGAAGCAATTTAAAAAGATATATATCAACCGAATTTCATATTGTAATATCAAATGTCACAATATTCGGAAGTTTATCCACAGAAGGATCGAAAACAAAATAATAGTTCAACAGACTTCAGGCATCTTAAGCTTGCGAGACTTCTAGTGATGCTAAGGAGAAATCCCAGCCAATTACGCTTAGTACCTGCATTTAATCTTTTTGGGAAAATACGTCAGTTTACACTGGTAAATACAATCAACTGACTCATTTTGGAAAATGATTGAAAATTGGTTTGGATGCACGTGGCATAAACATTTTATTTAACTTGGGAGAATTATTTAAATATATAATCTTGTGAACGAATTACATGTTCCTTGTGCGTTCAGTAGCCCGGATCATGTCCGGGTTAAAGATCAATAGACACACCACAATATTCTTTTGTGCACTGACGGGTGTACGCCTACACCCCGCGCTTAAGTCGTGGCCATTTCGTAAAATGATGCCAAGGATATCCGGGACATGGTCATTAACCCCCCAAATGCTTTAAGTAACAAGACTGTTTAAACGAGCCGATCAAATTATTCAATTAACCACCCAACGATGGAAGATTTGATGCCCGATCAAGCGGTATGCTATATACCTTAACCCAAGCCCGTATAGGGAAAATAAGTTAAAAGTATTTACCTGAGCAAAGTATAAATCACAACAAGCAAACGCAAGTAGCTTTTACTGGTACTCCTAATCTGGAACGAAGGTTTATAATAACCTATTAGAATCCTAACGGGTCTTTAGTTAAGCTTAAGCCTAGACCGGTTAGTTTCAAAGACACGGTTAGTACGCACGATTAAGCGAAGACCGGATAGAATGTGATTTAGACCCGACAAGTTCAGAGACTTGTTTAATATGGGTATTTCATACACATTCTGGATTTTGAGATAAAACTGATAAGGTTTGACCCGTTTAGGCTAGTTTATGTAAACTAGTTACATAAACCAAACCGAACGCGTAATAAGCGTAACGGGTATACATATGAGCCATTTACAGGTTTCCTAAGTTAATATGCTTCATATATGTTGTGACATCAGTAAGTTGTCTTTTATTATGCCCGAAACGAATTGAAACACAAACTATTCCCCGCAGGGGTAGCTTGGTCATTTACAAGGTGATAAAAGAGTTTAAGTAGTATCCTGAGTTACAGGTCTTATGTAATCAGCAAAGATAATCAATTTGCTAAGTTATATCAGTAGGTTATTGTATATGTGTGAAATTTATCAATTATAACCAAACTATGCACCGTAGGGGCATTTTGGTAATTTCACATAAGCCGAAAAGCTCAAAACTGAAGTCTGAGTTTAACAACCTTTGCTTACTGTTAAAATATTATAATTTGCCTCAAATATCAGTAGGTATCAACCCTTGTATGTTTAACATAGTTTTAGTACATACTATGCGTTAAAAACGCTTAAAAAGGCGATTAGAGGCCATTTCCGGGTTTGATACATAAACCTGATATTTTTATATTTCCAGAAGGCTTAAAATAATTTATTTATCATATGTGAACAGTAGCAAAAGGTTTGGAGTCGTTTAGATAAGTAAAACTCATTTTATAGCCCGTAAGGGCAAAACCGACATTTACCGGATTAAGCCTACGACTATAAGTTATGCTCAGCCTAAAATTAATTAAAAATCTTCAAAAATCCCAAAATAATATATTACATCAGTGGGTATTAAGTTTGATATCAAAAAGTATGTTTAAGTAGGCTATACGCTAAATGTGCCGTTAAATTCACATAAAGCTTACAATTTACGCTAATGAACATAACTCTCAATCTACACCTCAAACTGATGTCAAACTTTGCATACAAGTTTATATATCAGTAATTAAGATTTCTACTCTTTTACATTTCCAAAAATCACGTTTTAAGGTAATAAGGGCATAACGGTCAACATATGAGCAATTAACGGAATCATGCGTATTAATCGGTTAACTAATGAACCATGGTGTATAATCACAGAGGGTTATACTAGCATGTAACCTGGTCCAAATGAAGCTCTTAGGTATTTCTAAATCGTACCACAACGGGTCAGAACTGAAAGTCAAAGTATAAGTCAAACTATGCGACTTTCGGTTCCGAACCGGGTCTAAATAGGAAATTGTCGGGTTGAACATGTTTAGACATGTTCTTACACTCATTACCAAGTTATATTAATGATCAAACAGGTTGTATGTGTTCTACATTGCTAATTATGCATAAATTGTAATTTAAACATTCTGTTGACTTTTTATTAACACGTTTGACCCGACATTAGACATAGTTAGAGTGGGAATCAGGGGGAACCCTTTTGAGGGTTTATTACCCATATAATTACCAACTTATAACTACTTTTGATTCGAGATTTGACTGAGCCGTTATTAATTAATCTCGAAGTCAAACCGTAATTACGACGGTTTGACTTTTAGCTAAATAACTAAGCTAAACTCAATAAAAGAAAGGATTAGCAACTTACTGAAGTCCTAAGCTTGATTAGTGATCACTTGGAAGAAGACTTGAGCTCCAGGAATGATCAGAAAGCTTGAAGGAATGTGTGAAGAACTTGTTGCATACTAAGGGATTTATATAGTGATTTAATCACCATAAGAAGTTGACACACAAGTCTACAGCTCACCACAACTGATTAACAAGTGTTCCTAGTGCTTAGGGGGTGCCTAGGGGTCAAGAGGAATGTGAAAAATCGGTTAAAGGTCAAGAAGAATGCAAAGGCAGACAACAGCCCAAGGTTTTCGGACCTGGGAGTCCCTCGCGTGGCGCGAGGGCTCCTCGCGTGGCGCGACGGTCGCCTGCAGAAAATCTGAATTTTTGATTTTTTTGCTATTTGATCCTTGGCTCTTCAAACTTCGTTTAGACACTTGTTTCTTGCATCTTGAACCTTCCAAATTGATTTATAAGGGCTTTAAAACATATACCCACTTTGTTAAGTCCCCGGTTAACATTATTGTTACCCGAAAAGTCTTAACTTTCAACGTTTACGCTTTAACCTTTCGCACACGAATTTGATCATAACTTTCTCATACGATAACGAAACTTTACGAAATTTATATCGTGCATTCTAGTGAGCATAATTAACAGTTACAAAGCTTCGGGTTTGTCAAAAGGTCACTCAGAGGTATAACTTAAACATGTTGACACATTTAACCCCTGTAGTTTGTAATCTCTCACTTTTAGCGTCGCATGATCCATGATTTATTCGTTTGATGTTATAAACATCATGTAGGGTTAATGTACAATATATTTATTCACTGTTGACATTTCAAACACGTATAATCACATACTTTCCATTTTTGTCAACTTTAGTCCTTCTATAATATTCCTTCACACGTTTTAAACATATGACACGTGTCAACACATTATGGGACGTGAATTTTCGAGGTGTTACAGTTTAACATCACATACGAGATTAACAAGCATCACATAGTTTCATGTTCAAATATGGATAGAGAGTGATTCAAATAGCTTCAAAGTTTCGTGAGTTTAATATAGAATACATGTTGCACCCAAAGTGTTTAAAAGTAAAATGGGTTCGAGTATACTCACGAAATTGCTGTCTTCCGATTATCCAAGTGTTGACGAGTGTATGCGACTAGGAGGATGGAACACCGAGGTCGCCCTATATGGGCAAACGAAGGTGTATGAGTATTCGGAAATACGACGGAGGATTTGAAGTGGAATATAAGGTATAACTTGTTGATATATATATATATATACACACACATAGAGTTCATGTAGTTATGTATTAATTCTAAATTAATCCAGTAAGAGAATTATAGAAGTATTGACGAAAACAAATATACGTTTATATTTATTGTTATAAAAAAATTATACGAATTTGATAGACTTCGATTTATAAAACTAACGCGATTCGTTTTACGAAATTTTACGAAAACCGGGCAGAGTCTCCTCTGTTTTTGGACGATCCCGACAACACAAGTTGTCGATCTAATTGTCAAAATTCAACAATAAACTAATCAATACATAATTATATATATTCCTATGTTGTCACACCCCGATATTTCCACGTATTACCGGTGGGCCCGGTGGGGAGTATCGTGACGTAGTTGATATCATCATAGTCAAACAACACAAATTATAAATGCACAGCGGAAGCAAAAGGTATGAATCACATTACAACCGAATAAATAGTAATATCAAAGTATCACAACGGGCTGTAAAGGATCCATAGGCGGATCAAAATATAAATAATATCGTTGTTCAACAGACTTTAACATCTAGAGCTTGCAACACTTGATTATTGATGTCTGGAGTAGCCATCCTATTTCGTATAGTACCTGCACTTAACCTTTTGGGAAAATACGTCAGTTTACACTGGTAAATACAATTAACTGACTCATTTTGAAAAGAGTTTAAGAAAATTAGTTTGAATGCACATGGCATAAAATATCTTTTATAACTTGGGATAATTATTTAGAAATAAACTTGAATACAGTTTTACATGTTTGTCGTCCATTTAGGACCCGGTTTAGCAAGATTAATAGACACACCACATGGTATAATACCCACCAGAAGATACCCTTCTTGTGGACTACCTTTTTACACGATATTTACTAACACTAAACACACATATGGGCAAGTGCACCCATCGTGAGCGTAGTATAGTGTTGGTAAGATACCGAGGTCGTCCAAGGACACAGGAGCTTTTAGTACCGGTTTACCCTCAACGTCTAATCAAATCAAAAGTTTAGAAAAATATTTTTAAACTAAGAAAAATAAAAACTAACTAAAATGCTGAAAATAAAAATAAAAGAAAAACAGATAGACAAGATGAATCACTTGGTTCCGACTCGTGTTTAGTGTAACCTTTGATTATTTCCGCACTTTTGCACTTATTTAAGAGATTATCTTAGTTATTGTAGTAGGCCCCTCTTTTGGAGGTGACGTTACCCTCAACCCAGTAGTTTGAGTCAGCAAGGATACAATCCTAAAGGGTCGGATTATTGAAAGATAATTAATTAAGTTATTAATGCATATTGTGGTAGGCCCCTCTTTTGAAGGTGACGTTACCCTCGGCTAAGTAGTCTGAGTCAGCAGGGATACAGTCCTAAGTAGCTGGGTTAAAGTATTAATAGTAGTTTAACTTATGAGGGGGTCAAAGAGTTTAGACCCCCGCCATCCAATACCGATAAGTATTGAAGGAGGTCCTACTAAATTTGACCCAGGTCCTTTGCAGGATCTATACACTGAACAATGGCAAGACTCTTACCAAACCGTTCCCTTAACCCCCGACCAGGTAGCCAACATACCTCCATATAGACCGTGGAGATATGAATGGTGAAAATCTTTTATTTTATATAGACAGTAAAATAATGCCAAGACACCACGGACAAACGATAAGGAAGAATCACCTTCAACATAAGAAACTAGTTATTAAAGTCATTAATACATAACCAATTAAAAAGTGCGAAAAGATTAAAAATAAAATGTATTACACTAGACACTTTGTCTTCACCAAGTGATGTAAGAGACTTAGGCAAACATGGCCTTGATTGTCAAGAACTCTTACGATCAATCTTGGATCCCGAGACGACTCACACACTCTATGATGGACAATGGATGATGGTGGTGGATGATGGTGTTATGGTGGTGGTGGGTGGTGGGTGAAGTGTGAGAAAGGTGGTGTGCCAAGGGATGGTTTTGAAGTGAACCAAGCACTCCTATTTATAGGCTGAACAGAAGCTCGGGCACGACCCCGTGTCCAGTGGGCACGACCTCGTACGGGGCGTGTTGGGGTGAGCACGGCCCCGTGCTGAACTTGCTGTAATGAAGAAAAATTGTCGGGAGGCTCTGATTTTGTGCATGGGTTGTTGGTTCAAGCTTCCCTTAGTATCCTTCACCATCCCGAGTGTCTTTTATTCCTGAAAATTAAAACTAAACTAGAAAATATAAAAGTTAAACTAATCTAAAACTAAGGATAGTTCCGCGGAATGCCTCCGTGGTGCGCCACGTTTATAAGGGTCCTTGGCTAGACCCACCTTATCAGGTGGTTCTGGCTCATCTTCAATTAGGGGGTCGTCATTGCCGAATGGATATTTCATTGATCGCTCAAGGTCAACACTTTTTTTAATGCCCCTAATTGAAGAGGTAGATTGTTGTACTTCCGGTTTCTCAAAGCTTCGTGAGTTTTTACAAATGGTCGTCCCAACACTAGAGGAGCGTCATCGAGGATGACAAATTCGGTTGGGACTACCATTTGATTTGTTTGAACCAAGACATCTTCAACTACACCGATTGATTTTATTACTTTCCGATTGGATAGAAAAATGGGTATTTGAAGTGGAGAAAAATCGCTAATACTTAATTTTTCGAAAATGTAGTTAGGCATTATGTTAACACAAAGATCTTTATCGATTGTAACATTACTAATAAATGAATTTTGAAAGAAACATGGAACCGGTGTAATGTTAATTTCAAATGGGTCTTCTTTTATTAGCGAGGTTTGATCGTTAGTTAACTTAACACTTACCGTTTTGTCAATTTTAGTGTTAGTGTTTAACTCTTTTAAAAACTTAGCATGAGTTGGAACTAAACAATGATTTTCAAAAGAAGGTGACAAGAGATTAATTTCTTCAAAATTAGACTCTTCTTGTATTTTAACGTTGTCGGACTCACCTTTTCCGTTTTTTAACTCATGTGTCGGTTTTTCACTTATTTGTTCTTCCATTTTTACACTTTCAGTTATCTTTTCTTTATTTAATTGTTCTCTTGCGCGGGACTCCTCTTCCCTTGCGCGAGATTCTTTTATATAGCGATCGATAACTATAAGGTGTTCTAATATCCTATCGGTCACTTCGGTTATAGAAAAAGGATCGGGATTTTCAAAGCTTGAATCTGCTTGTTCGATCCTTTGTTCCTCATAATACCCATATGAAGTAGATGGCTCACACCATTGTTCTTCATTGTAAGTATATGATGGATAAGGGTCGTAATTTTGTTCTTCATAATACTCATATGAGGTGGGTTGTTCACACCATGGTTCCTCATAATAAGCATACGAAGGTGGTGGCTCATATCTTGGTTCCTCAAAGTATGAGTAAGAAGGCTCATACCTTGGTTCGTCAAAATATGAGTATGAGGGAGGAGGTTCATACCTTTGGTCTTCATAGGATGTGTATGAAGTTGATGGTTCATACCTGGGTTCCTCATAGTAGGTGTATGAATTGGATGGTTGATATGAGTGACAATATTGAACCGAGTGTGGGTTACTACAATTAGTGCAATAGTTATTCCTATAATCATCCTCCTCATAGGTGTAGTTGTAACCTCCTGAGTATTGATCCATAAGAATCACTCAGCAGACCACAACCAAGTCTCGAGATCAGAAAACAAAAATAAAAACGGAAACAGAGGCTGGACACGGCCCCGTGTTCAGTGGACACGGCCCCGTGTACAGAATCTGTATCTGGGCGTTTTAATTAAATTTACTGATTTCGTTGAGCACGGGGCGTGTTCAGTTAGCACGGCCCGTGTTCAAGCTACTGTTACTGGGTGTTTTATGAAAAATGTGCAGCACGGCCCCGTGTTCAGGTAACTGTAAATGCAAAACAAAACTAAAATGCAGAAAAATGTGCGCGCGTTTTAAAAAGCTTTTGAAAAACTGATTAGGCCGTTGATTTTAAGCTTTCTTAAAATCCTTGTGTCCCCGGCAGTGGCGCCAAAAACTTGATGCGTGTGAAGTGTCGTTAGTTTTTAATGTATATGTTAAGCCCTTTTTAACACTTTTTAGCCAACTTTTAAATTTATAAAACACGATATTTACTAACACTAAACACACATATGGGCAAGTGCACCCATCGTGAACGTAGTATAGTGTTGGTAAGATACCAAGGTCGTCCAAGGACACAAGAGCTTTTAGTCCCGGTTTATCCTCAACGTCTAATCAAATCAAAAGTTTAGAAAAATATTTTTAAACTAAGAAAAATAAAAACTAACTAAAATGCTGAAAATAAAAATAAAAGAAAAACAGATAGACAAGATGAATCACTTGGTTCCGACTCGTGTTTAGTGTAACCTTTGATTATTTCCGCACTTTTGCACTTATTTAAGAGATTATCTTAGTTATTGTAGTAGGCCCCTCTTTTGGAGGTGACGTTACCCTCAACCCAGTAGTTTGAGTTAGCAAGGATACAATCCTAAAGGGTCGGATTATTGAAAGATAATTAATTAAGTTATTAATGCATATTGTGGTAGGCCCCTCTTTTGAAGGTGACGTTACCCTCGGCTAAGTAGTCTGAGTCAGCAGGGATACAGTCCTAAGTAGCCGGGTTAAAGTATTAATAATAGTTTAACTTATGAGGGGGTCAAAGAGTTTGGACCCCCGCCATCCAATACCGTTAAGTATTAAAGGAGGTCCTACTAAATTTGACCCAGGTCCTTTGCAGGATCTATACACTGAACAATGGCAAGACTCTTACCAAACCATTCCCTTAACCCCCGACCAGGTAGCCAACATACCTCCATATAGACCGTGGAGATATGAATGGTGAAAATCTTTTATTTTATATAGACAGTATAATAATGCCAAGACACCACGGACAAACGATAAGGAAGAATCACCTTCAACATAAGAAACTAGTTATTAAAGTCATTAATACATAACCAATTAAAAAGTGCGAAAAGATTAAAAATAAAAAGTATTACACTAGACACTTTGTCTTCACCAAGTGATGTAAGAGACTTAGGCAAACATGGCCTTGATTGTCAAGAACTCTTACGATCAATCTTGGATCCCGAGACGACTCACACACTCTATGATGGACAATGGATGATGGTGGTGGATGATGGTGTTATGGTGGTGGTGGGTGGTGGGTGAAGTGTGAGAGAGGTGGTGTGCCAAGGGATGGTTTTGAAGTGAACCAAGCACTCCTATTTATAGGCTGAACATAAGCTCGGGCACGGCCCCGTGTCCACATCCTTCTCTTTCTTCATTTAATGCAGCTTGTCTGTATTAGTTGACCACGCCCCCGTGTCCGCTGAGCACGACCCCGTGTGCAGAAGCATATCTGTACTATGAAGATTTGCCTGGATTCTGCGAATCTTATAGTTGACCACGGCCCCATGCCCGCTGAGCACGGCCCCGTGGTGGGCAATGGAAACTTCTACCACTTTGTGTTTTCTGCTGACACTTGGGCACACCCCCGTGCTGGCTGAGCACGGGGCGTGTTCAGTCTTCTGTCTTCTTGTTTTGCTTGGGAAGATGCTGTCGTGGGGTCGGGCATGTCACGTTTGTTCCTTTTCTTGTATTTATGTTAGATTTTGCTGTCTTTTTGCTTCTTTTGTTAATTTGAGCTCATTTAATCCTGAAAATACAAAAGGAAGACAAAAGCACAGTTTTTCCAACATTAGTACTAAAAAAGGATTAGTTTTATGCCACAATTGATGCAATTTATATGTTGCATTTTGCACACATCACTACGCGTTTAAAACGCGTAAAAAGTCGTTTTAAGCGATTTCCGGGTTATAATGGGAAATCTGAATTTCTGGATCAGTTTATAAGTTCAAAATACTTCATTTATCATATGAAATCAGTAACCAAAGATTTGGTATCAATTTGATATGTAAAACTCATTTTATAATCAAAAAGGGTATAATTGGTAATTACCGAATCAAGCCAATAACCCTAAGTTATGATCAGTTTAAAAATAATTAAAAATCTTCAAAAATCCCAAAATATTATATTACATCGGTGGGTAAAAGGTTTGTTGTCAAAAATTGGGTTTAGATAGGCTTTATGCTTATAGCGCCGTTTAATTAAATAAAAAGCTCTCTAATTACGCCATTGGCCATAACTCCTAATCTAGACCTCCAACTGATGTGAAATTTTAGAGACATGTTTATAAATCAATAGCAAAGATTATTGTCCTCTCATATTTCAAAAATTATCGTTTTAAGGTCAAATGGGCATTATGGTCAACATTAAGCAATTAAAGGAAACGCGTAAATGAATCGGACAATCAACGATACAATTACAGAGGGTTATACTATCATATAACCTGGTCCTAATGAAGCTCTAAGGCAATTCTAAGTCATGTTATTACGGGTCAGAACTGAAAGTCAAAGCAGTGGTCAATTTATGCGGCTTTCGGTTCCGAACCGGTCCAAAACTGAAAATTGTCGGGTCGGACATGATTAGACATGTTCTTGCATTGATTACCAAGTTATATGAGTGGTAAAACAGGTTACCCATCTCCTACATTGCTAATTATGCGTTAATTTGAAATTTAAGTTTCTGTTGACTTTTTAGGATTAAGTTTGACCCGACATTTGACCTAGTTAGAGTGGAATTCAGAGGGTGCCCTTTTAAGGGTTTATTGCCCACATAAATATCAACTTATAACTGCTTTCCATTTGGCTAAACATCAGACCATTAGTGATTAATCGATAAGTCAAACCTTAATTACGACGGTTTGACTTTTAAGCTAAAAACTAAGTAAAACATGATTAAGGATGATTTAGGAAACTTACCAAGGTCCTAATTATGACTAGAGATGCTTAGGGACTGATCTTGAACTTCAAAAAGCTCCAGAAGTTGGGTTTGAATGAATGATCAAAAGTTGCAACATTGAAGTCTTTATATAGTGCTTTTGATTCATCATGATCATGACAAACAAGCCTATGAGGGGATCCCTGATCAATTACAAGTGTCCCTAGAGCCTAAAAACAAGTTTGTGCAGCCCATGGTATTGGAAACTAGAAATATAAGTCGGTTAACTTGTTATAACAGGCACCTGTCATGTTTCTGATGCTGGGACTGCCTTACGGACCGTAAGGCTAAGGCCTTGCGGTCCGTATCCGCTTTTCAAAAAAACATCACCTGGGTCTGCTTGCTTACAGACCGTAAGGTGGATCCTTTGCGGTCCGTAAGCCTTCATCAGAAAACAAAATTTTGTAAACTTTCAAGCTTTGATCATGCAACTTTACAACTTTGAATTAGGGCCTTTATCATCAGTGTGGGACCACTTGATCATGTCTGAACAGTTATGACCACCTTGCCATGCTTTAACATTACCTTGGATTCTTTTGAACGGGGCCATGAATGAAGGTTTGTCGTATACATTCTCATAGGATCCCATCTTTGTAATTTGAATCAATTATTACTAGTATTAACCGGATTTGAATGTATATCAGATGTTTATAAAACAGGTTAAGGTTTGGGATTTATAAATAGGTCGCTCAGAGGTATAAATTAACATGTCGACACTTTTAAATCCTAGCATACATCTTTCAACTTGATCCGGGTTTATAACACGTTTACTTACCATGACACGTGTCTTTATTTTATTGGGCATGCTTTTACGAGGTGTTACATCCTCACCCCATTAAAAGAAATCTCGACCTCGAGATTTACTGAAATAAATGAAGGTACTTTTCTTTCATCGTGGACTCTACCTCCCACGTGTACTCGGGACCTCTGCGGGCATCCCACTTTACTTTTACGATCGGTACATGCTTCCTTCAAAGCTTCTTAACATGTCGATCCTCAATCGACACAGGTTTTTCAATGAACTTCAAGCTCTCTTCTATGTGCACATCTGTATGTGGTATGACTAGTGATTCATCAGCTAAACACTTCTTCAGATTGCAGATGTGGAATACATTGTGAATGCCGCTGAGCTCTTCAGGTAAGTTTAACTTGTAAGCAACTGATCTGACACATTCGATGATCTCGAACGGTCCTATGTACCTCGGGCTTAACTTGCCTTTCTCACCAAATCGCATCACTCCCTTCCAGGGTGATACTTTGAGCAACACTTTGTCACCTACCTCGAATTTCAGAGGTTTATGCTTTAAATCTGCGTAGCTTTTCTGCCTATCCCTGGCAGCTTTCAGGCGGTCATGAATCTGGACAATCTTGTCCGCCGTTTCAAAGATTATTTCAGGTCCTGTCAGTTGGACATCTCCAACTTCCGCCCAACAAACGGGCGTTCTGCACTTTCTACCGTACAAGGCCTCGAAGGGCGCAGCCTTAATGCTTGTATGGTAGCTATTGTTATAGGAGAACTCGATTAATGGCAGGTGGTTATCCTAACTACCACCTAAGTCAATCACACATGCACGAAGCATGTCTTCCAAATTTTGGATGGTACGCTCACTCTGCCCGTCCGTCTGAGGATGGTAAATGTTTGACGTGTGCGCAAGTCAAAGCTGAACATCAAAAATTTGCTTTCAAATCCTGGTACATCTTGTCAGCTCCAGGATGAACGGAATATTTAGAACTGTGGGCTTCCTGGAGGATGACATCTCGAAGTCCTCCATGAACTGGAACCCATATTCGTCCATTTAACCTCAGAATTCCGTCCTTGCCATAGGATAACTGTTCTTCAGTTACTCCTAGCTTTTCATCAGGATAGTTAGCTTCCAGCACAGCTTCCTTCTGCGCAGCTAGCAACCTTTCATTCAAACCATTCTTTATCTCCATGCTCTTGGCATTGATTCTTATGGGTTTAACCCTTTCCTTCCTACTCAAGGCATCAGCGACCACATTCGCCTTGCCTGGATGGTATCGGATTTCACAATCGTAATCATTCAACGTTTCCATCCATCGGCGTTGCCTCATGTTCAAATCCTTTTGGTTAAACAGGTGCTGGAGGCTCTTGTGATCAGAATAGATCACACACTTGATACCATACAAATAATGCCTCCATAGATTTAGTGCAAATACAACGGCACCCAACTCCAAGTCATGGGTGGTGTAGTTCTTCTCGTGCACCGTTAACTGTCGAGAAGCATAGGCAATAACCTTGCCTTTCTGCATAAGCACACACCCCATGCCAGTGTGTGATGCGTCGCAGTAAACCACGAATTCCTCGATACCTTCAGGCAATGTCAAAACAGGAGCATTGCTCAACTTTTGTTTGAGAATATCAAAGGATTCTTGCTGCTTAGGACCCCAATCGAACTTTACATTCTTACGAGTCAATGAAGTTAGGGGTGCAGCAATTCTTGAAAAATTTCCTGTAAAACGCCGATAGTATCCTGCCAGACCCAAAAAGCTGCGAATCTCTGTGGGCGTCTGCGGCTCTTGCCAATTCATGATGGCTTCAATCTTAGCGGGATCCACCTGGATACCACGCTCGCTTACCATATGTCCAAGAAATTGGAGTTCACGAAGCCAAAATTCACACTTAGAGAATTTGGCGTAGAGCTTTTCTCGATGAAGCAGTTTCAGAATGCAATGGAGGTGCTTCTCATGGTCAGCCTGACTCTTCGAGTAAATAAGAATATCATCGATGAAGACGATGACAAATTTATCCATGTAGGGCTTGCAGATGCGGTTCATGAGATCCATGAATGCGGCTGGTGCATTAGTGAGTCCAAAAGGCATCACTAAGAACTCGTAATGACCATAACGAGTCCTAAATGCAGTTTTATGTACATCTTCATCCTTGACCTTCAGTTGATGATATCCTGACCTTAAATCGATCTTGGAAAAATAACTTGCTCCTTGAAGTTGATCGAACAAGTCGTCGATCCTGGGCAATGGATACCCATTCTTGATAGTAACTTTGTTAAGTTCACGATAATCGATGCATAGACGCATTGATCCATCCTTCTTCTTGACAAACAAGATTGGTGCTCCCCATGGAGACGAACTAGGTCTAATAAAACCTTTTGCCAACAAATCATCTAATTGGGTTCTCAATTCCTTCATCTCTGTTGGTGCCAACCTATAAGGTGCTCTTGCGACAGGTGCTGCTCCAGGAATAATGTCAATCCTGAACTCCACTTGCCTATCTGGGGGTAAACCAGGTAGTTCTTCAGGGAATACTCCTGGATATTCAGAGATAATAGGTATGTCTTCGATCTTAGGCTTTGGTTCATCAACAGTTACTTGCGCCATGTAGATAACACAACCCTTCTTCAAACACCTTGATGCCTTGGGCATGGACACTTGCTCAGGCATTCCGTACTTAGTATCTCCTTGGATTGTCAAAGGCTCGCCATGAGGAGTTCTGACAATCACTTGCTTCTTAGCACAAACGATCTGGGCTTGGTTGCGAGACAACCAATCCATGCCTATTACTATATCGAAACCAGCTAACTTCAAAGGAAGTAAGGATGACAGAAAAGAGTGGTTCCTAATGGATATGAAACATCCATCTAACACGGTTGAAGCAGATTCTATGGTTCCATCAGCTAACTCCACTTCGTATTTTATGCTTAGGGTTCTAACAGGTAGATTTAACAACTTACAGAGTTTATTATCCACAAATGACTTATCCGCCCCTGAATCAAATAATACCCTCGCATAAACATCATTTATAAGAAAGGTACCTGTTATCACGTTATCATCCTGCACTGCCTCCTTAGCATCCATTCTGAAGACCCTGGCGTTGGTCTTTTTACCTTCTTCTGGTTTCTTGGCATATTTTGGGCAGTTCGACGTAATGTGCACTTTCTTGTTGCAGTTGTAGCAGGTCGCATCCTTCAACTTCTTGCAATCTAAGGTCTTGTGTTCCTTGGACTTGCATATCCCACATGCAAACGTCCTTGATTGTGTCTGCGAGTTCGATTCCAATCTACACTTCCCAAAGTGATGTTTCCGACAAACTTTACACCTGGGTTTCTCACTCGTCTGTTGGTTACCTTTGTTGGACCCTGAACTCTTCTTGTTCTCATGGTTCCCCTTGTGTTTCTTGTCTGAACGGCGTGAGTTATCATCCTCACGCTTTCTCTTACCTTCTTCAGAATTCTTTAGCGATCTCAACCTGACCGCATCTAAGGTAAGAGACAAAGATAGATCAGCTGCTGATCTAAAAGTAGCAGGTCTTGAAGCCTTAACACTTGCTTTAATCTCTGGGGCTAAACCTCCAATGAAACAAGCAATTCGCTTGGGTTCCGGTGTTACAAGGTAAGGAACCAATCTTGACATCGTGTTGAAGCTTGTAAGATAAGCTTGGCAATCTAGGTTTTTCATAACCAACGATAAGAAATCTGACTCAATTCTTTCAACCTCATGCCGACGGCAGTAATTCTCCTTAATAAGAGCAACAAACTGATCCCATGTCAGATTGTAGAGTGGGATCTTTCCAGCTGCTTGAATGAGAGACTTCCACCATGCTAATGCCTCTCCCTTGAATGATTGGGATACATACTTCACTACATCCCTTTCAGCACAACCATTGATATCGACCACGGTATCCATTTCATCTAACCAAATTATATAGTCAATTGCCCCCTTCTCCCCAGTGAAATCCCGAAGTTTGCAGGAAACAAAGTACTTATAAGTACAGGACTTGGTACGTGGTTTATCATCAAATACTATCCTCTTGAATGGAACACTGTTTTGGTTTGAGGAATGTCGATCATCATCTTTCTTTGACTTATCTTTCTTAGAGGGCGGCTTGCTGTGAGCCTCCGAATGAGTCTTAGGCTTGGAATGCGGTGCGGATAGGGTCCTACTTCGAGTCCCGCTATATTCATTATACTGCCGCTCTATTGCTTTTGTAACAACATTGTCTATTAATGCTTGCAGTTCTGCACCCGCTATGTTAATTCGGGTGTTATCATGATCCTCCCTTGGGTGACTGTTGATCTCATCCGAGTCAGCCATGCAGTTTGAACTGTTACATAAGATATTGACAATAATTTATTTGAGAGTTTATTATGGAATTGTCTTTTATGGCAATTCATTAACCATGGTAAACATAGACCATATTTTGGTTAATTTGTTAATCATAATTATTTAGGATTTTTATTATAATTTATCCTAATTATAAAACAATAATAGTATTATTAGTGGCACAAAAGGCCTAGTCACAAGGACATTCTAAATCATGAGCCATGATTTCAGAGAATCAAGGGATTAAGGTTTGAACATAGTTCTTCACCTTCTTCTGACAGGGAGTCGTAGACTACAATTGTCTTTTGTCTTATTTGACATTTATTATGGCCCGTAGGCACTACATCACCAATGGATGTTTAATATGTGATCATCTTAATTGATGATTTAAACCCATGATTTACAGATCATCAGGTTAGGATATGAATCTTTTGAAGAATCCTAATACAAGAATGACGTGTGTGATTTTAACGAATCACATCTGCCAGGAGTGTCAACATGTTTTCAGATGTTAACAAGGATTTGAATCTTTTTAAACAGGTCTTACCATCTTGGCCAAGTCTTATAATGACATGCAGGCTAGGTTATACCTTTAAGATTCTTATTTAATATTTAACTAGGCATATTATTTTAAGAGGAACGATTTTTTTTAATTTATTTATTTCATGTATGATATATTTATGCATATAATGAAAAAAAATGAAATTTTTAAATTTAACATTCCATTAAACATTAAAAAGGAGTACACATTGCACTAAACGGGACTTTTAACAGAAATAACTTGCCCATGCAGGGGCTACTACTGAGAATACAAGTCCTTGCAGGGACTGATTACTAAGCTAGATGTCCACGCAAGGACTAAAAGACAAGTCCACGCAGGGACTAAGTACCTATATAAATGTCCACGCAGGGACTTGATTGAAATAAGGAAATACAACAATACATATAGGGATTCAATGATCTCTCTTCTTCTTTCCTTTTAACAGACTTGCTAGGCCCTTGAGAAATCCCCGGTTGTTCTTACGCTCTTCTTGAAATTCTCGTTCCACCCTGTTTAGTCTTTGGAGGATTTCCTCCTGCTCTGGTGGGGAAAACCGTGGTGGCTGTGACTGGTGCTGAAACGGAGGTTGAGCAGATGTTCGATACCCATGAGCGGGGTATCCCACTCCCCAGAGGGTTCCATATGGTCCTTCTGGATGAAGGGCGTTGTAGTTTGCCGCTACTAAGTATGGGTCGGCTTCAGCATAATTATAGTTAGTGTGAGCCGGCTGCTCAAATGGATTATACGCCGTTGAACCGGCGTATATTGGGATTGGGTTACCAAAACCCAATGGTGGCGGTGGTGGCGCAACTGGTGCGGAATTCACCTCTGAAACTGGATTTGAAGGCCCACCCATTTGTGGGTCTTCATGCAGTGGCGGATAGTGACTGCCACTAGAGTGTTGGGGGGTGCTAAAGTGAAAACCCCTTTCTCGCACGGACATTCGTGCACCCGTCCTTCTACGCCTCGGTGGTTCTGGAGGTGCTAGCTGTACTGGCGGCGGTGGTGGCGGTGGCGTGACTGCCACAAAACGCGAATCCTCGGAAGGATCCTGCTGCTGTTGCTCGTGAGGCGATGAATGGTGAGAGGGTGTAAAATACCATTCATACTGGTTGAACCTTGCTTGGTAGCTGTCAGGACCACGGTAAGGTGATCCATGGAAGGATGACCCATCCGAAATCTCGATGGGGTGAGTAGGTGTCCCAGAAGGTGGTTCAATAGGATCCGTGTCTTCATCTATATCCATTCCCTGAGCTTCGGGGAAATGGTCTTCAGGGCCCAATGGGTTAAAACCCACTGGTTCTTCAATATAGTTTGCCGGGTTGAACCGGCCCTGGAAGACAGGAGTGGGGTCGCCAAAGGAATGGTGTGAAAGGGATCGCTGCAACGGCAAGAAGGAGTGGTGTGAGTCTTCAGGCTCGTTCTCTGATTGCGGCCCAAAGGAGTGATGATATGGAGGCGTTGAGCTAAACGAGGCAGATCGCCTAGCGGGCTCCGAATAGATCCTCCAGTCTCCTTGAGGACCGGCACTCATGGTAGAAGAAGGAGCTCGCCGGTGTGAAGGCCCGGCTTCGTGATCGTTGAGGGCGCTGATTGGCCCCTTACCTCATCCTCTTCTTCGGAACCTCGGTGGCATATCTCCTGTCAAAACAAAAGAAGGAAACAACAAGAAAATATAAAGGACAAAATAAAACAATTTAGGATTTGTCCTATGTTCTTTGCCTAGACTCGAAAATTTGCGGAACGTGCAATTGTGTAACTGAGATTAAACACAAAAGGCTAGTGTTTAATTCACTCAGTGTTAGCTCTGATACCAACCTGTCACACCCCGATATTTCCACGTATTACCGGTGGGGAGTAATATCATCATAGTCAAACAACACAAATTATAAATGCACAGCAGAAGCAAAAGGTATGAATCACATTACAACCGAATAAATAGTAATATCAAAGTATCACAACGGGCTGTAAAAGATCCACAGGCGGATCAAAATATAAATAATATCATTGTTCAACAGACTTTAACATCTAGAGCTTGCAAGACTTGATTATTGATGTCTGGAGTAGCCAACCTATTTCGTATAGTACCTGCACTTAACCTTTTGGGAAAATACGTCAGTTTACACTGGTAAATACAATTAACTGACTCATTTTGAAAAGAGTTTAAGAAAATTAGTTTGAATGCACATGGCACAAAATATCTTTTATAACTTGGGATAATTATTTAGAAATAAACTTGTATACAGTTTTACATGTTTGTCGTCCATTTAGGACCCGGTTAGAAGAGCCGGTTTAACAAGATTAATAGACACACCACATGGTATAATACCCACCAGAAGATACCCTTCTTGTGGACTACCTTTTTACATACGCTACTGTCAGGTGTATGCCTACACCCCGTGCTTAAGTTGTGGTCATTTCTAATGAATGAGCCGAGGATATCCAGGACACGGTCATTAACCCCCCAAAGGCATTGCATCAAACAAGACAGAATAAAACGGGTTATGCATCTTTTTAATCAAAATCTGATTGTACGACTTCATACCCGACCAAGCGGTATTATTATAATACCGTACCCCAAGCCCGTATAGGGAAAATAAGTTAAAAGCATTTACCTGAGCAAAGTATAAATCACAAACAGCAAGTGCGCGTAGCTTTTACTGGGCTCCTAATCTGGAACGAAGGTTTTAATTAACCTATTAGATTCCTAACGGGTCTTTCTTAAGTTTAAACTTAGACCGGTTAGTTTTAAAGAAAAGTATACGGTTCAAAACGAAAGATAAAGCGAAGACCGGATTAGAATGTGATTTAGTCCCGACAAGTTTTAAGACTTGTATAATATGGGTAAACTAAACACATTCTGGATTTTGAGGTGGAAACGATAAGGTTTGACCCGTTTCGGTCAATTTATGCAACTAGTTACATAAACCGAACCGGACGCGAATAACGCATAACGGGTAACCAAATGAGTCATGAATAGGTTTCCTAATTTCATCTGCTTTAAATATGTTATGATATCAGTAGGATACCTTCCATTATGCCCAAAACGAGTTTAATCTCAATTTAAGCCCCGTATGGGTATTTTGGTCATTTTAAGGATTATAAAAGAGGTTAAATATGATTCTGAGGTTCGGGTCTGAATTAATCAGTAAAAATACTTAAATTAATAAGTTACATCAGTTGGTGATAAGTCTTATATGACAAGAATGGTTTTAACCCATACTACGCGTTTAAAACGCGTAAAAAGTCGTTTTAAGCGATTTCCGGGTTATAATGGGAAATCTGAATTTCCGGATCAGTTTATAAGTTCAAAATACTTCATTTATCATATGAAATCAGTAGCCAAATATTTGGTATCAATTTGATATGTAAAACTCATTTTATAATCAAAAGGGGTATAATTGGTAATTACCGAATCAAGGCAATAACCCTAAGTTATGATCAGTTTAAAAATAATTAAAAATCTTCAAAAATCCAAAAATATTATATTACATCAGTGGGTAAAAGGTTTGGTGTCAAAAATTGGGTTTAGATAGGCTTTATACTAATGGCGCCGTTTAATTAAATAAAAAGCTCTCTAATTACGCCATTGAGCATAACTCCTAATCTAGACCTCCAACTGATGTGAAATTTTAGAGACATGTTTATAAATCAGTAGCAAAGATTATTGTCCACTCATATTTCCAAAATTCTCGTTTTAAGGTCAAATGGGCATTATGGTCAACATTAAGCAATTAACGGAAACGCGTAAATGAATCGGACAATCAACGATACAATTACAGAGGGTTATACTATCATATAACCTGGTCCTAATGAAGCTCTAAGGCAATTCTAAGTCATGTTATTACGGGTCAGAACTGAAAGTCAAAGCAGTGGTCAATTTATGCGACTTTTGGTTTCGAACCGGTCCAAAACTGAAAATTGTCGGGTCGGACATGCTTAGACATGTTCTTGCATTGATTACCAAGTTATATGAGTGGTAAAACAGGTTACACGTCTCCTACATTGCTAATTATGCGTTAATTTGAAATTTAAGTTTCTGTTGACTTTTTCGGATTAAGTTTGACTCGACATTTGACCTAGTTAGAGTGGTATTCAGAGGGTGCCCTTTTAAGGGTTTATTGCACACATAAATATCAACTTATAACTACTTTCAATTTGGCTAAACATCAGACCATTAGTGATTAATCGATAAGTCAAACCTTAATTACGACGGTTTGACTTTTAAGCTAAAAACTAAGTAAAACATGATTAAGGATGGTTTAGGAAACTTACCAAGGTCCTAATTATGACTAGAGATGCTTAGGGACTGATCTTGAACTTCAAAAAGCTCCATAATTTGGGTTTGAATGAATGATCAAAAGTTGCAACATTGAAGTCTTTATATAGTGCTTTTGATTCATCATAATCATGACAAACAAGCCTATGAGGGGATCCCTGATCAATTACAAGTGTCCCTAGAGCCTAAAAACAAGTTTGTGCAGCCCATGGTATTGGAAACTAGCAATATAAGTCGGTTAACTTGTTATAACAGGCACCTGTCATGTTTCTGATGCTGGGACTGCCTTACGGACCGTAAGGCTAAGGCCTTGCGGTCCGTATCCGCTTTTCAAAAAAACATCACCCAGGTCTGCTTGCTTACGGACCGTAAGGTGGATCCTTTGCGGTCCGTAAGCCTTCTTCAGAAAACAAAATTTTGTAAACTTTCAAGCTTTGATCATGCAACTTTACAACTTTGAATTAGGGCCTTTATCATCAGTGTGGGACCACTTGATCATGTCTGAACAGTTATGACCACATTGCCATGCTTTAACATTGTCTTGGATTCTTTTGAATGGGGCCATGAATGAAGGTTTGTCGTATACATTCTCATAGGATCCCATCTTTGTAATTTGAATCAATTATTACTAGTATTAACCGGATTTGAATGTATATTAGATGTTTATAAAACAGGTTAAGGTTTGGGATTTATAAATAGGTCGCTCAGAGGTATAAATTAACATGTCGACACTTTTAAATCCTAGCATACATCTTTCAACTTGATCCGGGTTTATAACACGTTTACTTACCATGACACGTGTCTTTATTTTATTGGGCATGCTTTTACGAGGTGTTACATATGTATTTTTTATAAACAAAATATATGATGTGGTTTAGTGATAACAAGATATAAAACAATAAAGTTTACACTTTTGCCACTTTTATCCGAGTCTCAAGTTTAACCTGATGACCCGTTAGTTGACCGGGTTTGACCGGTTGACTGGCTTTGACCACGTCTGACCGAACCGAATCCCGAACATCAAGCCTTAACCCGACACGCCTCTTGAACCGAACCTGAAACCGTGCAACCGAACATGAGGATCTGGTACGATTTCATTACTTTGAGTCGTTTTTGAAATGAAACAGAAAATCAATCGAATAATACTCAAATCTAACTAACCTGAATTGAAACAAACTGAACATGATGTTGACCGGAGTCAACTGCCTTTAACACATCTGACCCGAATGCGTCTCGAACTGAAGCTGACTGAACTAAGGAAACATAACTCAAACAGACATTGACTTCGGAATAAAACTGCTATTTAAACGAAGTATGCCCAACTCTTACCGGAAATGATGTCGCCACAGGCAATTTCGCCGGAAAATCGTGAACCGCAAGCAAGCACTCCCAGTTTGAGCTTGAACTGAACACGAATCCACACCTGAGACCCCCAAATCGGCTCCCGGCAACATCTTCATGGCTTGCCGCTGTCGTTAAGTCGATGCCGGTGACTACCGCCGCCATCATCATCATCCTCTTCTCTCTTTATCTCTCTTTCCGCGTCTCTCACTCTCTCTCTTGTCTGGGTTGCGCCGCCGCACGCCACCACCGAAATGGTGGTGGCCAGCCGTTCATTTGAATAGAGGTGGCGGATTGGGTGGTGGTTTTAAGAAGAAGAGAGGGGTGAGCGGGGTTGTGTCGCTTGTCTGATCGGCTAATCGAGAGAGATGGAGTGAGAGGTGTGTATGAGTGGTTTTGAGGTAAACTGATTTGGGGACACTTGATACTCTGTATGTATGTATATTTAGGTTAAGGTTTGAATGTAGGAGATGAAGAGGTGAAATCAGGTTTTGAGAGAAGAGACAAGTGTCGGCTGAAATGTTTTAAAACAATTAGGGTTGGGTACTATTTAATACTATTAACTAAATACACTATTAGTCCCTCAACTTAAGGAGTTAATTAAATGGTCAAATTAACTTGGTTTAAGTTTGATTCCCTATAACTAACTTGGTTATCTAATATAACCTTTTAAATTAATTAGATTAATTAATTAAGTCGATATTTGATTTTTTTTTTTTTACAAAATAAATAATTAATTAAACAGATCATAACCATATATAAATATTTTGACGGTTATTTAATTCGCAAAATATTTCCGAGGTTTCCAATGGTTAGGATTCGGATATTTCAAAACGAGTTGGATTTCAGGGATTCATTTTGACGGATGTTACAGTCTCTCCTACTTTAGGAGATTTCGTCATCGAAATCTAAAAGGAAGACTTTTGAAAAGATGAGATCCAAAGATTTCAACAGAGAGAGTAGATGAGATTTGATCGCGAACGGGGTTCATGTAAAAGACAAAGAATAAAGGAGAATAATGGGAGTATAAAAGTGTACGGTTGATCTAATAAACGATTACAAGTATAGGAAAGGCATACGTATCGGATAGACAAAAAGTAGCGCATTAAGAACGAGGTCTCGTCACTGATAATCGGATATAATGCGTTTGTGAGTTGTTTAAAGTTTGTATTAGGTCTAAAAGGTCTGCAAAACACCGAATTTTTCATGGCACGTTTTATGAAAGTTTGGTAACATGATGAAAACACTTATATATAGGAAGTACCAACGATGTATCCACCATGTTTTGACCACATTACGTCTGTTTCGTATTCGGTGTCATGTCACGTTCCGTGTCTTACCATACACAGTAGTACACTCTATGATTCTCATGCGCCTATCACCATAATCCCGTGTGCACCCGCGATTATATTGCTCGTCGCATGATCCGCATAGCTTGTACTAGTTGTGTACAAATCAGGGTATACATAAATTTTGAAAATAAGATTGTGTGCGTATAAAAATGTAACCTATAAGCATGTTTCGCGTTCCAACCAGTATAAGACCAACGTAAGCGAATCCCTCGGGTTTCGCTCGTGTACAGGCGCGAGTGTATAAATTTTTGAGTAAAAAGCATGAGCATAGTATAAGTTTAAATATGAACACGCACGTGAGTATAAATACAAAACGCATGTCAGGAGTAAGAGTAAAAGTATAAGCATAACGTGTATGAAAAATGAGTATAAACGTGAGTACAAACATGAGTATAAGCATAAACACAAAGCGTATGAGTATGAATACAAGTATCAATGTGAACATAAGATGTATGAGCATAGATGTGAACGTGAATATAGGTGCAAAACATGAACGTTTAAGTATGAATAAAATATATGTGTATGAATATAAGTGTAAACAAAGTTGTACAAGTGTAAATGAAACATAAAATGTCTGAACATGAATATGAATGTAGTATAAACATGAATGTAAGTACAACGTAAATGTATAATTGTGAGTGTTTATATAAACATAAAACGTATGCATTTTGAATCATGAGTATAACATAAATGTGTAAGTGTGAACATAAGTGAAGGCATAAAATGCATAAGTATGGATGTATGAAATAATGATTTTGTTTATAGTATAAATCGAAATACACGAGTTTATGCGCGTAAAAGATTTAAAAGTTTTGAGTATAAAAGAAAAAGGGAACGAGTGACACGCGTGAGATTGCTGTGAGGTATTGACTAAAACGTGTAAAATGATATGCATATATAGTTGTTTGCGCAAAACGTGAAGTTAAAATAGATTGAGTTGTCATGGAATGTAGAATCTAGTTTGTGAATGTAAGGGAGTATAAAACAGCTATTGGTTACGTGGAACGTACTTTGTAAAAAAAGAATGGAAATGCTACTACGGTTTTAAAAGAATTTACATAAGTTGATTTTTTTTGTCGGTCCTTATGAAGTTTTTTTTTTTGCCCACGTGTTTTGAATTTAGCTGGCGTATCGAGTGAGGTTTTGAAAAATTCTAGGGATTAATAAGTTCGCATCGTTTTAAGTAACCTTGTATTAGAAAATTTTTAAGTTTCCAGATTCTTGTGAAAAAGTTGATCCTTAGAAAAAGGAATTTGGTATATGAACTTAGTGATCGTGAAAGGTGTCCTTAATAAAATGTTTTTGTTGATCTTGAAAAGAGTTTTGATAAACAATCGGATAATATTTGTAATATTTTGTATGAAAAGTTGGTTTGATTATCAATTGAAAAAAAACAATCTTTAGTATAATGATGCCCGATGAGTGCGTTTTAGTAATTACGTGGAATACGAAATTTTGTGGGCAATGGATTTATTAGACCGACTAAGTTGGTGAGTAGCATTTCGTAAAGTTTTGAATGTCGAGAAATAAGCGTTTACAGAAAGATTACGAATTTTGTGTGTGTGAGCTATATGAAAATAGATTGTAAGATAAGAAGTTCGTTTATATAATCAATGCATTTTGATATAATTAGAGATTTGACTAATGATAAGCGATTTAGATATAAACATGATCGCGTTTACATATTATAGTCTATTAAAAGAAAGTATTGGTAACGATCACCTAGGTAAGGGAATCACCCCAAATCCGTTGATGAGGTCGTTGTAAGATGAGAAAAGAAGCGAAGATAATCGTCAAGGTAAGGAAATCACTCCTATCTTGATGATATGTCTCCACTCGTTGTTACAAAAGTGTGAATAAAATTACGTGAAATTATGCATGCTAATAATATATGTTCGTTTGAAAAGTAATAGTATGATGTATGAGTAAAGGTGAAATCTCAAAATTGTTCAAAATTGACAAAAGAGAGTTGCATTATAAAAGATCGGAAATAATAAAGCGTAAGTTTGATGAAAAGAAACTTGGGTAGTTCCCAAACGGAACGTTGACTAACCAAAGTGGTCGAAGAGTCTTTTGAATTTGGGAGCATGCTTTGGCCTAATAGGTGAAATACTCTCGCCGACACGTCGGTTATCGGTATTTACCCTTCCGGTTATTACATGTTTCAATTCAATCGACAATTCGAGACTTGGCGTGATTTATAAAAATCAAGGAGTGGGACTAGTCGACGAGATGCGGGTTTCACCCCTAACTTGACGACTTCGTACCCTAAGTGTGGTTGTCACTCGTCGGGTCAAAATAAAATTTCGACACGTTGACGAAGGTCCAATAGGATTTAAATTTGAAATTTCCATTAAGATGTGGATTTCACTCCTAACTTAATGGTGAATTTCGTGCAAGAAGAGAACCAAGCGGGATGAGAGTCGTTTACCAAATTGTGTGTTTCACGCCTATTTTGGTAAACTTGTCTTGTTTGTGTAATACGAGCGTTTTTTAGTTTTAGTAAAATTGAGTAAAATGCATTAGAAAAACGCATGTTAACGGAATAAACAAACATGTATAAACTCACAATGGAACATATCGAGAATAGCACATAAAGAGTGGAATAATGAAACAATTATTAACACGTAAAAAGTATGTCAAGAATAACACATAAAAGGTAGAACAATAAAACAAGAGCTAACACATAATAAAACAAGTATAACATGTCAAGTGTTAACACATAAGTGACATATATGCTTAAAAGAACAAAAGAGAATAAATGAAGGCAAATAAGGTAGCATGCAAGTAATTTCAAGCAAAACATGAGAATGAACACTAAAACTATAGACTAGGTGAAAGCATTCCTACTTTTCCTAATTCTCTATAGTTATGGCTCTGATACAAATCTGTCACACCCCAACTGATGGCGGAAACATCAGGATGAGACGAAAACTAGATTGCAAGAGACATCATAACACTATGTGGCAATATTATTTAAATCCAATTTTATAAATGACTAAAATTCAAATACAACGTTTCAAATAAATACAAATTGCAACAAACATTGTTTATTATTGAAATGAGTATCTAAATCCGTCCTAACTTGATTTCTTCATCATCTTGTCTATCAACCTGCAACGAGTATTAAAATAGAGTTCAATGCAAAAGCAAAGGTGAGTATACAAGTTTTGATACATAGCATAAAAATGGTTTTAAAATAGTCTAAGGCTCGTATCCAACATGAATCACAATATGCAAGTTACTAGTATGTCGTAACAGTGTCAAGTATATGTTCAAACCCAAGAATCCAATGCGTTAAAATAGCCTATCCCCGGTTAGAATAAAGGGAGGTTAACATGTTTGACTTAACAATACCCCAAGAATCGTGGGTGGTGCATTGCTCCTATAGCGCTATAATTGTTAAGGTAGGCTTGTACAAAGTTAATGAGCATATAGACACAAAAGTTTAACATCACATACGAGATTAACAAGCATCACATAGTTTCATGTTCAAATATGGATAGAGAGTGATTCAAATAGCTTCAAAGTTTCGTGAGTTTAATATAGAATACATGTTGCACCCAAAGTGTTTAAAAGTAAAATGGGTTCGAGTATACTCACGAAATTGTTGTCTTCCGATTATCCAAGTGTTGACGAGTGTATGCGACTAGGGGGATGGAATACCGAGGTCGCCCTATATGGGCAAACGAATGTGTATGAGTATTCGGAAATACGACGGAGGATTTGAAGTGGAATATAAGGTATAACTTGTTGATATATATATATATATATATATATATATATATATATATATATATATATATGTAGATATATATATATACACACATATAGTTCATGTAGTTATGTATTAATTCTAAATTAATTCAGTAAGAGAATTATAGAAGTATTGACGAAAACAAATATACGTTTATATTTATTGTTATAAAAAAATTATACGAATTTGATAGACTTCGATTTATAAAACTAACGTGATTCGTTTTACGAAATTTTACGAAAACCGGGCAGAGTCTCCTCTATTTTGGACGATCCCGACAACACAAGTTGTCGATCTAATTGTCAAAATTCAACAATAAACTAATCAATACATAATTATATATATATATTCCTATGTGTTTTATATAAACAAAATATATGATGCGGTTTAGTGATAATAAGATATAAAACAATAACGTTTACACTTTCGCCACTTTTATTCGAGTCTCAAGTTTAACCTGATGACCCGTCAGTTGACCGGGTTTGACCGGTTGACTGGCTTTGACCACGTCTGACCGAACCGAATCCCGAACATCAAGCCTTAACCCGACACGCCTCTTGAACCGAACCCGAAACCGTGCAACCGAACATGAGGATCTGGTACGATTTCATTACTTTGAGTCGTTTTTGAAATGAAACAGAAAATCAATCGAATAATACTCAAATCTAACTAACCTGAATTGAAACAAACTGAACATGATGTTGACCGGAGTCGACTGCCTTTAACACATCTGACCCGAATGCGTCTCGAACCGAAGCTGGCTGAACGAAGGAAACATAACTCAAACAGACATTGACTTTGGAATGAAACTGCTGTTTAAACGAAGTATGCCCAACTCTTACCGGAAATGATGTCGCCACAGGCAATTTCGCCGGAAAATCGTGAACCGCAAGCAAGCACTCCCAGTTTGAGCTTGAATTGAACACGAATCCATACCTGAGACCCCCAAATCGGCTCCCGGCGACATCTTCGTGGCTTGCCGCTGTCGTTAAGTCGATACCGGTGACTACCGCCGCCGTCGTCGTCATCCTCTTCACTTTTCTCTCTCTTTCCGCGTCTCTCTCTCTCTCTCTTGTCTGGGTTGCGCCGCCGCACGCCACCACCAAAATGGTGGTGGCCGGCCGTTCATTTGAATAGAGGTGGCGGATTGGGTGGTGGTTTTAAGAAGAAGAGAGGGGTGAGCGGGGTTGTGTCGCTTGTCTGATCGGCTAATCGAGAGAGATGGAGTGAGAGGTGTGTATGAGTGGTTTTGAGGTAAACTGATTTGGGGACACTTCATACTTTGTATGTATGTATATTTAGGTTAAGGTTTGAATGTAGGAGATGAAGAGGTGAAATCAGGTTTTGAGAGAAGAGACAAGTGTCGGCTGAAATGTTTTAAAACAATTAGGGTTGGGTACCATTTAATACTATTAAGTAAATACACGATTAGTCCCTCAACTTAAGGAGTTAATTAAATGGTCAAATTAACTTGGTTTAAGTTTGATTCCCTATAACTTTTTTTTTTTGAACGGCGATATTTCTACAACAGGCGATAGAGATCGCACCTACCCTATAACTCGGGTAGGCCCCTCCGCCCCACTCCGGCATCCAAGGCTATGTTGTCTTAACCGGGCCCACGCTTGGTGCATCAGAGTTTGGCTAAGGCGTTCCCCGAGAAAATTTCCAGCCCACTGCCCACCCGATTAACCGGGAGCGTGTAGTTGCACCCTCCACAAGAGTCGGGGACTCTCTGGAGTAAATGCACTGTAATAGAAAACTCAGGGTGGCTCCTGGGTTTCGAACCAACTGGCCCTCCACCCGTTCATTGCCATTCCCCCAAATGTGATGGGTGTGGGGATCGAACTTGGCCATCCTAGGAAAACCAAATCCTTTCCACCACTCCACCACAAGTATATAACCTTTTAAATTATAACTAACTTGGTTATCTAATATAACCTTTTAAATTAATTAGATTAATTAATTAATTAAGTACGATATTTGATTTTTTTTTACAAAATAAATAATTAATTAAACAGATCATTAACCATATATAAATCTTTTGACGGTTATTTAATTCGCAAAATATTTCCGAGGTTTCCAATGGTTAGGATTCGGATATTTCAAAACGAGTTGGATTTCAGGGATTCATTTTGAGAGATGTTACAGTTTATTTAGTTTTTGTAAGCGGTATTGTACTAGTCGAATTTCCCACATATAACGAGAGTCTCGTTATTATTTATTATTTATTTTGTAATATATTTAATAAAAACTGAACCTACTTCCTACAATTTGTTCGAGATGGAGAGTTTCGATGCAAAGAACGTATATCAATCTGTTATGTTCGAGTTGCTGTCAAATCAACGGCAAAATCCGGCTAATCTGAGCCGCCGGAGATGGTGCGTAACAGCGATTGAGATCCGCCGGAAAGGTACGAAGTGTTTCCGGTTGAAAATGAGGAGTCTGTTTTAAGTAAATGGGGGTTTGGGTTAGAATGTTCAAGTATTTTGCTGTTTTTGTTTTCCAATAATTATAACAGAAAATGAGAGTGTTAATCCCACTGCTAACTTCCATTTGTTTGAGTTATCTTCCTTTTTATCTCCTGTACTCAAGCTTAAATTGAACTCCCAGTACTGGAGTGTGTATTTCTTGGCATAAAAACCTCTGGACGGATGCGACGACGGACGTGGTTAAGGGGAGGCGGTGGCGGAGGTGTTTAAGGGGAGGCGGTGGCGGAGGTGTTAGGCGGAGGTGTTTAAGGGGAGGCGGTGGCGTAGGTGTTTAAGGGGAGGCGGTGGCGGAGGTGTTAAGGGGATGCGGTGGTGGAGGTGTTACAGATTTGAGGTTAGAGAATCCAGTGGCGGCGATCGCAGGTTGTGGTTGTGGATAACTTAGGATATATTGAAAATGGTGAGAAAAATTAGGTTTGTTTATTTTTTTAAATTCTTTTTTTTTTGTTTATTAAAGATATTTTAAATAAATTAGCAAAAGTACCAATATATCCTGATTTAACATTAGGGTGGAGGGTATCATTCAGTTCAATCACTTTAGGGTGTTTGAGTTACCGTCTAGCCAATAATATCATGCCATGTCAAGTCCCCATTCCACTCCACATTTTGCATTCAATCACTGGTAGTGATTCAAACATATGGAGAGTGATAAAAAAATTTTAAAAAAATTGTGATTGGTTGAAAGGGGTTAGAACCACCATTAAACCCCCATTAAACCCCCATCTCTCTTCCTTCTCTCCTTTTCCCGCATCGGTGACTATACACCGAATTACCCACTCCCCGTTAACCGAAATCTTGCCGGCAGCCAATCACCGCTTGATGAAAACAACTCCCCGCATGTATTCGGTGAATGATACCGTCCACCCTTAGAATTTAACAGAGTTCGGGGTAAATGACATAAGTTGTTAGGTTTTGCATACATAAAGTATGAATCACATAAAGTTTAAAGATAAAGAGCACACTTTATAATTCGGTACAAACATAGCAGAATAAGAAAAGTTGCAATTCACTCTTAAACAACCAAAGGACAATTATTATTACTATATTTTAGTAAACTAAATGAAATGAATAGTGATTTTAATATATTATAAGCATATATTACTATAATAAAAGTTATTATTATAAATCATTAAATTAAAGTTAAATTAAAGTTAAAAGTAAAGAAAAGAATTCTTATTCTTCTATATATTAAAAACTGAAGCATTTGAACAGTAATAATATTCTTTCTATAATAAGTATATTAACACTATGGGGTATGGGGTGAGGGTTGGGGCGAGGGTTGGGGCGTGGGTTGGGTATAAATACCCAAGTCACCATCTCGAGTGAGCTTGGGGTTCGGTGTGGCCTCTTGGGCGGAGCTACGAGCATGACATGGCGGGATCGCATTGGCCAAGATTTCTAGCCGTTTGGGCTAGCCGTTGGCCAACGGCTATGTTTAAAAAAAAAGAATGAGTAAATGGTATCGGGTGTCGGTACCGGTATCAAATTTACCAAACCGAATGTATTTTCGGTACCGGTTCGGCACCGGTATTTATCGGTTTTTACCCTCAAATACCGGTGTCGTACTAGTACCGACCGTATTGAGCCGTACCGTACCATGTATATTCGGTACCGGTACCCACTTTTGGGGATTTCAGTAACGGTATTTTCAGTACCGGTTGGTACCGAGCTAATCAAATCCTGTAGCAACGTAGCAATGCAAGTAATTGCACCGTTTAGATTAATTTTCATACACACAGTAAGTAAACTGTATTTTGTTTGAATGAGGTTTTATATACACAACAACTTATTTTGCTTTATTTTTTGTCTTTTTCTGTAATTAATGAATTGTAACATGTAAAATTAACTTGGATATTTAGATTATTGATGAACAAATCGTATCAAATCCTATAATCAAAACAGTATCGTATCGGTACCAAATTTACTATACCAAATCATTTTCGGTACCAATTTGGTACCCACATTTTGGCGTTTTCAGAATCGTTACTTTCGGTTCGACACCGGTCTAGCGCCATACCTGTATTTATTGATTTTTACCTTCAAATACCATACTGTATTGTACCGAGTATTTTCGGTGCCGGTACCTAATTTCAATGATTTTCTGGATCGGTACTTTCGGTGTCGTTACCGGTACCGAGCTCATCCATATTTTAACGTGTTAGCACCGTAATAACTGAACTGAAAACAACCAAATTTCCAACGTGTAGGACACGTGAGTCCTATTATTATATATTAGGTTATTTAAAATCGTTTTTTTTTAGGACGGAGTAACTATCATTTTCACGACATTTTTATTTATGTTTTGATATTCGCTATCTGCTTACCGTTACGGACACGCGTTTTGCAGTCATTGGGTCCCCGCCGCAACGCGCGGACGGAAAATAACTAGTTATAATAATAATTGTTATTATTGTAATATATGCTTATAATATATTAAAATCACTATTCATTTTATTTAGTTTATTAATTTATTAATAATATTAATAATAATATTAATTTATTAATATATATATATATATTAATAAACTAAATGAAATGAATAGTGATTTTAATATATTATAAGCATATATTATTATAATAACAATTACTATATAAATCATTAAATTAAAGTTAAAAGTAAAGAAAAGAATTAGAGTAAATTACACAGATTGTCCTTTAATTACACCCTAAATTGCAGTCTCTGCCCTTTCCCTTTAATTTGTGCATTACATGTCCTTTAAATAACAAATTTGCACACTCCTTGTCCTTTTCTCCAAACCTCATCCAACAACCCAGTTAAATGCACCCATGTGCCTCTCACATGATGGGTAAAACTGTAAATAGACCTTCCACCTACCCTTAAAAACCCCAACTAAACATAGACCTGCACATTACAAAGCAGAGGAGGAAGAAGACTCAGGGACTCTCTTTTCCTTTCTGCCCCAACCCACCACCACCAATCCACAACCACCATCAACTCTATTTCTCAGCACTCCTCTAAGCCCCCACCCACAACCACCACCACCACCATGAATTCAAACCACTCAGTTAAACTTCTTCCTCTGTTAACACACTTTCGACATTTTGAGTATTGTATATTTGTATTGACATCTACACAAAACATCTTTAATATTTGGTGATCAAGCACATCCAAATAAAAAACAAATAATATTCCCCTTCCACAAAATTCCGATTAATAAATTTATATAACTTATGTGCCCTCATTTAAAATCAAATTCAAGCACCCAACATTGTAAAATAATTGAAACTAAACACCTAGCAGAGACGTATCCTTATTAAAAATCTAATCAAACACCCAAAATTGTAAGAGGCCGCAAACACAGCAAAATAATACGAGCGGTGTGTATTCCGTTCGGAGATATACCGACGAGTTGAGAAGATATAACGATGATCCCATCCCCATTCAGATCTGATTCCGCCTAGAAAATCCGTCGCCCACCGCCCCACCGCACTACCTGCACAGACAAGCCGTCGTCATTCAGATGCAATTCCGCCCAGATTAATTTGTATTGCGGTGATGAGTGTTGAATCAGTCGACGGAATCAATAGTTCATCGTTCTACAGAGGGTCTAAAAACGATTACGGTTCCAAATCTGATGCTCTAGGTCTTAATTTGTGCAACATTTCTGTGCCAATCCGATTGTGGCAACCGTTGTAGCATGAGGGTGTGAGTCAAAGTTGGTAGCGATGGTGGTAGCTGGTAGTTGGGTGGGTGGCCGGAGCTCGTGTAGATGGTAGGGGTGTAGATGGCCGGTGGTTGTGGTGTAGATGGGGGTAGAAAGGAAAAGACCTGCACATTACAAAACAGAGGAGGAAGAAGACTCTGGGGTTTTTAAGGGTAGGTGGAAGGTCTATTTACAGTTTTACCCATCATGTGAGAGGCACATGGGTGTATTTAACTGGGTTGTTGGATGGGGTTTGAAGAAAAGGACAAGGAGTGTGCAAATTTGTTATTTAAAGGACATGGAATGCACAAATTAAAGGGAAAGGGCATGGACTACAATTTAGGGTGTAATTAAAGGACAATCTGTGTAATTTACTCAAAGAATTATTATTATAATAATAATTATTATTATAGTAATATATGCTTATAATATATTAAAATCACTATTCATTTCATTTAGTTTAGTAATATAGGGGAAGGATCCACTAAAAAGTGGATTTTGCCTAAGTAGCCTAAGAAGGAATCTTAACCATTCATTTTTCAAATCAATGATTAAGATGAAAGGGTAGGAGAAAGGAGGAGTGCAAGGGTATCTTGGGAAAATCCTATTTATGGATTTTCTCTCTCCACATGCAAGGCACATGCATATTTCACCCCCATTTTTTAAACGTTCTTAACTTTTTTATACGACATTATTTTTTCATAAAAATTTCACCATAAAATCGAGCGTCTTTTTATCTTTAATTTGAGTACCATATTGCTATATAAAATATGAAGACTCAAAAAACCCACTAAAATGTGTTGTATTTCTATGTTGTATAACATTTTTTATGCTGGATTTTTGTACTATATTTTTGTACTAAAAATTTTGTGCTGATTTTTTTTGTCTTAATTTTTTTTTCTCAATTTTTTGTGCTAGATTTTTTTGTACTACATTTTTTTGCTAAATTTTTTTGTGCTATATTTTTTTGTACTACATTTTTTGTGTTAGATTTTTTGTTTGTACTAGATTTTTTGTGCTAGATTTTTTTGTACTAGATTTTTTTTGTATTTTAAAAAAAACAAAAAGGGTGCCACATGTCATTTTCACTCCTATCTATAAGGACCAAAATGCCCTTCATTCCTACTTATTAGGAGTGCCACATATCATCATCACAATCCTTCTTAGGCTACTTAGGCAAAATCCACTTTTTAGACTATCTCCAATGGAAGATCCTTAATCTCATCCAAGATGACTTGGCAAAAATCCTTACTTTTGGACCCAATGGAGAACATTTGCTTTTGATCTATCCAAAAGATAAATCCTTCTGCAAGGACTTCACTTATTTTGATTAATGTGTCAATTCATACTTTTTCTTTCAACATTTGTTGGAGAAGAATTAAACTAATTTATTAACTTTTTATTTAAAGCCATACATTTATTTACCATTAAGAGTTTACCAACCTATAAAACTTCAACTTCTAAAACAGTGATTCTTTTTAACGGGTTATTATTCACTAAACTTTAATTCATTTGATTTTTATGTTTTTACTTACTTTTATTTTTTGATATTACTTGGCTACTTATATTAATTATCTAATTATGTAATAATTTAAATACATTTAATAATTTAAGTAAGTAAACCTAAAGAAAAAATGGGAGATGATGTGGAAAATCTAAGGATATGTAAGGATGTTTGTATGGTTGGAGGTGAATTGGAGGTTTTTAAGGATTTGTAAGGATATGATGTGGCAGCTGATTAGGCAGACAAGGGCGTCTAAGGGCGCCCTTTGCATTGGAGATAGTCTTAGTGGATCCTTCCCCTAGTAATATATAGTAATAATGATTTATTTAGTATCACATGTGGGATACGTTTGATGTTAACTGGTATCGAAAATAGCAGTACGATCCTGTTCGGTATCGGTATATATGAATGTAAAAACCGGCACCAGCCTGTACCAAAAACGCTAAGAGTCGGTACCGAGTTGATATTGAAAATCTTTTAGTTCGAGAAATTCGGTGCTGCTACCCAGTACCATTTGTTCATCCCTGATCACTGGTACCGTACAGACAATGGTATCGTACAACGTTTTTTTGGTTGATTTTCTTTAATTTTTAATGATTTTTTTTAGTTTCAGTGGTAGAGATGAGCTCGGTGTCAAAAGATACCAAATCGGTACTGGTACCGAAAATACCGGTTACAGTACAGGTATATGAAGGTAAAAAACGGTAGCGAACCGTTACCAAGAACGTCAAAAGTCGGTACCAAATCGGTACTTATGATCTTTCGGTTCGGGAAATTCGATGCCAACACCCAGTACTATTTGCTCATCTCTGACAACGGGGTTTCATATGAACAATACCATTACCATAAAAAAAAATTTGGTTGATTTTTTTTCGGTTATCGTTTAGTGTTTTTTTATACATTTTCTTTTTTTTGTTATTCTCATCGGTCCCGTGTGCCTTGCGCACGGAAGTATAGAACTAGTTATATAAAAAGAGTCTTTATCCACGCTTCACTCGCCTGTGTAAAAGCTACGTTCCTGGGTAAGTAAGTAACTCCTCCTTTTGATCGCTTTACCTTTCTTAACATATTCATTCATTCTGCCTAACTCTTTGATTTACTAGCTGTTTCTTGCCTTTTCTTTGCTTTGATTTTAGGGTTTTTTTTCGGTAATTTTAGGCTTTAGTTCGGTGATTTCGATTTTGTTATAAATATGTGATTCCTGTTTCATGGATTGTTAACTGTTATCTTTTGGTTATAATGCTGATTGCTAAATCGTATAAATAATATATTAATCATAAGCAAAAGTAGATGACTCAACTGGACTATAAACTCATATAGGGTTCAGCTGATAAACTAAAATTTGGTTTGAAAGCTTCGACATCAAACAGTAATGTATGACCTTTTTCTTTGAATTTTTAGACTTTGTGTTGTACAGTCTCCTAATGATGTATGTATATGGCAGCTTATGTGCAGCATTATTTACTATCAATCTGACAAAAACAACCTAAGATGAAAGCTAAACGTCCGAGTGTCCGACTAAAGCTCAACGATTGTCGTCGACTACAATCAACACACTTCCTCAATCGATAATAGAAAACATCCTATGTCTTTTACCAATTCAAGAGGCAGCACGGACAAGTATCCTCTCTAGGGAATGGAGGTACAAGTGGACCACTATTCCCAAACTTAAGTTTGGTTCATCTGCTGTGTCTGAAATTAGAACTCAAGAGAATCTAACATCTCACATAGAATGGGCAAGGAAAAATATGGAACGGAGGCGTAAACTTTTCAATGCTATACACCAAGTTTTATTAATGCGCCAGGGTCCAATACACGAGTTCACCTTTCACTTGAACAAAAGCTACGGCTTTCCTGAACTTGATCAAATAATATTTCATTTGTCAAGGAACCATACTGTCAAGAAATTGACACTTGCGTTTGATTATATGTATCCGTATAAGTTACCCTTATGTGCCTTCTCTTTGCATCAGTTAACAGACCTAGATCTCCGTAATGTTGTTATTGACCATCAACCAATATTCAGTGGATTTGGTAGCCTTAGAAGCTTATGCTTGTATAATGTAGACATCTCCACAGAAGCTCTTCTTCATCTTTTATCTAATTGTCCATCACTTAAGAGGTTCACTTTCGTAAGTTCTCGCTTGAATGCATATTCTCATGGGCTTTTGGAAATTGGAACTTATCTGAATATTGTAAGTTGCTGCAGCTAGGAGATATCGGTCATAAAGATTGCACAATTATTGAGCTTTTTGATTGTCTACATGTGATTGAAGATCTGACTATCTATGGGCACTTTGCCCGTCAGGTAATATTTATTTTTTCACATAATGTATAAGTGAAAGAAAAGAAAATCAAACTTTGGTTGTAAAATTTTGTTTGCTTATTGTAGCTTGTTCTAGACTTGGTTCCAGAAGAGCTTTCAACCTCACTGATTCACCTCAAATACTTTTGTTTTGAAGAAATGTCTGTAGATGACGACCATCATTTAACTTTTCTTGCTGTTTTGATCAAATGCTCTCCAAACTTGGAGAAAATTAAGTTAGCGGTAAATCTTTTTATATCCTCTTTATTTTAATTGTCGCCAAAATTCACTGACAAAAATAATGACGACCCTTTCTATAGGACGAACTGGGGGATAAGGATGAAAATAAGATATGTTCTGGTATATTGGAAAAATATTAAGATGTTTGGTTGGAGCATATGAAGGAATTGGTGGTTGATTATTTTAACAACTCGAAGCCTTCTATGGAGTTTGTGAAGTTTATCTTGGCCAGGTCTCCTAAGCTGAAGAAGGTGTTGATACATAGTGTGGTTGATGAGAAGGATGAAGAGTTGGAGATGTTAAAAGTTCTCTTACAGGCCCCACGCCCCACGCGCATCACCGGTAGAAATCGTTGTGAAGTAGTTGGGACGGGACGACAACATCAAAGACTTTAGATAACTCAACAGTTAGTTTAAAGAAGTATGATGATAATCTAGTCGTATTGCTACTTGTTTTTCTCTTCTTATTTTATGGAGTTATTTTGGATGCTGGCTCCGCCACTGATTTACGACATCCACACAGCTCAATTGCCCACTCAGTTTGACAACCAATTTTATGCAGAATTCTCATAACCAAATGTGTCTGGTTGCCCATATTCGAACATTTTCTCCTTTGTAGTGACAAATTAATGACAGTAGCAGATACAAAGTTCCATTAATCTTAGCCGCAACTAATCAACATCCAGTGGCGGCGGACCCATAAATTATTTGTTGGGGGTGCGGATGAGGTGTTCGACCATATTTTCAAGGGGTGCGGTCGGTTTTTTTTTACTAAAATATACACTAAATTTTTTTTTCAAGGGGTGCGGCCGCCCACCCTGGCCAAAGGGTAGGTCCGCCAGACAACATCCCATACCATGATCATACTAAAAACTTGACATACATTAATCTTCCTAACATTAGCCTCGCGACCTTCAAGCAGGCTTGTCCCTAAATAAACCAACCGACCCGTTTATGATTCAGGTAGAGCCGGGTTCGAGTTAGGCTCCTAAATGCCTTGGTAGGCCATGGAAGCAATTCTCAAAGACAGTGATTATGTCCACTTTTGAGACCTTAAGCTTTGGTGATAAAGAGGACAGGTTTAACCCCCTAGTAGTAATTAAATAACAAGAACTTAATGGCGCATTTAATTGATACAAGCAAATTAAGACAGCGAACAATTCGACTAAGGGTTATTTATTTATTGGATTCATAGATATCACATCTAAAACAGGAAAACTTTATTCGACTAAAGGATTATTTAAGGGCCGTCGGTAAGTGTAAAGTTAAAGTTTGCACAAGACGTCTGCTTACTTAGCAACGATGAACTAAACCCAAAAGTCGAATTCTCTAAATCAAATTCTAGAAAGTTGTCCTCAAACTGAAACGTCCCGATCACGATTGCAGGCTCACTCGTTGCACCACCGTCAACAAACGCCAAACACGCCACCTCGTTTGTAATCTGCTTAATAGAGTTAGCAGTGGATACAGTCCACTTCTTCCCATCCGGGAGGCTGAAATCGATATAAGGAACTTTCAAACCAGCAGTGGAGGTGCTGAAACAAAGGCTGAAGGGGGCGACTGGCTTTGCATGACGTAATTGTTTTGTAACCTTTGAAAACCTCCTAACCACACCATTATAGATATCAGTTCTAAGTGTGGTGTAAGGGTCAGTTGTACTAAGCTTGGTACTTGTGTTTGCGGGAACATTGATAGATCTCTTTTTAATTACAATGCTATTGACACTGATAAAGTATCCAAAAGAATCTGGTTGCGTTACCAACGGAGTATAAGAAAGATAACTTCTTACATCGACGTTTGATTGAGGAAAAAGGTAATAAGGACCGGTTCCAAAGAATAGAACCCCGGGGACAGATGACTTGCTTGGAAGACATAGAGCTAACGTTTTTTTAAGGGGTTGATAGAAGTAAGCTGGGAAGGCGTAAGGAGAGGAAGAAAATGCCATGACACCAGAAACATTTGAAGGAAATGATGCAAATGTTGAATGAGGAGCACATGCTGCATAAGGGTGTGCATCATATAAACCACTGAAGATTTTTCTACCGTCACTTACGTTCACTGTGAAATCGTCGTAGTTGATAAGGGTTTGGTTACACGAACCAGTCACAGGGTTAAACACGTTGACTGAGCATGTACAGTCACCCCAACCAGGGAACGAAGAAGTGTTGGTTTCTAGAGGGCAAGAAGGATTCTTATAAGAGGAAGACGTTCGAAAAGTTGTGCATTGATAATCTATGCAAGAAACAGCATATGTGCAGAGCGTGTTGGGGGGGCAACTGCCTGGATAAATGTTCCATTGCACGATGCAGTCGTGCCATATGAAGGGAGCATCGATGTCTATAAGGAAGTTTGAATGCAAGTATTGCTCGTTTACATAGTCATAGGCTGTCATGATCTGAACACTATAGAGAGGCTTAGCAGCATCGGTATGTTTGTTAACCGGAACTACTACGGATGTGTATGGTGGCACATACGCAGCCATAGCCTCATGTTCATGAGAGATGAAACCTAGAAAGATAACGACTAGTTGTATAAGCATGAACATTTTTGTGTTTCTATGCTCTATATTTTTGGAAAGAGCATTGAACATATTTATATAGGTATTTCATGGGGTGTATTTTATGTTTGTTTTTTTGTTTTTTTCTTTTTTTAACATAGAGATATATTTGGGGATGAGTTGGTAAGTACTTGTTAGGATTTTTAGCGTTAATAATCGATGACAAAGAATGGTATATCCGAAGTAAGATGTGGTCAACTTCAGTGGGACACTTTACGTGTCTAAGGCATATAACCATGAATAAGTCATCTACCCATAATGGAAACATGACACAATCTTGCGGTGTAAGCTTTCGAACATGGCCATACACGCAAGTTGAGTAAATGTTTCATTGTATCCGTTGCTACTACAAGTGTAAACCAATCAAACCGTACGTTCATGAACTATTCAAGATATGTTTGCTAATAACTCGAACTTGAGCTGAGCTTAATCAATCTCAAACTTGAGCTAGACCAGGTTAAATTGAAACTCATTTAATGTATAAACGAGACTAGAGTAGTTTTTATTTATATAAATATAATAAAATAGTATGTATGTAATTATAATTATATAATATATGAAACAAAAATTATTATAGATAAAAGTAGTTTATGAATAATAAAGTTATATCATTCAAAAATTAATAACAAATCCAATTCAATTCAAAGTTTGGGACAAAGAATTCACGTGACACCACACCCAGATAAGGATGCACCATCCACAATTGATACCGACTTACAAGGAAACATTTATTTTATTAATATAAATTTTGATCAAACTATTCTTAGCCGTAAGTACAAAATTTCCACCAATACTTTATTCCACTAGCCACGCATATCCAAGAAAAACAGTACGCACAAACTAACCATCATTACATGTGACACGTGCTTAAAAGACGTCAGCTATTACTGGTGGGTTCATGAATATACACAATTTACAAATCACAACAATTAATCATGACTTGTACCCGCTCATATCATCATAACCCAACGTTAACACGTAACTTACATAACCATACAGTTAATTCCCACTACACCACGGGTGCAGTACCGACAAATCCCGCCGTAGCGGCACGTATAAGGGACCACAAATATCATGTGTATGTCATGCTCAGGATATATACATACGTACAACAGTTATGCCATATTATTACAGTTTAAGACAAGCATGTTCACGTTTGAAAAACATTCATAAAACTCACTTTTGCTATATGGAGGTTTTACTATAACTAGGTTGTAAAACCCGCGCGCGCTGCGGCGCGCTAAATTGTGTTATATAATAACAGTACATTAAGCGGAAAAAAAAGGAAAACTACAAACCCATTCGGCTAATATTAGTTATTATCATGGTTGTCACAAAGTGAAATAGGCTCAGAATGATACATCATCATCGCCAGTAAAAACAAAATACGGCTCAGTGCCGCTACGGCTGCAACCGGAGTTACAACGCCAAATAGCAAGCTAACATCATCGTCAGAAAACAGTTCAAATCCACAATAAATCGACATACACAATCTATGCTTTTCACCACCAACATAAAAAAGCATGGCATGTCATAACTACTGTCAATACCATAATCACTAAGATAAAAAGTTGTCTTTTCATCAAATATCCTCTTCTCGGAATTTTTTTACCCGTGCTCCACAGTGGGTTTAATCGGCCTTTAATACAAAGGCAACAATAACAATGACAATGCCAGATATCATGCTTTGAAGCGTCAAACTCAATCCAAAAAGATGTACATTAAGCGAAAAAAAAAATGAAAACTACAAACCCTTTAGGCTCATATTAAAAGTTATTATCATTGTTGTCACAAAGTGAAATAGGCTTAGAATGATACATCATCATCGCCGGTAACAACAAAATACGGCTCAGTGCTGCTACGGCTGCAACCGGAGTTACCACGCCAAGTAGCAAGCTAACATCATTGCCGGAAAACACTTCAAATCCACAATAAATCGACATACACAGTGTCACAGTCTATGCTTTTCACCACCATGATCGTGCCTTGGCGCTTCTAATCATCAACACATTATAAACATCCAGCACAACATTATAAATTATGTATAAAGGTGTCATGAGTCTAAACATCCAGCACAACAAACATGGCCAACACAACATATAGCACTGTTCATTTCACTTGCATACCACCCCATAAACATAAACACTTCATCATCACCAAGCCTTTGGTATACAGCATACCACCCCATAAACAAAGTTACCAAAAAATCTCTTACCTTTTTTTTAATCTGAAAAAAATATATATTTATTCAGCATCTTACCCATATTATTCAATCTCTCATCTTCATAATTTTCTGAAAATCTACATTTTCAAAATAGCCTGTTCTTAGTACTTTTATCCAACACAATCAAAATCAAATCAAAGCAAAAACAAAAACAAAACATGTCAAATGGGTAGGGTCGGGTGGGTTTGGGTTGCGGGTCAGAACGGTTCGGGTCAAAGCGGGTCCGGGTCAAAACGGGAGGACAGAGGTGTTGAACAACCCGTTGGTCACCGGCCTTGACCCGTTCTGACCCGTTGGTAACATTTCCTTGACCCATTTTGACCCGCTCTTTCTTATGAAGACTTTGTTTGATGCCTGAAATGAGCCGTTTTTTATTTTATTCATGACCAGATGAACCCAAAAGCGATAAATTTTTACCCAGCTCTAGGTTCAGATGAGGTTTCCCCATCATCATCACCACGCCTTTGTTTATCTCAGATGATTTTCCATCATCATCGACTTATGAACCAAAAAAGACTTCAGTCGAACCAGCACCATCATCATTGGCTCAACAACAGTTATTCAACACGAAAACAACGAAACAACCAAGACGATTAGGGGTCAAACACATCCACCATCGTCGAACGGATTTTACTTCGTTAAAGACAAGAATAATTCAAAATCATAACACCAAAAAACCCAAAAAATCAAGCCGAACAACCATCATCATCAAACCAACATAAACCGGCGGCCGCACAGAGGCTACCGCCTAGGGTTTACATTCAAGAACAACATTTTTTTGTAGTTCATATGATATGCAACCATGAGTACAACTTTACACCAAAGAAAGGAAAACAAATAGAGAGACAGAGGGTCGCACAGGTCCGCTGCCACCGGAAAGCCACCGGCAACAGTGGGGCAACACCCCCTCTCTTTGTTTCTCTCTCTAAAAATCCCTTCTCATGTCTATAAATGGCCGGTTGTCGGTAAAAGAAGCCAATAAACCATTAACCATTGCTAGAAAATAGGATCAATCTCACCGGTGACCACTAACTCGCAACCGACACATGTGAAACCCTAACCATCGTCACCGTCTCCGACTACATCCACCACCACCGCTGCTCACCGTCGACAACCACCACACCCCTTAGTCGGAACCACCACCATCAACACCATTAATCAAAAACACCACCATTAACAACATCAATGACAACCACCGGCAGCGCCCGGCGGAACCTCAATCTCCACCCTCCATGATACTCAGAACAGGATGGCCGAACGATCGGAGACCATGGCCAGCCTTCTTCAACTCCGATTCTCTCCTTCCCTCTAAAACCCATTCTCTCTCTATCTCTCTTTCAACTTATCTGTGAAGAGAAAGGTTTGTGTGTGGGTATCTTGGAGGGTAAGGAAGGGCCTGCCTACCAGACGCGTGGTCTAACCGCCCTTATCAACCAATAAAAACAAAACCACGTCTTTAAACACTGTTCATTCACTATCGTCACCGTCTCCGACTACATCCACCACCACCGCTGCTCACTGTCGACAACCACCACACCCCTTAGTCGGAACCACCACCATCAACACCATTAATCAAAAACACCACCATTAACAACATCAATGACAACCACCGGCAGCGCCCGGCGGAACCTCAATCTCCACCCTCCATGATACTCAGAACAGGATGGCCGAACGATCGGAGACCATGGCCAGCCTTCTTCAACTCCGATTCTCTCCTTCCCTCTAAAACCCATTCTCTCTCTATCTCTCTTTCAACTTATCTGTGAAGAGAAAGGTTTGTGTGTGGGTATCTTGGAGGGTAAGGAAGGGCCTGCCTACCAGACGCGTGGTCTAACCGCCCTTATCAACCAATAAAAACAAAACCACGTCTTTAAACACTGTTCATTCACTATCTTTATTATCATATATTAATAATTGATACAAAGTTGATTTCCTAATCAAGACCAGAATAATTTTAAACACTAGTTAAATCAAGAGTGGGGTACTAGATAGTCATTACCCTGATCATAAACCTAAACTCTACTCTTAAATTTTTACTATAATTAAATTTATACGTTAATTAATCCTAAAAAAATTCTATATTAAAACTTAAAGGAAACTTATATTTAAATTAAATACACTCTACGCCTTATATTCGAGGAAGTTGTTAATGGCTAAACTTAATGAAATTGATCTCTATTTATAGCAAGGAGACTTGCTTTGCTTTGTTCCGAAGAAAACCAATTTGGCGGCTAAGTTTGGCTCTTTGAAGAAAAGAAATCTTCATGATGAAGATTCATGTATACCACACACGTATCCTTACATGCATAAATACACGTTGCATATATAGAGACTTACACGTTGCATATATAGACCAGGGGCGGACTTAGGTTAGCCCGTGTGGGGGCGGCCGCACCCTTTGAAAAAAAAAATTAGTGTTAATATCCGCGCAAACTCCTGACCGCAACCCTTGAAAATTTTTATCCGCACCCCTTGGAATTTTTCGTTCAGAAATTATATAATTTTTTTGTGAACACCGATTGAAACCTGACCGAATTATCCTAACTAACCCTTTAATAAAACTTAAATTAAGTATTCAGTCCATTAACCAAACATTAAAACAAACCCATTAACTATAAGCCCAATAACTTAGCCCACTTCAAACATTAAAACAAACTCATTAAACAACCACAACCCAATCGCTGCCACCACTGATCAGACTCCCGCTCTCCCTCCTCCTGCCAGCGACGACGACAACCTGCGACCACCCCTTCAAAATTCCGATCACCCCTGAAAAATTCCGGCCGCACCCAGCTTCACACCGACAATAAACAGGTATGTTGATGTTCTGATAGATATCCGATTCTGATTAATAGAAATATAGATTGGAATTGAAATTGATACGAAGAAGATAATACAAAGATAGCTAACACCGAAGTGTTCCCAGGGCCTAGCCCTCTCTCACTGCACAAACGCAGGAGCCTTCTCTCACAAACGCAGGAGCCCTAATTGATCTAACCAACTTCTGCCTACCTATCATGACCTCATTTATTCCTATTTATAGAATTATAAGTTGCACTTAACCCCCTTCTAGAATAGACAAATGACAATTAACTATAAACCTGATTATGATTTCTATCATTACTCCCCCCTTCAAAACAGTCTTGCCCTCAAGACTGGGAACGACAACTGACTCGACACCCAAGCGGAGGTTTCCTCGAGAGTGACTCAGGTGGTCGACACTGCCCATGCACCACCCAAGAATGACTTGAAGGCACATGAATACCGCCAATGAAATTTGCCGAACAGGAACCCGTAACAGGAAGAAAGGATTTAGGAAGTAGTTGCAATAGCTGTGATTGAACGGAGGAGTCGGCTACGAAACCCAACAACAACGGCACTCCAGAAGATTGCTTCCCCCGATCAAATGGAGTGAAAACCCGAACCGGCGAAAGAATATCAGCCAATTTGAGAGCAGTTTCAACCTGAATTTGGAGGCCCGAACAGTCCGCAATGTTAATCGGAGCTTGCACAGTAGTCGAACTATTAGTAAGCGGGGCCTTACAATCCACTGCAGCAGAAATTAACTTCGAAACCTCATAGAAGTGGCGATTATCACTTGAAGGTGGAGTTGGATATGGAGGAACATATGTAATGTCAGAAATCTCGTCGTGTATGGTGAAAACAGGGGCAGAAGACAGAGGTGAAGATAGAAATGGAGCTGCAGGATAAGCTTTGCCACCAAACAGGCCCAGATCTGGAGAGACCCAACCCAAAACCGGTTTTCTTTGTAAACCATGGCCCACCACTGTTCCTGAGCCCAATTTTTCTTGTAAATCTACCGTCATAACCCTAGTTTCCCTAAATTCTGAGAAACGTGAATCTGGAGGTCTAGTCGACATCAATTGTTCATGCTTACTCCAGCATTCTTCAGATCTGGCTACTATTGCCTCCAATTGAGCTACCAGAGACGGAATACCACCAGACAAATCTCCATCGCAAGCAGATTTGGGACCAAAATCCCAATCGGAAACAGGTTTGGGACGAGATTGGGCAGGTACCTCACCGAAATTGCCTCCCGAACCAAGCGACCCAGCAACATCTTCAATATGGCTAATGTCGAGACCTCTGGTGCCGATTTAGCTGAAACAGAATTCGGAGGTCCAGGATCCACGAAGTCACCATCGTAAAACTGAACAAGCATAACAGCAATGAAATCTGACCAGGTGAGGAAATCACTTCTAAACCAGGAATTGAACGAATAAAATGGTTCATCATCAAAGGCAGCCATGACATAGGAGAAGCGCTCGCTTTCATCACTGATGTCATAATGAAGAAAAAACCGTTCAGCTTGACAGATCCAATGAGCAGGTGCAAAACCAGTGAAACGAGGTAAATCCATTTCTTCCAAAGCCATCTATGCGGATTGAGGGAACCGGCAGATGCAGAAGCAGAAACCAGAATTTGGTGGAGAGCAGAGGTGAGGCAGGTCGGACCAATGATAGATATCCGATTCTGATTAATAGGAATATAGATTGGAATTGAAATTGATACGAAGAAGATAATACAAAGATAGCTAACACCGAAGTGTTCCCAGGGCCTAGCCCTCTCTCACTGCACAAACCCAGGAGCCCTAATTGATCTAACCAACTTCTGCCTACCTATCATGACCTCATTTATTCCTATTTATAGAATTATAAGTTGCACTTAACCCCCTTCTAGAATAGATAAATGACAATTAACTATAAACCTGATTATGATTCATATCATGTTCTTTTTGTTATTTTGATGTTTATTTCATTAGGAGATTTTGTTCAAGACTCATGAGATGGGATAAAAAAGTTTAAACTTTTATATGTTTTGAGCTAATTTGGGGTTGTTCTAGTCTTTATAGAATGGGTTTGTTGTCTTTTAATCTCTTATTGATTATATGATTCTAGTATAGGGTTTGAAAAGATGAAATTCCAGGGCTTGAAATTCAAATTTTTAAATTGAAAATTAGAGAATATGGGCTATGGTTGAACACTTGAAGATCCTTGTTTATTTTGTATGTGATAGGATTAGGAGGAACCGTGATTATGGAAGTTATGACGCGATTTCTCAAGAGAAAAGGGGTTTAATCACTTTTTTCGTCGGATTCTTCTAACTGAAGACTAAGGTTTACTTACTTATGATGTTTTTTTATGATGTTTACTTGTTTTACTTGAAACTTTGTTTATATGATAGGAAGTTAGGAACTAGGGTTTGATTCTTTGAAAATTAAAATTGAACCGACCTGACCCGCTATGAAACTTTGTTTGTTTATGTTTACTTCTTTTACATGACCCGACCCGATCCGACCCGCTATGAAACTTTGTTTGTTTATGTTTACTTGTTTTACATGACCCAACCCGATCCGACCCGCTATGAACCGAAGTTTTTTTATATAGCTACAGGTCTACTCTTAACATTTTTACTATAATTAAATTTATACGTTAACTAATCCTAAAAAAATTTCTATACATCTTAAAGTACAATGACGGTGGAATTTTCCACTATCATCCCTTTAACTTTGTGTGATTTTCCAATATCACCCTTTCACTTTGAAACTTTTCATTTTTAACATATACTTTTATAATTTACATTTTTGCCATATAGAATCTTTCTTTTGACCTTCTACTTTTGTAACTTACATTTTTGGTCCATACTTTCGTAATTAATTTTTTTGCCCATATGCTTTATACCGACCCTTCAACTTTTAAACTTTGCATTTTTACGTTTCGGAGTAAATTTGGTATACGCTTTCGTGCTTTATTTTGTATGTTTTCTACATACGAATCGGGTAACATATAATACGTTTTGACTTTATAGTATAAATTCGGGTTAGTCAGGTTGCATATAATACGTTATGATTGTACGGTATAAACTCGATTTACTTTACGTTTTGATCCAATCATAATGCAACTATAGGTTACATTGAGTTCAATCAGGTACGCCGAAACGTGTGTTTTCATATGATTAACACTTTGTATAATGCTTGGACTAATTCGTTCAACGTTTGCGATGTACCCGCGTCCCTACTTTTTTAAGCTTTTACAAAAATGGACCCTTTTGTTTTCCCATTGATCATACAAATCCTTAACTTTTGAAAAATGTAGTTTTAACCCCTACGCTATTACTCAATTTTACAACCTGCTAAATATTTTTATATACGTTTCGATATAAATTCAAGTTGGTCTACATTTCGACGTAAACACTTTAACATGAATCAAGTCAGGTCAAATATAATACGTTTTCATTAAATAAAACATTTTACGTGCATATTATTATGTACGTGACGTATAAATTCGAGTTGGTCTACATTTCAACGTAAATATTTTTGTAAAACGAGTTAGGTCAAATATAATACGTTTTTATGCTTATTTTTGTACGTTTTGTAAATTTTGTTCTCAATCAAGTGAAGTCAGATTGTGATTTCTTTTTTTTTTCCTTCATTTTTTTAAAAACTCTAATTAATCCATATTGATTACACGTGTTTGTTTTTCCTTTATACCCATGATGTTTTCTATGTATGTGTCGGGTCACATATAATACATTATAATAGTACGACATAAATTCGGTTTAGTTTATGTTTTAATTCAATCGCAATACACGTTTCATACGGTTAACACATCACATAACGCTTGAACTAATACATTCGATATTTGCGATGAACCCACGCCGCAATGCGCGTGGGCATTATTACTAGGGGTGGAGATATAATAGGAAGTTTATTTGGCTAGGAAGGCTATTAATTTTTCTTGACCATCCATTTACTTAATCAAGGGCTAAGATTAAATCAGGGAAATTGAAAGTAAAAAAAGAGGCGCGTGACTTTTTTCAGGGGCAATCTAGTCAATCCAAGCCAATAGTTTCTCTCTCCTCCAATTCCCCCCCATTTTTTAAACGTTAATAACTCTTTCATACGACATTATTTTTTTATAAAAATTGCACCAAAAAAACGAGCGTTTTTTTATCTTTAAAACGAGTATACTATTGTTATATTTTGAAAAAAAAAAATTAAAACCCAGTTGCGTAAAACGCAATAGAAAAAACCCCAGTATCGTAAAACGCAATGAAAAAAGAACCCTAAAAAATGACATTTTTCTAAAACGCAATGCACAAAAAACACAAAGAAATGACTTTTTTGTAAAACGCAATGGCCAGAAAACAGATAAAAATGTGTTTTACCTAAAACGCAATGCACAAAAAACACAAAAAAATGACTTATTTGTAAAACGCAATGGCCAGAATACACTTAAAATGTCTGTTTTCTAAAACGCAATGGACTGAAAACACATAAAAAAATGTTTTACCTAAAACGCAATGCACAAAAAACACAAAGAAATGTCTTATATGTAAAACGCAATGGCCAGAAAACACTTAAAAATGACTCATTCTAAAACGCAATGGACTGAAAACACCTAAAAAATGTGTTTTACCTAAAACACAATGACTAAAAACACTTAAAAATGTGTTTTTTTCTAAAACGCAATAGCTGTCTGTCACTGTGAACTGTCTTATTTCTAAAACGCAATGGACACATAAAACTGTCTGTCACTGTGAACTGTCTGAATTGTCTACGAATTACTGTCTTCGAAATGAGCCAATTTATGAAAATTTAATTTTTCTGATGCGTTTTTAGTACAGCAATTTAACCCCAGCCAGGGGCTCTGCCCCTTGGACCCCGCCAGGGGCTGCCGCCCCTGGGACCCCGCTACCGGGGGCTGCCGCCCCCGGACCCCCGGACCCCCGCAAAGATCGTAAAACGCAATGACTAAATCAAAAACCCAGATCATGAAAATGAAATTAAAGAATTTCTTACATGGATCGAAGCCGATTTCTTCATCAATTGACGGAATTTGAATGATAGAAACACTTATCAACGCTCGAATCGAACGAATCGAGTGATTATCTCCAAAATCACCGGAAAAAAACGAGATTTTTTTATGAAATTAAACTGGGTTTTCTTCAAAAAAAGCTGAAGAACACGTTGATCGGGTTCTGAATAATTGATTTGTGATGAAAATCGCACTATAATGTAGTGATTATTGAGATAGAAAGTGAAGAAATAGTTGAAGATGGTGGATTTTGAAAATGATGGGTTTTTGAATTTACTGGGTTTTGAAAAAGGAAGAAGAAGGAGTTGGATTGACTAAAATACCCTTTCTCTTTATTTTAAAATTTGCCACATGTCATAATCCTATGGCTTCCTATCCTTCCTAGAGAAAATTAACTTCCTATTTGATCTTTACCCTTATTACTAGTTCTATATTAAAACTTAAAGGAAACTTATATTTAAATTAAATACACACTACGCCTTATATTCGAGAAAGTTGTTAATGGGTAAACTTAATGAAATTGATCTCTATTTATAGCCAGAAGACTTGCTTTGCTTTGTTCCGAAGAAAACCAATTTGGCGGCTAAGTTTGGCTCTTTGAAGAAAATAAATCTTCATGATGAAGATTCATGTATACCACACACGTATCGTTACATGCATACATACACGTTGCATATATATAGAGACTTACACGTTGCATATATAGACTTAATACACATACACGTTTTTTTTAAGGTGTGAATTATTCATGAATGTTGGGAGGTTTAGCATACGTTGTCTTAACCGGATCTGCGCTAGAGAGCCCCCTCGCACAATACATCCTCAATTTAAACCCCTCAATGAGAAACCCCTATCACACAGACTCGAACTTAAGACTTGAAGAAAAAAAAACTCACCCAGACGCACCATAAATGAAACTTAAATACCCATACCTACCAATAGAAATACACATACACGTAACATTCCTATCACATTTGTTGTTTTTAAATTTTATTATTATATTATTATAATTAATTCAGTTGCTTCACTCGTTTTTCTTTTATAACTTTTAAACTATAACGTTTTATAAAATGACGAATATGTCATTAGAACGAGCATATTTTTATCTACATTTTGACCAAAGTTTCATTAAAAACAGAGTAAGATCAATTATAATATATTTTATTATTAATATTAAACGGTTCCCTATAATAGCCAAAGTTCGTCTAGATATCTCATATTTCAACTAACCATTTTACTCGTTACTTACTTGTTCAACAATGTATAAATTATAAGCTTTAAATATAATCTTATTGGTTAAAAAACAGGATGTTACAACTCAAAACAACAAACTAACCTTATTCTTTATTTAGTTAAATGAGTTAAACTTGAGTGTACTCGATTTACGTTAAGTATCAATGGATCTACGATTCTTAGTTTCATGAACACTCTTGCTCTTTGACCGTTGAAATAGTCAACCTTGAGTATTTCTTTGAGCACATACAAAGATTAACAATCACTCTCTACTTAGGATGTTATTTTGGACCTAGTCAAATCTACGAGATTCCATACCTCAGTTACGCCTCAAAACTACAAATAACTTCTTAAACTTCTTATCAACTATACATGTTAGCTTTTATATCAAACAAGCATGTTATCCTCGTGTGTTGTGGCGTTTGGTTTTAAATAAAATTTATATCGCAACATGGATAAAAAGAAGCAAGTCGTAATGTATATTCGGACTTTTATCACTAATTATATTTAAAAAACAATAAAAACAAACACCGACACTGGTTCCCATAACACTGATACCGGTACCAGCGTTCGGTCAGTATCGGTTCCGCAATTGGTATAGTTTATGACACAAAATCTGTCACACCCCAACCGATGGCGGAATCATCGGGGCGCGACACTAGGCGAATCAGATTGCTCAAGAGAATCCATAACAACTACATTGCGATAATATTTAGTACATTCGTTATCCCACACTAACAAATAATACAATCACATAAGTTATCACAGATTTCTTGTCCTCTTGAACAATACAAATCCGACAACCTAGATTTTAGTTGAGTTTCTAGACTTCCTAGCTTGATTTGATATAGCATGCGATCTAACCTGCAACATACGTTAAAATGTTTGTCAATACAAAAGTATTGGCGAGTATACAGGTTTGATATGTAGCATAATAGATAAACAGTGTAGCGAATTTCCACATGCATAAACGTAACACACGACATATATACTCACAAAGCTGATACTACCAACTAAGTCCTCGATGCTCGAATATGCGATGGCAAACTAGACCCCGTCGGGAGCAATAGTACTATACTAGTCGTGGTGGGACGTCGCGACTATAAGCCCTAGCACATATGCAACTAGCATCACGTATATCAATGCATGACATTTATTCGCAAGTGATAATTCGATTGATTGAGTAATTCGTTTAATAAGTTCGATTTGTTAGAAACGTATGTTACACCCAAAAAGCGATTAAAAGGGTTCAAGTATACTCACAGTGCGTATTGGTTTGGATTGGCGGGATTATGTCCGAGAATACCCTGGTTATAGACAGATCACCTGAGTGTTTGGTGGCGCGTTAAAGAATAACGGAATACGCGAAAGCGAATGAAAATTGGATTGAGGGCTGGCCCGTTCGGATGGGTTGTCCGATCGGATGGCCTGCTGTCCGATCGGATGGCCTGCTGTCCGATCGGAGGGGCTGCTGTCCGATCGGCTGGCAGCCTATCCAGCTGATATTCGACTAATTTTGAAGGTTTTTCGACGGTTTTGCTCGAGGCGGTGTTCCTTCATGCTAAACAACTGAAATTCCATCAATTTCGACCCGTTCTAACGGCCGGGAACCACCCCGTTCCATCGGATCTGGCCGTTCTTGATGGCTTTTCTCAAGTTTAACCCGAAATCACACACACTTTGGCTAGGTAACTTAGATTTTGGTGAGATTTATTATAAAACAGGTGAAATTACTTAGATCCGAGCTGTTTATGGTAAGAATGAGGTCACACCTTGAAGTTCATGTGAACTTAGGATGACATCATCTTCAAGATACCTCGAATCCTTAGGGATCCCACAACTTCTTGATTAGAAAACATAGATTTAGACTTGATTTATGTAAAAACGTATGGAAATCACTCAGATCTGAGTCGTTCTTGCATGGGATGACATCACCCTAGAATGCCCAAGATCCAGAGATTCCATGATTAAAAGTGGAGATTTAACAGGTAGAAAGGTGTAGAATTGGTTATAGATCAAGGAAGTACAAGATTTGAGTTGAAAACTTACAAGAATCGCGAGATAAAGGGGTTGGAACGTCTGGTCGCACGAGAGCAGTCACATCAAGTGTTCTTGATGTGACTGAGGGGTATTTATAGGCAAAGGAAGGGAAAGGAGGTGAACTGGATCGGTTGGCCCGTTCGATCGGCCGGCCCGTCCGATTGGTTGGCATGGTCGTCCGATCGACTGACATGTCTGTCTGATCGGTTGGACATGTCTGTCCGGTCGGTTGGACATGTCTGTCCAATCGGTTGGACAGGTCTGTCCGATCGGTTGGACATGTCTGTCCGATCGGTTGGACATGTCTTGTCCGATCGGTTGGTCATGTCCTGTCCGATTGGTTGGCGTGATCGTGTCCCAGCATTTGGATCTTGTGCGTTGCGCGTTGCGATGATTTTAAGCACACATTTTCATTCATACTTATTTATTATTTATTTATTTATTATAATTAATCACAAACGGGTCGTATATACGTATTCGTATTCCAAGTTTCGATATAACAATCGGTTTTCGTTTCGAGTGTGCGATTATTAGCGACGTTTCACGGCCATCAAGGAGGGTAGTATAGGTCCTTTCTCGGCGTTGTCGTGAACGTTATTGTGTGTTGTGCCGCAAAGACTGACGGGGTACCACGCACTCGTATTGTCATCATCGTCACGACGACTGGAGCTATAGCACTCACCCGAGAGTCTTTGTTAGCATTAATTGTCTACGTTTCGACACATCACGGCCACCGAGGAGGGTAGAATAGGTCCTCACTCAAAGCAATCATGAGTGTTAGTGTGTGTGATATTGTGTAGTATAGTATTAATGTATTTCGAAAATATGCGATTATCCTTCGAGTAGCGATGTATGCGATATAGTTACATTATGATCCGAATCTCTGGTGCTAGGCGTAACGAGTATTTCGAGTAGTAACAACGCACGAAAGTGCGGGTTGTTACAGTCTCCCCTGCTTTAGGAAATTTCGTCCCGAAATTAATCTAACAGGTAGACCTCTGAGAGTTGATCCTACGTAAGTAGTGATACAGCGAGCGATTTGACCTTGAGTTGACAAGCGAGAGTGTTTCGAATAAGAGAGATCGATTGCGATAGCGAGGAGGTGACGTAAAGACGAAAGTAATATCCCACGAGTTGGCGTTCCAAAGTACCTCGTGTCGCGAAGAATCCGTTAGTTCAATACGATTGCAATTCTAAAGAACTTGAAAGGTTTCTCGTGACGTGGAATTAACTGAGTTGATCGTTAACCAACGTTACAAGAAACGTTCATTTTTGATATTGAAAGGAAATTCGGATGAAAATCTTGAAAAATTTTCCTTTTAACATAAGGTCAACTGAGTCGATGTTAACCAATGTTGCAAGGAAGTTTAGGTTTTAAACATTTTAAGGAATTCGAAGATGAAAATTGGGGTTACGAAAACTCTCCTATGGCATGGGTTCAAGCTGAACTCGATGTCGAACCAATGTCTTAAGAAGGATTTCGTTTGGATGTTGTAAAAGCTTTAAGGAAAACTTGGACTTATGAAATGTCACACCCCAACCGATGGCGGAATCATCGGGGCGCGGCACTGAGCGAAACAGATTGTCCAGAAGTTTCCATAACAACTATCATTACCATTCAATTTAAGTTAACATGTCCCATACCATGTCTCAAATAGTAAAACAAGTTATTACAGACAAAAACTAAACAAATATTCTGTTCCGACAACTCAGATTTAAACATGACGATTTATTTATTGGTTTCTAAGACTCCAGTTCCTAGCTTCGATTTCATCACAGCCCGAGAAGCATATAAACAACCTAGGCACCTGTCACATACGTTAAAATAATGTCAATACATAAAATGTAAAGGTGAGCATACAAGTTTGATAATAGCATATGGAGTTCAATTCGTTTACGCATAACCAGCACGCACACATAGTGAAATGAAGCACGTTAGTTATCGACATAGATCCATCGATACCAATGACTGCGGGTTGACTGCCCGAGGCAGTTCGCAATACATGTTTACCACTGTAATCCATGCAAGTAAAAGATCCTTAACAACCCCCGTGGAAACGGGTGCTGAGTCCAAACTATAGTACTATCGTTGCTAAGGCAGGTAGACAGCATTCCATGTGTAAACATAACAAACAAGCATTCATAAGCCACGTATAACATGCAATAATGGTTAAGCGTTAAAATAGCTTGAGTAGTGTGATAGTTGTAGTTTGAATAGTTGTAACGTATGTAACACCCAAAAGTGCTAAAGCAAAAAGGGTTCGAGTATACTCACAGCGATATGGATTGAAGGGAGCGCTTTACAGCGAGTACGATTAGCCTGAATAGATTCGATAACGTAACGATAAGTGACGCGTAAAACAGTACAAGTGAGTGCGGGTAGAAGGACTGATCGTGCGGATCAGTTGTCCGTGAATGGAGGTCATCCGTGCGCATGACCTATCCGTACGGATGATGATGCGTGCGGATGGTAATGCGTGCGGACGGTGTTCCATCCGGATAGGTCATCCGTGCGTGTGACTGTCCGTGCGGGTGGCAACCCGTGCGGACCAGTCATACGTGCGGACGACTTACCCGTACGGTTAGATTGCTCGTGTGGATAAATGTTCAAGTGGATTGTTTCTTCCTAAGATGTGTTTGTGTATGATGGCTTGTGCTTTGGAGTTTTCGTTGTAACATTTAGAAAGCACCAAAGTGTTTCTACCTTTCAAGCCGGCCGCGCGGACGGTAGTCCGTGCGTATGGTAGTCCGTGCGGACAGCCTGTGCGCGCGGACAGAGTCAATCCGTCCGGATAGCCCGTCCGTGCGCACAGCTTGGCCGTGCGGGTGGGGTTTGCTCGATTTTCATTTTAAGGCCTTAGTATCTCATGATCCGATGAGTAATCCTTTCAGAGGTCGTCTGTCCGGATTGCTCGTTCGTCGATACTCAAACCTCGCTTGGAAAGTGGGCCCCAAGGGTAGTCCGTGCGGGTGGCAACCCGTGCGTATGATCTGTGCGTGCGGATGGTATCCGTGCGCACAGCTTGTCCGTGCGGGTGGCTAGCCCGTGCGGGTAGCCTATCCGTGCGGACAACTGCTCTGGTTGTTCCGTTCGTCTACACTTGGTTTCTGTTGTCGTTTATCGAGACGTTCTGATTACGTGGCAACCACTTGGAGTTGTGTTCTCACCCGTGTGACCAGACCGGTTAGGAACCACCCTAATTCGGCCTGCCGGCGACTCAGAACGGTCGTCCCGGTTAACCCCGAAATCAGTTGTCTAGGGTACAACTCCAGATCTGGAACTAGGGTATTACTATTTACGAGCAAAACACTAGAACTGATCGGGTTTGTACCGGTTTTAAGGGTAAAAGAGGGAGAGAACATTAGATTTATTTCTTTCAACTCTTTTATCCTTAGAAAAGTTTAGATCTAGGTGGAATTATTGTAAAAACTTGTAGAAATCGTTTAGATCTGAGATATTCTTGGTGGAATGAGGCCAAGCATGAAGTTCTTACGAACTTCATGATGACGTCACCCATGATTACCTCAAATCCGGATGATTTCATGGTTAGAATTGAAGATTCGAAAGATAGAAATGTGTAGAATCGTGTAGTGATCAAAGATGTACAAGAATTAGTGCAAGATCTTACCTGGATTGAGAGAAATCTGAGAAAAGGTGAAGAATGCGTGTGGTTCGGACGTCACTTGCCAAAAGTGGAAAAAGTGGAGAGTGACCCGTGTATTTATAGGATGCCAAAAAAGGGAAAGGATGAGCCGTGCGCATGGCACGCACCCGGGTAGGTTATCCGCGCGGGCTGGCCATCCGTGCGGACTGGCAATCCGTGCGGATGGGCCATCCGTGCGGATGCCACCACCTTGGGCGAGCTCGAGGCGATGTTGATTCGGCTCGGATTTACGAGCGGTTTGGTGGGGTTTCCTAATTCAAATTACTTTCAGTCCCAACTACTTCTTATACGGTTTGATTCGGGATTCGAGTTCGGGTTCGATAATATTCGAGTTAGACTTCGAGTTCGATTGAGTTCGCTTGATTATCACCACACAACATAAAATAAACACGCACAAGTAACACGTAAGGCACACACACACGTATAACTGACAAATAAATACAAACTTTCGAGTTACGATTCGGTGTCGATTTGATTAGCTTGCTTGATTATCTTTATCGCATTGTTACTTCCTATCGTTCACAGTCGTAGATCGATCGAAATATGATTGGTGAGGCTTGATTATTGTAATGTACGACATTTACTCCACATAATCTAAATATAATAGAAACAATTCTACGAGTCACGTCGCGCGAAATCGGTCGTTGACTTTGACCTTGACTTTGACTTTCACTTGTGAAAACACGGGGTGTTACAGCCTCCCCTTGTTTAGGAAATTTCGTCCCGAAATTAAGCTGGAGCTGCAACTAGTTCGTGAATCACATGTGAGCGAATATGCATGATCTAAAACCTATAAAGTTTCAGATTTTAATTTGAAATCGTTTGGAAGAAGTTCGAATTATTGTAGGTCCGGATTCGTCTCCGATCCGATTGCGTAACAACACGTTCAACGTGCGGAATCCGTGAACGTGTGTGGCTAACATGATCGTAATGGTGTCAAATCGATCCTACAAGTGGTATCTGAGCAGGTTGCTCGATTGCGATGATCAAGCACGCTCAGATTTGAGCTATTTCTTCGTCCTTGCAGGGTCGGTTCCGGGCCTGACTCGATTGCGTAACCGACCGTGCAACGTGCGAAATCCGTACACTTCCGTTATTAAACATACAAAAATGCATAAATAATCGTGATTCAATAGATCCGTTTGACGTGTACAAGCTCCAAGAATCATGTTTTGCCTTTGTTTCTCTACTTTCTCTTTCTAGTTTCTCTTATTTCGATCCTCACTAGTTTCGGCGGTTTCTGTTGGCTTCCCTACATCTTATCATATTTCAAATTCTCTGAAATCTCTCTCGAATACTCTCTTTTTAGCTGGACGTTGCTTCTTCGTTGAACAGCTGTGGATACTTTGCCTTCATGTCGCTTTCTAGTTCCCAAGTGAACTCTGCGCCTTGTTTGCCTTCCCACCGGACTTTCACAATGGGAATGCGTGAGCGCCTGAGTTCTTTGGTTTGGTGATCCATGATTTCGACAGGCTTTTCCACGAAGTGCAATGTTTCGTTCACTCGTAAATCATCTAGCGGAACATGTACGGCTGGTTCGTAGATGGTCTTTCGGAGGTTTGACACGTGGAAGATCGGATGGACATTGTTAAGTTCTTCCGGTAATTCGAGTCTGTAGGCGACTTTTCCGATCCTTTCCAGAATCTTAAAAGGTCCCACATACCGAGGCGCTAGCTTCCCCTTTTTGCCAAATCGGACTACACCCCTCCAAGGTGATACCTTTAGGAGTACGTAGTCACCAATGCCATACTCGCGGTGCTTGCGCTTTTTATCGGCGAGAAGCTTCTGTCTATCTCGAGCCTTCGCTAGGTTGTCCCGAATTTGGAAGATTTTGTCTGTCGTTTCTTGTAGTAGTTCCGGACCGGTTAGTTGCGAGTGACCGATCTCGTGCCACACAATAGGCGATCGACATCTTCTTCCGTATAAGGCCTCGAAAGGTGCCATCTGGATGCTAGCCTGGTAGCTGTTGTTGTACGAGAATTCGACTAACGGAAGGTGTTTATCCCAATTGCCACCGAAGTCTAGAACACATGAACGGAGCATGTCTTCAAGTGTACGAATCGTTCTCTCGCTCTGACCGTCAGTTTGTGGGTGGAACGCAGTGCTTAGATTGAGCGTTGTTCCTAGTGCCGTTTGAAACGTTCCCCACAATCGCGAAGTGAATCGAGCATCACGGTCAGAGATGATGTCACGAGGCGTCCCATGTCGACAAATGATCTCGTTAGTGTAGATTCGGGCTAATCATTCCACCTTGTAGTCCTCTCGTATTGGCAGAAAGTGAGCTGATTTGGTCAAACGGTCAATGATAACCCAAATGCTGTCGTGACCTGATGACGTGGTTGGAAGCTTGGTTACGAAATCCATAGCTATGCTCTCCCACTTCCACATAGGGATTGGAGGTTGTTCGAGCAAGCCAGAGGGTCGTTGATGTTCGGCCTTGACCCTAGCGCAGGTTAGGCATCTTCCGACGTAGAGGGCGATATCCCGTTTCATACCCGGCCACCAGTACCTATATCGAAGGTCATGGTACATTTTGTCAGCACCAGGATGAATAGAGTATCGGGATTTGTGGGCTTCGTCCATGATGATCTGCCGTAGGTTAGTTCTCCTGGGAATCCAGATTTTGTCTAGAAAGTGGAATATCCCGTTTGATTTGCTCACAAGCTGGGCTCCGTCGTGGTAGATTCTCTCTTTCTTTAAGGTGCGCTCGTTGAAACATGCATGCTGGGCGTCGCGAATAAGAGCTTCTAGATTGTGCTGGGCTTGAACATTACGGGTGCTAAGCAGGTAACTCCGTCTGCTAAGTGCGTCGGCAACAACATTTGCTTTGCCTGGGTGGTAACGAATCTCGCAGTCGTAGTCGTTGAGAAGCTCTACCCATCGGCGTTGACGCATATTTAGTTCCCTCTGATTAAAGATGTGTTGTAGGCTCCTATGATCGGTGAAGATCGTACACTTAGTACCATACAGGTAGTGTCGCCAAATCTTTAATGCAAAAACAACTGCGCCTAGCTCGAGATCGTGGGTTGTATAGTTCTTCTCGTGGATTTTGAGCTGACGGGATGCGTAAGCAATAACCTTGTCTCGTTGCATTAAGACACAACCGAGACCAAGGTTAGAAGCATCACAGTAGACAATGAAATTATCGTTTCCGTCGGGTAGCGTGAGAACAGGAGCATTGCAAAGCATGTATTTGAGGGTTTGAAAGGCAGACTCTTGCTTGGTTCCCCAGACAAAAGGTTGATCCTTATGAGTAAGAGAAGTAAGTGGTACAGCAATCTTCGAGAATCCGTTGATAAATCGTCGATAATAGCCCGCCAGTCCGAGAAAGGAACGGACTTCAGTCGGGTTCTTAGGCGTAACCCAACTCTTAACAGCTTCAATCTTTGCAGGATCGACGTGAATGCCCTGACTATTTACGATGTGACCCAGGAATTGAACCTCCCCCAACCAAAATTCGCACTTGGAGAATTTGGCGTAGAGTTGATTTCCCTGGAGTAACTCGAGAACCAAACGTAGATGTTGCGCGTGTTCGGATCTCGTTTTGGAATAGATCAGGACATCGTCGATGAACACGATGACGAAACGGTCAAGATACGGTTTACACACCCGATTCATCAGATCCATGAAAACTGCTGGTGCATTGGTTAGGCCAAAAGGCATGACAACGAATTCATAATGGCCGTAACGAGTGCGAAACGCGGTTTTGGGAATGTCCTCCTCCTGTATACGCAGCTGATGATATCCGGAACGCAGGTCGATCTTCGAGAAACACGTAGCGCCCTGTAGTTGATCAAACAAATCGTCGATTCGAGGCAGAGGATAGCGATTCTTGATAGTCAACTAATTCAATTCCCGGTAATCGATGCACATCCGAAACGTCCCATCCTTCTTTTTGACGAAAAGGACTGGTGCGCCCCACGGAGAGGTGCTCGGGCGAATAAAGCCTTTTTCAAGCAATTCTTGGAGTTGGGTTGAGAGTTCGCGCATTTCGGATGGCGCAAGTCGGTAGGGAGCTCTGGCAATAGGATTTGCTCCAGGAATGAGATCAATGCGAAAATCGATATCACGCTTTGGAGGTAGTCCGGGAAGATCCTCGGGAAAGACTCGAGGAAATTCTCGAACCACTGGGACGTCATTCACTTTCTTCTTCTCTTTCTTTTCCTTCTCCGCTGCTACGACATGAGCCAAGAAAGCCCTGTACTCCTTACGGAGATACTTACTGGCTTGTAGGCATGATATAAGTTTGAGACCCTTCGAGGTAGTATCTCCATAGACGCACAATGAATCCCCGTTTGCGAGCGAAAAACGAATCATTTTATCGAAGCACACAACTTCGGCATGGTTTTCGCGAAGAAAGTCCATGCCTATTATGACGTCAAAACTTCCTAGTTGCATTGGGATAAGGTCGATTGAGAAGATGTGATTGTTGAGCTCGAGTGTGCAATCACGAATAACAGAGTTTACAGCGACGGTTCTTCCGGTAGCGACCTCAACTTCGAATGTAGAGGAGAGTCGAGAGCGCTTACGACTAAGGAGCTTCTCAAATTCGAGTGACACAAAGCAATTATCGGCTCCAGTATCAAACAAACATGAAGCATAAATACCATTCACAAGGAACGTACCATTGACCACGTTGTTGTCGGCCTGGGCTTGACGAACGTTGAGATTGAAAGTTCTGGCACGTGCGGCCTGTTGTTGCTGCGGCTGTTGCTGCTGTGGTTGCTGCTGCGGCTGCTGGGGTTCTTGTTTCACCACCCTGTTTGGGCACATGTTGGCGAAATGGTTCGGGTCGCCACATGTGAAGCATGCTCTGGCTTTGACTGCGGGTGCCGGAGGAGCTTGTTGACCCTGTGGGGCAGCGAGTAGAGCTTGATTGGCAGGAGCTTGACGAATACGGCAGTTGGCAGTGAAGTGGCCGTAGACGTTGCAATGAGCACAGAAGCGGCATTGAATAGCAGTCGGGTGATGATAGGTGCAAGTAGGGCAGAGTGGATGTGGTCCAGTATATGCACGCTTTGCAGGCGGTGCATTGGCCACAGGCGCCGCCACTTGACGCTGTTGAGCAGGTACAGCCTGAACTGGTGCAGCAGTGATCGCACAGTTCTTGTTGGTGGAGTTGCTCTTCCTCTTGTTCCTTCTCTTGTTGTTTGACGACGTAGGTTCAGCGGTTGGTGTAGCAGTAGTGGCTTGATGCAGATGCTTGGCGGTCTTATCCCACATCCCAGCTTTGACCCTTTTGTCATTGATCTCAGCGGCCAGCAGATAGGTTTCTTCGATCGTGGTAGTCTTAGCCGCTTGCACGAAATCAGCAACGCAGTCGGGCAAAGCTCGGATATACTTCTTGATGGTGATCTCAGGGGTCTTGACTTGATCAGGACAGATAATGCTGAGCTGTTTGAAGCGAGCAGTGAGACCAGCATTGTCTCCATCCTTCTGGTGTATGTGCCAGAATTCATCTTCAAGCTTTTGTCGTTCGTGAGGAGGGCAGAATTCCTCCAGCATGACTTCCTTAAGCTCATCCCACGACAACCCGTAAGCTGCATCATTCCCTCTCTTGTTCCTCTCGGCCGTCCACCAGTCCAAAGCACGGGACTGAAAGACGCCGGTAGCGTTCAGAGTTCGAAGGTCATCAGGGCAACCACTTTGTCGCAGGGTAACCTCGATTGAGTCAAACCAGTGGAATAGAGCAGTAGGACCTCCTTCTCCTGTGAATTCTTTCGGTCCACATGACTTGAATTGTTTGAAGCTGAAAGGTCTCGCGGTAGCTTTGGGACCCTCAGTCCTCGATTCTTCAGATGATTTGCTGGCATTCTCGTAGACATCACTTACAGCTTTGGCTACACTTTTCGCGATGATCGAAGCAAGACGTTTGTCCCTCTTTTCCTGACGAGAGAGCTGATGACGGGATCCAGACGACATTGTCTGCAATAGACACCGCCATGGAACTCAACATATGTATTCGTATCTCACCTCACACGTCTAGGATTACTAAAGCTCAGTAACACGTACCATGTAACCGCATATAGTCACAAAATCACAGAATTGCACAAAAATCACATAATCACAATATTCCTAAACGTGTAAGCACAACAGCAAGAAACACATATATTCCTAGTCACTAAGGCAGTCAGAAAACAGAAACCTAGTATTCAGAGTTTGCGAGTGTTCGAAAGCAGTGTAACGCGAGTGATCTGCAAATGTTGTGTCGAGCGAGTTTTGTGTTTTAGCAGAAGCAATAGTGTCGGGTCGAAACCAATAGCACTCAAAACGTTAACAATTAACAGAAAATGCATAAAACTTTCATAAGGATCGATAAATCGAAGGTAGATTGTCTGTGGCTAATAGACTTCGACTGACCAAGTGGCTCGACTATTCGCAAGGATCCTGCACAACGGCCTCCAGGACTATGCCCTTGCCTCGATTCTTGGGCGTCGGCGCAATTCCCTTTGGTTAGGTTGTGTCTTTAGACCGTTGGAGTCCATCGAGCTTTGGTGGAGTTTTGTATCAAAGCGGGACGAGTCGTCAAGGTTAGGGTTTCACCCCTATCTCGCAACTTCCGTCCTTGTTTTGGATAAAGTTGAGGAGATTATTCATCAAAATATGGATTTCACTCCTGATTTGGTATAATTCTCCTCCTTTGTAGCTAAAACGCAAGCTGATTAGGCAGCTTTAGTCGAGAGTTTGCGGTTTTCACACCTATTCTCGACCTCATTACCTGTTCACAACTTGAAAATTCGAGTGTAATGCTAGAAAAGAGTGAGTGATATACGCGTGAGTTGGTCTGTTGGTTCCTAACTATAGTCTAGGTCTCTAAGACTTCGACCCGGACTAGGTCGAGTCTTGCCTAATTCCCTATAGTTATGGCTCTGATACCAATCTGTCACACCCCAACCGATGGCGGAATCATCGGGGCGCGGCACTGAGCGAAACAAATTGTCCAGAAGTTTCCATAACAACTATCATTACCATTCAATTTAAGTTAACATGTCCCATACCATGTCTCAAATAGTAAAACAAGTTATTACAGACAAAAACTAAACAAATATTCTATTCCGACAACTCAGATTTAAACATGACGATTTATTTATTGGTTTCTAAGACTCCAGTTCCTAGCTTCGATTTCATCACAGCCCGAGAAGCATATAAACAACCTAGGCACCTGTCACATACGTTAAAATAATGTCAATACATAAAATGTAAAGGTGAGCATACAAGTTTGATAATAGCATATGGAGTTCAATTCGTTTACGCATAACCAGCACGCACACATAGTGAAATGAAGCACGTTAGTTATCGACATAGATCCATCGATACCAATGACTGCGGGTTGACTGCCCGAGGCAGTTCGCAATACATGTTTACCACTGTAATCCATGCAAGTAAAAGATCCTTAACAACCCCCGTGGAAACGGGTGCTGAGTCCAAACTATAGTACTATCGTTGCTAAGGCAGGTAGACAGCATTCCATGTGTAAACATAACAAACAAGCATTCATAAGCCACGTATAACATGCAATAATGGTTAAGCGTTAAAATAGCTTGAGTAGTGTGATAGTTGTAGTTTGAATAGTTGTAACGTATGTAACACCCAAAAGTGCTAAAGCAAAAAGGGTTCGAGTATACTCACAGCGATATGGATTGAAGGGAGCGCTTTACAGCGAGTACGATTAGCCTGAATAGATTCGATAACGTAACGATAAGTGACGCGTAAAACAGTACAAGTGAGTGCGGGTAGAAGGACTGATCGTGCGGATCAGTTGTCCGTGAATGGAGGTCATCCGTGCGCATGACCTATCCGTACGGATGATGATGCGTGCGGATGGTAATGCGTGCGGACGGTGTTCCATCCGGATAGGTCATCCGTGCGTGTGACTGTCCGTGCGGGTGGCAACCCGTGCGGACCAGTCATACGTGCGGACGACTTACCCGTACGGTTAGATTGCTCGTGTGGATAAATGTTCAAGTGGATTGTTTCTTCCTAAGATGTGTTTGTGTATGATGGCTTGTGCTTTGGAGTTTTCGTTGTAACATTTAGAAAGCACCAAAGTGTTTCTACCTTTCAAGCCGGCCGCGCGGACGGTAGTCCGTGCGTATGGTAGTCCGTGCGGACAGCCTGTGCGCGCGGACAGAGTCAATCCGTCCGGATAGCCCGTCCGTGCGCACAGCTTGGCCGTGCGGGTGGGGTTTGCTCGATTTTCATTTTAAGGCCTTAGTATCTCATGATCCGATGAGTAATCCTTTCAGAGGTCGTCTGTCCGGATTGCTCGTTCGTCGATACTCAAACCTCGCTTGGAAAGTGGGCCCCAAGGGTAGTCCGTGCGGGTGGCAACCCGTGCGTATGATCTGTGCGTGCGGATGGTATCCGTGCGCACAGCTTGTCCGTGCGGGTGGCTAGCCCGTGCGGGTAGCCTATCCGTGCGGACAACTGCTCTGGTTGTTCCGTTCGTCTACACTTGGTTTCTGTTGTCGTTTATCGAGACGTTCTGATTACGTGGCAACCACTTGGAGTTGTGTTCTCACCCGTGTGACCAGACCGGTTAGGAACCACCCTAATTCGGCCTGCCGGCGACTCAGAACGGTCGTCCCGGTTAACCCCGAAATCAGTTGTCTAGGGTACAACTCCAGATCTGGAACTAGGGTATTACTATTTATGAGCAAAACACTAGAACTGATCGGGTTTGTACCGGTTTTAAGGGTAAAAGAGGGAGAGAACATTAGATTTATTTCTTTCAACTCTTTTATCCTTAGAAAAGTTTAGATCTAGGTGGAATTATTGTAAAAACTTGTAGAAATCGTTTAGATCTGAGATATTCTTGGTGGAATGAGGCCAAGCATGAAGTTCTTACGAACTTCATGATGACGTCACCCATGATTACCTCAAATCCGGATGATTTCATGGTTAGAATTGAAGATTCGAAAGATAGAAATGTGTAGAATCGTGTAGTGATCAAAGATGTACAAGAATTAGTGCAAGATCTTACCTGGATTGAGAGAAATCTGAGAAAAGGTGAAGAATGCGTGTGGTTCGGACGTCACTTGCCAAAAGTGGAAAAAGTGGATAGTGACCCGTGTATTTATAGGATGCCAAAAAAGGGAAAGGATGAGCCGTGCGCATGGCACGCACCCGGGTAGGTTATCCGCGCGGGCTGGCCATCCGTGCGGACTGGCAATCCGTGCGGATTGGCCATCCGTGCGGATGCCACCACCTTGGGCGAGCTCGAGGCGATGTTGATTCGGCTCGGATTTACGAGCGGTTTGGTGGGGTTTCCTAATTCAAATTACTTTCAGTCCCAACTACTTCTTATACGGTTTGATTCGGGATTCGAGTTCGGGTTCGATAATATTCGAGTTAGACTTCGAGTTCGATTGAGTTCGCTTGATTATCACCACACAACATAAAATAAACACGCACAAGTAACACGTAAGGCACACACACACGTATAACTGACAAATAAATACAAACTTTCGAGTTACGATTCGGTGTCGATTTGATTAGCTTGCTTGATTATCTTTATCGCATTGTTACTTCCTATCGTTCACAGTCGTAGATCGATCGAAATATGATTGGTGAGGCTTGATTATTGTAATGTACGACATTTACTCCACATAATCTAAATATAATAGAAACAATTCTACGAGTCACGTCGCGCGAAATCGGTCGTTGACTTTGACCTTGACTTTGACTTTCACTTGTGAAAACACGGGGTGTTACATGAAACTTTTCTTGGGCATGGAGTTAAGCTGATTCGATGTTATCTCCACGTTGTGAGAAAATTTCACTTGTCCACCGTTTTTTTTTAAATCAAATTTTTATAAAAACAAGTTTTAATAGTACAAAAGGTAGTCAATCACCGAGCCCCACTTGGCACTTCCCCACGAAAGTTTGTTAATATGTTTAAAACATTTATATATAGGAAGTACCAGCGGCGTATCCACCATGTTTTGTCCATATTACTTCCGTTTCGTGAGGCGGTGTCAGGTGTGCCGATATGACACGGATAGAATTTGCGCTTACTCGACCCAATCGATAGGAAGTCGGACCGAGTATAGGATAGAATCGAATAGGTTAAACCGGCGAGTTGAATTGCGAACGTAGCTACACAGTGTACGCGAGGAACTTGATGACACAAAACATTTATGTGTCGTGTCTGGGTAAGCGTTGAGCGATAAGTGAATAGCGCGTTTTCGATTAGATTCCAAATTGAACCCACACGACACGTTTCCACGAGAGTTTGCTAACATGGCGAAACACCACGTTTAACCAGGTTAGTTTTGCCTTGTGAAGCGATGTCGTGCGTACTAATTCCACACAGACTGCAATGAACACCAAGCGAGCGATAAGCGGTACGCGATACGTGAATAAGCGGTAGACTATACATGATCAGCGATAAGCGATTAGGTGATTAAGCGAATACCACAATACCAACAATGACGGCGACGATAGTCGATTACGATAAGCGGTAGTTGTTGCGTTGCAAGCGATGGAGATATGCGCGGTTTATGCGGTTCGATTTGATTGATTACCACCACAGAGTTTAACTAACATCAGACCTCACATGGCCTTTTTACACGAAAGGCCGCTGATATGACTAAAACACCTTGCTTTAACCATATGAGCTTCATCTCGTGAAGCGAGGTCATGCGTGCTAACTTAACACGAATATCACAGATAACGGTATAGCGATAGATTGATACACAGCAAACGATATAGATTCACATAATAAGCGATAGAGACTGCGAGATACACATGATAAGCGATTGCGATTTGCCGAGCTTTGTTTCGAATAAGCTTAACGTTACGTTGCGACGCATCACAGTTATCGAGGAGGGTAGAATAGGTCCTCACTCAAACAACATCGTGAGCGTTACTGTACTCGATGAGATTGATCGCGACAGACTTACGACCAGTCTTGCGTCGATGCAATTGCCCTGCGAGGTAGGCTCCCCAGAGTCCATCGATGAGGCTATTGCACTGCGTTCGCGGACTTGCGACAGGTCTCGCGATGATGCGATTTAGTTGTTACGCCTTGCGATTGAGTGTAGTGTGTTGAAAATAATCACAATAGTATAATAGGTCTAATAACGTTCAACTCCACCTGGCACTTTCTGTACGAAACTTCAGTAGTATGGTAAAGCACACTTGCCTTACCCCTATTACTTAAATCTCGTGTTTCGGTGTCATACTTTGCTGAAACGCTTGTGGCACCTTAGAATTCACTACGATCTCCGTGCACTGACTCAAGTAATCCCGTGTGCACCCGTGATTAATCGTTCCTTGCACGTTTATCGTACCTCGTTCTAAGAGTGTAGTGAGGGTAAAACATATTATTTCGTGATATAGTATATAGTATGCGTGTGAAACTAGACTAAGTACGATGATTAGAGAGCGAGAGGGAAAACGAAAACGAGAGTTAATGTTACGCATAGTGGCAACATCGAATAACAGAGTAGATCCAAACTTAGAAATTAACGTCGAAAATCGTATCATTACAACTTTATCCTACGCTTGCTAGATGTTTGGTGTTGAAGGCTTTTGCTGGAGCTGTTGTTGTTGTACTCAGGTTCGTGGTTTGATGCGACAGTTGCGGGTGAAGTGACCGTAACAGTTGCAGTTAGTGCAATAGCGACAGTCAGCTCCAATTGGATGATGATAGGTACATGAGTAACACTGAGGATGAGCTCCAGTGTAAGCTCGTTTTGGAAACACCGGAACTGCTTGAAGAGGTTTCGGTTGCAGTAGTTCGGTTTTCGATGAGTTCGGGCTTGAAGTCTTTCGCTTGCGGCTGGGTTTGTCAGTGTCTTGCGATGAGATGTCGTCGTTGGAGGATTCGTCGGAGGACTCACTTGCAGAATCCTTGGCCGAGTCGTTGGAAGAACCGTCGGCAGAGTCATCAGAAGGATCGTCGGTAGATCCGTTAGAGGAATCGTTAGCAGATTCGTCCGAAGGATCGTCAGCTGATTCGTCAGAAGACTCGTTGCCAGGATCCTCTGAAGGATTAATGTCGATCGCTTGATAAGCTTGCTTGACAGGATTCTTGGAGAAAAACCCTTCCATGAGTCGTTTGTTGTTGATTTCTGTGGCCAAGCGGTATGTTTCTTCGATGGTAGCAGGTCTTGCAGCTTCGACAAAATCACCCACACACTCAGGCAAGCCGCGAATGTACTTCGGAATGGCTTTTTCTGAAGTGTTGACTTGACTTGGGCAGATTGTGCTAAGCTGTTTGAACCTTGCGGTGTAGCCAGCATTGTCACCTTTGGTTTGTTTGATTTCCCAAAATTTGTTTTCTAGCTTCTGGATTTCGTGGGGAGGGCAGTACTCTTTCTTCATAAGCTCTTTCAGCTCATCCCAAGAGAGAGCGTAAGCTGCGGAGATCCCACGTTTGTTACGTTCGGCGGTCCACCAGTCGAGTGCTCGCGATTGAAATACTCCAGTAGCGCAAGTAGTACGGAAACTATCGGGACACCCACTTTGACGAAGGGTAACTTCGATAGAGTCGAACCACCGGAGTAGTTGAGAAACACCTCCTTCACCCGTGAAGACCATCGGATCACAGGCTTTGAAGTGTTTGTAGAGAAATGCAGATTGCGGCTCTTCTGTCTTAACGTCTTCCGAAGTTCGAGAGTTAATACGAGAGTGCACTCGTGTGACAATCTGAGGAATGACTTTGACCACTTCCCTGGTCACAAGTGAAGCAATCCTCTTTTCGCCCCTTCGTTTGGCTCGTCTCTTTGCTAACATTCTCGAAGTAGAGTTGTCGGAAGGCATCTAGACAGAAAGAGACTTGGAGTGAGATTCGATCATAATGGTTTTTGAGTTTTGCGATGCGATTGAGCGCGTTCAAAACTTGATGCGATAGTATAATAGTAATGCGAGTCACATAGGAGTCACATAGGAGACACGAAATTCCTAAGTTCACACACAATGACTTGTTGTTTATACGTATATATATGTATTTATATATATGTAATTTGTAATCATGCACATACAGGTCGATTTAGAATAAGCGAGGACGCGTCGAGGTGAGAAAGCGAGAGCGAATGCGATAGATTATGCATTAGTGTTGTTGCGAACATTCGGGTTTCGTTTTAGATTGCGATGGCTGTGCGAATTGTGCGTTTATAAAAGCAGGGAGGAATCGATAAGGCGTAAAGTTTTCAAAACATAAGTAAGTTCCAATCATTTGTGTAAAATCGGCGGGTTGTATGATAGAGTGCCTTGGGTGTTTAGGCGTCGACTACCCAAGCTAACCCAACTGTATTTGACAAGTTCGTGCATGCGCGTTGACCTAGAAAACTTCATGCTTCCACTGGGATGCAGCTCATGGCATTCGTCTTCCTAGTCATCGCGTGGCTCGAGTTATCGTGTTAGGCGAGTCCTTGGTGAGAGCTCTTGTAAACCAGTTTATAGAGAGTGGAACGGCTTATTAAGGTATGAGTTTCACCCCTGACTTAACAGCTTCGTTCCTAATGGTGGTTATGCTCTTCGAATAAATTCATGAGTTCCACCGGATTTCAAAATGGAGACTTTCATCGAGGTGTGGATGTCACTCCTAACTCGATGAAAGGTTCTCGTGCTAGAAAAATGCGCTGAGTGAGTAATCCTATCGAGAGTTCATGGTTTTCACACCTGATCTCGACTGGATCACTCGGTTTCGTTATGCGAGTATTTTTGAAAACACGTGTATTGTGTCAGCCTTAGGAAAGGCTAAGTAGTATTCCAGCCTTAGGAAAGGCTTCTTCGTGTGAAGCTGTAGTACGCGGTGTTCACACAAAGTTGTAGCTTTTAGCAATTTCGATCGAAAGTATCCAGTAGGCCCGATACAAACCCTACTAGGTTCGCACGAGTCGGCCTGTTGGTACTTAGACTATAGACTAGGTCAATTCCTAAGACGTCGACCCGGACTAGGTCGAGTCTTGCCTAATTCCCTATAGTTATGGCTCTGATACCGATCTGTCACACCACAACCGATGGCAGAATCATCGGGGCGCGGCACTAGGCGAATCAGATTGCTCAAGAGAATCCATAACAACTACATTACGATAATATTTAATACATTCGTTATCCCATACTAACAAATAATACAATCACATAAGTTATCACAGATTTCTTGTCCTCTCGAACAATACAAATCCGACAACCTAGATTTTAGTTGAGTTTCTAGACTTCCTAGCTTGATTTGATATAGCCTGTGATCTAACCTGCAACATACGTTAAAATGTTTGTCAATACAAAAGTATTGGCGAGTATACAGGTTTGATATGTAGCATAATAGATAAACAGTGTAGCGAATTTCCACATGCATAAACGTAACACACGACATATATACTCACAAAGCTGATACTACCAACTAAGTCCTCGATGCTCGAATATGCGATGGCAAACTAGACCCCGTCGGGCGCAGTAGTACTATACTAGTCGTGGTGGGACGTCGCGAGTATAAGCCCTAGCACATATGCAACTAGCATCACGTATATCAATGCATGACAGTTATTCGCAAGTGATAATTCGATTGATTGAGTAATTCGTTTAATAAGTTCGATTTGTTAGAAACGTATGTTACACCCAAAAAGCGATTAAAAGGGTTCAAGTATACTCACAGTGCGTATTGGTTTGGATTGGCGGGATTATGTCCGAGAATACCCTGGTTATAGACAGATCACCTGAGTGTTTGGTGGCGCGTTAAAGAATAACGGAATACGCGAAAGCGAATGAAAATTGGATTGAGGGCTGGCACGTTCGGATGGGTTGTCCGATCGGATGGCCTGCTGTCCGATCGGATGGCCTGCTGTCCGATCGGATGGGCTGCTGTCCGATCGGCTGGCAGCCTGTCCGATCGGCTGGGCTGCTGTCCGATCGGCTGGCAGCCTATCCAGCTGATATTCGACTAATTTTGAAGGTTTTTCGACGGTTTTGCTTGAGGCGGTGTTCCTTCATGCTAAACAACTGAAATTCCATCAATTTCGACCCGTTCTAACGGCCGGGAACCACCCTGTTCCATCGGATCTGGCCGTTCTTGTTGGCTTTTCTCAAGTTTAACCCGAAATCACACACACTTTGGCTAGGTAACTTAGATTTTGGTGAGATTTATTATAAAACAGTTGAAATTACTTAGATCCGAGCTGTTTATGGTAAGAATGAGGTCACACCTTGAAGTTCATGTGAACTTAGGATGACATCATCTTCAAGATACCTCGAATCCTTAGGGATCCCACAACTTCTTGATTAGAAAACATAGATTTAGACTTGATTTATGTAAAAACGTATGGAAATCACTCAGATCTGAGTCGTTCTTGCATGGGATGACATCACCCTTGAAGTTCACAAGAACTTCATGGTGACATCACCCTAGAATGCCCAAGATCCAGAGATTCCATGATTAAAAGTGGAGATTTAACAGGTAGAAAGGTGTAGAATTGGTTATAGATCAAGGAAGTACAAGATTTGAGTTGAAAACTTACAAGAATCGCGAGAAATCGAGAGATAAAGGGGTTGGAACGTCTGGTCGCACGAGAGCAGTCACATCAAGTGTTCTTGATGTGACTGAGGGGTATTTATAAGCAAAGGAGGGGAAAGGAGGTGAAGAGGTGAACTGGATCGGTTGGCCCGTTCGATCGGCCGGCCCGTCCGATCGGTTGGCATGGTTGTCCGATCGGCTGACATGTCTGTCCGATCGGTTGGACATGTCTGTCCGGTCGGTTGGACATGTCTGTCCGATCGGTTGGACAGGTCTGTCCGATCGGTTGGACATCTCTGTCCGATCGGTTGGACATGTCTTGTCCGATCGGTTGGTCATGTCCTGTCCGATTGGTTGGCGTGATCGTGTCCCAGCATTTGGATCTTGTGCGTTGCGCGTTGCGATGATTTTGAGCACACATTTTCATTCATACTTATTTATTATTTATTTATTTATTATAATTAATCACAAACGGGTCGTATATACGTATTCGTATTCCAAGTTTCGATATAACAATCGGTTTTCGTTTCGAGTGTGCGATTATTAGCGACGTTTCACGGCCATCAAGGAGGGTAGTATAGGTCCTTTCTCGGCGTTGTCGTGAACGTTATTGTGTGTTGTGCCGCAAAGACTGACGGGGTACCACGCACTCGTATTGTCATCATCTTCACGACGACTGGAGCTATAGCACTCACCCGAGAGTCTTTGTTAGCGTTAATTGTCTACGTTTCGACACATCACGGCCACCGAGGAGGGTAGAATAGGTCCTCACTCAAAGCAATCATGAGTGTTAGTGTGTGTGATATGGTGTAGTATAGTATTAATGTATTTCGAAAATATGCGATTATCCTTCGAGTAGCGATGTATGCGATATAGTTACATTATGATCCGAATCTCTGGTGCTAGGCGTAACGAGTATTTCGAGTAGTAACAACGCACAAAAGTGCGGGTTGTTACAAAATCATACATTGTTTTGAACACAACTCGGTTTGTTACAGTACTTGTACTCGTTATAGCTTACGATACAATTTTTTTACAATTGTTTCATTACAAAAAAATAGTCTGATGTAACCCAAAAAATAAAGTTGTGTAACCCAAATAATAAAGTCGTCTTCTACATCGATCGAAAACCATAAAAACGAATACCGATATGGTTTTGATAATACTGATATTGGTTCCGATATTGTTCGGACAGTATTGGCTTCATTCATCACACTTTGGTAAGCTACCGGCACTCGATATAGCCTACGCTAGCGGCACTCGTATAACCTATGCTGCGGTACTAGTACGTTACCTAGGCCTGTCAATGGATGGATATGGACCGGATCATGATCCGATCCATTAATGATCCAACTTAAATGGATCATGATCCGATCCATGATCCAACCTAATGGATCGTGATCCGATCCATATTCAAATAATTTTAAATGGATAGATCACTATCCGAATCGATCCATATAAAAAATATAATAAAAAACCTCTAAAAATAAAAAAAATCATAAAGTGTCCCGTCAAAGAAGATCGAGCTTAAGCAGGAACCGCGTGGTAAGTCTTGTACATATAAATACTTCGTCTCATGCAAACCCAGAGACTTTACTGGGCAGAAAGGAGCGGTTGACTGCATGACATGGTTGGATGAAATGGATACCGTGGTTGATATCAGCGGGTGCGCTGATAAGGATGTGGTAAAGTTTGTTTCTCAGTCATTCAAAGGTGAGGCACTAGCCTGGTGGAGATCTTTGATCCAAGCTACAGGGAAAATCCCACTGTACAATCTGTCATGGGATCAGTCTGTGACGTTGATTAAGGAAAACTACTGCCCTCAGCATGAGGTAGAAAAGATTGAATCTGATTTCTTATCCTTGGTTATGAAGAACCTGGATTGCCAAGCCTACCTTACCAGCTTCAATACATTGTCAAGGTTGGTTCCTTATCTTGTGACCCCTGAACCTAAGAGGATAGCTCGTTTCATCGGGGGTTTAGCCCCAGAAATCAAGGCCAGTGTGAAGGCCTCTAGACCAGCTACCTTTCAGTCTGCAGCTGATATATCATTGTCCCTTACTTTGGACGCGGTCAGACAGAGATCGCTGAGGAACACCGATACCGAAAAGAGGAAGCGTGAGGATGACAACTCACGACGTTCAGACAAGAGGCATAAAGGAAACAATGACCACAGAAAGAGTTCTGGATCCAAGAAAGATGGTCATCAGTCGGGTGATAAACCCAAGTGTAAGGTTTGTAAGAAGCACCATTTTGGGAGGTGCGGATTCGAGTCTAAATCCCAGTCACAGCCGAGAGCTTGTGGGATTTGCAAGTCTTCTGAGCACAAGACCTTGGACTGTAAGAAAATCAAGGATGCTACGTGCTATAGCTTCAATGAGAAAGGGCATATCAGGTCCAACTGCCCAAAACTTACAAAGAAGACTGAGGATGGGAAAAAGACCAATGCTAGGGTCTTCAGGATGGATGCAAAGGAAGTTATTCAGGACGACAATGTAATCACATGTACCTTCCTCATAAATGATGTCTATGCAAGAGTACTATTTGATTCAGGAGCTGATAAATCATTTGTAGAAAATAAGTTTTGTAAGTTACTGAATTTACCTGTTGAAACCCTAAGTGTGAAATATGAGGTGGAATTAGCTGATGGTACCTTAGAAACCGTGTCAACCATATTACATGGATGTTTCATATCCATTAGGGACCACTCTTTATCATTGTCCCTACTTCCTTTAAAGTTACCCGGTTTCGACATCGTTATAGGCATGGATTGGTTATCTCGTACCCAAGCCCAGATAGTGTGCAATAGGAAGCAAGTGGTGATCAAGACTCCGTCTGGTGAGCCACTTACCATTCAGGGAGATACCCAGTATGGGCTGCCCGAGCAAGTGTCTATGCTCAAGGCATCTAGATGCTTGAAGAAGGGTTGTGTCATCTACATGGCACAAGTGACTATTGAAGAGCCAAAGCCTAAGATCGAAGACATCCCCGTCATTTCTGAATATCCTGAAGTTTTTCCTGAAGAACTACCTGGTTTACCACCAGATAGACAAGTAGAATTCAGAATTGACATCATCCCTGGAGCAGCACCTGTCGCAAGAGCGCCTTATATGTTGGCACCAACCGAGATGAAGGAATTGAGGACATAACTAGATGAATTGCTAGCCAAAGGTTTCATTAGACCTAGTTCGTCTCCTTGGGGAGCGCCAATTCTATTTGTCAAGAAGAAGGATGGATCGATGTGTCTGTGCATCGATTACCGTGAGCTTAATAAGGTCACTATCAAGAATAGGTACCCCTTGCCCAGGATTAATGATCTGTTCGATCAATTACAAGGGGCAAGTTACTTTTCTAAGATCGATTTGAGGTCAGGCTATCATCAATTGAAGGTTAAAGATGAAGATGTGCACAAGACTGCATTTAGGACTCGCTATGGTCATTACGAGTTCCTAGTGATGCCTTTTGGGCTCACTAATGCACCTGCCGCATTCATGGATCTCATGAATCGCGTCTGCAAGCCTTACTTGGATAAATTTGTCATCGCTTTCATCGACGACATTCTCATCTACTCGAAGAATCAAGCTGACCATGAGAAACACCTTCGTTGTATTCTTCAACTTCTACATCATGAGAAACTCTACGCCAAATTTTCGAAGTGTGAATTTTGGCTTCGAGAAGTCCAATTCCTTGGACACATGGTTAGTGAGCGAGGTATCCAAGTGGATCCCGCTAAGGTGTAAGCAGTTATGAACTGGCAAGAACCGAAGACGCCTACGGAGATTCGCAGCTTTCTAGGGCTAGCAGGATACTACAAGCGATTTATCGAAAACTTCTCAAGAATTGCCGCACCCCTGACTTTACTCACCCGCAAGAATAGCAAGTTTGACTGGGGGCCTAAGCAACAAGAATCTTTTGACATTTTGAAGCAGAGGTTGAGCAATGCTCCTGTATTGACGTTGCCTGATGGAATTGATGAGTTTGTAGTATATTGTGATGCATCACACACCGGAATGGGCTGTGTGCTTATGCAGAATGGCAAAGTTATTGCCTATGCTTCACGGCAGTTAAAGGTGCACGAGAAGAACTACACCACCCATGACTTGGAGCTGGGTGCCGTTGTATTTGCACTAAAACTGTGGAGACATTACTTGTATGGAACCAAGTGTGTGATCTATTCAGATCACAAAAGTCTTCAACACTTGTTTAATCAGAAAGATTTAAACATGAAGCAACGACGTTGGATGGAAACTCTGAATGATTATGACTGTGAGATAAGATACCATCCAGGCAAGGTAAATGTGGTTGCTGATGCCTTAAGTCGAAAGGAAAGTGTGAAGCCTATAAGAATCAATGCCAAGAGCATTGAGATAAGGAATAGTTTGAACGAAAGGTTGTTAGCTGCACAAAAGGAAGCTGTGTTGGAAGCTAACTATCCTAATGAAAAGCTAGGAGTAACTGAAGAGCAGTTATCTTATGGCAAGGACGGAATTTTGAGACTAAATGGACGGATTTGGGTTCCAGTTTTTGGAGGACTTCGGGATGTTATCCTTCGGGAAGCCCACAGCTCCAAATATTCCGTTCATCCTGGAGCTGATAAGATGTACCAGGATCTGAAGGCAAACTATTGGTGGATAGGCTTGAAAAAGTCTATAGCTGCCTATGTAGCTAAATGTTTGACGTGTGCACAAGTCAAAGCTGAACATCAAAAGCCCTCAGGTTTGCTACAACAGCCTGAACTTCCCACATGGAAGTGGGAGATGGTGGCAATGGATTTCATCACCAAGTTGCCAAAGACAAGGAAAGGAAATGATACTATATGGGTCATAGTAGATAGACTGACTAAGTCAACACATTTCTTACCCATTAAGGAGACTTATAGCTCCGATATGTTGGCCCAATTGTACGTAGATAAGATTGTATCTCTGCATGGCGTACCAGTATCTATTATCTCTGACAGGGATACTAGATATACATCACATTTTTGGAAAAGTTTCCAACAGTCTTTGGGCACGAGCTTAAATTTCAGTACGGCTTACCATCCTCAGACGGACGGGCAGAGTGAGCGTACAATCCAAACTTTGGAAGACATGCTGCGTGCATGTGTGATTGACTTAGGTGGTAGTTGGGATAACCACCTACCATTAATCAAGTTCTCCTATAACAATAGCTACCATACGAGCATTAAAGCTGCGCCTTTCGAGGCCTTGTACGGTAGGAAGTGCAGAACGCCCGTTTGTTGGGCAGAAGTAGGAGAAGTTCAATTATCAGGACCTGACATAGTCTTTGAAACGACGGACAAGATTGTCCAGATTCGTGACCGCCTGAAAGCTACCAGAGATAGGCAGAAAAGCTATGCAAACTTAAAACGTAAACCTCTAAAGTTCGAGGTTGGTGATAAAGTCTTACTTAAAGTATCACCCTGGAAGGGAGTGATGCGATTTAGTAAGAAGGGTAAGTTAAGCCCCAGGTATATAGGACCATTCGAGGTCATCGAATGTGTCGGATCAGTGGCTTACAAGTTGAACTTGCCTGAAGAGCTCAGTGCTATTCATAATGTATTCCAAATCTGCAATCTGAAGAAATGTCTAGCTGATGAATCACTAGTCATACCACATACAGATGTGTACATAGAAGAGAGCTTGAAGTTTGTTGAAAAACCTGTGTCTATCGAGAATCGACAGGTTAAGAAGCTTCGAAGGAAGCATGTACCGATCGTAAAAGTGAAATGGGATGCCCGTAGAGGTCCCGAATACACATGGGAGGTTGAGTCCACAATGAAAGAGAAACACCCTCATTTATTTAATTAAATCTCGAGGTCGAGATTTCTTTTAAGGGGGTGAGGATGTAACACCTCGAAAATTCATGTCCAATAGAATAAGGACACGTGTCATGTAATACAAATGTGTTAGGAAAAACGGATCCAGATAAAGATGTGCGGTAGGATTTAAAAGCGTCGACATGTTAATTTATACCTCTGAGCGACCTATTAATAAATCCCTAACCATAATATATTTAATCAACATCTAAATTATGCAAATCAATCTGGTTATCCTAAATAAATTGATTATAACTCAAGACTTGGATCCAATGTGAGCTCTCGATAATGTTGGCACTTGAGGCATTCAACACAAAGCACCAAAATGTGTAAGAGCATGCAAAGCATGCAAGGTCTGAGCACTTGGCCCCTTTACTGAAAAGAGAGCATGAAAATTCGGATTTAAGTGTCATGGACAAGGCCTAAAAGTTACAAAAATTTTGTCTCTGGTCATCGGTTACGGATCGTAAGAGCTCAGGCTTACGGTCCGTAAAGGGTTGCTTACGGACCGCAAGCTTGAGCTCTTACGGTCCGTAAGGCTGTCGCTGGCAGCAGAATTGGACAGGTGCCTGTTCAGTAGGTTGCACCGCCTTAAGAAGATGGTTTTCAAAAACAGGGACTTTGCAACTGGTATTGGGCAACATAGGGACACCTGGGAGCATCCCATAACATTAGTAGAGTTACATGGCATCATCCAACTCAATTGGGTTCACTATATAAGAAGAACAAGTTGCAACATTCTCACTTGCTCACTTGATGTCAAACTTTTTACCCACTGATGTAATATAATATTTTGGGATTTTTGAAGATTTTTAATTAATTTTAGGCTGAGCATAACATAAGGTTGTAGCTTTAATTCGGTTAATGCCGGTTTTGCCCTTTTGAGCTATAAAATGAGTTTTACAAATCTTTTAGACCCCAAACCTTTTGCTACTGATTTTATATGATAAATAAATTATTTTAAACCTTCTGGAACAACCAAAATATCAGTTTTCTATATAGAACCCGGAAATGGCTCCAAATCGCCTTTTAAGCATTTTTAACGCATAGTATGCATCAAAACTATTTTACACATAGAAGGTTTGATACCTACTGATATTTTAAGTATATTTTATACATTAACAGCAAGCTAAAGTTTTAAACTCAGATTTCCAGATTTGACCTTTAAAGGCTATGTGAAATTACCAAAATGCCCCTACGGTGCATAGTTTGATTTTAATAGATAAATTTCATGTATAACGAGTACCCTACTGTTATGATTTATAAAAATGAGTATTTTTACTAATTATATCAGACCTGTAACTTAGATTATTATTTAAACTCTTTATAACCTTTTAAATGACCAAAATACCCCTATGGGGCATAATTTGAGTTTAAATTCATTTGGGGCATAATAGAAGATATCTTACTGATGTCACAACTTATTTAAGGCATATTAACTTAGGAAACCTGTATATGACTCATATGGTTACTCGTAACTAGTTTGCATATATTAGCCGAAACGGGTCAAACCGTATCATTTTTGTCTAAAAATCCAGAATGTGTTTAGTTTACCCATATTATACAAGTCTTCAAACTTGTCGGGTCTAAATCACATTCTATTCCGGTCTTCGCTTATTCATGCGTTGAACCGAATCTTTCTTTAAAACTAACTGGTCTAAGCTTAAGCTCAATTAAAGACCCGTTAGAAATCTAATAGGTTATTATAAACCTTCGTTCCAGATTAGGAGCCCAGTAAAAGCTATCTGTACTTGCTGATTTGATATACGGCTGGGATTGAATTTATATTTAGCTCAGGTAAATACTTTTAACTTATTTTACCTATACGGGCTTGGGGTACGGTATATAAAATGCCGCTTGGTCAGACATTGCATCTTTAATTATATGAAGGTTAAATCATTGAAATGTCCTGTTTGAAAATGTTTTGTTTGCTTAAAGCCTTTGGGGGGTTAATGACCATGTCCCGGATATCCTTGGCATCATTTTACGAAATGGCCACGACCTAAGCACGGGGTGTAGGCGTACACCTGTCAGTGCCTAAATAAATAATGTGGTGTGTCAATTGATCTTTAACCCGGCATGCACCGGGCTACTGAACGCATAAGAAACATGTAAATCTTTTACAAGTATTATATTCAAATAATTATCCCAAGTTATAAAAAGTTTTGTGCCACGTGCATTCAAATCAATTTTATTAAACTTTTCAAAATGAGTCAGTTAAATTGTATTTACCATTGTAAACTGACGTATTTTTCCAAAAAAGGTTAAGTGCAGGTACTACTCGAACTAGGCTGGCTTTCTCCTAGCGTCCACAATAAGTCTCGCAAGCTTGGATGTCATAAAACTGTTGAACAATATTTTCCTTTTTATTTTTGATCCGCCTGTGGATCTGTTTCAACTATTTGTGATACTTAATATTACAATTCATTAAAGTTGAAATGAATCTATCTTTTGCTTCCGCTGTGCATTTAAATCTGTGTTGTTTGACTATGATGATATCAACTACGTCACGATACTCCCCACCGGTAATACGTGGAAATATCGGGGTGTGACAGGTTAGTATCAGAGCCAACACTGAGTGAATTAAACACTAGCCTTTTGTGTTTAATCTCAGTTACACAATTGCACATTCCTCAAATTTTTGAGTCTAGACAAAGAACATAGGACAAATCCTGATTTTGTTTTATTTTTGTCTGTTATATTTTCCTTGTGTTATCTTTGTTTATGTTGACAGGTCTAAATATGCCGCCAAGATTCTTTAGAGGAAAAGGAAAGGGACCGGTAGCAGGCCACGACCATGAGGCCGGGCCGTCTCAAAGACGAACCTCACCTATCCCCATTAGCACCAGTCTGATCAATAGCCCTAAAAAATCTGTTTGTAATTTGGAAAAAAAGCTTAACTCCGTTAAGTTTTTTTTTAACGGAGGACCGGTGTAGGAAAAATATGTGAAAGGTGGGACTGGTGCGGGGAATATTCAAAGGTGGGACGGTCAATGGCCATTGACCTCTAGTTGTGATTATTACAGGCCAATTCACTAACTCAGAGTCGAGTTTATAGGAAAACCGATAATCCCGATTGATAAAGGAACCAGAACCGATATTGAATTTAGGGTCGCTAATCGGGTTCTGTTATATGTGATTCTCGGGTATCGGTTCGGATCGAGTCTTGAACTTTGCTCACCCCTACTTATAAGGCTTTGAAAGAATTTTTTCATTTTCTACTTTTTTTTAATTAGTAATGGATTGATCCGGATGGATCATGGATCGATCTATATAATTAATTGGATAAATGGATCGATCCATTGGATTAATTAATGAATTAGTGGATATTTTTTAAGATCCAATAAGTGATTTAAATGGATCAGATTAGATTGGATATGGATCAATATCCAATCCATTGACAGGCCTAACGTTACCCGCTACTTTTTCCCTATTATGTTCATCCAGCGGCGAAGCTTGAGATTTTTCCGACCGGGGGGCGGAAGTTACCGGACCTAATTTTTTTTATAAAACCGGGGGGTTGAAAACGTATATACCCAAAAATTTCTATACGAAAACTACATACTCTCCACTACTGAGCGAAAAGTTCGGGGGGTCGGCCGCCCCTTAAAAGCTTCGCCCATGTGTTCATCCTCGTTACTGTTCACGCAAAAGTAATTGTTCATGTTCATCCAAGTTGATGTTTTATGTTCTTGGTCCTTCCTTATGTCCGAAGTGTGTTACATGTCGTGGTTCAAGATCCTAGGAACTTGATCACTTATTTCGTGTTTACTGTTTAGGAGGAACGATGTCATGTGTCTAAATTGTATTTGTAACAAGTCAGACTCTATTAACGTTTATGCTTCAGTGTTAATTATATTTATACTTGTTATATTTTATTATTAGTGTTTTATCAATATATGATCCTATGTTTTTAACCATAATAGAAAACATCCTATGTTTTTTACCTATTCGAGAGGCAGCATGGACAAGTATCCTCTCTAGGGAATGGAGGTACAAGTGGACCACAATTTCCAAACTTGAGTTTGGTTCGTCTACTTTGTCCAAAGGAAAAAACAAAGAGAAGCTACCATATGACATAACAAGGGCAAGGAAAAACATGGACGAAAGCTGTAAACTTGTCAATGCTATACACCAAGTTCTGTTAATGCGCCAGGGTCCAATACACGAGTTCACCTTTAACCCGATCGGAACCTACAACTGTTTTGAACTTGATCAAATAATATTTCATTTGTCAAGGAGCCATACTGTCAAGAAATTAACACTTGCGTTTGATTATACCTATAAGTTACCCTTATGTGTGATAGAGATTTAATCACACAAGAAGGGAAGATGAAATCAAAATCGCAGATTATATTGAAAAAGGAAGAACAAATGATCTCAAGGATCTACAATGGATACAACCACCAAGTGGTCCCAGGGCTCTGCTCTTCTCACGCATAAGCGGAGCCTAACAACTAACCTATTCTAATCCCCCCTTCCCCAAGTCACTAAAGATATTTATTTATAGAAAGTAAAAGTTACATATACCCCTCCCACAATTGAAAAATGACAAACTAGGATAAGATCTCTATCAATACTTCCCCCATAACACAAGACTTGTCCTCAAGGCTTGAAAGAAATCCTCTCTTGGTCAAGAAGGTCCGTATGCTCCAACTGAAAATGCAACCCCTCAATGCCGTCTGATTCATCATCCCCGAGGAGTAACACTCGAAGTTTTCCCTCCGGGCACTTATGAGCAGGGCTATAAGATTGTCCACACTTGTAGCATAGTCCTTTCTTCCGGCGTTCCTCCCACTCGGTACGAGATAGAGAGCGAACACCGCGATCGCGAGAGCTTGCATGTCCACTGGTAGGGCCAAAAGTCCCCATAAATTTGGACACCATAGTACCCAACGACCGAGGCCCGGTCCTGGGATCCGACCATGACAGTCCAGCATGAGAATAGTACCGAAAACGAGACCGCAATGAGTAGGAATCCGATGGTCGAAGCATCAATTCAACATCCTTAGCCAAAGTCATGGCATCAATGCACGAAGTTGGACAATGTAAACGTACCCGCTGTTTGACATCCTCCTTTAGTCCGGCAACAAAATATCCCAGAGTCTGAGATTCCGGTAAACGAGGGACCAAGGACATCAAATACTCAAAATCTTCGATGTAATCATGAATCGAGTCCGATTGTTGAATGGTGGCTAGTTGTTCATACGGATTGTGAATTTCCAAACCACTGAAACGTTGTAACAACTCCGATTGAAAATCAGACTAGGTAAGGGAATCACGTACCTGCGTAATCAGCGTAAACCAGTGTTGAGCAACCCCAATCATGCTCAACTGAGCGAGACGGATACGCAGATTGTCCGGAGTTTGGTTGATGTCAAAATACAGATTAGCTTTCTGAATCCAGCCCTGTGGATCGAAACCACAAAATTCTGGAAGTTTCACCTTCTTCACCTCCCAAGGAAGGCCACTCGAAGGTCCCTGAGAACTCCCGCCAGATTCGAATACATTAGATCCCGAGAACCCATCCTCTTTCCTCTTATCATATTGTTTCATAAACCCCAGCATCATCGTACGGAATTCAGCGTTCTCCACCCGATTCGCTTCCAAGGTAGCAGCGATGGAATCCAGTCGAGAAGACTGATTTGCTATATCACTCTGAAGCTTCTGAATCAATTGATCCTGAATGTCCAGACGAGTAGAGGTGTTCAACATATTGGAGGAACAGAGACAGATGAGAAATTGGAATCAAATCAGATATGGACCATAGCCGCGTAACAGAAATCAGATCTGAGTAATAGAAACTGGAATCGATGGAGAGCAGAGGTCCGGCAATTGAAACAAGGGCAATAACAAATTGGAATGAAGAACTGGAATCGAGCAATTGAAATTGAGGCGATAATTTCGGAAGTTGAATCTGAAATCGAAAACTGAAATTGAAACAGAACCGTGAAATTGATGAGTAGAGGGAGGCAGGTCGGACCAATGATAGAGATTTAATCACACAAGAAGGGAAGATGAAATCAAAATCGCAGATTATATTGAAAAAGGAAGAACAAGTGATCTCAAGGATCTACAATGGATACAACCACCAAGTGGTCCCAGGGCTCTGCCCTTCTCACACACAAGCGGAGCCTAACAACAAACCTATTCTATTCCCCCCTTCCCCAAGTCACTAAAGATATTTATTTATAGAAAGTAAAAGTTACATATACCCCCTCCCACAATTGCAAAATGACAAACTAGGATAAGATCTCTATCAATATGCCTTCTCTTTGCATCAGTTAACAGACCTAGATCTCCATAATGTTGATATTGACCATCAACCAATATTCAGTGGATTTGGTAGCCTTAGAAGCTTATTGATGTGCACAAAATGCAACATATAAATTACATCAAATGTGGCATAAACTAACCCTTTTTTAGTACTAATGTTGGAAAAAATGTGTTTTTGTCTTCCTTTTGTATTTTCAGGATTAAATGAACTCAAATAAACAAAAGAAGCAAAAAGGCAGCTAAATCTAACATAAATACAAGAAAATGAACAAACGTGGCATGCCCGACCCCCCGACAGCATCTTCCCAAGCAAAAACAAGAGAACAGAAGGCTGAACACGCCCCATGCTCAGTGAGCACGGGGGCGTGCCCAAGTGTCTGCAGAAAAGACAAAGTTGTAGAAGCTTCTATCACCCACCACGGGGGCGTGCCCAACAGACACGGGGTCGTGGTCAACTCTAAGATTCGCAAAATCTGAGGAAATCTTGATAGTACAGATACGCTTCTGCACACGGGGTCGTGCCCAGCGGACACGGGGGCGTGGTCAACTAATGCAGACAAACTGCAATTAATGAAGAAAGAGAAGATGGATGGACACGGGGCCGTGCCCAATGGACACGGGGCCGCGCCCGAGCTACTGTTTAGGCTATAAATAGGGGTGCTTAGCTCATTTGCAAACCATCCCTTGGCACACCACCTCTCTCACACTTCACCCACACTCCACCACCACCACAACACCATCATCCACCACCATCATCCATCATAGAGTGTGTGAGTCGTCTCGGGATCCAAGATTGATCGTAAGAGTTCTTGACAATCAAAGGCCATGTTTGCCTAAGTCTCGTACATCACTTGGTGAAGACAAGTGTCTAGTGTAATACTTTTTATTTTTAATCTTTTCGCACTTTTTATTTGGTTATGTATTAATGACTTTAATAACTAGTTTCTTATGTTGAAGGTGATTCTTCCTTATCATTTGTCTGTGGTGTCTTGGCATTATTTTACTGTCTATATAAAATAAAAGATTTTCACCATTCATATCTCCACGGTCTATATGGAGATATGTTGGCTACCTGGTCGGGGGTTAAGGGAATGGTTTGGTAAGAGTCTTGCCTTGTTCAGTGTATAGATCCTGCAAGGACCTCGGTCAAATTTAGTAGGACCTCCTTCAATACCCACCGGTATTGGATGGCGGGGGTCCAAACTCTTTGATCCCCTCATATGTAATCTACTATTAAAACTTTAACCCGGCTACTTAGGACTGTATCCCTGCTGACTCAGACTACTTAGCCGAGGGTAACGTCACCTTCAAAGAGGGGCCTACCACATTATGCATTAATAACTTAATTAATTATCTTTCAATAATCCGACCCTTTAGGATTGTATCCTTGCTGACTCAAACTACTGGGTTGAGGGTAACGTCACCTTCAAAAGAGGGGCCTACTACAATAACTAAGATAATCTCTTAAAAAGTGCAAAAGTGCGGAAATAATCAAAGGTTACACTACACACGAGTCGGATCCAAGTGATTTATCTTGTCTATCTGTTTTTATTTTATTTTATTTTATTTTATTTTCAGCATTTTTAGTTTTTATTTTCTAGTTTAAAACATTTTTCTAAACTTTTGATTTGATTAGACGTTGAGGATAAACCGGTATTAAAAGCTCTTGTGTCCTTGGACGACCTCGGTATCTTACCAACACTATACTACGCTCACGATGGGTGCACTTGCCCATATGTGTGTTTGGTGTTAGTAAAATATCGTGTTTTATAAATTTAAAACTTGACTAACGTGTAAAAAGGGCTAAAAATATATATATAAATATACAACACCACACGCGCATCACTTATGCTTGTATAATGTAAAGATCTCAACAAAAGCTCTTCTTCATCTTTTATCTAATTGTCCATCACTTAAGAGGTTCACTTTGGTAAGTTCTCGCTTGAATATTTATTCTCATGGGCTTTCTAAACTTATCTGAATATTGTAAGTTGCTGCAGGAAGGAGTTATCGGTTGTCAAGATTGCACCATTATTGAGCAATTTGAGTGTTTACCCGTGATTGAAGATCTGACTATCGATGGGTACAATGCCCAAAAGGTAATATTTGTTTTTCCACATAATATATAAGTGAAAGAAAAGAAAATCAAACTTTGGTTGTAAAATTTCGTTTGCTTATTGTAGCTTGTTCTAGACTCAGTTCCAGAAGAGCTTTCAACCTCACTAATCCACCTCAAATACTTTTGTTTCAAAGAAATGTCTTTAGATGTCGACGATCATTTAACTTTTCTTGCTGTTTTGCTCAAATGTTCCCCAAACTTGGAGCACATTGAGCTAGAGGTAAATCTGTTATTTTAATTCTCACCAAAATCTACTGACAAAAATAATGACAACCCTTTCTATAGGCTGAACTGGGGTATAATGATGAAAATGAGATATATTATGGTATATTGGAAAAATACTCAGATGTTTGGATGGAGCATCTGTAGGAATTGATGATTTATTATTTTAACAACTCGAAGCCTTCAATGGAGTTTGTGAAGTTTATCATCTCCAGGTCTCCTAAGTTGAGGAAGGTGTTGATAAGTAGTGTGGTTGATGAAAGGATGAAGAGTTGGAGATGTTAAAAGTTCTCTTACAGGCCCCACGCGCATCACCGGTAGAAATCGTTGTAGAGTAGTTGGGACGGGACGACCACATCAAAGACTTTAGATAACGCAAGAATTAGTTTAAAGAAGTATGATGATAATCTAGACGTATTGCTACTTGTTTTTCTGCTTATATTAGTTAGTTATTTTGGATGCTGGTATTCACAATAGGTGCACTCAAAACTAGGGTGGTAGGGGTGTATATGAGTTAGTTGCTCGAAATCGACTCGTTAGAAGCTCGGGTCTCTAGAGATGTAAACCAACAAACCATACTGTCAAAAGTGAAACACACACAAAAAAATGAAGTATTTTCAACCAATAAACCTTGGCCTACGATAAAATAACCAACAAAATATATATATTTCCAGGATCTGACCTTGTCCCCGTCAAATTATCACCGGCGAATTGGTTTTAAATCAAAAGATATATATTCTGGTTAAGCTATACAGAGAAAGGATTGTAGAAAAACCCTAATCAATAAAGAAGGATGAATGCCCATGATTATAGTCTAGTCCCATCTTGGGGTGGGATAAGGCTTTGGACCATTAGGTCCTGAGTTCGATTTTCATATGGGGGGTTTTTCCAGATTTTTTGGGTTTTCTCCTGAATTGGTGTATAGGCATTATTGCCTAGTGGAGATTATGATCGGGTGGTTCCGCTGGTGGCAGGATGATAATCTAGTGGTCCGTCAGTGATCCAAATTTGTTCTTAAAAAAAGGATGAACAATCTATAAAGTAAGCATTTCTAATGCATAAAATACAAATAAAAATTCAAACAATTAACAAATGTAACATGACATGAAATTAAAGTAGAATACTATACAAATTGTGAATTTAGAACACATACCACGATCAAGATGATATAGATGTAGATGAAATCGTCACAGTAGAATCGTCAATGTAGAAGACTAGATAGATTTAGGGTTCTTGATTGTAAGAAGATTGAATGAAAATGGGAATGAAAACGGAAACTCTCATTGCAAAAAGAGCGGACGAAGAGTTTTAAAAGAGAACATATAAAGGAAAGGGTTTAGTGATTACGAAAACACCAATTTGATAGAATGTTGTGTGAGATAAAAAGCGTGTGTAAGGAGACAGAGGTTGTGAAGTTTGCTGCTCAAAACCTATATGTGAGAAAGATCATATTACAATGTGACAATAATGTCATGTGGTATAAAATTGTTTTGTTTTAGTATAGTTAATAGACTAGATGGTAGAAGGTAAAAGATACAAGCCATTGCCCTATAAAAAAACTTTAAATTTTTATATTAAAGTCATAATAAAACATTAAAATATATAAAACCTTTTGATCTATTTTTGTTTTGATTGCTATATTGGCTGCCAATACGGAATCAAACGAATCGAATTTATTTTTTAATTTTTCTTTTTGTAATTGTATTCTTTTTTTAAGAACAAAGTAGATTAGTATTTTGCTTTTGTAAGTTGGATTTAGCATTAGATCAAAAGAACAGAAGTGGATTAGTTTTTTGGTTAGATTTATTTTTTTGTCATCACTTCACAATATATTTCCAGATCCAATATAAGGAACATTGAAGAAACACCAAATTAATTTGGAGATTAGATTGTGGTTTGTGCCTCGACAAAATAAGGTTAATCCTTTTTCGTTCTCGTCAAAACAGCCAAGATGATCCTGCAAAACAATCAACACACCGTAAGCTCGTTACAAGGAGGATAATAGAGGGGGTTCTCCTTGTAACCACCCCCGGTAGGGGTGAGTAGAAAACCGAAATAACCGGTAAAACCGAACCGAAAAACCGAACCGGAACAAAAACCGACGGTTCGGTTTTCAGATTTTTAATAACCGAAAATTTCGGTTCGGTTTTTGGATAACCATTTTCAAAGACCGAAAAAACCGAACTGAACCGATAAGTTACAATCCATATATTTTTAAGTTTAAGTTTAAGTTGTTTAAATGTTCAACCCAATGCTAGTAGTAATTATTAATTTTATTCTTGATTGTTAAGTGTTTATAATAAAAACATTATATGTTTATTTATAATTGAAGCGGTCTATTTATTACCTACAAGAAATAACAAAATTTTATATAAAAATTAAATGATCTTCAAATTATTATAAAAAAGAATGTCTTAATAAAAACTTTAGAGAAACATAAAAATAGATTATAAGGTTGGTTTATGTAAACAACTAGGTTATAACCCCGTGTATTACACGGGTTGAATAAATAAATTTTATATACTAAATAGTAAAACAATATATCTTTAAAAACCTCATTTATAGCACGGGTTCAATAAATATAATTTTATATATTAAATAATAAAAAGTTATATCTATAAGAACCATATTGTATGGGTTGAATAAATGTAATTTTAGATACCAAATAAAAAGTTATATCTTCAAAACCACGTGTATTACACGAGTTGAATAAATGTAATTTTATATACCAAATAATAAAAAATTACATTTTTAAAAATATGCGCATTATACGGTTTGAATAAATGTAATTTTCTGTACTAAATAATAAAAAATATACATTCTTAAAAAACTACGTGTATTGTACGAATTGAATAAATCTAATTTTATATATCAAATAATAAAAAGTTATATCTTAAAAAACCTCATGTATTACATGGGTCGAGTAAATGTAATTTTGTATAGTGAAAATAAAAATATTTAATATATTAATACAAAGTTTGGTTTTCGTGATAAAAAAAAAGATTATTCTGTTGTTGCAAAATTTTTAACGAAGTCTCAATAAATTTAACCCTTTATTTAAAACTCCGTAAATGTATAAATGATAAATAATATTAGTTAATTTTATTTTAAGTTTCGTAAAATCTATTTGATACCAAACTAAACAAAACGCTCAAATATAATTAATTCAAATAATAATATTGAAGGGGTAAGGTCCCGAAAACCTCTTAACAAGTACTCAGGACCATACCACAACCCTATCTTTTAAGCCTCTCTTGACCTTGCGCGGCCGCGCACTGGTCCTACAGGGAAGGCTTAGGAGAAAAACAACAGACAACACTTGCGCGCCAAAAGGAAGTTAACAAACCCTTGCGCCTCCCTACATAACAAACAAAGGATGAAAATCCTAAGATAAATATTTCCGCTTAAATAATGCCCAGACTTGGGTATTATTTACCCAACTGGTGTCACACGATAAGGAGCCACACCGGATTATGGCAATAACCTCCTAGAAGGCCCAAATCGTGCACCACCAACCGTCTGGACCGTCTGGGACACGTGTCACCATCTCAGAATTTCATAAGATCACAACGATGGCATGGAATTGGAAAGAAAGCTCCATTAATCCACTATCCACGTGGCGATCCCCCAGCCATTGATCAAAAGAGCGATTCGTGTGCTCTCACATCGGATCGAGAAGGTTAACGGAAGGAAATGTAACCGCTTACGGGGTTAGCATCTTCTGTTAATATTTCATCAACGAGTTTTCCCGCCCAAACTCTCGGTTATAAATATGAGGATAATTCAGGTATGAACTCCAAGTTACACACACTTCTTCAATACTACTTCTTCTCCATAAACACCTACTTATTCTCACGCCGGAGTCGGGTCAAGGAGAGAACTCCTTTATCCCCTTGACGAGGCTAACGGTGCTTTGTTTTGCAGAGTTACCGGAGAAGGAGATCAGTCACTTCGAATCAAACGAGTGAAACAACCCTTTTATGCAGATCCAAACCCCCTAGATAACTTGATTCCGGTCATTTATCTAGTGTTTCTTCATTGGCGCCCACCGTTTTTTCTCTGTTTCATCCATTTTCTCTCGTTTTTTCGATTCACCCTGTTGATTCCATTAGCATATGGAAGAAACTTCGTCTCATCGGCAAACCGGCCCTCGGCCAAATGTCGGTAACAACTTTCAGGTTGAAGGAATTCCAGAGGATGCCTCGGATGACAACGAGGTGCAATCCAATCGTGTGAACGAACCTATCACTCCAGGGATACAGCCAGAAATCCCTGTTCACTCAATTCTGCCTCCAGGAGAAACTCCAATCTCCTGGTACGTCAGGTCTCAAGGGGCACTAAATGCAGTATACACACAGCTGTGTGCACAGACTGCTCCCCAAATTCAGTCGCGAAGGCCAGGATCCCGTGCTCATGCTTCTCAACGTGAGGGCCCGTCTCACATCGAAGACACAGAGGTATACTCCAGATCTCCGTCGAGATATGAGTATACCCAATCTGAGAGCCATCGACGAGAGCATCGAGACGAGTCACACTCCCACCGGAGAGGATCAGTTCACACACCGAAACACCTACAACAGTGAAGACGATCCAACCTACCGTATAGGTGACAACGTCAGCGTGTTTAGTCGGTTGAACTATAACAAGTGTAAACCTCGTGCGGTTTACAATCCCAAGGCTGAACACAACTACGATTTGATTTACCGTCCTGCGGAAGCAGCGGAAAATTCAAAGTTTATCATGGAAATAGCTCTGGCCCCACTTGAAAAAGCCAAGCTACCGTCCAACGTGGGTAAATTCAATGGGCTGACAGACCCTGACGACCACTTGAGGGTTTTTACAAGCGCAGGGTTAGTAGGTGGCTGGACCCTACCATTATGGTGCCATCTTTTCGTACAGACCCTTACCAGCGCTGCAAGAATTTGGTTCGATAATTTGCCCATCGGGAAAATCACATCATGGAAAGATCTGCGCGAGAAATTTCTGACTCATTTCAGCCAGCAACGACGATCTATCCGAGACACATCAGATGTGATGAACATTTGGCGTCATGATGACGAAAGTCTGGAGGACTTTATCACCAGATATAACAAGGAAGTACTGGAGATCGGAGGAGTCCATGAGCAGCTGATTCGCGCACAGTTCAAATATGCGGTCAGATGCGATGATATGATAAAGGTCCTGTCTGGGACAGAAGGCCTCCCAAAGAGCTGGGAGAAGGTGATGGCAGCGGCTAAGGTTTACGCCCAAACAGAAAAGAACCTTACCACTAATAGGCCGCCACCACCACATAACCGACCCTCCGACTTAGGCTCAAGCGGCGGAAGGAAATTCAAGAAGGGATGGCGTGACTCTGGATCAGGAAACCATTCATCCGAAGATGCTCGGGCAACGATCAATAAACTTACCGCGCAAAGGGAAACCAAGCAAGAGAACAGGGAGAGACAATGGACTCCCTTAACTAAAACACCCGCGGAAGTTTTAAGCACTGAAGATTATCAGTTCAAGCCGCCGATCCCCATGAAAAACAAGCGTGGACAAGACCCAGCCCAGTATTGTGAATACCACAAGGACAGTGGTCATACCACCAATAATTGCATTTCCTTACGCACAGAGATTGAAAAGGCCCTTAAGAGCGGCGAACTCACACATCTACTACAAAATGTGCGCAAGGAAATAAAACAGATAACTCGAGGCGAGGAAGGCCCGAGCAAGAGGGAAAAAATTAAGGAGTAACTCTATGGTCTCCGCGCTGAAAGACACGATTTATCAAGATAAAGCGGGAAAATAAAGTAAGTTAAGTCTCGTATATTTATTAAAAAACTTTGTAATGGCCTCTGTGCCCTATCCTGAAATAAACAACAAAGTTTATATTATTCTTGTGTTTTTCTTACAAAGTGCATGCAATTTCTTTTAGCAAGCGCAAAAACATTATGGTAAATATAAAATAAAGCCTCATGAACGGTCAGTGATTACGTCACAAATGACCATACGTTCACACATGAGCTTTATACCAACTTCATTCGCCTTACTCAATCAAAGTAATTGTACTCATGCAAAATATTGTAAACTAAAAAAGACGACATACTATTCTCGGCGTACAAATACGTCTTAAAAACTATCAAACACGACAGTGTTTTAGTTACTTACGCGACAGCACAAAAAAAGGGATACACATCCCAAATATTACAGAAAATTGTTCAAAACAATTTCAAAAGAAACCTACGCTAAATCTTCACCTTCATCCGTAAAGATTTCCTTTAGCTGTGCTACGTAATCGTCAGATTGCAGTGCAACATTTATAAGATCCATAACGGGAAGCTGCAAGTTGTTGAATTCTGTCTTTAAAGCTGTAAGCTCAGCACCAGTGTTAACGCCATAAGTCGCGGACCTGCTAGTATCCCAATCAACCTTCAAAGCGCTATTCACATGCTGGGAACACTCAGCGTAGCCTTGGGAATATCCATCCTTCCGCGCGGCAACTACCAAACGCGCTACAGTCTTATCCAGCTCTTCAGAATTCAACACCGACTCAGCAACCTACACAAACGAAAGATAAATAAAAGGAAGGCGCAAAGCAGTCCCGTAAAAAGGAAAAAGTAACTTACACAGGCAATCCCGCGCTCTTTTGTCACACACCGATATTTCCACGTATTACCGGTGGGGAGTATCGTGACGTAGTTGATATCATCATAGTCAAACAACACAATTTAAATGCACAGCGGAAGTCTTGAAATATAAAATATTATTACAAACACAAATGTCTGATAATATAAAAGTATTTCGTACAGACTAGCTTGTAATAATCCACAGGCGGATCAAAACAACAAAAGAAGTTACCAGACTAATGGCTTTTGTGAAGGAGTTGCAAAGTCCTCAACTAACAAGTCCTGAGCAGCTTCCAGCCTATTACGTACTTGTACCTGTCACTTAGACTTTGGAAAATACGTCAGTTTTCACTGGTAAATACACCCAACCGACTCATTTGAAAATGTTTATGAAAATTGGTTTAGATGCACAAGGCACGAAAATATTTTGACACTTTGATTAAAATGCACAAGGCAAAATTAATCTTTTATACTTGGGACAAACTATATCTCATGTTATCAGTTTTACATAACTTGCTCTACATACGGGGCCCGGTTCTATGCCGGTTCAAGATTAACCGACACACCACTTATTCCCTTATTGGGAATCCCATATTGGGTATAATTAATTTATTAATAAGCATATTGCATCTGTCAGGTGTATGCCTACACCCCGTGCTTAGGTCGTGGCCATTGTAATTAATGAGTCAAGGATATCCAGGACACGGTTGCATTAATCCCCAATGTTTCAGTCAAGCAATACGAATTAAAACAGGTTATTTGGATTTCCCGACTTATTGGTCTTTGAATCCCATACCTGACCATGCGGTATTTATATTACCGTATCCCAAGCCCGTATAAGGGAAAATAGGTTAAGAGTATTTACCTGAGCTAGCTCCTGTCTCAAATAGCAAGAATTATAATAACTCAGCCGTATTCACTTAAGTAAGCGTAGGTACAATTTACCGAAAGGCTCTAGTCTGGAATGATGGTATAAATAACCAATTAGAATCCTAACGGGTCTTTACTTAAGCCTAAACTTAGACCGGTTAGTTTTAAGGAAAGATACGATTCAAACGCACGATTAAACGAAGACCGGAATAGAATGTGATTTAGGCCCGACAAGTTTGAAGACTTGTATAATATGGGTAATCTAACCACATTCTGGATTTTGAGATAAAAACGATAAGGTTTGACCCGTTTCGGCTAATTTATGCAAACTAGTTACATAAACCGAACCGAACGTGCAAGAAGCGTAACGGGTAACCATAAGAGTCATATACAGGTTTCCTAAGTTAATATGCCTTAAATATGTTGTGATATCAGTAGGATACCTTCCATTATGCCCAAAACGAGTTTAATCTCAATTTAAGCCCCGCAGGGGTATTTTGGTCATTTTAAAGATTATAAAAGAGATTAATTAAAATTCTGAGATTCAGGTCTGAAATTATCAGTAAAACAACTTAATTTAATAGGTCATATCAGTTGGTGATAAGTCTTATATGACAAAATGGTTTTAAACCCATATTAGGTGTTTAATACGCGTAAAAAGCCATTTTAAGCGATTTCCGGGTTATACAGGAAATCTGAGTTTTCTGATCAGTTTATAAAGTTCAAAATACTTCATTTATTATATAAAATCAGAAGCAATTGGATTGGTGTCAAAATACTATTTAGAACTCATTTTATAAACAAAAAGGGTATAATCGGTATTTACAGAATCAACGCCATACCCTTAGGTTATGAGCAGGTTAAAAATAATTAAAACTCTTTAAAAATCCCAAAATATTATATTACATCAGTGGGTAAAAGGTTTGGTGTCAAAAATTGGGTTTAGATAGGCTTTACGCTAATTATGCCTTTTAATTCATAAGAGGCGTTCTAATTACGCTTTTATGCATAACTCCTAATCTAGACCTCCAACTGATGTGAAAATTTAGGGACATGTTTATAAATCAGTAACAAAAATTATTGTCCTCTTACATTTTCAAAATTCTCATTTTATGGTCAAAAGGGCATATTGGTCAACATTAGGCATTTAACGGAAACGTGTAAACGAATCGGACAATCAACGATCCAACCACAGAGGGTTATACTATCATGTAACCTGGTCCTAAGGAAGCTCTAAGGCATTTCCAAACCCATCTAAATCGGGTCAGAACTGAAGTCAAAGCAAAAGTCAAGGTTTTGCGACTTTCGGTTCCGAACCGAGCCTAAACAGAAAATTGCCGGGTCGAACATGCTTAGACATGTTCTTATACTTATTACCAAGTTATATGAGTGATAAAATAGGTTACATGTCTTCTACATTGCTTAATTACATGTTAATTCGCAAATTAAGTTTCTGTTGACTTTTTATAAACAACTTTGACCCAACAAATGACCTAGTTAGAGCGGAAATCAGAGGGTGCCCTTTTAAGGGTTTAATGCCCACATAATTACCAACTTATAACTACCTTTAATTTGACTAAACACTGGACCATTAGTGATTAATCGATAAGTCAAACCTTAATTACGACGGTTTGACTTTTAGGCTAATAACTAAGCAAAACTCAATTAAGGAAGATCAAGGATACTTACCAAGGTCTAATGCACGATTAGAGATGCTTGGGGAAATGCCTTGAGCTCCAGAAATGATCAGGAGTGAAGGAATGAGTAAATGATCAAAGTTGCAAACAATGGTGCTTTATATAGGGCCTTTGATCCATCAAGATCATGACAAACAATGCTATAACTGATCATGGATCATTCACAAGTGTCCCTAAAGTCTAAAAGCAAGCTTAGGCAGCTCCTGGAAGTGTAAAAGGGCAATATAAGTCGGTTACATGGGCTGAACAGCCAACTTACGAGTTTCTGCATCTGGGAGTTGCTTACGGACCGTAAGGGTCCTAGCATACGGTCCGTAAGGACCAGGCCAGCATGACAGAACTTTCAAAAGTTGACAGTTTGGCCCCTGAACTTCCAAATCTTGATTTTAAGATGTTTTCTTGCACTTGTAACCCCCAAACTTGACTTTTAAGGACTCCAAGTCATAAACCAACTTTGTCAGGTCCCCGGTTATTCATACGATCACCGAAAAGTCTAAATTTCAACGTTGACGCTTTTAACCCCTCGTATACGAATTTTATCATAACGTTCTCATATGATAACGAAACTTGGTGAAATTTTTATCATATCTTCTAGTGAGCATAATTAATCGTTACAAAGCTTCGGGTTTGCTAAAAAGGCCACTCAGAGGTATACTTTAAACATGTTGACACATTTAACCCCTGTAGTTTATAATCTCTCACTTTCTTTCACAATTAGCTTCGCATGATCCACGATTCATTCGTTTAAGGGTATAAACATCATGTAGGTTATTGTAAAGTATATTTATCCATTGTTGACCTTCTGAACCCTTATGTTCACATACTTTCCTTGTTTGTCAACTCTAGTCCTTCTAAGGTAATCCTTTACACGTTTAAAGTTTATGGCACGTGTCAATACTTTATTGGACATGAATTTTCGAGGTGTTACATCCTTACCCCCTTAAAAGAAATCTCGACCTCGAGATTTTCTAAAATGCTGGAAGTACTTTTTGTCGCATAATGGACTTAACTTCAATAACATATCTGGAGTCTTTCCAAGCTCCCAAAGTGACCCCTATATTAGGTACATGTATCCTTTTGGAGCTTCTTAACCTGTCGATCCTCAATCGATACAGGATGCTCACCACATCATAAATCTGCATATCATTATGTGATAGTGCTTCTTGACTTATTGGCGAAACACATCCTTCAGTCACTAATGTGCAATGTATTGCGAGCTCCGCCAAGCTCCTTAAATAGGTTTTAGCTTATAAGCTACTTGATCTTGATACATTCGATTTCCTTTGAATGATTCTATATATTCAGAGCTTAACTAGCCTGAAAATTTAACGAATTTGGCACACCCTTCCTGGGTGATATCTTTTGTTGAACCTTATTCCTTAACAAGAATTTAGGAGGGTTGCTACTTTCATTAATTCTTGATTTTCTGCCGAATACTGGCAACTTACAGATGATTAGGGATTTGTATGATCTTATTCGTTGTTTCCAATGCAACTTTCAGACCCTGATAAGTGGACTTACCAATCTATTGTTCTAATAATAGATGTTTAACATTCCATCCATACAAGGTCTCCAAAGGAGTAGCCTTGATACTTACATAATAATTGCTATAGAAAAACTTATTTTATGGTGAGATGGTTATTCCACCCACTGCTTAAAACTAATCTCAAGGAATAGCTAATCCTTACAGCTAGTCGAATAAATCGACGATCCTGGGCAGCTAATGGCGATTCTTAATTGTTGCCTAAATAGGGTTGCGGTAATCAATGCATAAGCAAGATGAACCGTCTTTCTTATTTACAAAAAAAAATCGGAGTTCTTAGAACTTTGAATTTTGGCTTTATGAAACCTTCTCTAAAAACTTATCGATTTGGCCCTTAGTTCTTCCTATTCCGTTGGTACTAACAGATATAAGGCTTTTACAATAACTGCAGCCCTAAGCGGGATGTTTGTCCTAACATCCACTTGCCTCTCAGGAGGTAAACATGGTAATTCTTATAAAGAAGATAATTATGACACACAGAGATGTCCGTATTCTCAGGCTTTGGTTCATCTATCGATGTCGGTGTCAGATAAATGACACATTCTATTTACAAATGCAAGGATGCCCTAAGTAGAGATACTTATAAGGACATTTTTATATTGGATATCTTATTTGAATACTACTAGTCGACTTTAGTACAATATGACCATTGGGATATCTCAGGGGTTCCATGCATTAAACCTCCATACTGATCAGGCATGGAAGCAATCTATGGGACGCACTAGGATACGCCACTCCTCATATGGCACTTTTATCAAACATAGTTTGGCATTCGCAGACGATAGAAAACAATGAGAAAAATAATAAAATAAAATAAAGTAATATATATTATCGTACTCTTTTTGGGGAAGAGTACTCCAGATTCTTATGAAAGGATTATCTTCGAGGAAGGGAGAGATGGTCATTATAGATTTCCATTGGTAAGTTGTACCTTATATTTAATATATGGAGCTCTTATGAATGTAATCAAAAGTTTGCTAAGCTTATGGTTTACAAAAGGTTTATTATCCCTTGCATTAACGTAAGATACTTAGCAGACACTATTAATGCTAAATGGTAAGGACGTACCTAATGCTATTTTTTTGATATGCACTGTCTCTGGCATTAAACCGGTAGTTCAGGCGTTTCCTTTCTTATCCTTCCCAAACTTAGCTGCTCCTTCCTTGGCAGCTTTAGGGCAATTAGTACTGATGTGGCCCTTTTCGCCACAGCTAAAACAGTTTGCATTCTTTATGTCCCTACATTCATGGGACTGGTGGCCAGTTCTTTTACAGATGCCACATTGCTTTATCTTTTGGTTTGATCGACACTGTCCCTAGTGTTTTCTTTTGCAGGTTTTGCATGTAGGCTTCTTGTTGGAATCCTGTTGGTTATTGTTGAACTCGGATTTGCTCTTCTTAGGATTCTGGGAGTTATCCTCCTCCCTTTGTCTTTTCTCATTAGTTTCATTCTTGATTGACTTTTGTCTCACTATATCTAGAGTGAGAGACAAGGATAAATCTACAGCTGATCTGAAGGTGATTGGCCTTGAAGCCTTAACATTCCCTTTTATTTCGGGTGCCAAACCACCGATGAAACGCGCAATGCGTTTTGGTTCCGGGGTAATTAAATAGGGTACCAATCTAGATAGGGAGTTGAAGTCGGTAACATATTGCTGACAATTTAGGTTCTTCATTGTGAGAGTCAGAAAATCTGTCTCCACCTTTTCCACTTCGTGTTGTGGACAGTAGTTCTCTTTGATAAGGTCCACAAAATTGGACCATCCCATATTGTATAGGGGAATTTTCCCCGTGGACTGCATCATGGCCCTCCACCATGCAAGAGCCTCGCCCTTGAAAGATTGTGAAACAAATTTTACTACGTCCTTATCAGCACAATTCCTGATGTCCACAACAGTTTCCATTTCCTCAAGCCATTCCATAGCATTAATTGCTCCTTTTTCGCCATTGAAATCTCTGGGTTTGCATGAGACGAAGTATTTGTAGGTGCACCCGTCTTCAGTTGAACAGGGCTTATCATAGAGTACTAACTTCTGAGGTTCGCTCTTTTCATCTGAAGAGTGAACGGAGCTCTCCTTACGAGCTGATGTATGTGTCTCCGTATGGACCTTTGAGTGAGTGTCACTCGGTCCCTTTTTGTTCTCAAGGACCTTATCCACGGCTTCACTAATTGCTGTGTCAATCAAGGCCTGAAGAGCAGTGCCATTAACATTTATATTTATATTTGCATCCTTGTTTCTAGCCGCAGTACTGTTGTGTGCTTCGTCGGAATCCATCATTCTGGAGCTTTGGTACTAAACACCAATAATAACATATGCTTAGCCACAAACTATTATGGAATCATCGTAATGAATGATTTATAAGCCATCGTATTATTAAACCATAATGGCTGTTAGGTTTCTAACTTCATTATAGTATGCTACAAGAAAGTACGTCAATTATATTTAGCCTAGGTAAAAAAGGACCATCAATTGTGTTTAAGGTTTGGACCAAGTCCATTACCTTTTGACAGGGAATCACAATGTCACAACTGTCCTTGTTATAACGACAATCTTTAGATAGTTGGTAGGTGTCACACCCCGATATTTCCACGTATTACCGGTGGGCCCGGTGGGGAGTATCGTGACGTGGTTGGTAACGTTATAGTCAAACAACACAATATTTAAATGCACAGCGGAAGCAAAGATAGATATATTTCAACTGAATAATATTGTAATATCGAGTATCACAAATAGTTGAAAGTAATCCACAGGTGGATCAAAAATAAATAGGAAACATTGTTCAACAGTTTTTGACATCCAAGCTTGCGAGACTTATTGTGGACGCTAGGAGAAAAGCCAGCCTAGTTCGCGTAGTACCTGCACTTAACCTTTTTGGGAAAATACGTCAGTTTACACTGGTAAATACAATTAACTGACTCATTTTAAAAAGGTTTAAAAATGATTTGAATGCACGTGGCACAAACTCTTTATAACTTGGGATAATTATTTAAATATAATCTTGTAAACGAATTACATGTTTCTTATGCGTTCAGTAGCCCGATCCGTAGACCGGGTTAAAGATCAATAGACACACCACATTATTTATTTTGGCACTGACGGGTGTACGCCTACACCCCATGCTTAGGTCGTGGTCATTTCGTAAAATGATGCCAAGGATATCCGGGACATGGTCATTAACCCCCCAAAGGCTTTAAGCAAACAAAACATTTCAAAACAAAGCATATCAATGATTTAACCTCTATTCGATTAAGGATTCAATGCTGGACCAAGCGGTATTTTATATACCATACCCCAAGCCCGTATAGGGAAAATAAGTTAAAAGTATTTACCTTTGCAAGTATCAATCACAAATAGCAAGTGCGAGTAGCTTTTACCGGGTCTCCTATTCTGGAATGAAGGCTTATAATAACCTATTAGAATCCTAACGGGTCTTTAATTAAGCCTTAGGGGCTGTTTGGTAGCCTCTTAATGACCATTCAGATGCTACCTCTTAATGGTTTAAAACCTCTGAATGAATAAGAGGTAACCTCAAGTCTGAATGGTTAAGAGGTAACCTGTGAATGGTAAATCATCACATGTCACATTCTTTTACCTTCTCATTGGTAAAACTCTTAATTGTTCCATTAAGAGGTAGCCTCTTAATGACCATTCAGAGGCTACCAAACAGCCCCTTAGCCTAGACCGGTTAGTTTTTAAAGAAGGACACGGTTCGAACGCGTGATTAAGCGAAGACCGGAATGGAATGTGATTTAGACCCGACAAGTTTGAAGACTTGTTTAATATGGGTAATCTAAACACATTCTGGATTTTGAGATAAAAACGATAAGGTTTGACCCGTTTCGGCTAGTTTATGCAAACTAGTTACATAAACCTAACCGAACGCGAATAACGCCTAACGGGTACCCGAAAGAGTCACTAACAGGTTTCCTAAGTAAATATGCCTTAAATATGTTGTGATATCAGTAGGATATCTTCCATTATGCCCAAAACGAGTTTAACCTTAATTTAAGCCCCGTAGGGGTATTTTGGTCATTTTAAAGGTTATAAAAGAGATTAAATGAAATTCTAAGATTCGGGTCCGAATACATCAGTAAAATAACTTATTTTTAATAGGTCATATCAGTTGGTAATAAGTCTTATATGACAAAATGGTTTTAAACATAAACTATGTGTTTAATACGCTTAAAAAGCCATTTTAAGCGATTTCCGGGTTATACAGGAAATCTGAGTTTTCTGATCAGGTTATAAAGTTCAAAATACTACATTTATTATATAAAATCAGTAGCAATTGGATTGGTGTCAAAATACTATGTAAAACTCATTTTATACTCAAAAAGGGTATAATCGGTATTTACCGAATTAACGCCATAACCTTAGGTTATGAGCAGGTTAAAAATAATTAAAAGTCTTTAGAAATACCAAAATATTATATTACATCAGTGGGTAAAAGGTTTGGTGTCGAAAATTGGGTTTAGATAGGCTTTATGCTAATGACGCCGTTTAATTACTAAAATGCGTTCTAATTACGCTAATGAGCATAACTCCTAATCTAGACCTCCAACTGATGTGAAAATTTAGGGACTTGTTTATAATTCAGTAACAAAGATTATTGTCCTTTCACATATCTAAAATTCTCGTTTTATGGTCAAAAGGGCATATTGGTCAACATTAGGCAATTTAACGGAAATGTGTAAACGACTCGGGTAATCAATGAACCAACCACAGAGGGTTATACTATCATGTAGCCTAGTCCTACGGGAGCTCTAAGGCATTCTCAAATCATAATTAATCGGGTTAGAACTGAAGTCAAAGCAAAAGTCAAAGTTTTGCGACTTTCGGTTCCGAACCGGGTCTAAACAGAAAATTGTCGGATCAAACAAGCTTAGACCAGTTCTTATACTTATTAACAAGTTATATGAGTGATAAAATAGGTTACATGCCTTCTACATTGCTAATTACATGTTAATTCGCAAATTAAGTTTCTGTTGACCTTTTCTAAACAACTTTGACCCGACATTTGATCTAGTTAGAGCGGGAATCAGAGGGTGCCCTTTTAAGGGTTTAATGCCCACATAATTACCAACTTATAACTACCTTCAATTCGACTAATCACTGGACCATTAATGATTAATCGCTAAGTCAAACGTTAATTACGACGGTTTGACTTTTAAGCTAATAACTAAGCTAAACTCAATTAGAGAAGGTCAAGGGTACTTACCAAAGTCTAATGCACGACTAGGGATGACTTGGGTCTGCTCTTAAGCTCCAGGAAGCTCCACAAATGCAGATGGAAGGTGTGATCAAAGTGTTGCAACATGATGGGCTTTTATAGTGCTTTTGATCTCATTAGATCATGACAACAAGTGCTACAACTGATCATGGATCATCCACAAGTGTCCCTAGTGCCTAGGAACTGTTAGGGGTCGCCCATGGATGAGAAAATATCTTCCTAAGTCGGTTAAGATGGAAATGGCAGACACCTAGCAAAGATTTCGGATCAGTGGGCCCCTCGCGCCACGCGTAGACCCCCCTAGGGACCCTCGCGTCGCGCGATGCCCCTTCTGATCCAAATCAAATTTTCAGATTTTTACACTTTGGTCCTTGGTTCAAATAAAGTTGTTTCAACATTATTTCTTGCATTATGAGCCCTACAAATTGACTTATAAGGGCTTCAAGACTTATACCCACTTTGTTAAGTCCTTGGTTAACTTTGTTGTCACCCGAAAAGTCATAAACTTCATCGTTGACGCTTTTAACTCTTCGTATACGAATTTTATCATAACTTTCTCATACGACAACGAAACTTGGTGAAATTTTTATCATGTATTCTAGTGAGCATATTTAATCGTTACAAGGCTTCGGGTTTGCTAAAAGGTCACTCAGAGGTATAACTTAAACATGTTGACACATTTAACCCCTGTAGTTTGTATTCTCTCACTTTCTTTCACAATTAGCTTCGTATGATCCATGATTCATTCGTTTAAGGGTATACACATCGTGTAGGGTTATTGTAAAGTTTAATTATCCATTGTTGACATTTGAACCCTTATATTCACATACTTTCCATGTTTGTCAACTTTAGTCCCTCTAGAGTATTTTTCACACGTTCAAGCTTATGACACGTGTCAATACATTACAGGACGTGAATTTTCGAGGTGTTACATCCTCACCCCCTTAAAAGAAATCTCAACCTCGAGATTTACTGAAACAAATGAGGGTACTTTTCTTTCATTGTGGACTCTACCTCCCACGTGTACTCGGGACCTCTACGGGCATCCCATTTAACCTTTACGATCGGTACATGCTTCCTTCGAAGCTTCTTAACCTGTCGATCCTCGATCGACATAGGTTTTTCAACAAACTTCAAGCTCTCTTCTATGTGCACATCTGTATGTGGTATGACTAGTGATTCATCAGCGAAACACTTCTTCAGATTGCAGATGTGGAATAGATTGTGAATACCATTGAGCTCTTCAGGTAAGTTTAACTTATAAGCAACTGATCCGACACGTTCGATGACCTCGAATGGTGCTATGTATCTCGGGCTTAACTTGCCTTTCTTACCAAATCGCATTACTCCCTTCCAGGGTGATACTTTAAGCAACACCTTGTCACCTAATTCGAAGTTAAAAGGTTTACGCTTTAAATCGGTGTAGCTTTTCTGCCTATCCCTGGAAGCTTTCAGGCGATCACGAATCTGGACAATCTTGTATGTCGTTTCAAAGACTATTTCCGGTCCTGTCAGTTGGACATCTCCAACTTCCGCCCAACAAACGGGCGTTCTGCACTTTCTACCGTATAAGGCCTCGAAAGGCGCGGCCTTGATGCTCGTATGGTAGCTATTGTTATATGAGAACTCGATTAATGGCAGGTGGTTATCCCAACTACCACCTAAGTCAATCACACATGCACGAAGCATGTCTTCCAAAGTTTGGATAGTACGCTCACTCTGGCCATCCGTCTGAGGATGGTAAGCCGTACTAAAATTTAAGCGCGTGCCCAAAGACTGTTGGAAACTTTTCCAAAAATGTGACGTGTATCTAGTATCTCTGTCAGAGATAATAGACACAGGCACGCCATGTAGAGATACAATCTTATCTACGTACAATTGGGCTAACATGTCGGAGCTATAGGTCTCCTTAATGGGTAGGAAATGTGCTGACTTAGTCAGTCTATCCACTATTACCCATATAGTATTGTTTCCTTTCCTTGTCTTTGGCAACTTGGTAATGAAATCCATTGTCACCATTTCCCATTTCCATACGGGAAGTTCAGGCTGTTGTAGCAAACCTGACGGCTTTTGATGTTCTACTTTGACTTGCGCATACGTCAAGCATTTAGCTACATAGGCAGCTACAGACTTCTTCAAGCCTATCCACCAATAGTTTGCCTTTAGATCCTGGTACATCTTATCAGCTCCAGGATGAACGGAGTATTTGGAACTGTGGGCTTCCCGGAGGATAACATCTCGTAGTCCTCCATAAACTGGAACCCATATTCGTCCATTTAACCTTAGAATTTCGTCCTTGCCATAGGATAACTGTTCTTCAGTTACTCCTAGCTTTTCATTAGGATAGTTAGCTTCCAACACAGCTTCCTTCTGTGCAGCTAACAACCTTTCATTCAGACTGTTCTTTATCTCAATGCTCTTGGCATTGATTCTTATTGGCTTCACCCTTTCCTTTCGACTCAAGGCATCGGCGACTACATTCGCCTTGCTCGGATGGTATCTTATCTCACAATCATAATCATTCAAAGTTTCCATCCAACGTCGTTGCCTCATGTTCAAATCCTTCTGGTTAAATAGGTGTTGGAGGCTCTTGTGATCAGAATAGATCACACACTTGACACCATATAAATAGTGTCTCCACAGTTTTAGTGCAAATACAACGGCACCCAACTCCAAGTCGTGGGTGGTGTAATTCTGTTGATGCACCTTTAACTGACGTGATGCATAGGCAATAACTTTGCCTTTCTGCATAAGCACACATCCCATCCCGGTGTGTGATGCATCACAATATACCACAAACTCTTCTATTCCATTAGGCAATGTCAACAAGGAGCATTGCTCAACTTCTGCTTGAGAATATCGAAGGATTCTTGCTGCTTAGGACCCCAATCGAACTTTACTTTCTTACGAGTCAATGAAGTTAGGGGTGCAGCAATCCTTGAAAAGTTTTCAATGAAACGCCTATAATATCCTGCCAATCCCAAGAAACTGCGAATTTCTGTGGGCGTCTTCGGCTCTTTCCAATTCATGACTGCTTCAACCTTAGCGGGATCTACTTGGATACCACGCTCACTGACAACATGTCCAAGGAATTGGACTTCACGAAGCCAGAATTCACACTTCGAAAACTTGGCATAGAGCTTCTCCTGCTGAAGTAATTCCAGAATACATCGAAGATGCTTCTCATGGTCAGCCCGACTCTTGGAGTAAACGAGAATGTCATCGATGAAGACGATGACGAATTTATCTAAGTAAGGTTTGCAGACACGATTCATGAGATCCATGAATGCGGCTGGTGCATTAGTGAGCCCAAAAGGCATCACTAGGAACTCATAATGACCATAACGAGTTCTAAATGCAGTCTTGTGTACGTCCTCATCTCTAACCTTCAGTTGGTGATAGCCTGACCTCAAGTTAATCTTAGAGAAGTAACTTGCCCCTTGAAGCTGATCGAACAGATCGTCGATCCTGGGCAATGGATACCTATTCTTGATAGTGACCTTATTAAGCTCACGGTAATCGATGCACAGACGCATCGATCCATCCTTCTTCTTGACAAATAAGATCGGTGCTCCCCAAGGAGACGAACTAGGTCTAATGAAACCTTTGGCTAGCAATTCATCCAGTTGTGTTCTCAATTCCTTCATCTCTGTTGGTGCCAACCTATAAGGTGCTCTAGCAACAGGTGCTGCTCCAGGGATGATGTCAATTTTGAATTCTACTTGTCTATCTGGTGGTAAACCAGGTAGTTCTTCAGGGAAAACATCGGGATATTCAGAAATGACGGGGATGTCTTCAATCTTAGGCTTCGGCTCGTCAATAGTCACTTGTGCCATGTAGATGACACAACCATTCTTCAAACACTTAGAGGCCTTGAGCATAGTCACTTGCTCAGGCAGTCCATACTGGGTATCTCCCTGAATGGTAAGTGATTCACCAGACGGAGTCTTGATCACCACCTGCTTCTTATTGCAGACAATTTGGGCCTGGTTATGAGATAACCAGTCCATACCCAAAACTATGTCAAAACCAGCTAACTTAAAGGGAAGTAGGGACAAAGGAAAAGAGTGGTTCTTAATGGATATAACACATCCATCTAGCACAGTTGAGACGGTCTCTATGGTTCCATCTGCTAATTCCACCTCATACTTCACACTTAAGGTTTTAACAGGCAATTTCAACAATTCACAAAACTTATTATCTACGAAGGACTTATCAGCGCCTGAATCAAAAAGTACTCTTGCATAGACATCATTTATAAGGAAGGTACCTGTGATCACATTGTCGTCCTGCACAGCTTCCTTTGAATCCATCCTGAAGACCCTAGCATTGGTCTTCTTTCCTTCATCAGCTTTCTTTGCATATTTTGGGCAATTTGTCTTAATGTGCCCTTTTTCGTTGCAACTGTAACACGTTGCGTCCTTCAGCTTCTTGCACTCTAGGGTTTTATGTTCCGAAGATTTGCAAATCCCACACGGCCTCGTCTGAGATTGGGATTTCGTGTCAAGTCTGCACCTCCCAAAGTGGTGTTTCTGACAAATCTTACACTTGGGCTTATCTCCAGATTGATGCCCATCCTTCTTAGAACTAGACCCCTTCTTGTGGTCACTGTTTCCCCTGTGCTTCTTATCTAACCGTCGTGAATTGTCATCTTCACGCTTTCTCTTCTCGGCATCCGTGTTCCTCAGCGATCTCTGTCTGACCGCGTCCAGAGTGAGGGACAAAGATATATCAGCTACAGATCTAAAAGTAGCTGGCCGAGAGGCTTTTACACTTGCCTTGATCTCTGGGGCTAAACCCCCAATGAAACGAGTTATTCTTTTGGGTTCCGGGGTCACCAGATAAGGAACCAACCTTGACATTGTATTAAAGCTTGTAAGGTATGCTTGGCAATCCAAATTCTTCATCACCAAGGACAGAAAATCCGACTCAATCTTTTCTACCTCATGCTGAGGGCAGTAGTTTTCCCTGATGAGGGCAACGAATTGTTCCCATGTCATATTATACAGTGGAATCTTCCCTGTAGCTTGGATCAAAGATCTCCACCAGGCTAAGGCCTCACCTTTGAATGATTGAGACACAAATTTTACCACATCCTTCTCAGCGCACCCGCTGATATCAACCACGGTGTCCATCTCATCCAACCATGTCATGCAGTCTATAGCTCCTTTCTCCCCAGTGAAATCCCTGGGTTTGCATGAAACAAAATATTTGTAGGAGCAGCCCTTATCACGGGGTCCTTGATTTAATACAGTCTTTTGAGATGGATCACTCTGCTGATTTGAAGACTGACGATCGTCATCACCTTTCTTTAGCTCATCCTTCTTGGAGGGTGGCTTGCTATGAGCCTCAGAATGAGTCTTAGGCTTGGAATGCGGTGCAGATAGGGTCCTACTCCGAGTCCCGCTATATTCCTGATACTGCCGCTCTATGGCTTTCGTAACAGCGTTGTCTATTAACACTTGCAATTCAGCATCCGCTATATTAATTCGGGCATCATCCGGATTCCCCCGTGGATGACTGTTGATCTCATCCGAGTCAGCCATTGTATCTTGGACTGTTACATCAAATATTGACAATAATTTATTTGGGAGTTTATTATAGAATTGTCTTTTAGGGCAATTCATTAACCATGGTAAACATAGACCATATTTGGTTAATTTGTTACTCACATTTATTTAGGATTTTTATTATAATTTATCCTATTTATCATATAATAACAGTATTATTAGCACAAAAGGCCTAGTCACAGGGACATTTTTAATTTATAAGCCATGATTTCAGAGAATCAAGGCATGAAGGCTTGAACATAGTTCTTTACCTTTTTCTGACAGAGAGTCGTAGACTACTGCTGTCTTTTGTCTTATATGACAATAAGTATGGCCCGTAGGCACTATATTACCAATGTATGGTCAACATATGATCATCTTAATTGATGATTTAATCCCATGATTTATAGATCATTTAGGTTAGTTAGGAATCTTTTGAAGAATCCTATATAAGAATGACGTGTGTGATTTTTAACGAATCACTTCTGCCAGGAGCGCTAACATGTTTACAGATGTTAACAGGGATCCGAATCTTTTAAACAGGTCTTACCATCTTGGCTAAGTCTTTAATGACATGCAGGCTAGGTTATACCTTTAAGATTCTTATTTAATATTTAATAGGTAGATTATTTATAAAAGGAATGATTTTTGATTTATTTATTTCATGTATAATATATTTATGCATATAAGGCAAAAATGAAATTTATAAACTTAACATTCCATTAATTTTTTAAAAGGGTTACACATTGCCCTAAACGGGACTTTCAACAGAAACAATTTGCCAACGCAGGGGCTAAACCTGATAATACAAGTCCACGCAGGGACCAAATACTAGAATAGATGTCCACGCAGGGACTAAAAAGACAAGTCCACGCAGGGACTAAATACACAGATAAATGTCCACGCATGGACTTGATTGAAATAGGAAATACAACAATACATATAGGGATTTAATGATCCCTCTTCTTCTTCCCTTTTAGAAAGCTCGCTAGGCCCTTGAGGAAACCCCTGTTGTTCCTACGTTCCTCTTGGAACTCATGTTCCACCCGACTAAGTCTTTGGAGGAATTCCTCCTGTTCTGGTGGGGAAAATCGTGGTGGCTGCGACTGTTGCCGAATCGGTGGTCGTGCAGGCATTTGATACCCATGAGTTGGATATCCCACTCCCCAAGGAGCTCCATACGGTCCTTCCGGATGTAGGGCGTTGTAATTGGCCGCTACCAAGTATGGGTCGGCTTCAGCGTAATTATAGTTGGTGTGAGCCGGCTGCTCAAACGGGTTGTACGCCATTGAACCGGCGTATGCAGGAATCGGGTTATCAAAACCCATCGGTGGTGGCTGTGGTGCAACTGGTGCAGAGTTCACCTCTGGAATTGGGTTTGAGGGCCCACCCAATTGTGGGTCTTCATGCAGTGGCGGATAGTGACTGCCACTGGAGTGTCGAGGGGTGCTAAAGTGGAAATCCCCTCCTCGCGCGGATATTCTTGCGCCTGTTCTCCGACGCCTTGGTGGTTCTGGAGGTGCTTGATTAGCTGGTGGCGGTGGAGGCGGTGGCGTGACTGCCACGAATCGCGAATCCCCAGAGGGATCCTGCTGCTGCTGGTGAGGTGGTGAATGGTGGGAAGGTGTGAAGTACCATTCATGCTGGTTAAACCTCGCTTGGTAACTGTCCGGACCACCGTAGGGTGATCCGTGGAAAGATGATCCATCGGAGATCTCGATAGGATGGTTGGGGGTTCCAATTGCAGGCTCGACGGGATCCGTGTCCTCGTCCATGTCCATTGCATTATCTTCTGAGAAGTGGTCCTCCGGTCCCAATGGGTTAAAACCCACTGGTTCTTGAATATAGTTTTCCGGATTAAACCGGCCCTGAAAAATAGGTGTGGGGTCGCCGAAAGAATGGTGCGAAAGGGATCGCTGAAGAGGTATATATGAAGGTTGTGGGTTATCGGGCTCGTTTTCAGACTGTGGCCCATAGGAGTTGCGATAGGGAGGCGTTGAACTGTGTGAAACGGATCGTCTAGCGGGCTCAAAAAGGTTCCTCCTGTTTCCCTGAGGATCGGCACTCATAGTGGTAGAAGGAGTTCGCCGGTGTGAAGACCCGGCCTCATGATCGTTGGGGGCGGTGATCGGCCCCTTGCCTCTTCCTCCTCTTCTAAATCTTGGCGGCATAATTCCTGTTAACAATAAAAGATACAACAAGAAATATAAAGGATAAAGTTAAAATTAAAAACAAATTTGGATTTGTCCTAAGTTCTTTGTCTAGACTCGAAAATTTAGGAATGTGCAATTGTGTCATTGAGATTAAACACAAAAGGCTAGTGTTTAATTCACTCAATGTTGGCTCTGATACTAACCTGTCACACCCCGATATTTCCACGTATTACCGGTGGGCCCGGTGGGGAGTATCGTGACGTGGTTGGTAACGTTATAGTCAAACAACACAATATTTAAATGCACAGCGGAAGCAAAGATAGATATATTTCAACTGAATAATATTGTAATATCGAGTATCACAAATAGTTGAAAGTAATCCACAGGTGGATCAAAAATAAATAGGAAACATTGTTCAACAGTTTTTGACATCCAAGCTTGCGAGACTTATTGTGGACGCTAGGAGAAAAGCCAGCCTAGTTCGCGTAGTACCTGCACTTAACCTTTTTGGGAAAATACGTCAGTTTACACTGGTAAATACAATTAACTGACTCATTTTTAAAAGGTTTAAAAATGATTTGAATGCACGTGGCACAAACTCTTTATAACTTGGGATAATTATTTAAATATAATCTTGTAAACGAATTACATGTTTCTTATGCGTTCAGTAGCCCGATCCGTAGACCGGGTTAAAGATCAATAGACACACCACATTATTTATTTTGGCACTGACGGGTGTACGCCTACACCCCGTGCTTAGGTCGTGGCCATTTCGTAAAATGATGCCAAGGATATCCGGGACATGGTCATTAACCCCCCAAAGGCTTTAAGCAAACAAAACATTTCAAAACAAAGCATATCAATGATTTAACCTCTATTCGATTAAGGATTCAATGCTGGACCAAGCGGTATTTTATATACCATACCCCAAGCCCGTATAGGGAAAATAAGTTAAAAGTATTTACCTTTGCAAGTATCAATCACAAATAGCAAGTGCGTGTAGCTTTTACCGGGTCTCCTATTCTGGAACGAAGGTTTATAATAACCTATTAGAATCCTAACGGGTCTTTAATTAAGCCTTAGCCTATACCGGTTAGTTTTTAAAGAAGGACACGGTTCGAACGCGTGATTAAGCGAAGACCGGAATGGAATGTGATTTAGACCCGACAAGTTTGAAGACTTGTTTAATATGGGTAATCTAAACACATTCTGGATTTTGAGATAAAAACGATAAGGTTTGACCCGTTTCGGCTAGTTTATGCAAACTAGTTACATAAACCGAACCGAACGCGAATAACGCCTAACGGGTACCCGAAAGAGTCACTAACAGGTTTCTTAAGTTAATATGCCTTAAATATGTTGTGATATCAGTAGGATATCTTCCATTATGTCCAAAACGAGTTTAACCTTAATTTAAGCCCCGTAGGGGTATTTTGGTCATTTTAAAGGTTATAAAAGAGATTAAATGAAATTCTGAGATTCGGGTCCGAATACATCAGTAAAATAACTTATTTTTAATAGGTCATATCAGTTGGTAATAAGTCTTATATGACAAAATGGTTTTAAACATAAACTATGTGTTTAATACGCTTAAAAAGCCATTTTAAGCGATTTCCGGGTTATACAGGAAATCTGAGTTTTCTGATCAGGTTATAAAGTTCAAAATTCTACATTTATTATATAAAATCAGTAGCAATTGGATTGGTGTCAAAATACTATGTAAAACTCGTTTTATACTCAAAAAGGGTATAATCGGTATTTACCGAATTAACGCCATAACCTTAGGTTATGAGCAGGTTAAAAATAATTAAAAGTCTTTAGAAATACCAAAATATTATATTACATCAGTGGGTAAAAGGTTTGGTGTCTAAAATTGGGTTTAGATAGGCTTTATGCTAATGACGCCGTTTAATTACTAAAAGGCGTTCTAATTACGCTAATGAGCATAACTCCTAATCTAGACCTCCAACTGATGTGAAAATTTAGGGACATGTTTATAATTCAGTAACAAAGATTATTGTCCTTTCACATATCTAAAATTCTCGTTTTATGGTCAAAAGGGCATATTGGTCAACATTAGGCAATTTAACGGAAATGTGTAAACGACTCGGGTAATCAATGAACCAACCACAGAGGGTTATACTATCATGTAGCCTGGTCCTACGGGAGCTCTAAGGCATTCTCAAATCATACTAAATCGGGTTAGAACTGAAGTCAAAGCAAAAGTCAAAGTTTTGCGACTTTCGGTTCCGAACCGGGTCTAAACAGAAAATTATCGGATCAAACAAGCTTAGACCAGTTCTTATACTTATTAACAAGTTATATGAGTGATAAAATAGGTTACATGCCTTCTACATTGCTAATTACATGTTAATTCGTAAATTAAGTTTCTGTTGACTTTTTCTAAACAACTTTGACCCGACATTTGATCTAGTTAGAGCGGGAATCAGAGGGTGCCCTTTTAAGGGTTTAATGCCCACATAATTACCAACTTATAACTACCTTCAATTCGACTAATCACTGTACCATTAATGATTAATCGCTAAGTCAAACGTTAATTATGACGGTTTGACTTTTAAGCTAATAACTAAGCTAAACTCAATTAGAGAAGGTCAAGGGTACTTACCAAAGTCTAATGCACGACTAGGGATGACTTGGGCCTGCTCTTAAGCTCCAGGAAGCTCCACAAATGCAGATGGAAGGTGTGATCAAAGTGTTGCAACATGATGGGCTTTTATAGTGCTTTTGATCTCATTAGATCATGACAACAAGTGCTACAACTGATCATGGATCATCCACAAGTGTCCCTAGTTCCTAGGAACTGTTAGGGGTCGCCCATGGATGAGAAAATATCTTCCTAAGTCGGTTAAGATGGAAATGGTAGACACCTAGCAAAGATTTCGGATCAGAGGGCCCCTCGCGCCACGCGTAGACCCCCTAGGGACCCTCGCGTCGCGCGATGCCCTTCTGATCCAAATCAAATTTTCAGATTTTTACACTTTGGTCCTTGGTTCAAATAAAGTTGTTTCAACATTATTTCTTGCATTATGAGCCCTCGAAATTGACTTATAAGGGCTTCAAGACTTATACCCACTTTGTTAAGTCCTTGGTTAACTTTGTTGTCACCCGAAAAGTCATAAACTTCATCGTTGACGCTTTTAACTCTTCGTATACGAATTTTATCATAACTTTCTCTTACGACAACGAAACTTGGTGAAATTTTTATCATGTATTCTAGTGAGCATATTTAATCGTTATAAGGCTTCGGTTTTGCTAAAAGGTCACTCAGAGGTATAACTTAAACATGTTGACACATTTAACCCCTGTAGTTTGTATTCTCTCACTTTCTTTCACAATTAGCTTTGTATGATCCATGATTCATTCGTTTAAGGGTATACACATCGTGTAGGGTTATTGTAAAGTATATTTATCCATTGTTGACATTTGAACCCTTATATTCACATACTTTCCATGTTTGTCAACTTTAGTCCCTCTAGAGTATTTTTCACACGTTCAAGCTTATGACACGTGTCAATACATTACAGGACGTGAATTTTCGAGGTGTTACAGTAGGCTTGTCACGAGGGACATTAATAGTCATAGGCACGAAGGCCTTGTCACAAAGGACATATAAGATATGGCACTTAAGGCATTAATATATAAGCCGCAATCTTATTGGATCAGAGATCTTAAGATTCGAACATAGTTCTTCACCTTTGGACAGAGAGTCAAAGACTGTAGCCGTCATCTCTTTGGAAGATAATTTATTTTGCCACAAAGGCTAGTCAATGGACATCATTCTGACTAATTGGATGATTGTGAGCTTTAGAGGAGTCAGCCGTGGTGAAGCTTTGAAGGCTACCAACCAAGTAGTAATAATTTGTTTAATTATATAGCGAATTTTCGATCTTGACAATTAAATAGCCATGGTGTAACTCAACCATATAGACCAATAGATAGTATTAAATTTATTTGATTATGCTTGGCCTAGGTTTTTAGATAAACCATCTTTGGCGTTTAAACGGAATATAATCCTTCATATTTATTAGACAGGGGACATAAGTCACGACTGTCAATGTCGTACCGACATTTTATATAGCATAAGGGCTTGTCCCAAGGACTTTTTGATGGTACAGAGGCCTTGTCACTAGGGAAATTTTAAAACACAATCAATGATTCCTTTGGATCGGAAAATTTCATAGTTCATTGTCTTGACAAGAAGTTATGAAATAAAACTATCTTTTCATGTATACATCTTTGCCCGTAGGTATACATCCCAATGGATGTTTTGATGTGTTCATCATGTTCAACGTTTATTAGCCATGATTCCTCTTGATCATTTACGCAAAAAAATAAGGGGTTTGGAAGATTCCTAATATTAAGATGACAAGTGTGATTTTATCGCATCACTGTTGTCAGGAGTGTTAACATGTTTTGTTAACAAGGATTGGAATCTTTTAAATAGGTTCTACCATCGCAGCCAGGTCTTTAATGACATTCAAGCTAGGTTATACCTTTTTAAGATTCTCTTTTAATATGAATACAGGCAGGAAAGGAATGATATTTATTTTATTCAGGATTTTTACCATAAATCCTAATTTACAAGTTAATAATAGCACAAATGGCATAGTCACGTAGACAAGTTTAATTTATAAGCCCAGATTTTTATGAAATTGAGGCATTAAGGTTTAAATCAAAGTTCATTACCTTTTCTTGACAGGGAGTTGTAGGCTACTACTGTCTTTAGTCTCAGAGGACATTAATTATAGCCCGTAGGCATTTCCCTTCTAAGGGATGTTTATGGTATGATCATCTTTTCAGATGCTATTAGTCGAGATCGTATGGATCCTACCGACTATTATGTTTGGACGTATTCCAACATCTTTAGACATGGGTCAAAGACCACCACCGTCGTTGTCTTATCGGACAACAAGTTTAGCCCGTAGGCAATTCATCACTAACGGATGTTTATAATATGATCATCTTATAGGATGATATAAGCCACGATTTCTAGATCATAAGGCAAATTAGGAAATTTTTTAAAAAATTTCCAATATAGGGATGACTATTGTGATTTTCTCGAATCGCTTTTGTCAAGGATGCTAACACTTCTTAGGTGTTAACAATATAATCATCTTTATTTGATGATTTAAGCCATGATTTCTAAATCACTAGGCTAGATAAGAAAATTTGGAAGAATCCAATATAAGAATGACTGTTGTGATTTTCTCGAATCACATTTGTCAAGAGTGCTAACACGTTCTTAGGTGTTAACAAGGATTTGAATCTTTTGAATAGGTCTTACCATATTGGCCATGTCTGTAACGACATTTAGGCTAGGTTTTTACCTTTAAGATTCTTTTTAATATTTAACGCAGAACAATTCTAAATTGAGATGTTAACATGGATCTGAATCTAATTATGGAACTACCATCTTAGCCCGGTATTAAAAGGACACGTGGCTAGGTCTTGTCCTTTTTAGACTTTGCCATTTTATTATAATGGTAGATCTTATAAAAGGAATGTTATTTTTTTCATTTAATTCATATTTCATGTTTAGGATGAAAATTTAAATTTAGTCATTCCATTATAAAATTAAAAAGTTCAGGTTTACCCTAAACGGGACTTGAAAGGAATAATGTTGTCCTAGAAGGGACTGAAAGATAAATATGTCCTTATAAGGACTACTAGGGAAAAGATCTTCAGCAAAAGGAGTTTCTTCTTCATTTTATTTCTGAATGCTTTCTCCTTGGTTGCACGTTTCATCCTGGCCGCGGTACGAAGCTCAGCATTTCAAAGCTCCGGGAGTGGAGAATTCCTATTACGGCCTCTTCGCTTGGCGACGCATCCAATATATATAAAAATTGGAAGCAAAAATTTCCAGATTAGGATTGAGAATATTCCTATGTTAAGTCTAGACTCAGAAGGTCAAGGAATGGGCTAATGTGTCACTGAGATTAAACACAAAAAGGCTAGTGTTTAATTCACTCAATGTTGGCTCTGATACCAACCTGTCACACCCCGATATTTCCACGTATTACCGGTGGGCCCGATGGGGAGTATCGTGACGTAATTGATATCATCATAGTCAAACAACACAATTTAAATGGACAGCGGAAGTCTTGAAATATAAAATATTATTACAAACACAAATGTCTGATAATATAAAAGTATTTCGTACAGACTAGCTTATAATAATCCACAGGCGGATCAAAACAACAAAAGAAGTTATCAGACTAATGGCTTTTGTGAAGGAGTTGCAAAGTCCTCAGCTAACAAGTCCTGAGCAGCTTCCAGCCTATTCCGTACTTGTACCTGTCACTTAGACTTTGGAAAATACGTCAGTTTTCACTGGTAAATACACCTAACCGACTCATTTGAAAATGTTTATGAAAATTGGTTTAGATGCACAAGGCACGGAAATATTTTGACACTTTGATTAAAATGCACAAGGAAAAATTAATCTTTTATACTTGGGACAAACTATATCTCATGTTATCAGTTTTACATAACTTGCTCTACATACGGGGACCCGGTTCTATGCCGGTTCAAGATTAACCGACACACCACTTATTCCCTTATTGGGAATCCCATATTGGGTATAATTAATTTATTAATAAGCATATTGCATCTGTCAGGTGTATGCCTACACCCCGTGCTTAGGTCGTGGCCATTGCAATTAATGAGTCAAGGATATCCAGGACACAGTCGCATTAATCCCCAATGTTTCAGTCAAGCAATACGAATTAAAACAGGTTATTTGGATTTCCCGACTTATTGGTCTTTGAATCCCATACCTGACCATGCGGTATTTATATTACCGTATCCCAAGCCCGTATAATGGAAAATAGGTTAAGAGTATTTACCTAAGCTAGCTCTTGTCTCAAATAGCAAGAATTATAATAACTCAGCCGTATTCACTTAAGTAAGCGTAGGTACAATTTACCGAAAGGCTCTAGTCTGTAATGATGGTATAAATAACCAATTAGAATCCTAACGGGTCTTTACTTAAGCCTAAACTTAGACCGGTTAGTTTTAAGGAAAGATACGGTTCAAACGCACGATTAAGCGAAGACCGGAATAGAATGTGATTTAGGCCCGACAAGTTTGAAGACTTGTATAATATGGGTAATTGTCACGGCCCCAGCCCCGGTTTTACCCGGTCAAGAGCCGCACAGGAACCTGTGGTATTTATGATGTGACAGCGGAAGATTTTCAACAGGATCTTTTGAAACTCAAAATGCCCAATTATTTTATTCCATAAATTGGAGATAAACCCCGTAATTTACAATAGAGGAATTTAACTAGGAAATTCCCTGATTTATTGTAACACCTCGTAAAATCACGTACAATGAAGTATTGACACGTGTAATAAACCTTAATGAAGACAAATGTTGAATTTAAGGGACTAAATTTTTCGAAAAAAAATCGAAAACATTGTTTATGAAAGGACTGGAGGTGTTAGCATACCTAAAATAAGTTTCTAAATAACCTTTTACGGTTTTATATTCACAAATGAGCCACTTGTTGATCAAGTGTAGCCGTGTGTGTAATTAATTGAAAGTTTGCTCAATAAAGGGTTAAAAGCATCAACATGTTAATTCTCACCTCTGAGTGACCTTTTAACAAACCGAGAACCTCATGAGATATGATATACTCTTGGGAATGCCAATCATTGGCCATACAAGGCTTTTATGCCTAAAAGTGAAGTTACGCGCAACTTTGCAAGTATAAGGGACTAAAAGTGTCAATAAGTTTAATTATACCTCTGAATAACCTTTTATCGAGCCCGAAGCATTATGATGTTTAATAATATTTTCAAGAATGCCTAATATGGACTAGATGAGGCTTCAATGCTATTAAATGATGATTTACGCAAGTTTGCGCATTGGGGGGACCTAAAGCGTCAAACTGCTAAAGTATGCCGATTCGTATGTTATCGGACCTTTCGGAATATGACCATGAGTTATACATACCTTAATTATCCTTCTCATAGCTTAGATATAGGCTTTGAGGTGTTTGGTGCGCAAAAATAAACTTTTAAGTCATGTAGGGACTAAAAGTGTCAAAAAAGCGCACAAGTTTGCGTTTACACGCATATCTTACATTCTGAATATTCCCGGACACCCAAAAATTTATGTAAGCACTAAAATATTTTATTTTAGTGTTTGGCTTGATAAAATTCCATTCGTCGCGTCGTTTGGATTGTTTTTCGCGTCCGTCCGTGTTTCGTCGTAATTAGCCGAACAACGTGACCGTACGACCAAACGAACCGACATCCGGCATATTTTTGAGCATGTTTCATGTTCCCCATACTTAGGCATCATTGTAGAGCCTTAAAAATGGTTTAACGGGCCTTAGATGAGTCGGAAATGGCGTTTGGAAGTGCAGGGACTAAAAATGTCAACAAATGAAACTTGTTTGGCTGACCAGGTCCTTACGGACCTCAACACTGAGGACCTTACGGTCCGTAAGTGTTGCCCAGATGCAGCAACTCGTAAATTTTGCCTGTTCAGCCCATTCAAACGTCAAGTACTGCCCTTTTTCACTTCCATGCGCGTCCCCTACTAATTTTAGGGCTTAGGGACATGTGGTAATGATCAGGGATCACTCCTAGCCTTGTTTGTCATGATCTTGTTGGATCAAGAACACTATATAAAGCCCCCATTGTTTGCTATTTTGATCATTCCTTCTCAACTCATCATCTGATCATTTCTGGAACTCAAGGTCATCCTCTAAGCATTCCTGGTCGTGCATTAGACCTTGGTAAGCATCCTTGATCTTCCTTAATTGAGTTTTACATAGTTATTAGCTTAAAAGTCAAACCGTCGTAATTAAGGTTTGACTTATTTATTAATCACTAATGGCCCAGGGATTAGTCAAATTGAAGGTAGTTATAAGTTGGTATTTATGTGGGCAATAAACCCTTAAAAGGGCACCCTCAGATTCCCACTCTAACTAGATCAAATGTCGGGTCAAAGTTGTTTAGAAAAAGTCAACAGAAGCTTAATTTGCAAATTAACATGTAATTAGTAATGTAGAAGGCATGTAACCTATTTTATCACTCATATAACTTGGTAATAAGTATAAGAACTGATCTAGGCTTGTTTGATCCGACAATTTTTGTGTTTAGACCCGGTTCGGAACCGAAAGTCGCAAAACTTTGACTTTTGCTTTGACTTCAGTTCTGACCCGATTTAGAAGGGTTTGAAAATGCCTTAGAGTTTCCTTAGGACCAGGTTACATGATAGTATAACCCTCTGTGGTTGGATCGTTGATTGTCCGATTCATTTACAAGTTTCCGTTAAATGCCTAATGTTGACCAATATGCCCTTTTGACCATAAAACGAGAATTTTAGAAATGTGAAAGGACATAAATCTTTGCTACTGAATTATAAACATGTCCCTAAAATTTCACATCAGTTGGAGGTCTAGATTAGGAGTTATGCTCATTAGCGTAATTATAACGCCTTTTAATAATTAAACGGCGCAATTAGCATAAAGCCTATCTGAACCCAATTTTTAACACCAAACCTTTTACCCACTGATGTAATATAATATTTTGGGATTTTTAAAGATTTATAATTATTTTTAACCTGCTCATAACCTAAGGTTATGGCGTTGATTCGGTAAATACCGATTATACCCTTTTCATTCATAAAATGAGTTTTACATAGTATTTTGACACCAATCCAATTGCTACTGATTTTATATAATAAATAAAGTATTTTTAACTTTATAACCTGATCAGAAAACTCAGATTTCCGGTATAACCCGGAAATCGCTTAAAATGACTTTTTAAGCGTATTAAACGCATAGTTTGGGTTTAATACCATTTTGTCATATAAGACCTATTACCAACTGATATGACCTATTAAAAATAAGTTATTTTACTGAGGTATTCGGACCCGAATCTCAGAACTTCATTTAATCTCTTTTATAATCTTTTAAATGACCAAAATACCCCTACGGGGCTTATATTGAGATTAAACTCGTTTTGGGCATAATGGAAGGTATCCTACTGATATCACAACATGTATAAGGTATATTAACTTAAGAAACCTGTTTAGGACCCATATGGTTACCCGATACGCCTCTTGCGCATTCGGTTCGATTTTTGTAACTAGTTTGCATAAATTAGCCGAAACGGGTCAAACCTTATCATTTTCATTTCAAAATCCAGAATGTATTTAGTTTACCCATTTTATACAAGTCTTCATACTTGTTGGGTCTAAAACACATTCTATTCCGGTCTTCGCTTAATCATGCGTTGGAACCGTATACTTCTTTAAAACTAACCGGTCTAAGCTTAAGCTTAATTAAAGACTCGTTAGAAATCTAATAGGTTATTAAAAACCTTCGTTCCAGATTAGGAGCCCAGTAAAAGCTATCTGTACTTGCTGATTTGATATACGGCTGGGATTGAATTTATATTTAGCTCAGGTAAATACTTTTAACTTATTTTCCCTATACGGGCTTGGGGTACGGTATATAAAATACCGCTTGGTCGGGCATCAAATCTTCCATCGTTAGGTGGTTAATTGAATAATTTGATCGGCCTGTTTAAATATGTTTTGTTTGCTTAAAGCCTTTGGGGGGTTAATGACCATGTCCCGGATATCCTTGGCATCAATCATGAAATGGCCACAACCTAGGTACGGGGTGTAGGCGTACACCTGACAGCTGCATATGTAAAAACTGGTATCCCACCTTAAGGAATCAGCCTTGTGGGCATTATACCTGTGGTGTATCTATTAATCTTTAATCCGGCACGAACCGGGCTACTGAACGCATAAGAAACATGTAATTCTTTTACGAGATTATATATTTAAATAATTGTCCCAAGTTTAAAAGATTAATTTTGCCTCTGTGCATTTTAATCAAATTATAAAAGATATTTTGTGCCATGTGCATCCAAATCAATTTTATTAAACTTTTCAAAATGAGTCAGTTAATTGTATTTACCAGTGTAAACTGACGTATTTTCCAAAAAGGCTAAATGCAGGTACTATACGTAATAGGCTGGCTACTCCAGGCATCAATAATCAAGTCTCGCAAGCTTTAGATGTTAAAGTCTGTTGAACGATATTATCTTTCTGTTAAAGATCCGCCTGTGGATCCATCTTACGTTCCGTTGTAATATTTGATATTACTTTGAATCGGATTGTAATATATTTTATCTTTCATTTGCTTCCGCTGTGCATTTAAATATTGTGTTGTTTGACTATTATGTTGCCAACTACGTCACGATACTCCCCACCGGGCCCACCGGTAACACGTGGAAAAATCGGGGTGTGACAGGTTGGTATCAGAGCCAACATTGAGTGAATTAAACACTAGCCTTTTGTGTTTAATCTCAATGACACATTAGCACATTCCTTGACCTGCTGAGTCTAGACTTAACTTAGGAATATTCTCAATCCTAATCTAGAAATTTTGCTTCCAAATTTTTTTTATTGGATACGTCGCCAAGCGAAGAAGCCGTAATAGGAGTTCTCCACACCCGGAGCCTTGAAATGCTGAGCTTCGTACCGCGGCTAGAATGAAACGAGCATTCAAGGAGAAAGCATTCAGAAATAAAATGAAGAAGAAACTCCTTTTGCTGAAGATCGTTTCCTTAATAGTCCTCATAAGGACATATTTATCTTTCAGTCCCTCTGAGGACACATTATTCCTTTCAAGTCCCGCTTAGGGCAACTCTGTACTTTTATTTTTATATAGTGGATTGATTAAATTTAAATTTTCATTCTAAACATGAAATATGAGATAAATGAAAAAAAAATAACATTCCTTTTATAAGATCTACCATTATAATAAAATGGCAAAATCTAAAAAGGGACAAAACCTAGCCACGTGTCATTTTAAGACCGGGCCAAGATGGTAGTTCCGTAATTAGACTCAGATCCATATTTAACACCTCAATTTAGGATTGTTCAGCGTTAAATATTAGAAAGAATCTTAAAGGTAAAACCTAGCCTAAATGTCACTGCAGACAAGGCCAAGATGGTAGAACCGATTCAAGAGATTCAAACCCCTGGTAACATCTATAACATGTTTACATTCCTGGCAGACGTGATTCGTTAAAATCACACACGTCATTTTTATATAAGGATCTTTCCAAAGATTCCCAAACCCAACTTAATGATCTCTGAATCATGTGTTTAAATCATCAATTAGATGATCATATTTTGACCATACGTGGTAATACGGTGCCTACGGGCCTTGCTCATTTCCATATGAGCCAAAAGACAGTGGTAGCTATGACTCCCTGTCAAGAAAAGGGTAATGAACTTTGATTCAAACCTTAATGCCTCGATTCTCTGAAATCATGGCTTATAAATTAAACTTGTCTACGCGACTAGGCCATTTGTGCTATTATTAAAACCTTAATGCCTCGATTATCTGAAATCATGGCTTATAAATTAAACTTGTCTACGCGACTAGGCCATTTGTGCTATTATTAACTTATAAATTAGGATTTATGATAAACATCCTGAATAAAATAAATATCCTTCATTCCCTGCCAGTATGCATTTTAAAAAGAATCTTAAAGGTGAAACCTAGCCTACGCGGCCAAGATGGTGAAACCTACTCAAGGGATTCAGATCCTTGTTAACACCTAAGAACGTGTTAGCACTCCTGACAAATGTGATTCGATAAAATCACAACAGTCATCCCTATATTGGAAATTTTTAAATTCCTAATTTGCCTTATGATCTAGAAATCATGGCTTATATCATCTTATAAGATGATCATATTATAAACATCCGTGAGTGATGAAGTGCCTACGGGCTAAATTTGTTGTCCGATAAGACAACGACAGTGGTGGTCTTTGACCCTGTCTAAAGATGTTGGAATACGTCCAAGCATAATAGTCGGTAGGGTCCATACGATCTCGACTAATATCATCTGAAAAGATGATCATACCATAAATATCCCTTAGGAGGGAAATGCCTACGGGCTATAATTAACGTCCTCCGAGACTAAAGACAGTGGTAGCCTACAACTCCCTGTCAAGAAAAGATGTTTTGCCTACGGGCTATAATAAATTGTCCATCAGAGACATTGACATTATGATCTTTATGATTCCTTGTCTAAGGTGGTGAGCTATGCTCAAGCCAAATAGTCAATATGATTAATGCAATCCTGACTTATATCATCTAAAATGATGAATCCATTCTAAACATCCATTAGTGATGTTTCGCCTACGGGCCATATTATATTGTCCATTTGTGACACAAACATTATGATCTCTATGATCCCTTGTTTAAGGTTGTGAGCTGCGCTCAAGCCTAATTGTCTATAAGATCATTGCGATCCTGACTAGTATCATCAGTATGATGATCATAAATTCATAATATTGACATCCCTAGTGATGAAATTGCCTACGGGCTATACTTTACTCTATGTAAGTCCCGAAAATACAGATCAAACAACGATATCAAACAATCACCAAGGATGGGCGGAATCCAAACTTGATGATCTTCAAGAAATCAAGAACAAGAAGATGAAGATTTGAATATTCAAATGCTTAAACTTGCATACAATGGGAATTGTCTAATACAAGTTTCTAAAACCAATTGAACCAACCAACATTAGCCCCTAATTATCATTTTCCTATTTATAGTAAGGGGTTTCCCCCAAAACCCTAGGCCCATTATTACCCCAAAGCCCACTCTAATACCCCCACTTCTATAACTTGATCCATTAAGCAATTAATCTACTAATCCATAAACCTATAGGGCCTAACAATCTCCCCCTAGGTTTACTGGATTAGTTGTTGAATCCGTCAAGAGGACCACCAGGCAACGGAGCCGGATCAGCAAACACACGATTCTTGAACTTCCTTTTCAGCTTAGCTTTCAACAAATATCAGCATACCCACATCACTTTGTAGTTGTTCGATCGTCTGATCTTTGCTTGATTTTTGAGCTTGCAAAGATGAGATCTGAGCTTCTTTCAGGGCAGCATCTTGTTCCAACACAATCATTCTTCGCTACAAATTCGCTACATCAACAGCTGTATCATCATCACTATCTCTTTCTTCAACAAATTTCATCTTGCTCGCGGCGAAACGCATGGCTGCTTCATCATGCTCGGAGAAACTGACACCACTGGAACTTTCTACATTGAACCTGATGCCGCTTGAGCTTTCTGGTTGCAAATGAGTTGTTTCAGGCAGATCGAGATCGAAATCGAATTTTAAATCAAAATCGAGATCTTGCTTGCTTGTTTCTTGAGTAGCAGCAGTGACTTGTGGATCAGTGGGCATAGTAGGCTCTGGTTCTGAGCTTGGGCCAGTAGAATGAAAATCAGGAGCTGTTTCGGTTCTTCGTTTCTTGTTAGATGCTTCTTCAGCATCATCTGTCGCATTATCTTCACCATGAACTTCTGTTTCAGGAATAGGTGCGGAAGGAGGGTTTCCGACACTATTCTTCAAAGACTCAATCAGGGCTTGAAGGTCTTCAGTCGTCATTTACGTTGATTCTTGAACGGGTTCCTCAGCTTTCTCAGAGACAAAAACTTCCACATCAATGTCCTCGTCAGATTCTTCTTCGTCTGAGTCTAGAATTTTGTTTCTATCTCAGCTTTCTTATCAGCAAGTGTATGTTGTACGTCATGTTCTTCGGCAACCGTGGCATTCAAAGGCTTTGGTTTGAAAAGTATAAGAACCTGCACACCTCGTAATTCGAATAAGTGGTCTGGGAATACAATGAGAGGATCAGAAATGCTTAAGAAAAGAGATTAGTCCGAAATGTAACTCGAAAGAGAAATGGTTGACAATTTATAGAGTTTCGGATTTGGGCCTGAGATCAACGAGCCAGCCCCAATTCAGAACAGTGGTCCGAATTACATTCGAGAGCAATGGGCCGGATCTGATTCGTTTTATCTGAAACAGTGGGCCCCAATCCGAAACAGTGGGCCAGATTATTACTTTAATGTTTTGCATTTTCAACACAGAAAACATCTTTCTCAAAATCAACGATCCAACCAACCGGGCAACCTTTTTGAGCAAAGAGATAATCAAAACAAAAAAAATTAATAATAGAAAACTAATGGAGGAGTAATATAGGGAGAACCTGCCATGGGATCAAAATCGTTTTCTAACCGATTAAGGAACATTTTTCAGCTCTTCGTTTACTTAGGCTGGTCCACGCAATTGTTGATATGTTTGTCCTCTTAAATCCACCGCTCAAACTTCAACCTTTTGCTTTGTGATACGCTTTTAGGTAGTTTTATACTGTGACATCTGTGTGTCCCAGTCCAAGGCATACCCCCGCGATCAAGGTAAGCACAACGGTTCATCGTAGCAGGTGAGTATACTGAGATCATCCTTTTATTCTATTTTTTTTTGTTTTATTCAACGTCAGACTTCCTGGTGAACAGGTCAGTACTTCCGTACAGCAGAGAGACCAAGGAAGATCTGACGAGGGCCCTTTTATTCTATTTTTTTTTAATGCCAGACTTCCTGGTGAACAGGTCAGTACTTCCGTACAGCAGAGAGACCAAGGAAGATCTGACGAGGGCTCTTTTAGCAAGATATCCTGACTGTGTCCAGGTCAGTACTTCCGTACAGCAGAGGGACAGCCCTGATATCCTGGATGAATCATCAGTATAAAGACCCGAAACCTCAGATGTTGGCTATCTATCAACGCAGGATTTAAGACCATGAAATCATACACCGTTGGTCTGTTACCCACGAGATGTCCAGTCCATTATGTTTGTATCACTTTTGCTTCTTTTGCTTTTCGAGCGGCAGACCTATCAACACATCGCAATGGATCCTAGCCTGTTCAGCTTCAAACCTTACATGTGTTAATCAAGTTCTTTAACACGAAAATTCATTTCATTTCCCAAGCAACTATTTCTCCCCCTCAAACGATACGTATGTACATATATATATTTTTTTGTTTTTTTGCTTTTCTCCCCCTCAAACTATGCATATGTACATATATGTCCCTCTCCCCCCCTAAATTTGTGCATCACACTTTATGCGCAAATTTACTTATTTATTTACATAAATATAGAAACCCGTTTTTTTTTTTTTTTTTTTTTTTTGTAGTCGCTCAGTCAGTGAAAACGCATCATTTTTAAAAGATCCACAAGCACATTGAATCTCGAGATGCTGACAGGTTTTATATAAAAAAAATCCGCGGTAATAGCATCAGTATGGATCTGTTCAAGTTTAAACAATCCTCTGTCATAGCAGTCTCGAATAGAGTGCACCTTGATGTCAATGTGCTTGGTTTTAGAGTAAAAGACAAGGTTTTTGATAATCTGGATAACGGCATCATTATCAAAATAAGTAGTAGAGTTTAGATAAGTCAAACCGTAATCCTTGAGCTGGTGTTGTATCCAAAGAACCTGAGAGCAGTAGGCAGCAGATGCTGTACCGCACCTTGCTTCCGCTGCAAAAGTGAGCTGTTGCTTCTTGCACTGCCATGAGATGAGACTGTCCCTCAAGAATTGGCATCCAGCTGATGTACACTTCATATCCCTGTTTTAACGAACTTGCATGCCCAGAAACATTTTCACTTCTCCCAACGAGCTCATTTCGAACTTCTTTCTCATCACCAATGCATGTTCCTCATCATGATCCAGACCTTTAACTTGCTCGAAGCAACTTTCTCATACCCGATTCGTTGTGGGACTGCACACCAGCAGCTTGAGATTAAGAAACTTCTAGATATTATACCAGATTGCTCCCCCTCACTTGATGCAGTAGCGTTGTTGATCACCGGTGGATCTACAGTGCAATATGAGGGAATTGCTCCCAGAAACAGAGAAGTTCCTTGAGCATTTGAGGGTCCCGAGGAGACTTCAATGTTACGGACTACACCATCAGGGATAGCTACAGCAAGTTCAGAAATCGGCTTCTGAATCGGTCGAAGAACGAAATTGCGAGTCACTCTCGGTTAAGAAAACCTCCATCCCTTTGTTGCACATCAGAGATACGCTCAAAAGGTTGTGCTTCAGTTCTGGGACATAATTGACGTCTGAGAAGATGAGAACCCCGTTTCTGACAGTGCCCTTCATGGTAATTCTTCCAGTTTCCCCTCCCGCGAAGCTGACAAATCCACCATCGAATATTTTTTTGTTATTCAACTGGGATAAGTCTTCTGTCACGTGTCTGGAACAACTACAATCGATAAACCAAGGTCTAACGATCGCCCTCCATAGCCGTTCCTGCACACTTAGCGGAATTAGTTAGAAACTGGAACCCAGGCCATTGTTGACCTGAGTTGACCATCACTATCAGTATATGAAACCAAAAGAAAGATCATATGAATTTTAGTAGTATTTGAGGTTTGAGGTGAAGACGTCGATGTTGACGGTTGCGAACACGGAGACTGGGATCCAACAGGAGTTTTAGGTTTCCAAGTCCTAGTGTCTGAAACACTTTCATTTGATGGAAAAAAATTTGTTTTTCTTTGAAATCTGTTTATGTTTGAATTTTTTTGATTTTCCTGTTTGGCAAGATTCCAGTCTCTGTCAGAAGGCCTTGCTTTGGGAGGACCGTTTTTGGTAAAGTGAGAGTGCATAGCCTTCTGATGATACATGTTCCCATGATGGTAAGGACGATGAACACAATTTCTTGCAATGTGTCCCGGAACTCCACAATTAAAACACGTTTTCCTTTTCGAGAAAAAGACATTTAGTTCTGCTTGTGTTATTCTCGAGAACTGAGCAAGTCTATTCTTTTCTTTTGGTGCTGATTTCTTTTGTTCATGTTTGATCTTGGATGGACCCTGCTCACGGTTGTCAGCAAGAGAGTAAGCCTCCGCAACTTTACCCTTCAGTTTTGATTCAGTTTGCTTAAGAGTCGGGTTTTCCTTTTGAGTCTTCTTTTTGCGTGGTTTTCTGTTTCTACGTGACCGTCTTTTCTTTAAAGGAGCAGATTCAGTAGATTTTGCTTCATTTGAAACACTTTCTTCAGAATCTAATCCTTTGGGATCAAGAGTTGAATCATCTGCTGAATTGACTTCCATAGATTCTTTTTCCTCAGAAACTATGTTTTCAGGAGTTTCTGCAGAATTGGTTTCCACAGATATCTCTTCTTCAGGTTCATCAGTTGAATCAACTGTTGAATTGATTTCCGTGGATCCCTTTTCTGCAGGCTCCAAGATCTCATGAGTTTCTTCAGAATTGGATTCTACGGATATCTCTTCTTCAGATTCATCAACCTCTGAGTCCTTGACATCAACTGATTCTGGTTTCTCACTCGAAGAGCAGTCTATGTTTGAAACTGTTTGACTATCTTCGGGCGTTGCACTACTTGATTCTGAGTGTTTGTCACACTTGGAATTTTCAGAAGCGCTACATTCATTATCTGATGTACCAGAATCTGCAGCTTGAGTGTCAGGTTCATCAGATGATCCCTGTTCATCATTATCTTTATCCTGTTCATGAGTTTCTGTTGTATCAGTTGATGTTTCAGGCACACTAGAATAGTTGCCCGAATCATCAGAATTGATCTCTGAGTCACTTGAAACAGATGTCTCAAGTTTATCAGTCGATACATCAGATTTTCCTGTTAAAACATTTTCATCACCACAATTATAGTCTAAAACCACAGCACCTGAATCATCAGTTTTAATAGGAATACCCCGACTCTCAGCATACCAAGACATAACACAGTTCCAAGCGTAATTATCGCATTCGGCAGCATTTGAATTATTAGCAGCATCAGCAACATCAGTAGCGTTTGAATGTGATTTATCATCTACTGCAGACTGCTCTTCAACTGTTACTGACTCTGCACACAAACTAGAACAGTTAGTATTTTTAACAGAATTAGAATTTGGTAAAATTTCTTGTTGCTCATTTGCGGATGTTTTCACTGGTTCTGTTTCATTCTTTGGTTCATTTTCCTTTTCAGATTCGCCAGCTGATTCATTTGAGCAATTTTTATCCGCATTTTTAACAAAATTCATTGGTTTTTGAAAATCAGCTGGTCTGGCATTCTTTGGTCTGAAGGGCTCCCATGGAACATAGTCACTAGGTTTGCCATACATCATAGTGTCATAATTTTCCATTTCCTGCTCAGTGATTGGCAATCTAGAATAATTATGATTGTATGGTGGCGGAGCCTGTTTATACCCCAAACCCTTTCCCTTGTTTTCTTGATAAGCAAGTTGCACATCGCACAGATTACGAACAGTGTCACTAGAAGTATCAAACTTTTTGATGTTTAACTCGTTTTGTTTATACTTTCCAGTGAGGAGCTCTAGCTCACCCTTCACAGAGTCACATTCAAGAGTTTTGACTGTGAGTCTATGTTTGTAGTCGTGAACCCAACATTGCTGTTGATTCACGTCCCTGTGAAGTTGAGTTATGTCCTTCTTAAGTGCTTCAATCTTTTCATAGAGAATCTTATTATTCTCTCGAAGACTGATGTACTTTCCCATGACACTGTTATAATCCGTGATCAATGCTGAGTTTTGTGATATCAGAAGAGCAACTTTCTTTCTACAGTGCTCTGTACACAACAGAGAATTTAGCATTTCGGAGAGAGATTTCGGTTCTTCAACTTGGGCCTGGGGTGTTGGTTTGGCCACCTCATCGGGATGAGATCCTGTTGATTGTGGGCTCTTCACATCAGATGATGAAGTTGCCACGGGTGAAGGTGAGGGAATCTGAGCAGCGTTGGGATTAGTAGCAAATGGCGAAGTACCAACGACCTTCTGACAGTTAGACGTAGATGACGATGTGTTTGCGTGATTCTGACTCCTCTGCTTGTCTTCCTGGATATATTTATTGACTAAGGAGATCACATCTTTGGTTTCCGTTGTAGCATGATTGTATGTCCCCATGATAACTGCAACACGATAGTCCCATGTCTTGCTACGTGGAAAACCGTACAGAAAAGCCCTGTTAATCCTACCAAGTGTCACATTTAACCCGCTCTTCTCTATTTCAGAAAGCAGTTGCGTAAACCTTCTGATCACGTCTTCTACATTTTCACCCTCAATATATCCGAAACTATCGAGTTGTTTCCAGACCAACTCACGTTGAGATACAGTGCTTGGAGAATTCATCGTTGAATCAAGCGATAACCCGTAAACTTGCTAACTCAAGCACTCCGCAAACGTATGAACCAGTTTCCTTTACTGCACCTCAAAAGCTTGTCAAGACTTGTCAAAACGAACAAACCCCTTCCCCTTTTTAAGATTTCAATATATTTTTTTTAACTTTTAAAAAATAATAATTAATACTTTTTAATATATTATATATAAAAAACCTTTTTAATTAATATTAAAATAAACCTTTTATAATATTATAATTATATATTTTAACATAAACTTTTAATATTAATATATATTAATGATTATGTAATGAATACCTAATTATTATTATTAAATATAATATTATTATTATTAAAAAAAATCAATTCAAATATCCGTACGTTCTTCTTCGTAAAACCAACTTCCCCGAAACCCTAATTTTAGCTCCGCCGCCACCAAATCGGAGATGGTGAATGAAGATGGACGGAGTGAAGGAGACAGCGGCGACTGGAGTAAAATGATGAAGATGGAGGATAGTGCAGTCGCCGGCTATAACCGTGGTCGTCAAAGGAACGGTGGTCGGAGGTGGTGAGTTGCAGGTTTTAGGGTGAACGATGATAAAGGTGGTGACCGGAGGTTGAGGGAATGATCGGAGAGGAAGTTGCAGGTTTATCAGAGGTGGTGTTCGGTAGTTCGCGGTGAAAGATGGAGACTGTATACGATGATGAACGGACAGGAGATTTGAACAGAGGATGATGAACGGAGATTCTGGACGGAGAATGACAGAGATGTCGGAGCACGATGGTGGTCGTGTGTGGTTGACGGAGAAGAACAGTGGAGGTTGACTATGGTGCACGGTGGTGAGAGGTAGTTTGCGTCGGTAACGGTGTCGGAGGATATGTGTATTGTTGATTGCGGATGACTACGGATGATATTGATTAAGAATGATGCGATGTCGGATGATCTTGGATACTGATGGATGATTACGGATGGATGATTACGGATGAGTGTGATGATCACGGATGAAGATTTGGTCCGAAATGATGATTCCGGATAGAACAGTGTGTGTCGGATAGAAGAAGGCTGTATTCCGGATGAAAATGAAACGATCACGGACGGAAGGTTTGATGAATGAAGGTTTCGTAGTGACGATTCCGGATGATTTCGGATATGATTCCGGATGAAAATGAAGATGTATTACGGATGAAACCGTGATGAATTATGATGATGACGGCTTATGATGTCTGACCATGAAGTTTGAAGATGATGATTGACTAATGATTGTTACGTATGAGATGATGATGTACGATGATTTGATAATGTCAGAGGAAGTCACGGATGATGGATGATGTCTGATGATGACGTTAGTCTGCTGTTGATGATGAATTTGATATTTTAAAGATTTTTAACACTTTTTAAGTGAATCACCTAACCACAATATGAAGGTTTTTTAAACAACGCGAAGAACACGATGAAGATCGCGAAGAACACGATGAAGATCTTCAACAAAAACTCAAAATTTCTTGAAAGTTTGATATCAAACTGGCTCTGATACCAATTGTAAGTCCCGAAAATACGGATCAAACAACGATATCAAACAATCACCAAGGATGGGCGGAATCCAAACTTGATGATCTTCAAGAAATCAAGAACAAGAAGATGAAGATTTGAATATTCAAATGCTTAAACTTGCATACAATGGGAATTGTCGAATACAAGTTTCTAAAACCAATTGAACCAACCAACATTAGCCCCTAATTATCATTTTCCTATTTATAGTAAGGGGTTTCCCCCAAAACCCTAGGCCCATTATTACCCCAAAGCCCACTCTAATACCCCCACTTCTAGAACTTGATCCATTAAGCAATTAATCTACTAATCCATAAACCTATAGGGCCTAACAATTGTCGATAAGACAAAATAGTGGTGATCTTTATGATCCCCTATTCAAAATGGTGGGATTATACCCAAACCTAATAGTCAATATGATCGATGTGATCATGACTAATATCATTAGATACGATAATTATATATAGACATCCATTAGTGATGTTAATTGGTTTACCTTTCTGTCAAGTGAATCGCCTTTCAAGACGATGACAGTTGTAGTCTATGACTCCCTGTCCAAAGGTGAAGAACTATGTTCAAGCCTTAAAACTCCTGATCTAATAAGATTGCAGCCTATGAATTGATGTCCTTGTGACAAATCCGCAAGTTATATTTCAAGTCACCCATAACAAGCCTCCATGCTATAATTCGTCGTTCGTGACAAGTTAAATGTTAACATCCCTGGTGACAGGCCTTAGTGCCATATCCTGTAACGTCCTAGAGACAAGGCCATTTGTGTCGTATCTAAATGTCATTACGACAAGGCCTTCGCGCCATATGATTACTTATGTCCTTCATGACTGGGCTTTATGCCATATCTTTCTACGTCCCTCGCGACAGGCTTCTATGCCATATATGTATATATATATATAACCAAAGTCATGTAAGGCTAGCCTTCGAGCTATTTATAATCGTCCTTGTGACAAAGACAGTTGTGACATTATGGTCCCCTGTCAAGCAGGTATTGAATTCGCTCCAAACCTTGAATGCCATTGATAGTCCTTTTGTGACCTAAGCTAAATGTAATAGATATACATTCAAATAGCATTCATTAAGAATGTTCGGGACATAATGGCCTATACGGTTCGTGGATGCCGTGGCTAGTCTATGTCAGGTCATCAGGATGATGACTAATAATGGTTTAATTTGGTAATTAGTACCAAGTTTTGAGTATGAAAAACTCGGATGAGATAGGCAATAGTCGCGATGCCATTAATGCGACAAAAGCAAATAATGTCTCAAACGTAAACCTCAATATTAATGGAGTTAATCTCCAAGCGGTGGTTAACGCAGCAGTTTGAAAGGCCATGGGAAAAAGGTCATGAAACAATCCGAGGAGCCGAATGCTTCTCGCTCTAAATTTCATTCAAAACCACGTTCAATTGCTCATGAGAAGAGCTTTGTTCACACTTCGAATATGAAGGATGAACCAAAGGAGGAGGATAACTCCCAGAAATCTAAGAAAGAGAGCAAGTACAGGCTTAATAAAAAAAAGCAACGAAAGTTCAGTAAGAAGCCTGTATGTAAGAATTGCTATAAAAGACACTAGGGACAGTGTCGAATAGAACCAGGACCAAAGCAGTGTGACATCTGCTAAGGAATAGGTCATCATTTCCCAGGAATGTAGGGACATAAAGAATGCAGTCTATCACGGCTGTGGTGAGTAAGGCCACATCAGAACTAGATTCCATAAAGCTGCCAAAGAAGGAGCAGCTAAGCCTGGAAAGGCTAAAGGAAGGAATGCCTGAACTCACCTGATGAATGCCAAGAGGCAGTTCACGATGTCATCAAGTACATTCCTTATCATTTACCAATGATAATTTCTGCTAAGTGTCCTGATTTAATACAGGCAATAATAAATCTTCATAAACCATAAGCTTAGCAAACTTTTATATTATCCACAAGGTATAACTCACCAAGGAAACCATAGTAACCGATTCTTCTAGTATCGGCAAGGAATCCTTCCGAAAAATCTAAGAGTACTCTTTCTTCGCATAGAGTACAACAACATATGTTATTTTAATTATTTTTCTCATTGTTTTTCTATCGCCTGCGAATGCCAAACTATGTTTGATAAAAGTGCCATATGAGGATTGGCGTATCCTAGTGTGTCCCATAGATTACTTCCATGCCTGATCAGTATGGAGGTTTAATACATGGAACCCTGAGATATCCCAATGGTCATATTGTACTAAAGTCGACTAGTAGTATTCAAAGAAGATATCCAGAATGGAATTGTCCAAGTAAATGTTCCCGATTAAGGAATTCGTGGACTTATGACATAAATGTGTCACTTATTTGACACAAGCAATGATGGATGAACTGGAGCCTGAGATATGGAAAATCTCTGTAGCCTCCTTGTATCTTGATCACCTTCTCCAAAGATTACCCTGTTTACCTCCTGAGGCTAGTAAAGTTAAGATTTACATCCCGCTGTGGGCTGGAGCATTGTGAAAAACTCCATGTTGATTATGGAATAATCGAAACCCTGACTAAGTAAGTTTTACGATATAGACTCATATAGCCTGACTCAATGTTCTGAGGGTTTGATATTGTTAAATAAGAAAGACTGTTCATTTTGCTTATGCATTAATTACCGCAACCCTATCAAGGCAACAATTAAGAATCGCCATTAGCTGCCCAGGATTGTCGATTTGTTCGACTAGCTGTAAGGATTAGCTATTCCTTAAGATTAGTTTTGAGCAATGGTTGGAATAACCATCTCCCCTTAAGATAAGCTTCTCTATAATAATTGTTATATAAGTATCAAGGTGGTCCTTTGGAGACCTTGTATAGATGGAATGTTAAACCTTTACTAGTAGAACAATAGATTGGTGAGTCCAATTATCAGGATCTGAAAGTTGACTTGGAAACAACGAATAAGATCAAACAAATCCCTAATCATCAGTAAGTTGGCATTGTTTGGCAAAAAAACTTGGAATTTATAAAATTCGCAACCTTCTTAAGTCCTTAATAAGGAATAAGGTTCAATCAAAGGTATCACCCTAAAAAGGGTGTGCTAAAAATTTAATTTCTCAGGGTAGGTTAAGCCCTGGATATATATATATATAGGAACATTCGGGAAATCGAATGCAACAAAGGTCAATAGCCTATAAGCTAAAACCTATATAAGGAGCTTGGCAGAGCTCGCAATATACACTAAGGATTTAAAGATGTGCTTCGCCAATAAGTCAAGAAGCATTATCGCATAGTGATATGCAGAATTGTGAGATGATGAGGAACCTGTATCGATTGAGGATCGACAGGTTAAGAAGCCACGAAAAAGATACATGTACCATATTAGAGGTCAGCTTGAGAGCTAGAAAAGGCTCCAGATATGCTATACAAGTTAAGTCCATTATGTGACAAAAAGTACTTCCAGCATTTTAACAAATCTCGAGGTCGAGATTTCTTTTAAGGGGGTGAGGATGTAACACCTCGTAAAATCACGTACAATGAAGTATTGACACGTGTAATAAACCTTAATGAAGACAAATGTTGAATTTAAGGGACTAAATTTTTCAAAAAAAAATCGAAAACATTGTTTATGAAAGGACTGGAGGTGTTAGCATACCTAAAATAAGTTTCTAAATAACCTTTTACGGTTTTATATTCACAAATGAGCCACTTGTTGATCAAGTGTAGCCGTGTGTGTAATTAATTGAAAGTTTGCTCAATAAAGGGTTAAAAGCGTCAACATGTTAATTCTCACCTCTGAGTGACCTTTTAACAAACCGAGAACCTCATGAGATACGATATACTCTTGGGAATGCCAATCATTGGCCATACAAGGCTTTTATGCCTAAAAGTGAAGTTACGCGCAACTTTGCAAGTATAAGGGACTAAAAGTGTCAATATGTTTAATTATACCTCTGAATGACCTTTTATCGAGCCCGAAGCATTATGATGTTTAATAATATTTTCAAGAATGCCTAATATGGACTAGATGAGGCTTCAATGCTATTAAATGATGATTTACGCAAGTTTGCGCATTAGGGGGACCTAAAGCGTCAAACTGCTAAAGTATGCCGATTCGTATGTTATCGGACCTTCCGGAATATGACCATGAGTTATACATACCTTAATTATCCTTCTCATAGCTTAGATATAGGCTTTGAGGTGTTTGGTGCGCAAAAATAAACTTTTAAGTCATGCAGGAACTAAAAGTGTTAAAAAAGCGCACAAGTTTGCGTTTACACGCATATCTTACATTCTGAATATTCCCGGACACCCAAAAATTTATGTAAGCACTAAAATATTTTATTTTAGTGTTTGGCTTGATAAAATTCCATTCGTCGCGTCGTTTGGATTGTTTTTCGCGTCCGTCCGTGTTTCGTCGTAATTAGCCGAACAACGTGACCGTACGACCAAACGAACCGACATCCGGCATATTTTTGAGCATGTTTCATGTTCCCCATACTTAGGCATCATTGTAGAGCCTTAAAAATGGTTTAACGGGCCTTAGATGAGTCGGAAATGGCGTTTGGAAGTGCAGGGACTAAAAATGTCAACAAATGAAACTTGTTTGGCTGACCAGGTCCTTACGGGCCTCAACACTGAGGACCTTACGGTCCGTAAGTGTTGCCCAGATGCAGCAATTCGTAAATTTTGCCTGTTCAGCCCATTCAAACGTCAAGTATTGCCCTTTTTCACTTCCATGCGCGTCCCCTACTAATTTTAGGGCTTAGGGACATGTGTTAATGATCAGGGATCACTCCTAGCCTTGTTTGTCATGATCTTGTTGGATCAAGAACACTATATAAAGCCCCCTTTGTTTGCTATTTTGATCATTCCTTCTCAACTCATCATCTGATCATTTCTGGAACTCAAGGTCATCCTCTAAGCATTCCTGGTCGTGCATTAGACCTTGGTAAACATCCTTGATCTTCCTTAATTGAGTTTTACATAGTTATTAGCTTAAAAGTCAAACCGTCGTAATTAAGGTTTGACTTATTGATTAATCACTAATGGCCCAGTGATTAGTCTAATTGAAGGTAGTTATAAGTTGGTATTTATGTGGGCAATAAACCCTTAAAAGGGCACCCTTAGATTCCCACTCTAACTAGATCAAATGTCGGATCAAAGTTGTTTAGAAAAAGTCAACAGAAGCTTAATTTGCAAATTAACATGTAATTAGTAATGTAGAAGGCATGTAACCTATTTTATCACTCATATAACTTGGTAATAAGTATAAGAACTGATCTAGGCTTGTTTGATCCGACAATTTTTCTGTTTAGACCCGGTTCGGAACCGAAAGTCGCAAAACTTTGACTTTTGCTTTGACTTCAGTTCTGACCCGATTTAGAAGGGTTTGAAAATGCCTTAGAGTTTCCTTAGGACCAGGTTACATGATAGTATAACCCTCTGTGGTTGGATCGTTGATTGTCCGATTCATTTACAAGTTTCCGTTAAATGCCTAATGTTGACCAATATGCCCTTTTGACCATAAAACGAGAATTTTTGAAATGTGAAAGGACACAAATCTTTTCTACTGAATTATAAACATGTCCCTAAAATTTCACATCAGTTGGAGGTCTAGATTAGGAGTTATGCTCATTAGCGTAATTATAACGCCTTTTAATAATTAAACGGCGCAATTAGCATAAAGCCTATCTGAACCCAATTTTTGACACCAAACCTTTTACCCACTGATGTAATATAATATTTTGGGAATTTTAAAGATTTTTAATTATTTTTAACCTGCTCATAACCTAAGGTTATGGCGTTGATTCGGTAAATACCGATTATACCCTTTTCATTCATAAAATGAGTTTTACATAGTATTTTGACACCAATCCAATTGCTACTGATTTTATATAATAAATAAAGTATTTTGAACTTTATAACCTGATCAGAAAACTCAGATTTCCGGTATAACCCGGAAATCGCTTAAAATGACTTTTTACGCGTATTAAACGCATAGTTTGGGTTTAATACCATTTTGTCATATAAGACCTATTACCAACTGATATGACCTATTAAAAATAAGTTATTTTACTGAGGTATTCGGACCCGAATCTCAGAACTTCATTTAATCTCTTTTATAATCTTTTAAATGACCAAAATACCCTTACGGGGCTTATATTGAGATTAAACTCGTTTTGGGCATAATGGAAGGTATCCTACTGATATCACAACATGTATAAGGCATATTAACTTAAGAAACCTGTTTAGGACCCATATGGTTACCCGATACGCCTCTTGCGCATTCGGTTCGATTTTTGTAACTAGTTTGCATAAATTAGCCGAAACGGGTCAAACCTTATCATTTTCATTTCAAAATCCAGAATGTATTTAGTTTACCCATTTTATACAAGTCTTCATACTTGTTGGGTCTAAAACACATTCTATTCCGGTCTTCGCTTAATCATGCGTTGGAACCGTATACTTCTTTAAAACTAACCGGTCTAAGCTTAAGCTTAATTAAAGACCCGTTAGAAATCTAATAGGTTATTAAAAACCTTCGTTCCAGATTAGGAGCCCAGTAAAAGCTATCTGTACTTGCTGATTTGATATACGGCTGGGATTGAATTTATATTTAGCTCAGGTAAATACTTTTAACTTATTTTCCCTATACGGGCTTGGGGTACGGTATATAAAATACCGCTTGGTCGGGCATCAAATCTTCCATCGTTAGGTGGTTAATTGAATAATTTGATCGGCCCGTTTAAATATGTTTTGTTTGCTTAAAGCCTTTGGGGGGTTAATGACCATGTCCCAGATATCCTTGGCATCATTCATGAAATGGCCACGACCTAGGCACGGGGTGTAGGCGTACACCTGACAGCTGCATATGTAAAAACTGGTATCCCACCTTAAGGAATCAGCCTTGTGGGATTTATACCTGTGGTGTGTCTATTAATCTTTAACCCGGCACGAACCGGGCTACTGAACGCATAAGAAACATGTAATTCTTTTACGAGATTATATATTTAAATAATTGTCCCAAGTATAAAAGATTAATTTTGCCTCTGTGCATTTTAATCAAATTATAAAAGATATTTTGTGCCATGTGCATCCAAATCAATTTTATTAAACTTTTCAAAATGAGTCAGTTAATTGTATTTACCAGTGTAAACTGACGTATTTTCCAAAAAGGCTAAATGCAGGTACTATACGTAATAGGCTGGCTACTCCAGGCATCAATAATCAAGTCTCGCAAGCTTTAGATGTTAAAGTCTGTTGAACGATATTATCTTTCTGTTAAAGATCCGCCTGTGGATCCATCTTACGTTCCGTTGTAATATTTGATATTACTTTGAATCGGATTGTAATATATTTTATCTTTCATTTGCTTCCGCTGTGCATTTAAATATTGTGTTGTTTGACTTTTATGTTGCCAACTACGTCACGATACTCCCCACCGGGCCCACCGGTAACACGTGGAAAAATCGGGGTGTGACATTTATTAAAACATGTTTATTTATTTTAACTGAGCCACCTCTTCAAGCTTGTTAGTGCTCCGTAGCACGTGTCCTTGATTTACAGCAGGTCGCCTGAAACATGTTTTAAAAATATTTTATCAGCGGGGAAATGCTGGCGAGTCACTCATTTTGCATAAAATGACACATAGTTATAAATTACAGCATAAGAGCGATTACAATGGCTTCTATCTTATTTTTTATCTGGCGCCGTGTCACAATGGTGATGATGGCATACCACTATTGGGTCCCACCCCAAGTAATGATGATTATCCCTATAGGTCAATGAACCTAATAGGGATAAAATTAGTAATGTGCACAATACCCCACTAGCCAGTGATTCAAGATATCCACGACTTACTCCCTGTAATTCTAACTTTCTGAAAATAATTTTGAGGTATTGTAAAACAATTGAGAAAAAGAGAATGACTCACATTGCAGATTTAACGGGCAGAGTTTAAGCCTACTGATTAGCCTTTTAACCTAATTTAAACAACATGCACACAAACTAGGTCAGTAACTAATACAGCATTTACGATAACTCACGAGATTAAACCCTCACAACGAATGACAAAGTGCGATACTTAAACATCCATCGAATTCACGACGAATGACAAAGCAGAACCCTAATGTGGGCAGCACTTAAACATCCATTGGATAGTTTCAATCGATCGGACATTGAATCGTAGCAGCGATCGAGTTATTACCCTGTTTATTGCGGTAGAATTTATGCTATTGTGTGTTTTTGTAGTAAACAGAAGATAACTCAACGTAGAAAACGAGTTTTAATGTCGAACCAACGCAGAAACTCAAGTGCCAAACTCCTCTATTTATACTGGAAAAACGGCGCGCTCGCGTGTCACGAGAGCTCTCGCGTGGCGCTAGAGGTGCACAAAATAACCGGTTAATTAACCGTAACCGGTTATTAACCGAAACCGTAACCGGTTAATAACCGATTTAGGAATAACCGGTCCAGCCGGTTATTTAACCGTAGGTTAGTAACCGGTTACAAGTTTTTAGTATAATAACCGGTTATTAACCGGTTTTTTTAAACCGGTTTTTTAACCGATAGACTGGTTAACCGAAAAAATAACCGAAAAATTCAAAAAAAAAGGCAAAAAAACCGGTTTTTAACCGAAAATAACCGGTTAAATAACCAAACCGGTTAAAGTAATTAACCGGACCAGTTAAAAAAATAACCGGTTAAAGTAATAACCGGTTAAAGCATTAACCGGTTAAAGTCAAAAAGTCAAATTGACCGGTATAACCGGTTAACCGATCGGGTTATTAAAATTAACCGGTTTGTGCACCTCTACGTGGCGCGAGAGGTCACTTTTAGCATAGGGTAGCCACGTCTGTTACTAGCTTAGCTGAGTTGACCGTTCGCTCAAATTCGATTTCTATCAAAAACTGTTTGGATAATACTAACTAGGGTTTACCCCCCCCCCCCTGTGTTTTAGGGGCCCTGATCCTTATTCCGATTATTCTGAAATTTTTAGGGCTTATGCAGGATCACTTGAGGGTCTTAATTAGGGCTTCCTTTTTAACAAAATAAAATAATAAATAGGACTTTTGATGAGAGTTGTTACATCCTCCCCACCTAAAAAAAAATCTCATCCTCGAGATTCATTGGAATAATTGAGGATATTTCCGCTTCATTTCTGATTCTAGCTCCCAAGTGTATTCAAATCCTCTCTTTGAATCCCACTTGACTTTGACTAGTACTAGTCGTTTGTGCTTGAGAAACTTGACCTTTCTGTCTTCTATCTGTAGTGGTTTCTCTACAAATTTTAGCTTCTCATTTACCTCTACATCTTGAAGAGGTACTACCAGGGACTCGTCAGATAGACATTTCTTGAGATTGGATACATGAAATACGTCATGTACTCCAGCTAACTCTTCTGGTAGTTGTAAACTATAGGCAACTGGTCTTATACGTTGGATTACTGGAAATGGTCCTACGTATCGTGGACTTAGCTTTCCTTTCTTACCGAACCGAACTACTCCTTTCCAAGGAGATACTTTCAATAGTACTTTGTCCCCAACTTGAAACTCTAACGGCTTTCTTCTATTGTCTGCATAACTTTTCTGGCAATCTCGAGCCGTCTTTAATCTTTCCTTGATTTGAGTGATCTTGTCGGTAGTCTCTTGCACGATTTCAGGACCTGATAATTGACTTTCTCCTATCTCTGCCCAACACACTGGAGTTCTACACTTACAACCGTACAGTGCTTCGAACGGGGCAGCTTCAATACTTGAATGATAACTATTGTTATAGGATTGTCCCAATTTCCACCAAAATCAATCACACATGCCCTAAGCATGTCTTCCAGAGTTTGGATTGTCCTTTCACTTTGTCCGTCTGTTTGAGGATGATATGCAGTACTTAGATTTAGTCGGGTTCCCATAGCTTCTTGGAAACTTTTCCAGAAGTGGGAAGTGAAACGACTATCCCTATCCGATACAATGGAGAGTGGAACTCCATGTAAGGATACAACTTCATCTACATACAACTTTGCCAACCTTTCCATGCTAAAGGTTTCTTTCATAGGTAGAAAATGAGCTGATTTGGTTAATCGATCCACAATTACCCAAATCGCGTCATTACCCTTTCTGGTTTTGGGTAACTTAGTAACAAAATCCATTGTTATAAGTTCCCATTTCCATACAGACATTTCTAGTTGTTATAGTAAACCTGAAGCTTTCTGGTGTTCTGCCTTAACTTGTGAACAAGTCAGACATTTAGAAACATATCTAGCTATGTCCTTTTTCATTCCTATCCACCAGAAGTTATTTCTTAAATCTTGGTACATCTTATTGTTACCAGGATGCATGGTATACCTAGATTTATGAGCTTCCTCTAGAATTTGATTTCTTAATTCTCCCTGCTTAGGTACCCAAATCCGTTTCTTATGGAATCTCCAGATTCCATCATTACCTTGTTCTAATTCTTTAATTCGCCCTTTCATTCCTTCAACATCATCATTGATTGCTGTTTCTTGAATGCTTTTCAGTTGGTCCATTAAATCTAATTGTAAACTTAATCTAAGAGCACGAACTCTTTGTTGTTTCTCATGATACTTACGACTTAAGGCGTCAGCAACTACGTTTGCTTTTCCTTCGTGATATTGAATATCACAGTCATAATCACTTAAGATTTCCATCCATCTCCTTTGCCTCATGTTTAATTCTTTTTGCCCAAATATAGATCTTAAACTCTTATGATCTGTATAGACAGTAAACTTACTTCCGTACAGATAATGTCTCCAAATCTTAAGGGCAAAAATTATGGCTCCTAACTCTAAGTCATGAGTCGTATAATTTTCCTCGTGCTTTTTCAATTGCCTTGATGCATACGCAATTACCTTCTTGTGTTGCATAAGCACACATCCTAATCCTAACTTTGAAGCATCACAATATACTTCAAAATCTTCTGTTCCTTCCGGTAAAGCTAGAATCGGAGCATTGGTTAATTTCTGTTTTAAAACCTTAAAAGCCTCATCTTGTTTGGGTCCCCATTCAAACTTAACTGATTTACAGGTTAGCTTAGTTAATGGCACGGCTATCCTAGAAAAATCCTTAATAAACCGTCTATAATATCCGGCTAAACCTATAAAACTTCTAATTTCCATCGCTGATTGCGGGACTTTCCATTTAGTGATCGCTTCTATTTTAGCAGGATCTACGTGAATGCCATCGTGGTTCACCATGTGTCCTAAGAATTGCACTTCTTGTAACCAAAATTCACATTTCGAGAATTTGGCATAAAGATTCTTCTTTCTTAACAAGGTTAAGAGTACATGCAGGTGCTCACAATGTTCCTCCTGACTTTTGGAATAAATAAGTATATCGTCGATGAAGACAATTACAAATTTATCCAAATACGGTTTACATATTCTATTCATCATGTCCATAAATGCTGCAGGAGCATTTGTTAACCCAAAGGGCATGACTGTAAACTCGTAATGACCATACCTAGTTCTAAAAGCAGTTTTAGGTATGTCTTCTTCTTGTACCTTCAATTGATGATATCCGGAGCGTAAATCTATTTTAGAAAAATATCTAGTTCCTTGGAGTTGATCGAAAAGATCATCAATCCTAGGTAATGGGTATCGATTCTTAATTGTAACTTTATTTAATTCTCTATAATCGATACACATTCTCATCGTACCATCTTTCTTCTTTACAAACAACACTGGCGCTCCCCATGGGGATGAGCTAGGTTGTATAAATCCTTTGCTCAGTAATTCATCTAATTGCTTTTTCAATTCTAACATTTCAGTGGGTGATAACCGATAGGGTGCTTTAGCTATCGGTGTAGTTCCAGGAATTAGATGAATTCTAAATTCAACCTCCCTATCAGGTGGTAATCCAGGTAGTTCTTCTGGGAATACATCCAAATATTCTGATATTACTGGAATGTCCTTAAGTTCTTTACTTTTCATGTTAATGATTACTGAAATCATATACACCATTTCTTGTTTTCTGGAATAACTGGCCAATTTCATTATTGAAATGAATTTCAGTGGCTTTCGTGGCTTATCTCCTGTAATCACTACTAATTCTCCTGTGGGTGTATGAATTTCTATGGAATTCTTATCACAAAGAATTCGAGCATGGTTGGCTACTAACCAATCCATTCCTAACACAACATCGAATCCAGCTAATTTCATAGGTAACAGGTTTGCAGAAAAATTATGTCCTAAGAGTTCTATCCTTTCTTCTTGCAAAACCTTATCTATGTTAACGGAATTTCCGTCTGCCGTTTCAACTGTCAGAATCTGTCTAAGTTGTTCTAAGGGTAACTTAAGTGCTTGATAGAATAAAGTATTTATAAAACTTTGGTTTGCACCAGAGTCAAATAATACTTTTGCATAAACGTTGTGAACTAGGAACGTACCAGCTATCACATCCGGGATTAGCTCTGCTTCCTGAGTAGTCAGTTGGAAGGCTCTTACGTTCTTCTTGGTAGTTCCTTCTGCAGGCTTGGCTTTGTTATCAGCTGGTTTGGCCAATTTCGGGCAGTCTGGCCTAAGATGTCCAGCTTCTCCACAGTTGTAACAGACTGTAAATCTCTTCCTCCTGCAATCTTCCTCTTGATGCCCCGGAATTTTGCAGAAATTGCAATATCCCTTGCATCTTCCAAAATGCTTTCTTTTGCAAGAATTGCAAAATGGACCAGTGGAAGATTGCCCGGTTCCTCTTCTCTTGAAATTGTTACGGTTACCCATACGGAATCCTTGGGTAATCTTTTGGGCCACTTCCTTCTTTCTATTCTCTTCTCGCGTCCGTACCAGTTCGTCAGTCAGAGTATTGGCTAAATCCACCGCATCATCAATCGTGCGGGGTTTTGAAGCCTTGACGATATTACGGATTTCACCAATCAATCCCCAAATATAGCAGGAAATAAGTATTGGTTCTGGCGAAGCCAGGGTTGGTACTACTCTCGCATACTCAAAGAATGTTGATGTATACCTTCGACAGTCTACATCCACCATCCGGTGGTTCAGGAATTTATTTGCCATTTGTTCCTTTTCGTATTCGGGACAGAATTTTCTTTCTATTAACTGCTTAAATTCCTCCCAATTCATGGCATAGGCCACCTTTCTTCCTTTGGCATGAAGTACTGTATTCCACCATTCTAACGCCCCTTCTTTGAAAAGATTTGACGCATATATAACCTTGTGTTCTTCAGCACATTTACTTATCATAATTACTGCTTCGGTCTTTTCTAACCAACGCAGTGCTGCAGTTGCCCCTTCATTGCCTGCAAATTCAGCTGGTTTACAAGCAAGGAATTCTTTGTAAGTGCAACCATGCGTTGCAGCTTTTATTTTCTTAGGGAGTGGAGCTTGCAACCCATCATTGTTGTTATTAATATGATTGCCGCCTCCGTTTATGCTATTACTGAAGTTATCTTCAGAAGTACGTTTGCTAGGAATGATTTGTTGAGGTTCAACAGGTTTTTGGGCAACAACAAGGATTGCTGGAATAGCATTGGCTATTCCTTGAGCAACGATATTTTCTATATCTTCGTGTTAGAGTCACTAGTGTGTGACCTTCGGTTGTAAGAGTCCCAATGTATAAAATTATTCGGCTCTAAGAGTCATTGGTGGGTGACCATCCGATTAAAAAGGATAAAAGGAGGGTGACCATCCATTGTACGGGTCACTAGTGTGTGACCTCGGTTGTAAGAGTCATGAGGTACGAGGATCATTTGATTGCAAGAGTTGCTGATGCTATTCACATGGTGATGTGATCCAAAAGAAAGTTAAAGTATAAATGATGGATTCAAGAGCGATAAACATTAACAGAGACATTAGTCTCAAGGAAGAAAGTATGGCACTTGGAGACTTCGAGCCTCACAAGTAAGTTAAAATGATTTGTTCAATACGAATTATGTCGCAAAGGATTTAATAGTTCATATGTTGAATGTGACAAACGGATTTTATAAAAGTCACTAGGTTGTACATGAAAAAGGATTTATAGTTGTTCACATGTTAAATGTGACAGCGAATTTTATAAAAGCCACATGTTGTATGACTAATGATTTATTTATACATGAGATTGTACGTGTCTCGTGATAGATTTTTTTTATATAGAGGTTAACAAGTAAATAAACCCATTAATAATGTGAGTGTTTGCAAAAAGTTGAATGTTAATTCTCAAAGTTAATATGCAATAAAAAGAATGTTAATTGCAAGATTATCCAATGATTGTATAAAGGGTTTTGACAAATTTCTGAATATTGATTGCTGGATTAAGTAGAAGGATAAAAGAAGTCAATTATATTGAAACCCAAATTGTTGTTGATCTTATTCATGTTAGTTGCTTTGTGAAAGTCTTTACATTATATTATCAAGATGAAACATCAATGACTATACAATGTGAACAAATGAAGACAAGGAAGATCATGAGTATGTAGGTGATCATCGGCAATAATTTTCAAGTGGGTTCATCCTCAAACAAAGGTGAATACCCTCTTACAAATCATTTCATTCTTGAGACACAAATAGTTGTTATTTTCGTATGTAATAAAAATGAGGGGAATTGATTTTCATTGAAGATTTTAAAAATAGTGTTAGAGATCTTTTGATCATATGTAAAAAAATGAGGGGAATTGATTTTCATTAAAGATTTTAAAAATAGTGTTTAGAGATCTTTTGATCTCATTGAAGAGTAAAAATGATGCTTAGAAATCTTTTGAATCTTATTTAACAGCTCTGGGATCTCAATATAGTGAGTTTATAATAGAAGGGTTAATTGTCTCTTTTGAGATATTAACGAGGATTTGATTGAAATCATAGGTTATGAATGCGTAAAAAATGGAGTAATGCTTTGTACATTTGTAAAGAAGTTATGTTATCACTTCAAGTGAATATGACTGGTGTGTACAAAAGAAAAAGGTCACACTGGGTCTCACATGCTGAAAAAAAAAAAGAATGTTTTATATTAATCTGACCACAAAAATGGCAAAGTGAAGTTTTAATGATTTAATTCAACTAATATTAGTTTTAGTAAAATAAATACACCTATTCTTAAGTGTTGAAACTATAATTAATGTAATAAATCATAATATTCATGCAAGATGGATATTAAAAATGAATGACATACCCCTACATCTGAAGTGGAATGCTCTTCTTATGGTATCAAGCATTATGATCCATTATTCAAAGTCCACATGCAAGATGTGCGACTAAAGTGCATATGATTGTCGATTACAATTGTGTATCTAACCGTTGCTCAAAGATATTCTAGTCAATTTGAATCATGTATGAAACATGGCATTGATGGGAAATTAAATGGTTTTATCATTATGGTCTGAAAGAGTATGTCATAAGGATGGACTGAATTTATAAAGAATCACAATGAATAAATGGGAGGATATATTATAAAGAAGACGGGCTGAAATATGTCTAAAAGATTGTTATCTTTAAACTGCATACACAAATATGTTGGTGTGATTTAGATGTGTTTAGATTGACTAATGAAGCCGAAATTCAAGAAGTAGGGGTGTACTGATAAAGATTTGGTGCCTATTAGTACAAGACTTAGCCCCAAAGAGAGAGAGAGAGAGAGAAATCATTAGAGAGTTCATATTCGATGAAGTCAAGCGATTAAAGTAAGTTTCTTTGTGATTTATATTCATATGATGCGATACCAAATAGTTATTTATAATGAACACAAAGCAGATATTGTTTGTCTTCTGGGCATATTATGAAATATAATATTCAGAATTTGACCAGACAGGAATTTTGGCCAATTTGGTCAAGGGTTTTCAATCTTGATAGATTAAAATGATGAAACCACATCGCACACCTAGTATGATGTATAACGAGTATGTAATATCCAATGTTACAACTTTATATATGATTACAAGTTGATATTGGTCATATATTGTAAAAGACCAAAGAAGTTGCATAATGAGTAGATTGAGTTGTTCTATTTTGATTTGGCCTAAGAGGTTGTAGAATACTATTCAATGATGTGATTATAAAGTGACTTAATATACACAGGATGGGCGATAATAAGTAGACATTAGACATGTTTATGTAATTGACAAGGGTTATAAGGTGTGTTATCTATTGAATTTATTTTAAGTTTGCTTTAGAATTGGTATCATTAGTTAGTCGTGGTATGAAGACGGCTTATTGTAATAACATGTGTTACATGCAATTGTCTAGTATGTAACAGGCTGGACTAGCTACTCAAAAGATAGGATGGCCCAATATCAAGGGATGATACGTAACTATAATGTGAGAAATGTATTCTCACCAAGTAGTGAGGTATGTGTTTCACTATTATAAACAAATTAATTTCTGTGGGTAAAATTTAGTTTCGAGGACGAAACCCTCTTTTAGGAGGGTAGATTTGTAACATCCCTGTTGGATCGTTGTTTGACCCGTTTGAGTCGTTCAGAAGAGTTGTACGTCTAGTTCAAAGGCGGAATCAGAGAACTAGATACCGAAACAGCTTGATAATCTTTAATCTGTCTATTATATTGCTTTTAACATCTATTACAACCTGACAGAAATTCAGCAGCACCTCGTTACAGATCTGAAGGTCGCGCTACCAAATGAACAACAATGCACCTATTTATAGTTGGAGTGATTCCACTTATATGGTCATGCCATAGAAGCGGAATCTGATTTCACTTATATGGACATGTCCATATGAGTGGAATCACTTGTTTCTGATTTCACTTATATGGACATGTCCATATGAGTGAAATCACTCCCTTAACTTCTAACAATTGTTTCTCGAACCTCGTGCACTGGATATTCTAATCTAACCTAATACGTTACATGATACAAGACAAAGTCAATAGACGCAAGTGCACTAACAGACTCCCCCTCGGATATTGACGAAGTCTTCAGTGACTATTCTCTGTTAAGACACATGTTCAGTCTTGATCATTCTGTCTTTTCTTTCAAGATGTAACATTATAAGCATCCATCAATCTTTCTCTTCTTCTATCAGCTTCAGGCTCCCCCTTTCATCAAGCTTCCATGCTTTGGGATCGACACCTAGCTTTCCAACTACAAGCTTCTCTTTGCTTCAAACTTGTCTTCAGACTCCCCCTTAGACTCTGCTCTTGGGATCGTAATCTGGACTATCTGCAATCACTCAAACATTCATAAATACAATGTTTTCGCATTATCAATCAAATTCTCTAACTCACTCCCCCTATCAACAAACTTTATAGATTTGGCAGTGTTAAAAAAATCCAACTCCCTCACAATTTATCATCCAAGTTCAAATTAATGACCTTGGAGATATCACAAACTGTTTTTGATTTTAAAACTTCAAGTTTCAATTTAATGAACTTGTTTTATTTTTAGAAACACAATCAGCTTACTTAAATTTTGAAACTCAGCATTCAGACATCGGTTGTCGAAAATAAAGCAGAAATCAAAATCTTTTTGTATTTTCTGAAACTATAAAGCAATAAAGAAATATGTACAAACATATTTACAGACAATATTTTTGTTTGAGTATGCGTCAGAGGATCATATCAGTTTATGACAAGTCACAAGTACCGTTGAGCTTAAAAACACATTACGCATTAAACAATTCACTTAGATTGTCGATATACTGATCCACTTAAATTTTCATACAAACTTCAACTGATTCAGGATACGAATTAGGTATTTTAGGAACTTAAACCTATTCATGTGTCCCACCTCTTGAATATACTCCTGTATCCAGAATCCCAATAATCAGTCTTACAGGTGAGTATACTACAATGATATCTGTATATAAATTAGGTATGCGAGGGCCGAGGGATCTCAGGTCGATACTTCCGTATACGCAGAGAGATATCAGCTTCGACTTTAAGGTATGTCCCCTTTAGAGGATCTTTTTGCTTACAACAGCAGCGACTATCAATTTTATTGTTTCATCGGCATGCTGAGGGTTTAATGCTATGTTTCAAGCATTGCAGCAAGTATTAGCCAGGGACTAGGTCAGAACTACCGTTCAGCAGAAGTCCTGGAATAATACCCCAGACATCATAGAGTATAAAGACCTAGTATATCAGATTAAGAGACCTTTCAAACGAGATTTCAGGGGTTACCTATATATCCAAGTAGTGTTCCCCACAAAATAAGTAAGTTTGAATTTAGGTTTATATCCCGAAAAAGTTTACTAAATGTATAAAAATCTACCGACACATCCACGGTGAGATCGTTTAACACATTTAAACTTTCCATTTCTTTAGCGTACTGTAACTGTCTACTGATGTACTATCATTTCCTCTTTTTACGCAAAAACTCAAAATTTTGAATTTTATCATGTTTTTGACTTTTTCAAATTTTCAAATGTTTTTGTATTTTCTAACAACATTACTCCCCCTAAAATGCAAAATCATATAAAGAAAATTTGACAACCAACACTGATAGCTTTATCTCGCCATCCATTTTCTGCATCTCATGCTCTGTTTTGCAGAAAATAATGTACCCCCATGATTTACAACCCATTGATCTTAACAGTTTGAAAACCGTTTTTCAATCTGATGAAAGTAATCATGTTTGTTCAGCCGTGAGGGTTTCGGCATATTCAATCAAAACTCCCCCTTACAACAAACTATTTTCCCATAATGATTAAGTTTGTTTTAATCAGAATGGTTTTTCCGGAAAAATTAGTTTGTTTACACATCACTTGTGGATTCGGGGTTATCACATCACCTTGTTCTCTTTTAACCATTTTGTACAGATTTTAACAATATAAGATCAAACACCACAATCACTTGTAGAAAATCAAGTACAACTTAATGTCCTTGATTAACCACTTGTAAGACGAAATATCACAGTTACCATCCTGTGAATTTCTCAAGAATGATGCCGATACCTGCTTCACACTTACCAACCTGGAAGCTCCGGCAAGTCAGGAATTCAACCAACAGATTTTGACACCCAAGCCTGACCAGCCTTAGGCGCATTTTGAGCTTTTCTCTTTTCCTCATAAAACTCTTTCACTCCTTTTACCTTACCATCAGCCATCTTACTAAAAATATGTTCAACATTGCTATTAAACATTTTTCTAGTTTCAACACCTTTTAATTTTAGGTTTACGGCTTGTAATGGTGGAAAATTCTCATCATTCATTAATGGAACTGTCTCTTCCTTCTTTACCTCAACTTGTGGCTCCTCTGATTTTGTGGAATCAGATTCATTGCCCGAATTTGTCTTGTCTGACTTGAATGAGCCAGATTCATCGCCAATAACTTTCTTTTTCTTCTTGTTTGTCTTCAGATTTGCATCTGAAGAATTCGATTTGCTTGGCTTTGCAGTCGAGTGAATCGATTCATCAGAACTCTTATTCGAACCAACTGGTGAACCCGAAGACAAAATTTTCTCCAAATATTCTCTTGCCTTCTTCCTCTTCTTCCTCAGTCTGTCTCTCTGCCCCTGCGAAAGCTTTACTTTCTTATCTTCCACTTTCTGTTCTTTGGGCTTGACAGTGACTGGTTTCTTTACCGTTCTCTGAGATTCAACCCTCAATCTTCCCATCGATCTCCTTGGGCAATCTCTAGCAATATGTCCTCTGATATTACATTCAAAGCATCTTCTTGTTTCACAATACCAATTCTGGCAGTTAACAGCAATGTGTCCTCTAACACCACAGGTGTAGCACACTCTGTTATCGTACCATCCACTTCTATCCGTCCAAACCTTCAGATCATAACATTGTTTGGCTTGGTTATAGTCATTTCTCCTCCTCAATGCTGGATTTGTCTTTTGAGCACTGTGGTCAAACCTGCACCACTTATTACCAACATTTTGTGAGTTTTCAATTTTAGATTTTTGTGATTTTTGATAATGATTGGATGACTTATCTGATGAGCTTTTATTTTCAATTTTAAAATTTTTAACTTTTTGTTTCTGTTCTACACTCTTCTTAACAGGTTTTTGTTTAGAACATTCACCTGTTTCAGTAGATTGCAAAACAGTATTTTTAAATTTTTCTTGTAAATCTAAAAATATTTTTCTTTTCTTTTCTTTTTCATCATCAGATATTTCATCACAATCTTCAATTTTGACTTTGTCAAAATTTGTGACATTGTCACTTATTGGAACAGAATTGATCGGTTTTGGAGAAACATGTGATGTAGAATTCACAAAACCTTTCAATTTATTCTCAAGCTCTTCGATTTTAATCCGAGCTTTTTCAGCTTCTTTTTCAAGCTGAATGATTTTAGCAAGATGAGAATTGATTTTAATCTGTTTTCCAAGATTATCTTTACCAAAAATATCTCTCTCATCTTCTAAAATCTTGATTTGATTTTGAAAATCTTTTTCTTTTTCTTTCAAACCTTTGTTTTCCAATGTCAAACTGTCCACATCACTCAACAGTTTGACATTTTCAGTTTTCAGTTTTTCACAGTTTAAGCGCAATTCCAAAATATGTTCATCATCAGCTTTCTTTTCAGCTTTCAAAGTCTGAATATCTTCAATCTGTTTCTTCTCTTTCTGAACAACCTCTTTCTTAATCACTGGTTCAAATTTCTCAAATACAGACTTTTCAGATTCTTCTTTCTTTGAAATTGCTTCCTCAAAAACCTGCTGTTTTTCAGTCACAGCTTCCTCTTCAACAATTTCTGTTTTAGCCTCTTCAGCAGCTTTCTTCAGATTGTTCACCATTTCTTCAACATTCTTCTTCATTCTCTCTTCGTCCCTTTTTCTTAGACATGATAACATGGCATATCTGATATCCTTTTCATATTGCTTAGCATATTTGTCATCTTTCAATACTCTTCTATAGTATTCAGCTCTCAACGGGACAGCAAGAAGAACATCATCGAAGATTATGTCTTTCTTGGGAACAACTGGTTCTCCTTCTCTGTTATAGTAGCATTCTCTCTTTTTATCCCATCGTTTGCTACCAACAGCCATCTCATACTCCTCCTGCATATCATCCATTCTATTTAAAACGACGTTTCTTTCTCTGTAGGTCTTCTCACTTAAGATCTCTTCCCGAGTTTTCTCTTTGATCTCAACAACAATATTTTCTTCTTTGTTTTCAGCCATGATGTAAACCTGACAAACAATCAAACAAACACAATCAGTACAATTAATAACAAATAAATTGTAACAGACTGACACTCGATCGACGTGAAATAATCTCAACACGACAAAGTTCACTTTCAATCCAACTGACACTTGAGTGAAATCAGACTTTAGTCCACTGAAGTGAAATCAGGTTGAACCCTATAAGCGAAATCACATGTATGCCATTGGAGTGGAATCACAATGTTGACACTGGAGTGGAATCACAATGTTGACACTGGAGTGGAATCACAATGTTGACACTGGAGTGGAATCACAATATTGACACTGAAGCGGAATCACATGTATTAATGGTTCATTAAAGCGAAATCAGATGGTCATTGAAGCGAAATCAACTATAAGATAGTCCCTTGAAGTGAAATCAGATCAATTTGATGTCCCTTGAAGCGAAATCAGATCAATTTGATGTCCCTTGAAGCGAAATCAAGTGTATTGGATGGTCCTTTGGAGCGAAATCAACTATGACATAAAAGTGGAATCACCAATTGTCCGTAAAAGCGGAATCAACTCCGAAGCCATTTTGGTCCATTTTTAGGTCGAATTTCAATGTGAAACTTTCAAGGGTTTATCTTTGTCCAATATTACACACTCTATGAAATTTTGATCTGGTTTTGACTGATAAATTTTTCTGAACAGATTAAAGAAGGTGTAGAAGTCAGAATATAATCGAAATCAAGCTAAACTCTTCATCACTAGCTCTGATACCACTTGTTGGATCGTTGTTTGACCCGTTTGAGTCGTTCAGAAGAGTTGTACGTCTAGTTCAAAGGCGGAATCAGAGAACTAGATACCGAAACAGCTTGATAATCTTTAATATGTCTATTATATTGCTTTTAACATCTATTACAACCTGACAGAAATTCAGCAGCACCTCGTTACAGATCTGAAGGTCGCGCTACCAAATGAACAACAATGCACCTATTTATAGTTGGAGTGATTCCACTTATATGGTCATGCCATAGAAGCGGAATCTGATTTCACTTATATGGACATGTCCATATGAGTGGAATCACTTGTTTCTGATTTCACTTATATGGACATGTCCATATGAGTGAAATCACTCCCTTAACTTCTAACAATTGTTTCTCGAACCTCGTGCACTGGATATTCTAATCTAACCTAATACGTTACATGATACAAGACAAAGTCAATAGACGCAAGTGCACTAACAATCCCAAATTTGACATCCTAATTTAAGGGTATGTTAATGTACTTGGATAGCTGATTATAAAAAAAAAATCCTTCTTTTATTTAAATGGTGGAAATTTATTCTTAGATGATTGAGGATAAAAAAAATAAAATTGATTAGTTATGGTTAAAGTTTAAAGATTAACTAAAGTGCAAGGGGGTGTTGTTGTAAAAGACCCAAATATCTAAAATAATCAGGTGAAGTGGGTTCAAAAGCCACGACACCACTTCTTCTCTCTCTAATCGAAAAACACATAAACAAGGGGAGGAGAAAGATTGCGATTTAACAAATTATGGCTGGAATTCAGATTGATTCAACTAGTTCTTGAATTGCATGTTGAAGATCGATCAATATTAGGTGTTCAAGAAAGTGAAGGTAACCTCTAGAACCCTAATTGTCAATGGTTAGTAGTGCAATGATCAGTGTAGTGAAATAAAGATGAAAGTCAGAATTTTTCCTGTTGCTTGTTGATTATTTATGGTTTTTATGTGTCATTTTTGTTGGTTCTTAAAGAATTATACTACTTGGTAGTAGGGAATTTTACGGGGGTCGAACCCCACACTTGAAAGGGTAGAATTCATTTATGATTGAATAAATATGTAAATTGATAGTTTAAGGTAGTCGACTAATGGCTTGAAGGAAGATTAATACTCTTGATTGATGATGAGAAATTAAAAAGAGAATTAAGGAATCTGTGTGTGTGACAATGGAGGTTTGTTTATGAATGCCCATAAGGTGTTTGTTGTAATGCCTCAACCAAAAGAAATTTACAAGAACTCATGCCAAGAAAACTCTACATGTGTTTAGTTTATCCAGAAATTTAGAACAGAGAAAAATATGGGCATTTGAAGGGTCGAATAAGTCCGTAAACAGAGTTGCCCAAAACAAGGCTGCATAAAATAAAGTTTTATAAATATTAATCAGTGACGAATTTTCGTGTATCTTTGGGTTATGCTTTGAGATATTGGTTTGTAATGGTTTATTGAACCTCTTAAAGTGTGTTCGAAATATTGAAATTATGCGAACCCAATAGTATACAAGTATTATACATATGGGTCAAAACGGTTAATATGTGTATGTATATTGATATTGTTTGATCTTGCGGACGAATGATTGTATGTGTTGTGCAATTAATAAATTGGATGCTAATGTTGTACCTGACGTATCCTAAAGTTTTTATATTGATGATCCAACAAGCTAGGTATGTCAAAGCTTGGATATCAATGGATCAAGGTTGAAGATAAACTAACAAGAACCTTACGAGCAAATGTAAGTTAACCATACTTTAAGGTACATGCATATTCATTCCATTAAGATGTAATGGTCAATTATATGCAAAGATATGTTATGAAAATACCAAGTTGCTGGTGATTAAAAGCTTTTATATATAAATATTTAAATTAAGCATCTAGCCACAACGTGGAAGTGAGATCAGGTTACAAATAAGGTCTTACATTGTTAAGTTTTGGATGACATGTTTTCTATGAACAAAGTTAATGAATGTGAAGTAAAGCTTTTAGTCAATTGCGACGAGTCAAAAGCTATGCATTATAATTGAGGAATTTTTCTTGCTGAGATTTAAAATGAAGCTTTAAGGTAAGTATCGTATCCTTTACTAAGTAGAAATAAGACATTCTTATACCTCCTTGTTTGAACCATGTTGATATTTATTAGCCATAAAGTGTGCATTTGCTATCGAAACTTTACAGATTTATCGTATCATATTGGAATTTGAGTTTGCTGGAATAAAAGCTTTATTTTATGTTGTTCAGTGGCTGTTATACAGCCGTATAAGACTGAGAAATTCAGCCACACGGGGCTGAGAAGTATGCTCGTGCTTGGCTAGGATTTACGCTTCTATATGACTGGATTTCTTTCTGTCATACAAGGGTTGTTGTACAGCTGTATAGGGCTGTGAAATGCAGCCTACATGGCTATAAAAATATTCACATACATGGCTGGAAATATACCCATACAGGTCTAGAAATCCGCCCGCAGGGTGCTGGCCATATGTTCATTTTATTGGGCATACATCATGAGTTCTGAAGTATATAATACTCTAGTATTAAGGACAATATATAACTAAATGAAACATTTAAAGTGTTGGATAATTTATGAGGATACTTATATCAGTATAAACTAATGGGTTTACATGTGTACATTTTTCAGGTAAAGTCTCACTTTAAGAAGGTTGGTGATCATGTCTTGTGTCGGATCAAACGAAACCTCATTGTTGCTAGACAAAAATAATAATAACGTCTAAAAATGTAAATTTTAGTATGTTTCATGAAAAGTATCAAGTACTTATCTTTTGTTCTTGGTTCATATAAATTATTGTTTATGAAGTTTAAAACTGTAAGTTAAACAGTCATTATGTGACGTGTCTTTGAAATACTTTTTACGTGAAAAAGTTGGGACCATCTTCCGCAAAACATTTTAATTCAAGTAATAAAATTTGGGTGTAACAAGTGATCCTCCTGAGGTTGCTCAGATTGATTAACCTTGTTAACTGGTTCATTATTAGCGTTTTCCATCTGATAATTAATATATATAATTTATTAGCATAAAATAATTAATAGTAATACACAAATAATCACATAATTTCATAACACATGGATAGCCAAAATTATCGATTTCTCGATTCCCATTTTATATATTATAATATGCATCAATACACACCATTATCTTACAAAGTTTTATTTGTAGTTATTTTATTATATTTTACTATTATTATTATTATTATTATACAATCACAGTTTCATAACCCCATTATCCCTAGTCAGTTGGTACTTCAGTAACGACGTTCCCTTTCGTCGTACTTCCAGGAGATCTGTTCTCCTACCTCCCGAATCCTATTCCCTGCACCTATCAGTTCCTCGCCAAAATGGCGGAGTTCAGCTAAATTTTCATTACTTATTGGTGGGTTTGGTATTGGTTCCGGGTCGAATTGAGGGAGAAACGTATAAGGATTGTTAAGGAGGTTTTGAAACTGCCAATCATTAGTCCACCACTCATCCATTCCTAAAGGTTGGGTGTGGATTATAGGTTCTGGGATTGCTGGTTCCAAGTTTATTGGAAGTTGATTTTTAGCAGGATAAGGGTAGAGGTTATTATTGATAGGCCTAATAATATCACAGCTCTCTAATGCATGATCCAATTCCTCCTGAAATGGCAACTCCTCAATTTGCTTAAAGTTTTCCCCAATTTCCATCTCTGTTTGCCTAGAACCTTCCCCAATCTCCATTTCTATCTGCCTAAAACCTTCCCCGATTTCAATACTCTTTCCTTTGTCTATGGGATTTTCTATTTTGGGAATCTTCCTAGTTGCGGGTTTCCTCCTGCGCACACGCCTCCATCCTACAAATCTTCTCCTTTTCTTAGGCTTTGGTTTCTCTGGAGGTGGAGCGTTGAATTCCATAGGTTCTTCTATATCGGGTATGTAACCAGTAAAATCTCTGGAAACTTCTATTTTCACCGGATAAAGATTGAGATTCTGAAGGGCTTCAGATAACTCATTCATGTTGTTTAACATATATGCAAAATATTAAGTTAAAATTTTAAAACAACATTTAACAAATAACCTTCAAATATTATTGCATACCAGGTGATTAATTTAATACAAAGGACAACTGAAATTTAAACATACTAGGGTTTATTTATTTACTGGGTAAAATTTATGGATTGTAGGTGATAAGGGTGCTAATATTGGGTCAGGGTATTTTAAAGATTTGCATTTACTGCTACAGTGGCTAGCATATAGAGATCTGCCCATTTTTCATCTAACTTGTCTTCCCCTAGTGGGTTACTGTCTAAATTTTGGGTTTTCTGTGACTTTTTCATTTTCTCTTGACTTTTTCTAATAATCAAATTTCTATTATTAGAAGAAAATGGTTCCTCATACTGCGCCTTACGGACAAATATTCCTTCCTCGGTATTTACTGAGTGTTTTGAGGATGATGATCCCTTATCTTTTGATATACTATCTAATTTAAGATAGATATCTGACATTTTCTGCTTACCCATACTGTAACTAACAAGTAGTCAATTAATAAAGCACATAATCACAAAATGGTAATTAGAAAAATTAAGTATATTTATATACTTAATAGGCTTAAATCAGTGGCTCGTACAATGGCTCTGATACCACCTTTTCCTGTCACGGCCCCAGCCCCGGTTTTACCCGGTCAAGAGCCGCAGGACAGGAACCTGTGGTATTTATGATGTGACAGCAGAAGATTTTCAACAGGATCTTTTAAAACTCAAAATGCCCAATTATTTTATTCCATAAATTGGAGATAAACCCCGTAATTTACAATAGAGGAATTTAACTAGGAAATTCCCTGATTTATTAAAACATGTTTATTTATTTTAACTGAGTCACCTCTTCAAGCTTGTTAGTGCTCCGTAGCACGTGTCCTTGATTTACAGCAGGTCGCCTGAAACATGTTTTAAAAATATTTTATCAGCGGGGAAATGCTGGCGAGTCACTCATTTTGCATAAAATGACACATAGTTATAAATTACAGCATAAGAGCGATTACAATGGCTTCTATCTTATTTTTTATCTGGCGCCGTGTCACAATGGCGACGATGGTCATCCCACTATTGGGTCCCACCCCAAGTAATGATGATTATCCCTGTAGGTCAATGAACCTAATAGGGATAAAATTAGTAATGTGCACAATACCCCACTAGCCAGTGATTCAAGATATCCACGACTTACTCCCTGTAATTCTAACTTTCTGAAAATAATTTTGAGGTATTGTAAAACAATTGAGAAAAAGAGAATGACTCACATTGCAGATTTAACGGGCAGAGTTTAAGCCTACTGATTAGCCTTTTAACCTAATTTAAACAACATGCACACAAACTAGGTCAGTAACTAATACAGCATTTACGATAACTCACGAGATTAAACCCTCACAACGAATGACAAAGTGCGATACTTAAACATCCATCGAATTCACGACGAATGACAAAGCAGAACCCTAATGTGGGCAGCACTTAAACATCCATTGAATAGTTTCAATCGATCGTACATTGAATCGTAGCAGCGATCGAGTTATTACCCTGTTTATTGCGGCAGAATTTGTGCTAGTGTGTGTTTTTGTAGTAAACAGAAGATAACTCAACGTAGAAAACGAGTTTTAATGTCAAACCAACGCAGAAACTCAAGTGCCAAACTCCTCTATTTATACTGGAAAAACGGCGCGCTCGCGTGTCACGAGAGATCTCGCGTGGCGCGAGAGGTCACTTTTAGCATAGGGTAGCCACGTCTGTTACTAGCTTAGCTGAGTTGACCGTTCGCTCAAATTCAATTTCTATCAAAAATTGTTTGGATAATACTAACTAGGGTTTACCCCCTGAGTTTTAGGGGCCCTGATCCTGATTCCGATTGTTCTGAAATTTTTAGGGCTTATGCAGGATCACTTAAGGGTTTTAATTAGGGCTTCCTTTTTGACAAAATAAAATAATAAATAGGACTTTTGATGAGAGTTGCTACAGTAATCTAACCACATTCTGGATTTTGAGATAAAAACGATAAGGTTTGACCCGTTTCGGCTAATTTATGCAAACTAGTTACATAAACCAAACCGAACGCGCAAGAAGCGTAACGGGTAACCATAAGAGTCATATACAGGTTTCCTAAGTTAATATGCCTTAAATATGTTGTGATATCACTAGGATACCTTCCATTATGCCCAAAACGAGTTTAATCTCAATTTAAGCCCCGTATAGGTATTTTGGTCATTTTAAAGATTATAAAAGAGATTAATTAAAATTCTGAGATTCGGGTCTGAAATTATCAGTAAAACAACTTAATTTAATAGGTCATATCAGTTGGTGATAAGTCTTATATGACAAAATGGTTTTAAACCCATACTAGGTGTTTAATACGCGTAAAAAACCGTTTTAAGCGATTTCCGGGTTTTACAGGAAATCTGACTTTTCTGATCAGTTTATAAAGTTCAAAATACTTCATTTATTATATAAAATCAGTAGCAATTGGATTGGTGTCAAAATACTATGTAGAACTCATTTTATAAACAAAAAGGGTATAATCGGTATTTACCGAATCAACGCCATACCCTTAGGTTATGAGCAGCTTAAAAATAATTAAAACTCTTTAAAAATCCCAAAATATTATATTACATCAGTGGGTAAAAGGTTTGGTGTCAAAAATTGGGTTTAGATAGGCTTTACGCTAATTATGCCTTTTAATTCATAAGAGGCGTTCTAATTACGCTTTTAAGCATAACTCCTAATCTAGACCTCCAACTGATGTGAAAATTTAGGGACATGTTTATAAATCAGTAACAAAAATTATTGTCCTCTTACATTTTCAAAATTCTCGTTTTATGGTCAAAAGGGCATATTGGTCAGCATTAGGCATTTAACGGAAACGTGTAAACGAATCGGACAATCAACGATCCAACCACAGAGGGTTATACTATCATGTAACCTGGTCCTAAGTAAGCTCTAAGGCATTTCCAAACCCATCTAAATTGGTTCAGAACTGAAGTAAAAGCAAAAGTCAAGGTTTTGCGACTTTCGGTTCCGAACCGAGCCTAAACAGAAAATTGTCGGGTCGAACATGCTTAGACATGTTCTTATACTTATTACCAAGTTATATGAGTGATAAAATAGGTTACATGTCTTCTACATTGCTTAATTACATGTTAATTCGCAAATTAAGTTTCTGTTGACTTTTTATAAACAACTTTGACCCGACAAATGACCTAGTTAGAGTGGGAATCAGAGGGTGCCCTTTTAAGGGTTTAATGCCCACATAATTACCAACTTATAACTACCTTTAATTTGACTAAACACTGGACCATTAGTGATTAATCGATAAGTCAAACCTTAATTACGACGGTTTGACTTTTAGGCTAATAACTAAGCAAAACTCAATTAAGGAAGATCAAGGATACTTACCAAGGTCTAATGCACGATTAGAGATGCTTGGGGAAAGGCCTTGAGCTCCAGAAATGATCAGGAGTGAAGGAATGAGTGAATGATCAAAGTTTCAAACAATGGTGCTTTATATAGGGCCTTTGATCCATCAAGATCATGACAAACAATGCTATAACTGATCATGGATCATTCACAAGTATCCCTAAGGTCTAAAAGCAATCTTAGGCAGCTCCTGGAAGTGTAAAAGGGCAATATAAGTCGGTTACATGGGCTGAACAGCCAACTTACGAGTTTCTGCATCTGGGAGTCGCTTACGGACCGTAAAGGTCCTAGCATACGGTCCGTAAGGACCAGGCCAGCATGACAGAACTTTCAAAAGTTGACAGTTTGGCCCCTGAACTTCCAAATCTTGATTTTAAGATGTTTTCTTGCACTTGTAACCCCCAAACTTGACTTTTAAGGACTCCAAGTCATAAACCAACTTTGTTAGGTCCCCGGTTATTCATACGATCACCGAAAAGTCTAAATTTCAACGTTGACGCTTTTAACCCCTCGTATACGAATTTTATCATAACGTTCTCATATGATAACGAAACTTGGTGAAATTTTTATCATACTTTCTAGTGAGCATAATTAATCGTTACAAAGCTTCGGGTTTGCTAAAAAGGCCACTCAGAGGTATACTTTAAACATGTTGATACATTTAACCCCTGTAGTTTGTAATCTCTCACTTTCTTTCACAATTAGCTTCGCATGATCCACGATTCATTCGTTTAAGGGTATAAACATCATGTAGGTTATTGTAAAGTATATTTATCCATTGTTGACCTTCTGAACCCTTATGTTCACATACTTTCCTTGTTTGTCAACTCTAGTCCTTCTAAGGTAATCCTTTACACGTTTAAAGTTTATGGCACGTGTCAATACTTTATTGGACATGAATTTTCGAGGTGTTACATCTTTCAACCACAACATATCGCTCTTCAAAGGCTCCAACTCACTCTCTATTGTAGCCCGCGCCGTTTCAGAAGCTTCTAATTTTTCTTCAGTATCAGTCAGACGGCGTGAGGTTTCGGTTTTCTCGGAACGCGCAAGTTCCAGATCTTTCTTAGTTGTTCCTGATCAGAAAGCAAAGCGGTAAGTTCTTCTAACTCTTTATCTCTAAGAGCAAGAGTGGCGCAAGCTTGTACCTCTCGTTGCTCACTACGCTCCCTATGAGAACACGCCTCTGCTAGTGCAGCTTCAACATCAGCCTTCTCTTTCTTCAGCTTTTCAATCTCCGCGTCCTGTTTTTTCAACTTCACAACCTCAGCCTTGAGATTATTAATAACAGTGCGGAGATTCATCTTCTCAGAATTATATTTTTCACATATTTTCTTCCAGTTCTTGCGCTCCTCGGAGAGAAGAGCAGCCTCAGCCTCCGCTTTTCTCTTCCAGCCCGCAACGGACCATTCTTCAGTTTTACGATCAGCTTCAAACTTGGCCTGATCAGCTTCCAGCTTAGCCTTCAACTAGGCAATCCGGGTTTCATCCGCAGCAAATTTCTTCTTCGACACCTTGAAAGCACCCCACTCCTTGTGCATACTATGCCATTCACGCACTATACGATGAGTGGTCGATGCATGAGAAGCAGCTTCCTCAAGGTAAGCATGATAAGCTTGCTCGTGAGACCGGCTTTCTTGAAATTTGATTTCACCTGGCGGAAATATCCCCTGCAACCACCAGTCCCGGCACACGCGCCAATCCGAGAAAGTATCACCCTTCTTCAGATTCCAAACAGGGGCATGGATATCAGAAACATCTTTCTCTGAATAAGTTCTATAATAATAATCCCCCAGAGTCTCATCTGGGCGGATCGGGGAATTTTTGTCAACATCAGAGAACGAGCCTCGTTTTTCAGCAGAAACCTTCTCGATATTATCAGGCATAGAACCAGAAGCTTTTGAAGGGGACGCCGCAACAGGAATTTCTTCCGTAGTTTTCTCTTTCTTATGGGCAGTGGGTTCATGGACTTGGGGGTTACCAGCGTCATCAACAATTTCCGAGCTCACAACCTTCTCGGTTTCCACAACAACATCAACAGGCTTGTCAGCCTCAACAACCTTCTCCACACCACCCTCAGGAACCTCAGTTGCCTTTAACTGATCAGCAACAATAGTAGGCGGAGGAGAGGGTGAGAGTTTTTCGTTAACCACAGGCAAAGACTCTGTGGGAATAGGAGAAGTTGGAATCGCTGCAAAATCAAAGCCTACAAATAATCAATGTGCATAAGAGGATGATAACAAAGATAACAGTTACTTGGAACAGACTCCGAGATAAAGGCGTCCAAATTGCCTTTCCTGGTGATCTTCTTCCTCTGAATTTTCTTTGCAGGCTGACCTTTCGCCTCAGTACCAGTCTGTTTTCTTTTTCCTGCTTTAGTCCTCACCAAATGCTCAGGACTCGACTCCAAATCAATGGGATCGTCTGGGTTGGATGGAGGAATGCCAGCAGTATCTTTAGGCTCTGGTTTTGGCCTTCTAATAACAACTGCAGGCGCAAGACCCTCCAAAGAATCAGAAACCACCACATAATCACACCAGGAGTCAGAGGAACGGCGCATACCTTTCTTCTCTCCTCCGACATTCTTAACCCTAGAAGATTGCGCTTTCTCAGCATCATCCTTCTTTGGCGCGGAAGTAGTAGTTGCCACGCGTCTTTTCTTCTTAGGGCCTATGCCCAAATTTGACAATTCACCTGCTAAAGCACAAGAACAAAACTTTTTCATATGCGCGAAAAGAAGCAGATAATAAAAAACAGGATAATAGCTTACTAGCGCCAGCAGCAGGCTGAAAATACAAATCCGCATCTCGCGGAAGAACAAAATTCTTCACAATTCGATGATACCAAAGCTCTTCATCAGGCTTCTTCTTAATGGTACCCATCTTTCCGCCTTCTCTCTTATATGCAACAACATACAACGAAACAACTGCAGGGGAATAAGAACACGTTAAAAAAAGAGAGAGAGAGAGAGAGAGAGAAGGGTAAAACCCCAATCTTACCATGACCATCCTCCGTATACACCGGTTTGTCTTCCTGGTCCATCTTCCAATTCAAACTCATACCAGCACCAACAAGAGCTTTCTCCGGCAAAGCAATGTTAGGAACGTCTTTCAGATCCTGGTACCAATTCTCGTCAACAGGGGTTTGAACAATTTCAGTGGGGGCATCTTCTTTTCCCCTGAATATCATCCTCATCGGAACAACGCCGGCCTTGATGAAGAAAAACTTATGTTTCCAGTCATGAAAAGATTTTGGGGGATGCAACAAAATTTTCTTCGTTGACGCCCTCTGAACGAAGGAATAAAACCCTTGGGTACAATGCATTTGATGAAAAACCCGGAATTGAGAAACTGTTGGCTTAATATGCATCAGCGACACACGAACTCGAAATGTCGAACCCTAACCATGCCAATCGGGTGCATCTGGGAAAGATGAAACCTGTAATGCCCAAGAATTTCAAGAAAAAATTTCGTCACAGGTAGACGAAAGTTGCCTTCACAGAAGAAATCCCAAAATAGGGTAATATACCCAGCCGGAGCATCTGCCGCTGTCTGACCCTCTGCAGGGTACAGGGCATCCCAGTTCTCCGGGAATCTAAGATTTTGAACCAAGCCATCAAAAGTTGCCCTAGGCCACTTCAACGGTGGAAGTTCAGCAGACATTTCTTCAGATAAGTCTTCGTGACGTTCTCCGGTTGACATAGGAGGGAAGAATTGAAACCTTCTTCTCAAAAACGGATAGAGAAGATGAGGATTTTTCAACGAAGTAATGATTACTGGAGATGAGAAGTACGAAACGCTTATATACTCACTGCTATAAATAGCCTCGGTAACTGCACAACACCTTTTTCGGGGTAGCACGGTTACCAAAGCGACAGAGGCAAGTGAAAAATAACACAGACGCGAGTCACGCGCGCATGTAAAAGTACGGTCAGTAATATGTCCCTGACAGTGACAGCCTGTCACACAGTCTTTACTATGCCATTCTCCACCAAAAGTCAAAGATTTTTCAAAAAATCAAATCATGATAAGCAAAGTAAATCTTCTCACAGAAGATTTCCTACTTTCGTGCCCAAAACATTTTCCTCATATAGTCCAGTGCTCCACTTATTTGCACAAGAGAAACACTAGACTGGGGGGACTTGAAGGGGTAAGGTCCCGAAAACCTCTTAACAAGTACTCAGGACCATACCACAACCCTATCTTTTAAGCCTCTCTTGACCTTGCGCGGCCGTGCACTGGTCCTACAGGGAAGGCTTAGGAGAAAAACAACAGACAACACTTGCGCACCAAAAGGAAGTTAACAAACCCTTGCACCTCCCTACATAACAAACAAAGGATGAAAATCCTAAGATAAATATTTCCGCTTAAATAATGCCCAGACTTGGGTATTATTTACCCAACTTGTGTCACACGATAAGGAGCCACACTGGATTATGGCAATAACCTCCTAGAAGGCCCAAATCGTGCACCACCAGACGGTTATAACCGTCTGGGACACGTGTCACCATCTCAGAATTTCATAAGATCACAACGATGGCATGGAATTGGAAAGAAAGCTCCATTAATCCATTATCCACGTGGCGATCCCCCAGCCATTGATCAAAAGAGCGATCCGTGTGCTCTCACATCGGATCGAGAAGGTTAACGGAAGGAAATGTAACCGCTTACGGGGTTAGCATCTTCCGTTAATATTTCATCAACGCGTTTTCCCGCCCAAACTCTCGGTTATAGATATGAGGATAATTCAGGTATGAACTCCAAGTTACACACACTTATTCAATACTACTTCTTCTCCATAAACACCTACTTATTCTCACGCCGGAGTCGGGTCAAGGAGAGAACTCCTTTCTCCCCTTGACGAGGCTAACGGTGCTTTGTTTTGCAGAGTTACCGGAGAAGGAGATCAGTCACTTCGAATCAAACGAGAGAAACAACCCTTTTATGCAGATCCAAACCCCCTAGATAACTTGATTCCGGTCATTTATCTAGTGTTTCTTCAAATATTATAAATGAGAAGGAGATTAAACTAAATAATAATTATCCATAAGATATTACACTAATAATATTTAGTAGGAGGGTTATCTATAATATAAGATATTAAACTAAATAATATTTAGTAGGAGGTTTATCTATAATTAACTAGTCTAAGTACCCGTGTAATACACGGGTGGCTAAACAAAAAAAAATATACTTTAACACGTACATACTTTATTACACGTTCGTTCGAATATTATGATGAATAATATCTTATAAAAAATAATTAACGATTACATTTCTTAATATATTTAAAGAAATATGAATATTTTGTTAGGATTATAGTGTGTCATGAGTTTTCGATTTTAATCACGGGTTGGATATAATGTTTTGAAACTGTTGACCAAATCCCAATACTACATCTCCCTAATGTTCGTTACATATTAAGTTTTTCTTAACGAAATATTCATGATGTTTTCATGCCTTTTGGCCAATAAGACTTGAACCGGGAGTGTTGACTTCTAAATTTACATTAACACATGAAAGTAGAGTCATAGATAACACGCGCCAATACATGTTAGTAAATCTACTAAGGAACATTGTGCAACGAAGTTGTACGTGAGCCGAATCCACAAAGTAAACAGTATGAGGACAAAATCAAAACATTGTTGGCAATAATAAGACTTACACCATTGAAATATGATACCATATAAACAAAATGTTCCAAAAACGTAGATAACAAAATACATAGAAAGATCATAATAATGTCGAAACATTGTACGATGACAAAAAAAAAGATGACCATCATTACTACAGGGAGATAATTGTTTACCATATGTATTAACCACAACATAAACATTCCTTAAAAGTTGTGGTTAGATATGATCAACCTATTCAGATTTCTATTGTAACGAAGATCAAACTGACCAACATCCGCCAAACCAGCTTGCCGCATAAAGTTCTGCCATCCTCTTAATGCATACCGAATGCTGCCACGTGCAGTTTCCTCCCACATCTCCAAAGTCATTGAAAATCCGTATTCAGTTTCAACTGTCATTTCATCAAGGACGGATAAATCGACGTTCATGGCAAAGGGCTTTGGGAAACGCTGCATTACAATTGCATAAAAGTACATAATTAAATGGTTAATAAGAATTTAAAGTTTAAAAAAATCCATAATATTAAGTTAACACATGTAGAAAATGAGAGACTTACAAAACGAAAGGTGAGTGAGCATGTCAGTTCGTAATCATTGGCTTGATCTACAACTGGTGGAACATGTAAAATGTCTTGTTCTAATGGAGGCTCCGCTTCTTCAACCAGGACATCAGGAGGACCATTTACCACAATATCTTCCAAAACAGGTTCTTGTTCAAAGGACACAACATCATTACCATTGTCCTCAATCTTAACCTTCACGACAACTGGTAAAGGACGGTCTGGAGTTAGTGATTGCAGACCGTTAGGTCGGAACAGTAACATTGTAAAAACCCGATCGTCAATCAGCTCAAAAACCAAGAAATCACCAGTTACTAAACAGAGATCCTTTGCAATTTGAGAAAAATCAACAATGTAATGGTTAATATCCCAAAGTCTACTTATGCTAACATTCCACTTATTATCCTCGCCAAACATGATAATAAAATCATCAAACAAATTATTACCATTGAAATGATGTTGCATAAACTCTCTGGGTAACCACTGCAGTATATTGAAAAGATATTAATAATTATAAGATGTAAAGGTTTTTCAAACATAATAGACAGCTTTTAAAGCTTACCAGATTGCTTAACTGAGGATGTAACATAACAATATGGAACTTTGAAGAATTCACCGTGTGTAGATAACTTTTGAAGTGAGTTATTCTAAATGATAATGCATCCATATTTTGGAAAACAACAAAATCTCCGTCTTCTATACCAAGGACACTGACGACAGTTGGCCACCCGTCCGAAATACAAAAACCGTTTGTATACTCCTTGATATTAACATCAAACATTACAGATTCATCTGTAAACAAAAGAACATTACCGGTCGGGTAGCCCTTTAAATCATCCAATCTGTTGTACCAACTTGGCAGGAGCTGTAAAGATCAATGACAATAGTAAAATCGTCAAAACAACCAACATGTAACATACAGTTCACATCAGTTAATTTATTAGGTAAGTAATGAAAAGTAAACATATAACCTGTTCTATTTTAGTCCTGTCTTCTATATAAACAACAAAACCACGCTCCATAACTGTGAACAGAACAAAAATAACATTAAGATAACGATGATCCGGTAAAAAATGAAATTAACATTAATGATCCATTATATAAAGTTAGATTATCACAGTTAAAGCAAAGATTCCCAAAAAACAAAGTAGAGCGATTAAATTCAGAACTTATACGTTTGCTATTATATAGAAAACAAAGTAACAAAGATTATAAATAAAGGTATTAACAAAACAACTTTTCAAGAACAGATAAAGAAAATCATGTATAAAAAAAAATTGTGTCTAGGGTTTAATGATTACTTGAACACACAAAAATACATTTAAATTTATTGTGTTTGAATCGGTTTAACCTATGCTCATATAGTAACAAAATGAAAAATCACCAACAATCTAAAAAAAATTCCATTGAACATTAGAAAGTTTATAACAAATTAGGGCAAAAAATACACTTAGAACAGACGGATGGAGAACAAATAGGTTCGAAAATTAGGAGGAAAATTACACTAACAACAAATTTACATTCAACATTGAAATCATTTACTAAATCAACAATCATATATTAGAAAATATATAAATCGGACAAAGATATCCTTACCAGAAGCAAAATCGCCTAAGAAACTTGTAAGAAATGCCGATGCCGATGAAGATGATGATAGCAAGATGACGGATTGTTCGAGAAATGATGAATGAGTGTATTATAATATAAAGCATTTATCATCTTCTTATCTTCTTAATATTGTAAACACAGATATTCGAAAATTGGGAATGACTGATGTGATTAGCTATAGATTGGAGAGATGCAATGAGAAATGGGAGGAAAAAATAAGAGAGAGGGGAATTGTAGGCACCATTTTATTTGAAAGGATTTCAAAGGAAACGGGAAGTAAGGTAGAAAAAAAAGGTTTTATATTGGAAATAAGATTGGTAATAAAAGGACAAATGGCAAGACACGGGTTGCTAAATAAAAACCAATTTATACTTTAATTCGTAAATACTTCATTATAGGTTCCTTCGAATATAAACAAAAATGATAGAAAGTACGTGAAGTAAGATGAATAGATGATAAACATAAAAACCTCACAAGCCATTGAATATCTCTTTATATAAAACATTCATTGTTTTATTTGTAGGCCTGCCTTCATTGTCAAGTATTAGTAACTTGATTCCATCTCGTCTTGTAACCCTAGATAAAGCTACGTACAATTGACCATGTGTGAAAACTGGTTGTCTTAAGTACAAACCAACCTTAGATAGCGACTGGCCCTGGCTTTTGTTAATCGTCATCGCAAAACATACCGTTATTGGAAATTGCCTCCTTTGAAATGCAAAAGGAATCTTTCTGTCCGAAGGTACCAAATTCATTCTAGGTATGAATGTCCGAGAACCAATATTTCCACCTGAAATTATCTCAGCTTCAATAACACGGCTGTAAAGTTTTGTAACCTTTAACCTTGTACCGTTACACAAACCATTTTGTTGGTCAATATTTCGCAACAACATTACTGGAACACCAACTTTAAGCACTAACCTATGATTTGGTAAACCAGATACTTTAAGACCATTCAGCACGTCGGGTGAGTATATTTTTTGCTGATCAGCATTGCCATCTTCAGTAGGGCATAGACTGTCTGAACTAAGATACTCTTTTTCTTCACCTGGGAAAAGTGCCAACAATCTGTCGTTAATCTCGTGAACAACCTCATTCTTAGGCGCAAGTATAGCTCTGGTACTAAAGTAATTACGATCATTGTAGTTCTCCAAGATTGACGGATAGACAAAATCAATCAGGCTAGAAATTGGATCAGATGTGCTGTCAATTAAAAGCTCAGGTGGTATTTCAATTATTGCTTCTCCATCATTGGAACCACCAACATTTCCCTCACCAACGTCCAACAACCATTTTGCAAAATTGTTGATCTCTTCAACTTCAAATGTTGGTCTTCCAACGGTTAACCTCATGTTTCTATTTCTTATGTTCAATTGCAGCTCCACTTACGTATCAATGGGGCACAGTAGCATATATCCATCTCCTTGTGAACTTCTAAAAAATCTTCTGATAACGCATTCCAATAGAAAACTATTTACGGGATCAACCTATCCATGAGCTTTTACATTTTGAAGAAATTGAAAATAACAAACCAGTGAATAAATCGTCCGAGAATTTCACATTTTGTCACCTAAATCATATCTCAAAACATTCTTTGATGTGGCTTCTAATATAAATAACACAAAACACTGAGGCAAAAGAATAAAATAAGCACTTAGTATATACTCTTAGTTGATACTATCTAAAATATTACTTTCCCTACCCTATTAATTTGACCTCTTATCTAATATAAAAGAAAGGGTTATCTACTCGTCTTCATTTTCCAACACTTTTTTCACCAATCATCCTATACCCCAGCTAACACACGCATGTGTACTTAAATGCTTTTAAAAAATAAGTAGAAAAAACGTTTACTGACCTCAAGAGAACGGTTTTGTTTGACCCATGAGGCAAGCCCTTCACCGACACGTGGGTTTTGGTTTGGGAATTAACCTCCAAGAAATTTTTCATTAACTGCATAAGGTGTAACCCAAAGATTATGTTTCAGAAATTCAACTCTTACATAAAAGGCAATAAGCTCTTAATATAATGCCACAGAACTAACTATTCTCTATCATGTATGGTTGTTTAAATGAAAAAACTGACAATTGAAAATATTAAAAAGAAACTCACCAAAAACATAGACATACGTATGGGATGTGGATAACTGAGGCGATCCCGAATTTGGGTGACATATACCTTAAATAAACGTGTTAAGCTCATATCTGTAGCACTAACGCAATAACTTCTACTCAAAGAAAAACTTGTGTATATTAACAATATACTTGAAACCGACTGATACATGAAGTCCACAACCCTATACTTTATTCGAAACACTATTTATAAATTTAAGATTAAAAAAGGAACATGCCAAGTAAAAAATTGTTCAACTATGTGTGGTCTGTAAGGGGACTATGTAAGGGAAAATCTGGAAATTGTAGTGAACTTCATGTGGCAATAGAAGCACCAAACAAATGAAGATTTTTTTCATGATTCAAAATTACCTTTTTAACCTTCATCACCACAACGTCTACTTGACTTTTATTGTTGCAGAATACAAATCAACTCAACAACTCCATTATGTGAACCGCAGCCAAAACCAAGATGAAGGTAAATTAAATATTCTACTAATAAAAAGAAGATAAGCTTTCATATATTGAGAACTGTCTTTATGAAAACACCCACTAAATGTATTATGTTTCACCTAAAACAATTGGACAATAATACGCCTTTAGATACTAAAGGCGTCTATACAATATGGCATACAAAGAAGACACCAATAGTTAATAAAAGTTTCAATTTCAACCCATGTATCTGAAAACAGGTCAATTCATGTTGTATTTTATTGATACAGGGCCGAATGTAGAAGATTAGTTAAAACGGAACGGGTTAAACAGGAAAAAGCCACCCGACATGTAATGAAATGCTTAAAATATACGAAAAAATATTTTATCTAAAGGAAATTATCTTATTATTTTAAGAAAAAAAGGGTTTTGTAATCATATTCAATATATTAATTATTTACAAAAATACAAAAAGAAATGTTGAAGACGGTTGTTTCCCCTAACTCGGACCGTCACATGAAGTTTTGACCCATTTACCAACCAACCGGTTTTGCCATGTTTAATTTGCATATAAAAGGAAAAGAACACTGGCGCAGAAAAAAGGTATATGAATATGCTTTACATGATTCCCAACCACTTGATTAACACCTTTAACTAATGTCGCCTTGTCAGCAGCCTGCCAGGTTGTTCAAGTTATCAAGATCAGGAAGCAGAGGAATGAGACTCGCCTATCAAAAACAATATTGAATAATCATGATAAGATATCAGATTATGTGACATTTACTAATCAGAAGCTGGTGCTTGAAGTTGTAAATGTCACTTTTAATGGTGTTGCGTGTTTGGCAAATTATAATTAATATAAAAGACTGACCAGTAGTACCAATATGAAGAGACGTTTGCAACTCGTTAACGTCTTTGCAAGCGGTTGTGTGTAAAGAATAAATAACTTTCATGTAAGCAACCTCCAGGCGCTCCAGCGATCTTTAGGCGAATTTCCAGCCATATTTCAGTCAAATTCCAGCAAAATCCTGAATACCTCGACAATGTTTATCAAATTCCAAGCAAACTTGTGAGTTGACAAATGTATCAAAAATGAACGGGTCATTTCAGAAGCTATAAAAATTTATCAAAAATGATATAATTAAAATTTATGTTTTGTGAGCCTACAAATGTAGAAAGGGCTGGACTCAGTTCTACTTGTAACAAAATCTGGAACGAACTTGGGATAATAGAAGCGGTTGTTATGAATATCAAAAGAGGTCTTATCGAATCAATCGAAAAGAAATCGGGTTCAAAGAGGTTATCACACTAACATATAAACCTTCGTTTCTAAAACTTCAATATAATTTTTAAAAGAAATGACTTCTGAAGTTGTATGATTCAAAAAAAGTGACTCATAGTTTTGTTTAACCATATGATCCGTTCCGCTTTTAGCTAAACTTTTGAATTTAACAAATCCGACCTGTTTGACCAACTTACACAACCCAAAACCAAACTTAATAAGTAAACGGGTCAAAACCGCCACCTGTTAACATGGCAAATTATCGTTATGGAGCCATAGTGCTTTGGAAATAAAAATGCTTGGGTAACAGGTCAGTTAGAGACACTGCTTAACTTATTCAGTTATGGAGCCATTGTAACCAGCTTTCATCAGCGAGTCAGTGGCTTCTGTCTTTTTCCAACATGGAAACCCATATATAAAAATCATGTGATGGTAATTCTTTGTTTTAGAAGTTGCAAGTTGACTTGTCAAAAGGTGGGGACAACGTGCCGAAACAAATTCAGGTTAAAACATGTAATTTAAAAACAAAACCATGCCAGTATGGAATGTTTTAGCTAATGAATTGAATTTACCAATATAAGTCAGAAAGAATTACCATATTAAATGATAATCATTCCTCTCCAATAAAAGATGTTGTCTTCCACCGAAACATTGATATCCCAGGCTCGCCACTCATCTATAACCATATCATAATAACATGATCACATATGAATGATTTAAAATTAAATTTAAAAAAAACTATAAATAATCAAATAAAAAGAAAGAAAGAAGCAACTCTTGTGAATGGGGCGATTCAGATTACTATGGTCTATGGGTTAATTAAGCAGACCGAACAGAAAGAAATCAAATGGTAATTATCAAACTTTAGACACACATTAGTTAAAAAAATTAGTTTATTAATCAAATTGAGTTTGCCTGAAGGACCGTTAACATTTCTTTTGACCATCGTATGGAGTAAATGTTTTCAATTTGATTAAAAATACTAATTTTTTAATTAACTCATATCTCAAGTTTGATTAAAGCCCATGTGATTGCTTTTTAAACTATTATTTATATACTTATGTAAGAAAGTTGATACTATTATATTTCAATGACTGGTAATCTATAGGTGTCATTTTTACTTTTTAGCTAATTATTACATGGGTGACTTGTTATAAAAATGAATACGGCACAATTTGATGTATGTTTTATGAATCGGCAAGTGATAGAAAACTTAAATAAGTAAAATGTCTGATGCTTTGATTGAACAAACAAATGAAAACTATTGCTTGCATGGCTAATAACTTAGGATATAGATGTATATGAAGGGTAGTTTAAAAGATTGACAAATGTTAATAAATAATGCTGGTTTATTTCTAATTGATTTTTTTTTTTGTTTGCTTCAACAATACAGGGTACCTCATTTTCTAAGTTTCTTTTATTCAGGCAGTCCAGTCCATGCATTAAACTCAGACGAATTTGCATTTACTATGCTCTATAATCGCTCTTCTTCAAGAGATCATGTAGCTATGACTGCCATGAAAAGTAAAGGAAGTTAAAAAGGCCCATATTTTACTCACAAACAATATAAAGTTAAATACAACATGTTTTGACCCATTAATAAACCAACCGTTTTGACCGAAACAAACTCAACCCATTACTAAAGATCTTTTTTGCCAGAACTTGATTCGACCCGTTACTAAAAAAAATCTTTATAGCCCGAACCTGATTCTACGCATTACTAAAGACCACCTTTTGGCCTGAATCTGATTAGACAGCTTACTAAAAGCAACCGTTTTTGCCCGAACTTTGTTCGACCCCATATTAAAAACTATTTTGGAAGAAGCTGATTCAAACATTACCAAAAGCAACCCTGTTTGCCCGAACTTGATTTGACCCAACAACACAAACAACTATTTTGGCCGCAGCTGATTCGGACATTACTAAAAAAACCAACCGAAAACGTAAAATGTCAGTACTGAAAATCGAGTCGGTTCGTGAAATTCAGAAATCTACACTTGAACAATAGTTACCATCATCGACCTAAGTGAAGAACTATGAAAAGTGAGCAATAGTTACCATCATGATTCTTCACTTTGTTTGGTATCACTACATTGAACTTGGATAATAATATAGATCTAAACATGCTGGATAATAATATAGATCTGAACATGCTGGAAACCATCATACCAAATCTATACCTGAGTATGTTATGAAAAGTACAAAAAGTGAAGAACCATGATGGTAACTATTGCTCACTTTTCATAGTTCTTCACTTAGGCCGATGATGGTAACTATTGCTCAAGTATAGATTTCCGAATTTCACGAACCGACTAAATTTTCGGTACCGACATTTTACATTTTCGGTACCGGTATTTACTGGGTTTTACCTTCAAACACCGGTACCGAACCGTACCATACCGGGTATTTTCGGTACCGAACTCATCCCTAATCCCAAGTAATAAATAACAAATAAAATTTTATAACATAAGAATCTAGTAAGTAAACCTGAATAAACAGGGGATCGTTAGAGACAACAACGGTTAAATATGCATGCATCTTTTCAAGATCTTTCAGTGCCATTGGGATGTGACAATTGGTTATAAATAATAACCTTATTGTCGGAATTTAAGTCCCGTTACTTGATAACTTATTGTTAGAACCGGTCCAATTGTTAAATTATCAAGCGTCCTCCCAGCAAGGTGATTTAGGTGACTCATGAGTGAGGTGTTATTCCAGATCTACATTTAATATAGGTATATAAAAGGTAAAATTATAATATGATGAAAAGCATTACAACGTACGTTAATAGAATAAGTGAAGAAACAAACCTCATGAACGAATAACGACGACTGTGCTGAGCGTTTCTGGCCACTACATGCATATGCATCTTGATCACAGACCCATGACTCGAAATCCACCTGTCAATGATGAAACCTCCACAATTTAGTTCATTCTACAAATTCATAAAGTTTCAAGAGTTATAGCTTAAAATATATTAGGAAATAACAAATCTCTTGGAGTAATATCCTCCTACCTCTTAAATTCATTAATTGTATTTATGTAGTCAATTGTATAAAAGATTTGTTATTTCCTAATAAAAGACATAATAGTAAAACCTTGTGAACATCAAGCCCAAGTATTTTCCAGTCAAATCCTGCATCTTCTAATTCATTAGGTGACCCAATGTCCGACCCAGTTGTTTCCGGATCCCGCGTGGACCCACTATATTTCAACTGATAAACAGCTATTTCGATGTTTCGTATCATATCTACGGTGGCAGTAAAGTCTTGAAGCAGAATTTTTTGTCTGTCCATTGCTGTGCTGATTCCGCAAAGTTCCTGTTAAAGTAGAGACAGTAAAAAATAATAGATTAAGTGAATGACATGTATTCATAAGAAAATTTAATTTTATAAAGTTCTGTAAAAAGTTATGGAAAAACATCAACCAGCAGTGAGAGTTTAATCTCCAGGTATACCCATGATATTGGAAAATTGCGTTTAAATGTGTCGTCACTATATACGTAATTTTAAGTACATTCTATACTAACAAATATTTCAGTACCTGAACAATATAGCTTGCATCAAGCTCGATTCCGTCATTCAAGACAGAAGAATCGTAGAGTCTGCCACATCTATCTAATCGTTGGCTTTCATCTCTGTGCTCCAGTATTCTCTCCCTGTCAAACAAAAGATGAAAACAAATTCATTTCCTGACTATCCATATGTAATGGTAGAGAATAAACTCTTTATAGGATAACTTGTACTCCAGTAATCCGTTTAAATCCATATGAAAATTTCACACTGAACAATAGCTGGCAGAATTGTCAGAATTTTCAAAATTAATAGCGCTAATTCTGGAACCAATTAACCGATTTGCATTACCTGTTACCCTGACATGTTTCTTTATAAAATGACGGTTTTCTATATTACCGTTTGACATGTTTGAGATAAAAACATACCCAAACTAACACATTCATAAGTAAATGGATTAATAGAGATGAAAATATTATCATACTTGGATAACTAATGGGCGGACTCGTTTGACGTATTTATATTGTGAAAAAATCAGACCACACAGGGAAGAAAGAAATGAACTGGGACAATTTGGTTCTCGGTAGTTTAATGTTTATTAAATCCAGTTATTGTCTATGTATATTTCGAAACACCAGTTCTCCAGTTGGTCAAATTTGACAAAAATTGAACAGATATGAACTTCACTTTTATTTGACCAGTTCTCCAGTGGCTGTGGTATTCACGTTTGGGGATGGGAAATGTCCGGGCTGTGGTATCATGCGGAGACGGTAGACCACTTGCTCGCTGCTTGTGTCTACGCCAAATCGGTGTGGTGACAGGTGTGCCTGTGGCTGTATACCCCTATTCCAGTGGTGTTTTCATCAGTGGCATGGCTGCTAAGGTATGGCCTTGGGTTGGATGGTCCAAAGTGGAAGAAGGAAGTGGTCTAAGCAGTGTTTTTTATGACGGTTTGGAGGCTGTGATAGGCTCCAAACGAAAAAAAATGTTCAAGGGTACTACATTGCCTTCGTTTAAACTTGTTGAAGATATCAAGGAGACTACTTATCGGTGGGTGCTTAATGTGTCCAAGATGACAGGGGTGACTCTTCATAACTGGAGTAGGCTTGGGGGCTTAGATTTTGGTTAGTTGTTTCTGTTTCGAGGTGGTTGCCTTGTCTTGCTTTTGTTTGGGTGTTATATTCAAAGGAAAATGTGCGTTTTGTAAGATGATATTATATATTATCAAAATAATAATAAATTTACAACCCAAAATAACCCCTCTTTTTTTCTTATTTCTAATCCAGGTTTGTCATCATAATCTTGATTATCTAATTAATTACCAGTCCAATGTTATAAAGATAGTTATGTTTTCATCTATACATAATCATTCCTACCCTATAGAATTACCTTCTGCTGCTGCTGGCTTCAACCGCTTGTACATTATGCTTTGAATGTCGTACATTGGTGATCCATCAGTCAAATATCATCTCCATTACTGTCATTAGACTGCCAAACACAACAAATATCAGTTTAGAAATTCAAGCTACAATTTGTTTACCACTTTAGAAGTGATACGTGTCTGGTCATGTACTTATTGCAGGCGATACGTGTAGCTTCAAGTGCTTCACTTGAGACATTTTCTTTCTCCCAACTGACCAAATGAACGCAGAAAGGGAACTCGTTGACTCCCTTCTTCTTCATGCCAACATCATAGATCCTGATCTTTGGGTCTGGAACACCACGGCAGTAGCGAGACTTTGGGTATGGTTTGTTCTTGATCTGGCGATAACATCTGGAAGAGTAGGATATGAAAGGAAATCACATCAAACACTGGATTTTCATTTATGTATTGTTTTTTTAAGTTATACTTTATCGTCATGAAACCACCATCTCGTCTCCTTTGCAGATCTCCCGATCCTACAGTTCTTCACGTAGAGTTCATCGTCTGCTGGTCGGTGCTGTAACACCAATACATTTCAAATAAACATGTTACATTTCTTTTTTTAAATAATACATCAATTCAAAGTCCAAATTTTCTTTGTTGAATTCAAATTTGAATTTGAAAAGTTTAAGGTTTCAACATCTGAATCAAATGGAGTGATGATAACAGATTAAAAAACAAACCTTAGAAGTAGAGCTTGACGGCATGGAGAGAATGCCGATGCATAAAAACCTCACAGATATATAGATGTTACTTCCAAGTTCCAGCCCAATTATTCATGAACTGGATGACCCAAGTTATATTTTACCTCGAACGGGTCAAACAGATAAAAAAAATAGGAAGAGAAAAAGTGTAACTTTATTTCATAAACTACTTAATTATTTTAGTCAAAAATTCAATTATTATTGTAAAACTTTAGCGTTTAACCATATTTGACAAACTAACCATTTACAAAAGAGTAAAATGCCATTTCGTCCCTGAGGTTTGACCAGTTTTGCGACTTTGGTCCAAAAGTTTGTTTTTCCGCATATGGATCCAGAAGCTTTGAAATCTTGCCATTTTCATCTGACTCGTTAACTCCATCCATTTTACTCCATTAATTCAGTGGTATTTCCGTCTTTTTTGCTAACTTAAATGACAATTCGGTCTTTTTTCACTGTAAAAAGACCGAATACCCCTGAAAAGGACCGAATTACCATTTAAGTTAACAAAAAAGACGGAAATACACCGACTTAATGGAGAAAAATGGATGGAGTTAAAGAGCCGGATGAAAATTGCAAGATTTTAAACCTTTTGGATCTAGATGCCGAAAAACAAACTTTGGACAAAAGTCGCAAAACCGGTCAAACCTCAGGCACAGAAATGGCATTTTGCTCTTTAAAAAAATAGAAACACTTTGGGACAACCCAACTATAAAAATTTATAGGTTTTGACCCGTAAGACCTGCCCATTTTGCCACCTAACAGAAGTGAAGACGAATTTACCTCTCTGGAATTTACAATATCCAAATTCCCAAGAAAATGATTCAAGTATTCCTGCATTGCGGTCTTTGCTCGATCAGAAATAGAATGTTGCCTCCCAAGCTCTCTTCTTCATTGGTAAGGCTGCACTTGATGGAACATCTCTGAACAAAAAATCACCTGTAAGAACTATAATCATTATAGCGATGAAGAAATATTTCCACCAACCCTTGTAAAGTTAGATACTTCATAATCACCTGTTTTTAACGCTTCCCTCATTAATCAGTGTTGTTACATTGCCACTTGAGCTGATGAGCTTATGGGAAGATAGACAAACCTGTTCTTGTTTCTCGTGAATTTCTTCGAAAAAGGCACGTTTCTTCAATGCAAAGTGCAGATAAAATACGTGTGAAGCTTTCTTCACTAACTGACACTTGAACTGTAGCCAAGCCAAGGGTTCACAAACAGAGTAAATCAGTAAAAGTGTTGTAACATAAAAAATGCAACTAAGGCTATGCCAATTTCTAGTTCAAAAACACATGAAACTATAGGCTGGCCTAGAATTGACCTAAATTGGTTTAGGAATAAAAACGTAAAAATATATACAAATCAAAGTACCTCAAGCAATTCCAAATGAAAATCATCAGATGCTTGTTGCAGGAATTATTTACCCATCCATTTCTTTCTCTATCTCCCCATCCCCTGATTTCCCTCTACATTAGCTGTATGAGGCGTCACGTCTTATCTCCAGACCTAAACAACTCTAGCGAAACAATCTAAACCTTCAAATTATGCCTCTATTTCTTTTTTATTTTAAATGAATTGAATCTTTTTAATTCTTGTGGTTATCTAGTCTAAAACATATAACAATAAATCTCAAACTGTTTTGCAACACATGCATCATATACTAATCAATATTCATTCAAATCCTTCTTAAACTCTACCATATAATTTCAAACAAAAACCAAATACTCAGCCTACATATGTCCCTAGCCAATCAACGATTCACATAAATAGTTAAACACACAAAGAAAATGAATGAAAAACATCGTAAAACCCTAACAATGACAAATCACGAAACTGTAAATCAAAAGTAACGAAGAATTTACCAAAATTTCATAGATAGAGATCGAAGCTGATGCGGATTCCGGTGAAACAGCGCCGAGTTTTAGAAGACCTAAAGTGAATTGATCGCACATAAAGTATTTATATATAATAATGTTAAAAAAGATATGGCATTGTGTTATTGAAAAAGAAAACAACAATGAAAACCAAATACAATTAGGGTTTCGACTCTAATAACTTAAAACAGAGGACAAATCAAAAATGCATACCATGGAGGACCATGATTCATAGAAGAGTGGAAAAAAGAGTAATCAACAACAGATCCAATTGATTGGCTTACATTTTTCTTCGCATCGCCATTAGGATTTGAGTTTGAGAAATCGCCATTAGGGCTTGAGTTTGAGAAATCAACAGAAGATCCATTGGCTTATTTTATTCTTCGCATCTAGGGTTTGACTGTGAGAAAGATGAAACGTATACAGGCAAAACGGGAGTAACAATTAGGGTTTGGATTGATTGGAGAGAGACATTAGGCGGTTTCACAAATGTAGAGAATGGAGGAAAAGCTTTTACCGCTCATCACAAACGAAGGAGAATTAAGAAAAAGCATTTTGCCGCTCAAATATCAATTATCTGGCCAAAGACCTATGCCACATCATGGTCAATTGGTCAAAGCTATTTTGCTTTAATATAATAGATAGATTAGAAGAGATTAAACTAAAATTATAATTATCTATAAGTGTGTCCTTAAAGTGGTTTCTTTTATTATATAGTATAGATATTAATTAAAGAAGTTAACTATAATAACTAAACATATAATAAAGATTCTTATATTTTAAATTATACTTTATATTTATTTTTGAATCTTACATAATTTTGTTCCAGAAACCAAAATAACCTAAAAACCGAACCGAACCGACACAAAAACCAAAACTGAAAAAACCAAAACCGAACGGTTTTAAAAAGCCAAAAACCGATATTTCGGTTTCGGTTTTGATTTTACCCAAAACCAAACCGTGCACACCCCTACCCTCCGGCGTGAGAATAAGTATCGGTTTTGAGGATAATAGTGTGTGTATTAAGTAAGAGAGCTGGGGAGCGATCCTTAAACCTGGAGGTGAAGTTCTCTATTTATAGCCGAGGTAGTTTGTGAAGGAGATGGACTGATGAGCTGATGGGCCTTGGGCCTAAGGACGGTTTACCATGGTCAAGATGATATAAATGATATAGATGCCAAAAATACCCCTTGTTATAACCAGTTTTTTAGATTAATTTAGGCAATGTGATAAAAATGGCAAGAAAATGGAAAAGTCAGGGACCAGAGAAGAAAAAAAAACTATTTGAATTAAAATGACAATTTGTACCAAATCCTGGACTAAAATGGCAATTTACTCTTATATTTAGGATCATGCTATTCACACACCCAAACCTTATTTCCACACCCTTTCGAAGCGCCCCGCTTTGGCCAAAGCTGGGCGTTTTGGCCTGTTTTCCAGACAAACGGTGATGTGATGGTGTACGATGTCAGTTGAACCGCCCCGCTTTGGCCAAAGCGGGGCGTTTAGGGTTTTTTTTCCAACAATGGGTGATGAGACTTGATGCGATGTTATATTCTGTACGGTGGAATGTTTGAACCCTAAACGCCCCGCTTTGGCCAAAGCGGGGCGTTTCGACCCTGATTTTTGGAAGTTGGTGTCTTCTGTCGCATGCGAACCCAAGAAACGGAATGGAGTTCAAGAAGTTGGTCGATGACATGATAGATAAAGATCTTGACACGATCATATCCATTTTCAAGTATTAGACTAGATAGTCCAAGATGAAATATATTAAAACCATTCAATCCCACCAGTCTACGATGCGGAACATAGTCCCAGATTGTCTAAATAAGCGCTTTTATCAGGTGTCATGTGGTAACAACTACAAAGGGGATATTCAAATCTCTATTCGGTCATCTTTCTGAGCTTTTACATGGAAGATATAGAAGATTTGGGTACAACTTCAAGTCATGAAGATCACCCTGCAGTAGTTGATCATGACGACCGTAATAAAATGGAACATAATCTCAGATTGTCTTGAGAAGCGCTTTTATCATGTCTCATATGTTGGACGGAATATATGGATGGAAAGCCCGCATATATGGTAGCATTCCTTGCAAGTCCTTTAAATTCGCATAAACATATATTCGTTTCATAACCTCCTCCTATAAATCAACCACAACTCACCACCCATAAAACATTATCCCTACCCCTTCACGAACCATAAAAGGGAACATAGTCTCAGATTGTCTAAAGAAGTGCTTTTATCATGTGTCATGTTGTAACAACTACCAAGGGAATATTCAGATCTCTATTCGGTCATCTTTTCGAGCTTTTACACACGAATATGTGGTTCCCAATTTGTGGTAGTTGTATCATACTCGATTGATTCATTTAATTCATTTTGTCATCGACCAACTGCTCGAAATCCCTTTCGTTTTATTAAAGTCGTCATGATCAACTACTGCAGAGTCATCTTCGTGACCTGAAGTTGTATCCAAATCTTCGATACCTTCCAATATCAAATTTCTTCGTTTCCCATGATTATGAAACCTCGTTTCGTGATGTGGTCTTCTTTCATGTTTCCCCGCGGCATCAAAATACAGAGCTTCATCCTTATTTCTGTAAATCGCACAAATAAGCATGCCTTGAACGAGTCTAGAACACTCGTAATCCTCAACCGGTTTTGGCTTAACAACGATCGATTTGGATCGCGACTGCCTCATAGCCCATGGAGAGTCAGCTAACCTTCACGAGCGTCTTTTCACTCTCGGTGACTGCTCAGAGATGCATGTCTGCAGAAGGTGCAAGAGAATGGCGAGTGTCAGCTAACCTTCACCAGCCTACCTTTAACATGATCCCTGCTGGTGCTAAACCTTTTCAAGCTTGTTTTCAACGGGGATATAATGCAATGATTCCTCTCAATTGAATAGGCAGACACTTGCTTCATATGACTCACTTGAATCGTCTCGGATGTAATAACAGTATGGTTAGTGGATGCAAATTGCAGAGCTCTTTTCTATGCATTATATGCACATTTATGTATCAGCCTGTGATTTCTTCTGGAGGGTTCACCTATGGTAGTGTTTTGGTTGTTTATGAGTTGATTTGATTGTGAAATAGATAAGAAGTATGAGATATCGGCAGTTAGCTCGAAGAAGTTTCTCTCGATTATTGATGAAGTGATGTTACAGAAATTGATTTGCACAAACTGTGGAGAACTTGTTTGCGTTATATGACACATGATAAAACCGCTTCTCTAGACAATGTGTTAAGGTGAGATTTTTCAAGTTTGCACAGTGGGAGAAAAGACCAGCACCCCTGTCAGGATTGTCATAATGCAATGAGACATAACTGAGATTTAAGCGGCGTGTTCCCATCAACGTTTATCGACATTGTTATAGGTGATGAAGAAACCCTAAAACGGAACATAGTCCCAGATTGTCTAAAGAAGCGCTTTTATCATGTGTCATGTTGTAACAACTACCAAGAGATATTCAGATCTCTATTCGGTCATCTTTTCGAGCTTTTACACACGAATATGTGGTCCCCAATTTGTGGTAGTTGTATCATACTCGATTGATTCATTTAATTCATTTTGTCATCGACCAACTGCTCGAAATCCCTTTCGTTTTATTAAAGTCGTCATGATCAACTACTGCAGAGTCATCTTCGTGACCTGAAGTTGTATCCAAATCTTCGATACCTTCCAATATCAAATTTCTTCGTTTCCCATGATTATGAAACCTCGTTTCGTGATGTGGTCTTCTTTCATGTTTCCCCGCGGCATCAAAATACAGAGCTTCATCCTTATTTCTGTAAATCGCACAAACAAGCATGCCTTGAACGAGTCTAGAACACTCGTAATCCTCAACCGGCTTTGGCTTAACAACGATCGATTTGGATCGCGACTGCCTCATAGCCCATGGAGCGTCAGCTAACCTTCACGAGCGTCTTTTCACTCTCGGTGACTGCTCAGAGATGCATGTCTGCAGAAGGTGCAAGAGAATGGCGAGTGTCAGCTAACCTTCACCAGCCTTCCTTTAACATGATCCCTGCTGGTGCTAAATCTTTTCAAGCTTGTTTTCAACGGGGATATAATGCAATGATTCCTCTCAATTGAATAGGCAGACACTTGCTTCATATGACTCACTTGAATCGTCTCGGATTTAATAACAGTATGGTTAGTGGATGCAAATTGCAGAGCTCTTTTCTATGCATTATATGCACATTTATGTATCAGCCTGCGATTTCTTCTGGAGGGTTCACCTATTGTAATGTTTTGGTTGTTTATGAGTTGATTTGATTGTGAAATAGATAAGAAGGATGAGATATCGGCAGTTAGCTCGAAGAAGTTTCTCTCGATTATTGATGAAGTGATGTTACAGAAATTGATTTGCACAAACTGTGGAGAACTTGTTTGCATTATATGACACATGATAAAACCGCTTCTCTAAACAATGTGTTATGGTGAGATTTTTCAAGTTTGCACAGTGGGATAAAAGACCAGCACCCTTGTCAGTATTGTCATAATGCAATGAGACATAACTGAGATTTGAGAATACCCCTGAATTTATCGAAGCTGTAGAATGAGATCCTCAACTGTTAGGTTATCATCTTTCAACCCCATTTTCCCTAAAAAAAATTATCGATTCTATTTTTCAACGGGGATGTAATGCAATGATTTATCTCAATTGAATAGACAGACACTTGATTTCACTCGTTGAAGATCAACTCCTGTTGGTCAAAGGGGATATGTTCCTTGGCCTGTATTTTGAGCTTGACGCTGCCAACAGTGTCTGAGCCTTTGACATCAAGTGGCACGATCTTACCCGTGTCGGTCTTGACTGAATTGCAACAAAAATCACACACAAAGATTCAAGTAAACTGAAACATTAAATCAAAATAAACACACACTTATCAACATGGGGTTGAAAGATGATAACCCAACAGTGTCCAAAGTCCTGCTTCTTTTGGTATCATCACATTTTTGTACCATTTATGACTAATTGTAATTTGACTACAACTTTCTCTCTCAAACCTTTCTAAAAGTAGAAAAAATAAAATACTAACAACTAACAAAGATCGAAAAACAAAAGAAGAAAGTGTTCCTCTTTGTTACCAAGCATGTCATCTGAAACAATTAACGGGACATTGTTGTTCAACAGGATTTGCTTCCGATGATATCTGTTAAACTTCTTCAGGATTTTCTGTACATTCGAGTATTGCAAGTTTTGAAAGATAACCGAATAGAGATCTGAATAACCGATACATAAACCGCATTTTTCTGCACTGGATAACGAATATGAACATTGTATTTATCATGAAAGTACTGAAGAACCGAGATAACAGCTCTGGTTTCATCATGAAAACTAAAAGAACATAATAATATAAATTAGTCAAAGATATGATATAAATTGACAAAAAAATAAAAAAAAAAAGTAACTTATTACTTGATAAATTAATAACACTAATATATATATATATATATATATATATATATATGTTTTTGTAAAAATAAAATAACTTTAAATCAACTTTAAATTAAATATGTCTTATAAAAAAAAATCTACAACCTTTCAACAAAAAAACACAATCAAACAACAAACCAACAACCTTTTTTTTTCACCAAAACCCTACTTTTTCCCTCAAAAATAAACTGCCAGACCAAAACGCCCCGCTTTGGCCAAAGCGGGCCGCTTTGGTACGAGGTCGCCGGACAGGAAGTGACGTGCTCAGCTTTTATCTGTTGACTTTAATCCAAAGCGCCCCGCTTTGGCCATAACGGGGCGTTTGGGTGTGTGAATAGACCAAATGGGTGTGTGAATAGATCGGGCCTATATTTATTTGGAGTTTCTCAAAGTGAAACCGGCGGCATCGATAAACCGCAAAAGCACACGAAAGGTCCAATTTCAATGAATATGCCATAAATTTGATCGGTTGAAGCTCCCATCATTGGTATATCAGCAGACGTAATTCACCATTTCACTCAACATCAAGTTCCCATCCACTCAGGTTCTCGTATACGCATTTCAAATTTCAATTCAGGTATTATGAATGCCTTCTGTTTTCCTTTTCAAGAGATAGATGTTTTATTTTAGGTTTTTATTTCGGTTATTATTGGGCTTATTTCGGTGAGATTAGGGTTTAGTTCTGTCATTTTGATTGTGTTATAGATGTAATTTTCCCTTTTTGATAGCTGTTACTTTCATAAGTGATTGCTACTAAGTCTTTTACTTTCATCCTGCGTCTGTGTAAGATGCCAAATAGTGGTGTGATAAATGGGTGTTTCCAAAGTTATTGGCTCACATAAGTAAGAAAAAGGCTATAATATAAAGTGTTGGGAGGATAGATGGTTGTGATGTGTTGTTTCTTTTGCTTGAAACTGTTATAATTTCTTTGAGTCGTTGAATTTTTAGACTTTGTGTTGTACATTCTCCTGATGTTGTATTTAACAGCTTATGTGCAGCATTATTTAGAGTCAGTCTGACAAAAACACCCGAAGATGAAAGCTAAACGTCCGACTAAAGCTCAGCGATTGTCGTCGACTACAATCAATAAACTTCCTCAAACCATAACTGAAAACATCCTATGTCTTTTACCCATTCAAGAGGCAGCAAGGACAAGCATCCTCTCTAGGGAATGGAGGTACAAGTGGACCACTATTCCCAAACTTGAGTTTAGTTGGCCTATTGTTTCCGAAATACAAATTAAGTTGAAGCAACCATCTGACATAGCAAGTGAAGACAAAAAGATAAAACGTAAACTTTTCAATGCTATTCACCAAGTTCTGTTAATGCGACAGGGTCCAATACACGAGTTCGCCTTTCACTCGAACAAAAGCTCCCACTTTTATGAACTCGACCAAATAATATTTCATTTGTCAAGGAACCATACTGTCAAGAAATTAACACTTGCGTTTGATTATACCTATAAGTTACCCTTATGTGCCTTCTCTTTGCATCAGTTAACAGACCTATATCTCAGTTATGTCAATCTTGAGCATCAACCAATATTCAGTGGATTTGGTAGCCTTAGAAGCTTATGCTTGTATAACGTAAAGATCTCTAAAAAAGCTCTTCTTCATCTTTTATCTAATTGTCCATCACTTAAGAGGTTCGCTTTGGTAAGTTCTCGCTTGAACATTTATTCACATGGGCTTTTTAACTTATCTGAATATTGTAAGTTGCTGCAGGAAGGAGTTTTCGGTTGTCAAGATTGCACCATTATTGATCTATTCGAGTGTTTGCCTGTGATTGAGCATCTGACTTTCTCGAGGAACTATGTCTATCCGGTAATATTTATTTATCCACATGTGTAATTGAAAGAAAAGAAAATTAAACTTTGGTTGTAAAATTTTGTTTTTGCATATGGTTGAAGTGGCTTGTTCTAGACTCTATTCCAGAAGAACTTCCAACCACACTAATCCACCTCAAATGCTTTCGTTTTAACAATATTTGTTTCGTTGATGGCCATGGAATAACTTTTCTTCTTGTTTTGATCAAATGCTCTCCAAACTTGGAGAAAATTGTGCTAGAGGTAAATCTTTTTTTATCCTGTTTATTTTAGTTCTTGCCAAAATCCACCGACAAAAATAATGTCGACCTTTCCTGTAGATTGTTGATTGTTTTGATGATGACAAGGAGATATGCTGTGGTATATTGGAAAAATACTCAGATGTTTGGTTGGAGCATCTGCAGGAATTGGAGTTTCACTATTTCAGAAACTTGAAGCATGAGATGGGGTTTGTGAAGTTAATCATAGCAAGGTCACCCAAGCTGAAGAAGGTGATCATACATAGCTTGGTTAAAAAGGATAAAGAGTCGGATATGTTAAAAATTCTCTTACAGGCCCCACGTGCATCACCGGTAGAAATCGTTGTGAGATCTATGATAAACCGGTAGTGTTGCTACTTGTTTTTTTTGTTAGTCTATGAATTTTCTTTGGATGTTGGCTTTCACACTAGAACTGGTGTGTTTATGAGTTAGTTGCTCCAAATCGACTTGTTAAAAGCTCAAATCAAGTTGATTTTAAATGAGCTCGAGATCTATCTTCATACATTGAACTTGATTGAGCATGGCTGTTAGTCTAAAGGAGCTTTTATATACAACTAAATTAAACTAAAAATGGTGTATGCTATTTTTTCTTATATGTATGTTATATTTAAAATAATTTAATAAATATAAATAAAGTATAGGGTTAGGATATAAAGGGAAGTTTATTTGGCTAAGAAGGCTAGGAAGTAATCTAGACCATCCATTTAGTTAATCAAGGGCTAAGATTAAATGAGGGAAATTGAAGGAAAGAAAAGAGGCGCGTGGGTTTGTTTAGGGGCATTCTAGTCAATCCAAGGCAATAGTTTCTCTCTTCTCCAATTCCCCCTATTTTTTAAACGTTAATAACTCTTTCATACGACATTATTTTTTTTATAAAAATTGCACAAAAAAAACGAGCGTTTTTTATCTTTAAAACGAGTATATTATTGCTATATTTTTGATTTTTTTTAAAACCCAGTTGCGTAAAACGCAATGGAAAAAACACAGTTGCACAAAACGCAGTGAAAAAAAAACCTAAAAAATGACATTTTTCTAAAACGCAATGCACAAAAAACACAAAAAAAATGTTTTATTTGTAAAACGCAATGGTCAGAATGTCTTATTTCTAAAACGCAATAGCCTAAAAACTCAAAAGAAAGTGTACTTTCTAAAACGCAATGGACTGAAAACACATAAAAATGTGTTTTACCTAAAATGCAATGCACCAAAAACACCAAGAAATGTCTTATTTCTAAAACGCAATGGCTAGAAAACACTTAAAATGTCTGTTTTCTGAAACGCAATGGACTGAAAACACATAAAAATGTGTTTTACCTAAAACGCAATGCACAAAAAACATAAAGAAATGTCTTATTTATAAAACGCAATGGCCAGAAAACACTTAAAAATGTCTCCTTTCTAAAACGCAATGGCCTAAAAAAACAAAAAAAAGTGTTCTCTCTAAAACGCAATGGACTGAAAACACCTAAAAATGTGTTTTACCTAAAACGCAATGACTAAAAACACTTCAAAAATGTGTTTTTCTAAAACGAAATGGCCAGAAAACACATAAAAATGTCTTAGTTCTAAAACGCAATAGCCTAAAAACACCAAAGAAAGTGTTTTCTCTCTAAAACGCATTGAACCAGGACAATAGTTTTGTCTGTGAATTGTCTGAACCAGGAAGTAGGAGATCAAAAAGACTGTCAACCCCAGCCAGGGGCTCTGCCCCTTGGACCCCGCTAGGGGCTGCCGCCCCTGGGACCCTGCTACCAGGGGCGCTACCCCCGGACCCCTGCCAAGATCGTAAAACGCAATGACTAAATCAAAAACCCTGATAATAAAAATGAAATTAAAGAATTTCTTACATGGATCGAAGTCGGTTTCTTCAACGATTGACCAAAATTTGAATGATTGAAACACTTATCAGAGATCGAATCGAACGGATCGAGTGATTATCTTCAAAATCACCGGAAAAAACGAGATTTTGTATGAAATTAAACTGGGTTTTCTTCAAAAAAAGCTGAAGAACACGTTGATCGGGTGTTTGAATCATTGATTGGTGACGAAAATCGCACTATAATGTAGTGATTATTGAGATAAAAAGTGAAGAAATGGTTGAAGATGGTGGGTTTTGATGTTATTGGGAAGAAGAATGAAGAAGAAAATGATAAGATTGACTAAAATACTCTTCCTCTTTATTTTAAATTTTGCCACATGTCCTAATCCTATTGCTTCCTGTACTTTCTAGGCAAAATAAACTTCACATTTGATCATCACTCATAAAGTATATAATCATAATGATTATTCAAACTAAAGGAGCTTTTGTAAAACTATTTTCCTAAACTTGAGCTTTAAAAGCTTGTAATAACAACAATAATAGCTTTAAAGGCTTGTAATAACAATAATAATAACAGTAATAAAATTTTATAATGTAAATATTAAAATTCATTCTCGATAAATTATATTATCTGTAATCGCTAAAGAAGTGGTCTCTTACAACTTGGAAATTACACGATTGGTTGTAACTTATTTTACTAGGTGCATATAAAAAAGATATAGATGACAAATTTAACATGTTTGTCCGATAAAAGAAAATATTTACACAAACTAGAATAATAGTTGTGCCAAATATATTTTAAAAATCAAAACAAGAAACGTAAGAAAACCTAAACAAACATTAAAACTTTATTCGTTATAACCAGTCTCAACATCAAATAAGAATTAAAAGAAGGTGCATTGTTGGACGGGACATGATTGATGATTGTCATACTTAATTGTAACGTAGTTCATAACGTAGTTCGATTCGAAACGGTTTGCGTCGAAACGGTTCGATTCAAAACGGTACGGGTCGAAATGGTTCGGATCGAAACCGGTACGGGTCGAAATGGTTCGGATCGAAATGGTACGAGTTGAAACGGTACTGGTCAAAACCGTTCGGGTCAAAACGGTTGAAGATTCCAATAAATTTATTTTAATTCTTTCACGTATAAGAAGGATTTTAAATTCCCTTTGTTCAAGAAATTCAGATTCTAATTACTTTAAATTTGATTTAATTCTTGGGAACCAAACGCCTAATCTCAAACTTCTCAAAGTGAAACCGGCGGCATCGATAAACCGCAAAAGCACACCAAAGGTCCAATTTCAATGAATATGCCGTAAATCTGATCGGTTGAAGCTCCCATCATTGCTACATCAGACATCAGTAAACGTAATTCACCATTTCACTAGTCCACATCAATTCCATTTGTCAAGGCGATCAATTCAAAGTTAGGGGTTATGAGTTGAGTACCCATCCCACTCAGATTCTCGTCAACCCATTTCAGGTCGGGTATTATTATGAATGAATGCCTTCTGTTTTCCTTTTCAACTGATAGATGTTTGATTTTAGGGTTTTTTATTTCGGTTATTTTTGGGTTTATTTCGGTGAGATTAGGGTTTATTTCTGTCATTTTGATTGTGTTATGTTTCCCTTTTTGATAGCTGTTACTTAGTTTCATAAGTCCTTTACTTTCATCCACAGAACATGCATCTGTGTGTTAATCGATAGAAATAAATAGTCACCAAATTTAACAGCTCTTTAGCCATTGGTGTGATGATTGGGTGTTTCCAAAGTTATTATGTCACATATATAAAATAAATAAAACCTATAATATGAGGATAGATGGTTGTGGTGTGTTTCTTTTGCTTGAACTTGTTATAATCTCTTTAATGCTGTTGAGTATTTCATGCTTTTAATTATTTAAAGAATAATTAACTGATGAAACTAGAGTGTAGCAAGTTTAGCTCATTATTTGATAACCCTTTTTGTTGTGGGTGCTAGCTATGTATTAAACTGTAAATTGAAATGAAAATGGTATAATTGTCATTTGTCGCATCCAAACATAAGCTGAAGTAGATAACTGGACTATAAACTGATATAGGCTTCACCGGATAAACTATAAATTGGAACGAATATGGTATAATCGTTGCATCCAAACAGTACTGATGTATGACCTTTTTCTTACATTCTCCTAATGTTGTATTTGGCAGCTTATGTGCAGCGTTATTTAGTATCAGTCTGACTAAAACAACCTAAGATGAAAGCTAAACGTCTGACTAAAGCTCAACGATTGTCGTCGACTACAATCAACACACTCCCTCAAACCATAATAGAAAACATCCTATGTTTTTTACCTATTCGAGAGGCAGCACGGACAAGTATCCTCTCTAGGGAATGGAGGTACAAGTGGACCACAATTCCCAAACTTGAGTTTGGTTCGTCTACTTTGTCCAAAGGAAAAAACAAAGAGAAGCTACCATCTGACGTAGCAAGTGCAAGGAAAAACATGGACGGAAGGTGTAAACTTTTCAATGCTATACACCAAGTTCTGTTAATGCGCCAGGGTCCAATACACGAGTTCACCTTTCACTCGAACAAAAGCTACCACTGTTTTGAACTTGATCAAATAATATTACATTTGTCAAGGAACCATACTGTCAAGAAATTAACACTTGCGTTTGATTATATGCATCTGTATAAGTTACCCTTATGTGCCTTCTCTTTGCATCAGTTAACAGACCTATATCTCCGTAATGTTGTTATTGACCATCAACCAATATTCAGTGGATTTGGTAAACTTAGAAGCTTATGCTTGTATTATGTAATGATCTCAACAAAAGCTCTTCTTCATCTTTTATCTAATTGTCCATCACTTAAGAGGTTCACTTTGGTAAGTTCTTGCTTGAATATTTATTCTCATGGGCTTTTTAAACTTATCTGAATATTGTAAGTTACTGCAGCTAGGATCTATCGGTCATAAAGATTGCACAATTATTGAGCTATTTGATTGTCTACATGTGATTGAAGATCTGACCATCTATGGGTACAATGCCGATCAGGTAATATCTGTTTTTCCACATAATATATAAGTGAAAGAAAAGAAAATCAAACTTTGGTTGTAAAATTTTGTTTGCTTATTGTAGCTTGTTCTAGACTCGGTTCCAGAAGAGCTTTCAACCTCACTAATCCACCTCAAATACTTTTGTTTCAAAAGAATGTCTTTAGATGGCGACGATCATTTAACTTTCCTTGCTGTTTTGCTCAAATGTTCCCCAAACTTGGAGCACATTGAGCTAGAGGTAAATCTGTTATTTTAATTCTCACCAAAATCTACTGACAAAAATAATGAATACCCTTGCTGTAGGCTGAAACGGGGTATAATGATGAAAATGAGATATATTCTGGTATATTGGAAAAATACTCAGATGTTTGGATGGAGCATCTGAAGGAATTGGTGATTTATTATTTTAACAACTCGAAGCCTTCAATGGAGTTTGTGAAGTTTATCATCTCCAGGTCTCCTAAGTTGAAGAAGGTGTTGTTGATAAGTAGTATGGTTGATGAGAAGGATGAAGAGTTGGAGATGTTAAAAGTTCTCTTACAGGCCCCACGCGCATCACCGGTAGAAATCGTTGTAAAGTAGTTGGGACGGGACGACAACATCAAAGACTTTAGATAACTCAAGAATTAGCTTAAGGAAGTATGACGTATTGCCACTTGTTTTCCTGCTTATATTAGTTAGTTATTTTGGATGCTGGTATTCACAGTAGGTTCACTCAAAACTAGGGGTGTATATGAGTTAATTGCTCGAAATCGACTCGTTAGAAGCTCGGGTCTTTTTGATTTCAATGAACTTGAGTGGGCTCATTAGTCTATATAATATATATTTACATTATGCATTAGGAGTATGGGGAAGGATAAATCGAAAACCCACTTGAGTTGAGAAAACTCAACAAACCTTTGTAAAAAACCCATGTAAACTCAAGAAACATTTCTAAAAAAAATAGGAAATGTAATATACATATATTTGAACATTTTTAAAAAAGAAACACAAAAAAACACCAAGTAGTTTTTTTTTTTTAAATGTTAAAAATTTTAGGTTACATGATATATATGTCCAAAAAAAATGTAACATACAAATTTTCAACATTTAAAAAAAAAAACTAGTAAGTGTTTTTTTCATTTTTTTTCATAAATAGGTCCGTGTACATTTATATTACATTCCTTATTTAAAAAAAAAAAATGTTACATAGGGTTTATTTGGGTTTTCTCAACTCACTTGGGTTTTCGATTTATCTTTCCCCTTAGGAGTATTATCCATACCTAAAAACTTATTGTTTAAGTTTTCATACTTAATCAGACCGACATATACAAGTTTTACGTATTAAGAGTGTCAAACAAACAATATATTGAATGATTAAGGAATTTTTCCACATTTCAAATACAGTGAAGAGATACCAAATTGATATCTTACCTTGTTTCTAAAGTAAAAAGGATTGTGTCTTTTCTATTATTATTTAGCATCTCCATCACCAGATATATTTATCTTGATCTGTTATTTTTTTAAGAAATCATTTCATTTTTCTTTAGACAAAGATAAACTAAAATAAATAAATGGCTAGTGGTTTGGGTCATGACTACACCCTTAGGGTAGTGGTTTTGGATGGTGGATTGGAGGTGTGTTACATGACACTGACGTGGAGGGTCATGGTGATCACGAGGTCATGACCACACCCTATAGCCTAAGTGCTGTCATATAGAAACAACCATCTGTTTGGCAATTGAAGGGAGCTACTTGAGGAGTAGGCCATTGAAGGGCTTGTTGACCTTGGACTACTATGTTGGGGATGACAATAGCCATCTGTTTGGCAATTGAGCAGCCATGCGATGGTCGGAGTTCCCAACACGTCTTCTGGTGATTTGACGTTTAGAGCATTCTCATCCAAACCACCAAATTCTGTGTGGGTGGTTTTTAAAAAATAAGAAGTACAAAAAGTGGTTGTGAGTGGAGGAGAGAGAAAATGTTACTGTTCATCTGTATATTTGGGGGGACAATGTTCACCCCCTATACTTTTTTAATATATATAGAAAGTGTTTGTGAGTGGAGGAGAGATAAAATGTAATATATATTGAAAAGTTGAGAGAAAAAGTATTTGTTTTTAGTGGAAATATATTGATATAGGAGTTGGTTTTTAGTGGAATGTATGTATATTTTTAGTGGATTGAATGTGAATGCTCTTAGAAGACATCCACAGGAATCAACGCAACAAGGTTGTGAGGTTTTTTTTTATTTATTTTTTATTTTTTATGAAAATTGATAAATGAAATATGAAAAATAAAACGTATGATATAATGAAACTTTTAGGGTGTCATAAAACAATAATGCAACACTTTAAAGTGAAACGCATGTTTCATTAATGTGGAAGTTTCTGAGATTTGAGTCTGAACCAAACGCCTTTTGCCTTTTGTTTTACACCAATCCAGAATACTAGGTGGGATTTGGCTAGAGAGTTGCGGGTTGATAAACCCTGATGTGGGATTTGGGGGAGAAAAAGGGGTATTTATATGGTGGGGTAGTTGGCAGGTGAATGGTCTTAAATGCCTTCATGTGTGAAACACGTGATCAGAACTAACTTAATTTTATAACTGGGTTTGAGGTAAAGGATGAAACGTGCAACATGTTTTTAAAATAAAGGATTGTGGCTGCTATCCACTACAACCTGTTACAAACATGGACGAAAAGTGCAATTTACCCTTATGTTTGTTTGCAGTTTCTCATGCTGAAACCGGCGGCATCGATAAACCGCAAAAGGACACGAAAGGTCCAATTTCAATGAATATGCCATAAATCTGATCGTTGAAGCTCCCATCATTGGTTGGTATATCAGTAGACGTAATTCACCATTTTCCTCAACATCAATTCCATGTTGTGCGAGTTAGAGTCGTCGGAAAGGTGGCGATCAATTCAAGGTTAGGGGTTATGAGTTGAGGAGTACCCATCCCACTCAGATTCTCGTAAACCCATTTCAGTTCAGGTATTATTATAAAGAGTTAATAGCCAAAATGGTCCCTGAGGTTTGCTCACTTTTGCCACTTTAGTCCAAAACCCAAATTTGTTACATCTGGGTCCCCGAGGTTTGCATTTTGTTGCCATTTTAGTCCAAAAATGAAATCTGGTCAGATTTCTCAAAAAAACCTCAAGTTTTGTCCTTTTGCACAGGGGTAAAATGGTCATTTTCATTTTATTATAACTAATTATTAATTAAAAATAATAAACCTACCACCACCTCTCTCTCTCTCTCTCCCTCTACTCCTCTCTGCCGCCACCACCGCCACCTCCTCACGCCGGCGACACTAACATTCCTCCGTATCCCCCTCTCTTTCTCTCTCTCTCTAATTTCATCACCACCACCTGCAAACCGATTCAACCCATCACCACCACCTGCAAACCGATTCAACCCATCACCACCACCTGCAAACCGATTCAACCCATCACCACCACCTGCAAACCGATTCAACCCACCACCCCTACTGGAAACCCTAATCCCAAGAACCTGCAAACCAGCACTATTAAACCCACCACCCGATCCACCATCACAATCCCCCCACCGTCTCCACCATCACCACCCTCACTGAAACCCTAATCCCAAACAACCTGCAAACAACCCTAATCACCAACCACCTGCTCTGCAATTCAGCCTTGCCACAAATCAGCAACCAACACAAAACCTGATGTCTTGACGGTGGTGCCGACGGCGGCAGATGGTGGAGACGATGGCGGTGGTGGATCTGAAGCAAACCCAATTGAGATTGTCAAGATAACAAACCACAATTCATCGATTTCAAATTTTGATGCTGATTTAAAGTCGGATTTCAAGAGAGAGAGAGAGACATGTGGCGGTGGTGAGATTGAGAGAAGAGAGAGAGACGGTGGTATTGATGATGATGATGATGATCTTGACGGTGGTGCCGACGGCGGCGATGTTGATGATGATGATGATCTTGACGGTGGTGAGATTGAGAGAAGAGAGAGACGGTGGTGTTGGCGATGTTGATGATGATGGTCTTGACGGTGGCGGCGACGGTGGCGGTGGTGGTAGTTTAGAGAGAGAGAGAGAGAGAGCAGTGACATGTTGAGAGAGAGAGATATATGTCTGTGTATTTATTTGTGTGGGTGTATATATATATATTATATATATAATTGATTTTTTTAATATAAATTACTTTATAATAATCCAAAATGACAATTTTGCCCCTAGGAGAAATGAGGAAAAGGACAAATTTGGGTTTTGGACTAAAGTGGCAAAAGTGAGCAAACCTCAGGGACCATTTTGGCTATTAACTCTATTATAAATGAATGAATGCCTTCTGTTTTCCTTTTCAATTGATAGATGTTTGACTTTAGGGTTTTCTTTCCGTTATTTTTTGGGTTTATTTCGGCGACTTCAGGGTTTATTTTGCTTGAAGCTGATATAATCTCTTTGATGGTGTTGAGTGTTTCCTATTTATAAGAATTAATTGATTAAACAAGAGTATAGTAAATTTAACTCATCCTTTTATAATCCTCTTTTTTGTATGTGGTAAGTATTAGACCATGGCCATTCCAGCTATAGCTGGGTGGTAGAGGCTCTTGCCTCTTGGAGAAAAGACCAGGGTTCAAATTTTGACATGGGGTGTAGTTTAGTATTTATTGGTGTAGTTTAGAAGTAGGAGTAATGTAACCTTTGTCATTCAAAAAAAAGTATTAGACCATGCGTAGTGGGCAACTTGATACCCTTGGGCGTTTTGCGCCATGTGGCAGCCCAGTCAGCAATGGGACATTATTGGGCGTTTTCTAAAATGGGTGTAGTGGGGGGGGGGGGGGGGGGGATGGGGCATTATTGGGCAATATGTTTTGTAGTAAAATAAAATTAAAAAAAAAACACCTAAAAATCTTATTGGTCAAGCAAATGGAATATCTAATGTGATTGGCCAACCTTTTCCCCATTGGGTGTTTTTCAAACCACGCCAAGGAGGATTTTTTGCAAGATAACGCCCAATAACGCCCATGTGTAGTGGGGAAGGGGCGTTGTTGGGCAATTTAAAAAAAAACGCCCCACTACGCATGGTCTTAAACTCATTACATTTTATAAGTTAATAATAATAAGCAAAACTGGATCGCTGGACTATAAATAAACTGATAAAGGGTTCGGCAGATAAAATATAAATTGGAATGAAAATGGTTTAATCATCGCATCTAAACATTGACGTATGACCATTTTCTTTGAGTTTTAGACTTTGTATTGTATTGTACATTCTCCTAATGTTGAGTGATCCTGCTTGTAATTGTTTAAAGAATTAATTGATGAATGATGAAACTAGAGTATTATGAGTTTAACTCAACTATAAACTCATATAGGGTTCAGCAGATAACATATAAATTGGAATGAAAATGGTAATAATTGTTGCATCCAAACAGTCACGTATGACCTTTTTCTTTGACTTATTACACTTTGTGTACTACATTCTCCTAATGTTGTATTTGGCAGCTTATGTGCAGCGTTATTTAGTATCAATCTGACAAAAACAACCTAAGATGAAAGCTAAACGTCCGACTAAAGCTCAACGATTGTCTTTGAATACAATCAGCACACTTCCTCAAACCATAATAGAAAACATCCTATGTTTTTTACCTATTCGAGAGGCAGCACGGACAAGTATCCTCTCTAGTGAATGGAGGTACAAGTGGACTACAATTCCCAAACTTGAGTTTGGTTCGTCTACTTTGTCCAAAGGAAAAAACAAAGAGAAGCTACCATCTGACATAGCAAGTGCACGGAAAAAAATGGACGAAAGGTGTAAACTTTTCAATGCTATACACCAAGTTCTGTTAATGCGCCAGGGTCCAATACACGAGTTCGCCTTTAACCCGATCGGAACCTACAACTCTTTTGAACTTGATCAAATAATATTACATTTGTCAAGGAACCATACTGTCAAGAAATTAACACTTGCGTTTGGTCTTATGTTTTCGTACAAGTTACCCTTATGCGCCTTCTCTTTGCATCATTTAAGAGACCTACATCTCCGTAGTGTTGTTATTGACCAAAGGACAGATGGAATTTGGAGATTCCATAAGAAAAGAATGTGGATACCTAAATTAGGAAACCTACGCCACCGTATATTAGAAGAAGCCCATACGTCTAAGTATACGATGCATCCTGGAAATGATAAGATGTATCAGGACTTAAGAAAAAAAATTTGGTGGATAGGAATGAAAAAGGACATAGCAGCTTATGTTTCCAAGTGTTTAACCTGTTCACAAGTTAAAGCTGAACACAAGAAACCATCAGGTTTGTTGCAACACCAGAAACCCTCAGGTTTGTTGCCCGTATGGAAATGAGAATTGATAACAATGGATTTTGTTACCAAATTACCCAAGACAAGGAAAGGTAATGATACAATCTGGGAGATTGTAGATAGGCTAACTAAGTCAGCTCATTTCCTACCGATGAAGGAAACTTTCAGTATGGAACAATTAGCTAAATTGTATGTAAATGAAATAGTTTCATTGCATGGAATTTCTTTATCAATTGTTTCTGATAGGGATAGCCGTTTTACTTCTCATTTTTTGACAAGTTTCCAAAAAGCAATGGGAACCAAGTTGAATCTAAGTACCGCTTATCATCCTCAAACGGACGGACAAAGCGAAAGGACAATTCAGACAATGGAAGATATGCTTAGAGCTTGTGTAATTGATTTCGGAGGTAATTGGGACGATCACTTACCATTAATAGAATTTTCATACAATAACAGCTATCATACCAGTATCAATGTTGCACCGTTCGAAGCACTTTATGGACGAAAGTGCCGAACGCCAGTCTGTTGGGCGGAAATTGGAGAAAAACAACTATCCAGACCTGTGATAGTGCAAGAAACGACCGACAAGATTGTTCAAGTCAAGGAAAGACTAAAAGCAGCATGTGATCGACAGAAGAGTTATGCTGACAACAGACGAAAACCGTTGGAGTTTCGGGTAGGTGACAAGGTATTATTGAAAGTTTCTCCTTGGAAAGGTGTCACACCCCGGATTTCCACGTGTCACCGGTGGGGGAGTATCGTGACGTGGTTGGAAACATAATAGTCAAACAACACAATATTTAAATGCACAGCGGAAGCAAAGTATAGATTTAATTCAACCAAACAATATTGTAATATTAAGTATCACAAGTAGTCGAATATAAATCCACAGGTAGATCAAAATGAAAGGAAACAATGTTCAACAGTCTATGACATCCAAGCTTGCGAGACTTATTGTGGATGCTAGGAGCAAAGCCAGCCTATTACGCGTAGTACCTGCACTTAACCTTTTTGAGAAAATACGTCAGTTTACACTGGTAAATACAATCAACCGACTCATTTTGAAAAGAGTTTAAGAAAATGCATTTAAGGCACAAGGCACAAATAATATTTTATAACTTGGGATAATTATTTAATATATAATACTCGTAAAAGATTTATATGTTTCTTATGCGTTCAGTAGCCCGGTTCGTGTCGGGTTAAAGATCAATAGACACACCACATTATGTAAATGAGACACTGACAGGTGTACGCCTACACCTGTGTGCTAAGGTCGTGGCCATTTCGTAAAATGATGCCAGGGATATCCGGGACATGGTCATTAACCCCCCAAAGGCTTTAAGCAACAAAAAAATTTAAACGGTCATCTCGATAATACTTAATCCCCAAAACGATTAAGGTTGAATGCCCGACCAAGCGGTATTTTATATACCGTACCCCAAGCCCGTATAGGGAAAATAAGTTAAAAGTATTTACCTGAGCAAGTATAAATCAAAATCAGCGAGTGCAAGTATCTTTTACCGGGTCTCCTAATCTGGAACGAAGGTTTATAATAACCTATTAGAATCCTAACGGGTCTTTAATTAAGCTTAAGCTTAGACCGGTTATTTTTAAAGATACGGTTCGTACGCACGATTAAGCGAAGACCGGATAGAAAGTGATTTAGACCCGACAAGTTTGAAGACTTGCTTAATATGGGTATATTATACACATTCTGGATTTTGAGATAAAACCGATAAGGTTTGACCCGTTTCGGCTAATTTATGTAAACTAGTTACATAAACCGAACCGAACGCGTATGAAGCGTAACGGGTATCCATAAGAGTCCTAAACAGGTTTCCTAAGTTAATATGCCTTAATTATATTGTGATATCAGTAGGATACCTTCCATTATGCCCAAAACGAGTTTAATCACTTAATAAGCCCCGTAGGGGTATTTTGGTCATTTTAAAGATTATAAAAGGGATTATTTAAACTTCTGTGATCCGGGTCTGATTAAATCAGTAAAATGTTTTATTTTAACAGGTTACCTCATTTGGTAATAAGTCTTATGTGGCAAAATGCTTTTAAACCCTAACTATGCGTATAATACGCGTATAAAGCCGTTTTAAGCGACGTACGGGTTAAAATACGATTCTGAGTTTTCTGATCAGTTAAACCGGTTCAAAACACTTTATTTATTATTTAAAATCAGTAGCAATTGGATTGGCGTCAAAAGGATTTGTAAAACTCATTTTATGGCCGAAAAGGGTATATTCGGTATTAACCGAATTAAGACACTAATCCTAGCTTATGATCAGTTTAAAAATAATTAAAAATCTTCAAAAATCCCAAAATATTATATTACATCAGTGGGTAAAAGTGTTGGTGTCAAAGATTGGGTTTAGATAGGTTTTATGCTAATGACGTCGTTTAATTACAAAGAAGCATTCTAATTACGTCATTAAGCATAACTCCTAATCTAGGCCTCCAACTAATGTGAAAATTTAGGAACATGTTTAAATATCAGTAACTAAGATTATTGTCCTTTTACATCTTCAAAAATCTCGTTTTATGATCATAAGGGCAATATGGTCAACATTTGGCAATTTAACGGAAACATCGGACAATCGAGGTTTCAAGTGGTATAAACGCAGAGGGTTATACACACATGTCACTAGGCCCTAATGGAACTTTAAGGCATGTCTAAACCTATCATAATCGGGTCAGAATCGAGGTCAAAGCAAAAGTCAAACTTTTGCGTCTTTCGGTTCCGAATCGGTTCAAAACAGAAAGTTGTCGAATCAAACTAGTTTAGACAAGTTTTTATACTTATTTTCAAGTTATATGCATGATAAAACAGATTACACGCCTTCTGTATCGCTAATTACGCGTTTAATGATTCTGTTGACTTTTTCGGATAACGTTTGACTCGACAAACGACCTAGTTAGATTAGGAAACAATGAGTGCCCTTTTAGGGGTTTATTACCCATATAAATACCAACTTATAACAACTTTTATTTCGACAAAACTCTGGACCGATTGTGTTTTATCGATAAGTCAAACCGTAGTTACGACGGTTTGACTTCTAGGCTATAAACTAAGCATAACTAAATTTAGAAGGGTCAAGGATACTTACATAAGTCTAATGGATGATTAGAAAGTCTTGTATCAGTTCTTGAGCTCCTCAAAATGTCCAGAAGTTGAAATATGTTTGTATGTTGTAACATGTGACTTTTATAAGAACTTTGATCTTATTAGATGGATGCCAAATGGGTCTACCAATGTTCAAGGATCAGTACATATGTCCTCTATAAGCTATAAACCACTTTAGGCAGCCCATAGAATCGAAATCTTGAAGTTTAAGTCGGTTACAAGGCTGATACAGCCACCTGTGGGTTTTTTTTCCTGCATCTAGCAGTCGCAGGCGGCCCGCTTTAGATCTTGGTATATCTTAGGCGGGCCGCATGGCCCTTCTGATCAAGTTACAAACTTTCCTTTAATTGCATTTTTGGTCCTTGGTCCCCCGAAATGTCGTTTTCACTACAATTATTACATTATGAGGCTTCAATATTAACATATGGGGGCTTTAATACTTATACCCACTTTGTAAAGTCCCCGGGTAACTTTGTGATCACCCGAAAAACCCTAATTTTCAATGTTGACGTTTCTAACCCTCACACACGAATTTTATCATAACTTTCTCATACGGTAACGAAACTTGGTGAAATTTTTATGGTGCATTCTAGTGAGCACAATTAATTGTTACAAGGCTTCGGGTTTGCTAAAAGGTCACTCAGAGGTATATCTTAACATGTTGACACATTTAACCCCTGTAGTTTGTAATCTCTCACTTTCTTTCACAATTCGATTCGTATGATCCATGATCCATTCGTTTAAGGTTATAAACATCATGTAGGGTTATTGTAAAGTATGTTTATTCATTGTTGACACTTTGAACCCTTATATTTACATAGTTTCATTGTTTGTCAACTTTAGTCCTTCACGAACATTCTTTCACACGTTCAAACATTATGACACGTGTCAACACATTATAGGACGTGAATTTTCGAGGTGTTACATCCTCACCCCCTTAAAAGAAATCTCGACCTCGAGATTTACTGAAACAAATGAGGGTATTTCTCTTTCATAGTGGACTCTACCTCCCACGTGTATTCGGGACCCCTACGGGCATCCCATTTGACCTTTACAATCGGTACATGCTTCCTTCGAAGCTTCTTAACCTGTCGATCCTCGATCAACAATGGTTTTTCCACAAATTTCAAGCTCTCATCTATATGCACATCTGTATGTGGTATTACCAGTGATTCATCAGCGAAACACTTCTTCAGATTGCAGATGTGGAACACATTGTGTATACTACTGAGCTCTTCTGGTAAGTTTAACTTATAGGCAACTGACCCGATACGTTCGATAACCTCGAAAGGTCCTATGTATCTCGGGCTTAACTTGCCTTTCTTACCAAATCGCATCACCCCCTTCCAGGGTGATACCTTAAGCAAAACTTTATCACCTACCTCGAAATTAAAAGCTTTACGCTTTGGATCAGCGTAACTCTTCTGTCTATCTCGGGAAGCTTTGAGACGGTCACGAATCTGGACAATCTTGTCCGTCGTTTCGAACACTATCTCTGGTCCCGATAATTGGACATCTCCAACTTCCGCCCAACAAACGGGCGTTCTACACTTTCTACCGTATAAGGCCTCGAAAGGCGCAGCCTTAATGCTGGTGTGGTAGCTATTGTTGTAGGAGAACTCAATTAGTGGTAGGTGGTTATCCCAACTACCACCCAAATCAATCACACATGCACGAAGCATGTCTTCTAACGTTTGAATAGTACGCTCACTCTGACCGTCTGTCTGAGGATGGTAAGCCGTACTGAAATTCAAACGCGTGCCCAAAGATTGTTGGAAGCTTTTCCAAAAATGTGACGTGTATCTAGTATCTCGGTCAGAGATAATAGACACAGGTATGCCATGTAAGGCTACAATCTTATCAACGTATAACTGGGCTAACATGTTGGAGCTATAAGTCTCCTTGATGGGTAAGAAATGAGCTGACTTAGTCAGTCTATCAACGATCACCCATATAGTATCATTGCCTTTCCTTGTCTTTGGCAGCTTGGTGATGAAATCCATCGTCACCATCTCCCATTTCCACGTAGGAAGTTCAGGCTGTTGTAGCAAACCTGACGGTTTTTGATGTTCGGCTTTGACTTGCGCACATGTCAAGCATTTAGCTACATAGGTGGCTACAGACTTCTTCAAGCCTATCCACCAATAATTCGCCCTTAGATCCTGGTACATCTTATCAGCTCCAGGATGAACGGAGTATTTGGAACTATGGGCTTCCTGAAGGATAACATCTCGAAGTCCTCCACAAATTGGAACCCATATTCGTCCATTCAATCTTAGTATTCCGTCCTTGCTAAGTGTTAACTGCTCCTCAGTTACCCCTAGCTTCTCGTTAGGATAGTTAGCTTCCAACACAGCTTCCTTCTGTGCAGCTAACAACTTTTCGATCAAATTGTTCTTTATTTCCATGCGCTTGGCATTGATTCGGATGGGTTTCACCCTTTCCTTTCGACTCAAGGCATCAGCGACTACATTCACCTTGCCGGGATGGTATCTTATTTCACAATCGTAATCATTCAGAGTTTCCATCCAACGGCGTTGCCTCATGTTCAAGTCCTTCTGATTGAACAGATGTTGAAGGCTTTTGTGATCAGAATAGATCACACATTTGATTCCATATAAGTAGTGCCTCCATAGTTTTAGTGCGAATACAACGGCACCCAATTCCAAGTCATGGGTGGTGTAATTCTTTTCGTGCACCTTTAACTGGCGTGAAACATAAGCAATGACTTTGCCTTTCTGCATAAGCACACATCCCATCCCGGTGTGTGATGCATCACAATAAACTACAAACTCCTCTATTCCATCAGGCAATGTCAGTACCGGAGCATTGCTCAACTTTTGTTTCAAAATATCAAAGGATTCCTGCTGCTTAGGACCCCAGTCAAACTTAATCTTCTTACGTGTCAGCGAAGTTAGGGGTGCAACAATCCTTGAGAAGTTTTCAATGAATCGCCTATAGTATCCTGCCAAACCTAGAAAGCTACGAATTTCTGTAGGCGTCTTTGGCTCATGCCAATTCATGACAGCTTCAACTTTAGCGGGATCTACTTGGATACCTCGCTCACTAACAACATGTCCAAGAAATTGGACTTCTCGAAGCCAGAATTCGCACTTCGAGAACTTGGCATAGAGCTTTTCTTTATGAAGTAGTTCCAGAATGCAGTGAAGATGCTTCTCATGGTCAGCTTGGTTCTTAGAGTAGATGAGGATATCATCGATGAAAACGATGACGAATTTATCTAAGTGCGGCTTGCAAACGTGATTCATGAGATCCATGAATGCGGCCGGTGCATTAGTGAGCCCAAAAGGCATCACTAGGAACTCGTAATAACCATAACGAGTCCTAAATGCTGTTTTGTGCACGTCTTCATCTCTAACCTTCAATTGATGGTAGCCTGACCTCAGGTCAATCTTCGAGAAGAAACTTGCCCCTTGAAGTTGATCGAACAGATCGTCGATTCTGGGCAAAGGATACCTATTCTTGATAGTGACCTTATTAAGCTCACGGTAGTCGATGCACAGACGCATCGATCCATCCTTTTTCTTGACAAATAAAATTGGTGCTCCCCAAGGAGACGAACTAGGTTTGATAAAACCTTTGGCTAGCAAATCATCTAACTGCGTTCTCAATTCCTTCATCTCTGTTGGGGCCAACCTATAAGGCGCCCTTGCAACTGGTGCTGATCCAGGAATAATATCAATTCTGAATTCTACTTGTCTATCTGGTGGCAAACCAGGTAGTTCTTCCGGAAAAACTTCAAGGTATTCAGAAATGACAGGGATATCCCCAATCTTAGGCTTCGGCTCTTCAATAATCACTTGTGCCATGTAGATGACACAACCCTTCTTCAAACATTTAGAGTCTTTGAGCAGAGACATTCGCTCAGGCATCCCATACTGGGTATCTCCCTGGATAGTAAGTGATTCACCAGACGGAGTCTTGATCATCACTTGCTTCTTATTGCAGACAATCTGGGCCTGGTTATGAGATAACCAGTCCATGCCTAAAACTATGTCAAAACCGGCTAGTTTTAAAGGAAGTAGGGACAAAGGAAAAGAGTGGTTCTTAATGGACATGAAACATCCATCTAATAAGGTTGAGGCGGTTTCTAAAGTACCATCTGCTAGTTCCACCTCATACTTCACACTTAAAGTCTTAACAGGTAATTTCAATCAATTCACAAAACTTATTATCTACGAACGACTTATCAGCGCCTGAATCAAATAACACTCTCGCATAAACATCATTTACGAGAAAGGTACCTGTTATCACATTGTCGTCCTTGACGGCTTCCTTAGCATCCATCCTGAAGACCCTAGCATTGGTCTTCTTAGCCTCTTCAGGCTTCTTGGCGTATTTTGGGCAATTGGTCTTGATGTGCCCCTTTTCATTGCAACCGTAGCAGGTCGCATCCTTCATCTTTTTGCAATCCAAGGTCTTGTGTTCCTTGGACTTGCACAACCCACATGCAAAAGGTTTCAATTGTGAATTCGAATTCGATTCAAACCTGCACTTCCCAAAGTGATGCCTCTTGCAGATTTTACATCTGGGTTTTTCACCCGACTGCTGACCATCCTTCCTAAATCCTGACCCCTTCTTATAGTCATTGTTTCCCTTCTGCTTCTTGTCTGAATGTCGTGAGTTGTCATCCTCACGCTTCCTCTTTTCGGTATCAGTGTTCCTCTGCGATTTCAGCCTGATCGCATCCAGGGTAAGAGACAATGATATGTCCGCTGTAGACCGAAAAGTAGCTGGTCTGGAGGCCTTCACACTTGCCTTGATCTCCGGGGCCAAACCCCCAATGAATCGGGCTATACGTTTGGGTTTCGGAGTTACCAAATATGGAACCAATCTTGACAAAGTGTTGAAACTGGTAAGGTAGGCCTGACAGTCTAGGTTTCTCATGACCAGCGACAAGAAGTCAGATTCAATTTTCTCAACCTCATGCTGAGGGCAGTAATTTTCCTTGATCAGCGTCATGAACTGTTCCCAGGTCATATTGTATAACGGGACTTTCCCCGTAGCTTGGATTAACGATCTCCACCAAGCTAATGCTTCTCCTTTAAAAGACTGTGACACGAATTTCACAATATCCCTATTATTGCAACCACTGATATCCACAACAGTATCCATTTCGTCCAACCAAGTCATGCAATCCACTGCTCCTTTTTCCCCAGTGAAATCCCTGGGTTTGCACGATACGAAGTACTTATAGGAGCAACCCTTATTACGGGGTTCTTGATTCTGTACGACTCTTTGGGATGGAGCACTCCTCTGGTTTGATGAGTGGTGAGAATTACTGTTGTGGGCAGTGTGGGTCCTGGAGGGTGTTCTAGAGTGTGGTGCAGATTGGGTCCTTGCACGGGTACCACTGGATTCATGGAGCTGTCTATCCATAGCTCGATTAACGGCATTATCTATCATTGCCTGTAATTCTGCACCCGCTACATTTACTCGGGCATTATCATGCTCTCCCCGAGGGTGACTGTTGACCTCATTTGAGTCTGCCATGTAGCTTGAACTGTTACATATTATCAATAATTTATTGGTGAGTTTATTATAGAATTGTCTTTTATGGCAATTTATTAACCGTGGTAAACATAGACCATATATGGTTAATTTATTACTCACATTTATTTAGGATTTCTAATATAATTTATCCTAATTATAAAACAATAACAGTTTTATTAGCACATAAGGCCTAGTCACAAGGACAAATTAAATCATAAGCTATGATTTCAGAGAATCAAAGCATGAAGGTTTGAACCTAGTTCATTACCTTTATCAGACAGGGTCACAGACTATTACTGTCTCTTGTCTCATATAAAAATGAGAAGGGCCCGTAGGCATTATATTGTCAATGTATAGTCAAAATATGATCATCTAAATTGATGATTTAAACCCATGATTCAGAGATCATTATGTTGGGTTTGGAATCTTTTGAAGAATCCTTACATAAAAAGACGTGTGTGATTTTAACGAATCACATCTGCCAGGAGTGTTAACATGTTTACAGATGTTAACAGGGATTTGAATCTTTTATACAGGTCTTACCATCTTGGCCAAGTCTTATAATGACATGTAGGCTAGGTTTTACCTTTAAGATCTTTAATTAATAATTAAATAGGCAGATTAAATCAAAAGGAATGATTTCGATTTATTTATTTCATATATACTTTAATTATGCATAACATAGCAAAGTTGAAATTTATAAACTTACATTCCACTTAAAATTTTAAAAGTAGTGCACTTTGCCCTAAACGGGACTTTTCTTATAACACTTGCCCACGCAGGAGCTATACAGATAATACATGTCCTCACAGGGACGGTTTACAAAAGTAAATGTCCACGCAGGGACTAATAGAGACAAGTCCTCGTAGGGACTAAGTACAAAGATAGATGTCCACACAGGGACTACATACACACATATATAAGTAAATGTCCACGCAGGGACTTAATTTAAACAAGGAAATACAATAATACATATTGGGATTTAACGATCTCGTTTCTTCTTTCCCTTTAGCAAACTTGCCAGACCACTCATGAATCCCTGATTCTTTCTACGCTCTTTCTCGAGGTCTCGCTCAACCCTGCCCAGTCTTTGACGGAGATCCTCCTGCTCTGGTGGAGAAAACCGTGGTGGCTGGTATTGTAGCGGCGGCTGAACAGGTACTTCATACCCTCGAGCTGGGCGTCCTATACCCCAAGGGGTTCCATAAGGTCCTTCTGGGTGAAAGGCATTGTAGTTTGCTGCCACTTGGTAAGGATCCTCAGCATAGTTATAGCTATGGTATGCTGGCGGTCCGTATGGGTTGTAAGCTGCCGGAGCAGTATAAGCTGCCGGAGCAGTATAAGCAGGGATAGGGTTGCCAAAACCCGGTGATGGCGGTGCAATAGGTGCCGAATTCACCTCTGAAACTGGAACTGAAGGTCCATCTTCCTGTGGCTCTTCATATAGTGGCGGGTAGTGGCTGCCACTAGAGTGTTGAGGGGTGCTAAAATGAAAATCCCCTTCTCGTGCTGACATCCGTGTGCCAGTCCTCCTACGTCTTGGTGGTGCTGGAGGCTCTAGATGAACTGGCGGCGGTGGAGGCGGTGGCGTGACTGCCTCGAAACGTGGATCCCCAGAGGGAACTTGCTGCTGCGGTTGCGGCTGCTGGTGAGGCGATGAATGGTAAGATGGTGTATAGTACCACTCACACCGTTCGAACCGTGCCTGATGACTATCCGGACCTTGGTATGGTGTTCCGTGAAAAGACGAACCATCAGAGATCTCAACAGGATGGTTCGGGGTTCCGGTTGCAGGCTCGACGGGATCTGTGTCCTCGTCCATGTCCATCGCTTGATCACCTGAAAAATGATCCTCCGGTCCTAGTGGGTTAAAACCCCCTTGTTCTGGTAGGTATTCCGCCGGGTTAAACTGGCCCTGAAAGACAGGAGTAGGGTCGTCGAAGGAACGGTGCGATGCTGATCGTTGTAGAGGTATGTACGAAGGTTGCGGGTTGTGGGGCTCATTCTCGGAATGAGGCCCATAAGAGTGATGATATGGAGGCGTTGAGCTATACGACGTCGATCGTCTGGAAGGCTCCTCATAAATCCTCCACGGTTCTTGCGGATCTGCACTCCTTGTAGTAGAAGGAGTTCGCCGGCGCGAAGGCCCGGCCTCGTGGTCGTTAGGGGCGCTGATTGGCCCTTTTCCTCGATCTCCTCGTCCGAATCTTGGCGGCATTGCTAAACCTGTTAATATAACATGAGATAACAACTACAATATATAAAAAAAATTAAAGGACAAAACAAAAATCGAACAAGGTAGAATTTGTCCTATGTTATATGTCTAGACTCGCAAGTTTAGATATGTGCAATTGTGTAACTGAGATTAAACACAAAAAGGTTAGTGTTTAATTCACTCAGTGTTGGCTCTGATACCAACCTGTCACACCCCGGATTTCCACGTGTCACCGGTGGGCCCGGTGGGGGAGTATCGTGACGTGGTTGGCAACATAATAGTCAAACACCACAATATTTAAATGCACAGCGGAAGCAAAGTATAGATTTAATTCAACCAAACAATATTGTAATATTAAGTATCACAAGTAGTCGAATATAAATCCACAGGTAGATCAAAATGAAAGGAAACAATGTTCAACAGTCTATGACATCCAAGCTTGCGAGACTTATTGTGGATGCTAGGAGCAAAGCCAGCCTATTACGCGTAGTACCTGCACTTAACCTTTTTGAGAAAATACGTCAGTTTACACTGGTAAATACAATCAACCGACTCATTTTGAAAAGAGTTTAAGAAAATGCATTTAAGGCACAAGGCACAAATAATATTTTATAACTTGGGATAATTATTTAATATATAATACTCGTAAAAGATTTACATGTTTCTTATGCGTTCAGTAGCCCGGTTCGTGCCGGGTTAAAGATCAATAGACACACCACATTATGAAAATGAGACACTGACAGGTGTACGCCTACACCTGTGTGCTAAGGTCGTGGCCATTTCGTAAAATGATGCCAGGGATATCCGGGACATGGTCATTAACCCCCCAAAGGCTTTAAGCAACAAAACAATTTAAACGGTCATCTCGATAATACTTAATCCCCAAAACGATTAAGGTCGAATGCCCGACCAAGCGGTATTTTATATACCGTACCCCAAGCCCGTATAGGGAAAATAAGTTAAAAGTATTTACCTGAGCAAGTATAAATCAAAATCAGCGAGTGCAAGTATCTTTTACCGGGTCTCCTAATCTGGAACGAAGGTTTATAATAACCTATTAGAATCCTAACGGGTCTTTAATTAAGCTTAAGCTTAGACCGGTTATTTTTAAAGATACGGTTCGTACGCACGATTAAGCGAAGACCGGATAGAAAGTGATTTAGACCTGACAAGTTTGAAGACTTTCTTAATATGGGTATATTATACACATTCTGGATTTTGAGATAAAACCGATAAGGTTTGACCCGTTTCGGCTAATTTATGTAAACTAGTTACATAAACCGAACCGAACGCGTATGAAGCGTAACGGGTATCCATAAGAGTCCTAAACAGGTTTCCTAAGTTAATATGCCTTAATTATGTTGTGATATCAGTAGGATACCTTCCATTATGCCCAAAACGAGTTTAATCACTTAATAAGCCCCGTAGGGGTATTTTGGTCATTTTAAAGATTATAAAAGGGATTATTTAAACTTCTGTGATCCGGGTCTGATTAAATCAGTAAAAATTTTTATTTTAACAGGTTACTTCATTTGGTAATAAGTCTTATGTGACAAAATGCTTTTAAACCCTAACTATGCGTATAATACGCGTATAAAGCCGTTTTAAGCGACGTACGGGTTAAAATACGATTCTGAGTTTTCTGATCAGTTAAACCGGTTCAAAACACTTTATTTATTATTTAAAATCAGTAGCAATTGGATTGGCGTCAAAAGGATTTGTAAAACTCATTTTATGGCTGAAAAGGGTATATTCGGTATTAACCGAATTAAGACACTAATCCTAGCTTATGATCAGTTTAAAAATAATTAAAAATCTTCAAAATTCCCAAAATATTATATTACATCAGTGGGTAAAAGTTTTGGTGTCAAAGATTGGGTTTAGATAGGTTTTATGCTAATGACGTCGTTTAATTACAAAGAAGCATTCTAATTACGTCATTAAGCATAACTCCTAATCTAGGCCTCCAACTAATGTGAAAATTTAGGAACATGTTTAAATGTCAGTAACTAAGATTATTGTCCTTTTACATCTTCAAAAATCTCGTTTTATGATCATAAGGGCAATATGGTCAACATTTGGCAATTTAACGGAAACATCGGACAATCGAGGTTTCAAGTGGTATAAACGCAGAGGGTTATACACACATGTCACTAGGCCCTAATGGAACTTTAAGGCATGTCTAAACCTATCATAATCGGGTCAGAATCGAGGTCAAAGCAAAAGTCAAACTTTTGCGTCTTTCGGTTCCGAATCGGTTCAAAACAGAAAGTTGTCGAATCAAACTAGTTTAGACAAGTTTTTATACTTATTTTCAAGTTATATGCATGATAAAACAGATTACACGCCTTCTGTATCGCTAATTACGCGTTTAATGATTCTGTTGACTTTTTCGGATAACGTTTGACTCGACAAACGACCTAGTTAGATTAGGAAACAATGAGTGCCCTTTTAGGGGTTTATTACCCATATAAATACCAACTTATAACAACTTTTATTTCGACAAAACTCTGGACCGATTGTGTTTTATCGATAAGTCAAACCGTAGTTACGACGGTTTGACTTCTAGGCTATAAACTAAGCATAACTAAATTTAGAAGGGTCAAGGATACTTACATAAGTCTAATGGATGATTAGAAAGTCTTGTATCAGTTCTTGAGCTCCTCAAAATGTCCAGAAGTTGAAATATGTTTGTATGTTGTAACATGTGACTTTTATAAGAACTTTGATCTTATTAGATGGATGCCAAATGGGTCTACCAATGTTCAAGGATCAGTACATATGTCCTCTATAAGCTATAAACCACTTTAGGCAGCCCATAGAATCGAAATCTTGAAGTTAAATCGGTTACAAGGCTGATACAGCCACCTGTGGGTTTTTTTTTCTGCATCTGGCAGTCGCAGGCGGCCCGCTTTAGATCTTGGTATATCTTAGGCGGGCCGCATGGCCCTTCTGATCAAGTTACAAACTTTCCTTTAATTGCATTTTTGGTCCTTAGTCCCCCGAAATGTCGTTTTCACTACAATTATTGCATTATGAGGCTTCAATATTAACATATGGGGGCTTTAATACTTATACCCACTTTGTAAAGTCCCCGGGTAACTTTGTGATCACCCGAAAAGCCCTAATTTTCAATGTTGACGTTTCTAACCCTCACACACGAATTTTATCATAACTTTCTCATACGGTAACGAAACTTGGTGAAATTTTTATGGTGCATTCTAGTGAGCACAATTAATCGTTACAAGGCTTCGGGTTTGCTAAAAGGTCACTCAGAGGTATATCTTAACATGTTGACACATTTAACCCCTGTAGTTTGTAATCTCTCACTTTCTTTCACAATTCGATTCGTATGATCCATGATCCATTCGTTTAAGGTTATAAACATCATGTAGGGTTATTGTAAAGTATATTTATTCATTGTTGACACTTTGAACCCTTATATTTACACAGTTTCATTGTTTGTCAACTTTAGTCCTTCACGAACATTCTTTCACACGTTCAAACATTATGACACGTGTCAACACATTATAGGACGTGAATTTTCGAGGTGTTACAAAAGGAGTGATAAGATTCATCAAAAGGGGAAAGCTAAGCCCCAGGTATGTTGGACCTTTTGAGATTATTAGAAGAATAGGACCTGTATCTTATCAACTACAACTACCAGAGGAAATGGCAGAAATACATGATGTATTTCATGTATCTAATCTCAAGAAGTGCTTAGCTGATGAATCACTGGTAGTACCTCTTAAGGATATAGAGGTAAATGAAAAGCTTAAGTTTGTAGAAAGGCCTCTCCAAATTGAAGACATAAAGGTCAAGAATCTCAAACACAAGAGATTAGTTCTGGTCAAAGTGAAATGAGATTCCAAGAGAGGACCAGAGTACACTTAGGAGCTTGAATAAAAAATGCAAAGGAAATATCCACACCTATTTCATTAGACCTCGAGGACGAGTTCTAAAACAAGGTGGGAGGATATAACAACCCTCAAAATATTTCCGACACCCTTAATATATTTAGAGTGCCCCTATACGTCCTAAAATACACTCCGTATACGAAAACCGGTCCCGAATACCCTTATATAATTAAAAATAAAAAAAACAATAAAAACAAGTCTTTCGCGGGCCGTGACAGACTGCCCTTAGTTCTACGCGGGCTGCGAGCTAGGAGACAACCGGCGTGACCCGGTGCCGCCACGTGTCGGACTCGTGTCGAGGCTAGCATCCGAGTCAGCCAAGCTAGGGCCTACCCTAGCTGGCGTCACGGGCCGCGAAGCCCTCCTTGGTTTCCGTTGCGGGGCGCGACAAGGTCGACGATCACAACTATAAATAGGAGACACCAGCTTTCATTTTCGATCGTTCATTCCCGACTTTCTCTCTCAAATTTCTATAGTGTAGAAGCTATACCCGGGCATAATACACCCCTAAATAACGAAGTTCTGCCCCGTTGTAAGTATCATAACCCCCGGTTACGTATTAGATACGCTGCCCGATTGATCTAGGGTTCCGTATCGGCTGTCGAGGTTCTGCCCGACATAGTCGTTGGAATTCTGTCTCGGGGAATGTATTACTAATGTAAATATTGGGTTATTATACTAACGCGTGTGCATTGTGTAATTAATAGATAATCACCAGGAAATCACAAAGGAAAACCCTAAGATATCAATGTGAATAATCCTCCTTTTCGCAAACTATTTTTACAAAACCTCAAATGTTTTACATTATATTAAACAGTGATTGAGTATTTGTATTCTACAATTATCATCGGTATATTGGGGTTTTCTATACAAAATTTGTTACTACACTGTGAGTAGTAACATGACCACAGGTCGGGTTGACAGTACCGTGGGTGGTAATTATGGTAGAATGGCAAACAAATGTAATTGCGAGATCGCCCTCAATACTGTAACGGTTTTACTTATCTTGATTAAACTCGGATTCACTCACCAGTATTTCCCACTGACAAAATGTTTTTAAACGCGTTTCAGGTAACAAAATGTGAAAGCCAAATAGAAGTCAGCTGGACAGCACTAAAGGCTTGGAAAAGTGGCTATAAAGTTATCTAAAATAAAGAGATGTTTTTATTTAAATAAAATAGGGTTTATCCCTATGAAAATGTGTGTACTGAAAACTTGGGAATTTCCCACGTGTTTAATATTATAAAAGTGTGGTATTTTACTCTGATAAAATCTTTTCTAACTACGGTTCTGATGTAATTTCCGCTGCCAAACTGACAAACACCGATATCACTGAAACTGGCCGCGGCTGCCCGTTCCCGGGTTGTTAGGGGACGGGGGTTGCGACACCTTCACCAAACTCATCTAAAATAAGGACTCTCCCAAGAAACCCACTGAACTAAAAAATACTAAAGTGGAAGTCTGATCAAAAGACCCGCGTGTTGACTCTGATCAAGTCCAGTGGTGAAGTGAAGCATATTTCAAGGGAAGAAGCACTTGGCCTAAATGTAGAAGACTTACAAGATCTCCTTGAGCTTACACTGTGCAGGGATGAGAATGATGAGGATTCCATGAACTTTGAATTACAATTCAAAGGTCAAGTTAGGGAACTCCTGATGAGGCAATAAATATCCTTAATAATGAAGTGTTTTGGTATCATCTGTCCCAGGGGGAGATTGTTAGGATTGAACCCTACAAATGAACAGTTGATAAAGCCAAAACTTGTTCAGAGCAGTGGATCCATAATAAGCAATTGTTTGTAACATATCTTTCCCCTTGACAGTGGCCCTAACATCTGATAACCCAAAGCACTGCTCATTACAACTGTTGCTGATCTAAAGACTGTTGAAGATAAAGCACTGATGCTCAATCTACTGATATGTCTCAAGTACTGCTGAAGACCAAAGCGCTGCTAGAGCTATAACAGTGGAATGAGAATCAGTAGTTTAGTTGTACATTATATTTGTTATTAGTAGTTTGTATCAGTGGTTGTAATAGTCAGTGATTGTAGGTTGTTAGAAGGTACAAGAACAAACATTTTTACCGAATCCCAAATCACCCGATCATGTAAGTGCATTGAAGTAAAAGTGGAAATGATGTTATTCATGTGGTCCTGTTGCGCTTTTGTTTGACGTCTAATATGGGTTCATGATCTAATCCGGTGAATTGTAGACATTGTTGTTGAATCCAATTAGATGCTTGATATAATGAGGTTGTATTAATAACAAATAATAATTAATATAACTAAGTTTCTCGAGTCCGGGAAGCAATCCCGGGTAATAACCTAGTAAAAGAATATATAAACAGAAAGCTCGTTTAGGCTCACGAGCTGGCTCGAGCTCGATAAGCGAAGCTCGGGCTCAGGCTCGTTGTCACACCCCAACCGATGGCGGAATCATCGGGGCGCGGCACTGAGCGAAACAGATTGTCCAGGAGTTTCCATAACAACTGCGATTACCAATTATTTAAACATCACGTCCCATACCATGACATAACAAGTAGCATAGTTATTACAGACAAATCAAACACAAATTGTTCTGTTCCGACAACTCAGATTTCAAATAAATAAATTGTTCGTTGATTTCTAGACTCTCCTAAGCTCAATTCCATCAAATACCAAGCACGCATCCTAGCATCTTAAGCACATGTCACATACGTTAAAATAAAGGTCAATACACATAGTGTAAAGGTGAGCATACAAGTTTAATACAGCATAATAGAGTTCGAAATAGTTTACGCATAACCAACATGTACAACGTATAATGTCAAGCATGTAAGTTATCGACAAAGATCCTATCAATACCAATGACTGCGATTTGACTGCGAGTAGCGAGTGCGCATCACATGTTCGCCACTACGAGCACGTGAAGTAATGTCCTTAACAACTCCTGAGTGAACAGGTGCCGAGTCCAAACAAATAGTACTATCGTTGCTAAGGCAGGTAGACAATAATCAATGTAACATAACAAACACGCATTCATCGAGTTACGTATAACATGCAATATTGGTTAGCGTTTAAGTAGTGTTTGCGTTGTGTGTTCGATGTGATTTAGAATAAGTAACGTATGTAACACCCAAAAGTGCATAAAGCAAAAAGGGATCGAGTGTACTCACAGCGATGGAAGTATGGATTGAAGGGAGCGCTAGAGTGTTTAGCCTGAATAGTTAACGATAGCATAAGCGAAGAGCGGTGCGTAAAATGGTGAAAATACCAAGTGTCGATTGGTAATCCGATCGGATGGCCAGTCGATCGGATGTCAATCCGTTCGGATGGTCATCCGATCAGATGGCCATTCGATTGGATTGACATTCGTTTGGTAAGGATGTGTTTGTGTATGGTGGCTTTGAAGTTTTCGTTGTAGCATCTTGAAAACAGAGAAGTATCTCTACCCTTCAGGTCGATCGATCGAACGGTCGATCGATCGAACGGTCGTTCGATCGGATAGCGATCCTATTGGCTAGACACTTAGTGAGAACAAGTTCACAGCAGGACGGTTACTCGATCGGATGGCAATCCGATCGGATAGCAATCCGTTAGAAACTACTGTTCTTTGAAAATGATCAAGTACCAAAGTTCCAAACGTCACACGATCGGATGGCAATCCGATCGGACGGAAATCCGTTCGACGTCCAGTCCTTTGAAACTTGGAAATGTTTAAGTGTTTGGAAGCTCAAGTGCAATCCGATCGGATGGCCAGTCGATCGGATGGCAATCCGATCGGACGGCAATCCGTCCCGACGCATCTGATCGTCTTGAACTTGGTTATTTTTGAAAGTTTGCGGTTTGTTTGAGACGTTTTGACGACGTATTAAACAACATAAACCCCGTCTTGACCTAAGTGATCCGATCGAACAGGAATCACCCTAGTCCGACCAGTTAACTGTTCGAGACGGTGGTTCATGCTTAACCCGAAATCAGTTGTCCCTTGGATAGAATTCAGATCTTGAACCAACACATCACTAAGAAAGAGTAGAAGGTCGGATCGAGCTCCGATCCTATCGGTTTTTAGTGCATTGAGTGTAAAAGAGTTCAAAGAAAGTTGGAAAACCATCTTTCAATCCTTTTAACCATGAATATGTGTAGATCTATGCGAAAACATTGTTTAATCTTGTGGAAATCCTTCAGATCTAAGTTGTTCTTGGTGGAATGAAGCCAAACCTTAAAGTTCATTAGAACTCCATGATGACATCACCCTAGAACACCTCAAATCCGATGATTTCACGGTTAAAAGTTAAGATTCAAAGATGAAAATGATGAAGAAGTGTGTGTAGATCATAGAAGTATAAGATTTGAGTTGAAACTTACAAGAATCGCGAGAAATCGAGAGAAAAGAGGGCTTGAGCGGGCTTATAAGAACTCCAGATCTAAGTTGTTCTTGGTGGAATGAAGCCAAATCTTGAAGTTCATAAGAACTCCATGATGACATCACCCTAGAACACCTCAAATGCGGTGATTTCACGGTTAAAAGTTAAGATTCAAAGATGAAAATGATGAAGAAGTTTGTGTAGATCATAGAAGTATAAGATTTGAGTTGAAAACTTACAAGAATCGCGAGAAATCGAGAGAAAAGAGGGCTTGAGCGGGCTGGTCGAGTGAGAGGGTTGTCACATCACAAATGATGTGACAGGAGGGTATTTATAGGGTTTCCCAAAATGGAAAGTGCATAAGTGTCGAGTAGGTCACCAATCGGATGGCAATCCGATCGGATGGCCACTCGATCGGTTGGCCACTCGATCCGGGTGTCCGGCGCGTTGAGTTTTGTCGTTTCGATTCGCGTGTTGAGCGTTGCGATGCGATTCGAGTGAGCGATGCGATAGTATTATCCATTAGTCACACAAATAGCCTAACTACTATATCTAATATACAATCACTATAAATAACTGTAACACCTCGAAAATTCACGTCCTATAATGTGTTGACACGTGTCATAGGTTTGAACGTGTGAAAGGAAGTTATAAAAGGACTAAAGTTGACAATCATGAAAAGTATGTGCATATACGAGTTCTAAATGTCAACAGTGAATAAATATATTGTACATTAACCCTACATGATGCTCATACCTTCAAACGAATAAATCATGGATCATACGAAGCTAAATATGAAAGAAAGTGAGAGATTACAAACTACAGGGGTTAAATGTGTCAACATGTTTAAGTTATACCTCTGAGTGACCTTTTGACAAACCCGAAGCTTTGTAACGGTTAATTATGCTCACTAGAATGCACGTTATAAATTTCGTAAAGTTTCGTTATCGTATGAGAAAGTTATGATCAAATTCGTGTGCGAAGAGTTAAAGCGTCAACGTTGAAAGTTAGGACTTTTCGGGTAACAATAAAGTTAACCGGGGACTTAACAAAATGGGTATATGTCTTGAAGCCCCTAAACTTCAATTTGGAGGGCTCAAAATGCAAGAAAATGAAGTCTAAACAAAGTTTGAAGAGCCAAGGATCAAAACGCAATAAATCACAAATTCTGATTTGATCAGACAAGGCCTCGCGCCACGCGAAGCCCCAGGGGGGGGGGGGTCTACGCGTGCCGCGAGGGACTACCAGCTCCGAAAACTTTGGGTTTTGCCTGCTAAGTGCTTTCTGCTCGACCTTTAACCGATTTTCCACATCTTTCTTGACCCCTAAACAACCCCTAAACATCTAGGGACACTTGTGGATGAGTTATGGTCAGTAGTAGACTTGTGTGTCAACATTTTATGGTGATTAAATCACTATATAAGGCCATGAAGTTGTAAACATTCTTCACACCTTCATTCTTGCATTCCTGATCACTTCTGGAGCTCAAGACTTCTCTCAAGTGATCTCTGGTCATTCATAGGACTCTTGTAAGTTTGCTTAACCTTTCTTAATTAAGTTTTAGCTTAGTTTTAGCTTAAAAGTCAAACCGTCGTAATTAACGGTTGACTTCAAGATTAATCACTAATGGTCCAGTGATTAGTCAAATCAAAAGTAGTTATAAGTTGGTAATTATGTGGGTAATAAACCCTTAAAAGGGTTCCCCCTGATTCCCACTCTAACTAGGTCAAATGTCGGGTCAAACTTATCATTAAAAAGTCAACAGGATACTTAATTTCTAATTTATGCATGATTAACAATGTAGAACACATACAACCTGTTTGATCATAAATATAACTTGGTAATTAGTGTAAGAACATGTCTAAACATGTTCAACCCGACAATTTACTGTTTAGACCCGGTTCGGAACCGAAAGTCCCAAAGCTTTGACTTCAGTTCTGACCCGTTTTGGTATGTTTTAGAAATACCTAAGAGCTTCATTTGGACCAGGTTACATGCTAGTATAACCCTCTGTGATTATACACCATGGTTCATTAGTTAACCGATTAATACGCATGATTCCGTTAAATGCTCATATGTTGACCATTATGCCCTTATTACTATAAAACGTGATTTTTGGAAATGTAAAAGAGTAGAAACCTTAATTACTAATATATAAACTTGCACCCAAAGTTTGACATCAGTTTGAGGTGTAGATTGAGAGTTATGCTCATTAGCGTAATTATAAAGCTTCTTTAGCGAATAAACGGCGTAATTAGCGTATAGCCTAATTAAGCCTACTTTTCGATATCAAAATCTTTACCCACTGATGTAATATATTATTTTGGGATTTTTGAAGATGTTTAATTAATTTTAGGCTGAATATAACCTATAGTCGTCGGCTTAATCCGGTAATTGTCGGTTTTGCCCTTACGGGCTATAAAATGAGTTTTACACATCTAATTGACTCCAAACCTTTTGCTACTGATCACATATGATAAATTAATTATTTTAAGCCTTCTGGAATAGTAAAAATATCAGCTTATTGTATCAAACCCGGAAATGGCTTCTAATCGCCTTTTTAAGCGTTTTTAACGCATAGTATGTACTAGAACTATTTTAAACATACAAGGGTTGATACCTACTGATATTTGAGGCAAATTATAATATTATTAACAGTAAGCAAAAGTTGTTTAATTCAGACTTCAGTTTTGAGCTTTACGGCTTATGTGAAATTACCAAAATGCCCTTACTGTGCATAGTTTGGTTAGAATTGATAAATTTCACATATATACTTTACCCTACTGTTATAACTTAGTAAAATAAGTATTTTTGCTGATTACATCAGACCTGTAACTTAGGTAAATACTTAAACTCTTTTATAACTTTTAAATGACCAAACTACCCCTACGGGGCATAGTTTGTGTTTAAACTCGTTTCGGGCATAATAAAAGACATCTTACTGATGTCACAACATATTTGAAGCATATTAACTTAGGAAACCTTTATATGGCTCTCATGAATACCCGTTACGCTTATTACGCGTTCGGTACGGTTTATGTAACTAGTATACATAAATTAGCCGAAACGGGTCAAACCTTATCGGTTTTATCTCAAAATCCAGAATGTGTATGAAATACCCATATTAAACAAGTCTCTGAACTTGTCGGGTCTAAATCATATTCTATTCGGTCTTCGCTTAATCGTGCGTACGAACCGTATCTTTGAAACTAACCGGTCTAAGCTTAAGCTTAACTAAAGACCCGTTAGGATTCTAATAGGTTATTATAAACCTTCGTTCCAGATTAGGAGGACCAGTAAAAGCTACTTGCATTTTGCTTAGTGTGATTATTACATTGCTCAGGTAAATACTTTTAACTTATTTTCCCTATACGGGCTTGAGTTACGGTATTTAAAATACCGCTTGGTCGGACATCAAATCTTCCATCGTTTGGTGGTTAATTGAATAATTTGATTGGCCCGTTTAAACAGTTTTGTTTACTTAAAAGCCTTTGGGGGGTTAATGACCATGTCCCGGATATCCTTGGCATCATTTTATAAAATGGCCACGACTTAAGCGCGGGGTGTAGGCGTACACCCGTCAGTGCACAAAAGAATAATGTGGTGTGTCTATTGATCTTTAACCCGGACACGATCTGGGCTACTGAACGCATAAGGAACATGTAATTCGTTCACAAGATTATATATTTAAATAATTTTCCCAAGTTATAAAGTATTTATGCCACGTGCATCCAAATCAATTTTCAATCATTTTCCAAAATGAGTTAGTTGATTGTATTTATCAGTGTAAACTGACGTATTTTCCCAAAAAGATTAAATGCAGGTACTAAGCGTAATTGGCTGGGATTTCTCCTTAGCATCAATAGAAGTCTCGCAAGCTTAAGATGCCTAAAGTCTGTTGAACTATTGTTTTCAATTTATTTTCGATCCACCTGTGGATAAACAATCGACTGTTGTGATACATGATATTACAATATTATAATCGGTTGAATTATATCTTTTATTGCTTCCGCTGTGCATATTATATATTGTGTTATTTGACTATTATGTTGCCAACCACGTCACGATACTCCCCCACCGGGCCCATCGGTGACACGTGTGGAAATCGGGGTGTGACAGGTTGGTATCAGAGCCAACACTGAGTGAATTAAACACTAGCCTTTTGTGTTTAATCTCAGTTACACAATTGCACATAACTAAACTTTCGAGTCTAGACAAATAACATAGGGCAAATTCCATTTTGTTTGGTTTTGTTGTCCTTTATTTTATTTTATATATGTTTGTTGTTATCTCATGCTATATTGACAGGATTAAAATGCCGCCAAGATTCTTCCGACGTAGAGGACGAGGCAAGGGGCCAATCACCGCCCCCAATGACGACGAGGCAGGACCTTCGCATATGCGAGCTCCTTCTACCACCGAGAGTGACGATCCTCGACAGAACCGGAGGAACCTCTTCAAGCCGGCTAGACGGTCGGTTTCGCACAGTTCGACACCTCCTGTTCATAACCCTTACGGGCCACAGCCGGAGTATGAGCCCAATAACCCTCAACCTTCCTACATACCTTTACAGCGATCTTTATTGCACCACTCCTTTGGTGACCCTACACCTGTTTTCAGGGGCCGGTTTAACCCGGCAAATTTTATACAAGAACCAGTGGGTTTTAACCCATTGGGACCGGAGGATCACTTCTCGGGAGACAACGCTATGGATATGGACGAGGACACGGATCCCGTCGAACCTGCCAGTGGTACACCGAACCATCCCATAGAGATTTCGGATGGCTCTTCTTTCCACGGATCACCCTACGGTGGTCCAGACAGCTTTCAGGCGAGGTTTACTCAGCACGAGTGGTACTTCACACCCTCGCATCATTCATCGCCTCATTAGCAGCAGCAGCAGGATCCCTCTGTGGATTCACGGTTTGTGGCAGTCACGCCACCGCCTCCACCACCACCAGTTCAGCCGGCACCTCCACAACCGCCGAGGCGTAGGAGAACCGGAGCGCGGATGTCCGCGCGAGGAGGATATTTCCATTTTAGCTCTGCTCGACAATCAAGTGGCAGTCACTATCCGCCACATCAAGAAGATCCACAAATGGGTGGACCTTCACACCCAGTTGCACCGCAACCACCACCGATGGGTTTTGATAACCCGATTCCAGCATACACGGGTTCTATGGCGTACAACCCGTTTGAACAACCAGCTCACACCAACTACGGTTACGCTGAAGCCGACCCATACATGGTAGCAGCCAATTACAACGCCTTTAACCCGGAAGGACCGTATGGAGCTCCTTGGGGAGCAGGGTACCCAACTCATGGGTACCAGATACCTGCCAGACTAATAATACGGACGCAATCGCAGCCGCCACGGTTTTCTCCCCCAGAACGGGAGGAAATTCTTCAGAGACTGGATCAGGTCTAGCGAGACTTTCACCGCGACCGTAGGGAGAGACAAAGCTTCTTCCAAGGATTGACAAGCTTGATCAAAGGGAAGAGCAAGAATGACCACTAAATCCTTCCAATCGTTGTTGAGCCCCTGCGTGGGCCAGTCTTGCTGTATAAACCCCTGCGTGGGTATGCTTGTTTGTTTTGACCCCTGCGTGGGTCTATCTTTCTGTTGACCCCTACGAGGGTATGTTATTTGTGTAAGTCCCTGCGTGGACTATTATGATGTTTCTTGTTAAGCCCCTGCGTGGGTAAGTCCTTGTTTAAACCCCTGCGTGGGTAAGTTTGTTTATTAAAAAGTCTCGTTTAGGGCGACGTGTAACCTTTTAATAAATTAATGGAATGTAAGTTTATAAAGTTCATTTTTGCTATTATCTGCATAAATATATTATATGAATTAAATAAATCAAAATCATTCCTTTTTAATAATAATCTGCCTATTTAAATATTGAATAAGAATCTTAAGTGTGAAACCTAGCCTGAGTGTCATTATGAAGACCTGGCCATGATGGTAAGACCTGTTTAAAAGATTCGTATCCCTGTTAACATCTGAAAATATGTTAACATTCCTGGCAGACGTGATTCATTAAAATCACACACGTCATTCTTATTATTGGATTCTTCAAAAGATTCCTAACCCAATTTAATGATCTCTGAATCATGGGTTTAGATCATCAATTGAGATGATCATATTTTGACCATACGTGGTAATATAGCGCCTACGGGCCCAGCTCATTTCCATATGAGCTAAAAGAAAGTGGTAGCGATGACTCCCTGTCATATAAAGGTAATGAACTAGGTTCAAACCTTCATGCTTTGATTCTCTGAAATCATAGCTTATAATTTATAAATGTCCTTGTGACTAGGCCTGTTGTGCCAATATACCTTCATGCTTTGATTCTCTGAAATCATAGCTTATAATTTATAAATGTCCTTGTGACTAGGCCTTATGTGCTAATATATATTGTTATTGTCTATAATTAGGATAAATTATAATTGAAATCCTAATTAAATACGATTAATAAATTAACCAAATATGGTCTTTGTTTACCATGGTTAATGAATTACCCTAAGGGGCAATTCCATAATAAACTCCCAAATAAACTATTGTCCTTGTTTTCTGTAACAGTTCAATTAAAATGGCTAACTCAGACGAAATTAATAGCCATCCAGTGGAGAATATTGATAACGCCCGGATTAATCTAACGGGTGCTGAATTGAAAGCGTTGGTAGACGACGCAGTTACAAATGCATTGGAGCGGCAGTACGAAGAGTATAGTGGGACTCGGAGTAGGACCCTATCTACACCGCATTCGAAGCCTCCTTCCAAGAAGGATGAACCCAAGAAAGATGATGATAGACTCTCCTTAAACCACCACAGTGCTCCATCTCAACAGATTGTTGTGAATCAAGGACCCTGTGACAAAGGTTGCTCTTATAAATATTTTGTTTCTTGCAAACCCCGGGATTTCACTGGGGAGAAGGGAGCCATTGACTGTATGACGTGGCTGGATGAGATGGATACAGTTGTGGATATCAGCGGATGCGCTGAGAAGGATGTGGTCAAGTTTGTGTCGCAATCATTCAAGGGTGAAGCTTTAGCCTGGTGGAGATCACTGATTCAAGCCACCGGGAAAATCCCATTGTACAACATGTCATGGGATCAATTCGTTGCCCTCATCAGGGAGAATTACTGCCCCCAGCATGAGGTTGAGAAGATAGAGTCTGATTTTCTATCGTTGGTGATGACAAACCTTGACTGTCAAGCTTACCTCACGAGCTTCAACACAATGTCCCGGTTGGTTCCGTATCTGGTGACCCCGGAACCAAAAAGAATAGCTCGTTTTATCGGTGGTTTAGCCCCGGAAATTAAGGCAAGCGTGAAGGCTTCTCGGCCAGCTACTTTTAGATTTGTAGCTGACATATCTTTGTCCCTCACTTTGGATGCGGTCAGGCAAAGATCGCTGAGGAATAAGGATGCTGAGAAGAGAAAACGTGAAGATGATAATTCACGGAGGTCGAGCAAGAAGCACCATGGAAACGGTGACAACAAGAGGGGGTCTGAGTCAAGGAAAGATGGGCATCAGTCTAGTGAGAAGCCCAAGTGCAAAATTTGCAAGAAACAACACTTTGGAAAGTGCAGGTTAGAATCGAACTCTCAGACCCAGTCGAAAACTTTTACCTGTGGTATATGCAAGTCCAAAGACCACAAGACCTTGGATTGCAAAAAGCTGAAAGACGCAACGTGCTACTGTTGCAATGAAAAGGGGCACATTAAAACCAACTGCCCTAAATACGCCAAGAAGCCTGAAGAGGCTAAGAAGACCAATGCTAGGGTCTTCAGGATGGATGCGAAGGAAGCGGTACTTGACGATAATGTGATTACAGGTACTTTCCTTATAAATGATGTCTATGCAAGAGTACTTTTTGATTCAGCCGCTGATAAGTCTTTCGTAGATAATAAGTTTTGTGAATTGTTGAAATTGCCTGTTAAAACTTTAAGAGTGAAGTATGAGGTGGAGTTAGCAGATGGCACCATAGAAACCGTCTCAACTGTGTTAGATGGATGTGTCATATCCATTAAGAACCACTCTTTTCCTCTGTCCCTACTTCCCTTTAAGTTAGCCAGTTTTGACATCGTGTTAGGCATGGACTGGTTATCTCTTAACCAGGCCCAAATTGTCTGTAACAAGAAACTAGTGGTGATTAAGACTCCGTCGGGTGAGTCACTTACCATTCGGGGAGATACCCAATATGGACTGCCTGAGCAAGTGACTATGCTCAAGGCTTCTAAGTGCTTAAAGAAGGGTTGTGTCATCTACATGGCACAAGTGATCATTGATGAACCGAAACCCAATATTGAAGACATCCCTGTCATTTCTGAATACCCTGAAGTGTTTCCTGAAGATCTACCTGGCTTACCACCAGATAGACAAGTCGAATTCAGAATTGATATCATCCCTGGAGCAGCACCGGTTGCCAGAGCACCTTATAGGTTGGCGCCCACAGAAATGAAGGAATTAAGGACACAACTGGATGAATTGCTAGCTAAAGGTTTCATTAAACCTAGTTCGTCTCCTTGGGGAGCACCAGTTTTGTTTGTCAAGAAGAAGGATGGATCGATGCATCTGTGCATCGATTATCGTGAGCTTAACAAGGTCACGATAAAGAATAGGTATCCTTTGCCCAGGATCGACGATTTGTTCGATCAATTGCAAGGAGCAAGTTATTTCTCGAAGATTGACTTGAGGTCAGGCTACCATCAACTGAAGGTTAGAGATGAAGACGTACATAAAACTGCATTTAGGACTCGTTATGGTCATTACGAGTTCCTAGTGATGCCTTTTGGGCTCACTAATGCGCCTGCCGCGTTCATGGATCTCATGAATCGCGTATGCAAGCCTTACTTAGATAAATTCGTCATCGTTTTCATCGACGACATTCTTATCTACTCGAAGAACCAAGCTGACCATGAGAAACACCTTCGTTGTATTCTCAAACTCCTGCATCATGAGAAACTCTATGCCAAATTTTCCAAGTGTGAGTTTTGGCTTCGAGAAGTCCAATTCCTTGGACACGTGGTTAGTGAGCGTGATATCCAAGTGGATCCCGCTAAGGTGGGAGCAGTTATGAACTGGCAAGAGCCAAAGACGCCTACAGAGATTCGCAGCTTCCTGGGATTGGCAGGATATTACAGGCGTTTCATTGAAGATTTTTCAAGGATTGCTGCACCCCTGACTTCCTTGACCAAAAAGAAAGTAAAGTTCGTTTGGGGCCCCAAGCAGCAAGAGTCCTTTGATATCCTTAAGCAAAAGTTGAGCAACGCTCCTGTGCTGACATTACCTGAAGGTATCGAAGAATTCGTAGTTTACTGTGATGCATCACACACCGGGATGGGATGTGTACTCATGCAGAAAGGCAAAGTTATTGCCTATGCTTCACGACAGTTAAAGGTGCATGAAAAGAATTTTACACCACCCACGACTTGGAGTTGGGTGCCGTTGTATTCGCACTAAAACTGGGGAGGCATTATTTATATGGTATCAAATGTGTAATCTATTCTGATCACAAGAGCCTCTAGCACCTGTTTAATCAGAAGGATTTAAACATGAGGCAACGCTGTTGGATGGAGACTTTGAATGATTATGATTGTGAAATCAGATACCATCCCGGCAAAGCGAATGTAGTCGCTGATGCCTTGAGTCGAAAGGAAAGGGTGAAACCCATCCGAATCAATGCCAAGCGTATGGAGATAAAGAACAGTTTGACTGAAAGGTTGTTAGCTGCACAGAAAGAAGCTGTGTTGGAAGCTAACTATCCTAATGAAAAGCTAGGAGTAACTGAGGAGCAGTTATCTCTTGGCAAAGACGGAATTCTGAGATTGAATGGACGAATATGGGTTCCAATTTATAGAGGACTTCGAGATGTTATCCTCCAGGAAGCCCATAGCTCCAAATATTCCGTTCATCCTGGAGCTGATAAGATGTACCAGGATCTAAGGGCAAACTATTGGTGGATAGGCTTGAAGAAGTCTGTAGCTGCCTATGTAGCAAAGTGCTTGACATGTGCGCAAGTCAAAACAGAACATCAAAAGCCGTCAGGTTTGCTACAACAGCCTGAACTTCCTACGTGGAAGTGGGAAATGATAACTATGGATTTTATCACCAAGTTACCTAAGACAAGGAAAGGCAATGATACAATATGGGTGATAGTTGATAGACTGACTAAGTCAGCACATTTCTTACCCATCAAGGAGACTTATAGCTCCGACATGTTAGCCCAGTTATACGTGGATAAGATTGTAGCCTTACATGGCATACCTGTGTCTATTATCTCTGACAGAGATACTAGATACACGTCACATTTTTGGAAGAGTTTCCAGCAATCTTTGGGCACGCGTTTGAATTTTAGTACGACTTACCATCCTCAGACAGACGGTCAGAGTGAGCGTACTATTCAAACTTTGGAAGACATGCTACGTGCATGTGTAATTGATTTAGGTGGTAGTTGGGATAACCACCTGCCTTTGATTGAATTCTCCTACAACAATAGCTACCACACCAGCATAAAGGCTGCGCCTTTTGAAGCCTTATATGGTAGAAAGTGTAGAACGCCAGTTTGTTGGGCGGAAGTTGGAGATGTCCAATTATCAGGACCAGAGATAGTCTTTGAAACGACGGACAAGATTGTCCAAATTCGTGACCGTCTCAAAGCTGCCCGAGATAGGCAGAAGAGTTACGCAGATCCAAAGTGTAAAGCTTTTCACTTCGAAGTAGGTGATAAAGTGTTGCTTAAAGTATCACCCTGGAAGGGAGTGATGCGATTTGGTAAGAAAGGCAAGCTAAGCCCGAGATACATAGGACCTTTCGAGGTTATCGAACGTGTCGGGTCAGTTGCCTATAAGTTAAACTTACCAGAAGAGCTCAGTGGAATTCACAATGTGTTCCACATCTGCAATCTGAAGAAGTGCGTCGCTGATGAATCACTGGTTATACCACATACAGATGTGCATATAGATCAGAGCTTAAAATTTGTGGAAAAACCATTGTCGATTGAAGATCGACAGGTTAAGAAGCTTCGAAGGAAGCATGTACCTATTGTAAAGGTCAAATGGGATGCCCGTAGAGGTCCCGAATATACGTGGGAGGTTGAGTCCACGATGAAAGAAAAGTACCCTTATTTATTTCAGTAAATCTCAGGGTCGAGATTTCTTTTAAGGGGGTGAGGATGTAACACCTCGAAAATTCACGTCCTATAATGTGTTGACACGTGTCATAGGTTTGAACGTGTGAAAGGAAGTTATAAAAGGACTAAAGTTGACAATCATGAAAAGTATGTGCATATACGAGTTCTAAATATCAACAGTGAATAAATATATTGTACATTAACCCTACATGATGCTCATACCTTCAAACGAATAAATCATGGATCATACGAAGCTAAATATGAAAGAAAGTGAGAGATTACAAACTACAGGGGTTAAATGTGTCAACATGTTTAAGTTATACCTCTGAGTGACCTTTTGACAAACCCGAAGCTTTGTAACGGTTAATTATGCTCACTAGAATGCACGTTATAAATTTCGTAAAGTTTCGTTATCGTATGAGAAAGTTATGATCAAATTCGTGTGCGAAGGGTTAAAGCGTCAACGTTGAAAGTTAGGACTTTTCGGGTAACAATAAAGTTAACCGGGGACTTAACAAAATGGGTATATGTCTTGAAGCCCCTAAACTTCAATTTGGAGGGCTCAAAATGCAAGAAAATGAAGTCTAAACAAAGTTTGAAGAGCCAAGGATCAAAACGCAATAAATCACAAATTCTGATTTGATCAGACAAGGCCTCGCGCCACGCGAAGCCCCAGGGGGGGGTCTACGCGTGCCGCGAGGGACTACCAGCTTCGAAAACTTTGGGTTTTGCCTGCTAAGTGCTTTCTGCTCGACCTTTAACCGATTTTCCACATCTTTCTTGACCCCTAAACAACCCCTAAACATCTAGGGACACTTGTGGATGAGTTATGGTCAGTAGTAGACTTGTGTGTCAACATTTTATGGTGATTAAATCACTATATAAGGCCATGAAGTTGTAAACATTCTTCACACCTTCATTCTTGCATTCCTGATCACTTCTGGAGCTCAAGACTTCTCTCAAGTGATCTCTGGTCATTCATAGGACTCTTGTAAGTTTGCTTAACCTTTCTTAATTAAGTTTTAGCTTAATTTTAGCTTAAAAGTCAAACCGTCGTAATTAACGGTTGACTTCAAGATTAATCACTAATGGTCCAGTGATTAGTCGAATCAAAAGTAGTTATAAGTTGGTAATTATGTGGGTAATAAACCCTTAAAAGGGTTCCCCCTGATTCCCACTCTAACTAGGTCAAATGTCGGGTCAAACTTATCATTAAAAAGTCAACAGGATACTTAATTTCTAATTTATGCATGATTAACAATGTAGAACACATACAACCTGTTTGATCATAAATATAACTTGGTAATTAGTGTAAGAACATGTCTAAACATGTTCAACCCGACAATTTACTGTTTAGACCCGGTTCGGAACCGAAAGTCGCAAAGCTTTGACTTTTGCTTTGACTTCAGTTCTGATCCGTTTTGGTATGTTTTAGAAATACGTAAGAGCTTCAGTTGGACCAGGTTACATGCTAGTATAACCCTCTGTGATTATACACCATGGTTCATTAGTTAACCGATTAATACACATGATTCCGTTAAATGCTCATATTTTGACCATTATGCCCTTATTACTATAAAACGTGATTTTTGGAAATGTAAAAGAGTAGAAACCTTAATTACTAATATATAAACTTGCACCCAAAGTTTGACATCAGTTTGAGGTGTAGATTGAGAGTTATGCTCATTAGCGTAATTATAAAGCTTCTTTAGCGAATAAACGACGTAATTAGCGTATAGCCTAATTAAGCCTACTTTTCGATATCAAAATCTTTACCCACTGATGTAATATATTATTTTGGGATTTTTGAAGATTTTTAATTAATTTTAGGCTGAGTATAACCTATAGTCGTAGGCTTAATCCGGTAATTGTCGGTTTTGCCCTTACGGGCTATAAAATGAGTTTTACACATCTAATTGACTCCAAACCTTTTGCTACTGATCACATATGATAAATAAATTATTTTAAGCCTTCTGGAATAGTAAAAATATCAGCTTATTGTATCAAACCCGGAAATGGCTTCTAATCACCTTTTTAAGCGTTTTTAACGCATAGTATGTACTAGAACTATTTTAAACATACAAGGGTTGATACCTACTGATATTTGAGGCAAATTATAATATTATTAACAGTAAGCAAAAGTTGTTTAAGTCAGACTTCAGTTTTGAACTTTACGGCTTATGTGAAATTACCAAAATGCCCCTACGGTGCATAGTTTGGTTAGAATTGATAAATTTCACATATATACTTTACCCTACTGTTATAACTTAGTAAAATAAGTATTTTTTCTGATTACATCAGACCTGTAACTCAGGTAAATACTTAAACTCTTTTATAACTTTTAAATGACCAAACTACCCCTACGGGGCATAGTTTGTGTTTAAACTCGTTTCGGGCATAATAAAAGACATCTTACTGATGTCACAACATATTTGAAGCATATTAACTTAGGAAACCTTTATATGGCTCTCATGAATACCCGTTACGCTTATTACGCGTTCGGTACGGTTTATGTAACTAGTATACATAAATTAGCCGAAACGGGTCAAACCTTATCGGTTTTATCTCAAAATCCAGAATGTGTATGAAATACCCATATTAAACAAGTCTCTGAACTTGTCGGGTCTAAATCACATTCTATCCGGTCTTCGCTTAATCGTGCGTACGAACCGTATCTTTGAAACTAACCGGTCTAAGCTTAAGCTTAACTAAAGACCCGTTAGGATTCTAATAGGTTATTATAAACCTTCGTTCCAGATTAGGAGGACCAGTAAAAGCTACTTGCATTTTGCTTAGTGTGATTATTACATTGCTCAGGTAAATACTTTTAACTTATTTTCCCTATACGGGCTTGGGTTACGGTATTTAAAATACCGCTTGGTCGGGCATCAAATCTTCCATCGTTTGGTGGTTAATTGAATAATTTGATCGGCCTGTTTAAACAGTTTTGTTTACTTAAAAGCCTTTGGGGGGTTAATGACCATGTCCCGGATATCCTTGGCATCATTTTACGAAATGGCCACGACTTAAGCGCGGGGTGTAGGCGTACACCCGTTAGTGCACAAAAGAATAATGTGGTGTGTCTATTGATCTTTAACCCGGACATGATCCGGGCTACTGAACGCATAAGGAACATGTAATTCGTTCACAAGATTATATATTTAAATATTTTTCCCAAGTTATAAAATGTTTATGCCACGTGCATCCAAATCAATTTTCAATCATTTTCCAAAATGAGTCAGTTGATTGTATTTACCAGTGTAAACTGACGTATTTTCCCAAAAAGATTAAATGCAGGTACTAAGCGTAATTGGCTGGGATTTCTCCTTAGCATCAATAGAAGTCTCGCAAGCTTAAGATGCCTAAAGTCTGTTGAACTATTGTTTTCATTTTATTTTCGATCCATCTGTGGATAAACAATTGACTGTTGTGATACATGATATTAAAATATTATAATCGGTTGAATTATATCTTTTATTGCTTCCGCTGTGCATATTATATATTGTGTTGTTTGACTATTATGTTGCCAACCACGTCACGATACTCCCCCACCGGTGACACATGTGGAAATCGGGGTGTGACAATAACTTGCGTTTAGCGTTTGCGATTAGATTGTGATGCGATAGAGTTGCGATTGCGATTGCGATTAACACCTCAACATAAACATATCATGCACAAGTAACACATAAATAACACATACACGTAAAACAATATCCAGAGCACATAATTCGAGTTGCGAATGCGATAGCGATTAGCGATTAATATGCGATTAAATAGCGATTAAACCTCGATCATTAATAGATACTCCACATAATACAACTAAAGCGATTAAACAATATAATTTGATTACAAGTCAAAAGTACGATTTAATGGTCAAGCAAGGAGTGACAGATCGCAATTAGCAATCTTTTCTTCCTTTGACTTCAATCTTGACTTTGACTTTGACTTTCGAAACACGGGTTGTTACACTCGTTTACTAAATGAGCTTGTTTTTAGGCTCGGGCTCGAGCTCAGGGGCGGACCTACCCACGATGGTGGGTGGGCGGTCGCACCCCTTGAAATAAAGGTTTTTAGTGCTAATTTTCGTTGAAGATCCCAACCGCACCCCTTGGATTTTTTCAACCGCTCTCCTTAGAAAAAAACATTATGAATTTATAAAAGAATAAACACTAATTATTATGAATATCTAAGTATATAACACAATTTCTATAATTATTCTTTAACCACTTATTCACTTACTTAACCCAATCTACAATCTAATTTTACTAACCCAACTACCCAAGCCCAAACCCAACCCAACCCAACCCAAAGATTTATCCTTTTTTTATTGATTGTTTTTTTTATGTGGTGATTAGGAGAAAATATAGATGTATAAGGGTTTGATCTTTTTATGTTTTTTGATTTTTTTAGTTGTTATAGACTTGTATTTAATGATTTTGTTGTTTTATTTTAAGTTTTGTTTGTTTAAAGGATTACTAATCAACATTTAAAACTACGGTTTGAATTTTTGAAAACTAAAATCGACTATTATAGACTATGGTATTGGTTGAACATTATTGTTTAGAGTAAACTGCCATTTTGGTTCATGAGGTTTGGCCAGTTTTGCCACTTTAGTCCAAATCTCAAACCTTTTGTATCTGGGTCCCTATGGTTTCAGTTTTGTTGCCATTTTGATTCAAAAGTGAAATCAGGCTAGATTCCCCAAATTAAACCCCCTGTTTTGTCCTTTTCCTCCGGGGTAATTTTGTCATTTTCGTTTTATTATAACTGGTAGAGGGAGGGGGGTCTTGCTCTTGCTCACTTCATCTTCCCCATACAAATCCTAGTTTTCACAGAGCAGATCCCCTTATACACAACCTATACATACAAATCCTCCAATAATACTGTGGCTCGGGAACCCTCATCTTCCTCCTCAGCCTCATCTCAAACCCTAAAATCACATATCTCTACTTCAATTTCAACTGATAGCACCAACAATCAATCTCTCACACGTAACGTTTCATTCAGCCGATTGAACGCCAAAGCGCCGGAGTTCGTCCCTCGCACCACCACCGCCGCCTCCTTGATGTGGAATAAGTAGTTCAAATAAATAAACTAAAATAAACCTAAATTTAGACTCAAGTAATAATAATCTAGACTCTGTAACTTGACTATACTACTCACCGGCAAGTGAACCGGTCGACTCTAGCAAAGCAAAGCAAGTCCGGATGTCGAACCCACAAGGACTCTAATTAATCACGTTAAAGACTTTATTTAGACTAGACACTGACACGACTTAACTGTTGTTGTGTTTTAAGGGGGGGGGGGGGGTTTACTAAAATCCTAAAATTTAAATTAAAATAAAACTAGACTATGAAACGAACAAGAACTAAGGTTTAATTCAAATGAGATTAACGACTACCTAGGCTTGAATCCAGTTTAACTAGGAATGGATTTCTAACGGTACTATTGTAGTATGGAATCGGGATCGTGAAGTACTAAACCCTAAGGTATTTCAAGCTAAGACTTCCCGACCCTTCTCAGGAAGAAACCTAGGAAACCCTACAAGGCTGTTGTGAACACCGATTGTTAGACTTCCTCTCAGTCCTCTAACGACTCTAAAAGTGCCCTAATTCGACTATCTACCCCTCAGCGCGACAGTCTAAGGCAATCCTAGATTCTAACTTGGCTTAATAGACACAGGTGCGATTAGGGAACTAAGACTGACTTCTCTCAAAACCTATCTTAGCTATATATTGCACCGAGACCTACTAACTAACTCGAGCCTCTCAGCGACAAGTTAAGCAGAATACCTAATTCTAATTGTAATTTAGTTACTGTTTCTAAGGCTATCGGCCGATTTACCCAAAGATCACCCGAACCCGCAAAGATGCGAATAATCAACACAAATTCATTATGTGAAAGACATCCACCAAAACTTATGTGAAACAGCAAATAATTCACAATCGAAATTAAGTACGCACATGCACCAAATCAGAAGTTCTAGAATTATTTACTTTCAAAGAACAAATCCATAACAAAACAATAGAAAACCATCAAAAATCCAAACTTCATTAAACTATCATCTAACCTAGGTAGTAACGAAGGTTTTAGCCTGAAAACATGATGTCTAAAATAAACAAAACAAGTTCAAAACAAGAATTCATCGTAAAAGTATCGAAACAAGAAAATAATGAAAACCGGGAGATAAGACCCGAACAATCTTCTTTCCTATGCTCCGAGCTTCAACCGGATGATTCCCGCAAGCCAAAATACTCCGAAAAGCGTAAACTCAGCTCTGAAAATCGCCTAGGGTTTCTTGAATTCGTAAGTTTTTTTATGATGATTATCTTGTCATTATATACGAAACCCTAGCAAGTAACAAATAAAATTCGCCAGCCAACCCCGTCGCGTCGCGCGACGGGTGAGAACCAATCTGGTGGCGCGACGCCACCAGGTTAGAATCCAGATTTTCTTTTGTTAAATGCTGGCGCTACGCGACCATGTAAGGGTATAGCCGTGGCGCGACGACACGGCACATTTTCCACAGAATGTTGCGTCCAGAATTCAGCTCTAACATCCCAAAATCTTCAAAATAATTCTAACTCTTTTTCCAAATAATCCCGGGACTTGGTGTTTAAGCAATTCAGCTCGGTTCCACTCCATTTTCAGCAATATTCAATACCAAGACCTGGAAAACCGCAATTTGATCAATAGCACACAATTCTAACTAAAACGAAACTAAAAATAACGATAAATAATACAAACTATACACGAATAAAGGATGCATTTTGCAATACATCACTCCTCCTCCGCCGTTTCCGCCGCCGTGACGTCATCTACCTCCGATCTAACTCAGCCGCGGCTCGTGATATCGCCCCCACCGACGTCGCCGGGGATAAATCATGTATTTCCGTCTCCTAATTCTCCGTTTCATGCTCCGATCCCGACGCATGTGCCGGTGACGGTTCCGGTGCCAGTGCAGAGTCATCACGGTCATTATCATCATCCGCATCATCATGTGGCGATTCAGTATCATCATCATTAGCAACATCACCAGCAGCATAATCATGGTCATCAGCGACAGTTTAATGGTGGTGGCAAGGGGTATCTGGATCAGTTTAGTTTTATAGGGTCAAGGTTGATTAATTTAGTTTTATTATTTTTAATTAATAACCAGTTATAATAAAACAAAAATGACAAAATTACCCCTAAGGAAAAGGACAAAACAGGGGGGGTTTAATTTGGGGAAACTGGCCTGATTTCACTTTTGGACCAAAATGGCAACAAAATTGAAACCACAGGGACCCAGATACAAAAAGGTTTGAGATTTGGACTAAAGTGGCAAATCTGGCCAAACCTCAGGGACCAAAATGGCAGTTTACTCTATTGTTTATTTTGTTTAAGTGTTTTTGTTTTATGAACTTACGGAGCAAATTTATATGTGATAAGAACCATGCTAGAGAAGTTATGGCGCGATTTCTCAAGAGTAAAAGGGTTGGACCACTTTTTTTTGTCGGATTCTTCTAGTTAAAGACCAAGTTATGTCTTAGATAAATTTTTTGTTGTTTTATTTAATGATTAGGAGAAATAGAAGTAGGCAGCATTTGAACTTTGATGGTTTTTTGTTATTAATTTACTTACTTATGAAGCTTTTTTTTTATGTTGTTTAGTGTTTTACTCGAAACTTTGTTTGTTAATGTGATAGAAAGCTAGAAAATAGGGTTTGATTGTTTGAAAAATTGAAATTGACCCAACCCGACCCGATCTGATCCGACTCGCAAAACTTGTTTGTTTATGTTTACTGGGTTACATGACCCGACCCGATCCGACCCTCTATGAACTGGATTTTTTATATAGCTAGAGGCCTAAAATTTTTCAATTTTTTCTGCACCCCAGGAAAAAATTTCTGGGTCCGCCACTGCTCGTTTATGCTCGTCTCGTTCGAGCTTTTTTTCGAGCCGAGCTCGAGTAGCTCACAAGTAGCTCGACTCGTTTGCATCCCTACCTACAACTACTATACTGTTTGATGGTTTTTGGAACTAGCTTTTGTTTCATAGGTACAACTTTTGTAAAACCCCTGCCCATGAATATAAGGTCTCCAAAGTATTCTGCATTCAAATCTTAGCCTATTCACCACCACATGTCAAAATGCTTTCCTACATGGCCCCTTAATGAAACAGCAAACTGCAACCCAAACGCATAGTGAAGATTAAAAAATCAGACCTCCGAATAGCCTAGTGAATTGAATCGAATCTCGTAACAGGAAAGAGACCTGCAAAACAAATAACCGTTAAGCTCGTCGCAGAGGTGGGAGGACCGCTCTATTGTAGAGAGAGAAAATAGACATATAAACTTTTAAAGAAAGTAAAATCGTAAATTTGTCCAACATTATTTGCATAACGAATTTCATAAAGTGGTTAACTGAACTACATATTTAAAAATAAAAATAAAAATAAAAAATTAATGAGCCGACTCGATTTGACTTGAGTCAGCTCGAACACTTAACGAGCCAAACTCGAGCTCGATTTTTCAACTCAATTAAATAAACGAGATGAGTCGAGCTGCCTCATTTAAATTCGAGCTCGAGTTCAACCTGACTCAGCTCGGCTAGGTTCAATAGGGTGTGTCAATAAAAAAAGGGGGATTATCCGCTCCATTCCTTTCTAGTCCCATCCATCCACACAGACACATTGTTCACTCACCGAGTGTGAAGAAGGTTAGGGTTTATGATACGCATAAACTCATTCCAATTCAGGTATCTATTATTTCGCTGATTTTAGTGTTTATGAGCCTTCTGTTTTCATTTCAAGGGAATGGAGGTACAAGTGGACCACTATTCCCAAACTTGACTTTTGTTCGTCTACTGTGCTTGAAATTAGAACTCAAGAGAATCAAACATCTCACGTAGAATGGGCAAGGAAAATTATGGAACGGAGGCGTAAACTTTTCAATGCTATACCCCGAGTTCTGTTAATGCACCAGGGTCCAATACACGAGTTCAGCATTGACTCGATTGCAAACTGTGACTGTTTTGAACTTGATCCAATAATATTTCATTTGTCTAGGAACCATGCTGTCAAGAAATTAAAACTAGCGTTTAATTATATGTATCCGCATAAGTTACCCTTATGCGCCTTCTCTTTGCATCATTTAAGAGACCTACATCTCCAGGATGTTGTTATTGACCATCAACCAATATTCAGTGGATTTGGTAGCCTTAGAAGCTTATGCTTGTATTATGTGAAGATCTCTAAAAAAGCTCTTCTTCATCTTTTATCTAATTGTCCATCACTTAAGAGGTTCACCTTGGTAAGTTCTCACTTGAATTTTATTCTCATGGGCTTTTTAAACGTATCTGAATATTGTAAGTTGCTGCAGCTAGGATTTATCGGCCGTAAAGATTGCACCATTGTTGAGCTATTTGAGTGTCTACCTGTGATTGAACATCTGACTATCTACGGGGACACTCCCGAACTGGTATTATTTTTATTTATCCACATTATATGTAAATATTGAAAGAAAAGAAAATCAAACTTTGGTTGTAAAATTTTGTTTGCTTATTGTAGCTTGTTCTAGACTTGGTTCCAAACGAGCTTCCAACCTCACTAATCCACCTCAAGTACTTTTGTTTTAACGAACTGTATTTTGGTGACGACCATGGATTAATCTTTCTTCTTATTTTGATCAAATGTTCCCCAAACTTGGAGAAAATTGAGCTAGACGTAAATCTTTTTTTTATATACTATTTATTTTACTTCCCGCCAAAATCCACTGACAAAAATAGTGACGACACTTCCTGTAGATTGACGAGGGTATTGGTGATGACAATGAGAAGTGGTTTGGTATAGTGGAAAAATACTCAGATGTTCGGTTGGAGCATCTGCAGGAATTGGAGATTCACTATTTCCGCAACTTGGAGCATGAGATGGAGCTTGTGACGGTTATCTTGGCAAGGTCACCCAAGCTGAAGAAGGTGATCATACATAGTTTGGTTGAAAAGGATGAAGAGTCGGATATGTTAAAAATTCTCTTAAAAGCCCCACGCGCATCACCTGTAGAAATCGTTGTGAGATCTATGATAGATTAGTTGTATTGCTACTTTTTTGTGTTTTCTTTCTGGTTAGTCTATGGAGTTCTTTTGGATGTTGGCAATTACTCAACTAGGGTATGTATATTCATAATGATTATTAAATGAATCAAATCCGAGTTAGAGCTCGTGTTTGTAAAACTGTTTTCAATTAATTATTAAAAGAATTAATTGATGAACACATGAGTAAATTAATAATGACAACCGTTTCTATAGGATGAAACTTAACTGGGGTATAATGATGAAAATAAGATATATTCTGGTATATTGGAAAAATACTCTGATGTCTGGATGGAGCATCTGAAGGAATTGGTGATTTATAATTTTAACAACTCGAAGCCTTCAATGGAGTTTGTGAAGTTTATCATGTCCAGGTCTCCTAAGTTGAAGAAGGTGTTGTTGCTAAGTAGTGTGGTTGATGAGAAGGATGAAGAGTTGGAGATGTTAAAAGTTCTCTTACAGGCCCCACACGCATCACCGGTAGAAATCGTTGTAAAGTAGTTGGGACGGGACGGGACGGGACGACAACATCAAAGACTTTAGATAACTCAAGAAATTAGTTTAAAGAAGTATGATGATAATCTAGACGTATTGCTACTTGTTTTTTCTGCTTATATTAGTTAGTTATTTTGGATGCTGGTATTCACAATAGGTGCACTCAAAACTAGGGGTGTATATGAGTTAATTGTTCAAAATCGACTCGTTAGAAGCTCGTGTCTATTTGATTTCAATGAGCTTCTCAATGAACTTGATATCTGGGCATTCATATCGGACTCTCTATGTTGCTCTCTGTTTCTAAAGTATAAACTATAAAGGGATGTGTGTTTTCTATTATTATTTAGGCATCTCCATCACCAGATATGTTTATCTTGATCTGTTAGCCGAGTTGCTAGACCTCTGCCAGCTGGCCTACGCAAGTACTTATAAGACAACAACACTCCAATATGAAGATCAAGATCTAAACTCATAGGGACTATCCGGGAATTTTTCTCTTGTGTGCCCAATAACTATTGAGCAAACAAACTGAAGGGGTATGGTCCCAAAAAGCTGCGCAGACCGTTTTAAGTCGCACGCTGGACCATACTCCTTACTCAGCAAGCTGATCAATCTTTAGACCCGCGCGGGCCTGGCCTCGCGCAAGGTCGAAACAAGAGATAACAGCAGTTTTCACACTTGTGTTCTGAATAAGAGCATTCATCTCCTACAACCCTGCGCGGGCTAGTTACGTGCACAACAAGGGTCGCGCAGGATTTACGGCGCAAGGCCACTTCAGAGAGTACAAAAGGTACAAGTGGCAGAAAAGTGAGCCAATCAGCGTCCACCAAGCTATGCTTTATCGTGCTCCACCATCGTCTGACGTGCAGGAGACAGAGAGTACACAAGGATGCCTACGTGGCACCAATCAGGGGGTGGCGACATCTGCCCCATAATCTCCACTTACCAGCTGATGGCAGAGGGACAACGAGGCCGACAACTGGGACACGTGGCTCCAATCATGGTGCGCCAGCACCGGAGATCTTCTAGAAGACACTAACGGTCGATACCAGAGAGATAAGGAGGATATTCCCTGGTTGTCGCCTTCCGGCCCAAGGCCCATCAGCCCATCTCCTCTTACATATCTTCGGCTATAAATAGAGACCTTCATGCACATGTTAAACATTCCGTTCTCTCTACTCTCACTCTTAACACACACTTATTTCCTCAAAGCAGTTACTTATTCTCACGCCGGAGTCTGGCTAAGAGCGAAACCCTCATATTTCCCACTTAACGAGCTAACGGTGTTGCTGTTTCACAGGAAGAACGGGTCAAATCGGAGCTCAGGAAAGTTTAAGAAGATTAACCCTCATGTTTGAAACATAAACCAAACTATTTAACCCTAAAATTAGTTCCGTGTTTCTTCACAAACTGAGACACCTGATCTCAATGTACCGTAATGATTGTTACTACACCACTTGAATCTATGGCACAATAATATACATGGGGGATTGAGGTCACTCCTAAATTTGGGTACCCTGTTTCATATAAATTTTTTTAGATATTCAAACTGTCAAAACTTCCAATCATGTGACTTGGTATATATGTAAACATACAACTTCGTTAATTCGAAATCGTATAGTTACTACAGCCTACAGGTAAGTGTTACTATTAAAAAATTGTAAATAAAATTGGAGTGGTAATAAAATAGTTAGGGGTTCGGTAAAATAGTTAACAAAAATACAAAATAGATGATTTCAGGGTTTTATGCCTCCTGTTTTCATCTTAACCAGGGTTAGCCTAGAGGCTCGAGAGCTAATCGTTATCGGCTCGGTTAAAAGCTCCTACAAGCCGAGCTTTAACGAGCCCGAGCTCGAGCCTGAAATAGAGCTCGTTTCTTTATCGAGCCTGAAATACAAAGCTCGTTTAGGCTAAACGAGCCCAAACACTATTTTTTTTTTAGAGTAAATTACCAAAATCGTCCCTGAGGTTTGGGTATGTTTGTCATTTTCATCCAAAACAACTTTTTTGTACCATATAGTCCTTATCTTTTAGGATTTTTCGCCATTTTCATCAAACGTCTGACTTTTTTGCCAAAATCGTTCCTGAGATTTGGGATTTTTGCCATTTTCATCCAAATGTTTGATAGAAAAAATAAAACAAATTCGAAGTTTGAATGAAAATGGCAAAAAATCCCAAATGTGAAGGACTATATTGTACAAAAAAGTTGTTTTGGATGAAAATGGCTAACATGCCCAAACCTTAGGGACTTACTCTATTTTTTATATATACTATAATAATAATGAAGATAACATTGGCGAGACGAGCTTTGGCTCGTTCAAGCGATATTGAAGTGAGATTGAGCCGAGCTTTTAGCTCGTTTGAGGTTGTTCCCAAGATAGCTTGAACCGAGTCGAGCTTTGAGTTTTACTCGCGAGCCGAGCTCGAGCTCAAATAAAGAGGCTCGAACCGAGTCGAACTCGAGCTCGAGTTTCATAAAGACATGACGAGCCGAGCTCGAGCCCAGTCAAGCTCGGGCTTGGCTCAGCTCGTTTACACCCCTGATCTTAAGTCATAGATGTTTTCCTTTTTGATAATTGTTACTTTCTATTTCAAATTCGTAAGTCGTATAGCTTCATCGACAATACATTGAGGGTGTTTGGTTAGCTTATTTTGGATAAGTTGCTTTTATAGTTTTCGAGTTAGCTTATTTAAGTTGCTTTTGTGTGTTAAAAAGTTGAAAATGATAAGTTAGTATTTGTAACTTATAGGGCATGTTTGGCTTAACTTATTTCTAACTTATTAAAAGTCCTTTTCCCTCAAAATAAGTAAGAATTTCTTACTTCTTGACTTCTAGTCTCACAACAACAGAAAACCCAAACACTAAAATAAGTCCTTTTACCCACCAATAAGTCAAAAGTCAGAAAAATAAGGAACCCCAAACACCCCCATAATATAAGTTATGACTTATATAGGGGGTGTTTGGGATTCCTTCTCAAAAATAACTTATTAACTTATATAAGTCGTAAGTTAGAATTTCTAACTTCTTAAAAACAACTTTTTCACATACAAAAACAACTTTAATAAGTTAAACCAAACACTATAAAAACAACTTGAACAAGTCAAATAAGAGTTGCTCCAAAATAAGCTAACCCAAACACCCATATAAGTTCTTTTGAGAAGGAATCCAAAAACCCCCTGTTGTTGACTCACCGAGTGTGAAAGAAAACCCTAATTGAGTACCCATCAACACAGATTCTTATAAACGCATTTCAATTCAGGTATTATTTCGTTTATTTTAGGGTTTATGAGTTGTTTCATGCCTTCTGTTTTCCTTTTCAAGAGATAGATGTTTGATCTTAGGTTTTCATTTCGGTTATTTTTGGGTTTATTTCGGTGAGATTAGGGTTTATTTCTGTCATTTTGATTGTGTTATATTTCCATTCTGATAGCTGTTACTTTCATAAGTGATTGCTAAGTCTTTTACTTTCATCCACAGAACATGCATCTGTGTGTTAATACTTGATGGATAAAAATAGTGACCAAATTTAACAGCTCATTAGTTGTTGGTGCGATAAATGGGTGTTTCGAAAGTTATAATGTTACATATATAAAATAAATAAAAGCTATAATATACAGTGTGTGAGGATAGATGGCTGTGGTGTGTTTCTTTTCCTTGAACTTGTTATAATCTCTTTAATGCTGTTGAGTGTTTCCTGCTTATAACTATTTAAAAAATTAGTTGATGAAAGTAGAGTAAAGTAAGTTTAAACTGTTTATGTAACCCTCTATAAGTTAATGATAAGCAAAAGTAGATCACTGGAGTATAAGCTGATATAGGGTTCAGGCTCAGCAGATAAACTATACATGAATTGAAAATGGTATAATTGTTGCATCAAAACACTGATGCATTACCATTTTCTTTGAGTTGTTTAATTTTTAGACTTTGTGATGTACTTTATTCCCCTAATGTGCAGCATTATCTAGTATCAATCTGACAAAAACAACCTAAGATGAAAGTTAAACGTCCGACTAAAGCTCAACGATTGTCGTCAACTACAATCAACACACTCCCTCAAACGATAATAGAAAACATCCTATGTCTTTTACCAATCCAAGAGGCAGCAAGGACAAGTATCCTCTCAAGGGAATGGAGGTACAAGTGGACCACTATTCCCAAACTTAAATTTTATTGGTCTACTGTGTACAATAGAACAGCTGAAGAGAATCAGCCATCTTACATAACAAGTGCAAGGAATAAGATGGAACAGAGGCGTAAACTTTTCAATGCAATACACCAAGTTTTGTTAATGCGCCAGGGTCCAATACACGAGTTCATCTTTCGCTCGAGCAAAAGCTGCCACTTTTATGAACTTGATCAAATAATATTTCATTTGTCAAGGAACCATACTGTCAAGAAGTTAACACTTGCGTTTGATTATATGGATTCGTATAAGTTACCCTTATGTGCCTTCTCTTTGCATCAGTTAACAGACCTAGATCTCCGTAATGTTGTTATTGACCATCAACCAATATTCAGTGGATTTGGTAGCCTTAGAAGCTTATGCTTGTATCCTGTAAAGATCTCAACAAAAGCTCTTCTTCATCTTTTATCTAATTGTCCATCACTTAAGAGGTTCAGTCTGGTAAGTTCTCGCTTGAATATGTATTCGCATGGGCTTTTGAAACTTATCTGAACATTGTAAGTTATTGCAGCAAGGAGATATCGGTTCTAAAGATTGCACCATCATTGAGCTATTCGAGTGTTTGCCTGTGATTGAACATCTTACTATCTGGGAGAACTGTGCCCATCCGGTAATATTCATTTAACCACGTTATATATAAGCGGAAGAAAAGAAAATTAAACTTTGGTTGTAAATTTTTGTTTTTGCATATGGTTGAAGTGGCTTGTTCTAGACTCTATTCCAGAAGAGCTTCCAACCACACTAATCCACCTCAAATGCTTTCGTTTTAACGAAATTTGTTTCATTGACGGCCATGGATTAATTTTTCTTGATGTTTTGATCAAAGCTTCCCCGAACTTGGAGAAAATTGAACTAGATGTAAATCTTTTCTTTTATCCTATATATTTTAGTTCTCGCCAAAATTCACTAACAAAAATAATGTCGACCCTTCCCTTCCTGTAGATTGATGATTGTATTTTTGAGGACAATGAGATATGTTGTGGTATATTGGAAGAATATTCAGATGTTCGGTTGGAGCATCTGAAGGAATTGGAGATCATGTGTTTCATGTACTTGAAGCATGAGATGGAGTTTGTGAAGTTTATCTTGGCAAGGTCACCTAAGCTAAAGATGGTGATCTTATATAGCATTATTGAAAAGGATGAGTCAGATATTTTAACAATTCTCTCACAGGCCCCACGCGCATCACCGGAAGAAATCGTTGTGAGATGTATCACAATCTAGTCGTATTGCTACTTGTATTTCTTTGTTTTCTCTGGTTAGTCTATGGAGTTCTTTTGGATGTTGTCTCTCACTTTCATAGCAGGTGTACTCAAAATTAGGGAGGGGTGTATGTGTAAAGACCTTAATAATTTCATCGAAATTTCTCATAAGTTTCGCATATAAACATATATATATATCATATACACATACATTTGAAAATACGAGTTTCATTTAACATCTTGAAATTTAAAACATTTCCACATAATATCATCGTTTAAATCGCGTAACGACGAAAACGCAGTGCGGAAGCTTGAATCTTTGATCGTGTTCGGTTCTTTACCCGTTCCTTTATATTAACCGGGTTTAAATTACCAAACCCGTTTTTGGGGTGTTACAGTATATGAGTTGCGATTTTCATGCAATCAATCAATTTGAGTAGTATTTTCTACAGTCTTTGGTTTGAGCCATTTTGGGAGCATGAATAACCTGTTAGTAGTATTTTGACTTAAACTTAACTGAATCTTCTATAACAAATTGGTTGAACATTTTGGACACTCTAGAAAGTGCCTATGTCACATAATTCCCCTTTTAGCCTAACATATTTGAGACTTTTTTCCATCAGATAATTCAGGCAAAATACCCCTTTTTGCTCCCTTAAGACAAACTACAAGCTTCAGCCCAAAGTTCTTTCTCATATGGTGACCATTGTATTGTAAAGCTTCTTTTATTACTTAAGCATCAGCTTTCATTACAAACTCTTCAGCGAAATCTTGGAGTTGAGCTCTGGGTTATGGTCATGGTATATTTCCTTATAAGCATCCTACAATAGCCAATCAACCCTACAACCGCTCTCAACTATTTGATGGTTTTTGGAACTAGCTTTTGTTTCATAGGTACAACTTTTGTAGTTCCTTAGATTTGGATGATGTCATCTGGCCCTTTCAGACCAGTTGATATGCGGCCAGCTCTGAGTCCGGAGCACCTTGTAGTTCCTGGGTCGGATCCCATCCTTTTATGGCTCGGTAGCCGGACCTTATGTCCGGTATTATTGGTGTAACCTCTACACAAGGATTCAAGCGCCACAACCAATATAAAAGGCAATCTTATTGATCATAGCTAGTGTGACTTTTGCTCTTATCCAGTTTGAATATGTCTATTTGTGTGTACGTAACTTCCGTGTGAGAATTGTTGTAACAAATCCAATGTCCTTTTTAAACTGTCGAGCACCCTTCTATGTCTTCCCAAATAATCCAACTTACAAAATGGTATGTGTAACGCCCCAAAATCTGAATGTTAATATTTGTCGTGTGTTCCTATATGACACGTCATGAAATAAATAACTAGGCTATTTAACCTAGTTAAGGGTACGGTCAAAAGTATTAAATGATGAAGGTAGTGTCAGTTATGTTTTAAAGGTAAAACCCGAGGGGCTAAAGTGGAACTAATGAAAGTTAAGTTATTATATAACTAATCACACACAAACACACACATACGTGTGTTCGAGAAGGAGCAGGAGGCTCCCATGGAGCCTCAAACCCTAACTTCATCTATATGCTCAAATTGAAAGGCAAGATGACGCTTAAAATCATAACCGAGCATGGATAAATGATCACCATCACGAGGGGATCATAAGGTATGTCTTAAATCTAAGATTGGTGATCATGGGTGAAGTGGGTTATGTTCTAATCCGTGAGTTAATATGAAATTGATCATGTACTAGGGTTAGAAACCTCGTATAGAACATGGGGTACGTATGATTTGTGTTAATTTGACGATTAGAGGTGAAACCCGTTAGTTATGGTGAAGATGATAACTAGAATCACCACCTATGTCCAAGTCTTGTTGAAAGATTGATGTATTATTGTGGGCGTGATGGATTCCTGTTAGTTAAATTGAAAGAAATGTGGTGATGATATGTTTAATGCTTATGTGTGAATGATATATGTTGATTTGAAGTAGGTAGTGATGAGTATGTATGAGTTTAGGAGATTTATGCATGAATTAGTTGTACGTTATGCTTAAAAGGTAGTACGTACATCAAGTGTATGATAAAATGAATATAGTGTCGTCCGTATAGTCGATTATGATGTTACGGGTATATGTTGATAAGTCGATAGTTACATATGGTTAATAGTTGACTTTTGAAAGTCAACTAAGTATAAGAAACATGATTTGACTCGTTGTCGTAAATGTAGGTTTATGGGAAGTCGTATGGTACATGTTATAGCAATCCGTGTTAAATGTAATGACATGATGAGTTACATGAGTTTAAACGTATACGGATATGATTATATGAGTTATGTTTGTTAGAAATGACTAATGAAAGTTAAGTGTGAAATATGCGATTGATATGATTGTTAACATGTACGAATGCATATGCTAATAAGAGCGTGATTTTGATGAAAAGAGAGTATAGGAATCACGTCGAGACGAGCTCAAGCAGGAGGTGTTAACGGGTCAAGAAGAGGCAAGGAATCGGGTACGAGCACGGATGCATAAGGTAAGTGATTTCTGTAATCACTTCTTAGTTTGTTAAGTAATATAGTGTTTTAACTAATTAAACATGATGTTTGAGGTTAATTATGTGTTGAAGTCCTTCGTCGTAAATGTTGGGGCTAAGGTTGACCAAAATGCCCTTGGTGGGTATATTGGGCGAACGACCTTTAAAGGATGTTTAGAAATAAGATAAATGACCAAGTGAATAATTGGGATAAGTATGGAAGCGAAATGTATGTTTTTGAGAATCAAATGCATTGAAATATGAAAATACCCTTAACGGGTCAAAGTAAGCTTTTGAGTAAAAAATGAGTTTAAAGAATGCAAGACATCCGAGAATTTAATCTTTTATGATAGACGTCATTGATATTTTTAGGTGTATAAGAATTTATGGTCAAACGAACAAGTTAGGTGGATAAATGCATGAACGGGACAAGATATGGAAAAAGGGTAATAAGCCGAAGGCTTAAAAGTTATAAATTTCGGTAGTCCAAATATTGGATTTTTACTCCATGTGATGGAGAATTAAATTACGATCGTGTAGGAAAAAGAATCGGGTAAAACGGATCAAAAACGAGGAAGTTATGCTCGTTTCCGTAAAATCCGAACGTGCTGGGAATATGCAGCAACCAGCTGCAACAATTCTGTGAAAACAGGGGATTGGCATGACGCCAAGGCCCTTGGCGTCACGCGAGGCCCCCCTTGTTCAGCGAAAATTGTTCGTTTGCTCCGTTTTGGCTTGGGAACTCGTTTAAACGCGTTTTAAGTTGCGTATGACTAATTTAACTTATGTTTTATGACCATTAGGGTAAGCGCACATGTAGATAGGTATGTTTGTATATCTCTGTACACGTATGTAGAAATGTATGAAAGCATGTATGCACCTACGTGGGTAGGTTTATAAGTATGTGAGCGAGAATACGTGGATATATGAAGGTTTGTACGTGAGTAGGCGTGTATGAGTTTGGTACGTTGTAAGTAGGAATGTATGTATGTATAGATGTATAATGTCATGAGTATACGTAGTAATGTAGGTATGTGTATTTGTAGATACGTATATAATGATGTAGATGTATTCATGTGTAGGTATGCATGTAGATTGGTATGCATGTGTGTACGCATGTACCTATGTGGATAATATGTATGAAGTTTAAGTATCTATGTAAATCATTCAGTACGATTAAGTGTTTACGTTGTTTATTTGTGTACCTGGAGTTATAAGTGAAATGCAGGAATAGCAAAGAAGTCTCACCACGGATGGTATGACAGGATGGAAAAGCTGGGATGTAAAGAGTTAACGAAACGAGAAGTAAACGTGAACAAACTTTGTATGTTTATAATGCGTACTAATGTTGTGAATTTTATGTGGTGAGCGCAGGTAGTACCAGTCATGAGGATATCCAAGGATTGGAGATCGAGGATCGAGTCACAAGATAGATTGTACGGGAGTGTTGAGTACGCAATTGAGTGAAGCTAGTTTATGGTTTCTTATTGAAAATGAGTATAATAAATGTATTTATTGTGAAAGAATAAATCTTAAAAATGAATTTAAGTGCGTCAAGGTGTTTGTAACGAAAGAAATTTTTATGGTACGTTTTTCCGCTGCGACTTTAGTTAGTTACGAATTAGGGTGTAACAGTATGTTTCAACAATGTGTAAACAAACCACACTAACCTATTCCTAAATCTGAACAGAAATAATAACTTTTACCTAAATCGATCCATACGTCTCCAAACTATACATTATGTACCAAACAACTATTGAGCAAACAACCGAGACCTCGAGATCTCAATGTACCATGATGATTGGTGCTACACTATTTAGTTTTATGAGACGATAATATACCTAGGTCACTCCCAGTGGCTTCTCTGAGAATTCACGTACTCTGTTCGAGCTCGAAAAATGGGCCCATATGCTTTAACGATAAACAACATAATTACGAAAATGACAAAAATTTAGTATTGGATTAGGCCCAATAAACTTATTGTTAAGTTGGGTAAATTATAAAAATACAAATCTTTTGATAATGGGCCTCTATATTGGATTTGTTATGTGTGTACATTTTTTTTTAAAATAACATATATATATCGAATTTTTTTTTAAAATCCCGTGCCCCTCGAAAAAAACGGGCCTTGTGCGGAAGTTCTCCCTGCACACCTAAAGAGCCGCCCATGGTCACTCCTGAGCGGTAACAAAAACTTTGTTACAATATTACATATCCAAATTTAAGTGTATCTAACACAGAGCGGAAACTAATAAAAACAAGAATAATTTTTGAAGAAAGATATATTTCGGAATAATCCAAAGTGATACAATAGACTCCCCTTTAGACCATGTGTAGTGGGAGGGGGAGATAATGCGCCAACCCTTGGGCGTTTTGCGGTATGTGGCGGTCCAGTCAACATTTGGGCATTATGGGGCATTATTCTAAAAGGGGTGTAGTGGTATAATGCCCCAACCAATCATTATCCAATTATTATTATTATTATTATTTGTAACACCCCGTGTTTCGAAAGTCAAGATCAGAGTCAAGATTGACTTCTTGACTTGTATGTAGTCTAATTTTACCAATCGCATTAGTTGTATTATGTGGAGTATCTATTAATAATCGCATAGTAATCGCTATTTATCGCATATTTATCGCATGATTGATCGATTTATCGCTTATCGCTATCGCACTCGCAGCTCAAATTATGCATTCTGGTTATTGTTCTTATATGTGTGTGTGCCCCCTTATGTGTTATTTGTGCATGTTATTTATGTTGTTGTGGAGATTAATCGAAACGCAATCGAAATCGAATCGCAAACGCAGAACGAATGTTAAATAGGATGCTTGTATGTTGATATAGTAGTTGGGATTAAAAGTAATTTGATAAGTAAATCTATCGCATCGCCCGCTCGAACCGCATCGCAACGCTCTACACTCGAATCGAAATCGCAAAACCCATCACGCCGTGTACTCGAACCGAATGGTCAGTCGAACGAGTTGCCACCCGGTCGGACTGCCATCCGGTCGAAGTGCCACTCGACCGAGCTGCCACCCACCAGGTGCCACCCGGTCGGATTGCCACTCGACCGAGCGGTCACCCGGACGGGCTGCCACTCGCTCGACCCACCTCCTTTACCCTTTCCATTTTGGGAAACCCTATAAATACCCCCATTGTTACCATTTTTGGATGGTGACAGCTCTCTCTCCCTCCCACTCACTCCAGCTCCCTAGATCTCTCGCAATTCTTGTAAGTTTTCAACCTAAATCTTGTACTTTATTAATCTACACGCACTCCTACATATTTCTATCTTTCAAATCTTAACTTTTGACCGTGAAATCACTAGATTTGAGGTGTTCTAGGATGATGTCATTATGGTGTTCATAAGAACTTCATGTTTTGGCTTCAATCCACCAAGAACAACTTAGATCTGAACGATTTCCACAAGAATAAACAAAGATCTTTCATAGATCTGAACATAATCATGGTGAAAAGGATTGAAAGATGGTTTCTAACTTTCTTTCAACTCTTTTACACTCAATGCACTCAAACCCGATAGATTCGGACCTTGTTCTAATCTTCTACCCGTTCTTGGTGTCGCATTGGTTCCAGATCTGAATTCTATCCAAGAGGTATTGACTTCAGGTTTGAACATGAACTACCGACTCGAACAATGAACCGGTTGGACTAGGGTGATTCCTGTTCGGTCGAGTCACTTGAGCCGAGTCAGGGGTCCCGTTGTTCAAGCATGTTATCGAGGTACCTCACTCAGCACTTAAAAACTTCAAACTACCAAAACAACCAAGGGAGAAGACGACCAGGTTGTCTGGGACGGATTGCCACCCGACCGGACAGCCATCCGGTCGGATTACACCTTGGGTCCCACACTTAACTTTCATTTCAACAGCTGGGGTTTGAACATTGAACGAATTGCTATCCGATCGGATTGCCATCCGACCGGATTGTCACTCGACCATGTGATGTTCTGACTTCAGCACTTAATCAATTTTCAACATGTTTAATCCGAGCGGATTGCCACCCGGTCGGATAGCCATCTGACCGAGTGACCGTCCTGCTGTGAACTTGTTCTCAAACAAGAGAAGTCTCGACCAAACGGATTGTTGTCCGATCGAACGGCTGTTTGACCGACCGACCCGAAGGATAGAGATACTTCTCTATTTTTAAAATGCTACAACGAAAACTTCAAAAGTCAAGTCATCATACACAAACACATCCATTCCAAACGGGGTAACAATCCACTCGAATGGTCACCCGATCGGATGACCACCCGAACGGATTGTCACCCGAGCGACCGGCCATCCGACCGGATTGCTGTTCGACCCACTGACACTTCACATCTTTTCACGCGCCGACTTTCGCTTATGTTATCAATAACTGTTCAGGCTATTATCCGCTCTAAGCGCTCCCTTCAATCCATTAATTCAATCGCTGTGAGTATACTCGATCCCTTTTTGCTTTACGCACTTTTGGGTGTTACATACGTTACTTATACTAAACCACATCGAACACACTACGCAATACTTTAACGCTAACCGTTACCGCATGTTATACGTGACTTAATGAATGCTTGTTTGTTATGTTTACACATGAAATGCTGTCTACCTGACTTAGCAACGATAGTACTATTTGTTTGGACTCAGCACCTGTTCACTCAGGGGTTGTTATGGACAATTTGTTACATGGCTCACAGTGGTGAGTGTGTATTACGAACTGCCTTGGGCAGTCAACCCGCAGTCATTGGTATTGATAGGTTCATGTCGATAACTTACGTGCTTCATTTCACACTGTGTACGTGCTGGTTATGCGTATCGATTTCGAACTCTATATGCTATTATCAAACTTGTATGCTCACCTTTACACTATGTGTATTGACTTTTACTTTAACGTATGTGGCAGGTGCTTAAGATGTTTATTTGCTTGGATTGCTGTGAAATCGAGGCTAGGAAAAGTCTAGAAACCAATAAACAATTGTCTGTATTTGAAATCTGAGTGGTCGGAACAGAACAATTTGACTAGATTTTGTCTGTAATAATTATGTTATCTTTTATGACATGGTATGGGACATGTTGCTTTAATTAATTGGTAATTATAGTTGTTATGGAAACTTCTGGACAATCTGTTTCGCTCAGTGCCACGCCCCGATATTTCCGCCATCGGTTGGGGTGTGACAGATTGATATCAGAGCCATAACTATAGGGAATTAGGCAAGACTCGACCTAGTCCGTGTCGATGTCTTAGAAATGACCTAGTCTATAGTTAGGAACCAACAGACCGACTTGTGCATATCCTGTTGGGATTATGTGCGAGCTTACTTGCTATTCTCGCCTACGCTACATTATCACTGCACTCTAGTTTTCGAAAATGAACGAACAATTGGGTCAAGATTAGGTGTGAAAACCACAAACTCTCGACTAAATTGTTTGTTCGACCCGCATTTTTATCTACAAACGGGAGAAATTATGCCGAATCAGGAGTGAAATCCATACTTTGTCACAATAAATTCTCCTTTATTTTATCAGAACAGGAACGAAGTCGTTAAGTCAGGGGTGAGACCCAAACCTCGACGACTTGTTCCGATCTCTATTTTGTTTTATAAAGCTCTCACCAAAGTCTCAACGGACTCCAACGACTGGAAGACACGCTGAAACTGAAAGGATACGTGCCATTCACCCAGATTCGATGCGAAAGCACAGTCCCGAAGGTCAAAGTGTGCTCAAACAGTCCTTGTGAATTGTTGAACCACTTTGGGTAGTCGATGTCTAAACAGCCGCAGGCAATCTATTCTCGATTTCTATGTGTTTCAATTCTGAGCCCGCAACTGCTGACTCTGATACTCGTCGATTTTATGAGTTTATGAGTATATTTACCTATTTATATGTTTTGATTTTGGTGATTTTTCGATTTTCGATATTCGCTTGATCGACACACACGACTCGCACTGTGCATCTACCTCAAATCGCTGACAAATCGCTACTACATGAGGAACCACCGTACACTATATTGATTGCGATGATATTCACCTTTACTATACTACTCGCTATGTTATTCGCGATCGCTATACTCAAACGCTCACGGATTTTGAATGATAGGTTTCTGTATTCTGACTGCTTTATATGCTCCTGTGCTTTTTGTGCTTCTGTGCTTTTGTGCTTCTGTGCCTTACGTGCTTATGTGCTTCTATGCTTATGTGAATCTGTGGTTATGTGCATATGTGTTTGCATGATCGTATTCCTGAGCTTTAGTAGTATTAGACGTGTGGGGTGAGATTCGATTATACTATGTCTGAGACCCACGACGATGTCTATTGCAGACAATGTCGTCACCTGGACCCTCATCTGGACCCCGTCACCCACGAATCACTCGCCAAGAACAGAGAGACAAACGTCTTGCTGCTATCATCGCTAAGCAAGTAGCAAAAGTAGTTCCTCAGATCGTGAGTGAAATATACGAGAATGTGAGCAAATCGTCTGAAGAATCCAGAACCGAAGCTCCTAAAGCTACTCCCAAAGCTGCCTTTAGTTTCAAACAGTTTAAAGCATGCGGACCGAAAGAGTTCACTGGCGAAGATGGCCCTACGGCCTTGTTTCAATGGTTCGACTCGATCGAAGTCACTCTGCGTCAGAGTGGATGTCCTGACGATCTCCGCACTCTGAATGCTACCGGCGTCTTCCAGTCCCGCGCATTAGACTGGTGGATGGCCGAGAGGAACAAATGCGGAAATGACGCAGCTTATGGTCTGTCATGGGATGAGTTGAAGAACGTCATGCTCGAAGAGTTCTGCCCTCCCCATGAGCGCCAAAAGTTGGAGGACGAATTCTGGCATCTGAAGTAGAAGGAAGGTGACAACGCTGCTTTAACTGCTCGCTTCAAGCAGCTCAGCATTATCTTCCCCGATCAGGTGAAGACTACCGACATGACAATCAAGAAGTACATTCGAGCTCTGCCAGACTGTGTTGCAGATTTTGTGCATGCCGCAAAGCCAGCAACAATCGAAGAGACTTACTTGCTTGCCGCGGAAATCAACGACAAGCGAGTCAAAGCTGGGTTATGGGATAAAGCTACCAAGAACTTGCATCAAGCTACCGCCGCACCAACCGCTGAAACCGCCACCGCTCAGTCATCAAAGTCCTCACGCTGCAAGAAGAAGAGCAACAACAGCAACTCCAGCAACAAGAACTGTGCTGTCACTACCACTGCTGCTCCACTTCAAGCCGTACCGATTCAGCAGCAATCTCAGCACCGATCAGCTCCAGTTATCTATGCAGCGCCTGCAAAGCGTGCATACACTGGTCCCCACCCTGCTTGCCCGACATGTACTTATAATCATCCGGTGGGTATCGCCTGTAGATTTTGCGTGCATTGCAACATGTACGACCACTTTACCGCCAATTGCCGTACTGGTCCCCGTCAAGCACCAGCTCAAGCCACTGCTCATCAAGCTCTACTTCCAGCTCCTCAAGGCCAACAAGCGGCTCAGGCACCCGCGGTCAACGCCAGGGTCTGCTTCGCGTGTGGTGATCCCAACCACTTCGCGAACATGTGCCCGAAAAGGGTTGTGAAACAAGAGCCCCAGCAGCAGCAGCCCAAGCAGCAGCAACAGCCTCAGCAGCAACAACAACAAGCCGCCCGCGCCAGAACTTTCAACATCAATGCGCGCCAAGCCCAGGCTGACAACAAAGTGGTCAATGGTACGTTCCTTGTGAATGGTAGTTATGCTTCGTGTTTGTTTGATACTGGAGCCGATAACTGCTTTGTGTCTTTTGAATTCGAGAAGCTCCTTAGTCGTAAGCGCTCCCATCTCCCCTCGACGTACGATGTCGAAGTCACCACCGGAAGAACTGTCGCCGTCAACTCCGTTCTTCGTGATTGTACTCTTGAACTCAACAATCATATCTTCCTAATCGACCTTATTCCGATGCAACTCGGAAGTTTTGACGTCATAGTAGGCATGGACTTTCTTCGTGAAAACCATGCTGAAGTTGTGTGCTTCGATAAAATGATTCGATTCTCGCTCGCGAATGGTGACTTATTGTGTGTTTATGGTGAAACTGCTTCGAAAGGTCTCAAGCTCATGTCATGTGTCCAAGCTAGCAAGTATCTCCGCAAGTAATACAGAGCTTTCTTGGCTAATATTGTAGTAGCAGAGAAGGAAAAGAAAGGAAGGCCAGGTGTAAACGATGTTCCAGTGGTTCGAGAATTTCCTAACGTCTTTCCTGAGGATCTTCCCGGACTACCACCAAGTCGTGATATCGACTTCTGTATCGACCTCATTCCTGGAGCCAACCATGTTACCAAAGCTCCTTACTGACTCACTCCATCCGAGATGCGCGAACTCTCGAGTCAGCTCCAGGAACTACTTGATAAAGGCTTCATTCGCCCGAGCACCTCTCCTTGGGGCGCGCGAGTCCTCTTCGTCAAAAAGAAGGATGGGTCATTCAGGATGTGCATCGACTATCGGGAATTGAATAAGTTGACTATCAAGAATCGCTATCCCCTGCCTCGCATTGATGATTTGTTTGATTAGCTACAAGGTGCTACGTGTTTCCCGAAGATCGATCTACGCTCAGGCTATCACCAACTACGCATCCAAGAGGAGGATATACCCAAAACCGCTTTCCGCACTCGATACGGTCATTACGAATTCGTTGTTATACCTTTTGGCTTAACCAACGCACCCGCGGTTTTCATGGATCTGATGAATCACATGTGTAAACCTTATCTCGACCGCTTCGTCATCGTGTTCATCGATGATGTCTTGATCTATTCCAAGTCGAAAGCCGAACACGCGCAACATCTACGTTTGGTTCTCGAGCTACTCCAAGGAAATCGACTCTATGCTAAGTTCTCCAAATGTGAATTATTCCTCGGTCACATTGTCAATAGTCAAGGTATCCACGTCGATCCCGCAAAGATAGAAACTGTCAAGAGTTGGATTACACCTAAGAACCCTTCTGAAGTTCGTTCTTTTCTCAGACTAGCGGGCTATTATCGTCGATTCATCGAAGGATTCTCAAAAATTGCAGTGCCGCTTACCGCTCTCACGCATAAAGACAAGCCTTTTGTTTGGGGAACTGAACAAGAGTCTGCTTTCCAAACCCTCAAGCATATGCTCTGCAATGCCCCCGTACTCACTTTACCCGACGGAAACGAAGACTTTATCATCTATTGTGATGCCTCGAACCTTGGTCTTTGTTGTGTCCTCATGCAACGGGACAAGGTTATTGCTTACGCGTCTCGTCAGCTCAAAATCCACGAGAAGAACTATACAACCCATGATCTCGAGCTAGGTGCAGTTGTTTTTGCGTTGAAGATTTGGCGACACTACCTGTATGGTACCAAGTGTACGATCTTCACCGATCATAGGAGCCTACAACATATCTTTGACCAGAAGGAACTTAATATGTGTCAACGCCGTTGGGTAGAACTTCTCAACGATTATGACTGTGAGATTCGTTATCATCCTGGCAAAGCAAATGTCGTTGCCGACGCTCTCAGCAGACGGAGTTATCTGCTCAGCATTCGTAATACCCAAGCCTAATATGATCTCGAAGCCCTCATCCGCAAAGCTCAACATGCCTGTTTTAATGAACGCACACTGAAGAAGGAAAGAATCTACCACGATGGAGCTCAACTTGTGAATAAGTCGAATGGGATATTCCACTTTCTGGACCGCATTTGGATCCCTAAGCGGACAAATTTACGACAGATTTTGATGGACGAAGCCCACAAATCCCAGTATTCTATTCATCCCGGTGCCGACAAAATGTACCATGACCTTCGCTACAAGTACTGGTGGCCGGGTATGAAAAGGGATATCGCTCTCTACGTCGGAAAGTGCCTGACTTGCTCAAAGGTCAAGGCTGAACATCAAAGACCCTCTGGCTTACTTGAACAACCCCCGATCCCTATGTGGAAGTGGGAAAGTATAGCTATGGACTTCATAACGAAAATTCCGCGCACACCATCAAGTCACGACAACATCTGGGTTGTCGTTGACCATTTGACAAAATATGCTCACTTTTTGCCATTACGGGAAGACTACAAAGTAGAAAGATTAGCCCGAATCTACACCGATGAGATCATTTGTCGACATGGGACGCCTCGCGACATCATCTCTGACCGTGATGCTCGGTTTACCTCGCGTCTATGGAAACATTTCAAGCGACTCTCGGTACTACGCTTAATCTAAGTACCGCATTTCATCCCCAAACCGACGGTCAAACTGAAAGAACGATTCGTACCCTTGAAGATATGCTCTGTTCGTGTGTCATAGATTTCGGTGGTAATTGGGACGCATACTTACCTTTAGTCGAATTCTCGTATAACAACAGTTATCATTCCAGCATTCAAATGGCACCATTCGAGGCTTTATATGGAAGAAAATGTCGATCGCCTATTGTATGGCACGGGATCGGGCACTCGCAATTAACCGGTCCTGAGCTATTGCAAGAAACGACTAATAAAGTTCTCCAAATTCGAGACAATCTGCTGAAAGCTCGGAGTCATCAGAAAAGTTACGCCGATAGACGACGCAAGCCCCTTGAATTGACGTTGGCGACTACGTACTCCTAAAGGTATCACCTTGGAAGGGTGTGGTCAGATTCGGCAAGAAAGGGAAACTAGCGCCTCGATTTGTTGGGGACCTTTCAAGATTCTGGAAAGGATCGGAAAAGTCGCCTACAAACTCGAACTACCGGAGGAACTTAGTAATGTCCACCCGACTTTCCACGTGTCTAACCTCAGAAAGTGCCTGGCTGAGCATGATTTAATTGTACCTCTAGAAGATTTTCAAGTGAACGAAACACTACACTTAGTGGAGAATCCTGTCGAAATCATGGACCGCCAAACCAAGCAACTCAGACGCTCGCGCATTCCCATTGTGAAGGTTCGATGGGAAGGCAAACGAGGCGCAGAGTTCACTTGGGAACTCAAAAGCGACATGGAGGCGAAGTACCCGCAGTTGTTTGTTACGGCTTCGGCCTAATTTCGGGACAAAATTCCCTTAACTAGGGGAGGCTGTAACACCCCGTGTTTCGAAAGTCAAGGTCAGAGTCAAGATTGACTTCTTGACTTGTAAGTAGTCTAATTTTACTATCGCATTAGTTGTATTATGTGGAGTATCTATTAATAATCGCATAGTAATCGCTATTTATCGGATGATTGATCGATTTATCGCTTATCGCTATCGCACTCGCAGCTCAAATTATGCATTCTGGTTATTGTTCTTATATGTGTGTGTGCCCCCTTATGTGTTATTTGTGCATGTTATTTATGTTGTTGTGGAGATTAATCGAAACGCAATAGAAATGCAATCGAAATCGAATCGCAAACGCAGAATGAATGTTAAATAGGATGTTTGTATGTTGATATAGTAGTTGGGATTAAAAGTAATTTGATAAGTAAATCTATCGCATCGCCCGCTCGAACCGCATCGCAACGCTCTACACTCGAATCGAAATCGCAAAACCCATCGCGCCGTACACTCGAACCGAATGGTCAGTCTACCGAGTTGCCACCCGGTCGGACTGCCATCCGGTCGGACTGCCATCCGGTCGAAGTGCCACTCGACCGAGCTGCCACCCACCAGGTGCCACCCGGTCGGATTGCCACTCGACCAAGCGGTCACCCGGACGGGCTGCCATTCGCTCGACCCACCTCCTTTACCCTTTCCATTTTTGGAAACCCTATAAATACCCCCATTGTTACCATTTATGGATGGTGACAGCTCTCTCTCCCTCCCACTCGCTGTTCAAAAGACGAGTTGAAAAAGGATTTCACAAACAGGGGCTATGCAGAGGAACCTAAAAGGGATACCTTACAAAAGGGTTATTTTCCTCCTGCACCCAGATTTTTATTTCACACACTACTAATGTGTGTCTCTAATAAATCAACGTCTTTTAATGAAATACCAACAAAAATCCAATGCCGGGGGTATGCAATTTTAAACGACAAAAACTATAACTACTCCCAGGAAATATTTGATGATTTGGTAAAGAACGTTGATAATAAAGCATTTCTGCTCTTTCCGAGATTTCTAAGTTACTATTTTGAACAAAAATTTGTAGAGAAAGATGCAGAATTGCCCAAACAAGGTGTCTCATTCAAAATAAATTGTTTAACAATTGAAACTTTTTCAAGAATGATGGCACCAATAAAACTAAAAGCAAAGGAGGCTGAGCAGGTTTTAGAAACTGCTACTGATCCTCAAACAACAACTACTGAGCCCACTGCTCCAGGTGATCAGATCAGCACAACCACTGCTCTGAAACCCACACCTGCCACCACCAAAAAGACCAAAAGAAAAACATCCAGAAAACCCACCAAACCCAAAACAAAGGCAACTCTGGAAGATGAGATCCCAGAGCAACTGCCAGTGACAGCACAAAAGTCACCAGAAGCCACTGCTGCTACTTCCTCACAGCAGTTGGTAGAAAGATCTCAACCCCAGCCTCAAACTCCTCTTGCATCCTCACAAAAGGATCAAGTTGTAAGCACAGGGACACCACAATATGAAGCTCTGAATCCACTCGGATCCATCTTCCTCAGTCCTGATCCCAAGGACATGTCTCTTTCAACTCCCATCCCCTCACCAATCATATTACCACAAACCATGCTACCTTTGTTGCATGCAGCTGCTATAGCTCAGACACAAACCAGTTCCTCTCTATCACCTATCACTGAGAGTATACATCCACAAGTGACTGGGTCTGATGCTACTACTCCTGCTATCCCAGCAACAATTGAGGAGGTTACACCCCCTGAGTTACAAGTAACTCTCGGTGGTATTTCAAGTGGAGCAGCAACTACAAATGTTGGACCAACAGGTCTACATTTGGACAGTTGTTTCATCAGTCAGACTCCCTTGAAGGCAATTTCTTCCATAGCACCTCTGGAAATCACTAGTGAGGCTATTTTGTCCACTGGTAACATTAAAGATTTATCAAGTGCTGAAGAAAGAAGTCCCCAGTACCGAGAACAAGGGGCATCAATGGGTGATTTTTGGGACTCTGTTCCTAAGTCACACATTGATATAACCACCACAGGTGGGGATTCAGATGATCCCAGTAAAATGGGTGATGATTCAAAATATCAGGAATTGACGGACAGAGTTGAAAAACTAGAAGAATCAGTTTCTGAAATAAAAGAGATGGTGCAAGAGATCTTAAAAGCTCAGAAAGCGCAATCCTCTGCTGTTCCTGCTCAAGCATCTGCTCCACAACAAGCACCTGCTGCAAATGAGCTTTGGAATATTTTCCAACCCATGCTTGAAAAACAGCAACAAATGGCTGATCAAAAGCATGCTATTCAAGTACAAATGTTGTCCAACATGATGGAATCAAGGTTCAAGGATACTCAAGCAGATATCAAGGCTATTAAGGCCAGTATCCAAACTGCCACTGGCAAGGCTCCTTCAACTTTGCTATTCTTTGATGACCCTCTTGCAGATAATGCCAAAAAGGGGGAGATAATGAAGCAAATGAAGAAAAAGGGAATTGAACATGGCCTTCATATTGAACCTGAAAAAGAAAAAGAAAAACAGGTCTCAAAACCTGTTAGCCAAACAGCTGATACAGCAGTAGTTACAAAAACTGCTGTCAGTAGCCAAACAGCTGCCATGTCATCAACACACACACTTACAACACACACCACCACAACTACTGCTCTACCACCATCATCTACAATCACACCATCATCACTGCCTCCTGCCATAAAGCAGAAGACAGCAGATGTTACAACATCTGCTGTAATGACAACAGTGATTGAAACACCAGTTGTTTCAACCACTGTCAGTCAATCACTGTCACAAACCACTGCTATTCAATCTACCACCACTGATCCACCCAAAACATCATCTGCCCCTTCTTCATTAAAAAGGAGAAGGAATCTCATATCAGATGTTGATTCACCACCACCATCACCATCATCAAAAACCACCTCACCACATCCATCCCCTGCTCAAAAGCAGAAGACAACTGCTGACATATCAGCAGTTGTAATGACAACAGATGTTGAGACACCAGTTGTTTCAACAGCTGTTAGTCAGGCATCCACCACTGCTCTCATCCTTTCTACATCACAACCAAAGCTCTTCAACAGAATAAGAAAGCCAATCTCTGTCGATGAGGGTACACATGATCCTAATGCTGCAAAATATCCACTGGAACTTGAAGCTATCAAAAATGAGATGAGGCAATTCTATATAGAAGAAGATCCTTCAAAAAGGAGATTCTCCTCACTCATTGGCTACATGCCACCAGAGGATATGGATGATTACCTCAAACTCAAGGCAAGGCAGGCTAAAGCAAGAGCTAAATTTGAAAGTGAACGTGAACGTCTAAGCGAAGAAGGCATTGCTAAAAGACTGGATTTCTTCCTTGAAAAGGTAAAGAAGATGGAAGATTTCGCACAGGAACTAATCAAAGAAAAGGCTGAACAACGCAAAGAGCTTAGAAAACAATATCTTGCCTACATTATGAAAGAAAAATTCTATCCTGCTGAAGAAAACCAGTTTGAAGAATAGCCAATAATCGCTCTAAAGCATGAGGCTGAGAGGATTGACAGAATTAAGAATGATCCTACAAAGAAGAAGAATGCTCCAAACTGGAACAAATTCAAAAAGCTCATTGCTGACTTCACTGCTGAGTATAAAAGAAAGAAAAAGGAGCTGGTGGATGCAAAAATGGATACTGCTGAAGCCATATCAAAATGGTCAAAACAGCAGACCGATGAAGCCTATGAAAGGCTAAAGAAAAGAAAGATAACTGTTTCAAGCACTTCTAAGAAGCAAGAACAAATGATGAAGCTTGAACAGAAGATAGGAAACCTCGACACGCTGTTCCGATCTACTTTTGTAACAAATCAAGAAGAGGGAGAACAGCTGACTGAAGAAGAGGTAATTGAAAAGGAAGCAGAGTACTTCAAAGATACCATCACAAAAATGGGTCTAAAAGAAGAAACTTCAACAAAGCTTCAAAGCCTTTTTAAGGTATTAAACAAACCTGCGTCTCCAAACACTGCAAAAGACAAGACAGAAGTTGAAAGACAAGAGCTTATTGAGCAAGAAACTGCAGAAGACATAGCTGCAGCAGACAAAGTTATTGAAGAAGCTTTCAAAAGAATGTCTGAAAGTCTGCAGGTGTTTTCAAGGCCATCATTCTTTAACTCATCTTCAAATAAGTCTCTCCCAAGAAACCCACTTGGCTTAAAAATACTAAAGTGGATGTCTGATCAAAAGACTCACGTATTGACCCTGGTCAGAGCCAATGGCGATGTGAAGTACATATCAAGGAAAGAAGCACTAGGCCTTAGTGTTTAAGATTTGCAGGATCTCTTTGAACTTTCACTGTGTAGGGATGAGGATGACCAGAGTGCAAAGGAATTTGAAGCTGAATTCAAAGAACAAGCTAAGGCACTCTTGATGAGTAATAAAGGTCCTGAATAATGAAAGGTTTTGGCATTATCTGTTCCAGGGGGAGATTGTTGGGATCGAACCCTACCAGAGGAACAGATAATGTAAAGCCAAAACCAGGTCACAACAGTGGATTCACAATAAGCAGCAGTTTACACTTTGCTTTCCCCTTGACAGTGGTTATCTATCAGCTGATGAACCTTAAGTACTGCTCAAAAGAACAACTGGTGATCCAAATGCTGATGTAATCCTAAAGACTGCTGAAGACAAACTTTGTCGCTCTATCTACTGCTGTCTCTTAAGTGCTGCTGAAGACACAAACACTGCTCATTCAAGGACTGATCACCTTTGAAGAAAGCACTGATGTTGTTGTTGAGCATCAGTGCTTAGGCTACAACAGTGGAACGTGAAGCAGTTGTTTTCTCATGTTTTGTATTTTATTTACAATCAGTTGTTAGACATCAGTAGTTGGTATAAGGACAGTGTCTACAGGTTGTTAGGTTGTTAGATGTCACTTTCATGGTGACGTCAGCTGAGATACCTCAGTGGTTTGGTTTGCCTATAAATGTAACAGTACCCTGTACTGTTACATTTGATTGACTGAGTGGGTTCTTCTCCTCATGTCTAATCCTTTCATCTTGTGTGCAACCAACCTTGGGGCATCAGGCTGAGGGGGAGTATAGTTTGTAAGCATATCTGTAATCTTTTGCTTTGATTTGTAAATCCTTTGACTCTATGAGAAGCAATTGTTTATCAAACTATTTTCTCCTTTGACTGTGTTTACAGAGTTTGTTTTCATTTCCGCTGCACCTAACATGTTTTCATATTCATTGATTATTCATTTTAAACAAACAAACACTATCATGAGAGCTTCCGATCCTAACAATTGGTATCAGAGCTTGGACAGTCAAATTCGATCTAACAATCAATTTGACATAACAGTTCGGCTCAAAATTCATTGATACTAAGGTTGGTTGTATTCAGTTGAAAAACAGAGTAACGAGTAAAATCATGATCAAAATGGTTATTCAAAAACTCTGTACATCAACCAAGATGTCATATGACACACAAATCTCACACAACAAGTGATTTCACGCATAAGTCACTCTTAGTTTTTCAGATCTGAAAACATATCTGTTAAACTATGGGATTATTTCATATTGTCAAAATTGATTTCAATTGCTGTTATGAAATTTGTGTTGTCACCTGGTTTAAATGCTAAAGTATGAATCTCGGATTAACAAAAACCTATGTTCACAAAACGTTAGTGTTTTTGGTAATTTTAAAAGAGAGAAATTAAAACTTTAGTCATTCAGATCTTATGTGTTGAAAACAGGTTGAGTTCTTCAAAAGGACAAAATCAACTATGTTAAAATACATTATAGATATTTCATAAAAACTCCGAAGTGTGTTTGTCTCAAAACTTTTGATGTCAAAAGGAAAGAGTATAAACATAAAACACTTATGAGTTAAAGTTTAGGATAATAATGGTTATCAAGCAACTATGTGCATTTATTTGTTCATGAAAAGGTTTTGTTTCCCATAAATGAACTCCAAAGAGGATGAGACAAATGTTCAAAAGTAATTTATCCATGGATCCTCATGTTTGCAATCAACTGACAAAGAAAATGATACCATACAGTGGTCAAAATGTATTCAGAATGTTTTATCAACTGTTGTCAAACCACTGATCATTTTTCATAAACCAGAGCATGATATGATTACGTATCTTGTTGAAATCCTACCAGATTCTTTTGATGCTGTTTTCAGAAAATCCTTTAATTTTTTTTTACAAAGGATTTTCTCGAATAATCAGGATATATTATTCATTTTTTTTAATAATATATTTGAAACCGTTGCTTGTTTTTGTTGGCAATTGGTTTCAGTTCCTGTCAGGATGTAATACCTTATTTTTGATGGTATTTGTGTCCTCATAAATGGGTCAAAAGGAAATGGTACATATGTCATGATCATGTCATACTCAGGTTTGCTCCTAAATTTTTTTTATCAAAGGTTGATTGCAAACTGTGCTTAAAATACTAGGATACTCATGTGTTAATTGAATATTAAACAGAAATGAGTTGCCTTAGCAAAAAGTTTTCATCATCTGGGATACTAAATCACTGTCTTACAAAATTGACATGTGACAACCTTGAATGAAAATCTTCAAAATTGTTGCTGAAACACCTGTCCTTCAGAATTGTACCATTTACCCTAACCACTGTTTTGTTCCAACGTCTGATCTCTAAACACTGTCCACTGCTGAAAGTAAACCACTGATCCCTCATTTTCTTGAAAAGCACTGATGCTCAAAATCAGTATTCTATCCACTGATAGTAAAATCATCCACTGCCCACAATTTTTACCGTTGTAACCACTGATGCTTGATACGTCAGTGGCCCTTAAAACAACTGTTTTCCATACTTCATCCGTTCCATCAGTGTTTGACATGTGGTTAGTTTTTAGCCCTCAGATCTTAATAACCGCTGCCACATCAGCGATCATTTTTTTAAATAAAACCCTGCCCTAAACCCCCAAACAGGGTTTTACACTGTCGAATTGAATTCCAAAATTCTCTCATAGAAGTTTCCAACCCTTCTTCTCAAAATCTCCAAAATTCTCCTTCGATCTTCTTCATCAAAAATGACGAAACCAAAATCGAAAACTAAATCAAACCCATCATCTTCCTCCAAAACAGCAGAAGCCACTCAAATGGCCGCTGACACACCGGAGATTCGTTTCAAAGCTCCACACAACTATGTAGGTATTCTTACAAAACCTACCGATAACCACACTTTCGACTCCATCCTTGACATCCTCTCTGTTTCAAAGTACAAAACTTTGATAACAGCAAATGCTCCCATTTACCTTGATACCCAGAGAGAGTTCTGGAAAAATGCCACCCTTGAAAAACAAGGAGACATCATCACAGCCATCAACTCCTCGATACAGGGTAAGAAGGTACAAATCTCTCCAAAATCCATTTCTGAAATCTTTAAACTCGATGATTTAAATGGAAAAGCATCATTTTCAAAAGACGAGTTGAAAAAGGATTTCACAAACAGGGGCTATGCAGAGGAACCTAAAAGGGATACCTTACAAAAGGGTTATTTTCCTCCTGCACCCAGATTTTTATTTCACACACTACTAATGTGTGTCTCTAATAAATCAACGTCTTTTAATGAAATACCAACAAAAATCCAATGCCTGGGGTATGCAATTTTAAACGACAAAAACTATAACTACTCCCAGGAAATATTTGATGATTTGGTAAAGAACGTTGATAATAAAGCATTTCTGCTCTTTCCGAGATTTCTAAGTTACTATTTTGAACAAAAATTTGTAGAGAAAGATGCAGAATTGCCCAAACAAGGTGTCTCATTCAAAATAAATTGTTTAACAATTGAAACTTTTTCAAGAATGATGGCACCAATAAAACTAAAAGCAAAGGAGGCTGAGCAGGTTTTAGAAACTGCTACTGATCCTCAAACAACAACTACTGAGCCCACTGCTCCAGGTGATCAGATCAGCACAACCACTGCTCTGAAACCCACACCTGCCACCACCAAAAAGACCAAAAGAAAAACATCCAGAAAACCCACCAAACCCAAAACAAAGGCAACTCTGGAAGATGAGATCCCAGAGCAACTGCCAGTGACAGCACAAAAGTCACCAGAAGCCACTGCTGCTACTTCCTCACAGCAGTTGGTAGAAAGATCTCAACCCCAGCCTCAAACTCCTCTTGCATCCTCACAAAAGGATCAAGTTGTAAGCACAGGGACACCACAATATGAAGCTCTGAATCCACTCGGATCCATCTTCCTCAGTCCTGGTCCCAAGGACATGTCTCTTTCAACTCCCATCCCCTCACCAATCATATTACCATAAACCATGCTACCTTTGTTGCATGCAGCTGCTATAGCTCAGACACAAACCAGTTCCTCTCTATCACCTATCACTGAGAGTATACATCCACAAGTGACTGGGTCTGATGCTACTACTCCTGCTATCCCAGCAACAATTGAGGAGGTTACACCCCCTGAGTTACAAGTAACTCTCGGTGGTATTTCATGTGGAGAAGCAACTACAAATGTTGGACCAACAGGTCTACATTTGGACAGTTGTTTCATCTGTCAGACTCCCTTGAAGTCAATTTCTTCCATAGCACCTCTGGAAATCACTAGTGAGGCTATTTTGTCCACTGGTAACATTAAAGATTTATCAAGTGCTGAAGAAAGAAGTCCCCAGTACCGAGAACAAGGGGCATCAATGGGTGATTTTTGGGACTCTGTTCCTAAGTCACACATTGATATAACCACCACAGGTGGGGATTCAGATGATCCCAGTAAAATGGGTGATGATTCAAAATATCAGGATCGAACCCTACCAGAGGAACAGATAATGTAAAGCCAAAACCAGGTCACAACAGTGGATTCACAATAAGCAGCAGTTTACACTTTGCTTTCCCCTTGACAGTGGTTATCTATCAGCTGATGAACCTTAAGTACTGCTCAAAAGAACAACTGGTGATCCAAATGCTGATGTAATCCTAAAGACTGCTGAAGACAAACTTTGTCGCTCTATCTACTGCTGTCTCTTAAGTGCTGCTGAAGACACAAACACTGCTCATTCAAGGACTGATCACCTTTGAAGAAAGCACTGATGTTGTTGTTGAGCATCAGTGCTTAGGCTACAACAGTGGAACGTGAAGCAGTTGTTTTCTCATGTTTTGTATTTTATTTACAATCAGTTGTTAGACATCAGTAGTTGGTATAAGGACAGTGTCTACAGGTTGTTAGGTTGTTAGATGTCACTTTCATGGTGACGTCAGCTGAGATACCTCAGTGGTTTGGTTTGCCTATAAATGTAACAGTACCCTGTACTGTTACATTTGATTGACTGAGTGGGTTCTTCTCCTCATGTCTAATCCTTTCATCTTGTGTGCAACCAACCTTGGGGCATCAGGCTGAGGGGGAGTATAGTTTGTAAGCATATCTGTAATCTTTTGCTTTGATTTGTAAATCCTTTGACTCTATGAGAAGCAATTGTTTATCAAACTATTTTCTCCTTTGACTGTGTTTACAGAGTTTGTTTTCATTTCCGCTGCACCTAACATGTTTTCATATTCATTGATTATTCATTTTAAACAAACAAACACTATCATGAGAGCTTCCGATCCTAACAATTGGTATCAGAGCTTGGACAGTCAAATTCGATCTAACAATCAATTTGACATAACAGTTCGGCTCAAAATTCATTGATACTAAGGTTGGTTGTATTCAGTTGAAAAACAGAGTAACGAGTAAAATCATGATCAAAATGGTTATTCAAAAACTCTGTACATCAACCAAGATGTCATATGACACACAAATCTCACACAACAAGTGATTTCACGCATAAGTCACTCTTAGTTTTTCAGATCTGAAAACATATCTGTTAAACTATGGGATTATTTCATATTGTCAAAATTGATTTCAATTGCTGTTATGAAATTTGTGTTGTCACCTGGTTTAAATGCTAAAGTATGAATCTCGGATTAACAAAAACCTATGTTCACAAAACGTTAGTGTTTTTGGTAATTTTAAAAGAGAGAAATTAAAACTTTAGTCATTCAGATCTTATGTGTTGAAAACAGGTTGAGTTCTTCAAAAGGACAAAATCAACTATGTTAAAATACATTATAGATATTTCATAAAAACTCCGAAGTGTGTTTGTCTCAAAACTTTTGATGTCAAAAGGAAAGAGTATAAACATAAAACACTTATGAGTTAAAGTTTAGGATAATAATGGTTATCAAGCAACTATGTGCATTTATTTGTTCATGAAAAGGTTTTGTTTCCCATAAATGAACTCCAAAGAGGATGAGACAAATGTTCAAAAGTAATTTATCCATGGATCCTCATGTTTGCAATCAACTGACAAAGAAAATGATACCATACAGTGGTCAAAATGTATTCAGAATGTTTTATCAACTGTTGTCAAACCACTGATCATTTTTCATAAACCAGAGCATGATATGATTACGTATCTTGTTGAAATCCTACCAGATTCTTTTGATGCTGTTTTCAGAAAATCCTTTAATTTTTTTTTACAAAGGATTTTCTCGAATAATCAGGATATATTATTCATTTTTTTTAATAATATATTTGAAACCGTTGCTTGTTTTTGTTGGCAATTGGTTTCAGTTCCTGTCAGGATGTAATACCTTATTTTTGATGGTATTTGTGTCCTCATAAATGGGTCAAAAGGAAATGGTACATATGTCATGATCATGTCATACTCAGGTTTGCTCCTAAATTTTTTTTATCAAAGGTTGATTGCAAACTGTGCTTAAAATACTAGGATACTCATGTGTTAATTGAATATTAAACAGAAATGAGTTGCCTTAGCAAAAAGTTTTCATCATCTGGGATACTAAATCACTGTCTTACAAAATTGACATGTGACAACCTTGAATGAAAATCTTCAAAATTGTTGCTGAAACACCTGTCCTTCAGAATTGTACCATTTACCCTAACCACTGTTTTGTTCCAACGTCTGATCTCTAAACACTGTCCACTGCTGAAAGTAAACCACTGATCCCTCATTTTCTTGAAAAGCACTGATGCTCAAAATCAGTATTCTATCCACTGATAGTAAAATCATCCACTGCCCACAATTTTTACCGTTGTAACCACTGATGCTTGATACGTCAGTGGCCCTTAAAACAACTGTTTTCCATACTTCATCCGTTCCATCAGTGTTTGACATGTGGTTAGTTTTTAGCCCTCAGATCTTAATAACCGCTGCCACATCAGCGATCATTTTTTTAAATAAAACCCTGCCCTAAACCCCCAAACAGGGTTTTACACTGTCGAATTGAATTCCAAAATTCTCTCATAGAAGTTTCCAACCCTTCTTCTCAAAATCTCCAAAATTCTCCTTCGATCTTCTTCATCAAAAATGACGAAACCAAAATCGAAAACTAAATCAAACCCATCATCTTCCTCCAAAACAGCAGAAGCCACTCAAATGGCCGCTGACACACCGGAGATTCGTTTCAAAGCTCCACACAACTATGTAGGTATTCTTACAAAACCTACCGATAACCACACTTTCGACTCCATCCTTGACATCCTCTCTGTTTCAAAGTACAAAACTTTGATAACAGCAAATGCTCCCATTTACCTTGATACCCAGAGAGAGTTCTGGAAAAATGCCACCCTTGAAAAACAAGGAGACATCATCACAGCCATCAACTCCTCGATACAGGGTAAGAAGGTACAAATCTCTCCAAAATCCATTTCTGAAATCTTTAAACTCGATGATTTAAATGGAAAAGCATCATTTTCAAAAGACGAGTTGAAAAAGGATTTCACAAACAGGGGCTATGCAGAGGAACCTAAAAGGGATACCTTACAAAAGGGTTATTTTCCTCCTGCACCCAGATTTTTATTTCACACACTACTAATGTGTGTCTCTAATAAATCAACGTCTTTTAATGAAATACCAACAAAAATCCAATGCCTGGGGTATGCAATTTTAAACGACAAAAACTATAACTACTCCCAGGAAATATTTGATGATTTGGTAAAGAACGTTGATAATAAAGCATTTCTGCTCTTTCCGAGATTTCTAAGTTACTATTTTGAACAAAAATTTGTAGAGAAAGATGCAGAATTGCCCAAACAAGGTGTCTCATTCAAAATAAATTGTTTAACAATTGAAACTTTTTCAAGAATGATGGCACCAATAAAACTAAAAGCAAAGGAGGCTGAGCAGGTTTTAGAAACTGCTACTGATCCTCAAACAACAACTACTGAGCCCACTGCTCCAGGTGATCAGATCAGCACAACCACTGCTCTGAAACCCACACCTGCCACCACCAAAAAGACCAAAAGAAAAACATCCAGAAAACCCACCAAACCCAAAACAAAGGCAACTCTGGAAGATGAGATCCCAGAGCAACTGCCAGTGACAGCACAAAAGTCACCAGAAGCCACTGCTGCTACTTCCTCACAGCAGTTGGTAGAAAGATCTCAACCCCAGCCTCAAACTCCTCTTGCATCCTCACAAAAGGATCAAGTTGTAAGCACAGGGACACCACAATATGAAGCTCTGAATCCACTCGGATCCATCTTCCTCAGTCCTGGTCCCAAGGACATGTCTCTTTCAACTCCCATCCCCTCACCAATCATATTACCATAAACCATGCTACCTTTGTTGCATGCAGCTGCTATAGCTCAGACACAAACCAGTTCCTCTCTATCACCTATCACTGAGAGTATACATCCACAAGTGACTGGGTCTGATGCTACTACTCCTGCTATCCCAGCAACAATTGAGGAGGTTACACCCCCTGAGTTACAAGTAACTCTCGGTGGTATTTCATGTGGAGAAGCAACTACAAATGTTGGACCAACAGGTCTACATTTGGACAGTTGTTTCATCTGTCAGACTCCCTTGAAGTCAATTTCTTCCATAGCACCTCTGGAAATCACTAGTGAGGCTATTTTGTCCACTGGTAACATTAAAGATTTATCAAGTGCTGAAGAAAGAAGTCCCCAGTACCGAGAACAAGGGGCATCAATGGGTGATTTTTGGGACTCTGTTCCTAAGTCACACATTGATATAACCACCACAGGTGGGGATTCAGATGATCCCAGTAAAATGGGTGATGATTCAAAATATCAGGAATTGACGGACAGAGTTGAAAAACTAGAAGAATCATTTTCTGAAATAAAAGAGATGGTGCAAGAGATCTTAAAAGCTCAGAAAGCGCAATCCTCTGCTGTTCCTGCTCAAGCATCTGCTCCACAACAAGCACCTGCTGCAAATGAGCTTTGGAATATTTTCCAACCCATGCTTGAAAAACAGCAACAAATGGCTGATCAAAAGCATGCTATTCAAGTACAAATGTTGTCCAACATGATGGAATCAAGGTTCAAGGATACTCAAGCAGATATCAAGGCTATTAAGGCCAGTATCCAAACTGCCACTGGCAAGGCTCCTTCAACTTTGCTATTCTTTGATGACCCTCTTGCAGATAATGCCAAAAAGGGGGAGATAATGAAGCAAATGAAGAAAAAGGGAATTGAACATGGCCTTCATATTGAACCTGAAAAAGAAAAAGAAAAACAGGTCTCAAAACCTGTTAGCCAAACAGCTGATACAGCAGTAGTTACAAAAACTGCTGTCAGTAGCCAAACAGCTGCCATGTCATCAACACACACACTTACAACACACACCACCACAACTACTGCTCTACCACCATCATCTACAATCACACCATCATCACTGCCTCCTGCCATAAAGCAGAAGACAGCAGATGTTACAACATCTGCTGTAATGACAACAGTGATTGAAACACCAGTTGTTTCAACCACTGTCAGTCAATCACTGTCACAAACCACTGCTATTCAATCTACCACCACTGATCCACCCAAAACATCATCTGCCCCTTCTTCATTAAAAAGGAGAAGGAATCTCATATCAGATGTTGATTCACCACCACCATCACCATCATCAAAAACCACCTCACCACATCCATCCCCTGCTCAAAAGCAGAAGACAACTGCTGACATATCAACAGTTGTAATGACAACAGATGTTGAGACACCAGTTGTTTCAACAGCTGTTAGTCAGGCATCCACCACTGCTCTCATCCTTTCTACATCACAACCAAAGCTCTTCAACAGAATAAGAAAGCCAATCTCTGTCGATGAGGGTACACATGATCCTAATGCTGCAAAATATCCACTGGAACTTGAAGCTATCAAAAATAAGATGAGGCAATTCTATATAGAAGAAGATCCTTCAAAAAGGAGATTCTCCTCACTCATTGGCTACATGCCACCAGAGGATATGGATGATTACCTCAAACTCAAGGCAAGGCAGGCTAAAGCAAGAGCTAAATTTGAAAGTGAACGTGAACGTCTAAGCGAAGAAGGCATTGCTAAAAGACTGGATTTCTTCCTTGAAAAGGTAAAGAAGATGGAAGATTTCGCACAGGAACTAATCAAAGAAAAGGCTGAACAACGCAAAGAGCTTAGAAAACAATATCTTGCCTACATTATGAAAGAAAAATTCTATCCTGCTGAAGAAAACCAGTTTGAAGAATGGCCAATAATCGCTCTAAAGCATGAGGCTGAGAGGATTGACAGAATTAAGAATGATCCTACAAAGAAGAAGAATGCTCCAAACTGGAACAAATTCAAAAAGCTCATTGCTGACTTCACTGCTGAGTATAAAAGAAAGAAAAAAGGAGCTGGTGGATGCAAAAATGGATACTGCTGAAGCCATATCAAAATGGTCAAAACAGCAGACCGATGAAGCCTATGAAAGGCTAAAGAAAAGAAAGATAACTGTTTCAAGCACTTCTAAGAAGAAAGAACAAATGATGAAGCTTGAACAGAAGATAGGAAACCTCGACACACTGTTCCGATCTACTTTTGTAACAAATCAAGAAGAGGGAGAACAGCTGACTGAAGAAGAGGTAATTGAAAAGGAAGCAGAGTACTTCAAAGATACCATCACGAAAATGGGTCTAAAAGAAGAAACTTCAACAAAGCTTCAAAGCCTTTTTAAGGTATTAAACAAACCTGCGTCTCCAAACACTGCAAAAGACAAGAAAGAAGTTGAAAGACAAGAGCTTATTGAGCAAGAAACTGCAGAAGACATAGCTGCAGCAGACAAAGTTATTGAAGAAGCTTTCAAAAGAATGTCTGAAAGTCTGCAGGTGTTTTCAAGGCCATCATTCTTCAACTCATCTTCAAATAAGTCTCTCCCAAGAAACCCACTTGGCTTAAAAATACTAAAGTGGATGTCTGATCAAAAGACTCACGTATTGACCCTGGTCAGAGCCAATGGCGATGTGAAGTACATATCAAGGAAAGAAGCACTAGGCCTTAGTGTTCAAGATTTGCAGGATCTCTTTGAACTTTCACTGTGTAGGGATGAGGATGACCAGAGTGCAAAGGAATTTGAAGCTGAATTCAAAGAACAAGCTAAGGCACTCTTGATGAGTAATAAAGGTCCTGAATAATGAAAGGTTTTGGCATTATCTGTTCCAGGGGGAGATTGTTGGGATCGAACCCTACCAGAGGAACAGATAATGTAAAGCCAAAACCAGGTCACAACAGTGGATTCACAATAAGCAGCAGTTTACACTTTGCTTTCCCCTTGACAGTGGTTATCTATCAGCTGATGAACCTTAAGTACTGCTCAAAAGAACAACTGATGATCCAAATGCTGATGTAATCCTAAAGACTGCTGAAGACAAACTTTGTCGCTCTATCTACTGCTGTCTCTTAAGTGCTGCTGAAGACACAAACACTGCTCATTCAAGGACTGATCACCTTTGAAGAAAGCACTAATGTTGTTGTTGAGCATCAGTGCTTAGGCTACAACAGTGGAACGTGAAGCAGTTGTTTTCTCATGTTTTGTATTTTATTTACAATCAGTTGTTAGACATCAGTAGTTGGTATAAGGACAGTGTCTACAGGTTGTTAGGTTGTTAGATGTCACTTTCATGGTGACGTCAGCTGAGATACCTCAGTGGTTTGGTTTGCTTATAAATGTAACAGTACCCTATACTGTTACATTTGATTGACTGAGTGGGTTCTTCTCCTCATGTCTAATCCTTTCATCTTGTGTGCAACCAACCTTGGGGCATCAGGCTGAGGGGGAGTATAGTTTGTAAGCATATCTGTAATCTTTTGCTTTGATTTGTAAATCCTTTGACTCTATGAGAAGCAATTGTTTATCAAACTATTTTCTCCTTTGACTGTGTTTACAGAGTTTGTTTTCATTTCCGCTGCACCTAACATGTTTTCATATTCATTGATTATTCATTTTAAACAAACAAACACTATCATGAGAGCTTCCGATCCTAACAAAAAACCCTACTACAGGTGGTCTTATAGGGCTTTTTTCTTCTAAATTTGGCAGTTTTGCCAAATTTTCAAAATTCCAATTTGACAGAAATAATCATAAATTAACACCAAAAAGATTGGCGTAAATCGTGCTAATTAGTGATTTACGCGTTATTGGGTAAAAAAAGGAAAGTACGGAAAATTGATAAAATTGGGGGGAAATCTTCGTTGACGAAATCAGAGTCTTAAATCATGGAATTCAGGTCTGACAGCTGGGCTAGTGGTTTGCACAAGATCCGGCTTGTCGAGAACTTTCCATCCGCTGGTCGTGAGCCACATAACTCTAACCGTAGTTCAAGTTATGTCCGTTTAAAGTTTGAGTCTTTTCTACCTTGTTTTCCCCCTATCAAGTTGATCCTCAACTAATTCTTAGGTCCGCTACTTGTTAATGTTCAAATTGTCAAACTTCCAAACATATAAAAAAAAACGTAAGAGCGATAACACAAACTTTGTTACAATATTTCATATACAATCCTGTGTATATTCAAATTGTCAAAATTCCAAACATGTAGCTTTGTAAATTCATAAACATGTAATCTCGTAAATAAATACACATATAAACTTTTAAAGAAAGTAAATTGTAAATTTGTCAAACATTGTTTGCATAACGAATTTGATAAAGTGGTTAACTAAATTACGTATATAAAACAGTTTTGAATAAATTTTAATTTTTAAAACTAAATTTATAACAGACCTCGCTCGAAGCTCGAAGTTTGCAACTGTAGACTCGCTTGAAAAAAGCTCAGTTGTAAACAAGCCTACTCAGCTCATGAGCCGGCTCAAATTATTTTATTTTATATAAATTAATCTTAATTTTAAATGTACTAAAATAAAAAAAACATGTGGGAAAGGTTGAAGTATTAATATTTTATGTTTAATTAATGAATAACATATAAAAATATAGGATAAATAAATAAAAATTATACATATAATACTCTTTATATGTCTTTTGGTCTTTAAAATATTAGAAAAATAAAAATAATAAATATAGATATATGTGTAATATTTATTTATTTTGTTTTCTGTATTATCAATATTTGTAAAAAGTTATACAAAAAACTTAAAAATAAAAATTCATCAATATTTGTAAAAAGTTATAAAAAAACTTAAAAATAAAAATAAAAGTCAATGAGCCGATTCGTTTTGACTTGAGTCAACTTGAACACTTTAAAAGCCAAGCTGCCTCATTTAAGTTCGAACTCAACCTCGAACTCAACCTACCTCAACTCGGCTAGTTACCGACTTTCAGACAATTGCAATAGGGCGTGTCAATAAAAAAAAGGGCATGCTTATATGCCTATATGATCCACACCATTCCTTTTCTAGTCGACAGACACATTGTTCACTCGCCGAGTGTGAAGAAGGTTAGGGTTTTGTGTTCCACGCAGCACGCATAAACGCATTCCAATTCAGGTATCTATTATTGCTGAATCTAGTGTTTATGTGCCTTCTGTTTTCAATCAAGTCACAGATGTTTGATTTTTGGGTAATATTTCGGTTACCTTTTGGGTTTATTACGGTGATATTAGGGTTTATATTTCTGTGATATTTTGATTTTGTTATGAACCTCGGTTCCCTTTTTGATAATTGTTACTATCAATTTCAACATCCATATGCTGCTAGGTCGTATACTTTCATCGACAGTACATGCATCTGTGTATGTTAATCCATAGAAATAGTGACCAAATTTAACATGTCTTTAAATTATAATTATTTAAAGAATTAAAATGATGAAACTCGAGGAAAGTAAGTTCAACTCATCTTTAGATAATCCTCTTTGTTGTGTGTGATTAAACTGATTATGTGAGCTTCATAAGTTAATCATAAGCAAAAGCGGATCACTGGACTATAAACTGATATAGCGTTCAGCAGATATAAACTATACATTGGATTGATGATGGTATAATCGTTGCATCCAAACAGTAATGTACTAATGTATGACCTTGAATTATTAGACTTTGTGTTGTACAGTCTCCTAATGATGTATATGGCAGCTTATGTGCAGCATTATTTACTATCAATCTGACAAAAACTACCTAAGATGAAAGCTAAACGTCTGACTAAAGCTCAACGATTGTCGTCGACTACAATCAACACACTCCCTCAAACCATAATAGAAAACATCCTATGTCTTTTACCAATTCAAGAGGCAGCAAGGACAAGTATCCTCTCAAGGGAATGGAGGTACAAGTGGACCACTATTCCCAAACTTGACTTTTGTTCGTCTACTGTGCTTGAAATTAGAACTCAAGAGAATCAAACATCTCACGTAGAATGGGCAAGGAAAAATATGGAACGGAGGCGTAAACTTTTCAATGCTATACCCCAAGTTCTGTTAATGCACCAGGGTCCAATACACGAGTTCAACTTTGACTCGATTGCAAACTGTGACTGTTTTGAACTTAATCCAATAATATTTCACTTGTCTAGGAACCATGCTGTCAAGAAATTAAAACTAGCGGATCATATTCAGTGGCTTTCGTATAAGTTACCCTTATGTGCCTTCTCTATGCATCAGTTAACAGACCTAGTGAAATCATAATCTCCTTCACATCCTATAGGTATTAGGGTTCATTATGTAATTAGTTAATAGATAGTTTTTATTAGAATTAAATTAGTGATAGAAGTGCGGGGACTAGATGTGACAAGTTGAAAGTTAATAACCTACAAATTAAAGGATGCGACATATCTCTTGGTCGCACCCCTTCAAGTTTGGTGGCAACAGGAAACAAGAAACAGGGACGTGACTTTTCAAGGAGAGACACACCTCTTCATCTTCAATCACAACCACAAGATTCTAGAGACGCAACCGTTCAACAAGGGACACGTCTATTGGATTCGCACCTCTTCGATTAGTATAAATAGGGTTAGATTTCTATTGTAAAAATACATATACTTGTACAGATTCACAATCATTTATTCATTCAGAAATAAAGGTTAGTTTATGTTGATTCGTTCATTGTTATATTCATTGTTCATCAACAAGATTCTGGGCAACAGTGGTATCAGAGCCTAGGGCTCAAATTCGTTTCGGGAAGACGATCATCAAGCGGGTGGTTGAATTCCCTAACAATTCTGATCACGCAGGAGGCGTTGATTGGGTTGTTCTTGTTAAGTTTTAACATCAATCGCATCAAGCGGGTACGATTGTTGTTCGTTCATTAATCGGTCATCAGGAGGGTGTTCGATTTTTTATCCGATCATCACTGAGGGTGTTTGGATTCTGAGTTTTTTGTTAATTCAAATCACGGCAAGAGGCTACGGTTCGAGTTAAGAAGACGGAAGCAAATCTGAGAAATTTGTATTCCGGTTTGAAGAAGCAATCGCAAATCTGAGAAGTTTGGGTTGTTTGAAATTTGTAAAAGACAAAATCTGAGAAGTTTTGTGATATCAAAGCATCAAGAGGGTGTTCGGTTGAGAAGTTTAGTCGCAAATCAAGCGGGTTTGGGGCTGATTTTTGGTTCGTGTCTAGAGAGTCGCGAATCAAGCAGGAAGAAAAAAAACGCAGCCAAGAGGGTTGTTAAGAAAAGTCAGAAAACCGTGCGGAGAATCACGATAAGAGAAGTCGATCGGTTCGCAAATTCCAGGTTCTACGTTCTATTTTTTCTGGAATTTATATAAGGTTTAGAAATTGGTTTGATTCCGTTAGAAAGTTAGTGTGAATTTTGGAATCATAGACTTCGGTTTTAGGAGAAAACCAAAGTTTAGAAAGTGAAAATTGTGGGAAAGGAAATTATGGCGGATTCAGGAGGAGCCTCTCCGTCAAACGCGGTAGTGATTAAAGATGGTAGTTCGTTCTCTCAGTTTCAGTGTCCTATCTTAAAGTCTACAAACTATACGGTTTGGGCAATCCGTATCAAAACCATTTTGAGGGCAAACGGATTATGGGAAATGATAGAACCAAAAGAAAATACGCAAGCGGATGAAAAGAAGGATATGATGGCGACCGCTTATTTATATCAAGCACTACCGGAAGATATGATAATACAAGTTGCAAGTTGCAAGAGTGCAAAAGAAATTTCGGATGCATTAAAGACTAGGCACGTTGGTGCAGATCGAGTGCAGAAGGCACGTCTTCAAACGTTCAAAACAGAGTTTGAGATGTTAAAAATGAAGGAGGAAGACACTATCGATTCGTTCACTGCAAGACTAAATAGTATTGTCACGAGGGCAAGTGGTCTTGGATCAACTTTTGATCAACCGACTTTAGTACGGAAACTTCTGAGTTCTGTACCGAGAAGGTTCGTTCAAATTGTTGCAACCATTGAACAATTCGCTGATCTAGAAACAACGACGCTAGACGAGACAATTGGAAGATTGAAGGCCTACAAAGAAAGAACCGGTTTGGTGGATGAAAACCCGGTATACAATCAAGAGAAACTTATGTTTACTCGACGCGACAAGAACTATGGTCGTGGAAGGCGTTTTGGGAACAATGAACAAGGAAGGTTCAATTCATCACAAGGCAAGTGGCGTGATGGAAAGTTCAAACAAGAAGAAGAAGATGATGAAGATTCATCACATGATGCTTACAAGAATAGAAGCAACCAAAAGAAGTTTGGGAAGGATTTAAGCAAGATTAAATGTTATAATTGCCAAAAGTTTGGTCATTATGCCTCAGATTGTCCTGAATCAAATCAAAGAGCAGAAGAATCAAATCTGGTGCAGGAAGACGAGGAACCAACTCTCCTAATGGCAATCAAAGAAGACTGTAATGATCTACTACAACAAGCACATGATGGCAAGCAAGACATGGAGAAAGATCAAGGTGCAACTTAAGGATGTTCGAGATTAGGGGGGTGAATGAAATCATAATCTCCTTCACATCCTATAGGTATTAGGGTTCATTATGTAATTAGTTAATAGATAGTTTTTATTAGAATTAGATTAGTGATAGAAGTGCGGGGACTAGATGTGACAAGTTGAAAGTTAATAACCTACAAATTAAAGGATGCGACATATCTCTTGGTCGCACCCCTTCAAGTTTGGCGGCAACAGGAAACAAGAAACAGGGACGTGACTTTTCAAGGAGAGACACACCTCTTCATCTTCAATCACAACCACAAGATTCTAGAGACGCAACCGTTCAACAAGGGACACGTCTATTGGATTCGCACCTCTTCGATTAGTATAAATAGGGTTAGATTTCTATTGTAAAAATACATATACTTGTACAGATTCACAATCATTTATTCATTCAGAAATAAAGGTTAGTTTATGTTGATTCGTTCATTGTTATATTCATTGTTCATCAACAAGATTCTGGGCAACACCTAGATCTCCGTAATGTTGTTATTGACCATCAACCAATATTCAGTGGATTTGGTAGCCTTAGAAGCTTATGCTTGTATTATGTAAAGATCTCAACAAAAGCTCTTCTTCATCTTTTATCTAGTTGTCCATCACTTAAGAGGTTCAGTCTGGTAAGTTCTCCCTTGAATATGTATTCTCATGGGCTTTTTAAACTTATCTGAATATTGTAAGTTGCTGCAGCTAGGATTTATCGGCCATAAAGATTGCACCATTGTTGAGCTATTTGAGTGTCTACCTGTGATTGAACATCTGACTATCTATGGGGACACTCCCGAACTGGTATTATTTTTATTTATCCACATTATATGTAAATATTGAAAGAAAAGAAAATTAAACTTTGGTTGTAAAATTTTGTTTGCTTATTGTAGCTTGTTCTAGACTCGGTTCCAAACGAGCTTCCAACCTCACTAATCCACCTCAAGTACTTTTGTTTTAACGAACTGTATTTCGGTGAAGACCATGGATTAATCTTCTTATTTTGATCAAATGTTCCCCAAACTTGGAGAAAATTGAGCTAGACGTAAATCTTTTTTTTTTATATACTATTTATTTTACTTCCCGCCAAAATCCACTGACAAAAATAGTGACGACCATTCCTGTAGATTGCCGAGGGTATTGGTGATGACAATGAGACGTGGTTTGGTATATTGGAAAAATACTCAGATGTTCGGTTGGAGCATCTGCAGGAATTGGAGATCATGCGTTTCCGCAACTTGAAGCATGAGATGGAGCTTGTGACGGTTATATTGGCAAGGTCACCCAAGCTGAAGAAGGTGATCATACATAGTTTGGTTGAAAAGGATGAAGAGTCGGATATGTTAAAAATCCGCTTAAAAGCCCCACGAGCATCACCTGTAGAAATCGTTGTGAGATCTATGATAAATTAGTTGTATTGCTACTTTTTTGCTACTTTTTTGTGTTTATTCATAATGATTATTAAATGAATCAAATCCGAGTTAGAGCTCGTGTTTGTAAAACTGTTTTCAAGTTAAACTTGAGCTTTAAAAATATTGTTGTGATGTGTTTCTTTTGCTTGAAGTGGTTATAATCACTTTGATGGTGTTGAGTGTTTCAAATTATAATTATTAAAAGAATTAATTGATGAAACATGAGTAAAGTAAGTTTAACTCATCTTTTGATAATCCACTTTGTTGTGTGCGGTAAGTGTTAAACTGATTATATAACCCTTTATAACTTAATCACAAGCAAAAGTAGATCACTCAACTATAAACTAATATAGGTTTCAGCTAATAAACTATAAATTGGAATGAAAATGGTATAATCATCGCATCCAAACAATGTTGTATGACCTTTTTCTTAGTTATTAGACTTTGTGTTGTACAAATCAACATCTCATACCATGGTCATACTAAAAACTTTCCAAACAAAAATAATTTCTAACAGCAGCCTCATGACCTTCAAGTAGGCCTGTCAAAAATAACCAATAACCGAGTAGACCAACCGACCCGTTTATGATTCAGGTAGAGCAGGGTTCGGCTTAGACTTGTACACACCTTGGTAGGCCATGGAAGCAATTCTCAACGAAAGTGATTATGTAGTCCGTCGGAGAGTTTTTGAGCCCGACGGGCTGGATTTCATGGGTCCTGGGTGTTGACCCACCTGAGTCCATTTTCCATGGTGAGTATATGAACACGGGTGACTGGTCCAGGTGTTGGTGTCGATAAATGGGTCAAATGGGCTGGGTATAGGCCTCGCCTAACGAGTAGGGATGCCAACAGGTTCACTGTGTGTGTGGTAGTGATTTTTTGACTCTTATAATCATGAAAATGACATTGTATACTGTTCTGTTTAGCGGTTGTTTCTCATTCGTTTTCTTTTCTTAAGATGTGTTGCAACTTGCAATACACCATATTCTAACACGCTTACCATAACTGTAATACTTTTAGATTAACCAAAAATATATGATGATGTTTGTATTTTGTCTGCATTTATCCTACAAAGTTCAGTTTCATATATACTAGATTGGCTAGCATTAGAATGTGTGTTTAAATATTTGAAAGGATATAAAATATGAATTTTAAGTACTATTTAGAACTAATAAATGAAAAGAGAGATGGTATAAAAATAATGTTTTATACCAAAACATGATTATTTAATTCGTTTGAAATCAAGAATAAAACCATAAATTTCCGAAGTGTTTACATGTGAGTTTATTTATTAGAGCACCTTCAATAGTTGTTTCATCTAGATATCATCTCTCTCTGGCATCGTGCCATCCGTTACTTTCTCCTCCCTACTCTCTCACTCACATCTTCCGTCCACGTGTGTTTGGAAATCCAGACGCCACCAACCAAATGCTTACTCCAATAGGGATGTCCGAAAGTGGATGCCACCTAGGCTCCACTTGTCCATTCAGAATCTCGCATTGGAGATGCCTTTAGTGTTTTTTTACCCGTTATGTATGGATATATTATGAATGAAATCCAAGTAAGATTAGATTTGTAATTTGATATATTATATAAGGCTATGGGGTATGGGGATGGTGGTTTTGGTCATGAATTGCCACGTAGGACCATGAAACCAACACTATACCATCTCTGTGTGCAAACCATGGTGGTTCGCATGGTTTAATCAATGGCAACCATGATCCTTCTTCAATTAATTGGGGGATTTTGATTGGTGAGGAAAGATAGTGGATGATAATGAGGGTCATGGTCCACACCATATAGGATGGTGGATTAGGTTGGTGAATGAGGGTGAGATGACATAACACTAACGTACACACACTCTTTCCTCTATCTCTCTCTGTCCAACCTACACACACTGTCTCTAACCTACAGAGCACCACAACCACGCGGTTACCACCACCACCCGGCCACCGGTCACCCCTCCTCCCATCGTAACACCACCGCCGGCCATCCCTACTCAAGTGAATTTTTCTATCCAAATTTACTATCTCACTTAGTGATATGTGCAACATGATTCACCCTTGTATAAGCCAACAGAACCTCAACCAGTAGATTGAACATGAACGTCCTGCTTGGGGGTTTCCAAAATCTGACTCCCTTCGTCCAAATCGGTATAATCCAAGGGTGGAGAGGACGAGTTGACACCTAAATCAAGTGGGGGGATGTCCGACTCATCCAGATTTGTGGGCAATTTCACAAGATCAGTCACAATAGGACCATCTCCATGCGCCGCACCATTTGACTTTGGGGGAAACGATGGTTCTAGAAGAATGATTAGCTACCGTATGGAACTTTAACTAGAATAGGCCTAAAGGACGTAACATGTAAGATTTAGAAACATAAAGTACAAATTCCATCAATTTTAAAGAAAAATGACACCGCTGAAATTGAATATAACGATAAATAAGAAAAGTTGCAATTCAATTTTAAACAACCAAAGGACAATTATATAAAAAGAGTTTTTATCCACTCTTAAACAACCAAAGGACAATTATATAAAGGGTGTGGCTAAATGCACCTTCATTTTTATTGTTTATACCTCTCATTTAAAAAAAAATCATTTTATAAATTTTTTTAAATTCCACCGTTGTATTTTCTATTTTTTTAAAATAAGATCAAACAAAACTTAGACTATTATTATTCAAAGGAATTGCTACTCCCAAAACTCCGACTAATATCCAAACTTTCCGTTCAAGCTTTCTAAAACTCACATCTCCGTGCTATGCCGGCGTGAAACACATCTCCAATTATTATTTATTATTTGATTAAAGCAATGATAATATTACAAATATAAATTACATAAAAATCATAAAACCAAAACCATTTCTTTGATCCTTACAGAAAGAAATAGCAAAAGAGATGGGCTCCATTTTCACATTATTATTCTCTTTAGAGTAAACTGCCATTTTGGTCCCTGTGGTTTGGCCATTTTTGCCATTTTAGTCCAAATCTCAAACTTTTTAAATCTGGGTCCCTGTGGTTTCATCTTTATTGCCATTTTAGTCCAAAATTCAAAATCTCCCTTTTTTTGACTGTTCCAAAAAGTTTGAGATTTGGACTAAAATAGCAATAAAAGTGAAACCACAGGGACCAAAACGGCAGTTTACTCTTAATTTTGGACTAAAATGGCAATAAAAGTGAAACCACAGGGACCCAGATTTAAAAAGTTTGAGATTTGGACTAAAATGGCAAAAGTGCCCAAACTACAGGGACCAAAATGGCAGTTTACTCTTCTCTTTAAGTAACTTTCGGCGAATATGTTTCTGGATTTTCACATTATTAAAAGTACTCATGTGTTTGGTAGAGGAATTTTGCACAATACGAACACTTTTGATGAATTAAAAGTGACGTGGATCTTTTTCGTATGTTCACGTGAAGTGGCACAATACGAACACTTTTGATGAATTTGCTAGAGGAATTTTGCAGATGAGAGACGTTTTCCAAATCAAAAGAATATAGTTGATATTTTAGTTAGAATACATACCAAGAACACTCAACCAATTAGAACTATGATGAAAATCAAAGTTGAAAAAAATTGTTTTTTTAAGCCATCTCTTAATCCCCTTCTTTCAATTTCTTCCATAGAATCCTTATGTATATATCTAAATATTCAAATTTTGGCAAGTAGATAAACTCATAGAAAAAATAGGGATATTTTCTAATACAAATTAAAAAAAAATAGAAAATACAAGGGTTGATTGTATTTATTTACAAACTTCAGGGGAGAGAGAGTGCAACCAGTAAAATTGAAGAAGATATGAGTGCATTTAGCAACACCCACCTTTTATAAAAAAAGAGTTTTTATCCACGCTTGTAGGTCCACCCGGAGGATTGAGTAACCTCTATTCCCTGTTTTCCGACAAACCCGAGAGTGCGGAATCCAAACGGGTAAGTTAAACCAAGTTACGAACACGTAAAACACAAGATTCACCGATTAACACTCAATGTATTAATGCTATGAAACGGTTACAAAACAATGTTTACAATATGCTCTCATAAACTCTCAGTGTGTGTGTGTTTACAATGTGTTCGATCCGAAATCTATTCAGACTTCTCTCTGTGTGCTCTTCGTGTTTCTGTCTGATGTCTGTGCTTATATAGTAACATGTCGACGAAAACAAGTTCTGGACGAAATTAGATTGACGAACATACATGGTGTCGACGAAATCAGGTGATTTCATCACCTATGGGGATTTCGCCACCTATGGGGATTTCGTCCCATGTGTGATTTCGTCCATAAGTTGGGCCTGTGGCTTGGGCTTCTTCAATGTTGGGCCAATACAACAAACAGACAAACACATAAACAATACACTAAAATGCATACTGCACACACGCAGTTGCAAGTACATGAAACATTACGAAGTAACTAGCATACCGAGTCAAGACAGGAGGATGTCTTGACTACGGCCTTCACTTCGTAGCCGAGTCGAACCGAGCCGAGCCGTATCCACAGAATATGATCAACAAACTCCCCCTTGGATGCTGCTCGCGAGGTTCGTAATCTCGTTCTCCATCTCTTGATGGTTCTTTTTCTCGGAAAGGATCTTCAAAGACTTCACGTGTTGCACGTAGAAAGTGTATTAACAAACTCCCTCTTTCATTTAGGAAGTGTATCAATAAACTCCCCTTTTGAGTATGCTTGTGAATCTTTTGATCTTCAATGCTTTAGATCCTTGTGGTGTTGGTGATTGATCAGCGGCAACTCGATCATCTTTATCATTTGAGTGCCTTCACGTCGTGTCTTCAATCCGAAGCTTATCATCGAACATGTTCTCTTCGCCTTTAGCATCTGCACATGCAAGAATTCTAAACGCGTAATGAGAACAAATGCTTGGAATATGTTAACATTAAACAAACGACACATATGAGATCAAATCTCAATCAAACACCGACCGACAATAGTTTGAAAGTTTAAAAATTGATCAATTTTAATCTTTTAAGTTTCAAAACTTGGTTAACTTCGACTTATGAAGGTGCAATTGTTTTCCAGCTTACAATCAGGATTTTGGGTAGGATAGACTCGAGTTCCAACATCGATGAATCTAAAATAAACTAGAAGCAAAATCTTTTTGGCTTTTATAAAATTTAGATTAAAACACACCTAAAATCTTTTTGGAATTTTTCATTTTTTTTAAATGTAAAGACGGAAAGCAATAAATAAATATATACAGAACTTCTTTTTGCGAGTCTCGAGGGTAAGAGAATCATATCAGTGTACGGTCACGCCAAAACACTCTTTTTGTTCAATTAGTTAACATTTAGATAAGCATCCTATAACAATTATCGGTATTGTTGTCCACATAAGTTCAACTTATCAGATGTAATCATGGCGAGGGGATACGATTAGTGTATGATTTATACTTACCGACCGGTGTTCATCCACACACGACACATTCCCGTATCAAGGTATGCACGAGAGTTCATCTTACCGGTGAGTATACCGTTTATCATCTGTTTGACCGTATAAAAGATGTGACAAACTCACTTATTTTGATTTGAAAACAAGCCCTATGTGAAAGAATCACTTATTGATGAGGAACTTGATTTTCAGATGCATGAGGGCACAGGAGCAAGTCCGTGAACAGGTCAGTACATCGTACAGCAAAGAGATGAACTTGACTCCCGGATAAATGTGATATATTATCACTTATTTGTAGGACATGTGATTGTTGATCACTTATTGAGATCGTATGCAATATGTACACGTATGTATGGTATCATGGAAGATCTAGACTTCGTCTCCGTTATTTTTCGGTAAAAGAAACAACCATGATACCCAGATGATAAACAGCATAAAGACCACATATCTCAGAACCTCGGCAATCTCTCAAACGAAATTTCGGTACTAAGACCATATGCCAATGTGCGGTTCCCACCTGGTCTTCAGTCGATTTAAGTTTATATCCCCTGCACACTTTAAAATGATTGTGAGCCTACCGATACATCTTATATAGAGCTGCTTATCGTTTTTCATTTTAAGTTCAGTTCGAAGAGGTTTCGACAGACCACTGATTTACTATCATTTTCTATTTTTCTCGCCAGGAAACTCATTTTTGTTTTTCCATGTTTTTGTGTTTTGAAATTTTTCGATGTTTTGAAATTTTGAAATTTGGATTTACTCCCCTAAAATCAACAAACTAAGATAAATTTAAAAGACACAAAGATATTTACAAAAAAACGATTTTCCGATGTCGGTTAACTCATGTTTTACCTCAATGCCGTTTACCAAAATTAATTTAATCAGAAATGATTTATCGAATTTTTTTGGAAAAATCAGTTGGCATGACGGTAATCGGTGCGGACCATGACAACATTGATGAGTTTCATATTGAAACGATCACGTGTGAGGTGATATTCGAGTTCAACGTGTCAGGTCAAAGAGTGTTGTACGAGATGATAATAATTTATAAAGCAACTTAAATATCGACAAGTATAGGAGAGATATGAAATTTAAAACCGTATTCTGCAACTGCTTCGTTCATTGCAAGGAATCTGAGTGCTCTCCCAAACTGGATATCCACCCGTTGTGGATTTCAAAGTCGATTTTGTAGCTACTGAGAAATCTCTTCACAGCGACAAGATCATAGACCTCTGGGTCCGGCTGGTCTTCCACATTGCACCAGCGAAGGTCTTTGTCTTTCTCTTTGAAAAGTAGTGTGCGGTTGTTCAATCCACGCCAAGGCATCCGCACACCGGGTTAGTTTGTTCAACAAACACATTTTCTTCAATCACACTGTGAAGAAATGTACACTGCACGTTCATCTTGTTGATTTTGAACATCAGACGTGCTGCAGGTGCGTACATTTTGATTGAATCTATCATGGGGACCCGATTAAAGCCTTTAACAATCAAACTTTGGTATGATTTTCATTTTGTCGAAGGTTTTCAATTTCTTTCAACAGACAATTCTGTCTTCTTTTCTTTTTCTCTCCATCAAAGGCAACAATTTCTTTGTCGCCGATATTGTGCATGGACACTCCACAATCAACAATCCGACGACTATCGATAGTTCCTCCTGGAACATCCTGCACACTCACTTTAGAGATTAGTTTGAGAGGGGGACCCAAGCCTTCATAGACTTGGGTTGCCCCTGAGAATCAAGAAATGTAATTTCAATTTCTTGAAGGTCCTTAAATTGCAGGCCTCCCCCTGAAGCCTCACCTGTTTTCGGTATCCAAGCCTGTTTCCTTTTACCAATTTGTGTATTATTTACACTTTCTGGTTTTAATGGATGTGACAAACTAGGTTTCCTATTAACAGATTTTACTTCCGTTTTTACAGCTTTTTCGATCACGTTCACATTTTTACGTCGTTGTTTTATTTCCTGTTCTTTAACAGTGCGTTTGTCAGTTTTTGGTGACACAGGACGACGTTGTTGGTGACCTTGTTCAGAAGGGGCTCTCTCTACAAAATTCGGTTTCGGAGAGTTTGTGCAATTTTTGATAATGTGGCCAAACTCCCCGCATTTAAAGCATGATCTCCTTTCAACAAAATTAGGAGATTCTGTTCGAGGACCTGACGTTGAAGTTGTAGACCCAGAGGTACTAGCTTCACACCCGTTTGTGTGTTGGGTGTAATTGTTATCACTATTACGTTTCAAAATTTTGACTTTTTGAACAAAATCGGTATTTGATTTATTTTCAAAAGTCTCCACCTTGTCAGTACCCTTGGATGCTACAAATTTAACATCATTGTTTTTCTTCTTGAAACAAGCTCCTTTGGTCTCAACCTTCGGTTGTGAACCTTTAGAATTCTGAGCTCGCTGTTGTTGTTGTTTACCCTTAAAAGCGATAGGTTGTTGCTTCGTTGGTGATTTTTGATTTCCAAAATTTCTTCTAACTTCAGCTTTTGGAATCGGATCACACTGAGTTACTGAAACTTTCGGGATCCCCTTTTCCAAAAACTTACTGGTAGTATCTTCAAACACTTTATCAATCAAAGATTGATTGACGTTTTTGATTGGAAAATCTTTGTCTGAATAAATTTTACTATCACCGACCAAAGTATACAACACGTTATCACTTTTAATGGTAGACACTGTCTCAGTGATAGGATCTATCTCTTGTTTAACAGTTGAGTGCACAGCAGGAGTAGGAGGATCACACAGAATATGATTCTCAACAGGGACTTCTACTCCTTTGTTCTTTTCAAGGGATTTATCCTCATCACTCACATCTGGTTCATCATCTGACGAATCATAGTCCTCAACTGTGGGAGGACTTTGTTCCGTACCAACAGATGCTGAATTTTCGGTTGTTCCAGATGAGCCCTCCGAGGAACTGTCCGATTTGAACCCTAACCCAGTTGTAAACTCCTCATAATTAAGAGGCACAGTTGGTTCAAACCTAGGCATTTCCTCCTCATCGGGCATCTTGGTATAGTTGTGTCTCAAAGGTGGAGGACACGACTTATACCCAACGCCTTTCACGTTCCCTTTCAGTTGTTGAACGTCAATGATGTGATCAAGCACATATCGGGAGTTAGAATAACTCTCTAATTTGAGCTTGATCGCATCATGCTCACATTTAGCCGTGGCCAACTCTTTCTTTGTTTGTTCAATGATATTAATATAGTTATTAATACCAATTTGTTTATTAAAAATAGTTTTTGATAACTCAGAAACGCTTTTCTTAAGTGTCTCAATTACTGATTTAAATTCTTTTTCATGATGAGTTAGAGCCATGTTTGCTTCTTTGCATTTAGACAGTTCAATAACTAAACTCTGATTATGACCATGAACCGTTTCAGATTCATGTTTAAGATTAGCACATTCATGTTTAATCTCTTCAAATTCATGTTTAAGATTAGCACATTCATGTTTCATATCAGCACAATCGCTACATATGCTAGGAGTTTCATATTTTACCTGACTTGTAGAAGCTGCGACATTATTCGGAATGTCAGTCTGGCAAGAGAAAGATCCATCTTCAGATAGGAACTTCTCCATTTCTTTTGAAGCAGCAACAGCTTTCTTGATCAACTCAGATTTCTCCTTAGCATCATTCAACAAACTATCACCTTCAGAATCCATTCCCTTCTTCACGTCCGATTCTGAACTGTAATCACTCACACCTGAGCCATCTTCATCAGTGCCACTATATCCTGAACTCGTATATTTTCCTGAAGATTCACCATCATTGACATTCTTGACAATTTCAGCATAAAACGCAGTTCCTCCTTGATCTCCACCTCCACATTGTACAGACCATTCACACCTTTCATCAGTTTGATTTGAGTTGGACGTGGATGTACTTGTTTGATTTCTGAAAGGATTTTGGTTTCCCTTTTGAGGTTGGGCTTGAGGTGTAACAAATCGAGGTTGAAGTGAAGTGTAAGTAATCGATGGTGTCAAACCGAAGTAGACACTTGAATCGAAATTAGGTTTTGAAAAATCGTGAGCTCGACCAATCATATGCGCTGGCGGATGATAAGCACTTGGATCGAAAACCGGAGGAGGAGCTGCTGATTGTGGAAACGGAAACGAACTCAACATTGAATTGTTATTTGCGAGTAATTACTCGAAAAACCAACTAAAACTAGTTTGATATGATTGTAAACCTTCTGTGAAATAATAATATCACAAATATGTTTGACGAAATCAGGAGTGTTCTCGTAGCTGATATGTTGATGACGAAATCAGGAAGGGTTTTCGTCGCTGATATGACGAAGACTTGGGGTTTTCGTCACTGAAACAAGTCTGATTTCGTCGCTGAAACAAGTCTGATTTCGTCGCTAAAACAAGTCTGATTTCGTCGCTAAAACAAGTCTGCTTTCGTCGCTGAAAGCTGTTGATTTCGTCGCTGAAAGCTGTTTGACGAAAATGGTTGAGTTCGTCGCTATGATATGGTGATTTCGTCCACTTGTTTGATGAAATGGGTGATTTCGTCCAGCTAGGTGATGTGGGATTTCGTCCAAGTGTGCTCCTATCTGTGATTTCGTCCAAGTGTGCTCCTATCTGTGATTTCGTCCAAAATTGGATGCTGGTGATTTCGTCAAACACATGTGATTTCGTTGACAAATGAGACAGACAAACAAGATATTTATCAAAGTAGATCAAATCTTATCCTTTTGATAAGAAAACTTCTTTTTCAAACAACCATGCTTTTCTGATTTTTACCAACTATCCATCATTCCAAATGTACACAAAATTCAACTTAATCTATTTTAATCACAAACACTTTGATTCAAACAACACACAGATCAAATACCAATGTATATCAAGAAGAGTTTGAATATTTCAAGAACACTATAATGATTCTGGCCAAACTTATCAACAGATAAAATTTTAGTGACACAAATTTTTGCTAAATCTTTCAATAAAAACCCACAATAACATACAAGCATGTAATATAACAAGGTTTCCACTAAAACAAGAAGCAAAACATACTGATTTTCAAGGTTTTGAAAAAGAGTTTTTCAGAAAAATGATTTTCAATCAAGAACATAAACTGAAATACACTTTCAAAATCTATCAAAACACGAGAAAATCGACTTGGTTTAAACAAGGAATCAAACCAATGCTCTGATACCAATTGTAGGTCCACCCGGAGAATCGAGTAACCTCTATTCCCTGTTTTCCGACAAACCCGAGAGTGCGGAATCCAAACGGGTAAGTTAAACCAAGTTACGAACACGTAAAACACAAGATTCACCGATTAACACTCAATGTATTAATGCTATGAAACGGTTACAAAACAATGTTTACAAGATGCTCTCATAAACTCTCAGTGTGTGTGTGTTTACAGTGTGTTCGCTCCGAAATCTATTCAGACTTCTCTCTGTGTGCTCTTCGTGTTTCTGTCTGATGTTTGTGCTTATATAGTAACATGTCGACGAAAACAAGTTCTGGACGAAATTAGATTGACGAACATACATGGTGTCGACGAAATCAGGTGATTTCATCACCTATGGGGATTTCGTCCCATGTGTGATTTCGTCCATAAGTTGGGCCTGTGGCTTGGGCTTCTTCAATGTTGGGCCAATACAACAAACAGACAAACACATAAACAATACACTAAAATGCATACTGCACACACGCAGTTGCAAGTACATGAAACATTACGAAGTAACTAGCATACCGAGTCAAGACAGGAGGATGTCTTGACTACGGCCTTCACTTCGTAGCCGAGTCGAACCGAGCCGAGCCGTATCCACAGAATATGTATCAACAACGCTTCACTCGCCTGTTTGAAAAAGCTACGTTCCTGGGTAAGTAACTCCTTCTTTTGATCGCTTTACCTTTCTTAACATATTCATTCATTCTGCCTAGCTCTTTGATTTACTAGCTGTTTCTTGCCTTTTCTTTGTCTTGATTTTAGGGTTTTTTTCGGTAATTTTAGGCTTTAGTTCGGTGATTTCGATTTTGTTATAAATCTGTGATTCCTGTTTCATGGATTGATAACTGTTATCTTTTAGTTATAATGCTGATTGCTAAATCGTATAAATAAGTAGATGACTCAACTGGACTATAAACTCATATAGGGTTCAGCGGATAAACTATAATTTGGTTTGAAAACTTCGACATCAAACAGTAATGTATGACCTTTTTCTTTGAATTTTTAGACTTTGTGTTGTACAGTCTCCTAATGATGTATATGGCAGCTTATGTGCAGCAGCGTATTTAGTATTATTAATCTGACTAAAACACCCGAAGATGAAAGCTAAACTTCTGAGTAAAGCTCAACGATTGTCTTCGACTACAGTCAACACACTTCCTCAAACCATAATTGAAAACATCCTATGTCTTTTACCAATTGAAGAGGCAGCACGGACAAGTATCCTCTCAAGGGAATGGAGGTACAAATGGACCACTATTCCCAAGCTTAAGTTTGATTCGTCTACTTTGTCCAAAGGAAAAAACAAAGAGAAGCTACCATCTGACATAACAAGTGCAAGGAAAAACATGGACGAAAGGTGTAAACTTTTCAATGCAATACACCAAGTTCTGTTAATGCGACAGGGTCCAATACACGAGTTCACCTTTGATGCGTACATAAGCTGTAACTGTTTTGAACTTGATCAAATAATATTACATTTGTCAAAGAACCATGCTGTCAAGAAACTAACACTTGAGTTTGAAGATTCGTATCAGTTACCCTTATGTGCCTTCTCTTTGCATCAGTTAACAGGCCTTGAACTCCATAATGTTGATATTGACCACCAACCAATATTCAGTGGATTTGGTAGCCTTAGAAGCTTATGCTTGTATAATGTAGACATCTCCACAGAAGCTCTTCTTCATCTTTTATCTAATTGTCCATCACTTAAGAGGTTCACTTTCGTAAGTTCTCGCTTGAATGCATATTCTCATGGGCTTTTGGAACTTATCTGAATATTGTAAGTTGCTGCAGCTAGGAGATTTCGCTCATAGAGATTGCACAATTATTGAGCTATTTGATTGTCTACATGTGATTGAAGATCTGACTATCTATGGGTACTATGCCCGTCAGGTAATATTTATTTTTTCACATAATAATATATAAGTGAAAGAAAAGAAAATCAAACTTTGGTTGTAAAATTTTGTTTGCTTATTATTGTAGCTTGTTCTAGACTTGGTTCCAGAAGAGCTTTCAACCTCACTGATTCACCTCAAATACTTTTGTTTTGAAGAAATGTCTTTAGATGATGACCATCATTTAACTTTTCTTGCTGTTTTGATCAAATGCTCTCCAAACTTGGAGAAAATTAAGTTAGCGGTAAATCTTTTTATATCCTCTTTATTTTAATTATCGCCAAAATTCACTGACAAAAATAATGACGACCCTTTCTATAGGACGAACTGGGGGATAAGGATGAAAATAAGATATGTTCTGGTATATTGGAAAAATATTCAGATGTTTGGTTGGAGCATATGAAGGAATTGGTGGTTGATTATTTTAACAACTCGAAGCCTTCTATGGAGTTTGTGAAGTTTATCTTGGCCAGGTCTCCTAAGCTGAAGAAGGTGTTGATAGGTAGTGTGGTTGATGAGAAGGATGAAGAGTTGGAGATGTTAAAAGTTCTCTTACAGGCCCCACACGCATCACCGGTAGAAATCGTTGTAAAGTAGTTTGGACGGGACGACAACATCAAAGACTTTAGATAAATCAAGAATTGGTTTAAAGAAGTATGATGATAATCTAGTCGTATTGCTACTTGTTTTTCTCTTCTTATTTTATGGAGTTATTTTGGATGCTGGCTTTCATAATAGGTGTACTCAAAACTAGGGGAGTAGAGGTGTTTATGAATTAATTGCCGACTCCTTAGAAGCTCGGGTTTATTTGATTTCAATGAGCTTCTCAATGAACTTGAGTAAGCTCGTTCGTCAAATATGGTATTTTTTATATAATATATATGTACATTACGTATATATTCTTTAAGATGCTTACCAAACACACACTACCTAAGTTTCAACAACTCCATTACAAACGCACAACACAATATTCTTTAATCGTTATGTATATATCTCGGATGTGTGAATCCCAATTCAATGAACAAATATGTAAACTAATTAAGTGCAAGTTATAAAAATTACCCGTTCAACAAAAATTACTCATTGGACTTGTTAAATAAAAATTTCCCAAATAGAGGAAAAGGTTAAAAAAAAGAACAATAATTTACACAGTGTCAATCAATTTTTGGTATTACATATAACATATAAAATGACAACATTTGACTAAACTATTCACTAAATTAAACTCGGGTCATAGTAAACCCGTTCTTTGCGGCGGACTGCATTTTTTCTGCATGATTTGGTCGGTGTCGTTTCGGTTCGGTTCGTAACACATAGAAAATTCAATCGGTATTGTTTGGTACGTGTAAAACAAATGTATAAAGGAGAAAAAAAAATTGGTTAGTAAATTTTCATAAAAGTTTTCAGAGACAGTGGATTATGTCCACTTTTGAGACCTTAAGCTTTGGTGATAAAGAGGACAGGTTTAACCCCCTAGTAGTAATTAAATAACAAGAACTTAATGGCGCATTTAATTGATACAAGCAAATTAAGACAGCGAACAATTCGACTAAGGGTTATTTATTTATTGGATTCATAGATATCACATCTAAAACAGGAAATCTTTATTCGACTAAAGGGTTATTTAAGGGCCGTCGGTAAGTGTAAAGTTAAAGTTTGCACAAGACGTCTGCTTACGTAGCAACGATGAACTAAACCCAAAAGTCGAATTCTCTAAATCAAATTCTAGAAAGTTGTCCTCAAACTGAAACGTCCCGATCACGATTGCAGGCTCACTCGTTGCACCACCGTCAACAAACGCCAAACACGCCACCTCGTTTGTAATCTGCTTAATAGAATTAGCTGTGGATACAGTCCACTTCTTCCCATCCGGGAGGCTGAAATCGATATCAGGAACTTTCAAGCCAACAGTGGAGGTGCTGAAACAAAGGCTGAAGGGGGCGACTGGCTTTGCAGGACGTAATTGTTTTGTAACCTTTGAAAACCTCCTGTAGGTCCGGCTAGGGGAGGATCTAGTCGCCTAATCCTTGTGTACAAACACGCCCGGTTGTGCGGAATCCAACCGGAGATGCAAACCGAGATCGAGATGAACAAGAACACGAGATACAAGACACGTAGATTCAATGTTTAAAACCCTTGTATATTCAAACCGAAAGAGTTTTGTTACAGAAATGTATCATAAGAAATATAAACAAACTCTCGGTTCTCTCTTGTTCTTCGGTTCTCTCTGTGTCCGGTTCTCACACACACCACCGAAAACAAGTGTTTTCGGTATATATAGTTCTGCACATGTTGTGCGATTGGGCTTGGTTTGGTCCAAAGTTGGTCAAAGGCCCAATGAAGTTGATTGGTCTAAAACCCATGTACATGCACGTTCATATTTGTTCAAATATGTAATTTGCATAGATTAGCCACCTTATGACATCATCATGACATCATCATGATGATGTCATGATGATGTGGTAGCGGGAACCGGCTCGCGGCGCTTCGTGCTTCGCGTGACGAACTCTGGGACGCACGACGGAGGAATGTCGTGACGTCGGGCTTGAGCCGAAGCTAACCGGGTCGAACCGAACCGAGTCGAACCGAACCGAGTCGTGTCCACATAATATGTATCAACAAACTCCCCCTTGGACGCTACTCGTGAGGTTCGCCTTTCTTGTCTTCTATGTCGGAGGATCTTCAAAGTCTTCACGTCTTGAAAGCAGAAAGTGTATCAACAAACTCCCTTTTCATTTAGGAAGTGTGTTGACAAACTCCCCCTTAACATAAGCTCCCCCTTGAGTTATGCTCGTGAATGTCTTGATCTTTACAACTTGAGATCCTTGTGGTGTTGATGATGGCCAGCAGCAACTCGATCATCTTCATCATTTGAGTGCCTTCACGTCGTGTCTTCATTCCAAAGCTTGTCATCGACCATGTTCTCCTTGCCTTTAGAATCTGCACATGCAAGAAATCTAAACGCGTAATGAGAACATATGCTTGGAGTATAGTTTAACATAAACAAATAACACACATGTGACCATATTTCAATCAACTACCGTCCGACAGTTTGAAAGTTTAACAAATTGTTCTATTTTAGCTTTTAACTTTCAAAACTTGCAAATTCTGACCATTTATGAAGATTTAGTCGATTTTGGTTTTCAATCAGGTTTCAGGCAACGAAGACTCGAGATCCAACATCGTACAATCGAAAATAAGATAGAAATAAAATCTTTTTGGCTTTTAGAAAGATTATATTAAAACACACCTAAAATCTTTTTGGAATTTTTGAATATTTCAAATGTAAGGACAGAAAGCAGTAAATAAATATATACAAAGATGCAGAAACTGAAAGCATTAAATAAATATTTACAGACATTCTTTTTGTGAGTTTCGAGGGTAAGAGAATCATATCAGTGTACGGTCATGCCAAAACGCTCTTGTTGTTCAATTAGTTAACATTTATATAAGCATCCTATAACAATTATCGGTATTGTTGTCCACATAAGCTCAACTTATCAGATGTAATCATGGCGAGGGGATACGTTAAAGTATGATTTATACTTACCGACCGGTGTTCATCCACATCACGACACATTCCCGTATCAAGGTATGCACGAGGGTTCATCTTACCGGTGAGTATACCGATTATCATCTGTTTGACCGTATATGATGTGAGATTCTCACTTATTTTGATTGAAAACAAGCCCAATGTGATAGAATCACTTATTGATGAGGAACTTGATTTTCATATGCATGAAGGCACAGGAGCAAGTCCGTGAACAGGTCAGTACTTTCGTACAGCAGAGAGACGAACTTGACTCCCGGATGAATGTGATATATTATCACTTATTTTGTTTGGACATGTGATTGTTTATCACTTATTGAGGTCGAATGCAATATGTACACGTATGTATAGTATCATGGAAGATCTAGACTTGCGTCCCCGTTATTTTTCGGTAAAAGATACAACCATGATACCCAGATGATAAGCAGCATAAAGACCGAATATCTCAGAACCTCGGCAATCTCTCAAACGAAATTTCGGTACTAAGACCATATGCCAATGAATGGTTCCCACCTGGTCTTCAGTCGATTTAAGATTTATATCACCCTGCACACTTTAAAATGATTGTGAGCCTACCGATACATCTTATATAGAGCTGCTTATCATTTTTCATTTAAGGTTTAAAGAGGTTTAGACAGACCACTGATGTACTATCATTTTCTCTTTTGCTCGCCAGGAAACTCATTTTTGCTTTTCTATTGTTTTTGTGTTTTTGAAATTTTTCGATGTTTTTGGATTTTCAAATTTGGATTTACTCCCCCTAAAAACAATAAACTAAGACAAATTTAAAACACAAAGGTATTTACAAAAATGATTTTCCGATGTTGGTTTTACTCTTGCTTGACCTTAATGCCGTTTACCAATAATAAAAAGTCAAATCTTGATTTGTCAAATGCTTTGGTAAAAAGGTCGGCACGTTGGTCATCAGTGTGGACGTAAGCAACATCGATTAGCCTTTTCTCAAAGCAATCACGTATGAAGTGATACTTAATTTCGATGTGCTTAGTCTTTGAATGCTGCACAGGATTTCTAGTGATCTGTAAGGCAGCAGAATTATCAACGTAAATAGGAGTAGTTAGGAATTCAAAACCGTAGTCGCGCATTTGTTGTTGGATCCACAGAACTTGGGAGCAACAACTTGAGGCAGCAATGTATTCAGCTTCGCATGTTGATGTAGCGACACAAGTCTGCTTCTTGCACTGCCATGTGACTAGGCGATTTCCCAAAAACTGACATCCAGCCGTTGTGGATTTGCCGTCGATTTTGCATCCGCCAAAATCAGAATCACTGAAAGCGATCAAGTCAAAGTTATTATCCCTAGGGTACCAAAGACCGGTGTCAGGGTAACCCTTCAAATAACGAAAAATCCTTTTTACAGCTGCAAGATGTGATGCCTTCGGGTTGACTTGATATCTGGCAAGCAGGCACGTTGGGTACATTATATCTGGTCTTGATGCTGTGAGGTACATAAGAGATCCGATCATCGCGCGGTAGTATGAGGGGCTAACAGCTTCACCCTTCAAGTCTGGAGTAATTCCGTGATTTTGCGGCAATGGGGTACCGATGGGCGTTGCATCAGACATCTGGAACCGGCTCAAGATGTCACCAACATATTTAGTCTGATGGATGAATATCCCAGACTCTGTTTGTTGTACTTGTAGGCCCAAAAAGAAAGTCATTTCCCCCATAGCACTCATCTCGAATTTATCCTGCATGATGCGCTCGAAATTCCTACACAAAACATCATTAGTAGAACCAAATATAATATCATCAACGTATACCTGTACCAGTAGAAGATCTCCATCTTGTTCTTTGATGAAAAGAGTACAATCGATAAGACCTCTGCGAAATCCATTCTCCAGCAAATAATTAGATAAGGTTGCATACCAAGCTCGCGGTGCTTGATGTAGACCATAGAGAGCTTTGTTGAGCAACCAAACCCGATCGGGATGGATAGGATCTTCAAAACCTGGAGGCTGTTCGACGTACACCTCTTCTTCTACCACACCATGTAAGAATGCACTTTTGACGTCCATCTGGTAAACCTTGAATCCTTTGAAAGACGCATAGGCTAGAAAGATCCGAATTGCTTCAAGACGTGCAACAGGTGCATATACTTCGTTGTAGTCGATCCCTTCAATCTGACGAAAACCTTGAACGACTAGCCTTGCTTTGTTGCGAATAACGATTCCACGGTCATCCTTTTTGCATTTAAACACCCAACGGGTACCAATCTTCTTGTAACCAGCAGGTTTCTCTACGAGTTTCCAGACACCAAGCTTTTGGAATTATTGCAGTTCTTCCTGCATCGCTTCAACCCATGAGTTATCTTTCAAAGCTTCTTTCCAAGTTCTTGGTTCTTCCTGTGAGACATAACACGCGAAAGACCAATCGTTTTGTTGACCAGATTCTCGAATAGCTGCATACAGGCCTGCATTGTTATTGTTCCGCAACATGTTTCTTGTTTGAACGCCACTCTGTACATTTCCGATGATGTTTTGTTGAGGATGGGTATTGTGAATCCTTGTTTCTGGATTATCTTGAACTGGAATATTTGTACCCAGATTGTTGAGATTGAGATCAACAACCAATTCAATACCCGGAATTGACGAAGAGGATGATGCAGTAGCTTCAGCTGTTCTAGGGGCGTCCACTGGAGGAGTACCCTCTGAAGTACCATGAACTGCTGTTGTTGGAGCTTCTTGATCTGCATCGAGAAATTCATCATCCTCTGAAGATTCGTTCAATTCGGTAGCATCGTGAAAATCCTCATTGTCGAGAGCATTATTGTTCACTGAAGATGGTTCTTGATTGACAATAATTGGACGAACCAACAGTGAATCTGTTGCGTTGTCACTCTCGAAAAACATCCTTGCTGCAGCATTTTCTTCAACTGCTTCAATATTGATCGAATTGAAAAAGTCATCGTACTCAAACATCCATGGTTGACCTGGATTTCTGACTGGTAAAGTGTGCCTTTGTACTCTGACTTCAGACCATTCCTCGACCCTCTTAGTCTCTAGGTTCCAGATTCTTAAGTTTGGGGTGGAATACCCAAGAAAGTATCCTTCAATTGCTTTTGCCCCAAACTTTCCATTAGGATCGATTATTGTGCACGGAGCTCCAAACGGTTCAAGATATGACAAATCTGGTTTCCGTTTGTTAATAAGCTCAAAGCAGGTCTTGTTGTGCCTTTTGACTGTAAGGACTCGGTTCAACGTGTAACATGCAGAGGCCACAGCTTCAGTCCAGAAGGGAATCGGCAACTGTGACTCTACCAACATTGTCCTAGCAGTCTCGATCAATGTACGATTTTTACGTTCAGCGACGCCATTCTGTTGAGGAGTGTAGGCTGCACTAAATTCGTGAAGAATACCTTTTGAAGTGCAAAACTCCGCCATGGCATGATTTTTGAATTCAGTACCATTGTCGCTACGTATTCGTCTAACTTTCAGCTTATACAAATTCTCAATCTGAATGATCAAGTTTTTGAAAATACCGAAAGTTTCACTCTTGTGTGCCATAAACGCCACCCAAGAAAATCTTGAATAATCATCAGTTATCACGAGGCAATATTGATCATTCCGGATGCTTTTATGCTTGACAGGACCGAACAAATCCATGTGCAAACGTTCAAGTGGAACCGCCACCGTGTTGATCTTCTTTGTAGGGTGTCGCTTCTTCGTTTGTTTTCCTTTCTGGCACGAAACACAGACGTCTTGAAGATGGAAGTTTTTAAGAGGAAAACCATTCACCAATTCATTTGACACCAAATGATTCATTTTGCGTAAGTGAATGTGACCCATTCGTCTGTGCCAAGAGATTGAGTCTTTTTCTGTGGCTTTGGAAACGAAACAAGTTGCTTGTGCAGACGTTGTGATAGCTTGGCTCATATCAAGGACATACAGATCATTTATCCTTGGAGCCGACAAGAGAATCCATTCTTTTGGAATTTTGAAGCCGGGTTTCAGCACATAACATCCATTTGCATCAAAGTGTACTGAGAACTGCTTATCACAGATTTGTGAAACGCTGAGAAGATTGTGATCAAGTTGTTGCACAAAGTTGATCTTATCAAAGCTAACAATCCCGTTGGATATCATTCCTTCACCCGTAATATATCCGCCTTTATCTCCAGCAAAAGCAACATAACCTCCTCTAATAGATTTGACGTCGTAGAGAAGCTTCATGTCGCCTGTCATGTGCCTGGATGCCCCACTATCAACAATCCAATGACTACTGATAGTTTCTCCTGGAACACCCTGCACATGAACTCACTTGATTAGTTGGAGATGGGGACCCAAGCCATTGTGGTCTTGGGTCTTCCATTTTCATCAACAACAATAACTTCTATTCTTTGATGATTCGGAAATTGTGATGGTCCCTCTGAACTTGTGGTCAATTTAGGTTTCCATGTCTGTTAAGTTTTACCAGTTTGATTGTTTGATAATTTAACTTCGTGATTGTTTGAAGTTTTTTAAAATTTTGAGTTTTCTGGCTTAACTGAAACAGATTGTTTTTGAACCACATCAGTTTTAAGTGCCTTTTCAATCACCTTGACCTGTTGGCGTTTCTGTTTCTTTTCCCTTTCTCTTACAAGGCGGGGATCTTGTTTTGCAGAAACAGATCGCTTTTGGTAATTTCGTTCACGGGGATCATCATCTTTGGCTTTTAATTTATGAAGATACGGACAATTTCGAATAATATGCCCAATTTCACCACATTCAAAACATGATCTTTGTTCAACAAACCCCGAAGTATCATGTGATCGTCTTGTCGATGATGAACTTTGTGATCCTGAGGTACTAGGTTTTGAACTGTTTGGTTCATTTCTTTTCATCACTGTTGCTTTCTTGACAAAATCTAAGTTAGATTGGTTTTCAAACGTTTCAATTTTGTCCGTTCCCCTAGATTTCACAAAGTTCACATTCTTGTTCTTCTTTTGTTTCGGCTTCCTTGGACTTTGAGTCGTTGCTTTTCCTTTTGGTTTGGTGTGATTTTGCTGTTTTTGCACTGTTGGTAATTTCTGATTTCCATATTGTTTTCGAACTTCAGCCTTTGGAATAGGAGGACACTGTGTTACTGTAACATGTGATCCTGTCTTTCCCAAAAACTTACTTGTTGAATTTTCAAAGACTTTACTGATTAATGATTGATTAACATTCTTAATAGGAAAATCTTTGTCTGAATAAATTTTATCATCACCAACAAGAGTGTACAGCAAATCCACACTTTCAGACTCTTTTGCAGACGTGGACTCGGTCGGAACAGTCTTAGCAGGTTTTGCGGGAGGATCACATAAAATATGATTCTCAAGAGGTATGTCCTCTTCGTTGATTGCCGCGTCAAACTTTGCTGAATCAGTATCATCAGATTCATCATCAGAAGAATCAGCATCCTCAATCACAACTGGAGGATCCTGATTTTGTTCAGCAGTTGCAAATGTATCTGCTGACACATCTGAATCTGATGATACTTCCTTCTTGTATCCGAGTCCTGTTGCAAATTCCTCAACGTCTAAAGGAACAGATGGTTCAAAGAAAATTCTATCTTCCTCGTCAGGCATGGCATCATAATTGTGTCTCACAGGTGGTGGACATTTCTTATATCCAATGCATGTGACATCCCGTTTCTCTTTCTGAACATCAATGATATGATCCAACACATAGCTAGAACTCAAATAACTATCTAGCTTAAGCTGGATCGCCTCACTTTCAGTTTTCACACAAGCCATCTCTTTTTGCATTATCTCAAGTCGAGTTATATACAAATTAATGTCAGTTTGTTTTCTGGAAACCATTTTTGTTAACTCGGTTTTATCTTTCTTTAATTTCTCAATTACCGTTTTAAACTCCTTTTCATGATTTTCATAAAACATGTTGGCTTCAGTGCACTTCGAAAGATCCACGGTCAATTTCTGATTGTGGAGGAATGTCACATCATATTTCTCTTGCAAAGCCTCGTGTTTGCTTTGCAATTCACACCACTTATCATTCAACGAAACATGTTTGTCTTGCAAGTCAAACAAACTAGCTTGTAAAGCATCATGTTTGCCTTGCAACTCAGACATGTTTGCCTCTAAATCAGCACATTTAACACTCAATCTATCACAATTATCACAAATAACAGCAGTGGGTTCATCGTCACACACCTGACTTGATGAACTGTCGACATTAGCCATAAAGGCTGAATGGAGATAAGACGAAGAATAAGCAGCTTGATCCACCAAAATAGATCTTCTTTGAATTCCTGCTGCAGCTTCTTCCAAAAGCTCATCAATATCTGCATCGACTGACGCACTTGATGTCTCATCCACATGATCATCACCTGAACTCGAGGATTCTTCATCTGAACTTCTACTATAACCAGAAGAGTCTTCATCCTCAGAAGAGTCACCACCATTGGCGGAAGATTCTCCACCACTGGCGTGATTTAAATCCTTCACGACCTCAGCAAAACAAGCTGTTCCATCTGGAGCATCATTTCCCAACTGGATTGACCAATCACAACCTTCATCTACTTGAACCACAAGTGCCTGGTTGGCATTTGATGGTCCCGCTTGGCTTTGGTTGTTGACAGGTATCAACGTACGCTCATTGTTCCTGTTCTGATTCTGCTGGTTGCCTTGATTTCTGAAAGGGTTCTGGTTCCCATGCTGAGCTGGCCTTGTACATTCCCTTTTAAAATGACCCCGTTCACCACAATTAAAGCACTTCACTGCCTGTTTATCGAACCCATACTTGGTGTCTTTCTTACTTTCCAAGCTGGTTCTGCCCGTTCTTTCCATGAAATCCTTTGCTCGCCTTACAGCACTTGCGAACGCCCATTTGATATCCATCAAATCCATCTCTTCCTTATCAATCTGCTGATAGTCTTCTTGTGTCAGATTAATGTTGCCAATCTGACCTTCCACTAATCCACAGTATGCGCTCACCAAAGTGTTTAGCAGCTCCATGTGTTCCTTTGCTACTTCTACACTGACTTTAGAAAAGCTTGAGGTGTCGAGCCGCACTGTATTTGGCTTGGATTGCTGACCAGCAGATGATGTGCTTCCATAACATGCTTGGTGTTGAGCAGGAAGTGGATTCCCATACATGTCTGTTGTTGGAGGAGGCTTGACCGGAACTTGGATAGGATTGCCATACATATCTGTGCTAGACACAAACGCTGTTTGAATTGGAGCGTGTGAAGAAGGTCTTGCAGGAGTACTAGGAGTTCCATAATACATTTCAGGATCATGTCGCACTTATATTGCAGGAGCGCTAGGAGTTCCATAATACATCTCAGGATTCTGTGGCACTATGACCCTTTTCGCCTTAAGGGTTTCTTCCTGATTTTTATTCTCCAGAAGTTGAACAAAGTCATTGAAGTTTGTTGTAGCCAAAATGCCATTGAGCTTTAGGATTTCCAAGAAATTACTCCATTGTGGTGGCAAAGCATCAGCAAACTTGGTGACAATTTCGATTGGAGTCGTTATCACTCCAAAAGTTCCCATTTCAGTCAACAAATGAGAAAATCGACTCGTCAAATCTCCCAAAGATTCTTTATCCATGCATGTAAACCCATTGACGGGTGGTCCGTTGGACAACCTTTAAATGGTTTAAAAAGATTAAAATTCCATGCTTTACTTGGTTATTTGCTTGAACTTAGTAACTACGAGTGTTCGTGTGTTTTGCAGGTAAATCGCTTAATTCGGTTAAATTGGAACCCGTAGGCTACGTTGGAAATCAAATGGCAGTGGCGTAGACTTTTGTGGTTTCAAGAATTAAAAAAAAGATTTGCAAAACCCTACAAAAGAGTGATCATGCACATGCAGACTTTAAGATTTTGGGGTTTTTGGATTATTATATTCCATCATAAAAGAGAATAATCATCACAAAAACAAAACATCATGTGACCAAAGAATCAACATATATACACATTAATTAAAGTTGGCGGTTGGGCTTTTGTTTTGGATCAAGCATGTGGATTGTATTTGGGAAGACATTGGGCCAACACATCTTAGAAAAGACAACATATTGAAGGTGTGGGCGGCACATGTGGTTAGTAATTGATAACATCATCAAAAGCAGACTTGGAAATTGGGCCAACAATTCACGGCACATGTGAATAATCAAAACAATTATCATCATCATTAAATGAATATCGAACATCATCATCACTTCACTTTGGCAGCAGACTTCGAAAAAAAGGAAGAGGGATTGGCGGTTAGTGTTGTTGACTTCTTGAATGCACACATCACGTGCACTAGAGGGTTGGTCAAGGGCCATCACTAAAAATCGATACATGTTGGAACATTCATTGGGCTGCACATGAACTTTAAGGATGAGGTACAAAAGTCAAACATCATTTATCATTATCATCATACATGAAAGGCCGCATATGATTGGGTTCTCTTGGGCGGCACATGCAGAAGGTAAAGACAACAATGATCATCATCATTTGACTTCTTGGGGCGGCACACGTGACATTGAGGCACAAAGCAAAACCATCAGGCGGTCGCCGTAAATTACGGTTCCACCGTAATTTACGGTGGACCTGATTTTGGCCATCTTCCCACCGTAAATCAGTACTTCTCCACCGTAACACTTTTATGTTCACCGTAATTTACGGTGGAGCCGTAAATTACGGTGGTATCAGCGATCCAAATCGTAACTGCCTCTTTAAGTCAGTTTTTATGATGTCTTTTGGGATATTCTTATCATTGGACGGTTTTGGATCATCTTGGGGGCGAATTTTGGTTGCTTGTTGGGTTTTTGAACAATTCTTATCATCCGGTTTGTATTTTTGATTCGTATGAACATTGGTTTGATTATGATGATGATTCACCGAGCCATGTCCGGCTAAACTCTTCGGTGATCATCTTAGGTGAATGTTTCTTGAACTTTTGTGTGTTTTATTTTTGAATTTCTAGAATGATAACTTGCGTTGCTTGAATATCATGGTGTATGTTTGATTGCTTGTAACTTGTTAATCGATAGTGCAATTTCTAGTCTTAATCGTACGTTCTTGGTGCCGTTGGCAATCGAGATATCACGGGAAGGGTTAGGGTTGGTTATTGATTAATTGGTCATCGGGAAACAACCTCGCGTTTATATAATCCGAGTACTTTGTCCCCTTTTATCACTTCAATCATCTATACACGAGTTATGTCTATGTAACTCTTTCTAGTTGGAATTGCACACAATTGTTTAAAGAAACTGAAACCTAAGATGATCATTGTTCTCTCCTAATTTGTTTTACAACCAACTTTGATTTGAATTAGTTTTTAATTTAGTTTTCTAAAACAACAATCCAAATTCTTGAAATTTAATTTCTGCAATTTAGTTTAATATTAATTTAAGTACAAAGCTATACAATCGACACATTTTCCACATACTCCCTGAGTTCGATACCCTCTTACCACTATCTATAGTTGTTTGGGGATTAAATTTGCGTGACCCACGACAATCACGTCAAATTTTGGCGCCGTTGCCGGGGAGTAGTGCGCAACGTGTGTCAGTTTTTTAGTTTTGCTTTGTTATTTTCGGGTTTACACTGGTGTGTTTAGTGTGCAGGTTCTACAGGTGCATGCATACTAGAGGCTCTCACAAAGCGTCACCATTGTCATTTGATCCGGAAATTGAAAGAACGCTACGACAAAACAGAGTTTTGGTACGAGAAAACAAAATCATTGGTTCACCTACTTCACCCATTACACCAAGAAACATCATGGACGAACCACAAATACCACCTACAACGGGTCAAACGACTTCATCATTCATTCCTACATCCACACAACCATCACCAAACACCACTATTCCAAACATCATCACAATGCCTACTCCACTTCATGATACTACACCAACCAACACCACACAACCGATTACTACTCAAGTCGAACCTACTCTCACCTATAGCCCTTCCGCAACCATTCCACCATTATCACACTTCTTTCCTCCATCTACAGGTCAATCATCTTCTCATTATTCAATACCACCAAATACAACCATTGTCCATACTACCTCTACGATTAGACCATCAAACCAGTCGGGTTTTCAATATTCGACCATCCCATTTGGGCAAACTTCGGGAATTCAAGGAGATGGTTATGATGAGGGATTTGAAGAATTTGAGGGGTATGATGATGATGGGTACGGTTATGGAGGTTATGGTGATCAAGGGGAGTTTGGGTATTTGCAAAGTCAATCTCAAGGGATGGCAAGTGTTGGTGGAATGCCACAACAACAAATTATACCACAACACATTCGGCCAAGACCACAAGGGCCACCGATGCAACGCCCTATTCCTTTGCAACAAGTTCGGCCACAAAATGTACAACCACAACTTCAAAGGCCGATTCAACAACCACCGTTCGTACCACAAGGGCCTATACCAAGACTAATGGGTCCTATTCGTCCAAGGGGTCGAGTGGGTGTTCCAAGAAGGCATCTTAGGGAACAAGCACGGGGGATAGAAGCACATTTCAGGCCAATCATTACTCAAAACCCTTCACCGGTGGTTATCCCTCACAACAACCAAGGGAGAACATTTGAAGTAAGAACGAATTCCTTGCAAAGTTTGCCGAAATACAAAGGGCTAGCAACGGAAGAGCCGTATTTTCATCTAGAGGCCTGTGACTCAATTTGCAACACTTTTGGGAGTCAAGGTTTTTCGGCTGATGATGTCAAGTTGGTCTTATTTCAGTTCTCTTTGGAGGATAAGACAAAGAAGTGGTTTTACACTTTGCCTTCAGCATCTATATACACATGGGGAGAGATGCAACAAACTTTCCTCGATGAATTTTATACCGCCCAAAAGACAAACGATGCTAGAAAGGGATTGAGAAGCTTTCAACAACAACATGGTGAGATGTTTCACGAGGCGTTTGAGCGTTTCAATATGATGATTAAAAATTGCCCTCACCATGGAATTGAATTGTGGGAGTTGATGAATGCCTTTCACGAGGGGTTGAGTGCCGAAGATGCACGTGACTTGATGTCTATTACCGGTGGGACTTTCGGTACAAATTATGAGAATGATGATTGGGAGTTTTTGGAGAACATGGCAACTACATCAAAGAGGAAAGCTCAAGCCTCAAGAAGAGCCCGACCGACCACTAACCGACCGCAAGTGCACGCCATAGATGATGGTAATGTTCAAACCACTAACCAAATTTATGATGTTTGTGCTTTGTGTAATGAGATAGGTCATGCGGCTGAAAATTGCCAAGGAATGGTGGAAGGGCAATACGAAGAGGTTCATGCTATTCAAGGTCAAGGTCAAGGAGGGGGTGGTAGAAACTACAACAACATGAATTCTAATACATACCACCCCGGGTTGAGGAACCACCCAAACTTTCGTTATGGGAACCCTTCAAATCAAGCTAACCCGAATTTCCAAGGAAACCAAGGATTTCAAAGGCAATATCAAACGGGTCAAAGCTCTTCGGGTAGAAATGAGATAATGGAGATGTTGAAGGCAATGCAAGTTGAAATGCAACGAATGAATCAACGTGATGAGGTTCGGATGCAAAAGGACGAGGTACGTGACAAAAGCATCCAATCGTTGACCACTCAAATGGGTCAACTTGCAAGTGACGTGGCGATGTTAAAGAAAGCAAAAGACCAGCTACCGAGTGATACGGTGCCAAATCCCAAGAACATAAAAAGCATTAACATCAATGTGGTAAGCACCGTTCCAAATACTAAATTTAATGAAACATTGCTAACTTCTTCGTATCAAGTGAATGCAGGTTTGAAAAAAGATGACGAAGTCGAGAATGATAAAGAGTGTGAAGCGCCAATCGTGCCTATCCGTGTGGGAAAATTAAAAATCCCTCACGCATTGTTGGACTACGGGGCAAGCATGAGTGTGCTACCGAGCGATTTATACGATATGTACGACTTTGGTCCACTTGAAGGTATAGATACCATGGTGAGCTTGGCGGATGGAAGTTGGAGGCGTCCACGGGGAATGGTTAGGAATGTTAAGATTCAGTTGGGAGAGTTTGAATACCCGGTGGATTTTCTAGTTTTGGACTATGCTTCTACCAACATGGCATCACAACAAAGGGTGATTTTAGGTCGACCGTTTCTCTATACGGCAAATGCTCAAATTGATTGTAGAGAAGGAATTATTACCATGACCGAAAGGAACCGTAAGTTGTCATTTGATGTTCAGACTAAGATGATTAGTTACGATTTTGTTGTGGCGAAGGATAGCGGGTTTAGTGAAAAGGTGTTACCACGAATGAGAAAAAAACATCCACCGGACCGTGAAGAAACACCTATGGGTTCAAGCAGGAGCATATTTGATTACCCACCGAGTCAAAATGAGACAGATGCATTTTGCCCAATGACAAGCTACAGCGGGGGAGGTGATAGGAACCGATTCTTTGAGCCACCATAATTGGGGGTGGCACGGTCTGGCTGAAGACGCGAAACTTAGCGCTGCTCGGGAGGCAACCCGAGGTTTTTCACTGATCTTGTTATTTCTTTAGTTTTCTTTGTTTCAGGGCCATGGCAACACTCAAGTGTGGGGAAGATGTACGGATATTTGGGTGAAGGTGGTGATAGGAAGTCGGATTATCTACAACATCTGTTGTGGCAAACTTCACCAGGTCGATGTACTCTTTCCTTAGTCTTGTTGTGTTCCTTAGCTTTGAAATATTGGTAGTTAGTTTGTTTGGTGGTGTTTTGTTTTATTAAAAAAAAATATAAAAAAAAACAGAAAAAGAAAAATACCAAAAAGAAATTTGGGGTTTGAGATTTAAAGCTTTTGTTGATGTTGAATGAATTGTAGTGATCAAAGCCCTCAAAGCCATACATTGGGACAATGTATCCCAAGTGTGGGGATGGGGGAAATTTTTGATAATTTTAAAAATTTTGTAAATCCGAGCGAAAATTGTTAAAATTTGAAAACTTGATATTGTGCCATTTGACACACCGACACCCATTCCTAGTTTTTTCTTGGTGAGGATTTGAGCCACACATGATTGTTATTGATATTTCATTGTTTGAGTGGCGGTGTGTGTTGTTGTGTTAATAGAACTTGTGTGTGAATACTTGTTAAATCCTAGAATTAGCATGCTTTTGAAAATGATAGGGGACTTTTAGGTAGCTTCGTCTAGAAGTGTGAGAGTGTGGGATTGGTGGGTTGGACCTCATACGTTACATATATGAGCTTGGTATTGTGAGGGGTGGGGGTTTGGTCTTTAGAAAGCCATGTTTGAGCCTTATACCATTCGGTTGTGACCCAAACTTACTTCCTACAAAATTTTACCTATTGAGATGACCCGGTTTAGGAGATTTAGTTTGTAGTATTGATGTTCTTGTATATATTGTTGAGTTCGATGTGTTATGAAAAAAAAAAAGGAAAATATGAGAAAAATACAAAAAGAAGTATTTAGTTGCAATAGTAGTTGAGAAGTTGAAGATATCTTGTTTATAGTTGATGTTGCTTTGTTTAGTAGTAAAAATAAAACCGGGTCAAATCAATTAGCTCTCGCATATATATTCCACCATTTTCCTACCTTTACACCTAGCCCCGTTGCAACCCGCAAGTCCCTTTGATTCATAAAATGCTAAATACTCAATAGGAGGAAACTTGATTTGTATACAAGCTTATTGTCGCGCACACACACACACGCATTGAGTGGTTTAGCATTATGCTAATAATTCTTGTTACCGAGAGATTTTTGTGAGGGGTGTGTCTTGTGGTATGATTGAAAGTTAGTAAAAGGACGGCACATTTAGCTTGGTTTGCATGTTTGATCGCTTTGGTTTTGAAATAGTTTTTGAATGGGTTGCTTGGGACAAGCAACGGGTAAGTGTGGGGATGTGACGGGTGGTCCGTTGGACAACCTTTAAATGGTTTAAAAAGATTAAAATTCCATGCTTTACTTGGTTATTTGCTTGAACTTAGTAACTACGAGTGTTCGTGTGTTTTGCAGGTAAATCGCTTAATTCGGTTAAATTGGAACCCGTAGGCTACGTTGGAAATCAAATGGCAGTGGCGTAGACTTTTGTGGTTTCAAGAATTAAAAAAAAGATTTGCAAAACCCTACAAAAGAGTGATCATGCACATGCAGACTTTAAGATTTTGGGGTTTTTGGATTATTATATTCCATCATAAAAGAGAATAATCATCACAAAAACAAAACATCATGTGACCAAAGAATCAACATATATACACATTAATTAAAGTTGGCGGTTGGGCTTTTGTTTTGGATCAAGCATGTGGATTGTATTTGGGAAGACATTGGGCCAACACATCTTAGAAAAGACAACATATTGAAGGTGTGGGCGGCACATGTGGTTAGTAATTGATAACATCATCAAAAGCAGACTTGGAAATTGGGCCAACAATTCACGGCACATGTGAATAATCAAAACAATTATCATCATCATTAAATGAATATCGAACATCATCATCACTTCACTTTGGCAGCAGACTTCGAAAAAAAGGAAGAGGGATTGGCGGTTAGTGTTGTTGACTTCTTGAATGCACACATCACGTGCACTAGAGGGTTGGTCAAGGGCCATCACTAAAAATCGATACATGTTGGAACATTCATTGGGCTGCACATGAACTTTAAGGATGAGGTACAAAAGTCAAACATCATTTATCATTATCATCATACATGAAAGGCCGCATATGATTGGGTTCTCTTGGGCGGCACATGCAGAAGGTAAAGACAACAATGATCATCATCATTTGACTTCTTGGGGCGGCACACGTGACATTGAGGCACAAAGCAAAACCATCAGGCGGTCGCCGTAAATTACGGTTCCACCGTAATTTACGGTGGACCTGATTTTGGCCATCTTCCCACCGTAAATCAGTACTTCTCCACCGTAACACTTTTATGTTCACCGTAATTTACGGTGGAGCCGTAAATTACGGTGGTATCAGCGATCCAAATCGTAACTGCCTCTTTAAGTCAGTTTTTATGATGTCTTTTGGGATATTCTTATCATTGGACGGTTTTGGATCATCTTGGGGGCGAATTTTGGTTGCTTGTTGGGTTTTTGAACAATTCTTATCATCCGGTTTGTATTTTTGATTCGTATGAACATTGGTTTGATTATGATGATGATTCACCGAGCCATGTCCGGCTAAACTCTTCGGTGATCATCTTAGGTGAATGTTTCTTGAACTTTTGTGTGTTTTATTTTTGAATTTCTAGAATGATAACTTGCGTTGCTTGAATATCATGGTGTATGTTTGATTGCTTGTAACTTGTTAATCGATAGTGCAATTTCTAGTCTTAATCGTACGTTCTTGGTGCCGTTGGCAATCGAGATATCACGGGAAGGGTTAGGGTTGGTTATTGATTAATTGGTCATCGGGAAACAACCTCGCGTTTATATAATCCGAGTACTTTGTCCCCTTTTATCACTTCAATCATCTATACACGAGTTATGTCTATGTAACTCTTTCTAGTTGGAATTGCACACAATTGTTTAAAGAAACTAAAACCTAAGATGATCATTGTTCTCTCCTAATTTGTTTTACAACCAACTTTGATTTGAATTAGTTTTTAATTTAGTTTTCTAAAACAACAATCCAAATTCTTGAAATTTAATTTCTGCAATTTAGTTTAATATTAATTTAAGTACAAAGCTATACAATCGACACATTTTCCACATACTCCCTGAGTTCGATACCCTCTTACCACTATCTATAGTTGTTTGGGGATTAAATTTGCGTGACCCACGACAATCACGTCACCCATCAAACTCTTTCTTGAGTAGACCTTGTCTCAATTGGCGAGTCGCTTCGTTTCCTACACCTCTCGTCTTCAACGCGTCCCACAACTTCTTTGTCGTTTTGAAGTTGACAAATTGATGATAAATATCCTTGCTTAATGCCTGAGTAAGAATGGCATAAGCTTTCTTCTCTAAATCATAGACTTTCTTCTGATCTTCCGAAAGATCGGCAAATGTTGCAGCAGATGAAGCGGCAACCTCGATAGTTTGATCGAAATCTGTGGTGAAACGTAACCACAATTCCGTGTTTTGTCCAAGGACGTATGTATGAAATCTGCCAAACCATCCCGGATATTCGCTTAAGTGCATCAACTTTGGAGGCCGATTCAAACTTCCGGTTTCGCTCTCGCTTAAGAGAATGCTTTGAATACTTGGAGTTTGATTTGATACGAATGCCCATTGACCGGTAGAAATTGCATTAGCTTGTGAAGATACCGGTGCGGGAGATTCGGTCCACGAAGGAGACAAACTCGTGTTTCTATACTTTCCGCTATCCGGAGACGGAGTACCATAATACATATCTGTATTTACCGGAGTACCCCAAATCGGATTCATTTTTGATCAAGATAAATGAATACCTGAAAAACACACCTCAAACAAACAGTTAAACCACTAAAACAATTTTTTTTTTTTTTTTTTTAAATCTTGATAAAACAAAATCCCGCGAAACAAAGATGATCTTTAAAGACGAAACAGACGAAAACGGATGTTGAATGACGATGAAACCGGAGCCCAAATAGAAGCCCAAATAATTTGTTGTGCGAGCCCAGTTTTCTTGTGCGACTAGCAGATCTTGTGCGAGCAGAATATGTTGTGCGACTGATAAAGTATCTTGTGCGACCAGAATATTGTCTTGTACGATTAAATAAGTCTTGTGTGATTAATCATTCTTGTGCGACTGGATATCAGAAGCCCAAAGCGAATTTAAAAGATGGTATGATGTAATTAGAAGCCCAATTCATGTTGTGCAGGCCCAGTTCTTGTGCGAGTATCAGGTCTTGTGCGAGCCTCAATCTCTTGTGCGACTGAATATCTTATGTGACCAGCTATCTTGTGCGACTATCAGACAATTGACTTTGTATCATCTGACACAAAACAGATTCCTTTTCAGCTCTACTTTCGGCTCACTCTTACCAAATTACCAACCAAATGATGACTTTGTACTATTTTAATCCTTTAACAAATTCCAATGCACAAACTCTTGAATATTCAAATTTCAAAGGATTAAACAAGGATAATGTTCAAGAACAGATATGAAGATGAGATGAATATATGAAGAACAACCCAGAAAACTTGAAATTTCCGGCAAACTTCTGAGTTTTCCGGTGAACCGACAAATTTCCGAACACAAATTCTTGCTAGAAACTTCACTAAAAACCTTAACACATCATGCTTAAAAGAGTTTTAAACAAGGTTTTCTATGAACTAACAACAAAAACACCAGGAAAATTCGAAGATATGAGCTGAATTTTCAGAAAATATTAACTTCACAAACCCGAAAAACAACTCGAAAACACTCGGTTTTAACAAGGAGAAGAGCCAAGGCTCTGATACCACTTGTAGGTCCGGCTAGGGGAGGATCTAGTCGCCTAATCCTTGTGTACAAACACGCCCGGTTGTGCGGAATCCAACCGGAGATGCAAACCGAGATCAAGATGAACAAGAACACGAGATACAAGACACGTAGATTCAATGTTTAAAACCCTTGTATATTCAAACCGAAAGAGTTTTGTTACAGAAATGTATCATAAGAAATATAAACAAACTCTCGGTTCTCTCTTGTTCTTCGGTTCTCTCTGTGTCCGGTTCTCACACACACCACCGAAAACAAGTGTTTTCCGTATATATAGTTCTGCACATGTTGTGCGATTGGGCTTGGTTTGGTCCAAAGTTGGTCAAAGGCCCAATGAAGTTGATTGGTCTAAAACCCATGTACATGCACGTTCATATTTGTTCAAATATGTAATTTGCATAGATTAGCCACCTTATGACATCATCATGACATCATCATCATGATGTCATGATGATGTGGCAGCGGGAACCGGCTCGCGGCGCTTCGTGCTTCGCGTGACGAACTCTGGGACGCACGACGGAGGAATGTCGTGACGTCGGGCTTGAGCCGAAGCTAACCGGGTCGAACCGAACCGAGTCGAACCGAACCGAGTCGTGTCCACATAATATGTATCAACACCTCCTAACCACACCATTATAGATATCGGTTCTAAGTGTCGTGTAAGGGTCAGTTGTACTAAGCTTGGTACTTGTGTTTGCCGGAACATTGATAGATCTCTTTTTAATTACAATGCTATTGACACTGATAAAGTATCCAAAAGAATCTGGTTGCATTACCAACGGAGTATAAGAAAGATAACTTCTTACATCGACGTTTGATTGAGGAAGAAGGTAATAAGGACCCGTTCCAAAGAATAGAACCCCAGGGGCAGACGGCTTGCTTGGAAGACATAGAGCTAACGTTTTTTTAAGGGGTTGATAGAAGTAAGCTGGGAAGGCGTAAGGCGAGGAAGAAAATGCCATGACACCAGAAACATTTGAAGGAAATGATGCAAATGTTGAATGAGGAGCACATGCTGCATAAGGGTGTGCATCATATAAACCACTGAAGATTTTTCTACCGTCACTTACGTTCACTGTGAAATCGTCGTAGTTGATAAGGGTTTGGTTACACGAACCAGTCACAGGGTTAAACACGTTGACTGAGCATGTACAGTCACCCCAACCAGGGAACGAAGAAGTGTTGGTTTCTAGAGGGCAAGAAGGATTCTTATAAGAGTAAGACGTTCGAAAAGTTGTGCATTGATAATCTACGCAAGAAACAGCATATGTGCAGAGCGTGTTGGTGGGGCAACTGCCTGGATAAATGTTCCATTGCACGATGCAGTCGTGCCATATGAAGGGAGCATCGATGTCTATAAGGAAGTTTGAATGCAAGTATTGCTCGTTTACATAGTCATAGGCTGTCATGATCTCAACACTATAGAGAGGCTTAGCAGCATCGGTATGTTTGTTAACCGGAACTACTATGGATGTGTATGGCGGCACATACGCAGCCATAGCCTCATGTTCATGAGAGATATAACCTAGAACGATAACTAGTAGTTGAAGAAGCAAAAACATTTTTGTGTTTTTCTTTTCTATGTTCTATATCTCGAATGTAGTTTGGAAAGAGCATTGAACATATTTATATAGGCATCTCATGGGTGTAATTTATGTTTCTTCGACCAATTTGAATATATAATTTTTTGTATTGTATTTTTTTTTTGGAACAAAGAGATATATTTGGGGATGAGTTGGTAAGTACTTGTTAGTAGGGCTGTAAACGAACCGAACGTTCAGCGAAGAGTTCGTGAACCGTTCGGCGAGAAGTTCGTTTATGTTCGTTCGTTTAATAAACGAACAAACAAGAACAAGGAATTCCGTTCGATTAGTTAAATGAACGAACATGAACAAAGGTCTCGTTCGTTTAATTGTGTTCGTGAACGTTCGGTAAGGTGTTCGTGAACATTCGTTCATTTGCGTTCGTTTACGTTCGCATTTTTGTGTTTTATTGAAATATTTTTGTACTTTCATATATTTTATCTATACTTTTTATATAATTAAACTTATATTTATTTTATTACCCTAAGAATTAAACTAGAAAACCCTATTTCACCTTGTCTATGCACCGTTTCTCTTTCATTTCTTATTATTTACATCGACGAATACGATCGACCTACATTCCACAATAAGGAATTCAAGTTCTAGTGCTACTCTCTGGGCCATCCACCTTTATCCTTCGTCGCATTCGCCAAATTTATCTGTGTTTGTGAACCGTTCGTGAACACGCTCATTTCCTTAACGAAGGAACACGAACATAAAATCTCGTTCGGTAAGTGTTCATGAACCGTTCGTGAACACATTTATTCCCTTAACAAACGAACATGAACAAGGCCTTGTTCGTGTTCGTTCGGTTCGTTTACAGCCATACTTGTTAAGATTTTTGGCGTTAATAATCGATGACAAGGAATGGTATATCCGAAGCAAGATGTAGTCAACTTAAGTGGGACATTTTACGTGTCTTAGGCATATAACCATGAATAAATCAGAATAAGTCATCAACCCATGGAAACATGACACAATCTTGCGGTGTAAAGCTTTCAAACATGGCCATACACGCAAGTTGAGTAAATGTTTCATTGTATCCGTTGCTACTACAAGTGTAAACCAACCAAATCGTACGTTCATGAACTATTCAAGATATGTTTGCTAATAACTCGAACTTGAGCCGAGCTTAATCAATCTCAAACTTGAGCTAGACCATGTTAAATTGAAACTCATTTAATGTATAGACGAGACTAGAGTAGTTTTCTATTTATATAAATATACTAATAAAATAGTATGTATGTAATATAATTATATAATATATGAAACAAAAATTATCTATCTATTAATAAACCAACCTTGTGAATAGTATTAGGGCGTTTTGGTAATTTCATTGTACAGTTGCACTATAACCCCAAGACACATACACCCCATCGTCACTTTTTCATCCTCTCCACCCTAATCTCATCTAAGAAACCCTCATACCAACTCACCATCACCGTTCCACCATCCATTTCCGGCACTGTCACACCCCAACCGATGGCGGAAACATCGGGATGAGACGAACAAATTGCTCAAAACATCATAACACTATGTGACAATAATTAATTGAATTCAAATTTCATTGCAAGGACTAAATTGTCATACAACATTTAAAATGGAAATAACAACATTGTTCAAATTCAAATCAACCAAAGATAAATAGATTAAAGGTGTGTATCTAGTCCACCCTACACTTGTTTCATCAATCATCCATACTTCATAATCAACCTGCAACATGTATTAAAATAGAGTTTCAATGCAAAAGCATGAGCGAGTATACAAGTTTGTTTACATAGCATAATAGAATAAAAACTCAAATCCAACATGATCCATAATATGTGATTACTAGTATGCAATTTTGGCGTACAATATGATCAAACCCTAGAACACAACGCATAAAATAGCCTAATCCCAATAGTTCAGCGGGGTGGTAACTTAACAATACCCAATAGTTCAGCAGGCGGGGCGTTAATCCTATAGCGCTATAATTGTTAAGGTGGGCGAGAAAAGTCAATGAGCATATAACGTTCCAAATCGTTCATAGAGCATACAAGAATAGCAAGTAAGTCACATTAGTTTCATGCATTCGTTCAAAGGATTGAGTATGTTTAGTTCAAAAGTTGTTTGCATAGTTATACATGTTGCATCCCAAAGTGTAAAGGGGAAAAAGGGATCGAGTATACTCACATAATTGCTAAGTCTTCCGATTATCCAAGTGTTGACGAGCGTAAAAGATTTGGAGGATGGAACACCGAGGTCACCCTATATGGGCAAACGACGGTGCATGAGTAAACGGGAGTCCAAGAGAACGAACGAGAGAGTTATCCTAGATGTTTAAAATATCGCGAACTCGTTATTATTTATTAGGTTAAAAATAAATAATCCTAATATTTATGTTTTGCAAAATTTGGAATTCGTATATTATATTGTCTTGATATATAAAAAAAATATTGTTATAAAAGAATTTATGCTATTAATTTAGAGATTTGGTTATAAAGAAAACGAATCAAAAAAAAAAAAGAATAAAAGAAATCGTTTTGAAATTATATACGTATTGTTTTGTGGATTTTACGAAAAACGGGCAGAGTTTCCTCAGTTTTTGGACGATCCCGACAATACCAGTTGTCGATAACATTGCCAAAATTCAACAATTAATCACATTATATATGAAATTATCGTCAATGTCAAATGTAAATAATCACTACATATAACGGTTCGCGTTCGTTTTTGAAACAATAACTATTTACCGAAATAAAAATAACAAAACTTGCGTCATTAAGATTATACCAAGTCGTGTGTTGACTGAGTTTGACCTCAGTTGACCGAGTCACCGAACCAACATCGAATCAGATCTGTTGACCGTGGTTTGACTGAGAGTTGACGTTTGTTGACTGAACCCGAGACCGAGTCTGACCCGCGGTTGTCTTGCTGAACCGAACCATGAGCCTGAACACGAGCCAAACACGAGTCTGAGCGAAAGTTGAAACGAGTAAAATCAAACAAAACTTGAACCGAAAACTAACCTGAAGCGAATCGAGAACAAAGCTGAGCCAAGACTCGACAAAAACTTGACCAAAACTGAAGCGAAACCGAACCTGAACCAAAGTCTAACCTGAGCAGCCGACTAACCCGAGCCAGACCCGAAACCGAGATGCCCATCACCGTTACTGTAGTCGGAGCCGAATAACAAACCAGTCCCGAGACTGACGTGAACCGATACCGGAAACACACTCAAACCAGAAAAACTCAAGCCCGGAATCCCACGCCGCCGCGGACGACGGCGCCACAGTCGTCGTCGCCCTTCGTCTCTTGTCTCTCTCATATCGTCGCTCTCTCTCTCTCTTTGATCTGGTCACTGCCACCACTGCAGTGGCCGGCCTGCTTAACGACAAGGAGAGTGGGGGTGCTCGTGAGGAGGAGAGTTGTGAGGGTGTAGAGTGTTGTCTGCACATATAGATCGAGAGAGAGGGGGAGATAAGAGGAGACTGTCACGACCCCCGACCCACCCTGGACGGAATCGGGAGTCGCGAACAGCCCAGTGGTACCGGTGATTAATTTTAAAAACGTTGCAGCGGAAATTTCATCAGGACCGTGAGTTAGGAAAAATATCAGAGTTTAGAAACACCGGATTTTATTTATTAAATAAATGGGATAAACCCATGTTTTACAATGGTAGCTTAAATAAAGATAAATTTGATTATATAAAACAATATTTCTTAATTTGATTTAATTAATAAAATAAGCCACTTCTTGATGCCTTTCAGTGCCGTATCCATCTCTTATTCCAATCTACTGTAATTACCTGAAACGCGTTTTAAAAAGGTTTTGTCAGCGGGAAATACTGAGTGAATCATTCTATTTACTAAAATGACACATTTGTTATAATTTACAGTATTAAGAGCGATTACAATGTTTCTGATATCAAACCAACTACCTACAGTATTTGTCACTCGAATCTTTACGGTGACTGTGGTCATATCACCATTGGCTGCCCCAATGAATGACGAATATCACTAAATTTAGGTTCGCCCACCTAAAGTGATAAAACTGTAATACTGTGCACAATACCCCACATACCGGCTGTAATTTGGTGATTACATAAACTTAATCACTGTAATTATAACTTTGAAAATAATTTAGAGTATTGTAAAATAATTGCTAAAAAGAGAATGACTCACTTATAATCATGCAGATTCATACGGCCAAAGTTTAGTCTACAGATAAGCCTTGATATATTGCAGATTTATACAGGCAGAGTTTAGCCTACTGATTTAGCCTTGTAACCTAGTGCATACGAACTAGGTAGGTAACTTAATACAATAATTACGATAACTCACGAGATCAAATTCTCACAATGAACGACAAAGTGCAATACTTCATCCATCGAATTAACGATGATCCGTCAAATTAATGACGAACGACAAAGTATAATACTTCATCCATCGAATTAACGATGATCCGTCAAATTAATGACGAACGATAAAGTATAACCCTAGTGTGGGCGGCACTTAAACATTCATTGGATATATCGATCGGTCGGAAAATGAATCGTAATAGCGATTAAGTTAATACCCTGTATCGTAGCAGCACCCCCCTACTAATTAGTGTTTTTTAGAGTAAACAGAGCATAACTCTGCGTAGAAAATGAATTTGAGCGTCGTTTCAACTCCCAGAATCAAGTCCCAAGCTCCTGTATTTATAGGTGAATTTTGTCCCTTAGGCGGCCCGCGTGAGATTTAAGCTAACTTGAGGCGGCCCGCGTAAGAACTATTTTTATGCATAGGGTTGCCACGTGTGGGACTAGCTCAGCTGAGTCGACGGTTTCTGAAAATTCAACTTGGAGAGCACGTTATGTAGATAATCGTTAACTAGGAAATACCCCCCCTGAGTTTTAGGGGCCCTGATCCTGATTCTGATTGTTCTGAAAATTTTAGGATTTGTGTAGAATCACTTGGGTGTCTTAATTAGGGTTTCCTATTGGTCAAATTAAAATAAGAAATAGTATTTTAATGAGAGTTGTTATATTAGGGGTCCGGGTTTATACTTATGGAACGTTTTTAGGACGTTTTTGTGTGAGTCGTTACATTCTCCCCACCTTAATAAAAATCTCGTCCTCGAGATTTACTGGAATAAGTAGGAATACTTTTTCTTCATCTCAGATTGCAGCTTTCCAGTGTTTTTGGGTTATGATATTTCTTTTAGATTTATGTCATATTTTAGTCAACAAAATGACATAGATTTAAATATCAAATTTTGTGAATACGAGTTGTATTATAAGTATGATTCAATGATTCAACTGAATTAGTTGGAGAAATCGATGATAAATGAATGAGATGAAATGATATAATTTCCAAGATAACTAGGTTCAAGCCAAAGGATATATGATCAAATGAATGGAAAAGACTTTTTAAAATCAATGAAATTCTTTGTCAAAAGGAAGCTTACTTTGATTAGCAACTGAAGAAGATTTAGAATTGACAGATTTCAAATGAAATAAAAGCATGAAAAATGATTTGTCAAATATTTATGATATGAGAAAATCAAAGTGTTGAGATGAGTGAATTGTAATGATATACCAAAAGACAATAGAGTTAGTGTATCTTTAAAGTTCCAAGTTGTTTTAATTGTGAAACAATGTGATAGTATACTTTTAGTAACCATATATACTAGAGATTGAAATATAATAAGAACAAGTTGTATTGACCTTACCAATATAATATATATTATTTGTATCCCTGTCTGAACCGTATCTTATATATCAAATATAAATACTATGTAATATATTATTGGTTACATATTTTTACTATATGTAAATGGTTACTTCTTTTAAATAAATACTATTTTAGTATTTTTACCATACTTTGTAAAATAACTATGTAATATATATTACAAAATACCGTAATTTATGTTACAAAATATCATTTTGTAAAAGAAATCACTATTTAAAATGAAAATTGTAAATAAAGGTGTAAAAATATTTATTGTGTAAAATATTTGGTAAATATATAACATTTAATGGGTCGATTCTATTTGATTACTTATTTTCATTTTGAAACCATATAACGTTGTGAATGTAAATGTTGTAAATAAGTGAAAATGGAAATTATTCTTATATATTATAATGTTCTCCTAACCCAACGTAGTTAATGACTACCATATTATTCTTATATGGTTACTTTCTTACCATAGGGTTACAGTACATAGTTATCACAAAATATGTGATAGATAATTTATTTACATAATTTTATTTGTCCTTTGTTTTATGAAAATATGTCTTTTCCAAGTTATATGTATTTTCATATATAATTAAAATTTATTAAATAAGTATGATGACTTAATTTATATATATTACTAGTCATTATCATGGTGGATATTGGTTAGTGCTCCCTTATTTAAGCATAGGTGATCAGTCCATGCCTAATTAAGGCTAGGCTATCCAATACCTACCCTTGATAATAATCCTAGTAAAAATAATACCAACACTATTATTATTAATATTTTCTTAATAATAAAACTGATATTAGTAATACATAACTAAACATACACTTAAATGGAAAAATTTCTAATAAAATGGTGAAACTGGCCGTCCCCAGGATCGAACCCGGGTCTAGGCCACACCCTTTCGCGCGTCTAGCCAACCGAGCTAGGTGCCTAGTTTATGAAATTTCCATTTTGGTTAAATATAAGCACATGTACAATAAATTATGTACTTCTTATTATAAGTCACCTACTTATATTGACTAAGTATTTACTTATCCTCCTTATGGTGACTAATAAGAATATAGTAATACTATTAGGTAATCCCTTATGTAAGTTTCCATATATAAAATAAATTTTATATAATGTTTTTCGATTGAAGATGTTAAAGTAATAATTTATCACGAAAGGCTTGATTGATGTTGTAAAAATCATTTAAGAGATATATTAAAATATGACAAGAATTTGTGTATCATTATCTTATCACATGATTTGTGTTAAGATAACTTTTATAAATATCCGTATATGATATATATAAATGAGATTAGTGCAAGCTTTAAATTTTAGGAAAACGTTAGTACAAGGTGATCGTGATCAAAGAAATGATTTAGTGAAGTCGAAGACCAAATAAGCATTTTATAGTTCTAGAGAATTGAAGTGTTTGTTGGAGAATATGATAGCTTTAAATCCATCATATGAGAATTTGAAATGAATATGAGCAAGTTCAAGCAATTGAACTTGGTTTAATCACAACGAGTTCATGTATTAATAAGAAAGTTCGGACATGGTTACAGCAAAATTATGTATGCCAAAGAAAATTGAGTTTCTCAAGAAATTTATTGACTTGATATAAAAGGGTCATCGTTTTGCCTTATTGCGGTATATAGTGCCAAAAATCAAGTATAGCGAAATGATATTTGAGTTTGGATAAAACAACAAATTAGAATGAAACCCTTCAATGGTCTTCATAAATTAAACGAACCACATGCGCAACAAACGGTGCATGTGTAACGTGTGGATTTACCAAGAAATGAAATGAATCAATATTCGTTACTATGAAATAAATCCTCCTGGTATGATGACCGTTTAGGAAAAGTAGAAATGCGAAAGTCAACTTATTATATGCAGAAGTCAGAATTTTCAATAAAAGAAATATAAGAACTTCTATCTGGAATTTCGAGTGATAATCGTTATTAAGTGACATTACCAGGAAATGTCGAATAAAATGAAATAGGGAATTTGCAAAAAGTATAACTCCTTTTTCAGTGCTAATAATTATAACTTTGATTAGACTGTGCACAGATGGTTGTGAAATCATGTTACAACGTACCTCAGTGTGATTCAGGTAGTTTGTAGGATCACGTGGCAAAGTGCTTCTTTTTTATTAGTAGTTCTTCTACTGACAAAATTAGCATTGGTGTCATCGTGCCTAATTTATATTTTTCAAAAGACCTTGTTTCGAAAATCGTGTATGACATACTTTAACGTCTGTGGACGTATAATTTAAGTTTCATGTGTTTTCTTGTGTATTAGCACAACTTTACATGCTTCTTACTTGCGTTAATAGTTTATGGTAATGCGTTAGAAATTCTTTTGATGGCGTTTTAACTTAAAGGTTTCCATTGTTTATTTTGAGCTACGAGACAGATGATCAAACGAATTAATGCTTGATATTGGAAAAGAAATTCCTGATAAAGAAATCTAGACACAGATACTTGTGCTTTATTCCAAATTGTCAATCCTTATGGTTTTTTTTGAATTTCCTTATAGATATACATATCTATTAAATCATATATTTCACATACTGAATTAAACATACCATCTATCAGGTCAATGTATTTAACAGATTCATATTTCCAAAAACCAGTCAAATATCTGGTCATGATACTATTTAGGGAAATCTTGTCACTCGTTTGACATATTATATATCCCGTCTTATCCGATTCGCGCCGAAGCGGTAACCTCAGTATATCTGGACAAACTGGAGAGTCTACTACACCATACCCAGTCTTGCCAGAGAAAATTTTCTATTTCCCATAAATAGTATCTTTTCAAGATTTAAAAGTGCCTCTTTGATTAGGGCTTTTATCCAGAATTAAGGAAACTTGTATTCCCATAACATATCTTATTCTAGACCAAGTAATATCAGATAAGCAATAATTACTTATTAATTCTTGCTTATTTATCATATCTTGCAATATTCTAATTACCATTCTTGTGGTATATAAAAATCCTTCATACTTTATTTACTCAAGTACTTAGATTATCTTGAAGCTGATACTGAGGCATCTTTTCTTAAGTTCAAGTCTAAATACTATCCTATGTGCTACCAGTTAACAGCAATCTCCTAACTCTTTTATATATGTTTAGGTATTATTATCATAACACCTAAAGGCTTAAAGCAGTGGCTCTTTGAGTTGGCTCTGATACCACCTTCTGTCACGACCCCCGACCCACCCTGGACGGAATCGGGAGTCGCGAACAGCCCAGTGGTACCGGTGATTAATTTTAAAAACGTTGCAGCGGAAATTTCATCAGGACCGTGAGTTAGGAAAAATATCAGAGTTTAGAAACACCGGATTTTATTTATTAAATAAATGGGATAAACCCATGTTTTACAATGGTAGCTTAAATAAAGATAAATTTGATTATATAAAACAATATTTCTTAATTTGATTTAATTAATAAAATAAGCCACTTCTTGATGCCTTTCAGTGCCGTATCCATCTCTTATTCCAATCTACTGTAATTACCTGAAACGCGTTTTAAAAAGGTTTTGTCAGCGGGAAATACAGAGTGAATCATTCTATTTACTAAAATGACACATTTGTTATAATTTACAGTATTAAGAGCGATTACAATGTTTCTGATATCAAACCAACTACCCACAGTATTTGTCACTCGAATCTTTACGGTGACTGTGGTCATATCACCATTGGCTGCCCCAATGAATGACGAATATCACTAAATTTAGGTTCGCCCACCTAAAGTGATAAAACTGTAATACTGTGCACAATACCCCACATACCGGCTGTAATTTGGTGATTACATAAACTTAATCACTGTAATTATAACTTTGAAAATAATTTAGAGTATTGTAAAATAATTGCTAAAAAGAGAATGACTCACTTATAATCATGCAGATTCATACGGCCAAAGTTTAGTCTACAGATAAGCCTTGATATATTGCAGATTTATACAGGCAGAGTTTAGCCTACTGATTTAGCCTTGTAACCTAGTGCATACGAACTAGGTAGGTAACTTAATACAATAATTACGATAACTCACGAGATCAAATTCTCACAATGAACGACAAAGTGCAATACTTCATCCATCGAATTAACGATGATCCGTCAAATTAATGACGAACGACAAAGTATAATACTTCATCCATCGAATTAACGATGATCCGTCAAATTAATGACGAACGATAAAGTATAACCCTAGTGTGGGCGGCACTTAAACATTCATTGGATATATTGATCGGTCGGAAAATGAATCGTAATAGCGATTAAGTTAATACCCTGTATCGTAGCAGCACCCCCCTACTAATTAGTGTTTTTTAGAGTAAACAGAGCATAACTCTGCGTAGAAAATGAATTTGAGCGTCGTTTCAACTCCCAGAATCAAGTCCCAAGCTCCTGTATTTATAGGTGAATTTTGTCCCTTAGGCGGCCCGCGTGAGATTTAAGCTAACTTGAGGCGGCCCGCGTAAGAACTATTTTTATGCATAGGGTTGCCACGTGTGGGACTAGCTCAGCTGAGTCGACGGTTTCTGAAAATTCAACTTGGAGAGCACGTTATGTAGATAATCGTTAACTAGGAAATACCCCCCCTGAGTTTTAGGGGCCCTGATCCTGATTCTGATTGTTCTGAAAATTTTAGGATTTGTGTAGAATCACTTGGGTGTCTTAATTAGGGTTTCCTATTGGTCAAATTAAAATAAGAAATAGTATTTTAATGAGAGTTTTTATATTAGGGGTCCGGGTTTATACTTATGGAACGTTTTTAGGACGTTTTTGTGTGAGTCGTTACATTCTCCCCACCTTAATAAAAATCTCGTCCTCGAGATTTACTGGAATAAGTAGGAATACTTTTTCTTCATCTCAGATTGCAGCTTTCCAGTGTTTTTGGGTTATGATATTTCTTTTAGATTTATGTCATATTTTAGTCAACAAAATGACATAGATTTAAATATCAAATTTTGTGAATACGAGTTGTATTATAAGTATGATTCAATGATTCAACTGAATTAGTTGGAGAAATCGATGATAAATGAATGAGATGAAATGATATAATTTCCAAGATAACTAGGTTCAAGCCAAAGGATATATGATCAAATGAATGGAAAAGACTTTTTAAAATCAATGAAATTCTTTGTCAAAAGGAAGCTTACTTTGATTAGCAACTGAAGAAGATTTAGAATTGACAGATTTCAAATGAAATAAAAGCATGAAAAATGATTTGTCAAATATTTATGATATGAGAAAATCAAAGTGTTGAGATGAGTGAATTGTAATGATATACCAAAAGACAATAGAGTTAGTGTATCTTTAAAGTTCCAAGTTGTTTTAATTGTGAAACAATGTGATAGTATACTTTTAGTAACCATATATACTAGAGATTGAAATATAATAAGAACAAGTTGTATTGACCTTACCAATATAATATATATTATTTGTATCCCTGTCTGAACCGTATCTTATATATCAAATATAAATACTATGTAATATATTATTGGTTACATATTTTTACTATATGTAAATGGTTACTTCTTTTAAATAAATACTATTTTAGTATTTTTACCATACTTTGTAAAATAACTATGTAATATATATTACAAAATACCGTAATTTATGTTACAAAATATCATTTTGTAAAAGAAATCACTATTTAAAATGAAAATTGTAAATAAAGGTGTAAAAATATTTATTGTGTAAAATATTTGGTAAATATATAACATTTAATGGGTCGATTCTATTTGATTACTTATTTTCATTTTGAAACCATATAACGTTGTGAATGTAAATGTTGTAAATAAGTGAAAATGGAAATTATTCTTATATATTATAATGTTCTCCTAACCCAACGTAGTTAATGACTACCATATTATTCTTATATGGTTACTTTCTTACCATAGGGTTACAGTACATAGTTATCACAAAATATGTGATAGATAATTTATTTACATAATTTTATTTGTCCTTTGTTTTATGAAAATATGTCTTTTCCAAGTTATATGTATTTTCATATATAATTAAAATTTATTAAATAAGTATGATGACTTAATTTATATATATTACTAGTCATTATCATGGTGGATATTGGTTAGTGCTCCCTTATTTAAGCATAGGTGATCAGTCCATGCCTAATTAAGGCTAGGCTATCCAATACCTACCCTTGATAATAATCCTAGTAAAAATAATACCAACACTATTATTATTAATATTTTCTTAATAATAAAACTGATATTAGTAATACATAACTAAACATACACTTAAATGGAAAAATTTCTAATAAAATGGTGAAACTGGCCGTCCCCAGGATCGAACCCGGGTCTAGGCCACACCCTTTCGCGCGTCTAGCCAACCGAGCTAGGTGCCTAGTTTATGAAATTTCCATTTTGGTTAAATATAAGCACATGTACAATAAATTCTGTACTTCTTATTATAAGTCACCTACTTATATTGACTAAGTATTTACTTATCCTCCTTATGGTGACTAATAAGAATATAGTAATACTATTAGGTAATCCCTTATGTAAGTTTCCATATATAAAATAAATTTTATATAATGTTTTTCGATTGAAGATGTTAAAGTAATAATTTATCACGAAAGGCTTGATTGATGTTGTAAAAATCATTTAAGAGATATATTAAAATATGACAAGAATTTGTGTATCATTATCTTATCACATGATTTGTGTTAAGATAACTTTTATAAATATCCGTATATGATATATATAAATGAGATTAGTGCAAGCTTTAAATTTTAGGAAAACGTTAGTACAAGGTGATCGTGATCAAAGAAATGATTTAGTGAAGTCGAAGACCAAATAAGCATTTTATAGTTCTAGAGAATTGAAGTGTTTGTTGGAGAATATGATAGCTTTAAATCCATCATATGAGAATTTGAAATGAATATGAGCAAGTTCAAGCAATTGAACTTGGTTTAATCACAACGAGTTCATGTATTAATAAGAAAGTTCGGACATGGTTACAGCAAAATTATGTATGCCAAAGAAAATTGAGTTTCTCAAGAAATTTATTGACTTGATATAAAAGGGTCATCGTTTTGCCTTATTGCGGTATATAGTGCCAAAAATCAAGTATAGCGAAATGATATTTGAGTTTGGATAAAACAACAAATTAGAATGAAACCTTCAATGGTCTTCATAAATTAAACGAACCACATGCGCAACAAACGGTGCATGTGTAACGTGTGGATTTACCAAGAAATGAAATGAATCAATATTCGTTACTATGAAATAAATCCTCCTGGTATGATGACCGTTTAGGAAAAGTAGAAATGCGAAAGTCAACTTATTATATGCAGAAGTCAGAATTTTCAATAAAAGAAATATAAGAACTTCTATCTGGAATTTCGAGTGATAATCGTTATTAAGTGACATTACCAGGAAATGTCGAATAAAATGAAATAGGGAATTTGCAAAAAGTATAACTCCTTTTTCAGTGCTAATAATTATAACTTTGATTAGACTGTGCACAGATGGTTGTGAAATCATGTTACAACGTACCTCAGTGTGATTCAGGTAGTTTGTAGGATCACGTGGCAAAGTGCTTCTTTTTTATTAGTAGTTCTTCTACTGACAAAATTAGCATTGGTGTCATCGTGCCTAATTTATATTTTTCAAAAGACCTTGTTTCGAAAATCGTGTATGACATACTTTAACGTCTGTGGACGTATAATTTAAGTTTCATGTGTTTTCTTGTGTATTAGCACAACTTTACATGCTTCTTACTTGCGTTAATAGTTTATGGTAATGCGTTAGAAATTCTTTTGATGGCGTTTTAACTTAAAGGTTTCCATTGTTTATTTTGAGCTACGAGACAGATGATCAAACGAATTAATGCTTGATATTGGAAAAGAAATTCCTGATAAAGAAATCTAGACACAGATACTTGTGCTTTATTCCAAATTGTCAATCCTTATGGTTTTTTTTGAATTTCCTTATAGATATACATATCTATTAAATCATATATTTCACATACTGAATTAAACATACCATCTATCAGGTCAATGTATTTAACAGATTCATATTTCCAAAAACCAGTCAAATATCTGGTCATGATACTATTTAGGGAAATCTTGTCACTCGTTTGACATATTATATATCCCGTCTTATCCGATTCGCGCCGAAGCGGTAACCTCAGTATATCTGGACAAACTGGAGAGTCTACTACACCATACCCAGTCTTGCCAGAGAAAATTTTCTATTTCCCATAAATAGTATCTTTTCAAGATTTAAAAGTGCCTCTTTGATTAGGGCTTTTATCCAGAATTAAGGAAACTTGTATTCCCATAACATATCTTATTCTAGACCAAGTAATATCAGATAAGCAATAATTACTTATTAATTCTTGCTTATTTATCATATCTTGCAATATTCTAATTACCATTCTTGTGGTATATAAAAATCCTTCATACTTTATTTACTCAAGTACTTAGATTATCTTGAAGCTGATACTGAGGCATCTTTTCTTAAGTTCAAGTCTAAATACTATCCTATGTGCTACCAGTTAACAGCAATCTCCTAACTCTTTTATATATGTTTAGGTATTATTATCATAACACCTAAAGGCTTAAAGCAGTGGCTCTTTGAGTTGGCTCTGATACCACCTTCTGTCACGACCCCCGACCCACCCTGGACGGAATCGGGAGTCGCGAACAGCCCAGTGGTACCGGTGATTAATTTTAAAAACGTTGCAGCGGAAATTTCATCAGGACCGTGAGTTAGGAAAAATATCAGAGTTTAGAAACACCGGATTTTATTTATTAAATAAATGGGATAAACCCATGTTTTACAATGGTAGCTTAAATAAAGATAAATTTGATTATATAAAACAATATTTCTTAATTTGATTTAATTAATAAAATAAGCCACTTCTTGATGCCTTTCAGTGCCGTATCCATCTCTTATTCCAATCTACTGTAATTACCTGAAACGCGTTTTAAAAAGGTTTTGTCAGCGGGAAATACAGAGTGAATCATTCTATTTACTAAAATGACACATTTGTTATAATTTACAGTATTAAGAGCGATTACAATGTTTCTGATATCAAACCAACTACCCACAGTATTTGTCACTCGAATCTTTACGGTGACTGTGGTCATATCACCATTGGCTGCCCCAATGAATGACGAATATCACTAAATTTAGGTTCGCCCACCTAAAGTGATAAAACTGTAATACTGTGCACAATACCCCACATACCGGCTGTAATTTGGTGATTACATAAACTTAATCACTGTAATTATAACTTTGAAAATAATTTAGAGTATTGTAAAATAATTGCTAAAAAGAGAATGACTCACTTATAATCATGCAGATTCATACGGCCAAAGTTTAGTCTACAGATAAGCCTTGATATATTGCAGATTTATACAGGCAGAGTTTAGCCTACTGATTTAGCCTTGTAACCTAGTGCATACGAACTAGGTAGGTAACTTAATACAATAATTACGATAACTCACGAGATCAAATTCTCACAATGAACGACAAAGTGCAATACTTCATCCATCGAATTAACGATGATCCGTCAAATTAATGACGAACGACAAAGTATAATACTTCATCCATCGAATTAACGATGATCCGTCAAATTAATGACGAACGATAAAGTATAACCCTAGTGTGGGCGGCACTTAAACATTCATTGGATATATTGATCGGTCGGAAAATGAATCGTAATAGCGATTAAGTTAATACCCTGTATCGTAGCAGCACCCCCCTACTAATTAGTGTTTTTTAGAGTAAACAGAGCATAACTCTGCGTAGAAAATGAATTTGAGCGTCGTTTCAACTCCCAGAATCAAGTCCCAAGCTCCTGTATTTATAGGTGAATTTTGTCCCTTAGGCGGCCCGCGTGAGATTTAAGCTAACTTGAGGCGGCCCGCGTAAGAACTATTTTTATGCATAGGGTTGCCACGTGTGGGACTAGCTCAGCTGAGTCGACGGTTTCTGAAAATTCAACTTGGAGAGCACGTTATGTAGATAATCGTTAACTAGGAAATACCCCCCCTGAGTTTTAGGGGCCCTGATCCTGATTCTGATTGTTCTGAAAATTTTAGGATTTGTGTAGAATCACTTGGGTGTCTTAATTAGGGTTTCCTATTGGTCAAATTAAAATAAGAAATAGTATTTTAATGAGAGTTTTTATATTAGGGGTCCGGGTTTATACTTATGGAACGTTTTTAGGACGTTTTTGTGTGAGTCGTTACATTCTCCCCACCTTAATAAAAATCTCGTCCTCGAGATTTACTGGAATAAGTAGGAATACTTTTTCTTCATCTCAGATTGCAGCTTTCCAGTGTTTTTGGGTTATGATATTTCTTTTAGATTTATGTCATATTTTAGTCAACAAAATGACATAGATTTAAATATCAAATTTTGTGAATACGAGTTGTATTATAAGTATGATTCAATGATTCAACTGAATTAGTTGGAGAAATCGATGATAAATGAATGAGATGAAATGATATAATTTCCAAGATAACTAGGTTCAAGCCAAAGGATATATGATCAAATGAATGGAAAAGACTTTTTAAAATCAATGAAATTCTTTGTCAAAAGGAAGCTTACTTTGATTAGCAACTGAAGAAGATTTAGAATTGACAGATTTCAAATGAAATAAAAGCATGAAAAATGATTTGTCAAATATTTATGATATGAGAAAATCAAAGTGTTGAGATGAGTGAATTGTAATGATATACCAAAAGACAATAGAGTTAGTGTATCTTTAAAGTTCCAAGTTGTTTTAATTGTGAAACAATGTGATAGTATACTTTTAGTAACCATATATACTAGAGATTGAAATATAATAAGAACAAGTTGTATTGACCTTACCAATATAATATATATTATTTGTATCCCTGTCTGAACCGTATCTTATATATCAAATATAAATACTATGTAATATATTATTGGTTACATATTTTTACTATATGTAAATGGTTACTTCTTTTAAATAAATACTATTTTAGTATTTTTACCATACTTTGTAAAATAACTATGTAATATATATTACAAAATACCGTAATTTATGTTACAAAATATCATTTTGTAAAAGAAATCACTATTTAAAATGAAAATTGTAAATAAAGGTGTAAAAATATTTATTGTGTAAAATATTTGGTAAATATATAACATTTAATGGGTCGATTCTATTTGATTACTTATTTTCATTTTGAAACCATATAACGTTGTGAATGTAAATGTTGTAAATAAGTGAAAATGGAAATTATTCTTATATATTATAATGTTCTCCTAACCCAACGTAGTTAATGACTACCATATTATTCTTATATGGTTACTTTCTTACCATAGGGTTACAGTACATAGTTATCACAAAATATGTGATAGATAATTTATTTACATAATTTTATTTGTCCTTTGTTTTATGAAAATATGTCTTTTCCAAGTTATATGTATTTTCATATATAATTAAAATTTATTAAATAAGTATGATGACTTAATTTATATATATTACTAGTCATTATCATGGTGGATATTGGTTAGTGCTCCCTTATTTAAGCATAGGTGATCAGTCCATGCCTAATTAAGGCTAGGCTATCCAATACCTACCCTTGATAATAATCCTAGTAAAAATAATACCAACACTATTATTATTAATATTTTCTTAATAATAAAACTGATATTAGTAATACATAACTAAACATACACTTAAATGGAAAAATTTCTAATAAAATGGTGAAACTGGCCGTCCCCAGGATCGAACCCGGGTCTAGGCCACACCCTTTCGCGCGTCTAGCCAACCGAGCTAGGTGCCTAGTTTATGAAATTTCCATTTTGGTTAAATATAAGCACATGTACAATAAATTCTGTACTTCTTATTATAAGTCACCTACTTATATTGACTAAGTATTTACTTATCCTCCTTATGGTGACTAATAAGAATATAGTAATACTATTAGGTAATCCCTTATGTAAGTTTCCATATATAAAATAAATTTTATATAATGTTTTTCGATTGAAGATGTTAAAGTAATAATTTATCACGAAAGGCTTGATTGATGTTGTAAAAATCATTTAAGAGATATATTAAAATATGACAAGAATTTGTGTATCATTATCTTATCACATGATTTGTGTTAAGATAACTTTTATAAATATCCGTATATGATATATATAAATGAGATTAGTGCAAGCTTTAAATTTTAGGAAAACGTTAGTACAAGGTGATCGTGATCAAAGAAATGATTTAGTGAAGTCGAAGACCAAATAAGCATTTTATAGTTCTAGAGAATTGAAGTGTTTGTTGGAGAATATGATAGCTTTAAATCCATCATATGAGAATTTGAAATGAATATGAGCAAGTTCAAGCAATTGAACTTGGTTTAATCACAACGAGTTCATGTATTAATAAGAAAGTTCGGACATGGTTACAGCAAAATTATGTATGCCAAAGAAAATTGAGTTTCTCAAGAAATTTATTGACTTGATATAAAAGGGTCATCGTTTTGCCTTATTGCGGTATATAGTGCCAAAAATCAAGTATAGCGAAATGATATTTGAGTTTGGATAAAACAACAAATTAGAATGAAACCCTTCAATGGTCTTCATAAATTAAACGAACCACATGCGCAACAAACGGTGCATGTGTAACGTGTGGATTTACCAAGAAATGAAATGAATCAATATTCGTTACTATGAAATAAATCCTCCTGGTATGATGACCGTTTAGGAAAAGTAGAAATGCGAAAGTCAACTTATTATATGCAGAAGTCAGAATTTTCAATAAAAGAAATATAAGAACTTCTATCTGGAATTTCGAGTGATAATCGTTATTAAGTGACATTACCAGGAAATGTCGAATAAAATGAAATAGGGAATTTGCAAAAAGTATAACTCCTTTTTCAGTGCTAATAATTATAACTTTGATTAGACTGTGCACAGATGGTTGTGAAATCATGTTACAACGTACCTCAGTGTGATTCAGGTAGTTTGTAGGATCACGTGGCAAAGTGCTTCTTTTTTATTAGTAGTTCTTCTACTGACAAAATTAGCATTGGTGTCATCGTGCCTAATTTATATTTTTCAAAAGACCTTGTTTCGAAAATCGTGTATGACATACTTTAACGTCTGTGGACGTATAATTTAAGTTTCATGTGTTTTCTTGTGTATTAGCACAACTTTACATGCTTCTTACTTGCGTTAATAGTTTATGGTAATGCGTTAGAAATTCTTTTGATGGCGTTTTAACTTAAAGGTTTCCATTGTTTATTTTGAGCTACGAGACAGATGATCAAACGAATTAATGCTTGATATTGGAAAAGAAATTCCTGATAAAGAAATCTAGACACAGATACTTGTGCTTTATTCCAAATTGTCAATCCTTATGGTTTTTTTTGAATTTCCTTATAGATATACATATCTATTAAATCATATATTTCACATACTGAATTAAACATACCATCTATCAGGTCAATGTATTTAACAGATTCATATTTCCAAAAACCAGTCAAATATCTGGTCATGATACTATTTAGGGAAATCTTGTCACTCGTTTGACATATTATATATCCCGTCTTATCCGATTCGCGCCGAAGCGGTAACCTCAGTATATCTGGACAAACTGGAGAGTCTACTACACCATACCCAGTCTTGCCAGAGAAAATTTTCTATTTCCCATAAATAGTATCTTTTCAAGATTTAAAAGTGCCTCTTTGATTAGGGCTTTTATCCAGAATTAAGGAAACTTGTATTCCCATAACATATCTTATTCTAGACCAAGTAATATCAGATAAGCAATAATTACTTATTAATTCTTGCTTATTTATCATATCTTGCAATATTCTAATTACCATTCTTGTGGTATATAAAAATCCTTCATACTTTATTTACTCAAGTACTTAGATTATCTTGAAGCTGATACTGAGGCATCTTTTCTTAAGTTCAAGTCTAAATACTATCCTATGTGCTACCAGTTAACAGCAATCTCCTAACTCTTTTATATATGTTTAGGTATTATTATCATAACACCTAAAGGCTTAAAGCAGTGGCTCTTTGAGTTGGCTCTGATACCACCTTCTGTCACGACCCCCGACCCACCCTGGACGGAATCGGGAGTCGCGAACAGCCCAGTGGTACCGGTGATTAATTTTAAAAACGTTGCAGCGGAAATTTCATCAGGACCGTGAGTTAGGAAAAATATCAGAGTTTAGAAACACCGGATTTTATTTATTAAATAAATGGGATAAACCCATGTTTTACAATGGTAGCTTAAATAAAGATAAATTTGATTATATAAAACAATATTTCTTAATTTGATTTAATTAATAAAATAAGCCACTTCTTGATGCCTTTCAGTGCCGTATCCATCTCTTATTCCAATCTACTGTAATTACCTGAAACGCGTTTTAAAAAGGTTTTGTCAGCGGGAAATACTGAGTGAATCATTCTATTTACTAAAATGACACATTTGTTATAATTTACAGTATTAAGAGCGATTACAATGTTTCTGATATCAAACCAACTACCCACAGTATTTGTCACTCGAATCTTTACGGTGACTGTGGTCATATCACCATTGGCTGCCCCAATGAATGACGAATATCACTAAATTTAGGTTCGCCCACCTAAAGTGATAAAACTGTAATACTGTGCACAATACCCCACATACCGGCTGTAATTTGGTGATTACATAAACTTAATCACTGTAATTATAACTTTGAAAATAATTTAGAGTATTGTAAAATAATTGCTAAAAAGAGAATGACTCACTTATAATCATGCAGATTCATACGGCCAAAGTTTAGTCTACAGATAAGCCTTGATATATTGCAGATTTATACAGGCAGAGTTTAGCCTACTGATTTAGCCTTGTAACCTAGTGCATACGAACTAGGTAGGTAACTTAATACAATAATTACGATAACTCACGAGATCAAATTCTCACAATGAACGACAAAGTGCAATACTTCATCCATCGAATTAACGATGATCCGTCAAATTAATGACGAACGACAAAGTATAATACTTCATCCATCGAATTAACGATGATCCGTCAAATTAATGACGAACGATAAAGTATAACCCTAGTGTGGGCGGCACTTAAACATTCATTGGATATATTGATCGGTCGGAAAATGAATCGTAATAGCGATTAAGTTAATACCCTGTATCGTAGCAGCACCCCCCTACTAATTAGTGTTTTTTAGAGTAAACAGAGCATAACTCTGCGTAGAAAATGAATTTGAGCGTCGTTTCAACTCCCAGAATCAAGTCCCAAGCTCCTGTATTTATAGGTGAATTTTGTCCCTTAGGCGGCCCGCGTGAGTTTTAAGCTAACTTGAGGCGGCCCGCGTAAGAACTATTTTTATGCATAGGGTTGCCACGTGTGGGACTAGCTCAGCTGAGTCGACGGTTTCTGAAAATTCAACTTGGAGAGCACGTTATGTAGATAATCGTTAACTAGGAAATACCCCCCCTGAGTTTTAGGGGCCCTGATCCTGATTCTGATTGTTCTGAAAATTTTAGGATTTGTGTAGAATCACTTGGGTGTCTTAATTAGGGTTTCCTATTGGTCAAATTAAAATAAGAAATAGTATTTTAATGAGAGTTGTTATATTAGGGGTCCGGGTTTATACTTATGGAACGTGTTTAGGACGTTTTTGTGTGAGTCGTTACAGAGACTGATGTTCTTTTTTTTTTTGAAGAAGTTTATGAGGTTTTAGGAGGGAGGGAGTGGGACGGCCAAACAAAAAGAAAGGGTAATTAGGGTTTGCTAATTTATCATAACTAGGTTTGGTTAGCGGGCTTGGGCCCAAGGCCCACAAGCCCACTTACCGTGTTTTGAGTGGCCCGAAATTCCTACGAGACCTGATCTCGAGCCCGAGCGTCATAAAACGTCCTAAAATATAGTTATTAGGTTCAAAAGCATGAAAGATGACGTTGATATAGATAATTTTCGCGTACGCTCGTTGTTCCGCCAAAACGCGGAAAACGCGTTGTTTGTTAAAACCGGATAGACGTTCCTAGGCCTACCAAGAGCCGATTTAAGTTAGTTTACATCTAGATACGTTAAGTATTAAGGTCTTAATGTTCGTTATGCGTGTGATTGCAAACCGAAAAGTACCAGTTGCGTACGAACACGTATTTGAACGGTTTATAAAGCGAATAACAATTAGGTAAATAATACGAATTTTATTATGAGTAACGCCTCGAAAATAGAAGACGAATACGAAGTGTCTAAAACAGAAATGCGAAGATACGAGGCGTTACAGTCTCCCCTTCTTTAGGAAATTTCGTCCCGAAATTTATTCAGAAGGAAGGCTTGAAAGAGTTTTGGCAAACAGAAGAGGATTGTTTAAAATTGAGGCTTTGGAGTTTGAGACAATGGAGAATAGTTGAGGTATAAGGGTGAACGATTTATCAAATAACGATTATGAGTGTAAGAATAGCATAAGTATCGGATAGACGAAAGTAGCGTGTTAAAGATGAAGTCTCGTCGTGGATAATCGGATGTAATGCGTTTGTGAGTTGTTTAAAGTTTGTATTAGGTCCAAAGGTCTGCAAAACACTGAATTTCTTATGGCACGTTTTACGAAAGTTTGGCAACATGGTGAAAACACATATATAGAATGTACCAGCGGCGTATCTACCATGTTTTGACCATACTACGTCCATCTCGTATTTGGTGTCATGTTACGCTCCGTGTCTTACCATACGCAGTAGTACACTCTATGGTTCTCATACGTCCATTACTATAATCCCGTGTGCACCCGCGATTATACCAATCGTCGCATGATCCGCATAGCTTGTACTAGTTGCGTATGAATTTAAGGTATACATAAGTTCTGAAAATAAGATTGCATGTGTAAAGAAATGTAGCATGTAAGCATGTTTGCGTTCCAAATAGTATAAGACCAACGTAAGCGAATCCCTCAGGTTTTCGCTCGCGTACAGGCGCGTGTGTATAAATTTTGAGTAAAACGAAAAGCGTGATCATGGTATAAGTTTAAACATGAATATGCATGTGAGCATAAACACCAATCGCATGACAAGAGTATGATTACAGGTATAAGCATAACGTGTATGAAAAATGAGTATAAATGTGAGTACAGACATGAGTATAAGTATAAACACAGAGCGTATGAGTATGAATACGAGTATAATTGTGAACATAAGATGTATGTGCATAGATATGAACGTGAATATAGGTGTAAAACATGAAGGTTTAAGTATGAATAAAATATATGTGTATGAATATAAGTGTAAACAAAGTTGTATGAGTGTAAATGAGAACATAAAATGTATGAACATAAATATGAATATGAATGTAATATAAACATGAATGTAAGTACATCGTAAATGTATAATTGTGGGTGTATGTATAACGTAGAACGTATGAATTTTGAATCATGAGTATAACACAAATGCGTAAGTGTGAACATTAGTGAAGACATAAAATGTACAAGTATGGATGTAGGAAATAATGATTTTGTTTATAGTATAAATCGAAATACACGAGTTTATGCGCGTAAAAGATCAAAAGATTTTTTTTTTGTATGAAAGAAAAGGGAACGAGTGACACACGTGAGATTGTTGTGAGATACTGACTAAAACGTGTAAAATGGTATGCATATATAGTTGTTTGCGCAAAAGCGTGAAGTTAAATAGATTTAGTTGTCACGAAATATAGACTCTAGTTCGCGAATGTAAAAAGAGTATAAAACGTTTATTGGTTATGTGAAAAGGTACTTTGTAAAGGAACAGAGATGCTACAACGGTTTTAAAAGAGTTTACATAAGTGTAAATTTTGTCGGTCCTTATGAAGTTTCCTTGCCTACGTGTTTTGAATTTAATTGATGTATCGAGTGAGGTTTTGAAAAGTTCTAGGGTTTAACAAGTTCGCATCGTTTTAAGTAACTTTGTATTAGAGAATTTTGAAGTTTACAGATTCTTGTGAAAAAGTTGATCCTTAGAAAAAGGATTTGGTACATGAACTTAGTGATTGTTGAAAAATGTTTCATTGGTTTTGAAAAGGAATTTTTAGTAAATGATTAAATAATATGGGTAATATTTTATAGGTGTGTGCGAAAAAGTTGATTTGATACTCAATTGAGAATAACAATCTCTAGTTTAATGGTGTGAGAGGAGCGTGTTTCAATGTTTACGTTGATTGGTGAATTTGTGGGCAACGGATTTATTAAACCGACTAGGCTGACAAGTACTATTTCGTGTAATTTTGAAAATCGAGGAACATGCGTTTATTGGTAACATTAAAATTTTGTGTATGCGAGTGATGTGAAATTAGATTATAGAATAAGAGGTACGTTTAAATAAATGAAGCATTTTGAAATACATGATAAATGATTTAGGTATAAACATGATCGTGTTTACGTAATATAGTCTATTAAAGAAAGTATTGGTAACGATCACCTAGGTAAGGGAATCACCCCAAATCCGTCGGTGAGGTCGTTGTAAGATGGGAAAAGAAGCGGAGTTAATCGTCAAGGTAAGGAAATCACTCCTATCTCGATGATATGTCTCTGCTCGTTACAAAAGTGTAATTAAAGTTACATGAAATCATGCATGCTGATAATATATAATCGTATGAAAAGTAAGAGTATGATGTGTGCGCAAAATTTAATCTCGAAAAAAAATTATTCAAATTTGTCAAAAGATCGAAAATAATAAAGCGTAAGCTCGAATAAAACCTGGATGGTTCCAAACGGAACATTGACTAACCAAGGTGGTCGAAAGATCTTTTGAAATTGAGAAACATGCTTTGGCCTAATAGGTGGAATACTCTCGCCGATATCTCGGCTAATGGTACTCACCCTTCCAGTTACTACATGTTCCCAATCCATCGAAATTTCGAGACTTGGCGGGACTTTTGAAAATCAAGGAGCGAAACTAGTCGACAAGGTGCGGGTTTCACCCCTAACTTGACGATTTCGTAACCTAAGTGTGGTTGGCACTCGTCGAGTCAAAATTTAATTTCGACACTTTGACGAGAGTCCACTAGAATTTAAATTTGAAATTTCCGTTAAGATGTGGATTTCACTCCTAACTTAATGGTGATTTTCGTGCGAAAAATAGAATCAAGCGGGATGAGAGTCGTTTACCAAATTGTGGGTTTCACGCCTATTTTGGTAAACTCGCCTCGTTCGTACAATATGAGTGCTTTCGAGTTTAAGAAAAATCGAGTAAAATGCCTTGGAAAAAGACGTATGTTAAAGGAAATAACGAACAAGTATAAGCACATAAAAGGCATGTCGAGAATAACACCCAAAGAATAGATCAATAAATCAAGTATCGGCACATGGTAAGACAAGTATTGACACATAAGAATAACAATTCAAGTATTAACACACAGCGACTTATATGTTTAAAAGTCAAGCGAATAAATAAGAAGCGCGTAAAGTAGCATGCAAGTAGTTTCAAGCAATACACAAGAATAAAGCTCTAAAACTATAGACTAGGTTAAAGCATTCCTACTTTTCCTAATTCCCTATAGTTATGGCTCTGATACCAATCTGTCACACCCCAACCGATGGCGGAAACATCGGGATGAGACGAACAAATTGCTCAAAACATCATAACACTATGTGACAATAATTAATTGAATTCAAATTTCATTGCAAGGACTAAATTGTCATACAACATTTAAAATGGAAATAACAACATTGTTCAAATTCAAATCAACCAAAGATAAATAGATTAAAGGTGTGTATCTAGTCCACCCTACACTTGTTTCATCAATCATCCATACTTCATAATCAACCTGCAACATGTATTAAAATAGAGTTTCAATGCAAAAGCATGAGCGAGTATACAAGTTTGTTTACATAGCATAATAGAATAAAAACTCAAATCCAACATGATCCATAATATGTGATTACTAGTATGCAATTTTGGCGTACAATATGATCAAACCCTAGAACACAACGCATAAAATAGCCTAATCCCAATAGTTCAGCGGGGTGGTAACTTAACAATACCCAATAGTTCAGCAGGCGGGGCGTTAATCCTATAGCGCTATAATTGTTAAGGTGGGCGAGAAAAGTCAATGAGCATATAACGTTCCAAATCGTTCATAGAGCATACAAGAATAGCAAGTAAGTCACATTAGTTTCATGCATTCGTTCAAAGGATTGAGTATGTTTAGTTCAAAAGTTGTTTGCATAGTTATACATGTTGCATCCCAAAGTGTAAAGGGGAAAAAGGGATCGAGTATACTCACATAATTGCTAAGTCTTCCGATTATCCAAGTGTTGACGAGCGTAAAAGATTTGGAGGATGGAACACCGAGGTCACCCTATATGGGCAAACGACGGTGCATGAGTAAACGGGAGTCCAAGAGAACGAACGAGAGAGTTATCCTAGATGTTTAAAATATCGCGAACTCGTTATTATTTATTAGGTTAAAAATAAATAATCCTAATATTTATGTTTTGCAAAATTTGGAATTCGTATATTATATTGTCTTGATATATAAAAAAAATATTGTTATAAAAGAATTTATGCTATTAATTTAGAGATTTGGTTATAAAGAAAACGAATCAAAAAAAAGAATAAAAGAAATCGTTTTGAAATTATATACGTATTGTTTTGTGGATTTTACGAAAAACGGGCAGAGTTTCCTCAGTTTTTGGACGATCCCGACAATACCAGTTGTCGATAACATTGCCAAAATTCAACAATTAATCACATTATATATGAAATTATCGTCAATGTCAAATGTAAATAATCACTACATATAACGGTTCGCGTTCGTTTTTGAAACAATAACTATTTACCGAAATAAAAATAACAAAATTTGCGTCATTAAGATTATACCAAGTCGTGTGTTGACTGAGTTTGACCTCAGTTGACTGAAGTTGACCGAGTCACCGAACCAACATCGAATCAGATCTGTTGACCGTGGTTTGACTGAGAGTTGACGTTTGTTGACTGAACCCGAGACCGAGTCTGACCCGCGGTTGTCTTGCTGAACCGAACCATGAGCCTGAACACGAGCCAAACACGAGTCTGAGCGAAAGTTGAAACGAGTAAAATCAAACAAAACTTGAACCGAAAACTAACCTGAACCGAATCGAGAACAAAGCTGAGCCAAGACTCGACAAAAACTTGACCAAAACTGAAGCGAAACCGAACCTGAACCAAAGTCTAACCTGAGCAGCCGACTAACCCGAGCCAGACCCGAAACCGAGATGCCCATCACCGTTACTGTAGTCGGAGCCGAATAACAAACCAGTCCCGAGACTGACGTGAACCGATACCGGAAACACACTCAAACCAGAAAAACTCAAGCCCGGAATCCCACGCCGCCGCGGACGACGGCGCCACAGTCGTCGTCGCCCTTCGTCTCTTGTCTCTCTCATATCGTCGTTCTCTCTCTCTCTCTCTTTGATCTGGTCACCGCCACCACTGCAGTGGCCGGCTTGCTTAACGACAAGGAGAGTGGGGGTGCTCGTGAGGAGGAGAGTTGTGAGGGTGTAGAGTGTTGTCTGCACATATAGATCGAGAGAGAGAGGGAGATAAGAGGAGACTGATGTTCTTTTTTTTTTTGAAGCAGATGTATGATCGACTGGAAACAAAGGAGGGGGAACATGACATGTTCAAGATTGCAAAAGCTAGAGAACGTAGAAGGCGGGACCTAGGAGCAGTGAAGTTTTTAAAGGGAGAGGATGGATGCGTTTTGGTCAAAGAACACGACATTAAGATGAGATGGCAAACGTACTTCTACAATCTTTTCAATGGCGGGAGGGACTACCAACAAGAAAATGATGATTCACCTACGCAAAGGCAGCTACGGAATAACGGCTACTGTAGACGTATCACACGGGAGGAGGTGAAGACAGCTCTTAGAAAGATGGGAAGGGCTAAGGCAGTTGGGCCAGATAACATACCGATTGAGGTATGGAAATGCTTGGGAGAAGAAGGAGTACATTGGCTAACTATTTTATTCAATTTTATTTTCAAATCGGGGAAAATGCCAGATCAATGGAGGAATAGTGTAGTAGTACCTGTGTATAAGAACAAAGGGGACGCCCAATGTTGTGGGAATTACAGGGGGATTAAGCTGCTAGGACACACTATGAAATTATGGGAGAGAATAATTGAGACGAGAATCAGAAGAGAAACCCAAGTCTCAGTAAACCAATTTGGCTTCATGCCAGGGCGATCGACTACGGAAGCAATACATATTCTAAGGAGATTGATGGAGAAGTATAGGGAGAAGAAACGGGACCTACACATGGTGTTCATTGATCTCGAAAAGGCCTATGACAGTGTGCCACGTAGACTGATTTGGGATAGTTTGGAGAGTAGAGGGGTTTCTGGGAAGTATATAGACTTAATTAGGGATATGTATGTTAGGACCGAGACTACTGTTCGAGCGCCTGTAGGGGATACTGAGTCTTTCACGGTGGAGGTAGGACTACACCAAGGGTCTGCTCTGAGCCCTTTTCTATTTGCAGTTATCCTAGATGAGTTGACAAAATCAATTCAGGAGGCTTTGCCGTGGTGCCTGCTTTTCGCAGATGATATTGTGTTAGTTGCTGATAGTAAACATAGCCTGAATGCGCGGTTAGAACAGTGGCGATCAGCTTTAGAGGGCAGAGGTTTAAGGATTAGTCGTTCTAAGACTGAGTACCTATATTGTGACTTTAGTGGAGTAGACAACGTTGAGGACATCCAGATCACCATTGACGGTCAAGTGGTTCCGCAGGTTAATAAGTTCAAGTATCTAGGATCGTTTGTTCAGAGGGATGGGGAGATAGATAGTGACGTTGCCCACCGCATCCAAGTTGGATGGTGTAGGTGGAGAGCTGCCACTGGGGTATTGTGCGATAGAAGGTTCCCAACAAATTTGAAAGGGAAATTTTATAGAGTTGCAATTAGACCTGCTATGTTATACGGAACCGATTGTTGGGCCATTAAGGAAGTACAAGCACGCAAGATGGAGGTGGCAGAGATGAGAATGCTAAGATGGATGTGTGGGCACACAAGGTTAGACCGGATAAGAAATGATGTTTTTAGGGAAAGGTTAGAAGTAGCTAGTATATCAGCTAAGATTAAGGAGGGAAGATTGAGATGGTTTGGGCATGTGAAGAGGAGGCAGACAATAGAGCCAGTTAGAGTAGTTGAAACTCTCGTGGTGGAGGGGAGGAGGAGTAGGGGCAGACCCAAAATCACTTGGGATGAGCGGATTAGGCAGGATTTGAAAAAATTGCACCTCTCTGAGAACATGGTCCATGGTAGGAGCTCGTGGAGACGGAGGATTAAGGTTAAAGATTTCTAGGAGAGGGTTCAATTGTGCTTTTAGGGGTAGTGTATAGTAGTAGATATGTTTATATTTGTATAGGCTGTTTGTGTTGTTATATTTGTCTTGTTTACCATGCACTCTTTTACCACTCATGTTATATTGGTAGCTTCATACACACACACACACATACACCTCATGTTCTATATTTTTTCCTCTTTCTTTCCTGGGTGTTTTGGAGCCGAGGGTCTCACTGGAAGCAGCCTCTCTATCCCTAGGGATAGGGGTAAGGTGTGCCTACATCCCACCCTCCCCAGACCCTGCCAATAGCTCTGCTATTTGTGGGATTTTACTGGGTATGATTGATTGATTGATTGATATGAGGTTTTAGGAGGGAGGGAGTGGGACGGCCAAACAAAAAGAAAGGGTAATTAGGGTTTGCTAATTTATCATTACTAGGTTTGGTTAGCGGGCTTGGGCCCAAGGCCCATAAGCCCACTTACCGTGTTTTGAGTGGCCCGAAATTCCTACGAGACCTGATCTCGAGCCCGAGCGTCATAAAACGTCCTAAAATATAGTTATTAGGTTCAAAAGCGTGAAAGATGACGTTGATATAGATAATTTTCGCGTACGCTCGTTGTTCCGCCAAAACGCGGAAAACGCGTTGTTTGTTAAAACCGGATAGACGTTCCTAGGCCTACCAAGAGCCGATTTAAGTTAGTTTACATCTAGATACGTTAAGTATTAAGGTCTTAATGTTCGTTATGCGTGTGATTGCAAACCGAAAAGTACCAGTTGCGTACGAACACGTATTTGAACGGTTTATAAAGCGAATAACAATTAGGTAAATAATACGAATTTTATTATGAGTAACGCCTCGAAAATAGAAGACGAATACGAAGTGACTAAAACAGAAATGCGAAGATACGAGGCGTTACAGGCACCACCAAATCCGGCCACCAGACACCTCCCCACACTCCTTTAACCCTTTCCCCCACAACAATTTCGACAAAACCCCCACTTCCCAACAGAGACCGTCATCATTTCCAGTCGCACCACCATCGCTATCTATTAATAAACCAACCTTGTGAATAGTATTATTACTTTTATTTTATTATCTAAAACGGAGAAAAGAAAAGGACCTGTCCCCTACCTTGTACAAAAAATTGATATGTTTCAACTTGACCCGTAACCCAACTCACCTCTTTAACACAAATGGGTGCGAACTAAGCATGACAAATTGCTACTGGCTTCCCCTATTCCAGCAGATAAATTCTCAATCCATCGGGTCCTTCATCTATAAATCAGCATATTTATCCTAGTTATTATAGATAAAAGTAGTTTATGAATAATAAACAAGTTATATCTAAGTCAAATCTGATATTCAAAAATTTAATAACAAATCCAATTTAATTCAAAGTTAGACCATGGGGTATGGTGGGGCGGGGGTTTGAGTCATGGGTTGACACGCAGGGGCGGTTCTTAGTGGAGAGGTGGCAGGGCCACGGCCCTGGCAAGTTTTTTCGGCCGTAGTGCTAATTTTCCGCATTTCGATCGAAATTTTGTATATATACTATGTTCGGCCCTGGCAAGTTTTTCGGCCGTAGTGCTAATTTTAGTGCCCGTGTCTTTCGGCCCTGGCAGGTTCAACGGGCAAGATCCGCCACTGTTGACACGTGGCTTGGGTGGGCTTCGCTGGGGTGACCCACATTGAAGACGGTATGGTGAGGCGGGGGTTTGGGGCGTGGCCAGCCCAAACTGCTATTTATTTTTAAAACAAAAATTTAAATTTTTTAATAATGTTTTTTAAATAAAGAAAAATACATAAAAGTATTCCTAGTGCTTGTAATATTTTTTCTTTATCTCTTCTCTCGTCTCCAACATTAGTTCCAACTCTTCACCTGATAGGTGATTGATGGGCTGAGCTAGAAATTTCATATCATCTCGTCTTTGTTTCAGGGCATCCCGAGCTTCTTTGTTCTTCCGAATTTCGACCCTTTGTTGTTGGAATACGTTGAATGTATCTAACTTGCTTGCAATATCATCCAACTGATCGCTGTATACTCCCCTATGCGAGCTCGAACCCCCAACTGAAGGCGATGCCGTACCCGATCTTGATTTTTGAGCGCGCCTTTTTGCGGCATCTCTTCCGTATTCAGGCCGGTTTGGCGAATCATCCAGAAAGTTCTCCAACTCTTGATCTCGTGCATCCGATTGAGCTTGGGACGAGGGTGTCCTTGACCTTTTGGAAGACGTGTTAGTTTCGCTACCACTGGGGATATTCGCCCACTTGGGATGGAACTTACAAATGTCCCAACAATACATGAAACGGAAGTCGCTCCCCACATTCGTTTTGTATGTAACCAATGCATTTGTCACAAAGTCGGCTTCGGTTTCACCACTTTTTGGGTTTTGCTTTGCCTTATGTAAAAAACCACTAAATTTTGTGAGTTTCCCGCTTATCTCGGTCCACTTCGAGGATAAGCTATCATTTTCACGATAAAGCTCCGTTTCCATTTATTCATGGAATGCTTTACTAATCGCTTCCCACAAATTGCTTCTATGTTGAGAATTTCCTATTTTAATCAAAACAAAATTTAATATATTACAAAGTTATATAAAAAAAACATAAATATTAAAATAAGGGCTACAAAATATTTAAAAATACCTAAAGTTGGATGTTGAGATTGTTGAAGCCAAGCCCTCGCCAATGCAACTTCTTCATTAACGACCCATCTTTGTTGTTTTCGTTTGGCGCTTTCAAGTGCGTTCTCGGCCTCGGTTTTTTTCTTGTGACTTCTCTTCTTGATGGGTTTGGATGCGGAAGGACCATCGATGGGGGGTTGAGTTTCGGGGACGGTTTCGGTTTGGGAAAGGTTGATGGACCTTTGTGAAAGGTTGATGGACCTTTGTGAAAGGTTGATGGGCGTTTGTGGAAACGGGCTAGGTATAGAATCGTCGGTGTGAGAGAAGTTAGTATACACACGATTTGAGAGATACGATGTGTAACCCGCCATATCGGGCATAGTGGAGTGTATTAAAAAATGGAGGAGGAATTGGACGATTGGGTGGTGGGCTAGGATTTTCTTGTAATGCCCACGGGTTGTTCGGGTCAAAAACACGATTATGAGGATTCATTTTTCGTATTGTGGTTGAATGAGAATAGAGATGATTATAGAAGAGGTGGAGTGTATTGTGGTTGGATGTGGTAAAAAAAAGAATAGAAATGTGAGTTTTATAGTGAAAAAATATATTTTTTACACATAGCCGTTGGCCAACGGCTAGTTGTTTTGGCCATTGAGAGCCCGCCATGTCATATTGATAGACCCGCCCAACGCCCAGACTGAAAGTCCCGTCCAAGGGGCCACGCCCAAACTCAAGCCCACCCGGGGTGGTGACTTGGGCGTTTTTACCCGCCCAACGCCCAGACTGAAAGTCCCGTCGTAGCGGTACGTATAAGGGACCGCAAATATCATGTGTATGTCATGCTCACGATATATACATGCGTACAACAGTCATGCCATATTCTTACAGTTTAGGACAAACATGTTCACGTTTGGAAAGCATTCATAAAACTCACTTTTGCTATATGGAGGTTTTACTATAATTGATACGAACTTTGTTTCCTAATCAGGACCAGAATAATTTTAAACACTAGTTAAATAAAGAGTGGAGTACTAGATAGTCATTACCCTGATCATAAACCTAAACTTAACATTTTACTATAATTAAATTTATACGTTAACTAATCCTAAAAAAATCTATATTAAAACTTAAAGGAAACTTATATTTAAATTAAATACACACTACGCCTTATATTTGAAAAAGTTGTTAATGCGTAAACTTAGTGAAATTGATCTCTATTTATAGCCAGAAGACTTGCTTTGCTTTGTTCCGAAGAAAACCAATTTGGCAGCTAAGTTTGCCTCTTTGAAGAAAAGAAATCTTCATGATGAAGATTCATGTATGCCACACACGTATCCTTACATGTATACATACACGTTGCATATATATAGAGACTTACACGTTGCATATATAGACTTACACGTTTTTTTAAAGGTGTAAATTATTCGTGAATGCTGGGAGGTCTAGAATACGTTGTCTTAACCGGATTTGCGCTCTATAGGGAAAAACTCATCCAAACCCACCATAAATAAAACTTAAATACCCGTACCTACCAATAGAAATACACATACACGTAACATTCCTTTCACATTTGTTGTTTTTAAATTTTATTATTATATTATTATAATTAATTCAGTTGTTTCACTCGTTTTTCTTTTATAACTTTTAAACTATAACGTTTTATAAAATGACGAATATGTCATTAGAATGAGCATATTTTTATCTACATTTTGACCAAAGTTTCATTAAAAATAGAATAAGATCAATTGTAATATATTTTATTATTAATTAAACGGCCCCCTATAATAGCCAATGCTCGTCTACATATCTCATATTTAGGGCTGTAAACGAACCAAATTCAGTGAACAGTTCGTGAATCGTTCTGCGGGAAGTTCGTTTATGTTCGTTCGTTTAATAAACGAACGAACATGAACAAGAAATTCTGTTCGATTAGTTAAATGAACGAACATGAACAAATGTCTCGTTCGTTCAATTGTGTTCGTGAACGTTCGGTAAGGTGTTCGTGAACATTCGTTCATTTGCGTTCGTTTATGTTCGTATGTTCGTGTTTTATTTAAAGATTTTTATACTTTCATATATTTTATCTATACTTTTTATACTATTAAACTTTTATTTATATCATTACCCTAACAATTAAACTAGGAAACCCTCTTTCACCTTGTTTATGCACCATTTCTCTTTCTTTTCTCATTATTTACATCGACGAATATGATCTACCTCCGTTCCACAATAAGGGATTCAAGTTCTAGTGCTACTCTCTGGTCCATCCACCTTTATCCTTCATCGCGTTCGCCAAATTTATTTGTGTTCGCTTGTGTTCGTGAACCGTTCGTGAACACGCTCATTTCCTTAATGAATGAACACGAACATAAAATCTCGTTCGGTAAGTGTTCATGAACCGTTCGTGAACACATTTATTTCCTTAACGAACGAACTCGAACAAGGCCTCGTTCGTGTTCGTTCGGTTCGTTTACAGCCCTACTCATATTTCAATTAACCATTTGACTCGTTACTTACTTGTTCAACAACGTATAAATTATAAGCTTTAAATATAATCTTATTGGTTCACAAAACATGATGTTACAACTCACAACAACAAACTAACCTTATTCTTTATTTAGTTAATTGAGTTAAACTTTAGTGTACTCGATTTACGTTAAGTATTAATGGATAATGATCGAAGCATGGTGGGGGGCGGGAGGGAACGACCGACCCTCCGAACTTTTAGCTCAGTAGTGGAGAGTATGTAGTTTTCATATAGAAATTTTTGGGTATGTACGTTTTCGACCCCCGTTTTATAGAAATTTTTTTGTATATACGTTTTCGACCCCCGGTCGAAAATCTCAAGCTTCGCCACTATCTACGATTCTTAGTTTCATGAACACTCTTGCTCTTTGAACGTTGAAATAGTCAACTTTGAGCACAAAGATTAACAATCCCTCTCTACTTAGGATGTTATTTTGGACCTAGTCAAATCTACGAGATCCCATACCTCATTTACGCCTCAAAACTACAAATAACTTCTTAAACTTCTTATCAGCTATACATGTTAGCTTTTATATCAAACAAGCAGGTTATCCTCATGTGTTGTGGCGTTCGGTTTTGAATAAAATTTATATCGCAACATGGATAAAAAAGAAGCAAGTCGTAATGTATATTCGGACTTTTATCACACATTATATTTAAAAAACAAAATATATTAAAAAAACCATAAAACAAACACCGACACTGGTTCCCGTAACACTGATACTGGTATCAGCGTTCGGTCAGTATCGGTTCCGCAATTGGTATAATTTATTATACAAAATCACACATTATTTTGAACACAACTCGTTTGTTACAGTACATGTACTCGTTATAGTTTACGATACAATTTTTTATACAATGGTTTCACTACACAAAAATAGTCTGATGTAACCCAAAAAATAAGAGTTAATTGCTCGGACAGTCCCTGTGGTTTGGCTTTTTTTCACCTTTAGTCCCTAACTTTTTAAAATTACAGCTATAGTCCCCAACTTTTTCAATTTCATTCTCGGATGGTCCCTGGCGCGGATGGAGGTTAGTCTTTTCAGTTAAGTGGGTGTGAAATGAGCTAAATACCCTTATTATTAAAAAAATAAACTTTAAATCAATAATCACCTTCAATCCAAACACACCTCTTCTTCCTCATATTCAGATTCATCTTCAATCCAAACACACCTTTCACTTTTCATCTTCAAATAAGTGTCTTACATGTCGTGGTTCAAGATCCTAGGAACTTGATCACTTATTTCGTGTTTAGGAGGAACGATGTCATGTGTCTAAATTGTATTTGTAACAAGTGAGGCACTATTAACGTTTATGCTTCAACTTGAGAAGAAATGTTAATTATATTTATACTTATTATATTTTATTATTAGTGTTAAAGCAGGCCCAATGTTTTCTATGTAGAGTTCTCTCACTCAACTCAGAGCATAAGGAGTCATCTCATAATTTCCCATTTTTTCTGTGACATGTCAGTGGTACATCAGCTTTTTATCCATTTTTTGCAGTTTTCTCCAAATTACCGCAAAACTTAAATATTTAACTTAAAGTTATATTTTGAGTAAACTTCCGTTTTGCTCCCTGTGGTTTGGTCATTTTAACGGTTTTGCCCCAAACCTTTAAAAATAGCCATTTTACTCCCTGATATTTTGCTTTTGTTGCCAGTTTGCTCCCTGCGGGGAGCAAAATGGAAAAACAAACAATTTGGATGGAGTTAGAGGCGGGGAGCAAACTGGCAAAAAAACCGAAACATCAGGGAGTAAAATGGCTATTTTTAAAGGTTTGGAGCAAAACCGTTAAAGTGACCAAACCACAGGGAGCAAAACGGAAGTTTACTCTTATATTTTTAAAAGGATTTTATTAATTACATTAAACTAAAAACAATAAAAGAACACACATAAATCAGAAAAAGACACTTCACTTTAAAAACAAAACCTAAAACGATAACTAAAAAAGAACACACATGATTTTTTTGAAAAAAGAAACATATCATTCGCTTTTCCTTGTTATTGGGTTGACGATGCTTCAGTAGCATCCAAGCGATAGGAAGGAGGGGCGCTATTGGCTGAGATGAAGGGACGTTATTGAATGTGAATCCATAGTATGTAGCCTAATATCAAGACAGTTGCCTATTCAAATATCAACCTTATGTGATTATTATATATTAACTAGAGCAAAAAAAACTCGATAACCGTTACCTTCAAACCGGAAAGAACTGGACAACAGTTGGATAGTTTTGATTATTTTCCTCTCAAGTTAAAATATGAATTTAGTGACTTTAATCTTGTATAGTTTGGGCACGTGTAATGATGGACTCAAGATTTCTTTTTCATGAGAGGCAATCAAAGGCTTAACAAATTTTCTTAAAAATAACACTAATTGTCCGTGGTAAAAAAATATTACATTTTGATGAGTTAAATGCCATCTTAGTCCCTGTGGTTTGGGCTATTTTGTCAGTTTAGTCCAAATGTTTGAAACGTTATCATTTTAGTCCAAATAGTTTCAAACGTTGCCATTTTAGTCAATTGGGTTAACTTAATTCTTTATTCTGTTAGCTAGAATGGCAATTCAGTCATTTTATATGGTCGAATTGTCCTTTTAGTTAACAGAATTACATATAAAATGATTGAAACGCCCTTCTAGTTAATAGAAAAATGGATGGAGTTAACTCAGTGGATTAAAATGGCAACGTTTGAAACTATCTGGACTAAAATGGTAGCAATTCAAACATTTGGACTAAACTGACAAATGACCCAAACCATAGGGACTAAAATGGCATTTAACTATTTTTTAATTTAATTAATAAAATTGGTCCGGAGATAGATGAAGTCCCCATCTAGACACACACATTGTTGACTCACCGAGTGTGAAAGAAAGTTAGGGTTTATGAGTTGAGTACCCATCAACACAGATTCTGCATTTCAATTCAGGTATTATTTCGTTTATTTTAGGGTTTATGAGTTGTTTTATGCTTTCTGTTTTCCTTGTGATGTTTGATTTTAGGGTTTATTTCTGTCATTTTGATTGTGTTATATTCCCTTTTTGATAGCTGTTACTTTCATCCACAGAACATGCGTCTGTGTGTTAATCGATAGAAATAGCCACCAAATTTAACCGCTCTTTAGCCATTGGTGTGATAATTGGGTGTTTCCAAAGTTATTTTGTCACATATAATATAAAGTGTTGGAGGATAGATGGTTGTGGTGTGTTTCTTTTGCTTCAAGTTGTTATTATCTCTTTAATGCTGTTGAGTGTTTCATGCTTAAAATAATTATTTAAAGAATAATTAACTGATGAAACTAGAGTGTAGCAAGTTTAGCTAATTATTTGATAACCCAGCCTTTTTGTTGTGTGTGCTAGCTAAGTATTAAACTGTAAATTGAAATGAAAATCGTATAATTGTCATTTGTCGCATCCAAACATAAGCTGAAGTAGATAACTGGACTATAAACTGATATAGGCTTCACCGGATAAACTATAAATTGGAACGAATATGGTATAATCGTTGCATCCAAACAGTACTGATGTATGACCTTTTTCTTGTGTTATACATTCTCCTAATGTTGTATTTGGCAGCTTATGTGCAGCGTTATTTAGTATCAGTCTGACTAAAACAACCTAAGATGAAAGCTAAACGTCTGACTAAAGCTCAACGATTGCCGTCGACTACAATCAACACACTCCCTCAAACCATAATAGAAAACATCCTATGTTTTTTACCTATTCGAGAGGCAGCACGGACAAGTATCCTCTCTAGGGAATGGAGGTACAAGTGGACCACAATTCCCAAACTTGAGTTTGGTTCGTCTACTTTGTCCAAAGGAAAAAACAAAGAGAAGCTACCATCTGACGTAGCAAGTGCAAGGAAAAACATGGACGAAAGGTGTAAACTTTTCAATGCTATACACCAAGTTCTGTTAATGCGCCAGGGTCCAATACACGAGTTCACCTTTCACTCGAACAAAAGCTACCACTGTTTTGAACTTGATCAAATAATATTACATTTGTCAAGGAACCATACTGTCAAGAAATTAACACTTGCGTTTGATTATATGCATCTGTATAAGTTACCCTTATGTGCCTTCTCTTTGCATCAGTTAACAGACCTATATCTCCGTAATGTTGTTATTGACCATCAACCAATATTCAGTGGATTTGGTAGCCTTAGAAGCTTATGCTTGTATTATGTAAAGATCTCAACAAAAGCTCTTCTTCATCTTTTATCTAATTGTTCATCACTTAAGAGGTTCACTTTGGTAAGTTCTTGCTTGAATATTTATTCTCATGGGCTTTTTAAACTTATCTGAATATTGTAAGTTACTGCAGCTAGGATCTATCGGTCATAAAGATTGCACAATTATTGAGCTATTTGATTGTCTACATGTGATTGAAGATCTGACCATCTATGGGTACAATGCCGATCAGGTAATATCTGTTTTTCCACATAATATGTAAGTGAAAGAAAAGAAAATCAAACTTCGGTTGTAAAATTTTGTTTGCTTATTGTAGCTTGTTCTAGACTCGGTTCCAGAAGAGCTTTCAACCTCACTAATCCACCTCAAATACTTTTGTTTCAAAAGAATGTCTTTAGATGGCGACGATCATTTAACTTTCCTTGCTGTTTTGCTCAAATGTTCCCCAAACTTGGAGCACATTGAGCTAGAGGTAAATCTGTTATTTTAATTCTCACCAAAATCTACTGACAAAAATAATGAATACCCTTGCTGTAGGCTGAAACGGGGTATAATGATGAAAATGAGATATATTCTGGTATATTGGAAAAATACTCAGATGTTTGGATGGAGCATATGAAGGAATTGGTGGTTGATTATTTTAACAACTCGAAGCCTTCAATGGAGTTTGTGAAGTTTATCTTGGCCAGGTCTCCTAAGCTGAAGAAGGTGTTGATAGGTAGTGTGGTTAAGAAGGATGAAGAGGCGGAGATGTTAAAAGTTCTCTTACAGGCCCCACGCGCATCACCGGTAGAAATCGTTGTAAAGTAGTTGGGACGGGACGACAACATCAAAACTAGGGATGTATATGAGTTAATTGCTCGAAATCGACAACATCGTTGTAAATAGTTAATTGCATCACCACTGAATATTGCTTATATTAGTTAGTTATTTTGGATGCTGGTATTCACAGTAGGTTCACTCAAAACTAGGGATGTATATGAGTTAATTGCTCGAAATCGACTCGTTAGAAGCTCGGGTCGTTTTGATTTCAATGAACTTGAGTGGGCTCATTAGTCTATATAATATATATTTACATTATGCATTAGGAGTATGGGGAAGGATAAATCGAAAACCCACTTGAGTTGAGAAAACTCAGAAAACCTTTGTAGAAAACCCATGTAAACTTAAGAAACATTTCTAAAAAAAATAGGAAATGTAATATACATATATTTGAATATTTTTAAAAAAGAAACACAAAAAAACACCAAGTAGTTTTTTTTTTTAAAAATGTTAAAAATTTCAGGTTACATGATATATATGTCCAAAAAAAATGTAACATACAAATTTTCAACATTTAAAAAAAAAACTAGTAAGCGTTTTTTTCATTTTTTTCATACATAGGTCCGTGTACATTTATATTACATTCCTTATTTTTTTTAGAAAAAAATAAAAATGTTACATAGGGTTTATTTGGGTTTTCTCAACTCACTTGGGTTTTCGATTTATCTTTCCCCTTAGGAGTATTATCCATACCTAAAAACTTATTGTTTAAGTTTTCATACTTAATCAGACCGACATATACAAGTTTTACGTATTAAGAGTGTCAAACAAACAATATATTGAATGATTAAGGAATTTTTCCACATTTCAAATACAGTGAAGAGATACCAAATTGATATCTTACCTTGTTTCTAAAGTAAAAAGATTGTCTTTTCTATTATTATTTAGCATCTCCATCACCAGATATATTTATCTTGATCTGTTATTTTTTCAAGAAATCATTTCCTTTTTCTTTAGACAAAGATAAACTAAAATAAATAAGGGGCTAGTGGTTTGGGTCATGACATCACCGGTAGAAATCGTTATAAAGTAGTTGGGACGACAACATCAAAGACTTTAGATAACTCAAGAATTAGTTTAAAGAAGTATGATGATAATCTAGACGTTTTGCTACTTGTTTTTCTGCTTATATTAGTTGGTTATTTTGGATGCTGGTATTCACAACAGGTGCACTCAAAACTAGGGGTGTATATGAGTTAATTGCTCGAAATCGACTCGTTAGAAGCTCGGGTCTCTAGAGATGTAAACCAACAAACCATACTGACAAAAGTGAAACGCACACAAAAAAATGAAGTATTTTAAACCAATAAACCTTGGCCTACGGTAAAATACAAATCAAAACATATATATATTTCCAGGATCTGACCTTGTGCCCGTCAAATTATCACCGGCGAATTGGTTTCAAATCAAAAGATATTCTGGTTAAGCTATACAGAGAAAGGATTGTAGAAAAACCCTAATCAATAAAGAAGGATGAATGCCCATGACATTATAGTCTAGTCTCATTTTGGGGTGGGATACGGCTTTAGACCAGTAGGTCCTGAGTTCGATTCCCACAATGGGGGGTTTTCCATATTTTTTTGGGTTTTCTCCTAATTTGGTGTATAGGTATTATTGCTTAGTGGAGATGGATATGAACAGGTGGTTCCGCTGGTGGCACGACAATACTCTAGTGGTCCGTCAATGATCAAAATTTGTCGTTCAAAAAAAGGATGGACAATCTATAAAGTTAGCATTTCTAATGCATAAAATTCAAATAAAAATTCAAACAATTAACAAATGTATCATTGTAAAATCAACATGACATGAAATTAAAGTAAAATCCTATACAAATTGTGGATTCAGAACACATATTACGGTCAAGATGATAAAGATGTAGATGAAATCTTCACAGTAGAATCGCCAATGTAGAAGACGACATAGATTTAGGGTTCTTGATTGTAAGAAAATTGAATGAATAGGGGAATGAAAAAGGAAACTCCCATTGCAAAAAGAGTGGACTAAGAGTTTTAAAAGAGAAGATAGAAAGGAAAGGGTTTACTGATTACGGAAACTCCAATTTGATAGAATGTTGTGTGAGATAAAGAAGCGTGTGTGAGGAGACAGAGGTTGTGAAAGTTGCCGCTCAAAACGTATATGTGAGAAAGATCATATTGTCATGTGACAATAATAGTCTTAGTTAATGTCATATGGTACAAAATTGTTTTGTTTTAGTATAGTTAATAGACTAGATGTTAGAAGGTAAAAGATACAAGCCATTGCCCTATAAAAAAACTTTAACTTTTATAAAAACTCATAATAAAACATTAAAACATATAAAACCTTTTGATCTATTTTTGTTTTGATTGCTATATTGGCTGCCAATACGGTATCAAACGAATTGAATTTATTTTTAATTTCTCTTTTTGTAATTGTATTCTTTTTTTAAGAACAAAGTATATTAGTATTTTGCTTTTGTAAGTTGAGATTTAGCATTAGATCAAAAGAATTTTTAGTTAGATTTATTTTTTTGTCATCACTTCACAATATATTTCCAGATCTTATATAAGGAACATGATTTTGCTTTTGTAAAAATACTTTTTGATAATTTTTGTATAGAAAAAATATATTAAACGTAGATTCTTAATGCATGATTATTTTCTTTCAGGCCATATAGATGTGTTGTTAAAGTATACGTATCCAGATAAAAAAAATTCAATAACAAATAAGATTATAATTTGTAACATATAGTTGAACGATACTTTTTAAAAAATATAAACATGTAAATATTGTTTTGGTTATGTTATGACTTTATTTTTTAATTTTTTTTTTTCGGTTTGATGTATTATGTACGAGTACTGAAATAAACCGAACCAATACCGATCGAATTTCCCTTGCCACCCCGCAGCAACGCGCGAGTTGAATCATCTAGTAACAATAATCATTCAATGTGCATTGGAAGTTTAACTTTGAGTTAAATGCCTGGTTGGTCCCTGTGGTTTGTAGAAATTTCAGATTTGGTCCCAAGACTTCAATAATTACACACTTGATCTCGGTGGTCGTAATTTTTGCACTCGGGTGATCCTTATCACTAACTTATGTTAGATGTCTCAGTTAAGTGTGTGTTAAATGACCAAAGTACCCTTACTTAATAAAAATAGCTTAATAAAAGTTTAGGGGTCCTACCCCAAACTTGCATAATTCTCTCTCTCGCTCCTTAGCTCTAGCGCTTTCTCTCTCTCTTCCCTAAAACCACCGAAGACCCATCACCACTAGGGACGACAATTATTGACACGACCCGTTAACCTGACACGAAAAAAACAGGTTTGGGTTGACTAACACGACCCGTTTAAAAAAAGGGGTCGGGTTCGGGTTGACTCGTATTAAAAACGGATCGGGTTCGGGTTGACACGTATAAAAACGGGTTGACCCATTAACCCGTTTAACTATTTAGATAAAAAATCTTTGATATTTTTGTTTTTGTTTTTTCGGTTTCTATTTTACATAGTTAGTTATAATAATGTTAATTTTGACACATTATATTCTTTATTATTTATCACACTCATACTCATCATTAAACATGTTATCGATAACCCGTTTAAAACCGAACAACTCGTTCATAAATCGTCAACTTATATCACTCATTTAAAGATATGGGTTAAACGGGTCGGGTTTAGGTTGACCCGTATTAATATGGTTCGGGTTAGGGTTGAAATATTTGACCCGAATAATAATATGGGCCGGGTTCGGGTTGAACATTTCAACCCACCAACCCGTAACCCGTCAACCTGTCAATCCGGCACAATTGCCACCCCTAATCACCACCCAATCACCTCCACCACCTTCTTTTTCAACTTATGTGTCATTAAGACGTCATTGCCAGAAAAACATGGAGGTGGAGGTGGTGGGTTTATGGTTATGGTGGAGGTGGAGGCGGTAGGTTGAAGGTGAAGGTGGTGTTGGAGGGTTTACGTTGGAGGTGGAGGTGGTGGTGGTGGTGGGTTGAAGGTAACGGTCGTGGTGGGTTGAAGATGGTGGTGGTTGTGGGTTTACTGTGGAGGTGGAGGCGGTGGGCTAAAGGTGACGACGGAAGTGGTTGGTTTACGGTGGAAATTGAGGCGGTAGGTTGAAGGTGACAATGGAGGTGGTGGTGGTGGTGGGTTTACGGTGGAGGCGGTGTGCTGAAGTGACGACAAAGGAGGTGGGTTGTTGTAAGGACCTGCAAAAATGCCCAAAAACGACCCGTAAGTGAAAACCCGGACCCCTGAAACCCTAGTGCTCATGAAAAAACCAAGAAATCAAGATTTTTAGACTTCTCGTGGGCCGCGTAAGCCTACGCGGGCCGCGATAGGACAACTGGTGACCAGGACACGCTTTAGGCCACGTGTCAGCTACGTGGCGGGCCTACACGTGACACGCTAGCCCTAGTTGTAGACTAGGTGGCCCTCGCGGGCTGCGTAAGGTATAAGTGAGGGTTTACGCGGGCCGCGTAAGACCCAATTTTCAGCTATAAATGGGACAGGCATGGGCAGTTCATCTGTGTGCGAGAAAACTATCAAAATCACACATTTTTTGTTCGAAAATCACATTCAAAGTAGGAAAACGCTGCTACGATAAAGGGTATTAACTCGATCACTGCTACGATACAATGTCCAATCGATTAAAACCGATCCGATGGATGTTTAAGTGCTGCCCGAATACGGGCTATACTTTGTCATTCGTCGTGAGGGTTTTGATTTTGTGAGTTATCGTAAACGTTGTATTAAGTTACTGACCTAATTCGTGTGCATTGTTATTTAACTAGGTTACCAGGCTAAAATCAGTAGATAAAAACTCTGCCCGTCTAAATTTGCAATATGAGTCATTCTCTTTTTACCAAATTGTTTCCAAAACCCTATTTGTTTCAAAGTTATAATTACAGGGATTAAGTCTTTGTAATCTTCAATTACTGCCGGTATGTGGGGTTTTGTATACATTACTTGATACCCGTCACCATTGGACAACGGGTTAGCCAATGGGTGATCTGACCATAGTCACAGATACTGTCAAGTGACAAATACCGATTTGGGGTAATTGGTTGATAAAAACAATGTAATCACCCTTAATACTGTATATTATAACAATGTGTCGTTTTGTACAAATTGAGTGACTCGCCAGTATTTTCCCTGCTGATAAAAATCTTTTTAAACATGTTTCATGTGATTTACTGTGAACCAGGGATAAGTGCCGTGTAGCACCCCGGCTTGAAGAATGTGGCTCAGTAAATAAAATAAATAAACATGTTGTTTTTTGTAAAAATAAGGAATTTCCTCGTGAAATTTCCTCTATTGTAAATAATGGGGCCTGTCCCAATTTGTGAAATAAAATAATTGGGCATTTCAGTTTAAACGATCCTGTTAATATTTTCGCTGCCAAATTAAATACAAATACCACGGGTTTCTGTCCCGCGGCTTCCGGACCGGATAAAACTGAGCCGGGGGCCGTGATAGAAAAAGGTGGTATTAGAGCCACTGATTTAAGCCAATTAAGTATTTAGAAATGCTTAATTTTCAGATTGCCATTTTTGTGATTCTGTGAATTTAAGTTGATAAATAAAATTTTAACTTAGAATTGTGTGTGTTTCTTCATGTGTGCTAACAACATGAATGAACTATCGGAGGCACTCCGAAACTTTACTATCCATAGCACTAATATGGATACCATTGGCTCCGACACCTTAACTGGCTACCAGGCTGATACTGAAGAACCAGTAGTATTCCAGGCCCAGCCGCAGGAGAAACCAAAGCCGAAAAAGAGAAGGAGAATCTTAGACTGGAAACGTGGGCGTAGGAAAAAGCCAGCTGCACAGAAGGTTAAAAAGACTGAGGATCCGAAGGATAAAGGGAAAGGAAAAGAGACCGGGGAAAGTTCCGGGCAAGCTCAAGAAATGCCACCATGGGAGGAGCTGGATCGCAAACTGGCAAATTGTGACCTCATCGAACCTGCCAATGAAAACCTCTTCAATTACTCCGCTGAATCCCAACTTCCAGTTAATTTAGAACCAGCTATCCCAGATCCTATTGTCAACTCCCAACCTGTTATCGGCCAACTGGAGGAATGGTGGACAAACGACTGGCAGTTTCAGAATTTTATGAATAATTCCAACGTCTATTTTCCCCAATTTGACCATGAGCCTGCACCAAACCCACCTATGAGCGCAGAAAACTTGGCTGAACTCCGTCATTATGGCGAGGAGCTGGTGGAGGCAGTAAATAGAATTAGGGATGTGGGGGAGAAAATCACATGGAAATACGACGAGAGGGAGCGTCGTTTCTGAGAGGCCAGTCATCTGTGGTTATGTGTTTAATAATAATAATATAATAATAAAAATACTAATAATAAAAATATAACCATGTAAAATAACTTAAATAAAACTTTTGTAATATAACTGGTATGTATCGATGCATACTAATATATATATATATATATATATATATATATATATATATGAAAGTCGCAAAGTCGACAATTTTGGCTATACATGATGACGTGATTATGTGTGATTGCTTTATTGCGTTTGGTTGTTAATTATTTTATACCAATAACTTATATATATTGTTAATTATCAGATGGAACATGTTGTTAATGAACCAGTTAACGAAGTTAACCAATCTGAGCAAAACAATGATGATCACTTTCTTAATAGGCAAGATATAGAAAATATCGTTGCCCAGGGAATAGCAAATGCTATCCCAGCAATCGCCGCTGCTATTAAAAGCCCTGTTGAGCCTTCACAAGCCAACCCCAGTAAACGCACGCGCGACGATAATTTCAGTAACAGTGTTAACGGAGGCGGCAATAATGACGACAACGTGATTCAAGCCCCAATACTTAAGAAAATGAAAGTTGCAACACCTGGTTGCACTTATAAAGAATTTCTTGCCTGTAAACCTGTTGAATTTGCAAGCAATGAAGGGGCGACTGCTGCACTGCGTTGGTTGGAAAAGACCGAGGCAGTAATTAAAATAAGTAAATGTGCCGAGGAAGACAAGGTCATGTACGCGTCGCATCTTTTTAAAGAAGGAGCGTTAGAATGGTGGAACACGGTACTACAAACCAAGGGAAGTGATTTGGCTTATGCCATGAATTGGGAAGAATTTAAGAGATTGGTGGAAAGAAAATTCTGTCCTGAATATGAAAAGGAACAAATGACAAATAAGTTCCTAAACCACCGGATGGTGGATGTTGATTGTCGAGGGTATACTTCGACATTCTTCGAGTATGCTAGAGTTGTACGTACCCTGGCTTCGCCAGAACCAATGCTTATTTCTCGCTATATTTGGGGTTTGATTAGCGAAATTCGTGATATCGTCAAAGTTGCGAGACCCCGCATAATTGACGATGCGGTGGAATTAGCCAACACCTTGACCGACGGACTGATACGCACGAGAGAAGAAAACAGGAAGAAGGAATTGGCCCAAAAGATTACCCAAGGGTTTCGTGTGGGTAATAATTTCAAAAGAAAGGGGACTGGGCAATCTTCCACCTCTCCATTTTGCAGAAATTGTAAAAAGAAACATTTTGGAAAATGTAATGAAACCTGCGACTTCTGCAAAGCTTTGGGGCATCGAGAGGAGGAGTGCAGAAAGAAAACAAAGATCTGCTACAACTGCGGCGAAGCTGGACATTTTAGACCAGAATGTCCTAAGCTGGTCAAACCAGCTGACAATAAGGCCAAACCTGCTGAAGGGGCTACTAAGAAAAACGCAAGAGCCTTCCAGCTGACAAACCAAGAAGCAGATCTGATTCCGGATGTGATAGCTGGTACGTTCCTAGTTCATGATGTTTACGCAAAAGTATTATTTGACTCTGGTGCAAACCAAAGTTTCATAAATACTTCATTCTGCTAAGCTCTTAAGCAACCTTTAACCAAACTTAGACAGGTTTTTACGGTAGAAACGGCAGATGGGAATTCTGTTAACATCGATAAGGTTTTGCAAGGAGGAATAATAGAACTCTTAGGCCATAAATTTTCTGCAAACATGTTACCTATGAATTTAGCTGGATTCGATGTTGTGTTAGGAATGGATTGGTTGATAGCCAACCATGCTCAAATCCTCTGTGATAAGAATTCCATCGAAATTCATACATCCAGAGGAGAAGTAATTGTGGTTAGAGGAGATAAGCCACGAAAGCCAATGAAATTCATTTCCGTAATGAAAGTGGCCAGCTATTCAAGAAAACAAGGAATAGTATATATGATTTCTGTAGTTATTAATACCAAAAGTAAGGAACTCAAGGAAATTCCAGTAGTATCAGAATACCCTGATATATTCCCAGAAGAACTACCTGGATTAGCACCCGATAGGGAAGTAGAATTTAGAATTCGTCTAATTCCTGGAACTACACCGATAGCTAAGGCACCTTATCGATTAGCCCCCACCGAAATGTTAGAATTGAAAAAGCAGTTAGATGAATTATTAAGCAAAGGATTCATACAACCTAGTTCATCCCCTTGGGGAGCACCAGTGTTGTTTGTGAAAAAGAAAGATGGTTCAATGAGAATGTGTATCGATTATAGGGAATTAAATAAGGTTAGCATTAAGAATCGATACCCATTACCTAGGATTGATGATCTTTTCGATCAACTTCAAGGAGCTAGATACTTTTCTAAGATAGACTTGCGCTCAGGATATCATCAGTTGAAGGTACAGGAGGAAGACATACCTAAAACAGCTTTCAGAACTAGGTATGTTCACTACGAGTTTACAGTCATGCCATTTGGATTAACGAATGCTCCTGCAACATTTATGGACATGATGAATAGGATCTGTAAGCCGTATTTGGATAGATTTGTGATTGTCTTCATCGACGATATACTTATGTTGGGATTGAACCCTATCAGAGGAACAAATAATTAAAGCCAAAACTGGATCAGAGCAGTGGATCCAGAATAAGCAGACGATTACAGTTAGTTCATGCAAATCTCTCCCCTTGAAAGTGGTTTTGTATCTACTGACCTCCTATCTGCTGATCTTACTAAGTGCTGACCTACAACTGCTGCTTTGCATCTACTGACCAATGTCAAAGACTGATGGAAGACCAAAGCTCTGCTGACTAAATCTACTGCCTTGAGTCAAGTACTGCTGATCCGGACAAGCACTGCTGGGTTCACAGCAGTGGAAGGATGCAGCAGCTGTTTAAGTGTCTTTTATGCAAAGAAATGTAATAGCAGTAGTTAGTACATCAGAGTTTGTATAGATCAGTGGTTAGAGTTTGTTAGGAGGTTAGATGTCACTTTCATGGTGACGTTAGCTAAGATGCTCAGTGGTTTGCAAGTGCCTATAAATAGTTCAGTACTTTGTACTGTTCTATTATCTCTTTCACCACATCGTCTTCTTTGCACGAACAAACTACTGAGCTCTGGCTGAGGGCGAGTTTGCATTCATTCATCAATCATTGTAATCGGTGTTGAAACAAATTCAATCTTTCGATTCATTGTGTAAAGATGTTTGATAAAAGTATTACTCTCGTTTGATTGTATGCAAAGTTTGTTTTCATTATAATTCCGCTGCACAACTCTTTCATTTCCATCTTAATTTCAAACGAAAATACAATCAAAAAGAAACTCAGATCCAACAATTGGTATCAGAGCTTGGACAGTCAAATTTGATTTAACAATCATTTTGACGTAAATAGTTCAGCTCATAACAGTTGATACTGATCGTTTGTTCGTCCGTTGAAAAACAGAGCAAGGATTAATCACCATTAAAGTTGATTTCTCAGTGTCTGTAAAACAACAAGAATGACGTCACAATCTCAGGATGATAAAAACAACATCGGCTCGCTTTTTAAACCACCTATGCTAAAAAGAAATGAGTACAACATCTGGCAGAGGAGGATGGGTCACATCCTTGCTCAACAAAGCACATGTTGTTGGAGGTCTGTCATTTATGGTCCCCATGTTCCTTCAGTGCCAAGCGCTGAAGATGCTAAAAAGTTCGTTCCAAAACCAGTTGAAAATTATACCGAAACCGACTTTCAAAAGATCGAACTAGATGCTAAAGCTTTTAGCATCATAGCATCAGCGCTGCCCAATGAGATATATGCTGGACTGTTACACTGTAACAGTGCCAAAGAGTTATGGGATGCACTTAAGGAACAGTTTGGGGGAACTGAAGAAGTCATAGAAAACAATAGGGAAATCCTGAACCAACAGTATGAAACATTTTGCTACGTTAAAGGTGAATCACTAACGCAACAATTTGAGCGTTTTAGTTGTCTCATCAGTGAACTGAGGCTTGTTAACACCACTTTTACAAACTCAACTCAAAATAGCAGGTTCCTCAGGTCACTGCCAGAAAAATGGGACACTATAGCTTTTGTCACCCGAAACTCACCTGAATTCAAGGATCTGACCTTGACCCAACTCCACGGTCGACTCCTGACCTATGAAAGGGAGTTGAACCAGAAAAGGAGGTTACAAGAGTCAGGAAAAGTTACCGATGATTACACTTTCGGTAATACTGCTCTTCTGGGTCAAGAAGAATCTGGGAGCAGTGGTAAGGATCAGGGTTATGATCACTTCATTGACATAACTGCTGGTGCAAATTTTAACAACCCTGATCCTCACTCTGCAAGTTATGCATTCACTGCTAACGAAAACCAGATGTCAGATAATCTAAGCTTTGAACTCAATGATTTACAACATTTCGATCCCACTGACTTAGAGGAAATGGACATCCTACATCAACTGGCTTTGCTAAGTGTTAGAACTAGCAAATTTTACAAAAGAACAGGGCGAAAATTTCCAGGTTTGCATGGGAATCTAAGGGTTGGGTTGGATAAATCGAAAATCAAGTGCTACAAGTGTAATAGGTTGGGACATTTTGCTAGGGAATGTAGGAGTCAAACTACTGGTCCCATAATTACTCATCCTAGCTCAAATCCTAGACCTCAAAACCAAACCACTGTGCACTATGCCCAGTATACCCCAGCAGCTCAAGTGAACACTGCTCACTATGCTGCTGCCCCTGTGCCAGTACACTATGTCCAAACTACTGTTCCACAAATCCAATATGTTCAAACCCCTGCTCCACAGGTACAAGTGCAACCTGTTGCACCTCAAACCACTGCTCCAGCAGCAGTACAACCAGATCAACAAAGTTTTTTCACTCAAGGGTTTGTTGACTGGAGCAGTATGCCTGAAGATCTTAGTGATGAAAATTTTGCACTCTATGCTTCTAATGATTCTTCTCATGATGAATTTTGTTTAATGGCATTAGAGACAATACAGGAGGGGGTTGAAACTGAGGAGGAACAGCTGTGCTTTGAAGCAGTGGATGAGGTGACTGAAGCAGTGGTTACTGCTGTAGCTGGTGAACTACTGTTGGGAGAAAGTTCAGGTACCCTGATTGAACCAATGACAGATCCATGGTCCGTTGAGGACAAAGAAGAAGAAAAGGAAGAAAAGGCTGGTGAAAAGAAGGAAGAAAATGCTGATGTTGATGAAGATCATCAATGTGATTGTGCAATGATGGCAGCTGCCAAGGGAGCTTCTGCATGCTTTGACAGTCTTTGGTATGTAGATAGTGGAGGCTCCAGGCACATGACAGGATGTAAAGCCCTCCTCAAAGACTTTAAAATCCATGGTGGGGGTGATATATCCTTTGGAAATAATAGTAAAGGAAAAGTTCTGGGGTCGGGTACAGTGGAGTCTGGAAAAGTAAAATTTGAAAATGTCAATCTAATAGACAATCTAAAATTCAACCTTCTGAGTGTGTCCCAAATGAGTGACAAGGGATTTGGGTCATTCTTCACAAAAGACTGTTGTAGGATTGTTGGACCAGAAATGGTCAAAAAGATTGAAGCAATAATCAACTCTGGTCAAACTAAACTTGTTGCTCAAAGAAGTGGCAATGTTTATGTTGTTGACATGTCAAAAGAGTGTCCCAGAGCTGATGCCTGTCTGTTCTCAGCTGCCTCTAACAAAGAGACAGAACTTTGGCACAGAAGGCTGGGACACACAAATCTTAAGACAATCACAGAAATTTCAAAAAATGGTTTGGTGAGAGGCCTACCACAAAAATTGTTTTCATGTCCTGAACATTGCATTTCCTGTTTAAAAGGAAAACAGCATAAAAGTTCTTACAAGTCCATTGAAGAGTCCAAAACAACCCAGTGTTTGCAAATGCTACACATGGATTTGTTTGGCCCAGTTCAAGTCATGAGCCTCAAAAAGAAAAGATATTGTTTGGTTATTGTTGATGACTTTTCTAGGTTCACATGGACTTTCTTTTTGCACTCAAAAGATGAAACTGCAGGCATTTTGCAAGACTTTGTAATACAGGTTGAAAAGCAATTTGACCTTCCAGTGAAAAGCTTCAGGAGTGACAATGGCACAGAATTCAAAAATAGGGAGTTGGATGCCTTCTGTGTGAAGAAAGGGATTGTAAGGCAGTACAGCATCCCTAGAACACCAGAGCAGAATGGGGTAGTGGAAAGGAAGAACAGAACTCTGATTGAGGCTGCCAGAACCATGCTGGCAGATTCAGGTTTGCCATTAACTTTCTGGGCAGAGGCAGTAAACACTGCTTGCTATGTTCAGAACAGAGTTTTAATAAACCCCAGGCACAAAAAGACTGCCTATGAAATTCTGTATAAAATTAAACCACTGATCTCATATTTCAAAGTGTTTGGCTGCCCATGCTTTATTTTGAACCTAAAAGATTCCATTTCAAAATTTGCAGCCAAAATTGATTGTGGTTATCATCTGGGATACTCAACCACTGCCAAGGCCTACAAAGTGTTCAATACACGGACCAAGGCAGTGGAGGAGACTTTGAATGTTAAGTTCAATGAACTCTCATCAATGAAAATCCCAGCAAATCCTGCAGATCTGTTTGATCTTGAAAAATTTACTTTTGAAAATACTGCTGTCAAGACTAACAGTGCAGGTCCATCAGAGGATACAACACCAGACTATGGGTATGAAATCATCATCCCTCAAAGGTCTGCCACAAAGGGAAAAGCACCAGCTGTTCAAAACAGCTGTCAAAGCTCAACCACTGCTACCTCAACAGTTGTTGACCAAAGTAGCCCATCAACCACTGCTTCCACATCCTCAAACACTGCTGACAAAAGTCCTCAAACAGTGGATAAAAGTCAGCAGTTGTCCTCTTCATTACCTCCTATACCACCACCTTTTGAAGCCAGTGCTGGATCATCAAAGTCCCCAGCAGTGGTTAGCTCAGATGATACAGATTTGCAGCCTTCACCAACCAATGCCATCATACCATACCAAGGAGATTTAATCTTCTTGAGATCTCATCCACCTGATCAAATCATTGGCAACATAAATGAAGGGGTACTCACAAGAAGTCAAACCCAAAACATTTGTCTTTTTGCTGGTTTTCTATCACTCCATCAGCCAGTCAAGTACCAAGAGGCACTGAAAGACAACAGCTGGGTAGAAGCCATGCAAGAGGAACTCCAACAGTTTAAAAGACAACAAGTATGGGAGCTTGTACCACTGCCAGAAGAGGTTAGTCCCATTGGCACAAAGTGGGTCTTCAAGAACAAAACTGATGAAAGGGGTATTGTTGTCAAGAATAAAGCCAGGCTTGTGGTTCAAGGTTACAGACAGGAAGAGGGGATTGATTATGATGAAACATTTGCCCCTGTTGCAAGATTGGAAGCCATTAGACTGTTCCTAGCCTTTGCTGTCAACCACAATATGAAGGTGTTTCAAATGGATATCAAAAGTGCTTTCCTCTATGGTACAATTCAAGAAGAGGTGTATGTTTGTCAACCTCCAGGTTTTGAGGATCCATTTTATCCAGATCATGTCTACAGGCTAAACAAAGCCTTGTATGGCTTGAAACAAGCACCTAGGGCCTGATATGAAACTCTTTCCAACTTTCTACTCTCCAATGGTTTCAAAAGAGGTACCATTGATAAGACATTGTTTTTAAAATGGAGAGGGAAGGATTTAATGATTGTCCAGATTTATGTGGATGACATTATTTTTGGAAGCACATGTAACTCAATGTGTGAAGAGTTTAGAGAACTCATGACAGCTGAGTTTGAAATGAGTGCTATGGGTGAGCTGCAATGCTTTCTTGGTCTCCAAGTACAGCAATTGCAAAATGGAACTTTCATTCATCAAAGCAAATATGCTAAAGAACTTTTAACCAAATTTGATATGAATGATTGTAAACCATGCAGCACACCCATGGCAACAAATAAGCTGGTCATGTCTGATGAAAAGGATGAGCTGATTGACCAAACACTTTATAGAAGCATGATTGGGTCCTTATTATACCTAACTGCATCTAGACCAGACATCATGTTTGCAACATGTGTCTGTGCAAGAAGTCAATCAGCTCCCAGAAAATCAAATCTCATTGCTGTAAAAAGGATCTTCAGATACATAAAAGGTGCTCCCACACTTGGTATCTGGTATCCAGCTAATGGGAACATCAAGCTTTCAGGTTTCTCAGACAGTGACTTTGCTGGATGTCACACCACAAGGAAGTCCACATCAGGAGGGTGCCAGTTTCTAGGTGATTGCTTAGTTTCATGGCAAAGCAAAAAGCAAGCAGCTGTTTCAACATCCACTGCTGAAGCTGAATACATTGCTGCTGCAAGCTGCACAACCCAACTTCTGTGGCTTCAAAATCAGTTGCTGGATTTTGGTATCACTGCCTTAAAGACACCACTCATGTTGGACAGTCAGGCAGCAGAAAATATCATCAAAAATCCAGTTTCTCACTCAACCACCAAACACATCGACATCAGACATCACTTTGTGAGGGATTGCTATGAAAAAGGTTTGATTTCTCTGCATCATGTCCCAACTAAAGACCAACTGGCTGATGTGCTCACAAAAGCACTTGATACAGCCACTTTTGAAAGTTTGGTCTCTAGGATTGGGATGCTGAACATGGAATAACAAGCAACATCTTGTTTTTCTATGAATAAAAGCAACAAAAAGTTTTCAGAAAATCAAAACTCCATCCTTAAAAATAGCTAACAATGAAAATTTTTCATTAAAATCCTTAAAAGTCTGCCATTAACCACTGATTGTTCAAAAGTTTGCTCTACTTCAAAAGTCTGTCCACTGCTGAAAGTCAACCCCTGCTCTCTCTTTATTTTGATAAACTCTGTTGTTCAAAAGCAGTGTATTATCCACTGATATGCTATCCACTGATAGTGAAAATCATCCACTGCTTTCATACCACTGCCTTCATCAGTCACTTTCACAAAAGTACTGTCCTTCACTTTCACCAGGGGTTGTCACGTGGGCAGTACATATTGGTCAGACTTTTTGTAACGGCTGCCACCTCATCCTTCACTTTCTTCCCTATAAAATCCCCTATTCACCACCAAAACAGGGTTTTACTGTCGAATTGAATTCTTAAAAATTCTCTTCTCAAAGCAGTTTTTCATCTCATTTCTTCACAAATTTCTTCGATCAATCATCCTCAAAATGACAAAATCAAAGAAATCTGCAAAACCCTCTTCCAAATCATCTTCGAAAACAGCCTCTCAAAAGTCTATCTCCACTGAAATCCCATATAAACCATCTCACAATCTCCTGGGTCTTCTCACAAAACCAGGAACCACCAATGTTTTCGATTCCATCATTGACATCATGGCAAAATCAAAGTACAAAACTTTGTTCACCGTCGATGCACCAATCTATTTGGCAACCCAAAGGGAGTTTTGGAAGAATGCAACCCTTGAAAAACAAGGAGACACTGCTACCACCATAAACTCTTCTATAAAGGGTAAAGCTGTCCAAATCACGCCACAATCCATTTCAGAGGTCTTTCAACTCGGTGATCAGGAAGGTAAAATTTCTTTCACTAAAACCGAGTTACAAACTGACTTCATTGAGAGAGGGTATGAAGCCACAATGATGAAGAAAATTACCTTAGAAAAAGGTTATTTTCCTTCTGCAACCAGATTTTTATTTCATACCCTCCTACTATGTGTTTCAAACAAAACCACTTCTTTCAATGAAATCCCTTTAAAGATTCAAAATCTGGGATATGCAATTCTTCAAGGAGAAAATTTTAACTATTCTCGGGAAATTTTTAAAGATTTGGTTAATAATGTTGAAACAAAATCATTCTTACTGTTTCCAAGGTTTTTAAGTTACTATTTTACAAAGAAATTCAGTAAGGATGATTTAGCTGCAATAAACCAAGGTGATCCTACTAAAATAAACAGTTTAACTACTGAAACTTTTTCAAGGATGTTAGCACCTTGCAAAACACAAGCAGAGGTGCCTGAGCAGATTTTAGCAGTTACAACTGCTCCTCAGGTATCTGCTGCTGAGCCCACTGCTCAAGGTGATCAAAGCAGCAGCACAACTGCTTTGAAACCCAGACCTACTATCTCCAAAAAGCCAAAAAGAAAAACTCAAAAACCCACAAAACCCATCAAAAAGGCAACTCTGGAGGATGAGATACCAGAGCTCCTGCCTGTGACAACACAAATGTCACAAGAAACCACTGCTGCTACTTCCTCACAGCAGTTGGTACAAATATCTCAACCCATAACCACAACTCCTCCTGCTTCTTCACAAAAAGAACAGGTTGTACAAATAGGGTCTCCACATCATGATGCTCTGGAAACACTCGTTTCTATCATCCACAGCTCAATACCCGGGGCAACTCCACTTTCTACACCATCCTTCACATCCACAATTCCCCCACCAACTAAACTGCTGTTGGATGCAATTGATTTGAACCAGGCATTAACCAGTCCTTCTCAATCACCTATCAATGAGAATATGCCTCAACCACTGACTGGGTCTGCTGTATCAATCTTTGCTAACCCACCAACACAACCTGAGGAGGTTAGACCCCTTGAGTTACAAGTAACTCTTGGTGGTAATCCAAGTGAAGCAGCCACTACAATTGTTACACCCACTGGGTTACATTTGGACAGTGGTTACATTAATAAGACTTCCTTGGAGGCAATTCCTTTGATAGCACCTCTGTCAACCACCAGTGGATTTATTTATCCTACTGGCAACATCAAAAGGTTGTCAAGTGTTGAAGGAAGAAGACCCCAGTACCAAGACAAAGGGGCATCAGTGGTTAATGTTTGGAGTATATTTCCTACATCAACTACTGATAAAACCACTGCTAGTGGGAAATCAGATGATCCCATTAAATTGGATGATGATTTAAAGTATCAAAAATTGACGGATCATATTGCAAAGCTTGATAACTCTGTTGCAGAACTCAAAGATATGCTACAACAGGTGTTACAAGTTCAGAAGGTACAAACAACTGATGTTCCACCTCAAGCACCTGCTCCACAAAGGGCACCTGCTACAAATGAGCTCTGGAATTTATTTCAACCTTTTCTCCATCAACAAGCAAAACTAGCAGATCAGCAACATGAAAAACATGTTCAACAGCTGAGAAATGCAATGGAGTCAAGGTTCAAGAACACTCAGGCTGATTTAAAGGCTCTCAAAACTCAGATCTTGCACACCACTGGCACTGCTCCTCCAAAAGTACGCTACATTTATCAACTCCCAGAAGATAATGCCAAAAAGGGGGAGAAAATTAAGGAGTGGAAAAAGAAGGGTATAGAGGATGGTCTCTATCTTGAACCAGAAAATTCAAACATGACCAAAAAGATCCCTTTGCCAGATGGCAGCAAGAAAATTGATGTGACAACAAATGAACTAGCAAAAGCAGTTGCAAGTGTAAAAAGGGATAGAGAGGCCAAAAGGAAAGCCAGGGTGGACAGAATGGATCATCCAGATCAGGGTACTTCTGGGTCAAAGGATCATGAAAATCCTGTTGAGAAAAAGAAGAAGCCTACTAGAAAAGTAAGGCAACCCAAATCCATTCCAACCAGACATTCAAAGTCTGCTCAAAAACCACCATACAAAACAGCTGATGCAACAGGAGTTACAAAAACTACTGTTTGTCAAACAGTTGTTCCATCAACACACACAACATCCACTGCTTTACCATCATCACCACCAAAAACAACACCTGCTGACATACAGCAGAAGACAGCAGATGTTATAACATCTGTTGTAATGACAACAGTGGTTGAAACACCAGTTGTTTCAACAGCTGTTAGTCAATCACAATCCACTGCCACTACATCTACCACCACTGTTCCATCCAAAACATCATCAGTCCCTCCTACAAAAAGGAGAAGACTAATTCTCAAAGATGATGACAATTCACCACCACAAACATCTTCAAAATCTTTAGCACTTGTCACAATTCCAAAACCTGTTCCTCTCTCTTCAGTCAAAATGTACAAGCCCTTACCTCCTGCAGGTGTTCAATTTCCTCTTGAATTAGCAGCTGTTAGAGAAGAAATAAAATCTTTTTACTTTGAGGATGACCCTGCCAAAAGGAGTTTGCCATCAATAAAAGGATATCCCTGGCCTAAAAATGTTGATGAATATTTGGAAATCAAGGCCAAGCAAGCAGAGGATATCTCAAAGAAAAACACACAAGGGAAATCTGATAAAGAAATTGCACAGAGAAGTCAATATTTGTTCACACAAGTCAGATCTCTAGAGCAATTTGCAAAAAAATGTTAGTCAACAAATTTCTGAAAGAGCAGCTGAAACTCTGAAGAAAGACTACATTGAAAGCATCATGGCTCACAAGAAGTACAAAGGAGAGAAATACATGTACAAAGAGTGGACCATTCCTGAACTTGAAAATGAAGCAGCAAGAATTCAAGACATGATAAAAAGGAAAGTCACTCACACTCCTCCTAACTGGGCAAAGTTTAGAAAGAATGTACCTGTCAAACAGGAAGAGCTGAGGAGAATGAAAGAGGAACTGGTAGCAGCTGATTATGGAAACAAAAGACAAGTTGCTAGATGGAAAGAAGATGTGGTCAGGGCTACTTACAAAAAGTTGGAACAATTAAGAAAGAAAGATCCCACAGTTCCTCAAAAGCCTGACTATCCTGAAGCAGCGGTTTCAAAAAGACCATCAAAGCTGCAAATCAGGAGATCCACAGCTCCAGTTGGTGCTGCCATCTACAAAAGAAGGCCACACAAACAGCTGATTGCTGAAACCATCAAAGAGTTAATGGAAGGTGAAGACCTTGGAAAAGATGGTATAAAGAAAATGATCATGGAAACTCTTGGCTTAGATCAATCTGCAAGTGCTGCTCAGCCAGCTATGAACAGGCCAGCCTCACCAAATACTTCTGCAAATAAACATCTCCCAAGAAACCCACCAGGCTCAAAAATACAAAAGTGGGAAACTGACAAACAGACCTGCGTATTGACTTTGCTCAGGTCTGGTGGAGAAGTGGAGAAAATATCAAGGGAACAAGCTCTTGGCCTGAGTCTTGAAGATTTGCAGGATCTCCTTGATCTTCCACTTAGCAGGGATGATGAAGATACAGATGCCCTAGACTTTGAATTACAATTTAAAGGTCAGATAAGGGAGCTGTTGATGAGGCAATAAAGTTTTCCACAAATAATGAAGAGTTTTGGCATTATCTGTTCCAGGGGGAGATTGTTGGGATTGAACCCTATCAGAGGAACAGATAATTAAAGCCAAAACTGGATCAGAGCAGTGGATCCAGAATAAGCAGACGATTACAGTTAGTTCATGCAAATCTCTCCCCTTGAAAGTGGTTTTGTATCTACTGACCTCCTATCTGCTGATCTTACTAAGTGCTGACCTACAACTGCTGCTTTGCATCTACTGACCAATGTCAAAGACTGATGGAAGACCAAAGCTCTGCTGACTAAATCTACTGCCTTGAGTCAAGTACTGCTGATCCGGACAAGCACTTCTGGGTTCACAGCAGTGGAAGGATGCAGCAGCTGTTTAAGTGTCTTTTATGCAAAGAAATGTAATAGCAGTAGTTAGTACATCAGAGTTTGTATAGATCAGTGGTTAGAGTTTGTTAGGAGGTTAGATGTCACTTTCATGGTGACGTCAGCTAAGATGCTTAGTGGTTTGCAAGTGCCTATAAATAGTTCAGTACTTTGTACTGTTCTATTAGCTCTTTCACCACATCGTCTTCTTTGCACGAACAAACTACTGAGCTCTGGCTGAGGGGGAGTTTGCATTCATTCATCAATCATTGTAATCGGTGTTGAAACAAATTCAATATTTCGATTCATTGTGTAAAGATGTTTGATAAAAGTATTACTCTCGTTTGATTGTATGCAAAGTTTGTTTTCATTATAATTCCGCTGCACAACTCTTTCATTTCCATCTTAATTTCAAACGAAAATACAATCAAAAAGAAACTCAGATCCAACAACTTATTTACTCCAAAAGCCAGGACGAGCATTGTGAGCATCTACGAGCACTCTTAACTCTATTAAGGAAAGCGAAACTTTACGCCAAATTCTCAAAGTGTGAATTTTGGCTACAGGAAGTGCAATTCTTAGGTCACATGGTGAATCACGAAGGTATTCACGTAGATCCCTCCAAGATAGAAGCGATCACCAAATGGAAAGTCCCGCAATCAGCTACGGAAGTTAGAAGTTTTCTAGGATTAGCTGGGTACTATAGTTGTTTCATTAAGGATTTGTCTAAGATAGCAGTACCATTAACTAAGCTAACCTGTAAAATAGTTAAGTTTGAATGAGGACCTAGGCAAGAAGAGGCTTTTAAGATTTTAAAGCAAAGGTTAACAAACGCCCCAATTCTTACCTTACCAGAAGGAACAGAAGATTTTGAAGTCTACTGTGACGCTTCTAAGCTAGGGTTAGGATGTGTACTGATGCAACGCAAAAAGGTAATTGTGTATGCCCCAAGGCAATTGAAAAAGCATGAAGAAAATTATGCGACTCACGACTTAGAATTAGGAGCAATAATGTTTGCCCTTAAGATTTGGAGACACTATCTGTATGGAAGTAAGTTTACAGTCTATACAGATCATAAAAGTTTAAGGTATATGAAGAAACACTAGATAAACGATCGGAATCAATTATCTAGGGGGTTTGAATCCGCATAAAAAGGTGGGTTTTCTCTCGTTTGACCCGATTACAATTGTTCTCCTTCTCCGGTGAATTCTGTAAAAAAGAAGCACCGTTAGCCTCGCCAAGGGGAGAAAGGGGTTCTCTCCTTGACCCGACTCCGGTGTGAGAATAAGTATGGGTTATGAAGAAGAAGATGTATTGTAGAAGTGTGTGTAACTTGAATTTCATACCTGAATAGTTCTCATATTTATAGCCGGGAGTCTTTGGGCGGGAAAACCCGTTAGTGAAAAGTTGACGGAAGATGCTAACCCCGTAAGCGGTTGTATTTCCTTCCGTCAAGCTTCTTGATCCGACGTGAGTGCACACGGATCGTGATTTAGATCGATGGCTGGGGTTTTGCCACGTGTAAAGTGATTAAGTGGATATTACTCTCCAATTACATGTCATCGTTGTGTTTTCAGGGATGCCTGAGGTGGCGACACGTGTCCAGACGGTTATAACCGTCTTGGTGGTGCACGATTGAATTCCTTCTAGAAGATTACTGCTGTAATCTGGTGTGACTCCTTATCGTGTGGAATCAGCTGAATAAATAAATCCCAAGTCTTGGTAAATAATATCCAAGTCTGGATATTGAGCGGAAGTGTTTTATCCTTTGCTTCGTGGGAGAGAGCGCAAGGACTTATGATTTCCTTTGGGCGCGCAAGTGTTGACTGTTGTTGTCATCTTAAGCCTTTCTTTTGGTAAGACCAGTGCGCGGCCGCGTAAGGTGAAAAGGTTAAAAGGCAAGGTTGTGGTATGGTCCCAAGTGTTTATTACAAGGTTTTTGGGACCTTACCCCTTCAAGTCCCCCCAGTCTAGTATTGCTCTTATGCAAGTAAGTGGGATACTAGACTTATGGGAGGGAAATGCTTTTTGGCGCGAAAAATAAGGAAACTTCCGGAAGAAGATTCCTTTGTTTATTTTTTAAAATCTTTGACTTTAGAGAGGACTGGTGCAGTAAAGACTGAGTGACAGGCTGTCACTGTTAGTTGTCCCTTACTGTCCGTGTTTTGCACGCGCGCGTGTACTCGCGTTTGTGTTGATTTTCACTCGCTCTGTCGCTTGGGTAACTGTGATGTCCGGAAAAGGTGTTATGGCGGTTACCGATGCTATTTATTGCGGTGAGTATATAAGTGTTTTTGAGTTGCCTCTTTCTGTTAATCATTACTCTGTTGAAATCTTTTCTTCTTCCTTTCTTTATTAACCGTTCAAGGAAAGGTTTATCATTTCTTCCTCTTATGTCAACCGGAGAACACCAAGAAGACCTATCTGAAGAAATGTCTGCTGAACTTCCACCGTTAAAGTGGCCCAGAGCGACCTTTGATGGTTTGGTTCAGAATTTGAAATTTCTGGAGAACTGGGGTGCTCTGTACCATGAAGAGGGACAGACGGCAGCGGATGCTCCGGCTGGGTATATCACCCTTTTTTGGGATTTTTTCTGTGAAGGTAACTTTCGTTTGCCTGTGACCAGATTTTTTATTGAAATCCTTGAGTATTACAAGTTGCATATTTCCCAATTGAACCCTATTGGCATGGTTAGGGTTCGACATTTCGAGTTTGTGTGCCGAACGATGCATATCGAGCCGACAGTTCCTCGATTTAGGGTTTTTTACCAAATGCATTGTATTCAGGGGTTTTATTCTTTCGTTCAGAGAGCATCTGCAAAGAAAATTTTGCAACATCCTCCAAAGTCTTTCCATGACTGGAAGCAAAAAAATCTTTACAGACTTTGTTGTCTTTTCATCTTTTCCTTATGCGCTTTTAAATCTTTACAGACTTTGTTGTTTTTTCAGAGGTTCCTGTTTCCCCTGTTCCCACAGAGCCACAGCCTGTGGTCAATGAAGAACTCCCACCTTCTCCGCCACGTGCCTCCATTGCTGATCAGTTAAAGACTACAGAGGTCCCTGAAGGTGGTGCTAAGAAGACTATTGAGGCTGAAGAGCCTGTTGATGCTACCGCAGAAGTTGAACAAGTTGTTGATCCAGGGGTTGTGGATGGTGCTGGTAATCCACGAACCCCTGAAACTGTTGCTCAAGTCCTGGGGAAAGAACACACTGCTGAAAAAACTTCAACTTCTTTCCCTAAACCTTCTGATGCTATGCCTGAGCATGTTGAGAAGGTTACTGTTGAGGAGCAAAGCTCATTTGCTGATGTTGATAAAAATTCTCCAATCCGCCCAGAGGAAACCCTTGGGGATTATTATTATAGAACTTACTCGGAGAAAGATGCTGCTGAGCCTCATGCCCCTGTTTGGAATTTGAAGAAAGGTGACACTTTTTCGGATTGGCGTGTGTGTCAAGATTGGCTGCAGGGAATATTTCCGCCTGGGGAGATCAAGTTTCAAGAAAGTCGGTCTTATGAACAAACTTATCAAGCTTACCTTGAGGAGACTGCTTCTCATGCTTCCACCACTCACCGCATAGTGCGTGAGTGGTATAGTATACATAAAGATTGGGAAGCTTTTAGGGTTTCCCAGAAGAAGTTTGCTGGTGATGAAAGGCGCTTAGCTCAGCTAAAAGCTAAATTGGAAGCTGATCAAGCCAAGTTTGAAGCTGATTGTAAAACTGAGGAATGGTCTGTTGCTAGTTTGAAGAGGAAAGCGGAAGCTGAAGCTGCCCTCCTTTCCGAAGAGCGCAAAAACTGGAAGAGAATTTGCGAAAAAAATAATGCTGAGAAGGTAAATCTTCGTAATGTCATCAATAATCTCAAGGCTGAGATTGAAAAGCTGAAGAGACACGATGCGGAGCTATAAAACTTGAAAAAGGAGAAGGCTGATGCAGAAGCTGCGCTGGAAGAAGCGCGTTCTCATAGAGAGCGCAGTGAGCAGCGAGAGGTACGAGCTTGCGCCACTCTTGCTCTTAAAGATAAAGAGTTAGAAGAACTTACTGCTTTGCTTTCTGGCCAGGAACAACTTAAAAAGGATCTGGAACTTGCGCATTCTGAAAAGGCTGAAACTTCTCGCCGTTTAACTGAGACCGAAGAAAAATTGGAAAATTCTGAAACGGCGCGAGCCACAGCGGAAAGCGAGCTTGAACCTTTAAAGAGTGATATGGCGTGGCTGAAAGATCGCGGAATTGCTTGTGTAAGTTGCTTGCTCTTTTCTGTTGTGGAATTGTTTATGCGCTTTCTTTTTATTTACCCTTTCCTTTTTTCACAGGTTGCGGAATCAGTGCTGAACTCTGAAGAGTTAGATAAAACCGTGGCGCAGTTAATTGTTGCTGCACAAAAAGACGGGTATGCTCAAGGGTATGCTGAATGTTCTCGTCATGTTAACAGCGCTTTGAAGGTTGATTGGGGTATTAGCAAATCTGCAACTTATGGCGTGAATACTGGTGCTGCGCTTGCTGCTTTAAAGACAGAATTTAACAACTTGCAACTCCATGTTATGGATCTGATAAATGTTGCGCTGCAATCTGACGATCACGTAGCACAACTAAAAGAAATCTTTCCGGATGAGGGTGAAGATTTGTCGTAGGTTGAAAATGTTTTGAACAATTTCCTTGTAATATTTGGGATGTATATCCCTCTTTTGTTGGTGCGCTGTTGCGCAGGTAACTAAAACACTGTCGTGTTTGATAGTTTTTTAGGCGTAGTTGTACGCCGAAAGTAGTATGCTATGTTTTTCGTTATACAATATTTTGCATGAGTACGATTACTTTTATTGAGTAAGGCGAATGAAGTTGGTATGAAGCTCATGTGTGAACTTATGGTCGTTTGTGACGTGATCACTGACCGTTCATGAAGCTTGTTTTGTAACTACCATAATGTTTTTGCGCTTACTAAAAGAAATTGCATGCACTTTGTAGGAAAAACACAGGAATAATAGAAACTTTGCTATTTTATTTAGGGATAGAGCACAGAGGCTATTACAAAGTTTGCTAAAATAATTATATGAAACTTAACTTACTCTCTAACTTTTCCGCTTTGATAGATCATGTTTTTCCGCAGGAAATTCGTAGAGTTGTCTTTTAAGTTTTCACCCTTTTGCTTGGGCCCTCCTCACCCCGAGTTATCTGCTTTATTTCTTTGCGCACATTTTGGATCAAATGTGTGAGCTCGCCGCTTTTGAGGGCTTTCTCGATTTCTGTGCGTAAAGAAATGCAGTTGTTGGTGGTATGCCCGTTGTCTTTGTGATACTCGCAGTATTGGGCAGGGTCTTGTCCACGCTTATTTTTCATGGGGATCGGAGGTTTGAATTGATAGTCTTCAGTACTCAAAACTTCCGCCGGGGTCTTAGTTAGGGGAGTCCACTGCCTCTCCCTATTCTCCTGTTTGGTCTCCCTCTGCGTGGTGAGTTTGTTAATCGTTGCTCGAGCATCTTCAGACGAGCCAGAATCACGCCATGGCTTCTTAAACTTTCTCCCGCCAGTGGAGCCTAAGTCCGCGGGTCTGTTGTGTGGTGGTGGCGGCCTATTTGTGGTAAGGTTCTTTTCAGTTTGAGCATAAACTTTTGCCGCTGCCATTACCTTCTCCCAGCTTTTTGGGAGGCCTTCTGTACCGGATAAGACTTTAATCATGTCATCGCACCTAACCGCGTATTTGAATTGAGCGCGAATTAGTTGCTCATGAACTCCGCCAATCTCCAATACCTCTTTGTTGTATCTGGTGATGAAATCTTCTAGATTTTCGTCATCATGGCGCCAAATGTTCATGACGTCAGATGTATCGCGAATGGAACGCCGTTGTTGGCTAAAATGCGTCAGAAATTTTTCTCGCAGATCTTTCCACGATGTGATCTGTCCGATTGGCAGGTTATCGAACCCGATTCTCTCCGCGCTGGTTAGGGTCTGTACGAACAGATGGCACCATAACGGGAGGGTCCAGCCCCCAACCAGACTTGCGCTGGTAAACACTCTCAAGTGGTCATCGGGATCTGTCAGCCCATTAAATTTACCCACGTTGGATGGTAGTTTAGCTTTCTCAAGCGGAGCCAAAGCTATTTCCATGATGAACTTTGAATTTTCCGCTGCTTCCGCAGGGCGGTAAATCAAATCATAGTTGTGTTCTGCCTCAGGCTTATAAACCGCACGAGGTCTGCATTTGTTGTAATTTGGATGCAATCGATTGAACACACTGGTATTTGCACTTAAACGGTAGGTTGGATCAGATTCATCGGTGTGGGTGTTTCGTTGAGAACCCAACCTAGTATGAACTGATTACCTTCGGTGAGGGTGTGGTTCGTCATGATATTCTCTCTGGTGACTTCCTGACTGAGTATACTCACGTTTTGATGTGGATCTGGCATAAAACTCTGTATATTCGTAAGATGTATCCTCCCGTTGGGAAGCATTAGCACGAGATCCTGGTCTCCGTGATTGAGTCAAAGGAGCAGTTTGAGCACACAGCTGTGTGTATACTGCATTCAGAGCCCCTTGAGATCTGACGTACCAGGAGATTGGGGTTTCTCCTGGAGGCAAAATTGAGTGAACAGGGTTTTCTGGTAACACCCCTGGAGTGACAGGGTCGTTTACTCGATTGGATTGAACCTCATTGTCATCTGAGGCATCCTCTGGAACTCCTTCAACCTGAAAATTGTTTATGACGTTTGGCCGAGGGCCGGTTTGTCGATGAGCTGATGTCTCTTCCATTAGCAAATGGAAGCAAGGTAAATCAAAAACGAGAGAAAATTGGATGAAACAGAAAAATCGGTGGGCGCCAATGAAGAAACACTAGATAAACGATCAGAATCAATTATCTAGGGGGTTTGAATCCGCATAAAAAGGTGGGTTTTCTCTCGTTTGATCCGATTACAATTGTTCTCCTTCTCCGGTGAATTCTGCAAAAAAGAAGCACCGTTAGCCTCGCCAAGGGGAGAAAGGGGTTCTCTCCTTGACCCGACTCCGGTGTGAGAATAAGTATGGGTTATGAAGAAGAAGATGTATTGTAGAAGTGTGTGTAACTTGAATTTCATACCTGAATAGTTCTCATATTTATAGCCGGGAGTCTTTGGGCGGGAAAACCCGTTAGTGAAAAGTTGACGGAAGATGCTAACCCCGTAAGCGGTTGTATTTCCTTCCGTCAAGCTTCTTGATCCGACGTGAGTGCACACGGATCGTGGTTTAGATCGATGGCTGGGGTTTTGCCACGTGTAAAGTGATTAAGTGGAGATTACTCTCCAATTACATGCCATCGTTGTGTTTTCAGGGATGCCTGATGTGGCGACACATGTCCAGACGGTTATAACCGTCTTAGTGGTGCACGATTGAATTCCTTCTAGAAGATTACTGCTGTAATCTGGTGTGACTCCTTATCGTGTGGAATCAGCTGAATAAATAAATCCCAAGTCTGGGTAAATAATATCCAAGTGTGGATATTGAGCGGAAGTGTTTTATCCTTTGCTTCGTGGGAGAGAGCGCAAGGACTTATGATTTCCTTTGGGCGCGCAAGTGTTGACTGTTGTTGTCATCTTAAGCCTTTCTTTTGGTAAGACCAATGCGCGGCCGCGCAAGGTGAAAAGGTTGAAAGGCAAGGTTGTGGTATGGTCCCAAGTGTTTATTACAAGGTTTTTGGGACCTTACCCCTTCAGTATATATTCGGGCAAAAAGAATTAAATATGAGGCAAAGGAGATGGATGGAAATTTTAAGTGACTATGACTGTGATATCCAATATCACGAAGGAAAGGCAAATGTAGTAGCAGATGCCCTAAGTCGTAAATATCATGATAAGCAAAGGCGAGTTCGTGCTCTTAGATTAAATCTACAGTTAGATTTAATGGAACAACTGAAGAACGTTCAAGCAACAGCAATTAAGGATGATACTGAAGGGACGAAAGGAAGAATAAAAGAATTAGAACAAGGGACTGATGGAATTTGGAGATTCCACAAGAAAAGGACTTGGGTACTTAAGCAAGGAAATTTAAGAGATAAGATTTTAGAAGAAGCCCATAAATCAAGATACACCATGCATCCTGGTAATAATAAGACGTACCAAGATTTAAGGAATAACTTCTGGTGGATAGGAATGAAAAAGGACATAGCCAGATACGTCTCTAAGTGCCTTACTTGTTCACAAGTTAAGGCAGAACACCAGAAACCTTCAGGATTACTCCAACAACCAGAAATGCCTGTATGGAAATGGGAAATAATAACAATGGACTTTGTTACTAAGTTACCCAAAACCAGAAAAGGTAACGACGCAATTTGGGTAATTGTGGATCGATTAACCAAATCAGCTCATTTTCTTCTCATGAAAGAAACCTTTAGCATGGAAAGGTTAGCAAAGTTGTACGTAGACGAAGTAGTATCATTGCATGGAGTCCCACTCTCTATTGTATCGGATAGGGATAGTCGTTTCACTTCACATTTCTGGACCAATTTCCAAGAAGCCGTGGGGACGCGATTAAATTTAAGTACAGCTTACCATCCCCAAACAGATGGACAAAGTGAAAGGACCATCCAAACCCTGGAAGACATGCTTAGAGTGTGTGTCATAGATTTTGGGGGAAACTGGGATGACCACTTACCTTTAATTGAATTCTCCTATAACAATAGTTACCATACATGCATTGAAGCTGTCCCATTTGAAGCACTGTATGGGCGGAAGTGTAGAACTCCAGTTTGTTGGGCAGAAATAGGAGAAAGTTAATTATCAGGTCCCGAGATTGTGCAAGAAACCACCGACAAGATCACTCAAATCAAGGAAAGACTAAAGACGGCTCGAGATCGCCAGAAAAGTTATGCAGACAATCGACGTAAGCCGTTAGAATTTCAAGTTGGAGACAAGGTACTATTGAAAGTTTCTCCTTGGAAAGAAGTAGTTCGATTCGGTAAGAAAAGAAAGCTGAATACAAGGTATATAGGACCGTTTATGGTTACCCAACGAATAGGACCAGTTGCCTATCGCTTACAACTACCAGAAGAGCTAGCTGGAGTACATGACGTATTTCATGTATCCAACCTCAAGAAATGTCTATCTGATGAATCCCTGATAGTACATCTTCAAGACATAGAGGTAAATGAAAAATTAAAGTTCGTGGAGAAACCACTCCAAATAGAAGACGAAAAGATTAAATTCCTTAAGCACAAAAGATTGATACTAGTCAAGGTCAAGTGGGATTCAAAAAGAGGACCTGAGTACACCTGGGAGCTAGAATCGGAAATGAAGCGAAAGTATCCTCACTTATTTCAGTAAATCTCGAGGACGAGATTGTAAATAGGGTGGGGAGGATGTAAGGACCTGCAAAAATGCCCAAAAACGACCCGTTGGTGAAAACCCGGACCCCTGAAACCCTAGTGCTCATGAAAAACCAAGAAATTAAGATTTTAAGACTTCTCGTGGGCCACGTAAGCCATAAGGTTAAGCCTACGCGGGCCGCGACAGGACAACTGGTGACCGGGACACGCTTTAGGCCACGTGTCAGCTACGTGGCGGGCCTACACGTGACACACTAGCCCTAGTTGTAGACTAGGTGGCCCTCGCGGGCCGCGTAAGGTATAAGTGAGGGTTTACGTGGGCCGCGTAAAACCCAATTTTCAGCTATAAATGGGACAGGCATGGGCAGTTCATCTGTGTGCGAGAAAACTAACAAAATCACACATTTTATGTTCGAAAATCACATTCAAAGTAGGAAAACGCTGCTACGATAAAGGGTATTAACTCGATCACTGCTACGATACAATGTCCAATCGATTGAAACCGATCCGATGGATGTTTAAGTGCTGTCCGAATTCGGGCTATACTTTGTCATTCGTCGTGAGGGTTTTGATTTTGTGAGTTATCGTAAACGTTGTATTAAGTTACTGACCTAATTCGTGTGCATTGTTATTTAACTAGGTTACCAGGCTAAAATCAGTAGGCAAAACTCTGCCCGTCTAAATTTGCAATGTGAGTCATTCTCTTTTTACCAAATTGTTTCCAAAACCCTATTTGTTTCAAAGTTATAATTACAGGGATTAAGTCTTTGTAATCTTCAATTACTGCCGGTATGTGGGGTTTTGTATACATTACTTGATACCCGTCACCATTGGACAACGGGTTAGCCAATGGGTGATTTGACCATAGTCACAGATACTGTCAAGTGACAAATACCGATTTGGGGTAATTGGTTGATAAAAACAATGTAATCACCCTTAATACTGTATATTATAACAATGTGTCGTTTTGTACAAATTGAGTGACTCGCCAGTATTTCCCTGCTGATAAAAATCTTTTTAAACATGTTTCAGGTGATTTACTGTGAACCAGGGATAAGTGCCGTGTAGCACCCCGGCTTGAAGAATGTGGCTCAATAAATAAAATAAATAAACATGTTGTTTTTTGTAAAAATAAGGAATTTCCTCGTGAAATTTCTTTATTGTAAATAATGGGGTTTGTCCTAATTTGTGAAATAAAATAATTTGGCATTTTCAGTTTAAACGATTCTGTTAATATTTCCGCTGCCAAATTAAATACAAATAGCACAGGTTTCTGTCCCGCGCCTTTCGGACCGGATAAAACTGAGCCGGGGGCCGTGACAGTTGTAGGCTTAAAACGTATAAATTTTGGGTATATACGTTTTCGACCCCCCCTCCCCCTGGTTCTAAAAATTTTTTTGGGTATATACGTTTTCGACCCCCCGTCTTTATTGTCAAGCTTCACCACTGTTTGCAAAACACATGGACCAACCAGGCATTTAACTCTTTAAGCTTGGTAATAAAAAAAAATAAAGAATATTAAAGGCTTAAAAAATGCAATTAGTATATTAGAGTTAAGTTAACGTACAAAGTGACTTATCGTAGAGTAATTTTGATCTTGTAGGGTAATTTTGTAAAATATGCTTGTAGGATAATTATCAAAATTACTCTACAAGTATATCAAAATTTCTCTACTAGTTTTTCAAACAACATACAATTCAAAATTACCATATGAGATCATTTGTAAAGTAATTATGATATTCTTTAAAATTACCCTACAAAGATAAAAATTACCTTACAAACAGTTTTACAAAATTACCTTAAAAATAATTTGGAGAGTAATTTTGATAATTAAAAAAAACTAGGATTGCGACCCGCCGCAATGCGGCGGGGATTCTTTAGTTATAACTAAGTCAATATAGGACCCGCACGTTATGTTAAACCTGTCAAACAGGGAAAAAATAGACGATGTAAAAACGTTCACCCACACATGCACGTTGCGTCGTGTTAACTCGCAAAATTTAGAACGAAACGTAAAAACCTTAAACCAAAGACGCACGTTGCGATTTGTTAAGTCACAAAATTTAGAACCAAGCATAAAGAGAAAAATTTGCGGAAAATAAAAACTATAAAGGACCAAAGTTGAAAGTAAACAAAGTTATGAGGATAGATTGCAAAAGAGAATAAGTTTTGGGTTAAAAGTAAAAAAACAAATAGTTTTGTGTTAAAAGTAATTTATGAAATACTTTTGGGTGAAAAGTAAAAAAAAAAACATTTTTTTTGGAAAACCCCCAAAGCCAACGTTACGACAACCATATGCATAACCATTTTTCTTTGAAAACCCCCCAAAACACACCCCGCGTTGCGTCGGGGCGTAAAACGGTGTCAAATAGTACTAATGTCACACAAGCGTCATCGACCACCAACACTGACTCGACTTAGGATATGCGTGTTGCGACGAACCTGTCAAACATGGAAAAATAGAGGTAAAAACGTTAAACCACACATGCACGTTGCGTCGTATTAACTCGAAAAATTTAGAACTATACGTAAAACGAAAATTTGCGAAAGATGAAAAGTATAAGTGACAAAAGTTGTGAAGTTAAATTGCAAATAATGAAAAGTTTTGGGTTAAAGTTAAAAAAACAAATTATATAAGGTAAAAATTGTAAAAAGTAAAAACCCTTAGGTTAAAAATAGAAGAAAATTAACTTTTTTTTTAAATCACCCAAAGCATAATTTACAAGTGAGAATGCACAAATATGTTGCAAACTTATATATGGGATAACTAGGTTTTTACCCGGGATTGCTTCCCGGGCTCGAGAAAGTTATTTAGATTAATTAATTACTATTTGTTATTAATACGACCGCATTACATCAACCATCTCATTCGATTCAACAACGACTTCAAATCACCGGATTAGATCATGAACTCATATTAGAGGACAAACAAAACCACAACAGGACCATATGAATAATTAAATTTCCACTTTTACATCAATGCACTTACATGATAGGGTGATTTGGGATTTTCAAAAAAATCTTTGTTTTTGTACCTCTTTTACAAAATAAGATGTTGACCAAATTTGAAACAGATGTTAACCAAAAGTCAAAAAGATATTGACAAATAGTCAAACAGATGTTGAGCTTAAACAGATGTTTGGTTTAAGGCCAAACATCTGTTTATGGCCAAACATCTGTTGAAGGTCAAACATCTGTTTAAGTCCAAATATCTGATATAGAATAAGAACATCTGTTTAAGGCAAAACATATGTTTAAGGTCAAACATGTGTTTAAGATCAAACAACTGTTTAAGTCGAAACATCTGATACAAAAGGCCAAACATCTGTTTAAGCCTTAACAGATGTTTAACTTGTTAACATCTGTTTAAGGCAAAACAGTTTAAGCCTTAAAAGACCAAACAGTTTTAACCCAACAGTGGTTTTAAACCACCATTTTAACCAAACAGCGGTTTCGACCACACTTTTCTGAACAGTAGTTCCAAACATCTGTGGACATCAATCTGTTGACCAAAGTCAACAGATTTATCAACCACTGTTTTATTTTCAAACATCTGTTCCCAATAACAGAGCTTTGATCATTTAAACATACATTTGCCAATATTACAAGCTTTTACACTCTCAAACCTAAATATTTATAAAAAGTACAAGTGTTAAACAGCATACAAAGTTCATCCATCTGTTGACCCAATTCAACAGATGTATCAACAACTGTTTAATTTTGAAACACCTGTTCTCAATAACAAAGCTTTGATCATTTAAACCGACCTTTGCCAATATTACAAGAATTTACACTCTCAAACATCGATATTCATTTACTTAATTTTAATAACAAACATTATTAATAATTTTAACACAACTAATTATATAAAAGATACAATTGTCAAAACAGATAATAGCATTGAATAAAATACAGGATTCTAATTCCTAATCTATTGGTGAAACAGTAGTTTCGATAAGTAAAGCTCCTTTCGGACCATTGTAGTTGTCAACATGCTGGAGGTATTTCAGAAGTTCGTTGGTGAGATCAACTTCAATCATATCCCCCCAGATGCTTGTTATCAACCACTTGTTGTCTTCAATTATATTAGTACTTCAGCGTGCATCTACGTAACCAACTACACGAGGATTATTGAAAACAAACATCTTCTTCCAGCCTTCTTCTTCATATCTGGGCAAATCAGCAGTTAGCTCAGCAGACTTTCCAATGACAATCAAATGCAATCTCTTTGCAATGGTCAAAAAATGCCCTTGGCAAGGATTGACTACAATACTCTCAGGAAAGTGAAGCATTCTGAAAGTCTCACTAACAACATCAAAACAAACGATGTTCCTCTCACCTAGTGGATACCAATAATTTGAAACCATAAAATATATGGTTTTATCAGCATAAACTCCTATAGACCATGAATAATGACTTGAACTATAATTGTTTACGATACTGAAATTTATTGTTGTCCATGACTCACGACGTCGTGAGTAAACACGAGCAGCAGTTACATTACGGTAACATCTGATATTCAGCACTTTGAGATCATTGAACTGATCAAAATAAATTCCACCGGTATCAGAGTTTCGATGATGATTATAATTAAAGTAGTCATCACACAAAACCTTATACTGCCTGATAGTTGGATTCCAAAGAATCAACTGACAGCAAATCCCTTCATTCGAAACTAACAACAACCCGTTAAATGAAGATAGAATACGTAAGAAGCTAGAGTGGACATTGTTAGGAAAACTTAAGGTTTTACTACTAACAACATCCAACTTACCACCAACTACGTTGTCAATGACAATTGACGTGTCTTTAAAGGATAATAGTTTCTTTTGTACTAAATCTCCACTTCGGAGAGCATGCATCATCTGAAATGCATGACTTGACAATTCCCTATAAAAATTCTTGGAAAGACACTTGAAACGGAAAATATCTTCTGCAGAAAACCTTGTGAAAATCTCGTCAACAATCACTTGAAACCCAAATTTTTCCATCCTGCAAAGAGCCTTGTGAAAATCTCGTCAACAAAATTTTTGAAGATGATTGAGTAGATAGATGAAAATGGTAATGATCAAAACCTCTGCCAAATCTATTTTATATACCCAATGAGGAAGGCTATGACTAAATACATCGTCAGACGAAAGAATATCATGCGACACTTATTAGGCTTTTAATGCATTTACACGGGAAAAATATAAAATTAAACACGTTATTATAATTACAATTAACCTATTCATTTACCTATAAGACGCCTTTAGCATAAGAGAGAAGTGATTGCTTAACGTGCATTAATTGCAAAGTATATATCCCAAGGCATTTTGAATTTGAAATTACCGGCAATTTCAAAACCACTGCTATGGTATATGTTTGCCAAAGGAAATATCTGCTAAGTTATACTTTCTTGGCTATGGGCAGTAGTTTGCTGATCTGATTTGAAAGCAATTGTCATGATGAGTTTTCTAATACAAACAGAGTATGAGTTAAAAATTTTCTGCAAATAATAATTATTTTAACATGTTCTCAACAGATAATTCAAACACATAAGTAAACCCTTATTAAATGTATAGCAATAAACATTTAAAATCGTATTAGTAGCAAGATAGGATTTAAATTAACATAGATTAAACAATATAAAGTTCATCAATAGGAATGTACATACCAGTTGCTGAAGAAAAAATAATAAAACCTCAGGTGATTGAAGTGTAGAAGATGGAGGAAAAGAAAATTGAAACCCTAGAAAATGACTGGGGAGAAGTGATTTTTGAAAAAAGAGATGATAGATGTTTGATGTGTAATGATGATGAAGAAATACTGACGGTTGTGCTTTTAACAAAAGTAGTTTGACTTTGGTCAAACAGACTTTGGTCAAACAGCGTTTTAACATTCCTCAAACAGTGTTTTATCTATTATAATTAGCTTTTAATATAAGTAGCTTGACTTCGGTGAAACAGGGTTTTAACATTGCTCACAATGATTACAACCTAGTAAAAACTTCTTTGTAAACAACATTACTTATTTGTTGGTTTTCCAACAGCGTCGAATATTAGTATTTTAACACCTTCTCTGGTCTTGACCCTTGATAATGCAACATACAACTGACCATGAGTGAAGACAGGATCTTTCAAATAAAGACCAACCTTTGATAACGTTTGTCCTTGACACTTGTTAATTGTCATAGCAAAACAAACTGATAAAGGAATTTGTCTTTGTTGAAATTGAAAAGGTATTTTTTTGTCAAACGGGATCATATTAATCCTTAGAATAAAAACTCTCGTGCCAAAGTTCCTACCAGATATAACTTGAGCTTCTATAACTCGTTTACCAAGAAAAGTAATTTGAAGCCATGAATTTAGAATTAATAATGCAAACTACAGTTAAGTCAAACAGCTGATGGAAAACTTTTAAGCACTGCTAGTGATTAAAACACTGATGGTACTTAACCAATAATAGTGAACTACAGATTTTTAACAACTGCTGCTGCAGTAAACAGTAGATACAGAAGCAGGGATTAAGGATTAAGTGTTAAGGAAGAGCAGTGGTTAACATCTGCTGATATCACCCCAAAACTTATAAAATATGTTGAAAAAAAAGTAATATTTATGTTTAGAGAAAAATGCAATTTACGTCCCTGTGATATGTGTGAAACATCAACTTGATCCCCTAAATTCATTTTTTGGTTTTTTCAGCCCTTGATCTTATAAATTCATAACAGTTTGAGTCCCTCCCTCACACTTCCCTATGTTGACTGTTTGACAATTGTGAAATATCCTTTAATTACCCTAAAGACCGATCACACTTCTCAAAAATATCTGAAAATCTCTACTCCGAACACCAATCATCATCTTCATCTTCATTGAATCTCCTCACCAACCATTTGTTGTTATAACAATCCAAGGTAAAATCACATACCTAAAACATGATCGACACTATGGTTTACCCTCTGTTCTTGTTAGATGCTTGTGTAACCCTATGTAAGTTAATGTTTGATGATATCTCATTTTCACCACTGTATGAAAGTAACAGCTTTTGTGTGAAAATATTGTTTGATTATTGTGGGAAATATTGTTTGATTATTGTGGGTTTTTGGCTCGGGTATCAAAACAGAGGTTTGGGTTTTGATTATTATAAAGGTTTGTTTGTGATGTTTTTGGTTTTATCTGTTTATTAATACTGCTTTTTTGGTTTTTGGCGTTAATCTAAGATTGTTTTTGTGTTATAGTTTGTTTGAAATGTTTAAAATATACAATCGATTAAAACAGGGACAGGTTTCTTAAGTATCTGCTGTTAATGTTGAAATCTGAGTTTCTTAAGTCTCTGCTGTTCATGTTGAAATTTGGGTATGGTTGTTGTTTTGATTCTCATATAAAGTTGGTTAAAGACTATATGTTTTGGGTTCATCGTATTGGTCATTTGAATGTGTTTTCTTCATTTCAGATCAACTGAGTTTTGGGTTCCTCATCTTGGGTTCATCATATATGTATACTTATATGCATTATGAAAGTACTGTATCAGCCGTCTTACTATGGATATTTTTATTGTACAGAATGGCTGCGGATGTAAAGATACACAAAACACCAACTACGAAAACATTGGCGAGAATACTTGACAACCTCCTAGAAGTTAGTGCGATGCACATAAGGAAGTGATTGAACAGAACGATCAATTGCTAAAACATAAGCTGTTTGGTGCATATGAATGAATATAACCCCAGTGGTAGATATGAAAATACCAAGCTTGGGAATTTCAAGGAAAATCCAAGAGCTACACCAAAAAGGGGGTTATCAGCTACATTCCGAAGTGCACCATTCACTCCTTGAGTTTTCATTATAAAGAAATTTGAAAACTCGTTGTATGTTACAATCTTTTGTTTTCGAGTCTGTAAGTTCTGTCAAGTCTACCAAGTTGGATATCCTTCTATGTTTCTAGGTATGACGTTTTGTGTCCGTTATGTATGTTTAACATAATGCAAGTGTGCATTTATGTTGGCTTTAATTGTAATAATGAATTTAACATGAATTTAAAATGAATAAAGCAAAATACTGTTAAGTGAAACTACTGTTAAGCGAAACTACTGTTATGTGAAACTTCTGTTAAGTGAAACAGCTGATGAAAAACTTGTAAGCACTGCTAGTGATTAAAACACTAAGGGTACTTAACAACTGATAGTGAACTACTAATGGTTAACAACTGCTGATGTAGTAGTCAGTGGATAGAGAATCGTGATTAAGGATTAAGTGATGCTACTTAACAACTGATACATGAGTTAAGGATTAAGTGATGCTACTTAACAACTGAAACATGAGTTAAGAAGTTATAATTTCACTTACTATGTAAATTTCGATGCACTGAATTAGCTGCCGTAGAAGATGAACGTGAATTCTTTGAAATCTCAATATTTATTTAACAATATAGATAATAATATGCAAAGAAAGATCATAGTCATTATAATATTAGAACATAACAGTATAATAAGCAGATAAGTTTTCAGGAATTCAAAACCACACAATGAGTCCAAAACATAACCCACCAAACACCCAAAAGCAACAAAACGAAAACCATAAGTTCAACATGGCAACAGCATATGAAATCAACACGTAAATGTATATGAAAATACTGAAAAAACTATTTTTCAATCTTTGGAATCAAAAGCGTCGAAACACCAGCATCTTCATCCTGACACAGTTCATCACTGATGCGGCGCTTTGTCGAGGAGCAACCTAATGCATCATCCACATCGAACACTTCAAGAATTTTACGTTTTGTTTCATCTGAAGAGGGATTCTTAGTGCCTACCAGTGGTTGGGATAAAGGGGTAACATTGTCACCACAGCATGACATCTCATCCTGATATAAAAAGACAGTAAGTACTAACGTTTCAAAAAATTTAGTACAAATAAACAAATTCTCATATTACCTTCATAAGGTCAACAGGAGTAGACAAACTGCAGGAATCTGGAACATCCAACGATTCGGACTGCTCATGCTTTAAGTACATAATACACAATAACATAAAATACACACAATGGTATAAATCTATTTCAAAAAGATATAACTATAAAATTAAAAGATTCACATAATGAAGATTTAAACCTGGTTAAGAGTGAATTTGGCGGAAAGCGCAGCAAGGATCTCATCATCGTTAGTGGCCATTGAAATACCATAGTTTTCAACCTGATGCTCAATGTTATAGTCTTTAACACTTATGATGAAAGCATACCTCTTTCCAATCAATGTGTCAAAGATCTCAGGATATGGGTTCGGTATGTCTCCAGAATTAACAACCTATGATTTTATCAAAATTAATATAAATTACAATAAGCAGAATGATTCCATAATTGAGAACATAGAATTTTATAAAAATTAATTTTAAGTTATATTAACTACATGGCCAAACAACTAAATGCATGTATTTGTTACCTGATCTTGGATTGTAAGTAACTCTTTTGCAGATTTGTTAAGAATCTTGTAAGCTTCGAAATCAAACAGTGTCAAAGACAAAGTACCGGAAGAGTCTTGCACCCTAATAGGTATCTTGAACCTATCAAAGTTAAAAACAAATGAAAACATTAGTATTACTAATATGAACCGTTCATATTAGTATTTAGTATAAGGAAATAAAAAACTGTAATCTCAAACCGCGGAATAGAATAGATGTCGACTCCTCCACATTTATCATTTGTACAAACCAACGATTTTGCATGATCAACATCAAATGAACCATCCGCATTTTCTTTCATTACAAATCTTTCCTCCACACCTGACTTACAGTGGTTACAACCATTGTAATACCAAAGTTTATCAGTGCATATAGCTGTGATTGTGGCAAGAATCAAAACCTTCTTTGTCTATCAATATCAAACAAAAATAATAACACTTAGAAAAGAGTATAAAAAAACTCAGCATGTAGAGTACTTATAAGAAAATACACACCGTTGATATCGTTCCAAGGAAACCAATAAGCATGAAATCAGGGTTACTAAGAAACTCATCTTCAACAGTTGAGATAACATTTGAACCAACATGCTCATTTGATGAAGATGAAGTTGAAATTTTCTCTACATACCTAAACAGATTCATGCGATCAAATTAAAATGCAAAAATTAAATGTAAGTATAAAATAATAATATTCAATGTTTATATGCATATTACTAACTATACCTCTTCCTAAAAGAGGAAATATCTTCAATGTCAGTGTCAATAAAAAGTCTGCTCAGCTCAAACCCATTTGCAACTCCACGCTTGCCTGAATTTAAAAATAAAAACTTGAGTAGATCAATATAAATACTGTCAAATTTAAAATGTATAAATAAATACAACGTTTAAATTACTAAAGATAAAAAAAATTAAACCAATTAAGTTTAAATTGTACCTTTGTAAAGGTTGACCATACCAAAATGACAAAGGATAACAACATATTTCTCTCTTTTCTTATCATTCATGTAAGCAAACATGTCAATAGCAAAACCATCCCACAAAGTAACCGGACACTTTTGGCCTCTAAAAATATTAACATAAAACATAATAACATCAAGCAACCTTATAATGGTTTAAACGTCAAAATGCAACAACTTAATAAAAAGAACGCACTCAAGATCTTCAAGTCTAAGATTAAGTCTCTTGCCCTTGCTCCCATCCTTCTTTGACGTATCCTCTAGATTGAAACATACATCCACATAACCAATCCAGTCTATAAACAAAAATATATTGTTAAAAGAAAACAGCATTAAGAAGTGATAACAATAAAAAAAAAACAATAAGACAAAACAATAGATATATATCATGTAGTGATTTACATACCAATAACTGTATTTACTTCAATTTTATTTTTAACAACATCCTTGAGGTTAACGAAATTAAAACGGTATTTCGGTCCAGACCAGTCAAAACATTTCTCAACAGAAGTATAGAAATAAAGTGATATTTTGTCATTTCTCTTGGTATATTTAGCAGAGGACTTATTAGTAGCAAGAGAAGGTTTGGTGATAAGAAGACATTCATCCAACTGAAGGAAGTCTTTGAATTTTCCAAGCATTTTATGCAAACAGCTGGCTTGTATCATAGTTCCCTAAGAATATGAAACATCCGATTAAATAAAAAAGGTGTTATACTAATTTGGATATTCATATGTCCAAAAAAATGATAAGACAACTATATACGGTACCATCTCATCCATGAAGATCATATCAAGACGATATATTTCATTTTTGTTATCATTCATCATCTTCTTCGAAATGCTAACAATCTTAACTCTAATCGAATAGTTGTTTGAGAATGTATTAAGATCGTTAAGCATGGTAACCTTTGCAACCTCCATTTGAAGACTGTACATAAAAAAAAAAGAATCTTATAAATAATAAGTATTGCTAAACGTAATATGCTAATAATACAATAAGCATGGATGTTCTTAAAAAAAATATCAAGGTTGGAATTCAAGGTTACCGATTATCCAATAAAATTTTTAACTGAATGCAGTGGCAAATGTAATTTCAAAGGTAGGGAGTGTATATCCCTATATGCTGCTTTATTAAAATAATAAAATATGCAAAATAGAAAAAAAAAACAGAAAGAACGTCAATTTTAAATTACCATTTTGTATATTTATCATTTCAAAATTTCAAAATTACTGACTTGATTTCAAAGCAATTGTCATAATGACTTTTCTATATTTTATTTTAAATTTAATTAACAAATAATAACCATCAATTTGAAATGATGTGATAAATACTGTTACATCAAAGTGTATAGGAATGTTATTAGTATAAAAATGAAACAACTGTTCAATTAATAGTACAGATCAAACCACTGGAGTGAGGACTGTTCCGAAACACTGTTACATAGTAAAAACAACTGTTCCGAAACACTGTTACATATAAACACTGATGCCATAAAAATGGTTACATATAAAATACTGAGGTGATGACATCTAACAACCTAACAGTCTATAAAAAATTGATGCGGAACTCCTGTAGCATATAAACACTGTTAACATAAACAAATAAACAAACGTTGATGCTGAACCACTATTGTAGTTTGACACTGTTGTTGGACGTCATAAATTTCAGATTTAATTTCAAAGGTATGCAAAGTAATTAAATATTAGAAAGGACATGCAAAGTAGAAAAAAAGAGAGAGACGAGAACCAAAATTTTAAATTACCATTTTGCAAATTTTAAATTTCAAAATTACTGACATTATCAGTAACTACTGACTTGATTTGAAAGCAAATGCCATAATGAGTTTTTTAAATTCTATTTTAACTTTAATCAAGATATAATAACCGTCAATTTGAAATTCAAAATTTGCTTAATCAAATGTCCAAAGCTCAAGAAATCAGCATTAGTTACTGATTTGATTTGAAACAAATAGTCATCAAGAATTTTTTTTATTTTTTATTTTAAATTTAAATTTTATCATGAAAATAATGTTGGTGGAACTCTTGTAGGTAATTGGAATGTAAAGATTAGGTACAATGGTAAGTTGATTGTAATTCTAGTTTTCATTTCATAATTTGATTGTAATACTATACCCAAACAATCAAGATGAGGAGCTTACTATTAATCAAAGTGTATATGAATTTTATTAGTATAAAGATGAAACAACTGTTCAATTAATAGTACAAATCAAAACACTGAATTGATGTGATAAATAGAGTTACGTATAAACAACAGTCCTAAACACTGTTAAATATAAATTAAATATAAACACTGATGCCATAAAAATGGTCACATATAAAACACTGAGGTGATGACATCTAACAACCTATCAGTCTTTACAACATTGATGCGGAAAACACTGTTACATATAAACATTGCTAACATAAACAAATAAACAATAGAAAAACTAAAGTTGATGCTGAACCACTGTTGTAGTTATCCACTGTTGTACGTCATAAATTTCAGATTTAATTTCAAACGTAAGTAGTGTATATTCTTATATGCTGCTTTATTAAAGTAATTAAATATTAGAAATGATATGCAAAATAGGAAGAAAAAAAAAGAGAGAACGAAAATTTTAAATTACCATTTTGAATATTTTGAATTTCAAAATTACTGATATTATCAATAACTACTGACTTGATTTGAAAACAAATGTCATCATGACTTTTTTAAATTTTATTTAAACTTTAATCAAGATATAATAACCGTCAATTTGAAATTCAAAATTTGCTTAATCAAATGTCCAAAGCTCAAGAAATCAGCATTAATTACTGATTTGATTTGGAACAAATAGTCATCAAGATTATTTTTTATTTTTTAATTTAACTTTAAATTTTATCATGAAAATAATTTTGGTGGAACTCTTATGTCATTGGAATGTAAAGATCAGGTAAAATGGTAATTTGATTGCAATTCTAGTTTTCATTTAATAATTTCAATCTATTACTAATTAACAACATCAATAATAAAAATGTGAGCAGTTACTATTTTTTAGGGAAACCGCTGATAGTCCATATCAGTGGATGTAAAAAATGTAAAAGTGACCAGTGGCTATAACTTCCGATCAGTGGAAACGGAGGTTGTCTCTCAGCATAAAGAAACAGAGGTTGTCTCTCAGCAGTGGATAACATTTAACAATCAGAAGTTTGAACCAAAACAGTGGTTCCAACAGACTTTAACAATCAGATGTTTGAACCAAAACAGTGGTTCCAACAGACTTTTAAGGATTAATGAAAACTATCATTTTAAAAAGACGAATTTCAAAAACATTATATCCAAATAATCATAATGAGGAACTTATTTAACATCCAAGTGTACTACATTTTTATTTAATAGTATAAAAATCAAACAACTGTTGTATTTATAATACAGATCAAACAAATAACGAGTTGTGATAAATACTGTTACATATAAACACCTCATAAGAAACACTGATAATTAAATACTAAAGTTACATAAGAACCACTGATAATTAAATACTAAATTTAAATCCGTTGTAGATGCCGAACCACTGCTGATACTAAACAGTCGTTTTCCTTTGGTTAATCAAACTCTAGGTACATAAAGTCAATCATTGTATATCTCCAACAATCGACATGAACTCCATGGAAGGACTCAATGCATTAACATCAGGATTTATAGAAAGCTGATCTCTAGTGAACAGACCAAGATGCAGTACATGAAAACACTTCTTCAGCTGGTGAATAAGAGCCCTGTCCTCATATGCTTAATCCTTAACTTTGTTTATAAAGAACTGTGGTTTAAACCAAACTTTATGCTTCTTTTAATACAAAAAAGACAGGAAAGACCATTGCTCTAGTATACTACAACAGTAGCAGATCCTTTCTTGGACAAGTCATCATCATCTGCTGCACAAGTCAATTATAATCATCATTTACTCATAAGAAAAAAATATTTTAACTGTAAATTTAATAATCTTTCTTTGTGTTTAATTAAACTTTAAACTTCTTTGATTACAAACATATAATAACACGCAACATATTGTATGAATTTCAAACAAATGTGATTAGACTGAAATATAAAGCGACAATTAGAGTATATCACTTGATAATTAAAAACTCAAAATTTGGAAATCGGAGTAGCAAAAAACACATACTTTAAACGATGTTGGAACAATGATACTGGAAAGGACAGTAGAACAATCATCATCATTATCATCTGCAACAGATCATTGAAAATAATCATTTAGTAACAACTCAGATAACAAAACTTAAGTAAAAATCAAAAACAAAAACACATACCATGATTATGGAGAACCATTAGCCGGCGACACATCTCTTGATCTAACTCTCGAACGAAACCCTAACAATGGTTACATGAAAAGACACAAAACACAAAGGATTAGTATAAATAACAGGAAATCATGAAAGTATTTCAACTAAAAAAAAGAAGAACAAACCTTTTGATGAAGTAATCGATGAACAAAAGATGATTTTATGGTGGCGTCTGGAAGAAGATTAAGGTTTGTGAAATTTGAATTTGAATCGCCTGAATATACAGAGAGAAAGAACCCTAGGCGTTTGTAAAGAAAGATCAGAAGTGAGAAGAGAGGTTATATAAGGAAAAGGGGATGGCACTGTTGGGCGGGAAAAAGGGCATTTAGGGGCACTCTGGTGTTGACACGTGGCCCAAATAACTTTCATTTATTATATATAGGTAGAGGATCCTGTAAAAAGTGCTCAAAGTGTGAGAAGTGTATTATAACACTATATATAATACTATATAACACCATATAAACACCGTATAACAATATGTAACACCATATAATACCATATAACACTATGTAACACTATATATCATTATATAACAAATATAACACTATAGGTTGTCTGATAGCATGTCTATGATAGATGTATAGTGTTATATTTGTTATATAATGATATATAGTGTTACATAGTGTTATATGGTACTATATGGTGTTACATATTGTTATACGGTGTTTATATGGTGTTATATAGTATTATATATAGTGTTATAATACACTTCTCACACTTTAGGCCCTTTTTACACTATCCTTACCCATTATATATAATGGCAAAAGATCAAATACAAATACAAATAATCTTAAGCCAATGATCTCTAGATCAAGTGGTGGAGGGCTTGCATTTCTCTTGAGAGATGCAGGTTCGACTCCCACTTGGTGCAGAGTGAGGCACTGGTGGGCAATGATAGGAGACCCAGGGAAACCTGGGTTGGATCCTTGAGCCAAACGGGTTTTACCGGTATTTTCACTGTCGTGCCTACGGGCGGGTGGTTTACCGGGTTTTCTCCGGAATTGGTGGTGGACTCGGGTTACTCTCGGAGTACTCCGTTTGTCCAGTGGGTGCCCCAAGAGTGCTCGGGATTGAGTTTGTTGGCCGTTCAAAAAAAAAAATAATCTTAACATACTAAACATACACATTGAAGGAAAACCCAAAAAGACAAGGTGTCATTTTTGTAATTACCACCAACTATCAAAGTTACAACAAAAAATACCTAAAAAAACACAATTTTTTTTTTAACATTTTTTATTAAAAAATCGCTACATTTCGTTAGCAAAAAAAAAAAAAAAAAATTTTTTTTTTTTTTGCTGCTACTAAAAGTAGCGATTTTTTAATAAAAAATGTTAAAAAAATAAAATAAAATAATTTGTGTGTTTTTTTTTATTTTTTTAGATTTTTTTAGGTTTTTTGGGGGTTTAGTTTTTAGCATTTTAGCTTGGGTGGGGGGGGGGGGGGGTTAGGTTTTTTTTAGGTTTTTGGGGGGTGGGGGGGGTAGGTTTTTTTAGGTTTTTGGGGGGTGGGGTAGGTTTTTTTTTAGGTTTTTGGGGGGTGGGGGGAGTGGTTAGGTTTTTTTAGGTATATTTGTAGAGTAACTTTGATAGTTATTGATAATTACAAAAATGCCACCTTGTCTTTTTGAGTTTTCCTTCAATTTGTATGTTTAGTATGTTAAGATTATTTGTACAACAACTTTACCCTATATATAATAGATAATAGATTTGAACGCGTTTTTTCATTGAAACATTCTGTTTGTATATATTTTTTGAAAAGTTATCAGTACTATATTTATTTATTTGCAGTTTCTCAAACTGGAACCGGCCTCAAACCGGAACCGGCGGCATCGATAAACCGCAAAAGCACACGAAAGGTCCAATTTCAATGAATATGCCATAAATTTGATCGGTTGAAGCTCCCATCATTGCTACATCAGACATCAGTAAACGTAATTCACCATTTCACTAGTCCACATCAATTCCATTTGTCAAGGCGATCAATTCAAAGTTAGGGGTTATGAGTTGAGTACCCATCCCACTCAGATTCTCGTCAACCCATTTCAGGTCGGGTATTATTATGAATGAATGCCTTCTGTTTTCCTTTTCAACTGATAGATGTTTGATTTTAGGGTTTTTTATTTCGGTTATTTTTGGGTTTATTTCGGTGAGATTAGGGTTTATTTCTGTCATTTTGATTGTGTTATGTTTCCCTTTTTGATAGCTGTTACTTTCATAAGTCTTTTTGATAGAAGTAAAGATCTCTACAAAAGCTTTTCTTCATCTTCTATCAAATTGTCCATCACTTAAGAGGTTCAATCTGGTAAGTTCTCACTTGGATGCATATTCTCATGGGCTTTTGAAACTTATCTGAATATTGTAAGTTGCTGCAGCAAGGAGATATTGGTTCTAAAGATTGCACCATCATTGAGCTATTTGAGTGTTTGCCTGCGATTGAACATCTTACTATCTGGGGGATCTGTGACCATCCGGTAGTATTTATTTAACCACATTATATATAAGCGGAAGAAAAGAAAATTAAACTTTGGTTGTAACTTTTTGTTTTTGCATATGGTTGAAGTGGCTTGTTCTAGACTCTATTCCAGAAGAGCTTCCAACCACGCTAATCCACCTCAAATACTTTCGTTTTAACGAAATTTGTTTCATTGACGACCATGGATTAACTTTTCTTGCTGTTTTGATCAAATGTTCCCCAAACTTGGAGAAAATTGAGCTAGAGGTAAATCTTTTTTTTATTCTATTTATTTTAGTTCTCGCCAAAATTCACTAACAAAAATAAGATCGACCCTTCTCTTCCTGTAGATTTGTATTGTTGATTACTATGAGATATGTTGTGGTATATTGGAAGAATATTCAGATGTTCGGTTGGAGCATCTGAAGGAATTGGAGATCACGTGTTTCCGCAACTTAAAGCATGAGATGGAGTTTGTGAAGTTTATCTTGGCAAGGTCACCTAAGCTAAAGAAGGTGATCTTATATAGCTTTGTTGAAAAGGATGACGAGTCAGATATTTTAACAATTCTTATATATGAGTTGCCCGATCTTCATGCAATCAATCAATTTGAGTAGTATTTTCTACGGTCTTTGGTTTGAGCCATTTTGGGAACACGAATAACCTGTTAGTATTTTGACTTAATGAAACAACGTACTTTGGTTGTACTTGGTGCTGGGTATTTATACCCATGAATTTGGATGACGTCATCCGGCGCTTTCAGACCAGTCCATATCGGCCAGCTCTGAGTCCGGAGCACCTTGTCGTTCCTGGGTCGGATCCCATCCTTTTATGGCTCGATAGCCGGACCTTATGTCCGGTATTGTTGGTGTAACCTCTACACAAGGATTCATTGATTCTAACAAAAATGAAACAAAAGCATGTCTACAGTCTCAACAAGGCACTTTATGGTCATAAATTAGCACCATGTGTAGTGGGAGGGGGAGATAATGCCCCAACCCTTAGGCATTTTGCATCATGTGACGGTCCAGTCAGTATTTGGACATTATGGGGCATTATTCCAAAAGAGGTGTAGTGGTATAATGCCCCAACCAATCATTACCTAATTATTATTATTATTCTTTTTCAAATAAAACTAATAATATTTCATTAAATAAAAAAATTACATTGCTAAAAATAAAAATAAAAAATCGAAAAAACTAATAAAAAAATACATTGCTAAATAAAAAAAACTAATAATCTAAAGTCCGTATTTGTCACGGATTTGTTGCCGACGCATTTCCTCTAGGATCAACGTGTCGCCTACTAGTTGATCGATCGGTTTAGACAAAAATTCTATGTCTTTCTCCATTTGTCTGGATTCTTGTATCGCGACAAATTTTTTTGTTTTCGGCGTTTCTTTCTTGCATTGTCTCTAAACGCCTGTGACTGAGGTCTCGAATGTCTTGTAAGCGTCGGTTAACCTCTTCGAAATCTTCCTTCATTTCGAAATTAGCCGAAGACGACTCCGCCTTTCCCCCCTTTTTTTCCCACTTCTTCTACCGGGCGGTCGTTCCAACTCCACATCCTCGTCGTCCTCCAAATTAATGTTTAAGCCGACGTTACGAGCATCAGAAGTGGGTGTCTTCGGGTCAACCGAGGATGATGTTTTCGACCGTTTTGCTTTACGTCTACCACTAGACGTCATGGTTGGTACGTTAGACCATTTGAGACTTCCGCGTAAAAGCTCCCAACATTTCAAGTATGTGAAAACGCCTCTTGTTTGGTTGTACTCTTCCAACACTCTTGTTAAAATACCCGAATCATTTTCTCCGCTACCCCAGTTGTCCCTCGTGCGTTGGAATACTTCTTGGAACTGATGACATTTTTGGTTTATATCGGTCCACTTGCTAGATATCGAATCTTTGTCCCGATAATCTTTATCCATCGCTTTAAAAAAAAGTTTCACGAATTTTATTCCAAAATATTGGTGAAGTTTGATAGTTTGCTACAAAAAATATAAAAAAATATAATGCTATATTCTTAAAAAAAATAAAAATAAACACTTACGAATTATTTTAGAAAAATAAAACATATATATTTTTATAACGCTTACCAACTTTGGGGTCCTCCGATACGTCGAGTCACGCCCCTGCTAACGCGTATTCCTCGTCTTTTGTCCAAGCTAGGTAGGTCCCCTTTTGACGTGGAGCGTTTGGTTCCTTTTTTATAAGAGTGTTTACCACATTGAGACGGTTGCGAACCGCCCTTGGCAATGGGCTCGGGTTATGTCTTCGGTACCGTTTCTACGTCGGGTTCGGTTTCTTCTCAAGACAGTTGCGAACCGCCCTAGGATCTAAAGCCGTGTGGACCATGAAAGAACGGTTGCGTACCGCCCATGCCTAGTATTTGTGCGTAGGGGCGGATCCAGGGGTGTTTTGGGGGTTCCCGGGAACCCCCTTGGTTTGCAGAAAATGGAAAAAAATAGTGGAAACCTTATATGATTTGGAAAAAAATAGTGAGAATCTACCAAAAGGAACCCGGTGGAAAATATTCCTAGATCCGTCACTAATTGTGCGTACGCAAACATACTCGGGTCCATCTCTTGAAAATTGAAGTTTGGTTGCAGTTGGGTGGTGTTCCGGTGATATGTAGTGGGGTTACTGGGTTTAGACGGAACACCGAAAGGGGGTTGGAAGAGATTCATGTTGTAATTTTTTTTTTATAAAATTTGAAGTAGTATAGAAGAGAGTAGGGTAAAGTTTATAAAAAAAATGAGTGAAAAATGGGGTGTTTTATAGGTTAGAAAGTGGATTTAAAAAAAATAAAATAAAAATTATTGTTTGTTACCATTAAAGCAACAGATAGATTTTGAAAAGTGTGCAAATTCTGGCGTTTTTGAAACAATGTTTGGGGGGATTTTTTTGAAAAAAACGCCCCGGAGGGGGGTTACTGGTGTGATGGGGCTTTTTTTTTTTTTTGGAAAAAACGCTAAAAAACCCACTACGGGTGGTCTTATAGGGTTTTTATTTTTTTCCTTCTAAATTTGGCAGTTTTGCCAAAATTTCAAAATTCCAATTTGACAGAAATAATCATAAATTAACACCAAAAAGATGGGCGTAAATCGTGCTAATCAGAGATTTACCCGTTATTGAGTAAAAAAGGAAAGTACGGAAAATTGTTAAAATTGGGGGGAAATCTTCGTTGATGAAATCGGAGTCTTAAATCATGGAATTCAGGTCTGACAGCTGGGCTAGTGGTTTGCACAAGATCCGGCTCGTCGAGACCTTTCCGTCCGCTGGTCGTGGGCCACGTAACTCTAACCGTAGTTCAAGTTATGTTTGTTTAAAGTTTGAGCTTTTTCTACCTTGTTTTCCCCTATCAAAGTATCAAACTGATCCTCAACTAATTCTTGGGTCCGTTCCTTGTTAATGTTCAAATTGTCAAACTTCCAAACATATAAGAAACACGTAAGAGCGATAACACAAACTTTGTTACAATATTTCATATACAATCCTGTGTATATTCAAATTGTCAAAATTCCAAACATGTAGCTTTGAAAATTCATAAACATAGTAATCTCGTAAATAAATACACATATAAATTTTTAAAGAAAGTAAAATTGTAAATTTGATAAACATTATTTGCATAACGAATTTGATAAAGTGGTTAACTAAATTACGTATATAAAACAGTTTTGAATAAATTTTAATTTTAAAACTAAATTTATAACAGACTCGCTCGAAGCTTGAAGTTTGCAACTCGTGACTCGCTTGAAAAAAGCTCAGTTGTAAACAAGCCTACTCAGTAGATGAGCCGGCTCGAATTATTTTATTTTATATGGATTAATCTTAATTTTAAATGTACTAAAATAAAAAACATGTGGGAAAGGTTGAAGTATTAATATTTTATGTTTAATTAATGAATAACATATAAAAATATAGGATAAATAAATAAAAATTAAACATATAATACTTTTTATATGTCTTTTAGTCTTTAAAATATTAGAAAAATAAAAATTATAAATATAGATATATGTGTAATATTTATTTATTTTGTTTTCTATATTATCAATAGAGTAAACTGCCATTTTGGTCCCTATGGTTTGGCCAGTTTTGCCACTTTAGTCCAAATCTCAAACTTATTACATCCAGGGCCCTGTGGTTTGCATTTTGTTGCCATTTTAGTCCAAAATCCAAAAACCCTAGTTTTTTTACTGTTGCAACCTCCTATTTTGTCCTGTAGTGCAGGGGTATTTTGGTCATTTTGCTTTTCATTTAATATTTTCTTAATTAACTTCATCCCCAAATAAAATCATCATCATCTTCATAAAACATTAACAGACTCTCTCTCTTCTCTCTCTCTTCTCTCAATCTCTCTTCTCTCAATCGATCAGTTAAGAACCTGAATCGATCAACATAATCCCCAAATAAATCATCATCATCGTCCCACCTGAGCACCACTCCGGCGTCGTCCCTACCGAAACTCAGATCCACCATCGTCATCGTCATCTCTGCGTTCCTCTCTCTCTCTCATGTTTCTCTCTCATTCGTGTGTATTGGAGAGAAAAGCTTTGAGTTTCAGATCTAAATCGAAATCAGAAATATTTTGATCTGATTGTTTGTGGGGGTTAGAGATCGGAGAGATTGGTGGTGGCGGTGGTTATGGTGGTGGCGGTGAAAGAATGAAGCAGATGGTGGGGCGGTGGTGTGGCAGGTGGTGGGTGGATTGACGGTGGTGGCACTGCAGATCTGGATCGAAATGGCAGTTTACTCTATGGTGTGTGTTGTTATGCTTGTTACTTGTTCTGTTATGCTTGTCGAAATGGCACTTTCGTGGTGTGTGTTGTTACTTGTTCTGTTATGCTTGTTCACCATGAGGCTGTGATGATTTCACCTAATCCGAGCTTGGCGTGGCAGAATCGGAGGAGGGCAAGTGCGCTTGCAACCTCTGTTTGCAGCCATGGCGTTTTTACAAATCGGATGATGTTTGATTATGTTCTTACAGATCTGAGCCTCGTTTCTTTTTAAAAATCGGTTTTTGTTTTGATTTGTTGTCTGTATTTTGATTTTTGTGATGGTTTCTGGGTTTGTTACAGATCTGGGCCTCGTTTCTTTTTATAAATCGGTTTTTGATTTTCTTGAAGATTATGTTCTTGATTTGGTGGATTTTCTGGGTTTTGATGATGATGTTTGATGATGTTCTTGAAGATACAGATCTGAGCCTCGTTTTTTCTTGAAGATGTTCTTGATTTTCTGGGTTTTGATGATGAACTTTGAAGATGTTCTTGATTTTCTGGGTTTTGTTGTTGTTGAAGAAGATGTTCTTGATTTTCTGGGTTTTGTTGTTGTTGTTGTTGAATTGCTTTAAATAAAACATAAATGACCAAAATACCCCTGCACTACAGGACAAAATAGGAGGTTGCAACAGTCAAAAAACTAGGGTTTTTGGACTAAAATGGCAACAAAATGCAAACCACAGGGCCCTGGATGTAATAAGTTTGAGATTTGGACTAAAGTGGCAAAACTGGCCAAACCACAGGGAGCAAAATGGCAGTTTACTCTTATCAATATTTGTAAAAAGTTATACAAAAAACTTAAAAATAAAAATTCATCAATATTTGTAAAATGTTATAAAAAACTTAAAAATAAAAAGTTAATGAGCCGACTCGATTTGACTCGAGTCAGCTCGAACACTTTAAGAGCCAAGCTGCCTCATTATTCATTATTATTCAATATATAAATAAGCAACTTTTTTGTGCATTATCACTTGTACTTTGTGCTTTGAGACTTTTTCAAAAAAAAAAAAAAAAACTTGGTTCTTTACTTTTAACCCAATGTTTTTACCTGTTGCAATTTTAACCCTATATGATTTTTTTTAACTTTAATCCAAAACTTTTCATTATTTGCAATTTAGCTTCACAATTTTTGTCAATTATACTTTTCATCTTTGGCAAATTTTTGTTTTACGTATAGTTCTAAATTTTTCGAGTTAATACGACGCAACGTACGAGTGTGGTTCGACTTTTTTATGTTTTGTTTCAAATTTTGCAAGTTAATACGGCGCAACGTACATGTGTGGTTCAACGTTTTTACCTCTGTTTTTTCATGTTTGACAGGTTCGTCGCAACACGCAGATCCTAGGTCGAGTTAGTGTTGGTGGTCGATGACGGTTGTGTGACATTAGTACTATTTGACACTGTTTTATGTCTCGCCGCAACGCGGGGTGTGCTTTGGGGGGTTTTACAAAAAAAATGGTTATGCATATGGTTGTCGTAACCTTGGCTTTGGGGGTTATACAAAAAAAAATGATTTTTTTTACTTTTAACCCAAAAGTATTTCATAAATTACTTTTAACTCAAAACTATTTGTTTTTTTAAACTTTTTAATTTTTGCAATCTATACTCACAACTTTTTTTTACTTTCAACTTTGGTCCTTTATAGTTTTCATTATCCGAAAATTTTTCGCTTTATGCTTGGTTCTAAATTTTGTGACTTAACCCATCACAACGTGCGTCTTTGGTTTAACGTTTTATGTTTCGTTCTAAATTTTGCGAGTTAACACGACGCAACGTGCGTGTGTGGGTGAAGGTTTTTACATCGTCTATTTTTTTCCATTTGACAGGTTTAACATAACGTGCGGGTCGTAGATCGACTTACTTATAACTAAAGAATCCTCGCCGCATTGCGGCGGGTCTCAATTCTAGTTTAAGTTAAAACTCAAGCTCTGGAACTCAACCTAACTCAACTCGGCTAGTTACCGACTTTAGACAATTGCAATAGGGCGTGTCAATAAAAAAGGGCATGCTTATATCATGATCCACACCATTCCTTTTTAGTCGACAGACACATTATTCACTCACCGAGTGTGAAGAAGGTTAGGGTTTTGTGATCCGCATAAACGCATTCCAATTCAGGTATCTATTATTTCGCTGATTTTAGTGTTTATGAGCCTTCTGTTTTCATTTCAAGTCGCAGATGTTTGATTTTTGGGTTTATTTCGGTGATATCAGGGTTTATATTTCTGTGATATTTTGATTTTGTTATGAACCTCGGTTCCCTTTTTGATAATTGAGCTATCAATTTCAACATTCATATGCTAAGTCGTATACTTTCATCATCGACAGTATATGCATATGTGTTAATCCATAGAAATAGTGACCAAATTTAACATGTCACTAAATTATAATTATTTACAGAATTAAATTGATGAAACACGAGTAAAGTAAGTTCAACTCATCTTTAGATAATCCTCTTTGTTGTGTGTGATTAAACTGATTATGTGAGCTTCATAAGTTAATCATAAGCAACAGTGGATCACTGGACTATAAACCGATATAGCATCCAGCAGATAAACTATACATTGGATTGATGATGGTAGAATCGTTGCATCCAAACAGTAATGTATGACCTTGAATTATTAGACTTTGTGTTGTACAGTCTCCTAATGATGTATATGGCAGCTTATGTGCAGCATTATTTATTATCAATCTGACAAAAACAACCTAAGATGAAAGTTACTAAAGCTCAACGATTGTCGTCGACTACAATCAACACACTTCCTCAAACCATAATAGAAAACATCCTATGTCTTTTACCAATTCAAGAGGCAGCAAGGACAAGTATCCTCTCAAGGGAATGGAGGTACAAGTGGACCACTATTCCCAAACTTGACTTTTGTTCGTCTACTGTGCTTGAAATTAGAACTCAAGAGAATCAAACATCTCACGTAGAACGGGCAAGGAAAATTATGGAACGGAGGCGTAAACTTTTCAATGCTATACCCCGAGTTCTGTTAATGCACCAGGGTCCAATACACGAGTTCAGCATTGACTCGAATGCAAACTCTGACTCTGTTGAACTTGATCCAATAATATTTCATTTGTCCAGGAACCATGCTGTCAAGAAATTAAAACTTGCCTTTAATCATCATATATTTTCGTATAAGTTACCCTTATGTGCCTTCTCTATGCATCAGTTAACAGACCTAGATCTCCGTAATGTTGTTATTGACCATCAACCAATATTCAGTGGATTTGGTAGCCTTAGAAGCTTATGCTTGTATTATGTAAAGATCTCAACAAAAGCTCTTCTTCATCTTTTATCTAGTTGTCCATCACTTAAGAGGTTCACTTTGGTATGTTCTCACTTGAATTTTATTCTCATGGGCTTTATAAATGTATCTGAATATTGTAAGTTGCTGCAGCTAGGATTTATCGGCTGTAAAGATTGCCCCATTGTTGAGCTATTTGAGTGTCTACCTGTGATTGAACATCTGACTATCTATGGGGACATTCCTGAACTGGTATTATTTTTATTTATCCACATTATATGTAAATATTGAAAGAAAAGAAAATCAAACTTTGGTTGTAAAATTTTGTTTGCTTATTGTAGCTTGTTCTAGACTCGGTTCCAAACGAGCTTCCAACCTCACTAATCCACCTCAAGTACTTTTGTTTTCACGAACTGTATTTCGGTGACGACCATGGATTAATCTTTCTTCTTATTTTGATCAAATGTTCCCCAAACTTGGAGAAAATTGAGCTAGACGTAAATCTTTTTTTTTATACTATTTATTTTACTTCCTGCCAAAATCCACTGACAAAAATAGTGACGACCCTTTCTGTAGATTGCCGAGGGTATTGGTGATGACAATGAGACGTGGTTTGGTATATTGGAAAAATACTCAGATGTTCGGTTGGAGCATCTGCAGGAATTGGAGATCATGCGTTTCCGCAACTTGAAGCATGAGATGGAGCTTGTGACGGTTATCTTGGCAAGGTCACCCAAGCTGAAGAAGGTGATCATACATAGTTTGGTTGAAAAGGATGAAGAGTCGGATATGTTAAAAATTCTCTTAAAAGCCCCACGCGCATCACCTGTAGAAATCGTTGTGAGATCTATGATAGATTAGTTGTATTGCTACTTTTTTGTGTTTTCTTTCTGGTTAGTCTATGGAGTTCTTTTGGATGTTGGCGCAATTACTCAACTAGGGTATGTATATTCATAATGATTATTAAATGAATCAAATCCGAGTTAGAGCTCGTGTTTGTAAAACTGTTTTCAAGTTAAACTTGAGCTTTAAAAATATTGTTGTGATGTGTTTCTTTTGCTTGATGTGGTTATAATCACTTTGATGGTGTTGATTGCTTCAAATTGTAATTATTTAAAGAATTAATTGATGAAACATGAGTAAATTAATAATGACAACCGTTTCTATAGGATGAAACTTAACTGGGGTATAATGATGAAAATAAGATATATTCTGGTATATTGGAAAAATACTCTGATGTCTGGATGGAGCATCTGAAGGAATTGGTGATTTATTATTTTAACAACTCGAAGCCTTCAATGGAGTTTGTGAAGTTTATCATCTCCAGGTCTCCTAAGTTGAAGAAGGTGTTGTTGATAAGTAGTGTGGTTGATGAGAAGGATGAAGAGTTGGAGATGTTAAAAGTTCTCTTACAGGCCCCACACGCATCACCGGTAGAAATCGTTGTAAAGTAGTTGGGACGGGACAGGACGACAACATCAAAGACTTTAGATAACTCAAGAAATTGAGTTAATTACTGTTTTCGTCCCTGTGGTTTGTCAAAAATCACTATTTCAGTCCATTAGTTTAAAAATTGCGATTTCAGTCCCTGTGGTTTCACTTTCGTAACCATTTCAGTCCACCTCCGTTAACCCCATCCATTTATTATGTTAAGTACACGTGAATTGACCATAATGCCCTTATTAATAAAAAAACAAAAAGATATCTAAATGAGTTAATTACTCTTTTCGTCCATGTGTTTTGTCAAAAATTACTATTTCAGTCCATTAGTTTAAAAATTGCGATTTCAGTCCCTGTGGGTTCACGTTCGTAACCATTTCAGTCCAGTCTCCTAACACTGTCTATTTTATCATTAAGTTTTTAATGAAATACCTAAATTACCCTTGTGTTAATTAAATATGGACGTATATGATTTTATTATTGGATTTATATGATTTTATTGTTGTATGATATATGGACTTGGGGCATGTTTGGCTAATCTTTTTGAAACAACTTATTGACTTATTGGTTTTTTGGTTATTGACTTAGTGGCTTTCCCCCTCACATACACCGTCATTGACAAACATCATTTTGGAGCTTATGACTTTTCAAAAAGCCAATAAGTCAATAAGTTGTTTCAAAAAGCTTAGCCAAACAATTGTAGGGTTCGACCCACCATGGCTTCAGTAGAAGTAGAAGTCTGGCACTATTTTTACATATATGGTTTTTCAAAATTTTAATTTTGGATTTTAGAATGAGAAAATGTCCAGGTAAGCATTATTTTTCAAAGTTATTATGTTAATTTATGCTGCTAGGAAGATATTAATTGGGGTGGGGTAATGGGTCGCCGGACATTAAGAGGGTGGGGTTGTGATGACGGAGAAGATGACAACTTTTAAATTTAGGTATTTCATTAAAATCTTAACGGTTGTGTTTTAACAAGTGGGGTGGGGTAGCGTGGGGTTGTGTTTTAACAAGTGGGTCCTATAATACAATCTTTTAAATTTCCATGGTTTTTTTTATTTAATTAACACAAGGGTAATTTAGGTATTTCATTAAAATCTTAACGGTAAAATAGACGGTGTTAGGAGACTGGACTGAAATGGTTATGAAAGTGAAACCACAGGGACGAAAACAGTAATTAACTCATTTAGATATCTTTTTGTTTTTTATTAATAAGGGCATTATGGTCTATTCACGTGTACTTAACAGAATAAATGGATGGGGTTAACGGAGGTGGACTGAAATGGTTATGAAAGCGAAACCACAGGGACTGAAATCACAACTTTTAAACTAATGGACTGAAATAGTGATTTTTGACAAACCATAGGGACGAAAAATAGTAATTAACTCCAAGAAATTGGTTTAAAGAAGTATGATGATAATCTAGACGTATTGCTACTTGTTTTTTCTGCTTATATTAGTTAGTTATTTTGGATGCTGGTATTCACAATAGGTGCACTCAAAATCGACTCGTTAGAAGCTCGTGTCTATTTGATTTCAATGAGCTTCTCAATGAACTTGATATCTGGGCATTCATATCGGACTCTCTATGTTGCTCTCTGTTTCTAAAGTACAAACTATAAAGGGATGTGTGTTTTCTATTATTATTTAGGCATCTCCATCACCAGATATGTTTATCTTGATCTGTTAGCCGAGTTGCTAGACCTCTGCCAGCTGGCCTACGCAAGTACTTATAAGACAACAACACTCCAATATGAAGATCAAGATCTAAACTCATAGGAACTATCCGGGCATTTTTCTCTTATGTGCCCAATAACTATTAAGCAAACAAACTGAAGGGGTATGGTCCCAAAAAGCCGCGCAGACCGTTTTAAGTCGCATGCTGGACCATACTCCTTACTCAGCAAGCTGATCAATCTTTAGACCCGCGCGGGCTGCTCAAGCAGAACCTGGCCTCGCGCAAGGTTGAAACAAGAGATAACAACAGTTGTCACACTTGTGTTCTGAATAAGAGCCTTCATCTCCTACAACCCTGCACTAGCTAGTTACGTGCACAACAAGGGTCTCGCAGGATTTACGGCGTAAGGCCACTTCAGAGAGTACAAAAGGTACAAGTGACAGAAAAGTGAGCCAATCAGCGTCCACCAGGCTGTGCTCTATCGTGCTCCACCATCGCCTGACATGCAGGAGACAGAGAGTACACAAGGACGCCTACGTGGCACCAATCAGGGGGCGGCGGCATCTACCCCATGATCTCCACTTACCTGCTGATGGCAGAGGGACAACGAGGCCGACAACTGGGACACGTGTCTCCAATCATGATGCGCCAGCACCGGAGATCTTCTAGAAGACACTAACGGTCGATACCAGTGAGACAAAGAGGATATTCCCTGATTGTCGCCTTCCGGCCCAAGGCCAATCAGCCCATCTCCTCTTACACCTCTCCCGCTATAAATAGAAACTTCATGCACAGGTTAAACATTCCGTTCTCTCTACTCTCACTCTTAACACACACTTATTTCCTCAAAGCAGTTACTTATTCTCACGCCGGAGTCTGGTTAAGAGAGAAACCCCCGTATTCCCCTCTTAACGAGCTAACGGTGTTGCTGTTTTGCAGGAAGAACGGGTCAAATCGGAGCTCAGGAAAGTTTAAGAAGATTAACCCTCATGTTTGAAACATAAACCAAACTACTTAACCCTAAAATTAGTTGCGTGTTTCTTCACAAACTGAGACACCTGATCTCAATGTACCGTAATGATTGTTACTACACCACTTGAATCTATGGCACAATAATATACATGGGGGATTGAGGTCACTCCTAAATTTGGGTACCCTATTTCATATAAAATTTTTAGATATTCAATTTGTCAAAACTTCCAATCATGTGACTTGGTATATATGTAAACATACAACTTCGTTAATTCGAAATCGTATAGTTACTACAGCCTACAGGTAAGTGTTACTATTAAAAAAATTGTAAATAAAATTGGAGTGGTAATAAAATAGTTAGTGGTTCGTTAAAATAGTTAACAAAAATACAAAATAGATGATTTCAGGGTTTTATGCCTCCTGTTTTCATCTTAACTAGGGGTAGCCTAGAGGCTCGAGAGCTACTCGTTATCGGCTCAGTTAAAAGCTCGAATAAGCCGAGCTTTAACGAGCCCGAACTCGAGCCTGAAATAGAGCTCGTTTCTTTATCGAGCCTGAAATACAAAGCTCGTTTAGACTAAACGAGCCCAAACACTATTTTATTTTTTAGAGTAAATTGCCAAAATCGTCCCTGAGGTTTGGGTATGTTTGTCATTTTCATCCAAAACAACTTTTTTGTACCATATAGTCCTTTACTTTTGGGATTTTTCGCCATTTTCATCCAAACGTCTGACTTTTTTGCCAAAATCGTCATTGAGATTTGCGAATTTTTTGCCATTTTCATCCAAATGTTTGATAGAAAAAATAAAACAAATTAGATGTTTGAATGAAAATGGCAAAAAATCTCAAAGGTGAAGGACTATATTGTACAAAAAAATTGTTTTGGATGAAAATGGCTAACATGCCCAAACCTTAGGGACGATTTTGACAATTTACTATATTTTTTATAGAGAAAAATGCTCGGATAGTCCCTGTGGTTTGCCATTCTTTCACCTTTAGTCCCTAACTTTCTAAAATTACATCTATAGTCCCTAAGTTTTTGAATTTCGTTTCCGAATATACCCTGACTTGGATGGGGGTTAGTTTTTAGTGTTAAATGCGTGTGAAATGACAAAAATACCCTTACAGTCAAATTAATAACTAAAAAATTAAAAGAAATATAATTAATAATTTACAATTTATGTGGGACCCACCACCCACCCTACCCCCTTCATCTTCCCCACTCCACACCACCATCTCCACCTTCAACCACCACCACCATCTACCCCAAATCAGGATCCTTTGTGAACCCTAAAAAGTTAAAAGCATCTTCACCTTCTACCTGCACAGTTAACCTTCATCATCGCATCGCCTACACAGTTAACCATAACCTGCCTCCATCGCACCATCCTGATCACCTCCATAAGTCACCACCATAGCTTTTCGGTTTCACCCATATCAACCTGCAACAACGTCGTCATCGTCCTTCATAACCGTTTCATCACCACGACCACCAATTAATGAAAGTATCAAGTAGCTACGTTATTCAAATTATCGATAACAAACAAAACATCTCAGATTTTAGTTCAAAACTAAAAATAAAATTCTCAATCACACGTTACAATAACATTCCATTAACTGTAGACTAATCAACAACTGCATGATTATGATCATAACAACATTTGATTTGGGGGGTAGATGGTGGTGGTGGTTGAAGGTGGAGATGGGGTGGAGTGGGGAAGATGAAGTGGGTAGGGTGGGTGGGTGGTGGGTCCTACATAAATTATAAAAGAGTAAACTGCAATTTTACCCCCTGGGCTTTAGGGCAATTGGCAGTCTTACCCCCTAAGGAAATAATTGCAATTTTACCCCCCAACGTTTGCTGTTATGTCGCAAGTTTACCCCTCGGCGTCAAAGTTATTAACAGATATGTTAACTATAACTTGAAATGACTATATTACCCTTCCATTTTACCCCCCAACATTCCTGTTAAGTCGCACAATTACCCCCCACCTCCACCACCACCCACCTCCACCACCATCAGCCTCCACCACCCACCTGTTTATAAGTAAAGCACCAATTGATAATTAGGCAATGAACCCACTCTAGCATGTCTACAAAGCAAAGAATAGAGTACAAATGTGCCCCCTTCACCATTATCATCCGCTTTCAGCACAATGAATACATATTTCAACAAAGGGACTAAAGTCAGAGTCCAGAAAATGAAAGAAAGTGCACCAAATATTTCCTCATTAGTCTCTAAATGCACAATATCTTCAGCAAAAGTACTTTTAAACACATATAAGGGTGATGTGCTCAAATCTCCATAAACCACACCCAAACTTTGGTAAGCCAATGTCAAAACTGTTGCCCATGACTGTTTTTGTAAACAAATGGAACAAATTTCAAATGGGTATTGTCTAAGATTAATCTTTTGACAAATTGTAACATACCCAACTCACCTTTGGATGAATCTGATGAAACCCAGGTTCCAGATCCATAATAAGTTGCCTTAAATCAATAAAGATGCAAGCTTTATCTTGATTAGCAGATGACCCATTTGGGGGAAAGTAATTAGATTGAGTTGAAACTTGAAACAGCAAGTTAATGGCTAAATCTTGAATGAAAAGGTGGGAGTGAAGAGTTTAATTAATTAAGTGAATTGAATTGAATAAAATGGGGAGAAGACACCCACCCTAGTAGAGAACATTGGTTGAATATAATAATAGTGAGAATTAGGTTACTTAGCACCAAGACGGAAATAATATAGAGCAATGGAAGGATGGGTTTGTTCATCTGTTCTTGCACCTCATCTAATCATGCTTTTGAGACTTTGAAGGAGGAGGTTGTTAGGGGTTCTAATCCTGTTGAAACAGACCATATTCAAGAAGGGTGAAGGGATCCATACTGCGGCGGCAGTTGCGGTGGTTGTGGTGGTGAATGGCGGTGGCAGTGGTGGTGCCCGGTGGCAGTGGTGTCCACCGGCGGCGTTTTGGTGATGAGAGCTGCAAGCCGGAATGACAAGATGACGGACTGAGAGTTGAGGATTCGTATGTTGTGAGACTAGGGTTTTCTGTTTTGTTTTGTTTTCTTTTGGGTTATTTGAAGAAGATGATGATAATTTAATAATAATAATAATAATAATAATAATAATAATAATAATAATAAATATAGGGTAAGATTACCAAAATACCCCTGCCTATAACAGTCAAATAATTGTTGACTGACGACAGGGGGTAAACTTGCGACATAACAGCAAACGTTGGGGGGTAAAATTGCAATTATTTCCTTAGGAGGGGTAAGACTGCAAATTGACCTAAACCCCAGGGGGTAAAATTGCAGTTTACTCATTGTAAAATATTAATTATATTTTTTGACTTTTTAGTTATTAATTTGACTGTAAGGGTATTTTTGTCATTTCACACGCACCTAACACAAAAAATTAACACCCATCCAAACCAGGGACTATCCGGGAACAAAATTCAAAAACTTAGGGACTACAGATGTAATTTTAGAAAGTTAGGGACTAAATGTGAAAAATGAGCAAACCACAGGGATTATCCGAGCATTTTTCTCTTTTTTATATATACTATAATAATAATGAAGATAACATTGGCGAGCCGAGCTCGAGCTCAAATAAGTAGGCTCGAACCGAGTCGATCTCGAGCTCGAGCTTCATAAAGACATGACAAGCCGAGCTCGAGCCCAGTCAAGCTCGGGCTTGGCTCGGCTCGTTTACACCCCTGATCTTAAGTCATAGATGTTTTCCTTTTTGATAACTGTTACTTTCTATTTCAAATTCATAAGTCGTATAGCTTCATCGACAATACATTGAGGGTGTTTGGGTTAGCTTATTTTGGAGGAATTTATAACTTATTAACTTATAAACGTTAATAAGTAGTTTTTATAGCGTTTGAGTTAGTTTATTTAAGTTGTTTTTATGTGTTAAGAAATTGAAAATGTTAAGTCAGAGGATAAGTTATTCTATAAATACTCATAAAATATGGGGTGCCTTATTCCCACATACCCCTATATCTTATTTTCACATCCCCTATTGTATACGGGCCGTATACAATTATACGGCTCGTATAGAATGTTTTTTAATAGGAAAATGCGCAGGGAATGTTTTTTTGTTTTATTATATACGGCCCGTATACAGTTATACGAGTCGTATACATGTGTATACGATTTGTAAAACGTATACGGCTCAATTGATTTATTTTTGTGGGTTTTTGATGTTACCACATGTATACGGGCCGTATAACTATATACGGGCCGTATATATTGGCGTTTTTTTCAAGTATCACGTTTTATTCCCGTAAAAACACAATCATTCTAGGGTTTCTAAACTCTTCATCACCTTTAACAATGTTGATTGGAACATGCCGCTTAAATCGGAGCACAGGTAGAGTAACGTTTCCGATCAGTCCGCTGATGAAAACCTTAGCGATCGCAGAGATCTTCATGTTGGTTATTTATCGATTCCGAGTAACCAGCAGAAGAACCTGACACAAATAGAAACCGCAACCGTTTTTTACTACGGAAACGGTGGCTATGCGAAATACAAACCGCAATCTTTTGTGACTATGGGAAACACAAGTTTTCTTTTTGAGCTTGATGGATGTCCGTTATCTCAGTTGAGGCGGGCATTGTTTGAATCTGAATATAACTAGATGTTACGTGTATCAGCGTTGTTTATCACCCTGTGTGAGCATTGGAAACCCGACAAACAGTCTTGACAACTGTGACAGCTTATCTATCTATGTGTGTCACATCCATCCTGTTAAAGCAATCGATATGATTAATTTTACAGATTTTTTTCTAATTAGCGTTGTTAACTACCAAAAGAATGCATACACAAATAGTTCTAGTGGACGAAGTAAAGAGACCGTTGTGTATCTGAATCAGGTTCTCAAACAAACACTACTAAAGATGAGTTGGTGATAAATATCGGAGCTGTTATCTCGGTTGTTCAGTACTTTCGTGATAATAAAACAAGCAGGCATTGATTTTGCCAAGATTGAAGGAAAGAATCTGACCATAAGCGTTGTGGATTCTTAGCATTATTCGAATGTAAGTGGATCGAGTGATACGCTTATCTATTCTGGACAAGGTGGGCATGGTTTATTCGGGAGTAAATCACCACCCAAAGATAAACAACTTGTGATTGTCGGGTTATGCTAGTTTATTCGGAATGTTTCGAATCATAACAGAAGACGGATGCGGTTTGCATATTTGTAACAACTCGTATCAAAAGTCATATTTATTTAATTAAATTGTCCAATAGGAAACCCTAATTGAGAAACCCAAGTGACTCTGAACAATCCCTAAAATTTCCAGAACATTTGGAATCAGGATCAGGGCCCCTAAAACTCAGGGGGGTAAAACCCTAGTAACGATTATCTAAATTGTGTGCTGTAGAAACTGAATTTACGAAAACTGTCAAGTCAGCAAGGCTAGTCCCAACCGTGGCAACCCTATGCCTAAAAAAGGTCTTACGCGGGCCGCGTAAAGGTCAAAATTCACCTATAAATAGAGGGCCTTGGGACTTGAATTCAGGAATTAAAACGACGTAAAAATTCCTTATACACTGCGAGTTACGTTCTGAATACTACAATTAACACACACAGTTCACAAATCGACGCCGCAAAACAGGGTAATAACTCGATCGCTGATACGATTCAATGTCCGATCGATTAAACTATCCAATGGATGTTTAAGTGCTGCCCACATTAGGGTTTATGCTTTGTCATTCGTTGTTAATTCAATGGATGTTTAAGTATCGCACTTTGTCATTCAATGTGAAGGTTTAATCTCGTGAGTTATCGTAAATGCTGTATTAAGTTACTAACCTAATTGTGTGCCTGTTATTAATTTAGGATAAAAAGGCTAATCAGTAAGCTAAGCTCTGCTCAAATTAAATCTGCAATATGAGGCATTCTCTTTTTATCAAATTGGTTTACAAAAGTATGTTTATTTTCAAGATTATAATTACAGTGATTAAGTATATGTAGTCACCAAATTACAGCCGGTATGTGGGGTATTGTGCACATTACTGTTTTTATCACTTTAGGTGGGTGAACCTAATTAATGATACTCGTTACTATTGGGTGAACGGACTCAATAGTAATATGACCACAGTCACCGAAACGAGTCGATGACAAGTACTGTGGGTATTTGGTTGAAATAAACATTGTAATCTCTCTTAATACTGTGAATTATAACAAAAGAGTCATTTTAGTAAATAGAATGATTCACTCAGTATTTCCCGCTGACAAAACCTTTTTCAAACATGTTTCAGGTGATCTGTTGTGATCCAGGAAAAGTGCCGTGAAGCACTATCAGCTTAAGGAAGTGGCTCAGTATAAAATAATGAAACATGTTTTGTAAAATAAAAGATTTCCTGGTGAAATCTCAAGATTGTAAATTATCGGGTTTTATCCCGAATTGTGAAATAAAATAATCGGGAAATATTTCAGTTTTAAAAAGATCCTGAAGAAACTTCCGCTGTTAATTAAATACCACGGGATTTCTGTCCCGCGGCTCCTGAAACGGGTCAAACCGGGTCGGGGGCCGTGACAGAAATAAGGTGGTATCAGAGCCACTGATTTAAGCCTATTAAGTATTTAGAAATACTTAATTTTACTGATTGCCGATTATGTGTTTTATTAACTGATTATTTGTTAATTACAGTATGGGTAAACAAAAGCTGTCAAACATCTATCTTAAACTAGATAGGTCATCCAACGAGAAAGGAAGTTCATCCCAAACAAAACCTTATGTGATTCCTGAAGAAGGAATATTTGTCCGTAAGGCACATTACGAGGAACCACTTTCTCCTGAGAAAAGAAGTTTAATTATTAGAAAAAGTCAGGAGGAAATAAGGAAAAACCGAGAGAAGAAAGTTAAACAAGAAATCCAGGACTTAATCAATAAATCACCTTGGGAGGACAAATTAGATGAGAAATGGGCAAATCTTTATATGCTCGCCACAGTAGCAGAAAATGCAAACCTCTAAATACTTAAAAGTTTTAGCACTTTTATTTTCCAGAAACCTTATTTAATAAATAAATAAGTTACAGTAAATTGTAGTATAATTTACTTGTCAGTTGTTTTATGTATGCAATAATAATTACGGATTATCTATAAAATTTGGTTATTTTAACATTTGGTATGTATTTTGCATATATGCTAAACAGCATGAATGAGATATCAGAAGGTTTAGAAAATCTTAACCTCTATCCCGTTAAGATAGAAGTTTCCAAGGAATTCACCGGTTACTTCGCGGATAAAGAAGAACCCATGGAATTTCAATCCAAACCACTGGCAAAACCTAAACCCAAGAAAAGAAGCAGATTTGTGGGCTGGAGGCGTGTACGAAAGAAAAAGCCAGCAACAAGAAAGGTTACCAAAAATGAAGAACCAAAAGACAAAGGAAAAGGGGTAGAAATTGAGGAAAATATTAATCAAGTAGAGATAGAAGCTGAGAAAAGTTTTAAGCAAACAGAAATAGAGGCCGGAGAGAGTTCTAGGCAGAAACAGAAATTGACTTCTTGGGAAGTTTTAGATCATCAATTAGTAATGAGTGACCTCATCGGACCTGCCGATGGAAACCTTGAAGCAGCTAATCCAAACCTTATATTTACTGAAGAAGATCTTTTCAGTTACCCACTAGAAGCTCCAATCCCAATCAATCTGGAACCTGCTATTCCAGATCCTATTGTCCAACCTCAACCACTACCAGTAGAATTAGATGAATGGTGGACAACTGATTGGCAATACCAAAATCTTTTAAACAACCCTGATACATTTTTCCCACAAGTTGACCCAGAACCTCCACTATACCCAACTATGAGCCCGGAGAATCTGGCTGAACTTCGTCTTTGGGGCGAAGAGTTAATTGATGCAGGAAATCGGATTAGGGATGTGGGAGAAAGAGTTACTTGGAAGTATGACGAAAGGGAGTATCGTTTTTAAGAATTAGCTGACCAGATAAAGGGAGTTTGCAGGAATATGTGTTAATAAATAATCATAATAACCAGTATGTGTAATAACTTAACAATAAAACGTTGTATGATAATCCTGTGTACGAGGCATAATATAATATATAGAAATGAAACCTGTGAAATCGATAATTTTTTTTTGGTTATACATGTTAATGTGATTATGTGCAAACTGTTTTATTATATTTATAATTATACTAATTGTTTATATAAAATTTATTATCAGATGGCAAACATTGGTAATGAACCTGTAAATGAGGTTAATCAGTCTAAGCAACCTCCAGGAGATCAATATATGACTAGACAAGATATCGAAAATATTGTTGCTCAAGGAATAGCCAATGCTATTCCAGCATTCGTTGCTGCTATAAAGAATCCAATTGAACCGCAACAAATTGTTCCTAGTAAACATATTTCTGAAGATAACTTCAGTAATAGTGTAAACGGAGGCAATGATAATGTCAATCATAATGCAGAACCACATCAAGCTCCATTTCCTAAGAAAATGAAAGCCGCAACGCCTGGTTGTACTTTCAAAGAATTCCTTGCTTGTAAACCCACTGAATTTGCAGGCAATGAAGGAGCAACTGCATCACTGCGTTGGTTAGAGAAAACCGAAGCAGTCATTGCAATAAGTAAATGTGCTAAAGATGATCAGGTCATGTACGCATCAAATCTCTTCAAAGAAGGAGCACTTGAATGGTGGAACACTGTGTTACAATCAAAAGGAAGAATGATAGCTTATGCCATGACTTGGGAAGAATTTAAGGGTTTTGTAGAAAGAAAATTATGTCCCGAGTATGAAAAGGAACAGATGACAAATAAGTTCCTAAATCATCGGATGATGGGTGTAGATTGTCGCGGTTATACTTCGACATTCTTTGAATATGCTAGAGTGGTACCAACGCTGGCTTCGCCAGAACCGGTACTCATTTCTCGCTACATTTGGGGATTGATTAGTGAAATCCGCAACATTGTTAAAGCTGCGAGACCTCGCACTATTGACGATGCTGTGGAATTAGCTAATACCCTAACCGATGAACTAGTACGCACTCAAGATGAAAACAGGAAGAAGGAATTAGCTCAGAGAATTACCCAAGGATTTCGTACGGGTAATAATAGCAATTTCAAAAGACAAGGAACAGGGCAACCCTCAACTCCACCATTCTGCAGAAATTGCAAAAAGAAACATTTTGGCAGATGTAGTGTAACCTGCAATTTTTGTAAAATGGTAGGACATCGTGAAGAAAACTGCAGGAAGAAAACAACGATCTGCTATAACTGTGGAGAAAAAGGACATTTTAAACCAGAATTTCCTAAATTAATCAAATCAGCAGACAACAAAACTAAGGCGACCGACGGAACTACTAAGAAGAATGCTAGGGCATTTCAGCTAACCACTCAAGAAGCAGAACTCATTCCAGATGTGATAGCTGGTACGTTCTTAGTTCACAACATTTACGCCAAAGTATTATTTGACTCTGGTGCAAACCAAAGTTTTATAAATACTTCATTCTGCCAAGCTCTTAATTTACCTTTAACCAATATTAGGCAGATTTTTACAGTTGAAACGGCAGACGGAAATTCAGTTAAAATAGATAAAGTTTTGCAAGAAGAAAACATAGAACTTTTAGGACATAAATTCTCTGCAAAACTGTTGCCGATGAATTTAGCTGAATTTGATGTTGTACTAGGAATGGATTGGTTAGTAGCCAACCATGCTAGAATCCTTTGTGATCAGAATTCCATAGAAATTCAATCACCCACCGGAGAAGTAATCAAGATTACAGGAGATAAACCACGTAAGCCCATGAAGTTCATATCAGTAATGAAAGTTGCTAATTATGAACGAAAACAAGGAATAGTATATATGATTTCAGTAATCATTAGTACTAAGGGTAAAGAACTTAAAGAAATTCCTGTAGTCTCAGAATATCCAGATGTATTTCCAGAAGATTTACCGGGATTACCTCCGGATAGGGAAGTAGAGTTTAGGATTCATCTAATTCCAGGAACTACACCGATAGCCAAGGCACCTTATCGGTTAGCACCCACAGAAATGTTAGAACTAAAAACGCAATTAGATGAATTACTAAGTAAAGGATTCATACAACCTAGCTCATCCCCTTGGGGAGCGCCAGTGTTGTTTGTAAAGAAAAAGGACGGTTCAATGAGAATGTGTATCGATTATAGAGAATTGAATAATGTTACAATTAAAAATCGATACCCATTACCTAGGATTAATGATCTATTTGATCAACTTCAGGGGGCTGGATATTTTTCTAAGATAGATTTACGCTCCGGATATCATAAATTGAAGGTACAAGAAGAAGACATACCTAAAACTGCTTTCAGAACTAGGTATGGTCATTATGAGTTTACAGTCATGCCCTTTGGGTTAACGAATGCACCTGCTGCATTCATGGACATGATGAATAGAATCTGTAAACCATATTTGGATAAATTTGTAATTGTTTTCATAGACGATATACTTATTTATTCCAAAAGTCAGACAGAGAATTGTGAACACCTTCATGCACTCTTAACTTTGTTAAGAAAAGAAAAGCTTTATGCCAAATTCTCGAAGTGTGAATTTTGGTTACAAGAAGTGCAATTCTTAGGACACGTGGTGAATCATGAAGGTATTCATGTAGATCCTGCTAAGATAGAGGCAATTACCAATTGGAAGGTTCCGCAAACTGCAATGGAAATTAGAAGTTTTATAGGTTTAGCTGGGTATTATAGACGATTTATTAAGGATTTTTCCAAGATAGCTGTGCCATTAACTAAGCTAACCTGTAAAGCCATTAAGTTTGAATGGGGACCTAAGCAAGAAGAAGCCTTTAGAATATTGAAGCAGAAATTAACAAATGCACCAATCTTAGCCTTACCAGAAGGAACTGAAGATTTTGAGGTATATTGCGATGCTTCAAAACTAGGATATGGATGTGTGCTTATGCAACGCAAAAAGGTGATTGCATATGCTTCAAGGCAATTGAAAAAGCACGAAGAAAATTTTACAACTCACGATTTAGAATTAGGAGCTGTAGTTTTTGCCCTTAAGATTTGGAGACATTATCTTTACGGAAGTAAATTTACTGTCTACACAGACCACAAAAGTTTAAGATATATATTTGGGCAAAAAGAGTTAAACATGAGGCAAAGGAGATGGATGGAAATCCTAAGTGACTACGACTGTGATATTCAGTATCACGAAGGAAAGGCAAATGTAGTTGCAGATGCCTTAAGTCGTAAGTATTATGAGAAACAACGACGGGTTCGTGCTCTCAGATTAAATCTACAAATAGATTTAATGGAACAATTGAAGAATGTTCAAACTACAGCAATCAAGGATGATGCTGAAGGAATGAAAGGACGAATCAAGGAATTAGAACAAGGAGTAGATGGAATATGGAGATTTCACAAAAGTAGAATTTGGGTACCTAAGCAGGGAGACTTAAGACCTAAGATTTTAGAAGAAGCTCATAAATCTAGGTATACTATGCATCCCGGAAACAATAAGATGTACCAAGATCTAAGAAAGAACTTTTGGTGGATAGGAATGAAAAAGGATATAGCACGATATGTTTCTAAATGTCTTACCTGTTCACAAGTTAAGGCAGAACATCAGAAACCCTCAGGTTTACTACAACAATTGGAAATGCCAGTATGGAAATGGGAACTTATAACAATGGATTTTGTTACTAAGTTACCCAAAACCAGAAAAGGTAATGATGCGATTTGGGTAATTGTGGATCGATTAACCAAATCAGCTCACTTTCTACCAATGAAAGAAACCTTTAGTATGGAAAGACTGGCTAAATTGTATGTAGATGAAGTTGTATCCCTACATGGAGTTCCACTCTCCATAGTATCGGATAGGGATAGTCGTTTTACTTCTCATTTCTTGAAAAGTTTCCAAGAAGCTATGGGAACTCGACTAAACCTAAGCACGGCATATCATCCACAAACAGACGGGCAAAGTGAAAGGACGATCCAAACTCTAGAAGACATGCTCCGCGCATGTGTAATAGATTTTGGTGGAAATTGGGACGATCACTTACCATTAATTGAATTCTCCTATAACAATAGTTATCATTCAAACATTGAAACTGCCCCATTTGAAGCACTGTATGGAAGAAAATGCAGAACTCTATTTTGTTGGGCAGAAATAGGAGAAAGTCAATTATCAGGTCCGGAGATTGTACAAGAAACGACTGATAAGATTACTCAAATCAAGGAAAGGTTGAAGACGGCTCGAGATCGTCAGAAGAGTTATGCAGACAATAGATGCAAGCCATTAGAATTCCAAGATGGAGACAGAGTAATGTTGAAAGTTTCTCCTTGGAAAGGAGTTGTTAGATTCGGTAAGAAAGGAAAGCTAAGTCCCAGATACGTAGGACCATTCCCAGTAATCCAACGTATAGGACCAGTTGCTTATCGTTTACAACTACCAGAAGAATTAGTTGGAGTACATGATGTATTTCATGTATCCAACCTCAAGAAATGTTTATCAGACGAATCTCTGGTAGTACCTCTTCAAGATATAAAGGTAAACGAAAAGTTAAAATTTGTTGAGAAACCTCTTCAGATAGAAGATAGAAAAGTGAAGTTTCTCAAACACAAACGACTAATTCTAGTTAAAGTCAAATGGGATTCAAAGAGAGGAGCTGAATACACTTGGGAATTGGAATCTGAGATGAAGAAAAAGTATCCCTACTTATTCCAGTAAATCTCGAGGACGAGATTGTTATTAAGGTGGGTAGAATGTAACAACTCGTATCAAAAGTCATATTTATTTAATTAAATTGTCCAATAGGAAACCCTAATTGAGAAACCCAAGTGACTCTGAACAATCCCTAAAATTTTCATAACATTTGGAATCAGGATCAGGGCCCCTAAAACTCAGGGGGGGTAAAACCCTAGTAACGATTATCTAAATTGTGTGTTGTAGAAACTGAATTTACGAAAACTGTCAAGTCAGCAAGGCTAGTCCCAACCGTGGCAACCCTATGCCTAAAATAGGTCTTACGCGGGCCGCGTAAGGTTAGCTTAGATCTTACGCGGGCCGCGTAAAGGTCAAAATTCACCTATAAATAAAGGGCCTTGGGACTTGAATTCAGGAATTAAAACGACGTAAAAATTCCTTATACACTGCGAGTTACGTTCTGAATACTACAATTAACACACACAGTTCACAAATCGACGCCGCAAAACAGGGTAATAACTCGATCGCTGATACGATTCAATGTCCGATCGATTAAACTATCCAATGGATGTTTAAGTGCTGCCCACATTAGGGTTTATGCTTTGTCATTCGTTGTTAATTCAATGGATGTTTAAGTATCGCACTTTGTCATTCAATGTGAAGGTTTAATCTCGTGAGTTATCGTAAATGCTGTATTAAGTTACTAACCTAATTGTGTGCCTGTTATTAATTTAGGATAAAAAGGCTAATCAGTAAGCTAAGCTCTGCTCAAATTAAATCTGCAATGTGAGTCATTCTCTTTTTATCAAATTGGTTTACAAAAGTTTCAAGATTATAATTATAGTGATTAAGTATATGTAGTCACCAAATTACAGCCGGTATGTGGGGTATTGTGCACATTACTGTTTTTATCACTTTAGGTGGGCGAACCTAATTAATGATACTCGTTACTATTGGGTGAACGGACTCAATAGTAATATGACCACAGTCACCGAAACGAATCGATGACAAGTACTGTGGGTATTTGGTTGAAATAAACATTGTAATCTCTCTTAATACTGTGAATTATAACAAAAGAGTCATTTTAGTAAATAGAATGATTCACTCAGTATTTCCCGCTGACAAAACCTTTTTCAAACATGTTTCAGGTGATCTGTTGTGATCCAGGAAAAGTGCCGTGAAGCACTATCAGCTTAAGGAAGTGGCTCAGTATAAAATAATGAAACATGTTTTGTAAAATAAAAGATTTCCTGGTGAAATCTCAAGATTGTAAATTATCGGGTTTTATCCCGAATTGTGAAATAAAATAATCGGGAAATATTTCAGTTTTAAAAAGATCCTGAAGAAACTTCCGCTGTTAATTAAATACCACGGGATTTCTGTCCCGCGGCTCCTGAAACGGGTCAAACCGAGTCGGGGGCCGTGACAATATTCAATCTTCATTGCTTCATTAAAATTACAACACACGATAAAATGCTTGGAAAATTGCATCAACTCTCCAGATCTCTGTTCGATCATCTTTCCAACATTAACAACATTGGATCTTCATTCTGTCACTTTGTGTGTTGACAAAGCTGACAAACACATTGGTATTTTCTCAAAATGTGCAAACTTGAAGAATCTCACATTAAAGGAGTTTGCAACAACGAGATCAACGTATACAGGTGCAAGAGAATGGCGAGTTATTTTCAGTTATTTCTGTTGATCCACAAATTCCATTGTTTAAATCAGAACCAGGTTCTCAAGACAAGGATCGTTCTAATAGATTAAAGAAAATAAACCATTTTTTTACCATTTTTTACCCATAGTATACGAGCCGTATACAATCATCGTATACATTGTATACGATCGGTAAATTTGTTTTTAACCGAGAGTATACGGCCGTATAAACGGTATACGGCCCGTATACATATGGTAAAAAATGGTAAAAACTTCTAGCATTACCTTGTTAGTTTCTCAAACACTACTAAACATCTGCTTCCTGGATCTGAATCAGAGTGTTAACTTTGAGTCATAACGTCGTTGAGGAAATCAATTGTATTTTTTTAGTTGCTTCTCTTGTTAAGTTTCTGAACCAACCGAAATCCACAAATTCCAACAGCTTCTTCGTAGATTCCGTCCGGTTTCCAAACTCTTTCACTCAAAGTTAATATTCACTGTGGTGGATGCAAGCATAAAGTTAGAAAAATACTCAAGAAGATTGAAGGGTACACAACTGAACGGACGATATGTATCAACAACTTTAAGGTTCAGCCAAAATGACATCTAGCATTACTAACGGTTCAAGTAAGTGTCTAAAATGACATCTAGCATTACTAACGGCTCAACTTGAAGAATCTCACATTAAAGGAGTTTGCAACAACGGGATCAGATGGTTTGAGTATCTTTCATCCTCGTTTGGCTAATCTCACACTTGAAAATGACAACTTTGTGAGGGTGAGGGCCGTATATTGTTATTTCTGTTGTTCAGTACTTCCGAGATCTGACCCAGTTGTCCATCACTTAAGACCTTGAAAGATTTGTTGAAATCGAAGCATTCACGAACCACAATTGACTCAGACTCATGTTCAAGTAAGTGTCTAAAAATCTGAAAATTCAGGTTTACCTTGTTAATTTCTCAAAACAAACTCTCGTTTCTTCATCTTCAAGAACAATGATGAACACATGATGTCAGATAATACTTCATTTGTCGAGAAACCATACTGTCAAGAAACCATACTGTGTATCTAAATCAGGTTCTCTGTCTTAGATCGGTCATTCCTTGTGATACATGAACGTTGTATTCTTGTATTTCAGAAGAGTTTGTATTGAATGGCGAGTTATTTTCAGTTATTTCTGTTGATCCACAAATTCCATTGTTTAAATCAGAATCAGGTTCTCAAGACAAGGATCGTTCTAATAGATTAAAGAGAATAAACCCTTTTTTACCATTTTTTACCCATAGTATACGAGCCGTATAATATTATACGGCCCGTATACAATCATCGTATACATTGTATACGATCGGTAAATTTGTTTTTAACCGAGAGTATACGGCCGTATAAACGGTATACGGCCCGTATACATATGGTAAAAAATTTCTTTCTTTCCTTTTCATGAGGTAAAACCGGTTTCAACATCAAGGGTTGTATAGGAATCAGGCGTTGGAACGATTGTAGTAGCAGGACATTGGTACCACTGTGAAAATTGCATCAGGAGGGGAGAGAGTCTGATACAATAAGGATGTTGGGAATTAAACGCATGTACGTGACAAAATAAGGATGTTCGCATAAACATATATTCGTTTCATAACCTCCTCCTATAAATCAACCACAACTGACAAAGAGCCTGTATTAGAAGCCATCCTATGTCTTTTACCAACCGAAGAGGCAGCAGAAGACTTGTCGGGTTCTTCCAACATTCACGTACCACAATGGACTCAAACTCATACTACTCACCCTCCCCTGAGGAAAAGTTTTCCCGACGACTCAACAAAATCCTGATAGTGAAAAACATCAGCAACCATTTTTTCTTTTCCTTCAATTTCGATAACATTCTCCCTGTGTATGTGCTTGTGCTGTAGAAACCGATGATGAATTTGTGTACAGTTTGTTATTTAGACAACAACAGATAATGAACAGATTGTTAGTGGATAACGCAAACAAGTTCTCCACAGTTTGTTATTCAGATCTCTATTCGGTCATCTTTCCAAACTACAACACACGAAAAGTGTACACAACTGAACGTTAATTGATATTGTTTATAGTGTGTGATTTGACCAGGGAATGATTGGAGGTGAAGGTTCAGTGCACGAAAAGTTTCTTACGAAATGTACGTGACAAAACAAATATGGTGGGAATTAAACGCATGTCCGTAATCCCGCGTTGATAGCTTCCGTTTTATTCAGACTCCTTACAACTCTCATCAAATGCCTCACCCTTCCTTTTATTCTATAAATATTAAATAAAGAATAACACCATGCTTGTAATCCCGCATTGATAGCTTCCGTTTTATTACAGTCATACGACACGTTTTCTTGTTCTTCAATCTTTGTTACTTGTTAATGTTTTATTTTTTTCTACTTTTAGATAGGTTTGAGCACCTCACGACTGTAAAATATCTAGTGTGATTTACACCTTAAATCCCTTAAATACTTGAAAAATCAAAATTTCGTTCCATACGGACCGTATAATAGTATACGGCCCGTATACAAGTTCGTATACATTGTATACGACCAGGCAAACTTATTTACACATGGTGTATACGGGCCGTATACTATTATACGGCCCGTATAGAATAAAAAAACTGACAAAGTCTGTGCCAGCAGACTTTGTCAGTTTTTTTATTCCATACGGGCCGTATAAAAGTATACGGCCCGTATACACTATGTGTAAATAAGTTTTACCATGTGTTAATATTAGGACCCTAAAATATACAACTTAATAAGTTGTTTTTGAGAAGAATCCCTAACACCCCTATTGTTGACTCACCGAGTGTGAAAGAGAACCCTAATTGAGAGGGTGTTTGGGGTTCCTTATTTTGAGGGCAAAAGGACTTTTGAAGGGCAAAAGTCCTTTTGAAAGTGTTTGGCTTTTCTTCTTATGTGAGAGGGATTTGCCAAAAGTCAGGAATTCCTGACTTATTTTGGCCAAAAGGACTTTTCAAAAGTTGAAAATAAGTTGAGCCAAACATGCCCTGAGTACCCATACACAGATTCTCATAAACGCATTACAATTCAGGTATTATTTCGGTTATTTTAGGGTTTATAAGTTGTTTCATGCCTTCTGTTTTCCTTTTCAAGAGATAGATGTTTGATTTTAAGTTTTTATTTCGGTGAGATTAGGGTTTATTTATGTCATTTTGATTGTGTTATAAATCTATGTTTCCCTTTTTGATAGCTGTTACTTTCATAAGTCTTTTACTTTCATCCACAGAACATGCGTCTGTGTGTTAATCGATAGAAATAGTCACCAAATTTAACAGCTCTTTAGTTGTTGGTGCGATAAATGCGTGTTTCGAAAGTTATAATGTTACATATATAAAATAAATAAAAGCTATAATATAAAGTGTTGGAGGATAGATGGTTGTGGTGTGTTTCTTTTGCTTGAACTTGTTATAATATCTTTGATGGTGTTGAGTGTTTCCTGCTTATAACTATTTAAAGAATTAGTTGATGAACGTAGAGTAAAGTAAGTTTAAACTGTTTATATAACCCTTTATAAGTTAATGATAAGCAAAAGTAGATCACCGGAGTATAAGCTGATATAGGGTTCAGCAGATAAACTATACATGGATTGAAAATGGTATAATTGTTGCATCAAAACACTGATGTATGACCATTTTCTTTGACTTGTTTAATTTTTAGACTTTGTGATGTACTTTATTCCCCTAATGTTGTATTTGGCAGCTTATGTGCAGCATTATCTAGTATCAATCTGACAAAAACACCTGAAGATGAATGCTGAATGTTCGTCTAACGCTCAACAATTGTCTTCGACTACAATCAATACACTTCCTCAAACCATAACTGAAAACATCCTATGTCTTTTACCAATTGAAGAGGCAGCAAGGACAAGCATCCTCTCAAGGGAATGGAGGTGCAAGTGGACCACTATTCCCAAACTTAAGTTTTATTGGTCTACCTTGTACAATAGAACAACTGAAGAGAATCAGCACCAGACGCGTAAACTTTTCAATGCAATACACCAAGTTCTGTTAATGCGCCAGGGTCCAATACACGAGTTCACCTTTCACTCGAACAAAAGCTGCCGCTTTTATGAACTCGATCAAATAATATTTCATTTGTCAAGGAACCATACTGTCAAGAAATTAACACTTGCGTTTGATTATATGGATTCGTATAAGTTACCCTTATGTGCCTTCTCTTTGCATCAGTTAACAGACCTAGATCTTTGTTATGTCAATCTTGACCATCAACCAATATTCAGTGGATTTGGCAGCCTTAGAAGCTTATCCTTGATAAAAGTAAAGATCTCTACAAAAGCTTTTCTTCATCTTCTATCAAATTGTCCATCACTTAAGAGGTTCAATCTGGTAAGTTCTCACTTGGATGCATATTCTCATGGGCTTTTGAAACTTATCTGAATATTGTAAGTTGCTGCAGCAAGGAGATATCGATTCTAAAGATTGCACCATCATTGAGCTATTCGAGTGTTTGCCTGTGATTGAACATCTTACTATCTGGGGGAACTGTGACCATCCGGTAATATTCATTTAACCACGTTATATATAAGCGGAAGAAAAGAAAATTAAACTTTGGTTGTAAATTTTTGTTTTTGCATATGGTTGAAGAGGCTTGTTCTAGATTCTATTCCAAAAGAGCTTCCAACCACACTAATCCACCTCAAACGCTTTCGTTTTAACAATATTTGTTTCGTTGGCGACCAAGGATTTACTTTTCTTGCTGTTTTGATCAAATGTTCCCCGAACTTGGAGAAAATTGAGCTAGTGGTAAATCTTTTTTATCCTAAATATTTTAGTTCTCGCCAAAATCCACTAACAAAAATAATGTCGACCCTTCCCTTCCTGTAGATTGATGATTGTATTGTTGATGACAATGGGATATGTTGTGGTATATTGGAAGAATATTCAGATGTTCGGTTGGAGCATCTGAAGGAATTGGAGATCATGTGTTTCAGCAACTTGAAACATGCGGTGGAGTTTGTGAAGTTTATCTTGGCAAGGTCACCTAAGCTAAAGAGGGTGATCTTATATAGCTTTGTTGAAAAGGATGAAGAGTCGGATATTGTAACAATTCTCTCACAGGCCCCACACGCATCACAGGAAGAAATCGTTGTGAGATGTATCACAGACTAGTTGAATGTTGACTTTCACTTTCATAGCACGTGTACTCAAAATTAGGGTAAGGATCTTCACATGCAATCAATCAATTTGAGTAGTATTTTCTACAGTCTTTAGTTTGAACCATTTTGGGAGCACGAATAACCTGTTAGTATTTTGACTTAAAACTGAAGTGAATATTCTATAACACATTGGTTGAACATTGTGGACACTCTAGAAAGTGCATATGCCACATAATTCCCCTTTTAGCCTAACAAATTTGACAACCATTTCATTTGAGAGGAGTGCTCAACCTTTTTTCCATCGAGAAAATTGCTAAATTCGTCCCTAAGGTTTTACACAAATTGCTAGATCAGTCCAAAATCAAGATTTGTTGCTAAAACAGTCGAAAATCATGATTTGTTTTGCTAATACAGTCCAAAAAACAAACGCTGTTAAATTAGCCTTGTTTTGTTTTGTTTTGTTAAATTCGTCCATGAGGTTTTACACAAATTGCTAGATCAGTCCAAAATCAAGATTAGTTAAATGAACGAACATGAACAGAGGTCTCGTTCATTCGATTGTGTTCGTGAACGTTCGGTAAGGTGTTCGTGAACGTGTTCGTGAACATTCGTTGATTTGCGTTCGTTTATGTTCGTATGTTTGTGTTTTAATTAAAGATCTTGGTACTTACATATATTTTATGTTCATATGATTGTGTTCGTGAACGCTCGTTTATGTTCATATGATTGTGTTCGTGAACGTTCGGTAAGGTGTTCGTGAACGTGTTCGTGAACATTCGTTGATTTGCGTTCATTTATGTTCGTATGTTTGTGTTTTAATTGAAGATCTTTATACTTACATATATTTTATGTGTGCTTTTTATATTATTAAACTTTTATTTATTTTATTACCCTAACAATTAAACCAGGAAACCCTCTTTCACCTTGTTTATGCACCATTTCCCTTTCATTTATCATTATTTACATCGGCGAATACAATCGACCCCCGTTTCACAATAAGGGATTCAAGTTCAAGTGCTACTCTCTAGGCCATCTATCTTTATCCTTCGTCGAGTTCGCCAAATTCGTTTGTGTTTGTGAACCGTTCGCGAACACGCTTATTTCCTTAATGAACGAACACGAACATAAAATCTCGTTCGGTAAGTGTTCATGAACACATTTATTTCCTTAACGAACGAAGACGAACAAGGCCTTGTTCGTGTTCGTTCGGTTCGTTTACAGCCCTACATACGTGGGCTTGTTTCTTCACCAGCTGGGCTTCACCTTCATCCCTATTGCATTACAATCTTCGACAAAGTGTTAGGTTCCAACAACTTTCTGGTACCAAAACTACTATAGATTGCATTTTCTTTCATGGCCAAGATAGTTGTGTAACTTGTATTTTTTTCGAATAATAAATGAAGTATAACTATATTATTTAGTCACTTCCACCCAACACCATATTTCACATAATCCATAACAGATAGGTGAGTGTGAAAGGTAATATCCCATACAGCCTACGTGACTTGCTGTTTTTTCACTTTTCACATTTACTACAATACAGTATAAAAATAATACGAGTTTGTACTTAAAAGGGTAAAAAAATCATATTATCCACATCAACAAAAAACATCCCATGTACATCATATCCGTAATGGTTATGCTAGAACCAAGACGGGACACCTAAAGAAAACATTTTTAGCATTTCAACTGCCATGCCATGTAGGCATGCTGTTGCTTGCATTTGGAACACGAGGATGAATGGACGGGGTGATGGAATACCAGAAAGGTACGTTCACGAACACCTTACCGAACGTTCACGAACACAATCGAACGAACGAGACCTCTGATCATATTCGTTCATTTAACTAATCTTGATTTTGGACTGATCTAGCAATTTGTGTAAAACCTCAGGGACGAATTTAGCAAAACAAAACAAGGCTAATTTAACAGCGTTTGTTTTTTGGACTGTATTAGCAAAACAAATTTTGATTTTGGACTGTTTTAGCAACAAATCTTGATTTTGGACTGATCTAGCAATTTGTGTAAAACCTCAGGGACGAATTTAGCAATTTTCTCTTTTCCATCAGATATTTCAGGCTAAATATCCCTTTTTGCTTCCTTAAGACAACTAAAATCTAGTCCACAGCTCTTTCTGATATGGTGACCATTGTATTGTAAAGCACTAAAGCTTCTCCTATAACTTAAGCATCAGTCTTCATTATAAACTCTTCCGCGAAATCTTGAAGTTTGAGCATTGGGTTATGGTCATGGCATATTTCTTTATAAACGTCCTACAATAGCCAATCAACCCTACAACTAGGGCTGCAAATGAGCTGAGCCCGAGCTCGACCAGGCTCGAGTTCGAGCTTGAGCTCGTTTAACATATGAAAGCTCGAGTTCAAACTTGGCTCGATTAGAGCTTTATTTCTAAAGCTCGAGCTCGGCTCGAAGGTAATTTTTGAAGCTCGAGCTCGGCTCGGGCTTGACTCGTTTAGTATTTATTAATTAATTTATATTAAGTATAATTATTATTATTATTCATATAATTTAGTTATTTTTTTATATTTATATAAATTGTAATTATTATTATATAAATATATGTTTAATATATTAATAAAAGAATATATAAACAGAAAGCTCATTTAGGCTCGCGAGCCGGCTCGAGCTCGATAAGCGAAGCTCGGGCTCAGGCTCGTTTACTAAATGAGCTTATTTTTAGGCTCGGGCTCGAGCTCAGGGGCGGACCTACCCACGATGGTGGGTGGGCGGTCGCAGCCCTTGAAAGAAAGGTTTTTAGTGCTAATTTTTGTCGAAAATCCCAACCACACCCCTTGGATTTTTTCAACCGCTCTCCTTAGAGAAAAACATTATGAATTTATAAAAAAAATTAAACACTAATTATTATGAATATCTAAGTATATAGCACAATTTGTATAATTATTCTTTAACCACTTATTCACTTACTTAACCCAATCTAACTTACTTAACCCAATCTACAATCTGATTTTACTAACCCAACTACCCAAGCCCAAACCCAACCCAACCCAAAGATTTATCCTCTTTTTATTGATTGTTTTTTTTTAATTGGTGATTAGGAGAAAATATAGATGTATAGGGTTTGATCTTTTTATGTTTTATTTTTTTTTAGTTGTTCTAGATAGGGCTCTTCACGGGCCGAGCCGAACCGAGCGGACCTTTGCTCGTGCTTGGCTCGTTTACAAATCGAATCGAGCGGAGCGGCTCATTTAAACCGAGCCTCAAATCAAGCGAGCATTTTTCGAGCATTAAATATTTCGAGCGAGCGTCGAGCGAAGTTCGAGCGATTTGGACAATTATGTCGCCCGATTTAAATTTGTTGAGAGAGATGGTGACAATGTTTGGTCTCAAGTTTTTATGTTTTTAAAAACATGCCCGTCTCATGGCATAATATTTTTCTTATGAATAACAATGTTGTGGCCGGTGAGGCGATGATCATATTGCACGAACAATTACACTGAGAGCAGGAAACGATCGACTCAGGGTAACGACATGAAACATTGAGGCGATGAGCAGCCTGTCATTTCTCGATTTAGGGTTTTACATTTAGATTTGATATTAATTTTTTTATTAGAGTGGCTGGGCTAGTACGTATAGATATACTTGTAAATTTGTATACAGTAGACCAAAATTTAATAGAGTTGTATATACTATAAATTTAATTTATATTTAACTATATATGTATGTGTAATGTGTGTATATATATAGGTGTGTTTGTGTATAGATGTATAATTTATATTTGTGTATATACATGTTTATATATGTATGTGTATATATATACTAATTAAAGTAATAATTCGAGCCGAACCGAACCGAGCGGACCCTTGCTCATGCTTGGCTCATTTACAAACCAAACCGAACCGAGCAGAGCGGCTCGTTTAAAACCGAGCGTCAAATCGAACGAGCAATTTCCGAACGAGCGTCGAGCGAGTGACGAGCGGTGAGCGATTTGAACGGCCCTAGTTCTAGACTTGTATTTAATGATTTTGTTGTTTTATTTTAAGTTTTGTTTGTTTAAATGATTGCTAATCAACATTTAAAACTAGGGCTTGAATTTTTGAAAACTAAAATTGAAATTTATGGACTATGGTATTGGTTGAATATTATTGTTTATTTTGTTTAAGTGTTTTTGTTTTATGAACTTGCGGAGCAAATTTATATGTGACAAGACCATGCTAGAGAAGTTATGGCGCGATTTCTCAAGAGGAAAATGGTTGGACCACTTTTTTTGTCGGATTCTTCTAGTTAAAGACCAAGTTATGTCTTAGATAAGTTTTTTGTTGTTTTATTTAATGATTAGAAGAAATAGAAGTAGGCAGCATTTGAACTTTAATGGTTTTTTGTTATTAATTTACTTACTTATGAAGGTTTTTTTATGTTGTTTAGTGTTTTACTTGAAACTTTGTTTGTTAATGTGATAGAAAGTTAGAAAATAGGGTTTGATTGTTTGAAAAATTGAAATTGACCCAACCTTACCTTACCCGACCCGATCTGATCTGGCTCGCAAAACTTGTTTGTTTATGTTTACTGGGTTTACATGACCCGACCCGACCCGATCCGACCCGCTATGAACTGAATTTTTTATATAGCTAGAGGCCTAAAATTTTTCAATTTTTTCCGTAACCCCAGGAAAAAATTTCTGGGTCCGCCACTGCTCAAGCTCGTTTAAGCTCGTCTCGTTTGAGCTTTTTTTCAAGCCGAGCTCGAGTAGCTCGCAAGTAGCTCGACTCGTTTGCACCCCTACCTACAACTACTATACTGTTTGATGGTTTTTGGAACTAGCTTTTGTTTCATAGGTACAACTTTTGTAAAACCCCTGCCAAAGTATTCTGCACTCAAATCTTACCCTATTCACCACCACATGTCAAAATGCTTTCCTACATGGCCCCTTAATGAAACAGCATACTGCAACCCAAACACACAGTGAAGATTCAAAAATCAGACCTCCGGATAGCCTAGTGAATTGAATCTCGTAACAGGAAAGAGACCTGCAAAACAAATAACCGTTAGGCTCGTCGCAGAGGTGGGAGGACCGCTCTGTTGTAGAGAGAGAAAATAGACATATAAACTTTTAAAGAAAGTAAAATCATATATTTGTCCAACATTATTTGCATAACGAATTTCATAAAGTGGTTAACTGAATTACATATTTAAAAATAAAAATAAAAAATTAATGAGCTGACTCGATTTGACTTGAGTCAGCTCAAACACTTAACGGGCCAAGCTCGAGCTCGACTTTTCAACTCAATTAAATAAACGAGATGAGTCAAGCTGTCTCATTTAAGTTCGAGCTCGAGTTTAACCTTACTCAACTCGGCAAGGTTCAATAGGGTGTGTCAATAAAAAAGGGCAATCAATATCCACACCATTCCTTTCTAGTCTCATCAACACGGACACATTGTTCACTCACCGAGTGTGAAGAAGGTTAGGGTTTTGTGATCCACACAGACACGCATAAACTCATTCCAATTCCGGTATTATTTCGCTGATTTTAGTGTTTATGAGCCTTCTGTTTTCATTTCAAGTCACAGATGTTTGATTTTTGGGTTTATTACGGTGATATTAGGGTTTATATTTCTGTGATATTTTGATTTTGTTATGAACCTCGGTTCCCTTTTTGATAATTGTTACTATCAATTTCAACATTCATATGCTAAGTCTGTATACTTTCATCGACAGTACATGCATCTGTGTTAATCCATAGAAATAGTGACCAAATTTAACATGTCACTAAATTATAATTATTTACAGAATTAAATTGATGAAACACGAGTAAAGTATGTTCAACTCGTCTTTAGATAATCCTCTTTGTTGTGTGTGATTAAACTGATTATGTGAGCTTCATAAGTTAATCATAAGCAAAAGCGGATCACTGGACTATAAACTGATATAGGGCCCATCAGATAAACTATAAATTGGAATGAAAACGGTATAATCGTCGCATACAAACAGTAATGTATGACCTTGAATTATTATACTTTGTGTTGTACAGTCTCCTAATGATGTATATGGCAGCTTATGTGCAGCATTATATACTATCAATCTGACAAAAACAACCTAAGATGAAAGCTAAACGTCCGACTAAAGCTCAACGATTGTCGTCGACTACAATCAACACACTCCCTCAAACCATAATAGAAAACATCCTATGTCTTTTACCAATTAAAGAGGCAGCACGGACAAGTATCCTCTCAAGGGAATGGAGGTACAAGTGGACCACTATTCCCAAACTTGACTTTTGTTCGTCTACTGTGCCTGAAATTAGAACTCGAGAGAATCAAACATCTCACGTAGAATGGGCAAGGACAAATATGGAATGGAGGCGTAAACTTTTCAATGCAATACACCAAGTTCTGTTAATGCGCCAGGGTCCAATACACGAGTTCACCTTTAACCCGATCGGAACCTACAACTGTTTTGAACTTGATCAAATAATATTTCATTTGTCTAGGAACCATGCTATCAAGAAATTAAAACTAGCGTTTAATTATCATTGGTTTTCGACTTCATATAAGTTACCCTTATGTGCCTTCTCTATGCATCAGTTAACAGACCTAGATCTCCGTTATGTTGATATTGACCATCAACCAATATTCAGTGGATTTGGTAGCCTTAGAAGCTTATGCTTGTGTTCTGTAAAGATCTCTAAAAAAGCTCTTCTTCATCTTTTATCTAATTGTCCATCGCTTAAGAGGTTCAGTCTGGTAAGTTCTCGCTTGAATATGTATTCTCATGGGCTTTTTAAACTTATCTGAATATTGTAAGTTGCTGCAGCAGGATATCCGTTCAAAAGATTGCACCATCATTGAGCTATTCGAGTGTTTGCCTGTGATTGAACATCTGACTATCTATGGGGACACTGCCTATCCGGTATTATTTTTATTTATCCACATTATATGTAACTGAAAGAAAAGACAATCAAACTTTGGTTGTAAAATTTTGCTTGCTTATTGTAGAGGTGGCTTGTTCTAGACTCGGTTCCAAACGAGCTTCCAACCTCACTAATCCACCTCAAGTACTTTCGTTTTAACGAACTGTATTTCGGTGAAGACAATGGATTAATCTTTCTTCTTATTGTGATCAAATGTTCCCCAAACTTGGAGAAAATTGAGCTAGACGTAAATCTTTTTTTTTACTATTTATTTTAGTTCCCGCCAAAATCCACTGACAAAAATTGTGACGACACTTCCTGTAGATTGACGAGGGTATTGGTGATGACAATGAGACGTGGTTTGGTATATTGGAAGAAAATTCAGATGTTCGGTTGGAGCATCTGAAGGAATTGGAGATTCACCGTTTCAGCAACTTGGAGCGTGAGATGGAGCTTGTGACGGTTATCTTGGCAAGGTCACCCAAGCTGAAGAAGGTGATCTTACATAGTTTGGTTGAAAAGGATGAAGAGTCGGATATGTTAAAAATTCTCTTACAAGCCCCACGCGCATCACCTGTAGAAATCATTGCGAGATCTATGATAGATTAGTTGTATTGCTACTTTTTTGTGTTTTCTTTCTGGTTAGTCTATGGAGTTCTTTTGGATGTTGGCAATTACTCAACTAGGGTATGTATATACATAATGATTATTAAATGAATCAAATCCGAGTTAGAGCTCGTGTTTGTAAAACTGTTTTCAAGTTAAACTTGAGCTTTAAAAATATTGTTGTGATGTGTTTCTTTTGCTTGAAGTGGTTATAATCACTTTGATGGTGTTGAGTGTTTCAAATTATAATTATTAAAAGAATTAATTGATGAAACATGAGTAAAGTAAGTTTAACTCATCTTTTGATAATCCACTTTGTTGTGTGCGGTAAGTGTTAAACTGATTATATAACCCTTTATAAGTTAATTATAAGCAAAAGTAGATCACTCAACTCAACTATAAACTAATATAGGTTTCAGCTAATAAACTATAATTTGGAATGAAAATGGTATAATCATCGCATCCAAACAATGTTGTATGACCTTTTTCTTAGTTATTAGACTTTGTGTTGTACAAATCAACATCTCATACCATGGTCATACTAAAAACTTTCCATACAAAAATAATTTCTAACATCAGCCTCATGACCTTCAAGTAGGCCTGTAAAAAATAACCATAACCGACCCGTTTATGATTCAGGTAGAGCAGGGTTCGGCTTAGACTCGTACATACCTTGGTAGGCCATGAAAGCAATTCTCAACGAAAGTGATTATGTAGTCCATCGGAGAGTGAGTTAAGTGGTTAAAAATTGCATTTCCTAAACTTAAGGGCTAAGAAAGGGTAAAGGTAAAATTTGATAAAGTTTTAGGGTAAGAAGAAACTATAATATAACAAAGTTGGGTCTGAAAAGGAAACTACGACAAAGTTGGGGTGTCAAAAGCAAACTATTTGTAAAATGGAGTAGTAGTTTATGGACTAAATTTTTCATTTTATGAAACTTTGAAGGTACCAAAGTCAAGGGGCTAAAATTGCAATATCGTAAATGTATGGGGGGAAAGAATACCTTTTCAATCATATATTATTTTATTAGTTGATTGTTTAATTAGTTATAGTAACTAGGGTTAAGACCCGCCCGCGTTGCGGCGCGGGTACATCGTAAACATTGAATGGATTAGTCCAAACGTTATATGATGCATTAACCATAAGAAAACATACATTTCGACGTATCCAGTTGAACTCAGTGTAACATGTATAAGCATTGTGATTGGATCAAACGTAAAGTAAATGGAATTCATATCGAACAATCATAACGTATTATATATGACCCAACTAATACAAAGAAAACATAAAGGGTATGAAGGAAAATATGCACATGTAATCGAAAGGGATTAATTAGAGCTTTCGAAAAAAGAAAAAAAGGGAAGAAAAAGAAAACCATAATTTGACTCCACTCGGATCGAAACAAACTTTACGAAACATACATAAAATAAACACGAAAACATATTATATTTGACCTGAATCATTTCCCAAAAAAGTTTACGTCGAAACGTAGAACAACTTGAATTTATACGAAAACGTACATAGAATTATGCACGTAAAAATGGTTTCTTTAAACGAAAACGTATTATATATTTGACCTGACTCGTCTATAAAAAAAAGTTTACGTCGGAATGTAGAAGAAATCATATTTACACATACTCGTACATAAAATATGCACGTAAAAATAGTTTTTAAGTAAAGGAAGTATAGGGGTAAACTGAAACAAAAAATTAGTAAAAAATTTAATAGGTTAAAAACGTTCGTAAAACCGTGCCAAGTAGCACCAATGCCACAACCACATCGACTCTTAACATCGTAAAAATAAAATAGATAAAATGGTAAAAATTACACTGAATGAAAAGCAGACTAAAATCGTTGAACCACTCACACCCGTTACAGTGTCTTAATGCGAAGAAATTAACCAGAAACGTAAAACGTAGAAAATAATAACTTAGTCGATCTACGACCGCCCGTTGCGGCGAACTTTTCAAAAGGGAAAAAATGGACGCGTTGCGACGGGTCTGTCAAATATGAAAAAATATAGCAAAAACGTTGTGTAACGCCCTGCGTCCCTGAACTTTTATCATTTGGCAAGTTTAGTCCCTGTACTATTAGAAGTTGTTACTTTTAGTCTTAAACTATGTGATGTTTGAATCTTAATACTAGATACTTGATTCTTGATACTTGATGCTAGACTCTTGATTCTTGATACTTGATACTTGACGCTTGAAGCTTAATTCTTGACTCTTGATACTTGAGACTCGATTCTTGAATCTAGAGGCTTGGTGCTTGACCCTTGATACTTGTCAAGCAAGACTCTTGATACTTGACTCTTGACTTTTGAGCCTCGTGAAACTTGAGACTTGGTTAAACGAGAAACTAGAAACTTGACACTTAATACTGAGACTTGAAACTTGGAAACTTCTGTGTTAACTAAATAATCTTGTCATGAAATACTATTACCCAATAATACGCAACGCAACGCTTAATCTAACTCGCAGAACGAACCAAAGACAGAAAGTGGAAAAGATAGGATTGACCGAATGGCAATCTGATCGGATGACCATCCGATCGGGGGGCCATTCGATCGAACCGCCATCCGATCCGTTGCCACACCGCCTTAACTCTCCTCTGTCACTATAAATAGGCCTGTCACATCATTCCTCACTGATGTGATAGCCTCATTCGACCAGACGCACGCCCTCTCACTTTCAAGCACTTTTCTTCCATTTCTAGGCGATTTCGGTATGTTTTACACTTGATTCTTGTAAATCTTTGATCTATACACGATTCTCTACATGAATCTCCTTCGAAATCACACTTTTCACCGTGAAATCCCTCAGATTTGAGCCCTTGAGGGTGACGTCATCATGGCGGTTTGTATAAACTGTTGTGTGATGTCATTCTAGTCAAGATCTAGCTCAGATCTAAGGAATTTCATGTTTTTTACACCGAATCTTTGCTAAATCTAGACTTTTCAGCTAAAACTCATGCTTCTTTCATCCTTTCTTAAACTTTTACTTAAAAACGGTGGAATCCGGATCCAAACGGACTGTAGACTTGAGGGTTAGTCTGGAGTCGGCTTAGAAATGGATTATCGCCGGGTAAGATGGCCGGGGTACGGATTTCCGACATGGACACTGTCAAGAACAGACACCTGATCAGACGGGGTGATTCCCATCCGATCAAACAGGCTGAACCTCGATGTGTTCACTGTTGTCTCAATACGTGCCATGCCGTCTTCGTTAAACTCGAGACTTAGAAACTTTACAAGGTTGCAAAAAGGAACAAGTTCACTGTGAACGAATGGCGATCCGATCGGACGGGCGATCCGATCGGACTACCGTCCGATCGAACAGCCATTCGATCGAAGTGACATGTGCTTTACAACCTTCTATACTTAAATATTTTTGAATCAGAAACTTTGGAAGCATGCACACGAAGGGTCATTCGACCGAACGGTCATCCGATCGGATGACCATCCGATCGAAGTGACCTGAGGAACACTTGTGTCACACCCCGACCGCGTTAAAACAGCAAACCGCGGCGGAAACGTCGGGGAGTGTCGTAACATAATCATTGTTTCATAACACATGGATAAAAGTTATGTTTTATTGAATTAAATGTATTACATTGTATTGAAATCAGAAACAAAACATGAAACAATAGACTTTCATTGTTATTAAGTCACTAAGGCCTCGTCCATTCCTATGTGAGCATACACCAATATCATCATCAAACATCATCAACTATGGTACCTGAAACACACGTGAAAATACGTCAGCATAAAAATGCCGGCGAGTACATAGGTTTTATGTGAGTGTCAGGTTCATGGCTCGTTTTTCCTTTTGAAATAACTAAAAACAACTTTGTTATTTGACATTAGAAAACTTAGTTTTGTAAAATGTTTATATTGTGAATTGAAATAACCAAGTTAAAACAGATTTGTTATAATTTATAAAACCTCGATGCCATGAATCTTAACTTCAAAACATTTGTTTATGTAGACCCAAATCGAAAATCGTTTTTGTAATAAAACTCGAATGGTTTATATTGTTAGAAAAACCTTGTAATATAACTTTGTTTTGATAACAATTGCCCAAGTGATCTAGATAACGCAACGATATATAATGTGTTATAAGCACTTATATATAGGAAGTACCAGCGGCGTATCCACCATGCTTTTAACACATTACACCCGCCCCGTTACCTAATCACTTCCCTAACCCAACAGTTCAAACAGTTACAAACGGTTCACATAAAGCAAACAGTTACAAACGGTTCACATAAATCGAACAGTTACAAACGGTTCACATAAATCAAAAGGTTCCTAACGGATCAAACAATTCAAAATGTAAAACAATGTGTCCATATGTTGGATGAGCATATGCGACAAAATGTAGTATAACAATCAATGTGCTAGCATGCTAAGTGAACATACATAGCAAAACATAATGAAATCATGTACTATACGCGTTGTAATGAACATAGCAAGTTTATGATATAAAAGCATGAAAAGCTCGAAAGTAACAAGTAGGCACATGTGTTTCACCCCAAAACAATTGAAAACAGTAAAAGGGGGTACTATGGACTCACTTGAGGATGCTTAGAAGTCTTGAATAACAACCAAGCAAAGCTAGAGGGATCACGGAATCAAACGACACCTAATATAGGTAACTATGTTAATAAACCGGACCTAAATCGGAAGATCGGATAGGATGAGGTTTCGTAAACCAAATGAGTATTGGAACTCATGTGATATGGTTTAACAAAGCCTACATACTAAATCGAAACCTATCCTAAGTGCTTTCGACCCGTTACGACTCATTAAGGTAGCTTACGCTACGTTAACGCGTCGTTCGCGCAAACGCGCGTTCGAGACGTCTAACTAGTCCTATGACAAGTATTATATGCCCTAACATGTTTAAATATGTTGCATAATCAGTTAAGTGACAAAAGTTTAGGTTACATATGCTTAAAATCCAATTATGCATGAAAAGGGCATTTTGGTCATTTTCCTAAGGCATATAAACTACCTATCATACAACTACTTAAACTAAGTGACCACAAGGTATAACCTCGGAAGGTTATTCCCTATACAACTATGGTCACTAAACATGCTTGGTCGGATCCTAACGATCGACCAAATGGGTCGAGTTCGAAAGTCTAAGCGGTGGTTTAGACCGCTTGACTTATGACTCTATACAAGCACTAAACTAAAAGTGGCGAGCTAAACATGTTGGAACATGTTTAACTAAGTTAGAAAACAGGTTTTGATATCAAAACAAAGGGTTTTGATACCCAAGAGTAGTTTGGTTGCAAAATACGTATAAATACGCATTTTGACCGAAACTACGACTCGTCACTACGCCTAATCAACGTGGTAATCAGTAGGTATAGGCACAAGGGACTATAGCCATCGTGATTACGCTCACGTTGCAAAGTTCAAACGAACTTTGTGTTGACCAAAGACTAGTCAAAGCAGAAAGTCAAACACTGTTTGACTTTCATTCTCGAAAAGCAATAAAAGAACGAAAGAAGCTTACAAAGGGTCCAAGCTAGGGAGAACTTGATCTATAACACTCAGGTATGAAGCAAAGGCTTCAACGTAGAGCATTAAAATGATCAAGGGTGCAGAAAATGGAATGAGGGCATGGCTATTTATAGTTTTCGGTAAACCGTTAGGATTATTTCTTGCTAAAGAGGGAATGATCTTGGCCATACATGTGGGTTAATGGTTTTAATATACCATGGGACATGTAATACTAGCAAAAACTAGCAGATGGTATTCCAAAACAATGTTTAAAACCATCAAAAACAAGCTGGATGACCAGATACAATGTTTTTGACCTGGGCTACTGTCGCACCCCGCGTAGCCAAACTCCTCAGCCTACGTGGCCCGCGAGGGTATGTTTGACAGAATGTCCAAATTGGTCCCTGCACTTGAAAAACTCAGTTTTTCGCACTTTTAAGCCCCGTTAACCCCATTTCAAAGCTCTAAAATGATGTTAAAGTATAGGGAACTTAAAATATGCTCAAAAACATCTCGGATGTCGGTTCGTTTGGTCGTACGGTTGCGTTGTTCGGTTAATTATGACGAAAGTCGTAACTAATGCATAAACGATCCAAATTGCGCGACGAATGGAATTTTATCATGCCAATCACTAAAATAAAATATTTTAATGATTACATAAATTTTTGGATGTCCGGATATATTCAGAACGTAAGATATGCACGAAAATGCAAACTTATGCACTTTTTGACGCTTTTAGTCCTTATTGATCAAATAAGTTTATTTTAGCATACCGAACCCCTCAAAGCCTATTTCTAAGATATGTAAAGAATATGTAGGGTATGTTTAACTTATGATCATATTCCAGAAGGTTCGATACCATACGAATCGGCAGACTTTTGCAGTTTGACGCAAATAGTCCCTACGATCGAATAAACTTGATTTCGACACACCAAACCATCCAAAACTTATTTCTAAGTTATGTAAAGGTTATTTAAGGTATGTTAAGCCTATGTCACTGTTCCGGAGTGTTTGTTGTATTAAACTGGTTATATTTACGCATCAGTTCGCGTATAACCTTCTAGAAAGCGATTTAAAGCCCGAAATCGAACAAGAATTGATATGTGCAAATGATACACATATTTTTACAAATCCTAAGTATGAAACACAATATTTCATTGATTTGGTATTTGTTTGATGGTCACAGAGGCACATATTTCACAACTTGGCTAATAATTTTTGAAACTTGTCGCTGGATCGAATGACCATTCGATCGAATGGCCATCCGTACGGATGACCATCCAATCGGATGGCGGTCCGTCCCACTCATACATGTCATTTGACCGGATGACAATTCGATCGGATGGCCATCTGATCAGGTGACTGATGCAACACTTGCACGAATCTCGTTAATATGTCCGACACTTATCTATTGTACTCTAATCAGGCTAATCCTAAAGAGCTCCCTTTGATCCAATAACAGTTAAACTGTTAAGCAATCATTGTGAGTATACTTGATCCCTTTTTGCTTTAAACATTTTGGGATGCAACATGTATTCTATTAAACTAGATTCTTGAAACTTATTTGGAAACATACTCTATCCTATGTGAATATGAGACTTGATGCTTGATTCTTTTGCTATGTGAACGTTTAATCTCTGTGTGTAGTTCCTCCTTAACAATAGTAGCGCTATAGGAGTAATGGACCTCTGATATTCGCTAATTTACACATATTTTAGTCCACCGTTTTACCCCTATTTTATGCGTTTTCGGCCCTAAAACCGTCATTCGGATGCTTAATCATCTACACTTTTGTTTACAGGCCTAAAACAGCATACCAGACAAGATGATAGCGAAAACGAGGACTTTCCGGACAAAACGACGAAGCTGCGAACATTCTGTTAAGAAAACTGACCTGGGCGTGTGGAACGGTCGTGCGACCTATTGCACGACCGTGCATCTCCGACAAATGCAAGTCAGTCTGGCATTGAACGAACGTGCAACTCGGCGTGCAAGGCAATCAAGACCATCTCGGTGATGCATGGTCGTTCCAGATCTTGCACCCCGTGCGGATCCGATGATCCAGCCAAACCTCGGAACTGAACGACCAGTGCGACTAGGCGTGCAACAAGAACTCGGAAACGCACGGTCGTGCCATCTGAAGAACGGTCGTGCGAGACTGAAGACCAGTCAAGATCTGTGACGTCATGCAGTATGGTGCACCATACCTCCAATAATTGCTTAAAGTGAACGGTCGTGCAATAGGACGCACGACCGTGCGACATCGAAAAAATATAAAAACCTGCAGAAACATTCTGCTCGTAACTCTGGAATTTTGGAGAGCAATTCAGGCGATTTTCAGGCTCCGGAGGCGTTAGCTTTCACCCGGATTCAAGCCACATTGTCTTGTTTAGCTCGATTACTATCCGGATTCTTAATCTAGTGCTTGTTTATGGTTTGGTTTTCTAATCTTTCCATGATTTTGTTAATCTTTCAAGCATTTAGATTAATGTTTATGTATTATTGTAGCCTTTGGGCAAAAACACAACAATCCCTTGCTTGATTATAACCATTAGTATGTTAATCTTTGTTTGTAATGACACTTGGAAGTATTTTCTTTGTTAATCTTTGATGATTAGTTTGCAACCTTGCTATTGATATTGATTTCTTGATTATAAGTAATTGTGTTGGATGATTGGTATTTGGTTAGTTAAGATAGTTGAAAAATGAAGCTTAATTAATCTTGTATTAGTAAACTTTGAACTTGGTTAACTAGTTTAGCTTGGTCTAAATGTGTGCATCATGATACTAGAAATGGTTAGTGATTTAATAAAATGTAATTATTGTTAATCAAGAAAGCTTGCCGTCACGTAAGGACCTAAACGGGTTAGATGGTGTCGTTATGAATTCTTGCCATGATTTGTTAACTTAGTTAGTAGTTTAGGCCAAAATTGCTATCTTGGTGAATTTATGTGTAAGATTTGTAAAATGAACTCGGTTGTGATTTAATCTAGTTTATGCTTGTCTCGGTGGTTACATTGTGTTTATCGGTGTCGCTTTACTTGATTAAGTGCGGTTAGAAAACTCCTAACGGATGACTAACTTATTTTTAAGAGATTTTCATAGACATTTATCAATTGCACGTTAAAGAACGGTTTTAGGTGGTTAAAGTGTGTTTATCATTTTAGCTTTTCGAATGATTGTCATGTTAGGATTCCCGAAAGGGATACTAATTGTCTTAAAATGGAAAATTGACCGAATGCTTCTAGTGCCAAAACCGACTTAGTTGACATACTTGGGTTGTGTATTAAGCAAGGCTATTTATCTATTAGTTACTATGTTTTATAAGTATTTGTTTATGCTTACTTTAGTTTATTAAAAATCAAACAACTTATGTTTTTACCGGTAGTTTAGTGACAAAGGTCTAGTATTATTTCTCCGCACATGTCCTTGGATCGATACTTGGTTCTTACCGATACTTTACTACATATATGACGGGGTACACTTGCCTCTTTCGTGTGTGTTTTGATGTTAAAGTAATAATCACTTTTATAAATTTAAAACCGATTCGTGTGTAATTTCATTGCAAAATTATGTATACATACGCACACGTCAACCTCCCCATTATTCTCGGGGGTATTGTTAGGAGGAGTCTATCTTCCCACTACTCTTAGGGAAGAACCTTAAACGCATTGGGAATCTTGGGCTATCACTTAGACTGCGTACACTAGCATGGCTGAGACTTTTATGTTTACATTATGGATATGAGTCTTTTAAACTATTATGCTATCTACTCAAACTAGTATGCTCGTCAATACATTTTTGTATTGACTTTATTTTAATACATGTTGCAGGTTGATAGAATGCTGGAATCATGGAACATGCTAGGATGATGGTTAGATACTCACCTAGTTTAAATCAAGAAACTTATGAATAATGTTGATTGATTTGTATTTTGTTAATTCGTTACTTTTGGTGATGCTTTGATGTTTAGACAATTCTGCATGAAATCAAATTAATTACTATTGAAACGGTAGTGTTGTGGAATCTCTTGAACAATCTGAACGCTTAGTGCCGCTCCCCGATGTTTCCGCCATCGGTTGGGGTGTGACAGATTGGTATCAGATCCATAACTATAGGGAATTAGGAAAAGTAGGAATGCTTTGCCTAGTCTATAGTTTTAGGAATCTTGACTCTTATCTATTCTTTAAGACTTATGCATTCTACCGTACTTGCTTCCTAGCAACACGTTCCTACTAAACATTACAAGCCTTTCCTAAGGCTGACACAACGTACATTTGGGTACTTTGAAAACGCTGCTAGCCAATGTTCATATTTTGCACGAGATTGACCCTCAAGACAGGAGTGACATCCTAACCTTGAAGAAAAATCTCCATCTTATATTATAGTAGGTCTTATCTGTTGATAAGCACCGACGCTATTAGGGTACGACATTGTCAAGTTAGAGGTGAAACTCCCATCTTGATAACTAGTCCCACTCCTTGATTTTTTTGTGTCTCGCCAGAGACTCGAAGTTCCCAATCAATTAAGGACGTGAAGTGACCAAAGGACAAATATCATAGGCCTAACATCGATGACGAGTTTGTCTAAGTAAGTCATGACACGTTGCCTCAATTCGAAAGGGGTTCGATTTACTCTGGTTAGTCAATGTTCCTCTACCCGGAACAATCTTATGTTTTATGAGCCTATCTTTTATGTTATCTCAATTTTCATGTGGATTTAAACTTGATCCTTGTTTATTTTGGAAACTTTTACACACGAATCTGTAACACCCTTAAACACGTAATATCTTAAAAACGACGCAGCGGAAATATGAGATTAAAAATTTCTTTCTTTATTAACGACATTACTTACGAAAAGGCTTAGTTACAAAAATGTCAAACTTTTACTTGAAAGAATTAACAACGTTCATACGTAAATTAATACTTCAAGGCGCGTTACATAATTCAAGCCAGGTGACCGTCCTATCCGTACAATCCTTGTTCTTTGACTCGATCTACGCCCGCTTATCTTCGTTAGTGGTAGAGGAATCCGTGTGATACATGTGGACATCATATACGACTTAACCATTAGTCATTATCTCACCATACAACATTATACTATATAATTGAAATTCGCATAGCATTCCATAATGTAAACATGGAATTATCCAAGCATTCTCTTAAATACTCTTTAATCCAAGTCCGGCTTCAATTCCTCATGAACCCGACGATTTCATACCTGCATTTCATTCCAAACTCAAGGCACACCATTAGTAATCGTCAATACCCAGACATCTTGAAGCCATTCCTACGTACATACATAGCATCTTACATTCATGGCATCTTGCATTCATACATACGTTTATACAATCATATACACCTATATACATGCTTCATTCATACACGCATACATGCATACGAGTACTTGTTTATTTCTTTTATACACATAAACTTATACTAACATGTCATATTCACAACTCTCATAAAATAGGTGTTATACATACTCACATACATACTTATTCGTTCCCAGACACATTTATAATCCAAAAACGTTAGTTATGAGGAGTTTATAACGTATCTATTTATGCCCGAAGGCCAAAATAACAAAACAATCAACATTTTGCAAAAGCTGCCCGCCGTAAGCTACGGCTGAGCCGTAGCTTACGATTCAATTGTTCTGGTCCAAACAGCAGCTACGTTCCGTAGCCTACGGTTGAGCCGTAGCTTACGATTTGGCGGTTCTGATCCAAACAGCAGCTACGTTCTGTAGCCTACGGCTGAGCCGTAGCTTACGATTTGGCTGCTCTATAGCTTTTCCAACTTTGTCTTTTTTTTTTTTTACGAAAACGGCCATAACTTTCAAACCGTTCACCCGTTTAACCTCCCGTTTCTTCCTACATTATCGTAATTTGACATTCTATCATGTGAACTTGAAATCCAACATCCGGGTTAAGGAAGTTCTTAACTTATACGTTTTCGGCTTATGATTCATTTACGAATTATTTGACCCGTTCATGTTTTCATCAAACAACTCATTTGTTTTAACCCAAAACTTACATGAACATTATAACCATAATACTTTTACATTATCCGTAGTTTCGTACTTGGGGCTTACGCACCCGATACCCGGTATACGTTAAACTCATTCATTTTATTCAATTATACAAAATCAATCTTTGTTAGTCCAAGTTCCATTCAAGAAATTGTTTACCCATTATTCATAACTCACAACCGAGACTTTTGACTATTAATCCACATCTCCGTTTCCCGGTTAGCGTACTTATGTGCAATTCTACCCATTACCCGGTTATAATACCGTAGCCATTTCTTACGCTTCATTCCGTTATAACAACAAGACCTCATTTTGACCCGTTCGATCTACTTAGCGAAAATCATCGATTTCATACAACCAAATCCATATTTGACTTCAAACATCATGCTTAATTAACTAAAACGCTACCTTACTTAAATAAACTAAGAAGTGATTCCGGAAATCACTTACCTTATGCATCCGTGATCGTATCCGCTTCCTTGCCTCCTCTTGACCCGTTAGTCTTTCGTGCTTGAGTCCGTCTCGACATGATTCCTATACTTTCATGTCACTGAAATCACATTCTCGTTAGCATACACAATTGTACATGTTAACGATCATATCAATCGCATATTTCACATTTGACTTTCATTAGTCACTCCTAACTAGCATAAGACATATAACCAAATTCATATCCTTTTAAACTCTTGTAATTCATCATGTCATTCCATATAACGCGTATTGATATAACATGTACCATACGACTTCCTATAATCCTACCTTTACGAAAACAAATCAAATCATGCTTCTTATGCGTAGTTAACTTTCAGAAGTCAGCAATTCATCATTTGAACTTTCGGCTTATCCTCATTTATCCGTAACATCCTAATAAGCTATACAAACGACACTATATACGTCAAGCCGTTTCATACAATTTCACATCCTAACTTCACTTAGACATTTCATCATACACTTGGTGTGCATACCACTTTCTAAGCACAATGTACAACTATTTCATGCATACTCTTCTAAGCTCATACATAATTCATCAAATCTTCCTACTAATCAACCGGTATCATTCACACATAGACATCAAACATATCAACACTACATTTCTTTCAATTCACCTAACAAAATTCATCATACACAACATAATACACCAACATTGAACAAGAATTGGACATGGATGATAATCCAAGTCATTATCCTTACCATAACAAATAGGTTTCACCTCAAAACATCAAATTGATCCAAATCTTGCATAATCTATGTTATATATGGTAATTCTAACACATATTCATAACAATTCGTGAATTACAACATAACCCACTTCAGACAAGATCTCCAATCTAAGTTTTAAGACATACCTCATGATCCCCTCGTGTAGGTGATCATTAATTCATGTTCATTCCTGAATTTAAGCCTCGATTCACCCTTCAATTTGATGATCTTTCATAATTAGGGTTTGGCTCCCCTTGTGTTCTTCTGATCGTTCCAGAACACACGAAGTGTGTGTTTGTGTGTGTTGAACTTTTCATTTAATAACTCAACTTCCATCTTATCCTACTCTAGCCCCTCGTATTTGCCACTAAAACATAATTGGCACAACTTTCATCCTTTAATAGTTTTTACCATACACTTAACTAGGTTAAATAGCCTAGTTATTTATTTCATGATATATTATATTAGAACATATGGCGAATATAAACATTCGAGTTTTGGGGCGTTACAAGTCTACCTCCCTTAAAGGAGGTTTCGTCCCCGAAACCTTTCTAATTTTTACTAGACCAATTCTGGTCCTATATTTAAATCAATTCATCCGAGAAGTTTTCTACAACACGAGAATGCTTATGAATTCCTTCTAACAGTCCATACTTTCCATACCATACTTTCACATAATATTCTCATTTCCTTGACCCGTTAGTAACAGGTCAAAATACATACTTCTTCAGACTTGTAATAATACGTACATTCACATGATCCGTTTATAACGGACCTAATGCCTTCATTTCATCTCTTAAGGTTACTTTCCATACATACACTGTCTAACATTTAATTCTTGTTTTGTTATCGCAACAAAACTACTATTTCATAGTCACACATATGTGCTTAACTCCAAAGTTAAACATCCTTCTATTTTTTTTCTACAGTTACTTGTACCATGCATACATTTACGTTACCTTCAAGTCATCTCATTCATTACTATTGCTCTCACTTCATGCATTACTTAATCTACATAAGTAAGTGTGTCGTGCAAGTTCATCATACGAGAGTTTAATCAATACCCGAAACTTTCTTATGTTGACTTTTAAAAGTCAAACGCCACATACCATACCATACCATACCTATCCTATCATTCATTTCGTAGGTCGTTTTCAATCTACTAATTCATACGTATCCAACATGAGTTAAACACTTTAATAACCTCGATTTTGTTTCATAATTCAACGATCCGTAAACCAGATCGATCCGCTTCTTCACGAGTACTAACCGTACCAGGCCAGATTTCATTCATCCTTGTAATGAGCTCCCGCTCGTGCACATCCTTTCACCAATTCGATTGGTTTTATCACATTAAGAGTTCTACCATTATCATCTACAAAATTGACGGTTAGCACATTTCATTCAAACATTCATTCTACTAGGTGATTACTCACCTATAATTCTTCTACAATTTCCTACGTACATGCTATAACATATCACATTTTCCATTCCTTACATGCAATTCTTTTATTTTGGTTATTTATTTCGTCAACTTTTTGCAGTTTGACTTTTCAAGGTCAAACTGACATTCCTTACTTATCGTAGATTTATTGAAGTACACGTTCGTACTTCTTTCCACTCATGCTTTCTTGCAAAAACTTCATTACATCTTTTCAGTATTCCTTACCAAACTTACCCTTTCCATCCATACTTAAGTTATTGTCCGGGTCGTGGTCCGTCATTTATTCTGACTCCTAAGAGCATTCACATCCTAACCATCAAATTATGTGAGGAGGGGTTTTTATATTATAAAGGGTATAAAAAGTGGTTGTGAGTAGATGAGAGAGAAAATGTTACTGTTCATCTGTATATTTGGGGGGACACTGTTCACCCGTTATAATTTTTTAATATATTTTGAAAGTGGTTGTGAGTGGAAGTGAGAGAAAAATGTAATGATAATATTATTTAATTGAAAGGAGAGAGAAAAAATATTTGTTTTTAGTGGAAATATATTGATATATGAGTTGTTTTTTAGTGGAATGTATGTATAATTTGATGGATTGGATGTGAATGCTCTAAGAGTCGATTACTAACACATCCAACATGTAACTTATTCAAAACTTCTTTCTTTCAGCTAACATTTAGGTTTGCGTGCCAATTACGGTCACTCTTTTGTTATACTATCACCATTTACTTTATATTTACTTATATGGCCCGTTTGACTCAATCACGGTCAAATTGTCGACACATTCTTATGTAGGTTATTTTTATCCTCTTTATACTTTAAATCCGTCTTACGGAATCGAACACATCATTCACACCTTTGACTCTTTCTATGTTTTGGATCCGTCTCGCGGATTCAAACATATCATTCATACCTTTCATTCTTTCTATGTTTTAGATCCGTCTCGCGGATTCAAACATATCATTCATACCTTTCATTCCTTCTATGTTTTGGATCCGTCTCGCGGATTCAAACATACCATTCATACCTTTCATTCATTCTATGTTTTGGATCCGTCTCGCGGATTCAAATATATCATTTATTCCTTCTATGTTTTGAATCCATCTTACGGATTCAAACATATCATTCATACCTTTCATTCATGCTTTTCTTTCATGCCTTGCGTTCTTACCAGTTTGTCCCGTACATCAACCGCGGGTTCAAACTTTTCTTTCATGCTTTTCCTTCATATATTATACTCTCAATTTCCCGAGAGCCTTACTATTCCTTTCACCCACACGTCCACCTACCACCCAATTCTACCGGACATACCTGCGATAATTATCACGGTGTCACGAACATCATATGCTTCTTGTGTACTGGCCAGGTGCGCAATTCACATACTAGTTTCGTGCCTTCATGTAATCATTGCCTTATGTCCGAAGAAGTGGGTTTCAGTTTTGTGCAACATCTTTAAAACTTTACCAAGACAACATCGTTGTCTTTCGTTTAATATTTACCCTCCCCAAGGAGATTTCCTTTTTTCTTTTAACGCCGGTACCCATACATATTAGCATTGCGTACCTGGGGTTCATCTGCCTAATTACATGCCTTGGGTATTCATCCTAGACCGCATCCTCGAATCATCCTCTTCAAACCTTTAAGCTTACCTTGCATATACAAAACCGTTAGCTTCTTTATATGAGTACATAAGTACACGCTTTCATTCCATTTCTACCTTTAGATCTTGATCGAGTCATGAATTGTACGGGTTTCTTATCACAAGAGCACACGGGTTTGAGTTCAAATACTTACCTTCTCGTACTTGATTCTCTCAAACCAGGGCTCTGATACCAACTTGTAACACCCTTAAACACGTAATATCTTAAAAACAACGCAGCGTAAATATGAGATTAAAAATTTCTTTCTTTATTAACGACAATACTTACGAAAAGGCTTAGTTACAAAAATGTCAAACTTTTACTTGAAATAATTAACAACGTTTATACTTAAATTAATACTTCAAGGCGCGTTACATAATTCAAGACGGTCGTCCTATCCGTACAATCCTTGTTCTTTGACTCGATCTACGCCCGCTTATCTTCGTTAGTGGTAGAGGAAATCCGTGTGATACCTGTGGACATCATATACGACTTAACCATTAGTCATTATCTCACCATACAACATTATACTATATAATTGAAATTCGCATAGCATTCCATAATGTAAACATGGAATTATCCAAGCATTCTCTTAAATACTCTTAATCCAAGTCCGGCTTCAATTCCTCATGAACCCGACGATTTCATACCTTCATTTCATTCCAAACTCAAGGCACACCATTAGTAATCGTCAATACCCAGACATCTTGAAGCCATTCCTACGTACATAGCATCTTACATTCATTGCATCTTGCATTCATACATACTTACCTTCATACCTACGTTTATGCAATCATATACACATATATACATGCTTCATTCATACACGCATACATGCATATGAGTACTTGTTTATTTCTTTTATACACATAAACTTATACTAACATGTCATATTCACAACTCTCATAAAATAGGTGTTATACATATTCACATACATACTTACTCGTTCCCAGACACATTTATAATCCAAAAACGTTAGTTATGAGGAGTTTATAACGTATCTATTTATGCCCGAAGGCCAAAATAACAAAACAATCAACATTTTGCAAAAGCTGCCCGCCGTAGCTTACGATTCAATTGTTCTGGTCCAAACAGCAGCTACGTTCCGTAGCCTACGGCAGAGCCGTAGCTTACGATTTGGCTGTTCTAATCCAAACAGCAGCTACGTTCTGTAGCCTACGGCTGAGCCGTAGCTTACGATTTGGTTGCTCTGCAACTTTTCCAACTTTGTCTTTTTTTTTTTTTACGAAAACGGCCGTAACTTTCAAACCGTGCACCCGTTTAACCTCCCGTTTCTTCCTACATGATCCTAATTTGACATTCTATCATGTGAACTTGAAATCCAACATCCAGGTTAAGGAAATTCTTAACTTATACGTTTTTGGCTTATTATTCTTTTACGAATTATTCGACCCGTTCATGTTTTCATCAAACAACTTATTTGTTTTAACCCAAAACTTACATGAACATTATAACCATAATACTTTTACATTATCCGGAGTTTCGTACTTGGGGCTTACGCACCCGATACCCGGTATGCGTTAAACTCATTCATTTTATTCAATTATACAAAATCAATCTTTGTTAGTCTAAGTTCTATTCACGAAATTGTTTACCCATTAGTCATAACTCACAACCGAGACTTTTGACTATTAATCCACGTCTCCGTTTCCTGGTTAGCGTACTTATGTGCAATTCTACCCATTACCCGGTTATAATACCGTAGCCATTTCTTACGCTTCATTCCGTTATAACAACATGACCTCATTTTGACCCGTTCGATCTACTTAGCGAAAATCATCGATTTCATACAGCCAAATCCATATTTGACTTCAAACATCATGCTTAATTAACTAGAACGCCACCTTACTTAAACAAACTTAGAAGTGATTCCGGAAATCACTTACCTTATGCATCCGTGATCGTATCCGCTTCCTTGCCTCCTCTTGACCCGTTAGCCTTTTGTGCTTGAGTCCGTCTTGACATGATTCCTATACTTTCATGTCACCGAAATCACTTTCTTGTTAGCATACACAATTGTACATGTTAACGATCATATCAATCACATATTTCATATTTGACTTTCATTAGTCACTCCTAACTAGCATAAGACATATAACCAAATTCATATCCTTTTAAACTCATGTAATTCATCATGTCATTCCATATAACGCGTATTGATATAACATATACCATACGACTTCCTATAATCCTACCTTTACGACAACAGATCAAATCATGCTTCTTATACGTAGTTAACTTTCAGAAGTCAGCAATTCATCATTTGAACTTTCGGCTTATGCTCATATATCCGTAACATCCTAATAAGCTATAAGAACGACACTATATACGTCAAGCCGTTTCATACAATTTCACATCCTAACTTCACTTAGACATTTCATCATACACTTGGTGTGCATACCACTTTCTAAGCACAATGTACAACTATTTCATGCATACTCTTCTAAGCTCATACATAATTCATCAAATCTTCCTACTAATCAACCGGTATCATTCACACATAGTGTGACAACCCTCAAATTTACATGTAACCGTACAATCTATTATTGCTAATTAAAGTACTTGATGACTGTGCTAAATCATTTAACTGCTCTCTGGTTACTGTGTTATGCTTACATGTATTTGTTAACATGCTAATAGTATACAGAAAAGTTACTAAATAGTCCGGTACGCATTCCTGAGTGTTGAAAATTAAAAACGTTGCAAAAATATATATGTAGGACACTTTACGGATTAATTAAGCACTTTAACGGAACAACACCGAACCGAACAACCGGACATTACCCGGAACACCAAAATAATACTAGAAGCATTGTTTTTATTTTTCTAAGCTAGTTAGGGTCCCCGAACACCCTAACACACTATATATTACATAACACACATTAAGCTCTAACTTAACCTTAGATTTCCATCTAGAACACTAACTAAGTTAGTTGAAATCCAACTAGACCCCCCCCCCCCCAACCATACGGTTATATGGGGACTCCCCACAAGATTTCTTTGATTATTATATTGGATGGTGTTTAGTACTAAGGAAGCATAAGGCAAAATGGGTAATTGAATGTTGGAAGAGTGGTTATTTAACCACTAGATCTCCATCCATTTTATCATTCACACCACAACTCCATCTTCACTCCCTCCCTCCATAGAAGCTCGGCCGAACACCCCTCTTGTTCATCCACCATTTTCGTTTCAACTTCAAGCGATCCGAGTGTACTTCTAGGTGCTACAAGGCGTTCAACGAAGCTCAGTGTTCTCGGAAGTGGAAGGACCTCCTCCATTCGCTATTAACCACCACATTTCTTCACTCGAACTTCCCTAGCCTTGAGCTAGTGGTAAGAACTTAGATCCGTTCATTCTTTATGTTATTTAAGTGGTTAATAGATGTTTGATGATGAAAATCCATGAACACTAAAGAACCATGAACAAAGTCTTGCATATAAACTAACTTGTAATGAAATATTGATGAAACATGATGAAGTGATGATAAACTGAAGTTGTCTTGATTATGTTACTGATTTACTTGCTGATCTACTTGTAATATTGATGTTTGACGTTGTTGTGGTCACTAAACATGTTAACGGAATCAATCGAACACAAGTTAGAAGGTTAAAAGCTGAAACAGTAGGCTGTTTGGTAATTGAAGTTGGCTGTAACAGGTCCATAACTTAACGAAAAATGTATTTTCTGAAGTCTAGGTTTATGTATTATGAAATACGGTTCTAATGGCACCAGAATCATAATTTTTGGACTTCGTTTACTATTTTTAAAGCGTCATTTTGTAACAACAGCTAGAGCTGCATTTTTCTGCTGAAAATATGTATTTTGTTTTCTGTCATAACTTGAGCTCTATGTAGAGTTAGATCATGAAACTTGTACTGTAGATGACCACCGATGTATTTGTAATCCTCCCACTGGAATTTCGTAAATCGGACTTACGATAAATTTTAAATAAATTATTCCGTGGACTGTGGTCAGAAAAAGATAAATCTGAGTTCAGTCCGGAAAATAAATTTTTATAAAATATTAGTAATGAACTGGACCACGATATTTTTACACAATAAAATTTGGAACGTTTAAGACATTCTGTAAAAAATTGGGAATTTTTGGAATAAGTTAACTATTTTATTAAAATGTCCGAAAACAGCCGGTTGTGAATATTAATGCTGAAATGACATAAGTTGTAATTTGCATGTCTAAATGTCGGGTAGGTTATCTGTGAATGATATAACATGTTATATGTGTTATGTGCATCATCGTATGTTTTTTTATGAGTGGGGAATGGATGGGAAACTTATATGGGCATAAACCGTTAAAGTGATGCATGTTATGTGATAGATACGTGTAGGAACTTTGTGCTCTATTTAAAAATCACTAAATGACTAACTGGTAATCATATTAGGACGTGATTGACCGACCTTGACTGTTAGCTATATTTGAGAATCTAACCGAGCAAACCGAGGTGAGTTCACACTTTCTACAAGGCATGGGATTCCCGGTGGTTTGGGAATGGGTTAAAGAATTTGAAACTAAATCTACATATCCCCATGGGAAGATATGTACGGCCATCCTCCATAGGTAGGATACCATAATTAATCCTACGAATTCTCCTGGTGCAGAATACGTACGTTCGTCCTCCTGGTGTAGGACAACAACCTTAAAAACTAGCTAGACAAAACTCTATCAATAAGTCCCTCTTCATTATATCGACTTAATCGCCGAGGCCAATGGCGAGCGGGTCATTAGTTAATAGCGCTATTAGGTTTAACAAACCTCACACCGTGCCGGTCGGACGGGCGTGTACTAATGGACTATGGCAGATTATCAGTGATGATAGACGCTGATATAGGGCACAACTTATTTGCGTAGTAGTCGATATCATACCGTCTAGTAGTTCACACGGGGAAAGCCCCCACTGATTATGGTTATGGTTTGGGTAATGAAAAAGGAACTGGTTAAACATACTTTCAACTACGGGGTAACCCCCACGGCAATTAAGCCAACGAAAGTCAAACCACGTTTTTCAGAAATAACTTAAAACTAAACAACCAAACGTGAACTCACTCAACTTTGTTGTTGACTCGTTGTTACATGCCTTACAGGTCGCTAAACGCTTGGAGCTTGCACGAGGAAGGAGTCGTTGTGGTGTACGGACTGTTATGTTCCGTGCTTATTATTTAAATCCTTATGAACTTATTAAACTTGCGTTTTGAACTTTAACTTATAAACTATGGACTTATGCTTTTGGATTTACTTTTATGCTTCCGTTGTTTAAACTAAACATGGTTAACTAGCTTTGGTCACCAATCGTATTGTGGTTGGTCTTATTTACTTAATTACGATGTTCAATATGATTGGTGGCTCGATCCTGGTCACGTCACGCCTCCAAGCGGTGGTACTCCGCATGGTGGATTTTGGGGGTGTGACAGATTAGTATCAGAGCCATTGGTTATAGTGAACTTGGTTTTGAAAAGGGAAAAGCTTTTTGATAAGACCAGACTATAACCTGTACAGTGTTCAACGATCCACAACGACGCTTCGCTCCACGTGCAAGACTCGACACCATAAGTGGTATGATTTATGTTATATTGTCGGTTAGATAGTTCTCACTGTGCATTAGATAATGTGATAATTGCTATTTGAACCTTGTGTGCTTACTCTCTATTGTCGTCCCACACCTACGCACTTTCGCGACACCTTTCTCACTTACGTTGCTTCATTATGAAGATCATGAGCGGACGCGGAGGACGTATCAACCTCACTCAAGCCCAGTTGACGGCTTTGATCAACGAACGAGTCGCTGAGGCACTCGCAGCTAACCCTGCAGGAGGTATAACCTGCCATACCAACTCACCTTAGGACGTTTAGATCCTACCTTCGCAAACCAACCCTCATGCTTAATCTTGTCTTTTATTCTCGCGCAACAGGTCAACATGCTCAACCTCCTGTGTGCACGTTCAAAACCTTCATGGACTGCCGACCTACTACTTTCAGTGGCACTGAAGGAGCTGTAGGCCTCCTCCACTGGTTTGAGAAGCTCGAGTCTATCTTTGAGATGTGCGAATGTCCCGAGGCTCGTAGAGTGAAGTATGCTACTGGTACTCTTGAAGGAATAGCGCTCACGTGGTGGAATGCTCAGGTTCCGATGCTGGGGTTGGTTGCTGCTAATGCCACCCCATGGAACGATTTTAAGGAAATGATCAAGGAAGAGTATTGTAGCCGTGATGACATCCACAAACTAGAGGTGGAGTTTTTCAACCTGAAAATGACGGGGTCTGAGATTGAGGCGTATACGAAAAGGTCAAATGAGCTGGCCATCTTGTGCCCTACCATGGTGGACCCTCCCATCAAACGAATTGAGCTGTATCTCAAAGGCCTTGTACCAGAGATTCAAAGTCACGTGACTTCAGCCAACCTGGGTACCATACAGCAAATCATCAAGTTGGCCCATCGACTCACTGACCAGGCGGTGGAGCAAAACAGGCTGCCCAAACGAATCAATGCCACAGCTACTTCTGATGCACCTACCGACAACAAGCGAAAATGGGATGGGAACTCCAGTAAGGGTTCTACTTCAGTTCAGTCTCAGCAGCGAAAGACTGATGACTACCAGAGTCCTGGTCAGCAATCTTCCGGTAATCAAGGACAGGGTGGATACCGAGGAAACCACCCCAAGTGCAACCGGTGCAACAAGCATCACAGCGGGCATTGCAATAAAGGTCGATGTCAGAGATGTCACAAGCTGGGCCATGAAGCTAGGGATTGCAGGAGCCCACGTCCTGCAAATCAGAATCGCCAACAACAACAACAAGCTCCACAGAACCACCATCAGCAGCAACAGCAGGGCAATAAAGGATGCTTTCAGTGTGGCGCTGAAGGTCACTTTAAGAGGAACTGCCCCCAACTGAACCAGAATCAGAACAACAACAACCAAGGAAACGGGAACCACAATAGGAACAACAATGGAGGCAACAATGGAGGCAATAACGGGGGTAACAATAATGGCAATGGTGCCAGGGGTCGTGTTTTCGTGCTAGGTCAGGGTGATGCAAGGAACGATCCCAACGTTGTGATGGGTAAGTTTCTTCTGGACGACTTCTTTGTTACTGTCTTATTTGATTCGGGTGCCGATACTAGTTATGTGTCCTTAAAAGTTAGCCAAATGCTTAAGCGCACTCCAACACTCCTAAACACCAAACATGTTGTAGAACTAGTAAACGGTAAAAGTCTTGAAGCCACACACGTAGTTAAAGGTTGTAACCTCGTCTTAGTTGGTCAGACTTTCTCTATCGATCTTATTCCTATCACACTGGGTAGTTTCGACGTCATTATTGGGATGGATTGGCTATCTCACCATCAAGGGGAGATTTTTTGCAAGGAGAAAATCGTCCGCATTCCTCGTTCTGGTGAAGAACCTCTCGTGATTCGTGGCGACAAGAGTGGTACTGTCGAAGGCATCATCTCTTTCCTTAAGGCCCAGAAGTGTTTGCGAAAGGGCCACACCGCCATTCTGGCACTCGTTACTGACACCTCAACGGAAGAGAAGAGAATTGAAGACATTCCTATTGTGCGCGACTTTCCAGAGGTATTTCCCGAGGAATTACCTGGTCTTCCGCCTCATCGCCAAGTTGAGTTTCAAATCGAGTTAGCTCCTGGAGCAGCACCAGTAGCTCGAGCACCTTATCGTCTAGCTCCATCAGAACTTGAAGAACTGTCCACGCAATTACAAGAACTCTTGGAAAAGGGTTTTATACGTCCTAGCTCTTCGCCCTGGGGAGCTCCAGTCTTGTTTGTGAAGAAGAAAGATGGTACTTTCAGAATGTGTATCGACTACCGCGAACTTAACAAGGTGACCGTGAAGAATCGTTATCCTCTCCCATGTATTGACGACTTGTTCAACCAGTTGCAAGGGTCGAGCTATTACTCTAAGATTGATTTGAGATCGGGATACCATCAGCTGAGAGTCTGAGATGAGGACGTCTCCAAAACAACATTCAGAAGCCATTACGAGTTTCTGGTTATGCCATTCGGGCTGACGAATGCACCAGCGGTCTTCATGGATCTCATGAACTGAGTATGCAAACCTTACCTGGATAAGTTCGTTATTGTGTTCATCGACGATATCCTGATCTATTCTAAGAGTCAGGAGGAACGCGAGCAGCATCTACGACTTATGCTGGAACTTCTTCGAAAAGAGAAGTTGTATGCCAAATTTTCGAAATGTGACTTCTGGCTTCGCGAAGTTCACTTTCTAGGCCACGTGGTAAACAAGGATGGAATTCATGTGGATCCATCCAAGGTTGACTCGATCAAGAACTGGCCTGCACCTCGTACACCAACAGAAATCCGCCAATTCTTGGGTTTGGCAGGGTATTACAGAAGGTTTATCAAGGATTTCTCAAAGATTGCGCAACCTCTCACTTCACTGACTCAGAAAGGTGTCACCTATCGTTGGGGTGATGCACAAGAATCCGCCTTTTAGCACTTAAATGATAGACTTAGTAGCGCGTCTATCCTCTCATTGCCTGAAGGCACAGATGACTTTGTGGTTTACTGCGATGCTTCCATCCAAGGACTTGGTTGCGTGTTGATGCAACGTGACAAGGTCATTGCCTACGCATCACACCAACTCAAAGTTCACGAAAGAAATTACACTACTCACGATCTGGAGCTGGGAGCAGTTGTTTTCGCGCTTAAGATATGGAGACATTACCTGTACGGTACCAAGTGCACAATTTACACCGATCACAGGAGTCTCGAGCATATCTTCAAGCAAAAGGAGTTAAACATGCATCAACGCCGATGGGTTGAGCTCTTGAATGATTATGAATGCGCTATCAAATATCATCCGGGCAAGGCCAATGTTGTGGCCGACACCCTCAGTCGAAAGGATACCATACCTAAGCATGTACGTGCTTTACAGCTTACCATCCAATCCAACCTTCTCGCTCATATTCGCGATGCTCAGGTTGAAGCATTGAAAGCAGAGAACATCAGGGCTGAATCCTTACGAGGATCGAGGAAGCGGCTAGAACAAAAGGAGGACGGTGCCTACTATGTTAACGGACGCATCTGGGTTCCACTGTATGGAGACCTACGCGAGCTTGTGATGGATGAAGCACATAAGTCTCATTATTCAGTACATCCTGGTTCGGATAAGATGTACCACGACCTCAAGACTACGTATTGGTGGCCTGGCATGAAAGCCCACATAGCAACCTACGTCAGTAAGTGCTTGACTTATGCGAGAGTCAAGACTGAATATCAGAAACCATCAGGCCTACTTCAACAACCGGAGATCCCGAAATGGAAATGTGAGCAAATTTCCATGGATTTCGTTACTGGTCTGCCTAGATCTCAACGTGGAAATGATACCCTTTGGGTGATCGTAGATCGACTGACCAAGTCTGCACATTTTCTGGCTATCAAAGAAACGGATAAGTTTTCTACTCTTGCAGACATTTACCTAAAGGAAGTGGTATCAAGGCACGGAGTGCCAACCTCCATCATTTCTGATCGTGACGCGCGTTTTACTTCTGAACTGTGGCAAGCAATGCACAAGTCCTTTGGCTCACGTTTAGATATGAGCATCGCTTATCACCCACAGACGGATGGGCAATCTGAACGCACCATCCAAACCCTTGAAGACATGCTTAGGGCATGTGTAATCGATTTTGGTAATGGCTGGGAAAAGCACCTCCCGCTGGTGGAGTTTTCGTATAACAACAGCTACCACACCAGCATCCAAGCCGCTCCATTCGAGGCATTATACGGACGCAAATGCCGATCACCTCTCTGTTGGGCAGAAGTTGGTGACAGCCAAATTACTGGCCCAGAACTCGTAGTAGACACGACTAAGAGGATTGCTCAGATACGACAGCGAATGGCGGCATCTCGTGACCGTCAGAAAAGCTATGCTGATAAAGGAAGAAAACCACTCGAGTTCCAGGTTGGGGATCGAGTGCTACTCAAAGTCTCACCTTGGAAAGGTGTAGTCCGCTTTGGAAAACTAGGCAAGCTCAATCCGCGTTATGTAGGACCGTTCGAGATCATTGAGAAAATTGGCAAAGTCGCCTACAGGTTGAACCTACCTGAAGAACTCAGTGGAGTTCACAATGTATTCCATGTGTCGAATCTGAAGAAGTATCTGTCAGATGAGACTCTCATAGTTCCTCTCAAGGAACTCACAATCGACGACCAGCTGCGATTCGTCGAAGAACCACGGATCGAGATGTTAAAATTCTCAAGCGCACCAGAATACCTCTCGTTCGAGTTCGTTGGGATTCCCGTCATGGCCCAGAGTATACCTGGGAACCAGAAGACCAAATGAAACTCAAGTATCCCCAGCTGTTTAAGAAAAACGCAACCATTACTGAGGCTGAAGCTACTGCAGAATTTCGGGACGAAATTCCAAATCAACGGGGGGATGATGTGACACCCCAGGAAAATCAGGAAAACAAAGCAACTTAACTAGCTTCCTTATTACCACACGCTAAATTTCGGGATGAAATTCTCTTAACAGGGGGAGAATGTGACAACCCTCAAATTTACATGTAACCGTACAATCTATTATTGCTAATTAAAGTACTTGATGACTGTGCTGAATCATTTAACTGCTCTCTGGTTACTGTGTTATGCTTACATGTATTTGTTAACATGCTAATAGTATACAGAAAAGTTACTAAATAGTCTGGTAAGCCTTCCTGAGTGTTGAAAATTAAAAACGTTGCAAAAATATATATGTAGGACACTTTACGGATTAATTAAGCACTTTAATGGAACAACACCGAACCGAACAACCAGACATTACCCGGAACACCAAAATAATACTAGAAGCATTGTTTTTATTTTTCTAAGCTAGTTAGGGTCCCCGAACACCCTAACACACTATATATTACATAGCACACATTAAGCTCTAACTTAACCTTAGATTTCCATCTAGAACACTAACTAAGTTAGTTGAAATCCAACTAGACCCCCCCTGTCACGACCCCCGACCCAGTTTGACCCGTTTCAGGAGCCGCGGGACAGAAATACTGCGGTATTTAATTGATTAAGTTTAACAGCGGAAGTTTTCATCAGGATCGTTTAAAGCTAAATTTTCCCGATTATTTTATTTCACAATTCGGGATAAAACCCCGATAATTTACAAAAGTATGATTTTATAAAATCTTTATTTTTACAAACTTATTTCCTTATAATGAGCCACTATTTTAAGCTTGAAATGCTCCCCAGCACTTTTTCCTGAATTACAGCAGATCACCTGAAACATGTTTGAAAAAGGTTTTGTTAGCGGGAAATACTGAGTGAATCATTCTATTTTCTAAAATGACACATTTGTTATAATTTACAGTATTAAGAGCGATTACAATGTTTCTGATATCAAGCCAACTACCCACGGTAATTGTCACTCGACCCATTGGCCCATTCGTCCAATGGTGTCTGTGACTATGGTCATATCCCCCACTGGCTGCCCCAATGGTGACGATTATCAAGTAATGTATACAAAACCCCACATACCGGCTGTAACTTGGTGATTACAAAGACTTAATCCCCGTAATTATAACTTTGATAATAAACATGATTTTGTAAATAGATTTGATAAAAAGAGAGAATGACTCACATTGCTGATTTAATATGGTTAGAGTCTAATCTATGATTTAGCCTTGTTAACCTAATATAAATAACAATGCACACAAAACTGGGTTAGTAATCAATCCAGCAATTACGATAATTTACGAGATCAAATTCTCACAATGAATGACAAAATGCAATACTTCATCCATCGAATTAACGATGATCCGTTGAATTAACAACGAACGACAAAGTATAATACTTTATCTATCGAATTAACGATGATCCATCAAATTAATGATGAATAATAAAGTATAACCCTAATGTGGGCGGCACTTAAACATTCATTGGATATATTGATTGTCGGATAATGAATCGTAGCAGCGATTGTGCTAATACCCTGTTTCGCAGCATTGATTTGTGAACTGTGATAGTAATTCGAACGTAACTCAGTGAATATTTCGAAATTTTACGTCGTTTTTCTTTCAGAATTCAAGTCCCACAGTCCACTATTTATAGGTGAAATTTTACCCTCAGGCGGCCCGCGTAAGAATACGCTTAACCTGAGGCGGGCCGCGTGAGACCTATATTTAGCTATAGGGTTGCCACGTTTGGCACTAGCTTTGCTGAGTTGATAATTTTCGAAAATTACTTGCTGCCAACGTTTTAGATGGATAATCGTCCATAGGGTTTAACCCCCCCTGAGTTTTAGGGGCCCTAATCCTGATTCTGAAAATTATGAAAATTTTAGGGTTTGTTCAGAATCACTTGGGTGTCTCAATTAGGGTTTCCTTTTGGACTAATTAATTTAATAATTATGACTTTTGATTAGAGTTGTTACATTCTCCCCACCTTAAGAAAAATCTCGTCCTCGAGATTTACTGGAATAATTGAGGATACTTTTTCTTCATTTCTGATTCCAGCTCCCAAGTGTATTCAGGTCCTCTCCTTGAATCCCACTTTACTTTAACTATCACTAGTCGTTTGTGCTTGAGAAACTTCACTTTTCTGTCTTCTATCTGAATAGGTTTCTCCACAAATTTTAACTTTTCGTTTACCTCTATGTCTTGAAGAGGTACTACCAGAGATTCATCTGCTAAACATTTCTTTAGATTGGATACATGAAATACATCATGTACTCCAGATAAGTCTTCTGGTAATTGTAAACGATAAGCTACTGGTCCTATACGTTGGATCACTGGAAATGGTCCTACGTATCTTGGACTTAGCTTTCCTTTCTTACCGAATCTTACCACTCCTTTCCAAGGAGAAACTTTCAACAATACCTTGTCTCCAACTTGGAATTCTAACGGCTTGCATCTATTGTCTGCATAACTCTTCTGGCGATCTTGAGCTGTCTTCAGCCTTTCTTTGATTTGAGTAATCTTATCAGTTGTTTCTTGCACTATTTCAGGTCCTGATAATTGACTTTCTCCAATTTCTGCCCAACAAACTGGAGTTCTGCACTTTCTTCCATATAATGCTTCAAATGGAGCAGTATCAATGCTTGAGTGATAACTATTGTTATAGGAGAATTCAATTAATGGTAAGTGATCATCCCAACTTCCACCAAAATCTATTACACATGCTCGGAGCATGTCTTCTAGAGTTTGGATTGTCCTTTCACTTTGCCCATCTGTTTGGGGATGATATGCAGTGCTCAAATTTAGTCGAGTTCCCATAGCTTGCTGGAAACTTTTCCAGAAATGGGAAGTAAAACGACTATCTCTATCCGAAACAATGGAGAGTGGAACTCCATGTAAGGATACAACTTCATCTACATACAATTTATCCAATCTTTCCATGCTAAAGGTTTCTTTCATTGGTAAGAAGTGAGCTGATTTGGTTAATCGATCCACAATTACCCAAATCGCATCATTACCTTTTCTGGTTTTGGGTAACTTAGTAACAAAATCCATTGTTATAAGTTCCCATTTCCATACTGGCATCTCTAACTGTTGTAGTAGACCTGAAGGTTTCTGATGTTCTGCCTTAACTTGTGAACAAGTAAGACATTTAGAAACATAGCTGGCTATGTCCTTTTTCATTCCTATCCACCAAAAGTTCTTTCTTAAATCTTGATACATCTTATTGTTTCCTGGATGCATAGTGTACCTAGATTTATGAGCTTCTTCTAAAATCTTAGGTCTTAAGTTTCCCTGCTTAGGTACCCAAATTCTACTTTTGTGGAATCTCCAAATTCCATCTGCTCCTTGTTCTAATTCCTTAATTCTTCCTTTCATTCCTTCAACATCATCCTTGATTGCTGTAGTTTGAACATTCTTCAATTGTTCCATTAAATCTATTTGTAGATTTAATCTGAGAGCACGAACCCGTCGTTGTTTCTCATAATACTTACGACTTAAGGCATCTGCAACTACATTCGCCTTTCCTTCGTGATACTGAATATCACAGTCGTAATCACTTAAAATTTCCATCCACCTCCTTTGTCTCATGTTTAACTCTTTTTGCCCAAAGATATATCTTAAACTCTTATGGTCTGTGTAGACAGTAAATTTACTTCCGTAAAGATAGTGTCTCCAAATCTTAAGGGCAAAAATTACGGCTCCTAATTCTAAATCATGAGTCGTATAGTTTTCTTCGTGCTTTTTCAACTGCCTTGATGCGTATGCAATTACCTTCTTGCGTTGCATAAGCACACATCCAAATCCTAATTTTGAAGCATCACAATATACTTCAAAATCTTCAGTTCCTTCTGGTAAGGCTAAGATTGGTGCATGGGTTAATTTCTGTTTCAAAATCCTAAAAGCTTCTTCTTGTTTAGGTCCCCATTCAAACTTAGTAGCTTTACAGGTTAGCGTAGTTAACGGTACAGCTATCTTAGAAAAATCCTTAATAAACCGTCTATAATATCCAGCTAAACCTATAAAACTTCTTATTTCCATTGCTGTTTGTGGAACCTTCCATTTGGTAATTGCCTCTATCTTAGCAGGATCTACATTAATACCTTCATGATTCACCATGTGTCCTAAAAATTGCACTTCCTTTAGCCAAAATTCACATTTCGAGAATTTGGCGTACAACTTTTCTTTTCTTAACAAAGTTAAGAGTGCATGAAGATGTTCACAATGCTCTGTCTGACCTTTGGAATAAATAAGTATATCGTCTATAAAGACAATTACAAATTTATCCAAGTACGGTTTACAGATCCTATTCATCATGTCCATGAATGCTGCAGGCGCATTTGTTAATCCGAAGGGCATGACTGTAAACTCGTAATGACCATACCTAGTTCTGAAAGCAGTCTTAGGTATGTCTTCTTCTTGTACCTTTAATTGATGATATCCGGAGCGTAAATCTATTTTAGAAAAATATCTAGCCCCCTGAAGTTGATCAAAAAGATCATCAATCCTAGGTAATGGATATCGATTCTTAATTGTAACCTTATTCAATTCCCTATAATCGATACACATTCTCATTGAACCATCCTTTTTCTTGACAAACAACACTGGCGCTCCCCAAGGGGATGAGCTAGGTTGTATGAATCCTTTACTTAGTAATTCATCTAATTGCTTTTTCAGTTCTAACATTTCTGTGGGTGCTAACCGATAAGGTACCTTGGCTATCGGTGTAGTTCCTGGAATTAGATGAATCCTAAATTCTACTTCCCTGTCTGGAGGTAATCCTGGTAAATCTTCTGGAAATACTTCAGAATATTCTGAGAGTACTGGTATCTCCTTAAGATCTTTTCCCTTAGTGCTAATGATTACTGAAATCATATACACTATTCCTTGTTTTCGTTCATAATTAGCAACTTTCATTACTGATATGAACTTCATAGGCTTACGTGGTTTATTTCCTGTAATCCTAATCATTTCTCCGGTAGGTGATTGAATTTCTATGGAATTCTGATCACAAAGGATTCTAGCATGGTTGGCTACTAACCAATCCATTCCTAATACAACATCAAATTCAGCTAAATTCATCGGCAATAGTTTTGCAGAGAATTTATGTCCTAAAAGTTCTATATTTCCTTCTTGCAAAACTTTATCTATTTTAACTGAATTTCCGTCTGCTGTTTCAACGGTAAAAATCTGCCTAATATTGGTTAAAGGTAAACTAAGAGCTTGACAGAATGAAGTATTTATAAAACTTTGGTTTGCACCAGAGTCAAATAATACTTTGGCGTAAACGTTGTGAACTAAGAACGTACCCGCTATCACATCTGGAATGAGTTCTGCTTCTTGAGTGGTCAACTGAAATGCCCTAGCATTCTTCTTAGTAGTGCCTTCGGTTGCTTTGGGTTTGTTATCTGCTGGTTTGACTAATCTAGGACATTCTGTTTTATAATGCCCCGCTTCTCCACAGTTAAAACAGATTACTGTCTTCTTTTTGCAGTTTTCTTCACGATGTCCTATAGCTTTGCAAAAATTGCAAGTGATATCGCATCTTCCAAAATGCTTCTTTTTGCATTTCCTGCAGAATGACGGAGCTGGAGATTGCCCTGTTCCTTTTCTCTTGAAGCTGTTATTATTACCCGCATGAAATCCTTGGGTAATCTTCTGAGCTAGTTCCTTTTTCCTATCTTCATCTCTTGTGCGTACCAATTCATCGGTTAGAGTATTGGCTAATTCTACCGCATCATCAATAGTGCGAGGTCTCGCAGCTTTAACAATATTGCGGATTTCGCTAATTAGCCCCCAAATATAGCGAGAAATGAGTACCGGTTCTGGCGAAGCCAGTGTTGGTACCACTCTTGCATATTCAAAGAATGTCGAGGTATACCCACGACAATCCACACCCATCATCCGATGATTTAGAAACTTATTTGCCATCTGTTCTTTTTCATACTCGGGGCAGAATTTTCTTTCCACCAAACCCTTAAATTCTTCCCAAGTCATAGCATAAGCTATTACTCTTCCTTTTGATTGTAACACAGTATTCCACCATTCAAGTGCACTTTCTTTGAACAGATTGGATGCATACATGACCTGATCATCTTTACCACATTTACTTATTGCAATGACTGCTTCGGTTTTCTCTAACCAACGCAGTGATGCAGTTGCTCCTTCATTGCCTGCAAATTCAGTGGGTTTACAAGCAAGGAATTCTTTGAAAGTGCAACCAGGCGTTGCAGTTTTCATTTTCTTGGGTAATGGAGCTTGATGTGGTTCCCTATTATGATTAACATGAGTATTGCCTCCATTTACACTATTACTGAAGTTATCTTCAGTAATCTGTTTACTAGGGACAATTGGTTGTGGTTCTGGTGGATTCTTGATAGCAGCAACGAATGCTGGAATAGCATTAGCTATCCCTTGAGCAACAATGTTTTCGATATCTTGCCGAGTCATATATTGATCTCCTGGATGTTGTTCGGACTGATTAACTTCATTTATAGGTTCATTACCACTGTTTGCCATCTGATAATATATATAAATTTTATTAGTATCTGCTAAATAACAATTATATACAAACAATCAGAAAATTTTATAATACAGGTATAGTCAAAACAATCGATTTCTCGATTTCATTTTATATCTATTATAGTATGCATCATTACTCGCAAATATCTTACAGAGTTTTATTCGTTATTTACAGATTAACTTTACTATTATACAAACACCTTTTTACCATCCTACTATCTTTCGTCACTTGCTGTTCTAAAAACGCATTTCCCTCTCATCGTACTTCCATGCAATCTGTCCCCCTATTTCCCTGATTCTAGTTCCAGCATCAAACAACTCTTCACCAAAGTGGCGAAGTTCAGCCATGTTTTCATTACTCATGGGTGGATTAGGTAAGGGTTCTGGATCAAATTGTGGAAGAAAAGAGTAAGGATCATTGACAATATTTTGGAATTGCCAATCGTTTGTCCACCATTCGTCCATTCCTATGGTTTGAGAGTGGACTATTGGGTCTGGAATTGCTGGTTCCCAATTCATAGGGAGTTGGTTTTCAAGAGGATAATTAAAAATATTATTATTATTATTATTGACAGGCTGAATTGTTTCGCAGCTTGCCAATAGGAAGTCTATCTCATCTTGAAAAGTCCTTTCTTGGATTAGATTGGAGTTCTCTCCGATTTCTATCTGCTTAATCTCCTCCTTGTCTTTAGTTTCCATTTCCTGTGGTTTGGAACTCTCTCCGGTTATAATTTCTTTTCCCTTTTTCAAAGGATTGTTTATTTTGGGAAGTTTTGTAGCTGGCTTTTTCTTACGTATTTTCCTCCATCCTACATAACTTCTTTTCTTGGGTTTTGGCTTTTTCAAGGGTGGAGCCTTGAATTCTACTGGTTGTTCTATATCTGGAAAGTATCGAGTATATTCTTTGGAAGCTTCGATAGTTACTGGGTAAAGATTAAGGTTCTGAAAAGCTTCAGATATCCCACTCATGCTGATGTAGCATATATGCAAAATGCATAAAATACTAACTTAAAATTTATAAATAACCGTGTAATTTATTACAAAGATAACTTGAAAAACATACTTAAGTTTTGAAATTTTTATTTATCACACAGGGTTTCTAGATTGTGAGGGTAGAGTGCTAAAATTTAAAGTATCTAAAGATTTATATTTTCTGCTACTGTGGCTAGCATATATAAGTTTGCCCATTTCTCATCTAGCTTATCTTCCCAAGGTGATTTATCAATTAATTCCTGAGTTTCCCGTTTAATCTTCTTTTGTCGAATTTGCTCTTTACTTTTCTTAATAATCATCTCCCTCCTTCTAGGAGAAAGTGTTTCCTCGTATTGTGCCTTTCGCACAAATATTCCTTCTTCAGGAATTTCAGTCTGATTCGAGGATTTGGTTCGGGATGAACTTCCCTTCTCATTGGATGATTTATCTAATTTATGATAGATACTTGCTAGCTTTTTCTTACCCATACTGTAATTAACAAATAATCAGTTAATAATACAAATAATCACATAATAGTAATCAGGAAAAATTAAGTATTTCTAAATACTTAATTAGCTTAACTCAGTGGCTCTGATACCACCTTTTTCTGTCACGACCCCCGACCCAGTTTGACCCGTTTCAGGAGCCGCGGGACAGAAATACTGCGGTATTTAATTGATTAAGTTTAACAGCGGAAGTTTTCATCAGGATCGTTTAAACCTAAAATTTTCCCGATTATTTTATTTCACAATTCGGGATAAAACCCCGATAATTTACAAAAGTATGATTTTATAAAATCTTTATTTTTACAAACTTATTTCCTTATAATGAGCCACTATTTTAAGCTTGAAATGCTCCCCAGCACTTTTTCCTGAATTACAGCAGATCACCTGAAACATGTTTGAAAAAGGTTTTGTCAGCGGGAAATACTGAGTGAATCATTCTATTTTCTAAAATGACACATTTGTTATAATTTACAGTATTAAGAGCGATTACAATGTTTCTGATATCAAGCCAACTACCCACGGTAATTGTCACTCGACCCATTGGCCCATTCGTCCAATGGTGTCTGTGACTATGGTCATATCCCCCACTGGCTGCCCCAATGGTGACGATTATCAAGTAATGTATACAAAACCCCACATACCGGCTGTAACTTGGTGATTACAAAGACTTAATCCCCGTAATTATAACTTTGATAATAAACATGATTTTGTAAATAGATTTGATAAAAAGAGAGAATGACTCACATTGCTGATTTAATATGGTTAGAGTCTAATCTATGATTTAGCCTTGTTAACCTAATATAAATAACAATGCACACAAAACTGGGTTAGTAATCAATCCAGCAATTACGATAATTTACGAGATCAAATTCTCACAATGAATGACAAAATGCAATACTTCATCCATCGAATTAACGATGATCCGTTGAATTAACAACGAACGACAAAGTATAATACTTTATCTATCGAATTAACGATGATCCATCAAATTAATGATGAATAATAAAGTATAACCCTAATGTGGGCGGCACTTAAACATTCATTGGATATATTGATCGTCGGATAATGAATCGTAGCAGCGATTGTGCTAATACCCTGTTTCGCAGCATTGATTTGTGAACTGTGATAGTAATTCGAACGTAACTCAGTGAATATTTCGAAATTTTACGTCGTTTTTCTTTCAGAATTCAAGTCCCACAGTCCACTATTTATAGGTGAAATTTTACCCTCAGGCGGCCCGCGTAAGAATACGCTTAACCTGAGGCGGGCCGCGTGAGACCTATATTTAGCTATAGGGTTGCCACGTTTGGCACTAGCTTTGCTGAGTTGATAATTTTCGAAAATTACTTGCTGCCAACGTTTTAGATGGATAATCGTCCATAGGGTTTAACCCCCCCTGAGTTTTAGGGGCCCTAATCCTGATTCTGAAAATTATGAAAATTTTAGGGTTTGTTCAGAATCACTTGGGTGTCTCAATTAGGGTTTCCTTTTGGACTAATTAATTTAATAATTATGACTTTTGATTAGAGTTGTTACACCCCCCCCCCTCAACCATACGGTTATATGGGGACTCCCCACAAGATTTCTTTGATTATTATATTGGATGGTGTTTAGTACTAAGGAAGCATAAGGCACAATGGGTAATTGAATGTTGGAAGAGTGGTTATTTAACCACTAGATCTCCATCCATTTTATCATTCACACCACAACTCCATCTTCACTCCCTCCCTCCATAGAAGCTCGGCCGAACACCCCTCTTATTCATCCACCATTTTCGTTTCAACTTCAAGCGATCCGAGTGTACTTCTAGGTGCTACAAGGCGTTCAACGAAGCTCAGTGTTCTCGGAAGTGGAAGGACCTCCTCCATTCGCTATTAACCACCACATTTATTCACTCGAACTTCCCTAGCCTTGAGCTAGTGGTAAGAACTTAGATCCGTTCATTCTTTATGTTATTTAAGTGGTTAATAGATGTTTGATGATGAAAATCCATGAACACTAAAGAACCATGAACAAAGTCTTGCATATAAACTAACTTGTAATGAAATATTGATGAAACATGATGAAGTGATGATAAACTGAAGTTGTCTTGATTATGTTACTGATTTACTTGCTGATCTACTTGTAATATTGATGTTTGACGTTGTTGTGGTCACTAAACATGTTAACGGAATCAATCGAACACAAGTTAGAAGGTTAAAAGCTGAAACAGTAGGCTGTTTGGTAATTATAGCCAACTTCAGTTGGCTGTAACAGGTCCATAACTTAACGAAAAATGTATTTTATGAAGTCTAGGTTTATGTATTATGAAATACGGTTCTAATGGCACAAGAATCATAATTTTTGGACTTCGTTTACTATTTTTAAAGCGCCATTTTGTAACAGCAGCTAGAGCTGCATTTTTCTGCTAAAAATATGCGTTTTGTTTTCTGTCATAACTTGAGCTCTGTGTAGAGTTAGATCATGAAACTTGTACTGTAGATGAACACCGATGTATTTGTAATCCTTCCACTGGAATTTCATAAATCGGACTTACGATAAATTTTAAATAAATTATTCCGTGGACTGTGGTCAGAAAAAGATAAATCTGAGTTCAGTCCGGAAAATGAATTTTTATAAAATATTAGTAATGAACTGGACCCCGATATTTTGACACAATAAAATTTGGAACGTTTAAGACATTCTGTAGAAATTTGGGAATTTTTGGATTAAGTTAACTATTTTATTAAAATGTCCGAAAACAGCCGGTTTTGAATATTAATGCTGAAATGACATAAGTTGTAATTTGCATGTCTAAATGTCGGATAGGTTATCTGTGAATGATATAACATGTTATATGTGTTATGTGCATCATACCGTCTAGTAGTTCACACGGGGAAAGCCACCACTGATTATGGTTATGGTTTGGGTAATGAAAAAGGAACTGGTTAAACATACTTTCAACTACAGGGTAACCCCCACGGCAATTAAGCCAACGAAAGTCAAACCACGTTTTTCAGAAACAACTTAAAACTAAACAACCAAACGTGAACTCACTCAACTTTGTTGTTGACTCGTTGTTACATGCCTCACAGGTCGCTAAACGCTTGGAGCTTGCACGAGGAAGATGTCGTTGTGGTGTACGGACTGTTATGTTCCGTGCTTATTATTTAAATCCTTATGAACTTATTAAACTTGCGTTTTGAACTTTAACTTACAAACTATGGACTTATGCCTTTTGGATTTACTTTTATGCTTCCGCTGTTTAAACTAAACATGATTAACTAGCTTTGGTCACCAATCGTATTGTGGTTGGTCTTATTTACTTAATTACGATGTTCAATATGATTGGTGGCTCGATCCTGGTCACGTCACGCCTCCAAGCGGTGGTACTCCGCATGGTGGATTTTGGGGGTGTGACACATAGACATCAAACATATCAACACTACATTTCTTTCAATTCATCTAACAAAATTCATCATACACAACATAATACACCAACATTGAACAAGAATTGGACATGGATGATAATCCAAGTCATTATCCTTACCATAACAATTAGGTTTCACCTCAAAACATCAAATTGATCCAAATCTTGCATAATCTATGTTATATATGGTAATTCTAACACATATTCATACTCAATTTCATAACAATTCGTGAATTATAACATAACCCACTTCAGACAAGATCACCAATCTAAGTTTTAAGACATACCTCATGATCCCCTCGTGTAGGTGATCATTAATTCATGTTCATTCCTGAATTTAAGCCTCGATTCACCCTTCAATTTGATGATCTTTCATAATTAGGGTTTGGCTCCCCTTGTGTTCTTCTGATCGTTCCAGAACACACGAAGTGTGTGTTTGTGTGTGTTGAACTTTTCATTTAATAACTCAACTTCCATCTTATCCTACTCTAGCCCCTCGTATTTGCCACTAAAACATAATTGGCACAATTTTCATCCTTTAATAGTTTTTACCATACACTTAACTAGGTTAAATAGCCTAGTTATTTATTTCATGATATATTATATTAGAACATGTGGCGAATATAAACATTCGAGTTTTGGGGCGTTACAGAATCGCACGTTTGTCCACAATCTAAAACGATAATAATCTCTCAGGATCGAACTAAATTTACAAAGCTTTACTCATTGTGTGATCCATGTTAAAGAAGTGCTGTCACGAAATACTGTTCATGACACTGAAGTACAAGATGGAAGTGGTATGGCCGAAGCATGGTGGATACGCCGCTGGTACTTCCTATATATAAGTGTTTCTGCCATGTTGCCAAGTTTCGTACCACGTGCCGTGAAGAATCGATGTTTTGGTGACACACGAAGATAGTTTGTGTTGAGACTTGATTCAATCTATGAGAGATTTTGTGAATGCTATGTAAAGCTATTTGGTTAATCTATGTGAATTGTATTATGTGAGTGGCAAAACACGGTGCATGACACCGAAGTACGAGGTGGAAGTAAAGTGGTCGAAACATGGTGGATACGTCACTGGTACTTCCTATATATAAGTGTCTCTGCCATGTTACCAAATTTCGTACCACGTACCATGAGGGATTCGTGTTTTGGTGACTCACAGGGATATTTGTGGAAACTGATTCTTGATTCTATGAGAAACTTTGGCTATGTTATATGAGACTATTTGGTTAAACTATGAGTGATGTGTTCGTGGGAAGCAAAGCACAGTACATGACACCGAAGTACGGGATGGAGGTGGCGTGACCGAAACATGGTGGATACGCCGCTGGTACTTCCTATATATAAGTGTTTCTGTCATGTTGCCAAACTTTCGTATCACGTGCCTTGGGAGGTTCTATGTTTTGTAGCTCACGGCAATGTTTTGTCTGACTGTGAACGTGTTGAATCTATTAAACTAGAGACTATTTGTTTAATCCATGAGTACTCTAGTGCGTATGTGTTGTTCTGAGTAGCAAAAGACGAAACGTAGCCTAGCACCGAAGACGAGACGTACGTGACATGTCCGAAACATGGTGGATACGCCGCTGGTACTTCCTATATATAAGTGTTTCTGGCATGTTACCGAACCTTCGTACCACGTGCTAAGTGAAATTCGTAGTTTTGCGGACTTGTGGTAGAAATAATGAGGCTATTTGATTTAATCTATGTGTGGAATCTAAATCTATGGAGTCTATATCTATGGAATCTATGTGTGGAATCTAAATCTATGGAACCTATGTGTGGAATCTAAATCTATGGAATCTATGTGTGGAATCTAAATCTATGGAATCTACAACTGTGGAATCTAAAGTTGTGATTTGCGAAACATGACACCGACGACGAGACGGAGGTGGCGTGATCGAAACATGGTGGATACGCCGCTGGTACTTCCTATATATAAGTGTTTCTATCATGTCGCCAAACTTTCGTAACACGTGCCATGTGGGATTCGTGGTTGAGCTATAATCTATGTGAGACTAATTGATGAATCTATGTGGTAAAGTGTGTTAAAACGCGACACGGAGCATGACACCGAATACGAGGCGGGCGTGATGTGCCCGAAACATGGTGGATACGCCGCTGGTACTTCCTATATATAAGTGTTTCTGACATGTTGCTGAACCTTCGTACAACGTGCCATGCGAAAGTCATGGGTTTGCGGTTGTTGAATCTATTGGACTATGTGAAACTTAACTCTTTATCCTATCGTATGTGAAACTATATACTGTGAGGCTATGGATCTAGACTTATACGATCCTTTTCTAGGATCTTTAGATGTCTGCCCATAAACTATCTGATTCTCTCAAGAGATCCAAGGCTAATTCTCAGAAAAAGATGATGACCTTCATGGCCGATCAGATTTCTCGCATCGTGCCTAAAATCGTCACTAAGATTCAGGGATCGAACACACCACCCTCCTCTGTGGACTCTAAAGCTGAACAGCCAAAGCCTACAAAGTTCAACTATAAACACTTTATCTCTTACAACCCTAAGTCCTTCACGGGCAGTGATGGGGTGACTGCGATGTTGGAATGGTTCGACAATATCGAAGTTACTTTCATTAACAACGAGTGCCCAGAACACTTGAAGACTAGGAGCGCAACGGGCATGTTCCAAGGCAGAGCCTTAGAGTGGTGGGCTAATGAGTGAAACATCCGTTCGAATGAAGAAGCCTATGCTCTTCCATGGCCCGAGGTGCGAGAATTAATGATGCTTGAATTCTGCCCTCCCCATGAACAACTGAAGCTTGAAGAAGAGTTCTGGCATCTGAAGCAGATTGGCGATGATAATCTGGCTTATACACCCGTTTTAAGCAACTGAGTGTGATTGTGCCCCATTTGGTCTCTACTCCGAAGCGCATGATGACCAAGTACATAAATGGGCTACCTCCTGCTATGCGTGATTCGATTGAAGCAGCTCAACTGGGAACTATTGAGGAAGTCTACCATCTTGCAGCAACACTAAATGACAACCGTGTGCGCGACAAACAGGCTGGAAACTCTGCTCCGTCTAAGCTTGCTAACCAGATCACTCAGCAGTCAAGCAACAACAAGAACAAGAAACGAAAGTCTCGAGGTTCGAGTTGCAATGTTGCCAATGCTAATGCTGTTGGCAATGCTGCTACACCTGCTGCTGCCAACCCTCCTATTCCTGAACACAAGAAGCAGTACACTGGGCCTCATCCTAAGTGTGATACTTGTAACTTTCATCACCCGACAAACTCTGCATGTCATCTGTGTACCAATTGCAATCGCTATGGTTACACGACTCTTTAGTGCCGTCAGATCAAGCCAATCCAACAAGTGCCACCAGCTCAACCAGCTCAGCCAGCTTTACCGACCCCTCAGAACCCTAGGCCTGCCAATGAAGTTCGACCATGCTACAAGTGTGGAGACACTACTCACCTCCGTAACCAGTGCTCTCAGCTAAACCAGGAGCAACAACAAGCTGCACGAGGTCAAGTGTTCAATATCAATGCTAATCAGGCTCGTAATGACAATGATGTGGTGAATGGTACGTTTCTCGTTAATAGTCTTTACGCTTCAATCCTATTTGATACTGGTGCAGATAAAAGCTTTGTGTCCGTAGAATTCGAGTCTTTGCTAAACTGTACACGCTCCAAGCTACCTAAGTCATTTTCGGTGGAGGTTGCCAACGACAAATCTATTCTAGTTGATTCTATCCTCCGTGATTGTTCCCTGACTCTTAACGATCACGTTTTCACTATTGACCTCATTCCCATGAAGTTGGGTAGCTTCGATATTATCATAGGCATGGACTGGTTGCGTAAGAACCATGCCGAAATCGTTTTTCGTGAGGAATGTGTTCGTTTACCCCTTCCATCCGGTGATACCTTGCACGTACATGGAGACCGACCTTCTAAAGGACTGAAGCTGATGTCATACACTCAAGCGAACCGATACTTACGTAAACCGTACTTTGCCTTTTTAGCCCATATTGTGGAAAAGAAGAGCAAGGGAAAGAGCCTAAGTGAAGTTCCAGTAGTGTGTGATTTCCCTGACGTCTTTCCTGAAGATCTTCCTGGTCTTCCACCTCCCCGACCTGTCAATTTTCGTATTGATCTTGTACCTGGAGCAACTCCTGTTACCAAGGCCCCTTACCGACTTGCACCCTCTGAGATGCAAGAGTTGTCTAGTCAGCTTCAAGAATTACTCGACAAGGGTTTCATACGTCCAAGTACCTCCCCGTGAGGTGCTCCCGTGCTATTCGTCAAGAAGAAAGATGGCTCGTTTTGTATGTGTATAGACTATCATGAGCTTAATAAACTTACCGTTAAGAATTGTTATCATCTCCCTCGCATTGATGATCTATTTGATCAACTACAAGGCGCGTCCTGTTTCTCTAAAATCGATCTTAGGTCTGGTTATCATCAGCTCCGTGTTCTCGACGAAGATATTCCTAAAATGGCTTTTCGTACTCGCTATGGGCACTACGAGTTCGTGGTTATGCCTTTTGGTTTGACCAACGCACCCGCGGTGTTCATGGATCTTATGAATCGTGTTTGCAAACCTTATCTGGATCGTTTTGTGAGAGTCTTCATTGATGACATTCTTATTTATTCTATAACTAAATCTGATCATGAACGACATTTACGTTTAATGCTTGAACTCTTACGAGGTGAACGCTTGTACGCTAAATTTTCTAAGTGTGAGTTTTGGATTGACGAAGTACAATTTCTAGGACACGTCGTTAGTAAACAAGGTATTCATCTTGACCCTTCTAAGATTGAAGCTGTGAAGAATTGGGGTACGCCTAAATCTGCATCTGAGATTCGTTCCTTCTTAGGATTGGCGGGTTATTACCGTCGATTCATCTCACACTTTTCAAAGATTGTCGTTCCTCTTACTTCTTTGACACAGAAAGAGAGACCTTTTGCTTGGGGTCCCGAGCAAGAGGAATCTTTTCAGACTCTTAAGCATCTTCTTTGTAATGCTCCTGTCCTCGCTCTCCCTGATGGGAACGATGACTTCGTGGTATATTGTGATGCCTCGAACTGGGGCTTGGGCTGTGTGCTCATGCAGCAGGACAAGGTTATCGCTTATGCCACCCGACAGCTCAAGGTGCATGAGAAAACTATACTACTCACGATCTGGAGCTTGGTTCAGTTGTGTTTGTGTTAAAGATTTGGCGACACCATCTATATGGAACTAAGTGTGTGGTTTTCACTGACCATAAGAGCCTACAACATATCTTTGACCAAAAGGAACTGAACATGCGACAGAGGCGTTGAGTGGAACTACTTAACGACTATGACTGCGATATTCGCTATCATCCTGGCAAGGCGAATGTCGTGGCCGACGCACTAAGTCGTAAGTCTCATGCTAGTAGCATTCGTTGTTCTCAAATCTCTAGTGACTTGCATACTTGTATCCGCGATGCTCAGTATTCGTCAGCTAACGAAGGTAGTATACATGTGGAGGTTCTAGGTGCTTCCATCGATCAATTAGTGACAAAGCCCGATGGGCTTCAATACTACCTCAATCGCATCTGGGTGCCAGATCGCGACAACCTTCGTGAGCTCATTATGAATGAGGCTCACAAATCCAGATACTCTATTCATCCTGGTGCCGATAAGATGTACCATGATTTGCGTATGTCCTATTGGTGGCCTGGTATGAAAAAGGACATAGCTACTTACGTTTCTAAATGTCTCACCTGCTCAAAGGTCAAAGATGAGCATCAGCGTCCTTCAGGCCTACTCGATCAACCTGAGATCCCAATTTGGAAATGGGATAGCATTGCTTTGGACTTCATCACTAAATTACCTCGTACGCCGTCAGGTCATGACAGCATATGGGTGATTGTTGACCGTTTGACCAAGTCAGCCCACTTCCTCCCTATTCGTGAGGATTTCAAAGTAGAGAAACTTGCTCATATCCATACAGATGAGATTATATGTCGTCATGGCATACCTTTAGACATTATCTCTGACCGTGATGGTCGATTTACTTCATGTCTTTGGCAAACTTTTCAATCCGCTATGGGTTCGCATTTGAATCTAAGTACGGCTTTCCATCCTCAAACGGACGGACAGACGGAACGTACTATCCAAACCCAAGAGGATATGCTCAGATCCTGTGTCATTGACTTTGGTGGTAACTGGGATGTACATTTACCATTGATTGAGTTCTCGTACAACAACAACTATCATTCCAGTATTCAAATGGCTCCTTTCGAAGCTTTATACGGTCGCAAGTGCTGATCTCCTCTCAGTTGGCATGAGATTGGTGACAAGCAACTTACTGGCCCTGAAATTATTCAAGAGACGATGGATTAGATTCTTCAGATCCGCGAAAACTTGATCAAGGCTAGGAGTAGACAAAAGAGCTATGCAGATAAAAGGCGAAAGCCTCTGGAATTTGATGTTGGAGATCGAGTATTGCTCAAGGTATCTCCCTGGAAGGGCGTAGTTCGCCTTGGTAAGAAGGGAAAGCTTGCTCCTCGCTATGTGGGTCCTTTCAAGATACTCGAAAGGATTGGCAAGGTTGCGTACCGACTCGACCTGCCACAGGAACTTAGCATTGTACATCCGGTGTTCCGCGTATCTAATCTTCGGAAATGCTTAGCCGATGTGGAACTTCAAGTTCCCTTGGACGACTTGCAAATAAATGAGACGTTGCACATTGTGGAGAAACCGGTCGAAATCATGGACCAGAGTGCCAAGCGATTGAGGCGCAACAAAATCCCCATTGTCAAGGTTCGATGGGAAGGAAAGTGTGGCGCCGAGTTCACTTGGGAACTCAAAAGCGAAATGAAGGCCAAGTATCCACAGCTCTTTGAGCAGTCTTCCTCTTAGATTTCGGGGACGAAATCTCCTAAAGGAGGGGAGATTGTAACGCCCTGCGTCACTGAACTTTTATCATTTGGCAAGTTTAGTCCCTGTACTATTAGAAGTTGTTACTTTTAGTCTTAAACTATGTGATGTTTGAATCTTAATACTAGATACTTGATTCTTGATACTTGATACTAGACTCTTGATTCTTGATACTTGATACTTGATACTTGACGCCTGACGCTTGATTCTTGACTCTTGATACTTGAGACTCGATTCTTGAATCTAGAGGCTTGGTGCTTGACCCTTGATACTTGTCAAGCAAGACTCTTGATACTTGACTCTTGACTTTTGAGACTCGTGAAACTTGAGACTTGGTTAAATGAGGAACTAGAAACTTAACACTTAATACTGAGACTTGAAACTTGGAAACTTCTGTGTTAACTAAATAATCTTGTCATGAAATACTATTACCCAATAATACGCAACGCAACGCTTAATCTAACTCGCAGAACGAACCAAAGACGGAAAGTGGAAAAGATAGGATTGACCGAATGGCAATCTGATCGGATGACCATCCGATCGGATGACCATCCGATCGGGGGGCCATTCAATCGAACCGCCATCCGATCCGTTGCCACACCGCCTTAACTCTCATCTGTCACTATAAATAGGCCTGTCACATTATTCCTCACTGATGTGACAGCCTCATTCGACCAGACGCACGCCCTCTCACTTTGAAGCACTTTTCTTCCATTTTCGGGCGATTTCGGTATGTTCTACACTTGATTCTTGTACATCTTTGATCTATACACGATTCTCTACATGAATCTCCTTTGAAATCACACTTTTCACCGTAAAAATCCCTCGAATTTGAGCCCTTGAGGGTGACGTCATCATGGCGGTTTGTACAAACTGTTGTGTGATGTCATTCTAGTCAAGATCTAGCTCAGATCTAAGGAATTTCATGTGTTTTTACACCGAATCTTTGCTAAATCTAGACTTTTCAGCTAAAACTCATGCTTCTTTCCATCTTTTCTAAAACTTTTACTTAAAAACGGTGGAATCCGGATCTAAACGGACTGTAGACTTGAGGGTTAGTCTGGAGTCGGCTTAGAAATGGGTTATTGCCGGGTAAGATGGTCGGGGTACGAATTTCCGACATGAACACCGTTAAGAACAGACACCTGATCAGACAGGGTGATTCCCATCCGATCAAACAGGCTGAACCTTGATGTGTTCACTATTGTCTCAATACGTGCCATGCCGTCTTCGTTAAACTCGAGACTTAGAAACTTTACTAGGTTGCAAAAAGGAACAAGTTCACTGTGAACGAATGGCGATCCGGTCGGACTGTCGTCCGATCGAACAACCATTCGATCAAAGTGACATGTGCTTTACAACCTTCTATACTTAAATATTTTTGAATCAGAAACTTTGGAAGCATGCACACGAAGGGTCATTCGACCCAACGGTCATCCGATCGGATGACCATCCGATCGAAGTGACCTGAGGAACACTTAGCTAATCATTTTTGAAACTTGTCGCTGGATCGAATGACCATTCGATCGAATGGCCATCCGTACGGATGACCATCCGATCGGATGGCGGTTCGTCCCACTCATACATGTCATTCGACCGGATGACCATCTGATCGGATGGCCATCCGATCAGGTGACTGATCCAACACTTGCATGAATCTCGTTAATCTGTCCGACACTTATCTATTGTACTCTAATCAGGCTAATCCTAAAGAGCTCCCTTTGATCCAATAACAATTAAACTGTTAAGCAATCACTGTGAGTATACTTGATCTCTTTTTGCTTTAAACATTTTGGGATGCGACATGTATTCTATTAAACTAGATTCTTGAAACTTATTTGGAAACATACTCTATCCTATGTGAATATGAGACTTGATGCTTGATTCTTTTGCTATGCGAACGTTTAATCTCTGTGTGTAGTTCTGCCTTAACAATAGTAGCGCTATAGGAGTAATGCACCTCCCCATTATTCTCGGGGGTATTGTTAGGAGGAGTCTATCTTCCCACTACTCTTAGGGAAGAACCTTAAACGCATTGGGAATCTTGGGCTATCACTTGGACTGCGTATACTAGCATGACTGAGACTTTTATGTTTACATTATGGATATGAGTCTTTTAAACTATTATGCTATCTACTCAAACTACTATGCTCGCCAATACATTTTTGTATTGACTTTATTTTAATACATGTTGCAGGCTGATAGAATGCTAGAATCATGGAACATGCTAGGATGATGCTTAGATACTTACCTAGTTTAAATCAAGAAACTTATGAACAATGTTGATGGATTTGTATTTTGTTAATTCGTTACTTTTGGTGATGCTTTGATGTTTAGACAATTCTGCATGAAATCAAATTAATTACTATTGAAACGGTAGTGTTGTGGAATCTCTTGAACAATCTGAACGCTTATGTCGCGCCCCGATGTTTCCGCCATCGGTTGGGGTGTGACACGTTGAACCTCACATGCACGCTACGACATGTTAACTCGCAAAATTTAGAACGAAATGTAAAACGAAAAACTTGCGAAAGATAAAAAATATGGGGTACGAAAGTTGTAAATAATAAAGTGTTGTGTTAAATTATAAAAGATGGAAAACTTTGGGTTAAAAGTAAAAAAAATGAAAAGGGGTTAAAATGTAAAATATGAAATGTTTGGGTTAAATGTGAAAACCTAGTTTTTTTTTAAACACTCCCCAAGCACAAGGTACAAGTCATGATGCACATATAAGTTGCTTATTTATATATGGAATAATGAAATAAAGTATCTAAAATGTCCAACACTTATATAGTTGTATTTGATAGAATATTGAAATTTAATCATTGTGCATGGATACAAGATATATTTGAGGGTTGTCGGTGGCTATGCCATCGACTTTCTCTTTTAAGATAGAGTAAATTATAAAATCGTCCTTTATGTTAACACTAGATTGCAAAGTGTATCCTTTGTCTTTAAAAAAGTAAAAAAAAAACCTACTCGATGTTTGCAAACCACTACATGTTATGTCCTTTAACCCTAACTCAATTAGTTTTTATGGTTAAATCAGGGTAGATTGGTAATTTTACTCATTTATTTAAAATTTATCTAATAAATAAAACAAAAATAAAATTTTGAAATACTAAAACTATTTACATAAAGATAATTCAGTCTTTCTCTCTCTCAACTCTCTTTCTTCTTTGTTCACACCACCATAAACTACCCACTCTACCACCACCACCTTCCCGGCTACCCCCACCGGCCATCACCACTTTCTCGCACTGGCCATCACCACCTTCCCCCCAAACCATCTATGAGTGCATGAATGTCTATCGCCTCTGTCAATCCAAATTGTAGCAAGAAATGGAACCATACTAGGTTTTATATTGTTAAACATAGGGCAATGACATTTTTTGTAAATAAGGAAACACTCCTTATGAAGAGCCCTATAAATAGGAGAGTTAGTTGTTTCATTTAGGACTTTTAGAGCTTTAAAGTTTGAGAGAAGATATAGAGAGAGAAAGTGATCAAGGTGATTCAAGGTTTTGTATTCTGTCATATTATCAATCAAATCATCAGTTTATTACGTTCTTGTATTCGGTCCACACACGTGCACGGATTTCGCACGTCATACGTGTCGTTTGCAATCGTTCGGGAGTCAAAACCGGTCCTATACCACCACCACCACCACTACCACCCACCTGCCACCACCACCTACCCACCACCACAGCCTGCCACCATACCATCCACCCCGAATTTTTTCATTTCTAGGGTTTACAATCTAAATTTGTTCGAGATGGAGAGTTTCGATGCAAAAAACGGATAACAATCTACGAGTTGCTGTCAAATCAACGGCAAAATCTGGCTAATCTGAGCCGCCGGAGATGGTGCGTAATAGCGATTGAGATCCGCCTGAAAAGTACGAAGTGTTTCCGATTGAAAATGAGGAGTTTGTTTTAAGTAAATGGGGTTTTGGGTTAGAATGTTCAAGTATTTTGATGTTTTTATATTCCAATAATTATAACAAAAAATGAGAGTGTTAATCCCACTTCTAACTTCCATTTGTTTGAGTTATCTTCCTTTTTATCTCCTGTACTCAAGCTTGAATTGAACTCCCAGTACTGGAGTGTGACAACTGTCAAAATTCCAGGTATCCGTACAACTATCAGACAATGATTAGTGCTTAATGACTGTGCTGAATTACAATTAATGACTTGAATTGCTTTCTGATTATTGTTATCATACATACATGTGCATCATATATTGCAAATGACATACCATTAATGCATGCAAACTTCGTTGATTCAAATGATGCACGAAACACAGTTAGCACAGTTATAAGATAAATCAGAAAAATGCTGACGGAGTTCAGTACATAGACAGACATGGTATTGAGTCACAGAATGAGCCAGAAACCAAGAGTTACACTAGTATAGTGTGTAGGAAAGTAAGGATCACAAAGTTGCCTTCCTAGAGATAGTTTAAATGCCGAGAAGTGCCTGAAACTCACTTAAATTGCTGAAATCAGCAAAAATAAGCAAAATTCAGCATTTAAACACTCTAATATCATGCAAAAATATGGATAAATGGTCCAGAATGCTTTCCTAAGTGCGGGAATCAAAACTGTCACAAAAGGTAGCACAAAGTACACTAAACTGCGTAGTTTAGCACCTTAACGAACCGGTAACCAACCGAACAACCGGACACTACCTGAAACACCAAATTTTCACTAGAAACATTGTTTTGACATTACCAAGCTAGTTATGGTCCCCGATGTCACACCCCAACCGATGACGGAAACATCGGGGTTCGAGCACTAAGCGTTCAGATTGCTCACGAGATTCCATAACACTAACAGTTTCAATATAGATTAAATAAGTTTCATGCAAAATTTGTCTAAAACATCATCCCCAAAACTGTTCATCAAATACAACCACAAAATATTGTTTAAGTTTGATAGATTAAACAAGGCGAGTTTCTAAGCATCAATCCTAGCTTGTTTTCCATAGTTCCAGCATCTATCAGCCTGCAACATGCATTAAAATAGAGTCAGTACAAAAATGTACCGACGAGTATACAAGTTTGAATAATAGCATATAGTTTAAAACAACTCATATCCATATGTAAATGTAACAAAAATAGTTTCAGCCATGCTAGGGTAGCGTCCAGTAAGTGATAGCCCAAGTATCCCGATGCTTTAGTGTTTTCCCAAGTCTCAAGGAAAACTAGAATCCTCCTAACAATACCCCCGAGAATAATGGGGAGGTGCATCTCCTATAGCGCTACTAATGTTAAGGAGGAACTACACGCTCTGGGTTAAACGTCCACATAGCACAAATAGAATACAAGAATCACAAGTTTCACATACACAAAGGATCGAGTTTAGTTTGCAAAGTCTCAAGTATCATAGTTTGATAGAATACATGTTGCATCCCAAAGTTTAAACAAAAAGGGATCGAGTATACTCACAGTGATAGCTTAACAGATCAACTGTTATTGGATCAAAGGGAGCTCTATAGAGTTAGCCTGATTAGATTACAACAGATAAGTGTCGGACAAAACAACGAGATTGCGTAAAGTGTCGGATCAGTCACTGGATTCGAGTGGATGTTCGATCGGATGACTATCCGATCAGATTGCCACTCGATCGGGTGACATAGTGTGAGGGGATAGGATGGCTGTCCGATCGGATGACTATCCGATCGGATTGCCACTCGATCCAAAGTCTTAATTTTCCAAAAGTTCAAAGGTTCAAGTCACTTCGATCAGATGGCGGTTCGATCGGATTGCCATCCGATCGGGTTTCCCATCAAGAATCAAAGATTTAAGTATAAAGGTTAAGAGGCAAGTGTCACTCGATCGGGTGACGGTTCGATCGGATGGCTATCCGATCGAGTTGCCACTCGATCGGGTTGTCCTTGTCCCGTCCTCAATTTGTAAAGTTTCTAAGTTTCTGATTGAACGGAAACGACATGATAATTATCAAGACAATGGTAAGCTCATCAGTGGACCGCCAATCTGTTCAGATGGGAATCACCCCAGTCCGTTCAGTCGTCCGTTCATGATGATGCTTATGTCAAGATCCGTACTCCGGTCACCTTCTCCGGCTACAATCCTTCTCCAGACTAAACATCAAGTCTATAGTCTATTTGGATCCGGATTCCACCGTTTTGAGTGAAAAATTTAAGAAAAGATGATGATAAACATAAATTTTAGTTGAAAAGTTTAGATCTAGCTAAGATCTAGTGTAAAACACCCGAAAATCCTTAGATCTGAACTATATCTTGGATAGGATGACATCACACTATGGTTTGTACAAACCACCATGATGACATCACCTTCCCAAGCTCAAATCTCAGGGATTTCACGGTGAAAAGTGAGATTTTAAAGGAGAATCATGTAGAGAATGAATTGTAGATCATAGTTGTACAAGAATCTAGCCTAAAACGTACCGGAATCGTCAAGAAATGGAGGAAAGAAGGTGTGCGTGCGTCTGGTTCGGATAAGGGTGTCACATCAAAGAATGTGGTGATGTGACCGGCCTATTTATAGTGTGGAAGGAGATGTGAGGGTAGTGCAACGGATCGGGTGGCAGCTCATTCGGGTGGCCATCCGATCGGATTGCCATCCGATCGGGTGGTCATCCGATCAGATTGCCATCCGATCGGATTGCCACTTGGCCAATCCCATCTTCCGCGTTCCCGTCCTTGATTCGTTTTGCGAGCGTTGCGTTGCGTATTATTGAGTAATTGTATCCCACAACTAGATTATAGCATCAACACAAAATTTTACAAAGTTTCATAGTTTCCTCCAGTGACGAGACCCAAGTCCCTCGTTCAACCAAGTATCAAGTTTCACGAGCCTCAAGAGTCAAGCACCAAAGTATCTAGAATTAGGTATTTCAAGTATCAAGAATTAGACATTCCAACCATGTTTACCAAGCACATAGTTTTAGGCATTCCAAGTATATAGAATTAGGCATTTTAGGCATTCCAAGTATATAGTTTTAGGCATTTTAGGCATTCCAAGTATATAGTTTTAGCATGACTTTCACCAAGTATCAAAAGTACCAAGATTCACATAGTATAGGGGCTAAAAGTGACAATTAGCTAATAGTCTAAAGACGCGGGCGTTACAGTCTCCCCTCCTTTAGGAGATTTCGTCCCCGAAATCTAAGAGGAAGACTCTGGAAACAAATGTGGGTACTTGGTCTTCATCTCACTTTTCAGTTCCCAAGTGAATTCGGTGCCACACTTTCCTTCCCATCGAACCTTGACTATGGGAATCTTGCTGCACCTCAGTCGCTTGACACCCTGATTCATGATTTCGACCGGTTTCTCCACAAAATGCACCGCTTCGTTTATTTGCAAGTCTTCAAGGGGAACCTGCAGTCCCTCGTCGGCTAGGCATTTACGTAAGTTGGATACATGGAACACTGGATGCACGTTGTTTAGTTCTTGTGGCAGGTCGAGTCTGTACGCCACCTTGCCAATCCTTTCGAGTATCCTAAAAGGACCCACATAGCGTGGAGCGAGCTTCCCCTTCTTACCAAAACGAACTACTCCCTTCCAGGGAGATACCTTGAGAAGGACTCGATCACCAACATTAAATTCCAGAGGTTTACGCCTATTATCAGCATGGCTCTTTTGTCTGCTCCTAGCCTTGATCAAGTTATCACGGATCTGAAGAATCTTATCCGTTGTTTCTTGAATAATTTCAGGGCCAGTAAACTGCTTGTCACCAATCTCATGCCAACTGAGAGGAGATCGGCACTTGCGGCCATACAAAGCTTCGAAAGGAGCCATCTGGATACTGGAATGATAGCTGTTGTTGTACGAGAACTCAATCAATGGTAAATGTACATCCCTGTTACCACCAAATTCGATGACACAAGAACGAAGCATATCCTCTAGGGTCTGAATAGTACGCTCGGTCTGTCCATCCATCTGAGGATGAAAGGCCGTGCTAAGATTCAAATGAGAACCCATAGCGGATTGAAAAGTTTGCCAAAGATGTGAAGTAAAACGACCATCACAGTCTGAGATTATGTCAAGAGGTATGCCATGACGACATATAATCTCATCAGTATAAATTTGAGCAAGTTTCTCCACTTTATAATCTTCACGGATAGGAAGAAAGGGGGTTGATTTGGTCAAACGATCGACAATCACCCAGATATTGTCATGACCAAAAGATGTACGGGGCAGTTTAGTAATAAAGTCCATAGCAATGCTCTCCCACTTCCAAACTGGGATTTCAGGTTGTTCTAAGAGTCCAGAAGGACGCTGATGTTCAGCCTTAACCTTCAAACAGGTAAGGCATTTTGAAACATAAACAGCAATGTCCCTCTTCATACCAGGCCACCAATAAGTCATACGCAGATCATGGTACATCTTATCAGCGCCAGGGTGAATAGAATAACGAGATTTGTGAGCCTCATTCATGATGAGCTCACGAAGATTGTCGCGATCTGGCACCCAGATGCGATTGAGATAGTATTGTAGTCCATCAGGTTTCGTCACTAATTGGTGAATACGGGCACCTAGGACTTCCCTGAATATACTACCTTCGTTGGCTAACGAATACTGAGCATGACGAATACTAGTATGCAAGTCGCTAGAGATTTGAGAACAAAGGATGCTACTAGCATGAGACTTACGACTTAGTGCGTCGGCCACAACATTCGCCTTGCCAGGATGATAGCGAATATCGCAGTCGTAGTCGTTAAGTAGTTCCACCCAACGCCTCAATCGCATGTTCAGTTCCTTTTGGTCAAAGATATGTTGTAGGCTCTTGTGGTCAGTGAAAACCACACACTTAGTTCCATATAAATAGTGTCGCCAAATCTTTAATGCAAACACAACTGACCCAAGCTCCAGATCGTGAGTAGTATAGTTTTTCTCATGCACTTTGAGCTGTCTGGAAGCATAAGCGATAACCTTGTCCCGCTGCATGAGCACACAGCCCAAGCCACGGTTCGAGGCATCACAATATACCACGAAGTCATCGTTCCCATCAGGGAGAGTGAGGACAGGAGCATTGCAAAGAAGGTGCTTAAGAGTCTGAAAAGATTCCTCTTGCTCGGGACCCCAAGCAAAAGGTTTCTCTTTCTGTGTTAAGGAAGTAAGAGGAACGACAATATTTGAAAAGTCCGAGATGAATCGACGGTAATAACCCGCCAATCCCAAGAAGGAACGAATCTCAGATGCAGATTTAGGCGTACTCCAATTCTTCACTGCTTCAATCTTAGAATGATCAACATGAATACCTTGCTTACTCACGACATGACCAAGAAATTGCACTTCATCAATCCAAAACTCACACTTGGAAAATTTAGCATGCAATCGGTTACCCCGTAGCAATTCAAGCATCAAATGTAAATGACGAGCATGATCAGCTTTAGATTTCGAGTAAATGAGAATATCATCGATAAAGAATATCACAAAACGATCCAAAAAGGGTTTACAAACACGGTTCATAAGGTCCATGAACACAGCGGGAGCGTTGGTCAAACCAAAAGGCATGACCACGAACTCGTAGTGTCCATAGCGAGTACGAAAGGCAGTCTTAGGAATATCTTCATCTAGAATACGGAGCTGATGATATCCAGACCTAAGATCGATTTTGGAGAAGCAGGACGCGCCTTGTAGTTGGTCAAATAGGTCATCAATGTGAGGAAGAGGATATTGATTCTTAATTGTAAGCTTATTAAGCTCTCGGTAGTCTATACACATATGAAACGAACGATCCTTCTTCTTGACGAATAGCACAGGAGCACCCCACGGAGAGGTACTTGGATGAATGAATCCCTTGTCGAGTAGTTCTTGAAGTTGACTAGCCAACTCTTGCATCTCAGAGGGTGCAAGTCGATAGGGGGCCTTGGAAACAGGAATTGCACCAGGTACAAGATCAATACGAAAATCGACAGGTCGAGGAGGTGGAAGACCAGGAAGATCTTCAGGAAAGATATCAGGGAAATCACACACTACTGGAACTTCACTTAGGCTCTTTCCCTTGCTTTTCTTTTCCACAATGTGGGCCAGAAAGGCAAGGTACGGTTTACGTAAGTATCTGTTCGCTTGAGTGCATGACATCAGCTTTAGTCCTTTAGAAGGTCGGTCTCCATAAACATGCAATATATCACCGGACGATAAGGGTAGATGAACAAACTTCTCATGACAGTCAATCTCGGCATGATTCTTACGCAACCAATCCATACCGATTATGACATCAAAACTACCCAATTGCATGGGTATTAGATCAATAGTAAACACGTGGTCGTTAAGAGTCAAGGAACAACCACAGAGAATATAATCAACTAGAATAGACTTTCCATCGGCAATCTCCACCGAAAACGACTTAGGTAACATAGAGCGTGCACAGTTTAACAAAGATTCGAATTCTACGGACACAAAGCTTATGTTGGCACCAGTATCAAACAGAATCGAAGCGTAAAGGTTATTCACAAGAAATGTACCATTAACGACATCATTGTCGTTATGAGCCTGGTTAGCATTGAGATTGAACGCTCGCCCACGAGCGGCTGGCTGTTGATCCTGATTCAACTGAGGACACTGGTTACGAAGGTGAGTGGTGTCTCCACACTTGTAGCATGCACGAACAGCGTTGACTGGCCTCGGATTCTGCGGAGGAGCTGGAAGTGCTGGTAGGGCTGCCTGAGCTGGGGCTTGTTGAGCTGGTTGAGCTGGGTTAACTTGGCGACAATAGGGTGTCGTGTGACCATGGCCAATTGCAATTAGTACACAAACGACATGCAGCAGCAGCAGGATGGTGGTAGTTACAAGTAGCGCACTTGGGGTAAGACCCAGAGTACGGCTTTTTGACTTCAGGAGCATCAGGGTTTTGAACAACAGCAGCAGGAGCAGGTTTAGCAGCAGGGTTTGCAGCAGGAGTAATAGCATTGCATCCTGAACCCTAAGACTTTCGCCTCTTGTTCTTGCTGCCACTAGGCTGCTGGGTAACTTGATGTGCAGACTTTGATGGAGCAGGAGTAGTAAATTGTTTATCACGAATACTGTTGTTGTTGAGACTAGCAGCAAGATGATAGACCTCCTCAATAGTTCCAAGTTGAGCTGCTTCGATCGAATCACGCATAGTAGGAGGTAGTCCATTGATGTACTTGGTTATCATGCGCTTAGGAGTAGAAACCAAGTGAGGAACGATCAAACTGAGCTGTTTGAATCGAGTAGTGTAAGCCAGATTATCATCACCAATATGCTTCAAATGCCAGAACTCTTCTTCAAGTTTCAACTGTTCATGAGGAGGGCAGAACTCAAGCATTATTAGTTCACGCACCTCAGCCCATGGAAGAGCATAGGCTTCTTCATTCGAACGAATGTTTCTCTCATTAGTCCACCACTCCAACGCTCTGCCTTGAAACATTCCCGTTGCACTCCTAGTCTTCAAATGATCTGGGCACTCGCTGTTAATGAAGGTAACCTCGATACTGTCGAACCATTCCAGCATCGCAGTCACCCCATCACTGCCTTGAAACATTCCCGTTGCACTCCTAGTCTTCAAATGACTTAGGGTTGCAAGAGACAAAGCGCTTATAGTTGAACTTTGTAGACTTCGGCTGTTCAGTTTTAGAGTCAATAGAGGATGGAGGGGTGTTTGATCCTTGGATCTCAGAGACGATCTTTGGCACGACACGAGCGATCTGGTCGGCCATGAAGGACATCATCTTTTTCTGAGACTTCTCCCTGGATCTCTTGAGAGTATCAGACATCTTTCTAGCAGACATCTAAAGATCCAACAAGAGGATCGTGTAAGTTCAGATTCACAAAACCTCGCAATATAGGTTCACACACGATAGATTAAGACTCTAGATTCATAGATTAAAGATTCAAGCTTCACATAGATTTCAATAGGCTTTATACCGCAAAACCCACGACCTTCGCATGGCACGTTGTATGAAGTTTGGAAACATGTCAGAAACGCTTATATATAGGAAGTACCAGCGGCGTATCCACCACGCTTCGGGCACATCACTTCGGCCTCGTACTCGGTGTCATGTTACGTGTCGCAATTGCACAACACACTCATCATCGTTATCATAGGCTCACATAGATTAACGTAGTTTACCATAGGCAGTCCAATAGATTAACATAGTTTACCATAGGCAATCCAATAGATTAACATAGTTTACCATAGACAATCCACAACCAACGAAATCCCGCATGGCACGTGCTACGAAAGTTTGGCAACATGAAGGAAGCACTTATATATAGGAAGTACCAGCGGCGTATCCATCATGCTTCAATCATGCCACGTCCGTCTCGTCATCGGTGTCATGCTTCGTTAACCACAACATAGATTAACCAAATAAACTCAACCACGTAGATTACCCAAATAGATTTGCTCAACATGGATTCATTCCGTAGATTCAACGACTTTAACCCGAGTCCACAAAACTACGAATTTCACTTAGCGCGTGGTACGAAGGTTCGGTAACATGCTAGAAACACTTATATATAGGAAGTACCAGCGGCGTATCCACCATGCTTCGGATATGCCACCTTCGCCTTGTCTTTGGCGCTAGGCTACGTTTCGCATTTGTTCCTCAAACAATACACACATATATAGTCTTCACTTAGATTACGCTTGAATGCACATAGATTACGTGTAGATTTCGCATAGATTCCACATAGATTACACAAGTAGTTTACCATAGGCAATCCAATAGATTAACATAGTTTACCATAGGCAATCCAATAGATTAACATAGTTTACCATAGGCAATCCAATAGATTAACATGGTTTACCATAGGCAATCCAAGAGATTAACATAGTTTACCATAGACAATCCACAACCAACGAAATCCCGCATGGCACGTGCTACGAAAGTTCGGCAACATGAAGGAAGCACTTATATATAGGAAGTACCAGCGGCGTATCCATCATGCTTCAATCATGCCACGTCCGTCTCGTCATCGGTGTCATGCTTCGTTAACCACAACATAGATTAACCAAATAGACTCAACCACGTAGATTACCCAAATAGATTTGCTCAACATGGATTCATTCCGTAGATTCAACGACTTTAACCCGAGTCCACAAAACTACGAATTTCACTTAGCGCGTGGTACAAAGGTTCGGTAACATGCCAGAAACACTTATATATAGGAAGTACCAGCGACGTATCCACCATGCTTTGGATATGCCACCTTCGCCTCGTCTTTGGCGCTAGGCTACGTTTCGCATTTGTTCCTCAAACAATACACACATATATAGTCTTCACTTAGATTACGCTTGAATGCACATAGATTACGCGTAGATTTCGCATAGATTCCACATAGATTACACAAGTAGTTTGCATAGCTTAGACTGTAACATCTCATCACCGGTATGCAAAACACTAAGTTTCGCATGGCACTTAGTACGAAAGTTGGTAACATGTCAGAAACACTTATAGATAGGAAGTACCAGCGGCGTATCCACCATGTTTCGGACACGTCACTTTTCCCTCGTACTTCCATGCCATGTTACGTTTAATGTCTTACAACCACCACAACACATAGATTCATCAAATAGCTTCACATCGTATCATAGTCGATTAAGATTACCACATAGATTAACATGTTAGAATAAAGCTTCATAAATTTAGTTTGATCCTTGGATAGAGTTAACGTTTTAGATTGCGGACAAACGTGCGTAAAGTCTCAAAATAAACGAAGAATCGAGTCTAAAACCACACACAAAACTCAAGATAGCATAAAAGATAGGCTCATAAGACATAGAGTGTTCCGGGTAGAGTAACGGTGACTAACCAAAGTGATTCGAACCCCTTTCGAATTAAGGCGCGTGTCTTGACTTACTCGGACAAATACGTCATCGATGTTAGGCCTACGATATTCGTCCTTTTGGTCTTTTCACGTTCCTAATTGATTGGAAGTTTCGAGACTTTGGCGAGACATAAAACAACAAGGAGTGGGACTAGTTATCAAGGTCTGAGTTTCACCTCTAACTTGACAACATCGTACCCTAATAGTGTCGGTACTTATCCGCAGACAAGACCTATTAGAATAATATGGAGGTTTCCCATCAAGGTTCGGATGTCACTCCTCACTTGAGGGCAAATCTCGTGTAAAATATAAACACTGGTTAACAGTGTTTTCAAAGTATCAAGTGTATATTGTGTTAGCCTTAGGAAAGGCATGTAAGTTTAACAGGAAATGTGCAGCTAGGAAGCAGATACGGTAGAATGCATAAGTCTTAAACAACAAATAAGAATCAAGATTCCTAAAACTACAGACTAGGGAAAGTATTCCTACTCATCCTAATTCCCTATAGTTATGGCTCTGATACCAATTTGTCTTACCCCAACCGATGGCGGAAACATCGGGGTGCGAGCACTAAGCGTTCAGATTGCTCACGAGATTCCATAACACTAATAGTTTCAATATAGATTAAATAAGTTTCATGCAAAATTTGTCTAAAACATCATCCCCAAAACTGAACATCAAATACAACCACAAAATATTGTTTAAGTTTGATAGATTAAACTAGGAGAGTTTCTAAGCATCAATCCTAGCTTGTTTTCGATAGTTCCAGCATCTATCAGCCTGCAACATGCATTAAAATAGAGTCAGTACAATAATGTACTGGCGAGTATACAAGTTTGAATAATAGCATATAGTTTAAAACAACTCATATCCATATGTAAATGTAACAAAAATAGTTTCAGCCATGCTAGGGTCGCGTCCAGCAAGTGATAGCCCAAGTATCCCGATGCTTTAGTGTTTTCCCGAGTTTCAAGGAAAACTAGAATCCTCCTAACAATACCCCCGAGAATAATGGGGAGGTCCATCTCCAATAGCGCTACTATTGTTAAGGCGGAACTACACCCTCTGGGTTAAACGTCCACATAGCACAAATAGAATACAAGAATCACAAGTTTCACATACACATAGGATCGAGTTTAGTTTGCAAAGTATCAAGTATCGTAGTTTGATAGAATACATGTTGTATCCCAAAGTTTAAACAAAAAGGGATCGAGTATACTCACAGTGATTGCTTAACAGATAAACTGTTATTGGATCAAAGGGAGCTCTCTAGAGTTAGCCTGATTAGATTACAACAGATAAGTGTCGGACAAAACAATGAGATTGCGTAAAGTGTCGGATCAGTCACTGGATTCGGGTGGCTGTCCGATCGGATGACTATCCGATCGGATTGCCACTCGATCGGGTGACATAGTGTGAGGGGATAGGATGGCTGTCCGATCGGATGACTATCCGATCGAATTGCCACTCGAACCAAAGTCTTAAGTTTCCAAAAGTTCAAAGGTTCAAGTCACTTCGATCGAATGGCGGTTCGATCGGATTGCCATCCGATCGGGTTGCCCATCAACAATCAAAGATTTAAGTATCAAGGTTAAGAGGCAAGTGTCACTCGATCGGGTGACGGTTCGATCGGATGGCTATCCGATCGAGTTGCCAATCGATCGGGTTGTCCTTGTCCTGTCCTCAATTTGTAAAGTTTCTAAGTTTCTGATTGAACAGCAATGACATGATACGTATCAAGACAATGGTAAGCTCATCAGTGGACCGCCGATCTGTTCAGATCGGAATCACCCCAGTTCGTTCAGTCGTCCGTTCATGATGATGCTTATGTCAAGATCCGTACTCCGGTCACCTTCTCCGGCTACAATCCTTCTCCAAACCAACTCCAGACTAAACATCAAGTTTATAGTCTATTTGGATCCGGATTCCACCATTTTGACTGAAAAAGTTAAGAAAAGATGATGATAAACATAAATTTTAGTTGAAAAGTTTAGATCTAGCTAAGATCTAGTGTAAAACACCCGAAAATCCTTAGATCTGAACTATATCTTGGATAGGATGACATCACACGGTAGTTTGTACAAAATACTATGATGACATCACCTTCCCGAGCTCAAATCTCAGGGATTTCACGGTGAAAAGTGAGATTTTAAAGGAGAATCATGTAGAGAATGAAGTAGTTGTACAAGAATCTAGACTAAAACGTACCGAAATCGTCAAGAAATGGAGGAAAGAAGGTGTGCGTGCGTCTGGTTCGGATAAGGTTGTCACATCAGAGAATGTGGTGATGTGATAGGCCTATTTATAGTGTGGAAGGAGATGTGAGGGTAGTGCAACGGATCGGGTGGCGGCTCGTTCGGGTGGCCATCAGATCGGATTTCCACTTGGCCAATCCCATCTTCCGCGTTCCCGTACTTGATTCGTTTTGCGAGCGTTGCGTTGCGTATTATTGAGTAATAGTATCACACAACTAGATTATAGCATCAACACAAAAGTTTACAAAGTTTCATAGTTTCCGCCAGTGACGAGACTCCAGTCCCTCGTTCAACCAAGTATCAAGTTTCACGAGCCTCAAGAGTCAAGCACCAAAGTATCTAGAATTAGGCATTTCAAGTATCAAGAATTAGACATTCCAATCATGTTTACCAAGCACATAGTTTTAGGCATTCCAAGTAAATAGAATTAGGCATTTTAGGCATTCCAAGTATATAGTTTTAGGCATTCCAAGTATATAGTTTTAGCATGACTTTCATCAAGTATCAAAAGTACCAAGATTCACATAGTATAGGGGCTAAAAGTGACAATTACCTAATAGTCTAAGGACGCGGGCGTTACACCCGAACAACATAACACACTATATAACATCTAGTAACTAAATAGCCTAACTAAACACTTGATTTTCAGCTAACATAACTAACTAATAGTTACACCCTAACTCTAGACCCCCCCCCCCCCACCTATTTACGGATTACATGTGGCCCCACATGTAGATTTTATTTGTTTATTTTATGAGATTATGTCTCACTTTTTAAAACATAGAAACCATTAGATAAATTGATATTGTTGTGCTATAAGTTTAACCATAAGGACTAAGCTCTTCATTTCTCAACATTCACCACACTTGAGCTCTCCCTCCCTCTCCCTTTCATTCTCGGTCGAAGGCACCCCCAAGCACCACCATCATCATCATTCATTCTTCATCCAATCCATACATACTCAAAGGTGTAAGAAGGTGTATAAGGAAGCTAGGAACTCTTAGAAGTTGAAGGACCACTCATACAAGCTTTTATCCACCTCTTCTTCATCTTGAGATCATCCCTAGCCTTGAGCTAGTAGTAAGACCATCTACACTCCATTTTACATCTTGTTTAAGTGGTTAAAGAATGATACAAGTTGTTAATCTTGAAGAACACTATGAATCTTGAACATGAAACTTAAAGATAAGACTAAAATCATAAGAAATCATGTTGTTTATGTGTTGTTATGCTTGTTGATTGTTGATTACTCATGTTATTGATGTTAAACATCATGTGATCTTGCTAGATGGCGATTAAAGACATAATCTAGCAAGATGAGATGATGATTATCTTTAAGATCAAAGTAATCATCCATATGTAAATCATGAACTTGAAGTGTAAATTGTTTTTCTTGTAAAATGATGATCAAAGTGGATATAAAGTCTTGTAAATCTATGATTTCAAGAATGATTTTTCAAGAAACCAAGTAAAAAATACAAAGTTTACTTAAGCTTGGTTCTTAAAGAAATTAACCATATTTTAGGTGGTTTATCAAGTGTAGAAATACATATGTAACAAGAAAAACTCAAGAAGAAATATTTTTAGAAAATTTATTTACAAGTTGTAAAGAACTAATTTCTTTAATAATGATGTTTTTAAATAAATAACCACACTTTAAAGAGGAACTAAGCTTACTAAACACACTAGTAAGTTACTACAAATTTTTGTAAATTTTCAAGTTCATGAAGTTGTAATTTATGCTTTATTTTGGCAAATTGGTAAGTGTTGATTGGTTTGTTGTTGATTGTGATGATTTATAAAAGAAAATGATATGCTTTGAAAGCATTGAAACCTCCATTTTTAAGGGGAAACTATGGCAAAAATTTTCTAAAAATTAAACACTTAGAAAAAATATTTTTAAACAAATATTTATAAGTATATTTTAAACCATGAATTTTTATATAAAGTTTGCCATAATTTTTGTTACAAAAATTATAAATATTGGAGGTTGGTTTTTGTAAATAAAAGTGACTAAATATGTATTTAGGAAATATATATTTAGAAGTCACCATGGGTGTGATTATTTGTATATTATGTGTATTAGTTATATTATTTTAGGACTTTAAATAATATAACTCACTAAAATACCAAAAATTACAATCCAAAATATTACCAAAATTCCAAGAGAATGAATATAAAAATTATACCCAAATATTGGTGAAACCGAACAAGGAATATAACTTACAAAGATATTCTGGAAATTTAATTCATAAGTATATTTTGGTAATTAGTATTTTGGACACCAAGAGAACAAAAATATGATTTTTACAATTATTACAAAATATATCATATTTTTTACAAGGAGAAAATATATTATTTTTTGTAAGTAAAAATATATATATTTTTCTTGGAGTTATTAGAAGATATATTATTTTTGGGAGAAAGTATATATTTTCTTGAATAAACATGAAATACATTATTTTTGGGTGAAAATAAGTTTATATATATTTTCCAAGTTAAACTTAAAAATATATTATTTTTGAGACTTATATGGAATTTATAAATAGTTTTGCCAAGGGAAAAATTATAAGTAATTTTTCTATGTACTATTTCTTAAAATAAATATTTTGAGAATATATATTGATGTATTTTTATTAAAAATATTATTCTGGAAAAGTTAGTACAAAAATTAAGTATGAATACTTAATAAACACAATAAGGATACGTATTCTCGTACTTATAAATATACACTGGAATACGCCATCGATACTTGGCAAAAATATACAAGTATTAGAATACGAGTATAAATACACCCATCATTGGGAAGTTATACATGTACAAATACATAAATTGTGTCAAGTTAGAATATATTATTTTAACTATTATTCCAAAATTTAATATATATAATTTAAGTTAAAATATTTATTATTTTAACAAATAATTATATAACTTGGAATAATATTAAGAAACAAAGAAACGTAACTCAAAGACACTAATTAATACTAAGTCAAGGCACGACCCGCCCGTCTAATAAACCGTAGTACGTTGTAGGTAGTCGTGCACACGAGTAGCAGCTTTGGGTTACAGTTGGATACGAAGAACGCAAGATTGTGAGTCCATGCCCCCCTTTTCTTTTAACTGTTTTCGGTTTTATAACTTCGGGGGTGAAGTACATGTTACAAATTGTTTACAAACGTTTACATATGGTATGGTTAGCTAAGGATTGTACTGCTAGATCATGTGAGTGGTGGGTACAACGCTTAAGACCATTAATCCTCGTAGTAGGACCGAGGGATATGAGTGATAGATCTATTTGGGTGTAGCGAGCCCACACCCATGTGGACCGGGATTTGGCCCATGAGGTGACTATGTCTTCCAGCCGGAAGCCCGGTACAAAATCTGCTAGGGTTGAGCCTTCCTGCATCATGTCACGCATATTAATGGCCTTGCAAACCATTAATGGATCTGTTTCCTTGTTGCTTTCATACCAGGGTTTACAAATACATACATACTTTCAATGATTACAAAGGTTTATTCGTGCACACATACAAAACACATGAACTCGCTCAACTTTTGTTGATGTTTTCAAACTACATGTATCTCAGGGAACTAAAGTATGGATCTGGCGGGCGTTGGAAGTTTTCAAGTGTTGTTTGGAATAAAAGATATCATCCGGTGTCTATGGGTTTGGAGTGTGTATCTTATCCTGGATGAGATACATAGTCCAAAACCTAGTTTTTAGTAGAATCTTTTGTCGAGTCCTTAGGGAACTCTAAAACAATTTGAATGGGTTGTAATTTGGATTTGAAGTTGTGTTTGGATTCTAAAACAATGTCGTGGTAATGTTTTTAAACTTATCTATGGATGAACATCTTTGGTTTTATCATATAGTGTTTGTTATGGTTGAATGCAATGATATTAAGCAAGTCGCACATAATCACGCTTCCGCAAAAGTCAGGGTGTGACATGGAGTGTGTATTTCTCGGCATAAACACCTCTGAACGGATGTGACGACGGACGTAGTTAAGGGGAGGCGGTGGCGGAGGTGTTTAAGGGGAGGCGGTGGCGCAGGTGTTAGGCGGAGGTGTTTAAGGGGAGGCGATGGCGGAGGTGTTAAGGGGATGTGGTGGCGGAGGTGTTACAGATTTGAGGTAGAGAATTTTAGTGGCGGCGGTCACGGGTGGTGGTTGTGGATAACTCAGAATAGATTGAAAATGGTGAGAAAATTCGGTTTGTTTATTTAAAAAAAATCTTTTTTTGTTTTGTTTATTAAAGATATTTTAAATAAATTAGTAAAAGTACTAATATATCCTGATTTAACATTAGAATTTAACAGAGTTTGAGGTAAAGGATATAACGTGTTAGGTTTTGCATACATAAAGTATAAATCCCATCAACTTTAAAGATAAAGAACACACTTTGCAATTCGATACAAACATAAAAGACGATTTTTGTAATTACTCTTTAAGATATAGTAGAATAAGGGGTTGTTTGGCAACATCTGAATGGTTAAGTGCTGAACCAGTAAGAGGTCTGAACCATTAAGAGCCCGTATAATGCTTAGGGTTGTCCAAACTGCTCGACGATCGCTCGAAAAATGCCCGAAAAATGTTCGTTCAATTCACGCTCAGTTTGTAAATGAGCCGCTCGGCTCGGTTCGATTTGAAAACGAGCCAAGCATGAGCAAAGGTCCGCTCGCTCGTCGATCGCTCGGTTTTGCTCGAATTATTTTTATTAAATAATTAATATATGTTTAATTAATATAAGCATAAGTAGCCCATAAAAATACAACGCCCAATCATACTTAGCCCATAAAAATACTTACCCATTCCTTACCCTAAATCTAATTCCTCATTCCCCTTCCCCATTGTTCCAAGCCGCACACAGCGCAACCACACACTCACGCTCAAACGCTCAGTTGCACACACTCAGTAGTCACGCTCTGTTGCACACACTGCCCTAGCTCCAGCGACTGACCTAGCTCCGGCGATTGTCCTACCTCCAGCGACTCCCCTACATCTTCATCCCCAATTTGAATCTTCAAGTAAAGGTCAGTTTTCTTATATGGATCGAATTTATGTTTTGAAATAAAGAGTTTTGCTTCACATACTTTCCAATCTAGTATATGATTCTGAATAATCTTGAAGGAAATTATAATTATATGGGTCGATTTTGTGTTTTGATAACCTGTGTACAGGTTATACAGTTGTGTACAGTTAAATCGTTTAATTGAACCCGAAATCATATGTGTACAATGTACACAGGTTATACATGTTTTAATGAAGGCTGTTATTTTTATGACTCTAGTTAAAAGGTGGTTTTTTTACGGTTTTTGTACAGTGTACTCTGAATTGGTGATAAAAATTTAAGAATTTTTTTTGGTAGAATGTCTTCTTATAAAACCGAGCGAAAACGATCCGCTCGACTCAAATTCAATCCGAGCACGAGCATCACTTTTGTGCTCGGTTTTGCAAATTCGATCCGATCAGATCGGATCGATTGTAATTCAATCCGAGCACGAGCAGACCCTCGCTCGGATCAGATCGGCTCATGAACACCCCTAATAATGCTTAACCGTTCAGAGGCAAATGTCTGACCAATTCATATTAGAGGTCTTAACCATTCAGACTATGTATAAATCTTAATCATTCAGATGCAAATGTATGAACCATTCAGACATCTACTTGTGAAACAAACAGTATGAACCATTAAGTGCTGAACCAGTAAGATGTTTGAACCATTAAAAACTCATTAAGAGGTAAAGAAACAACCTTTTCTAAAGGACAATTATATAAAAAGAGTTTTTATCCATGCTTCACTCGCCTGTGTGTAAAAGCTACGTTCCTGGGTAAGTAAGTAACTCCTTCTTTTGATCGCTTTACCTTTCTTAACATATTCATCCATTCTGCCTAACTCTTTGATTTACTAGCTGTTTCTTGCCTTTTCTTTGTTTTGATTATACGGTGATTTTAGGGTTTTTTTCGGTAATTTTAAGCTTTAGTTCGGTGATTTCGATTTTGTTATAAATCTGTGATTCCTGCTTCATGGATTGATAACTGTTATCTTTTAGTTATAATGCTGATTGCTAAATCGTATAAATAATATATTAATCATAAGCAAAAGTAGATGACTCAACTGGACTATAAACTCATATAGGGTTCAGCTGATAAACTATAATTTGGTTTGAAAGCTTCGACATCAAACAGTAATGTATGACCTTTTTCTTTTAATTTTTAGACTTTGTGTTGTACAGTCTCCTAATGATGTATGTATATGGCAGCTTATGTGCAGCAGCGTATTTAGTATTAATCTGACTAAAACACCCGAAGATGAAAGCTAAACGTCTGAGTAAAGCTCAACGGTTGTCTTCGACTACAATCAACACACTTCCTCAAACCATAATTGAAAACATCCTATGTCTTTTACCTATTCGAGAGGCAGCACGGACAAGTATCCTCTCTAGGGAATGGAGGTACAAGTGGACCACTATTCCCAAACTTAAGTTTGGTTCGTCTACCGTGTCCAAAATAACAACTGAAGAGAAGCAACCATCTGACATAGCAAGTGCAAGGAAAAACATGGACAAAAGGTGTAAACTTTTCAATGCTATACACCAAGTTCTGTTAATGCGACAGGGTCCAATACACGAGTTCGCCTTTTACCCGTACATCATAAGCTGTAACTGTTTTGAACTTGATCAAATAATATTACATTTGTCAAAGAACCATGCTGTCAAGAAACTAACACTTGAGTTTGAAGATTCGTATAAGTTACCCTTATGTGCCTTCTCTTTGCATCAGTTAACAGACCTTGAACTCCATAATGTTGATATTGACCACCAACCAATATTCAGTGGATTTGATAGCCTTAGAAGCTTATGCTTGTATAATGTAGACATCTCCACAGAAGCTCTTCTTCATCTTTTATCTAATTGTCCATCACTTAAGAGGTTCAGTTTCGTAAGTTCTCGCTTGAATGCATATTCTCATGGGCTTTTGGAACTTATCTGAATATTGTAAGTTGCTGCAGCTAGGAGATTTCGCTCATAGAGATTGCACAATTATTGAGCTATTTGATTGTCTACATGTGATTGAAGATCTGACTATCTATGGGTACTTTGCCTGTCAGGTAATATATATTTTTTCACATAATATATAAGTGAAAGAAAAGAAAATCAAACTTTGGTTGTAAAATTTTGTTTGCTTATTGTAGCTTGTTCTAGACTTGGTTCCAGAAGAGCTTTCAACCTCACTGATTCACCTCAAATACTTTTGTTTTGAAGAAATGTCTTTAGAAGACGACCATCATTTAACTTTTCTTGCTGTTTTGATCAAATGCTCTCCAAACTTGGAGAAAATTAAGTTAGTGGTAAATCTTTTTATATCCTCTTTATTTTAATTATCGCCAAAATTCACTGACAAAAATAATGACGACCCTTTCTATAGGACGAACTGGGGGATAAGGATGAAAATAAGATATGTTCTGGTATATTGGAAAAATATTCAGATGTTTGGTTGGAGCATATGAAGGAATTGGTGGTTGATTATTTTAACAACTCGAAGCCTTCTATGGAGTTTATAAAGTTTATCTTGGCCAGGTCTCCTAAGCTGAAGAAGGTGTTGATACGTAGTGTGGTTGATGAGAAGGATGAAGAGTTGGAGATGTTAAAAGTTCTCTTACAGGCCCCACGCGCATCACCGGTAGAAATCGTTGTAAAGTAGTTGGGACGGGACGACAACATCAAAGACTTTAGATAACTCAACAGTTAGTTTAAAGAAGTATGATGATAATCTAGTCGTATTGCTACTTGTTTTTCTCTTCTTATTTTATGGAGTTATTTTGGATGCTGGCTCCGCCACTGATTTACGACATCCACACAGCTCAATTGCCCACTCAGTTTGACAACCAATTTTATGCAGAATTCTCATAACCAAATGTGTCTGGTTGCCCGTATTCAAACATTCTCCTTTCTAGTGACAAATTAATGACAGTAGCAGATACAAAGGTCCATTAATCTTAGCTGCAACTAATCAACATCCAGTGGCGGCGGACCCAGAAATTATTTGTTGGGGGTGCGGATGAGGTGTTCAACCATATTTTCAAGGGGTGCGGTCGGGTTTTTATGCCTAAAATATACACTAATTTTTTTTTCAAGGGGTGCGGCCGCCCACCCTGGCCAAAGGGTAGGTCCGCCCCTGTCAACATCCCATACCATGATCATACTAAAAACTTGACATACATTAATCTTCCTAACATTAGCCTCGCGACCTTCAAGCAGGCTTGTCCCTAAATAAACCAACCGACCCGTTTATGATTCAGGTAGAGCCGGGTTCGAGTTTGGCTCTTACATGCCTTGGTAGGCCATGGAAGCGATTCTCAAAGACAGTGATTATGTCCACTTTTAAGACCTTAAGCTTGGTTTAACCCCCTAGTAGTAATTAAATAACAAGAACTTAATGGCGCATTTAATTGATACAAGCAAATTAAGACAGCGAACAATTCGGCTAAGGGTTATTTATTTATTGGATTCATAGATATCACATCTAAAACAGGAAAACTTTATTCGACTAAAGGGTTATTCAAGGGCCGTCGGTAAGTGTAAAGTTGAAGTTTGCACAAGACGTCTGCTTATGTAGCAACGATGAACTAAATCCAAAAGTCGAATTCTCTAAATCAAATTCTAGAAAGTTGTCCTCAAACTGAAACGTCCCGATCACGATTGCAGGCTTACTCGTTGCACCACCGTCAACAAACGCCAAACACGCCACCTCGTTTGTAATCTGCTTAATAGAATTAGCTGTGGATACAGTCCACTTCTTCCCATCCGGGAGGCTGAAATCGATATCAGGAACTTTCAAGCCAACAGTGGAGGTGCTGAAACAAAGGCTGAAGGGGGCGACTGGCTTTGCAGGACGTAATTGTTTTGTAACCTTTGTAAACCCCCTAACCAAACCATTATAGATATCTGTTCCAAGTGTCGTGTAAGGGTCAGTTGTACTAAGCTTGGTAGTTGTGTTTGCGGGAACATTGATAGATCTCTTTTTAATTACAATGCTATTGACACTGATAAAGTATCCAAAAGAATCTGGTTGCGTTAGCAAGGGAGTATAAGAAAGATAACTTCTTACATCGACGTTTGATTGAGGAAGAAGGTAATAAGGACCGGTTCCAAAGAATAGAACCCCGGGGACAGATGACTTGCTTGGAAGACATAGAGCTAACGTTTTTTTAAGGGGTTGATAGAAGTAAGCTGGGAAGGCGTAAGGTGAGGAAGAAAATGCCATGACACCAGAAACATTTGAAGGAAATGATGCAAATGTTGAATGAGGAGCACATGCTGCATAAGGGTGTGCATCATATAAACCACTGAAGATTTTTCTACCGTCACTTACGTTCACTGTGAAATCGTCGTAGTTGATAAGGGTTTGGTTACACGAACCAGTCACAGGGTTAAACACGTTGACTGAGCATGTACAGTCACCCCAACCAGGGAACGAAGAAGTGTTGGTTTCTAGAGGGCAAGAAGGATTCTTATAAGAGTAAGACGTTCGAAAAGTTGTGCATTGATAATCTACGCAAGAAACAGCATATGTGCAGAGCGTGTTGGGGGGGCAACTGCCTGGATAAATGTTCCATTGCACGATGCAGTCGTGCCATATGAAGGGAGCATCGATGTCTATAAGGAAGTTTGAATGCAAGTATTGCTCGTTTACATAGTCATAGGCTGTCATGATCTCAACACTATAGAGAGGCTTAGCAGCATCGGTATGTTTGTTAACCGGAACTACTATGGATGTGTATGGCGGCACATACGCAGCCATAGCCTCATGTTCATGAGACATGAAAGCTAGAACGATAACGAGTAGTTGAAGAAGCAAAAACATTTTTGTGTTTTTCTATGTTCTATATCTCGAATGTAGTTTTGGAAAGAGCATTGAGCATATTTATATAGGTATCTCATGGGTGTAATTTATGTTTCTTCGACCAATTTGAATATATATTTTTTGTATTGTATTTTTTTGGAACAAAGAGATATGTTTGGGAATGAGTTGGTAAGTACTTGTTAGGATTTTTGGCGTTAATAATCGATGACAAATAATGGTATATCCGAAGCAAGATGTGGTCAACTTAAGTGGGACACTTTACGTGTCTAAGGCATATAACCCATGGAAACATGACACAATCTTGCGGTGTAAAGCTTTCGAACATGGCCATACACGCAAGTTGAGCAAATGTTTCATTGTACCCCTTGCTACTACAAGTGTAAACCAATCAAACCGTACGTTCATGAACTATTCAAGATATGTTTGCTGATAACTCCAACTTGAGCTGAGCTTAATCAATCTCAAACTTGAGCTAGACCAGGTTAAATTGAAACTCATTTAATGTATAAACGAGAGTAGAGTAGTTTTTTTATTTATATAAATATAATAAAATAGTATGTATGTAATATAATTATATAATATATGAAACAAAAATTATTGTAGATAAAAGTAGTTATGATTTATGAATAATAAACAAGTTATATCTAAGTCAAATCTGATATTCAAAAATTAATAACAAATCCAATTTAATTCAAAGTTACCGACGGAGAATTCATTTGACACCACACCCAGATAAGGATAAACCTCGAGATCACGACACCACAATTGATATCGATTTACAAGAAAACATCTATTTTATTAATATAAATTGTATCGTACAAAAGTTGAAAACTTAAAAGTACAAGGTTTGATCAAACTATTCTTAGCCGTAAGTACAAAATTTCCACCAGATGAGTAAGTCTGGGATACTTTATTCCACTAGCCACGCATATCCGAGATAAACAGTACGCACAAACTAACCATCATTACCTGTGACACATGCTTAAAAGACGTCAGCTATTACTGGTGTGTTCATGAATATACACAATTTACAAATCGCATCAATTAATCATGACTTGTACCCGCCCATGTCATCATAACCCAACGTTACCACGTAACTTACATAACCATACAGTTAATGCCCACTACACCACGGTGCAGTACCGACAAATCCCGCCGTAGCGGCACGTATAAGGGACCACAAATATCATGTGTATGTCATGCTTGGGTTATATACATACGTACAACAGTCATGCCATATTATTACAGTTTAGGACAAGCATGTTCATGTTTAGAAAGCATTCATAAAACTCACCTTTGCTATATGGAGGTTTTACTATAATTGATCCGAACTTGGTTTCCTGATCAAGACCAGAACAATCTTAAACACTAGTTAAATAAAGAGTGGGGTACTAGATAGTCATTACCCTGGTCGTAAACCTAAACTCTACTCTTAACATTTTACTATAATTAAATTTATACGTTAATTAATCCTAAAAAAATCTATATTAAAACTTAAAGGAAATTTATATTTAAATTAAATACATACTACGCCTTATATTCGAGAAAGTTGTTAATGGATAAACCTAATGAAATTGATCTCTGTTTATAGCCAGAAGACTTGCTTTGCTTTGTTCCGAGAAAACCAATTTGGCAGCTAAATTTGCCTCTTTGAAGAAATGAAATCTTCATGATGAAGATTCATGTATACCACATACGTATCCTTACATGCATACATACACGTTGCATATATATAGAGACTTGCATGTTACATATATAGACTACTTAATACATGTACACGTAACATTCCTATCACAGTTATTTTCAAATTTTGTTATTATATTATTATAACTAATTCAGCTTTTTCACTCGTTTTTCTTTAATAACTTTTAAACTATAACGTTTTATAAAATGACGAATATGTCATTAGAACGATCATACTTTTATCTACATTTTGACCAAAGTTTCATTAAAACATAGTAAGATGAATTATAATATATTTAATATTAAATGGTCCCCTATAATAGCCAAAGCTCGTCTAGATATCTTACATTTCAACTAACCATTTTACTCGTTACTTACTCATTCAACAATTTATAAATTATAAACTTTAAATATTAATCTTATTGGTTCACAAAACAAGATGTTACAACTCAGAACAACAAACTAACCTTATTCTTTATTTAGATAAATGAGTTAAACGTGAGTGTATTCGATTTACGTTATCAACTAGTTGGTGCCCCGCCCGCGTTGCGGGGCGATGACCGAATAATGAGTGAGTGTTAGTCAGCTCATTGACACGAAAAACAATTAAATCGAGTCAACCAATTAAAACAAAACACTTTTATAGTTTTGATAAAAAAAAAACTAAAACAATGGCAGTATTGTAATTTTTAACTGAGGGAAAGTTGTATTTTTTGACTGGGGTAAAATCGTAATTTGACAAAAGCTAAAGTAATGGCAGTAGGGGTGTTCATGAGCCGATCCGATCGAGGGTCTGCTCATGCTCGGATTAAATTACAACCGATCCGATCCGAGCGGATCAAATTTGTAAAACCGAGCGCAAAAGTGATGCTCATGCTCCGATTGAATTTGAATCGATCGGCTCGGTTTCGCTCGGTTTTTATCAAATCCTAAAAAAAATCGAGTGGATCGTTTTCGCTTGGTTTCGCTCGATTGAATGATAAGGCTTCGTTCAACCAAAACAAATTCTAACTTAATTAAAACATGTCCAACACTTTACTAACAAAAGCAATACATAACTCAAATCATGATTCTAAAAATGTTCTTAACAATATCAAGAAACACAGGAGCGGCGATATGTTGCAGATTGAAGACTGGAGCGACTCACTTGTTTGATACTTTGATTGTCCAACGATGTGTGTGAGTGTGACTATGGAGACCAGAGAGTGAGAGTCGGAGACTAGATAGCGGCGATATGAATATGATACGACTGAATAGTGAATACTCTTTTAGGAATAGGATTTAGGGTTAGATTTCATATTAAATATTAAGTTAGGTTGAATGTTATTTGGGCTTTTAATTTTTTTTTTGAGCTATTATATTTTTTTGGGTTTTTAATCTATAAAATCTATAATATAAATATATATATTAATTATTAATAAAAATAATTCGAGCGAAACCGAGCGATCGACGAGCTAGCGGAGCTTTGCTCATGCTCGGATTGATTTTGAATCGAACCGATCCGATCGGCTCATTTACAAACTGATCGGGAATCGAACGAGCATTTTTCGAGCGATCGTCTAGCGATCTTCGATCGTCGAGCAGTTTGGACAGCCTTAAATGGCAGTACTGTAAATTTTAACCTGGGGCAAAATTGTAAATTTTCATAGGGCAAATTCGTAATTTTTAACTTGGGGTAACAACGTAATATAAATTTGAACTAAGGGCACAATAATAATTTTAAGCTTGAGGCAAAAGCACAATTTTATTTTGAATCGAGGGAAAAATCGTAATGTTGAGCTGGAGGCAAAAACATAATTTTATTTTGAACTGGGGAAAAACGTAATTTTGAATTGAGAGCGAAATCACAATTTTTAAACGGGGAAAAATCACATTTTTTACCAGAGGGCAAAATCATAATTTTTAAGCGGGGGCAAAAACAAAATTTTATTTTGAATTGAGGGCGAAAAGGTAATTCTGAGCTGAGGGAAAAACCACAATTTTATTTTGAATGTAGGGAAAAATCGTAATTTTGAGCTGGGGACAAAAGCGTAATTTTATTTTGAGCTGGGTGCAAAACCGTAATTTTAGAGAGGGACAAAAACGTGATTTTAGAATGGGTATAAAATAATAAACTGGTTGGTCCAATGGGAGAGTGACATGCAAAGTCGTAATTTTGAATTGAGGGCAAGATCGTATTTTTTAGATGGGGAAAAAGCGTAATTTTATTTTGAGCTGGGGGCAAAAACGTAATTTTATTTTGAGGTAGGGGCAAAAACGTAATTTTAAAATAAATATAAAACAAAAATCTTGTTGGTCCAATGAGGGAGTGCCAGGCAGCTGCCTGGCACTATTCCCCCATTTGGTTTTTGTATATGTATTCTGCCTGGCACTATTCCCCATTTGTTTTTTGTATATGTAGGGAATGGATCTAGGATTCTTAGTTTCATGAACACTCTTGCTATTTGACTGTTGAAATAGTCAACTTTGAGCATTTCTTTTAGCACATACAAAGATTAACAATCACTCTCTACTTAGGATGTTATTTTGGACCTAGTCAAATCTACGAGATTCCATACCTCAGTTACGCCTCAAAACTACAAATAACTTCTTAAACTTCTTATCAACTATACATGTTAGCTTTTATATCAAACAAGCATGTTATCCTCGTGTGTTGTGACGTTCGGTTTTGAATAAAATTTATATTGCAACATGGATAAAAAAAAAGCAAGTTGTAATGTATATTCGGACTTTTATCACGCATTATATTTAAAAAACAATAAAAATAAACACCGACACTGGTTCCCATAACACTGATACCGGTATCAGCGTTCGGTCAGTATCGGTTCCGCAATTGGTATAGTTTATGACACAAAATCATACATTATTTTGAACACACCTCAGTTTGTTACAGTACTTGTACTCGTTATAGTTTACGATACAATTTTTTTTTACAATGGTTTCATTACACAAAAATAGTCTGATGTAACCCAAAAGATAAAGTTTTGTAACCCAAATAATAAAGTCGTCTTCTACATCGATCGAAAACCATAAAAACGAATACCGATATGGTTTTGATAATACTGATATTGGTTCCAATATTGTTCGGACAGTATTGGCTTCATTCGTCACACTTTGGTACGCTACCGACACTCGATATAGCCTACGCTACGGTACTAGTACGCTACCCGCTACTTTGTCCCTATTATGTTCAGTTCATCCACGTTACTGTTCACCCAAAAGTAATTGTTCATGTTCATCCAAGTTGATGTTTTATGTTCTTGGTCCTTCATTATGTCCGAAGTGTGTTACATGCCATGATTCAAGATCCTAGGAACTTGATCACTTATTTCGTGTTTAGGAGGAACGATGTCATGTTGTAACACCCCAAAAATATAAAACTTTGCGTTTATTATGTAATGTTAATTTAACAAGAATCAACTAACTAGGAACCTATAACCCAGTTAGTTGATAGTCTTGAAATAACTTACTCTAAAGTTAAAACACTTAAACTTAAAGTTAAATGAGAAGTTGAGGGACCAAACTAGTTAAAACTGAAAGTTTGATACTAAAATAATAAACAAAACACAAAAAACCCACTCAATGTGGGTGGGCATCGATCGAACAGGAGAGAGAGGGCGACCAGGAGAACTCTCCAAACCCTAACTTCACATAAAATTCACAAATCAAAGCCCTCAATCCACTCTAAATCAAGTTCTGAACACTAATTCGAGATCACCTTGATGTAGGGATCAAAAGGTATGTAAAATTTTAGTACTTTGATTCGAGTTCAGTTTTAGGTTAAATGAGAAAATCAAGAATTTAGCTTGAATATGTGTTGCATGGTTGAATCTTGAAGTTATATGATGTCTAGAGTTAAACCCTAGAGGATTCTTGTGAAAAACATTGCATGATGATTGTAGAGCTTCATAATCACCATTTAGGGTGATTGATGAGCTAGAAGAGAACTTGATAATTGCTAAAATTATAATTTTGTTCTAGCACAATCTGAATTTAAGAAGTAATTTCAGAAGTATTGAAATTAAGATAGGTGTAAAGTTGACTAATTGAAGTGAAATTTGATAATAATTACAAGTCATAAACTTGGTGATGATTATGTGATTATCTGACCCGATAGGTGTTTGTGGAAATGCCTGAGCGAGAATTAAAACGTTGAAAGTTGGGCAAAAACGCAGATTTGATTATTATAGAGAATTATGCATTGAAGCTTACGAAAGAGTTCTAAACTTGTTGTGAAATTGAACTCTTTAGGTAAAGAATTCAGAACGTCCAGCGGACACGCCGGGGGAGATACTCGCTTGAAGGGTGTGCTATAAAGGTATGTAACTTGACCCGTTACATTAAGTAGATTTTAATGAATAATATAATGCGTAAATGAATTTTAGAATAAGGTTTGTTTTGAAATAAAGCGGTGATGTCGCTATATTGAGTAATAGGTCAAATTTGGTTGGAAACTCGTTGGTAGTCGTCACAAAGGAGGACTTCTTAGACGAGCCAAACGGGTCGAATAATCAAGTAAGGCATGGTTAATGCTACGGAATATGATGTATTGATCTTTGATATTGGTATATCTATAACATATTAGAAATATGAGGATGTAATGTAATGGTATGCTAGGAAAGCGAAATCCGAGAATTAGGTTTGAGTGTAATGAAATAATCAAACAAACCATGGATTTCCAGGGACTACCGTAAGTTACGGTAGTACCGTAACTTAAGGTAGAGGTCAGGTGCTTACGGTGGTTCACCCCTGTTTTACGGTGGACCAGAAGATTTCAGGACCTACCGTAACTTACGGTGATACCGTAAGTTACGGTGGAACCAGAACATTTATATTTTATTATTCCCAATTTGATGTTGAATCTTGTGTTTATATACTATATAAATATGTCAAAACTAATGTTTTAACGGTTTTTGGCCATAGGTGACTAGGTGGATCTTACGGATGGCGGTCAAGCGACTGATGAAGAACCGAACACTACATTTTGACGCTTCCGCAATGTTTTAAATCTTTAATAGACTTTGTGTATGGGTTGTAAACAATTTCATAAACAACTTTTGAATTTTTCACCTTAGTCAATGGTTGAATAAGGTTTATGCTACTTGTGAACTACTTTAATGAATGTTTAGGTTACTTAAATAATATTTCATTTGAAATGGTATAATCTATTATTAAAATCAAGTAAAAATTAGACGGGTGTTACACATGTGTATAGATTGTATTGGTAACAAGTGAGGCACTATTAACGTTTATGCTTCAACTTGAGGAGAAGTGTTAATTATATTTATACTTGTTTTCTATGTAGAGTTCTCTCACTCATATGTTAATGTTTATCAATATATGATCCCGAGGCCCAATGTTTTCTATGTAGAGTTCTCCCACTCATATTTTCCCATTTTTTCTGTGACATGTCAGTGGTACATCAGCTTTTTATTCACTTTTTTCAGTTTTCTCCAAATTACCACAAAACTTAATTATTTAATTTAAAATTATAGTTATAAAAGGATTTTGTTAATTTAAAAAACTATAAAATAACTTATATTAAAAGAAGGCAATAAAAACTACATTAAATTAAACTAAAAACAGTAAAAGAACACACATAAATCAGAAAAAGACACTTCACTTTAGAAATAATACCTAAAACGGAAACTAAAAAAGAACACATGATTTTTTTGAAAAAAAAGAAACATATCATTCGCTTTTCCTTGTTATTGGGTTGACGATGCTTCAGTAGCATCCAAGCGATAGGAAGGAGGGGCACTATTGGCTGAGGTGAAGGGACGTTATTGAATGTGAATCCATAGTATGTAGCCTAATATCAAGACGGTTGCCTATTCAAATATCAACCTTATGTGATTATTATATATTAACTAGAGCAAAAAAAAAAAAACTCGATAACCGTTACCTCCAAACCGGAAAGAACTAGACAACAGTTTGATAGTTTTAATTATTTTCCTCTCAAGCTAAAATATGAATTTGGTGACTTTAATCTTGTATAGTTTGGGCATGTGTAATGATAGACTCAACATTCTTTTTCATGAAAGGGCAATCAAAGGCTTAACAAATTTTCTTAAAAATAACACTAATTGTCCGTTGTAAAAATATTACATTTTGAATCTATATCTATTATATATAATAAATGAAAGGTGATTTGGGCCACGTGTCAACACCAGAGAAACCCTTTGATGCCCTTTTCCCGCCCAACAGTGTTTTCCTCTTCTGTATATATTCTTTTGTCTGCTTCTCAATCCAAATTTCTTTTCCCTCTTCTCTCTCTTCTCTCTGGCGATTCAAATGGCGATTCAAAAACCAGATCTGAGATTCCAGGTACCTATCTTCCCTTCATCATCTTCGAGCTATCATTTCTGCTTCTTTTTTATAGGATCTGCTCGTGCCGATTTCAGGTATATTGTTGTTTTAGTTGATATAGTTATGGTTTCATCAACTGGTTCTTTTTTATTGGATCTGCTCTTCATGATTCAAAAACGCTAAGTTTTAAATCGGATCTGCTCTTTCTTATTTATCCTCTGTTCTGATTTGATTATTTGGGTTTTTGTGTTTTTGAAATTAGGGTTTCTTATTTTTCGTTGACGAATCCTCCTCATTCTCTGTGTTAAATGTTTTCATCATCGTTCATACTTCATATACAACGTAAGATTCGATTTCATACAGGTAAATCTCTAAATCTTTGATTGCTAATATTTGGTATTGTTCTTTTGTTCTGATTATTAAGGTTTTGTTAAGCACTCATGTGTTGGTTTATTTGAGGTTTTGTTATCCTACAGGTGAAATCTCGCGCTCGATTTATAAAGGTTCGGTGTTATCACTCATCTCAATACATTTTTGTTTTGATTCTGCTTAGTTTTTGTTGTGCTTCTCTTTTTTTATTATAAATCAAGAAGCTACCTTGAATTAATTTTTATTTGTAACCATAACAGATCAAAAAGAACTTCACAGTATAAGAGGTTTTCTGGTTAGGTTTTGTAATGATTTAACGTAACTGGTCGATTTTGAAGTTTTTGATGATCCGAACTGCATCGATTTGAGTTTGTGTTTTTGGTTAGGTTTTGCAGGTGGGGGAATCGATTCCTTCTAGAAATCGATGAACCCTAAATTGATCTCCCAAACCCAGGTAAATCTCTGCTTTCCAATCTACACAACTATGCTTCATATTTTGTTATATAAGATCAGTCGATTTTATGGTTTTAGGGCTTTTTATTTTCGTTTCCATATTCTTTTGTTTTAGGGTTTTAGGGCTTTTTATCTTCAACACGTCTAAGATCAGAAACCACTGCTAGCATTGAGATCTCTGAATAAGCTTTGTCGCTGTCGTGATGTTCATTCAACTGTAAAGAATCTCCAAGCTTCATCAGGTACTATTTTTTATGTTTTCTTTTCATTAATATGTGTTGTTTCGAGATTGATTGCATTCAGGAGATTTGTAGGCTGTTGATTTCTTTTTATTTTGTTGTGTTTCAGTCTAATCACAGTTGTTTGAAATTCATACAATATGCTGCGGGTTATTATAGGTTTGTATTCAAAGAAGCATAAATTTTAATTAAACACAAAGAAAGATTATTAAATTTATAGTTAAAATAATTTTTGCTTATGTCTAAATGATGATGATGATTATAATTGACTTGTGCAGAAGATGATGATGGAGAACCCACAGTAGTTCCTACTAAACGCAAGAAAGGATCTGCTATTGTTGTAAGATAAGATTTTATGTTACTAGAGAGTCTAGAGTAATGGTGTTTCCTACCTTTTTTGTATTAAAAGAAGCATAAAGTTTGTTTTAAAGGAGCTCTTTATGAACAAAGACTGATGAGGCCTATCCACTGTTGAAGACAAGGTCCTGTTAAAGACAAGCACTTTATGTACCTAGAGTTTGATTAATCAAAGGAAAACGACTGTTTAGTATCAGCAGTGGTTCAGCATCTACAACGGATTCAAATTTAGTATTTAATTATCAGTGGTTCTTATGTAACTTTAGTATTTCATTATGAGTTTGTTTCATGTTGTAAGAATCAGTGAATTCTCAGATAATAGATTGCTTTGTCGGATTAGATTATGTGTTAAATTATAGTTCTTTAAGTGATTGTTTTGTTTTCTTGAATTCTATGTAATTTTGTAAAGAAGTACAATAACAAACAGTGGTTTTAACATCTGTTTGCAATTTGGTCAATAGTTAATGGAAACCCCTGTTAGGTTGAACAGTAGATGTTATTAACTTAAACATCTGTTCAGGAAAACGACTGTTTGCACTTTATGTACCTAGAGTTTGATTAATCAAAGGAAAACGACTGTTTAGTATCAGCAGTGGTTCAACATCTACAACGGATTCAAATTTATTATTTAATTATCAGTGGTTCTTATGTAACTTTAGTATTTCATTATGAGTTTGTTTCATGTTGTAAGAATCAGTGAATTCTTAGATAATAGATTGCTTTGCCCGATTAGATTATGTGTTAAATTATAGTTCTTTAAGTGTTTGTTTCCTTTTCTTGAATTCTATGTAATTTTGTAAAGAAGTACAATAACAAACAGTGGTTTTAACATCTGTTTGCAATTTGGTCAATAGTTAATGGAAACCCCTGTTAGGTTGAACAGTAGATGTTATTAACTTAAACATCTGTTCAGGGTTAAACAGATGTTTGGGGTTTAATTATCAGTGGTTCTTATGTAACTTTAGTATTTCATTATGAGTTTGTTTCATGTTGTAAGAATCAGTGAATTCTTAGATAATAGATTGCTTTGCCCGATTAGATTATGTGTTAAATTATAGTTCTTTAAGTGTTTGTTTCGTTTTCTTGAATTCTATGTAATTTTGTAAAGAAGTACAATAACAAACAGTGGTTTTAACATCTGTTTGCAATTTGGTCAATAGTTAATGGAAACCCCTGTTAGGTTGAACAGTAGATGTTATTAACTTAAACATCTGTTCAGGGTTAAACAGATGTTTGGGGTTTAACAGATGTTCGGCTCTAAACCAAACATCTGTTTAAGGTCAACATCTATTTGAGTATTGGTCCTGTTGTGAAATTTGTTTGACCCAACAGTGGTTTTAAACCACCAGATAAACATCTCTTTATGTGCAAACACCTGTTTATGGTCAAACTTCTGTTTATGGGCAAACTTCTGTTTAAGGCGAAACATATGTTTCTTCAAAATCTGTTGACCATTGACTGACCAAACATCAGTGTTTAAAAAACTGTTGGGTATCCACTGATAGGAAAAATAGCCACTGCTCACTTTTTTTATTGTTGGCATCTATTGATATTGACCATCAGTTGTTTTCCTAAAAAACAGCCACTGCTCACTTTTTTGTTATTGATGGTGTTAATTAGTGATAGATTGAAATTATCAAATAAAAACTAAAATTACAATGAAATTACCATTTTACCTCGTCTTTACATACCAATGAGGTAAGATTTCCTCCAACATTGTTTTGATCATACAATTTAAAAAATTCTTTATAACTATTTGTTGGAAATCAAATCAGTAATTAATGCTAATTTCTTGAGCTTTGGACATTTAAAACATGCAAAATGTGAATTTCAAACTCACGGTTTAAAAATTAGAAAAGTCATCATGACAATGACAGTTGCTTTCAAATCATCATCAGTAATTACTGATAATATCAGTAATTACAGAAAAGTCATAATGACAATTGACGTTCGGTATCTACTGATAGGAAAAAATAGCCACTGGTCACTTTTTTATTCTTGACATCCATTGATATTTACCATCCATGGTGTTAATTAGTGATATATTGAAATTATCAAATAAAAACTACAATTAAAATGAAATTACCATTTTACCTAATCGTTACATTGCAATGAGATAAGAGTTCCTCCAATATTGTTTTCCTGATGAAATTTAATGTTAAATTAAAAAATAAAAAAAAATACTTGATGGGTATTTGTTGCAAATCAAATCACTAATTAATGGTAATTTCTTCAGCTTTGGACTTTTAAAATATGCAAAATATGAATTTCAAACTGACGGTTATTATCTCTTAATTAAAGTTAAAATAAAAATTAGAAAAGTCAACATCACAATTGCTTTCAAATCAGATCACTGATAATATCAGTAATTTTGAAATTTTGAAATTAAATTTATGCAAGATGGTAATTTAGAATTGACGTTCTCTCTTTTTTTTCCCTACTTTGCATATCATTACTAATATTTATTTACTTTAATAAGGAGGGATATAAAGATATACACTACTTACCTTTCAGTTCCCAATAAACATCAGTTCCCAATAAACATCATCACAATTGCGGTCAAATCAAATCAGTAATTACTAATAATATCAGTAATTTTGAAATTCAAAATTCAAACCATATATATTTTTATCCTTAATGTTAAATTAAAAAATAAAAAAATACTTTTTGACTATTTGTTGCAAAACTAGAATTTCAAATTGACGGTTATCTCCGATTACACTTCTTTGTTCGAATGCATCTTTCTGTTGACCATTGACTGACCAAACATCAGTGTTTAAAAAACTGTGGGGTATCCACTGATAGGAAAAATAGCCACTGCTCACTTTTTTTATTGTTGAGATCTATTGATATTGACCATCAGTGGTTTTCCTAAAAAACGGCCATTGCTCACTTTTTTTGTTATTGATTGTTTTAGTTTAGTGATAGATTGAAATTATCAAATAAAATGTAGAATTACAATAAAATTACCATTTTACCTCATCTTTACATACCAATGAGGTAAGATTTCAAACAACATTGTTTTGATCATAAAATTTAAAATTAATTTTTTTTTTTTTTTTGAGAAACCCCTTCAATGATAAAGAATATCCAATTCAAAGAGCCAAACAAATTACACCAAGATAGCCGGTAAGCGGGCAACAAGCTGCGCCGCTACCCCCTTTTGAATAGCGAAACCTAACCTAGTAAAAACGAAACCCCGATCTCTAGGAGACGAAATGTTGCTGTGAACAACCCGTTGGACCCGTTCAAGAAATCTGATGGCTTCTGGGGCTAGCGAGCCAAAGGTATCAAAGGCAAAAGGGATAAAGGAATGTTGATTATCCTCGCAGGCTTTTGCATGTTTGTCCATTTTCTTCGTTGCCGCCCTTGCAATCGCCTGACTAGGGACAAAACCTGTATCCCGAAAGCCTACAAGGGGGGAAACCCCGGCAACACAAGCGTGTTTACCTGCATCCCACCCGAAAACTAAAACGTCCGCGGGGCGCAATAAAAATAAAAAAATTTCTTTATAACTATTTGTTGCAAATCAAATCAGTAATTAATGTTAATTTCTTGAGCTTTGGATATTTAAAACATGCAAAATGTGAATTTCAAACTCACGGTTATTATGTTTTTAAAAATTAGAAAAGTCATCATGACAATGACAGTTGCTTTCAAATCATCATCAGTAACTACAGAAAAGTCATCATGAAAATTGACCTTCTCTCTTTTTTTTTTCCTACTTTGCATAACAATTCAAATATTTAATATTTTAATAAAGAGAGGATAAGGATATATACTACTGTGGATTACGTATAAACATCAGTTCCCAATAAACATCAGTTCCCAATAAATAAGATAATTTAATAATTATCAGTTCCCACATTCAAAATTGAAAATTCAAAGGCTCATTCAAACCGTATATTCTAATCCTATAAATAAGATATAATTATCTACTATCAGATTCAAATCTCGCTCGCTCATATATGTGTGCGTATATCTCTCTCTCAAATGCATCTTTCTCGTGATTTAGGCGCTAATCTCCGATTACACTTCTTTGTTCGAATGTTTGTTGAACATGTTATCGTTCCAGTATCATTGTTCCAACATCGTCGTTTCAATGAAGATTCCCATCACAAGTCAACCTTTCAATATGGATGTTGCAGTATCATTGTTGCAACATCGTGAAAAGTTGCGTTGTTCGATTTTCGTTAAATCGAAAGTCAGGTTTTCTTGTGTCAGGTTTGTCATTGGAATTTCTTCTTTTATAGAAAGTATGGATAGATTCTTGCAATATCTTGAAAACTTAGATGTGCTACAACAGTTGAGAAGAGACCTTTGCATTTTAGGTTTGTTTCTTGTTTGTGTTGTCAGTAATATAGAGTGCGGTGATAGAGACTTGCAGTTCTTGGCGATGCTGAAGTACATACATCTAGAGGTTCAGCAATGGATGAAGTTGAAACTAAAGTTTCTTAATTCTTGCTGTTATTCTTAGATTTGAACTTTAATACTGTTTAGCATGTCATGTAATTATTGGACTTTTAGTTTTAAGGTCATGAATAAATTAATAAATTTTATTTTATGAATCTATGTTGTATTTTTTTTTATTATTTACTGTTTTAGTAAGATTTAAATTATGTTGATGTTGAATTGTGTCTGAACATCTGTTTGGTAAGACAACAGAGGTTTAATAGTGTCAATGCTTCTTCTCAAAGGGTTATGTTGCGGTTATAACAGTTGATCATGCCAAGGACTGTTATAGTTAACAACTGCTCTTTATAAAGACTGATGTTCTTAATGGTTGATGAGGCCTATCCACTGTTGAAGACAAAGCCATGTTAAAGACAGGCACTTATGTAGCTAAAGCCTGATCAACCAAAGGAAAACCACTGCTCAGTAGCAGCAGTGCTTCAGCATCTATAGTGGATTCAACTTTAGTATTGATGTACCAGTGTTTCTATGTTGTGTTATATTTTTATTTATTATTTAGTGTTTGAGTACGATTTAAATTATGTTGATGTTGAATTATGTCTGAACATCTGTTTCATAAGACAACAGAGATTTAATAGTTTCAATGCTTCCTCTCAAAGGGTTATGTTGTGGTTATAACAGCTGATCATGCTAAGGACTGTTATAATTAACCACTGCTCCTTATAAATACTGATGTTCTTAAAGGCTGATGAGGCCTATCCACTGTTGAAGACAAAGCCATGTTAAAGACAAGCACTTATGTACCTAAAGCCTGATCAACGAAAGGAAAACCACTGCTCAGTAACAGCAGTGCTTCAGCATCTATAGTGGATTCAACTTTAGTATTTATGTACCAGTGTTTCTATGTTGTATTCTATTTTTATTTATTATTTAGTGTTTGAGTACGATTTAAATTATGTTGATGTTGAATTGTGTCTGAACATCTGTTTGATAAGACAACAGAGGTTTAATACTTTCAATGCTTCCTCTCAAAGAGGTTTTTGAGTCGTTATAACAGCTGATCATGCTAAGGACTGTTATAATTAACCACTGCTCCTTATAAATACTGATGTTCTTAAAGATTGATGAGGCCTATCCACTGTTGAAGACAAAGCCATGTTAAAGACAAGCACTTATGTTCCTAAAGCCTGATCAACGAAAGGAAAAACATTGCTCAGTAGCAGCAGTGCTTCAGCATCTATAGTGGATTCAACATCAGTATTTTATACTCTGTTAGATTGTTAAATTTCATATCATAGGGTTGTTTATATGTAACGGTATTTATCACATCACCCCAGCATGCTAACTGATTATATGTAATACTTTATTTAAAAAATCTCAAAATTCATCTTAAAAATAGTTAAAATGAATTTTTTTATGAATTATAAGCATTAAAATGTTTTAAGGCTATCCACTGATAACTTAAAGTCTCCCACTGTTTTCAGTGTAATCATTGCAACCACTGTTATTATTCCATCAGTGTCTTCATAAAACAACTGTGTTCCATTACTCATCAGGGGTTGGCTCGTGGACAGTTCATAGCCGTCAGATCTTTTGTAACCGCTGCCACGTCAGCATTCACTTTTCCTGCTATAAAACCCTGATCAAAACCCCCAATCAGGGTTTTAACTGTCGAATCGAATTCATTTTTCCTTTTTCAAAGCAGTTATCCTCCATTTCTCTCAAAATTCCTCATCGTCCTTCTTCCTCAAATGGCAAAATCACGGTCTTCATCAGTTAAAAGGAAATCCAGTCAAAAGGTCATACAAATTCGATACAAAGCTCCCCATAACTACTTGGGTCTCTTGACAAAACCAAGTAACACTGAAACGTTCAATTTCGTCATAGATGCCCTTTCGTCTTCAAAATACAAAACTTTGTTGACTTCTGATGCTCCGATTTACTTGGCAACCCAGAGGGAATTTTGGAAAAATGCAAAACTTGAATATCAAGATAAAACACCCATAGCTATCAATTCCTCGATAAAGGGTGTTGATGTTAAAATCACACCACAAACCATTTCTGAGGTGTTTGAACTCAATGATCTTGAAGGTAAGATTTTTTTCCCTAAAATAGAGTATTAAACAGATTTTTTAGAAAGAGGGTATGCAAAGCAAATGAAAAAAAAACACTTTGCAAAAAGGCAGTTTCCCCCCTGCCCCAAGGTTTTTGTTTCATACCCTCTTAATGTGTGTTTCTAATAAGACCACTGCTTTCAATGAAATTCCATTAAAGATCCAATACCTGGCATATGCTATCTTGCATGGGGAAAACTTTAACTATTCACAGGAGATCTTTAATGACTTGGTAAAAAATGTTGATAGCAAATCATTTTTACTATTTCCAAGGATCCTAAGCTTTTATTTTCAAAAGAAATTTGGAAAGGATGATGCTCATGTACTCATCCAGGGTGAACCTTTTCAAATAAATGGCCTTACACCGTTAACATTTGCAAGGCTATCAAAAGTGTCCAAAACACAAGCACAGGCTCCTGAGCAGACTTTAGCAGCTACCACTGCTCCTCAGGCACCTGCTGCTGAGCCCACTGCTCAAGGTGATCACAGCAGCAAAACAACTGCTGTGAAACCGACACCTAAATCCACCAAAAGACCAAGACAAAAGAAAACACAAAAGCCCCTCAAACCTAAAACAAAGGCAACTCTGGAAGATGAGATCCCAGAGCCACTGCCGGTGAAAACACAAAAGTCACCAGAAACCACTGCTGCTACTTCCTCACAGCAGATGTTAGAAATATCTCAACCTGAGCCTCAAACTCCTCCTGTTTCTTTTCAAAAAGAACAGGTTGTAAGAATAGGGACATCAAATTATGTTGCTTTGGACTCACTTGAATCCATCATCCCCAGCCCACTGCCCGGGGTAAATCCTCTTTCCACTCCCGTACTCACTGTTACAATTCCACCACAAACAAAACTTTTGTTGGATGCAGTTGATATAAATCAGATAGCAATCAGTTCCTCTCAACCCCCTATCACTGAAAGCATGCCACAGAAAGTGACTGTGTCTGAGCTCCCTATCATTGCTAACCCACCAACAACACCTGAGGAGGTTACACTGAAGGATGTACAAGTACTTCCTGTCAGTAGTTCAAGTGAAGCAGCTACTACAAGTGTTGAACCCACTGGTTTACACTTGGACAGTAGTTTCATTAATCAGACTTCCTTGAAGGCAATTTCTTCTATGGGAACCTTTCTAAATACTGGTGTGTATCCTGTATACACTGGTGAGCTTAGATTGGTAACCTCTGCTGAGGAAAGAAGTCCCCAGTTCCAAGAAAAAGGGGCAACAGGGGATGACTTTTGGGAAAGTCTCCCTCAGTCAACCACTGTTACAACCACCTCTGGTGGGAAATCAGATGATCCCATTAAATTGGATGATGGTTTAATGTACCGAGAATTGAGGGAGAGGCTTAACAAACTGGATACATCTATTGCAGAAATCAAAACCATACTGCAACAGTTGTTACAAAAACAGCAGGCACCACCTGCTCCCACTGACCTTTGGGCATTATTTCAACCTCTGCTTCACCAACAAAGAGCAAATGTTGATCAGAAACATGAAATTCAGCTTCAAAATATCAGAAATATAATGGAAGCCAGGTTCAAAGACACTCAGGCAGATATAAAAACCTTGAAGGCTCAATTTATGAACACCACTGGCACTGCTCCTCCCTCTATCATCTTTGTGGACAGCCCACCACCAAATAATGCCAAAAAGGCGGAGAAAATGAGGCAGTTGAAGAAAAAGGGATATGAAGATGGTCTGTACATTGCACCAGATAATTCAACAATGCTTGCACACATCCCTTTGCCAGATGGTTCCAAAAAGGTTGATGTAACCTTAAATGCCATTGCTGATGCAAAAGCAAGGGTGAAAAAGGATATGGAGGCAAAGGATAAAGGAAGGTTTGAACAGGAGAAGAGAGTTTTTATGGAGATGAATGAACAGGGTACTTCTGAGCCAAAGGATCAAGAAAATTCTCAGCCCATAAGAAAGTCTACTAGAAAAGTCATACAACCCAAAACCACACCTCCCAAATCCACAAAACAAACTCCCAAACCTTCCAAAAGTTCCACACATCAATCTTCGAAACCAACAGATGTTAAAACACCTGTTGTATCAACAGTTGTTGCTTCTTCAGTAATTTCAACATCTGTTATCCAAACTTTCACCACTACCACTTCAACACACACTACATCCACTGTCTTATCTCCATTACGAAAAATCCCTTCACCACCACCAATACCACCTGCTAAAAGGCAGAAGACAACAGTTGACACATCATCCGTGGTAATGGCAACAGTGGTTGAAACCCCAGTTGTTTCAACAGCTGTTAGTCAAACACACACCATCACTACTCAAACACCCCAAACAAAACCATCATCACAAAACTCACCACCTGCCTTAAAGCAAAAGACAACTGTTGATACATCAACAGTGGTTGAGACACCAGTTGTTTCGACAACTGTTAGTCAATTATCTACCACTTTTAACAATCCTTCCCAAGCCATAATTCTGTTTGCTCCAAAACCTCAAATAGAAACACCTCCTCCTAAAAATGTGTATACTAGAAGAAAAAATATTCAAGTGCATGATGATGATATACCAGGACCTGATCCTGTTTCATCTGTACCTTACAAAATCACCAAACCTGAATCTTTCATTCCTCCAAAATTGGTCAATCCAATCAAAGATCCAATAGCTCTTCAAGGATACGAGTCTGCAGATGGTACCCCAGCAGCTGCCCGTTATCCAGTGGAACTCCATGTAGTAAAGAATGAAATGAGGCAGTTCTACACAGTTGATGATCCTTCAAAAAGGAAATTCCCTTCTCTGGTTGGTTTTAGAAATCCAAAAAACATGGATGAATATCTAAAACTAAAAGCTAGACAAGCTCAAATAATAGCTAGGGTTGAATGTGAAGGAGAAAATGACAATGTGTATTCAAGTCATTATCAATTTTTACTCACCAAAGTCAAGCTCATGGAAGACTATGCTAGAGATTTGAGTAAAGAAATGTCAAATTTACCACCAGAACCTGGCCTGCAAAAAGATGTGAGAAAAGACATTCTGGCATTGATCATGAGTGAGAAGTTCTACCCTGCCAAGGAAGAGCAATTCCAAGATTGGCCACTTGTTGGTCTCAAAGCAGAACTCAATAGAATTGAAAGAGTAAAAAGAGATCCAAGCATGAAAAGGTCAGCACCAAATTGGCGTAAATACAAAAAGGCTATTGATGATCTTACCTTGGAGTATAAAAGAAAGAAACAAGAGTTGGTTGATGCAAAGGTTGCAACTGCCAAGGCCATAGCAAAATGGACAAGGCAGTACACTGATGAAGCTTATGAAAGGCTTAGAAAAAAGAGAGAAACAGATCCTAGCCTTCCAAAGAAGCCTGATTACAAAACTATTAACATGTCAAAGAAGCAGCTCCACAATTCCGAACCACTGTTCACATCATCAGATACCTCTGTCATTATGTTAAACCAAAGAAAGAGGCAAAAGTTGACTGATGCAGAAGAGAAAGAGCAAGAAGCTGTATATTTTAAACAGGCTATCAAGACAATGGCACTTGAAGATGACAGCTCAGCAAATCTTCTACATACATTGGAATCCAACCACTGATGAAGCATAAAAATTGAACCTCAAACTACTGATGGGATCCAAGCATTGTTGAAGATCAAAGCATTGTCATTCAAGCTCTGATCACCCTTTGAAAATAGCACTGATCCTCAACATTAGTGCTTAGATTACAACAGTGGAATGAAGAATCAATGTTTATGTATCAGTAGTTTGAATATAATCAGTGTCTGTAGTGTCTGTTGTTATAGATTCAGTGTTTATGTTGAACATCTGATCTGATTTACTTTTGGTCAACATTTGTTTGAATTTTGGTCAACATCTTATTTTGTTAAGAAGTACAAGAACAAACATTTTTACAAAATCCCAAATCACCCGATCATTTAAGTGCATTGAAGTAAAATTGGAAATAATGTTATTCATGTGGTCCTGTTGTTGAATAGATCTAATTCCGTGATTTTAAGACAATGTTGTTGAATAGAATAAGATGGTTGATGTAATGTGGTCGTATTAATAACAAATTGTAATTAATTAATCTAAATAACTTTCCCGAGCCCGGGAAGCAATCCCGGGTAAAAACCTAGTCTATACATATAATAAAGGAAACCACTTTAAGGACACTTGTCATCATATTAGGCCATGTCTTATAGATAATTATAATTTTAGTTTAATCTTTTCTAATTAATTATAGATCATCCTCCTACTAAATATTGTTTAGCTTAATTAATACTTTTATATTTATCTATTTACTTCAAATTCAAACTTAGTTATCTAATTTGATATTAGAGTAAATTACGATTTTTGGTCCCTGTGGTTATATCACTTTTACACTTTTAGCTCAAAAAGGAATTTTTTAACATCTGAATCCTCAACGTCTTTTTTTCTAACCCTTTTGGACCCCAACGTCTTTTTTTTCTAACCCTTTTGGCTCCTATATATTTGAACTATATATTTGAACGTATTTTTGGCTAAAAGGGTAAAAATGATATCACCACAGGGGCCAAACTATATATTTGAACGTTTTGTTTAGTTTGGTATCAAATAGATTTTACGAAACTTAAAATAAAATTAACTAATATTATTTATCATTTCTACATTTACAAGTTTTAAATAAAGGATTAAATACCAACATTTTATCACTCAAATAGATGTTGATTTGCTTCTTGAATAACATATCTTCTTTTCAAGAACCATCTTCACAATCACCATATCTATCGCGTATCGAGTATTATCCATTAGTATATTGAAAGATATGATTTTTTTATTATTGGTATATAAAATTAGATTTATTAAACCCATGTAATACACGTCGTTTTTTATCGATATACCTTTTTTTATTATTTACTATACAAAATTACATTTATTCGACCCGTGTAATAGATGAGGTTTCACTAGTTACTATATATGTAAGTGTTAATTCTTTTTTTAATGAGTTAAATGCCATTTTAATCCCTGTGGTTTGGGCCATTTTGTCAGTTTAGTTCATATTTTTAAAACGTTGTTATTTTAGTCCAAATAGTTTCAAATGTTGCCATTTTAGTCCATTCGGTTAACTTCATCAATTTATTCTGTTAGCTAGAAGGGCAATTCAGTCATTTTATATGGTCGAATTGTCCTTTTAGTTAACAGAATTACATATAAAATGAACGAAACGCTCTTCTAGTTAACAGAAAAATGGATGGAGTTAACCCAGTGGATTAAAATGGCAACGTTTGAAACTATTTGAACTAAAATGGTAACGTTTCAAACCTTTAGACTAAACTGACAAATGACCCAAACCATAGGGACTAAAATGACATTTAACTATTTGTTGATTTAATTAATAAAATTGGTCCGGAGATAGATGAAGTCCCCATCTAGACACACACATTGTTCGCTCACCGAATGTGAAAGAAAGTTAGGGTTTATGAGTTGAGTACCCATCAACACAAATTCTCATTAACGCATTTCAATTCAGGTATTATTTCGTTTATTTTAGGGTTTATGAGTTGTTTCTTGCTTTCTGTTTTCCTTGTGATGTTTGATTTTAGGGTTTATTTCTGAAGATACATGTCCGAGGCCGGACATGACTCTCAGGACGAACAAGACTCCACTTGAACGTACATCCGAATAATGTCCGTCCAACACCCTATACCTCCGAAGACGAACCTCCATTCAAGTGCGTCTGGACGGATGATGTCATCTAAGTTGACTACTATAAATACCCCATCAAGTACAAAGCCAAGTACGATTTTCTGAACCTTCGTCCTTACTTTCTCTCTCTACCAATACTTATCCTCACGCCGGAGGGTGGTCGCAGAGAGGCCCTCCCATCTCTGCGGCGAGCCTAACGGTTTTCTGTTTTGCAGGACTGTTCCTCAAGTTCTCTCGTAAGATCCAAACCCTCGTTTACAGGCTCCGGCCTAGACACGATTCTTTGGTTCTTCAATTGGCGCCATCCGATCTCAAAGCTCTTAGTCCTTCACTCTAGTGAATTTCTTGAGCAAAGAACTGACAAATGGCGGCCTCAGGTTCTGTGAATCTGGGATCTACAACTGTTAGTACACAAATTACAGCACCGGCAAGTACTGTTTCCATAACCTCAGATGCTTTAAGCTCAGGGCCGGGAACAACCTTGCCATTCGTGTTAATCCCTACTTCGCAAACATCTGAGTTTGATGCGGAGTTTCTCTCCAGAAATGCAAGTCTTCTGCGACGGTTGAAAGCACAACAGGCTAGAGATGAACAAATCCTCGGTTTACGAACCAGGTTGTTTCAAGAAGAAGCTCCAATAAGGACCATGGGTCCTACCATGTTTACCCCTCCTACTTTTTCCACAGTTGTTACCTCGGAAATTTACACTGGGTATGTCCAGGGTTCGTCCGGACCCTCGCCAGCTATGGCAATACAAAATAACACACAGATGGATGTAGGTAACGATCCGGAACTCACCAAACCATATCACCCAGTTTCCATGACTGCTAAGTCAAAATTCAGCGCCCGCATCACACATGCTAAGCTTCCTCCGAAGCTCAAAATGCCAACTACAGTAAAAAAGTATGATGGTACAACTGATCCAGATGATCATATGTTCGATTTCGACGGAGCCGCACGAGTTGAACAGTGGCCGATGCCAGCGTGGTGTTTTATGTTCGCGCAAACACTAACTGGAGCTGCTCGAGTATGGTTCGATGCGCTGAACGAGGGTGAGATTAACGATTTTGAAGAGTTCCGAAGGTTATTTCTCCAAAATTTTAGCCAGCAAAGACACTATTCCAAAGAAATCACCGAAGTTCACAACATTCGGAGAAGGGACGGAGAATCTTTGGATAGCTTCATTGACCGGTTTAACCGGGAGAGTATGCAGATCAGTGGAGTAGTCGACCAGCTGAGAATCTCCGGATTCTGTCACGGAGTCCGGAACAATCAGTTGGTCGAAAAATTACATGAAAATCTCCCAAAGACAATGGAGGTACTCATGGAGCGAGCCAGAGCCTTTGCTCGGGGCAAAAACGCATGCAATCCAGCTCCGGAGTCAGATCACAAGATGTCTTCCTGGAAGAAAAACGGTGGGTCTGTATTCGATAAAGCTCCGTCCAGTAATAGAGGGCGGCCACACCCATATAACAGGAATGACAGACCTCCACGTGGACGAAGCTCCGGATCAAGATTTTACAACTTGTCAGACCTTTCCAAAACTCCCAGTGAAATCCTTAGTGCGGAAGGGTCAAACTTCCCCGCTCCACCGAAGCTCCGAAACCCGGGTGATAAGAACTCCAAGAAATATTGTGACTATCATCATGCTCGAGGTCACAACACTGATGATTGCTGGTCCCTGAAACAAGAAATTGAAAAAGCAGTACGATCCGGAAAACTGTCGCATCTAGTAAAAGAAGTGAAGGAAGGAAAGTCTTCGGGCAATTCGGTGGATAATCCGAACAACCAACCAGTAATAGGCATGATCAGAAAAGCGGGTAGCCAAGGCATCAAGCGATCCAGCCACCATATGGCCGCTTGGATGCAGCAACCCATTGCTTTTCCCCCTATCAATCCTGAAGAAGTCAAAGACGGACCAATCATCGTGTCTGCGATCATAGCAGGTCACAAGGTCCGGAGGATTTATGTTGACAGTGGGAGTGCCACCGAAATCATGTACAAGCAGTGTTTTCAACAGCTAGCTCCGCAGACCAAAGCAAAATTAATCCGAGTATCAATGCCGTTGGTAAGTTTTTCTGGAGAAGTGGTACAGCCTATGGGGCAAATCACCTTACCAACAACATTGGGAGAAGGGAGTTTCGTTCGAACCGTAAACCTGACGTATCTAGTGGTAGAAGCAAGGTCCGTACATAATGTCATATTAGGAAGGCCCGGCATGTGCGCCTTCGGCATCATCAGCTCTACCATTCACGGATCGCTAAAATTCCCCACCGAAGCAGGGGTGGCAACTTTGCACTCCGAATCTACAATTTGTGTAGCAGAGGTACGACAAAGCAAGGGTACTGACAAACCTCCGAACCTCCTCACAGAAGAGTGGGCTATTCATCCGCACTTCCCAGAGCAAAAAATTTCAGTCGGAGCTCAGCTACCCGAACGTACCAAAAAGAAGTTGTGGAATCTTTTATCTAATTCTCTCGATGTATTTGCATGGAAAACCTCCGATATGGTGGGAGTTCCTCGATGTTTGGCTGAACATAAGTTGAAAGTATCGCATTCGGCAAAACCAGTGGCTCAAAGAAAAAGAAACATGGCTCCAGCTCGAAACAAGGCAATCTCTGAGGATGTGCGAAAATTGTTAAATGCCGGAATCATCCGGGAAGTACGTTACCAGACCTGGGTTTCTAACCCAGTAATGGTAACCAAGAAAGATAAAACCTGGAGAATGTGCGTAGATTTTTCCGATCTAAACAATGCATGTCCGAAGGATTGTTATCCCCTGCCAGAGATCGACCTAAAGATTGATTCCCTATCCAGCTTCCGCCTTAAATGCTTCTTGGATGCATACAAAGGCTATCATCAGATACAGATGGCTTCGGAAGATGAGGATAAGACAGCATTCGTAACCAATGAAGGGCTTTATTGTTATACCAAAATGCCGTTTGGGTTGAAAAACGCCGGAGCCACGTATCAAAGGTTAATGGATAAAGCGTTCAGGGATCAGATCGGAAGAAATTTGGAAATCTACGTAGATGACCTGGTCATAAAAAGCCAGGCCGAAGATAACATGATTGATGATATTCTCGAAACCTTCACCAGGCTTCGGAGTATCAATCTTAAACTCAATCCCAAAAAATGCTCTTTCGGCCTAGAAGAGGGGAAGTTTCTCGGTGTATGGATAACTCAGTCCGGAATCAAGGCACATCCAGACAAAATCAGAGCGGTAGTCTCCATGCAACCCCCTAAAACTGTCAAAGAAATTCAGTCGCTGAACGGGAAGCTCGTTGCTCTCCATCGTTTTGTTTCTAAAGCAGCTGACCGCTCTATTCCCTTCATGAATGTGTTGAAAAAACGAACAGGAAAAGGCCAAATAGAATGGACACCGGAAGCCGATTCGGCATTCCAGGAGCTGAAAGTTTGTCTTGGATCCTTGCCCACCTTAACCGCTCCTATCACCGGAGAAACTGTCACAGTATATCTCTCCGCGTCTCATTTTGCCATCAGTGCAGTGCTTGTAGTACATCGGAATCAAGCACAAATCCCGGTATACTACGTAAGCCGTATCCTGAAAGATTATGAAACCCGGTATCCAATGATTGAAAAGTTGGCACTCGCTTTGGTACACGCCTCTAGACGCCTCCGAAGATACTTCCAAGCTTTCAACATAGAGGTACAAACTGACCTCCAGATCCAACAAATTCTTAGAAAGCCAGAGGTCTCCGGACGTCTCACGAAATGGGCAATTGAGCTTAGTGCTTTCGACATCACCTATCGTACCAGAGGACCGGTGAAAGGCCAGGCGGTGGCAGATTTCCTTACGGAGGTCCCAACCGGGGAAAGCACCCAAGAAAAATCTGCCCTACCAAGGGTATGGAATTTATATACGGATGGAGCCTCCAGTAAAGAAGGATCAGGGGCAGGGCTAATCCTTATAGATCCAGAAGGAATAGAGTACACTTATGCCTTACGATTCGAATTTAAAACTTCAAACAATGAAGCGGAATACGAGGCTCTCCTTGCAGGTCTCCAAACAGCAGCCAAAGCCGGAGCAACCTCCGTGCTAGCACATGTCGATTCATTATTGGTAGCAAACCAAGTCAGTGGGGAGTACGAAGCCCGAGAGGATAACATGGTCCGGTACCTCCAGCAAGTTAATAGCATGATTTCCTCCTTTGACTCTTGCAAGATAGTACATATACCGCGGAGCAAAAACAAAAAGGCCGATGCCTTGAGTAAACTGGCGTCCGTAGCATTTTGTCATCTATCAAAAGAAGTCCTGGTTGAAACCTTGCAAGCCCCGGCCATCCAGCAGACGGAACCGGTCATGTCAGTTTCTGTAATTGAAAAATCCTGGATGACTCCGATCGTGGATTACTTGAAAGAAGGGAAACTCCCGGAAGACAAAGCTCAGGCTCGGAAGTTAAAAGTCAAAGCGCTTCAGTATCAGATTCATAATGGGCAACTTTACCGAAAGACCTTTTTAGGTCCGCTCTTAAAATGCCTAACGCCAGAAGAAGCCAGCTACGTCATAAGAGAAATCCACTGGGGGATATGCGGCATCCATGCCGGACCAAGAATGGTTATAGCTAAAGTAATGAATGCCGGGTATTTTTGGCCGGGTATGCATCAAAGCGCAGTAACCGAACTTCAATCATGTGAAGATTGCCAGCGGCACGCTCCCATTAGCCACCGAGCCAAGAACAACCTCGTTCTGGTAACATCAGCATGGCCTTTCCAGAAATGGGGGATTGATATTGTTGGTCCTTTCCCGGCCTCCACTAGAGGAGTAAGATTCTTGTTGGTAGCCATTGATTATTTCACAAAATGGGTTGAGGCCAAGCCCCTCCGGACCATCACAGGGGAGCAAGTGCTGAGGTTTGCCTGGGAGAACATAGTGTGCAGGTATGGAATGCCGATGTGCATAGTCAGTGACAACGGAAAACAGTTCACCGAGAAACCGTTCAAGACATGGTGCGAGAGAATGTGTATCGAACAGAATTTTGCTTCGGTAGCCCATCCCCAAGCTAACGGACAAGTTGAAAGAGCCAACCGCAGCATCGTGGAAGGCATCAAGAAGCGCTTGGGGAAGGAAGGTATTTCATGGGCGGATGAACTCCCGCACGTTCTATGGGCACATCGAACGATGCCGAAAACAAGCAACAGGGAAACTCCCTTCAGTCTGACATATGGCACCGAAGCAGTTATTCCCGCTGAAGTAGGGATACCCACTCCACGAATGCAGCTGAGTCAAGAAGAAAATGAACGGGAACTCCTTCTGAACCTGGATTTAGCCGAAGAAAGAAGAGAGCTAGCGGCTATCCGAGAGGCGAAATATAAACAAGAGTTAGAAAAGCATTATAACTCAAAGGTGAAGGAGGTTCGGTTCAAAGTCGGGGACTACGTCATGCGGAGTAACGAAGCGAGTTTGGTTGAAGGCTCCGGAAAAATGGCACCAAAGTGGGAAGGTCCCTACCTGATTAACACTGCGGGAAAAGATGGTGCATACACACTCAAGAAAATGGACGGAACCATCATACCACGCACCTGGAACGGGGTTCACCTGAAGAAATGTTTTCTTTAAAAAGTTTCTTATTTTTAAATAAGACTGTAATACGGAGCTACGGCCACCGTCACTCTTTTTATTTCCATGTAACGCGGATGGATATACCCGCACCGAACGAATTATAAATTCCAAAAAACCGTGGATGGTCTTACCCATGGATTGCATAAAATGTTTTTACTATGTCAATCGGAGAAGCACAAAACTCCGAAAAAGAAAATAGAATGAAATTTTCTATCTTTAACAACGTTGCAACAAGTATAATTTTCGACCGAATTAGGGGTGCTAACCCTAAAAGGAAAGACGAACTGGTCTTGTCTGTACTTTTCCTTCATTTAAAAAATTATCCTAACAAAATCAAGACAAATCGGATCCGTGTTTTAAAATGAACGTTCTAGAAAAATAAGAAATGCAAAACACATAACATGGACGCATGAATAAGCAAGTGTTTACATCAAAAAACTAACCGGACTTGTATAAGCCGGAAATTATAGTTATTTACAAAGGATAATTGTTCAAACATCTGTAAAAGCATCATTACATTCATCCCACATAAGGTGCATGCCCCAAGTTACCGGACATGTCCACCTCCCAAAAAACTGAAACAATTTTAAACTTCCAAGGTGCATACCCCAAGAGGCCAGGCATGTCCACCTTACTTCTCCGAAAAATCATTCACTTGCAAAGCGAAGGGCTTTCTTGATTTCAGAGAGAGGCGCGTTGGTAAGCTTCGGCAGATCTTCTATCACCGGAAATTTAAGAGTATCGAAGCAAGTCACGGCCGCCTTCAGCTCCTCTGTGGCATTGCGATTCAGAACCGGAACATCTTTATAAGCGGTCTTCTTCTGCAAAGCATGTACGTACCCAGCATGTACACCTGAGTTGATGCCCACCGCACTCATTGCATTATTAACTCCAGCCACTGCGGCAGTCATCTCCGGACCCTTGTGGATGTTCTTAGCCAAAAGCTGAGCTCCTTCTGAAAGCATCCAAGCCTTCGTCTCCTGAAGATCTTCCACTTTGGCTTTCAAAGAAACATTCTCCGACCCCATTTCTTCCTCGCGCTTTTTCATCTCCTCTATGCGTTCCTTCAAATCAGCTTCGCCTGATTTAAGCGCGTCTCGTTCTGGAAAAAGTGTTAGAAAAACAGGAGAACTAAGAAACAAGTTAAACTAGAAAGAAGACGTACCGGCCATCATGCTCTCATAAGCAAGACGCGCCTTATTAAGAGAATCCTCCATCTTCGACAAAACAACCTTGTGCTCTTCGTCCTTCCGCCTCATCGATTCAGAAAAAGTCGAGAACTCCGAAGAAATCTTATCCCTGTCCTCCGCAGCAGCAGCAGCGGCAGCCTGGGACGATTGATTTTGAGCAATCAAAGAGTTAACCTTTTCTTGCTGAGATTGAAGGTCTTGGGTCAATTGGGCTATTTTCTTCGCCGCCTCCGGACTCCTCTGAACTTTACGCTTCAGGGAACGAGCTTCCTTCTCTAATTCCTCCCTTACCGACTCCGCTTCCACCCACCGACGATATAGCTCCGTCACGAAGATATTCGATTGGGCTTGATTAGTCAAAACCGCAGCCCCTAAATCCGGGTTCTTCATCTTCCGACTCCTTGCATGATCTATTGGAGTGTTGATGTTGAAAAGCATAGTTCTGGCAACCAAAGTATCCATCACCGAATCTTTGTTCCGGATGTCCCAGTCAGGAACGAACTTTTCTTCGGCAGTTGCTGGGTCGATATCCATGTCATCCGAAAACAAATCTGCATATCGAAAAAAGGACATCAACTCAGGTCCGAACCAAGACGAGGGAAGAGAGGACACTTGATCTTCCTCATCATCTGCAAAACAGTCCGGACCCAAGGATGAGCCTAAGTGCGTACCTGAAAAAGTCACCACCTTTGGCTCACCATGAGTTTTTCCCTTATCCGTAACCGCCGGATTCTCCATTTCCATGCTCTCCACCTCGCTATCAGGTACAAAGCCACCTGAATAGACAGGAGTTGGTTTGTTACGAGCCAATGCGGCTTCTTCCCTAGAAAACTTACCAACGGTAAGATGTTCATCCAGTTCAGCCATCACATTACCTTCGGAATGAGAACTTTTCCTTGATTTCTTCGACTGAGGCAAAGGAAGAGGGTCGGTAGCACGAATTTGAGCTGGCTCATTTTTCCTCTTATGAGGGCGAGCCTTTAGAACAACGCCTGACAGATCCGTGCCTGACGTAACACCCTTGTTTTTTAAAGAAGAAGGTCGAAATTGTAAAGCCTCGTCCAGATTGCGGAGCTCCGGATCACTGTCCACATCGTCAAGTAAAGACTTCTTACCGGTTCGTGATCCGGAGGAACCTTCAGCATCTTTTAAAGATAATGGAAAGGAAGAAGTAGCCTCAGCAGCAATGTGTTCAGGCACATCCTGAGGGATAGAAGAAGCTGCTTCTGCAACAGAAGGCTCGGTCGCGTTTTCAGTAACCTCCGGACGAATTGGCTGGGCCGAAGATGCCACTTGTTTCATAAAAGGAACCTCCTCCTCGCCTTGATCTCCAAAGTCAAAATCCAAAACATCCATGTTCGGAACTTTTAAGGCATCAAGGAGAGACATCGCGACACCTGCGTCCCCAAAACAGAAAGTTAGTAAAATAAACAAGTAATGGTGCCGAAGGGGATGAAAAGGGCCGAAACTTACGATCACTCTTTCGGCTAATAATCGGCCATTCATTATCCCCTCGGGCCCAGGAAAAACTGACACGACCTAACCAAAGGAAATGCTCGGGAAGGGGACGAATGAGAGATTTATGATCAATCAGGGCACGGATAAGATTTTCATCATAAATAAAGTCTTCATCAAAGGACATCGTTTGATCCTTGAATCGCCACCTCATATCCTCCGGCAGACAGCGGTCATCCAACCAGAAAAAATTATCTTTCCAGTTCTTCAGACTAGACCGCTCGCCAGAGGATGGGGAAGGAACATTCTTCCGGTGCGCAAATGTGAACCAATCTCCAGCCGTTATAAACTCGTAAAAATAACGAAAAACGTTCAGATCCGGTTTCCGATCTAAGGCTCGGCAAGAAATTTCAAAGTGGTTAATACGGCTAAGGCCGAAGGGGTTAACCTGACAAATATGGACCCTAAAACATTGTAAAACCCTAATCAAGAAACGAGAGAAAGGAACCCTATAATTCGCGAAATTGCAGACGCGAGTATAAAAGGGAAACTTCCCCTGACGGAACGGATATATTGCTTCCCTTTCGGAGGGTAGGATCGGGTGAAGATCTAAAGGAATCCGATAATCCCTAATAAACTTATCCAACTGACGTTGGGTAAGCACACTCACACTCTCCGCAAGATTCTCCTTACCCGGAGCCATTTCATAAATAAGAAGTTTAAGTAAAAGAAATGGACGCACCTTGAGGAAGAAGAAGAGACTCAAGAGAAGAGGGTAACAGCAGAGAAAAAAGATGAGAGAAAAAGAGGGTGAAAATGAAATGGTAAAAACTGATTATATAAGGGTTTGAGTCGGTCACAGGGTAGTCACATCAACCGTCACTTCCCACAAATTCCAACACAAGGAATTTCTACCGTCACAGGTAGGTGACCGACCGACAAATCACAAAGGTCACCCACGCCATGTCATCACCATTCAAAACATACCACGTCATCGACTCAGACCACTCCCGTAGCGACACGTCATCCAAACAGAACAAAAACTTGAAGTAATAGTTTGCTAAGTTTTTACAAAGACTTACCAAACTGGGGGACTTGAAGATACATGTCCGAGGCCGGACATGACTCTCAGGACGAACAAGACTCCACTTGAACGTACATCCGAATAATGTCCGTCCAACACCCTATACCTCCGAAGACGAACCTCCATTCAAGTGCGTCTGGACGGATGATGTCATCTAAGTTGACTACTATAAATACCCCATCAAGTACAAAGCCAAGTACGATTTTCTGAACCTTCGTCCTTACTTTCTCTCTCTATTTTCTCTCTCTACCAATACTTATCCTCACGCCGGAGGGTGGTCGCAGAGAGGCCCTCCCATCTCTGCGGCGAGCCTAACGGTTTTCTGTTTTGCAGGACTGTTCCTCAAGTTCTCTCGTAAGATCCAAACCCTCGTTTACAGGCTCCGGCCTAGACACGATTCTTTGGTTCTTCAATTTCTGTCATTTTGATTGTGTTATATTCCCTTTTTGATAGCTGTTACTTTCATCCACAGAACATGCGTCTGTGTGTTAATCGCTAGAAATAGTCACCAAATTTAACCGCTCTTTAGCCATTGGTGTGATAATTGGGTGTTTCCAAAGTTATTATGTCACATATATAAAATAAATAAAACCTATAATATGAGGATAGATGGTTGTGGTGTGTTTCTTTTGCTTCAAGTTATTATAATCTCTTTAATGCTGTTGAGTGTTTCATGCTTATAATTATTTAAAGAATAATTAACTGATGAAACTAGAGTGTAGCAAGTTTAGCTCATTATTTGATAACCCAGCCTTTTTGTTGTGGGTGCTAGCTAAGTATTAAACTGTAAATTGAAATGAAAATGGTATAATTGTCATTTGTCACATCCAAACATAAGCAGAAGTAGATAACTGGACTATAAACTGATATAGGCTTCACCAGATAAACTATAAATTGGAATGAATATGGTATAATCGTTGCATCCAAACAGTACTGATGTATGACCTTTTTCTTACATTCTCCTAATGTTGTATTTGGTGGCTTATGTGCAGCATTATCTAGTATCAGTCTGACAAAAACACCTGAAGATGAATGTTGAATGTTCGTCTAACGCTCAACGATTGTCGTCGACTACAATCAACACACTCCCTCAAACCATAATAGAAAACATCCTATGTTTTTTACCTATTCGAGAGGCAGCACGGACAAGTATCCTCTCTAGGGAATGGAGGTACAAGTGGACCACAATTCCCAAACTTGAGTTTGGTTCGTCTACTTTGTCCAAAGGAAAAAACAAAGAGAAGCTACCATCTAACATAGCAAGTGCAAGGAAAAGCATGGACAAAAGGTGTAAACTTTTCAATGCTATACACTAAGTTCTGTTAATGCACCAGGGTCCAATACACGAGTTCACCTTTCACTCGAACAAAAGCTACCTCTTTTATGAACTTGATCAAATAATATTTCATTTGTCAAGGAACCATACTGTCAAGAAATTAACACTTGCGTTTGATTATATGTTTTCGTATAAGTTACCCTTATGCGCCTTCTCTTTGCATCAGTTAAAACTGACCTAGATCTCCGTAATGTTGATATTGACCATCAACCAATATTCAGTGGATTTGGTAGCCTTAGAAGCTTATGCTTGTATGATGTAAAGATCTCAACAAAAGCTCTTCTTCATCTTTTATCTAATTGTCCATCACTTAAGAGGTTCACTTTGGTAAGTTCTCGCTTGAATATTTATTCTCGTGGGCTTTTTAAACTTATCTGAATATTGTAAGTTACTGCAGCTAGGATCTATCTGTGATAAAGATTGCACAATTATTGAGCTATTTGATTGTCTACATCTGATTGAAGATCTCACTATCTATGGGTACGATGCCCATCAGGTAATATTTGTTTTTCCACATAATATATAAGTGAAAGAAAAGAAAATCAAACTTTGGTTGTAAAATTTTGTTTGCTTATTGTAGCTTGTTCTAGACTCGGTTCCAGAAGAGCTTTCAACCTCACTAATCCACCTCAAATACTTTTGTTTCAAAGAAATGTCTTTAGATGACGACGATCAATTAACTTTTCTTGCTGTTTTGCTCAAATGTTCCCCAAACTTGGAGCAAATGGAGCTAGAGGTAAATATGTTATTTTAATTCTCACCAAAATCTACTGACAAAAATAATGACAACCCTTTCTATAGGCTGCTGAACTGGGGTATTATGATGAAAATGAGATATATTCTGGTATATTGGAAAAATACTTAGATGTTTGGATGGAGCATCTGAAGGAATTGGTGATTTATTATTTTAACAACTCGAAGCATTCAATGGAGTTTGTGAAGTTTATCATCTCCAGGTCTCCTAAGTTGAAGAAGGTGTTGTTGATAAGTAGTGTGGTTGATGAGAAGGATGAAGAGTTGGAGATGTTAAAAGTTCTCTTACAGGCCCCACGCGCATCACCGGTAGAAATCGTTGTAAAGTAGTTGGGACGGGACGGGACACGACAACATCAAAGACTTTAGATAACTCAAGAATTAGTTTAAAGAAGTATGATGATAATCTAGACGTATTGCTACATGTTTTTCTGCTTATATTAGTCAGTTATTTTGGATGCTGGTATTCACAATAGGTGTACTCAAAACTAGGGGTGTATATGAGTTAATTGCTCAAAATCGACTCGTTAGAAGCTCGTGTCTATTTGATTTCAATGAGCTTCTCAATGAACTTGATATCTGGGCATTCATATCGGACTCTCTATGTTGCGATCTGTTTCTAAAGTATAAAGGAATGTGTGTTTTCTATTATTATATAGGCATCTCCATCACCAGATATGTTTATCTTGATCTGTTAGCCGAGTTGCTAGACCTCTGCCAGCTGGCCTACGCAAGTACTTATAAGACAACAACACTCCAATATGAAGATCAAGATCTAAACTCATAGGGACTATCCGGGCATTTTTCTCTTATGTGCCCAATAAGACTAAAGGGTATGGGGGCCGGCTAGGACCGGCGCCGGTCCCCCACACCGCCCCCTGAGGGTCGGCTCGGCCCAATCGACTCCCCTCAGACGAATTAGACGGGGCCCCACTTCAAAAAACTAGCCGTTTCCAACGGCATTTTTCTTTAAAAAAAAAAAAAATCATTTTTCAATTTAAATACCCTATATCTCATCCATTTTTATACAATTCTATCCCATTCTACTCCCATTCTTCTCCAATTCTCTTCCTTTTTTATAAAAAACACTCCATATTTTTTATACCTTTTTCTCTAAATCATGAATCCTTTCAACCCAAACAATCCCAACCCAAACAACCCCAACCCGAATAATTACAACCCGAACCAACCTAACTTTTTTTCGACCCCCGCTTACACTCCGAGTATGGATCAATCGTGGGGAGCTCCGCAATTTCCTTTTTCGGGTTTCCAACAAACACCCAACGCATTCTCACAAATGTCTCAAGTTCAACAACTCCAACAATACCAAGCACTACAACAAATCATGCAACGCAACTCGTTTGAACAACTCCAATCGCAACCGCCAACTTCCCAACCGGTTCAAATTGACGATGATGATGATGAAGAAGTCGTCCCCGAATCGCCACCGCAAGAGCTCAACCGAAAAAAAAACAAGGGGAAGGGGAAGAAGGTTGAAAACGTACCCGAAACCGCGCCAAAAAGCGGTTCGAGAAAACCGGGGAGACCTTGGACGAAAGTAGAGGAGGAGGCGCTAGCAATGGCGTTTACTAAGTCCTCTACTAACCCGATAGTCGGTATGAACCAAAGTTTAAATTTTTAATTTAAATTTTAAAAGTTTTAAATTTTTATTTTTACTAATGCATTATTTTTTAAAATTTAGGAAACAATCAAACGGGTGATAGTTTTTGGAAGAAGGCAACGGCTAAATTTCATGAGATTATGGAGCATAGCTCGGATCGTGATGTAGAAGCCGTCTCGGGCAAGTGGCGTAAAATGAGCAAGATCATCAATAACTTTAACGCAATTTATAACCAAATTTACACTTGTCCTCCTAGCGGGAGTAACGAGACGGACGACCCGGAAGATGACGAGGACGTGTTGCCCATTCACGAGGCGGAACGTCCCACCGGGAGGGACAAAGCAAAAAAAGAGGCGGCCGGAAAGCGCAAAGGGACCGGCTCGAGTGGAGGGGGCGGCCCGAAGGCATCGGCGAAAATGGACGAGTTGATAAACGAATTCCGTTCGTTCAAAGAGTTCGCGGCCGAAAAATACACTCACAAGAAAACCGTGTCGGCCGACTATGCTCGAGCGGAGGATTTTAGGATCATGAGGTTGGATCTCGACTCGGTTCCGGAGGATGAACGCGAGGTTTATCGGAGGATGAAAGAAGAGGTGAAGAAAAAATGGACGTCGTAGGTTGTTTTTTTATTTTTAGGAAATGTAATTTTTTTTTTCGGTAATGTTTTTTTTTTTTTTAGGAAATGTAATTTTTTTTATGTTATGAAGTGATTTTATTTATGTTGTTTTATGTTGTATTTTTTAACTTTTATAAAATTTTTATTAAGTTAATAAATTAAAAGTTAGAAAATTATAAAATAATAAGGTGGGGTAGCCTCATCCTCCATCCCCCTCAAATATGAAGGAGGCCCATCCCACACGAGCAGGTGACGTGGCGCTGACGTGGCGGCTCATCCCCTCCAAACCCATCCTCTCCATACCCTTTAGTCTAACTATTGAGCAAATAATCTGAGACACCTGATCTCAATGTACCGTAATGATTGGTACTACACCACTTGAATCTATGGCACAATAATATACATGGGGATTGAGGTCACTCCTAAATTTGGGTACCCTATTTCATATAAATTTTTTTAGATATTCAAATTGTCAAAACATCCAATCATGTGACTTGGTCAGGGGCGGATCTATGTGGGAGCCAGGGGGTGCACGGGATACCCCTCAACTTCCTCGATGAAGTGCAATTTGTTATTTCATCTCCGTTTTGTTTATGGGGAATACCCCTAAGGGGAGTGGGGTGGTTCACTAGTGATAGTTTCTATCACTCCCACTATCCAATCAAATCATGCCATGTCAGCACCCAATATTCTATCACTAGTGATAGAACTGTAGACGGGGTGGTATCACTAGTGATGGATTTCTATCACTCCCAAATTTTTTTAATTTTTTATTTTAAATTCCATTTGAATAAAAGATTGTCAACTCACATACAAGATTGGTCCAATTAGAAAATAGAAGCTTTAAATATTGTCGGCCATTTGGATAAAATAGTGCTTTAAAATTCCATTTGGATAAATGATTGTCAGACTTCACAACAACAACTTCGAAATATAACGCGTTAATAATTCCACGCGTTTAAAAAATAACGTGTTAAATTAACGGCGGCGGCGGTGTAGCGTTGTAAAATAACGCGTGATCGGGGTGGTATAACGGACCACCCCGTGTGCCCTAAGCAAATACTTGGATGCCCCTCAGTATAGAAGTTGAGAATAAAAGAAAATTTCGTTCAAAAAACACTTGCAGCGGTACCTTTTGTTTGGAGAAGATGAAGTTAAAAAGATAAGTCTTCATATGTTGTTGACAGGAAGGTGGATCACAACCCAACCATAGTCAGCCACATGGCTTGTTGTGAGTGCAATTTAATAAAAGGTCTCCATGTCAAAGTTAACCGCAAAAGTCACAAATAAATGTGTGTACTGAATTATTAATGATCAAATAGACATATTACTTATGATATTATTTTGATTGATTAAATATCTGCACTTCTAAAACTTAAGGATATAAGATTGTGTACTTATTATATAAATGGATTGTATTATATAATAATTGTCTTAGTTTTTTAACTCATTTCTACATCATATACTTTAAATAATATACATTTTTAACCCATTTAATTTATTTATTTTCTAATAATTTACATTTGTTAACTTTTAAAAAAAAAGTTAAATACGTATGTGTGTTTATTTTTTTTTACTTTATAATTATCGTTGAAAACAGAGTTTTATTAAAATAAAATATAATTTAATATCATAAGCCATAGCATTCATTTATGTGGTTTCAGTTGATATAAAACATATGTCTTTGTTTTTTTTGGGCATTTGGGTATTCTCTTTTAGTAGCAGTTATAACAAGTTTTGGTATCATAACGAAGCAAACCGATACCAAATGAATTCCCGACGCAAAGCGCAGAAGAATCCCACTAGTATCATAATATAATTTCTAAATCTTATTTCAACTCGTCGGTCTGTAACCTAGTTATTATGTATATGCTAGTCACACATGAATGACCCTAGGTAAAACAAAATTCCAAGGGCCCAGTTTTACTAGTCGCACAGGAACCGTAAGGGTCTTTCGATTCTTAGGGACGACCCTAGGTAAAAAAAAATTAGGATACCCCTGAATTTTTCTTCTAGATCCGCCACTGGACTTGGTAAATATGTAAACATACAACTTCGTTAATTCGAAATCGTATAGTTACTACGGGTAAGTGTTACTATTAAAAAAATTGTAAATAAAATTGGAGTGGTAATAAAATAGTTAGTGGTTCGGTAAAATAGTTAACAAAAATACAAAATAGATGATTTCAGGGTTTTATGCCTCCTGTTTTCATCTTTAACTAGGGGTGTAAAAAGCCTAGAGGCTAGAGAGCTACTCGTTATCGGCTCGGTTAAAAGCTCGAACAATCCGAGCTTTAACGAGCCCGAGCCTGAAATAGAGCTCGTTTCTTTATCGAGCCTGAAATACAAAGCTCGTTTAGGCTAAATGACTAAACGAGCCCAAACACTATTTTATTTTTTAGAGTAAATTGCCAAAATCGTCCCTGAGGTTTGGGTATGTTAGTCATTTTCATCCAAAACAACTTTTTTGTACCATATAGTCCTTCACTTTTGGGATTTTTTGTCATTTTCATCCAAACGCCTGACTTTTTTGTCAAAATCGTCCCTGAGATTTGGGATTTTTTGCCATTTTCATCTAAATGTTTGATAGAAAAAATAAAACAAATTAGATGTTTGGATGAAAATGGCAAAAAATCCCAAAGGTGAAGGACAATATTGTACAAAAAAGTTGTTTTGGATGAAAATGGCTAACATGCCCAAACCTCAAGGACGATTTTGACAATTTACTCTATTTTTATATATACTATAATAATAATGATGATAACATTGGCGGGCCGAGCTTTGACTCGTTCAAGTGATATTGAAGTGAGATTGAGCCTAGCTTTTAGCTCGTTTGAGGTGGTTCCCAAAATAGCTTGAGCCGAGTCGAGCTCGAGCTTTGAGTTTTACTCGCGAGCCGAGCTCGAGCTCAAATAAGTAGGCTCGAACCGAGTCGATCTCGAGCTCGAGCTTCATAAAGACATGACAAGCCAAGCTCGAGCCCAGTCAAGCTCGGGCTTGGCTCGGCTCGTTTACACCCTGATCTTAAGTCATAGATGTTTTCCTTTTTGATAACTGTTACTTTCTATTTCAAATTCCTTTTTGACTCACCGAGTGTGAAAGAAAACCCTAATTGAGTACCCATCAACACAGATTCTCATAAACGCATTTCAATTCAGGTATTGTTTCGGTTATTTTAGGGTTTATGAGTTGTTTCATGCCTTCTGTTTTCCTTTTCCTTTTCAAGAGATAGATGTTTGATTTTAGGTTTTTATTTCTGTCATTTTGATCGTGTTATATTCCCTTTTTGATAGTTGTTACTTTCATAAGTCTTTTACTTTCATCCACAGAACATGCATCTGTGTGTTAGTCGATAGAAATAGTGACCAAATGTAACAGCTCATTAGTTGTTGGTGCGATAAATGGGTATTTCGAAAGTTATAAAATAAATAAAAGCTATAATATAAAGTGTTGGAGGATAGATGGTTGTGGTGTGTTTCTTTTGCTTGAACTTGTTATAATCTCTTTGATGGTGTTGAGTGTTTCCTGCTTATAACTATTTAAATAATTAGTTGATGAAAGTAGAGTCAGTGGCGAATCCAGGAAATATTTTTAGGGGGTTCCTTTTGTTAGATTCTCACTAATTCTCACTATTTTTTTCCAAATCATACAAGGTTTACCCTAAAATTTTCTATTTTTTCCAAACGAAGGGGGTTCCCGGGAACCCAGGAACCCCCCCTGGATCCGCCCATGAGTAGAGTGTAGCAAGTTTAAACTGTTTATATAACCCTTTATAAATTAATGATAAGCAAAAGTAGATCACTGGAGTATAAGCTGATATAGGGTTCAGCAGATAAACTATACATGGATTGAAAATGGTATAATTGTTGCATCAAAACACTGATGCATGACCATTTTCTTTGAGTTGTTTAATTTTTAGACTTTGTGTTGTACTTTATTCCCCTAATCTTGTATTTGGCACCTTATGTGCAGCATTATCTAGTATCAATCTGACAAAAACACCTGAAGATGAATGCTGAATGTTCGTCTAACGCTCAACGATTGTCTTCGACTACAATCAGCACACTTCCTCAAACCATAATAGAAAACATTCTATGTCTTTTACCAATTGAAGAGGCAGCAAGGACAAGTATCCTCTCAAGGGAATGGAGGTACAAGTGGACCACTATTCCCAAACTAAAGTTTTATTGGTCCACCTTGTACAATAGAACAACTGAAGAGAATCAGCACCAGACGCGTAAACTTTTCAATGCAATACACCAAGTTCTGTTAATGCGCCAGGGTCCAATACACGAGTTCACCTTTCACTCGAACAAAAGCTGCCGCTTTTATGAACTCGATCAAATAATATTTCATTTGTCAAGGAACCATACTGTCAAGAAATTAACACTTGCGTTTGATTATATGGATTCGTATAAGTTACCCTTATGTGCCTTCTCTTTGCATCAGTTAACAGACCTAGATCTCTGTTATGTCAATCTTGACCATCAACCAATATTCAGTGGATTTGGTAGCCTTAGAAGCTTATCCTTGATAAAAGTAAAGATCTCTACAAAAGCTTTTCTTCATCTTCTATCAAATTGTCCATCACTTAAGAGGTTCAATCTGGTAAGTTCTCACTTAGATGCATATTCTCATGGGCTTTTGAAACTTATCTGAATATTGTAAGTTGCTGCAGCAAGGAGATATCGGTTCTAAAGATTGCACCATCATTGAGCTATTCGAGTGTTTGCCTGTGATTGAACATCTTACTATCTGGGGGAACTGTGTCCATCCGGTAATATTCATTTAACCATGTTATATATAAGCGGAAGAAAAGAAAATTAAACTTTGGTTGTAAATTTTTGTTTTTGCATATGGTTGAAGTGGCTTGTTCTAGATTCTATTCCAAAAGAGCTTCCAACCACACTAATCCACCTCAAATGCTTTCGTTTTAACAATATTTGTTTCGTTGACGACCATGGATTAACTTTTCTTGCTGTTTTGATCAAATGTTCCCCGAACTTGGAGAAAATTGAGCTAGAGGTAAATCTTTTTTTATCCTATATATTTTAGTTCTCGCCAAAATCCACTAACAAAAATAATGTCGACCCTTCCCTTCCTGTAGATTGATGATTGTATTGTTGACGACAATGAGATATGTTGTGGTATATTGGAAGAATATTCAGATGTTCGGTTGGAGCATCTGAAGGAATTGGAGATCATGTGTTTCAGCAACTTGAAACATGTGATAGAGTTTGTGAAGTTTATCTTGGCAAGGTCGCCTAAGCTAAAGAGGGTGATCTTAAATAGCTTTGTTGAAAAGGATGAAGAGTCGGATATTTTAACATTTCTCTCACAGGCCCCACACGCATCACAGGAAGAAATCGTTGTGAGATGTATCACAGACTAGTTGTATTGCTACTTGTATTTCTGTGTTTTCTTTCTGGTTAGTCTATGGAGTTCTTTTGAATGTTGACTTTCACTTTCATAGCACGTGTACTCAAAATTAGGGTAATGATCTTCATATGCAAATATGCAATCAATCAATTTGAGTAGTATTTTCTACAGTCTTTAGTTTGAGCCATTTTGGGAGCACTGTTAGTATTTTGACTTAAAACTGAACTGAATCTTCTATAACACATTGGTTGAACATTGTGGACACTCTAGAAAGTGCATATGCCACATAATTCCCCTTCAAGCCTAACAAATTTGATAACCATTTCATTTGAGAGGAGTGCTCAACCTTTTTTCCATCAGATATTTCAGGCTAAATACCCCTTTTTGCTTCCTTAAGACAACTAAATTCTAGTCCAAAGCTCTTTCTGATATGGTGACCATTGTATTGTAAAGCTTCTCCTATAACTTAAGCATCAGTCTTCATTACAAACTCTTCCGCGAAATCTTGGAGTTTGAGCATTGGGTTATGGTCATGGCATATTTCTTTATAAACGTCCTACAATAGCCAATCAACCCTACAACTAGGGGGCAAACGAGCCGAGTCCGAGCTCGAGCTAGTTTAACATATAAAAGCTCAAGCTCGGCTCGAAGGTAATTTTCAAGCTCGAGCTCGGCTCGGGCTTGACTCGTTTAGTATTTATTAATTAATTTATATTAATTATAATTATTATTATTCATATAATTTAGTTATATTTTTATATTTATATAAATGGTAATTATTATTATATAAATATATGTTTAATATATTAATAAAAGAATATATAAACAGAAAGCTCGTTTAGGCTCGCGAGCCGGCTCGAGCTCGATAAGCGAAGCTCGGGCTTGGGCTCGTTTACTAAATGAACTTGTTTTTAGGCTCGGGCTCGAGCTCAGGAGCGGACCTACCCACGATGGTGGGTGGGCGGCCGCACCCCTTGAAAAAAAGGTTTTTAGTGCTAATTTTCGTCTAAAATCCCAACCGCACCCCTTGGATTTTTTTTCAACCGTACCCCTTGAAAATTTTCAACCGCTCTTCTTAGAAAAAATATTATGAATTTATAAAAAAAATAAACACTAATTATTATGAATATCTAAGTATATAACACAATTTGTATAATTATTCTTTAATCACTTATTCACTTACTTAACCCAATCTACAATCTAATTTTACTAACCCAACTACCCAAGCCCAAACCCAACCCAAAGATTTATCCTTTTTTTATTGATTGTTTTTTGTTGTTTTATGTGGTGATTAGGAGAAAATATAGATGTATAAGGGTTTGATCTTTTTATGTTTTTTGATTTTTTTTAGTTGTTCTAGACTTGTATTTAATGATTTTGTTGTTTTATTTTAAGTTTTGTTTGTTTAAATGATTACTAATCAACATTTAAAACAAGGGTTTGAATGTTTGAAAACTAAAATTGAAAATTATGGACCATGGTATTGGTTGAACATTATTGTTTATTTTGTTTAAGTGTTTTTGTTTTATGAACTTACGGAGCAAATTTATATGTGATAAGAACCATGCTAGAGAAGTTATGGCGCGATTTCTCAAGAGGAAATGGGTTAGACCACTTTTTTTGTCGGATTCTTCTAGTTAAAGACCAAATTATGTCTTAGATAAGTTTTTTGTTGTTTTATTTAATGATTAGGAGAAATAGAAGTAGGCAGCATTTGAACTTTGATGGTTTTTTGTTGTTAATTTACTTACTTATGAAGGTTTTTTTATGTTGTTTAGTGTTTTACTCGTAACTTTGTTTGTTAATGTGATAGAAAGTTAGAAAATAGGGTTGATTGTTTGAAAAATTGAAATTGACCCGACCCGACCCGATCTGATCCAGCTCGCAAAACTTGTTTGTTTATGTTTACTGGGTTACATAACCCGACCCGACCCGATCCGACCCGCTATGAACTGAATTTTTTATATAGCTAGAGGCCTAAAATTTTTCAATTTTTTCCGCACCCCCAGGAAAAAATTTCTGGGTCCGCCACTGCTCGAGCTCGTTTAAGCTCGGCTCATTCGAGCTTTTTTTCGAGCCGAGCTCGATTAACTCGGCTCGTTTGCCACCCTACCTACAACTACTATACTATTTGATGGTTTTTGGAACTAGCTTTTGTTTCATAGGTACAACTTTTGTAAAACCCCTGCCCATGAATATAAAGTGTCCAAAGTATTCTGCACTCAAATCTTAGCCTATTCACCACCACATGTCAAAATGCTTTCCTACATGGCCCCTTAATGAAACAGCATACTGCAACTCAAACTCACAGTGAAGATTCAAAAACTAATAACTGTTAGGCTCGTCACAGAGATGGGAGGGCCGCTCTGTTGTAGAGAGAGAAAATAGACATAAACTTTTAAAGAAAGTAAAATCGTAAATTTGTCAAACATTAGGGTATCCGAAGTGGAGTCGGCAAAGTGTGGTAAAGTGAGTTTACCACTCGGTAAACACCACCACCAACACTAGTTTACCGCTCAAACTTTACCAAATCGGTGGTGGGTTGTCGATGCGGTGAAGAGTGTGTGTGTGTGTGGTGGGGTGGGGTCCATGCCATCTCAACCAATCACACATTTTTCTTTTTTTTTTTTTTTAAAAAGTTTACCACTTCAGCAAGTGTCTAAACCATTGCTAACACTTTTCAGCAAAGTTTAAACACTTTCTAGTCCCATCCATCCACACAGTCACATTGTTCACTCACCGAGTGTGAAGAAGGTTAGGGTTTATGATACGCATAAACTCATTCCAATTCCGGTATTATTTCGCTGATTTTAGTGTTTATGAGCCTTCTGTTTTCATTTCAAGTCATAGATGTTTGATTTTTGGGTAATATTTCGGTTATTTTTTGGGTTTATTACGGTGATATTAGGGTTTATATTTCTGTGATATTTTGATTTTGTTATGAACCTCGGTTCCCTTTTTGATAATTGTTACTATCAATTTCAACATTCATATGCTAAGTCTGTATACTTCCATCGACAGTACATGCATCTGTGTTTATCCATAGAAATAGTGACCAAATTTAACATGTCACTAAATTATAATTATTTACAGAATTAAATTGATGAAACACGAGTAAAGTAAGTTCAACTCATCTTTAGATAATCCTCTTTGTTGTGTGTGATTAAACTGATTATGTGAGCTTCATAAGTTAATCATAAGCAAAAGCGGATCACTGGACTATAAACTGATATCGGGCCCATCAGATAAACTATAAATTGGAATGAAAACGGTATAATCGTCGCATCCAAACAGTAATGTATGACCTTGAATTATTATACTTTGTGTTGTACAGTCTCCTAATGATGTATATGGCAGCTTATGTGCAGCATTATATACTATCAATCTGACAAAAACAACCTAAGATGAAAGCTAAACGTCCGACTAAAGCTCAACGGTTGTCGTCGACTACAATCAACACACTCCCTCAAACCATAATAGAAAACATCCTATGTCTTTTACCAATTAAAGAGGCAGCACGGACAAGTATCCTCTCAAGGGAATGGAGGTACAAGTGGACCACTATTCCCAAACTTGACTTTTGTTCGTCTACTGTGCCTGAAATTAGAACTCGAGAGAATCAAACATCTCACGTAGAATGGGCAAGGACAAATATGGAATGGAGGCGTAAACTTTTCAATGCAATACACCAAGTTCTGTTAATGCGCCAGGGTCCAATACACGAGTTCACCTTTAACCCGATCGGAACCTACAACTGTTTTGAACTTGATCAAATAATATTTCATTTGTCTAGGAACCATGCTATCAAGAAATTAAAACTAGCGTTTAATTATCATTGGTTTTCGACTTCGTATAAGTTACCCTTATGTGCCTTCTCTATGCATCAGTTAACAGACCTAGATCTCCGTTATGTTGATATTGACCATCAACCAATATTCAGTGGATTTGGTAGCCTTAGAAGCTTATGCTTGTGTTCTGTAAAGATCTCTAAAAAAGCTCTTCTTCATCTTTTATCTAATTGTCCATCGCTTAAGAGGTTCAGTCTGGTAAGTTCTCGCTTGAATATGTATTCTCATGGGCTTTTTAAACTTATCTGAATATTGTAAGTTGCTGCAGCAGGATATCCGTTCTAAAGATTGCACCATCATTGAGCTATTCGAGTGTTTGCCTGTGATTGAACATCTGACTATCTATGGGGATGTTGCCTTTCCGGTATTATTTTTATTTATCCACATTATATGTAACTGAAAGAAAAGAAAATCAAACTTTGGTTGTAAAATTTTGTTTGCTTATTGTAGAAGTGGCTTGTTCTAGACTCGGTTCCAAACGAGCTTCCAACCTCACTAATCCACCTCAAGTACTTTTGTTTTAACGAACTGTATTTCGGTGAAGACCATGGATTAATCTTTCTTCTTATTTTGATCAAATGTTCCCCAAACTTGGAGAAAATTGAGCTAGACGTAAATCTTTTTTTTTTTACTATTTATTTTAGTTCCCGCCAAAATCCACTGACAAAAATAGTGACGACACTTCCTGTAGATTGAAGAGGGTATTGGTGATGACAATGAGACGTGGTTTGGTATATTGGAAGAAAATTCAGATGTTCGGTTGGAGCATCTGAAGGAATTGGAGATTCACCGTTTCAGCAACTTGGAGCGTGAGATGGAGCTTGTGACGGTTATCTTGGCAAGGTCACCCAAGCTGAAGAAGGTGATCTTACATAGTTTGGTTGAAAAGGATGAAGAGTCGGATATGTTAAAAATTCTATTACAAGCCCCACGCGCATCACCTGTAGAAATCATTGCGAGATCTATGATAGATTAGTTGTAATGCTACTTTTTTGTGTTTTCTTTCTGGTTAGTCTATGGAGTTCTTTTGGATGTTGGCAATTACTCAACTAGGGTATGTATATTCATAATGATTATTAAATGAATCAAATCCGAGTTAGAGCTCGTGTTTGTAGAACTGTTTTCAAGTTAAACTTGAGCTTTAAAAATATTGTTGTGATGTGTTTCTTTTGCTTGAAGTGGTTATAATCACTTTGATGGTGTTGATTGTTTCAAATTGTAATTATTTAAAGAATTAATTGATGAAACATGAGTACAGTAAGTTTAACTCATCTTTTGATAATCCACTGTGTTGTGTGCTGTAAGTGTTAAATTGATTACATAACCCTTTATCATAAGCAAAAATAATCAGCCTCATGACCTTCAAGTAGGCCTGTCAAAAATAACCAATAACCGAGTAGCCCAACCGACCCGTTTATGATTCAGGTAGAGCAGGGTTCGGCTTAGACTAGTACATACCTTGGTAGGCCATGGAAGCAATTCTCAACGAAAGTGATTATATAGTCCATTGGAGAGTTTTTGAGCCCAACGGGCTGGATTTCATGGGTCCTGGGTGTTTACTCACCTGAGTCCATTTTCCGTGGTGAGTAGTACATGAACACTGGTGACTGGTCCAGGTGCTGGTGTCGATAAATGGGTCAAATGGTCCAGGTGCTGGTGTCGATAAATGACTGGTGACTGGTCCAGGTGGGGGTCGTAAACCATGTTAAGTAGCACTGAACGACAACCAAAACTGAGAGAAAACGTAAAATAACCAAGTGACTCACATGACGAAGTCGAATTTGTACCGACACGTATTAGAAATAATTAATAATAGTAAAATTGGTTATGTAATAATATTGATAAAAGTATAAAACAGATGAAGTTCCATTAATACAGACACACTATTTACTTACCGATGGTGAAAGAAAGTTAGGGTTTATGAGTTGAGTATCCATCTACACAAACACTCGTAAACGCATTCCAGTTCAGGTACTATTTCGCTGATTTTAGGGTTTATATGCCTTCTGTTTCATTTCAACTCATAGATGTTTGATATTAGGGTTTTATTTCGGTTATTTCTGTGATATTTTGCTTTTGTTATGAATCTATGTATCCGTTTTTTTATAACTATTACTTTCAATTTCCACATTTATAAGTTGTATAGTTTCATCCACAGAACATTACATCTATGTTAAGGCCATCCGTAGTCATAAGGCCCTTTTGGGGGCGTTATGCGACATGTGGCATGCCACGTCACCACGGGGCGTTATGCAAGTTGAGGCCGTAGTCATAAAGCCCCTTTGTCATCATTACTCGTTATTTTAATTTTCATTTTTTTAATTAATTTCTAAGTTTTTTAAAATTAAAAATCATTTCATTAAATAAAAAAAGAGTACAATAAAATTAAAAAAAAACATTAAACTAGAATAAAAACAGAAAATAAATAAAAAAAACTGCAAATAAATAAAAACAGAAAATTAATTAAAAAAAACTGAAATATGTTTAATTGCAGGGACCAAATATGTTTAAAAACCAATTTTGTAGGGACCAATTAATAAACCCTTCTTCCTTCTTCAATACCTGCAACAAACAGAAGAAACAGAGCATTACAAATATGTTTACAAATATGTATGTATAATTGCAGAGGAGAAAACCAGAAAAAAAAAACAAATAAATATTCAAACAAACCACAAAACGCCGCTATAATCCTCGCGCCCCACTTCAATTTGGCATTCATACCGCCCTTCGTGGCGGTGTTCCGAGGCGTTTTCCGGCGCTATAGGGGCCATAGTGCCCCACTACGTTTGATCTAATCGATAGAAATAGTGGCCAAATTTAACAGGTCATTAGCTGTTGGTGTGATAAATGGCCAATAGGTGTTTCCAAAGTTATTATGTCACATTTATTAATAAAAGAGTTAACTTTCGTTTTACTCCCTGTGGTTTGGTCATTTTAACGGTTTTGCTCCAATAGTTTAAAAATAGTCATTTTCCTCCCTGATCTTTCGAGTTTGTCGCCAGTTTGCTCCCTGGCTACGTTCAATTAAAAGTAGGGGTATTTCGGTAGTTTACTCCCCGGCTCTAACTCAATTAAAACGTTTAGTTAAAAATTGCGGTAGTCGTGGTCGGCAGGTTGTAGTTGCAAGTGGTGGTGGATGGTTGTGGATGGTGGTGGCCGGTAGAAAGAGTGGTTGGAAAGATGGAGGATCAGAAAAGAATTACTTATATACATTTAAATAAACAAGTTATAAGTTTATTTATGTGAAAAAACTTACATGTCTTTGCTTTTATCTATAAATTACCGAAATACTCTTCTAGTTAATGGATTTTTTGGATGGAGTTAGAAGCAGGGAGCAAAATGACGATAAGTTAGAAACATCAGGGAGGAAAATGACTATTTTTAAACTATTAGGGCAAAACCGTTAAAATGACTAAATCACAGGGAGCAAAATGAAAGTTAACTCTTAATAAAAGGGAAAATTACGAAAATGTCTCTTGACCAAGTGCATTTTCAAAATTGTCACCTTCCTGCGTCCTTGGAAGGTCCTCCCAGCCTCGGAAGCGTCCGCCTTTCGCGTTGAAGCGTCCGTTCCCTTTCAAGCGACACGTGTTGAAGCGTCCGTTCCCTTTCAAGCGTCGGCCAGGCATCGAAATTGCGTCAGTCACCGACGCATGATAACCATAATTTTTTTAATGCGTCCATGTGTACGTTTCCGAGGCCTGGCCGATGTTTCCGAGGCCTAGCCGACGCTTCCGAGGCCTGGACGACGCTTCCGAGGCATGGACGACGCTTCCGAGGCTTGACCCCGACGCTCCCCGATGCTTGACCGACGCTTCCCGATGCTTCCGTAAAAAAAATGGAAACTCAAAAGCCGTTTAACATTTACCGTTGCACACATTTACCCCACTATATAACCCGTTCACTTATCACTTAGCAAAACACCCGCCGTTTTCAAAAAAATTTGCAAACAAAAAAAATCAGCAGCCGTTTCAACTAGAAAAATCCGACGCCGTCAACGACCCGACAATGGCCACCTCCTGGACTGACGTTGAAGACATTGCTCTGTGCGAAGCATGGGAGCAGGCAATGATCGATCCTCCACCTCGAGGACACGGTGGGCTCTGGGTCCGTGTTCAACAAAATTTCGCCCAACTACGTGGTCCGGAACACAACCGGACCGTTGACGCACTATCCTCCAGGTTCCGTGTGCTGCGGTTGGAATGTGAGAGATTTAATCGATATTTCAAGAAAGTGGAGACAGAAATGCCGGACCTTGGTGAGGACGATCAGAAGGAGGTAGCCCTCATCAACTACCGCCATGAAGAGAGACATGATTTCAAACATGTCTCGGAGTGGGAAGCTATTAGGATATAGTTTTAGATAATAATATTATGTGTTGTTTGGTTTTTTTTGTTTTTTATTATGTTATGTTTTTAATGTTTAATATAAAAATTTTTAACTAAAAAATAACATGTTTTATATCGTTTAAAATTTGCTCCGTTAACATACATATAGTTTAATTTTTATAAAGAGCATGCACATGATCCCATGTTAGAAAAATGTTTATAAGTTATAAAAAAAAAAAAAAATGGACAAAGATACGGAACATGTGTCGTTGGCCGACGCTTAAGAAGCTTCGCGGACGCATTGCGCCTGAGGCGGACGCTTCAACATCGGACACGTGTCGCTTGAAAGGAAACGGACGCTTCAAGTGAAAGGCGGACGCTTCAACGTGAATGGCGGACGCTTCAACATCGGACACGTGTCGCTTGAATGGAAACAGACGCTTCAACGGATAGGCGGACGCTTCAACGTGAAAGGCGGACGCTTCCGAGGCTGGGAGGACCTTCCAAGGACGCAGGAAGGTGACAATTTTGCAAATGCACTTGGTCAAGAGACATTTTCGTAATTTTCCCTTAATAAAATCTATAATACAAAGTGTTAGGAGTGGAGGATAGATGGTTGTGATGTGTTTCTTTTGCTTGAAGCTGATATAATCTCTTTGATGGTGTTGAGTTGAGTGTTTCCTATTATTTATAAGAATTAATAATTGATTAAAAAGAGTATAGTAAGTTCAACTCATCCTTTTATAATCCTCTTTGTTGTATGTGGTAAGTATTAAACTCATTATATAACCCTTTATACTATAAGTTAATAATAATAATAATAACAATAATAAGCAAAACTGGATCGCTGGACTTTAAACTGATAAAGGGTTCAGCAGATAAAATATAAGTTGGAATGAAAATGGTTTAATCGTCGCACCTAAACATTGACGTATGACCATTTTCTTTGAGTTTTAGACTTTGTATTCTACATTCTCCTAATGTTGTATTTGGTGGCGTATGTGCAGCACTATTTAGTATCAATCTGACAAGAACACCCCTAAGATGAATGCTAAATGTCCGTCTAAAGCTCAACGATTGCGATCAACTATAATTAGCACACTTCCTCAAACCATAATAGAAAACATACTATGTCTTTTATCAATTAAAGAGGTAGCACGGACAAGTATCCTCTCTAGGGAATGGAGGTACAAATGGACCACTATTCCCAAACTTGAGTTTGGTTGGTATACTGTGTCCAAAAGAACAACTAAAGAGAAGCAACCGTCTGACATAGCAACTTCAAGGAAAAAGAGAAACTGTAAACTTTTCAATGCTATACACCAGGTTCTGTTAATGCGCCAGGGTCCAATACACGAGTTCACCTTTGACTCGATCAGAAACTGCCACTGTTTTGAACTTGATCAAATAATATTTCATTTGTCAAGGAACCATGCCGTCAAGAAATTAACACTTGTGTTTGATGATATGCATTTGTATAATTTACCCCTATGTGCGTTCTCTTTGCATCAGTTAACAGAACTGGATCTCAATTACGTTGATCTTAGCCATCATCCAATATCCAGTGGATTTGGTAGCCTTAGAACCTTATGCTTGATGTATGTAAAGATCTCTACAGAAGCTCTTCTTCAACTTTTATCAAATTGTCAATCACTTAAGAGCTTCACTTTGGTATGTTCTCACTTGAATGTTTATTCTCATGGGCTTTTGAAACCTATCTGAAAATTGTAAGTTGCCGCAGCTTACAGAAGAAGATTTCAGTTCTTCTAAAGATTGCACCATTATTGAGCTGTTCGACTGTTTGCCTGTGATTGAACATCTGACTACCTGGGGGAGTGTGCCCGCCCGGTAATATTTATTTATTCACATTATATATAACTGAAAGAAAACCAAGTTAAGCTTTGCTTGTCAATTTTTGTTTTGGCCTATGGTTGAAGTGGTTTGTTCCAGACTCCATTCCAGAAGAGCTTCCAACGTCACTAATTCACCTCAAACACTTTTGTTTTTACGAAATGTGTTTCGCTGAAGACCATGGATTAACTTTTCTTGCTGTTTTGATCAAATGTTCCCCAATCTTGGAGAAACTTGAGCTAGTGGTAAATCTTTTTTTATTCTATTTAATTTAATTCTTGACAAAATCCGCTGACAAAAGTAATGACGACCCTTTCTGTAGATTGATATAGGGCATAATTATTGTTATGAAAATGAGACATGCTCTGGTATATTGGAAAAATATTCGGATGTTCGGTTGGAGCATCTGAAGGAATTGGAGATTCAATGTTTCAGCAACTTGAAACGTGAGATGGAGTTTGTGAAGTTTATCATGGCAAGGTCACCAAGGCTGAAGAAGGTGATCATACATAGTTTGGTTGGAAAGGATGAAGAGTCAGATATGTTAAAAGTTCTCTTACAGGCCCCACGCGCATCACCGGTACAAATCGTTGTTAAGTAGTTGGGACGACGACAACAACGACCTTTGGATCACTCGAGAATTAGTTTTGAGACGCATGATGAGAAGGTAGTCACATTGCCACTTGTTTTTCTGTGTTTTCATTTTGGTTAGTCTATAGAGTTCTTTTGAATGTGGCTTTCACAATAGGTGTACTCAAAACTAGGTAAGGGTGTATATGAGTTGATCCGTTCTCGATGATATATCTTATTCTACTTACAGACAATCCTGGCAAAACAAAATATTTTTCACCACAGTATTCACGGATCCATAAATCCAACCTAGCCACCATATCGTGAGCGACTAGGCATCACCACCTGTCGCGTCTTGAAGTGTTACCACAAACCACATAGCCCCTGTGAAGAATCTGGCTACCGATTCAGCATCAACAGAACCTTGCATAAGTCTTTTTTTAATCATAACATTGATGATACAAGCAAACTAAGACAGATAACGAATGTAAAAATCATGGGAATTCGACTAAGGGTTATTTATTTATTGGATTCATAGATATCACATCTAAACCAGAAAATCTTTATTTGACTAAACGGTTATTTAAGGGCCGTTGGTAAGTGTAAAATTAAAGTTTGCACAAGACGTCTGCTTACGTAGCAACGATGAACTAAACCCAAAAGTTGAATTCTCTAAATCAAATTCTAGAAAGTTATCCTCAAACTGAAATGTCCCGATCACGATTGCAGGCTCACTCGTTGCACCACCGTTAACAAACGCCAAACATGCCACCTCGTTTGTAATCTGCTTAATAGAGTTAGCAGTGGATACAGTCCACTTCTTCCCATCCGGGAGGCTGAAATCGATATCAGGAACTTTCAAGCCAACAGTGGAGGTGCTGAAACAAAGGCCGAAGGGGCTGACTGGCTTTGCAGGATGTAATCGTTGTGTAACCTTTGTAAACCTCCTAACCACACCATTATAGATATCGATTCTAAGACCATGTGTAGTGGTTTAGCCAAATAATGCCCCCACCATGGGGCATTATTCGACACGTGGCAGTCCAGTCAGCATGGGGCGTTATTGCAAAAGTGGCGTAGTGGGAATAATGCCCCTTCCAATCATTAAACAAAAAAAAAATACTAGTTTCTCATTGGTGGGTCAAACCCAGTCAACCATTCCACAAACCATTGTAGGCGTTTTATATATAACGCTAAACCAATTTTTTTTCAAAAATAATGCCCCAACAAAACGCCTAGTGTAATTGGGGGGGGGGAGGCGTTTTTTTTCAATTTTTTTCAAAAATACCGCCCCACTACGGGTGGTCTAAGTGTGGTGTAAGGGTCAGTTGTACTAAGCTTGGTACTTGTGTTTGAGGGAACATTGATAGATCTCTTTTTAATTACAATGGTATTGACACTGATAAAGTATCCAAAAGAATCTGGTTGCGTTACCAATGGAATATAAGAAAGATAACTTCTTACATCGACGTCTGATTGAGGAAGAAGGTAATAAGGACCGGTTCCAAAGAATAGAACCCCAGGGGCAGACGGCTTGCTTGGAAGACATAGAGCTAACGTTTTTTAAGGGGTTGATAGAAGTAAGCTGGGAAGGCGTAAGGCGAGGTAGAAAATGCCATGACACCAGAAACATTTGCAGGAAATGATGCAAATGTCGAAGAAGGTGCACATGCTGCATAAGGGTGTGCACCATATAAACCACTGAAGATTTTTCTACCGTCACTTACGTTCACTGTGAAATCGTCGTAGTTGATAAGGGTTTGGTTACACGAACCAGTCACAGGATTAAACACGTTGACTGAGCATGTACAGTCACCCCAACCAGGGAACGAAGAAGTGTTGGTTTCTAGAGGGCAAGAAGGATTCTTATAAGAGTAATAAGACGTTCGAAAAGTTGTGCATTGATAATCTACGCAAGAAACAGCATATGTGCAGAGCATGTTGGTGGGGCAACTGCCTGGATAAATGTTCCATTGCACGATGCAGTCGTGCCATATGAAGGGAGCATCGATGTCTATAAGGAAGTTTGAATGCAAGTATTGCTCGTTTACATAGTCATAGGCTGTCATGATCTCAACACTATAGAGAGGCTTAGCAGCATCGGTATGTTTGTTAACCGGAACTACTATGGATGTGTATGGCGGCACATACGCAGCCATAGCCTCATGTTCATGAGACATGAAAGCTAGAACGATAACGAGTAGTTGAAGAAGCAAAAACATTTTTGTGTGTTTGTATTCTGTATCTCGAATGTAGTTTGGAAAGAGCATTGAACATATTTATATAGGTATCTCATGGGTGTAATTTATGTTTCTTCGACCAATTTGAATATATATTTTTTTGTATTGTATTTTTTTTTTTGGAACAAAGAGATATATTTGGGGATGAGTTGGTAAATACTTGTTAGTAGGGCTGTAAACGAACCGAACGTTCAGCGAATAGTTCGTGAACCGTTCGGCGGGAAGTTTGTTTATGTTCGTTCGTTTAATAAACGAACAAACACGAACAAGGAATTCCGTTCGATTAGTTAAATGAACGAACATGAATGAAGGTCTCGTTCGTTTAATTGTGTTCGTGAACGTTCGGTAAGGTGTTCGTGAACATTCGTTCATTTGCGTTCGTTTATGTTCGCATTTTTGTGTTTTATTGAAAGATTTTTGTACTTTCATATATTTTATCTATACTTTTTATATAATTAAACTTATATTTATTTTATTACCCTAAGAATTAAACTAGAAAACCCTATTTCACCTTGTCTATGCACCGTTTCTCTTTCATTTCTTATTATTTACATCGACGAATACGATCGACCTACATTCCACAATAAGGAATTCAAGTTCTAGTGCTACTCTCTGGGCCATCCACCTTTATCCTTCGTCGCATTCGCCAAATTTATCTGTGTTTGTGAACAGTTCGTGAACACGCTCATTTCCTTAATGAAGGAACACGAACATAAAATCTCGTTCGGTAAGTGTTCATGAATCGTTCGTGAACACATTTATTCCCTTAACGAACGAACATGAACAAGGCCTTGTTCGTGTTCGTTCGGTTCGTTTACAGCCCTACTTGTTAAGATTTTTGGCGTTAATAATCGATGACAAGGAATGGTATATCCGAAGCAAGATGTAGTCAACTTAAGTGGGACATTTTACGTGTCTAAGGCATATAACCATGAATAAATCAGAATAAGTCATCAACCCATGGAAACATGACACAATCTTGCGGTGTAAAGCTTTCAAACATGGCCATACACGCAAGTTGAGTAAATGTTTTGTTGTATCCGTTGCTACTACAAGTGTAAACCAACCAAATCGTACGTTCATGAACTATTCAAGATATGTTTGCTAATAACTCGAACTTGAGCCGAGCTTAATCAATCTCAAACTTGAGCTAGACCATGTTAAATTGAAACTCATTTAATGTATAGACGAGACTAGAGTAGTTTTCTATTTATATAAATATAATAATAAAATAGTATGTATGTAATATAATTATATAATATATGAAACAAAAATTATCTATCTATTAATAAACCAACATTGTGAATAGTATTAGGGCATTTTGGTAATTTCATTGTACAGTTGCACTATAACCTCAAGACACATACACCCCATCGTCACTTTTTCATCCTCTCCACCCTAATCTCATCTAAGAAACCCTCATACCAACTCACCATCACCGTTCCACCATCCATTTCCAGCACCACCAAATCCGGCCACCAGACACCTCCCCACACTCCTTTAACCCTTTCCCCCACAACAATTTCGACAAAACCCCCACTTCCCAACAGAGACCGTCATCATCTCCAGTCGCACCACCATCGCTATCTATTAATAAACCAACCTTGTGAATAGTATTATTACTTTTATTTTATTATCTAAAACGGAGAAAAGAAAAGGACCTGTCCCCTACCTTGTACAAAAAATCGATATGTTTCAACTTGACCCGTAACCCAACTCACCTCTTTAACTCTCACAAATGGGTGCGAACTAAGCATGACAAATTGCTACTGGCTTCCCCTATTCCAGCAGATATAAAATTCTCAATCCATCGGGTCCTTCATCTATAAATCAGCATATTTATCCTAGTTATTATAGATAAAAGTAGTTTATATTATGAATTATTAGAGAAAGTGGCAGACATAGACCCCACCAGTTTTGTTTTATTTCTTTTTTCTTTTCTATATAACGAATGTAATAGATTCGATAGAATGAGGAATTGTGAAAAGAAGAGAGGAATATTGAGAAAGATACATTGAGAAAGTTTTAATCTCAATCTCTTTGTTTTATAACACGTTATCAGCACGAGGGTTCTCTACCAAGCAAATCAACAAAAGCAAAGGAGCTATTACCATACTCAATGTAAGAATTTCATACATTTAAATACATAGATATGTGTACATATATATATATATATATATATAGGTTGAAAGCCTAAGGGTGCACCAGTGGATTGTAAAACCATACACCTTTAGGATGATCTTTTAGATCCCGTTTCTCCTTTATATATATGTATATTTATAATATAGTTCTTTGATAAATAAAAATGAGTACAGGGTACCTATTGCTATGGGAATATAATAATAATGGGACTACTAACCATCTAACATTTATACATCTAACGTTTATTTACGCATCTAACATTCATTTATGCAAGCTAACATTTATTTATGCAACTAACATTTTAATTATGTGTATTGTTATATTTTATCTCATTTTAATAAGTATGTAATCCTAATATTTATATATTTGTATTTAGTAACAAAATGGCAAACATCGCGAAACTTGAATTTCCAGCATTGAATATCTCCGGAGAAAATTATATGACTTGGACAACAAATGTCAAAAGACACCTAAAAGCAATGAGTGTAATTGAAGTCATAAATGAAGAGAATAATTGTTCGGATCAGGAAAAGGCCAAAGCTGATGTGTTTATTCATAAACACATTGATAATTTACTACAACATGAATATTTCAATTCTGATGATCCATATGAATTATGGACGGATTTGAAGAACAGATTTGATAATCAAAAGGAAGTTTTACTTCCTACAGCTAAAAATGAATGGAACAATCTGAGGTTCCAAGATTTTACAAAAGTAAATGATTACACATCTGCTTTATTTAAAATATGCTCAAAATTAGAGTTTTGTGGGCATCCTGTTACTGAGGAAGAAAAATTGGAGAAAACTTACTCCACATTTCATGCATCACATATAAGTTTAGCTCAACAATATCGATTGTTGAGATTTTACAGATACTCTGATTTGAATGCACATCTCCTCGTAGCAGAATATCATAACATACTTCTGATGAAAAATCATGAAGCCCGTCCCACAGGATCATTAACTATACCTGAAGCAAATGTTGTTAATAATTATCAAAATAAAAGGGAACAAGGCCGTGGGCGAGGCCAAGGACGAGGCCGTGGCCGCGGTCATGGGTATTTTGGTAAAGGTCATTATAATGGTCACAACCATACTTTCAAAGGTAATAAAAATTACCGAGGTCGTGGACGCGGTCGTGGCCGTGGCCGAAATCAAAGAACTACAAATTATCATGCTCCACAAGATAATACTTCCAATTTTCATAATCAAATGAATGAAGCCGGTGTGTCCGAAAAAAATGATAATTCTTGTTATAGATGTGGAAGTATAAATCACTGGTCAAAAACTTGTAGAACAGATCCACATCTATGTGAGCTTTACAAAGCTTCTCTTAAAGAGAAGGAAGTAAACTATTTGGATAAATTCGATAAAAATGTTGAGCTAAACGCCACGGATTTTGATGAAGACATTTAAACAAAATGTTGCTTGATCTCAATGAATTTATGTAACAATTAAATGTGTATTTTTATTATGTCTTTCTTTCATATAATGTTTTTTTAATAAAGTTATTAATAATTAAAATATGTTAATCATACTCTTATTATTTTTCTTTTTATAATTGTAAGATTAAAATAGATATCATTGAAGCTCAAGATCGAATGAATGAAGCGAATATTTGTATAGCGGATAGTGGAGCCACACACACTATATTTAAATCTAAAAAATATTTTTATGAATTGAAACCAACAAGGGGAACTGTCAATACAATATCAGGTCCTAAGAACTTGATAGAAGGAGTGGGAAAAGCTAATATAGCACTACCAAATGGAACAACACTTGAAATAGAAAATGCTTTATTTTCTCCCAAATCAACAAGAAATTTGTTAAGTTTCAAAAACATATATCATAATGGATATGACACTCAGTCAAAGACTGTTGATAATGAAAAATATTTGTATATCATGAGCAAAGATCAGATATTGGAAAAACTGCCAATGTTTCAATCTGGTTTGCATTATACATATATTGATGTGCCTCAAGCACATATGGCAGTAAAAGAAAATTTTTGTGATCCTGAAACATTTAACTTATGGCATGACAGATTAGGCCATCCAGGATCTACAATGATGAAAAGAGTGATTGAAAATACTCATGGACATCCATTGAAGTATAAAAAGATCCCAAAATCTGATAAAATTCCTTTATGTGTATCTTGTTCTCTGGGAAAATTAATTACAAGACCTTCACTTGTAAAAGTTGAAAAGGAAATTCCAATGTTCCTTGAAAGAATTCAAGGAGATATATGTGGACCAATCCATCCACCATGTGGACCATTTAGATACTTCATGGTTCTAATAGATGCATCAAGTAGATGGTCTCATGTGTCTTTGTTATCAACTCGCAATATGGCTTTTGCAAAATTTCTTGCACAAATTATTAAATTGCGAACACATTTCCCAGATCATACTATTAAAAGGGTGAGACTCGACAATGCTGGTGAATTTACATCACATGCTTTTAATGATTATTGCATGTCTGTAGGAATTATTGTTGAGCACCCTGTTGCTCATGTGCACACACAAAATGGTTTAGCTGAATCATTAATTAAACGTCTACAACTAATAGCTCGACCATTAATAATGAGGACAAAACTTCCTGTATCCGTTTGGGGTCATGCAATCTTATATGCTGAATCATTAATTCGCATAAGACCAAGTGCAAATCATGAATACTCTCCCCAACAAATTGCATCTGGCCAACAGCCAAATATTTCCCATATTATAATTTTTGGATGTGCAGTTTATGTCCCAATTGCACCACCATAATGCACAAAAATGGGACCTCAAAGAAGATTGGGAATATATGTTGGATATGATTCACCTTCTATAATAAGATATCTTGAACCTTTACAGGTGATGTCTTTACAGCACGGTTTGCTGATTGTAAATTTAATGAAACAACTTTCCCTGTATTAGGGGGGGAGAATAAAGATAAAAATAAGGAAAAGGATGTCACATGGTGTGAACCTTCATTATTATATCTGGATCCAAGAACTAAACAATGTGAGACAGAGGTTCAAAAGATAATACACTTGCAAGAAATTGCAAATCAATTGCCTGATGCATTTACTGATATAAATAGGGTTACTAAATCTCATATACCAGCTGCTAATGCTCCAGCTCGAGTTGAGATCCCTAATAAGGCAATAGATAATAATATAACTCATGAGTCTCAGAAACGTTTAAAACGTGGAAGGCCAATTGGTTCGAAGGATAAAAATCCTCGAAAAAGAAAAGCGCTTATAAATGAAATTGACCAAAAAGATAAAAATCTTGATCAAGCGGTAAATACCGAAACCTCTCATGAGGAAGATGTTGATGATACTAACAAAGAGATATCAATCAACTATGGTCATACACATATAATATGGAACCGAGATGAAATGGAAAATATGGATGAAATATTTTCATATTCGGTTGCCAGAGAGATTATAAGCGGAGATAATGCTCCTGAACCAAAGTCTGTCAATGATTGTAAAAATAGACATGACTGGGGGAAATGGAAAGATGCTATGCAAGCTGAATTAAATTCATTAAACAAACGAAAGGTTTTTGGGCCTATTGTTATCACACCTAAGGAAATAAAGCATGTAGGGTATAAATGGGTTTTCGTGCGGAAACGTAATGAGAAAAATGAGATTACAAGGTATAAAGCGAGACTTGTAGCTCAAGGTTTTTCGCAAAGGCCAGGGATTGACTATGAAGAAACATATTCTCCCGTGATGGACGCGATAACCTTTCGATACTTAATCAGCTTAGCAATATCTAAAAAGTTAGAAATGCATCTTATGGATGTTGTTACAGCTTACTTATATGGATCACTTGATAGTGACATATATATGAAAATTCCTGAAGGATTTAAACTCCCTGAAGCGTTAAGTTCAAAACCCAAAGAAATGTATTCGATCAAATTACAAAGGTCTTTATATGGGTTGAAACAATCTGGGAGGATGTGGTACAATCGTTTGAGAGATTACTTGATAAGTAAAGGTTATATAAATAATCTTATCTGTCCATGTGTCTTTATTAAGAAGACAATGTCAGGATATGTGATCATAGCTGTATATGTTGATAATCTAAATATAATTGGGACTCAAAAGGAAATTCATGAAGCAATTATTCTTTTAAAGAAAGAATTTGAAATGAAAGACCTTAGAAAAACCAAATATTGTCTTGGTTTACAAATTGAGCATGAACAATGGAATACTTGTTCATCAGATGAATTATACTGAAAAGCTATTGAAACGTTTCAATATGGACAAGGCAAATCCTTTTAGCACCCCTGTTTTGGTCAAAAATTACCGAAGCAATTTAGTGATCAAATTAGTTAAGTGAGGTAGTGTGCTAAAATTACGTGTGAAAAATGTGTTAACCAAATTAGTTATGAAAACAGTTTCAGGATACGGCTCAGGATATCGAGCTATATCTACAATCAAACAATGAGCAAAAAATGTAAAGGTTGACACGTGATGTACGAGGAAAGCCCTTGATCAATCTAGATCGCCGGCACAAAACCTCGGGAGCTGACAATCGCAGCTGCCTTGTTCTTCTATTGCTTCAAATATCAGGATACAGTGCAGGATGTGGTGCGGATCAACTAGGTGTTACAATGTAATTTGATTACAAGTGTTTGTGTGTAGTGATTGTTGAAAGCTAGAAAGCAGAAGTGTTCGAGAGTGTGTGAAAGTTGCGTCGTGCCTTAATCTGATCCGCCCCCATCTATTTATAATAAAACAAATGTAACTAACTATCCTACATAACCGGGATCCAACGAATATTCCTTAGTCGAACGTTGTAGACCTGGTCTTTCGGGTTCAACGTCTCTCCTTTAACAAATACGCCCGAGTCTTGAGGAGATGGAGTCCATTTGACCGTTGGCAAGTCCCAGTCTTTAACCTGCATGTGATTAATTCAATATACCTCAGGATATCACCCAGGATGTTAGCAATATCCCCGTCCAGTATCCTGACCACAGATAAACAATTAAAAGCAGGATATAGTTCAAGATAAGTATGCTTAGAAAATGACCCATAACAATTGTCCCCAAATATATCGGTTGGTATACCAATCCAACGGATATATTTTAAAAGTTTTATCTCATAACTTAAGGCAATCAATACGACTAGACCCTTGAAATGACAATGGTGCAACTTCCAAAGCATTATTTACTCTTTACCCCCTACATTCAGCCTATATTAACCGAGGGACTCCTCATTATGGTTATCCTTATCTTCAACCGAATATCAGGTACTTTTCTCTCTATCCCTTCTATTTTCCTTGATTATATCTCCTTTTCTCCGATTGTGATCTTCCATGGCGACCCGTACCAGATCGCAAATGGCGGACTCTGTTTCCACCTTTCACAAACAGAATTTGCTTCAAAAACCTTCAAAAGAGGTGTGTTCTTTCGACAATTCCGATATCTCGGCCCTACGAACTTCCGGTGCCTTTCCCGCCGGGACAATCTTCTGTCCATTCGACCGAGAGGTCCGATCGGACTTTTGTTCCGACGAATGGGTTTGCTTTTTTGCCTATCCTTTCTCCATAGGACTTCAATACCCGTTTTCACCTTTTATTTCTCGTTTCTTCGAACTTACGGGTCTTAGCTTTGCCCAAATCATGCCCATGGTTTGGCGCATATTAGTCACCTTGGAAGGAATTAAAGCTCGCCATATGCCCGACCTGTGCATCGAGGATTTGCCGATGGCTTATCGTTTAAGATCTCATGGTTCCAGCCGATTCCTTCTATTCTCTATTTTTAAAGACCCTCTCATCCTCAAGGCTACCAAGAACGAGGATAAGTGGACAAGAAAATTCTTTTTTGTGAAAAGAGACTCCATTGATAAGGGTTTTGACCTCCTTAAAAGATGGTTGACTTCTGGTAGGAGTTAGGGTTTCTAGGAGTATCCCTAATCATATCCCGAACCTTCATCCTGAACCAGCACCCTGATATGTTTATTTCTTTTCTTGCAGCAAACTTTAAAGAACTAGCTCCTCCTAGTGCTGAATCGGAAGGGAGAATAAAAGAGATCTACAAGCTTCCAGAGAGTGAAAGAACCTTTAACCTGTTACTCACAAGCTCAAGTCAAAGATCAAGTTCCAACATGTCTGGTAAGCATATGTTCAGGAATTATCTTTATATTAAATTGATTATTATTTTTAGAGGTATAATAAGCTTAAAACATCTTCCCATGGGCAGTGCCAGTTATTAACCTCGAAGGCTTCCAACTTGACGAGTTGGACAGTTACTCCAGCCTTGTGCCTGCCAAACAAGAACCTAAGTCGAAGCCATCTGCCACACCGAAGCCCATCACTTCAAAGACTACTTCTGCTTCTAAAGCCCCCCCAGCATCCAGGACCCGGGCCTCTAGTTCCCGGAAGAGGAAAGAAATGGATTCTCCAGCCGCCTCTGAGACATTCTCTCTCGAGAATCATGGGTTTAGTGAAGCTACTTCATTCGTCAAGCAGGTAAAAATTCCCTTCCAATATCCTGAACACACATGTTAATCATTATCCTGTTCATTTTACGCCGATACCTGTATCTTTAACTGCAGGGCTTGGAACGTCTCATGCATTTGTATGAAGACGCCTGTGGGCTTAATAAGATGCTGCAGATCAAGCTCGAAAAAGCTGAAGCCACCATAGCTGATCAAGGAACAATTGCAGCTGCCAAGTCCCAGCATTATTGTCACGGCCCCTGACCCGGTTTGACCCTTTTCAAGAGCCGCGGGACAGAAATCCAGCGGTATTTATTTAACTGAGTTTGACAGCGGAAGTTTATCATCAGGATCGTTTAAAGCTAAAATTTTCCCGATTTATTTTATTTCACAATTCGGGATAAAACCCCGATAATTTACAATATTATGTTTTTACTAAGAAATCGTGATATTACAAAACTTATTTATTTATTTTATAATGAGCCACTATCTTAAGCTTGAAATGCTCCCCAGCACTTTTCCTGAATTACAACAGATCACCTGAAACATGTTTGAAAAAGGTTTTGTCAGCGGGAAATACTGAGTGAATCATTCTATTTACTAAAATGACACATTTGTTATAATTTACAGTATTAAGGAAGATTACAATGTTTCTAATATCAAACCAATTACCCACAGTACTTTGTCACTCGACCCATTGGCCCTTCCGTCCAATGGTGTCTGTGACTATGGTCATATCACCCATTGGCTGCCCCAATGGTGAAGATTATCAAGTAATGTATACAAAACCCCACATACTGGCTGTAATATGGTGATTACATAAACTTAATCCCTGTAAATATAACTTTGAAATAAATAGGGTTTTGTAAAGTAATTTGATAAAAAGAGAATGACTCACATTGCTGATTTAATACGGACAGAGTCTAGTCTATGAATTAGCCTGATTAACCTAATTTAGATAACAATGCACACAAAACTGGGTTAGTAATCAATACAGCATTTACGATAACTCACGAGATCAACCATCACAACGAGTGACAAAGTGCTATGCTTAACATCTGTCGAATTAACGACTAATGACAAAGCATCACCCTAATGTGGGAAGCACTTAAACACCCGTTGAGTACATTGATTGATCGGAAAATGAATCGTAGCAGCGATCGTGCTAATACCCTGTTTTGCGGCAGAATTTCGAGATCAGTGTGTGGATCGAGAGTATTTTCACTATAACTTCGTGTACGAAAGGAATTTAAACGTCAAATCAACGCAGAAGTTCTAGTCCCACTGTCCTCTATTTATAGATGAAATTTTACCCTGAGGCGGCCCGCGTGAGACTTAAGGTAACCTGAGGCGGGCCGCGTGAGACCTATTTTCTAGCTATAGGTTGCCACGGTTGGGACTAGCTTTGCTGAGTTGGCGATTTTCGTAAATTCCTTGCTGCCAACGTTTTAAGTGGATAATCGTCAATAGGGTTTAACCCCCCCTGAGTTTTAGGGGCCCTAATCCTGATTCTGAAAATTATGAAAATTTTAGGGTTTGTTTAGAATCACTTGGGTGTCTCAATTAGGGTTTCCTTTTGGACTAATTAATTTAATATTTATGACTTTTGATGAGAGTTGTTACATTCTCCCCACCTTAATAAAATCTCGTCCTCGAGAAATATTGGAATAATTGAGGATACTTTCGCTTCATTTCTGATTCCAGCTCCCAAGTGTATTCAGGTCCTCTTCTTGAATCCCACTTTACTTTAACTAATACTAATTGTTTGTGCTTGAGAAACTTCACTTTTCTGTCTTCTATCTGAAGAGGTTTCTCCACAAATTTTAATTTTTCGTTTACCTCTATGTCTTGAAGAGGTACTACCAGAGATTCATCTGCTAAACATTTCTTGAGATTGGATACATGAAATACATCATGTACTCCAGCTAATTCTTCTGGTAGTTGTAAACGATAAGCTACTGGTCCTATACGTTGGATCACTGGAAATGGTCCTACGTATCTTGGACTTAGCTTTCCTTTCTTACCGAATCTAACAACTCTTTTCCAAGGAGAAACTTTCAATAGTACTCTGTCTCCAACTTGAAATTCTAATGGCTTGCATCTATTATCTGCATAACTCTTTTGGCGATCTCTAGCCATCTTCAGTTTTTCTTTGATTTGGGTGATCTTATCAGTCGTTTCTTGCACAATTTCAGGACCTGATAATTGACTTTCTCCTAATTCTGCCCAACAAACTGGAGTTCTACACTTTCTTCCATATAATGCTTCAAATGGAGCAATTTCAATGCTTGAGTGATAACTATTGTTATAGGAGAATTCAATTAATGGTAAATGATCATCCCAACTTCCACCAAAATCTATTACACATGCTCGGAGCATGTCTTCTAGAGTTTGGATTGTCCTTTCACTTTGTCCGTCTGTTTGGGGATGATATGCAGTGCTCAAATTTAGTCGAGTTCCCATAGCTTGCTGGAAACTTTTCCAGAAATGGGAAGTGAAACGACTATCCCTATCTGATACAATGGAGAGTGGAACTCCATGTAAGGATACAACTTCATCTACATACAATTTAGCCAGTCTTTCCATGCTAAAGGTTTCTTTCATAGGTAGAAAGTGAGCAGATTTGGTTAATCGATCCACAATTACCCAAATCGCATCATTACCTTTTCTGGTTTTGGGTAACTTAGTAACAAAATCCATTGTTATAAGTTCCCATTTCCATATTGGCATTTCTAATTGTTGTAGTAATCCTGAAGGTTTCTGATGTTCTGCCTTAACTTGCGAACAAGTAAGACATTTAGAAACATAGCTGGCTATGTCCTTTTTCATTCCTATCCACCAAAAGTTCTTTCTTAAATCTTGGTACATTTTATTGTTTCCTGGGTGCATAGTGTACCTAGATTTATGAGCTTCTTCTAAAATCTTAGGTCTTAAGTCTCCCTGCTTAGGTACCCAAATTCTATTTTTGTGGAATCTCCAAATTCCATCTGCTCCTTGTTCTAATTCATTTATTCTTCCTTTCATTCCTTCAGCATCATCCTTGATTGCTGTAGCTTGAACATTCTTCAATTGTTCCATTAAATCTATTTGTAGATTTAATCTAAGAGCACGAACTCGTCGTTGTTTCTCATAATACTTACGACTTAAGGCATCTGCAACTACATTCGCCTTTCCTTCATGATACTGAATATCACAGTCGTAGTCACTTAGGATTTCCATCCATCTCCTTTGCCTCATGTTTAACTCTTTTTGCCCAAATATATATCTTAAACTTTTGTGGTCTGTGTAGACAGTAAATTTACTTCCGTAAAGATAATGTCTCCAAATCTTAAGGGCAAAAATTACGGCTCCTAATTCTAAATCATGAGTCGTATAGTTTTCTTCGTGCTTTTTCAATTGCCTTGATGCGTACGCAATTACCTTCTTGCGTTGCATAAGCACACATCCAAATCCTAATTTTGAAGCATCACAATATACTTCAAAATCTTCAGTTCCTTCTGGTAAAGCTAAGATTGGAGCATGGGTTAGTTTTTTGTTTCAAGATTCTAAAAGCTTCTTCTTGCTTTGGTCCCCATTCAAACTTAACGGCTTTACAGGTTAACTTAGTTAATGGTACGGCTATTTTGGAAAAATCCTTAATAAACCGTCTATAATACCCCGCTAAACCTATAAAACTTCTAATTTCCATTGCTGTTTGTGGAACCTTCCAATTGGTAATTGCTTCTATCTTAGCAGGATCTACATGAATACCTTCATGATTTACCATATGTCCTAAAAATTGCACTTCCTTTAGCCAAAATTCGCATTTCGAGAATTTGGCGTACAACTTTTCTTTTCTTAACAAAGTTAAGAGTGCATGAAGATGTTCACAATGCTCTGTCTGACTTTTGGAATAAATAAGTATATCGTCTATGAAGACAATTACAAATTTATCCAAGTACGGTTTACAGATCCTATTCATCATGTCCATAAATGCTGCAGGTGCATTTGTTAACCCGAAGGGCATGACTGTAAACTCGTAATGACCAAACCTAGTTCTGAAAGCAGTCTTAGGTATGTCTTCTTCTTGTACCTTCAATTGATGATATCCGGAGCGTAAATCTATCTTAGAAAAATATCTAGCCACCTGAAGTTGATCAAAAAGATCATCAATCCTAGGTAATGGGTATCGATTCTTAATTGTGACCTTATTCAATTCTCTATAATCGATACACATTCTCATTCACTACAAGAAATTTGGTGCTTTACCAACACAAAGTATGTGTGGGAAAAAGCATATAGTGTGTTGGTAGTTGTCTTTTCCTACACATAAATTAAGTGTAATGATGTGTAGACTCGTGACTGTGGATATAGGCCATTACCCACACATAAGTTATGTGTAGGTATATAGCAAGCTATACCTACACATATATGTGTGGCTAAAAGGCATTTATATGTGTGGTTAAAAGTACAACAATTTGTTTAGAAGGCATGTGACGTGGCATCTGACGTGGCAGGTGACATGGCATCCGACGTGACAGGTGACGTGGCATCCGACGTGGCGGATGACGTGGCATGAATATATGTGTAGGTAAAAGTAATCTTATATGTAGGTAAAAGTAACATTATGTGTAGTTAAATGTTGAAGATGTGTTGGTATTGATCTTAATATGTGTTGAAACAAATGTAAACAAAAAGGCGGTGAAATCATATATAATGTCACAAACGTCACCATTGATTAATACATGAAACAAAGTGCAAATTTGATTAATACATGAAACAAATGTAAACTACAATAACACGGTAATATTTCCCTTTATCGCTCCACCTTCATCTCCTGCATATTTTCCCCAATCAGATCCTCCTTCTGCCACCTATTCACCCGTTGGATTATCTTTCAATTCAATACCTTTAGGCTGTATGACAGGGCTAATCCCTGGTTGGTCTTCGTTTTATGCCACTCCAGCATGCAGGCTGCTGCAATAGCTGGTGCACCATCATTGAACGGGCCTCTCGGACCACAGCCATGAGCCAGTCTAAGGCAGCCCCAAAGAGCTCAATTTGGTCCAAGTAGAGTAGAAGGAGAATGTGATACAATATTTTCATGAATTACACCTTTAGACCTACAACTTTAAAGAGCAACATAAATAAAGAAGGCATCAAAAAATAAGGACTGCATATACCTACAAATTTAGGTCAGCACTTTCCCCAGCCCTCACCATTATTGTTTCCAGACTCACACCATTATTGTTTCCTGGCTGCCCGACGGGTGTTTCACGACTGGAAAGAATCTAAAAAAAGGCTGCGAGTTTGACCGCTTATTCCAGCTTATACCAGCCTTTTTTTGAGATTACAATACCCTTGTATGGACAACCGACGCCCATTCTAAGGCACTTCCTACAAAACCAAATTACATTCCCTTGTCACAAATTCACACCCTTTTTGTATTATAAAAAATCCAGAAAACATTCAACAGCTTACCAATTCGATTTCAACAATGTCTCCGGTTCTAAGGTCCAATTCTGGTCTTAAAGAATCTGAAGCTTCAATGGCTTGCTTGATTAGAATCTGAAATCAAAACAAAAACGGATATCCTTCTATCAACTTTGGTATAAAAATAATGTTCAAATCCGAATTCAGTCTTGAAAATTCAAAATTTGAATAACCCGAACTGGTCAAATAAGTTTTATGTCAAAATTTACAAAATCGAGGGGTTTTGGCTTTAAGAGTTGAACATTTGGGAAACATGGGCCATAAAAAATAAAAATCATATGGTCAAGCAACCAAACGATTGATACAGGTCACCTTAAACCGTAAATGGTGCGCTTTTAGGCCATAATAGCAAAATGCAACGGTCTTCTTATTTTAACCAGTGAGATTTTTTACACTTACACCCTAAAAATATTTTTTACTTCAGATTTAACCATTTGATCCCTCATTCAATTATATTTTTTTCCAAAGGTTGTTCAACATGACTATGTACGTAAAACCATTAGTTAAAATGCCTGTTACGTAATTTTCCCTTTACAAGTCTCAAACACCAACTACATAATCTATAGCAACCATAAGCTGGAAAAAGGCACTGAATTTTACCTTGTTTAATGAAAATGAAACGCCTTGTACATGGATCGTGATATCACTCGAGATGTCTTGCGAGAAAATCCTACAAAAGTTCATATAAAAAAAATCCTTAACCCTCTTACTGGGAGCTTTAACTCATAAGCATGAAACAAAAACTTAGAATATAAAATGAAACAAGCAAACCTTTCACTTGTCCTCTACATTCCAAAAAGCCCATGCGATGCGGTGACAACGACAATTTAAAATGTGGCTCCCGAATGGATCTTCGGATGATTACAAACCAATCGTAAAGCACACATCATGAAGCAATTTTCATAAAAAGAATCAGCAAAAAAATAACAAAAGTGTGATAATAAATTTCTTCAATTCAAGACCCACCATCTCTCTGAATGATTATAGCGACATGTGGGACCATACTTGTAGCTGAATCTATATAAGGATTGCTTATACATTGGACCAAACTTGCATGCTTGAGTGTTCAGGAAATACAACATCAAATACAAAATAAGTGATGGACTATTTTTGGCAATAAACCTCTCGACCTCAAACTTACTAAATCATTGAGCATTGCTGAGAATAAAAATCTTGAAAATAAAGATAATTTGTTTTAATACATTGATTTAATAACGTGATTTTATTGGTATATGAGTATGTAGGGTCGTTACACTTGTTAAATCAATCGGTGGATCTTCCATTGACCTAGAAAGCTTGCCTTTGAACTCTTGCATAACTTTTTTTAACCTCCTCAAGAACACATGCCAGTATACCATCCTGTAATCACAAAAGATGACAACAAAATTTTAAACTAAATTACAGTCTAGAGCCACTATTGGAAAATGATACTTGATAGTTATTACTTATACCTTCTTCACACCATCCATCGAATCGTCTCATAAACTTTCTAATGCAGTCTCAAGCCATCACTGCAAATCTTTGTCCTCCATCAAAATCAATTTTATGTACTGTTTTTCAATTTATCCAGATGCAAGCTACATACAATAGGGTTACCAAATGTAGTGAGGAAATGCTACACATAAATAAAACCCTAACTTATTGAATTGACTAACATTCTTTAATTTTTTGAGGATTTGGATGTTTGAACACAGACCCTGAAACACAAACCAATCAAAATCAAACGGGTTCACACACACTTATTCAAAACCACATAAAAATCAAACATATACCACCTTGTGTGACAGTTCGGTCGACCGGCAGCATTGAACACGTGGGTAGGCTTCACAGCAACGACGTCGGCTTTTAGAGTGTGTCAGGGTTCTACCTGGTCGGAGTCGTATGTGTACTTGATGCCCTAAGATTTGCGGATTTGGTCCAGTAAACCGTCGATCCAGGATATACGACCTTAAATCAAGAAGTTGTGGTGGGTTATGAGCTGTGAAAGTTATGTGGGAGGAGCCGATTTCGTAGGAGGCAATGGTGGCTAATGGCATTGAGTTCTTTAAAGAGAGAAAGTATTTGGGGCTTTTATTGTTGCTGCGATGTTATGGCGGTGGGCGGTGGCAATATTAGGTTTTCTCTGGGAGAAGATGGAAGAAAATAAGAGAAACATCAATCTTGAATGGATAGATCTGGCAAATTGGGAGGAGTAAAGGAATTCAAATTTTGAATGGATAGATTTGCCCGCCCAAAAAAATCGTTTGGCCGCCCAAAAAATTCAGGGATTTAACACTTATTATGTAAATATGTGATGTGCTTTATAGGGTTTGGATATGCTTATTAGACCGTGGGGTTCGAGCCCCCCCTCTGGTAAGTGGAGTTCGAGCCCCTCCTCTGGTAAGTGGCTAGCCTGCGTGGGTTGGCCAGGTTTATTAAATTAAAAAAAAACCTAAAATTAAAAAATACAAACAATATTAAAAAAAAAAGCCTAAAATTATTATTAAAATTTCCTAAAAATTACAAAATTCTACAAAAAAAGGATTACAAAATTAAAAAAAAAAAGCCTAAAGCGTTAGGTAGATTTCGAAAAGGGCGAGCTTGTCAAACGGCTTCCGCTCCTTGCCTCGGAACTCCATGTTGGCCACCGCCACCCAGTCTTCGTGACTTATATCACCTCCCGGGACGCTGTTGTAGTAGGCTTTAAAACGATTGAGCTTCGGTCGTAGCTCGCGCCACTTGTGTTGGCACGCGTTTAAATTGTGCCGGTCGTTCCCCACGCTGTGCCGGTAGCTAGCGAAAGCTTCCGGCCAGTAACGGGTCTCACCGGGTTGGCGGCCCTTCATCGCGTCAACGACGCTCGTGACAAGTGCTAGTTCTTCCTCGTGTGTCCAAGAGGCCATCGATCAAGTGTGTGTGGGTAGCGGGTTCGGGTAGGTGGAGTGACATGGGTTGGGGTAGCGATGTGGACAGGCGGTGGGGTTGGGGGTTTTATAGCGATGTGGACAGGCGGTTGAGTTGGGTGAACCGTTTGGCTTGGCCAAACGGTTATATTTTAAAATTTAAACCTAGTGCGCTATGCCCTAGCCAACAAGCCAATAAGAGCCGGCCACATAGAACCGCTAGCCATGCTCAACGCCCGGGCTGAATCCCCCGCCCAAGGGGCCACGCCGAAACCCAAGCCCACCCGGGGTGGTGACTTATAAAAAAGATTTAAATATGTATTTTATATGTATTCAATATCTACACATATTGTACATTTCTAAATATGTGTAGATATTTGTTTTGCCACGTCATCAAAAAATATATATTTACTTATTTTATATATATCTAATATCTACACATATTGTACATTTAAACATGTGTAGGCATTTAATTTGCCACGTCATTTTAAGAAAAATAAAATAAATACATATTAAGTTAGTTTATCTACATATTTTTTTTTTAAAATTATGTGTTGGCAAACATAATCATTTACCTACACATATATTAGTTTTTTACATATGTGTAGATAATTTACCTACACATGACGAAAATTTGCCACATGTGTAGGTAATTTAATATTTAATTAATTGTCAATTTTGGGGGGAAATTTTTCCACCAACACCAAGTGTGGCTAAAATCCATTACCAACACATATTAAGTGTTAATCATTATGAAAATATATTATCAACCATTACCCACACATATACAACATGTGTAGGTAAATACCCACACATTTACATGTGTAGGTAAATTATGTGTGGGTAAACACCCTAATTTCTTGTAGTGATTGAACCGTCCTTTTTCTTTACAAACAACACTGGCGCTCCCCAAGGGGATGAGCTAGGTTGTATGAATCCTTTACTTAGTAATTCATCTAATTGCTGTTTCAGTTCTAACATTTCTGTGGGTGCTAACCGATAAGGTGCCTTGGCTATCGGTGTAGTTCCTGGAATCAGATGAATCCTAAATTCTACTTCCCTATCTGGAGGTAATCCTGGTAAATCTTCTGGAAATACATCAGGATATTATGTGACTATTGGTATTTCCTTAAGATCTTTACCCTTAGTGCTAATGATTACCGAAATCATATACACTATTCCTTGTTTTCGTTCATAATTAGCAACTTTCATTACTGATATGAACTTCATGGGCTTACGTGGTTTATCTCCTGTAATCCTAATCACTTCTCCAGTAGGTGATTGAATTTCTATGGAATTCTGATCACAAAGGATTCTAGCATGGTTGGCTACTAACCAATCCATTCCTAATACAACATCAAATTCAGCCAAATTCATCGGCAATAGTTTTGCAGAGAATTTATGTCCTAAAAGTTCTATGTTTCCTTCTTGCAAAACTTTATCTATTTTAATTGAATTTCCATCTGCTGTTTCAACTGTAAAAATCTGCCTAATATTGGTTAAAGGTAAACTAAGAGCTTGGCAGAATGAAGTATTTATAAAACTTTGGTTTGCACCAGAGTCAAATAATACTTTGGCGTAAACGTTGTGAACTAAGAACGTACCCGCTATCACACCTGGGATGAGTTCTGCTTCTTGAGGTGGTCAGCTGAAATGCCCTAGCATTCTTCTTAGTAGTTCCTTCGGTCGCTTTGGGTTTGTTATCTACTGGTTTGATCAATTTAGGACATTCTGTTTTATAATGCCCTGCTTCTCCACAGTTAAAACAGATTACGGTCTTCTTTTTGCAGTTTTCTTCACGATGTCCGATACCTTTGCAAAGGTTGCAGGTTACATTACATTTTCCGTAATGCTTCCTTTTGCAATTTCTACAGAAAGGTGGATTTGAATATTGCCCTGTTCCTCTTTTCTTGAAATTATTACTATTACCCGCCCGGAATCCTTGGGTAATCTTCTGAGCCAATTCCTTTTTCCTATCTTCATCTCTTGTGCGCACCAGTTCATCGGTTAGAGTATTAGCTAATTCTACCGCATCATCAATAGTGCGAGGTCTCGCAGCTTTAACAATATTGCGGATTTCGCAAATTAGCCCCCAAATATAGCGAGAAATGAGTACCGGTTCTGGCGAAGCCAGTGTTGGTACCACTCTAGCATATTCAAAGAATGTCGAGGTATAACCGCGACAATCTACACCTATCATTCGATGAGTTAAAAACTTATTCGTCATCTGTTCCTTTTCATACTCGGGACAGAATTTTCTTTCCACAAAACCCTTAAATTCTTCCCAAGTCATAGCATAAGCTATTACTCTTCCTTTTGATTGTAACACAGTGTTCCACCATTCGAGTGCTCCTTCTTTGAAGAGATTTGATGCGTACATGACCTGATCATCTTTACCACATTTACTTATAGCAATGACTGCTTCGGTTTTCTCTAACCAACGCAGTGATGCAGTTGCTCCTTCATTGCCTGCAAATTCAGTGGGTTTACAAGCAAGGAATTCTTTGAAAGTGCAACTAGGCGTTGCAGTTTTCATTTTCTTGGGTAATGGAGCTTGATGTGGTTCCCTATTATGATTAACATGATTATTGCCTCCATTTACACTATTACTGAAGTTATCTTCAGTAATCTGTTTACTAGGGACAATTTGTTGTGGTTCGGGTGGATTCTTGATAGCAGCAACGAATGCTGGAATAGCATTAGCTATCCCTTGAGCAACAATGTTTTCGATATCTTGCCGAGTCATATATTGATCTCCTGGATGTTGCTCAGACTGATTAACTTCATTTATAGGTTCATTACCACTGTTTGCCATCTGATAATATATATATAAATTTTATTAGTATCTGCTAAATAACAATTATATACAAACAATCAGAAAATTTTACAATACAGGTATAGTCAAAACAATCGATTTCTCGATTTCATTTTTTATATCTAGTATAGTATGCATCATTGCTCGCCAATATATTACAGAGTTTTATTCGTTATTTACAGACTAATTTTACTATTACTATTATACAATCACCGTTTTACCCTCGTACTATCTCTCGTCACTTTCCGTTCTAAAAACGCAGTTCCCTCTCATCGTACTTCCAGGCAATTTGTCCCCCTATTTCCCTGATTCTAGTTCCCGCATCAAACAACTCTTCACTAAAGTGGCGAAGTTCAGCCATGTTTTCATTACTCATGGGTGGATTAGGTAGGGGTTCTGGATCGAATTGTGGAAGAAAGGAATAAGGATCGTTGACAATATTTTGAAATTGCCAATCGTTCGTCCACCATTCGTCCATTCCTATGGGTTGGGAGTGGACTATTGGGTCTGGAATTGCTGGTTCCCAATTCATAGGGAGTTGGTTTTCAAGAGGATAATTAAAAATATTAGTATTAACAGGCTGAATAGTTTCACAGCTTGCCAATAGGAAATCTATCTCATCTTGAAAGGTCCTTCCCTGGTTTTGATTGGAACTTTCTCCGATTTCTATCTGAGTTGGTCTAGAGCCTTGCCCGACTTCCATTACTATTTCTTTAGTTCCTTCCTCCATCTGTATTCCTATCTCCTTAACCTCTTCCTTATCTTCAGTTTCCATTTCCTGCTGTTTAGAACTTTCTCCGGTTATAATTTCTTTTCCCTTTTTCAAAGGATTGTTTATTTTGGGAAGTTTTGTAGCTGGCTTTTTCTTACGTATACGACTCCCCCAAACGTATTTCCTTCTTTTCTTGGGTTTTGGCTTTTTCAAGGGTGGAGCATTGAATTCTACAGGTTGTTCTATATCAGGAAAGTATCCAGTAAATTCTTTGGAAACTTCGATATTCACCGGGTAAAGATTAAGGTTCTGAAAAGCTTCAGATATCCCACTCATGCTGATGTAGCATATATGCAAAATGCATAAAATACTAAGTTAAAATTCATAAATAACCTTTTTAATTTATTACATACTGTGTACTAATTTATTACAAAGATAACTAGAAAACACACTTAGGTTTTGAAATTTTATTTATTGCACAAGGTTTCTAGATTGTAAGGGTAAGGTGCTAAAACTTTAAAATATTTAAAGATTTATATTTTCTGCTACTGTGGCTAGCATATATAAATTTGCCCATTTCTCATCTAGCTTATCTTCCCAATGTGATTTATCAATTAATTCCTGGGTTTCCCGTTTAATCTTCTTTTGTCGAATTTGCTCTTTACTTTTCTTAATAATCATCTCCCTCCTTCTAGGAGAAAGTGTTTCCTCGTATTGTGCCTTTCGCACAAATATTCCTTCTTCAGGAATTTCAACATGATTCGAGGATTTGGTTCGGGATGAACTTCCCTTCTCATTGGATGATCTATCTAATTTAAGATAGATGCTTGCTAGCTTTTGCTTACCCATACTGTAACTAACAAATAATCAGTTAATAACACACATAATCACATAATAATAATCAGGAAAAAATTAAGTATTTCTAAATACTTAATTAGCTTAACTCAGTGACTCTGATACCACCTTTTTCTGTCACGGCCCCTGACCCGGTTTGACCCTTTTCAAGAGCCGCGGGACAGAAATCCAGCGGTATTTATTTAATTGAGTTTGACAGCGGAAGTTTATCATCAGGATCGTTTAAAGCTAAAATTTTCCCGATTTATTTTATTTCACAATTCGGGATAAAACCCCGATAATTTACAATATTATGTTTTTACTAAGAAATCGTGATATTACAAAACTTATTTATTTATTTTATAATGAGCCACTATCTTAAGCTTGAAATGCTCCCCAGCACTTTTCCTGAATTACAACAGATCACCTGAAACATGTTTGAAAAAGGTTTTGTCAGCGGGAAATACTGAGTGAATCATTCTATTTACTAAAATGACACATTTGTTATAATTTACAGTATTAAGGAAGATTACAATGTTTCTAATATCAAACCAATTACCCACAGTACTTTGTCACTCGACCCATTGGCCCTTCCGTCCAATGGTGTCTGTGACTATGGTCATATCACCCATTGGCTGCCCCAATGGTGAAGATTATCAAGTAATGTATACAAAACCCCACATACTGGCTGTAATATGGTGATTACATAAACTTAATCCCTGTAAATATAACTTTGAAATAAATAGGGTTTTGTAAAGTAATTTGATAAAAAGAGAATGACTCACATTGCTGATTTAATACGGACAGAGTCTAGTCTATGAATTAGCCTGATTAACCTAATTTAGATAACAATGCACACAAAACTGGGTTAGTAATCAATACAGCATTTACGATAACTCACGAGATCAACCATCACAACGAGTGACAAAGTGCTATGCTTAACATCTGTCGAATTAACGACTAATGACAAAGCATCACCCTAATGTGGGAAGCACTTAAACACCCGTTGAGTACATTGATCGATCAGAAAATGAATCGTAGCAGCGATCGTGCTAATACCCTGTTTTGCGGCAGAATTTCGAGATCAGTGTGTGGATTGAGAGTATTTTCACTATAACTTCGTGTACGAAAGGAATTTAAACGTCAAATCAACGCAGAAGTTCTAGTCCCACTGTCCTCTATTTATAGGTGAAATTTTACCCTGAGGCGGGCCGCGTGAGACCTATTTTCTAGCTATAGGTTGCCACGGTTGGGACTAGCTTTGCTGAGTTGACGATTTTCGTAAATTCCTTGCTGCCAACGTTTTAAGTGGATAATCGTCAATAGGGTTTAACCCCCCCTGAGTTTTAGGGGCCCTAATCCTGATTCTGAAAATTATGAAAATTTTAGGGTTTGTTTAGAATCACTTGGGTGTCTCAATTAGGGTTTCCTTTTGGACTAATTAATTTAATATTTATGACTTTTGATGAGAGTTGTTACAATTATGAGGACAAATACAAGGCAATGACCCAAGAACATCAAGCTGCCCTCCACAAGGTCAAAGAGGATGCCCAAGCCAATCTAGATGCCGCCCTTCTCCAATATCAACAGGATATGAGTTCATATCGGGACAGTCTCAAAGCATCCGTGGTCATCTCTCTTCTCCAAGCCAGGATAAGGATGGCTTATGAGGCCAGGGATTTGGGCTTCGAATGCCCCTCCTGGAACGTAAAGGCTTGGGAAGGGAAACTACAGGATCTCGGAGGTCATCCCGTTGCTCATCCTGCAAAGCATGCTGGTGAAGAGCCTTCTAAGGCGGCATAGGAAGTGGCCAATCACTACTAGAAAACTAGGCAATTGTCACCAGAATTTGTCACGGGAAAAAAATGATCACAAAATTAGTGACCGTTTTCTCACCAAAATCTTATTGGTAGAAAATTATATGACGCAGTCACAAAACGGTCACAGATTTTGTGACCGTTTATTTTTTATGACAATAAGGTGATAAATAAATGACAAATATAAACTTTGGTGAAGTTGTGACCGCTTTGACACCATTTAATATAGAATCGCATCTTAGATTTTAACAATATAATAAAATAATATACTTATCTCTCTCCCAAAATTGAGCTTCTTCCCCCCAAAATTTTCAGCCAAAATACATCGATCTCTTCCTTACCGTCACTTTTACTCTGTCCTTCATTACTCAATACACATCTTTCTCCTCTCCCCTAGAACCCTAACCAACCGACGGAAACCTCTACCCCAAGCGAAAACCCTAATTACTAACCTGCGGCTACAAACCCTAATCGGAGTGTCAGAAGAGGAGGATGTTGTTCTACCTTTTCAGTTGAGCTTGAACCGCCGGTCCACCTCTTCAGCGCCGCCGCACCACCAGGTAATCTATAATTCTGTACTTTGTATATGCATATTTGTATAGGACGTTTATCTGGTTATATGTAGCGTTGCTTGAATACCTTGTTTCACTATATCTGGTTATATATGAAGTGTTGCTTGAATAAATCCAGACAATTCTTTTATGCTAGTTTTATAAAAACTAATGTAGGCTGTTAAATAGGTCAAACTTGGCATGATTCGGTATCTTAAACTGTTGTTTTGTAGTCTGATGGTAGTGAAAATGGATGGTATGATATTTGATTTGATCATTATTGTTTTCCAAGTGAATGTATATTATAATGTGCAGTAAGTGGTTTGTCTCTTCACTTGACCCGTTTGATCAAGGTGAAAATTTCATCATAAACGGAAGTGAAAAAGAGACAACCGAGCAAATACGCTTATGTGGCGGAAGTTCGTTCAATGGAAGAATCTCAGAACAGGCCACCTAGTACCATGTTTGTCCGAATGCTTGCTCGGACCAGTGCCAAAGGGGTATGATATATACTATATTAATCATGTATTACTATCTTTGATTAGTTTTTATATTCTCGTTTGTAGTATCTTTACTGAGATTCCTATCATTAGTTTTTATATTCTCGTTTCAGGGCAATATATTCGGGCTACACTTCCATACATTCGAACTGAGATTCCTATCAGGCTGCACTGGAGAGAGATGAAGCTCTCAAGCAACTTGATGAGCAAAAAGCCGTAAACGATGATTTTAAACAAACGATTACAGGAATGGAAGAGGAACTGGAAGATTTGTACAAAAAGTTAGCAGCGACACTTTTAGCAGCAGCTGCTTCACTGGCGCATGTTGCTCGAACCCGCTGAAGCGATCCAAATTTTGAGGTCAATTTTACCAATCTTGATTGCTGTTACTGAAAGGGTTTCTGGTAAACTTGCTTTTGTGGTTATGTAATAAAAGTTATTCTTTTGCAATGGTTCTATTGCAGTTGGGTTTTGACCCATAACCAAAAGTTTTATACAAGAGTGAAGGTCCCTCAGTTTGTTATTTTCACTTTTACCCTCTTATTTATTTAATGGAACTAGCTTGAACATTCACATGATATTAAATGGAACTAACGTTTTGCTTTATTTCAGGTTGTTGACTTTGAAAATTAGTGTAGCAGTTTTCATTTCTAATCCTTTGGTTGTTTAAGCAAGGTGATGAATGTGGTAACCTGGCAGAATTAGGTGCTTCGAATCTCAATGTGAATTACTCATTCAGTAATTTCTCGGTTAAGGTAACAGTTTTTTATACCGCGTCCAAAATGCATTTTAACGCATCAAGCCTTATAATGCATCGACGGAGATTTCGGATGAGTCAAAATAGTGGGTAGTTAAGATTGTAAATGAAAGAAAGAGAAAAAAATTAATAAAAAAAACATAAAGATAAATATAAAGGATAGGATGTGGAGGGGTTTTTAAAATGGGAGATAAATTTTAAAAAGTAGTGATTTTTTGTTAAATTATAGGGTTAAAGATAATGGAGTGGATGTGAATGCTCTTAGACTATGAGGTATGGGGCGTGGGTTGGGTACAAACGCCCAAGTCACCACCCCGGGTGGGCTTGGGTTTCGGCGTGGCCCCTTGGGCGGGGGTTTCAGCCCGGGCGTTGGGCGGGCCTAGCGGTCTTCCATGGCTGGCTCTCATTGGCTGGGTTGGCTAGGCTATAGGTGGCTATAACAATTTTAGGCTTTTTTTGTGTATTTTTATAATAATTGAAAAAAAAAATTATAACACGTGGCCAACCCACGCGGGCTAGCCGCGCCCCGCCATACCGACCCAACATGCAACTGACCAGCGGTGCCCCTCGAAGTCCACGTGTCAACCCATGCCCCAAACCCCCGCCCCACCATACCCCACGGTCTTATGGTGTGCAACATATAGATATATAGTTAAGATCCACTGGTATTTTACTTTTCAAAAACTTTCATGATGGACTTAAACAGAAGATCTTATTTGTTAAACAAAATACCTATTTTTTATGAAGGACAGTTGACCTTGGATGGATGTATCATTGTATCTTGAACTTATTGGTTCAGTATCGCGTGTCTTATAAATATTGTAAGCAAATCTTAGTTAATAAGTTAAAATACAGTGAACTCTAGTCCGGGAAGAAAAGTTTTTCCAAGAGTTAAAAAATTGTGTTATTATGAGAGTAATAGAGTATATGATCATGCTTTCTTCAACATAAGAAACTTCATTTCAGTATTTCACATTTTGTAAAAGTAACACAGGGAACACCTTTGTACAAGTAGAAGCATGATGGTTAGTTTTTACCTACTTTTATGACATGTATATAAGTAAATTGTGGAATTAGAGAATTCAGAATAGCTGGACTTATAACTGTGGCCAATGTGATGGAGTCAGCTTTCTCAGTATACTTTTAGTCACCTTGATGTTAATTTATAAGAGAAGCTTATAGAACCCTGTTACTTAATTCATTTTTTCGAACCGAGCTCAAGCTTGACTCAGCTCAAAAAAATAGTCGAGCCAAGCTGGCTCATTTAAGTTCATGCTCGAGCTCAAGCCCAGCCTCTACAGTATCCACTAGCATCTGATCATTACAACTTCGGAGTTTTGAGACACTGGGTCTCATCGGTTGTCGGTAAATTTCCCCTTTATTTCTTTTGCCGAATTTTTTTTCAGGTCCTATTGCTCCATCATTCTTCTTTTTGTTGGTCTGGTAGAACTGAAAGTTCATTTGTATATGGTTACTTCTTTTCGGAAATTTCTTTGCTTTAACTTTGAATGACGTGAGTTAAACTAATTATTTTGACGTGTATTACTGTGATTTTTAGACTATATACTTTGAATGACGTGAATGAAACTAATTATTTCTTTCATTTTAATCACAGATTTATGGGCAATGGGCGCCATCATGACTGAACTATTTACTCTCCGTCCCCTTTTCCCAGGTTCAAGGTATAGTATGATCCTTGTAATCGTATTTGACATACTAATTACTTGTAAAATAGATTAACAAGAATCGCTTTAACAATACAAAATTACCTGTTAACTTACTTGCCTGATCACTCGATCAGCAATTTTATTTTTACTTCTCGGCAAAGCTTTGCCAGTTTCAGGTCGCTTGTAGTTTTATTTCAATGCTTTGTGCTGCAGATAACTGTTATACCCAAATAGATCTGCAGTGAAGCGGATGAAATATACAAAATCTGCAGTGAGATTGGAAGCCCGACAGAGAGCACATGGTGTGATGGACTTGAACTGGTGTAAATCTTTCTTCACTGATACCATCTGCAAGAAATGAGGCAGTCAGTTTAATCACTGTAATAACTCGGTTCTCTCTTTTACACCTGAAAACCTTTTAATAATCTTTATTTTTATATCAGCCGTTAAATTGCTTTGTCTGAATCATTATGTTCTCTTTGCAATATAGGCACTTTGTTCTTGGGAATTGGGATCCATGCAAGAGACCGACAGCTGTGGAGGCGCTTTGGCATCCTTTCTTCCCGGTAGCCATTGCTATTAAACAAGAAAACGTTAAAAAATAGTAGTTTAGATGACTAAAACAGTTAATTTTGAATCTGCAGAATTGTTATCATATTCCTCCATCTCTTCGCCCCAAGCATGCTACTGCTAGGATTCTCCATCTGGTTTGCTTATGCTCTTCTACAATCATAATTTTTTTTGTTAAATTTATAATGTTTATTAACTCGTTGGATGAGTTTTGATTGGTGGTCAATTTTTTCAGTTGGATGAAATGGTAGCAGAGCTATTGTGCAGAACAATGTGAATCTGGCATTCAATGTTACATTATCTGCAAGAGTACATGATTTTTTTTTAAAAATCAGGTAACATATAAATAAGATAATTTTTGTACAAATAATTCTAGGGAAGTAGACTGTGGGTGCTGCAAGATGGGCAAGTAGGGTAACGGGTCCATCAGATTGTACTTGAAATGGGTTCTTTTATGATACAGGTTGAAGTGGGTCAGGTTGATCGACAAACACTTTTTAGTCAAGAATTTGGATTTATCTACTAAAATTGCTTTGTGTCAGGAAGCCGACTTGAAGTATTACACCAAGACTCGGATTATACCGATATTGAAGTAGTAAATGGTCACATTGTAAGTTTGAGCCTAAATTATCCTATAAATAAAATAGCATTAATACTTATCCAAATCCTAAACCCATCCTAACCTAAACCCATCTTGACCCATTACCCAAATCTACCCACTTTGCCAGGACTAGCCGGGGGTGATCCGTTAGGTGCAGCCACTAAGATTTGGTCATGTGAAGATGGTACTAATTCTTTACCCATGGCTAAACGAAAAGGTAAGATTGATTGGTTTTTAATTCTTGAACACTGGAGTTCGGAAAAGCATGGTTTCCTAATTTCAAGTTGGATTCTGTAGCAAAACTTGAATAAGTTGCATGATATTTGTTTGTACATAGTTATTTCCAAAAGTATTTTATTTTCTTTCAACCAACTTGACCAATTATTACTTTTCGTTAATTCTGATTTCTTGATTCTGTTTATTGATTGTTTTGTAGATTGAAAAGTTGAACTTAGTTATCAAGGAGCTCGTTAAGAAAAAAGATGGAGAAAAAGAAATGTTCAATGGAGTTATTACGGGGTTGTTGGCTGAAAAAGATGTCATGCTTGATAGGATGTCACAAAGTGAAGTTATGTTAACAGCTAAGACTCGGATTATACCGATATTGAAGTAGTAAATGGTCACATTGTAAGTTTGAGCCTAAATTATCCTATAAATAAAATAGCATTAATACTTATCCAAATCCTAAACCCATCCTAACCTAAACCCATCTTGACCCATTACCCAAATCTACCCACTTTGCCAGGACTAGCCGGGGGTGATCCGTTAGGTGCAGCCACTAAGATTTGGTCATGTGAAGATGGTACTAATTCTTTACCCATGGCTAAACGAAAAGGTAAGATTGATTGGTTTTTAATTCTTGAACACTGGAGTTCGGAAAAGCATGGTTTCCTAATTTCAAGTTGGATTCTGTAGCAAAACTTGAATAAGTTGCATGATATTTGTTTGTACATAGTTATTTCCAAAAGTATTTTATTTTCTTTCAACCAACTTGACCAATTATTACTTTTCGTTAATTCTGATTTCTTGATTCTGTTTATTGATTGTTTTGTAGATTGAAAAGTTGAACTTAGTTATCAAGGAGCTCGTTAAGAAAAAAGATGGAGAAAAAGAAATGTTCAATGGAGTTATTACGGGGTTGTTGGCTGAAAAAAATGTCGTGCTTGATAGGATGTCACAAAGTGAAGTTATGTTAACAGCTACAGTCCGAAGATAGCCTATAAACACTTGATTTTGAATGTTTAGATGTTTATCTTATTAGGATAATTTTAGTTATTTTATGTTTTAGTTGGTATTTTGTATATGCTTTTGAAAACGAGATGTTTTATATAATTTTGAGATTTTATTTGACGTTTTTTTTGTATTATTTGTAGTTTTATTGATATGTAATTTTGATGAAAATAGCAGGGAGAAAGAAATTCTGAATTAAAAACCATTATTCCAGTAATTATTAAATGGTAGCAAATAAATGGTAGCAAATGGTTCGGTCGCAACTGTGTAAAAAATGGTGGCTAAAGGGTGGCAATATCGGTGGCTAAATGGTATCAAAAGTAGCAAATTGTGTAAAAAATGGTGACTAAATGGTGGCAATATCGGTGGCTAAATGGTATCAAAACATGCAAAAACCGATGGCTAAATGGTGGCAATATCAGTGGCTAAATGGTATGAAAACGCATCACAACTTGGTGGCAAACTCGGTGGCAAACAAGGCGGAGCGTAGCAAACATGAAGCGGTGGCAAATAATTTTGACCAATTTTATGGTGGTAAAAATAAGGTAGCAAAATATAAAATGGTGGCTATTTGGTGGCATTAGGGCAATTGACACGGGTGTTTTTGTCACCGTACTTTTGGTGGCAAACTGGTGACAACAAGGAAATTGCTACCATTTTGTAACCAAAAATTACATGACAAATACCATGTTTTCTAGTAGTGAATGCTGGTGATGATGCCGAGAAGAATCCTGAAGCTGATGCTGGTGCGGATGCTGGGGAAGAAGTTGCTGATCAGGAAGGCGCCGCTTCTTAAGCGGCGAAGTGGGCGATGATGGATATACGTGCCAAGGCCGGAGCCCACTTTTTTAAATTTCATGGTTGTGGTTGTGAAAAACAATTTACATTTCCTGTCTTTGAACAATTTATATTTCCTGCATTAGAACAATACGATGACCAAAGGTGGATGGGTCCTAGGTTTTAGGATGAAGCCCTTGGTCATCGGTTAGTATAATCTGTTTTGAATTTCGTAGCGGTTGAAGGTGGACAGGTTTCGTTTTGAGATAAAACCTTCAACCGTTACGTAGGTATGGTAAAAACTAATCGTGCTTTTGGCGGATGGGCCTTGGTTTAAGGTGAAACCAAAAGCACAACTTTTGACTTGTTAATAATATAACTATCTCTTGACTTATTTGTTGTTGCCTTGCATTACTTAATGTAACTCTTAGCTTTGTAAAAATTTTGTATTGTTATCTTATGAAAATATCCTGATCAATATGCTCAGCGATATATTATAAAAACTTTTATTAGATAGGACTTCTAAACATTCGTTCAACTTTGTAGAAAGCTTTTTAAAGAGTGAAAAACAGTCCATTTTTCCAAAACCTGTTTTGATAATACTAAAATGATCAAAGTTTCTAACTTAATCAAATATCCTGAAAAGTATTTCGAAAATATATTTTGAGAATATATCAGGATATTTAACCTTTTACCAAGCATAGTATTGTCAAAAACTTAAACAACGTTTACAAAGGAAAGATCATACTAGGAATAGGGTATAACCCTATTATCAAACCTCAATCCCTTTGCAACTTTTCTAATGAAGATGTCCCCTGATTGAGACACTTAGTGCACTAGTTCCGAGCCTGATCCTTTGAGCTTTACACCATCGCTTTAGTAGGAATGTCCCCTGTGTACAATGTCTTCAAATACTTAGAAATCTTCTGGATATCAGTCCCCATTGTATAGACAATTTTTCATGTTACAGGGGTAAAACCCAAGAATGTTCTGGAAATAAATCCCTTGAATTCTGGGGGAAATCCCAAATTTTCGTGCGCTACAGGCGGGAGTGTATAAACTCCAAGACTTAGAAAGGTGAAAACCTTTAAACCTTAGAGAGTATGAAAATACCCTTTCGTGAGAGAGGGTGGTCAATCCTCATATACCTTTAGGATTCAGGATATAGCCAATAGTGACGAAATTGTCAGCCACTTTTACATGGACTGGTCCCGCCACCTTGAACTATCCCTGAATAACTTGCGCTCCAGGCGGAGTGTTTAAACCCAATTCGGAAGAAAGGTGAATACCTTTAAACCTGTGAAGGGATCGGGATCCCTTATACGTGAGAGAGGGGGCCAATCCTCTAATCTTTCGAAGTATCCTGAGTGAGCATCCTGGAGCTATATCCTGGATCATATACTGCAAAACATCCTTAAACCAAGGTGGGTGTTAGCTTGGCTAACACCCCTCCGATGCTTAAGTTAGTATTGGGTTTCAAAGAATAAATTAAACCAAACATATTCAAAAAAGGTAGAATTCATACCATCCTGAGTTAGAAATCAAATTCTAAACTCACTTGAAATAAAGCTTAAGGTGTATAGCATTCCAAGATCTCGGTAGCATATCCCCTTCCATATTCTTGAGTCTATATGCTCCTTTCCCTGCTTCTGATTCAACTTCATATGGTCCTTCCCATTTTGGAGCTAGCTTGCCATCGGCAGGATTAGTAGTATTCTGAAAAGCCTTTCTTAACACCCAATCTCCAACCTTAAATCTTCTGGTCCTAATATTCTTGTTATATGCTATGGATATTCTTTGTTGATATGCTGCCATCCTCAGCCTTGCTGCATCTCTTGTCTCATCAATAGTATCCAACTCCTGGCATAGGACTTCAGGATTCTTTTCAGGATCCCAGAGGTTGGATCTTGCTGTAGGTACCACCATTTCTGTCGGGATCACTGCTTCTGCTCCAAATACTAAGGAAAACGGGGTTTGGCCTGTTGCATTCTTTACCGTTGTCCTATCAGCCCACAAAACAAAGGGTAATTCTTCTGCCCATCTTCCTTTTTTGGCTCCAAGTCTCTTCTTTAAGTTATTGACAATTATCTTGTTTGAGGATTCTGCTTGTCCATTCGCTTGAGGATGTACCGGAGTAGATGTTATCATTTTGATTCCCCAACTCTTGAAAAAGTCAGTAGTTCTCTTGCTTATAAACTGAGAACCATTGTCACAGATTATCTCGGCTGGTATTCCGAATCTGGTCAGGATATTTCTCTTTACGAAGGATACTACTTCTTGATCCCTGACTTGGACAAATGCCTCGGCTTCAACCCATTTGGAGAAATAATCTGTCATTGCCAACATAAAAACTTTCCCTCCTGGAGCCTTTGGAAGCTTTCCCACTATATCCATACCCCACTTCATAAATGGCCAAGGGGAAACAATAGGATATAATGGTTCAGCAGGCTGATGCAGTATGTTACTATGTCTTTGACATGCATCACATCTTCGAACATATTCTGTGGCATCTCTCCTCATTGTCGGCCAATAATATCCTGTCCTTAATGCTTTTGAGAATAATGACCTGCCCCTAGTATGGTTACCACAATCCCCTTCATGTATATCCTGAAGTACTTCCTTGGCTTCAGGATCCTCCAAGCACCTCAAATACGGTCCTGCAAGAGATTTCTTGTATAAAACATTATTTATAATAGTGAATCGTGATACCTTCATCCTAAATGCCTTAGGATTTTCATTTCTAGGGATGTGTCCTTCTTTGAGATATCTCATGATTGGAGCCGTCCAGGATCTAGGATCCTCTTCAGGATACTCTGCTCCAGGATCCTGAATACCCGCTACTTCTTTATCCCGAGGATTCGTTGCAGGATACAAGACATGTAATATTGGTATTTGGGTTCCTTCTGGTATCCTGATCGATGATCCCAGATTTGCTAAGGCATCTGCTTCAGCATTATCCTCCCTTGGTACCTGTTCAAGTGTAAAAACATCGAAATATCCTGCTAATTTTTTGAGAATATCGAGGTATTCGATTAATTTCTCACCCTTAACTGCATAGGATCCATTAAAATGGTTAGTAATTAACAAGGAGTCAACATATACTTGCAAATTCTTGATACTCATATTCTTAGCCAATTCTAATCCTGCAATTAAAGCTTCATATTCTGCCTCATTATTAGTAGCAGGAAATTCACACCTAATAGCCTGGGGTAATATGTCCCCCTGTGGCGATTTTAGTAGTATACCTAAACCTACACCTCTTATATTGGATGCACCATCAGTATATAACGTCCAGGATCCTGAAGATTCTCCCAACTGTTGAACTTCTAGGTCTACCTAGTCCTGAATATCACTACTGAAATCAGCCACAAAGTCAGCTAAAGCCTGAGACTTTATGGCATTTCTAGGTTCATATACTAAATCATAAGCACTTAACTTTACTGACCACTTGGCCATCCTGCCTGACATCTCGGGTTTCCTAAGCACATTTTTAACAGGATAGTTGGTTTTAACATGGATCCTATGTGTCTCAAAATAATATCTAAGCTTTGTCGATGCCATGACTAGAGCTAATATCAATTTTTCTAAATGAGAATACCTAGTTTCAGCATCTAACAAACTTTTACTAACATAATAAACAGGATATTGCTGACCTTCATGGTCTTTTATAAGAACGGCACTTACAGCATTCCCTGATACAGCGAGGTATAGGGATAGTGGTTCACCATTTTCAGGCTTCATCAATAGAGGTGCAGTTGAGAGATATCGCTTCAAATCCTGCAAGGCTGCTTCATGCTTTGCTCCCCATTCAAATTTCTTATTCTTCTTGAGGATATCATAGAATTCCTTGCATTTTTCCGAGGATCTTGAAATAAATCTATTCAAAGCTGCTACTCGGCCTGTTAACCGTTGTACGTCCTTCATATTCGAGGGTGATTTTATATCCAGGATAGCTTTAATCTGCTCCGGGCTTGCCTCTATCCCCCTTTTCGTCACCATATATCCAAGAAACTTTCCTGCCCCCACTCCGAAATGGCACTTAGCAGGATTCAGCTTCATGTTGTACTGGTCCAGGATATCAAATGCTCCCTTGATATCCTGGAGGTGATCCTTAGCCTTTTTAGATTTTACCACCATATCGTCAATATATACCTCCATGGTGTCCCCCAGCTTATCTTTGAACATCATGTTCACTAATCTCTGGTATGTTGCACCTGCATTTTTCAAACCGAAAGGCATGGCAGTTGTTTTGGTCAAAAATTACCGAGGCAATTAAGTGATCAAATTAGTAAAGTGAGGTAGTGTGCTAGAAAGTGTGTTGAAAATATGATGGTTAAGTTGTTTGGAAAAACAGTATTCAGGATACGGCTCAGGATATTGAGCTGTATCTACGATCAAACAATGAGTAAAAAGTAAAGGAAATGACACGAGATGTACGAGGAAAGCCCTTGACCAATCTAGATCGCCGGCATAAAACCTCGGGAGCTGACAATCGCAGCTGCCTTGTTCTTCTTATTGATTTCAACTTCAGGATACAGTGCAGGATATAGACCAGATCGCTATGTGTTACAATACTTTTGTGCGAAAGAGAAAGTTTGCTAGAGAGCAAGTGTTAGAGTGTAGCGAGTGAAAATGTGATGTCCTATTCGATCTGGTATACCCACCTATTTATAGTTACAAAATAGAAACTAAAATTCCTATAAACATGGGATACTCCCGAATATTCCATAAATAGCCGTTTGGAACCAAATAAAGCGGGCTTAACGTCTTTCCTTGAACAACTTGGACCGAGTCTTCCGCGGAATGAGTCCTTGTGAACGTTGCTAGCTTCTAACCCACGTTCCTGCACATAATCCGTTAGTAATCCTGAGGATACCATTCAGGATGTTACCAATATCCTGAACCAGTATCCCGGATGTAAACAGATACTACATAACCAAGATATAAATCAAGATATTTTTCAGGATATGGGCTCAGAATTCTACCCATAACAATTGTCCCCAAAAATGTTACCGTTTAGTATCTTCATCACTAACGGTTACATTTTTCACGAAGACCGAGGTAATTAAGAGATAAGACCAATGATGTGACCGTTTGCAACTACTCAGCCTATATTTACTCATTATACTCTATATCTTCTCATCCTCATCTCTTTTTTAATCATAATCGATAAGGAAAAAGGTAACATTCTCTCTCTAATCTCCATATTTATCTTCATTCTCTTTCTCCGGTGAAAAATTCAGGTGACCAAATGCCGAGACAAACAAGATCTAGTTCAGGTGACTCGGCTCCCACATTCATTCAACAGAACCTTCTCCAAGAACCGGAGAAGGAAACATGCACCTTTGATAGTGCCCACCTGTCGGCCTTGAAATCCTCTGGTATCTTCCCGGAAGGAACCGTATTTCGACCTTTTGACCGAGAAATCCGTTCAGATATGGTCTCCAATGAGTGGATATGCTTCAATGCCTTCCCCTTCACCTTAGGGTTACAATTCCCCTTTCCGGATTTCATCACAGAATTCTTTAACATTACCAAAATCTCTTTTAGTCAAACAATGCCAATGCTTTGGCGTGTTCTGTCTGTTCTTGACCAGATCAAGAAAAACCACATCCCTGATCTTTCTATTCATGATCTCCCCCTAGCTTACCGGCTTAGATGCCACGGATCAAGTAGATTCTTGTTCTATTCCACCTCCGGCGACCCACTGATACTTCGTGCCACCAGGAACGAAGAGGGTTGGCAATCTAAGTTCTTCTTTGTAAAAAGAGACTCCATTCCTGGTGGAACGGAATATCCGGTGAAGTGGTTGAGAAAGGGTAGGATTTAGGGTTTAAGGATAATCCTGCCTTTTATCCTGTTTCATATCCTGAACTAATTGATTTTCTTTCTCATGTTGTGCATGCAGCTGATTTCAGGAAGATTGCACCTCCTCTTGCTGATTCTCAAAAAAGGATAGACACCATCAGACTCCTTCCAGAGGCTGAAAGAAGTTTCAACCCATCTCCACCAACTCCAAGTCCTCTTTCAAGTGCAAATATGTCTGGTAAGGATCCTGCAAAATATGCTGTACATACATGTTTTCATTTGATATTCTTAGGAGAGATTTAGAATTTTACTCCCTGTGTGCAGACTCCAGCAAGACTCTGGTCTACCTAGACCTTGATGAACTTGACAGCTACCCTACTCCAGCCACGGTCAAGAAAGAAACTCCTGCTGCTACTAGCTCCAAGCCACTCCCGGCTCCCAAGGCAAACCCAAGGACTCGTGCTTCCACAACAAAAAAGAGGAAAGGTCTAGAAGTCAGTGCTCCAGGCTCAGAAGGGTTCTCTTATGATGAACTCAGCTTCTCTGACTCCTTAGAGCCAATGACATCCTTCCTCAACAAGGTAATATCCTCACACATATCCTGCATATACATCCTGCACATATATCCTGATAGGATATCCTGACAGGATATCCTAGTTAATATATTCTGGCTCATACCTGAAATTGATGCGCAGGGCCTCCAGCATTTGCTCCACCTATACAATGATGCTTGTGGTACTGCCGCACTCCATGAGGCTAGGATCAAACAGCTTGAAAGCACCGTTGCTGACCAAGGTGCCATTGCTGAAGCGAAGACCCGGCACTACGAGGGCATGCTGAAGAAGGTTACCCAGGATGCTGAGCTCAAACTTGCCACCGTTCAAATGGATCATGACCAAGCCATGGTCTCTTTCCGGGAGGGAATCAAGGCTTCTGCTATCGTCTCCTTGCTACAAGCACGCATCAAGATGGCCTACGAGGCCAAGGAGACGGGCCTTGTTTGTCCATCTTGGCCAGTTGAATCCTGGTGGCCAAGCTAAAGGAGCTCGGAGGCAAAGCTGTGCCACTTCCTGCTGAAGCTGGTGAGTCTTCTAAGTCAGCAGAGGTGGTGATCCAGGCTGGAGACAAGAAGGATGCTGGAGCGGATGCTGGGATGGATACTGGTGAGGATGCTGCTCAGGATGCTGGTGCTGAGAAGTCTGAGAAGGTTGGAGAAGATGCCGCTGTGTGAGGGCATTTAGGTGGGCGATGACGGACATACGTGCCAAGGCCAGAGCCCACCTTTTTAAATTTGAATGTTGGTCTGTAATCCCTTAAACAATTTACTTTTCTGCACTTTACTTTCCTGCACCTGAACAATTTACATTTCCTGCATGCTCTTTGAACAATACAACAGTTGGAGGTGGATGGGTCTCGGTTTGAGACGAAACCTTCAACTGTTGGGTAAATATGGTAAGGAACTACTAGTGCTCTTAGTGGATGGGCCTTGTTTTGAGGTGAAACTAAGAGCACATCTTTTGATATGTTAATAATATAACCTTTCTTTTGGCTTTATCATTGTTGTTATTAGTGCACAAATTTTACTTATGAAAACTGTTTTGTTTGAACATTCTTGGGAATGTTATGGGAACTCATTCTAAGAATATCCTGACAAGTATCCTAAGAGATATCCTGGTCAGGATATTGTCATATAACTTAAAAAACTTAAGTCATTTGAAAAAAGGAGAGATCATACCAAAGACTCTTAGAGAGTCAATTCCAATCTATCACCTTAGGAATGTCCTCAGTGCACACTTACAAACTTGGATCCATCCTTTGAATAGTATAATGTATGTCCCCTGTGTACGACACAGAAATGCAAATGTCTTCACACTTTGGTTTGAATAAATTTCGAACACCTCGAGGCAAGACTCTTGGTATCCTGAAATAAATCCTTAGCATACTGGGGATAAACCCTTAATATCCTGGGGATAAACCCTGATATCCTGGGGATAAACCCTGATTTTCATGCGCTATAGGCGAGAGTGTATAAACTCCAAATCTTAGAAAGGTGAAAACCTTTAAACCTTAGAGAGTATGAAAATACCCTTTCGTGAGAGAGGGTGATCAATCCTCATATACCTTCAGGATCCAGGATATAGCCAATAGTAACGAAATTGTCAGCCACTTTTTACATGAACTGGTCCCGCTACCTTGAACTATACCTGGATAACTTGCGCTCCAGGCGAGGTGTTTAAACCCAATTCGAAAGAAAGGTGAATACCTATAAACCTTTGAAGGGACCAGGATCCCTTAAACGTGAGAGAGGGGGCCAATCCTCTAATCTTTCGAGTTATCCTGAGTGCATATCCTGGAGCTATATCCTGAAACATATGCTGCAAAACAACTGTAAACTAAGGTGGGTGTTAGCTTGGCTAACACCCCTCCGATGCTTAAGTCAGTATTAGGTTCAAGATAATAATCAAACATATTTAAAAGAGATAGAATACATACCATTCTGAGATAGAAATTAAATTCTACTCTTACTTGAAATAGAGCTTTAAGTGTATTGCATTCCAGGATCTTGGTAGCATATCCCCTTCCATACTCTTAAGTCGATAAGCTCCTTTTCCTGCCTCTGACTCAACTTCATATGGTCCTTCCCATTTTGGAGCTAACTTGCCATCGGCAGGATTAGTGGTATTTTGAAAAGCCTTTCTTAGCACCCAATCACCAACTCGAAATCTTCTAGTCCTTATATTCTTATTATATGCTCTGGATATTCTTTGTTGATATGCTGCCATCCTTAGCCTTGCTGCATCTCTTTTTTCATCTATAGTATCCAAATCTTGACATAAGGCTTCAGGATTCTGTCCAGGATCCTGTAGGATAGATCTTGCAGTAGGTATCGTCATTTCTGTTGGAATCACTGCTTCTGCTCCAAATACCAAGGAAAACGGGGTTTGGCCGGTTGCATTCTTTACCGTTGTCCTATCAGCCCACAAAACAAAGGGTAATTCTTCTGCCCATCTTCCTTTTTTGGCTCCAAGTCTCTTCTTTAAATTATTGACAATTATTTTGTTTGAGGATTCAGCTTGTCCATTCGCTTGAGGATGTACCGGAGTAGACGTGATCATTTTGATTCCCCAACTCTTGCAAAAGTCAGTAGTCCTCTTGCTTATAAACTGGGACCCATTATCACAAATGATTTCAGCTGGTACCCCAAACCTGGTCAGGATATTCCTCTTTATGAAGGAGACTACTTCTTGGTCTCTAACTTGAACAAATGCTTCAGCTTCAACCCACTTAGAGAAATAATCAGTCATTGCCAGCATAAAGACTTTTCCTCCTGGAGCTTTTGGTAACTTCCCTACTATATCCATCCCCCATTTCATGAATGTCCAAGGGGAAACTACAAGATATAGTGGTTCAGCTAGTTGATGTAGTATGTTGCTATGCCTTTGACACGCATCACACCTTCGAGCATATTCCGCAACATCTTTCCTCATCGTTGGCCAATAATATCCTGTTCTCAATACTTTTGAGAACAATGACCTGCCCCCAGTGTGGTTACCACAATCCCCTTCATGTATATCCTGAAGTACTTCTTTGGCTTCAAGATCCTCCAAGCACCTCAAATATGGTCCTGCAAGAGATTTCTTGTATAAAACATTATTTATAATAGTGAATCGTGATACCTTCATCCTAAATGCCTTAGGATTTTCATCTCCGGGGATGTGTCCTTCCTTGAGATATCTCATGATTGGAGCCGTCCAGGATTCAGGATCCTTTTTAGGATACTCTGCTCCAGGATCCTGAATACGCGCTACTTCTTTATCCTGAGGATTCGTTGAAGGATACAAGATATGTAATATCGATATTTGGGTCCCTTATGGTATCCTGATCGATGATCCCAGATTTGCTAATGCATCTGCCTCAGCATTATCCTCCCTTGGTACCTGTTCAAGTGTAAAAACATCGAAATATCCTGCTAATTTTTTGAGAATATCAAGGTATTCGATTAATTTCTCACCCTTAACTGCATAGGATCCATTAAAATGGTTAGTAATTAACAAAGAGTCAACATATACTTGCAAATTTTTGATACTCATGTTCTTAGCCAATTATAATCCTGCAATTAAAGCCTCATACTCTGCTTCATTATTAGTAGCAGGAAATTCACATCTAATAGCCTGGGGTAATATGTCCCCCTGTGGCGATTTTAGTAGTATTCCCAAACCTACTCCTCTTACATTAGATGCACCATCAGTATATAATGTCCAGGATCCTGAGGATTCTCCTAACTGTTGAACTTCTAGGTCTACCTCATCCTGAATGTCACTACTAAAATCAGCCACAAAGTCGGCTAAAGCCTGAGACTTTATGGCATTTCTAGGTTCATATACTAAATCATAAGCACTCAACTTTACTGACCACTTAGCCATCCTGCCTGACATCTCTGGTTTCCTAAGCACATTTTTGACAGGATAATTTGTTTTAACATGAATCCTATGTGTCTCAAAGTAATGTCTAAGTTTCGTTGATGCCATAACTAATGCTAGTATCAATTTTTCTAAATGAGAATATCTAGTTTCAGCATTTAACAAGCTTTTACTAACATAATAAACAGGATATTGCTGACCTTCATGGTCCTTTACAAGGACGGCACTTACAGCGTTCCCTGATACCGCTAGATATAGGGATAGTGGTTCACCATTCTCAGGCTTCATTAGTAGAGGTGCAGTTGAAAGATATTGCTTCAAATCCTGTAGGGCTGCTTCATGCTTCTCATCCCATTCGAATTTCTTGTTCTTCTTCAGGATATCATAAAACTCTTTGCATTTCTTTGAGGATCTTGAGATAAATCTGTTTAATGCTGCCACTCGCCCTATTAATCGTTGAACATACTTCTTATTTGAGGGCGATTTAATATCCAAGATGGCTTTAATCTGCTCCGGGCTCGCCTCTATTCCTCTTTTGGTCACCATATATCCTAGAAATTTTCCTGCCCCCACTCCAAAATGGCACTTAGCAGGATTTAGCTTCATGTTATACTGATCCAGGATATCTAATGCTCCTTTAATATCCTGGAGGTGATCCTGAGCTTTCTTTGATTTTACCACCATATCGTCAATGTATACCTCCATGGTATCCCCCAGTTTATCTTTGAACATCATGTTTACCAATCTTTGGTATGTTGCACCTGCATTTTTCAAACCAAAAGGCATAGCTGTATAACAATAAATACCTGTTGGTGTCATGAAGGCAGTATCCTCCTGGTCAGAAGGTTCCATTTGAATCTGCTGAAATCCTGAGGATGCATCCATGAAGGTCAACATTTCATGCCCGGCAGTAGCATCCACCATCGCATCAATGTGAGGAAGAGGAAATGGGTCTTTAGGACAGGCCTTGTTCAAGTCTGTGTAGTCTACACAGACTCTCCGTTTCCCATTTTTCTTCTGTACCACAACCACGTTTGCTAGCCACCTTGGGAACTTGACTTCTCTGATCATCCTGGACTTCAACAATCTTTCAACTTCCTCTTGGATAATCGCATTCCGCTCAGGAGCAAATTTTCTTCTTTTTTGCTGAACAGACTTGAATGATCTGTCGATTCCAAGCTTGTGAGTGATAATGTCTTTGGATATGCCTGTCATATCCTCATGCTTCCATGCAAACGTTGACATCCCGCATTTCAAAAAGTTAGTTAACTCTTCTTCAATATCCTGAGGGATATTGGTTCCTACGAGCACCGAGATATCAGGATCATCCTGATCCAGGATAATTTTCTTCACATCCTGCTCCGAATCCTCCACGATATCCTGGGCCCGCATCTTTAATTGCTATGCTGTACTAGGCTTGGTTGAGGATTTCATCGAGGATGAGTAGCATACTTTCGCCTCCTGCTGATCACTATCAACCTTGACAACTCCCCAAGAGGTAGGGATCTTGATGCATTGGTGATATGTTGACGGCACAGCCTTCATATCGTGAATCCAAGGTCTTCCCAGTATGATGTTATAGCAGGATAGAGAATCCATCACACAGAAACGTTGTATCGAGTTGACCCCTTCAACATATACTGGTAACTTTATCTCTCCCACTGTGTTTCTAGCCTCTCCACTGAACCCAACAAGCACGGTAGACTTCGAAGTGATATCCATTGGAGATACATTCATTCTCTTCAGAGTCTCTAGTTGGATTATGTTGACGGAGCTGCCATTATCAACCAATATCCTGCGTACAAAATGGTTAGCCACATATAATGTTATTACCAGAGCATCATGATGAGGATCCTGGACAGTATCCCTGTCATCAGCATCAAATGTGATCACTTTATCAGTTGTGAGGGTAGCCGTCCTGAAAGGTTTGTCTCCCCTTTCGGCCTTAGCTTCTTTTGCATGTCTCTTCGCCGCCGAATACGAAGTCCCACAAATGTCGGATCCTCCCGAAATAAAGTTGATTATCTTGGCATCTGCAGGAGGTGATGCTGCTCGCTCAGGATCCTTCTCAGTATCCTGACCCTTATTCTTCTTTCTTCCTAAGAGATCTTTCAGATATCCCTTGCTTAGAAGATAGCTTATTTCTTTCCTTAGAGCAATGCAATCCTCAGTTACATGTCTGAAATCTTCGTGGAAAGCACACCATTTTGACTTATCTTTCCAATCAGCTTTTTGTTGACTCTTTCGAGGCCATCTAGCCTTGTCTCCTAGACCCTGCATGGCATACATCAATTCTGGAATGTTAACAGAAAAGCAATATTCAGACAACTCAGGATACTCTTCAGGATCCTCATCTTCGACAGCATTCACTTTGTTATTTTCATTTCTACCATATTGCTTAGGCCGATATGGCTTGAATGAGGATTCAGACTTCCTGTTAGTTGACTCATAGGTGTTGGATGAGTTCATCCTCTCTTGCATCTTTCTGTCATCCTCCAATCGAATATATCTTAGGGCCCTGTTCCGAGCTTCATCCAGGTTCCTGCATGGGTTCATTACAAGGTCTTGGTAAAATTGAGAATCCTTTTGCAGCCCCATCTTGAAAGCCTGCACAGCTGTTGCAACATCAAGATGCGGAATGTCTAAGGATTCCCGGCTGAACTTGTTCACATAATCCCTTAGGGATTCTTGATGCCCTTGTGTTATCCTGTAAAGGTCACTTGTTAGTTTTTCAAAACTCCGACTACAAGAAAACTGACTATTAAATAAATTCACTAAGTGAGCAAAAGATGTAATCGAATGTGGAGGAACATTCAAGAGCCATTTCAAGGTTGATCCTGTTAGGGTAGAACCAAAACCCTTGCATATGCATGCTTCCTTGAGCTCCGGAGGGATAGGGTTAATCTCCATTCTTTCCCTATACTGGGCAATATGCTCTTCAGGATCCGTGGTTCCATCATAAAGCTTCATGTTGGGGGTTTGAAATCTCTTTGGAATCTCGGCATCACAGATAGGATGTGCAAAGCGAGATATCCTGTGGCTATCTTGGGACACTTCCGGGATTGGTTGGACCACTCCAGGTACACTGGATATCATGTCCTTCAACTTTTGAAGTTCCCAAGTAAATGCTGATGTTACACCTGTATCCTGCAATGATCCACTATTGTTAGCAGCATGAGTATTATTATTATTTGACACGTTACCCGTCTGAGGATTTTACCCATATCCTGAAGCATATCCTGAGCTCCTCATGGTTGACATCCTGACCGAGGAGGGTATTTCAGGAGTGTGATTCTGAGGAAGGCTGGGCACAATATTCCCCCTGTTATCCTCAGTATACACAGCTGAGCTGAAGTTCAAAGTTCTGGGTTGTAATGGAGTGACTATATCCTCAGCAGATCTGCTCGAGCCAGACTTCAGGAGTTGTATTTCCCTTAACAGCATTTGGTTTGTTTCCTGTTGCTGCCTCATTTGTTCCTGCACACTTCCAAATAAGGTTAGAATTTCATCATTAGAGGCTAAAACGGGAGCAGATTCCTGAACACTGCGAGTAGGGATAATATCATGTGGTCGTGAAGAGGCTGGCATCCTTGGAGGAGGTGGTGGAAGCACTGAACCAGTAGTAGCAGAAGTCATAGCAGACACAGTGGAGGAACTCATGTTTGATCTTGAGGCCATTGTAAACAATGCAGCAAAAAGTTTTGAAAATAGAAAACCGATTAACGATTTCACAAATATTTTTAGTAAAGAGAGCACCACTTGCCCCACGGTGGGCGTCAAATTGTTTTGGTCAAAAATTACCGAGGCAATTAAGTGATCAAATTAGTAAAGTGAGGTAGTGTGCTAGAAAGTGTGTTGAAAATATGATGGTTAAGTTGTTTGGAAAAACAGTATTCAGGATACGGCTCAGGATATTGAGCTGTATCTACGATCAAACAATGAGTAAAAAGTAAAGGAAATGACACGAGATGTACGAGGAAAGCCCTTGACCAATCTAGATCGCCGGCATAAAACCTCGGGAGCTGACAATCGCAGCTGCCTTGTTCTTCTTATTGATTTCAACTTCAGGATACAGTGCAGGATATAGACCAGATCGCTATGTGTTACAATACTTTTGTGCGAAAGAGAAAGTTTGCTAGAGAGCAAGTGTTAGAGTGTAGCGAGTGAAAATGTGATGTCCTATTCGATCTGGTATACCCACCTATTTATAGTTACAAAATAGAAACTAAAATTCCTATAAACATGGGATACTCCCGAATATTCCATAAATAGCCGTTTGGAACCAAATAAAGCGGGCTTAACGTCTTTCCTTGAACAACTTGGACCGAGTCTTCCGCGAAATGAGTCCTTGTGAACGTTGCTAGCTTCTAACCCACGTTCCTGCACATAATCCGTTAGTAATCCTGAGGATACCATTCAGGATGTTACCAATATCCTGAACCAGTATCCCGGATGTAAACAGATACTACATAACCAAGATATAAATCAAGATATTTTTCAGGATATGGGCTCAGAATTCTACCCATAACAGCAGTATAGCAATATATACCTGTTGGTGTCATGAAAGCAGTATCCTCCTGGTCCGAAGGCTCCATTTGAATCTGCTGAAATCCTGAGGATGCGTCCATGAACGTTAACTTTTCATGTCCAGCAGTAGCATCTACCATTGCATCGATATGAGGGAGAGGAAATGGGTCTTTAGGACAAGCCTTGTTCAAGTCCGTGTAGTCTACACAGACTCTCCATTTCCCGTTTTTCTTCTGTACCACAACTACGTTTGCTAGCCATCTTGGAAACTTGACTTCTCTGATCATCCTGGACTTCAACAATCTTTCAACTTCTTCTTGGATAATCGTATTCAGCTCAGGAGCAAATTTTCTTCTTTTTTGCTGAACAGGCTTGAATGATCTGTCAATTCCAAGCTTGTGAGTGATAATGTCTTTGGATATGCCTGTCATATCCTCATGCTTCCATGCAAACGTTGACATCCTGCATTTCAAAAAGTTAGTTAACTGCACTTCAATATCCTGAGGGATATTGGTTCCTACGAGCACCGAGATATCAGGATTATCCTGATCCAGGATAATTTTCTTCACATCTTGCTCCGAAGCTTCCAAGGTATCCCGGGCCCGCATCTTTAATTGCTATGCTTGATTAGGCTTGGTTGAAGATTTCATCGAGGATGAATAGCATTCTTTCGCTTCTTGCTGATCACTTTCAACCTTGATAACTCCCCAAGGGGTAGGGATCTTGATGCATTGGTGATATGTTGATGGCACAGCCTTCATATCGTGAATCCATGGTCTTCCCAGTATGATGTTATAGCAGGATAAGGAGTCCATCACACAGAAGCATTGTATCGAGTTGACCCCTTCAACATATACTGGTAACTTTATCTCCCCTACGGTATTCCTAGCTTCTCCACTGAAACCAACGAGCACAGTGGACTTCGAAGTAATGTCCATCGGAGATACATTCATCCTTTTCAATGTTTCCAGCTGAATTATATTGACAGAACTACCGTTGTCCACCAATATCCTGCGTACAAAATGGTTAGCCACATATAATGTTATTACCAAAGCATCATGGTGAGGATCCTGAACAGTATCCCTGTCATCACTATCGAAAGTGATCACTTTATCAGTTGTGAGGTTAGTCATCCTGACTGGTTTGTCTCCCCTTTCACTCTTAGCTTCCTTTGCATGTCTCTTAGACGCCGAATACGAAGTCCCACAAATGATCCTCCTGAAATAAAGTTAATTATCTTGGCATCTGCTGGGGGTGATTCTGCTCGTTCAGGATCCTTCTCGGGATCCTGCCCTTTATTCTTCTTTCTTCCCAGTAAGTACTTCAGATACCCCTTGCTTAACAGGTAACTTATCTCTTTCCTTAGAGCAATGCAATCTTCGGTCATATGTCCGAAGTCTTCATGGAAGGCACACCATTTAGATTTATCCTTCCAATCAGCTTTCTGCTGGTTCTTTCGAGGCCACCTAGCTTTGTCCCCTAAACCCTGCATAGCATACATTAACTCAGGTATATTGACAGAAAAGCAGTATTCAGATAAGTCAGGATATTCTTCAGAATCCTCGTCTTCAACAGCATTCACTTTCTTGTTATCATTTCTGCCATATGGCTTGGAGCGATATGGTTTATATGAGGATTCTGATTTCCTGTTAGTTGATTCATAGGTTGAGGTAGAATTCATCCTCTCCTGCATCTTCTTGTCATCTTCCAAACGGATATACCTCAAAGCCCTGTTACGAGCTTCGTCGAGATTCCTGCAGGGATTCATTACAAGATCCTGATAAAACTGAGAATCCTTTTGTAATCCCATCTTAAAAGCTTGCACAGCTGTTGCAACATCAAGATGTGGGATATCCAAGGATTCTCGACTGAATTTGTTCACATAATCCCTCAAGGATTCCTGAGGCCCTTGAGTTATCCTGTAAAGATCACTGGTTAGTTTCTCAAAACTCCGGCTGCAAGAAAACTGACTATTAAATAAATTAACCAAATGAGCAAACGAAGTAAATGAGTGAGGAGGGACATTTAATAGCCATTTTAAGGCTGATCCTGTCAGGGTAGACCCAAAACCCTTGCACAAGCATGCTTCCTTGAGCTCCGGAGGGATAGGGTTAATCTCCATTCTTTCCCTATACTGGGCAATATGCTTTTCAGGATCCGTAGTCCCATCATACAGCTTCATGTTGGGAGTCTGAAATCTTTTTGGGATTTCAGCATCACAGATAGGATATGCAAAGCGGGATATCCTGTGGCTGTCTTGGGATACTTCCGGAATTGGCTGGACCACTCCAGGTACACTGGATATCATGTCCTTCAATTTCTGGAGCTCCCTGGTAAATGTTGACGTCATACCTGCATCCTGCAAAGAGCCATTGTCGTTAGTAGCAAGAATATTATTATTTGACACATTACCGGTCTGAGGATTTTCGCCATATCCTGAAGCATATCATGAACTCCTCACAGTCGACATCCTGACCGAGGAGGGTATCTCAGGGGTACGATTCTGAGAATGGCTTGGGACGATATTCCCCCTGTTGTCCTCAGTGTAAACTGCGGAACTGAAATTCAAAGCCCTGGGCTGTATGGGAGTGACAGTTTCTTCAGCAGGTCTACTCGAGCTAGCTTTTAAGAGTTGTATTTCTCTTAATAGCATTTGGTTAGTTTCCTGTTGCTGCCTCATTTGTTCCTGCACACTTCCAAATAAAGTTAGAATTTCATCATTAGAGGCTAAAACGGGAGCAGATCCCTGAACACTCCGAGTAGGGATAACATCTTGAGGTTGTGAAGAAAATGGCATCCTTTGAGGAGGTGGTGGAAGCACCGAACCGGTAGTAGCAGAGGTTGCAGCGGACATAGTGGAGGAGCTCATGTTTGATCTAGAGGCCATTGTAAACAATGTGGCAAAAAGTTTTGAAAATAGAAAACCGATTAACGATTTCACAAAGATTTTTAGTAAAAGTAGCACCACTTGCCCCACGGTGGGCGCCAAATTGTTTTGGTCAAAAATTACCGAAGCAATTTAGTGATCAAATTAGTTAAGTGAGGTAGTGTGCTAAAATTACGTGTGAAAAATGTGTTAACCAAATTAGTTATGAAAACAGTTTCAGGATACGGCTCAGGATATCGAGCTATATCTACAATCAAACAATGAGCAAAAATGTAAAGGTTGACACGTGATGTACGAGGAAAGCCCTTGATCAATCTAGATCGCCGGCACAAAACCTCGGGAGCTGACAATCGCAGCTGCCTTGTTCTTCTATTGCTTCAAATATCAGGATACAGTGTAGGATGTGGTGCGGATCAACTAGGTGTTACAATGTAATTTGATTACAAGTGTTTGTGTGCAGTGATTGTTGAAAGCTAGAAAGCAGAAGTGTTCGAGAGTGTGTGAAAGTTGCGCGTGCCTTAATCTGATCCGCCCCCATCTATTTATAGTAAAACAAATGTAACTAACTATCCTACATAACCGGGATCCAACGAATATTCCTTAGTCGAACGTTGTAGACCTGGTCTTTCGGGTTCAACGTCTCTCCTTTAACAAATACGCCCGAGTCTTGAGGAGATGGAGTCCATTTGACCGTTGGCAAGTCCCAGTCTTTAACCTGCACGTGATTAATTCAATATACCTCAGGATATCACCCAGGATGTTAGCAATATCCCCGTCCAGTATCCTGACCACAGATAAACAATTAAAAGCAGGATATAGTTCAAGATAAGTATGCTTAGAAAATGACCCATAACAACCCCAATGGTCGTTAGATCACTTAATGTTAAAAATGATCAGTTTCGTCCTTGTGAGGACAACGAAGAAGTTCTTGGTCCAGAGACACCATACCTTAGTGCAATTGGAGCACTTATGTATCTTACTAACTGTACGAGACCTGGCATTTCTTTTGCAGTTAATTTGTTAGCAAGATTTAGTTCAGCTCCCACTAAAAGACACTGGAATGGGATTAAACATATTTTTCGATATCTTCAAGGTACTGTTGATTTAGGCTTGTTTTATCCTAACGATTCAAAAGAAGGGTTAGTTGGTTATGCAGATGCAGGTTATTTATCTGATCCCCATAAAGCAAAATCTCAAACTGGATACATATTCAAGACTGGAGGAACTGTAATTTCATGGCATTCTCAGAAACAAACACTTGTTGCAACATCTTCAAATCATGCCGAAGTCATTGCACTACATGAAGCTTCAAGAGAATGTGTATGGTTAAGATCTATGACACAACACATACTAACATCTTGTGGACTAGAGAAAAACATAAATCCAACTCCAATCTATGAAGATAATGCAGCTTGTGTCGCGCAAATGAAGGAAGGGTATATCAAAAGTGATAGAACGAAGCATATACCACCAAGATTTTTTGAATATACTCGAGACCTTATTAAAGACAATCAAGTCGAGATGAGATATGTCCAATCCAGCAACAATTCAGCCGATCTTTTCACAAAAGCACTACCTACAGCAACTTTCAGGAAACACGTTCATGATATTGGGATGCGACATGTACGGAAAATGTGATAATCCACACATGACAATTTGAGGGGGAGCATTATACACGTTGCACATTTTTTTTCCTTAGCTATGGTTTTATCCCACCGGCTTTTTCTTAGCAAGGTTTTTAATGAGGCAACATATCTGATCCACTGTGTATAATACAAGCTGCACTCTTTTTCCCTTAGCTATGGTTTTGTCCCACTGGGTTTTCCTAGCAAGAACAACATAACGGAAGAACAACATAAAACAAAGAGCTAATGATTTATTCATCAAATAAATAAATGGGCATATGTCTAAGGGGGAGTATTATGAATTATTGGAGAAAATGGCAGACATAGACCCCACCAGTTTTGTTGTATTTCTTTTTTCTTTTCTATATAACGAATGTAATAGATTCGATAGAATGAGGAATTGTGAAAAGAAGAGAGGAATATTGAGAAAGATATATTGAGAAAGTTTTAATCTCAATCTCTTTGTTTTATAACAGTTTATGAATAATAAACAAGTTATATCTAAGTCAAATCTGATATTCAAAAATTTAATAACAAATCCAATTTAATTCAAAGTTAGACCATGGGGTATGGTGGGGCGGGGGTTTGGGTCATGGGTTGACACGTGGCTTGGGTGGGCTTCGCTGGGGTGACCCACATTAAAGACGGTATGGTGAGGCGGGGGTTTGGGGCGTGGCCAGCCCAAACTGCTATTTATTTTTAAAACAAAAAAATTTAAATTTTTTTATAATGTTTTTTAAATAAAGAAAAATACATAAAATAATTCCTAGTGCTTGTAATATTTTTTCTTTATCTCTTCTCTTGTAACACCTCGAAAATTTATGTTTAATAATGTATCGACACGTGTCATGAGCTTTAAACGTGTAAAAGAATTCTTATGAAGGACTAAAGTTGACAAGCATAGAAACTATGTGAATAAAAGGATCCAAAGTGTCAACATGCCTAACTGTGCCTCTGAGTGACCTCACACGACGTTCGTATTCATTAATGAATAAATTCACGAACATTGGAAGTCGTATGTGCTTAAAATAAGGATCTTGTGAAACATAAGGGTTGAAAGTGTCAACAATGGATAATTATACCTTTCAATAACCCTACACGATGTTTATACCCTTAAACGAATGAATCATGGATCATACGAAGCTAATTGTGGAAGAAAGTGAGAAATTACAAACTACAGGGGTTAAATGTGTCAACATGTTTAAAGTATACCTCTGAGTGACCTTTTAACAAACCCGAAGCTTTGTAATGATTAATTATACTCACGAGAAGGGTTGTGTCATTTATATGGCACAGGTAACTATTGATGAGCAGAAGCCCAAGATTGAAGATATCCCTGTCATTTCTGAATACCCTGAAGTTTTCCCTGAAGAACTACCTGGTTTGCCACCAGATAGGCAAGTAGAATTCAGAATTGACATCATCCCTGGAGCAGCACCTGTTGCGAGAGCACCTTATAGGTTGGCACCAACAGAGATGAAGGAATTGAGGATGCAGCTAGATGATTTGCTAGCCAAAGGTTTCATTAGACCTAGTTCGTCTCCTTGGGGAGCGCCAATCCTATTTGTCAAGAAGAAGGATGGGTCGATGCGTCTGTGCATCGATTACCGTGAGCTTAATAAGGTTACTATTAAAAATAGGTATCCTTTGCCCAGGATCGACGATCTGTTCGATCAATTACAAGGGGCAAGTTATTTTTCTAAGATCGATTTGAGGTCAGGCTACCATCAACTGAAGGTTAAAGATGAAGATGTGCACAAGACTGCATTTAGGACTCGTTATGGTCATTACGAGTTCCTAGTGATGCCTTTTGGGCTCACTAATGCACCAGCCGCATTCATGGATCTCATGAATCGCGTCTGCAAGCCTTACTTGGATAAATTTGTCATCGTCTTTATCGATGACATTCTCATCTACTCGAAGAGCCAAGCTGACCACGAGAAGCATCTCCGTTGCATTCTGAAACTGCTTCATCAAGAAAAGCTCTATGCCAAATTTTCAAAGTGTGAATTTTGGCTTTGTGAAGTCCAATTCCTTGGACATGTTGTTAGTAAGCGTGGTATCCAAGTAGATCCTGCTAAAATTGAAGCTATTATGAACTGGCAAGAGCCGAAGACGCCTACGGAAATTCGTAGCTTTCTAGGTCTAGCAGGATACTATAGGCGTTTTATTGAAAATTTCTCAAGCATTGTTGCACCCCTAACTTCGTTGACTAGGAAGAATATTAAGTTTGACTGGGGTCCTAAGCAGCAGGAATCATTTGATATTCTGAAGCAGAAGTTGAGCAACGCTCCAGTATTGACGTTGCCTGATGGAATTGATGAATTTGTGGTATATTGTGATGCATCACACACCGGTATGGGATGTGTGCTTATGCAGAAAGACAAAGTTATTGCCTATGCTTCACGTCAGTTAAAGGTGCATGAGAAGAATTACATCACCCATGACTTGGAGTCGGGTGCTGTTGTATTTGCACTAAAACTATGGAGGCATTATTTGTATGGAACCAAATGTGTAATCTATTCTGATCACAAGAGCCTCCAACACTTGTTTAATTAGAAGGACTTAAACATGAGGCAGCGACGATGGATGGAAACTTTAAATGATTATGACTGTGAGATAAGATACCATCCTGACAAGGCAAATGTAGTCGCCGATGCCTTAAGTCGAAAGGAAAGAGTGAAGCCTATAAGAATCAATGCCAAGAGCATTGAGATAAAAAAATAGTTTGAATGAAAGGTTGTTAGCTGCGCAGAAGGAAGTTGTATTGGAAGCTAACTATCCTGACGAAAAGCTAGGAGTAACTGAAGAACAGTTATCCTATGGCAAGGACGGAATCCTAAGGTTAAATGGACGAATATGGGTTCCAGTTTATGGAGGACTTCGGGATGTTATCCTCCAGGAAGCCCATAGTTCTAAATATTTCGTTCATCCTGGAGCTGATAAGATGTACCAGGATCTGAAGGTAAACTATTGGTGGATAGGCTTGAAGAAGTCTATAGCTGCCTATGTAGCTAAATGTTTGACGTGCGCCCAAGTCAAAGCTGAACATCAGAAGCCGTCAGGTTTGCTACAACAGCCTGAACTTCCCACATGGAAGTGGGAGATGGTGACAATGGATTTCATCACCAAGTTGCCAAAGACAAAGAAAGGAAATGATACTATATGGGTGATAGTAGATAGACTGACTAAGTCAGCACATTTCCTACCCATTAAGGAGACTTATAGCTCCGAAATGTTAGCCCAATTGTACGTAGATAAGATTGTATCTCTACATGGCGTACCAGTGTCTATTATCTCTGACAGAGATACCAGATACACATCACATTTTTGGAAAAGTTTCCAACAGTCTTTGGGCACGCGCTTAAATTTCAGTACGGCTTACCATCCTCAGACGGATGGGCAGAGTGAGCGTACCATCCAAACTTTGGAAGACATGCTTCGTGCGTGTTTAATTAACTTAGGTGGTAGTTGGGATAACCACCTGCCATTGATCGAGTTCTCCTATAACAATAACTACCATACGAGCATTCAGGCTGCGCCTTTTGAGGCATTATATGGTAGGAAATGCAGAACGCCTATTTGTTGGGCAGAAGTAGGGGAAGCTCAATTATCAGGACCTGATATAGTCTTTGAAACGACGGACAAGATTGTCCAGATTCGTGACCGCCTGAAAGCTGCCAGAGATAGGCAGAAAAGCTACGCAGACTTAAGGCATAAACCTCTGAAGTTCGAGGTTGGTGATAAAGTTTTGCTTAAAGCATCACCCTGGAAGGGAGTGATGCGGTTTGGTAAGAAAGGTAAGTTAAGCCCAAGGTACATAGGACCATTCGAGATCATCGAATGTGTAGGATCAGTGGCTTACAAGTTGAACTTTCCTGAAGAGCTCAGTGGTATTCACAATGTATTCCACGTCTGCAATCTGAAGAAATGTCTAGCTGATGAATCGCTAGTCATACCACATACGGATGTGCACATAGATGAGAGCTTGAAATTTGTGGAAAAACCTTTGTCGATTGAGGATCGACAGGTTAAGAAGCTTTGAAGGAAGCATGTGCCTATTGTAAAGGTTAAATGGGATGCCCGCAGAGGTCCCGAATACACGTGGGAGGTAGAGTCCACCATGAAAGAAAAGTACCCTCATTTATTCCAATAAATCTCGAGGTCGAGATTTCTTTTAAGGGGGTGAGGATGTAACACCTCGAAAATTTATGTCTAATAATGTATCGACACGTGTCATGAGCTTTAAACGTGTAAAAGAATTCTTATGAAGGACTAAAGTTGACAAGCATAGAAACTATGTGAATAAAAGGATCCAAAGTGTCAACATGCCTAACTGTGCCTCTGAGTGAGCTCACACGACGTTCGTATTCATTAATGAATAAATTCACGAACATTGGAAGTCGTATGTGCTTAAAATAAGGATCTTGTGAAACATAAGGGTTGAAAGTGTCAACAATGGATAATTATACCTTTCAATAACCCTACACGATGTTTATACCCATAAACGAATGAATCATGGATCATACGAAGCTAATTGTGGAAGAAAGTGAGAAATTACAAACTACAGGGGTTAAATGTGTCAACATGTTTAAAGTATACCTCTGAGTGACCTTTTAACAAACCCGAAGCTTTGTAATGATTAATTATACTCATGAGAATAAGTGATAAAATTTCACAAGGTTTCATTTAAGTATGAGAAAGTTATGACAATATTCGTATACAAGGGGTTAAAAGCGTCAACGTTGGAATTTAAGGCTTTACGGGTGATCACAAAGTTAACCGAGGACTTAACGATGTTTGTTTATACCTTGGAGCCCTTAAAAGTCAAGTTAGAGGGCCACAAGTGCAAGAAATGAAGTGAAAACCTCGTTTAGAAGGACCAGGGACCAAAAATGCAATAATTGCAAACTTGTTGACCGGACTAGACATTGACACGGGCCGCGTAAGTTCAGGCCCAATCCTTACGCGGGCCGCCTGAGTCTCCCAGATGCAAAAAATAAGAACAGCTGCCTGTTCAGCCTGTTTAACCGACTTATGGAGCTTGTTTTCGATCCTATGGGCTTGTTTGATGGTTTATAATGGCCTAGGGACACTTGGGATGATCAGGAAACATCCATAGGCTTTGTTGGAATGATCTTGAAGCCTTAGAAAACCTATATAAGGGCCATGAGTTCATATGTTCAAGGTGCTCATTCACTTGCAACAATTCAAGCACTCATTTCTGGAGGTAGCTGACTTAGGAGAATATTAAGAAGTGTAGAAAAGATAGCAAGGACCTTAAGTAAGAGTTCTAATCCTTGTTTAGCTCTTTTAATTAGCTTATAGACCAAAAAGTTAAACCATCGTAATTAAGATTTGACTTCGTCATTAATCTTAATTTGTCCAGTCAAATCTCAAATTGAAAGTACCTTTGAGTTGGTAATTATGTGGGTAGTAAACCCTTAAAAGGGCACCCTCTGATTCCCACTCTATCTAGGTCAAAGCTAATTATAAAAAGTCAACAGAAAGCTTATTTTCAAATTAATGCATAATTAGCAATGTAGAAGCTATGCAACCTGTTTTCTCATTAATATAACTTGGTAATTAATGTAAGAACATGTCTAAACATGTTCAACTCGACAATTTTCAGTTTAAGCTCGGTTCGGAACCGAAAGTCGCAAGAATGGACTTTTACTTTGACTTTCAGTTCTGACCCATTAGAGCATAGTTTAGGAATGCCTTAGAGCTTTATTAGGACCAAGTTACCTATAAGTATAACCCTCTGAGATTATACAACTTGGTTAATTAGTTATCCGATTCATATGCACGTTTCCGTTAAATGCTTAAATGTTGACTATTATGCCCATATGACCTTAAAACGTGATTTTTGAAAATGTAAAAGAATAAAAACCTTCATTACTGATTTATAGACTTGTCCCTAAAATTTGACATCAGTTGGAGGTCTAGATTAGGAGTTATGCTCATTAGCGTAAATGAGAAACTTTTTATTCATTAAACGGCGTAATTGGCATATAGCCTATCTAAACCCAATTTTTAATACCAAACTTTTTACCTACTGATATAAAATAATATTTTGGGATTTTTTGAGATTTTTATTTATTTTTAGACCGAGCATAACTTAGAGTTCTAAGCTTGATTCGGTAATTGCCGGTTTTGCCCTTTTGGGCTATAAAATGAGTTTTACAAATCCTTTTGACCCCAAACCTTTTGCTACTGATTTTATATAATAAATAAAGTATTTTAAGCCTTCTAGAATAATAAAAATACCAGCTTTTCTTATAAAACCCGGAAATAGCTTAAAATCGCCTTTTAAGCGTTTTTAACGCATAGTATGTATTAAAACTATTTTAAACATATAAGGGTTGATGCCTATTGATATTTTTAGTAAATTTTATATTTTAACAGTAAGCAAAAGTTTTAAACTCAGATTTCCAGTTTTGACCTTTTAGGCTTATGTGAAATTACCAAAATGCCCCTACGGTGCATAGTTTGGTTATAAATGATAAATTTCACATATATGTATTACCCTACTGTTATAACTTATTAAATTAAGTATTTTTACTGATTATATTAGACTTGTAACTCAGATTAATATTCAAACTCTTTTATAACCTTTAAAATGACCAAAATACCCCTACGGGGCGTAATTTGAGTTTAAATCCGTTTTGGGCATAATAGAAGATATCTTACTGATGTCACAACATATTTAAGGCATATTAACTTAGGAAACTTGTATATGACTCATTTGGTTACCCGTTATGCACTTTTCGCGTTCGGATCGGCGTATGTAACTAGTTTGCATATATTAGCCGAAACGGGTCAAACCATATCATTTTCATCTCAAAATCCAGAATGTGTTTAGTATACCCACATTAAACAAGTATACAAGCTTGTCGGGTCAAATCCACATTCTAAACCGGTCTTCGCTTTATCATGCGTTTGAACCGTGTCTTCCTTTTGAAAACTAACCGGTCTAAGTCTAAGCTTAATTAAAGACCCGTTAGGATTCTAATAGGTTATTAAAAAACCTTCGTTCCAGATTAGGAGCCCAGTAAAAGCTACGTGCACTTGCTGTTTGTGATTTATACTTTGCTAAGGTAAATACTCTTAACTTATTTTCCCTATACGGGCTTGGGATACGGTATTATAATTATACCGCTTGGTCGGGTATGTAGTCATTTAAATCGGATTGTGATTAATGTATTTACATAACCCGTTTTAATCTGTATTATTTGGTGTATGGCCTTTGGGGGTTAAATGACCATGTCCCGGATATCCTTGGCATCATTCAAAGAAATGGCCACGACCTAAGCACGGGGTGTAGGCGTACACCTGACAGTTGCATATGTAAAAACTGGTAACCCACTTAAAGGAATCAACCTTGTGGGCATTATACCTGTGGCGTGTCAGTTAATCTAGACCGGCCCTGACGGACGACAAATAAGTAAAACTGTATACAAGATTATTTTTAAATAATTGTCCCAAGTTATAAAAGATATTTTTGCCTAAGCGCATTCAAATCAAATTTTCAAACTCTTTTAAAAAATGAGTCAGTTAAGTTGTATTTACCAATGTAAACTGACGTATTTTCCAAAAAGGCTAAGTGCAGGTACTAGACGAAATAGGTTGGCTACTCCATGCATCATTACTCAAGTCTCGCAAGCTTTAGATGCCTTTAAAGTCTGTTGAACAGTTTCCTTTTTATTTGATCCGCCTGTGGATCTGTTTCAACTATTTTGTGATACTTAATATTACAATTTATTCAGTTGAAATAAATCTATCTTTTGCTTCCGCTGTGCATTAAAATTGTGTTGTTTGACTATGATGATATCAACTACGTCACGATACTCCCCACCGGGCCCACCGGTAATATGTGGAAATATCGGGGTGTGACATCTCTCGTCTCCAACATTAGTTCCAACTCTTCACCTGATAGGTGATTGATGGGCTGGGCTAGAAATTTCATATCATCTCGTCTTTGTTTCAGGGCATCCCGAGCTTCTTTGTTCTTCTGAATTTCGGCCCTTTGTTGTTGGAATACGTTGAATGTATCTAACTTCCTTGCAATGTCATCCAACTGATCGCTGTATACTCCCCTACGCGAGCTCGAACCCCCAACTGAAGGCGATGTCGTACCCGATCTTGATTTTTTAGCGCGCCTTTTTGCGGCATCTCTTCTGTATTCAGGCCGGTTTGGCGAATCATCCAGAAAGTCCTCCAACTTTTGATCTCGTGCATCCGATTGAGCTTGGGACGAGGGTGTCCTTGACCTTTTGGAAGACATGTTAGTTTCGCTACCACTGGGGATATTCGCCCACTTGGGATGGAACTTACAAATGTCCCAACAATGCATGAAACGGAAGTCGCTCCCCACATTCGTTTTGTATGTAACCAATGCATTTGTCACAAAGTCAGCTTCGGTTTCACCACTTTTTGGGTTTTGCTTTGCCTTATGTAAAAAGCCACTAAATTTTGTGAGTTGCCCGCTTATCTCGGTCCACTTCGAGGATAAGCTATCATTTTCACGATAAAGCTCCCTTTCCATTTCTTCATGGAATGCTTTACTAATCGCTTCCCACAAATGGCTTCTATGTTGAGAATTTCCTATTTTAATCAAAACAAAATTTAATATATTACAAAGTTATATAAAAAAAACATAAATATTAAAATAAGGGCTACAAAATATTTAAAAATACCTAAAGTTGGATGTTGAGATTGTTGAAGCCAAGCCCTCGCCAATGCAACTTCTTCATTAACGACCCATCTTTGTTGTTTTCGTTTGGCGCTTTCAAGTGCTTTCTCGGCCTCGGTTTTTTTCTTGTGACTTCTCTTCTTGATGGGTTTGGATGCGGAAGGACCATCGATGGGGGGTTGAGTTTCGGGGACGGGTTCGGTTTGGGAAAGGTTGATGGACGTTTGTGAAAGGTTGATGGGCGTTTGTGGAAACGGGCTAGGTATAGAATCGTCGGTGTGAGGGAAGTTAGTATACACACGATTCGAGAGATACGATGCGTAACCCGCCATATCGGGCATAGTGGAGTGTATTAAAAATGGAGGATGAATTGGACGATTGGGTGGTGGGCTAGGATTTTCTTGTAATGCCCACGGGTTGTTCGGGTCAAAAACACAATTATGAGGATTCATTTTTCGTATTGTGGTTGAATGAGAATAGAGATGATTATAGAAGAGGTGGAGTGTATTGTGGTTGGATGTGGTAAAAAAAAGAATAGAAGTGTGAATTTTATAGTGAAAAATATTTTTTTTACACATAGCCGTTGCCCAACGGCTAGTTGTTTTGGCCATTGAGAGCCCGCCATGTCATATTGATAGACCCGCCCAACGCCCGGGCTGAAAGTCCCGCCAAGGGGCCACGCCCAAACTCAAGCCCACCCGGGGTGGTGACTTGGGCGTTTTTACCCAACCCACGCCCAAACCCCCGCCCCATACCCCATAGTCTTAGGGACGGAGAATTCATTTGACACCACACCCAGATAAGGATAAACCTCTCTATAATGTTGTGATCATGACACCACAATTGATATCGACTTACAAGAAAACACTTATTTTATTAATATAAATTGTATGGTACAAAAGTTGAAAACTTAAAAGTACAAGGTTTGATCAAACTATTCTTAGCCGTAAGTACAAAATTTCCACCAGATAAGTAAGTCTGGGATACCTTATTCCACTAGCCACGCATATCCGAGATAAACAGTACGCAAACTAACCATCATTACCTATGACATATGCTTAAAAGACATCAGCTATTACTGGTGGGTTCATGAATATACACAATTTACAAACCGCATCAATTAATCATGACTTGTACCCGCTCATGTCATCATAACCCAATGTTGCCACCTAACTTACATAACCATACAGTTAATTCCCACTACACCACGGGTGCAGTACCGACAAATCCCGCCGTAGCGGCACATACACAATTTACAAACCGCATCAATTAATCATGACTTGTACCCGCTCATGTCATCATAACCCAACGTTGCCACCTAACTTACATAACCATACAGTTAATTCCCACTACACCACGGGTGCAGTACCGACAAATCCCGCCGTAGCGGCACGTATAAGGGACCACAAATATCATGTGTATGTCATGCTCACGATATATACATGCGTACAACAGTCATGCCATATTATTACAGTTTAGGACAAGCATGTTCACGTTTGGAAAGCATTCATAAAACTCACTTTTGCTATATGGAGGTTTTACTATAATTGATACGAACTTTGTTTCCTAATCAGGACCAGAATAATTTTAAACACTAGTTAAATAAAGAGTGGAGTACTAGATAGTCATTACCCTGATCATAAACCTAAACTTAACATTTTACTATAATTAAATTTATACGTTAACTAATCCTAAAAAATTCTATATTAAAACTTAAAGGAAACTTATATTTAAATTAAATACACACTACGCCTTATATTTGAGAAAGTTGTTAATGGGTAAACTTAGTGAAATTGATCTCTATTTATAGCCAGAAGACTTGCTTTGCTTTGTTCCGAAGAAAACCAATTTGGCAGCTAAGTTTGCCTCTTTGAAGAAAAGAAATCTTCATGATGAAGATTCATGTATACCAGACACGTATCCTTACATGCATACATACATGTTGCATATATATAGAGACTTACACGTTGCATATATAGACTTACATGCTTTTTTAAAGGTGTAAATTATTCGTGAATGTTGAGAGGTCTAGAATACGTTGTCTTAACAGGGTCTGCGCTCTAGAGGGAAAAACTCATCCAAACCCACCATAAATAAAACTTAAATACCCGTACCTACCAATAGAAATACACATACACGTAACATTCCTATCACATTTGTTGTTTTTAAATTTTATTATTATATTATTATAATTAATTCAGTTGTTTCACTCGTTTTTCTTTTATAACTTTTAAACTATAACGTTTTATAAAATGATGAATATGTCATTAGAATTAGCATATTTTTATCTATATTTTGACCAAAGTTTCATTAAAAATAGAATAAGATCAATTGTAATATATTTTATTATTAATTAAACGGCCCCCTATAATAGCCAATGCTCGTCTACATATCTCATATTTCAATTAACCATTTGACTCGTTACTTACTTGTTCAACAATGTATAAATTATAAGCTTTAAATATAATCTTATTGGTTCACAAAACATGATGTTACAACTCACAACAACAAACTAACCTTATTCTTTATTTAGTTAATTGAGTTAAACTTTAGTGTACTCGATTTACGTTAAGTATTAATGGATAATGATCGAAGCATGATGGGGGGCGGGAGGGGACGACCGACCCTCCGAACTTTTAGCTCAGTAGTGGAGAGTATGTAGTTTTTATATAGAAATTTTTTGGTATGTACGTTTTTGACCCCCGTTTTATAGAATTTTTTTGGTATATACGTTTTTGACCCCCGGTCGAAAATCTCAGGCTTCGCCACTATCTACGATTCTTAGTTTCATGAACACTCTTGCTCTTTGAACGTTGAAATAGTCAACTTTGAGCATTTCTTTGAGCACAAACATTAACAATCACTCTCAGCTTAGGATGTTATTTTGGACCTAGTCAAATCTACGAGATCCCATACCTCATTTACGCCTCAAAACTACAAATAACTTCTTAAACTTCTTATCAACTATACATGTTAGCTTTTATATCAAACAAGCAGGTTATCCTCATGTGTTGTGGCGTTCGGTTTTGAATAAAATTTATATCGCAACATGGATAAAAAGAAGCAAGTCGTAATGTATATTTGGACTTTTATCACACATTATATTTAAAAAAACAAAATATATTAAAAAAACCATAAAAACAAACACCGACACTGGTTCCCGTAACACTGATACTGGTATCAGCGTTCGGTCAGTATCGGTTCCGCAATTGGTATAGTTTATGATACAAAATCATACATTATTTTGAACACAACTCGTTTGTTACAGTACATGTACTCGTTATAGTTTACGATACAATTTTTTATACAATGGTTTCATTACACAAAAATAGTCTGATGTAACCCAAAAAAATAAGAGTTAATTGCTCGGATAGTCCCTGTGGATTGGCTTTTTTCACCTTTAGTCCCTAACTTTTTAAAATTACAGCTATAGTCCCCAACTTTTTCAATTTCATTCCCGGATGGTCCCTGGCGCGGATGGAGGTTAGTCTTTTCAGTTAAGTGGGTGTGAAATGAGCTAAATACCCTTATTATTAAAAAAATAAACTTTAAATCAATAATCACCTTCAATCCAAACACACCTCTTCTTCCTCATATTCAGATTCATCTTCAATCCAACACACCTCTTTTTCCTAATTCTTCACCACCACTTCACCACCACACCTCTTTTTCCTAATTCTTCACCACCACCACCACCACCACCACCATCTCCACCTTTCACCACACTTTCTACCCATATTTTATGCTTCCACAAAGCATCAAATTTGCTTGCAAACACAACAAAGTAAAGAATCCGAACCTTCAACATCGTACAACTTAATTTTCCACAAAATGAAACAATAAACTAACCTTAAATCGATGATATTGATCAACCGCCTGATCCGCATTGCTAAAATCCAATATCCTCCCTATTCAAATCAACCAACAATCATCAACCAAACCGAAGAGGAACACAAACACTTGCTCGGTTGCACTTTAAAAAAAAGTCAAAATCAGCAATAAACAAACTTAATTTACTAAATTAATTACCGGGTATCCTCGAAAAAGTATCCCAGATGCCATCTCCTTTATTTCCTTCGTCAACTGCCCCTTCAAACTGCAAATAACGATCAATTAACCAACCCCACATGATCAGTTACAATACGCACATAACGTGTTCGATGAAATGCCTGAATGAGTTTGAACAAGAAATCGGAACCTGGAAAGCAGATGAGGCGGTTCCGAATGTAAACCCATGTGGGAAATCGGATCTGCTTGCGGGTGTTGGTGGTGAAAGGTGGAGATGGTGGTGGTGGTGGTGGTGAAGAATTAGGAAGAAGAGGTGTGTTTGGATTAATGATGAATCTGAATATGAGGAAGAAGCGGTGTGTTTGGATTGAAGGTAGTTATTGATTTAAAGTGTATGTTTTAATAGTAAGGGTATTTAGGTCATTTCACACCCACTTAACTGAAAAGACTAACCTCCATCCGCGCCACGGACCATCCGTGAACGAAATTGAAAAAGTTTGGGACTATAGCTGTAATTTTAGAAAGTTAGAAACTAAAGGTGAAAAAAAAAACCAAACCACAAGGACTATCCAGGCATTTAACTCCAAAAACCCAAATAATAAAGTCGTCTTCTACATCGACCGAAAACCATAAAAATGAATACCGATATGGTTTGATAATACTGATATTGGTTCCGATATTGTTCGGACAATATTGGCTTCATTCGTCACACTTTGGTACGCTACCGACACTCAATATAACTTACGCTAGCGGCACTCGATATAGCCTACGCTACGGTACTAGTACGCTACCCGCTACTTTGTCCCTATTATGTTCATCTAATGGCAAAGTTTGAGATTTTCGACCGGCGGGCAGAAGTCACCGGGCCTAAATTTTTTTATAAAACCGGGGTCGAAAACGTATATACCCAAAAAATTCTATACGAAAACTACATACTCTCCACTACTGAGCGAAAAGTTCATGGGGTCGGCCGCCCCCTCCTGCCCCTTAAAAGCTTCGCCCAGTTCATCCACGTTACTGTTCACGCAAAAGTAATTGTTCATGTTCATCCAGGTTGATGTTTTATGTTCTTGGTCCTTCATTATGTCCGAAGTGTGTTACATGCCGTGGTTCAAGATCCTAGGAACTTGATCACTTATTTCGTGTTTAGGAGGAACGATGTCGTGTTAGATAGTTTTGATTATTTTCCTCTCAAGTTAAAATATGAATTTAGTGACTTTAATCTTGTATAGTTTGGGCATGTGTAATGATGGACTCAAGATTTCTTTTTCATGAGGCAATCAAAGGCTTAACAAATTTTCTTAAAAATAACACTAATTGTCCGTGGTAAAAAATATTACATTTTGATGAGTTAAATGCCATTTTAGTCCCTGTGGTTTGGGCTATTTTGTCAGTTTAGTCCAAAGGTTTGAAACGTTGTCAGTTTAGTCCAAATAGTTTTAAACGTTGTCATTTTAGTCTATTGGGTTAACTTAATTATTTATTCTGTTAGCTAGAAGGGCAATTCAGTCATTTTATATGGTCGAATTGTCCTTTTAGTTAACAGAATTACATATAAAATGATCGAAACGCCCTTTTAGTTAATAGAAAAATGGATTGAGTTAACCCAGTGGATTAAAATGGCAACGTTTGAAACTATTTGGACTAAAATGGTAACGTTTCAAACATTTGGACTAAACTGACAAATGACCCAAACCATAGGGACTAAAATGACATTTAACTCTTTTTTAATTTAATTAATAAAATTGGTCCGGAGATAGATGAAGTCCCCGTCTACTCGTCTAGACACACACAGTGTTCGCTCACCGAGTGTGAAAGAAAGTTAGGGTTTATGAGTTGAGTACCCATCAACACAGATTCTGCATTTCAATTCAGGTATTATTTCGTTTATTTTAGGGTTTATGTGTTGTTTCATGCCTTCTGTTTTCCTTTTCAACTAATAGATGTTTGATTTTAGGGTTTTATTTCTGTCATTTTGATTGTGTTATATTCCCTTTTTGATAGCTGTTACTTTCATCCACAGAAGATGCATCTGTGTGTTAATCGATATAAATAGTCACCAAATTTAATAGCTCTTTAGCCATTGGTGTGATAACTGGGTGTTTCCAAAGTTATTATGTCACATATATAAAATAAATAAAACCTATAATATAAAGAATAAACTGATGGTTGTGGTGTGTTTCTTTTGCTTCAAATTGTTATAATCTCTTTAATGCTGTTGAGTGTTTCATGCTTATAATTATTTAAAGAATAATTAACTGATGAAACTAGAGTGTAGCAAGTTTAGCTCATTATTTGATAACCCAGCCTTTTTGTTGTGGGTGCTAGCTAAGTATTAAACTGTAAATTGAAATGAAAATGGTATAATTGTCATTTGTCGCATCCGAACATAAGCAGAAGTAGATAACTGGACTATAAACGGATATAGGCTTCACCAGATAAACTATAAATTGGAATGAATATGGTATAATCGTTGCATCCAAACAGTACTGATGTATGGCCTTTTTCTTGTGTTATACATTCTCCTAATGTTGTATTTGGCAGCTTATGTGCAGCGTTATTTAGTATCAATCTGACAAAAACAACCTAAGAAGATGAAAGCTAAACGTCCGACTAAAGCTCAACGATTGTTGTCGACTACAATCAACACACTCCCTCAAACCATAATAGAAAACATCCTATGTTTTTTACCTATTCGAGAGGCAGCACGGACAAGTATCCTCTCTAGGGAATGGAGGTACAAGTGGACCACAATTCCCAAACTTGAGTTTGGTTCGTCTACTTTGTCCAAAGGAAAAAACAAAGAGAAGCTATCATCTGACATAGCAAGTGCAAGGAAAAACATGGACAAAAGGTGTAAACTTTTCAATGCTATACACCAAGTTCTGTTAATGCGCCAGGGTCCAATACATGAGTTCACCTTTAACCCGATCGGAACCTACCACTGTTTTGAACTTGATCAAATAATTTTACATTTGTCAAGGAACCATGCTGTCAAGAAATTAACACTTGCGTTTGATTATATCTATAAGTTACCCTTATGTGCCTTCTCTTTGCATCAGTTAACAGACCTATATCTCAGTTTTGTTGATATTGACCATCAACCAATATTCAGTGGATTTGGTAGCCTTAGAAGCTTATGCTTGTATGATGTAAAGATCTTTACAAAAGCTCTTCTTCATCTTTTATCTAATTGTCCATCACTTAAGAGGTTCACTTTGGTAAGTTCTCGCTTGAATATTTATTCTCATGGGCTTTTTAAACTTACCTGAATATTGTAAGTTACTGCAGCTAGGATTTATTGGTCAAAGAGATTGCACAATTATTGAGCTATTTGATTGTCTACATGTGATTGAAGATCTGACTATCGATGGGCACAATGCCCATCAGGTAATATTTGTTTTTCCACATAATATATAAGCAAAAGAAAAGAAAATCAAACTTCGGTTGTAAAATTTTGTTTGCTTGTTGTAGTTTGTTCTAGACTCGGTTCCAGAAGAGCTTTCAACCTCACTAATCCACCTCAAATACTTTTGTTTCAAAGAAATGTGTTTAGATGGCGATGATCATTTAACTTTTCTTGCTGTTTTGCTCAAATGTTCCCCAAACTTGGAGCTCATTGAGCTAGAGGTATATCTGCTATTTTAATTCTCACCAAAATCTACTGACAAAAATAATGACAACCCTTTCTGTAGGCTAAACTGGGGTATAAGGATGAAAATGAGATATATTCTGGTATATTGGAAAAATACTCAGATGTTTGGATGGAGCATCTGAAGAAATTGGTGATTTATCATTTTAACAACTCGAAGCCTTCAATGGAGTTTGTGAAGTTTATCATCTCCAGGTCTCCTAAGTTGAAGAAGGTGTTGATAAGTAGTGTGGTTGATGAGAAGGATGAAGAGTTGGAGATGTTAAAAGTTCTCTTACAGGCCCCACGCGTATCACCGGTAGAAATCGTTGTAAAGTAGTTGGGACGACAACATCAAAGACTTTAGATAACTCAAGAATTAGTTTAAAGAAGTATGATGATAATCTAGACGTTTTGCTACTTGTTTTTCTGCTTATATTAGTTGGTTATTTTGGATGCTGGTATTCACAACAGGTGCACTCAAAACTAGGGGTGTATATGAGTTAATTGCTCGAAATCGACTCGTTAGAAGCTCGGGTCTCTAGAGATGTAAACCAACAAACCATACTGACAAAAGTGAAACGCACACAAAAAAATGAAGTATTTTAAACCAATAAACCTTGGCCTACGGTAAAATACAAATCAAAACATATATATATTTCCAGGATCTGACCTTGTGCCCGTCAAATTATCACCGGCGAATTGGTTTCAAATCAAAAGATATTCTGGTTAAGCTATACAGAGAAAGGATTGTAGAAAAACCCTAATCAATAAAGAAGGATGAATGCCCATGACATTATAGTCTAGTCTCATTTTGGGGTGGGATACTACTTTAGACCAGTAGGTCCTGAGTTCGATTCCCACAATGGGGGGTTTTCCATATTTTTTTGGGTTTTCTCCTAATTTGGTGTATAGGTATTATTGCTTAGTGGAGATGGATATGAACAGATGGTTCCGCTGGTGGCACGACAATACTCTAGTGGTCCGTCAATGATCAAAATTTGTCGTTCAAAAAAAGGATGGACAATCTATAAAGTTAGCATTTCTAATGCATAAAATACAAATAAAAATTCAAACAATTAACAAATGTATCATTGTAAAATCAACATGACATCAAATTAAAGTAAAATCCTATACAAATTGTGGATTCAGAACACATATTACGGTCAAGATGATAAAGATGTAGATGAAATCTTCACAGTAGAATCGCCAATGTAGAAGACGACATAGATTTAGGGTTCTTGATTGTAAGAGATTGAATGAAAAGGGGAATGAAAAAGGAAACTCCCATTGCAAAAAGAGCGGACTAAGAGTTTTAAAAGAGAAGATAGAAAGGAAAGGGTTTACTGATTACGGAAACTCCAATTTGATAGAATGTTGTGTGAGATAAAGAAGCGTGTGTGAAGAGACAGAGGTTGTGAAGTTTGCCGCTCAAAACCTATATGTGAGAAAGATCATATTGTCATGTGACAATAATAGTCTTAAGTTAATGTCATATGGTACAAAATTGTTTTGTTTTAGTAGAAAAAAGATACAAGCCATTGCCCTATAAAAAAAACTGTAACTTTTATAAAAACTCATAATAAAACATTAAAATATATAAAACCTTTCGATCTATTTTTGTTTTGATTGCTATATTGGCTGCCAATACGGTATCAAACGAATTGAATTTATTTTTAATTTCTCTTTTTGTAATTGTATTCTTTTTTTAAGAACAAAGTATATTAGTATTTTGCTTTTGTAAGTTGAGATTTAGCATTAGATCAAAAGAATTTTTAGTTAGATTTATTTTTTTGTCATCACTTCACAATATATTTCCAGATCTTATATAAGGAACATGATTTTGCTTTTGTAAAAATACTTTTTGATAATTTTTGTATAGAAAAAATATATTAAACGTAGATTCTTAATGCATGATTGTTTTCTTTCAGGCCATATAGATAGTGGTGCACAAAAAACCCGAACCCGGACCCGGACTCGAAAAAAAAACCCGGAACCGGGTATTATAAAACCCGGGTTTTTTATACCCGAACCCGACCCTACCCATAGGGTAGGGACCGGGTATGCATATTTGATCTAAAACCCGAACCCGGAACCGGTTTTTTTATACCCGGTTTATACCCGAAACCCGGTTTTATAAATACCCGAACCCGGAACCGGGTTTTATAAATACCCGGAACTGGTTTTAAAAAAAACCCGATTTTGATGTAATCTTGTTTAATTATGTATGCATTAAGACTTCTAGTTCTTATGATTTAACAAAATTATGTATGCACTTTGATGTAATCTTGTTTAATTATTAGGTTTCTAATGATATTTGTCACCGCTACTTAATTATTTAGTATATTTCATTACAAGTGGAAACAAATATGCCAATATATGTTGGCCATTCTATTTTCTTTGTTTGTTTAATATCATTATTAGTTTTTGTATTTAATAAATTGTGCCTCTGTTTATAAAGTTCAAGAATAACCACATGAAGAACTATAAATTGTGCCTCTGTTTATCAATAGATTTGATGTCTATGTGTGAGAGTTATGTTTGATACATTTTATAAGCATAGTTCCGGTCGGATTTTTTTAATACCCGGTGCGGGTTTTTTCCCAACCCGATGCATACCCGAACCCTATGAATACCCGAACCGGACCCGAACCCGGAAATAGGGTATTATAATACCCGGGTTTTATAAAACCCGACCCGAACCCTACCCGAACCCGGGTATATAGGGTATACATTTTTGGTAGAGAACCCGGACCCGACCCGGTTTAAAAAAAAACCGATTTTGTAAAACCCGATCCTACCCGAACCCGATCCTACCCGAAACCCGGTTTTTAAAAAAACCCGATTTGTGCACCACTACATATAGATGTGAAGTTGTTAAAGTATACGTATCCAGATAAAAAAAAATTCAATAACAAATAAGATTATAATTTGTAACATATAGTTGAACGATACTTTTTAAAAAATATAAACATGTAAATATTGTTTTGGTTATGTTATGACTTTATTTTTTAAATTTTCTTTTCGGTTTATGTATTATGTACGAGTACTGAAATAAACCGAACCAATACCGATCGAATTTCCCTTGCCACCCCGCAACAACGCGCGAGTTGAATCATCTAGTAACAATAATCATCCAATGTGCATTGGAAGTTTAACTTTGAGTTAAATGCCTGGTTGGTCCCTGTGGTTTGCAGAAATTGCAGATTTGGTCCCAAGACTTCAATAATTACACACTTGATCTTGGTGGTCGTAATTTTTGCACTCGGGTGATCCTTATCACTAACTTATGTTAGATGTCTCAGTTAAGTGTGTGTTAAATGACCAAAGTACCCTTACTTATTAAAAAAAAACAAATAAAAAATAGCTTAATAAAAGTTTATGGGTCCTACCCCAAACCTGCATAATTCTCTCTCTCTCGCTCCTTAGCTCTAGCGCTTTCTCTCTCTCTTCCCTAAAACCACCGAAGACCCATCACCACTAGGGGCGACAATTCTTGACACGACCCGTTAACCCGACACGAAAAAAACAGGTTTGGGTTGACTAACACGACCCGTTTAAAAAACGGGTCGGGTTCGGGTTGACTCGTATTAAAAACGGATCGGGTTCGGGTTGACACGTATAAAAACGGGTTGACCCATTAACCCGTTTAACTATTTAGATAAAAAAAATCTTTGATATTTTTGTTTTTTCGGTTTTCTATTTTACATAGTTAGTTATAATAATGTTAATTTTGACACATTATATTCTTTATTATTTATCACACTCATACTCATCATTAAACATGTTATCGATAACCCGTTTAAAACCGAACAACTCGTTCATAAATCGTCAACTTATATCACTCATTTAAAGATATGGGTTAAACAGGTCGGGTTCAGGTTGACCCGTATCAATATGGTTCGGGTTAGGGTTGAAATATTTGACCCGAATAATAATATGGGTCGGGTTCGGGTTGAACATTTCAACCCACCAACCCGTAACCCGTCAACCTGTCAATCCGGCATAATTGCCACTCCTAATCACCACCCAATCACCTCCACCACCTTCTCTTTCAACTTATGTGTCATTAAGACGTCGTTGCCAGAAAAACATGGAGGTGGAGGTGGTGGGTTTATGGTGGAGGTGGAGGCGGTAGGTTGAAGGTGAAGGTGGTGTTGGAGGGTTTACGTTGGAGGTGGAGGTGGTGGGTTGAAGGTGACGGTCGTGGTGGGTTGAAGGTGATGGTGGTGGTTGTGGGTTTACTGTGGAGGTGGAGGCGGTGGGCTAAAGGTGACGACAGAAGTGGTTGGTTTACGGTGGAAATTGAGGCGGTGGGTTGAAGGTGACATTGGAGGTGGTGGTGGTGGTGGTGGGTTTACGGTGGAGGCGGTGTGCTGAAGTGACGACAAAGGAGGTGGGTTGTTGTAAGGACCTGCAAAAATGCCCAAACACGACCCGTAAGTGAAAACCCGGACCCCTGAAACCCTAGTTCTCATGAAAAACCAAGAAATCAAGATTTTTAGACTTCTCGCGGGCTGCGTAAGCCATAAGGTTAAGCCTACGCGGGCCGCGATAGGACAACTGGTGACCGGGACACGCTTTAGGCCACGTGTCAGCTACGTGGCGGGCCTACACGTGACACGCTAGCCCTAGTTGTAGACTAGGTGGCCCTCGCGTGCCGCGTAAGGTATAAGTGAGGGTTTACGCGGGCCGCGTAAAACCCAATTTTCAGCTATAAATGGGACAGGCATGGGCAGTTCATCTGCGTGCGAGAAAACTATCAAAATCACACATTTTCTGTTCGAAAATCACATTCAAAGTAGGAAAACGCTGCTATGATAAAGGGTATTAACTCGATCACTGCTACGATACAATGTCCAATCGATTGAAACCGATCCGATGGATGTTTAAGTGCTGCCCGAATTCGGGCTATACTTTGTCATTCGTCGTGAGGGTTCTGATTTTGTGAGTTATCGTAAACGTTGTATTAAGTTACTGACCTAATTCGTGTGCATTGTTATTTAACTAGGTTACCAGGCTAAAATCAGTAGGCAAAACTCTGCCCGTCTAAATTTGCAGTGTGAGTCATTCTCTTTTTACCAAATTGTTTCCAAAACCCTATTTGTTTCAAAGTTATAATTACAGGGATTAAGTCTTTGTAATCTTCAATTACTGCCGGTATGTGGGGTTTTGTATACATTACTTGATACCCGTCACCATTGGACAACGGGTTAGCCAATGGGTGATCTGACCATAGTCATAGATACTGTCAAGTGAAAAATACCGATTTGGGGTAATTGGTTGATAAAAACAATGTAATCACCCTTAATACTGTATATTATAACAATGTGTCGTTTTGTACAAATTGAGTGACTCGCCAGTATTTTCCCGCTGATAAAAATCTTTTTAAACATGTTTCAGGTGATTTACTGTGAACCAGGGATAAGTGCCATGTAGCACCCCGGCTTGAAGAATGTGGCTCAGTAAATAAAATAAATAAACATATTGTTTTTTTGTAAAAATAAGGAATTTCCTCGTGAAAATTCCTTTATTGTAAATAATGGGGTTTGTCCCAATTTGTGATATAAAATAATTGGGCATTTTCAGTTTAAACGATCCTGTTAATATTTCCGCTGCCAAATTAAATACAAATACCACGGGTTTCTGTCCCGCGACTTCCGGACCGGATAAAACTGAGCCGAGGCCCGTGACAGAAAAAGGTGGTATCAGAGCCACTGATTTAAGTCAATTAAGTATTTAGAAATGCTTAATTTTCAGATTGCCATTTTTGTGATTCTGTGAATTTAAGTTGATAAATAAAATTTTAACTTAGAATTGTGTGTATTTCTTCATGTGTGCTAACAACATGAATGAACTATCGGAGGCACTCCGAAACTTTACTATCCATAGCACTAATATGGATACCACTGGCTCCGGCACCTTAACTGGCTACCAGGCTGATACTGAAGAACCAGTAGTATTCCAGGCCCAGCCGCAGGAGAAACCAAAGCCGAAAAAGAGAAGGAGAATCTTAGACTGGAAACGTGGGCGTAAGAAGAAGCCAGCTGCACAGAAGGTTAAAAAGACTGAGGAACCGAAGGATAAAGGGAAAGGAAAAGAGACCGGGGAAAGTTCCGGGCAAGCTCAAGAAATGCCACCATGGGAGGAGCTGGATCGCAAACTGTCAAATTGTGACCTCATCGAACCTGCCAATGAAAACCTCTTCAATTACCCCGCTGAATCCCAACTTCCAGTTAATTTAGAACCAGCTATCCCAGATCCTATTGTCAACTCCCAACCTGTTAAGAGAAGGAGAATCTTAGACTGGAAACGTGGGCGTAGGAAGAAGCCAGCTGCACAGAAGGTTAAAAAGACTGAGGAACCGAAGGATAAAGGGAAAGGAAAAGAGACCGGGGAAAGTTCCGGGCAAGCTCAAGAAATGCCACCATGGGAGGAGCTGGATCGCAAACTGGAAAATTGTGACCTCATCGAACCTGCCAATGAAAACCTCTTCAATTACCCCGCTGAATCCTAACTTCCAGTTAATTTAGAACCAGCTATCCCAGATCCTATTGTCAACTCCCAACCTGTTATCGGCCAACTGGAGGAATGGTGGACAAACGACTGGCAGTTTCATAATTTTATGAATAATCCCAACGTCTATTTTCCCCAATTTGACCCTGAGCCTGCACCAAACCCACCTATGAGCGCAGAAAACTTGGCTGAACTCCGTCATTATGGCGAGGAGCTGGTGGAGGCAGTAAATAGAACTAGGGATGTGGGGGAGAAAATCACATGGAAATACGACGAGAGGGAGCATCGTTTCTGAGAGGCCAGTCATCTGTGGTTATGTGTTTAATAATAATAATATAATAATAAAAATATAACCATGTAAAATAACTTAAATAAAACTTTTGTAATATAACTGGTATGTATCGATGCATACTAATATATATACATATATATATATATATATATATATATAAAATATGAAAGTCGCAAAGTCGACAATTTTGGCTATACATGATGACGTGATTATGTGTGATTGCTTTATTGCTTTTTGGTTGTTAATTATTTTATACCAATAACTTATATATATTGTTAATTATCAGATGGAACATGTTGTTAATGAACCAGTTAACGAAGTTAACCAATCTGAGCAAAACAATGATGATCACTTTCTTAATAGGCAAGATATAGAAAATATCGTTGCCCAGGGAATAGCAAATGCTATCCCAGCAATCGCCGCTGCTATTAAAAGCCCTGTTGAGCCTTCACAAGCCAACCCCAGTAAATGCACGCGCGAAAATAATTTCAGTAACAGTGTTAACGGAGGCGAAAATAATGACGGCAACGTGATTCAAGCCCCAATACTTAAGAAAATGAAAGTTGCAACACCTGGTTGCACTTATAAAGAATTTCTTGCCTGTAAACCTGTTGACTTTGCAAGCAATGAAGGGGCAACTGCTGCACTGCGTTGGTTGGAAAAGACCGAGGCAGTAATTAAAATAAGTAAATGTGCCGAGGAAGACAAGGTCATGTACGCGTCGCATCTTTTTAAAGAAGGAGCGTTAGAATGTGGAACACGGTACTACAAGGCAAGGGAAGTGATTTGGCTTATGCCATGAATTGGGAAGAATTTAAGAGATTGGTGGAAAGAAAATTATGTCCTGAATATGAAAAGGAACAAATGACAAATAAGTTCCTAAACCACCGGATGGTGGATGTTGATTGTCGAGGGTATACTTTGACATTCTTCGAGTATGCTAGAGTTGTACCTACCCTGGCTTCGCCAGAACCAGTGCTTATTTCTCGCTATATTTGGGGTTTGATTAGCGAAATTCGTGATATCGTCAAAGCTGCGAGACCCCGCACAATTGACGATGCGGTGGAATTAGCCAACACCTTGACCGATGGACTGATACGCATGAGAGAAGAAAACAGGAAGAATGAATTGGCCCAAAAGATTACCCAAGGGTTTCGTGTGGGTAATAATTTCAAAAGAAAGGGGACTGGGCAATCTTCCACCTCTCCATTTTGCAGAAATTGTAAAAAGAAACATTTTGGAAAATGTAATGAAACCTGCAACTTCTGCAAAGCTTTGGGGCATCGAGATGAGGAGTGCAGAAAGAAAACAAATATCTGCTACAACTGCGGCGAAGCTGGACATTTTAGACCAGAATGTCCTAAGCTGGTCAAACCAGCTGACAATAAGGCCAAACCTGCTGAAGGGACTACTAATAAAAACGCAAGAGCCTTCCAGCTGACAACCCAAGAAGCAGATCTGATTCCGGATGTGATAGCTGGTACGTTCCTAGTTCATGATGTTTACGTAAAAGTATTATTTGACTCTGGTGCAAACCAAAGTTTCATAAATACTTCATTCTGCCAAGCTCTTAAGCAACCTTTAACCAAACTTAGACAGGTTTTTACGGTAGAAACGGCAGATGGGAATTCTGTTAACATCGATAAGGTTTTGCAAGGAGGAATAATAGAACTCTTAGGCCATAAATTTTCTGCAAACCTGTTACCTATGAATTTAGCTGGATTCGATGTTGTGTTAGGAATGGATTGGTTGATAGCCAACCATGCTCGAATCCTCTGTGATAAGAATTCCATAGAAATTCATACATCCACAGGAGAAGTAATCGTGGTTAGAGGAGATAAGCCACGAAAGCCAATGAAATTCATTTCCGTAATGAAAGTGGCCAGCTATTCAAGAAAACAAGGAATAGTATATATGATTTCTGTAGTTATTAATACCAAAAGTAAGGAACTCAAGGAAATTCCAGTAGTATCAGAATACCCTGATATATTCCCAGAAGAACTACCTGGATTACCACCCGATAGGGAAGTAGAATTTAGAATTCGTCTAATTCCTGGAACTACACCGATAGCTAAGGCACCTTATCGATTAGCCCCCACCGAAATGTTAGAATTGAAAAAGCAGTTAGATGAATTATTAAGCAAAGGATTCATACAACCTAGTTCATCCCCTTGTGGAGCACCAGTGTTGTTTGTGAAAAAGAAATATGGTTCAATGAGAATGTGTATCGATTATAGGGAATTAAATAAGGTTACCATTAAGAATCGATACCCATTACCTAGGATTGATGATCTTTTCGATCAACTTCAAGAAGCTAGATACTTTTCTAAGATAGACTTGCGCTCAGGATATCATCAGTTGAAGGTACAGGAGGAAGACATACCTAAAACAGCTTTCAGAACTAGGTATGGTCACTACGAGTTTACAGTCATGCCATTTGGATTAACGAATGCTCCTGCAGCATTTATGGACATAATGAATAGGATCTGTAAGCCGTATTTGGATAAATTTGTGATTGTCTTCATCGACGATATACTTATTTTTTCCAAAAGCCAGGACGAGCATTGTGAGCATCTACGAGCACTCTTAACTCTATTAAGGAAAGAGAAACTTTACGCCAAATTCTCAAAGTGTGGATTTTGGCTACAGGAAGTGCAATTCTTATGTCACATGGTGAATCACGAAGGTATTCACGTAGATCCCTCCAAGATAGAAGCGATCACCAAATGGAAAGTCCCGTAATCAGCTACGGAAGTTAGAAGTTTTCTAGGATTAGCTGGGTACTATAGGCGTTTCATTAAGGATTTCTCTAAGATAGCAGTACCATTAACTAAGCTAACCTGTAAAACAGTTAAGTTTGAATGGGGACCTAGGCAAGAAGAGGCTTTTAAGATTTTAAAGCAAAGGTTAACAAACGCCCCAATTCTTGCCTTACCAGAAGGAACAGAAGATTTTGAAGTCTACTGTGACGCTTCTAAGCTAGGGTTAGGATGTGTACTGATGCAACGCAAAAGGTAATTGCGTATGCCTCAAGGCAATTGAAAAAGCATGAAGAAAATTATACGACTCACGACTTAGAATTAGGAGCAATAATTTTTGCCCTTAAGATTTGGAGACACTATCTGTATGGAAGTAAGTTTACAGTCTATACAGATCATAAAAGTTTAAGGTATATATTCGGGCAAAAAGAATTAAATATGAGGCAAAGGAGATGGATGGAAATTTTAAGTGACTACGACTATGATATCCAATATCACGAAGGAAAGGCAAATGTAGTAGCAGATGCCCTAAGTCGTAAACATCATGACAAGCAAAGGCGAGTTCGTGCTCTTAGATTAAATCTACAGTTAGATTTAATGGAACAACTGAAGAATGTTCAAGCAACAACAATTAAGGATGATACTGAAGGGATGAAAGGAAGAATAAAAGAATTGGAACAAGGGACTGATGGAATTTGGAGATTCCACAAGAAAAGGACTTGGGTACCTAAGCAAGGAAATTTAAGAGATAAGATTTTAGAAGAAGCCCATAAATCAAGATACAGCATGCATCCTGGTAATAATAAGATGTACCAAGATTTGAGGAATAACTTCTGGTGGATAGGAATGAAAAAGGACATAGCCAGATACGTCTCTAAGTGCCTAACTTGTTCACAAGTTAAGGCAGAACACCAGAAACCTTCAGGATTACTCCAACAACCAGAAATGCCTGTATGGAAATAGGAACTAATAACAATGGACTTTGTTACTAAGTTACCCAAAACCAAAAAAGGTAACGATGCAATTTGGGTAATTGTGGATCGATTAACCAAATCAGCTCATTTTCTACCCATGAAAGAAACCTTTAGCATGGAAAGGTTAGCAAAGTTGTACGTAGACGAAGTAGTATCATTGCATGGAGTCCCACTCTCTATTGTATCGGATAGGGATAGTCGTTTCACTTTACATTTCTGGACCAGTTTCCAAGAAGCCGTGGGGACGCGATTAAATTTAAGTACAGCTTACCATCCCCAAACAGATGGACAAAGTGAAAGGACCATCCATGTCACGGCCCCGACCCGGTTTGACCCGTTTCAAGAGCCGCGGGACAGAAAATCCCGTGGTATTTATTTAACAGCGGAAGTTTTCTTCAGGATCTTTTTAAAACTGCAATTTCCCGATTATTTTATTTCACAACTCGGGATAAAACCCCGGTAATTTACAATCATATGATTTCACTGAGAAATCTTTATTTTACAAAACATGTTTCTTTATTTTATATTGAGCCACTTCCTTAAGCTTGTAGTGCTTCACGGCACTTTTCCTGGATCATAACAGATCACCTGAAACATGTTTGAAAAAGGTTTTGTCAGCGGGAAATACTGGTGAATCATTCTTTTTAATAAAACGACACGTTTGTTATAATTTACAGTATTAAGAGCGATTACAATGTTTCCATATATCAACCAACTACCCACAGTATTTGTCACTCGACTCGTTTCTGTGACTATGGTCTGATCACCCATTGGCTAACTCGTTATCCAATGGTGACGGGAAGCAAGTAATGTATACAAAACCCCACATACCGGCTGTAATTTGGTGACTACAAAGACTTAATCCCTGTAATTATAACTTTGAAAGTAAACATGCTTTTGAAATCAAATTTGATAAAAAGAGAATGACTCACATTGCAGATTTAATATGAACAGAGCTTAGCCTACTGATTAGCCTTGATAACCTAGTTTAAATAACAATGAACACAAACTAGGTTAGTAACTAATACAACATTTACGATAACTCACGAGATTAAACCTTCACAACGAATGACAAAGTGCGATACTTAAACATCCATCGAATTAACGACGAATGACAAAGCATAAACCCTAATGTGGGCAGCACTTAAACATCCATTGGATAGTTTAATCGATCAGACATTGAATCATAGCAGCGATCGAGTTATTACCCTGTATTGCGGCAGCATTTCATGAATCGTGTGTGTTTTGTAGTAAACAGACTATAACTCGGTGTATATAACGAATTTTTACGTCGTTCAAGTGCCAAAATTCAAGTCCCAAACCCATCTATTTATACTGAAATTTTGACCCCCTCGCGTGACGCGAGGGGTACCCTTTTGGGCGTCGCGTGGCGCGACTGGTCACATCCTACCATAGGGTAGCCCCGTGTGTGTGTAGCCTTGCTGAGTTGATGGAATGATAAAATTCGTTTTTTACAGCAAATTAAGTGGATAATCGTAACTAGGGAATACCCCCCCTGATTTTTAGGGGTCCTGATCCTGATTTTGTTTGTTCTGAAATTTTTAAGGTTTATACAGAATCACTTGGGTGTCTTAATTAGGGTTTCCTATTGGACAAATTAAAATAATAAATAGGACTTTTGATGAGAGTTGTTACATCCTCCCCACCTTAATAAAAATCTCGTCCTCGAGATTTACTGGAACAAGTAGGGATACTTTCGCTTCATCTCAGATTCCAGCTCCCAAGTGTATTCAGCTCCTCTCTTTGAATCCCATTTGACTTTAACTAGCACTAACCGTTTGTGTTTGAGAAACTTGATCTTTCGGTCTTCTATCTGAAGAGGTTTCTCAACAAATTTTAACTTTTCGTTTACCTCTATATCTTGGAGAGGTACTACCAAAGATTCGTCTGATAAGCATTTCTTGAGATTGGATACATGAAATACATCATGTACTCCAGCTAACTCTTCTGGTAGTTGTAAACGATAAGCAACTGGTCCTATACGTTGGATCACTGGGAATGGTCCTACGTATCTTGGACTTAGCTTTCCTTTCTTACCGAATCGAACTACTCCTTTCCAAGGAGAAACTTTTAATAATACTTTGTCTCCTACTTGGAATTTCAACGGCTTCCGTCTATTGTCTGCATAACTTTTCTGGCGATCTCGAGCCATCTTCAGTCTTTCCTTGATTTGAGTAATCTTGTCGGTCGTCTCTTGTACTATTTCAGGACCTGACAATTGACTTTCTCCTATTTCTGCCCAACAAACTGGAGTTCTGCACTTTCTTCCATACAGTGCCTCGAATGGGGCAGTTTCAATACTTGAATGATAACTATTGTTATAGGAGAATTCAATTAAAGGTAAGTGATCGTCCCAATTTCCACCAAAATCTATCACTCATGCTCTGAGCATGTCTTCTAGAGTTTGGATTGTCCTTTCACTTTGTCCGTCTGTTTGAGGATGATATGCAGTGCTTAAATTTAGTCGAGTTCCCATTGCTTCTTGGAAACTTGTCCAAAAATGGGAAGTAAAACGACTATCCCTATCTGAAACAATAGAGAGTGGAACTCCATGTAAGGATACGACTTCATCTACATACAACTTTGCCAACCTTTCCATGCTAAAGGTCTCTTTCATAGGTAGAAAGTGAGCTGATTTGGTTAATCGATCCACAATTACCCAAATTGCATCATTACCTTTTCTGGTTTTGGGTAACTTAGTAACAAAATCCATTGTTATGAGTTCCCATTTCCATACAGGCATTTCTAACTGTTGTAGTAGACCTGAAGGTTTCTGGTGTTCTGCCTTAACTTGTGAACAAGTAAGACACTTAGAAACATATCGAGCTATGTTTCATTCCTATCCACCAAAAGTTATTTCTTAAATCTTTGTACATTTTATTGTTTCCAGGGTGCATAGTATACCTAGATTTATGGGCTTCTTCTAAAATCTTATTTCTTAATTCTCCCTGCTTAGGTACCCAAATTCTTCTTTTGTGGAATCTCCAAATTCCATCAGCTCCTTGTTCTAATTCTTTTATTCTTCCTTTCATTCCTTCAGCATCATCCTTGATTACTGTTTCTTGAAAATTCTTTAGTTGTTCCATTAAATCTAACTGTAGATTTAATCTAAGAGCACGAACCCGTCGTTGTTTCTTATGATACTTACGGCTTAAGGTATCTGCAACTACATTTGTCTTTCCTTCGTGATACTGAATATCACAATCGTAATCACTTAGGATTTCCATCCATCTTCTTTGCCTCATGTTTTACTCTTTTTGCCCAAATATATATCTTAAACTTTTATGATCTGTATAGATAGTAAACTTACTTCCGTACAGATAATGTCTCCAAATTTTTAAGAGCAAAAATTACGGCTCCTAATTCTAAATCATGAGTTGTATAGTTTTCCTCATGCTTTTTCAACTATCTTGAAGCATATGCAATTACCTTCTTGCGTTGCATAAGCACACATCCTAATCCTAGTTTTGAAGCATCACAATATACTTCAAAATCTTCTGTTCCTTCTGGTAAGGCTAGGATTGGAGCATTTGTTAATTTCTGTTTCAAGATCCTAAAGGCTTCTTCTTGTTTAGTTCCCCATTCAAACTTAACTGCCTTACAGGTTAGCTTAGTTAATGGTACAACTATCTTGGAAAAATCCTTAATAAACCGTCTATAATATCCAGCTAAACCTATAAAACTTCTAATTTCCATTGCGGATTGTGGAACCTTCCATTTGGTAATTGCTTCTATTTTAGCAGGATCTACGTGAATACCTTCGTGATTCACCATGTGTCCTAGGAATTGCACTTCCTGCAGCCAAAATTCACATTTCGAGAATTTGGCATAAAGCTTTTCTTTTCTTAACAAAGTTAAGAGTGCATGCAAGTGCTGACAATGCTCGTCCTGACTTTTTGAATAAATAAGTATATCATCGATAAAGACAATTACAAATTTATCCAAATACGGTTTACAGATTCTATTCATCATGTCCATGAATGCAGCAGGTGCATTTGTTAATCCGAAGGGCATGACTGTAAACTCGTAATGACCATACCTAGTTCTGAAAGTAGTTTTAGGTATGTCTTCTTCTGGTACCTTTAATTGATGGTATCCGGAGCGTAAGTCGATCTTAGAAAAATATCTAGCTCCTTGAAGTTGATCAAACAGATCATCAATCCTAGGTAATGGGTATCGATTCTTAATTGTAACCTTATTCAGTTCTCTATAATCAGTACACATTCTCATCGAACCATCCTTTTTCTTTACAAACAATATTGGTGCTCCCCACGGGGATGAACTAGGTTGTATGAAACCTTTACTTAGTAATTCATCTAATTGCTTTTTCAGTTCTAACATTTCTGTAGGTGCTAACCGATAAGGTGCCTTAGCTATCGGTGTAGTTCCTGGAATTAGATGAATTCTAAATTCTACTTCCCTATCTGGTGGTAATCCTGGTAACTCTTCTGGGAATACATCTGGGTATTCTGAGACTACAGGAATCTCCTTAAGTTCTTTACTCTTAGTATTAATGATTACTGAAATCATATATACTATTCCTTGTTTCCGTTCATAACTAGCAACTTTCATTACTGATATGAACTTCATGGGCTTACGTGGTTTATCTCCTGTAATCATGATTACTTCCCCAGTAGGTGCCTGAATCTCTATAGAATTTTTATCACAAAGGATTCGAGCATGGTTGGCTACTAACCAATCCATTCCTAATACGACATCGAATCCAGTTAAATTCATTGGCAATAGGTTTGCATGAAATTTATGACCTGAAAGTTCTATATTTTCTTTTTGCAAAACCTTATCTATTTTAATAGAATTTCCGTCTGCCGTTTCGACTGTAAAAATCTGCCTAAGGTTGGTTAAGGGTAAATTAAGAGCTTGGCAGAATGAAGTATTTATAAAACTTTGGTTTGCACCAGAGTCAAATAATACTTTTGCATAAATGTTGTGAACTAGGAACGTACCAGCTATCACATCTGGAATGAGTTCTGCCTCCTGAGTAGTTAATTGGAATGCACGAACATTCTTCTTGGTAGCTCCGTCAGCTGGTTTAGTTTTATTATCTGATGGTTTAACCAACTTAGGGCATTCTGGTTTAAAATGTCCTGTTTCTCCACAGTTATAGCAGACTCTTGTTTTCTTTCTGCAGTCTTCTTCGCGATGTCCTACAGCTTTGCAAAAATTGCAGATTACATTACATCTTCCATAATGTTTCTTTTTGCAATTTCTACAGAATAGCGAAGTTGAAGATTGCCCTGTTCCTCTTCTCTTGAAGTTGCTATTATTACCCACCCGAAATCCTTGGGTAATTTTCTGAGCCAGTTCCTTTTTCCTATTTTCATCTCTTGTGCGTACCAGTTCGTCAGTTAGGGTGTTAGCTAATTCCACCGCATCGTCAATAGTGCGAGGTCTTGCAGCTTTAACGATATTACGGATTTCGCTAATCAATCCCCAAATATAGCGAGAAATGAGTACCGGTTCTGGCGAAGCCAGTGTTGGTACCACTCTAGCATATTCAAAGAATGTCGAAGTATACCCGCGACAATCTACACCCATCATTCTATGATTTAGAAATTTATTCGCCATTTGATCTTTTTCATATTCGGGACATAATTTTCTTTCTACAAGACTCTTAAATTCTTCCCAGTTCATGGCATATGCTATATTTCTTCCTTTAGCTTGAAGTACTGTATTCCACCATTCTAGCGCCCCTTCTTTGAAAAGATTTGACGCATACATGACCTTGTCGTCCTTGTCACATTTACTTATTGTAATCACTGCCTCGGTTTTCTCTAACCAACGCAGTGCTGCAGTCGCTCCTTCATTGCCTGCAAATTCAGCGGGTTTGCAAGCAAGAAATTCCTTGTAAGTGCAACCAGGCGTTGCAGCTTTCATTTTCTTAGGGAGCGGAGCTTGCAGTGGATCATTATCGTGATTAGTATGATTACCGCCTCCGTTTATGCTATTACTGAAGTTATCTTCAGAAATACGTTTGCTATGAATGATTTGTTGAGGTTCAACAGGTTTCTAGGCAGCAGCAACTATTGCTGGAATAGCATTAGCTATCCCTTGAGCAACGATATTTTCTATATCTTGCCTAGTCATAAATTGATCCCCAGGGTGTTGCTTAGATTGGTTAACCTCATTAACTGGTTCATTATTAGCGTTTTCCATCTGATAATTAATATATATAATTTATTAGTATCGAATAAATAACAATTATACACAAAACAATCATTAAATTTTCACAACACACATATAGTCAAAACTATCGATTTCTCGATTCCCATTTTTTTTATATATTTTATAATATGCGTCCATACACACCTTTATCTTACAAAGTTTTATTTTAGGTTATTTTACAAGATTTTACTTTTATTATTATACAACCACATTTTCATAACCCTACTACCCCTCGTCAGTTGGTATTTCAGTAACGACGTTCCCTCTCGTCGTATTTCCAGGAGATCTGTTCTCCTACTTCTCTGATCCTATTTCCTGCATCCACCAGTTCTTCGCCAAAATGGCGGAGTTCAGCTAGATTTTCATTGCTCATTGGTGGGTTTGGTATAGGTTCTGGGTCGAACTGAGGTAGGAAGGAATAAGGACTATTGAGGAGGTTTTGAAACTGCCAATTATTGGTCCACCACTCATCCATTCCTAGAGGTTGGGTGTGGATTATAGGTTCTGGGATTGCTGGTTCCAAGTTCATTGGTAGTTGTGTTTCAGCAGGATAAGGATAGAGATTATTATTAATAGGCCTGACGACATCACAACTCGCCAATGCACGATCTAATTCCTCCTGAAATGGTAACTCTTCAATCTGTCTAGAGCTTTCCCCAATTTCTACCTTGGTTTGCCTAAAACCTTCCCCAAACTCTATTTCCATTTGCCTAGAATATTCCCCAAACTGCACTTCCATCTGCCTAGAACCTTCCCCGACTTCAATCCCCTTTCCTTTATCTAAGAGGTTTTCTATTTTAGGAATCTTCCTAGTTGCGGGTTTCCTCCTGCGCACACGCCTCCATCCCACAAATCTCCTCCTTTTCTTAGGCTTGGGTTTCTACAGAGGTGGAGCGTTGAATTCCATAGGTTCTTCTATGTCGGGTATATACCTATTAAAATCTCTGGAAACCTCTATTTTCACCGGATAGAGATTAAGATTTTGAAGGGCTTCAGATAAGTCGTTCATGCTGTTTAGCATATATGCAAAATACACAAAATGCTTAAGTTAAAATTTTATAACAAAATTTCACGGATAACCTTTAAATATTATTGCGTAACTAATTTAATACAAAGGAACAACTGATAATTAAAACATATTAATTTTTATTGCAAACTTATTTATTTACTGGATATAGTTTCTGGCTTGTAAGTGATAAAGGAGCTAAAACTTAAGTCAGAATATTTAAAGATTTGCATTTACTGCTACAGTGGCTAACATATAAAGATCTGCCCATTTTTCATCTAACTTGTCTTCCCATGGTGGGTTACTGTCTAGTTCTTGGGTTTTCTGATTAACTCTCCCTCCTTTAGATTTCTTTAGTTTCTCTTGACTTTTCCTAATAATCAAACTTCTTTTATTAGGAGAAAGTGGTTCCTCATATTGTGCCTTACGGACAAATATTCCTTCATTAGGAATTACAGAGTAATTTGTGGATTTTGTTTGGGATGAACTTCCCTTCTCGTTTGATGACCTATCTAATTTAAGATAGATGTTTGAAAGCTTTTGCTTACCCATACTGTACACAAATTTTCAAATAATAAAACACACAATCACAAAATAGCAATTAGTAAAATTAAGTATTTTCTAAATACTTAATTGGTTTAAATCAGTGGCTCTGATACCACATTTTTCTGTCATATCCTACCATAGGGTAGCCCCGTGTGTGTGTGTAGCCTTGCTGAGTTGACGGAATGATAAAATTCATTTTTGACAGCAAATTAAGTGGATAATCGTAACTAGGGAATACCCCCCCCCCCTGATTTTTAGGGGTCCTGGTCCTGATTTTGTTTGTTCTGAAAATTTTAAGGTTTATACAGAATCACTTGGGTGTCTTAATTAGGGTTTCCTATTGGAAAAATTAAAATAATAAATAGGACTTTTGATGAGAGTTGTTACAATCCAAACCCTGGAAGACATGCTTAGAGCGTGTGTCATAGATTTTGGGGGAAACTGGGATGACCACTTACCTTTAATTGAATTCTCCTATAACAATAGTTACCATACAAGCATTAAAGCTGCCCCATTTGAAGCACTGTATGGGTGGAAGTGTAGAACTCCAGTTTGTTGGGCAGAAATAGGAGAAAGTCAATTATCAGGTCCCGAGATTGTGCAAGAAACCACCGACAAGATCACTCAAATCAAGGAAAGACTAAAGACGGCTCGAGATCGCCAGAAAAGTTATGCAGACAATCGACGTAAGTCGTTAGAATTTCAAGTTGGAGACAAGGTACAATTGAAAGTTTCTCCTTGGAAAGGAGTAGTTCGATTCAGTAAGAAAGGAAAGCTGAATCCAAGGTATATAGGACTGTTTATGGTTACCCAACGAATATGACCAGTTGCCTATCGCTTACAACTACCAGAAGAGCTAGCTGGAGTACATGACGTATTTCATGTATCCAACCTCAAGAAATGTCTATCTGATGAATCCCTGATAGTATCTCTTCAAGACATTGAGGTAAATGAAAAATTAAAGTTCGTGGAGAAACCACTCCAAATAGAAGACGAAAAGATTAAATTCCTCAAGCACAAAAGATTGATACTAGTCAAGGTCAAGTGGGATTCAAAAAGAGGACCTGAGTACACCTGGGAGCTAGAATCGGAAATGAAGCGAAAGTATCCTCATTTATTTCAGTAAATCTCGAGGATGAGATTTTAAATAAGGTGGGGAGGATGTAAGGACCTGCAAAAATGCCCAAAAACGACCCGTAAGTGAAAACCCGGACCCCTGAAACCCTAGTGCTCATGAAAAACCAAGAAATCAAGATTTTTAGACTTCTCGCGGGCCGCGTAAGCCATAAGGTTAAGCCTACGCGGGCCGCGTAAGCCATAAGGTTAAGCCTACGCGGGCCGCGACAGGACAACTGGTGACCGGGACACGCTTTAGGCCACGTGTCAGCTACGTGGCGGGCCTACACGTGACACGCTAGCCCTAGTTGTAGACTAGGTGGCCCTCGCGGGCCGCGTAAGGTATAAGTGAGGGTTTACGCGGGCCGCGTAAAACCCAATTTTCAGCTATAAATGGGACAGGCATGGGCAGTTCATCTGTGTGCGAGAAAACTATCAAAATCACACATTTTTTGTTCGAAAATCCCATTCAAAGTAGGAAAACGCTGCTACGATAAAGGGTATTAACTCGATCATTGCTACGATACAATGTCAAATCGATTGAAACCGATCCGATGGATGTTTAAGTGCTGCCCGAATTCGGGCTATACTTTGTCATTCGTCGTGAGGGTTTTGATTTTGTGAGTTATCGTAAACGCTGTATTAAGTTACTGGCCTAATTCGTGTGCATTGTTATTTAACTAGGTTACCAGGCTAAAATCAGTAGGCCTGCCCGTCTAAATTTGCAATGTGAGTCATTCTCTTGTTACCAAATTGTTTCCAAAACCCTATTTGTTTCAAAGTTATAATTACAGGGATTAAGTCTTTGTAATCTTCAATTACTGCCGGTATGTGGGGTTTTGTATACATTACTTGATACCCGTCACCATTGGACAACGGGTTAGTCAATGGGTGATCTGACCATAGTCACAGATACTGTCAAGTGACAAATACCGATTTAGGGTAATTGGTTGATAAAAACAATGTAATCACCCTTAATACTGTATATTATAACAATGTGTCGTTTTGTACAAATTGAGTGACTCGCCAGTATTTCCCCGCTGATAAAAATCTTTTTAAACATGTTTCAGGTGATTTACTGTGAACCAGGGATAAGTGCCGTGTAGCACCCCCGGCTTGAAGAATGTGGCTCAATAAATAAAATAAATGAACATGTTGTTTTTTGTAAAAATAAGGAATTTCCTCGTGAAATTTCCTTTATTGTAAATAATGGGGTTTGTCCTAATTTGTGAAATAAAATAATTGGGCATTTTCAGTTTAAACGATCCTGTTAATATTTCCGCTGCCAAATTAAATACAAATACCACGGGTTTCTGTCCCGTGGCTTTCGGACCGGATAAAACCGAGCCGGGGGCCGTGACAGTTGTAGGTTGTGGTGGGTTTATGGTGGAGATAGAGGCGGTGGGTTGAAGGTTACGGTGAAGGTTGTAGTGTTGGTGGGTTGATTGTTATGGTGGTGGTGGTGGTGGTGGTGGGTTGAAGGTGGAGGTGGAGGCGGTGGGCTGAAGGAGACAACGGAGGCGGTGGGTTAAAGGTGAGGTGGTGTTTGTGAAAGGCAAAAAGAAGATGAGGGGTTAACCCCATTATTTTTTTTTAAAATTTTTCTAAGTGTTTTTTTTTTTTAGTTTAATGAGAATCTACTCATTTAACACATACTTAATTACCAATGGGGTGATAGCCCATTGGCAAAGACAAAGCCTTTAAACACCTTGTGAGATGGAGGTCTTGGGTTCAAGTCCCACAGACGACAGGAATAAAAGAAATTTGCCGTTAAAAAAACACATACTTAATTGAGATATTTAACATAAGTTAATGATAAGGATCACCCGAGTGCAAAAGTTACAACCACCGATATCAAGTGTGTAATTATTGAAGCATCGGGACCAAGTCTGCAATATTTGCAAACAGGGGCGCAACTTAAGAGGGGCCCGGGGGGGTGACCCCCCGAACTTTTCGCTCATTAGTGTTATATATATAGTTTTCGTCTATAAATTTTGGGTATATACGTTTTCGACCCCCCGTCTTTATTGTCAAGCTTCGTCACTGTTTGCAAAACACATGGACCAACCAGACATTTAACTCTTTAAGCTTGGTAATAAAAAAAATAAAGAATATTAAAGGCTTAAAAAATGCAATTATTAGTATATTAGAGTTAAGTTAACGTACAAAGTGACTTATCGTACAAAAAGTACGAAAAGCATGAAAAAGAAAAAAAAAGGTGGCATTTCGTAATTATTTTCTCGTAACATAATTATCAAAGTTACTCTACAAATAATCTTGTAGGGTAATTTTGATCTTGTAGGGTAATTTTGTAAAATATGCTTGTAGGATAATTATCAAAATTACTCTACAAGTATATCAAAATTTCTCTACTAGTTTTTCAAACAACATACAATTCAAAATTTCTCTTTAAAATTACCCTATAAAGATAAAAGAGTAAACTGCCATTTTGGTCCCTGTGGTTTGGCCAGTTTTGCCACTTCAGTCCAAATCTCAAACTTATTACATCTGGGTCCCTGTGGTTTGCATTTTGTTGCCATTTTAGTCCAAAATGCAAAAACCCTATTTTTTTTACTGTTGCAACCTCCTATTTTGTCCTGTAGTGCAGGGGCATTTTGGTCATTTTTCTTTTCATTTTACATTTTCTTAATTAACATCATCCCCAAATAAATCATCATCATCATCATCATCCCCAAATAACTGACTCTCTCTCTTCTCTATCTAAATCATCATCATCAACAAAATGCAGACCTAAATCGACACCAACAGATACGAACTGAATTAACTTGAAAATATAAAAATCTACTCAAAAACCTCTACACCAACAGAATTTACTGTAATTAGTAAACATCAAGTGATACAGCGTTGCAAATCGGAACAGAATTTTGGTCCACGTGAAGAAAAAAACACGAAATAAATTAGTACTTGACGAAGTAAACGAGATCTAAACGTGCTTACTCCGTTAAACGAAGAAACGAAGCTGCAATAAGTTAGCAACAGTTGAATCTGAACGAGGAAATCAGTACTTAACCAAGTAGATAAGATCGAGACGTGCTTACTCTGTTAGTCAAATAATCTGTAGCGGAAACAGCTTAGCAACAGTTAAATCCGATCAAAAACCTGTTCATCAACAAAAATGTAAAGTAAAATCATTATAGAATTACAGATAAAGTGATGCGGTTGCTCAAATCTAAAAATATACTCACAAATTCATGAAAAAAATACATTAAAATTTTCTGAATCTGCTACGAAATTAACAGCAGATGTATCAGATTGAAAATCAACAAAAATTCAGTTCAAAATTACAGATAAAGTGATGCGGTAACTCGAATCTAAGAAAATATTCAAAAATATATGAGAAAATCCATTAAAACTTGCTGAATCTGCTATGAAATTAACAACAGTTAAGTTAAATCTGATCGAAAATCAACAAAAATTTAGTGTAAAATCAGTACGAAATTACAGATAAAGTGACGCGGTAACTCGAATCTAAGAGAATATTCAAAAAACACATGAAAAACGCATAAAAAGTTGCTGAATCTCGTACGAAATTGACAGCAGTTGAATCCGATTAAAAAACTGTTCATCAACAAAAAATCAAAGCAAAATCAGGAGAGAGAGAGAGCCGAACGAGAGAGAAACATGAGAGAGAGGAACGCAGAGATGACGATGACGATGGTGGATCTGAGTTTCGGTAGGGACGACGCCGGAGTGGTGCTCAGGTGGGACGACGCCGGATTATGATGATCGATTTAGGTCTGCATTTTGTTGATGATGATGATGATTTAGAGAGAGAATAGATATTTGGGGATGATGATGATGATGATTTATTTGGGGATGAAGTTAATTAAAAAAATGTAAAATGAAAACCAAAATGACCAAAATGCTCCTGCACTACAGGACAAAATAGGAGGTTGCAACAGTCAAAAAAATATGGTTTTTGCATTTTGGACTAAAATGGCAACAAAATGCAAACCACAGGGACCCAGATGTAATAAGTTTAAGATTTGGACTAAAGTGGCAAAACTGGCCAAACCACAGGGACCAAAATGGCAGTTTACTCAAGATAAAAATTACCTTACAAACAGTTTTACAAAATTACCTTAAAAATAATTTGGAGAGTAATTTTGATAATTAAAAAAAATGTGAACGCGTTTTTTCATTGAAAGATTCTTTTTTTTTTTGAACGGCAAATTTGGATCACTGACGGACCACTGGAGTATCATCGTGCCACCAGCAGAACCACCCGATCATATCCATCTCCACTAGGCAATAATGCCTATACACCAATTCAGGAGGAAACCCAATAAATCTGGGAAAAACCCCCCTTGTGGGAATCGAACTCATGACCTAATGGTCATAAGCCTTATCCCACCCCCAAGATACCACTAGGCTATAATGCCATGGGTTTCATTGAAAGATTCTGTTTGTATATATTTTTTGAAAAGTTATCAGTACTATATTTATTTATTTGCAGTTTCTCAAAGTGAAACCGGCGGCATCGATAAACCGCAAAAGCACACGAAAGGTCCAATTTCAATGAATATGCCATAAATTTGATCGGTTGAAGCTACCATCATTGGTTGGTATATAAGTAGACGTTATTCACCATTTCACTCAACATCAATTCCATTTGTCAAGGCGATCAATTCAAGGTTAGGGGTTATGAGTTGAGGAGTACCCATCCCACTCAGATTCTCGTATACGCATTTCAATTCAGGTATTATTATGAATGAATGAATGAATGCCCTCTGTTTTCCTTTTCAATTGATAGATGTTTGATTTTAGGGTTTTCTTTCCGTTATTTTTTTTGGGTTTATTTTGCTTGAAGCTGATATAATCTCTTTGATGGTGTTGCGTGTTTCCTATTTATAAGAATTAATTGATTAAACAAGAGTATAGTAAGTTTAACTCATCCTTTTATAATCCTCTTTCTTGTATGTGGTAAGTATTAAACTCATTACATTTTATAAGTTACTAATAATAATAAGCAAAACTGGATCGCTGGACTATAAATAAACTGATAAAGGGTTCAGCAGATAAAATATAAATTGGAATGAAAATGGTTTAATCGTCGCATCTAAACATTGACGTATGACCATTTTCTTTGAGTTTTAGACTGTGTATTGTATTGTACATTCTCCTAATGTTGAGTGATCCTGCTTGTAATTATTTAAAGAATTAATTGATGAATGATCTTGGTTTTAAAAAGCGCGCCCTAGGCGCAAGGCGCAACAAGGCGCAGGGTCTGGGGCTTTTTTGCTTCTCGCCTTGTGTAATTACAGGAAGCGCCAAAAAAGCGCATTTTTTGATGTTTTTTTATGGGCTTTTTGGCCTGAGGCGCGCGCCTCATGTACCTTAGGCATTTTACTGCATAAAACTGATGTACTTTGGGTTTTTTGACTTATACATGTAATTAAAATGGTATAAAAGCCTTACTTATAGCTATATTTTGATTAAAGGAAGCTAAAAACCTATGGGATATGTATGGGATATATAAAAAAAATTATATAAACATCTTGCGCTTTGGGTACGAAAAGCCCACCGCTTTTACGCTTTGCGCTTCGCACCTCAATTTTAGACCTCGTCGCTTTTGTGCGCCTCTCGCTTTTTAAAACCAAGTGAATGATGAAACTAGAGTATTATGAGTTTAACTCAACTATAAACTCATATAGGGTTCAGCAGATAACTTATAAATTGGAATGAAAATGGTAATAATTGTTGCATCTAAACAGTCATGTTATGTATGACCTTTTTCTTTGACTTATTACACTTTGTGTACTACATTCTCCTAATGTTGTATTTGGCGGCTTATGTGCAGCGTTATTTAGTATCAATCTGACAAAAACAACCTAAGATGAAAGCTAAACGTCCGACTAAAGCTCAACGATTGTCGTCGACTACAATCAGCACACTCCCTCAAATCATAATAGAAAACATCCTATGTTTTTTACCTATTCGAGAGGCAGCACGGACAAGTATCCTCTCTAGGGAATGGAGGTACAAGTGGACCACAATTCCCAAACTTGAGTTTGGTTCGTCTACTTTGTCCAAAGGGAAAAACAAAGAGAAGCTACCATCTGACATAGCAAGTGCACGGAAAAGCATGGACGAAAGGTGTAAACTTTTCAATGCTATACACCAAGTTCTGTTAATGCGCCAGGGTCCAATACACGAGTTCGCCTTTAACCCGATCGAAACCTACAACTGTTTTGAACTTGATCAAATAATATTACATTTGTCAAGGAACCATACTGTCAAGAAATTAACACTTGCGTTTCGTCTTATGTTTTCGTATAAGTTACCCTTATGCGCCTTCTCTTTGCATCATTTAAGAGACCTACATCTCCGTAGTGTTGTTATTGACCATCAACCAATATTCAGTGGATTTGGTAGCCTTAGAAGCTTATGCTTGTATAATGTAAAGATCTCTAAAAAAGCTCTTCTTCATCTTTTATCTAATTGTCCATCACTTAAGAGGTTCAGTCTGGTAAGTTCTCGCTTGAATATGTATTCTCATGGGCTTTTGGAACTTATCTGAATATTGTAAGTTGCTGCCGCAGGGATATATCAATTCTAAAGATTGCACCTTCATTGAGCTATTCGAGTGTTTGCCTGTGATTGAACATCTGACTTTCTCGAGGAACTTTTTCTATCCGGTAATATTTATTTATCCACATTATATTAACCGGAAGAAAGTAAAATTAAACTTTGGTTGTAAATTTTTGTTTCGGCATATGGTTGAAGCGGCTTGTTCTAGACTCGATTCGAGGAGAGCTTCCAATCTCACTAATCCACCTCAAATACTTTTGTTATGACAAAATGGATTTCGCTGATCACCGTCTTTTCACTTTTCTTGTTGTTTTGATCAAATGCTCTCCAAACTTGGAGAAAATTGTGCTAGAGGTAAATCTTTTTTTTTTATCCTGTTTATTTTAGTTCTTGCCAAAATCCACTTACAAAAATAATGTCGACCTTTCTTGTAGATTGATGATTGTCTTGGTGATGACGTTGAGATATGTTGTGGTATATTGGAAAAATACTCAGATGTTCGGTTGGAGCATCTGCAGGAATTGGAGATTCACTATTTCAGCAACTTGAAGCATGAGATGGAGTTTGTGAAGTTAATCATGGCAAGTTCACCCAAGCTGAAGAAGGTAATCATACATAGTTTGGTTGAAAAGGATGAAGAGTCGGATATGTTAAAAATTCTCTTACAGGCCCCACGTGCATCACCGGTAGAAATCGTTGTGATATCTATGAGAAACTGGTAGTGTTGCTACTTGTTTTTTTTTGTTAAGTCTATGGATTTTATTTGGGTGTTGGCTATCACACTAGAACTAGTGTGTATATGAGTTAGTTGCTCCAAATCGACTCGTTAAAAGCTCGAATCAAGTTGATTTTAAATGAGCTCGAGATCTATCTTCATACATTGAACTTGATTGAGCATGCCTGTTAGTCTAAAGGAGCTTGTTATCATATAATAAATATAATATTTATAAGGGTTATTGGATTTTAATAATCCGAAGTTTCACCCGTTGGCCACTAATAAGGAGCTTGTTATCATATAATAAATATAACAATGGAATTAACCCAGTTAGTTTTTTGCTGACATGGCTGATGATGTGGACATAACTTTGTTATTTATTGACTTGGCTGCTTATGTGGCACCATCACCACCTCCACTGCCACCACCATCTCGTCCAGACACCACCATCATCTACCACCATCACCTCCGACCACCTCCACCCACCACCTCCACTTCCTCCACCACCACTGCCATCTCCACCAACACCGCCGTCATCTACACCCACCACCACTGCCATTTCCGCCACCACCTACCATTGCCATCTCAGATTCATCCCCACCTTCGTCACCTGACCGACAACCACCCCCGTATCAGCAGTTCTCAAACTTGACCTAACCGTCACCGATGAAGGATCTAGAACCGTGGGAATAGGGTTAGTTCCATTGTTGTTGTTGGAGTAGAGGTCGATATGGTGGAGCGGATATCGATGTGGTGGAGCGGAAATAGGGTTAATTCCATTGTTGTTGCAGAGGTTCTGATTTCATTGGAGATTGAAGGATTGTGGGAATGGATGGTAGGTGGTGGTCGGAGGGGATTGAAGATGGTGGTTGTGCGGTGGGAGCTGGGTGGTTGGAGGGGGTTGAAGATGGTGGTTGTGCGGTGGGAGTTGGGTGGTTGTGGTGGTAGTGAGGTAGTGAAGTGGAGGTGGTGAAGATGGTGAGTGTAATATATAATTAAAAAATATATTTTTTTCATATCAATATCCACATCATCATCCACATAATGAACCAACTTATTTTTTTACACATCAGCGTCCACGTCAGCATCCATGTCATCAAAAACTAACCCCGTTAGCAAAGGATCATTGGGGGCCAAAATCTTACAAGTTGGGATTGTTATAGAGAATTTTTAAAGTTGGGATTATTAGTGGCCAACGGGTGAAACTTCGGATTATTAAAATCTAATAACCCTATTTATAATTACTTTTTATATATAACTAAATTAAACTAAAAATGTTGTATGCTATTTTGTATATATGTATAGATAGTTCATAGTTATATTTAAATCTTCCTATATTAATAAACAAAAATCTTTTTTGGACACATGTCACTCTCTGGTGCTTTCTCACCCTATTTTTCTATTTATCCCCCATATTAAATGATAATAATTTCAAACAAAATATTAGATAAAGATAAACGTTTATTTTTATTATGATCATATTAAATAATAATAATAATAATAATAATAATAATTAAAAATTAAAAATTAGATAAGAATAGAAACGTTTGTTTTTATTATAATCATAGTAAATAATAATAATTTTTTTAAACGATTGAAATTTAGGTAAAATAGGAATTAAAGGTTCCTGTTTGATATATACTTAATAATTATATTATTGTGATTTCTTTTTCACTATAATTAAATAATTATTCTAGATCGGGCATATGCTTCTATCAAATTGTAAGTGTTTTTTACGCATCGTTATAATGGTAGGCGTACTGTTATAATTGGTTTAAACTCATCATTTATTGCACATTGCATCAACATGTAGAAAGAAAACCGTTTTTAAATATAACAATTCTATACTCCATTTAAAAAAATCTCGATTTATGGTATAATTCATAAAAATGAATAAACGTATAAAAACTTGGGGATCGATCTCCACCTTTTTGTACCGTAACTCTCTTAAATACAAGTTTAAGACGAGTAATTTATGAATGAAATAAACAAATAAGCATAAAGATGCATACAACTAACTAAAATAATTGTATCTCATAATTTGAATGTATCATAAAAACGAGATTCAACCTCATATAATACATGTGTTTTTAATCTAATAATAAATAAAAAAATAAAGTAAAATGTTATAATAAGTAAATAGTACATCAAAGTTCATTTTAGAAGATAAATCTTGACGATTTTATGTGTTAACATATGACATTATATTTTATTCAACACGTGCAATATACGAGTTTTTTAAAGATATATCTTTTTTTATTATTTATTATATAGAATTACATTTATGCAAAATAAAAAAAAAACAATTTAAATTTTATAATAAGTAAATAGTACATCAATGTTAATTTTTAAAGATAAATCTTGATGACTATTTATCTTAACATATGACATTATATTTTATTCAACACGTACAATATACGAGTTTTTTTAAAGATATATCTTTTTTATTAATTATTATATAAAATTACATTTATGCAACCCGTGTAATACACGAGGTTCTAACCTAGTAATTTAATAAATATAAATAAAGTATATATTCATAATGATTATTAAATGAATCAAATCTGAGTTAGAGCTCGTTTTTGTGTAAAACTATTTTCAAGCTAAACTTGAGCTTTAAAGTCTTGTAATAACAACAATAATAATTAACAGAAATAAGATTTTATATTGTAAATATTAAAATTCATTCTCGATAAATTATTATATTATATATAATCGCTAAAGAAGTGTTCTTTTACAACTTGGAAATCACACGATTATTTTACTAGGTGCATATATAAAAAACATATAGATGACAAATTTAACTTTTTTGTCCGATAAAAGAAAATATTTATACACAAACTAGCATAATTGTGCCAAATATATTTTAAAAATCAAAACAAGAAACGTAAGAAAACCTAAACAAAGGTGTTTGTTTTTTTTTTAGAAAAACCTCTTCTAACCTCTTATGTTTGCGCCGTGCAGACCATGCGCAGACGTTTAACTCTGCAGACCGTTTGTTTTTAGAAGACATTTCATTAAAAAATGTCTTCAAACCTCTATGCGTCCTCTTCCCCACGCAGACATGGTCCAATGTCTTCCCACATCTTCCAACCCTCTCTCTACCTCTCTCCTCCTAATCTCAAAACATAGACAATCTTGTTCTTCCCCAAATCAACACCAAAGTCTTTTAACAGATCTAAGCACACAAAAATCACCTTCAATCTTCAAACCCATCTTCATCTTCATCCAATTCACTGTCACACCCCAACCGATGGCGGAAACATTAGAGTGAGACGAAATAGATTGCAAGAGACTTCATAACACTATTTGTGACAAGTATTTAAATAATAAATTTTCATCTCATTTCTAAAGAGTCAATTTCAATGATTTGAAACAATACAACATAAATAACGAAAGACGATACAATAAGAATACAAGTTTAAAGTGCGTATCTAAGCATCCTACTAGATTCCATGCATCACCAACATCATCTCTAAACCTGCAACATGTTTTAAAAGTGTAGTTCAATACAAAAGTATTGGCGAACATACAAGTTTGGTGCGTACTATATAAGTATAAAAACGATAAGGAACAATCCACATGGCAAACCTAGTTATCAAGATTAACATATAAACTGGCATGCGATTAACAAGTCAACCCTCTGTTTACGCAAGTATGAATGAATAAACCTAACATGACCTCTCGTTCACGGGCGGTGCGTTACTCCTACAGCGCTATACATGTTAAGTGGAGGCTCATACGAAGCTAATGACAAGTTCATCACATAAGAATCACCCAGAAAACACGAATCAAGCATAACAAATGGTAAGCATGTATTGGATTGTTTGTTTATGTATTTGCATAAGAATATGTATAATAAGTGTGTTTTGTATATAAAACATGTTACACCCAAAAGTGTGAAAATGGTAAAATTGGTCAAGTATACTATAACAATCCTCAATTAAACCGACACCTTCGATTATTTTTCCGACAACCCTACTATATTTTAAAATATCCCAAAATACACCCCATACGGAAACCGGGCCTCAAATATATCAAATAGTATTAAAAATAAATAAAAACCTGAAACTTAAGCTGAGGCGGGCCGCGTAGACCACCCCAAACCCTTATGCGGGCGGTATCAAGGTTTAAATCAGATTTCGTTGAATTATAAGTTGAGGCGGCCGCGTGAACCCCACCTCAATCTTACGCGGGCCGCGTGAGATCAGAATAGTGGCACAGCCCGGTGCCGCCACGTGGCCCAACACCCGGCAGACCTACACATCGACTCAGCCCAGCTATGGCGTTGACCCAGGGTTGACGCGGGCCGCGTTAGCCCTGGGCTTGTGTTACGCGGGCCGCGTGAGGACCGAGATCAGACCCTATATAAGAAAGCAACGGGTTTTCGTTTTCCGTCGTTCATTTCTTCTTTCTCAAATCATAATTTCTGATAGTAGGCATAATACGTGGGTATTATACCCCCTAATTAGCGAGGTTTTGCTCCGTTGTAAGTATTATAACCCCTGGATACGTATTAGATACGCTGCCCGATTGATCTAGGGTTCCGTAATGACTGTCGTGGTTCTGCCCGACGTAGTCATTGGAATGCCGTCTCGGGGAGGGTATTGCTAATGTTAAAATGGGTTATTAATACTAACGCGTGTACATTTGTGTAAATTTTAGATTATCACCAGGGAACCCTTACGGAAAATCTAAGACAACAATGTGAGTTGATCCACTTTTTCTAAACTTTTTGTTAACTGTTTTTACAAAACCTTAAATACTTTTCCATGCGAATAACAATTATTGAGTATTTGTAAGAGTACAATTATCATGAGTATGTTGGGGTTTTGTATACAAAATTTGTTACCACCTGGTCAAGGAGTAACATGTCCACAAGTCGGGTTCGACAGTACCATGGATGTTAAGTGTGATGTCTTGGAAACAAATATAATTGCGGGATCGCCCTCAATACTGTGAATTGGTTTTTAATTAAACTTGATTAAACTGGGATTCACTCACCAGTATTTTCCACTGACAAATGTTTTTAAAACACGTTTCAGGTAACAAAATGTGAAAGCCAAATGGAAGCCAGCTGGACAGCACTGAAGGCTTGGAAAAGTGGCAATAAAGTTACCTAAAAAGAAATAGATGTTTTTCTTAAATAAAATATGATTTATTCCTATAAAAATGTGTGTAATGCAAACTTGGGATTTATCCCATATGTTTAATATTATGAAAATGTGGTATTTTACTCTGATCAATATATTTCCTAACTACGGTCCTGATGAAAAATTCCGTTGCCAAATCTAACGATACTCGATACCACCGAAACTGGCTCGCGGCCGCCCGTTCACGGGTATCAGGGATCGGGGGTTGCGACAGAAGGTGGTATCAGAGCTAAGCCACTGATTCAGCCACAGAGGTGTTCTGCTGACATCAAAATGCAAAGTGTTAGGAAATAAATTACGAAAATACGTGCATAACTGTATTTAATTGTTATATGTTATTTGACTATCTGTTAGTTTACAGTATGAGCGACCAAGGACCATCTGACGCGTACCGTCAATTGTCTGGTTCGCCTAGAAGTGAAGAACCTCCTCTTCTCAGCCTGCCCTCTCAGGGTACTCTGTTGATACGGAAGAAGGAATCTTTGTGTTTAAGGCTCAGTCAGAGGAGCCGTTTCCTCAGAAAAAGAAGGGATGGTTCAGTCGAGGGGCACACGAGCGTAGAAAACGTATGAAAAAGTTACAGGAACAGAGGGTACTAGCAGCCAAGAGAGAGACAGATGCCTATGCCCAGGATATGATAAATAGGGGTATAGCCAATATCCACATACTAGCAACCACTGCACCTGACCCTAATCTGGAACAAATAATAGCACCCCAACCACAATTGCCAATCCCTGACCAACCCATGGAGATAGAAAACCCTGAAAACCAAGTAGAGATGCATGACTTTAATCTAGAAGAAATCCCTAGGGTACCAGTACCAAACCCCCTAGACCCAAATTACGCAACCCCTGGTGGGACGAAAATAGGGACTTTGTGCAACGTTACCCTATCCATGAAGACACACCTATGCAGAACATAGGAGCCTACCCAGGTATGGACCCTTTAGATCCCTATTACCATGATGAATACATTAGGGAGATCTTAGAAGATCCTTACTGATTTCAGGCACTTTCACCCCCATATCAGGAACCCGCACCCCAGATTCCGAACCCAGTCCTAGAACCTGCACCCTCAATGAGTGCAGAAAACGTGCAAGAACTTAGGACATTTGGTGAGGAAATTTTAGAAAGCAGTGAGAGAATGCGACAGGTGGGAGAGCGTCTCGTATGGAAATACGATGAGCGCAATATGGATTTTTGGATGAATCCATATCCGTGAATGTGATGGTAAAACGGTAATAGTAATAATAATAAAATAAAATAAAATATGTGTGTATGTGATGTGTATAAAATGCAACATATAAATTACATCAAATAAGGCATAAAACTAACCCTTTTTAAGTACTAATATTGGAAAAAGAGTGTTTTTGTCTTCCTTTTGTATTTTCAGGATTAAATGAGCTCAAAAACACAAAAGAAGCAAAAAGACAGCTAAATCCAACATAAATACAAGGAAAGGAACATTAGTGGACTGCCCGACCCCTCAACGGCATCTTCCCAAGCAAAATAAAGAAGGCAGAAGACTGAACACGGGCCGTGCTCAGCCAGCACGGGGCCGTGCCCAAGAAGCAGCAGAAAAGACAAACCTATAGAAGCTTCTATTGCCCACCACGGGGCCGTGCCCAGCGGACACGGGGGCGTGGCGAAAGTACAGCAGGCGCATTAATTGTAATTGCGAATTACAATTAATGAGGAGAGAGAGTGTCAGACGGGCACGGGGCCGTGCCCAGCGGACACGGGGCCGTGCCCAGCTCTCTGCACAGCCTATAAATAGGAGTGCTTGGATTCATTTCAACTCATCCCTTGGCACACCACCTCTCTCACACTTCATCCACCACCCACCACCATCACAACACCATCATCCACCACCATCATCCATTGTCCATCGTAGAGTGTGTGAGTCGTCTCGGGATCCAAGATTGATCGTAAGAGTTCTTGACAATCAAGGCCATGTTTGCCTAAGTCTCTTACATCACTTGGTGAAAACAAAGTGTCTAGTATAATACTTTTTATTTCTAATCTTTTGCACTTTTTATTTGGTTTTGTATTAATGACTTTAATAACTAGTTACTTATGTTGAAGGTGATCTTTCCTTATCGTTTGTCCGTGGTGTCTTGGCATTATTTTACTGTCTATATAAAATAAAGGATTTTCACCATTCATATCTCCACGGTCTATATGGAGGTATGTTGGCTACCTGGTCGGGGGTTAAGGGAACGGTTTGGTAAAGGTCTTGCCATTGTTCAGCGTTTAGAGGTCCTGCAATGGACCTGGGTCAAATTTAGTAGGACCTCCTTCAATACTTCACGGTATTGGATGGCGGGGGTCCAAACTCTTTGACCCCCTCATAAGTTAACTACTATTAATACTATAACCCGGCTATTTAGGACTGTATCCCTGCTGACTCAGACTACTTAGCCGAGGGTAACGTCACCGCCAAAAGCGGGGCCTACCACAATACTGCATTAATAACTTAATTCATTATCTTCCAATAATCCACCCTTTTAGGATTGTATCCTTGCTGACTCAAACTACTGGGGTGAGGGTAACGTCACCTTCAAAAGAGGGGCCTACTACAATAACTAAGATAATCTCTTAATTATGTGCAAAAGTGCGGAAATAATCAAAGGTTATACTAGATACGAGTCGGAACCAAGTGATTCATCTTGTCTATCTGTTTTTCTTTTATTTTTATTTTTATTTTTCAGCATTTTTAGTTAGTTTTTATTTTTCTTAGCTTAAAACATTTTTCTAAACTTTTTATTTTGATTAGACGTTGAGGATAAACCGGTACTAAAAGCTCTTGTGTCCTTGGACGACCTCGGTATCTTACCAACACTATACTACGCTCAACGATGGGTGCACTTGCCCATATGTGTGTTTAGTGTTAGTGAAATATCGTGTTTTATAAATTTAAAACTTGGCTAAAATAAGTGTTAAAAAGGGCTTAAAATATACACCTAATATATACGACACTTCGCACGCATCAAGTTTTTGGCGCCGCTGCCGGGGACACAAGAATTTTAAGAAAGTTAGGAATCAACGGCCTAATCATTTTTATCTTTTCTTTTTTATTTTTTTTAGGATTTTCTTAGTTTTTTCAGCTTCTGCAGAGCTCAGCACGGGCCGTGCCCGCTGAACACGCCCCCGTGCTCAATCATTGGAACTGGCAATCCTGTTTTACGTCAGACAGTAAGCTGAACACGGGGCCGTGCTCACTCAACACGCCCCCGTGCCCAAGATTCACTTACTGAAAACAGAACCGTTAGATCCCGGCGGTTGGTAATTTCTGACACAAACATGAGTGATAGTATTTGTTTTTACTTTCGGCACTCTTATGGTACGTGGTGTCAATTATGTGGTGGCAAACATGAAGAAGTAAAATGCTACTTTCTAAATTATAGGCCCCACTACATGGACCCACCGACTCCTTATAACCTTAAGAGGGGCGAAAGTAAAAATAAGCACTATTTCTCCCTCGAATGCGCCCAGCCAGATATTCTAGGGGAAATGCTCCTCGATGAGTTATTTCAACTAGAAAAGCTAATTCTGAATTGGTTAAAAGAGCTTAGGAAGGATTTTATTAATCCACCCCAAGACGATGACCATGACGAAATGCTGGAACCGCATTCCGACAACCTCGTTGCTCCCGAAAATGCCTTAGCACCTAGCAAAGACTTGGACGATAGTCGTCCCTGTGTCGATTGTGCCGTGAAGGACTCTCCATCGACTTCGTTCGGTGCATACATAGACCTGAGCGATTCGGCATACACCTTCTTTAACGAGAGCCCGGGAAAGGGTTGGACTTGTCCACCTAGAATGAAAATAGGAATTACCCTCACCGACAACCTCTTGCGTTCTCGCCTTAGTCTAGGACAATTAAGGTATCTTAGGCACTTTGGGGTTGTTCCAACCAGTAAGGAACCACCCGATTTCAACAAGACCCTTAGAAGTAGCAAACCTCCATAAAACAGCCTCCAGACACGGGGCCATGTCCAGGTCAACATGCCCCCGTGCTCACCAAAAAGATTCTCTGCTGATTTGGTCAGAATACGGACAAAATGTGTCAGGATTTCCTCTGAACACGGGGCCGTGTCCAGTCAACACGGGGCCGTGTCCAGTGCACTGTCGTTTTCTTTAAATGCAGCCTGATTCCTGCTCATTTTTTACCACTTCAATTGACAGAGATTCCTGGGATTTTCACTCATACCATCCTAGGTAAGTGCTAAAAGAAGGTTCCAAAGGAACCTCTTGTCCCTTCCACTTTTACTCATTTCCTCCTCTTTCAAAATTTTTCAAAAATTTCCTCCATGGAAGCTTGGAAATCCCTTGATTCCAACCCTCTATGTGAAGTTTGTAAGATTATTTGCTAAGGATTCTTGTTTAAAGTTAGTTGTATAACTTTATTTTAAATTATCTAAGCCTAAAAACTAGCTAAAAATCATGAGAATAATTTAAAACTCCAAGACTCCTTAGCATAAAATCCTGCAGACAAATGGACACGGGGCCGTGCTCAGCGAGCACGGGGCCGTGTCCGAGGATCTGTTTTGTAAAAATTTAGCTTTCTTCGGTTTCCTTCGCAGAAAATGGCAAGCAGAACAAGCGGATCATCTTCAAGAAGTAACCGACAAGGGAGGAGATCTTCAACAGCAGAAGACTCTCTTGTAAACTATGTTTACGCTCTAAGGGAGGCTATTGATGAAATGACGGGAGTGGAAGAAGCATTGGTCGACCGTATCAACCATCTTACAGTGGGGCTGGAGGGCTGTCTCCATGAAGTAAACCTCTTGCACCAGAGGTTGAACCTTCTCACCTCCCCGCCTTTGGTACCTATAATAACCCAAAGGGCGTGGAACGTGGTACCCGAAGTTGTCATTCCAGCCGAATGGTACGCCATGCACCAAGAGCCTCCGCGAAGAGTGGTGCAAGGAGTCCCGGTGAATGTTCCCCCTCAACCACCAGCTGCGGAGGAAAATGAAGCCGCATTCTTCCTTCCTAGGGAAATCGAAGAATGGCTTTAAACAACGTTTAGGGAAGAAATCATTCGGCTAAAAGTCCTACTATATCGGGAAACTATTCTCGAAATTTTCTTAAAATAGTAGAACTCCTTATGATAACCTCGTGTACCTGCTGACCTATTTAGTTAAGTTTTAATTTTATCTTAATTTAGGACTATGTAAGTTCTCTCTATGATGAAATGAAATGATGGTTTTAAGGTTTGGATGGTTTGTAATGAATAAAACACACTCATGGTGGTAAAGGATGAAAAGGGGGAACGAGAAAAATGACCTCATGCACAAGAACAAGGCAACCCGACAATTCTCTCCATTTCAGAAGGTTCAACACGGGCCGTGCCCAACCAACACGGCCCCGTGCTGAACCACCTGCAGAAAACGCCCAGTTCAGGTAACTGGACACGGGCCGTGTTAACCCAACACGCCCCCGTGTCCAGACTTCTGTTTCTCTTGTTTTAATTTTGTTACTGGCACTTGAACATGGGGCCGTGCCCGGATAACACGGGGCCGTGTTCAGCGCCCAATATCACAAAATTTTTGCTTTTTAACATTATTTTACACATCTAATCAACCTAAAAAATTATTTTTGGGACACATTGAGGACAATGTGTAATTTAAGTGTGGGGGGGATGCTAAAACCTTGAATTTTGCAAGTCCTAAATACAAGCCTTACACAAAACTCTATTGGAACCGCTAATCACCCCAAAAAAAATTTCAAAAATTTCATTTTTTTTACTTGTCTAGATTTAACTCGGGAAATTCAAGTTCTCAAAAAGGTTATATTTTTTTTACAAATTTACAACCGATAGCGTAGTGATAAAAAGAACCAACATAAGAAAATTATGAAAAGGCATGGCAAACTTAGTTAAAATTTGATTATATATATACTTGATCACATAAAAACCCATTCCCACAAAAGTGAGTTTTGAGCCTTTATTGAGCACAATTACATATCATTAAAACTAAATGCTCATTTTTCGTTTCTTGTGTGAATAGCCGCTTGGTTCTTACGACTCTAGAACTTGCCTTGACGATACATTCCCGGTCCTTATCAACTTAAACCCGAGTAAGTAAATGATGGAGGCATTAGGACTAACCCCTTTTTATTTCTACACCATTGTTTTTCTTTTTCTTTTACCACCTACCCAAAAATCCCCCTAGTTAAACCCTTTTGAGCCTAAACCTTTTCATTTCATCACCTAAACCAAAAACCCTTTTACCCACCAAAACCTTTTTATTTTTAACCATTTGTTTTAGTAACAAGTTCGGTTTTTTCGTGAAAAAAAAAATGTGTTGATGATGAAGCAAAAAGAAAATAAACAAACAAGTTCATCAAAAATAACTTTGTTTGAATAATAGCTTCATCAAAATAAGAGTTACAAAAAAAAAAAAAATAGAAAGTCCTACGAAAACCGACACTTGTTACGCTTTTTCGCCCTTTTTCCACTAACCACTAACCCAACCACCTACCTTTAACCCAAGCCTAACCCTTAACCCACAAAGTCCTCTTGATATTTACAAAGGTATAAAAGTTAAAAAGGAGGAGGATTGATTTCTTGGCAAGCTTATGGTAGGAATAAGTTCCACGCCGCTCTCGAGTGATTCACTAAAAATACACCTTCGGCCGAGTGTGAGTGATTTCTCCCGTGAGGTATGTGAACTTGTATATAAATGGAATTTTAAAAAGGCATGTTATGCCCAAATAAGTAATTTCTCCTATGAAACGTTCTAAATAAATCATTACGAATAGGATTGTAAATAGATAAAAATAAAACCCAAAAAGATCTTGGATATCCCGACACTCTACGACAAGCCCAAAACCTTCTCTTCTACCTATTCCATTTGGGAGTGTAAGCCACATATTAAAGAGTTTTGCTTGAGGACAAGCAAAAGTTCAAGTGTGGGGGTATTTGATGTGTATAAAATGCAACATATAAATTACATCAAATAAGGCATAAAACTAACCCTTTTTAAGTACTAATATTGGAAAAAGAGTGTTTTTGTCTTCCTTTTGTATTTTCAGGATTAAATGAGCTCAAAAACACAAAAGAAGCAAAAAGACAGCTAAATCCAACATAAATACAAGGAAAGGAACATTAGTGGACTGCCCGACCCCTCAACGGCATCTTCCCAAGCAAAATAAAGAAGGCAGAAGACTGAACACGGGCCGTGCTCAGCCAGCACGGGGCCGTGCCCAAGAAGCAGCAGAAAAGACAAACCTATAGAAGCTTCTATTACCCACCACAGGGCCGTGCCCAGCGGACACGGGGGCGTGGCGAAAGTACAGCAGGCGCATTAATTGTAATTGCGAATTACAATTAATGAGGAGAGAGAGTGTCAGACGGGCACGAGGCCGTGCCCAGCGGACACGGGGCCGTGCCCAGCTCTCTGTTCAGCCTATAAATAGGAGTGCTTGGATTCATTTCAACTCATCCCTTGGCACACCACCTCTCTCACACTTCATCCACCACCCACCACCATCACAACACCATCATCCACCACCATCATCCATTGTCCATCGTAGAGTGTGTGAGTCGTCTCGGGATCCAAGATTGATCGTAAGAGTTCTTGACAATCAAGGCCATGTTTGCCTAAGTCTCTTACATCACTTGGTGAAGACAAAGTGTCTAGTATAATACTTTTTATTTCTAATCTTTTGCACTTTTTATTTGCTTTTGTATTAATGACTTTAATAACTAGTTACTTATGTTGAAGGTGATCTTTCCTTATCGTTTGTCCGTGGTGTCTTGGCATTATTTTACTGTCTATATAAAATAAAGGATTTTCACCATTCATATCTCCACGGTCTATATGGAGGTATGTTGGCTACCTGGTCGGGGGTTAAGGGAACGGTTTGGTAAAGGTCTTGCCATTGTTCAGCGTTTAGAGGTCCTGCAATGGACCTGGGTCAAATTTAGTAGGACCTCCTTCAATACTTCACGGTATTGGATGGCGGGGGTCCAAACTCTTTGACCCCCTCATAAGTTAACTACTATTAATACTATAACCCGGCTATTTAGGACTGTATCCCTGCTGACTCAGACTACTTAGCCGAGGGTAACGTCACCGCCAAAAGCGGGGCCTACCACAATACTGCATTAATAACTTAATTCATTATCTTCCAATAATCCACCCTTTTAGGATTGTATCCTTGCTGACTCAAACTACTGTGGTGAGGGTAACGTCACCTTCAAAAGAGGGGCCTACTACAATAACTAAGATAATCTCTTAATTATGTGCAAAAGTGCGGAAATAATCAAAGGTTATACTAGATACGAGTCGGAACCAAGTGATTCATCTTGTCTATCTGTTTTTCTTTTATTTTTATTTTTCAGCATTTTTAGTTAGTTTTTATTTTTCTTAGCTTAAAACATTTTTCTAAACTTTTTATTTTGATTAGACGTTGAGGATAAACCGGTACTAAAAGCTCTTGTGTCCTTGGACGACCTCGGTATCTTACCAACACTATACTACGCTCAACGATGGGTGCACTTGCCCATATGTGTGTTTAGTGTTAGTGAAATATCGTGTTTTATAAATTTAAAACTTGGCTAAAATAAGTGTTAAAAAGGGCTTAAAATATACACCTAATATATACGACACTTCGCACGCATCAGTATGGATGCCTATTACTATTAGTGTAATTCTATTTCAGTTGGTATTGTAATTTTTATTTCAGTACTGGTGTGTAATAGATGCATAATAGTGTATGAATAGAGTATAGTCGCAATGATCGACGCTTTTGGTAAAAATGTGTGTCATGTGATTGACTATATTAATATTATTTTGTGATATTAATAACGGGGTAAATGTTTAAAATTCAGATGGCCAATGAAGGAAATCAAGGAAATCTGAATAACGATAACCAGAGTAACATTAACGTGGTTAATGAGAATCCGAGCATCAATAACAGTGGAAACCAAATGGATAATAGTGCCGTTCAACACATAGTGGCACAAGGAATTATAGATGCAATGCCATTTATTATTCAAACTGTTCAAGAAGCGAATAATAAAAGTAAACATAGCAGTAAGCGACCAGTTGAACCAGAAAACAGCGTAAACAATGGACCCGTACTTCAAGTGCCCATTCCCAAAAGAAGAAGAACCATGCCTTATGGTTGTTCTTACAAGGAATTCTGGTCCTGTAAACCAATAGAATTCTCGGGCAATGAAGGACCCATTGCAGCTCTACGCTGGATAGAGAAAACTGAGGCTGTTTTAAAAATAAGCAAGTGTGCTGAAGAAGACAAAATAATGTTTGCTTCTAATCTGTTTAAAAAGTCAGCCTTAGAATGGTGGAACACTATCCTCCAATCAAGAGGAAGTGATAGGGTATACAACATGGGATGGGAAGAATTTAGGAACATGGTAGAAAGGAAACTATGCCCTCCTAATGAAAAAGAGCAAATAGCAAACAAGTTCCTAAACTTAAGAATGGCCGGGGTAGATAGTAAGGGCTATACTACCACATTCTTTGAATATGCTAGAATAGTGCCAACCCTTGCATCACCTGAACCAGTACTAATCTCCCGTTACATCTGGGGATTAATTGGAGAGATTAGAAATGTAGTCAAGGCAGCTAGACCTCAAACTATAGAAGAAGCTGTAGAACTAACAAACACCTTGACTGATGAATTGGTTCGTACTAGAGAAGAAGAACAGAGGAGAAATCTAACCCAAAGGCTTACTCAAGAATTCCGTTCTGGGAATTACAATCGTAGGAATATGGGCTCTACCTCTGCACCATTCTGCAAGGTCTGCAAGAAAAAGCATTCAGGAAAATGCTCCACTCTTTGCAATTTTTGCAAGATGCCAGGACACAAGGAAGAAGATTGCAGAAGGAAATCCAGTAATGGAATGTGCTTCAATTGTGGAGAAAAAGGTCATATGAGGACAAACTGTCCGAAATTGGCTCCAGCTGTGGACAACAGGAACACTAAAAATGCTAGAGCATTTGTTCTAACTGCAGATGAAGCCAAGATGATTCCAGACGTGATAGCTGGTACGTTTTTAGTTAATGATGTCTTTGCTAAGGTATTATTTGACTCTGGTGCAAACCAAAGTTTTATTAATACTTCGTTTTGCAAACTGCTAAATCGGTCATTAACTAAACTACCACAAGAGTGTCTCGTAGAGACAGCTAATGGATAAACTGTTAGGATTTCTGAAATCTTGCAAGGAGCAAGAATAGAAATTTTAAACCAAAAGTTTAGGGCAAACCTTTATCCCAATGAATCTGACGGGATTTGATGTCATATTAGGAATGGATTGGTTAATAACCAATAAAGCCAGTATTTTATGTGATCAAAAGTCAATCCAAGTAAATTCACCAAAAGGTAAAACGATCACAATTAAAGAAGATAAACCATCTAGATCCACAAAATTCATCTCGGTGATGAAAACTGCAAGTTATATAAGAAAAGGTTCTATAGTGTATTTGATTTCCATTATCACTAACACTAAAGGAAAAGAACTAAAGGACATTCCAGTAGTGTCCCGGTTTTCAGATGTCTTTCCAGAAGAATTACCAGGACTGCCACCAGACAGAGAAGTTGAATTCAGAATTCACCTACTGCCTGGAACAGCACCAATTGCCAAAGCACCTTACCGTTTGGCACCCGTCGAAATGCAAGAACTGAAGAAACAATTAGATGAATTGATGGAAAAATGATTCATACAGCCAAGTTCGTCGCCATGGGGAGCGCCGATACTGTTCGTTAGAAAGAAGGACGGATCAATGCTTATGTGCATTGACTACCGTGAATTGAACAAAGTCACGATTAAGAATCGGTACCCATTACCGAGAATCGATGATCTGTTCGATCAACTGCAAGGAGCTCGATTTTTTCTCTAAAATCGATTTAAGGTCAAGATATCATCAATTAAAGGTACAGGAAGAGGACATTCCTAAGACCGCATTCAGAACAAGGTATGGTCATTATGAATTTACTGTCATGCCATTTGGTTTAACCAATGCCCCAGCCGCATTTATGGACATGATGAACCGAATATGTAAGCCATATTTGGATAAATTCATAATCGTCTTCATAGATGATATTCTAATTTACTCTAAGAATAAAGAGGATCATGCAAAGCATTTGCACGCACTTTTAAGTCTATTAAGAAAGGAAAAGCTTTATGCTAAGTTTTCTAAGTGCGAATTTTGGTTAGAACAAGTACAATTTCTTGGACATTTAGTGAATCATGAAGGAATTCATGTGGATCCAACAAAGATCGAGGCGATTACTAAATGGAAGACCCCTGAGTCACCAACCGAGGTTAGAAGTTTCTTAGGATTGGCCGGTTATTATAGAAGATTTATTCGAGATTTCTCTAGAATAGCCATTCCTTTAACTAAGTTAACCTGTAAATCCATTAAGTTTGAATGGGGACCAAAACAAGAAGAAGCTTTTAGAATTCTTAAGCAAAGATTAACTAATACACCCATACTAGCGTTACCAGAAGGAACTGAAGACTTTGTAGTCTATTGTGACGCTTCTAAGTTAGGTTATGGATGTGTATTAATGCAACGTCAAAAGGTTATAGCTTACGCATCTAGACAACTTAAGAATCATGAAGAGAATTATTCAACCCATGATCTAGAGTTAGGAGCTATAATTTTTGCCCTTAAGATTTGGAGGCATTATCTTTATGGTAGTAAGTTTACCATATTCACTGATCATAAGAGTTTAAGGTATGTTTTCGGGTAAAAAGAGTTTAATTTGAGACAAAGACGCTGGATAGAGATGCTTAGTGATTATGATTGTGATATCCAATATCATGAAGGAAAAGCAAATATAGTGGCAGATGCTTTAAGCCGAAAGTCTCATGAAAAGCCAAAAATGGTACGTTTGCTTAAATTAAATCTTCAAGTAGATTTAAATGATCAAATAAGAGAAGCACAAGAATCAGTAATCAAGGATGATACTGAAAAATTAAAAGGTATGATTAAGGAATTAAAACAAGGAACAGATGGAATTTGGAGATTCCATGAAAAGAGAATGTGGATACCTAAATTAGGAAGCCCATAAGTCTAAGTATACGATGCATCCAGGAAGCGATAAAATGTACCAGGATTTAAGGAAAAATTTCTGGTGGATAGGAATGAAGAAGGACATAGCAGCCTATGTTTCTAAATGTTTAACTTGTTCACAAGTTAAAGCTGAACACCAGAAACCCTCAGGTTTGTTACAGCAATTAGAAATGCCAGTGTGGAAATGGGAATTGATAACAATGGATTTTGTTACCAAACTACCCAAAACAAGGAAGGGAAATGATACAATCTGGGTGATTGTAGATAGACTAACTAAGTCAGCTCATTTCCTACCAATGAAGGAAACTTTCAGTATGGAGCAGCTAGCTAAATTATATGTAAATGAAATTGTTTCATTACATGGAATTCCTTTATCAATTGTTTCTGATAAGGATAGCCGATTTACCTCTCATTTTTGGTCAAGTTTCCAAAAAGCAATGGGAACCAAGTTAAATCTAAGCACAGCTTATCATCCTCAAACGGACGGACAAAGCGAAAGGACAATTCAGACAATGGAGGACATGCTTAGAGCTTGTGTAATTGATTTCGGAGGTAATTGAGACGATCACTTACCTTTAATAGAATTTTCTTATAATAGTTATCACACAAGTATCAATGCTGCACCATTTGAAGCACTTTATGGACGAAAGTGCCGAACCCCAGTCTGTTGGGCAGAAATTGGGGAAAAGCAACTATCTGGACGTGAGATAGTGCAAGAAACAACCGACAAGATCATTCAAGTCAAGGAACGACTGAAAGCAGCACGTGATAGACAGAAGAGCTATGCCGATAACCGACGCAAGCCCTTAGAATTTCTAGTAGGAAACAAAGTATTGTTAAAAGTCTCTCCTTGGAAAGGAGTGGTAAGATTCATCAAAAGGGGAAAGCTAAGTCCCAGGTATATTGGACCTTTTGAGATTATTAGAAGAATAGGTGTAACATCCCGAAAGCGGGTTTGGTAATCAAACCCGTTAATACTAAAAGACGGGTAAAATACCGTTAGTGGTGAAAGTAACCCGGTAAATATTAGGATTTAAATAAATAAACCTAATATTTAATAAAACGTTAATAAATGTTTTTAAGTAAATAAGGTTTATAAGAAGTCGGAATTAACGGGACTTAAAAACATAACGGGTTATGACTTCCCGAACCCGCTAAAGTAACAAGGAATAATTAACCTAGTTAGTAGCATGTGATTAAGTGACTAATAGTGAGTTATAGCTTCATTTGATCAAAAGGAAACATGAGGGACCAATATTGCCAAGTGGGAAAGTTGTTTTATTAAAACAAAAGTTAAACACCAAAACACACACTTAAAGTGTGTGTTCTGGTCGATATATCCACAGAGCCAAGGACATCTTGAGCTCAAAACCCTAACAAGCACAAATCAAGAAATTGGAAGGGCAAATCAAACCCAAATCGAAATTCAAGCACATATTCGTGATCACCAAGTCAAGGGGATCCTAAGGTATGTCGAATTTCTAACATTCATGAAGTTGTAAAAAGTTGATAATCATCCTAATCGCGAATTAGGCATGGATTATAGAAGCTATGGCTAGATTAGTGATGTATACTTGCTTAGGAACGAAACCCTAAGTGAAAATCATACATAACATGCTATAGATTGATGAATTTGGTGAATTAACACACTTAGATAAGTGGGTTTTGATGTTATGATGATTTTGATGATATAACTATGCTTAGAATCAACATGCATGATAACAAATAGAAGGTGTTCGATTAAACCATGAATTTGTGCACAAGATCATAATTGCTATGAAATGGGTTTAGTTGATTTGATGAAATTAATGTAGTATTGGTGTTTATAAACGCCATACTAACTCGTATGAATGACTACTTGAACAAAATAGGGATTTTGTTAAGAGTTCATAATTGATTAGAAGTGCGTCTTGACACAAGGATTAAACCCATGATTTATTATTGAGTTTAAAGAGAAAAATAGTCAAAGAATCATAAGGTGTGAAAGTCATAATTTGGAGTGACTAATCTAACAACCTTGTGAATAATGAATGATAGTTGGCGCTTAACAAGCTAGGTGAAGCTTGGGGAGAAAGCGGGTCGAACGAGTCAAGCATAAAGGAAAAGCGTATTCGGGATGCAAGGTAAGTATAGCTTACACTAGTCTTAAATTGTGAAATATTTTCTCAACATATAAGTTACGAATGAGATATCTAAACAATTGAAATATGATGCTCCGTCGTGTAGTCGAACGGAACAAGATAATCAAATATGAAAGAAACCGTAATAATGGTTAAAAAGAAGTAAATCGATAATTCGGTCATATTATGTCGAAAGTAATAAACGGTTTATAAGTTAAAATGACCGTACGGTGTTAAACGGAACGAGTCATGTAGAGGAGATGATAATAAGTATCATCTCGCAAAGATAAACGGTCAATTCGGCCAAACGGGTCAAAAGGTATAGACAACACCTTTTGACTATATAGACTAATGATTCTTTTGTCGAGTTATATGTTTACAGGAATAGATATCCAATGGATATTCGCATCGTTCTTAATTAGCGAATATAAAGCAAGGTATTAAAACCGGGTTAATAAGTTGATCCGGGCCAGGTATGTATAATAGATCAACTCCTCATTTAGAACTTGGAGATCTATGAGAGTTAGGCAAAGTAAAAAGGGACATTCGGTTACCTTAAAAGGTAAACCGAAGGATTTAAATTATAGACAGAGTGTTTTGAAAACAAGATTTGGTTAAAAATGAGATTTTTGGGCGTGCTTGGCTTAAGCAAGCCCTTCGTCGTAAAAGAAGGGTTAAAAGTGACCAAAACGCCCTTGTAAGTAAAATTAAGCAAACAACCCTTAGAAGTCGCTTGAAAACGAGTTTTATAATCAAGTCAATACTTAGAATAAGTATAAAAAGCGAAAGATGTAAGAAATTGGTCAAATGACTCTATAAAGAGTCTTTGCCGTAAAATAACGATTTGAAGGGTAACATTTGGAATATATAAATCACCACATTGAATCCACCACAAATATAGTTGTGGTGGGAGATCATTTGATAAGAAATGTGGGCATATGTATTTAGAAACGAATGAAAGCAATTGGTACTTAAAATGTGCTTAAATACCCTTAACGGGTCAAAATAAGCATACGAGTGAAAATAGGTTTAAGAAGGTATATGAATCTGTAATTGGAACCAAATATGTTAGACATCATTGAATTTAATAGGTTTATGAGAAATAAGGATCAAACAAACTTGTTTGTTTGATAAAAGTCGAACGGGTCAAAATTTGGTAAAAAGGGTAATAAGCCGAAGACTTAAAAGTCTGAAATTTTGTTAAATCAAATATTAGATTTTAACTCCATATGATGGAGAATCAAATTACAAACACGTAGGAAGAAACGGTAGGTTAAACGGACAAGCGGATTGAAAGATACGAAAGTTTTCGTGTTAAAAAACGGCAAAAAGGAAAGGAATGATGCAGGGGCCACCGTAACTTACGGTGCCACCGTAAGTTACGGTGGACATGATTGGTTACGGTGGGTGCCTACTGTTGTACGGTAGGAGAATTGTAAACACAGAGGCCACCGTAACTTACGGTGCCACCGTAAGTTACGGTGGAGGTCAGAAATGAGTTTTTGTTTTGGGATTAAGATATCCATGTTGGATTTTCCTAATTTCCCCGTTGTATTAGTTATTTAATTATCAAAACTGACCTTTAAGTTGGTTTTGATCACAGGTGAATGTCGAGAGTCCCGGATGAAGATCAAGCATCGAGCAAGAACCGAACACACGTTAAACAAAGCTTCCGCAACGTTGTTTTGTCGTTATTCTAAACGGCGAATTAGATCACATTATGTATATCACTTAAATTGTAAAAGTTTTTTTAACAAACCCGTATTTCCGATGTATATGTAATCATTAATTACATGATTATTTTCGCAAAATATACGTTAAACCTTGATTTATAAGAACGAGTGTTACAAGTTGGTATCAGAGCCTTGGTTTAAGAGATTCAAGTATGGTGGGAAAACTATGCTTGGACTTAAACCTTATGCTCTTAATAAAGATTGGTGTTCGGTTCAAGGCTTGATCGCAAATCCGGTAAGTACAAGTATGATAATAGTCTAGTATGATTAAGTGTTGTGAACAACACATAGGGTTATCGTGTAATACACGTTACCCTAATTTAAAATGATTAATATAATTGACGAAAATACGCGCGTTGACGCATATTATAGAAAAAGCCTTGTATTATAATACGGGCGATTATTGAAATTGATATTATTAACTCTTGTAAATGTTTTAGTTGAAGGACACTCGCATCCAAAGATAGTGGGAGTCTAACAAGACATTGATTTGACAGAGGAACGGTCCAAAGTATGAAAATTAGAGCACGATTGTAACACCCCGAAAATTTCGTCCTATGATGTGTTGACACGTGTCATAGGTTTGAACGTGTGAAAGAATGTTCTTGAAGGACTAAAGTTGACAAACAGTGAAACTATGTAAGTATAAGGGTTCAAAGTGTCAACAATGAATAAATATACTTTGCAATAACCCTACATGATGTTTATAACCTTAAACGAATAGATCATGGATCATACGAAGCGAATTGTGAAAGAAAGTGAGAGATTACAAACTACAGGGGTTAAATGTGCCAACATGTTTAAATTATACCTCTGAGTGACCTTGTGACAAACCCGAAGCTTTGTAACGATTAATTATGCTCACAAGAATGCACCATAAAAATTTCACCAAGATTCGTTACCGTATGAGAAAGTTATGATAGAATCCGTGTGTAAGGGTTAGAAACGTCAACATTGAAATTAGGGCTTTTCGGGTGATCACAAAGTTACCCGAGGACTTCACAAAGATGGTATAAGTCTTAAAGCCCCTATATGTCAATATTAAAGCCCCTTTATGCAAGAAACCAAGTGAAAGCGATGTTTAGAAGGACCAGGGACTGAAATTGCAATTAACAAAACTTGCTAAGCTGGTTACCAACACCCTCGCGTAGCGCGAGCCTGAAGGCACTTGGCAGTCGCGCTACGCGACTGCCTTGTCTGGACAGAAACTTTGTGCAGATGTCCTGCATGATTTTTAACCGACTTAAACTCATGTTTGGCATACCTTGGGCTGCCCTAAGATGGTTTTTAGCATGTAGGATACTTGTGGATGTTATTGTTCCATCCTAGACTTATGTGTTGATCATCTAAGAGTGTTTGAAGTTATATATAAAGACCACTTTGTGCAACATTCATCATTCATCATTCATTTCATCTCCTGGACATTTACAAGAGCTCAAGAGCTGATACAAGCATTCCATATCATCCATTAGACAAGTGTAAGTACCCTTGATCCTTCCTAATTCATTCATACTTAGTTTATAGCCTAGAAATCAAACCGTCGTAACTACGGTTTGACTTTGTGATAAATCACAATCGGTCCAGAGTTTAGTCGAATCAAAGGTTGTTATAAGTTGGTATTTATATGGTTAATAAACCCCTAAAAGGGCACTCACCAATTCGAATCCTAACTAGGTCGTTTATCGAGTCAAACTTCTTCCGAAAAAGTCAACATAATTGTTATGTTTGGTTTAATGCATGATTAGCGATGTAAATGGCGTATAGCCTATTTTATCATTCTTACCAACTGAAAATAAGTATAAAAACTTGTATACACTTGTTTGATTCGACAACTTTATGTTTAGAACCGATTCGGAACCGAGATACGCAAAGGTTTGACTTTTGCTTTGACCTCAGTTCTGACCCGATTCTTATAGGTTTAGATATGCCTTAAGGTTCCATTAGGATCTAGTTACATGTGTGTATAAGCCTCTGCGTTTATACCACTCGAATCCCTAATCGTCCGATGTTTCCGTTAAACGCCTAAATATTGACCGTAATGCCCTTATTACCATAAAACGATATTTTTGGAAATGTGAAAGTGCCATAATCTTAGTTACTGATTTTTAGACTTGTACCTAAAATTTCACATCAGTTGGAGGTCTAGATTAGGAGTTATGCTTAATGACGTAATTTGAGTGCTTTTAAGTAATTAAACGGCGTCATTAGCGTAAAGCCTATCTAAACCAAATTTTGGACACCAAACCTTTTACCCACTGATGTGATATAATATTTTGGGATTTTTAAAGATTTTTAATTATTTTTAAACTGATCATAAGCTAGGTTTATCGCCTTAATTCGGTTAATACAAAAAATACCCTTTCGGCCATAAAATGAGTTTTACAAATCCTTTTAACGCCAATCCAATTGCTATTGATTTTAAATAATAAATCGAGTATTTGAGCCTGATTATTTGATAAGAAAACTCAGAATCATATTTTAACCCGTACGTCGCTTAAAACGACTTTATACGCGTATTTAACGCATAGTTTGGGTTTAAAACTATTTTAGTATATAAGACTTATTACCAAAGGTTATAACCTGTTAAAATAAGCTATTTTACTGATCAACTCAGACCCGGATCACAGGTGTCTAATTAAACCCTTTTATAATCTTTAAAATGACCAAAATACCCCTACGGGACTTATAAAGAGATTAAACTCGTTTTGGGCATCATGGGTGATATCTTACTTATATCACAACTTATTTAAGGCGTGTTAACTTAGGAAACCTGTTTAGGACTCTTATGGTTACCCGTTACGCTTCATACGCGTTAGGTTCGGTTTATGTAACTAGTTTACATAAATTAGCCGAAACGGGTCAAACCTTATCGGTTTTATCTCAAAACCCAGAATGTGTATAATATACCCATATTATACGAGTCTCCGAACTTGTCGGGTCTAAATCACATTCTATCCGGTCTTCGCTTAATCGTGCGTAAGAACCGTATCTTTCTGTAAGACTGACCGGTCTAAGCTTCAGCTTAATTAAAGACCCGTTAGCATTCTAATTAGTTATTTATACCATCATTCCAGACTAGAGCTTTCCGGTAAATTGTACCTACGCTTGCTTAAGTGAATACGGCTGAGTTATAAATTTCTGCTATTTAAGACAGGAGCTAGCTCAGGTAAATACTCTTAACTTATTTTCCCTATTACGGGCTTGGGATACGGTAATATAAATACCGCATGTTCAGGTATGGGATTCAAAGACCAATGAGTCGGGAAATCCCAATAACCTGTTTTAATTCGTATTGCTTGACTGAAACATTGGGGATTAATGCGACCGTGTCCTGGATATCCTTGACTCATGAATTGCAATGGCCACGACCTAAGCACGGGGTGTAGGCATACACCTGACAGATGCCATATGTTTATACCAATATGGAATTCCCAATAGGGGAATAGTGGTGTGTCGGTTAATCATGAACCGGCATAGTTTCGGGCCCCACATGTAGAGCAAGTTATGTAAAACTGATAACATGAAATATAGTTTGTCTCAAGTATAAAATATTAATTTTGCCTTGTGCATTCTAATCAAAGTGTCGAAACATTTACGTGTCTTGTGCACCTAAACAAATTTTCCTAAACATTTTCAAATGAGTCGGTTGAGTGTATTTACCAGTGAAAACTGACGTATTTTCAAAAGTCTAAGTGGCAGGTACAAGTACGTAATAGGCTGGAAGCGGCTCAGGACGTAAATAAGGAATCTTGCAAGTTCTAGGCGTCTAAAGTCTGTTGAACAATGTTTACGTTTTATGATCCGCCTGTGGATCCTTTACCTTCCGTTGTAATACTTGGATATTACTTTATATACGGATTGTAATATATTTATCTTTTGCTTCCGCTGTGCATTTAAATATTGTGTTGTTTGACTATGATGTTGCCAACCACGTCACGATACTCCCCACCGGGCCCACCGGTGACACGTGGAAATTTGGGGTGTGACAGGTTGGTATCAGAGCCAACATTGAGTGAATTAAACACTATCTTTTTGTGTTTAATCTCAATGACATATTAGCACATACCTTGACCTTCTGAGTCTAGACTTAACATAGGAATATTCTAAATCCTTATCTGGAATTCCTGCTTCCAAAATTTTTATATTTTGGATACGTCGCCAAGCGAAGAAGCCGTAATAATAATTCTCCACACCAGGAGCCTTAATTTGCTGACCTTCGTACAGAGGCTAGGACGGAACATGCAACCAAGGAGAAGGCATTCAGAAATAAAATGAAGAAGAAACTCCTTTTGCTAAAAATCGTTTCCTTAATAGTCCTTATAAGGACATAATTACCCTTCAGTTCCTTCGAGGACAACGTTATTCCTTTCAAGTCCCGTCTAGGGCACATCTGTATTTTTAATTTTATAGTGGAATAATTAACTTTAAATTTTCATTCAGACATTTCCTTTTATAAGATCTACCTTTATATAAAATGGCAAAATCTAAAAAGGACGAGACCTAGCCACGCATTATTTTGAGGCAGGGCAAAGATGGTAGTTCCATAATTAGATTCAGATCCATATTTAACACCTCAATTTAGGATTGTTCTGCGTTAATATTAATAAGAATCTTAAGAGTGAAACCTAGCCTTCGGGTCATTTTAAGGCCGGGCCATGATGGTAAGACCTGTTTAAAAAGGATTCGAATCCCTGTTAACATCAGTAAATATGTTAACACTCTTGACAGACGTGATTCATTAAAAATCACACACGTCATTCTTATTAATGGATTCTTCAAAAGATTCCTAACCCAATGTAATGATCTCTGAATCATGGGTTTAGATCATCACTCGAGATGATCACATTTTAACCATACGTGGTAATATAGCGCCTACAGGCCCTGTTCATTTCCATATGAACCAAAAGACAGTAGTAGCAACGACTCCCTGTCATATAAAGGTAATGAACTAGGTTTAAACCTTCATGCTTTGATTCTCTGAAATCATAGCTTATAAATTATAAACGTCCTTGTGACTAGGCCTATTGTGCCAGTATACCTTCATGCTTTGATTCTCTGAAATCATGGCGTATAAATTAAACTTGTCTACGCGACTAGGCCATTTGTGCTATTATTAACTTATAAATTAGGATTATGATAAAAATCCTGAATAAAAATAAATATCATTCCTTTCCTGCCAGTATAATTATTAAAAGAGAATCTTAAATGGTTTGACCTAGCTTGAATGTCATTGAAGACTTAGCTAAGATGGTAAAAATCTGTTTAAAAAGAGATTCAGATCCTTGTTAACACCTGAAAATGTGTTAACACTCCCGACAACCGTGATGCTATAAAAATCACACTTGTCATCCTTATATTAGGAATTTTTCCAAATCCCTTATTTAGCGTAAATGATCAATAGGAATCATGGCTGGTAAACGTCGAAAATGATGTACGCATCAAAACATCCATTTGGGATGAATACATACGAGTAAAGATGAATACATGAAAAAGATAGTGTTATTTCATAACTTCTTGTCAAGACAATGAACTATGAAATTTTCCGACCCAAAGGAATCAACGATTATGTTTTAAAAATTTCCCTAGTGACAAGGTCTCTGAGCCATCATAAGTCCTTTGGAACAAGCCCTTGTGCTATATATAAAAGATGTCAGTATAACATTTGCAGTCGTGACTTATGTCCCCTATCTGCTAAATATGAAGGATTATATTCCGCTTAAATGCCAAAGATGGTTTATTTAAACTTAGGCAAAACATAATCAAATAAATTAAATTCTATCTATTGGCCTGTATGGTTTAATTGCGCCATGGCTATTTATTCATCAAATTCGACAATTCACTATATGATTAAACAAATTGTTTCTACTAGGATAGTAGCCTTCCAAGCTTCACCATGGCTGACTCCTCTGAAGCTCACCATCATCTAGTTAATCAGAATGATGAAGTAAGACTGAACTTAAGAACCGAGTTACAGGCTATGTTAGATACGGCCATAAATAACGTTGTGGATCGCGTGCTGAAGGATCACAAACGAAAGGGCAATAATATCCCAATTCAAGGTTGTAAAAAGGGTAAGACCGGTTCAAACTATAATCAGTCCCAGCCAAAGGAGGCTAAACCCGAATGTAAGAATTGCGGGAAGAAGAGGCACTTCAGTAAATGCATATATGAACAGATCAGGGGATGTGGTATCTGTAAAGAGATGGATCACAAGACCCATGAATGCAAGGAATTGAAAAACAACCAACAGTCGGGTGAAAAACCCAGATGCAAAATCTGCAAGAAACAGCACTTCGGGAAGTGCAGTTATGAATCGAACTTGCATACACAGTCGAGAACTGTTGCATGTGGGATATGCAAGTCCAAGGGGCATAAGACCTTGGACTGCAAGAAGATGGAGGACACAACATGTTATGGTTGTAATGAAATAGGGCACATCAAAACTAATTGCCCTAATAAAACCAAGAAGTCTGGGGAGAATTTGAAGGACAAACCACAGACTGGTAAAAAGCCCAAATGCAAAACCTGTAGGAAATATCACATCGGGAAATGTAGATATGAAGTTCAGCCTCTACCCTGTGGAATTTGCAAGTCTAAAGGACACAAGACGATAGAGTGCAAGAAAATAAAAGATGCAACATGCTTCAACTGTCAAGAAAAGGGGCACATTAAGACCAACTGCCCTAAATACGCTAAAAAGCATGAAGAAGTTAAAAAGATCAAAGCTGGAAGCTCTCAAATGGATGCTCAAGAGACTGTTCAGGATAACAATGTCACCACAGGTACTTCCTTTACCAATAACGCTCATGTTAGAGTATTATTTAATTCAGGTTCAGATAAGTCTCTCGTAGACAATAGATATTGTAAATCATTTAATCTGCCTGTTAAAACTCTAAGCGTTAAGTATGAAGTAAAATTGGCCGATAGTACCTCAGAGACTAATTCAGCAATATTAGATGGATGTTTTATATCCATTAAGAATTACCCTTCTCCGTTGTCCTTGTTCCGTTAATAAGAGGACTCTATATAGTAATAGGTAAGGATTTGTCGTCTTGTGACCAAGCCCATATTGTGGGTGATAAGAAGCAGTTAATTATCAAGACTGTCATTTTGAAGGTTTGCTTCGGATCAGAAGATCCATGCGGCCCGCGTAAGCCCTGGGTGATACCTTACGCGGCCCGCGTCAAAAAAAAAAAAAAAAAAAAAATGGTGGAACTGACCGTCCCCGGAATCGAACCCGGGTCTAGGCCGGCCGCACCCTTTCGCGCGCCTAGCCAACTGAGCTAGGTGCCTAGTTTGTGAAAATTTCCATTCTAATTAAATATAAGCACTTGTACAATAAACTTCCTTATCATTTATCAATGATAATTTCTGCTAAGTGTCCTGTTTTTATTACGGGCAATAATAAATCTTCATGAACCATAAACTTAGCAAAAAAAAAAAAATTTATTATACCCACAAGGTATAACTACCAAGGAGACCATAGTAACCGATTCTTCTCGTATCGGCAAGGAATCCTTCCGAAAATCTAAGATCACTCTTTCTTTGCATAGAGTACGACAACATATGTTATTTTAAATATTTTTCTTTTCTCATTGTTTTCTATCGCCTGCGAATGCCAAACTATGTTTGATAAAAGTGTCATATGAGGATTGGCGTATCCTAGTGTGTCCCATAGATTATTTCCATGTCTGATCAGCATGGAGGTTTAATACATGGAACCCCTGAGATATCCCAATGGTCATATTATACTAATGTCGACTAGTAGTATTCAAAGGAGATATCCAGAAAGAAATTGTCCAAGTAAATGTTCCCGACTAAAGAACTCATGGACTCGTAACTTAAATGTGTCATTTAATTGACACAAACAATGGTGGATGAACTGGAGCCTGAGATTTGGAAAATCTCTGTAACCTCCTTATATCTCGTTTATCTTCTCCTAATATTATCCTGTTACCCCTGAGAGGCAGGTAGAATTAAGAGTTATATCCCATTAAGGTTGTATTACTATGGAATCTCCATGACGGCTAGTACCATCAGTGAAAGAATCAAAACCTTGATTAACTAAGTTTAAAATAGAGAGTTCATAAAGCTTAACTCAATATCCCGGAAATCCGGTATAGTTAATTATGAAAAACGGTTCATTTTGCTTATGCATTATCACCGCAACCCTAATTAGGTAACGATTAAGAAATTGCCATCAACTGCCCAGGATCGTCGATCTGTTCGACTAACGGCAAGGATTAGCTATTCCCTAAACATTAGCTAAGCAGTGGTTGGAATGACCATCTCACCTTAAAATAAGCTTTTCTATAATAATTGATATGTAAGTATTAAGGCTACTCCTTTGGAGACCTTGTATAGATGGATTGTTAAATGTCTAGTGTTAGATAGAGAATTGGTAAGTCCAATTATCAAGATCTGAAAGTTGCCTGGGGGACAACAAATAAGATCATACAAATCCATAATCGATTGTAGGTTGCCAGTATACGGCAGGAAATCAAGGAGTTATGAAAATAGCAAACTTTCTAAGTTCTTGTTAAGGAAAATGGTTTAACAAAAGATATCACCCAGGAGGGGTGTACCAAATTTGCTAAATTAGCAGGCTAGTTAAGCTCTGAATATATGTAAATCATTCGAAGGAAATCGAATGTATCAAGATCAAGTAGCTTGTAAGCTAAAACCTACTTAAGGAGTTTGACGGAGCTCGCAATACATTGCACACTAGTGATTGGAGGATGTGTTCCGACAACAAGTCAAGAAGCTCCAAAAAGGATACATACGCCTAAAATGAGGGCCACTTTGGGAGCTTGGAAAGACTCCAGATATGCTATAAAAGTTAAGTCCCTTATGCGACAAAGAGTACTTCCAGCATTCTAACAAATCTCGAGGTCGAGATTTCTTTTAAGGGGGTAAGGATGTAACACCCCGAAAATTTCGTCCTATGATGTGTTGACACGTGTCATAGGTTTGAACGTGTGAAAGAATGTTCTTGAAGGACTAAAGTTGACAAACAGTGAAACTATGTAAGTATAAGGGTTCAAAGTGTCAACAATGAATAAATATACTTTGCAATAACCCTACATGATGTTTATAACCTTAAACGAATAGATCATGGATCATACGAAGCGAATTGTGAAAGAAAGTGAGAGATTACAAACTACAGGGGTTAAATGTGCCAACATGTTTAAATTATACCTCTGAGTGACCTTGTGACAAACCCGAAGCTTTGTAACGATTAATTATGCTCACAAGAATGCACCATAAAAATTTCACCAAGATTCGTTACCGTATGAGAAAGTTATGATAGAATCCGTGTGTAAGGGTTAGAAACGTCAACATTGAAATTAGGGCTTTTCGGGTGATCACAAAGTTACCCGAGGACTTCACAAAGATGGTATAAGTCTTAAAGCCCCTATATGTCAATATTAAAGCCCCTTTATGCAAGAAACCAAGTGAAAGCGATGTTTAGAAGGACCAGGGACTGAAATTGCAATTAACAAAACTTGCTAAGCTGGTTACCAACACCCTCGCGTAGCGCGAGCCTGAAGGCACTTGGCAGTCGCGCTACGCGACTGCCTTGTCTGGACAGAAACTTTGTGCAGATGTCCTGCATGATTTTTAACCGACTTAAACTCATGTTTGGCATACCTTGGGCTGCCCTAAGATGGTTTTTAGCATGTAGGATACTTGTGGATGTTATTGTTCCATCCTAGACTTATGTGTTGATCATCTAAGAGTGTTTGAAGTTATATATAAAGACCACTTTGTGCAACATTCATCATTCATCATTCATTTCATCTCCTGGACATTTACAAGAGCTCAAGAGCTGATACAAGCATTCCATATCATCCATTAGACAAGTGTAAGTACCCTTGATCCTTCCTAATTCATTCATACTTAGTTTATAGCCTAGAAATCAAACCGTCGTAACTACGGTTTGACTTTGTGATAAATCACAATCGGTCCAGAGTTTAGTCGAATCAAAGGTTGTTATAAGTTGGTATTTATATGGTTAATAAACCCCTAAAAGGGCACTCACCAATTCGAATCCTAACTAGGTCGTTTATCGAGTCAAACTTCTTCCGAAAAAGTCAACATAATTGTTATGTTTGGTTTAATGCATGATTAGCGATGTAAATGGCGTATAGCCTATTTTATCATTCTTACCAACTGAAAATAAGTATAAAAACTTGTATACACTTGTTTGATTCGACAACTTTATGTTTAGAACCGATTCGGAACCGAGATACGCAAAGGTTTGACTTTTGCTTTGACCTCAGTTCTGACCCGATTCTTATAGGTTTAGATATTCCTTAAGGTTCCATTAGGATCTAGTTACATGTGTGTATAAGCCTCTGCGTTTATACCACTCGAATCCCTAATCGTCCGATGTTTCCGTTAAACGCCTAAATATTGACCGTAATGCCCTTATTACCATAAAACGATATTTTTGGAAATGTGAAAGTGCCATAATCTTAGTTACTGATTTTTAGACTTGTACCTAAAATTTCACATCAGTTGGAGGTCTAGATTAGGAGTTATGCTTAATGACGTAATTTGAGTGCTTTTAAGTAATTAAACGGCGTCATTAGCGTAAAGCCTATCTAAACCAAATTTTGGACACCAAACCTTTTACCCACTGATGTGATATAATATTTTGGGATTTTTAAAGATTTTTAATTATTTTTAAACTGATCATAAGCTAGGTTTATCGCCTTAATTCGGTTAATACAAAAAATACCCTTTCGACCATAAAATGAGTTTTACAAATCCTTTTAACGCCAATCCAATTGCTATTGATTTTAAATAATAAATCGAGTATTTTGAGCCTGATTATTTGATAAGAAAACTCAGAATCATATTTTAACCCGTACGTCGCTTAAAACGACTTTATACGCGTATTTAACGCATAGTTTGGGTTTAAAACTATTTTAGTATATAAGACTTATTACCAAAGGTTATAACCTGTTAAAATAAGCTATTTTACTGATCAACTCAGACCCGGATCACAGGTGTCTAATTAAACCCTTTTATAATCTTTAAAATGACCAAAATACCCCTACGGGACTTATAAAGAGATTAAACTCGTTTTGGGCATCATGGGTGATATCTTACTTATATCACAACTTATTTAAGGCGTGTTAACTTAGGAAACCTGTTTAGGACTCTTATGGTTACCCGTTACGCTTCATACGCGTTAGGTTCGGTTTATGTAACTAGTTTACATAAATTAGCCGAAACGGATCAAACCTTATCGGTTTTATCTCAAAACCCAGAATGTGTATAATATACCCATATTATACGAGTCTCCGAACTTGTCGGGTCTAAATCACATTCTATCCGGTCTTCGCTTAATCGTGCGTAAGAACCGTATCTTTCTGTAAGACTGACCGGTCTAAGCTTAAGCTTAATTAAAGACCCGTTAGCATTCTAATTAGTTATTTATACCATCATTCCAGACTAGAGCTTTCCGGTAAATTGTACCTACGCTTGCTTAAGTGAATACGGCTGAGTTATAAATTTCTGCTATTTAAGACAGGAGCTAGCTCAGGTAAATACTCTTAACTTATTTTCCCTATTACGGGCTTGGGATACGGTAATATAAATACCGCATGTTCAGGTATGGGATTCAAAGACCAATGAGTCGGGAAATCCCAATAACCTGTTTTAATTCGTATTGCTTGACTGAAACATTGGGGATTAATGCGACCGTGTCCTGGATATCCTTGACTCATGAATTGCAATGGCCACGACCTAAGCACGGGGTGTAGGCATACACCTGACAGATGCCATATGTTTATACCAATATGGAATTCCCAATAGGGGAATAGTGGTGTGTCGGTTAATCATGAACCGGCATAGTTTCGGGCCCCACATGTAGAGCAAGTTATGTAAAACTGATAACATGAAATATAGTTTGTCTCAAGTATAAAATATTAATTTTGCCTTGTGCATTCTAATCAAAGTGTCGAAACATTTACGTGTCTTGTGCACCTAAACAAATTTTCCTAAACATTTTCAAATGAGTCGGTTGAGTGTATTTACCAGTGAAAACTGACGTATTTTCAAAAGTCTAAGTGGCAGGTACAAGTACGTAATAGGCTGGAAGCGGCTCAGGACGTAAATAAGGAATCTTGCAAGTTCTAGGCGTCTAAAGTCTGTTGAACAATGTTTACGTTTTATGATCCGCCTGTGGATCCTTTACCTTCCGTTGTAATACTTGGATATTACTTTATATACGGATTGTAATATATTTATCTTTTGCTTCCGCTGTGCATTTAAATATTGTGTTGTTTGACTATGATGTTGCCAACCACGTCACGATACTCCCCACCGGGCCCACCGGTGACACGTGGAAATTTGGGGTGTGACAACGATCACCAAGGACCTAAATCGCGCAACGATTGCGAATAGTTAATGGAAAGGGGAGCCTGTTAGAGCAAGCATTATCAGGTGCACGTTTTAAATTATTGCATAAATAGTAAAATGCAATAAACAAGTAGAGAATGATTGTTGATGTCTGTCGTTAGTGACATGCAAAAACCAACTAAACTATGTAGATAGGATAAGTCGGATATCGAACCAGAGGAGGATTGTGGAAAGTGTGTAATGTTAAGTATTTACTAACAACTATAAAAAAAATAAACTGATGATTGTTTGATTTGTGGATTAACTAAATTATGAATTAAGAACTTGAGGTTTTAAACAATAGGAAAAAGAAAGGTTCCTTCAGATTTCAGGTTTGCAAACAAGTTCAGTTATGTGTTTAATCAAAACATTCACATAGACATAAATGTTTAACCTAATTAACCAATTGTGATAACCAACGACTAAGTACTCCGGTCAATACATAACGGGAGGTTATCGAATGATTATCAATTACAATTACAAACCCTAATCCCATGTCAAATATATCCCAATTACTAGAACTCTCGGGAACTGAATGCTTAGAAATCAAGGTTTAAATAAATGCAACCAGTTACAATCAGTCAATTAATCCATGGTGAAAAGCATCGGATGCTTAGATCACCAAGTTACAATGATTAAAAACACATAAAAGTACCTAATTACACAAACCGTCCATCCGAAAGAAACCATAACAGACTAGCCGCTCATGACGGTGAGATGATCTTCGCCTCCTTGAGAAGCGGATGACTTCCTTCTGCCGTCAAAGATCTGATGATGTTATGGCGGTACCCTCAATAATCGATGGTATCCAATAAGAGGGCCCAAAAGTGATCCAACATATGGCTGCTTCTTTTGATAAGTTTCGGCCCAATCCAAAACAATTAATGGTGCCCTCCAAAGTCTTCTCTGTCTGCCCCTCGATTTAATGAATGCCCCAAAAAGAAAGAATATTAATGATAAGAGATGTTGACTTTGTGTGATGGCCTAAAGGCATGTGATGATGATGTTTTTCTTGTGTTGATGACTTTTGTCCTTTCTTCAATTCATATGTGATGAAAATTAATATAATCCTCAAAAACTAACGGTCCACAATATGTCTTGCTCTCTCCAAAGTCTGCCAATTCACATGTGCGGCCCAATGTTGTATCTTATGGATCTTAATGTTGTTGACTTCTTGTGATGTGAATTCCCTCTAAACCTCGAAACCTCAAATGGCGGCCCAAAACAGAAGTCACGTGACTTCTGATGATGATTTGATTTTTCAATAAAAACCCTTTCAAGTCACGTGTGCCTCCTTTCAATCCTTCCCTCCTTTTGTCGGCCCAGCCCATATGCGCTTCTTTTATGTCACCGTAACTTACTTTAAAGAACCGTAAGCTACGAAAGAAACATTCTGTTTCTTACTGATTCTTTTCTTTATTTCTTGGCCGTAGGTTACACATGTGACCGTAGGCTACGTGTTTAATGGCTGGGACTTTTTAACTTATCAAATTTGAACCGTACATGTCATGGCTTCATGTATAACTCTTTCAACTTTCAAGTAATGACCAGAAAGCCTCTAAACTTCGTTCGTTTATGTTTCTCGCTCATTTAAATCAACTCTTGGCCCCGAACTAACTCCCGAATAGTATAAAAATATCTTGATTATCTTCCTCGGTAGTTCCGTTCATCTCTAATCACTCTAACTTCACCATATTACGTGTTTTACCTGTGAAGTTACAAACACACGTAGTTAACATATTCAAAGCGTATAATCAACTAAACGGCCATAAACATGTAATATAACACACTTTAACATCCGGGTTTCACACACTCCATCAATTGTTGCATAGGTGACTTAGAAACTTGGAAAAACCTGAATAGAAATACATATCCAGGATATCATTTCCAAGAAAACTAAATAGAGGCGTTACTTACATAGGGCGTGATGTGAAAACTATAAAAATGTCGTGTATGTCATGTGTTAATCGCTTACTCCGGCCAAGTAAGTAGTGGCATATGATACCACGAGTTTCTTATAGCGGACACATTTACATCCGATGTAGTAAGGGTGGAGTGAATGGGACTAACTTAAAAAGTACTCAAATAAACCAAATGAACAAAATAGTTGAAAATAATGTAAACGCACAGCCAGGTGACGGAAGTGTATTACATTAGGATAATGAGCCCGATAGAAGGGACAAGGATTAATGTAAATGATGATATGAATGAATGATCAAAAGAAAATTCACGAAAATAAGCCATCTTGGACGAAAGGGCCATGGTGAACAAAACGGGCAAGTAAAACCAAAGTATAGATGACCGCCGGGTCATAAAAACAAAGGTGTTGCCCACACGAAAAAGATAATCAAGGTTGTTAACTTTAGTCGTAGTAAAGCAAGGATAATGATGATAATCGTCACTCATAATTAATGAGGCCGCCAAGGGTGGTCACGTAAAGAATAAAAGACATGGTCGAATAAAAGCGACGGATTTCGCTAAGATGACCAAGTAAATCGAAACAAAGTCTTAATGCATACCGGAAGGGGGTGCAATGATGACGATTTCGGTAAAACACCCGGTTGATGGGTAAGGAATTAAACGTATGCGTAGACTGAGAAACAGGAACGCAAAATAGAAAGTCAAAAGACTCGGAATATGAGTCATGACTAAAAGATGACAAGAATTTTCGCAAACATAAATTTTGGTAATTACGTTCAACCATTTCAAAGTTGGACGGGTCAAATAAAGAATGAAGTTTGACATTCATAAGTGATGAAAATTCACCCAAAATGAGTCAAACGAGTCAATTAAGGAATAACGCTTAATATAATAGGAAAACGCAAACCGGTGAAACCGGAAAGCTAAAAACAATAAGATAGAAGGACCCGGGTAATGGGTTGTAAAGGAGTATAAGTATGAACCGGGTAACGGTAAGCGTAGGACAAGCCGACGTGTAAATGACGTTAGAAGTCATAAAGTCGGAAAGATAGTCCGAAAGTAAACAAATTAAACCCTAGACTACGGTCAAGGTCAACTAAAGTTCAAAAGCAAAAAAAAATTAAATAATTACAAACATAACAAAAGATGCTAGGCATGTTTGGTTGTCGTTGAAATGGTGGATACCATTAGACATCCAAATGGGTCAAACAAAGGTTGTATTGGTAATATAGAAGTGACTTGAACATCACTTGATGATTATGGATCATAAGGACATAAGGCCGGAGATGGCAAAATAGTATACCCGGGTGATGGGATATAAAGTGACGGCGACTAATTAGTCTAGCCGGTAAAACTATTTGAAGTCAAGATATTGTCATGACAAATACAAAGCACTTGTTAATATAAGACAATCGCGAAATAAACATGTTGACAGACTAAAGCGAAAGAGTGGTCAAGTAACAACTCGGTCAATAAAGATAAAAGATATAAGCTAAAAGTAACGGCCCGCGAGGCCTTACACATGAAAGACGTACGCGTCAGTATACATGAAAACTTTTGACCAAAGCAAACGGGAGCCTTGAAAACGAAACTAGGTTCGTTTGATTAAACCAAGGAACTACGTAAATAAGGTTTCGGGGACGAAACCTCTTTAAGGGGGGTAGACTTGTAACATCCCGAAAACGGGTTTGGTAATCAAACCCGTTAATACTAAAAGACGGGTAAAATACCGTTAGTGGTGAAAGTAACCCGGTAAATATTAGGACTTAAATAAATAAACCTAATATTTAATAAAACGTTAATAAATGTTTTTAAGTAAATAAGGTTTATAAGAAGTCGGAATTAACGGGACTTAAAAACATAACGGGTTATGACTTCCCGAACCCGCTAAAGTAACAAGGAATAATTAACCTAGTTAGTAGCATGTGATTAAGTGACTAATGGTGAGTTATAGCTTCATTTGATCAAAAGGAAACATGAGGGACCAATATTGCCAAGTGGGAAAGTTGTTTTATTAAAACAAAAGTTAAACACCAAAACACATACTTAAAGTGTGTGTTCTGGTCGATATATCCACAGAGCCAAGGACATCTTGAGCTCAAAACCCTAACAAGCACAAATCAAGAAATTGGAAGGGCAAATCAAACCCAAATCGAAATTCAAGCACATATTCGTGATCACCAAGTCAAGGGGATCCTAAGGTATGTCGAATTTCTAACATTCATGAAGTTGTAAAAAGTTGATAATCATCCTAATCGCGAATTAGGCATGGATTATAGAAGCTATGGCTAGATTAGTGATGTATACTTGCTTAGGAACGAAACCCTAAATGAAAATCATACATAACATGCTATAGATTGATGAATTTGGTGAATTAACACACTTAGATAAGTGGGTTTTGATGTTATGATGATTTTGATGATATAACTATGCTTAGAATCAACATGCATGATAACAAATAGAAGGTGTTCGATTAAACCATGAATTTGTGCACAAGATCATAATTGCTATGAAATGGGTTTAGTTGATTTGATGAAATTAATGTAGTATTGGTGTTTATAAACGCCATACTAACTCGTATGAATGACTACTTGAACAAAATAGGGATTTTGTTAAGAGTTCATAATTGATTAGAAGTGCGTCTTGACACAAGGATTAAACCCATGATTTATTATTGAGTTTAAAGAGAAAAATAGTCAAAGAATCATAAGGTGTGAAAGTCATGATTTGGAGTGACTAATCTAACAACCTTGTGAATAATGAATGATATTTGGCGCTTAACAAGCTAGGTGAAGCTTGGGGAGAAAGCGGGTTGAACGAGTCAACCATAAAGGAAAAGCGTATTCGGGATGCAAGGTAAGTATAGCTTACACTAGTCTTAAATTGTGAAATATTTTCTCAACATATAAATTACGAATGAGATATCTAAACAATTGAAATATGATGCTCCGTCGTGTAGTCGAACGGAACAAGATAATCAAATATGAAAGAAACCGTAATAATGGTTAAAAAGAAGTAAATCGATAATTCGGTCATATTATGTCGAAAGTAATAAACGGTTTATAAGTTAAAATGACCGTACGGTGTTAAACGAAACGAGTCATGTAGAGGAGATGATAATAAGTATCATCTCGCAAAGATAAACGGTCAATTCGGCCAAACGGGTCAAAAGGTATAGACAACACCTTTTGACTATATAGACTAATGATTCTTTTGTCGAGTTATATGTTTACAGGAATAGATATCCAATGGATATTCGCATCGTTCTTAATTAGCGAATATAAAGCAAGGTATTAAAACCGGGTTAATAAGTTGATCCGGGCCAGGTATGTATAATAGATCAACTCCTCATTTAGAACTTGGAGATCTATGAGAGTTAGGCAAAGTAAAAAGGGACATTCGGTTACCTTAAAAGGTAAACCGAAGGATTTAAATTATAGACAGAGTGTTTTGAAAACAAGATTTGGTTAAAAATGAGATTTTTGGGCGTGCTTGGCTTAAACAAGCCCTTCGTCGTAAAAGAAGGGTTAAAAGTGACCAAAACGCCCTTGTAAGTAAAATTAAGCAAACAACCCTTAGAAGTCGCTTGAAAACGAGTTTTATAATCAAGTCAATACTTAGAATAAGTATAAAAAGCGAAAGATGTAAGAAATTGGTCAAATGACTCTATAAAGAGTCTTTGCCGTAAAATAACGATTTGAAGGGTAACATTTGGAATATATAAATCACCACATTGAATCCACCACAAATATAGTTGTGGTGGGAGATCATTTGATAAGAAATGTGGGCATATGTATTTAGAAACGAATGAAAGCAATTGGTGCTTAAAATGTGCTTAAATACCCTTAACGGGTCAAAATAAGCATACGAGTGAAAATAGGTTTAAGAAGGTATATGAATCTGTAATTGGAACCAAATATGTTAGACATCATTGAATTTAATAGGTTTATGAGAAATAAGGATCAAACAAACTTGTTTGTTTGATAAAAGTCGAACGGGTCAAAATTTGGTAAAAAGGGTAATAAGCCGAAGACTTAAAAGTCTGAAATTTTGTTAAATCAAATATTAGATTTTAACTCCATATGATGGAGAATCAAATTACAAACACGTAGGAAGAAACGGTAGGTTAAACGGACAAGCGGATTGAAAGATACGAAAGTTTTCGTGTTAAAAAACGGCAAAAAGGAAAGGAATGATGCAGGGGCCACCGTAACTTACGGTGCCACCGTAAGTTACGGTGGACATGATTGGTTACGGTGGGTGCCTACTGTTGTACGGTAGGAGAATTGTAAACACAGAGGCCACCGTAACTTACGGTGCCACCGTAAGTTACGGTGGAGGTCAGAAATGAGTTTTTGTTTTGGGATTAAGATATCCATGTTGGATTTTCCTAATTTCCCCGTTGTATTAGTTATTTAATTATCAAAACTGACCTTTAAGTTGGTTTTGATCACAGGTGAATGTCGAGAGTCCCGGATGAAGATCAAGCATCGAGCAAGAACCGAACACACGTTAAACAAAGCTTCCGTAACGTTGTTTTGTCGTTATTCTAAACGGCGAATTAGATCACATTATGTATATCACTTAAATTGTAAAAGTTTTTTTAACAAACCCGTATTTCCGATGTATATGTAATCATTAATTACATGATTATTTTCGCAAAATATACGTTAAACCTTGATTTATAAGAACGGGTGTTACAATAGGACCCGTAGCCTATCGGCTACAACTGCTAGAGGAAATGGCAGGAATACATGATGTGTTTCATGTATCTAATCTCAAGAAATGCCTAGCTGATGAATCACTAATAGTATCTCTTAAGGACATAGAGGTAAATGAACAACTCAAGTTTGTAGAGAGGCCTCTACAGATCGAAGACTGGAAAGTCAAGAATCTCAAGCATAAGAGATTAGTTCTGGTCAAAGTGAAGTGGGACTCCAAAAGAGGACCTGAGTACACATGGGAGCTTGAATCTGAAATGCAAAGGAAATATCCGCACTTGTTCCAGTAGATCTCGAGGACGAGCTCTAAAACAAGGTGGGGAGGATATAACAATCCTCAATTAAACCGACACCTTTGATTATTTTCCCGACAACCCTACTATATTTTAAAATATCCCAAAATACACCCCATACGCGAAACCGGGCCTCAAATATATCAAATAGTATTAAAAATAAATAAAAACCTGAAACTTAAGCTGAGGCGGGACGCGTAGACCCACCCCAAACCCTTACGCGGGCGATATCAAGGTTTAAATCAGATTTCGTTGAATTATAAGTTGAGGCGGGCCGCGTGAACCCCACCTCAATCTTACGCGGGCCGCGTGAGATCAGAATAGTGGCGCAGCCCGGTGCCGCCACGTGGCCCAACACCGGCAGACCTACACATCGACTCAGCCCAGCTATGGCGTTGACCCAGGGTTGACGCGGGCCGCGTAAGCCCTGGGCTTGTGTTACGCGGGCCGCGTGAGGACCGAGATCAGACCCTATATAAGAAAGCAACGGGTTTTCGTTTTTCGTCGTTCATTTCTTCTTTCTCAAATCACAATTTCTGATAGTAGGCATAATACGCGGGTATTATACCCCCTAATTAGCGAGGTTCTGCTCCGTTGTAAGTATTATAACCCCTGGATACGTATTAGATACGCTGCCCGATTGATCTAGGGTTCCGTAATGGCTGTCGTGGTTCTGCCCGATGTAGTCATTGGAATGCCGTCTCGGGGAGGGTATTGCTAATGTTAAAATGGGTTATTAATACTAACGCATGTACATTTGTGTAAATTTTAGATTATCACCAGGGAACCCTTACGGAAAATCTAAGACAGCAATGTGAGTTGATCCACTTTTTCTTAACTTTAACTGTTTTTACAAAACCTTAAATACTTTTCCATGCGAATAATAGTTATTGAGTATTTGTAAGAGTACAATTATCATGAGTATGTTGGGGTTTTGTATACAAAATTTGTTACCACCTGGTCAAGGAGTAACATGTCCACAAGTCGGGTTCGACAGTACCATGGATGTTAATTGTGATGTCTTGGAAACAAATATAATTGCGGGATCGCCCTCAATACTGTGAATTGGTTTTTAATTAAACTTGATTAAACTGGGATTCACTCACCAGTATTTCCCATTGACAATTGTTTTTAAAACGCGTTTCAGGTAACAAAATGTGAAAGTCAAATAGAAGCCAGCTGGACAGCACTGAAGGCTTGGAAAAGTACCAATAAAGTTACCTAAAAAGAAATAGATGTTTTTCTTAAATAAAATAGGATTTATTCCTATAAAAATGTGTGTAATGCAAACTTGGGATTTATCCCATATGTTTAATATTATGAAAATGTGGTATTTTACTCTGATCAATATATTTCCTAACTACGGTCCTGATGAAAAATTCCGCTGCCAAATCTGACGATACTCGATACCACCGAAACTGGCTCGCGGCCGCCCGTTCCCGGGTATCAGGGATCGGGGGTTGCGACATATACTCACAAAATTGCATATGCTTTCCGATTTTCCAAGAGTGACGAGTTTGCTTGTGAGTGAGGATTTGTTGGTAGGGTTACGTGATGTGTAGGGGGTGGTAAGATTCGGAATTTAGAAATTAAAGTAGTAAACGTATGTATACATGAAAGTAATATCTAAGCCCTAAGAGTTTGCTTATGACACCATAACTAGTGGTTTCATGGATCCCAAATTGCCGATTGGAATCATAACAAGAACTCTAGAATCTTTGATATGATAGCTTAGGTTTATGATGACTAATCATGGTTTGATTAACACCACAAACTCAGCCATGTTTTTATATAATTATGTATAGTTTATATAGTAATAATACATCCTAAAACTAAGTCCAATAAAGTATTGTCATATAACATCATGTATGTCAAGCATGGAGGTTAGAAAACCTCATTATAAGATTCACCACTACACACACCATCATGAAGATGGTGGGAGGGTCATGAATAACAATAAAGCAAATCTAATCTAACAAGTTATAAAATGTTCAAATGAAGGAGTGAAACTTAGTTTGGAAAGCCAAAGCTTCCATTTGTTCACAAGTCACAAGTTCATCATATAAAAGATGATGTATTGTGCTTGTTTTCATCATTGAATTTTTATGTATAAATAGAAATAAAAGGCGTGTTTGAACCCAAATCTTTGATGGAAATCCCCTAAACACAAACCCGCAATCATAGACTAAGTTGTGAGCTTGGTGGGAACAAGATTCCACCAAATTTTCTATCAAAATATAAACTTAAAAAGAAAAAAAAAATGAACACAATTTTATATGCACTTTGGACCTAAAAAATGGTGAGGTTTCACCTTAGTTTGCCCAAGCAAACTTGTGAAAACCTTCCTAGAGGTTATCCAAGTGTTTTAGAAGAAGAAACGAGAAAAAAAGAGTTGAAGAAGTGAGCTAGAACTCATTTTGAATGACTTAAACTTTCTGCTCAAAGCTGAGAATTTTTAGAGTGATTAGAGAGTGATTTTGGAGTGATTAAGAGGTTTGTAAAGTGGAAAAGGGGCTGAATATAAGTAGGTATTTATAAGGAGTAATTAGGGTTTAAATTGGTTGCCATTAATACAAGTAGTTGAGGGTTAAATAAATAAAAAAAAAAGAACAATTAAACACAACTATTAGCTTTTTTTTTTTTTTTGAAAATTGAACTTCAATAGCAAACACAACTATTAGCTGCGACCGTAAAGGCTTTACAGCCATTAAACATTTCCTTTTTTTTTTAATTCCATCTTGGGTTATTATATGAATACATGATAGGGTTATTATTAAATAAGGTAGTATGTTATATGATACTAATTTATTCAAAGCATACAAAACAAATGAAATTTAGAAGTGGAGTATGGAGGTTGTTGATTGTTGATTGTCTTCGTATCAAACAGCTTATTCCTTCTTCTTTTTTGTGTCATGGAGCATTATAATAATGCTCAAAGTAATTATATTATATAACATATAATTTAATTTTGTATTGTGTCCCATAATGTAAGATAGCCATAAATTTGGGCTGTGAATGTGATCGGCCATAAGGCCATTGGCACATTATGTTCTTTTTTTTTTCTGATTGGGGACAAACTAATATATAAATTATATTTTACTAAATATTTGTTTAAATAATTTATTAAACATATGAATTTAGTTTGTAGATAAATTAAGTAATAAGTTGTATAAGCTAAAAGTATGGGTTGTGTATAGTGAACGTATAATCAAGTGTTTGCACTTATAGGATATCTAAAATCACGTATTGGGTAAGTTACGCATGCGTTTACAAGGGTACGAGTACGTTTCAAATGTATACAAAGATTAAATGTTTGAGCATGTAAAAACAAACGAAGTAAAATTCGTATAAAATAATAGTTTTATCACGATCGAAGTCTCGGGTTACAATGCTACGAAATGAAATACGATTACAAGAAGGATAAGCTTCCAAAAATCGAAATACGAGTCGAACTTTCTAATTAGGGAAAGTCACGAAAAAAGTGGAGCGTTACATTCACTTCCTACAGATCCATCTTACCAACAATCTTCATCAAATCACAGTCTCCAGATGGAGAAAGTGATGAACATATTGAAACCAAAACCCTAATATCTCAATACTCTTTATCCAGTCACCTCCAGCACTGCCGGAGATCGTTAACAAAACCAGATCCACGACGGTTGGAGAAACTCGCCGGAGATCATTAACAAAACCAGATCCGATTAGCCGGAAAATCATTGGCGAGAGAAGAACGGCGGTTTTCCATCAACGATTCAGATTTGTGATCTTCGTGATCTCACATGATTTGAAATTGAGATGGAAACCCTAATTGTTTGGATCTAGAAGTGAAACAGATCGATGAAGACTATGAAGTATTGTTATTGTTCTGGGGTTTTGGTGGTGGGGTAAACAGATCGATGAAAACTGTGAGCAGAGGAAGGGGTAAAGAGGTGAGATAATCAAACACTCTTTTTATTACACCCCGCAGACATTTGGTCCACCTCTTTTCATGCAGACGTTTGCAGATGTGGTCTGCAGACTACAAACCTTTTGCATCTGAAAAAACAAACACAAACTAAAACTTTATTCGTTACCAGTCTCAACATCAAATAAGAATTAAAAGAAGGTGCTTTGTTGGACGGGGCATGATTGATGATTGTCATACTTAATTGTAATGTAGTTCATAATAGATTCGTATTAGGAAAAATTGTAATCCTGTAATAAACTAGTTTTTTACTTACTAGTACAAATAGGAAAATTCAGATTTCAATATATGAATTTGGTCTATATATAATTCAATTTCTTCAAACCAAATAACAAACTTAAAATCAACTAATTAATTCGTTTTTTCTCTTTTTTTAAGGGTAATAGGATTTTATCACCCCTAACTATCGGCCATTGGCCGCCGCCACCCCCAACTAACACCTTGGCGCCCGGCACCTCCAACTTGACTTTTAGTTTGTGTTATGTGGCAAGATAACCAAACACTATGTGGCACTCCCAACTAACACCACGTCGTTAACCAAACACTAACTTAGTTAATTTTTTTTATCCTACGTGGCACTCCATTTGCTATGTGGCAAGATGAGGTGGATTATTTGGGGCTTATGGGTATATTTTAATTACTATTATTAATATTTACATATATATACACTATAATTAATATATCTCTCTTTCTCTCTCTACCTCTCTCCAGCTACAACCCTCAACCACCAACAACCACTACGGCCACCACCCTCGAATCACCCTCAACCACAACCACATTTATGGCAACACTAGGTAATGGAAGCCAAAACAGCAGCAAGGCAAATTGTATCAGATCTGTGTGACTTCTAAGACAAATATGTGATCAGACCAAGGTACAAAGACTGATGGAGTAGTGATTATCTGTGAACGACACTGGTGTTGTGGAACAGTCTCACTACTAGAAAACTAGGCAATTGTCACCAGAATTTGTCACGGGAAAAAAATGATCACAAAATTAGTGACCGTTTTCTCACCAAAATCTTATTGGTAGAAAATTATATGACGCAGTCACAAAACGGTCACAGATTTTGTGACCGTTTATTTTTTATGACAATAAGGTGATAAATAAATGACAAATATAAACTTTGGTGAAGTTGTAACCGCTTTGACACCATTTAATATAGAATCGCATCTTAGATTTTAACAATATAATAAAATAATATACTTATCTCTCTCCCAAAATTGAGCTTCTTCCCCCCAAAATTTTCAGCCAAAATACATCGATCTCTTCCTTACCGTCACTTTTACTCTGTCCTTCATTACTCAATACACATCTTTCTCCTCTCCCCTAGAACCCTAACCAACCGACGGAAACCTCTACCCCAAGCGAAAACCCTAATTACTAACCTGCGGCTACAAACCCTAATCGGAGTGTCAGAAGAGGAGGATGTTGTTCTACCTTTTCAGTTGAGCTTGAACCGCCGGTCCACCTCTTCAGCGCCGCCGCACCACCAGGTAATCTATAATTCTGTACTTTGTATATGCATATTTGTATAGGACGTTTATCTGGTTATATGTAGCGTTGCTTGAATACCTTGTTTCACTATATCTGGTTATATATGAAGTGTTGCTTGAATAAATCCAGACAATTCTTTTATGCTAGTTTTATAAAAACTAATGTAGGCTGTTAAATAGGTCAAACTTGGCATGATTCGGTATCTTAAACTGTTGTTTTGTAGTCTGATGGTAGTGAAAATGGATGGTATGATATTTGATTTGATCATTATTGTTTTCCAAGTGAATGTATATTATAATGTGCAGTAAGTGGTTTGTCTCTTCACTTGACCCGTTTGATCAAGGTGAAAATTTCATCATAAACGGAAGTGAAAAAGAGACAACCGAGCAAATACGCTTATGTGGCGGAAGTTCGTTCAATGGAAGAATCTCAGAACAGGCCACCTAGTACCATGTTTGTCCGAATGCTTGCTCGGACCAGTGCCAAAGGGGTATGATATATACTATATTAATCATGTATTACTATCTTTGATTAGTTTTTATATTCTCGTTTGTAGTATCTTTACTGAGATTCCTATCATTAGTTTTTATATTCTCGTTTCAGGGCAATATATTCGGGCTACACTTCCATACATTCGAACTGAGATTCCTATCAGGCTGCACTGGAGAGAGATGAAGCTCTCAAGCAACTTGATGAGCAAAAAGCCGTAAACGATGATTTTAAACAAACGATTACAGGAATGGAAGAGGAACTGGAAGATTTGTACAAAAAGTTAGCAGCGACACTTTTAGCAGCAGCTGCTTCACTGGCGCATGTTGCTCGAACCCGCTGAAGCGATCCAAATTTTGAGGTCAATTTTACCAATCTTGATTGCTGTTACTGAAAGGGTTTCTGGTAAACTTGCTTTTGTGGTTATGTAATAAAAGTTATTCTTTTGCAATGGTTCTATTGCAGTTGGGTTTTGACCCATAACCAAAAGTTTTATACAAGAGTGAAGGTCCCTCAGTTTGTTATTTTCACTTTTACCCTCTTATTTATTTAATGGAACTAGCTTGAACATTCACATGATATTAAATGGAACTAACGTTTTGCTTTATTTCAGGTTGTTGACTTTGAAAATTAGTGTAGCAGTTTTCATTTCTAATCCTTTGGTTGTTTAAGCAAGGTGATGAATGTGGTAACCTGGCAGAATTAGGTGCTTCGAATCTCAATGTGAATTACTCATTCAGTAATTTCTCGGTTAAGGTAACAGTTTTTTATACCGCGTCCAAAATGCATTTTAACGCATCAAGCCTTATAATGCATCGACGGAGATTTCGGATGAGTCAAAATAGTGGGTAGTTAAGATTGTAAATGAAAGAAAGAGAAAAAAATTAATAAAAAAAACATAAAGATAAATATAAAGGATAGGATGTGGAGGGGTTTTTAAAATGGGAGATAAATTTTAAAAAGTAGTGATTTTTTGTTAAATTATAGGGTTAAAGATAATGGAGTGGATGTGAATGCTCTTAGACTATGAGGTATGGGGCGTGGGTTGGGTACAAACGCCCAAGTCACCACCCCGGGTGGGCTTGGGTTTCGGCGTGGCCCCTTGGGCGGGGGTTTCAGCCCGGGCGTTGGGCGGGCCTAGCGGTCTTCCATGGCTGGCTCTCATTGGCTGGGTTGGCTAGGCTATAGGTGGCTATAACAATTTTAGGCTTTTTTTGTGTATTTTTATAATAATTGAAAAAAAAAATTATAACACGTGGCCAACCCACGCGGGCTAGCCGCGCCCCGCCATACCGACCCAACATGCAACTGACCAGCGGTGCCCCTCGAAGTCCACGTGTCAACCCATGCCCCAAACCCCCGCCCCACCATACCCCACGGTCTTATGGTGTGCAACATATAGATATATAGTTAAGATCCACTGGTATTTTACTTTTCAAAAACTTTCATGATGGACTTAAACAGAAGATCTTATTTGTTAAACAAAATACCTATTTTTTATGAAGGACAGTTGACCTTGGATGGATGTATCATTGTATCTTGAACTTATTGGTTCAGTATCGCGTGTCTTATAAATATTGTAAGCAAATCTTAGTTAATAAGTTAAAATACAGTGAACTCTAGTCCGGGAAGAAAAGTTTTTCCAAGAGTTAAAAAATTGTGTTATTATGAGAGTAATAGAGTATATGATCATGCTTTCTTCAACATAAGAAACTTCATTTCAGTATTTCACATTTTGTAAAAGTAACACAGGGAACACCTTTGTACAAGTAGAAGCATGATGGTTAGTTTTTACCTACTTTTATGACATGTATATAAGTAAATTGTGGAATTAGAGAATTCAGAATAGCTGGACTTATAACTGTGGCCAATGTGATGGAGTCAGCTTTCTCAGTATACTTTTAGTCACCTTGATGTTAATTTATAAGAGAAGCTTATAGAACCCTGTTACTTAATTCATTTTTTCGAACCGAGCTCAAGCTTGACTCAGCTCAAAAAAATAGTCGAGCCAAGCTGGCTCATTTAAGTTCATGCTCGAGCTCAAGCCCAGCCTCTACAGTATCCACTAGCATCTGATCATTACAACTTCGGAGTTTTGAGACACTGGGTCTCATCGGTTGTCGGTAAATTTCCCCTTTATTTCTTTTGCCGAATTTTTTTTCAGGTCCTATTGCTCCATCATTCTTCTTTTTGTTGGTCTGGTAGAACTGAAAGTTCATTTGTATATGGTTACTTCTTTTCGGAAATTTCTTTGCTTTAACTTTGAATGACGTGAGTTAAACTAATTATTTTGACGTGTATTACTGTGATTTTTAGATTATATACTTTGAATGACGTGAATGAAACTAATTATTTCTTTCATTTTAATCACAGATTTATGGGCAATGGGCGCCATCATGACTGAACTATTTACTCTCCGTCCCCTTTTCCCAGGTTCAAGGTATAGTATGATCCTTGTAATCGTATTTGACATACTAATTACTTGTAAAATAGATTAACAAGAATCGCTTTAACAATACAAAATTACCTGTTAACTTACTTGCCTGATCACTCGATCAGCAATTTTATTTTTACTTCTCGGCAAAGCTTTGCCAGTTTCAGGTCGCTTGTAGTTTTATTTCAATGCTTTGTGCTGCAGATAACTGTTATACCCAAATAGATCTGCAGTGAAGCGGATGAAATATACAAAATCTGCAGTGAGATTGGAAGCCCGACAGAGAGCACATGGTGTGATGGACTTGAACTGGTGTAAATCTTTCTTCACTGATACCATCTGCAAGAAATGAGGCAGTCAGTTTAATCACTGTAATAACTCGGTTCTCTCTTTTACACCTGAAAACCTTTTAATAATCTTTATTTTTATATCAGCCGTTAAATTGCTTTGTCTGAATCATTATGTTCTCTTTGCAATATAGGCACTTTGTTCTTGGGAATTGGGATCCATGCAAGAGACCGACAGCTGTGGAGGCGCTTTGGCATCCTTTCTTCCCGGTAGCCATTGCTATTAAACAAGAAAACGTTAAAAAATAGTAGTTTAGATGACTAAAACAGTTAATTTTGAATCTGCAGAATTGTTATCATATTCCTCCATCTCTTCGCCCCAAGCATGCTACTGCTAGGATTCTCCATCTGGTTTGCTTATGCTCTTCTACAATCATAATTTTTTTTGTTAAATTTATAATGTTTATTAACTCGTTGGATGAGTTTTGATTGGTGGTCAATTTTTTCAGTTGGATGAAATGGTAGCAGAGCTATTGTGCAGAACAATGTGAATCTGGCATTCAATGTTACATTATCTGCAAGAGTACATGATTTTTTTTTAAAAATCAGGTAACATATAAATAAGATAATTTTTGTACAAATAATTCTAGGGAAGTAGACTGTGGGTGCTGCAAGATGGGCAAGTAGGGTAACGGGTCCATCAGATTGTACTTGAAATGGGTTCTTTTATGATACAGGTTGAAGTGGGTCAGGTTGATCGACAAACACTTTTTAGTCAAGAATTTGGATTTATCTACTAAAATTGCTTTGTGTCAGGAAGCCGACTTGAAGTATTACACCAAGACTCGGATTATACCGATATTGAAGTAGTAAATGGTCACATTGTAAGTTTGAGCCTAAATTATCCTATAAATAAAATAGCATTAATACTTATCCAAATCCTAAACCCATCCTAACCTAAACCCATCTTGACCCATTACCCAAATCTACCCACTTTGCCAGGACTAGCCGGGGGTGATCCGTTAGGTGCAGCCACTAAGATTTGGTCATGTGAAGATGGTACTAATTCTTTACCCATGGCTAAACGAAAAGGTAAGATTGATTGGTTTTTAATTCTTGAACACTGGAGTTCGGAAAAGCATGGTTTCCTAATTTCAAGTTGGATTCTGTAGCAAAACTTGAATAAGTTGCATGATATTTGTTTGTACATAGTTATTTCCAAAAGTATTTTATTTTCTTTCAACCAACTTGACCAATTATTACTTTTCGTTAATTCTGATTTCTTGATTCTGTTTATTGATTGTTTTGTAGATTGAAAAGTTGAACTTAGTTATCAAGGAGCTCGTTAAGAAAAAAGATGGAGAAAAAGAAATGTTCAATGGAGTTATTACGGGGTTGTTGGCTGAAAAAGATGTCATGCTTGATAGGATGTCACAAAGTGAAGTTATGTTAACAGCTAAGACTCGGATTATACCGATATTGAAGTAGTAAATGGTCACATTGTAAGTTTGAGCCTAAATTATCCTATAAATAAAATAGCATTAATACTTATCCAAATCCTAAACCCATCTTGACCCATTACCCAAATCTACCCACTTTGCCAGGACTAGCCGGGGGTGATCCGTTAGGTGCAGCCACTAAGATTTGGTCATGTGAAGATGGTACTAATTCTTTACCCATGGCTAAACGAAAAGGTAAGATTGATTGGTTTTTAATTCTTGAACACTGGAGTTCGGAAAAGCATGGTTTCCTAATTTCAAGTTGGATTCTGTAGCAAAACTTGAATAAGTTGCATGATATTTGTTTGTACATAGTTATTTCCAAAAGTATTTTATTTTCTTTCAACCAACTTGACCAATTATTACTTTTCGTTAATTCTGATTTCTTGATTCTGTTTATTGATTGTTTTGTAGATTGAAAAGTTGAACTTAGTTATCAAGGAGCTTGTTAAGAAAAAAGATGGAGAAAAAGAAATGTTCAATGGAGTTATTACGGGGTTGTTGGCTGAAAAAAATGTCGTGCTTGATAGGATGTCACAAAGTGAAGTTATGTTAACAGCTACAGTCCGAAGATAGCCTATAAACACTTGATTTTGAATGTTTAGATGTTTATCTTATTAGGATAATTTTAGTTATTTTATGTTTTAGTTGGTATTTTGTATATGCTTTTGAAAACGAGATGTTTTATATAATTTTGAGATTTTATTTGACGTTTTTTTTGTATTATTTGTAGTTTTATTGATATGTAATTTTGATGAAAATAGCAGGGAGAAAGAAATTCTGAATTAAAAACCATTATTCCAGTAATTATTAAATGGTAGCAAATAAATGGTAGCAAATGGTTCGGTCGCAACTGTGTAAAAAATGGTGGCTAAAGGGTGGCAATATCGGTGGCTAAATGGTATCAAAAGTAGCAAATTGTGTAAAAAATGGTGACTAAATGGTGGCAATATCGGTGGCTAAATGGTATCAAAACATGCAAAAACCGATGGCTAAATGGTGGCAATATCAGTGGCTAAATGGTATGAAAACGCATCACAACTTGGTGGCAAACTCGGTGGCAAACAAGGCGGAGCGTAGCAAACATGAAGCGGTGGCAAATAATTTTGACCAATTTTATGGTGGTAAAAATAAGGTAGCAAAATATAAAATGGTGGCTATTTGGTGGCATTAGGGCAATTGACACGGGTGTTTTTGTCACCGTACTTTTGGTGGCAAACTGGTAACAACAAGGAAATTGCTACCATTTTGTAACCAAAAATTACATGACAAATACCATGTTTTCTAGTAGTGTCTGACTGATTGTGATTGAATGGAGGGATGAAGATCTTCAATATGGTTTGGTGTATGATGATCTTTCCGGCTGAACAACCGCTAGCATCGCCGGCCACCGTCTCTGAAATTTTCCGGTCAAGACCCACCACAGTCCTTTGCAAACCCTAGAATCACCAACCGAAAAACATCACTATCATGTCTGAACCAGTTTAGGTGAAAGAGAAAGCGGTTGGCGAAACGAACAAGGTGTATGGACATCTAGGTGGTTGTCGTCGTTGTGAAACGCTAGCCGCCACTTGATCTAAACTCAGATGTCGGTGTCGTCGACTTTGGACCTTCTTCAAACCACTATCACAATCGTAAAGGGGCTGCTTTGGAACCGATACCTTTCGTTGAAACGCAGTGGTTGCGTTGGAGATACAATGTTCGCCGGTGGTGGTAACAGAGGGTGGCAGCAAGAGGCTCTTTATCGGCGATAGGTGGTGGTGTTACAAAGGCAAACAAGAGGGATGAAAAAGAAATGTGAGAGATGAAGAAATGGTTTGTACTACGTGTCTGCAACTTGACCAATAATTGTTCATTATATTTTATAAGGGATCCACCTCCTCTTGCCACATAGGAAATGGAGTGCCACGTAGGATAAAAAATTAACTAAGTTAGTTTTTGGTTAACGACGTGGTGCCAGCACAAACTAAAAGTCAAGTTGGAGGTGTCAGGCATCAAGGTGGTAGTTGAAGGTGGCCGTGACCAATAGTCGATAGTTGAGGGTGATAAAATTCAATAACCCTAATTAAAACAAAAAAAAACCATATATGTAATTTAGTTTTTTTGTTAACACCCGATGGAAACAAAATTGGGTATTGTAGAGGCATATATGATGAATGCAACTTACCAACTCTATGTGGCGTGTTATCTCTACTCTTTATAATGACATCGTAGTCTTCGCCACCCATGTTACCTTCATGTATAATTGCACCGAGTGTATGAGGAGCAGGAACATCATATCGACGATCCGCCACACGACTAAACAACTTTATTACAAAGTTTGGGACGGAAGATTGCAAGCAAATCTCTCTAGCTGATTTTAACAACCGTACATAAGCATTAACGTCAGAAAGCATATGACTCAAGCCGTTAACAACTTCAGGATCAAGTTGCCCGCTTTCGTTGTTACGGAAAAACCGCAAACGGTTTTCAACTTCATTTTCACTATCAAATATGTACATCTGCAGGAATCGAGGTTTATCACCAGGAGGTGGACACAAAGAGCCAAGCCAATGTGAGACCTGACCTGCAACTTTGAATACATACAGTCCACCTCCAACATTAATACCTTCATCGATCGTTGCACCAAATGAAGTCATAGAGGACATAGCATTGTAAGCACGTATGTTTAGCATGAAGTTTGGATTTGTATACAACAACTTTAGTAAGTTGGGAGGTTGAACCTGTCACACCCCAACCGATGGCGGAAACATCGGGGCATGGCACTGAGCGAAACAGATTGTCCAGAAGTTTCCATAACAACTATCATTACCAATTAATTAAACAACATGTCCCATACCATGTCTTAAAAGATAACATAATTATTACAGAAAAGATCTAGTCAAATTGTTCAGTTCCGACAACACAGATTTTTATTACAGACAATTGTTTATTGGTTTCTAGACCTTCCCTAGCCTCAATTTCATCACCGCAATATAAAGCAAATAAGCATCCTAAGCACCTGTCACATACGTTAAAATAAAAGTCAATACACATAGTGTAAAGGTGAGCATACAAGTTTGATAATAGCATATAGAGTTCGAAATCGTTACGCATAACCAGCACGTACACAGAGTGAAATGAGGCATGTTAGTTATTGACATGAACCTATCGATACCAATGACTGCGGGTTGACTGCCCAAGGCAGTTCGCGATACATACTCACCACTGTGAGCCATGTAGGTAATTGTCCTTAACAACCCCCGAGTGAACGGGTGCTGAGTCCAAACTAATAGTACTACCGTTGCTAAGGCAGGTAGACAGCATTCTATGTGTAAATATAACAAACAAGCAATCATTTAGTCACGTATACATGCGATAGCGGTTAGCGTTTAAAGTATTGCGTAGTGTGTTCGATGTGATTTTGTATAAGTAACGTATGTAACACCCAAAAGTGCGTAAAGCAAAAAGGGACCGAGTATACTCACAGCGTTTGATGGATTGAAGGGAGCGCTAGGGAGTAGGGTTAGCCTGAACAGATTGATAGTATAACGATAAGCGACGTGTAAAACGATACAGAGTGCAAGTGGGTAGGACAGCAGTTCGATCGGATGGTGGTCTGATCGGACAGCCGATCGTTCGGTTGCCAATCCGCTCGGATGGTCATTCGGTTGGGTGACCTTTCGAGTGGATTGTTTCCTCCTTTGAGAAGGACGTGTTTGTGTATGATGGCTTGAATTTTGAAGTTTTCGTTGTAGTATTTTGAAAACATAGAAATATCTCTACCTTTTAGGTCGGTCGATCGGACGGTCGTTCGATCGGACGAAAACCCGATTGGTTGGACACTTTAGTGAGAACAAGTTCACAGCAAGTTGTCACTCGATCGGACGGTGGTTCGATCGGGCGGCATCCCTTGTGCATTGAACATGTTGAAAATTGTTTAAGTGCTGAAGTCAGAACATCACATGGTCGAGTGGTAGTCGATCGAATGGTAACCCGATCGGTCAGCCCTTCGTTCAATGTTCATCCTTCAAGGTTTTGAAAACAAAAGTTGAGTGTGGGACCAAGGTGTGGATCGAACGGGTGAGAACCCGTTCGGACGATAGTCCGATCGGACGGTAGTCCGATCAAACGGCATTCCGTCCTGGTCGTTCCGTTCGTCTTACACTTGGTTGTTTTGATGGTTTGTCATTTTATCAAGACGTTTTGATAACGTGTTAAGCAACAGAAACCTTGTCAATACTTGGTACCCCTGATCGGACAGGAATCACCCAAATCCGGTCAGTTAACGGTTCAAGACGTTGTTCCATGTTCAACCCGAAATCGGTAGTCTCGTGGATAGACTCCAGATCTTGAACCAACACAACCACAAAGATGAGTAGTGAGTCGGCACAAGCTCCGATTCTATCGGTTTTGAATGCATTGAGTGTAAAAGAGTTGAAAGAAAGTTGGAAAACCATCTTTCAATCCTTTTCGTAGTGAATATGTTTAGATCTATGAAAGATCTTTGTTTGTTTATGTGGAAATCGGTTAGATCTAAGTTGTTCTTGGTGGATTGAGGCCAAAACATGGAGTTCTTCAAGAACACATGATGACGTCATCCTAGAACACCTTGAATCTTGATGATTTCACGGTTAAAAGTTAAGATTCAAAAGATAGAAAGGTGTAGAAGTGCGTGTAGATTAAGGAAGTACAAGATTTAGGACGAGATCTTACTGGGATTACGAGAAATCGAAGAAAAAGCAAGGTTAGAGCGCTGGTCGGACGTCATTTGCCAAAAGTGGAAAGTGTGATGGTGACAAGGGGTATTTATAGGGTTACCCGAAGTGGAAAGGAGCTGGTCGATCGGGTGGTAGCCCGGTCGAACAGCCTGACCGATCGGACAGCAGTCCAATCGAACGGCTGGTCGAACGGCCAGTCACCTGATCGATCGGTCGCTTGGTTCGAGTGTGCGGTGCGTCGAGTTTGTCGTTTCGATTGCGATTGCGAGCGTTGCGATGTAATGAAGTTTCCTAGTCAAATTACTTTTAATCCCAACTACTATATCAATATACAAGTGTCACGGCCCCCGACCCGGTTTGACCCGTTTCAGGAGCCGCGGGACAGAAATACTGCGGTATTTAATTGATTAAGTTTAGCAGCGGAAGTTTATTTAAAAGGATCGTTTAAAGCTAAAATTTTCCCCGATTATTTTATTTCACAATTCGGGATAAAACCCCGATAATTTACAATAGTATGATTTTACTATAAAATCGTTATGTTACAAAACTTATTTATTATTTTTATAATGAGCCACTATCTTAAGCTTGAAATGCTCCTCAGCACTTTTTCCTGAATTACAACAGATCACCTGAAACATGTTTGAAAAAGGTTTTGTCAGCGGGAAATACTGAGTGAATCATTCTATTTACTAAAATGACACATTTGTTATAATTTACAGTATTAAGAGTGATTACAATGTTTCTGATATCAAACCAATTACCCACAGTACTTTGTCACTCGACCCATTGGCCCTTCCGTCCAATGGTGTCTGTGACTATGGTCATATCACCCATTGGCTGCCCCAATGGTGAAGATTATCAAGTAATGTATACAAAACCCCACATGCCGGCTGTAATATGGTGATTACATAAACTTAATCCCTGTAAATATAACTTTGAAATAAATAGGGTTTTGTAAAGTAATTTGATAAAAAGAGAATGACTCACATTGCTGATTTAATACGGACAGAGTTTAGTCTATGATTTAGCCTTGTTAACCTAATTTAAATAACAATGCACACAAAACTGGGTTAGTAATCCAGCAATTACGATAACTCACGAGATCAAATTCTCACAATGAATGACAAAGTGCAATACTTCATCCATCGAATTAACGATGATCCGTCAAATTAATGACGAATGACAAAGTATAATACATTTATCCATCGAATTAACGATGATCCGTCAAATTAATGACGAACGATAAAGTATAACCCTAATGTGGGCGGCACTTAAACATTCATTGGATATATTGATCGTCGGATAAATGAATCGTAGCAGCGATTGTGCTAATACCCTGTTTTGCGGCAGAATTTCGAGATCAGTGTGTGTTTTCAGATTGTTTCTATAATAACTCGAAGTATAATTTGAATTTCTACGTCGAATTAACGCAGAATGTCAAGTCCCAAACTCTACTATATATAGCTGAAAAACAGTCCCCCTCGCGCCACGCGAGGGGTTCCCTTGTTCCTGTCGCGTGGCGCGACAGGCCCTACTCTACCCTAGGTTTGCTTCGTGTCTCAGTAGCTTGGATGAGTTGATTTCGTGTAATTTTAAGTTTTTGACAGCAAACTGTGTGGATTTTACCGAGTAGGGTTTACCCCCCCTGAGTTTTAGGGGCCCTGATCCTGATTCCGATTGTTCTGAAATTTTTAGGGTTTGTTCAGAATCACTTGGGTTTCTCAATTAGGGTTTCCTATTGGTTAATTAAAATACTAAATAGTACTTTTTGATGAGAGTTGTTACATTCTCCCTACCTTAATAAAAATCTCGTCCTCAAGATTTACTGGAATAAGTGAGGATACTTTCTCTTCATTTCTGATTCCAGCTCCCAAGTGTATTCATCTCCTCTCTTTGATTCCCACTTTACTTTAACTAACACTAATCGTTTGTGCTTGAGAAACTTCACTTTTCTGTCTTCTATCTGAAGAGGTTTCTCCACAAATTTTAACTTTTCGTTTACTTCTATGTCTTGAAGAGGTACTACTAGTGATTCATCTGATAAACATTTCTTGAGATTGGATACATGAAATACATCATGTACTCCAGATAATTCTTCTGGTAGTCGTAAACGATAAGCTACTGGTCCTATACGTTGGATCACTAGAAATGGTCCTACGTACCTTGGACTTAGCTTTCCTTTCTTTCCAAATCTGACTACTCCTTTTCAAGGAGAAACTTTCAACAGTACTTTGTCTCTAATTTGGAATTCTAACGGCTTGCATCTATTGTCTGCATAACTCTTCTGGCGATCTCGAGCCGTCTTCAGCCTTTCTTTGATTTGAGTAATCTTATCAGTTGTTTCTTGCACTATTTCAGGACCTGATAATTGACTTTCTCCTATTTCTGCCCAACAAACGGGAGTTCTGCACTTTCTTCCATACAGTGCCTCGAATGGAGCAGTTTCAATGCTTGAATGATAACTATTATTATAGGAGAATTCAATTAATGGTAAATGATCATCCCAACTTCCACCAAAGTCTATTACACATGCTCGGAGCATATCTTCTAGAGTTTGGATTGTCCTTTCACTTTGTCCGTCTGTTTGTGGATGATATGCAGTGCTTAGGTTTAGTCGAGTTCCCATAGCTTGCTGGAAACTTTTCCAGAAATGGGAAGTAAAACGACTATCCCTATCCGAAACAATGGAGAGTGGAACTCCATGTAAGGATACAACTTCATCTACATACAATTTAGCCAGTCTTTCCATGCTAAAGGTTTCTTTCATAGGTAGAAAGTGAGCTGATTTGGTTAATCGATCCACAATTACCCAAATCGCATCATTACCTTTTCTGGTTTTGGGTAACTTAGTAACAAAATCCATTGTTATAAGTTCCCATTTCCATACTGGCATTTCTAACTGTTGTAGTAATCCTGAAGGTTTCTGATGTTCTGCCTTAACTTGTGAACAAGTAAGACACTTAGAAACATAGCTGGCTATGTCCTTTTTCATTCCTATCCACCAAAAGTTCTTTCTTAAATCTTGATACATCTTATTGTTTCCTGGATGCATAGTGTACCTAGATTTATGAGCTTCTTCTAAAATCTTAGGTCTTAAGTCTCCCTGCTTAGGTACCCAAATTCTACTTTTGTGGAATCTCCAAATTCCATCTGCTCCTTGTTCTAATTCCTTGATTCGTCCTTTCATTCCTTCAGCATCATCCTTGATTGCTGTAGTTTGAACATTCTTCAATTGTTCCATTAAATCTATTTGTAGATTTAATCTGAGAGCACGAACCCGTCGTTGTTTCTCATAATACTTACGACTTAAGGCATCTGCAACTACATTCGCCTTTCCTTCATGATATTGAATATCACAGTCGTAGTCGCTTAAGATTTCCATCCATCTCCTTTGTCTCATGTTTAACTCTTTTTGCCCAAATATATATCTTAAACTCTTATGATCTGTATAGATAGTAAACTTACTTCCGTACAGATAATGTCTCCAAATCTTAAGGGCAAAAATTACGGCTCCTAATTCTAAATCATGAGTCGTATAGTTTTCTTCGTGCTTTTTCAATTGCCTTGATGCGTATGCAATTACTTTCTTGCGTTGCATAAGCACACATCCAAATCCTAGTTTTGAAGCATCACAATATACTTCAAAATCTTCAGTTCCTTCTGGTAAGGCTAAGATTGGTGCATGGGTTAATTTCTGTTTCAGAATTCTAAAAGCTTCTTCTTGTTTATGTCCCCATTCAAACTTAGTAGCTTTACAGGTTAGCTTAGTTAATGGTACAGCTATCTTGGAAAAATCCTTAATAAACCGTCTATAATACCCAGCTAATCCTATAAAACTTCTAATTTCCATTGCTGTTTGTGGAACCTTCCATTTGGTAATTGCCTCTATCTTAGCAGGATCTACATGAATACCTTCATGATTCACCATGTGTCCTAAGAATTGCACTTCCTTTAGCAAAATTCACATTTCGAGAATTTGGCGTACAACTTTTCTTTTCTTAACAAAGTTAAGAGTGCATGAAGATGTTCACAATGCTCTGTCTGACTTTTGTAATAAATAAGTATATCGTCTATGAAGACAATTACAAATTTATCCAAGTACGGTTTACAGATCCTATTCATCATGTCCATAAATGCTGCAGGCGCATTTGTTAATCCGAAGGGCATGACTGTAAACTCGTAATGACCATACCTTGTTCTGAAAGCAGTTTTAGGTATGTCTTCTTCTTGTACCTTCAATTGATGGTATCCGGAGCGTAAATCTATCTTAGAAAAATATCTAGCCCCCTGAAGTTGATCAAAAAGATCATCAATCCTAGGTAATGGATATCGATTCTTAATTGTAACCTTATTCAATTCTCTATAATCGATACACATTCTCATTGAACCATCCTTTTACAAACAACACTGGCGCTCCCCAAGGGGATGAGCTAGGTTGTATGAATCCTTTACTTAGTAATTCATCTAATTGCTTTTTCAATTCTAACATTTCTGTGGGTGCTAACCGATAAGGTGCCTTGGCTATCGGTGTAGTTCCTGAAATTAGATGAATCCTAAATTCTACTTCCCTGTCTGGAGGTAATCCCGGTAAATCTTCTGGAAATACATCAGGATATTCTGAGACTACTGGTATTTCCTTAAGATCTTTACCCTTAGTGCTAATGATTACCGAAATCATATACACTATTCCTTGTTTTCGTTCATAATTAGCAACTTTCATTACTGATATGAACTTCATGGGCTTACGTGGTTTATCTCCTGTAATCCTAATCACTTCTCCAGTGGTTGATTGAATTTCTATGGAATTCTGATCACAAAGGATTCTAGCATGGTTGGCTACTAACCAATCCATTCCTAATACCACATCAAATTCAGCTAAATTCATCGGCAATAGTTTTGCAGAGAATTTATGTCCTAAAAGTTCTATGTTTCCTTCTTGCAACACTTTATCTATTTTAACTGAATTTCCGTCTCCTGTTTCAACTGTAAAAATCTGCCTAATATTGGTTAAAGGTAAACTAAGAGCTTGGCAGAATGAAGTATTGATAAAACTTTGGTTTGCACCAGAGTCAAATAATACTTTTGCGTACACGTTGTGGACTAAGAACGTACCCGTTATCACATCCGGAATGAGTTCTGCTTCTTGAGTGGTCAGCTGAAATGCTCTGGCATTCTTCTTTGTGGTTCCTTCCGTCGCCTTAGGTTTGTTATCTACTGGTTTGACCAATTTAGGACATTCTGTTTTATAATGCCCCGCTTCTCCACAGTTAAAACAGATTACGGTTTTCTTTCTACAGTTTTCTTCACGGTGTCCTATACCCTTGCAAAGGTTGCAGGTTAAATTACATTTTCCGTAATGCTTCCTTTTGCAATTTCTACAGAAAGGTGGATTTGAATATTGCCCTGTTCCTCTTTTCTTGAAATTATTACTATTACCCGCCCGAAATCCTTGGGTAATCTTCTGAGCCAATTCCTTTTTCTTATCTTCATCTCTTGTGCGTACCAGTTCATCGGTTAGAGTATTGGTTAATTCTACCGCATCATCAATAGTGCGAGGTCTCGCAGCTTTAACAATATTGCGGATTTCGCTAATTAGCCCCCAAATATAGCGAGAAATAAGTACCGGTTCTGGCGAAGCCAGTGTTGGTACCACTCTAGCATATTCAAAGAATGTCGAGGTATAACCGCGACAATCCACACCCATCATCCGATGATTTAGAAACTTATTCGCCATCTGTTCCTTTTCATACCCGGGACAGAATTTCCTTTCCACCAAACCCTTAAATTCTTCCCAAGTCATAGCATAAGCTATTACTCTTCCTTTTGATTGTAAAACAGTATTCCACCATTCAAGTGCTCCTTCTTTGAACAGATTGGATGCATACATGACCTGATCATCTTTACCACATTTACTTATTGCAATAACTGCTTCGGTTTTCTCTAACCAACGCAGTGATGCAGTCGCTCCTTCATTGCCTGCAAATTCAGTGGGTTTACAAGCAAGGAATTCTTTGAAAGTGCAACCAGGCGTTGCAGTTTTCATTTTCTTGGGTAATGGAGCTTGATGTGGTTCCCTATTATGATTAACATGATTATTGCCTCCATTTACACTATTACTGAAGTTATCTTCAGTAATCTGTTTACTAGGGACAATTTGTGGTTCGGGTGGATTCTTGATAGCAGCAACGAATGCTGGAATAGCATTAGCTATCCCTTGAGCAACAATGTTTTCGATATCTTGCCGAGTCATATATTGATCTCCGGGATGTTGCTCGGACTGATTAACTTCATTTATAGGTTCATTACCACTGTTTGCCATCTGATAATATATATATAAATTTTATTAGTATCTGCTAAATAACAATTATATACAAATAATCAGAAAATTCTACAATACATGTATAGTCAAAACAATCGATTTCTTGATTTCATTTTATATCTAGTATAGTATGCATCATTATTCGCAAATATCTTACAGAGTTTTATTCGTTATTTACAGACTGACTTTACTATTACTATTATATAAAAACACCGTTTTACCATCCTACTATCTTTCGTCACTTGCTGTTCTAAAAACGCATTTCCCTCTCATCGTACTTCCATGCAATCTGTCCCCCTATTTCCCTGATTCTAGTTCCAGCATCAAACAATTCTTCACCAAAGTGGCGAAGTTCAGCCATGTTTTCATTACTCATGGGTGGATTAGGTAGGGGTTCTGGATCGAATTGTGGAAGAAAAGAGTAAGGATCGTTGACAATATTTTGGAATTGCCAATCGTTTGTCCACCATTCGTCCATTCCTAGTGATTGGGAGTGGACTATTGGGTCTGGAATTGCTGGTTCCCAATTCATAGAGAGTTGGTTTTCAAGAGGATAATTAAAAATATTATTATTATTATTATTATTGACAGGCTGAATTGTTTCACAGCTTGCCAATAAGAAATCTATCTCATCTTGAAAAGTCCTTTCCTGGATTGGATTGGAGCTCTCTCCGATTTCTATCTGAGTTGGTCTAGAACCTTGTCCAACTTCCATTACTATTTCTTTAGTAACTTCCTCCATCTGTTTTCCTATTTCCTTAACCTCCTCCTTGTCTTTAGTTTCCATTTCCTGTGGTTTGGAACTTTCTCCGATTATAATTTCTTTTCCCTTCTTCAAAGGATTATTTATTTTGGGCAGTTTTGTAGCTGGCTTTTTCTTACGTATTTTCCTCCATCCTACATAACTTCTTTTCTTGGGTTTTGGTTTGTTCACAGGTGGAACCTTGAATTCTACCGGTTGTTCTATATCGGGAAAGTATCTAGTATATTCTTTGGAAGCTTCGATAGTCACTGGGTAAAGATTAAGGTTCTGAAAGGCTTCGGATATCCCACTCATGCTGATGTAGCATATATGCAAAATGCATAAAATATTAAGTTAAAATTCATAAATAACCTTTTTAATTTAATACATACTGAGTACTAATTTATTACAAATATAACTAGAAAATACACTTAGGTTTTGAAATTTTATTTATTGCACAAGGTTTCTAGATTGTAAGGGTAAGGTGCTAAAACTTTAAAATATTTAAAGATTTATATTTTCTGCTACTGTGGCTAGCATATATAAATTTGCCCATTTCTCATCTAGCTTATCTTCCCAAGGTGATTTATCAATTAATTCCTGGGTTTCCCGTTTAATCTTCTTTTGTCGAATTTGCTCTTTACTTTTCTTAATAATCATCTCCCTCCTTCTAGGAGAAAGTGTTTCCTCGTGTTGTGCCTTTCGCACAAATATTCCTTCTTCAGGAATTTCAACATGATTCGAGGATTTGGTTCGGGATGAACTTCCCTTCTCATTGGATGATCTATCTAATTTAAGATAGATGCTTGCTAGCTTTTGCTTACCCATACTGTAACTAACAAATAATCAGTTAATAACACACATAATCACATAATAATAATCAGGAAAAATTAAGTATTTCTAAATACTTAATTAGCTTAACTCAGTGGCTCTGATACCACCTTTTTCTGTCACGGCCCCCGACCCGGTTTGACCCGTTTCAGGAGCCGCGGGACAGAAATACTGCGGTATTTAATTGATTAAGTTTAGCAGCGGAAGTTTATTTAAAAGGATCGTTTAAAGCTAAAATTTTTCCCGATTATTTTATTTCACAATTCGGGATAAAACCCCGATAATTTACAATAGTATGATTTTACTATAAAATCGTTATGTTACAAAACTTATTTATTATTTTTATAATGAGCCACTATCTTAAGCTTGAAATGCTCCTCAGCACTTTTTCCTAAATTACAACAGATCACCTGAAACATGTTTGAAAAAGGTTTTGTCAGCGGGAAATACTGAGTGAATCATTCTATTTACTAAAATGACACATTTGTTATAATTTACAGTATTAAGAGTGATTACAATGTTTCTGATATCAAACCAATTACCCACAGTACTTTGTCACTCGACCCATTGGCCCTTCCGTCCAATGGTGTCTGTGACTATGGTCATATCACCCATTGGCTGCCCCAATGGTGAAGATTATCAAGTAATGTATACAAAACCCCACATGCCGGCTGTAATATGGTGATTACATAAACTTAATCCCTGTAAATATAACTTTGAAATAAATAGGGTTTTGTAAAGTAATTTGATAAAAAGAGAATGACTCACATTGCTGATTTAATACGGACAGAGTTTAGTCTATGATTTAGCCTTGTTAACCTAATTTAAATAACAATGCACACAAAACTGGGTTAGTAATCCAGCAATTACGATAACTCACGAGATCAAATTCTCACAATGAATGACAAAGTGCAATACTTCATCCATCGAATTAACGATGATCCGTCAAATTAATGACGAATGACAAAGTATAATACATTTATCCATCGAATTAACGATGATCCGTCAAATTAATGACGAACGATAAAGTATAACCCTAATGTGGGCGGCACTTAAACATTCATTGGATATATTGATCGTCGGATAAATGAATCATAGCAGCGATTGTGCTAATACCCTGTTTTGCGGCAGAATTTCGAGATCAGTGTGTGTTTTCAGATTGTTTCTATAATAACTCGAAGTATAATTTGAATTTCTACGTCGAATTAACGCAGAATGTCAAGTCCCAAACTCTACTATATATAGCTGAAAAACAGTCCCCCTCGCGCCACGCGAGGGGTTCCCTTGTTCCTGTCGCGTGGCGCGACAGGCCCTACTCTACCCTAGGTTTGCTTCGTGTCCCAGTAGCTTGGATGAGTTGATTTTGTGTAATTTTAAGTTTTTGACAGCAAACTGTGTGGATTTTACCGAGTAGGGTTTACCCCCCCTGAGTTTTAGGGGCCCTGATCCTGATTCCGATTGTTCTGAAATTTTTAGGGTTTGTTCAGAATCACTTGGGTTTCTCAATTAGGGTTTCCTATTGGTTAATTAAAATACTAAATAGTACTTTTTGATGAGAGTTGTTACAACAAGCATCCTTATTTCGTATTCGTTTAGCGTTTGCGATTCGATTGCGATTGAGTTCGATTGCGTTTCGATTGATTACCACACATAACATAAATAAACACGCACAAGTAACACATAAGGCACACACACACGTATAACAATAACCAAAATGCGAAATTCGAGCTGCGAGTGCGATTGCGATAGCGATTAAAGATGCGATAAATAGCGATTACCATGCGATTATTAATAGATACTCCACATAATACAACTAAAGCGATAATAAAATAGACTAACTACTAGTCAAAGAAGTCAAAACAATAATTGAGCAAGGAGAGACAGATCGCAATTAGCAATCTTTTCTTCCATTGACTTCAATCTTGACTTTGACTTTGACTTCCGAAACACGGGGTGTTACAGAACCGGGTATGGAAGCACAACTCTTCCAGCATTGCAACACTTGTTGTATTTATGACCAAGATTTACTGGAGACGAAACCAACCTTTCGTCATACCAAAACAATGCCTGACAATGCTCGCAAACTTCTGTACAACACCCCAGATCCAGATACTCGGCCGGTGTTGAATGATTCAACCGTTGTACAGAAATAGACTGGGACACATTCCAATCACTGGGAATACTTCTTTGAACCCTAGAACGTGCAATGGCTGCGCGAAACGCAGTCTGCCTGTGGGTGGCACTTCCGGTAGGAAAGGAAACATTGGAAGAAGAAGGAACATCATCGACACTGGAGGCACGGCGCCTTCGTTTCAAATGCGGGTGCTAAAAGGAGAAACAAAAGTCATGATGTAACATGGTAATATAACAGCAAAGAAACCCTGCATTGAAAATTTAAATTGTTCTCGGAACTATTACTTTTTTTTATTTCATGTTATACGCCACACGTCTCAAAAAGTTATCTGAACTGCACAGATCATATGAGTTTTGTGACCAGCTGAAGTTTTTGAAATTCAGCCCACAGACTGCTCACGTATCAGAAAACGGTTCGAATTGACAAAAATGTTTAAACTGAACTTTTACAAGTAACCTAGACAAACCAATTGAACTTTAGAAAATACAAGCCACGGGATGCTCAAGCATCAGAATACGGGACTAATTAACAAAAATATTTAAACTAAAAACAGGTCATAAAAGACGTCTCCGTGCCATATTGTAGTGTTCCTCATCCCTCTATTGGATGATAAATTTCCATTGATACGGAGCATTTCTTGTTGGACACTTTCACGTTTTAGCAAAATATATTGTTCAGGTATGATATTGATTCGCCGTTACACGCGTACCTCGCTTGCTGCATGAACTCATATTATTTTCTTATTTTTTTGAAATGGTAATTCACAAAGAATACGTCAGTATGAATTGCCAGGCAGGTTATGTGAAGTCCGATTTTCTTAATTTATTAATTTATTTTTTTCAGGGCATAGGTTATCAAAAGGGACATGAACAGTTTAAAAAAGTTCTCACATGTTTTCTAAGAAGAATTTTGGATGATAATAAGCGTGTGTAGGAGGCGGCTTGCTCGGCTTTTGCAATTGTTGAAGAGGTTATTTAAAAAAGCAACGTGTTGTCGTAAATTGTTGTCTGAAAATAAAGTATAGTGTCACCATGATTGGAGATTATATTACAGAATCGATACTGACTTTTGACATTTTTGGTACCGGTTTGGCACCAGTATTCACTGGATTTTACCCTGAAATACCGGTACCGACCTTTTAATGATGGAAGATACTTTGTTGATGATGAAAAGCTCAAGAGTTTGGGTTGGGCTGAAAGAACCACATGGTAGGAGGGTTTGAAAAAAACTATGGAATGGTACACCAGCAACCCTGATTGGTGGGGTGACGTGTCAGGTGCACTGGTTCCTCATCCACGTATGCTGATGACGCCAGGTGGCGTTGAGGGAGTGGTGGAAGTGTCTGAAAATGTCCAATCAGATTCACCTCATCCCAGGATCAACTCTTCCCAGTTTCTAAAAGTGGGTCCCATTTCAAAAATCAGTTCAAACCCGCCTAGTAAACTGGCTTTCAAGTTCTTGATCTATGGTAAAACCGGGTGGATCGGTGGGTTGGTTGGGAAAATATGCGGAAAACAAAGGATTCAATCGAGTATGGAACAGGTCGGTTGGAGAACCGGGCCCAGATTATTTCTGATATCCAAAACATTAAACTGACCCACGTGTTCAATGCAGCCAGTGTCACGGGTCGACCTAATGTGGATTGGTGTAAATCTCACAAACCTGAAATCATTCGTACCAATGTCTCTGGAACCTTAAATCTGGCAGATATCTACCGCGAGAACGAAATCTTGATGATGAACTTTGCCACTGGATGCATATTTGAATATGATGCTAAACATCCTGAAGGATCCGGAATCGGGTTTAAAGAAGAAGACACACCCAATTTCACATGTTCATTCTATTCTAAAACCAAAGCAATGGTAATCCACAATTATTCACCGATTATGAATTAATTTCATATAAAAAAAAGGTAACATATTGTTGTTTATAACTTATTTCTACAGGTTGAGGATCTTTTAAAAGAATATGACAATGTGTGCACAGTTCGGGTCCGAATGCCGATATCTTGAGACCTAAGTATATTCGGTACCGGTACCCACTTTTGGGGATTTTTAGCAACGTTATTTTCGGTACCGCTCATCAAATTCGTTTACGATGCTATTGGCACTTTAGCGAATGCAGTTGGAGGAGAATTGAATCAGGTAGTGCATTCTATGCTCTATAGTAGCATCAATCTTTTTTTAATATTTTATGTTCTTTCCTTTTTTATATATTTTTCACTTCATTGCTTATTTTTTTTAATTGCAGCCTAAATACCTTGAAATTTTGATGCCACCACTAATTGCAAAGTGGTAGTAACTTTCAAATTCCGACAAAGACCTCTTCCCACTTTATAGCACATGTATTGTTTTTTTTTTTTTTCCTTACATTAATTATATACTATATCCTTAAACAGATTTCATGGAATTTAAGTAGTGCCTTTGTTTTGGCTACCATTTTTTTAGAATACTTCTAGTACACTTCTAGTACCAAGCATGTTGGATTCTTGAGTAAGGTTTGCATTTATTCATGTTGAAATTTAATAATTGACTACATGTATTTCAGTATACTTCAGGTCCTTGACATGTTTCTGTTAAGTCACGTGGGGCGTCGTTTAAGAAAATCAGTGCTTAATAATAGTACATCTATAATTGACCAATTATAGATACGAATTAGTAGAAACTATCAATCCTTCAGAACTGACAAACGAATGCGAAAACGACCCCTCATGCTCTCATCCCTCATACTAAATCGTTTCCTATTGAAATCACCTGACGCCTAAATTAGTCCTTCAAAACTAAAAACCGAATGCTAAATCAACCCCTCATGCTCTTATCCCTCATACCAAATCATTTCCTATTCAAATCGCCTGACGCCTAAATCAGCCATTCAGAACTGAAAACCAAATGCCTAAATCACCTTTTCAATGGAGGCAATGTTGTTAAAGGCCTAATGAGTGAATATAGTCAATCCATTGAATATCTGATAGTAATCCTAATCAATACCCACATTCAACTTTAGATTTATGCAATCAATTTATCATATGTGCCTTAAAACGACATATAAGTTAGGGTTTAAAATTTTACACGATTAAAACAGAGACTTGCTTTGTATCATTTCTTAGCTGAACACCAACAACTGAACAAAGGAAGAAATTTACCTGCATAAAAGATGACAATGAAATCTTCCACCGGTAGCACCTGTTACACATCAACAACAACACAATCAACAACAAAATCTAAAACCGGCAATGAAGTGTACAACAAATCAAACATGTGCGAACCTTTGAAGATAGAAAACAGAGAACACTGAATATAATCTCATGCAATCGAAGTCTTGGAACGGAGGATAAGCAATAAAGTGGACAACAAATGAAACAGGTGTCTTGAGATTAAACCCTCAGTAGGACACGTGTGAAGCACCACCAAGAAAAATCGCGTGAAAAAAAATTAGGGCTAAGAATCGAACTTGAGTTGAATGAAGATTTAGGAAAAAAAACAGTCTACTAAAGCCACTAACTCATGAAAAAAGGAATAAGAATTGTATAAATACAATCAAAAAAACGTGTGAAAGAGGGAAAAAAAGGAAATGATGTGAAGCTATGTATAATTATTGTTCATAAGGTTTGTTAATTAATATAGTTTAATTATTTCGATTCGGTTTACAAGCTAATCGTTCTAAAGTGATATATACTATTTAGGATTAATTTTATGGGTAAAGTTCTTGTACAAATAATCTTAACATACTAAACATACAAATTGAAGGAAAACTCAAAAAGACAAGGTGGCATTTTTGTAATTATCAATAACTTTCAAAGTTACTCTACAAATATACCTAAAAAAACCTAACCACTCCCCCACCCAAAAAAAAACCTAAACCCCCCACCCCCCAAAAACCTAAAAAAAACCTACCCCCACCCCCCAAAAACCTAAAAAACCTAACCCCCCCCCCCCCCCACCCCCCAAAAACCTAAAAAAAACCTACCCCCCCCCCCCCCACCCCCACCCAAGCTAAAATGCTAAAAACTAAACCCCCAAAAAACCTAAAAAAATAAAAAAAAAAAACACACAAATTATTTTATTTTATTTTTTTAACATTTTTTATTAAAAAATCGCTACTTTTAGTAGCAGCAAAAAAAAAATTTTTTTTTTTTTTTGCTAACGAAATGTAGCGATTTTTTAATAAAAAATGTTAAAAAAAAAAATTTGTGTTTTTTTAGGTATTTTTGGTTGTAACTTTGATAGTTGGTGGTAATTACAAAAATGTCACCTTGTCTTTTTGGGTTTTCCTTCAATTTGTATGTTTAGTATGTTAAGATTATTTGTATTTGATCTTTTGCCTTAATTTTATATATACACTTACATACTTTATAAATTTCATATATATATATATATAGGGTGGGGTTACTCTACAAAGTGTGTTTTTCCTACAAAGTGTAGGAAGTGTTTTGGACCATTTGATGAGTGTTTTTAATGGTTGAGATCATCTTGGTGGCATTTTAGTAATATTTATGTTTTAAATAAGGATTGATTTAATTGATTGAGGGCAAAAAAGTCATTTGGTGTATTTTTAAAAATAGCAAGTAAGAATCATTCCATGAAATCACTCCTTAAATCTTGGAAACTTCCCCTTCTCTCTCTCTTTCTCTTCTATACTAATAAACAAGATTCATGATTCATTTCTTCGTTCAAGTTGTTCGTCGTAAAATCAGCCCCTGGTGTGTTTTATATATTGTGTGTTTCAGACATTGGTGTGTTTTATGTGTGAGGGGTGTGTTTAATTGTGAAAACTGATAAAACACAATGTGAAGAAACCAGAAACTAATAAAACACAACGTTAAGAAATAATGAAAGTGTTTAATGTTACGAAATATGTGAGAGTGTGTGTGATGCGTGTGAAGTGTCGTATAGTTTTTTAATATATATTTTTAAAACACGATATTTACTAACACTAAACACACATATGGGCAAGTGCACCCATCGTGAGCGTATTATAGTGTTGGTAAGATACCGAGGTCGTCCAAGGACACAAGAGCTTTTAATACCGGTTTATCCTCAACGTCTAATCAAATCAAAAGTTTAGAAAAAGGTTTTTAAACTAGAAAAATAAAACTAACTAAAATGCCGAAAAATAAAATAAAATAAAAACAGATAGACAAGATGAATCACTTGGATCTGACTCGTGTTTAGTGTAACCTTTGATTATTTCCGCACTTTTGCACTTTTTAAGAGATTATCTTAGTTATTGTAGTAGGCCCCTCTTCTGAAGGTGAAGTTACCCTCAACCCAGTAGTTTGAGTCAGCAATGATACAATCCTAAAGGGTTGGATTATTGAAAGATAATTAATTAAGCTATTAATGCATATTGTGGTAGGCCCCTCTTCTGAAGGTGACGTTACCCTCGGCTAAGTAGTCTGAGTCAGCAGGGATACAGTCCTAAGTAGCCGAGTTAAAGTTTTAATAATAGTTTACATATGAGGGGGTCAAGGAGTTCGGACCCCCGCCATCCAATACCAGTGGGTATTGAAGGAGGTCCTACTAAAGTTGACCCATGTCCTTGCAGGATCTATACAGTGAACAAGGCAAGACTCTTACCAAACTGTTCCCTTAACCCCCGACCAGATAGCCAACATACCTCCATATAGACCGTGAAGATATGAATGGTGAAAATATTTTATTTTATATAGACAATAAAATAATGCCAAGACACCACGGTCAAACGATAAGGAAGACTCACCTTCAACATAAGAAACTAGTTATTAAAGTCATTATTACATAACCAAATAAAAAGTGTGAAAAGATTAAAAATAAAAAGTATTACACTAGACACTTGTCTTCACCAAGTGATGTAAGAGACTTAGGCAAACATGGCCTTTGATTGTCAAGAACTCTTACGATCAATCTTGGATCCCGAGACTACTCACACACTCTATGATGGATGATGGGTGATGGTGGTGGATGATGGTGTGTGGTGGTGGTGGAGTGTGGGTGAAGTGTGAGATAGGTGGTTTGCCAAGGATGGTTTGCAAATGAGCCAAGCACCCCTATTTATAGCCTGCACAGAAGCCCGGACACGGCCCCGTGTCCACCCATATTCTCTTTCTTCATTAATTGCAGTTTGTCTGCATTAGTTGACCACGCCCCGTGTCCGCTGGGCACGACCCCGTGTGTAGAAGCATATCTATACTATCAAGATTTCCTCAGATTCTGCGAATCTTAGAGTTAACCACGGCCCCGTGTCCGCTGGGCACGCCCCCGTGGTGGGTGATAGAAGCTTCTACAACTTTGTCTTTTATGCAGACACTTGGGCACGGCCCCGTGCTCATTGAGCACGGGGCGTGTTCAGCCTTCTGTTCTCTTGTTTTGCTTGGGAAGATGCTGTCGAGGGGTCGGGCATGTCACGTTTATTCCTTTTCTTGTGTTTATGTTAGACTTAGCTGCGTTTTTGCTTCTTTTGTTCATTTGAGCTCATTTAATCCTAAAAATACAAAAGGAAGACAAAACCACACTTTTTCAAACATTTGTACTAAAAAATGGTTAGTTTTATGCCACATTTGATGTAATTTATATGTTGCATTTTGCACACATCAGTGTGTTTAATTGTGAAAATTATATAACACAATATGAAGAAACCATAATGTCACGGCCCCCGACCCGGTTTGACCCGTTTCAGGAGCCGCGGGACAGAAATCCCGTGGTATTTATTTAATTGAGTTTAACAGCGGAAGTTTATCATCAGGATCTTTTTAAAGCTAAATTTTTTCCCGATTATTTTATTTCACACTTCGGGATAAAACCCCGGTAATTTACAATACTTATGATTTCATGAAGAAATCTTTATTTTACAAAACATATTTCTTTATTTTCTAATGAGCCACTTTCTTAAGCTTGCAGTGCTCCACAGCACCTTTCCTGAATCACAACAGATCACCTGAAACATGTTTGAAAAAGATTTTGTCAGCGGGAAATACTGAGTGAATCATTCTATTTAATAAAACGACCTGTTTGTTATAATTTACAGTATTAAGGAAGATTACAATGTTTCTGATATCAACCAACTACCCACAGTACTTTATCACTCGACCCATTGGCCCATTCGTCCAATGGTGTCTGTGATTATGGTCATATCACCCCTTGGCTGCCCCAATGGTGAAGATTATCAAGTAATGTATACAAAACCCCACATACCGGCTGTAATTTGGTGATTACATAAACTTAATCACTGTAATTATAACCTTTGAAAATAAACATGATTTCAAAAGTAATTTGATAAAAAGAGAATGACTCACATTGCATATTTAACACGGATAGAGTCTAGTCTATGGATTAGCCTTGTTAACCTAATTTAAATAACAATGCACACAAAACTGGGTTAGTAACCAATTCAGCATTTACGATAACTCACGAGATCAAATCCTCACAACGAATGACAAAGTGCAATCACTTAAACATCCATCGGATTCACAACGAATGACAGAGTATTCCCCGAGTTCAGGTGGTACTCAAACATCCTGTCGGAATCACAACGAATGACAAAGGATAACCCTAATGTGGGCAACACTTAAACATCCATTGGATATATTGATCGATCGGACAATGAATCGTAATAGCGATCGAGTTATTACCCTGTTTTGCGGCAGCACTTCGTTATTCGTGTGTGTGTTTTGGCCTGTTTTCACTATAACTTCGTGCACGAAATGAATTTAAACGTCAAATCAACGCAGAAGTTCCAGTCCCACAGCCTACTATTTATAGCTGAAAAATGGTTCCCCCCGCGTGTCGCGACAAGGACACATGCACCTGTCGCGTGTCGCGAGAGGCACCAATCTACCCTAGGGTAGCCTTGTGTCCCAGTAGGCTTGCTGAGTTGGTTTTACGTGAAATCTCAATTTTGACAACAAACTGTCGAGATAATACTAACCAGGGTTTACCCCCCCCCCCCCTGAGTTTTAGGGGCCCTAATCCTGATTCCGATTGTTCTGAAAATTTTAGGGTTTGTTCAGAATTACTTGGGTTTCTCAATTAGGGTTTCCTATTTGGACAATTAAAATAATAATTAGGACTTTTTAATGAGAGTTGTTACACATAAACTGATAAAACACAACGTCAAGAAATAGTTAATTTGTTTTACATTTCGAACTTCGGATGATGGATTTTATGTTTTATTATGAAAACTGATATAACACAGTATGAAGAACAAGAAACTGATAAAACGCAATGTCAATAAATAATTAATGTGTTTTACGTTTCGAACTTCAGATGAATCGATTGTGAATATGAAGGATATAACTATCGATTTTGAATAGTTAATAGATATATAGTTTCCATAAAAATAACATTTATTGTTTAATATATATATCTTCCAAAAATAAAATTAATTATTGAATTACATTTATGCCCTTTAGTACAAAAACCCTAGATGCCACATGTCACTCTTAGAACACTTCCTATACTTTTTAGAAAAAGTAGACTTTGTAGCCAACTCTCACCCTATATATGTATATATCTAATAAAAACTAAAAGTATCATATATGCCCTTATAAAATGGTTAATATATCGAATATACTCAATTTATTAAAAACAAGATTTAAATACTATTTTAGTCCTTGTGGTTTGCTTAAAATATCTACTTTAGTACAACATATTTTTTTTTAATTCAATAGTTTGGCTTTCATATCAATTTATTAAAAACAAGAGCCAATTGCACAGGAATGTGATTGAGGTGGTACGACACAATGACATAATTATGGTGTTGAGATTAGTATTGGGCGAGCAAGTAGTGACGTGATTAGCGCTTATGCTCCACAAATAGGCCTAGGAGATCAAGTGAAGAGAGAGTTTTGGGATTGCCTAGACGTAGTAATGAGGGGCTACCTAGGGAGGAGAAAGTTTTTACAGGAGGAGATTTTATTGGTCACATTGGTAAGGATAGTGATGGCTTTAATTGGTGCACAGTGGCTTTGCCTTTGGCGATAGGAATGAGCTTGGGAGGGATCTTCTAGACTTTGCGATGGCTCACGACTCGTGTATTATAAACTCGTTTTTTAGGAAGAGTGAATCTCATTTGATAACTTTTAGCAGTGGGGGACGCAACACGCAAATCGACAATCTATTAATGAGGCGTGGAGATCGACGAATGTGGAGGGACTGCAAGGTTATACCAAGGGAGACAGCAGCAGCTCAGCACCATTTGCTGGTGGCAGATATAGCCCTAAAAGTAAGGCTAACAACAAGGGAGAGGAAAACCCGATCTAGGATCCGTTGGGGAAACTTGATGGGAGACAAGATTACGATATTTAGAGATAATGTTAGCACGATGACAACGACTCAACTAGGTGATGACACAAAGTGGATGTGGGAAGCTATGACATGTAACACCCCTAAAATATTAAATTATATATGCTGGTATACATGTATAATTATGTAAATATCGAAAAATAAAATAATGAGATAAAAACTAGGAATAACTAACCTAGTTAAAATCCTGTTATAAAAAGATGGGAAATAAGTGATGTTAATCATTTTATATATCCTAAAACTTGAGGGAGTAAATTGAAACTTGTTTGAAAGTTGTTTTTAAACACTAGATAAGATTCAACACACACTTTTGTGTGTGTGAAGTCCTCTGGTCGAACAAAAACACAGGGCAGAAAACAAACTCACTTACAAAACCCTAAATTACTCAAATCCTTTCAATTCTCAAAGAAGAATTCGATTAGGAAGAAATCTCAAGCTAAAATCTTGATCAGCAACCCTAGAGGATCAAAAGGTATGCTCAATTTTGATCTTTGGTGAAACCTTGAGTTGTTATGAATTCTTATGAATGAAATTCTTGAAAGATTAATTGATGTTATAGCTAAATTAGGATGACTACAAGTCTAAGAACAAGTCTTAGGCAAGAATTTGATAGATTCATGTTATAATCTAGTGATTTCAATGTTATCTTATGGGTGAGTATATGGGTTTTGTGAATAGAATAAAGAACAATGGAATTGTAAGGATGATTTTTGTAACGCCCAACGTCCCTAAACTTTAGACACTTGGCAAGATCAACCCCTGAACTTCTTTTGATTGTCAATTTTGGTCCCTGTGCTTTGTAATGTGATACTTTGACACTTTTGGGATTGGTATTAGATGCTTAACACTATGATACTTAATTCTTTATTTTAGATGCTTGATTCTTGATACTTAAACTATGAGACTTGATACTTAATCTAGATACTTGACTCTTGGTGCTTAAAGATTAAACTAGATACTTGATTCTTGATACCATGGAAGCTAGATTCTTTATGTTGATTCTTGATACTTGATACTTGGACTCTTGATTCTTGATGCTTGAGAACTATGATTCTTGACTCTTGAAACGTATTTGGGGCTTGACTCCTTAGACTCGTGAGACTTGATTCTTGGTTGAATGAAAGACTGGAGCCTTGTCACTGGCGGAATCTATGAAACTTGGAAACTTTTGGTTTGTGATGTAATCTAGATACTTTACCTAAACTATACGCAACGCAACGCTTAACCTAACTCACAAAACGAATCAAAGACGGGAACGTGAAAAGGTTGGATTGGCTAGAGTGGCAATCCAATCGGATTGCCACCCGATTGGATTGTCCCCCTATCGGATAACCACCTGATCGGACAGCCATCCGATCAGACTACCACCCGTTCCGAGCACACCTTCCCTCCTCTCTGCACTCTCACACTATAAATAGCAGCTGTCACATCAGTCCTTCACTGATGTGACAGCCCTACTCGACTCAGGCGCACAAACGCCACTTTTCTCTATTTTCTTGCTGATTTCGGTACGTTTTGCACTAGATCTTTGTACTTTCTCGCTCTACACATCATTCTCTACGTGATTCTCACTTGAAATCACACTTTTCACCATGAAATCTCTCGGATCTGAGTTCTTGAGGGTGATGTCATCATGGAGGTTTGTACAAACTGCCATGTGATGTCATTCTGAGCAAGATCTATGTCACGGCCCCCGACCCGGTTTGACCCGTTTCAGGAGCCGCGGGACAGAAATCCCGTGGTATTTAATTAATTGAGTTTAACAGCGGAAGTTTATCATCAGGATCTTTTTAAAACTGAAATATTTCCCGATTATTTTATTTCACAATTCGGGATAAAACCCGATAATTTATAATCTTGAGATTTCACGGAGAAATCTTTTAATTTACAAAACATGTTTCTTTATTTTATCCTGAGCCACTTTCTCAAGCTTGTAGTGCTTCACGGCACTTTTCCTGGATCATAATAGATCACCTGAAACATGTTTGAAAAAGGTTTTGTCAGCGGGAAATACTGAGTGAATCATTCTATTTACATAAAATGATGCTTAGTTATCAATTACAGCATAAGAGCGATTACAATGGCTTCTATCTTATTTTTATCTGGCGACTTGTCACAATGGTGACATGTCACAATGGTGACATGTCACAATGGTGACGATGGTCATACCACTATTAGATCAATGAACCTAAATAGTGATGATTATCCCTGTAGGTCAATGAACCTAATAGTGATTATCCCGAGTAGGTCAATGAACCTAACTGGGAGAAAATTAGTAATGTGCACAATACCCCACTAGCCAGTGATTCAAGATATCCACGACTTAGTCCCTGTAATTATAACTTTTGAAAATAATTTGAGGTATTGTAAAATAGTTGATAAAAAGAGAATGACTCACATTGCAGATTTAATTTGAGCAGAGCCTAGCCTACTGATTAGCCTTTTTAACCTAAATTTAATAACAGGCACACAATTCTGGGTTAGTAATCAATACTGCATTTACGATAACTCACGAGATCAACCCTCACAACGAATGACAAAGTGCGATACTTAAACATCCATCGAATTAACGACGAATGACAAAGCATAAACCCTAATGTGGGCAGCACTTAAACATCCATTGGATATTTTGATCAATCGGACATTGAATCGTATCAGCGATCAAGTTATTACCCTGATTGCGGCGTCGATTAGTGATCCGTGTGTGTTAATTGTGGTAAACAGAAGATATCTCGGAGCGTATTATGAATTGGTTCGTCGCTCAAATTCCAGAAATCAAGTCCCACGACCCTCTATTTATACCCTAAATTTGCACCTCCCGCTAGTCGCGGAAGAATCCGTGTCACGTGCCGCGTGTCGCCTGTGGTGACATTTTTAGGGTAGGGTAGGTACGTGTCCAACTAGCTCAGGTGAGTCAACAATTCGTTAAAATTCAATTTCCACGTAAATCTGTAAAGATAATATCAACTAGGGTTTACCCCCCCCCCCCCCCCCCGGAGTTTTAGGGGCCCTGATTCTAATTCCAACTATTCTGAAAATTTTAGGGATTATGCAGAATCACTTGGGTTTCTCAATTTGGGTTTCCTATTGGTCAATTAAAATAATAATTAAGACTTTTTTTATACCAGTTGTTACATTCTCCCCACCTTAATAAAAATCTCGTCCTCGAGATTTATTGGAATAATTGAGGATACCTTCGCTTCTTTTCTGATTCCAGTTCCAAGTGTATTAGGGTCCTATCTTTGAATCCCACTTTACTTGAACTAACACTAATCGTTTGTGTTTTGAGAAATTTGATCTTTCTATCTTCTATCTGAAGAGGTTTCTCTATAAATTTTAATTTTTTTCGTTTACCTTTATATCTTGGAGAGGTACTACCAAAGATTCGTCTGATAGACATTTCTTGAGATTGGATACATGAAATACATCATGTACTCCAGCTAACTCTCCTGGTAGTTGTAAACGATAAGCAAGTGGTCCTATACGTTGGATCACTAAAAATGGTCCTACGTATCTGGGACTTAGCTTTTCTTTCTCACCGAATCTAACAACTCCTTTCCAAGGAAATACTTTTAATAGCATTTTGTCTCCAACTTAAAACTCCAACGGCTTTCATTTATTATCTGTATAACTCTTCTGGCGATCTCTAGCCGTCTTCAGCCTTTCCTTCGTGATACTGAATATCACAGTCGTAATCACTTAGGATTTTCATCCATCTCCTTTGCCTCATGTTTAATTCTTTTTGCCCAAATATATATCTTAAATTCTTATGATCCGTATAGACAGTAAACTTACTTCCATACAGATAATGTCTCCAAATCTTAAGAGCAAAATTATGGCTCCTAATTCTAAATCATGAGTGGTATAGTTTTCTTCGTGCTTTTTCAATTGCCTTGATGCATACTCAATTACCTTTTTGCGTTGCATTAACACACATCCAAATCCTAGCTTTGAAGCATCATCGTATACTTTAAAAATCTTCTGTTCCTTCTGGTAAGGCTAGGATTGGGGCATTTGTTAATTTATGCTTTTAAGATCCTAAAGGCTTCTTCTTGTTTAGGTCCCCATTCAAACTTAACTGTTTTACAAACTAACTTAATTAATGGTATAGCTATCTTGGAAAATCCTTAATAAACCGTCTATAGTATCCGGATAAACCTACAAAACTCCTAATTTCCATTGCGGATTGCGGAATCTTCCATTTGGTAATTGCTGCTATCTTATCAGGATCTACGTAAATACCTTCATGATTCACCATATGACCTAGAAATTGCACTTCTGGCAGCCAAAATTCACACTTCGAGAATTTGGTGTAAAGCTTCTCTTTTCTTAACAAAGTTAAGAGTGCATGCAAGTGCTGACAATGTTCTTCCTGACTTTTGGAATAAATAAGTATATCGTCGATGAAGATAATTACAAATTTATCCAATATAGTTTACAGATCCTATTCATCATTTCCATGAATGCTGCAGGGCATTCATTAATCCGAAGGGCATGATTGTAAACTCGTAATGACCATACCTATTCCTGAAAGCAGTTTTAGGTATGTCTTCCTCTTGTACTTTTAATTGATGATATCCGGAATGTAAGTCGATCTTAGAAAAATATCTATTTCCCTGGAATTGATCGAATAAATCATCAATTCTAGGTAATGGGTATCGATTCTTAATTGTAACTTTATTCAATTCCCTATAATCAATCAAACCATCTTTTTTCTTAATAAACAACACTGGTGCCCCATACGGGGATAAACTAAGTTGTATGAAAACTTCACTTAATAATTCATCTAATTGCTTTCTTAGTTTTAATATTTCTGTGAGTGCTAACCGATAAGGTGCCTTGGCTATCGGTATAGTTTCTGGAATTAGATGAATCCTAAACTCTACTTCCCGATCTGGTGGTAATCCTAGTAACTTTTCTGGGAATACATCTGGGTATTCTGAAGCTACAGAAATTTCCTTAAGTTCTTTATCTTTAGTATTAATGATTACTGAAATCATATATACTATTTCTTGCTTTCGTTCATAATTAGCAACTTTCTTTACTGATATGAACTTTATGGGTTTACATGGCTTATCTCTTGTAATCATTATTACTTCTCCAGTGGGTGCACAAATTTCTATGGAATTCTTATCATAGATAATTCGAGCATGGTTGTTTACTAACCAATCCATTCCTAACACAACATCGAATTCAACTAATTTCATAGATAATAGGGTTGCAGAAAATTTATGACTTAAAAAAATTCTATTTCTACATTTTGCAGAACCTTATTTATTTTAACTGAATTCCCATCTGCCGTTTCTACTGTGAAAATTTGCCTAATGCTGGTTAAAGGTAAATTAAGAGTTTGGCAGAATGAAGTATTTATAAAACTTTGGTTTGCACCAGAGTCAAATAATACTTTTGTGTAAACGTTGTGAACTAAGAACGTACCGGCTATCACATCTGGAATGAGTTCTGCTTCCTTAGCAGTTAGTTGGAATGCTCTTACATTCCTTTTTGCTCCTTCTGCAGGTTTGGCTTTATTGTCAGATGGTTTGTTCAGTTTTGGACAATCTGGCCTAAGATGTCCAGCTTCTCCACAGTTGTAGCATACTGAAAATTTCTTCCTCCTGCAGTCTTCTTCTTGATGTCCCGGAATTTTGCAAAAATTGCAATATCCTTTGCATCTTCCAAAATGCTTCCTTTTGCAAAAATTGCAAAATGAGCTAGTGGAAGATTGCCCATTCCCTCCTTTCTTGAAATTGTTATGGTTACCCGGACGGAATTCTTGGGTAATATTTTGGGCTACTTCCTTCCTTCTATTTTCTTCTCTTGTCCGTACTAGTTCGTCAGTCAGAGTATTGGCTAAATCTACCGCATCATCAATCGTGCGAGGTTTCGCAGCCTTGACGATATTACGGATTTCGGCAATCAATCCCCAAATATAACGAGAAATAAGTACCGGCTCTGGCGAAGCCAGGGTTGGTACTACTCGAGCATACTCGAAGAATGTCGTAGTATACCCTCGACAATCTACATCCACCATCCGGTGGGTTAGAAACTTATTTGTCATTTGTTCCTTTTCATACTCAGGACATAATTTTCTTTCTACAAAGCTCTTAAATTCTTCCCAGTTCATAGCATACGCCATCCTTCTTCTTTTTGCTTGTAACACTGTATTCCACCATTCTAGCGCCCCTTCTTTAAAAAGGTTTGATGCATACATGACCTGATCATCCTGAGCACATTTACTTATGGCAATTACTGCCTCGGTTTTCTCTAACCAACGCAGTGCCGCAGTTGCTCCTTCATTGCCTGCAAACTCAGTGGGTTTACAAGCAAGAAATTCTTTGTAAGTGCAACCAGGTGTTGCAACTTTCATTTTCTTAGGGAGCGGAGCTTGCCGTGGTTCATTCTCATGATTAACATGATCATTGCCTCCGTTTATGCTATTACTGAAGTTATCTTCAGAAATACGTTTGCTAGGAACGATTTGTTGCGGTTCGATTGTATTTTTAACAGCAGCAATGATTGCTGGAATAGCGTTGGCTATCCCTTGAGCAACTATTGCTGGAATAGCGTTGGCTATCCCTTGGGCAACTATATTTTCTATATCCTGCCTAGTCATAATTTGATCCCCCGGTTGTTGCTCAGATTGATTAACCTCATTAACTGGTTCATTATTCGCGTTTTCCATCTGATAATTAATATATATATTTTATTAGTATCAAATAAATAATAATTACACGAAACAATTATATAGAGTTCATAACACCAATATAGCCAAAACTATCGATTTCTCGATTTCCATTTATATTTAATAGTATGCATCAATACACACCATTATCTTGCAAAGTTTTATTTATAGTTATTTTACAGACTGATTTTTACTATTACTATTACACCACCATAGTTCCATAAATCCCCTATCCTTTGTCAGATGATATTCTAGTAACGGCGTTCACTCTCATCGTATTTCCAGGAGATCTGTCCCCCAATCTCTTGGATCCTATTCCCAGTATCCATTAGTTCTTCACCAAAGTGGCGGAATTCAGCCATATTCTCGTTACTCATTGGTGGATTTGGTAAAGGTTCTGGATTGAACTTAGGAAAAAGCTTATAGGGATTGTTTTGTAACTGTATTTCATTAGTCAACCATTCGTCTAATTGCGGGTGGATTGAAGGGTTTGGAATAGCTGGTTCTAAGTTCAGTGGTAGTTGTGTTTCAAGAGATTGAATAAAAACATTTTCATTAACAGGTTTAATAGTATTATAGCTTGCCATTATAAAATCTAGCTCTTCCTGATATGGTAACCCCTTAATTTGTCCAGAGCTTTCCCCAATTTCCATTTTCTTAGGCTTGGGTTTCTCAAGAGGTAAAGCGTTGAATTCTATAGGTTCTTCTATGTCTGGTATATACCTATTGAAATCTCTGGAAACCTCTATTCTTACTGGATAGAGATTTAAATACTGAAGAGCGTCAGACAAGTCACTCATGCTGTTATGCAAAATACACACAAATACTAAGTTTAAAATTATATCAATTTCATAGAAAACCTTTAAATATTTTTTCATATTGGGTAACTATGAAACAACAGAATATGAAAACATATTAGGTTTTATTTGTAAATTTATTTATTTACCGAAGCAGGTCTCTGGCTTATATTTAATAAGGGTGCTAAAACTTGAATCAAAATATTTAAAGATTTGTATTTACTGCTACAGTGGCTAGCATATAAAGATCTACCCCTACTGTACAAAATTAGTCAGATAATAAAACACATAATCACAAAATATCAATTAATAAAAATTAAGTATTTTCTAAATACTTAATTGGCTTAAATCAGTGGCTCGATAAGTGGCTCTGATACCACCTTTTTCTGTCACGGCCCCCGACCCGGTTTGACCCGTTTCAGGAACCGCGGGACAAAAATCCCGTGGTATTTAATTAATTGAGTTTATCAGCGGAAGTTTATCATCAGGATCTTTTTAAAGCTGAAATATTTCCCGATTATTTTATTTCACAATTCGGGATAAAACCCGATAATTTATAATCTTGAGATTTCACGGAGAAATCTTTTAATTTACAAAACATGTTTCTTTATTTTATCCTGAGCCACTTTCTCAAGCTTGTAGTGCTTCACGGCACTTTTCCTGGATCATAATAGATCACCTGAAACATGTTTGAAAAAGGTTTTGTCAGCGGGAAATACTGAGTGAATCATTCTATTCACATAAAATGATGCTTAGTTATCAATTACAGCATAAGAGCGATTACAATGGCTTCTATCTTATTTTTATCTGGCGACTTGTCACAATGGTGACGATGGTCATACCACTATTAGATCAATGAACCTAAATAGTGATGATTATCCCTGTAGGTCAATGAACCTAACAGTGATTATCCCGAGTAGGTCAATGAACCTAACTGGGAGAAAATTAGTAATGTGCACAATACCCCACTAGCCAGTGATTCAAGATATCCACGACTTAGTCCCTGTAATTATAACTTTTGAAAATAATTTGAGGTATTGTAAAATAGTTGATAAAAAGAGAATGACTCACATTGCAGATTTAATTTGAGCAGAGCCTAGCCTACTGATTAGCCTTTTTAACCTAAATTTAATAACAGGCACACAATTCTGGGTTAGTAATCAATACTGCATTTACGATAACTCATGAGATCAACCCTCACAACGAATGACAAAGTGCGATACTTAAACATCCATCGAATTAACGACGAATGACAAAGCATAAACCCTAATGTGGGCAGCACTTAAACATCCATTGGATATTTTGATCAATCGGACATTGAATCGTATCAGCGATCAAGTTATTACCCTGATTGCGGCGTCGATTAGTGATCCGTGTGTGTTAATTGTGGTAAACAGAAGATATCTCGGAGCGTATTATGAATTGGTTCGTCGCTCAAATTCCAGAAATCAAGTCCCACGACCCTCTATTTATACCCTAAATTTGCACCTCCCGCTAGTCGCGGAAGAATCCGTGTCACGTGCCGCGTGTCGCCTGTGGTGACATTTTTAGGGTAGGGTAGGTACGTGTCCAACTAGCTCAGGTGAGTTAACAATTCGTTAAAATTCAATTTCCACGTAAATCTGTAAAGATAATATCAACTAGGGTTTACCCCCCCCCCCCCCCCGGAGTTTTAGGGGCCCTGATTCTAATTCCAACTATTCTGGAAATTTTAGGGATTATGCAGAATCACTTGGGTTTCTCAATTTGGGTTTCCTATTGGTCAATTAAAATAATAATTAAGACTTTTTTGATACGAGTTGTTACAATCTAGCTCAGATCTAAGATGTTTCATGCGTTTTCACACTAAATCTAAGCTAAATCTAGACTTTTTCCTATAAAACTTGAGTACCTTCATCTTTTTCTCAAACTTTCACCTTAATCGGTGGAACCCGGGTCTAAACGGGTTGTGGACTGTATGAATAGTCTAAATCCGGCTTGGATCTGAGTTAATACCAGTGAAGACGAGCATGGAACGGATTCTGACATTAACTCATTACGAACAGACGACTGAACGGACAGGGGTGATTCCCACCCGATTAGAACGGCGGTGTGCTAATGAGTTTACTGTTGTCACAGTACGTACCATACCGTCACCGTTAAGCTAGAAACTTAGAAATTTTTACAAAAATGGTAAACAAGAACAATGGTCACCCGATCGGACAACCGTCCGATCGGACAGCCACCCTATCAGGTGACACTTGTCCTTGAGCCCTGAAACTTGAAACTTTCCTACACTTAGAAACTTTCTCAGAAACTTGGAAACATTGGAAACCTTGATCAAGTGGCAACCCGATCGGACAGCCGTCCGATCGAGCGGCCACCCGATTGAGGAGACCAAGACACTTACACTCGGATCGAGTGGCAACCCGATCGGACAGCCGCCCGATCGGGCAGCCACCCTACTCCCCTCTCTGTGAATTTCAAACCAAGTGGCAACCCGATCGTATGGCCATCCGATCGGGCAGCCCTCTAACTCCTCATACACATAAGTCACCCGGCCGACTGGCAATCCGATCGGATTGCCATCCGATCGGACAGCCATCCGATCCGGTGACTAATTTGACACTTATGCAATCTCGTCATTTTGCCCGACTCTTATTCCATTGTAATCTAATAAGGCTAATTCTAAAAAGAGCTCCCTTTGATCCAATAGCAGTTTATACTATTTAGCAATCACTGTAAGTATACTCGATCCCCTTTTACTTTAAACTTTTGGGGTGTAACATGTATTCTATGAAACTTAAACTTGAATCTTTGAAACTTATACTCTATCCTATGTGTACGTGAAACTTGTGATTCTTGATTCTTGATTCTTTGTGCTATGTGACGTTTAATCCAGAGTGTGTAGTTCCGCCTTAACAATAGTAGCGCTATAGGAGATGCACCTCTCCCATTATTCTCGGGGGTATTGTTAGGAGGATTCTAGTTTACCTCATTGAGTCTTTGGTAAACAACTAAAGCATCAGGATACTTGGGCTATCACTGCATGGACTGCGATACTAGCACGACTGAAACTATCTTATTGCTTACATTGTGGATATGAGTTGTTTTTAATCTATTATGCTATTATTTAAACTTGTATACTCGCCAATACTTTTGTATTGATATTTTAATACATGTTGCAGGCTGATAGGATGCTTTGGAAAGCATGGAATCCAGCTAGGAGATGCCTAGAAACGTCACCTAGTTAACTTAGAAACTTTTGAACAATTTGAACAATATTTGTTATGTTTATTGTACTAGTTGTATTGGTTGGTGCTCTTAAGACAATTGTTTTGGAATCAATCTATTTCTATATTGAAACATTTAGTGTTATGGAATTCTCATGAGCAATCTGAACGCTTAGTGCTCGCACCCCGATGTTTCCGCCATCGGTTGGGGTGTGACAGATTTAGTGTTACTTGAATGTTTGGAATTAAGTTTAAGTGTGGTTATAATATTCTTGATACATGAATTGAAATAATATGCTTTAACATGGTTAAAGTCATTAATCATGAACATGATAGTGATAGGATACTAATTATGCACACAAGATGTTTGATAAAATGCTTGAATGAACTTGAAATAATTGAGAAATATGATGAAATCACTTATTTGACTAGTTAGAGGCATTGAGTGTTGAATCTTGAATTTTGAGTTCTAAGCGATATGTTCGAATGGAATTCTATAGGCAATTTGGGAGGATCATCCAGTAATCAAGGAGGATCGGATAACCGTTTGAAATGAAAGCTTTAAAAGGTACGTGGCTATACGCTTCATAAAACAAATTTTGCTAGTATTATGATGATTATTTATTTTGAATGATAAATGTTAAGTGAAACATTATGAAGTTTGGTTAATGTTAAAAACGGTGGATTTCCGTAAGAAGAAACCAAACAGATTACTTAAATTCTAACGACAAGTTAGAAGATATATATAAAGTGATGGATTTCACTAGAATAGTCGAATGGGTCAACTTGACTCAAACGATGGGTGTTTGGTAATATAAAGCGATGGATGTCGCTAATGAAACCAAACGGGTCAAAATAACCAAAGTAATGAAGCTTTGGTGAAATAAAGCGAAGGATTTCGCTAATATAAGATAAACGGGTCAAATGATGTCTTGATGCAATCCGGAAAGGTTGCACGATTAAAGATGTCGAAATGATGTCGGATTTTAATTAATAAACATTATAACCATTAGCCGAGAAAAGGGTAACGCTGAATATAATTCATAAACTCAGCGGTGAGTATTACCAAAAGATGCATGACTCCAATATAGGATTCGTGTTAAGATTGTTTAACTGATTATAGTTAAACGAGTTGAATAAACATATTCATACAAATAAGAGCTCATAAGACGCATGTATAACGCCCCGTCATTTCAGAAATGTTATACGTGTTAGTCGTATAGAAGTTTTGGGCTTAAAAGCCAAGTATATTTGATCCTACTTGTAAACGGGTCGAATAATTATGAGAATTATATAAGCCGAGGGCTTAAATTTAAGAAAATTGTTCATATAAAATGTTGGATTTGTTTTCCATGTTATAGATGATTTAATTACGGTCGCGTAGAAAGAAACGTGACCGAAATCGGACCAAAAAATGAACAAGTTATGGTTGTTTTTGTAAAAAGGATCATAGCTGGAAAAATGCAGGTTTTAACCATAACTCGCTGGAAAAAGGTATGTGTCATGCCACGCGACTCAAGAAGACGTCGCGACACGCGACGGCCCTCGCGGCCCGCGAGGGCTGGTGCTTTCTCTGTCGTGCCCCGCAACGGAACCCCAGATCCGAAAAAATGTTGCTGTTAACATGTTTTGACATTTAGCACTTGTTTAATCATATTATAACTCGTATATATGATGTTTGGATGATTTTTGGTCATTAGGTAATTGTAGCAACTTGCGGATGAAGGTCAAGCTACATTAGAGAACCGAACACACGCGCATAGAAGCTTCCGCAAATGAAAACAATTACTTTTGTTACAAACACTTTGGTGTTATGTTATAACACTCGAGTAAATATGTTTTGAATGTTATGTATGTTGTGTTTTTAACAATATGTTTTGAAACGGTAGTGAACGTCTTTTGAAGGTTTTGAAACTTGTATAAAGGCAATATATATTGTATAAATTATAATGGAAAGATAAGGGTCTTACATGACAACTACAGTCACTACAGTGGCGATTGAGACTCTTGGGTTCACAACAGGGAAGACTAGTGGGCATAAGGAGTACTGGTAGTGGAATGAAGATGTGCAGACCAAAATAAAGGATAAACAACAGAGTTTTAGAGATCTTTTGAGGTGCACAAACGAGGAAGAGCAATTGAGGTTGAGGAAGGAATTGAAGAAGGGAAGCGAAAAAGGCAGTGGCAGAGGTAAAAAGCACGACCTATAAGCATATTTATGAACGTCTAGAAACTAAGGATGGGGAGAATTATATTTTCAAGATTGCCAAAGCTAGGGAACGAAAGAGACATGATCTAGGATTAGTAAAGTTTTTCAAAGGAGAGGATGGACGTGTCTTGGTCAAGGCACATGACATTAAGTTGAGATGGCAAATCTACTTCCACAATCTTTTCAATGGCAGAAGGGCGTACCAACAATATAGCGACAACTCCACGATTTAAAGGCGACAACAAAATAATTGCTACTGTAGGAGGATCACACAGGAAGAGGTGAGGACAACACTTAGGAAGATAGGAAAAAGTAAGGCAATGGGTTTAGACAACATCCCGATTGAGGTGTGGAAGAGTTTGGGAGTTGAAGGAGTTCAATGGTTAACTTATTTGTTCAATCTTATTTTGATCCAAATCGCCCTTCTGTTAATTATGTTATGTAATTATGTTAACTAGAAGAGAAATTCGGTCATATAAAATAACCGAATTGTCCTTCTCGTTAACAGGAAAATTGGATGAAGTTAACACAGTGGACTAAAATGGCAACGGCAAAACCTTTTTAAACCCATAGACGAAAAATAAAACCTTTAAACTAAATTGGCAAAATAACTCAAACTACCTAAATTGACATTTAACTCTAAATTAAAAGGTAGAGCTATTTAATACGCAATAAATGATATTTGATTTTAGACACTCACAACATTGAAAGAAGTTTGAAATACGAATCGTGTCCAAATTGACTTTGATCTTTCTTGACAAACACGAAACCACCACGAACCAAATACACACACACCCCCAATCTCACACACCTTAAAAGCCGCCATGCGGAGCTCGTAGCTTACAGAGCCAAAAGTTTGATCACAAACGTCACCGTTTCCCTTTTAAACCCCCATCGTCAATCTTCTTCTTCTCCTTCAAATTATTGTTCCAGACTTGCTCGATTCTTCACATCTCTCCCTTCCGACACATCAATGGCTTCTCACAACCCTCTTTCCGTTGACTCCCTTAACCCCAAGGTTTGTTTTGTTACTTCATTACTTGATCTTGTTTTTTTACTTATCTCACCTGATTTTTAGCATTGAATCGTTTTTTTCTTTGTTTATGTTACTTTGTTGTTTAATTGGATTTATGTATTTCAGATCGGGCTTTTTTATTATTTAAACAGAAGATTGAATATAGTATAATAGTTTATTGAAATCAACTTGTTTCACTCTAGAATACAAATTGTAATTTTGAATTCATATGGAATGATGAGTTTGAAATAATTAATCAAAATTGTTTATCTGCTTATAAAACACACAATCAGCTGATAAGTAAGTTTATACAAGAAGGAAAAAGGTTAATTAGCTACTAAAATGACCCGTGTTATCTTTCTGTATATCCAGGTTTTGAAATGTGAGTATGCTGTTCGAGGTGAAATCGTTTCTCTGGCTCAGGTAATAAAGTGAATATGTTTCTGCTAAGAAAACAAATTATTATTAATTGATATATTGAATGAAAAGTTGCTATTAGTTAAGTTGAATGATCATTTTCTGATGTTTCTACATTTGTTTACTACAGAATTTACAGCAAGATTTGAAAGCAAATCCAGGTTCTCATCCTTTTGAAGAGGTATAATATTTCTTTTTCTTGTGTTAGAAAGGTTTACATTCTGCTTAATTGATGTCATATTCTAATATTTTGCAGATACTTTACTGCAATATCGGAAATCCGCATTCTCTTGGTCAACAACCGATCACTTTCTTCAGAGAGGTTTGCATTTAACATTACCATCTATAGTATTAGTTCTTTTTTTTTTCTGCAATTGTTGTTAACTACTTAGTCGAGTTCAAAGGGTCATGCATAGTAATGTTATGACCCTGAGATCTATGGACGTAGTTTTTAAAAGACTTAGTTTAGCTATTCAAAAAGGGGTAGCGGCGCAGCTTGTTGCCCGTTTACCAACTATCTCGATGTAAATTCATAACACGACTCTAAATAAGCAATTCAGATCTGTTAACTACTGTGTATTCGATTTGCTAGGTTCTTGCATTATGTGATCATCCTACCATATTGGATAAGAGTGAAACACAAGGATTGTTTAGGTATATATATAAACATGTGTCTGTTACTCTATTATGTAATTTTCTGTAAGCTCTACATGAATTCAAGTACCCTAATGTGCATCGTTAAACTTACAGTGCTGATTCCATTGAGCGAGCATGGCAGATCCTTGATCAAATTCCTGGAAGCGCTACAGGTGCATATAGTCACAGTCAGGTAAAACTGCTATCTTTTGAATCTTTAAAATATTATCATATCATTGAGCCTGTGTTTTATAGTAGTATAATTTACGCTATTTATTATGGACATCAGGGTGTTAAAGGATTGCGTGACACCATTGCTGCTGGCATTGAAGCTCGCGATGGTTTTCCCGCTGACCCAAATGATATTTTCTTGACAGATGGTGCAAGTCCAGGGGTAAAGCTTACTTTTCTTTTGCTCTTATTGTGTGTCGTATAAAATATAATATGAAACTAGTGTAACATGTCAAATTAATTACAGATTGTATTATGTTTTATACCAGGTCCACATGATGATGCAGTTGCTGATACGATCGGAGAACGATGGAATTTTCTGTCCAATTCCTCAGTACCCTCTTTATTCCGCTTCGATCGCCCTTCATGGTGGAACTCTTGTATGTGTTTTTACTTCCAGTTTAACCATACTCTTGCTGTATTTGAGTTCAAGAATGATTTCAAGTTTATAAAGAAGTATAATCGAGCGACACGTGGTTTTTTCAGGTTCCTTATTATCTCGATGAAGCAACAGGGTGGGGACTTGAGATCTCTGAGCTCAAGAAGCAACTGGAAACTGCTAGACAAAAGGGTATTGCGGTTAGGGCGTTGGTTGTGATTAATCCAGGAAACCCAACAGGACAGGTAAATTATATATGTGTATATATTAGTTTTTAGAGTAAAATGCCATTTTCATCCCTGAGGTTTGGTTAGTTTTGCGACTTTTGTCTAAAGGTTTGTTTTTTCGCATCTAGATCTAATAGGTTTGAAATCTTGCCATTTTCATCCGACTCATTAACTCCATTCGTTTTTTCCGTTAATTCAGGGGAACTACCGTCTTTTTAGACATTTTTTAATTAAACTAAAAACACTATTTGAAATAAAGTCGGCAGAGGTGGATTGATAGGAGTAAAACCCCGAATCACCGGTTCAAATCAAACGGTAAAATAAAAGATAGTTCTAACGGTTTCTTGTGATACAGATACACCACACAAGAAACGATTAGGGCTGCGATGTCCAACCGAAGATACAGACACACCACTACAGTTAGATATCGGGTCTAAGAGCATCACCCAACGTGCCACGGTTGAGCTAGCATAGACATAATCAATTTAACTCCAAATCCATTGAGATAAATTAATCAAAGATAAAACTCTCATACTCAAAACACACTGCCTTTTCATTCCTTTGGAAGTTTCATACATAAAGAAAAGAAATTACAACTACTCTAACCCACGACCTATTTTCTAGTAAAATTAAAAACTAACTCACTAGTTAGGAAGCTGAAGTTACAAACAAATAAAGCATGGAAACATTATTAAAAATATAAAATAAACTGCATTACGTGGGGCATGCATTGCCATGTCTTGAGAAGATGACAGAATTAGGTTGAGCCCTGCATGCTACATTCGGGCCGGGTCGCGGGTCTACGGACTTGGGTTTTTTTGCACTCCAACCGGATCCGTTATGGATTGGCTATCATGGATCTTTATTTCTTATAGTGTTTTTAGCTTAATAAAAATTAGTCTAAAAAGACGGTAATACCCCGACATAACGGAGAAAAATGGATGGAGTTAATGAGTCGGATGAAAATGGCAAGATTTCAAACCTTTTGGATCCAAATGCGCAAAAACAAACCTTTGAACGAAAGTCACAAAGCTGGCCAAACCTTAGGGACGGAACTGGCATTTTACTCTAGTTTTTATAAACAACTGATCATTGTATTCTCCTTTTTTATAACTTATTTTTTATAATATTTATATAGGTTCTTGCAGAGGAGAACCAACGTGAAATTGTCGAGTTTTGCAAGAAAGAAGGTTTGGTTCTTCTAGCGGATGAGGTAAAGAATTTCCACAATTTAGTCAAAGCATTTTCTTAAGTAAATCTATGTTAACCTTAAACATTACGTGGACATTATAAAGGTATACCAGGAAAATGTCTATGTCCCCGAGAAGCAGTTTCACTCTTTTAAGAAAGTCGCGCGCTCAATGGGATATGGTGACAAGGATATCCCCTTGGTTTCTTTTCAATCGGTGTCAAAAGGTATGGTTGTTTTTCTTACATTTTTTATTTCGTGACGAGACATCATGCGGAAGTTTGTGACTAAAAAGTTTCCGATGTGCAGGGTATTATGGTGAATGTGGGAAAAGAGGTGGTTACATGGAGGTGACCGGTTTCAGTCCGGAGGTTAGGGAACAAATTTACAAGGTGGCATCGGTGAATTTGTGTTCGAATATTTCTGGTCAGATTCTTGCAAGCCTTGTTATGAGCCCTCCAAAGGTATGTTTGGTTCATCATATGACAGGCGGTTAACTCATTATAACTAGTCTAACAAAACATAAAAATAAAGTCGAAAGAAAAGTTTATTGAAGTTTAGGGGTTGTTTGATACCTGGTATGACAATCGAAAGAGAAAAATATAAAAATAAAGTCGAAAGAAAACTTTATTGAAGTTTAAGGGTTGTTTGATAACTTTATTAAAGTTTAGGGTATAAGAAGTAAACTTAGTAAACTATAGGGGGTGAAAGTGTAAAAGGTGTGGATACTATTCATCAATCGATACCTTTTAATATATAACTAGGTTAGAACCCCGTGTATTACACGGGTTGAATAAATGTAATTATATACTAAATGAAAAACAATATATTTTTAAAACCACTTTTATTACACGTGTTAAGTAATATAATTTTATATATTAAATAGTAAAAAATTTATATATTTAGGAACCTCGTGTATTATGCGGTTTGAATAAATGTAATTTTATATGTCAAATAATAAAAAAAGTTATATTTTTAAAAAACCCTGTGTATTCACGGGTGGAAGAAATGTAATTTTATATACTAAATAATAAAAAATTTATATTTAAAAAAACTCCGTGTATTGTATGGGTTGAATAAATCTAATTTTATATAGCAAATAATAAAAAAATTATATCTTTAAAAACCCTGTGTATTTTTAAATTAAGTTAATACTATTTAAAATTTTTAGTTTAATTAATAAGTTGTTTAATATAATTTCTCATAGTTAACATTAATAACGTTAACAATAAATAATATGCATGTTTATTTAGTGAAACAATGCTTTTTAGTTTAAACCAGCGAAGGGCCAAATTGACACACAAAAAAAACTTTAGTGGCCAAAGTCAAGAGCCACAAAGTTGACTATTATTCCGTATGTTTGAAATTAATAATATAGAGTAATAAGACTTTATGATTTGAATTTAAGTTTATACCAGTAATTTAGAGTTATAAGATTTATATTAATTTAATTAATATTTAATAATTTAAACTAAATAATTATTATCTACAATTAAGGAGGTCTAGAATAATGACAAGTGTCCCTCCATTGGTTTCTTTTATTATATAGTAAGATTATAATTCAAATACGCGTGTTTTTCAGGTTGGAGATGAATCATACGAATCCTACTTTGCCGAAAAAGATGGCATCCTACAATCACTGGCAAGGCGTGCAAAGGTCAGCTTAAGTCATATTAATAGATCACTAATCTAGATGATAATTCGTGGTAAATTATATTTTTTTTTTTTTTTGTTAATTTTAAATAATAGATATTGGAAGATGGATTGAACAAGTTAGAGGGTGTTACTTGCAACAAAGCAGAAGGCGCAATGTATCTTTTCCCACGCGTTCGGCTGCCCAACAAAGCAATAAAAGAAGCGGAATCACTTAAAAAAGCACCCGACGCTTATTACGCTGCTCGCCTTCTAAACGCCACTGGTATAGTTGTGGTTCCTGGTTCTGGTTTTGGTCAGGTAATTTTTTCAATACCTTTTTTCATATTGGTTCATAAGTGAATGTTTTTAGTTTTTACGTAACTATAACTACTGCAAGAACCATGAGAACTAATCAAAATCATTTATTTATCATTAAAATGTTCATTTCGGTTACAGGTTCCTGGGACGTGGCATTTTCGGTGCACGATATTGCCACAAGAGGAGAAGATTCCGGCTATAGTTTCACGGTTGACTGAATTCCACCAGAAGTTCATGGATGAGTTCCGCGATTAAATGGCTTCACAGCATTTTTGTTTTGCTTCTGGTGGTGATAAACTACAAAACAGGCCTTGAGGAAATTTGGAATAAAAGGTCAAATACTTTTGTTAGCAATTATTTTGATGAGTGAGATTTTCAGTTTCTGTTGATCTGTTATTCATTTTGAGAACATATCTTGCAATTTTTTTATATGTATAACTGAAAATTTTATACAATATCATATATATCAAGCTAATAATACTAGTATTTTATATGTCAAATCAAAATACTTAAAAAGTTCAACATTTTACCTATTTTATAAGACCGTGCGGTATGGGGTCGGCTCCCCCCCATCTCGGGTCGTCCTCTCCGTCGCACACCGCCCCCTCCGGGGTCGTCGCGTCGCCAACGTCGGCTGCAAGACGGAAGCGACGAGTAGGTTGGTGATGGAATGGTGGGCCCCCTTAGTTCTTCTCTCTCTCTCTTTTATATATTAGTTTTTTTATTATTGGGTAGTCCCCTTTGGATGGTCCTTTATCGAATGTGACGTGGCGCCTACGTGGCGGATAGTCCCTAAAGGGACTACCCAAACCATACCCTATGGTCTAACACTGAGTGTTGTCGATTAACCTCTCCATGCCAAATCAGCATGGGGGCGTTAAACACCGTGCCGGCTTGTTAATGGGGACACCATTGAGGAAGTAGGTGGGACCCACCCCAATCTAGCCAATCACATTGTTTTATTTTTATTTGTTTATTTATTTTTTGTTTTCTTTTTATTTTTGTTTTAGTTATTCCTCTAAAACTGGTTATTGGGTGTTTAGTTATTGCTCAAATTCCTACGTAACGAGAATGTGTAGCAGTGGTTTAGTTAATCGACAACACGTAGTCTTTGACAATTTGACCATCACACTCTTTTTAGTTAAAGTATACTTAATTTTATGTATTTTTTTACACATATTTAATTTTATGTGTTTTTTTGACATATGAGGGTTAAGTTTAGTCATACACAACATCAAACAGAGAATAACAAGAATAGTGACTTTTTGGATGCATATGTTTGTACGACATATGTACATCCAAAATCACGTGTATGATCATCATTAACTTTGAATATACGAAATAATTGACTTGTTCTTTCAACTAAAAGTTGATATATTCGAATATACAGTAAGATTGGCTTGTATAAAAAGGATAACATACTATAAAAAAAGATATTTCACAGCAAAAGTAAAAAATTGTCGGACTGGTTAACTTATCGGGGATCAAAAGCAATCTTTGAACAGACAAAACCCATGTCGTGATAGTAAACGTTAAACACAAACAGTAATAATAATAATATGGTTAAAATATGGTTCATGGGTTAACAGGAACTTAACTCTTGTCAAAACTTCAAATACACATTAACCGTTGGATTTAAGGAATTGGTTTATCGGTTACTGATCAAGCAACCACATGAACCGTGGTGGCCCGAAAACTGCACGCTTGGGCCGGGGTGGTCCGTCGGCTTGTTTTGTTTAGCTATCATTTCAAGGTGGTCGAGCTGGGCTGCGGTTCTTAGTTCCTCGGCTTTTCTGTGAACGATTGTCATCTTTTTCATCATCTTTTCCTCGTGTTTCGATCTCATTTTCTGAATCTTTACCTGTAATACGCTTTTAACTTTTATATGATACATTTCTCAACTTTTGTTAATAGTGATTTACAGTTTTAACAAATTTATTATATGACCCTACATTTTTAATAAAAAAAATATTTTTGTTTAAAAAAAAAAAACAAATTATCGCGGCAATGGGCGAGGTCATATTACTAGTTAAAAAAATAAAAGCCAGTTTGGTTTAGTTAAAAAAGATATTATTTGTCACCTCTAGCTTTTTTGATTCAGCTTCTGCTTTGGCTTTTTGTAGATTCACCCAAGCTTGAATTTTTGCTTCCTTTATTTGATACCTGCAAAAAAGCAACATAATTGTACAAATCCATAAAAGTTTCTTTTCCCCCCAAAAATTAATGTTTGAATCCGGGGTGTTCGCAACCGGTTTTGATGATAATTCTGGGTTGAACCGCTAACAATGGTTTCGGAAAGCTTACCAAACCGGCCTGGTTGGATGGGTGGGTCAGCCGGTTTGACAATTTAACGGTTCAGTTATGATTTGAACCAGTTTTATGTTTTAAAATTTTCATAATTATTTGTTTTTTTTTTTATTTTCTCCCCAGTATCAATGATTGAACTAAGGACCCCGACCCACACCATGTAGGTCCGCTCCTGACTAAGGTGTTCGTGAACAGTTCTGGGTTGAACCATTAACTACGCTTTCATAAAACGACAAACCAAACCAACCTGGTCGGATGGGTTGACCAGTTTTAAAGTTTAGTAATTTGGTTTTGACAATTTGAAAGAGTTTTAATTTTTTTTTTTCAAAATTATTAATTTGTATGATATATTTTTAAAAATAATAAAAAGGGGCTTAATTATTATAATACATGTATATAACCACATATTTTCAATAACATTATATATAAATGATAAAAAGGTTAAACGAACCGGTTCCAAGTTTAAAACCGAACCAAACCGTGAAAACGGAGACATGAACCAAACTAATTGGACTCACACTGGTCAAACCGGTTCGATCGGTGCTAACAGGTCTTTAACACCTCTAGTTTGAATCTAACCAAAGACCCTAAAAATGAAACATATCGAAAAATTTACCTCACGCAGGGTTCGGACATTTCTTTTTCTTCCCAAGCAGAAGGTCTAGGCCCCGAAATGCCTTCTAAAAACCCGTTGTTGATCTCAAAGTGTCTCAAACTTTTCGATATTTCCGCTTCTTCTTCCTCCATGGAGCTCCAGTTGGAATTCACTGCATCGAACGGTGTCCATTGTTGCAGCTTATTAGCTAAATGACACTCCAGTTGAGAGTTACTCTCATCCACCATTCCCTGCAATAATAACCTGCTTTCGGGGGTGTTGTGTCGCGGTGGAGATAAACTTTTAAGTGGCGTTGGGCATCGGGTGGTGGTCAAGCTTTCGACTGGAGTCATCTCAGTCCCCGCGTCTCGGTTTTTGACCTCCTGAACCCCCTCCATGGTTCCCAAACATTTCAGTTTTTTTAAAATGGGTTCTGCTTCATTTGTAAATTTATCTGCAGTATGAAATGTAGGAATTATAAGCTAAAATTACAAAAATGTGTGTTATTATGATAATTAAAACAACTTAAAAAACTGAATAACTGTATTGGTGAATAATATTTTCTTTGTACTGAATAACAGAACTTTTTATAGACATGTTACAAAGAAAAGAATAATGATAAAGCTAAGCTAAGATTACACAAATGTGTGATTAAGATGATTAAAAGAACTTAAAAAACTGAAAACTGTATTGATGAATAATAATTTCTATGAATAACTATAAAATTACACAAATGTGTGATTAAGATTATTAAAAGAATTTTAAAAAATTGTATTGGTGAATAATATATATTTAGACGAAAGGAATAATGATAAACCTGAATTATAAGGTAAGATTACACAAAAGGGTGTGAATACGATGATTAAAAGAATTTAAAAAAACAAAAAACTTTGGTTAATATTTTTTGTGTATTAAATAATTAAACAGTTAAATAACTATAGATATAAAGCTAACCAACTATAGATAATGATAATCATAATACTAAAACATGAATTATAACTGAGTGACATACACACTTAAAGATAAATGATAAATCAAATAATAATAACTATAATAAATAATAAACTCGACGGTATATTAATTACCTTTCAGAACAAGATCAGAGGACTCAAATGGTTTAATCACAGGCCCATTAATACCACATTGTTTAACCATAAAATTTGAAGGTGAATCATGACCATTAATTAGCCATTTTTCAGCATCATCCCATTTCGAAGGGACACTCTTTCTTGACCCGACTGTAAAGCTGAAACCGGGTCGACCCAGTGTAGATGGAGCTCCATCTGTTTTACCCATTGGGTCAGGATCCTTCCTCACCCTTACTCCCTGTAAAAACTCAACAATTAATACAAAAAAAAAAAAAAAAAAAGTTAAACAAATTTTGTTAACAATTAAAGAAGTGTAAAACTAAACTGGTAAAGGTGTACCCCATGAGAATGGAAGAATGAAGTAGGTTCTTGAAGGTAGTTGGAGGTTTTGAGGTCCATTTTAATGGAGGATAAAAGTAATATTATTTTGTGTGGGAATTTGAAAGTGAAAAAGGTGATATATTTTGGAAGATGACAGAAGTAAAAAGAGTACAGGAAGATGTGATAATGGTCCAGATTCTAAACAAGCTACTGGTCAACAGAATCAAGATTCACCCAATTGCAATTTAGCCAAAAAATTTTATCGAATTTTTAAATTTTTTTTTTTGAAAGGTGAACTTCATAATGGTGACCATTGTCACATCCGCTAATCGCGGACCCTCGCCAAGATTAAGGGCCCAGATAGCAAGGCCAGCGCTGGGTTTACCAATCTTGGGTCGAAGGCTTTCCCCCGGAAACCGTACTGCCTCTACACGAGTTGCCTCGCTAGAGTAACAGCCGGATGAAAACCGGAGTGACGCTCAGGATCAAACCCTCCTCGGTAGGTTTTTCACCATCATTGCGCACGGGTGTCCCCCCAAAGGCCACGAGTGGGAGTCGAACCGGTGACCTCCAAGGAGGGCCGGCCGACTTAACCCAAGTGGGAATACCCACTGGGCCACGATAGGAATTTTTAAATTTATTGACTCTTGTGTAGCTAGGTTTTAAATTTATGTTTTTTTTAAAGAAGGTTTTAAATTTATGTGAACCGAATAAGTTAGCGTACGAACATCTATTAGGGAGTGGGGCGTTCCGTGGTGGACCGTTGTGTCCGGTGACCATGCGTGGAACACCACCGCCACCCATGGTAACCACGTGTGGTGGCCAAAACGCACCGTCCAGATCACGCGTGAAGAATAGAGGTTACCGTTGAGGGACCAAGCTCGATGACTAGTGATGGGCATCCCCACTAAAATTCATCACTAGTGATGGAATCAAGCTCGATGACGTGACATTTAAAGATTGGGTGTGGTGAGTGATGGCTAGTGGAGCACCCCCACCCCCTTATAATGTGGCAGCTTAGCTACGTATGCGGTAAACTAAGGGTGAGTAATAACCGAAATGCGAAAACTAATTTAATCGAACTGAAATTAACTGGAAATTGATTATTGTTTTTTTACTCTTGATTAACCGAATTTAACTATACTCAATCGTACTATTCGTATTTTCATATATTTCTAACTTTTATACGTTCATTTCATGCTTTTGATGTTTTATATCTCTATTCATGTATTTATACCGCAATTATGTACTTATTTCATTTATTTCTAAGCAAAAATTTTGTCCCAAATTTTGTTTTGGTTATTAACCGAATTGAACCAAAAACGACAAATTAATCGAATTAACCGAATCAATTAACTCAAAACTAATTAGGCTAATTGAATCGTGCACACTTTCGTAAACTATCATTTGTGTTATTTATGGACAATTTTAAGTTTTAGAAAAGACAAAATGGTAATTTTACATGAATTTAATAAAAGTTAGACCATGGGGTATGGTGGGCGTGGATTATGGGTATGGTGGGGTTTGGTGCGTCCACGTGGATTATGAGGCACCCAATACCGAAACCCAATTTCATAGGGGTATGGTGGGCGTGGCTGGGGTGGCGTGGCCAAACCACATCATTATATAAATTTTTTTAAATTCATGCCCAACGGCTAGCCCAAACGGCTAGTAATCTTGGCCAACGAGGTTCCGCCATGTCATGTTCGTAGCCCCGCCCAACGCCCAGGCTGAAACCCCCGCCCAAGGGGCCACGCCGAAACCCAAGCCCACCCGGGGTGGTGACGTGGGCGTTTGTACCCAACCCACGCCCCAACCCCCGCCCCATACCCCATAGTCTTAACGTATAGATGCAAAGAGAAAGGGTAAAATGAGAACCACATTGAGTTGTGAGAATCATGAGAACTAGGTTTTCCAAAAGGTTTTTCAAAAAAAAATTCTCAAAAATCTTTAAAAATAAATCACTTGTCTTAGCGAGAAAAAAAATGTCGCATGCAAAAAATTACGTCTAATGTAAAAAAGAATTGTATCGCCGTAAACAAAATTTACATCAGGCATAACTACTAACTCTACAATTTTATTTTTTGTTTTTACAGATATGTTTATAAGATTTTCATCTACGTTTGTATAAAAAAATGTTGTACGGAAAGTAGGAGTTCTCATGATTCTCACAACTCATTAGTTCTTAATTCAACCGAATCCTAGATGCAAATATATCTGAAGGACTAAATCCCCGTAATTTATTCGTTTACAACATGGACTACCATTTAATTAGCACTTTTATATTTTTATATTTTTATATTTTACGTGGGTGTGTTCGTTTTCCATGTAAAAAGGAACCAGCTCTGAAAAAAGTGTTCTTTTTAAACATGAACTTAGCACACATTTTTTTATCGACTTCCTGTTTGCCTTTTTGGTTTTATGGCTCCGGTTTGAGCTTACAGATTTGTCGACAAATCTAGATTAATAGGTTTAACATAAATATCCGTATTCATGTACCACCAGTATATGACTTAGGGGTGTAAACGAGCCGGGACAAGCCCGAGCCCGACTAGGCTCGAGGTCGGCTCGGTTCGAGTCGACTTATTTAAACTCGAGCACGACTCACGAGTAAAATTCAAAGCTCGAGCTTAGCTCGACTCGAGCTATTTTGAGAACAACCTCAAACGAGCTAAGAGCTCGGCTCGAGCTCGCTTCAACATGCCAAAGCTTGGCTCGAGCTCGGCTCACTAATGTTATCATCATCACTATTATTATTATTATTATTATTATTATTATTATTATTGTTATTATATTATATATAAAAAAAAACTAAATTTTGTTTGGGCTCATTTAGGCTCGCAAGCCTAAACGAGCTTTGTGTTTCAGGATCACGAGCTCTATTTCAGGCTCGAGCGCTCATTAAGGCCTCGGCTCGTTCGAGCTTTTAACCGATCCGATCACGAGTAACTCTCGAGCCTCTGGGCTTGTTTACACCTTAGGACCATTTGTCGTTAAAAAAAGGGTTTAGTAATGTTTTTTCCACGTCCAGTTTTAATTACACATATTAAACTTAATTATCATAAAATTTTGTTAATAAACATCGTTTTAATAATTAATTCCAAACACACGTTAACTAAACATAAAATGATAATATTCGAATATGATTAGATCTTGCGGTGTGGTTGAACATGACGTCCCACAACGTTACTCTCCAAGTAGAAAATGAGTATTAACCAACCTGCCATTTTTTTTAACGGCAAACACACTTTATATATAAATATAAAGAGCCAGCAAGAGGCTGGAAACAACATACAACCACAAAAAACGACAAGGAAACATATTACATGAGCTCAATAATATCGAAAACCTTCCGATTCTCCCATTTTGGCGACTTGAGCTTTGATCTGTTACAAATCCAAAGGAACGCATCTTCCTTTATCTGATCCACCGTCTTGCTAATAGGAATGAAATTGTCGTCGAACACCTTTTCATTCCTAGCACTCCAAAGTTCCATATTGTCGCTAAAACAATTGTATACACGATCTTTTTCCAAACTTTATCACTCGGGTTCTGATTTATGTGGAAAATAAACTCTTTCAAGTTGTTACCATTGATGAAATTAATCCGAAGTCATGCTAAAATATTCCACCAAACACATTTAGCCCATAAGCAATTAACAAAGATGTGGTTCGGGTCTTCGTCATGTAACCCACATCGTGGGCACACACTGTCAACGAGGGGGGTGCCCCTCTGAATCAGCCCCACTTTTGAAGCTATCTTACCCATAATAGCCCTCCACAGCAGGTAATTAGCTTTCGGAGGAGCCCAGTTATTCCACACGAAGACGAAGCTGTCATTATCTTCCTCCGTCGTGACTTTTTCGATGTCCATACGAACCTTTTTTACCGAAAAGGACCCACCCGGATCACTTCTCCATTTCCACACATCACCTTTCGCCACCAGGTTATCTTTGATATTAATACCGATTTTAGACATAGCCATATCAACCGAACCTATATCCTTCCAAACCCCTGGGATTGTTTTCTTTAAAGGAATGACAGGATCAGAATGGGTATTGGAGTTACCTCCATGTATTGCCGCCACCACATCGGCCCAAAGTTGGTTCGGGTTTGCTTTTATTCTCCACCACCACTTGATTAACATCGCATAGTTATAACTTTGAATGCCCCCTAAACCCATTCCACCGGCTTTCCTAGCTTTCAATAAAAGATCCCATCGAACCCACCTAAGTTTATGCTCAGTAATCGTCTTTCCCCATATGAACTCCCTCCTAATCTTCTCCAGTTTTTTAATGGTACATTTAGGAGCAACAAACAATGATAGAAAATAAGATGGCAAACTATCAAGAACCGATTTGGCTAACGTCATACGGCCCGCAAACAAGAGATATCTAGCTTTCCATTTAGAAAGTCTAGAAGCGAATCTATCTATAACCGGTTTCCAAAACTTAGCTCTTTTCATGTTAACTCCAATCGGGATACCCAAATACATGAACGGGAGGGAACCGGCATCACATTTGACTATATTCGCAAGACGAGCCACTTCATTATCGTCAACTCCTATACTGAAAATTTTGCATTTGCGGCGATTAGCCTTAAGCCCGATCACAAGATTAAGCCACCTTAATAATCGGTTTAAAGCAACAACATTCTCTTCCGACCATAACCCAATAAATACCACGTCATCCGCATAGCAAAGGTGAGAAATATTCGGACCACCGTTAGGAAGTTGGCAACCTTGAAAAAGACCCAAATCAATTACCCGTTTAGTGAATAAACTGATAACTTCCATTGCTATGATGAACAAAAACGGGGATAGAGGGTCACCTTGTCTTAACCCCCTCTTATACTTGAATTCTTTAGTTGGCGACCCGTTAACTAGCACCGACCCCATACCGGAAACCAGACAACCCTTAATCCATGATATCCATTTCTTTGGGAAATCCATTTTTTCCATCAACTGGAAAAGAAATTTCCAATTAATCGAATCGTATGCCTTTTCGGAATCGACTAACACAAGCAACTTAGTCTTTGATTTTTTTGCCCAAGCCACCGTTTCACTAACAATGAGCGGACTATCCAGAATATTTCGGCCTCCAATAAAGGCAGATTGCAATGGAGACGAAATCTCACTGATAACTAGCTTGAGTCTATTAGCCAAGACCTTGGCAATAATTTTATAAATCGACCCAACCAACGAAATCGGGCGGAAATTAGAGATATCTTGAGGGTCATTCGATTTCGGGGTGAGAACAACAAAGGAAGAGTTACATCCGTCGTTGATCTTTCCACTAGAATGAAATTCATTTAAAACCTCCATAATCTTATCTTTAAATTTTTCCCAAAACACTTTAAAAAATTTCAACGAAAACCCCACCGGGCCCGCAAAGTGTGATCGGTTGGTTTAGAGTAGACCCAATCAACCCGCCATTTAACTATCAAATTATGGTTTAACTAAAAATTAATTTAAAAAAAAAGAAAAAAGTGTGATTGGTTGGTTTAGAGCAGGCGGGGTGGTCCGTTATGGCCACCCCATCACGAGTTATAGGACCACAAACACCGCCGCCTCCATGTATATAACGAGTGATAGAAATAACTCGTTATATATATAACGCGTTGAATATTGAGGAAGGTATGTGTATGATTGTACATTGTGTATTGGAATCCCATCACTAGTGATACCACCCCCACTACAATTCTATCACTAGTGATAGAATATTAGGTGATGACATGGCATGATTTGATTGGATAGTGGGAGTGATAGAATTCTATCACTAGTAACCACCCCCTCCCCTTAGAGTAGACCCAATCCCCTCCTTCATTTATTCCTAAGGACGTTAATGGCTTGGCACCTCCCATTGAGGACCAATTTTAACTTGCTTGTTTTGATAACGACATGGGCGGATTTAGGCAGGTCTCAGCCTTCGGCGGACGACCATTTTCATTTTCATTGGAATATCCCATACATAGAGCTTTCTTGTATTTTGACCCTCCAAACTCTAATGGTGTATAAAGTGAAGAAAGAAAGAAATTTAGCAGCCCCTGAGTTTTTTCTATCCTTTCGGCAAGAAGAAGCTCTATGGTGTGGAAAACAGGGAAGAACATGGGGTGTATAATATTTAATTATGTATTTATTTATTTTTTTTGTTATTTACGATGGAGACTACTAGCCTTTAAGAGCATTCTCATCCAAACCATCAAAATATGTGAGGGGTAGTTTTTATATTATAAAGGGTATAAAAAACGGTTGTGAGTGGAGGAGAGAGAAAATGTTACTGTTCATCTGTATATTTGGGGGGACACTGTTCACCCAGTATAATTTTTTTAATATATATTGAAAGTGGTTGTGAGTGAATGAGAGAGAAAAATGTAATGATAATATTATTTAATTGAAAAGGAGAGAGAAAAAGTATTTGTTTTTAGTGAAAATATATTGATATAGGAGTTGTTTTTTAGTGGAATATATGTATAATTTGATGGATTGGATGTGAATGCTCTAATAGCCTTTTTTTATCTTATTCAAAATCTGAATAGCTAGGCATTTTTTTATTCATTTATGAGTTTTAGCTTTTAATTTTTTATGTTTACACATTATATGATACAATTATTATGTATTATTTACATTATTATTACTTTTTTTAGTTTTGATTTATTACTTTATTTAATTTCTTACCACAGCTTTATATTATTTCGAAAATTATAATTTAGAAAAAAGTTTATCCAAATATATACTTATAATTTAGGAATAAGTTTATCCAAATATATACTTGAGAGAAAAAAAAATGATAAAACCATTTTACTAAATGTTGAGAATGAAACACTTTATAAATGTTTCAAAGAGTTTAAGAAGCTTGAAGATAAAATTGCTATATGATACATTGATTGGTAGAAAAAAAGGTAACTACTATACACTAGCGAATGCTAAATAATTTTTTTCACTATCTTCTTTAAAAGTTCTGGTTTCGTCACTATCCATGAGCAATATCAGGATACCCTAGATTCAAAAAAAATTATGATACCCCTGAACTTTTCTTCTAGATCCACCACTGGATAACGACATACGCATTAGACCACAACATGTGATCCTATAACTCAAGTCGGGTGTCTCATTGGAAACAGTCTCTCTATTTTTACGAGGTAGAGATAAGGCTGTCTATATCATACCCTACTTAGACACTACCTTAACTTTGCTATTGGTGAGATTTATTGAGTATGATGATAATGTGGTCCTATAACTTATATTTGTCATTTTGTTGTATATACAATGTAATTGGGGGCATGCACGAATAAAGTGATGGTTGCATGCCACGTTACCCACAGGATTTAGAAAGAAAGAATTATTGGATATTAAATGTGGGTAAAGTTAGGAAAGGGATACCATTAGTGGAAGTAGTACAAATCTAGTTAATGCGACCTCTCATGGCTTCAATGAATCATCCATCTCTATCGCATTATAAATTTGTAATCATGCTCAGCTTTTATCAGTATCTTTTCTCCTATATCCAATTAATCAATGTAGCTCGTTGATTGATTTTAATTTATACATTACTAGCACAAGATAAAAGTAGTTTTTAGAAGATACGAAATATAGTTTAAGTTAATCGAGACAGGATGAAATGTGGGGTTTAGGGGGTCACGTCTCTTTGTGACATGTGTGGTTTAAGCGTAGTGCCTCTTACGGTGGCCACCTAGGCAAGGGACGTCTCCGAGAATCATAAAAACTTGCGAGACAAAAAATTTGGGTCCCTCTCTATAATATAAACTCATCAGTCATATATAAAAAAACCACAATACGAAGATTTTGTGTTGTATTCGGTGTAGTTTATAGTTCTAAACATGAAATATTGCTAGAACGGAAACCCCAATCGCTGATGATGATTGAAACCCCAAATCGTTGGTGCCTTGTTATGCGATGTCTCTGATGTTGCTGGGAGTGGGAACCCCAATCGCTGTTTAAGTTTTAGCGTCCCATCCTTGTTATTTTTTAGTTGGATTTGAAATTTGGGCTTGAATGAAGATTTAGACATTTTACAAATTTGCTAAGTTAACATGTAGGTAAACACGAGTTTTTAAGCCTTTTATCTATACTATACTATACTATACTATACTATATTACTAGCTGGGTGCTCGCACGATGCAGCGGGGGCGGCACTTTGCATTGTTGTACTTGATTCTGATGGTTTTCTTATTCCTATAATATTTATTGTAGCATTATTGTGGTGGATATATGTCATATGCGAAGTAATAGGTTAGTCCATTTCATTGTGGTGTGCATGGTTCGGTCAGTTTAGTTATTATCCTGAACTGAAGTCATCGGTTAGTCACTTTTACTAACCAATCGGTTTTCAGTTAATCGGTTCGGGTTATTCAGTTAAATTTATGGTTTTTTATTCGGTTCGTTTACTTTCTGTTAATAGCCAAAACCAAATTTGTGCTAAAACTTTTTCTTAGAAATACATAAAATTTAGGCGTAAATACATGAAATGGATGTATAAATACAAGAAATTGAGGTATAAATTATGAAATACATGAACTAGAGGTATAAAAGAAAGAAACATATAAAAATATGAATAATTGGTTTGGTTCGGTTAATATTGGTTAACCGAAGCCACCCAAAAAATGACAACCGGTTTTTGGTTAATTCGGTTTTTAACTAATCGGCCATTGGCAAATCGGTTTTCAGATAATTCTGTTTTTTTGTTGATTTCTGTTAACATATCAATTTTTTTATTAAAAATACTATAGCTAAACTATACAATTTAATTACAGCCCATAAATCATAAGCAAATTACATGTCACACCCCAACCGATAGCGGAAACATCGAAGTGAGACGAAACGAGATTACTCGAGACTTCATAACATACTAATTATGACAGTACTTTAAGTAAACAATATTTCATTTCATACTAGAAGGAAGTACATTGTCTCGAAAGGGAAAAATACAACATTCAGCAACTTGAACATAAACAAGCGAAAGGAAATCCAAACATAGAAATTAAGTGTGTTTCTAATACACCCTAAGTAGATTTCTTCGAGCATCATCATACATTTACTGCAACATGTATTAAAGTATATGTCAACACAAAAAGGTTGGCGATCATACAAGTTTGGTTTTATATAGCATATAATGAAAAGGTTCTCGAATCCAACATGGCAATTCGTATACTAAGTTAAATTACATGCTAGCATGCACAACCTAAGTGTCAAACCAAAGATTCCACGAGCGTAATCTTGTCAACAAGTGAACAAGACCGTTTATGATTGAATACTTAACATAGACCACGAAACGGGCAGTGTTACTCCTATAGCGCCATGCATGTTAAGGTAGGCTAGCGAAGTTAATGACAAGTAGTTGTAGCATAACAAATAACATGTTTGGTGGATTGAGTGATTTCATAAGTTTGATTGTGTGCATAAGTGAGTTTGTTTATTTTATACATGTTACACCCTAAAGAATGATTAAAGCGTAAAAAGGGTTCGAGTATACTCACAGTTTGTGAAGCTTCCACAAACGTGAGTTGAAGAGTCTTGAAGATTTGGACACCGAAGTTACCCTACATTGGGGAAACGAGGGTGTGTGAGTTCATGGGATTGTTGATGGATTTGGAATCATAATTTTAATTACTATAAAGTATGTATACAAGGAAAATTACATCTTGTCTAGACACTCAATTTGGACACTATGTTTTAGTGTGTTTTCATGGGTACCAAATCACCCATTAGAATCCAACTTGAGCAATCAAGAACAAGAATGATATCTACCAGAACTCATAACATTCAACCATGATTTGGTTGATATTATGGTTCAGTTTGTATATATATATATATATATATATATATATATATATATACCCCAATAATATTTTTGTGTCGTACCATTATGGAAGAAGATTAGGCCAAAATGTTACACACACACACACACATATATATATATAGTTAATAGTCCTATGTTAGGTTAGTCATGTAAAGGTAGGATTAAAATCCTCTAACCTAATGAATTCACCAATTCAAAATCATTACCAGGATGATTTCGGACGGTCATGAATCTAAGAACAAGAATAAAAGCATCTAATCCATGTAATTCACTTAAGAAACCAAGTGAGCTAAACTAGAAGAGTGCATTTCAAACATGGATAGTGTTTGAAGATTTGGTGTAGTTTGTTCACTTTGTTTACTTGAAAGTTGTTTGGTTGACTTAGGCTATGGGGTATACTTTCACGCCCTTTAACTACACATAGGCACCACATCACCTACTTGACCCTTTTTCACTTCACCGCACACCAAGGAAATGGTTTAACCCCATTAACACCCCTTAAAATTAATTGAAATACATATATATATAGCATGTTGTTGTTGTTGTTGTGTGTGTGTGTGTGTAAATTTTGCAATGCTTGATTTCCTCACTCTCTCTCCTAGTTAACTTCTTAACATGTGAAGCTTTTAATGCCACTTAACACCCTTCAGGAGCGGTTTAACATGTGTTAACGGATGCCAACTAGGATTAACACCTATTGGTGTTAGAGTATACCAGGTGGCCTTAGGGAGTGAACTAACTAATCAGCTAGGTTGTAACACCCCGTGTTTTCGGAAGTCAAAGTCAAAGTCAAGGTCAAGGTCAAAGTCAACGACCGATTTTACGAATTTGACTTTTAGTGATTTCCTTATTTTAATTGTATTATGTGGAGTAAGTGTTGTTAACTGCTAAAATCGATGTGTGTTAATCGCTATCTAATCGACTTACGACTGTGAATTATAGGAAGTAACAATGCGATAAAGTTAACTAATCAATAATCAAGCTATGCTACTCGACATCGAATCGTGATACGAACCACAACTCGATTTAATTTGGTTAATTATACGTGTGTGTGTGCCTTATGTGTTACTTATGCATGTTATATATATATATATGTTGTGGAAATCAATCGAACTTAATCGAAACTCGAAACGCAATCGAACTCGAATCCGAATCGAAATCGAACTATGATAATTAGTAGTTGGGAGTGAAAGTAATTTGACTAGGAAACCCTCGTGGAGAGCCGCGCGCAATCGAAATCGGAACATCAAAAACGTCGCGTCAAAAATCGAATCAAGTGCTATCCGGCCGGATAGCCATCCGACCGGATAGCCACTTCGCTACAAACAATAGTCATCCGACCAGGATGTCATCTGATCGGATAAGCCATCCGAGCGGTATGTCATCCGATCGGATAACCCTTTCCCCTTTTGGAATCCTATAAATACCCCTGTCATTGTCATTCTTTCCATTTCTGGAAACCCTCTGTCCGAACCACTCGTGCTCCTCACATTTTCTTCGATTTCTCTCAATCCAGGTAAGTTCTCGCCCTAAATCTTGTACTTTCTTGATCTACGCGCACTCCTACACCTTTCTATCTTTTAGATCTTAACTTTTAACCGTGAAATCACTAGATTTCGGGTGTTCTAGGGTGACGTCATCATGTGTTCTTCAAGAACTTCATGTTTTGACTTCAATCCATCAAGAACAACCGAGATCTAACCGATTTCCACGCAAACATACAAAGATCTTGTAAAAATCTCGACACACGAGAGTGATGAAAAAGGATTAAAAGATGGTTTTAACTTTCTTTCAACTCTTTTGCACTCAAAGTACTCAAAACCGATAGAATCCAACCCTGATTTAGTCTTCTACTCGATTGTAGTGTTGTACTGGCTCAGATATGGATTCTACTCACGAGACTACCGATTTCGGGTTAGCCAAGACCAACCATTTGGTTCTCGAGTTACTCCAGGGGAACCAACTCTATGCCAAGTTCTCCAAGTGCGAATTCTGGTTGGAGGAAGTTCAATTTCTGGGTCATGTTGTTAATAGTCAAGGCATTCACGTCGATCCTGCGAAGATTGAAGCTGTGAAGAGTTGGATTACGCCTAAGAACCCGTCTGAAGTCCGTTCTTTTCTCAGACTAGCGGGCTATTATCGACGATTTATCGAAGGATTCTCGAAGATTGCTGTGCCGCTTACCTCTCTTACGCATAAAGATCAGCCTTTTTTCTGGGGAACCAAACAAGAGACTGCCTTCCAAATCCTCAAGCATAAGCTTTGCAATGCTCCTGTTCTCACATTGCCTGACGGAAACGACGATTTCATTATCTACTGTGATGCTTCCAACCTTGGTCTCGGTTGTGTCCTCATGCAACGGAACAAGGTTATAGCTTACGCGTCTCGTCAGCTCAAAATCCACGAGAAGAACTATACAACCCACGATCTCGAGCTAGGCGCGGTTGTTTTTGCATTAAAGATTTGGCGACACTACCTGTATGGTACCAAGTGTACGATCTTCACCGATCATAGGAGCCTACAACATATCTTTAATCAGAAGGAACTTAATATGCGTCAACGCCGATGGGTAGAACTTCTCAACGATTACGACTGTGAGATCCGTTATCACCCAGGCAAAGCGAATGTTGTTGCCGACGCACTCAGCATACGGAGTTACCTGCTTAGCACTCGTAATGTTCAAGCCCAACACGATCTTGAAACCCTTATTCGTGAAGCCCAGCACGCGTGTTTTAACGAACGTACGCAGAAGAGGGAACGAATCTACCACGATGGAGCCCAGCTTGTGAGCAAATCCAATGGGATATTCCACTTTCTGGATCGAATCTGGATCCCTAAGCGAACCGATTTGCGACAAATCTTGATGGACGAAGCTCACAAATCCCGGTATTCTATTCATCCCGGCGCTGACAAAATGTACCAGGATCTTCGCTACAAGTACTGGTGGCCCGGTATGAAAAGGGATATTGCCCTCTACGTTGGAAAATGCCTAACTTGTGCAAGAGTCAAGGCTGAACATCAAAGACCCTCTGGCTTACTCGAACAACCACCAATTCCTATATGGAAGTGGGAAAGTATAGCTATGGATTTCATAACGAAGCTTCCGCACACGTCATCAGGTCACGACAGCATTTGGGTTGTTGTTGACCGTTTGACTAAATCAGCTCACTTTCTGCCGATACGAGAAGACTACAAGGTAGAACGATTAGCCCGAATCTACACCGACGAGATCATTTGTAATCATGGGACTCCTCGTGATATCATCTCTGATCGTGATGCTCGGTTTACCTCGCGACTGTGGGAAACGTTTCAAACGGCACTCGGTACATCGCTTAATCTAAGTACCGCTTTCCACCCTCAAACCGACGGTCAGACTGAAAGAACGATTCGTACTCTTGAAGACATGCCCTGTTCGTGTGTCTTAGACTTCGGTGGTAATTGGGATAAATACCTGCCGTTAGTCGAATTCTCGTATAACAACAACTATCATTCTAGCATCCAAATGGCACCATTCGAGGCATTATACGAAAGAAGATGTCGATCGCCTATTGTGTGGCACGAGATCGGTCATTCGCAATTAACCGGTCCTGAGTTATTACAAGAAACGACAGACAAAATTTTCCAAATTCGAGACAATCTGGTGAAAGCTCGGGATCGACAGAAAAGTTACGCCGATAAGAAACGCAAGCCCCGTGAATTTGACGTTGGTGACCACGTACTCCTAAAGGTATCACCTTGGAAGGGTGTGGTCCGATTCGGCAAAAAGGGAAAACTCGCGCCTCGATATGTTGGACCTTTTAAGATTCTGGAAAGGATCGGAAAAGTCGCCTACAGACTCGAACTACCGGAGGAACTTAGTAACGTCCACCCGACTTTCCATGTGGCAAACCTCCGAAAGTGCCTAGCCGACCACGACTTACATGTCTCTCTCGATGACTTACAAGTGAACGAAACATTACACTTCGTGGAGAAGCCCGTCGAAATCATGGATCGCCAAACCAAGCAGCTCAGACGCTCTCGCATTCCTATTGTGAAAGTCCGATGGGAAGGCAAACGAGGCGCAGAGTTCACTTGGGAACTCGAAAGCGACATAAAGGCGAAGTACCCGCAGTTGTTTAGATAGAAAAAACTAGAGAGAGAAAGTGACATTGTGATTCTAATGCTTTGTACGATTTCATATCAATCAATAGAATCACCGATTATATTACGTCTCGTGTGTTTGGTCACGTTCATGTGCGAACTCCGCACGTCACACGTTCGATTCGCAATCGTTTCGGAGTAAAAAAAAAAAAACCCAGTCTGAACAAAAAGTTCTCAAACGTGATTCACGGCGTTGTACAGCTTTCAGCTTAATTTCGGGACGAAATTCCCTAAACAAGGGGAGGCTGTAACACCCCGTGTTTTCGGAAGTCAAAGTCAAAGTCAACGACCGATTTTACGAATTTGACTTATAGTGATTTCCTTATTTTAATTGTATTATGTGGAGTAAGTGTTGTTAACTGCTAAAATCGATGTGTGTTAATCGCTACTTACGACTGTGAATTATAGGAAGTAACAATGCGATAAAGTTAACTAATCAATAATCAAGCTATGCTACTCGACATCGAATCGTGATACGAACCGCAACTCGATTTAATTTGGTTAATTATACGTGTGTGTGTGCCTTATGTGTTACTTGTGCATGTTATATATATATATATATATATATATATATGTTGTGGAAATCAATCGAACTCAATCGAAACTCGAAACGCAATCGAACTCAAATCCGAATCGAAATTGAACTATGATAATTAGTAGTTGGGACTGAAAGTAATTTGACTAGGAAACCCTATCGTGGCGAGCCGCGCGCAATCGAAATCGAAACATCAAAAATCGTCGCGTCAAAAATCGAATCAAGTGCCATCCGGCCGGATAGCCATCCGACCGGATAGCCACTTCGCTACAAATAATAGTCATCCGACCAGGATGTCATCCGATCGGATAAGCCATCCGAGCGGTATGTCATCCAATCGGATAACCCTTTCCCCTTTTGGAATCCTATAAATACCCCTGTCATTGTCATTCTTTCCATTTCTGGAAACCCTCTGTCCGAACCACTCGTGATCCTCACCTTTTCTTCGATTTCTCTCAATCCAGGTAAGATCTCGCCCTAAATCTTGTACTTTCTTGATCTACGCGCACTCCTACACCTTTCTATCTTTTAGATCTTAACTTTTAACCGTGAAATCACTAGATTTCGGGTGTTCTAGGGTGACGTCATCATGTGTTCTTCAAGAACTTCATGCTTTGACTTCAATCCATCAAGAACAACCGAGATCTAACCGATTTCCACGCAAACATACAAAGATCTTGTAAAAATCTCGACACACGAGAGTGATGAAAAAGGATTAAAAGATGGTTTTAACTTTCTTTCAACTCTTTTGCACTCAAAGTACTCAAAACCGATAGAATCCGACCCTGATTTAGTCCTCTACTCGATTGTAGTGTTGTACTGGCTCAGATCTGGATTCTACTCACGAGACTACCGATTTCGGGTTAGCCAAGACCAACCGTCTCGAGCCGGTAACCGGCCGGACTAGGGTGATTCCTGGTCGGGTTGGTCATCTGGTTCGAACTAGGGGTTCTGTTGGCTAACACGTTGTCAAAGTGTCTCGACATAACAACAAACCTTCAAAACGACCAAGTGTAGGACGAACAGGACAATCAGAACGGATTACTATCCGAACGGATTGCTGTCCGATCGGATAGGTCATCCGAACGGATTGTCATCTGAACGGATCACACTTGGGTCCCACTTTTAAACAACCCTATCTAAAGTTTGAGTATTGAACGAAATGTAATCCGATCGGACGACCATCTGACTGGATTACTCTTCGGATCATGAGATACTAACACTTTAAAGACTTAAACAATTTTCAACATGTTCAATGACAAGGTTGCCATCCGATCGGATTGCCATCCGATCGAATGACACTTCTGTTGTGAACTTGTCTTCAATAAGTAACCTCATCACTAAGTCGCCGTCCGACCGGACCACTGTCCGACCGGATGACCATCCGAACGGATTGTCATCCGCACGACTAGTCATCCGATCGACTGACTTGAAAGATAGAGATACTTCGATGTTTTCAAAATACTACAACGAAAACTTCAAAAGTCAAACCATCACACGCAAACACATTTCTCCTTATAGGAAGAAACAATTCACTCGAATCGCCATCCGACCGGATCACTGTCCGATCGGATGACCATCCGAACGAATTGTTATCCGCACAGATTGCTGTCCGATCGGATTACCATCCGATCGAACTACCGTCCGACCCTTTCACACCTTGTGACGCTTTACACATCACTTATCGTTATACAATCTAATTTACTCAGGCTAATCTTACTCGCTAAGCGCTCCCTTCAATCCATCAATCGCTGTGAGTATACTTGATCCCTTTTTGCTTTCAGCACTTTTGGGTGTTACATACGTTACAACTATTCAAATCACATCAAACACACTACTCAATACTATTCGAACGATAACCGTTAATGCATGTTATACGTGGCTTATGAATGCTTGTTTGTTATGTTTACACATGGAATACTGTCTACCTGCCTTAGCAACGATAGTACTATAGTTTGGACTCAGCACCCGTTCACACGGGGGTTGTTAAGGATCTTTTACTTGCATGGATTACGGTGGTAATCATGTATTGCGAACTGCCTCGGGCAGTCAACCCGCAGTCATTGGTATCGATGGATCTATGTCGATAACTAACGTGCTTCATTTCACTATGTGTATGTGTTGGTTATGCGTAAACGAATTCGAACTTTATATGCTATTATCAAACTTGTATGCTCACCTTTACATGATATGTATTGACTTTTATTTTAACCTATGTGACAGGTGCTTAGGACGCACACTTGGTAGGAATTTGAAGCTAGAATAAAGCTTTAGAGCCCAACAAATAGTTGTCTGTAGTGGTCAAACTAAGGGTCTCTAGAAGCAGATAAACAATTGCTTTATTTTGAAATCTGAGTTATCGGAACGGAATATTTGCCTAAGATTTTTGTCTGTAATAATTGTTTTACTGTTTGAGATACGGTATGGGACGTATTATTTAAATTGAATGGTATTGATAATTGTTATGGAAACTTCTGGACAATCTGTTTCGCTCAGTGCCATGCCCCGATGATTCCGCCATCGGTTGGGGTGTGACATAGGTAATCAAGTGAGATAGGTGGAATCCAAGTTGTGGAAACAATGTTCCAATGTTGACACATTTACCATAACTCAAGTCTTTCAACATTGAAGGTTGAAGATTTGGTTCGGTTTCTCTCATCTTAGAGATTGCTTAGGGTCTTTGTATATGTAAGAAAGAGGTATAAAAACATCATACTTTCTGGAACAAATCTTCAATCCAACCTATCCAAACAATGAAATGTGTGGCAGTTTGAATATGTTCCAAGAGAATGTAGGATGAACATGGTTTTGTAAAGTTTATAAAACAGAAAGTATATCCAACTTTGGACCTCGAAAATGGTGATGTACCACTTTTTTTTACCTTGGCAAACATTGGGTAACATCCCTAGAAGTTGTCCAAGTAGATTGAAGAAGAAAAACAAGAAGAAATGAAGAATAATAGTGCTCAAAACTTACTGTTTTAAGACTTAGCACAATATACCAAACTTGGAAGTATTTAGAATGTTGAGAGGATTTGAGAGTTGTTTTGAGGTGTGTAAAGAGAATAGGTGTTGTGGAAGGCTTGTATTTATAATAGAGGATTAGGGTATGGTCTTAAATGGGTTAGTTGGAGGTTAGAGTGGAGGGAATGTTCAAAAAAGGCCAAACCCGCCCATTTGCGACTATTCTATTGTCAGACCCCCTTACGGACCGAAAGGGGGAAGGAGATACGATCCGTAAGACCCCCCCAGAACTTTGGAAATTTCATTTTAGTTCCTTCACTTGTTGGGTTGGTCATTATGTGTCATAAACGTATAGTTAAGCATGTTTTGGTTAATATAAAGTGTAAGTAAGTACGTGTAACGTATGTGATATGTATGAATGGTATTCCAAAAAGTATAAACTTGGTGTACGCCTCGGTTTTGTAATGTATTCGATGATTGATAGCATGAATGATAAGTATGAATTTAACATGGTTGATATAAAAATATGAATTTCCATTATGATCAAAGTTTCGGATTACAAATGTGGAATGAAATACAAATTACAAGACAATTGGAAATACATCGGAAAATACGGAACGTTACATTACAATTGCTCATCGGGTCATATCCACATCGGCTAACCATATATGACAATCGCACATAAACACCAGTATCAACAAACCCAAGTACCTTAAACATGATTACGTGTCCAGTTTCACAAAATAAAATACCCACAAAAGTGAAGCAGGCCAACGGTTTAAAAACTCCAAAAAAAATGTCAACAAATAAAGAATCCCACATGTTTTATGCGGGCTTACTTGACCTTTCCAACAAAATAAAATGCCCACAAAGCAACATGTACAACAAATAAAGGCCAAAAAAATGAAGCATGATGTACAACACCACAATACATAAGAAACTTATAAATTAATACAATATAAATATAAATATTCCAAATACAAACGGTTTCATTTGCGTTGAATCAGATAATGATTAATGGTTGCACCTTATCTGGTTGCTTGTCTCAAGCAAGATCATCATCACCAAAGTCGTGTACCACCCACGTAGCTCAGCAACGCATCATAGCTTAAAAAATGAAAATTTACAACCAACAATTACTCAACACAGGCAACGTACAACAAACTCCATGTATAATTTGCAATCGCCACAACAATAGTTAACCAAAAACACAACAAAGCTTAGCTAGGCATCAAAGCTCTTAAAACAGCAAAATCCCAAGTAATAGTAGTCGAACATATCCCGTAGACCAAAACATTCCAAGTAAGAGTCACTAATATCAAACCCACAAACATATTAATCAAAACTCTATTCAAGTCTCTCATATGTGTTACAAAACATCGTTATGGTGTGTAGGTTCTCGCGAACAACCAAGTCCGACATCTAAAGTATATAACCGCACAATTAGATCTCGGGTGAACTTTAATCCATCGCTAGCGACTATAAAGCAAGTCCAAATCATCAAACCAACTGAAGAGTCTAAAAACCATCACAAAATAATAATCCGAAACCAGAGTTCATTACAAAAAAAAATGCATTTGAAATCGGCTCAAATACCGATAAGGAAAACGAAAATCACGAAGGAAACATAACAACAGCTCGTACACAACACCAAACAATGTAAATCAAATCCATCCAAAAAAGAACATTACATCTCGGATGAGACCAAATTAATCCTCATCGACCTTTCCAAATCAAAAACAAAAATAGGTCACCTCATCTTCTCCGTTGAGACCACAACATCCAAAAACAAATCATCGGGAAACCACCACACCAAACAATAGATCTACAGCTGTTTAAAGCACAGTTGGGAAACCACCACACCAAACAACCATAAATACTCACCTATTATATCTGGCGATGAGAGAAAAAAGAAGAGAGAAAGGCATACAAGAGAAGAGTGATGTAAGAAAGGGTTTAGAAACCCCCAAAAACAATAGGTGCTGTTTGTTTTTTGGCCAGAAGCACTTCTGGCCACTTACGTCTGCGTCGCGCAGACACGCGCAGACCTTTGGGTCCTGCAGCTTGTTTGTTTTCCAGAAGCACTTCTCACATTTTACCTCTTCCCCACATCTTCCCCATGCAGACATAAGCCCACATTTTCTCACCTCTTCTCTATTTCAAAACACAGATATGTCTCTGCTCTCTTTCATCTTCAACTTAGAAACCCTAATCTTATCCTCCACCTCCATATCCTCTACAAACACACACCACAGTCGATCTCTCTCCCTCACACATGGTCGCTGGAATCCAGCGACGGTGCCGACTCTGAAAAACCCACACCCCCTCCGACCTCCTTTTCGTCTCACACCCAAAATCTCATCTCCAAACATGCTCACCCCTCGTCTCCTCTGCCAGCTCCGACGATCGGAGCCGCGCCTCCAGCGACCTCGGGGTTTGTTGGTTTCCAAGCTTCCATTTGAGTCAACCGATTACAAGTGTGTGGTTGATGCGGGTGGTGAATGGTGGTGGCGCGGAGCGGCATCGGAGAGAGGAAGTCAGAGAGAGGAGAGAGAGGACGGAGAGGAAGAAGGGGGTGGTGGAACGACGAAGGCGGCGATGGTGGTTGCGACGGGGGTGGGTTCTTGGAGTGGGGGCTAGGGTTTGCGGTGGTGCTTGGCTTCGCGGCAGGAGACAGGGGGCGGTGGTGCTTGACGGTGGTTGTTGGTTGTGGTGGTGGCAGATGGACGGTGGAGGAGGTGGTGGCGGAAGGTTGTGGTGGTGGTGGTGGTAGATGAAGCAGAGAGAAAGGAGTGTTCCGTGTGTGTGTTGTGTGTGTTGTGAAGTGGTTTTTGTAGAAGTAAAAAAAACAAACCTTCTTCTCCTTGCAGACCGCAGACCTTTGGTCCACCTCTTCTCCTGCAGATGTGGTCCGTATACTGCAGACCTTTTACATCTGAAAAAACAAACACCACCATAGTGTCAATAACTAAACAAGCCCACAAGTTTTAAAGCGGTTGACACAACCCGCTCACAAAAATAAAGTACCTACAAAGCAACAAGTACAATAAATAAAGCCTAAAAATACCCACAAAGTAAGATGTAGAACAAATAAAACCCAAAACACTTAAAAAAATAGATACAACACCTCAATGCAAAAGCAAATTATAAATTATAATACTATATAAATTTGACACGGTTAATAATTTAAGAGTTTAGGAGTATTTATTGAATAAAATAATTAATAATTTACATACAACTTTATAATATTTTTAAGAAAAAGAAAACAACAAACATGTAACAATAATGCTTGTTGAAACAAAAGTTTGATAGAGTTAATTGTCATTTTCGCCCCTGAGGTTTGGGCACATTTGTCATTTTCGTCCAAAATGACAGTTTGGTACCATTTTGCCCCTCACGTTTGACCATTTTTGCCATTTTCATCCAAATCTCTAACCTAGTTAAAAAGTTCTGTTAAATGAGAATTTTTTTAATTTAATTTTTTATATTTACTCTATAAAATATAATAAACAATTATGTTCTTTTTAAATAAATAAATAAAATATATGTATATATATAAAAATACACACAGATCACCATCTCCATCTCTCTCTCTTCTCTCTCCTCTCTCATCTCCTATCACCGCCACCACCGTTCCCCACCACCTCCACCACCATTCCCCACCGTTACCCACTTCATCTTCAACATTACCCCCACCACCACCACCATCAAATCGCATACGGAGACCACCACCACCACCACCATCAAATTGCATACGGAGACCACCACAACTTTCTGGTTTAGGGACCGGAAGCCCTTTTCTTTGATTGCCCTTAAATTATGGTACATCAGTTTTCTAGGATTTTGACTAAAAGGAGAGGCTAAGAATGGAACAAAGCTGCATCCTCATTTTAATTTTTTCAGATTTTTATTTAGATGCTAAAAATTTGTAGCAGTTATAATTTAACTAAGACATAATACATATATAAAAAGTAAAAGTATATGTGAAACTTTGAGTTTTCGTGTGATGAATAGCGTTATTACACTAAGTAATTTGGCCGTTACAATTCATCACAATAAAATAGTGTGATGGTTTAGTGTATAAGTTGGAGAAGTTCTTTTGTACTTTCACACTAAAACAAACAGTGTATAATAATACTTTTAGTGCTAACATTGGAGATGCTCTATTAATTTTAGTAGTAGATTTGTGTCACTTCACTGAAATATGTAGGCTATGGTGGGGAACGGTGGTGGCGGTGATAGGAGATGAGAGAGAAGAGAGAGATGGAGATGGTGATCTGTGTGTATTTTTATATATATACATATATTTTATTTATTTATTTAAAAAGAACATAATTGTTTATTATATTTTATAGAGTAAATATAAAAAAATAAATTAAAAAAATTCTCATTTAACAGAACTTTTTAACTAGGTTAGAGATTTGGATGAAAAATGGCCAAACGTGAGGGGCAAAATGGTACCAAACTGTCATTTTGGACGAAAATGGCAAATGTGCCCAAACCTCAGGGGCGAAAATGGTAATTAACTCAGTTTGATATGACATCTTTTCTTTATACTATAAACAGAAATTTCAATAGAATAATTATGTTTATGATGGATATTTGTTAGGTGTGTCTCCCTTGAGACTAAAGGGTATGGAGAGCCTCATCCCCATGGGGATGGACTGCCACATCAGCGCCACGTAGGCTCGGCTTGGAGGGGATGGACCTAGAGGGGTGGGGGATGAACCCCTTTATATATATATGTATGTATGTATAGATGTGTGTGTGTTAGGAGAGAGGAGAGAGGCACGGCTCATCCGGCTGTGGTGAGTCGGCCTTGCCGAGCCGAGCCCAGACGGGGCGGTGTGGGGGACCGGCGCCGGTCCTAGCCGGGCCTCAGCCGGCCCCCATACCCTTTAGTCTGATGCATATTCTACTAATTTATTAAAACAAGAATTACGACCCGCCGCAATGCGGCGGGGATTCTTTAGTTATAACTAAGTCGATTTAGGACGCATACGTTATCTTGAACCTGTCAAACAGGGAAGACGATGTAAAAATGTTCACACACACGCATGTTGCGTCGTGTTAACTCGCAAAATTTAGAACGAAACGTAAAAACGCTAAACCAAGGACGCACGTTGCGATGTGTTAAGTCACAAAATTTAGAACGAAGCATAAAGCGAAAAATTTGCGGAAAATGAAAACTATAAAGGACCAAAGTTGAAAGTAAATAAGTTGTGAGGATAGATTGCAAAAGATAAAAAGTTTTTTGTTAAAAGTAAAAAAAAAAACAAATAGTTTTGGGTTAAAAGTAATTTATGAAATACTTTTGAGTGAAAAGTAAAAAAAAAATCATTTTTTTTAAACCCCCAAAGCCAAGGTTACAACAACCATATGCATAACCATTTTTTCTTTAAAAAACCCTCAAATCCAAGATTACAACACATAAGTAAAAAAAATCAAAGTAGTTAAATCGCAAAAGATGGAAACTTTTGAATTAGAAGTAAAAAATCAAATTAATCAAAGGGGTTAAATTACCAAAGATTAAAACTTTAAACTTAAATTGTCAAAGATTAAAACTTTAGGGTTAAGAAGGAAACAAAGATTAGAAGTTTAAACTTAAATTGCCAAACATTAAAACTTTAGGGTTAAAAAGAAAAATTTCTATTTTTTTTTAAAGACTCCCAAAGCTAAAGGTACAATCTTCTATGCACATATAACTTGCTTACCACCCACCGCAATGTGGCAGATATTCATTAGTTATATATCAAATTAGATAAAAGTCAAATATCTCTTACATGACCGTGAACCTGTGTGTAAAACATAAAAAGAATAACTAAGTTGATATCTGACCCGCGTGTTGAGACAAACTTATCAAACGGGGGAAATATATGCGTTGCAAAAGGCCTGTCAAACGGGAAAAATAGATGAAAAAACGTTGAAACCGCACACGCACGTTGCGGCGTGTTAACTCAGAAAATTTAGAACGAAACGTTAAACGGAAAACTTGCGAAAGATGAAAAGTATAAGGGACCAATGTTGAATGTTAAAAAATTTAAATTGCAAAAGATATAAACTTTTAATTATAAGTGAAAAATCAAGCTAATTAAAGGGTTTCAAATTACCAAAGAATGAAACTTTAAACTTATTTTTGCCAAATATTTAAACTTTAGGGTTAGAAAAGAAAAATCTAATTTTTTTTTTGAAAAACTCCCACAACATATAGTACAAGTTGCATATGCATATATATGTTGCTTTTTTATATAGTTTATAATTCTACTCAAGTGTTTAGAAACTGTATAAATTTGTCGCAGTCATGGATCTGTAAATTAGGGTGAAGGGAGTGGTTAAACAGGTGAAAGTGGCAAACTTTAAAATGGACCAATCAGAGTGTGCCAAGTCAGCAAGTGTGAAGAGTTTAAACTTTGGTGAAAAGTGTTGGCAGTGGTGTAGACACTTGAAAGTGGCAAACTTTTTTTTATTTTTTTATCTTTAAACACCCCTTCACCACCACCGGTTCCACCACCACCACCGGTTCCACCACCACCCCTTCACCATCACCACTCGCCACCACCACAACCGGTTCCACCACCACCACCGGTTCCACCACCTCCTGTTCACCACCACCGGTTCCACCACCTCCTGTTCACCACCGCCGTAGCAACACCACCACCGCCACCGGAAACCACCGCCACCAGTCGCCGTATCAACACCACCATGCAGAGATGCACAGAATTCCATGCTCCAATCATTAAAATCAAGCTTTCCCGCATCGGTGAACCTTTGCCAAGTTGTTTGGTTTGCCGAGCGGCAAAGGTGGCCGGCGGCGGTGTTGCCGCGCGGCAAACACCTTTGCCGAGTGGTTTCCCGCACCACTCCCTTCACCCTTAGATAATTAGTCAAGGTGTTGATGCCTTGACAATAAATTAGATAATTAGTCATGTCAAGAGAGTTGGTAATAAAGTATAGCAATTATTGATATTAGACAAAAGTAGGGTTATTCAATCGCTCCATGCCTTAGAGCATTCTCATCCAATCCATCAAATTATACATTCATTTCACTAAAAAACAACTCCTATATCAATATATTTTCACTAAAAACAAATACTTTTTATATCTCCTTTTCAATTAAATAATATTATCATTACATTTTTCTCTCTCCTTCACTCACAACCACTTTCAATATATATTAAAAAAATTATACTGGATGAACAGTGTCCCCCCAAATATACAGATGAACAGTAACATTTTCTCTCTCCTCCACTCACAACCATTTTTTATACCCTTTATAATATAAAAACTACCTCTCACATATTTTGATGGTTTGAATGAGAATGCTCTTACGCTCGCTCTAGAAATGCCTTTTCGATTTTCGATGTAAATATGTCGATCGGTTCGGTTCGGTTTGTAAAATGAGCCAAAAACGAGAAATGGTCCGCTCTCCTCGAATCATTTTTTTAATTTATTATAGACACACACAAATAAATTGTATTTATAATTTTATATGTATCATTGACCACTCTATTGGACTTTGACCCACTATATACAAATAATAGTAAGACCCTAAGGCGCTAAGCGCCAGTCTTTCACTCAGATAGTCTGTCCATCGCTTCATTGTCTCCAGCTCTCACCCTAAGTCGGTCATCTCCCCCTTTCACTGTCATGGTTCTCTACATACGGCCCATCGCCTCATCGACTACAACCTTAGCCTCATCATCGGCTATAACATTGTCATTCATGAAAAAATATTATTATTAGAAATGTGACTATTTTTTAAGAATAAAAACTTGAAACCCAACATTGTCATTGTCTCTCTCAGTCTCTCTATGCAAACTTATACCAAATGGTACACTAGACACTAGGGTAGACTAAACCATTCATCGCTCACTTGATGTTCGATGAGAAATTTACTGCTTGAAAAATGCTCTTTCTATTTTTGACTAGGTTTGTAAATCAGCCAAGCACGAGCAAAGGTTCGCTCGGCTCGTGAACAGCCTTAGACAGAAGCAATGGTGTTCGTCGAATCAAATAACGAACTTTTGAATTTCTGAAATGGAATATTTCGAATATTTTTTTGCTTGGATTTAAATTCGATTATGAATTGGTCAATTCGATTCGAATAAATTTGATTTGTTTCAAATTGATTTAAAATAGGTAAATTTATTATGAGCTATTTGGGCTTGGTAATGGGCTATTTTAGGACTTAGATTTAATTTATACTATAGGCCAAATTAATTTTATATGTGTGTATTATATATAGGGAAATTGGCATCTAATAATCCTTAGTAGACATCATCGGCCATTGGCAGTCCCACTTTTGAATATCCCACTGCCATTGCAACCTTTCACTTATTTTTCCTCCACCGGTCCTCGTTAAAAAAAAAAACTTAATGGAGTTAATTTTTTTCCTAATTACAATTAGATGTTTTGGGGCTTTTGATCAAAACGACGATACGAGTCGATTGATGTAAAACTTATTTTGAAACGGTGCTCTAAACAGAGAGTTCCAAAAGCAGAATTCCATAGTTGTAATGTTGACATTGTTTGTGATTTCATAATTTTCAATATGACATAGCAAAGATCGAACATTTCATAGTTTTAAAGTTTACTCTGTTTGTGACTTGAAAAGGGAAAAAGACTTTTGTGACAACCCTCAAAATTACATGTATCCGTACGATTCATTAATGTTAATTAAAGTGCTTGATGTCTGTGCTGAATTACTTAACTGCTTTCTGATTACTGCGTCATACTTACATGTGCTTTTTAACATACTAGTCTTGTGCAGAAAATTGACTAAATGGTCATGTATGCTTTCCTAAGTGTTGGGAATTAAAAGTGTTACAAAAAGATATATATAGGGCACTATATGGAATAACTTAGCACTTTAACGGAACGGTATCTAACCGAACAACCGGACATTACCCGGAACACTAAAATATTACCAGAAACATTGTTTCACTTTTTTCTGAGCTAGTTATGGTTCCCGAGCACTGTAACACACTAAACATTAGATCTTACACTTAACACCTTCCACTAATTAAATTATCTACCAATAATTTTTCATTTACCCCCCCCCCCCTTTCGAGTAACCGTCCCCTAAGGGACCCCACTCACCAAGATTACTTCAAATCTTCTTGTATCTTCTACAATCTTTCATTGGATTTTGTGAGATCATGACTTGATTGTGCTTGTAATCCATGAAACACTTTACCTATTGGTTAATAACACTTAGTGGAATTATAAGAATTCAACACTTACCAACTTCAACTAAAACATTTTCCTCCCTTCCCCATAAGCTACGTCCGAAGATCCCCTATATACCATCTCCATTTTCGATTCTTGTTCAACCAATCCAAACTTCATTCAAGGTGATACAAGGTGGTTTAGAAGGTGTGGAGCACTCGGAACTTGAAGGACCACCTTCGTTTGCTATTATCCTTCACATTTTCACTAGTGTTCTTCCCTAGCTTTAAGCTAGTTGTAAGCTTCTTTGATCTTTGTTTACTCCATGTTTTTAGTGGTTAAAAGTTATTGTTTGTCGATTTATACAAGAACACTAAGAATCATACACTTAAAACTTGAACATAAAGGTTACATAAAATGGAATCTTGAAGATGTAAAGTTGTCTTGATTGTGTTATTGTCTACTTGATGATTACTAGTAATATGGTGATTGATCATCATAGTGAACTTGTTAGATCATGATTAAAAACATGATTTAACAAGATAAGTGGTGATTATGTGGTTACATAAAGTAATCACCTACATGTTTGGACATGAACTTGGACCTAAAATGATTTCTTGTAAAATAACAAACAAAGTGATCTAGCAATCTTGTAGATCTAAAACTTGTGAACGATTTTCAAGAGAACCAAGTTTAAAAGGATGATTTTTAGAAGAACATGGTTTTTACTAAACCTACACTATTTTTAAATAACAACATAAGTGTAGAAATACTTTTAACATAGGAAGATGTTATAAGTAAACATTTTTGTAAATTATATTTACAAGTTGTGAACATCTAAAAATCCCGAGAATGAGATTTTAACAAAAGTAAACACACTTTGGAGGGTAACTAAACCCACTAAACGCCTTACCAAGTTACTACGCGTTTTTATGAAACTTCAAGTTCATGTTGGTTTGTAAATGGAATAGTTTGCTCTTGGTAAATTGTTGTTGATTGTTGAATGATTTTTCGGAAAAGAAAATGATATGCTTATTAGCATGGACGCCTCCATTTATAAAGGAGACTCTGGCGAAATTTTCTAAAAACTCCAACACATAGAAAATATTTTCTAACAAGTGTTACAAATGTATTTTTGACTATGATCTTTCCACAAAAGTCAGAATGTGACGTTTGAATTATGTGGTATGTGATAGAAGTAATGAGTAGATAAACCGTACGTAGGATACGTGTTATGCATGCACAAGAAATTGATTGTTATCTGTACTTTATTAGGACGTGCTTGATTTCTGATTATTAGAGTAACTAATCTAACCGAGCAAACCAAGGTGAGTTCACACTTTCTACAAGGCATGGGAATCCCGGTGGTATGGGAATGGGTTAAGAAACTAAAATGGAACCTACATATCCTCCTTGGGTAGGATATGTACCGCCATCCTCCATAGGTAGGATGCCAATATTAATCCTGCGTATTCTCCTTGGGTAGAATACGTATGTTCGTCCTCCTTGGGTAGGAAAACAACCTTAAACTACTAGCCAAAACTCTATCACCTAAGTCCCTCATTTTATATCGACTTAATCGCCGAGGCCGATGGCGAGCGGGTCATTAGTTAATAGCGCTATTAGGTCTAACAAACCTCACACCGTGCCAGTCGGACGGGCGTGTACTAATGGACTATGGCAAACTGTCAATGATGATAGACATTGACGTAGGGCACAACTTACTTTCGTTAGTAGTCGATATGGTAACGGTCTAGTGGTTCACATAGGGAAGCCCCCACTGATTATGGAAATGGTTTGGGTAATAAAGAAGGAACTGGTTAATCATATTTTCAACTATGGGGTAACCCCCAAGGCAAGTAAGCCAGCAATAGACAAACCATGTTTTCGGAAACAACTTAAAACTAAACAACCAACTGTGAACTCACTCAACTTTGTTGTTGACTCGTTGTTACATGCCTTACAGGTCGTTAGATGCTTATGGAGTTTGCACGAGGAGGAGGTCGTTGTGGGATATGGACTGTTATGTTCCGTGCTTAACATTTGAACTTTATGAACTTATTAAACTTATGTTTTGGTTTTACCTTTAATGCTTTCGTTGTTTAATTTGAACTTGGTTAACTAGCTTTTGATCACCAATTATATTGTGTGGTTGGATTTTATCTATCTTAAATACATTGTTCAATATGATTGGTGGCTTGATCCTGGTCATGTCACACCTCCAAGCGGTGATACTCCGCATGGTGGATTTTGGGGGTGTGACAGATTGGTATCAGAGCCATTGGTTATAGTGAACTTGGTTTTAAAATGGGAAAAGCTTTTTGACAAAACCAGACTATAACCTGTACAGTGCTCAACGATCCACAACGACGCTTCGCTCCACGTGCAAGACTCGACACAATAGGTGGTACGAATTATGTGTATATTGTCTGTTTGATAGTTCACATAGTGCATTAGTTAACGTGATAATTGCTATTTGAGCCTTGTGCGCTTACTCTCTTCTGACGTCCCACGCTTACGCACTTTTGCGGCACTTTTCTCACTTACGTTGCTTCGCTGTGAAGATCATGAACGGACGCGGAGGACGTGGTGGTATCAACCTAACTCAAGCCCAGTTGATGGCTTTGATCAACGAACGAGTTGCTGAGGCACTCGCAGCAGTCCCAGCAGGAGGTATAACCTGCTATTTCGACCTATCCTAGGATGTTTAGATCCTACTCCCGCGAACCAACTCTCGTGTTTAATCTTGTCATTTTGTTCTCGCGCGATAGGTCAGCATGCTCAACCTCCCGTATGTACGTTCAAAACATTCATGGATTGCCGACCTAGTACTTTCAGCGGCACAGAAGGAGCTGTAGGCCTTCTTCACTGGTTCGAGAAGATTGAGTCTGTTTTTGAGATGTGTGAATGCCCTGAAGATCGTAGGGTGAAATATGCTACTGGAACACTCGAAGGTGCTTCGTTAACCTGGTGGAAAGCACAGGTTCAACTGCTAGGGTTGGCGGTTGCTAATGCCACCCCATGGAATGACTTCAAAGAACTGATCAAAGAAGAGTACTGTAGTCGTGACGATATCCACAAGCTAGAGGTGGAATTTTTCAATTTGAAGATGACGGGGTCTGAAATCGAGACATACACAAAGAGATCGAACGAATTAGCTATCTTGTGTCCCACTATGGTGGATCCTCCTATCAAGCGTATCGAGCTGTACCTTAAGGGTTTGGTTCCAGAAATTCAGAGCCACGTGACCTCAGCTAATCTTGGCACCATTCAGCAAATCATCCGGTTGGCTCATCGTCTCACTGATCAGGCAGTTGAGCAGAACAAGCTGCCCAAGCGTATTAGCGCTACTACTACCGATGCTCCCAGTGATAACAAGCGCAAGTGGGATGGAAATTCGGGCAAGGGTTCTACTTCAGTTCAGTCTCAGTCCCAGCAGCGAAAGACTGATGACTACTAGAGTCCTGGTCTGCAATCTTCTGGTAGTCAAGGACAGGGTGGATACCGAGGGAACCACCCCAAGTGCAACCGGTGCAACAAGCATCATAGCGAATAGTGCCACAAGGGTCGTTGTCTGAGGTGTAACAAGTTTGGTCATGAAGCAAAGGATTGCAGGGGCGCATGACCAGCAAATCAGAATCGCCAACAACAACAACAAGCTCCACAGAACCACCGGCAGCAGCAACAGCAGGGCAATAAAGGATGCTTTCAGCGTGGCGTTGAAGGCCACTTTAAGAGGAACTGTCCTCAGCTGAACCAGAATCAGAACAACAACAACCAAGGAAACGGGAACAACAATGGAGGCAGCAATGGAGGCAACAACGGGGGTAACATTAATGGCAATGGTGCCAGGGGACGTGTTTTCGTGCTGGATCAGGGTGATGCAAGGAACGATCCCAACGTTGTGATGGGTAAGTTCCTTCTGGACAACTTCTTTGTTACTGTTTTATTTAATTCGGGTGCCGATACTAGTTATGTGTTCTTAAAAGCTAGCCAAATGCTTAAGCGCACTCCAACACTTTTGAACACCAAACACACGGTAGAACTAGCAAACGGTAAAAGTCTTGAAGCCACACACATAGTTAAAGGTTGTAACCTCGTCTTAGCTGGTCAGACCTTCTCTATCGGTCTTATTCCTATCGTACTTGGTAGTTTTGACATCGTTATTGGGATGAATTGGCTATCTCATCATCAAGCGGAGATTATTTGCAAGGAGAAAATCATCCGCATTCCTCGTTCTGGTGAAGAACCTCTCATGATTTATGGCGACAAGAGTGGTGCTGTTGTGGGCATCATCTCTTTCCTTACGGCCCAGAAGTGTTTGCGAAAGGGCCACACTGCTATTCTAGCCCTCGTTTCCGATACATCTTCGAAGGAAAAGAAGATAGAAGACATTCCTATTGTGCGCGACTTTCCTGAGGTATTTCCTGAGGAATTACCTGGTCTTCCGCCTCATCGTCAAGTTGAATTTCAAATCGAGCTAGCTCCTGGAGCAGCGCCCATAGCTCGAGCACCTTATCGTCTAGCTCCATCAGAACTTGAAGAACTGTCCACGCAACTACAAGAACTCTTGGAAAAGGGTTTCATACGTCCTAGCTCTTCGCCTTGGGGAGCTCCAGTGTTATTCGTGAAGAAGAAAGACGGTACCTTCAGAATGTGTATTGACTACCGCGAACTCAACAAGGTGACCGTGAAGAATCGTTATCCTCTTCCACGCATTGATGAGTTATTCGACCAGTTGCAAGGGTCGAGTTTCTATTCCAAGATTGACCTAAGGTCAGGCTACCATCAACTGAGAGTCCGAGACGAGGATATCTCTAAAACAACATTCAGGACTCGTTATGGACGTTACGAGTTTCTGGTTATGCCTTTTGGATTAACGAATGCACCTGCAGTCTTCATGGATCTCATGAACAGAGTGTGCAAGCCTTACCTGGATAAGTTCGTTATTGTATTCATCGACGACATCCTGATCTATTCTAAGAGTCAGGAAGAACACGAACGACACCTGAGACTTATGTTGGAACTCCTTCGAACAGAGCAGTTGTATGCTAAATTTTCGAAGTGTGACTTCTGGCTTCGTGGAGTCCACTTTCTAGGCCATGTGGTAAACAAGGATGTGATTCATGTGGATCCATCCAAGGTAGACTCAATCAAGAACTGGCCTGATGTAACACCACGAAAATTCACGTCCTATAATGTGTTGACACGTGTCATAAGTTTGAACGTGTGAAAGAATGTTATAAAAGGACTAAAGTTGACAAACATGGAAAGTATGTGAATATACGGGTTCTAAATGTCAACAGTGAATAAATATACTTCATAATAACCCTACATGATGTTTATAACATCAAACGAATAAATCATGGATCAAGCGAAGCTAAAAGTGAGAGATTACAAACTACAGGGGTTAAATGTGTCAACATGTTTAAGTTATACCTCTGAGTGACCTTTTAGCAAACCCGAAGCTTTGTAACTGTAAATTATGCTCACTAGAATGCACGATATAAATTTCATAAAGTTTCGTTTTCGTATGAGAAAGTTATGATCAAATTCGTATGCGAGGGGTTAAAGCGTTAACGTTGAAAGTTATGACTTTTCGGGTTAACCAGAAATGTCCAAGGACTTGGCAAAGTGGGAACAAGTCTTAAAGCCCTTGTAGATAAATATAAAGGGGTCAAATTGCAAGAATTAGGGTTGTTGCCCTTTCGAAAGGCCAAGGGACAAAGATGTGGAAAATAGAAAATGAAAAATCTGTATATGAGGTCCAGGCGGGCCGCGTAAGAGATTAAGATATCTTACGCGGGCCGCGTCAGACATACAGTATCAGCAACATCAGACAGCAGCCTGCAAACGCGCGTAACCGACCTTTAAACAGATATTTCTCATTATGGGCGACCCCTAAGTGGCTCCTAGGATCTTAGGGACAAGTGTTGATGATCAGGAACCATTGCTAGCTCTTGTTGTCCATAATCTAAGTGCTTATGAGCACTATAAAAGGCCACAAGGTTTCAACTTTGAGCTCACACCTTCCTTCAGCATTCTGATCGATTTCTGGAGCTTAAGAGCAGACTCAAGTGGTCACTAATCAAGCATAGGACTTCAGTAAGTATGCTTAACCCTTCTTAATTAAGTTTTAGCTTAGTATTAGCTTAAAAGTCAAACCGTCGTAATTAACGGTTTACTTTAAGATTAATCACTAATGGTCCAGTGATTAGTCGAATCAAAAGTAGTTACAAGTTGGTAATTAAGTGGGTAATAAACCCTCAAAAGGGTTCCCCCTGATTCCCACTCTAACTAGGTCAAATGTCGGGTCAAACTTGTATTTAAAAAGTCAACAGAATGTGTAAATTACAATTTATGCATAATTAGCAATGTAGAACACATACAACCTGTTTGATCATTAATATAACTTGGTAATTAGTGTAAGGACATGTCTAAACATGTTCAACCCGACAATTTCCTGTTTAGACCCGGTTCGGAACCGAAAGTCACATAGTTTGACTTATACTTTGACTTTCAGTTCTGACCCGTTATGGTATGTTTTAGAAGTACCTTAGAGCTTCATTTGGACCAGGTTACATGCTAGTATAACCCTCTGTGATTATACACCTCGGATCATTAGTTATCCAATTAATATGCATGATTCCGTTAATTGCCCATATGTTGACCATTATGCCCTTTTCACTCTAAAACGTGATTTTTGGAAATGTAAAAGAGTAGAAACCTTACTTACTGATATTTAAACTTGCATACAAAATTTGACATCAGTTTGAGGTGTAGATTGAGAGTTATGCTCATTAGCGTAATTAGAAGCTTATTTAGCGAGTAAACGACATATAGCCTATTTAAACCTACTTTTTTGTATCAAACTTATTACCCACTGATGTAATATATTATTTTAGGATTTTTGAAGATTTTTAATTAATTTTAGGCTGAGCATAACTAATAGTCGTAGGCTTAATCCGGTAATTGTCGGTTTTGCCCATACGGGCCATAAAATGAGTTTTACATATCTAAACAACTCCAAACCTTTTGCTACTGATCTTAAATGACAAATAAATTATTTTAAGCCTTCTGGAATAATAAAAATATCAGATTTATGTATCAAACCCAGAAATGGCTTCTAATCGCCTAATTAAGCGTTTTTAACGCATAGTATGTAATAAAAAAATATTTTAAACATACTAAGGGTGATACCTACTGATATTTGAGGTAAATTATAACATGTTAACAGTAAGAAAAAGTTGTTAAACTCAGACTTCAGTTTTGAGCTTTTTCGGCTTATGTGAAATTACCAAAATGCCCCTACGGTGCATAGTTTGGTTATAATTGATAAATTTCACATATATACTTTAACCTACTGATATAACTTAGCAAACTGATTATCTTTGCTGATTACATCAGACCTGTAACTCGGGATATTACCTAAACTCTTTTATCACCTTATAAATGACCAAACTACCCCTACGGGGCATAGTTTGTGTTTAATTTCATTTCGGGCATAATGAATGATATCTTACTGATGTCACAACATATTTGGAGCATATTAACTTAGGAAACCTGTAAATGACTCTCATTATTACCCGTTACGCTTATTACACGTACGGTTCGGTTTATGTAACTAGTTTACATAAATTAGCCGAAACGGGTCAAACCTTATCGGTTTTATCTCAAAATACAGAATGTGTATGAAATACCCATATTAAAAAAGTCTCTGAACTTGTCGGGTCTAAATCACATTCTATCCGGTCTTCGCTTAATCGTGCGTACAAACCGTGTCTTTGAAACTAACCGGTCTAAGCTTAAGCTTAACTACAGACCCGTTAGGATTCTAATAGGTTATTATAAACCTTCGTTCCAGATTAGGAGGACCAGTAAAAGCTACTTGCAATTTGCTTATTGTGAATTATACTTTGCTCAGGTAAATACTTTTAACTTATTTTTCCTATACGGGCTTGGGTCACGGTATATAGAATACCGCTTGATCGGGCATCAAATCTTCCATCGTTGGGTGGTTAATTGAATAATTTGATCGGCTCGTTTAAACAGTCTTGTTACTTAAAGCCTTTGGGGGGTTAATGACCATGTCCCGGATATCCTTGGCATCATTTTACGAAATAGCCACGACTTAAGCACGGTGTGTAGGCGTACACCCGTCAGTGCACAAAAGAATAATGTGGTGTGTCTATTGATCTTTAACCCGGACAAGATCCGGGCTACTGAACGCACAAGGAACATGTAATTCATTCACAAGATTATATATTTAAATAATTCTCCCAAGTTAAATAAAATGTTTATGCCACGTGCATCCAAATCAATTTTCAATCATTTTCTAAAATGAGTCAGTTGATTGTATTTACCAGTGTAAACTGACGTATTTTCCCAAAAAGATTAAATGCAAGTACTAAGCGTAATTGGCTGGGATTTCTCCTTAGCATCAATAGAAGTCTCGCAAGCTTAAGATGCCTAAAGTCTGTTGAACTATTGTTTCCATTTTGTTTCCGATCCGTCTGTGGATAAACTTCCGAATATTGTGACATTTGATATTACAATATTAAATTCGGTTGTATTATATCTTACAATTTGCTTCCGCTGTGCATATTATATATTGTGTTGTTTGACTATTATGTTGCCAACCACGTCACGATACTCCCCACCGGGCCCACCGGTGACACGTGGAAATCGGGGTGTGACAGGTTGGTATCAGAGCCAACACTGAGTGAATTAAACACTAGCCTTTTGTGTTTAATCTCAGTTACACAATTGCACATATCTAAACTTTCGAGTCTAGACAAATAACATAGGACAAATTCTACCTTGTTTGGTTTTTGTTTTGTCCTTTAATTTATATATATTCTTGTCGTTATCTCATGTGGTATTGACAGGATTAACAAAATGCCGCCAAGATTCTTCAGGAGAAGAAGACGCGGAAAGGGGCCAATCACCGCCCCCAATGACAACGAGGCAGGACCTTCGAATGTGCGAGCTCCTTCGACCACTGAGAGTGACGATCCCCGGCAAAACCGGAGGAACCTCTTTGAACCGGCTAGACAGTCGGTCTCACACAGTTCAACACCTCCTGTTCATAACCCTTATGGGCCACAACCGGAGTATGAGCCCAACAACCCGCAACCTTCCTACATACCGTTACATCGATCCTTATCGCATAATTCTTTTGGTGACCCTACACCAGTTTTTCGGGGCCGGTTTAACCCGGCAAACTACATAGCAGAACCAGTGGGTTTTAACCCATTGGGGCCGGAGGATCATTTTTCGGGAGATCACGCGGACGATATGGACGAGGATACGGACCCCGTCGAACCTGCCAGTGGTACACCAAACCACCCGATAGAGATCTCTGACGGATCTTCTTTCCACGGATCACCCTATGTTGGTCCAGATAGCTTTCAAGCTATGTTTACCAGGCACGAATGGTACTATACACCTCCTCGCCATTCACCGCCTCAGCAGCAGCAGGATCCCTCTGTGGATTCAAGATTTATGGCAGTCACGCCACCGCCTCCACCGCCACCAGTTCAACCGGCACCTCCACAACCGCCAAGGCATAGGAGAACCGGAGCGCGTATGTCTTCGCGAGCAGGAGACTTTCATTTCAGCTCTCCTCGTCAGTCAAGTGGCAGCCACTATCCGCCACATCAGGAGGACCCACAAATGGGTGGACCTTCTAACCCAGCTGTACCACAGCCACCACCGATGGGTTTTGACAACCCAATTCCAGCATACACGGGTTCTATGGCATACAACCCGTTTGAACCGCCGACTCACCACAACTACGGTTACGGTGAAGCCGACCCCTACATGGTAGCGGCAAATTACAACGCCTTTAACCCAGAAGGACCCTATGGCGCTCCTTGGGAAGTAGGGTACCCAACTCGTGGGTACCAGATATCTGCCAGACCTATTATACGGACGCAATCGCAGCCGCCACGATTTTCTCCCCCATAACGGGAGGAAATTCTTCAAAGACTGGATCAGGTTGAGCGGGACTATCGCCGCGACCGCTAGGAGAGACAAAGCTTCTTCCAAGGATTGACAAGCTTGATCAAAGGAAAGAGCAAGAAGGACCGCTGAATCCTTCCAATTGTTGTTAAGCCCCTGCATGGGCCAGTCTTACTGTATAAGCCCCTGCGTGGGTATGCTTGTTTGTTTTGACCCCTGCGAGGGTCTATCTTTCTGTAAACCCCTACGTGGGTATGTTATTTGTGTAAGTCCCTGCGTGGACTATTATGTTGATTAAGCCCCTGCGTGGGTATGTGTGTTATTAAGCCCCTGCGTGGGTATGTATGTTATTAAGCCCCTGCGTGGGTAAGTACTTGTTTAAACCCCTGCGTGGGTAAGTTGTTTGTTGAAAAGTCCCGTTTAGGGCAGCATGTAATCTTTTGAAAATTAATGGAATGTTATGTTTATAAATTTCATCTTGCTATTACATGCATAAAATATTATATATGAAATAAATAAATCAAAATCATTCCTTTTAATAATAATCTGCCTATTTAAATATTGAATAAGAATCTTAAGAGTGAAACCTAGCCTAAGTGTCATTATAAAGACCTGGCCATGATGGTAAGACCTGTTTAAAAGATTCAAATCCCGGTTAACATCTGAGAACATGTTAACACTCCTGGCAGACGTGATTCATTAAAATCACACACGTCATTCTTATTATAAGGATCTTTTTAAAGATTCCTAACCCAACTTAATGATCTCTGAATCATGGGTTTAGATCATCAATTAAGATGATCATATTTTGACCATACATGGTAATATAATGCCTACGGGCCTGCTCATTTCCATATGAGCCAAAAGACAGTGGTAGCGATGACTCCCTGTCAGATAAAGGTAATGAACTAGGTTCAAACCTTCATGCTTTGATTCTATGAAATCATAGCTTATAATTTATAAATGTCCTTGTGACTGGGCCTTTTGTGCCACAAATAAAACTGTTATTGTTTTATAATTAGGATAAATTGTAATAGAAATCCTAAATAAATATGATTAATAAATTAACCAAATATGGTCTCTGTTACCATGGTTAATGAATTACCCTAAGGGGCAATTCCATAATAAACTCCCAAATAAACTATTGTCCTTGTTTTCTGTAACAGTTCAATTAAAATGGCTAACTCAGAAGAGATAAATAGTCATCCAGTGGAGAACATTGATAACGCCCGGATTAATTTAACGGGTGCTGAATTGAAAGCGTTGGTAGACGACGCAGTTACAAAGGCATTGGAACGGCAGTACAAAGAGTATAGTGGGACTCGAAGTAGGACCCTATCTAAGCCGCATTCAAAGCCTCCTTCCAAGAAGGAAGAACTGAAGAAAGATGATGATCGACACTCCTCGAACCACCACAGTGCTCCATCTCAGCAGGTGGTACTAAACCAAGGACCCTGAGACAAGGGTTGCTCTTATAAATATTTCGTTTCCTGCAAACCCCGAGATTTCACTGGGGAGAAAGGAGTCATTTACTGTATGACATGGCTGGATGAGATGGACACAGTTGTGGATATCAGCGGATGCGCGGAGAGGGATATAGTCAAGTATGTGTCGCAGTCTTTTAAGGGTGAAGCTTTAGCCTGGTGGAGATCACTGATTCAAGCCACCGGGAAAATCCCATTGTACAACATGTCATGGGAGCAATTTGTTGCCCTTATCAAGGAAAATTACTGCCCTCAGCATGAGGTGGAGAAGATAGAGTCTGATTTTCTATCATTGGTGATGACAAACCTTGACTGTCAAGCTTACCTAACGAGCTTCAACACAATGTCCCGATTGGTTTCTTATCTGGTAACCCCGGAACCAAAAAGAATAGCTCGTTTTATCGGTGGTTTAGCCCCGGAAATCAAGGCAAGCGTGAAGGCTTCTCGGCCAGCTACTTTTAGATCTGTAGCTGACATATCCTTGTCCCTCACTTTGGATGCGGTCAGGCAAAGATCGCTGAGGAATAAGGAGGCTGAGAAGAGAAAACGTGAAGATGATAGTTCACGGAGATCGAACAAGAAGCACCGTGGGAACTGTGACAACAAGAAAGGATCTGAGTCAAGGAAAGATGGGCATCATTCTGGTGAGAAGCCCAAATGCAAGATTTGCAAGAAACAGCACTTTGGAAAGTGCAGACTCAAGTCGAACTCTCAGACTCAGTCGAAAACCTTTGCTTGTGGTATATGCAAGTCCACGGATCACAAAACCTTGGATTGCAAGAAGATGAAAGACGCAACGTGCTACCATTGCAATGAAAAGGGGCACATTAAGACCAACTGCCCTAAATACACCAAGAAGCCTGAAGAGGCCAAGAAGACTAATGCCAGAGTCTTCAGAATGGACGCAAAGGAAGCGGTTCTAGACGACAACGTTATTACAGGTACTTTCCTTGTAAATGATGTCTATGCAAGAGTACTTTTTGATTCAGGCGCTGATAAGTCTTTCGTTGATAATAAGTTTTGTGAATTGTTGAAATTACATGTCAGAACCTTAAATGTGAATTATGAGGTGGAGCTAGCAGATGGCACCCTAGAAACCGTCTCTACTGTGTTAGATGGATGTGTTATATCCATTAAGAACCATTCTTTTCCTCTGTCTCTACTTCCCTTTAAGTTGGCCGGTTTTGACATAGTTCTGGGTATGGACTGGTTATCTCATAACCAGGCCCAAATTGTCTGCAACAAGAAACAAGTGGTGATAAAGACTCCGTCTGGTGAATCACTTACCATTCGGGGAGATACCCAGTATGGACTACCTGAGCAAGTGACTATGCTCAAGGCTTCAAAATGTTTAAAGAAGGGTTGTGTCATCTACATGGCACAAGTGATTATTGATGAGCCTAAACCGAAGATAGAAGACATCCCTGTCATTTCTGAATACCCAGAAGTTTTTCCGGAAGAACTACCTGGTTTGCCACCAGATAGGCAAGTGGAATTCAGAATTGACATCATCCCCGGAGCAGCACCAGTTGCTAGAGCACCTTATAGGTTGGCACCAACGGAGATGAAAGAATTGAGGACACAGCTAGACGAATTGCTAGCCAAGGGTTTCATTAAACCTAGTTCGTCTCCTTAGGGAGCGCCAGTCCTGTTTGTCAAGAAGAAGGACGGATCGATGCGTCTGTGCATCGATTACCGTGAGCTTAACAAGGTCACAATAAAGAATAGATATCCTTTGCCCAGGATCGACGATTTGTTTGATCAGTTACAAGGGGCAAGTTATTTCTCGAAGATTGACTTGAGGTCAGGCTACCACCAACTGAAGGTTAGAGATGAAGACGTGCACAAAACAGCATTTAGGACTCGTTATGGTCATTACGAGTTCCTAGTGATGCCTTTTGGGCTCACTAATGCACCTGCCGCGTTCATGGATCTCATGAATCACGTATGCAAGCCTTACTTAGATAAATTCGTCATCGTTTTCATCGACGACATCCTTATCTACTCGAAGAATCAAGCTGACCATGAGAAACACCTTCGATGTATTCTCAAACTCCTGCATCATGAGAAACTCTACGCCAAATTTTCCAAGTGTGAGTTTTGGCTTCGAGAAGTCCAATTCCTTGGACATGTGGTGAGTGAGCGTGGTATCCAAGTGGATCCCGCTAAGGTTGAAGCAGTTATGAACTGGCAAGAGCCAAAGACGCCTACAGAGATTCGTAGCTTCCTGGGATTGGCAGGATATTACAGGCGTTTCATTGAAAATTTTTCAAGGATTGCTGCACCCCTAACCTGCTTAACTAAGAAGAAAGTTAAGTTTGTTTGGGGCCCCAAGCAGCAAGAATCCTTTGATATTCTGAAGCAAAAGTTGAGCAACGCCCCAGTACTGACATTACCAGATGGAATAGAAGATTTTGTGGTTTACTGCGATGCATCGCACACTGGCATGGGGTGTGTGCTTATGCAGAAAGGCAAGGTTATTGCCTATGCATCACAACAGTTAAAGGTGCATGAAAAGAATTACACCACCCACAACTTGGAGTTGGGTGCCGTTGTATTCGCACTAAAACTGTGGAGGCATTATTTATATGGTATTAAGTGTGTGATCTATTCTGATCACAAGAGCCTCCAGCATCAGTTCAATCAGAAAGATTTAAACATGAGGCAACGCCGTTGGATGGAGACTTTGAATGATTATGATTGTGAAATCAGATATCATCCCGGCAAGGCGAATGTAGTCGCCGATGCCTTGAGTCGAAAGGAGAGGGTGAAACCCATCCGAATCAATGCCAAGCGCATGGAGATAAAGAACAGTTTGACTGAATGGTTGTTAGCTGCACAGAAGGAAGCTGTGTTGGAAGCTAACTATCCTAATGAAAAGCTAGGGGTAACTGAGGAGCAGTTAACTCTTAGCAAGGACGGAATTCTAAGATTAAATGGACGAATATGGGTTCCAATTTATGGAGGACTTCGAGATGTCATCCTCCAGGAATCCCATAGTTCTAAGTACTCCGTTCATCCTGGAGCTGATAAGATGTACCAGGATCTAAGGGCAAATTATTGGTGGATAGGCTTGAAAAGGTCTGTAGCCACCTATGTAGCTAAATGCTTGACATGTGCGCAAGTCAAAGCCGAGCATCAGAAACTGTCAGGTTTGCTACAACAGCCTGAACTTCCTACGTGGAAGTGGGAAATGGTAACTATGGATTTTATCACCAAGTTACCTAAAACAAGGAAAGGAAATGATACAATATGGGTTATAGTTGATAGACTGACTAAGTCAGCACATTTCTTACCCATCAAGGAGACTTATAGCTCCGACATGTTAGCCCAGTTGTACGTTGATAAGATTGTAGCCTTACATGGCATACCTGTGTCTATTATCTCTGACCGAGATACTAGATACACGTCACATTTTTGGAAAAGCTTCCAACAATCTTTGGGAACGCGTTTGAATTTTAGTACGGCTTACCATCCTCAGACAGACGGTCAGAGTGAGCGTACTATTCAAACGTTAGAAGACATGCTACGTGCATGTGCGATCGATTTGGGTGGTAGTTGGGATAAGAACCTACCGTTAATCGAATTCTCCTACAACAATAGCTACCATACCAGCATTAAGGCTGCGCCTTTTGAGGCATTATATGGTAGAAAGTGTAGAACGCCCGTTTATTGGGCGGAAGTTGGAGATGTCCAATTATCAGGACCAGAGATAGTCTTTGAAACGACGGACAAGATTGTCCAGATTCGTGACCATCTCAAAGCTGCCCGGGATAGGCAGAAGAGTTACGCAGATCCAAAGCGTAAAGCTTTTCACTTCGAAGTAGGTGATAAAGTGTTGCTTAAAGTATCACCCTGGAAGGGAGTGATGCGATTTGGTAAGAAAGGCAAGCTAAGCCCGAGATACATAGGACCTTTCGAGGTTATCGAACGTGCCGGGTCAGTTGCCTATAAGTTAAACTTACCTGAAGAGCTCAGTGGAATTCACAACGTGTTCCACATCTGCAATCTGAAAAAGTGTTTCGCTGACGAATCACTGGTAATACCGCATACAGATGTGCACATAGATGAGAGCTTGAAATTTGTGGAAAAACCATTGTCGATTGAGGATCGACAGGTTAAGAAGCTTCGAAGGAAGCATGTGCCTATTGTAAAGGTCAAATGGGATGCCCGTAGAGGTCCTGAATACACGTGGGAGGTTGAATCCACGATGAAAGAAAAGTACCCTTATTTATTTCAGTAAATCTCAGGGTCGAGATTTCTTTTAAGGGGGTAAGGATGTAACACCTCAAAAATTCACGTCCTATAATGTGTTGACACGTGTCATAAGTTTGAACGTGTGAAAGAATGTTATAAAAGGACTAAAGTTGACAAACATGGAAAGTATGTGAATATATGGGTTCTAAATGTCAACAGTGAATAAATATACTTCATAATAACCCTACATGATGTTTATAACATCAAACGAATAAATCATGGATCATGCGAAGCTAAAAGTGAGAGATTACAAACTACAGGGGTTAAATGTGTCAACATGTTTAAGTTATACCTCTGAGTGACCTTTTAGCAAACCCGAAGCTTTGTAACTGTAAATTATACTCACTAGAATGCACGATATAAATTTCATAAAGTTTCGTTATCGTATGAGAAAGTTATGATCAAATTCGTATGCGAGGGGTTAAAGCGTTAACGTTGAAAGTTATGACTTTTCGGGTTAACCAGAAATGTCCAAGGACTTGGCAAAGTGGGTACAAGTCTTAAAGCCCTTGTAGATAAATATAAAGGGGTCAAATTTCAAGAATTAGGGTTGTTGCCCTTTCGAAAGGCCAAGGGACAAAGATGTGGAAAATAGAAAATGAAAAATCTGTATATGAGGTCCAGGCGGGCCGCGTAAGAGATTAAGATATCTTACGCGGGCCGCGTCAGACATACAGTATCAGCAACATCAGACAGCAGCCTGCAAACGCGCGTAACCGACCTTTAAACAGATATTTCTCATCATGGGCGACCCCTAAGTGGCTCCTAGGATCTTAGGGACAAGTGTTGATGATCAGGAACCATTGCTAGCTCTTGTTGTCCATAATCTAAGTGCTTATGAGCACTATAAAAGGCCACAAGATTTCAACTTTGAGCTCACACCTTCCTTCAGCATTCTGATCGATTTCTGGAGCTTAAGCGCAGACTCAAGTGGTCACTAATCAAGCATAGGACTTCAGTACGTATGCCTAACCCTTCTTAATTAAGTTTTAGCTTAGTATTAGCTTAAAAGTCAAACCGTCGTAATTAACGGTTTACTTTAAGATTAATCACTAATGGTCCAGTGATTAGTCGAATCAAAAGTAGTTATAAGTTGGTAATTATGTGGGTAATAAACCCTCAAAAGGGTTCCCCCTGATTCCCACTCTAACTAGGTCAAATGTCGGGTCAAACTTGTATTTAAAAAGTCAACAGAATGTGTAAATTACAATTTATGCATAATTAGCAATGTAGAACACATACAACCTGTTTGATCATTAATATAACTTGGTAATTAGTGTAAGGACATGTCTAAACATGTTCAACCCGACAATTTCCTGTTTAGACCCGGTTCGGAACCGAAAGTCGCATAGTTTGACTTATACTTTGACTTTCAGTTATGACCCGTTATAGTATGTTTTAGAAGTACCTTAGAGCTCCATTTGGACCAGGTTACATGCTTGTATAACCCTCTGTGATTATACACCTCGGATCATTAGTTATCCAATTAATATGCATGATTCCGTTAATTGCCCATATGTTGACCATTATGCCCTTTTCACTCTAAAACGTGATTTTTGGAAATGTAAAAGAGTAGAAACCTTAATTACTGATATTTAAACTTGCATACAAAATTTGACATCAGTTTGAGGTGTAGATTGAGAGTTATGCTCATTAGCGTAATTAGAAGCTTCTTTAGCGAGTAAACGACATAATTAGCGTATAGCCTATTTAAACCTACTTTTTGGTATCAAACTTATTACCCACTGATGTAATATATTATTTTGGGTTTTTTGAAGATTTTTAATTAATTTTAGGCTGAGCATAACTAATAGTCGTAGGCTTAATCCGGTAATTGTCGGTTTTGCCCTTACGGGCCATAAAATGAGTTTTACATATCTAAACAACTCCAAACCTTTTGCTACTGATCTTAAATGACAAATAAATTATTTTAAGCCTTCTGGAATAATAAAAATATCAGATTTATGTATCAAACCCGGAAATGGCTTCTAATCGCCTAATTAAGTGTTTTTAACGCATAATATGTACTAAAAAAATATTTTAAACATACTAAGGGTGATACCTACTGATATTTGAGGTAAATTATAACATGTTAACAGTAAGCAAAAGTTGTTAAACTCAGACTTCAGTTTTGAGCTTTTTTCGGCTTATGTGAAATTACCAAAATGCCCCTACGGTGCATAGTTTGGTTATAATTGATAAATTTCACATATATACTTTAACCTACTGATATAACTTAGCCAATTGATTATCTTTGCTGATTACATCAGACCTGTAACTCGGGATATTACCTAAACTCTTTTATCACCTTATAAATGACCAAACTACCCCTACGGGGCATAGTTTGTGTTTAAATTCATTTCGGGCATAATGAATGATATCTTATTGATGTCACAACATATTTGGAGCATATTAACTTAGGAAACCTGTAAATGACTCTCATTATTACCCGTTACGCTTATTACGCGTACGGTTCGGTTTATGTAACTAGTTTACATAAATTAGCCGAAACGGGTCAAACCTTATCGGTTTTATCTCAAAATCCAGAATGTGTATGAAATACCCATATTAAACAAGTCTCTGAACTTGTCGGGTCTAAATCACATTCTATCCGGTCTTCGCTTAATCGTGCGTACAAACCGTGTCTTTGAAACTAACCGGTCTAAGCTTAAGCTTAACTACAGACCCGTTAGGATTCTAATAGGTTATTATAAACCTTCGTTCCAGATTAGGAGGACCAGTAAAAGCTACTTGCAATTTGCTTATTGTGAATTATACTTTGCTCAGGTAAATACTTTTAACTTATTTTCCCTATACGGGCTTGGGTTACGATATATAGAATACCGCTTGATTGGGCATCAAATCTTCCATCGTTGGGTGGTTAATTGAATAATTTGATCGGCTCGTTTAAACAGTCTTGTTACTTAAAGCCTTTGGGGGGTTAATGACCATGTCCCGGATATCCTTGGCATCATTTTACGAAATAGCCACGACTTAAGCGCGGGGTGTAGGCGTACACCCGTCAGTGCACAAAAGAATAATGTGGTGTGTCTATTGATCTTTAACCCGGACAAGATCCGGGCTACTGAACGCACAAGGAACATGTAATTCGTTCACAAGATTATATATTTAAATAATTCTCCCAAGTTAAATAAAATGTTTATGCCACGTGCATCCAAATCAATTTTCAATCATTTTCTAAAATAAGTCAGTTGATTGTATTTACCAGTGTAAACTGACGTATTTTCCCAAAAAGATTAAATGCAGGTACTAAGCGTAATTGGCTGGGATTTCTCCTTAGCATCAATAGAAGTCTCGCAAGCTTAAGATGCCTAAAGTCTGTTGAACTATTGTTTCCATTTTGTTTTCGATCCGTCTGTGGATAAACTTCCGAATATTGTGACATTTGATATTACAATATTAAATTCGGTTGTATTATATCTTACAATTTGCTTCCGCTGTGCATATTATATATTGTGTTGTTTGACTATTATGTTGCCAACCACGTCACGATACTCCCCACCGGGCCCACCGGTGACACGTGGAAATCGGGGTGTGACACCTGCACCCCGTACACCAACAGAAATCCGCCAATTCTTGGGTTTGGCGGGCTACTACAGAAGATTCATCAAGGATTTCTCTAAGATTGCGCAACCTCTCACCTCACTGACTCAAAAAGGTGTCACCTATCATTGGGGTGATGTACAGGAGTCCGCATTTCAGCACTTAAAAGATAGACTTTGTAGCGCGCCTATCCTCTCATTGCCTGAAGGCACAGATGATTTTGTGGTTTATTGCGACGCTTCCATCCAAGGACTTGGTTGCGTGTTGATGCAATGTGACAAGGTCATTACCTACGCATCACGCCAACTCAAAGTTCACGAAAGGAACTACACTACGCATGACTTGGAATTGGGAGCAGTTGTTTTCGCACTTAAGATATGGAGACATTACCTGTACGGTACCAAGCGCACCATTTACACCGATCACAGGAGTCTCGAGCATATCTTCAAGCAAAAGGAGTTAAACATGCGACAACGCCGATGGGTCGAGCTCTTGAATGATTATGAATGTGCGATCAAATACCATTTGGGCAAAGCCAATGTTGTGGCCGACGCCCTCAGTCGAAAGGATGCTATACCTAAGCGTGTATGTGCGTTACAGCTTATCATTCACTCTAGCCTTCTCGCTCAAATTCGTGATGCTCAGGTCGAAGCATTGAAAGCAGAAAACATCAGGGTTGAGTCCCTACGAGGATCAAGGAAACGGTTAGAACAAAAGGAAGACGGCGCCTACTATGTAAACGGGCGCATCTGGGTTCCACTTTATGGAAACTTATGCGAGCTTGTGATGGATGAAGCGCATAAGTCTCGTTATTCAGTACATCCTGGTTCGGATAAGATGTACCACGACCTAAAGACTACATACTGGTGGCCTAGCATGAAAGCCAACATAGTAACCTACGTCAGTAAATGCTTGAATTGTGCTAGGGTCAAGGTCGAATACCAGAAACCATCAGGCCTACTTCAACAACCAGAGATACCTAAATGGAAATGGGAGCAAATTTCCATGGATTTCGTTACTGGCCTGCCTAGATCTCAACGCGGAAATGATACCATTTGGGTGATCGTGGATCGACTGACCAAGTCTGCACACTTTCTGGCTATCAAGGAAACATATAAGTTTTCTACTCTAGCAGACGTCTACCTAAAGGAAGTAGTATCAAGGCACGGAGTGCCAACCTCCATCATTTCTGATCGTGACTCACGTTTTACATCTGAATTGTGGCAAGCTATGCACAAGTCCTTTGGCTCTCGATTAGACATGAGCACGGCATATCATCCACAGACGGATGGGCAATCTGAACGCACCATCCAAACCCTTGAAGACATGCTTAGGGCATGTGTAATCGACTTTGGTAACAGCTGGGAAAAACACCTCCCGTTAGTGGAGTTTTCGTATAACAACAGTTACCACACCAGTATCCAGGTCGCTCCGTTCGAGGCATTGTACGGACGGAAGTGCCGATCACCTCTTTGTTGGGCAGAGGTTGGCGACAGTCAAATAACTGGCCCAGAAATTGTAGTAGATACAACCGCGAGGATTGCTCAGATACGACAACGAATGGCGGCAGCTCGTGACCGTCAGAAAAGCTATGCTGATAAGCGCAGGAAACCACTCGAGTTCCAGGTTGGGGATCAAGTGCTACTCAAAGTCTCACCTTGGAAAGGTGTAGTTCGTTTTGGCAAACGAGGCAAACTCAATCCGCGCTATGTTGGACCGTTTGAAATCTTTGAGAAAATTGGCAAGGTCGCTTACAAGTTGAATCTACCTGAAGAACTCAGCGGAGTTCACAATGTTTTCCATGTGTCGAATCTGAAGAAGTGTCTGTCAGATGAGACCCTCATAGTTCCTCTCAAGGAGCTCACTATCGACGATCAGTTGCGATTCGTCGAGGAACCAGTAGAGATTACTGATCGAGATGTTAAGATTCTCAAGCGTACCAGAATACCTCTTGTTCGAGTTCGTTGGAATTCCCGTCGTGGACCAGAGTATACCTGGGAACGAGAAGACCAAATGAAGCTCAAGTATCCCCAGTTGTTTAAGAAAAGTGCAACCACTACTGAGGCAGAAACTACTGCAGAATTTCGGGACGAAATTCCAAACCAACGGGGGAATGTGACACCCCAGGAAAACCAGGAAACCATGCAACTTAACTAGCTACCTCAGTAAACACGTGCTAAATTTCGGGACAAAATTTTCTTAACAGGGGGAGAATGTGACAACCCTCAAAATTACATGTATCCGTACGATTCATTAATGTTAATTAAAGTGCTTGATATCTGTGCTGAATTACTTAACTGCTTTCTGATTATTGCGTCATACTTACATGTGCTTTTTAACATACTAGTCTTGTGCAGAAAATTGACTAAATGGTCCTGTATGCTTTCCTAAGTGTTGGGAATTAAAAGTGTTACAAAAAGATATATATAGGGCACTATATGGAATAACTTAGCACTTTAACGGAATGGTATCTAACCGAATAACCGGACATTACCCGGAACACTAAAATATTACCAGAAACATTGTTTCACTTTTTCTGAGCTAGTTATGGTTCTCGAGCACTGTAACACACTAAACATTAGATTTTACACTTAACACCTTCCACTAATTAAATTATCTACCAATAATTTTTCATTTAACCCCCCCCCCCCTTCTAGTAACCGTCCCCTAAGGGACCCCACTCACCAAGATTACTTCAAATCTTCTTGTATCTTCTACAATCTTTCATTGGATTTTGTGAGATCATGACTTGATTGTGCTTGTACTCCATGAAACACTTTACCTATTGGTTAATAGCACTTAGTGGAATTATAAGAATTCAACACTTACCAACTTCAACTAAAACATTTTCCTCCCTTCCCCATAAGCTACGGCCGAAGATCCCCTCTATACCATCTCCATTTTCGATTCTTGTTCAACCAATCCAAACTTCATTCAAGGTGATACAAGGTGGTTTAGAAGGTGTGGAGCACTCGGAACTTGAAGGACCACCTTCGTTTGCTATTATCCTTCACATTTTCACTAGTGTTCTTCCCTAGCTTTAAGCTAGTTGTAAGCTTCTTTGATCTTTGTTTACTCCATGTTTTTAGTGGTTAAAAGTTATTGTTTGTCGATTTATACAAGAACACTAAGAATCATACACTTAAAACTTGAACATAAAGGTTACATAAAATGGAATCTTGAAGATGTAAAGTTGTCTTGATTGTGTTATTGTCTACTTGATGATTACTAGTAATATGGTGATTGATCATCATAGTGAACTTGTTAGATCATGATTAAAAACATGATTTAACAAGATAAGTGGTGATTATGTGGTTACATAAAGTAATCACCTACATGTTTGGACATGAACTTGGAAATAAAATGATTTCTTGTAAAATAACAAACAAAGTGATCTAGCAATCTTGTAGATCTAAAACTTGTGAACGATTTTCAAGAGAACCAAGTTTAAAAGGATGATTTTTAGAAGAACATGGTTTTTACTAAACCTACACTATTTTTAAATAACAACATAAGTGTAGAAATACTTTTAACACAGGAAGATGTTATAAGTAAACATTTTTGTAAATTATATTTACAAGTTGTGAACATCTAAAAATCCCGAGAATGAGATTTTAACAAAAGTAAACACACTTTGGAGGGTAACTAAACCCACTAAACGCCTTACCAAGTTACTACGCGTTTTTATGAAACATCAAGTTCATGTTGGTTTGTAAATGGAATAGTTTGCTCTTGGTAAATTGTTGTTGATTGTTGAATGATTTTTCGGAAAAGAAAATGATATGCTTATTAGCATGGACGCCTCCATTTATAAAGGAGACTCTGGCGAAATTTTCTAAAAACTCCAACACGTAGAAAATATTTTCTAACAAGTGTTACAAATGTATTTTTGACTATGATCTTTCCACAAAAGTCAGAATGTGACGTTTGAATTATGTGGTATGTGATAGAAGTAATGAGTAGATAAACCGTACGTACGATACGTGTTATGCATGCACAAGAAATTGATTGTTATCTGTACTTTATTAGGACGTGCTTGAATTCTGATTATTAGAGTAACTAATCTAACCGAGCAAACCAAGGTGAGTTCACACTTTCGACAAGGCATGGGATTCCCGGTGGTATGGGAATGGGTTAAGAAACTAAAATGGAACCTACATATCCTCCTTGGGTAGGATATGTACCGCCATCCTCCATAGGTAGGATGCCAATATTAATCCTGCGTATTCTCCTTGGGTAGAATACGTACGTTCGTCCTCCTTGGGTAGGACAACAACCTTAAACTACTAGCCAAAACTCTATCACCTAAGTCCCTCATTTTATATCGACTTAATCGTCGAGGCCGATGGCGAGCGGGTCATTAGTTAATAGCACTATTAGGTCTAACAAACCTCACACCGTGCCAGTCGGACGGGCGTGTACTAATGGACTATGGCAAACTGCCAATGATGATAGACATTGACGTAGGGCACAACTTACTTTCGTTAGTAGTCGATATGGTAACGGTCTAGTGGTTCACATGGGGAAGCCCCCACTGATTATGGATATGGTTTGGGTAATAAAGAAGGAACTGGTTAATCATATTTTCAACTATGGGGTAACCCCCACGGCAAGTAAGCCAGCAATAGACAAACCATGTTTTCGGAAACAACTTAAAACTAAACAACCAACTGTGAACTCACTCAACTTTGTTGTTGACTCGTTGTTACATGCCTTACAGGTCGTTAGATGCTTATGGAGTTTGCACGAGGAGGAGGTCGTTGTGGGATATGGACTGTTATGTTCCGTGCTTAACATTTGAACTTTATGAACTTATTAAACTTATGTTTTGGTTTTACCTTTAATGCTTCCGCTGTTTAATTTGAACTTGGTTAACTAGCTTTTGATCACCAATTATATTGTGTGGTTGAATTTTATCTATCTTAAATGCATTGTTCAATATGATTGGTGGCTTGATCCTAGTCATGTCACGCCTCCAAGCGGTGATACTCCGCATGGTGGATTTTGGGGGTGTGACAACTTTGGTTGAGGGTCGAATTTCTGATACGTTTTTCTTTAAGTTTGTATTTGATACTATCATCGGTGATGATTCTTTATTTAACATTTTTATTTGAGTAAATTACAAAAATCGTCCTTTTATGTATGTCACTTATTGCAAACTGTGTCATTTATCTTCAATAATTACAAAAAACGTACTCGATGTTTGCATACCCTTGCAAGTTATGTCCTTTAGCCCTAACTCAGTTAATTTTTTGTGGTTAAATCTGACCAAATGGACCCCACATGAGAGTACATTTTACTCTCATGTGGGGTCCATTTGATCAGATTTAACCACAAAAATACCGTCATGTAGGGTCCATTTGGTCAGATTTAACCACAAAAATTAACTGAGCTAGGGCTAAAGGACATAACTTACAAGGGTTTGCAAACATCGAGTGCGTTTTCTGTAATTATTGAAGATAAAGGACACAGTTTGCAATAAGTGACATACATAAAGGACGATTTTTGTAATTTACTCTTTTTATTTTTTTTGTCAAGATTGGTAGCTGGTCAAGTATTAATGTTTGATTAGCTATAGTACGCTTCTTATTTTAGTGTTTAATTTTATCTGGGATGATTTTGATAGTTTGTTGTGACAACCCTCATAATTACATGTATCCGTACAATTCATTAATGTTAATTAAAGTGCTTGATGTCTGTGCTGAATTACTTAATAGCTTTCTAATTACTGTGTCATACTTACATGTGCTTTTTAACATACTAGTCTTGTGCAGAAAATTGACTAAATGGTCATGTATGCTTTCCTAAGTGTTGGGAATTAAACGTGTTACAAAAAGATACATAAAAGACACTATACGGAATAACTTAGCACTTCAACGAAACGGTATCTAACCGAACAACCGGACATTAACCGGAACACTAAAATATTGCAAGAAACATTGTTTTTATTTTTCTGAGCTAGTTATGGTTCCCGAGCACTATAACTCACTACATATTACATGTAACACATAACACTAGACTTTTACCACATAACCTCCCACTAATTACCTTTTACCATCTAATTTACATTTACCCCCCCCCCCATATAACCTACGGCCCATGTAGGGGCCCCACTCAAAGATCACCCAATCTTCTAAATCCCCATACAAATCTCTTCTTGGAATTAGCTAGATCTTGGTTAGATATGTTTGTACTTGGGAGGACACCTTAACCATTGGTTATTAGAGATTATGTGTATAATAACCACCATCTTCTTCAACAAATATCACAACTCACTTCACTCCTCCTCCCTCACTTAAGCTCGGCCGAACATACCCCTACATACACCACCCATTTTCGATTTCCATCCAAGTAATCCAAGTGTACTTCAAGGTGCTACAAGGTGTATAACGAGGCTCGGTGCTTACGGAACTTGAAGGACCACCTTCGTTTGCTTTTATCCATCACTTTTTTCACTTGTGATCTTCCCTAGCTTTAAGCTAGTTGTAAGACTTCTTTGATCTTGTTTACTTCATGTTTTTAGTGGTTAAAAGTTATTGTTTGTTGAATTATACAAGAACACCAAGAATCATACACTTAAAACTTGAACATAAAGGTTACATAAAATGGAATCTTGAAGATGTAAAGTTGTCTTGATTGTGTTATTGTTTACTTGATGATTGCTAGTAATATGATGATTGATCATCATAGTGAACTTGTTAGATCATGATTAAAAACATGATTTAACAAGATAAGTGGTGATTATGTGGTTACATAAAGTAATCACCTACATATTTAGACATGAACTTGATAACAAAGATGATGTCTTGAAATATAAGTAAACAAAGTGAGTTGGTGATCATGTAGATCCGAGATTTACAAATGACTTTCTAAAGAAAACAAAGTTTAAAAGACGGCTTTTGAAAGATCATGATTCTTACATATACTTACACTATTTTTGGAAATAAAATAAGTATATGGATGCTAGTAAACATGAAGATGTTGAAAATAAATATTTTTGTAAAATGAGTTCACAAGTTGTGAACATCTAGAAATCCCGAGAATGAAATTTTAACGAAAGCAAATACACTTTGGAGGGTAACTAAACCCACTAAACACTTTATCAAGTTACTACGCGTTTTTGGTGAAATATCAAGTTCATGATTATTATATAAAGCATATAGTTTTTGCTCTTGGTGATGTAAAGTGTTTGTTGATGGATATTGTGATTATTTTGAAAAGAAAATGATATGCTAAATAGCATGGATGCCTCCATTTACAAAGGAAACTATGGCGAAATTTTCTAAAATTCCAACACATAGAAAATATTTTTCTAACAAGTGTTACAAATGCATTTTAAACTATGATTTTCCGCAAAAAGTTAGTGTGTGACATTAGAATTGTGTGGTATGTGATAGAAGTAATGAGTAGATAAACCGTACGTAGGATACGTGTTATGCATGCACGAGAAACTGATTGTTATCTGTACCTTATTAGGACGTGCTTGATTCCTGATTATTAGAGTAACTAATCTAACCGAGCAAACCAAGGTGAGTTCACACTTTCTACAAGGCATGGGATTCCCGGTGGTTTGGGAATGGGTTAAGAAACTAAAACTGAACCTGCATATTCTCCTTGGGTAGAATATGTACCGCCATCCTCCATGGGTAGGATGCCAATATTAATCCTACGTATTCTCCTTGGGTAGAATACGTACGTTCGTCCTCCTTGGGTAGGACAACAACCTTAAACTACTAGCCAAAACTCTATTACCTAAGTCCCTCATTTTATATCGACTTAATCGCCGAGGCCGATGGCGAGCGGATCATTAGTTAATAGCGCTATTAGGTTTGACAAACCTCACACCGTGCCGGTAGGACGGGCGTGTACTAATGGATCATGGCAAACAGTCAATGATGATAGACATTGACTTAGGGCACAACTTACTTTCGTCAGTAGTCGATATGGTAACGGTCTAGTGGTTCACATGGGGAAGCCCCCACTAATTACGGGTATGGTTTGGGAAAGAAGGAATTGCTTAATCATATTTTCAAATATGGGGTAACCCCCACGGCAAGTAAGCCAGCTAAAGACAAACTATGTTTTCGAAAGCAACCTAAAACAAACACCCAACTGTGAACTCGCTCAACTTTGTTGTTGATTTGTTGTTACATGCCTTGCAGGTCGTTAGGTGCTTATGGAGCTTGCACGGGGAGGCGTGGTTGTTGTGGGACATGGACTGTCGAGTACCATGTTAAACATTTAAACTTATGAACTTATTACTTATGTCTGGGTTTCACGTTTTATGCTTCCGCTGTTAACTTAAAGTTGTTTACTTTCTTTTGGACACCAATTATATTGGGGTTGGTTTTATGTACTTAATCACGTTGTTCAATATGATTGGTGGCTTGATCCTGGTCATGTCACGCCTCCATGCGGTGGTACTCCGCTTGTGGATTTTGGGGGTGTGACAGATTGGTATCAGAGCCATTGGTTATAGTGAACTTGGTTTTAAAAAGGGGAAAAAGCTTTTTGATAAAAACCAGACTATAACCTGTTTAGTGCTCAACGATCCACAACGACGCTTCGCTCCACGCGCAAGGCTCAACGCTTTAGGTGATGTGATTTAAGTTTATATTGCCTACCTGCTAGATCACTTTTGCGTAATGTGTTGTTTACGGTATGATTATTTAGAGTAGCAGCATGCCGTCTGTTAGCCCTAATGCGTTCCTTATGACACACAATTGTTTACTTGAAATTTTGCAAGTGGTAGTCAAATCCTTTTCTGATTTTTCATCCCCCGCTACACCGACTGTTTATGCGTTCTATCTATTCGTACGATCATCTCGACATGACGTCACCATTTGACCCTCCGTACATTCGGCTTGTACGTCAACATTCACGAAGACCAGACCTGGCTCAAACAAACTCGGGTTTTGGAGAACTATACCCACGCATCCCTGTTGACGAACCTCATCATCTCCACTAGTCGTCGTTACCAGAAACGAAGCAGCCACAGTTACGCGCGTTCGTCGCTTTGCAACTCGCAACCCTACCAACCAAACTCTGTTTTGGACAAGTGATATACTTCCGTGATCGTGATGCAACGAACTTCCCTGTTTGTGTCGTGCCGCCACACCTCACTACTAGAATTGCTTCTAAGCAACAGATTACTTGGTTAAATTCTTCTGTTATTGGTGGACCCCTGTTTTCGCTCGATTCTTCGCATGAACCTCATTAATTCCCTGTTTATTCGATTGGCAACTAATTTAACGAAACGCCAGCAACCACACCACGATTTTCACCGATCACAAGACTACCTTATCACCCTGTTGGATGGTTCATTAGCTCTCTCGTATACCCAACTCAGCAAATGAATACCATTACTGGTGAAATAGTCTTCAGGACATTTGGGGACGGAGATAGGGATCACTCAACCCACCGGCAAACACGATAATTTATACGTTTACCTGACCCACCTTTCACTACAAGAGACGTACTTTAAATTTCATGATAGTTTTTCTTAAATATGCGGGATCTTTGCACTAGCTCTTGCACCGACACATGATGAATGATATGTCCAATTACTACCATTGGCCTAGATCAAACCATCACTCTCTTACCACAGTGACATTACGTTCTCGCTACTCCATGTTGAGATACTGAAACGAACACGCACTCGTTTAGAGAATTTGAAAGGCTCGACCTTCGATCATTAGTGATCACTCCTTGAAAACCTTGAGGGTGGTGATGTATTGTTGATACGATCATACTCTCTTGAACACATTTTCGCATCTTCCCTTTGAAACCTCGCGACTACGCAGACGTATTTTGGATTCATTCGCACAACCCAAGGAACTCCTCCTAACTTGGTTGCTTACTTGATGAATCACAAACCCACCTAAGTTCATGGATTCAGGTGAATTGTTCCTCCTTCGCATGTGGGCGAGTTCGACGACTTTTGATGGAAGTCTCAGTGAATCTTAACACTACACACTTGTACGACAATCATGCTGCTATGTTGAATTCTTGTTCTGGTTGATTTAACCCCGTGACAGCTATATTCGATCAACGGCATACTTTATCCTAACTATACCCAACTTGCGTACAACCAGCTGTACCTTCGACATCAGGTAAACCCCCGCTAGGGATTATTAAACGCTTATTCATCGATTGCGGCTACCCTTTCTCATGTTTCCCCACCCATACACGTTTTACTTTTGAACCCTGCGATCTTAAAAGTGTTCCCCGCGGACACTCGCTTGGACAAGTTACGCTCTATGAACGTTACTCAGTGAGCATTGGGCCATGAACATGTTGATACCCCAGGTACTTTTCCTTGATCTTGATACGGCCGATGTGGATCCTCAGACACAATAGATATGTCCATTGTTTTCTTTAACGACATCCGAACCCACTTGAAGAACTGTCCTCGCAACTACAAGAGCTTTTGGACAAGGGTTTTATTCGCCCTAGCTCTTCGCCTTGGGGAGCTCCAGTGTTATCTGTAAAGAAGAAAGACGGTACCTTCAGAATGTGTATTGACTATCGCGAACTCAACAAGGTGACCGTGAAGAATCGTTATCCTCTCCCACGCATTGACGACTTATTCGACCAGTTGCAAGGGTCGAGTTTCTACTCAAAGATTGACCTGAGGTCAGGCTACCATCAACTGAGAGTCCGAGACGAGGATATCTCTAAGACAGCATTCAGGACTCGGTATGGGCATTACGAGTTTCTGGTTATGCCTTTCGGATTAACGAATGCACCTGCGGTCTTCATGGATCTCATGAACAAACAGTCAATGATGATAGACATTGACTTAGGGCACAACTTAGGGCACAACTTACTTTCGTCAGTACTCGATATGGTAACGGTCTAGTGGTTCACATGGGGAAGCCCCCACTAATTACGGGTATGGTTTGGGAAAGAAGGAATTGGTTAATCATATTTTCAACTATGGGGTAACCCCCACGGCAAGTAAGCCAGCTAAAGACAAACTATGTTTTCGAAAGCAACCTAAAACAAACACCCAACTGTGAACTCGCTCAACTTTGTTGTTGATTTGTTGTTACATGCCTTGCAGGTCGTTAGGTGCTTATGGAGCTTGCACGGTGAGGCGTGGTTGTTGTGGGACATGGACTGTCGAGTCCCATGTTAAACATTTAAACTTATGAACTTATTACTTATGTCTGGGTTTCACGTTTTATGCTTCCGCTGTTAACTTAAAGTTGTTTACTTTCTTTTGGACACCAATTATATTGGGGTTGGTTTTATGTACTTAATCACGTTGTTCAATATGATTGGTGGCTTGATCATAGTCATGTCACGCCTCCATGCGGTGGTACTCCGCTTGTGGATTTTGGGGGTGTTACATTTGTATTCAAAATGGGTTGATTGAAAAAAAAGATGAAAAAGACTACAATGGGTTGGTAAAAAAATACGTATAATGGGTTGATAGACTAAAGAAGTAAAGTATAGAAATTGATTGAATAAAAACATAAAACGGTATAATAAAATAATAAAAAAATACATATTAAATCGATCGGATAAGAAGAAAACAAAGGTATAATAAATAAAAATACATATGAATTGATTAAATGAAATGAAAAAGGATATCTTGATTAGATAATTAGAAGTAAATACAAAATTAATGAAAAACACGATTTTGGTAAATAGTTTCCATTTGGTAAATATTTTTTCCATCAACACTAATATGAAAAAAAAAATTTCAAAGAAACTAGTTTTGTAAATGTGAGAAAATTGAACGCTTATGCTATCCTTAGATTCGGTGTTTTAGGTTAATGAGTTTAACACTCTTTGGTGATGTTAATCAATTAACGTCTTTGCTATAGCGATGAGTAGCTAGTGTCTCGTCACATTACTTGGTTTATTGGACAATTGTTCTAGACTATGACACGGTCCTTCAGATAACACCATGAATCTTATAAGTTTTCTTGTAGGGACACGCTACCATCCCTACAATGACACGGCACATCTAATGATTATTAGAAAATGCATTAGCTTTTAAATCCGTTAGTATATTGTCGTCAATATGTTGAATAACATGAGTCCTTTTGTTAACTGAGTAGACAAAACTTATAGACTAGTCTTAACACAGGCCTTACGGTCTAAAAGAATTGGTAGAAAAAACTTTATTATTATTTTAACATAACACTACAATGGTGATATAATAAAACAAAAAGACAAAAAGGTTATAAATGGTATTATAGGTAATATATCCGATTATGTGCAGAATGATAAAGATGTTATAAACCAGACATTTTAGGCCTAACCCATTACTTATGGGTTTTAAGGTTTACAGTTTTGTTTATCTATATATTGTAATGAAACAATGCCGGTGCAAGCCCATTCCCTGAAGCGAATGTGGCCAATTATCAAAGCGGACGAGGTAGAGGTAGAGGCCGCGGCTCCAGCAGAGGTCGTGGTCGTGGTTGAGGACGGGGATATACATGGCGTCGGGAGTCTCAGAACACTAAAAATAGTGGTGGTGAATCGAGTCGACATAATACGGGGCGACCTTCGAAAGAGAAAAGTAGCGGGAACCAAAACAACATTTGTTATAAATGTGGGATGTCAAATCATTGGTCCCGCACATGTCACACCCCTAAACACCACGTTGAGGCATATCAACGTATGATGAAAGAAAAGGGAAAGAATGCTGAAACTAATCTGATTGAGAATGCACCTTCAGCCACGATTTCAGACGTTCATTTGGATGCATGTGATTTCATTGAAAATGTTCGTGATGTTTAAACATATTTAATGTACCTTTTATGTTTTACTTTTCACACTGTGACCTTGGTATTTGGTTTGGTTTGAAACTCTTGTAATGTTTTATTTTTACTTCTTTGCATTAACTTTTATTTATTTTTTTTATTTATTTTCTGAAGAAATATGCATGCTAGCTCCAGTAGAGCTATTATTGGTGATGAATGTTTGGTAGATAGCGGTAGTACTAACACTATTCTCAAAGATATGAAATTTTTCTCTGAGTTGTCTCCGGCAGAGACACCAATTAGTACTATATCTGGCGTCAATAACCTTATCGAAGGCTCCGGTAGAGCACACATAACATTAACTTCGGGTACCAAATTAACTATTGATAATGCATTATATTCTAGTAAATCCAGAAGAAATTTACTTAGCTTTAAAGATATTCGAAAAAACGGTTACCACCTAAAAACAATATCTGAAAATAAAATTGAATATCTTCAAATTACTTCAAACAAAAATGGCCAAGAAACAATTGTTGAACAATTAGAAGCCTTATCCTCTGGATTATATTATACTAATATCAATCCTATCGAATCATACATGGTGAGTAACCAAAAGCTATTAGATAAAGACACATTTAATATATGGCATGACCGTCTAGGTCACCCTGGTAGCATAATGATGAGACGAATAATTAAAAGTGCAACCGGGCACCCTCTCAAAAACTTAAAAGTTTTGCTACCACAAGACTTATCATGTGCAGCATGCTCTCTGGGCAAACTTATAACTCGGTCCTCACAAGCTAAATTGATACATGAAACCCCATCATTTTTAGAAAGAATCCAAGGGGATATTTGTGGGCCTATTCATCCTCCGTGTGGACCATTCCGTTATTTCTTGGTCTTAATAGACGCATCCTCAAGGTGGTCACATGTGAGTCTTTTAGCTACTCGAAATGTAGCATTTGCCCGACTTTTAGCTCAAATCATACAATTGAGAGCCAATATCCCCGATAATCAAATTAGAAACATCCGGATGGATAATGCGGGAGAATTCACATCTCAAGATTTTAATGACTATTGTATGTCAATTGGGATCAATGTTGAACATTCAGTACCTCATGTTCACACACAAAACGGTTTAGCTGAATCTCTGATTAAACGGTTACAAATAATCGCTAGACTACTCTTAATGAGATGTAAACTACCATCTTCTGCATGGGGTCATGCTATTTTGCATGCCGCGGCACTGATTAGATTGAGACCAACTGCTGATCACGAATACTCCCCATTGCAACTGGTCTCCGGACGAGAACCAAGTTTGACCCACCTTAGAATCTTTGGTTGTGTGGTATATGTACCAATACCGCCACCACAACGTACTACAATGGGACCCCAAAGAAGACTGGGTATCTATATTGGTTTTAACTCCCCGTCCATAATTAAATATTTAGAACCAATGACGGGAGATATGTTTACAGCACGGTTTGCTGACGGTCATTTTGATGAAACAATGTTCCCAGTTTTAGGGGGAGATAAGGACAAAGAAAGACTGGTAACACAAGAAATAACGTGGAATGCATCATCGCTATCAAATCTCGACCCCCGAAGTGGTCAATGTGAATATGAAGTCCAAAAGATCATACATTTGCAAAGAATAGCGAATGAATTACCAGATGCATTCACAGACACGAATAGAGTGACAAAGTCACATGTACCAGCATCAAATTCACCTGCTCGAATTGAAGTAATCCCAGAAGCGATTACTATACAACGAAAGCGTGGGAGACCAATCGGTTCCAAAGACAAAAACCCACGGAAACGAAAAGAGCAAAGTAACGCAGTTGGTGAAAACTCACAAAAGATTATAAGTGAAACCTCGGTAGAGGTAAATGTCCCAGAAGAGATAACTATGAATCCAGAGGAAAATGAAGTTTCAGAAGAAACACCGGTACCGAACGAAAATGAGATCTCTATTAATTATGTACAAGATAGTACAATGTGGAACCGGAATAAAACACGTGTTGATGATATATTCGCATATGCTATAGCAACGGATGTAATCAATGAAAATGATTACGTACCTAAAACTTTAGAAGAGTGCATGCACAGAAATGATTGGCCAAGATGGCAAGAAGCCATAAACGCCGAATTGAATTCGCTCGAAAAGCGACATGTTTTCGGACCTGTAGTTCGAACACCCATAGACGTCAAACCAGTAGGTTATAAATGGGTGTTTGCAATAAAGAGAAATGAAAAGAATGAAATTGTGAGATATAAGGCTCGACTTGTAGCGCAAGGGTTTTTCCAAATCCCAGGAGTTGATTATGAGGAAACGTATTCCCCTGTAGTAGATGCGATAACCCTTAGGTTTCTAATCGGCCTCACAATCTCTGAAGGACTTCATATGAGACTAATGGATGTCGTCACTGCATACTTATACGGGACACTTGAAAATGACATCTACATGAAAATCCCTAAAGGATTAAAATTGCCTGAAGCATTAAAATCAACACCTCGAGATATGTGTTCTATAAAGCTCCAGAGATCTTTATATGGTCTCAAACAATCTGGTCGTATGTGGTACAATCGACTTAGTGAATATCTCGAAAAGGAAGGATATAAGTCTGATGTAATCAGTCCATGTGTTTTTATAAAACGATCACTCTCAAATTTCACTATAATAGCAGTCTATGTTGACGATATCAACATCATCGGATCTCCTGAAGAGATAGAGAAAGCTGCTCAGTTGTTAAAGAAGGAATTTGAAATGAAAGATCTTGGTATGACGAAATTATGTATCGGACTACAATTTGAATATCTGTGCAATGGCACATTTGTCCATCAATCAAACTACATCCAGAAGATGTTAGTACGTTTCAATATGGACAAAGCACATCCGTTTAGCGTACCTATGGTTATCCGACCGCTAGATCCACACAAGGATCCTTATCGCCCTCAAGAAGAAGGCGAAGAAGTACTTGGTCCAGAAGTACCGTACTTAAGCGCGATCGGTGCCCTTATGTATCTTGCAAATAACACAAGACCTGACATTGCATTTGCAGTACATGTACTAGCGAGATACAGTTCGAATCCAACACGTAGACACTGGAATGGTGTAAAACATATATTCCGGTATATTTGCAGGACACAAGACTTAGGTCTTTTCTATCAGAAAGATCAAAAGTCCCAGCTTGTTGGGTATGCTGATGCCTGATATCTATCAGATCCTCACAAAGCAAAATCTCAGACAGGTTATGTATTCACATACGGCGGCACAACAATTTCTTGGAAGTCAATTAAGCAAACACTTACAACAACATCATCAAATCATGCCGAATTGATAGCACTATATGATGCTGGTCGAGAATGCGTGTGGTTGAGATCAATGATTAATCACATACAAGAAGCATGTGGATTAGAACAGATCAAGAAGGAGCCGACAATTATTCATGAAGACAATGCTGCTTGCATAGCTCAGATCAGAGAAAGTTATATCAAGGGTGATCGAACAAAGCACATCTCACCAAAATTTTTCTCAACATATGACTTGCAAAAGGAAGGGGAAATTGATGTTCGCCAGATTAAGTCAAGTGAAAATCTAGCTGACCTGTTCACGAAATCTTTACCCAGAAGCAGTTTCGAGCAGCTATCACACAAGATCGGTCTTCGTAGATTGAAAGATGTTTGTTGAATTCAGGGGGAGAATTATGCACGCTGTACTCTTTTTCCCTTAACTAAGTTTTGTCCCACTGGGTTTTTCTTAGTAAGGTTTTTAATGAGGCAGCATAGCTGATCCAGTAGTATCAGTTTATTTATTCAGGTCCTGAAGTACCTATTTGACATCATCCTGAAGTATGTTGTTAAACTGTGTGTAATTCTAAATGTCTGAGGGGGAGTGTTATAAACTAGACATTTTAGGCCCAACCCATTACTTATGAGCTTTAGGGTTTACAGTTTTGTTTATCTATATATTGTAATGAAACAATGAGAATTGAGTTTATGATTATTACTCTTTGGTTTTTATCAAAAGATAGATAATATGTTTTTATTCGTTTGAGAAAAGTGTTTGGATAGTTCATGTGGTTTGCTTCGTTTTCACCTATAGTCCCTACATTTTTAAAATTATAGCTGTAGTCCCTAAATTTTGCAAATTCGTTCTCGGATAGTCCCTAGTGTGGATGGGGGGGTTAATTTTCTCAGTTAAGTGGAGGTGAAACTGGGCAAAACAAAGGGATTATCCGGACATTTTTTCTATATTCGTTTTAATTTATTCTATTAATAATGGTAACAGTCTTGATTTGTGAGACTTGAGTTTAATTGATTAAAAAAAGACAAGTAGATATTATTAAAAGAGAATTAATTTAGAGCCACTCGATAGAACATTAGACCGTCCGGTATGGGGGTCGTCCCCGGATCGGCGCCGTCCCGGTGGATCGTCCCACACCGTCCCCTGGGCACGTCGGCGGCACTTCCGTCGGAATAGAGACGGAGGAGACGGGGCTGTTTGGGTTTTTTTATTATTTTTTTTATTAAAGTGTGGTGGGCCCCCTTCATTGTTTCTCTCTCTCTCTCTCCTTGAATATATATTATTTTTTTATTAAAGTGGGTAGTCCCCAAGAGGATGCTCCTCCTCCCGTGATTACGTGACGCCTACGTGGCGAGTAGTCTCCAAAGAGACTATCCTCCCCATACCCACCGGTCTTAGAACTTATGACAAACAAACCAAGGTTATTATTAAAAGTTAAAATGTCAAATCAACAGCATGAAGATAAGCCACCCATACCCCACCTAATATTCCTAATATATCACTAATAATGTTTCATACCCAATAATTCGAAAACCTACTTTTACATTGTATAATGTATTTTATACCATGAAAAATCATAAATCTGATCGTTCTTAATATCTACACGGTGTCCAATAAGCTTCAATAAGACTATCTGGCGCCCGTAGTCACATTAGCTCTTCAACGCTTTAAACATCGCTCTATGGGAGTCAAACAAGATCGCTAAAGGTGGGTTCGTGAAGACCTTAACAAAGGTTTTTGTTGGTTTTAGAGTGCCACACGGCGCTATCCAAATCAATCTGTCATTTTTCTCTCTTGTCCTACTCACAATCCTCTAAACTCAACTCTCTCTCCTCCTTCACTCACATAATTCGTTTTTTTGGTTATTCTTCACCAAATTTAAACACTTTCTTCTCTCCGTCATACAGGCGTTGCCTATATGAACGTATCTCCTACATGAGAACAAAAAATACTTAAAAATGGAAAGTAGCAGCAAAAATCATGAAAAAAGTTATCTCCTGCAAAGACCGAACCGCTTTGGATGATTCAGTTGAAAATACTCAAAAAAACGTATCTCCTGCAAAGACCAAACCGCCTTGGATGCTTCGGTTGAAAATACTCATAAAAAACTGTACCTACTAGTTCAATCCAAAAATCCCGTCAAAACCACCCGAAACCTATTGTAAAAAAACCCTATATCAAACTATACTCTCTTCACCAAGTTCATTTACTTTCTTAGATAGTTTTAACAAATATAAAAAATGATCTTACACATGTTCTGTTTTTTCATAGTTTTTATAACTGGTTTATTAAATTTGTGTACATAATTCATATATAAGTATAATAAAACTAAAATTAATATTATTTGTAATAGTTAGAAACTTCTGTTTTTAATAGTTTACATAACACTATTTTCCTATGATATATAGCACAACACCAACACATACTCCTTTTGTCTCCTTAACACTCTCTTCCTTCCAATAATTTGTACCAACATCAAAATGTCTGCAAATATCACTTCATCATCATCCTTCTTCAGCCATCCAAACCATAATCCCATCAAGAAAACATCCAAACCAGTATTAATGCTTGCAAATAAAGACTCCCCAAACACATCTTCTTCATCTCTCATTCGGGTCGGATCATCCATCAAGATGAAAAAGGTATGCTTTCTTTTTCTTTTTATTTCTTTCATCTTTGATCTAGCTCCATATCATACAAACAAATATACATATATATATGTTTTTATTTAATAGGTTTTTGAAGACAAATCTAGAGGCATAGTTTGTTATTTGGATGATAATGGGGAGATAACATGTGAAGGATTTGATGAAGGGCCTCGCCTGCATCAAGGGTCTTCAAGATTTTCTTGTTATCCTAGGTAAATTGTCTTTAAAAATGTTTTATTTAATTATTTATTTATAAAAAAAAAGTGATTTTCATTTAGTTTTGGTTGAATTCATGAATTTTACAGAGGAAAACAAGATATTGTTGATCTTCTTGAAAGGAGTTTGCTTCAAGTTACTGATGGTGGTAAACTCAACTAACCATGGTTGACAATCTTATAAGTTAACTAATGTATATGTAGAGATGGAGGGAGAATCCATCCTAGCCGTTGAATAATTGATCTGAGAGGGACAATCATGCTTGTGAATTATATATGCAGACACCCAAAAGAATTTATATATGTATACTTCTGTGTGTGTGTGAATAATGAAATAAAATCAATTCCTTGGTTTATAAAAAATGTTTGGCATTGTGATTTGAAGAATGAAATAGTGTACTTGGATGCGTTAAGTTGCTCGTGAGCTACTTGTAATCAACTTGCTCAAAGCTCGAATAAACTAGAAGTTTACCGATCTCAATCCTAAAATAGAATTCATTCAATAAAAGAGCTTACATTCAAATTCTATAAATTGAACTTGATTAGGATCCTATGCGGTTATAGCGATCCAAAATCTAATATCAGTCAAAGGCTGATATTTGAGAGATAGGTTATCATGTCGGGATATCGGTAATTTTAATATCAAGCAGAATTTAAATATACACATATATAAAATATAAAACATATATAATATTAATAGTAATATCAAAAGTCAAAACTCGAAAGTGTCAATATTTGAAATATGATTTAATCGTAAGTCATGAAATCTTCCTCGAATCCACATCAACCAAGGCATCCAAAACAACAGTCAAACATCAATCAATATCGCCAATAATATCAAAACCGATATTGTTGTATATGACTAATAAACCGATATCCCACCGATATTAACTACATAGTTAGGATCACAAATACAAACAACCTAATTTGGTATATAAATTTAATAGCATCTCATTTTTTACTTTATAATATGCCAAACCACAGACAACATAGCAACAACCCCACTATAGACTATAGAGCACTAAATGGCAATGCACATTTAACGGCCCATGTATGGCACTTACATTTCTTTTCATTGGAGAACATAAGCAAAACAATGGCCTATAGGAATGCAGATAAAATAAAATATAATAAAATAATTAACCATTAATAGGATACTTCAAAGACCCCAAAATAAAAAAAAAATAAAAAAAACAAAACAAAAAAAAACTATATTTGCAAGTTGGTTAAATGATAAAACAATATGACACCCCAGAATTAACTTCAATGCTCAAAAATGAACCCTGAATTCAAAAAAGAAATAAATAGATTTACAATGGGGCAAAACGATACCGTTTTGAGAATATACAATGCAAAGCTAATTTTCAGAATCAATCAGCAGCTGCAGAAGTTCCAATTTGGCAATAATCTTCAGACAAATCAGTTTGGGACTTGCTACGTATAACTGTTGGCGGAGACCATTGATCGGGAACCATTAAAAAATAAGTTGTCATTGCTTTCCTGAATCTTTTCTTGTACTGTTTTGGTGAAATTACTGTTGGAGACGCGTTCTTCGGCCCACCTAAAATACCCGAAGCCTTCACCCATGTTTCAAGATGTTTGTCCCATGTATATTGTCTCATGAAGTCGATAATCCCAAGTACAAGTTCGTGTTTTTCTTCGTCTACCCCGACCAATAAGGAATAGTCCATTACATCAACCGACTGCAACCATAAATTCAACAACTTTGAGATTATTTTCACCAATTCAAGAATTAACAAGTAATTACTTAAAAAAAATTCAAAAGTACGTGCATTTTAGACACGTTTAGAGACTTTATTTTACAAAAATAAGTTCGGTGACTTTTTGGTTTATTTTTTTAAAGTCAAGGGACTTTGTGTCCGTTTGTTAAGGAAATATACGTGTTCACAAACTATTCATGAACACTAATCAAAAGATATTTTATGTTCGTGTTCATTCATTAAAGAAATGAACGTGTTCATGTTCGTGTTCGTTTGTTAATTTTAGGTAACGAACGCAAACGAACATTTATTAACACAAACGGACACAAACTAATGTTTATGAACACAAATGAAAACAAATGAACACAAACTAATGTCCATGAACACAAATGATAACAAACGAACACAAACAAGCATTCATGAACAGAATATATAATACACCGATACTTATTACATATTTTATTTGTCGAAATTTTGAAGTATTTAAATAAAATTTAGAAATTAAAAACATTAATGAACTATCAAACACAAACGAACACGTTACCGAATGTTCACACATGACATTTGTTCATGTTCGTTCATTTAACTAAATGAACGAATGTGTTCGTTCATTTATTAAATAAACGAACACAAACAAACTTCCCGTCGAACGGTTCACGAACAGTTCACTGAACGTTCGGTTCGTTTGTAGCCCTAACTTTGATATACAAAAATTAACAATTTTCGTGAAATATTAGAAAGTATATTGGCTTTTGATGGAATTACCCCATACGAATCATAGCAAACAGCTATAAACATTTATAAACAACCCAATTTTTTGTTTAAAAAAAAGGAAACTTACAGCAAGAAAAGCAGTATCGTTCCAGACAGCTCGTTCCAACAATCTTTTGGCCTTATTACCAACAAAAATAGGAGAAGTTGGCATGGCTTCTATCAAATTTTGATCTAATAAAACCTTGTTGCTTCCAGTAGAATCAGAATTATATCGTGATCTTGATGATCCTTTAAGATCATAAAGTCGCGATAGATTCCTTCCATACAAAAGATTCTCCATAATCAACACATCCATTTTCGTTTCCTTCCCACCTTTCATATGCTTAATCACAACCTTCAAACCAAATAGGGAATTAGGGATATAAATTATAAATTTAAAATGAGTAAAATGCCATATTTGTCCCTGGGGTTTGGCCAATTTGCGACTTTCATCCAGAAGATTTGAAATCTTGCAATTTTCATCCGGCTCATTAACTTCATCCATTTTTCTCCGTTAAGTAAGGGGTATCTCTGTCTTTTCTAACTTAAAGGGCCATTCGGTCTAACGGATTCAGTCAGGGGTATTTTAAATACTTGTCCATAAAGTGAAAAAGACTGAATTACCCTTTAACTTAACAAAAAAGACAAAAATACCCCTGACTTAACGGAGAAAAATGGATGGTGTTAACGAGTCAGATGAAAATGGCAAGATTTCGTATCTTTTGGATCCAGATTCGGAAAAACAAACTTTTGGACGAAAGTCGCAAAAACTGGTCAAACCTCAGGGACGAAAATAGCATTTTACTCTAAAAAAATAATATAAAAACAAAATACCTGATAAATTCCCAAAATCTTTGCCAGACATGTAGGACTCCCGGTACCAATGGATTCAGATAAATACTTAAAATAAGCCGGAGCAAATTTAATAAACGACTCGAGCTCGGTCTTTGTAACTTGTTTGATTATGAACCGATCATCTAACGTTTTCGCAAAGAAAACGTTACTTTTACCACCTTGGGCTCCCCATTTTTTGCAACGGCTAAGAGACCGTATATAATCCATTTCAGAAGGACAACATATCCTCCTTAACGCTTCAAATCTCTTTGCATAATACACAGTCACCGTGTACTTCATTTTACCCGAAGGACTATCATCCGTAAATTCAACTCGGGAATGCAACAATTTTGTTTGCGAGGAAGGATCCGACATCAAAGCGGTACGAGGTCCGCTCATTGATAAAATACCATCATCCGCGAAACTTTTAAACGATTCAAGCGACATCCCATCAAAATTACTAGACTGTAACGTTGATGACTCACCCGCGTCAAACTCGGACACTTGCGAAATATAATCACGTGAAAGCAACGTGTAGGATATGATACTTGTGGGCTCGTCGTCATAAACGGGAATTACGGTGTCGTTGATGCCGACAGCTAGAAGCAAGCGGGCCCCACCCTGGAGTTCCGATTCCCGAAAAGATGAGATGTAGACAGGGTTATAACCGTTGAGCGTGTCGAGTTTTTGAGCGGTCGTTGAAAAGTTTTTGTTCAAGGAGCGGTAAAAGTTTAAAAACGGTACACCTAACCAGCCGGTTGAATCTTCCATGGTTTCAGAGCCTTTGGTAGATAATACAGGAGATAAAGCCGATGACGTTTTGGATTCTTCGATACGGTCTCCTTTTTCCAGCTTATCTGGAACGTTCAGATCTAAATCGGATAATCCAGAAGAATTCGGATGGTTACCGGTCCATGCAGCTTCTAGAGTGTCGGACAAACTCGTTAGAACCGGAAACTGCCCTTCGGATATGGCCCTACGGACCGATACATTCGATATTAACGGATCAGACCACTCGTGTTCTTCCACTGGACTTGAAACAACACTCGTTTCATTTTCACCAACGTCGGAGACTTTACATGAATCCGCAACAGATTTCGAGTCGGGGACCGTTTCATTCAGTTTATCACCGTGTTCTGATCCCGGATAATTCGGGTCGAGTTGTGGGTTATTGGTATCGACACTAGATGCATACACTAAACGATGGTCCCACATGTAAGATTGGAAAAGAAGCTGCCTACGTAAGCGATTAATCTCCAGGATATCAATCATCGGCTGCCCTTTTTTCACTTCTCGATTTAAAATCTTTTGCAATGACCCCTGCAATCATATCACAATTTTAAGAATTATAAGTAATGGAATATGATATTATTAATATAGCATTTAAGGGTAAGTAATGGAAAATGATATTATTAATATTTAAGGGTGACTTAGGAATAGATTGATCATACGGCCTCTCAACTTTGGTAATGACATGTTTATGTACGTGGGTCAAATGTAATACGTTTTTGTGCTTATTATTTATATGTACGTTTTTCAGTTAGTCTACGTTTTGACATAAATTTTGTTCGGAAACGAGTTGGGTCAAATATAATACGTTTTCACTAGGCGGTATAAATTCGAGTTACTTTACGTTTCGACGCCGCCGCAACGCGCGGTACCATTATTTAACTTCAAAAAACACTATTTTCTTACTTGCTTATTTTTATGTACGTTTCGATATAAATCCAAGTTGGTTTACATTTCGACTTATGTACGTTTCGGTATAAATCCAAATTGGTTTACATTTCGACGTAAATTTTTCTCGGTAATGAGTCAGGTCATATAATACGTTTTCGTGATTATTTTAATATGCGTTTCAATTGGTCTACGTTTTGACGTAAATTTTGTTTGAAAACTAGTCATGTCAGATGTTTGACAATATAATTCGAGTTACTTTAAGTTTCAACACCGCCGCAACGCGCGGCGGGTCAAAATACTAGTTCCAAATAAAACAATGGGATTCACCTTAAACTCTGTTTTTTCATTCCGTAACACAGCTTCCAAATCTGCTATCTGTCGTCTCGATTGTGGCACTTTCACCTCTCGCTTTTCTGCCATCTGGCTTAAAGCTGTAAAAATTTCTGAAAATAATAGCTCTGAGCGGTGAACAACCTGTCAATAGCAGCATAACATTAGAATGATGTAATCAGTAATTTCACCAGCTAAAATGAATAACTTAATAACCGAACCTCATCTACTTCATGTTGAATCCACAGCTGATTCTCGTATTTGAAATCAAGTTTATGAGGTGGAAGGTAGACCGAATGGACATCAATAGATGCATAACGAAAGCAGGCTACCATTTTCCCAAAACTGCACACGTAATCATTACTTTTATAATAAAGAAAAAAACTGAAAAGAAAAAGATATTAAGAATTATTGTTGAAGTAAAATGCTATTTTCGTCCCTGAGGTTTGGCCACTTTTGCGACTTTCATTCAAAAGTTTGTTTTTCCGCATCTGGATCGGAAGGATTTGAAATCTTGCCATTTTCATCCGACTCGTTAACTCCATCGATTTTTTAACGTTAAGTCATGGGTATTTTCGTCTTTTTAGAAAAATGGATGGAGTTAACGAGTCGGATGAAAATGCCAAGTTTTCAAACCTTTTGGACCCAGATGCGGAAAAACAAACCTTTGAACGAAAGTCACAACTGTCGCCAAACCTCAGGGACGAAAATGACATTTTACTCTTATTCTTAAGTATAACTGTATAAGTAGTTAAGTACCCATAGAAGCGAAGACAGTCACGATGGAGAGAATGACCACAGCTTGCAACGCGGCTGGCGGCAGCATGGTTTGAGAAACTGAGTTCTAGAAACTTCCCGAACGATAAACCCCAAGCAGCATCTGACATCACTATTCTTCGAGTTGTCGGAGGGAAACCGCTAGTGCGTGGACATCTCAAACACCTGTGCCACATCCAAATCTTACCCTCTTTTTCTCCCGGTAAGAGAATTTCCGGTAGCTTCTTAACAGATATGGTTAGGGTTCCTTGTCTATGTGTGTAACACTGTACATGTGCCTCAGATGGCATCTCACATGATCTGCATCGGTAACCCTGTCCAACAAAAGTAACGTCAGTCATCCAAAACATATATATATACATAGAGGCCGGTTAACGTACAAGACCACCTTATCGTGCGATGTGTACGCGAGCATCTCAACCGCACATCTGATCTAATCTAGGCCTTCAATTGAACGTTGTGGCCCAATAGTAATTAACTTTGCATAATTACGCAGGTTATACTACATAATTACCCACGTTATTTGCATAATGACGCATGGGTTGGGTTAATCCCTAATTACGCACGTTATATGGTGGTCGCGTACCGTCACACGTTAAGAGCCTTTTGTATTTAAACCTTCCACTATATATATACATATATAGTGTATGTGTATGGATAGTGTGTGTGTGACATACTTGATCAAACAAATCATCACGGAGAAAGCGGCCGAGTGGTTTATCAAAGTTGCCATAATACTTTATACGAAACAGGTGGGACCGCTCGCAGACGGTTCCCTTCCACACGCAACGCGATGACAGTGACACCAAAATACTTTGGTTATCAGACGGTGAAGGCGGAAATTCCTCTTTGCCGTTTTTTCCATCCAACTGGAGAAACGCTCCGTCTGAAGTGGTACGGTCCACACTAGGCTCAAAACCGTTTGTAACTATGGTACCTAAGTCTCTCGGTGTCTTCAAAGAATTCAGATCGCCACATGTACCTTCTGGAATGTTCAGTTTCAAAGAAGCTACAGAGTGCAAGTATGGACTAGCCTTTGGATCATTTGGGCCAATTGGGCCGATTTCGGGCTTGTTGCTGATGATGGAGAACATTTCTGACATGGAGACACTGTGTGTCTCGGTGGTCTGAGGTTTTTCATTCGTGGGGGTGGTAAAACCGGGAATCGTTGAAATTGACCGGTCAATGTTTGATGGTTTGTCAGGCAGTGCAACGGTTAGGGCAGCGTTTAAGGGCAGTTCGGGCAGTGAGGCGCCTTCGTCAGCAAGAAAAGAAGTTTCCAAAGCCAAATGATAAGCAGCAAAAACTCCATACTGAACAACATGTTTTACTTTCTTTAATTCATCGCCGCTCGCACCCCTCAGTAATATCTGAAAACCCCAATATAATAAGTAAATTTATAATCAAACAACTAATATTTTAAGAGTAAAATGTCATTTTCGTCCCTGAGGTTTGGTAAGTTTTGCGACTTTCGTCCAAAGGTTTGTTTTTTGCATCAGAATCCAAAAGGTTTGAAATCTTGCCATTTTCATCCGGCTCGTTAACTCCATGCATTTTTCTCCGTAGAGTCAGGGGTATTTTCGTCTTTTTTTGTTTGGTCTTTTTCAGGGGTATTCAGTCTTTTTACATAAAATGAAAAAGACCGAATTGCCCTTTAAGTTAACAAAAATGACGAAAATACCCCTGACTTAATGGAGACAGATGGATGGAGTTAACGAGCCGGATGAAAATTGCAAGATTTCAAACCTTTTGGATCCAGATGCAAAAAAAAAAACAAACCTTTGGATGAAAGTCGGAAAATTGGTCAATCTTCAAGGACGACATGGCGTTTTACTCAATATATAAAATAAAAAAAATACTAAATGGGAATCACTCACAGTGCAACCGAATGGTTTTGGACAGCCTTCAAAGTACATGAGTGTCTTGACCAGCTTCTTGCCACCCTGTCCGGCAGTTCCGTGTTCTTCTTGGAACCGTTGAACATGAAACATGTCACAACATCCCAATTTCTGAGAAGAAAGATGATCGATTGACGGAACTATCTGGGCGCCAGTGCACCGAGCTATACGTTCCAAAAGTGGCCTTTTGATGTTCAGAACAAGAGATATGTCCTTTGCAAGAAGATATTCTTGTGCATATCTCGAAACTGATTTCTCCACTAAAAGAACATCAGGCTGGTGTGCATCTATCTTTGCTACAGCCATCTTTAAATGATCCATTTCCTTATAAAAAAAATTACGATATATGTAAATGTAAAGGTAAATTCAATGTTTCATAATGTAAAACGCCTGTTTAGATTGTTTTTAACATTTAAATCCAACCTGTTGCAACAAAGTATCGAAACTTGACAGGTGGTTAGAAACACGTTGATACTCGAGAGCCCCTCCGAGGATTAAGAAACGAGGCTTCTCTATTTTCGATGTCATCCGTCTATGAGCTACGTTTTTCTTACAGACAACTCCTTTCACCACAATACTTGAAAAAAGAAACAATAATTTAATTTCGGAAAAAAAAACAGAAAAATGGAATTATAGACGACGGAAATTCCTGACCTGTCGGAACGACTCCCAGAAGCTAAACATTTTATCTTAACGTATCCACCCGGGTCCATCCCGCCACCTTTGCTTGTGTCAGGTTTTAGCAAAGACGCAGCCTCCCACGACAAAGATGTTATTATCTCTAACCAACTATCTTTATCGTATTCTTCCTCATTGTCAACAAGATTGTCAACCTGCAACAGTTGAGATACTAAAGCCCTAAAATGTCCATCAACAACAGTCTTCATGGCCTTTTTATGCTCTTCGTTTGATCTATCCCTGTGTCTACACTCCCCGCTTCCGGGATTGCTTGAAGACCGCAAGTATCCCCATTCTCCAACAGCATCGTCACCATCATCACCGTCATCGTCGTCGTCAAATAACAGAGCTTCTCGTTCATCTTCTTCGTCTTCGGGATCAGGTGGCAACCATAGGACCCCGTTATTCTCGAAATCCACAGGTTCAGGTACGTCTTGTACGACATCATTTGCATACATAGATGATGAGCCTTCACATTCATCACTAACATCATTCGCGTCCTCTTTTTTCTCAAGCTGTTGTGATGCGTCAAAACTAGCTTGTAACGAACAGCTGCTCGCACTTTTTGTATCGACAGCTTTACAAGATTCGTAATCATTATCTGTATCGTCCATTTGTAATTCATCGTAATATCCGTCATCCATCGGCAACATATGTCTTCCACCAGAAGCTAACCGATAAGCAAATTCTTCATCAAATTCATCATCACCCCTGGTATCAATCGACCACATTATAAATTAACTAATTATAAATTTATAATACAAAGTAATTAGGTGATAACTGATAACAAGAAGAAGAAAAAGAAAAAGGAACCTGTTCACGTATCCATAGTGGGTTGGAGATTGAGCGGCTACATCGAACAATAACTCATTGCTCCTCGATGCAAGTTCGTTCTGTTCATCCAAATTCGCTTCCATTACCGCAGACTGATTATACGAACAGATCGATTGCGGGACAGAAGCAAATGTAATGCTGCTACTGTCAGCAGTACAGCTGGATTTAGTGCTGACGAGACTAGCGGCTGACGGTGACGTACTAAGATCCTGATTCGGATCCTGAACTCCATGATCCGCAACCGCAGAGGCAACTAATCTGCCTTGCTGCCATTGCTTAAAGCAGTAATTACAAGCCCTAATCTTTTCCGTTTCCTCATTGATAATAATATGATTACTAGGCCTAGCAGGAATCCAGTTATGCGTACACTTGGCGCAGAAAACTCGACCGCAAAGTCGGCAATGGTGTCTTCGGTTAAACAAAGTGAACTGCGAATCACACTCGTAGCATACCCTGCAGCTCTGATCGGGCATCCAAAAGTCCCTCGACACATTAGCCTCAGACCGTCGAGGGATCCAATTCTTCAAATTACCAATCAGATTACTTAACTTATCCGGCGAATCCATGACCAACCAAATTCCTTATCAGTTATCACACTCATCATGATAATGATATTCTCATTTGCTCAATGAGGCCACCACTTACATAAAACTCAATCAATCAATTCAACTTGTGCATATGAAACCCTAACCCTAAACCAATAATATCCACAAATTAAACACTTAAGAGAACAACTTAACCTTTTTTATACAAATTATACTCGAAATCACCAACCGGAATCCAAAAATTTACCGCGTAATCGATTAATTCCACTCCGAAAAACCTCAGCGGCTGAATCAAATTGAATTCTACAAAATAATTAAGCAAATGGATTAAGAATTGGACAAAATAATTAAACAAACATATAGAATAATAGTAAATTAATAAAAAATATATAAAGAAAAGAAGAAAGCACATGCATCGACAAAGGACCAACGGTGAATCAGCAAATTGAATTATAATAAATGAATAAAATGATGATGATAGAGAAAGCGTGATGCAGATGTGTTGTATATCATGAGTAACAATCAATAAATCCGATGAGATTTATTCAAAAAAAAAAAAAAAAAAACAAAGAAAGAAAGAAAGAATAAAAGATGTACCGTTAGATTTTTGGGGAAGAAGGAGCATGAGAATGAAGGGGATTTGAATAGTGATATTGTTGTTATCCTCCGGCAATCTCTCACCGTAAACGATCTGTGAGGGGGATTGATGTTGATGTGGACATTATTGGAGATTTAGTGATTATGATGATTATGGTGTTGGTAAGCGTATTGTGAAGGTGAATGTCAGGTTCCATTGGCGTTTCCGGCAACGATGGATAATCTCATTTACGTCTCTTCGTTTTCATGTGATAATAATAATGATCATGATAAACATCATCCCTTGGTTCACTGTAAAGTTTAAGTATAATTTATGATAAAATATGTTATTAAATTTTGGTTATAGGAAATATATATTTTTTAACATCAATTTCTTTTTTTTTAATCTATGTCGTATGTCGACTTGAACTTGCACCCAAAACATTTGTCTTCTAAACTCCGATGTTTAAAGGTTTTGTCTTTATTAATGGACCATCATCCCGTTGGGGTTAAAGGAAATACATAATGGTTAGTGATAAATATTTAGGAATTTAGAAAAGATATTATTATTATTAGAATTAATTTGAAGTTTTTGTTATATTTTTGGGGTGGATTTCATACTTAACAATAATTTAATAGATAGAATACATCCAAATCGTCAATGACCTTTAGCTCAAGTGGTACGAGAACTTGGGTTGAAGACTCAAGTTTGATCCCTATTTGGTGTAAAAATGAGTGAGATGCTGGTGGACAATTATAGGAGACATAGGGAAACCTAGGTTCGATCCTTGAGCTAAACGAGTTTTACCAGTAATTTCATCGGTATGCCTACGGGTGGATGGGTTACCCGGTTTTTCCCGGAATTTGTGGTGGACAACTCTCTCTGTAACACCTCGCAAAATCATGCCCAATATAGTAACGACGCGTGTCATAAGCTTTAAACGTGTAAAGAATTGATTTCGAAGTACTAAAGTTGACAAACAAGGAAAAGATATGTGTGAAAGGATCCAAAGTGTCAACACTCGAAAATTTTGCCTTTTATTAACCCTATATGATGTTCATACTCTTAAACGAAATAATTGTGAAACGTATGAAGCCGTTTGTGAAAGAAAGTGAAAGTTTACAAGACGCGAGGGTTAAATGTGTCAACATGTTAAATTAATACCTCTGGGTGACCTTTTAACGAACCCGGAGCTTTGTAACGATTAATTATACTCTCAAGAACAAGTGACAAAAAATTCACGAGGTTTCGATATCGTTTGATATAAATACGTTAACTTTCGTAAATAAAGGGTTAAAAGCGTCAACGAGGCAAAACTTGTGTTTTCTGTGACAACCCGTATTCCTAAGGTTAGCATTGTCCAACCTCGTGACACTTGACTTATATCACTACTGTTCATGTTCCATTACACGACGTCACTACTAATGTGTTGCGTAAACCTATTAAACCTGTTTAAATTACATCGAATCACTAGGATTAATTGGTTGTGAGTTTGTTAAGTGTTAAATGCTAAATGCCTAGATTGTATGAACGTGCATTCTATACCCACACTACTATTATGCACCCTTGGCCCAAACCTCTATTAATTGGGTTAAGATTCTCGGCCCAAAAGAAGCCCACCCCTGGCCGATTGACCTCCTGTATATACACATGGGATGTGTAGGTCTTCATTGTTTAGAAAACACATTACTACACAAAACCCTAATATTCTTCTCTTCTCTTCCCTGTGCGATCGGCGACAACCATTCCCCTCACCCGAGGCACTTCTAACTCTCGTGCTAAGCACTCTATGCTTCGGTTAGTATGATTAATCATTCTTGTAATTTGCTTATTGTTTTTATTAATCTGAATAGTGCTAAACTTGTTAGTGATAGTCGATTGTTCCTGTTAATCTGAGTGGCGCTAAACTTGTTGGTGTTATTGTAATGTACATAGGATATTAGATCACAAGGTAGGGTTTCGTTTATATGCTATTACGTATTATGTATATGAAAAACTGATTCGAGTAATGTTCAATGATTGATGATGCGGACTGTTATGATAATGTATAATTATTAAATCGTGATGTTTACTGTGAATAAGGGTCATGAAAGGGTTAGAAGTAACTGTTAGGGTTGCAGAAGGTAGCGACGGCAGTTAAGGAACGACGACGAAACTATGATTCGTCGTGTGAACCTTTTCGTCGCCTGGTTTCGACGAAACTATGATTCGTTGTGTGCATGGTTTGCCATGTGATCATTCGACGAAATATGGGATTTCGTCGAGTGGGTGATTCGTCGGAGCTGGTGATGACGAAACATGGGAGTTTCGTCGAGGGGATGTTTCGTGGGCATAGGGAGGTCCTTCGTCGGCTTCCACTGGGGTGATTATGACAGTAAATATTGACGTGTATGTGTATTATGACAGTAAATATTGATGTGTATGTGTATATTGATAGTAAATACTGGTTAGGAATAAGGAATTAGTTTTTATTCGTGTAACATTCACGTAGATATGTAGACATGTTTGGGTTGCACCAACACTTGGGCTATTGTACAGTTTGGGCCGAACACTTTGGGAAATCGCACAGTTTAGTCGGGTTATACACGGGTTGGGTCAAGGGGGCCGTACCCCAGGTGTTGGGCCTGCACTGTTCACGGGTCGCACAAGTTTAACTCAATCGCACACTTTTATGATGAAAAACAATAAACTGCTTGATGATTATTGAAACATGAACAGTAGTGTAAACCTGTATGAGAACCGAGTATCTGTTATGTGATCTTGTGATGATAATTGGTGGTTACGTTGCATGATAAACTGCCATGACTCGTACGGTGTGTGTGTGTGCTTATGTATACGCTACTGGTATGTTATGTGCAAAGAGTATGTGATTTATGTGTTACAAAACTAACTGTCTCTGGTAACCACGGTAGGGTTTGGTTGACCAACTGGGAACGGTTAATGTATCAAAACATACCGAGCAAATCCAAGGTGAGTTCACTTCTCTCAAATCAAGCATGCGTCCGGTGGGGACAATCAAACAGACAAAACTTGTAAACGGATTTTCGTAAACCCATATCCTTGTAGGGGATATGAGGCGGTTTTCAAATACCCACATCCTTGTAGGGGATGTGAGGCGGATTTCACAACGCTATCCTTGCAGGGGATATGCATCGGTTTTCAGTAAATGTTGATGTTGGATAATACACTCACTTCTATCACTTAAGTCCCATCATACTACCGGGTTGTTGCTTGTAGGGAAACGAGGTTATTAGTTGATAGCGCTATTAGGTTTGGCACCCTCACGACGTACCTGGATAGGACGGGCATGAACTAATAACTTTAAATCATGACCAATGTTTGATAGAGCATTGGGGAAGGGCAAAAAGGGCCGTCTGCGGTATCGAGTTATTATCAACATAACACATCATAACATAACATGAACCAGTAATCGGTAACGAACGGTTTAAGAAATCAGTGAACTCACCAGCGTTGTCTGATACACGTTTTTCTGCATGCTTGCAGGCCTTTAGGTACATGTTGTTGGAACTTGCTGTCTGGGACGCTGGAGTGGTCATGGGTCAAGTTGCAAGGAATCACAAGACAAGTCTGATGGTTTTTATGCACCTGCTTTATGAAACTCATAACAAAATGTAATATGCTTCCGCTGAATAATAGATCTTGTATTGTAACATTTATTTTAATAAGTGAAAGTTTTATTTGAAATGTCTTTATAAGTTCAATGTGATTGGTGGCTAGATCCTGGTACGTCACACGCCTCGCGGGGGTTTCCGCATGTGGTATTTTGGGGGTGTGACAGTTTGGTATCAGAGCCACTGGTTATAGTGAACTTGGTTTTAAAACGTTTTCGTAAAACCAGACTATAACCGAACAGTTCTGAATACGCGAATACGACCATGACACTCAGCTCCAGATTGCAAGGTTCGTCTTTCTCACTTGTTGCATACATCACATGACTAGTACACATTTGTTTATGATGTAACATACGAACACACACTCGTCACTATAGCATGATGGCATAAATTGTTTGCTTGCGTTATGATGTGTTGATAGTGTGTCGTAGTCCATGGATTTCTGTAATCTTATCATTTTGATAACCTCCGTTTGATACCTGAGTTTGAGGAACCATTTGACATGAGTTAGGAAGAACTGAGATGAGCATGCAAATCGCAATATTATTATGGGTGCACACATAATAATAGTGTGGGGTGCATGTGAGTCCCAGTGAGGCTTAACAAGTGAAAAAGGGGTTCTGTTCAGTCATTTGATCAATGAGAAACATAACAAACCTATAGGGGTCGTAGTAGTGATTGTTATCTACTCGAACATGATCTTTTCACTCCTCTCTGAATCTTTACGAATCTCGATGCTATCGAGTACTACCTGAACACATCTGAATGCCTAGCGAACCGTGTAGAATGTTAGGTGCTTGCGCGAACGTCCTTAAGTTGGATGTCGCAGTATTGGTCTATACCTTTCTCACTTTTCTTCGTTTGCTGGAACTTAACGTATTGACGCCATAGATCCCGAAGTGCGATCACTTCTGTAACACTTTAGCAGCATACTGTGTATTACTCAATCAACTTGCAAGAACGATGGACAAGAGAATGAGCGTAGTGCCTCACCGACCTCAGTAATAGGACGACCCTGGATACCAGCGAAGTGACTTCAATCGAATCCTTAAACCTAGTCAGCGACTCATGGGAGTCAACTCTTACGAATCAAACGGGACATAAGCAATGACAATCGACTACGGTGTGAAATGTGAAACTGCCAGCACAATGTGTAACGCCTAGTACGTGACACAGAAATGTGACAAGATGGACCCTGTTGGTGAAAGATTTTAGGGCTCCGTTTCAGGCAATGACGTTAGAGGTAATAGTCATGGAAACATCAAGATACTCGTAATTGTAACCAACAGTATGGAAACGGAAGCGCCAACAACATGGATTGGCCATGGTTAAATCAAGACGACAACAACCAAGGAAACGACGTCAGTACTGGAAATCCTTGTAACGATAACAACAACACTGGAAATGATACTCATGGAAGGATATTTAGGTTTGGCATGGGCGACGCCAGGATTTTAGCAACATGGTAGCTTGCATGAGTAGCTAAACGCTTCGTCTCTGTTCTGTTTAACCCTGTTGCTTCCTGAATCTGAATCTGCTGTGGGATCGGATGACGGCAAGATGATTGAAACCTCATATGCTCGTTGGGATGCAAACTCGACCTTGCGGGACAAGTGTTCGAAATCGACCTTCCTTCTACTATTCTTGATGGTTTTGATGCAGTAGTTAGTGTGGATTGGTTATCCAGAGATCGCGCAGATATACCCTATGAGAAGAAAATTTTGCGTATCCTTTTCTTAGTGGGGGAACCGTCATCTGTTCTATAGTGTCAGCGTGGTGTAAATGTTAGCACCATATCAGCAAAGAAGGCCCAGAAGTGTCTACGGGAGGCTTACCCCGCTACGTTAACAACCGTTACTGAATGAGAAAGAGAGGATCGAGGATCCAGCAATTGTTCGTGATTTCTTTCGGTATGCTACTCGAGGAACTTTCAGGTTTACCTCCACAACTGTTAGATAGACTCTCAGTTTGATCTCCCGCCAGAGGCAGCCCTGATTACTTGTACTTCATACCGTCTTGCACCAGGAGGGTTGCAAGAACTATCTAATCGACTACAGGAACTGTTGAACAGGAGTTTTGTCAGACCTAGCTTTTCGCTTTGGGGAACCCCAGTTATATCCATGAAGATAAAGCCTTTTCGTATGTGTTCTGATTATCGAGAACTTAACAAGGTGGCAGTCAAGAACCGTTTTCCTCGACCATGTATTGACAACCCGTCGACTAGTGTGAGGGACAAGCTTCATTCGAGGATTGACTAACGAACGAGCTATCGTCAGAGGGAAGTCCAAGGGGAGGATGTTCCTAAAACGGCATATCAACCGCATTGCGGTCATTGCGACTTTATATTCCATAACCTTTGGGGTTAACCAACACTGGCAGCTAGATGGACCACATGAATCGACCGTGTTTATTGATTCCAGGAGAAAGGAACATCATGGGTGGCATTTGTATCTTATTTTAGAACTCCTGAGGGAGGAGCCACTCTGCGCGAAGTCTTGTTAAATGTAACTTCTGGATTCGAGAGGTACCTTTTTGGTCGTATAATCAACAAAGTAGGAATACGCGTGGATCTCACTAAGACCCGTTTTGGTTAGAAACTGATCGACACCAAGGATTCCTGCGGGGATACATCAAATTTTTTGGTCTAGTTAGATACTATCGCAGATACATCGTGGAATTTTCGAAGATCGCGCAACTCTAACCTCTTTAGCACAGCGGGGTGCTGTGAACTCATGGGAGATAAAACAGGAGAACGTCTCTTCAGCTTTTGAAACCCAACACTATAATGCACTGAGCATCGTCTTTACCTGAGGGTATGGGTGATTTAGTGGTATACCATGATGGTTCGAATCAGAGTCCCAGTTACACGCCGATGCAACACGAGAAGGTGATAGCTTACGTAGTAGACCTACAAGAAGAATTGCACGAGTCACAACCGGCGGTGGAAGCCATAATCTTTGGATTTAAACTGGAGGTGTTATTTGGACGATACCAAATGTACTACTTAGATGGATCACAAGAGCCTCCCGTGTACCCTGGTTTCGAAAGAGCTAAATTAGTTAATGGCATCGCTGGATGGAACTTTTGGATGATTACGACGGTGAACTTGAATGTGCACGAGCTTTGCAGGTTACTATCGACTCTAACTTACCTGATCAGACTCGCTCTGTTCAAACTGGAAAACAGTGGGAAGAGGATTTTCAAGTTGAACCCATGTGGGGCATGGGGAAGCAACATCTGGCAGGGCAGATGATGTTCGCTACCCCCAGGAACGAGTGTGGATCTCATTATACGACAACTTTAGGAAACTTGTGTTGAGCAAAGCACACCGGCTTCGATATTCTAGTACTGATGATTGAGCATGAAGACCCACTTAGCAATGTAAGTGTATGACGTTTGACTTGTGGGAAAGTCAAGGTGAAGTATCAGCAACCAGAAGCACCCATACGGAAATGAGAACAGACTGCCATGGATTCTGTCACTAGCCTACTTACAACTCGGAACGGAAACAATATCACATGGGTGATCGTTGATTGTCTCACGTTACTAGTACACTTCCTCGCAATCAAGGAGACAGACGAGCCTCCACACTTTGTGAATATTCCTCTGAGAGAGGCGGTTTTTGTGCATGAGGACAACCAGACAGAGTAACGAACCATCCTGACACACAAAGACACGCTGCGAGCAGGTGCGTGATTGACTCTAGTAAACATTTGGAAAGACACTTATCTTTGGGTGAGTTCTACTGCAGTCGTTACCGCTTTAGTATGCATACAACTCTGTTTGAGGCATTGCATGGATGATAATGCCAACCTCATTGTTGGACTGAGGTGGATGACAACCTAATCACAGGTCCAGGACTTGCACTCGAAATTGGAAATTGGAAATTGTGTGGCGACAACGCGTGATCGCCAGGAAAACCTGATAACTTAGGAAACACTGGGAGTCCGCTGCAGGCGAACGTGTTATATTGGAAGTCTCACCCTGGGAGGGTGCGGTACGCTTTGGGAAGCGTGGCAAGCTTAACTTACGTTATGTTGGGCCATTCAAAATGCTGGAAACGTGTTGGCAAGTGGCGTACAAGCTTGAATTACCTATCGAGTTGAATAGTGTGTGTGATATCACTTATGTCTCAAATCTAAGGCAGTGTTCTTCCGATGAAACACTTGTGATACCCTTAATAGAGTCGAAGGTTAATGACGGGTTGCAGTTGTTGAGGAATCTACTGAAATCATGGACTAGGACATCAAGATTCGTTAGCGTAGTCGAATTCCAATCATGTGAGTTCGTTGGAACTCAAGATGTGGACCGGATGAAGCTCAAGTATCCTCAACTTTTTCCTGATGACCAATCTAATTCTGGTGAGACTAGTGAATTTCGGGACGAAATTCCGCTTCAAGTCGAGGATGATGTGGCACTTGAGGAAACGTGTAAGGATCTTCAAAAATATCCTAAATTGACTCGTAAGTGCTAACCCGGACCCCTGAAACCCTAATCCATATCAAAAATCAAGAAAATCAGATTTTTGGTCTTCAGGCGGGCCGCGTAAGGGTTAGCATAACCTCACGCGGGCCGCGACAGTTCACCAAAACTCCGGGGCAGCGCACAGGCCACGTGGCAGCCACGTGGCAGACCTAGGTGTGACACGCTAGCCCTAATCTACGAAGTAGACTTCCACGCGGGCCACGTAAGGGTCAAGGGAAGGTTCACGCGGGCCGCGAGAGAACCAAATTTCAGCTATAAATAGGTTGGATCATGAGCAGTCCTCTGGTGTCGAAACCATTTCACAAAAACGAAATCTCACTGCTCAAAAGTCGAAATCATAATTTCTATTAGCGAGGCGCTGCTACGATACAGGGTATTAACTCGATCGCTGATACGATTCAATGTCCGATCGATTGAAACTTTCCGATGAATGTTTAAGTGCTGCTCAAATTAGGGTTATACTTTGTCATTCATCGTGAATTCAATGGATGTTTAAGTATTGCACTTTGTCATTCGTCGTGAGGGTTTTAATCTCGTGAGTTATCGTAAATGCTGTATTAGTTACTAACCTAGTTCGTGTGCATTGTTATTTAAATTAGGGTACAAGGTTAATAGTAGGCTAAACTCTGGCCGTATAAATCTGCAAAGTAAGTCATTCTCTTTTTATCAACAATGTTTTACAATACTCCAATCATTTTCAAAAGTTATAATTACAGGGATTAAGTCGTGGTTATCTTGAATCACTGGCTAGTGGGGTATTGTGCACATTACTAATTTCTCACGGTTAGGCTAATAAATCCTAACAGTGATAATCATCACTACTTGGGGAAAGACCCAATAGTGGTATGACCATCGTCACCAGGTGACACGGCGCCAGATAAAAATAAGATAAAAGCCATTGTAATCGCTCTTATGCTGTAATTTATAACTATGTGTCATTTTATCAAATTGAGTGACTCACCAGTATTTCCCTGCTGACAAAATATTTTTAAAACATGTTTCAGGCGACCTGCTATAAATCAAGGAAAACGTGCTACGGAGCACTAACAAGCTTGAAGAGGTGGCTCAGTTAAAATCAAATAAACATGTTTTATAAATCAGGGAATTCCCTAGTGAAATTCCTCTATTGTAAATTACGGGGTTTATCCCGAATTATGGAATAAAATAATCGGGCATTTTCAAGTTTTAAAAAAGATCCTGTTAAATCTTTTCTGTCGCATCAAATAATAAATACCACGGGTTCCTGTCCCGCGGCTCCTGACCGGGTCAAACCGGGGCTGGGGCCGTGACAGGAAAAGGTGGTATCAGAGCCACTGATGTAAGCCTATTAAGTATTTAAAATACTTAATTTTCCTGATTATCGTCTTATGATTATGTATTTTTAACTGACTAATTGTTAGTTACAGTATGGGTAAGCAAATAATCTCGGATATCTATCTTAAACTAGATAGTGTACCAAACGATAAGGGAAACTCATCCCAATCAAATTTCTCAAGATACTCAGCAGAAACTGAGGAAGGAATATTTGTTCGTAAGGCACAATTTGAGAAACCACTTTCCCCTAATAAAAGAAGTTTGATTATTAGGAAAAGTCAAGAGAAAATAAAGGAGGCACAACCAAAAGGAGTGATGATTTATAAGGAAACTCAGGAAATAGATATTAAACCACCATGGGAAGATGAGTTAGATGAAAAATGGGTAAATCTCTACATGTTAGCTACTACAGCAGTAAATGCTAACTTATAGTTAAATCACCAAACCAGTATCATCACCTATGCTACCTACCAGCCAGAAACTTTAATATAATAAATAACCGAGTAAACTGCCATTTTGGTCCTTGTGGTTTGGCCAGTTTTGCCATTTTAGTCCAAATCTTAAACTTTTTACATCTGGGTCCCCGTGGTTTGCATTTTGTTGCCATTTTGGTCCAAAAGTGATATTTGACCAGAATCCCCAAATTAAAACCTCCTGTTTTGTCCTTACCCTCAGGGGTATTTTGGTCATTTTAAAATTATTATAACTAAATATTGAGATTTGGACATCATAAAAGAATCTTCATCTTTTCCCCAGATCTTCATCTTCCCCAAAAGTCTCCCACCTCTCTCTCTCTTCTCTCTCTCTCTCTATCTCTAAAGTCTCCCACTCTCTCTCTCTAAAGTCATCACTCTCCTCCTCCTCTGGTTAACGCCGCTGCAGCTGACGTGGCGGTGGCGACGAAGACACTCATCCTCCAGATTCCTCCAGTGAACGGTGCTGATACTGACGTGGCGGAGGCGTTTGCTGGACGGAACCACACGGAACATGTGATGAGAAGTTTTCGGTGCCAAATCGAAACCTAAGCTCGCCATTTCTGTAAAGGTAATTTCCAGTTGAAAGGTTGAAATTTTTGGGTGTTTGGTTAAGGTTGGGGTGGGCGGCGACGAAGTGGTTGTGATGGACAAAATAATCAGATCCACCATGTTTCTCTCTCATGTTTCTCTCTCGTTCGAAACCCTACCGAAACTCAGATCCACCATCGTCATCGTCATCTCTGCGTTCCTCTCTCCGTGAGAGATGGTGGTTCAGATCTTGAAGATGATGTTCTGGTGGTAATGGAGGCGGTGGTGGTTGCGGTGGAAGCGTGTGGTGGTTGCGGTGGATGGTGAGTGAGGATGGTGATTTTATGGGTTTTAGATGTTCTTGAAGATGATGTTCTTGATTTTATGGGGTTTGATGATGATGTTTGAAGATGAACGATGTCTGGGGTTTGATGATGATGTTTGAAGATGAACGATGTCTGGGTTTTGATGATGTTCTTGAAGATGATGTTCTTGATTTTCTGGGTTCTTGATTTTCTTGATGATGATGTTCTTGATTTTCTGGGTTTTGATAATGATGTTCTTGAAGATAATGTTATTAATTATTGAAATGTTATAATAAATTAATATGGACCAAAATGCCCCTGCACTAAAGGACAAAATAATCAGTTTTCAACAGTCAAAATAGAGGGTTTTTGGATTTTGGACTAAAATGGCAACAAAATGCAAACCACAAGGACCCAGATGTAAAAAATTTGAGATTTGGACTAAAATGGCAAAAGTGCCCAAACCACAGGGACCAAAATGGCAGTTTACTCTAAATAACCACTAGTATATTTTAAATTTTAGTTGTACTAAAAAAAATAATAAATGCTTTGTTTCAATAAAATAGTTTATTAGATATTCGTAATTAATATTAAATTTTATGCTTTCCGTTCTGTGATTCTGTGAAAATTTAATTTACAAAATTTTAACCTAAAATTTTGTGTGTTTCTTCATAAATGCTAAACAACATGAATGAATTATCTGAAGCTCTTGTGAATCTCAATCTCTATCCTGTGAAAATAGAAGTTTCCAGAGATTTTACTGGTTACTTGGCCGATGTTGAGGAACCTATGGAATTTCAAGCTCCACCTCCGGAGAAACAAAAGCCAAAGAAAAGAAGAAGATTTGTGGACTGGAGGCGTGTACGCAGGAGGAAACCAGCAACTAAGAAAATTCCCAAAATAGAGAATCATATGGATAAAGGAAAAGGGATCGAAATTGGGAAAACAGGAATAGAAATTGGGGAAAGTTCTAGGCAAGCTGAGGAATTGCCATTGCAGGAGGAATTAGATCGCATACTTGCAAACTGTGATATCCTTAGGCCTATCAATAACGACCTCTTTCCTTATCCTGTCGAAACCCAACTTCCAATAAACTTAGAACCGGCTATTCCAGACCCTCTAATCCACACCCAACCTCTAGGAGAAATGGATGAATGGTGGACCAACGACTGGCAATTTCAGAACCTCCTAAATAACCCTTATACCTTTTTCCCTCAGTTCGACCCAGAACCTTTACCAAACCCACCAATGAGCAATGAAAACTTAGCTGAACTCCGCCATTTTGACGAGGAACTGGTAAATGCAGGGAATATGATTCGGGAGGTAGGAGAACAGATCTCCTGGAAGTACGACGAGAGGGAACGTCGCTTCTAAGGTGCCAGCAGATGAGGATGGAGTAAGGGAGTAGTTGTGATTAATAATAGTAGTAAAAATATAAATTCTGTAAATAACTAAAATAAAACTTTTGTAAAATAATAGTGTGTACGAATGCATAATATAATATATATAAAAATGGAAGTCGAGAAATCTATAATTTTGGCTATATATGTGTTGTTAAATTATGTGATTGTTTGCATATGGCTATTATTTATTTTATGCTAATAATTTTTATATATATATATATATATATATTAATCATCAGATGGAACATGCTAGTAATGAACCAGTTAACGAAGTTAACCAATCTAAGCAACACCAGGAAGATCAATTTCTGAATAGGCAAGATATTGAGAATATCGTTGCTCAAGGAATAGCCAACGCTATTCCAGCAATCCTGGCGGCTGCTCGAAACCCAGTTGAACCTCAAAAAATTATTCCTAGTAAACGCACTCATGAAGATAACTTCAGTAATAGCGTAAACGGAGGCGGCAACAACAACAATAACAATAATGATAATGTACTGCAAGCCCCAACTCTCAAAAGAATGAAAGCTGCAACACCTGGTTGCACTTATAAGGAATTTTTTGCCTGTAAACCAGCTGAATTTGCAGGCAATGAAGGGGCGACTGCGGCGCTGCGTTGGTTAGAGAAAACCGAAGCAGTCATTATGATAAGTAAATGTGTCGAGGAAGACAAGGTCATGTATGCGTCACATCTTTTCAAAGAAGGGGCGCTAGAATGGTGGAATACGGTACTTCAAGCCAAAGGAAGAAATATGGCATATGCCATAAGTTGGGAAGAATTCCAGAAGCTAGTGGAAAGAAAATTCTGCCCTGAATACGAAAAGGAACAAATGGCAAATAAGTTCCTGAACCACCGGATGGTGGATGTAGACTGTCGAGGGTATACTTCGACATTCTTCGAGTATGCGAGAGTGGTACCAACTTTGGCTTCGCCAGAGCCGGTACTTATTTCCGACTATATTTGGGGATTGATTGGCGAAATCCGTGATATCGTTAAAGCTGCGAGACCCCGCACTATTGACGATGCTGTGGAATTAGCTAACACCCTAACGGACGGACTGGTACGCACAAGAGAAGAAACCCGGAAAAAGGAAGTAGCCCAAAAGATTACCCAAGGATTCCGTATGGTTAATCGTAGTAATTTCAAAAGAAAGGGAACCGGACAATCTTCCACTGTTCCATTTTGCAATCCCTGCAAAAGGAAGCATTTTGGAAGATGCAAAGGATATTGCAATTTCTGCAAAATCCCGGGGCACCAAGAAGAAGACTGCAGAAAGAAGAAAGTATCAGTCTGCTACAACTGTGGAGAAGTTGGACACTTTAGACCAGACTGCCCAAAACTGGTCAAACCAGCCGATAACAAAGCTAAACCTGCAGAAGGAACTACCAAGAAGAATGCAAGAGCCTTCCAGTTGACTACTCAGGAAGCAGAACTAATTCCTGACGTAATAGCTGGTACGTTCCTAGTTCACGACGTTTACGCAAAAGTATTATTTGACTCTGGTGCAAACCAAAGTTTTATAAATACTTCATTTTGCCAAGCTCTTAACTTACCCTTAACCAACCTTAGCCAGATTTTTACAGTCGAAATGGCAGATGGGAATTCTGTTAAAATAAATAAGGTTGTGCGAGAAGGAAAAATAGAACTTTTAGGTCATAAATTTTCAGCAAAACTGTTACCTATGAATTTAGCTGGATTCGATGTAGTGTTAGGAATGGATTGGCTAGTAGCCAACCATGCTCGAATTCTTTGTAACAAGAATTCCATAGAAATTCATACACCCACAGGAGAATTAGTGGTGATTACAGGAGATAAGCCACGAAAGCCACTGAAATTCATTTCAGTAATGAAGTTGGCTAGTTATTCAAGAAAACAAGAAATGGTGTATATGATTTCAGTAATCATTAACATAAAAGATAAGGAACTTAAAGAAATTCCGGTAGTAGCAGAATACCCGGATGTCTTTCCGGAAGAACTACCTGGATTACCACCCAATAGGGAAGTCGAATTTAGAATACATCTAATTCCTGGAACTACACCGATAGCCAAGGCACCTTATCGGTTAGCACCCACTGAAATGCTAGAATTGAAAAAGCAATTAGATGAATTATTAAGTAAAGGATTTATACAACCTAGTTTATCCCCATGGGGAGCTCCATTATTGTTTGTAAAGAAAAAGGATGGTTCGATGCGAATGTGTATCGATTATAGGGAATTGAATAAGGTTACAATTAAGAACCGATACCCATTACCTAGAATTGATGATCTTTTTGATCAATTACAAGGAGCTAGATACTTTTCTAAGATAGACTTACGCTCCGGATACCATCAATTGAAGGTACAAGAAGAAGACATACCTAAAACTGCTTTCAGAACTAGGTATGGACATTACGAGTTTACAGTCATGTCCTTCGGACTAACGAATGCACCTGCAGCATTCATGGACATGATGAATAGGATCTGTAAATCGTATTTGGATAAATTTGTAATTGTCTTCATCGACGATATACTTATTTATTCCAAAAGCCAGGATGAGCACTGTTAGCATCTACATGCACTCTTAACTTTGTTAAGAAAAGAAAAGCTTTACGCCAAATTCTCGAAGTGTGAATTTTGGCTACAAGAGGTGCAATTTTTAGGTCACATGGTGAATCACGAAGGTATTCACGTAGATCCCTCCAAGATAGAAGCAATCACCAAGTGGAAGGTTCCGCAATCAGCTATGGAAATTGGAAGCTTTTTAGGGTTAGCTGGATACTATAGACGATTCATTAAGGATTTTTCTAAGATAGCTGTACCATTAACTAAGCTAACCTGTAAATTAGTTAAGTTTGAATGGGGACCTAAGCAAGAAGAGGCCTTTAGGATTTTGAAACAAAGGTTAACAAACACCCCAATCCTAGCCTTGCCAGAAGGAACAGAAGATTTTGAAGTTTATTGTGATGCTTCAAAGCTAGGATTAGGATGTGTACTAATGCAACGCAAAAAGGTAATTGCATATGCATCAAGGCAATTGAAAAAGCACGAGGAAAACTATACAACTCATGACTTAGAATTAGGAGCCATAATTTTTGCCTTTAAGATTTGGAGACACTATCTGTACGGAAGTAAGTTTACTGTCTATACAGATCATAAAATCTTAAGATACATATTTGGGCAAAAAGAATTAAACATGAGGCATAGAAGATGGATGGAAATTTTAAGTGATTACGACTGTGATATTCAATATCACGAAGGAAAGGCAAACGTAGTTGCAGATGCCTTAAGTCGTAAGTATCATGAAAAGCAAAAGCGAGTTCGTGCTCTGAGATTAAATCTACAATTAGATTTAATGGAACAATTGAAGAATGTTCAAGAAACAGCAATTAAGGATAATGCTGAAGGGATGAAAGGAAGAATAAAAGAACTAGAACAAGGAAGTGATGGAATTTGGAGATTCCATAAGAAAAGAATTTGGGTACCTAAGCAAGGAGAATTAAGAAATAAGATTTTAGAAGAAGCCCATAAATCTAGGTATACCATGCATCCCGGTAACAATAAGATGTACCAAGATTTAAGGAATAATTTCTGGTGGATAGGAATGAAAAAGGACATAGCTAGATATGTTTCTAAGTGTCTTACTTGTTCACAAGTTAAGGCAGAACACTAGAAACCTTCAGGTCTACTACAACAATTAGAAATGCCTGTATGGAAATGGGAACTCATAACAATGGACTTTGTTACTAAGTTGCCTAAAACCAGAAAAGGTAATGATGCGATTTGGGTAATTGTGGATCGATTAACCAAATCAGCTCATTTTCTACCCATGAAAGAAACCTTCAGCATGGAAAGGTTAGCCAAGTTGTATGTGGAAGAAGTAGTATCCTTACATGGAGTTCCACTCTCCATTGTATCAGATAGAGATAGTCGTTTCACTTCCCATTTCTGGAAAAGTTCCCAGGAAGCAATGGGAACCCGACTAAATCTAAGTACTGCATATCATCCTCAGACATACGGACAAAGTGAAAGGACGATTCAAACTATGGAGGACATGCTCAGAGCATGTATAATAGATTTTGGTGGAAATTGGGATGACCACCTACCATTAATTGAATTCTCCTATAACAATAGTTATCATTCAAGCATCGAAGCTGCCCCGTTCGAAGCACTGTACGGACGTAAGTACAGAACTCCAGTTTGTTGGGCAGAAATAGGAGAAAGTCAATTATCAGGTCCTGAAATAGTGCAAGAAACTACCGATAAGATCACTCAAATCAAAGAAAGATTAAAAACGGCTCAAGATCATGCCGATAATCGACGCAAGCCACTAGAATTCCAAGTGGGAGACAAGGTTCTCTTGAAGGTCTCTCCTTGGAAAGGAGTAGTTCGCTTTGGTAAGAAAGGGAAGCTAAGTCCAAGGTACGTAGGACCATTCTCAGTAATCCGACGTATAGGACCAGTCGCTTATCGCTTACAACTACCAGAGGAGCTAGCTGGAGTACATGATGTATTCCATGTATCCAACCTCAAGAAATGTCTATCTGACGAATCCCTAGTAGTACCTCTTCAAGATATAGAGGTAAATGAAAAGCTAAAGTTTGTCGAGAAGCCACTGCAAATAGAAGACAAAAAGATTAAATTTCTCAAGCACAAAAGATTAGTACTCGTCAAAGTCAAATGGAATTCAAAGAGAGGAACCGAGTACACTTGGGAGCTAGAATCGGAAATAAAGCGAAACTATCCTCATTTATTTCAGTAAATCTCAAGGACGAGATTTTAAATAAGGTGGGGAGGATGTAAGGATCTTCAAAAAAATCCTAAATTGACCCGTAAGTGCGAACCCGGACCCCTGAAACCCTAATCCATATCAAAAATCAAGAAAATCAGATTTTTGGTCTTCAGGCGGGCCGCGTAAGGGTTAGCATAACCTCACGCGGGCCGCGACAGTTCACCAAAACTCCGGGCCAGCGCACAGGCCACGTGGCAGACCTAGGTGTGACACGCTAGCCCTAATCTACGAAGTAGACTTCCACGCGGGCCGCGAGAGAACCAAATTTCAGCTATAAATAGGTTGGATCATGAGCAGTCCTCTGGTGTCGAAACCATTTCACAAAAACGAAATCTCACTGCTCAAAAGTCGAAATCATAATTCTATTAGCGAGGCGCTGCTACGATACAGGGTATTAACTCTATCGCTGATACGATTCAATGTTCAACCGAATGAAACTATCCGATGAATGTTTAAGTGCTGCTCAAATTAGGGTTATACTTTGTCATTCATCATGAATTCGATGGATGTTTAAGTATTGCACTTTGTCATTCATCGTGAGGGTTTTAATCTCGTGAGTTATCGTAAATGCTGTATTAGTTACTAACCTAGTTCGTGTACATTGTTATTTAAATTAGGGTACAAGGCTAATCAGTAGGCTAAACTCTGGCCGTATAAATCTGCAAAGTGAGTCATTCTCTTTTTATCAACAATGTTTTACAATACTCCAATCATTTTCAAAAGTTATAATTACAGGGATTAAGTCGTGGTTATCTTGAATCACTGGCTAGTGGGGTATTGTGCACATTACTAATTTCTCACGGTTAGGCTAATAAATCCTAACAGTGATAATCATCACTACTTGGGGAAAGACCCAATAGTGGTATGACCATCGTCACCAGGTGACACGGCGCCAGATAAAAATAAGATAAAAGCCATTGTAATCGCTCTTATGCTGTAATTTATAACTATGTGTCATTTTATCAAATTGAGTGAATCACCAGTATTTCCCCGCTGACAAAATATTTTTAAAACATGTTTCAGGCGACCTGCTATAAATCAAGGAAAACGTGCTACGGAGCACTAACAAGCTTGAAGAGGTGGCTCAGTTAAAATCAAATAAACATGTTTTATAAATCAGGGAATTCCCTAGTGAAATTCCTCTATTGTAAATTATGGGGTTTATCCCGAATTATGGAATAAAATAATCGGGCATTTTCAAGTTTTAAGAAAGATCCTGTTAAATCTTCCGTTGTCGCATCAAATAATAAATACCACGGGTTCCTGTCCTGCGGCTCCTGACCGGGTCAAACCGGGGCTAGGGCCGTGACAAAACGCTGCAAGTTGGGGATGATGTGACAAGCCGTATTCCCTGTGTTCCATTCCTTTGTGCTTACTTATCAAATTTCGGGACGAAATTTCTTTCAAGTTGGGGATGATGTGACAAGCCGTATTCCCAAGGTTAGCATTGTCCAACCTCGTGACACTTGACTTATATCACTACTGTTCATGTTCCATTACACGACATCACTATTTATGTGTTGCGTAAACCTATTAAACCTGTTTAAATTACATCGAATCACTAGGATTAATTGGTTGTGAGTTTGTTAAGTGTTAAATGCTAAATTCCTAGATTGTATGAACGTGCATTCTATACCCACACTACTATTATGCACCCTTGGCCCAAACCTCTATTAATTGGGTTAAGATTCTCGGCCCAAAAGAAGCCCGTGGCCGATTGACCTCCTGTACGTATATACACATGGGATGTGTAGGTCTTGATTGTTCAGAAAACACATTACTACACAAAACGCTAATATTCTTCTCTTCTCTTCCCTGTGCGATCAGCGACAACCATTCCCCTCACCCGAGGCACTTCTAACTCTCGTGCTAAGCACTCTATGCTTCGGTTAGTAAGATTAATCATTCTTGTAATTTGCTTGTTGTTCTTATTAATCTGAATAGTGCTAAACTTGTTAGTGATAGTCGATTGTTCCTGTTAATCTGAGTGGTGCTAAACTTGTTGGTGTTATTGTAATGTACATAGGATATTAGATCACAAGGTAGGGTTTCGTTTATATGCTATTACGTATTATGTATATGAAAAACTGATTCGAGTAATGCTCAATGATTGATGATGCGGACTGTTATGATAATTTATAATTATTAAATCGTGATGTTTACTGTGAATAAGGGTCATAAAAGGGTTAGAAGCAACTGTTAGGGTTGCAGAAGGTAGCGACGGTAGTTAAGGAACGACGACGAAACTATGATTCGTCGTGTGAACCTTTTCGTCGCCTGGTTTCGACGAAACTATGATTCGTCGTGTGCATGGTTTGCCATGTGATCATTCGATGAAATATGGGATTTCGTCGAGTGGGTGATTCGTCGGAGCTGGTGATGACGAAACATGGGAGTTTCGTCGAGGGGATGTTTCGCGGGCATAGGGAGGTCCTTCGTCGGCTTCTACTGGGGTGATTATGACAGTAAATATTGACGTGTATGTGTATTATGACCGTAAATATTGATGTGTATGTGTATATTGATTGTAAATACTGGTTAGGAATAAGGAATTAGTTTTGATTCATGTAACATTCACGTAGATATGTAGACATGTTTGGGTTGCAGCAACACTTTGGCTATTGTACAGTTTGGGCCGAATACTTTGTAAAATCGCACAGTTTAGTCGGGTTATACACGGGTTGGGTCAAGGGTTGGCATTGGGCCGTACCCCAGGTGTTAGGCCTGCACTGTTCATGGGTTGCACAAGTTTAACTCAATCGCACACTTTTATGATGAAAAATAATAAACTGCTTGATGATTATTGAAACATGAACAGTAGTGTAAACCTGTATGAGAACCGAGTATCTGTTATGTGATCTTGTGATGATAATTGGTGGTTACGTTGCATGATAAACTGGCATGACTCGTACGGTGTGTTCACTTCTCTCAAATCAAGCATGCATCCGGTGGGGACAATCAAACAGACAAAACTTGTAAACGGATTTTCGTAAACCCATATCCTTGTAGGGGATATGAGGTAGTTTTCAAATACCCACATCCTTGTAGGGGGTGTGAGGCGGATTTCACAACGCTATCCTTGCAGGGGATATGCATCGGTTTTTAGTAAATGTTGATGTTGGATAATACACTCACTTCTATCACTTAAGTCCCATCATACTACCGGGTTGTTGCTTGTAGGGCAACGGAGTTATTAGTTGATAGCGCTATTAGGTTTGGCACCCTCACGACGTACCTGGATAGGACGGGCGTGAACTAATAACTTTAAATCATGACCAATGTTTGATAGAGCATTGGGGAAGGGCAAAAAGGGCCGTCTGTGGTAACGAGTTATTATCAACATAACACAGCATAACATAACATGAACCAGTAATCGGTAACGAACGGTTTAAAAAATCAGTGAACTCACCAGCGTTGTCTGATACACGTTTTTCTGCATGCTTGCAGGCCTTTAGGTACATGTTGTTGGAACTTGCTGTCTGGGACGCTGGAGTGGTCATGGGTCAAGTTGCAAGGAATCACAAGACAAGTCTGATGGTTTTTATGCACCTGCTTTTTGAAACTCAAAACAAAATGTAATATGCTTCCGCTGACTAATTGATCTTGTATTGTAACATTTATTTTAATAAATGAAAGTTTTATTTGAAATGTCTTTATAAGTTCAATGTGATTGGTGGCTAGATCTGGTACGTCACACGCCTCGCGGGGGTTTCCGCATGTGGTATTTTGGGGGTGTGACATTTTCGGTTTAAGTTCAACGAAACCGGACCTAACGATGTTTGGTTATATCCTAAAGATCATCAAAATATAAACTTTATGGGTTAAAAGTGCAGAAAATTGAAGTTATGAGGTTTTAAGGTCCAGGGGTTAAATCTGCCAAGTTTTAAACTTGTTTGACTGGTTACCCTTGTGGTGGCGCTGCGCCACACCAAAGTCCTCTGCCGTCGCGCGACGCGACGGCCTAAAACGGACAGAAATCCTGCACATATGCAGGTTTCAACAGGCTTTCTTCTCCAAACCACTTCCACACTCACATAACTTGAAACCTAGGGCTGTTTGATGGTTTTAATAACCACTTAGACACTTGTGAGCATCAGAATTCACCTAGGGACACTTGTAATGATCCAAAGAAGGCTCCATGCACTATATAAAGGCCCTTGATGCAGCCACAATCTTTGCTCACTTCAAATTTTCATCACCTTCTCTCTTGTTTGAGCTCTTTGAAGCATTCTCTGGGATTCCTGATCAAGAAGGAAGCCCTCCTTAGTTCAATCTTCGTGCTAGGACCTTGTGTAAGCGTTCTTAGCCACTCTAGTTTGGTTTTTATATGTTTAAAGACCAAAAGTCAAAGTCGGCATAATAACGCTTTGACTTTCGGTTTAGACCTAAATTGTCCAGCCATTATTCGAATTGAAAGTGGCTAGGTGTTGGTAATTAAGTAGGTGATAAACTCTTAAAAGGGCACCTCCTAATTATCACATTTACTTGGTCAATTGTCGGGTCAAACTACTTAACAGAAAAGTCAAACGAGTCAGTTTTTGCAAAATAACCCATAACAGATAATGTAGAAGATATAAAATACATTTTATCACTTAAACAACTTGGTAAATAATATAAGAACATGTTTAGGCATGTTCAACCCGACAATTCTCATTATTAGGCCCGGTTCGCAACCAAAAGTAGCAAAAGTAGACTTTTGCTTTGACTTTCAGTTCTGACCCGATTTAGTTTAGTTTAGTTATGACTTAGGGTTCCTTTGGGACCACATTACATGTTGGTATAACCCTCTGAGGTTATACTATAAGGTTCCATAGAAATCTTAGTTTATTGCATGTTTCCGTTAAATGCTTAAAATTGACCATTATGCCCTTTTGATATAAAAACGAGATTTTTAAAAATGTGAGAGGACAAAAAGTTTTATTACTAATATATAAGTATGTCCTAAAAATTTGACATCAGTTCCTGGTCTAAAATAAAAGTTATGCAAGATATCGTAAAACGAAAGCTTTTTGTTAATTAAATGGCATTTTCGGCATAAATCATATATAAACCTGATTTTTGGCATCAAACTTGCTACCCACTGTTATGATATAATATTTAGGGATTTTTGGAAATTTTTTTCAAATTTTATGCTGATCATAGCATAGAGTTCTAGCATAAATTCGGTAATTGACGATAATGCCCTTTTTGTTAATAAAATGAGTTTAACATATGATATGAATACCAAACCTTTTTCTACTGATTTCATATGTTGAATAAAATATTTTAAGCTTTAGAGACTGATCAAAACTTCAATATTTGATAAACACCTTGTATACCGTCAATTACCGACTTTTACGCTAATTAGGCGCATAGTTTGGTTTAAAACCATATTCAACGCCTAAGACTTGTTACCTACTGATTTTATAAATAAATTTTTATACTTTAACAGTAAGTATAAGTCTTGAATTCAGATTTCCAAATTTAACCTTAAAAGCATATGTGAAATGACCGAAATGCCCCTACGGTGCATAGTTTGGCCATAAATGATTAAACACACATATGTATGATATCTTGCTGATATAACAACATAAAATAAATATTTTTACAGAATGTTTTAGACCAGAACCTCAGTCTATGTTTAAACCTCTTTTATAAACGTTAAAATGACCAAAATACCCTTCAGGACTTAAATTGGTCTTAAATACATTTGGGGCATAATTGTTGATATCCTACTGATATCACAACATATTTTAAGCATAATAACTATTGGAACTTGTATATGACTCATCCGGTTACCCGTTATGCATATACGCGTTCGGTATGGTTTATGTAACTAGTTTGCATGAATTAGCCGAAACGGGTCAAACCTTATCATTTTTACTTCAAAATCCAGAATGTGTTTAGTTTACCCATTATTTACAAGTCTTCATACTTATTTAATTTAGCGTTTCGTACCGTAAACCTTTCTTTAAAACTAACCGGTCTAAGTGATAACTTAAATAAGACCCGTTAGGAATCTAATAGGTTAATGAAAACCTTCGTTCCAGATTGAGAGCCCGGTAGAAGTACTTGCACTTGCTGATTAGAATATATGGCTGAGTTTAATTTACATTTTTAGCTCAGGTAAATAATTTTAACTTATTTTCCCTTATACGGGCTTGGGATATGGTAAATTATTACCGCTTGGTCGGGTGTAGAAACCTTTTAATCGAATATGGTCAAATTGTATAATCCTGTTTTACTCAGTATTGCTTGATAACATATAACATTGGGGGTTAACGACTGTGTCCTGGATATTCTTGGCTCATTCAAAAAGCGTGAATGGCCACGAATTAAGCACGGGGTGTAGGCATACACCTGTCTGTTGCGTATGTAAAAGATATACTCACTCGTGAGGAAACTTCTTGTGAGTTTATATTTGTGGTGTGTCGATTAATCTTGTTCGGCTTTTATACCGGCCTTAAATGTTGGACAAACATGTAAATTTGATACAAGATTGTTGTTAATTTAATTGTCCCAAGTTATAAAATGTTTGTGCCTTGTGCATTTAAACCAATTTTCATAAATGTTTTCAAAAGAGTCGGTTAATTGTATTTACCAGTGTAAACTGATGTATTTTCCAAAAAGACTAAGTGACAGGTACTGTACGTAATTGGCTGGGAGCTCGGGGCGTTAATAAGGAATTTTGAAAGTTCTAAACGTCTAAAGTCTGTTGAACAATGTTTATATTTCTGTTTTAAGATCCGCCTGTGGATCCATTATCGACCGTTTGTATAATATTTTATTATACTTTTCAAATTCGGCTTATATTATTATTTTAGTCTTCCGCTGTGCATTAAACTGTGATTAATTGTCTATGATGATTAGGGGTGCAAATGAGCCGAGCGGCTCGCGAGCTACTCGAGATCGGCTCGAAAAAAAGCTCGAAACGAGCCGAGCCTTATCGAGCCCGAGCCGAGCTTGAGCCTAAAATAAAAGCTCGTCTGTTTATCGAGCCCGAGCTCGAGCCTCGCATGTGAAGCTCGTTAGGCTCGTCGAGCCTTATCGAGCCTAAGTGTAAACGGGCCGAGTCGAGCCGAGCTTATTCAAACTTGTTTACAAGCCGACCTCGAACCTAAAAATAAGCTTATTTAGTAAACGAGCTCGAGCCCGAGCTTCACTTATCGAGCTCACGAGCCTAAAAAGTCTATTATTTATATTATTTTTATTAAATATATTAATTAATAGATAATAAACGAGCCGAGCCCGAGCCGAGCTCGAGCTTGAGAAAATACAAACGAGCCGAGCTCGAGCCTTGAAAACAAAGCTCGAATCGAGCCGAGCTCGAGCCCGAGCTCACATAAAGTTAATCGAGCTCGAGTCAAGCCTGGTCAAGCTCGGGCTCGGCTCGGCTCGTTTGCACCCCTAATGATGATATCAACTACGTCACGATACTCCCCACCGGGCCCACCGGTAACACGTGGAAATATCAAGGTGTCACACTCTCGTAGTACTCCGTTTCTCCAGTGGGTGCCCAAGACTGCTCAGGATTGATTTATTGGTCATTTAAAAAAAGGAATACATGCGAATGAAATAAGAGAACCGGAAAAAAATAAGTTCAAGACACCAGTTACCTATCTATTAAGTATATACATAACCTAACTTATACCTTATAACCTAATTTGGAGTTTTTATTAAATATTTTTTAAGTGGATTTCATACTTAGTTATAATTTAATAAATAAGACGTGGGATGAAATAAGAGAACCGGAAATAATTAGGCTCGCAACACGTGAGTAACCATTTACTTTTTTATTAAGTATATAGATAGCCTAACTTAAACCTTATAGCGTGGTTCTAAAGAGCGAGAAGCGTACAAAAGTGACAACCTTTAAAACCGAGGTGCAAAAAGCCAAGCATAAAAGCACACCGCGTTTCGTACCCGATGCACAAATAGTTATATAATGTTTTTTTGTAAATTTTCTATATATATCTAGCATCATTAATCCAATATTTAGACACTGTAAGCTTTTTATACGATTTAATATGGAATTTACATACATGTACAACCTAAAAAGCATGTTGTGCAACAATCTGTTGCACAAAAATTGTTGGAAATACATGAGGCTTGCGTCTTAAGGTCAACGTTTTTGCCAAAAAAAACACGCTCTTTTTTAAACCAAACTTATAAGAACATTCACATTTCATTCTTTTTTCTTATCTTCATTCATAAAATTTCATAAATCATCTAAAAACTCACTAATCCCACCCCTTTATGCTTTATTTCTACATGTTTAATGTATGCCAAGGTAGATCCTTATTTAAGAACTCACTATTTATCCATAAAACCAACAACCACCCTTCCATCACATACATATATATCTTTATACAAAAGCAAAGAGTAAGGTTTTGATATCATAAAAATATTTCAACCTTGTTTCATTTCATATTCTTAAGATTGTGCAGTTCGTTTCATATTCTTAAGATTTTGCATTAGCCACTTGCTTACAACTTCTTGTATGTTTTAGACCACTAGTAGGGAACCCGCGCGATGCCGCGGAGTCTTACAATAACCTTTAAAGAACAAATGTACCACATACAATGTTTTAAAAAGAACAAATGTTCACAAACCTGATCCATATAAACAACTTGTTATTCTACAAACATCATATGAGAGAAATCATAGCTTATTTGCAGATAAAATTGCAGTAAAAAACACTTGCAAGCAAGTTCACAAACTGATTCACCAACAAAGAGGATCATTATCAGTTAAATCCTCATAAAAGAACACATGATTTTGATGGCTTTCGACCCACAAACTGATGCTTACATCATCATCTTCATCAAGTTCACAACTTGCTCGCCTAATATTCCTTTATTGTATCCTCACATAACTATGTGTTAAAAGATCATCTATATTAGATACACCTCCTTGTTTCTCCACTGATTCATTGTGCCTTTGCATAATTGTTTCAACTGGAATTCTGACGCGTAATAAAGACGCTTAGCCGTAGATCCTCTGAAATAAATGGTGCATACATGGCACGTGTTCCGATAGCCTTCTTGTCTTGTGGTCCATGACATGGCAATCTCTCTTTATCAACATGCTTATCTTGGTTATATATGACTAATGCCACAGATGGTTCAGCGATTAAACGTTCGACAATGAAGGGTCAAGTGTACCCTCTTTTTGTGTTCACTCTACCAGTAGATATTTTCTTTGGTACATAAGTATTCCTGCTTGGTCTAACTATACCTCCTTTTCTGTGATCATCTGGACCAAAAGAACACCAATACCTATAAAAACAACAAATATCAACATGTTAAGTTGTTAACATCAAAAATTAAACTTATTACTCCTTAAATCTCATGAATATGCATGTTTTTTATGAATAATATCATGTCTCTAGTTAAATGTGCATTCGGAAAGTGATTATATGACATTAAAAAGCAAAGAATTAGTTATAACAAAACAGGCCAGCAAAAAAATTAAAGGTTGGGCATGTTTGAAGTTGTAAATCAGGTGTTAAACTGTTTGACGGATATAATAATTTAAAGACGGGTATTATTGTAAGAAATGAGATACATCTTGTTAAATTAGAGTTTAAGTCACTCAAATTATGATAAAACAAACACAAACCTTTCATTAATCTTGTTCCTTCTGTGTTGCTCCGTCATCGAATGCTTGGACCTAGTAGCATCACTGTTCTTCCCATCTGCACTATCCCCAATTCAATGAACACCCAAAATTACAACAATTTCACAAAAATCTATCAAACTGAAAGGAAAAACATGCCTTTTGAAGATGGGTAATTATCTTTTTGGCAACGTAATCGTCTTCTTGATGCCCTTTAGTAGATTTCATCTCCCATTGAATGCTTTCATTTTGAGATCTTCATACTTCGAACCGTTTCGACGCGAACCGTTTCGACGGGAACTGTTTCGACCCGTACTGTTTCGCTGAGTACCTGTTGAACCAAACAAAATCTAATAAACCACAAAATCAATTAAATCAAGTCAGAATATAAAAAACAAAAAATAAATTAAAATAACGAATCTGATTTCCGGTCGCCGGCGACGCTTCCTTGTGGTTGTTCTAGAAACAAATTTTCAACTTATCAACTACCTTCTGAATATCCGAAGTAAAACGTTCTCTCAGAGCAATTTGATGGAATCGGAACCGTGAAGCAGACAAACTACCAGCCAACATATGATAATCTAATTAAATTAAGAGTTTTATAATCAAGTAAGAATTCATGTTCATAAAACCATATGTCACAAAGAAGTTAATTCAAAATACTGCAGCAAAATAGATCAAAAAAGTTTCAATTTTCAAACCTTGCTCCAACTCGCTTGTCAAGTCCCGAGTGCTTTGCAGGTATACCTGTAATTCGACTTTTTCAGTTAAAAGATCTCAATATCGTACATAACATGTGGATTTAAATATATAATGACTTCCAAAACATCAATATATGTTTCCAATGAACAGAGTATTGGCCGTTTACTATGTAAGATTATACACAAGGAATTTAGTCGGGTAACTAACCTGGCAAAACTTCTTGTATTTTATCAGATGATGTATAATAAATAGTGCAAATAGCGTATAATGTTATCAAGGCTTGGATTTATCACCCTCCTTTGCAGGTCGTTCCACTGCAACGGCGAACAGGTTTACCAGATGCTTCCCAAACTTTATAACCATGTTCCAGCATGATTATGTTAGTACCATGTTGCAAGTCTGCATGCACATTTCGGCCCACGAACCTGAAAAAAATAACTTAATTGTAAACTTTTGATGTACGGATTTTGTAGCATAGTCATAATGTTACAAAGTTATTAAACAAATGCCCGGTTTCATACCTGTGGATCTTGTACTTGTCAATGCATCAGAAGCCTCATGTTTACGAAACCTGTCATCAAAAGACACATAAGAATCTAGAAGAATAGTTATAGTTTTTCAAAAGGATTTTTAAAGCATCTTATAATGACTAAGCTGTAAGATTGTCCCATAACTATAGTTTTTTAGTGAATCCGCAACAGTAGTCGAAGTCTCAGAACTCAAGTGACTTGACAAATTTACTGTAACTTCTCCAAGGATGCCTGATCTACCAGACCCCTGCCACACAACATAATAATACATTATTAGTGAAATAATAATAGACCACAAGAAGCATGTCAGCGAACACATATGTCACACCCCCAAAATCCACATGCGGAGTACCACCGCTTGGAGGCGTGACTGGCCAGGATCTTAGCCACCAATCACATTGAACTCATGAGTATATCTAAATAAAACTTTCATTTATTAACAATAGTGTTACAACGTTACAATGTTTCACAATTTACAGCGGAAGCATATTCTATTCGTTTAATGTTTATAACCCACATATAAAGGCTCTTAGTCTTGTGTTGCGTTTCCATGTATCTCGACCCATGACCACTCCAGCTTCCCAGACAACAAGTTCCATTGCTATGCAGCTGGAGGCCTGCAAGGCATGTAACAACGAATCAACAACAAAGTTGAGCGAGTTCACAGTTGGGTGTTAGTTTTAGGTTGTTACGAAAACACAGTTTGTCTTTAGTTGGCTACTTGCCGTGGGGTTTACCCCATTGTTGAAAATATGATTAAACAGTTACCCTGTTTCCCAAACATATCCATAGATGGTGGGGGCTTCCCATGTGAATTACCAGTTTACCCTGTTCCCAAACCTTTTTACGATATTTAGTGGGGGCTTCCCATTTTGTATATTACCAGACTAGTTGTATCTATAGGTGTCCTTCCCAATCCGAGGACAGTGATAAGTATAAGGTTACGTATGTTTTACGTAAGTGCCCTTCCCAATCCGAGGACAGTGAAAGTATGAGATTACGTAGGTTTTATGTAAGTGCCCTTCCCAATCCGAGGATAGTGGTACGTAACGAGTACGTAGGTTTAGCGCTGGCGTCCTTCCCAATCTGAGGACGGTGGTAAGTAGTCTAGTAGTGGTAAATGTACGAGTTCTGTCGCAGTTATTCAATCCCATTCCCAAACCACCGGGAATCCCATGCCTTAGAAGTGTGAACTCACCTTGGTTTGCTCGGTATGATTAATTACTTGTTTAACAGTTGATCACAGACGTCCTAACATGATTACCGACAACAGTCAATCTCAGTTGCACAAAATCCATTCATTACACGTACAGTTAATTCACATGTTCCATGCTCACATCATACACAGTTATTGTTCGTATAGCATACTCATGCAATTCAAGTCATAGCAGTTAATCCAGTACCATCACGTAATCACTTAGTACGTACGGCCCACACATTGAAATTGTACTAAATTACCAACCTCATCTATAACATATCTCGTATGCTAATTCTAGTTTCACAATTAATACTAATAATAGCCCACACAATAATATGCCTACACACATACTACTCACATATTCTTCAAATCCCAATATTACATATGTGGCCCAAATAAGGTAAACGAGTCCATTTAACTGAGACCGAGGGTGCGACCCATCATCCCAAACAGCCCACTCGACAAGTGGTTAGCTGTTGTTACTCGGCCCAACATACCCTGGCCCGCCGCCCTTGCACTGCGCGGTTTCCCCTTGCGGCCCAGCAGCACATGTCCAAACATTATGTTTTACCAGACCCAGTTAATGTGAAATTAGCACAAGTAAGGTCCATTAACAATCCTTAGCCATTTTATGTTATAACCCCAAAACCCCTTAACAGTTTCACAACAATCCACCTTTATACTAATCTTTTCATTGCCTTAGGATGCATTATATGAATATTAGGTGAAACATAAATACATAACTCACAGATTCCTTGATTCGATAAACACAAAACATAATTTGGTATAACATTATCATTAACATAACAATTATTATAACCTTTAGCATAATAATTAACAAGAACACTAGCACATCATAACTAATCGATTATTAACCTTTCAACATCACAATTTATTTAGTTACAAGATCTATTGCAACCCACCTAATATAACCCTTCAAACAGTTAGTTTAATACAAGTTTGTTTCTTACTAATATTGGCTAACATGAAACCCTAAGCATTGTCTAACAGGCACGATCATATCATGACATAATCTTTCTCACAAATTTGGATTTTATACCCACATGAATACATGCATGGACTCATGACCCCATCAGATTTGTCCCACATATATATATACATGCATCAGCATTAATAAGTCGCACACATATCAAGCTATTAACCATCACATGTCAACTAAAAATTCTCATGCAAACTAGAAACATAATGGCCGACAATATGCAGTGATCATTATCAAATTGGTTGTACTTTCAATGCATATCATATGTACTAATGTTACAAGATATTGAGCCCACAAAACAATGCAACTAATGATATAATGGTATGACTAACCAAATCATTTGATCCACCAGAAGAATGCCTCGAGGGGGGGGGGGGTTTGTCGTCGCAAAAGATGAATGGGGTGATGATTGTTAAGGTTTGTAATGTTACAAGTAATCTTATACAAACTTCATGTAAACAAATCATTGGAAAAAGGCTAGGATTGGTTTGGGCCTAATACTCATGGGCCGATTTAATGTGAGAGGGAGTGTGAGAGGGTACGACCTTAGGCCTAAGTGGGTGGCTCGAGTTTGAGGTAGGTGCGGTCCATTAATGTTGCACATAAACATAAAACATCTAACAATTTCGGTTCCTACCTTTCATATCCACCAAATATGACATATCCACCAAATATGACCATGCATTTAATCATGTATATATATTATTGTTGGTGCATGTTTGTGACAACAGCTTAGATTTGGTCTTTGGATATCTTGTAATTAGTTAAACGATAAACAGTTAGCGGGTTTAGCTTTGTAATAGTTAGTTGTAATGTTTGGGCTAACCAAACCCAACAGATTGGGTGATGGGGGGCGAATTGGGCTTACTCCAATTCGCAGCCCATGTAGGAAACCTTAGCCCAAGTAGCAACCTTGTGTTATATAAACAAGGTTAGGCTTTAGGGTTTAGGTTAATCAGCCAAAACAGTTTTTGAGAGAGAGCAATTTCGTGAGAGCTAGACTTGGACGAAATTGAAGTTGGTTAGGGTTTTGATTGATTGTAATACTTTGGTTTGATAATCAATAGAAAACCCGGTTTGAAAGTGAATTGCTGAGTTCTGTTCCTACACGTTTTCTGCTATATTCTGATCAAGAGGATTCCGCACTCTTGATTGGATTAACAATTCTGTAAAAGATCCATACTACTAAAGGGGACCTACAATTGGTATCAGAGCATTAGGCTCTTGAAGGCTCGGTTCAGAATTGTTTGTTGCAGAAACAGGAAGTTTTTTTTCGAAATTCTTTGAAACCTGAAAAATTAGGGTTTCGAAATTTCTGTTGGATTGATAAAAATTTTCGAAATTTTTGGCTGTTTTGATCTTCTGGTTTGTTTGTTTGGTGTTTTGCAGGATTTCTGGAAAGATTTTGTTGATTCTGGAAAAGTTTTCGGCTGATAAACTTGAAGATTCGAAGATTGTTCTTCGTGTTCTTCACGTTCTTCATTCTGTTTCTTACTGATTTTCGAAAACTACTGATATTTTGCTATTTCGATTCTGCAGGAAAGTGTTAGGAGAATCAGTAAAAATCTTCAGAATTTTGATCAGATTGAGTTTCCGATTTTACAAGGACCAGCGAATTTGACCATTGACGAATTTACCAAATTCGCAGACTGATCAGCTAAATTGTTTGACCCGGCGAACCTAAAATCCAAAGGCGACTTTGGTAATCGTATAATTTTCCTCAGCAAAATTAATACGGTTTTTAGCGACTTTACAGGTCTTCGTAATAGTGAATTTGACCAGCGAAAATAACCAGCGAAATTGACTCAGCGAATTTGACCTGTGAACTTAACCTATCAGCGAACTAGAGCAGCGAAATACCTTATACTAACCAGCGAAATTGAGCATCTTGACTTGCTATCGAAATTAACAGCAAATTTAAAAGGATGGAATATTTTCTGGCAAGCGTAACAAAAAATTAACGTTTTCGAAAATAGAAATTGATCCGTAGCTCGTTTGACAGAACCGTCTGCACCGTTAAATTCCTCGTTTGACTCTGGAAAATCCCGATTTCGGTTTTTGACATTAGATATCATTAGATTCGTCTTTTCGAGACGATTCTAACGGTGTAATTTGATAACCACTGTTTTCAAAGATATTTTGTACGGTTTTAACAGTCTGCAACGTTAAAATGTCAAACATGTCTACTTTAAATGAGCTGTTGAAGATGGAGCATGAGGTTGGCACTACCAACAAACCACCTAAGATGATGAAGGTGGAGAACTACTTGACATGGAAGGATCGTTTTCAATCCTTCATTGAATATCAGGACACTCGCATGTGGATATGCATTGAAGATGGGTACACAAACCCAACACACGACTTTGAGGGCAGACCACGTAGAACTCCCTATGTGAACATGGAAGATGCTGATAAAAAGATGTATGAGGCTGAAAAGAGAGCCTTGGCTGCAATCAAAATGTCCTTACCTGATAGCATCAAGCATACTTTCAAGAAGTACACAAACTTAAAGGATATGTGGGATGCATTAGAGAAAAGATATGCGGGAAATGCAGATGTCAAGAAAAACAAAGTTGATCTTCTAAAGAAGCAGTTTGCTGTTTTCAAATACATGAAACATGAGTCACTTGAGGACATCATCACTCGTTACTACCATCTGATGTCAGAAATGGAGAATTATGAGATCGATTGCTATTCTGACGTAGAGAAGAATGACAAGCTGCTCGATGCCTTACCTACCAAGTGGGATATTTACACTCTCATGATCAAGGGAGAAGCAGATTATGAGACAAAAGAGCTTGAAGAAGTAGTTGGCAAGCTGAGAGCTTATGAGCTCAGTATGAAGAAGAAAGACACTAGATATGATCAGGTTCAAGATCCAGCGATTTACAATGGGCTTACATCTTCTTCATCTCACAACGCTTCTAACGACTCTGCTACTGCTTTTCTTTCGTGTGAGAATGAGCAGGTCACAGTGAATGAAAATGGTGATGTGTGTTTTGTAGCTGCTTCAGGAGGATCATCAGGAGCCAAGAGAACATCAGGTTCTAAGAAGAGCAGTGGTGTTAAGTCAATGCCAATGAGTGTGAAGTCTGCTGAAGAGCATCTTGCTCTACTTGCTTCATTTGTTGCTTCTTATGAGAACTACATTCAGGGGAAGATATCTGATCCTGCCACTTTAGATGAAGATTACGATCAGATTGACCCTGATGATCTTGAAGATATGGATTTGCAGTGGCAAATGGCCATGATTACTAGACGAGTGAAGAGGTTTATGAACCGAACGGGAAGGAAGTTTATAGGAAAGACTTTTGGTTTCGATAAGACCAAAGTGAGATGCTTCAACTGTTAAAGTTACGGGCATTTTGCTAGGGAATGTCAGAAACAAAAGCAGGAGACTTCGAGTCAGAGTTCAAACAATAGGAATGCATCAAACAACTCTAACTCGGGAGCGCTGATCTCTACAGCTAGAGAAGGCTCATATGACTGGAGTGTGCACTTGGAAAATGATGACAATGTCACTCAGGCATTCATGGCAGAGATAACGCCAGTTAATGATGGTGAAGCTACTGTGGGAGATGCTGAAGCAAAAGTGGATGCTGAGGCTGAGGTGAAGAAAGAGAGTAAAGCTGAAGAAAAGAAGGCTGATTAGACAACAGACCATGAAAAGGAAGCTGAAGAAAAGGAGGCTGAATACAAAAGAGTGAAAGCTCAGCTTGCGGATCTCATGGCCAATCTTGACAAACAAACAGGAGAGGTACAGTCTAATTCTGTGTGTTTAAAATGTCGTGAACTGCAGGGTGAGGTTGACAGGTTGTCAACACAAAACCAAAGTCTGGTGAGCGAGATGTCTAACATAAAAGAAGCAAACTTTTTTGCTAAAAGAAATGAATCCTCATACTTGAAGAAGATAAAAGGTTATGAAAGTAAAATTGACTCTTTAACCTGCAAACTAAACAAAAAACTTCAAGTCATAGACTTAGCTCATGAAATGATGGCTGAGAAAACAAAAGGGATTTCTGAAAATGCAAAGAGTTGTCAGATGCACAACTCAAAATTGTTGAACTTGAAAAGAAATTAGGTCAGTTCAGGGACTCTACTTTTGTTATGAAACATATGATGGGTGGCTTGAAGAAAAGTAATGACAAAACCAGTGTGCGATTCCATGGTTTCAATGAAGTTCCACCTCCTGTTAGTCATGACTATTCTTTCTTGCCTGATGAAGATGACCTCATGGACTTTGTGTCAACATCACCAAGTAGTTCCACATCAAGCCAAGGAAATGTGTTTGTGAGTGCTGATGCTCAGAAGGATAATAACAGCACACCTGTTTTAAAAAAGAAAACTTCACATCCTAAGAATAACAATCCAACTTTTGTTAAAAAGGTTAATTTTGTTCAAGGAAGTGACATGAAAAACGAAACAGCTGTTATTGAAAACGAATCTAATGTAGAGTTTGCTAAAAACAAGAACAAAGAAAATTCTGAAACTAAGCAAACTAAACCAAATCCTTCTAAGGCATCATCAAAAAAACCCGAATCTAGTTCAAAGGCTTCAGAAAAGAAGTCTTCGAAAAAGAGATCGTGCTTCAAATGTCACACCAAGGGACATGTAGCTAGCTGCTGTCCTAACAAAAAGAGTGAAGCACAAGTGAGTGAGAGAAAGAAAGAGAAATCACCTGAGAAGAAAGGTGATAATGAGAAGAAAGTTGCAAATTCTCCAAAGAAATCTGCTCCTAAGCAACCAGAAAATGTTGCTGTTGGTGTAGATAAGGCTGAAAAAGGAACTCCACAAGTTCCTCGTTTTCAAAGAAATCAACCAAGATTTCAGCCTAGATCTCCACCAGGCAGATACGAGAGACCTAGAAGCAGTTCACCAAGAATGAACAATAATAATTCAAATAATTTCAGAAGTCAAGGTCAATATCAAAATCGATACCAAAATAATGGTGGTCGAACTTTTTATAACAATGGCTTTAGAAATTATGATAATCAAGCTTCTTGGAATCAAAATTCAAGATATCAAAATCAAAATTTTCAAAGGTCAAATAGTCCAAACACATATAGGCACCCTCAGGACCAAAGACCTAGTGGAAATCAAAATCAAATTCCATCAACAGGTCTGAGATCCAAGACTCTAGTTAGGAGTAATGGATATTGGATGGATGTTCCAGTGGTTGGTGAATTTGGACGACCCAAGACCATTAAGGCTTGGGTCCCCCAATCTAACTAATTTCTTGGTTGGTGTGTGCAGGAGCTGCTAAGGAGGATTATCAACTTATGGTATGTTGATAGTGGCTGCTCCAGGCACATGACGGGGGATGCGAGATTGTTAGCTGAGTTTGAAGATTATGATGGAGGAAAAGTGAATTTTGCGGGTGCTAAAGGTGGTAGAATTACAGGACGAGGAAAAGTGACCAATGGGAAGATCACACTGGATAAAGTGAACTATGTTGAGCAGCTTAAACACAATCTGATGAGCGTGTCACAAGTCTGCGACAAGGGTCACATGGTCCATTTTACCAAGAATGAAGCATTAGTGTTGAAACCAGGTTTGGAGATTCCGGACGATTGGATAGTGATGCGAGCGCCAAGGAGAAATGACACTTATGTCATGGATATGGGTGCTAAGGATCCGACTGCTGTGGTGGCGTGTTTACTATCAAAAGCATCTGAAGCTGAATCGATGTTGTGGCACAGACGCATGGCCAATATTCACTATCGAAAAATGAATTACCTTGTTAAAAATGAGCTAGTGAAAGGGGTTCCAATGCAGAGGTTTCAAGTGGAAGATAAATGTCTTCCATGTCAAAAGGGAAAACAACACAAGAAACCTCATAAGTCTAAAACAGTAAATTCCATAGATGCCCCTTATGAATTACTTCACATGGATTTATTCGGTCCAGTGAACGTGAGGAGCATAGGTGGAAAATACTATTGTCTTGTTGTTACTGATGATTACTCACGATATTCATGGGTTTTCTTTTTAGGTACAAAAGATGAGATGGCGGAGATGCTGATAGATCTTTTTACAAAATTGGAAAACGTCCATGATGCTAGGATCAAGAGGATAAGGAGTGATAATGGCACAGAGTTCAAGAATCGAATTCTGGATCTCTACTGTCTTCGAAAGGGAATTGAACATCAATATTCTGCTCCTTATACACCTCAACAAAATGGAGTTGCCGAGAGGAAAAACAGGACGTTGATTGAAGCCGCTAGGACGATGCTTTCAGATTCAAAGCTACCAGTTCTTTTCTGGGGAGAAGCTGTGAATACAGCCTGCTACGTCCTAAACAAAGTTTTGACTGTTAAACGTTTTAATAAAACTTGTCATGAATTAATGTTTAACAAAAAGCCAAACTTGGAAGGCTTTGAACCATTTGGATTACCCTGCACCATTGTGCGAAATAAAGATAAACAAAAATTCGGTGAGGTGGCTGACGATGGCTACTTTCTAGGTTATGTACCTGGCACACCGAATAAAAGGGTTTTTAATCTAAAAACTGGTAAAATTGAGGTTGTTTACAATGTTGAAATTACTACATACAAACCTCAACAATCAACGAGTGGTCCTTCTATATTATATGATTATGAAAGCACTTTTAAATCATTTAATATTCCTGAGTTTCCAAATGCAGATGATTCTCAGTTGATTCAAGCAGTGATTGGTGGAGACGATGAAGGCGAGTTCATGCCTAGATCGAATGTTGATATGACAGATGCTCCAGAAACTTCCCAAGGTGCTGCTGCTCCTGATTCAAGCGATAGTGACTCTGAACCCATTGAGGGGGAGGATTTCATTAATCCGTTTGCAAATCAGAACATTCAGGGGGAGGTTGGATCAAACCTAGGTGACAATCTAGAAGTCGATGCTGTTGCTACTACACGAGCTAATAAAGATCATCCAGTTGACATGATACTTGGGGATCCTAATGCAGGTGTTCAGACGAGAAGAAGCATAGCAGCGAATTCTGGCTTATTTGTGTCGATTGAAAAGACTGGAATTGTGAACGAATGCTTGTATAGTTGCTTTATTTCCCAAGAGGAACCGAAGAACATACATATGGCTCTTAAAGACAATTCATGGGTTGAGGCTATGCAGGAGGAATTGGCCCAGTTTGCGAAGTTGAAGGTTTGGGAGTTAGTTGACCTTCCTAAAGGTGAAAGAGAGATTGACACTAAGTGGGTATTTAGGTGCAAGAAGGATGAAAGAGGGATAGTCACGCGAAACAAGGCTCGATTGGTGGTAAAAGGTTTTAATCAGCAAGAAGGGATTGATTACAATGAGGTGTTTGCTCCAGTGGCAAGGTTGGAGGCAATTAGTTTGTTTCTAGCTTTCGCAACATTCAAGGGCTTCAAAGTTTACCAACTAGACGTGAAGAGTGCGTTTCTTTACGGGAAAGTCCAAGAAGTGGTGTATGTCTCACAACCAGATGGGTTCGTTGATCCAGATTATCCAGATCGGGTGTACAAACTTGATAAGGCTTTATATGGATTACATCAAGCTCCCAGGGCGTGGTACGAGACGCTGTCTACACATCTGATCAAGAATGGTTTTGAAAGAGGTTAGATTGACAGTACACTGTTCATCAAGAGGAAGAAGGAAGATTTTTTGCTGGTACAGGTGTACGTGGATGACATCATCTTTGGGTCATCAGATGAAAACATGTGTAAAGAGTTCGAGCAGGTGATGAAGAGCAAGTTCGAAATGAGCGCTATGGGTGAGCTGTCTTACTTTCTGGGATTACAAGTTGAACAGAAGGAGGATGGGATGTTTATTCATCAAACGAAGTATGTGTATGACATTTTGGATCGGTTCAAAATGAATGATTGCTCTACTTTCAACACACCCATTTGTGAAAATCACAATCTTGGCCCAGATCATGAAAGTACTGAAGATGTTGATCCTATTCAATACAGGGTGATGATTGGTTCTCTAATGTACTTGACTGCTTCAAGACCAGACATCATGTTTGCCGTATGCTTGTGTGCCAGATATCAGGCGAATCCAAAAGAGTCACACATGAAAGCAGTGAAGCGTATTCTTCGTTACTTGAAGGGGAAACCTAAACTTGGGTTGTGGTATCCAGCTGATAGTGATATGAATTTCGTTGCATACACTGACTCAGACTTTGGAGGATGCAAGTCGAACAGAAAGTCTACAACAGGTGGTTGTCAGTTCTTAGGAGGCAGGATTGTGTCTTGGCAATGCAAGAAGCAATCTTGTGTGTCTACATCTACGTGTGAAGCTGAATATATTGCTGCAGGTAGCTGCTGCTCTCAGGTTCTTTGGATTCAACAGCAGATGCGCGATTACGGTTTGGATTTCACTCGTACTCCTATTATGATAGACAATAATGCCATAATTTCTATAACTAATAATCCCGTGAAACACAGTCGCACAAAACATATTGACATACGTCATCATTTTATACGGGATTGTGCTAAAAAGAGACTAATTGAATTACATCGAGTCGACACACTAGAAAACCTGGCCGATCTTTATACTAAAGCTTTTGACAGGGCTCGCTTTGAACATTTAGTTGAACTCAAGGGGATGAGGAATCCTGAATAACTGTTTTTTCATAAGAATTTTTGTAAATAGTTTACTGCTTTTCTTAAAAATAAAAAATACAAAAACATTAAAAAATCAAAAACATAAAAAAAATAGAAAATTAAAAATGAGTTATCACTGTGTGAAAAAATAAGAAATGATAGTACATCAGCAAGTTAGACTGTCACACTGAAATTGAAATTAAATTGCTTAAGTGTGATAGCAGCTTCATCATATGATGTATCAGTAGGCAAAAGCATGAAATAATCAACTTACCAATGTGATATAAACTTAAATGAACTGAGTATGAGTGGGGAACACATCAGTGGTGTATGGTTTAATGACCTTAAATCTTGCGTTGATAGATTGCCAAAATCTGAAGTTTTGGGTCTTTATACTGTTATTTCATCTGGGGATATCAGGGGTGTCCTTCTGCTGCATCCAGATACTTGCTGACCTAGACACACCCAGGATATCTTAAAATAGCTAAAAATGCCAAAACCCTTAAATGAAGAAGCTCTCATAGAGAATCGTTCAAAATGTGCAAAATGCATAAATCGTACCAAAAATGGTATTTGTCTTAGCCCTCGTTAGATATTTTGGTCTCTCTGCTGTACGGAAGTACTGACCTGTTCACCAATTATCTAAACGTTGAAAATAAAACGGATGAATTCAGTATACTCACCTACTACGATGAATCTTTGTGCATACCTTGATTGTGGGGGTATATCCTGAAGTGGGACACACTAATATATCAGAAATAAAATTACCTTAACGTATCATACGGTAATGGTACTTGAAATGTTCATGCATTTTGTTTAAGTGGACAAATATACTGGTAATCGTCTTGGACTGCTTTTCACGAAAAATTAAATAAAGAATTATCTAATAGTGTGAAACAGTTTGATTGTGCTGATATGATCTTCTTACCAGTGATTCTCACAAAAATAGAGTGTTTATTGCTTTTGTTATTTACTTGCTTTCAGAAAATATAAAAATACAAAAATAGTGTCTTTTTCTGTTTAAAATTCTTAACGTACGGAAAACTGTTATTCTTGGAGGAATTGTTACTGATAGGGGGAGACGGTGTTAGAAAGTGAGTTCAAAATTTTAAATCATGCGGGTTGTAGGGTGTGTGATTAAAAAGTTTTGTGTGTTGGTGATGAAATTGAAAATGCTTAATCTGTAATACAGTTTAACTATCTCTTGAATAATAATAATTTATTTAACTGTGTTGAAAAATTCTTATGGTTTCTTGAGATGTTTGTTTTATAGTATACAGGTTGAAGCTGTGAGTTGCTGAGAAGATGAGAGTTTGATTGGATGCATGGTAGAACCTCCTTTCTACATTGCAGACAAAGTGAAGAGTTTGAAGATTGCTATACATATGCTGAACTGGAGTTTACTCAAACACTAAAGTTTTTGAAGATTTGGTGATTGGATGCATCAGCTTAGGGGGAGTCTGTTGCTGACAGAAGCTATTGAAGCTGAAGCTATCCAAAGACCAAAGACAGTGCACGACTACATGAAGATTGCAAGAAGACTGAAGACAAAGTTATTTTATGAAGCTATTGTCAAGGGGGATTTTGTTGGTGCATGTTTGTGACAACAGCTTAGATTTGGTCTTTGGATATCTTTAATTAGTTAAACGATAAACAGTTAGCGGGTTTAGCTTTGTAATAGTTAGTTGTAATGTTTGGGCTAACCAAACCCAACAGATTGGGTGATGGGGGGCGAATTGGGCTTACTCCAATTCGCAGCCCATGTAGGAAACCTTAGCCCAAGTAGCAACCTTGTGTTATATAAACAAGGTTAGGCTTTAGGGTTTAGGTTAATCAGCCAAAACAGTTTTTGAGAGAGAGCAATTTCGTGAGAGCTAGACTTAGACGAAATTGAAGTTGGTTTGGGTTTTGATTGATTGTAATACTTTGGTTTGATAATCAATAGAAAACCCGGTTTGAAAGTGAATTGCTGATTTCTGTTCCTACACGTTTTCTGCTATATTCTGATCAAGAGGATTCCGCACTCTTGATTGGATTAACAATTCTGTAAAAGATCCATACGACTAAAGGGGACCTACAATTATACACAATTAAAATCAAGTAATTATTTAAGCAAGTTCATTTAGTATACACACGTCGAGCATCGAAGAAACTAGAGAAGTATTGAAAACACGGGTTATCACATCATCCCCAACTTGAAAGAAATTTCGTCCTGAAATTTAGCACGTAGTTACTGAGGAAGCTAGTTAGGTTGCATGGTTTCCTGGTTTTCCCGGGGTGTCACATCATTCCCCCGTTGATTTGGAATTTCGTCCCGAAATTCCGTAGTAGCTTCAGCCTCAGTAGTGGTTGCACTGTTCTTGAACAATGGGGATATGTGAGTTTCATTTGGTTTCCTCGTTCCCAGGTGACCTCTGGGCCACGGCGGGAGTTCCAACGAACTCGAACAAGAGGTATTCTGGTGTGCTTGAGAACCTTCACATCTCGGTCAGTAATCTCTACTGGTTCCTCGACGAATCGCAACTGGTCGTCTATAGTGAGCTCCTTCAAAGGAACTACGAGGGTCTCATCTGACAGACACTTCTTTAGATTTGACATGTGAAAAACGTTGTGAACTCCACTGAGTTCTGCTGGCAGGTTCAGTTTGTAGGCCACCCTGCCTATTTTCTCAAAGGTTTCGAACGGTCCGACATATCGCGGATTAAGTTTGCCTCGTTTGCCAAAACGAACTACACCTTTCCAAGGTGAGACTTTGAATAGCATTCGATCCCTAACCTAGAACTCGAGTGGTTTCTTTACGCTTAACAGCGTAGCTTTTCTAGCGGTCACGAACTGCCGTCATTCGTTTTCGTATCTGAGCAATCTCCTCTGCTGTGTGTATGACGAGTTCTGGGCCGGTGAGTTGGCCGTTTCCGACTCCTGCCCAACAAAGAGATGGTTGGTACCTCCGTCCGTACAATGCCTCGAACAGAGCAGCCTGGGTGCTGGTGTGGGAACTGTTGTTATACGAAAACTCCACTAAAGGGAGGTGTCTTTCCCAGCCGTTGCCAAAGTCGATTACACCTGATCGAAGCATGTCTTCAAGAGTCTGGATGATGCATTTAGTCTGCCCATCCGTCTGTGGGTGATATGCTGTGCTCATGTCTAGACGTGAGTCAAAGGATTTGTGCATCACTTACCACAAATCAGATTCAAATCGTGGGTCGCGATCAGAGATAATAGAGGTTGGCACCCCGTGCCTAGCAACCACTTCTTTCAGGTAGATGACTGCAAGTGTAGAAAACTTATCCGTTTCCTTGATGGCTAGAAAGTGTGCTGGTTACGTGAGACAATCAACGATCATCCAGGTGATATTGTTTCCGTTTCGAGTTGTAAGTAGACTAGCGACCAAATTCCATGGCAGTCTGTTCTCATTTCCATGTGGGTATTGCTGGTTGCTGATACTTCACTTTGACTTTCCCACAAGTTAATCCCTCATTCCCATACCTAGCTAGGTGAGACTTCATGTCCGATTACCAGTACAAGGTTTATAAATCCTAATGCTTTCCATCAAAAACCCAGTTAAACAGAGGTTGCTACTCCATGCCCCGCATGGGTTCAACTTGAAAATTCCTCTTCCTTTAGTTCTCCAGTTTGAGCAGAGTGAGTCCGGATTCGGTAAGTTAGAGTCGACAGCGATCGGTAGAGCCCGTGCATGTTCAGGTTTCGCAGTCGTATACATCCAGAAGTTCCATCCAGTGATGTCATTGTATGCTTTAGTTCTTTCAAACATCAGTACTTGGGAGGCCCTTGCGATCGGTCTAAATAACGCATCGGGTACCGTCCAAGTGATGCCTCCGTCTAAAATCCCAAAGCCACTGTCTTCACCGCCAGTCGTGTGCGTCGCACAGTTCTTCTTGTAACTCCGTCACGTAAGTCATCACTCTTTCGCGTTGCGTCGATGGGCAGCTGGGACGCTGATTCAGACCATAAGAATATACCAATGAATCACCCGTATCCCCGGGTAAAACGATGCTCAGAGCATTGCAGAGTCGGGATTCGAAAGCTGAAGGACGTCCTCCTGTTCTGTCCTTTACGAACACAGCACCCTGCTGTGCTAGAGAAATTTAAGATGCACGACCTTCGAAAATCCTGTGGTTTATCTGAAATAGTGTCAGGTGAGACCAAGAAATTGCTGTATCCACGAAGGACTCTGTGGTGTCGATCAGTTTCAACCAAGTCGGATTTTAGCGAGATCCACGTGCATTCCCACTTTACTGATTATATAATCAAAAGGTACCTCTCGAACCCAGAAATTACATCTAACAAGACCTTGAGCGGAGTGGCTCCTCCCTCAGGAGTTTCTAAAATAAGATACAAATGCCACCCATGTCGTTCCTTTCTCCTGTTCAAGATTCAAAACGTTGTCAACAAATGCGGTCGATTAATGTGATCCCTGAAGCTGCTGACGTGTTGGTCAACTAAATGGTCATGGTGCATAACGTTGAAATGGCGGCAATACATTCGGTATGTTGTTCTAAGAGCATTCTCCCCTTAGATTTCCATCTGACAATAGCTCGTTCACCATCGAATCTTCGAATGGAAACTTGTTCCTCGCAACCGGTCGGCAGGTTGTCAATACGAGGTCGAGGCAAACTGTTCATGACTGTCACCTTGTTGAGTTCCCGATAATCAGTACACATACGAAAAGCTTATCTTTTCTGGTATAACTGGGGCTCCCCAAGGCGAGAAACTAGATCCGATGAAACTCAAGTCCAATAACTCCTGAAGTTGATTAGGCAGTTCCTGCAACCTTCCTGGTGTAAGACAATAAGATATTCTAGTAACAAGGGCTACTTCTGACATGATACCGATCTGATATTCCACCCGACGATGTGAAGGTAAACCTGACAGTTCTTCTGGTAGTACCTAGGGAGAAATCACGAACAATTGGTGGATCCTCGATCCTCCTTTCATTAGCCTTGACAATCAGTATCGAGTGCTATCATTGCAGGGTAATCCTTCCGTAGACACTCCTGGCTTTTCTTGCTGAAATGACGCTAACCGTTGTGCCACTCTGGCGCGTTAGAACAGATAACAATCCTCTACGAGGGAGAGGGTTACGTAGAATTGTCTCCTCACAGGGTACATCTATCAAGAATAACAGTAGAAAGGTCAATGCCGAACACTTGTCCCACAAGGTCATGTTTACATTCCAATGATCATATGAGGTTTCCATTGTCTAGTTATCGGCCGATTCCACAACAGGTTTAATCTCTTAAAAGCATCAGGGTCGAACGGAACAATGAAGAAGCGGGTTGCTACTCTTACTAGCTACCATGTCGTTAAAGTCCTGACGTCGCCCACGCCGACTCTAAATGTCCTTCCCAGAGCATCATTTCTGGTGTTGCTGTTTCCATTACTAGGGTTCCAAGTACTGTCGTTGTTCCTTTGATCGTTGACCTCTTAACTTAACTACGGCCAAACCATGTTGTAGGCACCTTTATTTCCTTACCAAAAGCTAGGGTTACGAGCACCTTGTTGTCGTTGTGGCTGCTACCCCCAATGTCGTTGTTCGAAACGAAGCCCTACGATTCTTCACCATCATAGTTCTCCTTTTCCCATCCTGGGCCACGTCCTAAAGCGCTACTCACTGTGCTGGCAGTTACGCATACCACACTAAGGTCAAAAATCATCACTTATGCCTTGATTGGCTCATAAGAGTTGACTCCCATGGGTCGCTGACAAGAATCAAGGATTTGATTGACGCCAATTTGCTGGTGCTCATTGCCGGTAATCAAGGCCGCCAAAGTACTGAGGTCGGTAAAGTACTACGCTCATCCTCCTGTCCATCGATGTTGTAAGTGGTTCGAGTAATACACAGTATGTTGCGGGAGTGTTGCAGAAGTGATCGCACTTCAGAATCTGAGGTGTCAATACGTTAAGTTCCAGCAAGCGAAGAAAGGTGAGGAAGATATCGATCAATCATTCGACGCTGCGACATCCAACACATGGACGTCCGTATAAGCACCTAACATTCTACACGGTTCGCTGAGCTCAGAGGGGTGTTCAGGTAACACTCGATAGCATCGAGTTTCGAAGGGATCCAAAGATAAATGAAAAGTTTATGTTTGAGTTTGAGTAGGGGACAATTACTGCTATGACCCATATAGGTTTGTTATGTTTCTCATTGATCAATTAACGGAAAGGAACCCCTTTTCCACTTGTTAAGCCTCACTGGGATTCACATGCACCCCACCCTATTATTATGTGTGCGCCCACAATAATATTGTGATTTGCATGCTCATCTCAGCTCCTCTTAACTCATGTCAAATGGTTCCTCAAACTCGAGTAGCAAACAAAAGAGTATTATGAAGCGTAAGTCATGAATGCTTAGGGAAATACCACCCTATCAGTCACATAACACAGACAAGTAATACATGAATTTCATAATTGTTGTGCTAAACGTGCAGTCACATGCAATATTGTATGTAGGTGTTCACTAATTATGTAGTACAATGAGTATATGAGAGACGGACCTTGCAATCTGGAGTTGAGTGTCATGGTCGTATTCACGTCTTTAGAACTGTTCGGTTATAGTCTGGTTTTACAAAAACATTTTCCCCCTTTTTAAAACCAAGTTCACTATAACCAATGGCTCTGATACCAATCTGTCACACCCCCAAAATCCACATGCGGAGTACCACCGCTTGGAGGCATGACTGACCAGGATCTTAGCCACCAATCACATTGAACTCATGAGTATATCTAAATAAAACTTTCATTTATTAACAATAGTGTTACAACGTTACAATGTTTCACAATTTACAGCGGAAGCATATTCTATTCGTTTAATGTTTATAACCCACATATAAAGGCTCTTAGTCTTGTGTTGCGTTTCCATGTATCTCGACCCATGACCACTCCAGCTTCCCAGACAACAAGTTCCATTGCTATGCACCTGGAGGCCTGCAAGGCATGTAACAACGAATCAACAACAAAGTTGAGCGAGTTCACAGTTGGGTGTTCGTTTTAAGTTGTTATGAAAACACAGTTTGTCTTTAGTTGGCTACTTGCCGTGGGGTTTACCCCATTGTTGAAAATATGATTAAACAGTTACCCTGTTTCCCAAACATATCCATAGATGGTGGGGGCTTCCCATGTGAATTACCAGTTTACCCTGTTCCCAAACCTTTTTACGATATTTAGTGGGGGCTTCCCATTTTGTATATTACCAGACTAGTTGTATCTATAGGTGTCCTTCCCAATCCGAGGACAGTGATAAGTATAAGGTTACGTATGTTTTACGTAAGTGCCCTTCCCAATCCGAGGACAGTGAAAGTATGAGATTACGTAGGTTTTATGTAAGTGCCCTTCCCAATCCGAGGATAGTGGTACGTAACGAGTACGTAGGTTTAGCGCTGGCGTCCTTCCCAATCTGAGGACGGTGGTAAGTAGTCTAGTAGTGGTAAATGTACGAGTTCTGTCGCAGTTATTCAATCCCATTCCCAAACCACCGGGAATCCCATGCCTTAGAAGTGTGAACTCACCTTGGTTTGCTCGGTATGATTAATTACTTGTTTAACAGTTGATCACAGACGTCCTAACATGATTACCGACAACAGTCAATCTCAGTTGCACAAAATCCATTCATTACACGTACAGTTAATTCACATGTTCCATGCTCACATCATACACAGTTATTGTTCGTATAGCATACTCATGCAATTCAAGTCATAGCAGTTAATCCAGTACCATCACGTAATCACTTAGTACGTACGGCCCACACATTGAAATTGTACTAAATTACCAACCTCATCTATAACATATCTCGTATGCTAATTCTAGTTTCACAATTAATACTAATAATAGCCCACACAATAATATGCCTACACACATACTACTCACATATTCTTCAAATCCCAATATTACATATGTGGCCCAAATAAGGTAAACGAGTCCGTTTAACTGAGACCGAGGGTGCGACCCATCATCCCAAACAGCCCACTCGACAAGTGGTTAGCTGTTGTTACTCGGCCCAACATACCCTGGCCCGCCGCCCTTGCACTGCGCGGTTTCCCCTTGCGGCCCAGCAGCACATGTCCAAACATTATGTTTTACCAGACCCAGTTAATGTGAAATTAGCACAAGTAAGGTCCATTAACAATCCTTAGCCATTTTATGTTATAACCCCAAAACCCCTTAACAGTTTCACAACAATCCACCTTTATACTAATCTTTTCATTGCCTTAGGATGCATTATATGAATATTAGGTGAAACATAAATACATAACTCACAGATTCCTTGATTCGATAAACACAAAACATAATTTGGTATAACATTATCATTAACATAACAATTATTATAACCTTTAGCATAATAATTAACAAGAACACTAGCACATCATAACTAATCGATTATTAACCTTTCAACATCACAATTTATTTAGTTACAAGATCTATTGCAACCCACCTAATATAACCCTTCAAACAGTTAGTTTAATACAAGTTTGTTTCTTACTAATATTGGCTAACATGAAACCCTAAGCATTGTCTAACAGGCACGATCATATCATGACATAATCTTTCTCACAAATTTGGATTTTATACCCACATGAATACATGCATCGACTCATGACCCCATCAGATTTATCCCACATATATATATACATGCATCAGCATTAATAAGTCGCACACATATCAAGCTATTAACCATCACATGTCAACTAAAAATTCTCATGCAAACTAGAAACATAATGGCCGACAATATGCAGTGATCATTATCAAATTGGTTGTACTTTCAATGCATATCATATGTACTAATGTTACAAGATATTGAGCCCACAAAACAATGCAACTAATGATATAATGGTATGACTAACCAAATCATTTGATCCACCAGAAGAATGCCTCGAGGGGGGGGGGGTCTGCCGTCGCAAAAGATGAATGGGGTGATGATTGTTAGGGTTTGTAATGTTACAAGTAATCTTATACAAACTTCACGTAAACAAATAATTGGAAAAAGGCTAGGATTGGTTTGGGCCTAATACTCATGGGCCGATTTAATGTGAGAGGGAGTGTGAGAGGGTGCGGCCTTAGGCCTAAGTGGGTGGCTCGATTTTGAGGTAGGTGCGGTCCATTAATGTTGCACATAAACATAAAACATCTAACAATTTCGGTTCCTACCTTTCATATCCACCAAATATGACATATCCACCAAATATGACCATGCATTTAATCATGTATATATATTATACACAATTAAAATCAAGTAATTATTTAAGCAAGTTCATTTAGTATACACACGTCGAGCATCGAAGAAACTAGAGAACTATTGAAAACACGGGTTGTCACATCATCCCCAACTTGAAAGAAATTTCGTCCCGAAATTTAGCATGTAGTTACTAAGGAAGCTAGTTAGGTTGCATGGTTTACTGGTTTTCCCGGGGTGTCACAACATATGTAATCAACCTTTTATTACAAGGTTTTTTAGTTCTAAAAAACTTCACATTTATAAAATTAAAATAACATTACTGTAAGGCTGCTTCTTTATTATGAGTTAGAAATAACAACTATTTTGTACCTAGTATCAGTATTAAACATACCTCTAATAGTTCCACTATTAAGCTGCGGAAGACCATGAACCTCAAACCTCGTTTTCATTACATCTAAAAGACAGACAATACACATGTGTCAGCAATAACTCCTACACACGCTACAAATTTCATATTAAAAATCAATAATCAACATCAATACGTCAAATCAAACGCTAAACCAAAAGATAATCTGGAGCCCTAGCGTATGATCCGTTAATTATGAAATTACAACGTATACACAACGATGAGCAGTCTTTTAGTTTGAAAATTATACCTGCGTATCGAGTGCATACATTGGTAGGGTGCTATAACTGCATAAGAACTGTCCCACAAACCTATATGATGGAAATCTTTTTCTCTCTTGCTCGTGGTTCTCTCTTTCGATTTCTGTTAGGATCAGAGGCTCTCATGATTGTGTTTGTTTGTGTAATTTGAACAATGAATGAATATGAAACAATGTAAAGTGCAGCGGAAATGAATAACAAAATTTGTAAACACAATCAAAGGAGAAAATAGTTTGATAAACATTTGCTTTTCATAGAGTCGAAAGATTACAAATCAAAGCAAAAGATTACATAGCAAGCTTACAAACTAAGCTCCCCCTCAGCCTGATACTACAGGGTTTGGTTGCACAAGATGAAAGGATTGAACTGAGGAGAAGAACTCTCTCAGAACGAATCAAATGTAACAGTACAGAGTACTGTTCCATTTATAGACGATCCAAACCACTGAGGCATCTCAGCTGACGTCACCATGAAAGCGACGTCTAACAGCCTAAAAACCTACATCTACTGTTCTTATACAAACACTGCTAAACCTAACCACTGACTATACATAAAACAGATGATATACTAAACTACTGCTCTCTCTTTATGTCAGTGCTTTCCTCAAGGTTGATCAGTCCTTGATTGGGCAGGGCTTTGTCATCAGCAGTGCTTAGTTCTTAGCAGTCTTTAGGCTTCATCAGTAGTTAAAAGAACAGCAGCAGTTGTATCAGGACAATGGATGTAAGACCATCAGATGTTATAATCACTTTCAAGGGAGAAGACTTAGTGTAAACTGCTGCTTATTGTGAATCCACTGTCATGATCCGGTTTTGGCTTTCATTATCTGTTCCTCTGGCAGGGTTCAATCCCAACAATTTCTCTCCTTATGTCTCTCTTTGTCTCTTCACTTTCTTGGTTACGAATCACCACCAGTTGCTTTCACTTTCCTCTTCATTTACATCATAAGTACAAATTAACCAGTAAATAACCAAATTAAATCCAAAAAGTAAACAAAACGAAAACCCTAGCTCAATACAAACACAAGTCCTCAAAAACCATACAAATTGAACACATTTGAAGCGTCCGATGATACTAAATTCATCGAAAACAGATATAAGAATCCATAAACGAACAAAAAGATGGAATTTATTTAGCACTAAATAAGATGGTAAAGTATATGCGTAAACATGTGTGTATACAAATTGTATATATGCACACATGTGGGACATGCAAATTACCTACTCTTTCAGGTGTGTTATCCCCATCCCATCGCCGTGATGTAAAGGCTGTAGTACCCGAGGAGCAAATAACATGAGTTACACCCTATAAACAAAATGTTCAATGTTATTACTGATAACTTGAGATGACAAAATGGACGGGTCGGGCAGATTGAGTAACGGGTCAAATGAATGTGTTAGAAAGTGTAAATTTTGGCATGGGTTAGGCCTGGATGTCTGGTTGACCCAAAATATTTTGTCCAATTTACTTACAAAAATAATATTACATCAAACAACGGAGAGAACAAACCTCAAACATAGATGGGTCGAGATCCTCTGAATTTCGAGTGTCACCTTTAACCACCTACCAAAATAACTATTTAATAAAAACTTTATATCCTGAACCGGTTTCACAAGGGTCAAGATAATTACTAATGTCACAATTCGTTTACTTTCGTAAAGGAGCAAAAACAGAAGAAAATAGACCTGCAATTTGTCCTCTTCTTGTTCTCCAAATACAGTAGTGGCTTTCTCCGGATTTCGGAGTAATAATCGCAATTTAACATCCCGATCCAGCAATGATGCTACCACTAATTGTCCTGCAGATAATAAACATATTAGCATATATTATAGATCCATGATACTCCAAAACTAATATAATATACCAGAAGTCCCTTTGTGCATATATTGATCCTTCTTTATAGCAATGCATCAGATTTATTCTCTGACCAGATCATTTTAATTTGCCCTTTTAGGCTTCCAATTATCAAAATGATGCCAGATCTGAATATACCTTTGAATTAGAGGATTTCAATCACAATTTTACCAGTTAATCTAAGTAATTCAATTCAAGTTTTAGTCTAACAAAATTGAAAATTGCTGAATAAATTTAATAATAAAGTGAAACCGACCAGTTACAATAAAAAAGACAAATCAACCAATCAGCTACAATGAGGAATACAAATCAACGAATCAAATTAAAACAAAAACAAAACAACTTACGACATCGAGAGATTAGAGAGCATCGGCCATGGCGACATTGGTGATGTTATCGGGGATCTTGTTCAGTTTGCAGAGAGATTGAAGCTCTGTTCTGGTAAGGCTGTGGAAATCCATGAGATCTGAAAATTAGGGTTTGTTGAAGCAACGGGAGCAATTCGCAAGCAAGAAAGACCCTAATCTGCGTTTGACTGGGGTTCTATATGAACATGAGGGAGCGACGCTTGGTTGGGTGGGATGGAAACGCACGAATGCTTTAGTTTCAGCATTCAATCACCTGCAATAATGTGGAAGAGAAGCAAGGGGTCGGAGGTTTTGAGGGTACCATATTCAATATGTAGGCTGAAATCCCCTTATTACCCCATGTAGTGTCTTAAAATTTTGGGTGAAACTCCTCTAAAATGGCTTACACATCCTTATACATAGTGCTTTATAACTTGTAAACATGGTAAAATTACAATATTGTACATCACTTTTCCTTTATAATATATTATAGATATATAGGTATTGATGCACCTAAAAGTATTCAAATTACATAATTATATTAATATTCCTAAACATGAAACTTGTTCATAAACAATAAAAGCATGAAATAAACTTAGCTTACAGTTGAAGCTTAGCACATGACATTATGTACCTTCTTAAACATTTCAGGCCATGTAGAGCAAGAGATTCAACCAAAAATTGCATGTGACACCACCACTTTTAACTACCATAAATTCCGTATCACTGTTTATGTATAATGGTTTTTTTGGTTCAAATCTTTCTTGATTTCAAAGCATGTCCTTTATCAGCCTCAAATATCCTTTTCCAATTTTAATATACAAATTTTCACCTTTAAAAATTGGTCAAATTTCATAAAAAGATTAATGATTAAAGTATTAACCTTGATTTTAAGAGTAAATTACAATTTCGGCCACTGTGGTTATATTACTTTTACCCTTTTAGCCCAAAAAAATTTGTTAACATCTAAGCCCCCAACGTCATTTTTTCTAACCCTTTTGGCCCCTAACACTATCTCCATCCATTAAATGTTAGGGGCTGAAGAAACACTGGTTTAATTGACCGGAATTAACTGAACCAGGGGGTTTGAATCTGCATAAAAGGGTTAAATCTCCTCGTCCGATTCATGGGTGAGTGGTCTTCTTCTTCTCACAATAACTGCAAAACAACCACCGTTAGACTCGCCACGGGGAGAATGGGGGTTCTCTCCGTGACCACCCTCCGGCGTGAGAATAAGTACAGGGTTTATGAAGAAGAAGAAGAAGTGAAAGTGAAGTGAATGTAACTTGAGAATTATACCTGAATTATCCTTGTATTTATAGCCGAAGTTTGGGCGGGAAAACCTGTTGGTGAAATATTGGCGGAAAGTGCTCTTTCCGTAAGCGGTTATATTCCCTCCGTTAATCGCTAACGATTTTGAGTATGCACACGGATCATGATTTTGATCAACGGTTGGGGGTTTTGCCACGTGGAAAGTGGGCAAGTAAAGATCACTCTTCAATTCCGTGCCATCATCGTGACTTCAAGGGAGCCTGGGATGATGCCACGTGGCCAGTCGGTTATAACCGACTGGTGGTGCACGATGGAGCCTTCTAGAAGAACATGGTTGTAATCCTGTGTGGCTCTTTACTGTATGGTATCCGAGAAATTATTTTTATCCAAGTCTGGATATTAATTATGCGGAAGTGTGCTAGGATTTTTTATCCTTTCTGTTATGGAGATCGGCGCAAGGATTTGTTAGTTTCCTTCTGGCGCGCAAGTGTTACTCATTGCTTTCCTTCTAAGTTCTCTTTGTAGGACCAGTGGGCGGTCGCGCAAGGTCTAAAGAGGGTTAGAAGGATAAGGTTGTGGTATGGTCCCAAGTACTCGAAGCAAGGTTTTTGGGACCTTAACCCTTCAAGTCCCCCCAGTCTAGTGTTGCTCTTATGCAAATAAGTGGAGCACTGGACTATGAGAGATAAGTGCTTTTGCTGTAGAAGTTTCTAGCGTGGATGTAACACCCCGTGTTTCGAAAGTCAAAGTAAAGATTGAAGTCAAAGGAAGAAAAGATTGCTAATTGCGATCTGTCACTCCTTGCTCAATTCCTGTTTTGACTTCTTTGACTTATACTTAGCCTAATTAAATTATCGCTTTAGTTGTATTATGTGGAGTATCTATTAATAATCGCATGGTAATCGCTATTTATCGATATTTATCGCATGTTTAATCGATTTATCGCTTATCACAATCGCGCTCGCAACTCGAATTACGTATTCTGGATGTTGTTATACGTGTGTGTGTGCCTTATGTGTTACTTGTGCATGTTTACTTATGTTATGTTGTGGTGATCAATCGAAATGCAATCGAAATGCAATCGAAACTCAATCGCAATCGAATCGCAAACGCTAACCGAATATGAATTAAGGATGATTGTATGTTGATATAGTAGTTGGGCTTAAAAGTAATTTCACTAGGAAACTCTATCACATCGCAACGCTCGCAATCGCAATCGAAACGGCAAAACTCGTCGCACCGAACACTCGAACCGAGTGGCTAACCGACCAAGTGATCAGCCGATCGACCAGCCGTTCGATCGAGCAGCCGCTCGATCGGCCAGCCGTTCGATCGGGCTGTCACCCGATCGACCAGCCCCTCTCCTCCCCTTTCCTTTTTGGGAAACCCTATAAATACCCTCCTTTCAACATCAAACTTACCATTTTTGGCAACTCTCATCCGACCAGCGTTCTTGCTCACCTTTTCTCCGATTTCTCGCTATTCCGGTAAGATCTCGTCCTAAATCTTGTACTTCCTTAATCTACACGCACTCCTACACCTTTCTATCTTTTGAATCTTAACTTTTAACCGTGAAATCACTAGATTTGAGGTGTTTTAGGATGATGTCATCATGGTGTTCTTATAAACTTCAGGTTTTGGCTTCAATCCACCAAGAACAACTTAGATCCGAACGATTTCCATACAAATAAACCAAGATCTTTCATAGATCTAAGCATATGCAAGGTGAAAAAGGATTGAAAGATGGTTTCTAACTTTCTTTCAACTCTTTTACACTCAATGCCTCAAAACCGATAGAATCGGGCCTTGTCCTAGCCTTCTACTCTATCTTAACGATGTATTAGCTCAAGATCCGGATTCTGTCCACGAGACCTCCGACTTCGAGTTAACCAGGAACAACCGTCTTGCACCGGTTAACTGGTCGAACTTGGGTGATTCCTGTTCGATCAGGCTACTTCGGTCAACGTGGAGTTCTGTTGATTAGCGCGTTGTCACACCGTCTCGATAAAACTGCAAAACTATCAAAACAACCAAGGAAGAAGACGATCAGGCCGACCAGAATGGAGTGTCGACCGATAGTGTCGACCGATCGGACTGTCACCCGATCGACATGCACCTTGGCCCCACACTTAACTTCCACTTCCAAACTTTGAAGGATGAACATTGAACGAAGTGCTGCCCGATCGGATTACCATTCGACCGGACTACTAATCGACCATGTAATGTTCAGACTTCAACACTTAAACAATTTTAAACATGTTCAATACCAACGGGTTGCCAACCGATCAGACTACCATCCGATCGGGTGACAAACTGCTGTGGATTTGTTCTCAACCTAAGAAGACTTGCCAATCGGATTGCCGTTCGATTGGACTGTCGTTCGATCGACCGACCTGAAAGGTAGAGGTACTTCTTTATTTTCAAAATGCTACAACGAAAACTTCAAAAGTCAAGCCATCATACACAAACACATCCTTCCCAAAGGAAGTAACAATCCACTCGAAAGGCCACCCGATCGGATGACCATCCGAGCGGACTGTCACTCGAATGACCAGCTGTCCGATCGGACTACCAACCGATCGAACTGCTGTTCGACCCACTGTCACTTGTTCCGATTTATGTATCGTTTATCTTTATACTATCGATTTGTTTAGGCTAACCTTACTCTCTAGCATTCCCTTCAATCCACCAATCGCTGTGAGTATACTCGATCCCTTTTTGCTTTACGCACTTTTGGGTGTTACATACGTTACTTATTCTAAATCATATCGAACACACTACGCAATACTTTAACGCTAACCGTTACCGCAAGTTATACGTGACTTAATGAACGCTTGTTTGTTATGTTTACACATGGAATGTTGTTTACCTGCCTTAGCAACGATAGTACTATTTATTTGGACTCAGCACCTGTTCACTCAGGGGTTGTTAAGGACAATTAATTACATGGGTCACGGTGGTGATCATGCAATACAAACTGCCTCGGGCAGTCAACTCGCAGTCATTGGTATTGATAGGTTCATGTCGATAACTAACATGCCTCATTTTACACTGTGTACGTGCTGGTTATGCGTAACGATTTCGAACTCTATATGTTATTATCAAACTTGTATGCTCACCTTTACACTATGTGTATTGACTTTTATTTTAACGTATGTGACAGGTGCTTAGGATGCTTATATGCTTTGCTTGCTGTGAAATCGAGGCTAGGAAACGTCTAGAAACCAATAAACGAATGTCTGTACTTGAAATCTGAGCTGTCGAAACAGAACAATTTGACTAGATTTTGTCTGTAATAATTATGTTATCTTTTAAGACGTGGTATGGGACATGTTGTTTAATTAATTGGTAATTTTAGTTGTTATGGAAACTTCTGGACAATCTGTTTCGCTCAGTGCCATGCCCCGATGTTTCCGCCATCGGTTGGGGTGTAACAGAGGAAGTGGAGAATCTTTTTTGGAAAAGATACTCTTGCTCATTATTTTGATTTTGAAAATCTTGACTTTGGTCAAGTGGAAAGGTATAGTAATGACTGTTGACGTGTGACAGGCTGTCACTGTCAGTTGTACGTTACTGACCGTGTTTCCCACGCGCGCGTGATCTCGTGTTTGTTATTTCCTCCCACTCGCCCCTGATGCTTGGATAACCGCGCTAACCCTGAAAAAGGTGTTGTTGTAGTTATCTAGAGTATTTATGGTGGTGAGTATATAAATCTTTTCAATTGCTTATTTTTGTTAATCATTGCTTTCTTGAAAATCCTTTTCTTCTTCGTCTCCTTTATCCGTTTCTTGGAAGAATTTGCAATTTCTCTCTCTTATGCCAACCGGAGATCATCACGAAGACTCTGCTGAAGAATTTGCAATTTCTCTCTCTTATGTCAACCGTTTCTTGGAAGAATTTGCAATTTCTCTCTCTTATGTCAACCGTTTCTTGGAAGAATTTGCAAATTCCACCATTGAAGTGGTCTAGGGAAACTTTCAACGGTTTGATTCGAAACTTTAAATTTCTGGAAAGTGGGGGTGGTCGGTACCCTGACGAGGGTCAAACGGCGGCGGATGCTCCGGCCGGGTATATCACTTTATTTTGGGACTTTTTCTCTGGAGGCAATTTCCGATTGCCTGCAACGAAATTTTTTCTTGATATTCTGAATTATTACAAGTTTCACATCTCACAGATGCACCCTATTGGGATGGTTAGGATTCGTCACTTCGAATTTGTGTGTCGTACAATGCATATTGAACCGTCGGTTCCTCGATTTCGAGTGTTCCATCAAATGCACTGTTCTAAGGGATTCTATTCTTTTATGCAAAGGGCATCTGCAAAAAAGATCTTGCTTCATCCCCCGAAGTCATTTCATGACTGGAAATAAAAATTCTTCTTTATTAAGGGTTGGGTTATCCCGATGAGGATGACTTTTAGGGGGAAAGAGGATGTTCCTACCGAGACCATTCAGACTCCTTTTTTGGAGAATTGGTACCAGGATTTGAAGGACGTTCCGTCAATTGCTCTGCCGGAGAAGGCTCTGGTTGGTGCTAGCATGAGTCTGAACTAACGGATGAACCGTGAAGAGAAGCCGGTGTATATGGAGGATGGCAAAGGTAAGATTTAGGGTTTGCCCTGTTTGCTTCCCTTTCTTGTGTTTTTTTTTTTTTACCTTGGCTTCTCTTCTTTTGCAGTTGTTTTGTTGTATGTTGTTGCGTTTGAGAGAGAAGGTGGGAAAATGGATACTATTCCCAAGAAACCTGATGAGGAGCTCTGGTACCACCGTATTGTGATGAATTTTGTTCTTCCGCGGGATGGTGATTTGGTCGCGCAACCCGCTGCTGGCGCTGGTAATATTTTATCAAAATGCTATTTTCTGTTGTTTTTGCTCGCTTGAATAAGTCATTTTTTGTGTTTCTCAGTAGGTGAGCTGTCTAACCTGGGCATAGGCCCTGAAAAGAAAAGACGTGCACATGCTACAACTGTTGCGCCAAGAAAGAGTGAAGTGGAGAAGACTCAATCTTCTAAGGCAAAAAATGTGGGAGGAGAGAAGAAAGGTACGCGCCATTCCTCTGACTCCTGGTGTGATTATGTGGTGGTATCTGACTCATTGGAGGGTCTTGCACCTGCAGTTGTGAGGAAACTAAGCCGGAACCCAGGGATACTGCTGACATCCCTCCGTCGAACCCTGATGATCCTATTGATTTAGAATCGAGTCCTGAGCATCTGCTGAGGAAGAAAGCGGGAAAAAGAAAACAAACTGATGCTGAAGCTGAAGGTCAGCCTGACAAGAAGGTCCGGAGGAAGAAAATCACCAGAAGGGGCAATCTTGATGCTTTCATTGCAAAACCTGCTCCTGGTAGGTGTTTCTCTTTGTTTTCCTCTAATGCGCCTTGAATGATTGTAACATATATGTTTGTTTTTTACAGAAAAGCCAAGTGCTCCTGTTCACAAAGAACCATCATCTGTGGTTAATGAAGAGCTTCCATCTTCTTCCCCTCGCGCCCCTGTTAACGAACAGTTAGAGGGTACTGAGGCAGCTGATACTGAGGCAGAGAAGACTACTGGGACGGAGAGCCCTAAAGCTGAAAAACATGTTGACATTGCTACGGGAAAAATTACCAGCCCGGAGGCTGTGGATGCTGGTGCTGGTAATCCAAAAACTCCTGAATTTGCTCAAGACCTGGAAAAAGGGAAATCTGATCAAGAGATCCCTATAACAACGTCTCATTCTGTGGTTTCTGGTTCTGAGAATGTTGAAAAGAATCGTGGTGGGAACCAAGGTTCTTTTGTTCAATCTAATGAAAATTCTCCTATCCACCAGGATGAAACTCCAGGGGATTACTATTACAGATGCTATTCAGAGAAACAAGCTGATGACGTTCACACGCCGGTGTGGAAGTTGAAGAAAGGGGATACTTTCTCTGACTGACATGTGTGCCGAGAGTGGTTGCAGGGGACCTTTCCTCCTGGGAGATCAAGTTCCAAGAAGGGCGCCCTCATGAGCAGACTTATCATGCCTACCTTGAAGAGGCTGCTAGCTATACATCCACTACGCACCGTATAGTGCGTGAATGACATATCATGCATAAGGAGTGGGCAGCTTTTAAGGCATCCAAGAAGAAAGCTGTCGAGGATGAAGCCCGAGCTGCCCAGTTGAGGGCTAAACTAGAAGCTGATCAGACCAAATTTGAGAATGATCGGAAAACTGAGGAATGGTCTGTTGCGGGGTGGAAGAGAAAGGCGGAAGCTGAAACTGCCCTTCTTTTCGAGGAGCGCAAAAATTGGAAAAAGATCTGTGAGAATGATAATGCTGAGAAGATGGGTCTCCGCAATGTTATCAACAAACTTAAAGCGGAAGTTGAAAAGTTGAAGAAACAGGATGCGGAAATCGAAAAATTGAAGAAGGAAAAAGCTGATGCTGAAGCCGCGCGGGATGAAGCGCGTTCGCATAGGGAAAGAAGTGAACAACAATAGGTACATACCTGTGCTACTCTTGCCCTTAGAGATAAGGAGATAGAAGAACTTATTGCTTTACTATCTGAGTAGGAACAACTGAAGGCAGAAGTTGAGTCCGCTAAGAAAAACCTGGAGCTTGAGCGGACTAAGAAGGCTGAAACATTCCCGCCGTCTTTCCGAAACCAAAGAAAAGTTAGAAAATTCCGAAACTGCGCGGGCGACGGCGGAGAGTGAGCTTGAACCGCTGAAAAGTGACATGTTATGGCTGAAAGAACGCGGAATTGCAAGTGTAAGTTTCTTCTTTCTTTGGTAATTCTTGGAGATGTTTTGCGCGTCTTCTTACTTTACTTTTCTTTTTTTGTGCAGGTTTCCGAATCAGTTCTGAATTCTGAGGAGCTAGACAAAACGGTTGCGCGTTTGTTGGTTGCCGCGCGGAATGATGGCTATGCCCAAGGGTACGCGGAATGTTCTCATCATGTGGTTAATGCTTTGAAGGTTGACTGGGATAATAGCAAGTCTGCTACCCATGGTGTTAATACAGATACTGCCCTTGCTGCTGCGAAGACGAAATTTAATAATTTACAGCTCCCGATTATGGATCTTATAAATGTTGTGTTGCAGTCTGAAGACCATGTGGCGCAATTGAAAGAAATCTTCCCAGACGGAGAAGATGAGGATGAAGACCTAGCTTAGGTTTTCATTATGGTTGTATGAACAATTAACTTGTAGGTTTTGGGATGTGAATCCCTGTTTTGTTAATGCGCTGCTGCGCAAGTAACTTTGGTTAATACACTGCCGTGTATATTTATAATTTTTTTGTTTAGGCGTGTGGTGCGCCAGTAACTAGTATGAGATGTGTTTTAATTTACAATATTTTGCATGATTTCAATTGCTTTGATTAGGTAAGGCGAATAAAGGTGGTATAAAGCTCATGTGTGAGCGTAAGGTCTTGCGCGATGCGTGTGATCGCTGACCGCTCATGAGACTTGTGTTATATCTACCATAATGTTTTTGCGCTTACCAAAAGACATTGCATGCACTTTGTAATAAACACAAAGATAATATAAACTTTGTTTTGATTCACGATAGGGCACAGAGGCCGTGGTATAAAGTCTTCTACTTAGGATAATTACATGAAACTTAACTTACTTATACTATAGCCCCCACCATGGATTGGTAAGCGACAGGACTTGACCAACATTTGAGGAGACTATTGTATGCTGCTTAGTCCTTCGCCTTCTTGCTCGGGCCCTCCTCGCCGCGAGTAATTTACTTTATATCTTTGCGCACATTCAGCAATAAGTGGGTGAGCTCACCACTTTGGAGCGCTTTTTCAATCTCAGTGCGGAGAGAGATACAGTTGTTGGTAGTGTGACCATTATCTTTATGATAGTCACAGTATTGATTCGGATCTTGGCCCCTCTTATTCTTCATTGGCGGAGGAGTCTTGAACTGGTAATCCTCCGTGCTCAGCACCTCCGCTGGGGTTTTGGTCAGAGGGGTCCATTGCCTCTCTCTGTTTTCCTACTTTGTCTCTCTCTGTGCAGCGAGCTTGTTTATAGTAGCTCGCGTGTCCTCAGATGAGTAATTTCCAGAATTCGAGTCGCACCAATTCTTTTTAAACTTTTTCCCGCTACTCGCGCTCATGTCTATTGGGCAACTGTGCGGTGGTGGTGGTCTGTTAGTGCTGAGGTTCTTCTCTCTCTGGGCGTACACTTTGGCTGCCGCCATCAGCTTCTCCCAGCTCTTTGGTAACCCTTTCGTTCCAGACAAAACCTTTATCATGTCGTCACAGCAGACGGCATACTTAAACTGTGCTCTGATCAGGTGCTCATGAACATCTCCTATCTCAAGCACTTCTTTATTGTAACGTGTGATGAAATCTTCTAAGCTCTCGTCGTCGCGCCTCCAAATATTCATGACGTCTGCAGTATCTCGGATAGACCTTCTTTGTTGGCTGAAATGCACCAGGAATTTTTCTTGCAGGTCTACCCGTGATGTTATCTTCCCAACAGGTAGGTTATCAAACCATAGTCGCGCGGCACCCGTGAGAGTCTGGATGAATAGATGACACCACATTGGCAAGGTCCATCCTCCTACCAGACCTTCATTAGTGAAGACCCGAAGATGGTCATCCGGATCTGTCATGCCATTGAACTTGCCGACATTAGATGGGAGTTTTGCTTTTTCCAGGGGAGTCAAAGCGATCTCGCTGATGAACTTGGAATTCTCTGTTGCTTCCGCCGGGCGATAAATCAAATTGTAATCGTGTTCTACTTCAGGATTATAAACCGTTCAAGGTTTACAATTTTTGTAATTCGGTTGCAACCGATTGAACACACTTGAACTATCCCCTTTATGGTATGTTTTGTTATAACACCCCGTGTTTCGAAAGTCAAAGTCAAAGTCAAGATTGAAGTCAAAGGAAGAAAAGATTGCTAATTGCGATATGTCTCTACTTGCTCAATTCCTGTTTTGATTTCTTTGACTTATAGTTAGTCTATTTTACTGTTTACGTTAGTTGTATTATGTGGAGTAATTATTAATAATCGAGGTTTATTCGCTATTTATCGATGTTTATCGCGTTTTTTATCGCCTTATCTCTTATCGCAATCGCATTCGTAACTTGAATTACGTGTTTTGGTTATCGTTTTACGTGTGTGTGCCTCTTATGTGTTACTTGTGCATGTTTATTTATGTTGTGGTGATTAATCGAAACGCAATTGAAACTCTATCGCAATCGAATCGCAAACGCTAAACACAAGTTGAATAGGATGATTGTATGTTAGATATAGTAGTTGGGATTAAAAGTAATTTGAATAGGAAACTCTATCGCATCGCAACGCTCGCAATCGCAATCGAAACTACAAAACTCGTCGCACCAAACACTCGAACCAAGTGGCTAATCGACCGAGCGACCAGCCGATCGAGCTACCACTCGATTGACCAGCCGCTCGATCGAGCTGCCAACTCGATCGACCAGCCACATCCCACCCTTTCCTTTTTGGGAAACCCTATAAATACCCCTGTCAACATCACCGCTTACCACTTTTGTACTCTCTTGTCCGATCAAGCGCTCCAACCTCACCTTTTCTCTGATTTCTCGCTATTCCGGTAAGATGTCGTCCTAAATCTTGTACTTCCTTAATCTATACGCACTCCTACACCTTTCTACCTTTTGAATCTTAACTCTACACCGTGAAATCACTAGATTTGAGGTGTTCTAGGATGATGTCATCATGGTGTTCTTAGGAACTTCATGTTTTGGCCTCAATTCACCAAGAACAACTTAGATCTAACCGATTCCCACACAAATAAACAAAGATCTTGCATAGATCTAAACATATTCGCGGTGAAAAAGGATTGAAAGATGGTTTCTAACTTTCTTTCAACTCTTTTACACTCAATGCACTAAAAAACCGATAGAATCGGGCCTTGTTATAGCTTTCTACTCTATCTTAGTGATGTGTTAGCTCGAGATCCGACCTCTATCCATGAGACCACCGATTTCGGGTTAACCAAGAGCAACCGTCTTGAACCGGTTAGCTAGTTGAACTTGGGTGATTCCTGTTCGATCGGGCTACTGGGGTCAATGTGGGGTTCTATTGATTAGCAAGTTGTCACGGCGTCTCGATAGACTGCAAAACTATCAAATCAGCCAAGGGAGAAGACGATCAGACTGACCAGGTCGGAGTGACGTTCAATCGGACTGCTGTCCGAGCGGAGTGCCACCCGATCGGCTTGCACCTTGGGGTCCCACACTTAACTTTATTTCAAACTTTTGAGGATTAAACATTGAACGAGATGCCGTCCGATCGGACTACCACCCGATCGGATTGCCGCTTCGACCATGTAATGTTTTGACTTCAATACTTAAACAATTGTCAACATGTTCAAATACAATGGTTTGCCACCCGATCGAACTACAATCCGATCGAGTGACAAACTGCTGTGAACTTGTTCTCACTAAGTGTTCAACCTACCGGATTGTCGCCCGATCGAATGGTCGTTCGATCGATCGACCTGAAGGATAGAAACACTTCAGTGTTTTCTAAATGCTACAACAAAAAAAAAACTTCAAAAGTCAAGCCATCATACACAAACACATCCTTCCCAAAGGAGGAAACTATCCACTCGAAAGGTCACCCGATCGGATGACCATCCGATCGGATGACCATCCGAGCGGATTGTCACTCGATCGATCAGGCTACCCGATCGGATAGCCATCCGATCGGAGTACTGTCTGATCCACTAACACCCCTCACCCTATTACGTATCGCTCATCGTTATACTCTCGTTCTGATCAGGCTAATTTCTCTCTACGCGCTCCCTTCAATCCATCATTGCTGTGAGTATACTCGAACCATTTTTGTTTTCGCACTTTTGGGTGTTACATACGTTACCTATATTCAAATCACATCAATCACACAACGCAACACTATTTAAACGCTAACCGTTACTGCATGTTATACGTGACTTAATGAATGCTTGTTTGTTATGTTTACACATGGAATGTTGTCTACCTGCCCTAGCAACGGTAGTACTATTAGTTTGGACTCAGCACCTGTTCACTCATGGGTTGTTAAGGACAATTAAATACATGGGTCACAGTGGTGATTATGCATTACGAACTGCCTTGGGCAGTCAACCCGCAGTCATTGGTATCGATAGGTTCATGTCGCTAACTAACATGCCTCATTTTACACTGTGTACGTGCTGGTTATGCGTAACGATTTCCAACTCTATTATATCTATCAAACTTGTATGCTCATCTTTACACTATGTGTATTGACTTTTACTTTAACATATGTGACAGGTGCTTAGGATGCTTATTTGCTTTGCTTGCTGTGAAATCGAGGCTAGGAAAGGTCTAGAAATCAATAAACAACTGTCCATATTTAAAAATCTGAGTTGTCAGAACAGAACAATTTGACTGGATTTTGTCTATAATAATTATGTTATCTTCTATGACATGGTATGGGACATGTTGCTTTAAATATTTGGTAAATATAGTTGTTATGGAAACTTCTGGACAATCTGTTTCGCTCAGTTCCACGCCCTGGTGTTTTCACCACCGGTCGGGGTGTGACAGATTGGTATCAGAGCCATAACTATAGGGAATTAGGCCAGACTCGACCTAGTCCGGGTCGATGTCTTAGAAACGACCTAGTCTATAGTTAGGAACCAACAGACCGACTTGTACAAATCCTTAGGGGTTGGTACAAGCTTACTTGCTATATCTCGCTGTTCTCGCCTGCACTACACTATCACTACACTATTATTCAAAAATAAACGAGTAATTTCGTCGAGATTAGGTGTGAAAACCGAAAACTCTCGATTAAATTGATTATTTGATCTGTATTTATCTATAAAACGCGAGAATTCGCGTTGAACCAGGAGTGAAACCCATACTTTAACGCGGATTTTCGTCTCTATTTTCATTAAACAGGAACAAAGTTGTTAAGTCATGGGTGAAACCCGAACCTTGGCGACTTATTCCGCCCTATTTTGTTTTACAAAACTCTCACCAAAGTCTCGATGGACTCCAACGAGTTGAAGTGGCACTTTAACTGGAAGGATGCGTGCCACTCGCCCAAACTCGAGGCAAGACCACAATTCCGAAGGCTAAAGTGTGTATGAAAAGTCCTGGTGAATAGTCGAATCACTTTGGGTTGTCAATGTCTATCAACCTAAGACAATCTACACTCGATTTCGATCTCGCATTTTCTTCGATTTTTAAGTGTTTCGATTATGATCCCGCAACTGCTGACTCTGATATTTGTTGATTTTATGTGTGTTTTATGTGGATTTGCTGTTTATATGCTTCGATTTTGGTGATTTATTCGCTCTTCGATGACTCGCTTCGGTCGACACACACAAACCACACTACACGAATCGCTGCTCGCTCATGCTATACGACTCGCTGTGTACCCGCAATCGCTATTCTCGAACGCTCGTGCGACTTTGAATGATAGGTTTCTGTATTCTGACTACTCATATGTGCTTCTAGGAGGACTATGTGTTAATATGTTTCTGTGTTACTGTGCCTTAAATGCTTACGTGCTTCTGTGCTTATGTGAATCTGTGATTGTGTGCCCATGTGTTACGTGATTATACGTGTTCCTGAGCTTTAGTAGTATCAGGCATGTGAGGTCAGGTTCGACTATATTGAGTCATGTGGCGATGTCTGTTGCAGGCAATGTCGTCATCTGGATCTCGCGCTACCCAGGCTGCTAGCCGAAAGCAAGCAGATAAACGCCTCGCCGCTATGGTTGCCAAGCAAATGGAAAAGGTCATACCCCAAGTCGTCGGTGAACTGTACGAGAACATGAGCAAATCGTCTGAGGAGTCAAGGACAGACTCGCCAAAATCTGGGTTTAGCTTCAAGCAGTTTAAGGCATGCGGACCGAAAGAATTTACTGGCGAAGAAGGCCCTACGGCTTTGTTTCAATGGTTTGATTCGATCGAGGTCACCCTGCGTCAGAGTGGATGTCCTGACAATCTCCGCACTCTGAATGCTACCGGCGTCTTCCAGTCCCGCGCCTTAGATTGGTGGACGGCCGAGAGGAACAAACGCGGAAACGACGCAGCTTATGGTCTGTCATGGGATTAGTTAAAGAACGTCATGCTCGAAGAGTTCTGCCCTCCCCATGAGCGCCAAAAGTTGGAGGACGAATTCTGGCACATTAAGTAGAAAGATGGTGACAACGCTGCCCTCACTGCTCGCATCAAGCAGCTCAGTATCATCTGTCCTGATCAAGTAAAGACTACTGATATGACGATCAAGAAGTACATCCGAGCTCTGCCAGACTGTGTTGCAGATTTTGTACATGCTTCCAAGCCAGCAACAATCGAAGAAACTAACTTGCTTGCCGCTGAAATCAATGACAAGCGGGTAAAAGCTGGTTTTTGGGATAAAGCTTCGAAGAACCTGCACCAAGCTACCGCCGCACCAACCTCTGAAACCGCCGCCGCTGCCCTGCAATAGTTAAAGTCCTCTCGTCGCAAGAGGAAGAACAACAACAGCAACTCCAGCAACAAGAACTGTGCTGTCACTACCGCTGCTCCCCTCCAAGCGGTACCAGCTCAGCAACCGCAACACCAGCAACTCCGCAAAGCTGCTCCAGTTACCTATGCGCCGCCTGCTAAGCGCGCATATACCGGTCCTCACCCTGCCTGCCCGACATGCACTTATCATCACCCGGTGGGTATTGCCCTGTAACACCTCGTAAAATCACGTCCAATGATGTATTGACACGTGTAATAAACCCTAATGAAGTCAAACATTGAATTTAAGGGACTAATTTTTCGAAAAATCGAAAAATTTGATTATGAAAGGACTGGAAGTGTTAGCATACCTAAAATAAGTTTCTAAATAACCTCTTATGATATTTATATGCACAAATGAGCCACTTGACGATCGAGTGTAGCCGTTTGCGTAATTAATTGAAAGTTTGCGCAATGAAGGGTTAAAAGGGTCAACATGTTAATTCTTACCTCTGAGTGACCTTTTAACAAACCGGGAGCTTCATGATATTTGATTATACTCTCGGGAATGCCAATTATTGGCCGTCTAAGGTTTTTATGCCTATAAGTAAAGATACGCGCAACTTTGCAAGTTAGAGGGACTAAAAGTGTCAATATGTTTAATTATACCTCTGAATGACCTTTTAGTGAACCCGAAGCATCGTGATGTTTAATAATACTCTCAAGAATGCCTAACATGGATTATATGAGGCTTCGATGCTATTAAACGATGATATGCTCAAGTTTGCGCATTAGAGGGACCTAAAGCCTCAACTTTTGAATCTACGCCTTTTGGTGACCATTTAAGCGATCGAGAGCATAGCTATAATTAAAATCATGCTTGGGAATGCCCATTATGGGTCATGGAAGGCTTGGATGTCATTAAACGACATTTCGCGCTACTTTGTACGATTAAAGGACTATTTGCGTCAAACTGCAAAAGTATGTTGATTTGTATGGTAACGGACCTTCCGGAATATGACCATGAGTTAAACATGCCCTAATTATCCTTTATACTGCTTAGATATAGGCTTAGAGGTGTTTCGTGCGCAAAAATAAACTTTTAAGTCAAGCAGGGACTAAAAGTGTCAAAAAGTGCACAAGTTTGCATTTTCGCGCATATCTTACGTTCCGAATATATCCGGACATCCAAAAATTTATTTAACCACTAAAATATTTTATTTTAGTGTTTGTCATGATAAAATTCCATTCGTCGCGTAATTTGGATCGTTTTTCGCGTCCGTTCGTGTTTCGTCGTAATTAGACGAACAACGTGACCGTACGGCCAAACGAACCGACATCCGTGATATTTTTTAGCATGTTTCATGTCCTCTATGTGTAGGCAACATAGTAGAGCCTTGAAATAAGGTTAACGGCCCTTAAATAAGTCAGAAATGACATTTATTAAAGTACAGGGGCTGAAATTGCATGTTCTGGAAATTGTCTGCTGATCTGGACTGTTAGGCGGGCCGCGAAGCCCTCTTGGGTCCCCTACGCAGGCCGCGTGAGATGAACAGATGCAGAAAACATGTTCTAGTTGCTGGTTTTGCTAAAAATGGTTTTCATACTCTCATATATCAATTCTATGGGCCACTATGGGCACCCATAGTATTGGAAAACAATGGGTAGGATGTGTACGGTCCAGATTTAATCACATTTATCGAGGAACGATCCTAACGGTCCTTTAAATCCTATAAATACCCCTTTGATTTTGGTTTTCATTTGCACCTTCATTCCTTCATGCTTGTTCTCTGAATTCTTGGAGGATCTTGAGCTTCTTGAGAACCTCCTTCTGTCCATAGGACCTCTTGTAAGTGTCCTTTCATGCTTGGTTTAAATTATTTAGCGTTTATAGCCGAAAAGTCAAGCGTTTGCGATAAGCGCTTTGACTTTTAAACGGTTGAGCCATTATTCGCAACGAACATGGCTACGTGACCGTAATTAGGTAGGTGTTAAACCCTCAAAAGGGCACCTCCTAATTACCACGTTTACTCAGTCAATTGTCGGGTCAAACTTCTTGATAAAAAGTCAAACGAGTCAGTTTTTACTAATAAATTCATAACTAATTATACAAAAGTTATGGAACCTGTTTTAACACTTAAATAACTTGGTAATTAATATAAGAACATGTTTAAGCATGTTCAACCCGACAATTCCGAGTTTAGGCTCGGTTCGCAACCGAAAGTCGCAAAAGTAGACTTTTGCTTTGACTTTCAGTTCTGACCCGATTTAGCTTAGTTTAGACATGCCTTAGAATCCCATTAGGACCAGGTTATAGGTTAGTGTAACCCTCTGAGGTTATACAACTTGGTTCCTTAGTTATCCTATTCATTTGCATGTTTCCGTTATATGCTTAAATGTTGACCATTATGCCCTTTTGACCTTAAAACGAGATTTTTGAAAATGTGAGAGGATAGAAACCTTTATTACTGAATTATAAACTTATCCCTAAAATTTGACATCAGTTTGAGGTCTAGATTAGGAGTTATGCTCATTAGCGTAAATGAAAAGCTTTTTATTAATTAAATAACATAATTAGCGTATAGCCTAGTTAAACTCAAATTTTGATATCATACTTTTTACCTACTGATGTAAAATAATATTTTGGGATTTTTGAAGATTTTTATTTATTTTTAGGCTGAGCATAACATAGGGTTATAGCTTTGATTCGGTAATTGCCGGTTTTGCCCTTTTGGCCTATAAAATGAGTTTTACATAACATTTTGATACCAAAATTTTTACTACTGATTTTATATGATAAATAAAACATTTTAAGCTTTCTGGAATGATAAAAATATCAGCTTTTCTTATAAAACCCGGAAATCGCTTAAAATCGCATTTTTACGCGTTTTAACGCATAGTATAAGTAAAACTATTTTTAACATATAAGGTTTGATCCCTACTGAGGTTTCAAGTAAATTTTCATAATTAAACAGTAGGCAAAATTTTTAAACTCAGAATTCTAATTTTGACCTTTAAGCTTATGTGAAATTACCAAAATGCCCCTGCGGTGAATAGTTTGGTTATAAAGATAAATTTCACATATATAGAATATCCTACTGATATAACTTATTAAGTTAAGTATTTTTACTGATTATATCAGACCTGAAACTCAGATTATATTTAAACTCTTTTATAACCTTTAAAATGACCAAAATACCCCAACGGGGCATAGTTTGAGTTTAAATTCGTTTTGGGCATAATGGAAGGTATCCTACTGATATCACAACATATTTAAGTCATATTAACTTAGGAAACATGTTCATGATTCATTTGGTTACCCGTTACGCACTTTTCGCGTTCGGATCGGTTTATGTAACTAGTTTGCATAAATTAGCCGAAACGGGTCAAACCTTATCATTTTTGTTTCAAAATCCAGAATGTGTTTAGTTTACCCATGTTAAACAAGTATACAAACTTGTCGGGTCTAAACCACATTCCAATCCGGTCTTCGCTTAATCTTGCGTTTGAACCGTATATCCTCCTTTAAAACTAACCGGTCTAAGCATAGGCTTAACTAAGACCCGTTAGGAATCTAATAGGTTATTAAAAACCTTCGTTCCAGATTTAGGAGCCCAGTAAAAGCTATCTGCATTTGCTGATTGAATACGGTTGAGATAAATTGAATAATTTGCTCAGGTAAATACTTTTAACTTATTTTCCCTATACGGGATTGGGGTACAGTATATAAAATACCGCTTGGTTGGGCATTGAATTGTAAATCGTATGAAGATTAATGCATTGAAATGACCCGTTTAATCTGTTTTGTTTGCTTAAAAACCTTTGGGAGGTTAATGACCATGTCCCGGATATCATTGGCATCATTCATAAAAATGGCCACGACCTAAGCACGTGGAGTAGGCATACACCTGACAGTTGCATATGTAAAAACTGGTAATCCACTTAAAGGAATCAACCTTGTGGGCATTATACCTGTGGTGTGTCTATTAATCTTTAACCCAGTGTCAACCCGGGCTACTGAACGTATAAGAAACATGTAATTCTTTTACAAGTTTATATATAAATAATTATCCCAAGTTATAAAAAGTTTTGTGCCATGTGCATTCAAATCAATTTTCTAAAACATTTTCAAAATGACTCAGTTAATTGTATTTGCCAGTGTAAACTGACGTATTCTCCAAAAAGGCTAAGTGCAGGTACTAGACGGAATAGGCTGGCTACTCCTAGCATCAATAAAGAGTCTTGCAAGCTTAGATGTTAAAATCTGTTGAACAATTATCTTTTATTTGATCCGCCTGTGGATCCTTTACAATCCGTTTGTAATACTTTGATATTACTTTATGTCGATTTGTAATATATTCATCTTTTGCTTTCGCTGTGCATTAAATTGTGTTGTTTGACTATGATGATATCAACTACGTCACGGTACTCCCCACCGGCCCCACCGGTAATACATGGAAATATCGGGGTGTGACAGGTTGGTATCAGAGCCAACATTGAGTGGATTAAACACTAGCCTTTTGTGTTTAATCTCAATGACACAATAGCACATTCCTTGAACTTCCGAGTCTAGACTTAACATAGGAATACTCTCATCTCTATTCGGAGAATTATTGCTTTCAATTCTATATATTTTTAATATGTCGCCAAGAAAAGGAGCTGTAATGGAAATTCTTCCCTTCCGAAGCCTAGGAATGCCGAGCTTCGTACTGCGACTAGGATAAACGTGCAACCAAGGAGAAAACATTCAGAAATAAAATGAAGAAGAAACTCCTTTTGCTGAAGTTCGTTTCATTAGTAAGTCCTTATAAGGGCATACTTATCTTTCAGTCCCTTCGTGGACAACATTATTTCTTTCAAGCCCCGTTTAGGGCAATTCTGTACCTCTTTTGAAATCATTGGAATGTTTTATCTAAACTTCATTATTATCATTATATATGAATATAATATATGAAATAGATCGAATTATCATTCCTCTTTGAAATTGATCTGTCAGTATGTATATTAAAAAGAATCTTAAAGGGTATAACCTAGCTTGAATGTCATTAAAGACCTAGCTATGATGGTAAAACCTATATAAAAAGAGATTCAGATCCTTGTTAACATCTGAAAACATGTTAACACTCCCGACAATAGTGATGCGATAAAATCACATTTGTCATCTTTATATTAGGAAGTTTCCAAACCCCTTATTTAGCCTAAATGATCAATATGAATCATGGCTAATAAACGTCGAACATGATGTATATATCAAAACATCCATTTGGGATGTATGCCTACGGGCCAAGGTGTATACATGAAAAAGATAGTATTATTTCATAACTTCTTGTCAAGAAACATTCCAATGATTTCAAAAGAGGTACAGAATTGCCCTAAACGGGGCTTGAAAGAAATAATGTTATCCACGAAATAGATCGAATTATCATTCCTCTTTGAAATTGATCTGTCAGTATGTATATTAAAAAGAATCTTAAAGGGTATAACCTAGCTTGAATGTCATTAAAGACCTAGCTATGATGGTAAAACCTATATAAAAAGAGATTCAGATCCTTGTTAACATCTGAAAACATGTTAACACTCCCGACAATAGTGATGCGATAAAATCACATTTGTCATCTTTATATTAGGAAGTTTCCAAACCCCTTATTTAGCCTAAATGATCAATATGAATCATGGCTAATAAACGTCGAACATGATGTATATATCAAAACATCCATTTGGGATGTATGCCTACGGGCCAAGGTGTATACATGAAAAAGATAGTATTATTTCATAACTTCTTGTCACGATAATGAACTGTGAAATTTTCCGATCCAAAGGATCATTGATTATGTTTTAAAATTTCCCTAGTGACGAGGCCTCTGCGCCATCAAAAAGTCCTTTGGAACAAGCCCTTGTGCTATATAAAATTTCGGTACGACATTGACAGTCGTGACTTATGTCCCCTGTCTAATAAATATGAAGGATTATATTCCGTCTAAACGCCAAAGATGGTTATTTAAAAACCTAGGCAAAACATAATCAAAATAAATTTTATACTATCCATTGGCCTATATGGTTTATTTACACCATGGCAAATTAATTATCAAATTCGACAATTCACTATATAATTAAACAAATTATTACTACTTGGTATGTAGCCTTCAAAGCTTCACCATAACTTTCTCATCTGAAGCTCACAATCATCCAGTTGATCAGAGTGATAATGCAAGACTGAACTTAACGGGCACCGAGTTACAGGCTATGTAAGATACAGCCGTAAACAAAGCCGTGGACAGAGTATTAAAGAATCATAAGCGAAAGTGCGATAATACCCCAAATAAGGGTTACAAAAAGGGTAAGGCCGGTTCAAACCAGTCCAAGCCAAATGAGGCGAAACCCAAATGTAAAACCTGCGGGAAGCAGCACTTCGGAAAATGTTTCCGTGAACAGACCAGGGGATGTGGCATCTGTAAGGAAATGGATCACAAGACTCATGAATGCAAGGACTTGAAGGACAACCAGCAGTCAGGTGAAAAGACCAGATGCAAAACCTGTAGGAAATACCACCTCGGGAAATGCATATTTGAATCTCAGCCTCTACCCTATGGAATCTGCAAGTCCAAGGAGCATAGACCTTGGATTGCAAGAAGTTGAAAGATGCGACCTGTTATGGTTGCAACGAGAAGGGGCATATCAAGACTAATTGCCCAAATAAAACCAAGAAGCCTGGAAAGGCTAAGAAGACCATAAGCTTAGCAAACTTTTAGAAATTTTCCCGTAAGAACCCCAGATATTAAGAGTAAGGTAAAACTTACAGGCGAAATCATAAGAACCATTTCTTCTGTTCCTGTCAGAACCCTTCAGTCGTAGAATTCTAGAAGTATTCTCTCTCTTGAGGAAGTGCGTCAGCATATATAGTTGATATCTCTTTGATCTCTATCGATTGCGAATACCAGACGGTATGACAAAAGCGCCACATGAGGATGGATGTATCTTAATAAGTTCCATAGATTGCTTCCATGCCTGATCAGTATGGAGGTTTAATGCATGGAACCGCAAGGATATTCCAATGGTCATATGGTACTAAAGTCAGCTAATGGTATTCAAAGAAGATATCCAGAATGGATTTGTCCAAGTAAATGTCTCCGATTAAGGAATTCGTGGACTCGTAACATAAATGTGTCACTTATCTGACACAGAATATGATAGATGAACTGGAGCCTGAGATTTGGAAAATCTCTGTAACCTCCTTGTATCTTGATTATCTTCTCCTAGGACTACCCTGTTTACCTCCTGAAAGGCAAGTAGAGTTAAGATTTATATCCCATTTAGGGCTGTATTATTATGAAATCTCCAAGACGGCTTGTACCATCATTGGAAGAATCGAAACCCTGATTAAGTGAGTTTTAAAATAGAAGATTCATATAGCCTAACTCAATATTCTGATAATTCGGTATAGTTAATTAAGAAAGACGGTTCATCTTGCTTATGCATTGATTACCGTAACCCTATTTAGGCAACAATTAAGAATCGCCATCAGCCGCCCAGGATCGTCGAATTGTTCGACTAGCCGTAAGGATTAACTATTCCTTAAAATTAGTTATAAGCAATGGTTGGAATAACCATCTCACCTTAAAATAAGCTTTTTATAATAATTGTTATGTAAGTATCAAGGCTGCTCCTTTGGGGACCTTGTATAGATGAAATGTTAAACATTTATTGTTAGACAAAAGATTGGTAAGTCCAATTATCAGGATCTGAAAGTTGCCTTGGAAACAACGAATAAGATCATACAAATCCATAATCATCTGTAAGTTGCCAGTATTCGGCAGCAAATCAAGGATTAATGAAAGTAGCAACCCTCCTAAGTTCTTGTTAAGGAGTAAGATTCAACAAAAGATATCACCCTGGAAGGGTGTGCCAATTTGTTAATTATCAGCCTAGTTAAGCTCTGAATATATAGAATCATTCGAGGGAATCGAATGTATCAAGATCAAATAGCTTATAAGCTAAAACCTATTTAAGGAGCTTGGCAGAGCTCGCAATGCATTACACACTAATGATTTAAGGATGTGTTTCACCAATAAGTCGATGAGCATTATCACATAATGATATGCAGATTTATGATAGGATGAGAAACTTGTATCGATTAAGGATCGACATGTTAAGAAGCTCCAAAAAGGATACATGTACCTATTATAGAGGTCAACTTGGGAGCTTGGAAAGGCTCCAGATATGCTATAAAAGTTAAGTCCATTATGCGACAAAAAGTACTTCCAGGATTTTAGCAAATCTCGAGGTCGAGATTTCTTTTAAGGGGGTGAGGATGTAACACCTCGTAAAATCACGTCCAATGATGTATTGACACGTGTAATAAACCCTAATGAAGTCAAACATTGAATTTAAGGGACTAATTTTTCGAAAAATCGAAAACTTTGATTATGAAAGGACTGGAAGTGTTAGCATACCTAAAATAAGTTTCTAAATAACCTCTTACGATATTTATATGCACAAATGAGCCACTTGATGATCGAGTGTAGCCGTTTGAGTAATTAATTGAAAGTTTGCGCAATGAAGGGTTAAAAGCGTCAACATGTTAATTCTTACCTCTGAGTGACCTCTTAACAAACCGGGAGCTTCATGATATTTGATTATACTCTCGGGAATGCCAATTATTGGTCGTCTAAGGTTTTTATGCCTATAAGTAAAGATACGCGCAACTTTGCAAGTTAGAGGGACTAAAAGTGTCAATATGTTTAATTATACCTCTGAATGACCTTTTAGCGAACCCGAAGCATCGTGATGTTTAATAATACTCTCAAGAATTCCTAATATGTATTAGATGAGGCTTCGATGCTATTAAACGATGACATGCGCAAGTTTGCGCATTAGAGGGACCTAAAGCGTCAACTTTTGAATCTACGCCCTTTGGTGACCATTTAAGTGATCGAGAGCGTAGAAATAATTAAAATCATGCTTGGGAATGCCCATTATGGGCCATGGAAGGCTTGGATGTCATTAAACGACATTTCGCGCTACTTTGTACGATTAAAGGACTATTTGCGTCAAACTGCAAAAAGTATGTTGATTCGTATGGTAACGGACCTTCCGGAATATGACCAAGAGTTAAACATGCCCTAATTATCCTTTATACAGCTTAGATATAGGCTTAGAGGTGTTTCGTGCGCAAAAATAAACTTTTAAGTCAAGCAGGGACTAAAAGTGTCAAAAAGTGCAGAAGTTTGCATTTTCGCGCATATCTTACGTTCTGAATATATCCGGACATTCAAAAATTTATATAACCACTAAAATATTTTATTTTAGTGTTCGGCATGATAAAATTCAATTCGTCGCGTAATTTGGATCGTTTTTCGCGTCCGTTCGTGTTTCGTCGTAATTAGACGAACAACGTGACCGTACGGCCAAACGAACCGACATCCGTGATATTTTTTAGCATGTTTTAGGTCCTCTATGTGTAGGCAACATAGTAGAGCCTTGAAATAAGGTTAACGGGCCTTAAATAAGTCAGAAATGACATTTATCAAAGTACTGGGGCTGAAACTGCATGTTCTGGAAATTATCTGCTGATCTGGACTATTAGGCGGGCCGCGAAGCCCTCTTGGGTCCCCTACGCGGGCCGCGTGAGATGAACAGATGTAGAAAACAGGTTCTAGTTGCTGGTTTTGCTGAAAATGGTTTTCATACTCTCATATATCAATTATATGGGACACTATGGGCACCCATAGTATTGGAAAACAATGGGTAGGATGTGTACGGCCAGATTTAATCACATTTATCGAGGAATGATCTTAACAGTCCTCTACATCCTATAAATACCCCATTGATTTTGGTTTTCATTTGCACCTTCATTCCTTCCTGCTTGTTCTCTGAATTCTTGGAGGATCTTGAGCTTCTTGAGAACCTCCTTCAGTCCATAGGACCTCTTGTAAGTGTCCTTTCATGCTTGGTTTAAATTATTTAGGGTTTATAGCCGAAAACTCAAGCGTTTGCGATAAGCGCTTTGACTTTTAAACGGTTGAGCCATTGTTCGCAACGAACATGGCTACGTGACCGTAATTAGGTAGGTGTTAAACCCTCAAAAGGGCACCTCCTAATTACCACGTTTACTCAGTCAATTGTCGGGTCAAACTTCTTGATAAAAAGTCAAACGAGTCAGTTTTTACTAATAAATTCATAACTAATAATACAAAAGTTATGGAACCTGTTTTAACACTTAAATAACTTGGTAATTAATATAAGAACATGTTTAAGCAAGTTCAACCCGACAATTCCGAGTTTAGGCTCGGTTCGCAACCAAAAGTCGCAAAAGTAGACTTTTGCTTTGACTTTCAGTTCTGTGCCATGTGCATTCAAATCAATTTTCTTTTACAAGTTTATATATAAATAATTATCCCAAGTTATAAAAAGTTTTGTGCCATGTGCATTCAAATCAATTTTCTAAAACATTTTTAAAATGAGCCAGTTAATTGTATTTACCAGTGTAAACTGATGTATTTTCCAAAAAGGCTAAGTGCAGGTACTAGACGGAATAGGCTGGCTACTCCTAGCATCAATAAAGAGTCTTGTAAGCTTAGATGTTAAAATCTGTTGAACAATTATCTTTTATTTGATCCGCCTGTGGATCCTTTAAAATCCGTTTGTAATACTTTGATATTACTTTATGTCGGTTTGTAATATATTCATCTTTTGCTTCCGCTGTGCATTAAATTGTGTTGTTTGACTATGATGATATCAACTACGTCACGGTACTCCCCACCGGGCCCACCGGTAATACATGGAAATATCGGGGTGTGACATGCCTGCAGATATTGCGTTCACTGCAATATGTATGGCCACTTCACCGCCAATTGTCGAACCGGCCCCAGCAACACCACACCTCCCGCTCCTGCTCAACAAGCTCTTCTCACTGCTCCTCAAGGCCAACAAGCGGCTCAGGCACCCCGCGATCAGCGGCAGAGTCTGCTTCGCGTGTGGTGATCCCAACCATTTCGCGAACGTGTGCCCGAACAGGGTTGTGAAACAAGAGCCCTACCAGCAGCAGCCTCAGCAACAGCAGCAGCAGCAACAACAGCCTCAGCAGTAACAGCAACAAGCCGCCCGCGCCAGAACTTTCAACATTAATGTGCGCCAGGCCTAGGCTGACAACAACGTTGTCAATGGTACGTTTCTCGTGAATGGTATTTATGCTTCGTGTTTGTTTGATACTGGAGCCGATAACTGTTTTATATCGTTTGAGTTCGAGAAGCTTCTAAATCGTAAGCGCTCCCATCTCCCCTCAACGTTCGATGTCGAAGTTGCCACCGGAAGAACCGTCACCGTTAACTCTGTTCTTCGTGATTGTACTCTTGAGCTCAACAATCACATCTTCCCAATCGACCTTATTCCGATGCAACTCGGAAGTTTTGACGTCATAGTAGGCATGGACTTTCTTCGCGAAAACCATGCTGAAGTTGTGTGCTTCGAGAAGATGATCCGATTTTCGCTCGCTAATGGTGATTTACTGTGTGTTTATGGCGAAACTGCTTCGAAGAGTCTCAAGCTTATGTCATGTGTCCAAGCTAGCAAGTATCTCCGCAAGTAGCGGAGAAGGAAAAGAAAGGAAGACCGGGTGTAATCGATGTCCCCGTTGTGTGTGAATTCCCGAATGTATTCCCCGAAGACCTTCCAGGTCTTCCGCCAAGTCGTGATATCGACTTTCGCATCGACCTCATACCTGGAGCCAACCCTGTTGCTAAAGCGCCTTATCGTCTCGCTCCGTCTGAAATGCGTGAACTCTCAAGCCAACTCCAGGAATTACTTGATAAAGTCTTCATTCGCCCGAGCAACTCTCCATGGGGCGCGCCAGTCCTTTTCGTAAAAAAGAAGGATGGGTCATTCAGGATATGCATCGACTATCGAGAGTTGAATAAGTTGACCATCAAGAATCGCTATCCCCTGCCCCGAATCGATGATTTGTTCGATCAGCTACAAGGTGCCTCGTGTTTCTCGAAGATTGATCTATGCTCAGGCTATCACCAACTTCGCATCCAAGAGGAGGATATACCCAAAACCGCTTTCCGCACTCGATACGGCCACTATGAGTTCGTTGTTATGCCTTTTGACCTAACCAACGCACCCATGGTTTTCATGGATCTGATGAATCGCGTGTGTAAACCATTTCTGGACCACTTTGTCATTGTGTTCAACGATGATATCCTGATCTATTCAAGGTCGAAAGCCGAACACGCGCAGCATCTACGTTTGGTTCTCGAGCTACTCCAAGGGAATCGACTCTACGCCAAGTTCTCCAAGTGTGAATTCTGGCTGGAGGAGGTTCAATTCCTCGGTCACATTGTCAATAGTCAAGGTATTCATGTCGATCCCGCGAAAATTGAAGCAGTTAAGAGTTGGGTTACGCCCAAAAACCCGTCTAAAGTCCGTTCTTTTCTCGGACTAGCGGGCTATTATACAAGGATTCTCTAAAATCGCTGTGCCGCATACCTCTCTCACGCATAAAGACAGATCCTTCATTTGGGGAACTGAACAAGAGTCTGCCTTCCAAACCCTCAAGCACATGCTTTGCAATGCTCCCGTCCTCGCTCTGCCCGACGGAAACGATGACTTCATTGTCTATTGCGATGCCTCGAACCTTGGTCTTGGTTGTGTTCTCATGCAACGGGACAAGGTTATCGCTTACGCGTCTCGTCAGCTCAAGATTCACGAGAAGAACTATACAACCCAGGACCTCGAGCTAGGCGCAGTTGTTTTGCGTTAAAAATTTGGCAACACTACCTTTACGGGACAAAGTGTACCGTCTTCATCGACCATAGGAGCCTAGAACACATCTTTAGCCAGAAGGAACTTAATATGCGTCAACGCCGATGGGTAGAACTTCTCAATGATTACGACTGTGAGATACGTTATCATCCTGGCAAAGCAAAGGTCGTTGCCGACGCTCTCAGTAGACGGAGTTATCTGCATAACACCCACAATGTTTCCACCCAGCATCACCTCGAGTCCCTCATTCGCGAAGCCCAGCATGCATGTTTTACCGAGCGTACTTTGAAGAAGGAAAGAATTCATCACGATGGAGCTCAGCTAGTGAATAAATCGAATGGGATATTCCACTATCTGGACCGAATTTGGATCCCTAAGTGAAACGATTTGCGACAGATTCTGATGGACGAAGCCCACAAATCCCGGTATTCTATTCATACCGGTGCCGATAAAATGTACCAGGACCTTCGCTACAAGTACTGGTGGCCGAGCATGAAGAGGGATATCGCTCTCTACTTTGGGAAGTGCCTGACTTTCTAGAAGGTCAAGGCCGAGCATCAAAGACCCTCTGGTTTGCTTGAACAACCCGTGATCCCGATGTGGAAATAGGAAAGCATTGCCATGGACTTCATAACCAAACTCCCACGTACAACCGCAGGTCACGATAGCATCTGGGTTATTGTCGATCGTTTGACCAAATCAACTCACTTCCTGCCAATACGAGAAGACTACAAGGAAGAAAAATTAGTCCGAATCTACACAAACGAAGTTATCTGTCGACACGGTACGCCTCGCGACATCATTTCTGATCGTGATGGTCGGTTTACCTCGCGTTTGTGGGAAACGTTCCAAGCTGCACTCGGTACTGAGCTTAACCTGAGTACCGCATTCCATCCACAAACTGACGGTCAAACTAAAAGAACGATCCGTACTTTGGAAGACATGCTTCGCTCATGTGTCATAGACTTCGGTGGAAATTGGGACGCATACTTGCCTCTAGTCGAATTCTCGTACAATAACAGCTATCATTCCAGCATCCAAATGGCACCATTTGAGGCCTTATACGGAAGAAGATGTCGGTCGCCTATTGTGTGGCATGAGATCGGTCACTCGCAATTAACCGGTCCCGAGCTGTTGCAAGAAACAACTGACAAAATCCTCCAAATAAGAGACAACTTGCTGAAAGCTCGGAGTCGTCAGAAAAGTTACGCTGATAGACGACGCAATCCCCTTGAATTTGCCATTGGCGACCATGTACTCCTAAAGGTATCACCTTGGAAGGGTGTGGTCAGATTCGGAAAGAAAGGAAAACTCGCGCCTCGATTTGTTGGACCTTTTAAGATTCTGGAAAGGATTGGAAAAGTGGCCTACAGACTCGAACAACCGGAGGAACTTAGCAACGTTCACCGGACTTTCCATGTGTCTAACCTTAGAAAATGCCTTGCTGAGCATGATATCCAAGTTCCTCATGAGGATCTCCAAATAAACGAAACACTACACTTCGTGGGGAAGCCTGTCGAAATCATGGACCGCCAAACCAAGCAGCTTAGACGCTCGCACATTCCCATTGTGAAGGTTCGATGGGAAGGCAAACGAGGCGCAGAGTTCACTTGGGAACTCGAAAGCGACATGAAGGCGAAGTACCCGCAGTTGTTTGTTACGGCTAAACCCTAATTTCGGGACGAAATTCCCTCAACAAGGGGAGGCTGTAACACCCCGTGTTTCGAAAGTCAAAGTCAAGATTGAAGTCAAAGGAAGAAAAGATTGCTAATTGCGATCTGTCTCTCCTTGCTCAATTCCTGTTTTGATTTCTTTGACTTATAGTTAGTATATTTTACTGTTTACGTTAGTTGTATTATGTGGAGTAATTATTAATAATCGAGGTTTATTCGCTATTTATCGATGTTTATCGCGTGTTTTATCGCCTTCTCGCAATCGCATTTTCAACTCGAATTACGTGTTCTGGTTATTGTTTTACGTGTGTGTACCTCTTATGTGTTACTTGTGCATGTTTATTTATGTTGTGGTGATTAATCGAAACGCAATCGAAACTCTATCTCAATCGAATCGCAAACGCTAAACGCAAGTTGAATAGGATGATTGTATGTTAGATATAGTAGTTGGGATTAAAAGTAATTTGAATAGGAAACTCTATCGCATCTCAACGCTTGCAATCGCAATCGAAACTACAAAACTCGTCGCACTAAACACTCGAATCAAGTGGCTAATCGACTGAGCGACCAGCCGCTCGATCGAGCTGCCAACTCGATCGACCAGCCACATCCCACCCTTTCCTTTTTGGGAAACCCTATAAATACCCCTGTCAACATCACCGCTTACCACTTTTGCACTCTCTTGTCCGACCAAGCGCTCCAACCTCACCTTTTCTCCGATTTCTCGCTATTCCGGTAAGATCTCGTCCTAAATCTTGTACTTCCTTAATCTATACGCACTCCTACACCTTTCTACCTTTTGAATCTTAACTCTTCACCGTGAAATCACTAGATTTGAGGTGTTCTAGGATGATGTCATCATGGTGTTCTTAGGAACTTCATGTTTTGGCCTCAATCCACCAAGAACAACTTAGATCTAACCTATTCCCACACAAATAAACAAAGATCTTGCATAGATCTAAACATATTCGCGGTGAAAAAGGATTGAAAGATGGTTTCTAACTTTCTTTCAACTCTTTTACACTCAATGCACTCAAAAACCGATAGAATCGGGCTTTGTTCTAGCTTTCTACTCTATCTTAGTGATGTGTTAGCTCAAGATCCGACCTCTATCCACGAGACCACCGATTTCGGGTTAACCAAGAACAACCGTCTTGAACCGGTTAGCTGGTTGAACTTGGGTGATTCCTGTTTGATCGGGCTACTGGGGTCAAGGTGGGGTTCTGTTGATTAGCACGTTGTCACGGCGTCTCGATAGACTGCAAAACTATCAAATCAGCCAAGGGAGAAGACGATCAGACCGACCAGGTCGGAGTGACGTTCGATCGGACTGTTGTCTGAGTGGAGTGCCACCCGATCGGGTTGCCACCCGATCGGCTTGCACCTTGGGGTCCCACACTTAACTTTATTTCAAACTTTTGAGGATTAACATTGAACGAGATGCCGTCCGATCGGACTACCACCCGATCGGATTGCCGCTTTGACCATGTAATGTTTTGACTTCAACACTTAAACAATTTTCAACATGTTCAAATACAATGGTTTGCCACCCGATCGAACTACAATCCGATCGAGTGACAAACTGCTGTGAACTTGTTCTCACTAAGTGTTCAAACTACCGGATTGTCGCCCGATCGAATGATCGTTCGATCGATCGACCTGAAGGATAGAAACACTTCTGTGTTTTCTAAATGCTACAACAAAAAAATTTCAAAAGTCAAGCCATCATACACAAACACATCCTTCCCAAAGGAGGAAACAATCCACTTGAAAGGTCACCCGATCGGATGACCATCCGAGCGGATTGTCACTAGATCGATCAGGCTACCCGATCGGATAGCCATCCGATCGGAGTACTGTCCGATCCACTGACACCCCTCACTCTATTATGTATCGCTTATCGTTATACTCTCGTTCTGATCAGGCTAATTTCTCTCTACGCGCTCCCTTCAATCCATCATCGCTGTGAGTATACTCGAACCATTTTTGTTTTCGCACTTTGGGTGTTACATACGTTACCTATATTCAAATCACATCAATCACACAACGCAACACTATTTAAATGCTAACCGTTACTGCATGTTATACGTGACTTAATGAATGCTTGTTTGTTATGTTTACACATGAAATGATGTCTACCTGCCTTAGCAACGATAGTACTATTAGTTTGGACTCAGCACATGTTCACTCAGGGGTTGTTAAGGACAATTAAATACATGGGTCACAGTGGTGATCATGCATTATGAACTGCCTTGGGAAGTTAACCCGCAGTCATTGGTATCGATAGGTTCATGTCGATAACTAACATGCCTCATTTTACACTGTGTACGTGCTGGTTATGCGTAACGATTTCGAACAATATTATATCTATCAAACTTGTATGCTCACATTTACACTATGTGTATTGAATTTTACTTTAACATATGTGACAGGTGCTTAGAATGCTTATTTGCTTTGCTTGCTGTGAAATCGAGGCTATGATAGGTCTAGAAATCAATAAACAATTGTGTGTATTTAAAAATCTGAGTTGTCGGAACAAAACAATTTGACTGGATTTTGTCTGTAATAATTATGTTATCTTCTATGACATGGTATGGGACATGTTGCTTTAAATATTTGGTAAATATAGTTGTTATGGAAACTTCTAGACAATCTGTTTCGCTCAGTGCCACACCCTGGTGTTTCCGCCACCGGTCGGGGTGTGACATCTGTCGTACTCATTGGTGTGGGTGTCCCGCCGAGGGCCCAACCTGGAGTAAACTGACTGCCTTCGGTGAGAATGAGATTCATCGTGATATTCTTTTCGTCGATTTTCAGAGTGAGTATGTTCATATCTCGCTAGAGATCTAGAGTAAACTTCTGTGTCTTCTACCTGAACTTTTGATGGTGCATCATGATGGGAAACATGAGGCACCGATGGTGCTTGAGCACGAGATACAGGTCTTCGTGACTGAGTGGGAGGAGCAGTTTGTGCACAGAGTTGTGTATACACAACATTTATCGCTCCTTGGGATCTGACATACCAGGAGATGGGGGTTTCTCCAGGAGGTAGAATTGAGCTTATTGGAATTTCAAGCTGCATTCCTGGAGTGATAGGATCGTTCGGATGATTATCGTTGTATTGAACTTCGTTATCATCCGAAGACTCTTCCACAATCCCTTTAACTTGGGTATTATGGGCGAAATTTGGCCGAGGGCCGGTTTGACGGTTCGTCGGAGTTTCTTCCATTTGAAAAATGGAGATAAAAAAGTGAATCGAAATGAGAAGAAATGAACAAAACTGAGAAATCGGTGGGCGCCAATGAAGAAACACTGGTTTAATTGACCGGAATCAACTGAACCAGGGGGTTTGAATCTGCATAAAAGGGTTAAATCTCCTCGTCCGATTCGTGGGTGAGTGTTCTTCTTCTTCTCACAATAACTGCAAAACAACCACCGTTAGACTCGCCACGGGGAGAATTGGGGTTCTCTCGGTGACCACCCTCCGGCGTGAGAATAAATACAGGGTTTATGAAGAAGAAGGAGTGAAAGTGAAGTGAATGTAACTTGAGAATTATACCTGAATTATCCTTGTATTTATAGCCGAAGTTTGGGCGGGAAAACCGGTTGGTGAAATATTGACGGGAAGTGCTCTTCCCGTAAGCGGTTATTTTCCCTCCGTTAATCGCTAACGATTTTGAGTATGCACACGGATCGTGATTTTGATCAACAGTTGGGGTTTTGCCACGTGGAAAGTGGGCAAGTAAAGATCACTCTTCAATTCTGTGCCATCATCGTGACTTCAAGAGAGCCTGGGATGATGCCACGTGGCCAGTCAGTTATAACGGACTGGTGGTGCACGATGGAGCCTTCTAGAAGAATATGGTTGTAATCCTGTGTGGCTCTTTACTGTATGGTATCAGATAAATTATTTTTATCCAAGTCTGGATATTAATTATGCGGAAGTGTGCTAGGATTTTTTATCCTTTCTGTTATGGAGTTCGGCGCAAGGATTTGTTAGTTTCCTTCTGGCGCGCAAGTGTTGCTCATTGCTTTCCTTCTAAGTTCTCTTTGTAGGACCAGTGCGCGGTCGCGCAAGGTCTAAAGAGGGTTAGAAGGATAAGGTTGTGGTGTGGTCCCAAGTACTCGAAGCAAGGTTTTTGGGACCTTACCCCTTTAGGGGCCAAAAGGGTTAAAAAAAACGTTAGGGGACAAAAATGTTAGAAAAAAAGACGTTTGAGACTCAGATGTTAAAAAAAAAAATTGGGTAAAAAGAGTAAAAGTAATATAAACACAGGGCCAAAATCATAATTTACTCTAATTTTAATCATTTTAAGTAATTTACATCATCCTAAACAAAGACTTATATAATAATATAAAATTTAACTTGAATATCCAAATGCTTACTACTAGTTAAAGTGGTTGTCTTGACACTCAGTTTTAAAAACTTTAATCATATTTTTTAAACACATATTTTATTTATGGCGAGTTTTTTTTAATATGTATATTTTTCTGTACTAGGATATTATCCGTATCTCGTCTTATTATCTTTATTTCATAAAATAATATTTATGTCAAAGTATTTATTATACCATTATTTCATTAATATACATAGTAGAATTTAACTACAAGTCATTTAACAACCTTATAACTTACAATTTATTTTTAAAAATACTTACAGTTTTATCATCATTAGTTTTATTTTTTAGTGTTATTGTTTTAAAGCCATATATAATAGAGTTAATTACATAGTTAGTCCATGTGGTTTGCACAAAGTAACATACTTAGGTACTATAGTTTAAAATCACATTCTAGGGTATTAACTTTTCATTTTGTAACGTTTGGAGGTATTAACGTTATTTGTAGATTTAAAATCACATTCTATTAGTACCTAATTATGTTATTTTGTGCAAACCACAGGGACTAACTATATTAATACCCTAGAAGTTAATACCTCCAAACGTTACAAAATGAAAAGTTAATACCTTAGAAGGTAATTTTAAACTATTAGTACCTAAGTATGTTATTTTGTGCAAACCACATGGACTAACTATGTAATTAACTCTATATAATAAGATGGATTACAGTGTCTCGATAGAGAAATGAAAACTTAGAAAATTATATTTGGATAGTTGAAAATAGAGTTAATTACATAGTTAGTCTCTATGGTTTGCACAAAGTAACATACTTAGGTACTAATAGTTGAAAATCACATTCTATGGTATTAACTTCTCATTTTGTAAGGTTTGGTGGTATTAACGTTATTTGTAGGTTTAAAATCACATTTTATTAGTACCTAAGTATGTTATTTTGTACAAACCACATGGACTAACTATGTTAATACCCTAGAAGTTAATACCTCCAAACGTTACAAAATGAAAAGTTAATACCCTAGAAGGTGATTTTAAACTATTAGTACCTAAGTATGTTATTTTGTGAAAAACACATGGACTAACTATGTAATTAACTCGTTGAAAATATAACTTTTCTTTTAGTTTCACTATTTTATATAAAACTAGTATTTTGCCCGCCGCGCGTTGCGGCGGCGCGTGACGGGTGGAAACATATAGTAAGACAAAACACGATTCGTAAAACGCAGTGCGTGAAAGACAATTACAAAAAAAATGTGTAAAACACAAATGTAGACATAAAGTGTAAAACACAATGCCTAAGACATTTCGTAAAACACAATGCATTGGCATTTGAAAAAGTAGGAGTTGTAGTCTAGGGGTTACAATTGCAATTTTTTTAAAGTTGTGCGGGTGTAAAAATGGAGTAATAGTGCAAGAGGTAAAAAAACAAAGTCTAAAAATGACAGTGTAAAAGTATAGGGATGGTGGCGAAAATGTGTAAAAGATGAGGGGTGTTGGTGGAAATATAAAAAAAGAGGGTTAGAGGCGTAACTGTGTAAGAGCTAAGGGGTAATGGTGGAAAACCAAAGTAGATGGTTGGTGCTGGCAAAGTTTGAAAGAAGAAACGTAAAGTTAAAAAGTAGATGAAAACTGTAAATTGCAAAAGAAGTTAGTATTTAAGAAACAACACAAAGCATAAGGGCCGAAAACGTAAATTAAGAAAAAAAAAAGAAAAATCAAATGTTTGTAGAAAAAGACAAAAAAAAATTAAAAAAAAGGCTATCACCGACATAGCCTTTTAATAGTATGTATAATGTCAATTCACTATTTTAGTTTCACTATATTATTTACATTTTTTCACTATTTCAAACTGTGTAATACACGGTTTGTAAGCTAGTATATTTTTAACATGACACGTTTTTAATTAGAAAATACTTGAAACCAAAAAATAATATCTAGTATTCAAATTTCTATAAACAGAGATCAATTTTAAAAGAAAAATAAAATAATACAGATTAACTAGTAATTAAAATTGTAAAGGTAAGAAAGAGAGAATAAAAGAGAACATAAGGTTAAGTGTGATGAATGAGACATGCTATTTTTTTTTAAATGAGAGATAAATTTAACGAATTCTTTTTAGTTAAATTATATATATATATATATATATAGGGGAGGGCTATATAGAAAACCCTATATATATATATAGAAAACCCTAGAAAACCCAACCTCCCGACATTTTTTTTTTTTTGAAAAAAATAACACATGTAATAAACATGTTTTTAAGAGTTTTGGGCCAAAAAAATAAAAAAAGCGCCGAAGGAATGATTTAAAAAAAAATTCAGCAATTTCTGTCTTTTGTGCCTAACACATGTTAGGCAACCGGACATTGCTGAAATTTGTTTATTTTTTTTTAAAAAATCCCTTCGGCGCTTTTTTGTTTTTTTTTGGCCCAAAACACTTTAAAACATGTATATTACATGTGTTATTTTTTTCAAAAAAAAAAAATGTCGGGAGGTTGGGTAAAAATGGGGGGAGATTTGAGTTTCCAGAGTATTTTCTAAAAATTTAAGGGTTTTCTGTCTAGCCTTCCCTTATATATATATATTGAACGAAAAGTTTTATTTTTTATTCACTGTGAGATTTAAACTCATATCCTAAAATCTTTGCTTCTTTCATTGGGTCATCAATCCCAATATTTTTTTTTTTTGTTAAATTACATGGATCACGATAAAAAATAGGATGTGAATAGCGAGTTATGAGTTTTTTATGCTTTGTTATTTATTTATTTTTATAGCATCAATAATTTTTTAATAGTTTAAAATGGGTATGTTTGGCATGGAGCTTTTAGGAGCTTCTAGCTTTAAGCTTTTAAGAAAAAGCTCATACTCAATAAAAAGTCTTGTTTGGTTGAAGGAGCTTTAAGCTTTTAGGTTAGGAGCTTGAAGCTTTTGGTTGAACGCTACTACTAGTAGCGTTTAGAAGGAGCTACAAGCTTTTAGGGAAAAAATGACTATTTTAACCTCTGAAAATAGGAAACTTTTTAATCCATCAACTTTCTAAATTTTTAGTTATGTTCATTTTGGTCATTTTATACATTTTATTAAAAGCTCCAGCTACTCTACCAAACACCAAATATATCTAAAAAGCTACAGCTACTAACTACCAGCTACAGCTAACAGCTTCCAGCCACCAGCCACCAGCTACCAGCTTACAGCTTCCAGCTAGCAGCCACCAACTACTTTTGCCAAACATACCCATAATGTGATCTACTTAATGTCTTACATAAAAAGTCTTATACCGAAAAATTTTGAATTTTTTTTTCGTTTCACTTTGGTATTATAAACTTGTAACTGAATCTGTAGGAATCCGTTCGTGCAAATATTAAATAAAACTTTATTAACTTGAATCACTGAAACAATTACAGAAAGATACAAAGAAAAATACAATTACAACTGAAAAAGAAAAGAAAAAACAAGCACAGAAACTCGAACAGAAAAACTGTTCTTGGCTGAGGATCGTGTAAGACACGGGTCTCTTAAAACAAATTTCGTGTCTCCCAGGAGAAGACGTTTGTTTCCAGGATACAACAGTCTCAAGCAGTTGCACTGCCGGTCTTGACTTCAACCCGAAGGTCTACTGATGTGTGTAAAATGCAACATATAAATTACATCAAATGAGGCATAAAACTAACCCTTTTTAAGTACTAATATTGGAAAAAGAGTGTTTTTGTCTTCCTTTTGTATTTTCAGGATTAAATGAGCTAAAAAACACAAAAGAAGCAAAAAGACAGCTAATTCCAACATAAATACAAGGAAAGGAACATAAGTGGACTGCTCGACCCCTCAACGGCACCTTCCAAAGCAAAATGGAGAAGGCAGAAGTCTGAACACGCCCCGTGCTCAGCCAGCACGGGGGCGTGCCCAAGAAGCAGCAGAAAAGACAAACCTATAGAAGCTTCTATTGCCCACCACGGGCCGTGCTCAGCGGACACGGGGGCGTGTCGAAAGTACAGCAGGCGCATTTATTGTAATTGCGAATTACAATTAATGAGGAGAGAGAGTGTCAGACAGGCACGGGGCCGTGCCCAGCGGACACGGGGCCGTGCCCAACTCTCTGTTCAGCCTATAAATAGGAGTGCTTGGATTCATTTCATCTCATCCCTTGGCACACCACCTCTCTCACACTTCATCCACCACCCACCACCATCACAACACCACCATCCACCACCATCATCCATTGTCCATCGTAGAGGGTGTGAGTCGTCTCGGGATCCAAGATTGATCGTAAGAGTTCTTGACAATCAAGGCCATGTTTGCCTAAGTCTCTTACATCACTTGGTGAAGACAAAGTGTCTAGTATAATACTTTTTATTTCTAATATTTTGCACTTTTTATTTGGTTTTGTATTAATGACTTTAATAACTAGTTACTTATGTTGAAGGTGATCTTTCCTTATCGTTTGTCCGTGGTGTCTTGGCATTATTTTACTGTCTATATAAAATAAAGGATTTTCACCATTCATATCTCCACGGTCTATATGGAGGTATGTTGGCTACCTGGTCGGGGGTTAAGGGAACGGTTTGGTAAAGGTTTTGCCATTGTTCAGCGTTTAGAGGTCCTGCAATGGACCTGGGTCAAATTTAGTAGGACCTCCTTCAATACTTCACGGTATTGGATGGCGGGGGTCCAAACTCTTTGATCCCCTCATAAGTTAACTACTATTAATACTATAACCCGGCTATTTAGGACTGTATCCCTGCTGACTCAGACTACTTAGCCGAGGGTAACGTCACCGCCAAAAGCGGGGCCTACCACAATACTGCATTAATAACTTAATTCATTATCTTCCAATAATCCACCCTTTTAGGATTGTATCCTTGCTGACTCAAACTACTGGGGTGAGGGTAACGTCACCTTCAAAAGAGGGGCCTACTACAATAACTAAGATAATCTCTTAATTATGTGCAAAAGTGCGGAAATAATCAAAGGTTATACTAGATACGAGTCGGAACCAAGTGATTCATCTTGTCTATCTGTTTTTTATTTTATTTTTATTTTCAGCATTCTAGTTAGTTTTTATTTTTCTTAGCTTAAAACATTTTTCTAAACTTTTTATTTTGATTAGACGTTGAGGATAAACCGGTACTAAAAGCTCTTGTGTCCTTGGACAACCTCGGTATCTTACCAACGCTATACTACACTCAACGATGGGTGCACTTGCTCATATGTGTGTTTAGTGTTAGTGAAATATCGTGTTTTATAAATTTAAAACTTGGCTAAAATAAGTGTTAAAAAGGGCTTAAAATATACACCTAATATATATAACACTTCACACGCATCAAGTTTTTGGCGCCGCTGCCGGGGACACAAGGATTTTAAGAAAGTTAGGAATCAACGGCCTAATCATCTTTTATTTTTCTTTTTAATTTTTTAGGATTTTTCTTAGTTTTTTAGCTTGTGCAGAGCTCAGCACGGGTCGTGCCCGCTGAACACGCCCCCGTGCTCAATCATTGGAACTGGCAATCCTGTTTTACGTCAGACAGTAAGCTGAACACGGGGCCGTGCCCACTCAACACGCCCCCGTGCCCAAGTTTCAGTTACTGAAAACAGAACCGTTAGATCCCGGCGGTTGGTAATTTCTGACATAAACATGAGTGATAGTAATTGTTTTTACTTTCGGCACTCTTATGGTACGTGGTGTCAATTATGTGGTGGCAAACATAAAGAAGTAGAATGCTACTTTCTAAATTATAGGCCCCACTACATGGACCCACCGACTTCTTACAACCTTAAGAGGGGCGAAAGTAAAAATAAGCACTATTTCTCCCTCGAATGCGCCCAGCCAGATATTTTAGGGGAAATGCTCCTTGATGAGTTATTTCAACTAGAAAAACTAATTCAGAATTGGTTAGAAGAGCTTAGGAAGGATTTTATTAATCCACCCCAAGACGATGACCATGACGAAACGCTGGAACCGCATTCCAACAACCTCGTTGCTCCCGAAAATACCTTCGTTCCTAGCAAAGACTTGGACGATAGTCGTCCCTGTGTCGATTGTGCCGTGAAGGACTCTCCATTGACTTCGTTCGGTGCATACATAGACCTGAGCGATTCGACATACACCTTCTTTAACAAGAGCCCGGGAAAGGGTTGGACTTGTCCACCTAGAATGAAAATAGGAATTACCCTCACCGACAACCTCTTGCGTTCTCGCCTTAGTCTAGGACAATTAAGGTACCTTAGGCACTTTGGGGTTGTTCCAACCAGTAAAGAACCACCCGATTTCGACGAGATCCTTGAAGTAGCAAAACTCCATAAAGCAGCCTCCAGACATGGGGCCGTGTCCAGGTCAACACGCCCCCGTGCTCACTAAAAAGATTCTCTGCTGATTTGGTCAGAATACGGACAAAATGTGTCAGGATTTCCTCTGAACACGGGGCCGTGTCCAGTCAACACGGGGCCGTGCCCAGTGCGCTGTCGTTTTCTTTAAATGCAGCCTGATTCCTGCTCATTTTGACCACTACAATTGACAGAGATCCCTGGGATTTTCACTCATACCATCCTAGGTAAGTGTTAAAAGAAGGTTCCAAAGGACCCTCTTGTCCCTTCCACTTTTATTCATTTCCTCCTCTTTCAAATTTTTTTTTCAAAATTTCCTCCATGGAAGCTTGGAAATCCCTTGATTCCAACCCTCTATGTGAAGTTTGTAAGATTATTTGCTAAAGATTCTTGCTTAAAGTTAGTTGTATAACTTTGTTTTAAATTATCTGAGCTTAAAACCCAGATAAAAATCATAAAAATAATTTAAAACTCCAAGATTCTTTAGCCAAAAATCCTGCAGACAAATGGACACGGGGCCGTGCTCAACGAGCACGGGGACGTGTCCAGGGGCTCTGTTTTGTAAAAATTTAGCTTTCTTCGGTTTCCTTCACAGAAAATGGCAAGCAGAACAAGCGGATCATCTTCAAGAAATAACCGACAAGGGAGGAGATCCTCACCAGCAGAAGACTCTCTTGTAAACTATGATTACGCTCTAAGGGAGGCTATTGATGAAATGACGGGAGTGGAAGAAGCATTGGTCGACCGTATCAACCATCTTACAGTAGGGCTGGAGGGCTGTCTCCATGAAGTAAACCTCTTGCACCAGAGGTTGAACCTTCTCGCCTCCCCGCCTTTGGTACCTATAATAACCCAAAGGGCGTGGAACATGGTGCCCGAAGTTGTCATTCCAGCCGAATGGTACGCCATGCACCAGGAGCTTCCGCGAAGAGTGGTGCAAGGAGTCCCGGTGAATGTTCCCCCTCAACCACCAGCAGCGGAGGAAAATGAAGCCGCATTCTTCCTTCCTAGGGAGATCGAAGAATGGCTTTAAACAACGTTTAGGGAAGAATTCATTCGGCTAAAAGTCCTACTATATCGGGAAACTAATCTCGAAATTTTCTTAAAATAGTAGAACTCCTTATGATAACCTCGTGTACCTGCTGACCTATTTAGTTAAGTTTTAATTTTATTTTAATTTAGGACTATGTAAGTTCTCTCTATGATGAAATGAAATGATGGTTTTAAGGTTTGGATGGTTTGTAATGAATAAAACACACTCATGGTGGTAAAGGATGAAAAGGGGAACGAGAAAAATGAACTCATGCACAAGAACAAGGCAACCCGACAATTCTCTCCATTTCAGAAGGTTCAACACGGGCCGTGCCCAACCAACACGGCCCCGTGCTGAACCACCTGCAGAAAAACGCCCAGTTCAGGTACCTGGACACGGGCCGTGTTCACCCAACACGCCCCCGTGTCCAGACTTCTGTATCTCTTATTTCAATTTTGTTACTGGCACTTGAACACGGGGCCGTGCCCGGATAACACGGGGCCGTGCCCGGATAACACGGGGCCGTGTTCAGTGCCCAGTAACACAAATTTTTGCTTTTTAAACACTATTTTACACATCTAATCAACCTAAAAATTTATTTTTGGGATACATTGAGGACAATGTGTAATTTAAGTGTGGGGGGGATGCTAAAACCTTGAATTTTGCAAGTCCTAAATACAAGCCTTACACAAAACTCTATTGGAACCGCTAATCACCCCAAAATTTTTCAAAAATTTCATTTTTTTTACTTGTCTAGGTTTAACTCGAGAAATTCAAGTTCTCAAAAATGTTATATTTTTACGAATTTACAACCGATAGCGTAGTGATAAAAAGAACCAACATAAGAAAATTATGAAAAGGCATGACAAACTTAGTTAAAATTTGATTATATATACTTGATCACATAAAAACCTATTCCCACAAAAAGTGAGTTTTGAGCCTTTATTGAGCACAATTACATATCATTAGACTAAATGCTCATTTTTCGTTTCTTGTGTGAATAGCCGCTTGGTTCTTACAACTCTAGAACTTGCCATGACGATACATTCCCGGTCCTTATCAACTTAAACCCGAGTAAGTAAATGATGGAGGCATTAGGACTAACCCTTTTTATTTCTACACCATTATTTTTCTTTTTCTTTTACCACCTACCCAAAAAATCCCCCTAGTTAACCCCTTTGAGCCTAAACCTTTTCATTTCATCACCCAAACCAAAAACCCTTCTACCCACCAAACCCTTTTTATTTTTAACCCTTTGTTTTAGTAACAAGTTCGGTTTTTTGAAAAAAAAAAAAAAAAGAGAGAGAAAAATTGTTGATGAAGCAAAAAGAAAATAAACAAACAAGTTTATCAAAAATAACTTTGTTTGAATAAAAGCTTCATCAAAATAAAAAAAAAATCTTACGAAAACCGACACTTGTTACGCTTTTCGCCATTTTTCTACTAACCACTACCCCAACCACCTACCTTTAACCCAAGCCTAACCCTTAACCCACAAAGTCCTCTTGATATTTACAACGGTATAAAAGTTAAAAAAGGAGGAGGATTGATTGTTTGGCAAGCCTATGGTAGGAATAAGTTCCATGCCGCTCTCGAGTGATTCACTAAAAATGCACCTTCGGCCGAGTGTGAGTGATTTCTCCCGTGAGGTATGTGAACTTGTATATAAATGGAATTTTAAAAAGGCATGTTATGCCCAAATAAGTAATTTCTCCTATGAAACGTTCTAAATAAATCATTACGAATAGGAGTGTAAATAAATAAAAATAAAACCCAAAAAGATCTTGGACATCCCGACACTCTACGACAAGCTCAAAACCTTCTCTTCTACCTATTCCATTTGGGAGTGTAAGCCACATATTAAAGAGTTTTGCTTGAGGACAAGCAAAAGTTCAAGTGTGGGGGTATTTGATGTGTGTAAAATGCAACATATAAATTACATCAAATGAGGCATAAAACTAACCCTTTTTAAGTACTAATATTGGAAAAAGAGTGTTTTTGTCTTCCTTTTGTATTTTCAGGATTAAATGAGCTAAAAAACACAAAAGAAGCAAAAAGACAGCTAATTCCAACATAAATACAAGGAAAGGAACATAAGTGGACTGCCCGACCCCTCAACGGCACCTTCCAAAGCAAAATGGAGAAGGCAGAAGTCTGAACACGCCCCGTGCTCAGCCAGCACGGGGGCGTGCCCAAGAAGCAGCAGAAAAGACAAACCTATAGAAGCTTCTATTGCCCACCACGGGCCGTGCTCAGCGGACACGGGGGCGTGTCGAAAGTACAGCAGGCGCATTTATTGTAATTGCGAATTACAATTAATGAGGAGAGAGAGTGTCAGACAGGCACGGGGCCGTGCCCAGCGGACACGGGGCCGTGCCCAGCTCTCTGTTCAGCCTATAAATAGGAGTGCTTGGATTCATTTCATCTCATCCCTTGGCACACCACCTCTCTCACACTTCATCCACCACCCACCACCATCACAACACCATCATCCACCACCATCATCCATTGTCCATCGTAGAGGGTGTGAGTCGTCTCGGGATCCAAGATTGATCGTAAGAGTTCTTGACAATCAAGGCCATGTTTGCCTAAGTCTCTTACATCACTTGGTGAAGACAAAGTGTCTAGTATAATACTTTTTATTTGGTTTTGTATTAATGACTTTAATAACTAGTTACTTATGTTGAAGGTGATCTTTCCTTATCGTTTGTCCGTGGTGTCTTGGCATTATTTTACTGTCTATATAAAATAAAGGATTTTCACCATTCATATCTCCACGGTCTATATGGAGGTATGTTGGCTACCTGGTCGGGGGTTAAGGGAACGGTTTGGTAAAGGTCTTGCCATTGTTCAGCGTTTAGAGGTCCTGCAATGGACCTGGGTCAAATTTAGTAGGACCTCCTTCAATACTTCACGGTATTGGATGGCGGGGGTCCAAACTCTTTGATCCCCTCATAAGTTAACTACTATTAATACTATAACCCGGCTATTTAGGACTGTATCCCTGCTGACTCAGACTACTTAGCCGAGGGTAACGTCACCGCCAAAAGCGGGGCCTACAACAATACTGCATTAATAACTTAATTCATTATCTTCCAATAATCCACCCTTTTAGGATTGTATCCTTGCTGACTCAAACTACTGGGGTGAGGGTAACGTCACCTTCAAAAGAGGGGCCTACTACAATAACTAAGATAATCTCTTAATTATGTGCAAAAGTGCGGAAATAATCAAAGGTTATACTAGATACGAGTCGGAACCAAGTGATTCATCTTGTCTATCTGTTTTTTATTTTATTTTTATTTTCAGCATTCTAGTTAGTTTTTATTTTTCTTAGCTTAAAACATTTTTCTAAACTTTTTATTTTGATTAGACGTTGAGGATAAACCGGTACTAAAAGCTCTTGTGTCCTTGGACGACCTCGGTATCTTACCAACGCTATACTACACTCAACGATGGGTGCACTTGCCCATATGTGTGTTTAGTGTTAGTGAAATATCGTGTTTTATAAATTTAAAACTTGGCTAAAATAAGTGTTAAAAAGGGCTTAAAATATACACCTAATATATATAACACTTCACACGCATCATCTACCTTGAAGCTTGAAGAAGATGAAGAATTCTGTAGAGAGAAAGATTGAATTTGCTGTGAAAATTCGGTGTATCTGATCTGCCATAGGAACCTCCTATTTATACTGCAATCTGAAGTCGAAACTGAAATAGAATTAAGTGGGAGAATTAAACTGCATTAAACGTCTTCAATGCTTTTAATTCGTCATTTAATTCCCAGTTAAACGCATTAACTTCATCAGTTTCGAATGCTGAATCGTAACTGCACAGCTTTAACTGCTGCTGGAAGCTTCTGCGAGCGCGCAAGACACACTGGTGCGCGCGTGCAGGTCTGCACGCTTCATGCGCGGTGCGTCCTCTTGGCTCACTGCCATGCGCGCGTGCGCCTTAGTCCCATGCGCACCTGCGCGCGTGTGCCACGTCACCTGTAAGCCTCTACGAGCACGCCACACAATCGCGCCGTTTTGGCTCACTTTGGTGCGCCACGTACGTCACTTCAGTGCCCATGCTCCATGAGCCAGTGCACGCCATCACTCCATGTGTACTCGTGCGCGTACGCGCATGACTGCCACGTCATGCGTCACTGCGCGCGGACCCACCAGGGTCATGCGCCTGCATGCCACCTCACCAACCACTTGGTCATTGAAACCCTTGTGCTCCACCACGCGCACGCGGTCAAAAATACAAAGGCGGCTCTCAAGCGGCTCGCGGCGATGCGAGCGTGCAAAGTGCGCCATCAAAGCGCCACATTGCGCCTCATTGCCCACGCCACGCGCGCGCGCGTGTGCTAGTGCGAGTTAGGGTGCTCCGCACCCTTCGCGAGTACACTAGTGAGTGCTTCCATGAAACAATAAGGATGGAGAGTTCCCACTTAAATACCCCTTTAAGTTTCATCTCTCATCCGATGTGGGACAAGGTGCTACCTTCCCACTTTTTCAGCATTCAAGTTTCAAACACCAAACTTTGAGCATCGATATCTCATTCATCTTAGCTCCGTTTTGGACGTGGTTTAGTTCGTTGCGAAGTCCTTCCAACGTAGAACACAAACCCACAAATAAATATATAAAACCCGCTCATTTTATTATATTTATTTCTAGTCCAAAATAGGAAAAAATCATTTTCCTATATTTGTGAAAAATGTTATTTTCACAAAATTTCCAACAATCCCCCACATGAATAGAAATCGATCTATCAAGTTTCAACGATACACGTTCAACAGTTGAGTATTGCAAGATAGGTAGGTGTAACCTTTGAACCTTCTTTTGTGAAGCATACTTAGCCTCCTAGGGTCTTGTAGACGCGGTGTCTTTGAACAATCCCCCATTTATGTAGGCGACAATATACATTCACACAATACTCTCCCTAGTCGAGTCAAGTCCTCATGGTTGTGTCCGTTTATGGTCATGGAACACGTTCCTGGTTCTGCGAGAGCTCTAGGATTTGCGCCTCCCCACAAATCCATTCGAAGCGACCCCACTTCTCTCTAACATAGGTGATTCCTCTGAATCATTAAAAGCATCATGGTTAATTTTGGATTTCCTCAAAATCCTTAACCTCAACATGCTTAACCTTTCCTTCATGTCACTGATTGGAATGGACTATGAAGTATACAACTCCCTTTATTGATTTTGGGGCACCCCCCACAGTGACTCCCTTTGGGTTTATGATTAAGTTTGCCTATTGAACCTAGATCTTGGGATCTCCAGTCAACTAGGTTAGGTTTCCCTCATATTCCCTTCATCTATGGGCTTTAGTCCCATTCCTCTTGACGACTTATACACCTTATCTTTGCTTAAGCCTTTCGTTAACGGGTCCGCAATGTTCTCCTTTGACCTAACATAGTCAACTGAGATAACACCCGTTGAGATAAGTTGTCGTACCGTGTTGTGTCTACGTCGAATGTGCCTTGATCTGCCATTTTACATCGCGCTTTGTGCTCTAACAAGTGCTGATTGATTGTCACAATGTATGCAAATTGCCGTCAACGGCTTTGGCCATCTTGAAATATCTTCCACAAATTGACGTAGCCACTCCGCCTCTTCCCCGCTTTTATCTAAAGCGACGAATTCGGATTCCATTGTGGATCTAGCTACAACCGTTTGCTTGGAAGACTTCCAAGCTATAGCTGCGCCAGCAAGTGTAAACACGTAACCACTTGTGGATCTGTGATCCTTTATATCCGATATCCAATTCGCGTTAGTGTATCCTTCGATCACTGTTGGATCACGGGTATAATGTAATCCATAGTCTCTTGTGTATCTTATGTATCTAAGCACCCTCGTGATAGCTTTCCAATGATCCTCGCTTGGATTACTGGTGTATCTACTTAGTCTGCTCACAGCATATGCTAAGTCGGGTCTAGTACATGTCATTAGATACATGAGACTACCAATGATCCTTGAGTATTCTAACTGAGAAACACTCTCGCCTCTATTCTTCCTTAGGCGTTGGGTATTATCAATTGGAGTGCGAGCTATACTCGTATCGTCCGAATTGAATTTCCCAAGGATCTTGTCCACGTAGTGAGATTGACTCAACACAAGACCATTTTGGGTTCTAGTGATTTTTACTCCAAGAATCACATCCGCGAGACCCATGTCTTTCATGTCAAACCTCGCTTTCAACATGTCTTTTGTTGAGTTGATCATGTTATCATCACTCCCAATGATAAGCATATCATCTACATAAAGACATAAAATCACATAACCTCTTGGTGTGTCTTTAAAATAAACACACTTGTCGCACTCATTTATTTTGAAACCATTGTCAATCATGACATGATCAAACTTTTGGTGCCATTGTTTTGGAGCTTGCTTCAAGCCATACAAAGACTTGACCAATTTACATACTTTGCCCTCGTTACCTGGGGCGGTAAAACCCTCGGGTTATTCCATGTAAATTTCTTCTTCTAAATCGCCATTTAGAAATGCGGTCTTTACATCCATTTGGTGAACTTCCAAATTTCTTAGAGCTGCAATTGCAAGAACCAATCTTATAGAGGTTATTCGCGTAACAGGCGAGTAAGTATCAAAGTAGTCTAGACCCTCCTTTTGTCTAAATCCTTTGATCACTAACCTTGCCTTGTATTTATCAATACTTCCATCGGCTTTCATCTTCCTTTTGAATATCCAACGATATCCAAGTGGTTTACAACCAGGTGGAAGATCTACTAACTCCCAAGTATGATTTTGCAATATAGAATCAATTTCATTCTTAATTGCTTCTTGCCATTGAGGTCCTTCTATGGAGGTAACAGCTTCGCGGTAGGTATTGGGCTCACCCTCAACCATATAGCTCATGAAGTCTGGACCAAAGGATTTTTCAACCCTTTGCCGTTTGCTTTGTCTAAGCTCACCCTCCTCGACCTCGGGTCGTTCATGTCTTTCATCTATCCTCGTACATGAACTTGGTCCTGCTTCATCTAACCATGTAGACGAACTTGGACCTGCTTCATCAACTGCTCTTGATGAAGTCGCATGTGTTTGTCCTAACATAGGAAACACATTCTCAAAATATGAGACAACGTTAGGATTAGCCTCCATGATAGTGTGTTTATGTACATCGGGATTCTTGGACTCATGTACAAGAAAACGATGCGCACTACTTTGATGTGCATATCCAATGAAAATGCAATCAACAGTTTTGAGTCCTATCCTAAGAGCCTTAGGAGGTGGTTCAATCACCTTAGCTAGGCACCCCCACACTTTCAAGTATTTGTATGAAGGCTTCCTTTTTCTCCATAACTCATATGGAGTTTCGTCCCTATTTTTCAAAGGTATCTTGTTCAAAAGATAGTTTGCTGAGAGAATGGCGTCCCCCCACATTTCTCGGTTCACTCCCGAGCTTATCAACATGGCGTTCATCATTTCTTTCAATGTGCGGTTCTTTCGTTCCGCAACGCCATTTGATTGTGGAGAATAAGGAGGTGTACACTCATGTACAATGCCACTTTTTGCGCATAAATCCGCAAAAGGTGCAACATATTCACCTCCTCGATCGCTCCTCAAAGCTTTTATCTTCTTTTTAAGTTGATTCTCAACTTCGTTTTTGTACAAGATAAACTTTTCTATTGCTTCGTCTTTACTCTTAAGTAAATACACGTAGCAATATTTCGTACAATCATCAATAAACGTGATGAAGTACTTATTTCCTCCACGCGTGGGAACCGCTTTTAAATCACACACATCGGTATGAATTAAATCAAGGGGTTCGGTTATTCGTTCAACCGATTTAAACGATGATCTCGTAAGTTTGGATTCAATACATGTCTCGCATTTGTAATTGGACTCAATATGGAATGTTGGAATTAAAATTAATTTAATTAAACGTCGTAAAGAATTAAAATTTACATGTCCTAGTCAACCATGCCAAACATTAGAAGACTCAATCATGTAAGTAGAAGTAGAAGTTTCATTCATACTTTTGTTTTGGTTCACAACCATTACATTCATTTTAAACATTCCATTTAGGGCATTGCCCTTTCCAATAAAAGTACCACGTCTAGACAAGACAAAATTGTCCGATTCAAACACTAGACGAAATCCAAACTTGTTGAGCATCCATCCCGACACGAGATTCTTCCGTATCTCTGGGACATAAAGCACATTTGTCAAGGTAAGCTCATTGCCCGAAGTCATCTTCAAGACGACCGTGCCTTCCCCCTTGATGCTTGCGGTAGCTTTATTCCCCATATAAAGCTTATCTTCACCCGACGTTTCCTTGAATGTAGAGAAAAGAGCCTTGTCTCCACAAATATGGCGGGTTGCACCCGTGTCAACGAACCATCCTTTTGGGTTTTCACCCATCGCGTTGACTTCTTCAATCATAGCCGCTTCCTCAGTTATCATTGCAATCAGAGGCATACCATCCTCATCAACCATGTGCGCACGCTCACGCTTTGGTTTCTTGCATTGGTTAGCACGGTGCCCCGTCTCGTTACAATTGTAACAAGTACCTTGGAAAGGCGCAAGATTCTTTTTCACAGCCCCCTTTTTCGGTCCAAGGTTGTTAACCTTTGCTTTCCCTTTGTTGTCCTTTTTACCCTTGCCTTTCTTGCCCTTTGAGGACTCCCCAACTTCCACCATGTTTTCCTTAGCTTAAGCTTGCAAAATGGTGCCTTTTTGGGCCACTCTGTTGTCCTCTTCTATACGAAGACGGACGACAAGTTCCTCAATAGTCATTTCCTTTCGCTTGTGTTTAAGATAATTCTTAAAATCCAACCAAGGAGGAGGTAATTTCTCGATCATGGCTGCCACGGGGTTGGTTCTCCATTGCTCGGTTTGAGAAGTGGGTGTGGTTTGAGAATATAAAAAATTTGTGAAGTGGGTGTGGTTTGAGAGTATAAAAAAATGAAATTTGTATAAAAAATGTGGTTTGATGAGAGTGTGGTTTGATGAGAGTATGAAGGTGTGGTTATTTATATTTGTATAAAAAATGAATTTTTTTTTTTTTTATAAAATTGACCGTTGTCAAACGGTCCTCTTTCGAAAATCGTGCCCCCCCACGCGGTAACTCCACACCGATCCCTATCACCGATTCGGGTCCCCGCTTTGATGGCGGCGGTGTTCCCGATCGGTGACTAGGGTCACCGCACCCCTTCCCCGCGAACGCCCCGTACACCCTTAATAATGTTGACCGGGACCATTGACATAATTTGCTTATAAAATATTATGGTCTTTTTAATTAATAACTAGGTTTGTTTACGTCACGCGTTGCAGTGAAACGAAACAAATGATAATGTTAAATAAACATTATTTGAAAATGAAGCATGTTGTTTAGAAATTCAAACCGTCAGGATCGGTTCAGATTCCATTGTCCCGTAAAACAATACCATAACGTCCAGGGAAAAAAATAAGCACAACTACGTACTTAAGTTTTTAGAAAATAAATTAACGAACGCAAGTTAATAAAGAAAATTAAATAATTGATAAAAGGAAATATGATTATAAAAAGAAAAAAAATAATTACTAAAAACAAAAAGTAAATCAGAAAAAGAATATGGTTTAAAAAAAAAAGAAAAAAAAGAAAAATGTTAAATGTTAAAGTAAGTATATCAATAAACTATTATAATACTAAAACTAGGTTATTGCCCCGTGTAATACACGGAGTGAATCATAATTATAATGTGAAATAAAAAAAATATGTTCATAATATGATCTAAGTATATATAATATAGAGTCATATGCAGACCAAATACGAAATAAATATTGAAGTTTGTATAGCCATTCATAATAATATGATTTGTTATTTGTTTTAGGATTTGTCATAGGAACTTAAAATTTTGTACCACTACTAATATTTATTGTGACATTTTCTTGTTCAAAGGTAATGTGTCTGATTTTATCTGATAATAGATTATTCTGACGAGTTAATGTTGGCATAATATTATATTTTCTACCATCCAAATATAGTTTCCTCACTTTCGCTATCATTAACATTAATATAAGGTATGCTCGTATTCAAAGCTATAAACCATTATGAATTGTACGAAATAATTACTTTTATCACAATTAGTAAGGAAACCAATAAAAACTATTGATAATGTAATATGTCTCATACCATTTGAAAGGTCTGAAAAGGGACTTCTAGACAGATAAAACTAATGTAATGAATAGACAAAAATTGAATCAATAAAACCAATTAACTATAGTTGAGAAAATACTATGTATAGTGCAATACTTTACATGTACAATTGAACCAATAAAACATATATATCTATACTACTTTATTAAGTAAACTGGGATTTTTACCCTTTTCGTAATTTTGCCATATGTACAAGTTTTGAAGCTACGTATACAAACACCTTCAAACCATTTGAGAGGGACTAAAACAGCACATTTTATAAACTTTTAAGACGCTTTTAGGGGTAAAATTGGGAAACCAACAGGGAAATCAAGCGACACCAGCTTCAATTCTGCAAACCTACAGGGAAATCAAGCGAATTGGACGACTTCAATTTCTTCAATAAAGCATGCCTTCAATTCGATTTCGGTTTCAAAGAAGTAATCTCAGGTCTTTTTAATCCCACCGACGACTTCAATTTCTTCAATAATGCATGCCTTCAATTCGATTTCGGTTTCCAAGAAGTAATCTCAGGTCTTTTTAATCCCACCCTCTGCTTGTTCATGCAATATTTTGATTTAAACTCAAACAAAACACATCAATAACCAGAATCTGAAGTCGCCAGCTAGGGTTTTGCTGGATATAATCGCCAGAGGGAGATGAGAGGTTTTTGGCATCACAATGAAGCCCTGAGATCGAGTGATCGACTGTCTATGAGCACATGAAACATGTATGTCTTTTTTTCTAATTGTAGTTTTAGGGTTCGAATTAGGGGTGAGTATATTGTTCTTTTGCAAAGTCTTAGTGCAAGGATGCATGTACATTTATAGGATGTGTGGCGCAGGATTTGGATAAAGGGTTAGGGATTCTGGAGAGTTGGTTGATGGTTGATGAGTTCCGATGGATTCGTATAACAAGTAACTGATTGATACTTTAAATTGTATGTTATTTCTATTAGTAAACTACATATGAAGTTTTATTTTAGTAAATTAGCATCTTTATTATTACTTGTGCAGCCTGCTAAGGAAGACAAAAGTGTTGATTTGAAGCGTCCTATGATTACTTCTGCAAGAAAGAAAGGGAAATTATCAGCTGATTCTAGAGGCCCGAAAGCTTTACATAACAGTGCGTAGCTATCTAAAGGATTATTTCATTATATATCATTAAACAAGGTAAAGACATAATATTTTTCTGTTGCTTTACTTGTTTATCTTTGATCATACAGGTGGAGGTGATTTGACCCTAATGACTACAACTCGAAAAACTGTTACGGGAGTCCGTGTTACCAAACGTCTCTTGTTATAGGTTTGCAATGTAAGGCATTGACATCATCACAAAGCAAAACATCAAATAAGTAGAATGGATATCTGCTACCACAATAATAAAGTAACAATTTCTCTCAATTTTTTATGAAAATAATTTTATCTTCTGTGCATTCTCTTGACTTTTGCTTGCAATTATTATGCACACTTTTTCGTTAACAATTCGGGTTCCAACCTGGTTTTTTAGAGAGAGAGGAACAACTATGGTTTGAAATCAGGATTTAACCGGTTTGGGTCGGCTTTGATGGGTTCCAAAGTACAGTTAGAAACCAATTTCAACCCTATGGTTGGAGCTGGGTTCAAACTGTGGGCTCTCAAACCAGTTTTAAAATCTTTCACAAGATTCAGTGTAATTTACACCTCAGCAGACATTTTCAAGATTCAGTGTTTATTACTGGCAGACGGGGTTATGATGATGCACTGCAATAATCAATCAAAAGATTCAAAATCCATTTCAAAGATTTGTCAAGAAGTCTATAACAGAGCTGCAGTCAAATCCCAAACTATGATATTGATGTTAAGTTTTAAAATGTGAATTATGAACTACAAACTAATAGTGCCCGTTTTTCGTTTTTTGAATTGAACCAAAACAAGTTTAGAGTCACTTACAAATGGCTGATGACAGCCAACTTACAAATTGGCGTGCTTTTTGTTTAGCTGAATATTAGATAGAAAAGATAAGAAGAGCATCTGAGAAAATTGATTTCTCTTATATTGTGATGATTTTGGTGAATGATCACTTGAATACATGGACATATATGTACATTATATATGTATGCAGATGCATCATCTTGTATAACATGAGTGTTTCATTTCAAACATTTTGTACAACTTATATCTTTAACATTTTCTCACAAATACATATTTAACGAAATATGCTTACAAAAAGTAAAAAATTAAATGTTTTTTTTTAAATAAAGCAATTTAGGTGATTTTATGCATTATATATACCATACCTTTTGGGTAATTGTTTGACCTGTTTCTTTTTAGGTGAGTTTTGATGTGATCATTTGAGTTTTGATGTAGAAAGTGTTTGTGGAATTAATAACATGTTTGGTGATGTTACAAATGAATATTTTGCTTTCACCAAGGAACACCAGTCACTATGTGGATATTAGTGCATTGCCTCAGTTTCACTAAATGTGAGTTTCATACTTTCATTGGTTTTCATTTTATTTGATGTATATGAATAAATGCAAATAATTGTTTTGACTCTAAATAGTTTAAAGGTCATAATGTTCTTACATGATCTTTGATTGTTTATAGTTCCAGCTGGTTGTGCGATAGACAACATAAACTATGTGGGAAATGAACAACACGCAACGGCTTTAAGTTGGCCTATCAAGAGAGCCCGTAAGGTTGGACCTGGGTTCACATAGCAAAAAGTTCAAAGATCTTTATACAAATTAAGTCAATATGACGCAGGCCGTGCTAGAATCACCATGAATCAAGATCATGTATCAACTGGCCTGAAGTTATCGTCTGGGGAAGATGACCGAACTCTTGTATAACACCTGTTAATGAAAACTAAAAAGGTCTCTGCCCTGTCACTTGTTCACTCACCAGTAGCATCCAGCTTGAAATAGATTGCCAAAAAAAAACTCCTTGATCATTATGTTAAAGTTCAGGTAAACCACGCTTTGATTCATATGGGCATGTTAGATGTGGTAATTTTGGCATGTTAACTAATTGACGGATCGATATTAATTTTATTTATAGGATAATGTATTCTTATACCACCCAAGTATATAAAAGCTTTCGCCAAGGTTCTCAAATATTAGGATAATGACCGGTTGATCTTAATTTTATTTTATTGCCATTCAATGTAATGTTATTTTTTTCTGAGCACATTGAGTGTATAGTCAAGTTTAAGTGAAAAACTATACGATAATGTAACCAAAATGAGTGAAAACAAAGCTGGCTGCACTAAGAGGAAAGAGATGGAAGAAAGGTGCCTTTACTTATTTATTGATTGCTAAGGTTATGTTATTTTTATAATGCGCCAAATGGGTAATATGAAAAGAAGTAGCCTAAGAGGAAATAGTGTATTTTTAAGGAATGAAAATTATTAATTCTTACATCCATTTGTACAAAGATTTGTCAATTTTGGTTAAATATATAGGCTCATCCTGCTTTGACATGTACTAAAACTAAATTGCTCTTTGTGATATATTAGTTGTTATATCAAATTGGTATTAAAACTAAATTATGTTAAACCTGTCACGCAACGTGTGCTAAAAAAATATAAGTACCCGCGGCAACGCGCGGGCATTCCCACTAGTATATATATATATATAAGTGAAAAAATAAAAATAAAGACATGAGACACCATACGACAACTAAGTAAATCTAAATTTAAAAAAAAAAAGTTATGACATTCTGAATGTGAAGATACATTTCACAGACCTCTGCATCTTAGTTACAATAGAAAAAAATATGTATGTTAAGAGTTTACCTTGTTTTAAAACACATATATCTAACTTATCTAAAAATACATGATGTTTTCTATGTGACATAGATAATATGCATATTATTTATTTGACATGGTAAACTTATCTAAAAAAATATGATGTTTTCTCTGTGACATAGATAATATGCATAGCATATGAAGAGTAAAAACACATACCTAGTACTTAGAATGAAGTAGAATTTAATTCTAAATATCTTATGTAATATATTGAATATTAAATAATAATTTTTTATATTCTTGACAAAACTTTAATTGACAAATTAAAACCTAGATAAAGAGATTAATTTTGCATTATTATCTAATAGAATAAAAGTAAACGTCACCATTAAAAAAATTAGCTAAGAGAAAAGGAAAAAGTCTTCGCTACAACCATCAAATACAACGTCTGTTTTCCTTTATTAATTTACCTTTTTTTCTTTCTTTTACTTCATCGTTTAAGAGGGAATTAGAATTTAATGTACGCGTTACAATAAATTATTATACATTGGGTTAGAACCCCGTGTATTACACGGGTTTAATAAATGTAATTTTATATACAAAATAAAAAATCAATATATTTTTATAAACTTCATTTATTACACTTGTTGAGTAAATACTATTTTATATATTAAATAATAAAAAAATTTATATCTTTAAAAACCTCGTGTATTGTACGGGCTGAATAAATGTTATTTTTTATACCAAACAATAAAAAAATTATATTTTAAAAAGAAGTTGTTTAATATAATTTCTAATAGTTAAGAATAATAATATTAACAGTAAATAATATGCATGTTTATTTACTGTTAAGTGATACAATGCTTTTTTTTTATTTTAGATAAGACTAAGCCAATGATTTAGAGTTGATAAGATTATATTAATTTAATTAATATTTAATAATTTAAATTAAATAATATTTATCTATAATTGAAGATGGTTTGGATAACGTAATTTTTAGATAAGAAAGAAAATACTAATATTAAGTATTTATTTATCATTTAAATACATATCTTGTCGACCGTACATGTTAATCGATTACATTATATTTATTATTTCGTGTAATATACTGGGTATTTTAAAGATATAACTATATCGCTTATTATATAAAATAGATATTAAAGGATTTTGGCCTAGATGACGGTCATTTAACTCAGTTTGTAAATCAAATTACAAAATATTGAATAATGAAAGTTTTGATTGTTAGATATTAAAAAGGATTTTTGCCAAACCAACTTATGTGAACCGGGTCATTTTTAAATCAAATTACAGAGTAGTGAATAACGGAAGTTTTAATAATATTATCTATTTTTCTCAATGATATTAAGTCGTCAACCACACCTTAATTAATATAAATCCAGTGGTTAAATTGTTTAATAATTTAAATTAAATAATAATTATCTATAATTGAAGATGGTTTGGATTAATGTAATTTTTAGATAAGAAAGAAAATACTAATATTAAATATTTATTTATGTCAATGATTTAGAGTTGATAAGATTTATATTAATTTAATTAATATTTAATAATTTAAATTAAATCTATTATATATAATAAATGAAAGTTATTTGGGCCACGTGTCAACACCAGAGAGCCCCTAAATGCCATTTTTCCCGCCCAACAGTGCCAGTGCCCTCTTCTATTTATATCCTCCTTCATTTACTCATTCAGGGCTTCTTGCTTTCTTTCTCACTCTGCTCTGCTCTATTTCCGATCGATGTTTATCCTCTCTCATGTTTATCCTTCTTCTTCTTCTTCTTCTCATATTCATCTCCTCAACAACGTACGGCAGAGGTTACTTCTATTGGATACATCTTCGTTTGAAACCCTAAATCATGTACCGTCCAGTGGTTGAAGAAGAGAATAATCATGTAAGATCTACTTTTTTATCTAGAAATTTTATTTCGTTTTATCTATTTTGTCATACTGAACATGATGAACCCTTTTCTATCCTCAGAAGAAGAAACAGATCTCCTTATCGTACTCGATGAACGCTTTTGTACAACCTCCTCTTAATCGGTGACTCTGGTATGTTTGGTTTGTTGTATCATGTGATTACGAGCAGATTTATTTTGATATGTTTTGTACTTTGTCTTTCCAGACCTTTTTTGTTGGATTATAGAGTTTGTTGATTAGAAGCAACCTCTGCCGGACGGTTGTTGAGGAGATGGAAATGGGAAAGGTTATACCAGGTGTGTTGATAGGTGATACCAGTGCAAAAGTTTAGGACATCACCAAGGTAACTTAAATTGGTGTGATTTATTTTTTTGGGTTTTTCTAACGTTTTGATTTACTGTTTATTGGTGCATTGATTCATTTGTAATCCTTTGCAGATCTCCCGTCATCTCAATTTGAGCAATTAAACGTAGTTTTGTTAATCACTATCGGTGTTTTAATTACTAGCAGTGGTTAAAAAGTTTTCCATCAGCTATTTGACTTAACAATAGTTTGCGTTATTTATTCTAAATTCATCAGTTTTTGTAGGTAAACTGAAGTTTCCACCAATAGGCACTGCCCAGCTAAGTTTCCTACAATGACAGTGGTTATAACAAGTTAATATGGCACATCACTGATCTGCCTAACAAGTGTTGGATATAAGGATGGTTGTACATAAAGTTTGATGAACATCATCCACTGTTCAATTATGAAGAACCACTGATCAAGACCAAAGTCCAGACAAGCACCGATCAACTAAATGTGAAACACTCTCCAACAACAGTGGTTCCTCATCAACAAAACATCTTCAATGTTTGTTTATGTTAACAGTGTTTATTCTATCTTTGTTTATGTTAATAGTGTTTATATGTAACAGAATTTATACTATCACTTCAGTGTTTTGATCTGTACTATTAATTGAACAGCTGTTTCATCTTTGTACTAATAAAATTCCTATACACTTGGATGAATATTAAGCACCTCATCTTGATTGTTTGAGTATAGTATTCTTGAAATTGGTTCAAACATTTGATTGTTCAAAATATTCCACTGTTGAAATACAACCACTGTTTCTTCAATCTCCATGTTGACCACTGATTGACCAAACATCAGTGTTTTGAAAACTGGTTGGTATCCACTGATCGGAAAAAATCCACCAACTTTATTCTCATCAAAAAATTTAAAGTTAGATTAAAAAAAAATTCTTGATGACAATTTGTTTCAAACAAATCACTATTTTAATGCTGATTTCTTGATCTTTTGACATTTGATTAAGCAAATTTTGTATTTCAATTTGACGGTTATTATATGTTGATTAAAGTTAAAAGAAAATTTAAAAAAGTCATTATGGCATTTGCTATCAAATCAAGTCAGTAGTTACTGACAATATCAGTAATTTTGAAATTCAAAATATGTAAAATGGTAATTTAAAAGACTTTGTTTATATATAACAGTGTTTTCCGCATCAATGTTTTAAAGACTGTTAGGTTGTTAGATGTCATCACCTCAGTGTTTTATATGAAACCATTTTTATGGCATCAGTGTTTATATGTAACAGGGTTTAGTACTTTTGTTTATATGTAACACTATTTATCACATCAGTTCAGTGGTTTGATCTGTATTATTAATTGAACAGTTGTTTCATCTTTATACTAATAAAATTCATATACACTTTGATGAATATTAAGCTTCTCATCTTGATTGTTTGGGTATAGTATTCTTGAAATTGGTTCAAACATTTGATTGTTCAAAATATTCCACTGTTGAAATACAACCTCTGTTTCTTCAATCTCCATGTTGACCACTGATTGACCGAACATCAGTGTTTCGAAAACTGGTTGGTATCCACTGATCGGAAAAAATAGCCGCTGCTCACTTTTACATTGTTGACAACCAATTACATAAGAGTTCCACCAACATTATTTTCATCATAAAATTTAAAGTTAAATTAAAAAATAAAAATAAATTCTTGATGACTATTTGTTTCAAATCAAATCAGTAATTAATGCTGATTTCTTGAGCTTTGGACATTTGATTAAGCAAATTTTGAATTACAAATTGACGGTTATTATATGTTGATTAAAGTTAAAATAAAATTTAAAAAAGTCATTATTGCATTTGCTTTCAAATCAAGTCAGTAGTTACTGACAATATCAGTAATTTTGAAATTCAAAATATGCAAAATGGTAATTTAAAAGACTGTGTTTATATGTAACACTATTTGTCACTTCAATTTAGTGGTTTGATCTGTATTATTAATTGAACAGTTGTTTCATCTTTATACTAATAAAATTCATATAAACTTTGATGAATATTAAGCTTCTCATCTTGATTGTTTGGGTATAGTATTCTTGAAATTGGTTCAAACATTTGATTGTTCAAGTATTCCACTGCGGATACACAACTTGTGTTTCTTCAATCTCCATGTTGACCACTGATTGACCGAACATCAGTGTTTCGAAAACTGGTTGGTATCTACTGATCGGAAAAAATAGCCACTGCTCACTTTTACATTGTTGACATTCACTGATATTGACCATCAACGGTTTCCCTAAAAAATAGTCAGTGCTCACGTTTTTATTTTTGATGTTCTTAATTAGTGATACATTGAAATTATCAAATGAAAACTAGAATTACAATCAAATTACCATTTTATCTAATCTTTACATTCCAATTACATAAGAGTTCCACCAACATTATTTTCATGATAAAATTTAAAGTTAAATTAAAAAATAAAAAAAAATTCTTGATGACTATTTGTTTCAAATCAAATCAGTAATTAATGTTGATTTCTTGAGCTTTGGACATTTGATTAACCAAATTTTGAATTTCAAATTGACGGTTATTATATGTTGATTAAAGTTAAAATAAAATTTAAAAAAGTCATTATGGCATTTGCTTTCATATCAAGTCAGTAGTTACTGACAATATCAGTAATTTTGAAACTCAAAATATGCAAAATGGTAAGTTAAATTTTTCGTTCTCTCTCTCTTTTTTTATTTTTTCCTACAGTGCATATCAGTTCTAATATTTAATTATTTTATTAAAGCAGCATATTACACTACTTTTACCTTTGAAATTAAATCTGAAATTTATGACGTCCAATAACAGTGTCAAACCATAACAGTGGTTCAGCATCAACTTTAGTTATTCTATGTTTCTTTTTATTTGTTTATGTTAACAGTGTTTATATGTAACAGTGTTTTCCGCATCAGTGTTTTATAGACTGTTAGGTTGTTAGATGTCATCACCTCAGTGTTTTATATGTAACCATTTTTATGGCATCAGTGTTTATATGTAACAGTGTTTAGGAACAGTTTTGTATTTCACATCACTTCAGTGGTTTGATCTCTACTATTAATTGAACAGTTGTTTCATCTTTATTTTAATAAAATAAAATTCTTATACACTTGGATGTTAAGAGTGTTTAAGTGTTTATATTTAACAGTGTTTTTCGCATCAGTGTTTATAGTCTGTTAGGTTGTTAGATGTGATCACCTCAGTGTTTTATATGTAACCAGTTTTATGGCATCATTGTTTATATGTAACAGTGGTCATCACCACAGTGGTTTATATGTAAGCGTATTTATCACATCACTTCAGTGGTTTGATCTGTACTATTAATTGAACAGTTTCATCTTTATACTAATAAATAAGGTAACACAAAATACACTTGGATGATTATTAAGTTCCTCATCTTGATTGTTTGGGTATTGTATTATTGAAAGTGGTTCAAACATTTGATTGTTAATGACTATTTGTTGCAAATCAAATTAGTAATTAATGCTAATTTCTTGCGCTTTGGACATTTGAGTTAAGCAAAATGTGAATTTCAAATTGACGGTTATTGTTTCTTAATTAAATTTAAAATAAAATATAGAAAAGTCATTATGAAAATTGCTTTGAAATCAAGTCAGTAATTTTGAAATATTGAAATTCTTAATATACAAAATGGTAATTTAAAATTGACGTTCTTTCTCTTTTTTTGCCTACTTTGCATATCATTTCTAATATTTTATTACTTTAATAAAGCAGCATATAAAGATATACACTCCCTGCATTTGAAATTACATTTGCCACTGCATTCAGATAAAATTTTTATTGGATAATCGGTAAGCTTGAATTTCAACCTTGATATTTTTTTTAAGAACATCCATGCTTATTGTATTATCATATTACGTTTAGCAATACTTATATTTTGCTTATTCTTTTTTTTTTATGTACAGTCTTCAAATGGAGGTTGCAAAGGTTAGCATGCTTAACGATCTTAATACATTCTCAAACAACTATTCGATTAGAGTGAAGATTGTTAGCATTTCGAAGAAGATGATGAATGATAACAAAAATGAAATATATCGTCTTGATATGATCTTCATGGATGAGATGGTACCGTATATAGTTGTGTTATAATTTTTTTGAACATATGAATATCCAAATGAATATAACACCTTTTTTATTTAATCGGATGTTTCATATTCTTAGGGAACTATGATACAAGCCAGCTGTTTGCATAAGATGCTAGGAAAATTCAAACACTTTCTTCAGTTGGATGAATGTCTTCTTATCACCAAACCTTCTCTTGCTACTAATAAATCCTCTGCTAAGTATACCAAGAGAAACGACAAAATATCACTTTATTTCTATACTTCTGTTGAGAAATGCTTTGACTGGTCTGGACCGAAATACCGTTTTAATTTCGTTAACCTCAAGGATGTTGTTAAAAATAAATTTGAAGTTAATACAGTTATTGGTATGTAAATCACTACATGATATATATCTATTGTTTTGTCTTATTGTTTTTTTTATTCTTATCACTTCTTAATGTTGTTTTCTTTTCACAATATATTTTTGTTTATAGATTGGATTGGTTATGTGGATGTATGTTTCAATCTAGAGGATACGTCAAAGAATGATGGGAGCAAGGGCAAGAGACTTAATCTTAGACTTGAAGACCTTGAGTGCGTTCTTTTTATTAAGTTGTTGCATTTTGACGTTTAAACCATTATAAGGTTGCTTGATGTTATTATGTTTTATGTTAATATTTTAGAGGCCAAAAGTGTCCGGTTACTTTGTGGGATGGTTTTGCTATTGACATGTTTGCTTACATGAATGATAAGAAACAAGAGAAATATGTTGTTATCCTTTGTCATTTTGGTATGGTCAACCTTTACAAATGTACAATTTTAACTTAATTAGTTTAATTTTTTTATTGTTATAGATTTATCTTTAGATTTACTTATATGTTTTAAATTTGACACTATTTATATTGATCTACATTTGGTTTTAATTTTAAATTCAGGCAAGCGTGGCGTTGCAAACGGCTTTGAGCTAAGCAGACTTTTTATTGACACTGACATTGAAGAGATATCCTCTTTTAGAAAGAGGTATAGTTAGTATGCATATAAACATTGAACAGTATTATTTTGTACCTACATTTATTTTTTACGTTTTAATTTGATCACATGAATCTGTTTAGATATGTAGAGAAAATTTCTGCTTCATCTTCATCAAATGATCATGTTGGTTCAAACGTCATCTCAAGTGTTGAAGATGAGTTTCTTAATAACCCTGATTTCATGCTTATTGGTTTCCTGGGAACCATATCAACGGTGTGTATTTTCTTATAAGTACTCTGCATGCTGAGTTTTTTAAAAGTCTTTTCTAAGTGTTATTATTTTTGTTTGATGTTGATAGACAAAGAAAGTTTTGGTTGTTGGCACAATCACAGCTATATGCACTGATAAACTTTGGTATTACAATGGCTGTAACCACTGTAAGTCAGGTGTGGAGGAAAGATTTGTAACGAAAGAAAATCCGGATGGTTTATCTGGTGTTGATCATGAAAAATCGTTGGTGTGTACAAATGATAAATGTGAAGGAGTCGACATCTATTCTATTCCGCGGTTTGAGATTACAGTTTTATTTCCTTATACTAAATACTAATATGAACGACACTTTTGTTTTTAGTAATACTAATGTTTTCATTTGTTTTTAACTTTGATAGGTTCAAGATACCTATTAGGGTGCAAGACTCTTCCGGTACTGTGTCTTTGACACTGTTTGATTTTGAAGCTTACAAGATTCTTAAGAAAATTGCCAAAGACTTAGTTTCAATTCAAGATCAGGTAACAAATACATGCATTCAGTTATTTGGCCATGTACTATATATAATTTAAAATTAATTTTTATAAAATTGTATGTTGAAATTATGGAATCATTCTGCTCATTGTAATTATATTAATTTTTATAAAATTATAGGTTGTTAATTCTGGAGAGATACCGAACCCATATCCTGAGATCTTTGACACATTGATTGGAAAGAGGTATGCTTTCATCATAAGTGTTAAAGACTATAACATTGAGCATCAGGTTGAAAACTATGGTATTTCAATGGCCACTAACGATGATGAGATCCTTGCTGCGCTCTGCGCCAAATTCAATCTTAACCAGGTCTAAATCTTCATTATGTCATTCTTTTAATTTGATATACATATCCTTTTAAAATATATTTATACCATTGTGTGTATTTTATGTTATTATGTATTATGTACTTAAAGCATAAGCAGTCCGAATCATTGGATGTTCCAGAATCCTGCAGTTTGTCTACTCCTGTTGACCTTATGAAGGTTATATGAGAATTTCCTTATTTGTAGTAAATTTTTTTAAACGTTAGTACTTATTGTCTTTTTATATCAGGATGAGTTGTCATACTGCGGTGAGAATGTTACACCTGCATCCCAAGCACTTGTAGGCACTAAGAATCCGTCTTCTGATGAAACAAAACGTAATATTCGTGAAGTGTTCGATGTGGATGATGCATTAGGTTGCTCCTCGACAAAGCGCCGCATCAGTGATGAACTCTCTCAGGATGAAGATGCTGGTGTTTCGACGCTTTTGATTCCAAAGATTGAGAAATAGTGTCTTCTGTATTTTCAAATACATTTATGTGTTGATTTCATATGCTGTTGCCATGTTGAACTTATGGTTTTCGTTTTGTTGCTTTGGGGTGTTTGGTGGGTTATGTTTTGGACTGATTATGTGGTTTTGAATTCCTAAAAACTTATCTGCTTATTATAATGTATATTGTTAAATAAATATTGAGATGTTCAATAGTCAATATTTATGTTTAAAACTTATGTGTATGAATAGTAGCAACAATTTATAATATATATTGTATATACCCAATTAACAACTTTTTTATCTACAAACATTTCTAATCTTTAAGCAATTTTAATGTTATTATTTTATCTCATAATTTATATAGGATTATCCGTGGATGTGGTTGTTCTTTATTGGTTTTTACCGTTATCCCTGCCCACTAAGATTTAGTAAGTATCCGTCATATGTTACAGTTTAAAAAAAATATTTAATTTGTGCCTGTCTCTCCCATTACTTATTTAAGTAATCTCATTCAATATGTTTTTTATATACTTCAAATTTTCTCTAAGTCATTCAAAGAATGTTGTTCAAAAAAATCGTAACCAAGTATGAAGCGTAAATTCAAACCCATTTTATTTGGTTTTTTGTTTGCTTTATTGATCCATGTTTGTTTTTTTTTTTTTTTCTTTGGTTTATTTGGATAACTGAAGAAAATACCGTTTAACTTAAATAGTTATTAAATAAAGATAGTAATATTTTATTTTAAAAATTATATACAAATAAACCATAAACCTAACCGATGAACATCCGATTTACATTCCACAAAGATTACAAAATTTGTTGTTAAGTTTTTTATCAATGTAATACATTATTTGGAATAATTAATTCAATAATATGAAACAATTGTATTTTACTTTTCATGAAATGATTTTTAATTACAAAATGATAAAATGCAGTATTATAATTTATTGAGGTTATGTTTAATCCTTAGGTATTATATATTGTAATTCAAAATTTAAAAACCACTGTTTTCTTCTATTGTTTTAATGTTCTTGATCTTAATACTCTTTCTTCTTTTGAAAGCTTCTCCTTCTTTCAGAATTAACAATGTCAAAGAATTCACGTTCATTTTCTACAACAGCTAATTCATCTCAACGAAATTTACATAGTAAGTGAAATTATAACTTCTTAACTCATCATTTCCGAAATCAAAATCAGCTTTTAGATTCAAATCATAATTCTACTTGGTTTTTTTGTAGGTCCTCTTATGAGAACTCCTGTTTCAGATATCTCTAACAGATCTCCTCTTTCAGATATCACAAATGGTAATAGCTCTTGAATTTGATTATAAGTATTCTTTTTTCCGTTTTATGTTTCTAAGTGGACTGATTCTTGTGTTTTGAACATATTATACTTTCTATGTTTTTTAGTTATTTCACCGAATGAAAGGCGTAAGCTTCGAAAATTAATACTTGATAATAAGAAATTAAAGAATGCGTGGTCATCATCAGCTGCTAATTCATCTCAACGAAATTTACGTAGTAAGTGTAATTATAACTTCTTAACTCAGAAGAACCCAAATCAAAATCAGGTTTCAGATTGAAATCATAATTCTACTTGCTTTTTTTGTAGGTCCTCTTACGAGAACTCCTGTTTCAGATATCTCTAACAGATCTCCACTTTCAGATATCACAAATTGTAATACCTCTTGAATTTGATTATAAGTATACTTTTTTCCGTTTTATGTTTCTAAGGTGACTGATTGTTGTGTTTCGTACATATTATACTTTCTCTGTTATTTAGTTACTCCACCTAATGAAAGGCGTAAGCTTCGAAAATCAATACTTGATAATAAGAAATTGTTAAATGCATCGTCATCATCAACGAATGTTTGTAGCATCTTTTCTGAGAATGCAAATATGGTTGAATGTTCTGATTCTACGGATCAACATATGTACTCCATTGCGTGTCGAGCAGTTAGAAATGCTACTGGTTCTTTAATTTCAACTACACCAGGTTTGTATTTTGTTTCTTTATTATTTGTTTTGATAAACACATTACTAAACCACATACCGGTCTTAACATCAATGTTTTAATATTGGATGTTCATATAATGGCATTAACATAGGTACACCAGCAGATAGCAAACGTCGATATTCCATTACTTCTAGCATTATTAGCAGCAACAATCAGCCGATATTGGGTAGTAACTCTACGCTTACACGGCTGTCTTCTGGTAAACGTAACCTTGAGCGCAAGAAGCGTGATAATACTCCTGTACGTATGCTCTCTTTGGATTCCGATCAAGAAAATGTGTTCTTGTGCACTGATAAAGATCCTTATAAAGGGATATCTAAAGGTTTTAATCTATTTTATTCTTTTAGGACATTTGTTGTCTTCTACCTGTAATATAACTCTCAATCATTTGTTAACAGATTATTTGGACCATGGTGACCAAGTGCTTACATGTCAGCTTTGTAGTGCAAAGTTATGGGCATCGGAAGGTGGAAAAGGTCGTTTAACTGTAAATAAGCTATGTTATGGTATGTGTTGTGGGTATGGTAAAGTTCAGCTACCGCCTTTAAAGGATGCACATCCGTCTTATCAAAATTTGTTTTCTTCCTCAAATCCAAAAAGCAACTTCTTCCTAAAGAACATAAGGCGATACAACTCTATGTTCTCTTTTACATCTATTGGTGGAAAGCTTGATTCTAATATCAACAAGGGCAATACTCCATTTATATATCGTATCAGTGGCCAAAACTATCATTGCATGGGGAGTCTCAAACCTCCAGCTGGAAATGAAGCTAAGTTTTGTCAGCTATACATACATGATACTGAAAATGAAATAACAAACAGACATGCATTATTCAGGTACGAGTGATTTCTAAGTTCCATTTTTATTCTATTAAAGAACATCTAGAAATTTAACTATTTGTAGTTCAATATTAGTTGTTAAGTACCATCACTTTATCCTTAATCACTGATTCTCTATCCAGAGATTGCTACAACAGCAGTTGTTAACCATCAGTGTTTTAATCACCAGCAGTGCTTAAAAGTTTTTTTCATCAGTTGTTTGACTTAACAGTAGTTTGCGTTATTAATTCTAAATTCATCAGCTGTTGTAGGTAAACTGAAGTTTTCTACAATTAACTCTGCCCAGTTAAGTTTCATACAATGACATTGATTATAACAATTTAATAAGGCAAAACACTGTTGGATATAATTACATTTGTACACAAAGTCAAACTAACCCCATCCAATGTTCAAGACCAAACCACTCATGCCTACCAAACCACTGTTTAAGACCAAACCACTGAAATGTTACTTTTCTCAACATATTCTAAAAGTTTTGAGCTGTATCAACAGTTGTTTACAACCGTTCTTCCTTAAAAGTTAATTATTAATCACTGATTCTCTATCCACTGCTTATTACAATAGCAGTTGTTAATCTTATGTAGTTCACTATCAGTTGTTAAGTATCATCAGTGTTTTAATTACTATCAGTGCTTACAAGTTTTACATCAGCTGTTTGACTTAGTACTAATCTGTTTTTCTTTAACACTTAATTACTAATAACTGATTCTCTATCCACTGCTTATTAAAATAGTTATGTTATGTTAACGTTTTGTTGTTTTTTTTTTCTTTTAACAGCAAAAGAACCAAACCTTCATCGCCTGCTGATAAAGAACTTGATGTTGAAATGATAAAGTATTCGAGGGCTTTATTAGATTCACAAAATATGTTGGTTAAGACATATAGGATGGTCAGAAACCATTTTCACCAATCTCCAGATGCCAACCTTAGTCTGCGACTAATTTATAGAAGAGAAAAAGACGGCAGGACATATAACTTACCCACCACATCTGAAGTTGCTGCTTTGGTTGTCGGAGACATAGATAAAGCTATAGACCATCGTGATATTGTTGTCCAGACGCAGTCGGGAATGCTGCAGCGTATTAGCGAATTACACCCATCGTATCTTGCTCTGCAATATCCGTTACTTTTTCCATATGGTGATGATGGTTATAGAGTTGATATTCCTCATAGAGATTTTATGTCCACACAAAAGAAAATAAAACCAAAGTGCACAATGAGAGAATTTTTTTCATATAGGATCCAAGATAGAACTTATGGCTTTTCCTTAATTTTAAATGGGCGAAGGTTGTTACAACAGTTTTTGGTTGATGCGTACACAATGATTGAGAGCGAAAGATTAAAGTACATTCGTAGGCAACAAGCGAACCTTCGCTCTGAAACATTTGAGAATCTTCAAAAGTATAAATCGAAAGGTAAGGTAGTTTTAACAGATACTGGAAAGCCTGTTATACTTCCTTCTTCATTTACTGGTGGTGCAAGATTCATGCAACAAAATTACCTCGATGCAATGGCCTTATGTAAGTGGTATGGGTACCCTGATTTCTTTATAACTATAACATGTAATCCTAAGTGGCCTGAAGTAAAAAGATTTCTAAAAGATTCAACCATCAAAGCCGAAGACAGGCCTGACATATTGTGCCGATTGTTTAAGAGGAAGCTTGATTCGTTAATCAAAGATTTTAAGGATTCCAAGTATTTTGGTGAGATTAACGCTGGTGTGTTATTTTTTTTTTCACATCTTATCCTCTGATGTATATTTTTTAATCAAGGTTATTAACTAATAAATTTTGTTTATTTTTCCTTTTTATTTAGTTGTTTATACAGTAGAATTTCAAAAGCGTGGTCTTCCTCATGCACATATATGCTTATTCATGAAGGTCGATCACAAACTTCCAACCATAGATCACATAGATCCATTTATTTCTGCTGAGATTCCCGATAAAAAAGAAGATCCTGAACTTTATTCTCTTGTGACTGATTATATGATTCATGGTCCGTGTGGGAATGCTAATTTGAATTGTCCTTGCATGGTTGATAAAAGATGTTCAAAAAACTTTCCGAAGAAATTCACACCACATACAAGTATTGATTCAAATGGTTTTCCTGTATACAGAAGAAGAGATTCAGGTCATACAGTTATAAAATCTGGTGTTAGATTAGACAACAGAAATGTTGTTCCTTATAACAAAAGGCTTTTGAAAAGATATCAAGCACACATTAATGTTGAATGGTGTAATCAAGCCGGTTCAGTGAAATATTTGTTCAAGTACATCAACAAAGGTCCTGATATGGCTACTGCGGTAGTTTCTGGTGATACAAGTTCAACCATCAAAGAAAAGCCAAAAGATGAGATCAAGGAGTATTATGATTGTAGATATATTTCAGCTTGTGAGGCATCCTGGAGAATATTCTCTAATGAGGTTCATTATAGGTATCCTGCTGTTATGAGGCTTCCCTTTCATTTGCCTGGCCAACAGAATGTTGTGTATGGTGCTGATGACGATATTGATAATGTTTTAAGCAAGCCTTCTGTTGCTTCTTCAATATTTATGCAATGGATGAAGTTGAACGAGTCAAATAAAGATGCTAGAAAGCTGACTTATGTTGAGTTTCCTTCCAAATTTGTTTGGATACTTAAAGATAGATGTTGGCAGGTACGTAAGTTATACCAGTGTGTTGGCCGGATTCATTCTGTATCTCCTGCTTTGGGCGAACCTTATTTTTTGAGGATACTACTGAATAAAGTTAAAGGACCTAGATCATTTGAGGAGATACGTACAGTTAACGGTCAATTATTCCCGACTTTTAGAGATGCTTGCTATGCGATGGGACTTTTAGATGATGACAATGAATACGTTGAGGCCATTAAAGAAGCAAGTTTTGAAGGACATGCTGGGTATCTTCGAGCGTTATTTGCTACCCTGCTTTTGACAAATACTCTATCTCAGCCAGAATTTGTTTGGGAGAATACTTGGAAATACTTAGCTGATGATATTGTTTATAGACGTCAAAAAGAAACAAATATTTCAGGTTCTGATCTATTTTCTTTTATTTTACATACTACATTTTGATTTTTTATTTAATAATGTTAATTTTTTTATTTGCTAGGTTTAGTGCTTCCTGAACATCAGATTAAGAACCTTACTTTGTTGAAAATTGAAAACTATTTAATTTCCAATGGTTCATCATTACGAAGGTTTGCCACTATGCCGTACCCTGATGACGATTCCTTACGTGATGCTTCTAATCGTCTGATCAATGAAGAGCTGTCACATGACCTAGATGAAGAACAAGCTGAGTTTAACAGGTTGCATCAATCTCTTACAGATGAACAACGAGCGGTTTTTGACGAAATAATGGAAGCAGTTGTAGGGCGTAAAGGAGGCCTTTTTTTGTCTATGGTTATGGTGGAACTGGAAAAACCTTTTTATGGAAGACTTTGGCTTCAGCTGTTCGATGCAGAAATGGAATAGTTTTAAATGTGGCCTCAAGTGGTATTGCTTTGTTATTACTTTCCCGTGGAAGGACAGCTCATTCTCGGTTCCATATTCCCATTAATCTAACAGAAGATTCAATGTGCAATATTAAGCCAAATAGTGATATTGCGAGATTATTAAAGGAAACCCAATTAATCATATGGGACGAAGCACCGATGGTACACAAACATGCCTTTGAAGCTTTAGATAGGACCATGACCGACGTATTTTCGGAAGGTAGGAGTATTCGTTCGGATATTCCTTTTGGTGGTAAAGTTATTGTATTTGGTGGTGACTTTAGACAAATACTACCTGTTATTCCTAATGGTACTAGACAAGAAATTGTTAGTGCGTCTTTAAGCTCTTCATACATATGGGCAAAATGCAGACTCTTACGGCTGACTAAAAACATGCGTCTAACTATTGGAGCTGAAAGTTCGAATACGAAGTCTATCAGAGAATTTGCAAAATGGCTTATTGATATTGGTGAAGGAAACGTTGGAGATGATAATGATGGTGACGCCATTATAGAGATACCAGATGATTTACTGATCACCGATATTTGTGACCCAATACAAAGTTTAATTGACTTTGTATATCCTTCAATTATTCAACAATTTAGGATTGCTGGATTTTTTTCTGAGCGAGCAATTCTAGCACCCAAAAATGAGGTAGTTCATGAAATTAATGATCGATTGCTTTCGTTATTTCCTGGTGATGCGAAAGAGTATCTGAGTTCTGATAGTATATGTCAAACCGAACAAATTCTTGATTCTTTTCAAGAAAGCTTATACTCAATAGAAAATTTGAATGCTCTTAAGATTTCTGGCTTGCCTAATCACAGATTAGTTCTTAAAGTTGGTGTTCCTGTGATGCTTCTTCGAAACATTGATCAACAGAAAGGGTTATGTAACGGTACAAGGCTTCAAATTACTTTTCTTGGTAAACGAGTTATAGAAGCTGAGGTTATATCTGGTGGGAACACTGGCATAAGAGTTTATATTCCAAGGATTAATATGATCCCGTCTGACAAAAAAATACCTTTTCAATTTCAACGAAGACAATTTCCGTTATCAGTTTGTTTTGCTATGACAATTAACAAGAGTCAAGGACAATCGTTATCAAAGGTTGGTCTTTATTTGAAAGATCCTGTATTCACTCATGGTCAGTTGTATGTTGCATTATCAAGGGTCAAGACCAGAGAAGGCGTTAAAATACTAATATTCGATGCTGATGGAAAACCAACAAATAAGACTTCTAATGTTGTTTACAAAGAAGTTTTTACTAGCTTGTAATCATTGTGAGGAATGTTAAAACGCTGTTTGATCAAAGTCAAACTACTTATGTTAAAAGCTAATTATAATAGATAAAACACTATTTGAGCAATGTTAAAACGTTGTTTAATTAAAGTCTGTTTGACCAAAGTCAAACTACTTTTGTTAAAAGCTACTTGATAAAACACTGTTTGACCAAAGCCTGTTTGACCAAAGTGAAACTACTTATGTTAAAAGGTACATATAATAGATAAAACTAAATTTTCCCTCGGCATTGCTTCTTGAGGTCATGAAACTTACTTATGTTAAAACCTAATTACTATTAATACATGATTCAAAGTATTCAAATTTTATGTTATGTTAATGGTTTTGCTATATGAAAAATTATTTTTCTTTGTTAATTTGAATACCAAATCAATTCAACTAATCATGTACTTTACTCTTGTATGTCAATGTAAATGTAAATAACAAATTTAAAAAGGGGTGTATGTGTAAATATTTTTCATCAGTTGAAAATATGGGAAGAGAAAAACACAACCGTCACTATTTCTTCATCATCATTACACATCAAACATCTATCATCTCTTCTTTCAAAAATCTCTTCTCCCCAGTCATTTTCTAGGGTTTCAATTTTCTTTTCCTCCGTCTTCTACACTTCAATCACCTGAGGTTTGATTATTTTTTCTTCAGCAACTGGTATGTACATTCCTATTGTAATGAACTTTATATTGTTTAATCTATGTTAATTTAAATCCTATCTTGCTACTAATACGATTTTAAATGTTTATTGCTATACATTCAAGATTCAAGAAGGGTTTACTTATGTGTTTGAATCATTTGTTGAGAACATGTTAAAATAATTATTATTTGCAGAATAATTTTAACTCATACTCTGTTTCTATGATTAATTTCACTATATACTCTGTTAATACAAAAAGTTAATGTTCATTTTCGAAGCCAGCTTTTTAATTACAGTCTTTTAACATCTTTACTGATTCAGGTTTTATGATGTATACTACATTTGTTAAGTTTCTTCGTAACCCAGAATCTTTGAAACTGGTATGACATGTTTTTACATACATAATTTATTTGTATTGAGATATATATTTAACAGTTCTTTTATGGTTTATATTTTCTTACACTATTTAAAAATTATATACAGGATGTACCTATATTCTTTGCTAATCAAAAGTGGGGAGATTGTTGGCAAAAAAGTAGGTTGCAAGTATATCATGAGTCTGGTAAAAAATGGGTTGTTAGGGTCAGAACAGAAAATTCAACGCCGATAATAACTGACGGTTGGGACATTGTTGTTAAAGATCTCAATTTGCCGAGGGATACTTTGTTGGTTTTCAAACCATTAGGTGATTTTGGACTTGAACTTTCATGTTATGTTAATGGCATGTGTGGGGAATCTTATTTCACCTTTAATCGTTATGCAAGATTTGGTTTTACGGTATGAGTATTGATCTTAACTTCAATTCTTTTGCATCTTTAACGTGTTAACACTTATTCTCATAAGATACATACTTCACGTTTAGTATTCATTATTTTTAATTTTAAGCAGGTAATTGAAGACTGCTTCATTGAACAATTTTACGTAAACAGTCCACCGAGTGGGAAATTTCAAATCTGTTACAAAGGTTCGTACTGGAATGTTGAGGTGTCTAAAGTTGATACCCACTTTGTATTTTCTAGAGGATGGCCGGAAATGTGCAACGATGTTGGGATACTTGAGGATGATTTGCTTGTGTTTAGCAGGATTGGTGATTTTGTTTTTGAAGTAGTAGTTTATAGAGATGAGATTGAGATTTGCTTTTTGAAGAAACCTGAATCTGATGATGATAGTGTAGTTGAGATATTGAAGGCTGATTATGTTAAAAATGCATTCAAGGTACGTAAGTATTTAGCATTAGCAATAAAAGTTTTAATTTTTTAGCTTTATATTAATTATTTTATTAATGTTGACCAGGACATCTATGAGGATGAAGAAGTTGTTTCTGTAGGTGAAGGTACAACCGTTACTCAGGTACTTGCTAAATTATTAAAATTATTTATTTTTAATTTAACACATATAAGAATTTAATGTTTTTACAACTATTAGTAATGCTGTTTACTGATGTTATATTTATTCAATAATGTATTATTTACAAGAACTTACCAACCAATGCCGAATGCACGTCCAAGAGACGCATGTCTTCACGATTGAACCAAACCCAAGATGTAAGTTTACCATCTTAAAGATTGTTATATTACTATTGTTATTAAATTTACTCTATGACAACAGGTTAAGAAGAAAGCTAAAGTTACTTCTGAAAGAAAGGAGGTCGTCAAGAATAGGACTAAGGGAAATGCTGCCTTACCTGTCGACACAAGTGATCATACTGGATGTTCTTCGTCTGTTCATAAAGTTAAGGTATCTATACTTGCCAGTTAATTAGTATATGTTATATAAACTGTTTTTTTTTTTTTTTTGTGCATATATTGATCATTCCTTTAATTCACATGTATATGTTTACTTTTTCATCAAGGGGAAGAGAGCTGCCAACGTTCAAAAAAAGCTTAACCGTAGAAATAAGATTGCAAATACTGCAAAAAAACATTTTGGACATCCTCTTGACCCTGAGTTCTTTCATTTTGATCGCAAAGGAGACTATAGGCTGGTATACCATTTTTTATAATAAACTAATGATTTACGTTTATTTGTCTGACTATTATTTTTTTCCACATAATACATGTAGCGTCTTCCTGCTGAAGTTGCGAGACGAGCAGGTCTTTTTCTTGATCTTCATCCTTTGAAAGTTCAAAACATGGTTGGAGTTGTGCAGGTTTATGATGTTAAGTTGGAGTTAAATGAATTGAAGCCACGTTATGCGTTGGAAGGTTGGCGAAAGTTTATGACTGACAATAACTTGAGGTTTGGTGATATGTTGCATTTCACATACGTGTCTTCGCAACAGAAGATAGTATTAAATCAAGTTACATCAGTTTAACAAACACATTTTAAGTCTGTTCTGATATCAGATACTAATTATGAATTTTTTGATGGTGATGTTGTAGGTTTTTTTCTTAAATTATTAACTTGATGTTTTTGTTGCTATGTATGGCTAAGATGATAAAACACTATTATTAGCACTTTATGTTTTATATTTGACCAATTAGATTATGTGTTAAATTATAGTTCTTTAAGTCATTGTTCCATTTTCTTGAATTCTATCTAATTTTTTAAAGAACTTCAATAACAAATACTGGTTTGAACATCTGTTTGCCTTTTGGTCAATAGTTAATGGAAACCTATGTTAGGTTCAACAATGTTTTGAAGAGGAAAACTGTGTTAGAAAACAGTAGATCTTAACAAGTTAAACATCTGTTAAGGCTTAAACAGATGTTTGCCCTTTAACAGATGTTTGGCCTTTTATATCAAATGTCTGGACTTAAACAGTTGTTTGACCTTAAACACATGTTTGAACCTTAAACAGATGTTTTGCCTTAAACAGATGTTCTTCTTCTATATCAGATATTTGGACTTAAACAGATGTTTGACCTTAAACAGATGTTTCGCCATAAACAGATGTTTGGTCTTAAACCAAACATTTGTTTAAGCTCAACATCTGTTTGACTATTTGTCAATATCTTATTGACTTTTGGTTAACATCTGTTTCAAATTTGGTCAACATCTTATTTTGTAAAAGAGGTACAAAAACAAAGATTTTTTCAAAATCTCAAATCACCCTATCATGTAAGTGCATTGATGTAAAAGTGGAAATGATGTTATTCTTATGGTCCTGTTGTGCTTTTGTTTGTCCTCTAATATGAGTTCATGATATAATGTGGTGATTTCAAGACATTTTTGTTGAATTGAATGAGATGGTTGATGTAATGCGGTCGTATTAATAACAAATAGTAATTAATTAATCTAAATAACTTTCTCGAGCCCGGGAAGCAATCCCGGGTAAAAACCTAGTAATAATTATATATAATTAAAGAATGTCTAGAATAATAACAAGTGTCCCTTTATTGGTTTCTTTTATTATATAGTATAGATGGTGTGTAAAAAAATAGGCATCATAAATTAAGTTATACTTGCATCATAAATTAAGTTATACTTTTAGATGATACATGTTTATATTTTAATTTATATCTAATCTAATAGTATAATCATTACGTTTTTTGTTTTAAATTTTTACACTTATTTATGTAAAAGTACGAACAAATCACACTAAGCTTAAACGAAATATTAATTCGAACATTTTTCAAATCAAAATTAAAAATTATAGATTAGATTTAAATGGTTACTAATTTTATGGGTTTTTGTTTAATAATTTCAAATCAAAATTAAATCCATAAATTATAGATTAGATTTAAAACACATTTTAGACTTTAGATATCAAAATAAAATTCTAAAATAATATTTAAATCTTTTTAATTTAAAATTTATCTATAAATTATTGATGCCCTCATTGAATGACATGTGTCCCAACTCAGGTTTCTTTTATTATATAGTATAGATAATATAATGTTAAAAAAGCTATATGTTATAAAAAATTAAAATCGCTATTTATCGTTCTTTATCAACGATATATACATAACGTTAAGTTTATATCATATGGAGCAAAATGCTATAGGATCAACAAGACCATCTAATTGAAATACAAATTACTTAGACTATAGGGTGTAGGCCGTAGGTTGGGGCGGCGGTTTGGGTTCAACGCCGGCTGCTCTACCCCGGGCAAGCGTTGGGCATGACATTGCCCCTTTGGCGTGGGGATTAAGAGCGGGGATGGGGGAGGGGGGCTGAGTGACAAGGTTGGCTTTGGTTGGCTAGTTCGATCTAGCCGTTGGGGGTAGCCATTGCCAAACAAAAAAAAAACACATGGCTGGCCACGTCAAGCTAAGCAATGCCACACCACACCCCTAGTTTTTGAGTATTATCTTGTGGATCCCACCCTCGCCACGTGTCGAGCAACGCCCCCAACCCAACGGTCTCCACACCCCATAGTCTAAGGCCATGTGTAGTCATAATGCCCTTTGTGGGGCGTTATGCGACAAGTGGCGAAACGCGTAAGAGAGTGGTTTTATGGGGCTTTATATAGCTTGAGTGTGTAATGGGGTTATATATGTATGGGGCTTTATATATATGTATGGGGCTTTATGTGTGCAAGTGGGGAAGGAATGATCACGCCGTGATATTAATCGCGGGACCAAGATTTCAAACCACCATAGCGCCGCCTGTAACAGTGTTCCACGGTGCTATGGGGTGCTATCGTGGGAAAACTCGTGATATGGTGCTGCATTACACGTAACGAAGTAACCACTAAGATGCGTACCTTTTATTGATTGCCGCATGTCACTATCTTCTATAACAAAAAATATAACCCATATAAATGATATTATATATGCACGGCTAACTTTTGTTAATTTAAAAGCAGATTAGAAAATGGTTATCTTAAAAGATTTGTATAAATCGTAATTGTTAATTTTAACTTGTATAGTTATTAACCATTTGAAAATTTCACATTTGATATTGATTCCCATTCAATGTTCATCAATACTAAGGAAAAAAGCTAATGTTATGGAATAATACGTATTTGTTTTATTATTTGTTTAAACAACTAAATTGTTTTTTTCTGATTGATAAGAAGACCTAACTCCTATGTAGCACCAATGTCATAGCCGGCTCCAATCGAACCCTGTTCTCCCCGTTTCAAAACCACAATGAGGGTAAAGACGTCGTCAATATTAACTTGTAGTGGCGCGTTACATGAATAGGTGACAACCTTGAAGGCAATGGCAGCTGAACCACGAGAATGCGGGGGTTATCTCTGTTAGAAGTTGATGTGTCTACGTTTATCTTTCAGCTTATTAAACTACTTTGTGTTGATTATATCTTTAAACATGTATAAAAAACTAAAGAATATAATCATGTTATTCAATCATATCATACATATAAACATAAACACCAAATGAAGATACGTACTTGATGGTATGGTTATCTTTGCGGATGATGACGAAGCCATGCTTCCCGTCAAGATGTTCTTGGTTCCACTTTAGAGTGTCCTCTTGGGATGGATCAAGATTTAGAGAAAGGTAAAAAAATGGAGTGTGTTTATTTGGTGTAGTTTATTCTCCTTTTATTCTCATGTTATGGACACTCAAAGGGTAACCCTACACATTCTTCCTAATGTCATTATTTCCATCAAATAATGACTTATAATTAACATTTAGGATAATAATGTCATATGGTTAATTGTATTTAGATGATCAATAAAGGCCACAATTATATAGAAGTCTAACATTCTCCCACTTGGCCGAGTGATCATTAACGATGAGTATTAAGTATTTTGGCCAAGTTTAAAATACTCATCAAGTCTCATGTTGAAACCATAGCAGAGAGTTACAGTCATTCGAATTGAAGTCAATTCGAGACCCCCAACAGTCATACTAAAGTCTCAACATAAAACACTTAATCATAAAACCAAAATGACTCAAATGAAATCCTTAGGGTAAGTAATTACCTTACATAAGTTTTGTCTATAAATCATAAGGTGCGCACGAACATTAGTATAGACAAAATAAAACATTCAAGGAAATAATAATCGTTCATACACAGTGCATGCTTTCATACAAGGTCTTTACTAAAACCCATTCTCATTACAAGATCTTGGAAAGTTCTGGGTGGTAGACCTTTAGTCAATGGATCCGCTAGCATATCTTTAGTGCTTATGTGCTCGATACAAAGATTATTTTCCTCTACGCGTTCTCGAACAAACAAAAACTTTGTATCGAGGTATAAACCAGCTCCGCTCGAACTGTTGCTGTTCGAGAAACTAACAGCAGCTGAGTTGTCACAGTAAATCTTCAATGGTCGTGATATGGAGTTAACGACTTTGAGTCCAGTGATGAGATTTCTTAACAACATCCCATGGCACGTTGCATTGCATTGTACACTGTAACATATTCTGCCATCATCGTTGAGGTTGTTGTTAACTGTTGCTTATGACTCCTCCATGAAATTGGTCCGCCTGCAAGCATAAAGATGTACCCCGAAGTCGATTTCTTATCATCTTTGCATTTAGCAAAGTCAGAATCGGAATAGCCTACTACTTCCAAGTTGTCAGTTCTTCTATATGTCAATTTATAGTCTTTCGTTCCTTGAAGATATCGCAACACTTTCTTTGCTGCTTTCCAATGATCTAGGCCGGGATTAGATTGATATCGGCCTAGCATTCCAGCAATATATGCAATATCGGGACGAGTACAGACTTGAGCATACATCAAACTTCCTACTACTGACGCATAAGGTATCAATCTCATTTGCTCCTTTTCAACCTCTGTTTTTGGACACTGAAAAGAGCCGAAAACATTTCCCTTAACTACTGGAGCCACTGATGGAGAGCATTGTTGCATGTTATAACGTGTAAGAACACGATCAATATAAGCCTTCTGGGATAGACCTAATATCCCATTTGTACGATCTCGGTGTATTTCGATGCCTATTACGTAAGAGGCTTCTCCGAGATCCTTCATGTCAAAATTTTGCGAAAGTAATCGCTTTGACTCATGCAATAAATCTAAACTATCACTCGCCAAAAGGATATCATCCACATAAAGGACAAGTATAGCAAAGTTGCTCCCACTCATTTTGAGGTAGGTGCATTGATCCACTTGATTCTTGATAAAGCCTTATTTTTTCATAATTTCATCAAATTTTAAGTACCACTGACGTGATGCCTGTTTTAACCCATATATGGATTTCTGTAACTTACAGACTAAGTGTTCCTGACCTTTAGGTTTAAAGCCTTCAGGTTGAGTCATAAACACATCTTCATGTAAGTCACCATTAAGGAAAGCAGTTTTGACATCCATCTGATGTAACTCTAAATCAAAATGAGCTACCAATGCCATAACGATTCTCAAAGAATCCTTCCGTGAGACAGGTGAAAAGGTTTCTTGATAATCGATTCCCTCTTTTTGAGTATAGCCTTTAACAACCAATCGTGCTTCGTAGCGTTCGACGTTTCCATTTGGGTCTAATTTGGTTTTAAATACCCATTTACATCCTATGGGTTTTACCCCCTTGGGCAATTCAACCAATTCCCAAACACCTTCTTGGCCTTGATGACCTCCTAAGCTGATTTTCAGGTTCAACAAGTTCATTAACTGGTTCAGGGATTTGGTTATACTCTTGTGAGTTTGATGTGCCTTCATTATTAGGGACGTTAGGAGCATTAATTTCAGCGGAAACATGGGGTGGTGCAGTGTTATGTACAAGAGGTGTAATAGGAGATAAATTTGAAAAGCCCATCCCCCCCCCCCCCTCCTCTTGCACTTCTTGAAAATCAAAGACTCCACTTTCACTGCTCCCACTGACCTTAAAATCCTCTATAAAATCAGCAATTCGACTTTCCACAATACGAGTAACGTGTGAAGGGCAGTAAAATCTATATCCCTTTGATCGTTCGGGATATCCTATGAAGTAGCAACTGACTGTCCTCATGTCAATTTTCTTTTTCAAAGGATCATAAAGCGTAGCTTCGGCAGGACAACCCCATACTTTCATATACTCTAAGCTTGGTTTCTTTCCTGTCCAAATTTCATAAGGAGTTTTTAGGAAAAATTTAGAAGGAACCCTATTTAGTATTAGAATGGCCGTCTTCAATGCCTCAGTCCATAAAAATTTAGGCAAATTCGAGTTTGCTAACATACTTCTTATCATGTCTATAAGGGTTCTATTTCTTCTCTCAGCAACACCATTCTGTTGAGGTGTACCCGGCATGGTAAATTGGTTCACTATCCCGTGTTCTTTACAAAAATTAAAGAAAGGACCGGGAGCTTGACCAATGTCTGTATGTCGACCATAATACTTACCCCCTCTATCTGATCTCACTACCTTTATCTTACGGCTAAGTTGGTTTTCAACTTCAGCCTTAAAAGTTTTAAACATTTCAAGTGATTCAGATTTTTCTTTAATCAAATATAGGTACATGTACCGAGAATAATCATCTATGAAAGTAATGAAAGACGTATGGCCAGTAATGCCAGGTGGAAAAGGTCCACAAATATCAGTGTGTATGAGTTCTAATAATCCAGAACTCCTTGTGGCACCCTTTTTATTTTTATTTGTCTTTTTCCCTTTAATGCATTCAACACATGTTCCAAAGTCGCTAAAATCAAGATCTGGTAATTCACCATCCTTCACGAGTCTTATCATTCTGTCTCGTGAGATGTGGCCTAAACGTCGATGCCACAATTTAGATGATGTTTCCAAATCATGTTTTCGTTTTCGTTTGTTGATTTTCTCATTTACGTTATATGACAACAAAGATTTCGAAAAACTATCATCTAGTTCTAACTTATAGAGATTTCCATCCAGATAACCACAACCAAGAACTTGGGAGTTTAAACTAATAGTGACATTTCCATGCCCATGTAAAACTTCAAAACCATCATTGTCTAACTTTGATACTGATACTAAATTCCGAGTAATTTTCGGTACATATAATGTATCATAAAGTTTAATACAATGACCATTTTTCATAATAAGTTGCATGGTTCCTATGGCCTCAACTTCAAGTTCTTCCCCTCCTCCTGTTCTAAGCGTTCTTTGGTTTCTTTCCAGCCTCTGGATTGTAAGGAATCCCTGTGTGGAATTGGTAACATGAACCATTGAACCAGAGTCAACCCACCATGTGTTAATTGGTACATTAATATTAAAGGATTCAATTATCATAAATGCATCAGTACCTTTCTTAGCCAGCCATTCCTTGAATTTTGAGCAATCTCGTTGCAAGTGCCCTTTGTTATGGCAGAACTTGCAACGAGACTGTCCCTTGGAGACATTAGGGCTGGAAACAGTATTTGAATTAACTTTCTAGACTTTTGAACTTTCCCCTTTAAAATTTCCCTTCCTTTTCACTGACTTAGTGGTAGCGATATAAGCAACTTCTGGTTGTTCTAGTTTCAAACGTTCCTCCTCCTGCACACACATTGCTATCAACTCACTCATTGACCATTTGTCTTTCTGAGTGTTATAGTTGATCTTAAAAGCATTAAAACGTGCAGGAAGAGAAGTCATGATGAAGTGTACTAAAAAACCGTCGCTTATTTCCATGTCTAATCCCTTTAACTTATGGGCCATGTCACTCATCATCATTATGTGCTCACGCACACCACTAGTCCCTTCATATTTTGTGGTAAGCATCTTCAAAATTAGAGAACTCGCATGTGCTTTAGAAGATCCCTTGAATTGCTCCTCAACTGAATTCAGATATTCTTTGGCATTCTCTAAATCAGGTATAGCTCCCCTAATGGGAGTTGTGATGGAATTCTTGATAACCATAAGAGACATTCTGTTAGACCTTTCCCACTTTTCATGCTCTATTTTCTGATCTGCAGTGCTTTCAGCAGTCAGAGCAGCAGGAGGGTCTTGCCTCAGGGCATAATCAAGATCCCCCATACCAAGAGTAAGTTTAACCGTATCCCTCCATGTGGCAAAGTTTGCCCCAGTCAATAATTCAATTCCAAGGCTAGGGCTAAAAGTGGATACTAGATCAATACAAACAGAAGAGTTGGAGTAATCTATTTAGGGGTAATCAAGCAAGGCAGACAAAGATAAGTACATTGAAGATAAATTCTATTATAACACCAAAATAATAGATTAATTAAGATTCTATCTGAATTTTGGCTTCGCTTTGGCTTTGACCAAAATTCAGACATTATAAACATACATAAAAAAAATTATATTGTCTTGATGTTTTACATAAACTTTGGCTTCTCTTTGGCTTTGACCAAAATTTATGCATTATAAACATACCATAATAGACTAACTTATTGTTCGGAATGAACTTTGGCTTCGCTTTGGCTTTGACCAAAGCTCATGCATTATGAACACAATAAACCGACTTAATGTTCTACTTGAATTTTGGCTTCGCTTTGGCTTTGACCAAAATTCATGAATTATGAACATGCGTATATATGATAAAATTAAGCACACAAATATATCATAACACCTTTGGGCAAGAAATGATATATCCAGGTAATTAGGCTTATAATTTATTATATGTATCATCAAACCATTTGGCTTTAGGTTCATTGTAAAACAATACATGTAATTACATAAAATGGAATAGCATCATTTACTTTGTAAGAAACTAAAAGGAAACAATAATTATTTGTTCTAGAAAACTAGAAATAATACTAAAATACAATCTATTTCCTAGTCCATCAAAGGTCACATAAATTTCATAATGAGCATATTTAATAATGCATGAATTAAGTTCTATTTATTTGTGGAGTAAAGATAAGATTGAACTTAAATTGCAAATACCAAGGGTCTTATCAAGTACATCATTTAATCACATTAAACAATTCAAGTGCATTAATTCTAATCACATTAATAAAATTATTTCATCCTTAATCTAAAATAACCAATATATATGAATATGAAGAAACCATAAGATTCATATTTATGTAACTAGGCTTAAAAATTAGTAAAACAAAACCATACAGTAGGATATTGGCATGCATAAAAAAAAGAACATTAATTTAAACTAATTTGTTTGGACGAATACAAACAGAATATATCTTCAAATTCTATTTATGCAATCTATATACATATTAACATGCCTTCATAACCTTAGTCAAATATTATAAAAGACATTATTATGCAATAGAGATTTCAATCATAATATATCATTAAACAATTAAAGTTGTGGAATATATTCAGCAAAAGTTATCCAATTAAAATAAACAAATGCATGGACATGATACAATGAATTTTTTTTTGATGGAATGTATAGCCGTCAAAATATAGATTATAAAAATAAATTTATATTAATAATATCATCAATCAGGTATAAAATGATTTGGTGATCTTACTCAATTAATTCAATAAAATATATGTGATATCATAAATTGAAAAAAATAGGACAGTTCATGATCTTCTAATTAATATCACATGATCGGATTATCTATTTGTAAATTATGAGATTTGGATTTCTGAAATTTGTAGAAGAACACTTTATACAATTCTTAAAAAAAATTGCAAATTTATCATGAAGATCACATACCATCGAATCAATTCCTATTATGATTGAATTGATATAATCAACATAGTGCTCTGATACCACATGTTGATTATATCTTTAAACATGTATAAAAAACTAAAGAATATCTTTAAACATGTATAAAAAACTAAAGAATATAATCATGTTATTCAATCATATCATACATATAAACATAAACACCAAATGAAGATACGTACTTGATGGTATGGTTATCTTTGTGGATGATGACGAAGCCATGCTTCCTGTCAAGATGTTCTTGGTTCCACTTTAGAGTGTCCTCTTGGGATGGATCAAGATTTAGAGAAAGGTAAAAAAAATGGAGTGTGTTTATTTGGTGTAGTTTATTCTCCTTTTATTCTCATGTTATGGACACTCAAAGGGTAACCCTACACATTCTTCCTAATGTCATTATTTCCATCAAATAATGACTTATAATTAACATTTTGGATAATAATGTCATATGGTTAATTGTATTTAGATGATCAATAAAGGCCACAATTATATAGAAGTCTAACACTTTGTACATGAAATGTTATGGATGGTCATTTTATACGCAAAGCCAATACTAGCCTCACATTGACGACGATACCCAACTAGAGGGGGGATGTATGTGTTAGCAAACGGGTCTTCCACTGCAGCGCAGTGGTTGTACCTATCCCAATGAAGATGAGAACTGGGTGTATACTCAGGTTCGAATCCGAGGGGCCCCGAGTTTTCTACTACGGTGCATTTTCTCCAGAGGGCTTCGGCTCTTGTGGAGGGTGCAACTCTTGTTTCTGGGCAGGAGGCCGGAAATTTTCTCGGGGAGAGCCCAAGCCAAACTCTGATGCCTTGACGGGGACCCGGTTAAGACAACCTAGTCTTGCAGCCGGAGTGGGGCGACGGGGCCCCCTGGTGGGGGGGTGTTAGACATTCCGTCTGTTGAATAAATCTAACCTTTCAAAAAAAAAAAAAAGTGTTAGCAAACAATACAACTTTAGTCTTTTGTTGTGTTCAACGACAACCAAAGATGCATGTCTGCTTGATTGGTTCGTGCATCATACTTATACATGGTCGGGTTTCCTCCAAATTTACAACATTATGATAAGTGAATTTATAGTAACATTGGTTTTGTTTTTATCCATAAACTAAGATACATAGTCTATGGTTGGTACAATGGCATACGAAGACATATGGCAACAAAGTGGTATAACAAATGTACTACATACACATGTGTGACATAGTTGCGTGTGTATGTGCATATATACCATATACCTGTATTTTGTTAATATTAATGTTAAAAGTATTTTCTTTATAATTTAATAGCTACTCAAAATCTAAATAAAATATTTGTAAGTGTATGTCATGGTGTCTATATTACGTTAACACCACTAAATACAACTTTGGCTTATTTCGGCCAAATGTAACAAATGCATGATGTAGACAAACCTTGGCTCATTCAGCCAAATGTAACAAATGCATGATGTACATAAACCATAGGTTGTGACCACGCAGTGGTGATAGGGGTGCAAACGAGCCGAGCTACTCGAGCTCGGTTCGAAAAAAAGTTCGAATGAGCCGAGCTTAAACGAGCTCAAGCTCAAACCCGAGCATAAAAACAAGCACGTTTAGTAAACGAGTCCGAGCCCGAGCTTCGCTTATCGAGCTTGAGCCGGCTCGCAAGCCTAAACGAGTTTTCTGTTTATATATTTTTATTAATGTATTAAACATATATTTATATAATAATAATTACCATTTATATAAATATAAAAAAATAACGAAATTATATGTGTAATAATAATTATAATTAATAAATACTAAATGAGTCGAGCCCGAGCCGAGCTCGAGCTTGAAAAATTACCTTCGAGCAGAGCTCGAGCTTTAGAAATAAAGCTCGAATCTAGCAGAGCTCGAGCTTTCATATGTTAAACGAGCTCGGGCTCGGCTCGGCTCGACTTGTTTGCACCCTAGTGATAGTGATGGTCTACTCTACCATACAAAATGAAACACACAAATATTAGAACATGATGCACTCATGTTCTAATATCTATATAACAATGTGTTGTTACTGAAAGAAACTGAGGGAGAAATGTAGACTACAAGTTTTAAATTGCCATTTATCATTAATATTGATGTGTTCTTTCAGTTCAAGAGATGGATAACTAGGATTTGATTTGTATTGCACATGTCATTATAGCCTATTGGTATTTTAGAGGTGAGATAAGTTTTAGAAACTACTAGGTCATGAGATCGATTCTCATAAGGGGGGTTTTTCCCAGATTCATTGGGTTTCTTCCGGAATTAATGTATAGGCATTATTGCCTAGTGAAGATGAATATGATCGGATGGTTCCGCTGATGGCACGATGATATTCCAGTTATCTGTCAATGATCCAAATTTGCCGTTAAAAAAAGAATTTGATTTGTACCCAAAAACAACCATTTTTCAGTTCAGTTTTTAAAAAGTATACACGTGCATGTTTTTATATTAAAGCACTTCGTCCTTATAGAAGAAAATCTAATACTAATAAAAGACTTCATATAATGCCACATGGCATTATCTCCATCAACTCATTAATATTATTATAAATCTTTATAATAAAATTATTAATTAATATCAATATCTAATTCTAATTTATTATTAAAAAATGCATAGTTGATCTATAATTTAAAACCTGTTATTATTTTTCTACTTCTTAAACGAGCATTTACCTTATCAGCGTAAATCAAATATAAACATAATTATATTAATACCATCTTATATAGTTCATAACATTGGAAGGTCTTTGTAATTTTTTTTTCATAGTAAATTTTAAGATCTTTTTTTTACAAACTTTGTTTTTTTCTTGTTTATATTTTAATTTTACCACAAAAGTTAAATTAATTTAGTTTTTTTTAATGGCTAAGAATCTCAGGTGTAAATCCACCCCGTTTGTGGCTATGTCCAAGGTCCACTCCTCGATCGCCATGAGACTGTGCCCCCTGATGCGCGGGAACCGGATGGAATCCGTAAACCATCGCCCCCCGTCAGGTTCGAACCCGGGAATAAAGCCCCGATTCGTCTCTTCAACCAGATGTCCCTTGAAAATGGCCCAAGCAAGAATCGAATATGCGCCTTCACTAGGGAGGGCTGACCAATTTACCACTAGACCAAGTTCGTTTAGTTTAGTTATCTTTATTAGTTTTTGTTTTACGAGTTTCCACAGATTTGACTGTCGTTCGTTTCCTACTTAGCACGATGTTTGGTTGTTACATTTGGTCCTTTATGTTTTTTTGTTTGGTTGTTACTTGGCACGTTGTTTGGTGGTCACATTTGGCCACTCGGGTTCTAATACGTGTTGGTACAAATTCAACTTCATCTACGTTTTACGTCACGTGAGTTACTTGCTATTAGAAATTCATTTTTTTATTTTTTTCCCCAGTTTTTATCGTCGTTCGGTTGCTATTTAGCATGGTTTTGTGTCCGTCCAACCCCCAACCTACGCCCCCTGCACCGCAACACGGGGGTTTTAAACTAGTAAAATAAAATAGAGAAGTAACATGATTTTATTGAAAAAGTATATTAAAGCACTTAGTCCTTATAGAAGAAAATAAAATAAAATAGAGAATTAACATGATTTTATTGAAAAAGTATGTTCTAAAAAATAACTTAATTTAGTCACTAAAATATAAAAAGTGATATAACAAGTATGTTTACGAATTTATTTTAATCTCGTAACTAAGAAATTAAGAAGTGGAAAATGTTTATAATGTTGTGAAACAACAAGCCTAATAGCTAAACAATATGAGAAAGAGATGTAGGGAGAAAGATCTTTATATTATTCATGATGTATGTTTACAATAAATTACAAGGAATATATATAGGTGAGGGAAACTTGGTAAACAAGATACATCTATATATGGAGTTGATAACCATAATAATATTTATTTATAACACTCCCCCTTGGTTATCAACCAAATACGTGTGGAGAAGCTGCCTCGTTAAAAACCTTGCCAGGAAAACCCATTGGGATAAAACCATAGCTAAGGGAAAAAGAGTGCAGCGCGTATTGTCTCCCCCTGATAATGTTGTCGTATTCAAAACCTTACTCCAAATGGAATAAACTTAGTTAGTGAAGGGAAAAATGCAACTTGTATGATACTCCCCCTCATTTGAATAAGTAGCCTTTAAGTAACATGTGTCGATCTTCCCTAAAAGTTGCTCAAAGCTTTTGTATCCAGTAGAATGTCGCTTGATCCATTGAAGTACAATCCCTTATGTTGAGCAATGTTGTATGAGATTATTGGTGCTTCCTCTCGAAAACAAATATCATATGATCCACGACTGTGCTATGTTACATTCTCAAATCTACAAGACTAACCAAACTTGTTTTCATGGGTTAGTAAAATATAATCAAATATCGTTCATACCTGAAATATTTCTTTGAACTCATTCCAATGCCTCTTCGCTTGACAAAGCTTATATCATGACAATAAGCTCAAGTGAAACATATTATAACCATACATAGCTAGCAAAAACATATTAATGCACTTATGCATTTAACGATGGTACTTCTAGAATAAGAATCTCTACTTCGGTAGGAGATGATAATAGACATTTCTTATAACAAGTGACTTAAGAACCTTTCAAATACTTTAAGGTTCAAATATGTCCATACTAAAATTTCCCAACATCATCTTTTAGATGTACTTGAGGGATTGATGATATATAATTACATATATACTCGAGCTGTGGTTCAAGTAATAATTAGACCGTGCCAAAGTCATTCAAAAATTCTCCCTCTAAAAGCTCGACAGTTTCTCTCGATGATGTGTATACATCATCGCTGTAAACTGCGATTATATTGAACTATTAAAAGTAGAATGTTGATAAAACATGCCTAATTTTATCAAACGTATATCCCTCTTTATCTGTCTCGAGTTGCACAACACTCTACCCGATTATTTTAGTCCATACATATTTTGTCAACTTCATATAGTATGTTCTTGAAGTTTTGACATCAATGCTTCTGGCATTATCAATCCATGAGAAAATTCGTTCCATCTTATCCCAATATGCATGTGCTTTCATTCTTCAGGAGCTTTGCTACATAAATTTGCCCATTTAACACATAGATATCTATATCATATGCAAAAATGTCATGAACACTTGCTTTTATCTCCAAAATCCATATTGTACCATGCGTGTACACTATTTATTGAGATGTCATAATCATCGGGTACAAGTTTTCTATGTATGTTTCTTGGTGCACAAGTATTACATCGTTAAGATGTTTCAATTAACCTTTTAAGCACTCAATTGCTTTAGAAACTCATCATGAGTTCCAACATGTAAAATAATCATAATCTATTCAAATCCGAATATGTATAAATGATCACATTGTTCTCGAGAACTTACTTTACATGACTTACATAATTTAATCCTTCGGTACTTTCATGTAAACTTTCAGTATCAAGTGATGCATAACATTCACAAGACGCATATCAATTATCTCTTTATATTACCAGACTAATAAAATATTGGAAAGTCATTGTATCCACCACTAGAGAATGTGTCTCTTTATAATCAATCATGGGTTTTTTTTCTTTTTTTTTGAGAAAATTCTAGTGCCACCAATTTTTCCTTATCTCATTTAATTTGATTTTCACATGCTTCGCATAAAAGACCCATTTGTATCCAACATACTTTACAAATTAAGTTGTATGGACTGTTGGTCCGAGAACTTTCCATTTCATTAGAGAATTTAAATTTGCCATACTTTGCGTCTTTCTATTTTGGCCAATCATTTCTGTATTTTCATTCTTAGGCAAATCTTATATCTTGATCCTTGTCATTTCATCATTTCAAGCGCTATATTATATACAAAAGTATAACGACGTCGATTTTGTTTCGATTCCATACATATCTTAGACATGCTACAACTTATCGAGATCTCTTTATTTTCAGGTACCTGAGGTTCTTCTTGAACCATCATGTCTACTGTCTCTTCAGGAGATCTTATTACTGTAACCTCGACTTGACCATCTTAATTACTTGCTCCAATTTTCGAGGAATTTTATTATTGGAATCAACTAGTCTACCACGCTTTAGGGAAAAAAAAAAAAAAAAAGTCACGTGGTTAATGTTATATACATATTATTGAATAGAACTAAACCAAAATTGTGGTTTATTATTAAAGTTGTAGTTTATTATAGAGTATAAACAATACTTATACATTACATCCGAAGTGCCATACTCCTGAATCTCATTATGAAGTTATTAAAGGTCGTAAAAAGCTAGACCAACAATCTAATATGACCCAAACTTCTAATTACTTCTCTATTAGTATTATAAAATTCCAAAGAGAAGATTATTTACAAGGGAAGTCGGATAAAACAATTTTTCATTTGTCACACCTCAAATGTAGCAATATTATTAAAAGAGTACGAAAGGTTTGAAGTGACTTTATATCCGCATTTCTAAGAAAATATGAATAATTTGAAACGACTTCATACCCGTGTTATATTTAATAATTATTTGTGGCTAATAATTTGGTTGGTTGTGTGAATTGCTTTTCTCCAATTTTGCATGAAATGTATGTGTAAACTCATTTATTTCACACTTTGACTACATAATAAAAGGATGGAGGTGGGATGTTGGTTTTTCACAAGAAGTGATTATATGAGAATAATATGTCGAAAGGATGTATATATGTCTTATGTCTTGTGCATAAGTGTAAGTAATACATTACGATCATAAACTAGAAGTTTATGGATCATGATATTTGATTGGCATGACCGGTTAGACCACACCGAGTCAACGATGATGTGAATTGTATTGAAGAACTAGAAGATTCTTCAAGTTGGTATCTAGCATGCAATATTTTCTCTCAAGGGAAATTCATTATTTACCAACCAAAGTAGGGTGAGAATCCCTAAATATTCTGGAAGTGATTAAAGGATATGCATATCCCAACGTGATACCATTTAGTGTTTTAAATCGATGCATCGTCTAAATGGTTATCAAATCCACAACATGAAGTTTGTGTGATTGTGGATTAGCTAATCTGATAATAAGCATATTAATCCAGATTGGTATATTTATTTTGTTAATAAAGGTGAACTCAATTCCCAAGTTATTAATGATTATTGGAACAAATTTTGAACTTCATATCACCTATGTTTATACAAGAATTGCTTTGTTGAGACGATCACTAAACGTTCACAATTGATTGAAAAGCCAATGATCATAAGAGCAATAGTTTATATTTGTATTTAAGTACATGTGATTTTACATGTACAACATTAATTCCCATCAAGCCAAAATGTCATCATACTTCCCCCTGTTATAGTTGGTTTTTGGTCAGAAACCAAACACGTCCCTTCAAAGATTTGGTTGTGCGGTATATATTAATATTGATCCACCACAACGCACAAAGATGGGACCTCTAAAAAGGTTGAGAATATATGTTGGGTAAAAAAAAAAATTAATTGTCTATACTTAAAGCCATTGGTGAGAGATTTGCTTACGGCTCATTGTTTTTCACTTTAGTGAATGAATGTTCCCAACATTAAGGGGAGATAACAAGCAGTTGGAAAGTGAAAATTGGAATGAATTATCATGTCATCTTGATCCTCATACTATAAACGGTGAACTAGAAGTTCAAAGGATAATTCGTTTACCAATATTAAAGAACAGATTACCAGACAAGTTCACTGACCTAAATAGAGTGACTAAGTAAGTCACATAATCAACTGCTTATGCTCCAGTCATATTTGTGTCCCAAGAGGATAACCACATATTTTGTAATGAGTCTATTGCACGCCTAAAGCGTGGTAGACTAGTTGATTCCAATAATATTTATTTATAACATATAAAACAATTTGAAAAAAAAAAATTAGGAACAAAAAAGTAAAGAAATTGGGCCAAGACCAGAAAAGAGAAAGCTGGTCCGAACAGAGCAGGCCGGGCTGGATAGTATCCGAGTTCTGATCATATGACTCGCGAGGATTTAGTACCGTTGATATGAATATGATTGATTCTAACCCTTTTGTCGTTTTATTTGTGTCAAAAAATAATTTAGGGAAAAAGTTGGTTGTTGTGATGTCAATTCGTCCTCTTCCTTTATTTTTGTAGCTTGTCTAATAATGTACACCTTGTAATAATGAGTATTCATTTGGATATTATTGAGTGTTGTATATTTGTACTCATTATTTATTTATTTTTAAATAAAACTTTATTAAAACTAGTAATAGGGTACTTCGCAATTATCAAAGGATTAGTTCAACCATTATGTGATGTATTAACCATATGAAAAAGCACGTTTTAACATATCCGATTGAACTCAATGTATCCTATAGTTGCATTGCGATTGGATCAAAACATAACGTAAATCGAATTTATATCGTGCAATTATAACGTATTATATGCGACCCGACTAACTCGAATTTATATCGTCAAGCCAAAAACTATCGAGGGGGTCAAAGTGGCATTTACAAAGTTCATAAAAAGTCAACTGGTTAAAAATTGTATTTCCTAAACTTAAGGGCTAAGAAAAGGTAAAGATAAAATTTGATAAAGTTTTGGAGTAAGTAGGAAACTATAACAAAGTTGGGACTGAAAAGGAAATTACTACAAAGTTGGGGTGTCAAAAGCAAACTATTTGTAAAATGGAGTAGTAGTTTAGGGACTAAATTTTCCATTTTATGAAACTTTGAAGGTACCAAAGTCAATAGGCTAAAATTGCAACATCGTGAAAGTATGGGGAGTCAAAGTAGCATTTACAAAGTTCATAAAAAGTTAAGTGGTTAAAAATTTCAGTTCCTAAACTTAAGGGCTAAAAAATGTTAAAGATAAAATTTGATAAAGTTTTGAGGTAAAAAGGAAACTATAATAAAGTTGGGGCTGAAAATGAAACTGTTACAAAGTTGGGGAGTCAAACGCAAACTATTTGTAAAATGGAGTAGTAGTTTAGAGACTAAATTTGTCATTTTATGAAACTTTGAAGGTACCAAAATTAAGGGGCTAAAATTAAAATATCGTGAAAGTAGGGGGAGGGGAAGGCAAAGCCGGTGGGGTTTCCACCGACATTGTTCTTTAAGTAATAGTAGAATGCACCTCCAACCCAAACGGGCAAAATGACAAACAAAACAGAACCCCGACTCATTATTTAAATAATTTTAGTAGGTTAGTCATAGTTAATTTAAGCCAACTAGAAAGACACTTGGTTAATTATATGTCCACTAGGTTTTGCACCGGCCGCGTTGCGGGCACTAAGCCAATTTTTTTCTCATAACATGTACGTCTTGTTTCGGTTACTACTCATAACACGATTTAAAAAAATTACATCGAGTCCAGCAATGAAAATAAATGCTATCATACTTTTACTAAAAAAAAACTAAAACGATGGAAAAACTACAATTTTAAACTGGGGGCAAAATTGTAATTTTTCAGGACATATGAGCGTGTGCCAGGCAGCCCGCCTGGCACGAATAAAAATTACACCGAATCAACCAATTAAAACAAAACACTACCATAATTTTGTCAAAAAAAACTAAAACGATGGCATGATTGTAATTTTACACTGGTGGAAAAATCGTAATTTGGGTATGTTTGGCAAAAATAGTTGCTGGCTGACGGCTGGTGGCTGGAAGCTGGTAGGTAGCTAGTAGCTGTAACTTTTTAGATATATTTGGTGTTTGGCATAGTAGCTGGAGCTTTTAATAAAATGTATAAAATGACCAAAATAGACATAACTAAAAAATTTAAAAAGTTTATGCATTAAAAAGTTTATTATCTTTAGAGGTTAAAATAGTCATTTTTTTCCTAAAAGCTTGTAGCTCCTTCTAAACGCTACCAGTATGAGCGTTCAACCAAAAGCTTCAAGCTCCTAAACTAAAAGCTTCAAGCTCCTTCAACCAAACAATACTTTTTATTGAGTGAGAGCATTTTCTTAAAAGCTTAAAGCTAGAAGCTCCTAAAAGCTTCATGCCAAACATACCCTTTGAAAGGAAAAAATAAAAACAATGGTGAAATTGTAAATTTGAACTAAGGACAAAATCATAATTTAGCTAGGAGAAGAAAAAAACAAAATTGATGGCAAAATTGTAAATTTAAATGGGGAAAATCATAATTTGGCTAGACCAATGGGGAAGTGTCAGGCAACTGCCTGTCTGCCTGACAGTATTCCCTATCTTGTGATTGTATATATAGTAAATACCATTAATATGCAATGAATGAGTATGGTCCTAAATCGTGCATACAACATTGCAAGATATGCGCGCAGAGAGCCATACCCAGACTTAACAATACAATACCCAACTATAAACAGAGCATGCATGCAAGCTCTTATCCATGCATCCAGCATGGTGACGGCTAATACAAGTACAAATAGTACAAATGGTAGGGGCTGCAGCTGTCACACCCCAACCGATGACGGAAACATCAGGGCATGGCACTGAGCGAAACAGATTGTCAAGAGAAATTCCATAACAACTAGATTACCAGATAGTTAATATTATGTCCCATACCATAACCTACCAAGCAATCAAATTATTACAGACATAGATATCCTCCAAACAAAACATGTTCCGACAACTCAGATTTAATTAAATAAATTGTCTTTGTTTCTAGACTCTCCTACTTGGTTCCATCAAATCAAATAGCAAGCAAAGCACAGCATCCTAAGCACCTGCCACATACGTTAAAATAGAGGTCAATACACATAGTGTAAATGTGAGCATACAAGTTTGATAGATATAATAGAGTTCGAAAGCGTCTACGCGTAACCAGCATATAACATGTATAATGCGAAGCTAGTAGGTTATCGACAATGAAATATGCACAGACTAGACTGCGAGTTGTAGAATACGCAACACATATCACCACAGCGACATGTGAGAGGTAACCTTAACAACCCCTGTCCGCAACAGGTGCTGAGTCTAAACAAATAGTACTATCGTTGCTAAGGCATCAGGCAACAATCACTGTGTTAACATAACATACAAGCATTCATCGAGTAACACGTATCATGCAGTAACGTTCAGCGTATAAATAGTGTTTACGTGGTGTGATTGATGTGATTTAGAATAAGTAACGTATGTAACACCCAAAAGTGCATAAAGCAAAAAAGGGATCGAGTATACTCACAACGATGGAAATGGATTGAAGGGAGCGCTAGAGTGATTAGCCTGAACAGTTAACGATAACATAAGCGAAGAGCGGTGCGTAAAGTGGTGAAAAGTGACCAAGTGTCGAACGGTAATCCGATCGGATGGCAATCCGATCGGATGGTCATTCGATCGGATGTCAATCTGTTCGGATGGTCATCCGATCGGATGGCCATTCGGTCGGATTGACATTCGTTTGGTAAGGATGTGTTTGTTTATGATGGCTTTGAAGTTTTCGTTGTAGTATTTTGAAAACAGAGAAGTATCTCTACCCTTCAGGTCGATCGATCGAACGGTCGTTCGATCGGATAGCGATCTGATTGGCATGACACTTAGTGAGAACAAGTTCACAGCAGGATGGTCACTCGATCGGATGGCAATCCGATCGGATAGAAATCCGTTGAACGTGTTGGAAATTGTTTAAGTGTTGAACCTCAAGTGCAATCCGATCGGATTGCAGTTCGATCGGATGGCAATCCGATCGGATGGCAATCTGATAGGACGGCAATCCGTCCCAACGCATCTGATCGTTTGAACTTGATTATTTTGAAGATTTGCGGTTTGTTCGAGACGGTTTGACAACGTACTAAACAACAGAACCTCGTCAAGTCCCAAGTCGTCCGATCGAATAGGAATCACCCAAATCCGATCAGTTTACTGGTTCGTGACGGTTGTTCTTGTTTAACCTCGGTTGTCTCCTTAATAGTAACCAGATCTTGAACCAACTCATCACTAAGAAAGAGTAGAAGATCAGAACGAACTCCGATTCTATCGGTTTTGAGTGCATTGAGTGTAAAAGAGTTGAAAGAAAGTTGGAAAACCATCTTTCAATCCTTTCAACTTTGAAAATGTTTAGATCTATGCAAAATCATTATTTATTCATGTGGAAATCCTTCAGATCTAAGTTGTTCTTGGTGGAATGAAGCCAAATCTTGAAGTTAATAAGAACTCCATGATGACATCACCCTAGAACACCTCAAATCCGTTGATTTCACGGTTAAAAGTTAAGATTCAAAGGTGAAAAAGATGAAGGAGTGCGTGTAGATCATAGAAGTACAAGATTTGGGTTGAAAACTTACAAGAATCGTGAGAAATTGAGAGAAAGAGGGCTTCAGTGCGGCTGGTCGAATGAGAGAGCTGTCACATCACAAGTGATGTGACAGGAGGGTATTTATAGGGTTTCCAAAAGAGGAAAGTGCATTAAGTGTCGGATTGGCCATCGATCGGATGGCAGTTCGATCGGATGGCCACTCGATCGGTTGGCCATTCGATCCAGGTGTCCGGCGTGTTGAGTTTTGTCGTTTCGGTTCGCGTGTTGAGCGTTGCGATGCGATTCGAGCGAGCGATACGATAGTATTACCCATTAGTTACACAAATAACCTAACTACTATATCTAACATACAATCACTATAAATAACTTGCGTTTAGCGTTTGCGATTAGATTGCGATTGCGATTAAACACCTCAACATAAACATAACATGCACAAGTAACACATAATGGCACACACACGTAAAACAATATCCAAAACACATAATTCGAGTTGCGATGCGATTAGCGATAAGTCGATTAGCGATAAACATGCGATTAAACCTCGATTATTAATAGATACTCCACATAATACAACTAAAACAAATAAATAATATAATTCGATTAAAAGTCATTAACGTACAATCAATAGTTAAGCAAGGAATGACAGATCGCATTTAGCAATCTTTTCTTCCTTTGACTTTGACTTTCCAAAAAGCAGGTTGTTACAGTCTCCCATACTTTAGGAAATTTCATCCCGAAATTTAAGAAGTAGGCGTAACAAACAGTTGCGGGTAGTTCACCTTCATGTCACTTTCGAGTTCCCAGGTAAACTCAGCACCGCGTTTGCCTTCCCAGCGAACCTTCACAATGGGAATACGTGAGCGTCTGAGCACCTGAAACGTGGTTGAAAACCGGTGATCGTTTATGCTTAAGTTGATGTTTTTACATAGCTTTTAATCTTGAATAGCCTACTTTTAATGGGATTTGTGTTTTACAGGTCTAAAAGAGTTTAAGGAGCTAATCGGGAGCTTTACGGAGCACCGGGAGCGAACGGGATCAACCGGGGATGTGAAATGAACAAAATCGAGTTAATCACGAAGATTGGATGTGTTTTGGGGGATGTTAATGGTTTTTAAATGAATATATTGGAAGATGGCATGATAGAGGGCTGAATTACGAGTACGTGGGCGAAAACGGTGCGTAAAACAGAGCTATAACGAAGAAGTTTTGAAGAAAACAAAAAATGGTATTTAGAGGCACCGTAGGCGACGCCCAAAAGGACCGTCGGCGACGACCTCTGGTTTGTTCCGTCGGCCAGAAACCTTCGTAAACAGCAAATTAAGCCGTCGGGTGAAACTGAGACTTCCATGGGCCGTCAGGGACGCCCTAAATGGCCGTCGGCGACGCCACCTGCATTCTCACTTCGCGAAAAACTTGATTTTTGAGTTGGGGACGAGTTATAACATGAATTTTGACTAAGAAATGGGAGTTACACATTGTTTTGAGTTTTGAACTTGATCTTGGAGCCATCTATCATCACCATTACACTTACCATTCATCTACCATCATTCCTACAACCCGAATCAAGAACGATAGCAACATCATCTTCTTGAATCGAAACCCTAGTTCCATCAATCCATCAATCCACTCAACCACTCACCATCATCACTCATCCTAAACCCTAACCCTCATCATTCACCATTCTACAAGTTCCAAGATGATTCAATTCAAGCTTCCATCATCCGTTGATCGTGCCATTTTCACCATGAGCGGCTAATTCCTTGGAGGTTTCACCCCGGTGTAGGTTATTGTAAGTCTAGGGTTTAAACATTGTTCTCGGTTTGAGTTTGTGACAATTTGCTATTTGATTTTGAAGCTTATGACAATTGTCTTGCATTTGTATTGAATTCATAAATTGTCGAGTGAAGATTAGATTTGACTTTATGAAATGTTTATGTGCAATTATGCCTTGTCTAGGTTAGAGTTTACATGTTCTAGGTAACAAAGTGCATTGTGGTCCGTTATTTATAACGTTGATAGCTTTTGGCACCTAAGCCTCGCGACACTAAATCCGTTAATCATCTTTGCAATTGATTCAAACCTAAAACGTGTAGAAACCCTAGGATTTCAATTACCGAACCGGGTGTGAACCTTGTTTTCCTTATATTGTTTAATCAATCAATTTCATTTCTTGCAACTTGTTAATCATTAGTAGTTAATCCATTCAATCATTTTAGTAATTTTAATTCACATCTTTCAATCAAACAAAAAAATACAAAAATATATCATTGCAAGTTTCATAAGCGTGACATCTTTTCATAATTCAATCAAATCCATTCGCAAACTACATACTCTTCTTGGTTCGACCCCTTACTACCATTAGCTATTTGTTAAGGGTAATTTGGGACTATAAATCTTATCTTTTACCGGAGCGCGACATTCCGATCAAATTTTGGCGCCGTTGCCGGGGAGTGCGTGCGCTTTGTGTTTGGATTATTGTTTGAATTTTTGTGATTACCTGTTTAAGTTGTTTAGTTTCTTTTTGCACTTTGTCTTTTTCCTTGTTACGCGGGTGTCTTACTTGTGCAGGTTAGAGGTAGTATATGCATACGCGAAACTCCGGGAGGACTTCACCTTTAGTCTACGAACCGAAAATCGAAAGAGTCGCAAGGAGAAACCTAGCAAGCCGGTTAGAAGCAACACTTGCTTCTAATCAAACCAACCAAACACCACAACACACACCGTCCATTGAAACCGATTCAATGGCGAACCAAAACTCTAACCAAAACCAAAACTCAAACCAATTCCAATACCGAAGCAACTTTAATCCCGCCCTAAATGTTCAACCTTTACCTCAAGAGAGACCGGGGGGTAACAACAACAATGGACCACCCACACCACCGTTTCAAAACCAAAATCCCAATAACACCCAAAGAACACCCCAACAACAAAACCTTCATCGACACAATTCCTTACCCTTAAACCTTGATGATCGAAATGTCAATTCCGACCGCCGAGGCAACCGAGATCGTGGCAATCCCGCGAACGAAGATCCATTCTTCAACATAGACGATTTAAGGAACGCCATCCCCGATGATAAGCCATTTAGTGTTCCCGGTTACCAATCGCCGGAACATGTAAGCATCCATACGGAAAATTCGGACGATGGGGGGTACTCTGATGATAGGGTTAACGATGATGAAGATTGGGGATATGTGAATAGGGGAAATGTCTACAATGCGAGAGGCTTTGAAGATGACGAGTTCGGCTATCAAAATGCCAACTTTGTGGGGGATGATGATTATGGGTACGGGAACGGGAACGGGAACGGGAACGGGAACGGGAACGGGAACGGGAACGGGAACGTGAGAAACGATGGTTACGGAAACAACCGTCAACCACGAAACAATAACCAACGGAACCGAGATGATGGGTTTTACAACAACAACAATAACAACAATGGTAACCCTAATCGGATTCCTCGTTTCGTGGGAGGTGGTAACCAAAGAGGTAACCAAGGTAGAAATCAAGGTGGGGATAGAAGAGGTGACCGAAGAGACAATCGAAGACCGGTCGATCAAGAGGTCAACGGTCCACAAGGTCGTCAACAACCTCCACGGGGAGTAAATGACCGTTTTAGGCCGGTGGTCACCGACAATGACTCTCCAATAGTTTGTGAAAGAAGGATGTTCGATTGCAAGCCCCACTACATCAACATACTTCCCCACTTCAACGGGAGGTCCAATGATGAACCGTACACTCATTTGGCGGAGTTTTCGTCTATATGTAGCACTATCGGGGGGCATAATTTTGAATTGGAGGAGGTCAAGCTTCGCTTATTTTAGTTTTCGCTAAAAGATAAAGCGAAGCAATGGTTTCTTACACTTCCGGCGAATAGTTATCGCACATGGGCTGAAATGCAACAAGTTTTTCTTGACGAATACTACTTAATGGCGAAGACCGACGATGCTAGAGATGAAATTCGGTCTTTTCGCCAACTTTCGAGTGAACCGTTACATGAAGCATTCACTCGATTCAAGGAATTGATCCGGAAGTGCTCACATCATCAAATCGAAAGGTGGGAGTTGGTTAAATGCTTCGTGAGGGGTTTGGATGATGAGACGTGGAACCGCCTTGAATCGACCAGCAATGGAACTCTATTAAGCAATCACGAGGATGACGATTGGGAGTTCCTAGAAAGAATGAGCAAGAGATCAAAGGCGAAAGAGTCGGCCGACCGAGCCAAAAAGCACCCCACCTCAATGTCTTGGCCCGATCGTGATGTGAATTCTAAGGATCGAATTGAAACGTTAGAGCGGGAGTTAGCTCGCATGAAGAAAAGAGAAGTGAATGCGGTGCAATACACCGTATGTGAGGAATGCGGAGACATCGGTCACCGGACCGAGAATTGTCAAGCCACTGTGGAGGTGAATCAAGTATATGGGGACCGAAGGCAATATGACATGAACTCCAACACTTATCACCCCGGGTTGAGGAACCATCCTAACTTTAGGTATGGTAATTCCTCCAACCAAATGAACCCGAATTTCCAATCGGGAAATCAAGGTGGGTATTCGCACCAAACTCGCCAAAGAGGTTACAACCAAGATGGTCACGGGTCAACGAATAATCTAGGAGGTGGTGGTGATTTGAATGCAAAGATGGATGTAATGCTTTCGATGATGCAAGAGTCCAAGAAAGAGAATGAAATTCGGGACAAATCGCATGAAGCATTAGCAAAACAAGTGGGCCAACTTGCGGAGGAAATGGCTCAAATGAGGGGAAGCATGGGAAAGCTCCCAAGTGACACTACAGTGAACCCGAAGCATCAAGGTTCAAGCACAAGCAACGTGAGGAATGCACGCGTTAACAGCCCAACCTCTTTGTTTGAAGCTTTGTTTCACTTCATTCGGAAAGAGAACAATAGACTTGCAACTATAGTATAGGAAAAAGCTTCTCTTTGATAGCGGTCATAGGGGAGTTCAGACGCGGTAAGTATTCTTTTAAATGATGAAGTTTGTAGTGTTGAAAGCATTCCACCACCACAATTAGTTGATGGTGTAGTGGAAAATATAAATGATGAGCCGGAAATTGAAAATGAACAAGAAACAACTTCACAAAGTAAAATTGAAAATGTAACTAAAAAATCTTTTTGTGAAAATTGTTTAAATCAACTTAACCCGATTAATGCATCAAAATTTGAAGAACGGTGCCCACCAAAGGACGAGAGGTGGGAAAATTTTAAATAAGCAAAAATTAATTTACCGTTACTCGATGACATTAAAAAGGTTCCGGCTCATGTGGAATGCTTAAAGGAGTTAAGCATCGAAAAACGGCACAACAAATTACCCGAACCGGTTGATTTGATATCTCATGTTAGTGCCGTTCTATCGAGTGCCCTTCCTCAAAAAGCTCAAGATCCAGGAGACCCTCTTATTCCAATTCAAATTGGAACCTTCAAAATTGAGAGGGCGCTCCTCGATCTTGGAGCTTGTGTGAGCATTTTACCCGGGAATTTGTATGACCAATACGATTTTGGTCCATTGAAAAAATTTGATACTCCCGTGGTATTGGCCGATCAGACTCCCACGCATCCACGGGGGATGGTGGAGGATGTGATTGTTAAGGTGGATGATTGCTACTACCCAGTTGACTTTTTGGTAGTAGACTATGTTGGGTGTGTTGAGGACACCCAACCGGTAGTTATCTTGGGTAGACCGTTCTTGGCAACTGCTAATGCCATAATAAATTGTGCAACGGGAACGGTAAGCATGAAGTTTGGGGACCGGGAATTAAATTTAAATGTTTTTCCAAATTTTACTAACCCACTTGGTGAGGATAAGTGTCCTAAAAAGGACATGAATCCAAACAAAAAGATATGTGCTATGGTTGGCAGGGTTGGAGAAACAAAGAAGAAGACGGCCAAGAAAAAGAAGGCGAAAAAGTCACCTCTAGAAAAGAAGAAGGAAGAGGAGGTGAGGAAGTTTAGACCATTTGGCAACAAATGGTATGAATCACCGGTGGGTGATTTCGATGAGTTTGTGAGCGGCAAGCACTCCATTCGACCACCATGAGGTGGTAAGTTAATTGTTGTTGTATACATTTTATAGTTAGTTTTAGTTTTTCTCCGTAGTTTTGTTGTTGTTGTTGTATAATTTGTTATTTCGTTTTAGTAGATAAATGAACGGGTCAAAAATTGAAAACTTTTACTCCCCCAATTTGATCGGAGAGTCGCGCTCCGATCAAAGATAATATTTATAAGCCCAATTTACCCTTAACCATGTGTTAGTGGTAGCAAGGGATCGAACCACGAAGAGTATGTGGTTTGCGAATGGATTCGATTGAATTATGAAAAGATGTCACACTTATTAATTTGCTGTTTATGAAGGTTTCTGGCCGACAGAACAAACCATAGGTCGTCGCCGACGGTCCTTTTGGGCGTCGCCTATGGTGCCTCTAAATACCATTTTTTGTTTTCTTTATAACTTCTTCGTTATAGCTCTGTTTTACGCACTGTTTTCGCCCACGTACTCGTAATTCAGCCCTCTATCATGCCATCTTCCAATATATTCATTTAAAAACCATTAACATCCCCCAAAACACATCCAATCTTCGTGATTAACCCGGTTTTGTTCATTTCACATCCCCGATTGATCCCGTTCGCTCCCGGTGCTCCGTAAACCTCCCGATTAGCTCCTTAAACTCTTTTAGTCATGTATTGTAGAACTTGCAACTTTTGGTACGTTTGAGACCATAGACCGAATACAAGCACGATAATGATTAAGGCATTAGGTAAACCCTTTTTCATTTTACACCATTTTTATATCCTTACCAAAAAAAATTTGTCCCCTAGTAGCCAATTTTGAGCCTAATTCTTTTGTTTGACCACCCTATAGCCCATAACCTTAAACCTTTTTCTTTTAAACCCGTCTCATGGAAATTCGATTATAGGAGTCGAGTTTGTATAGTTGTATTTAAAAAAATCAGAAAATGTTATGAAAAAGATGAGAAAATTGCTGAAAAAAAAAAGAACAAAAATACATGTTCTTATTTTGAGAAATAAAAGGGTAAAGTTATTGCCTTGTAGTTGATGTTTATAGTTTAGTTTTGTTTAGAGTAGTCTTTTGTAATAAAAATCGAATTTTCATCACCTTAGCCACTTTAAAACATCCTATTTCCTACCCTTAGCCTAGCCCCGTTACAACCCTTACAAAGACCTTATGACTTGTGCTTAGTATTCGTGATCGGTGGTGGAGAATGATTGAGTTGCAAGCCTATGCGGGTACGTGTTCTAATCGGTTTTGAGCGATCATTCTTTGAAGTGCTAATACATTATGAAAATTAGCCAATTTATAAACCGAGTGGAGAGAACATTGTGAGGGATGTGCATGAATTGTTGGTTTCACGGGCGGGTTAATCTTGGATAACCATTTTATATGTGAATGCATTTTACCGTTAAATATGTTGAAAATTGTAAAGAGTTTGAACTTCTGTATGACAATAGACCTTAACCTTCGTCTCGGGAATGGGGCGTGTATTTCTTGTTAGACCCACGTGAAAGTGTAAAACAGATTTGCTTGAGGGCAAGCAAAAGACAAGTGTGGGGATGTGATACGTGGTTGAAAACCGGTGATCGTTTATGCTTAAGTTGATGTTTTTACATAGCTTTTAATCTTGAATAGCCTACTTTTAATGGGATTTGTGTTTTACAGGTCTAAAAGAGTTTAAGGAGCTAATCAGGAGCTTTACGGAGCACCGGGAGCGAACGCAATCAACCGGGGATGTGAAATGAACAAAACCGGGTTAATCACGAAGATTGGATGTGTTTTGAGGGATGTTAATGGTTTTTAAAAGAATATATTGGAAGATGGCATGATAGAGGGCTGAATTACGAGTACGTGGGCGAAAACGGTGCGTAAAACAAAGCTATAACGAAGAAAACAAAAAATGGTATTTAGAGGCACCGTAGGCGACGCCCAAAAGGACCGTCGGCGACGACCTTTGGTTTGTTCCGTCGGCCAGAAACCTTCGTAAACAGCAAATTAAGCCGCCGGGTGAAACTGAGACTTCCATGGGCCGTCGGGGACGCCCTAAATGGCCGTCGGCGACGCCACCTGCATTCTCACTTCGCGAAAAACTTGATTTTTGAGTTGGGGACGAGTTATAACATGAATTTTGACCAAGAAATGGGAGTTACACATTGTTTTGAGTTTTGAACTTGATCTTGGAGCCATCTATCATCACCATTACACTTACCATTCATCTACCATCATTCCTACAACCCGAATCAAGAACGATAGCAACATCATCTTCTTGAATCGAAACCCTAGTTCCATCAATCCATCAATCCACTCAACCACTCACCATCATCACTCATCCTAAACCCTAACCCTCATCATTCACCATTCTACAAGTTCCAAGATGATTCAATTCAAGCTTCCACCATCCGTTGATCGTGCCATTTTCACCATGAGCGGCTAATTCCTTGGAGGTTTCACCCCGGTGTAGGTTATTGTAAGTCTAGGGTTTAAACATTGTTCTTGGTTTGAGTTTGTGACAATTTGCTATTTGATTTTGAAGCTTATGACAATTGCCTTGCATTTGTATTGAATTCATAAATTGTCGAGTGAAGATTAGATTTGACTTTATGAAATTTTTATGTGCAATTATGCCTTGTCTAGGTTAGAGTTTACATGCTCTAGGTAACAAAGTGCATTGTGGTCCGTTATTTATAACGTTGATAGCTTTTGGCACCTAAGCCTCGCGACACTAAATCCGTTAATCATATTTGCAATTGATTCAAACCTAAAACGTGTAGAAACCCTAGGATTTCAATTACCGAACCGGGTGTGAACCTTGTTTTCCTTATATTGTTTAATCAATCAATTTCATTTCTTGCAACTTGTTAATCATTAGTAGTTAATCCATTCAATCATTTTAGTAATTTTAATTCACATCTTTCAATCTAACAAAAAAATACAAAAATATATCATTGCAAGCTTCATAAGTGTGACATCTTTTCATAATTCAATCGAATCCATTCGCAAACCACATACTCTTCGTGGTTCGACCCCTTACTACCATTAGCTATTTGTTAAGGGTAATTTGGGACTATAAATCTTATCTTTGACCGGAGCGCGACATTCCGATCAGCACCTTGGTTTCTCGTCCCATGATCTCGACAGGCTTTTCCACGAAGTGTAATGTTTCGTCTTCTTGTAAATCTTCGAGAGGGACATGTAATTCCTGGTCGGCTAAGCACTTTCTGAGGTTCGAAACGTGGAAAGTCGAGTGGACATTACTAAGTTCCTCCGGTAGTTCGAGTCTGTAGGCCACTTTTCCAATCCTTTCCAGAATTTTAAAGGGTCCAACATATCGAGGCGCGAGCTTTCCTTTCTTGCCGAATCTGATCACCCCCTTCCAAGGTGCAACCTTTAGGAGTACGTGATCGCCAACGTCAAATTCAAGGGGCTTGCGGCGTCTATCGGCATAACTTTTCTGACGACTCCGAGCTTTCAGCAGATTGTCTCGAATTTGGGGGATTTTGTCAGTCGTTTCTTGCGATAGCTCAAGACCGGTAATTTGCGCGTCTCCGATCTCGTGCCATACAATAAGCGATCGACATCTCCTTCCGTATAATGCCTCAAATGGTGCCATTTGTATGCTAGAATGATAACTGTTATTGTACGAGAATTCGACCAAAGGTAAGTGCACGTCCCAATTACCACCGAAATCTATGACACACGAGCGGAGCATGTCTTCAAGGGTGCGAATCGTTCTTTCAGTCTGACCGTCGGTTTGGGGATGGAAAGCGGTACTTAGATTAAGAGTAGTACTGAGAGCAGATTGAAACGTTTCCCAAAGACGCGAGGTAAACCGACCATCGCGGTCAGAGATGATGTCACGAGGCGTCCCGTGTCGACAAATGATCTCATCGATGTAGATTCGGGCTAATTTTTCTACCTTAAAGTCTTCTCGTATCGGCAGGAAATGAGCTGATTTGGTCAAACGGTCGACGACAACCCAAATGCTGTCATGACTTGATTGAGTACGCGGGAGTTTCGTTATAAAATCCATAGCTATACTCTCCCATTTCCACATAGGGATCTCGGGTTGAACGAGTAAGCCATAGGGTCTTTGTTGCTCAGCGTTGACTTTGGAATAAGTCAGGCATTTTGAAACATAGATAGCGATATCCTTCTTCATGCCCGGCCACCAGTACTTGTAGCGCATGTCCTGGTACATCTTGTCAGCACCGGGATGAATAAAATACCGAGATTTGTGGGCTTCGTCCATCAGAAGTTGTCACAAATTCGTACGCTTGGGAAACCAAATTCGGTCCAAGTAATGAAAGATACCATTCGACTTATTCTCGAGTTGGGCTCCATCGTTTAGAATCCTTTCCTTCTTCAAAGTTCGTTCGGTAAAACAAGCATGCTGCGCGTCACGGATGAGAGCTTCGAGATTAAACTGGGCTTGGGAATTACGAACGCTATGTAAATAGCTTCGTCGACTGAGAGCATCGGCAACGACGTTTGCTTTGCCTGGATGGTAACGAATCTCACAGTCGTAATCGTTGAGTAGTTCAACCCAGCGGCGTTGGCGCATGTTCAATTCTTTCTGGTTAAAGATGTGTTGTAGGCTCCTATGATCGGTGAAGATCATACATTTGGTACCATAAAGGTAGTGTCGCCAAATCTTTAACGCAAAAATAACTGCATCGAGCTCGAGGTCGTGGGTTGTATAATTCTTCTCGTGGATCTTGAGCTGTCGAGAAGCGTACGCGATAACCTTGTCTCGTTGCATGAGAACACAACCAAGACCAAGGTTCGAGGCATCGCAATAGACTATGAAATCATCGTTTCCGACGGGCAGTGAGAGCACGGGAGCATTGCAAAGCATAGCTTTGAGAATTTAAAAGGCTTCCTCCTGTTTAGTTGTCGCAACCCCCGTCCCCTAACAACCCGGGAATGGTCGGCCACGGCCAGTTTCGGTGGTATCCGGGTGTTTATCATTTTGGCAGCGGAATCACATCAGGACCGTAGGTAGGAAATATTTTATCAGAGTAAAATACCACACTTTCATAATATTAAACACATGGGAATAATCCCAAGTTTTAAGTACACACATTTTCATAGGAGTAAATCCTATTTTATTTAATAAAACATCTCTTTATTTTAGGTAACGTTATAGCCACTTTTCCAAGCCTTCAGTGCTGTCCAGCTGGCTTCTATTTAGCTTTCACATTTTGTTACCTAAAACGCGTTTAAAAACATTTTGTCAGTGGGAAATACTGGTGAGTGAATCTCAGTTTAATCAAGTTAAGTAAAACCATTGTACAGTATTGAGGGCGGTCGCGTAATTACATTTGTTTCTATCTACTTAATTACCACCCACGATACTGTCAACCCGACTTGTGGTCATGTTACTCCTCGCAAGGTAGTAACACATTTTGTATACAAAACCCCAATATACCGACGATAATTGTAGAATACAAATACTCAATCACTGTTTAATATAGTATTAATTAAGTGAGGTTTTGTAAAAACAATTTGCAAAAAGGAGATTACTCACATTGCTGTCTTAGGGTTTTCCTTAAGGATTTCCTGGTGATTATCTATTAAATACACAAATGCACACGCGTTAGTATAATAACCCAATATTTACATTAGTAATACCCTCCCCGAGACGGCATTCCAACGACTACGTCGGGCAGAACCACGACAGCCGTTACGGAACCCTGGATCAATCAGGCAACGTATCTAATACGTAACCGGGGGTTATGATACTTACAGCAAAGCAGGACTTCGTTATTTAGGGGGGTATTATGCCCCAAAATAGCTTATACTATGTAAATTTTCGAGCGAGAAAGAAATGTGGTGAGAGTTGGGACTGAAGGCCGAAGGTCTCTATTTATAGGGTCTGATTTCGTCTTCGTCGCGCCCCGCGTAGAACTCGGCCAAGGCCTTCGCGGCCCGTAAGGCTCCCTAGAGTAGGGCCTAGGGTTGATGAGTCGACCACTAGGAATGACACGACTGGGATACGTGGCAGCTCAGGGGCTCGCCTAGTGTTTTGGCGGTCGCGGCCGGCGTAGAAGGTAACCAAAGGCTACGCGCCCCGTGAGAGACCACTAAATCTTGTTTTTGTTTTATTTTTAATTATATATTGTATTTTGAGGCTCAGTTTTCACATACGGGGTATATTTTAGGACATATAGGGATATTTAAATATATTAGGGGTGTCGAAAATTATTTTGGAGGGTTGTTATATCCTCCCCACCTTGTTTTAGAGCTCGTCCGCGAGATCTACTTGAACAAGTGTGGATATTTCCTTTGCATTTCTGATTCAAGCTCCCATGTGTATTCTGGTCCTCTTTTGGAGTCCCATTTCACTTTGACTAGAACTAATCTTTTGTGTTTGAGGTTCTTGACCTTTCTGTCTTCAATCTATAGAGGCCTTTCTACAAATTTTAACTGTTCATTTACCTCTATATCCTTAAGAGGTACTACCAGTGATTCATCAGCTAAGCATTTCTTGAGATTTGATACATGAAATACATCATGTATTCTAGCCATTTCCTCTGGCAGTTGTAGTTGATAGGCTACAGGTCCTATTCTTCTAATAATCTCAAAAGGTCCAACATACCTGGGGCTGAGCTTTCCCCTTTTGATAAATCTCACCACTCCTTTCCAAGGAGAGACTTTCAACAACACTTTATCTCCTACCTGAAATTCCAATGGCTTTCATCTGTTATCTGCATAAATCTTTTGTCGATCACGTGCTGCTTTCAATCGTTCCTTGACTTGAATGATCTTTTCTGTTGTTTCTTGTACTATCTCATGTCCGGATAGTTGTTTTTCTCCAATTTCTACCCAACAGACTGGCGTTCGGCATTTTCGTCCATAAAGTGCTTCGAATGGTGCAGTATTGATACTTGTGTGATAACTGTTATTATAAGAAAAATTTATCAATGGTAAGTGATCGTCCCAATTACCTCCGAAATCAATTACACAAGCTCTAAGCATGTCTTCCATTGTCTGAATTGTCCTTTCACTTTGTCCGTCCGTTTGAGGACGATAAGCGGTGCTTAGATTTAACTTGGTTCCCATTGCTTTTTGGAAACTTGTCCAAAAATGAGAGGTAAAACGACTATCTCTGTCAGAAACAATTGATAGAGGAATTGCATGTAATGAAACTATTTCATTTACATATAATTTAGCTAATTGTTCCATACTGAAAGTTTCTTTCATGGGTAGGAAATGAGCTGACTTAGTTAGCCTGTCTACAATCACCCAGATTATATCATTACTTTTTCTCATTTTGGGTAATTTGGTAACAAAATCCATTGTTATCAATTCCCATTTCCAAACTGGCATTTCTAACTATTGCAGCAAACCTGAGGGTTTCTGGTGTTCAGCTTTAACTTGTGAACAGGGTAAACACTTTGCAACATATGCTGCTATATCCTTTTTCATTCCTATCCACCAGAAATTCTTTCTTAAGTCCTGATACATCTTATCACTTCCAGGATGCATCGTATACTTAGACTTATGGGCTTCTTCTAATATACGGTGGCGTAGGTTTCCTAATTTAGGTATCCACATTCGTTTCTTATGGAATCTCCAAATTCCATCTGTTCCTTGTTCTAATTCTTTAATTATTCCTTTCAATTTTTCAGTATCATTCTTGATTACTGATTCTTGTGCCTTTCTAATTTGTTCATTTAAATCTACCTGCAGATTTAGTTTAAGTGAACGTACTTTTTTTGGCTTTTCATGATATTTTCGACTTAAAGCATCCGCTACTACGTTTGCCTTTCCTGCATGGTACTGGATATTACAATCATAATCACTAAGTATCTCCATCCAGCGTCTTTGTCTCATATTTAATTCCTTTTGTCCGAAAACATACCTTAAACTCTTATGGTCGGTGAAAATGGTGAACTTACTACCGTAAAGGTAATGCCTCCAAATTTTAAGGGCAAAAATTATAGCTCCTAGTTCTAGATCATGGGTTGAATAATTCTCTTCATGATTCTTAAGTTGTCTAGAGGCGTAAGCTATAACCTTTTGACGTTGCATCAATACACATTCATAACCTAACTTAGAAGCGTCACAATAGACTACAAAGTCTTCAGTTCCTTCTGGTAACGCTAGTATGGGTGCGTTGGTTAGTCTTTGCTTAAGAATTTTAAAGGCTTCTTCTTGTTTTGGTCCCCAATCAAACTTAACAGCAGTGTTGTAAAGATCGCTAGGCGCCAGTCGGGCGGTGGAGTACCGACTAGGGATTAATCGGGATTAATCAGGATTAATCAGGATTAATCGGGATTAATCGGATCGGAATTTATATATATAATTTTTAAATTTATATATACACATACATTAATATCAATATAATACTTAAAAATAGTTCAAAATTCAAACAACTAAGTTTAAAACATAGCTAATCAAGTATTTAAACATTCAATACACACGTTAATATCAATATAATACTTAAAAATAGTTTAAAATTTAAACAATGAAGTTTAAAACATAGCAATTTAAGTATTTAAACATTAACATATCAGTCATTGTCTCATGGAATATGTTTTAATGGGTTAAAAACATGTATTTTTGGGCCAGGTTGGAACTAAACAAGTTGGGCCATGTATTTAATGGTTAAAAACATTTGTTTGGGCCAGATTTAAACTAAAAAAGAGTGGGCCGACTTGGGCCGACTTGGGCCGATTTGGTCCGCCTTGGACCGACTAAGTCCGCCTTGGACCGACTAGGACCGACTACCGATTAATGGTCCGACTAGCTCCAAATTAATCAGTTAACCGCCGACTAGCGCCTAGGCGCCGCCTAGGCGCCGATTAATTCCGATTTTTACAACACTGCTTAACAGATTTACAGGTTAGCTTAGTCAAGGGAATGACTATTTTAGAAAAATCTTGAATAAATCTTCTATAATAACCGGCCAATCCTAAGAAACTTCTAACCTCGGTGGCTGAATGAAGTATTTGATTTAGATAAAATACTGGCTTTATTGGCTATTAACATGAAGGAATTCATGTAGATCCCACAAAGATCGAGGCGATTACTAAGTGGAAAACCCCTGAGCATAAAATACTGGCTTTATTGGCTATTAACAAATCCATTCCTAATACAACATCAAATACTGCCAGATTCATTGGGTAAAGGTTTGCGATAAATTTTTGATTTAGAAATTCTATTCTTGCTCCCTGCAAGATTTCAGAAATCTTAATGGTTTTTCCATTTGCTGTCTCTACTAGACATTCTTGTGGGAGTTTAAGTTAATGGTCGATTGAGAAGTTTGCAAAATGAAGTATTAATAAAACTTTGGTTCGCACCAGAGTCAAATAATACTTTAGCAAAAATATCATTAACTAAAAACGTACCGGCGATCACGTCCGGGATCATCTTTGCTTCTTCTGCAGTCAGAACAAATGCCCTAGCATTTTTAGTATTCTTGGTGTTTGCGGCTGGAGCTAGTTTTGGACAGTTTGGCTTGATGTGACCTTTTTCTCCACAGTTGAAGCACATTCCATTATTAGGTTTCTTCCTACAATCTTCTTCCTTGTGCCCTGGTATCTTGCAGAAGTTGCAGTAAGTAGAGCATTTTCCTGAATGCTTCTTCTTACAAGCTTTGCAGTACGGTGTAGAGGTAAAACCTATATTTTTCCCACGGGTGGCTGAATGCTTCTTCTTACAAGCTTTGCAGTACGGTGTAGAGGTAGAACCTATATTTTTCCCACGGGTGGAATTTCCATAACGGAATTCTTGGGTAAGCCTCTGAGTTAAGTTCCTCCTCTGGTCTTCTTCTCGTGTACGCACTAATTCATCACTCAAGGTGTTTGCTAGTTCTACAGCTTCTTCTATGGTTTGAGGTCTAGCTGCCTTGACTACATGCCTAATTTCACTGATTGATCCCCAGATATGACGGGAGATTAATACTGGTTCAGGGGATGCAAGGGTTGGCACTATCCTAACATATTCAAAGAATAATGTAGTGTCCCTTTACTATCCACTCCAGTCATCCTAAGGTTTAGAAACTTATTTGCTATCTGTTCTTTTTCATTGGGAGGGCATAATTTTCTTTCTACCATATTCTTAAATTCCTCCCATTCCATGTTGTAGATTTTATCACTTCCCCTTGACTAGAGGATAGTGTTCCACCATTCTAAGGCTGAATTCTTAAACAGATTGGAAGCAAACATTATCTTATCTTCTTCCGCACACTTGCTTATTTTTAAGACAGCCTCAGTCTTTTCTATCCAACGTAAAGCTGCAACGGCCCCTTCATTGCCCGAGAATTCCATTGGTTTACAAGACCAAAATTCTTTATAAGAACAACCATAAGACATGGTTCTTCTTCTTTTGGGAATGGGCACTAGAAGTATGGGTCCATTGTTTACGCTGTGTTCAGGTTCAGTGGGTCGTTTACTATCACGTTTACTTTTATTATCTGCTTCCTTAACCGTTTTGATAATATATGGCATTGCATCTAGAATTCCTTGTGCCACTATGTGTTGGATGGCACTGTTATCCACTTGGTTTTCATTATTGTTGTTGTTCGGGTTATTGTTATCCGGGTTATTGTTACTCTGGTTTTCATTATTCTGGTTTTCCTGGTTCACTTCGTTGTCCATCTGAATTTTAAACATTTACCACTTACTAATATCACAAAATAATGTTTAAGGCAAACAATCACATAACACATATTGATAAAAAACGTCGAACATTACGACTTACTCTTTCTTATATATTATACACCTAATACAAACTGGAACTGGAATCTAAAATTACAATACTAATATGCGTCACTAACCACAAAGTGGTCTATACTACGATAGATATATTATTAATATTATATAATATTTTTTTTTCATACACACATATTATATATATTTATTATTATATTATTATTACTATCACCATTACTGATATGGGTTTATCTAGAACTCCATATTACGTTCGTCGTACTTTCAGACGAGTCGTTCTCCGATCTGCCTCATCCTGTCACTGTTTTCTAAAATCTCCTCACCGAAGGTTCGGATTTCTTGCTCATTCTCTGCACTCGTTGGGGGTGCAGGTGCTGGTACTGGATCTGGATCTGGGTACTGTGGCATGGGTTCTTCCTGTCACACCCTGACTTTTGCGGAAGCGTGATTATTGGTGTGACTTTCTTAATACCATAGCATTCAATCATAACAACGCTATATGATAAAAACCATAAGATGTTCATCCATCAATTAAGTTGAAAATAACGTAACATACTTGTCTGAAACGTTGACACTAAATTTAAGTTACAAACCACAACATGTTTGAATGAGTTCATAAAGACTCAACAAAGGACCTTAACTAAAACCGAATTTAGGATTATGTATCCCGTCCAGGAATAGGATACATCTCCTAAACCCTACTACCACAGATGACATCCTTTATTTATGACGCAGCTTGAAAACATCCACACACCTGCCAGATCCACTTAGTTCCCTGAAATACATGTAATTTGAAAACATCAACAAAAGTTGAGCGAGTTCATGTGTTTGTGTATGAATAAACCTTTAAAGTATTTATGTATGTATGTAAGTCCCTGGTATGTAGCAATAAGGAAAAACAGATCACCAATTGGTTTGCAAGGCCAATGGTATGTGTGAAATGGTGCAGGAAAACTCAAACCTAGCGGAACTTTGCCACGACATTTGTATGTGGACATAGTCACCACATGGGCCACCCTGGTCCTCATGGGTGTGGGCTTGCTACACCCAAATAGATCTATCACTCATGTCCTTCGGTCCTACGATGAGGATTAATGGCCTTAAGTGTTATACCCACCTTTCACATGATCAAGCAGTAACCCTCCTTAGCTAACCATACCATGTATAAAACGTTTGTAAACAATTGTAACATGTATTTCACCCCCGAGGTTATAAAACTGAAAACAGTTAAAAGAAAAGGGGGACATAAACTCACTGTTTTGCGTCTTCGATACTCGTAACTCAAATCTCGTCAGCAAACACGACTACCTACAATGTACTAGGGTCTATTAGACGAACGGGCCGTGCCTTGCCTTAGTATTTATGTTCTTGAGTTACGTTTCTTTTATGCCTTCAATATTATTCCAAGTTATAATTACTTGTTAAAATAATAATTATTTTAACCTTAAATTATATTTAATTTTGGAATAATTGTTAAACAATATTTTGTAATAATACTTCTCAAGTATTTAGTTTCGTATTTCCTTCCCAATGATGGGGGTATCTCATACATGTATTTTCGTATTTGTAATATTTGTAATTCCAAAATAATATATTTCCAAGTCTAACTTTAGAAAATATATTTAACTTATTTTTATCCATAATTAATGTATTCCAAGAAAATATATATATATATATATATTTCCCAAAAATATTATATCTTCTAAAATTTCCAAGAAAATATATTTTTACTTCCCAAAAATAGTATATTTTCTCCTTGTTGAAAATATGATATACTTTGTAATAAAAATCATACTTTCATTTCTTTCATATCCAAAATATTATTTACCAAAAATATATTTATAACGGTATTTTCCGGAATATTTTGTAAGTTACGTTCTTGCGTTCGGTTTCACAATATTAAGTGCGTAACTTATATATATTTATTCCTTGTGATTTTTGGTATTATTTTGGATTGTAAATTCTTGGTATTTTGTTAAGTTATATTACTTTAAATCCAAAAATAATATAACTAATATACAAAGTATAGAAATAATCACACACAATGTGTAAATATATATTCTAAATACATATTTACTCATTTTTATTTATAAAAACCAAGCTCCAATATTTGTATTTTTGTAATAAAAATTATGGCAATGTTTATGTTGAAAACCATAGTTAAAACACACTTGTGAATATTTGTTTAGAAAATATTTTTCTAAGTGTTTGTATTTTTAGAAAATTTTGCCATAGTTTCCCTTAAAAATGGAGGTGTCCATGCTATTAAAGCATATCATTTTCTTTTCAAAAATCAACATAAGCAATCAACAATCAATCTATACTTACCATGCGCTAAAACAAAGCTATCTACATAATGATCATGAACTTGAGTTTTCATAAAAACTTGTTGTAACTTGGTAGTGTGTTTAGTAGGTTTAGTTACCTTTTAAAGTGTGTTTATTTCCTTAAAAATCTCATTCTTAGAGGATTTAGGTGTTTACAACTTACTAGATGATTTTTCCAAAAAATCATTCTTTTGAATTTTTCTTGTAAACAATGTATTCTTATACTTGTTTCACTACTAGAAACATGGTTAGTTTCTTTAAAAGACAATGTTTATGTACATCTTATTATTTAACTTGGTTTCTTTGGAAAACTATTTTAGAAATCATCCACTCACAAGACTTGTATTTTGTTTAAATCATCATCACATGAAAACAACTTTTATTATTCAAGTTCATGTAAACATAAGGCATGATGATCTTGGTCTTTCACAAGATCATCACATTAACTTACTAGATCATGTGTTTAATCACAATCTAGTAGGTTCCATATGATGTCTAACATCACTAACACAAATAATCAATCAACAAGAAGCAAATAATCACAAATCAGCAAGTATTCATATGTTTATAAGCTTATGTTAGAGATTCATGAATATGTTATTTAGTGTTCATCAAGTTTAACATTGTTCATCATCTTTTAGCCAACAATATATGAAGTATCAAGAGATCATAAGGGCCTTACTACTAGCACAAGGCTAGGGAAGAACACTTGATGTTGATGATGACAAAAGTGTTGGATAAAAGCAATCGGGAGAGGTCCTTCAAGATCCAAGACCACCAAGCTTGCTTAAACACCTTCTTGCATCATGTAATGAACTTGGAAATGGATGATCAATGGATGAAAGTGATGGTGGTGTTGGTGTGGTTCTCGGCCGAGAGAAGAGGGAGGAGAGAGGGAGAGATGGTGTTGAGAAGTGTAGATGATAATGATCATTCATGTTCACTTATAATCCAAATTTTGGGTATTAACCATTGTGCCATATGTCTCTTAAGTACACCACATAATCCTTTGCAAATCTTAGGAAGATTGAGCATGATCTTGGTGGGGTCACATGGTGACCGTCCATGAGAGGGGGGGGTATCTTGGTTGGGTTTTAATGTTTAGTTAGATGATTAGTTAGGATCTTAAGTGTATTGGTTAGGTGTCATGTGTATTTGATGTTATATAGTGTGTTAGGGTGTTCGGGGATCATAACTAGCTCAAAAACATTAAAACAATGCTTCTAGTATAATTTTAGTGTTTCGGGTAGTGTCCGGTTATTCGATTGGATACCGGTTCGTTAAAATGTCAAACTATTTCGTTTAGTAATCTTTAAGTACCCTTTTGTGACACTTTTAATTCCCGACGCTTAGGAAAGCATTCAGGACCATTTTGCCATATTTTTGCATGTTACTAGCTTGTTAAAATGCTGAATTTTGCTTAAATGTGCTGAATTCAGCACTTTAAGTGGGTTTTAGGCACTTTCCGGCACTTAAACTATCACCCAGTGAAGCAGTTTTATGGTCCTTACTTTCCTACACACTATACTAGTGTGAAACTTAGTCTCTGGCCCATACAGGGTCTCCAAACACTGTTTGTCTATGTACTGAACGTCGTCAGTATTTTTCTGAGTTATCCGCTAACTGTGCTAGCTGTGCTTTGTGCATCGTTTATGTCACTAAAGTTTGCATGTAAAAATGATCTGACAATATGTAATATGTGATGCACATGTAAGTATGATACAGAAATCAGAAAGCAGTCATTTGTAATTTAGCACAGTCATTAAGCACTAATCATGGTTAATTATATTGTACGGATACCTGGATTTTTGAAGGTTGTTGACGTGTGCGCGACTACACATATTTTTACAATGAAATTACACACGATTTGGTTTTAAATTTATAAAAGTGATTATTACTTTTACATCAAAACACACACGAAAGAGGCAAGTGTATCCCGTCATATATGTAGTAAAGTATCGGTAAGAACCAAGTATCGATCCAAGGAAATGGGCGGAGAAATAATACTAGACCTTTGTCACTAAACTACCGGTAAAAACATAAGTTGTTTGATTTTTAATAAACTAAAGTAAGCATAAATAAATACTTATAAAACAAAGTAGAAAATAGATAAATAGCCTTGCTTAATACACACAACCAAAGCATGTCAACTAAGTCGGTTTTGGCACTAGAAGCATTCGGTCAATTCTCCAATTTTAAGACAATTAGTATCCCTTTCGGGAATCCTAACATGACAATCATTCGGAAAGCTAAAACGATAAACACACTTTAACCACCTAAAATTGTTCTTTAACGTGCAATTGATAAATGTCTACGAAAATCTCTTAAAAATAAGTTAGTCATAAGTTAGGAGTTTTCTAACCGCACTTAATCAAGGAAAGCAACACCGATAAACACAATGCAACCACCGAGACAAGCATAAACTAGATTAAATCACAACCGAGTTCATTTTACAAACCTTACACACAAATTCACCAAGATAGCAATTTTGTCCTAAACTACTAACTGAGTTAACAAATCATGGCAAGAATTTATAACAACACCATTTAACCCGTTTAGGTCCTTACGTGACAGCAAGCTTTCTTGATTAACAATAATTACATTTTATTAAATCACTAACCATTTTTTAGTATCATGATGCACACATTCAAACCAAGCTAAACTAGTTAACCAAGTTCAAAGTTTACTAATACAAGATTAATTAAGCTTCATTTTTCAACTATCTTAACTAACCAAATACCAATCATCCAACACAATTACTTATAATCAAGAAATCAATATCAATAACAAGGTTGCAAACTAATCATCAAAGATTAACATAGAAAATACTTCCAAATGTCATTACAAACAAAGATTAACATACTAATGGCTATAATCAAGCAAGGGATTGTTGTGTTTTTGCCCAAAGGCTACAATAATACATAAACATTAATCTAAATTCTTGAAAGATTAACAAAATCATGGAAAGATTAGAAAACCAAACCATAAACAAGCATAAGATTAAGAATCTGGAAGATAACGAAACTAATCGGCCCAATGTGGCTTGAATCCGGGTGAAAGCAGAAGCCTCCAGAGTCTGAAAATCGCCAGAATCGCTTCCAAAATGTCCAGAGTTACGAGCAGAATGTTTCTGCAGGTTTTTTATATTTTTTCGATCTCGCACGGTCGTACACTTTATGGCACGACCGTTCACTTTTTGCATTATTGAAGTTACTGTGCACCATACCGCATGACGTCATCAGATCTTGACCAAATTCGATCTCGCACGGGCGTGCCATGGGGTGCACGGGCGTGCATCACCGAGCTGGGGCTGGTCATCGCATCCGCATGGGGGTGCGTTCAATCGCACGAGGGTGCGTTCCCGAGATTTCGTTGCACTCCTGATCGCACTGGGTGTGCAACGCCGAGCTGAGCTTTGTTGTCGCATCCGCATGGGGGTGCGTTCCCGGGATTTCGTTGCACTCCTGATCGCACTGGGTGTGCAACGCCGAGCTGAGCTTTGTTGTCGCATCCGCACGGGGGTGCCACCAGTCGCACGGGGGTGCGACCAGTCGCACGGGGGTGCGACTTACCCAGGTCAGAATTTTCCACAGAATGTTCGCAGTTCAGCCGTTTCGCCCGGAAAATCCTCGTTTTCACTATCATCTTGTCTGGTATGCTGTTTTAGGCCTATAAACAAAAGTATACTTGATTAAGTATCCGAATGACGGTTTTACGGCCGAAAACGCATAAAATGGGGGACTAAAATATGTATAAATTAGTGAATATCAGTTGTCACACTTCCTGGGGATATGGATTCTCTAGGATTTCCTTAATGTATTCATCATTATCATAATAGGGATCTAGAGGGTCCAGACCTGGGTAACCTGCTAGGTTCGGCATGGATTCTTCTGATAGGTGGTAACGTTGCACATAATCCCTATGATCATCAAACCACGGGTCGTAGTCTGGGTCTAAGGGATTGGGTGCTGGTATCCTAGGTATCTCTTCTGGGTTAAAATCATGCATTTAGATTTGATTTTCTGGGTTGTTTTCAATTTCCATTGGCTGAGTGGGAAATAAGGGTAATGGTTGACATGTTATGAGTTGCCCCAGGTTTGGGTCGGCAGCTGTGGTTGCTAAGATATGGAAGTTTGCTAAACTCCTATTGAGCATGTCTTGGGTGTGGGCATCTGTTTCTCTCTTAGCGGCTGCTAGAACTCGCTGCTGTTGTAACTTTTCATTCTCTTCCTACGCTCATGTGCTCCCCTACTGAACCATCCTCTCTTTTTAGGAGGGAATGGCTCTTCAGACTGAGCCTTAAACACGAATATCCCATCTTCATTGTCAGCTGAATACCCTGAGAGGGCAGGCTGTGAAGAGGTGCCTTCGCTCCTAGGTGAGCCGGACAACTGACGATAAGCGTCAGAGGGTCCTTGATCGCTCATACTGTAAAGTAACAAATAGTCAAATAACACACAACAATAAAATACAGATGTGCACGTATTTCCATAATTAATTTCCTAACGATTTGAACAATATCTTGGTGTCAGCAGAACACTTCTGTGGCTGAATCAGTGGCTTAACTCTGATACCTCCTTCTGTCGCAAACACCGTCCCCTAACAACCCGGGAACAGGCGGCCGCGGCCAGTTTCGGTGGTATCCGGGTGTTTATCATTTTGGCAGCGGAATCACATCAGGACCGTAGGTAGGAAATATTTTATCAGAGTAAAATACCACACTTTCATAATATTAAACACATGGGAATAATCCCAAGTTTTAAGTACACACATTTTCATAGGAGTAAATCCTATTTTATTTAATAAAACATCTCTTTATTTTAGGTAACGTTATAGCCACTTTTCCAAGCCTTCAGTGCTGTCCAGCTGGCTTCTATTTGGCTTTCACGTTTTGTTACCTGAAACGCGTTTAAAAACATTTTGTCAGTGGGAAATACTGGTGAGTGAATCTCAGTTTAATCAAGTTAAGTAAAATCATTATACAGTATTGAGGGCGGTCGCGCAATTATATTTGTTTCCATCTACTTAATTACCACCCACGGTACTGTCAACCCGACTTGTGGTCATGTTACTCCTCGCAAGGTAGTAACAAATTTTGTATACAAAACCCCAATATACCGATGATAATTGTAGAATACAAATACTCAATCACTGTTTAATATAGTATTAATTAAGTGAGGTTTTGTAAAAACAATTTGCAAAAAGGAGATTACTCACATTGCTGTCTTAGGGTTTTCCTTAAGGATTTCCTAGTGATTATCTATTAAATACACAAATGCACACGCGTTAGTATAATAACCCAATATTTACATTAGTAATACCCTCCCTGAGATGGCATTCCAACGACTACGTCGGGCAGAACTACGACAACCGTTACGGAACCCTGGATCAATCGGCCAGCGTATCTAATACGTAATCGGGGGTTATGATACTTACAACGAGGCAGTAACTTTGTTATTTAGGGGGGTATTATGCCCGAGAATAGCTTATACTATGTAAATTTTCGAGAGTGAAAGAAATGTGGTGCGAGTTGGGACTGAAGGCCGAATGTCTCTATTTATAGGGCCTTATATCGTCTTCGCCGCGCCCCGCGTAGAACTCGGCCAAGGCCTTCGCGGCCCGCGAGGCTCCCTAGGGTAGGCCCTAGGGTTGCTGAGTCGACCACTAGGCACGACACGACTGGGACACGTGGCAGTTCAGGGGCTCACCTGGTGTCTTGGCGGTCGCGGCCCGTGTAGAAGGTAACCAAAGGCTACGCACCCCGCGAGAGACCACTAAATCTTGTTTTTGTTTTATTTTTAATTATATATTGTATTTTGGGGCTCGGTTTTCACATACGGGGTATATTTTAGGACATATAGGGATATTTAAATATATTAGGGGTGTCGAAAATTATTTTGGAGGGTTGTTATATTAGTTCCCCAAACAAAAGGTTTATCCTTATGCGTAAGAGAAGTAAGCGGCACAACGATTTTAGAGATACCTTTGATAAATCGGCGGTAATAGTCTGCCAGTCCGAGAAAAGAACGGACTTCAGACAGGTTCTTGGGTGTAACCCAATTCTTAACAGCCTCGATCTTCACAGGATCGACATGAATTCCTTGACTATTAACATTGTGACCCAGGAATTGGATGTCCTCCAGCCAAAATTCACACTTGGAGAACTTGGCATAGAGATGGTTTCCATGGAGTAACTCAAGAACCAAACGTAGATGCTGCGAGTGTTCGGTTTTTGACTTGGAATAGATCAGGATATCATCGATGAACACGATGACGAAGCGGTCAAGAAAGGGTTTGCACACTCGATTCATTAGATCCATGAAAACTGCGGGAGCGTTAGTCAAACCAAAAGGCATAACAACAAACTCATAGAGACCGTATCGGGTTCGAAAAGCGGTTTTGGGTATATCATCCTCTTGAATGCGTAATTGGTGGTAGCCTGAGCGCAGATTGATCTTCGAGAAACACGTAGCACCTTGTAACTGATCAAACAAATCATCGATTCGGGACAAGGGATAGCGATTCTTGATTGTCAACTTATTCAACTCCCTATAGTCGATGCATATCCAGAACGATCCATCCTTCTTTTTGACGAAAAGGACAGGCGCGCTCCAAGGAGAGGTGCTAGGGCGAATGAAGTCTTTATCAAGTAGTTCCTGGAGCTGACTCGAGAGTTCGCGCATTTCAGAAGGAGCGAGACGATAAGGCGCTTTTGCAACAGGATTTGCTCCAGGAATGAGGTCGATTCAGAAATCAATATCACAAGTGGGAGGCAACCCCGGAAGATCGTTAAGGAATACAAGGGGAAAATCACGAACTACGGGCACCTGGTCTACCTCCTTAACTTCCTTTTTCTCCGCTACTATAATGTGTGCCAAGAAAGCTTGGTATTCCTTACGGAGATACTTGCTAGCTTGGACACATGACTTGAGTTTAAGTCCTTTCGAGGGAGTTTCGCCATACACACAAAGTAGATCACCATTAGCGAGCGAGAAACGAATCATCTTATCGAAGCAAACAACTTCAGCACGATTTTCGCGAAGAAAATCCATGCCTACTATGATGTCAAAAGTACCAAGCTGCATCGGAATAAGGTCGATAGGGAAGACATGATTGTTGAGTTCAAGCGTACAATCACGTAGAACAGAATTGACAGTGACGGTTCTTCCGGTGGCAACTTCAACATCGAACGTCGAGGGGAGATGGGCGCGTTTACGATTTAGGAGCTTTTCAAATTCAAACGATACAAAACAATTATCTGCTCCAGTATCAAATAAACACGAAGCATATATACAATTCACAAGGAACGTACCATTGACCACATTGTTGTCTGCTTGATCCTGACGGGCGTTGATGTTGAAAGCACGTCCGCGGGCTGTTGGCTGTTGTTGCGGCTACTGCTGGGGCTCTCGTTTCACTACCTTGTTTGGGCACATGTTTGCAAAAATGGTTGGGATCACCACATGCAAAGCAAGCTCGAGCATGAGCTGCGGGTGCAGGAGCTGCTTGATGGCCTTGAGGAGCAGGAAGTAGAGCTTGTTGAGTAGGAGCTTGACCTTGAGCTGGAGCTTGACGTGGACCAGTATGGCAGTTTGCGGTGAAGTGGCCATACATATTGCAATGAACACAGAACCGGCATGCAAGACCCACCGGGTGATGATAAGTACAAGTAGGGCAAAGCGGGTGTGGCCCAGTGTATGCACGCTTGGCAGGCGGTGCATTGACCACGGGTGTCGCTACTTGGCGGTGTTGAGGTTGCGGCTGGGCAGGTACTGTTTGGAGCGGGGCAGCAGTAACTGCACAGTTCTTGTTGCTGGAACTGCTGTTGTTCTTCCTCTTGCGACGTGAGAGCTTTGAAGATTGCGGTGCGGTGGTGGTTTTAGCGGTTGAAGCAGCGGTGACTTGATGTAGATTCTTGGCAGCTTTGTTAAAATAACCAGCCCTGACTCGCTTATTGTTGATTTCAGTGGCGAGCAGGTAGGTTTCCTCAATTGTTGTCATGTTTGCAGCCTGAACAAAGTCTGCAACGCAATCTGAAAGAGCACGGATATACTTCTTGATTGTGATATCTGGGGTAGTAACCTGACCAGGGCAGATAATACTCAACTACTTGAAGCGAGCAGTTAAACCAGCGTTATCTCCACCATCCTTCTTTATGTGCCAGAATTCATCCTCAAGCTATTGGAGTTCATGGGGAGGACAGAACTCTTGCATCATTATGTTCTTCAACTCATCCCAAGACAATCCGAAAGCTACATCGTTTCCTCATTTGTTCCTCTCGGCCGTCCACCAATCAAGAGCGCGGGATTGGATGACGCCGGTAGCATTGACGGTGCGCAGGTTTTCTGGACAGCCACTCTGGCGCAGGGTGACTTCGATAGAATCAAACCATTGATACATGGCCGTATGACCATCTTCGCTGGTAAACTCTTTTGGTCCGCAGGCTTTGAACTGCTTGAAGCTAAAAACAGCCTTAGGAGCATCAGTCCTGGACTCTTCCGAGGACTTGCTTGCATTCTCGTTCAGTTCACTGACGATTTGTGGGATGACTTTCGCCATTTGCTTAGAGACGAGAGCGGCGATGCATTTGTCATCATGGTTTCGGCGAGTAGCGCGAGAGTGGAATGATCCAAACGACGACATTTTCTGCAACAGACATCGCCATAAGACTCAAACACAATTTCGATTAACCCTAGTATAGTCTAGCGATTCACCATAAAGCTCAGGAACACATCGATTCACCAAATCACGTAGGCACATAATCACAGAATCACATATACACATAAACACATAAGCACATAGGCACATAAGCTAACCTAAACACATATTTTGTACGTATTCACATATCCTTCTCAGTACGTATAGCGATTAAGTATAGCGATTGCGATTAGCGAGCAGCGATTGTGGGTAACACAAGCGATTTGTCAGCGTGGTGTGAATTTGTGTGTTTTGGCGGAGCGAGAAACGTGGAATCGAAACCATCAGTACCACCATACTGTTTACCTCAAAACTCTAACAAATAAACACATAGACTTCATATAAAATCGATCATAAAAGCGATAAATCACAGAGTCGGTGGCGACAATTCCAAAATCAAATACGAAAATCGAGGATAGATTGTCTCGGGTGTGTAGACATTGACTACCCAAAGTGGTTCGACTATTCACAAGGACTTTAAGTGCACACTTTGGCCTTCGGGACTGTGCTCTCGCTTCAATTTGAGCGATCGGCACGCATCCTTCTAGTTACAGCGTGACCCCAAATCGTTGGAGTCCGTCGAGGATTTGGTGAGAGTTTTGTAAAACCATAATAAAGAGCGGAATAAGTCATCAAGATTCGGGTTTCACCCCTAACTTAACGACTTCATCCCTGCTTGTATGATAAAATCACAAGATAGATAAGGAGATTTGCGTCAAAGTATGGATTTCACTCCTGATTTGTAAGACCCTTAGTCCATTTTATACAATTATCATATAAATTTCGATTATAATAGTGTATTTAAGATTAAACATACACTAAAAAAAATTCGATCTTGTTAAAACATTTTACTAAATAAATATTTCAACATTTTGTAATTTCATTCACTGTTTAAACGTGACGACGAAACTATTCGCAGAAGCTTAATTCTTGAGCGTGTTCGGTTCCTCGATGAGCTTGATCGTCCTCCGGTAAAGCAATTCAAACCTATATTTCATAAAACATGAAATAAGTTAGTCATATGGTGTTTAAAACGAGTTTAAACGAGTTCGCAATGCATAAACAAGCAAACCAGCAGCTTTGGCTGATTTTTATACCCGTCGCGTGCCGCGATGGGATTTCACTAACTTGTCGCATGCCGCGACGACTCTAGTTTAACTCATTTCTAAAGAATGTTCACCCATCAGTAGGAATGTTATTAAATAGTAGTAGTGTTTACTGAATAGTAGGGGTTTTCACTGAATAGTATGAGTTTTCACTGTACGGTAGGAGTGTTCACTGTACAGTAGGAGTGTTCACTGAACAGTAGGGGTTTTTCAAATTATTCGACCCGTTCGTTATTTTATCAAACAAACATGTTTATTTGATCCTAATTTCTCATGAACCTCATAATTTCTATATTGTCTATCATATTAGGTTCATTTCACAGGTTTGAATACCTATTTAAACCCATTTTCGTTCATATGCTTATTTTGACCCGTTAAGGGTATTTAAGCATATTTTAGGCAGGAACTGCTTTCATTCGTTTCTAGCGTTATATTTCCACATTTCTTATCAAGTGATCTTCCACCACAACTATATTTGTGGTGGATTTAATGTGGTGATCTATATGTTTCGAGTTTTACCACTCGAATTATCATTTTACGGCAAAGACTCATATACAGTCATTTGACCTAACGATTCACACATTTCAGTTTTTATACTTATTCTAAGTATCTATTTGCTTATAAAACTCATTTCCAAACAACCTTTAAGGGTCGTTTGCTCATTTTAGCTTACAAGGGTGTTTTGGTCAATTTTAGTCCTTTTTTTTACGACGAAGGACTTTTAAATACTTGTTTGACCCAAATCCCTCTTTTTAGCTATGAGTCGGTTTACAACGTCATTATATTTTCAAAACACAATGACCATCATGTAAATCATTCGGTTTACATATCTAAGTAACCAAATGTCTATTTTTGACTTCATTTAACTCTCATTGAACCTTACGTTCTAAATGAGTAATTAACCTATTATACATACCTGGCTTGGATCAATATAGTGACCCGTTTTAATACCTCACTTTAATAACCGCTAAGTATTAGCAATGCAAATATCCATTCGATATTTGCTCCTGAAACCATATAATCATTCAATAATCATTAGATGATATTGTCAAAAGGTGATATTTTCACCTTTTGACCCGTTTGGTCTAAAAGACCATGTATCTGTGCAAGATGGTATTTATTATCATCTCGTCTACATGACTCGCTCCGGTTTACACCGTATGGTCATTTTATTTATAAACCATTTCTAAATGATTTTAACCAATTATGATTTTCGCCATAAAGTGTCTTTAAAAAATAATGGTTATTGTCAACGCGTGACCAATGTACCGTTTTGCCCTTACTAATTATGTTGGTTTACCCTATAAGATAACCACTCGAAACTCATTTTCTATTAGTCATCACATGACCAAATTATCATATTAGTCCGTTTTAACCATTAACCATGGTTTATTATCATCGTATTTTGTTCCGAACCGCACATGTCGTGTCGGAACATCATAATTCAAACAAGACTTTATATTATTCATAGCCTATAAAATCAATAGGTATTTAATACAAAGAGTGTAAGTTGTACTTACCTAGCATCCAGATTATGCTTTTCCTTCATTCTTGATTCGTTTGACCCGCTTCCTTCCCAAGCTTTCACCTAGCTTGTCAAGCGTCAAACTATCATCGTAAGTTGTAAGATGGTTAGACTAGTCATAATCATTCACGACTATTCCATCCTACGATCTTTATGTCGAAATTATCATTCGATCATATAAAAGGTCATTTTGACTTTAAAAAGTCAAACTGCCTATTAACATAATTAATTACACGAAGTAGCTCAACTACTTGTTTAATTACTTGGTCAATTATCCGGTAAGCATCATCTTTATGTTACCGTTTTAATCAAGTTCTTGTCATCATAATTCACCGAATTAATACACAATGATATTAAACATCTTTGAACATGAACATACCATAAATTTTTATCATATCATACTAAACTCATATCAAAGTAAGTATGATTATATACTTAAACACACAATTTGTTCAAGTATTTCCTGATTACTATCATGTATGATGGTTCTAATCATAATTATATCATCAAATTCATCTTATGATTAATACCCACTTATCCTAGTGTGGTAATTCATCAAATCATTCAAATCATAGCATTTTATGTATAATTTTCACTTAGGGTTTGGTTCCTAAGCAAGTATACATCACTAATTCAATCATAGGTTCAATAATTCATTCATAATTCGCGATTATGATGATTACTCAGATTTCACAACTTCACAAATCATCAAAATTTGACATACCTTATGATCCCCTAGCTTGAGTGATCATTAATTCACGTTAAATTGTGAATTTAGACTTCGTTTGAGCCTTCAGTTGGATGATTTTGCTGAAGCTAGGGTTTAAGCTCCTGGGGAGCTTCTCCTGTGTTCGAACAGAACACTCTCAACACACACTGAATGTGTGTTTTGATAAATCTTTTACTTTTATAACCTAGCTTTTCATTTATCCAAATTTGGCCCCTTTTGTTTGGTTAGTTATTAAGTAGGCTACAACCTACTTATTTCTAACAATATTTCCACTCATTAACTAGGTTAAACATTCCTAGTTAAATTAGTGGTTTCGGGGAATTTACGACTCAGTTTATTTTAAGTCCCGTTAACTCGGGCCTTTTATAAACTTTATTTCTCAAAAGCTTTCTTTTTCCTTTTTATTAAATATTAGGCTTATTTATTTAAAATCCTAATATTCACCGGGTTACTTTTACCATTACGGTAAATTACCCGTCTTTTAGTATTAATATGGTTTGATTACCAAACCCGTTTTCGGGGTGTTACATGATTCAACACAAATTCTCTTGAAAATAGTTAATCGAACAAATGATTTGGTCGAGAGTTTGCGGTTTTCACACCTATTCTTAACCAAATCATTCATTTGTGGGTGTATCCAGCCTTAGGAAAGGATGGTCTTACACCGGAACTGTAGTATGCGATGTTCGCGCAAGTGTGTAGTGTACAGCGAGTGCGAGTGAGAAATAGCGAGTAAGCTCGTACAATACCCATACCGGGCATGCACAAGTTGGTCTGTTGGTACTTAGACTATAGACTAGGTCGTTCCTAAGACACCGACCCAGACTAGGTCGAGTCTTGCCTAATTCCCTATAGTTATGGCTCTGATACCAATCTGTCACACCCCAACCGATGACGGAAACATTAGGGCATGGCACTGAGCGAAACAGATTGTCAAGAGAAATTCCATAACAACTAAATTACCAGATAGTTAATATTATGTCCCATACCATAACCTACCAAGCAATCAAATTATTACAGACATAGATATCCTCCAAACAAAACATGTTCCGACAACTCATATTTAATTAAATAAATTGTCTTTGTTTCTAGACTCTCCTACTTGGTTCCATCAAATAGCAAGCAAAGCACAACATCCTAAGCACCTGTCACATACGTTAACATAGAGGTCAATACACATAGTGTAAAGGTGAGCATACAAGTTTGATAGATATAATAGAGTTCGAAAGCGTCTACGCGTAACCAGCATGTAACTTGTATAATGCGAAGCTAGTAGGTTATCGAAAATGAAATATGCACAGACTAGACAGCGAGTTGTAGAATGCGCAACACATATCACCACTGCGACATATGAGAGGTAACCTTAACAACCCCCATCCCTGACAGGTGCTGAGTCCAAACAAATAGTACTATCGTTGCTAAGGCGTCATGCAACAATCACTGTGTTAACATAACATACAAGCATTCATCAAGTAACACGTATCATGCAGTAACGGTCATCGTATAAATAGTGTTTACGTGGTGTGTTTGATGTGATTTAGAATAAGTAACGTATGTAACACCCAAAAGTGCATAAAGCAAAAAGGGATCGAGTATACTCACAGTGATGGAAATGGATTGAAGAGAGCGCTAGAGTGATTAGCCTGAACAGTTAACGATAACATAAGCGAAGAGCGGTGCGTAAAGTGGTGAAAAGTAACCAAGTGTCGAACGGTAATCCGATCGGATGGTCATTCGATCGGATGTCAATCCGTTCGGATGGTCATCCGATCGGATGGCCATTCGGTCGGATTGACATTCGTTTGGTAAGGATGTGTTTGTGTATGATGGCTTTGAAGTTTTCGTTGTTGCATTTTGAAAACAGAGAAGTATCTCTACCCTTCAGGTCGATCGATCGAACGGTCGTTCGATCGAATAGCGATCCGATTGGCATGACACTTAGTGAGAACAAGTTCACAGCAGGATGGTCACTCGATCGGATGGCAATCCGATCGGATAGAAATCCGTTGAACGTGTTGAAAATTGTTTAAGTGTTGAACCTCAAGTGTAATCCGATCGGATTGCAGTTCGATCGGATGGCAATCCGATCGGACGACAATCCATCCCAACGCATCTGATCGTTTTGAACTTGGTTATTTTGAAGATTTGCGGTTTGTTCGAGACGGTTTGACAACGTACTAAACAACAGAACCTCGTAAAGTCCCAAGTCGCCCGATCGAACAGGAATCAACCAAATCCGATCAGTTTACTGGTTCGTGACGGTTGTTCTTGTTTAACCCGAAATCGGTTGTAACACCCCGTGTTTTGGAAGTCATAGTCAAGATTGAAGTCAAAGGAAGAAAAGATTGCTAATTGCGATCTGTCTCTCCTTGCTCAATTCCTGTTTTGACTTCTTTAACTTGTAATTAGTCTATTTTGTTATCGCTTTAGTTGTACTATGTGGAGTATTTATTAATAATCGCATAGTAACCGCTATTTATCGCATGTTTAATCGATTTATCACTATCGCAATCGCACTCGCAACTCGAATTTACGCATTTTGGTTATTGTTATACGTGTGTGTGTGTGCCTTATGTGTTACTTGTGCATGTTTATTTATGTTATGTGTGGTAATCAATCGAAGCGCAATCGAACTCAATCGCAATCGAATCGCAAACGCTAAACGAATATGAAATAAGGATGCTTGTATGTTGATATAGTAGTTGGGATTAAAAGTAATTTGACTAGGAAACGCTAACGCATTACAACGCTCGCAATCGCAATCGAAACGGCAAAACTCGTCGCACCGAACACTCGAACCAAGCGATTGATCGATCAGGTGACCAACCGATCGACCAGCCGTTCGATCGAGCTGCCGCTCGATCGGCCAGTTGTTCGACCGAGCTGCCACCCGATCGGCCAGCCCCTTTCCTTTTGGGAAACCCTATAAATACCCTCTGTCACCATCATACTTTCCACTTTTGGCAACTCTCCTCCGACCAGCTCATCTTCCTCACTTTTCTTCAGCTTTCTCGTGATTCCGGTAAGATCTCATCCTAAATCTTGTACTCCCTTAATCTACACGCACTCCTACACCTTTCTATCTTTTGAATCTTAACTTTTAACCGTGAAATCATCAATATTCAAGGTGTTCTAGGATGACGTCATCATGTGTTCTTGAGAACTTCATGTTTTGGCCTCAATCCACCAAGAACAACTTAGATCTAACCGATTTCCACATAAACAAACAAAGATCTTTCATAGATCTGAACATATTCACAATGAAAAGGATTGAAAAATGGTTTTCCAACTTTCTTTCAACTCTTTTACACTCAATGCACTCAAAATCGATAGAATCGGAGCTTGTGCCGACTTACTATTCATTCTTGTGGTTGTGTTGGTTCAAGATCTGGATTTTATCCACGAGACTACCGATTTCGGGTTAAACATGGAACACCATCTCGAACAGTTAACTGGTTGGATTTGGGTGATTCCTGTCCGATCAGGGGTACCAAGTATTGACAAGGTTCATATTGCTTAATACGTTATCAAAACGTCTCGATAAAACGACAAACAATCAAAACAACCAAGTGTAAGACAAACAGGTCGACCAGGACGGAGTGTCGTCCGATCGACTTATACCTTGGCCCTACAATTCATTTTTCAAATCAACCCTCAAGAGTTTTGGGAACACCGAACGGATTGCCGTCCGATCGAGTTACCACTCGATCGACCGACCATCCGACTATGTGATGTTTCGAAACTTCAACACTTAAACAATTTTCAACATATTCAATGCACAAGGGATGCCACCCAATCGAACAACCGTCCGATCGAGTGACAACCTGCTGAGAACTTATTCTCGCTGAAGTGCCCAACCTATCGGACTGTCGCCCGATCGAACGGTCGTTCGATCGATCTACCTGAAAGGTAGAGATACTTCAATGTTTTCAAAATTCTACAACGAAAACTTCAAAAGTCAAGTCATCATACACAAACACATCCTTCCCAAAGAAAGTAACAATCCACTCGAACGGTCATCCGACCGGACGACCGTCCGAACGGACTGTCACTCGAACAACGTGCTGTCCGATCGGACTACCATCCGATCGAACTGCTGTCCTACCCACTTGCACTCTGTATCGTTTTACGCGTCGCTTATCATTATGCTATCAATCTCTTCAGGCTAACCCTACTCTCTAGCGCTCCCTCCAATCCATCAACCGCCGTGAGTATACTCGAACCCCTTTTTGCTTTACGCACTTTTGGGTGTTACATACGTTACTTATACAAAATCACATCGAACACACTACGCAATACTTTAACGCTAACCGTTACCGCATGTTATACGTGACTTAATGAATGCTTGTTTGTTATGTTTACACATGGAATGTTGTCTACCTGCCTTAGCAACGATAGTACTATTAGCTTGGACTCAGCAGCTGTTCACTCAGGGGTTGTTAAGGACAATTACCTACATGGCTCACAGTGGTGAGTGTGTATCGCGAACTGCCTTGGGTAGTTAACCCGCAGTCATTGGTATCGATAGGTTCATGTCGATAACTAACATGCCGCATTTTACACTGTGTACGTGCTGGTTATGCGTAACGATTTTCGAACTCTATATGCTATTATCAAACTTGTATGCTCACCTTTACACTATGTGTATTGACTTTTACTTTAACGTATGTGACAGGTGCTTAGGATGCTGATTTGCTTTCTTTGCTGTGAAATCGAGGCTAGGAAAGACCTAGGTCAACAATAAACAATTGTCTGTAATGAAAATCTGAGTTGTCAGAACAGAACAATTTGACTAGATCTTTTCTGTAATAATTGTATTATCATTTATGACATGGTATGGGACGTGTTGCTTTAAATATTTGGCAAATATAGTTGTTATGGAAACTTCTGGACAATCTGTTTCGCTCAATGCCACGCCCCGATGTTTCCGCCATCGGTTGGGGTGTGACATCGGTTGTTTCCTTGATAGTAACCAGATCTTGAACCAACTCATCACTAAGAAAGAGTGGAAGATCAGAACGAGCTCCGATTCTATCGGTTTTGAGTGCATTGAGTGTAAAAGAGTTGAAAAAAAGTTGGAAAACCATCTTTCAATCCTTTTAACTTTGAAAATGTTTAGATCTATGCAAAATTATTGTTTATTCATGTGGAAATCCTTCAGATCTAAGTTGTTCTTGGTTGAATGAAGCCAAATCTTGAAGTTCATAAGAACTCCATGATGACATCACCCTAGAACACCTCAAATCCGTTGATTTCACGGTTAAAAGTTAAGATTCAAAGGTGAAAAAGATGAAGGAGTGCGTGTAGATCATAGAAGTACAAGATTTGGGTTGAAAAATTACAAGAATCGCGAGAAATCGAGAGAAAGAGGGCTTGAGTGCGGCTGGTCGAATGAGAGAGCTGTCACATCACAAGTGATGTGACAGGAGGGTATTTATAGGGTTTCCAAAAGAGGAAAGTGCATAAGTGTCGGATTGGTCACCGATCAGATGGCGGTTCGATCGGATGGCAATCCGATCGGATGGCCACTCAATCAGTTGGCCATTCGATCCAGGTGTCCGGCGTGTTGAGTTTTGTCGTTTTAGTTCGCGTGTTGAGCGTTCCGCGTTGCGATGCGATTTGAGCGAGCGATGCGATAGTATTACCCATTAGTTACACAAATAACCTAACTACTATATCTAACATACATCACTATAAATAACTTGCGTTTAGCGTTTGCGATTAGATTGCGATTGCGATTAAACACCTCAACATAAACATAACATGCACAAGTAACACATAATGGCACACACACGTAAAACAATATCCAAAACACGTAATTCGAGTTTCGATAAGTCGATTAGCGATAAACATGCGATTAAACCTCGATTATTAATAGATACTCCACATAATACAACTAAAACAAATAAATAATATAATTCGATTACAAGTCATTAACGTACAATCAATAGTTAAGCAAGGAGTGACAGATCGCATTTAGCAATCTTTTCTTCCTTTGACTTTGACTTGTACTTTGACTTTCCAAAAAGCGGGTTGTTACAGCAGCCAATCAGCATGCGCTAGGCTCTGCCCAGACAACTCCCACGATGAACAACTGTGTAGGACACAAGAAGTACAAAAGGACTGACGTGTAGCCAATCAGGTCGCGCCGTATACTGCTCCATGATCTCCACTCACAGCTGGTGATAGACTCGACAACAAGGACAACCGTCAGGCCATGTGGCACCAGTCACCATGCGCCAACGTCTCAACCCTCTGCAAAAACTAACGGTCATGTTAGAAGAGACAAACATGATATTCCTTGATGGCGACGTCTGGCGCAAGGCCCATCAGCCCATTTCCTTCTCCACACTCTTCGGCTATAAATACCAACCTCCAACCACAGGTTTAAGGATTGACTCCCTCATTCTCTCACACATAACACACATTCGTTTATTGTTCTTATACGATACTTATTCTCACGCCGGATGATGATTACAATGAGAACCCTCACCTCTGCTCCTTGTAACGAGTCTCACGGTGTTTTGTTTTGCAACACATACTCCGGTTGTAACCCGAGGAAACTAGTAAAGACTAAAGGATTAACCCATTTTGACAAGGACATTCCTACAAAGATAAACCTTTCGGTTTAGACTTGGTATTTCTTCATTATGTATCGTTACTAAATATCGTGCATATATAAAAGGATTTAAGTTTTCAGATTAACACTTTTGGACGTTCACTTTTTTAACACCTTGTTGATTTTTGTCAATTAGTACAATAAATATTGTTACAACTTGAGAAAAGAAAATTATCATCAAGTAACTTATCTAACCTAACATCTTGAGACATCAGCAATGACAATAACGTCAAGATCATACTTGGATGCACATTGAGTTTGTGTTGAGTTAAATTATGAGGAAATGTTGTTATATAACTCATGAGGAAATGAGGTAATTATAGAACGAACATGTACAAACACATACTAGTACACACTTAACATTTATGAGTCGTTATAGACTTATAGTTGTAATCTTATGGCATGTGCCATACGGTACGGATTAACTACAATGCATTCTTCTGTTTTGTAATGTTAATTGTTATCAAACGCTATATCACCTTTAACAATGCGTTCTTCTATTTTGTTGTATTTGACGTCTCATTATTGTCAAATTCAATTATTTATCCTTTATTGGAGCCTAGTGGCTCTTCATTGTCAAGATCCTCTTTTGACGCTGGCCACACCATCATGTGTGAGAAATCTAATCATTGAGTTCTTAGACTATGAGTAACGTAACGATATTTTGATTGCCCATATAACTGATATGGGATAAGTCTCATACCTTGCAATGATTTCGATTCATAATAATCGACCCTCCTTAAGGGCCAACGTCCTCGTTGGTCACGACTGGCTCTCTCCAGGCCACCACTCCGAGTTTGGCTTTGATACCAATATTACATACCAAATGAGAGAACTCAACCCAAAAGACTAGTCTGGTGGGTGAGAGAACCCATTTGGTATATAAACCCCACATTGATTGCCCATACAACCGATGTGACCAAGTCCCATACCTTGCAATGGTTTCGATCCATAACAATCCACAAAGTTGATAAGAAGGGATTTGTGTTGGTTGCCACCACCTTCTAACATATTATGTGAAGATGAATTCATATATTAACCACATGGTTCCTGTATCAGGGTTTCTTTTATATATTAATGAAAAAACTATATTGGTTAAACAATTGTTGTAAATAAAAAAACATAGCAAAGATAAAGAGAGTTCACACCATTAGTCATTATCTTATCAATATCATTATCTTATCAACTACTACAATCATAAGTGTCGGCGCCGACACTTCAATAGTTTTTTTTTAAATGTGACTTTCTATGTACTGGACCTATTGGTTACCGGGTTCATGTCGAAGACAATCCCCCGTCAGCCCCGCACTCTCGGACGCGATGTTCGATCGGGCCCCGGCCGCCGCGCAAGCTGACTTCCGCCCGGAAACCATACTGCCCCCACACGAGAGACTCGCTGGGGTAACAGCTGGGTAAAACCGGGTTGCCCTCAAGACCGCACCATGCCTCAGTAGGATAGGATCCATCATTGGGACGTCCCACCCCCCGTATGCAACACCCGGGGATCGAACCGGCGACCTCCAAGGAGGAAGCCGGTCCAACCCAAACCACATGGGAATTGCCAAGTGAGCTAGGGGCGGGATGACACTTCAATAGTTCTGCCCCTTTATTGGGCTAAATGGGCGGCAACTTCAATAGTGTCAGGCAGCTGCCTGGCACTCCCCTATTGACCTAACATATTTACGATTTTATCCCATTTTAAAATTATGATTTTGCCATCTGTTAAAAATTATGTTTTTGCCCTCACTTAAAAATATAATACGCTTATGCTCCCAGCCAAATATTTCAATTTTGCCCCCCGTTAAAAATTACGATTTTGCCCTGTTTCAATTTATAGTTTTGCCATTAGTTTTTTTCCCTTAAAAATACGATTTTCCCATCAGTTCAAAATTATGTTTTTACCCCCACTTAAAAATAAATTTACGCTTTCGCTCCCAGCTAAAAATTCCAGCTTTGCCCTCGGTTCAAAGTTACGATTTTGCCCGGTATAAATTTATAGTTTTGCCATTAGTTTTTTTTCTCACAGCCAAGTTACGATTTTACCCTCACCTTAAATTTACATTTCCCAATCGTTTTTGTTTGTTTTCCTGGTGACATTACAAGTTTGCCCCCAGTGTAAAATTACAGTCGTGCCGACAACTTCCTGGCACTCCCCCATTGGTCCATTTAGTTTACAATTTATCCCCTAATTAAAATTATGATTTGGCCCTCAGTTAAAAATTACGTTTTTCCCATCGTTTTAGTTTTTTTTTACCATAACTATAAAGGTTTTGTGTTTTAATTGGTTTACCCGATTAAATTTTTTTTCGTGTCAAGGAGTTACCTAACACTAGTTCATTAGTCCGGAAAAATTACCGTTTTACCCTGAGTCCAAAATTACGGTCTTATCATCGTTTTTGTTTTTTTTCCTAGCAAAATTATAGTAGTCTTTTTTTAATTGGTTGAGAATTATTCGGCCATCGCCCAGCAACGCGGACAGCGCATCTACTAGTTACCAACATAACAAAAGGTAAATAACTTATACACTTAGATACAACCACCATCAAGAACCTCATATACTTATGTGTGTGAACATATATGTTGATGCTTGTATTCCCTTTATAAAGTATTTATTTTAATGATGTTAGTATTACAAACATATAGGTTAAATATCACCTACTAAAAAAGGGTAGTTGCACGGTACCCCTGACCGCGGAAGGGATCTCCCTTCCCAGTTCACCACCCGACAAGGATCCCTGGCGGCAAATACCCATAGCCATCAAAGAGGGGTAAGAAACATGTTTCGAACCCGAGACCTCGAGTGTCCTCGGTCCGGCTTTAAAGCGGGTGTCGGTGGCCACCAAAGTGGCACTAATGGGAATTGAACTTGGGTCTCCATTGAAGAACCCAAGTCACTCCACCACTAGGCCACTTGTGGTGGTTAAATATCACCTACTAGGGTGAGTAAAAAACCGAATTAACCGACTCATAACCGAATTAACCGATAAAACTAGACCAAATAAAAACTCGGTGGGTCGGTTAATGATTTTTCTGAAAACCGAAAGTAACATGTTGGTTATGGTTATCAATGTTTCTATACCCACCATAACCGAACCAAACCGACATGTAGTAAAATCTTTGTTAGATTTAGGACTTTTCACCATTTTTTAATATTTGATGTTTTTGGTTGAACGATTTTAGTAGTTATTGGTAATTTCATATCGTTTGAGTTGAATGTTTATATGAATTCATAGAATATATCATATCACTTTGTTTGAATATTCGGCAATATAACCGGTATTAATATTATATATTATATGTATTTTTTAATACTATATAATATGCTAATATTTAGAAGTATGTAATAACAATTTATTCAATGTTCAAAAAAATTAAGCTATTTTTAGCTAGGCCTAAATTAACGGTGAACTACCTATAACTGACCCGCTATAACCTTTAAAACCGATTAACCACAACCACCATAACTGATCGGTTGTAGACTATGGTTATGATTAGGGGTGAGCAAATTAACCACCATAACCGATAACCGAACCACTAATAACCGATAACCAATATAACCAATGGTTATGGTTATGAAACTTTGTATAACCGCTCAATCGGTTATGGTTATGGTTATGAAGCTTTGGTTAACCTAATATAACCGAAACCGAACCGAAGCTGTGATGTTAACTTTATATAATAGATTTGTGTTTTGCAAAACCATATAGAGGGTTTTTGCTGAGATAAAAGTATTTAGTAACAAAATGATCTTGATGTAGATGTCATTTATTTTGATAAAGAATTAAGGTGTTATGGCCATAAATGTTTTTGTTTGAGAATTACCTTATTAAAAAGAACTCTAAATCGGTAGTTTAACCAAAAAGTTTAGTCTTCGTTGTCTTATAAAATAGGCTCAAGCTAAGTTCAAATCGTGCACAACCCTATTTATTTCAAACCTTGCTTGGTTACTTAACCGAAATTAACCAAAACCGAACCATAACCGACTTCATAACCGGTTAACCATAACCGAAGTTTGGTTATGGTTATGGTTACCAAAACTCCATAACCGAACTAGCGGTTATAGTTATGGTTAATAGTAAAAACCGACCCAAACCGACCCATACACACCCCTAGTTATGATGATCCATTAATCGACATTGCGGTTATGGTTATGGTTTTAGGTCAAAACCGACCCACGCACACCATCACCTACAACAATGATGTGTTCATATAACTGGCCTCCCATTTGTTGGATCACCAACACAACATCACAAGCAAAAATCAAGAATCCATTGAACTATTGAAGCTACACAGTCGATGTCACAAACTTGTTGAACTTGTTGCCCGACTACCTGCCATTGCTTTGTAATTGTCTTTTTTCGTGTGGAATGAAATTTAATTTTTTTAACAAAAAAAAAATGGTGGATTGCCCAACAGACAAACATTAAGGCTAGGGTCGATGTTACAGTTGGATTATGCATCAACCGTACAAGTAGACACTAAGTCTCATAAACTGGATCAATATCATTATTCATAGTCGATGCGTTTGACCATAGGTCAACCATAAGGCTTCTAAACGAATTTCAGCCTTCAACAATATACTCATGTCGCCAAACTAGTTGTACTTACAGATTTCCTTACTAAAGTGGATATGACATAAATATATATACCAACGAATATACTTGTGCATGAAAATTTACTTTTTAAAACCACTAAATAATTGTGAAAATGCTTAGCTTTATGAAAGTTGGCTTTACAAAATGCATGAGTCAAAGATGATTCGTAAGGAATCTTCAAACAAAAATATTTTAAAACAAATTGGTTAATAAAATTTTGATTATAAAAATTTAGAAGCAATATATTATATAAAAAAAGAGTCAATGATATATAATCAAAGACGCTTAACAAGTCAAGCTTTGAGGTTTTTTCCACTTCATCAAGATTCAAGACCAATTCCATTTAATTATAACCGATTTCCTCAATGGTTCACATATGATCAAATGTTTAAAATTAGTTATAGACAAATTTGGATGGATTTATTTTCGAATAAAAAAAGGGACATCAACTGATGGTGTATTAGGTGACCCAGGATGGGTACGTGATACCAAAGTATCACGCGTGGAACAATACCACACACCGCCGCCACTCACATCCACCACGCGTGGAAGAGTTAACGCGTTGTGGTGGTCACGCGTTGAAAGTTTGGAACTTTGTGTATGGTGGGTTGTACTCTAGTGCTGAGGAGTTGTACATTGATGGAATAAATAAAAAGGTTGTGAGTGATGACCATTTCCACTAAAAAATGTTGTGAGTGATGGAAATAATGGTTGATGACATGGCAGAACCTGATTGGATGTTGTGAGTGATGAAATTGTTTGTGAGTTATCCCACCCCTACCCCCCTTAGCTTGTTTTCGCATTGTTTCTTCTTGGGTGTTTAAGTAACATTTGTTTCTTGTTTGAACACTTGAACAAACTTTCTACGCCCTAAAAATACAAAAGACTTGCATATAAGAGTGATGGGCTTGGCTATACAAGAAACCCCATCTTTTTTAAGAAACTATGCAAACCCAATATCATCCATTGATTATGTTTCATCACACTTGATCAATGGCTCTCATAATTTTGGTAACAATTAGATTTAAAAGAAATGTAATAATACATAAAAGTCAACTGGAAGGGCATTTTAGGTAGTATATTCCTTCTCTTTCCATCCTATCATCTCTCTTTAACGCACCTCTCTTTCTCTCTCTTCATATCCCATTCAAAATCACAATCTCTCAAATTCCCTCTCTCTAAAATCACAGATCTCATGACTTTCCCTTCTCTCTACACAACACTTACAACCTGCAAAGCCTAGAGAGAGAGTGAGAGCCGTGAGAGAGAGTACCAGAGAAATCGAAAGAGAAAGAGAGGTGGTTGCAGATCAAAGCATGATTCAGTTGCAGAAGACGATGGTGGTTGCAGATCTGGTGGTTGGTGGAAGGTGGTGACTGGTTCATTCTGGGGTGTTGGTGGTTGATAGCGGCGACAGTGGGTGGTTATAGAAGGTGGTGGAGGGTGGGTGGGTGGTGGCGCCGGAGTTCGGAACGTCGTCGGAGTCAAGATCAAGTAATGGTTAATGTTCTCTCTCTCTCTCCTCTCCTCTGTCTTCAATCAAGATCTAGTAATGGTTAATGTTCATGTATTTTAAATAAATCGAAAACTTTAGGATGAGATTTTGAACGAGATTTTTTGTTGGTTTGGTTGCTTGTTTGGGGATTTTGATCTTAACAATAATTGTTTTTTTTTGTTGGTTTGGTTGCTGGTTTGGGCTTTTAATCTGAACAGTAAGTGTTTTTTTTTGTTGGGTTGTTTGATTTACAGAAACAGACCCATAACATGTGTTAAGCACCTGTTAGAATGATATATAACGTGTGTTGATTTACAGAAACAGATCCATAAAGATATTCAATTGACAAGCTGGATGGATGTAGGCGACGTTAATGCGGGGACATTGAATAAGTCAACTCTTTTGGGAAAGAAGTTTTCGTTCGTTTATAACATGTGTTAGTGGTTCATGCTGTAACAGATCCATAAAGAAGCTTTCATGCTGTAACAAGTTTTCGTTCGTTTCTAACATGTTTTGCACATTTTGGAATGTATAACATGTGTTAAGCCTCTGTTATAATCTTTTTGTAACCTGACATGTATTCATGTATAAGCTAGTGGTTTACAAAACACCATGATGTGTATATACTGATCTAACATGTGTTACAATGTGTCTGTTCGGAACATGTAATTGATTAACATGTGAGTTTAATGGTGAGCTTAGTTAATGGTGAGCTTGATTAACAGTCGACGGGAGCGATGAGTTTAATGGTGAGCTTAGTTAATATCGTAATCTTGTTGTAACCCCACTTGTATACATATGATAACATGTAAGCATCCATTATAACCCGACTTGTATTCATGTATATTAAAAGTGGTTTGCAAAACACCATGATGTGCATATACTGATCGTAACACGTGTACAAGTTAATATGGAACATACAAGTTAATATTGTAACACCGTATACCTGGGATAACATGTGTTAAGCCTCTGTTATAATCTTGGTTTAACCCAACATGGTGTCATGTATAAGCTAGTGGTTTCCAAAAGACTATTAACTTGTATAATCTTGGAACATACAAGTTAATATTGTAACACCGTAACCCGACTTGTATTCATGTATATGAAAGTCACATCCTTTGGGAAAGAAGTCTTCGTTCATTTATAACATGTGTTGGTGGTTCATGCTGTAACAGAACACCATGATGTAACCTGACATGTGTTCATGTATAACATGTGTTAAGCCCCTGTTATAATGATATATAACGTGGGAAAGAACTCTTCGTTCGTTTATAACATGTGTTTGTTTTGCACATTTTGGAATGTATAACATGTGTTAAGCCTCTGTTATAATCTTTTTGTAACCTGACATATATTCATGTATAAGCTAGGGGTTTACAAAACACCATCATGTGTATATACTGATCTAACATGTGTTACAATTTGTCTATTCGGAACATGTAATTGCTTAACATGTGACAAGGGTGAAAACAGTCGACGGAGGCGATGAGTTTAATGGTGAGCTTAGTTAATATCGTAATCTTGTTGTAACCCCACTTGTATACATATGATAACATGTATTCATGTATATGAAAGTGGTTTGCAAGTTAATATGTGTACAAGTTAATATGGAACATACAAGTTAATATTGTAACACCGTATATGAAACATACAAGTTAATATTGTATAAAGTGTGTTAAGCCTCTATTATAACGTGTGTTAAGACTTCCAGAATGGACGCATAAACTCCAATAGTAACTTAAAAACATAGTAACTTAATAACAACATAGTATACCTGATATAACGTGTGTTAAACCTCTTTTATAACGTGTGTTAAGACTTCCAGAATGTGTTAAGTCCATACCGTTTTAACATCATGTACTAGATAAAACAATAAGAGTCTCACATTACATATTACTAGTAAACGAAAATACATAGCACTAAGAAAATGGTGGAGCTTCCTTTGACAGTCTGCCTTAGCTTTTCAGCGGCTACCTTTGTTGCCTTAGCTTTTCAGCGGCTACCCTTGCTTTATTGTTTGGGCCGGTCTTGAAACGGTTTGTAAACATGTGGGTGTGCGTATGCCAGAGAAGTTAAAAAAATGTGTTTTCATGTTACACGTAACACGTGTTACGTTGTACATGGGTTTCATGTCACATGTAACACATGCATGTCCGAGAAGTTCAAACTATAACACGTGTTAGTTGTGTTGTGCTGTAACATAAACATGGTCATGATCCTTGAGCATCTGATCCACGTTTAACGAAACCAACGGTCCTGAGAATTGGATCTTATTTCCCTTGTATCCATCACCGTCTAATAACAAAAAGATAAGACAACTGTTAAGTCGTTAACCAGACATAAATATTAACACATTCATAGCCCCAAACAACATCACAAAAACAGTTACTATTCATATCAAAAGCCCCAAACAGAGCAACCAAACCAACAAAAAACAGTTACTATTCAGATCAAAAGCCCAAGCAAGCAACCAAACCAAGCATAACTTTTTAACACAAAAATAAAAACCTGCAAATTACATAAACATTTACCCCTTTTAAGAACCATTTTAACAAAAAAAAATCATGTTTCATCTCTAAAACAACCATTACACAAAAACCTATTAACAACCAGGTTTTATGAATATTTTTTAATATTTCAAGTGTAAAAAATGGAACCAGACGTTGAATATCATCTTATAAAGTCCATACTCCATACCTATATCATTTTTAAATTCAATATTTTATTGGTTCAAATATTTAAAGTTCATACCTACATGCTCAAGTTATCAACTAACATAAACTCCACAAAATCATATTGCATAAAACTAACATAAACTCCATACGAAAAACCCAGAATCAAACATATGTTGCATAAAACTAAAAGAGTGTAAAACTCACAAATATCAAGATCTGAAACAACATATACAAATCATATTTTATATAAACTAAAAAAGTGTAAAAACTCACAAATATCCAGATCTGTAACAACATTATGAAACATGTGGACAAACGAGATCTAAACGGAAATGGAACAAGATCTGGAAGGGGTTTTCACGTGGATCTGACTTCATATATTAACATCTTCATCACAAAACCACGTTCTTCATCAGGGATTGATCGATCTGATTTTTGTTCTTCATTTCGGTCTAAATTTGATTGGTAAAATGTTGGATTTCTTCATCAGGAAAAATGATACAAAAAACATGGATAAGAAAGTGAAATAAGAAAGAGAGAGTTTGATTTTTTTGATGCTCTACAAATGACAAATAGAGAGTTGGTGATCTGACAAGAGGAGACAAGTGAAAATATAAAAAGACCAATGTGCCCTCAAAAGCAAAAAAAGAAATAAAGATGGCTGGGACACGTGGATAAATGTGGACCATGCATTGGGTTTGCAAGGTTTTCTAAAATTAAAGGGTTTTTCATATAACATTACCCTAAGAGTGATCATAAGCCATTTAAAGATTGAGAAAAACTAATCAAGAGAAGAACTGCTTGTTAGATTAATTGTTTCACCCATCTCCATGAACTTGCATCAAATAGAGTTGATCCCTTTTTTTTTTTTTGAAAGTTAACTTTTATTCACAAGCAACCCTCAACCGAGGGAAGCCCACAACAAAAACCCAATTACATCAATTTGAAAGAACCCCAATCTCTCGAAAGAATACCTCTATTTTTTGATCTATTATGATACCAATGGAATCCTAAAACTTTTATATCTTGAAAATATCTAAGATTTCTTTTCTTTTGTTATTGAATCTTCTATCGTTCCTGGCCGACCAAATGCACCAACAGCCGACAATGATGATACCTTGGAGGGCTTCACTGGCCGTCTTATCCAAACCGGCGTGTTCGTGAACTAAAAACAGATCTTTGATAGAGAAAGCATATATAGGACTAATCTTGCACCATCGACTAATCATACTCCAGATATTTGAAGCAACAAAGCACGAACAAAAAAATGAGTGGCCGACTCCTCTCCGTCTTCACACAGAGGGCACAAAGGATCACTGTTGAAGCAATTCCGTTTAATAAGGGAATTAATCCCTTTCAAAGCTCCCATATCAACCGATTTACGAATCATACTTGAAAATGCCTCCGTTACTAATAAAATCAAGAAAGGGGAGATAGGATCCCCTTGTTTCATACCCTTAAAGCAATTAAACTCGAACGTCGGGGACCCGTTAACAAGAACCGCCGTTCGGGCATAGGATAAGATCCCGTAAACCCATCGGCACCAACGAGACGGAAAACCCAGTTGAGACATCACCGAAACAACGAAGCCCCAGTTGACGTTGTCGTATGCTTTTGCAAAATCGATTTTGAAGATAAAAGCTTTATATTTAACCTTCTTACCTCGTTCAGGATCAACGGACCATCCAAAATCATCCTATCTTTCAAAAACGCCGTTTGGGTATCAGAAATGATCGAACCGATAACCTTTTTAAGTCTATTAGCTAGCACTTTGGACACCACCTTATTTAAAATACCCACAAGAGTGATGGGCCGGTAATCACCTAAGCCTTCCGGATCTTTAGTTTTAGGAATAACTAGAATATTGCTTCGCGCGCGTTGCGACGCGGGCAACGAAGGAAGAAACAACATCGTCAAGACGTGTTATGTGAAAATGATCTCATCTATTTATGTGAAAAAGACATCATATTAGAGTTTTAACTTTAATTTTTACTTTTTAGATTTGCTATTGCTATTTATATTCAAACCAAACACATTTCAACTTGTTCAATCAGTAAGCAGCACAAAATGCCACACGTTGCGGCGATGTTAGTTTAGTGATGTTAAGAGAAAAACTCTGACTTGATGCAAGAACTCTTCTTGAGCTCCCGACTTGATGATAGAACTCTTCTTGACCGAGAAACAGGTCAGAGGCTCAATCCACATAAATATTAACAATTTCAAGCAAAATTGCTCATAATCAGTCGACTTTCTCCTCACTCATGCATCTTGCATTTGTGAACATGCTTGCTGTCATTCGGGTTCCAGGCCTTGATAAATGCACCAATCATTTGATAGTAAGTTAACAGATTTCCTAGTTTTAAGTAAACCCAACCTCGCTCGTTATTCAATACAACCTATTTTGCCTAAACAAACCTGATTTGACCCATTGCTAAAAACAACCTTTTTGCTCGAACCTGATTCGACACATTACTAAAAACCACCTTTTTGGCCCAAACCTGATTCGAGCCGTTACTAAAACCAACCTTTTTTTTTGCCAAAACCTGATTCCACCCATAACTAAAAACAACCTATTTTGCCCGAACCTTTATTAAACCATTACTAAAAAACCTTTATTTTTTGCCCAAACGTGTTTCGGCTAGTGACTCTACCCGCCAATTTACCACCTTTACAGTTCTCTGTCAACAGGGCAACAAAAATATGCAAGAAATGATGCTAAAGACTAATAATAACCTGAAGAGCACGACGCAAGGGTCTAACAGACCAGTTGGCAGCATACGCACCAAGCCAGGGTGTGTGCCGCCACACGGGCCTCCCATTGCAACTGACACCAACCTTGATTGCACCAAGCGTAAGCTCAACATACCCCATATCAGGGTTTATCTGCCACAAGACAAAACCACCACACTCCGCGGTTTTTGATAAATCTCTATTCTTTATCACCTTCGTAGTCGTTTCTATATCAAATGCCACATCTTCACTTTCCCCATGGCATACACATTGTGAATCGAGGTTTGCAGCTTCTGACCACAAGACGACACCATGTATTGCTAAAGTATGTATTGCTCTGATGAAGTTTCCTACAACTACTGCAACCAAACAGAGCATGGCCATGATAAACTACAATACCAGTTCAAGAACTTCCACTCCAATAACACTAAAATAAACAAAACTCTTTTTCAACATTAAAATTAACTAATTCTAACTTCCAAAAAAGGAAAAAGAATCATGAATTTATCTTTTTTGTAAATCCCACAAACATGCATGTATCAAAACAATTTGTAATGAGTTGTGTTTAAACGATTCTTTCCATGACCTTTAGTCATCCACAAATGGCAAACCAGGTTATCATCTATACAAAACAATTTTTAATGAGCTCATTTCCCACGTAGAATTCACTGTTTTACTTCTTTTAGATGCTGAAAACACACCATGTGAAGTACCAGAAATACCCTCCAAAAGCTCATTAATCCCCAAGTGTTGAGAACAACCTTTTATGTTCAGTAGACTTTATACCATCATGTTTGTTTGACTTGTGAGAGTGGAAGTTAAGTTGACTTTGATTAACAACCGGCAACCAGTTGCAACTTTTTTTACATAATTTCTGGGAATAAGTTCTTAACTATGGTCAAAGAAATCATCAGCGATACCAAAATGTCGGAGTGAGTCAAACAAATCATGACTATTAGATTTAGTAGGTACCGAGTTCCATGATTCTGGACCTCTTGATCCATTGACCAAAACTAAAGTACATTTTTTAAATATACGGTTTCTAAATTTGAGCTCAGAAAGAATGTATATGTTGGGCAAGCCAAAAAGCATGCGGGCCCACTAAATCTTTAAGAACTCCCTCCATATATAGTTTCCTAAAGAGTAAATTGCCATTTTAGTCCCTGAGTTTTGTCCAAATTTGTCAGTTTAGTCCAAATAGTTTTTTTTTTTTGCATCTGGGTCCCTGACTTTTACATTTTGTTGCCATTTTGATCATTTTGCCTAACTCCATCCATAAACCCCATCTGTAACCAGGGGTATTTTGGGGATTTCCTTAAAAAATGTTTTCAGTTGCCATTTTGATCCAATTACAAAAAATCAAAAAAAATCCAAAAAATTCAAAAAAATCTAAAAATAAAAAAAATTCTAAAAAATCATAAAAATTCTAAAAAATTCAAAAAAAAATCTAAAAATCAAAAAAATTCTAAAAACTCATAAAAATTCAAAAAAATCAAAAAATTCTAAAAAAATCCAAAAATCATTAAATGTTTCGGCACGAACCGTTTCGACCCGTACCGTTTCGAACCGAACCGTTTCGACCCGTACCGTATCGAACCGAACCGTTTTGACGCGAACCGTTTTGAACCCGTACCGTATCGAACCGTACCGTATCGAACCGAACCGTTTCGACGCGAACCGTTTCGAACCCGTACCGTATCGAACCGAACCGTTTCGACCCGAACCGTTTCTAGCCGAACCGTTTCGACGCGAACCGTTTCGAACCGAACCGTTTCGACCCGTACCGTATCGACCCGTACCGTATCGAACCGTACCGTTTCGACGCGTACCGTTTCGACGCGAACCGTTTCGACGCGAACCGTTTCGACGCGAACCGTTTCGAACCGAACCGTTTCGAACCGTACCGTTTTGAACCGTACCGTTTCGACGCGAACCGTTTCGGACCCGTACCGTTTCGGACCCGTACCGTTTCGGACCCGTACCGTTTCGGACCCGAACCGTTTCGAACCCGAACCGTTTCGACACGTACCGTTTCGAACCCGTACCGTTTCGACCCCGTACCGTTTCGACCCGTACCGTTTCGACCCGAATCGTTTCGAACCCGAACCGTTTCGACACGAATCGTTTCGACCCGTACCGTTTCGACCCGGTACGGTTCGAAACGGTTCGCGTCGAAACGGTTCGGTTCGATACGGTACGGGTCGAAACGGTTCGGTTCGAAACGGTTCGCGTCGAAACGGTTCGACTAGAAACGGTTCGGTTCGATACGGTACGGGTTCAAAACGGTTCGCGTCAAAACGGTTCGGTTCGATACGGTACGGGTCGAAACGGTTCGGTTCGAAACGGTACGGGTCGAAACGGTTCGTGCCGAAACATTTAATGATTTTTGGATTTTTTTTAGAATTTTTTTGATTTTTTTGAATTTTTATGATATTTTAGAATTTTTTTGATTTTTTTGAATTTTTTAGAATTTTTATGATTTTTTAGAATTTTTTTTATTTTTAGATTTTTTTGAATTTTTTGGAATTTTTTGTAATTGGATCAAAATGGCAACTGAAAACATATTTTAAGGAAATCCCCAAAATACCCCTGATTACAGATGGGGTTTATGGATGGAGTTAGGCAAAATGATCAAAATGGCAATAAAATGTAAAAGTCAGGGACCCAGATGCAAAAAAAAAAAACTATTTGAACTAAACTGGCAAATTTGGACAAAACTCAGGGACTAAAATGGCAATTTACTCTTTCCTAAAACATGCTTTTTGTTTATTTACAAAATCAACAGATATATTAGATATGCATATGTTAGATTAAATTAAAATATTTCTTATATTTAAATCATTTGGAGGATATTATTTGTGATGCATGATTGCTTGAATAATAATAGAACTAACCCTCTTAAGTTGGACCAAAAATTGCACTGCTCTTTGAGGCTCCACATGGATTGTTGCAACTGTATAAATTATTAACGAATGCAACGGCGTGAACAATACCATCTCAAGCATGCTTTCCATAAAAAAACATAAAACTGGTACCTTTATTCTACAGAAAAAGTGACAATCAAATTCTGAATCATTCTGCAAAATAAAACAATGATTATAAACTTATTTATCAATCTTTACAAACATATAGAAAACATATTACAACAACAGATCAAGGATGACAACTAAAACAACATCAAACAAGAAGTGGACAAAACTGAAATTAGGATTTCTAAATCTTCACACATACCTACAATACGAAGAAATCCCATTTATCTTCTATCGGGTCTAACAGATCGACACACACATACACATGGAACTCCTGGTACACGCTCATAACACTTTTCTAGTGAGGTGATATCCATGCCTTTATAACTTTAGCAACCAAAGTATATGCTAGGTACAGAAAATGAACGTTGATAAACCCTTGCAAAACAAAACACATCACATAAATAAAACTCAAACATTTCATCGAACACCTGGTGTGCAGAAACCAAAAGAAACAATATTAAAAATTTAACAACCTGTTACAAACTTGCTGACTTCAACAAGCAGTTACACAATTAACCCTAACCCTAACAACAACATGAAGGTTGAAGGAGCTTCTACACAACAACTATAAACTCACCGAGCAGAGGCCACTTCGGCGTCGTCTACCGCTGCCACTCCACCGTCTCCAGAGACTCATTCGCCTGCAAATCAATCAACAAATCTGTGAAATTTGAGTGTGAATCAACAAATCTGTGATTGTGTTATCCCTTCCACACAGTCTTGCGGAGGCATCCCATGAGCTACATACCCGATCTACCAAAATTATACCCGGATTATTATCCAAGACATGAAGGTAGACTTTCGTTCATCAGACCTTGGTCGTAACTTGACAGGATTCTTGCCGGAATTGTGTACTACCAAAAAATAGTCTCAAACAACATGTCAAGAGCAGATCTAACTGAAAATTTAACATGCAGTACAATATAATACTTACCGGATCTTTGTCGGAGACTGGCCGGACTTCACCTGAAGTACAACTCTACAACTCACCGCCGCCATGGCGGTCGTTTATGCGTCGGCAGTGGGAGGCGCTGTCGTGCGCAGCCGAGTTCACCACCAGAAACGGTGGTCCTTCCACCGTATCTCTCTTCTCTCTTTAAAACATGTGAAACTCTCTTTGACGTCTCTCTCTATTATCTGTGTTTGTGACGGTTTGTGTCTCGCATGGTACACAACTGCAACCCATTTAATAATGAGATAACAATTGGTACAACATGTAAGGCATAATTTACAACCATTGATGCATAGAAATGTTGAAAATTAGAGTATTATATAATAGTAATGAACGAGGAAGAACATCCTCTTAAAAAACGAACCCTCGTCAAAAAATCTGTCGAAGATGTCAACAAAGTCAGCTTCAAATAAACCCCAAAACCTTTTAATGAACTTCATATTGAACCCGTCCGGACCTGGAGATTTATCGCTACCACACTCGAAGACCGCCGATTTAATTTCTTCTCTAGAAAACTTCTCAATAAGGGAGCTAGCCTCATCACCAGAGAGAATGTTTCTGAAAGAACAATCCAACATGGGACGGACCGGCAATTCCTCCTTGTATTTATCTCTAAAAAAATCACGAACCGTTTTTTTTACAATAGAAGGCTTAGTAACCCAAACACCATTTATCATAAGACCTGGAATACTATTTAACACTTTCCTTTTATTAACCAGACCGTGAAAGAAAGCAGTGTTATCATCCCCTTCCATAGCCCAACGGGTCCTAGCTCTTTGTTTGATATCCTTAGATTTCAAGTCGTCTAGAAATTGAATTTTTCTCTTACATTCCAGCCTGACCCACTCTTCTTCATCAGTTAGGTCTCTTTCTTCCATAATAAAATCCAGCTCATCGAGTTCCTCTTTAGCTTTAATTTCCTCCTCACCTTTTTTTGATCTTAGCTCATCTCTCCATATTATAATTTTCTCTCTTAGTATTTTGAATTTATTGAGATGTTTTTGGTCAGGAGGCCCAGAAAACCGGAAATCAGACAAAGCATCCTCCACCACCTTCCCAAATTCCGACCTTTCCAACCACGAACTGTAAAACCTGAACGGCTTCGGGCCAAAATTCAAGTTATTGATCGAGACCAAGATTGGACTATGATCCGAGAAACCACGGGGCAGAACTCTAACACAAGCCTCCGGCCACTTGTTTTGGAAGTTGTTGCATACCAACACCCGATCTATTTTACTAAACTTTCTGTCGTTCACCCCTTCCATCATGTAAGTAAATTTGGACCCCTTCAACTCGTATTCACAGAGGCCAGCCTCGAAAATAAATTCATTGAACTCTCTAGCGCACTGAGGTTTAAATTTAGAGTTTTTTCTCTCTTCCGGACCTCTAACGACGTTAAAGTCCCCAGCAAAAAACCAAAAACCAGACCGAGAATTCATAAGACTCAGAATTCTATTCCATAACTCTCTTTTACCCACATGGTTTTGAGGAGCATAAACGTTCACTATATTTAACAAATCACAACTACCCTTCAAATTACCTGAAAGGAGGAGAAAATTCGGGTCCGTAACCGACGAATCGAGCGTAAAAATCCCATTCTCCCACACACAAAGTAAACCACCAGATTTACCGGAGGGATCAACCTCCGCTTTCTCCCAATTCGAGTTACCCCAAAACGAAGAAACGTCCGCATCCGAAATACCCGATCTCCCTGTCTCTTGAAACATTAACAACTGGACCTTCTCTGCACTTCTAAGATTCCTAATCCACTTCCCTTTTTAAATACTCCGAAACCTCTAATATTAATAGAAATCGTATTCATTCGTGAACAACAATAATACCTTTACTTCTGATGACTTCGTTGACTTTGTCAGCTAGCCCATCCAAGTTTACTCCCACCAGTTTGCCGAATTTGATGGTGTCTTGAACTTCCTCTTTAATCGATAACTGTGGAGAATCCTGAACAACTTCGTTTTCTTCCACAGGTGCCATCGCCCCACCTTCAACAGAAGGTTTAACGGAGTCCACCTTCAAAGAACCTTCCGGAGAATTATTAAGATTGAATTCCAAGTTTTGAGATCCACCTATTTCTTTCTCATTAACCATCGGGCCAGTATTTAGGTCTATAATGTTTGGGTCACTCTGCTCATCAAGTTGGAAAAGATCCTCACCTATTCTTCGTTTCCTGGGCCTAGGTGAGATTTGGGCTACAAGGTTGACCCAATTATCTTTAAAAGAAGGCCCACTCTCTCCCGTGACTGATTTATTATTGTCCATACAACCTTCATTAAACACAAGTGGGACTGCAACCGAAACATTCCTTGAAGACTGGACCCCACCCCTTGATTCGAAGAAACACCTTTCTCTCTCCTATTTAATTCATTCTCGTAAAACTGATCGACCTTTTCGTCTTCCAAAATTACGTTCCCACTGCTCCTCTGAGAAGCACCCTCCGGGACCTCCATGTTACCCCCCAATTCCGACGAGACCCCTGCCGAAACCTCATCCTCTTCAAGAAAGTCCGGTAACCATTGGTTGTTCTCTTCTATAACCCAAACTTTATACCTTTTATCTTGCCAACTAAGACTAAGAGCACCATTGATTCGATTACCAGAACCAAGTAATATCCCTAGCCGATCGTACGATAAATCGCCGTCCGACTCTAAAAACTGAGAAGGATGAACAACTTTACCGTATTTGCTTCCTATGGCATCAAAGACTCCTCTGGAGACAAGATGCGGTGGGACGCCAATAATACTTACCCATGCAAGACGTTCGAAGGGTAAGGACTGACCCAACCAAGGGTTAAGGCACGAAACCACTTAATCCATACCTCCTTATCCTCAAGAAACCTCTTGACGAAGTCACATTTTTCGAAGGAAATTAACACCGAGAGCCCTCCAAGGTATTGGAGATTGGCCTTCTCATAACCAGCTTTTGAAAGAGACGTTTTAAGAAACCTTAGCTCCTTGAAACCCAAAGTTCTTCCGACCACTGCTCTCCCTATCAGATTAGACAAGGAGAAAACAGAAGGATCAATGACCACCACGTCCTCCTCGTCGACTGCATGGGACTTGTTAGTGAGAATATCCAAAAAGGAGACCCCGGACTTAATAGGATTGAACCCCCTAACCTTCGTTCCACCCCCCCCACAGGACCTCCAGCAGCCGATTTAATACCTCCACCATTCCCAGAAGACTTCAATCCCCCGTTTTCTCTAGCAAATAAAGCGACATTGATTAATAACTTGTTACCTCCCAGCTTCATATTCGACATACTGGCCATGAGCTCATCCACATCCCTGACTCCTTTAAAACTAACAAAGCCGAAGGTTCTACCTTCTTTGTCTTTCTCTTTAGCAATAAAGGCCCCTGAAATCTCTCCGAAAGCCCTAAAAGCATCTGCCAAATCCCATGGCCTGCAACCTTGAGGAATATTAGAAACAAAGAACTTAGTTATATCTGGCTTGTTGTTGGCGAGCTCCCCTCTTTCTCTGCGTTTGTTTTTCTGCACCTCCCACCCCTCGTCTACTTCCTCCATGCATGGAACACCCTATACCCGGAAAGCGAATGGAAGCTTTGGACAACCCGGATAGAGAGAGAGGTTAAGGAAGAATCCACAACTCAACTGTGAAACAGGAAACCTCAGACGCTATCCAGGAGACCTCACCTTCGTCGAGCCGCCGGCGGATAGGAGTCCAGAAAGCAAAAAGCAAAAAGCAAGAACCGAAGAAAGAACCAGTCTCGAAAAGCGAATGGATAAGACGGGAGACGAGTTAGAATGGAGGTCAAGCTAAGAACCAAGCGGCCTCACACGCTAACTCGGCAAACGGCTTATTGTCGAGCCTCCGGCGGCCGGAATGTGAAAAGGTTAATTGTCATTAGTCCGAAGTTAATATTATGATCACTACCATCTTATTAAAAAAGTTGGAAGTGGTGATCATTATCATCTTAGACTTTTAGTGAGACGTTGAAGTGATGATTCGTTAATCACATACTATTATTAATTTTCTTGGTATTAATGACTTTTTATTTCTCCTTTAAAGTATTAGTAATAATATATTATAATTCTTACAGTTTAGTTTGAATTTTAATAAACCTTATACTTTATAAGTTTATTATTATTATAATTATATACGATAATGAGTTGCGTTTCAATCTAAATCTGACAAATTTACAAGATACAATACGTGTGCGTGGTTTAACATTTTTCCGCCCGTTCTTTATTTATTTACCGGTTCCGACATAACATAGGGGTCTTAAAAAAATATTTGATATTCAATGAAAGTGCTAAAGTTAAAGATAATAATATGACCAAACAATCGAATATACCAAATAGGCTAAGGCTAGGTAGGAAACCCTTATCTTTTTTAAAAACCCTAGAAAACCCAACCTCCCGACATTTTTTTTTTGAAAAAAATAACACATGTAATATACATGTTTTTAAGAGTTTTGGGCAAAAAAAAAAACAAAAAAGCGCCAAAGGGATCTTTTTAAAAAAAAATTAACAAATTTCAGCAACTTCGGTGACTAACATGTGTTAGGCAAAAAATGCTTAAACTTGTTTATTTTTTTTTAAAATATCCCTTCGGCGCTTTTTTGTTTTTTTTTTTTTTTTTTGCCCAAAACTCTTAAAAACATGTATATTACATGTGTTATTTAAAAAAAAAAATTGTCGGGAGGTTGGGTTTTCTAGGGTTTTTTAAAAACATAAGGGTTTCCTACCTAGCCCTACCCATACCAAATATATAGATCTTTTAGTTATATGTTATATGTATAGATAAAATGATGATAAATATCGAGTGATGCGTGAAACTATATAGAAGGACCACTAAAGTGCCTACAACTTGACAAAGTTCAGCCCCCCTTCCATCCGCCTTATGCCTTAACGTTTGTGCCCTCTTTTAAAATTTTCTATCCAATGTATACATGCAAAATCAAGTTCAACTTATTTTATAGTTTCCTATATCTTTAAAATACGTGTATTAGTATCATATCATTCAATTATATATTTAATAAAAAAGGTAGTTTTCCATCTAGAAAACACACACAATAAATGAGTGATCGAGTTGTGAGATCTTGTCAAAAATGAAAGGTAAATTTAATCGCATTAAGGCATGGGTACTAGGGCTTGTGCTTATCAAATATCAATGCCATACCTACCAAAATATAAATGCATATAATTATCAGCTAATTATTTACTTAATTAGAGTGTTACAATATCATATTTTGTAAATTGTATATCTATGGATGAATTCAAGAGGTAAACAAAGCTTCACAAATTGTACTCAGAAAATTAATTTATTAAAAGTAACAAAACAATCATGATGTAGTCATAATAACTTGGTTTAAAAGCAAAATCAAGTAAGAAATGAATTTAACGATATTAAACATACAAGATGAAATGTTTTCTAAAATGAACATGAGGCTTGATTCATAACGCTCTTAGGACAACATTTATTGTGTTAAGATTTCTAAAATGAACATGAGGCTTGATTCATAACGCTCTTAGGACAACATTTATTGTGTTAAGATAAAGTTACGAATATATCTTTTATGATTTTTAAGTAGCGAAAGTTTGTTCAAATCCTACCCATCTTGGTATCCAACAAACTTATCACTATGGGGTTGTTAATGACACGACCAACAAAACGTTTTGTACTATTCACAAATAGAGCGTTCTTTGTCTTTATCTCATCAAATTGTATACCAAGTGATTGCAAACTGGGACCACAACTTAGATCATCAAAGTACAATTCGTGACTAGGCTTAGCTCAATTGGTATATGCATATATCTCTTGAAAAAGATCTAAGGTTCAAACCTAAGTAATTGAGTAGTTTAAAATTATTGGTATAAAAAGAGTAAAAATAACATTTTCCGTTCAAATATAAAAATACGTGACTTATTCTTACAGACATTAATGTCACATTATGAACAAAATGGGGGGGGGGGGGGATGCGGCAACACCTCCACCACCCGCTAGGATTGCACGGGTAGTTTGCCGCTTAAGGTGTGTGTGAGGAGGTGGAGCCATCTCTTTATGGTGTGTGTGATTGGTGGGTGCAGTAAAATGTGGGTCCATAATTCTAGGGTACTTGTGGGCTCGTACCACCAGTATTTTAGTGGTTCTAGGTAGGGGTGTTCTTCGGGTTATTTTTTCGGGTTTTGGGTTTTTCGGGTCGGGTTGTTCGGGTTTTTTGTTAGGAAAAGGTGACCCGATAACCAACCCATTTAAAGTTCGGGTATGGGTTATTCGGGTTCGGGTTGTTCGGTTTTCGAGTTTAGATGTAAAATGAAAAAAAAAAAGAATGTTTTTTTAGAAAATACTTGTCCGTCATGGTTGGGAAAAGATAATATATTTTGAACCATAAGATACATATTATTAATTAAAAAAACCTTCAAATGACCGTGTATTAATATATACATTTGCTATATATACACACACCCATACAAGAAACGTCATTTATTCAAATTACAATTGCTATTATAAGAATGTATATCTTTTTGTTGAAGATGGAAAAGGCACACACACTAAGTTATTATTATATAATAAACCACTTTACAAGTAAATAATCATAAAAGAGTATTATGAGTGTACTTTTTTTTTTTAAAGGCAAACAAAAACTTTCATTCCACCATAAAATGTTGGCTAACAGTCTGTTAACCAGACCCATGATACAGCCAAAACATCAAAAACCAAAAACATACAGCTAGTAATTAAAGGAACAAACTAAACCCCGAGACAGGCTAAATTGAATGAAACCCAGCTTTCCCAAGTGATTTCGCGTCCTTTTATTCTACTCCGCATCCAAAGAAAACCGAGAAGTTTGATCTCCTCGATTATATTATGAGTGTACTCTTAGCTACCAAACACTAAACATTTTGTCTTCTTTGACTTTTTAATCACAAGAACCACAAAGTATCTTATAGGTTAAATTCATTTACAAATTACCTTTTTATGTTACAAAAAGATAACAAGTATTTACACTTATAGCATACGAAACTCGCATCACGCATACGACGTCTCTCATGTATCACCCTTTTTTTCTGCTTTACAACTTACTCCAACCCATAACTTCATTGATATCGCGTGTCGTATTTGTTTTTAAAAAAAGCAAATGTACAAGATGAAAATTGCAAGCCACGACAAAATAGGTCATGGTTTACAAATTTCACATTCCATTAAATTTTGTTACATGCTTTTTTTAGGGTACATTATTATTATATGTAAATAAATTCCGGATAACCTTTTGGTGCATTGACAGCAGTGGCGAAGCTTGCCGGAGAAAACGGAGGGGGCTAAAACATATATACCCAAAAATTTCTATAGAATCGGGGGGGGGGGGGGGGGTAAAAACGTATATATCCAAAAATTTCTATACGAAAACTACATATATAACACTACTGAGCGAAAAATCCCGGGGGTCGGGCGACCCCCCCCCCCCCCCCCCCCCGCCCCCAAGAAGCTTCGCCCCTGATTGACAGCGAAGGTTATGGGTTCAATTATCCCGTGGAGTAAAAATCTCTGGGTTGAACCATGGGTGCATCACAGTGAGCTTTTGAGCGATTAGTTTTTTCTAGATTAGTGATGAGCTGGGTCACCAGCATTTGGTTTAGTTAAAAGCGCAAACAAGCCGAGCGGCTCGCGAGCTACTCGAGATCGGCTCGAGAAAAAGCTTGAAACGAGCTGAGCCTTATCTAGCCCGAGCCAAGCTTGAGCCTAAAATAAATGTTGTTTATTTATCGAGCTTGAGCCTGGCATGTGAAGCTCGTCATGCTCGTAGAGCCTTATCGAACCTTAGTGTAATATTAGTTTTATTATTATTTAACAACATTTACCCCTGATTTAAAGTTGTCCTCTAAACAAGCCGAGCCGAGCTTATTTAAATTTTTTTACGAGTTGGGCCCGAACCTAAAAGTAAGCTTGTTTAGTAAACGAGTCCTAGCCCGAACTTCACTTATCAAACTCTTGAGCCTAAACAAATCTTTTATATATATATTTTTTTACTTAATAAATTAATTAATTAATAGAACATAAACAAGCCGATCTCAAGCTTGAGAAACTACCAACAAGCTGAGGAAGCTCGAACAGAGCCAGCTCAAGTCTGGTCGAACTCTCATAATTTAATCGAGTTCGAACTCGACCAGAAGCTCGGACTCGACTCGTTTAAACGGTTTACCTGAGTAATCGGACTTTTTTATCGGTTAAGAAGATAAGGGTGAAGGGAGTGGTGCGGCAAAGGCATCGGCAAAGCCGATTGCCGAGCGGCAACACCTCCGCCATCCATTTTTCCCGCGCGGCAAAGTGGTGAACTCGGCTTCATGTCACCGATCGACAAAGAGGGAGGCAATTAATGATTGTTTGTTGGTAACGGCTATATGCCGTATAAGTTAAAAAAAAAACAGTTTTTTAATGTTATTTGTTTTTATTTAACACATAATTCTGTTTAAAAAAAATAAAAAATAAAAAAAGTTTGCCACTTTCAAGTGTCTACACCACTGCCAACACTTTTCACCAAAGTTTAAACTCTTCACACTTGCTGACATGGCACACTCTGATTGGTCCATTTTAAAGTGTGCCACTTTCACCTGTTTAACCACTCCCTTCACCCTAAAACTTGAAGTACATGATTGTACTAGACACGTAACATAATCATTAAACAATACGTAAACCAATAAACCAACTCGTAAGAATACCATATCTACCCTCAAAAAGCAAACTCTACTTACCCATATGTACAGACACCAGGCAACTATGACGTAATAACACACCACCTACAAGGACAAGAAAGTAATTCCACATCACCCCCATAACACCTCGATGGTATAAAACACACCCTTTGAGGTACAATCAATCTTCAAGACCTAATCTCTTTCTTCATTGTGTTCATCATTTTCCCCCAAATTCTTCACAACAATCAGTTTCTCCTTCTTCTTCTGTGTGAAATCAAATATCAAATTTAGGTATGTGTGGTGGTGCGATCATCTCCGATATCATAGCACCTTCGGTGAACAAGTCTCGCCGTTTGACTGCTACTGATCTTCTTTTGACCCAATCCGACTTTTTTAAAAACCCTAGCAAATGCTACTCCAAACCCTTGAGATCTGAGATCTATGATCTTGAAGATGAGTTTGAAGCTGATTTTCGAGGCTTTAAAGATGAAGTTGAGGCTGAACATCGTGTTAATCCGTACAATTTCTCTGCCTCCAAAGGCTCTGCTATTTCTTCTCTTGGTAATAGTTTTTTTTTTTTTTTTTTTTTTTTTTTTTTTTTTTTTTTTTTTTTTTTTTTAAGTTGTGATTTATTTTGATTAAATTCCTGGGTTGTTTGGTAAGAAAGTTTTGATTTTTCTGAGTGGATGATATTTTTTTTTTATTTTTTTTATAGGATTATTTGTTTGTTATTATTTGTTTATTTATTTATTTATTTATTATTGTTATTAATAATAGTTGTTGGGTGATGATCATGATGAAGAAAGATTCTATTTTTGAACACGGAAAAAAGATTATCTTTTTGATTGCTAACCTGCTTTTTGTCTGTTTAAGCTTTTTAAAGCATACATGAACATATATTCTTACCTTTTAATTTTTAATTAATTAAATGCTTATTTTATTATGTGTAGTTTAGGGGATTTGAAGCTTTATCTGATTCATAACCTGTTAGAAGAAAAAATTAGGTGAATTATCTGACTTTAGGATTGCTTCTGATCTGTAAATTATATGCATGCGGGAAGATTTCTGTACTGGATTACTTTATATAAAACTAAAGATTAATCTTGATTTACCACATGATTTAGGCTCAAAATCTGTGAAGTCTGATGATGTATCTGAGAAATCGACTTCACGAAAAAGGAAAAACCAGTACAGGGGCATCCGCCAGCGCCCATGGGGCAAATGGGCTGCTGAGATCCGTGACCCGCGAAAGGGGGTCCGTGTGTGGCTCGGAACTTTCAATACTGCTGAGGAAGCTGCTAGGGCCTATGATGTTGAGGCGAGAAGGATCCGAGGCGATAAGGCCAAGGTTAACTTTCCTGAGGTACCCATGAACACTAACCGCCAAAAGGTTAACCTGAAAGTGAACAAAAAGACCACTGCTGACTGTAACGGTTCGTTTGGGTACTTTGAACCGAAGCCTCAAGTTAACGTTCCTGCAACTGTTGAGGATATGGGTGTGAAACAGTTTAGTCCGTTAAACGGTTCAGGGGTTTTTAATTTAAGTTCTGATCAGGGGAGCAACTCGTTTGGTTGTTCCGCTGACTTCGGTTGGGATCACTGCGCAACAACTCCTGAAATCACGTCTGTTTTCTCCGAGAGTGATGATGTCAGCTTCATGGCTAACATGAATCCTGCAAAGAAACTGAAACAAGACCCTGTAAACATGGTTTCTGCTGATGAACCGCTGTTTCAGATGCCGATTTTCGAAGAGAGCTGGGATGCTTCTTCGGTTGATGCGTTTCTGAATGCGGATGCTACTCAAGATGGTGGAAATGAGGTGGATCTTTGGAGCTTCAGCGATCTTCCCGCCATCTTGGATGGATCGTTCTAAGCTATTGTAAATCTTTTCGTCGTTCACTTGAAAATATATCTTTTTAGATGTTTGTACTTTGATGATGTGTTTTCGTATATTAATCTATGTTTCTTGTTCCAGGTTTGGTGACGATGAGCGGACAAATAAGCATGGTGTGTCGATTTCGTTCGGTTATATGCAGAGTATATAGCTTAACAATCAACTATGTTATGATTGTAAGATCTTTATTTTTATTTTGTGTTAGTTATGTTTGTATGGATGATAATATTTTGAAAACTAAATGTTGCTTTTGTTTCTCTTTATGGACTTCAGATTATATATATGTTTGAACCAACTGTTAAAAACTTTAAAGTGGTAAATTCAACTTTGGCTTGTGAAAATTTGTTTTGACTAATAGTCAAAAGTGAACCATTGTAGCCTTGTAGATTGTTCAAGGTTCAGTGATTCCCCTGAAAATATGACATGTGTGACTTTGTATAGTTTCTTACTTTTGCTAATTTACCAAACTTATCAAACTATTACGAAAAATCAAAGTGTATAAATTTGAAAAAAAATATATGATTAAATAGGATGTAACGCTTGGTGATGTGGTGTCTACAAATAGTTAAAGGGGTGTGAAAGTAAAGGGGTGTGAAAGTATACTGATACTCCATGGCCTAGCATTAGGTATTCTAGCATACATGATTATATGTTTTTCGGGGTGTTTTGAGTTGGATCGGATTATATGTTCTTTGGGTCGTTTCGAGTCAGATCAGATCGGGTTATCTTGGAAATTCAATACATTTGTAGCATTTGGATTAATGGTATCGGATATTGTATATTTCTTTTTTTGACAAACATTGTTGTGCTTAGATTTACATCGAAGGTAAACGGGCAATATGTTGCGTCGTTACCCCTTTTTAAGTAGCAAAACTAAGTCTTTTAAAAACTATATCCATAGATCTCGCCTCTCGGGGTCATAACGTTACTACGCATGACCCTTTGAACTTAACTAAGTAGGTCCACAATTTCTTACGCAAAAAAAAACCAAAAGTGTCAAAAGCAAATGCGGTAAACACGTGCTGGTTGTCAAGGCATGCTTTTGTCTTGTTTTTTCAGTTTTTCCGAAGCATCATCCAAAACTTCCAAAACATCACATCGGTAACAGTGTAACACCAAAGTTTGGTGAACCAATAATTAGAACAGTAGAAGGATGTACTTCCTTTTCAAACCAGAAATGAGAGCACCCATTTTAATTCACACAAAACTATTATTGATTTAAACATAGAGTTGTGCAGGAAAATTAAAGAAAGTAAAAGACCCTTTGGTCGGTCCTTAAAACCCATATGAACTGTAGAGACCACAACATATATGAGCATCAAACATATAAAGGTCGAAATACTACCCTACCCATATCTGAAAATTTAGTATCAAAATAGTCTCTCAACATAAAAAAAAAAAAAAACCAAAAGGAAAAAAAAAACCCTTAGGTTTAATCATTGACTTTTCACGGCAAATTTCTTTTAATTCCTATCGTCTGCAAGACTTGAACCCAAGACCTCCCCTCCCAAACCCAGGTGTTTAATGGTTTTCCATTTTCCAATACACCACCACCCTTTAATCCTTGACCACCTAGAGAATGTTAAGAAAAGGAGGAAAGTGGATTAGCCATTGAAGTCTCAATTTTGGTTTACTCTTCGCTAATTCTTTTATAGTTGTCTCGGGTTTCGGTTATATAGACGGTACATAACACATAATATTTGGGTGTTACATGACCTGTTTCGGTCTTATGCTTGTTAGCCCCATGGGAGATAGGCGTTTATTCATTAACAAGTGTGTGTCACAAATGAAATAGAGTGATGAATGATCACTACATAGAAGTAACCGGTAAACCTAACCAAGTAACTGAATGACAAATAGTAAAACATGTACATCTATAAATTTATAAATTATAACGAAACAATTGTTAAAAGAATATCGATAATCATATTGAATTATATATATTTTTTTATATAAAACACAATTGTATCAACCCATTCGCAAGTAAAGTGATGGGTCAAGCAATTTGGGTAGTGAGACGAAACAGGTAAATATTGGCAGAGGTCAAATTGGGTTGGCCTGAGCACCTTTAAATTGGGTTGGCCTGAACACCATTTGTCGATCTTTTTATATAGTAATTAGTGTGTCCAATACAATACATGCAAATTTTATTTCAATGGTAACCTCAATTTTAAATAAAAAAGCTTTTGGTAGGTTGTATGCAATAAAACATAAACTTTGTGCGACTTTCGACCCGTTTGACCCGCTTTCTTTGTAGTTAATATTTTTATTTATACGCCTTTGGTAGGCTTGTGAATTTTTTGTTGGGAGATTTGGAACTTATCTAGTAAGAATAAACAAGATTACGATTATGTTCTTTTATATACGGTGGTGTTTGCTTAAACATATTATGAATATGTTGTTTTTTATAGTCAAAATGAATGAATTGTTGCTGCAAGGAATTAGCTTGATCTTGACTTTTTTAAGTCACAAAATGGTTCTTTTAGATCACACTTCACACATGCAAATTACCTTCTCTCATGTGTTGTTATGAATGTTCTGGCCTTATTGCCAGACTTTTGACAGTTATGGGCTTTCAGTAGTAATTTTTTTTAGAACAATTTAATTATTAAAATTAGTTTTATTATTTTGAAAAACATGGATTGTGACGGGTATGAAACTATCCCCCCATCTTCACATGAAATTGAGTTTTAGATACCAATTTGAATATTTGGATTTAGTTATATAACAAGCTAAACTATGGTTTTAGATTATTATTTCAGTATTGAATTTTTGTAATCTCATATTACATATATGGATAATTATTAAAATGATCAACGTTGTAACTTATTTTCAAATTTATCGAAATAAATTTAACGTTTTAAATATAAACATTTGATTTACTTATTAGTTCCACCCTTTGGGTTTTGTGAAGCAAAACCAAAACGTCTTAAAAGAAAAACTGCCTAAATTTGCTTCATTTTAATAAGCTTTTGTTTTCTTATGGTGTCATATAATTTGATCAAGATGATTTTAGAGTAACATTTTACAAACCATGGGTTGGATGTGTACCCCTGCATGTTTCTATTGTTTTTGTGTAACTTCACATATGTGGTCTTATTTTATTGGCATAATAATTTGGTTGTTGACTATCGTGTCGTTTATTATCAAACTTTTCTACAGTAAACCATCATGTCATGTGGCAACGCCACTAATCATGGGAGGTAGAGACTTCTTGCAGTTACTAATTGTTGGTCTACTCTTTCACCAAGTGGTATAACAAAGAACAAGTAGCTCTTATATACTTCATACCTATCTTAAGCATCAATCGAGAGAAGTATAAGAGAAATGCAATATTTGTTTCATTTCGAAATATTATACGTGACTTATCATTTTAAATATTTGACATTATGTAAACCCATGTATGTCACACCCCAACTGATGACGGAAACATCGGGGCGCAGCACTGAGCGAAATAGATTGTCCAGGAGTTTCCATAACAACTACGATTACCAATTATTTAAATATCACGTCCCATACCATGACATAATATGTAGCATAGTTATTACAGACAAATCAAAGACAAATAGTTCCGTTTCGACAACTCAAATATGAATTGTTTTTGTTTGTCTCTAGACTCCATCCTAACTCAATTCCAGCAAGTAACAAGCAAGCATCCTAAGCACCTGTCACATATGTTAAAATATAGGTCAATACACATAGTGTAATGTGAGCATACAAGTTTAATAGTATAATAGAGTTCAAAATCGTTTACGCATAACCAACATGTAACATGTAGCAAAGTGAAGGCTAATAGGTTATTGACAATGAAATATGCACAGACGTGACTGCGAGTTGTAGAATGCGCAACACATATCCCCACTGGGACACGTGAAGTAAAGCCCTCAACAACCCCTGTCCACGACAGGTGCTGAGTCCAAACTATAGTACTATTGTTGCTAAGGTGTCAGACAACAATCACTGTGTTAACATAACATACAAGCATTCATCGAATAACACGTAGCATGCAATAACGGTCAGCATATAAATAGTGTTTGCGTTTTGTGTCGATTGTGTTTTGAATAAGTAACGTATGTAACACCAAAAAGTGCAATAAGCAAAAAGGGTTCGAGTATACTCACAGAGATGGTAGTTGCTAAAACAATCTGTGATTGGAATGAAGGGAGTGCTAGAGTAAGCCTGATTACAGAACGATAGCATAAGCGAAGAACGGCGCGATAAACGATGCGAAGTGATTGAGTGTCGAATGGTAATCCGATCGGATGGCAATCCGATCGGATGGCAATCCGATCGGATGGTCATTCGATCAGATGTCAATCCGTTCGGATGGTCATCCGATCGGATGGCCATTCGTTCGGATTGACATTCGTTTGGGATGGATGTGTTTGTGTATGATGACTTTGAAGTTTTTGCTGTAGCATTTTGAAAACAGAGAAGTATCTCTACCCTTCAGGTCGATCGATCGAACGGCTGTTTGATCGGATAGCGATTCGATTGGCGAGATATTTCAGTTTGAGAACAAGTTCACAGCAGGATGGCCATTCGATCAGATGGTCTTCCGATCGGATGGCAATCCGTTAGGAACTGTTGATCTTTGAAAATTATGAAAATGTTTAAGTGTTGAAGTCTAAATGTCAACCGATCGGACGGCAATCCGTTCGACATTCATGTAACACCTCGTAAAATCATGTCCAATATAGTATCGACACGTGTCATGGACTTTAAACGTGTAACGGATTGATTATGAGGGACTAAAGCTGAAAAACAAAGAAAGTATATGTATATAAGGATACAAAGTGTCAACATTTGATAATTTTGCCTTTCAACAACCTTACACGATGTTTATACCCTAAAACGAATGTATCATGAAGCGTGTGAAACCGTTTGTGGAAGAAAGTGAAAGTTTACAAGACGCGAGGGTTAAATGTGTCAACATGTTTAAGTTATACCTCTGAGTGACCTTTTAGCGAACTCGGAGCCTTGTAACGATTAATTATACTCCCAAGAATAAGTGGTAAAAATTTCACAAGGTTTCGATATCATATGAGAAAGATACGCTAACTTTCGTAATTAAGGGGTTAAAAGCGTCAACGAGGCAAAACTTGTGTTTTCGGTTATCGTTTAATGAAACCGGACCTAATTATGATTGGTTATATGTCATGGATCTTAGAAATATAAATTTCATGGGTTAAAAGTGCTTAAAATGGAAGAAATTACGATTTAGAAGGTCCAGGGGGTGAAAATGACAATTTTTTGAAACTTGTTGGCTGGTCCCCTACCTCCTAGCGCTGCGCCACCAACAGAGGCAGTCCTCCGTCACGCGGCGCGACGGACTGCCAGCTCAGAAAATTGTTTTTTTAACGTGGCAGCTTGCATGTTTGCTAAATTCCGCGAGTTTGCCACCCTCTAGCTACTTGAAACACGTCCCTAGACACTTGTTTTCATCCCTGGAGTTGCCATAACACCTGTATCCATCTCCTTGAACCTTCCTTGGCTATAAATAAGTCCATTTGTTGCAACTTGTGAACACACATTTGAGCACTTCACTTGAAAAGCTTCCAAACACTTGTTCTGGAGATTCCTGGAGCTCAAGACCACTTCCTAAGGATCCTTAGTCATGCATAGGACTTCGGTAAGTGTCCTTAACCTTTCTTAATTCAGTTTTAATTAGTTTAAAGGTCCAAAGTCAAACCGTCGTAATTAAGGTTTGACTTAGTGATTAATCACTAATGGTCGAGTCAATTCTCGAATTGAAAGTAGCTTTGAGTTGGTAATTATGTGGGTAATAAACCCTTAAAAGGGCACCCTCTGATTCCCACTCTAACTAGGTCAATTGTCGGGTCAAACTTGATTAGAAAAAGTCAACAGAAAGCTAATTTTCGCATAAACACATAATTAACAATGTAGAAGCTATGAAACCTGTTTTATGACTTGTATAACTTGGTAATTAATGTAAGAACATGTCTAAGCATGTTCAACCCGACAATTTTCAGTATAAGCTCGGTTCAGAACCGAAAGTCGCATAAGTGGACTTTTGCTTTGACTTTCAGTTATGACCCATTAGAGCATATTTTAGAAATTCCTTAGAGCTTTATTAGGACCATGTTACATGTGAGTATAACCCTCTGGGATTATAGAACTTGGTTCATTAGTTATCCGATTCATATGCATGTTTCCGTTATATGCCTAAATGTTGACCAATATGCCCTTTTGACCTTAAAACAAGAATTTTGAAAATGTGAGAGGACAATAATCTTTATTACTGATTTATAAACATGTCCCTAAATTTTCACAACAGTTTGAGGTCTAGATTAAGAGTTATGCTCAATAGCGTAATTAGAAAGCTTTTTATTAATTAAACGGCGTAATTAGCATAAAGCCTATCTAAACCCAATTTTTGATACCAAAATTTTTACCTACTGATGTAAAATAATATTCTGAGATTTTTGAAGATTTTCATTTATTTTTAGGCTGAGCATAACATAGGGTTATAGCTTTGATTCGGTAATTGTCGGTTTTGCCCTTTTGGCCTATAAAATGAGTTTTACATAATATTTTGATACCAAACCTTTTGCTACTGATTTTATATAATAAATAAAATATTTTGAGTCTTCTGGAATGATAAAAATATCAACTTTTCTTTAAAAACCCGGAAATCGCTTAAAACCGTCTTTTTACGCGTTTAAAACGCATAGTATGTATTAAAACCATTTTTCTCATATAAGACTTAATACCTACTGATGTTTTAAGCAAATTTTTATATTTTAACAGTAAGCAAAAGTTTTAAACTCAGATTTCAAATTTTGACCTTTAAAGCTTATGTGAAATTACCAAAATGCCCCTACGGTGCATAGTTTGGTTATAAAAGGTAAATTTCACATATATGCCATACCCTACTGTTATGACTTATAAAAAAATAAGTATTTTTACTGAATATATCAGACCTGAAACTCAGATTCATATTTAAACTCTTTGATAATCTTTAAAATGACAAAAATACCCCTACGGGGCATAAATTGAGTTTAATTTCATTTTGGGCATAATGGAAGGTATCCTACTGATATCACAACATATTTAAGGCATATTAACTCAGGAAACCTGTTCATGAATCATTTGGTTACCCATTACGCATCATTCGCATTCGGTGCGGTTTATGTAACTAGTTTGCATAAATTAGCCGAAACGGGTCAAACCTTATCATTTTTATCTCAAAATCCAGAATGTGTCTAGTTTACCCATATTAAACAAGTATACAAACTTGTCGGGTCTAAACCACATTCTAATTCGGTCTTCGCTTAATCGTGCGTTTTGAACCGTATATCTTCCTTTAAAACTAACCGGTCTAAGTTTAGACTTAATTAAGACCGTTAGGAATCTAATAGGTTATTAAAACCTTCGTTCCAGATTAGGAGCCCGGTAAAAGCTACTTGCACTCACTGTTTGTGAAATATACCTGCTCAGGTAAATACTTTTAACTTATTTTCCCTATACGGGCTTGGGATACGGTATTATAATAATACCGCTTGGTCGGGTATGTAGTTGTTTAAATCGGATTGTGATTAATATATTTACATAACCCGTTTTAATCTATTTTATTTGGTATATGGCCCTTGGGGGGTTAATGACCATGTCCCGGATATCCTTGGCATCATTCATTGAAATGGCCACGACCTAAGCACGGGGTGTAGGCATACACCTGACAGCTGCATATGTAAAAACTGGTAACCCACTTTAAGGAATTAACCTTGTGGGCATTATGCCTGTGGCGTGTCAGTTAATCTTGTTCGGCTCTTCTAACCGGGCCTGACGGACGACAAATAAGTAAAACTGTATACAAGATTATTTTTAAATAATTGTCCCAAGTTATAAAAGATATTTTGTGCCTTGTGCATTCAAATCAATTTTCTTAAACTCTTTTCAAAATGAGTCGGTTAATTGTATTTACCAGTGTAAACTGACATATTTTCCAAAAAGGCTAAGTGCAGGTACTAGACGGAATAGGCTGGCTACTCCTGGCATCATTAAACAAGTCTTGCAAGCTTAAGATGTTAAAGTCTGTTGAACAATGATCTTTTTATATTTTGATCCGCCTGTGGATCCTTTACAGTCCGTTTGTAATACTTTGATATTACTTTTTATTCGGTTTGTAATGTGATTCATCTTTTGCTTCCGCTGTGCATTTAAATTGTGTTGTTTGACTATGATGATATCAACTACGTCACGATACTCCCCACCGGGCCCACCGGTAATACGTGGAAATATCGGGGTGTGACAGGTTGGTATCAGAGCCAACGTTGAGTGAATTAAACACTAGCCTTTTATGTTTAATCTCAATGACACAGTTTGCACATTTCTCGACTTCTGAGTCTAGACAAAGAACTTAGGACTAATCCAAATTTGTTTTTATTTCTAACTTTGTCCTTTATATTTCTTTGTTGTTCTTTTGTTTGTTTTGACAGGACCTGCAACTATGCCGCCAAGATTCCGAGGTAGAGGTAAAGGCAAGGGGCCATTCGTCGCCCCCAACGATCATGAGGCCGGGCCTTCACACCGGCGAACTCCATCGGACTCATTAAGCAAAAGTCCTCAGGAAAACTAGAGGACCCATGTAGAACCCGCGAGGCGTTCAGTCTCGCTGAGCTCCTCACCTTCTTACCAAAATTCTTACGGGACTCAATCGAAAAATGAGCCCCACAACTCACACCATTCTTTTATACCCCTCCAATGCCACAACTCACCCTTCAACGACCCAACACCCTACTTCCAAAGCCGGTTCAACCCCGCAAACCTAGTTGAAGAGCCAATGTGTTATAACCCGTTGGGACCGGAGGACCATTTCTCCATGGACATGGAGGAGGATCCAGAACCTGCCCAACCACCAACCGGGACGCCTACTCACCCCATCGAGATTTCGGATGGGCCACCCTTTCTTGGAGCACCTTATAGTGGTCCCGACAGCTACGAGGCAAGATTTGCCCAAATTGACTGGGCGTTTACTCCCAGTTACCACAACTCACCGCAGCAGCAGCAGGATCCCTCGGAGGATTCCCGCTTTGTAGCGGTTACTCCGCCACCACCACCAGTGCAGCAACGGCCTCCGAAGCCACCGAGGCGTAGAAGATCAACCGCACGGATGTCCGTGCGAGGGGGAGTCCGTATCAGTACCCCTCAACATTCTAGTGGCAGTCATTACTCGCCACTATATGAAGACCCACAAATGGGTGGGCCCTCTAACCCCGTTTCTGAGGTGCAGTCTGCGCCAGTCGCACCGCCACCAGTGGGTTATAACAACCAAATTCCTACATACACCGGTGCAGCAACGTATAACCCTTTCGAGCAGCCGGCCCACACCAACTACAACTATGCTAATGTTGACCCATACCAGGCAGCATGGGACTACAATGCTCTCCATCCCGAGGGGCCCTTTGGAGTCCCGTATCAGACTGGGTACCCACTCTATGGGTATCAACAACCGCCACCTCCTCAACCTCCGCTGTATCAGCAGCCCCCGCAGCCGCCAGTGATATTGCCACCGCAGCAGCAGGAGATTCTTCAAAGGTTGAGTAAGGTGGAGCAGGAGTTTCGGGAAGAGCGTAGGCAAAACCGAGGAATTCTCAAGGGTCTGGCGAGCTTAATCAAGGGGAAGAGCAAAAAGGGTCATTAAATCCTTTATTTGTTTATTTGTACTTCTTTAATGTTTAATCAAGTCCCTGCATGGACATCTGTTTCTGTAATCAGTCCCTGCGAGGACTTGTATTTCCTGTTAGCCCCTGCGTGGGCATGTCATTTCTGTTTAGCCCCTGCATGGGCAAGTATTTCTGTTAAGTCCCGTTTAGGGCAAAATGTACTCTTTTTAAATTATTAGTGGCATGTTATCATTTAAAATTTATTTGTCATTATATGCATAAATGTAATATGTATGAAATAAATAAATAAATCTAAAATTTGTCATTCCTTTTATAAGGTATGCCTTTAAATATTAAATAAGAATCTTAAAAGGTATAACCTAGCCTGCATGTCATTATAAGACATGGCCATGATAGTAAAACCTGTTTAAAAAGAGATTCAAATCCTTGTTAACATCTGAAAACATGTTAACATTCCTGGCTGATGTGATTTGTAAAAATCACATGTGTCATCCTTATATTGGATTATTCCAATTCCTTCTTTATTATTTGAACATCCATTTGTGATGTAATGCCTACGGGCCATAATTATTGTCATATAAGACAAAAGTGAGTCGTAGCCTACAACTCCCTGTCAAGAAAGGTAATGAACTACGATTCAAGACTTAATACCTCGATCCTATAAGATCTTGACTTATAATTTAAATGTGTCCATGTGACTTGGCCTTTTGTGCCGTTATTATATTCAATTATAACTAAGGATTATTAATGAAAAATCTTGAAATACTTAACAAATTAGCCAATATGGTTCCTTAATACCATGGTTAATAAATTAATAAGATGACAAATCTATTATAAACTTCTAAGAAATCATTGTCATCATTTTATGTAGCAGTCAAGCTACATGGCTGAGTCTGAATAAGTCAACAATCATCCAAGGGAGAATCATGATACTACCAGGATCAATGTAACTGGTGCGGAACTCCAAGCATTGATTGATAATGCTGTTACCAAGGCCTTGGATAGGCAGTTTAACGAATCTAGTGGTACTCGAAGTAGGACCCTATCTGTACCCCATTCTAAACCTAAGACTCACTCTGACGCTCCTAGTAAGCCACCTCCTAAACATGATGGATCAAGGAGGGATGGCGATCATCACTCCTCAAATCAGCATAGTGTTCCGTCGAAGAAGATTGAGCTCAAACAAGAACCACGTGGTAAGTCTTGTACATATAAGTATTTCGTCTCCTGCAAGCCTAGAGACTTCACAGGGGAGAAAGGAGCCGTCGATTGTATGACTTGGCTCGATGAAATGGACACTGTAGTTGATATCAGTGGTTGCGCAGATAGGGACGTTGTGAAGTTTGTATCTCAGTCATTTAAGGGAGAAGCGCTAGCTTGGTGGAGGTCTCTAATCCAAGCTACTGGAAAAGTCCATTTGTATGGCATGTCGTGGGAGCAGTTCGTTACTCTCATCAAAGAAAATTAATGCCCTCAACATGAGGTTGAGAAGATCGAGACCGACTTCCTGACGTTAGTTATGAAGAATTTAGACTGTCAGGCGTACCTCACGAGTTTTAATACTATGTCTCGATTGGTTCCATACTTAGTGACACCGGAACCAAAACAGATTGCCCGTTTCATTGGGGGTTTAGCCCCGGAGATCAAAGCAAGCGTAAAGGCCTATGGTACCATAGAAACTGCCTCAACTATATTAGATGGATGTTTTATATCCATTAGGAACCACTCCTTTCCGTTATCCTTGCTTCCTTTGAAGTTAGCTGGTTTCGACATAGTTATAGGCATGGACTGGTTATCCCATAACCAAGCCCAGACCGTTTGCAACAAGAAACAAGTGGTGATCAAGACTCCGTATAGTGAGCCACTTACCATACAAGGAGATACCCAGTATGGGTTGCCTAAGCAAGTGTCTGTGCTTAAGGCATCAAGGTGTATGAAGAAAGTTTGTGTCATTTATATGGCACAAGTGACTATTGATGAGCCAAAACCCAAGATTGAAGACATCCCTATCATTTCTGAATACCCTGATGTATTTCCTGAAGAGCTACCTGGTTTACCTCCAGATAGGCAAGTAGAGTTTAGAATTGACATTATACCTGGAGCAGCACCTGTTGCAAGAGCACCTTACCGGTTAGCCCCAACTAAGATGAAGGAGTTGAGAACTCAGTTGGATGATTTGTTGGCAAAAGGATTTATTAGACCTAGCTCATCCCCCTGGGGAGCACCAATTTTGTTTGTAAAGAAGAAAGATGGATCGATGCGTCTATGCATTGATTATCGTGAGCTAAACAAGGTTACAATCAAGAACAGATATCCATTGCCAAGGATCGACGATCTGTTCGATCAACTGCAAGGAGCAAGTTACTTTTCCAAGATCGATTTGAGATCAGGTTACCATCAGCTGAAGGTTAGAGATGAAGATGTGTACAAGACGGCATTCAGAACTCTATATGGTCACTACGAGTTCTTAGTGATGCCTTTCGGGCTCACTAATGCACCAGCAGCATTCATGGACCTCATGAATCGCGTTTGCAAACCCTACTTGGACAAGTTTATCATCGTCTTCATTGATGACATCCCCATTTATTCAAAGAATCAAGCTGACCATGAGAAGCACCTTCGGTGTATTCTTAAACTTCTTCAACAAGAAGAACTTTATGCCAAATTTTCAAAGTGCGAGTTTTGGCTTCGTGAAGTCCAATTCCTCGGACATATGGTTAGTGAGCGTAGTATCCAGGTGGATCCCGCTAAGATTGAAGCTATCATGAATTGGCAAGAGCCGAAGACGCCCACAGAGATTCGCAGCTTTTTAGGCCTGGCAGGATATTACAGGCGTTTTATTGAGAATTTCTCAAGGATTGCAGCACCCCTAACTTCGTTGACTAGGAAGAATATTAAGTTTGATTGGGGTCCTAAGCAGCAAGAATCTTTCGATATTCTTAAACAGAAGTTAAGGAATGCTCCTGTGTTGACATTGCCTGAAGGGATTGAAGAATTTGTGGTTTATTGCGACGCATCGCACACTCACATGGGATGTGTGCTAATACAGAAAGGTAAAGTTATTGCATACGCTTCCCGACAATTAAAAGTGCACGAGAAGAATTACACCACCCATGATTTGGAGTTGGGTGCCGTTGTATTTGCACTGAAACTATGGAGACATTATTTATATGGTACCAAGTGTGTGATCTATTCTGATCACAAGAGCCTTCAACATCTGTTTAATCAGAAGGATCTGAACATGAGGCAGCGACGATGGATGGAGACACTGAATGATTATGATTGTGAAATCCGATACCATACAGGTAAGGCGAATGTGGTCGCCGATGCTTTGAGCAGAAAGGAAAGGGTTAAGCCCATTAGAATCAATGCCAAGAGCATTGAATTAAAGAACAGTTTGAATGAAAGATTGTTAGCCGCTCAGAAGGAAGCCGTATTAGAAGCTAACTGTCACACCCCGATATTTCCACGTATTACCGGTGGGCCGGGTGGGGAGTATCGTGACGTAGTTGATATCGTCGTAGTCATACAACACAATATTTAAATGCACAGCGGAAGCAAAAGATAGATTCGTTTCAACTTTAATAAATTGTAATATTAAGTATCACAAATAGTTGAAAATAATCCACAGGTGGATCAAAATAAAAAGGAAACATTATTCAACAGTTTTATGGCATCCAAGCTTGCGAGACTTATTGTGGATGCTAGGAGAAAGCCAGCCTAGTTCGCGTAGTACCTGCACTTAACCTTTTTGGGAAAATACGTCAGTTTACTCTGGTAAATACAATCAACTGACTCATTTTTAAAAGTTTAATAAAAATTGATTTGAATGCACGTGGCACAAAACTTTTTATAACGTGGGATAATTATTTGGATATAATACTTGTAAAAGAATTACATGTTTCTTATGCGTTCAGTAGCCCGGTTCGTGCTGGGTTAAAGTTCAATAGACACACCACATTATTTATTTAGGCACTGACGAGTGTACACCTACACCCCATGCTTAGGTCGTGGCCATCTCGTAAAATGATGCCAAGGATATCCGGGACATGGTCATTAACCCCCCAAAGGCGTTTAAGCAACAAAACATATTTTCAAACGGGTCATCTCAATAATACTTAACCACCAATCGATTAAGGTCGAATGCCCGACCAAGCGGTATTTTATATACCGTACCCCAAGCCCGTATAAGGGAAAATAAGTTAAAAGTATTTACCTTTGCAAGTATTAATCACAAATAGAAAGTGCGTGTAGCTTTTACCAGGTCTCCTATTCTGGAACAAAGGTTTTTAATAACTTATTAGATTCCTAACGGGTCTTTAATTAAGTCTAAACTTAGACCGGTTAGTTTTAAAAGGAAGATACGGTTCGAACGTGTGATTAAGCGAAGACCGGAATAGAATGTGATTTAGACCTGACAAGTTTGAAGACTTGTATAATATGGGTAAACTAAACACATTCTGGATTTTGAGATAAATATGATAAGGTTCGACCCGTTTTGGCTAATTTATGCAAACTAGTTACATAAACCGGACCGAACGCGTAAGAAGCGTAACGGGTAACCATAAGAGTCGTTTACAGGTTTCCTAAGTTAATATGCCTTAAATATGTTGTGATATCAGTAGGATACCTTCCATTATGCCCAAAACGAGTTTAATCTCATATTAAGCCCCGTAGGGGTATTTTGGTCATTTTAAAGATTATAAAAGAGATTAATTAAAACTCTGGTACTAGGGTCTGAAATAATCAGTAAAACCACTTAATTTAATAGGTTATATCAGTTGGTGATAAGTCTTATATGCCAAAATGGTTTTACACCCATACTAGATGTTTAATACGCGTAAAAAGCCGTTTTAAGCGATTTCCGGGTTAAACAGGAAATCTGAGTTTTCTGATCTGGTTATAAAGTTCAAAATTCTTCATTTATCATATAAAATTAGTGGCCAAATATTTGGTATCAATTGGCTAAGTAAAACTCATTTTATAAACAAAAGGGTATAATCGGTAATAACCGAGTCAAGGCAATAACCTTAGGTTATGATCAGGTTAAAAACAATTAAAAATCTTCAAAAATCCCAAAATATTATATTACATCAGTGGGTAAAAGGTTTGGTGTCAAAAATTGGGTTTAGATAGGCTTTACGCTAATGACACCGTTTAATTAATAAAAAGCGTTCTAATTACGCTATTAAGCATAACTCCTAATCTAGACCTCAAACTGATGTGAAAATTTAGGGACATGTTTATAAATCAGTAACAAAGATTATTTTCCTCTCACTTTTCCAAAATTCTCGTTTTATGGTTAAAAGGGCATTATGGTCAACATTAAGCAATTAACGGAAACGTGTAAACGAATCGGGCAATCAACGAACCAATCACAGAGGTTTATACCATCATGTAACCTGGTCCTAAGGAAGCTCTAAGGCATTTCTAAACCCATCTAAATCGGGTCAGAACTGAAGTCAAAGCAAAAGTCAAAGTTTTGCGACTTTCGGTTCCGAACCGAGCCTAAACAGAAAATTATCGGGTCGGACATGCTTAGACATGTTCTTGCATTGATTATTAAGTTATATGAGTGTTAAAACAGGTTACACGCCTTCTACATTGTTAATTCTGCGTTAAATAAAAAATTATGTTCCTGTTGACTTTTTATAAACAACTTTGACCCGACAAATGTCTTAGTTAGGACGGGAATCAGAGGGGGCCCTTTTAAGGGTTTATTGCCCACATAATTACCAACTTATAACTACTTTCAATTTGACTAATCACTGGACCATTAATGATTAGTCGATAAGTCAAACCTTAATTACGACGGTTTGACTTTTAAGCTAATAACTAAGCAAAACTCAATTAAGGAATGTTAAGGAAGCTTACCAAGGTCCAATGCACGACTAGTGATGCTTGGGGAATGGCCTTGAGCTCCAGAAATGATCAGAAGTTGAGTTGGAAATGAATGATCAAAAATGAAACAATGTGGGTCTTTATATAGTGTTCTTGATTGCTTAAGATCATGCCAAACAACTCTAGGATTGATCCCTGATCAATAACAAGTGTCCCTAGTGCCTAAGAACTAGTTGTGCTGCTCATGGTGATGAAAAATATCTATTTAAGTCGGTTAACTTGTTCATAATAGGCACTAGCCTATTTTCTGTCGCTGGGGATGCCTTACGGTCCGTAAGGCAGGACCTTTACGGTCCGTAAGGCAGGACCTTTACGGTCCGTAAGCCTTTACCAGAAGGCAAATTTTTTTTTAACTATTCAAGCTTTGAAAGGGCAACTTAGGTATAACAATTTTGGGGCTTGAATTATCAGTATGGGGACTCTTGATTGGGTCCTGAACAGTTTACACCACCTTGATATGTTTTAAAGTTTCCTTGGATTCTTTAAAAATGGCCATAAACGAAGGTTGTCGTGCACATCCTCATAGGATCCCATTCTTTCAATTTGGATCAATCCTTGTTAGTATTAACCGGATTAGGATGCTTATCAGATGTTTATAACACAGGTTAAGGGTTGGGATTTATACATAGGTCGCTCAGAGGTATGGATTAACATGTCGATGCTTTTAACCCTTCGTATACGAATTTTATCATAACTTTCTCATATGTTTATGAAACTTGGTGAAATTTTTATCATGCATTCTTGTGAGTATAATTAATCGTTACAAAGCTTCGGGTTTGCTAAAGGGCCACTCAGAGGTATACTTTAAACATGTTGACACATTTAACCCCTGTAGTTTGTAATCTCTCACTTTCTTTCACCATTAGCTTCGTATGATTCATGATTCATTCGTTTAAGGGTATAAACATCATGTAGGGTTATTGTAAGGTATATTTATTCATTGTTGACATTTTGAACCCTTATATTTACATACTTTTCTTGTTTGTCAACTTAGTCCTTCTAAGGAAATCCTTTACACGTTTAAAGTTCATGACACGTGTCGATATAATATTGGACATGAAATTTCGAGGTGTCACACTAACTATCCTAATGAAAAATTGGGAGTAACTGCTGAGCAGTTATCTTATGGCAAGGATGGAATCCTAAGATTGAATGGACGAATATGGGTTCCGATCTATGGAGGACTTCGGGATGTTATCCTCCAAGAAGCTCACTGTTCTAAGTATTCTGTTCATCCTGGAAGTGATAAGATGTACCAGGATTTGAAGGCAAATTATTGGTGGATAGGCTTGAAGAAGTCTGTAGCCACTTATGTGGCCAAATGTCTGACATGTGCTCAAGTTAAAGCATAACACCAAAAGCCTTCAGGTTTGCTACAACAGCCTGAACTTCCCACCTGGAAGTGGGAAATGGTGACTATGGATTTTATCACAAAGTTACGAAGACAAAACGAGGAAATGATACTATATGGGTGATAGTGGATAATCTGACTAATAGGGCTGCAAACGAACCAAACAAACACGAACAAGACCTTGTTCGTGTTCGTTTGTTAAGAAATATATGTGTTTGTGAACTGTTCACGAACACTTATCGAACGAGATTTTATGTTCGTGTTCGTTTGTTAAGGAAATGAACTTGTTCGTGTTCGTTTGTGTTTGTTTGTTAATTTTAAACAACGGACAAAAACGAACGTTGACGAACACAAATGAGCACAAAATAATGTTTATGAACACAAATAGAAATAGACGAACACAAACAATCGTTCATAAACAGAATATATAATACACTGACACTTTTTAGACATTTAATTTGTCGGAATTTTGAAGTATTTAAATAAATACAAAAATTAAAAACACTAATAAACTATCGAACACAAACGAACACGTTACCAAACGTTCACGAACATAAACGAACGAACACGACCTTTGTTCATTTAACTAAACGAACGAAATTTCTTGTTCGTGTTCGTTTGTTTAATAAACGAACGAACACAAACAAACTTCCCGCCGAACGGTTCACGAACTGTTCACCGAAAGTTTGGTTCGTTTGCAGCCCTACTGACTAAGTCAGCCCACTTCTTACCTATAAAGGAAACACACAGCTCAGATAAGTTAGCTCAGCTATACGTGGACGAGATTGTATCTCTCCACGGAGTACCAGTGTCTATCATTTCTGATAGGGATACGAGGTATACATCGCATTTCTAGAAAAGCTTTCAGCAATCCCTAGGCACTCGATTGAATTTCGGCACTGCATATCATCCTCAGACGGATGGACAGAGTGAGCGTACTATTCAGACACTCGAAGATATGCTACGATGTCACACCCCGATATTTCCACGTATTACCGGTGGGCCCGGTGGGGAGTATCGTGACGTAGTTGATATCATCATAGTCAAACAACACAATTTTAAATGCACAGCGAAAGCAAAAGATAGATTTATTTCAACTGAATAAATTGTAATATTAAGTATCACAATATAGTTGAAACAGATCCACAGGCGGATAAAATAAAAAGGAAACATAGTTCATCAGAGTTAATTGCATCCAAGCTTGCGAGACTCTTAATGATGCTAAGGAGAGGCCAACCTATTACGCTTAGTACCTGCACTTAATCTTTTTGGGAAAATACGTCAGTTTACACTGGTAAATACCATTAACTAACTCATTTTGAAAAGGTTTAGAAAAATTGATTTGAATGCACAAGGCACAAAACGTTTTATAACTTGGGATAATTATTTATATATAAACTTGTAAAAGAATTACATGTTTCTTATACGTTCAGTAGCCTGGATTAACGCTGGGTTAAAGATTAATAGACACACCACATGATATAGTCCCGCGGCAAGTTATTCCCGAAACCGGCGGTTATACCTTATTATTTATATATGCACTGTCGGGTGTACGCCTACACCCTGTGCTTAGGTCGTGGCCATTTCGTAAAATGATGCTAAGGATATCCGGGACATGGTCATTAACCCCCAAAGTCTTTAAGCAAACAAAACAATTTAAACGGGTCATTTCAATAAATTAACCTTCATACGATCAAAGATTCAATGCCCGACCAAGCGGTATTTTATATACCGTACCCCAAGCCCGTATAAGGGAAAATAAGTTAAAAGTATTTACCTTTGCAAGTAATAATCACAAACAGCAAATGCACGTAGCTTTTACCGGGTCTCCTAGTCTGGAATAAAGGTTTATAATAACCTATTAGATTCCTAACGGGTCTTTAATTAAGCCTAAACTTAGACCGGTTAGTTTTAAAGGAAGATAAGGTTCAAACGCACGATTAAGCGAAGACCGGAATAGAATATGATTTAGACCCGAAAATTTTGAAGACTTGTATAATATGGGTAAATTGATCACATTCTGGATTTTGAGACAAAAATGATAAGGTTTGACCCGTTTCAGTCAATTTATGCAAACTAGTTACATAAACCGCACCGAACGCGAATAATGCGTAACGGGTAACCAAATGATTCATGAACAGGTTTCCTAAGTTAATATGCCTTAAATATGTTGTGACATCAGTAAGAAATCTCCTATTATGCCCAAAACGAATTTAAACTCAAACTATGCCCCGTAGGGGCATTTTGCTCATTTTAAAGGTTATAAAAGAGTTTAAATAATAATCTTAGTTACAGGTCTGATATAATCAGTAAAATACTTAATTTAATAGGTTATAACAGTTGGGTATTATATATATGTGAAATTTATCATTTTAAAACCAAACTATGCACCTTAGGGGCATTTTGGTAATTTCACATAGGCTTAAAAGGTCAAAACTGGAAATCTGAGTTTAAAAATTTTGCTTACTGTTAATATATAAAAATTTACTGAAAATATCAGTAGGCATCAACCTTATATGTTTAAAATAGTTTTGATACATACTATGCGTTAAAAACGCTTAAAAAGGCGATTTTGAGTTATTTCCGGGTTTTTAAAGGAAAGCTGATATTTTTATTATTCCAGAAGGCTCAAAATATTTTATTTATCATATTAGATCAGTAGAAAAAGGTTTGGGGTCAAAAAGATTTGTAAAACTCATTTTATAGCCCAAAAGGGCAAAACCGACAATTACCGAATTAAGCTTAGAACTCTATGTTATGCTCAGCCTAAAATTAAATAAAAATCTTCAAAATCCCAAAATATTATTTTACATCAGTGGGTAAAAAGTTTGGTATCAAAAATTGGGTTTAGATAGGCTATATGCTAATTGCGCCGTTTAATTAATAAAAAGCTTTTCATTTACGCTAATGAGCATAACTCCTAATCTAGACCTCCAACTGATGTCAAATTTCAGGGACAAGTTTATAAATCAGTAACTAAGGTTTCTATTCTTTTACATTTTCAAAAATCACGTTTTAAGGTCATATGGGCATAATAGTCAATATTTAAGCATTTAACGGAAACATGCATATGAATCGGATAACTAATGAACCAAGTTTTATAATCACAGAGGGTTATACTAACATGAAACTTGGTCCAAATAAAGCTCAAAGGCAATTCTAAAACATGCTACATTGGGTCAGAATCAAAAGTCAAAGCAAAAGTCAAGTTATGCGACTTTCGGTTCCGAACCGGGCCTAAACTGAAAATTGTCGGGTTGAACATGTTTAGACATGTTCTTACATTAATTACCAAGTTATATTAGTGATAAAACAGGTTGCATGGGTTCTACATTGCTAATTATACATTAATTTGAAAATAAGCTTTCTGTTGACTTTTTATAATTAGCTTTGACCCGACAATTGACCTAGTTAGGTGGGAATCAGAGGGTGCCCTTTCAAGGGTTTATTGCCCACATAATTACCAACTCATAGGTACTTTCAATTTGAAATTTGACTGGACAAATTAAGATTAATGACGAAGTCAAACCTTAATTACGACGGTTTGACTTTAAGCTAATAAACTAAGCAAAAATGAATTAAGGAAGGTTAAGGACACTTACAAAGGTCCTAAGCACGACTAGAGATCACTAGGAAATGTCCTTGAGCTCCAGCAAACTCCAGGAGTTGAGTTGTGAGAGTTTTTGAAATGAATGATAAAAATGTTGCAACAATGCTCCTCTTATATAGTGATTTTGATCACATATGATCATGCCATGCAAGTCTACACATGTTATGAGATGGTCCCATCTGTCCCTAGTGCATGAAATACCAGTGGGGGAGTCCCTGGTATAAGAAAACAAGGTTTTAAGTCGGTTAACAGGCCTGGACAGACACCTGCAGGTGAATTCTGTCTCTGTACTGCTCACACGGGCCGCGTAAGCCCATAGGGCACTCTTACGCGGGCCGCCTGGCCTTCCAGAACCAGCCAAACAAGTTTTAACTTTTGCACTTTTGGTCCTTGGTCCTTCCAAACGTGGTTTCAACTTCCCAATTTGCATTTTAAGCCCTCTAACTTGATTTTTAAGGACTCAAAGACATACAAACTTTGTTAAGTCCTTGGTTAACTTTATGATCACCCGAAAAGTCATAAATTTCAACGTTGACGCTTTTAACCCCTCGTATACGAATATCGTCATAACTTTCTCATACTTTATCGAAACCTTGTGAAATTTTTACCACTTATTCTAGTGAGCATAATTAACCGTTACAAAGCTTTGGGTTCGCTAAAAGGTCACTCAGAGGTATACTTTAAACATGTTGACACTTTTAACCCCTGTAGTTTGTAATCTCTCACTTTCTTCCACAATTAGCTTCGTATGATCCATGATTCATTCGTTTAAGGGTATAAACATCGTGTAGGGTTACAGTAAAGTATATTTATCCATTGTTGACACTTTGAACCCTTATATTCACATACTTTCTTTGTTTGTCAACCTTAGTCCCTCTAAAGTAATCTTTTACACGTTTAAAGCTTATGACACGTGTCGATACATTATTGGACATAAAATTTTGAGGTGTTACATCCTCACCCCCTTAAAAGAAATCTCGACCTCGAGATTTACTGAAACAGATGAGGGTACTTTTCTTTCATTATGGATTCTACCTCCCACGTGTACTCGGGACCTCTACGAGCATCCCATTTAACCTTTACAATCGGCACTTGCTTCCTTCGAAGCTTCTTGACCTGTCGATCCTCGATCGACAAAGGTTTTTCCACAAATTTCAAACTCTCATCTATATGCACATCTGTATGCGGTATGACTAGCGATTCATCAGCTAGACATTTCTTCAGATTGCAGATGTGGAATACATTGTGAATACCACTGAGCTCTTCAGGCAAATTTAACTTATAAGCCACTGCTCCTACACATTCGATGATCTTGAATGGTCCTATATACCTTGGGCTTAACTTACCTTTCTTACCAAATCGCATCACTCCCTTCCAGGGTGATACTTTAAGCAAAACCTTATCACCGACCTCAAACTTCAGAGGTTTACACCTTTTATCAGCATAACTTTTCTGCCTATCCCTGGCAGCTTTTAGGCGGTCACGAATCTGGACAATCTTGTCCGTCGTTTCAAGGACTATATCAGGTCCTGATAACTGAGCTTCTCCTACTTATGCCCAACAAATAGGCGTTCTGCATTTTCTACCATATAATGCCTCAAAAGGTGCTGCCTGAATACTAGTATGGTAGCTATTGTTATAGGAGAACTCGATCAATGGCAGGTGGTTATCCCAACTACCACCTAAGTCAATCACACATGCACGAAGCATGTCTTCCAAAGTTTGGATGGTACGCTCACTCTGCCCATCCGTCTGAGGATGGTAAGCCGTACTAAAATTTAGGCGTGTGCCCAAAGATTGTTGGAAACTTTTCCAAAAATGTGATGTGTACCTAGTATCTCTGTCGGAGATAATAGACACTGGTACGCCATGAAGAGATACAATCTTATCCACGTACAACTGGGCTAATATGTCGGAGCTATGAGTCTCTTTGATGGGTAGGAAATGTGCTGACTTAGTCAGTCTATCTACTATGACCCATATAGTATCATTTCCTTTCTTTGTCTTTGGCAACTTGGTGATAAAATCCATTGTCACCATCTCCCACTTCCAGGTGGGAAGTTCAGGCTGTTGTAGCAAACCTGACGGCTTTTGATGTTCAGCTTTGACTTGAGCGCACGTCAAACATTTGGCTACATAGGTAGCTATAGACTTCTTCAAGCCTATCCACCAATAATTTGCCTTCAGATCCTGGTACATCTTGTCAGCTCCAGGATGAACGGAGTACTTAGAACTGTGGGCTTCCTGGAGGATAACATCCCGAAGTCCTCCATAAATTGGAACACATATTCGTCCATTTAACCTCAGGATTCCGTCCTTGCCATAGGATAACTGCTCTTCAGTTACTCCTAGATTTTCATCAGGATAGTTAGCTTCCAATACAGCTTCCTTCTGTGCAGCTAACAACCTTTGTTAGGATCGGAGGCTCTCATGATTGTGTCTGTTTGTAATAAATGAACAGTTAATAAACATGATTCAATGATTTATGCAGCGGAAATGAAACACAAACTTTGTAAACACAATCAAAGAGGAAAATAGTTTTGATAAACACATGCTTTTCATCAGTCGAAAGGTTACAAAGCAAATCAAAAGATTTCAAAGCAAGCTTACAAACTAAACTCCCCCTCAGCCGGACGCTCCAAGGTTGATTGCACACAAGATGAAAGGATTGGACTAGAAGAGAAGAACTCGCTCAGTCAATCAAATGTAACAGTACAGAGTACTGTTCCATTTATAGGCAAACCAAACCACTGAGGCATCTCAGCTGACGTCACCATGAAAGTGACATCTAACAAACTAACAAACTCTATCTACTGTTCTATAACAACTGACCATACAAACATTGATTACTTTCTAAACACTGATATATAAACACTGATTCTTCATTCCACTGATGTAGTCAACCACTGTTGTTTGAGCATCAGTGCTTTATTCAAAGGATGATCAGACCTTGAATGGGCAGTGCTTTAATTCTTCAGCAGTGCTTGGATTCCATCCGTAGATTGAGCTTCAGCCTTTAAACTTCATCAGTGCTTTGGCTTAACAGTAGTTTACAGGATCAACAGTTATTGATAAGGGCAGTGCTTGGAGTATATCAGATGTTGGAGTCACTGTCAAGGGGAAAGCTTAATGTAAACAGCTGCTTATTATGAATCCACTGTTGTGATCCGGTTTTGGCTTTCATTATCTGTTCCTCTGGTAGGGTTCAATCCCAACAATCTCCCCCTGGAACAGATAATGCCAAAACCCTTCATTATTCTGGATTTTTATTTCTCATCAGAAGTTCCTTAGCTTGTCTTTTAAAATCTTCTTCAAAGTCCTTGAAACTTGAGTCATCCTCATCCCTGCACAGTGTAAGTTCAAGGAGATCCTGCAAATCTTCAACACCAAGACCTAGTGCTTCTTTCCTTGATATGTACTTCACTTCACCATTGGATCTGACCAGGGTCAATACATGGGTCTTTTGATCAGATATCCACTTTAGTACTTTTGAACCCAATGGGTTTCTTGGGAGAGATTTATTCACAGATGAGTTGGGAGATTTTGGCCTTGTAAAGATTTGTAGAGCAGTATCCTGAGCTTCAGACATTTATTTAAAAGCCTTTTCTATGACTTCATTTGCTGCTGCTATGTCTTCTGCAACTTCTTTGTCAATCTGTTTTTGTATCTTTTGTTGATCTAGCTCAATGTCTGAGATATCTGCTGCTGTGTTAGGTGATGCAGGTTTGGTTAATACCTTTTTGACAAGGTTTTGAAGTTTCACTGAGCTATCTTCTTTTTGATCCATTTTCCTGATGGCTTCTGTAAAGTACTCAGCTTCCTTTTCTTTTGCTTCTTCACTGGTCAACAATTTTCCTTTTTCTTGGTTTTTCACAAGGACAGGGTTATCTGCTGATGTGATTAGTGGTTTAAGAGCACTAATCTGCTGTTCTAGCCTTTTGTAGTCAGACTTCTTTGGAGTGTCTGAGACTGTTATCCTCCTTTTCTCAAGCCTTTCATAAGCCTCATCTGTATATTGCTTTGTCCATTTTGCTTTGGATTTAGCATCTCCAACGTTTGCATCCACCAGCCCCTGTTTCTTTCTTTTGTATTCAGAAGTAAGACCAGCAATGAGCTTTTTGTATTTTTTCCAGTTTGGAGCATTCCTCTTCTTGGTTGGATCATTTTTAATTCTTTCAATTCTGTTTGCCTCATGCTTTAATGCAACTATTGGCCATTCTTCAAACTGTTTTTCTTTAGCTGGATAGAATTTTTCTTTCATGATGTATGCAATATATTCTTTTCGTATATCTTCTTTGGGTGGTAAATCTGACATTTCTTTGCTCAGATCTCTTGCATAATCTTCCATCTGTTTGACTTTAGTGAGCAAGAATTCCATTTTTTCTGAAATGGCTTCGCCACCTTGGTCTTTGCATTCAATTTTGGCTCTTATCTTAGCCTGCCTTGCTTTGAGCTCGAGATATTCATCCATATTTTCTGGGATTATGAAGCCTATGAGAGAAGGAAATCTTCTTTTTGAAGGATCATTCTCAGTGTAGAATTGTCTCATCTCATTTTTTACAGCTTCAGGTTCCAGTGGATATTTTGCAGTAATGGGATCATATTTTTCATCACCTGCCTGAGTTGTTTGTCTTTTTCTGGTGTAAATTTTCACCAGTGAAGGAGTGCTTTTGGGTGATTTGTTTATTGGAGTGAAGATGGTTTGAAGTGAAGTGAGGGTAGTGGTGGATGGTGACTGACTAACAGTTGTTGAAGCAACTGGTTTTTCAACTGCTGTTGTCATTACAACAGATGTTGTAACATCTGATGTCTTCTGCTTTTTCGTAGGAGGTGATGGTGGTGATGTGACATTGATGAGAGCAGTGGTGGATGACTGGCAAACAGCTGTTGAAACAACTGGTGTTTCAACCTCTGTTGTCATTACAACTACTGATGTGTCAGTAGATGTCTTCTGGTTTTGAGCCGGTGGTAATTTGGTGGGAGGTGGTGTAGTTTTAGGTTGTGATGATAGGGCATTGGTTGTAGTGTGTTGTAGTGGTGTGTGTTGAAGAAATGGCAGCTATTTGGCTAGCAGTTTTTGAAACTACTGACATATAAACTGTTTGGATGGAAGTTTGTGATTTTGTGATTTGAGGTTTGGAGCCTTTGGGAGGTGGTTTAGATGTCTGTTTTTCTTGTTCTGGTTCAACATACAGGCCATCTTCTATTCCCTTCTTTTTCAACTTTATCTTCTCCCCCCTTTTTGGCATTATTTGGCAAGGGGTTATTCATGAAGAGAATAGTGGGAGGAACTTTTCCAGTGGTGCTTTGTATATGAGCCTTGATAGCTTTGATGTCTGCTTGAGTATCTTTAAATCTTGACTCCACCATGTTTGTCAGCATTTGTACATGTATTGCATGCTGCTGATTAGTCATTTGTTTTTGTTTTTCAAGCAGGGGTTGAAATACATTCCATAGCTCATTTGCAGCAGGTGCATGTTGTGCAAGTGCTTGAGCTGGAGCAGCAGTGGATTGTGCTTTTTGAGCTTTTAACAGCTGTTGCACCATATCCTTTATTTCAGCAACTGATGTTTCAAGTTTTTCAACTCTGCCCGTCATTTCCTGATATTTTGAATCATCATCCAATTTAATGGAATCATCTGTTTCCCCACCAGCAGTGGTTGTACCAATGTGTGACTTAGGACATGAAGCCCAGAAATCATCCATTGATGCCCCTTGTTCTTGGTACCGGGGACTTCTTTCTTCAGCACTTGATAACCTTTCGATGGTACCAGTGGTTAAAACAAACTCACTGGTGGTTACCAGAGGTGCTATAGAAGAAATTGCCTTCAAGGGAGTCTTACTAATAAAACAACTGTCCAAATGAAGATCTGTTGATCCATCACTTGTAGTTGCTGCTCCACTTGAACTACCACCAAGAGTTACTTGTAACTCAAGGGGTGTAACCTCCTCAGTTGTTGTGGGGATAGCAGGGGTAGTAGTATCAGACCCAGTCACTTGTGGGAGTGTGCTCTCAGTGATAGGTGATAGAGAGGAACTGGTTTGTGTCTGAGCTATAGCAACTGCATGCAACAAGGGTATTATGGATTATGGTAATGTGATTGGTGAGGGTATGGGTGTTGAAAGAGACATGTCCTTGGGATCAGGACTAAGGAAGATGGAACCAATCGGATCCAGAGCTTCATAATGTGGGGTCCCTGTGCTTACAACCTGATCCTTTTGTGAGGATGCAGGAGGAGTTTGAGGCAATGGTGGAGATCTTTCTTCCAACTGCTGTGAGGAAGTAGCAGCAGTGGTTGTAAGTGACATTTGTGTTGTCACTGGCATTGGCTCTGGGATCTCATCTTCCAGAGTTGCCTTTGTTTTGGGTTTGGAGGGCTTTCTGGATGTTTTCTTTTTGGTCTTTTTGGTAATGGCAGGTGTGGGTTTCAAAGCAGTGGTTGTGCTGCTATGATCACCTAGAGCAGTGGGCTCAGCAGCTGATACCTGAGGAGCAGTGGTAACTGCTAAATTCTGCCCAGGCACCTCTGCTTTTGTTTTTAAAGGTGTTAACATTCTAGTGAATGTTTCAGGTGTTAAACCTTTTATTTGAAAATAAACACCTTGTTCGAGCAAATTTTCATTTTCTTTTCCAAATTTTTGTTTAAAATAGTAGCTTAGAAACCTTGGAAAAAGTAGAAATGCTTTGCTATCAACATTTTTCACCAAATCATCAAAGATCTCCTGGGAATAGTTATAATCTTTGTTATTTAAAATAGCATAACCCAGACATTGGATCTTCAATGGTATTTCGTTAAAAGCAGTTGTTTTATTTGAAACACACATTAAAAGTGTATGAAATAAAAACCTAGGTGCAGAAGGGAAATAGCCTTTTTGTAAGGTATCCCTTTTTGTTTGTTCTGCATACCCTCTTTTCAGAAAATCAGTTTTCAACTCGTTTTTGGGAAAAGATGTTTTACCTTTCTGATCATCGAGTTTAAAGACTTCTGAGATGAATTGAGGAGTAATTTGAATCGCTTTACCCTGTATGGAGGAGTTAATGACTATGACTTTATCGTCTTGTTTTACAAGCGTAACATTTTTCCAAAACTTTCTATGGGTTTGCTGGTAGACTGGAGCATCTGCTGTTAGCAAAGTTTTATACTTTGATGCAGTCATGATGTCGATGATGGAATCGAAGGTATGGTTGTTGGTGGGTTTTGTGAGTAGACCCAAATAGTTTGATCATCTCAATTTTGACACTTCTTATTGGAAATTCCTCATCAGAATATAATTTGTCTGAATCATTCAAAGTATATGCCACTTTGATTGGTTCGTCATTCAAATTAGATTTTGATAACAGGAATTCTTTATTGTAAACCCTTTTAACCGGTGAACTCGGACTCTTTTCTGACGAACTTGGACTTTCAGATTTAGACTCCGGTTTTGACTCTTCATCCATATCCAACACCTGATCGACCACTTTCTTTAACAATTCAGACTCATGATCAGTGTCAGACGCTGTGAATGTGACATCAATGTTATCTGGTAATTCATCAATGATTTCAGACTTTAACTTGATGTTGACTGCCTTTTTTAGACGCTCCTCGTTAGGATTCCTGGGGGAATAACTCTCATAGATTGGAGGCGGACACTTGTTATACTTGACACTTTGTTTCTTACTAGAATATGTGTCTTCCGTCTCTTTATCTTTAAACGCTTCAAGACCTGCAACAGTAGGATAAACTCGATCAATCAAATAATCACATGTTGTATAACTCAACAGTAACCTTTTGATTCTTTCACTCTCAATCTTTTCGAGTTCCAATTCTTTCTTCAACTGTGCACAATCTTCAATATACTCATTAATGACCTTCTGTTTTGACATTAATGTTGAGTTCATCTTTGTCATAGCAGCTTCAATTTCTGAATTTGTCTTTTTCAAACCATTTACTGTTCTGTTCATCTCATCGTATGACTCTTTCACATATTTTATATCAGACAACAAATTCTCTTTCAGCTCTTCAAATTCACAAATCTTCTTGTCTTTCTCCTCACAATGTTTGCAAGACTCCAAACATTTTAGACAAGGTTTAATGACTTCAACTATCTTTTCAACCTCGATCGCCTTTTCAATTTCAACAATTTTTTCTACCTCGGCGATTTTCTCAACTTCGACGAGTTTTTCAACTTCGACTATTTTTTCGATCTCAACAATTTTCTCTACCACTTTCTCCACTTCAACTATCTTTTCTATTACTTTCTCAATTACTGGTTCAACATTTACTTCTTCAGCTTCCATCTTTGCCTTTTCATCAGCTATTTTTCTTATTGCTTCCAGCTCTCTCTTCAATCTTGCAATCTTCTTCTCATTTAGCATCTCAACTTTATCTGCAAAGAACAAATTAAAACTATCAGGATCTATACATTTTCTGGTTTTATTAATGTATTCTTCTTCATCATCAGTATCTACATCACTTCTAAGATCTGGAAAAATCGGTATTCTTTTCGAACTCGATTTGACTTCATCTTCTTCCAGAATTCTAGCAACAAGACCTGAACCAGGTGGAATGTATTTATCCCAGCTAAATCCTTCTGCAACAAATTCATCATCCTGATCAATTATACCAAAACATGCTCTTTTCTCTTCAATGGTACGTGCATGTGCAGTTTGTGGTTGTTGAGCAATCTGATGAAAAATTGACTTTTGATAATAATCATTCTTTCCATCTTGTCTTCCAGTTGCTTCTTTGTTTTTGCATTCTCATTTAAAATGTCCTTTTCCTTTGCAACGAAAACAGGTAACTTTCGATTTGTCAAACCCAATTGGAGATTCACTTATTCCCCGAAAATCATCTCTACCGGTGATTTGTGTAAATTTTTCTGCTCTTCGAACATCACTGGCTAAACACCACTTTACATCCATCAATTCAAGTTCCTCAGCATCATTCTGGTCATAATCCTCTTTAGTAAGCATCGGATTTCCAATCTTGCCACCAATCAAGCTTTCATATGATTCTAACAAAGCAACGAGTGATGCCATGTGTTGCTTTGCTATTTCCGGAGAAAGATTTTGACCATTTTGAATGTTCAAGGTAACATTGCACTGCAGATTTGTAGAATTCTGTTGTTGAGGACTTGGTGTTGTAAAATTTGGATCAAAACTTGAATACGAGGACGAAGATCCACCACTTTGAGTCACAGTACTTCCCTTTGTTCCAGAAGAACTATCAGCACTGAAGCCAGTTTGAATCTTTGGGCTTGGAGTAACTTCAAATTTGTTTCCTCTGTAATATAAAATGACATCTTGTTGAGCATTTGGATTCTCCATGATTGTTGTTTTCTGGATATCCAACTCATGCTCTTCAATCTTCTGAATAAACTACGCCAGATTCATATTTTCAGATTTTCTCGTGTGTTTGAGAATCATCAAATAAGTTCCCCATTTCTGCTGTGGTAATGCATCAGCAAGTTTATCAACCCATTCATCGTCGTCTTTCTTTATATCCAACCTTCCCATTTCCAACACTAAATGACAATATCTATCAATGGTCATCTTTGTTGTTTCATGATCAAAAGCTACAAACATGTCAAATGATTTCTTCAATAACGCCTTTTTGTTTTTGATCATATCTGCGCTTCCTTTAAACTTTTGAATCAATGCCGTCCAAATTGACCTAGCTGTACCCTCATGTTGAAGCAAAACAAAGATATCTTCTTTAATCGCTTGTTGAAGAATACTGATCATCATTTTCTCACTTGTATATTTCAATTTATCATTCTCTGAAAAATCACAAAATGCTTTTTCAAGCCCACGTTCATTTTTCGGTTTCTCGTAATCTTTTTCCAGTGAACACCATGCGTCAAACTTATAAGCTTACACCCAGTTTTCAAATCGATTCTGCCATCCATTAAAATCTTCAATGTACATGAGCTTTGGTGGTTTTTGATGAGTTCCCGTTTCATTCTCACTGTACAAAGTTTCAGCAGCTGTAACAGGAGCAACTGGAGTAGCAAACGCATTGTAGAATTCTTCTTCCATGTTTTGGAAAATTGTTTCTCAAAAAATTCAAGTTTCACAAACTTAGTTTCACACGAAATACCAAACCCAAACGGAATCACTTTTCAAACGGAATACCTCTTTGAAGCGAAATAACACTTTTGGAACAAAATAACTTCTTTCAAGCGGAATACCTTTTCACACGGAATACCCTTTGGTGCGAAATCACTAATTTCGTGTGAAACAACAAACTTTCAAACGGAATAACACTCTGAAGCGAAATTATCTAATTCCATGTGAACTGTCTCAAACGGAATCACACTTTGAAGCGGAATAAGGTAATTTCGAGTGGAATAAGGTATACTTTTCAAGCGAAATAGCAATTTCAAACGGAATCAATTGCTAATTCCGTGTGAAATGATGCTGACATCATCATAGACCGATCTATGTTTCAAGCGAAATTACGAATTTTACCCGTTTTAGATTGAATTAAGGTCCAATTCTTTCAAGGATTCGTTAAAACACTGTTACGATTATAATGTGTGAAAATCAGACCATTTTGTCCGTAAATTTTTGTGAATTATGTAAAAGAAGGTGTAGAAATCAGAAATAATGGATGTTTTGGAAAGAACTCTTCCTCCTGAGCTCTGATACCACTTGTAGGATCGTTCTGTGACCCAAACGAGTCAATCAGAAGAGTTCTTAGTCAATTCAAGAGGCGGAAACAGATGAATTGACTTGTAAAACAACTTGATTCACTTCTAAATGTCTTGTATATTGATTATAACAAGTTTATAGATCAGTAGACACATCGGCAGCACTTCGGTACCGGAAACATGAAAATTTACAACTAATTTCGCTCGAAGGGTATTTATAGGGAAGTTAATTTCGCTTGAAACTGGCACTGGCCATTTCAAGCGAAATTAACCAAACACACTCAAAACCTATTTTCTCGTACAACGTGCCCTGATCTAACAATTCTAGTACAAGACTCGATACAAGACGAAGTCGACAGACGTATGCACCAACAAATTCCATCAGGCAATGTCAACACAGGTGCATTGCTCAACTTTTGCTTAAGGATGTCAAAGGATTCCTGCTGCTTGGGACCCCAGTCAAACTTAATATTCTTACGCGTCAACGAAGTTAGGGGTGCAGCAATCCTTGAGAAGTTTTCAATAAATCGCCTATAATATCCTGCTAAACCAAGAAAGCTACGAATCTCTGTAGGCGTCTTTGGCTCTTGCCAATTCATGACAGCTTCAACCTTAGCGGGGTCTACTTGGATACCATGCTTACTGACCACATGTCCAAGGAATTGGACTTCACGAAGCCAGAATTCACATTTTTAAAACTTGGCATAGAGCTTCTCCTGCTGAAGCAGTTCCAGAATGCATTGAAGATGCTTCTCGTGGTCAGCTTGGTCCTTCGAGTAAATAAGAATGTCGTCAATGAAGACGATGACAAATTTATCCAAGTAGGGCTTGCAGATACGGTTCATGAGATCCATGAACGCTGCTAGTGCATTAGTGAGCCCAAAAGGCATCACTAGGAACTCGAAATGACCATAACGAGTCCTAAATGCAGTCTTGTGCACATCTTCATCTTTAACCTTCAGTTGATGATAGCCTGACCTTAAATCGATCTTAGAAAAATAGCTTGCCCCTTGCAACTGATCGAACAGATCGTCGATCCTGGGCAATGGATATCTATTCTTGATAGTGACTTTGTTAAGCTCACGATAATCGATGAATAGACGCATCGATCCGTCCTTCTTCTTGACAAACAGGATATGTGCTCCCCAAGGAGATGAACTAGGACGAATGAAACCTTTTGTCAATAAATCGTCTAGCTGGGTCCTCAACTCTTTCATCTCTGTTGGTGCCAACCTGTAAGGTGCCCTTGCAACAGGTGCTGCTCCTGGAATAATGTCAATTTTGAATTCTACCTGCCTATCTGGTGGCAAACCAGGTAGTTCTTCAGGGAAAACTTCTGGGTAGAAATGACAGGAATATCTTCAATCTTAGGCTTCTAATCATCAATAGTTACCTGTGCCATATAAATGACACAACCCTTCTTCAAACACCTAGATGCCTTGAGCATAGACACTTGCTCAGGTAGTCCATACTGGGTATCTCCCTGAATGGTAAGTGGTTCACCAGACGAAGTCTTAACCACCACTTGCTTCTTGTTGCAAATGATCTGGGCTTGGTTATGAGATAACCAATCCATGCCTATTACTATGTCAAAACCGGCTAACTTCAAAGGAAGTAAGGACAATGGAAAAGAGTGGTTCCTAACGGATATGAAACATCCATCTAACACGGTTGATGTGGTTTCTATGGTGCCATCGGCTAATTTAACCTCATATTTTACGCTTAGGGTTCTAACAGGTAGGTTTAACAACTTACAAAACTTATCATCAATAAATGACTTATCTGCTCCAGAATCAAATAACACCCTTGCATAAACATCATTAATAAGGAAGGTACCTGTTATGACATTGTCATTCTGGATCACCTCCTGTGCGTTCATCTTGAAGACCCTAGCATTGGTCTTTTTGCCTTCCTCAGCTTTCTTAGCAAACTTTGGGCAGTTGGACTTGATATGCCCTTTTTCATTGCAGTTATAGCACGTAGCATCCTTGATTTTATTACAGTCCAATGTCTTGTGCTCAGAAGATTTACAAATCCCACAAGGTCTTGGTTGCGATTGGGATTTCGACTCGAATCTGCACTTCCCGAAGTGGTGCTTCTTACAGACTTTACACTTGGGCTTATCGCCCGACTGATGACCATCCTTTTTAGTTCCAGAACCCTTTTTGTGGTCATTGTTTCCCTTATGCCTCTTGTCTGACCGTCGTGAGTTGTCATCCTCACGCTTTCTCTTCTCAGCATCGGTGTTTCTGAGTGATCTTTGCCTGACTGCGTCCAAAGTAAGGGACAATGATATATCAGCTGCAGACCGAAAAGTAGTTGGTCTAGAGGCCTTCACACTCACCTTGATTTCTGGGGCTAAACCCCCAATGAAACGAGCTATCCTCTTGGGTTCTGGAGTCACCAGATATGGAACCAGTCTTGACATAGTGTTGAAGCTCGTAAGGTAGGCTTGACAATCCAGATTTTTCATAACCAACAACAAGAAATCAGCTTCAATCTTTTCAATCTCATGCTGAGGGCAGTAGTTTTCCTTAATGAGAGTAACAAACTGATCCCATGTTAGATTGTACAATGGGATCTTCCCAGTGGCTTGAATCAAAGACCTCCACCACGTTAGTGCCTCGCCTTTGAATGACTGAGATACAAACTTTACCACATCCTTATCAGCGCAACCACTGATATCTACCACAGTGTCCATCTCGTCTAACCATGACATGCAATCAACTGCTCATTTCTACCCAGTAAAATCCCTGGGTTTGCATGAAACAAAGTACTTGTAGGTGCAACCTTTAGCACGTGGTTCTTGGTTCGGCACAACTCTCTTAGATGGAACACTCCTCCGGTTCGATGAGTGATGAGAATCACTCTTGTGAGCAGTGTGAGTTCTAGATGGTGGTTTAGAGTGTGGTACAGATTGGGTCCTGACATGCGTACCACTGGATTCATTGAATTTCCTGTCCAAAGCTCGCGTAACAGCATTATCTATTAATGCTTGTAATTCTGCTCCTGCTACGTTGACCCTAGAGGTGTCATGATTCTCTCTGGGGTGACTGTTGATCTCGTCTGACCCAGGCATGTAGCTTGATTGCTACATAAGATAAATGATTTAATTCATTCAGAGGTCTATAACAGTTTTATCATTCTAGAAGATTTATTAATCATGGTATTTAAGAAACCATTTCGATTAATTTGTTAGGCATATATATATATATATATATTCAGGATTTTTCATTATATAAATCCTTAGTTATAATTAAAATACATTAATGGCATAAAAGGCCGAATCACATGGACAGTTTTTTTTTTAAATTTTTATTTATGATCTTATAGGATCAAGGTATTGAGGTTTTTAATCATAGTTTATTACCTCTTCTTAACAGGGGGTCGAAGACCACGACTGTCTTTTGTCTTATATGACAATGAGTATAGCCCGTAGGCATTATATCCCTAATGGATGTTTTAATTAATTAAAAGTATTTGGGAGAATCCAACATAAGGATGACTTATGTGATTTTATCGAATCACATTTTGTCAAGAGTGTTAACATGTTTTCAGATGTTAAGAAGGATTGGAACTGTAACAACCCTCAAAAAAACCGACACTCTCGAATATTTTCCGACACCCCATTATATTTTAAAATACCCTTATATGTCTTATATTATACCCCGTATGTGAAAACCGAGCCCGAAATATATGTTATAGTATTAGAAATAAAATATAAAATCTGAATTCTGAGTTGAGGCGGGCCGCGTAGGATCCCACCTCAATCTCACGCGGGCCGTATGAGAGTGCTGACCGGACTCCGCTGAATTCTTTAGTTTAAGCGGGCCGCGTAAGTTTAAGTTTAAGTTGACGCGGGCCGCGCGTGTTCCGAATGGTGGCAGATCCATGAGCCGACACGTGTCGATATCGTGTCGAACCTAGTTGATGACCGGACTAAGCTACTGAGTTGACTGAAGTCAACGCGGGCCGCGAAGGCCTTATGCTTACCTTACGCGGGCCGCGGCAGGACGAGATTACACAACTATAAATAGCAGGCATCGGATTTCACTTTCAAATCGTTCATTCTTTCTTTCAATCTCGAATTTCTGAAGTAGTAGAGATTATAGTTGGGTATTATACCCCTAATTAGCGAGGTTCTGCTCCGTTGTAAGTATTATAACCCCGGTTTCGTAATAGTTACGCTGCCCGATTGATTTAGGGTTCCGTAACAACTGTCGTGGTTCTGCCCGACGTAGTTGTTGGAATGCCGTCTCGGGGAGGGTATTATTAATATTTTCAAAGGGTTATGATACTAATCAATGTACATTTGTATAAATTATAGATTATATCCCGGAAACCCTCACGCGAAGTCTAAGATAGCAATGTGAGTAATCCTTCTTTTTGTGTAAACCTTTTTGTGAGTTGATCCACTTTTTGTAAACCTTTTTGTGAATTGTTTTACAAAACCTTACATATCTTTCCATGCGAATAAACATATTGAGTATTTGTAAGAATACAATTATAGTGGGTATGTTGGGGTTTTGTATACAAAATTTGTTACCACCTGGTCAAGGAGTAACATTTCCACAAGTTGAGTATGACAGTACCACTGATGTTAATTGTGATGTCTTGGAAACAAATGTAATTGCGAATGTGCCCTCAATATTGTTCACTGTGACTTTTTATTTAAACTTGATTAAACTAGGATTCACTCACCAGTATTTCTTGCTGATAAAATGTTTTAAACACGTGTTACAGGTAACTTAGTGTGAAGCCAATAAAAGCCAGCTGGACAGCACTGAAGGCTTGGAAAAGTGGCAATAAAGTTACCTAAAATAAAATAGATGTTTTTATTAAATAAAATAGGATTTATTCCTATGAAAACGTGTGTACTATGAACTTGGGTTTCATCCCATTTGTTTAATATTATAAAATATGGTGGTTTTACTCTGATAAACATTTCCTAACTACGGTCCTGATGTAAATTCCGCTGCAAGACTAAATAAAACTGATACCACCAAAACTCTGAGATCACGTCCGCCCGTTCCCGGGGATCAGGGATCGGGGGTTGTGACAGGAACCTTTTGAATAGGTTTTACCATCTTGGTCATATCTGCAACGACATATAGACTAGGTTTTACCTTTAAGATTCTTTTTAATATTTAACGCAGAACAATCCTAAATTGAGGTGTTAATAAGGACCTGAATCTAGTTTGAGGAATTACCATCTTGGCCCTGTCTTATAATGACACATGGCTAGGTTTTGTCCCTTTTTTTTAGATTTTTATCATTTTATTATAATGATAGGTCTTAGAAAGGAATGTTATATTTTCATTTATTTCACATATTATATTTATGCATATATTTTAATAAAATGAAATTTTAAATTTCAATCATTCCACTACAAAATTGAACAAGTACAGATTTGCCCTAAACGGGACTTCTACAAGAAATAACATACCCACGCAGGGGTTAAACAGAAAAACATGCCCACGCAGGGGCAGAATACAGAAACAAATGTCCACGCAGGGATATGATTACAACACTTTAAAATAACAAACAAATAAAGGATTTAATGATCCTTCTTGCTTTTTCCCTTGATTAAGTTTGCCAGACTCTTGAACATTCCTCGTTTTTGTCTGCGGTCTTCCCGCACTTCCTGCCGCACCTCATTAATCCTTTGAAGAATCTCCTGATGCTGCGGTGGCGACATCACTGGCGGTTGCGGGGGTTGTTGATTGTAACATCCCTATTTTTATCATATAAATTATAGATTATTTAAATTTATTAACCGCTAGTAACTAGTAACTAGTTTATTTTAATATATAAATATTCAACCCAAATAGTTTTAAACACTATTTTATATAATTGGTTAAAATATTATATTAACTAAATTGGCCTGTATATAGGTGACCTTTCTAAATAAAATAAAAGTCTATATAAATTCACGGGTAGATTACGGGTAAGTTGAATATTAGAAATATAAAGTACCTAGACGAGCCTAGTGACCGTCTAAATATTAAATTATAAAAATACATTGTATTTTGAACCTACTCCGTTTTTAATAAAACTTAGACCCAAATGTAGACAAAAATATTCTCATTCTAAAGACATATTTATTATTTTCTAGAACGTCATATTTTATAATTTACACACGCCAAAAAAATAAAGCAGTTAAATTAATTATAATATATAATAATTAAAATAAATATTAAAACATATGAAAAGTGATATTGACGTACGTGTCTATTTTTACATAAAATAATAACAATAAAATAACTAGTGTATATACGTGTTCTTCATTCCAATCAAATGAATTTAATTGGCTACATGTGTATGAAATATAGAATTCCATAAGTACCTGTCTAAAGATAGAAAGAAAAGAATCATGACTAAGATATTTGAAGAAAGCCTATAAATAAGAAGATGACCTTTCTCAAAATCCATTTCTGGTGTCGCCAAACTTTCCCATGCTATTTATATTTTTCTATTTTATTTTACCTCATAAAAATATTTCAAAGTCCTGCTCCGTTTTAAGTGTTTTAACTCCCGATCACCGCTACCCTTTCCGATTGATCTGAGCCTCATAACTTAGGTCAGGGCTCTGCCCGACTAAGTTGTTGGGATTCTGTCTCGGGACATCGGGACAAGGTTGAATTAGGGGTACTATATTTAACACCATTTACAAAAATATATTTTTATATAGTTCAGAAATTATACCCAAAATTTATACCAGGAGGCTTTCTAATTGAACCCTAAAGTTACAAAGTGAGTCCATTTTCTTTTCTCACTATTTTATTCCCTTTTTCTTTATAATATAATTATATTCAAAAATGTCCCAAACTATAACAACTCTCACTAAAACTATTATATTTTATTATTATTATTATTATTATTATTATTATTATTATTATTATTTATATTTTGTCTAAAAAGAAACCCTAATTGAGACACCCAAGTAATCCTACACAATTCCTAAAATTTTCAGAACAATCCGAATTAGGATCAGGACCCCTAAAACTCAGGGGGGGGGGGGGGTTTCCCTATTGACGATTATCCATATATTTTGCTGTCAAAATCGAATTTCTACGAAACGTCGACTCAGCAGGCCTAAGCTGGTGACCAAGCATGCCTACCCTACTTTGGCATTCCCTGCGACACGCGACAGGTGCGTCAGACTCTGTCGCGACACGCGGGAGGTACCAATTGAGGGTATAAATACAGGGGTTTGGGGTTTGAACAGTTCACTTGTTTCGACGTCAAAATTCAATTCAGGCACCGAGATATAGTCCGATTACTACAAAACACACACTAGCTCGAATTCTGCTACGATACCGGGTATTAACTCAATCGCTGCTACGATTCAATGTCCGATCGATGGAAACTATCCGATGGATGTTTTAGTACTATCCTTTGTCATTCGTAGTGATTCCGACTGGATGTTTGAGTACCACCCGAACTCGGGGAATACTCTGTCATTCGTTGTGAATCCGATGGATGTTTAAGTGATTGTACTTTGTCATTCGTTGTGAGGGTTTTAATCTCGTGAGTTATCGTAAAAGCTGTATTAGTTACCTACCTAGTTCGTGTGCACTAGGTTACAAGGCTAAATCAATAGGCTAAGCTCTGTCTGTATAAATCTGCAATATATCAAGGAGACTAAACTTTGGCCATATGAATCTGCATGATTATAATGTGAGTCATTCTCTTTTTATCAAATCTATTTACAAAAGCATGTTTATTTTCAAAGGTTATAATTACAGTGATTAAGTTTATGTAATCACCAAGTTACAGCCGGTATGTGGGGTTTTGTATACATTACTTGATAATCTTCACCATTGGGGCAGCCAAGGGGTGATATGACCATAATCACAGACACCATTGGACGAATGGGCCAATGGGTCGAGTGACAAAGTACTGTGGGTAGTTGGTTGATATCAGAAACATTGTAATCTTTCTTAATACTGTAAATTATAACAAACGTGTCGTTTTAGCAAAATGAACGACTCACTCAGTATTTCCCGCTGACAAAACCTTTTTCAAACATGTTTCAGGTAATTACAGTAGATTGGATTAAGAGATGGATAGGCACTGAAAGGCATCAAGAAGTGGCTTATTTATTAATTAAATCAAATTAAGAAATATTATTTTATGTAATTAAATTTATCTTTATTAAAGCTACCTTTGTAAAACATGGATTTATTCCATCTATTTAATAAATAAAATCCGGTGTTTCTAAACTCTGATATTTTTCCTAATTCACGGTCCTGATGAAATTTCCGCTGCAACGTTTTCAAAATAATCACCGGTACCACTGGGTTGTTCGCGACTCCCGATTCCGTCCAGGGTGGGTCGGGGGTCGTGACATTGATATAGCGGAGGTTGAGGAGGTGGCGGTTGATGATACCCATATGGTGGGTACCCATAGTGCATTAATTTGAAAATAAGCTTTCTGTTGACTTTTTATAATTAGCTTTGACCCGACAATTGACCTAGTTAGAGTGGGAATCAGAGGGTGCCCTTTCAAGAGTTTATTGCCCACATAATTACCAACTCATAGGTACTTTCAATTTGAAATTTGACTGGACAAATTAAGATTAATGACGAAGTCAAACCTTAATTACGACGGTTTGACTTTAAGCTAATAAACTAAGCAAAACTGAATTAAGGAAGGTTAAGGACACTTACAAAGGTCCTAAGCACGACTAGAGATCACTAGGAAATGTCCTTGAGCTCCAGCAAACTCCAGGAGTTGAGTTGTGAGAGTTTTTGAAATGAATGATCAAAATGTTGCAACAATGCTCCTCTTATATAGTGATTTTGATCACATATGATCATGCCATGCAAGTCTACACATGTTATGAGATGGTCCCATCTATCCCTAGTGCATGAAATACCAGTGGGGGAGTCCCTGGTATAAGAAAACAAGGTTTTAAGTCGGTTAACAGGCCTGGACAGACACCTGCAGGTGAATTCTGTCATTGTACTGCTCACACGGGCCGCGTAAGCCTATAGGGCACTCTTACGCTGGCTGCCTGGCCTTCCAGAACCAGCCAAACAAGTTTTAACTTTTGCACTTTTGGTCCTTGGTCCTACCAAACGTGGTTTCAACTTCCCAATTTGCATTTTAAGCCCTCTAACTTGATTTTTAAGGACTCAAAGACATATACAAACTTTGTTAAGTCCTTGGTTAACTTTATGATCACCCGAAAAGTCATAAATTTCAACGTTGACGCTTTTAACCCTCGTATACGAATATCGTCATAACTTTCTCATACTTTATCGAAACCTTGTGAAATTTTTACCACTTATTCTAGTGAGCATAATTAACCATTACAATGCTTCGGGTTCACTAAAAGGTCAATCAGAGGTATACTTTAAACATGTTGACACTTTTAACCCCTGTAGTTTGTAATCTCTCACTTTCTTCCACAATTAGCTTCGTATGATCCATGATTAATTCGTTTAAGGGTATAAATATCGTGTAGGGTTACAGTAAAGTATATTTATCCATTGTTGACACTTTGAACCCTTATATTCACATACTTTCTTTTTTTGTCAACTTTAGTCCTTCTAAAGTAATCTTTTACACGTTTAAAGCTTATGACACGTGTCGATACATTATTGGACATAAAATTTTGAGGTGCTACATACGAGCTTGTGTTATTGACGTAGGAGGAAGTTGGGATGATCATATTCCATTGATCGAATTTTCATATAACAATAGCTATCATTCTAGTATTCAAGCTGCACCTTTTGAAGCTCTGTATGGAAGAAAGTGCAGAACGCCCGTTTGTTGGGCAGAAGTTGGAGATGTCCAACTGACAGGACCTGATATAGTCCTGGAGACGACAGATAAGATTGTACAGATACGGGATCATCTCAAAGCTGCCAGGGATAGGCAGAAAAGCTACGCAGATAAAAGGCGTAAACCTCTAAAGTTCGAGGTTGGTGACAAAGTGTTACTGAAAGTATCACCCTGGAAAGGGGTAATGCAATTTGGAAAGAAAGGCAAGTTAAGCCAAAGATATATTGGACCATTCGAGATCATCGAATGTGTCGGAACAGTGGCTTATAAGTTAAATTTGCCTGAAGAGCTCAGTGGTATTCATAATGTATTCCACATCTGCAATCTGAAGAAATGTCTAGCTGATGAATCACTAGTCATGCCACATACGGATGTGCATATTGATGAGAGCTTAAAGTTTGTAGAAAAACATTTGTCGATCGAGGATCGACAGGTTAAGAAGCTTCGAAGGAAGCACGTGCTAATTGTAAAGGTTAAATGGGATGCCCGCAGAGGTCCCGAGTATACGTGGGAGGTAGAGTCCACAATGAAAGAGAAGTACCCTCATTTATTTCAGTAAATCTTGAGGTCGAGATTTCTTTTAAGGGGGTGAGGATGTAACACCTCGTAAAATCATGTCCAATATAGTATCGACACGTGTCATGGACTTTAAACGTGTAACGGATTGATTATGAGGGACTAAAGTTGTCAAACAAAGAAAGTATATGTATATAAGGATACAAAGTGTCAGCATTTGATAATTTTGCCTTTCAACAACCCTACACGATGTTTATACCCAAAAACGAATGTATCATGAAGCGTGTGAAACCGTTTGTGGAAGAAAATGAAAGTTTACAAGACGCGAGGGTTAAATGTGTCAACATGTTTAAGTTATACCTCTGAGTGACCTTTTAGCGAACCTGGAGCCTTGTAACGATTAATTATACTCCCAAGAATAAGTGGTAAAAATTTCACAAGGTTTCGATATCATATGAGAAAGATACGCTAACTTTCGTAATTAAGGGGTTAAAAGCGTCAACGAGGCAAAACTTGTGTTTTCGGTTATCGTTTAACGAAACCGGACCTAATGATGATTGGTTATATCTCATGGATCATAGAAATATAAATTTCATGGGTTAAAAGTGCTTAAAATGGAAGAAATTACGCTTTAGAAGGTCCAGGGGGTGAAAATGACATTTTTTGAAACTTGTTGGCTGGTCCCCTACCTCCTGGCGCTGCGCCACCAATAGAGGCACTCCTCCGTCGCGTGGCACGATGGACTTCCAGCTCAGAAAATTGTTTTTTAACGTGGCAGCTTGCATGTTTGCTAAATTCCGCGAGTTTGCCACCCTCTAGCTACTTGAAACACGTCCCTAGACACTTGTTTTCATCCCTGGAGTTGCCATAACACCTGTATCCATCTCCTTGAACCTTCCTTGGCTATAAATAAGTCCATTTGTTGCAACTTGTGAACACACATTTGAGCACTTCACTTGAAAAGCTTCCAAACACTTGTTCTAGAGATTCCTGGAGCTCAAGACCACTTCCTAAGGATCCTTAGTCATGCATAGGACTTCAGTAAGTATCCTTAACCTTTCTTAATTCAGTTTTAATTAGTTTAATGGCCCAAAGTCAAACCGTCGTAATTAAGGTTTGACTTAGTGATTAATCACTAATGGTCCAGTCAATTCTCGAATTGAAAGTAGCTTTGAGTTGGTAATTATGTGGGTAATAAACCCTTAAAAGGGCACCCTCTGATTCCCACTCTAACTAGGTCAATTGTCGGGTCAAACTTGATTAGAAAAAGTCAACAGAAAGCTAATTTTCGCATAAACACATAATTAACAATGTAGAAGCTATGAAACACGTTTTATCACTTGTATAACTTGGTAATTAATGTAAGAACATGTCTAAGCATGTTCAACCAAACAATTTTCAGTATAAGCTCTGTTCGGAACCGAAAGTCGCATAAGTGTACTTTTGCTTTGACTTTTGTAGGATCGTGAAACGACCTTAATGAGTCGATCAGAAGAGTGCTCAGACAGAATCAGAGGCGGAATTCATTGATTCTGTCTTTGTTTAGCTTGTATTACGCTAGAATCACTATTAACTATCTAGTTTATTAATCTTGAAATGATTTACAGCACAGAGACACTTCGACAGCACCTCGGCGTCGGAATCAAGAAGGTTACAAATAATTTCGCATCAAGGGTATATATAAGGGATGCTATTTCGTTTGAAAGTGGCATGTGTCACTTCAAACGAAATTACACATGTTAATTTCGTTTGAAGGTGTCACATGTCATGTTCAAACGAAATTACATCAAATACTCATAAAACCTACCCTATTTCTCGTATAACGCGCCCTGATCTAACAATTGTAATGTAAGAGTCGATACAAGATGAAGTCGACAGACATATGCACTAACAGACTCCCCCTCGGATGTTGACGAGTCTGAAGTATCGAGTCTTCTCATTCTTCAGTCTTTACCGGTCTTCGGGCTCTTTCACAATCTGAGACTCGAACGAAGATGAATTCGACAGACAACTGCACCAACAGACTCCCCCTTGAATGTTGCGGAATCTTCAGTGAGAGTCTTCATCATAACGACTCTTCAATCTTGATCGGTCTCCTTTCTTTCTTAGCATGTACCAGGATCTTCTCTTTGGCTCTAACCTCGTCAGACTCCCCCTTTCATCATGATGGGATCGCCGCCTGGAATTAGCTATCACCTTGATATCAATCCCTGGCTTTATCTCTGATCAGCTCATCACCTACATAATTCTCAACAAAATATAAGTTTTTACTTAAATCAATAAGAAAAACTTACTAGTAATAGTTACATCAAGTTCAAATTAATGATCTCGATTAACTAATCAAACTTTCTTTCTCAAAATAAATTTCTTCTGTTAAATGCACACTCCCAACCCTGTTCATCATGTTCAGCACTTGAAATTTTGAAATTTAGCTCTTCAACATCTGTTGTCTAAAATCTTTTTGAATTTTTCAAAATTTATGCTAAAACACTCCGAAAATCTTTTTGGATTTTTTATAACAAAGGAATGCAGTAAAGAAATATTTACACACAATATTTTTTGCGAGTTTGTGTAAGAGAATCATATCAGTTTTTGAGACAAATCACTAGCACCGTTAAGCTTTAACATTTTCAGTTCCAAACGATTCATGTAGATTGACGATATTGTTGTCCACCTAAACTCAATCTAAAAACTTTCGACATGCTTACCGATACGTTTAAGGTATATTTAGATAGCACTAAATTCTTATGGACCCCACGATCTCAACATATCCCCTCATCATGCAATACACTGACTCAAGTAATTAGCCTTTAAACTTTTATCAACTGTGATTTGTGCAAAAACAAAGCAGAATGTTTAAACATTAACAATCAGGTCGATACTTCCGTATACGCAGAGAAGTCCAATGTTTAAACAAAATAAGAAAGATAAAAATAAGTTGAAGTTGTTTAGGCTTTAACCACCAGGTCGATACTTCCGTATACGCAGAGGAGGTCCAAAGCTTTAAACGAAACACCAAAGAAAATAAAGCGGAATGTTTAGGCAATAACATCCAGGTCGATACTCACGTATACACAGAGGATGTCCAATGCTTAAACAAAATAAAGAAATAAAACAAGTTTAAATCTTTGCAAAATAAAATGCACAATCACAGCGACTTTTCAGCAAAGTTGTGAAAGTTCACAAACTTAACCAGTTTTATGTCTTTCGACAATCAGCGATTACTGAGTAGGCACACAATCAAGAAGGACAAAACTAAGTACTATGCTTTTGACCATGTTTCCCACTAGAACTAGGCTTTTTCATTTAAATTTGTATCCTTATCGCAAATCTACTAGTCTAGCTGAGCCTACCGTCACATCTTTAGTGAGACTGTTTATCACATTTTATCATTCCATTTCTTTAGCATGTTGTGACAGTCCACTGATGTACTATCATTTCCTCTTTTTTACAACAAAACTCATTTTTTTTTATTTTATCATGTTTTTGGATTTTTCAAATTTTCTAATGTTTTTGGATTTTCTAAAAATACTTACTCCCCCTAAAATTCAAACACATTTAAAGGAAATTTGAAAACAAACTGTACAAGTAAAGTGACAACTGATATCGAATCACTTCAATTCGCCATCCACTTGGCATAAACAATCAGAACTCCCCCTTACAACAAACTATTTTCCCATTGATTTCAAAACACTTAAGTTTGTTTTAATCAAATGGTTTTTCCGGAAAATTAGTTTTGTTGAATGATTTTATCATTTGTAGGTTAGGGGTTTGGTTCATCACATTGTCTTCCAACCAAATACCACTAGTAGGAAAATACAAGTACAACTTAATGTCCTTGATTTACCACTTGTAGGTAAAAACCTTTTTCAACGAATTTTTCAAACCACATGGCTTACCAATCAATACCACTTGTAAGTTACCATATGTAGGTTGAATTCTCAAGATGTCGCTTACCAACCTGGAAGCTCCGGCAAGTCAGGTTTTTCTATTTGAAAAGATTCACCCAAGCCTGACGGTCCTTGGGTGCTTTTGAAATTCCGTTTGACAATGATGGAAAATTTTCATCATTCATTGTCAAACCGGAATCACCATTTTTTACCTCAATCAATGGCTCTTCTGGCTTTGACGAACCAGATTCATCGCCTGAACGTAGCTTGTCTGACTTTGACGAGTCAGATTCATCGCCAAAACATGGCTCCTTTGTTTCCAAAGAAACAAACTCATCATCAACAACTTTCTTTTTCATCTTTCTCTCTTTCGTCCTCAGATTTGTATCTGATGAATCCGTTTTGCTTGATTTGTCATTCTTTGGCGAGCAAGACGATTTATCAGAACTTTTATCTGTTTTACTAGTTGTATCCGAGAACAAAATCCTTTCGAGATACTCTCTCGCCTTCTTCCTCAGTCTGTCTTTTTGCCCCTGTGAAAGCTTCACTTTCGGTTCTAGAACTTTTTGTTCTTTGGGCTTTGCTTCGACTTTGACTGGTTTCTTCTTTGTCATTTTCTGAGATTCAACCCTCGATCTTCTCATTGATCTCATTGGGCAATCTCTTGCAATATGACCTCTGATTTGGCATTCAAAGCATCTTCTCGTCTCGTAACTCCAGTTCTGGCAGTTAACAGCAATGTGTCCTCTCACACCACAAGTGTAACACACTCTGTTATCGTACCAATCACCACCTTCTGTCCAAACATTCAAATCATAACATTGTTTGGCTTGGTGATATCCATCTCTCCTCTTGTATGCTGGATTTGGCTTTTGAGCACTGTGGTCAAACCTGCACCACTTATTACCAACAGTTTTTGAGTTTTGATTTTCCAATTTTTGTGGTTTATTATCACGATTGGATGATTGAACTGGTGAGCTTTTATTTTCTTTTTGAAGATTTTTCGGCTTTTTATCTTTTTGTTTTTGTTCCACATTCTTCTTTACAGGTTTTTGCGTTGAGCATTCACCTTTCTCAGTAGAATGTAAAACAGTTTCTTGAAACATTTCATTTAATTTCAAAAATATTTTTCTTTTCTCAACTTCATCATCAGTTTTCTCATCACAATCTTCAACTTTGATTTTGTCAAAGTTTGTGACATTGTCACTTATTGAAACAGAATTGATCGGTTTTGGACATGGATAATCTGGTGTTGATGACGAAGTCTCAAAACCTTTCAATTCCTTTTCAAGCTCTTTGATTTTATTCCGAGCTTTTTCAGCTTCTTTTTTCAAGTCGAATAATTGTCTGAAGATTAGAATTTATTGCATTTTGCTTTTCAATGTTATTCTTGCTAACAACAGATCTCCCATCTTCAAGAATCTTTATTTGACTTTGAAATTCTTTTTCAATTTTTCATTTTCAAAACTTTTGATTTTATCTTCAAAAAATTTTGCATTTTCTTTCAAAATTTTGTTTTCTAATGTCAAACTGTTCAATTCACTCAACAGTCTGACATTTTCAGATTTCAACTTCTCAAAATTTTCCTGCAAAACAAGAATCTGTTTATCATTAGATTTCTTCTCATCCTTCATCTTTTTGACTTCCAATGTCAAACTTTCCGCATCCTTCAAGGGTTTGTCATTGTCAGCTTCAAATTTCTCACATTTAGTGCATACTAATTCGGATTCGAAGATCCAATCTTCACAGATTCTTCATTCTCGGAACTTGCTCTGTCTCTGTTCTTGTCAAAAATATGTCTGCACAAAAAATTTTAACGAAATCAAGAGGATTCGCATTCTCATCGATATAAAAACCTCTCTTAATGTCGTATTTCATGACACTTTTTGCTGCAAGACATACACAAACTCTTCTGTTTATTTCAACAATTACATCCAAATCCATTTTTTGTAAATTCTTTTCCATTTCATTTATCACTTCCTTCTTTTTTAAACATTCCTTTCGAAACTCTGCATTAACCTCATTGATGAACTGTCTTGGATGAAGTTCTGGAAAAATAGGTTTATTTTTTAGTTCAATCAAGAATTCATCCCATTTAGCAAGTAATGCATCTGCCAGTTTTGATATTTGTTCATCTTTTTGCACTCTTATACCCTTTTTCCACAAATTTTCAATTAAACTTTCAAATCGATCTCCCAACTGATTTAATGTTTCATTCTTTTGACACAAAAAATGTTCAAATCGTTTAACCCAGATATCCACATTTTCACTTCTATAACTACTTTCCAAACACCCCATATACCAATCATTTAATCTTTCAAGATAATCATTTTCTTGTTCATCAAACATTTTCGTCATATTTCAAAAACAACCTATTCAAACGAGATTACTCTTCAAACGAAATACCCTTTCAAACTAGATCACAACCTTCAAATGGATTTATCAGATAATTTCAAACGAAATCAGTATGTAATCTCAAACGAAATCAGCAGGTAATATTCAAACGAAATCAGCCATATTGTTCAAGCGAGATACCCAATTCAAACAAAAATACCATGTATTTTCAAACGAAATCAGTTAAAAGGTGAACTCTCAAACGAAATCATCAAGCTATTTCAAACGAAATCAGGATGAATGTGTAATTTCAAATGAAATCAGTATTTCAACTCAAACGAAATCATGATGATGTCAGCAAATCGATCTGATTTTGGTCCAATTGAACAAGTTTTAAGCCGATTTTAGATCTAAAACTTTCAAGGGTTTGTTAAAACAACATTACGCACATGATATGTGAAAATCAGCCATTTTTAACCAAGATTTCACGGTTAATTTTGAAAAGAAGGTGTAGAAATCAGAATTTTCCAGCGAAAACGAGCTAAACAGTAAGAACTCTTCCTCCTGAGCTCTGATACCACTTGTAGGATCGTTTTCAGACCCGAACGAGTCGATCAGAAGAGTTTTGCTCAGTACGAAAGGCGGAAACAGACGTACTAAGGTCAATTCAGCTAGAAAATCACTTTAACTGTTGATTTGATTGATATAATGACGATATACAGCAAGACAAACTTTAACTGTTGATTTGATTGATACCACTTGTAGGATCGTGTAACGACCTAATGAGTCGATCAGAAGAGTGCTCAGACAGAATCAGAGGAGGAATTCATTGATTCGGTCTTCGTTTAGCTTGTATTGTCACACCCTGGCTTTGCGGAAGCGTGGTTAATTTGGTGTGACTTCTTAATACCATAGCTTAACCATAACAAAGCTATATGAAATAAAACCATGCAAGATCATCCATTCGATTAAGTTTTAAAAACTAAATACAATAACATTGTCTCGACGGAATCACATTCTAACGACATTGTTCAACAAACACAAACATCAACATGACATAAACACAGTTTAAGGACTGTGACTTGTCCAGGAAAGAGTCACATTCCCCAAACCCGGATGACCTCATAACTAGTGCAGCGGGAAAACGTGTCATACCGCGCCAGATCCTTTAATTCCCTGAAATACATGTAAGTTGAAAAATCAACAATAATGTTGAGCGAGGTCATGTGTAAGTGAGTAAATAAACCTTTGTAAGTATAAAAATCCTGGTATGTAGCAAATAAGGAAAAAGAGATCACCAATGGTTTGCAAGGCCATTGATATGTGTGAAGTGCAAGTAGGAAGACTCAAACCTAGCGGATTTTGCGTTGGGCACAAAGTCACCCCGAGGTCCGTACTGTTGGACCTGGAGTTGGGCTCGCTACACCCAGATAGATCTACCGCTTACGTCCCTCGGTCCTACAATGAGGATTAATGGCCTCCAGTTTCCGCCTACCCACTCACATGATCTAAATAATAACCCTCCTTACGCTAACCATACCATGTAAGAACTATTCGTAATCATAGTAACATGTATTTCACCCCCGCAGTTTAGAAAAACTGAAAACAGTTAAGAGAAAAGGGGGACATGAACTCACTGTGGTGCGTCTCTACCAGGTATACCTCCAAATCAAGCAGCTGTGTGACGACCTACACGTACTAACTCTATTAGACGGACGGCCGTGCCTTAGCTTTAAGGTTTAAGTTTTTGGGAAATAGTTAGACAACTATCTCGTGTTTACATTCTGTATATACTTGGTAGTCATTTTCCTTCCCAAGGATGGGGGATTTAATACATGTGTGTTCGTATAATCTTTGAAATATATTATTAAGTCTCACTTAAAAATATATTTTATTTCTAACTCCAAAATATAAATATTCTTCTCAAAAATATTATATTTTAACTCATATGATTTTCTCAAAATAATACCTTGACAAAAATACGCGTTAAGTCATATTTTCTTAAAATGCGTAAGTTACGTTTTAATGTTCGAGTGGTAATAATAATTACCGGTGTAACTTATATATTTATCGCGTTTTATTTTGTGAAATCCCACCTCCGATATTTTGTAAATAAAGTCGCGGCGAAATCTATATTTTGAAAACGAGTCGAAAAGTATTTCTAACACTTATAGTGAAAATAATTCTAAGTGTTAAGTTTTTAGAAAAATTTCGCCAGAGTTTCCTCTGTAACTGGAGGTGGCCACGCTTTCAAGCGTATCATTTTCTTTTATAATTCAAATCAACCATTTTTCTTATTTAACCAAAACAATATTCAACGCATCAAACTAGTGAATAAACATGTAATTCGCAAGAACCTCATGAACTTGTAGTTTTTCCAACACTATGATGTAAATCCCCATACTTTTAGCGGATCTTTATATAAAGCAATCCGATTTCGTAAAAACCTCGTTTTTAGGGAAGTTCCGTCTTTACAACTTCTCGTCATCTTTTTCAAAAATAGTTATTTTGTCGAAAGTGTGTGCTACACAAGTGTTTACACACTTGTGTGTTCTAAAAATCATTCGTGTTAGTGTAAGATCCGTCTTTAGAAAACATGATTTCTTTGATACTTGGTTCTTTGAAAATACCGCTTGTAGATACGTAGATCTACTAGTTTTAAACACTATTTCACAAGTAAAATCGCTTTTACACAAGTTCATGATTCGTGTGTGGTAGAGTTTCATCCTTTAACCCTTGTTACTTCCAAAACAACCTTATGTCATGATCCATGATCATGACCAACCCGGGTTAAATGACGATCCGAGCTACCACAACATAGATCGGGTCCAAATAATCACACAAATCAATTACTACAAGATTTACACAACATATGAGCTTTTAACCATCATTACAAGCATTTTTAGTAAACTTTTGTGTGTCATTTTGTAAGATTACGAGTTTTAACCGTTACAAATCATATTAACCACTTCAAAATAGTTCGAGAGTGTGATTATAGCAACTTACTACTAGCTCGAGGCTAGGGAAGAATCTAAGCGCAAAATGGGTGGATAAAAGCGATGTAGTGAGGTCCTTCGTGTTCCGAATGCACCGAGCTTCCTTATGTGAGATCCTTAACACTTGTATGAGCTTGGAATAGCTTGAACAAAATCGAAAATGATGGATGGATGGTGGGTGGTTCTCGGCCGAAACCTCCAAGAGAGGGAGAGAAAGAGTTGATTCTTGTTTAGTGGTGTGAAGGTTATGTTATGTTAAGTGTAGATCTTATAGGCAAAGTCATGCACAATTAACCAATGGATCAAGTGTCTAATAGATATTAGACAAAGTTGATTATTTTAATCAAATATAGGACAAGGGTGTCCCCTTGGGGACCGAATTCGTAAAGGGGGGGGGGGGGGTTCCTAGTTCAAACTCAACCAAACACTAAGTATGTAGTTAGGTTAATCTAGTTAGTTAAGTGATTAACCCGGTTACTAGTGTGTTGTGCTTTACAGTGGGTGTTAGGGTATTCAGGGACCCTAACTGGCTCATAAAAAGATAAGTAATGTTATTAACAATATTTTCATGTTCCGGGTATAGTCCGGTTGTTCGGTTGGATAGAGATCCGTTAAAGTGCTTAACAAAGCTTTAAAAGTGTCGTTATAATTATTTTTAGTGACACAACTTATTTCCTCCGAAGTGTCGGGAATATTTTCCTCATGTTTTGTCACTTTATTAGTTAGCCAAAAGCTGGATTGTTATGTAAAGTGCTGAATTTTGTACTTAGAGTACGTTTTAGGCACATCCGGTCACTGTAATTTATTCCTAGAGACGCAGTTCTACAACCCTTGTATCCATACACTCACCACTAGTGTAGTAAAATATTTCTGGCTCATACAGGCCTTAGAGGCAGTGTCTGCCTGATGCTGGCTTTATCAGCATGTTCAATAGGTTATCCGTTCATCATGCTACTGTGCTTTTGGTGCATCATGTTTGTCACTAAGGTTCAGCATGTAAATAATGTAGTGACGGTAAGTAAAGTATGATGCAGGTATATGCATGTATCAGTATTCAAGTAGCAGTTCATCAGTAATTTCAAACAAGCACAGTAATTAAGCAGTAATTAATTATTAATTAAGTCGTACGGATACCTGGTTTAGTGAGGGTTGTCACATTCTCCCCCCGTTAGAAAAATTTCGTCCCAAAATTTTAAGTTCTGCTTGTAGATGCAGGGTTCTTAGGAAATAGGTGGGGGTATTTCTCTTTCATCCGGTCCTCACGCTCCCAGGTGTATTCAGGACCATGTCTGGCATTCCAACGAACTTTGACGAGCTTGACACTGCTCCGGCGGGTCTTGTTTACTTTCCAATCCGTAACCTCAACCGGTTCTTCAACGAAATGGAGCGTGTCGTCAACATGAATCTCGTCGATGGGAATGGCAATGGTATCTTGAGTTGGACTTTTCTTCAGGTTGGATACATGAAATGTATCGTGAACTGAATGGAGTTCAGCAGGCAAGTCCAGCTTGTATGCTACTAGTCCTATTCTTTCCAAAATTCTGAAAGGACCAATGTAGCGCGGATTCAACTTTCCACGCTTTCCGAAGCGTGCCACACCCTTCCAGGGTGAAACTTTCAATAAAACCATTTCTCCCACTTGGAATTCCAAGTGTTTCCGGTTTGGATCCGCATAGGCTTTCTGTCTGTGGCGAGCGGCTTCGATGCGTTTTAGAATCTGCGCAATCTTGTCTGTCGTCTCTTGGACGATTTCGGGACCAGCAAGCTGTCTATCACCTGCGTCAGCCCAACATAGGGGTGATCGACACTTGCGTCCGTAAAGAGCTTCGAATGGCGCGGCACCAATACTGGTGTGGTAGCTGTTGTTGTATGAAAATTCGACCAGTGGCAAATGCTTGTCCCAGCTACCGCCCAAATCCATTACACACGCTCTCAGCATGTCTTCCAAAGTCTGTATCGTCCGCTCGATTTGCCCGTCGGTCTGCGGGTGAAATGCGGTGCTCATATTCAATTGCGAGCCAAAAGCTTCTTGGAAGGATTGCCATATCCTTGACACAAACCTTCCGTCTCTATCAGAGATGATCGAGAGAGGTACTCCATGGCGCGCGACGATCTCTCTCATGTATATTTCTGCCAGTTTGCTCGTATTATCCTTTTCTCTGATAGGTAAGAAGTGTGCTGACTTTGTTAATCGGTCCACTATTACCCAAATAGTGTCATGGCCTCTTGGCGTTCTTGGCAACTTTGTAATAAAATCCATTGAGATTTATTCCCATTTCCACTTGGGAATCTCAGGTTGTTGCAGAAGTCCTGAGGGCTTCTGGTATTCCGCTTTCACCTTAGCACACGTTAGACACTTGCTCACATAAACAGCAACATCGCCTTTCATCCTAGGCCACCAATAGTAATCCTTGAGATCTTGGTACATCTTATCCGCTCCTGGATGGATAGAGTACCGCGATTTGTGAGCTTCATAAAAAATAACTTTCCTTAAACCACCAAACAGAGGAACCCAAATCCTTTTCTCAAAACATAACGTTCCTTCCTCGTTTGGCACCAAAAGTTTCTCCATCCCACGGAGATATTCTTCTTCAAGATTTCTTTCCTTAAGAGCTTCTTTCTGCGCGGCACGAATGCGCAAGGAAAGATCGGTTCGGATAATCATTTCTAAAGCCCTAACCCTTATGGGCTTGATCCTCTCCTTTCGACTTAGGGCATCGGCGACCACATTCGCCTTCCCTGGATGATACTTTATCTCGCAGTCGTAATCGTTCAGCAACTCAACCCAACGTCTCTGCCTCATGTTCAGCTCCTTCTGATTGAATATGTGCTGTAGGCTCTTGTGATCTGTGAAGATTGTACATTTCGTACCATAAAGGTAGTGTCTCCAGATCTTTAATGCAAAAACCACTGCGCCAAGTTCCAAATCATGTGTGGTATAGTTCTTTTCATGTACTTTCAATTGACGCGATGCGTAAGCAATAACCTTTTGGCGTTGCATCAACACACAACCCAATCCTTGACGTGAGGCGTCACAGTATACCACAAAATCATCTGTACCTTCCGGTAGTGCTAAGATTGGCGCATTGCAGAGCTTATCCTTCAATATCTGGAACGCTTCTTCCTGTTTGATTCCCCAATCAAAATTCTTATCTTTCTGCGTGAGGAGCGTCAACGGTTGAGCGATTTTCGAAAAATCCTCAATGAACCTTCGATAGTAGCCAGCCAAACCCAAGAATTGTCGAATCTCGGTTGGCGTCTTTGGCGTTTCCCAATTCTTGATCGCTTCGATCTTGGTTGGATCCACATGAATTCCATCTCCATTCACCACATGTCCAAGAAATTGGACTTCACGTAGCCAAAACTCGCACTTAGAGAATTTGGCATACAGCTGTTCTTTCTTTAGCAGCTCCAAAATAGCTCTTAAGTGTTGTTCGTGCTCAGCCTTTGTTCTTGAATAAATCAAGATGTCGTCGATAAACACAATCACGAACTTGTCCAAGTACGGCTTGCAAACTCTATTCATCAAGTCCATAAAGACTGCAGGTGCGTTTGTCAAACCAAACGGCATAACAAGGAACTCGTAGTGCCCATAACGAGTTCTAAAGGCTGTCTTTGGGATACTCTCCTCTTGTATCCTTAACTGATGGTATCCAGATCGAAGATCGATCTTTGAATAAAAGCTTGAGCCTTGCAGTTGGTCAAACAGATCATCAATTCTTGGCAGAGGATATCTATTCTTGATCGTCAGCTTGTTCAGCTCCCGGTAGTCGATGCACATACGAAAACTACCGTCCTTCTTCTTGACAAACAGGACTGGAGCTCCCCAAGGCGAGAAGCTTGGTCGGATAAATCCCTTGTCTAACAACTCTTGAAGTTGTGTCGACAGTTCCTGCATCTCAGACGGAGCAAGTCTATAAGGTGCCTTAGCCACAGGCGCGGCGCTTGGAACTAAGTCAATGCGGAACTCTACTTGTCTCTGAGGTGGCAGTCCAGGTAAGTCCTCTGGGAAGACTTCTGGATATTCCCTCACGACAGGGATGTCTTCTATTCTCGGCTCAACAGCCTCCTTATCCACAATGTGTGCCAGGAAGGCAACACATCCCTTCTGCAAACACTTTCGCGCTTTCAGGCAGCTGGTGATTCTTAAAGGCGTATCGCGCTTTTCGCCATGTACCACAATCGTTTCGCCATCTTCGGTTGGGATACGAACGACCTTTTCGTGACAAACTATTTCAGCCTTGTTGCCTGATAACCAATCCATTCCTACCACCACGTCGAAGCTTCCCAACTGGACTGGTAGTAGATCCAGAGCAAACTCACGCTCTCCCGATTCGATCACACAGCCTCTGATAACTTCATTGGCTTCTACTAACTTCCCATTGGCCAATTCGATTGAGTAGGGAATATCTAACTTACTAGCGGTTAAACCAAGCATATTCTTAAATTCTAACGATACGAAGCTATAGTCGGCACCAGTATCAAATAAAACGGATGCATAGCGTTGGTTTACAAGGAACGTACCAGTAACGACATTGGGATCCTGGCGCGCTTCCCTCGCTTCGATATGGAACACTCTTCCACGGGCTTGGTTTAACTCTGGGCAGTTCCTCTTAAAGTGCCCGATATCACCACAGTTAAAGCATCCAAGTCTTTGCCCGTTTCCACCTCCATTTCCAGCTTGGTTATTCCTTTGGTTATGATTCACGGCGCCCGCTTGATTCACATTGTTGCCTCGATTCCCATTACCTTCATTGTTCCCCTGTGGGCGATTCCCAATACCGCCACGATTATTATTTCTATTCCCAAATCCTCATTGGCCTCCCCGGCCAGCACTAGCCCAACAAGAATCCTTCAAGTGACCAGTCTTTCCACAAGCTTCACATATTTTTGGCCCGCATCGGCCAGAATGGTGACGTTGGCAGGTGTTGCACTTGGGTTGGGTGCCCATATATCCCTTTCCTCTCTTCCCACTACCAGCTGTGACCTGAGCTGGCGCGTTTGGCTCTCCTTTCTTAACAACCCCACTAGTGCCTTGTTTGAAGTTCGAGAACTTTCGTTTGTTACCTCCGGATGACTCGACGTGAGTCTCTTTCTTCTTTGCCTCGATCTCATCGAACTTGTTCAGGCGGATAGCCTCCTCAGTGAGAGCCACGCTCAAATCGATTGCCTCAGTAATTGTCGCAGGCTTGGATGAGGTCACCATGCTTATGATTTGAGGAGCTAATCCCCAAATGAAACGTTCAATCCGCTTGAACTCCGGAGTGACCATGTAGGGTACCACATGCGATAAGTCATGGAACCTTTGAACGTATTCTGCGATCTTTGGACCTTCCATTTTCAAATGCCAGAACTCGGTTTCCAATCTTTGGATTTCCGCGCGAGAGCAGTACTTTTTGCGCATAAGTTCCTTCAGTTCGGTCCAGGTTAGCGCGTAGGCAGCAGCTTCACCAAGTGTCTGCACTTGCAAATTCCACCAAGATAGGGCTCCATCCAAAAATAGCCCCGAGATATAGGTGACTTGCTGATCTAGTGCGCATTTGCTCATGCGAAGAACAGATTCAGTTTTCTCAGCCCAACGAACAAAGGCGACAGCACCTCCTGTGCCATCAAAGTTGACCGGTTTGCAGTCTAGAAACTGCTTGTAGGTGCACCCTGCACACACATTGTAACATGTGAACGGCATTAGCATCTTTGCTATAGATATCCAATTAGGTCATGGTATGTCTAATTGTCTTAGTATTACCATGAGGTGGATTGTTGTTGCCATTGTTGTTTGAGCTGCTTCCGCTGGGTCCTCCTTGCGAGGCGGCGTATTGTGCGATGGCAGCAGCGATGACTTGTTGGAGTTCTGCCTCATTGGTAGGCATGCGTGTCTCACGTCTTGGTGGCATCTTCTAAAAGATGTGTTTACGTTGGTCAGGCCATAGTAAAGATCCCATGTTATAATACGTAAGTCAGGTCATAATATAGCGTACGTATATAATGATAGCAATAGTACATGACATCTCATGTTATAATCATATCAATCACACAACATCCCATGTCACAAACATCAATCACACAACATCCCATGTCACAAACATCAATCACACAACATCCCATGTTACAAACATCAATCACACAACATCCCATGTAATAGAATACAAATAACCAAATCAAGCATCAAGTATGATGAGAATACTGCATTGCCATATATTGAGACCACATAGTAAGCGTACAAGTACATCACAGTGTCATACAACATCAATCGACTAAGGGCTACATCACCCTAGTCCAAAAACTATATCAAATCAGTGTCAGTACATCAAATACATGTCAACAAAAGTCAGAATCATAATGTAGTCTCCAAAAATGCTGTGCAGTCAAAAGCAATCGCCGTCTTCTCACCAGCGTCTACCCATACGAGACTGAAGAGCTCTACACGGATGGCGGTGGAGGAGGGGGAAAGTGAGTGTAAAACAAGCGACGCAAATGGAGCCAGTCCTCCTCCATGGCTCTCTGGGTACGCAAGAAAGAAGCAACCTGCTGCTCTAGGGCAAAAAGGCGTGCAGCATAGTCTGGTGGTAAAGGTCGAGAGGGCTGCAAAGGAGAGTGGGTCTGACCCTGGCACTAACACGGCGGCGGCTGGGCTCTCTCAAGCTCCTGAATGCGCTGTGTGTGTGCCTCGTGCTGGGCGACAAAAGACATCAGAACGTCCTCAATAGTATACCCCATGTGGAAAGAATGGTAGGGGTCGGTCGGTGGCATAACAGAAGGTGACGCCCAGAGAAACGGCTCACTGGTGGGATCAAAAGGTGCCACCTGAAATGGAGAAACAGGGAGAAAAGTAGCAGACGGTGGTATAGCAGGGATAGATACCGGTATATGTCCAAAAGGGTGAGCCGAAGAACCCTCTCCAGGTCGCGCTGGAGGTGTAAACCGAGGAAATGAAAAGGAGGTACCAACGTGACGGGTATCAGTGATCTGAGGGGGAAAAGGTGGGACCTCGTCATCAGCAGGAATCCACCCATGCTGGGCGTGCTCATCTCGTGGGTCCATCTGTGCCTCAAAAAGTGCACGATCAAACTGAATTGGCATAGGATCATGGTGAAGTGCAACAAGAGGGTCAACTGGTGCATCAGCAATAAGTGGGGGATCAACATGATCAACAGCAATGACATGATCGCCCTCCAACAACGGAGCATCCACTGGGTGATCATCAATAGGTGGGTCAGCAATGACAGGCTCAATAATAGGTGCGTCAGCATGAACTGGGTCGTGCTCAAACGCAGGGTCTAGAGCGGCTACTTGCTCAGGGGCCATGGCAGGCTCGGGGTCATCAAAGGCCATCTCAAAATCAAACTCGGGATCGATGGGATCAACTGGGTCTACCGGGTCGACTGGATCCTCCATAGGCTGATCCATGGGTATAAACTCTATATCCTGATCTGGGTCGAATCCTGTGGGAAAGACAGGATCGGAATCCTCCACATCCTCGTGGTCGAAAGCAAAACTAGGAATAGGGGCAACAGAGGATGCCTGGTCGGGATCTGATCCATGTGAGAAATGCTGCGCACTCTGGGTGTGTGAAGGTGCGGAGGCCACAGACTCGAATGAGTCTGGGACCGGAGAGTGAGCAGGTGACTTCTCAGCGGGAGCATCTGCGATCAACAAAAGATCTCCAGCAGCAAGAAGGGCCTCGCCCTGAACCTCCTCCTCTAAGGGCTCGTCATCAAACAGATCGACGTCGGGAAGCAAATCGTAAGCAGGATATGAAGCAAGTGGTATGGGAGCAGGGATCTCCACTGACGGTAGGTCCCCGGCCAAAAGGCCATCAGCGAGCTCATCAGCACCATCAGGTAAGGCAAAGGGCTGAAAGTCGTCCTCGTCCGTGCTAGTAACGTCGGATGTGTGGACCTCGTGCTCTGAAGACTCTAGGTCATCAGATACTATAGGTCTAGGTCCTGTGGTGTCTGAGTCACCTGTGCCAGAGGTGTCCATGGTTTCTGTAACATAAACACAAACATGCACAAACAGTCAATCATACAATCAAATAATCACATAAGTCACCAAGTAAGCATTCAAATAATTCTCCTAGTCCCACTAGCCTCCCAGCCTCTCAGACTGCTCTTCCTAGTCCCACTAGCCAAATTCTCCCAGCCTCTCAGACTGCTCTTCCTAGTCCCACTAGCCAATCCTCCTAGTCCCACTAGCCAATTCTCCTAGTCCCACTAGCCAACTACCTCGATCTCCCAGACCGAGCCTCGGCCTCCCAGACCGAGCCTCAGCCTTTCTAGACTGAGCCTATAAATAATAAATAAAATGTGCTCAACATTTGTTTGTAAAGACGTTTTGGATCTGGACTTAAGTGGTATGCAGAAAAATGTTTTCGTGAGAGCCCTAGTGATCATAGTCTAGACTCGAGAAAGAATCCTAGTTCGCTATGATCAAAGCTCTGATACCAAGCTGTCACACCCTGGCTTTGCGGAAGCGTGGTTAATTTGGTGTGACTTCTTAATACCATAGCTTAACCATAACAAAGCTATATGAAATAAAACCATGCAAGATCATCCATTCGATTAAGTTTTAAAAACCAAATACAATAACATTGTCTCGACGGAATCACATTCTAACGACATTGTTCAACAAACACAAATATTAACATGACATAAACACAGTTTAAGGACTGTGACTTGTCCAGGAAAGAGTCACATTCCCCAAACCCGGATGACCTCGTAACTAGTGCAGCGGGAAAACGTGTCATACCGCGCCAGATCCATTAATTCCCTGAAATACATGTAAGTTCAAAAATCAACAATAATGTTGAGCGAGTTCATGTGTAAGTGAGTAAATAAACCTTTGTAAGTATAAAAATCCTGGTATGTAGCAAATAAGGAAAAAGAGATCACCAATGGTTTGCAAGGCCATTGATATGTGTGAAGTGCAAGTAGGAAGACTCAAACCTAGCGGATTTTGCGTTGGGCACAAAGTCACCCCGAGGTCCGTACTGTTGGACCTGGAGTTGGGCTCGCTACACCCAGATAGATCTACCGCTTACGTCCCTCGGTCCTACAATGAGGATTAATGGCCTCCAGTTTCCGCCTACCCACTCACATGATCTAAATAATAACCCTCCTTACGCTAACCATACCATGTAAGAACTATTCGTAATCATAGTAACATGTATTTCACCCCCGCAGTTTAGAAAAACTGAAAACAGTTAAGAGAAAAGGGGGACATGAACTCACTGTGGTGCGTCTCTACCAGGTATACCTCCAAATCAAGCAGCTGTGTGACGACCTACACGTACTAACTCTATTAGACGGACGGCCGTGCCTTAGCTTTAAGGTTTAAGTTTTTGGGAAATAGTTAGACAACTATCTCGTGTTTACATTCTGTATATACTTGGTAGTCATTTTCCTTCCCAAGGATGGGGGATTTAATACATGTGTGTTCGTATAATCTTTGAAATATATTATTAAGTCTCACTTAAAAATATATTTTATTTCTAACTCCAAAATATAAATATTCTTCTCAAAAATATTATATTTTAACTCATATGATTTTCTCAAAATAATACCTTGACAAAAATACGCGTTAAGTCATATTTTCTTAAAATGCGTAAGTTACGTTTTAATGTTCGAGTGGTAATAATAATTACCGGTGTAACTTATATATTTATCGCGTTTTATTTTGTGAAATCCCACCTCCGATATTTTGTAAATAAAGTCGCGGCGAAATCTATATTTTGAAAACGAGTCGAAAAGTATTTCTAACACTTATAGTGAAAATAATTCTAAGTGTTAAGTTTTTAGAAAAATTTCGCCAGAGTTTCCTCTGTAACTGGAGGTGGCCACGCTTTCAAGCGTATCATTTTCTTTTATAATTCAAATCAACCATTTTTCTTATTTAACCAAAACAATATTCAACGCATCAAACTAGTGAATAAACATGTAATTCGCAAGAACCTCATGAACTTGTAGTTTTTCCAACACTATGATGTAAATCCCCATACTTTTAGCGGATCTTTATATAAAGCAATCCGATTTCGTAAAAACCTCGTTTTTAGGGAAGTTCCGTCTTTACAACTTCTCGTCATCTTTTTCAAAAATAGTTATTTTGTCGAAAGTGTGTGCTACACAAGTGTTTACACACTTGTGTGTTCTAAAAATCATTCGTGTTAGTGTAAGATCCGTCTTTAGAAAACATGATTTCTTTGATACTTGGTTCTTTGAAAATACCGCTTGTAGATACGTAGATCTACTAGTTTTAAACACTATTTCACAAGTAAAATCGCTTTTACACAAGTTCATGATTCGTGTGTGGTAGAGTTTCATCCTTTAACCCTTGTTACTTCCAAAACAACCTTATGTCATGATCCATGATCATGACCAACCCGGGTTAAATGACGATCCGAGCTACCACAACATAGATCGGGTCCAAATAATCACACAAATCAATTACTACAAGATTTACACAACATATGAGCTTTTAACCATCATTACAAGCATTTTTAGTAAACTTTTGTGTGTCATTTTGTAAGATTACGAGTTTTAACCGTTACAAATCATATTAACCACTTCAAAATAGTTCGAGAGTGTGATTATAGCAACTTACTACTAGCTCGAGGCTAGGGAAGAATCTAAGCGCAAAATGGGTGGATAAAAGCGATGTAGTGAGGTCCTTCGTGTTCCGAATGCACCGAGCTTCCTTATGTGAGATCCTTAACACTTGTATGAGCTTGGAATAGCTTGAACAAAATCGAAAATGATGGATGGATGGTGGGTGGTTCTCGGCCGAAACCTCCAAGAGAGGGAGAGAAAGAGTTGATTCTTGTTTAGTGGTGTGAAGGTTATGTTATGTTAAGTGTAGATCTTATAGGCAAAGTCATGCACAATTAACCAATGGATCAAGTGTCTAATAGATATTAGACAAAGTTGATTATTTTAATCAAATATAGGACAAGGGTGTCCCCTTGGGGACCGAATTCGTAAAGGGGGGGGGGGTTCCTAGTTCAAACTCAACCAAACACTAAGTATGTAGTTAGGTTAATCTAGTTAGTTAAGTGATTAACCCGGTTACTAGTGTGTTGTGCTTTACAGTGGGTGTTAGGGTATTCAGGGACCCTAACTGGCTCATAAAAAGATAAGTAATGTTATTAACAATATTTTCATGTTCCGGGTATAGTCCGGTTGTTCGGTTGGATAGAGATCCGTTAAAGTGCTTAACAAAGCTTTAAAAGTGTCGTTATAATTATTTTTAGTGACACAACTTATTTCCTCCGAAGTGTCGGGAATATTTTCCTCATGTTTTGTCACTTTATTAGTTAGCCAAAAGCTGGATTGTTATGTAAAGTGCTGAATTTTGTACTTAGAGTACGTTTTAGGCACATCCGGTCACTGTAATTTATTCCTAGAGACGCAGTTCTACAACCCTTGTATCCATACACTCACCACTAGTGTAGTAAAATATTTCTGGCTCATACAGGCCTTAGAGGCAGTGTCTGCCTGATGCTGGCTTTATCAGCATGTTCAATAGGTTATCCGTTCATCATGCTACTGTGCTTTTGGTGCATCATGTTTGTCACTAAGGTTCAGCATGTAAATAATGTAGTGACGGTAAGTAAAGTATGATGCAGGTATATGCATGTATCAGTATTCAAGTAGCAGTTCATCAGTAATTTCAAACAAGCACAGTAATTAAGCAGTAATTAATTATTAATTAAGTCGTACGGATACCTGGTTTAGTGAGGGTTGTCACATTCTCCCCCCGTTAGAAAAATTTCGTCCCAAAATTTTAAGTTCTGCTTGTAGATGCAGGGTTCTTAGGAAATAGGTGGGGGTATTTCTCTTTCATCCGGTCCTCACGCTCCCAGGTGTATTCAGGACCATGTCCTGCATTCCAACGAACTTTGACGAGCTTGACACTGCTCCGGCGGGTCTTGTTTACTTTCCAATCCGTAACCTCAACCGGTTCTTCAACGAAATGGAGCGTGTCGTCAACATGAATCTCGTCGATGGGAATGGCAATGGTATCTTGAGTTGGACTTTTCTTCAGGTTGGATACATGAAATGTATCGTGAACTGAATGGAGTTCAGCAGGCAAGTCCAGCTTGTATGCTACTAGTCCTATTCTTTCCAAAATTCTGAAAGGACCAATGTAGCGCGGATTCAACTTTCCACGCTTTCCGAAGCGTGCCACACCCTTCCAGGGTGAAACTTTCAATAAAACCATTTCTCCCACTTGGAATTCCAAGTGTTTCCGGTTTGGATCCGCATAGGCTTTCTGTCTGTGGCGAGCGGCTTCGATGCGTTTTAGAATCTGCGCAATCTTGTCTGTCGTCTCTTGGACGATTTCGGGACCAGCAAGCTGTCTATCACCTGCGTCAGCCCAACATAGGGGTGATCGACACTTGCGTCCGTAAAGAGCTTCGAATGGCGCGGCACCAATACTGGTGTGGTAGCTGTTGTTGTATGAAAATTCGACCAGTGGCAAATGCTTGTCCCAGCTACCGCCCAAATCCATTACACACGCTCTCAGCATGTCTTCCAAAGTCTGTATCGTCCGCTCGATTTGCCCGTCGGTCTGCGGGTGAAATGCGGTGCTCATATTCAATTGCGAGCCAAAAGCTTCTTGGAAGGATTGCCATATCCTTGACACAAACCTTCCGTCTCTATCAGAGATGATCGAGAGAGGTACTCCATGGCGCGCGACGATCTCTCTCATGTATATTTCTGCCAGTTTGCTCGTATTATCCTTTTCTCTGATAGGTAAGAAGTGTGCTGACTTTGTTAATCGGTCCACTATTACCCAAATAGTGTCATGGCCTCTTGGCGTTCTTGGCAACTTTGTAATAAAATCCATTGAGATTTATTCCCATTTCCACTTGGGAATCTCAGGTTGTTGCAGAAGTCCTGAGGGCTTCTGGTATTCCGCTTTCACCTTAGCACACGTTAGACACTTGCTCACATAAACAGCAACATCGCCTTTCATCCTAGGCCACCAATAGTAATCCTTGAGATCTTGGTACATCTTATCCGCTCCTGGATGGATAGAGTACCGCGATTTGTGAGCTTCATAAAAAATAACTTTCCTTAAACCACCAAACAGAGGAACCCAAATCCTTTTCTCAAAACATAACGTTCCTTCCTCGTTTGGCACCAAAAGTTTCTCCATCCCACGGAGATATTCTTCTTCAAGATTTCTTTCCTTAAGAGCTTCTTTCTGCGCGGCACGAATGCGCAAGGAAAGATCGGTTCGGATAATCATTTCTAAAGCCCTAACCCTTATGGGCTTGATCCTCTCCTTTCGACTTAGGGCATCGGCGACCACATTCGCCTTCCCTGGATGATACTTTATCTCGCAGTCGTAATCGTTCAGCAACTCAACCCAACGTCTCTGCCTCATGTTCAGCTCCTTCTGATTGAATATGTGCTGTAGGCTCTTGTGATCTGTGAAGATTGTACATTTCGTACCATAAAGGTAGTGTCTCCAGATCTTTAATGCAAAAACCACTGCGCCAAGTTCCAAATCATGTGTGGTATAGTTCTTTTCATGTACTTTCAATTGACGCGATGCGTAAGCAATAACCTTTTGGCGTTGCATCAACACACAACCCAATCCTTGACGTGAGGCGTCACAGTATACCACAAAATCATCTGTACCTTCCGGTAGTGCTAAGATTGGCGCATTGCAGAGCTTATCCTTCAATATCTGGAACGCTTCTTCCTGTTTGATTCCCCAATCAAAATTCTTATCTTTCTGCGTGAGGAGCGTCAACGGTTGAGCGATTTTCGAAAAATCCTCAATGAACCTTCGATAGTAGCCAGCCAAACCCAAGAATTGTCGAATCTCGGTTGGCGTCTTTGGCGTTTCCCAATTCTTGATCGCTTCGATCTTGGTTGGATCCACATGAATTCCATCTCCATTCACCACATGTCCAAGAAATTGGACTTCACGTAGCCAAAACTCGCACTTAGAGAATTTGGCATACAGCTGTTCTTTCTTTAGCAGCTCCAAAATAGCTCTTAAGTGTTGTTCGTGCTCAGCCTTTGTTCTTGAATAAATCAAGATGTCGTCGATAAACACAATCACGAACTTGTCCAAGTACGGCTTGCAAACTCTATTCATCAAGTCCATAAAGACTGCAGGTGCGTTTGTCAAACCAAACGGCATAACAAGGAACTCGTAGTGCCCATAACGAGTTCTAAAGGCTGTCTTTGGGATACTCTCCTCTTGTATCCTTAACTGATGGTATCCAGATCGAAGATCGATCTTTGAATAAAAGCTTGAGCCTTGCAGTTGGTCAAACAGATCATCAATTCTTGGCAGAGGATATCTATTCTTGATCGTCAGCTTGTTCAGCTCCCGGTAGTCGATGCACATACGAAAACTACCGTCCTTCTTCTTGACAAACAGGACTGGAGCTCCCCAAGGCGAGAAGCTTGGTCGGATAAATCCCTTGTCTAACAACTCTTGAAGTTGTGTCGACAGTTCCTGCATCTCAGACGGAGCAAGTCTATAAGGTGCCTTAGCCACAGGCGCGGCGCTTGGAACTAAGTCAATGCGGAACTCTACTTGTCTCTGAGGTGGCAGTCCAGGTAAGTCCTCTGGGAAGACTTCTGGATATTCCCTCACGACAGGGATGTCTTCTATTCTCGGCTCAACAGCCTCCTTATCCACAATGTGTGCCAGGAAGGCAACACATCCCTTCTGCAAACACTTTCGCGCTTTCAGGCAGCTGATGATTCTTAAAGGCGTATCGCGCTTTTCGCCATGTACCACAATCGTTTCGCCATCTTCGGTTGGGATACGAACGACCTTTTCGTGACAAACTATTTCAGCCTTGTTGCCTGATAACCAATCCATTCCTACCACCACGTCGAAGCTTCCCAACTGGACTGGTAGTAGATCCAGAGCAAACTCACGCTCTCCCGATTCGATCACACAGCCTCTGATAACTTCATTGGCTTCTACTAACTTCCCATTGGCCAATTCGATTGAGTAGGGAATATCTAACTTACTAGCGGTTAAACCAAGCATATTCTTAAATTCTAACGATACGAAGCTATAGTCGGCACCAGTATCAAATAAAACGGATGCATAGCGTTGGTTTACAAGGAACGTACCAGTAACGACATTGGGATCCTGGCGCGCTTCCCTCGCTTCGATATGGAACACTCTTCCACGGGCTTGGTTTAACTCTGGGCAGTTCCTCTTAAAGTGCCCGATATCACCACAGTTAAAGCATCCAAGTCTTTGCCCGTTTCCACCTCCATTTCCAGCTTGGTTATTCCTTTGGTTATGATTCACGGCGCCCGCTTGATTCACATTGTTGCCTCGATTCCCATTACCTTCATTGTTCCCCTGTGGGCGATTCCCAATACCGCCACGATTATTATTTCTATTCCCAAATCCTCATTGGCCTCCCCGGCCAGCACTAGCCCAACAAGAATCCTTCAAGTGACCAGTCTTTCCACAAGCTTCACATATTTTTGGCCCGCATCGGCCAGAATGGTGACGTTGGCAGGTGTTGCACTTGGGTTGGGTGCCCATATATCCCTTTCCTCTCTTCCCACTACCAGCTGTGACCTGAGCTGGCGCGTTTGGCTCTCCTTTCTTAACAACCCCACTAGTGCCTTGTTTGAAGTTCGAGAACTTTCGTTTGTTACCTCCGGATGACTCGACGTGAGTCTCTTTCTTCTTTGCCTCGATCTCATCGAACTTGTTCAGGCGGATAGCCTCCTCAGTGAGAGCCACGCTCAAATCGATTGCCTCAGTAATTGTCGCAGGCTTGGATGAGGTCACCATGCTTATGATTTGAGGAGCTAATCCCCAAATGAAACGTTCAATCCGCTTGAACTCCGGAGTGACCATGTAGGGTACCACATGCGATAAGTCATGGAACCTTTGAACGTATTCTGCGATCTTTGGACCTTCCATTTTCAAATGCCAGAACTCGGTTTCCAATCTTTGGATTTCCGCGCGAGAGCAGTACTTTTTGCGCATAAGTTCCTTCAGTTCGGTCCAGGTTAGCGCGTAGGCAGCAGCTTCACCAAGTGTCTGCACTTGCAAATTCCACCAAGATAGGGCTCCATCCAAAAATAGCCCCGAGATATAGGTGACTTGCTGATCTAGTGCGCATTTGCTCATGCGAAGAACAGATTCAGTTTTCTCAGCCCAACGAACAAAGGCGACAGCACCTCCTGTGCCATCAAAGTTGACCGGTTTGCAGTCTAGAAACTGCTTGTAGGTGCACCCTGCACACACATTGTAACATGTGAACGGCATTAGCATCTTTGCTATAGATATCCAATTAGGTCATGGTATGTCTAATTGTCTTAGTATTACCATGAGGTGGATTGTTGTTGCCATTGTTGTTTGAGCTGCTTCCGCTGGGTCCTCCTTGCGAGGCGGCGTATTGTGCGATGGCAGCAGCGATGACTTGTTGGAGTTCTGCCTCATTGGTAGGCATGCGTGTCTCACGTCTTGGTGGCATCCTCTAAAAGATGTGTTTACGTTGGTCAGGCCATAGTAAAGATCCCATGTTATAATACGTAAGTCAGGTCATAATATAGCGTACGTATATAATGATAGCAATAGTACATGACATCTCATGTTATAATCATATCAATCACACAACATCCCATGTCACAAACATCAATCACACAACATCCCATGTCACAAACATCAATCACACAACATCCCATGTTACAAACATCAATCACACAACATCCCATGTAATAGAATACAAATAACCAAATCAAGCATCAAGTATGATGAGAATACTGCATTGCCATATATTGAGACCACATAGTAAGCGTACAAGTACATCACAGTGTCATACAACATCAATCGACTAAGGGCTACATCACCCTAGTCCAAAAACTATATCAAATCAGTGTCAGTACATCAAATACATGTCAACAAAAGTCAGAATCATAATGTAGTCTCCAAAAATGCTGTGCAGTCAAAAGCAATCGCCGTCTTCTCACCAGCGTCTACCCATACGAGACTGAAGAGCTCTACACGGATGGCGGTGGAGGAGGGGGAAAGTGAGTGTAAAACAAGCGACGCAAATGGAGCCAGTCCTCCTCCATGGCTCTCTGGGTACGCAAGAAAGAAGCAACCTGCTGCTCTAGGGCAAAAAGGCGTGCAGCATAGTCTGGTGGTAAAGGTCGAGAGGGCTGCAAAGGAGAGTGGGTCTGACCCTGGCACTAACACGGCGGCGGCTGGGCTCTCTCAAGCTCCTGAATGCGTTGTGTGTGTGCCTCGTGCTGGGCGACAAAAGACATCAGAACGTCCTCAATAGTATACCCCATGTGGAAAGAATGGTAGGGGTCGGTCGGTGGCATAACAGAAGGTGACGCCCAGAGAAACGGCTCACTGGTGGGATCAAAAGGTGCCACCTGAAATGGAGAAACAGGGAGAAAAGTAGCAGACGGTGGTATAGCAGGGATAGATACCGGTATATGTCCAAAAGGGTGAGCCGAAGAACCCTCTCCAGGTCGCGCTGGAGGTGTAAACCGAGGAAATGAAAAGGAGGTACCAACGTGACGGGTATCAGTGATCTGAGGGGGAAAAGGTGGGACCTCGTCATCAGCAGGAATCTACCCATGCTGGGCGTGCTCATCTCGTGGGTCCATCTGTACCTCAAAAAGTGCACGATCAAACTGAATTGGCATAGGATCATGGTGAAGTGCAACAAGAGGGTCAACTGGTGCATCAGCAATAAGTGGGGGATCAACATGATCAACAGCAATGACATGATCGCCCTCCAACAACGGAGCATCCACTGGGTGATCATCAATAGGTGGGTCAGCAATGACAGGCTCAATAATAGGTGCGTCAGCATGAACTGGGTCGTGCTCAAACGCAGGGTCTAGAGCGGCTACTTGCTCAGGGGCCATGGCAGGCTCGGGGTCATCAAAGGCCATCTCAAAATCAAACTCGGGATCGATGGGATCAACTGGGTCTACCGGGTCGACTGGATCCTCCATAGGCTGATCCATGGGTATAAACTCTATATCCTGATCTGGGTCGAATCCTGTGGGAAAGACAGGATCGGAATCCTCCACATCCTCGTGGTCGAAAGCAAAACTAGGAATAGGGGCAACAGAGGATGCCTGGTCGGGATCTGATCCATGTGAGAAATGCTGCGCACTCTGGGTGTGTGAAGGTGCGGAGGCCACAGACTCGAATGAGTCTGGGACCGGAGAGTGAGCAGGTGACTTCTCAGCGGGAGCATCTGCGATCAACAAAAGATCTCCAGCAGCAAGAAGGGCCTCGCCCTGAACCTCCTCCTCTAAGGGCTCGTCATCAAACAGATCGACGTCGGGAAGCAAATCGTAAGCAGGATATGAAGCAAGTGGTATGGGAGCAGGGATCTCCACTGACAGTAGGTCCCCGGCCAAAAGGCCATCAGCGAGCTCATCAGCACCATCAGGTAAGGCAAAGGGCTGAAAGTCGTCCTCGTCCGTGCTAGTAACGTCGGATGTGTGGACCTCGTGCTCTGAAGACTCTAGGTCATCAGATACTATAGGTCTAGGTCCTGTGGTGTCTGAGTCACCTGTGCCAGAGGTGTCCATGGTGTCTGTAACATAAACACAAACATGCACAAACAGTCAATCATACAATCAAATAATCACATAAGTCACCAAGTAAGCATTCAAATAATTCTCCTAGTCCCACTAGCCTCCCAGCTTCTCAGACTGCTCTTCCTAGTCCCACTAGCCAAATTCTCCCAGCCTCTCAGACTGCTCTTCCTAGTCCCACTAGCCAATCCTCCTAGTCCCACTAGCCAATTCTCCTAGTCCCACTAGCCAACTACCTCGATCTCCCAGACCGAGCCTCGGCCTCCCAGACCGAGCCTCAGCCTTTCTAGACTGAGCCTATAAATAATAAATAAAATGTGCTCAACATTTGTTTGTAAAGACGTTTTGGATCTGGACTTAAGTGGTATGCAGAAAAATGTTTTCGTGAGAGCCCTAGTGATCATAGTCTAGACTCGAGAAAGAATCCTAGTTCGCTATGATCAAAGCTCTGATACCAAGCTGTCACACCCTGGCTTTGCGGAAGCGTGGTTAATTTGGTGTGACTTCTTAATACCATAGCTTAACCATAACAAAGCTATATGAAATAAAACCATGCAAGATCATCCATTCGATTAAGTTTTAAAAACTAAATACAATAACATTGTCTCGACGGAATCACATTCTAACGACATTGTTCAACAAACACAAACATCAACATGACATAAACACAGTTTAAGGACTGTGACTTGTCCAGGAAAGAGTCACATTCCCCAAACCCGGATGACCTCATAACTAGTGCAGCGGGAAAACGTGTCATACCGCGCCAGATCCTTTAATTCCCTGAAATACATGTAAGTTGAAAAATCAACAATAATGTTGAGCGAGGTCATGTGTAAGTGAGTAAATAAACCTTTGTAAGTATAAAAATCCTGGTATGTAGCAAATAAGGAAAAAGAGATCACCAATGGTTTGCAAGGCCATTGATATGTGTGAAGTGCAAGTAGGAAGACTCAAACCTAGCGGATTTTGCGTTGGGCACAAAGTCACCCCGAGGTCCGTACTGTTGGACCTGGAGTTGGGCTCGCTACACCCAGATAGATCTACCGCTTACGTCCCTCGGTCCTACAATGAGGATTAATGGCCTCCAGTTTCCGCCTACCCACTCACATGATCTAAATAATAACCCTCCTTACGCTAACCATACCATGTAAGAACTATTCGTAATCATAGTAACATGTATTTCACCCCCGCAGTTTAGAAAAACTGAAAACAGTTAAGAGAAAAGGGGGACATGAACTCACTGTGGTGCGTCTCTACCAGGTATACCTCCAAATCAAGCAGCTGTGTGACGACCTACACGTACTAACTCTATTAGACGGACGGCCGTGCCTTAGCTTTAAGGTTTAAGTTTTTGGGAAATAGTTAGACAACTATCTCGTGTTTACATTCTGTATATACTTGGTAGTCATTTTCCTTCCCAAGGATGGGGGATTTAATACATGTGTGTTCGTATAATCTTTGAAATATATTATTAAGTCTCACTTAAAAATATATTTTATTTCTAACTCCAAAATATAAATATTCTTCTCAAAAATATTATATTTTAACTCATATGATTTTCTCAAAATAATACCTTGACAAAAATACGCGTTAAGTCATATTTTCTTAAAATGCGTAAGTTACGTTTTAATGTTCGAGTGGTAATAATAATTACCGGTGTAACTTATATATTTATCGCGTTTTATTTTGTGAAATCCCACCTCCGATATTTTGTAAATAAAGTCGCGGCGAAATCTATATTTTGAAAACGAGTCGAAAAGTATTTCTAACACTTATAGTGAAAATAATTCTAAGTGTTAAGTTTTTAGAAAAATTTCGCCAGAGTTTCCTCTGTAACTGGAGGTGGCCACGCTTTCAAGCGTATCATTTTCTTTTATAATTCAAATCAACCATTTTTCTTATTTAACCAAAACAATATTCAACGCATCAAACTAGTGAATAAACATGTAATTCGCAAGAACCTCATGAACTTGTAGTTTTTCCAACACTATGATGTAAATCCCCATACTTTTAGCGGATCTTTATATAAAGCAATCCGATTTCGTAAAAACCTCGTTTTTAGGGAAGTTCCGTCTTTACAACTTCTCGTCATCTTTTTCAAAAATAGTTATTTTGTCGAAAGTGTGTGCTACACAAGTGTTTACACACTTGTGTGTTCTAAAAATCATTCGTGTTAGTGTAAGATCCGTCTTTAGAAAACATGATTTCTTTGATACTTGGTTCTTTGAAAATACCGCTTGTAGATACGTAGATCTACTAGTTTTAAACACTATTTCACAAGTAAAATCGCTTTTACACAAGTTCATGATTCGTGTGTGGTAGAGTTTCATCCTTTAACCCTTGTTACTTCCAAAACAACCTTATGTCATGATCCATGATCATGACCAACCCGGGTTAAATGACGATCCGAGCTACCACAACATAGATCGGGTCCAAATAATCACACAAATCAATTACTACAAGATTTACACAACATATGAGCTTTTAACCATCATTACAAGCATTTTTAGTAAACTTTTGTGTGTCATTTTGTAAGATTACGAGTTTTAACCGTTACAAATCATATTAACCACTTCAAAATAGTTCGAGAGTGTGATTATAGCAACTTACTACTAGCTCGAGGCTAGGGAAGAATCTAAGCGCAAAATGGGTGGATAAAAGCGATGTAGTGAGGTCCTTCGTGTTCCGAATGCACCGAGCTTCCTTATGTGAGATCCTTAACACTTGTATGAGCTTGGAATAGCTTGAACAAAATCGAAAATGATGGATGGATGGTGGGTGGTTCTCGGCCGAAACCTCCAAGAGAGGGAGAGAAAGAGTTGATTCTTGTTTAGTGGTGTGAAGGTTATGTTATGTTAAGTGTAGATCTTATAGGCAAAGTCATGCACAATTAACCAATGGATCAAGTGTCTAATAGATATTAGACAAAGTTGATTATTTTAATCAAATATAGGACAAGGGTGTCCCCTTGGGGACCGAATTCGTAAAGGGGGGGGGGGGTTCCTAGTTCAAACTCAACCAAACACTAAGTATGTAGTTAGGTTAATCTAGTTAGTTAAGTGATTAACCCGGTTACTAGTGTGTTGTGCTTTACAGTGGGTGTTAGGGTATTCAGGGACCCTAACTGGCTCATAAAAAGATAAGTAATGTTATTAACAATATTTTCATGTTCCGGGTATAGTCCGGTTGTTCGGTTGGATAGAGATCCGTTAAAGTGCTTAACAAAGCTTTAAAAGTGTCGTTATAATTATTTTTAGTGACACAACTTATTTCCTCCGAAGTGTCGGGAATATTTTCCTCATGTTTTGTCACTTTATTAGTTAGCCAAAAGCTGGATTGTTATGTAAAGTGCTGAATTTTGTACTTAGAGTACGTTTTAGGCACATCCGGTCACTGTAATTTATTCCTAGAGACGCAGTTCTACAACCCTTGTATCCATACACTCACCACTAGTGTAGTAAAATATTTCTGGCTCATACAGGCCTTAGAGGCAGTGTCTGCCTGATGCTGGCTTTATCAGCATGTTCAATAGGTTATCCGTTCATCGTGCTACTGTGCTTTTGGTGCATCATGTTTGTCACTAAGGTTCAGCATGTAAATAATGTAGTGACGGTAAGTAAAGTATGATGCAGGTATATGCATGTATCAGTATTCAAGTAGCAGTTCATCAGTAATTTCAAACAAGCACAGTAATTAAGCAGTAATTAATTATTAATTAAGTCGTACGGATACCTGGTTTAGTGAGGGTTGTCACATGTATAACGCCCGAATCACTATTAACTGTCTAGTTTATTGATCTTGAAATGATTTACAGCACAGAGACACTTCGACAGCACATCGGCGTCGGAATCAAGAAGGTTACAAATGATTTCGCATCAAGGGTATATATAGGGGATGCTATTTCGTTTGAAAGTGGCATTTGTCACTTCAAACGAAATTACACATGTTAATTTCGTTTGAAGGTGTCACATGTCATGTTCAAACGAAATTACATCAAATACTCATAAAACCTACCCTATTTCTCGTATAACGCACCCTGATCTAACAATTGTAATGTAAGACTCGATACAAGACGAAGTCGACAGACGTATGCCCTAACAGACTCCCCCTCGGATGTTGACGAGTCTGAAGTATCGATTCTTCTCATTCTTCAGTCTTTACCGGTCTTCGGGCTCTTTCACAATCTGAGACTCGAACGAAGATGAATTCGACGGACAACTGAACCAACAACTTTCAGTTCTGACCCATTAGAGCATATTTTAGAAATGCCTTAGAGCTTTATTAGGACCAAGTTACATGTTAGTATAACCCTTTGGGATTATACAACTTGGTTCATTAGTTATCTGATTCATATGCATGTTTCCTGTTATATGCCTAAATGTTGACCAATATGCCCTTTTGACCTTAAAACAAGAATTTTGAAAATGTGAATGGACAATAATCTTTATTACTGATTTATAAACATGTCCCTATATTTTCACATCAGTTTGAGGTCTAGATTAAGAGTTATGCTCAATAGCGTAATTAGAAAGCTTTTTATTAATTAAATGGCGTAATTAGCATAAAGCCTATCTAAACCAAATTTTTGATACCAAACTTTTTACATACTGATGTAAAATAATATTTTGAGATTTTTGAAGATTTTTATTTATTTTTAGGCTGAGCATAACATAGGGTTATAGCTTTGATTCGGTAATTGTCGGTTTTGCCATTTTGGCCTATAAAATGAGTTTTACATAATATTTTGATACCAAACCTTTTGCTACTGATTTTATATAATAAATAAAATATTTTGAGTCTTCTGGAATGATAAAAATATCAGCTTTTCTTTAAAACCCCGGAAATCGCTTAAAACCGTCTTTTTACGCGTTTAAAACGCATAGTATGTATTAAAACCATTTTTCTCATATAAGACTTAATACCTACTGATGTTTTAAGCAAATTTTTATATTTTAACAGTAAGAAAAAGTTTTAAACTCAGATTTCAAATTTTGACCTTTAAAGCTTATGTGAAATTACCAAAATGCCCCTACGGTGCATAGTTTGGTTATAAAAGGTAAATTTCACATATATGTCATACCCTATTGTTATGACTTATAAAAAAATAAGTATTTTTACTGAATATATCAGACCTGAAACTCAGATTCATATCTAAACTCTTTGATAACCTTTAAAATGACCAAAATACCCCTACGGGGCATAAATTGAGTTTAAATTCATTTTGGGCATAATGGAAGGTATCCTACTGATATCACAAAATATTTAAGGCATGTTAACTCAGGAAACCTGTTCATGAATCATTTGGTTACCCGTTACCCGTTACGCATCATTCGCATTCGGTGCGGTTTATGTAACTAGTTTGCATAAATTAGCCGAAACGGGTCAAACCTTATCATTTTTATCTCAAAATCCAGAATGTGTCTAGTTTACCCATATTAAATAAGTATACAAACTTTTCGGGTCTAAACCACATTCTAATCCGGTCTTCGCTTAATCGTGCGTTTTGAACCGTATATCTTCATTTAAAACTAACCGGTCTAAGTTTAGACTTAATTAAGACCGTTAGGAATCTAATAGGTTATTAAAACCTTCGTTCCAGATTAGGAGCCCGGTAAAAGCTACTTGCACTCGCTGTTTGTGAAATATACTTGCTCAGGTAAATACTTTTAACTTATTTTCCCTATACGGGCTTGGGATACGGTATTATAATAATACCGCTTGGTCGGGTATGTAGTTGTTTAAATCGGATTGTGATTAATATATTTACATAACCCGTTTTAATATGTTTTATGTGGTATATGGCCTTGGGGGGTTAATGACCATGTCCCGGATATCCTTGGCATCATTCATTGAAATGGCCACGACCTAAGCACGGGGTGTAGGCATACACCTGACAGCTGCATATGTAAAAACTGGTAACCCACTTTAAGGAATTAACCTTGTGGGCATTATGCCTGTGGCGTGTCAGTTAATCTTGTTCGGCTCTTCTAACCGGCCCTGACAGACGAAAAATAAGTAAAACTGTATACAAGATTATTTTTAAATAATTGTCCCAAGTTATAAAAGATATTTTGTGCCTTGTACATTCAAATCAATTTTCTTAAACTCTTTTCAAAATGAGTCGGTTAATTGTATTTACCAGTGTAAACTGACGTATTTTCAAAAAGGCTAAGTGCAGGTACTAGACGGAATAGGCTGGCTACTCCTGGCATCATTAAACAAGTCTTGCAAGCTTAAGATGTTAAAGTCTGTTGAACAATGATCTTTTTATATTTTGATCCGCATGTGGATCCTTTACAGTCCGTTTGTAATACTTTGATATTACTTTTTATTCGGTTTGTAATGTGATTCATCTTTTGCTTACGCTGTGCATTTAAATTGTGTTGTTTGACTATGATGATATCAACTACGTCACCATACTCCCCACCGGGCCCACCGATAATACGTGGAAATATCGGGGTGTGACAATTCAGCTGTTTGAAATTTTGAAAATTGATTAAGTGTTGGAGACAAGTGCAATCCGATCGGATTGTTGTTCGATCGGACGGCAATCCGATCGGACGGCAATCCGTCCCAACGAATCTGATCGTCTTGAAACTTGATTATTTTGAAAGTTTTGCGGTTTGCTCGAGACGGTATGACAACGTACTAAACAAAGGAACCTCGTCAAGTCCCAAGTCGTCCGATCGAGCAGGAAGCACCCAAATCCGATCAGTTTACTGGTTCATGGCGGTTGTTCATGTTTAACCCGAAATCGGTTGTCTCTCTGATAGAAATCAGATTTCAGACCGACACTTCACTAAGAAATGAGTAGAAGATCTGAATGAGCTCCGATTCTATCGGTTTTGAGTGCATTGAGTGTAAAAGAGTTGAAAGAATATTAGAAAAGTATATTTCAATCCTTTTAACTTCGAAAATGTTTAGATCTATGCGAAATCGTTGTGAAATCGTGTGAAAATCCTTCAGATCTGAGTTATTCTTGGTGGAATGAGGTCAAACTTGAAGTTCATAAGAACTCCATGATGACATCATCCTAGAACACCTCAAATCCACTGATTTCACGGTTAAAAGTTAAGATTCAAAGGTGAAAATGATGAAGAAGTATGTGTAGATCATAGAAGTACAAGATTCAGGTTGAAAACTTACAAGAATCGCGAGGAATCGAGAGAAAGATGGTCTGGAACGCTGGTCGGACGAGAGAGAGCTGTCACATCACTGTTGGTGATGTGACAGGGGTATTTATAGGTTGCCAAAAGAGGAAAGAGGAGTGCAAGTATCGGATGGCACATCAATCGGATGACACTTCGATCGGATGGCAATCCGATCGGACGACCATTCGATCGAACGGTCATTCGATCGAAGTGGTCCGGCGAGTTGAGTTTCGGTGTTTCGTTTCGCGTGTTGAGTGTTGCGATGCGTTTAAGCGAGTATCGATTAAGCGATGCGATAGATTAATAATAATCACACAAATACTATATCTAACATACAATCATCCTAAATAACTTGCGTTTAGCGTTTGCGATTGAATTGCGTTCCGATAGAGTTGCGATTGCGTTTCGATTAATCACCACCAAACAATAAGTAAACATGCACAAGTAACACATAAGTAGCACACACACGTAAAACAATATACAGAACCTAACAATTAAGTTGCGAATGTGATTGCGATGCGATTAGCGATAAAGCGATAAAACATCGATTATTAATAGATACACCACATAATACAACTAAAGCAATTAAATAAAAAAGGTTTGATTACAAGTCATTGACGTACAATCAATAGTTAAGCAAGGAGTGACAGATCGCAATTAGCAATATTTTCTTCCTTTGACTTTGACTTTCGTAACACGGGGTGTTACAATGTAGCACACTTCTTATGTCAACTTACTATTTAAGAAATGCCTTTTAAGTTGGATATATAGCACATTTGCCTATGTCTGGTTGGTTTAGTTTTAAATGAGCTCACAGTAACTCTTTTAATTACAAACCTTATTCTTATAACTTCAAATATTATAAATTGTGTTAGTATTACTACAATAGTAATGCCCAATATATAGGTATATATTTTTAGTGGCAATCCCATGTGTTTGAAAGACATTTGAGAACCAAATTAAAGTATACATACAATTTAACTACGTGGTTATTTCAACACGGTTAAATATTAGACTATGGGGTATGGGGCTTGGGTTGGGGCGTGAGTTGGCTGAAAACGCCCAAGCCACCACCCCGGGGGCTTGGGTTGGGGCGTGGCCCAAGGGGCGGGAGTTTGAAGCCGGGCGTGGGGTGGGCTAGCGATCCTATGTGGCGGGCTCCTATTCGCTTTGTTGGCCATGTCCTATTCGTTTTTTTTTTAATAAACTGCCAAGCCACGCCCCAACCCAAGCCCCGCCATACCCCACGGACACGTCATCACCGGTGGGGGGGGGGGGGGGGCTCGAACTCCACGTGTCAACTCATGCCCCCAACCCAAGCCCCACCATACCCCACGGTCTTATGTAATTTACTTTGATTAACCCGTGTAACATACGTGTACTTAAACTAGTTCCATAATAACAATATATTCCAAAAGTTGATCCATAATAAAACAATAACCCATTGATTGATCATTGTGGATTGTGGATGAAGTTTGATAGATATGGATTGTGGGCTTAGCTTTTACTAAGAGGGTAAATCGTATCCTTTTTTGGCCCATAAAATATTGAAAGTCCAAATTTTAACCTTGGTGATATAAACAAGTATAACTCAATTTATCGCCGATACAACTTCTTTACCGTTCCCTTAGTTTATCGATATAATTCGTGCCAGACAAACTTACAACATCCGATTTAACCGGTTTAATTGGCCGATTTATTCCGATTTTTAAAACCTTGACTAGAACCCAAAAAACTGTAATTTGGCCACCGGCACCCATATTCCAACACTTGGATCATTGGGGTCTTGGGTTCGAGACGTGGCAACCCCACCTCTCTCGAACCCCAAGTGTTGAGAGGGTATTTGCCGTCAGGGATCCTTATCGGGTGGTAAACTGGGAGGGGGATCCCCTCTGCGGTCAGGGGTACCGTGCACCTACTTTTTTTTTTAATGTTCAAAAAGAACCCAAAAACTGTAAATTGGACACTCTAGATTTAAGAGTAGGCCTCGTAAAACTAAAAGATAAACACTACGTACTAGTATCTGGCACCAAGCCACCAATCATAGACATATACGTGGATTACGAATGCTCATTGAGCTTACACGTGTTACATATTAGAATTTGTTATATAATTTTCCAAAAATATATCTGTCTCAACTCTCATGTGACGTTAACATTATTATGTGAAATCACATCACCATCTCGTGATTTCTATCAACAATCCCAGGCAGAGCTTTTATGCGGTAAGACTAAAGGGTATGGGGGCCGGCTAGGACCGGCGGCGGTCCCCCACACTGCCCCCTGAGGATCGGCTCGGCCCAAACGGCTCCCCACAGCCGGGTTAGACGGGGCCCCACTTGAAGATTATAGTCGTTGGAACGGCACTTTTATATAAAAAAAAAATTTCTTTTTCAATTTAAATACCCTCTATCTCATCAATTTTTATACAATTCTATCATATTCTACTCCCATTCTTCTCCAATTCTCTTCCTTTTTTATAAAAAACACTCCATATTTTTTATACATTTTTCTCTAATCATGCATCATTTCAACCCAAACAACCCCAACCCGAATAATCACAACCCGAACCAACCTAACTTTTTTTCGACTCCCGCTTACACTCCGAATATGGATCATTTATGTTGTATTTTTTAACTTTTATAAATTTTATATTAAGTTAATAAAAAAAACACTTAGAAAATTATAAAATAATGAAGTGGGGTAGCCCCATCCTCCATCCCCCTCAAATGTGAAGGAGGCCCATCCCCCACGAGCCGCCTACGTGGCGCCTACGTGGAGGCTCATCCCCGTGGGGATGAGCCTCACCATACCCTTTAGTCTAAGGGGTGCACCCTTCCCTACCAATATTTCGGTTAGTATTGTATTTTTTCAATTTTGTTCGAAATTTTTAAAGTTATATAGTTCTACCTCCGCCAATTATTTTGTCTAAAATTCCCTGCCCTACCAAATTTATTGTTTAAAAAAATTATACATATTTTCGTATTGAGTTAAAAAAAAAACGTAAAGAATGGGGCTATTAATAATTTTTTATAATTGTTTTTATACTTAACGTGAGTTTAAATAAAGTCTAAAATTAGTTTTTATATAAATGAAACTTAAAGGTTCAAATTTAGTTTTTTTTATGTGTAAGAACGGTTCTTTCCAAATTTAGTTTTTTTTATGTGTAAGAAATGTTCTTTTGAATGAATAAAGATTATTTAGTTTTATTTGGAGTTATTATTGTTTGACCCGACCTGAATCAATAGCCGACCCGAACATATAACTCAAAACATTGCAATAGGAAAAAAAATTATCCCATGACTTTCTGGCCCATGGAAACTTTTGGTTAAGCTTCGCCACTAGCTATGTATTCAACCTTAAAACGGTGTTATATATATTTTATACTTACTTAAAAGACAAAGTCGATAACCACCGGCTTTGCCTTTCCCTCCTAAAGTTCTATATAATTGCATTTGGAGTCCCTTGACTTTGCTATGCCCTTTTCTCTTTTTGAGTAATCAATTTTAGTCTCTTATCTAACTTTACTATTATTCTACTTCAACAATTGACATTTTTAGCCCCTGGCTTTTTATTAATTTAAATTTCTTTCGACAACATTCGTTCGTTAATTTCTTTTGTTTACCAGTATCACTTTTTTACTTAAAAAAACTATTTTTCCGTTCATATTTTTATATAAGTGTCCGTATAAATTTAAGGGTGTGTACGTTTCGACGTAAACTTTTTCTGTAAACAAGTTAGGTCAAATATAACACGTTTTCGTTTAAAAACCATTTTTACATGCATATTTTTATGTATGCGTCTGTATCAACTCGAGTTGGTCTACATCTGGATATACTTTTTTTTATTATAACACGTTTTCTTACTTATGTTATGTACGTTTTCATAAATTTTGTTCCGAACAGAGTGGAGTCAAATTGTGGTTTCTTTTTTTTTCCTTTTTTTTGCAAAGCTTTAATTCATCTTATAGAATAAGTTATGATTGTACGAGAAAGATTCAATTTACTTTACGTTGTGATCCAATCACAATACTTATATATGTTACATTGAGTTCAATCAGATATGTTGAAACACGCGTTTTCATTTGCTTAACGCATTACCTAACACTTGAAAAAATCTATTCGATACTTGCGAAGTCCTTGCGTCGCAATGCGCACGGGCCTTATTACTAGTATATATTATCTTTTAGGTGAAATTTTTTTTTGAAGGAATTTTAACATTTGGTTCTAGAGAGAGCGCGTGGCAGTGATGAAATAGTCAGATGCGTGTTTAACGTGGAGTATAAACATGTAAATATAAATAGAGAAGAGACTTGATGTTCTTTAAATATTGTTTATATAAAATTTAAAATAAGAACATCAGTCGCGGAACCAGACTTTTATGTTAGGGTTCGCAGTGTAACTTTTATATTCACAAAAATTATTTAATGATGGACTTTCACCAGATATATCGATTTTATATTGCTAATGATAAGCTAGACATTTTTACTGATTAATATCGGTTTTGAGTTTTCTTTAAATGAAAGTTTATTATAAGAAAATAGATCTCTACATTAATTAAATCAAATAACATATTAAATAGAAACCGTAATTATAAATTATAAAGTAATAAAAAAATAAAACAGTACCGAAACTTAAGAATTTAAAAAATTTTAATACTTAATCAAAGAAACTAATAGATAAATAAATAAAAATTCTTATTTGACAATTTTATATAATTTTTAAGCTGGTGAGCTGATGATGTCGAGTGTTTTCAACTTTCAGCAAGTAGTCTTCAAAGCCCAAAAGAAGCATTTAAAAAAATATTAGGTGTTTTATTAGGTTTTCAATTGGGTCATGAATCGAATTTTTAAAAGCCCAATGTAATTAAATAATAGAGTTAAAATGTAATTTTAGTCCATGTGTTTTAGCCATTTTATCATTTTGGTCTAAAGATTTGAAACGTTGTTATTTTAGTTCAAATAGTTTCAAACGTTGTCATTTTAGTCTACTGGGTTAATTTAATCAATTTTCTGTTAATGAGAAGGGCAATTCAGTCATTTTATATGGCCGAATTGTCCTTCTAGTTAACAGAATTACATAAAAAATGACCGCATTGCCCTTCTCGTTAACAGAAAAAATTGATGAAGTTAACCTAGTGGACTAAAATGACAAGGTTTGAAACTATTTAGACTAAATGGCCTTTAACTCTAAATAATATGTCGTTACTTTTGTTTCTGTGTTCATCTTCCAAACCTAAGAAGTAACAACTACAAAGTCTAACCGCAACCCACCGGGAAAAGAATATAACGGTTACATTAACTTCTCCTCTTCTATTTTTTTCTTTTAAGTAGGGTGATTATTGAAGGGTTAAAGTATCACTAAACATCACCGTCAGATATCGGTTTAATATAAATTTTATCTGTTGGAACAGGCCTATCCTTGAAAATGTTAAAAAGTTTTGGGCCCTCAGCGAGATTAAAACTGGAGCCTACCTGTCCTATAATATAAGCTCACTAGTCACAACTATAAAAAAGTAACAACTCATAATAAGAAGATAATTAGTATATTTAATTAAGAAGATAATAGTGATTTTAAATTATGTGAAATCACTAAAAGTTCATAACTAAGCCTTTAGTTGAGAACTTACAGAATACGAAAAAATAGGAACTCACGAAGATAATTGCTAGTGATATAAGTCTAAGATAAATTGATCTTAATTTTCAATTTGGGTGAACTCCTATGGCTTTCCTCACCATCATCGACTGACACGGTGGACTTGAATTTCTATTTTTCTTGATGGAATAAACGTGGTATATGGAGAATTCATCTAGTTTTAATTAAATAAAAATGTAATTTTCTACGCATCAAGTCCTTCAATTCTAAATACATTGGAATTATTCACCCAAACATATTATTTACCTATTTGACCCCATAGGTTAATATTTTAAGATATTCATTTTATTTAATATATAACAAGAATGCAAATTCGAAGATATGTCACAGAAGTTTATTTATCATCAAATTTAGGGATTCCAATTTTATGCATCAAAATTTGAGTTGTTACAAATTACCATTTGAAAATCATTGGTAAAGTTCATTTCAGATACAAACCATTTGATTGAATAATTTAGACCAACATACGCCTACATCAAGCACTAAACGCCTCAAAATTTGCACTTTTAGGTGTATGGCAATGCACTTTAAAACATCAACTTGTAGTTGGTGTATGGCTACGCCTAGTCGCTCACTGCGTATGCCTACAATAACTAAAGCAAAATCCTACACACTCGTTTAGTTTCTTGTACTATTCTCAAACTTTAACTAAAACTACAACTTGTCCTTTCCAACTAGCCGATTTTATGCATATAAAATGTTATTTATACTTGCCGAATGTTATGCAACATGAATCATCTGTTTACCTTAAACATTCGAAAATAAAATCCAATGTGTTTGTAAAGGATGTAAACCTGTCAAACAATAATGCTGATGCTTAAAAACCTTACATTTGTAAGTATAGAGTTGTTTATGTTTCAAGTGAGATTCATTGACCTCAAACCTACAAGTTGAATTCACAATCCTTTGTGTGAGATTTGTAATCTCAATATGAACATTTACTTGACATCAATTAAAAGCTACTCGAAGAATTACCACGCCATGCGACGGGAAACACAAACACTGCCAGGGTATGCATTGTTCGGTTATTATCCTCAACCGAAACCGAAGTCACCGATTAATCTATTCTATTAATCAATTGGTTTTCGGTTAATCGATTTTCGGTTAATTCAGTTTTTGGTTTATTTCAGTTCGGTTTCGTCTGTTTTCAGTTCGGTTTCGGTTAACGATTCAATTATTGCTCACCCTTAGATATTGTTAATCACGTAGCATATCAATTTTTTAATTAAAAAAACTATTGCAATATTGTACTCAAATTAATGAGAATAAAACACTCGTTTTTTGTGGTGGAATTTTAATAAAAAAAAATATTAACGTAGAAAAATGTTATGATCATTAAAAAGCGTGAGGCAGTTAGTTTTTTATAAGATAATAAAATGTAATTACTAACTAATTATATATAATTTTGTTAAAGAAGAATTAAATTGTAATTAGTGTTTGAAAGACTAGTTTACTTTCATTTTAGGTTGTACCTTATACATTAAAGCAAAAAAAAAAATTCTTATTTTTTGGTATCTTAAAATACCTTGTATTATGCAATTATATATATAGTATATATTACCATCTTTCCACTAAACATAAATGGCAAGTTTTTATGTAAATGTAAATATGTAATAACACGCATACTTCTAAGTAATTTTCATGTAATTCAAATTATATATATAACAATTCAAGACATAATTTGCATAATAATCCACATACTTACACATTACTATCTTGAAACCCAAATTAAAATATTTAACAATCCAGTCATATTTGCTTAGTAGTATACACACTCATACATGCTATTATTTTTACATGCATTATCCTTTAATTGGACAACATACACAAATTGAGAAGTAGAATGAACTCACCCTAATCTTTAGAGCTCCAAAATTGCATGTTCCAAGTCAATTTTTGTTGACTTCCAATAAGTCAACTCAATCAATGGCGGAGCTTAGTGTAAAGTGGGGGGTGCACCCGTCCCCCTCGAATGTTTCGGTTAGAAGTGTAAAATTTCCTATTTTTCGTCCGAAAATTTTAAAATTATATAGGATTATCCCCCCAATTATTTTGACTAAATATATAAATTGGGTCGACTTTCCGTCCCCTTGGAACTTTTGGTCAAGCTCTGCCACTGAACTCAATATCATTAATGTATGCTTCACATAGCATTATATACAACTAACTCACCAATTGGTAAATTCAAGTACTTGAACTTCTAATCTCACTCTAATTAAATTCTGGAACTCAGTTGTTCACGTTTGAACCCTTAGAATGGAATATGGATCCGTTCAAAAAAAAGAATGGAATATGGATCCGTTTGCCTCTCAAAAATACCAAAAATAGTTATGCAAGGTTTTCCAATGCTTGAATAAGTAAGTATTCTAAAGTCTAAACATGCCAAAACCATTGCTGCCTCAAATTAATAAACCAATAAACAATCTTTTTAGTCCACTTTTTACACAAAATAACCAACATCAATATTTTATGACATTTTTACTCCATTTCTATAATAATTATGATGATGTTATATCAACACATCATAAACTAATAGTATTTATTGTTTATCTTATATATTACACCCAAAAAATCGGATTGTTATAAGTTGCCACTTGCCGCCTGTTACTTGGCACTAAGGGTGTAGGGAGTGGTTAAACACTTTGAGTGGCAAACCAAAAAACCGACCAATCAGAGCGCGCCATGTCAATCAGTCAAAAGTGTTTAAACTTTGGTGAAAAGTGTTGGCAATGGTTTAGACACTTGGTGAAGTGGTAAACTATTTTTTTTTTAAAAAAAGAAAAAGGTGTGATTGGTTGAGATAGAAATGGACCCCACCCACAATACCCCCTCTCTCTCTCCTTCCTCCCCTCACCGAATCGTCAAGCCACCACCGATTTGGTAAACTTTGAGTGGCAAACTAGTGTTGGCGGTGGTGTTTACCGAGTGGTAAACTACTTTGCCGCATGTTGCCAATTACCACTCCCTACACCCTAATGGACCAAGTTGGTATTAATGACAATAACTATTGATAATCACTCACTACTAATAATTCATTACTACCGCTTTCATATAGTTTTCAATCATTATAAGCAACTTCTAAAGGGTTTTCAACATCGTAATTAAATACCGATTTTATTAGAAAAGGTCAGCATTATTTTTCACTTTGTACCCGATTCCCGAAGCCCCTTGTTGTGCAAGTATTCAAAGGATCCACGATGCAACACATGTATTTAAGGGCGATTGCATATGCACATGTCTAAATACAAGTTTTAGGCGCATCGTCATAATAGTTCAGATGATCCATTATATTGTTCATGCATTAGCTCTCGATATTTAGACGCACCGTTGTAAAGTTAGGTTTACTGTTATAATTTGTCGATGCACACCGCTGTTACAAAGTTCAGCGCAATGTTATAACCAGTTTAGTCCCACAGTCATCCAACGTTGTCATTTATTAGTTTAAAACTAATCATTTTAATCAACAATGTATATTCTTTAAAAAAACCATTGTTTTTACTCATTACAGTAATACTACACACCTAGATTTAATACGTTAATATTTTCAGTTTTATTGTGTATATATAAGTTATTAAAGTAAAAAAAGTTTGGAAAATTAGTTTAACTAAAAGAAATACTACTATATATAATTTTAAAACCATCTTGACTATAAACATGATAAACGTTTCAAAAGACGACATACATATTAATAGAATAAGTATTCCTGTGTGTGTGTATACATATATTAATTACAGGCTTACAGCTACATATAAAACAGATTATGATTATCCAATAATAAATTTAAAACTGTCAATTTAATCACTTTCAAATCATATATCGAAACAAGCTACTGGTTTTGTTAAATGGTGCCACGTTAAGTAAATTCAATTATTATAATTAAGGGAGTCTCTTTCAACCTTTTTTTTTTAATTTTTATTTCCACATGATATCCATTATTTGCTTAAATACAATAATGGTCTTTTCATATTCGAATCTTATTATTGAAAGTTGAAACAAAGCTCTTCTTCATTTATTAAGGGTGATACTTTCTACACCCCCTATTTACTTTTTTCACCCCTCTCCTCTCACATACTTACAGGTGGGGCCTGCGTGGGACTGACAGTTTTCCTCTCACAAGGGGGGTATAATCAGGAGGGGGGGTGCGTATAGAATGAGCCTTTATTAAATCAAGAAAAAAATAGTTAAATTGTAAATGTTTGAAAATTATATGCAACTAGGGTTAAGACCCGCCCGCGTTGCGGCGCGGGTACATCGTAAATATTGAATGGATTAGTCCAAACGTTGTAACATGCATTAACCATATGAAAACACACATTTCGACGTATCCAGTTGAACTCAGTGTAACCTGTATAAACATTGTGATTTGATCAAACGTAAAGTAAATGGAATTCATATCGAACAATCATAACGTATTATATGTGACCCAACTTATACAAAGAAAACGTAACGGGTATGAAGGAAAATATGCACATGTAATCGAAAGGGATTAGTTAGAGCTTTCGAAAAAATGGGAGAAAAAGAAACCAAAATTTGACTCCACTCGGTTCAAAACAAACTTTACGAAACATACATAAAATAAACACGAAAAATATTATATTTGACCTGAATCATTTCTCAAAAAAGTTTACGTCGAAACGTAGAACCATTTGAATTTATACGAAAACGGACATAGAAACATGCATGTAAAAATGGTTTCTTTAAACGAAAACTTATTATATTTGACATGACTCGTCTATAAAAAAGAATTTACGTCGGAATGTAGAAGAAATCATATTTACACATACCCGTACATAAAATATGCACGTAAAAAAATAGTTTTTAAGTAAAGGAAGTATAGGGGTAAACCGAAAAAAAAATTATTAAAAAATTTAATAGGTTAAAAATGTTCGTAAAACCGTGCCAAGTAGCACCAATGCCACAACTACATCGACTCTCAACATCGTAAAAATAAAATAGATAAAATGGTAAAAATTACACTGAACGAAAATCAGGCTAAGATCGTTGAACCACGCACACCCGTTACAGTGCCTTAACGCGAAGAAATTAACCAGAAATGTAAAACGTAGAAAATAATAAATTAGTCAATCAACGACCCGCCCGTTGTGGCGAACTTTCCAAAAGGGGAAAAATGGACGCTTTGCGACGGGTCTGTCAAATATGAAAAAATAGAGCAAAAACGTTGAACCTCACACGCACGCTACGACATGTTAACTCGCAAAATTTAGAACGAAACGTAAAACGAAAAACTTGCGAAAGATAAAAAGTATGGGGGACGAAAGTTGTAAATAATAAAGTGTTGTGTTAAATTATAAAAGATGGAAAACTTTGGGTTAAAAGTAAAAAAATGAAAAGAGGATAAAACGTAAAATATGAAATGTTTAGGTTAAGAAGTGAAAAATGAAGTTTTTTTTTTTTTTTGAAACACTCCCCAAGCACAAGGTACCAGTCATGATGCACATATAACTTGGTTATTTATATATGGAATAATTCAGCAAAAAAAAAAAAAAAGCCTGGATGCACCTTTTTATTTTGCAACGGGGTCATGACTCATGAGACTTAAGTTGGTCGGTTATGTTGGTTACTTGAGACGTATTTAACAGACTAAATTATCTGGTTATTGATGGTTAAAGTGTCATATTTTAATGGTCATTAGCTTAATTTTTAATGTTCTTGTTACATGTAAGTAACAAATCTTAGGGTGAGGGGGCACCCTCGGTGACCCCGAGCGGGGACCAACTTTCCCGAGCGGGAATGTGCTGCCATCCAAGAGGGGACTCAAATCGGGGAGGAGAGAGGAGGTGAAATCGAGGCTTGTTCACCGAAGAAGGAGAGAGGAGGTGGTGGGGCCACTCTCATTTTCAACCAATCATTTATTTATTTATTTATTTATTTTTTTGAATAAAAAAACAAGTCACCTAATAGGGGAGTGCCGCCATCAAATTGGGGTGTGAGGGGAGTTTAAGAGGGGAGTTGACGTGGCATAACCTGAATGGGTGTGCGTAAGAGAGGGGACTCCCCTAAGAGGGGAGTGCCCCCCTCACCCTTAGATCGACAATGGAATTTGGAAGATATCTACTTGATATTAAAGTAACATATCTAACTAGGTTCACACGTTCTAGTAGGGTTGACAATTGAACCTGAGTTTCAAAGGCAAATCCGAAACCTAAAACATTTGGGACGAGTAATGTGACGTATATTCAGGTATGAGATTAATTTTAAAAAAAATTGCAGGTATAGGACGGGTGTGTGAAATGTGATATCCAACCTAATTACCCGAAAATATATACTCGTTTACCCAAACTATATACTCTATACTCTATACATATACCTCAGTTTTTTTAATTATATCGTACAAATACACTTATAATACATATTCTAGTGTATTATAAGTGTATTTATACGATATAATACCATTTTATCCATAAAATACGCATTTTTTTGTTTTTGAACGGTAACTTTCATTAAACCAAAAACAACAAAGCCTACCCACAAACAGGGCAGACCGAAAACAAAAACAAAAACTACATACTTACAAATTTACACCACTCCTCCCAAGACACTTCCTTATATCTCGATCTATTATGGAACCATAAAAAACCCATAGCATTAATTTGGCTGCAAATTTTATCGACTTTAACCGAGATGTTGGAGAACCTGGCTTCGTTCCTCGAAATCCAAATGCACCAGCATGCAACCGTAATGATGCCCTAAAACGCTTCTTTGGCACGACCCGAAAGACCCGCATAATGGTGCCACTCCAACAGATCCCTGACCGAAAAAACCAAAAAATTGGGGACCTTACACCAAGCAGTAATAAAGCTCCACACTCTGACAGCCACCGGACAAGAAGAAAAGATGTGCTCGACCGTTACGTCACCGCCATTACAAAGACTACATGAAACGTCTTCAAACTGGATATTCTTGTTTCTGAGAGCCATACATGTTGGAATCTTTCCCATCTCCGCCCGCCATACGAGAATATTACATTTAGAAGGAACCCACTTACACCATTGTATGACGAATCTGTTACTAACATCCAACCCGAAATTTAAAAGCTTCCTAACATTAGCAACCGAAAAGATACCTTTCGAATCAGCATTCCATCGCCACTTATCCCTCCCACCCGTGAACACAGCCCCCTGGACCAAGACCAACAGCTGCTGAAACTCCGTGATTTCCGAAGGAGAAGCAGGTTCCCGCTTCCACTACCAACTGAACTGGCGACCCGAAACATAATCCTCCACGCGTTCTGAAACCTTGCACTTTTTGACTGCCTCCAACTGAAAAAGATCAGGAAATACTAGTCTTAATGGCTCATCTGCAAGCCACGGATCTAACCAGAAAGAGACCTCATTACCATCACCAATAATACCTTTTAGACAATTTCGCATCGGGGATCCATTTATCCTAGTTTTAGCGAAGAGTTTCGCAATGTTACACCACACACTGTAGGATCGTTGTGCAACCTGAATGAGTCGTTCAGAAGAGTTTATATCCAAATCTAAGGCGGAATTCAGAGAAACGGACTTGTTTACAACTTGATTCAATTTAAATGTCTCTATTATTGATATAACAGTGATTTACAACCTGGAGACAATTCGGCAGCACTTCGTTACCGAATCAGAAAAGTTACAAATGAAGATCAAGACCTGGGTATATATAGAGTTGGGTAATTCGCACGAAATTGCACAGGGTTAATTTCGTGCGAAATCACTCAATTACACACAAACCCTGTTTTTCTCGTACAACGAGCCCTGTTCTATCATTCTAATTACAGTACTTGATGCAAGACGAAGTCAACAGACATATTGCACTAACAGACTCCCCCTTGGATGTTGACGAAGTCTTCAGTGTCTAATCTTCAGCATGACACATCTTTAGTCTTGATCAATCTTCAACCTCTTTCCGAATTGTCTAACATTGTAAGCATCCATCAATCTTTATCTTCTATTCTCTATTAAAATCACTTTCTTCAGGCTCCCCCTTTCGTTAAGCTTCCGTGCTTTTTAGGATCGACACCTGGCTTTCTTGTTACAAACTCCCCCTTGCTTCGAGCTTGACTTCAGACTCCCCCTTAGACTCGGCTGACGGGATCGTAGTCTGGAATCACATCTGCAACACTCAAACATTTATAAGTAACAGTGTTTTGAACATTCAGAATCGAAAATCCTGGCTTTTTTAACAAAAATTTAACAATCTAAGAATCCAAACCCCTCACAGTTAATCATCCAAGTCCAAATTAATGACCTTGGAGATTTCACAAACTGTTTTTGATTTTAGATTTTAAATTAAAGTTTCAAATTAATTAACTTGTTTTATTTTCAGAAACACAATCATCATACTTAGATTTTGAAACTCTGCATCCCAGACATCGGTTGTCGAAAATAAAGCGGAATAAAAAATCTTTTTGAATTTTTATGAAATGTAAAGCAGTAAAGAAATATTTACAAACATATTTACAGACAGTATTTTTATTTGAGTTTGCGTCAGAGGATTATATCAGTTTATGACAAATCACTAGTACCGTTGAGCTTAGTTACACATTAAGAATTAAACAGTTCACTTAGATTGGCGATATACTGATCCTCTTAAATCTTCACACAAATTTCAACTGATTCAGGATACGAATTAGATGTATTAAAAATTTAAACTCATTCATGTGTCCCACCTCTTGAATATACTCCCGTATCCAGATCCCAATATTCAGTCTTACAGGTGAGTATACCTAGATGATATCTGTAAAGGGTTAAATGCGAGACCGTGAGAGCTCAGGCTATTGCTTCCGCTAAATCAGAGAGATGACGGTTCGACTTTAGGTGTGTTCCCTTTAGAGAATATTTTCTTCAACAGCACATGATTAGCATTTTGCAATGTTTCATCATTTTTTATGCTGAGGGCAGTGCTATATTTCAAGCAAGCGAAAAGTATTATACGGGGACTAGGCCATTGCATCCGCAAAATCAGAAGTCCCGGGATAATACCCCAGATATCACTAAGCATAAAGACCTAGTATCTCAGAAAGAGGGACCTTTCAAACAAGATTTCAGGGGTTACCTATATATCCAAGTAGTGTTCCCCACGAAATAAGCAAGTATGAAATTTATGTTTGTATCCCAAAAAGTTTACTAAATGTGTAAAAACCTATCGGCATATCATCAGTGAGACCGTTTAACGCTATTTAATCATTACATTTCTTTAGCATACTGTAACTGTCTACTGATGTACTATCATTTCCTCTTTTTCTCAAACAAAACTCTTTTTTGAATTTTATCATGTTTTTGGCTTTTTCAAATTTTCTAATGTTTTTGAATTTTCTGACAATTCTTTCTCCCCCTAAAATGCAAAACCATTTAAAGAAAATTTGACAACCCGATACTGATAGCTTTGTCTCGCCATCCATTTTCTGCTTTATGTGTACCGAATTGCATTAAAAGCAGTAATTACCCCCATGATTTACAACACATTGATTTTTACAGTTTGAAAACCGTTTTTCGAGCTTGTGAAATTAATCATGTTTGTTCCGCCGTGAGGGTTTCGGCATATTCAATCAACAAATTTTTGAATTTTTGAATATTTTACAAAAACTAAAAACAAACATATTTTTTATTTTTAAAATTTTTAACAAAATAAAAACATATTTTTGGTTTTTAAAATTTTCAATTTTTAGGGTTTTGAAATATTGTTTATTTATGTACAGAAATCAAATAAACTCCCTGTTTAACAATCACAGGGTTCAGCAGCCTTATCTTCCTGTTGTGCCAGGCTGCTCCAATTTCCATTATCACAGTCTTCAATTTTCTTGAGCATCTGCACATTCAACTATTCAATCACTTAAACAATTTAGCCCAGGTTTGTTTGACCTTAGGCATTTCAACACAATAAGCTTCATTCAACTTCGGAAAATCTTTGTCATTTTGTACAAAGACTTTTTCAATTTTAATTTCAACTTTTTCATCATTTACCGAAGCAATTTGTTTCTTAGCAGACCATGTTTGACCTTTTGGAGTCCCTCGTTTGTAAAAAATGTGACTCTTTTTGCATATTTTGACTTTGAACAACATTTGGTTTCCAAAACTGTTGGGGTTTTGTCATATCAACTGATGTTTGCCAACTTTGCGTTGTTCTGAATCTGGGTGTGTGAGAATTCCAGGTCTGTCTAGAATTGAACCTATTCAGATTTGATTTCCAAGTTTGATTCGAAGCAAACTTGTTTGTGTTGTACCTCCAAGTTTGTTTTGAATCAAATCTGGTTGACCTTTGTTTCACATCCTCAGATTTATGTTTCTCAACATTTTCAGACTTCTTTTTCGACTCAACATCAATAGGTTTCAGATTCGAACACTTGCGTGCAAGATGTCCAATTTGATCACATTTAAAACATGTTCTTTTTGAAACATTTTTGACATGTGGTTGTTGCTTTTTCTTTTGAGCATAGAACTCTTCATTAGACTGTCGTCTAAATTGGAGTTATTTCTCTTCTTTTGAACTTGTTCCATGAACAAAATTCATCTTTGTCTGATAATTTGGCGTTTCATTTTTATTTCGACTTTGTTTCTTCTTATAACCCAACCCAGCCTTCATGTTTTTCTTTTTGAAACCAGGTTTGTTATAAAAAGTTTTGTGACACTTTCCAACAAACTTTGGAATTTCAGACTTTTCAATCTCAACCATTTTGAAAACTTTGTCAATCTTTTCTGAAATCACATTCTGAATTGGGAATACAATATCTAAGAATAATTTGTCCGATCCAATCATGGAATACACCAATCCTTTTGAATTATCATCCAAATTTTTCTCAGATTTTGAGTTTTTCAGATATCCATCATGAAAATTACCTTCATTTTCATCCAGTGATTCAGATTTACCTGTTTCAACCGACTCTTCTTTCAACACACTTTCAACGACCTTACCTACCACCTCTAAATCACTAGAATCATCAGATTTGGAATAGGTTACGTCAATGTTATCTGGCAATTGATCTACCATGTTGAAAGGTTTTTCGACCTTTTCATCATCATAAAATGCAAACTTTTCCGGTGGTGGAACTTGATGAAACTCTGAGCCAATACCTTTTTTGTTTTGCTCAGAATCTTTACCATCCGGTTTTATGTTGAAAATTCTTTCAAGCACATATGATGACGCATGATAACTTTTTAATTTGTTGTTATCCTGTTCTAAATCAGCAATCTGACGCTTTAGCTTAGCAACATCCTCAATATAAGAATTTACAACTTGTTGCTTTATTTCATACTGTCGCTTAAGCGTATTAGTTGTTTCATAACAGTAATTTAATCTTGATTGAACAAATTTCATTTCACTCTTCACCTTTTCATATGATTCTTTTGTAATGTGATATGCCAATTTTATTGAATCATATTCTTTCTTCATTTCTTGACAAACAAATTCTTTTTTAGAGCATTCTTCTGTCATTTTCAAAACATTTGCTTTCAAAACTTCATTTTCTTTTTCTAACATTTTACATTTTTCTGAAAGTTTTTCATTATTGTCTTTTAAAACCTTTTCGTTTTCTAACATTTCTTTGCATTTATTTTTGAAAACTTCTTCAATTTTAACAAATTCAAGATCTATTGTTCTGAACTTTTCGTCTTTTTTAGTACAAGCACTGCATGGTTCCATGTATTTCCTGCACTGTTCAACAGTTTTTAAGATTTCAGAATCAAAATTTACCTCAGTGATTGGCACTTTGGTGTTTGCTTCCATCTGCTTTTGATCAGCATCACTCTTTTTCTCATTATCAGCATCAACACCAACATCAGCAGCAACCTTCAAAATCTCATCTTTCACTTCAATCGAACTTTCAACCTTCTTCTCAGCTTCTTCAACTTGTTGTTCTTCGGTAACAACTTCTTTTTCAACAACTTCTTCTTTTACCTTCTCTTCCTCAGCAATCTTAACATTTTCAACTTTCATCTCTTCAGTGACCTTTTTCAACTCATCAACCAGCTTCTCAACATTATTCTTCATTCTCTCTTCATCCCTTTTCCTCAAACTCGATGTCATGACATATCTTATGTCTTTTTCATGCCTTTTCGCATATGTGTTATCTTTTGATACATTTGTATAATATTCGACAGATCGAGGAATTATGAGAAGAACATCATCAAAAATTATGTCCTTCTTGGGAACAACAGGTTCACCTTGTCTGTTGACATAGCATTCTCTCTTTTTATCCCATCTTTTATTGCTCACTGCACTTTCATACTCTTCTTGCATTTCATTAATTCTGTTAATAGCAATGTTTCTTTCTCTGTACGTTTTCTCGCTCAGAATTTCTTCTTTGGTTTTCTCTTTGATTTCAGCTATGACATTTTCTTCTTTGTTTTCCTCTTTAATTTCAGCAACAAAAACATAATGTTTGCTCTTTGATGTGTTTCTGCCATGAGTTGTAACCTGATTGTCCAAACGATCTTCTTCTGGAAGAATCTGACTCCAATCATATCCTTCATCATCATGGATTACTGCACAAGCTCTTGATTTCTCTTTGGGATGATTTTCAATCATTTTTGGCTCTTCTTTGCTTCAGTGGTAGATTGCCTTTCGGTAATAATCATCATTGAACGGATGTTCATTTCCACCAACTGCAGAATTGTTGCATTCTCTTTTGAAATGACCTTTTTGCTTACATTTGAAGCAAGTCACTTTGGACTTATCAAATCCCAGCTTTGTTGATGGACCACCGATTGACTGTTTCCCAGTAATCTCCATGTATCTTTGAGCTCTGCGGATGCAACTTGCCAAACACCATCGAATGTCTATGAGTTCCATTTCTTCCGGATCGATCTGGTAGTCTTCTTTGGTCAATTCGGAATTTCCAATTTTGCCTGCAACTAGACCTTCATACGATTCAAGAACAGATGCAAGAAAGCTCATTTGCTGCTTAGCTGCATTGATGCTCATAGACGGAGAATTCTTCAGTTTAAGAGAAATGTTGCACAATATCTCCTTTGTTTCTTCAGAACTAGCTTTTGAAGAAGATGAATGATAACCCGGATTGTAGCTTGATGAGCTTGTCTGAGGTTCTTTTATCTTCTCACCACTAAATGCTGTCTTTGTTGATTAACCAACTTTCACCGAAGGTAAGTTTCCTTTGTAATAAAGACCAACATTTTGTTGATGTGAAGAACTGCTCATCTTGTTTTGTTTCTGCAATTCAAGCTCAAGAGTTTCAATCTTTTCAATTAACACATCAAGAGAAATTGTTTCATACAAGACATCATTTTTCAATATAAACACAAACGTTTGCCACTGATCAGCTCGTGGTAACGCTTCTATGATTTTGTCAATTATTTCTTCTCTCGTTTTCTCAATCTTAAATCTTTCAAGTTCGATTTTTAGATGACAAAATCTCTCTATCATTTGTCTCACCGACTCTCCTTTAAGACTATCAAACAAATCGAATTCTTTCTTTAACAAAGCAATTTTATTCTTTTTGATTTGTTTACCCCCCTCAGCTTTAACCCTTAAAGCCTCCCAAACAGATTTTGAAGATCCATCATGTTGTAATAAAGCAAACATGTCATTTCTGATTGATGATTGGATCAAGGCAATCATTTTCTGTTCGGCTGCAAATTCGGATTTGTCTTCTTTGGATAAGTTCTTGAGTGGGAGATCTTCTCCTTTATCATTTTTTGGTCTTTCATATTCGAACTCAAGACAGAACCAGCTTTCATGTGCGTAAGCTTTTGCCCAGTTAATGAAACGTTCTTTCCACCAAATGTAGTCCTCAATACTATCAAGCTTGGGTGGTTTTGAATGAGTTCCATAAAAATTGTCATGATTAATGTTTTCATTGACTGCTTTTGTTATTGATTTTGGTGTAACAATTGATGTTTGAGACGACTCTGATGTAAAAGCGTTGTAGAACGTGTTGTAGAATTCTTCAGCCATGATGTGAACTTCTTGAATTTCCTGGAGACAAGCAAACAAACACAATCAGTTTAAACAATATCAAACAACTTGAAACAAACTGACACTCGGTTGACTTGAAATGATCTTGAAGCGAAATATCCTTTTGAAACGCAATAGCTTTGGAGTGAAATAACTTTGACACGGAATGACCCTTTCAAACGAAATAGTGATCTTCAAATGAAATAAAATCTCAAGCGAAATCACTTTGGTGCGACATAGACTTTCTTCAAGCGAAATTCCAACTTTCAAACGAAATCAAAATTTTCAAACGAGATAACACCTTCACGCGAAATCAAGTGTTATTTCGTACGAAATCAATCACAAAACTTAATTTCGTGCGAAATACCCAACCCTATATATACCCAGGTCTTGATCTTCATTTGTAACTTTTCGATTCGGTAACGAAGTGCTGCCGAATTGTCTCCAGGTTGTAAATCACTGTTATATCAATAATAGAGACATTTAAATTCAATCAAGCTGTAAACATGTCCGTTACTCTGAATTCCTCCTTAGATTTGGATATAAACTCTTCTGAATGACTCATTCAGGTTGCACAACGATCCTACAAGTGGTATCAGAGCTCAGGAGGAAGAGTTCGGCTTGATTTCATCAGTTTTCTGACTTCTACACCTTCTTTTTCAAAAATTAACAACTTTTCACGGTTAAAATGGTTTAAATTTCACATATATTACGTAAAACACTTGTAGGATCGTTGTGCAACCTGAATGAGTCGTTCAGAAGAGTTTATATCCAAATCTAAGGCGGAATTCAGAGAAACAGACTTGTTTACAGCTTGATTTAATTTAAATGTCTCTATTATTGATATAACAGTGATTTACAAGCTTGAGACAATTCGGCAGCACTTCGTTACCGAATCAGAAAAGTTACAAATGAAGATCAAGACCTGGGTATATATAGGGTTGGGTATTTCGCACGAAATTGCACAGGGTTAATTTCGTACGAAATAGCTATGCTGATTTCGTACGAAATTACCTATGTTAATTTCGTGCGAAATCACTCAATTACACACAAACCCTGTTTTTCTCGTACAACGAGCCCCGTTCTATCATTCTAATTACAGTACTTGATGCAAGACGAAGTCAACAGACATATTGCACTAACACACACCCCCAAGAGACGCCTTAAACGGAACACACTCTCAGGACTTCCTGTTAGAGGAAGCGACACAATCACTTTCCTCCAAAGATTCAATGACTCGGACTTAAATCTCCATCCCCACTTGGAAAGCAACGCAACATTAATATTCCCGAGTTTACTTAATCCCAATCCACCATAATTCTTGGGAGATGCAGCCCGATCCCACCCGACCCAATGCATTTTCTTGCCAACACTCGAACCTCCCCATTTGGAATCTCTTAATGATAGCTTCCAAATCAAGAATAACTTTTTTGGGCGCCTTATATAAGGAAAAATAATAGCACGGCAAACTCTCTAAAACTGATTTAATTAAAGTAACTCTAACTCCGATAAAAAGAAGATTAGATTTCCAAACCGCAAGACGCCTTTCAAAGATATCGAAAACTGGTTTCCAGTTATTAATACGATTCATATTTGTACCGTCCCTCAACCCAAGATAAAGGAAAGGAGGCATATCAGGTTTACAACCCACTATGCTAGCCATGTTCTCTGTCTCCTCCATTAACACCCCAATACCAAAGAGATTCAATTTTGCAATATTGATTTTAAGACCAGAGCACATGTGAAAGCACCGAAGAATTCTTACAACTTTTTTGACCTCATCCTCCGACCACTCTCCGAAAATAATTGCATCATCCGCATAAAACAGGTGAGACAACACCGGCCCATCACCAGGTAGTTGAATACCATTGATAATGTCACGACCCCCGACCACACCCAGGACGGGAGCCGCGAGCAGTCAAGTGGTACCGGTGGTTATTTTAAAAACATTGCAGCGGAAATATTCATCAGGACCGTGAGTTAGGAAAATTATCAGAGTTTAGAAAACACCGGATTTTATTTATTAAATAGATGGGATAAAACCAATGTTTTACAAAGGTAGCTTTAATAAGGGATAAAACCGAATATATGAAACCATGTTTTCTTAATTTAATTCAATTGATAAAATAAGCCACTTCTTTAAGCCTTTCGGTGCCGTATCATCACTCTTATTCCAATCTACTGTCATTACCTGAAACGCGTTTTAAAAAGGTTTGGTCAGCAGGAAATACTGGTGAGTTCATTCGTTTTATATGAAATGACACATTGTTATAAATTACAGCATGAGAGCAATTACAATGGCTACTATCTTATTTTTATCTGGCGCCGTGTCACACCCTGGTGACGATGGTCATACCACTATTGGGTCCTTTCACCCAAGTAGTGATGATTGTCACTGTTAGGTTGGTGAACCTAACCGTGAGAAATTAGTAATGTGCACAATACCCCACTTGCCAGTGATTCAAGATAACCAAGACTTACTCCCTGTAATTATAACTTTTTGAAAACAATTTAGGTATAGTAAAACATTGTTGATAAAAGAGAATGACTCACCTTGTTAGCATATAGTCTTGTTTAAACAAGCATCTTGATTCTAAGCATCTACTTTGTAGTTCTGAATCTTCTGATGATTAAGTATCCATTTTGATTGTAAGAGTATGGTGTAGAGTTTCGGGTAGTTAAACATTTAGTTTAACAGAGTGGAATACTTATTAGTGTAAAACCACATCAAACCTAACGATGGTCACGAGATCAGAACCTTAACGAAATTCACAAAATATAGTCTTGTTAGACAGCACTTTGGCATTCATTTAACGAAATTCACAAAGTACAGCACTTTGGCATTCGTTAGTTGGTTCTCGAATCGATCGGACATAATATCGCATCGGTGATTATTGGTTAGAACACCAACGTATAGAGAGAAGAATAGAAGGAATGAGCAAAGAAAAATGAATCCTAAGCTTCCTATTTATAGGTAGGAAATATGAAATTTCTAGGAAGTTTCCTATATACTTTTCTAGGAAGTTACCTATACATTTTCTAGGAAGCTTCCTACCTACATATATATCCTCTTATACCTTCCTAGCACCTTCCTTTGATATTATCTATCTCATATATATTTATTTTCATGTATATCTATCTAGGTGTTGTAATTAATTTTACTTAGCTTAATTAATCTTGCTTAATTAATCTTGCTTAACTTAATTAATCTTGCTTAGCTTAATAAATCTTGCTTAGCTTAATTAATCTTGCTTAACCGATTAATTAATCTTACTTAACTTAATTAATCTTACTTAACTGATTAATTAATCTTACTTAACCGATTAATTAATCTTAACGGTTTAATCAAGTAATTTACTTAGCCGATTAATTAAATAACGTAATTAGCTGATTAATTAACTTACTTAGCTTGCTTAACTGCTAAGTTTCCTTTCCTGTTAAGTTTCCTTAGCTATTAAGTTTACTTAATTACTAAGTTTACTTAACCATTAAGCTTTCTTAATTATTAAGGTTTCTTAACTACTAAGTTTACTTAACTGTTAAGTTATTTTAACTACTATGTTTACTTAATCGCTAAGTATTCTAGTTTAACAGCTTCCTAGTTACGAATTCTAATTTCTAGATACAATGGAACTCGTATTAGTGTATTAACTTAATTCAACTTTAACGATAATCACGATATCGAAACCCTCACAACGAATGACAAAGTATAGCCAGATATTAGCAGCACTTAAACATCCATTGGATCGGTTTTAATCGATCGGATAAAGTATCGTACCAGTGATTAGAGTTATTACCCTAATATGGGCAGAGTTTCGGAATTTAGAAGTTCTGACATTAGAATGACAGAACAAGAGAACAAGAGAAAGAAAAGAATTGAACGATTTGAAATGAAACTCGAACTCCTTATTTATAGGGCTGGAAATGGGGCGCGTCACGGCCCGCGAAGCAAATAAGCTTCTTCTACGCGGCCCGCGAGGGAGTCTAGGTTGACACGTGTAACGACGCGTATCCCTCATCCTTATCCGGTTACCCTTGAGCTGTCGCGCCCCTCGTAAGCTTCGGTTAACTCTTACGCGGCCCACGAGCGATCCATAAAATTGAATTTCTTGATTTTTCACAAGGATTAGGGTTTTAGGGGTCCGGGTTTCCACTTACGGAGTGTTGTGGGACATTTTTGCTGGTCCTTAGATCCTCCCCTCCTTAATTAAAATCTCGTCCTCGAGATTTACTGGAACAAGTAAGGAGACTTCCGTCTTATTTTCGATACCCAAGTATATTCTTGTCCACGCTTTAAGTCCTACTTTACCCTGACCAGAACTAATCTTGCATGTTTTTGGAATTCTCATGATTGACTGATACGGTCTTGCATTTACTTCTATATTTTGAGGAGGTATAACTAAAGATTTCTAAGTATTTCATGAAATGTATCATGTATACTTGCCATCTTAGCTTATAAGCTACTGATCCACTTTGCTTAGTTACTTTAATGGTTTGACATTCCTCGGACTTAACTTTCCTTTTCCAAATGCAGAGAGGCTTTTAGTGATATCCTTTCTCTGATTTAAATTTCAATGGTTTGCCGATCTCATGGCCTGATAGTTGTTTTCCTCATATATATGTCTAACATACTGGATGATACTATCATCCATAAAGTGTTTTAAACGGTTAACACTAGTACTTGTAGACTGATTATTGGAGAATCTTATGAGTGATAAATGGTAGTTCTACTTATCGCACATGCACTTAGCATGTCTTTCTATGTTTGTAGTGTTCCTTTACTGCTCAAAATAGGTCGGGTTAAAATTTTCCCAAAAATGAGAAGTGAAATGACTATCTCGATTTAATACAATAGATGATGGGATTCTATGTAATGAGACTATTTTGCTCCCACACCACTTAACTAAGCGTTTTATGCTAAAGTGTTTTCTTCATTGGTAGTAATTGAGCTAACTTGGTTAGTTGATCCACAATCACCCAGATTGTGTTGTTACAACTTATCGTTTTTGGGGAATTTGGTAATAACATTCATTTGTTATCAATCCTATTTCCATACTGGCATTTCTAATCGTTGAGGTAAACCTAAAGGGTTCTAATGTTCAGTTTTAACTTGCTAACCGATTAAATACTTAGAGACATAACTTGCTACATCCTTTTTCATTTTTATTTATCAGTAATTCAAACCTCGATACCTCATATTACTTACACGATGTATCAAATACTTAGTTCTATGGGCTTCTTCGAGAATCCTTTCTTGCAGGTTTCCTTGAATAGGTACCCGAATTCTTTATGGAATCACTAATTTCCATTAGTTCCTTTTTCTGATTCCTTCATTATTTCTTATAATCCTTCAGCATCATCCTTGATTGCTGTTTCTTGGGTACTCTTTAATTATTTCATTAAATCTATCCGCAATTTAATCTAAGAGCACGTACTTAATTCGGCTTCCTATGAGACTTATGACTTAAAGCGTTAACTACTACATTAATTTTAACTTTGTGATATAACAATCGGTGTTGTTCCTAGTCTCGGATGAATTCTAAGTTTCTTCTCATGATCGGGTGATAGTCTAAGTAGATTCTCTGGGAAACGTTGGTCGGAATTTATTTCAGTTCCATGCCTCTAGTGTTAACGAACTCCGAGACCATATATGCTATGTCTTACTTCCGTGCATAACTCACAGCTTTCCTCACAGAGACGAACTTTGTCGGCTGGTCTGTCTTGCCTCCTTGTGGTCACTTCTCCGGTTGGCTTGCAAACCTAAACCTAAGTCAGCAATCACCTCTGGAATCATCGTTTCCATGTTATTTCTTTTTATGAAGCAGACATGATTTCCTTTCTGTCAGTTCTTTTCATTCTTTCCATTCCATGGCATATGTCTTGATCCTGTGTTTCGAAGATCGGGGTTCACTATCTAAATGTCTAAATTTTGAAGCATACATTACTTCATTTTTCTTAACATATATACTAATGGTTAGGACAACTTTAGTCCTTTAAGCTCATGTATTGTTGCAGCAATTCCTTTGTTACTGACAATCTTAGTAGGATTATAGGTGAAGAAAGTCTTTGTAAGTGCATCTAGTCGTGGTTATTGTTATCTTCGCAAGAGTTCTTAAAGAAAGCAGAATTACTCTCATTAGTATAGGTTTTGAGACGTTTTGTACCTAGCACAACTTTTCCTAATGCGTTAATAATCTAAGGTAACACAGAGGGAATTCTCATACTTTCGATGGCGTCCCAACTTTAAGGGTTCACATCGTTCATCTTGTCGCACGAGTTAAGAGACAAATGATCAAACAAAATAATGTTCGATATCGGAATTATAGATGTATACAAGAGATTCCTAATAAAGAAATCTAGAATTATCATTGACACACATGCTTGTGTTTTATTCTAAATTGTTAATCCTTATGGTTTTTGGATTTCCTTATAGATATGCATATCTATATAATCATATATTTCACATACTGTAATATACATACCATTCATAAGGTCAATGTATTTAACAGATTCGTATTTCCAAAGACAAGTCAGACATCAGGTCATGATAATATTAGGGAATTCTGTCACTTGTTTGGCATATCCTATACCCCATCTTACCCGGTTCTCGCCGGAGAGGTAACCCCATCTTACCCGGACAAGCTGGAGAGTCTGCTACACCATACCCAGTCTTGCCGGAGAAGTAATTTGAATTTCCCATAAATATATCTTTTTTAAACATGATTTAAAAATGAATATTTTATTAAGGCTTTCATCAAAGAACATGGAAATTAGTATTCACATGATGGATCATATTCTAGAACCAAGTAGTACAAATAAATAAGAAATAACAGTGGCCAAGTGTTATCGCTTATTTACCATACTTGCAACGTTCTAGTCATCATCCTCATGGCATACTAACATACATCACATTTTATCTACGCAAGTAATTAGCTTATCTCGAAGCTTATACTAAGGCATCTTTCTTAAGTTCAAGTCTAAATACTATCCTTGTCGCTACCAGTTAATAACAATTTCCTAACTCTTTCATTTAAGCTTAGGTATTATTACAACACCCAATTGCTTAAACAAATGGCTCTGATACCACCTCTGTCACGACCCCCGACCACACCTTGGACGGGAGCCGCGAGCAGTCAAGTGGTACCAGTGGTTATTTTAAAAACATTGCAGCGGAAATATTCATCAGGACCGTGAGTTAGGAAAATTATCAGAGTTTAGAAAACACCGGATTTTATTTATTAAATAGATGGGATAAAACCCATGTTTTACAGAGGTAGCTTTAATAAGGGATAAACCCGAATATATGAAACCATGTTTTCTTAATTTAATTCAATTGATAAAATAAGCCACTTCTTTAAGCCTTTCGGTGCCGTATCATCACTCTTATTCCAATCTACTGTCATTACCTGAAACGCATTTTAAAAAGGTTTGGTCAGCAGGAAATACTGGTGAGTTCATTCGTTTTATATGAAATGACACATTGTTATAAATTACAGCATGAGAGCGATTACAATGGCTACTATCTTATTTTTATCTGGCGACGTGTCACACCCTGGTGACGATGGTCATACCACTATTGGGTCCTTTCACCCAAGTAGTGATGATTGTCACTGTTAGGTTGGTGAACCTAACCGTGAGAAATTAGTAATGTGCACAATACCCCACTTGCCAGTGATTCAAGATAACCAAGACTTACTCCCTGTAATTATAACTTTTTGAAAACAATTTAGGTATAGTAAAACATTGTTGATAAAAGAGAATGAGTCACCTTGTTAGCATATAGTCTTATTTAAACAAGCATCTTGATTCTAAGCATCTACTTTGTAGTTCTGAATCTTCTGATGATTAAGCATCCATTTTGATTGTAAGAGTATGGTGTAGAGTTTCGGGTAGTTAAACATTTAGTTTAACAGAGTGGAATACGTATTAGTGTAAAACCACATCAAACCTAACGATGGTCACGAGATCAGAACCTTACCGAAATTCGCAAAGTATAGTCTTGTTTAGACAGAACTTTGGCATTCGTTTAACGAAATTCACAAAGTACAGTACTTTGGCATTCGTTAGTTGGTTCCCGAATCGATCGGACAGAATATCGCATCGGTAATTATTGGTTAGAACACCAACGTATAGAGAGAAGAATAGAAGGAATGAGCAAAGAAAAATGAATCCTAAGCTTCCTATTTATAGGTAGGAAATATGAAATTTCTAGGAAGTTTCCTATATACTTTTCTAGGAAGTTACCTATACATTTTCTAGGAAGCTTCCTACCTACATATATATCCTCTTATACCTTCCTAGCACCTTCCTTTGATATTATCTATCTCATATATATTTATTTTCATGTATATCTATCTAGGTGTTTTAATTAATTTTACTTAGCTTAATTAATCTTGCTTAGCTTAATAAATCTTGCTTAGCTTAATTAATCTTGCTTAACCGATTAATTAATCTTACTTAACTTAATTAATCTTACTTAACTGGTTAATTAATCTTACTTAACCGATTAATTAATCTTAACGGTTTAATCAAGTAATTTACTTAGCCGATTAATTAAATAACGTAATTAGCTGATTAATTAACTTACTTAGCTTGCTTAACTGCTAAGTTTCCTTTCCTGTTAAGTTTCCTTAGCTATTAAGTTTACTTAATTACTAAGTTTACTTAACCATTAAGCTTTCTAAATTATTAAGGTTTCTTAACTACTAAGTTTACTTAACTGTTAAGTTATTTTAACTACTATGTTTACTTAATCGCTAAGTATTCAAGTTTAACAGCTTCCTAGTTACGAATTCTAATTTCTAGATACAATGGAACTCGTATTAGTGTATTAACTTAATTCAACTTTAACCATAATCACGATATCAAAACCCTCACAACGAATGACATAGTATAGCCAGATATTGGCAGCACTTAAACATCCATTGGATCGGTTTTAATCGATCGGATAAAGTATCATACCAGTGATTAGAGTTATTACCCTAATACGTGCAGAGTTTCGGAATTTAGAAGTTCTGACATTAGAATGACAGAACAAGAGAACAAGAGAAAGAAAAGAATTGAACGATTTGAAATGAAACTCGAACTCCTTATTTATAGGGCTGGAAATGAGGCGCGTCACGGCCCGCGAAGCACATAAGCTTCTTCTACGCGGCCCGCGAGGGAGTCTAGGTTGACACGTGTAACGACGCGTGTCCCTCATCCTTATCCGGTTACCCTTGAGCTGTCGCGCCCCGCGTAAGCTTCGGTTAACTTTTACGCGGCCCGCGAGCGATCCATAAAATTGAATTTCTTGATTTTTCACAAGGATTAGGGTTTTAGGGGTCCGGGTTTCCACTTACAGAGTGTTGTGGGACATTTTTGCAGGTCCTTACAGATAACCCCCGTTGATCTAGCTTTGACGAGCATACACGAAAGCGCTTCGATAACCACCAAGAAGAGAAAATGAGAGAGAGGATCTCCTTGTCTCATACCTTTGCTACATCTGAACTCGAAGGTCGGTGACCCATTCACCAAAACAGAGGACCTAGCTGATTTGAGAATTCTGAGAACCCAACTACACCACCGAGGGGGGAAACCCATTTGGTTTAAAATGGAGATCACAAAATTCCAATTGACGTTGTCGTTAGCTTTTTCGAAATCGATCTTCAGAAAAACGCTTTAGACTTCTTCTTCTTTAACCAAGAAAGCACTTCGTTAACGATAAGCGGCCCATCAAGGATGAATTTTCCTTCTAAAAAAGTCGACTGCAATCAGAGATAACCTCCTCCAAAACCACTCTCATCCTGTTAGCCAACACCTTTGAGATGACCTTGCTAATGACCTCGACAAGATTAATAGGTCTAAAATTACCCAATGATACATGGTCTTTTATTTTGGGAACCAAACTGATGAAAGACGAACTGCTCCTACAATTAATTTTTCCATGCTCATAAAAACTGCTGAAAATATTGATAAAATCCTCCTAAAAAGATGCCAAAATTTCTTCAGGAATTTGAAATTAATCCCGTCCGGCCCGGGCGCACGATCATCCCCACACCCGAAAACCGCACACTTAATATCATCCTTGGAAAACGGAACCACCAGACTCTCCATGTTCTGGGGAGACAACACGTTAAAATTGTCACAACAAAGGTTGGGCCGAGTCTCAACATCCTCCACAAATTTATTATTAAAGAACGAGAAAATATCTTTTTTGATACTAGTCGGCTTCGAACACCATTCTCCATTAATCATCAAACCCGTGATAAAATTAGAGGCTTTCTGATTGTTAATCAGGGTGTGGAAAAATTTTGAGTTTTCGTCTCCGTCGATGGCACACCTAACCCTCATCGCTGTTTAAGATCAAGGTTCTTTCTATCCCCAATTTCCTTTATCAACTGCTTTTCTTCTTCCTCCGACAAAATACGCGTTAAAGTCACAATTAGCATCAAATACATATTTACACATATAATTACATACTAATACAAGTCCCAACATATTAAAATATGACAACTTGGACTTTGATATGCATGCTAGGGTTTAGGGTCCGTACGGATGTTCATCTGAAACTGAAGGTTGTCACATTTGTAATGATAAAATCAAGTAAAAACATAAAATAACTTTGTTTACAAACTTGTACACATTCTGAATCACATGACTCATTATATATACAAAAATCTAACTTGGGCCGTCAAAGGTTGTCTGATGGTAGCAATTGATTTTTTTTCTTCAGATTCCTTATAATCAGATTAATAACCATAGTAGCGAGTTGGTCGGGTGAATAAAGCTCTTCGTTTTATTTTATTTTTTTTGAGTTTATTGTTAAACATCCTTTCGCGCCACCCCCGAACCTCCCTTCAGCACCTCTTTCCCAACCTGCGTTATCCGTGGATGAAGACTGCGTCCACAGGTGTGTGAAATCTTTCCCGAAAGGGACATCTTGTGGGCGAGATGGCCTCGGGCCCAACACCTGTTAGACGCTCTTAGCGGCGAGGGGTCGGCAACTGCCTCGGGGTTGCTTACTGCAATTACTAAAGTGGTAAATCTTTGGCTAGGGGGGTTATCTCCTAAAGTGCTTGCGGATTTTGTTGCTTCGGCCCCCCTAACCCCTTTATTGAAACCTGATAATGGAATTCGCCCTATAGCTGTGGGGGCAATTTGGAGAAGATTGGTCTCCAAAGTAGCCATGGAGAAAGTTTGGAAAGATGTTGTTAAGTACTTGGGGGACTACCAATTTGGGGTGGGGGTCCCCAATGGGGCGGAGGCGATGCTGCACATCGCTAACAGGTTTCTTAATTCTTTTCATTCAGATGGCTCGCTGGCCATGCTTACGGTTGATTTTTCCAACGCTTTCAACTTAGTTGACCGTTCGGTTTTGCTTCGCGAGGTCCATCGCCATTGCCCCTCCATATTCCCGTGGGTTCAATTTCTATATGCCCAGCCTGCTAGGCTATACGTGGGGAATGACCGCATCGGGGCATTCACAGGGGTCCAGCAAGGGGATCCCTTGGGACCTTTGCTTTTTGCTCTAGCTTTACACCCCTTAGTGCTTCTGGTGGAGGAAAAATGCAAACTCCCCTTCCATGCTTGGTACTTGGATGACGGGACGGTTATCGGGGACGCTGTTCAGGTTTCTAAAGCTTTTGAAATCATCGGTTCAGAGTGTCCAGCCTTGGGGCTACAGCTTAATATTAGAAAAACTGAGATATTTTGGCCGACGTTCAACGGGGTGAAGGTCCGGCCAGGGCTTTTCCCCAGTGAGATTGGGAGGCCGGAGAGAGGTGTTAAACTACTAGGAGGGGCAGTCAGCCGTGATGCCAGTTTTATTAGTGGTCTAGCAGCTAAGAGGGCAACGCGAGCTGTTGACATTATGGGACACCTTCCCTTGTTGCAGGATCCTCAAAGCGAACTCCTCTTGCTTAGATCATGTATGGGGGTTGCAAAGTTGCTATTTGGTTTGCGAACTTGCCAGCCCCCCTTTGTGGATGATGCTGTTTCATGTTTTGATAAAGGTCTTCGTGCGGCAATAGAAGACATTGTCGTATGTGGTGCGACTTATTTCGGTGAACTCCAGTGGCGGATCGCGACTTTGCCGATGCGGCTTGGTGGGTTGGGCCTTCTCTCGGCCCGAGATGTGGCTGCCTATGCTTTTGTGGCTTCCAGGTCTCAATCTTGGGAGTTGCAGGATCACATCTTACGTAACAGTGGGGTTGCTAACACTGACTCGGATTATGTCAGCGCCTTGGAACGTTTGCATAAATCTCTCCCAGACTCTGATCTCGGCGGTTTCTCTAACAAGGACACCGCCCCCAGAAAGCCACAGAAAACTTTGGCGAATGCCCTATGTTGTCGAATCGCACAAAGTTTGGGAGAAGACTTCCATTTATCCCCCCGCCAGAAAGCCGTCATTGAATGCCTACAGAGGCCTCACGCCCAGGATTTCTTAACTGTTATTCCTATTGAAGGTCTAGGTCAACGTATGTCAGCGGTGGAGTACCGGTCAATCCTTAAGTACCGTCTGATGATCCCCATGTTCCCAAATGATGAAACTTGCCCAGTCTGTCGTAAAGCGTGCCTGGATAAATACGGGGAGCATGCGTTACACTGTAGAGAGTTGCCGGGGTTTAAGTATCGTCATGACTTTGTTCGAGACGCGTTAATGGATATTCTCAGACGAGCAGGGATCTCGGCAAAGAAAGAGGCACCGGTTAATTTTCTTACAGACCCGACGGAAGGGAGGTCCACCCTACGCCCGGCTGACGTGCTAGTTTTTGGTTGGGAGGGCGGGAAACATGCTTGTGTCGATCTCACAGGTGTATCCCCCTAGCCGGGTTTCGGGAAAATGAGTTTGTGACGGGGAAAGCGGTATTGAAAGCAGAGTCTAAGAAAGTGGAAAAGCACGCGAAAGTTTGTGAGGATAATCAACATGCCTTTGTCCCCCTAGCGTTTGACACGTTCGGCTCCTTGGCGCCGGAGGCGGTTCGGTTCTTGGCTAGAGTTCAGCGTGTAGTCCACAGCAACTTTTCGTCCCCTCGGGGGCGAGACTTTGTTTTTAGTAGATTAGGGTTTTCCATTCAGAAGGGGATGACGGCGCAGTTTGTTGCCCGTCTACCTGCTATTCTTATGTAATTTGCCGTGTTGATTGGAATGAAAATTTAATTGTTAAAAATAGCTTCTTCCTTTCTTTTTCTTTTTTTTTATAAATATTTTAGTTTTAGAACTTTTTTTTCTTTTTTTGTTTGCTTTAGTTCTCATTACGTCTGCATTTTCATTTAGATTTTGTAAAAACCTGCCTTTTAAATATTATTAAAAATGGGCTCGTCCATTCGGCACGAATCATGAGTGTAACCACTGCTTACCAAATAGATTGAACATATGATTGTATCTTGTCTGTCTTTCTTGATTGAAGGTCCATTCAAAAAAAAAAAAAAAAAAAAAAAAAAAAAAAGAGACTAATTAGGTGTAATATGGATTAAACCCTATCATAAATCATATATGTCGGGCCTAGAGCATTGAAGTTTAATTAAGCACATCACATGGGTTTGATTATAACTTTCATCCATTTATCAATATATACGCCATTTAAAAAAATGTCAATATATACTTCATAATTTATATATTAAACGTACTTAATTTATAAATAAATAGATGTTAATCAATTCTAAACAAACAATCCCTATAGATATCCATGATTTATTTAAGGTAATATTTGAGAGACTTCAAGTCCGGGACTAAAACATCCATGTAGAGTACTAAAGGGTTGGATGTCTATTTGTAAATTTGTAAATGCAAAACCTTTAAATACTCGAGTTTTAGAGAGGAAGATCTTAAGTTCAAGTCCTACAAATAACAGTGACTGAAAGAAATTTGTCGTTCAAAAAAACATCAATGTAGAGTGTTAACAAAATGAAAATAAAAAATAAAGAACATTCAAATATCATTCTTTATCTTTATAATTTAACTAAAAGTCACTAATTCTCTCTCATTTTTTTAAACCCTATCAGATTTCATTTCTTAATCATGGGTCTGTTTGATATTAGGTAATGAAATGAGTGAGAGAATGGAGTAGACAAATGCATGGAATGGACAAGGGAAATGGGAATAAAATGGATCATTTCATTCAATTATAATGTTTGTTTACTCATATGTGAATAGAATAAATCGTTATTTTGTACAGTTTGACAGGCAAAAAAATATGAAGTAACTAAATAGCAGTAGTGGTGGTATTGGTGGTCGTGTTGGTCGTGGTGGTGGTGGTCGTAGTCGTAGTAGTAGTAAATATTATTATTAATATAATATAATAATAACAAAAATATAATAATATTAATCATAATGTATTTCTTTCCGTTTCTTGAAGCATAGTGGTTGTGCTTGGAAAATCATCGATTCATCTGCATCAGCTTGGTACCCAGATTGATTCTCAGCAATTTCCATATCTGTATGGTTAATAGATATATTTTGGAAAGCATCTGATAGCTCTCTAGCGCTCATACTGTTAGTCAAAAACAATAAAAATAACGAACTTCGAAAATCGAAGATATAATATTTATTTAGTATCTCAGATTTCACAGAAGTATTTAATCTAATTTCTGACTACTAATTTTTAAGTATTTTCACAATACTTAATTAGCTTAAACCAATGGCTCTGATACCACCTTCTGTCACAACCCCCGACCCTATCCCGGGCGGGGAGCCGTGAGCAGATACAAGTGGTACCGGTGTTTGTTAAATTATCGCAGCGGAAAACTTTTCAGGATCGGGTGTCAGGAAAAATATCAGAGTTTCAAAACACCGAAATTTTTATTTCATAAACTGTGGGTTAAAACTCGTATTTACATAAAGGATTTTCACAGAGATAAATCATTGACTACAAAAACACGTTTTATTCAGGTTTACATAGCCACTTATTTAAGTTGGAGTGCTTCATAGCACTTTTCTTTCTTCACAGTAAATCACCTGAAACGCGTTTTAAAAACATTTGGTCAGCAAAAAATACTGGTGAGTTCATTCAATTGTATAAAACACATTTGTTATAATTACAGCATTAAGAGTTTTTACATTTGTTTATATCTTTCAATTACTCAATCAGTATTTGTCACTCGGTGGCAGATCCTATGACTATGATCATATCACTCATTGGCTAACTCGTAGTCCAATAGTGAAGATTATCAAGTAGTGTATACAAAACCCCACATACCTTCAGTAATTTTAGAATATAAAAACTTAATCACTGTAAATACAACTTGGAAAACAAATAGGGTTTTGAAAGCATTTAATAAAATAGAATGACTCACTTTGCAGATTTAAGGTGTCTGTACTAGCCTGCTGATTTAATGCTTGTATTCCTAGTTAAACACACAATGCACACATATTAGTATATTAACTCAATTCAACTTTAACGATAATCACAAGATCCAAACCCACAACGAATAAAAAAGTATATCCGTATATAGGCAGCACTTAAACATCCGTTGGATCGGTTTCAATCAATCGGACAAAGTACCGTACCAGTGATTCGAATTCAACAGGCAGAGTTTCAGTGTTTCGAGTACAGTGGGTAGTACAGCAGAATTTCAGAGAAAGAAAGAAAGTTTTGAACGGTTTGGAATGTCCCGTTAACGTCCAATTTATAACTGTAGTTACATCTCGTCGCGTCGCGCGACCAAGTTAGCCTAACCCCTTCGAGTAGCGCGAAGGGCCTAGCTAGGGCATAGCTGGCATTAGTCAACAAGTAGGTCTGCCATGTGGACGACACGTGTCCGCCACGTGTCTCAGGCGGTTTACAAGTTCGTCGCGTCGCGCGACCAAATCACGTTAACACTGTCGCGTAGCGCGACGTGGTTGAAGGCAGAAGTTCTTCGTTTTTCATGCTGGTTCTCGTCATACGTGCTTGGAGTTTCGGTTATGAGTTGTTATGGTCTTTTTCGATGGTTGTGACAGATGCTTTGGCTTCTTTTGATGTTGTAATGTCTTGATGTTTGTCTATACCCATTATACTCGTCCCATGATCAACTTAACCATAACATCAGTCTTGGTGATGCCCCTCATATGAGTTCGCATGCCTTGGTTAGTGCTTACCAGAATGTTTGTCAGTCGATATCGGTCACATTGTGGGCCAAATGTAGCGACTATTGTTAACAATTGGATCTTTTTCTTGCCACATCAAGGTTTGAATTTAGCAAATGGAAGACGTGTTTTATGAATATACATGTATCCCTAGAATATCGCTTTAACCTATATTTAAATTTGCGATATCATCAAAATAAATATGTGAAAACTGCAATCAACAAATATTATTAAAAAGCATAGCATAATGGTGAATTAAAGAATAATTTTGCTTACAATCTTGAACACATGGATCATATGATACATTACAAAACAATTACAAAACAAATAAAGACAACACATGATACCATCTTGTGTCTCTCTCACGTTTGACTAATTACTAATTAGGTTTTGGACGGATTAAATCTCGTCATATTCATATGAATTAATGATGTCGGGCATGAGGTATTTTTTTTTTTTTTTTTGCAATTTTTTTCTTACTACTTAAGAATGATGTTTATTTGCAAAATGTAAAAAATAAAAAAAAAATCATGATTTTACGGTAGTAGATTAATTATTGTAGGGTAATTGAAATTACGCTACATCGAGTAATTACTCTACTAGTGTAAAATCGGGATTTTTTTAATTCACGAACTAAAATACGTGGTTAATAAGATGGTAAAAAAATCTCTTCTTCACTTCTTACGTTAAGGTATTTTGTATGTTAATACTTATTTTACAATCACTTATCCCTATAGTTAATACATTATATAGATAAACCTTATTTATTTTGTAAATAAATATATATTTCATTGTTATTTGACTAATAAATTTCAAACAGACAATCCTAAAGATATACATGATTTATTGGAGGTTCCAATTTTAAGCATCAATGTAGTGTATAGGTATTTTAGTTTAGTTAACAAAATAAACCTTTTATAAGAAGTAAATTCACACATCCTCTTATTCTATTAATAAGTAAAATAAACAAAGTAGATATTTCGGTCAAAAGCAGAGTTTTTTTTTTTTTTTTTTTTTTCCCAAAGTAGTGTATTTACAAAAAGTATTTATCTTTTTGGGTATTTTAAAAAATATTTACCTAAATGGGTACTTTTGTTTATCTCTTTTTTAATTTGTTTGTTTCTCTCCTAATCTACTTGGTGAAATCCTAAATTAATGATACCTAAATAAAACATAGTATTTTTATTTAATAAAATGAGTTTTTTTGTAAATGATTATATTTTTTTATCTTACGTTTTTTAATTATAATTAATATATGTTTGTTTTTAATTTGTAATAAAAATACTTTAAGTTTAAAAAGTAAAAATTATGTATTTAGCCTGGCATTTTATTCTAAGAATAAAAACTTATTTAGTTATTACTTATTAAGAAGGTTGAACAACAATCATAACAAAGTCGAACTACACTTACGTTGGACAATTATACACTACATTAAAAAAAAGTACAACTATGAAAACGTAAAAGCACAATGAAAGCAATTATTTAATACACAAAATAGTAAAGACAACAAGATTACTCTCTTAATAAATTGAGTAAATGCTTAAATTAGTTTTTTTATTACTAAGATAAAAGCCAAACTACATATATTTAACTTAAAAGTATTTTTATTACAAATTAAAAATTAAAAAAACCGAGATATACTAATTGATAAACACAATTACGATGAACTTCAATTTACAAAAACTTATGATAAAAAAAAAAAACTTAGAACAAGCTAAATACATAATTTTTTTAGGTATCCTTAATTAAGTAAATAATTAAATAAGTTTGTTGTTATTAGAATAACAGCTAAATACATAAATTTTTACTTTCAAACTTGAAGTATTTTTATTACAAATTGAGAACATACATATATTAATTAGAAAACGTAAGCTAAAAAAATATAATAATTTACAAAAGTAAGTTTATTGAACAAAATCGCTATGTTTTATTTAGAAATAATTAATTTAGGTTTTAACCAATTTGATTAGGAGAGAGACAAACCAAATAGAAAAATACCCATTTAGGAAAATATTTTTCAAAATACCCAAAAAGATAAATACTTTTTGTGATTACACTAGTTTAGAAAAAAAAAAAAAAAAACTCTTCAAAAAGCATGAATTAAACTTTCACAACTTGAATCCAACATCTTAATATGTTAACAAAATAAATAATAGCATTTATAACCTTATTTTAATGCCATAAAAGAGCATACTTAACAAACTCATTTATTACCCATTAATTAAGTCTAAACTGTATAAATTTTACACGAAATAAATATGAATTTAAATGCATTTTCACTATTAGAGCATGTGTAGTGGGGCGTTTTTTTTTAAAAAATTTCAAAAATAACGCCCGAAAACGCCCACCCCTCCATTACATGGGGCGTTATATTTAAAAAATTTTGAAAAAAATGGTGAATGGCGTTTTAAATAAAACGCCCAAGAACTCTGCCATGTTTGACTTGAAGGGCCATGTGGCCAATGGGATGACTTGAAGAACTCTGCCATGTTTGACTTATTTACATGGGGCTGTTTGCTTTATTATTTTTTTTTCAAATGATTGAATGGGGGTTATTGGTATAATGCCCCACTACGCCACTTTTGCTATAATGCCCCAACGCTGACTAGGATGCCACGTGTCGGATAATGCCCCATGGTAGGGGCATTATACAAACTTACCACTACACATGGTCTTACACGATGTTGTGTTTTATTAAAATGCCTTGGAATGTGCGTGTTCCATGCTATCCAAACTTTAGTATAGTTATTATCACTAGTTTAGATTAGGGATGAGCATTTTGTATCGAATACCGGTATCATACCGATTATGTATCGATAAATTTGGTACGGTGTTCGGTACCTATTTTTCCATAAATTTGTTATTGATATATTCGGTTGCGCTATCTGTACTATACCGATACCATATAGAGATGCACATTTTGTAACAAGTATGGTATCGTATTGAACCGATACTATGTAGGAGCCGCTCGCGTATTAAATAAAATAAAACAATTTTATTATTCAATTACAATACAAAAATAAAGAAAGCTGAAAAACATTACAGTTACAACAGAAATAATCAAATTACAAGAATGTAAGAAGAAACAGAAATTCAGATTGACTGAGGGTTGTGTTTAACACATGACCATTAAAACAAATTCCGACTCTCCCAAGAGAACTCGTTTTGTTTTCCAGGATATAACAACCAGAGCAGTAGTATTGTCAGAGCTGGCTCGAGGACCCGAAGAATACCTTGAAAGAAGCAAGAAAAAGATCAGAAATATGTAGAGGGAAGTTTGCATAAGTTGCTAGTGTTGCTTGTGTCTTCTGCAGTGGATGACACATGCAAAACGAATTAAAGGAGAGAATTAAATTGCATTGAACGTCTTCAATGCACTTTAACTCGTCATTTAATTATCAGTCAAAACCGTTGACTCGTTCGTTTCAAATGCTGAAATGAAACTGCTTTGTCATTAAAGTCTGGAAGGCGGCTCGCAGTGTGCGAGCGTGCAAAGTGCGTCATCAAAGCGCCACATTACGCCCACCGCCCACGCCACACACGCGAGAGCAAGTTAGGGTGCACCCCTTCGCGAGTACACTAGTGTGTGCTTCCACGAAAAATTAAGTACAGAGTGTTCCCACTTAAATACCCCTTTAAGTTTCATCTCTCCTCCTATGTGGGACAAGGTGTCACTTTCCCATTATTTCAGCATTCAATGTTTCAAACATCAAATTTTGAGCATCGATATCTCATTCATCTTAGCTCCGTTTTGGACGCCGTTTAGTTCGTTGCGAAGCTCTTCTAACATAGAACACAAACCCACAAATAAATATATGAAATCTCCTTCGTTTCTAATATTTATTTATAGTCCGAAAATAGGAAAAATGCATTTCCTGTATTTGTGAAAAATCATATTTTCACAAAAATTCCAACATACTATACCGATAGATTCGGTACCGACTTTTTCATAAATTCAATATAAGTATTTTTGGTACCGGTTTGATACTAATCTCATCTCTAATTGAGATAGATACAATTTAATATTTTTGGTATTGGTACGACACTCATCTCATCTCTAATTTAGAATGATACAATTATCAAATAACACATGATCTTGATCTTGTTGGTATTGTATTAATGCAAGTGAGTTATGTATGTACTTCAAGAGTTATCAAGGAACAAATTAGGCTAGAGGGTATGGGGTTCGTCCCTACCCCCGTCGAGGACCGGCGACGCCGGCACACCGTCCCCCCCCCGTCCCGTCCTCTCCGTCGTCTTTAAGACGTTGACGACGAACCAACTTTGGTGGGGCCCCTCTCCAAAAAGTTACCGTTACAATTAAAAAAAAAATTTAAATTTCCATTTTAAACAAAAAAAGCAACGGCCAAAAAACTAAAATATATAAATTTCAAATCCATTTTCACCTCCATTCACCATTTTAACCCCATTTTCTCATCTCTCTCACTTTATTTTTATAAATCTTCTTCCACTTTTATAACCTTATACTCTACCATGGATCCCTTCAACAACCCGAACAATCCCAACAACCTGACCCAACCGAATGTTTTCTCGGTTCCGGGATATTATCCGACGCTCGAAGCGAACCAATTCTCTCAATATTCGTCAAACGCCTTTGCCGCATTCCAACACTCACCGAACCAATTCTCTCAACATCAAGCCCTTCAACAAATGATGATGCGGGGTGCTTTTAATCTCCAACCGAACCCGACGCCACCCGTTCAACCCCAACTGATCCCGACGCAACCCATTCAACAATCCGAACCCGACGACGTTGTGGAAGTTGTTCCCGAATCCAACCGTAAAAAGAAAAAGGCAAACGAAAAAAAGACAAGCAAGTGGTGGGTGAGCAACCGTCCAAACGGAAGGCGAAACCGTGGACGCCAATCGAAGAAGAAGCCTTAGCTAAGGCTTACATAGGCACGTCTACACACCCGACAAAATGTTGGTATTTTTTTAAAGTTTATATTTTTTTTAAAGTTTATATTTTTTGTAACATATTGTTTGTAACATATTTTATAGGTAATAATCAAACGGGTGACGGGTTTTGGAAGACGGTTTTGGCGAATTTCCTCGAGCTAATGGACCAAGGTCCGTATCGAGATATCGACTCGATGTCATCAAAGTGGCGGAAATTGAACGGGTTCGTCAATAAGTTTTGCGATGAATATAATAAAATATATACAAGTAGGCGTCGTAGCGGCATGAGCGACGAGGATGTGTTTAAACAGGTGTTGGAGAAGTATAAGGCGAACAATGGTAATACCAACTTTGCACACGTTCGCGTGTGGGAAGTTTTGAAAACGCACCAAAAATGGGCGCCGATTCCCAACGAGGTGGAGATGGCAAAGCGGTGGGGTAGGATCATCTAGGACCATCCTCCATACCCTCTATTTTTGTGGGATGGATCATCCTTGGAAGGACTACGACGTGGCGCCTACGTGGCAGATCATCTTCCCTTGGAGGACCATCACCATACCCTCTAGCCTTACTCTCATTGAGTAAAATGAAGGGTTTGTCTAATAGAATTATATGGATTCCTATTAACATAAATGTTATTGATCTATTTGTTACATAATAATATCCAGATTGAGTACGAGAAATATATTGATTCCTATTAACACAAATATTATTAATCTATTATATTTGTTTAAGTAATGTTATGTAATCATGTAACATGTTATTTTTTAAATTAAAAAAATTATAACAATATCATACTCAAGATAAAGAGAATAAAATATTCGTTTTATGTTTTTCTATACTAATAAACTAGTTTATAGTCCCGTATAGTACACGGGGTTATGTATTATAAAATATTTACAATGAAAAATTACAAATTAATGTTACATTTACAAGTCTCGAATAACTTCTTTATAGACAACATTAGATGTCCTACTCGAAAGATTATCATTTTTATTATTAATTAATAGTTTAAGTCTATCTCTACTTTTAATTATGGAAAAAGCCATGTACAGTCTATGTGAAAACACTGGTTGTTTTAAAAACAAACCAACTTTCAATAGCAAATGTCCTTGAATTTATTTATCATCATCGAGAAAACTGTCTTCTTTGATCTCGCGTATTACAATGAGGCTGAATAAGTATACTTTATTAATGGTTTTTTATAACGATATAGTTTACTCCAACTCTATTACACACCAATGATCCTAAATTATTCTCCCTAGCCCAGACCTCCCCTCTAGAGGCTTATGCCTCGACAAGTGGGTCATTCCTACGTTAGCATTTATTGATGATTTTTAAACTGATTTTTTCTTAACATATACCTTCTTATATATAATTTAAAAATATTATTAAATTTAATAGTGACCTTCTTATTAAAGCAATATTATATAAAAGATTTTAAATCTACATAAATTATAATATTGATCATTTGACTTACCAAGAATTTTAGTATTGAATATTACAAATTAGAAAAAAAAAAAAGTTAAAAATTTGAAGTAAAAACTGTAATGTTAATAGAGAAAATATCACATGACACTAACTGGAATCGTTTATTAAAATAAGATTTTCAACAGTACTTGTGGCAACATGACACTAAACGGAATTATGAGATTTTCGAAAATACTTTTGACAAAAACAAATTATATAAAACAATTAAGATTTTTTAGGATGACAAATAGTTGTTATTTGTTTTTAATCTCTTCAAATAAAAATCATGTCCTATTCATAAATAGATGATAGCTATCACATCAATCCGTAGGAAAGTTGAATCCATTTAGAAAATATTTGCATTCTGTTAGAACTTTTGAGATCGTTGATACTTGTGCTGGATTAGTTTAGTCATAGTTTGTAGCTATTTTGAATGTACAAGGGCTTATTTTGTAATTCTCTAGAAGATAGTTTCCTGACTTAGTGTAGATAAGATTCCAGCAAATTTATAAATTTGCTGGCTAATCAGGAACACTATATATAGCCCATACATTGTAACCTACTCAAGCTTTTGGCTCTTGAATGAATATTGGTGTTGTTACATTCTTGTGTTGATCTTGTGCTCAAATCTGATATCCAAGGTGGTTTATTGTTATATCTTATTGTTTGGTTTCAATACAACACTTGTTGTATTCATTAATCCATTAGCTTCACCTTCATCTTTGATCTTTCTTAACTTTTCATATCTCAAACACCTAATCAATAGGTGTTATGGGTTAAAACAACCAACCACTGTGATCCGGATTCGTTTTGGGATTTACAATTTGGTATCAGAGCCTTAGTGCTCTTGGTTGTTGTGTTCTTGTTGAGATTTTTCATAGTTTTGAAGGTTTTTCAAGAGTTTCAAAGTTTTCAAATTTTTGGACTTAAAATGGATTGATTTGGTGTGTTTAATCGATAGGTTGTTGTTATTACATGATTAGGAAGTCATTTTGGACATTTTGATGCATCAAAACATGGTTTTTGAGCTGTTTTTGAGTGATTAGAGGGTTTTAGTTCGTGTTAAACCCTCTGTCCAGCGAAATCATCTTGAAGACAGCGAACAACTTTTGAATACAGTGAAATAAATTTTTGAATATAGCGAACTTAGCGTTGAATACAGCGAATTTAATCAAATCGTTGAGAAACCCATCGCAGAATCACTAATTTCGACGATCATCATTCGAGCGAAATTACTGATCACCAGCAAAATAGTGTCCAGTGACCCTTGAGCGAAATTATCGAAGGCGACTTCGAGAACCGTGATACCGAACCACAGCGTTCTTATCACGGTAATCGGTGGAATTAACCTAACTATTGTCTGTGTTGTGTTTTGTCAGCGGAATTATCGTGTTCGCTCGTGCAGGACTCCTTATAGCACCAGCGAAGGTTGAGGATCTGTCAGCGAAGTTGATCAGGATTCTTCGGTCATCGGCGAATATAATTTTATCACCGGTTTTCTGTGACTTGTCAGCGAAATTAACTTCTGATCAGTTCCATTTTGTCTAAAACAAGCAAAGATGTCGTTGAATCAACTAAGTCCAATTGCTCAAGCGGAACTTGAGACTGGAACCACCACTCGACCACCAAAGTTGAAAGGTGCTGAAGACTTTAGCACTTGGAAAACTCACATTCAATCGTTCTTCGAGTACACGGACTACAATCTATGGCTCTCTGTCACCGCTGGACCCCACATTCCAACGGTCGTTCGAGGAGATGCAGTAGTTGCCAACAATGATGCAACTATCTTTACTGATGAAGACAAGGCTCTTATCCAACGCGATCGTCGTGCTCATGCTGCCTTAACCATGGCACTATCAACCAACGACTGCAACATGTTTGAAGAACACCGAACTGCCAATGCACTCTGGAATGCATTGATTGAGTACTATGAAGGAAATGAAGAGTTGATCGAAAGCAAGAGAGATATGGTGCAGAAACAATATGACATGTTTTGTGGAGTTCGTGGAGAAAGTCTTTCTGACCACATCAGTCGTTTTCTGAATATGATGACCAAAATGAAGAAGGCGGGAAATCCTGTCACAAATCGTGCTGCAATAAAGAAGCTGCTAGATTCACTTCCCAAGGAATGGAGTCTACAATGCATGATGATCAAGAAGGATTTCCTCAACAATCCAAATCCTGTTACTTTGTCCGATCTGATCAATACCCTAAGAGCTTTTGAAATGGATGTCAACAAAAGAGAGATGAACACTGCCGGTTACCAACCAAAGTCAACTCAAACCTCAGCTGGATTGAAAAATGTGGCATTTCTTGCTTCAGGGGGCATTACTCCACAAGCTTCTGACTTAATCTACGTGAACGCTTCCGCAAGCGCATCAAAAGCCCCACAACTTGTTGAGAAGACTATCACGGTTGACACTCAAGCATTGAAAGTGTCCACTGAAAACGTGGCACTCTTCAACACATTTCTGAGCAGCTATGAAGCCCTGATGTCAGGGGAGCTGAAAAAGGAGATGTTCACTGCTGAAGACATGTATCAGGTTGATCCAGATGATATGGAGGAAATGGATCTGAAATGGCAAATAGCCATGATCACTTTGAGGCTAAAGAAATTTCAAGACAAGACAGGAAAGCGTTTGGGTCTTGGAAAAGCTGGGTTTGACAAATCTAAACTTAGGTGCTACAACTGCAAGAATCTAGGACACTTCAAGCGTGATTGTCCTCTGTTGAAAGAAGGAAACAGTGAAACCACTCCTGCTGTAAAGCAAATCACAGTTGAAGAGAACAAGAACAATGCGTCTCCTAGCACGCCAAAAGCTTTAGTCGTCGAAGACTATGATTGGAGTGAAGAAATTACTGAAGCAAAGGAGCAAGTTAACAAAGCCCTGATGGCCAAGATCTCAGGTGAATCCTCATCAAGGCAGTTTGAGAAGCAGACAGCTGGAATTCCAAAAGGAGACAATACTGCTTACAAAGGTTTGAAAAGCATTCTGACTTCAGTGGAGCCTGAAAAAGAAGAAAAGTGTGGTCAAGCAGAGGAGCATGTTTCGAAAGAGGCATCTGAGAAGGGCAACGAAAAGGTCCCAGCAGCCGCGATGAAAGCAGATTCATCAAAGGAGAAGGCAGACAAGGACTTGGTAAACAGTATTCCACTTAGTTTCAAGGAAAAGTTATGCACACTTGCATGTGTTGATGTCGTGGCACATTACAAATTCTTAAATCTAGAATTTGAAAGACAAAAAGACAAAGCTTTAAAATTTAACAACGAGCTTAAACAAAACGAGGCTGCATATCAGAGAAAGTTGAACTCAACTTTAGCTGAAATGCAAACTCTTAAAGAATTTGTGTTTAGAAAAGATTTTATCATTAACGATCTTACAGAGAGATTAGAAAAAGCTTTGAACGAAAAGAATAAATTACAAATTATAATAGATAAATGGAATGTCAGTCAAAAGGCCTTTACTGACATTAAAAACTGCCAACGACCAACGTTTGTGAAGGACGGGATTGGGTATAAGGATAGGCACGGAAATGAAAGAAAACTTTTCTTTCCTCCACATAGCAAAAACTATGTGCCTATGCCGACTCCTCATCCCGAAAACGATCTTATCAATGAAAAGGCCTCTGTTGAACAGAATGATTTTTGTGAAAATGAGACAACCGCTAACTGTTCTAAAAGCAATGCAGATCCCACTGTGTGTAAAGAAGATGTGTGCGATGAGGATGGAGACTGCGGCGGGTCAAAAATAGGAATCGGATATTCATGCGACAGTTATTCCACCGTTAACTGGTTCGCCTGGAACTGTTCTAGGAAAAACAATGTTAAGGATGAATGTAATAATTTAAGTAGGATGGATGACTGTAATGGCCGAGTGCCTAAATTTAAATCTTCGGATGACTGTAAGGGCCATGTGCCTACATTTGAGACCCGTGATCGTGAACATTGTGTGTCTGAATGTCATGATTTAAATTATGCGTGTTGTGATGATAAAGTTGCTTGTGAATCTCCTGTATTTGTGCCAGAATTAAAAAGGAATAGTTTTGGAAAATTCCTCACAGAGGAAATTCCCGAATTTATTCCTTCCAGAACAGGTATGACAGACTCAGAAAAGAGTGTCACTGAAGATCAATGCAATGAAGACTCAAGCACTGCTGACTCAGAAAATGAAAAGAAGACTTCAAGCCCTGAGGATGAGCAAATGTCAGAAACAACAGACAGTGAGAGCACAGAATTCTCAAGTGAAGAAACCTTGAAAACCTCGAGTGAAGATCAAACAACAAATGATGAAAGCTCAGAAAGCTCAAGTGTTGAAACAATTGAAGACGAAAATCCAGAAAGTTCAAGCGAAGATCAAAGCTGCAATGATTCAATTTACGAAGCAAGTGAAGAACAAGACTCAAGTGAATACCAAACGTCTGTAAGCTCATCTGATTACGACAATGATGAAGAATGTTCAGAAGATGAAAGCAGAGTTGACAAGAAAATGAAGAAAGCAGAAAGCTCAAGACACTCATCACATACATCATCTTCTAACACCAAAAGACCCAGACATAAAAGATGTTTTCACTGTGGTCATTTAGGACATACAGCGAAACATTGTAAAACCAAGAAGTTTTCTAAACCAGAGCATGATTTTCTTACAAACGTCACATATCAATTAAATTATCTTAAGAAGTCTGTTAAAAATCTGGTTGAGTCAACTGCCTATTTTTGGAAACAAAAAGAGGCCAAAGTGGGTCAAAACCACGATAGATTCGAAATGAAGCAAATCTGGATTCCCAAAACTAACTAATTTGTATATTCGTATTTTTGTGTATATCAGAATAAGCTCCAGAAACGGCTCCGCATGCTCATGGAATACATCTGGCACGTAGACAGCGGATGTTCAAGACACATGACAGGACTGAAGGAACTCCTGAAGAATTTTCGCTTCATCGATGGTGATTTCGTATCTTTTGCTGGAGACGAGAAGGGAGGAAAGATTGTTGGAGTAGGAGATGTGGTGTCTGAAGCCCTCATTCTGGAGAATGTCAATTATGTGCCGGAGCTGTGCTACAATCTCATGAGTGTCTCACAAGTCTGTGATAAAGGAATATCGGTGCTTTTCAATGACATGGAATGCTTGTTCCTGAAGCCCGGATATGTTGTTCCTGCTGAAATGATCATGCTCACTGCTCCAAGACAAAACAACACATACGTGCTCAACATGAAAAACGCCAAGACAAATGACAACTTAACCTGCTTGATCTCTAAGGCTTCAGAATCGGAATCACTGCTTTGGCATATGCGACCGGGGCATGTTAATTTAAAAAATATGAACAAACTCTCTAAGTTAAACTTAGTTAGAGGTCTTCCAATTAAAGAATTTCCATTTTCTGAAAAATGCATTGCATGCGCCCAGGGAAAACAACTTAAGAAACCGCACAAGTCCAAAGCAGTGAACACGATTACGGAACCTCTTCAGTTGTTGCATATGGATCTTTTTGGTCCAATTAGTGTTAAAAGTCTTGCTAAAAGTTCTTATTGTCTGGTGATTACAGATGATTTCTCTCATTTTTCATGGGTTTATTTTCTTGAGGCAAAAAGTGAGACAGCGGAAATTCTCAAGGCATTCATTCCCTTGATTGAGAACGTGACCAAATTAAAAGTGAAGTCAATCAGAAGTGATAATGGCTCCGAATTCAAAAATCAAACTTTCATATCCTTCTGTGCAGAAAAGGGAATTCATCATCAATACAGTGCAGCCAGAACTCCTCAACAAAATGGGGTTGCTGAACGCAAGAACAGAACATTGATTGAAGCAGCAAGGACCATGCTGGTGGATTCAAAGCTTCCAATCATCTTCTGGGCAGAAGCAGTTAACACAGCATGCTACGTTCTGAACAAGGTTCTCATTGTAAAACCACACGGAAAAACGGCGGATGAACTTCTTTTCAAAAGAAAGCCGCTTATTGATTTCTTCAGACCATTTGGATGCTCTTGCACTCTTCTAAACACTCAAGAGAATCTCACCAAGTTCGAAGCAGTGGGTGATGTCTGCTACTTCATGGGATATTCATCCACTCAGAAAGCTTACAGAGTCTACAACAAAAGAACAAAGATGGTGATTGAGTCGTACTACATTGATTTTCAAGAAGGAAATTACACTAACACTGGAAGTACTCCCAACTGGTTTTATGATGTGGGTGTGATCTTCAACACTTTTGAAATTCCAGAAGATGTTCCAGAAGCAGAACCTGCAGAAGTCGCTCAAGTTGAACCTCTGTTTGATACTTCAGATATTGGTCTTACTCCGTTCACTACCCGTTTCACTCCATTCTCTGCTAATCCACTTCTCTCTGTGGATGAAGCGACTGGTGACACTTCGCCTGAGAACACCCCAGAAAACGGTGCTTCTTCTTCACAGGTGAACGTGGATGAACCAACACAAGAAGATGACCCTCCAGTCATTTACGTGGACGAACACTTCACCAACCTTCCGCAGCAGATTGAGTCTCAGACAAATGCAGGGTACAAGACAAATCGAAATCATCCTCTAGAAAATGTCATTGGTGCAGTCGAAGAAGGAGTGCGTACACGAGGTCAGTCGTCAAGCATCAACAAAGGTCTTTATGCAGCCTTTCTCTCACAATCGGTGCCACGGGACATTGAAGATGCAATTCTAGACTCCAGCTGGGTTGAGGCCATGCAGGAAGAATTATCTCAATTTCGCAAACTCAAGGTCTGGGAGTTAGTTGATCTACCTGAAGGAAAGTTTCCGATTGGTACCAAATGGGTCTTTCAAACCAAGATGGATGATCGTGGAGTAGTAATCAAGAACAAGGCCAGATTAGTGGTGCAGGGTTTTCGTCAGGAGGAAGGAATCGATTACGAAGAGGTTTTCGCTCCAGTTGCAAGATTGGAAGCCATTAGAATATTCCTGGCTTACGCGTCATACAGAAATTTCAAAGTTTTTCAGATGGACGTAAAGAGCGCTTTTCTGTATGGGAAGGTAAAAGAAGAAGTCTACGTGTGCCAGCCTCCGGGTTTCGAAGATCCTCATTTTCCAGGACGCTACTACAAGTTGGACAAAGCCCTCTATGGTCTTCACCAAGCTCCACGTGCTTGGTACGAGACTTTGTCAACTTATCTTTTGAAGTGAGGATACACCAGAGGAACGATCGACGTGACTCTCTTCACCAAAAGAGTCGGGGAAGACGTAATGCTGGTTCAGATTTATGTGGACGATATCATCTTCGGGTCGACCAACGAAGAACTGTGTAGAGAATTCGAGTCTGTCATGAAGGCACAATTTAAAATGAGCATGATGGGAGAGCTGACATTCTTCTTGGGGCTAGAAGTGAAGCAAAAGGAAGACGGGATTCTTATTCATCAGGCCAAGTACATTCGGGATATTCTCGCAAAATACAACTTGAATGATTGCAAAGTTGCAAGTACTCCATTTGCATCTCAGACAGAGCTTACTCTAGATCCTCAAGGAAAACCTGTAAACAAGTCATTCTATCGCTCGATGATCGGATCTCTGATGTACTTAACGGCTAGCAGGCCTGACATCATGTGGGCTGTCTGTCTCTGTGCTCGCTTTCAGACTAATCCCAAGAAATCTCATGAAACCGCTGTGAAGCGCATCTTCCGCTATCTTAAAGGAACTCCGAAACTAGGTCTTTGGTATCCTAAAGATAGCAATTTTGATCTTATTGCTTATTCTGACAGTGATCATGCAGGTTGTAAAGTAGATCGCAGGTCTGTCTCAGGAGGATGTCAATTCTTGGGAAATCGTCTGATCTCATGGCAAAGCAAGAAACAGACAACTGTATCCACCTCCACCGCTCAAGCAGAATACACCGCGGCCTACAGTTGCTGTTCACAAGTTCTCTGGATACAAAATCAGTTGTTGGATTATGGAATCAACATCATGAAGACTCCTATATTCATCGACAATGAGGCATGTCTGGGAATTGTGAAGAATCCCATCCACCACTCCAGAACGAAGCATATCGAAATTCGTATTCACGCAATTCGAGATGCGTACGAGAAAGGATACATTCAAGTGGTACCAGTGGATACAACCCAGCAACGGGCTGACATTTTCACCAAAGCTTTCGATAAAACGCGATTCAACCAGCTGGTAACCTGGTTGGAAATGGTTAATTTCCTTGAATGGAAATGAATCTTGTGTCCAAAAGCTTTCGTAAATACACTATCCTTTGTCTATAGTTTACATTAAAAAAAAAAAACGTTTGTTGAAAGTAAAACAAGTATCGTACAGCGTTGCCCACCAAAAAGATTTTCTGATTCTTAAAATTTTATTTTCGGGCAAATGGACTTTCGAAAATAAAGATTTTAGTGGGGATATTCCAGAAAATCAAAATGAGATGCTTGTTTCTGACTCCTGTTAGAGGAAATGATAGAAAATTGCTAACACTTTGCCATTTCTTGTAAAACAGAAAAGCATACAAAAAGAAATAGGGGTACCAAGCAACGACGTGTCGGTAGATTCAGCAACACCGACGAGTAAACTGCTGTTAGGGAGCAAAACAAAACATCTACACAAGGATTCTGGCTTATCTCAGGCATTACGCATCTTGTGGGTAACACGTTGCGGCATATGGCTTAATGGTCTTAAATCTTGTGTTGATAGATTGCCAAAGTCTGAAATCTCGAGTCTTTATATTGGTTTTCATTCGGGGGGGTATCATAGTTGGTCTTCTGCTGCATCCAGATACATGCTGACCTAGAACTTCTATGATATCCCTTCATAATAAGCGCCTTAAAAAAAAAGGCCAAACCTTTTTATAATAAGTGCCTTTTGTGGCCAGAAACCTTTTGATGGATTAGTTTCGGTCTCTTTGCGGTACGAAAGTACTGACCTGTTCACCGAACTATCTGTCTCGCCCTCGATAGTTCTTGGAATCTCTGTTGTACGAAAGTACAGACCTGATCTCCGTTCTATCGTTGAAATGAATGGATCCAATATACTCACCTGTTATGAAGAACCTTTGTGCATACCTTGATCACGGGGGTATGTCCTGACGTGGGACTCACGGGCGTAATGTTTCTATTCTCAATAGCTTGTGTGGGGGCCATAGAAGTCTTGTCAATATTACCGAAAACATGATAAAAGCGCTCTCCGAAGGCATGTTGAAAGAAGGATGCATGGATTTAAGCGGACAAACATACTGGCAGTTTTTCTTGTGCCCTGGTTAGTACTTATTAATAATAATAATAATAATAAATAAGGAATTGGCAAGTGTTGGCGATATGATCTCCTGCAGGTATGTCATCGAGCGTCGAATGTTTCAAGAAGTTCCGCATCAAATGGAACCTCCCAGAGCTGAAAATTCGAAGTTCGGAGTCTAAATGGCCCAAATTTTCTCTGTTGTGTAAATATTTAGTAAATTTTAGCATTTTTAACAAAAATGGGCACGTTTTTCGAGAAAGTTTGAAATTTACGAGCGAAGTTAAAACAGTTTTGAAAACTTATCAAAGGGGGCGAAATTAAGATACCAGCGAAATAGCTATTTCGCCCGGTACGGAAATCCACGCATAAATATCTTCAAACCGTCACTTTTCAAAATTTTTCAAATCATTCGCTCATCTTCTTCGCTAAATCTCCGGACATACTCTCTAAAACCAACACAAGATTCATTTTCTTTCAAAGATCATCAGGTAATTCATCGAACTAATCATCATCTACAATCATCTCGGTCATCGGTTCGCATTTTCGATTAACTGTACTGTTTGAATCTTCATCATTGTTCTCTGTGTTCATAGACTTAGAATCATATCTGTAATCTCTAGGGTTTGTTGTGACTGATTTGAACCGAATGAACCAAGATTTCAAAATGCACTTCATGCTTGAATTATTCTATGTTTTTGATATGTCTGCTTTCGTTTAGATTTGTCTTACCTCTGTGATTGGTTGTCTAATCGGTGTCGAAATGTTAGGGTTTTAGAAGGGTTTAGTAAGAAAAAGATGATGCCAGCGAATTAGCTTTGAATATAGTGAACTCAGCGAAGATAACATGGAATTTCATAAGTCTCGAACGCGAGTTCGAGCAACCTGTGAAATATTCTTATTTCACCGGTAAAGCGGCCCAGACTAGTGTCTTCGCTGCTAAATCATTTCCGGAAACAAAGCCTTGTCTTTGCTAAGTTCGCTGGCGAATTTATCTCGGAAAAAGGTCATCGCTGGTAGATCGCTCCGAGGATAAAATCCTTTCATCGTCGGTGGTTCGTTCCGTGTACGAGACTCTGTCCTCGCTGAGTTCGCTGTCGATATCCGGCCGGCAGCGAAGACCACCACCGACCTGGCAGCGATTTTATCTCTTTAATTTTATTTATTTTTTTTGTAAATATCTTTGTAAATAGTGCTTTTAATTATACATTATTTTTCTTGTAAATATCTGTTTATATCTCAACATTTATCTCACTTGGCTCGTTTGGTGTTTCAGAAGCAAGATGGTGAAAATTATTGATTGGGATACTACGTCAAAGCACAACCAGAGTATCAATCTCGATCAAACACCACAGGATTTTCAGGATGCAGCGAGATGGATTCGATCTAGCAGAATCAGTTTCGCAGTTGAAGCAGTAGTTCCCGTTTATCGCCTTCACATTTAAGAGTTCTGGGAACATGCGAAGCCTGAAAATATAAACAACAAGAGAGGGATTTCTTCAACTGTTCGTAACAAACGTATAGAAGTTACTGAAGATAGGATTCGCAATGTGTTGAAACTGAAAGACAACGAGCAAGATCCAATCTCCTTAAGCAAGGATGATGTGTTGGACGGATTTCGTGGAATGGGATACATAGGAGACTTTCGTCTAAAGAGGGAGATTAAGAGAAATGGGCTCACAAGGGACTGGAGTTTTATAGTTCACGTTATTGCTATGTGCCTAGCTCATAGAAATGGGGGTTTGATGGACTGAACCTAGAGTGGTTGGCGACCATGTTAAACCTGTGTCTGAATCAAAAATTCAACATCTCTGGTCTAATTTTCAGCTACTTGCTAGAGAATGTGACCGGGAAAACTTGGGCAATGTATCCTCATTTCATCCAGATGCTGATAAACGATCAGTATGAAAACCCACCAAATGATGGAAATCTGTACACCTTCCATGTGCCAACCAGTTGTCAGTATACGGAAATTAAGACTAATGAATGGGTGATGTTACACGATTGGATGTATGCAGCCGAGAGATTGCCTTTAGTCAGAGAAGCTTACAGAAAATATAGAGAGGCACTCCGAGAAAAGCAGCAAAGGAATGCACAAGCTGAAGCAGAAGCTGCTGAAAGGCAGAACGAGCGAAAGGTAAAAGAAAAGGAAAGGAAGCTGCTAAAGATGAACCACCCAAAAGGAAAAGGGCATCGGAAAGCACTGAATGATTTATGGATGCAGGCATAAGGGCGGCCGAGTCAGAAGAACACAGCCAGCACATTGAAGATTTGAAAGCGATTCACGCCTTGCAAGAAAAGGAGAAAAGAGAAAAGAAGTTGAAGCGAAAAGAGATATCACCCACAGAAAGACCAGAGATTGTGACTGAGAAAGTTCAATCGTTAAATGACTTCGTTGATACTTTGATAATAGATCCGGATGAAGCTTCAGCGAGCAAGAAAAAGACAGATGAAAGATCTTTCAAAGTATCTCTTGTAAAGCCGACGAGGTTTTCAAAGCCACTAGTCCCGCCACAAAGGATTCGTCCCTTTCAAGAGCTTTACGATAAACTTGTTGAGAACACCAGTCCATCTGTGGCAAAGGAGATCTGTCTTCTCAAAAATCAAGTCAACGACACAAACATTCTGAAAGAGAAGATTAAAGATCAGCGTAAGAAGAATAAGGAGATGAATGCCTACATGGCCAAGCAATCAAAGTTTATCAGGTTCCAGCAGATGGGGTTAGAGAAATTGTATAGAATGATGAGAAAAATGTGCGAGCAGATGAAAATAAAGCCCATGTTCTCCTTTGATGAAATCTTCGACTTTGAATCTTTCGTGGAAGAAGAAAATGCTCGAAAGGAAAAGGAGGCTGAAGCCAAGAAAAAGCGTTTGGAAACGGTCGAAAAAGTAACTGAGGGAAACGAAAGTGATGAAGAGGAAGTGGATCGAGATGATATGCCGGCCAAATTCTTCGAATGGGGTCTTGAAGAAGAAGTTCTCTACGAACAAGAAAATGGAAAAACCTTCTCTCCTGAACATCCTGAATGGTTCAAGAAAGAGAGAGAACGACTCCCAGACTTTTATCAAGTAATAACAGTAGAAAAGAGTGAAGCCACTGACAAGATCATCAGCTGGATGTTCGACAATCTTCGAGGAATGTTTGTGGTAAAGAGACGTGGTGGAGTAATCCAGTATTTCCAGACCGGATTTGATCTTTTCATACTTCCTAGGTGGGATCTGCGGGAACTTGGTCGCCTAGACATATTAAACCCAGAAGAAAGAGGAATCGGGAGGGACTTCGAGTGGATTATTGCCAAAGAAAGCAACAAGGGTTTCCCCAATCATGCTCCACAGCGTCCAAGACGCAGAGTTTCAAAAACAACTATTGATCCAGTAACCGGAAAGGGAAAAATGACATGGGTGATCAACCCTGCCAAAGTTGTCACAAGGATCAAGCTTCCGGAAGAAGTACCTGTCGCCCTCAATGATTTTAAGAAATGGTTTTACGACAGCAGGACTGGTGAAGCTGTAATAAGATCCAATGAAAATGTGGATATTTGTATTCTGGATCCGATGGATGTTTTTATGTTTGGGCTCTCAGATTTAACAGTATTGAACGCTAGCCGTATAAATGTGGGAGCTGGTAATGCAAACATGGAGGAGGCAGCGTTATTTCAGAGAGCGGTGGAGCGAGCCTGGAAGTTGAAAAGAGATATGCTGGATCTGGTAGATAAAATTGAGAAGAGGAAAGAAAAAGAAGAAAAGAAAAGGGAAGCAAGAAAGAAGAAGAAACACGAACGAGAGAAAGAAGGAACTTCTGCTTCCACAACTGAACCCACCACAACATCACCACCTCCGGCCTCATCCACATATGAGGCCACTAAGGAGGATCAACCTATTAGTGAAGCTGCAGCAATTCATGAAACTCAAACTGTGCCAATCGAGACCGAAGCACCAACAGAAACGACAATAAGCAAAGAAAAACCAACAGAGCCTGAGAAGCAAGCGATAGAGAATCCAGCGGCCACAACTGAAGAATGAAAAGACAAGTATGCAACGATCTAGGGGGGATATTGTTAGAACTTTTGAGATCGTTGATACTTGTGCTGGATTAGTTTAGTCATAGTTTGTAGCTATTTTGAATGTACAAGGGCTTATTTTGTAATTCTCTAGAAGATAGTTTCATGACTTAGTGTAGATAAGATTCCCGCAAATTTATAAATTTGCTGGCTAATCAGGAACACTATATATAGCCCATACATTGTAACCTACTCAAGTTTTTGGCTCTTGAATGAATATTGGTGTTGTTACATTCTTGTGTTGATCTTGTGCTCAAATCTGATATCCAAGGTGGTTTATTGTTATATCTTATTGTTTGGTTTCAATACAACACTTGTTGTATTCATTAATCCATTAGCTTCACCTTCATCTTTGATCTTTCTTAACTTTTCATATCTCAAACACCTAATCAATAGGTGTTATGGGTTAAAACAACCAACCACTGTGATCCAGATTCGTTTTGGGATTTACACATTCTTTTTAGGGTCATGCTATTCCCACACGCAGAAAATTATTTTCACACCCCTAAGCGCCGCGCTATGGCCATATCGGGGCGCTTAGGTCGACAAAAGGTGATTTGATGGTTTGACTGACATAAGTTGCAGAGACATAAAGGTGATACGAGGTTGCAGGTGTCTCGTGAACCCTAAGCGCCGCGCTATGGCCAAAGCGCGGCGCTTCGACCCCAAATTTTCACTTTAAAAACCTGCTCAGACACAACATTCAGCATTCGGTGATTTTGTTGTTTGTCGATTTTCTTTGCTCTATTAGTTACATGTCTTGAAAAAACGATGTCGTGGTTAAGCAACTATCTTTTCGGTCAATATTCTAACGAGTCAGTTGTTCCTGATTCTTACGAGGGGACCGCTATTTCTGACTCGTATGAGAAACCGGTCTCGTCCAACTTGAGGGAGGCAGAGGTTGTATCTGGCATTCGTTATCGTGATAACACGGTGAAGCTGGATTTGAATACCCCTGTGGAGGACCCTTACGCACAACAAGGTTATTCGAATTTCGGTTACGGTGGCGAGTAGAGCTTTGTACAGCAGGAGTGTTATCCAAACGACAGTTACAGTTGTCAACAGAGCTTACAAGGTTATTCGAATTTCGGTTATGGTGGTGAGCAAAGCTTTGTACAGCAGGAGTGTACAACAGAGCTTACAAGGTTATTCCAGGTATAACTTGGAAAACCTTGAAGCACAACTGAAAGAAGATGACCGTGAACGTGGATATTTCTTACATAATTATGTTCAAATTTTATATAATAACAAAAACTGACTATTTACGTTTTTTAATTTTAGAGGTTTTTGATTATTTGAAGAAATCCTGGTTGGATCCGTACCGTGAAAAGTTTGTATCTTGCTGGATTAACAAAACTATCAACTTTCACTAAACTACGACCAACAGGGTTGAGGGCATGCATGCAACACTAAAAAGTCACTTTCCAAGTCATCGCAACACACTGGATAAACTTGTACTGTATGTTGATCATGTTGTTGATAGACAATACGCCGAGATTAGAAGTAGCTTTGAAACAAGCCTCCGAAAAGTGATGACGCACCACAAGAATCAGCCCATGCTTGCATATATTCTCAGAAAGGTTTCAATATATGCGATTGAGCTTTTGAGTATGGAACTAAAACGTAAGGAAGACGGGTTGAGAGCCTACGGTGCAAGCTCTGGTTGCCAACTTTTTACCAGTTGTGGTTTGCCATGTGCCTGTCGTTTGGAAAAGTTGGAAAATAACGGTAATTAATATCTTTGACCTTTCTCGTTATGATTTTGCCACCTAATTTGTTTTCATCCATAGGTCAGCAACTCCGGATCACACACATAGACGTGTTCTGGAAGAAGCTTGACTTCAAGCCTGCAAGGAATAACATAGAGGATATCGATGTAGACGCGGAATTTGAAAAATTGAAACAACAGATCGATCCAACACCCCCTCAAGTGAAAAGGAGCTTCTTTGAAAAGTTTCAGCAAATCCTCAATCCAGGGAACAATAACAAAAAACCTCCTGCTGTTCTGAAGAAAACTCGTGGTCGCCCAACATTGAAAACGCAGGAAGAAAGAAAGGTTGAAGCCGCTAGAAAAAGCTCGTACATTCCGTCAGAAGAAACTTGGGTCGAGGCCTCAGACGATCTTCCCCGTCACAGCACGTACATATCACCCGAAGATTCTAGAAGACAAAAGAATACCAAACCGCTCAACCTACACCCTGATTTCCCGATGATCAAGCTCGGTCCTAAGATGGATATAGCGATCCGCAACTACGCATCTCAGATTCCCAAAGTGATCCATCCATACATCGTTAGAATAAAGGACGTGAAACCAGATGGTCATTGTGGGTTTCGATCGGTGGCTGTTGGGTTAGGAGTGAAACAAAATTCATATTTGATGATCCGGAAACAACTTATAAAGGAGTTACGTATGAACGAATCGCTTTGGAGGCAGGTTTTCGATCCGGAAAACATAGGACATTATGATGCGCTGGTTAGACGGATCGATTTCAAGGGGGTGGGACGAGCAGGTATCGAAAATTACATGACGATGCCTGAGACGGGGTTTCTTATTGCCCAACGATACGGTGTGATTGTTCACACCTTCGACATTCGTGGGAGCGATACAATTTTCCCTCTGCTGGGCGGGCCAAACGAAGCTGAGGAACCTCACCTGGTGGTTACGGTTGTGTTCGTCGACCATGGGCATTTCATACATGTAGAGCTTGGAGGTTGTTATCCAATGCCTCCCCCAAACCTACTCTGGACAGCGAACAGAACAGAGCGCGCAGCAGCCTGGCATACATTATACAGGGATCAGATCAACGCGTACGAAATGCTTACGTATCGTCCCCCTGACCTTAATGTAACCCCATATGTTCACGATGTATGTTAAATTTGTTTAATAATAATCACGTTTGTGTTTGTTCAATATATGCATTACATCACGTTAAAAACCGAATGTCACCGACACGACCCAATCAGATTCAATACACACTTGTACGACCCAAAATGACAATATACATCATAATACTACAATTAATGAAAAAATACGTCATGTTCATGTACGGTAGGCGGCTGATACACATAACACTACTCATAGGAGTCCTTGTGCTTTCAAACCAAAATGATACGATATAATGGAATATGACATCACACGTAACCGGTATGATCCGGAACTTGCAGTATAGTCCATATATATTAAAAAATGATGTATAATGGAAAAAGCGTAAAATTTAGACTATTATCGACGCGTTTGTGAATTAAAAACAATTTTAAAAAAATAAAAAAAGGCCCTAAGCGTCGCGCTTTGACCTAAGCGAGGCGCTTTGGACCTCAAAGCGCCGCGCTATGGCCATAGCGGGGCGCTTCGGTCCATCGTTTAAGCTGAAGCGGGGCAGCTTAATAATAAAACTCAAATACAATTTTTTCCTCCAAAAAACACTACCAAACCAACCCACATCCCACCTATTTCAAAAAAAAAAAACAACACAAACTCCACTGCACACGGTCTTTGTCTTTTTGCACACCTAAAGCGCCCCGCTATGGCCAAAGCGGGGCGCTTTAGGTGTGCAAAAAGACAAAGACCGTGTGCGAATAGACCAAGCCTTCTTTTTAAGCATTAGAAAATTTTGGGTTTTATCCACCATTAAATCCGGAAAGAATAATTATTAAATAGATTTTTAAGCATTAGAAAATTTTGGGTTTTATCCACCATTAAATCGGGAAAGAATAATTATTAAATAGATATATAATTAATTAATTTAAATTTAAAATAAAACATATATAATAATTATGAGGTTAGAGGAGAGAATGACATGTGGCATTATTTGTAGTCTTTTATAAATATTTAGATTAGATTAGATATTATATTATTGGCAAATTGGATTTAAATAATCCCAACTCACTGTTATTGGCCAATAATAATCCCAACTCATTTAATCACCAATAATAATCCGAACTATTCACTTTTGTTTGTAAAATACTCCCAGTTAAAAAAACACTAACTAGGTTAAAAAAATTGCTGACGTGGCAGTTGATGTGGCATTTTTGATGACGTGGCAGCTGATGTGGCAGTCTACGTGGCATTTTTGATGACGTGGCAACTGATGTGGCAGGTGACATGGCATGCCACATCAGCAATTTTTTAACCTAGTTAGTGTTTTTTTAACTGGGAGTATTTTACAAACAGAAGTGAATAGTTCGGATTATTATTGGTGATTAAATTAGTTAAGATTATTATTGGCCAATAACAGTGAGTTGGGATTATTTAAATCCAATTTGCCTATATTATTTGATATATTTATATTAGTTATAGATAATTATTAATTAAATTTGAATTTATATGTTTATCTCTAAATATTAATTAATATTATACTATATTATATTATATTTTGTGTATAAAAAAATTAGTATGTAATATAATATTACTAGGTTATAACCCCGTGTATTACACGGGTTTAATAAATGAATTTTATATACTAAATAATTAAACAATATATATTTAAAAACCTCTTTTATTGTACGGGTTGAATAAATATAATTTTATATATTAAATAATAAAAAGTTATATCTATAAGAACCATATTGTACGGGTTGAATAAATATAAAATTGTATACCAAATAAAAAAGTTATATCTTTAAAACCGCTTGTTTTACACGAGTTGAATAAATGCAATATTGTTTACCAAATAATAAAATAATACATCTTTAAGAAACCTCATTTATTACACGGATTGAATAAATGTAATTTTATATACCAAATAATAAAAAAGTCACATCTTAAAAAATATGTGTATTACACGGGTTGAATAAATTTAATTTCCTTTACTATATATCCTTAGAAAAACCCCGTGTATTGTACGAATTGAATAAATCTAATTTTATATATCAAATAATAAAAATTTATATCTTAAAAAACCTCATCTATTACACGGCCAAACTAAACAAAATGTTCAAATATATAGTTAATATCAAGAGTAAATTATGATTTTGGCCCCTGTGGTGATATCACTTTTACCCTTTTAGCCAAAAAACGAATCTTTTAATATCTGAGCCCACAACGTCTTTTTTAAAAGTGATATAAGCACAGGGGCTAAAATCGTAATTTACTTTAATATCAAATTAGATAACTAAGTTTGAATTTGAAGTAAATAGATAAATATAAAAGTAATAATTAAACTAAATAAATATTTAGTAGGAGAATTATCTATAATTAATTATAAGAGATTAAATTAAAATTATAATTATCCATAAGACATGACCTAATATGATGAAAAGTGTCCTCAAAGTGGTTTCTTTTATTATATGTATAGATTAAAAGTGAGAAGGCACCAGAGAGTGACACGTGTACAAAAGATTTTTGTTTATTAGTATAGGAAGATGAAAATCTTTTTTGGACACGTGTCGCTTTCTGGTGATTTCTCACCTTATTTTTCTATTTGTCTCTTGTATTAAATAATAATAATTTCAAACAAAATATTAGATAAGGATAAAAGCTTGTTTTTATTATCATCATATTAAATAATAATAATAATAATAATAATAATAATTTTAAACAAAAAACTAGATAATAATATACATGTTTATTTTTATTATGATCATAGTAAATAATAACATTAGTTTTAAACAAAAAATTAGATAAAGAATAAATATTTGTTTTTATATAAATAATTCAAAACAAAAATTTAGATAAGAATAATTGTTTGTTATTATTTATGAGTAGATATATATACCTTGGAGTTCAGTGATTGAAATTATGGTAAATTAGGAATCAGAGGTTCCCGTTTGATATATACTTAATAATTGTGTTATTTTTCACCGGAAATAAATAATTATTTTAGATCGGGCATATGCTTCTATCAAATTGTAAGTGTTTTTAGACGCATCACTATAATGGTAGGCGTATTGTTATAATTGGTTTAAACTCATCATTTATCGCACATTGCATCAACATGTAGAAAGAGCATAATTTTTTAAATATAAAAACAATTCTATACTTCATTCAAAGAGAATTTAATTCTCGATTTTATGGTATAAATCATAAAAATGATGAAATATATTAAAACGTGGGGATCGATCTCCACCTTTTGTACCGTAAACTCTCTTGGATACAATTTAAGACAAGTGTTTAATGAATGAACTAAACAAATAAGTATGAAGGTGCATAAACCTGACTAAAATAATTGTGTCTCATAATTTGAATGTATTATAAAAACGAGATTCAACCCCATGTAATACATGTGTTTTTAACATAATAATAAATAAAAAACAAAGTAAAATGTTATAATAAGTAAATAGTACATCAAAGTTCATTTTTAAAAGATAAACCTTGACGACTGTATGTGTTAACATATAACACGTGCAATATACGAGTTTTTTTAAGATATATATCTTTGTTATTATTTAATATACAAAATTACATTTATGCAAAATAAAAAAATGATGTAAAATGGTATAATAAGTAAACAGTACATCAATGTTTATTTTTAAAAGATAAGTCTTGATGATTATTTATGTTAAAATATGACATAATATTTTATTCAACACGTGCAATATACGAGTTTTTTAAAGATATATCATTTTTTATTATTTATTATATAAAATTACATTTATGCAACCCGTGTAATACACGGGGTTCTAACCTAGTATTATCAACATATAAAAAAATTATAACCGTTTGAATAACTTGGGGGAGTTAATTTTGTTGGGATTGAACCCTATCAGAGGAACAGATAATTAAAGCCAAAACTGGATCAGAGCAGTGGAGCCAGAATAAGCAGATGTTTACATACAAATCTCTCCCCTTGAATGTGATTTCATATCTGCTGACCTCCTATCTGCTGATCTTGCAAAGTGCTGACCTACAACTGCTGCTTTGCATCTACTGCCCAAAGTCAAAGACTGATGGAAGACCAAAGCTCTGCTGATTCAATCTACTGCCTTGAGTCAAGTACTGCTGATCCGGATAGGCACTGCTGGGTTCACAGCAGTGGAAGGATGCAGCAGCTGTTTAAGTGTCTTTTATGTAAAGAAATGTAATAGCAGTAGTTAGTACATCAGAGTTTGTATAGATCAGAGGTTAGAGTTTGTTAGGAGGTTAGATGTCACTTTCATGGTGACGTCAGCTAAGATGCTCAGTGGTTTGCAAGTGCCTATAAATAGTTCAGTACTTTGTACTGTTCTATCAGCTCTTTCACTACATCGTCTTCTTTGCACGAACAAACTACTGAGCTCTGGCTGAGGGGGAGTTTGCATTCATTCATCAATCATTGTAATCGTTGTTGAAACAAATTCAATCTTTTGATTCATTGTGTAAAGATGTTTGATTAAAGTATTACTCTCGTTTGATTGTATGCAAAGTTTGTTTTCATCTTAATTCCGCTGCACAACTCTTTCATTTTCATCTTAATTTTCAAACAAAAATACAATAAAAAACAAACTCAGATCCAACAATTGGTATCAGAGCTTGGACAGTCAAATTTGATCTAACAATCATTTTGACGTAAATAGTTCAGCTCATAACAGTTGATACTGATCGTTTGTTCGTCCGTTGAAAAACAGAGCAAGGATTAATCACCATTAAAGTTGATTTCTCAGTGTCTGTAAAACAACAAGAATGACGTCACAATCTCAGGATGATAAAAACAACATCGGCTCGCTTTTTAAAGCACATATGCTAAAAAGAAATGAGTACAACATCTGGCAGAGGAGGATGGGTCACATCCTCGCTCAACAAAGCACAGGTTGTTGGAGGTCTGTCAATTATGGTCCCCATGTTCCTTCAGTGCCAAGCGCTGAAGATGCTAAAAAGTTCGTTCCAAAACCAGTTGAAAATTACACCGAAACCGATTTTCAAAAGATCGAACTAGATGCTAAGGCTTTTAGCATCATAGCATCAGCGCTGCCCAATGAGATATATGCTGGACTGTTACACTGTAACAGTGCCAAAGAATTATAGGACGCACTTAAGGAACAGTTTGGGGGGACTGAAGAAGTCATAGAAAACAACAGGGAAATCCTGAACCAACAGTATGAAACATTTTGCTACGTTAAAGGGGAATCACTAACGCAACAATTTGAGCGTTTCAGTTGTCTCATCAGTGAACTGAGGCTTGTTAACACCACTTTTACAAACTCAACTCAAAATAGCAGGATCCTCAGGTCACTGCCAGAAAAATGGGACACAATAGCTTTTGTCACCCGAAACTCATCTGAGTTCAAGGATCTGACCTTGACCCAACTCCACGGTCGACTCCTGACCTACGAAAGGGAGTTGAACCAGAAAAGGAGGTTACAAGAGTCAGGAAAAGCTACTGAGGATTACACTTTCGGTAATACTGCTCTTCTGGGTCAAGAAGAATCTGGGAGCAGTGGTAAGGATCAGGGTTATGATCACTTCATTGACATAACTGCTGGTGCAAATTTTAACAACCCTGATCCTCACTCTGCAAGTTATGCATTCACTGTAAACGAAAACCAGATGTCAGATAATCTAAGCTTTGAACTCAATGATTTACAACATTTCGATCCCACTGACTTAGAGGAAATGGACATCCTGCACCAACTGGCTTTGCTAAGTGTTAGAACTAGCAAATTTTACAAGAGAACGGGGCGAAAATTCCCAGGTTTGCATGGGAATCTAAGGGTTGGGTTGGATAAATCGAAAATCAAGTGCTACAAGTGTAATAGGTTGGGACATTTCGCTAGGGAATGTAGGAGTCAAACTACTGGTCCCATAATTACTCATCCTAGCTCAAATCCTAGACCTCAAAACCAAAGCACTGTGCACTATGCCCAGTATACCCCAGCAGCTCAAGTGAACACTGCTCACTATGCTGCTGCCCCTGTGCCAGTACACTATGTCCAAACTACTGTTCCACAAATCCAATATGTTCAAACCCCTGCTCCCCAGGTACAAGTGCAAACTGTTGCACCTCAAACCACTGCTCCAGCAGCAGCACAACCATATCAACAAAGTTTTTTCACTCAAGGGTTTGTTGACTGGAGCAGTATGCCTGATGATCTTAGTGATGAAAATTTTGCACTCTATGCTTCTAATGATTCTTCACATGATGAGTTTTGTTTGATGGCATTAGAGTCAATACAGGAGGGGGTTGAAACTGAGGAGGAACAACAGTGCTTTGAAACAGCGGAAGAGGTGACTGAAGCAGTGGTTACTGCTGTGGCTGGTGAACTACTGTTGGGAGAAAGTTCAGGTACCCTGATTGAACCAATGACAGATCCATGGTCCGTAGAGGACAAAGAAGAAGAGAAAGAAGAAAAGGCTGGTGAAAAGAAGGTGAAAGCTGATGATGAAGAAGATCATCAATGTGATTGTGCAATGATGGCAGCTGCCAAGGTATCTCCTCAAGTTCTTGAAAAACTGTGTTCTGACAATTGCATAATTGCTTTTGCTAACATTAAAGAGGTGAATGAAAACCTTCGGGATAAAATCTTGACTGATGAGGTTAAATTTGAAAAGTCTTTAAAAGAACTTAAAAACAAATTGACCGAAAAGGAAAAAGAGATCAGCTGTTTAAAAGAAGAGCAAAGCATAACCAAAACCCAACTTCAAACTATGGTAGAAAAATACCAAGTTTGCAAAAAGGAGTTGGAATCCACCCGGATTACTTGTGAAAGATGGGTGGAATCCTGCAGAGGATATGAGGTTATGCTTGAAAAACAGAGAAAAAGCAATGTGAAATTTGGGGTTGGCTATAGAAAACATGATGATGAAAACACTGCTTTTGAAAAATCTGTTCAAACCACTGATGTAACCACTGAGTTCATCCCCATAAACAAGAATGGCCAAGAAGTGAAAATCACTGACAAACTTGGTAACAAAATCACACTTGACAGACCAATGGAATCCTCTACTTTTGAGGAGCTTGAAGAATACCAGTTTAAACCAAAATGGTCTGATGAGTGTGACATTCTTGAAAATTTCAAGCCAATGGACTTTACATCAACTGATGGTGTCAAGGCTCCAAAAGCTAAAGTCATACCTCTCAAGGACATCCCAGCAGTGGTTAAAACCTCTGCTGCAAAGGAGTCTGAAAAGAGAAAGAAGAAAGAAAAAATTGATAACTTGTTTTGTGAATTCTGTGAGAAAAGGAATCATCTAACAAAATATTGTTTCCATTTAAAAGCTTATGATTTAAACAGAACAAGTGTCATTGTTTCAGCTGAAGGTTGCATTGTCTGTGGTAAAACAAACCACAAAACTCAAGCATGTGTGTATCTCAAAAACTTTGATGTGAAAAAGAATGAGTACATTGCTAAAACATCCTTGAGTCCATCATCATCATCAACATCTGTCAAATTCACCAAGAAACAACCACTGTTTGTGCCAGTTCAAACAGCTGTTACAAAACAGCTGAACCAAACATCTGTCAAAAGAGATGTTCAGGTTACTGATGCACCCCCTGCCAACCAGTTCAGAAAAGGCAGAGAAAAACAGTCTTACCAAAGGATTCCTCACGTTTATGAGGCCTACAAAAGGCCCTCTAAACCCAAAGTGAACAGGCATCCTTTTGGTTACCAGCAGATGATTGGTCAGGACCCACAACAGTGGTTAGAGAAACACTGTCCTAAAACAGTTCAAACTCCTGACCTAACCACTGTCCACCATTCTGCATCCATCCCAGACACTGTTGTGACCCCATCCAAAGCCTTGTTGGCTTTGGAGACCTTAATGAACTAATCCTTTTACTTCATGTGCAGGGAGCTTCTGCATGCTTTGATAGTCTTTGGTATGTAGATAGTGGAGGCTCCAGGCACATGACAGGATGTAAAGCCCTCCTCAAAGACTTTAAAATCCATGGAGGGGGTGATATATCCTTTGGGAATAATAGTAAAGGAAAAGTTCTGGGGTCGGGTATAGTGGAGTCTGGAAAAGTAAAATTTGAAAATGTCAATCTAATAGACAATCTAAAATTCAACCTTCTGAGTGTGTCCCAAATGAGTGACAAGGGATTTGGCTCATTCTTCACAAAAGACTGTTGTAGGATTGTTGGACCAGAAATGGTTAAAAAGATTGAAGCAATAATCAACTCTGGTCAAACTAAACTTGTTGCTCAAAGAAGTGGCAATGTTTATGTTGTTGACATGTCAAAAGAGTGTCCCAGAGCTGATGCCTGTCTGTTCTCAGCTGCCTCTAACAAAGAGACAGAACTTTGGCACATAAGGCTGGGACACACAAATCTTAAGACAATCACAGAAATTTCAAAAAATGGTTTGGTGAGAGGCCTACCACAAAAATTGTTTTCATGTCCTGAACATTGCATTTCCTGTTTAAAAGGAAAACAACATAAAAGTTCTTACAAGTCCATTGAAGAGCCCAAAACAACCCAGTGTTTGCAAATGCTACACATGGATTTGTTTGGCCCAGTTCAAGTCATGAGCCTCAAAAAGAAAAGATATAGTTTGGTTATTGTTGATGACTTTTCTAGGTTCACATGGACTTTCTTTTTGCACTCAAAAGATGAAACTGCAGGCATGTTGCAAGACTTTGTAATACAGGTTGAAAAGCAATTTGACCTTCCAGTGAAAAGCTTCAGGAGTGACAATGGCACAGAATTCAAAAATAGGGAGTTGGATGCCTTCTGTGTGAAGAAAGGGATTGTAAGGCAGTACAGCATCCCTAGAACACCAGAGCAGAATGGGGTAGTGGAAAGGAAGAACAGAACTCTGATTGAGGCTGCCAGAACCATGCTTGCAGATTCAGGTTTGCCATTAACTTTCTGGGCAGAGGTAGTAAACACTGCTTGCTATGTTCAGAACAGAGTTTTAATAAACCCTAGGCACAAAAAGACTGCCTATGAAATTCTGTATAAAATTAAACCACTGATCTCATATTTCAAAGTGTTTGGCTGCCCATGCTTTATTTTGAACTTAAAAGATTCCATTTCAAAATTTGCAGCCAAAATTGATTGTGGTTATCATCTGGGATACTCAACCACTGCCAAGGCCTACAAAGTGTTCAATACACGGACCAAGGCAGTGGAGGAGACTTTGAATGTTAAGTTCAATGAACTTTCATCAATGAAAATCCTAGCAAACCCTGCAGATCTGTTTGATCTTGAAAAATTTACTTTTGAAAATACTGCTGTCAAGACTAACAGTGCAGGTCCATCAGAGGATACAACACCAGACTATGGGTATGAAATCATCATCCCTCAAAGGTCTGCCACAAAGGGAAAAGCACCAGCTGTTCAAAACAGTTGTCAAAGCTCAACCACTGCTACCTCAACAGTTGTTGATCAAAGTAGCCCATCAACCACTGCTTCCACATCCTCAAACACTGCTGACAAAAGTCCTCAAACAGTGGATAAAAGTCAGCAGTTGTCCACGTCATTACCTCCTATTCCACCACCTTTTGAAGCCACTGCTGGATCATCAAAGTCCCCAGCAGTGGTTAGCTCAGATGATACACATTTGCAGCCTTCACCAACCAATGCTATCATACCATACCAAGGAGATTTAATCTTCTTGAGATCTCATCCACCTGATCAAATCATTGGCAACATAAATGAAGGGGTGCTCACAAGAAGCCAAACCCAAAACATTTATCTTTTTGCTGGTTTTCTATCACTCCATCAGCCAGTCAAGTACCAAGAGGCACTGAAAGACAACAGCTGGGTAGAAGCCATGCAAGAGGAGCTCCAACAGTTTAAAAGACAACAAGTATGGGAGCTTGTACCACTGCCAGAAGAGGTTAGTCCCATTGGCACAAAGTGGGTCTTCAAGAACAAAACTGATGAAAGGGGTATTGTTGTCAAGAATAAAGCCAGGCTTGTGGTTCAAGGTTACAGACAGGAAGAGGGGATTGATTATGATGAAACTTTTGCCCCTGTTGCAAGATTGGAAGCCATTAGACTGTTCCTGGCCTTTGCTGTCAACCACAATATGAAGGTGTTTCAAATGGATATCAAAAGTGCTTTCCTCTATGGTACAATTCAAGAAGAGGTATATGTTTGTCAACCTCCAGGTTTTGAGGATCCATTTTATCCAGATCATGTCTACAGGCTAAACAAAGCCTTGTATGGCCTGAAACAAGCACCAAGGGCCTGGTATGAAACTCTTTCCAACTTCCTACTCTCAAATGGTTTCAAAAGAGGTACCATTGATAAAACATTGTTTTTAAAATGGAGAGGGAAGGATTTAATGATTGTCCAGATTTATGTGGATGTCATTATTTTTGGAAGCACATGTAACTCAATGTGTGAAGAGTTTAGAGAACTCATGACAGCAGAGTTTGAAATGAGTGCAATGGGTGAGCTGCAATGCTTTCTTGGTCTCCAAGTCCAGCAATTGCAAAATGGAACTTTCATTCATCAAAGCAAATATGCTAAAGAACTTTTAACCAAATTTGATATGAATGATTGTAAACCATGCAGCACACCCATGGCAACAAATAAGCTGGACATGTCTGATGAAAAGGATGAGCTGATTGACCAAACACTTTATAGAAGCATGATTGGGTCTTTATTGTACCTAACTGCATCCAGACCAGACATCATGTTTGCAACATGTGTCTGTGCAAGAAGTCAATCAGCTCCCAGAAAATCAAATCTCATTGCTGTAAAAAGGATCTTTAGATACATAAAAGGTGCTCCCACACTTGGTATCTGGTATCCAGCTAATGGGAACATCAAGCTTTCAGGTTTCTCAGACAGTGACTTTGCTGGATGTCACACCACAAGGAAGTCCACATCAGGAGGGTGCCAGTTTCTAGGTGATTGTTTAGTTTCATGGCAAAGCAAAAAGCAAGCAGCTGTTTCAACATCCACTGCTGAAGCTGAATACATTGCTGCTGCAAGCTGTACAGCCCAACTCCTGTGGCTTCAAAATCAGGTACTGGATTTTGGTATCACTGCCTTGAAGACACCACTCATGTTGGACAGTCAGGCAGCAGAAAATATCATCAAAAATCCAGTTTCCCATTCAACCACCAAACACATCGACATCAGACATCACTTTGTGAGGGATTGCTATGAAAAAGGTTTGATTTCTCTGCATCATGTCCCAACTAAAGACCAGCTGGCTGATGTGCTCACAAAAGCACTTGATACAACCACTTTTGAAAGCTTGGTCTCTAGAATTGGGATGCTGAACATGGAATAACAAGCAACATCTTGTTTTTCTATGAATAAAAGCAACAAAATGTTTTCAGAAAATCAAAACTCCATCCTTAAAAATAGCTAAAAATGAAATTTTTCATTAAAATCCTTAAAAGTCTGCCATTAACCACTGATTGTTCAAAAGTCTGCTCTACTTCAAAAGTCTGTCCACTACTGAAAGTCAACCCCTGCTCTCTCATTCCTTTGATAAACTCTGTTGTTCAAAAGCAGTGTCTTATCCACTGATACGCTATCCACTGATAGTGAAAATCATCCACTGCTTTCATCCCACTGCCTTCATCAGTCACTTTCACAAAAGTACTGTCCTTCACTTTCACCAGGGGTTGTCACGTGGGCAGTACATATTAGTCAGACCTTTTGTAACGGCTGCCACCTCAGCATTCACTTTCTTCCCTATAAAATCCCCCACTCACCACCAAAACAGGGTTTTACTGTCGAATTGAATTCTTAAAAATTCTCTTCTCAAAGCAGTTTTTCTTCTCATCTCTCACAAATTTCTTCGATCATTCATCTTCAAAATGACAAAATCGAAGTCATCTTCAAAACCCTCCTCCAAATCATCTTCGAAAACAGCCTCTCAAAAGGCAATCTCCACTGAAATTCCACATAAACCATCTCACAATCTCCTGGGTCTTCTCACAAAACCAGGAACCACAAATGTTTTCAATTCCATCATTGATATCATGGCAAAATCAAAGTACAAAACTTTGTTCACCGCCGATGCACCAATCTATTTGGCGACCCAAAGGGAGTTCTGGAAGAATGCAACCCTTGAAAAACAAGGAGACTCTGCAACCACCATAAACTCTTCTATAAAGGGTAAAGCTGTCCAAATCACGCCACAATCCATTTCAGAGGTCTTTCAACTCGATGATCAAGAAGGTAAAATCTCTTTCACTAAAAACGAGTTGCAAACTGACTTCATTGAGAGAGGGTATGAAGCCACAATGATGAAGAAAATTACCTTAGAAAAAGGTTATTTTCCTTCTGCAACCAGATTTTTATTTCATACCCTCCTACTATGTGTTTCAAATAAAACCACTTCTTTCAATGAAATCCCTTTAAAGATTCAAAATCTGGGATATGCTATTCTTCAAGGAGAAAATTTTAACTATTCTCGGGAAATTTTTAAAGATTTGGTTAATAATGTTGCAACAAAATCATTCTTACTATTTCCAAGGTTTTTAAGTTACTATTTTTCAAAGAAATTCAGTAAGGATGATTTAGCTGTAATAAACCAAGGTGATTCTACTCAAATAAACAGTCTAACAACTGAAACTTTTTCAAGAATGTTAGCACCTTGCAAAACACAAGCAGAGGTGCCTGAGCAGATTTTAGCAGTTACAACTGCTCCTCAGGTATCTGCTGCTGAGCCCACTGCTCAAGGTGATCAAAGCAGCAGCACAACTGTTTTGCAACCCACACCTAAAATCACCAAAAAGCCAACAAAAAGAAAAACACAAAAACCCCCCAAAACCAACAAAAAGGCATCTCTGGAGGATGAGATACCAGAGCTCCTGCCAGTGACAACACAAAAGTCACAAGAAACCACTGTTGCTACTTCCTCACAGCAGTTGGTACAAATATCTCAACCTATAACCGAAACTCCTCCTGCTTCTTCACAAAAAGAACAGGTTGTACAAATAGGGTCTCCACATCATGATGCTCTGGAAACACTCGTTTCTATCATCCACAGCTCAATACCCAGGGCAAATCCACTTTCTACACCACCCTTCACATCCACAATTCCCCCACCAACTAAACTGCTGTTGGATGCAATTGATTTGAACTAGGCATTAACCAGTCCTTCTCAATCACCTATCAATGAGAATATGCCTCAACCACTGACTGGGTCTGCTGTATCAATCTTTGCTAACCCACCAACACAACCTGAGGAGGTTAGACCCCTTGAGTTACAAGTAACTCTTGGTGGTAATCCAAGTGAAGCAGCCACTACAAGTGTTACACCCACTGGGTTACATTTGGACAGTGGTTACATTAATAAGACTTCCTTGGAGGCAATTCCTTTTATAGCACCTCTGCCAACCACCAGTGGATTTATTTATCCTACTGGCAACATCAAAAGGTTGTCAAGTGTTGAAGGAAGAAGACCCCAGTACCAAGAAAAAGGGGCATCAGTGATTAATGTTTGGAGTATACTCCCTACATCTACCACTGATAAAACCACTGCTAGTGGGAAATCAGATGATCCCATTAACTTGGGTGATGGTTTAAAGTACCAGAAATTGACGGATCGTATTGCAAAGCTTGATAACTCTGTTGCAGAACTCAAAGATATGCTACAACAGGTGTTACAAGTTCAGAAGGTACAATCAACTGCTGTTCCACCTCAAGCACCTGCTCCACAAAGGGCACCTGCTACAAATGAGCTCTGGAATCTATTTCAATCTTTTCTCCAACAACAAGCACAATTAGCAGATCAGCAACATGAAAAACATGTACAACAGCTGAGAAATACAATGGAGTCAAGGTTCAAGAACACTCAGGCTGATTTAAAGGCTCTCAAAACTCAGATCTTGCATACCACTGGCACTGCTCCTCCAAAAGTACGCTACATTTATCAAATCCCAGAAGATAATGCCAAAAAGGGGGAGAAAATTAAGGAGTGGAAAAAGAAGGGTATAGAGGATGGTCTCTATCTTGAACCAGAAAATTCAAACATGACCAAAAAGATCCCTTTGCCAGATGGCAGCAAGAAAATTGATGTGACAACAAATGCACTAGCAGAAGCAGTTGCAAGTGTAAAAAGGGATAGAGAGGCCAAAAGGAAAGCCAGGGTGGACATAATGGATCATCCAGATCAGGGTACTTCTGGGTCAAAGGATCATGAAAATCCTGTTGAGGAAAAGAAGAAGCCTACTAGAAAAGTAAGGCAACCCAAATCCATTCCAACCAGACATTCAAAGTCTGCTAAAAAACCACCATACAAAACAGCTGATGCAACAGGAGTTACAAAAACTACTGCTTGCCAAACAGTTGTTCCATCAACACACACCACTTCAACACACACAACATCCACTGCTTTACCATCATCACCACCAAAAACAACACCTGCTGACATACAGCAGAAGACAGCAGATGTTATAACATCTGTTGTAATGACAACAGTGGTTGAAACACCAGTTGTTTCAACAGCTGTTTGTCAATCACAATCCACTGCCACTACATCTACCACCACTGTTCCATCCAAAACATCATCAGTCCCTCCTACAAAAAAGGAGAAGACTAATTCTCAAAGATGATGACAATTCACCACCACAAACATCTTCAAAATCTTTAGCACTTGTCACAATTCCAAAACCTGTTCCTCTCTCTTCAGTTAAAATGTACAAGCCCTTACCTCCTGCAGGTGTTCAATTTCCTCTTGAATTAGCAGCTGTTAGAGAAGAAATAAAATCTTTTTACTTTGAGGATGACCCTGCCAAAAGGAGTTTGCCATCAATAAAAGGATATCCCTGGCCTAAAAATGTTGATGAATATTTGGAAATCAAGGCCAAGCAAGCAGAGGATATCTCAAAGAAAAACACACAAGGGAAATCTGATAAAGAAATTGCACAGAGAAGTCAATATTTGCTCACACAAGTCAGATCCCTAGAGCAATTTGCAAAAAATGTTAGTCAACAAATTTCTGAAAGAGCAGCTGAAACTCTGAAGAAAGACTACATTGAAAGCATCATGGCTCACAAGAAGTACAAAGGAGAGAGATACATGTACAAAGAGTGGACTATTCCTGAACTTGAAAATGAAGCAGCAAGAATTCAAGACATGATAAAGGAAAGTCACTCACACTCCTCCCAACTGGGCAAAGTTTAGAAAGAATGTACCTGACAAACAGGAAGAGCTGAGGAGAATGAAAGAGGAACTGGTAGCAGCTGATTATGGAAACAAAAGATAAGTTGCTAGATGGAAAGAAGATGTGGTCAAGGCTACTTACAAAAAGTTGGAACAATTAAGAAAGAAAGATCCCACAGTTCCTCAAAAGCCTGACTATCCTGAAGCAGCGGTTTCAAAAAGACCATCAAAGCTGCAAATCAGGAGATCCACAGCTCCAGTTGGTGCTGCCATCTACAAAAGAAGGCCACAGAAACAGCTGATTGCTGAAACCATCAAAGAGTTAATGGAAGGTGAAGACCTTGGAAAAGAGGGTATAAAGAAAATGATCATGGAAACTCTTGGTTTGGATCAAACTGCAAGTACTGCTCAGCCAGTCATGAATAGGCCAGCCTCTCCAAATACTTCTGCAAATAAACATCTCCCAAGAAACCCACCAGGCTCAAAAATACAAAAGTGGGAAACTGACAAACAGACCTGCGTATTGACTTTGCTCAGGTCTGGTGGAGAAGTGGAGAAAATATCAAGGGAACAAGCTCTTGGCCTGAGTCTTGAAGATTTGCAGGATCTCCTTGATCTTCCACTTAACAGGGATGATGAAGATACAGATGCCCTAGACTTTGAATTACAATTTAAAGGTCAGATAAGGGAGCTGTTGATGAGGCAATAAAAAATTCCACAAATAATGAAGAGTTTTGGCATTATCTGTTCCAGGGGGAGATTGTTGGGATTGAACCCTATCAGAGGAACAGATAATTAAAGCCAAAACTGGATCAGAGCAGTGAAGCCAGAATAAGCAGATGTTTACATACAAATCTCTCCCCTTGAATGTGATTTCATATCTGCTGACCTCCTATCTGCTGATCTTGCAAAGTGCTGACCTACAACTGCTGCTTTGCATCTACTGCCCAAAGTCAAAGACTGATGGAAGACCAAAGCTCTGCTGATTCAATCTACTGCCTTGAGTCAAGTACTGCTGATCCGGATAGGCACTGCTGGGTTCACAGCAGTGGAAGGATGCAGCAGCTGTTTAAGTGTCTTTTATGTAAAGAAATGTAATAGCAGTAGTTAGTACATCAGAGTTTGTATAGATCAGAGGTTAGAGTTTGTTAGGAGGTTAGATGTCACTTTCATGGTGACGTCAGCTAAGATGCTCAGTGGTTTGCAAGTGCCTATAAATAGTTCAGTACTTTGTACTGTTCTATCAGCTCTTTCACTACATCGTCTTCTTTGCACGAACAAACTACTGAGCTCTGGCTGAGGGGGAGTTTGCATTCATTCATCAATCATTGTAATCGTTGTTGAAACAAATTCAATCTTTCGATTCATTGTGTAAAGATGTTTGATTAAAGTATTACTCTCGTTTGATTGTATGCAAAGTTTGTTTTCATCTTAATTCCGCTGCACAACTCTTTCATTTTCATCTTAATTTTCAAACAAAAATACAATAAAAAACAAACTCAGATCCAACAAATTTAAAAGTCAACAATTGTGACTGCTCATTTTTTTACTTTTAGTATTTGTCTTTTATTACCTTATTGTAATGTAATATTATTCTACTACTTAATCTCAACCATTTCATTGCTAGATCAGTGCTCCATATTCCTTCCAATCGTTCGCACATTTCTTTTTCACTTTGTACTTTATCGAGCCCCTATATATCTATATTGTATTATAATTAATACATATAAGGAGAATAAAAATGTAATTTTACATAGTTTTAAGTTTTTAGTAGTTATTACTTTTTAAACATATAATACAATCTTTAAATTAATTGTCCCTCACAATTTTTAAACGCCCATGATTTTTTTATACGCTAATATTTAAAAAAATACACCTAAAAAGTATTCTTTTATCTTTAGTTTAAGTATAGTATTGACGGAGTTTTTTTCTTATAAGAGTAAATTACAATTTTTGTCCTTTATCTATATACCATTTTGCAGGTGGTGTCTTTTGGCGCAAAACTTGACGAGTTTTGTACTTGATGTTTCAAAATCTTACACGGTATATCCTTTGAGCCTAAGCTAGTTAAATATTTTGGTTAAGTATGGTCACCCAAGAGTATTTTAGTCTTTTTACCCCATTTATTCAATATCATTTTCAAAAAATAAAAAAATATATTATTATTATACATACATATATATATCTGAAATCAACAACCACCTATCACCACCACCCACCACTTAAATCACCATCACCACCACCCTTTATCTCTATAACAAAAAAAAAAAACATGCAACAAATCCTCAAATTTTCCAAAAACCCCTTCAAACAATCACCCACAATGTCAAAACAAACCTACAAAGTATACTTGTGTTTTCGACGAAGGTTCCGGCTAGCCACTACCGAAGCTCCGTCGCAGTTGGTCACCATCCACAACCCACCACCACCTGCAAGTACCCCTAACATCACCTTCACTGTCGCTAACCTACCTTCACCATCCACCACAACCCACTACCACATCCACCGTCACAAACCCACCACCACATCCATATTCAACGTCCAAACCCCTCCGTCTCCACCATCTCAAGTCTGAGAAGGTTTAGCTTGTGATACAAAGAGAGAGAGAGAGAGAGAGAGAGAGAGAGAGAGAGAGAGTGTGTGTGCAAATTATTTTTTATTTATAAAACTTTTGTATTATTTTACACATTAGTCCCTTAATATAAGTTGTCTTACACAATAGTCTTTGTGAAAGTGAAATGAAAAGAATGTCTTCATGTGCAACGCACATGACCATACTTAACCAAAATATTTAACTGAGTTAGGCTCAAATGATATACCGTACAAGATTTTGAAACATTAAGTACACAACTCGTCAAGTTTTGCGCCAAAGGACAAAACTCGTAATTTTATCTTCTTACAAAATTTGTAAGAACCATTAAAATTTGTAAGGGCCACCTCTAATGGGATTTAATGAGCCTGAGTGGATGAGTTGGCAATATTTATATAGTTATTTTTATTATAATTTATAAGTATTAATAACAATTATTGTCACGGCCCCCGTCCTGGTTTCACCCGGTCCAGGAGCTGCGGGACAGAAACCCGTGGTATTTATTAGATGAGTTGATAGCGGAAGATTTAACAGGATCTTTTAAAACTTGAAATGCCTGATTAATTTATTTCTTAAGTCGGGATAAACCCCGTAATTTACAATAGAGGAATTTCACCAGGAAATTCCCTGATTTACAAAATATGTTTATTTGTTTAACCGAGCCACTACTTCAAGCTTTGTTAGTGCTCCGTAGCACTGTTCCTTGGTTCACAATAGTCACCTGAAACATGTTTTAAAAATATTTTATCAGCGGGGAAATACTGGCGAGTCACTCAAATTTGATAAAACGACACATAGTTATAAATTACAGCATAAGAGCGATTACAATGGCTTTTATCTTATTTTTATCTGGCGCCGTGTCACCTCCTGGTGACGATGGTCATACCACTATTGGGTCCTTTCACCCAAGTAGTGATGATTATCACTGTTAGGTCAATGAACTTAACCGTGAGAAATTAGTAATGTGCACAATACCCCACTAGCCAGTGATTAAGATAACCATGACTTAATCCCTGTAATTATAACCTTTGAAAATAACTTGGAGTATTGTAAAACATTATTGATAAAAAGAGAATGACTTACATCGCAGATTTAAACGGGCAGAGTTTAGCATACTGATTAGCCTTGTAACCTAAATTAAATAACAATGCATACGAACTAGGTCAGTAACTAATACAGCATTTACGATAACTCGCGAGATTAAAACCCTCACGACGAATGACAAAGTGCAATACTTAAACATCCATCGAATTCACGACGAATGACAAAGTATGGACCTAATGTGGACAGCACTTAAACATCCATCATTTAGTTTCAATCGATCGGACATTGAATCGTAGTAGCGATCGAGTTAATACCCTGTATCGTAGCAGCGTCTCCCTAATGTGAAAGTGATTTTCGAATTGGAGCAGTAGAACTTTGTTTTTAATCAAAACTTTCGACACAGAATGAAAGCCTGATGCCCAGACAATTTATAGCAAAAATTTGAGTCTTACGCGGCCCGCGTAAGCCTTAACAGGCTCTTACGCGGCCCGCGAGAGCCCCCTATGCGTAGATTAGGGCATCCGTGTCACACCTAGGTCTGCCATGTGGCCCTGAACGCTTATCTGGTCAATCCTGCTTTGATGCGGCCCACGTAAGCCTATGCTTACTCTTACGCGGCCCGCGTGAAACCTAAAAACCTTGATTTCTTAGTTTTTCATGCACGTTAAGGTTTCAGGGGTCCGGGTTTTCACTTACGGGTCGTTTTGGGACATTTTTGAAGGTCCTTACATCCTCTCCACCTTATTTAAAAATCTCTTCCTTGAGATTTACTGGAATAAGTGAGGGTACTTTCGCTTCATCTCCGATTCCAGCTCCCAGGTGTATTCGGGTCCTCTTTTCGAATCCCATTTGACTTTGACTAGTACTACCAGTCTTTTGTGTTTGAGAAACTGAATCTTTCTGTCTTCTATTTGCAGTGGCTTCTCAACAAATTTTAACTTCTCATTTACCTCTACATCTTGAAGAGGTACTACCAAGGATTCGTCAGATAAACACTTCTTGAGGTTGGATACATGAAATACGTCATGTACTCCAGCTAATTCTTCTGGTAGTTGTAAGCAATAGGCGACTGGCCCTATTCGCTGTATTACTGGGAATGGTCCTACGTATCTTGGACTTAGCTTTGCTTTCTTACCGAACCAAACTACTCCTTTCCAAGGAGAAACTTTTAAGAGTACCTTGTCTCCAATTTGAAACTCTAACGGCTTACGTCGATTGTCTGCATAACTCTTTTGGCGATCTCGAGCCGTTTTCAATATTTCCTTGAATTGAGTGATCTTGTCGGTGGTTTCTTGTACTATTTCAGGACCTGATAGTTGACTTTCTCCTATTTCTGCCCAACAGACTGGAGTTCTGCATTTTCATCCATATAGTGCTTCGAATGGGGCAGCTTCTATGCTTGTATGATAACTATTATTATAGGAGAATTCGATTAAGGGTAGGTGGTCATCTCAATTTCCACCAAAATCTATCACACATGCCCTAAGCATGTCCTCCAGGGTTTGGTTCGTCCTTTCACTTTGTCCATCTGTTTGAGGATGGTGATGTATTGCAAAATACATCTTTTATTCGTGTAAAGTTTGTATAGTTTTCGTTATATTTAGTTTTGTTTTTCGTTAGAATATGCATACTATTGATCAAATCGTGTTTCGCAGGTCTTGATGTTTAAATATGCGAGAAACCGAGTGGAATGAGTAAAAATATTGAAGTGTCAAGTCTTGGAGCATGTTGGAAAGGTCGAGGAGTTGAAATAGAGTTAAAGAGCTGAAAATCACTCTCTGGCACCCCATCACCCACTAAGCAAGTCTGTGGCACCCGGCGAGAGACTGAAGGTAGTACATGAGGAAAAAAACAAGGTGGCACCCCGCCACCCATTCCTAAGTGGGTGGCGCCCCGCCAGAAGGCTGTTGCTGGCAGATTTATTCGAATTTAATGAAAGGGTGTTATGGAAAGTCATATAAATACATCTTAAGCTTGGAAAAAACCCTAGTTCGAATTGAGACTTCTTTTGGGCGACTTGGGAGCATTCTTGGCAAGCAATCGGGGATTTGAAGGCGTAGGAATCATTGGTACGAGTCAAGGGCGAAGAATCGAAGATTATATCGGGTTTTCTAATCCCTTGTTTTGTAACACCTCGAAAATTCACGTCCTATAATGTGTAGACACGTGTCAAACGTTTAAACGTGTGAAAGGATATTATAGAAGGACTAAAGTTGACAATCATGGAAAGTATGTGGATATATGTATTCTAAATGTCAACAGTGAATAAATATATTGTATATTAGCCCTACAAGATGCTCATACCTTCAAACGAATAAATCATGGATCATACGGAGCTAAAAGTGAGAGATTACAAACTACAGGGGCTAAATGTGTCAACATGTTTAAGTTATACCTCTGAGTGACCTTTTGACAAACCCGAAGCTTTGTACCGGTTAATTATGCTCACTAGAATGCACGATTTAAATTTCGTAAAGTTTCGTTATCGTATGAGAAAGTTATGACCAAATTCGTGTGCGAAGGGTTAAAGCGTAAACGTTGGAAGTTAGGACTTTTCGGGTAACAATAAAGTTAACCGGGGACTTAACAAAGTGGGTATATGTTTTAAAGCCCTTATAGATCAATTATGAGGGTTCATAATGCAAGAAACAAGTGCCTAATCGAATTTTGAAGAGCCAAGGATCAAAATGAAATAAATCAAAAATTCTGATCAGAGTAGGCCTAGCGCGACGCGAGGCCCTGGGGGGGGGGGGGGCTTAGCGTCACGCGAGGGGTTCCCAACTCCGACTTCTTTGGGTTTTTGCCTGCTGAGTGCAATCTGATCGATTTTATCCGATTTACCACATAAAGGGCGACCCCTAGACACCCCCTAAGCACTAGGAACATGTGTTGATCAGTTGTGGTGGGTTGTAGACTCATGTGTCAAAGAATTGTGGTGGATTAAACACTATATAAAGGCCATGATATGCACCATTGTTCTTCACACCTTCCTCTTGCAATCTGATCATTTCTGGAGCTCCAAGGCACTCTCAAGTGATCACTAATCAAGCTTAGGACTTTTGTAAGTTTGCTAATCCTTCTTTAATTGAGTTTAGCTTAGTTATTTAGCTAAAAGTCAAACCGTCGTAATTACGGTTTGACTTCGAGATAAATTAATAATGGCTCAGTCAAATCTTGAATTAAAAGTAGTTATAAGTTGGTAATTATGTGGGTAATAAACCCTTAAAAGGGTTCCCCCTGATTCCCACTCTAACCAGGTCAAATGTCGGGTAAAACTTGTATTTAAAAAGTCAACAGAATGTGTAAATTACAATTTATGCATAATTAGCAATGTAGAACACATACAACCTATTTGATCATTAATATAACTTGGTAATTAGTGTAAGAACATGTCTAAACATGTTCAACCCGACAACTTCCTGTTTAGACCCGGTTCGGAACCGAAAGTCGCATAGTTTGACTTATACTTTGACTTTCAGTTCTAACCCGTTATGGCATGTTTTAGAAATGTCTTAGAGCTTTATTTGGACCAGGTTACATGCTAGTATAACCCTCTGTGATTATACACCTCGGATTATTAGTTATCCAATTAATTCGCATGATTCCGTTAATTGCTCATATGTTGACCATTATGCCCTTATTACCTTAAAACGTGATTTTTGGAAATGTAAAAGAGTAGAAACTTTAATTACTGATATTTAAACTTGCATACAAAATTTGACATCAGTTTGAGGTGTAGGTTAAGAGTTATGCTCGTTAGCGTAAAATTAAAGTTTTATGTTAATTAAACGGCGTATTTAGCGTATAGCCAACTTAAACATACTTTTTGATAGCAATCTCTTTAACCACTGATGTAATATATTATGTTGGGATTTTTAAATATTTTTAATTAATTTTAGGCTGAGCGTAACTCATAGTCGTAGGCTTAATCCGGTAATTGTCGGTTTTGCCCTTACGGGCCATAAAATGAGTTTTACATATCTAAACGACTCCAAACATTTTGCTACTGATCACATATGATAAATAAATTATTTTAAGCCTTTTGGAAATATAAAAATATCAGATTTAAGTATCGAACCCGGAAACGGCCTCTAATCGCCTTTTTTAAGCGTTTTTAACGCATAGTATGTACTAAAACTATTTTAAACATACCAAGGGTGATACCTACTGATATATGAGGCAAATTATAAAATTTTAATAGTAAGCAAAGGATGATAAACTCAGACTTCAGTTTTGAGCTTTTCGGCTTATGTGAAATTACCAAAATACCCCTATGGGGGGCATAGTTTGGTTCAAATTGATAAATTTCACATATATGCTTTAACCTACTGATATAACTTAGCAAATTGAGTATATTTGCTGATTACATCAGGCCTGTAACTCAGGTTAGCATTTAAACTCTTTTACAACTTTTAAAATGACCAAACTACCCCTACGGGGCATAGTTTGTGTTTAAATTCGTTTCGGGCATAATAAAAGACACCTTATTGATGTCACAACATATTTGGAGCATATTAACTTCGGAAACCTATAAATGGCCCTCATTATTACCCGTTACGCTTATTACGCGTTCGGTTCGGTTTATGTAACAAGTTTACATAAATTAGCCGAAACGGGTCAAACCTTATCGGTTTTATCTCAAAATACAGAATGTGCATGAAGGAACCATATTAAACAAGTCTCTGAACTTGTCGGGTCTAAATCACATTCTATCCGGTCTTCGCTTAATCGTGCGTACGAACCGTATCTTTAAAACTAACCGGTCTAAGCTTAAGCTTAATTAAAGACCCGTTAGAATTCTAATAGGTTATTATAAACCTTTGTTCCAGAATAGGAGACCGGTAAAAGCTACCTACATTTTTCTTATGGTGATTTATACATTGCTCAGGTAAATACTTTTAACTTATGTTCCCTATACGGGCTTGGGTTACGGTATATAGCATACCGCTTGATCGGGCATCAAATCTTCCATCGTTGGGTGGTTAATTGAACAATTTGATCGGCTCGTTTAAACAGTCTTGTTACTTAAAGCCTTTGGGGGGGTTAATGACCATGTCCCGGATATCCTTGGCATCATTTTACGAAATGGCCACGACTTAAGCGCGGGGTGTAGGCGTACACCCGTCAGTGCACAAAAGAATAATGTGGTGTGTCTATTGATCTTTAACCCGGACAAGATCCGGGCTACTGAACGCACAAGGAACATGTAATTCGTTCACAAGATTATAATATTAAATAATTCTCCCAAGTTAAATAAAATGTTTATGCCATGTGCATCCAAACCAATTTTCAATCATTTTCCAAAATGAGTCAGTTGAATGTATTTACCAGTGTAAACTGACGTATTTTCCCAAAAAGATTAAATGCAGGTACTAAGCGTAATTGGCTGGGATTTCTCCTTAGCATCATTAGAAGTCTCGCAAGCTTAAGATGCCTGAAGTCTGTTGAACTATAAATTTCATTTTTATTTTCGATCCTTCTGTGGATAAACTTCCGAATATTGTGACATTTGATATTACAATATAAAATTCGGTTGTATCATATTTTAAATTTGCTTCCGCTGTGCATATTGATTATTGTGTTGTTTGACTATTATGTTGCCAACCACGTCACGATACTCCCCCACCAGGCCCACCGGTGACACGTGGAATTCGGGGTGTGACAGGTTGGTATCAGAGCCAACACTGAGTGAATTAAACACTAGCCTTTTGTGTTTAATCTCAGTTACACAATTGCACAATTCTAAACTTTCGAGTCTAGACATATAACATATGACAAATTCCACTTTGTTTGTGTTGTCCTTTATTTTGCATATATATATATTTTTTTGTTATCTCATGCCATATTGACAGGATTAACATAATGGCGCCAAGATTCTTCAGGAGAAGAGGAAGAGGCAAGGGGCCAATCACCGCCCCCAATGATAATGAAGCTGGACCGTCGAATGTGCGAGCTCCGTCTACTACCGAGAGTGACGACCCTCGGCAGAATAGGAGGAACTTGTTTGAACCAGCCAGACGATCAGTATCACACAGCTCTACACCTCCGGTTCAAAACCCTTATGGGCCACAACCGGAGTACGAGCCCAACAACCCTCAGCCTTCGTATATACCCTTACAGCGATCCTTATCGCATCATTCCTTCGGGGACCCCACACCTGTTTTCAGGGGCCGGTTTAACCCGGCCAATTACATCCAAGAACCCGTGGGTTTTAACCCACTGGGGCCAGAAGATCACTACTCCGGAGATCACGCGGATGACATGGACAAGGATACGGACCCCGTCGAACCTGCCAGTGGTACGCCAAACCATCCAATCGAGATCTCCGACGGATCTTCTTTCCACGGATCACCCTACGGTGGTCCAGACAGTTTTCAAGCTTTGTTCAACAGGCACAAGTGGTACTATACACCTCCTCACCATTCGTCGCCTCAGCAGCAGCAGCCGCAACAACAACAGAATCCCTCTGTGGATTCCAGATTCGTGGCAGTCACGCCACCGCCTCCACCGTCGCCAGTGCAACCGGCACCTCCGCAACCGCCAAGGCGAAGGAGAACCGGTGCGCGCATGTCGTCACGAGCAGGGGATTTCCATTTCAGCTCCCCACGTCAATCCAGTGGCAGCCACTATCCGCCACATCAGGAGGACCCACAAATGGGTGGACCCTCTAACCCAGCTGTACCACAGCCACCGCCGATGGGTTTTGACAACCCAATTCCAGCATATACGGGTTCCATGGCGTATAACCCGTTTGAACCACCGACTCACCACAACTATGGTTACGCGGAGGCCGACCCGTACATGGTAGCAGCTAACTACAACACCCAAGGACCCTATGGAGATCCATGGGGAGTAGGGTACCCAACACATGGGTACCAGATACCTCCTAGGCCTATTATTCAGACTCAATCGCAGCCGCCTAGGTTCTCCCCACCTGAGCATGAAGAACTCCTTCAGAGGTTAAATCAGGTTGAACGGGAAGTTCTCAGAGACCGCAGGGAGAGACAGACTTTCTTCCAAGGATTAACAAGCTTGATCAAAGGGAAGAGCAAGAAGGATCATTGAATCCTTCCACTGTTGTTTTTCCTTGTATCAGTTGAGCCCCTGCGTGGGCCTGTAATTGCTGTATTTGTTTAAGCCCCTGCGTGGGTATGTATGTGTGTTTGTTTTGACCCCTGCGTGGGTCTATCTTCCGTTAACCCCTACGAGGGTATGATGTTTTCTTAAAGTCCCTGCGTGGACTAGTTTGTTTGTTTAAGGTCCCTGCGTGGACTATTATGTTTGTTTAAAGTCCCTGCGTGGACTAGCATATTGATTGACCCCTGCGTGGGTAAATTGTTGTTGAAAAAGACCCGTTTAGGGCAGCGTGTAATATTATAATAAATTTAAATGGAATGGATGTTTTATAAATTTCATGTTTGCCATTATGTGCATATATAAATTATAAATGAAATAAATAAATTAAAATCATTCCTTTTGAAATAATTTGCCTATGCAATTATTAATTAAGAATCTTAAAGTGTGAAACCTAGCCTTTGGGTCATTATAAGACCGGGCCAAGATGGTAAGACCTGTTCAAAAGATTCAAATCCAAGTTAACATCTGAAAACATGTTAACACTCCTGGCAGACGTGATTCGTTAAAATCACACGTCATTTTAATGATCTCTGAATCATGGGTTAAGATCATCGATTAAGATGATCATATTTTTACCATACGTTGGTAATATAATGCCTACGGGCCTTGCTCATTTCTACATGAGCCAAAAGACAGTGGTAGCGATGACTCCCTGTCCGAAAAAGGTAATAAACTATATTCAAACCTTAAAAGGTTTGATTATCTGAAATCATAGCTTATAATTTATAAATGTCCTTGTGACTAGGCCTTTTGTGCCACAAATAAAACTGTTATTGTTTTATAATTAGGATAAATTATAATAGAAATCCTAAATAAATATGATTTATAAATTAACCAATTATGGTCTCTGTACCATGGTTAATGAATTGCCATAAAAGACAATTCCATGATAAACTCCCAAATAAACTATTGTCCTTGTTTTCTGCAACAGTTCAATTTAAATGGCTAACTCAGACGAGATTAATAGCCATCCCGTGGAGGAGAATGATAACGCCCAAATTACTTTGACGGGTGCTGAATTGAAAGCGCTAGTTGATGGCGCAGTTACAAGGGCCTTGGAACGGCAGTACGAAGATTATAGTGGGACTCAGAGTAGGACCCTATCTACGCCGCACTCAAAGCCCAAAACACACTCTGAGGCTCACAGCAAGCCACCTCCCAAAAATGATGGACCCAAGAAAGATGGTGATGATCGTTAGTCCACCAACCATCAAAGTGTCCCATCTCAGCAGATAGTGCTGAATCAAGAACCCCGTAACAAGGGTTGTTCCTATAAGTACTTCGTGTCTTGTAAGCCTAGGGATTTTACTGGGGAAAAGGGAGCCGTCGACTGCATGACGTGGTTAGACGAGATGGACACGGTGGTAGATATCAGCGGATGCGCTGAAAAGGATGTGGTTAAGTTTGTGTCGCAGTCCTTTAAGGGTGAAGCTTTAGCATGGTGGAGATCTCTGATTCAAGCCACCGGGAAAATCCCATTGTACAATATGTCATGGGATCAATTTGTTGCCCTTATCAGGGAAAATTACTGCCCTTAGCATGAGGTGGAGAAGATAGAATCTGATTTTCTATCATTGGTGATGAAAAACCTTGACTGTCAAGCTTACCTAACGAGCTTCAACACGATGTCCCGGTTGGTTCCATATCTAGTAACCCCGGAGCCAAAAAGAATAGCTCGTTTTATCGGCGGTTTAGCCCCGGAAATCAAGGCTAGCGTAAAAGCTTCTCGGCCAGCTACCTTCAGGTCTGTAGCTGACATATCTTTGTCACTTACTCTGGATGCGGTCCGACAAAGATCGCTGAGAAACAAAGAGGCTGAGAAGAGAAAACGTGAAGATGATGGTTCACGTAGATCGAACAAGAAACACCGTGGGAACGGTGACAACAAGAAAGGATCGGAGTCAAGGAAGGATGGGCATCACTCTGGTGAGAAGCCCAAATGCAAAATTTGCAAGAAACAACACTATGGAAAGTGCAGACTTGAGTCGAACTCACAGACTCAGTCAAAAACCTATGCTTGTGGTATATGCAAGTCCACGGATCACAAAACCTTGGATTGCAAGAAGATGAAAGACGCAACGTGCTACCGTTGCAATGAAAAGGGCCACATTAAAACCAACTGCCCTAAGTACACCAAGAAGCCCGAAGAGGCCAAGAAGACCAATGCTAGGGTCTTCAGAATGGACGCAAAGGAAGCGGTTCTAGACGACAACATTATTACAGGTACTTTCCTTGTAAATGATGTCTTTGCAAGAGTACTATTTGATTCAGGCGCTGATAAGTCGTTTGTAGATCGTAAGTTTTGTGAATTGCTGAAATTACCTGTCAAAACCTTAAAAGTAAACTATGAGGTGGAGTTAGCAGATGGCACCCTAGAAACCGTCTCTACTGTGTTAGATGGATGTGTTATATCCATTAAGAACCATTCTTTTCCTCTGTCTCTACTTCCCTTTAAGTTGGCCGGTTTTGACATAGTTCTGGGTATGGACTGGTTATCTTATAACCAGGCCCAAATTGTCTGTAACAAGAAACAAGTGGTAATAAAGACTCCGTCTGGTGAATCACTTACCATTCGGGGAGATACCTAGTATGGGCTGCCTGAGCAAGTGACTATGCTCAAGGCTTCCAAGTGTTTGAAGAAGGGGTGTGTCGTCTACATGGCGCAAATGATTATTGATGAGCCTAAACCGAAGATAGAAGACATCCCTGTCATTTCGGAATACCCAGAAGTTTTTCCGGAAGAACTACCTGGTTTGCCACCAGATAGGCAAGTGGAATTCAGGATTGATATCATCCCCGGAGCAGCACCTGTTGCTAGAGCACCATACAGATTGGCACCCACAGAAATGAAGGAGTTGAGGACGCAGCTAGATGAATTGCTGGCTAAAGGTTTCATTAGACCTAGTTCATCTCCTTGGGGAGCGCCAATCCTGTTTGTCAAGAAGAAGGATGGGTCGATGCGTCTGTGCATCGACTATCGTGAGCTTAATAAAGTCACGATCAAGAATAGGTATCCTTTGCCCAGGATCGACGATCTGTTCGATCAGCTTCAAGGGGCAAGTTATTTCTCGAAGATTGATTTGAGGTCAGGCTACCATCAGTTGAAGGTTAAAGATGAAGACGTTCACAAGACTGCATTTAGGACTCGTTACGGTCACTACGAGTTCCTAGTGATGCCTTTTGGGCTCACTAATGCACCAGCCGCGTTCATGGATCTCATGAATCGCGTCTGCAAGCCTTACTTGGATAAATCCGTCATTGTTTTCATTGACGACATCCTCATCTACTCAAAGAACCAAGCTGACCATGAGAAGCACCTTCGATGCATTCTGGAATTACTTCAGCAGGAGAAGCTCTATGCCAAATTCTCTAAATGTGAATTTTGGCTTCGTGAAGTCCAATTCCTTGGACATGTGGTTAGCGAGCGTGGTATCCAGGTGGATCCCACTAAGGTTGAAGCCGTAATGAACTGGCAAGAGCCAAAGACGCCTACAGAGATTCGTAGCTTCCTGGGATTGGCAGGATATTACAGGCGTTTCATTGAAAATTTTTCAAGGATTGCTGCACCCCTAACCTCCTTAACTAAGAAGAAGGTTAAGTTTGTTTGGGACCCTAAGCAGCAAGAATCCTTTGATATTCTGAAGCAAAAGTTGAGAAACGCCCCAGTACTGACATTGCCAGATGGAATAGAAGAATTTGTGGTTTATTGTGATGCTTCGCACACTGGCATGGGGTGTGTGCTTATGCAGAAAGGCAAAGTTATTGCCTACGCTTCACGACAATTGAAAGTGCATGAAAAGAATTACACCACCCATGACTTGGAGCTGGGTGTCGTTGTATTCGCACTAAAGCTTTGGAGGCACTATCTATATGGTGTCAAGTGTGTGATTTATTCTGATCACAAGAGCCTCCAACATCTGTTTAATCAGAAGGAATTAAATATGAGGCAGCGCCGCTGGATGGAGACTTTAAATGATTATGATTGTGAAATCAGATACCATCCCAGCAAGGCGAATGTAGTCGCCAATGCCTTGAGTCGAAAGGAGAGGGTGAAACCTATCCGAATCAATGCCAAGCGCATGGAGATAAAGAACAGTTTGATTGAAAGGTTGTTAGCTGCACAGAAGGAAGCTGTGCTAGAAGCTAACTATCCTAATGAAAAGTTAGGAGTGACTGAGGAGCAGTTATCTCTTAGCAAGGACGGACTTCTGAAATTGAATGGACGAATATGGGTTCCAATATATGGAGGACTTCGTGATGTTATCCTCCAGGAAGCCCATAGTTCCAAATATTCCGTTCATCCTGGAGCTGATAAGATGTACCAGGATCTAAGGGCAAATTATTGGTGGATAGGCTTGAAAAAGTCTGTAGCCGCTTATGTAGCAAAATGCTTGACATGTGCACAAGTCAAAGCAGAACATCAGAAACCGTCAGGTTTGCTACAACAGCCTGAACTTCATACGTGGAAGTGGGAAATGGTGACGATGGATTTCATCACCAAGTTGCCAAAGACAAGGAAAGGCAATGATACAATATGGGTTATAGTTGATAGACTGACTAAGTCAGCTCATTTCTTACCCATCAAGGAGACTTATAGCTCCGATATGTTAGCCCAGTTATACGTAGATAAGATTGTAGCCTTACATGGCATACATGTGGCTATTATCTCTGATAGAGATACTAGGTACACGTCACATTTTTTGAGGAGTTTCCAGCAATCTTTGGGCACACGTTTGAATTTTAGTACGGCTTACCATCCTCAGACCGACGGCCTGAGTGAGCGTACTATTCAAACGTTGGAAGACATGCTTCGTGCATGTGTGATTGACTTGAGTGGTAGTTGGGATAAACACCTACCACTAATTGAGTTCTCCTACAACAATAGCTACCACACCAGCATAAAGGCTGTGCCTTTCGAGGCCTTATACGGTGGAAAGTGTAGAACGCCAGTTTGTTGGGCGGAAGTTGGAGATGTCCAATTATCAGGACCAGAGATAGTGTTCGAAACAACGGACAAGATTGTCCAGATTCGTGACCGTCTCAAAGCTGCCCGGGATAGGCAGAAGAGTTACGCTGATCCAAAGCGTAAAGATTTTCACTTCGAAGTGGGTGACAAAGTCCTACTTAAAGTGTCACCCTGGAAGGGAGTGATGCGGTTTGGTAAGAAAGGCAAGCTAAGCCCGAGATACATAGGACCTTTTGAGGTTATCGAACGTGTCGGGTCAGTTGCCTATAAGTTAAACTTACCGGAAGAGCTCAGTGGAATTCACAATGTGTTCCACATCTGTAATCTGAAGAAGTGCTTCGCTGATGAATCACTGGTAATACGGCATACAGATGTGCATATAGATGAGAGCTTAAAGTTTGTGGAAAAACCTTTGTCGATTGAAGATCGACATGTAAAGAAGCTTCGAAGGAAGCATGTACCTATTGTAAAGGTCAAATGGGATGCCCGTAGAGGTCCCGAATTCACGTGGGAGGTTGAGTCCACGATGAAAGAAAAGTACCCTTATTTATTTCAGTAAATCTCGGGTCGAGATTTATTTTAAGGGGGTGAGGATGTAACACCTCGAAAATTCACGTCCTATAATGTGTAGACACGTGTCAAACGTTTAAACGTGTGAAAGGATATTATAGAAGGACTAAAGTTGACAATCATGGAAAGTATGTGGATATACGTATTCTAAATGTCAACAGTGAATAAATATATTGTATATTAACCCTACAAGATGCTCATACCTTCAAACGAATAAATCATGGATCATACGGAGCTAAAAGTGAGAGATTACAAACTACAGGGGCTAAATGTGTCAACATGTTTAAGTTATACCTCTGAGTGACCTTTTGACAAACCCGAAGCTTTGTAACGGTTAATTATGCTCACTAGAATGCACGATTTAAATTTCGTAAAGTTTCATTATCGTATGAGAAAGTTATGACCAAATTCGTGTGCGAAGGGTTAAAGCGTAAACGTTGGAAGTTAGGACTTTTCGGGTAACAATAAAGTTAACCGGGGACTTAACAAAGTGGGTATATGTTTTAAAGCCCTTATAGATCAATTATGAGGGTTCATAATGCAAGAAACAAGTGCCTAATCGAATTTTGAAGAGCCAAGGATCAAAATGAAATAAATCAAAAATTCTGATCAGAGTAGGCCTAGCGCGACGCGAGGCCCTGGGGGGGGGGGGGGGGCTTAGCGTCACGCGAGGGGTTCCCAGCTCCGACTTCTTTGGGTTTTTGCCTGCTGAGTGCAATCTGATCGATTTTATCCGATTTACCACATAAAGGGCGACCCCTAGACACCCCCTAAGCACTAGGAACATGTGTTGATCAGTTGTGGTGGGTTGTAGACTCATGTGTCAAAGAATTGTGGTGGATTAAACACTATATAAAGGCCATGATATGCACCATTGTTCTTCACACCTTCCTCTTGCAATCTGATCATTTCTGGAGCTCCAAGGCACTCTCAAGTGATCACTAATCAAGCTTAGGACTTTTGTAAGTTTGCTAATCCTTCTTTAATTGAGTTTAGCTTAGTTATTTAGCTAAAATCAAACCGTCGTAATTACGGTTTGACTTCGAGATAAATTAATAATGGCTCAGTCAAATCCCGAATTAAAAGTAGTTATAAGTTGGTAATTATGTGGGTAAAAACCCTTAAAAGGGTTCCCCCTGATTCCCACTCTAACCAGGTCAAATGTCGGGTCAAACTTGTATTTAAAAAGTCAACAGAATGTGTAAATTATAATTTATGCATAATTAGCAATGTAGAACACATACAACCTGTTTGATCATTAATATAACTTGGTAATTAGTGTAAGAACATGTCTAAACATGTTCAACCCGACAACTTCCTGTTTAGACCCGGTTCGGAACCGAAAGTCGCATAGTTTGACTTATACTTTGACTTTCAGTTCTGACCCGTTATGGCATGTTTTAGAAATGCCTTAGAGCTTTATTTGGACCAGGTTACATGCTAGTATAACCCTCTGTGATTATACTGTCACACCCTGGCTTTGCGGAAGCGTGGTTAATTTTGGTGTGACTTCTTAATACCATAGCTTAACCATAACAAAGCTATATGAAATAAAATCATGCAAGATCATCCGTTGATTTAAGTTTTAAAACCAGAGTAACATACCATTGTCTTAAAGACTTACAACATCATAACATAAAACTTTGTCTTGATAAACATAAACATCAATATGAGCTAAACGCAGTTTAAGATTTGTGACTTGTCCAGGAAAGAGTCACATTTCCTAAACTGGGATGACCTTGGAACCCTTATGCAGCGGGAAAACATAACATACCGTGCCAGATCCAGTTAATTTCCTGAAATACATGTAAGTTGAAAAATCAACAATAATGTTGAGCGAGTTCATGTGTAAGTGAGTATGTAAAACACTTGTAAGTATAAAAGTTCCCTGGTATGTAGCAGTGTAAGGAAAAGAGATCACCAATGGTTTGCAAGGCCATTAGCATGTGTGAAATGCAAGTAGGAAGACTCAACCTAGCAGATTTTTGCGTCGGGTACAAAGTCACTCAAGGTCCGTTCTGTTGGTCCTCTTAGAGGTCCGTTCTGTTGGGCCTAGAGTTGGGCTCGCTACACCCAGATAGATCTACCGCTTACGTCCCTCGGTGTTTCTGCCTACCCATTCACATGATCTAAGTAGTAAACCTCCTTACGTTAACATACCGTGTATAAAGTACTTGTAATCAAAGTAACATGTATTTCACCCCCGCAGTTAAGAAAACTGAAAACAGTTAGAGAAAAAGGGGACATGAACTCACAGTCGGTGCGTCTCTACCAAGTACTCCAAATCAGAAAGCTGTGCGACGACCTACAAGTGCTAATTCTATTAGACGGACGGCCGTGCCTTAGCTTTATAGTTTAAGTCTTTGGGAAATAGTTAGACAACTATTTCGTGTTTACGTTCTGTATATACTTGGTAGTTAATCTCCTTCCCAAGGATGGGGGATTCAATACATGTGCGTTCAAATTATATCATTAAGTCTCACTTAATATACATATATTTCCAATTCCAAAATATAAGTATTTTTCTCAAAAATATTATATTTTCATTTCACATAATTTTTCTCCAATAATACGTTGTTAAAATACACGTTCATAAATATTTCCTTAAGTGCGTAAGTTACGTTTTATCAATCGAGTGGTAATATAATTACCGGTGTAACTTGTATATTTATGGTGAAAGCGTTCGTATTATTTTGGATTCGTTAACGTTCGTAAATATTATTTTTACTCTAAAAATAATATTTATGTATTTCACAAAATAATCATAAACAGTGTGTGAAAAATATATATATTTATCACGTTAAATTTTGTGAAAATCCCACCTCCGAATATTTAGTAAATAAAGTCATGGCGAAATTTATGTTTCGAAAACATGTCAAAAATAATTCTAACACTTGTAGTGTAAATAGTTCTAAGTGTTAGGTTTTTAGAAAAATTTCGCCAGAGTTTCCTCTGTAACTGGAGGTGGCCACGCTTTCAAGCGTATCATTTTCTTTAACAAATCAACTCAACAATTTTCTTTATTTGATCAGAACAACTTTTATCACAACAGCAAATCAACATATGTGTAAATTGCCAAAAATTACATGAACTTGCAGTTTTTCCCAAAACTGTGGTGTAAACCCCTTAAATTTAGTAGATCTCCATATAAGGTAACTTGATCTTGTAAAAAAAAACCTCGTTTTTAGAGAAAATCCGTCTTTACAACTTCCCGTCATCTTTTACAAAAACTGTTATTTTGTCGGTTCTTTTCTTTTCACAAGTGTTTACACACTTGTGGTTTATAAAAATCATGCTTGTTAGTGTAAGATCCATCTTTTAAAATACATGATTTCTTTGATACGTGGTTCTTTGAAAATACCACTTGCAGATGCGTAGATCCGCTAGTTTTAAACACTATTGTACAAGTTAAAACACTTTTACACAAGTAAAACATTTTTACACAAGTTCATGTTTCATGTGTGGTAGAGTTTCACCTTTTAACCCTTGTTACTTCTAAAATAGCTTTGTGTCATGATTCAAGAACATGACTATACCGGGTTAAACGATGATCCGAGCTACCACAACATAGATCGGGTCTAAATAATCACACATTTCAAATACTACAACATTTACACAACATATAAGCTATTAACCACCATTTTTCATGTTTTTAGTAGACTTTTGTGCATCATCTTGCATGTTAACGAGTTTTATCCGATAAAAATCCTTTTAACCACTTTAGATTAGTTCAAATATGAGTTTTAAGCATTATACCTCTAGCTCAAGGCTAGGGAAGGATCTTGACGAAAATGGCGTGGATAAAAGCTAGAGAAGGAGGTCCTTCGCGTTCCGCTTGCTCCAAGCTTCCTAATACGAGACCCTTGATGCTTGTAGGTGCTTGAAATATGAAGATCAAGATCGAAAGTATGATGGGTGGAAGAGGGGTGTTCGGCCGAGAGTGAAAGGGAGCAAGAGAGAGAGGTGTGAAGTGTTGTGTTTAGTGAAAGATTATGTGTGTAATTAGATGAACTTATAGGCAAAGTTATAGAGTTATTATCCAATGGTTCTTGTGTAGGCTAGATATTAGACAAAGGAGATTTGCTTAATCAATAAGTACATGGGGGTGGTCACTATGTGACCGATTCGGTTGGGGGGGGGGGGTACCTAGTTCGAAACCAACCAATTAGTTAGGCATAGTTTGGTTAAGTTAAGTAATCAACTCGGTTACTTGTATGTTATGTGTTATAGCGGGTGTTAGGGTATGCGGGGACCCTAACTGGCTCAGAAAAAGAGTAATAATGAAAATAACAATATTTTCATGTCCCGGGTATAGTCCGGTTGTTCGGTTAGATAGTAATCCGTTAAAGTGCTTAACAAAGCTTAAAGTGTCGTTAATGTTATTTTTAGTGACACAACTTAATTCCGACACTTTGGAAAGTGTCTAGTAATATTTTTCTCATGTTCTGGCACTTTACTAGTCAGCTAGAAGCTGGATTATTTATTAAAGTGCTGTGTTTTGTGCTTAGAGTACGTTTTAGGCACATCCAGTCATTGTAACTTATTCCTAGAGACGCAGTTCCACAACCCTTGGATCCCTACACTCACCACTAGTGTAGCAAAATATCTTAGGCTCTTATAGGCCTTGGAGGCAGTGTATGCCTGATGCTGGCTTTATCAGCATGTTCAATAGGTTATCCGCTATTGTGCTACTGTGCTTTTTGTGCATCATGGTTGTCACTAGGGTTCAGCATGTAAATAATGTAGTGACGATAAGTAAAGTATGATGCAAGTAAGTACATGTATCAGATATCAAGTAGCAGTTCATCAGCTAGTTCAAACGAGCACAGTAATTAAGCAGTAATTAATCATTAGTTAAGTCGTACGGATACCTGGTTTAGTGCGGGTTGTCACATTCTCCCCCCGTTAAATAAATTTCGTCCCGAAATTTAAGTTCTGCTTGTAGATGCAGGGTTCTTAGGAAAAAGGTGGGGGTATTTCTCTTTCATCCGGTCCTCACGTTCCCAGGTGAACTCAGGACCATGTCTGGCATTCCAACGAACCTTGACGAGCTTGACACTGCTCCGGCGGGTCTTGTTAACTTTCCAATCCGTGACCTCAACAGGTTCTTCAACGAAGTGGAGCGTGTCGTCAACATGAATCTCGTCGGTGGGAATGGCAACGGTGACTTGAGTTGGACTTTTCTTTAGATTGGATACATGAAATGTATCGTGAACACCATTTACTTCAGCAGGTAGGTCCAACTTGTATGCTACTAGTCCTATTCTTTCCAGAATTCTGAAAGGACCAATGTAGCGCGGATTTAACTTCCCACGCTTCCCAAAGCGTGCCACCCCCTTCCAGGGTGATACTTTCAATAACACCATTTCTCCAACTTGGAAATCCACATGTTTCCGGTTTGGATCCGCATAGGCCTTTTGTCTGTGGCGAGCTGCTTCGATGTGTTTAAGAATCTGCGCAATCTTGTCTGTCGTCTCTTGGACGATTTCGGGACCAACAAGTTGCCTATCACCTGCGTCAGCCCAACATAGGGGTGATCGGCACTTGCGTCCGTAAAGGGCTTCAAATGGCGCGACACCAATACTGGTGTGGTAGCTGTTGTTGTACGAAAATTCGACCAAAGGTAAATGTTTATCCCAGCTACCGCCCAAATCCATAACACACGCTCTCAGCATGTCTTCCAAAGTCTGTATCGTTCGCTCGCTCTGGCCGTCAGTTTGCGGATGAAATTCAGTGCTCAGATTCAATTGTGAGCCAAAGGCTTCTTGGAAGGATTGCCATATTCTTGACACAAACCTTCCGTCTCTATCAGAGATGATCGAGAGAGGCACTCCATGGCGCGCGACGATCTCTCTCATGTAAATTTCAGCCAATTTGCTCGTATTATCCTTCTCCCTGATGGGTAAGAAGTGTGCTGACTTCGTTAATCGATCCACTATCACCCAGATAGTGTCATGGCCTCTTGGCGTTCTTGGCAATTTTGTAACAAAATCCATGGAGATTTGTTCCCATTTCCACTTGGGAATCTCAGGTTGTTGCAGAAGTCCTGAAGGCTTCTGGTATTCCGCTTTAACCTTAGCGCATGTTAAACATTTGCTCACGTAAACAGCAACGTCGCCTTTCATCCTAGGCCACCAATAATAATCTTTGAGATCCTGGTACATCTTATCCGCTCCTGGATGGATAGAGTACCGTGATTTGTGAGCTTCATAAAAAATAACTTCCCTTAAACCACCAAACAGAGGAACCCAAATCCTTTTCTCAAAACATAACGTTCCTTCCTCGTTTGGTACCAGTAGCTTCTCCATCCCACGGAGATATTCTTCCTCTAGGTTTCCTTCCTTGAGAGCTTCTTTCTGCGCGGCACGAATGCGCAAGGAAAGATCGGTTCGGATAATCATTTCCAAAGCTCTAACCCTTATGGGCTTAATTCTCTCTTTACGACTTAGGGCATCGGCGACTACATTCGCCTTCCCTGGATAATACTTAATCTCGCAGTCGTAATCGTTCAACAATTCAACCCATCGTCTTTGTCTCATATTCAGCTCCTTCTGGTTGAATATGTGCTGTAGGCTCTTGTGATCTGTGAAGATTGTACACTTCGTACCATAAAGGTAGTGTCTCCAGATCTTTAAAGCAAAAACCACTGCGCCGAGCTCCAAATCGTGTGTGGTATAGTTCTTTTCATGCACTTTCAACTGACGCGATGCGTAAGCAATAACCTTCTGGCGTTGCATCAACACGCAACCCAATCCTTGGCGCGATGCGTCACAGTATACCACAAAATCATTTGTACCTTCTGGTAGAGCTAAGATAGGCGCATTGCAGAGCTTATCCTTCAGTATCTGGAAGGCTTCCTCCTGTTTGATTTCCCAATCAAACTTCTTATCTTTCTGCGTGAGGAGCGTCAATGGTTGAGCGATCTTTGAAAAATTCTCAATGAATCTTCGATAATAGCCAGCCAAACCCAAGAATTGTCGGATCTCGGTTGGCGTCTTTGGCGTTTCCCAATCCTTGATCGCTTCGATCTTTGTTGGATCCACGTGGATTCCATCTCCATTTACCACGTGCCCAAGGAATTGCACCTCTCGTAGCCAAAACTCGCACTTAGAGAATTTGGCATACAGCTGTTCTTTCTTCAGCAGCTTTAGAATGGCTCTAAGATGCTGCTCGTGTTCAGCTTTCGTCTTTGAATAAATCAAGATGTCATCGATAAACACGAGCACGAACTTATCCAAGTACGGCTTGCAAACTCTATTCATCAAGTCCATAAAGACTGCAGGTGCGTTTGTCAAACCGAATGGCATAACGAGGAACTCGTAGTGCCCATAACGAGTTCTGAAGGCTGTCTTGGGAATGCTTTCCTCTTGTATCCTTAACTGATGGTATCCAGATCGAAGATCGATCTTTGAATAAAAGCTTGAGCCTTGCAGTTGGTCAAACAGATCATCAATTCTTGGCAGAGGATATCTATTCTTGATCGTCAGCTTGTTTAACTCCCGGTAGTCAATGCACATTCGAAAACTACCGTCCTTCTTCTTGACAAACAGGACCGGAGCTCCCCAAGGCGAGAAGCTTGGTCGGATAAAACCCTTGTCTAACAACTCTTGAAGTTGTGTTGACAGTTCCTGCATCTCAGATGGAGCAAGTCTATAAGGTGCCTTAGCCACAGGCGCGGCGCCTGGAACTAAGTCGATGTGGAACTCTACTTGCCTCTGAGGTGGCAGTCCCGGCAAGTCTTCTGGGAAGACTTCTGGATACTCCCTTACGACAGGGATGTCTTCGATTCTTGGCTCAGCAGCCTTCTTATCCACAATGTGTGCCAGAAAAGCAACACATCCTTTCTGCAAACACTTCCTTGCTTTCAAGCAGCTGATAATCCTCAACGGCGTCTCACGCTTCTCTCCATGAACAACAATGGTCTCACCATCATCGGTTGGGATACGAACAACCTTTTTGTGACAAACTATCTCAGCCTTGTTGCCTGATAACCAATCCATTCCTACTACCACGTCGAAGCTTCCCAACTGGACTGGTAGTAGATCTAAAGCAAACTCACGCTCTCCTAATTCGATCACACAACCTCTGATAACTTCATTGGCTTCTACTAACTTCCCATTGGCCAATTCGATTGAGTACGGAATGTCTAACTTATTAGCAGCTAGACCAAGCATATTCTTAAATTCTAACGATACGAAGCTATAATCGGCACCAGTATCAAATAAAACGGATGCATAGCGTTGGTTCACAGGGAACGTACCAGTAACGACATTGGGGTCCTGGCGCGCTTCCCTTGCTTCGATTTGAAACACTCTTCCCTGGGCTTGATTTAAGTCTGGGCAGTTCTTCTTAAAATGCCCGATATCACCGCAGTTAAAGCACCCAAGTCTTTGTCCGTTTCCACCAGCTTGATCATTCCTCTGATTACGATTCACGGCGCCCGCTTGGTTAGCATTGTTGCCTCGATTCTCATTACCTCCATAGTTTCCTTGGGAGCGATTACCACCCCGATTATTACTCCTATTCTCAAATCCTCCCTGGCCTCCCCGGCCAGCACTAGCCCAACAAGTGTCCTTCGAGTGGCCACGTTTCCCACATGCTTCGCATATTTTTAGCCCGCACTGACCAGAATGGTGGCGCTGGCAGGTGTTGCATTTAGGCTGGGCGCCCATATACCCTTTTCCTTTCTTCCCTCTACCAGCTGTATTCTGAGCTGGCGTGTCTGATCCTCCCTTCTTAACCACCACACTGGCGCCCTGCTTGAAGTTCGAGAACTTCCTTTTGTTACCTCCTGATGACTCGACGTGAGTCTCTGCCTTCTTCGTCTTGATCTCATCAAACTTGTTCAAACGAATTGCCTCCTCGGTGAGAGCCACGCTCAAATCGATGGCTTCAGTGATAGTTGCTGGTTTGGAGGAGGTCACCATACTTATGATTTGCGGAGCTAAACCCCAAATGAAGCGCTCGATTCGCTTGTATTCTGGTGTAACCATGTAAGGAACCACTTGAGATAAGTCATGGAACCTTTGAACGTACTCCGCTACCTTTGGACCGTCCATTTTCAAGTGCCAGAACTCGGTCTCCAGTCGCTGGATTTCTGCGCGGGAACAGTACTTTTTGCGCATGAGTTCCTTCAGTTCGGTCCAGGTTAGCGCGTAGGCAGCAGCTTCGCCTAGTGTCTGTACTTGCAGATTCCACCAAGATAGGGCTCCATCTAGAAACAGCCCTGAGATATAGGTGACTTGCTGATCCAGCGCGCACTTGCTCATGCGAAGAACAGATTCGGTTTTCTCAGCCCAACGAACAAAGGCGACAGCACCTCCTGTGCCATCAAAGTTTACGGGCTTGCAGTCTAAGAACTGCTTGTAGGTGCACCCTGCACATGCGTTATAACATATGAATGGCATTAGCATCCTTGCTAGAGATATCCAATTAGGTCACGGTATGTCTCAATGACTTAGTATTACCGTGAGGTGGATTGTTATTGCCTTGGTTAATACTTCCGCTCGTTCCGGGCTGAGATGCTGCATACTGTGCTATGGCAGCAGCAATAATCTGCTGGAGTTCTGCCTCATTAGTAGGCATGTGTGTCTCACGTCTCGGCGGCATCTTCTAAAAGATGGTTTAAGTTGGTTAGGCCATAGTAAAGCTCCCATGTTATAATACGTAGGTCAGGTCATAATGTAGCGTACGTATATAACGATAATAATAGTAAAAACACATAACATCTCATGTTATCAATACATCACAAATACTAATCACACAACATCCCATGTCATAAAAATACAAGTAAGCAATCAAGCGAATCAAATATGATGAGAATACTGCGATTGCCATATATCGAGACCACATAGTAAGTGTATCAGTACATCCCTGTATCATACAATCATCAATCAACTAGGGGCTACATCACCCCTGTCCAAAAGCTACATCATGTCAATGTCAAATACGTCAAATACAAGTCAACAAAAGTCAGAATCAAATGTAGTCTCCAAAAATGCTGTGCAGTCCAACAATCGCCGTCTTCTCATCCTCGTCTACCCAAACAGCACTGATGAGCTCTATACAGATGGTGGTGGAGGAGGGGGAAAGTGGGTGTAAAGCAAACGGCATAACTGGAGCCAGTCCTCCTCCAGGGCTCGCTGAGTATGAATGATAGAAGCAACCTGCTGCTCTAGTGTAAAGAGACGGGCAGCATAATCTGGAGGTAAGGGTCGAAATGTCTGCAGAGGAGAGTGTGTCTGACCATGGCACGGACACGGTGGCAGCTGAGCTCTCTCAAGCTCCTGGATGCGCTGCGTGTGTGACTCGTGCTGGGCGACAAAAGACATCAAAACATCCTCGATAGTATACCCCCTGTGGAAAGAATGGTAGGGGTTAGTAGGTGGCATACCAGAGTCTGGTGCCCAAAGAAACGGCTCACTGGTGGGGTCAAAAGGTGCCACATGAAATGGAGCAACAGAGGGTGGAACAGATGACATCTGGGGCATGAAGGGGATAGACCTCGGTACATGCCCAACAGGATGGGCTGAAGAACCCTCTCCAGTCCTCGCTGGAGGTACAAACTGTGGAACCCGAAAAGAAGAATCAACATGTCGTGTATCAGGGATCTGAGGAGGAAAAGGTGGAACATCCTCATCAGCAGGTATCCAACCGTGCTGTGCATGCTCATCTGGTGGATCTATGCGTGCTGCGAACAGTGCATGCTCGGGCTCTAGTGGAATGGGATCGGGTGCAACAAAAGGGTGAACAGGTGCAATGTGCTCAACAGGATGGTCAACAGGTATATCAACAACAGGTAGAGGAACAACAGGATCAACAGCAACATGATCGCCCTCTAACAAAGGAACATCCAAGGGGAGATCACCAACAGGTGGGTCTGCTATAACAGGCTCAATAGGGATGTCAGCATGTATGGGATGATCATGCTCAAGTATGGGGTCTAGAGCGGCTGCCTGCTCAGGAGCGACGACAGGCTCAGGGTCATCAAAAGCCATCTCGAAGTCAAACTCTGGGTCGATAGGATCTACTGGGTCAGCTGGATCCTCCATGGGCTGATCCATAGGTATAAACTCGATATCACGATCTGGGTCGTATCCCGGGGGAAAGGTAGGATCAGAATCCTCTATGTCATCATGGTCAAACTCAAAGCTGGGAATAGGTGCAACAGAGGATGCCTGGTCAGGATCAGAATCATGCGCAAAGTGCTGTGCGCTCAACGTGTGAGAAGGTGCGGATGCCACAGACTCGAAGGAGTCTGGGACAGGAGAATGTGCTGGCGAATCCTCAGCGGGAACGTCAGCGATCATCAGAAGATCGTCCGCAGGAAGAAGGGCCTCGCCCTGGATCTCATCCTCGAAAGGCTCATCCTCAAACAGGTCAATATCGCCATCAGCCTCGGCGTCAAGAAGGAAATCATATGCTGGATAAACGGCTAAGGGTATAGGGGCCGGAATCTCTACTAGAGGTAGGTACTCAGCGGGAGGGTCATCTGCAGGCTCATCAGCACCATCGGGTAGTGCGAAGGGCTGGAAATCATCCTCGTCAGTACTGGTATAGTCAGATGTGTACACCTCATGCTCGGAGGATGTGAGGTCATCAGATACGATAGGTATGGGTCCGGTAGTGTCCGAATCGCCAGTACCGGCGGAATCCATGAGTCTGTAACATAAACACAAATATGCTCAAATAATCAGTCATACAATCAGATAATCACATAAGTCACCAAGTAAGATATCACATAATTTTCCTAGTCCCACTAGCCTCCCAGTCTCCTGGACTGCTCTATCAACTACCTCGACCTCTCAGATCGAGCCTCGGTCTCCAACACCGAGCCTCAGTCTCCAAACTGAGCCTACTTTTCCAAGTCCCACTAGCCAACTACCTCGATCTCTCAGACCGAGCCTCGGTCTCCAACACCGAGCCTCAGTCTCCAAACTGAGCCTACTCTTCCTAGTCCCACTAGCCAACTACCTCGATCTCTCAGACCGAGCCTCGGCCTCTCAGACCGAGCCTCAGCCCTTCCGGACTGAGCCTATAATTAATAAAATGTGCTCAACATTTGTTTGTAAAAAGTTTTGGATCTGGACTTAAGTGGTATGCAGAAAATGTTTTCGTGAGAGCCCTAGTGATCATAGTCTAGACTCGAGAAAGAAGCCTAGTTCGCTATGATCAGAGCTCTGATACCAAGCTGTCACACCCTGGCTTTGCGGAAGCGTGGTTAATTTTGGTGTGACTTCTTAATACCATAGCTTAACCATAACAAAGCTATATGAAATAAAATCATGCAAGATCATCCGTTGATTTAAGTTTTAAAACCAGAGTAACATACCATTGTCTTAAAGACTTACAACATCATAACATAAAACTTTGTCTTGATAAACATAAACATCAATATGAGCTAAACGCAGTTTAAGATTTGTGACTTGTCCAGGAAAGAGTCACATTTCCTAAACTGGGATGACCTTGGAACCCTTATGCAGCGGGAAAACATAACATACCGTGCCAGATCCAGTTAATTTCCTGAAATACATGTAAGTTGAAAAATCAACAATAATGTTGAGCGAGTTCATGTGTAAGTGAGTATGTAAAACACTTGTAAGTATAAAAGTTCCCTGGTATGTAGCAGTGTAAGGAAAAGAGATCACCAATGGTTTGCAAGGCCATTAGCATGTGTGAAATGCAAGTAGGAAGACTCAACCTAGCAGATTTTTGCGTCGGGTACAAAGTCACTCAAGGTCCGTTCTGTTGGTCCTCTTAGAGGTCCGTTCTGTTGGGCCTAGAGTTGGGCTCGCTACACCCAGATAGATCTACCGCTTACGTCCCTCGGTGTTTCTTCCTACCCATTCACATGATCTAAGTAGTAAACCTTCTTACGTTAACATACCGTGTATAAAGTACTTGTAATCAAAGTAACATGTATTTCACCCCCGCAGTTAAGAAAACTGAAAACAGTTAGAGAAAAGGGGGACATGAACTCACAGTCGGTGCGTCTCTACCAAGTACTCCAAATCAGAAAGCTGTGCGACGACCTACAAGTGCTAATTCTATTAGACGGGCGGCCATGCCTTAGCTTTATAGTTTAAGTCTTTGGGAAATAGTTAGACAACTATTTCGTGTTTACGTTCTGTATATACTTGGTAGTTAATCTCCTTCCCAAGGATGGGGGATTCAATACATGTGCGTTCAAATTATATCATTAAGTCTCACTTAATATACATATATTTCCAATTCCAAAATATAAGTATTTTTCTCAAAAATATTATATTTTCATTTCACATAATTTTTCTCCAATAATACGTTGTTAAAATACGCGTTCATAAATATTTCCTTAAGTGCGTAAGTTACGTTTTATCAATCGAGTGGTAATATAATTACCGGTGTAACTTGTATATTTATGGTGAAAGCGTTCGTATTATTTTGGATTCGTTAACGTTCGTAAATATTATTTTTACTCTAAAAATAATATTTATGTATTTCACAAAATAATCATAAACAGTGTGTGAAAAATATATATATTTATCACGTTAAATTTTGTGAAAATCCCACCTCCGAATATTTAGTAAATAAAGTCATGGCGAAATTTATGTTTCGAAAACATGTCAAAAATAATTCTAACACTTGTAGTGTAAATAGTTCTAAGTGTTAGGTTTTTAGAAAAATTTCGCCAGAGTTTCCTCTGTAACTGGAGGTGGCCACGCTTTCAAGCGTATCATTTTCTTTAACAAATCAACTCAACAATTTTCTTTATTTGATCAGAACAACTTTTATCACAACAGCAAATCAACATATGTGTAAATTGCCAAAAATTACATGAACTTGCAGTTTTTCCCAAAACTGTGGTGTAAACCCCTTAAATTTAGTAGATCTCCATATAAGGTAACTTGATCTTGTAAAAAAAACCTCGTTTTTAGAGAAAATCCGTCTTTACAACTTCCCGTCATCTTTTACAAAAACTGTTATTTTGTCGGTTCTTTTCTTTTCACAAGTGTTTACACACTTGTGGTTTATAAAAATCATGATTGTTAGTGTAAGATCCATCTTTTAAAATACATGATTTCTTTGATACGTGGTTCTTTGAAAATACCACTTGCAGATGCGTAGATCCGCTAGTTTTAAACACTATTGTACAAGTTAAAACACTTTTACACAAGTAAAACATTTTTACACAAGTTCATGTTTCATGTGTGGTAGAGTTTCACCTTTTAACCCTTGTTACTTCTAAAATAGCTTTGTGTCATGATTCAAGAACATGACTATACCGGGTTAAACGATGATCCGAGCTACCACAACATAGATCGGGTCTAAATAATCACACATTTCAAATACTACAACATTTACACAACATATAAGCTATTAACCACCATTTTTCATGTTTTTAGTAGACTTTTGTGCATCATCTTGCATGTTAACGAGTTTTATCCGATAAAAATCCTTTTAACCACTTTAGATTAGTTCAAATATGAGTTTTAAGCATTATACCTCTAGCTCAAGGCTAGGGAAGGATCTTGACGAAAATGGCGTGGATAAAAGCTAGAGAAGGAGGTCCTTCGCGTTCCGCTTGCTCCAAGCTTCCTAATACGAGACCCTTGATGCTTGTAGGTGCTTGAAATATGAAGATCAAGATCGAAAGTATGATGGGTGGAAGAGGGGTGTTCGGCCGAAAGTGAAAGGGAGCAAGAGAGAGAGGTGTGAAGTGTTGTGTTTAGTGAAAGATTATGTGTGTAATTAGATGAACTTATAGGCAAAGTTATAGAGTTATTATCCAATGGTTCTTGTGTAGGCTAGATATTAGACAAAGGAGATTTGCTTAATCAATAAGTACATGGGGGTGGTCACTATGTGACCGATTCGGTTGGGGGGGGGGGGGTACCTAGTTCGAAACCAACCAATTAGTTAGGCATAGTTTGGTTAAGTTAAGTAATCAACTCGGTTACTTGTATGTTATGTGTTATAGCGGGTGTTAGGGTATGCGGGGACCCTAACTGGCTCAGAAAAAGAGTAATAATGAAAATAACAATATTTTCATGTCCCGGGTATAGTCCGGTTGTTCGGTTAGATAGTAATCCGTTAAAGTGCTTAACAAAGCTTAAAGTGTCGTTAATGTTATTTTTAGTGACACAACTTAATTCCGACACTTTGGAAAGTGTCTAGTAATATTTTTCTCATGTTCTGGCACTTTACTAGTCAGCTAGAAGCTGGATTATTTATTAAAGTGCTGTGTTTTGTGCTTAGAGTACGTTTTAGGCACATCCAGTCATTGTAACTTATTCCTAGAGACGCAGTTCCACAACCCTTGGATCCCTACACTCACCACTAGTGTAGCAAAATATCTTAGGCTCTTATAGGCCTTGGAGGCAGTGTATGCCTGATGCTGGCTTTATCAGCATGTTCAATAGGTTATCCGCTATTGTGCTACTGTGCTTTTTGTGCATCATGGTTGTCACTAGGGTTCAGCATGTAAATAATGTAGTGACGATAAGTAAAGTATGATGCAAGTAAGTACATGTATCAGATATCAAGTAGCAGTTCATCAGCTAGTTCAAACGAGCACAGTAATTAAGCAGTAATTAATCATTAGTTAAGTCGTACGGATACCTGGTTTAGTGCGGGTTGTCACATATACACCTCAGATCATTAGTTATCCAATTAATTCGCATGATTCCGTTAATTGCTCATATGTTGACCATTATGCCCTTATTACCTTAAAACGTGATTTTTGGAAATGTAAAAGAGTAGAAACTTTAATTACTGATATTTAAACTTGCATACAAAATTTGACATCAGTTTGAGGTGTAGGTTAAGAGTTATGCTCGTTAGCGTAAAATTAAAGCTTTATGTTAATTAAACGGCGTATTTAGCATATAGCCTACTTAAACATACTTTTTGATAGAAATCTCTTTAACCACTGATGTAATATATTATGTTGGGATTTTTAAAGATTTTTAATTAATTTTAGGCTGAGCATAACTCATAGTCGTAGGCTTAATCCGGTAATTGTCGGTTTTGCCCTTACGGGCCATAAAATGAGTTTTACATATCTAAACGACTCCAAACATTTTGCTACTGATCACATATGATAAATAAATTATTTTAAGCCTTTTGGAAATATAAAAATATCAGATTTAAGTATCGAACCCGGAAACGGCTTCTAATCGCCTTTTTTAAGCGTTTTTAACACATAGTATGTACTAAAACTATTTTAAACATACCAAGGGTGATACCTACTGATATATGAGGCAAATTATAAAATTTTAACAGTAAGCAAAGGATGATAAACTCATACTACAGTTTTGAGCTTTTCGGCTTATGTGAAATTACCAAAATACCCCTACGGGGCATAGTTTGGTTAAAATTGATAAATTTCACATATATGCTTTAACCTACTGATATAACTTAGCAAATTGAGTATATTTTCTGATTACATCAGGCCTGTAACTCAGGTTAACATTTAAACTCTTTTACAACTTTTAAAATGACCAAACTACCCCTACGGGGCATAGTTTGTGTTTAAATTCGTTTCGGGCATAATAAAAGACACCTTATTGATGTCACAACATATGTGGAGCATATTAACTTAGGAAACCTGTAAATGGCCCTCATTATTACCCGTTACGCTTATTACGCGTTCGGTTCAGTTTATGTAACAAGTTTACATAAATTAGCCGAAACGGGTCAAACCTTATCGGTTTTATCTCAAAATCCAGAATGTGCATGAAGGACCCATATTAAACAAGTATCTGAACTTGTCGGGTCTAAATCACATTCTATCCGGTCTTCTCTTAATCGTGCGTACGAACCGTATCTTTAAAACTAACAGGTCTAAGCTTAAGCTTAATTAAAGACCCGTTAGAATTCTAATAGGTTATTATAAACCTTTGTTCCAGAATAGGAGACCAGTAAAAGCTACCTACATTTTGCTTATTGTGATTTATACATTGCTCAGGTAAATACTTTTAACTTATGTTCCCTATACGGGCTTGGGTTACGGTATATAGCATACCGCTTGATCGGGCATCAAATCTTCCATCGTTGGGTGGTTAATTGAACAATTTGATCGGCTCGTTTAAACAGTCTTGTTACTTAAAGCCTTTGGGGGGGGGGGTTAATGACCATGTCCCGGATATCCTTGGCATCATTTTACGAAATGGCCACGACTTAAGCGCGGGGTGTAGGCGTACACCCGTCAGTGCACAAAAGAATAATGTGGTGTGTCTATTGATCTTTAACCCAGACAAGATCCGGGCTACTGAACGCACAAGGAACATGTAATTCGTTCACAAGATTATAATATTAAATAATTCTCCCAAGTTAAATAAAATGTTTATGCCATGTGCATCCAAACCAATTTTCAATCATTTTCCAAAATGAGTCAGTTGAATGTATTTACCAGTGTAAACTGACGTATTTTCCCAAAAAGATTAAATGCAGGTACTAAGCGTAATTGGCTGGGATTTCTCCTTAGCATCATTAGAAGTCTCGCAAGCTTAAGATGCCTGAAGTCTGTTGAACTATAAATTTCATTTTTATTTTCGATCCTTCTGTGGATAAACTTCCGAATATTGTGACATTTGATATTACAATATAAAATTCGGTTGTATCATATTTGAAATTTGCTTCCGCTGTGCATATTGATTATTGTGTTGTTTGACTATTATGTTGCCAACCACGTCACGATACTCCCCCACCGGGCCCACCGGTGACACGTGGAAATCGGGGTGTGACATGTTTTGTCGGTTATTTGTCTTGAAACTTTGTTACAACGAATTTTGTTCTAGATTTCTTTGGATTGATGATACATTTTAGTATGCTTGGCTAATTTCATAAACCGCCTAGACTTGATGAGTGGATTAATATAAAGTTTTTAGCGGTTTTGTTATTTGCATGATTGTTATGGGTGATTGTGTTTAGTAAGCGGTTTGATTTAATGATTTGATGTGTATGCGTGCTTTGATTTGGTTTATTGTTATTATTTTTTCTTCATATGATTCTTAGTGACGGTCTATATCACAACGTAGAGTCATATTAGGGTATAGGATTTCGGTGAGTGTCTATATCACGTTAGAAAACCTTAACTCTTTAGGGAGAATTGCGCAATAACCCCTAGAAGTAATTGGTAATAATTTGCTAAGTCTTAGTGTTCTACTAGTCCTAATACCTGGAAAGTGAAGGACTATTGGTAGGTCTTACCCGACGAATTGCTTTAGATAGTCCTTGGAAAATGTCATGTCTTCGTTTACCTGTCGGTTTTATTAGTCTATCAAGTCAAATTAATTACTTCAAACTACCCTAGATCTATGATTGGAAAAGAGTAGGTCAACATTAGGGTACTTACACAATAATTAGACAACTGGAAAGGCGTCTAATAACCGGTAGAATTAACGGCCTAGGTAGTTCCACAGGTTTCTCCTTGAGAAGGGTCGAGGGGCTTAGATGGTTCTTAATAGGTTTAGTACTTTAAGATCCCGCTTCCATAATTCATGCATTTAACTTAATCGGTAATCTCTTAAAAACGATCCAGGATTCTTGTCTAGGTGGTCTCGTTCTCACATAAGAAAAGTCCTTAGTCTTAATTCGTACTTAGTCTAGCTCTGGTTAATTTAGTAGTTTAATATAGATTTCCATAGTTTTTCCGTAACCCCCCCCCCCCCAAAAAAAAACAATTAAACAAGTTAAGTCGTGTCTGTCAGTGTCTATTAGAGTCTATTTTACGTGATACATAGAGTCTCGTGGTTCGATATCCGGACTTCCTAGGTTATACTACATTGATCGGTACACTTGCCGATTGTGTGGTTTTAGGTCGAGTCTAGAATTAAAGCTTTAGTGTCTAGCTTAGAGAGTCTAATATAGTTAATTTTTATAGTCTGTTTAGCACACATCAAGTTTTTGGCTCCGTTGCCGGGGACTCTTGGCAATTGCGTTCATTAGCTTTGATAGACCCAATTGATATATACGTGCTACGTGTTTTCTTTGTTTTGTCGAGTCTTTTTCTGTTCTTGTCATCTTGAGTCGTAGTAACTAGTGTTTGCTTTTCTTGCGTTCAGGTTTTTGCTTGTAGTGGATGCCACATCTGTGCTCGCACGGACCGCCACCACCAGTCAAGGAGTCATCATCTCAATTGGGCCAAGGCCCACAGGTTAATTCTACATCCTCTTCTCGTTTCCCCAATTTCGATTCCACCCCGTTACCCACCCCACCTCCTACACCACCACCTTCGCCAAACCATTCACCTAAAACCTCACCTAAGGTTTCCCCACCCGATAGCCCTACTTCTAGTACCTCTAGCAATCCAGCAAACGTAGAACCAATGGCCAACCCTAGGCAAACCGTCCATCAGCAAGCCACTCAGGATTTCACCGGTCTTGCTTCACCCATTACCGTTCCACCCATCGTTAGTGAGAACTCATGGCATATTCCATCTTATGCCATGCAGGCTATCACCAATAGCATCCAATTCCATGGCCGAGATGAAGAGGACGCCTCGGCCCACATTAACCGTTTCTCCCGCATCCTAGCTACTTTTAGCCTTCAAGGTGCACCCAACGATGCCACCTACCTACAGCTTTTCCTATTCTCATTAGCCGGCCGTGCGGCTACTTGGTTGGACTCTCAACCAACCGGTACCTTTACCACTTGGGCGGGGCTTCGTCAAGCCTTTTTGAACAAATATTTCCCGCCCGCTAAAGCCTCATGTCTTAGAGACCAAATCCACTCCTTCCGCATGGAGCCCGACGAGCCTTACTACCTTGCTTGGGAGCGTTTCCAAAACCTTTGTGCTCGTTGCTCCCAACATGGTCTTTCCGATTGGGCTTTGTGTGAAAAATTCTATAACGGTCTCACACAAGAGACTCGTGATAGGTTCGATACTAATGCGGGGGGGCATATGATGGGTATTCTTACAGTTGCTGAGTGTTTAGAACGTTTTGAGGCATTTGCTCAGTCTCATTCCCAATCATGATCCGATCAGAGGTATCAAAGTGGTAGTTCCAATACCACTACTAGTGCACCCGCCCGAGGGGTGAACCATGTTACCATGGATCCTAGTTTAGCCGCTGTTTTGGAAAACGTGACTAGGGAACTTAAAGAAATTAAGGCTAAGTGATACGTGGTTGTAAACCGGTGCTCGTTATTGTTTAACTTGATGTTTTTACGTGAGTTTTAGTTTCGAATAGCCTACTTTTAATCAAGAATGTGTTTTGCAGGTTTGATGGAGTTTAAGGAGCTTTTCGGGAGCTTTACGGGTCACCGGGTCGAAAACTGGAGCACCAGGACGCGTCACGGGTCAACCGGAAGTGTTGGAAGCGAAAAACAGAAAGTGTGTAAACGAGAGCCCGTCGCCGACGGCCCTAGCCCCGTCGGCGACGCCCCCTTAAAATAACCGTCAGCCAGATTTGCTCGTATCCAGGTACATAAGCCGTCGGACGGAGATAAGAAATCCAAAGCCCGTCGCCGACGGGTTGAGGGCCGTCGGCGATGGCTTGTCAATTCCTGAAAAGCGAACTTTGTTAATTTGGGGGTTAAGATCGATTTTGATTGGTTCTCTTGCATTGATTTCGGGGAGTTACACCTGTTTTGAGTTTTGAACTTTATCTTGGAGCCAGAATTGACCTACCATCCACCTACCTTCATCTTTACAACCAGAAATCATTATCAAGAATCATCACCATCATCACAATTAATCCATCATCCACAAACCCTAATCCTTCCACCATCATCATCTTTCACCAAACCTCATCATTCACCATTCTCAAGGCTTCAAGATGACTCCATCCGCATTCCAAGCATCCGGTGATCAAGTTGCATCAACCATGAGCGGCTAATCATCTCGGTTTCACCCCGGTGTAGGTAGTTGTTAATTTTAGGGTTTCAATTTGTTCTTGTTTCATCTTAGTGACAATTTGTATTTGGTTTTTGAAACTTTTGACAATAGTATTACATTTGTTACGAATTCGTGAATTGTCGAACGATGTTAAAAGTTATGACTTTGCGAAACGGTGATATGTAATTGTACGTTGTCCTTGTTAGGATTTACTTGTGTTGATTACAAAGTGTCTTTTTGTCCGTTCTTCGGGGCGTTGATAGTTAGTAGCACCTAAGTCACGGTACACTAAATCCGTTAATCGAATGCATTTGAGTTGAAACTAAAACTTGTAGAAATCCTAGGTTAACAATTACCGAAACCGGGCGTGATTCCTTTTTATTCTTATTGTTCTAGTAACCATTTTCTCGTAATCGTTAATCATTAGTTGTTCATCAATTTAATCAATTCAATTAGTCTAAACCCATATCTCTTAATTAAACAAAAATACAAAAATACTTTAGCAAGCTTCATAAATTGTGACAATTGTTTTAATTCATTCGAATCCACACACAAACCACATACTCTTCGTGGTTCGACCCCTTACTACCACTAACACATTGTTAAGGGTAATTTGGGCTTATAAATATTATCTTTGACTGGAGCGCGACACTCCGATCAAATTTTGGCGCCGTTGCCGGGGAGTGCGTGCGCTTTGTGTTTGGATTATTGTTTGAATTTTCGTGATTACCTGATTAAGTTGTTTAGTTTCTTTTTGCACTTTGTCTTTTTCCTTGTTACGTGGGTGTGTTACTTGTGCAGGTTACAGGTAGTGTATGTATACGCGAAACTCCGGGAGGACTTCACCGTTAGTCTACGAACCGGAAATTGAAAGAGTAGCAAGAAGAAACCTAGCAAGCCGGTTAGAAGCAACACTTGCTTCTAATCAAACCAACCAAACACCACAACATACACCATCCATTGAAACCGATTCAATGGCGAACCAAAACTCAAACCAAAACCTTAACTCGAACCAATTCCAATACCGAAGCAACTTCAATCCCGCTCCAAATATGCAACCTATACCTCCCGAGCGACCGGGTGGTAATAACAACAATACCGGACCACCTACACCACCTTTCCAAAATCAAAATCCCAACAACAATCAAAGAACACCTCAACAACAAAACCTTCATAGACAAACCTCTTTACCCATCAACCTAGATGACCGGAATGTCAATTCCGACCGTCGGGGAAATCGTGATCGCGGAAATCCCGCAAATGAAGACCCATTCTTCAACATCGATGACTTGAGGAATGGAATCCCCGATGATGAACCGTATAGTGTTCCCGGTTATCAATCGCTGGAACATGTGAGTGTTCATACGGAAAATTCGGACGATGGGGGATACTATGATGATAGGGCTAACGATGATGAAGATTGGGGCTACGTGAATAGGGGAAACGTCTACAATGCTAGAAGGTATGAAGATGAGGAATTTGGCTACCAACATGCCAATTACGTTGGGGATGACGAATACGGTTACGGAGGTGGAAGAAATGATGGTTATGGGAACAACCGTCAACCACGAAACAATGACCAACGAAACCGGAATGATGGGTTTTATAATAACAACAACAATGCAAACCCTAACCGGATTCCTCGTTTCGTGGGAGGTGGTAACCCAAGGGATAATAGAAGAGAGGATAGAAGAGATGATCGAAGAGGTGAAAGATGGGATAATAGAAGATCGGTCGATCAAGAAGTTAATGGTCCTCATCGTCATCAACGACCTCCACGGGGAGTGAATGATCGTTTCAGGCCGGTTGTCACCGAGAACGACTCACCAATCGTTTGTGAGAGGAGGATGTTTGATTGTAAACCACATTACATCAACATACTTCCTCATTTTAATGGAAGATCTAACGACGAACCGTACACACACTTGACAGAGTTTTCTTCTATTTGCGGCACTATCGGGGGGCATAACTTTGCATTAGATGAGGTTAAACTGCGTTTGTTCCAATTCTCATTGAAAGACAAAGCGAAGCAATGGTTCCTTACCCTCCCGGCCAACAGCATCCGCACATGGGGAGAAATGCAACAAGCATTTTTAGATGAGTACTATTCTATGGCAAAGACCGATGATGCTCGTGATGAAATTAGGTCTTTTCGCCAATTATCGGGTGAGCCATTGCATGAGGCGTTCACTCGATTCAAAGAAATGATGCGGAGATGCCCACATCATCAAATTGAGAAGTGGGAGTTGGTTAAGTGTTTTGTACGGGGTTTAGATGACACAACATGGAATCGTCTCGAGTCGACAAGTAATGGGACTCTTTTGAGCAATCACGAAGATGATGATTGGGAGTTTTTAGAGCGGATGAGTAAGCGGTCAAAAGAGAAAGAGTCGGCCGATAGAGCTAAAAAACACCCCGTTTCCCGATCACTTCCCGATCTTGACTCTAAAGATCGGATTTCCACTTTAGAGCGGGAAATGGCTCGAATTAAGAAAAAGGAAGTAAATGCGGTTCAATTCGAGGTATGTGAAGGTTGTGGTGATATTGGACATAGAGCGGAACAATGTCCAACGGGGCCGAGTGACTACACGGAGGAAGTCAATCAAGTGTATGGAGATAGGAAGCAATATGACATGAACTCCAACACTTATCATCCGGGTTTGAGAAATCACCCTAACTTCCGATATGGTAATGCTTCAAATCAAATGAACCCGAATTTTCAATCGGGTAACCAAGGATGTCAAAGCGGAGCATCATATCAAAACCGTCAAGGTGGTAACCAAGGAGGTTATCAACAAAATTACAACCAAGGGTACCAAGGTAGGGACAATAATTACCAAGGTGGGTACCAAAGGAATTACAACAATCAAGGCGGTAATGGAAGCGGGTTGAACAATCAAACCGGTGGCGATGATTTGGGTGCCAAAATGGATGCTTTGTTGAATATGCAAAAGGAACCTCACCATGATATCAAGGAGATAAAGAAGACAAACGAGATTCGGGATAAAGCACATGAGGCATTGGCAAAGCAAGTGGGCCAACTCGCGGAAGAAATGGCTCAAATGAGAGGAAGCACGGGAAGACTCCCAAGTGACACCGCGGTGAACCCTAAGCATCAAGGGTCGAACTCAAGGAACACACGTGAGGTACCAATTAATAAAATTACTTTACGTAGTGGTCGAGTCGTTGATAATGGTGTCAAAACACCATCACCCCAGTTTGTTGAAGGGGTGGTGGAGGATGCTAGTGAAGATGAGAATGAGAATGGTCAAACGGGTCAAAATAAAAATGACTTGAAAAAGAACAATGATATCCCCGTTGTGACCATCCCCGTCCCCAAGGCTAAGGAAAAGGGTGTGGAGGCTAATACCGCCCCTTATCCCGAAGCATTGAAGGGACCCGTGAAAAAAGTTGTAAACAAATGAGGTCCACAACAAGAAGAGTTGTTGGAGATTTTCAAACAAGTAAAAATAAATTTACCTCTTTTGGATGCAATTAAACAAGTACCGTCGTATGCTAAGTACTTGAAAGATTTGTGTACCCAAAAACGCACTCACAAATTTCCAAAAAAGTTAGATTTAACCGAAAATGTGAGTTCGATTCTTTCGGGTGCACTTCCACCTAAGCTCCAAGATCCGGGTGCGCCTATCATTTCAATTCAAGTAGGCGATTTTAAAATCAACCGGGCACTTCTAGATCTTGGTGCTAGCGTGAGCATTCTACCGGGTAGTTTGTATGACCAATACGAATTTGGTCCACTTCAATCGTCAAACACCACCGTGGTGTTAGCCGATTTGACACCCAAACTACCCCGTGGAGTTGTTTCGGATGTGATAGTGAAAATCGAGGATTTTTACTATCCGGTGGACTTTCTAGTACTTGATTACGTGGCCAAGGACCCAACCAAGCAACCTACGGTGATTTTGGGTCGACCGTTCTTAGCAACCGCAAATTCTCAAATTGATTGCAAAACGGGAACGGTTGACATGACATTTGGAAACCGAAGGTTGAGGTTGCATGTTTTTTCCGGACTTATGAACCCTCCAGTTGATGATGAATGCTATATGGCGGACGTCGTTGACACGTGTATACCTCTTTGCGACACAGTCGTAGATGGGGAAAACACAATGGAGGATTGTTATATGTTTGACAGGTCACAGGTGGAGATGGATAAGAGCATCGACGAGGAAGTGAGAAGCTTGGAGGTGCTTGCGGTTAGAGAGGGAAAACCGACATGGACGCACCAAGTTGAGAGTTTACCGGAGAGCATCGACACCAAGTTGAAGCCGTCATTAGTAGAGCCTCCGGAGGTTGAATTGAAGGCGTTGCCTAAGCATCTCAAGTATGCTTATGTTGGTGAAGGCAACACGCTCCCGGTTATCATTGCATCAAACTTAACCGTGGAGCAAGAGGATAAATTGATGGGTGTTTTGGTCACTAATCGGGCGGCGATTGGATGGACCATTGCTGATTTGAAGGGTATTAGTCCCTCGGTGGTGATGCACAAAATCATCACGGAAGAGAATGTGACTCCCGTTCGAGATGCACAACGGAGATTAAATCCGAACATGCGGGAGGTAGTGAAGAAGGAAGTGCTGAAATGGCTAGATGCGGGTATCATTTACCCGATCTCGGATAGCCAATGGGTGAGCCCAACACAGACGGTTCCCAAGAAAGCGGGCATACAAGTCGTCAAAAATGACGCAGGTGAAGAGGTAGCCACTCGGCCGGTAACCGGGTGGCGAATTTGTATTGATTATAGGAAGTTGAATACCGCAACTTCGAAAGATCATTTCCCTTTACCGTTCATTGATCAAATAGTTGAGAAATTGTCGGGACAAAAATTTTATTGTTTCTTAGATGGCTATTCTGGTTATAACCAAATCGCCATCCATCCGGAAGACCAAGCAAAGACCACGTTTACTTGTCCCTACGGCACTTTCGCATTTAGGCGAATGCCGTTTGGATTATGTAACGCCCCCGCCACCTTCCAAAGGTGTATGATGAGTATCTTTTCAGATATGGTGGGGAAGTCTTTGGAAATCTTCATGGATGATTTCTCAATTTTTGGGTCATCTTTTGAAGCTTGCTTGGACCAACTAGATAAAGTGTTAAGAAGGTGTGTCGAAACTAGTTTGGTCTTAAGTTGGGAAAAGAGCCATTTTATGGTTCAAGAGGGAATAGTGTTGGGACACGTGGTGTCAAGTCGTGGGATAGAGGTTGATCGTGCAAAGGTACAAGTCATATCTACTTTACCGTATCCAACGACCGTTAAAGGTGTTAGGTCATTTCTAGGTCATGCGGGTTTTTACCGGAGGTTTATTAAGGGTTTTAGTGACATAACCAAGCCTTTATGTAACTTGTTGTTAAAAGATCAACCGTTTGATTTTAATGAAAATTGTCAAAACGCTTTTAACAAGTTAAAAGAGAAGTTAGTTGAGGCCCCAATCTTGCAATCGCCAAATTGGTCTTTTCCTTTTGAAATTATGTGCGATGCGAGTGATTATGCGGTGGGGGCCGTGTTGGGACAACGGGTTGAAAAGAAACCCGTTGCCATATACTACGCAAGTAAGACTCTTTCGGATGCACAATTAAATTACACCACTACCGAAAAAGAGCTACTTGCGGTGGTATATGCATTGGATAAATTTCGGGCATATATATGGGGTAGTAAAGTAATTATTTATTCTGATCACACTGCAGTTAGGTACCTCATGGAAAAGAAAGATGCAAAACCGAGGTTAATCCGATGGGTGTTGTTGCTCCAAGAGTTCGATTTAGAGATACGGGACAAAAAGGGTACCGAGAATGTGGTAGCGGACCATTTGTCCCGGTTGATGGTTGATGAGGATCCTAAATCGTTAGAGATCAATGAGTCGTTTCCCGATGAGTATATTATGAAATTGGATAAGTTGCCTTGGTATGCTAACATTGTGAATTATCTTGTTACAGGTGACTTACCGGCACATTGGGATAGACGGAAGAGGCAACACTTCATGTCCCAAATCAAGTACTATCGGTTGGAAGAACCGCATTTGTGGAAGGAGTGTGCGGATCAAGTTATAAGAAGATGCATTGATGACGAAGAGATTCCAAGCGTGTTGCAGCATCTACACTCATTTGCATGTGGTAGTCACTTTAGTGGTCACAAAACAGGTCATAAAGTGTTAAATAGTGGTCTTTTTTGGCCTACTATTTTCAAAGATGCAAATGAGTTTGCCAAAAATTGCATAGAGTGTCAAAAACTAGGGGGTATTTCAAAAAGGGATGAGATGCCCATGCAACCAATCCTTGTAGTCGACATCTTTGACGTGTGGGGAATTGATTTCATGGGCCCATTCCCCAATTCCTATGGCAATTTATATATCTTGGTGGATGTTGACTATGTATCAAAGTGGGTCGAAGCAATAGCCACCAAGACGAATGACCATTCCGTAGTGTGTAATTTTGTTCAAACCAATATTTTCTCAAGGTTTGGGATTCCTCGGGTCATCATAAGTGATGGAGGATCTCATTTTAAAAATTTTCGGTTTGGGAAACTTCTTAAACGGTTTGGTGTTGATCATAGGATCGCGACCCCCTATCACCCGCAAACAAGCGGACAAGTTGAGGTGTCAAATAGGCAAATCAAAGAGATTTTGCAAAAGACCGTGCGGGCGGACCGTAAGGATTGGTCAATTAAATTGAACGATGCTTTATGGGCCTACCGTACGGCACATAAGACACCTATTGGCACTACACCTTACCGGTTGGTTTACGGTAAAAATTGTCATTTACCGGTTGAACTTATGCATAAATCGTTATGGGCTATCAAAGAGGTTAATGTTCAATATGACGATGCAGGTAAGGAAAGGAAACTTAAGCTATGCGAGTTGGAGGAGCTACGGGAAATGGCATATGAATGCGCGTCCAACTACAAGGATGGAATGAAGAAAGCGCATGATGCCAAGTTGAGAAAGAAAGAGTTCGAGGTTGGCCAAAAGGTGTGGCTTTACAATTCGAAGCTCAAGTTCTTTCCCGGAAAGCTCCGGAGCAAATGGATGGGACCCTATGTGATCACCCGGGTCGGACAATTGGGTGATGTTACTATCGAGGACCCGAAGGATGGGGTACGGCAAATGGTAAATGGTCATCGGCTAAAACCGTTTCTCGACGGTAACGAAAAGGTAGATGAAAACAAAGAATTTGTGAGCTTCGTGGCAAGCTTTCCGATTTATGAGGTCGAATGAAAAGGACCGGTAACAATTGGTGTAAAGTTATGTATAATTATTTAATTGTTTGCGTATTTGGATGTTAATCGTTTCCGTTTCATACTAACCTTTCTTGATTGTGTGAAGTTCGGGCACTCCAAACGGGTCACGAAGATACAAGGTGTGTTTTAGACTTGGTTATGTGCATTGAGGACAATACACGATTTTTTGGGGGGTGGTAGGGCCGTTGACGGTTGTTGCGTTTAAAAATTTTAACTTATAAAAATTCACAAAAACATTTTTAATAATTTTTAGGATTTTTGAGTGTACATAGCTCCCTTATTAAAAACTCATAATTTTCCTCAAAAAAAAAAAAAAAATCCTGAAAAAATTAAAATCCGTCGGCGACGGGCTTCTAGCCATCGGCGACGGGCTATCAAAAGAGCCGTCGGCACGCAATGCCCGTAACCAGGAGCTTAAGCCGTCGGAAGATTTTGTGCAAACCGCAACCCGTCGGCGACGGGGTTGCAGCCGTCGGCGACGGGCCTTTGTTTCTTGTCGATGGCTGGTTCGTTGTGATGCATTAAAACCGAACCCAACTCGTTTAAAACCTCATAAAACACAACCTAAACTCCAAATTGACCACATATTCGACCCTCAAACATCCTTTATCAGTTATTACTCATTCCAAGCTCCTATTCTCTCTCTCTAACACTCACCTACCATCATCTTCTTCCTCATTCTCCACCAAGAACCCTAATCTTTCTAGTCTTCATAACTCTCTCAATTCTCCACCAAATCAACTGATTTTTTAGTCCATCTTGAGTAATTTTTCGAGAGGAACAAAACCCCCAACACGGTTTTCATCAATTCTTGTTAGTTTGCAAGATTTATGGGCGTGTACTTTAGGGTTTTTGAAAGGGTGTTCATCAAGTTGCTTGCTTTCCATCTTTTCTTAGTTCTTCTTGTCTAACAACATCAAAGGTATGGATTCTCCTTAAATTTATGCTTGATTATCATATGTTAGTGTTTTTCTTCCGAAATTTTAAACTTTTTAGTTTAAGAGTAGGTTGTTTAGACAATGTATGTTGTTCTAGCATGATTTTGAGTAAGATTAGTTTCTTTGGATGGAATTTGAGCATGTTATAACTTTAGTGATGTGGTTACACTTGTTATGAACATGATTGAACATGAAGGTGATGTTGAATATATTGTTGAATTTATGAGAAATTGTAAGATTAACAAGAAATTGATATGTTTATGATAAAGTGAGCGACTTTAGAAGTTTAAAGAGGCGATTTTACATTCACTTGTTAATTAAAATGTCAACATCACACATCATGTTCAAAGTTTGAGAGTTTAGTAAAGGTTTGGGTTTATATTGATGTTTTGCTTGTTTGTGATTGTAGTGATGGCCGGTGGTAAAAGACAAAAGACTACAGGGCAAGCTTCATCATCAGGAGTCGGTTCTTCTTCCGGTTTACTACCAAGGAAGTGGGAGCAATTAAGCTCCATCGCAGAGGGGGATGCAAGACTGTACAGACAAGATTGGGAGTGGGCAAAGTTTAGGGATAGCAAAAGCGCCGAAGTTTGGGATGAGGAGAAGAGAAAACCATTATCGGAATATCAAGACCGTAAGTTAGAGGCTAAGTTATGGAAGTGGAAGATGGTGAACAATGTGAACACTTCAGTTCCAGAAAGGGTGCTATGTGAACGGGTTGTGAACGTAGAAGAATTTCGTCAGATCGGGATTGGCAGATGTTTGAACGTCTAGGATGGGAAAGAGTGCTTGATTGGTGCGAAGATAACACTTCGCGGATCTATTTGTTGGAGGTATGTGAATGGCTGTCGACACTGAAGTTTGTGAATAAGGATAGCTCTCCTGCGGAATGGAATTTGGTCGGGAAGACAACTCGCGGGACAATGAAGATGTCTTTCGAAACCATCAACCGCATTGCACGCTTTGATTCTTTGGGGGTGCAAGCATACGACTATCCAACCATGCAACAATTTTTGGATAGTCATGCGAATAATGGTGATCCGGATCAGATGACTGCGGTTGTTTTACCTTACCATGATGGGGGAGAGACAAAGAGAAAGCACATGACGATTGAGGGGAAGATTCTCCAAGGGATTAATGTTGAGAACATTTTGGCAAGGTTTGGTGATCGTGGAAGTGTTAAAGCGGGTGATTGTAGGGTGGTGCATTCTTTGTTATATGGGACCCCGACATTGTCATGGAGACACATAGTGATGATGAACACGTGGGCTACTCGGGAGTCGTTCCAGAGGCGGTTTATTCCATACGCACGCCTCATTAGTGCCTTGATTGTTCAACAAAATTGCTTACCCCAAGAATCACTATGGGTAACTAAACCGTTGGAAGAACTTAACAAGGCCTCCATGAAGAAGAACTGGAATATAGAAGTTAAACTCTCGGGGAACAAGTATGCTGTGACCGACAGGTTGGGTCATCAGTATGAGTTCCTTACTTCAGGGGCACCACCAGAATCGGAAGAAGATGAAGAGATGGGTGATGAAGAGGAGGAAGTTGAACCCTCCGGTCCACAAAGACCACGACAAAGATACATGAGGCCGCATAGAGAAATTAATGTAGATGTGGCGGGCTTTGTGACCACTAGACGGGTGCCTTCCTACAAAAATTTTGATCGGGGACAGCAGGAGATATATGACAATGTCTCTGCTTGCATAGGTGAAGGACAGGAATATAATCGAAGAAGGGAAGCTTGGGAGGGATCCCATGGATCCTCAATGCAAGAGTATTGGGCAGCTCAAGAAGCCCAGAGGGAAAGAATGAATTAGTTTATGGAAGAGCAACAACTGTTCCAAGCAATGCAGAGGTCACAAATGGAACAGTTGGCGAAGAGGCAAGAGGATGAGGAAGCCTGGAGACGGGCATGGGAAGAAGATGAGGTTAGGCGCCAAACCGCACAGAGGGAGTTAGAACAACGCCGTTGGAGTGCTTTGGCTGTCTCTCACCAAATGGCGATTAACAACACCAAGATACTCCACGATCAGGAGCGCCATCAAAGAGACCTTCAAGCCGGTCTCCCATACGCCGAACACTCGGGGTGGACTGACTACCCCAATCTTCCTCATCCACTAGGTCCATCTGATCCCACCCCTCATTGGCCCGAGGCAGTCGGTTCTAGCTTTATCCCAATTCCGTACCAACCGCCGCCTCAAGGGGAGCAGAGTCCCCTCGATAACTATAGGGAGATGTTTGAGTCCCTCACTGGTTATCAATACCAGTCCAACCTGCCAGTGGATCCAAATGAGCGATATCAACGGTAGAGGTATGGTATGTTTTTGTTGTTGTTGTTGTTGTTGTTGTATATTATTTTGTTTCCGTTATTTTTATTTCATGTTATTTATTTTCGCCTAGTTAAATGAACGTTGTGGGTGTGTTCCCTATATAACCCTCACGAGACCTCTCGTCCTCCCAAGCTATTGGGGGGTTTAAAAGGGCTTGTTGCATAAGCTAAATGCAACCGTGATTCCTACGAAAGTGAGTTAGGTTTATTGTTGTTGTAAATTATTGTCCACATAAATCGAAGTGAAATAACACATGGCTTGGTAATATGTTTCATAAAAAAGGGGAGAACTAGGTAACTAACAAATTTTGATGGTGGTGAGAAGCATGCTTCTACACAAGGATTAGAATTTGTAGGTACAACATGTTCGCGGGACAACCGTTTTTATGAAGAGGCGAAGGAGATATGAGTATCAAGCGATAAAAATCAGGTGCATGTGTTTCCTTTTACTTTGATTCTTAGTTAGGAATAAGTGGATTGTACTTTGTATTTTATTTTCCGGGGTGAGATTTTGGGAAGGTTAGACGTGTCACATCCCTTGTGCGTTTTAAAACTCTAGTTCTTGCACATTGAGGACAATGTTTACCTCAAGTGTGGGGATGGGGGAGTAGTAAAAATTTTTCGATTTTGACCTATTCATTTAAATTCTATACATTGAGGACAATGTTTACCTCAAGTGTGGGGATGGGGGAAAATTTCAAAAAAAATTTCAAAATTTCTTGTCTCAAAAGCGATCTTAAAAGCACAAGTAACCAAGTCAACGAGGGATGTCACAACCCATTTGGTCTTTTGTCATGGTCAAGTTCAAATTATTAGCATGACGGGTATTTAGCGGGTGGTTATTTGGGAATAATCCGCCTAAGAAACTAGCGTTTTATGCATATCACATATCATACCCTATTACGTGAGGTTTGAGCCACTTTTATATCATAGATTTACATTTACATGTTTCTTTGTTTGAGTGGACCATTAGTCGCGTATTGTAGAACTTGCAACTTTTGATACGTTTGAGACTATAGACCGAATACAAGCACGAGAATGATTAAGGCATTAGGTAAACCTTTTCTCTTAAAACCATTTATCTATCCTTACCCGAACAAATTCCCTAGTCGCCCATTTTGAGCCTAAACCTTTCGTTTGACCACCCTATAGCCCATAACCCTTAAACCTTTTCTTTTTAAACCCGTGTGATGAAAATTCGATTATAGGAGCTTAAGTTTGTATAGTTGTTATGATTCATTGAAAAAAAAAACAGAAAATGTTGCGAAAAAGATTGAAAAAGCTTTGAGAAAAACACAAAAAGAAGTGTAATAGTTGTTGAATAAAAGGCTTAAGTTGTTGCCTTGTAGTGATGTTTATAGTTTACTTTTGTGTAGAATAGTCTTTTGTAATAAAAAAATCGAATTTTCATCACTTTAGCCACTTTAAAAATATCCTATTTCCTACCCTTAGCCTAGCCCCGTTACAACCCTTCAAAGACCTTTTGACTTGTGCTTAGTATTCGTGTTCGGTGGTGGAGAATGATTGAGTTGCAAGCCTATGCGGGTACGTGTTCTAATCGGTTTTGAGCGATTAATTGTTGAAGTGCTAATACATTATACATGTTAGCCAATTTTAAGCCGAGTGGAGAGCACATTGTGAGGGATATGCATGAGTTGTTAGTTTTACGGGCGGGTTAATTTTGGATAACCATCATTATATGTGATTATTCACTTAACCGGTAAATATGTGAAATTTGTAAAGAGTTTGAACTTTTGTATGACAATAGACCTTAACTTCTGTCTCGGGAATGGGATGTGTATTCGTTGTTCGACCCACGTGAAAGTGAAAAACAGATTTGCTTGAGGGCAAGCAAAAGACAAGTGTGGGGATGTGATACGTGGTTGTAAACCGGTGCTCGTTATTGTTTAACTTGATGTTTTTACGTGATTTTTAGTTTCGAATAGCCTACTTTTAATCAAGAATGTGTTTTGCAGGTTTGATGGAGTTTAAGGAGCTTTTCGGGAGCTTTACGGGTCACCGGGTCGAAAACCGGAGCACCAGGACGCGTCACGGGTCAACCGGAAGTGTTGGAAGCGAAAAACAGAAAGTGTGTAAACGAGAGCCCGTCGCCGACGGCCCTTGCCCCGTCGGCGACGCCCCCTTAAAATAACCGTCGGCCAGATTTGCTCGTATCCAGGTACATAAGCCGTCGGACGGAGATAAGAAATCCAAAGCCCGTCGCCGACGGGTTGAGGGCCGCCGGCGACGGCTTGTCAATTCCTGAAAAGCGAACTTTGTTAATTTGGGGGTTAAGATCGATTTTGATTGGTTCTCTTGCATTGATTTCGGGGAGTTACACCTGTTTTGAGTTTTGAACTCTATCTTGGAGCCAGAATTGACCTACCATCCACCTACCTTCATCTTTACAACCGGAAATCATTATCAAGAATCATCACCATCATCACAATTAATCCATCTTCCACAAACCCTAATCCTTCCACCATCATCATCTTTCACCAAACCTCATCATTCACCATTCTCAAGGCTTCAAGATGACTCCATCCGCATTCCAAGCATCCGGTGATCAAGTTGCATCAACCATGAGCGGCTAATCATCTCGGTTTCACCCCGGTGTAGGTAGTTGTTAATTTTAGGGTTTCAATTTGTTCTTGTTTTATCTTAGTGACAATTTGTATTTGGTTTTTGAAACTTTTGACAATAGTATTACATTTGTTACGAATTCGTGAATTGTCGAACGATGTTAAAAGTTATGACTTTGCGAAACGGTGATATGTAATTGTACGTTGTCGTTGTTAGGATTTACTTGTGTTGATTACAAAGTGTCTTTTTGTCCGTTCTTCGGGGCGTTGATAGTTAGTAGCACCTAAGTCACGGTACACTAAATCCGTTAATCGAATGCATTTGAGTTGAAACTAAAACTTGTAGAAATCCTAGGTTAACAATTACCGAAACCGGGCGTGATTCCTTTTTATTCTTATTGTTCTAGTAACCATTTTCTCGTAATCGTTAATCACTAGTTGTTCATCAATTTAATCAATTCAATTAGTCTAAACCCATATCTCTTAATTAAACAAAAATACTTTAGCAAGCTTCATAAATTGTGACAATTGTTTTAATTCATTCGAATCTACACACAAACCACATACTCTTCGTGGTTCGACCCCTTACTACCACTAACACATTGTTAAGGGTAATTTGGGCTTATAAATATTATCTTTGACCGGAGCGCGACACTCCGATCACTAAGGTAGACAAATGTGAGTATTGTCGAGGGGGTCACGACACGAGTGCGTGTCCATTACTTGTTGGTGAGGAGCAAGTCGATTTTGTAGGAGGAGGGTTTGGTAGAGGTCAACCTAGCAGTTTTGGTGGTAATAGTAATTTTGGGTCGGGTTGGCGTAATAATAATAATAACTTTAATAATAACACTTTTCGCTCAAATGGACCCCCTGGCTTTCAAATGGCTCAAAACCCAAATAGGGGCCAAAGTTCACTTTTTGGTGGGGGTTCAGGTGGGCAGTTCAGCAAAGGGTTCAACGGGCAGGTCAAGGATGGGGGGTCAAATAACCAAGGTCAAACAGGTCAAGGTCCAAGTTTTGATTTAGGGGGTAGCATAGAAAGAATGGAGGCTATGATGAGCCAGCTAGTTGTTAGGGACCAAACCACTCAAAAGACCCTTAGTGAACATGACCTAATGCTTAAGAACCATCAAGCCTCCTTCCAAGACCTCCAAAGGGTCGTAGGGGATATGTCTAGGAAGCTAGAAGAGAGATTACCCGGCCAGTTTGCGGGTAACACCCAACCGAACCCTAATGCCCATGCTAAAGCCATTACCACCCGTAGTGGCAAGACCGTAGGAAACCCTAGAGTCGAGGAGAGAGTAGTTGATGAAGAGGGAGATGTGATAGATGAGGAGATCGAAATGGAGGCTCCCGGCAAAGTGCAAAAGAGGCTAAGCCCAGCAAGTACCGCACAGCCCGGGGAGTCTCAAAGTGAGAAGAAAGTTGAAAAACCCCCATAGACGTTAGACCTTCACCCTTAGTAAACCATGCGTATGTTCCGTTTCCCTCACGCCTTAAGAACCAAAAATATTCAAGGGAATACGGGCAGTTTTTAGACATCTTCAAGCAATTGAAGATTAACCTTCCGTTTATAGAGGCACTTCAATCGATGCCTAAATACGTGAAGTTCTTGAAAGATCTCCTTAGGAACAAAGAAAAGTTAGGAGAGTTGTCTAACGTGCCATTGAATGGGGGATGTTCCGCCGTTGTGTTAAATAAGCTTCCCGAAAAGCTTACCGATCCGGTTATTTTCACCATTCCTTGTCTATTCGGTAGTAATACCAACACTAGAGCTTTGGCCGACTTAGGTGCTAGCATCAACTTGATGCCCTTTTCTCTTTATGAGAAACTAGACCTAGGAGAGCTTGCACCTACCCGAATGACATTGTCCTTAGCCGATCGGTCCGTTAAATACCCTAGGGGAATAGTTGAGAACTTGCTAGTTAAGGTAGACAAATTCGTGTTTCCCGCCGATTTCGTAATTCTTGATATGGAAGCGGACGAGAGAGTTCCCATTATCTTAGGTCGTCCTTTCTTACGTACCGCCAAAGCCCTTATAGACGTTCATGATGGTAAGATCACTCTTAGGGTCGGTGAGGAGAGAGTTACATTTGAGATAGAGCGTTCCATGAACCACCCGAATGGTTCGGATGACTATAGCGGTCCTTGTCATTCCGCCTACTTCTTGAATTCGTTCATCTCGTGTGTCGACCATTGCTTAGAGTATATTAGTGGAGCGGACCTAGTGGTAGGAGAGAAGGTAGGAGAAAAGATAGAAGAGGAGTTGGAGAGTGTAGATGAAGTTGAAGAGGAGGGGATTCCTTTAATCCCCGATGTGTTAGCGGTTAGTGATGACACCACCCAACCCCCACCCTTAGAGCTTAAGGTACTTCCATCTCATTTAGAGTATGCTTTCTTAGGGGAGGGTTCCGAGCTACCCGTTATTATTTCATCCGAGTTAGAGGAAAGTGAGAAATTGAGATTGTTAGATGTGTTGAGGGCCAACAAAGAGGCCATTGCATGGAGGTTGTCCGACATTAAGGGCATAAGCCCTTCCTATTGCACCCACTGGATACTCATGGATGATTATTATAAACCGGTGGTGCAACCCCAAAGGAGGCTTAACCCCAACATGCAAGATGTAGTGAAAAAGGAGGTTCTTAAACTCCTTGATGCGGGGATGATATATCCCATTTCTGATTCACCTTGGGTTAGTCCCACTCAGGTTGTCCCCAAGAAGGGGGGGATGACCGTTGTCATGAACGAAAAGAACGAGCTTATCCCTTCATGTACGGTCACGGGTTGGCGCGTGTGCATCGACTACCGAAAGTTGAATGATGCAACCCGTAAAGACCACTTCCCATTGCCTTTCATAGATCAAATGTTGGAGCGTCTCGCCGGTCAAAAATTCTATTGTTTTCTAGACGGCTTTTCCGGTTACTTCCAGATCCCCATAGCACCGGAGGATCAGGATAAGACCACCTTCACATGCCCTTATGCCACCTACACGTACCGACGCATGCCATTTGGGTTATGTAACGCTCCAGCTACTTTTCAGCGTTGCATGGTCGCCATATTTCAGGATATGAAAGAGACTTCCATGGAGGTTTTCATGGATGATTTTTCAGTTTATGGTGATTCTTTCGATGTGTGTTTGAAGAATTTGGAGAGGATGTTGAAGCGGTGTGTGGAGACAAAGCTTATGCTAAATTGGGAGAAGTGTCACTTTATGGTGACGGAAGGTATAGTGTTAGGGCATAAGATATCAAGAGAGGGTATTGAGGTAGATCGTGCGAAAATAGATACCATTAGTAGGTTACCTACACCCACGAGTGTTAAGTCGATTAGGAGTTTTCTAGGGCATGCGGGCTTCTATAGACGCTTTATTAGGGATTTCTCAAAAATCACTCGCCCCATGACCCGTTTGCTAGAGAAAGACGTTCCATTCGTCTTTGACGAGGAGTGTCTTAAGGCCTTCAACTTTTTGAAGGAACAGTTGGTTAGTGCACCTATTCTTATCTCGCCCGACTGGAGCTTGCCCTTTGAGCTCATGTGTGATGCGAGTGACTATGCCGTTGGAGCGGTATTAGGACAAAGAAAGGATAAGCACTTCCACCCCATTTACTACGCGAGCAAAACGCTCAATGATGCTCAAGAAAACTACACTACCACGGAGAAAGAGCTTTTAGCCGTAGTTTTCGCATTTGATAAATTCCGCTCGTATCTCGTTTTATCCAAGACAATTGTTTTCACCGACCACTCCGCGTTACGTTTTCTTTTTCAAAAGAAAGACGCTAAACCCCGACTCATTCGGTGGATTCTTTTTCTTAGCGAGTTCGATATTGAGATTAGGGACAAGAGAGGGGCCGAGAATGTGGCGGCCGATCATTTATCACGATTAGAGGATCCCAAGAGGGAAGAGATTCGTGAGGAGGAGATTGGAGACACGTTCCCTCACGAGTCTATAGAGTTTGTTGAGGCCGAGAAAGAAGGATTGCCATGGTTTTGCGACTTAGCAAATTATCTCTCTAGTGGCAATGTTGTGAAAGGGATGTCCACACAAGAAAGGAAGCGATTCATTAGCGAGGCGAGAAAGTATGTGTGGGATGACCCTTTTCTTTTCCGAATAGGGGGGGATAGAGTTCTTAGACGTTGTGTGTCGAGAGAGGAAGGTTGGAACATCATAAAAGATGTGCATGAGGGCCTCACGGGAGGACATCATGGTGCACACACCACCGCCCAAAAGGTATTCGATTGTGGTTTCTATTGGCCTACCGTTCTTAGAGATGCCGAGGAGTTTGTGAAGATGTGTGATGCATGTCAACGGACCGGCAACATTTCCGCCAAAGATGAGATGCCTCAAAACCCCATACAAGTCGTGGAGGTTTTTGACGTTTGGGGCATCGATTTCATGGGACCCTTCCCAAACTCCAAAGGAAACCGTTACATACTTGTGGCGATTGACTACGTGTCTAAATGGGTTGAGGCTCAAGCTCTTCCCACAAACGAAGCCCGAGTTGTTTTGAAATTTCTCAAGAAGCTCTTCTCCCGATTAGGGACTCCTAAAGCTTTAATCCGTGACCGTGGCACTCACTTTTGCAATGCATTGATGGAGAAATTTCTTGCACGCTACGGTGTCACTCATCGTTTGTCTACCGCATATCATCCACAAACGAGTGGACAAGTGGAGAATGCGAATCGCGGTATTAAACGAATCTTAGAGAAAACAGTTGGTAAAAATAGGAAAGATTGGTCCGACAAGCTAGACGATGCATTGTGGGCATTTAGAACCGCCTACAAGACTCCTTTAGGAACTACACCTTTCATGATCGTCAACGGAAAAGCTTGTCATCTTCCCGTAGAGTTAGAGCATAGAGCGCTTTGGGCATTGAAATCTGTTAATTTAGACATGACCGAAGCCGCTATGTAACACCCGTCTAAATTTACTTAAATTTAATAATAATTTTTGTCATTTTTATACAAAAATTTCCAATTAACATAAGTTTCATAAGTCCAGTTCTTAAGTAGCATAAACCTTAGTCAACTAACGACTAAGTTGGAACATTCAAAAGTTATTTAACAAATTGTTTACAACCCATAAACAAAGTCTAAGTAAGATTAAAATATTGCGGAGGCTTCAAAAGTCATGTTCGGTTCTTCGACATTTGCTTGACCGCCATCCGTAAGATCCACCTCGTTACCTAGGGTCAAACCATTAAAACATTAGTTTTGACATTGTTATATAGTACATAAACACAAGATCCAACATCAGATTGTGAATAATAAAGTATAAGTTTTACTGGTTCCACCGTAACTTACGGTGTCACCGTAAGTTACGGTAGGTCCTGAACACTTATGGTCTGCCGTAAAACAGGGGTAAACCACCGTAAGCTCTTGACCTCTACCGTAACTTACGGTATTACCGTAACTTACGGTAGTCCCTGGAAATCCATATTTTGTTTGATTTGTTCATTACACTCAAACTCAAATCTCGGATTTCGCTTTTCTGACATACCAATACATTAAATTCTCGTATTTCTAATAGGTTATATAGAACTCTTTGTTTCATATACATAACGCACATTTTGTCACACATCATAATTATGCATTTTTAACTTAACAATTCAGTTGCAAGCCTTCTTTGAGGCATTTCTACAAACACTATAAGGGCAGAATTTTTATATCTTTTATATTCAAGTTCATAACTTGCTAATTAGCTAGTTTAACATCAATAAAGCCTTCATATAGTATTTAAACATCATACTTTTCTGAAATCACTTTCTATGATCATTTACACTAGAATAATCATTCTAAACCCTAGTGTTCATCTTCATCTTGTAAAACCCACAACCCACCTTCAATGTGTTCATGGAATTTCCTGAATTTGGGCATGATTTCACATGTAGTTGTCTAGGTTTCACTTCTAGACACTATATCATCCCTAATCTAACCAAATAACACGCATGCAACATCTAATTTCAGATTTTCCAAAATCATGAGAATTTCAAGTTGAGAGATTTCATCAGATTTTACATACCTCATAATCCTCTTGCGATGAGGATCACGATTCTAAGCTCGGATTTCGTTTTGGACCAGATTTGCACCTCCAATTTGAGAGTTTTAGTGAATTTTAGGGTTTGGAGCTTGGGGGGTCGACCTGGTCTTTCTTCTGATCGACCAAACACTTCTTTTGGGGGTGTTTGGTTTATTTTTATTTGTTTTAACAAATTAAGTTTAAATTTTTACAACTTAGGCCCCTCCACTTTGTTCAACATATAGTTTGGTAGCTTTTAACCCTATTATAAGTTATTTCTAGACAGTTAACTAACTAGGTTAAAATTCCTAGTTAGTAAATTCTCATTTATTTATACTTTATAATTCTAATATAAAGTTTTATATTTTCGGGGTGTTACAAGTCCACCCCCCTTAAAAAGGGTTTCGTCCCCGAAACCGTAGTACGTACCAAATAATGTAGGGTGGAGACGTCGCATCTCCTCTTCGGACTCCCACGTAGTGTCCGAACCTTTCCTATGCTCCCATTTGACCTTGACCTGATTAATCACTTTGTTCCTCAAACTCTTCTCTTTACGATCTAAAATCGAAATTGGTTTTACTGCATAGTTGAGGCTGTTATCCACCTCGATATCATCGTAGTGAATACGAGCAGTTTCGTCTGCCAAACATTTTCGGAGGTGCGACACGTGGAATGTGCTATGAATCCCACTCAACTCTTCGGGTAATTCAAGACGATAAGCTACTTTACCAACCCGTTCAGTGATTCTGAATGGCCCAATAAATCTCGGGCTTAGTTTCCCCCTCTTTCTGAATCTAATAATGCCCTTCCATGGGGAAACTTTTAGCATAACCATGTCGCCAACCTGAAATTCAATTGGCCTATTCCTTTTATCCGCATACGCCTTTTGCCTGTCTTGAGCCGCTTTCAAGTGTGCCCGAACTATGTCGATTTTCTCATTCGTAGTTCGGATTATATCGGTAGGTGCTAGCCCTCGTGGACCCACTTCTCCCCAACATACCGGAGTTCGACATTTTCTGCCATATAACAGTTCATACGGGGCCATCTTAATGCTCGCGTGATAGCTATTGTTATATGCAAATTCGACCAAGGGTAGATGGACATCCCAACTACCCCCGAAGTCAATAATGCAAGCCCGCATCATATCTCCCAACGTTTGTATTGTTCTTTCACTCTGCCCATCCGTTTGTGGATGGTAAGCAGTGCTAATGAACAATTTAGTCCCCATTTGTTCTTGGAATTCACACCAAAATTTCGAAGTAAACCGAGTATCTCTGTCTGACACAATGGATATCGGTACCCCATGCCGTGCTATGATTTCATTGGTGTACACTTCCGACATCTTCTCGGATGTATAGGTCTCACGAATTGGAATGAAGTGAGTGCTTTTCGTCAATCTATCTACAACTACCCATATAGCATCAAACCCGCGGTTAGTTTTGGGCAATTTGGTCAACAAATCCATGGTGATTTGTTCCCATTTCCAAACCGGAATTTCCAACGGTTGAAGTTTACCGTATGGTTTTTGGTGCTCCGCCTTGACTTGTAAACATGTCAAGCATTTTTCTACGTTCTTCACCACATCTCTTTTCAACCCGGGCCACCAATAGTTTTGCTTTAAATCATTGTACATTTTGGTCGCTCCCGGATGAATTGAATATCGGGATTTATGAGCTTCATCTAGTAGAAGCGCCTTCACCCCACAAGTATTTGGAACCCATATTCTCCCAAATCGAGTCTTCAACCCGTTATTCCCATCTGTCAAATCTTTCAACTGACCGATTATTCTTTCCTTCTTCCAATTCTCCTCTTTTACTGCTTCTAATTGTGCCTCTCGAATACGTTCAAGTATACCCGAGGTCACCATGAGTTGCATCGACCTTACCCGTATTGGGACGTAATCTGCTTTTCTGCTCAGAGCATCCGCTACCACATTTGCCTTTCCAGGGTGGTAATGTATTTCACAGTCGAAATCTTTCACCGTTTCTAACCATCGCCTTTACCGCATATTTAACTCCTTCTGATCGAAGAAGTATTTTAAGCTCTTGTGATCGGTGAATATGGTACACTTTACCCCATATAGGTAGTGCCTCCATATTTTTAAGGCAAATACCACCGCAGCCAACTCAAGATCGTGCGTGGGATATTTCTTCTCATGTATCTTCAATTGCCTCGAGGCATAAGCTATAACTTTGCCCCGTTGCATCAAAACGCATTCGAGCCCTGATAGTGAAGCATCCGAATAAACCACCATATCTTCGACTCCGTCCGGCAATGTCAGTACCGGAGCTTGAGTTAACCTTTCTTTTAGCGTTTGAAACGCTTTTTCTTATCGACACCCCAAATGAACTTTTCTTTCTTTTGGGTTAGCTTTGTTAGCGGTGATGCAATCTTGGAGAAATCTTGAATGAATCTCCTATAGTATCCCGCAAGTCCCAAAAAGCTTCTAATTTCTGAAGGGTTCTTCGGGGGATTCCATTTTGACACAGCCTCGATCTTGGACGGGTCCACCAATACTCCGTCGGCACTTATGACGTGGCCAATAAATTGTACCTCTCGTAACCAAAAGGCACAATTAGAGAATTTCGCATACAGCCTTTCTCGTCTAAGTGTCTCTAACACTTCTTGTAAGTGGTGTGCGTGTTCAGCTTCACTTTTCGAATACACCAAAATATCATCGATAAACACGATGACCGACTTATCCAACATTGGCTTGCAAACCCGGTTCATGAGGTCCATGAAAGCCGCGGGTGCATTTGTTAGCCCAAATGACATCACGAGGAATTCGTAATGTCCATATCGCGTACGGAAAGCCGTCTTCGGCACATCTTCTTCCTTGACCTTTAGTTGGTGATACCCCGATCTAAGGTCAATTTTTGAAAACCAATTCGTACCTTGTAATTGGTCGAATAAATCATCTATCCTCGGAAGCGGGTATCGGTTCTTTATCGTGAGTTTGTTCAACTCCCGCTAATCGATACACATGTGCATGCTTCCGTCTTTCTTTCTCACGAACAATACCGGTGCACCCCAAGGAGACACGCTCGGCCTTATGAATCCCTTGTCAAGCAGGTCTTGAATTTGGGACATCAACTCTTGTAATTCCGACGGTGCGAGTCGGTACGGAGCTTTTGCTACGGGTTTTGCGCCCGGAATCAATTCGATCCCAAACTCTACTTCCCGTTCAGGCGGTATTCCCGGTAAATCCTCCGGAAACACATCTTCATAATGTCGGACTACCGGTACATCTTCAATCTTTCGTGATTCTTTCTCGGGTTCATTTGCGTATATCATGAATGCCTTGCATCCCCGCTTCATAAGCTTGTGGGCTTTCAACATTGAGCATACTATGGGGTTGCCTCCTTTTTTGCCATAGATGGTGACGTGTTTCCCGCTCGGAGATGTTAGTTTTATCTCTTTACGAAAACACACGACCTTTGAATGGTGTTGAGATAGCCAATCCATCCCAACGACTACTTGAAATTCTCCCATTGACATCGGGATTAGGTCTATCAAGTATTCCTCATCGTCAATGCTTAATTTACAGCCTCGACAAACATCACAAACTATAAAACTTTTGTTGTCCCCTATTTCAACTTCTAAGGGCACAGATAATTTCGTCAATACAAATGAAGGATGTCGAATAAATCCATGTGAAATGAAGGATTTATTCGCACCCGTATCAAACAATACACGTGCTGGAATTGAGTTAATTGTGAATATACCTGAATCCACATCGGGTTCTGTCTTCGCTTCAGCCGCGGTAAGTTGGAAGGACCTAGCCTTCGCTTTGGGAGCTTCTGTTGGAGACTCTTTTGTGTCTCTCTTTCCCACCAACTCGAGGCATTCAGATTTCTTGTACCGGGTTGATAGCACTTGTAACAGACAGAAACTTTTCCGGGACATAGTGATGCGGTGTGCCCCGTCTTCCCACATACCGGACAAGGCTTGTCTTTGAAGCGGCACTCACCCTTGTGCCCCTTTCCACATACTTTACAGCTTGGCGACCTGCCTTTAGCCTCTACCTTCTTCCCCGATTCCGCAGTTCTAGCTTTCTTTGTAGGGCTTGGATTCACATCCTGTGCACTTCATTCACCTCTTTCAACTTGTTTCTTTAACTCGATTTCCCGCTCCCGGGCGGTGTTGATAATCTTCGTGAGGGTTTCATACTTTGACGGAGTCATGAACTCACGGTACTCGGCACTCAACATGTTGTAATAGTAGTATATCTTTTGCTCTTCAGTGGTGACTAACTCGTCACAAAATCTCAGCTTATCCATGAAGATGCCCGTGATCTTGTCAATTGTTTCACCCTTTTGTCTTAGCTGGATGAATTCTTCCTTGATCCTGTTAATAACCGCTTTGGGACTGTGGTGTTTAAGGAATGGTACCTTAAACTCGTCCCAAGTCATAACCCTTGCCGCTTCGGCTCCCATTTCCTTCTTTTTGTTATCCCACCAATCCTTGGCTTGATTTCTCAATTGACCTGATCCGTAAGCAACAAAGTCACCTACGTCACAATGGGTTCGTTCAAACACCCCTTCCACATCACTTATCCATCTTTGGCAAATTATCAGGTCAACCTCCCTGTTATAGATTGGCGGTTTACACGCCATGAATTCCTTGTACGAACATCCTTTGCGTTCTCCCGTTTTCTCCATCATAAGGTTGACAATATCCTCCAACCTTTTAACTCGCTCTTCAACAAGCGAAACACCGTGCCTTGAATTTTGTCTATGAACCCAGTTAGACTTCCTTCAATTGCCTTCCCTACCTCTTCGGCAATTATCTCTTTCATTTGTTCGGTGCTTGTTTGCACCGAATTATCATCATTCCCATCAGACATCTTGAAACTGAAATGTTTACATTTAAACGTTAAACATTTCATTCATAGCATTGCTTCATTTGTTTTGGTTTAGCCAAGTTTCCAACTTGCTTTAACCATTCACATCTAATGCACTTTCCGGGTTTGAGTGTGTTAATACACTCTTCCCATGCATTTCAATTTGTTTCTTATTTCTTACGCAAGGTATAATCTACTAACATAATAAGTTAATTCTTACCGGACGATCGATCAAGCTTGAACCGAACACTTGTTGACAACCTTAAGCTCTGATACCAACTTGTAACACCCGTCTAAATTTACTTGAATTTAATAATAATTTTTGTCATTTTTATACAAAAATTTCCAATTAACATAAGTTTCATAAGTCCAGTTCTTAAGTAGCATAAACCTTAGTCAACTAACGACTAAGTTGGAACATTCAAAAGTTATTTAACAAATTGTTTACAACCCATAAACAAAGTCTAAGTAAGATTAAAATATTGCGGAGGTTTCAAAAGTCGTGTTCGGTTCTTCGACATTTGCTTGACCGCCATCCGTAAGATCCACCTCGTTACCTAGGGTCAAACCATTAAAACATTAGTTTTGACATTGTTATATAGTACATAAACACAAGATCCAACATCAGATTGTGAATAATAAAGTATAAGTTTTACTGGTTCCACCGTAACTTACGGTGTCACCGTAAGTTACGGTAGGTCCTGAACACTTATGGTCTGCCGTAAAACAGGGGTAAACCACCGTAAGCTCTTGACCTCTACCGTAAGTTACGGTACTACCGTAACTTACGGTAGTCCCTGGAAATCCATATTTTGTTTGATTTGTTCATTACACTCAAACTCAAATCTCGGATTTCGCTTTTCTGACATACCAATACATTAAATTCTCATATTTCTAATAGGTTATATATTAACCAATATCAAAGATCAATCTATCATATTCCGGAGCATTAACCATGCCTTACTTGATTATTCGACCCGTTTGGCTCGTCTAAGGAATCCTCCCATATGACGACTACCAACGAGTTCCAACCAATTTTTACCAATAGTTCAATATAGCGACATCACCGTTTTAATTCAAAACAACCCTTATTCTAAAATTCAACTACGCATATTATAATCATCAACATTTACTTAATGTAACGAGTCAAGTTACATACCTTCAAAGCAAGCCCTTCAAACGTGCGTCCACACCGGTTTGCCCGCTAGATGCCCCGGCTTCCTTTCCTATAGAGTTCAATCACCTTATGTTTAGAACTCTTTGTTTCATATACATAACGCACATTTTGTCACACATCATAATTATGCATTTTGAACTCAACAATTCAGTTTCAAGCCTTCTTTGAGGCATTTCTACAAACACTATAAGGGCAGAATTTTTATATCTTTTATATTCAAGTTCATAACTTGCTAATTAGCTAGTTTAACATCAATAAATCCTTCATATAGTATTTAAACATCATACTTTTCTGAAATCACTTTCTATGATCATTTACACTAGAATAATCATTCTAAACCCTAGTGTTCATCTTCATCTTGTAAAACCCACAACCCACCTTCAATGTGTTCATGGAATTTCCTGAATTTGGGCATGATTTCACATGTAGTTGTCTAGGTTTCACTTCTAGACACTATATCATCCCTAATCTAACCAAATAACACACATGCAACATCTAATTTCAGATTTTCCAAAATCATGAGAATTTCAAGTTGAGAGATTTCATCAGATTTTACATACCTCATAATCCTCTTGCGATGAGGATCACGATTCTAAGCTCGGATTTCGTTTTGGACCAAATTTGCACCTCCAATTTGAGAGTTTTAGTGAATTTTAGGGTTTGGAGCTTGGGGGGTCGACCTGGTCTTTCTTCTGATCGACCAAACACTTCTTTTGGGGGTGTTTGGTTTATTTTTATTTGTTTTAACAAATTAAGTTTAAATTTTGACAACTTAGGCCCCTCCACTTTGTTCAACATATAGTTTGGTAGCTTTTAACCCTATTATAAGTTATTTCTAGACAGTTAACTAACTAGGTTAAAATTCCTAGTTAGTAAATTCTCATTTATTTATACTTTATAATTCTAATATAAAGTTTTATATTTTCGGGGTGTTACACGCTAGGAAGCGTTTCTTTCAAATCCATGAGCTTGAGGAGCTTAGGGATGAGGCGTATGCTCGATCGTTGGGAATTAATGAGAAAACGAAAGTTCTACATGATAAGAAGCTAAGGAAGGTGAAAGAGTTTAGCAAAGGTGATAAAGTGCTACTTTATAACTCACGATTGAAGTTATTTGCGGGAAAGTTGAATTCGAAGTGGTCGGGACCTTATATGGTTCAATACGTGTTTCCGTACGGAGCGGTAGAGATAATGGATGAGACGGACGGCCGTAGTTGGAAGGTGAACGGCCATCGTTTGAAACATTACATTGGAGGAGCGATAAACAAGGACGAGAGGGAGGAAACTCCTCTCGAAATCCCACCTAAAGCCGCCAATTAGTGTTTTCGGGGGAAAACCCGAGTGTATATTTTGTACCGTTTGTATCTTCGTTTATTTTTTCGCTATTTTTAGTAGCTAACGGTCGTTTTTTGTTAGTTTTTCGGTTCGTTGTTTTTGTTTTGAGTCGTTTGCAGGAGGGCATCACCGAGGATTTGAAGGAATTCGCGAGAGAAATAAGGTTCCGGGTAAGTTTTTGTACTTAGAAAAATTTCGGTTGGTTTTTGAGAGGTTTGGGAAAAACATAAAATTTTTCTAAGGCATTGAAAGAAAAAATTAGATGCTTTCTGTTAAAAACGGCCTCTGGCACCCCGCCACCCACTTATAAACAATTCTTCTTGCCCGGGCCAGCACGTATAACCTGTTTTTCGAAAAGTAATCTCGTGGTGGCGGGCCGCCACCCGTCTTTACTTAGTTGTAGCGGGCCGCCACCAAACCAATCTGCAGCCGTTTGATATTTTTTTTAAAACCCCAAAACTATTCTCCCACCGTAAACCCTTCTTCCCATCTTCCCCCACCGAAAACCCCTGTGGCCTGTACCTCCACTCTACACCACCGATAACACCTTCCCTCTCCACCACTCATAGCCAATAACCCCTATTCATCCCCATAGTGCCGTAATCCTCACATCAGACACCCTCCCTAACCTAATCTTCACATCAGTCAACCCACACACCACCCTCTACGCCAACACCACCCCTCACATCCTCTTAAACCTCCATAACCACTGATTACACCACTCTTAGCCGATAACCCCCTGTCTCACCAATAATCGGACTAAACTTGGGGAATCGAACTTCAATTCAAAATTTTCTCTGATCTTTTTCTCGCAAATCTCAGGTATGTATTCTGCAAATTCTTGTACTTTAAGTCAATGTTTTAGTTTTATTTAGATTAGTAATAAATTTTAGGGTTAGTTGTCTTGTTTAGTTTAGGGTTTAGTTTATGTTTTGGTATATTAAGGTTGTGGTTTGGGTATGGTTTCGGTGTTTAAGCAGAAAATTGTTTGCGGGTTGTCCGGTTTGGGTTTTGGTTTTGGTTTCAATGTTCATCATATCCGAGTTTCAGGTTAGGTTTTGGTTAAATGTTGAGTCTTGCAAGGTTTAGAGGATGTAGGAGGTTGTGGGTTGGATGCGTTTTGGATACTCCAGTAGAACATCAGTTGTGGGTTGTTCAGTTTCGGGGTATGCTCGACATGGCGGTCATATTTTAGACTAGGATGTGTTAACATTGAGTGTGGGGATTCGGTTGGGTTAATTTTTTGACATAAAATCAGATTTACTCACTGTTTTGACCCGTTTCGCTAATCCAATATACAAGTTTTTCAACTTTAAATCGGTTAACACTCAATGTTGGTTTGGATTATGGTTTGGTTTCGGGATGTTGATGATTGTCGGGTTGAATTTGAACTTGAATTGCTGAATTTTGAGTGGTTTGTAGTATATTGACGTGTAAGATTCCAAACTTGCGATTTTGAAACGGAACTTTTGCAAAGAATGGAACCTCCTTTAACTAGGCGGTATTTTTCAATGCTAAAATTTGTTTTCAACTACTACATGGCTGAATTTAAGCAAGTTTAGATGTCGATGTCGGTTTGGTAGGCACTTGGGTTTACTTGAGGGCAAGTAAAGTGCCGGGAGAAGGTATAGTTTGTAATATATGTAGTTTGCGTCTACGTTAGATCGAGTCTAGTTTAATGTTTATTTTAGGGTCTTTGGTGTCGTTTTAATTGTGTTTGAGTCGTCTTAGTGTATTATTGCTCGTTTTGCTTTCTTGAATAGTAAAACCACTCGCCCGTACTCAATCTCCATTCGGGCGAGTTTCGGTTCACATCTTAAATTGATTTTGCAAAACGTCGCTTTATTGTCACTTTGTTTCTAAACTACGGCCGCGAACGTAATGCTATACGGCCGTTGTTTTTGTATATATTGTTAAAAAAAATTGAAAAAAATCAGAAAATGTCTTTCGAATAAAAAAGAAGTTTGCAAAATAAGGCGGAAAGTGATAGAAAAGATGAATTTTTGCTCGGGGTCGAATAATAATAATATGAGATTATAATAAATCGAGCTTGTGTCTAGTTAGGGATATGTGGATAGGCCCGGGTTTGGTTTTAAGTCTCTTTGAGTTAAAATATACCTTAATTGTCGGTCTGCTAGTGGGTTTTCGCCTGGGAAATTAAAACTACCAATAAGAGTATAAGGGGCACCGTTATAAGTTAAAACTGTTAGAGTTTGTGATCATGAAAAAAAAATAGAATAAAAAAGTGAGCTAGAAACTAAATGAAAGTAATGCATTCCTATGTAGTTTGGGTTGGGGATAGCGACTCTACAACCGAATTACCGCTAGGGTGTGTGAAATCGACCGTGCAAAAAAAAAAAAAAGAAAAAAAAAGTACCGAAACCTAAGTAATCTGTGGTTGGGGATAGCGACTCTACAGCCGGATTGCCACTTGGTTAGGGAAAGCATCGTCTAGTCTCACAAGAAAGAAAAAGAAAAAAAGAAAAAAAATGGAAAAAGAAAAAAATTTGATTGTAAACTCTCTTGGTTTTGATATAAGACGGTTAGGAATTGGTCCAGTGATCGTTCCTTTAGTCCTATAAGCTTGAGGCGGGAGTAGGTGGACTGTAGATTCTAGCGTGATGCCCTAGGTAGATTGACCGCGCTTAAATTAAAATCACATGATAAGGGCTTAAGATTGGATTTGGGTTTAAAGTGGATAAGTATATTCGCAATCGCGACTAACGCAAGCTTTGATTTTAATTAAATGTACCTATGCTTTTGACCCGAGTGATGATTCGTCTTTGATTCCGTAGCATAATTCTTTTTCGAGGACGAAAAAAGAGTAAGTGTGGGGATGTTTGATGTATTGCAAAATACATCTTTTATTCGTGTAAAGTTTGTATAGTTTTCGTTATATTTAGTTTTGTTTTTCGTTAGAATATGCATACTATTGATCAAATCGTGTTTCGCAGGTCTTGATGTTTAAATATGCGAGAAACCGAGTGGAATGAGTAAAAATATTGAAGTGTAAAGTCTTGGAGCATGTTGGAAAGGTCGAGGAGTTGAAATAGAGTTAAAGAGCTGAAAAATCACTCTCTGGCACCCCATCACCCACTAAACAAGCCTGTGGCACCCGGCGAGAGACTGAAGGTAGTACATGAGAAAAAAAACAAGGTGGCACCCCGCCACCCATTCCTAAGTGGGTGGCACCCCGCCAGAAGGCTGTTGCTGGCAGATTTATTCGAATTTAATGAAGGGGTGTTATGGAAAGTCATATAAATACATCTTAAGCTTGGAAAAAACCCTAGTTCGAATTGAGACTTCTTTTGGGCGACTTGGGAGCATTCTTGGCAAGCAATCGGGGATTTGAAGGCGTAGGAATCATTGGTACGAGTCAAGGGCGAAGAATCGAAGATTATATCGGGTTTTCTAATCCCTTGTTTTGTCGGTTATTTGTCTTGAAACTTTGTTACAATGAATTCTGTTCTAGATTTCTTTGGATTGATGATACGTTTTAGTATGCTTGGCTAATTTCATAAACCGCCTAAACTTGATGAGTGGATTAATATAAAGTTTTTACCGGTTTTGTTATTTGCATGATTGTTATGGGTGATTGTGTTTAGTAAGCGGTTTGATTTAATGATTTGATGTGTATGCGTGCTTTGAATTGGTTTATTGTTATTATTTTTTTCATATGATTCTTAGTGACGGTCTATATCACAACGTAGAGTCATATTAGGGTATAGGATTTCGGTGAGTGTCTATATCACGTTAGAAAACCTTAACTCTTTAGGGAGAATTGCGCAATAACCCCTAGAAGTAATTGGTAATAATTTGCTAAGTCTTAGTGTTCTACTAGTCCTAATACCTGGAAAGTGAGGGACTATTGGTAGGTCTTACCCGACGAATTGCTTTAGATAGTCCTTGGAAAAGGTCATGTCTTGGTTTACCTGTCGGTTTTATTAGTCTATCAAGTCAAATTAATTACTTCAAACTACCCTAGATCTATGATTGGAAAAGAGTAGGTTAACATTAGGGTACTTACACAATAATTAGACAACTGGAAAGGCGTCTAATAACCGGTAGAATTAACGGCCTAGGTAGTTCCACAGGTTTCTCCTTGAGAAGGGTCGAGGGGCTTAGATGGTTCTTAATAGGTTTAGTACTTTAAGATCCCGGTTCCATAATTCATGCATTTAACTTAATCGGTAATCTCTTAAAAACGATCCAGGATTCTTGTCTAGGTGGTCTCGTTCTCACATAAGAAAAGTCCTTAGTCTTAATTCGTACTTAGTCTAGCTCTAGTTAATTTAGTAGTTTAATATAGATTTCCATAGTTTTTCCGTAACCCCCCCCCCCAAAACAATTAAACAAGTTAAGTCGTGTCTGTCAGTGTCTATTAGAGTCTATTTTACGTGATACATAGAGTCTCGTGGTTCGATATCCGGACTTCCTAGGTTATACTACATTGATCGGTACACTTGCCGATTGTGTGGTTTTAGGTCGAGTCTAGAATTAAAGCTTTTTAGTGTCTAGCTTAGAGAGTCTAATATAGTTAATTTTATAGTCTGTTTAGCACACATTAGATGGTATGCAGTGCTTAAATTTAATCGGGTCCCCATTGCTTCCTGGAAACTTGTCCAGAAATGGGAAGTGAAACGACTATCCATGTCCGATACAATGGAGAGTGGAACTCCATTTAAGGATACGACTTCATCTACATACAACTTTGCCAATCTTTCCATGCTAAAGGTTTCTTTCATGGGTAGAAAATGGGCTGATTTGGTTAATCGATCCACAATTACCTAAATCGCGTCATTACTTTTTCTGGTTTTGGGCAACTTAGTAACAAAATCCATAGTTATAAGTTTTCATTTCCATACAGGCATTTCTAATTGTTGTAGTAGACCTGAGGGTTTCTGGTGTTCCGCCTTAACTTGTGAACAAGTTAGACACTTAGATACATATCTAGCTATGTCCTTCTTCATTCCTATCCACCAGAAATTATTTCTTAAATCTTGATACATCTTATTATTTCCAGGGTGCATGGTATACCTAGATTTATGGGCTTCCTCTAAAATCTTATTTCTTAATTCTCCTTGCTTAGGTACCCAAATTCTTCTTTTGTGGAATCTCCAAATTCCATCAGCTCCTTCCTCTAATTCCTTTATTCTTCCTTTCATTCCTTCAGCATCGTCCTTGATTGCTATTTCCTGAACATTCTTCAGTTGATCCATTAAGTCTAATTGTAGACTTAATCTAAGAGCACGAACTCTTCGTTGTTTCTCATGATACTTACGACTTAAGGCATCTGCAACTACGTTTGCCTTTCCTTCGTGATATTGAATATCACGGTCGTAATCACTTAGATTTCCATCCATCTTCTTTGCCTCATGTTTAATTCTTTTTGCCCAAATATGTACCTTAAGCTCTTATGATCTGTATAGACAGTAAACTTACTTCCATACAGATAGTGTCTCCAAATCTTAAGGGCACAAATTATGGCTCCTAACTCTAAATCATGAGTGGTATAGTTTTCTTCATGCTTTTTCAATTGTCTTGAGGCATACGCAATTACCTTCTTGCGTTGCATTAGCACACATCCTAATCCTAGCTTAGAAGCATCACAGTAAACTTCAAAATCTTTTGTTCCTTCTGGCAAAGCTAGAATTGGGGCGTTTGTTAACTTTTGCTTCAAAATCCTAAAGGCCTCTTCCTGTCTGGGTCCCTATTCAAACTTAACTGATTTACAGGTTAGCTTAGTTAATGGTACAGCTATTTTGGAAAAATCCTTAATAAATCGTCTATAGTAACCAGCTAACCCTAGAAAACTTCTAATTTCTATAGCTGATTGTGGGCCTTTCCATTTGGTGATCGCTTCTATTTTGGAGGGATCTACGTGAATACCTTCGTGATTCGCCATGTGTCCTAAAAATTGTACCTCTTGCAGCCAAAATTCACACTTCGAGAATTTGGCGTAAAGCTTCTCATTTCTTAACAAAGTTAAGAGTGCATGCAGGTGCTGACAGTGTTCATCCTGGCTTTTGGAATAAATAAGTATATCGTCGATGAAGACAATTACAAATTTATCCAAGTATGGTTTACAGATTCTATTCATCATGTCCATAAATGCTGCAGGAGCATTTGTTAGTCCAAATGGCATAACTGTAAACTCGTAATGACCATACCTAGTTCTGAAAGCAGTTTTAGGTATGTCTTCTTCTTGTACCTTCAATTGATGATATCCGGAGCGCAAGTCGATCTTAGAAAAGTATCTAGCTCCTTGAAGCTGATCAAAGATATCATCAATCCTAGGTAATGGGTATCGATTCTTAATTGTAACCTTATTCAGTTCTCTATAATCGATACACATTCGCATTGAACCATCCTTTTTCTTTACGAACAACACTGGTGCTCCCCAAGGGGATGAACTAGGTTGTATGAATCCTTTACTGAGCAATTCATCTAATTGCTTTTTCAGTTCTAACATTTCAGTGGGTGCTAATCGATAGGGTGCTTTAGCTATGGGCGTAGTTCCAGGAATTAAATGAATTCTAAATTCTACCTCCCTATCCGGTGGTAATCCTGGTAACTCTTCTGGGAATACATCTGGGTATTCTGCTACTGCAGGAATTTCTTTAAGTTCCTTACCTTTCGTGTTAATGATTACCGAAATCATATACACCATTTCTTGTTTTCTTGAATAACTGGCCAACTTCATTACTGAAATGAATTTCAGCGGTTTTCGCGGCTTATCTCCTGTAATTACCACTAATTCTCCTGTAGGTGTATGAATTTCTATGGAATTTTTATCACAAAGGATTCGAGAATGGTTGGCTACTAACCAATCCATTCCTAACACGACATCAAATCCGACTAAATTCATAGGTAACAAGTTTGCAGAAAATTTATGGCCTAAGAGTTCTATCTTTGCTTTCTGCAAAATCGTATCTATGTTAACAGAATTCCCGTCTGCCGTTTCTACTGTAAAAACTTGCCTAAGTTTTGTTAAGGGTAGCTTAAGAGCTTGGCAAAATGAAGTATTTATAAAACTTTGGTTTGCACCAGAGTCAAATAATACTTTCGCATAAACGTTGTGAACTAAGAACGTACCAGCTATGACGTCAGGAATCAGTTCGGCTTCCTGCGTGGTCAGTTGGAATGCTCTTGCATTCTTCTTGGTAGCTCCGTCTGCCGGTTTGGCTTTATTGTCAGCTGGTTTGACTAATTTTGGGCAGTCTGTCCTAAAATGACCAGCTTCTCCACAGTTATAGCAGATCGTTGATTTCTTCTTCCTGCAATCTTCTTCTTGATGCCCTGGAATTTTGCAGAAATTGCAATACCCTTTGCATCTTCCAAAATGCTTTCTTTTGCAGGTATTGCAAAATGGAACAGTGGAAGTTTGCCCAATTCCCCTTTTCTTGAAATTACCTCTGTTACACACACGAAATCCTTGGGTAATCTTTTGGGCCACTTCCTTCTTCCGGTTTTTGTAACACCCTTGGTAATATTTTACGTTTTTCATAAAATTTAAGTCTATAATCATGTAATCACGGTCACAATTACAATGAAAATACTGGTTTATCAAAAACTTTTACAATTTAAAGTGATACAACATAATGTGGTCTAATTCGCCGTTTTAGATTAACGACGAAACAACATTGTGGAAGCTTTATTAAACGTGTGTTCGGTTCTTGCTCGATGCTTGATCTTCATCCGGGATTCTCGACATTCACCTGTGATCAAAACCAACTTAAAAGTTAGTTTTGATAATTAAATAACTAATACAACAAGGAAGATTTGGGTCGAATAATCGAATTAAACAAGGAAATCAAGAAATTCCAACATTGATATCTTAATCCCAAAAACAAGGATTTGGAACTGGCCTCCACCGTAACTTACGGTGGGCACTGTAAGTTACGGTGGCTCTTGGTATAAAATGCCCCACCGTAAGGCAGGAGGCATCTGCCGTAAGGCTTTTAGCCCTCACCGTAACTTACGGTACCCACCGTATGTTACGGTAGCCCCTGTATCAGAACCTCCCATTTTGCCGTTTTTTACACGAAAACTTTCGTATCTTTCAATCCGCTTGTCCGTTTGACCTACCGTTTCTTCCTACGTGGTTGTAATTTGATTCTCCACCTTATGGAGTTAAAATCCAACATCCGGTTAAACAAAATTTCAGACTTTTAAGTCTTCGGCTTATTACCCTTTTTACCAAATTTTGACCCGTTCGATTTTTATCAAACAAACATGTTTATTTGATCCTTAAACTCATGAAATTCATAATTTCCATATCCCCTATCATATTAATTTCAAATCACAGGATTCTTACATAATAAAAACCCGTTTACGCTCAAGTTCTTATTTTGACCCGTTTAGAGCGAATTATGTACATTTGACCCCCAAGGTTGATACTTACAACTCTTACATGTGTCTAAGAGTTACCCAATGATAATACTAGTATCTAAACGACTTCTAAGGGTCGTTTGCCCGATTTACCTATCAAGGGCATTTTCGTTAACTTATTTCCTCCTTTTACGTCATAGGTCCTTTTGCTAAGGTATTTGACCCCCATTGCATTTTTAACTATAAATTTGTATATATGCGTACCTGGCTCGAGTCAACATATAGACCTGTTTTATACCTCGCGTTAAATTAACCAATATTCTATGGCGTCGCAATTATCAAAATTGCTATTCGCTCCTGATAACACACAACTTGACAATCACATTAGTCGATATTGTCAAATGGTGTCATCATCACCATTTGACCCGTTTGGACTATAAGACCAAACATTTACATAACTTAGAATAAAAGCATGGTTTTAAATTTCCAAATTCACCCATTTGCCCCGTTTACCATAAACCATGGTTTTTATCATTTATACTTGTTCCGACTTATATCAATCGTGTCGGAACCCTTATTTTGGATATTACATCATTCGCATTTATAGTTTATAAAGTAAACACGTATCCTACAAAAGGGGTGTAAGTTTTACTTACTTCGTATCCAGGCTACACTTTTCTTTTCCTTCTTGATTCGTTTGACCCGCTTTCTCCCCAAGCTTCACCTAGCTTGTTAAGCGCCAACTATTATTCATCATTCACAAGGTGGTTAGTTTAATCATGACTTAATACGATTATTCCACCTTACGCATTTCTATATCTAATTATCATTCATCACATTGTAGGTCAGTTTGACTTTTTAAAAGTCAAATGCCCATTAGTATACTAAATGCATATTCGAATTCATCAACTAGTTTTTGCATTCTTTAATTACCCGGTAGGCGTTATCTTTAGGCCACCTTTTTAACCAAAGTTCTAACCACGTTTATCACATTTCAATCACTTTAATTAGTTCAAGCGATTATCAAGACTAATTTATTCATTCATTTCACAAGAACTAAGGGTTCTCATCTATAAGTGAGACCCGTTCATCATATCACTAGCATTCATCCCAACACCTTATATAATCAAGTTCTTCATATGAACTAGTAGGTACCCAATTTCACTTAGGCATTACATCGAACACCTTATGAGCATGAAATTTTTACTACTAGAAATCAAGCTCATGACTAACTATTTAACCAAGATTTAAACATCTTTTCACATGTTCATGACAAATCTTCATATCAACAAATCTGGATTTGCTTCATAGAGCTCAAATACACTAAGTTAACAAAGATAATCCTAGTGTTTAACATAATTCTCCAAAACCCACTTGACACATGAGAGTATGATCATGAATTCACAACCATGAACATCAATTTAACAAATAAATGACTAGGGTTTACTCCTAGACATAGTTTCATCCCTAATTTCATCCAAACAACGAACATGCAAGCTCATATTCGAATCTCACAAGTTCATCTAAAATTTAAGATGGAACCACATAGTAAAATTTCGCATACCTCATGATCCCTTTACTGAGGTGATCACTAATATATGCTTGGATTTCGATTCGGAACAGATTTGAGCCTTCAATTTGGTGAAAATGCAAGAGCTAGGGTTGTGAGGGGAGTCTTGGTCGCCCCCTGTGTTCTTGATCGACCAGACACCCCAAAATGGGTGTTTGGTGTGTTTTATTTTTTTGTTTAATGTTATTAAGTTTCAAATTTAACAACATAAGCCCCTCAACTTTGGTTTGGTTTATAACTTTATATTTTGTTCTTTCATTTAATTATAAGACTTGTACTAGGTTATTTATTTCCTAGTTACTTTATCTTGTTCTCAACCCGTTTTATTTTAAGTCCCGTTAAATCTCAGGCCTTTTACATACTTTGCTTTCTCAAAGTATTTCTCATCCTTTTAATAAATATTAGATTTATTTATTTAAATCCTAAAATTTACTGGGTAAGTTTTACCACTAACTTTATTTTACCCGTCCTGTAGTATTAACGTGGTTTGATTACCAAACCCGTTTTCGGGGTGTTACATTTTTCTTCTCTTGTGCGTACCAGCCCATCAGTCAGGGTATTAGCTAATTTCACTGCATCGTCAATTGTGCGAGGTCTCGCAGCTTTAACGATATCACGGATTTTGCCAATCACTCCCTAAATATAGCGGGAAATAAGTACCGGTTCTAGCGAAGCCAGGGTAGGTACAACTCTAGCATACTCGAAGAATGTCGAAGTATACCCTCGACAGTCTACATCCACCATCCGGTGGTTCAGAAATTTATTCGCCATTTGTTCTTTCTCATATTCGGGACATAATTTTCTTTCCACCAGCCCTTTAAATTCTTCCTAATTCATGGCATAAGCCACATCGCTTCCCTTGGCTTGAAGTATCGTATTCCACCATTCTAGCGCCCCTTCTTTGAAAAGATGTGACGCGTACATGACCTTGTCTTCCTCGGCACATTTACTTATTTTAATCACCGCCTCGGTTTTCTCTAACCAACGCAGTGCAGCAGTCGCCCCTTCGTTGCCTGCAAATTCAACCGGTTTACAGGCAAGAAATTCCTTATAAGTGCAACCGGGCGTTGCAGCTTTCATTTTCTTAAGGAGTGGGGCTTGCATCCCATTGTTGTCGTTATTAGTATGGTGGCCGCCTCCGTTTACACTATTACTAAAATTGTCGCCGTGTGTACGTTTGCTCGGAATAATTTGTTGAGGTTCAACTGGATTTCGAGCAGCAGCAAGGATTGCTGGAATAGCATTGGCTATTCCCTGAGCAACGATATTCTCGATATCTTGCCTATTCAGACATTGATCCTCATGGTTTTGTTCATGTAGGTCCCGGATTTGCTCCGTTTCGATTGTGAACCGACTCGTGCGACGTGCGGAATCCGTGCACGAGTGAGACCGAACACACGAACAGTAATATAACTGTGATTCTATATAAGATCTGAAATCGTACAATTACGTGAATCACCTCTTTTGCACTTTCTCTCTCTACTTTCTCTCTCTAGGATCCAAGCTCTCCAAAGTAGCAAATGAGTAAAAGTGACAAAAGTCCCTAAATGAAACCCTAAGGCTCCTATTTATAGGCCAAGGGATATAATGAGATATCTCATTATTTACATAAATGTCACCTTGCCTTTTTCTAGATATTTCTAACTATTACAATATAAGCACTAGAAATAAACTGTTTCAGCTACGATCTTGAGATGACGGAGGCGATAGACATACTGCACTAACAGGCTCCCCCTTGGATATTGCCGCAGTCAATCTCAAACATTTAGTCAAACTCGTAGCGTCTGATCTTTCTCTCTCTAGCTTGAACAGAATCCCCGTGGATCTGTCTTCAGCTTCAGCTCCCCCTTTCGGTAGACTCTTCAGGCTCCCCTGTCGTCAAGCTTCCGTGCTTTGGGATCGACACCTGGCTTTCCGGTTACAAGCTCTTTCAGAATAGTTCCTGGGTCCTTGAATGCACGCTTCCCTTTGTGTTGAGCTCGTCTTCAGACTCCCCCTTAGACTCGGCTGTCGGGATCGTAGTCTGGAATACCATCTGCAAATCTCATACATTCATAAGTAAAACATTTTACAGTGAAAACATTTTCAGTTGTCCAGGTATCGTAACCTGGCTCTATTAAACTATCTAAATCAAGATCCTGGCTCTTATAGATATAATAATATGAATATATCCAGGATTACTTGAATCTCTTCCCCCATCAACAATCTTTAAAGATTTGGCAGTTTCAGCGAACCGGATCGGAAACTGGCTCTTTTACAGATTTTAACAATCTAAGAATCCAAATCCCTCACAGTTAATCATCCAAGTCCAAATTAATGACCTTGGAGATATCACAAACTGTTTTTTATTTTTGATTTTAAAAATTTCAAGTTTCAAATTAATGAACTTGTTTTATTTTCAGAAACACAATCAGCATACTCAGATTTTGAAACTCAGCACTCAGACATCGGTTGTCAAAAATAAAGCAGAATCAAAAATCTTTTTGTATTTTTCTGAAAATATAAAGCAGTAAAGAAATATGTACAAACATATTTACAGACAATATTTTTGTTTGAGTTCGCGTTAGAGGATCATATCAGTTTTTGACAAGTCACAAGTACCGTTGAGCTTAGTTACACATTAAGAATTAAACAATTCACTTAGATTGTCGATATACTGATCCACTTAAATTTTCATACAAAGTTCAACTGATTCAGGATACGAATTAGATGTTTTAAGAACTTAAACTCATTCATGTGTCCCACCTCTTGAATATACTCCCGTATCCAGATCCCAATATTCAGTCTTACAGGTGAGTATACCTAGATGATATCTGTAAGGGGAATAAATTATAGTACGAAACCGTGAGAGCTCAGGTCAGAACTTCCGTTCAGCAGAGAGATGACGGCTCGACTTTTGGTGTGTCCCCTTTAGAGGATCTTTTTGTTACAACAGCCATGAATAGCATTTTTCAATGTTTCATCATTTTTTTAGCTGAGGGCTGTGCTATGTTTCAAGCAATGCGGAAAGTATTCTCCGGGGACTAGGCCATTGCTTCCGCAAAATCAGAAGTCCCGGGATAATACCCCAGATATCACTAAGCATAAAGACCTAGTATCTCAGAAAGAGGGACCTTTCAAACGAGATTTCAGGGGTTACCTATATATCCAAGTAGTGTTCCCCACGAAATAAGCAAGTTTGAATTTAAGTTTATATCCCGAAAAAGTTTACTAAATGTATAAAAATCTACCGGCATATCATCAGTGAGACTGTTTAACGCTATATAATCATTACATTTCTTTAGCATACTGTAACTGTCTACTGATGTACTATCATTTCCTCTTTTTACACAAAACTCAATTTTGAATTTTATCATGTTTTTGACTTTTTCAAATTTTCTAATGTTTTTGGATTTTCTGACAATTTTTGGATTTTCTGACAATATTACTCCCCCTAAAATGCAAAATCATTTAAAGAAAATTTGACAACCAGATACTGATAGCTTTGTCTCGCCATCCATTTTCTGCATCTCATGCTCTGTTTTGCAGAAAAATATAACGTACCCCCATGATTTACAACACATTAATATTTACAGTTCGAAAACCGTTTTTCAATCTTGTGAAATGAATCATGTTTGTTCAGCCGTGAGGGTTTCAGCGTATTCAATCAATCATATTTTTGTAATTTTCTATTTTTGACAGAAATTAAAAACAAACATATTTTTGGTTTTTCAAATTTTTAACAAACTAAAACATATTTTTGGTTTTTAATTTTTCAATTTTTAGGGTTTTTGAAAATATTGTTTATTTATGTACAGAAAACGATAAACTCCCTGTTCAACCAAACCAGGGTTCAGCAACCTTCTCCTCCTGTGCTAGGCTGCTCATCAATTCTCTTCCTTGACAATCAAACTTCATGAGCACCTACACATTTTCAAAAACTCAATTACTTGAACAATTTAGCCCAGGTCTGTTGGACCTTAGGCATTTCAACACAATATGTATCATTCAATTTCGGAAAATCCTTTTCATTCACAAAAACGTTTTCATCTTTGACTTTGACCTTTTCATCTTTTATCAAAGTCACTTGTTTCTTAACACTCCATGTTTGACCTTTCGGAGTACCTCTTTTGTAAAAATATGATTCTTTTTGAACATTTTGTTTTTGAACAACAACTTTTGGTTTCCAAAACTCTTGTGGTTTTGTCATATCAACAGTTGTTTTCCAACTTTGAGTTGTTCTGACTCTGGGTGTGTGAAAAATCTGTGTTTGTTTTGAATCAGACCTAGTCTGTTTTGGTTTCCAAGTTTGATTCGAAGCAAACTTGTCTGTGTTCTACCTCCAAGTTTGTTTTGAATCAAATCTGGCTGACCTTTGTTTCACACCCTCAGATTTTTGTTTCTCAACATTTTCAACATCCACAGGTTTCAGATTCGGACACTTTCGTGCAAGATGTCCAATTTGATCACACTTAAAACATGTTCTTTTTGAAACATCTTTAACCTGTGGTTGTTGCCTTTTCTTTTGAGCACAAAACTCTTCATTAGACTGTTGTCTAAATTTGAGTTTTTCCGCTTCTTCAAAACTTTTTCCTTGAACAAAACTTATCTTTGCCTGAGAATTTGGCACTTCATTTTTCTTCCAATTTTGTTTCTTTTTATAACCCAACCCAGCCTTCATGTTTTTCTTCTTGAAACCAGGTTTATTATAAAAAGTTTTGTGTCCTTTACCAGCAAACTTTGGAATCTCAGACTTCTCAATCTCAACCATTTTGAAAACTTTATCAATCTTTTCTGAAATCACATTCTGAATCGGGAATACAACATCTAAGAATAGTTTGTCCGATCCAATCATGGTATAGACCAATCCCTTTGAATCATCATCCAAATTTTTCTCGGATTTTGTGTTTTTCAGTTAACCATCATGAAAATTTCCTTCATCTTCATCCTGTAATTCAGACTTACCTTTTGTAGACTCATCTTTCAAAACGCTTTCAACAACCTTACTTACCACCTCCGAATCATTAGCATCATCAGATTTGGAGTAAGTCACATCGATACTTTCAGGTAACTGGTCAGCTATGTTCAAACCCTTTGCCACCTTTTCCTCATCATAAAAAGTATAATTGTTTCTCAATGGTGGTGGTACCTGATGAAACTCTGAACCAATACCCTTTTTGCAATTGTCAGTATCTTTGTCATCTGGTGTGATGTTGAAAATGCGTTCAAGAATGTACGAAGAGTTATGATAACTTTGAAGTTTTGTAACAACCTTTTCTTTTTCAGCCAAGACTTGTTTAAGATTAGCAATTTCATCAACACATTTGTTTAATTCAATTTGCTTTTCTTTAAACTTTCTTTCATACATTTCTTTAGTGACTAAAGTTTCTGACAATCTTTGATCAAAACTTTTGACTTGGCTCTTCAAAGTATCATAAGCTTCTTGTACTCTCTGACTCGACCACTTTAAAGAATCATACTGTTTTTGTAAATCTTGAAATTTCGATTCTTTTTCAACACATTTAGCAGTACACTTTTCTTTCAAAATCTTATTTTCTTCTTCAAGACCATGACATTTCTGTGTTAGCTTTTCGACTTTTAATTTCAAAATTTCTTCTTTTTCAATCATTTCTTTACATTTTGTTGTGAAAACATTTTCTAGTTTAACCATATCATTGTCTTTTGTTTTTATGATGCCATCTTTTTCAGTACAGGCTTTGCACATTTCTATGCAATTCCTGCACTTGTTTTCTTTTTCATCAACCAATTCAACATTCGACAAGTCAGAAGATTTTATTACCTCAGTCTCTTTCAGCACTGGTTCTTCTGTCTCAGCTTTCTGATCTTGTTCTTTGTTCTCCTTTTTTTCTTCTTTCTGTGCTTCTTTTATCTTCTGTTCTTCTTCAGCTTTCTGATCTTCTTCAGCAGCAATCTTCACAACATTCTTTACTTCTTCAATCATCTTCTTCAATTCTTCTTCTTTTCTCTTCTTCATTTCTACCACCTTCGGTAAACTTGCTTCACAAACCTCTCTTATCTTCTTCTCCAAATCAGGCAGATATGCTTTATCAGATAACCTTCGTGTATTGAAAGTAGCCTGCCTTGGAAGCAAACTTGTTACAGCTTTGAAATCCACTTTTGATGGGTCAGCAACTGGATTACCCCGTGGATCCATGTAACAGTCCAACTCATCATTCCATCGTTTGGCTCTCTGAGCTTCTTTGAATGGTTCGTTTAATTTTCCAATTTCCCATCTTGCATAGTCTGCTTTCCACCATCTATCAGGATCAGCATCAGCCACAAATGCATACCCAACAACATCTTCTTCAGGGCAAACTTGACTCCAGTCGTAACCTTCATCGTCATATATAACTGCAAGAGCCCTTGATTTTTATTCAGGTTGTTTCAATCTTGGTGGCTCAGACTTGTTCTGATGGTAAATCGCTTTCTTGTAATAATCTTCATTGAACGGGTTTGTAGAATCATCATTAGCATACGCATTTCTGCACTCGCGCTTAAAGTGACCTTTTTGTTTGCATTTGAAGCATGTCACCTTAGATTTATCAAATCCCAATTTGGTAGATGGTCCACCAATTGACTTCCTCCCCGTGATCTCCATGAACCGCTGTGCTCGACGAACCGCACTGGCCATGCACCATCTTATATCCATTAGTTCCATCTCCTCGGGGTCTAATTGATCATAATCTTCTTTCGTCAAGTTGGTGTTGCCAATCTTCCCTGCAACGAGGCTTTCATACGATTCAAGTACAGATGCCAAGAAAACCATCTGTTGTTTTGCCGATTCTTCGCTGAAATTCTGCCCATTCTTCAAATCCACTGCGATATTACACTGAAACAAATTCTTGGAAGCAGATTGATTTGAAGTGTTTGAAGAAGATTCACTGTGAAAACTTTCATTGTTCACTGAATTTGAACTTTCTGCAGAGAACGCTGTTCTTGGAGACCCAGCCTGTGGTACATTTCCTCTGTAGTAAAGCTCTACATGCTGCTGATAAGCCAGATTGTTGACTTTAGATCTCTTTATCTCCAACTCATGGCTTTCAATCCTTTCAATCAGCAAATCCACTTTTAAATCTTCAGGCTTGAATGTATTTTTCAACATTAGAGCGAAGTATTGCCATTCTTGATCATTTGGCAATGAATCAAACAATTTATCCACCGCTCCTCTTCAGAATATGTTATTTCATGTCTGGCCAGCTCCATTTTCAGATGTCCAAATCTCTCGATCATTTTACAAACAGATTCATTTTTCATACAACTGAATAAATCAAACTCTTTACGCAACAATTTCTTTTTGTTTTTGACAATTTCATTACTTCCTACACACTTTCTACCTAACGCTTCCCACAAACTCTTCGATGTTTTCTCTTGTTCAAGTAACGAGATAATATCCTCTCTCACTGACTGTTTGATTAATGTGATCATCTTATATTCAGCCACAACATTTTTTATATCTATGTCTGAGAACTCTTTTTCCTCTACTAACTCTCCTCCTTCTTTCACTGGTTCTGTATATTCATTTTTCAATTTTAACCAGCTTTCAGGAGCGAAAGCTTTTACCCAACCCTCAAACCGATTTTTCCACCAGTTATAATCTTCAATCTTCATTAGCTTTGGTGGTTTCTGTTGGCTTCCATACATATTGTCATATTTCAAATTTTCAGAAATCTTTCGAATACTCTCTTATTTCAGATCTTCTTTCGGATGATTCTGAAGTAAAGGCATTGTAGAACGTGTTGTAAAATTCTTCACCGCTGCTCGACATCTTCAAATTTTATCTTGAATTTGCACTTTGTATATCTTCAATTACCTGAATCACAAACAAAACAAATACAATGAGTTTTATCAAATTTGTCAGACGATCGTAAAAGAATTTGATCCGTTCGGATGGATCAATAGTCAATCGGATGATGTTGGCCCAATTAGATGAGATCAGCCCACTCGGATGGGTGTCTTCGAACGGATGGAAATCCGGATGATGATTTGTCCGGATGGTGATTCGTTCGGATGGTGATCCGGGTGATGATTCGTGAGAGTGAGTTATCCGCACGAGTGGGGATCCGTGCGGATGAAGTTTGGCTGAAGGTAATCCGTACGGGTGAGGATCCGGATGATGAAGGTGATTCGTCCGGATTTCTTGTTGACCTTTTGACCACAATTAATGAACGACAAACTCACTTGCAAGTTGCAAGTTGCAACCTGACAATAACCCTTCATTCACGTGAAAGTCTGATTTCAACAAATAATTAAGTGGCTGACAACTTTGAAATGATCAAGATTGTTATTGTTTTACTCGAAACATATGCACATGAACTGACATTAATTGATTTCACTTGCACTAGCACATGGGTTGCAGACTCACTTTTGACAAAATGATATTGAATACACAAATCACATGCACACCGATTTCAATTAAAGAAACATATTAAATGCTGACGAGTAACTTGCTCGGGTGTGAACACTGAACACGGACAGATATGACGCGGATTGCTGTGACCCGGATTGTTGTTCGTGCGGATGAGTTGTCCGTGCGGACAAGTTGTCCGTGCGAGTGGTTTATTCGTGCGGACAAGTTATCCGCGCGAGTGATTTATCCGTGCGGACAAGTTATTCGCGCGAGCAATCAGTCAACAAAGGTCAACACGGATTGATATCCACACGGGTAATAATCCGCTCCGAGAGGTCAACTTAAGTCAACCCGGATAAACTATCCGCACGAGGATGTTATCCGTGCGAGTGATTTATCCGTGCGAGTGAATTATCCGCACGGGTGACACAGCACCTGCAATCTAACACTTAACATTCCAAAGCAAATTCAAATTTGATTCACAACACAGACTGACATGCAATTATTGATTTTTGCAAAATGGTGGCCGACAATTTTAATGACCCCTAAATTCTCATTGGACCTTTGAATCAAATTGGCATTAATATTGATTTTATCTAAATCAAATATATCACGTGATGTGGATATGAATGGAAGCAATATATGATGACAATAGTAGTGATAATCACATGTATTGCAGATAATGTTGACTGACAAGTTAATATTCGCTTAGGTGATATGAAGTGACACGGATTGTAGTGACGTGTAATGTTATCCGCGCGAACAAGTAACTCGTCCGGATAAGTCAACAATAAAGTCAACCCGGATACTTTATCCGTGCGAGTAACAAGTCATCAAAAGTCAATGCGGATTTTCTGTTCGCGCGAGTGACAAGTCAACAATAGTCAATGCGGATTAGTTATCCGCACGAGTAAGTTACTCGTCCGAGTAAGTTGTCCGAGCGAGTAACCAGTCAAGAACAACAGCAGCAACATTCAACATATTTCGACAAACTTCGAACCACAAAAATTTAATTTTCTCACAAATGACTACGAATTAAGATATGAAACTTTGTAGGCTTGTAGATCAAGTACTTTCGCATAACATATCCAAAAATCAGCAATTTTCGACCGTAAAAACCTGTTCAAATTGACAAAAATCAGATAAAAACGTGAAGAACAAGAAAAATATGAGAAATTTGACAAATCTGGATGTTTTAAGCTCTGAATCTGCTGAAATCGAGTGCGTAATTGTGTGTTTGATCCTCGCAACCGAGCTCCTGCTCTGATACCACTTGTAGGTCCCGGATTTGCTCCGTTTCGATTGCGAACCGACTCGTGCGACGTGCGGAATCCGTGCACGAGTGAGACTGAACACACGAACAGTAATATAACTGTGATTCTATATAAGATCTGAAATCGTACAATCACGTGAATCACCTCTTTTGCACTTTCTCTCTCTACTTTCTCTCTCTAGGATCCAAGCTCTCCAAAGTAGCAAATGAGTAAAAGTGACAAAAGTCCCTAAATGAAACCCTAAGGCTCCTATTTATAGGCCAAGGGATATAATGAGATATCTCATTATTTACATAAATGCCACCTTGCCTTTTTCTAGATATTTCTAACTATTACAATATAGGGTAAAGTTCTTGTACAAATAATCTTAACATACTAAACATACAAATTGAAGGAAAACTCAAAAAGACAAGGTGGCATTTTTGTAATTATCAATAACTATCAAAGTTACTCTACAAATATACCTAAAAAAACCTAACCACCCACCCTCCCACCCCCCAAAAACCTAAAAAAAACCTACCCCCCCCCCCACCCCCCAAAAACCTAAAAAAACCTAACCCCCCACCCCCCAAAAACCTAAAAAAAAACCTAACCCCCCCCCCACCCCCCCCAAAAACCTAAAAAAAAACCTAACCCCCCCCCCCACCCCCCAAAAACCTAAAAAAAACCTACCCCCCCCCCCCCCACCCAAGCTAAAATGCTAAAAACTAAACCTCCAAAAAACCTAAAAAAATAAAAAAAACACACAAATTATTTTATTTTATTTTTTTAACATTTTTTATTAAAAAAATCGCTACTTTTAGTAGCAGCAAAAAAAAAATTGTTTTTTTTTTTTTTTTTTTGCTAACGAAATGTAGCGATTGTTTAATAAAAAATGTTAAAAAAAAAATTTGTGTTTTTTTAGGTATTTTTGGTTGTAACTTTGATAGTTGGTGGTAATTACAAAAATGTCACCTTGTCTTTTTTGGTTTTCCTTCAATTTGTATGTTTAGTATGTTAAGATTATTTGTATTTGATCTTTTGCCTTACAATATAAGCACTAGAAATAAACTGTTTCAGCTACGATCTTGAGATGACGGAGGCGATAGACATACTGCACTAACAGTTCAGGTTGGTTAACTTCGTTAACGGGTTCATTACCAACGTATTCTATCTGGTAATTAATATATATAAGTGATTAGCATAAAATAATTAACAATCAAATAAAACATTCGCACATAATTACAATGCATGTAGAGCCAAAATTGTCGATTTCTCGACTTCCATTTTTATATATTATATTATGCGTCCGTACACACTTGTTATCTTACAAAAATTTTATTTTTAGGTTATTTTACAGGATTATATTTTACTACTATTATTATTATTATACAACCACAACCATGCCGTCACCCCATCCCCGTCAGCTGGTATCTCAGAAGCGACATTCCCTCTCGTCGTACTTCCAGGAGATCTGTTCTCCCACCTCCCGGATTCTATTCCCTGCATCCACCAGCTCCTCGCCAAAATGGCGGAGTTCAGCCAAATTCTCATTGCTCATTGGTGGGTTTGGTGCAGGCTCTGGGTCGAACTGAGGGAAAACGGTATAAGGGTTATTTAGGAGGTTCTGAAACTGCCAGTCGTTGGTCCACCATTCTTCCATTTCTCCTAGAGGTTGGGTGTTAACAAAGGGATCTGGGATGGCTGGTTCCAAGTTCACTGGAAGTTGAGTTTTGGCAGGATAAGTGAAGAGGTTTTCATTGACAGGCTTAAGGATATCACAATCCGCCAGTTTGCGATCCAACTCCTCCCATAATGGCATTTCCTCGGCTCGCCTGGAACTTTCTCCAATCTCTATTCCTTTTCCTTTATCCATTAGATCCTCCGTCTTTATAACTTTTCGTGTCGCTGGTTTCCTCCTGCGCACACGCCTCCAGCCCACAATTCTTCTTCTCTTCTTTGGCTTGGATTTCTCCGGAGGTTAGGCTTGAAATTCCATAGGTTCCTCAACGTCGGCACAATAACCGGTAAAGTCTTTGGAAACTTCCACATTAACAGAATAGAGATTGAGGTTCTGAAGAGCTTCAGACAACTCATTCATGTTGTTTAGCAGATATGAAAAAACACACAAAATTCTAGGTTAAAATTTTGTAAATTGAATTTTCACATAATCACAGAAAGGCGATCAGAAAAATTAAGTATTTAGACAAACAGATTGATTTAAAATAAAATATTGCGAATTATATATATATATATATATATAATATATATTACAAATTACAACTGAAATTTAAAATATACTAGGGATTGTGCATTCATAATTTACTTTAGTCTATCTTGGAATATTATGTTCAACATGCCTTTATTCTATCTTCCCATACTAAGTTGTTTATCTAATGGGCAAAGTTTCTTTAAAGTTTCTGGCTTATGGATGATATGGGTGCTAGTACTGGGTCAGGGTGTTGGTAGTTTAACTTAATTAAAAGTTAACATTTGCTGCTGTAGTGGCTAACATATAGAGATTTGCCCATTGTTCATCTAATTCATTTTCCTCTGGTGGATTATTACCTATTTCCGGAGTTTCCTTATTACTCATCATTTCTTTTGGTTGTGACTTCTTTATTTTCTCTTGACTTTTTCTAATAATCCAACTTCTTTTCTTAATGGTAACTGGTTTCTCAAACTGTGCCTTACGAACAAATATTCCTTCCTTAGTATCGGCTGAGTATCTGGAGGAATTTGATTGAAATGAGGTTCCCTTATCTTTTGGTGAACTATCTAATTGACGATAGATGTCCGAAAGTTTTTGCTTACTCATACTGTAAACAAATAGTCAAATAATATAAAAACACATAATCACAGGATGACAATCAGAAATGTTAAGTATTTCTAAATACTTAATTGGCTTAAATCAATGGCTCTGATACCACATTTTTCTGTCACGGCCCCCGTCCCGGTTTCACCCGGTCCAGGAGCCGCGGGACAGAAACCCGTGGTATTTATTAATTGAGTTGACAGCGGAAGATTTAACAAGATCTTTTAAAACTTGAAATGCCCGATTAATTTATTTCATAAGTCGGGATAAACCCCGTAATTTACAATAGAGGAATTTCACCAGGAAATTCCCTGATTTACAAAACATGTTTATTTGTTTAACTGAGCCACTACTTCAAGCTTTGTTAGTGCTCCGTAGCACTGTTCCTTGGTTCACAGTAGTCACCTGAAACATGTTTTAAAAATATTTTATCAGGGGAGAAACGCTGGCGAGTCACTCAAATTTGATAAAACGACACATAGTTATAAATTACAGCATAAGAGCGATTACAATGGCTTCTATCTTATTTTTATCTGGCGCCGTGTCACCTCCTGGTGACGATGGTCATACCAATATTGGGTCCTTTCACCCAAGTAGTGATGATTATCACTGTTAGGTCAATGAACCTAACCGTGAGAAATTAGTAATGTGCACAATACCCCACTAGCCAGTGATTAAGATAACCATGACTTAATCCCTGTAATTATAACCTTTGAAAATAACTTGGAGTATTGTAAAACATTATTGATAAAAAGAGAATGACTCACATTGCAGATTTAAACGGGCAGAGTTTAGCCTACTGATTAGCCTTGTAACCTAAATTAAATAACAACGCATACGAACTAGGTCAGTAACTAATACAACATTTACGATAACTCACGAGATTAAAACCCTCACGACGAATGACAAAGTGTAATACTTAAACATCCATCAAATTCATGACGAATGACAAAGTATGGCCCTAATGTGGACAGCACTTAAACATCCATCGGATAGTTTCAATCGATCGGACATTGAATCGTAGCAGCGATCGAGTTAATACCCTGTATCGTAGCAGCGTCTCCCTAATGTGAAAGTGATTTTCGAATTAGAGCAGTAGAACTTCGTTTTTAATCAAAACTTTCGACACAGAATGAAAGCCAGATGCCCAGGCAATTTATAGCAAAAATTTGAGTCTTACGCGGCCCGCGAGAGCCCCCTATGCGTAGATTAGGGCATCCGTGTCACACCTAGGTCTGCCGCATGGCCCTGAACGCTTATCCGGTCAATCCTGCTTTGACGTGGCCCGCGTAAGCCTATGCTTACTCTTACGCGGCCCGCGTGAAACCCAAAAACCTTGATTTCTTAGTTTTTCATGCACGTTAGGGTTTCAGGGGTCCGGGTTTTCACTTACGGGTCGTTTTGGGACATTTTTGAAGGTCCTTACAATTATATATGTGTGTGTGTGCCAGTTATAAGGAGAAATCTCATACAAGTTGAAAAAACTCATGAAATTCAATAGATGGACCATAACTTGCCACATATTGCAACTTTTTAGATTCTCTGACATATGCACTTTTTATGTCAGGGAAAGGGAAAGAGAGAAAATACATTACATATTTCACCCGTTTACAGCATATGTAACTTCACGTGTTACATTTTTTTTTTCAACAGCAGATTTTTAGATTTAATGAAGTGTAACATTATAGAACTTAAATTTTACGAGTTTTTTTATTTATAGTGTATGTAAAAATACGTTACATGTTTTTATATAAAGATTTTCGTGTAACAAATAAAGATGTCACACCTTTTGTGTCAGATAGGAGAGAAAGAAGGTGTAAAAAGTTGGTACACACCTTTTGGTACACACTTTTTATCAGACTGCAACATGTTCTGGAAAAATGTTTTTTTTTTTTTTTTGTAACAGACCAATCTCAACCATAGATTGTTTAGATGGACGTTGGAGATAAGGTTTTCCAAGTTTCTTGAACTCACATGGGTTTTCTTCATATGAACACTTTCAAACACGAACCACCTTCTACATTCTACATGTGAGAACTTGAGAACCATACACATCCAACCAGATTTTGACACGTCATCAACCCATGTGTTGATCTAAGGGGCATAATTGTCATTTAACACTAATCTACCCATCACTTCATGCAGCAACCTGCCCCTTCCCATTATCCCTCAAGTACGTCTCGAGCTCATAGGATCTTTCCTTCGTTTTGTTCATTAGGGTTTCATCATTTGAAAGTTATATTCTCTCGATCTAAACTATAATCCATGGCAAGCGATAAGGTAACCAATAATCCCACTTAGATTGTGACAACCCGTAATTTTAAGAGTCTTTCTTTGTACTGTTTCTTTTCTTTGTGTTGTGTTTTGATGTAACTAGTGTGTACACTATCTAAATGATGAATGTGTTTGATTATATATGAACGGTTGCGAGTTTATGTATTATGCGAAGTGTGTATGTCTGTATAAATCTCGTTGCATGAAACTCTTGGGTCGCACACCTTTGCTCCATCCGCTCCCGGCCCACATGAAACCCAAGCATGGGCCCGGCCTTTCACAACAGCGCATACACCCCTAGAGTTGGTGTATGGCTTCCATTATCTCTTAAACCAAACAACATTAGCAAACCCTACTCTCTCCTTTCCCTCAAGGTTCGACGACAGCCCCTCCTATACGATCGAAGCTTTCTCTCGGCCCTAAGACCTTCCTCAACGTCTTGAAATCTGGTTAATGGGTTGATTATGTGTTAATTCAATTCTTTGTTGGGTTTGCGTGATTGTGTCCTGATTACTTTGGAATTGTGTGAATCATCATGTTAATTGTATTGTTAGAAATTGATGGTTGGCATGATTGAGATCGATAATTATGTACATGAGAATTGAAAGATAGCGTTGTAGGGTGTTGTGAACATGATGACTAATTGATGATGATCATGAACTAGGATTTCACAATGTTTGATGATTGATTTGTAACAGATTAGAAGTAACATGTGAATGTTTGAATATGTATTGTTGTTAATCGATGTCTAGGGTGGTGTAGCAAGGATGTTTTGATTGCTATTGTACGTTGATGTTGATGATGATTGTGTTAATTATTTTTGTTAATCATAGAAGGTACGATTAGGGTTTTAATAACTTTTGGGGTTTGTAACTGTTTTGATTTCATAATTGGGGTGGAATGAATGGGAAATATGTTTGCGGAAATCAAGGGAAAACAGTTGACTGGTCCAACCATACGAGTTGGTCGCACACCAGAACTGGGATCGCACAAGTGTGTGTGTGATTGCACACTTCCACCCAATCGCACACCATAGCTGGGCCACACCTGAACTTGGGCTAGATCGCACCTTCAGCTGGGCTTCACAAGCTGCTTGGGCCGCGGATCAGGGTGGGTCGCACACCTCATCACCGACCGCATAAGACACCAAATCGCACACCCTCTTGTAGTCGCACACGGGATTGGATCGCACAAATAAATGGGCCCACATTGCAGTTGGGTTGCCTGGAATCGCACAACCAGTTGTGCCTGTTATACCATTTGGGCCGCACATAGTGTTGACTGATGTAATGAACTATAACGTGTTAGTGTATAAACATGAATCGGTGATACACACTTATGTGATTTGAGTGCTATGTGTTATATGATGACGTGTACTTTGTATGTAATCCATGACATACGTGATTTAAAGGAATACGAATATGATTATCATTGGTAATCTTGTTAGGACCTGACTGACTAACTGTGAATAACATAACATACTATACCGAGCAAATCTAAGGTGAGTTCACTGCTCTTTTTCAAGCATGCATCCCGGGGAGGGACATCTGGTAAATATTCCGGGGAGGACTATTGGGTTATGGGGTTTAACTGGAATGTTAAACTGGGAGGTTGGATAATACACTCATTTTCTATCACTTAAGTCCCATCTACTACCGAATTAGTTACCGGGGAGGCAACGGGGTTGTTAGTTGATAGGCTATTAGGTTTGGCACCCTCACACCATACCGGGGAGGACGGGCGTGAACTAATTACCTTAACCACTCGACCAATGTCTGATAGAGCATTGGGGAAGGGTAAACAAACTGGATCCGTCTTGTGGTATCGAGTTATTATCAACATGCTTTAAACTTATATTCAGTAACTAAACGTTTTAACAAACTTTGAACTCGCCAGTGTTATGCTGATACACTTGTCGGCATGCTTGCAGGTCGTTAGATTCATGGACATGGAACTTGCTATCTGGGAGTGCTGGAGTGGTCATGGGTCGAGTCTCTTGGATACACGTGACATGTTTATTGGTTGCGTACATTGGTTTTGAAATGTCTGAATAACAGTTTACTTTATACTTCCGCTGAACGTATGGGTTTTAAGTGATGTTTTGAAAATACATTACATAATAGATGGAAACTTTTATTTTATATCTTATTATAGTTCATTGTGATTGGTGGCTAGATCCTGGTACATCACACATCCCGCGGGGTTTTCGTATGTGATATTTTGGGGGTGTGACAGTTTGGTATCAGAGCCACTGGTTAAAGTGAACTAGGTTTTAAAACGCTTATATAAAACCAGACTATAACCGAACATTTTTGAGATCGACCATGACACTCCGTTCCAGATTGCAAGGTTCGCCTCTGGTTTACTTGTTGCATTGCATATCTAGTGTACCCATACGTATGACATGACATGTGATTGCACACTTGGCACTATAGTATAAATTCGTGTGTTGTTTGCCTGTGTTACGTGATTGATAGTGTGACATTTCCTCTAGACTTTTGTGATCCATGTTTTACGTTGCCTCTTGTCTTGATACTCGAATTTGAAGAACCTTTTAGCGTGAGTTAAGAGGAGCTGAGATAAGCATGCAAACCGCATTATCATTAGGGGTGCACACATAATAATAATGTGGGCGCATGTGAGTCCCAGTGAGGCTTAACGAGTGCGAAAGGGGTTCTGTTCCATTACCTGATGTGATGGTAGGACTCAGTGATCCGTAGAAGTCATAGCGATGTTTGACTCCTACTCCATCTCGACCCCTAACCTTTTTCCCCTTTTCTTATATAGAATCATGAGTGGACGTGGTGGACGAAACGGTGGATGAGGTGGTGGCCGCAGCGGTGGACGTGGCAACATTGTTGTGTCCCAGGCAGAACTAACCGACTTGATCAACACTCGCGTGGCTGAAGCCCTAGCAGCTCAGCAAGCTGGTACGATATGTACCAAATGCTCTTATTTCCTGTGTCATGTACCCGACTCTCACTCGTGCGTTGTATGTTCTCCTATCTTTAGGTCAACATGCAAACCAGAACCAGAATAACCCACCTGCTTGCACTTTTAAGACCTTCATGGATTGTAAGCCACAGACCTTTAGTGGAACCGAAGGAGCAGTGGGGCTACTTCGTTGGTTTGAGAAAGCCGAGTCAGTCTTCGCTATGTGTAACTGTCCCGTGGGGGACCGGGTGAAGTATGCTACAGGCACACTGGAGGATGGTGCCTTAACTTGGTGGAATGCCCAGGTACAGATGTTGGGCATCGAAATGGCTAATGCAACTACTTGAGATGATTTCAAGGAGTTGATGCGGGAGGAGTACTGTCGTCGTGACGAGATTCAGAAACTAGAGAACGAGTACTACAATATGAAGATGGCGGGGTCCGAGATTGAGGCTTACACGAAACTATCTCATGAACTGGCGAACATGTGCCCTAACTTATCTCGACCACCACATCAAAGAATTGAACTGTATATCAACGGCTTAGCATCGCAAGTCAAGGGTTTGGTTACTGCTGCAAATCTTGATAACTTGCCTCGAATAATTCGTTTAGCACACAAGATTACATACCAAGAGGTCGAGCGTGGTTCGCTACCTCCGCGTGTTACCACTTCTGCTACTGCTACTGTACTCCTGCTAATGATAACAAGCGCAAGTGGAATGATACAGACAAGGTGTCCAACTCGAACCAATCGCAGAAGAAGCCAGACAACAACAACAATCGAAGTTTCAGCCAGTCGTCCTCTGTTAACCAAAGCCAGAACAGCAACGCGAACCCAGGACCCTACGCGGGAAGACAACCAAAGTGTAACAAGTGCAATTATCATCATCGTGGACCGTGTGTTCGAGCCTGCCATAGGTGCGATAAGGTGGGCCACATGGCAAAAGACTGCAGAGCTCCGTTTCCAAAGCAACAGCAGCAGCAACAACAGCTACAACAACAGCAAAGGCAACAGCCCCATCAAAACCAAAGCAATAGGAAAGGATGTTTCCAGTGTGGGGACGAGGGTCACATTAAAAGTGATTGTCCTCAGTTGAATCAGAACGCCAATGACAACAATAACCGTCAGATTAACAATAACAATGCTGGGAATAACAATAACGGCAACAATGGGGGGAAATGGTGCTCGCGGAAGAGTAATTACAATTGGCGCTGGTGATGCTAGGAACGATGGCAATGTCGTGACTAGTACGTTTTCTGTGAACAATCTCTTTGCTTCTGTGTTATTTGATTCCGGTGCCGATCGGAGTTATATGTCCTTGGAGTTCAGTTGACGGTTAGGGTTAGCTCCAACACCTCTAGAAACCAAACATGTAGTAGAACTGGCTGATGGCAAGTCAATTGAAGCCTCACACGTTCTTCTGGGGTGCAAACTCGATCTTGTGGGTCAAGTGTTTGACATTGACCTTCATCTTGTTACTCTCGGTAGTTTCGACATAGTGGTTGGTATGGACTGGTTGTCCAAGAACCGTGCTGAGATACTTTGCCAGGAGAAAATCGTACGTATACCTCTCCCTAGTGGAGAATCACTGTCTGTCCAAGGTCATCGAAGTGGTGCATTGGTTAGCATCATTTCGGCTATGAAAGCCCAGAAGTGTTTACGGAAGGGCTACCCTGCTATTTTAGCACTTATCACCAACAACCAACCCGAGTAAAGAAGGATTGAAGATTTACCCGTTGTCCGTGAGTTTCCTGACGTGTTTCCCGAAGAATTCCAGGTTTACCTCTACACCGTCAGGTAGAATTCCAGATTGATCTTAGGCCAGGGGCAGCCCCGATCGCTCGTGCTCCATATCGTCTTGCACCAGGGGAGTTGCAAGAATTGTCTAATCAGCTCCAAGAACTGTTGGATAGGGGCTTTATCTGACCTAGTTCTTCGCCTTGGGGAGCCCCAGTCCTATTCGCGAAGAAGAAAGACGGACCCTTTCGAATGTGTATCGATTATCGGGAACTCAACAAGGTGAGCGTCAAGAACCGTTATCCTTTACCACGCATCGATGATCTATTTGACCAGTTGCAAGGGTCAAGTTTTTATTCGAAGATCGACTTAAGATCGGGCTATCATTAGATGAGAGTTTAAGAGGAGAATGTTCCTAAAACAGCCTTTCGAACGCGGTATGGCCATTATGAGTTTCTGGTTATGCCGTTCAGGTTGACTAATGCACCAGCGGTCTTCATGGACCTCATGAACCGTGTCTGCAAACCGTATCTCAACGATTTCGTAATCGTGTTTATCGATGACATCCTGATTTATTCAAAGAGCAATGAGGACCATGAGCGGCACTTGCGTCTTATCCTGGATCTTCTGAGGAAGGAGCAACTCTACGCGAAATTCTCTAAGTGTGATTTCTGGATTCGAGAAGTACACTTCCTTGGCCACATTGTTAATGAATCAGGGATACACGTGGATCCTGCTAAGATTGACGCTATCAGAAATTGGGCGGCACCGAAGAACCCTTCGGAGGTGCGACAATTTCTTGGTCTCGCTGGATACTATCGTAGATTTATTAAAGACTTCTCAAAGATCGCTCAACCTCTCACCGTATTAACATAGAAAAGCGTTGTATACTCATGGGGAACAAAGCAAAAAGACGCATTCCAACTTTTGAAACAAAAACTCTGCAGTGCACCAATCCTGTCCTTACCTGAGGGTACGGAAGATTTCGTGGTAAACTGTGATGCTTCTATTCAGGGTCTCGGTTGCGTGCTAATGCAACGCGAGAAGGTGATAGCTTATGCTTCTCGATAGTTGAAGATTCATGAGAAAAATTACACGACTCACGACCTGGAGTTGGGAGCCATGGTCTTTGCGTTAAAAATATGGAGGCATTACTTGTACGATACTAAATGCACTATTTATACCGACCACAAGAGCCTTCAGCACATCTTTAATCAAAAGGAGTTGAATATGCGACAGCATCCCTGGGTGGAACTCTTAAACGACTACGATTGTGCAATCAAGTATCATCCAGGTAAAGCTAACGTTGTAGCTGATGCCCTTAGTCGAAAGGAAACGAAACCCAAACGTGTCCGAGCTTTGCAGCTCACCATCCATTCTAATTTACCTGACCAGATCCGTTCTGCCCAAACTGAAGCGCTGAAAGACGAGAACCTTAAAGCTGAAGAGATGTGAGGCTTGGAGAAACAACTTATGGAAAGGTCTGACGGTATGCACTATTTCATGGAGCGAATATGGGTCCCTTTGTATGGAAATCTTAGAGAGCTTGTGATGGACGAAGCGCACAAGTATCGATACTCTGTTCATCCGGGTTCTGATAAGATGTATCAGGACCTCAAAGTCTTATATTGGTGGCCGAAGATGAAAGCCCACCTCGCGATATATGTGAGTAAATGTTTGACTTGCACGAAAGTCAAGGTGGAATATCAGAAACCATATGGTTTGCTTCAGCAACCAGAAATACCCATGTGGAAATGGGAGCAGATTGCCATAGATTTTGTCACCGGCCTACCTAGAACTCAAAGCGGGAACGATACCATTTGGGTGAACCGTCTCACGAAATCAGCGCACTTCTTAGCACTGATAAGTTCTCACAACTTGCTGGCGTTTATCTGAAAGAGGTGGTTTCTAGACACGGGGCGCCAACCTCTATCATCTCGGATCATGATCCGCGTTTCATATCCGAATTGTGGCAAGCGATGCACAATTCATTCGGCTCACGTGTGGACATGAGCACAGCTTATCACCCACAGACGGATGGTCAAAGCGAACGAACCATCCAGACGCTTGAAGAGATGTTGCGGGCATGTGTGATCGATTTTGGTAAAGGTTTGGAAAAACACTTGCCTCTGGTAGAATTTTCTTATAACAACAGTTACCATTCCAGCATCCAGGCAGCTCCGTTCGAGGCATTGTATGGATGGAAATGTCGATCTCCTCTTTGTTGGGCTGAGGTGGGTGACAGCCAGATCACAGATCTGGGACTTGTACTTGAAACATCAGAGAAGATTGTCCATATCAGAAACCGTATGGCGGCTGCGCGTGACCGTTAGAAAAGCTACGCTGACAAGCGTAGGAAACCTTTAGAATTCACTGTAGGAGACCGCGGTATGTTGAAAGTCTCACCCTGGAAGGGTGTGGTGCGTTTTGGGAAGCGCGGCAAGCTGAATCCATGATACGTTGGTCCGTTCAAAATCTTGGAAAGAATCGGCAAGGTTGCCTATCGGCTTGAGTTACCTGATGAGTTGGGAAACATTCATGATGTCTTCCATGTCTCAAACCTAAAGAAGTGTTTGTCTGATGAAACACTTGTGGTGCCCGTTCAAGAACTGAAGATTGACGATAAGTTGCAATTCGTTGAAGAGCCTATCGAAATCATGGATCGGGAAGTTAAGGTTCGTAAGTACAGTCAAATCCCAATCGTGAGAGTTCGTTGGAACTCAAGACGTGGACCGGAGTTCACATGGGAACGCGAAGATCAGATGAAGCTCAAGTACCCTCAGCTGTTCAACACTGCTAAATCAAATCCTGAGGCAACTGGTGAATTTCGGGACGAAATTCCCTTTCAAGTTGGAGATGATGTGGCACCCGAGGGAAATCAACAATCATCTTGAACTACCATTCCACTTCTTTGTCACCGCTTTTCAAATTTCGGGACGAAATTTCTTTCAAGTTGGGGATGATGTGACAACCCGTAATTTTAAGAGTCTTTCTTTGTACTGTTTCTTTTCTTTGTGTTGTGTTTTGATGTAACTAGTGTGTACGCTATCTAAATGATGAATGTGTTTGATTATATATGAACGGTTGCGAGTTTATGTGTTATGCGAGGTGTGTATGTCTGTATAAATCTCGTTGCATGAAACTCTTGGGCCACACACCTTTGCTCCATCCGCTCTCGGCCCACATGAAACCCAAGCATGGGCCCGACCTCTCACAACAGCGCATACACCCCTAGAGTTGGTGTATGGCTTCCATTATCTCTTAAACCAAACAACATTAGCAAACCTTACTCTCTCCTCTCCCTCAAGGTTCGACGGCAGCCCCTCCTATACGATCGAAGCTTTCTCTTGGCCCTAACACCTTCCTCAACGTCTTGAATCTGGTTAGTGTGTTGATTATGTGTTAATTCAATTCTTTGTTGGGTTTGCATGATTGTGTCCCGATTACTTTGGAATTGTGTGAATCATCATGCTAATTGTATTGTGAGAAATTGATGGATGGCATGATTGAGATCGATAATGGCACCTGCTACTGTACTCCTAATCTTCCACACAACTGCAAGCCACAGTTGATGGCCAGTTTCAACAGATGGGAGGAAGTGATTCAGATGTGTGAAACCTATGCCGAAAGATGCGGTTTTTTTGTACGATTTGGTACTAGTAAAAGGTCTCACAGTGTGATCACACGTCGGTAATTGTTGTGCTTGAAGTCTCCCCCGATGATTCAAGTGGCCTTATTATTACCTTTCTTCGCTTTTGATTTCTTTTTTTTTTACTTCCACAGTATTGCCACTATCACCTGAGGTCTCGACTATGTACTTTTTCGTTTTCTTGTTAACCTTGGTTTTCTTCCGATGACATGTTTTCACTATAAAGACATGATAACTAATAAGCTTGATTATATTAATTAGGGGAAAGATGCGGTTTTTCTATATGCTTTGGTACCAGTAAGAGGTCTCACGGTGGTACCAAATTAACTGGGGATGAGCGGGTAAAATACCTTTAGTGGTAAAAGTTAACCCGTAAACAAATAATTAAGAATGTTCTAACCTAGTTAAAACATTAGTAATTACTAGATGTGTTGGGTGGATTTTGAATATTATAAAGCTACTAATAAAGTGCAAGGGCTACAAATGAACAAGTATCAAACTTGATAAATTAAAAAGATAAAACATAAAAAAATACACACATGTGTGTGTGCAGAACGATCCAGAAAAAAAAAGGAGGGGGAAGCCTTCTTCAACATAGCAAACACAAAATCAATGGATTGAAGGTATAATCTAAGTGAAATCCCTTGCATGTTTGATGATTTTAGCCTTCCAATATCATCTAAATCTAAGCGTTTGACCGTTTAAATGTTTCAACTACTAAGCGTTTGACCGTTTAACTTAAACACTAATTGTTTTTAGTGTTTCTTATAGGCTTTCGCAAAAACGGAAACCGGACGAACGACCAAGCACGTGAAGAACCAAACACTATTAAACTGCTAACAATTTGGAGAGGATTATGAAAAGGTTGAAGCATGATCAAGCACAACAAAGTTTTCGAGTTTAAAACTTTAATGCTTTTAAACTACAATTAAGTGTAATAGTCTGTTATGTCGGGTCGTTTGAGTTATCAGTTAACCCAAACGTATAAGTTCGATGTTTAAAAAAAATAATTCGGACCAATCATATGCATTTATTAAATATTGTACAAACTGGGTTAGAGTGTTACACGATTCAACCGGCCTTTTTATTACCTTTCTTCACTTTTGATTTGTAAGACCCTAACACGTATTTGAAAAAAGTCGCAGCGGAAATTCGTGCCATAAAATTTCTTTCATTACAAACGTCTTGACTTACTTGAAGGTTTTTTTTTTAAATATCTCTTTTACAAAACAAAAGCATAACTCCCGTTTACAAAAGTACATACTCGATTATTCCCGTACAATCTATCTTGTGACTCGGTCTTCGATCTCAATTCCTTGTGATAATCGCCAGTGATCCGTACAACCTGCACTCACCACATACATTCCTAACATTAGCACACATTATATAAACAAGATTCTTTCACGTACACTTCACATTTCGTCCTTTTCAAACTTTAAGCATTTCATCTGCTTATCCATTTCCTGGTGAGGCTTCAATAACGTACCTGCATTACTTTTCATTCTCAAGGTACACCATTAATAACGTTAACACTCAACGTGTCTAAATCATGCATACATACGTACTTACATACACACATACATATATACTTACACATCTACATACGTACATACCTTTCCTACAACTTTACATACGTGCATACACTCATACATGTCTTTATTCATACATACATACACAACTACATACGTACATACCTTTCCTACACCTTTACATACATGTATACACTCATACATATCTTTATACATACATACATACACATCTACATACTTACATACCTTTCCTACATCTTTACATACATGCATACACTCGTACATATCTTTACACATACCTACATACACATCTACATACGTACATACCTTTCCTACATCTTTACATACATGTATATACTCATACATATCTTTATACATACATACATACACATCTACATACGCGTACAAGATCTTGCATACTTCTTACATACTCATGCGTTGATTACATGGGACTTAGACTTTTATTTATAGCCCATAAACATCTAAGGATCGATCAAAATCATGTTTAGGAAGCCCGCCGTAGTCCACGGATAACAAACCGAAGCCTACGATACATGAATCAACTTAAATAACAAATTTCATGTTTTTGGACTTGGGGAGGGCGTCGGCGACGGCCCTAGGGCCCGTCGGCGACGACCCGTGGTTCTTCCCGTAGCCAAAAACCCGTAGACAGGTAAATAACCCGTCAGCAAAAAAAACTAACTTTCTAGAGCCCGTCGGCGACTACCTCTAGAAATGGCACTTTTCTGCAGTTCCGTTTCGTCGTCCGTACGCACTAAAACGCGCATAACTTTTGAACCGTTTACCCGTTTAACCTCCCGTTTCTTCCTACATGCTTGTAAATTCACATTCTATCATATGAACTTAAAATCCCACATCCGGATTAAGGAAATTCTTAACTTACACGCTATCGTCTTATTATTCATTTATGATTTATTCGACCCGTTCATGCATTCATCCACATAACTTGTTTGTTTGACCAAAACTTCTTATGAACCTAATAATGTCAACATTGTATATCATACAAGATTAAGTTCTCGGATGTCTTGCATCCTCTTGACCCATTTTCGCTCAAGAGCTTATTTTGACCCGTTAAGGGTATTTGCGCATTTTAAGGTCCTTAGCTTACGAAAACCATACTTCTCGCTTTCTTGCTTTTTCAAAACATTCATTTAATCAAATAGCTTGTTTGTAATCAACTTTTAAGACCATTTGCTCGTTTTACCCTTCAAGGGCGTTTTTGTCAACTTTGCCCTATCCTTAACAACAAAGGACTCCCTTGCATAAGTAACCAATCCTACTACTTAGCTACAATTCTTAATCACACGTACCTTGCTCGGATCAAAGCTAAGATCCGTTTAATACTTCATCGGTCTCATACAATTCTTTCCTACTTGACCTCGAACATCATACTTAATTAAATTGCACATAACTTTACATAAACAACTAAGAAGTGATTACAAAAATCACTTACCTCGTGCGTCCATGTTCATACTCGTTTCCTCGCCACTTTTTGACCCGTTAGCCTTCCGTGCTTGATTCCGTCTCGACATGATTCATATACTTCCATGTAATCGAAATCACATTCTTATTAGCATACATAATTGTACATGATAACGATCATATCGATCACATAATTCCCATTTGACTTTCATTAGTTACTTCTAGCAAGCATAATACTTTGACCAAATTCATATCATTTCAAACTCATGTAAACCATCATGTCATCGCATTAAACACACATTCGTCAAACACGCTCCATATAACTTACCTTAATCTTACAATTATGACAACACGTCTAACCATCCTTCTTATACACGGTTGACTTTTAGAAGTCAACGGTTCATTTAGTTTAACTTTCGACTTATCATTATATACCCGTAACATCATAATCGACTATACGGACGACACTATATACATTTCATCATACACTTGATGCGAGTACTACCTTTTAAGCATAACGTACAACTATTTCATGCTCAAATCTTCTAAACTCATACATAACCCATCAAAACCTTCTACTAATCATCATGTATCATTCCCAAACAAACATCAAACATATCATCATCACATTTCTCCTAATTCTTCTAACAAGTATTCATCATAACCACATAATACATCAATCTTTCAACAAGACTCGAACATGGGAGGTGATTCTAGTCATCATCTTCACCCTAACTAACGGGTTTCACCTCTAATCATCAAATTAACGCAAACCACACATAACCCATGTTCTATACGAGGATTCTAACCCTTGTACATGATCAATTTCATATTAACTCACGGATTAGAACATAACCCACTTCACCCATGATCACCAATCTTAAATTTAAGACATACCTTAGGATCCCCTCATGTTGGTGATCATTAATCCATGCTCGGTTATGGATTTAAGCTTTATCTTGCCTTCCGATTTGAGCATAAAGATGAATTTAGGGTTTGAGGCTCCATGGGAGCCTCCTGATCTTTCTCGAACACACGCATGTGTGTGTTGGTGTGTGATTAAGTTATTTAATAACTTAACTTTCATTTGTTCCACTTTAGCCCCTCGGGTTTACCTTTAAAACATAACTGACACTACCCTCATCATTTAATACTTTTGACCATACCCTTAACTAGGTTAAATAGCCTAGTTATTTATTTCATGACGGGCCACATAAGAACATACAACAAATATTAATATTCAGATTTTGGGGCGTTACATGATTTCTTTTTTACTTCCACAGTCTCGCCACTGTTACCCGATGTCTCGACTATGTACTTTTTTTGTTTTCTTGTTAGCCTTGGTTTTCTCCCGATGACTTGTTTTCATTATCAAGACATAACTAATAAACTCGATTATATTAATCAGGGAAGGGGTAGACGATTTTACCTACAGTTCCCGAATTTACGCATATGATCTCGCTCTTTGGGACCACCTTCGCCAACTTTTTCTCACTATCATGTGTACTTGCCACCGTTTTATTTTTTAAAAGCCATGCATGTTTTAAAATAAATATATACTTATCAAAGCACATTATGCTAGTATAAAATTAATACATATCATATATTATTACACATATATATTATTATAATTATAATGCATGAGGGATTGGTATTTTAAGATAAATAACCATAAGTACTCTCAAGACTTTATGTATATATTCTTACATTAATGTGTATACTCCCTACAATATATATTTTTACGTAAACGTATCTAAAAAAGTCTTGTGTCTTCTAACTCATAATTTTTCTAACTTAGTTTTAGTAAAATATCAATACTATATTATAATGTATAAGGGAGGGGTATTTTAAGATACCAACAAAATAAGAACTTTCCCTCCCCTTTATTTATAGAAAGACCCCTAAAATGAGGGTAGTTTGGTCTTTTAAACACTATTTATTTTTTAGCGCCTAAACTTATTACACTTAAATCCTTGAGGTTTTAACTAGGGGTGAGCAAATTAACCACCATAACCGATAACCGAATCATAACCGACATAACCGAACCACTAATAACCGATAACCAATATAACCAATGGTTATGGTTATGAAACTTTGTATAACCACTCAATCGGTTATGGTTATGGTTATGAAGCTTTGGTTAACCGAATATAACCGAAACCGAACCGAAGTTGTGATGTTAACTTTATATAATAGATTTGTGTTTTACAAAACCATATAGAGGGTTTTTACTAAGATAAAAGTATGCTAGTAACAAAATGATCTTGATGTAGATGTCATTTATTTTGATAAAGAACTAAGGTGTTATGGCCATAATTGTTTTTGTTTGAGAATTACCTTATTAAAATGAACTCTAAATCGGTAGTTTAACCAAAAAGTTTAGTCTTCGTTATCTTATAAAATAGGCTCAAGCTAAGTTCAAATCGTGCACAACCCTATTTATTTCAAACCTTGCTTGGTTACTTAACCGAAATTAACCAAAACCGAAACATAATCGACTTCATAACCGATTAACCATAACCGAAGTTTGGTTATGGTTACCAAAACTTCATAACCGAACTAGCGGTTATGGTTATGGTTAATAGTAAAAACCGACCCAAACCGACCCATGCACACCCCTAGTTTTAACAAAAGTATAGATAATTAGTTACAATTCACCCCTCCACAATAAACTTATAATTTTTTTACGTATTTTTGACATATCTTATAAACTATACTGTTTAAAAAAAACCCAAAGATAGCATGACAACCTACACATTTTTGTCGACGTTCCGGTAGTTGTCTTGTTCAATATTGACACTCGGATTAAAAGGTACAAGTCGATAATGCTTTAAACAAGTAATTAATACTTGTGATCTAATGTCCCTAATCTACAAAGATGGGCTCCATCTATGCAAAGAAAAACAAAAATAATTAAAAATCGTAACATAAAATGAAGATATCATGTGTCACATTTTATTTTATTAAAAATGCATAATATCTATACTTGGATATATCTTATAAAAACTTAAAACTAACCATAACAAACTTCCTAAATAAACGGGCGTCAAATCTAAAATTAAACCCTAATGCATTTATATAGTTACTACTATAAATATATAGCAGGACACCCCTATATCTATTGCTAAACAAGGTTAAAAAATGGATCCGGTTCTAAATTCAATTGTTACGAAAAACCAAGCATGCGAGATTGAAAATTCTGAGGTCAATTCTGTTATATCTCATAGCTCTACATTAGGAGCACGGGGGCTCTATCTAAAGGAGGTACGGACCCCTCCCATAGTATGGTACGATGCAGCTGAAAAACTAAATAGGCTACTCTTCCGGCTTGATTACCCCCTAAGATAAGAGGAGGATATAGAAGCAGATTGAGCTGCAGGTAGGAGTGAGTCTACCCTGCAAAGCGGCTTCTCGCTTATCCCCATTTGGGAATGAGGAGATCTGACGTCAAGTGCAGGAATTGCTGTCGAGGGGGCAGGAGAGTCTCAGTCCGTGTTCAACGCCTGCTTGACTAGCTCAAAAGGAGGCAGCTGGAGTGTGTAGATGGACAATAACTGTTTTCTTTCATTTACTTTTATGTGAATGTTAACTTATTTGATTTTTCAGATTCAGTTGCATGATGAACATGCCAATTTAAACAACCCAGTTGTCGAACAAGCTTCTAAGGTATTGATTTTGCTGGTTTTTAAGTATTATTTTTGCGTATATCATTCATATTAACATGTTCGTTATGTTATTATATGTGTGTTTTATTGCAGGATGATAGTGATAAAAGTGTTGAAATTACTTTTTACGATGCAATGTTTAGTCCATACAAGTGTAATCTTCAATGTGAATTTAGTGAACTGGTAATTTTAAGGTTTATTTAATCTTTTTTTTTTAACTTTTATATTCTATTTTTGTCCTTTTTAAGGATCATAAGTTTGAGACTCAAAGGAAAAGATCCAAGAGACTCTCTGAATGGAAATGGAGTGAGGTTATTAATTTAGACGATTCTGATGACAATGACAAAGAAGAGAAATTAGAAGATACTGCCGATTCAAGCACAAACCAGAAAACCCGATTAAAAATAACTGGAGTGTTAATTCAGAAGCGGAACAGATTTCATGCAGTCTAATATGAAATCTATCAAGTGTGTTTATGTTTTTTTTTCAATTTTAGTTGTTATGTTTGATCTAGACGTATAAATAAAGTTTATTTTATATTCGAATTTTATTTTTAGTGTTAATATAATGTAGTTATTGACCATATTAATAAAGTTCAAAATAAAGTTGGTATCATAAATTTACAAGTCAACTGAACTTATATAAGTTAATACCCTAAAGTTGCAATAAATAGATATTGCAGTTAAATATAGTCAAGCTGAAATTATAAAATATTGCAGCTATTCTTGGATATTAATCTAATAATTTGTATTTCTTAATTAAAAAATAATAAAGTAATAAACTTTAAAGCTAAACTAAAATCTGAACTTAATATGATATAAAGTTAATAAAGATATAAACCCTAAACATCCTATTTTTTATAAAAAAAAAAACTGTTTTTAAAATTTTATAAAAATATAATTTTTTATATATATAAAAACGAAATTTAACAATTAAAGTTAAAGGTGTAAAACGTACTTACGAGTAAACTATTATTTTTTTTTATATAAAAACAAAAATTTTAAACTTAAAGTTTATTGGATGAGTATCATGTGGATATTTAAAAAAAGTTATGAACTTTAAAGAATAAAATTATAAACATTATCATTTAACCAACAAAATAAGTTTACTTTACAACTATAACAACTTATCTTTTATTTTTTGTCATTTGATTATTATTTTTTATTAAAAAACGAAACTTTACATGTGTAAAACAGTTTTTTACTTTATTTAGAAACAAAATATTTTGTTTTTATAAAAAATAATTCTTTTGTAAACATTTTTTGTAACAAGTAATATATATAAAATACTCCAGAAATTTATAATCTTTACTAGATAAATACTAAATTTTGTTGCAAATTTTTAGGAATTATAAGTTCAACTATATTGTTATAGTTAATATTAGTGAGTTTCAAAAGTATTGTTTACCAACTTGACTAGATACATACTAGATTGTGTTGCATATTTTTAGGGGTTACAAGTTAAAAATAGATTCATATAGATAAGATTAGTTAGGAACTAAAAATCTGAACTTATTATGATATAAAGTAAATAAAGATATAAACTCTTAACATCCTATTTTTTTATAAAAGCAATTCTTGAAATTTTATACAAATATAAATTTTTTATATCTGTAAAAAAATAAAATTTAACAATTTAAGTTAAAGGTGTAAAACGTACTTACGAGTCAAATACTATTTTTTATTTTTATAAAAACGAAAATTTGAAACATAAAGTTTATTGGATGAGTACTATGTGGATATTTTAAAAAAGTTATGAACTTTAAAAAATAAAATTATACTTGATAATCTAACCAAATAAATAAACATACTTTACAACTATAACAACTCATCTTTTATTTTTTGTCTTTTGTTTATTAATTTTTTATAAAAACAATAATTTTTGTCTTTTGATTATTAATTTTTATAAAAAAACAAAACTTTACATATGTGTAACACTTATGAGATATATCCACCACAATAATGTTTTAATAAATATTATACGAATAAGAAGACTACCAGAAATGAGTGCCTCAATGTAAAGTGTCGCCACCGTCGCATCGCACGGGCACCCTACTAGTATATTTATATGTACAAGTTTCGAAATACATATTTGGACCCATAATCCATCTTACTCATCAAGTATAGATATTTTGACTAAAATACACATATTTATATACTTAAAAGACCAAAGTTCTTAAATCTCTAGTTTTATAAATAATCATGTCTATGATTACTTTATATACTTTGAAAGACTACATTTTACCAAATTACACCCCGTGGCTTAATAATGCATATTTCCCACTAGAAACATACTTTAGCCTTGATTTTTAAATAAATGCCTCTATTTATATAAAATCACTAGATTTTTAGCAAGCACAAATTTTAGGTTTTGAAACTAACACTTTCATAAAAATTAACCATTTTATACAAAAATACAATGACTCGTATATTCTTACAACCAATAATACCATATTAACCATATCATAAAGTTAACAAACTTTCATCATCAAAATCTAAAAAACACATAGATTAGCACTTTTCTAGTAAAATACTAAACTTTAACATACTAAAATCCATGTTAACAACATATAACAACCTTTAATGGACTAGAGCATATACACATACTTCTAAGTGTAAAGAGCCAAGGTCACACATGTTACAAAATCTAGATATGTTATCACATATATATGCATGGATCTAGTGATCATGTAGCTTTTAGTATCTAGAAGACTAAAACAACACAATTTTGTCGCTCATACTTGGATCATAAAACAAGTCTTTTTTTAGGTGTTTATTTACTCGTTTTAAAAGTCTTACGAAAACATCCTAACACGAGATCACATAACTAGCATTTACACTTCCGTCTGCGCCACACACACCACGCACAAACATTGCAATATGCTGACTGTTTGTTTTTCAGAAGACGTTTCATTAAAAAAACGTCTGCGCGAGCTCTTCTTCATGCAGACTTGGCCCAACTACTTTTAAGATATTCTAAGGTCTGCAGAGGGTTAAGCACCAGTACACTATACACCACCACCCACCGTCCACGTCGACCACTCACCGTCTACGTCCACCACCACCACTACCGTCCGTACATCATCACCAGTTTATTTTAGAAGTTTGCATACGTTAAAAAAAAACAAACAACCTTTTCTAGAGGTTTAGTCCACCTTTTCTTCTACATATGTCTACAGATTAGATCCGAAGAGTGTTGGGGAATTTCAATTTGTCGGATGATCAGAGAGGCGTGTAATCATTCTCAGATCAAATTATTTCGGTGGTTCACCCGAATAATTCAATCGGATACAACTCTGATTTCGAGAAATTGAACCAGGGTATGTTGTTTGTGCGTGAATTTTTTTGAACCAGGAAGATGATCAAAAAACTGTGTATTCGAATTTTGGGGGATGTTTGCAGATAACTGCCTCTGGCAGTTATATTCCAATTTAATTAAATTGCATTAAAACAGCCTTAATTTTTGTCGACCCCAGCCAGGGGCTCTGCCCCTTGGACCCTGCTCCCAGGGGCGCTGCCCCCTTGGAACCCCCGTAGAGTACGGGCTCTGCCCGTACACTTCGAATTATAATAACTCAAACAAGCGTGCACTCCCGCACCTCCTAACTTGCTTGATGTGTATTATTATTCGCTTTGATCACCAAGTCAATCCCCGATTACACTAAAATATCTAACATTCCTCCCCTATTTTAGCGTAATCCTTGATTAACTTAAACAAATTCACAACAATCAAACTTATGCATAAATGAAATATCGCGACGATTGAATTTCACATTAGTATATTACACATTCCAAATATTCGAATATAGGGATGTCGCTAAGGATTGATCCCTTTCTATTAAGTGAATACATGAAGATAATATACACACAAGTTTACATACTCTGATGTTCTTTCTTGACACTATTTTTACTTGCCTGTGTCCCCTCCTTTAATGAACATATCAAAGCTAAGTTCTAGCTTCTTGAAGCGTCTAAACTTCATGCTCATATAGGTAGCTCTTTATTCTTGCACCTGCATATCCAATTTTTCAAAGAACTATTAAGAAGAAAACCTTCAACATCCTTTAACTTGCAGGTCTGAACACATACCTTGGGATGATGCTACTAATGTGTTCCAATTTCTAGATGTTAAGCTTTCCACATTGAATTCAGCATCTAACGTCATATTAGGTGGGAATTGGGTATCTTAACACGAGAAATCTCGGGTGGACTTTAATCCCATCCCTACAGCCGCCTTATGCACAAGATCTCTATATAACTCTTTGGTTAAATGGTCGGCTAAATTGTGTTGAGTTCTCACAAACTCCACCGATATCACCCCATGCATGATGAGCTCACGTGTAACACTCCGTGTTTCGAAAGTCAAAGTCAAAGTCAAGATTGAAGTCAAAGGAATAAAAGATTGCTAATTGCGATATGTCTCTCCTTGCTCAATTCCTGTTTTGACTTCTTTGACTCGTAGTTAGTCTATTTTGTTATCGCTTTAGTTGTATTATGTGGAGTATCTATTAATAATCGCATGGTAATCGCTATTTATCGCTTATTTAATCGCTTTATCGCTATCGCAACCGCACTCGCAACTCGAATTACGCATTTTGGTTACTGTTATACGTGTGTGTGTGCCTTATGTGTTACTTGTGCATGTTTATTTATGTTATGTGTGGTAATCAATCGAAACGCAATCGAACTCAATCGCAATCGAATCGCAAACGCTAAACGAATACGAAATAAGGATGCTTGTATGTTGATATAGTAGTTGGGATTAAAAGTAATTTGACTAGGAAACTCTATCGCATCGAAACGCTCGCAATCGAAATCGAAACGAAAAAACTCGTCACACCGAACACTCGAACCAAGCGACTGATCGGTCAGGCGACCAGCCGATCGACCAGCTGATCAACCGGACTGCCGTCCAATCGGACAAGCTGTTCGATTGGGCTGCCTAACCGATCGACCAGCTCCTTTCCACTTTGGGTAACCCTATAAATACCCCTTGTCATCATCATATTTTCCACTTTTGGCAACTAACGTCCGACCAGCGCTCTAACCTTGCTTTTTCCCCGATTTCTCGCAATTCTGGTAAGATCTCGTCCTAAATCTTGTACTTCCTTAATCTACACGCACTCCTACACCTTTCTATCTTTTGAATCTTAACTTTTAACCGTGAAATCATCAAGATTCAAGGTGTTCAAGGATGATGTCATCATGTGTTCTTGAGAACTTCATGTTTTGACCTCAATCCACCAAGAACAACTTAGATCTAACCGATTTCCACATAAACAAACAAGGATCTTTCATAGATCTAAGCATATTCACTACGAAAAGGATTGAAAGATGGTTTTCCAACTTTCTTTCAACTCTTTTACACTCAATGCATTCAAAACCAATAGAATCGGAGCTTGTGCCGGCTTACTACTCATTATTGTGGTTATGTTGGTTCAAGGTCCGTATTCTATCCACGAGATTATCGATTCCGGGTTAACCAAGAACAATCTTCTTGAACCGGTGGACTGACTGAACTTGGGTGGTTCCTGTTCAATCGGGTCACTAAAGCTTAGGATGGGGTTCTGTTGGTTGGCACGATATCAACACATCTCGATACAACGACAAACGATCAAAACAGCCAAGTGTAAGACAAGCGGAATGACCAGGACGGAATGCCGTCCGATCGGACCACCGTCCGAACGGACTGTCAACCGAACGGGTTGTCAACCGATCGACTTGCACCTTGGGTCCCACACCTAACCATTTTTGCCAACATTTGAAGTCTGAATGTTGAACGAATTGTTGTCCGATCGGACGACCATCCGATCGAATTGCCATTCGAATCATGAGACATTTAAACTTCCACACTTAAACAATTTTCAACATGTTCAATGCACAAGGGATGCCACCCGATCGAACAATCATCCGATCGAGTGACAACCTGCTGTGAACTTGTTCTCACTAGAAGTATCCAACCTATCGGACTGTCGTCCGATCGAACGACCGTTCGATCGACCGACCTGAAAGGTAGAGATACTTCAATGTTTTCAAAATGCTACAACGAAAACTTCAAAAGTCAAGCCATCATACACAAACACATCCTTCTCAAAGGAAGTAACAATCCACTCAAACGGTCATCCGACCGGACGACCGTCCGAACGGACTGTCACTCGCACGACTGACCGGCCGTCCGATCGGACTACCATCCGCTCGAATAGCTGTTCGGCTCACTTGCACTTTGCATCGTTTTACGCGTCGCTTATCGTTATGTTATCAATCTGTTCAGGCTAACCCTACTCTCTAGCGCTCCCTTCAATCCACCAATCGCTGTTAGTAGACTCGGTCCCTTTTTGCTTTACGCACTTTTGGGTGTTACATACGTTACTTATACAAAATCACATCGAACACACTACGCAATACTTTAAACGCTAACCGTTATCGCATGTATACGTGACTTAATGAATGCTTGTTTGTTATGTTTACACATGGAATGTTGTCTACCTGCCTTAGCAACGATAGTACTATTAGTTTGGAATCAGCACCCGTTCACTCGGGGGTTGTTAAGGACAATTACCTACATGGCTCACAGTGGTGAGTATGTATCGCGAACTGCCTCGGGCAGTCAACCCGCAGTCATCGGTATCGATAGGTTCATGTCGATAACTAACATGCCTCATTTCACTATGTGTACATGCTGGTTATGCGTAACGCTTTCGAACTATATATGATATTATCAAACTTGTATGCTCATCTTACACTATGTGTATTGACTTTTACTTTAACGTATGTGACAGGTGCTTAGGATGCTTATTTGTTTTCTTTACTGTGAAATCGAGGCTAGGAAAGACCTTGGTCAACAATAAACAATTGTCTGTAATAAAAATCTGAGTTGTCGGAACAGAACAATTTGACTAGATCTTTCTGTAATAAGTGTATTATCCTTTATGACATGGTATGGGACGTGTCGCTTTAAATATTTGGTAAATATAGTTGTTATGGAAACTTCTGGACAATTTGTTTCGCTCAGTGCCACGCCCCGATGTTTCCGCCATCGGTTGGGGTGTGATAGATTGGTATCAGAGCCATAACTATAGGGAATTAGGAAAGACTCGGCCTAGTCCGGGTCGATGTCTTAGAGACCTAGTCTATAGTTAGGAACCAACAGACCGACTCGTGCATGTCCAGTAGGGATTATGTGTGAGCGTACTTGCTATTCCTCGCTATTCTCGCCTATGCTACACTATCACTGCACTCGAAATTTCAATTATGAACAAGCGATTAAGTCGAGATTAGGTGTGAAAACCGCAAACTCTCGACTGAATTGCTTGACTCAACCCACAATTTTATCTATAAACACGAGAATTTGCGTTGAACCAGGAGTGAAATCCATACTTTAACGCATAATTCTCTTTTATTTTATCAACACAGGAACGAAGTTGTTAAGCCAGGGGTGAAACCCTAACCTTGATGGCTTGTTCCGACTTTTACTTGGTTTTTACAAAACTCTCACCAAAGTCTCGACGGACTCCAATGACTTGAAGTCGCAGAATAACTAGAGGATGCGTGCCAAGCCCAAGAATCGAGGCAAAAGCACAGTCCTAAAGGTCAAAATGTGTACAACAAGTCCTTGAGAATAGTCGAATCACTTTGGATAGTCAATGTCTAATAGCCGCAGACGATCTATTTCTCGATTTTTATGTGTGTTTCGATTCTGAGCCCGCAACTGCTGACTCTGATGATTCATCGATTTTATGTGCTTGTATGTGTATTTACCTGCTTACGTGTTTTAATTTTGGAGAATTATTCGATTTTTGCCTTCACTTCGATCGACACGCACGACCCGCATTTGCATATCTACCTCAAAACGTTAACAAATCGCTACTATTATGAGGAACCTCCGAACATTATGTCGAACGTTATATTATTCGCTTATACTATACTACTCGATAAGTTATTCGCGATCGCTATTCTCGAACACTCGCGAACTTTGAACAATAGGTTTCTGTAATCTGATTGCCTCTTGAGATTATTTGCTTATGTGCTTCTGTGATTCTGTGCCCTACATGCTTATGTGCTTCTGTGTTTATGTGAATCTGTGATTATGTACCTATGTGTTTATGTGATACATGTTTCACTGTGTTCCTGAGCTTTAGTAAGTATTAGACATGTGAGGTGAGATTCGATTATGATGTGTCTGAGACCTATGACGATGTCTGTTGCAGACAATGTCAGCTGGACCATCATCTGGACCCCGTCACCCACAACTCTCTCGTCAGGAACAGAGGGACAAACGCCTTGCTGCCATCCTCGCTAAACAAGTGGCAAAGGTTGTGCCTCAGATCGTGAGTGAGATTTACGAGAATGTTAGTAAATCGTCTGAGGAGTCCAGAACCAAAGCTCCTAAAGTTGTACTAAGACTGCTTTCAGCTTCAAGCAGTTCAAGGCTTGCGGTCCAAAGGAATTCACTAGAGAAGATGGCCCAACGGCTATGTTCCAATGGTTCGATTCCGTCGAAGTCACTTTGCGCCAGAGTGGATGTCCAGAAAATCTCCGCACTCTAAACGCTACCGGCGTCTTCCAGTCCCGCGCATTAGACTGGTGGACGGCCGAGAGAAACAAACGCATAAATGATGCAGCCTATGAGCTGACGTGGGAAGAGTTGAAGGCCATCATGATGGATGAATTTTGCCCTCCCCACGAACGCCAAAAGCTGGAGGACGAATTCTGGCACATTAAGCAGAAAGAAGGTGACAACGCTGCCCTGACTGCTCGCTTTAAGCAGCACAGCATCATATGTCCCGATCAAGTGAAGACGCCCGACATGGTGATCAAGAAGTACATCCGAGCTCTACCCGACTGTGTTGCGGATTTTGTGCAAGCCGCGAAGACAGCAACGATCGAAAAAACTTACTTGCTTGCCGCTGAAATCAACGACAAGAGTGTAAAAGCTGGTTTTTGGGATAAAACATCGAAGAACCTGCACCAAGTCACCGCCGCACCAACCGCTGAAACCGCCGCCGCTTAATCGTCAAAGTCCTCACGCCGCAAGAAGAAGAACAACAACAGCAGCTCCAGAAACAAGAACTGTGTTGCCACCACCACTGCTGCTCCACTTCAAGCCATACCGGCTCAGCAGCACTCTCACCACCGCCCAGCACCAGTTACTTATGCACCGCCAGCAAAGCGTGGATACACAGGCCCCACCCGGCTTGCCCAACATGCACTTATCATCACCCGGTGGGTCTCGCCTGCCGTTTCTGCGCTCACTGCAATATGTACAGCCACTTCACTGCTAACTGCCGTACTGGTCCCCGTCATGCGCCAGCTCAAGCCACTGCTCATCAAGCTCTGCTCCTAGCCCTACAAGGCCAACAAGCGGCTCAGGCACCCGCGGACAACGCCCGAGTCTGCTTCGCATGTGGTGATCCCAACCACTTTGCGAACATGTGCCCGAATAGGGTTGTGAAACAAGAGCCCCAGCAGCAGCAGCCTCACCAGCAGCAGCAGCCTCAGCAGCAGCAACAAGTCGCACGCGCCAGAACTTTCAACATCAATGTGCGCCAAGCCCAGGCTGACAACAACGTGGTCAATGGTACGTTCCTTGTGAATGGTATTTATGCTTCATGTTTGTTTGATACTTGAGCCGATAACTGCTTTGTGTCGTTTGAATTCGAGAAGCTTCCTAGTCGTAAGCGCTCCCATCTCCCCTCGACGTTCGATGTTGAAGTCGCCACCGGAAGAACTGTCGCCGTTAATTCTGTTCTTCGTGATTGTACTCTTGAGCTCAACAATTACATCTTCCCGATCGACCTTATTCCGATGCAACTCGGAAGTTTTGATGTCATAGTAGGCATGGACTTTCTTCGCGAAAACCATGCTGAAGTTGTGTGCTTCGACAAGATGATTCGGTTCTCGCTCACGAATGGTGATTTATTGTGTGTCTATGGTGAAACTGCTTCGAAGGGTCTTAAACTCATGTCATATGTCCAAGCTAGCAAGTATCTTCGCAAGGAATACAGAGCTTTCTTGGCTAACATTATATTAGCGGATAAGGAAAAGAAAGGAAAGACAGAAGTGAAAGACGTTCCTGTGGTTCGTGAATTTCCTAATGTGTTCCCTGACGATCTTCCTGGCCTACCGCCAAGTCGTGATATCGACTTTCGTATCGACCTCATTCCTGGAGCCAACCCTATTGCCAAAGCTCCTTACCGACTCGCACCGTCCGAAATGCGTGAACTCTCGAGTCAGCTTCAGGAATTACTTGAGAAAGGCTTCATTCGCCCGAGCACCTCTCCTTGGGGCGCGCCAGTCCTTTTCGTCAAAAAGAAGGATGGGTCGTTCAGGATGTGCATCGACTATCGGGAATTGAATAAGTTAACTATCAAGAACTGCTATCCCCTGCCTCGCATTGACGATTTGTTTGATCAGCTACAAGGTGCTTCGTGTTTCTCGAAGATCGATCTACGCTCAGGCTATCACCAACTACGCATTCAAGAGGAGGATATACCCAAAACCGCGTTTCGCACCCGTTATGGCCATTATGAATTCGTTGTTATGCCTTTCGGTTTAACCAACGCACCCGCGGTTTTCATGGATCTGATGAATCGCGTGTGTAAACCATATCTCGATCGTTTCGTCATCGTGTTCATCGACGATGTCTTGATCTATTCCAAGTCGAAAGCCGAACACGCGCAACATCTACGTTTGGTTCTCAAGCTACTCCAGGGGAATCGACTCTTTGCCAAGTTCTCCAAGTGTGAATTTTGGTTGGAGGAGGTTCAGTTTCTGGGTCACATTGTCAATAGTCAGGGTATTCACGTCGATCCCGCGAAGATTGAAGCTGTTAAGAGTTGGATTACACCTAAGAACCCGTCTGAAGTCAGTTCATTCCTCGGATTGGAGGGCTATTATCGACGATTTATCGAAGGATTCTCAAAGATCGCTGTGCCACTTACCGCTCTTACGCATAAAGACAAGCCTTTTGTTTGGGGAACTGAACAAGAGTCTGCTTTCCAAACCCCCAAGCACATGCTTTGCAATGCTCCTGTTCTCACTCTACCCGATGGAAACGACGACTTCATTGTCTATTGTGATGCTTCCAACCTTGGTCTTGGCTGTGTTCTTATACAGCGGGATAAGGTTATAGCTTACGCATCTCGTCAGCTCAAAATCCACGAGAAGAACTATACAACCCATGATCTCGAGCTAGGCGTGGTTGTTTTTGCGTTAAAGATTTGGCGACACTACCTGTATGGTACCAAGTGTACGATCTTCACCGATCATAGGAGCCTACAACATATCTTTGATCAGAAAGAACTTAATATGCATCAACGCCGATGGGTAGAACTTCTCAACGATTATGACTGTGAGATTCGTTATCACCCTGGCAAAGCAAATGTCGTTGCCGACGCTCTCAGCAGACGGAGCTATCTGCTCAGCATTCGTAAAACCCAAGCCCAATACGATCTCGAAACCCTCATCCGCGAAGCCCATCATGCCTGTTTTAATGAGCGCACCTTGAAGAAGGAAAGAATCTACCACGATGGAGCAGCTTGTGAATAAGTCAAATGGGATATTCCACTTCCTGGACTGAATTTGGATCCCTAAACGGAACAATTTGCGAAAGATTTTGATGGACGAAGCCCACAAATCCCGGTATTCTATTCATCCCGGTGCCGATAAAATGTACTAGGATCTTCGCTACAAGTACTGGTGGCCGGGCATGAAAAGGGATATTGCTCTCTATGTTGGGAAGTGCCTGACTTGCTCAAAGGTCAAGGCTGAACACCAAAGACCCTCTGGCTTACTCGAACAACCGCCGATCCCTATGTGGAAGTGGGAGAGTATAGCTATGGACTTCATAACAAAGCTTCCGCACAAGTCATCAGGTCATGACAGCATCTGGGTTGTTGTTGACCGTCTAACCAAATCAGCACACTTTTTGCCAATACGGGAAGACTACAAGGTAGAACGATTATCCCGAATCTACACCAATGAGATCATTTGTCGACATGGGACGCCTCGCGACATCATCTCTGACCGTGATGCTCGGTTTACCTCGCGACTATGGGAAACGTTTCAAGCAGCTCTCGGTACTACGCTTAATCTAAGTACCACATTCCACCCTCAAACAGTCGGTCAGACTGAAAGAACGATCCGTACTCTTGAAGACATGCTCCGTTCGTGTGTCATAGATTTCGGTGGTAATTGGGATACTTACCTGCCATTGGTCGAATTCTCGTATAACAACAGTTATCATTCCAGCATACAAATGGCACCATTCGAGGCTTTATACGGAAGAAAATGTCGATTGCCTATTGTGTGGCACGAGATCAGTCACTCGCAATTAACCGGTCTTGAGCTATTGCAAGAAACGACTGACAAAGTCCTCCAAATAAGAGACAACTTGTTGAAAGCTCAAAGTCGACAGAAAAGTTACGCCGATAGACGACGCAAGCCCCTTGAATTTGACGTTGGCGACTACGTACTCCTAAAGGTATCACCTTGGAAGTGTGTGGTCAGATTCGGAAAGAAAGGGAAACTAGAGCCTCGATATGTTGGACCTTTTAAGATTCTGGAAAGGATCGGAAAAGTCACCTACAGACTCGAACTACCGGAGGAACTTAGTAATGTCCACCCGACTTTCCATGTGTCAAACCTCCGAAAGTGCCTGGCTGAGCATGATTTAATTGTACCTCTCGATGACCTCGAAGTAAATGAAACACTACACTTTGTGGAGAAGCCTGTCGAAATCATGGATCGCCAAACCAAGCAGCTCAGACGCTCGCGCATTCCTATTGTGAAAGTCCGATGGGAAGGCAAACGAGGCACAGAGTTCACTTGGGAACTCGAAAGCGACATGAAGGAAAAGTACCCACAGTTGTTTGTTACAGCTTCGGCCTAATTTCGGGACGAAATTCCCTCAACTAGGGGAGGCTGTAACACCCCGTGTTTCGAAAGTCAAAGTCAAAGTCAAGATTGAAGTCAAAGGAAGAAAAGATTGCTAATTGTGATCTGTCTCTCCTTGCTCAATTCATGTTTTGACTTCTTTGACTCGTAGTTAGTCTATTTTGGTATCGCTTTAGTTGTATTATGTGGAGTATCTATTAATAATCGCATGGTAATCACTATTTATCGCTTGTTTAATCGCTTTATCGCTATCGCAACCGCACTCGCAACTCGAATTACGCATTTTGGTTACTGTTATACGTGTGTGTGTGCCTTATGTGTTACTTGTGCATGTTTATTTATGTTATGTGTGGTAATCAATCGAAACGCAATCGAACTCAATCGCAATCGAATCACAAACGCTAAACGAATACGAAATAAGGATGCTTGTATGTTGATATAGTAGTTGGGATTAAAAGTAGTTTGACTAGGAAACTCTATCGCATCGAAACGCTCGCAATCGAAATCAAAACGGCAAAACTTGTCGCACCGAACACTCGAACCAAGCGACTGATCGATCAGGCGACAAGCCGATCGACCAGCCGTTCGATCGGACTGCCGTCTGATCGGACAAGCTGTTCGATCGGGCTACCTAACCGATCAACCAGCTCCTTTCCACTTTGGGTAACCCTATAAATACCCTTGCCACCATCATACTTTCCACTTTTGGCAACTGACGTCCTACCAGCGCTCTAACCTTGCTTTTCCCCGATTTCTCGCAATTCCGGTAAGATCTCATCCTAAATCTTGTACTTCCTTAATCTACACGCACTCCTACACCTTTCTATCTTTTGAATCTTAACTTTTAACCGTGAAATCATCAAGATTCAAGGTGTTCAAGGATGATGTCATCATGTGTTCTTGAGAACTTAATGTTTTGACCTCAATCCACCAAGAACAACTTAGATCTAACCGATTTCCACATAAACAAACAAGGATCTTTCATAGATCTAAGCATATTCACAACGAAAAGGATTGAAAGATGGTTTTCCAACTTTCTTTCAACTCTTTTACACTCAATGCATTCAAAACCAATAGAATCAGAGCTTGTGCCGGCTTACTACTCATTATTGTGGTTATGTTGGTTCAAGGTCCGTATTCTATCCACGAGATTATCGATTCCGGGTTAACCAAGAACAATCTTCTTGAACCGGTGGACTGACTGAACTTGGGTGGTTCCTGTTCAATCAGGTCACTAGAGCTTAGGATGGGGTTCTGTTGGTTGGCACGATATCAACACATCTCGATACAACGACAAACGATCAAAACAGCCAAGTGTAAGACAAACGGAATGACCAGGATGGAATGCCGTCCGATCAGACCACCGTCCGAACGGACTGTCAACCGAACGGGTTGTCAACCGATCGACTAGCACCTTGGGTCCCACACCTAACCATTTTTGCCAATTTAAGTCTGAATGTTGAACGAATTATTGTCCAATCGGACTACCATCCGATCGAATTGCCATTCGAATCATGAGACATTTAAACTTCCACACTTAAACAATTTTCAACATGTTCAAAGCACAAGGGATGCCACCAGATCGAACAATCGTCCGATCGAGTGACAACCTGCTATGAACTTGTTCTCACTAGAAGTGTCCAACCTATCGGACTGTCGTCCGATCGAACGACCGTTCGATCGACCGACCTGAAAGGTAGAGATACTTCAATGTTTTCAAAATGCTACAACGAAAACTTCAAAAGTCAAGCCATCATACACAAACACATCCTTCTCAAAGGAAGTACACTCGCACGACCGGCCGTCCGATCGGACTACCATCCGCTCGAATAGCTGTCCGAATCACTTGCACTTTGCATCGTTTTACGCGTCGCTTATCGTTATGCTATCAATCTGTTCAGGCTAACCCTACTCTCTAGCGCTCCCTTCAATCCACCAATCGCTGTGAGTATACTCGATCCCTTTTTGCTTTACGCACTTTTGGGTGTTACGTACGTTACTTATACAAAATCACATCGAACACACTACGCAATACCTTAAACGCTAACCGTTATCGCATGTATACGTGACTTAATGAATGCTTGTTTGTTATGTTTACACATGGAATGTTGTCTACCTGCCTTAGCAACGATAGTACTATTAGTTTGGACTCAGCACCCGTTCACTCAGGGGTTGTTAAGGATAATTACCTACATGGCTCACAGTAGTGAGTATGTATCGCGAACTGCCTCAGGCAGTCAACCCGCAGTCATTGGTATCGATAGGTTCATGTCGATAACTAACATGCCTCATTTCACTCTGTGTACGTGCTGGTTATGCGTAACGCTTTCTAACTCTATATGCTATTATCAAACTTGTATGCTCATCTTTACACTATGTGTATTGACTTTTACTTTAACGTATATGACAGGTGCTTAGGATGCTTATTTGCTTTCTTTGCTGTGAAATCGATGCTAGGAAAGACCTAGGTCAACAATAAACAATTGTCTGTAATAAAAATCTGAGTTTTCGGAACAGAACAATTTGACTAGATCTTTCTGCAATAATTGTATTATCCTTTATGACATGGTATGGGACGTGTTGCTTTAAATATTTGGTAAATATAGTTGTTATGGAAACTTCTGGACAATCTGTTTCGCTCAGTGCCACGCCCCGATGTTTCCGCCATTGGTTGGGGTTTGACATCACGAATCATGCTGTGTCTAACACCTAAGTGTCTAGACTTTCCATTATACACTTGGCTATAGGACTTAGCCAAGGTAGCAGCACTATCACATCTAATGGTTATCGGTGATATAGGTTTAGGCCACAATGGAATCTCATAAATCAAGTTTCTTAGCCACTCAGCTTCTTTTCCAGCTGCAGCTAATGCTACAAACTCAGACTCCATTGTCGAATTAGTTATGCAAGTCTGTTTCTTAGATGCCCAAGATATGGCACCTCCTCCAAGCAGAAAATTCCATCCACTTGTAGAAGAATGATCTTCCTTGTTGCTAATCCAGCTTGCATCCGAATAGCCTTCTAAAACCGAAGGAAATCCGGTATATGTCAAACCTTATTTCATGGTTCCTTTCAAGTACCTAAATACTTGATTCATTGCTTGCCAATGACTTGCACTTGGATTGCTAGTATACCTACTAAGCTTTCCAACAGCATAAGCTATATCCGATCTAGTGCTAATCATGGCATACATGAGAGATCCAATAGCCCTTGAATATTCAAGTTGGCTTACAGCTACACCTTCATTAGGTGAGAGCTTGAAACAGGATCCATTGGAGTGCTAACCAGAGAACTATCATGAAAATTGAACCTTTTCAATATCTTCTCAATATAATGAGACTGAGAGATAGATATGCCATTGTCCTCCCATTTGATCCTTATACCAAGGATCACTTCCTCCTCCCCCATGTCTTTCATATCAAAACAAGATGACAAAAATTTCTTTGTTTTATCAACTTGATCCTGGCCAGTACCGAATATCAACATGTCATCTACATATAGACAAATTATGGCTCCTTTCCTAGAATCATCAATTTTGCTATGTACACACTTGTCTGCTTGGTTTAATACAAAACCATTAGACAAAATCACATTATCGAACTTTTGATGCCACTGTTTTGGTGCTTGCTTTAAGCCATATAATGACTTAACTAGCTTACACACCTTATGCTCACTGCCAGGCATAACAAAACCCTCTGGTTGTTTCATATATATCTCCTCATCCAAATCACCATTCAGGAAAGCGGTTTTCACATCCATTTGGTGAATAACAAGATTGTGTATTGCAGCTAAGGCAACCAACAATCTAATAGTGGATATTCTTGCTACAGGAGCATATGTATCAAAGTAGTCAATTCCTTCCTTTTGTCTAATTGGATAACCAATCGGGCTTTAAATGTGACAACTCGAATTTCCGACATTCTTTATTCGCATTTATTGCACGTTGACCGTCTAGATTATTGCTTACACGAATTATTTACCTGGTAATTGTGCACACTAAATTATAGTTAAGATGATAATCCTGATTTTTTTTAGTGATAAGGTGTAAGTACTTGACTGCATGATTAACTGTAAACTGTTTGAGACCTGAACAACTCGACGAAACACAATATCTGTTTCGCCATAACCACTCTCGACGAAACAGATTGTTTCGCCAACCATCCACTCGACGAAACAGGTCAGTTTCGCCGAGCCCAGTTTCACCAAAGCCCAGTTCGGGCCCAACACGTTATTTTGAGTTTTAAAACGTGAAACAACATCAGTTTTACATCTGCTACAAAACAATCGAAACCCTAGAACCCTTCTCTCCTGTGTGACGGCAGTTGGAGCTTCTCGAAGATATCCTTAGAGATCGATTCGTATTCCTCTTATCTCGGTTAGTCGTGTGTATGTTAATCGGTTTCTTGATTCTGTACCATCTCGATTCATGTTTGTGTAAATGATTGATGCGTGTTACTGCTGCGATTCTAGTATGACGGTGATATAGATTTCGATTATGTATGATGTAGTAGGATATATATAAATGTTATGCGAAACTTGACACAATCGAATGCTCGGTTCTGAATGTTGTTTATATGGCTTAATTCTGATTACATTAGTATCTTGATAGGGATTGATGTGATGATGTTGTATGTTATTTGATATGCTATACACATAAACTAGGGTTTATGCTAGACAATGATTCTTGGATGGTTGATTTATGATGATTCGATTTGCACATTGATCTTCATATGATTTCTGCTTTTGATGACGGCTGTTAAGATGGTTTAGGGTTTCTGTGTTAAGGTTGTATCTGTTATGACGTATCTGAACTGTCCGACGAAACAGAACTCTCGGCGAAACAGAATGTGTTTCGCCAAGGGCGGTCGACGAATTAGACCTCTGTTTCGCCAAACATGACCTCGACGAATTAGAATCCTGTTTCGCCAAGTAAGGCCACGACGAAACGGAATGTGTTTCGTCAACTTATGTGTTTCGCCATTATGTGTGTTTCGCCGAACAGTTAATCTGCACAGTAACTTGAGTTAATTCTGTTAAGTGTTAACTGGAATATTTAACAGCTGTTAAGTGTAACCATCTTGTATACGATTGTGAATACGTGCTACATGTTTATACGTGAACAACTTGAACACAAACTGATTATGTATACATGCATACTCTAGGACGTGATTGATTCACTTTGAGCACATACTTAGCATACCGAGCAAACCAAGGTGAGTTCACACTCTTTCTAAGGCATGGGATTCCCGGTGGTTTGGGAACGGGTTAAGAAACTAAAATGGAACCTACATATCCTCCTTGGGTAGGATATGTACCGCCATCCTCCATGGGTAGGATGCCAATATTAATCCTGCGTATTCTCCTTGGGTAGAATACGTACGTTCGTCCTCCTTGGGTAGGACAACAACCTTAACGTACGTAAAACCTACGTACACTCACACTCGCTACGGTCCTTGGATCAAGAAGGGCGCGTACAAACACGACTAGTCTACACATGGGAAGCCCCCACTAATCTTCGCATAGATGCCTGAAAGGGCCGCGATACGGCCACTAATCTTCGCACAGATGCCTGAAAGGGCCGCGATACGGCCACTAACCTTCGCACAGATGCCTGAAAGGGCCGCGATACGGCCACTAACCTTCGCACAGATGCCTGGAGGGCCGCGATACAAATATAACTATTCTAGAGAACATGGGAAACCCCCACTAAACTTCGCAAACATGCCTAGAGGGCTGCGATACCATTACTTACGATACATGAATGCTAAACGAACTTACGATTTACGATACGAACACTATAACTGAACTATTAACTGTGAACTCGCTCAACTAGTTGTTGACTCTCTATTACATGCCTTGCAGGGCTATAGGTACTCTTGGAGCTTGCACGGGAGGCGCGGTCGTTGTGGGCACGGATTGTGGATGTTTTGATAAAAACTTTATGACTCTTTAAACTAAACACTTGTGTTGGATGTTTATAACTATGCTTCCGCTACCTATGATATGCTTTTGATTTAACACCAATTGTATTGTGATGGACTACGTTTACTTTTACTGATTACTTATATGTTCAATATGATTGGTGGCTTGATCCTGGTCATGTCACGCCTCCAAGCGGTGGTACTCCGCGTGTGGATTTTGGGGGTGTGACAGATTGGTATCAGAGCCATTGGTTATAGAGAACTCGGTTTTAATAAGGGGAAAACGATTTTGTTAAAACCAGACTATAACCAGAACAGTGCTCTCAACGATCCACAACGACGCTTCGCTCCACGTGCAAGGCTCAACATCATAGGTACTACTATTCATGTTACTTTACCTACTTGCTAGAATTACATAGAACTTTGCTCGTGGTATGCTCAGATTACAGAACCTACTATAAGTTATTGCTTGAGAATACTGTGTGCTCACTCTCTTCGCACTATTCGCGAACCTCTCACCCACATGTTCTCCCTGATGTCAAGATCATGTGTGGACGCGTTAACCTAACTCAAGCCCAGTTGGCGGCTTCGATCACTGAACAAGTTACCGCAGCACTCGCAGCTGCCCAGGCAGGAGGTGTAACCTGCCATCACCACTTACTCTAGGATCTTTAGATCCTACTCTCGTAAACCAACACTCGTGCTCAAGTATGCTTGCTCTTACGCACACGACAAGTCAACACGCTCAGCCACCTGTGTGCACATACATGACTTTTATGGACTGTCGTCCTACTACTTTCAGCGACACTGAAGGAGCTGTTGGACTCCTCCATTAGTTCGAGGAACTCGAATCGGCCTTCAAATGTGCGAATGACCTGAGGCTCGTAAGGTGAAATATGCCACTGATATTCTCGAAGGCACTGCGCAAACTTGGTGGAGCGCGCAAGTTACGATACTGGGGCTGGCGGCTGCTAATGCCACCCCATGGAATGATTTTAAGGAACTGATCAAACGTGAATACAGTAGTTTTGATGCCATCCACAAGTTGGAAGTGGAGTCCTTTAACATGAAGATGACGGGGTCAGAGATAGAAGCGTACACGAAACGATCCAACAAACTGGCAATTTTGTGCCCAACTATGGTGGATCCTCCTATCAAGAGCATTGAGCTGTACCTCAAAGGCTTAGTACCAGAAATTCAAAGCCATGTGATGACTGCTAATCTTGCTACTATTCAAGATATTACTCATCTTGCACATCGTCTCGCAGACCAGGCAGCGAGACAGAACAAGCTGCCTAGACGTATTGGTGCTACTACTACTACTTCTGCTATTCCCAGTGACAACAAATGAAAGTGGGATGGAACCTCTAGCAAGGGTTCGACTACGATTCCGTCCCAGGCACAGCAGTGAAAGATCGATGACGACCAAAGTCCTGGTCAGCAACCTTTTAGTAGTCAAGGGCAGGGTGGATACAGGGGAAACCACCCTAAGTGCAAACGATGTAACTTGCACCACCGCGGGCGACGCAACCGAATTCATTGTCAATGATGCGACAAGCTTGGTCATGGAGCCAAAGATGGTAGAAACTCACGTCCTGCAAGCTAGAACCAACCACAACAGACACAAGATCTATAGAATCAGCAGCAACAGCAGGGTAACAAGGGATGTTATCAGTGTGGTGCTGAAGGTCACTTCAAGAGACACTGCCCACAGTTGAACCAGAACCAGAATCAGAACCACAACCAAGGAAACAGGAACAATAATGGAGGCAACAATGGGGGTAATAACAACGGCAATGGTGCCAGGGGTCGAGTGTACGTGATTGGTCAGGGTGATACTAGGAATGATCCCAACTTGGTGATGGACTTTCCTTATCAATCGTATTCCTATAATTTTGGGTAGTTTTGACATCGTCACTGGTATGGATTGGTTATCCCAACAGCAAGCAGAGATTCTATGCAAGGAGAAGATTATTCGCATTCCCCGTACTGGCAAAGAACCTCTTGAAGTTCAAGGCGACAAGAGTGGTGTCGTGAGTGGCATCATCTCCTTCTTGAAGGCATAGAAGTGTTTGCGAAAGGGCCACTCAGCTATATTAGCACTCGTTTCTGATAAATCGATGAAAGAGAAAAAGTTAGAGGGTATTCCAGTTGTGCGTGATTTTCCTCAGGTGTTCCGTGAAGATTTACCTGGGCTACCGCCTCATCGCCAGGTCGAATTCTAGATCGAGCTAGTTCCAGGAGCAGCACCCATAGCTCGAGCACCTTATCGCTTAGCTCCAACCGAACTGGAAGAACTGTCTAAGCAACTGCAAGGACTTTTGGAAAAGGGTTTCATACGTCCTAGCTCTTCGCCCTGGGGAGCTCCAGTATTATTTGTGAAGAAGAAAGACGGCACTTTCCGCATGTGCATAGATTACCGCTAACTGAACAAGGTAACCATGAAGAATCGCTATCCTCTTCCACACATCGACGACTTATTCGACCAGTTGCAAGGGTCGAGCTATTACTCGAAGATTGATCTGAGGTCAGGCTATCATCAACTGAGAGTCCGGGATGAGGACGTCTCCAAAACAGCTTTCAGAACACGCTACGGCCACTACGAGTTTTTGGTCATGCCATTCGGGCTAACGAACGCGCCTGCAGTTTTTCATGGATCTTATGAACAGGGTGTGCAAATCCTATCTTGACAAGTTCGTCATTGTTTTCATCGACGACATCCTGATTTATTCGAAAAGTCAGGAGGAACACGAGCAGCACTTACGACTTATACTGGAACTTCTACGAACGGAACAGCTATACGCTAAGTTTTCTAAATGTGACTTCTGGCTTCGTGAAGTCCACTTCTTAGGCCACGTGGTAAACAAAGATGGGATCCATGTCGATCCATCCAAGGTAGATTCGATCAAGAACTGGCCTGCACCTCGTACACCAGCTGAAACACGCCAATTCTTGGGTTTGGCGGGATATTACAGACGATTCATTAAAGACTTCTCAAAGATTGCACAGCCGCTCACACTACTGACGTAGAAAGGTGTTGTTTATCGTTGGGGTAACGCACAGGAAACAGCGTTTCAGCACTTAAAGGATAGACTTTGTAGCGCACCTATTCTCTCACTGCCTGAAGGCACGGACGATTTTGTAGTCTACTGCGACGCATCTATCCAAGGTCTTGGATGTGTATTGATGCAAAGGGATAAAGTTATTGCTTATGCTTCGCGCCAACTTAAGATTCACGAACGGAATTACACGACACATGACCTAGAGCTGGGAGCGGTTGTTTTTGCACTTAAGATATGGCGACACTATTTGTATGGTACCAAGTGCGCAATCTACACTGATCACAGAAGCCTCGAACATATCTTCAAACAGAAAGAACTGAATATGCAACATCGACGATGGGTTGAACTGTTAAATGACTACGAATGCTCAATCAGGTACCACCCAGGCAAAGCCAATGTTGTGGCTGACGCCCTCAGTCGAAAGGATACTACACCTAGGCGTGTGCGAGCTTTACAACTCACTATACAGTCTAGTCTTCCTTCTCAGATACGAGATGCTCAGTTAGAAGCATTGAAACCAGAAAATGTCAGGGCTGAAGCCCTACGCGGCTCAAGGCAACGCTTAGAACAGAAGGAAGATGGTGCTTATTACGTAACAGGACGCACTTGGGTCCCACTTTATGGCAACCTACGCGAGCTTGTAATGGATGAAGCTAATAAGTCTCGCTACTCGGTACATCCAGGTTCAGATAAAATGTACCACGATATCAAAACTACATATTGGTGGCCTAGCATGAAGGCCCACATAGCTACTTACGTCAGCAAGTGCTTGACTTGTGCGAGAGTCAAGGCGGAATATCAGAAACCATCAGGCCCGCTCCAACAATCAGAGATACCGCAATGGAAATGGGAACAAATTTCCATGGATTTTGTTACTGGTCTGCCTAGATCACAACGTGGTAACGATACTATATGGGTGATCGTGGATCGACTCACAAAGTCTGCTCACTTCTTGGCTATCAAAGAAACAGACAAGTTCTCTACCTTAGCAGACATTTACTTAAAAGAAGTGGTCTCGAGGCACAAGGTGCCCACCTCTATTATCTTTGATCGTGACGCACGTTTTACTTCAGAACTGTGGCAAGCAATGCATAAATCTTTTGGCTCTCGTTTAGACATGAGCACAGCTTATCATCCTCAGACGGATGGGCAGTCTGAGCGCACTATTCAAACTCTAGAAGACATGCTTCGTGCATGTGTAATCGACTTTGGCAACGACTGGGAAAAGCATCTGCCACTTGTGGAATTCTAGTACAACAACAGTTATCACACCAGCATTAAAGCTGCTCCATTCGAGGCATTGTACGGACGTAAATGCCGGTCACCTCTCTGTTGGGCAGAGGTGGGAGATAGTCAAATCACAGGTCCAGAAATGGTAGTTGATACTACTGAAAAGATTGCTCAAATACGACAACGCATGGCGGCAGCTCGTGACCGTCAGAAAGTATACGCCGATAAAGATAGAAAACTACTCGAATTCCAAGTTGGGGATCGAGCGCTACTCAAAGTTTCACCCTGGAAGGGTGTTGTTCGTTTTGACAAACGCGGCAAACTTAATCCATGATACGTCGGACCTTTCGAAGTTATTGAGAAGATAGGCAGGGTAGCCTACCGATTGAACTTACCAGCTGAACTCAGTGCAGTTCACAACGTCTTTCACATGTCGAATCTGAAGAAGTGTCTGTCAGATGAGACCCACATAGTTCCTTTTAAGGAACTCACTATCGACGAGCGGTTGCACTTCGTCGAGGAACCTGTTGAAATCACGGACCGGGATGTTAAGGTCCTCAAGAACACGAGAATCCCTCTTGTACGAGTTCGTTGGAACTCCCATCGCGGCCCAGAGTTCACCTGGGAGCGTGAAGATCAAATGAAACTCAAGTATCCCCAGTTATTCGGAACCAATGCAACTACTACTGAGGCTGAAGCTACCAATACAGAATTTCGGGACGAAATTCCAAATCAACGGGGGGATAATGTGACACCCCAAGAAAACCAGTAATCTTCGCAAACCTGCTCGGGGAGCCGCGATACAATACAGGTAAACAACGTCACACCACTAGCTTCCTCAGTAACCGCATGCTAAATTTCGGGACGAAATTTCTTTCAAGTTGGGGATAATGTGACAACTCGAATTTCCGACATTCTTTATTCGCATTTATTGCACGTTGACCGTCTAGATTATTGCTTACACGAATTATTTACCTGGTAATTGTGCACACTAAATTATAGTTAAGATGATAATCCTGATTTTTTTTAGTGATAAGGTGTAAGTACTTGACTGCATGATTAACTGTAAACTGTTTGAGACCTGAACAACTCGACGAAACACAATATCTGTTTCGCCATAACCACTCTCGACGAAACAGATTGTTTCGCCAACCATCCACTCGACGAAACAGGTCAGTTTCGCCGAGCCCAGTTTCACCAAAGCCCAGTTCGGGCCCAACACGTTATTTTGAGTTTTAAAACGTGAAACAACATCAGTTTTACATCTGCTACAAAACAATCGAAACCCTAGAACCCTTCTCTCCTGTGTGACGGCAGTTGGAGCTTCTCGAAGATATCCTTAGAGATCGATTCGTATTCCTCTTATCTCAGTTAGTCGTGTGTATGTTAATCGGTTTCTTGATTCTGTACCATCTCGATTCATGTTTGTGTAAATGATTGATGCGTGTTACTGCTGCGATTCTAGTATGACGGTGATATAGATTTCGATTATGTATGATGTAGTAGGATATATATAAATGTTATGCGAAACTTGACACAATCGAATGCTCGGTTCTGAATGTTGTTTATATGGCTTAATTCTGATTACATTAGTATCTTGATAGGGATTGATGTGATGATGTTGTATGTTATTTGATATGCTATACACATAAACTAGGGTTTATGCTAGACAATGATTCTTGGATGGTTGATTTATGATGATTCGATTTGCACATTGATCTTCATATGATTTCTGCTTTTGATGACGGCTGTTAAGATGGTTTAGGGTTTCTGTGTTAAGGTTGTATCTGTTATGACGTATCTGAACTGTCCGACGAAACAGAACTCTCGGCGAAACAGAATGTGTTTCGCCAAGGGCGGTCGACGAATTAGACCTCTGTTTCGCCAAACATGACCTCGACGAATTAGAATCCTGTTTCGCCAAGTAAGGCCACGACGAAACGGAATGTGTTTCGTCAACTTATGTGTTTCGCCATTATGTGTGTTTCGCCGAACAGTTAATCTGCACAGTAACTTGAGTTAATTCTGTTAAGTGTTAACTGGAATATTTAACAGCTGTTAAGTGTAACCATCTTGTATACGATTGTGAATACGTGCTACATGTTTATACGTGAACAACTTGAACACAAACTGATTATGTATACATGCATACTCTAGGACGTGATTGATTCACTTTGAGCACATACTTAGCATACCGAGCAAACCAAGGTGAGTTCACACTCTTTCTAAGGCATGGGATTCCCGGTGGTTTGGGAACGGGTTAAGAAACTAAAATGGAACCTACATATCCTCCTTGGGTAGGATATGTACCGCCATCCTCCATGGGTAGGATGCCAATATTAATCCTGCGTATTCTCCTTGGGTAGAATACGTACGTTCGTCCTCCTTGGGTAGGACAACAACCTTAACGTACGTAAAACCTACGTACACTCACACTCGCTACGGTCCTTGGATCAAGAAGGGCGCGTACAAACACGACTAGTCTACACATGGGAAGCCCCCACTAATCTTCGCATAGATGCCTGAAAGGGCCGCGATACGGCCACTAATCTTCGCACAGATGCCTGAAAGGGCCGCGATACGGCCACTAACCTTCGCACAGATGCCTGAAAGGGCCGCGATACGGCCACTAACCTTCGCACAGATGCCTGGAGGGCCGCGATACAAATATAACTATTCTAGAGAACATGGGAAACCCCCACTAAACTTCGCAAACATGCCTAGAGGGCTGCGATACCATTACTTACGATACATGAATGCTAAACGAACTTACGATTTACGATACGAACACTATAACTGAACTATTAACTGTGAACTCGCTCAACTAGTTGTTGACTCTCTATTACATGCCTTGCAGGGCTATAGGTACTCTTGGAGCTTGCACGGGAGGCGCGGTCGTTGTGGGCACGGATTGTGGATGTTTTGATAAAAACTTTATGACTCTTTAAACTAAACACTTGTGTTGGATGTTTATAACTATGCTTCCGCTACCTATGATATGCTTTTGATTTAACACCAATTGTATTGTGATGGACTACGTTTACTTTTACTGATTACTTATATGTTCAATATGATTGGTGGCTTGATCCTGGTCATGTCACGCCTCCAAGCGGTGGTACTCCGCGTGTGGATTTTGGGGGTGTGACAGATTGGTATCAGAGCCATTGGTTATAGAGAACTCGGTTTTAATAAGGGGAAAACGATTTTGTTAAAACCAGACTATAACCAGAACAGTGCTCTCAACGATCCACAACGACGCTTCGCTCCACGTGCAAGGCTCAACATCATAGGTACTACTATTCATGTTACTTTACCTACTTGCTAGAATTACATAGAACTTTGCTCGTGGTATGCTCAGATTACAGAACCTACTATAAGTTATTGCTTGAGAATACTGTGTGCTCACTCTCTTCGCACTATTCGCGAACCTCTCACCCACATGTTCTCCCTGATGTCAAGATCATGTGTGGACGCGTTAACCTAACTCAAGCCCAGTTGGCGGCTTCGATCACTGAACAAGTTACCGCAGCACTCGCAGCTGCCCAGGCAGGAGGTGTAACCTGCCATCACCACTTACTCTAGGATCTTTAGATCCTACTCTCGTAAACCAACACTCGTGCTCAAGTATGCTTGCTCTTACGCACACGACAAGTCAACACGCTCAGCCACCTGTGTGCACATACATGACTTTTATGGACTGTCGTCCTACTACTTTCAGCGACACTGAAGGAGCTGTTGGACTCCTCCATTAGTTCGAGGAACTCGAATCGGCCTTCAAATGTGCGAATGACCTGAGGCTCGTAAGGTGAAATATGCCACTGATATTCTCGAAGGCACTGCGCAAACTTGGTGGAGCGCGCAAGTTACGATACTGGGGCTGGCGGCTGCTAATGCCACCCCATGGAATGATTTTAAGGAACTGATCAAACGTGAATACAGTAGTTTTGATGCCATCCACAAGTTGGAAGTGGAGTCCTTTAACATGAAGATGACGGGGTCAGAGATAGAAGCGTACACGAAACGATCCAACAAACTGGCAATTTTGTGCCCAACTATGGTGGATCCTCCTATCAAGAGCATTGAGCTGTACCTCAAAGGCTTAGTACCAGAAATTCAAAGCCATGTGATGACTGCTAATCTTGCTACTATTCAAGATATTACTCATCTTGCACATCGTCTCGCAGACCAGGCAGCGAGACAGAACAAGCTGCCTAGACGTATTGGTGCTACTACTACTACTTCTGCTATTCCCAGTGACAACAAATGAAAGTGGGATGGAACCTCTAGCAAGGGTTCGACTACGATTCCGTCCCAGGCACAGCAGTGAAAGATCGATGACGACCAAAGTCCTGGTCAGCAACCTTTTAGTAGTCAAGGGCAGGGTGGATACAGGGGAAACCACCCTAAGTGCAAACGATGTAACTTGCACCACCGCGGGCGACGCAACCGAATTCATTGTCAATGATGCGACAAGCTTGGTCATGGAGCCAAAGATGGTAGAAACTCACGTCCTGCAAGCTAGAACCAACCACAACAGACACAAGATCTATAGAATCAGCAGCAACAGCAGGGTAACAAGGGATGTTATCAGTGTGGTGCTGAAGGTCACTTCAAGAGACACTGCCCACAGTTGAACCAGAACCAGAATCAGAACCACAACCAAGGAAACAGGAACAATAATGGAGGCAACAATGGGGGTAATAACAACGGCAATGGTGCCAGGGGTCGAGTGTACGTGATTGGTCAGGGTGATACTAGGAATGATCCCAACTTGGTGATGGACTTTCCTTATCAATCGTATTCCTATAATTTTGGGTAGTTTTGACATCGTCACTGGTATGGATTGGTTATCCCAACAGCAAGCAGAGATTCTATGCAAGGAGAAGATTATTCGCATTCCCCGTACTGGCAAAGAACCTCTTGAAGTTCAAGGCGACAAGAGTGGTGTCGTGAGTGGCATCATCTCCTTCTTGAAGGCATAGAAGTGTTTGCGAAAGGGCCACTCAGCTATATTAGCACTCGTTTCTGATAAATCGATGAAAGAGAAAAAGTTAGAGGGTATTCCAGTTGTGCGTGATTTTCCTCAGGTGTTCCGTGAAGATTTACCTGGGCTACCGCCTCATCGCCAGGTCGAATTCTAGATCGAGCTAGTTCCAGGAGCAGCACCCATAGCTCGAGCACCTTATCGCTTAGCTCCAACCGAACTGGAAGAACTGTCTAAGCAACTGCAAGGACTTTTGGAAAAGGGTTTCATACGTCCTAGCTCTTCGCCCTGGGGAGCTCCAGTATTATTTGTGAAGAAGAAAGACGGCACTTTCCGCATGTGCATAGATTACCGCTAACTGAACAAGGTAACCATGAAGAATCGCTATCCTCTTCCACACATCGACGACTTATTCGACCAGTTGCAAGGGTCGAGCTATTACTCGAAGATTGATCTGAGGTCAGGCTATCATCAACTGAGAGTCCGGGATGAGGACGTCTCCAAAACAGCTTTCAGAACACGCTACGGCCACTACGAGTTTTTGGTCATGCCATTCGGGCTAACGAACGCGCCTGCAGTTTTTCATGGATCTTATGAACAGGGTGTGCAAATCCTATCTTGACAAGTTCGTCATTGTTTTCATCGACGACATCCTGATTTATTCGAAAAGTCAGGAGGAACACGAGCAGCACTTACGACTTATACTGGAACTTCTACGAACGGAACAGCTATACGCTAAGTTTTCTAAATGTGACTTCTGGCTTCGTGAAGTCCACTTCTTAGGCCACGTGGTAAACAAAGATGGGATCCATGTCGATCCATCCAAGGTAGATTCGATCAAGAACTGGCCTGCACCTCGTACACCAGCTGAAACACGCCAATTCTTGGGTTTGGCGGGATATTACAGACGATTCATTAAAGACTTCTCAAAGATTGCACAGCCGCTCACACTACTGACGTAGAAAGGTGTTGTTTATCGTTGGGGTAACGCACAGGAAACAGCGTTTCAGCACTTAAAGGATAGACTTTGTAGCGCACCTATTCTCTCACTGCCTGAAGGCACGGACGATTTTGTAGTCTACTGCGACGCATCTATCCAAGGTCTTGGATGTGTATTGATGCAAAGGGATAAAGTTATTGCTTATGCTTCGCGCCAACTTAAGATTCACGAACGGAATTACACGACACATGACCTAGAGCTGGGAGCGGTTGTTTTTGCACTTAAGATATGGCGACACTATTTGTATGGTACCAAGTGCGCAATCTACACTGATCACAGAAGCCTCGAACATATCTTCAAACAGAAAGAACTGAATATGCAACATCGACGATGGGTTGAACTGTTAAATGACTACGAATGCTCAATCAGGTACCACCCAGGCAAAGCCAATGTTGTGGCTGACGCCCTCAGTCGAAAGGATACTACACCTAGGCGTGTGCGAGCTTTACAACTCACTATACAGTCTAGTCTTCCTTCTCAGATACGAGATGCTCAGTTAGAAGCATTGAAACCAGAAAATGTCAGGGCTGAAGCCCTACGCGGCTCAAGGCAACGCTTAGAACAGAAGGAAGATGGTGCTTATTACGTAACAGGACGCACTTGGGTCCCACTTTATGGCAACCTACGCGAGCTTGTAATGGATGAAGCTAATAAGTCTCGCTACTCGGTACATCCAGGTTCAGATAAAATGTACCACGATATCAAAACTACATATTGGTGGCCTAGCATGAAGGCCCACATAGCTACTTACGTCAGCAAGTGCTTGACTTGTGCGAGAGTCAAGGCGGAATATCAGAAACCATCAGGCCCGCTCCAACAACCAGAGATACCGCAATGGAAATGGGAACAAATTTCCATGGATTTTGTTACTGGTCTGCCTAGATCACAACGTGGTAACGATACTATATGGGTGATCGTGGATCGACTCACAAAGTCTGCTCACTTCTTGGCTATCAAAGAAACAGACAAGTTCTCTACCTTAGCAGACATTTACTTAAAAGAAGTGGTCTCGAGGCACAAGGTGCCCACCTCTATTATCTTTGATCGTGACGCACGTTTTACTTCAGAACTGTGGCAAGCAATGCATAAATCTTTTGGCTCTCGTTTAGACATGAGCACAGCTTATCATCCTCAGACGGATGGGCAGTCTGAGCGCACTATTCAAACTCTAGAAGACATGCTTCGTGCATGTGTAATCGACTTTGGCAACGACTGGGAAAAGCATCTGCCACTTGTGGAATTCTAGTACAACAACAGTTATCACACCAGCATTAAAGCTGCTCCATTCGAGGCATTGTACGGACGTAAATGCCGGTCACCTCTCTGTTGGGCAGAGGTGGGAGATAGTCAAATCACAGGTCCAGAAATGGTAGTTGATACTACTGAAAAGATTGCTCAAATACGACAACGCATGGCGGCAGCTCGTGACCGTCAGAAAGTATACGCCGATAAAGATAGAAAACTACTCGAATTCCAAGTTGGGGATCGAGCGCTACTCAAAGTTTCACCCTGGAAGGGTGTTGTTCGTTTTGACAAACGCGGCAAACTTAATCCATGATACGTCGGACCTTTCGAAGTTATTGAGAAGATAGGCAGGGTAGCCTACCGATTGAACTTACCAGCTGAACTCAGTGCAGTTCACAACGTCTTTCACATGTCGAATCTGAAGAAGTGTCTGTCAGATGAGACCCACATAGTTCCTTTTAAGGAACTCACTATCGACGAGCGGTTGCACTTCGTCGAGGAACCTGTTGAAATCACGGACCGGGATGTTAAGGTCCTCAAGAACACGAGAATCCCTCTTGTACGAGTTCGTTGGAACTCCCATCGCGGCCCAGAGTTCACCTGGGAGCGTGAAGATCAAATGAAACTCAAGTATCCCCAGTTATTCGGAACCAATGCAACTACTACTGAGGCTGAAGCTACCAATACAGAATTTCGGGACGAAATTCCAAATCAACGGGGGGATAATGTGACACCCCAAGAAAACCAGTAATCTTCGCAAACCTGCTCGGGGAGCCGCGATACAATACAGGTAAACAACGTCACACCACTAGCTTCCTCAGTAACCGCATGCTAAATTTCGGGACGAAATTTCTTTCAAGTTGGGGATAATGTGACAACTCGAATTTCCGACATTCTTTATTCGCATTTATTGCACGTTGACCGTCTAGATTATTGCTTACACGAATTATTTACCTGGTAATTGTGCACACTAAATTATAGTTAAGATGATAATCCTGATTTTTTTTAGTGATAAGGTGTAAGTACTTGACTGCATGATTAACTGTAAACTGTTTGAGACCTGAACAACTCGACGAAACACAATATCTGTTTCGCCATAACCACTCTCGACGAAACAGATTGTTTCGCCAACCATCCACTCGACGAAACAGGTCAGTTTCGCCGAGCCCAGTTTCACCAAAGCCCAGTTCGGGCCCAACACGTTATTTTGAGTTTTAAAACGTGAAACAACATCAGTTTTACATCTGCTACAAAACAATCGAAACCCTAGAACCCTTCTCTCCTGTGTGACGGCAGTTGGAGCTTCTCGAAGATATCCTTAGAGATCGATTCGTATTCCTCTTATCTCAGTTAGTCGTGTGTATGTTAATCGGTTTCTTGATTCTGTACCATCTCGATTCATGTTTGTGTAAATGATTGATGCGTGTTACTGCTGCGATTCTAGTATGACGGTGATATAGATTTCGATTATGTATGATGTAGTAGGATATATATAAATGTTATGCGAAACTTGACACAATCGAATGCTCGGTTCTGAATGTTGTTTATATGGCTTAATTCTGATTACATTAGTATCTTGATAGGGATTGATGTGATGATGTTGTATGTTATTTGATATGCTATACACATAAACTAGGGTTTATGCTAGACAATGATTCTTGGATGGTTGATTTATGATGATTCGATTTGCACATTGATCTTCATATGATTTCTGCTTTTGATGACGGCTGTTAAGATGGTTTAGGGTTTCTGTGTTAAGGTTGTATCTGTTATGACGTATCTGAACTGTCCGACGAAACAGAACTCTCGGCGAAACAGAATGTGTTTCGCCAAGGGCGGTCGACGAATTAGACCTCTGTTTCGCCAAACATGACCTCGACGAATTAGAATCCTGTTTCGCCAAGTAAGGCCACGACGAAACGGAATGTGTTTCGTCAACTTATGTGTTTCGCCATTATGTGTGTTTCGCCGAACAGTTAATCTGCACAGTAACTTGAGTTAATTCTGTTAAGTGTTAACTGGAATATTTAACAGCTGTTAAGTGTAACCATCTTGTATACGATTGTGAATACGTGCTACATGTTTATACGTGAACAACTTGAACACAAACTGATTATGTATACATGCATACTCTAGGACGTGATTGATTCACTTTGAGCACATACTTAGCATACCGAGCAAACCAAGGTGAGTTCACACTCTTTCTAAGGCATGGGATTCCCGGTGGTTTGGGAACGGGTTAAGAAACTAAAATGGAACCTACATATCCTCCTTGGGTAGGATATGTACCGCCATCCTCCATGGGTAGGATGCCAATATTAATCCTGCGTATTCTCCTTGGGTAGAATACGTACGTTCGTCCTCCTTGGGTAGGACAACAACCTTAACGTACGTAAAACCTACGTACACTCACACTCGCTACGGTCCTTGGATCAAGAAGGGCGCGTACAAACACGACTAGTCTACACATGGGAAGCCCCCACTAATCTTCGCACAGATGCCTGAAAGGGCCGCGATACGGCCACTAATCTTCGCACAGATGCCTGAAAGGGCCGCGATACGGCCACTAACCTTCGCACAGATGCCTGAAAGGGCCGCGATACGGCCACTAACCTTCGCACAGATGCCTGGAGGGCCGCGATACAAATATAACTATTCTAGAGAACATGGGAAACCCCCACTAAACTTTGCAAACATGCCTAGAGGGCTGCGATACCATTACTTACGATACATGAATGCTAAACGAACTTACGATTTACGATACAAACACTATAACTGAACTATTAACTGTGAACTCGCTCAACTAGTTGTTGACTCTCTATTACATGCCTTGCAGGGCTATAGGTACTCTTGGAGCTTGCACGGGAGGCGCGGTCGTTGTGGGCACGGATTGTGGATGTTTTGATAAAAACTTTATGACTCTTTAAACTAAACACTTGTGTTGGATGTTTATAACTATGCTTCCGCTACCTATGCTATGCTTTTGATTTAACACCAATTGTATTGTGATGGACTACGTTTACTTTTACTGATTACTTATATGTTCAATATGATTGGTGGCTTGATCCTGGTCATGTCACGCCTCCAAGCGGTGGTACTCCGCGTGTGGATTTTGGGGGTGTGACATTAAACTTATCAATTGAACCATCTACTTTCATCTTCTTCTTGAAGATCCATTTACAACCAAGTGGTTTACACCCAAGGGGTAGATCACACAGTTTCCAAGTGTTATTCTGCATAATAGAGTCCATCTTATCATTTATAGCTTCTTTCCAGAAAGCTACGTCCCGAGATTCCATGGCTTCACTATAGGTTTTAGGATCTTCCTCAATATTGAAGCAATATTGATATTGAATTTTAGTTTCATCTCTAGATCCTTCAACCAAATATAGCTGAAAATCATCACCAAATGATTTAGCTTTTCTTGCTCTACCACTCCTCCTAGGTTCTGGAGGAGTATCAATCACTTGATCAGCCACGTGAGAGTTACTAGAGCTTGGAACCATGTCTCTAGGCCTAGATATTGAAGAGAATATATTCTCATCATACTATGCAGTTCTTGCCTCAATTACCGTATGCACTGACACGTAGTCATTTGGTTCTATAACATAGAACCTGTGAGCAAATGAATGCTCCGCATACCCAATGAAAATGCAGTCTATAGCTCTTTCCCCTATGTTCCTTATCTTAGGATCAGTGAGCCTCACCACGGCTCTACAACCCCAAACTCTCAGCTTATGCAGCTCAGGTGGTTTTTTATACCAAAACTCAAAAGGGGTGGTCTTGTTCCTTTTATTTGGAACCCTATTTAGCAAATAACAGGTTGTCAACATAGCCTCACCCCAAAAGCCCTCACTTAGGCCCGAATAGGACAACATGGTATTAACCATTTCCTTTAAAGTCCTATTTTTCCTTTCCGCCACACCATTTTATTCCGGTGTGTAAGAGCTGTGGTATGGTGTATTATTCCAGTAGATTGGAAATACACCGGACCAAAATACTCACCACCTCTATCCGTATGTAGGGTTTTGATCAACCCACTCCGATGAAGCTCTACTTCTTGTTTATAAATCTTAAACTTTTCAAGAGCTTCATCCTTAGCATGCAACAAATAAACGTAACAAAATCTAGTAGCATCATCTATAAATGTTACTACATATTTTTTATTACCTAGAGATGTTGTAGCGTGAAAATCACATAGATCACTATGTATCAAATCTAACACTTTAGGTTCCCTATGAACATGTTGCACGAAAGGCTTTTTGGTTATCTTATTCAACTTGAAAGCAAGGCATTTATCATTGTTTATGTTAATAGGCGGAATCAAGCTCATTTTAGACATTTCTTTAACTCGTTTATAATTACATGTCCTAGTCTAGCATGCCATAATTCCGATTCAGTCAAGTTGTTTCTACTACTGGTTGCAGCTATGCAATTTGCATTACTAGTTGAAGGTACATCATTAACATTACTAGTTGAAGCAATACAAACAGATTCATTCATAAACGAGACATCAACATTCAACATGAACATACCATTACATAGATAACCGAAACCAACAAAGGTACCATGTCTTGACAAGATATACTTGTCACTTTCCAATACTTGTTTGATTCAACACAATGTCACTTAACAGATTCTTTCGAATCCCGGGCGCATACAAAACATTGTTCAAAAGTAAAGTTTTTCCAGAAGTAAACACAAGATTCACAGTTCCTATTCCCTTGATTGGTTCAGGTGCAACATTCCCCATCTTTATGAGAGACCCGTCTTCGATTGGTTGAAAGTCTTTAAACCAACGAAGATCCTTGCATACATGACTTGTTGCACCCGAATCAACCCACCAAGCAATGTCATCATCCTGCACATAAAATGCCTCAGAAATTAGTGACACATAATTCTGAACCGAATTATTAAATTGTACTAAATTCTGACCTTGCTTGCCTGGGTCCTTGGACCCGCTAGAACCAGCCTCACTCTTGTTCTTTGAACCGCACTTGTTGTTATTCTTCATCATCTTACAGTCCCTCTTAAAGTGACCAACCTTACCACATTTCCAGTAAGGGTAATTCGGCTTTTAGTTTGACCCCAAATTGTTGTTTCCTTGAAACTTGCATTTCCCTTTGAACTTACTGTTTCCTTTGGATGATTCACCTGTTTCAACCATGTTCACAGAACTTGATCCAGCCCGTTTCTTTTCATCATTGACCAACACATTTTCCTGTGCTCTCAAGCCTTCTTCAATTCTGAAGTGACTTCCAAGTTCAACCAAAGTTAACTCTCATTTTCTGATGTTTCAGATTATGTTTGAAATCTTTCCAGGAAGGAGGTAACTTGTCAATGATACTAGAAATAGAGATGGATTCATCCATCTTCATATCATGTTGGGCAAACTGCCCCAGAATTCTTAACAGTTCATTGTACTGTTCCATGACAGGCCTTTCATCAACCATTTTGTAATTATTGAAATTACTAACAAGAAACTTCTTACTAGAAGAATCTTCTACCATGTATTTGGCTTCCAACGTGTCCTACAGTAACTTTGCAGTTTCAACATTTTGATAAACATCAAATAAGGGATCAGACATACCATTCAGAATATGGCCCAGACAGATGTAATTGTCGTTCTCCCACTTCGACCTCTTCCTGATTTGTTCCAGATTGCCCTCCTCCAGTATCTCCGGGATTGGAGTAGTCAACACATACACCACTTTCAATGTCGTGAGAAGAAAGTGCATCTTCTTCTGCCATCGACGGAAATCCTACCCTTCGAACTTCTCCAGTTTGTCAAACTTGCTTGTCATATCCTTCATCGATCCACTTGCCATCTTCACATAAATTAATTTGATCTTTGTTGGGGAATTTTAGTTTGCCGGATGATCACAGAGGCGTGTAATCACTCTCAGATCAAATTATTTCGGTGGTTCACCCGAATAATTCAATCGGATACAACTCTGATTTCGAGAAATTGAACCAGGTTATGTTGTTTGTGCGTAAATTTTTTTTGAACCAGGAAGATGATAAAAAAAACTGTGTATTCGAATTTTGGGGGATGTTTGCATCTAACTGCCTCTGGCAGTTATATTCCAATTTAATTAAATTGCATTAAAACAGCCTTGGACCCCGCCAGGGGCTGCCGCCCCTTGGACCCTGCTCCCAGGGGCGCTGCCCCCTTGGAACCCCTGTAGAGTACGGGCTCCGCCCGTACACTTCGAATTATAATAACTCAAACAATCGTACACTCCCGTACCTCCTAACTTGCTTGATGTGTATTATTATTCGCTTTGATCACCAAGTCAATCCCCGATTATACTAAAATATCTAACAAAGAGTGCAGACATTTTAGTTTTTGTAAACATACTGCACCTGTCTTTTTATCATGTTTAGAGATAGTTACCATCCCTACACAAATTTAGCGAACGTTATGATCAATCAATATAAAAAGAATATATTTTCCTCATAGCTTTTTGATCCTATTCGGTACATATTATTTATTGATGGTAAATATATGGATTGTTGACATTGTATATTCACGTCTCTCTCTCGTCAGAGTCGGTCGTCCACATAATATTTAATTATTTATATATTACTTATTAAGTAATTAAAAAAACAATTAACTCATGCGTGTTCTAACATCTAGGTTAATAATATAATAAATAAATAATTGATAATCAAGTTAACAAATTGAATGGTAGCATATTCGTGGTTTCTTTTGAAGAATATAATATGAACACAAAGAGTGATTTAATAGGTAATATTAGTTGGCAAATTGTGACAGCTAAGGGATATCAATAACGACACGTCACCAAGTACAGCTGGACCTCTCAAAGTCCTACCATGCCCATGTGGACACGTCTTCTCCATGTTTTTTTCTTTTATTATTCATAGAATTTATGCCCTCAATATCCATATATTACTTGTTTTAAAACCATTTGTTTCTTTCATAAACTATTAAACTAACACCTTTATTACAAACTATATAAATTAGTTTTAACTTAAAAAGAAAACTCAAAGTAGGTAAACAATTGATTGTTATTTATTTCCATTAAATAAAATATATTCAAAGATAGTAGTAATATAAAAGAACCGTTAAGTTATGTCTTTAAATTTCATTTTATGTGTGAAAAGGGTAAAGACAAAACACGCCACATGAGGAACATGTGACACAAAAAAAGAAAGGAAAAAAGAATGATGTAATATATGTGGACACTTTCAAGTTTCTGTTATTTGGTTAATGTCAATACCTAAATTCGAGCATTTGTAATGAGAAAGCAATTATTCATGGCATTAAATAATATTAACAAGCATAAGACAAATATATTTTTCATATAAAAAATAACATAACTATGATGTATATAGACATGAGATAACATGTTCATATACTATATAAATGTAACATTTTAAATATGCTATAAAAAACAAAACAAAAATTAACTATGAGAAAAAAATTGTGTCTTAAAAATAACATTATTTGTTTCATCTGTTGCGGTCAAAATATGTTTGTTTAAACATTTACATTAACTATTAGTAAAATAAAAAAAAATTAAAAGAAGATTTGAATTATTTGAACAATTATCTAAGAGCATTTATAATGCAGAACTCCAGAGCCAAATGCAATACATGTGTCGGGCAACGGATGATGAAGCCACAAATGATGTATTACGTAGATCTGTCGATGGCTGAAGCATGAGATACATTTGTGGCTACAAACAAGCTAACTAACATAGTTGTTTGTTTTTTTATTAAAAACATTTTAAAGTTTGTATTTTTATAAGGAAAACTTATTAACTTTTATAAAACAAGTTTATTAGTTTTTGAATTAATGTGAGTTGTATTTAATTTTTTTTAGTAAAATGTAAAAATTTGCATTTCAATTTTTACAATTATCTTCAGTTTTATTATACTTAAATTTATTTGATTTTAAACCATGTAGTGTTTAAACATAATTTATATATTATTATATATAATTTAGTTATAAGAAAATAAACGTAAAATTTGAAATAACATGTAAAAGCTAACAACACAAGGATGGTCAATTGGTCATGGCGTGAGTGAATAATACACTGGTTGTCCCTAAACGACATAATGTAGTGTTGTCCCTAAACGACATGATGTGGTAGTAAGATGTATCCGACAATATAAATGATAAGAACATTTAAAAGTAGGTTATTTCACCGTAAAAAGAAATGCAATACGTTGATTATTTAATAAAAAAAATAAAAAATAAAAAACCATCCCAACAGAAAACCATGAAGTAGGTCCCTTTAACACAATAATATATAAATTTGACATATATTAATTTATTATTCAAAATTTTATGTGGATACATTGGCCGGAGCTGTGATTTTCGTCTACTCTCTCTCTCTCTCTCTCTGCATCTCAACTCAAATCTATCCTCCCCTATTATTATTAACCGTCTTCACCAAATACAACTTCATCTCTAATTTCCAGATCTGCAACTAGATTACACTCAAATTCCAACACTTTCAACACCACAAGCTATCAATTTCCGGTACGAATCATCTGTTTTTCATGTCAGCAACTGTTGTTCTCCTTTTCGTAGCTTAATTTTCAACTTATTATGCTGTAATTGATGCACAGGATACCGGAATTAGGTTTAGTTTGTTGAACTTGTATGTTTACGTGATCTGCTGCTAGCTAGATTTCGTTCAATCCGAACAGTTTCAACTTTCAACGCCACAAGTTATTGATTTCCGGTACGAATGATCTGTTTTGCATATCAGCGGCATCTGCTGTTTTTGTTTTTTGTTTTCGTAGCTTGGTTATTGACTTATTATGCTTGAATTGATGCACAGGATGCCGGAATTAGGTTTGAAATTGTATGTTTACGTGATATAGCCCGAGCCTGAGGCTCGGGATCCGGAATAATGACTTCGGATGAGCTACCTGATTGGATCACTGAGGTTCCGAAAGTTAAGAATGCATATTTGCAGAAGTTCAGACTCTACGAGACTCGCTCTGTATGATTTCGTTTCTGTTTTTCGTTTAGTTGTGGTGTTTTTGGAGTATATGATGTTCTGGTTTGTGTTATCAGTTTGTTATAGTTAGTCAACATGTAATCCAGCGTGTTTCTGTGTGATTTTGTTTTCTCTTCTTCGTTTTGTTAAATTTTCTAGTTATGTTGTTTGGAGTATATGATCTTCTGATTTATGTGATCAGTTTGTTGGAACTTAAATCTAGTCAACGTGTAATCAGCGTATTTCAGCAGGTACAAAAGGATGCAAACGTTAATTGAGCGTAAAACTGGCTATGTGTTTATTAAGCTTAACCTTTGTATGTTTGCTTAGGGACTTAATTTTTCGGTTTACGTATGTTAGGCTGTTATTAGATTAACCTTTTTGTGATATTAATATTTATTTCAAGACTACATGTCTTAAATATTGAAGGATGGATTAAATTTGTTGGTTAAATGCTGTGATCAATATGTATACTTGGTGCCTTATGATTTATCGGTTATACATGAGCGTGCAAGTAGGCATGGGGCAGGGTAACAGAAGTCTGATCTACAATAAATTTATTAAGTTGCTATTGGCCCCTACCTTGAGTATCATTGCTTGAACAGTGTCAAACAAAGAGACACCGACTCACCGAGTCACCGACAACCCTGGAGTGACCATGGTACGGTTTTAAGAATTTTATGATTATACAATGTATCAATTAAGTTGAAAAGCAGATCTGCTTCTTATTCAGGGTCCTTTACTGTGAACGTCTTCACCTTTTAAGTTCTACGTATAGCTCTGGATTCTTTTTGGTCCAGTAATCTCCTTTGAGCTGTTTATAAAATACTTAATTAGGCATCACACCAATATAGTTTTACCTTTAGCGATACTGCTCTCTCACACTTGTCACGTGCCGACAGTGCCGTATTATCTATCACAACATGCCAAAATAATACTTTTGCTAAATGATATATTTCGTTCTTTCCATCTTTCACTCTAAACTGTTAAAATTTGTGATCACCAACACAATTTTGCGTTTTTACAGAACTTTTATATGATCGGACGTAGTAAAAATAGATCAGCTTGGAGAGTGTTAAAGATCAACAGGTCAGAACCTACCGAGTTAAATATTACTGAAGATCCCACAACGTACTCTGAAACTGAATGCTGTGAACTTCTAAAGCGTATTCATGATGGAAATAAGTCCACAGGAGGGCTTAGATTTGTTTGCACTTGTTATGGGATTGTCGGTATGCTATTTTTCTGATATTTTTAAATGAATGAGCACTTACTACAATATTTGATTCTCAGGGTTCCTTTTTTTGTTGTGATTTTAGGGTTCATAAAGTTTTTGGGGCCTTATTACATGCTGCTTATCACAAAAAGAAGGAAAATTGGTGTAATATGTGGTCATGCAATTTATGCAATTACCAAGAGCGAGATTTTACCGATTCCCAATTCTACTGTTCAACCTAGTGTGGCTTACTCTAAGAATGAAAACAGGTCTTTTGTCAATTCTGCATGTGGTTGATACTTTTATGGGAATCCAATTATGCAAAACATTAAAGCCAGATCTACTTTTTATCCATATGTATCTTTATAGATACCGATTCTTAAAGAGATGTTTCTAACACTTATCTAGCTCTTGTTTTTATAATTCTTCTCTAGCATTATGGTTATCCTGATGTTAGTTTAAACTGTTAAAGTGATATGCTAACTTGGTTTATTGTTTGACTGCATTGACTAGATACAAGAAGCTCCTATGCTCTGTGGATCTTACAAAGGACTTCTATTTCAGCTATTCATACCGTATTATGCATAGTTTTCAGAAGAATTTATCTCCCCATGCGGCAGGAAATGAAACAATGTTTGTTTGGAATGAGTTTTTAACTAGCACAATCCACAATCAGCTGCGGAATAATCTCTGGACCGTACAACTTGTTTATGGCTACTTTAAACAGGTATATTTAGCATTAGTTTTTTCTTTAAACAGTATGTCATGCTAGCATAATTCTTGTTAATGATTATACGTACTTCTTATCAAATTAGGTCAAACTTTCAATAAGCGAAAAGGACTTCTGGTTGACACTCATTGCTAGACGGTCGCGCCATTATGCTGGAACCAGGTTTGATGTTTTCCTTTGATTTTTTAATTAAAAATAAATCATTTTACCTGACTTTTTTTCTTTTCTAGATATCTAAAACGAGGGGTAAATGAGAAAGGTCGTGTTGCGAATGATGTTGAAACAGAACAGGTTGTATTTGAAGATGTTCCTGAAGGATGTCCTGTGCAAATAAGTTCTGTTGTTCAAAATCGGGGTTCAATACCCTTGTTTTGGTCTCAAGAAACTTCAAGATTAAATATTAAACCAGATATCATATGTAAGACGAAAACAATACTGTAACTGTTCTATTAATTTTCCAGTTTCATATGATTGAAGTATTGAACCATTGCTTATCTATTTAGTGTCAAAGAAGGACCAAAAGTATGACGCCACCAAACTTCACTTCGAGAATCTTACCAAGAGATATGGAAATCCAATAATTATATTGAATTTGATTAAGGTAGATACAGTCTTACATACAATACACATGTCCATTCATATATATATGGTTATAGGGGCGGCAATTCTTGACACGACCCGAACCCGACACGGAAAAATCAGGTTTGGGTCGACTAACACCACTCGTTTAAGAAAATGGGTCGGGTTCGGGTTGACCCGTATTAAAAACAGTTCGGGTTGACCCGTTTAACAATCTAGAAAACAAAAACTTTTATATTTTTGTTTTTGTTTTTTCCGTTTCTAATAATGTTAGTTTTGACACATTATATTATTTACTTGTCACACTCATACTCACCATTGAACATGTTATCGATAACCCGCTTAAAACCCAACAACTTGCCTATAAATCGTCAAGTTGTATGATTCATTGAAAAATACGGGTTAAATGGGTCGTGTTCGGGTTGACGTTGACCGGAATTTATATGTGTGCGGGTAGCGTTGAAATCTTTGACCCGAATAATCATATAGGTCGGGTTCGGGTTGAACATTTCAACCCACCAACCCATCAACCCGACACGATTAACGCCCCTATATGGTTATCATGTATCACTGGTGTGTTCTTTATCAATATTTAATCATCATATGGTTTTTCAGACCAAAGAAAAGAAACCTCGAGAATCACTTCTTCGTGTGGAGTTTGCTCATGCTATTGAGTTAATTAATAAAGATTTGCCGGAGGAAAACCGTTTAAAGTTTCTTCATTGGGATTTAAACAAATATTCCAGAAAGTATGTTGCCATCTATCCCTGCTAATCGTTCTGCTAGCTTATTATTTGATCTCACCATGACCTTTTTTATCTTTGATTTTTTCAGCAAATCTACGAATGTATTGGCGCTTTTGGGCAAAGTAGCCACTTATGCATTGAATCTAACTGGCTTCTTCTATTGTCAAGTAGTCCCAAATTCGAAGTCCCAAGAGCTCTTAAACTGTTCCAGGTAAAACTCAACAACACAGATGTTCATTTATTTTAGTGTGTAATGGAAAAAAGTTCATTGGACTTAAACTGTACACTTTTTAAATAGAGTTAATTACGTTTTTCGTCCCTGTGGTTTATTGAAAATAACCATTACAGTCCATTAGTTTAAAAACTGCCAAAACAGTACCAACACTTTCACTTTCGTAACAATTACAGTCCACCTTCGTTAACCCCATCCAATTTACCGTTAAGGTTTTGGTGAAAAGTCTAAAATACCCCTCATTTAAAAGCAATATATATAAACATATGAGTTAATTACGTTTTTCGTCCTTGTGGTTTGTTGAAAATAACCATTACCGTCCATTAGTTTAATAATTGCCAAAACTGTACCAGTAGTTTCACTTTTGTAACAACTACAGTCCAAAAACTTAATGGTAATTGGATGGGGATAACGAGGTGGACTCTAATTGTTACAAAAGTGAAAGTATTGGTATTGTTTTGGCAATTTTTAAACTAATGGGCTGTAATGGTTATTGTCAACAAACCACAGGGATGAAAAACGTAACTAACTCTTTTAAATATTTATCTAATTCCTTTGTATTTAGTTAAAGTTTTTGGGAAGTCTTGAACTTAACAAATTTACATGGCTTTTCAATAATTATATTGATCAAAGATTTTTAATTAACTTTGTGTGCAATTGTTGTTAATAACTTTACAAAAATTTCCAAGTGATTAAAGTGCTATTTGGATATTTGTTTAGTTTAGTATAGTTGTAATCAATTTCTTAGTTCTTACCTTATCTTTGTCGTTTCCTGCACATATTTTCTCGAAGTGGGTTGATATACCATTCAAGGATAATTGTTAAATTTAATATAGAAATGTATTTTTCTAACCTTCAGTAATTTACTTCTCAGATAGACATTATCTTTTTTCATTAATTTGATAATCTTTACATGTAACTTACAAATTGTTTGACTCAACACGTAATTTAAATTATTGTTTTAGTTTTGGCAAAATACCATTCTTAATATCAACAAATTATTGAAATTATATTATTATTATTATTATTTTTTTGAGAAATTGCCAAAATGTATAGTATGTAAAAGAATTTTTTGTGATTTTCATGGTATGAAGGATGCATATTTAATATAGACTTTACAAAAAAATGACATTCCAGATCAAGTATCATGGTTCTTATTAGTAAAAACTCGTTTGAAATAAAAATGAAGTTGACTATCAGATATCACAGTCTGGTCCATCTGTATGCTATTATTTTTGTTTAAATCATTGCAAGTGTCATTAATGCCTCTGCTCATGATGCAGGGATGGTAATAACAACAATGGTGACAACTTTAGTTTCAAGCCTCCTAAATATCAAACAGGGGTGCTTAGAACAAACTGCATAGACTGTTTGGATCGTACGAATGTTGCTCAATTTGCATATGGTTGGGCTGCACTGGCTCGTCAATTGCACACTATAGGTTACATAGATACTCCTGTTATTGAGCTGGATTCCACTTTAGCAGATGATTTAATGAGGAGTTATGAGAAAATGGGTGACACCTTGGCACTACAATACGGTGGTTCTGCAGCCCACAATAAGGTAATGCATTAACAATATTATCACATTTAAAAGGCTATTTTTCATAAAAAGATGAACTCTGATATGATTTATGTTTCAAGTAACTAACTTATTTTACGCCGGATAAAACCCATCAAAGTTTTGTTATTAATTTATTTTTATTTAAGGTAAGATAAACGATTTTCAGATCCAACGTTCGTCAATGGATTTAATATTCTTTCACTTAGGTTATGGAATATTTAACTTTCTAATGGAAGGTGTAGAATTTACCGAAGTACCTTTTCCTAATAACCATTACTCCTCCATTCTCGAACTATCAAAAGACCAGAATATCAACAGACGGCTTCTATTGTTCAAAATAATTTAAAACAGACGCTAAATATAATCCATTAAAATGTAATACTGAGTCTAAATAATGAGTTCTAAATTATTTTGAATAATAGTTAATATAAAAGATATCAGACAAATTGAATATAAACATCCCAAAACAACCAATAACAAGCCTAAATAATGAGTTATTTGTTGAAACGAAAAACATCCAAATAAATAGATTGATATTCTATGTCAAAACTTAAATATTAATTTTTTTTTCTTCATGGGATTTGTCTCCTTGTTTATTTGACTCTGAACTTATGATATATATATATATATATATATATATATATTTCATGCATCACAGGTAAAGCAACCGGGTCTGTTTTAAAATTTGAAGTTTTACATGTTGAAATGCATCGTAAATAATTATTCATGTTGTGCTATGTTTCTTTATACAGATATTTTGTCAAAGAAGAGGCCAATGGAAAGCTGCAACCCAGTCTCAGGAATTCTTTAGAACTCTACAGCGTTACTACAGTAATGCATACATGGATGCCGAAAAGCAGGATGCCATTAATGTGTAAGTGAAATAAATCCATGATATTGAGTAATTTTTAACTATATATACCCATCACTATTATGATTTTGAACCGGGCCATTGTTTGAACAGGTTCCTGGGTCACTATCAGCCCCAAATCGGTAGACCCGCACTGTGGGAGTTGGATTCAGATCAACATTTCAATGTTGGTGGTCAAGGTTCTAACTTGTCAGTTGAAAGAGCTAGGTACTATTCAATTATTTATGGTATTTCTTAATTAATTGTCAAGAACATAATTAAACAAAAATATTGAAATTTTAAAAAGAAAAAAAGTAGAATCTTTTTTGGTACTTGATGGATTTTAAAGAGGCATATATTCTATGTGGAAATAATTGACATATGCTTACTTTTATATAAATGCAGGCTTATTAAAAGGTCATTGTCGGTAGGCAACTTTCTTTATGATGACAACATAATCCGTGATGCAAATTCTGCTATCGGAACCACGCAAAATATTGAAGAATCCTTACCTGAAATCTCTTCTGAAAGTGATTCATCTTATCCAAGGTCAGATATTTTGTAATATTATTATTATTATTTTCTACCATTCATATAAATTCCAAATTTAGTAGATTACGAAAAAAAAAAGTTAAATAAAATTGTGGCATTTGTGCAGGTATACAAACTCAATATCTCCTGAAGAATCCCCCAACAGTGACGGGGCATTTTACAGAAAAGATTCTTTCAACTGCTCGAATTTTCTTGATGTTGATTGGCTTTCATCGTCTGGAAATTCATGTGAAGACGAAACATATGAAAGGTAATTTTTGATTTAAAATTACTGTTTGTACAACAACTAGTAATAGCCCCGTGCGTTGCAACGGAAATTCGGTCAGTATTAGTTTGGTTCATTATGGTAACAACACTAACTATAGTAATCGAAAGAGAAAACCTAAAAAACTAAAGTCGTGATATGCCCAAAAAGATATCGACACTTGTTTTACATTGATCAAAAGCTATAATATTGGTACCGGTACGGGACCAGCACTCGCATAGGTTACACTCGTGATACGTGGTTGCATTTATTTTTTTTCTCAACATTGCGATATAAGTTTTGAAAAAGAGTTGTATTCAAAATAACGGTACGATGACGAACCGAGTCGGTATAGTAATATTTACAATGGTTTTATTACACAAAAGTTATATGATGTAACTCAAAAAACAAAGTCATGTGTTACATTGATCAAAAATCATAAAAACAAATACCAATACCGGTTCCGATAACACCGATACCTATAACGATGTTGTTGGTCAATACTAGCGAAGAACACTAAGTTCTTCACCATATCTTCATTTTGAATACAACTCCGTTTTAAATAAAACTTCGAATACAACTTTTTTAAATAAAATTAGAGTTAATTGCCCGGATGGTCCCTGTGGTTTCACGTTTTTTCACGTTTAGTCCCCACCTTTTGAAAATAGCAGGTATGCTCCCTATGGTTTGTTATTTTGTTACTCGGATAGTCCCCCGAGTAGATGTCAGTTAGTTTTGAAATAGCAGGTATGCTCCCTATAGTTTGTCATTTTGTTACTCGGATAGTCCCTGAGTAAATGTCAAGGGACTATCCGAGTAACAAAATAACAAACCATAGGGAGCATACCTGCTATTTCCAAAAGGTGGGGACTAAACGTAAAAAAACGTAAAACCACAGGGACCATCCGAGCAATTAACTCATAAAATTATATTGAAATGTAGAGAAAAAAATTAACGCGATCGCGTATTTAGTCTGTATAAAAAACCGAACGAATGAAATTTTTAAGAAAAAAACGAACTTATAGGGTTAAAAACGTATATTATTTATAGTCTAAGGTGTGTAATAGAAACTTATAAAAAAAAGTCAAAGTTACCATTCACGCAAGTTGATAACTGTTATAAACTATAGGGTTAAAAACAGATACTATTATAGTTTAAGGTGTGTAATTGAAAAAAAAAGTCAAAGTTACTAGTAACATAACTTGGTAATTGTTACTTATATATAATGTTAAATGTGGTCGTCACATTTTGGCTGCAGGTCAACACTAGTAGGCTCTCCAATGGGCGGTCAGTCATCTGATAATGTTGTAAATGAAATGTGCACTTTCGCTAGTGATTCTGAGATATGTACTAATGTTAAGGTCAGTTGTAACTTATAACCCCATTTTACCAGAATAAAGTTGTCGTTTACTGATATATTTTTGTTTTTTTAACTCGGTTGCAGGAATCTAGAAGCCCGATTGTGGGCGGGTTTTCAGATAGATTTGCAGAATGGGTGACCAATGGGGATATTATGTTCCCTTGATCAGTTTTGTCAACAAAACCTAAAAAGAAAAACAAAAAGAAAAAAGAAAAAGTTTCTTACCCAAAAGCCATTGAATTGAGTCATCCCCTCGAAACGATGTGGGTTGCAAAGAAGAAATAAATGGTAAGAGAATAACTTTAGAGGAAAGGAAAAGAAAAGAAATGAAGTACCTGCACTATGCTAACCATTGTAAAAATGTTATATTATATGTATGTATGTATGTATGTATGCATATATATATACATGTTAAAAGCGTACATTAAACGATAAAAAAACCTAGTACAAAGAGTAAAAAATACTACAGTTGGTTCTCTCAAATTCAATCTTTGTAAATAATTTTGGTGGTATTTTTTTTTAATTTAGTCAGACTGGAGATTCATGTTGATGGTTGCACAGATGTTTGTAAATAGTTTTTGATGCTACTTTTGTAACTCGGGTAGCTATTTATTTGTAGGAGTGTGGTTGGTTATGGGATAAAAGCGAATATATAACTGATGTTTTGAGATTTTCGTAAACGATCAGTTTCTGTTGGTAACCGATCTGTTAATACTTGGTTTTAGAAAACATGCTCCTAGGTGCTATGAGGTATTCTTGAAACCGCATTGAGTTGCTTAGGTCATAACTTCTAAGTTTCAAAGACTAGTGTTTAGGATTGTTGTAATTTAGGTCGTTACCACGCTAATTTTTCTTTAGGATATTAATATTCATGAAACGATGAAAAGAGTTGTGCACAGGTAATTTACAAATGTATTATGAATATTGGGATGTGTATGATGCGAGTGCCTTAGCTTCACCTTCGTGCGTCGGCTTACAGTTACGATACTCTTAGCGCAACTCTGCATTTTGTGTGTTTTATAACCAAGATACAGTATGGTTTAAATTGGTTAAGCAGACAGTTAGGTGATGTATAGATTGTCAGAACCTCTTTAAATTGGTTACCACCTATTTTGTGATGATTGGCTACCAATGATGTGCTCCATATATTTGTTAATATTTTCTTTTGTACTTGTATATAAGATAAGAGTTAATATGTTATATAACATCTCAAATTCACTGTACTGTTATATACCCAGACCGTTATTATTTAACATAATGTATACATTGTGACCAAGGTAACGACCAATGTTGACCAAGTCAACTTTATATTCATTTCTTCATTCTTCAAGAATAGAGAAATGTTTGCATTAAGAATAGATCAATCCATGTTTTAAGCATATGTTTTAATCTCTGTCTAACTTAGAAATGATCAAACCATCCGTCGCAAGTAATTCTCATACAAGTTCAAGTTTTAAGCTTTTAAGCAGGCCTTTGTTACAAGAGGTAAAAAATGATTTTTGGGTCTATAAGTGGCATCCTTTGGTATAGAACTCGTGATTTTGATTTTGATTATGATTTCTAAATGTATATTGTTTAATGCATGTGGGTGGATTTTCTAAAGTTGATCAATTTTGAGTAGAATTGTTTTCTTGATCTTTGTTATGCATATACATCTGGCCAAAAAAATATACATTATTATCGTCAACATTAATTTGCATTTGGATGAAAATCCTACCAGAAGTGTATAACTGCACTAGTTATGAGAAAAAGTAATTGTAAAATGTTTCGACTCAGTTTGACATAACTAGTTGGAACTTTTAATTAACATTTGGTAGTCAATGTTGTTTCTGCTACTATTCTCTTCACAGATAAAGCGCGTAGAGTTGGATGCGTAAGAATAGAACACGTTACAAACCAAACTACGCTCAAGTAATTGTACCATAAGTGTCAAAAGATGTAAAAAACGAACAGTGATCGGTGATCCTCCTCTCAGACACCACCATTGGCATTGTGGGTTATAGAGCTCTAAAAAGGTCCTTTCAAATAACTATATGCTTTCGGGTTAAAAACTTAAAACTTGTTTTCTAAATAAACCCACAACCAAAATGTTCATCCAAGTCAACCCATTATATATTATATAATAGTATAATTTACAACATAACTGTACATGTGGTGGTTGTACTCTATGCATAACATATTTTGTGCTATTGTATGTTGTATGTTGAGTAATATTGTTTGTACATTGCTATTTTGAAGCCACGTGTCTCTTTTATATCCACATCCACAACTTTACCTTTACTTTCTTTCTCTCTCTAACAATATAAGAGGACTCATTCTCAAAGATTCACTCAAATCACACTAACTTTCTTTGTGTTTGAAGTGATCAGCATACGGCCACATCGATAGTTACAGGTTCGTGATCTCTGCATCACATTTTATTCTTTTGACATTGAACCCTAAGTCTTCATTTCTTGATTCTTTACAGCAAGATTTTAATTAGGTGTTTAGGACTACGATTCAGAGCAACATGTAACATCACCATAGATCGAGATGGTAAGTATTATCTCCCACTGGGCTGATAATCTTTTTGCTATGCAATATCAAGTGATTTTATTGTCTGATACTTTTGAGTGCATATTGAGTAGTGTATTTGTAGCAATGAACGGTCAATTTGTTATGTGGTTGGTTTGGTTCTGATCATAAGTTAGTTTGGTTAAGGATCCTTCAAAATGTCCTTTTGCAAGATATATGGTCCCTCTGATTATTTTTCAATTTTTTAGTTTTTGATATTTGGATAAACATGTTATGTTATGTATACAAAGAAATAATTAGAGATTTAAGAGCACCCTTTTTAACATTGTTTTCTATATTATATATCGATGGAAAAAAAAATATTTCAAGAATCCTTCCAAAACCTCGAATCCTAATACTGTACACACCTATACAACTTCGATATGACATCTTTACCCGAACGATTGTACTTCATATGACCCTTCACAAGTTGGTCAGCAGCAATAGTGGACATTAGAGATAACTAACCTGCCAAAACATCACCAGCAACAACCTTAGCCAATTGTCTTGCGTTTGACCCTGGCGAGTCTTCGACCCTTTACACCCAATAGGTTCAAACAACCTTACTGTGGGGCCAACTGGGTGCCGCCACCCACAGTCCCGACCTCAATCGACGGGATGCTCACCGATACGTGAAGATCCCGCCCTTCGTTTACGGTTCCATCATGGTGATACAATGAGAGCTCTCGATGATGTTCTGGGCCGGGTCTTGTCCACTCGCAATGTAGATGACAGAGACGTTGTTTGCATGCGCGTTAAACCAACCTAGCACACCTTCCATAGCGGATCCAGTTAGGTTCTTCAACATGTTTAGTTCGACCAACGAAGCTGCATTTGTTTTTAGAACACTCTTTATCAGAGCTGGCATTTTGTTAGCCCATAGCCCATAGATTATATAGAAAGTTTGCATTATCGTTGTTGTTAAATCCCCCTTTAATATACTATTTTTTGGACAAATAAGCTTAAAGCAAGTGTATTTATCTTAAGTTAGTGCGTTGGATTTTTTATTGTAATCTTAAGCTAATTAATGCTTCGCTAAATTAATACTCACATATCTTATTACACATCCTAGATAACAGCAACACTTCAAGAAGGGACGCATGAGACGCGGTAATGATATGGACGTCGAACACCTTTTTTACAGTTGCCAAGTAGAAAAAAACACAGTTGTAGTCGGTAGTTAAGCAAGCCATGTCCTCTAGGAATATGTCTTTTGTGCAACTTATGTAACTAACATGCTTAGTGTTAGTAACCTAAGTTGCAACTATAACATATGTACAAACCTGGACACAAACTCTTGGCTGTAGCTAATCTATCTAACCCCTAAAGGATGTAACAGTATCACAACTAGCTTAATGTAAATATAAATCTAGCCCCTCGCCGCATCGTGGCGGGTTACTCTTCTAGTTTGTTATAAAACGAGTCATAATTGCCAAGTCTACAAATTTAAAGCAATATCCACATCCACCTCAATAAAACAACATAATAAATTACTGGTATTAAGAAAACAAAATTCTGCATCATGTCACAAACTTAAAATTACCCTTCGTCGCTGACACATTCTATAAGATCTTAGACGAAAATTTTAAAAATAAACATCAAACTCAAGAGAAATTAAACTCAATCCCAACCAGTTGCAGCACCACCTTCAGCTGTCGGTACAGGTGCCGCCACAGCTTCCCATCCATCAGCACCACCAGCAATCGGAGCTGAAAAAAAAAACAAGTTAAGCAGAAACATATTTTGTACAAAATTCTATATCTTTAAGATACAAGTAGTCTGTCAATTATAATTACAAGATTGTATTACTTCAGTAATATTGAAAAATATTTTCATTTTTCACACACTGAAAAATACCCTTTGGGTGACTTCGGACCTTTTTAATATTTTATCACGTTGAACACGTTTTCATTTAAGCTATTTGTAAAAAAACCCAGAATCAAACCTTTGATTAAGTAAATAAAAGAGTAAAATGTCATTTTCGTCCTTAAGGTTTGGTCACTTTTGCGACTTTCGTCCTAAGGTTTGTTTTTTGCATCTAGATCCAAAAGGTTTGAAATCTTGCCATTTTCATCCGACTCTTTAACTCAATCCTTTTTTAACAGGTCAGGGGTATTTTCGCTTTTCCGTCATTCAATATTGCCGTTTTGATATAAATAAACAAATAGCTAAAATGACGAAAATGCCGTTGACTTAACGCAAAATAAATGGATGGACTTAACGAGTCAGATGAAAATAGCAAGATTTCAAGCTTTTTGGATCCAGGTGCGAAAAAACAAACCTCTAGATGAAAGTTGTAAAAGTGGACAAACCTAAGGGACGAAAATGGCATTTTACTCTAAATAAAAACACCCAATATAGTGTGTTTTTATCAAAATAACAAAAGCATTTATAATTTCTAGTTACGTACCATCAGCAGCACCCCAATCAGCTGCAGCTACAGGGGCACCAGCAATTGGCGGTTGAGCCACATCACCGCCCCATTGGGCATCAGGAATCTGCGACGACCATTGATCATCCATTCCAATAGCACCAGCTCCATAATCTTTGTAATCCACTACAGCGGTTTCATCCTCTTCTTCCTTAGCCTCCTCTGGTTCCCTGTAGAAAAACAAATCGACCTGCAAAAACAGATAAAAAATTTTAAATTCTAAAACCTTCGAATCAAATGAATGAAAAATTGATAAAACCGAATATATTTGGTTAATAGTTAATACCATGACATCCCACTTATGTCCTTGATTGATCACACCCCGCATCTGAAGAACCATTCGGGCTAGAAGCCAAAACAAACAACCAATGCTGTGTTTCCCTTTGTTGTTAGCGGGGATACCGATATCAACGTATCTCATAGGAGAATCAGTGTCACAGAAAGCTATTGTCGGTATGTTTCCGAGTGCAGCTTCCTTAATGGGCTGTGAAGAATCAATAACGATGACATATTAAATAACTTTTCAACAATCGAAAAACGAAGTTGATCAACTAAAATATAACCTGGTGATCAGTTCGTGGGTCAGTCAATATGAGGAGTCGTGGCTCACTGAAAGAGGTCTGGAGCTGGTTAGTGAATGTACCAGGAGTGTGACGTCCGGCAATGGCGTGAGCGCCAGTATACTGGGCAAACTTGAGCACGGCTCTCTGACCATATGGTCTAGCGGATTGAACAATGATGTCCTGTGGGTTCTCGATAGCAACAATTACCCTAGCAGCCATTTGAAGCTTCTCCCATGTCTTTCCAAGATTGATAATGTAAATACCTAAATTGAATCAGTACTAAAATTGTCAGTTACATGAAACAAACATGATTAAAAAAGTGCATCAATAAGCACAGATCCACTAGAAATGTGACGAGAAATGAAATCACAGCACTTGTGTTAACACTGAGATTATCAAATTCCACTTCAACGTGCTTTATTCTTATAGTGTCTTCTTTATTAGCACATAAAATAAGAACTCATTTTTATATATCAATGTAATCATACAATTGTGGTTAAAAAAGGCATATAGGCTTGTGCTTCAGACAACAGATAGAGACCAATGTGCAAAAAGCACACTTAAGGCGCACAAAAAACCGACATAAGGCACAGTCTTGAGGCGCACCTTTCTTACGAGATAAGGTTTTGTTCATCAAGATGTTATACATATAGACTATTTATCTATAAAACCATATATAGTGCTTATTCATGTCTAAATTTTGGATGCCTAATGCTAGAAACCAATGAGAATTAACAAAAAAAGAACTTTATATAAATAAATTGACCGCTTTTGCGCTTTGTGCCTCGGTTTTAAACACTATCAACGAATCTGTTGCGAAAACACTCAAATCTGCATCATAGGCTATTCACAGCATACTCAACACTCCAATATAATTCAATCAAATACAACACTTACGTTCCATATATATATGTAACAACACAACTACGCACTTAACAGCTTCGATCTCAAATATGTTACACTCTATTAACTGAAAATAGCAGATAAACTTACTAACAGAATATATAATCACAAATAAATAAACAAAAAAAAAAATCAGTCGAATCAACGCCGGCAGCAAATAGAATGAACAAATCTGAACGTAATTGTAAAGAAAAATCAAATGAAGAAATAATACCGTCGTTTCGGCGCTTAAAGACGTAACGTTCCATCTGAAAATCACAGTTTTTGGTGCCGAGATGGACTTCAGCGGACAACATCATCTGTACATCGGCTTCTTTGGTTGATAGAGGTTTAGGTTGAGCCATTGTTGAAGCTCGATCTTTGCTGCAAATCGGTGGTTTTGCGAGGAAGAAAGAGTGACGGCCTTACGTAGATGAATAAACCCTAGCTAGCAGGCAGGCAGGTTTGCTTTTACGAAAAGGCCCCTTAACACTTGGATCCCTTTACTATACGTTTGGTCAAATAAGCCCTTGTTGTTACGTTTCATGTCAACTGTGGCAGGTTTGTGTTATGTAAATTGTAAAACCCACGCTACGGGTGGTCTAATTGGGTGGAAACGAGTTGAGTAAACTCGTTTGTGAATTACTTGAGATTGGTTTGTTTAAACAATTGAATTGAGTTGAGGTTAAATGAGCTCGAGCTTTTATCGAGGCTACAAGTTCGAGCTAGAGCTTCACATGTCAAGCTTGTGACTTGATCTGGCTCACAAGCCTTGAAAAGATCTTGTTTATGTGTGTTTTTTATATAAATAGATTTGTATGATAGTTGTTATTATATTTTCACTTATGATTAAAATAATTAATAATGTAGACTATATTGGAAACTACTAACGAGTCGAACTTTAAAACCAGAACTCTAAACGAGCCGAGTTCAAGGTCGAGTCCTTTTAAGTAAAAACAAATTGAGCTCAAGCTTATACGGCTCAAGCTTGGCTTGGTTTGTTTATTCCCTCTTATGCTCTAAAAAATGGATCATATGGTCATTTCCATGATTGTAAAAATCTCGCCTAGGCTCCAATTTGTCACCAATTAATCACTAATCGGAGGTTCACCGAGTAATGACTGACTAATCACTAGGCGGTCAATGGTGGTCCCATTTCGGTCAAATTATGGTCAAATTTCAAACAAACCTAATAAATTTCATCCAATTACTTAAAAAGGGGCTAATAACGGCTTAAAAATAGATCAAAGGGGTTAAAACATGTGTGTATATAAAACTAAAAATTATATATAAACATCCTAATCCGATTAATTGATACTTGGTACCTCATCGACCGACTAACGCCTACCGATTTTACAACATTGGTCATTCCCTTATTCCCTTCCTATCATGCCTCATTACAAAAGGCCAACTATTCAAATTTGTGAGGTATGTGAATGAGACAAGGGGCATATCATCCATTTTATAAAGCATGATCGTTTTTGTTAATAGAGATGGTTTAGTCCTTTTTGTTATTGTGAGTCTTGTAAGGCTATATGACTATATGTATAGTCGTTAGGTTCTTGTTTAGTTTATGAATAAATTGAATATGAATCAATGAATCATTAATCATACACATATTTGGTCATTGGACAGAACTTATGCAACACACAATTGCAAGTGACACTAGATTACATTGTTACAAGCAACCACTACTCAACTAAACCTCTAACAATTTGCTACTTCAACCGTCTTGGATTTGGGTGGCGGAGGCAGCTTTTGCACCACAACTGTCAATACTCCGTTTTCGCATTTGGTGGTGATGCCCGACGTATTAATTGTAAGAACTTGTATATCGTCTCATTGATTTTTGTTAGATATTTTAGTGTAATCGGGATTGACTTGGTGATCAAAGCGAATAATAATACACATCAAGCAAGTTAGGAGGTGCGGGAGTGCACGCTTATTTGAGTTATTATAATTCGAAGTGTACGGGCGGATCCCGTATTCTACGGGGGTTTCAAGGGGGCAACGCCCCCTTGGCGAGGGTCCGGGGGCAGCGCCCCTGAGAGGAAGGTCGAAGGGGCGGCAGCCCCTGACTGGGGTCTTTATTTTAATTAAATTGCTTTATGGAAAATGCCTTAGAAAATAAAAATTTTACAAAATTCATCCTAATTTTTCCAGACAAAATTTAAGGCAGTTTTAAGCCAATTTGATTAAAAATTCGAAAATAACTGCCAGAGGCAGTTACCTGCAAGACATCCAAAATTTGTATACAGTTTTCTTGGTCACTATTCTCTAGTTCAGAAAAAATTCACGCACAAACAACATACCCTGGTTCAATTTCTCGAAATCAGAGTTGTATCCGATTGAATTATTCGGGTGAACCACCTAAATAATTTGATCTGAGAGTGATTACACGCCTCTCTGATCATCCGGTTTTCTAATAATTCCCCAACAATTTTGACCACGGTGTATTTCAATATATTGCACTTCAACAGATAACGACGATGATTCTTCGATGGTTAGTCTAACAACTCTTTTTTAAGGCTTGCTATTTAAGTGACAACACGTGTATGAACTAAGAATTTCTTTTTTTACAATGTTGGTAGCCTATTAATTATTACAAAATCTATAATTATTTTCACCTGATGGGTATTTTTTTCATATAACATGACTTGTATATACAGTACACACATAACACAAACAGATTATGTATAATTTACTCTACTTTAATATAAGTAACACATTTTTTTGTAACATGTACAACACCAATCTAACTTCTATTTACTAACCTTTTTTTCTAATAAAGGAACACCAACCCCCATAACATATACAAGCATATCAACAAAATCAAATTTCCAAAGAAGGTTAGATCGGCTTAACTTTCCCCATCTTATGTTTCCCATCTTTTTTCATCCACTCCTCGAACGCTCTTGTTTCATAAGGTATTCTCAAGACACCATCGTTTGTGAATCCATATTCTTCGGCTGATCTACACAACAACTCCAGGAAATCTGTATGACTAAGAGTAGTAGTATGAATGATGAAACGTTTTGTTGTTTCATCATTCATGCCTACCGAGATAGGAACGTACCCTTTTGGCACTAAAGAGGAACGGTCTCTCATTGTCTTGTACAACTTGCTTCCCTTTAACCCCATGATTAAGCACACAAGTTTCCTATGTTTGTCTAGCTAAATCGTCTTATATTTATAGTTAGTGTGAACTTTGATTCTAGGATACGAAAGTACGCACGAATGTGTACTTTGATGTCGTTTTGAATATTATATATTCTTTATTGTTCTTGATTATAATAATTAAATTATTATTGGATAGTGATTGACAAGACCGGCTTGCCGTAACATCAAAGTTTTGAATAAAAAATTAAACATTATATATTCATGTGTATATAATATAATAAGTAAATGATGGAATCAAAATCGTTTCTATTGAAGATATTATGGTTTGATTCCTTGGCAACTACTAATTGTAGGCATGGATATTGATTCTATTTTGTTTTGTTGTGATTTGTTTGGGAATGACGTTGTTTAGAAAAATGATGGTACATGAAAAGGACGATCGTATGAATCAAATTAGTCACCCGTTTGTAGTTTTTGCCTGCTTATGCCGTACCAAATATGTCGTCTTTGATTGTTGTATCGTATCCTTTGTGTAATAAGACTATTAAAAAAGGAGTATCAGTGAAGGACCTTTACTGACGGACAACCGTCGTTACTTTCCGATTGATCCTGGCAAAACTAAAAAACAAAATTTTTGAAAAGGTAAATTAAGTAAATTGGTAGGTGTCCATGGCTTTATAGCCTAGTGGCATCTTGGTGGTGGGATAAGACTTTGGGACCAATAGGTCCTGGGTTCGATTCCCACAAGGGGGGTTTTCCCATATTTATTGGGTTTCCTCCTGAATTGGTGTATAGGCATTATGCCTAGTGGAGATGGATATGATCGGGTGGTTCCGCTGGTGGCACGATGATACTCCAGTGGTCCGTCAGTGATCCAAATTTGCCGTTCAAAAAAAAAAAAAAAAAGTAAATTGGTAGGTGATCTGTCAGTAATAATTACTATTGGTAGATAACCAAGAGTGGCCAAGGTAAATTAACAATAACCAGCGGACACCTGACATGCTAAATGTGCAAAACTCGTCGTTCTTGCATGGAACAACTTACAAACAAGCATCTTATTGGTAATCCGCCAACATTTTGAGGGTAGGATTCTTTATAAGATTCTCGCCCAAGCTTTTTCAGTCGTTTGTCGGTGCGGGGTTCATTACCGACGGATATTATGTCAATATGCAATCACTACTTTGAGGATATAATTTTTGGTTGGTCTAGTTAGTCGTTTGTTAGCGTGGGTCGATTTGCTCCGGATTATCCGTTGGTGAAACTCTCTATAAACATAGTCCACAGGCTTGGTGGTAACCGTCGGATCTTTTAAGCTTAAAAATAGCAAACTACATGACATGCAAGTTTAGCCATTCAAAAAAAATATATATATATATATAAATATGTGATATCGTTGTTTGGCCATGGTCTGTGAGAAGAGTTAATATGACATATTGTTGTTAGCGAGTTTGTTAGAAATGGTGTTCATGGGATTTAAATACTATGCCATAGGTACTCGCATAACGAAGTCCTAAAAACGAGTTTGATATCAACATGATAAGCCAACTCTTGGGGTTAGAGACATTGTGGTACCTGAAGTTTGTTTCTCACTAGTTTTTTTTTTATACCGTGCGTTGCGACGAAACCGATCAAATGATAATGTAAAATAAACATTATTTAAAAATAAAACATGTTGTTTAGAAAGTCAAACCATTAGAACCAGTGGCGAAGCTTGGATTTTTTGGCCGGGGGGGGGGGTGAAAACATATATACCCACAAATTTCTATACGAAAACTACATATATAACACTACTGAGCGAAAAATCCCGGGGGGCGGACGTCCCCCCCCCCCCCCCCCCCCCGCCCCCATTAAGCTTCGCCCCTGATTAGAACGATTTAGTTTATCATCGTACCGTTTTATGATACCAAATAAATACTTTATTTTGAGTATAACCTCGTTTTAACAAAACTTATAACGGAATGTCAGGAAAAGAAATCAAACACAACTACGCATTTAACTTCTTAGAAAAAAGTTATAAACGTAACTTATTAAAGAAGTATCAAATTAATCGATAAATTAGTATATGTTAAAAAAGAAAAAAGAAACAATTATTAAAAAAAGATAAAGGAAATAGATGTTTAAGAAAAAAGAAAAATATGTTATTAAAAGTAAACATGATAATAAACTATTATAATATATTAAATAATTAAATAATAAAAAAACTATATATGATTATAAAAATAAAGTTACTATCAATCCTCACTCGAAATCAATATATATATAATATGATATATTAAATAATAAAATAATAAAAAATTATATACTATTATAAAAATAAAGTTACTATTCATCATCCCTCAAAATCAATATATATATATATAGAGAGAGAGAGAGAGAGAGTGGAGATCCTACGGAAAATGTGTTTTTCCTAGAAAGTCTAGGAAGCGATCTGGGTCATCTAATGAGTGTGTTTAATGGTTGAGATCATCTTGGTGGCATTTTGGTAATATGTGTTTCTTAAAAATAGGATTATTTAATTAATCAGGGGTAGATATATCATTTAGCTTGTTTTAAATATGGAAATAATTGTCATTCCATAACCACCCCACATTTCTTGCGATTTTCTCTCTCTCTCTCTCCCTTTCTCTCTCTCTCTCTCTTCCTTCTATCCTTCATGAAGAAACACATCAAGAAAACACATCGTATTAATCTGCTTGCTGTTAAAACACAACGTCAAGAAATCCTCCAGCATTACCATCGTGGATGGTAAAACACAGCGTATGAATCTGCTTGCTGTTAAAACACAATGTCAAGAAATCCTCCAGCATTACCAGCTTGCTAATCTGCTTGCTGTTAAAACACAGCGTCAAGAAATCCTCCAGCATTACCAGCATGGATGGTAAAACACAGCGTATGAATCTGCTTGAATGCTAAAACACAACTGTATGAATCCACTTGCTGTTAAAACACAATTGTATGAATCTGAATGCTAAAACACAACTGTGTGAATCTGCTTGCTGTTAAAACACAACTGTATGAATCTGAATGCTAAAACACAACTGTATGAATGTGAATGCTAAAACACAACTGTATGAATCTGCTTGCTGTTAAAACACATCACCAAGAACAAGCTGATGGTTTTGCAGTTAAATGTTAATAACCATCTCCACAATAAACAAGTGTGTTTGAAGCCATGATTTTTCTCTCTGAAAAATTTATTGAATACGAATATTGTTGCTGAAGAAGAAAACGATAGAAAGAATTGTATATACATATGATTTGAATGAGATTTGGATTCGAAACACAACCAAAATTCCGAAAATCATGGACATAATCAGTTACCTTCGAGATCATGCAATGTTAGTTAATGAAATATAAATTCCAAAAATAAAATTAAAATGTAAATTACATAATTGCCCTTCTAGTTAAAATAACTCAATGCCACATGTCCAATTCTCATTGCTTCCTAGACTTTCTAGGAAAAATACACTTTCTACCCAACTCCAACTCCTACTCTATATATATATATATATAGTGGAGGGTTCAAATGAGATGAATTTTTTTGTAAGAAGAAAAAAGAAGAAGTTTCAACCAATATGAATGCTTCATTGTACTTCATTTAGTATTTGCATTTAATTTTAATATAAGGGTATATTTGTAAACTTACATAGATCATTAATTTCTAGTCTTACTCTTTAATATATAACTATATTAAATTTGTAACTTATTTTCAAAATATATATTTTCTTTTCAAAAAACAAGAAAAAAATAATTTAGAGTGTAGGACAAATTGCTAGGTGTGTAGGATAAATTACGAGTTGTGTAGAATAAATTTAAATATGTGTAGGATAAATTTCGAAATGTGTAGGATAACTTTTGATTTGTGTAAGAAAAAAATTGGTGTAGAGAATGATAGTCTTTATGACTAAATAATTACTTAGTAATAAATGAGATGAAAGAAAAACTTATTAATATTTTACAATTGTACCCTTTGTTCTTTTTTTCTCAATAAAATATTCTTCTCAAATGAACATCCCCTTATATATATATATATATATATATATATATATATATATATACAGGGGAAGGTCAACATACATTACGACTTAACGTACATCACGTACGATAGGTAATTACGCACGTTCATTTTAAAATCACGCACGTTATTAACTCAAAAATCTAAAATCACGCATGTTGAAACACAATAATCACGCATATTGAAAACATTAATCATGCATGTTATAGAACAAATCACGCACGTTGTCGTACGTGAAGTACGTTAAGCCGTAATGTACGATATACTTTTTCTATATATAATGTGTGCACTGTCAATCGTGTGCACACATATGAAGATGTTTATTTGTATGTGTTTCTCGTGTGCCTCGTGGGCACATATGTCATTTTTCTTGTGGTGAGGCATTGGGTGACATGTATTATAGTTTATTTGTAAGACGTGGAAATGTAACGTAGGTTATTTTCAAGCTGTGGTAGTGTAATGTAGTTTATTTGTAAAATGTGGAATTTTGATGTAGTTTATTTGTAAAATGAGTCGTTTAATCAAAACAACCCACCAACACATGGATTAGAATAGACAAAGTTACCAGAACCGTCTTCGAAAACTCTCAAAATAATTTAGGCCTTGGGCGAAATAAAAAAATGGGCCCAAAACTGTGGTAAGGGGAAATGAATTAAGAAAATTAGACCTTCGTGATGGAGCCAAGCCTTGACTTGAAACCTTTATATTATCTTGAGATGGTTTTTCCACTCCACCACCAACAATTTTATGTACAATAAATGAATGTTTATATTAAATACATAATTTACTATATATATAAAAGCTTATAAAAAATTTTTGGGCCCTTTAAAAATTTGGGCCTCGAGCGACGACACGGATTGACCGGCCCTGAAAGTTACTTATTATTACATATTGTGGGTTTGTGTAGCCAACTAACCCATCAAGACATGGTAAGGCCCACCAAGGCCTAATAATGTACAATAATTACACACAAGAATCATAATGTCATAAATGAGGTGTTATTACCCATTGTGGGTTTCTGTATCCAAAACAACTTACTAGCACATGACAAGGCCTAATAATGCATAACTCTCACACACATGGATCAAAAGGCCCAAAATGACTCGTCCTTACCTAATGTAGGCTTGTGTAACCAAGACAACCCACTAACACGTGAATCAAAACGACCACATTGACTTATTATTACCCATTGTATGTTTGTGTAGCCATGGCAATCCATCAACACATAAGGGCCAATAATGTACAATAATCACACACATGGATCAAAAGGCCCACCATAACTTGTTATTACCTAATGTGGATTTATGTAGCGAAAACAACCAATCAAAGCCAAATAATGTACATTAATCAAACCCATGGATCAAATGTCCCAAGATGTTTTGTTATTTCCCAATGTTGGTTTGTGTAGCCAAGATAACTCATCAACACATGACAAGGCCCATTAAGGCCTAATAGTGTACAATAACTATACAAATTTATTAGAAGGCCCAAAATGACTTATTATTACCCGATATGAGTTTGTATAGCCAAGACAACCCATCGACGCATTATAAGGACTATCAAGGCCTAATAATGTACAATAATCACACACATGGATCATAAGGCCCTAAATAACATGTTATTACCCAACATCGTATGTGTAACCATGACAACCCACCAACACATAGAAAGACACATAAATGTTCGATAATGTATAATAATCACACACAAGGATAATAAGGACCAAAATGACTTGTTCTAACCAAATGCGGGATTCTGTAACAAAACAACCGACCAACATATGGCAATGTCCATCAAGATCCAATAGTGTACAATAATCACACACAACGACTAGAAAGACGCAAAATGACATGATATGACCCAATATGAATTTGTTGTATTTGGTGGTGTTGTTACTACTATAAGCAACACGTTACATGATCTTTATAAAATATGATTTAAAATAAAATGACATTTATGAAATGTATTATAGATGTTTAGGATACACCTATTTTGGTCACCTACCCTTTTATAGGTGACCGGAGGTTCGCACTTGGACTATCAGGGCAAACCCACCCTATTGGTACATGGATAATTTGACCATGTACTTTTTTCTTTTATATGTTGTCTATGCTATAAAAAATCAATTAGCTTTGTACTTTTTTGAATGTCGACTATATAAATAATTTGTGCGATAGAACTAAAAATTCGCGTTGCCCATTAAAAAGACGCAAGTTCATACCTTATTAGTCAAGGATAAGTTTAGCGTGTATTCTAAATATTTTTCTGCCAAATAAAGTTTTGTAGTTTCCGCATTTAACATGTATTTTAAATATTTTTCTACCAAACCAGTTTTATAGTTGCCGCAAGCAATATAGAAAAAAAAACGTAAAGTTGAAACTAAAATCATCTTAAAAAAAACACACACGAACCATATATATTTTTACTATAAACCCAAAGTATATTGATAACAAACTCAATCCGACAAAAGACATTCAGTGATGTAACACCCATACTCATTTAATATTAATATATATAATTAAAGTAATCATTTTATAAGAAAATGCCACTTATAAAAAACTTTTACATTACGAGTGTTTAAGCATGTTTACAACATCCAAAACATAGTTAAAAGTGTTTACATAATCCATTTGTATGAAACATAACAAGATTAAATGCGGAAGCTTCATTAACAGGTGTGTTCGGTTCTTGTTAATCGCTTGATCTTCATCCGGAATGCCACCTACATCTCCTAATATCAAAACCAACAATAAAGTTAGTTTTGACAAGTTAAATACATGTTAAAACAGGTTTCATGAGTCAAAACAACAAAATTCAAAGAAATTTCGTAAATTTAGGGCGTCGCCGTACACGACGGTTATAAAGGGTGGGCGTCGCGCGATGCCAAGCCCCAAATTCGACAGAATGTTATTTTTTTTGGAGCTGCAGTTGCCCAGCTATAGTTTTAATCGAAAAACGAACTTCAAAGTGTCATAACTTTTTATCTACTTATCCGATTTACTTGATTCTTTTTCCTATGCGATCGTAATTTGATTCTTCATCTCATGGAGTTAAAATCTGACTTCTGAATTCACAAAATTTCAGATTTCAAGCTCTTGGCTTGAAATTCAATTATAACTCTTTTTGACATGTTCATGATTTTATCAAACAAACTTGTTTGTCACCTTTAAAATATCATGGACATCACGTTATAGCCGTTTACTATTATTCAAGGTTCAAATTACGGGTTTCTTATGCAAGTCTTAACCCGTTTTACACATCTACTCATTTTGACCCGTTAAGGGTATTTAACACTTTCAAGCTTAAATCACGCTTCTTTTTAGTTTACATCCTATCTCCATTTTATACTTATCCCAATGATTCAATTTATCAAAATGCTTATTTCTAAACAACTCTTAAAGGTTGTTTGCCCGATTTACCCATCAAGGGCGTTTTGTTCAACTTATTTTCTCCTTTTACGACAAGGGTCATTTGCTAAGGTATTTGATCAACATTGCATTTTTAACTATAAATCTATATATATGCGTACCTGGCTCGAGTCAACATATAGACCCGTTTTATACCTTGCTTTAATTAACCGATATTATATGGCGTCGCAATTATCCAAATTGTTATTCGCTCCTGTTAACATACGACTTGACAACCACATTAGTCGATATTGTCAAATGGTGCTATCATCACCATTTGACCAGTTTGGACTATAAGACCAAACATTTACATAAATTAAAATAAAAACATGGTTTTAATTTCCAATTCACCCATCCGACCCATTTCGGATTTTACCACTAGATCCTTTTTCTCTTAAGTTCTTTTCTTACATAATTAACCCATTTCGACCTTGCCATGGGTATCCTTTAAACTTCAATCTATTTTAGTCGAAACTTGACTAAATTTCCCTTTTACCCCTTTTTCTCATTATTAATTACACTATAAGGTAATCTTAACGAAAATTCATTAATTCTTAGCCATTCTATGACTAAATTACCGTTTTGCCCCATTTACCATAAACCATGGTTTTTATCATTTATATTTGTTCCGACTCGTATCAATCATGTCGGAACCCTTATTTCGGATATTACATTTGTCGCATTTATAGTTTATAAAATAAACATGTGTCCTACAAAAGGGTGTAAGTTTTACTTACCTTGTATCCGGTTATGCTCTTTTCCGCGTACTCGATCCGTTTGACTCGCTTCTTTCCCAAGCCTCCATCTAGCTTGTCAAGAGTCAAACTATCATCATAATTCGTAAGACGGTTAGATTAGTCATTATCACATACGACTATTCCATCTTACGGATTCTATGTCGAAACTACTATTCGACTTCGTCATTGGTTAATTTGACTTATAAAAGTCATTTACCCTTAATCATACAAAAACACAAATTTACGTTCAATAACTCATTTAGACAATCTCATCAATTATCAAAGACCCTTTATTCATTAGACAACATCTACGGGTTTTCATCTATAACGAAACCCCTTTTTATCATGTTATTAGGCATTCCTACGGATACCTAATCAATTCAAGTTCTGGTTACTATCGAGTAGACGCGCGAGTTTCACTTAGGCATTTTAACAAACACCTAGTGGTTATAATTTTCTATACTTTTACAAACTAGTTATTTCTACCAAGTTTAACGTCATTTTCAATTTAGTGTCTCTTTAACACTTCAATATCAAAACTAACTTCATAGAATTCTAATAACACTAGTTTGATACTCATGATTCTAATGTTCATCATGTTTCTACAAAACCCATTAAACACAAATAATGGATTATTATACTTTTGACGGGTAGTCCGTAGGACAACCCTTAAGTGGTATAAATGACAATAAAATCCTTCATTTAATCAGGTAGTTGTCTAGAATTGGATAACTACGGTTGTTTGTGTTTCAGGTACAAACGGGAGCTTAAAATGGAAGGAACACGGAGAATAAATGAAAAAAAATAAAATTTTGGAATTGAATAATTAAGAGGATAGCATGATAGAGGACGAAATTACGAGAATGTAGGCGAAAACGGTGAAGAAAACGGAGTTGAAACGAAAAAGTTTTGCTGAAAACAAGTTTTCATGTTGAAGCCTGCCGTAAGCTACGGCAAGGGCCGTAGCATATGTAACACCTCGTAATTTTATGTCCAATAAAATAAAGACACATGTCATGTAAGGCGAACATGTTACAAACCCGGATCAAGTTAAAAGATGTATGGTAGGATTTAAAAGTGTCGACATGTTAATTAATATCTCTGAGCGACCTGTTTATAAACCCCAAACCTTAATGTATTTTACAAACATCTGATATATATATTCAAATCCGGTTACCCTTAGTGGTAAATAATTTAAATATCAAAGAAATAGATTCTATGAGTGTATACGACAAATTTTACATTCAAGACCTTTTTCAAGAGAATCCAAGGCAACATAAGTGCATGGCAACACTCTCAAGGGCATGCAAGGCTTGATTCATGGTCCCCTCTTGCTGGTAATGACTGAAGATTCGAGTTATAAAAGATTTCATGGTCAAAGCTTAAAAGTTTGCAAGTTTTTGTCTTCTGACCATCGGTTACGGACCGTATGAGGTTCAGCTTACGGTCCGCAAGGTCTGCAACTGGGCGATTCAATTCAAGGTTGGTTACGAACCGCATCCGTCTAGACTTACGGTCCGTAAGAGATGGATACGGACCGCAAGGGTTTTTGCTTACGGTCCGTAAGACTGTCGTTGGCAGTTAAAAATTGGCAGTTGCCTGTTATAACCGGTTACACCGCCTTAGTTGCATGGGTTTCGAAATATAGGAGTTGAGCCAATGGTTTTACATGCATAGGGACACATGGGATCATCTGGAAACTATTGTAGGCTTTGTTGTAATGATCTTATGAGATTTAAGGTCCTATATAAGAACTTGAAGTTGCAACATTTGGACTTTGCCATTTCAAAATCATTTCAAGCTGATCTCTGGAGCTTCTCTGGCTTTCAACAAGTTTCCTTAGGATCCACAATCTTGCTTAGGACCTTTGTAAGTGTCCTTAACTTCCTAATTTCAGTTCTAATTAGCTTAATGACCATAAGTCAAACTTATCGTAATTAAGGTTTGACTTTGTGATTAATCACTAATGGTCCAGTCATTAGTTAAATTAAAAGTAGCTTTGAGTTGGTAATTATGTGGGTAATAAACCCTTAAAAGGGCACCCTCTAATTCCCACTCTAACTAGGTCAATTGTCGGGTCAAAGTTAGTTATAAAAAGTCAACAGAAAGCAAATTTTCGCATAAACACATAGTTAGCAATGTAGAAGCTATGGAACCTGTTTTATCACTCATATAACTTGGTAATTAATGTAAGAACATGTCTAAACATGTTCAACCCGGCAATTTTCAGTTTAGGCTCGGTTCGGAACCGAAAGTCGCATAATTAGACTTTTGCTTTGACTTTCAGTTCTGACCCAATGTAGCATGTTTTAGAAATGCCTTAGAACTTTATTAGGACCAGGTTACATGTTAGTATAACCCCCTGTGATTATACAACTTGGTTCCTTAGTTATCCGAATCATATGCATGTTTCCGTTATATGCCTAAATGTTGACTATTATGCCCTTTTGACCTTAAAACACGAATTTTGAAAATGTGAGAGGACAATAATATTTATTACTGATTTTTAAACATGTCCCTAAATTTTCACATCAGTTTGAGGTCTAGATTAAGAGTTATGCTCAATAGCGTAATTAAAAAGTTTTTTTATTAATTAAATGGCGTAATTAGCATAAAGCTATCTAAACCCAATTTTTGATACCAAACTTTTTATCTACTGATGTAAAATAATATTTTGGGATTTTTGAAGATTTTTATTTATTTTTAGGCTGAGCATAACATAGGGTTATAGCTTTGATTCGGTAATTGTCGGTTTTGCCTTTTTGGCCTATAAAATGAGTTTTACATAATATTTTGGTACCAAACCTTTTGCTACTGATTTTATATAATAAATAAAATATTTTGAGTCTTCTGGAATGATAAAAATATCAGTTTTTCTTTAAAAACCCGGAAATCGCTTAAAACGCATAGTATGTATTAAAACCATTTTTTCTCATATAAGACTTAATATCTACTGATGTTTTAAGCAAATTTTTATATTTTAACAGTGAGCAAAAGTTGTAAACTCAGATTCCCTATTTTAACCTTTAAAGCTTATGTAAAATTTCCGAAATGCCCCTACGGTGCATAGTTTAGTTATAAAAGGTAAATTTCACATATATGCCATACCCTACTGTTATGACTTATAAAAATAAGTATTTTACTGAATATATCAAACCTGAAACTCAGATTTATATTTAAACTCTTTTGTAAGCTTTAAAATGACCAAAATGCCCCTACGGGGCATAGTTTGAATTTAAATCCATTTTGGGCATAATGGAAGGTATCCTACTGATATCACAACATATTTAAGGCATATTAACTTAGGAAACCTGTACATGACTCATTTGGTTACCCGTAACGCATTATTCGTGTTCGGTGCGGTTTATGTAACTAGTTTGCATAAATTAGCCGAAACGGGTCAAACCTTATCATTTTTACTTCAAAATCCAGAATGTGTTTAGTTTACCCATATTATACAAGTCTTAAAACTTGTCGGGTCTAAACCACACTCTAATCCGGTCTTCGCTTAATCGTGCGTTTGAAACCGTTTATCTTCCTTTAAAACTAACCGGTTTAAGTTTAGGCTTAATTAAGACCCGTTAGGAATCTAATAGGTTATTAAAACCTTCGTTCCAGATTAGGAGCCCGGTAAAAGCTACTTGCACTTGCTGATTGAATACGGTTGAGATAAATTTGAATATTTGCTCAGGTAAATACTTTTAACTTATTTTCCCTATACGAGCTTGGGATACGGTATTATAACAATACCGCTTGGTCGGGTGTGTAGTCATTTAAATCAGATTGTGATTAATGTATTTACATAACTCGTTTTAATCTGTATTATTTGGTGTATGGCCTTTGGGGGTTAAATGACCATGTCCCGGATATCCTTGGCATCATTCAAAGAAATGGCCACGACCTAAGCACGGGGTGTAGGCATACACCCGACAGTTGCATTATGTAAAAACTGGTAATCCACTTAAAAGGATCAACCTTGTGGGCATTATACCTATGGCATGTCAGTTAATCTTGTCCGGCTCTTCTAACCGGCCTTGACGGACGACAAATAAGTAAAACTGTATACATGATTATTTTTAAATAATTGTCCCAAGTTATAAAAGATATTTGTGCCTTGTGCATTCAAATTAATTTTCTTAAACTCTTTTCAAAATGAGTCGGTTAATTGTATTTACCAGTGTAAACTGACGTATTTTCCAAAAAGGCTAAGTGCAGGTACTAGACGAAATAGGCTGGCTACTCCTGGCATCATTAATCAAGTCTTGCAAGCTCTAGATGTTAAAGTCTGTTGAACAATGATCTTTTTATCTTTTGATCCGCTTGTGGATCCTTTACAGTCCGTTTGTAATACTTTGATATTACTTTTTATTCGGTTTGTAATGTGATTCATCTTTTGCTTCCGCTGTGCATTTAAATTGTGTTGTTTGACTATGATGATATCAACTACGTCATGATACTCCCCACCGGTTATACGTGGAAATTCGGGGTGTGACAGGTTGGTATCAGAGCCAACATTGAGTGAATTAAACACTAGCCTTTTGTGTTTAATCTCAATGACACAGTTTGCACATTCATCGACTTCCGAGTCTAGACAAAGAACTTAGGACTAATCCAAAATTTGTTTTATTTCTAACTTTATCCTTTACATTTTCTCATTGTATCCTTTGTTTGTTTTGACAGGTTCAAAAGATGCCACCAAGAATGTGAGGGAGAGGTAGAGGCAAGAGGCCACTCGTCGCCCCCAATGATCACGAGACCGGGCCATCACACCGGCGAACACCATCTGATTCTCTAAGCAGAAGTCCTCAAGAAAACTGGAGGACCCAGGTAGAACCCGCGAGGCATTCAGTCTCGCTGAGCTCCTCACCTTCATACCCAAACTCTTACGGGCCTCAATAGGAAAATGAGCCCCACAACTCACAACATTCTTTTATACCCCTCCAAAGCCACAACTCACCCTTCAACGACCCAACACCGTACTTCCAAAGCCGGTTCAACCCGGCAAACTTAATTAATGAACCAATGGGTTATAACCCGTTGGGACCGGAGGACCATTTCTCCATGGATATGGACGAGGATCCGGAACCTGCCCAACCGCCAACCGGAATGCCTACTCACCCAATCGAGATTTCGGATGGGTCACCCTTTCTTGGATCACCTTATAATGGTCCCAACAGCTACAAGGCGAGGTTTAACCAGATCGACTGGGTGTTTACTCCCAGTTACCGCTCATCGCCGCAGCAGCAGGATCCCTCGGAGGATTCGCGCTTTGTAGCGGTTACTCCACCGCCACCACCACCAGTCCAGCAACAGCCTCCGGAGCCACCGAGGCGTATGAGATCAACTGCACGGATGTCCGTACGAGGGGGAGTCCGAATCAGCACTCCTAAACCATCTAGTGGCAGTCATTATCCGCCACTGTACGAAGACCCACAGATGGGTGGGCCTTCGAACCCTGTTTCTGAGGTGTAGTCTGCGTCGGTCGCACCGCCACCAGTGGGTTATAACAACCCAATTCCTACATACGCCGGTTCAGCGGCGTACAACCCATTTGAACAGCCGGCCCATACCAACTACAACTACGCTAATGTTGACCCGTACCAGGCAGCGTGGGATTACAATGCTCTCCATCCCAAGGGGCCCTTTGGAGTCCCATATCAAGCTAGATATCCACCCTATGGGTATCAACAACCGCCACCTCCTCAACCTCCGCAGTATCAGCAGCCCCCGCAGCCACCAGTGATATCGTCACCACATTTAACACCTCGTAAAATCACGTCCAATGATGTATTGACACATGTAATAAACCCTAATAAAGTCAAACCTTGAATTTAAGGGACTAATTTTTCGAAAAATCGAAAAATATTGATTATGAAAGAACTGGAAGTATTAACAAATCTAAAATAAGTTTTTAAATAACCTTTTTCGGTTTTATATTCACAAATGAGCCACTTGTTGATCAAGTGTAGCCGTTTGTGTAATTAATTGAAAGTTTGCGCAATAAAGGGTTAAAAGCGTCAACATGTTAATTCTTACATCTGAGAGACCTTTTAACAAACCGGGAGCTTCATGATATTTTATTTTACTCTCGGGAATGCCAACCATTGGCCGTCCAAGGTTTTTATGCCTATAAGTGAAGTTACGCGAAACTTTGCGCATTAGAGGGACTATTTGCGTCAAACTGCAAAAGTCTATCAATTCGTATAGTATCGAACCTTCCGGAATATGATCATAAGTTAAACATGCCCTAAATATCCTTTACATATCTTATATATGGGCATAGAGGTGTTTGGTGCACAAAAATAAACTTATTTGATCAACAAGGACTAAAAGTGTCAAAAAGTGCACAAGTTTGCATTTTCGCGCATATCTTACGTTCTGAATATATCCGGACATCCAAAAATTTATGTAAGCACTAAAATATTTTATTTTAGTGTTTGGCTTGATAAAATTCCATTCGTCGCGTAATTTGGTTCGTTTTTCGCGTCCGTCCGTGTTTCGTCGTAATTAGCCGAACAACGTGACCGTACGACCAAACGAACCGACATCCGGCATATTTTTGAGCATGTTTCATGTTCCCCATACTTAGGCATCATTTTAGAACCTTAAAAATGGTTTAACGGGCCTTAGATGTGTCGGAAATGGCATTTGGAAGTGCAGGGGCTAATTCTGTCAACAAGTGAAAGTTGCTGTTTGCTGATCAGGTCCTTACGGACCGTATGGCTGGACCCTTACGGTCCGTAAGCCATGCCCAGATGCAGAAACAACTGCAGACAGCCTGTTCCAGCTTGTTTCCAGCCTTTGCACATGGTATTTTCAATCCTTGGGGCTGCCCATTGTAATATAAAACAGTGGGTAAAGGTGTACGGTCTAGATTTGATCACGTTTATTGATGAACGATCTTAACAGTTCCGAAAAACCTATAAATACCCCACCTCTTTTCCTTCATAACCCACACTTGATCTTGAATTCTCTAAGTTGGGGACTTTGCTCCTCATACCTGAGAAATTAGGATCAACCCTCCTTACTTGGACCCTTTTGTAAGTCCCCTTTCGTGCTTAGTTTAAATTTGTAGCGGTTATAGCCGAAAGGTCAAACGTTTTGATAAACGCTTTGACTTTTAAACGGCTAAGCCATGGTTCGCAACGAACATGGCTACGTGACCGTAATTAGGTAGGTGTTTAACCCTCAAAAGGGCACTTCCTAATTACCACGTTTACTTAGTTTAATTGTCGGGTCAAATAAAAGTCAAACGGGTTAGTTTTAAATAAAAATTCATAACTAATAATATAATAACCATATAATCAGTTTTCTCACTTTAATAACTTGGTAAATATTAGTTGAACATGCCTAAGCATGATTCAACCCGACAATTCTAAGTATAGTCTCGGTTTGGAACCGAAAGTCGCAAAAGTTGACTTTTGCTTTGACTTTCAGTTCTGACCCGAATTAACTTAGTTTAATTATGCCTTAGGGTTCCTTTGTGACCATGTTATATGTTAGTATAACCTCCTGAAGTTATACTACTTGGTCCTTTAGAATTAGAGTTCATTACATGTTTCCATAATGCCTAAATGTTGACCATAATGCCCTTTTGATATTAAAACAAGATTTTTGAAAATGTGGAAGGACTACAACCTTTATTACTGATTTATAAACATGTCCATAAAATTTCACATCAGTTCGTGGTCAAAAATAGGAGTTATGCGCAATAGCGTAAATTGAAAGCTTCTTTATTAATTAAACGGCAATTTCGGCATAAAGCCTATTTAAACTCAAATTTTGTCATCAAACCTTTTACCTACTGATATAATATAATATTTAGGGATTTTTGGAAATTTTTATAAAATTTTAATCTGATCATAACATAGAGTTATCGCATAGACTCGGTAATTGACGATAATGCCATTTTCACTAATAAAATGAGTTTTACACATCCTTTACATACCAAACCTTTTTCTACTGATTTTATATAGTAAATAAGTTATTTTAAACAGTAAAGGTTGATCAAAATCTCAGATTTCATTAATCAACCCGAATATCGTCAAATACCGACTTTTAAGCGATTTAGGCGCATAGTATGGTTTAAAACCATATTGGGCACCTAAAGCTTGATACCTACTGATGTAATGAATAAATTTTTATACTTTAACAGTAAATAAAAGTTTTGAACTCAGATTTCCAAAATTAACCCTTAAAGCATATGTGAAATGACCAAAATGCCCCTACGGTGCATAGTTTGGCCATAAATGATAAATTTCACATATGTGAGATATTTTACTGATATAACTTATTAAAATAAATATATTTACTAATCATCCTAGACCAAAACCTCAGATTATCATTTAACCTCTCTTATAACCTTTAAAATGACCAAAATACCCCTACGGGGCATAAATTGGTTTTAAATTCATTTTGGGCATAATGGAAGATAACCTACTGATATCACAACATATTTAAGGCATATTAACTTATGGAACATTTTTATGACTCTTATGGTTACCCGTTACGCATGTTTCGCGTTCGGATCGGTTTATGTAACTAGTTTGCATAAATAACCGAAACGGGTCAAACCTTATCATTTTCACTTCAAAATCCAGAATGTGTTTAGTTTGCCCATATTATACAAGTCTGCAAACTTGTCGGGTCTAAATCACATTCTGAACTGGTCTGCGCTTAATCTTGCGTTTTGAACCATAAACCCTTCCTTAAAACTAACCGGTCTAAGTTTCAACTTAAACAAGACCCGTTAAAAATCTAATAGGTTAATAAAACCTTCGTTCCAGATTAAGAGCCCCGGTAGAAGTACTTGTGCTTGCTGATTTGATATACGGCTGGGATTGAATTTATATTTAGCTCAGGTAAATACTTTTAACTTATTTTCCCTTATAAGGGCTTGGGATACGGTATTATAAAAATACCGCTTGGTCGGGTGTAGAAACCTTTTAATCGGAGATGATTAAATTGCATAATCCCGTTTTAATCTGTATTGATTGATAACAAATAACATTAGGGGTTAATGACCGTGTCCTGGATATCCTTGGCTCATTTAAAAAGTGAATGGCCATAACTTAAGCACAAGGTGTAGGCATAACACCTCCTGTTGCGTATGTAAAAGATATACTCACTCGTAAGGGTGTCTTCTTGTGAGTTATATTTATGGTGTGTCGATTAATCTTGACCGGCTTGTATTGTAAAATCACCGGCCCTAAATGTTGGACAAACATGTAAATCAGATACAAGATTTTTATTAATAACATTGTCCCAAGTTATAAAAGAATTTTTGTGCCTCGTGCATTCAAATCAATTTTCTAAAACATTTTCAAAATGAGTCAGTTAATTGTATTTACCAGTGTAAACTGACGTATTTTCCAAAAAGGTTAAGTGACAGGTACTGTACGTAATTGACTGGGAGCTCAGGGCGTTAATAGGGAATCTTGCAAGTTCTAGATGCCTGAAGTCTGTTGAATAATTTTCTTTTATTTGATCCGCCTGTGGATCTTTTACATACCGTTTGTAATACTTTGATATTCTCATTCGGATATAATATAATTATCTTTTGCTTCCGCTGTGCTTTTAAATTTGTGTTGTTTGACTATGATGGTATCAACTACGTCACGATACTCCCCACCGGGCCCACCGGTAATACGTGGAAATATCGGGGTGTGACAGGTTGGTATCAGAGCCAACATTGAGTGAATTAAACACTAGCCTTTTGTGTTTAATCTCAATGACACAGTAGCACATTCCTTAAACTTTCTGAGTCTAGACTTAACATAGGAATACTCTCAATCCTAATCTGAAAATTTTTGCTTCCAAATTTTTATATATTGGATACGTCGCCAAGCGAAGAAGCCGTAATGGAAATTCTCCACATCCGGAGCCTTGATATGCTGAGCTTCGTACCACGGTTAGGATGAAACGAGCATCCAGGGAGAGAACCTTCAGAAGTAAAGTAAAGAAGAAAACTCCTTTTGCTGAAGATCGTTTCTTTAATAGTCCTTATAAGGGCATATTTATCTTTCAGTCCCTTCGAGGACAACATCGTTCCTTTCAAGTCCCGTCTAGGGCACACCTGTACTTTTTAATTTTGTAGTGGAATGATTAAATTTAAATTTTCATTCTAAACATGAAAAATGAATTAAATGAAAAGCAACATTCCTTTTATAAGATCTACCATTATAATAAAATGGCAAAATCTAAAAAGGACAAGACCTAGCCACGTGTTATTTTAAGACATGGCCAAGATGGTAAGACCTATTCAAGAGATTCAGATCCTTGTTAACACCTAAGAACGTGTTAGCACTCTTGACAAATGTGATTCGAGAAAATCACAACAGTCATCCTTATATTGGATTCTTCCAATTTTCTTATATGGCCTAATGATCTAGAAATCATGGCTTATATCATCCTATAAGATGATCATGTTATAAACATCCGTTAGTGATGAAGTGCCTACGGGCTAAACTTGTTGTCCGATAAGACAACGACAGTGGTGGTCTTTGACCTCCTGTCTAAAAATGTTGGACCATGTCCAAGCATAATAGTCGGTATGATCCATACGATCTCGATTAATAGCATCTGAAAAGATGATCATATCATAAACATCCCTTAGAAGGGAAATGCCTACGGGCTATATCTATTGTCCTAAAAGACAAAAGACAGTTGTAGTCTTCGACTCTCTATCAAGAAAAGTAACCAACTATGCTCAAACCTTACATGCCTTGATCCCAAACGATCATGGCTTATAAATCCAAAACTGTCCTCGTGACAAGGCCTGTTGTGCAACTTTAATATCCTTATTGTTTTATATACTAGGATAGATTATAATGAAAATACTAATATAATTAACAAATTAACCCATATGGTTTATATTACCAGGGTTAATGAATCATCAAAAATGATAATTCCATGATACCCTTTGAATAAATCGTTGTCAATTTTTATGTAGCAATCAAGCTACATGGCTGGATCAGAAGAGGTTAACAGCCACCTGAAGGAGAACAATGATACCACCAGAATTAATATAACTGGTGCAGAACTACATGCATTAATAGATGATGCTGTTACTCGAGCTCTTGACAGACAATATAATGAATCAAGTGATACACACTCTAAGACCCTATCCGTGGCTCGTAGTAAGCCCCCTTCTAAATCACATGAGACAAAGGAAGACGATGCTCATAACTCGTCAAATCAGAGGAGTGTCCCGTCTAGACAGATTGTGCTTCATCAAGAGGCACCAGTTAAGAGCTGCTCATATAAATATTTTGTCTCCTGCAAGCCCAAAGACTTTACAGGAGAGAAAGGAGACATCGATTGCATGACATGGCTCGATGAGATGGACACTGTTGTTGACATCAGCGGTTGTATAGGACAAGATGTTGTGAAATTTGTTTCACAATCATTTAAAGGAGAAGCGTTGGCATGGTGGAGATCATTGCTCCAAGCCACGGGAAAGGTCCTACTCTACAACTTATCTTAGGATCAATTTGTTGCATTAATCAAGGAAAATTGTTGCCCTCAACATGAGGTAGAAAATATAGAATCAGACTTCTTGACTCTAGTCATGAATAATTTGGATTGTCAGGCATATGTGACAAGTTTCAACACTATGTCCCGCCTAGTTCCTTATTTAGTCACCCCTGAACCTAAACGCATAGCGCGTTTCATTGGAGGCCTAGCACCAGAGATAAAGGGAAATGTGAAAGCATCTAGGCCTACCACATATAGGTCCGCGGTGAACTTATCCTTATCTCTCACTTTAGATGCTATCATGAATAAGTCGGTTAAAACTTCCGGCGAGGGAAAAAGGAAAGAAGAAGAGGAAAACTCTCATCAATCTAACAAGAAGAAGAAGGGAAGCTCTGAGCACGGGAAGGATTCCGAGTTTAGGAAAAACTAGAGTCGGTCTAATAACAGACCCAAATGCAGTAACCGCAGAAAGCAACATTCTGGAAAATGTACAATTGACCCACGTGCTAAACTGTGTGGAATTTGCAAGACCAAGGGCCATAAGACTTTAGATTGCAAGGAGTTGAAGAACGCGACATGTTACAATTGTAACGAAGAAGGGCACATCAAAACCAACTGCCCAAAACTTGTAAAGAAGCATGGAGAGGCCAGGAAGACAAACGCATGAGTCTTCCAGAGGAACGGCCAGAAGATGGAGCAGAATGATGACACTATAGCAGGTACCCTTCCTTATCAAGAAGTTTATGCAGAAATTTATTTGATGATGGCACATATAAGTCTATTATGAGCAATAAATGTTGTAAACTGTTGTCTCCGCCTGATTAGGACTCCGGTCATATAACGCGAGGTAGAAATTGGCCGATGATGCTTTAGAGAATGCTCCAACAAATCTTAGATAGATATTTTATATCTATTAGGAATCACTCTTTTCTGATATCCTTATAGCAAGCTTTCAAGCTATCTAAATTCATCAATATATATAAAAAAAAAACAGATGTGACATTTTGATCCCCTGTCAAAAAGGTGATGGACTAGGTCCAAACCTTAAATGCCATTGAAGGTCTTTTGAGACCTAGGCTAAGTAATATTGATATATTTTTAAATATAACGTTCATTAAGAATGTTAGTACTATATTGGCCTGTATGGTTTAATGATACCATGGTTAGTATATGTTAAGGCCATCAGGGTGATGAATAGCAGTTGTTGGATTGCAACTAAGAAATTGATTCATTTAGTGATAGGAACCAAATCTTGAGTATGACAAACTCGGATACGACATCAGTCAATCACGCCATTGATGATGCGACGCATGCTAGTGATGCTACAATTGTAAACCTTAGAAATTCCAAAGATGTTCTTCAAACTATGATAGACGCAGCTGTTGGAAAAGCTGTGAAGAAGGCTGTGAAAAAGTTCAAAGAGCCGAATACTACTTGCTCCAAATCCCTCATAAACTATAAGTATAGAAAACTTTTAAAATCTTCCATAAGAACCCTAGATATTAAGCGTAAGGTAAAATTTACAGACAAAATCATAGGAACCATTTCTTCTGTTCCTGTCAGAGATCTTCAGTCGTAAAATTCTAGTACACCCTCTCTCCAGATGAAGTACGTCAGAATATGTAGTTGATATCTCTTGATCTCTATCGATTAAGAATACCAAATGGTATGACAAAAAGCGCCATATGAGGGCTGGTGTATCTTAATAAGTCCCATAGATTGCTTCCATGCCTGATCAGTATGGATGTTTAATGCATGGAACTGCAAGGATATTCCAATAGTCATATGGTACTAAAGTCAACTAATGGTATTCAAAGAAGATATCCAGAATGGAATTATCCAAATAAATGTCTCCGATTAAGGAATTCGTGGACTCGTGACATAAATGTGTCACTTATCTGACACAGACTATGATGAATGAATTAAAGCCTGAGATTTGGAAAATCTCTGTAACCTCCTTGTACCTTGATTATCTTTTCCAGAGGTTACCCTGTTTACCTCCTAAGGCGAGTAGAGTTAAGATTAACATCCCGCTTAGGGCTGCATCATTATGAAATCTCCATGATATCTAGTACCATCATTGGAAGAATCGGAACCCTGATTAAGTGAGTTTTAAGATGAAGGTTCATATAGCCTAGCTAAATATTCTAAGAGTTCGGTATTGCTAACTAAGAAAGACGGTTCATTTTGCTTATGCATTGATTACCGCAACCCTATTTAGGCAACAATTAAGAATCGCCATTAGCTGCCCAGGATCGTCGACTTGTTCGACTAGCTGTAAGGATTAGCTATTCCTAAGGATTAGTTTTAAGCAGTGGTTGGAATAACCACCTCACCATAAAATAAGTTTTTCCATAACAATTATTATGTAAGTATTAAGGCTGCTCCTTTGGGGACCTTGTGTAAATGGAATGTTAAACATCCATTGTTAGAACAATAGATTGGTAAGTCCGATTATCAGAATCTGAAAGTTGCATTGGAAACAACAAATAAGATCATTCGAATTCATAATCATCTTAAAGTTGCCAGTAATCGGCAGAAAATTGAGGATTTATAAAAGTCGCAACCTTCTTAAGTCCTTAATAAGGAATAAGGTTCAATGGAAGGTATCGCCCCAAGAAAGGTGTGCTTAATTTTAAATTTCTCAGGGTAAGTTAAGCCCTGGATATATAGGAATATTCGAGAAATCTAATGCAACAAAGGTCAATAGCTTATAAGCTAAAACCTATATAAGGAGCTTGGTGGAACTCGCAATATGACCCACATTAGTGATTCAAGGATAGGTTTCGCCAATAAGTCAGAACGCATTATCACATAATGGTATGCGGATTAATGAAAATTTTTGATTTAATAAGAAACCCATATCGATTAAGGATCGACAGGTTAAGAAGCTCCAAAAGGATACATGTACATATCATAGAAGTCAACTGGGGTGCCTTAGAGGCCCAAATGTACTGGGGAAGTTAAGTCCATGATACATCAGAAAGTACTTCCATTACTTTAGCAAATCTCGAGGTCGAGATTTCTTTTAAGGGGGTGAGGATGTAACACCTCATAAAATCACGTCCAATGATGTATTGACACGTGTAATAAACCCTAATAAAGTCAAACCTTGAATTTAAGGGACTAATTTTTCAAAAAATCGAAAAATATTGATTATGAAAGAACTGGAAGTATTAACATATCTAAAATAAGTTTTTAAATAACATTTTTCGGTTTTATATTCACAAATGAGCCACTTGTTGATCAAGTGTAGCCGTTTGTGTAATTAATTGAAAGTTTGCGCAATAAAGGGTTAAAAGCGTCAACATGTTAATTCTTAAATCTGAGAGACCTTTTAACAAATTGGGAGCTTCATGATATTTGATTTTACTCTCGGGAATGCCAACCATTGGCCGTCCAAGGCTTTTATGCCTATAAGTGAAGTTACGCGCAACTTTGCAAGTTAGAGGGACTAAAAGTGTCAATATGTTTAATTATACCTCTGAATGACCTTTTAGCAAACCTGAAGCATTATGATGCTTTATAATACTCTCATAAATACCTAATATGGATTAGATAAGGCTCCAATACTAGTAAACGATGATATGCGCAAGTCTGCGCATTAGAGGGACTATTTGCGTCAAACTGCAAAAGTCTATCAATTCGTATAGTATCGAACCTTCCGGAATATGATCATAAGTTAAACATGCCCTAAATATCCTTTACATATCTTAGATATGGGCATAGAGGTGTTTGGTGCACAAAAATAAACTTATTTGATCAACAGGGACTAAAAGTGTCAAAAAGTGCACAAGTTTGCATTTTCGCGTATATCTTACGTTCTGAATATATTCGGACATCCAAAAATTTATGTAAGCACTAAACTATTTTATTTTAGTGTTTGGCTTGATAAAATTCCATTCGTCGCGTAATTTGGTTAGTTTTTCGCGTCCGTCCGTGTTTCGTCGTAATTAGCCGAACAACGTGACCGTACGACCAAACGAACCGACATCCGGCATATTTTTGAGCATGTTTCATGTTCCCCATACTTAGGCATCATTGTAGAGCCTTAAAAATGGTTTAACGGGCCTTAGATGTGTTGGAAATGGCATTTGGAAGTGCAGGGGCTAATTCTGTCAACAAGTGAAAGTTGTTGTTTGCTGATCAGGTCCTTACGGACCGTATGGCTGGACCCTTATGGTCCGTAAGCCATGCCCAGATGTAGAAACAGCTACAGACAGCCTGTTCCAGCCTGTTTCCAGCCTTTGCACATGGTATTTTCAATCCTTGGGGCTGCCCATTGTAATATAAAACAGTGGGTAAAGGTGTACGGTCCAGATTTGATCACGTTTATCGATGAACGATCTTAACGGTTCTGAAAAACCTATAAATACCCCACCTCTTTTCCTTCATAACCCACACTTGATCTTGAATTCTCTAAGTTGGGGACTTTGCTCCTCATACCTGAGAAATTAGGATCAACCCTCCTTACTTGGACCCTTTTGTAAGTCCCCTTTCATGCTTAGTTTAAATTTGTAGCGGTTATAGCCGAAAGGTCAAACGTTTCGATAAACGCTTTGACTTTTAAACGGCTAAGCCATGGTTCGCAACGAACATGGCTACGTGACCGTAATTAGGTAGGTGTTTAACCCTCAAAAGGGCACCTCCTAATTACCACGTTTACTTAGTTTAATTGTCGGGTCAAATAAAAGTCAAACGGGTTAGTTTTAAATAAAAATTCATAACTAATAATATAATAACCATAGAATCAGTTTTCTCACTTTAATAACTTGGTAAATATTAGTTGAACATGCCTAAGCATGATTCAACCCGACAATTCTAAGTGTAGGCTCGGTTTGGAACCGAAAGTCGCAAAAGTTGACTTTTGCTTTGACTTTCAGTTCTGACCCGAATTAGCTTAGTTTAATTATGCCTTAGGGTTCCTTTGTGACCATGTTATATGTTAGTATAACCTCCTGAAGTTATACTACTTGGTCCTTTAGAATTAGAGTTCATTACATGTTTCCATAATGCCTAAATGTTGACCATAATGCCCTTTTGATATTAAAACAAGATTTTTGAAAATGTGGAAGGACTAAAACCTTTATTACTGATTTATAAACATGTCCATAAAATTTCACATCAGTTCGTGGTCAAAAATAGGAGTTATGCGCAATAGCGTAAATTGAAAGCTTCTTTATTAATTAAACGGCAATTTCGGCATAAAGCCTATTTAAACTCAAATTTTGTCATCAAACCTTTTACCTACTGATATAATATAATATTTAGAGATTTTTGGAAATTTTTATAAAATTTTAATCTGATCATAACATAGAGTTATCGCATAGACTCGGTAATTGACGATAATGCCATTTTCACTAATAAAATGAGTTTTACACATCCTTTACATACCAAACCTTTTTCAACTGATTTTATATGGTAAATAAGTTATTTTAAACAGTAAAGGTTGATCAAAATCTCAGATTTCATTAATCAACCCGAATATCGCCAAATACCGACTTTTATGCGATTTAGGCGCATGGTATGGTTTAAAACCATATTGGGCACCTAAAGCTTGATACCTACTGATGTTATGAACAAATTTTTATACTTTAACAGTAAATAAAATTTTTGAACTCAGATTTCCAAAATTAACCCTTAAAGCATATGTGAAATGACCAAAATGCCCCTACAGTGCATAGTTTGGCCATAAATGATAAATTTCGCATATGTGAGATATTTTACTGATATAACTTATTAAAATAAATATATTTACTAATCATTCTAGACCAAAACCTCATATTATCATTTAACCTCTCTTATAACCTTTAAAATGACCAAAATACCCCTACGGGGCATAAATTGGTTTTAAATTCATTTTGGGCATAATGGAAGATAACCTACTGATATCACAACATCTTTAAGGCATATTAACTTATGGAACATGTTTATGACTCTTATGGTTACCCGTTACGCATGTTTCGCGTTCAGATCGGTTTATGTAACTAGTTTGCATAAATAACCAAAACGGGTCAAACCGTATCATTTTCACTTCAAAATCCAGAATGTGTTTAGTTTGCCCATATTATACAAGTCTCCAAACTTGTCGGGTCTAAATCACATTCTGAACCGGTCTGCGCTTAATCTTGCGTTTTGAACCGTAAACCCTTCCTTAAAACTAACCGGTCTAAGTTTCAACTTAAACAAGACCCGTTAGGAATCTAATAGGTTAATAAAACCTTCGTTCCAGATTAAGAGCCCCAGTAGAAGTACTTGTGCTTGTTGATTTGATATACGGCTGGGATTGAATTTATATTTAGCTCAGGTAAATACTTTTAACTTATTTTCCCTTATAAGGGCTTGGGATACGGTATTATAAAAATACCGCTTGGTCGGGTGTAGAAACCTTTTAATCGGAGATGATTAAATTGCATAATCCCGTTTTAATCTGTATTGATTGATAACAAATAACATTAGGGGTTAATGACCGTGTCCTGGATATCCTTGGCTCATTTAAAAAGTGAATGGCCATAACTTAAGCACAAGGTGTAGGCATAACACCTCCTGTTGCGTATGTAAAAGATATACTCACTCGTAAGGGTGTCTTCTTGTGAGTTATATTTATGGTGTGTCGATTAATCTTGACCGGCTTGTATTGTAAAATCACCGGCCCTAAATGTTGGACAAACATGTAAATCAGATACAAGATTTTTATTAATAAAATTGTCCCAAGTTATAAAAGAATTTTTGTGCCTCGTGCATTCAAATCAATTTTCTAAAACATTTTCAAAATGAGTCAGTTAATTGTATTTACCAGTGTAAACTGACGTATTTTCCAAAAAGGTTAAGTGACAGGTACTGTACGTAATTGGCTGGGAGCTCAGGGCGTTAATAGGGAATCTTGCAAGTTCTAGATGCCTGAAGTCTGTTGAATAGTTTTCTTTTATTTGATCCGGCTGTGGATCTTTTATATACCGTTTGTAATACTTTGATATTCTCATTCGGATATAATATAATTATCTTTTGCTTCCGCTGTGCTTTTAAATTTGTGTTGTTTGACTATGATGGTATCAACTACGTCACGATACTCCCCACCGGGCCCACCGGTAATACGTGGAAATATTGGGGTGTGACACAGCAGCAACAGGAGATTCTTCAAAGGTTGAGTCAGGTGGAGGAGGAGGTTCGGGAAGAGTGTAGGCAAAACCGAGGAATTTTCAAGGGTCTGGCGAGCTTAATCAAGGGGAAGACCAAAAAGGGTCATTAAATCCTTTATTTGTTTAATTGTATTTCTTTAATGTTTAATCAGTCCCTGCGTGGACATCTGTTTTTGTAACCAGTCCCTGCGAGGACTTGTATTTCCTGTTAGCCCATGCGTGGACATGTCTTTTCTGTTTAGCCCCTGCGTGGGCAAGTTATTTCAGTTAAAGTCCCGTTTAGGGCAAAATGTACTCCTTTTAAATTTAATGGCATGTTCTAATTTAAATTTCATTTTATCATTATATGCATAAATGTAAAATGTATGAAATAAATAAATAAATCCAAGATATGTCATTCCTTTTATAAGATCTGCCTTTAAATATTAAATAAGAATCTTAAAGGGTATAACCTAGCCTGCATGTCATTATAAGGTCTGGCCATGATGGTAAAACCTGTTTAAAAAGAGATTCAAATCCTTGTTAACATCTGAAAACATGTTAACAATCCTGGCTGATGTGATTCGTAAAAATCACACGTGTCATCCTTATATTGGGTTATTCAAAATCCTTCTTTATTATTTAAACATCCATTTGTGATGTAGGGCCCACGAGCCATAATTATTGTCATATAAGACAAAAGACAGTCGTAGCCTATAACTCCCTGTCAAGAAAGGTAATGAACTATGATTCAAACCTTAATACCTCGATTCTCTAAAAATCATGGTTTATAAATTAAATTTGTCCCTGTGACTTGGCCTTTTGTGCCATTATTATATTTAATTATAACTAAGGGTTATTAATGAAAAATCCTGAATGAAATGCTTAATAAATTAGCCAATATGGTTCTTTAATACCATGGTTAATAAATTAATAAGATGACAAATCTATTATAAACTTCTAAGAAGTCATTGTCATCATTTTATGTAGCAATCAAGCTACATGGCTGAGTCTGAAGAAGTCAACAGTCATCCAAGGGAGAATCATGATACCACCAAGATCAACGTAACTGGTGCGGAACTTCAAGCACTGATTGATAATGCTGTTACCAAGGCCATAGATAGCCAGTTTAATGAGTCAAGCGGTACTCGAAGTAGGACCTTATCAGTACCCCATTCTAAACCTAAGACTCACTCTGAGGCTCATAGTAAGCCACCCTCTAAACATAATGGATCAAGGAGGGATGGCGATCATCACTCCTCAAATCAACATAGTATTCCGTCGAAGAAGATTGAGCTCAAACGAGAACCACGTGGTAAGTCATGTACCTACAAATATTTCGTCTCCTGCAAGCCCAGGGATTTCACTGGGGAGAAAGGGGCTGTGGACTGCATGACATGGTTGGACGAAATGGATACCATGGTTGACATCAGTGGTTGCGCTGATAGGGATGTTGTGAAGTATGTGTCTCAGTCGTTTAAAGGAGAAGCACTAGCCTGGTGGAGGTCGCTAATCCAGGCTACTGGGAAGATCCCATTGTACAATCTGTCTTGGGATCAGTTTGTTGCACTCATCAAAGAGAATTACTGCCCTCAACATGAGGTCGAAAAGATTGAGTCCGACTTCTTATCTCTGGTAATGAAAAACCTAGACTATCAGGCTTACCTTACTAGCTTTAATACCATGTCTCGACTGGTTCCATATTTGGTAACACCGGAGCCCAAGCGAATAGCTCGTTTCATTGGGGGTTTAGCCCCAGAGATCAAGGCCAGTGTCAAGGCATCACAACCTGCTACTTTTAGGTCAGCAGCTGACCTATCTTTATCCCTTACCTTGGATGCGGTCAGGCTAAGATCGAATAAGAACTCGGAGGAAGGTAAGAGAAAACGTGAGGACGATAACTCACGACGGTCTGAGAAGAAGTTTAAGGGAACCACAGACCACAAGAAGAAGTTTGGGTCTGGCAAGGGTAGTCAGCAAGCAGATGAAAAGCCAAAGTGCAAAACCTACCAGAAACGTCACTTCGGAAAATGCAGGTTTGAATCCAAGTCTCAGTCAAAACCATCTGCATGTGGGTTATGCAAATCCAAGGAGCACAAGACGATAGAGTGCAAGAAGATAAAGGAAGCAACGTGCTATAACTGTAACGAGAAGGGGCACATCAAAACCAACTGCCCTAAATATGCCAAATAGCCTGAAGAAGTCAAGAAGACCAATGCAAGGGTCTTTCGAATGGATGCACGAGAAGCCGTTCAGGATGATAACGTGATCACAGGTACCTTTCTCGTCAATGATGTTTATGCAAGGGTATTATTTGATTCGGGTGCGGATAAGTCATTTGTAGATGATAAGTTTTGTAAGTTGTTGAATTTACCTGTTAAAACCCTTAGCGTGAAATATGAAGTAGAGTTGGCCGATGGTACCTTAGAAACTGCCTCAACTGTGCTAGATGGATGTTTTATATCCATTAGGAATCACTCCTTTCCATTATCCTTACTTCCTTTGAAATTAGCTGGTTTCGACATAGTAATAGGCATGGATTGGTTATATCATAACCAAGCCCAGATTGTTTGTAATAAGAAACAAGTGGTGATCAAGACTCCGTATGGTGAGCCGCTTACCATACAAGGAGATACTCAGTATGGGTTGCCTAAGCAAGTGTCTGTGCTTAAGGCATCAAGGTGTATGAAGAAAGGTTGTGTCATTTATATGGCACAAGTAACTATCGATGAACCAAAACCCAAGGTTGAAGACATCCCTATCATTTCTGAATATCCAGAGGTATTTCCCGAAGAAATACCTGGTTTACCCCCAGATAGGCAAGTGGAATTTAGAATTGACATTATACCTGGAGCAGCACCTGTTGCAAGAGGACCTTACCGATTAACCCTAACTGAGAAGAAGGAGTTGAGAACTCAGTTGGATGATTTGTTGGCAAAAGATTTATCAGGCCTAGCTCATCTCCTTGGGGAGCACCTATTCTGTTTGTTAAGAAGAAAGATGGATCAATGCGGTTGTGCATTGATTATCGTGAGCTAAACAAGGTTACATTCAAGAACAGATATCCATTGCCCAGGATCGACGATCTGTTCGATCAACTGCAAGGAGCAAGTTACTTCTCCAAGATTGACTTAAGGTCAGGCTATCATCAGCTGAAGGTTAGAGATGAAGATGTGCACAAGACTGCGTTTAGAACTCTCTATGGTCACTACGAGTTATTAGTGATGCCGTTCGGGCTCACTAATGCACCAGTAGCGTTCATGGACCTCATGAATCGCGCTTGCAAACCCTACTTGGACAAGTTTGTCATTGTCTTCATTGATGACATTCTTATTTATTCAAAGAATCAGGCTGACCATGAGAAGCACCTTCGGTGTATTCTTAAACTTCTTCAGCAAGAGAAGCTTTATGCTAAGTTCTCTAAATGCGAGTTTTGGCTTCGTGAAGACCAATTCCTTGGACATATGGTTAGTGAGCGTGGTATCCAGGTGGATCCCGCTAAGATTGAAGCTATCATGAATTGGCAAGAGCCGAAGACGCCCACAGAGATTCGCAGCTTCTTAGGTAGGGCAGGATACTACAGGCGTTTTATTGAAAAATTTTCAAGGATTGCAGGACCCCTAACTTCATTGACTAGAAATAATATTAAGTTCGATTGGGGTCCTAAGCAACAAGAATCCTTCGATATTCTTAAACAGAAGTTAAGCAATGCTCCTGTGTTGACATTGCCTGAAGGAATTGAAGAATTTGTAGTTTACTGCGACGCATCGCACACTGGCATGGGATGTGTAATAACTCTCACCAAAAGTCCTATTTCTTATTTTATATTACCCAATAGGAAATCCTAATTGAGACCCCCAAGTAATCCTGCATAACCCCTAAAATTTTCAGAACAATCGGAATCAGGATCAGGGCCCCTAAAACTCAGGGGGGGGGGGGTATTTCCTAATTAGTATTATCCTTACAGTTTGTTGTCAAATACGAATTTCGTCGAACCGTCAACTCACCCAGGCTAGTTGGACACGAGGCTACCCTATGCTAAAAGTGACCTGTCGCGCCACGCGCGGGAACCAGGTGTCCCTGGCGCGCCACGCGGGGGAACCAAAAACTCAGTATAAATGCAGGACATTGGCACTTGCATTTTGGCGTTCGTTCGATGTTAAAATTCAATTCCTACACCGAGATATCGTCTGTTTACTACAAAACACACACAATCACGAAATTCTGCCGTGATAACAGGGTAATAACTCGATCACTGTTACGATTTAATGTCCGATTGATAGAAACCAATCCAATGGATGTTTAAGTGCTGCTCAAACTTGGGTTATACTTTGTCATTCGTCGTGAATTCGATGGATGTTTAAGTATCGCACTTTGTCATTCGTTGTGAAGGTTTTGATCTCGTGAGTTGTCGTAAAAAGTTGGATTAAAGTTACTAACCTAGTTTTCGTGTGCATTGTTATTTGAATTAGGTTAACAAGGCTAATCAGTAGGCTAAATTCTGCCCGTTTAAATCTGCAATGTGAGTCATTCTCTTATTACTAAAATGCTTTACAAAACCCTAAATGTTTTCAAGGTTATAATTACAGGGATTAAGTCTGTATAGTCTTCAATTACAGCCGGTATGTGGGGTTTTGTATACATTACTTGATAACCGTCACCATTGGACAACGAGTTAGCCAATGGGTGATATGACCATAGTCACAGAAACGAGTCGAGTGACAAATACCGTTGGGTAATTGGTTGATATATAAACATTGTAATCGCTCTTAATACTGTATATTATAACAATGTGTCGTTTTGTGCAAAATGAGTGACTCGCCAGTATTTCCCGCTGATAAAACCTTTTTAAAACATGTTTCAGGTGATCTGTTGTGATCAAGGAAAAAGTGCCATGTAGCACTACAAGCTTGAGGATGTGGCTCAATAAAATGAATAAACATGTTTTTGTAAAATAGGGGTTTCCCAGTGAAATCGCCTTGATTGTAAATTACGGGGTTATCCCGAATAATTATGAAATAAGATAATCGGCATTTTCAAGTTTTAAACGATCCTGTTAATAATTCCGCTGCCAAATTAAATAAATACCACGGGATTTCTGTCCCGCGGCTCCTGGACCAGGGTCAAACCAGGCCGGGGGCCGTGACAGAAAAAGGTGGTATCAGAGCCACTGATTTAAGCCAATTAAGTATTTAGAAATACTTAATTTTTTCTGATTACCATTCTGTGATTATGTGTTTTTGTGTTATTTGACTATTTGTTAGTTTTCAGTATGGGTAAGCAAAGAATTTCAGACATCTATCGTCAACTAGATAGTTCATCAAAAGATAAGGGAACCTCATTTTCCTCAAGACACGCAGTCAATACGGAGGATGGAATATTTGTTCGTAAGGCACAGTTTGAGAAACCACTTACCACTAAGAAAAGAGGATGGATTATTAGAAAAAGCCAAGAGAAAATAAAGAAGTCACAACCAAAAGGAATAATGGTTAATAAGGAAACTCAGGAAATAGGCAATAACCCACCATGGGAAAATGAATTAGATGAACAGTGGGCAAATCTCTATATGTTAGCCACTACAGCAGTAAATGTTAACTTTTAATTAAGTTAAACTGCCAACACCCTGACCCAGTATTAGCTAGACTAAAATAAGTTACGAATGCATAACCACTAGTATATTTCGAATGTCAGTTGTAATTTGTAATATAGAGAAACGCAATATTTCGTTTTAATAATCATATTAGATAGTTACAATTAATCATTTTTCTGATTATCTTTTTGTGATTATGTGAAAATTTAACTTACAAAGTTTTAACCTAGAATTTTGTGTGTTTTCTGTAGGACCGGTTTTGACTCCGAAACGATTGCGAAACGAACGTGAAACGTGCGGAATTCATACACGAACGCGACCTAATACACGTGACGTAATATAACTGTGATTCTATTATAAATCTGATATTGTACAGCACCTTGAATCACAATGACAACACTTTCTCTCTCTAGATTCTCTCTCTAGATCTAGAAAGCTCTAAATGAAAAATGTAGCAAAAGTTCCTAATCTATGACATAATCTCCTATTTATAGTCCAAGGCATTTAATGAGATTTCTCATTATTACAATTATGCCACCTTGCCTTTTTGTCTAGATATTTCATTATAACGACTCGTTTTCTTCTTTTTCTTGCTACGGCTCGGATTGACGAAGGCTATAGACATAAATGCACTAACAGACTCCCCCTTGGATATTGCCGCAGTCAATCTCAATCATCGAGTCAAACTCGTAGCGTTTTTTTTTCTCTCTCTCTTTGAATCTTCTCGAACAGAATCCCGGTGGATCTGTCTTCAGCTTCAGCTTCTCCTTTCTGTAGACTCTTTTCTTCATCAGGCTCCCCCTTTCGTCAAGCTTCCGTGCTTTGGGATCGACACCTTGCTTTTCGATTACAAGCTCCCCCTTGCTTTGAGCTCGTCTTCAGACTCCCCCTTAGACTCAGCTTCCGGGATCGTAGTCTGGACTTTTTCCTGCAATCACTCATACATTCATAAGTAACAACATTTTAGACTACCAGATATCGTAATCTGACAATTCAATCTTCTCAAAATTACTTCTCATGAATTTGGCAGTTTCATCGAATCGTATCGGAAACTAGCTCTATAAAAATATAAGCATCCAACTCCCCCACAGTTAATCATCCAAGTCCAACTTAATGACCTTGGAGATATCACAAACTGTTTTTGAATTTTTAATTTTAAAACTTCAAGTTTCAAATGAATGAACTTGTTTTATTTTCAGAAACACGATCAGCTTACATAAATTTTGAAACTCGGCACTCAGACATCAGTTGTCGAAAATAAAGCAGAAATCAAAATGTTTTTGTATTTTCTGAAAATATAAAGCAGTAAAGAAATATGTACAAACATATTTATAGACAATATTTTTGTTTGAGTTTGCGTCAGAGGATCATATCAGTTTTTGACAAATCACAAGTACCGTTAAGCTTAGTTACACAATAAGAATTAAACAATTCACTTGGATTGTTGATATATTGGTCCACTTTAAATTCTCACACAATTTTCAATCTGTCCAGGATACGAATTAAGTGTTTTAGAGACTTAAACTTATACGTGTGTCCCACCTCTTGAATATACTCCCATATCCAGATCCCAATATTCAGTCTTACAGGTGATTATAACACAAATGATATCTGTAAGGGGTTAATAAACTATGAAGAATCATGAGAGCTCAGGTCAGAACTACCGTTCAGCAGAGAGATCATGACTCAACTTGGGTGTGTCCCCTTTAGAGGATCTTTTTTACAACAGCATTGCTAAGCAATTTTATTGTCTTATCATATATGCTGAGGGTGATGCTATATTTCAAGCATTTGTGGAAAGTATTATTCGAGGACTAGGTCAGAACTTCCATTCAGCAGAAGTCCCGGAATAATACCCCAGATATCACTGAGTATAAAGACCTAGTATATCAGAAAAAGGAATCTTTCAAACAAGATTTCAGGGGTTACCTATATATCCAAGTAGTGTTCCCCACGAAATAAGTAAGTAAAGATTTAGATTTATATCCCGAACAAACCTACTAAATGTGCAAAAACCTATCGGCACATCATCAGTGAGACTGTTTAACGCTATATAATCATTACAATTCTTTAGCATACTGTAACTGTCTACTGATGTACTATCATTTCCTCTTTTTACGCAAAAACTCAAATTTTTGAATTTTATCATGTTTTTGACTTTTTCAAAATTTTCAAATGTTTTTGTATTTTCTGACAATATTACTCCCCCTAAAATGCAAAACCATTTAAAGAAAATTTGACAACCAATACTGATAGCTTTGTCTCGCCATCCATTTTCTGCTTAAAGTGCTCTGATTTGCAGAAAATATACATACCCCCTTGATTTACAACACATTGATATTTTACAGTTTGAAAACTGTTTTTCAATCTGATGAAAGTAATCATGTTTGTTCAGCCGTGAGGGTTTCGACATATTCAATCAACACATATTTTTGTATTTTTCTATTTTTGACAGAAATTAAAAACAACCATATTTTTGGTTTTTCAAGTTTTTCAATTTTTAGGGTTTTTGAAATATTGTTTATTTATGTACATAAAGAAAATAAACATCCTGTTTCAACCAACACAAGATCCAGCAGCCTCCTCTCCTCGTTGTGCCAGGCTGCTCCAACTTCCATTCTCACAATCTTCAGATTTGTTGAGCACCTGCACATTCAAACTACTTGATTACTTGAACAATTTAGCCCAGGTCTGTTGAACCTTAGGCATTTCAACACAATAATTTTCATTCAATGCTGGAAATTTTGTGTCATTTTTCTCAAAAACTTTCGCAATTTTAACTTCAACTTTCTCATCTTTTACCAATTCAACATGTTTCTTAACACTCCATGTTTGACCTTTTGGTGTTCCTCGTTTGTAAAAATGTGAATCTTTTTGAACACTTTGATTTTGAACAACATTTTTTGGTTTCCAAAACTCTTGAGGTTTTGTCATATCAACAGTTATTTTCCAACTTTGAGTTGTTCTGACTCTGGGTGTGTGAGAATTCCAGGTCTGTCTAGAATCAAACCTATACGGGTTTGACTTCCAATTTTGATTCGAAACAAACTTGTTTGTGTTGTACCTCCAAGTTTGTTTTGAGTCAAATCTGGTTGACATTTGTCTCACATTCTCAGATTTTTGTTTCTCAGCATCAATCTTCTTTTTATCAACATCCACCGGTTTTAGATTAGAACACTTGCGTGCAAGATGTCCTTTTTAATCACATTTGAAACATGTTCTCATGGACACATCTTTGACCTGTGGTTGTTGCTTTTTCTTTTGAGCAAAGAACTCATCATTAGACTGTCTCATTTTGAGTTCTTTTTCTTTTTCTAAACTGTCTCCTTGAACAAAACTCATTTTTGTCTGAAAATTCGACGTCTCATTTTTGTTTCGATTTTGTTTCTTCTTATAACCCAAACCAGCCTTCATGTTCTTCTTTTTGAAACCAGGTTTGTTATACGAACCTTTACGACTCTTACCAACAAACTTTGAAATTTCAGACTTCTCAATCTCAACCATTTTGAAAACTTTATCAACTTTTTCTGAAATCACATTCTGAATCGGGAAAACAACATCTAAGAACAATTTGTCCGATCCAATCATGGTATAAACCAATCCTTTTGAATCATCATTCAAACTTTTCTCGGATTTTGTGTTTTTCAGATATCCATCATGAAGATTTCCTTCATCTTCATCCTGTGATTCAGATTTACCTGTATCAACCGACTCTTCTTTCAACACACTTTCAACGACTTTACCTACCACCTCTGAATCATGAGAATCATCAGATTTGGAATAGGTTATGTCAATGTTGTCTGGCAATTGGTCTACCATGTTGAAAGCTTTTTCGACCTTTTCCTCATCATAAAATGCAAATTTTCCCGGTGGTGGAACTTGATGAAACTCTGAGCCAATGCCTTTCTTATTCTGCTCAGACTCACCATCTCCCGGTTTTATATTGAAAATTCTTTCAAGCACATATGACGACACCTGATAACTCTTTAATTTGTTGTTATCCTGTTCTAAATCAGCAATCTGTCGCTTTAACTTAGCAACATCCTCAATATAGGAATTAACAACATCTTGTTTTATAGCATACATTCGTTTAAGTTCTTTGGTTGTTTCAGACAGATAATTCATTCTTGATTGAGCATATTTCATTTTGTCTTTTACTTTATCATATGACTCTTTTGTAATGTGATATGATAATTTCATTGAGTCATATTCCTTTTTCATTTCTTGACAAGCAATTTCTTTTTGTTCACATTCATTTGTCATTTTCAAAACATTCTCTTTCAAAACTTCATTTTCCTTTTCTAATTTGTTACATAGTTTTTCATCATTTTCTTTAAAAACTTTTTCTTTTTCTAGCATTTCTTTGCATCTTTCTTTGAAAATCTTTTCAATTTTTGTGAACTCAAGATCTCTTGTTCTAAATTGCTCATCTTTTTCAGTACAAGCTCTGCAAGATTCCATGCATTTCTTGCACTGATCAATCAGTTTCAAGTTTTCAGAATCAGAATTTACCTCAGTGATTGACACTTCGGTATTTTCTTTAAAAACTTTTTCTTTTTCTAGCATTTCTTTGCATTTTTCTTTGAAAATCTTTTCAATTTTTGTGAACTCAAGATCTCTTGTTCTAAATTGCTCATCTTTTTCAGTACAAGCTCTGCAAGATTCCATGCATTTCTTGCACTGATCAATCAGTTTCAAGTTTTCAGAATCAGAATTTACCTCAGTGATTGACACTTCGGTGTTTTCAGCAATCTCTGTCTGCTCATCAACATTTTGCTTTTCTTCAACACCGACTTCATCACCAACATTATCAGCTTCCTCATTCTCATTCTTTTCTCCTTTTTCTTCTTTCTTCACCTCTTCTTCAATCTGCTGTTCTTCAGTAACAGCTTTCTCAACCTCTTCATTCACAACAACTTCTTCACTTTTGATTTCCTTCACAGCTTCAACTTCAATAGTTTCTGCTTTAACCTCTTCAGCAACTTTCTTCAGATTGTTCACCATTTCTTCAACATTCTTCTTCATTCTCTCCTCATCCCTTTTTCTCAGACACGATAGCATAGCATCTCTGATCTCCTTTTCAAATCTCTTAGCGTATGTGTCATCTTTCAATACATTTCTATAATATTCAGCTCTCAACGGGACTTTGAGAAGAACATCATCGAAGATTATGTCTTTCTTGGGAACAACCGGTTCTCCTTCTCTGTTATAATAGCATTCTCTCTTTTTATCCCATATTTTGCTACCGACAGCCATCTCATACTCCTCCTGCATGTCATCCATTCTGTTGTAGACCACGTTTCTTTCTCTGTAGGTCTTCTCACTCAAGATCTCTTCTCGAGTTTTCTCTTTGATCTCAACTTTTTCTTCATGGACTTCAGTAGTGTCTTTGTCTTTGTTTTCATCTTGAATCTCAGCAACAAAAACAAACTTTCTTTCTTCTGTCATAGCTCTCCCATTAGCTGTTTTACGAACATTCTCTAAACGATCTTCTTCTGGACAAACTGTGCTCCAGTCAAATCCTTCATCGGGATAGATTACTGCATATGCTCTTGACTTTTCTTTTGGTTTATCTTCAATCAACTTTGGCTCTTCTCTGCTTCGATGGCAGATTGCCTTTTGATAATAGTCATCGTTGAAAGGACGTTCACTTCCTTCAGCAACTTCAGAGTTTCTGCATTCTCTTTTGAAATGACCCTTTTGCCTACATCTGAAGCAGGTCACTTTGGATTTGTCAAATCCAAGCTTTGTTGAAGCACCTCCAAGCGATTGTTTCCCGGTAATCTCCATGTACCTCTGAGCTCTGCGAATACAACTAGCTAAACACCAATGGATGTCAATGAGCTCCATTTCTTCCGGATCAATCTGGTCGTAATCTTCTTTGGTCAATTCGGAGTTTCCAATTTTGCCAGCTACAAGACCTTCATATGACTCCAGAACAGATGCAAGAAAACTCATTTGCTGCTTCGCTGCATTTATGCTCATTGCAGGAGAATTCTTCAGTTTAAGAGCAATGTTGCACAGAATTTCTTCAGATTCATCATAATTTGTCTTTGAAGATGAATGATATCCAGAATAATGACTTGTTGACGTTTTTGGTGGTTCTTTCATCTTTTCACCACTAAATGCTGTTTTTGGTGAACCAACGCCTTTATCAGAAGGCACACTGCCTTTGTAGTACAAGCCAACGTTCTGTTGATGTGAAGAATCAGTCATCTTGTTTTGCTTTTGTAGCTCCAGATCATGACTTTCAATCTTTTCAAACAAAGCATCAAGAGTAATTGTATCATACAAAGCATCATTTTTCAAAATAAAAACAAACGTTTGCCACTGATCAGCTCGTGGTAACGCTTCAATTACTTTATCTATAAGTTCCTCTCTTGTTTTATTTATCTCTAATCTCTCCAATTCAATTTTAAGATGACAGAATCTCTCAATCATTTGTCTCACTGTCTCTGCTTTAATATTATCAAATAGATCAAATTCTTTCTTTAATAAAGCGATTTTGTTCTTTTTAATCTATTTACCCCCCTCAGCTTTAACTCGTAAAGCTTCCCAAACAGATTTAGATGACCCTTCATGAGTTAGTAAAGCAAAAATATCATTTCTGATTGCTAACTGAATCAATGCTATCATTCTCTATTCAGCTCCGTATTCAGCTTTATCTTCTCTGGAAAACTTCTTGAATACAAGATCTTCGCCTTTATCATCTTTTGGTTTTTCATATCCATATTCCAGATAGAACCAGCTTTCATGAGCATACGCTTTCGCCCAGTTGATGAAACGTTCTTTCCACCAGGTATAATCTTCAATGCTTTCCAGAGTTGGTGGCTTTGAGTGAGTTCCGTAAAAGTTATCGTGCTTGATGTTCTCATTGAGCGCCTTAGTGATGGTTTTTGGTGTAACATTTGCAACCTCGGACGATTCGGATGTAAATGCGTTGAAAAACGTGTTGTAGAATTCCTCAGCCATGATGTAAACCTTGAATCACACAAACAAACAAAATCAGTTCAAACACTATCAAACAACTGAATTAAAATAATACTCGAACTGGTGAATTTTCTGTGCGGACTGAAAGTTGACAGACTGTGCGGACTGAAAGTTGACAGACTGTGCGGACTGAGATTTAAGTTGTCAAACCGTATGAAGTGCTATGACCCGGATCAAATTCAAATCACCTTTTCCAATGACCTGACAAGGTTCAAATGAACTGGAACAAACAACTTGAAATCTTATGTTTTTATTTATAACTCCTGACACCCGTTGACTTGATTGGATTTGATAGGGCCGCACCCACTAACCCAACAACATAATTGGACCGCCAATTTCCACTAAACCAATACTGATTGAACCGATATTTTGGTTGTAAAAATATGATAGGGCCGAAAATACCACTAAAAAAATCACATGTAATATCCACTAAACCGACAATTTCACATGCTCTCTTTATTAAAAATGACCGACAATTTCTAAATCACAATTCAATTTCTCATGCTGTACTGATACAACAACACCTTTTAATGAACAATTTGAAACAAACAAACGACTTGATATAATTTGCCTATTAAATGACTGACAAAACACGTGATCACTGAGTTGAATCTTATCAAATTTAGGCTGCCAATACTTTGTTTCACATGAACTGACACACACAATTATGATTTCTCACAAGATATAATTGTTCAATCGGTACACGTATTTTCAAGCAAACTCCAATATATCAAGCGAAAGGGTGTGTCTCGCTTCAGATTGCCATGTGTTTCAAGCGATAGGGTAAATGTTCAAGCGAGAGACTGATTTTCAAGCGATATGGTATAGTTCGGTCAAGCGAAACCCATTTTAAAGTACTTTTTCAAGCGAAACCAACATATCTCTCAAGCGAAACCTCAGATTTTCAAGCGAAAGCCTTAATATTCAAGCGAAAGCCTGTATTTCCAAGCGAAAGCCAGCTGTTAATCACGAAATCGGACCTAAAAACTCAGATTTCTCCTAAACGGCTAGGAATTAGGATCTGAAACTTGGTAGGGTTGTAGATCAGATGTTTTCGCACAACATATCAAAAAATCAGACGATTTGGACCATAAAAACCCGTTCAATTTGACGATTTTCAGTGAAAAACGTGATAAAAATGAAAAAGATGAAGAAATAGATGAAATCCGGATCTGAATCTGATGATTTTCTGCGTGTAATCATGTGAAAGATCAGTGCAATCGAGCTCCTGCTCTGATACCACTTGTAGGACCGGTTTTAACTCCGAAACGATTGCGAAACGAACGTGAAACGTGCGGAATTCGTACACGAACACGACCTAATACACGTGACGTAATATAACTGTGATTCTATTATAAATCTGATATTGTACAGCACCTTGAATCACAATGACAACACTTTCTCTCTCTAGATTCTCTCTCTAGATCTAGAAAGCTCCAAATGACAAATGTAGCAAAAGTTCCTAATCTATGACATAATCTCCTATTTATAGTCCAAGGCATTTAATGAGATTTCTCATTATTACAATTATGCCACCTTGCCTTTTTGTCTAGATATTTCATTATAACGACTCGTTTTCTTCTTTTTCTTGCTACGGCTCGGATTGACGAAGGCTATAGACATAAATGCACTAACATTTTCTTCATATATGCTAAACAGCATGAATGAGTTGTCTGAAGCTCTTAAGAATCTCAATCTCTATTCTGTAAAGGTGGAAGTCTCCAGAGACTTTACTGGTTATTGTGGCGACAATGAGGAGGAACATATGGAATTTCAAGCCCAACCTCCAGAGAAACCCAAACCGAAAAAGAAAAGAAAATTCGTGGGCTGGAGCCGTGTGCGTAGGAAGAAACCAGCAACAAAGAAAGTTGTAAAGACTGAGGATCCCAAAGATAAAGGCAAAGGAATAGAAATTGGAGAGAGTTCCAGGCAAGACCAGGAAATGCTATCCTGGGAAGAGATGGATCATAAACTGGCACTTAGTGACCTCATCGGACTTGCCGATGAAAACCTCTTCAGTTACCCAGCTAAAGCTCAACTTCCAGTTAATCTGGAACCTGCCATCCCAGATCCCATTATCCACCCCCGACCTCTACTAGAAGAGCTAGAAGAATGGTAGACTACCGACTGGCAGTTTCAGAATCTCCTCAATAACCCTAATACCTTTTCCCCCCAGTTCGATCCGGAGCCTCCACTACACCCACCTATGAGCACCGAGAACCTGACTGAACTCCGCCATTATGGCGAGGAGTTGGTGGACGCAGGAAACAGAATCTGGGAAGTAGGGGAGAGGATATCTTGGAAGTACGACGAGAGGGAACTTCGTTTCTAAGATGCCAAGGATGGGATGATTGTGGTTGTATGGTTATAGGAATATATGTTTAATAATAATATAATAATAAAAATATAATCCTGTAAAATAACTAAAAATAAAACTTTTGTAAGATACCGGGTGTGTACGGAAGCATACTACCAGATATAAAAACGGAAGTCGAAAAATCGACAATTTTGGCTAATTGTGTTGATGTGATTATGTGCAATTATTTTATTGTGTAATTGTTATTTATCTTGTGAAAGTAACTTATATATATTAATTACCAGATGGCACACGCTGGTAATGAACAAGTTAACGAAGGTAATCAATCCGAGCAACACAATGAAGATCAATTTTTAAATAGGTAAGATATAGAGAACATCGTAGCTCAAGGGATAGCCAATGCTATTCCAACAATTCTTGCTGCTGCCCGAAATCCAATTGAACCTCAACAGATTATTCCTAGAAAACGTACTCATGAAGACAACTTCAGTAATAGCATAAATGGAGGCGGTAACATTAATAATAATGATAATGATGTACCGCAAGCCCCAATTCTCAAAAGAATGAAAGCTGCAACGCCTGGTTGCACTTACAAGGAATTCCTTGCCTGTAAACCCGTTGAATTTGCAGGCAATGAAGGGGCGACTGTGGCGCTGCGTTGGTTAGAGAAAACCGAGGCAGTAATTAAAATAAGTAAATGTGCCGAGGGAGATAAAGTCATGTATGCTTCTCACCTTTTCAAGGAAGAAGCATTAGAATGGTGGAATACGGTATTACAAGCCTAGGGAAGTGACCTGGCTTATGCCATGAGTTGGGAGGAGTTTAAGCGTCTGGTGGAAAGAAAATTCTGCCCAGAATATGAAAAAGAGCAAATGGCGAATAAATTCCTAAACCACCGAATGGTGAATGTTGATTGCCGAGGGTATACTTCGAAATTTTTCGAATATGCTCGAATCGTGCCTACTCTGGCTTCGCCAGAACCGGTACTTATTTCTCGCTACATCTGGGGTTTAATTAGCGAGATCCGTGATATTGTCAAAGCCGCGAGACCCCGCACGATCGATGATGCGGTGGAATTAGCCAACACTTTGACCGACAGACTGGTGCGTACGCGAGAAGAAAATAAGAAGAAGGAATTGGCTCAGAAAATTACTCAAGGATTTCGTGAGGGTAATAATAGCAATTTCAAGAAGAGAGGAACGGGGCAATCTTCTACTCCGCCGTTCTGCAGGAACTGCAGAAAGAAACATTTTGGAAAATGTAATGAACCCTGCAACTTTTGTAAAGTTGTAGGACATCGTGAGGAAGATTGCAGAAAGAAAACAAGGGTCTGCTATAACTGTGGAGAAGCTGGGCATTTCAAACCAGAATGTCCTAAATTGGTCAAACCAGCAGACAACAAAGCCAAACCGGCAGACGGAGCTACCAAGAAGAACGTAAGAGCCTTTCAGTTGACCACACAAGAAGCCGAACTGATTCCTGACGTAATAGCTGGTACGTTCTTGGTTCACAATGTGTATGCGAAAGTATTATTTGACTCTGGTGCAAACCAAAGTTTTATAAATACTTCATTCTACCAAGCTCTTAAGCTACCCTTAACAAAACTTAGGCAAGTTTTTACAGTCGAAACGGCAGACGGGAACTCTGTTAATATAGATACAGTTTTGCAAAAAGAAAATATAGAACTTTTAGGTCATAAATTTTCTGCAAACCTATTACCCATGAATTTAGCTGGATTCAATGTCGTATTAGGAATGGATTGGTTAGTAGCCAACCATGCTCGAATCCTTTGTGATAAGAACTCCATAGAAATTCGTGCACCCACAGGAGAAGTAATCATGGTTACAGGAGATAAGCCGCAAAAACCCATGAAATTCATTTCAATAATGAAAGTTGCTAGTTATGAACGAAAACAAGGAATAGTGTATATGATTTCGGTAATCATTAGCACTAAGGGTAAGGAACTTAAGGAAATTCCTATAGTCTCAGAATACCCAGACGTATTCCCAGAAGAGTTACCAGGATTACCACCAGATAGGGAAGTAGAATTTAGAATTCATTTGATTCCTGGAACTACACCCGTAGCAAAGGCACCTTATCGTTTAGCACCCACTGAAATGCTAGAACTGAAAAAGCAATTAGATGAATTGCTCAGTAAAGGATTTATACAACCTAGTTCATCCCCTTGGGGAGCACCAGTGTTGTTCGTAAAGAAAAAGGATGGTTCGATGCGAATGTGTATCGATTATAGGGAATTGAATAAGGTTACAATTAAGAATCGATATCCATTGCTAGGATTGATGATCTTTTCGATCAACTACAAGGAGCTAGATATTTTTCTAAGATAGATTTACGCTCCGGATATCATCAATTAAAGGTACAAGAAGAAGACATACCTAAAACTGCTTTTAGAACTAGGTATGGTCATTACGAGTTTACAGTCATGCCATTTGGACTAACAAATGCTCCTGCAGCATTTATGGACATGATGAATAGGATCTGTAAACCGTACTTGGATAAATTTGTAATTGTATTCATAGACGATATACTTATTTATTCCAAAAGTCAGGAAGAGCATTGTGAGCACCTGCATGCACTCTTAACTTTGTTAAGAAAAGAGAAGCTTTATGCCAAATTCTCAAAGTGTGAATTTTGGCTACAGAAGGTGCAATTTTTAGGACACATGGTGAATCACGAAGGTATTCACGTAGATCCTGCTAAGATAGAAGCAATCACCAAGTGGAAAGTCCCGCAATCAGCTACATAAGTTAGAAGTTTTCTAGGATTAGCTGGATACTATAGGCGCTTTATTAAGGATTTTTCCAAGATAGTTGTGCCATTAACTAAGCTAACCTGTAAAGCAGTTAAGTTTGAATGGGGACCGAAGCAAGAAGAGGCTTTTAGGATTTTGAAACAAAAATAAAACCAACACCCCGATTCTTGCTTTACCAGAAGGAACAGAAGATTTTGAAGTTTACTGTGATGCTTCTAAGCTAGGATTAGGATGTGTGCTAATGCAACGCAAAAAGGTAATTGCGTATGCATCAAGGCAATTGAAAAAGCACGAGGAAAATTATACGACTCATGACTTAGAATTAGGGTCGATAATTTTTGCCCTTAAGATTTGGAGACACTATCTGTATGGAAGTAAGTTTACAGTTTATACAGATCATAAAAGCTTAAAGTACATATTTGGGCAAAAAGAATTGAATATGAGACAAAGAAGATGGATGGAAATTCTAAGTGACTACGACTGTAATATTCAATATCACGAAGGGAAAGCAAACGTAGTTGCAGATGCTTTAAGTCGTAAGTATCACGAAAAGCAAAAGCGAGTTCGTGCTCTTAGATTAAATCTACAGTTAGATTTAATGGAATAAATAAAGATTGTTCAAGAAACAGCAATCAAGGATGATACTGAAGGAATAAAAGGAAGAATAAAGGAATTAGAGCAAGGAGCTAATGGAATTTGGAGATTCCACAAGAAAAGAATTTGGGTTCCTAAACAAGGAGAATTAAGATATAAGATTTTAGAAGAAGCCCATAAATCTAGGTATACCATGCACCCGGGAAACAATAAAATGTACCAAGATTTAAGAAATAATTTCTGGTGGATAGGAATGAAAAAGTACATAGCTAGATATGTATCTAAGTGTCTAACCTGTTCACAAGTTAAGGCAGAACACCAGAAACCCTCAGGTCTACTCCAACAATTAGAAATGCCTGTATGGAAATGGGAGCTCATAACAATGGATTTTGTTACTAAGTTACCCAAAACCAGAAAAGGTAATGATGCGATTTGGGTAATTGTGGATCGATTAACCTAATCAGCTCACTTTCTACCTATGAAGGAAACCTTTAGCATGGAAAGGTTGGCAAATGTAAGGACCTTCAAAAATGTCCCAAACCAACCCGTAAGTGCAAACCCGGACCCCTGAAACCCTAACGTACAGGAAAAATCAAGAAATCAAGAATAATGGTCTTCAGTCGGGCCGCGTGAAGGATGACCAGACCCTTACGCGGGCCGCGTCAACCCTAAGTTGATTGGATAAGCGTTCCCGATCCACGTGTCACCCACGTGGCACACCTACTCGTGACCCAGCAAGCCTACGCGTAGACTAGACCCTCTCGCGGGCCGCGTAAAGATTGAGTATGGGCTCACGCGGGCCGCGTGAGACCCAAATTTCACCTATAAATAGAGCGGGTCATGAGCAGTTCACTGGTGTCGATGAAAACTTTCAAAAACGAAATTCTACTGCTATAATTCGAATTTCACTTTCAAATTAGTGGGGTGCTGCTACGATACTGGGTATTAACTCGATCGCTGCTACGATTCAATGTCTGATCGATTGAAACTATCCGATGAATGTTTAAGTGCTGCTCAAATTAGGGTTATACTTTGTCATTCGTCGTGAATTCGACGGATGTTTAAGTATTGCACTTTATCATTCGTCGTGAGGGTTTTAATCTCGTGAGTTATCGTAAATGTTGTATTAGTTACTGACCTAGTTTGTGTGCATTGTTATTTTAATTTGGTTACAAGGCTAATCAGTAGGCTAAACTCTGCTCGTTTAAATCTGCAATGTGAATCATTCTCTTTTTATCAAATTACTTTACAAAACCCTAAAATGTTTTCAAGGTTATAATTACAGGGATTAAGTCTTTGTAGTCTTCAATTACAGCCGGTATGTGGGGTTTTTTATACATTACTTGATAACCGTCACCATTGGACAACGGGTTAGCCAATGGGTGATATGACCATAGTCACAGAAACGAGTCGAGTGACAAATACCGTTGGGTAATTGGTTGATATATAAACATTGTAATCGCTCTTAATACTGTATATTATAACAATGCATCGTTTTGTACAAAAATGAATGAACTCACCAGTATTTCCTGCTGACCAAACCTTTTTAAAACGCGTTTCAGGTAATGACAGTAGATTGGAATATGAGTGATGATACGGCACCGAAAGGCTTAAAGACGTGGCTTATTTTATCAATTAAATTAAATTAAGAAAACATGGTTTCATATATTCGGGTTTATCCCTTATTAAAGCTACCGTTGTAAAACATGGATATTATCCCATCTGTTTAATAAATAAAATCCGGTGTTTTCTAAACTCTGATATTTTTCCTAACTCACGGTCCTGATGAAATTTCCGCTGCAATACTTTTCAAAATAATCACCGGTACCACTTGGCTGCTCGCGGCTCCCGATTCCGTCCAGGGTGGGGTCGGGGGTCGTGACAGAAGGTGGAATCAGAGCTAAGCCACATGTTTAAGCAATTGGGTGTTGTAATAATACCTAAACTTAAACGAAAGAGTTAGGAAATTGTTATTAACTGGTAGCACCCAGGATAGTATTTAGCCTTGAACCTAAGAAAGATGCCTTAGTATAAGCTTCGAGATAAGCTAATTACTTGCGTAAATAAAGTGCAATGGGTGTTGGTATGCCGTGAGGATGATGACTAGAACGTTGTAAGTATGGTAAATAAGCAATAACACTTGGCCACTGTTATTTCTTATTTATTGGTACTACTTGGTTCTGGAATATGATCCATCATGTGAATACTAATTACCTTGTTCCTTGATAAAAGCTCTAACAAAAGACTCATTTTTAATCATGAATTAAGAAGATTCTATTTATGGGAAATACAAATTACCTCTCTGGCGAGAACCGGGTAAGATGGGGTATAGGATATGTCAAACAAGTGACAGAATTCCCTAAATAGTATCATGGCCTGATGTCTGGCTTGTCTTTGGAAATATGAATCTGTTAAATACATTGACCTTATGAATGGTATGTATATTACAGTATGTGAAATATATGATTATATAGATATGTATATCTATAAGGAAATCCAAAAACCATACGGATTAAAAATTTAAAACACAAGCATGTGTGTCAATGATAATTCTAGATTTCTTTATTAGGAATCTCTTGTATACATCTATAATTCCGATATCGAACATTATTTCGTTTGATCATCTGTCTCTTAACTCGTGCGACAAGATGAACGATGTGAACCCTTAAAGTTGGGACGCCATCAAAAGTATAAGAATTCACTCTGCGTTACCTTAGATTATTAACACATTAGGAAAAGTTGTGCTAGGTACAAAACATCTTAAAACCTACGCTAATGAGAATAATTTTACTTTCCTTAAGAACTCTTGCGAAGATAAGAGTAACCGCGACTAGATGCACCTACAAAGACTCTCTTCACCTATAAAGATTTCCAGTAATAAAGAAGCTGTTACGAAATACATAGACTTCAAAGGACTAAAGTTGTCCAAACCATTAGTATGTATGTTAAGAAAAATGAAGTAAGGTATGCTTCAAAATTTAGACATTTAGATAGTGAAACCCGATCTTCGAAACACAGGATCAAAACATATGCCATGAAATGGAAAGAATGAAAAGAACTGACAGAAAGGAATTCCTGTCTGCTTCATAAAAAGAAATAACATGGAAATGATGATTCCAGAGGTGGTTGCTGACTTAGGTTAGGTTTGCAAGCCAACCGGAGAAGTAACCACAAGGAGGCAAGACAAATCAGCCGACAAAGTTCGTCTCTGTGAGGAAAGCTGCGAGTTATGCAGGGAAGTAAGACATGGCGTATATGGTCTCGGAGTTCATTAACACTAGAGGCATGGAACTGAAAGAAATTCCAAACGACGTTTCCCAGAGAATCTACTTAGACTATCACCCGATCGTGAGAAAACTTAGAATTCATCCGAGACTAGGAACAACACCGATTGTTATATCACAAAGTTAAAACTAATGTAGTAATTAATACTTTAAGTCATAAGTCTCATAGGAAGCCGAATCAAGTACGTGCTCTTAGATTAAATTGTGGATAGATTTAATGAAATAATTAAAGAGTACCCAAGAAACAGCAATAAAAAATGATGCTTGGAGATTCCATAAGAAAAGAATTTAGGTACTAAATCAAGGAAACCTATGAGAAGGAATTCTCGAAGGAGCTCATAAAACTAAATATTTGTTGCATCGTGTAAGTGATATGAGGTATCAAGAGTTTTATAAATTACTGATAGATAGCAAGTTATGCCTCTAAGTATTTAATCTGTTAGCAAGTTAAAGCTGAACGTTAGAAACCTTTAGGTTGAGTTCAATAATTAGAAATGTCAGTATGGGAATGGGATTGATAACAAATGGATATTGTTATCAAATTACCCAACATAAGAAAATGTAAACTACACAATCTGGGTGATTGTGAATCAACTAACCAAGTCTGCTCAATCCCTACCAATAAAGAAAACCCTTTAGTATAAGACACTTAGTTAAGTTATATGAGGACGAAATAGTCTCATTACATAGAATCCCGTTATCTATTACATATAATCAAGGTAGTCACATTACTTCTCATTTATGGGGAAATTTTAACCCGACTTATTTTGAGCTGTATGAAGGAACACTGCAAACATAGAAAGACATGCTAAGTGCATGTGCGATAAATAGGACTATCAGTTATCACTCATAAGATTTTTTATAATTAGCCTACAAGTATTAGTGTTACCCATTTGAAGCACCTTATGGATGAAGATATCATCCAGTATGTTAGACATACCTATGAGAAAAGCAACTAGCAGGCCATGAGATCGGCAAACCATTGAAATTTAAATCAGAGAAAAGATATCACTAAAAGTCTCTCTCTGTTTAAAGGAAAGACTAAAAACGGCTCGAGATTGCCATAAAAGTTATGCCGATAATCGACGCAAACCACTAGAGTTCCAAGTTGGAGATAAGGTACTCTTAAAGGTATCTCCTTGGAAAGGAGTAGTTCGGTTCGGTCAGAAAGGAAAGTTAAGTCCAAGATATGTAGGACCATTTCCAGTAATCCAACGTATAGGACCAGTCGCTTATCGCTTACAACTACCAGAAGAATTAGCTGGAGTACATGATGTATTTCATATATCCAACCTCAAGAAATGTCTATCTGATGAATCACTGGTAGTACCTCTTCAAGATGTAGAGGTAAATGAAAAGTTAAAATTTGTTGAGAAACCACTTCAGATAGAAGACAGAAAGATCAAGTTTCTCAAGCACAAAAGACTGATACTGGTCAAAGTCAAATGGGATTCAAAGAGAGGACCCGAGTACACTTGGGAGCTAGAATCGGAAATGAAAAGAAAGTATCCTCACTTATTTCAATAAATCTCGAGGACGAGATTTTAAATAAGGTGGGGAGAATGTAAGGACCTTCAAAAATGTCCCAAACCAACCCGTAAGTGCAAACCCGGTGTCACACCCCTGATTTCCACGTGTCACCGGTGGGCCCGGTGGGGAGTATCGTGACGTGGTTGGCAACATAATAGTCAAACAACACAATATATAAATATGCACAGCAGAAGCAAATGAAAGATATAATTCAACCGAATATAATATTGTAATATCGTGTATCACAACAGTCGATTGTTTATCCACAGATGGATCGAAAATAACATGGAAACAATAGTTCAACAGACTTTAGGCATCTTAAGCTTGCGAGACTTCTATTGATGCTAAGGAGAAATCCCAGCCAATTACGCTTAGTACCTGCATTTAATCTTTTTGGGAAAATACGTCAGTTTACACTGGTAAATACAATCAACTGACTCATTTTGGAAAATGGTTAAAAATTGATTTGGATGCACGTGGCATAAACATTTTATAACTTGGGAGAATTATTTAAATATATAATCTTGTGAACGAATTACATGTTCCTTATGCGTTCAGTAGCCCGGATCGTGTCCGGGTTAAAGATCAATAGACACACCACATTATTCTTTTGTGCACTGACGGGTGTACGCCTACACCCCGCGCTTAAGTCGTGGCCATTTCGTAAAATGATGCCAAGGATATCCGGGACATGGTCATTAACCCCCCAAAGGCTTTTAAGTAAACAAAACTGTTTAAACGGGCCGATCAAATTATTCAATTAACCACCCAACGATGGAAGATTTGATGCCCGACCAAGCGGTATTTTATATACCGTAACCCAAGCCCGTATAGGGAAAATAAGTTAAAAGTATTTACCTGAGCAAAGTAATAATCACAATAAGCAAATGCAAGTAGCTTTTACCAGTTCTCCTAATCTGGAACGAAGGTTTATAATAACCTATTAGAATCCTAACGGGTCTTTAGTTAAGCTTAAGCTTAGACCGGTTAGTTTCAAATATATGGTTCGTACGCACGATTAAGCAAAGACCGGATAGAATGTGATTTAGACTTGACATGTTCGGAGACTTGTCTTATATGGGTATTTCACACACATTCTGGATTTTGAGATAAAACCGATAAGGTTTGACCCGTTTCGGCTAATTTATGTAAACTAGTTACATAAACCGAACCGAACGCGTAATAAGCGCAACGGGTATCTATAAGAGCCATATACAGGTTTCCTAAGTTAATATGCTTCAAATATGTTGTGACATCAGTAAGATGTCTTTTATTATGCCCGAAACGAGTTTAAACACAAACTATGCCCCGTAGGGGTAGTTTGGTCATTTAAGAGGTTATAAAAGAGTTTAAGTATTTACCCGAGTTACAGGTCTGATATAATCCGCAAAAATACTTAGTTTACTAAGTTATAACAGTAGGGTAAAGTATATATGTGAAATTTATCAATTATAACCAAACTATGCACCGTAGGGGCATTTTGGTAATTTCACATAAGCCGTAAAGCTCAAAACTGAAGTCTGAGTTTAACAACCTTTGCTTACTGTTAAACTATTATACTTTACCTAAAATATCAGTAGGTATCACCCTTGTATGTTTAAAATAGTCTTAGTACATACTATGCGCTAAAAACGCTTAATAAGGCGATTAGGAGCCATTTCCGGGTTCTATACATAAAGCTGATATCTTTATTATTCTAGAAGGCTTAAAATAATTTATTTATCATATGTGATCAGTAGCAAAAGGTTTGGAGTCAATTAGATATGTAAAACTCATTTTATGGCCCGTAAGGGCAAAACCGACAACTACCGGATTAAGCCTACAACTATAAGTTATGCTCAGCCTAAAATTAATTAAAAATCTTCAAAAATCCCAAAATAATATATTACATCAGTGGGTAATAAGTTTGATATCAAAAAGTGAGTTTGAATAGGCTATACGCTAATTACGCCGTTTAGTTAACATAAAGCTTCTTAATTACGCTAATGAGCATAACTCTCAATCTACACCTCAAACTGATGTCAAACTTTGCATACAAGTTTATATATCAGTAACTAAGGTTTCTACACTTTTACATTTTCACAAATCACGTTTTAAGGTGAAAAGGGCATAATGGTCAACATATGAGCAATTAACGGAATCATGCGTATTAATTGGTTAACTAATGAACCATGGTGTATAATCACAGAGGGTTATACTAGCATGTAACCTGGTCCAAATGAAGCTCTTAGGTATTTCTAAATCATACCAAAACGGGTCAGAACTGAAGTCAAAGCAAAAGTCAAAGCTTTGCGACTTTCGGTTCCGAACCGGGTCTAAACAGTAAATTGTCGGGTTGAACATGTTTAGACATGTTCTTACACTAATTACCAAGTTATAATAATGATCAAACAGGTTATATGTGTTCTACATTGCTAATTATGCATAATTTAGAAATTAAGTATCCTGTTGACTTTTTAATGACAAGTTTGACCCGACATTTGACCTAGTTAGAGTGGGAATCAGGGGGAACCCTTTTAAGGGTTTATTACCCACATAATTACCTACTTAAAGGTACTTTTAATTCGAGATTTGACTGAGCCATTATTAATTAATCTCGAAGTCAAACCGTAATTACGACGGTTTGACTTTTAGCTAAATAACTAAGCTAAACTCAATTAAAGAAGGTTAAGCAAACTTACAATAGTCTAATGATCGATTAGGAAGGCCTGGAAGGTGCTCTTATGCTCCACAATTGATCAGAAGTTGTTTGAGGAATGAATGATCAAAGTGTTGCACTTAGGAGCTTTATATAGTGACCAAGGCTCCACAAAGTGTTGACAAATAAGTCTACTACTGACCATAACCTTCCCACAAGTGTCCCTAGTGTTCTAGGGGTTGCCTAGGGGTTGCACATGAAGTGAAACATCCGTTTTGGGTCGATTATGCGCGAATACAGGAGGCTGTCTTCACTTTCTGTTACCGTGTGTCTGACGCGGCCCGCGTAAGACCTTAAGGTCACTTACGCGGCCCGCCTTAACCCCTTAAACAGATTTTTCATTTTCTAGTTTCCGCATCTTTGTCCCTTGGCTCATCGAAAGGGCAACTAAGCTCATATTTTGCAATTTGACCCCTTCTTATTTACCTACAAGGGCTTTAGGACTTATACCCACTTTGCCAAGTCCCTGGACACTTCTGGTTAACTCGAAAAGTCATAACTTTCAACGTTAACGCTTTAACCCCTCGCATACGAATTTGATCATAACTTTCTCATACAATAACGAAACTTTATGAAATTTATGTCGTGCATTCTAGTGAGCATAATTAACCGTTACAAAGCTTCGGGTTTGTCAAAAGGTCACTCAGAGGTATAACTTAAACATGTTGACACATTTAACCCCTGTAGTTTGTAATCTCTCACTTTTAGCTTCGTATGATCCATGATTTATTCGTTTGAAGGTATGAACATCATGTAGGGTTAATATACCATATATTTATTCACTGTTGACACTTAGAACTCGTATTTACACATACTTTTCATGATTGTCAACTTTAGTCCCTTCAGAACATTCTTTAACACGTTCAAACATATGACACGTGTCAACACATTATAGGACGTGAATTTTTGAGGTGTTACATCCTCACCCCCTTAAAATAAATATCGACCCGAGATTTACTGAAATAAATAAGGGTACTTTTCTTTCATTGTGGATTCAATCTCCCACGTATATTCGGGACCTCTACGGGCATCCCACTTGACCTTTACAATAGGCACATGCTTCCTTCGAAGCTTCTTAACCTGTCGATCTTCAATCGACAATGGTTTTTCCACAAATTTTAAGCTCTCATCTATATGCACATCTGTATGTGGTATAACCAGTGATTCATCAGCGAAGCACTTCTTCAGATTGCAGATGTGGAACACATTGTGAATTCCACTGAGCTCTTCAGGTAAGTTTAACTTATAGGCAACTGACCCGACACGTTCGATAACCTCGAAAGGTCCTATGTATCTCGGGCTTAGCTTGCCTTTCTTACCAAATCGCATCACCCCCTTCCAGGGTGACACTTTAAGCAACACTTTGTCACCTACTTCGAAGTGAAAAGCTTTACGCTTTGGGTCTGCGTAACTCTTCTGCCTATCCCGGGCAGCTTTGAGACGGTCACGAATCTGGACAATCTTGTCCGTCGTTTCGAACACTATCTCTGGTCCTGATAATTAGACATCTCCAACTTCTGCCCAACAAACAGGCGTTCTACACTTTCTACCATATAAGGCCTCAAAAGGCGCAGCCTTTATGCTGGTGTGGTAGCTATTGTTGTAGGAGAACTCAATTAGTGGTAAGTGGTTATCCCAACTACCACCCAAATCAATCACGCATGCACGCAGCATGTCTTCCAATGTTTGAATGGTACGCTCACTCTGACCGTCAGTCTGAGGATGGTAAGCCGTACTAAAATTCAAACGCGTGCCCAAAGATTGCTGGAAACTTTTCCAAAAATGTGATGTGTATCTAGTATCTCTGTCAGAGATAATAGACACAGGTATGCCATGTAAGGCTACAATCTTATCCACGTATAACTGGGCTAACATGTCGGAGCTATAAGTCTCCTTGATGGGTAAGAAATGCGCTGACTTAGTCAGTCTATCTACTATAACCCATATTGTATCATTTCTCTTCCTTGTCTTAGGTAACTTGGTGATAAAATCCATAGTTACCATTTCCCACTTCCACGTAGGAAGTTCAGGCTGTTGTAGCAAGCCTGACGGCTTTTGATGTTCTGCTTTGACTTGCGCACAAGTCAAGCACTTAGCTACATAGGCAGCTACAGACTTTTTCAAGCCTATCCACCAATAGTTTGCCCTTAGATCTTGGTACATTTTATCAGCTCCAGGATGAACGGAATATTTAGAACTATGGGCTTCCTGAAGGATAACATTTCGAAGTCCTCCATAAATTGGAACCCATATTCGTCCATTCAATCTCAGAATTCCGTCTTTGCCAAGAGATAACTGCTTCTTAGTTACTCCTAGCTTTTCATTAGGATAGTTAGCTTCCAACACAGCTTCCTTCTGTGCAGCTAACAACCTTTCAGTCAAACTGTTCTTTATTTCCATGCGCTTGGCATTGATTCGGATGGGTTTCACCCTTTCCTTTCGACTCAAGGCATCAGCGACTACATTCGCCTTGTCGGGATGATATCTGATTTCACAATCATAATCATTTAAAGTCTCCATCCAACGGCGTTGCCTCGTGTTTAGATCCTTCTGATTAAACAGATGTTGAAGGCTCTTGTGATCTGAATAGATCACACACTTGATTCCATATAAATAATGTCTCCACAATTTTAGTGCGAATACAACGGCACCCAACTCCAAGTCGTGGGTGGTGTAATTCTTTTCATGCACTTTTAACTGTCGTGATGCATAGGCAATAACCTTGCCTTTCTGCATAAGCACACACCCCATGCCAGTGTGCGATGCATCGCAGTAAACCACAAAATCTTCGGTGCCTTCAGGCAATGTCAGTACAGGAGCGTTGCTCAACTTTTGTTTCAAAATGTCAAAGGATTCTTGCTGCTTAGGGCCCCAAACAAATTTTACTTTCTTCTTAGTCAAGGAAGTTAGGGGTGCAGCAATCCTTGAAAAATTTTCAATGAAACGCCTGTAATATCCTGCCAATCCCAGGAAGCTACGAATCTCTGTAGGCGTCTTTGGCTCTTGCCAGTTCATAACTGCTTCTACCTTAGCGGGATCCACTTGGATACCACGCTCACTAACCACATGTCCAAGGAATTGGACTTCTCGAAGCCAAAACTCACACTTGGAGAATTTGGCGTAGAGTTTCTCATGATGTAGAAGTTTAAGAATACAGCGAAGGTGTTTCTCATGGTCAGCTTGGTTCTTCGAGTAGATAAGAATGTCGTCGATGAAAACGATGACGAATTTATCTAAGTATGGTTTGCAAACGCGATTCATGAGATCCATGAACGCGGCCGGTGCATTAGTGAGCCCAAAAGGCATCACTAGGAACTCGTAATGACCCTAACGAGTCCTAAATGCAGTTTTGTGGACGTCTTCATCTCTAACCTCCAGTTGATGGTAGCCTGACCTCAAGTCAATCTTCGAGAAATAACTTACCCCTTGCAATTGATCGAACAAATCGTCGATCCTGGGCAAAGGTTACCTATTCTTTATTGTGGTCTTGTTAAGCTCACGGTATTCGATGCACAGACGCATCGATCCATCCTTCTTCTTGACAAACAGGACTGGCGCTCCCCAAGGAGACGAACTAGGTTTAATGAAACCTTTAGCTAGCAATTCATCCAGTTGTGTCCTTAATTCCTTCATCTCTGTGGGCGCCAACCTATAAGGTGCTCTGGCAACAGGTGCTGCTCCAGGGATGATATCAATCCTGAATTCCACTTGTCTATCTGGTGGCAAACCAGGTAGTTCTTCCGGAAAAACTTCTGGGTATTCAGAAATGACGGGGATGTCTTCAATCTTGGGTTTAGGCTCGTCAATAATCACTTGTGCCATGTAGATGACACAACCCTTCTTTAAACACTTCGAGGCCTTGAGCATAGTCACTTGCTCAGGCAGTCCATACTGGGTATCTCCCCGAATGGTAAGTGATTCACCAGACGGAGTCTTTATTACCACCTGCTTCTTGTTGCAGACAATTTGGGCCTGGTTATGAGATAACCAGTCCATACCCAAAACTATGTCAAAACCGGCTAACTTAAAGGGAAGTAGGGACAGAGGAAAAGAGTGGTTCTTAATGGATATGACACATCCATCTAACACAGTTGAGACGGTTTCTAGGGTGCCATATGCTAACTCCACCTCATAATTCACACTTAAGGTTTTGACAGGTAATTTCAGCAATTCACAAAACTTATTATCAACGAAAGACTTATCAGCGCCTGAATAAAAAAGTACTCTTGCATAGACATCATTTACAAGGAAAGTACCTGTAATCACGTTGTCGTCTAGAACCGCTTCCTTTGCATCCATTCTGAAGACCCTAGCATTGGTCTTCTTAGCCTCTTCAGGCTTCTTGGCATATTTAGGGCAGTTGGTTTTAATGTGCCCATTTTCATTGCAACGGTAGCACGTTGCGTCTTTCAGCTGTTTGCAATCCAATGTCTTGTGATTCTTGGACTTGCATATACCACAAGCATAGGTTTTTGACTGAGTCTGTGAGTTCGACTCGAGTCTGCACTTTCCAAAGTGCTGTTTCTTGCAAATCTTGCATTTGGGCTTCTCACCCGACTGATGCCCATCTTTCCTTGACTCAGATCCTTTCTTGTTGTCACCGTTCCCATGGTGCTTCTTGTTCGACCTCCGTGAACTATCATCTTCACGTTTTCTCTTCTCAGCATCCTTATTCCTCAGCGATCTTTGCTTGACCGCATCCAAAGTGAGGGATAAAGATATGTCAGCTACAGATCTAAAAGTAGCTGGCCGAGAAGCCTTCACGCTTGCCTTTATCTCGGGGGCTAAACCACCGATAAAACGAGCTATTCTTTTTGGTTCCGGGGTCACCAGATACGGAACCAACCAGGACATTGTGTTGAAGCTCGTGAGGTAAGCTTGACAGTCAAGGTTTGTCATAACTAATGATAGAAAATCAGACTCTATCTTCTCCACCTCATGCTGGGGACAGTAATTTTCCCTGATGATGGTAACAAATTGATCCCACGACATGTTGTACAATGGGATTTTTCCGGTGGCTTGAATCAGAGATCTCCACCAGGCTAAAGCTTCCCCTTTAAAAGATTGCGACACATACTTGACCACATCCTTCTCAGCGCATCCGCTGATATCCACAACTGTATCCATCTCATCCAGCCACGTCATACAGTCAATGGCTCCTTTCTCCCCAGTGAAATCCCGGGGTTTGCAGGAAACAAAATATTTATAAGAGCAACCCTTGTCACGGGGCCCTTGATTTAGTATTATCTGCTGAGATGGAGCACTGTGGTGGTTCGAGGAGAGTCGGTCATCATCTTTCTTCAGTTCTTCCTTCTTGGAAGGTGGCTTTGAATGCGGGGTAGATAGGGTCCTACTACGAGTCCCACTATACTCTTCGTACTGCCGTTCCAATGCCTTTGTAACAGCGTCGTCTACCAACGCTTTCAATTCAGCACCCGTTAAATTAACTCGGGTGTTATCAATATTCTCCACTGGATGGCTATTAATTTCGTCTGAGTTAGCCATTTTAATTGAACTGTTACAGAAAACAAGGACTATAGTTTATTTGGGAGTTTATTATGGAATTGCCCCTTAGGGTAATTCATTAACCATGGTAAACAGAGACCATATTTGGTTAATTTATTAATCATATTTAATTAGGACTTTTATTATAATTTATCCTAATTATAAATAATAACAATATATATTTAGCACATAAGGCCTAGTCACAAGGACAACTTAAATCATAAGCCATGATTTCAGAGAATTACGGCTTTGAGGTTTGAATCATAGTTCATTACCTTCTCGGACAGGGAGTCATAGCTACCACTGTCTTTAGTCTCAGAGGACATTAACTATGGCCCGTAGGCACTTCCCTTCTAAGGGATGTTTATAATATGATCATCTTATAGGATGATATAAGCCATGATTTCAGAGAATCAAAGCATGAAGGTATACTGGCACAACAGGCCTAATCACAAGGACATTTATAATTTATAAGCTATGACTTCAGAGAATCAAAGCATGAAGGTTTGAACCTAGTTCATTACCTTTATCTGACAGGGAGTCATCGCTACCACTGTCTTTTGGCTCATATGGAAATGTGCAGGGCCCGTAGGCACCATATTACCACGTATGGTCAAAATATGATCATCTTAATTGATGATTTAACCCATGATTCAGAGATCATTTAAATTGGGTTAGGAATCTTTTGAAGAATCCAATAATAAGAATGACGTGTGTGATTTTAATGAATCACGTCTGCCAGGAATGTTAACATATTCTCAGATGTTAACAAGGATACGAATCTTTTAAACATGTCTTACCATCATGGCCAGGTCTTCATAATGACACTCAGGCTAGGTTTCACACTTAAGATTCTTATTCAACATTTAAATAGGCAGATTATTATTAAAAAGGAATGATTTTGATTTATTTATTTCATATAATATATTAGATAATAGCAAAAATGAAATTTATAAACTTACATTCCATTAATTTATTTAAAAGGTTACACGTCGCCCTAAACGGGACTTTTTTTAATAAACAAACTTACCCTCGCAGGGGTTTAAACAAGGACTTACCCACGCAGGGGCTTATCAACAAACATGATAATAGTCCATGTAGGGACTTACACAAATAACACAATAGTCCACGCAGGGACTTAAACAATAACATACCCTCGTAGGGGTTAATAGAAAGATAGACCCACGCAGGGGTCAAAACAAACAAGCATACCCACACAGGGGTTTATACAGCAAGACTGGCCCACGCAGGGGCTTAACAACAATTGGAAGGATTCAGTGGTCCTTCTTATTCTTCCCCCTTTATCAGGCTTGTCAATCCTTGGAAGAAAGTCTGTCGTTCCCTGCGTTCGCGGTGAAAGTCTCGCTCAACCTGGTCCAGTCTCTGAAGGATTTCCTCCCGCTTTGGGGGAGAAAACCCCGACGGCTGCGATTGCGTCCGTATAATAGGTCTGGCCGGTATCTGGTACCCGCGAGTTGGGTACCCTACTTCCCAAGGAGCGCCATAGGGTCCTTCTGGGTTAAAGGCGTTGTAATTTGCCGCTACCATGTAGGGGTCGGCTTCACCGTAACCGTAGTTGGTGTGAGACGGCAGCTCAAACGGGTTGCATGCCATCGAACCCGTGTATGCTGGAATTGGGTTATCAAAACCCATCGGAGGTGGTTGCTGTGCAACTGGTTGCGAAGGCCCACCCATATGTGGGTCTTCCTGAAGTGGCGGGTAGTGACTGCCACTTGATTGGCGTGGGGAGCTAAAATGGAAATCCCCCACTCGCGCAGACATACGTGCGCCCGTCCTCCTACGCCTCGGCGGTTGTGGAGGCGCCGGCTGAACTGGTGGCGGTGGAGGCGGTGACGTGACTGCCACAAACCGTGAATCCACAGAGGGATCCTGTTGCTGCTGCTGATGATGAGGCGACGAATGATGCGAGGGTGTGAAGTACCACTCGTGCTGAGTAAACCTCGCCTGAAAGCTGTCTGGACCACCGTAGGGTGATCCGTGAAAAGAAGAGCCATCCGAAATCTCTATGGGATGGTTCGGTGTACCACTGGCAGGTTCGACGGGATCCGTGTCCTCGTCAATATCCATAGCGTTGTCTCCCGAGAAGTGATCCTCCGGTCCCAATGGGCTAAAACCCACTGGTTCTTGTATAAAACTTTCCGGGTTAAAGCGGCCCCTGAAAACAGGTGTAGGGTCACCAAAGGAGTGGTGCGATAAAGATCGCTGTAAAGGTATGTAGGAAGGTTGAGGGTTATTGGGCTCATACTCCGGCTGTGGCCCGTAAGGGTTATGAACGGGAGGTGTTGAACTGTGCGAAACCGACCGTCTAGCCGGCTCAAAGAGGTTCCTCCAGTTCTGTCGAGGATCGTCACTCTCGGTGGTAGAAGGAGCTCGCATATGCGAAGGTCCTGCCTCGTTGTCATTGGGAGCGGTGATTGGCCCCTTTCCTCGTCCTCTTCTTTGGAAAAATCTTGGCGGCATTTTTAATCCTGTCAATATAGCATGAGATAACAACAAGAATATATATAAAATAAAGGACAAAACAGAAACCAAACAAAGTGGAATTTGTCCTATGCTATTTGTCTAGACTCGAAAGTTTAGATATGTGCAATTGTGTAACTGAGATTAAACACAAAAGGTTAGTGTTTAATTCACTCAGTGTTGGCTCTGATACCAACCTGTCACACCCCCGATTTCCATGTGTCACCGGTGGGCCCGGTGGGGAGTATCGTGACGTGGTTGGCAACATAATAGTCAAACAACACAATATATAAATATGCACAGCGGAAGCAAATGAAAGATATAATTCAACCGAATATAATATTGTAATATCGTGTATCACAACAGTCGATTGTTTATCCACAGATGGATCGAAAATTACATGGAAACAATAGTTCAACAGACTTTAGGCATCTTAAGCTTGCGAGACTTCTATTGATGCTATGGAGAAATCCTAGCCAATTACGCTTAGTACCTGCATTTAATCTTTTTGGGAAAATACGTCAGTTTACACTGGTAAATACAATCAACTGACTCATTTTGGAAAATAATTAAAAATTGATTTGGATGCACGTGGCATAAACATTTTATAACTTGGGAGAATTATTTAAATATATAATCTTGTGAACGAATTACATGTTCCTTATGCGTTCAGTAGCCCGGATCGTGTCCGGGTTAAAGATCAATAGACACACCACATTATTCTTTTGTGCACTGACGGGTGTACGCCTACACCCCGCGCTTAAGTCGTGGCCATTTCGTAAAATGATGCCAAGGATATCCGGGACATGGTCATTAACCCCCCAAAGGCTTTTAAGTAAACAAAACTGTTTAAACGGGCCGATCAAATTATTCAATTAACCACCCAACGATGGAAGATTTGATGCCCGACCAAGCGGTATTTTCTATACCGTAACCCAAGCCCGTATAGGGAAAATAAGTTAAAAGTATTTACCTGAGCAAAGTAATAATCACAATAAGCAAATGCAAGTAGCTTTTACCAGTTCTCCTAATCTGGAACGAAGGTTTATAATAACCTATTAGAATCCTAACGGGTCTTTAGTTAAGCTTAAGCTTAGACCGGTTAGTTTCAAAGATACGGTTCGTACGCACGATTAAGCGAAGACCGGATAGAATGTGATTTAGACCCGACATGTTCGGAGACTTGTCTTATATGGGTATTTCACACACATTCTGGATTTTGAGATAAAACCGATAAGGTTTGACCCGTTTCGGCTAATTTATGTAAACTAGTTACATAAACCGAACCGAACGCGTAATAAGCGCAACGGGTATCTATAAGAGCCATATACAGGTTTCCTAAGTTAATATGCTTCAAATATGTTGTGACATCAGTAAGATGTCTTTTATTATGCCCGAAATGAGTTTAAACACAAACTATGCCTCGTAGGGGTAGTTTGGTCAATTAAGAGGTTATAAAAGAGTTTAAGTATTTACCCGAGTTACAGGTCTGATATTGTAACACCCAAAAAATGACCGTTAGACATACAAGCTAAATTTATTAAAGGTTTAGCCAAGTAAATGTAAATGTTTCAAATACTAGTAGGATAATGAGAAAAGCCAAAATTTAAATAACAAACAAACTAGAGGGGCCACATGTAGAAAATTTCAAAAGGAAAGGATTGAAAGAAATAAAAACCCCAAACACCCTCCTGGTGCGTGTTCTGGGATCGATCAAGAGCAGGGAAACAAGGGTTTACCCTTGTTCTTGCAAAACTCTTCAATTGACAAGGGAAATTCAATGTTAATCGGCTGCATGTTCTAAAGTTTCGATCATCTAAGCATACCTAGTGAAGTGGTAAGTCGAATTTCTGGATTTGGTGAATTATAGAAAAAAGGGTTTCAACCCAATCATGGATTCGTGGTATGAATTGTGTTAATTAGATGTTAGGGTTACTCCCTAGAGTAGAAATCATGCTTGATTTTAGATTAATTGAAAGAAAGTTCTATAAACCCACCTTGTGAAATTGTGTTATGAATGGGATGAACATAGGGATGGTAATCTTATGTAATCTTGATATATGATCTTGCTTGTAATACTAGAATGCTAGATAAGTTGATGAAAACCTTGAGTATTTTAAGTACTAGATTGATTGTTGATGATATGCAAGATGAACTAGTAAAGTCATGCTTTGAATGCTTGTACATTATGCTTTATTAATGTAACGCACACTAAGTGTTCGATGAAATGCTTAAGAGAATAAATGTGTAAAAATCTGGAAAGTTAGTGATAATGTTGCCACTTGAAAATGAGAAATCTATGTAAATGATGAAATGAAAGTGTTGGGCTAAATGAACGAATGCGTTTAATGTAGGCGTGAAAGAAGAAGGCTCAAACACTAGGAAAACGGGAGACTCGCAAGATCGAGGTACGTTAGTGTACACCTTATGTTTTTATTATGTTGTCATATGTATAATAATCTCTAGTGTATTGAATTGTTATGATTGGAATCGTGAATGTTGAAGATATCCGATTGTTGAAAGTAAAGTTAGATCCGTAATAAACGGATGTTGAGGAATGATTAAAATACGAAAGTCAACTCATCATATCCGGTACTTTTAGTCGAACCGGGTATGGGAAGTTATGTATGTAATGGACGAAAGCCTACTCGATCCGTTTTTCCTCGGATCGAGGTATGATGTAAGAATGTAATGACTATGATTGTTCATTATGAACAAATCGAATGAAAGCGATGTAATGATGCTAGTATCCGTTCCTAACGGGTATGTTAAGTAAAGTATGCTTAGCCTCTATTTGAGGTAAGCATGTAATGAACCGTTTAACGGTTAGTAAAGTGATTAAATGATGATAATCCGAGAATGAAACGAATGGGTTTATTATCTAGAATTGTTAGTGGCGAATTACTAATCTATTTATTATGTTGAATGTAGGTAAATCCTCAATTTAGGCGACTTGGCAATTTGGAGCGAGCATATGCACACTTTATGGTTATCAAGCGCTTCCGCTATTACGTATTATGTTTTAGGTCAAATGCTCGTTTTTGTACAACGTTGTTAGTGGTTACACTTTTGGACACTTGATGTATGGTTCTTAGTCGAGTCTAGTTGAACATGTTGTAGACTTGTTTGTTTTGTTGATGGTTAAAACAGGGATACACTCGTCTTATGGACGGGTCATGCCCAAATTTCGTTAAAAATCATGAATTAATGACATAGCTTTTTTACCTTTTAAATTGAGAAAGATTTGTCCATGTTAAAAGTTGTGTTTCTTGCGTCTTTTGGATGGCATTTCTACTAGACGTAATTACGGGTCTAACAGATATAATAAGCAAAAATACTTAGTTTACTAAGTTATAACAGTAGGTTAAAGTATATATGTGAAATTTATCAATTATAACCAAACTATGCACCGTAGGGGCATTTTGGTAATTTCACATAAGTCGTAAAGCTCAAAACTGAAGTATGAGTTTAACAACCTTTGCTTACTGTTAAAATATTATACTTTACCTAAAATATCAGTAGGTATCACCCTTGTATGTTTAAAATAGTCTTAGTACATACTATGCGCTAAAAACGCTTAATAAGGCGATTAGGAGCCATTTCCGGGTTCTATACATAAAGCTGATATCTTTATTATTCCAGAAGGCTTAAAATAATTTATTTATCATATGTGATCAGTAGCAAAAGGTTTGGAGTCAATTAGATATGTAAAACTCATTTTATGGCCCGTAAGGGCAAAACCGACAACTACCGGATTAAGCCTACAACTATAAGTTATGCTCAGCCTAAAATTAATTAAAAATCTTCAAAAATCCCAAAATAATATATTACATCAGTGGGTAATAAGTTTGATATCAAAAAGTGAGTTTGAATAGGCTATACGCTAATTACGCCGTTTAGTTAACATAAAGCTTCTTAATTACGCTAATGAGCATAACTCTCAATCTACACCTCAAACTGATGTCAAACTTTGCATACAAGTTTATATATCAGTAACTAAGGTTTCTACACTTTTACATTTTCACAAATCACGTTTTAAGGTGAAAAGGGCATAATGGTCAACATATGAGCAATTAACGGAATCATGCGTATTAATTGGTTAACTAATGAACCATGGTGTATAATCACAGAGGGTTATACTAGCATGTAACCTGGTCCAAATGAAGCTCTTAGGTATTTCTAAATCATACCAAAACGGGTCAGAACTGAAGTCAAAGCAAAAGTCAAAGCTTTGCGACTTTCGGTTCCGAACCGGGTCTAAACAGTAAATTGTCGGGTTGAACATGTTTAGACATGTTCTTACACTAATTACCAAGTTATAATAATGATCAAACAGGTTATATGTGTTCTACATTGCTAATTATGCATAATTTAGAAATTAAGTATCCTGTTGACTTTTTAATGACAAGTTTGACCCGACATTTGACCTAGTTAGAGTGGGAATCAGGGGGAACCCTTTTAAGGGTTTATTACCCACATAATTACCTACTTAAAGGTACTTTTAATTCGAGATTTGACTGAGCCATTATTAATTAATCTCGAAGTCAAACCGTAATTACGACGGTTTGACTTTTAGCTAAATAACTAAGCTAAACTCAATTAAAGAAGGTTAAGCAAACTTACAATAGTCTAATGATCGATTAGGAAGGCCTGGAAGGTGCTCTTATGCTCCACAATTGATCAGAAGTTGTTTGAGGAATGAATGATCAAAGTGTTGCACTTAGGAGCTTTATATAGTGACCAAGGCTCCACAAAGTGTTGACAAATAAGTCTACTACTGACCATAACCTTCCCACAAGTGTCCCTAGTGTTCTAGGGGTTGCCTAGGGGTTGCACATGAAGTGAAACATCCGTTTTGGGTAGATTATGCGCGAATACAGGAGGCTGTCTTCACTTTCTGTTACCGTGTGTCTGACGCGGCCCGCGTAAGACCTTAAGGTCACTTACGCGGCCCGCCTTAACCCCTTAAACAGATTTTTCATTTTCTAGTTTCCGCATCTTTGTCCCTTGGCTCATCGAAAGGGCAACTAAGCTCATATTTTGCAATTTGACCCCTTCTTATTTACCTACAAGGGCTTTAGGACTTATACCCACTTTGCCAAGTCCCTGGACACCTCTGGTTAACTCGAAAAGTCATAACTTTCAACGTTAACGCTTTAACCCCTCGCATACGAATTTGATCATAACTTTCTCATACAATAACGAAACTTTATGAAATTTATGTCGTGCATTCTAGTGAGCATAATTAACCGTTACAAAGCTTCGGGTTTGTCAAAAGGTCACTCAGAGGTATAACTTAAACATGTTGACACATTTAACCCCTGTAGTTTGTAATCTCTCACTTTTAGCTTCGTATGATCCATGATTTATTCGTTTGAAGGTATGAACATCATGTAGGGTTAATATACCATATATTTATTCACTGTTGACACTTAGAACTCGTATTTACACATACTTTTCATGATTGTCAACTTTAGTCCCTTCAGAACATTCTTTAACACGTTCAAACATATGACACGTGTCAACACATTATAGGACGTGAATTTTCGAGGTGTTACATCCTCACCCCCTTAAAATAAATATCGACCCGAGATTTACTGAAATAAATAAGGGTACTTTTCTTTCATTGTGGATTCAACCTCCCACGTATATTCGGGACCTCTACGGGCATCCCATTTGACCTTTACAATAGGCACATGCTTCTTTCGAAGCTTCTTAACCTGTCGATCTTCAATCGACAATGGTTTTTCCACAAATTTTAAGCTCTCATCTATATGCACATCTGTATGTGGTATAACCAGTGATTCATCAGCGAAGCACTTCTTCAGATTGCAGATGTGGAACACATTGTGAATTCCACTGAGCTCTTCAGGTAAGTTTAACTTATAGGCAACTGACCCGACACGTTCGATAACCTCGAAAGGTCCTATGTATCTCGGGCTTAGCTTGCCTTTCTTACCAAATCGCATCACCCCCTTCCAGGGTGACACTTTAAGCAACACTTTGTCACCTACTTCGAAGTGAAAAGCTTTACGCTTTGGGTCTGCGTAACTCTTCTGCCTATCCCGGGCAGCTTTGAGACGGTCACGAATCTGGACAATCTTGTCCGTCTTTTCGAACACTATCTCTGGTCCTGATAATTGGACATCTCCAACTTCTGCCCAACAAACGGGTGTTCTACACTTTCTACCATATAAGGCCTCAAAAGGCGCAGCCTTTATGCTGGTGTGGTAGCTATTGTTGTAGGAGAACTCAATTAGTGGTAAGTGGTTATCCCAACTACCACCCAAATCAATCACGCATGCACGCAACATGTCTTCCAATGTTTGAATGGTACGCTCACTCTGACCGTCAGTCTGAGGATGGTAAGCCGTACTAAAATTCAAACGCGTGCCCAAAGATTGCTGGAAACTTTTCCAAAAATGTGATGTGTATCTAGTATCTCTGTCAGAGATAATAGACACAGGTATGCCATGTAAGGCTACAATCTTATCCACGTATAACTGGGCTAACATGTCGGAGCTATAAGTCTCCTTGATGGGTAAGAAATGTGCTGACTTAGTCAGTCTATCTACTATAACCCACATTGTATCATTTCCCTTCCTTGTCTTAGGTAACTTGGTGATAAAATCCATAGTTACCATTTCCCACTTCCACGTAGGAAGTTCAGGCTGTTGTAGCAAGCCTGACGGCTTTTGATATTCTGCTTTGACTTGTGCACAAGTCAAGCACTTAGCTACATAGGCAGCTACAGACTTTTTCAAGCCTATCCACCAATAGTTTGCCCTTAGATCCTGGTACATTTTATTAGCTCCAGGATGAACGGAATATTTAGAACTATGGGCTTCCTGAAGGATAACATTTCGAAGTCCTCCATAAATTGGAACCCATATTCGTCCATTCAATCTCAGAATTCCGTCTTTGCCAAGAGATAACTGCTTCTTAGTTACTCCTAGCTTTTCATTAGGATAGTTAGCTTCCAACACAACTTCCTTCTGTGCAGCTAACAACCTTTCAGTCAAACTGTTCTTTATTTCCATGCACTTGGCATTGATTCGGATGGGTTTCACCCTTTCCTTTCGACTCAAGGCATCAGCGACTACATTCGCCTTGCCGGGATGATATCTGATTTCACAATCATAATCATTTAAAGTCTCCATCCAACGGCGTTGCCTCATGTTTAGATCCTTCTGATTAAACAGATGTTGAAGGCTCTTGTGATCTGAATAGATCACACACTTGATTCCATATAAATAATGTCTCCACAATTTTAGTGCGAATACAACGGCACCCAACTCCAAGTCGTGGGTGGTGTAATTCTTTTCATGCACTTTTAACTGTCGTGATGCATAGGCAATAATCTTGCCTTTCTGCATAAGCACACACCCCATGCCAGTGTGCGATGCATCGCAGTAAACCACAAAATCTTCGGTGCCTTCAGGCAATGTCAGTACCGGAGCGTTGGTCAACTTTTGTTTCAGAATGTCAAAGGATTCTTGCTGCTTAGGGCCCCAAACAAATTTTACTTTCTTCTTAGTCAAGGAAGTTAGGGGTGCAGCAATCCTTGAAAAATTTTAAATGAAACACCTGTAATATCCTGCCAATCCCAGGAAGCTACGAATCTCTGTAGGCGTCTTTGGCTCTTGCCAGTTCATAACTGCTTCTACCTTAGCGGGATCCACTTGGATACCACGCTCACTAACCACATGTCCAAGGAATTGGACTTCTCGAAGCCAAAACTCACACTTGGAGAATTTGGCGTAGAGTTTCTCATGATGTAGAAGTTTGAGAATACAGCGAAGGTACAATTCATGATGTAGAAGTTTGAGAATACAGCGTAGAGTTTCTAAATTTTCGTAATATACACATATGTATTGTTTAAAACTGACTATATACATATGTGTACAATTCAAGATTTGCCAATATACATATATGTATATAGTCAATTTTATACTATACATATGTGTATATTACGAAAAGCTTAGGAAAAATGTGTAGTCTAGAATGCTTCTCAAGTTTCTCAAATAGGGTAGACTTCTGATAGGATCCCTACCCTAATCTATACATATAATAAAAGAAACCACTTTGAGAACACTTGTCATCATATTAGGCCTTGTCTTATAGATAATTATAATTTTAGTTTAATCTCTTCTAATTAATTATAGATAATCCTCCTACTGAATATTATTTAGTTTAATTATTACTTTTATATTTATCTATTTACTTCAAATTCAAACTTAGTTATCTAATTTGATATTAGAGTAAATTACGATTTTAACCCCTGTGGTTATATCACTTTAAACCCTTTTAGCCCAAAAAGGAATTTTTTTAACATCTAGACCCTCAACGTCTTTTTTTTAACCCTTTTGGACCCCAACGTATTTTTTTCTAACTCTTTTAGTAGGGGCCAAAGGGTTAGAAAAAAAGACGTTGTGGGCTCAGATGTTAAAAGATTCGTTTTTTGGCTAAAAGGGTAAAAGTGATATCACCCCAAGGGCCAACGTAATTTACTCTTGATATTAACTATATATTTGAACGTTTTGTTTAGTTTGGTATCAAATATATTTTACACATGTATTATTTGTTTTGTTTTTTAAGATATAATTTTTTTTATTATTTGATATATAAAATTAGATTTATTCAATTCATACAATACACGAGGTTTTTAAGGATATATATTTTTTATTATTTAGTAAAGGAAATTACATTTATTCAGCCCGTGTAATACACATATTTTTAAAGATGTAACTTTTTTATTATTTGGTATATAAAATTACACTTATTCAACCCGTGTAATAAATGAGGTTTCTTAAAGATGTATTATTCTATTATTTGGTAAATAATATTACATTTATTCAACTCGTGTAAAACAAGCGGTTTTAAAGATATAACTTATTTTATTTGGTATATAAAATTATATTTATTCAACCCGTGCAATAAAATAGGTTTTTAAAGATATATTGTTTTACTATTTAGTATATAAAATTCATTTATTTCACCCGTGTAATACACGGGGTTATAACCTAGTAATAAATATATATTAAAAATCATGATTGTTGTTTCGAAAGTTAAAATTGTATTATAGTGTGTTGCTTGAAAGTTAAACATGTATTTTAATATGTTGCTTTCATCTAGAATTATTAGTTAAACAAAGTGTTTCCGTACGTCATTGATGTAACATACGTTAGATCATTCGTAGTGGGGTTTTTTGGTGTTTTTTCTGAAAAAAACACCCCTAACGTTTTTTTTTTTTTTTTACAAAAACTGCTTTTGGCGTTCTTTTTTCCACGCCTTTGTTCTAATTCTTTGGCCAATGACCGTGCATCCCTTTTTATTTGGCCAATATCAATTTTTGATGGTTTTTTTTATTTATATTCTATTATACCCCTTTTAACATAATGCTCACATCCCCACTACACCCATTTTAGAAAAAACGACCCATAATGCCCCTTTGCTGACTGGACTGTCACATGACGCAAAACGTCCAAGGGTGGGTGCATTATTTGTGTCTTCCACCACACATAGTGTTAGAGTTGCTCGCTTCTTTCTGTTAAAATATATAACCTGGACAAATAAATTTGGCAAAACATGTTGGTTGGGTAACGTGCAACAACCAAAACGAGCTATGAATGAAATAAGGTTAGATCAAAACGAATCCTAATCAAAATAAATTCAGGTTGAATAAAGTCATTTACAAAAAAACTATTAAAATATGCTGTTGATTGTATTTTTTTTGGCAAGTGGCGACAAATCATGGTTATGTTCAGTCCGACTCCATCCACACTTCCGATAATCCGATAGATATGCTGTAGGAGAGATGTTGCCACCCCACGACGACGGTGAGCGGCGGAGCATCACCTTCATAAAGCACCTCCCACCTTCACCATCTGTTCTTTCATCTTGAACCGTTATCATTGATAGATGGCATCCAGATACAGGGGTGTAAACTGGCAACAACTGATGCTCCGGTCATAAATAGACGGCTACGCTAAAGAGTGTTGGGGAATTTTTGGAAAACCGGATGATCAAAGAGGCTTGTAATCACTCTCAGATCAAATTATTTCGGTGGTTCACCCGAATAATTTACTCGGATAAAACTCTGATTTTCGAGAAATTGAACCAGGGTATGTGTGTGCGAAATTTGTCTGAACCAGGAAAAATTATGATAAAAAACTGGCTACGAATTTTGGTGGGGTTGGAGATGATTAACTTCCTAATGGCAGTTTTCTCAAATTTAAGACACAACTGTTACTAAATAAAAGGAGGCAAAGATGTTTGGGGTTAGATGATGGATTCAGTCGAAGCCTTCACAGTCAAAGCAGTTAAAGATGATCTCAACGCGCACGGTCCTCAAATCACTAATTTGAACGGGATTAAGTGGTGTAACTGGGTAATCCCAAAGGCTAATTTGTTGGCGTGGAGAGGTGTCCAAGGCAGGATCCCCACGCGGGTCGAACTCAACAAAAGAGGAGTGTAGGTGGGCAACGTGCTCTGCCCAAATTGTGGTCTGATGGAGGAAACGGTGGACCACCTACTGGTATCTTGTGCTACAACGAGATCTCTTTGGTGGATGATTGGTACTTGGATTCGAGTGGATGGCCTGTGTTTGAGTGGCTCGGTAAAGGATCTACTGCTTCTGGTGGAAAATGCAGCACTAACAAAGAAAAGGAAAAAGGCCGTAAAGTGTATCACGGTGGCTGCGTTGTGGAAAATCTGGCTGTACAGAAACGAAAAAGTGTTTTGAGGTGTATTCTCAACAAATTGCAGAATTCTTGAGGATGTTATGGAAAACACTTTTTTATGGCTCAAGAACATGACAAATTTGGAATGTATTAGTTATGAGAAATGGTGTAATATTGGCCCAAATATGATTGTGGAATAGATCGTATAGGGTTTGTACATTTTTTGCTAGCTACTGGCTAGCTTTTTGGTTGAATGAAGTCCTCCTTTCTGTTAAAAAAACTGTTACTAAAACAGTCATTTTTTAATGTTTCGAAGTTAATGGCTTTTTCCAGAAAATAAATTTTATGATGCAATTTTAGTAAAGCTCGACCCCAGCCAGGGGCTACCGCCCCTTGAACCCTGCTCCCAGGGGCGCTGCCCCCGGACCCCGCCAAGGGGGCGTTGCCCCCTTGGAACCACCGTAGAGTACGGGCTCCGCCCGTATACTTTGAATTATAATAACTCAAACAAGTGCGCACACTCACACCTCCTAACTTGCTTGATGTGTATTATTATTCACTTTGATCACCAAATCAATCCCGATTACACTAAAATATCTAACAAAGAGTGAGTTTTAGCTTTTCCGCGCGTGTTAAAAAAAACGTGGTCCAGTAGCAACATTACACGTGGTCCAATGAGACGTACGTATGTATGTGCCATACATGAATTGTTATATATAAAAATGTGAACAATTTTCAATTTTTTGATATTTTTTTGTTTTTTTTTACTTTTGCCCTTCAATTTTTAGTATTGAGTATTGACACTTATAACCCTTTGACTTTCTAAAGACTTTGTAATCGAGTTTTACGTGTTTATATTTATATACGTGTTGGTATAAATTCAAGTTGATTACGTTTCGACGTAAATTTTTTTCGAAAATGAGTAGGGTCAAATATAATACGTTCTGATGCTTACTATTGTGTACGTTTTTCAGTTGGTCTATGTTTTGATGTAGATTTTTTTTTCCAGAAATGACTCTAGTCATGTAACACCCCGTGTTTTCGGAAGTCAAAGTCAAAGCCAAGGTCAAAGTCAAGCCATCATACACAAACACATTCACCTCATAGGAAGAAACAATCCACTCGAATCGCCATCCGATCGGACACGCTGTCCGACCGGATGACCATCCGAGAGGATTGTTATCCGCACGGATTGCTGTCCGATCGGATCACCATCCGATCGAACCACTATCCGACCCTTTCACACTTGTGACGTTTTACGCATCACTTATCGTTATTATATCTAATCTACTCAGGCTAATCTTACTCGCTAAGCGCTCCCTTCAATCCATCAACCGCTGTGAGTATACTCGATCCCTTTTTGCTTTAAGCACTTTTGGGTGTTACATACGTTACAACTATTCAAATCACATCAAACACACTACTCAATACTATTTGAACTCTAACCGTTAATGCATGTTATATGTGGCTTATGAATGCTTGTTTGTTATGTTTACACATGGAATGCTCTCTACCTGCCTTAGCAACGATAGTACTATAGTTTGGACTCAGCACCCGTTCACACGGGGGTTGTTAAGGATAATTACTTGCATGGATTACGGTGGTAATCCTGTATTGCGAACTGCCTCGGGCAGTCAACCCGCAGTCATTGGTATCGATGGATCTATGTCGATAACTAACGTGCTTCATTTCACTATGTGTACATGCTGGTTATGCGTAAACGAATTCAAACTCTATATGCTATTATCAAACTTGTATGCTCACCTTTACATTATATGTATTGACTTTATTTTAACGTATGTGACAGGTGCTTAGGACGCAGACTTGGTAGGAATTTGAAGCTAGGATAAAGCTTTAGAGCCCAACAAATAGTTGTCTGTAGTGGTCGAACTAAGGGTCTCTAGAAACAGATAAACAATTGCTGTCTATTTAAATCTGAGTTGTCGGAACAGGATATTTGCCTAGATTTTGTCTGTAAGAATTGTTCTACTGTTTGAGATACGGTATGGGACGTATTATTTAAATTGAATGGTATTGATAGTTGTTATGGAAACTTCTGGACAATCTGTTTCGCTCAGTGCCATGCCCCGATGATTCCGCCATCGGTTTGGGTGTGACAGATTGGTATCAGAGCCATAACTATAGGGAATTAGGCAAGACTCGACCTAGTCTGGGTCGGTGTCTTAGAAACCTAGTCTATAGTTAGGAACCAGCAGACCAACTTGTGCATAACCAGTAGGGATTGTGTACGAGCTTACTTCTCGCTATTCTAGTTTATGCTACACTATCACTGCACTCGAATTTACAGCTATAAATAGGCGATAAAGCCGAGGCTAGGTGTGAAAACCACAAACTCTTGACTAAATTGCTTAAATTAATGCTGTTTTATCAACTTATCAATGATTTCTTCCCTCTTTTTAAAAAACGAACGCTTGTTCAACGGGGGAATTATACCAAATCAGGAGTGAAATCCATATTTTGATGAATAATCTCCTCTATTTTTATCAACAACAGGGACGAAGTTGTTAAGCCAGGGGTGAAACCCTAACCTTGACGACTTGTTCCGCACATTTTACAAAACTCTCACCAAAGTCTCGACGGACTCCAACGACCTGAAGTCACGACGCGACTAACGGGATGTGTGCCAAACGCCCAAGAATCGAGGCAAGGACACAGTCCTGAAAGTCAAACGTAGACGACAAGTCCTTGCGAATAGTTGAATCGCTTTGGTTAGTCGAAGTCTACTAGCCGCAGACAGTCTACCTCTCGATTTTTACGTGTTTCAATTCTGAGCCCGCAACTGCTGACTCTGATAATTCGTCGATTTTATGTGCTTATACATGTGTTTACCTGTTTATGTGTTTAAATTTTTGGAGATTTACTCGGTTTCACTTTCACTTCGATCGACACATACGACTCGCACTGCCTTTTTATCTCTAAACGTTAACAAGTCGTTGAATTTTGGCCAACTTATGCTACGATATATGCTTATATTACGCTATACTCGAATAATCGCAGACTTTGAATGATAGGTTTCTGTATTCTGACTGCCTCTTGTGTTGAAAATGTTTCTGTGATTCCGTGCTTATGTGATAATGTGATAATGTGATTTTGTGCTCTACGTGCTATGTGGTTATGTGATTATGCGATTATATGGTTCTGTGTCCTACATGGTTATATGTCTATGTGTTTATGCGGTGCGTGTTACTGAACTTTAGTAAGTAGTAGACGTGTGAGGTGAGATTCGAATGCAATGTGTTGAGTCCTGTGACGATGACTGTTGCAGACAATGTCGTCTGGATCCCGTCACGCACTTTCTCGTCAAGAAAAGAGAGACAAACGCCTTGCTTCCATCATCGCTAAGAGTGTAGCAAAGGCCGTGAGTGATGTATATGAGAATGCCAGCAAATCGTCTGAGGAATCGAGAACCGAAGCTCCTAAAGCTACCGCGAAGACCTTCAATTTCAAGCAATTCAAGTCGTGTGGGCCAAAAGAATTCACTGGCGAGGGAGGTCCTACTGCACTATTTCACTGGTTTGATTCCATTGAGGTTACTCTGCGACAGATTGGTTGCCCTGATGACCTCCGTACTTTGAATGCTACCGGCGTTTTCCAGTCCCGTGCACTAGACTGGTGGACGGCCGAGAGGAACAAGCGAGGGAACGATGCAGCCTACGGTCTGTCGTGGGACGAGCTCAAGGAAGTTATGCTAGAGGAATTCTGCCCTCCTCACGAACGTCAAAAGCTAGAAGATGAATTTTGGCACATACAGCAAAAGGATGGTGACAATGCTGGTCTCACTGCTCGCTTCAAGCAGCTCAGCATTATCTGTCCCGACCAAGTCAAGACTCCAGACATGGCAATCAAGAAGTACATCCGGGCCCTGCCCGACTGCGTTGCTGATTTCGTGCAAGCGGCTAAGACTACGACGATCGAGGAAACTTATCTACTGGCCGCTAAAATCAACGACAAGCGGGTTAAGGCTGGTGTCTGGGACAAGACTTTGAAGCATCTGCATCAAGCTACCGCTACCGCACCAACTGCTGAACCCACCTCATCGAGCAACAAGAGGAAGAACAAGAGAAAGAACAGCTCCAGCAACAAGAACTGTGCGATCACTGCTGCACCAGTTCAATCCGTACCAGCTCAACAGCGCCAAGTGGCAGCGCCTGTGACCAATGCACCTCTTGCTAAGCGTGCATACACTGGGCCACATCCGCTCTGCCCTACTTGTACCTACCATCACCCGACTGCAATTCCTTGCCGTTTTTGTGCTCATTGCAATGTGTACGGTCATTTTACTGCCAACTGCCGTATTCGACAAGCTCCTGCTCATCAAGCTCTACTCACCGCCCCACAGGGTCAACAAGCTCCTCCGGCACCCGCGGTCAAAGCCAGAGCCTGCTTCGCTTGTGGCGATCCTAACCATTTCGCCAACATGTGCCCAAACAGGGTTGTGAAACAAGAGCCCCAGCAGCAACAGCCTCAACAGCAGCAGCAACACCAGCAACAACAGCAGCAACAACAACAACAGGCCGTACGCGCCAGAACTTTCAACATCAACGTGCGCCAAGCCCAAGCCAACAACAACGTGGTTAATGGTACGTTCCTTGTGAATGGTATTTATGCATCATGTTTGTTTGATACTGGAGCCGATAATTGCTTTGTGTCGTTCGAATTCGAGAAGCTCCTTAGTCGTAAACGCTCCAAACTCTCCTCGACGTTCGATGTAGAAGTCGCCACCGGAAGAATTGTCGCCGTTAATTCCGTCATCCGTGATTGTACTCTTGAGCTCAACAATCACATCTTCCCAATCGACCTCATTCCGATGCAACTCGGAAGTTTCGACGTCATAGTAGGCATGGACTTTCTACGCGAAAACCATGCTGAAGTTGTGTGTTACGATAAGATGATTCGATTCTCGCTCGCAAACGGTGATTTGTTGTGTGTATACGGTGAAACTGCCTCGAAAGGGCTCAAGCTCATGTCATGTGTCCAGGCTAGCAAGTATCTCCGCAAGGAGTACAGAGCTTTCTTGGCTAACATTGTAGTAGCGGAGAAGGAAAAGAAAGAGAAGAAGGAAGTAAAAGACGTTCCTGTGGTTCGAGAATTTCCTAATGTTTTTCCAGAGGATCTTCCCGGACTACCGCCAAGTCGTGACATCGACTTTCGCATCGACCTCATTCCTGGAGCCAATCCTGTTGCCAAAGCCCCTTACCGACTCGCGCCGTCCGAAATGCGTGAACTCTTAAACCAACTCCAGGAATTACTTGAGAAAGGCTTCATTCGCCCGAGCACCTCTCCTTGGGGCGCGCCGGTCCTTTTCGTCAAAAAGAAGGATGGGTCGTTCCGGATGTGCATCGACTATCGGGAATTGCATAAGTTAACTATCAAGAACCGCTATCCCCTACCTCGCATCGACGACTTGTTTGATCAGCTACAAGGTGCTACGTGTTTCTCGAAGATCGATCTACGTTCAGGCTATCATCAACTACGCATACAAGAGGAGGATATACCCAAAACCGCGTTTCACACCCGATACGGTCATTACGAATTTGTTGTTATGCCTTTTGGCTTAACCAACGCACCAGCGGTTTTCATGGATCTGATGAATCGCGTGTGTAAACCATATCTCGACCGTTTCGTCATTGTATTCATTGACGACGTCTTGATCTATTCCAAATCAAAAGCCGAACACGCGCAACATCTACGTTTGGTTCTCGAGTTACTCCAAGGGAACCAACTCTATGCCAAATTCTCCAAGTGCAAATTCTGGTTGGGGGAAGTTCAGTTTTTGGGTCACATTGTTAATAGTCAAGGCATTCACGTCGATCCTGCGAAGATTGAAGCCGTTAAGAGTTGGGTTACGCCTAAGAACCCGTCTGAAGTCCGTTCTTTCCTCGGACTAGCGGGCTATTATCGACGATTTATCGAAGGATTCTCAAAGATCGCTGTGCCGCTTACCTCTCTCACGCATAAAGATCAGCCTTTTGTCTGGGGAACCAAACAAGAGACTGCCTTTCAAATCCTCAAGCATAAGCTTTGCAATGCTCCTGTTCTCACATTGCCCGACGAAAATGACGATTTCATTGTCTATTGTGATGCTTCCAACCTTGGTCTCGGTTGTGTCCTCATGCAACGGAACAAGGTTATAGCTTACGCGTCTCGTCAGCTCAAAATCCACGAGAAGAACTATACAACCCATGATTTCGAGCTAGGCGCGGTTGTTTTTGCATTAAAGATTTGGCGACACTACCTGTATGGTACCAAGTGTACGATCTTCACCGATCATAGAAGCCTACAACATATCTTTAATCAGAAGGAACTTAATATGCGTCAACGCCGATGGGTAGAACTTCTCAATGATTACGACAGTGAGATCCGTTATCACCCAGGCAAGGCGAATGTTGTTGCCGACGCACTCAGCAGACGGAGTTATCTGCTCAGCACTCGTAATGTTCAAGCTCAACACGACCTCGAAACCCTTATTCGTGAAGCCCAGCATGCATGTTTTAGTGAACGCATGCTGAAGAGGGAACGAATCTACCATGATGGAGCCCAACTTGTGAGCAAATCCAATGGGATATTCCACTTCCTGGACCGAATCTGGATCCCTAAGCGGACCAATTTGCGACAAATCCTGATGGACAAAGCCCACAAATCCCATTATTCTGTTCATCCCAGTGCTGACAAAATGTACCAGGATCTTCGCTACAAGTACTGGTGGCCCGGCATGAAAAGGGATGTTGCCCTCTACGTTGGAAAATGCCTAACTTGTGCAAGAGTCATGGCTGAACATCAAAGACCCTCTGGCTTACTCGAACAACCACCAATTCCTATGTGGAAGTGGGAAAGTATAGCTATGGATTTCGTAACAAAGCTTTCGCACACGTCATCAGGTCACGACAGCATTTGGGTTGTGGTCGACCGTTTGACTAAATCAGCTCACTTTCTGCCAATACGAGAAGACTACAAGGTAGAACGATTAGCCCGAATCTACACCGACGAGATCATTTGTAATCATGGGACGCCTCGTGACATTATCTCTGATCGTGATGCTCGGTTTACCTCGCGACTGTGGGAAACGTTTCAAACGGCACTCAGTACGTCGCTTAATCTAAGTACCGCATTCCACCCTCAAACCGACGGTCAGACAGAAAGAACGATTCGTACTCTTGAAGACATGCTCCGTTCGTGTGTCTTAGACTTCAGTGGTAATTGGGATAAATACCTGCCGTTGGTCGAATTCTCGTATAACAACAGTTATCATTCCAGCATACAAATGGCACCATTCGAGGCATTATACGGAGGAAAATGTCGATCGCCTATTGTGTGGCACGAGATCGGTCACTCGCAACTAACCGGTCCCGAGCTACTGCAAGAAACGACAGACAAAATTTTCCAAATCCGAGACAACCTAGTGAAAGCTCGGGATCGACAGAAAAGTTACGCCGATAAGAAACACAAGCCCCGGTAATTTGACGTTGGTGACTACGTACTCCTAAAGGTATCACCTTGGAAGGGTGTAGTCCGATTCGGCAAAAAGGGAAAACTCGCGCCTCGATATGTTGGACCTTTTAAGATTCTGGAAAGGATCGGAAAAGTCGCCTACAGACTCGAACTACCGGAGGAACTTAGTAACGTCCACCCGACTTTCCATGTGTCAAACCTCCGAAAGTGCCTAGCCGACCACGACTTACATGTCTCTCTCGATGACTTACAAGTAAACGAAACATTACACTTCGTGGAGAAGCCTGTCGAAATCATGGATCGCCAAACTAAGCAGCTCAGACGCTCTCGCATTCCTATTGTGAAAGTCCGATGGGAAGGCAAACGAGGCGCAGAGTTCACTTGGGAACTCGAAAGCGACATGAAGGCGAAGTACCCGCAGTTGTTTAGATAGAGAAGCTAGAGAGAGAAAGTGGCATTGTGATTCAAGCGCTTTGTACGATTTCATATCAATCTATAGAATCACCGATTATATTACGTTCTCGTGTGTTTGGTCACGTTCGTGTACGGATTCCGCACGTCACATGTTCGGTTCTCAAACGTGAATCACGGCGTTGTACAGCTTTCAGCTTAATTTCGGGACGAAATTCCCTAAACAAGGGGAGGCTGTAACACCCCGTGTTTTCGGAAGTCAAAGTCAAAGTCAAGGTCAAAGTCAACGACCGATCGAACGAATTTGACTTATAGTAAATTCTTTATTTTAATTGTATTATGCGGAGTAAGTGTTGTTAATTGCAAAAATCGATGTGCGTAAATCGCTATCTAATCGACTCGCGACTGTGAATTATAGGAAGTAACAATGTGATAAAGATAACTAATCGATAATCAAGCTATGCTACTCGACATCGAATCGTGATACGAACCGCAACTCGACTTAATTTGGTTAATATACGTGTGTGTGACTTACGTGTTACTTGTGCGTGTATATATATATATATATATATATATATATATATATATATATATATATATATATGTTGTGGAAATCAATCGAAACTCGAAACGCAATCGAACTCGAATCCGAATCAAAATCGAACTATGATAATTAGTACTTGGGACTGAAAGTAATTTGAGTAGGAAACCCTATCGTGATGAGCCGCTCGCAAATCGAAATCGAAACATCACAAATCGTCGCGTCAAACAATCAAACCAAGTGCCATCCGGCCGGATAGCCATCCGACCGGATAGCCACTGCGCTACAAAACAAACGCCATCCGACCGGATAAGCCATCCGAGCGGTGTGTCATCCGATCGGATAACCCTTTCCTCTTTTGGAACCCTATAAATACCCTTGTCATTATCATTCTTTCCATTTCTGGAAACTCTCTGTCTGAACCATTCGTGCTCCTCACCTTTTCTTCGATTTCTCTCAATCCAGGTAAGATCTCGCCCTAAATCTTGTACTTTCTTGATCTACACGCACTCCTACACCTTTCTATCTTTTAAATCATAACTTTTAACCGTGAAATCACTTGGTTTCGGGTGTTCTAGGGTGACGTCATCATGTGTTCTTCAAGAACTTCATGATTTTGACTTCAATCCACCAAGAACCACCGAGATCTAACCGATTTCCACGCAAACATACAAAGATCTTGTAAAGATCTCGACACAAGAATGGTGAAAAAGGATTGAAAGATGGTTTTAACTTTCTTTCAACTCTTTTGCACTCCAAGTACTCAAAACGATAGGATCCGACCCTGATTTAGTCTTCTACTCGATTGTAGTGTTGTACTAGCTCAAGATCCGGATTCTACTCACGAGACTACCGACTCCGGGTTAGCCAAGACCAACCGTCTCGAGCCGGTAACCGGCCGGACTAGGGTGATTCCTGGTCGGGTTGGTCATCTGGGTCGAACTAGGGGTTCTGTTGGCTAACACGTTGTCAAAGTGTCTCGATATAACGACAAACCTTCAAAACAACCAAGTGTAGGACGAACATGACAATCAGAACGGATTGCTGTCCGAACGGATTGCTGTCCGATCGGATAGGTCATCCGAACGGGTTGTCATCCGAACGGATCACACTTGGCTCCCACCTTTAAAAACAATCTTATCTAAAGTTTGAGTATTGAACGAAATGTAATCCGATCGGACGACCATCTGACTGGATTACTCTTCGGATCATGAGATACTAAGACTTAAAAAAAGACTTAAACGATTTTCAACAGATTCACTAACAAGGTTGCCATCCGATCGGATTGCCATCCGATCGAATGACGCTTCTGTTGTGAACTTGCTTTCAATAAGTAACCTCGTCACTAAGTCGCTATCCGACAGGATGACCATCCGAACGGATTGCCATCCGCACGACTAGTCATCCGATCGACCGACTTGAAAGATAGAGATACTTCATTATTTAAAAAAAACTACAACGAAAACTTCAAAAGTCAAGCCATCATACACAAACACATTCACCTCATAGGAAGAAACAATCCACTCGAATCGCCATCCGATCGGACACGCTGTCCGACCGGAGGACCATCCGAGCGGATTGTTATCCGCACGGATTGCTGTCCGATCGGATCACCATCCGATCGAACCACTATCCGACCCTTTCACACTTGTGACGTTTTACGCATCACTTATCGTTATCATATCTAATCTACTCAGGCTAATCTTACTCGCTAAGCGCTCCCTTCAATCCATCAACCGCTGTGAGTATACTCGATCCCTTTTTGCTTTAAGCACTTTTGGGTGTTACATACGTTACAACTATTCAAATCACATCAAACACACTACTCAATACTATTTGAACGCTAACCGTTAATGCATGTTATACGTGGCTTATGAATGCTTGTTTGTTATGTTTACACATGGAATGCTCTCTACCTGCCTTAGCAACGATAGTACTATAGTTTGGACTCAGCACCCGTTCAGACGGGGGTTGTTAAGGATAATTACTTGCATGGATTACGGTGGTAATCCTGTATTGCGAACTGCCTCGGGCAGTCAACCCGCAGTCATTGGTATCGATTGATCTATGTCGATAACTAACGTGCTTCATTTCACTATGTGTATGTGCTGGTTATGCGTAAACGAATTCAAACTCTATATGCTATTATCAAACTTGTATGCTCACCTTTACATTATATGTATTGACTTTATTTTAACGTATGTGACAGGTGCTTAGGACGCACACTTGGTAGGAATTTGAAGCTAGGATAAAGCTTTAGAGCCCAACAAATAGTTGTCTGTAGTGGTCGAACTAAGGGTCTCTAGAAACAGATAAACAATTGCTGTCTATTTAAATCTGAGTTGTCGGAACAGGATATTTGCCTAGATTTTGTCTGTAATAATTGTTCTACTGTTTGAGATACGGTATGGGACGTATTATTTAAATTGAATGGTATTGATAGTTGTTATGGAAACTTCTGGTCAATCTGTTTCGCTCAGTGCCATGCCCCGATGATTCCGCCATCGGTTGGGGTGTGACAAGTCAAATACAATACGTTTTAATTAGACGACATAAATTCGAGTCGCTTTACGTTTCGACACTGCCGCATTGCGTCGTAACATTCTTTGTTTTGAAAAAAACACTATTTTCTTACATGCTTAATTTATGGACGTGACGGTATAAATTAAAGTTGGTTTACGTTTAGACGCAAATTTTCATTAAAAATATTAAAGATAACGTTTACATTTCCATTTACAACTAATTTAAAATCAGCCCGTCAGATGTCCAATTTAAATTTATTTTTAGAGTAAATTACAAAAATCGTCCTTTATGTATGTCACTTATTGCAAACTGTGTCCTTTGTGTTCAATAATTACAGTAAACATACTCGATGTTTGCAAACCCTTGCAAGTTATGTCCTTTAGTCCTAACTCAATTAATTTTTTGTGGTTAAATCTGATCAAATGGACCCCACATGAGGGTATTTTGGTCATTTTACTCTCATGTGAGGTCCATGTGTTCAGATTTAACCACAAAAATACCCTCATGTGGGGTCCATTTGATCAGATTTAACCACAAAAATTAACTGAGTTAGGGGTAAGGTACATAACTTGCAAGGGTTTGCAAACATCGAGTACATTTTCTGTAATTATTGAAGACAAAGGACACAGTTTGCAATAATTGACATACATAAATGACGATTTTTGTAATTTACTCTTATTTTTATGGTTTTCGATGAATGTAGAACTTACGTAAATAATTTTTTAAGCATATTTCTGATATACTGAACCAAAATAGAAATCCATCAAAACCCGCCCAATAAAGTCCCTATTTAAAAGTTCGGGCCCCAATAAAGACTACAACGTTGTCAATCAACAAATATCTACACTCCTATGACCCCATTTCCACACACACCACATTATTATTTTAATAAAACCATTTTACAACAATAAATAAAAAATCCCATTTATTATTCCTGTTTCTGGAGGCTTCTTGAACGTATGAAAGCTTGAAATGGTTAACTTCAAACTCATATGATCATCAATAATATCCCCACAAAACCATTCCAACGTGCCGTATTTTACTCTTCAATTACCAACATGTATACCCTTTTTATAACAACCCTTCAAGATTCAAGAAACTGCCTTTGATCTTTGTCTCAGTTTCATCAATTTGTCGACAAAACAAGAGTCCACGGTGATTCTTGTCGCTTAAGATTTCAAGAATGGATGTTAATGGAGGAAAAAGCAACGATTTTTATGAGATTTTGGGGTTGAAAAAAGAATGCACAGAAGCAGAACTCAAGAATGCATACAGAAAGCTTGCAATGGTAACAAGCTTTTAAATTTTTTACTATTTGATTAATATTAATATTATTGCAATTTTCCAAGACTTTTTTTGACTGTAAATACTTGCAAGATCTATATAAAATTGATAAAAAAATATATATTTTTTTTGTTGTTTTTGTGTTTTTTTTTTTTTTTGGGGGTGTAGAGATGGCATCCTGATAGATGTTCAGCCTCTGGTAATTCAAAGAATGTAGAAGAGGCAAACAAGAAGTTTCAGGCAGTACAAGAAGCATATTCTGGTATTTTATTATACCCATTTTCTTAATTTGTGATTAATTGTTTTAAGAATTGTCATGGGGGGTGTTTGGGAACTGGGTTGGCACTTGGGTGTGATAAAAATCTGATCTTGATTTGGGATACCTTATTAAAGATTCAATTGTTGATGGTGTTTTCAAGATTAGATTTTTATCCATAAAAAGGCCTGTGGAAGTGAGTGAATCTTGAAATATTCATGGGATTTTTTGGATTCAATTTGGTTACCACATGTTTGATGTCCTGTTTTAAATTTGTAAGTTGGTTACAGATTTAATTGCTTTAGGGGCTATAGCTGTGTCTATTCTACTATGTTAGTCGGTTACCACTTATTCTGTGATTGGTGGATTCCTATTGCTATATCTGTAGTTCGCATTGTTTGCTTGATGTTTGGTTTCGAGCCGGGGGGGTCTTTTTGGAAGCAGCCTCTTTGTCCATATGGATAGAGGTAAGGTTTGTCTACATCCCACCCTCCCCAAACTATTTGTGGGACTTGCTGGGTACTGTTGTTGTTATCCATAAAAGGCCTGTGGAAGTGAGTGAATCTTGAAATATTGGTGTTTATTTCAAGATTAGTTGATAAATCAACCTTTTTTTTTGGTTTGTTTCCTAGTACTTTCCGATGCAAACAGAAGACTTCTTTACGATGTTGGAATTCATGACAGTGATGATGATGACGACGACAAAGATGTAAGTTCTTTATATCTTTTCTTGCAAGATACTTATGCTCATCAAATTCTCAATTGAAAGTTATCTTAAAGACAGAAAATTTAGATGTGAAAAGTCGATTTATTTTATTACGAAACGGTTAAATTGAAACAGGGAATGGCTGATTTCTTGAGTGAAATGGCAACAATGATGAGGCAAAACAAAACCAATGTAAGTTTATGTTCTCTTGTTCTAATCATTATACATTACCACAAGCAGTTTGTATTAGGGTGTCCGGGGCGTAAGCGGGGAGTGGCCGCGGTGACCACCTTCCCCGATCGGGAACACCGCCGCCATCCCTGCGGTGACCCAATTCGGGGAGGGTGGTCGGGGGGAGTTCACCGAAGAACGGGAGAAGATATGGTGGGGCCAGCCGCAATTTCAACCAATGAAAATTTTTTTTTTTTTTTTTTTTTTTAATAAAAAACCAAGTCACCTAAGAGGGGAGTGCCGCCATCAATTTAGGGTGTTAGGGGAGTTTAAGAGGGGAGTTGACGTGGCACACGAAGATTGGTTATGCGTAAGAGAGGGGACTCCCCTCTTAGGGGAGTGCCCCCCTCACCCTTAGTAGAGGTGGCAAAATGGGTGGGCCAGGTAATGGGTCAAAACGAATAACTTTATATGCGGATTGAAACAAGTATGGTTGACCCGAAACACTTTTTTTTTTCCAAAGAAGTTCTTTTACTTTTATATATAGTTATGGGGTCATGGGTAGAGATTCCTGTAAAAAAAGGGTTTTTTTGTGAGAAAGGTAAGAAATAATTTACACCATTAGATCTTTGATCTAATGGTTGAGATCATAATGGCAAAATTGTAAATAATATTTACTATTAAACATATTAATTTTCTAGATTAAGGGTATACAGGTAAATTTAACATTTTTAAATTAAGAAACTAACATTAATGCACATGCAACTCCCCCCGTCTTTTTTAAACGTCAATAACTTTTTATACGTAACTTTTTAAAAAAAAAATTACACCATAATAACGAGCGTTTTTTTATCTTTAATATGAGTACCATATTGCTATACTTGTATAGAGACAAAAATATGTTTCGATCAGATGTTTAGTACATGGTGTTTTGTCTATGTTCATACAGTGGTGTTTTAATTGTATTGTGATTCAAAGCTTGGTGTTTTAAACACATACTGGAAAGCGTGGTGTTTTTTTATCTACTGGAATGTAGGTTTTAAAACACCATGGTATTTTAACAAATGAAATCTGGAACATCTACTAGCATGCAGATGTAAAATACCATGCATGCAGGTTTAAAACACTATGGACAATAACCATACTATGAACATTATACTAAGAACACATTCTGGAAATCGAGGTAGTGTCTTTAATAGTGTTATATACTTATTGAAGACAAAATTGCAGAAAACAACCTTTATGTATACCTCAAACTGCACTTTATACCTTTCACTATGAAATCCGCCAAAACCAACCTTTACGTTCATGTTTTGCTACAAGTTCAACCTTTAACACAAACTCTGTTAATATTCTTGGTTAAATCACCTCACATGCTTTGCATGTGAGGGTAGTATTGTCATTTCAACCTTGTTTTTTTTTTGTTTATTTCTTAAACACTCAAAAATGTGTATAACCAGGTTGTACTATGTGCATACACAGTTGTACCTACCATGAAAACATAGTAATAATGTTCAAAAACCCAGATCTTCCTCGTTACTGTTGTCGCTAACTTTTGGGGAATCATCACCCAATTTACTAACATACTATTCAAACAGTTATCATACTTTTTATTATGACATCAAGATTGTTTTTCAATCATTAAGCATCATGCATGACCAGGTTGTACATAGAGCATGAACAGTTGTACATTCAAAAGAGAAAACCCAGTTCTTCACATAATCATTTTTATTATTTACCCAACTATCATATTTAAGCATCATTCAGCTTTTCACAGTGTTTACATCTTAACATATACTCAGGTATAATCATCTATCACACACAAACAAACATTCAAAACCAGGTTGTACATCGAGCATTACCGATTGTACCCACCATGAAAGCACATTATCAAACTATATAAGAAAAATGAGAACCCAGTTCACAACATCAATATAAACAGAGCAATATGAACAATAATATTATCGTTGTGTTGGACAAGCTTTATACGGAATAACCATCGAACCATCAAACAGATCCATTAAATCCTGCTGTTCATGTTTTATCCTTAATGTTTTCATCATTAAAATACATCCTGTCGTACACATAGTTTTCTTATCATTAATCGAAACAGGAGTGTGTACTACTTCTTCATATTTTCATTTAAAACAATAATAAGCACACATTCATTCTACATTATTTAACAAAATCTCAACATGAGATGTAGCAGGTTTAAACAACATTCAGCAGATTCATACGGTTTAACAAATCAAGCACACAATTAAAGGCGGCGTTCTAACCTGGTTGGACAAGCTTGATGGTGAATATTTGGGGTTTACGGTGGTTGTGAGGTGACCGGAGGTGGTTGGTTGTAGGGTGTGGTGGTGGTGTGGTTTTTCGTGACGGCTACATTCACACCTGATATAGGCGTTTCAGTACATTTTGTATACAAGAAAGATGACTCACAAGTTCACAAGCCACAAAAGCTACTAAAGACTAATAGATGAAATTAACCGTTAACAATGATAACAACAGCAAAATGAGTCAGCTATATGAAGACCTTTCAGGAGAGGAAATGCAGCATCCACCAACTCCATTTTAACTCCATTCAACGCCTCTGCAGCTGGTGGAATATCGAGCATGTGCAAGATCACTGGCTGGTCAGAACCCAACACGTCCCTGGTACGTTTAAGGTGAGCGATTGTTGATGAAGACGGCATGTATGTGTGTTCAACAACACATATATGCTTATATCACTACAACATGTATGTGTGTTTGTCTACTTGAATCAACATACCATAAACTTGTTGGCGGCGGTGTTAGATGATGATGGTGGTGAGCGATTGTTGATGAAGATGGCGCAGATGAAGGAGGGGTGTTTGTTGATGATCTGGGTTTTCTGGTTGGGAGCTAGGAGAGATGAACAAGAAGAGTTTATGGTGGGGTCATGTGTATTTATATAATTTATTAATAAACAAAAAAAAAACAAGGTTGAAATGACAATAATACCCTCACATGCAAAGCATGTGAGGTGATTTAACCAAGAATACTAACAGAGTTTGTGTTAAAGGTTGAACTTGTAGCAAAACATGAACGTAAATGTTGGTTTTGGCGGATTTCATAGTGAAAGGTATAAAGTGCAGTTTGGGGTATACATAAAGGTTGTTTTTTGCAATTTTGTCCTTATTGAATGATGTTATATAATTATTAAATGGTGTTATATACTTATTGAATGGTGTTATATAATTATTGAATGGTATTATATATGTGCTGAATGGTGATTTTGCAGTGTTATTCGTAGTGTTTTTATAGAGATCTTTAAAATGGTGTTATATACTTATTGAATGGTGTTATATACGTGCTGAATGGTGGTTGCAGTGTTATTCGTAGTGTTTTTATAGAGATCTTTAAAAAAATCTTGTTCCTATAAATAAGGGTGGCGGTTATAGAAAGTTTTGAATTAATTAAATCAATGATAAAATTACTTGTTTACACTTTTGAATTAATTTAGATTTAGGACACATGTCATCTCCACAATATTTCTCACATTTCTCACACTTTTAACCTTTTTTTTACAATAACCTTACCATGGGGTCATGTGTCATTACATATATACTAAAACTTCATTAATGATCTATTTTTTATTTTAATAAAATGATTTGGGTTCTTTTGCATTAAAATGCATTCACTTTGGACGACTCCGACCTGTGTCTTTAATACCTATTTTTTAAAAAAGTTTGATCACTTAGAGAATGAGTTGAAATTGTAAGTTATCATATTCTTTATGGCGTCGATAGGAAAACATCGAGACAAGTTTTGAGGAGCTAAAAGATTTGTTTGAAGAGATGTTTGAAAACGACATCAAGCCAGTCGATTCGTTTTCTGAAACAAAAAGCTTCGCCACTTGCCCTACTTTGTTTCCAAGTTATGATGAAAACATTTCCTCTACTAACAAACGAGGTTCCTCGGGGATGTCAACTACCGCGGTTGAAGACCATTCAACTTTCAAATCAAGTGTACAAGGATTTTGCTTAGGGGTTAGTTCAGCGGTCTCTCTATATGATTTTGATTGTGGTCGTTATTTGATTCAAATCGATTACTAACAACGTTCGTTGTGAATGTTGTGTTTCAAGACAGACAAACAACATGGAAGCCACAAAAAGAACAGGTTGTGCTCGAGAAAGGCGAGGCGCTAAACATGGTTCCAAACACAAAACTAGTCGGAATGGGATCTCAAATCGCGATTGAACGGTTAACTCGAGTCTTTAGTTCATTATGTGATTGTGTAATTCTTTTTAGTGTGATTGTTAATTCTTTGAAACAAATAATCTTTCTGTTTGTATCATGGTGTTGACACTTTAGAGATAAAGGTTAAGTGGATCACAAAGAAGCTTTCATCATCGTTTTCTTGCTTCTTTGTTTTGTTTATTCTCTTTTTCATGATCAGTTTCTTTTTTATATGAAAAGGGATAAAGTATGGTAGTAAGTTAATGGGCTCCATAATCCATAAATTTTGCTTTCCATACTAATTTGTTGTGTCACTTACATATGGTCTTAATTCCCAAGGGTTGATGGGGACTTGACAAAGTGTTTCCTCTTGTAGAGGAATCTTTAATCAACAAAAATATATGAATGGATGGGCTGGAATAGTTATGGTGTTCAATGTCATGATTAAAGAATACATGACAATGGAAACAAAAAGGAAATAGAGAAAATGTATATTAAAAGGCAAATGATTTAGACTTGTATCCATAGAGTATAGTCACAATTGTTAGGTGACTTCAAGAACAACTTTTAAACTCTAAAGAAGATTGCATTGATATGTTATATATGGAAAATGTTTTATTTTAGAAAAAAAAATCACAAAACTAACATTTTTTCGGTGCGAGTTATGCGTCTAATCTATGTCACCTCTAAAACTCATGTAATATATAACCTTTGTTGGCGTAGTTACTTGACTTGTATATCATACAATTTTCCATTTATAGTGTATTAAATCCATGTGATGCGTGATGCCATAATCACAATTCAATTTCTCATTTAGCATGATCATCTGCTCTTTATTTTAACAACTAAATGAGTGTCATCAACTCGTACAAATAACTTTTTTAGATAGCACCCACTTTATCATCGCCTATGGAGGATACTATCTGGCACCAATCATCGCTTATTGGAGATGAGACAGCCGCTCTTCCTCGTTCCCAAGAAACAAAAACTCATGAGCAATTATCCGCGATTCAAGTAGAATGTGGGAAAGGGGGGGGGGGGGGGGGGGGTATTCCACGGTCCTCCCAACCGCTGGAGTGATCACACTCCACAAGCTAGCTTAGCCCCATAGCTGCCTGGGAGTGAATACCCAACCGAGAGCGAAGAGCTTGGCCGTGGGATGCGGACACCAAGATTCGAACCGGGGACCTCTAGGGAGAGGGTGGGTGAGGCTGGCCAACTGGGCTACCCAGAAGGTTGATTCAAGTAGAATATGTGCCATACTTAAGAATCAATTAGTGACATACCAAGTTATGCAATGATCACATTTATAGCCATAATATTTCGAAAACAAATCCAACGCCATACCTCCACTTAGATATCCACTTTATGCTCTTCGTGTGTAGCATTATCAAACATATGGTTCGATGCTTGGAACTCATTGTTGGTGATTCCCATTTTCCATATCGATAATCTTGGGTGGTATAATAAGTGGGTTTTCGCAGGGGAGCCAACAACCTCCACAAAACTAATTCTAGAGACCTCTAAACAGTTCTTAGTGATAGCTAAACATTAGATAAAGAAAGCCACTTCCAACTCTCTCTCTCTCTCCCCTCATCTTGCAACATGGATTGCATTAGGGATGAGCAAATACCGATACCATCTCAATACCGTCCCGATCCCGACCAATACCGATCCCGAATTTTGTGTAAACTTGGTACCGATACCGGTACCGAAATACGTCGGTTCGGGACGGTATCGGTATTTTAAGGGTAAAAGTTGGTATTTTACCGATACCGTACCGTACCGATACCAAAAAATCACAAAAGTGGATACCGTTTCCGGTACCGAAAACGGATCGGGATCGGGACGGTATTTTATACCCTTTGCTCATCCCTATTTGTTTGTTACACGTAGAGGTGAGTGAAAACCCGGTTAACAATCCATAAGCGAAAACACTAAGCAAAAAAAAAAAAAAAAAACCGAAGATAATAAAAAACGATGGCTCTATTTTTTTATAACCAATTACACATGTCCAGATTTGGTTACATATACTTACAAAGCCGAATTAACCAGACCCGACTCACTGATAACCGAACAAATAGAACCATACCAAACAAAACCATTCAATAACAATGATATTAAACCTAACCCATTATTATCTTTTCCATATATAGGACTTGTATCACTGAGAGAGGAGATCTATATATTAAAGCCCAAACATCTATTCAATCCATTGAAACCCTTTTTACTTTTATGAAAACCCAAAATTTGTAAACTTGCCACAATTTAACCAAACCCAAAAATACAAAAATACTAACTTAACCAATCATTTTACATTTTTAACAACCAAAACTTTCGGATTAAGATATAGGGATATAATATAAAGTTATACCTCATCTTGAAAAATGACCAACCATTTTTTATATTTTATGTCCTTGTCTTTTCTCAACCAGTCAAAAGTTTTTAAACCAAACAACCCCCTTTTATCTTAGATTCGAATACATATACATATACATACATATGATGATTAGTGTACCTTACCTGTATCTGTATGTATACAAATTTTGTATAAAAAAGATTTTGTGAAGATGGAGAACATGAAAGATAATGGGGTTTGAGAGAGAAGTAAAGCAAGACCCATCTACAGAAGCCAGCTAATTACCTTTGTAGGGTTTTCAACTTTCTTTTTTTCTTCTTCATATAAAACACACCCACACTAACCCAAACTCACAAACCCCTTTTCTTTCAACTCCAATTGCAATGTTGCTTCATTCTTGAAACCCCATCCAAGATCGGTTCCTTAAAGACAAGATCTTTACATTCTTCTCACTCCCGTAAGTTCTGTTTCTTGATTTGACATTTTTCAACATTTTTAGGGTTTTTGTTTGTTCGGTAAGTTTTAATTTGGTAATTTGTTTGATACCCACTTGGCATTTTGTTGTTTTGAGGTTAATTGATGTGGGATTTGTTTGATTTGTGGGATTGTGTTGTGTACTGAAAGAACTGTTGGTTTGTTTGTGTATAATATGTAGTTGTGTAATGCTGGTTTTTGGGTGAAAGATTATCTGATTGGGTTTTTGATTGTTTTGTTTGGAATCAGATCTGGTGCTGTCTTGCATTTCGATGCGATTGCGAGATTAAAAGTTGGGATTTGTGTTCATATTGTTGTTCCAACATATACACTTCACAATTCACATTGTGGTTTTAGGTTTTTTTTTAAGGATCTTTGAGTCGAACACCGGGTGTTCAGCTCAAGACATTTGAGGAAACTGAGGAAACCGAAGGAAGATGGAGTTTGATACGCCTCTTGATTATGCGGCGTTTCAGCTGTCACCGAAACATTCGAGGTGAATTCGGTTTTATGATATTTTAACTATTGTTTGGTGGTTTGGTTTTGTGTTGATCTTTTGATTGCTTTTTGGGCAGATGTGAGTTGTTTGTGTCTAGTAATGGGAACGTTGAAAAGCTTGCGTCGGGTTTAGTGAAGCCGTTCGTGACTCATTTAAAGGTTGTAGAGGAACAAGTTGCGTCGTCGGTTCAGTCTATAAAGCTTGAAGTGGATAAACGTAAAAATGCTGACTCGTGGTTCACTAAGGGAACGCTAGAGAGGTATTAATTCTATAATAAATCGATAATTACTAAGTGGTTTTTATATATTTGTTGTAATTAATTGCTTCTTATACCAGGTTTGTGCGGTTTGTTAGTACACCTGAAATTGTAGAACTAGTGATCACCTTTGATGCTGAGATGTCTCAACTAGAAGCAGCTCGGAAAATATATTCTCAGGGATCGTCTGATAGCAACTTAGGTATGTGATATAGCCTGTCATCTTTTTTGCTTGTTTTGTGATAGTCTGATTTTTGCAGCTATTTATGTTACGGGTCATGTTATACGACTTTGATATGCGTAAGGGTGCAAACGAGCCGAGCCAAGCCCGAGCTTGACCAGGCTCGAGCTAGAGCTCTATTAACTTATGAGAGCTCGAGCTCGGCTCGTTGATTATTTATTTATTAATATATTAAATAATAAATAAAAATATAATATAAATAATAGACTCGTTTAGGCACGCGAACTTGATAAGTGAAGCTCGGGCTCAGGCTCATTTACTAAAGAAGCTTATTTTTAGGTTCGGGCTCAGCCATAAACAAGTTTAAATAAGTTCGGCTCGTTTACTAGAAAACTTTAGACAAGGGGTAAATGTTGTTAAATATTAATATAAACTAATATTACACTAAGGCCCGGCGAGCCTGACAAACTTCACATGCCAGGCTCGAGCTCGGGCTCGGTAAATAAACGAGCTTTATTTTAGGCTTGGCTCGGGCTTGATAAGGCTTGGCTCGTTTCAAGCTTTTTCTCGAGCCGATCTCGAGCAGCTTGCGAGCCGCTCGGCTCGTTTGCACCCCTAGATACGCGTTATGCATCTGTCACAGAGTAAGTAAAAACATATATCAATGCCTGAACGTTGTTCCTTAAACTCCAAATTAGCTTTGTGAAACTAAGTTGTAGTTAGTATAGGACTTGATGGTGCTAATATACTGGGCTAATTTGGTAATTTTACTATAATTCAGGTGATGGTAGATCAAGCACAGCAGCAAGAGCTGATGCTACAAAGTAATCACTTCTCTCTCTCTCTCTCTCTCTCTCTCTCTCTTTCTCTCTCATGCACACACACGCACGCGCACGTGCATGATCGTGCCCTTGAATGCGTGTCGCATTTTAGGCTAATTCGGTACCTTTTACGGAAATTTACAGGAAGGAACTTTTGAGGGCAATTGATGTAAGGCTGAAAGCCGTAAAGCAGGACTTGGATACAGCTTGTGCTCGAGCGGCCGCTGCTGGTTTTAACCGTGATACTGTAACCGACCTGCAGTTGTTTGCTGAGCGGTTTGGTGCCGCTCGCCTGAAGTAAGAATACTCTTTCTTTTAAATTATATTTTCATGGTCTTTGTTTTTTATTAAAAAATATTTATAATTTTGTGCAGTGAAGCTTGCTGTAAATACCTATCACTTTATGAACGATGGCCTGATCTGTTCAAGCACTCGGTTAAATCCAGCTTCGGAGATCGAGATCAAGCCGCTATTCGGGGATCTTACAGCTCGGACATGTCGATTGACGATGAGTCACCGTCTACGACCGCCACATCCCCCGCCCCGACTGCCGCCTCCGCTTCTCAGCCGTCCTCAACCACATTCCCTTTACGACCGGCAGGAAAAGACGAAATGGTTTCCGACAACCAAAAATTAAAGAAAGAAGATAACGGTAGCGGTGGGGTCGAGGAACCGTTGGCTCAGACAGCGCCGCAGCCATCTTCTAGACGGCTCAGTGTGCAAGATCGGATTAATCTTTTTGAAAACAAGCAGAAAGAGGTTGGTGGTTCGGCCACTGGGAGTGGCGGCAAACCACCAGCAGCAGTTGCTAAGCCCGATCTTCGTCGGCTTTCGTCTGATGTTTCACAATCGAATGCGAGTGTTTTGAGACGATGGAGTGGTGCTAGTGATATGAGCATTGATTTGAGCGGTGAAAAGAAGGAAATCAACAGCCCGAAACCGCCTTCGAACGAGGCTCCCGTTGAGGTCCAAAAAAGTCAATCTATTGAGGTCAACAAGAGTCAACCTGATTTGAAAGCTGTTGCACCCGAAGAATCTGTTGGTTCTAACCAACCGACTTCCACTTTGGAAAAGACACGGTCTTCCTCATCGTTATCGAAGCCCGAAGACGATTCGTTGGAGGTGCGGTTAAAACCGCATACACAGGTCAAGCCTTTTCAAGGTGGTAATCAGGAAGATTTTGAGCCCGATTCGAAACCGATGACGTTAAAGGCTCCGTCAAAGAGAGTTGGTTCCGGGTCAAAAATCCAAGAAGCTGTAGCTGCTTCTCAGCATAGAGGGCTCGAGATCGGTTCATTACGTGCCCAAACCCGGCCAAGTTATTCAACCGAAACCAAGGAAATAGACCCGAAAGATTACGTACCAACAGAGAAACAGTTCGGTGACTCCGGGTCACAAAAAATGAAGGTCCAAAAGAATATTCCGAGAGATGAAAGCCGATACGTTGATGAGTATAGTAACAGTAAGACACAAACATCTGGGAAATTTGTTGTGGGGTCTGGGTCAATGCCGTTGGAACATAACGTTGACCAAGTCAATAAGTCAAGGCCGTTAAAAGGGAATCAAGAACTGAATGACGAGCTTAAACTGAAAGCGAACGAGCTAGAAAAGCTTTTTGCAGAGCATAAACTTAGAGCTCCAAAGCTTCCGGAAGAACCTGTTCCTGAACCGAAAACTGAACTTAAACCAGATGATCAGAATCACAGAACCCCACTTCAGAGAAGCTTTTCTGACGCTTCACGAGGAAAATTTTACAACAGTTACATGAAGAAACGAGACGAACGATTAAAGGAACAATGGGGTTCTAATAAAGCCGAAAAAGAAGCTAGAATGAAAGCTCTGCAAGATACTCTTGAGCAAAGTAGTGCACAAATGAAGACGAAACTTTCGTGGTCTACAGGTACACAAGATCCCGTTTCTAGTGCGCGTAGACGCGCTGAAAGATTACGGTCGTTTAACGCCCGATCGGCTATGAAACGTGATCAACCGTTAGATTTCGGGCAGCTTGAAGATGATGAAGATTTATCAGAATTTTCGGAACTAAAGCTTTCCAGCAACGGTGTTTCCAGAGGTAAAAAACCGTTACCGAACAAAAGTACATCCACATCTACACCGCGGACCCCGGTTCCACGATCGGGCTCGAAAATCGCCTCGGGTTCCGGGAAACGAAGGGCACAATCGGAAAATCCTCTTGCGCAATCTGTCCCGAACTTTTCGGATTTGAGAAAAGAAGATGCGAAACCGTATTCTGTTGGCGGAAAAGCAACCGCACGTTCTCAGATGAGAAACCATACGCGTAGAGGTAGCAATGACGAGACGCCAGCTGTCAAGGAAGAGAAACAGGGGCGGCCACCTGTCAATTTAACGCCGTTAAAATTTGAAAAAGAACAGAGTGAAGGTGTTTATAAAAAAACGTTTCATAAGAGGAATAACAGCATTGGCGGAAAAATGAAGGTGCCGTTAGTGTCGAAAGACTATGAGGAAGATGATGTGGAAAACGAGTTTGATGATGTCATTAATGAAGGCGTTTATAAAAAAACGTTTCACAAGAGGAATAACAGCTTTGGTGGGAAAATGAAGGTGCCGTTAGTGTCAAAATACGAGGAAGAAGATGTGGAAAACGAGTTTGATGATGTCATGGAAACAGAAGCTTCGCAAGATGTGGTAAACGAGAGTTTGTCAAACTCCGAATCTGGAAATGGACAAACGGACCCCACTTTGGCAACCGAAATACTTGCTGCGCAAGATTTACCCGGTGAAAGCCCGATGTCATGGAACTCCCAACTCCATTATCCGTTTTCGTATACTAACGAGACTTCCGATAACGATGCTTCTGTTGAATCGTGGAATCTAAGTTCAACGGAGTCAGATGTAGCTCGTATGAGGAAGAAATGGGGAAGCGCGCAAAAGAATATTCTTCTTGCTAATTCGTCTTCTGGTGTTCAATCTCGCAAGGATATGACAAAGGGGTTTAAACGGTTATTAAAATTCGGGAGAAAAGGTCGTGGGTCCGATAATTTGGCTGATTGGATTTCCGTTACTACTTCTGAAGGAGACGATGACACAGAAGACGGTAGAGATGTTTCTAATCGGTCTTCAGACGAGCTTAGAAAATCGAGAATGGGATATTCGAACGAAGGTAGCTTCAACGAAACAGATTTTTATACCGATCAAAGTGAGCATACACCTGATTTCTTTTATGTAATTTTTAGTTTTCGAGTGTTTTTTTTTTGTTTTGATAATATGCTCACTTCTTATTACAGTGCATACATTGCAGACCTCAATCCCTACACCACCGGCAAATTTCCGACTGAGGGATGATCACCTTTCTGGAAGCTCTATCAAAGGTATATTATTAACTTAAAGCAAGGTTGTAAACGAGCTCGAGCTCGGCTCGTTTCGAGCTCTATTTTCTATAGCTGGAGCTCGGCTCGTTAATGATTTCTTCAAGCTCGAGTATGGCTCGGGCTCTACTCGTTTATTATTTCTTAGATATTTAATTATTTTATGTATATACATATATGGTTATCTTTTGAATATTTATAATTATAATTGTATATATAACAAATATATATTGTTCAATTATTATATCATAATTTTACGAGTAAAGTACACGGATGGTCCCTGTGGTTTACCAAAATTTTGGATTTGGTCCCTAGCTTTCCAAAAGTACACAGATGGTCCCTGTGGTTTGCACTTTGTAATGTATTTAGTTCCCAACCCACAAATCTAAAGGTTTTAGCATGTCCAAGTTCAAAATTTTGGTATACTACAGGGACCATTTGTGTACTTTACTCCACAATTTTGTATATAACAGTATTTAATGTGCATTATATAATATAAAAAATGTTACATTTATATAATTCAAAAGGCTTGTTTTGGCTAGAGAGCCTAGTCAAGTTTGGTATGTGAAAGCCTTACGCTCGAGCTCGGTTTTTACATGAGCTCCATTTTAGGCTCGAGCTCAAGCTCGTTTAAGCTTGGCTCGCTTCAAACTTTTAGTGAGCTGATCTCGAGTAGCTCACAAGCAGCTCGTCTCGTTTACACCCCTAACTTAAACGGTATCATTTTCGATAACCATGAGAACCCAAGACCGTAATTAATGGGAGTAAATGTCATGTTGATTGTTAACTTACACTTTGGTTTGAACTGAACAGCGCCTCGGTCATCATTCTTCTCGTTGTCATCATTCAGGAGCAAGGGAAGCGACTCGAAGCTGAGATGAAAGCGATCCATAGGTATATATTTAAAAATAGAGAAAATCGAATCGGTTGGCAAACATTTGATATGTTTAAGATCTACAGTGTGGTAGACCTTCCGCATGTTGTGCTAGTCAGCTCTGCAAGTATTTTTGGTTGTATATTTTGTATTCCTTCAACTAAATAGCCAATTGGCTAAACCTTATTGTTGAATTCTCTAGTCTTTTTATGAAGCAAGTGTTCCAATTTTTTTTTGCACTGTGTACACAACAAACTTGAATTCCAACTCGAACTCGGAAATTTGAATGCTTATTTCAGTTCTTGTTACTTGTAACTTCTTTCTAGGGGTTCATGGATGTGTTTAAATATGTGCAGAATGTGCCTTTAATAGCTAACAACTTTCTGTTTTTATTCTTGCAATGGTTTCTCACTTTCACCAGGATTGTCAAAACAAACTAGGATATGAAACTGAAGTACGATGATAAATATTACCTAATACGTATATAAACAGAGTTGTTTGTGAGGGGTGTTAGTAATCCTAGTCCCATATCTAATTACAAAACCGAGTCTCATAACCAACCATATACCTGGCGGGTATGTGTCGGCTAGTTATCCATCGGGTATCAGGTATACCAGTTAATTAGAAGAAAAGGACCGTTAAAAAAATCCACAACAATGTCCTTACTGTGCATGCGATACTGACATTTGTATTGCAACCGAAACATTAAACCTAGTTAAAAAAATCCACAACAATCTCCTTACTGTGCATGCGATACTGACATTTGTATTGCAACCGAAACATTAAACCTAAAAAAGATATCAACTAGTGCTTTACATGAATTGAAAACTATAAAAATGAATATCAGTAACGGCTCCGATAGTACCGATAGCGGTGCCGATGTTAGGTCGGAATCGACGTGGTATTGATATTGTCGGAACGTTGCAAAGATATCATTTTTGTTTTCAAAGAAATTTATACCTGGTACTACTAATAAAGTTGTTATCGTATCAGTTCATCGTGCTAAAAGTTTATTGAAACCTATATAAAAATAAGCACATCGCAACGACATATATAGGTTTTAAGTATTTTAGGTTTGGGGTTTAAGTGTTTAAGGTTTGGGGTTAATGTTCGTTTAACGATTGGTTTTTTCATGGTTGCGTTAGATAAATCGTGATTGCAGATTTTAGATACAAAGAACATATATAAATTTTCACACTGATGTGACGTGACGATCACAGGCTCTACGCAAAATAGTTGTAAATGAAAAAGATGGGTTGAAAACATATTTTATTTAACACAACACATGCATTGCATGTATGATAGGGTTAAACCCTAAAAGAGAAGAACTACGAGAATATTTAGAGAAGATAGAAGAATTTCAAACTTCAAATCTGATTTCCTTCCTTCATATTACGTACATAAATAAGTAAATAACCCAAACAATTACATTAGACTCCCTAAACTACTAATAATTAGTAAAATACCCCTAAACTATTATTCTTCACGTAACAATACTTCACCCTTAAAAGATTCTTGACCTCAAGAATCACAAAATAGAGAAAAAAAAAATGCATCATCCATGAGTTCTTTTGGGTCGACTCATTCCAGGGTGGACGCCATTCGGTCCTTCCGATTGCAATCGGAGAAATCCTAGCGATGCGCCATGGTGGGCGCCAATCATTTACTGAACTCGCCTTTGTCTTTAAACAGGCACCAAAAAGATTGTTGTTAACAACGTCAATTATATCATCATCTGGAAGGGTATCAAACTTCCTACCATATTTGACATGAAGACCTTGACGAACAGGAACCGCATCACTGTTCGGAACCAGTAGGCCAGCCTTAACAACATTGTATAGTCTAGTTTTGGGTTCTTCGCAAGCACCATTAGCAAGGATTATGCAAAGTGTGTCTCTATGTTTTCTTCCTTTATGAAGAACGGTGTCTTCATTGAAGGGCTGGAGCTTTTTCACTGTCTCATGTAGTGCAACAATGGAATTATCACTGTTAATATTTTCATCAACAACAATTATGTCTTCTGTCTTCCGAGTACCCGTCCGCGAATCATCGCTAAACTGGCCCTTATCAGGGCCGCCGCTGAAGCCGCCTCCGCCGCCGCTAAAACTACCACCGCTTGAATGCTCCTTGAGTGCTCGTAAGATCTCTTCTTGTTGTTTCATCGACTGTTCTTGTTGTTTCAACATGGTGGCTAGGGTTTCTTGGAGATTTGAGATTGCCTTGCCATGTTCCTTGAGAGTGCTGTCAATTTCTTGATTGCGAATGTTAGTCATGGTAATCGAAAGTAATTCCGACCGGAGATCGGAACGGCTCTGAAACCCTTGATAGGGTTAAACCCTAAAAGAGAAGAACTAGGAGAATATTTAGAGAAGATAGAAGAATTTCAAACTTCAAATCTGATTTCCTTCCTTCATATTACGTACATAAATAAGTAAATAACCCAAACAATTACATTAGACTCCCTAAACTACTAATAATTAGTAAAATACCCCTAAACTATTATTCTTCACGTAACAATGTAAATAATTTATTTATAATTAAAATATGCTCATAGGAAGCATTTGGTACTTTGGTGGTTGAGGGGTGAATTGTAAATTTGAACAACCAGAGGGTCCAATAGTCAATAAAGTTATACTAGAAGGCAAGTAATTAATTAAATATAAATTGTTCTTGAAGGACAAGAAATCAAATCACCCCCAAATTTTCAATTCATCATCCTTCCAAAACCCTACAATTTCATTTCATCCGGTTCGATCCGTTTATCTGCATGCTCATCGATCAATGTGGATCAAGATAAAGATATATGCATGATAAATACTTAAATATATACAATTTCAGGTAATTATCTTCTGTTATGCTTGTTTATGTTAGATTTGGATCAAATTCTAGTTATGTTTAATGTTGATTTTGATCTCGTACGGTTAATTTGTTGTCCTTGATTCGAAATCTTCATTCAAATCTCTAATGTCCTTAGGATTATAATTATAAATCAATTTTATTTGTTTTCACTGCTAGTTTGATCTTGCTGTTTTTGAGTTAAGATCGTGTGCATTCATCAATCATGTATTGAAATTTTGAAGTTTATAACAGCTCTAATTTTACAACTAAGATATGGTGATTATGTAGTTGAATTGAATCACTTTGTAGCTTCTGAAACAATTTATTTTGTAATAACATTCTTGATTTACAGGTTTTGTTGAATTTCATATAGTGTATAGCTTCTTAAAGTAAATATGGTGAAGTTGACAATGATTGCGCGTGTTACCGATGGCCTTCCGCTAGCTGAAGGATTAGACGATGGGCGTGATCTGCAGGATGCAGAGTTTTATAAACAGCAAGTTAAGGCCTTGTTTAAGAATCTTTCCAGAGGACAAAACGAAGCTTCTCGGATGTCTGTGGAAACCGGCCCTTACATTTTTCAGTATTTTCCATTCCTTACACTTTTTCTTTAAGAAAGTGGTGTCGTGTATATTGTGTAGTTCTTGTTGGTGGTGAATGTAACTTTATATGTGGAAAATTTCCAGCTATATTATTGAAGGTCGGGTGTGTTATTTAACGATGTGTGATCGAGCTTATCCAAAGAAGCTTGCTTTTCAATATCTTGAAGATCTTAAGAATGAATTTGAGCGCGGTTATGGGAATCAAATCGAAACTGCTGCAAGACCCTATGCTTTTATAAAATTTGGTAGATGTTACCTCTTTTGATTTTTGTTTACGGGTAATTAACATTCTAGTTGATTAACACATTCTTTTTTTCAATAGATACATTTATACAGAGGACTAAGAAACTGTACCAGGACACTAGAACTCAAAGGAATATTGCTAAGTTGAATGATGAGCTTTATGAAGTACACCAAATAATGACTCGTAACGTGCAGGAAGTTCTTGGTGTTGGTGAAAAGTTGGACCGTAAGTTTCGTTATTTCTATTAGTTAGTGGCTGTTCTATGATTTCTTGAGCTATTGGCATTGCAAACATATGTGTTTCTTATTTTTGCATTAGAATTATCAGCGTATGTTGTTTGTTTCTATTTTTTTAGAAAATGCTTTCAAAAATTTCTTCTACCCTAGTATGATTTCTTAAATTATTGCAGAATGTGATGATCATGATTGTCAAGGGATTTTTATCTCATTCCAGTGACCATAAATAATGGATATACATTACTAAGATATATAACATGTTTCTTATAAATACAGTAAAATACACAAGCTTGCAATATTAGCATATGACCTTAACTGTTGACAAGGAATTTTAGCTGCTGATTTGGTGCTGCAGAACATTTTGTATAAGGAAAGTTTAAGGATTATTAGTGTTGTTGGTTTATATTTTTCGGGTGAAATTATATTAGTATAGAGAGAGTTTATATTGATGTTATGCTAATAAGAATGCAAACATACAGTCAAGAACAGGTATTGGATATAATTATAATCCAAATCATTAAATTTTGAAATGCATAATTTTGCATATGTTTAATAATCCATTTGGTGTTAAGTACAATTTCTTTCCCTTTGAAAGTCATCTTGTACGGATAATTGTTATGGGTTGAAAATTTTGAATTATATATGTATTTTTTTTTTACAGAGGTCAGTCAAATGTCAAGCCGATTAACGTCGGAGTCTCGCGTCTATGCTGACAAAGCTAGAGATCTAAATCGTCAGGTAAGTATGGTTTGACTTTTAGAATGAAAATCATATAGAAATAATGATTAGTTAGTTGGTATTTTTGCTGCATTGTTAGTTAATACAAGTAATTTTATTGACAACTTAAAGTTAATCATCTTATGAGTTATGACAGACCAGTAATAAGCCTGATTCACCAACTTTATGCTTTATAATACATGTACAAAACTTTGGGGGCAATCTATTCGTTTAAAAGTATTTTGCAATTCATAGGAAGGTGACTCGTACATTACAAGACAAACAAAAAAATTCAGTTTACTTGCTAGATGCATTTAGGGGGTGTTTGGGACTGCATACCACCTTTTGATGAAATCAATAAGCTGTTGTTTATATGCAGATTGCAGTTGTTTATTCCAAATTGCTTATCCAAACACACCCTTAAGATTGTTTTGTTCATTTGTTTTTCAACTTGTAGGCATTGATCAGGAAGTGGGCTCCGGTTGCAATTGTTCTTGGAGTTGTCATTCTGCTATTTTGGGTCAGAAATAAGATATGGTGATCAATGATCTGTAATCAGTTGTTTTGTGAGGGATTAAGAAATTATAAATCATTTGAGCCTTCAACTAGAAAAAGTTATAAATTAAGGCTGAATTTTCAGATATATAGTTGCTAGCTATAGCCTATATAGAGGTGGTTATCTAAAAGAAACCTTTGTGTTAAAAGTATTTACTTTATCTTGTTGGATTTATGGATTAATACATGAGTTTGTTGTGGTGCAGTGTGATATTTACTCATTGTTAATGTTCCAAAATATGAAGTCCTTTGGATATGTATCAAATATCATAATGATATAATCAAAAAATAGTCATGTTTAAATATCCTACTAAATCATCACTATTCATCTTTCTTATGATATAATCATGAGACTTGACATAATTGTAATGCTTTAATAATTTTAAACCAATGAAATAGCATTCAATTATGGAGCATTTGTTCATTAAGATCATGATATACATCATTATCATATAATTAGAAAAATACAATATATTAACTATTAAATTTGAAAATGACAGTGCCTTAGCATAATGTTAGGGTATATTTGTTTGTATGTCTATGGAGAACTTAGATGAGTTACTTACGTTTTTAGCTAACTCATGAATTATATAGCTTATGAAATTGTTTGTTTGAATTGTGATATTTAATAAATAAAGTTAGCCAAATAATTTTCACACAAAATTTGTCACACACACATATATATATATATACATATATATATATATATAGGGAGGAGTTCATGCGAGAACCACCCTTATTGCGAGAACCGCGAGAACCAATGTGAACACAACCTAAAATAGCTAAAAAAAACCTAAAAAAAACCTAACCCCCCCCCCCCCCCCCCCAAGCTAAAATGCTAAAAACTAAACCCCCAAGCTAAAATGATATAATCAGACGATAGGCATCTTAAGTTTGCGAGACTCTTTATTGATGCTAAGGAGAGAATCCAGCCTATTACGCTTAGTACCTGCATTTAATCTTTTTGGGAAAATACGTCAGTTTACACTGGTAAATACGATCAACTGACTCATTTTAAAAATGATTAAAAATTGATTTGGATGCACATGGCACAAACATTTTATAACTTGGGATAATTATTTAAATATATAATCTTGTAAAAGAATTACATGTTCCTTATGCGTTCAGTAGCCCGGATCGTGTCCGGGTTAAAGATCAATAGACACACCACATTATTCTTTTGTGCACTGATGGGTGTACGCCTACACCCCGCGCTTAAGTCGTGGCCATTTCGTAAAATGATGCCAAGGATATCCGGGACATGGTCATTAACCCCCCAAAGGCTTTAAGTAAACAAAACATATTTAAACGGGCCGATCAAATTATTCAATTAACCACCAAATGATGGAAGATTTAATGCCCGACCAAGCGGTATTTTATATACCGTAACCCAAGCCCGTATAGGGGAAAATAAGTTAAAAGTATTTACCTGAGCAAAGTAATAGTCACAATAAGCAAAATGCAAATAGCTTTTACTGGTCCTCCTAATCTGGAACGAAGGTTTATAATAACCTATTAGAATCCTAACGGGTCTTTAATTAAGCTTAAGCTTAGACCGGTTAGTTTCAAAGATACGGTTCGTACGCACGATTAAGCGAAGACCGGATAGAATGTGATTTAGACCCGACAAGTTTGAAGACTTGCTTAATATGGGTATTTCATACACATTCTGGATTTTGAGATAAAACCGATAAGGTTTGACCCGCTTCGGCTAATTTATGTAAACTAGTTACATAAACCGAACCGAACGCGTAATAAGCGTAACGGGTATCCGTAAGAGCCATATACAGGTTTCCTAAGTTAATATGCTTCAAATATGTTGTGACATCAGTAAGATGTCTTTTATTATGCCCGAAACGAATTTAAACACAAACTATGCCCCGTAGGGGTAGTTTGGTCATTTACAAGGTTATAAAAGAGTCTAAGTATTAACCTGAGTTACAGGTCTGATATAATCAGTAAAAATACTTAGTTTACTAAGTTATAACAGTAGGGTATAGTATATATGTGAAATTTATCAATTTTAACCAAACTATGCACCGTAGGGGCATTTTGGTAATTTCACATAAGCCGAAAAGCTCAAACTGAAGTCTGAGTTTAATAACTTTTGCTTACTATTAAAATATTATAATTTACCCAAAATATCAGTAGGTATCAACCCTTGTATGTTTAAATTAGTTCTAGTACATACAATGCGTTAAAAACGCTTAAAAAGGCGATTAGAAGCCATTTCCGGGTTCTATACATAAAGCGGATATTTTTATTATTCCAGAAGACTTAAAATAATTTATTTATCATATTTAATTAGTAGCAAAAGGTTTGGAGTCGATTAGATATGTAAAACTCATTTTATAGCCCGTAAGGGCAAAACCGACAATTACCGGATTAAGCCTATGACTATAAGTTATGCTCAGCCTAAAATTAATTAAAAATCTTCAAAAATCCCAAAATAATATATTACATCAGTGGGTAATAAGTTTGATATCAAAAAGTGGGTTTAAATAGGCTATATGCTAATTACGTCGTTAAATTAACATAAAGCTTTCAATTTACGCTAATGAGCATAACTCTTAATCTAGACCTCAAACTGATGTCAAATTTTGGGTGCAAGTTTATATATAAGTAACTAAGGTTTCTACTCTTTTACATTTGCAAAAATCACGTTTTAAGGTGAAAAGGGCATAATGGTCAACATATGAGCAATTAACGGAATCATGCATATTAATTGGATAACTAATGAACCAAGGTGTATAATCACAGAGGGTTATACTAGCATGTAACCTAGTCCAATTAAAGCTCTGAGGCATTTCTAAAACATGCCTAAATGGGTCAGAACTGAAAGTCAAAGCAAAAGTCAAACTATGCGACTTTCGGTTCCGAACCGGGTCTCTACAGAGAATTGTCGGGTTGAACATGTTTAGACATGTTCTTACACTAATTATCAAGTTATAATAATGATCAAACAGGTTGTATGTGTTCTACATTGCTAATTATGCATAAATTAGAAATTAAGTATCCTGTTGACTTTTTAATAACAAGTTTGACCCGACATTTGACCTAGTTAGAGTGGGAATCAGGGGGAACCCTTTTAAGGGTTTATTACCCACATAATTACCAACTTATAACTACTTTCAATTCGACTAATCACTGAACCATCAATGATTAATCGCTAAGTCAACCGTTAATTACGACGGTTTGACTTTTAAGCTAAAACTAAGCAAAAACTTAACTAAGAAAGGTTAAGCATACTTACAAGAGTCCTATGCACGATTAGTGATCACTTGAGCCTGCTTTGGAGATCCAGAAATGATCAGGAATGCAAGAGAAAGGTGTGAAGAAATGGTTGCAACTTAGTGGCCTTTTATAGTGCTCATAAGCTCTTAGATCATTGACAACAAGTGCTATCAAGGGCCATGGATCATCAACAGATGTCCCTAAGTGTCTAGGGGTTGTTTAGGGGTCGTCCAATATGAGGAAAATCAGATAAAAGTCGGTTACAAGAGCCATGGCAGACAAAAACCCAAAGATTTCAGACCAGACAGGCCCTTGCGGCACGCGAAGACCCCCCCCCCATGGGGCTTCGCGTCGCGCGACACCCTTCTGCACCAAATCTTATATTTTTTATTTTTACGCTTTGATCCTTGGCTCTTCAAAACTTTGCTAAGACTTCATTTCTTGCATTTTGAACCCTCCAAATTGACATATAAGGGCTTCAAGACATATACCCACTTTGTTTAGTCCTCGGTTAACTTTATTGTTACCCGAAAAGTCCTAAGCTTTAACGTTGACGCTTTTAACCCCTCGCATACGAATTTGATCACAACTTGATCATACGATAACGAAACTTTATGAAGCCACTTCATTCCTTAAGCAGGTATGAATTCCCATCCGATATCCTGTACATGTATGTTAACCATTATCCTGCACATTTTATATCGATACCTGTGTCTTTAACTGCAGGGTTTGGAATGTCTCATGCGCTTGTATGAAGATGCCTGCGGGCTTAATAAGATGCTGGAGATCAAGCTCGAAAAAGCTGTAGCCACTATAGCCGATCAAGGAGCGATTGCGGCCGCCAAATCCCAACATTATGAAGATAAACTTAAGGCGATGACCCAGGAGCACCAAGCTACCCTTCATAAAGCTATCGAGGATGCTCAAGCCAAGCTAGATGCTGCCCTTCTTCAATACCAGCAGGATATGAGTTTTTATCGGGATAGCCTTAAAGGATCCGTTGTTATTTCCCTTCTCCAAGCCAGGTTAAGGATGGCTTATGAGGCCAAAGCCTTGGGCTTCGAATGCCCCTCTTGGAATGTCAAGGCTTGGGAAGCAAAATTACAGGATCTTGGAGGCCAACCTGTTCCACATCCCGCAAAGCATGCTGGTGAAGAGCCTTTTAAGGCGGCAGAGGAGGTCGCCAATGCTGGTGATGATGCTGAGAAGAATCCTGAGGGGGATGCCGATGCAGATGTTGGGAAAGAGGTTGCTTGTCACAACCCCCGCCCCCTATCGGTCCCGGGAATGGGCGGCCGCGAGCCAGTTTCGGTGGTATCATTGTTTATTAATCTTGCAGCGGAATTTTCATCAGGACCGTAGTTAGGAAATATTTTATCAGAGTAAACCACCATATTTTATAAATACAAATACATGGGAAAAACCCAAGTTTGCAGTACACATCTTTTCATAGGAATAAATCCTATTTTATTAAATAAAAACATCTATTTTATTTTAGGTAACTTTATTGCCACTTTTCCAAGCCTTCAGTGCTTTCCAGCTGGCTTTTATTGGCTTCACACTAAGTTACCTGAAACACGTGTTTAAAACATTTTATCAGCAGGAAATACTGGTGAGTGAATCCCAGTTTAATCAAGTTTGAATCAAAAGTCACAGTGAACAGTATTGAGAGCGATCACATTGTTTATGTCTACACAATTACTCCATTTGGTACTATCAATCCTGACTTGTGGGTCATATTACCCATTGGCTAACTCATTGTCCAATGGTAACGTATTGTCATCCCGACTTACTACTCGCAAGTAGTACAAAATTTTGTATACAAAACCCCAACATACCGGCGGTAATTGAATAACTACAAAGACTCAATCACTGCTAATTTTCATGGTAAAACATTTAAGGTTTGGTAAAGCATTACCAAAAACATTAACAAAAAGAGGATAACTCACAAAAAGGTTTACACAAAAAGAAGGATTACTCACATTGCTATTATAGGTCTTTCCTTTGTGACTTCCTGGTTATAATCTAGTTAAATAAATAATGTACACGCGTTAGTATAATAACCCTTTGATAATATTAATGACACATTCCCCGAGACGGTATTCCAATAACTACGTCGGGCAGAACCACGACAGTTATTACGGAACCCTAAATCAATCGGGCAGCGTATCTATTACGAAACTGGGGTTATAATACTTACAACGGAGCAGAACCTCGCTAATTAGGGGGATATAATACCCGACTATAATGCCTCTAATTCAGAAAGTGAGATTAAGAATGAAATTGTGAGCGAACTGAAATGAGATCCGATGCCATCCTTATATAGGTGCTGAAACTGGTTCCCACGCGGCCCGCGTAAGGAACAGGCAAGGCTTACGCGGCCCGCGTCAATGATGGGTCAACGCGTAGCTTTGCTGAGTCATTGAGTAGGCTTGACGGGTGTTGGGACACGTGGCGGCACCGGGCTGCGCCACAATTCAGGGCACTCGCGGCCCGCGTCAATTTAATATATGGTTTACGCGGCCCGCCTTGACTTAAGAAATCAAAGGAGTCTGGTTCTAGCTTTCATACGACCCGCGTAAGGGTTTGGGGTGGGCTCACGCGGCCCGCCTCAGCCCTAGATTTAAACTTTTATATTTTATTTAAATACTATATTGTATCACGGGTTCGGTTTTTACATACGGGGTGTATTTTAGAAAGTGTAGGGTGTCAGAGGTGTGTTAAGAGGGTGTTTATATTTTGGGTATTACTCCTGGGTTATTTGATAAAATATATAGTGCACTCACATTAAGTATAGTGACCCAATTTCACTTTATCCCTACGTCACTAGACAGAACCCCAACGAATTTAGGCAGAGCCTTGACATACGTTACGGAGCCCTACGTCACTTGGACAGGGTATTAGTGATCAAGGGTTAAAATACTTAAAACAGGGCAGGGCTTTGAAGTTTATATGGGTGAATTATTAAAGGAAAGAAAGGCTTATAGAAGTGTAATGTGAGATAAAAGGGACTGAGCACACAATTTCGTTGACATGCAGTCTATATTTATACATCCTCCATAACTTGGAGTGTAAGATTCCTCACTCCACGTATCCATATAGCATTATGTTCAAATATACACGTTGCTATCTATCATTTAATGTAGATTGATTTCTTATTTTTATTCTTTTGATTTTATATACACAAAAGAAAACAAACGTATATTTACATTTAATTACTTTGATTTATTTTTATTATTATGCACATACACGTGCATATTATATGTAATTTGAAAATATTTTGCTCTTCACATTTAATGTTATAATATTATTTTATTATTATATATATTATAATTAATTTATCTGGTTCACTTATTTGGCACGTATAACTTCTAAAATATGACGTTTTTATAAAATATTGAATATGTTATTAGAACGAGCATATTTTTATCTACATTTTGAACCAAGTTTCATTAAAAACAGAGTAGGTCTAAATATAATGTATTTTTTATAATTTAATTATTAAATGGTTCCTACGCGTGCCCAAAATATCTCATATTTTCATTTGGTCAACTTACCCATTATGCATTCTTTTAATAACATAAGTTTTTATATATTTTATATAAAAATTTTGGGATTGTTACATTATCCCCACCTTATTTTAAATCTCGTCCTCGAGATTCCCTGAAATATGGATAAATATTTTAGGTAGTCTAGTTTCTAGGTATATTCTGGTCCTTATTTTGAACTTTACTTTGACCAGAACTATTCTCTATGTTTTGAGATTCTTATCTTCTCAAGAATTCTGAATGAAGGTAAACTTACTATTAGCGTAAGTTTTAGACGTTTTGTGTTTTAACACAACTTTTAGTTATAGGTTTCCTAATGCGTCAATAATCGCAAAGGAAATTCTTATACTTCTGATGGTGTCCCAACTTAAAACGTTCATGTCGTTCATCTTGTCGCATGAATTTCGAGACGGATGATCAAACGAAATAGTGTTTGATATCGGAATTTAGAGACGTATACGAGAGATTCCTAATAAATAAATCTAAAATTATCATTTGACACCCTTGTTCATGATTTATTCCTAATTGTCAATCAATATAGTCTTTGGATTTCCTCATAGACATACATGTCTATATAATATATTCATGTACTGTAGTATGCACATTATTCATAATGTAAACAGACTCACAAGTCAGACATCAGGTCATGGTACTATCTAGGGAATTCCATTATTATAACACATACCCCATCTTACCCGGTCTTGCCGGAGAGGTAACCCGGTCTCGCCGGAGAGGTAACCCCATCTTACCCGGACAAGCTGGAGAGTCTACCGCACCATGCCCAGTTTTACCGGAGAGGCAATTATCATAGTATTTCCCATAAATAGACTTCTCTCACATTAGGATTTTGAAAGCACATCGTTTATCATAGTTTGCATCAAGAAACAAGGAAATCAGTATTCTCATGTTGGATAATATTCTAGAACCGAGTAGTATCAATAAACAAGAAATAACAGTGGCCAGTTGTTATCGCTTATTTATCATACAGGCACTGTTCTAGTCATCATCCTCACAGGATACCAATAACCATCACACTTTATCTATGCAAGTAATTGGCTTATCTCAAAACTTTATACTAAGGCATTCTTCTTAGGTTCAAGTCTAAATATTGTCCTGGTTGTTACCAGTGAATATCAATATCCCAACTTTTTCATTGAAGCATAGATATTATTATGGTTGTGATTTTCTTTTGATTGGAAAAATGGAGTTTCAAATATATCATTGTCTCCATTGACACTATGGTTTGGTTAAATGTGAAGAGTATGCTTACAGCTAACTCTATTTATGCATATAAAATCTTTGATCCCATTACAAGGAATATTTCATTGAGACCAATGGCATTTTTAAAACATAGTAGGTTCCATAGTTTATTCTTATAATAATTTCATATTTTCATATGAATTTGCAATGACATTTTCTCTTGTGTGTATCTTACAAAAGATATTATATTGGGTATACCATCAAAAATTCTATTGGGTATATACATATATGTGTATAAAATTTTAAATCTTTAGTTAATATTAAACTTACGGAATATATTTACACATATATAAAATAATAACTATACATTCGATGGTACCAATCATTAAGCTTATTTCCACGACTTTACTTTATCCTTTTATAAAAGTAGTATATTGAAATAAATTTCTGTCCAATATAATATTTTGGAATATAAATTTAGGGAAATAAACTATTCAAAATATAAGTTTTCTGGACTTATAAGAACAGTTTCATTTTTAACTAATGAGTTAAACAATACCAGACTCACTATTTATGTTACCTTAATAATTTTTCCTCAAGTAACCATCTATATATCTATTCCAATTATTACATTCCTACCTTTTCCTTTATAAGAATTAATTTAAGATTGAGAGGCATTATTTAGAAAAATATGTGACCCATGATATTTTATTTATGGGTTACCAAGAGATATATATATATACTATACATAAATTTCTTTCTGTAATTCATAACAATATAGCGGATATATATATATAGTATAAACTTAAAACACATAGCATAGTAAGTAATACAAAATTTGACGTTTCAAAAATTTATTCTAACTATATTTGAGTAATATACATGTATGGAAATATGCATGTATATTCCATACAATAATAATTTATTTAAAGATATTACAATATTAAAATTGTAATCTGATTTTTAAATAAAGTTTTATAAAGGACAAATGTACTAAACACACATTTGATTCAACTATTCTTATGTGGGGCATCCATTTTTAATTCTAGTGTGAGAAAAATGAATGTTTATGAACATTTTAATGTACCCGATAAAATAAATAAATAGATACTAAATCATTGATTTAAGTAGGATAAGAAAAGATGTTTTTTTTTTTACTGTTGCAATATCCTTACTTCTAAAAATTTAATTATCTAATCTTTTACCATAAGTAAATGTGCAAGGATCAAAGATATACAGTATATTATTTTCGTATAGTATAATATACTTATACTTATGAGAAAATAGGATTTGTATACATATTCTAGTAAAAAGATCTAATAGCCTTGTTACATTTTAATAAACCCACGACGGACTTAGAACATAAGTGCATATATTCTTTTATATACTACATTACATTTATTAGAATTTATTACACCATGATATTTTATTATTAAAATTTTAGACATAAAATATATCTTTTACTTACTGTACTATCTTATAGTAAAATATACTATTCATATATCACTGTAAAATGTTTTATCATTATACTAATAATATAAAAGGTACGGATGAATTCAAATATTATGAGTTATAAAAAAATGTATTTGACTTACTGTACGAGTCGAATATTTGGAAAATTTATATTAGATTTCAGATATCCAATTATTTTCCAACCGAAAACCGTGTAGGATAGATACCCATATGTACTAGTGGATTTCTATCTTTGGTCAAATTTTAACACCTGTTTGAAAAATGACTATTTTCCTCAAGTATTTCGTTAAAGATACTTCAAAGATGTACTATAAAATAAATTTAAGTTTAAACTAATAAATTATTTTGAGAAAGAACATCTTAATAAAAATAATTAATTTATGGTTTTAGGCAAACCAACAAACCATGTGCTAATATATAAACCAAAATAAAAAACTTCACAACTACTTATGGTAAGTTTAACATTCAATTTATCAACTCCACTCATTTACTAATATTGTATTATTTAACTATTATACATCAGTCAGATGGCTCGAATATATATTTTTTTTTTATAATTTAAGATACACAATCCTGTAACTAATATGACTGGTTAATCTTATAATTAATTATTCCCCAAGTATAAGACCTATTCTGGATATACCTTAAATAAAGATTTGTAGAAATGCTTTCAACGTTTAGTTAGGCCTTTTTACATAGTCCAACTAACTCAAATCTCTTAAAAACTTTAAATGATTTTATTAAATCATGAATACCCATCATATTCATTTAACCATCTATTTTATTACTATGTATTTCAATAGAAATTTTTACAAGTAATCCCAACATAAGTTATTTCATACAACTATGAAAGTATAAAGTCTTATGGTCAACTAGTTATAAACCAGAAATGATAAAATAGAGTGAGAAATTGGTACACCTGGGTTTCAAAACTTGCTTTGGCTAGATCCACTAAAGCAATCTTTTAAAGATTTTATTACTTCTTAAAATCCTTTAGGTTAATTTAATAGCTTCGGTTTTATTTATTGGAATATAAATTATTTTGAAACAATATTATTAAAATTACAAAGTTTTAAAGCTTTCTACCATATATTTCAATATGTATTTTAAACCAAAGTAAATAATTGGTTCCAAAAGAGAATCATAAATATGACTGCTTTGTTAATAACCAACTTAGTTTGATGTATATTATGATATTAATTGAATAGGTGGTATTAACAGACAAATTTCTAGTACAAACATTTGGGTACAATCATAAAATAGATTGATTAAAAACGGCGAACATTGCGACTTATATATATATATATATATATATATATATATATATATATATATATATTACAAGTTACAACTGGAATTCAAAATAAACTAGGGATTATGCATCCGTAACTTATTTTAGCCTATCTATGTTATAGGAGTATTATGCTCAACATGCCTTTATGTAAAGTTTATTCTATCTCCTGTCTCTACTAAGTTGTTATCTAATAGGCAAAGTTCCTTTTTAAAGTTTCTAGCTCATAGGTGGCATGGGTACTGGTACTGATTTGGCCGTTCGACTATTCAATATAAGTTAGCATTTACTGTTGTAGTAGCTAACATGTGGAGATTTACCCATTGTCCATCTAATTCATCTTCCCCTAGTAAGTTATTGCCTGTTTCCTGAGTTTGTGCATTTATTCCCTGATTGATTATCGCTCCCTTTTGTTGTAACTTCTTTATTTTCTCTCGACTTTTGCTAATAATCCAATTTCTTTTCTTAGGGGTAAATGGTTTCTTAGACTGTGCCTTACGAACAAATATTCCTTCCTCAATATCTGCTCAATATCCTGAGGGATTTGGTTGAAATGAGGTTCCCTCATCTTTTGGTAAACTATCTAATTGACGATAGATGTCCGAAATTCTTTGCTTACCCATACTGTAGATTAACAAATAATCAAATAATGTTAAACACATAATCACATAAGTTATTTCCTAACACAGAATTAAAATTTAAGTGTCAGCAGAACACTTCTTTGGCTTGAACCAGTGGCTAGGCTCTGATACCACCTTCTGTCACAACCCCCGCCACCTATCGGTCCCGGGAATGGGCGGCCGCGAGCCAGTTTCGGTGGTATCATTGTTTATTAATCTTGCAGTGGAATTTTCATCAGGACCGTAGTTAGGAAATATTTTATCAGAGTAAACCACCATATTTTATAAATACAAATACATGGGAAAAACCCAAGTTTGCAGTACACATATTTTCATAGGAATAAATCCTATTTTATTAAATAAAAACATCTATTTTATTTTAGGTAACTTTATTGCCACTTTTCCAAGCCTTCAGTGCTTTCCAGCTGGCTTTTATTGGCTTCACACTAAGTTACCTGAAACACGTGTTTAAAACATTTTATCAGCAGGAAATACTGGTGAGTGAATCCCAGTTTAATCAAGTTTAAATCAAAAGTCACAGTGAACAGTATTGAGAGCGATCACATTGTTTATGTCTACACAATTACTCCATTTGGTACTATCAATCCTGACTTGTGGGTCATATTACCCATTGGCTAACTCATTGTCCAATGGTAACGTATTGTCATCCCGACTTACTACTCGCAAGTAGTACAAAATTTTGTATACAAAACCCCAACATACCGGCGGTAATTGAATAACTACAAAGACTCAATCACTGCTAATTTTCATGGTAAAACATTTAAGGTTTGGTAAAACATTACCAAAAACATTAACAAAAAGAGGATAACTCACAAAAAGGTTTACACAAAAAGAAGGATTACTCACATTGCTATTATAGGTCTTTCCTTTGTGACTTCCTGGTTATAATCTAGTTAAATAAATAATGTACACGCGTTAGTATAATAACCCTTTGATAATATTAATGACACATTCCCCGAGACGGTATTCCAATAACTACGTCGGGCAGAACCACGACAGTTATTACGGAACCCTAAATCAATCGGGCAGCGTATCTATTACGAAACTGGGGTTATAATACTTACAACGGAGCAGAACCTCGCTAATTAGGGGGATATAATACCCGACTATAATGCCTCTAATTCAGAAAGTGAGATTAAGAATGAAATTGTGAGCGAACTGAAATGAGATCCGATGCCATCCTTATATAGGTGCTGAAACTGGTTCCCACGCGGCCCGCGTAAGGAACAGGCAAGGCTTACGCGGCCCGCGTCAATGATGGGTCAACGCGTAGCTTTGCTGAGTCATTGAGTAGGCTTGACGGGTGTTGGGACACGTGGCGGCACCGGGCTGCACCACAATTCAGGGCACTCGCGGCCCGCGTCAATTTAATATATGGTTTACGCGGCCCGCCTTGACTTAAGAAATCAAAGGAGTCTGGTTCTAGCTTTCATACGGCCCGCGTAAGGGTTTGGGGTGGGCTCACGCGGCCCGCCTCGGCCCTAGATTTAAACTTTTATATTTTATTTAAATACTATATTGTATCACGGGTTCGGTTTTTACATACGGGGTGTATTTTAGAAAGTGTAGGGTGTCAGAGGTGTGTTAAGAGGGTGTTTATATTTTGGGTATTACTCCTGGGTTATTTGATAAAATATATAGTGCACTCACATTAAGTATAGTGACCCAATTTCACTTTATCCCTACGTCACTAGACAGAACCCCAACGAATTTAGGCAGAGCCTTGACATACGTTACGGGGCCCTACGTCACTTGGACAGGGTATTAGTGATCAAGGGTTAAAATACTTAAAACAGGGCAGGGCTTTGAAGTTTATATGGGTGAATTATTAAAAGAAAGAATGGCTTATAGAAGTGTAGTGTGAGATAAAAGGGACTGAGCACACAATTTCGTTGACATGCAGTCTATATTTATACATCCTCCATAACTTGGAGTGTAAGATTCCTCACTCCACGTATCCATATAGCATTATGTTCAAATATACACGTTGCTATCTATCATTTAATGTAGATTGATTTCTTATTTTTATTCTTTTGATTTTATATACACAAAAGAAAACAAACGTATATTTACATTTAATTACTTTGATTTATTTTTATTATTATGCACATACACGTGCATATTATATGTAATTTCAAAATATTTTGCTTTTCACATTTAATGTTATAATATTATTTTATTATTATATATTATAATTAATTTATCTGGTTCACTTATTTGGCACGTATAACTTCTAAAATATGACGTTTTTTATAAAATATTGAATATGTTATTAGAACGAGCATATTTTTATCTACATTTTGAACCAAGTTTCATTAAAAACAGAGTAGGTCTAAATATAATGTATTTTTTATAATTTAATTATTAAATGGTTCCTACGCGTGCCCAAAATATCTCATATTTTCATTTGGTCAACTTACCCATTATGCATTCTTTTAATAACATAAGTTTTTATATATTTTATATAAAAATTTTGGGATTGTTACATTGCTGGTCAAGAAGGTGCTGCCCCTTAGGCAGCGAAGTGGGCAATGATGGCTATATGTGCTGAGGCCGGAGCCCACTTTTTTAAAATTTCATGGTTGTGGTCTGTAAAACAATTTACATTTCCTGTCTTTGAACAATTTATATTTCCTGCATTAGAATAATACGATGACCAAAGGTGGATGGGTCCTGAGTTTCAGGATGAAGCCCTTGGTCATCAGTTAGTATAATTTGTTTTGGATGACGTTACGGTTGAAGGTGGACATGTTCCGTTTTGAGATAAAACCTTCAACCGTTATGTAGGTACGGTAAAAACTAATCGTGCTTTTGGAGGATGGGCCTCGGTTTGAGGTGAAACCAAAAGCACAACTTTTGACTTGTTAATAATATAACTACCTCTTGACTTATTTGTTGTCATCTTTTAGATTCTTGCCATGCGTTACTTAGTTAATTTTGCAAAATATCCTGATTAATATACTTAGTGATATATTATGAAAACCTTTTTCAAATAGAATTTCTAAAAATTCAATTAATTTCAGACAAAACTTCTAAAGAATAAAAGATAGCCCATTTTCTAAAACCTGCTTTGATAATACTTGTCTAATCAGGGTTTTCATTTTCAAATCAAATATTTCAATGAAATATCCCGAAACGTATTCCAAAAACACATTTCGAAGACATATCCTAAAGATACATCCTTAATCAGAGTTAAACAATTCATTTAAGGTTCACAAAGGAAAGATCATACCAGGAATTGAGTGTAGCCCTAGTATTAAACTCCAACCCCTTTTGTGACTTCTCCTACTAAGATGTCCCCAGTTCGAGACACTTAGCTCAACTTTGATCCTTTGTGCTTCATACATTTGCTTTAGATGGAATGTCCCCTGTGCATGAAGTCCTCAAACACTTAGAAAATTTTTGAACACTAGTTCCAATTGTATAGACAATTTTTTGTGTTACAGGGGTAAAACCCAAAATATACTGGAGATAAATCCTTTGTATCCTGGGGAAAATCCCAAATTTTCGTGCGCTACAGGCGGGAGTGTATAAACTCCAAGACTTAGAAAGGTGAAAACCTTTAAACCTTAGAGAGTATGAAAATACCCTTTCATGAGAGAGGGTGATCAATCCTCATATACCTTAAGGATTCAAGATATAGCCAATAGTAACGAAATTGTCAGCCACTTTTACATGAACTGGTCCCGCCACCTTGAACTATTCCCGAATAACTTGCGCTCCATGCGGGGTGTTTAAACCCAATTCGGAAGAAAGGTGAATACCTTTAAACCTGTGAAGGGATCAGAATCCCTTAGACGTGAGAGAGGGGGCCAATCCTCTAATCTTCCGAAGTATCCTGAGCGTATATCCTGGTGCTACATCCCGAAGCATATACTGCAAAACAATCGTAAGCTAAGGTGGGTGTTAGCCTGGCTAACACCCCTCCGATGCTTAAGTCAGTAATGGGTTCAAAATAGTAAATAATATCAAAGTTTAATAAAAGAGACAGAATCCATACCACCCTGAGTCAGAATTTGAATTCCATACTTACTTAAAATAGAGCTTTAGATGTATAGCATTCCAGGATCTCGGTAGCATATCCCCCTCCATATTCTTGAGTCGGTATGCTCCTTTTCCTGATTCTGATTCAACCTCATAGGGTCCTTCCCATTTCGGAGCCAACTTTCCATCAGCAGGATTAGTAGTATTCTGAAAAGCTTTTCTTAATACCCAATCTCCAACCTGAAATCTTCTAGTCCTTAAATTCTTGTTATATGCTTTAGATATCCTCTGTTGATATGCTGCCATCCTTAGCCTTGCAGCATCCCTTGTCTCATCAATAGTATCCAGTTCCTGGCATAGGACTTCAGGATTCTGCTCAGGATCCCTGAGGTTGGATCTCGCTGTAGGTATCACCATTTCTGTCGGGATAACCGCTTCTGCTCCAAACACCAAGGAAAACGGGGTTTGGCCAGTTGCACTCTTCACCGTCGTCCTATCAGCCCACAGAACAAAGGATAATTATTCTGCCCATCTTCCTTTCTTAGCCCCTAGTCTCTTTTTCAAGTTGTTGACAATTATCTTGTTCGAGGATTCTGCTTGTCCATTCGCTTGAGGATGTACCGGGGTAGACGTGATCATTTTGATTCCCCAACTCTTGCAAAAGTCAGTAGTCCTTTTACTTATAAATTGAGATCCATTGTCACAAATTATCTCAGCTGGTACTCCAAACCTAGTCAGGATATTCCTTTTTATAAAGGATACCACTTCTTGATCTCTAACTTGAACAAATGCTTCTGCTTCAACCCTCTTGGAGAAATAATCCATCATTGCCAACATGAAAACCTTTCCTCCTGGAGCCTTTGGAAGCTTTCTCACTATATCCATACCCCATTTCATGAACGGCCAAGGGGAAACAATAGGATACAGCGGTTCAGCAGGCTGATGTAATATGTTACTATGTCTTTGACATGCATCACATCTTCGAGCATATTCTGTGGCATCTTTCCTCATCGTCGGCCAATAATATCCTGTCCTTAATACTTTTGAGAATAACGACCTGCCCCCAGTATGGTTACCACAATCCCCTTCGTGTATATCCTGAAGTACTTCTTTAGTTTCGGGATCCTCCAAGCACCTCAGATATGGTCCTGCAAGAGATTTCTTATACAAAACGTCATTTATAATAGTGAATCGTGATACCTTCATTCTAAAGGCTTTAGGATTCTCATTCTTTGGGATGTGTCCTTCCTTGAGATATCTCATGATTGGAGTCGTCCAGGACTTAGGATCCTCCTCGGGATACTCATCATCAGGATCCTGAATACTTATTACTTCCTTATCCTGAGGATTCGTCGCAGGATATAGGATATGTAATATTGGTATTCGGGTTCCTTCCGGTATCCTGACCGATGATCCCAGATTTGCCAAGGCATTAGCTTCAGCATTTTCCTCTCTTGGTACCTGTTCAAGTGTAAAAATATCGAAGTATCCTGCTAATTTTTTGAGAATTTCGAGATACTCGATTAACTTCTCTCCTTTAACTGCATAGGTTCCATTAAAATGATTAGTGATTAACAAAGAATCAACAAATACTTGCAAATTCTTGATACTCATATTTTTAGCCAACTCTAATCCTGCAATCAAAGCTTCATATTCTGCCTCATTATTAATAGCAGGAAATTCACACCTAATAGCCTGGGGTAATATGTCCCCCAGTGGCGATTTTAGTAGTATACCTAGACCTACACCTCTTACGTTAGATGCACCATCAGTATACAATGTCCAGCATTCTAAGTTTTCTCCTAGCTGCTGTACTTCTAAGTCTACTTCATTTTGAATGTCACTACTGAAATCAGCCACAAAGTCAGCTAAAGCCTGAGACTTTATGGCATTTCTAGGCTCATATACTAAGTCATAAGCACTTAATTTTACTGACCACTTAGCCATCCTACCCGACATCTCGGGTTTCCTAAGCACGTTTTTAACAGGATAATTGGTTTTAACATGAATCCTATGTGTCTCAAAATAATGTCTAAGTTTCGTTGATGCCATAACTAGGGCTAATATCAATTTTTCTAGATGAGAATATCTAGTTTCAGCATCTAATAAACTTTTACTAACATAATAGACAGGATATTGCTGACCTTCATGGTCCTTTATAAGAACAGAACTTACAGCATTCCCTGATACAGCGAGGTATAGGGATAGTGGTTCACCATTTTCAGGCTTTATCAATAGAGGTGCAGTTGAGAGATATTGCTTCAAATCCTGCAAGGTTGCTTCATGCTTTGCTCCCCATTCGAACTTCTTATTCTTCTTGAGGATATCATAAAATTCCTTGCATTTTTTCGAGGATCTTGAAATAAATTTGTTCAATGCTGCTACTCGGCCTGTTAACCGTTGAACATCCTTCATATTCGAAGGTGATTTTATATCCAGGATAGCTCTAATCTGCTCCGGGCTTGCCTCTATGCCTCTTTTGGTCACCATATATCCTAGAAACTTTCCTGCCCCCACTCCGAAATGGCACTTAGCAGGATTCAGTTTCATGTTATACTGATCCAGGATATCAAACGCTCCCTTAATATCCTGGAGGTGATCCTCAGCCTTTTTAGATTTCACCACCATATCGTCAATATATACCTCCATGGTGTCCCCCAGCTTGTCTTTAAACATCATGTTTACCAACCTCTGGTATGTTGCACCTGCATTTTTCAAACCAAAGGGCATAGCAATATAACAATAAATACCTGTGGGTGTCATGAAAGCAGTATCCTCCTGATCAGAGGGTTCCATTTGGATTTGCTGAAATCCTGAAGAGGCATCCATGAAGGTTAACATCTCGTGGCCAGCGGTAGCATCCACCATTGAATCAATATGAGGTAGAGGAAACGGGTCTTTGGGGCATGCTTTGTTTAAGTCTGTGTAATCTACACAAACTCTCTATTTCCCACTTTTCTTTTGTACCACGACTACATTCACAAGCCATCTAGGAAACTTCACTTCTCTAATCATCTTGCTCCTTAATAGTCTTTCAACTTCCTCTTGGATGATCACATTTCGCTCCGGAGCAAATTTTCTTCTCTTTTGTTGGACCGGCTTGAATGACCTGTCAATACCAAGCTTATGTGTTATAATATCCTTGGAAATACCTGTCATATCCTCATGCTTCCATGTGAATGTTGACATCCTGCATTTCAAAAAATTAGTCAATTGATTTTCAATATCCTGAGGGATATTGGTCCCTACGAGCACCGAGATATCCGGATTATCCTGATCCAGGATAACTTTCTTGACATCCTGCTCCGAAGCCTCCATGATATCATGGGCCCGCATTTTTAATTGCTATGCTGCATTAAGCTTGGTTGAGGATTTCATTGAGGATGAGTAGCATTCCTTCGCCTCCTGCTGATCACTATCAACCTTGACAACCCCCCAAGGGGTAGGGATCTTGATGCACTGATGATAAGTCGATGGCACAGCCTTCATATCATGGATCCATGGCCTGCCTAGTATGATGTTATAGCAAGATAGGGAGTCCATCATACAGAAACGTTGTATCAAGTTGACCCCTTCAACATATACTGGTAACTTTATCTCCCCTACGGTATTCCTAGCTTCCCCACTGAAGCCAACGAGCACTGTGGATTTCGAAGTAATGTCCATCGGAGATACATTCATCCTCTTCAATGTTTCCAGCTGAATTATGTTGATAGAGCTGCCATTATCCACTAATATCCTGCGTACAAAATGGTTAGCAACATATAATGTTATTACAAGAGCATCATGGTGAGGATCCTGCACAGTATCCCTGTCATCACTGTCGAAAGTGATCACTTTATCAGTTGTAAGGGTAGTCATCCTGGCTGGTTTGTCTCCCCTTTCAGTCTTAGCCTCCTTTGCATGTCTCTTGGCCGCAGAATACGAAGTCCCACAAATGTCGGATCCTCCTGAAATAAAGTTAATTATTTTGGCATCTGCTGGGGGTGATGCTGCTCGTTCAGGATCCTTATCAGGATCCTGCCCTTTATTCTTCTTTCTTCCCAGCAAATCCTTCAGATACCCCTTGCTCAATAGGTAGCTTATTTCTTTCCTTAGAGCAATGCAATCCTCGGTCACATGTCCGAAATCTTCATGGAAGGAACACCATTTGGATTTATCCTTCCAATCAGCTTTTTGTTGATTCTTTCGAGGCCACCTAGCTTTGTCTCCTAAACCCTGCATAGCATACATTAACTCAGGTATGTTAACAGAAAAGCAGTATTCAGACAATTCAGGATATTCTTCAGGATCCTCGTCTTCAACAGCATTCACTTTCTTGTTGTCATTTCTGCCATATGGCTTGGAGCGATACGGTTTATATGAGGATTCTGATTTCCTGTTGGTTGATTCGTAGGTTGAGGTAGAATTCATCCTCTCTTGCATCTTTTTGTCATCTTCCAGGCGAATATATCTCAAGGCCCTGTTACGAGCTTCGTCGAGATTCCTGCAGGGATTCATTACAAGATCCTGATAAAACTGAGAATCCTTTTGTAACCCCATCTTAAAAGCCTGCACAGCTGTTGCAACATCAAGCTGTGGGATATCCAAGGATTCCCGACTGAACTTGTTCACATAATCCCTCAAGGATTCCTGAGGTCCTTGAGTTATCCTGTAAAGATCACTGGTTAGTTTCTCAAAACTCCGGCTGCAAGAAAACTGACTATTAAATAAATTAACCAAATGATCAAACGAAGTAATTGAGTGAGGAGGAACATTTAACAACCATTTTAAGGCCGACCCTGTTAAGGTAGAACCGAAACCCTTGCACAAGCATGCTTCCTTGAGTTCCGGGGGGATAGGGTTAATCTCCATTCTTTCCCTATACTGGGCAATATGCTCTTCAGGATCCGTAGTCCCATCATACAGTTTCATGTTGGGGGTTTGAAATCTCTTTGGGATTTCAGCATCACAGATAGGATATGCAAAGCGGGATATCCTGTGGCTGTCTTGGGATACTTCCGGAATTGGCTGGACCACTCCAGGTACACTGGATATCATGTCCTTCAATTTCTGAAGCTCCCTAGTAAAAGTTGACGTCATACCTGCATCCTGCAAAGACCCATTGTTGTTAGTAGCAAGAATATTATTATTTGACACGTTACCGGTCTGAGGATTCTGGCCATATCCCGAAGCATATCCTGAGCTCCTCACAGTTGACATCCTGATCGAGGAGGGTATCTCAGGAGTATGATTCTGAGAATGGCTTGGCACGATATTCCCCCGGTTATCTTCAGTGTAAACTGCAGAACTGAAGTTCAAAGCTCTAGGCCGCAAAGGAGTGACAGTTTCTTCAGCAGGTCTACTTGGGCCGGATTTCAAGAGTTGTATCTCTCTCATCAGCATCCGATTAGTTTCCTGCTGCTGCCTCATCTGTTCCTGTACACTACCAAACAAATTCAGAATTTCATCATTAGAAGCCAAAACAGGAGCAGATCCTTGGGTACTGGGAGCAGGAACAACATCCCGAGCCACATGACTTTCAGTTCCGTGTGAAGAAGTTTGCATTCGTGGAGGAGGAGGTGGAAGCACCGAACCAATTGTCGCAGAGGTTGTAGCAGACATGGTGGAAGAGCTCATGTTTGATCTCGAGGCCATTGAAAACAATGTAGCAAAAATTTTTGACAATAGAAAACCGAGTAATGATTTTACTAAAGTTTTTAGCAAAAATAGCACCACTTGCCCCACGGTGGGTGCCAAATTATTTTGGTCAAAAATTACCGAAGCAATTAAGTGATCAAATTAGTTAAGTGAGGTAGTGTGCTAGAAATATGTGTGAAAAATATGTTAAACAAATTATTTGCAAAAACAGTTTCAGGATAAGGCTCAGGATATAGAGTTGTATCTATGATCAAACAATGAGCTAAAAAGTAAAGGTTGACACGTGATGTACGAGGAAAGCCCTTGATCAATCTTGATCGCCGGCACAAAACCTCGGGAACTGACAATCGCAGCTGCCTTGTTCTTCTATTGCTTCAAATATCAGGATACAGTGCAGGATGTGATGCGGATCAACTAGGTGTTACAATGTAATTCGAGTACAAGTGTTTGTGTATAGTGTTTGCTAGAAGCTAGAGAGAAAAAGTGTGCGAAAGAGTGTGTGTAAAAGTTGCGTGCCTTAATCTGATCCGCCCCATCTATTTATAGTAAAAGAAATGTAACAAACTATCCTATTAAACCGGGATCCGGCGGATATTCCCCACTTGAACGTTGTAGACCTGGTCTTTCGGGTTCAACGTCTCTCGTATAACAGATTTGCCCGAGTCTTAAGGAGAAGAAGTCCATCTGACCGTTAGTGACCCACAGCTTCTAACCTGCACGTGATTAATTTAGCTAATACCAGGATATCGTCCAGGATGTTAACAATATCTTGATTCGGTATCCTGATCACAAGTAAACAATCAAAAGCAGGATATTAGTCAGGATATATACGCTCAGAAAATGGCCCATAACAGATACTATTTGATACTGGTGCCGACAGAAGCTTTGTGTCCGTAGAATTTGAATCTTTGTTAAACTGTGCATGCTCTAAACTACCTAAGTCGTTCTCTGTGGAGATTGCCGATGGTAAGTCTATTCTAGTTGATTCTATTCTCCATGATTGTTCCCTGACTCTTAACGATCACGTTTTCACTATTGATCTCATCCCCATGCAACTGGGTAGCTTTGATATCATAGTAGGGATGGATTGGTTGCGTAAGAACCATGCTGAAATCGCTTGTCACGAGAAGTACATTTGTTTACCTCTCTCGACTGGAGATACTTTGCACGTCTATGGAGACCGACCTTCTAGGGGACTGAAGTTGATGTCATGTACTCAAGCGAATAAATGCTTACGTAAACAGTACTTTGCCTTCTTGGCCCACGTAGTGGAGCAAAAGGGCAATGGAAAGAGCGTAAGTGATGTTCCAGTAGTGTGCGATTTCCCTGATGTCTTCCCTAAAGATCTTCCTGGTCTTCCTCCACCTCGATCTGTTGATTTTCGTATCGATCTCATACCTGGTTCAACTCCCATTGCCAAGGCTCCTTACCGACTTGCACCCTCTGAGATGCAAGAATTATCAAGTCAGCTGCAAGAACTACTCGATAAAGGTTTTATACATCCAAGTACCTCACCTTGGGGTGCTCCTGCGCTATTCGTAAAAAAAAAGATGGTTCATTTCGCATGTGCATCGACTACCGTGAACTTAACAAACTCACCGTCAAGAATCGTTATCCTCTCCCACGTATCGATGACCTATTTGACCAGCTACAATGCGCAAGTTGTTTCTCTAAAATTGACCTTCGATCTGATTATCATCAGCTCCGTGTTCTCGAAGAAGATATCCCCAAAACTGCATTTCGCACTCGTTATGGACACTACGAGTTCGTGGTTATGCCTTTTGGCTTGACTAACGCACTCGCTGTGTTCATGGACCTTATGAACCGTGTTTGTAAACCTTACTTGGATCGTTTTGTGATAGTCTTTATTTATGATATTCTTATTTACTCGAAGAACCATGCTGATCATGTACGACATTTACGCCTTATGCTAGAACTTTTACGTGGTGAACGCTTATACGCAAAGTTTTCTAAGTGTGAATTTTGGATTAATGAAGTACAATTTCTCGGGCACGTCGTTAGCAAACAAGGAATTCATGTCCACCCTTCAAAATTCGAAGCAGTGAAGAATTGGAGTACGCCTAAATCTGCATCTGAGATTCGTTCCTTCTTGGGATTAGCGGGTTATTACCGTCGATTCATCTCGAACTTTTCAAAGATCGTCGTTCCTCTCACTTCGTTGAATCAGAAAGAGAAACCTTTTGCTTGGGGTCCCGAGCAAGAGGAATCCTTTCAAACCCTTAAGAGCCTGCTTTGTAACGCTCCTGTACTTGCTATCCCTGATGGGAATGATGATTTCGTGGTATATTGCGATGCCTCGAACCGTGGACTTGGCTGTGTGCTCATACAGCGGGACAAGGTTATCGCTTATGCCTCCCGACAACTCAAAATACATGAGAAAACTATACTACCCACGATTTAGAGCTTGGCGCAGTTGTTTTTGCGTTAAAGATTTGGCGACACTACCTATATGGTACTAAGTGTGTGGTTTTCACTGACCATAAAAGCTTGCAGCATATCTTTAACCAAAAGGAACTGAATATGCGTCAGAGGCGATGGGTAGAGTTGCTTAACGACTACGACTGTGAGATTCGCTACCATCCTGGCAAAGCAAATGTCGTGGCCGACGCTCTTAGTCGTAAGACTCATGTTAGTAGCATCCGCTGTTTTCAGATCTCAAGTGACCTTCATGCTTGTATCCGTGAAGCTCAGTACTCATCAGCCAACGAAGGTATTCTAATCGTTGAAATACGAGGCGCTACTATAGACCAACTTGTGACAAAGTCTGATGGACTTCAATACTACCTCAATCGCATCTGGGTGCCAGATCGCGATAATCTTCATGAGATCATTATGAATGAGGCTCATAAATCCCGATACTCTATTCATCCTGGTGCTGATAAGATGTCCATGAATTGCGTACATCCTATTGGTGGCCTGGTATGAAGAAGGAAATCGCCGCGTACGTCTCGAAGTGTCTTACTTGCTCAAAAGTCAAAGCCGAACATCAACGTCCTTCAGTTCTTCTTGAATAACTTGAAATCCCTGTTTGGAAATGGGATTGCATCGCTATGGACTTAATAACTAAACTCCCTCGTACACCTTCCGGTCATGATAGTATATGGGTGATCATTGACCGTTTGACCAAATCAGCCCATTTTCTTCCGATTCGTGAAGATTTCAAAGTGGAGAAACTTGCTCGAATCTACACTGATGAAATCATATGTCGTCATGGTATACCATTGACATTATCTCTGACCGCGATGATCGTTTCACTTCACGTCTTTGGCAAACTTTTCAGTCCGCTATGGGTTCTCACCTGAATCTTAGTACAGCCTTTCATCCTCAAACGGATGGACAGACTGAACGCACAATCCAAACCCTAGAGGATATGCTCCGTTCTTGTGTCATTGACTTTGGTGGTAATTGGGATGTACATTTACCATTGATCGAGTTCTCGTACAACAACAACTACCATTCCAGTATTCAGATGGCTCCTTTCGAAGCTTTGTATGGTCACAAGTGTCGATCTCCTCTCAGTTGGCATGAGATTGGTGACAAGCAACTTACTGGCCCTCAGATCATTCAAGAGACGATGGATAAGATTCTTCAAATCTGCGATAACTTGATCAAGGCTAGAAGCAGACAAAAGAGCTATGCGGAGAAAAGGCGTAAGCCTCTAGAATTCAATGTTGGAGATCACGTTCTACTCAAAGTATCTCCCTGGAAAGGGGTGATATGTTTTGGTAAAAAGGGAAAGCTTTCCCCTCGCTATGTGGGTCCCTTCAAGATACTCGAAAGGATTGACAAGGTGGCTTACCGACACGATTTACCTCAAGAGCTCAGCAACGTACATCCGACGTTCCATGTCTCTAATCTCAGGAAGTGCTTTCAAAAATTTCTTCTACCCTAGTATGATTTCTTAAATTATTGCAGAATGTGATGATCATGATTGTCAAGGGATTTTTATCTCATTCCAGTGACCATAAATAATGGATATACATTACTAAGATATATAACATGTTTCTTATAAATACAGTAAAATACACAAGCTTGCAATATTAGCATATGACCTTAACTGTTGACAAGGAATTTTAGCTGCTGATTTGGTGCTGCAGAACATTTTGTATAAGGAAAGTTTAAGGATTATTAGTGTTGTTGGTTTATATTTTTCGGGTGAAATTATATTAGTATAGAGAGAGTTTATATTGATGTTATGCTAATAAGAATGCAAACATACAGTCAAGAACAGGTATTGGATATAATTATAATCCAAATCATTAAATTTTGAAATGCATAATTTTGCATATGTTTAATAATCCATTTGGTGTTAAGTACAATTTCTTTCCCTTTGAAAGTCATCTTGTACGGATAATTGTTATGGGTTGAAAATTTTGAATTATATATGTATTTTTTTTTTACAGAGGTCAGTCAAATGTCAAGCCGATTAACGTCGGAGTCTCGCGTCTATGCTGACAAAGCTAGAGATCTAAATCGTCAGGTAAGTATGGTTTGACTTTTAGAATGAAAATCATATAGAAATAATGATTAGTTTGTTGGTATTTTTGCTGCATTGTTAGTTAATACAAGTAATTTTATTGACAACTTAAAGTTAATCATCTTATGAGTTATGACAGACCAGTAATAAGCCTGATTCACCAACTTTATGCTTTATAATACATGTACAAAACTTTGGGGGCAATCTATTCGTTTAAAAGTATTTTGCAATTCATAGGAAGGTGACTCGTACATTACAAGACAAACAAAAAAATTCAGTTTACTTGCTAGATGCATTTAGGGGGTGTTTGGGACTGCATACCACCTTTTGATGAAATCAATAAGCTGTTGTTTATATGCAGATTGCAGTTGTTTATTCCAAATTGCTTATCCAAACACACCCTTAAGATTGTTTTGTTCATTTGTTTTTCAACTTGTAGGCATTGATCAGGAAGTGGGCTCCGGTTGCAATTGTTCTTGGAGTTGTCATTCTGCTATTTTGGGTCAGAAATAAGATATGGTGATCAATGATCTGTAATCAGTTGTTTTGTGAGGGATTAAGAAATTATAAATCATTTGAGCCTTCAACTAGAAAAAGTTATAAATTAAGGCTGAATTTTCAGATATATAGTTGCTAGCTATAGCCTATATAGAGGTGGTTATCTAAAAGAAACCTTTGTGTTAAAAGTATTTACTTTATCTTGTTGGATTTATGGATTAATACATGAGTTTGTTGTGGTGCAGTGTGATATTTACTCATTGTTAATGTTCCAAAATATGAAGTCCTTTGGATATGTATCAAATATCATAATGATATAATAAAAAAATAGTCATGTTTAAATATCCTACTAAATCATCACTATTCATCTTTCTTATGATATAATCATGAGACTTGACATAATTGTAATGCTTTAATAATTTTAAACCAATGAAATAGCATTCAATTATGGAGCATTTGTTCATTAAGATCATGATATACATCATTATCATATAATTAGAAAAATACAATATATTAACTATTAAATTTGAAAATGACAGTGCCTTAGCATAATGTTAGGGTATATTTGTTTGTATGTCTATGGAGAACTTAGATGAGTTACGTACGTTTTTAGCTAACTCATGAATTATATAGCTTATGAAATTGTTTGTTTGAATTGTGATATTTAATAAATAAAGTTAGCCAAATAATTTTCACACAAAATTTGTCACACACACACACACATATATATATATATATATATATAGGGAGGAGTTCATGCGAGAACCACCCTTATTGCGAGAACCGCGAGAACCAATGTGAACACAACCTAAAATAGCTAAAAAAACCTAACCCCCACCCCCCCCCCCCCCTCCCAAAAATCTAACCCCCCCCCCCCCCAACCCCCCCAAGCTAAAATGCTAAAAACTAAACCCCCAAGCTAAAATGATATAATCAGACGATAGGCATCTTAAGTTTGCGAGACTCTTTATTGATGCTAAGGAGAGAATCCAGCCTATTACGCTTAGTACCTGCATTTAATCTTTTTGGGAAAATACGTCAGTTTACACTGGTAAATACGATCAACTGACTCATTTTAAAAATGATTAAAAATTGATTTGGATGCACATGGCACAAACATTTTATAACTTGGGATAATTATTTAAATATATAATCTTGTAAAAGAATTACATGTTCCTTATGCGTTCAGTAGCCCGGATCGTGTCCGGGTTAAAGATCAATAGACACACCACATTATTCTTTTGTGCACTGATGGGTGTACGCCTACACCCCGCGCTTAAGTCGTGGCCATTTCGTAAAATGATGCCAAGGATATCCGGGACATGGTCATTAACCCCCCAAAGGCTTTAAGTAAACAAAACATATTTAAACGGGCCGATCAAATTATTCAATTAACCACCAAATGATGGAAGATTTAATGCCCGACCAAGCGGTATTTTATATACCGTAACCCAAGCCCGTATAGGGGAAAATAAGTTAAAAGTATTTACCTGAGCAAAGTAATAGTCACAATAAGCAAAATGCAAATAGCTTTTACTGGTCCTCCTAATCTGGAACGAAGGTTTATAATAACCTATTAGAATCCTAACGGGTCTTTAATTAAGCTTAAGCTTAGACCGGTTAGTTTCAAAGATACGGTTCGTACGCACGATTAAGCGAAGACCGGATAGAATGTGATTTAGACCCGACAAGTTTGAAGACTTGCTTAATATGGGTATTTCATACACATTCTGGATTTTGAGATAAAACCGATAAGGTTTGACCCGCTTCGGCTAATTTATGTAAACTAGTTACATAAACCGAACCGAACGCGTAATAAGCGTAACGGGTATCCGTAAGAGCCATATACAGGTTTCCTAAGTTAATATGCTTCAAATATGTTGTGACATCAGTAAGATGTCTTTTATTATGCCCGAAACGAATTTAAACACAAACTATGCCCCGTAGGGGTAGTTTGGTCATTTACAAGGTTATAAAAGAGTCTAAGTATTAACCTGAGTTACAGGTCTGATATAATCAGTAAAAATACTTAGTTTACTAAGTTATAACAGTAGGGTATAGTATATATGTGAAATTTATCAATTTTAACCAAACTATGCACCGTAGGGGCATTTTGGTAATTTCACATAAGCCGAAAAGCTCAAACTGAAGTCTGAGTTTAATAACTTTTGCTTACTATTAAAATATTATAATTTACCCAAAATATCAGTAGGTATCAACCCTTGTATGTTTAAATTAGTTCTAGTACATACAATGCGTTAAAAACGCTTAAAAAGGCGATTAGAAGCCATTTCCGGGTTCTATACATAAAGCGGATATTTTTATTATTCCAGAAGACTTAAAATAATTTATTTATCATATCTAATTAGTAGCAAAAGGTTTGGAGTCGATTAGATATGTAAAACTCATTTTATAGCCCGTAAGGGCAAAACCGACAATTACCGGATTAAGCCTATGACTATAAGTTATGCTCAGCCTAAAATTAATTAAAAATATTCAAAAATCCCAAAATAATATATTACATCAGTGGGTAATAAGTTTGATATCAAAAATTGGGTTTAAATAGGCTATATGCTAATTACGTCGTTAAATTAACATAAAGCTTTCAATTTACGCTAATGAGCATAACTCTTAATCTAGACCTCAAACTGATGTCAAATTTTGGGTGCAAGTTTATATATAAGTAACTAAGGTTTCTACTCTTTTACATTTGCAAAAATCACGTTTTAAGGTGAAAAGGGCATAATGGTCAACATATGAGCAATTAACGGAATCATGCATATTAATTGGATAACTAATGAACCAAGGTGTATAATCACAGAGGGTTATACTAGCATGTAACCTAGTCCAATTAAAGCTCTGAGGCATTTCTAAAACATGCCTAAATGGGTCAGAACTGAAAGTCAAAGCAAAAGTCAAACTATGCGACTTTCGGTTCCGAACCGGGTCTCTACAGAGAATTGTCGGGTTGAACATGTTTAGACATGTTCTTACACTAATTACCAAGTTATAATAATGATCAAACAGGTTGTATGTGTTCTACATTGCTAATTATGCATAAATTAGAAATTAAGTATCCTGTTGACTTTTTAATAACAAGTTTGACCCGACATTTGACCTAGTTAGAGTGGGAATCAGGGGGAACCCTTTTAAGGGTTTATTACCCACATAATTACCAACTTATAACTACTTTCAATTCGACTAATCACTGAACCATCAATGATTAATCGCTAAGTCAACCGTTAATTACGACGGTTTGACTTTTAAGCTAAAACTAAGCAAAAACTTAACTAAGAAAGGTTAAGCATACTTACAAGAGTCCTATGCACGATTAGTGATCACTTGAGCCTGCTTTGGAGATCCAGAAATGATCAGGAATGCAAGAGAAAGGTGTGAAGAAATGGTTGCAACTTAGTGGCCTTTTATAGTGCTCATAAGCTCTTAGATCATTGACAACAAGTGCTATCAAGGGCCATGGATCATCAACAGATGTCCCTAAGTGTCTAGGGGTTGTTTAGGGGTCGTCCAATATGAGGAAAATCAGATAAAAGTCGGTTACAAGAGCCATGGCAGACAAAAACCCAAAGATTTCAGACCAGACAGGCCCTTGCGGCACGCGAAGACCCCCCCCCCCATGGGGCTTCGCGTCGCGCGACACCCTTCTGCACCAAATCTTATATTTTTGATTTTTACGCTTTGATCCTTGGCTCTTCAAAACTTTGCTAAGACTTCATTTCTTGCATTTTGAACCCTCCAAATTGACATATAAGGGCTTCAAGACATATACCCACTTTGTTTAGTCCTCGGTTAACTTTATTGTTACCCGAAAAGTCCTAAGCTTTAACGTTGACGCTTTTAACCCCTCGCATACGAATTTGATCACAACTTGATCATACGATAACGAAACTTTATGAAATTTATATCGTGTATTCTAGTGAGCATAATTAACCGTTACAAAGCTTCGGGTTTGCCAAAAGGTCACTCAGAGGTATAACTTAAACATGTTGACACATTTAACCCCTGTAGTTTGTAATCTCTCACTTTCTTTCATATTTAGCTTCGTATGATCCATGATTTATTCGTTTGAAGGTATGAGCATCATGTAGGGTTAATGTACAATATATTTATTCACTATTGACATTTAGAACTCGTATATTCACATACTTTCCATGATTGTCAACTTTAATCCTTTTATAACATTCTTTCACACGTTCAAACCTATGACACGTGTCAACACATTATAGGACGTGAATTTTCGAGGTGTTACATCCTCACCCCCTTAAAAGAAATCTCGACCTCGAGATTTACTGAAATAAATAAAGGTACTTTTCTTTCATTGTGGACTCAACCTCCCACGTATATTCGGGACCTCTTCGGGCATCCCATTTGACCTTTACAATAGGCACATGCTTTCTTCGAAGCTTCTTAACCTGTCGATCTTCAATCGACAATGGTTTTTCCACAAATTTCAAGCTCTCGTCTATATGCACATCTGTGTGTGGTATGACTAGCGATTCATCAGCTAGGCATTTCTTCAGATTGCAGACGTGGAATACGTTATGAATACCACTGAGCTCTTCAGGTAAATTTAACTTGTAAGCCACTGATCCAACACATTCGATAATCTCGAACGGTCCTATATACCTCGGGCTTAACTTACCTTTCTTACCGAATCGCATCACCCCCTTCTAGGGTGATACTTTAACCAACACTTTGTCACCAACTTCAAATTTCATAGGTTTACGCTTTGGATCTGCGTAACTCTTCTGCCTATCTCGGGCAGCTTTGAGACGGTCACGAATCTGGACAATCTTTTCCGTTGTTTCAAAGACTATCTCTGGTCCTGATAATTGGACATCTCCAACTTCCGCCCAACAAACGGGCTTTCTACACTTTCTACCGTATAAGGCCTCAAAAGGCGCAGCTTTAATGCTGGTATGGTAGCTATTATTGTAGGAGAATTTGATTAACGGCAGGTGGTTATCCCAACTACCACCTAAATCAATCACGCATGCTCGAAGCATGTCTTCCAAAGTTTGAATAGTACGCTCATTCTGACCGTCTGTCTGAGGATGGTAAGCCGTACTAAAATTCAAACGCGTGCCCAAAGATTGCTGGAAACTTTTCCAAAAATGTGACGTGTATCTAGTATCTCTGTCAGAGATAATAGACACAGGTATGCCATGTAAGGCTACAATCTTATCCACGTACAATTGGGCTAACATGTCGGAGCTATAAGTCTCCTTGATGGGCAAGAAATGTGCTGACTTAGTCAGTCTATCAACTATCACCCATATTGTATCATTGCCTTTCCTTGTCTTTGGCAACTTGGTGATGAAATCCATCGTCACCATCTCCCACTTCCATGTGGGAAGCTCAGGCTGTTGTAGCAAACCTGACGGCTTTTGATGTTCTGCCTTGACTTGTGCACACGTCAAGCATTTAGCTACATAGGTGGCTACAGACTTCTTTAAGCCTATCCACCAATAGTTTGCCCTTAGATCCTGGTACATTTTATCAGCTCCAGGATGAACGGAATATTTGGAACTATGGGCTTCCTGGAGGATAACATCTCGAAGTCCTCCATAAATTGGAACCCATATTCGTCCATTCAGTCTCAAAATTCCATCCTTTCCTTGAGATAACTGTTCTTCAGTTACTCCCAGCTTTTCATTGGGATAGTTAGCTTCCAGCACAGCTTCCTTCTGCGCAGCTAACAACCTTTCATTTAAATTGTTCTTTATCTCAATGCTCTTGGCATTGATTCGGATGGGTTTCACCCTTTCCTTTCGACTCAAGGCATCAGCGACTACATTCGCCTTACCGGGATGGTATCTGATTTCACAATCATAATCATTCAAAGTCTCCATCCAACGGCGCTGCCTCATGTTTAAATCCTTCTGATTAAACAGGTGCTGGAGGCTCTTGTGATCAGAATAGATCACACACTTGATTCCATATAAATAATGCCTTCAGAGCTTCAGTGCAAATACAACGGCACCCAACTCCAAGTCATGGGTGGTGTAATTCTTTTCATGCACCTTTAATTGTCTTGAAGCATAGGCAATAACCTTGCCTTTCTGCATAAGCACACACCCCATGCCAGTGTGTGATGCATCGCAGTAAACTACGAATTCTTCAGTACCTTCAGGCAATGTCAGTACAGGAGCGTTGCTCAACTTTTGTTTTAGGATGTCAAAGGATTCCTGCTGCTTAGGGCCCCAATCAAACTTAACCTTCTTACGTGTCAACGAAGTTAGGGGCGCAGCAATCCTTGAGAAGTTTTCAATGAAACACCTGTAATATCCTGCCAAGCCTAGAAAGCTACGAATCTCTGTAGGCGTCTTTGGCTCTTGCCAATTCATGACAACTTCAACCTTAGCGGGATCAACTTGGATACCACGCTCACTAACCACATGTCCAAGGAATTGGACTTCTCGAAGCCAAAATTCACATTTAGAGAATTTGGCATAGAGCTTCTCCTGATGTAGGAGTTTAAGAATACAGCGAAGGTGTTTCTCGTGGTCAGCTTGGTTCTTCGAGTAGATGAGGATGTCGTCAATGAAAACGATGACGAATTTATCTAAGTAAGGCTTACAGACGCGATTCATGAGATCCATGAACGCGGCAGGTGCATTAGTGAGCCCAAAAGGCATCACTAGGAACTCGTAATGACCATAACGAGTCCTAAATGCAGTTTTATGTACGTCTTCATCTCTAACCTTCAGTTGGTGGTAGCCTGACCTCAAGTCAATCTTCGAGAAATAACTTGCCCCTTGCAGTTGATCGAACAAATCGTCGATCCTGGGCAAAGGATACCTATTCTTTATTGTGACCTTGTTAAGCTCACGGTAATCGATGCACAGACGCATCGATCCATCCTTCTTCTTGACAAACAAGACTGGTGCTCCCCAAGGAGACGAACTAGGTTTGATGAAACCTTTGGCTAGCAATTCATCTAGTTGCGTTCTTAATTCCTTCATCTCCGTTGGCGCCAACCTATAAGGTGCTCTAGCAACTGGAGCTGCTCCAGGGATGATATCAATCCTGAATTCCACTTGCCTATCTGGTGGCAAACCAGGTAGTTCTTCCGGAAAAACTTCAGGGTATTCAGAAATGACGGGGATGTCTTCAATCTTCGGTTTAGGCTCATCAATAATCACTTGTGCCATGTAGATGACACAACCCTTCTTTAAACACTTTGAAGCTTTGAGCATAGTCACTTGCTCAGGCAGCCCATACTGGGTATCTCCCCGAATGGTAAGTGATTCACCAGACGGAGTCTTTATCACCACATGTTTCTTGTTGCAGACAATTTGGGCCTGGTTATGAGATAACCAGTCCATACCCAAAACTATGTCAAAACCGGCTAACTTAAATGGAAGTAGGGACAGAGGAAAAGAGTGGTTCTTAATGGATATAACACATCCATCTAACACAGTAGAGACGGTTTCTAGGGTGCCATCTGCTAACTCCACCTCATAATTCACACTTAAGGTTTTGACAGGTAATTTCAGCAATTCACAAAACTTATTATCAATGAAAGACTTATCAGCGCCTGAATCAAAAAGTACTCTTGCATAGACATCATTTACAAGGAAAGTACCTGTAATCACGTTGTCGTCTAGAACCGCTTCCCTTGCATCCATTCTAAAGACCCTAGCATTGGTCTTCTTGGCCTCTTCAGGCTTCTTGGTGTATTTAGGGCAGTTGGTTTTAATGTGCCCTTTCTCATTACAGCTGTAACAAGTTGCATCCTTCAGCTTTTTGCAATCCAAGGTCTTGTGTTCCTTGGACTTGCATATCCTGCAAGCAAAAGTTCTTGACTGAGTATGCGAGTTCGATTCGAGTCTGCACTTTCCAAAGTGCTGTTTCTTGCAAATCTTGCACTTGGGCTTCTCACCAGACTGATGCCCATCTTTCCTTGACTCAGGCCCCCTCTTGTTGTCACCGTTTCCACGGTGCTTCTTGCTCGACCTCCGTGAATTATCATCTTCACGTTTTCTCTTCTCAGCATCTTTGTTCCTCAGCGATCTTTGCCTGACCGCATCCCGAGTGAGGGACAAAGATATGTCAGCTACAGATCTAAAAGTAGCTGGCCGAGAGGCCTTCACGCTTTCCTTTATCTCGGGGGCTAAACCACCGATAAAACGAGCTATTCTCTTTGGTTCCGGGGTCACCAGATACGGAACCAACCGGGACATTGTGTTGAAGCTCGTGAGGTAAGCTTGACAGTCAAGGTTTGTCATTACCAATGATAGAAAATCAAACTCTATCTTCTCAACCTCATGCTGGGGGCAGTAATTTTCCCTGATGAGGGCAACGAATTGTTCCCAAGACATGTTGTACAATGGGATTTTCCCAGTGGCTTGAATCAGTGATCTCCACCAGGCTAAAGCTTCACCCTTAAATGATTGCGACACAAACTTGACTATATCCCTCTCAGTGCACCCGCTGATATCCACTACTGTGTCCATCTCATCTAACCACGTCATGCAGTCAATGGCTCCTTTTTCCCCAGTGAAATCCCTGGGCTTGCATGAAACAAAGTATTTATAGGAGCAACCCTTAGTATGGGGTTCTTGATTTAGTACAATCTGTTGAGATGGAGCACTGTGGTGGTTTGAGGAGAGTCGATCATCATCTTTCTTCAGTTCTTCCTTCTTGGAAGGTGGCTTCGAATGCGGTGTAGATAGGGTCCTACTCCGAGTCCCACTATATTCTTCATACTGCCGCTCCAATGCCTTTGTAACAGCGTCGTCTACTAACGCTTTCAGTTCAGCACCCGTTAAATTAATTCGGGCGTTATCATTATTCTCCACTGGGTGACTATTAATTTCATCAGAGTCAGCCATTTTAATTGAACTGTTACATAAAACAAGTACAATAGTTTATTTGGGAGTTTATCATAGAATTGTCTTTTATGGCAATTCATTAACCACGGTAAACAGAGACCATATTTGGTTAATTTATTAATCATATTTATTTAGGATTTCTATTATAATTTATCCTAATTATAAAACAATAATAGTTTTATTAGTAGCACAAAAGGCTTAGTCACATGGACATTTATAAATCATAAGCTATGATTTCAGAGAATCAAGGCTTTTAAGGTTTGAACATAGTTCATTACCTTTTTCGGACAGGGAGTCATAGCTACCACTGTCTTTTGGCTCATGTAGAAATGAGCAAGGCCCGTAGGCACTATATTACCAATGTATGGTCAAAATATGATCATCTTAATTGATGATTTAAACCCACGATTCAGAGATCATTAAGTTGGGTTAGGAATCTTTTAAAGAATTCCTTATATAAGAATGACGTGTGTGATTTTAACGAATCACATCTGCCAGGAGTGTCAACCTATTTTTTAGATGTTAATAGGGATCCGAATCTTTTAAACAGGTCTTACCATCTTAGCCAGGTCTTTATAATGACACCCAGGCTAGGTTTCACTCTTAAGATTCTTATTCAATATTTAGTAGGCAGATTATTATTAAAAGGAATGATTTTGATTTATTTATTTCATATATAATATTTATGCATATAATAGCATAATGAAATTTATAAACTTACATTCCATTAATTATTAATAGATTACACGTCGCCCTAAACGGGACTTTTTAATAAAACAACATACCCACGCAGGGGTCAAACAACATACTAGTCCACGCAGGGACTTAAACAAACATCATACCCTCGTAGGGGTTAACAGAAAGATAGACCCACGCAGGGGTCAAAACAAACAAACATACATACCCACACAGGGGTTAATACAGCAAGACAGGCCCACGCAGGGGCTCAACTGATACAAGGAAATTACAACAACAGTGGAAGGATTCAATGGTCCTTCTTGCTCTTCCCTTTTATTAGGCTTGTCAATCCTTGGAAGAACGTTTGTCGCTCCCTGCGATCTCGGTGAAAGTCTCGCTCGACCTGGTCCAATCTCTGAAGAATTTCCTCCCGTTCTGGGGGAGAAAACCGTGGCGGCTGCGATTGTGTCCGAATTATAGGCCTGGCAGGTATCTGGTACCCATGAGTCGGGTACCCCGCTCCCCAAGGAGCTCCATACGGTCCTTCAGGGTTAATGGCGTTGTAATTGGACGCTACCAAGTATGGGTCGGCTTCAGCGTAATTGTAGTTGGTGTAAACCGGCGGCCCAAACGGGTTGTACATCATCGAACCCGTGTATGCTGGAATCGGGTTATCAAAACCCATCGGCGGTGGTTGCGGTGCAACTGGGTTTGAAGGTCCACCCATTTGTGGATCTTCTTGAAGTGGCGGATAATGACTGCCACTTGATTGTCGAGGAGAGCTAAAATGAAAATCTCCTCCTCGTGCGGACATCCGCGCTCCGGTTCTCCTACGCCTCGGCGGTTGCGGAGGTGCCGGCTGAACTGGTGGCGGTGGCGTGACTGCCACAAATCGTGAATCCTCAGAGGGATCCTGCTGCTACTGCTGGTGTGGCGACGAATGGTGCGAGGGTGTAAAATACCACTCGTGCTGGTTAAATCGCGCCAGGTAACTGTCCAGACCATGGTAGGGTGATCCGTGAAAGGATGAACCATCTGAGACCTCGATAGGATGGTTCGGAGTTCCGGTTGCGGGCTCGACTGGATCGGTGTCCTCGTCCATATCTTCCGCATGATCGCCGGAGAAATGGTCCTCCGGCCCCAATGCGTTAAAACCCACTGGTTCTTGTATGTAATTGGCCGGGTTAAACCGGCCCCTAAAAACAGGTGTAGGGTCACCAAAAGAATGATGCGATAAGGATCGCTGTAGAGGTATGTAAGAAGGTTGAGGGTTGTCGGGCTCATTTTCCGAATGTGGCCCATAAGAGTTATGGATGGGAGGTGTCGAACTGTGCAATACTGATCGTCTTGCTGGTTCAAAGAGGTTCCTCCTGTGCTCTCTAGGGTCCGCACTCGCTGTGGTGGTAGGAGCTCGCATGTGCGAAGGTCCTGCCTCGTCGTCATTGGGGGCGGTGATTGGCCCCTTGCCTCGTCCTCTACGTCTAAAGAATCTTGGCGGCATTTTTAATCCTGTCAATATAGCATGAGATAACAACAAACATCTATAAAATAAAAGACAAAGTTAAAAATAAATTGAAACAAATTTGGATTGTTCCTATGTTCTTTGTCTAGACTCGAAAGTTTAGATATGTGCAATTGTGTTATTGAGATTAAACACAAAAGGCTAGTGTTTAATTCACTCAATGTTGGCTCTGATACCAACCTGTCACACCCCGATTTCCACGTGTCACCGGTGGGCCCGGTGGGGAGTATCGTGACGTGGTTGGCAACATAATAGTCAAACAACACAATATTTAATATGCACAACGGAAGCAAAAGAAAGATGCAATTCAACTTTTATAATTTGTAATATCAAGTATCACAATAGTCGAATGTTTATCCACAGACGGATCGAAATAAATAAGAAACAGTAGTTCAACAGACGATAGGCATCTTAAGTTTGCGAGACTCTTTATTGATGCTAAGGAGAGAATCCAGCCTATTACGCTTAGTACCTGCATTTAATCTTTTTGGGAAAATACGTCAGTTTACACTGGTAAATACGATCAACTGACTCATTTTAAAAATGATTAAAAATTGATTTGGATGCACATGGCACAAACATTTTATAACTTGGGATAATTATTTAAATATATAATCTTGTAAAAGAATTACATGTTCCTTATGCGTTCAGTAGCCCGGATCGTGTCTGGGTTAAAGATCAATAGACACACCACATTATTCTTTTGTGCACTGACGGGTGTACGCCTACACCCCGCGCTTAAGTCGTGGCCATTTCGTAAAATGATGCCAAGGATATCCGGGACATGGTCATTAACCCCCCAAAGGCTTTAAGTAAACAAAACATATTTAAACGGGCCGATCAAATTATTCAATTAACCACCAAACGATGGAAGATTTAATGCCCGACCAAGCGGTATTTTATATACCGTAACCCAAGCCCGTATAGGGGAAAATAAGTTAAAAGTATTTACCTGAGCAAAGTAATAGTCACAATAAGCAAAATGCAAATAGCTTTTACTGGTCCTCCTAATCTGGAACGAAGGTTTATAATAACCTATTAGAATCCTAACGGGTCTTTAATTAAGCTTAAGCTTAGACCGGTTAGTTTCAAAGATACGGTTCGTACGCACGATTAAGCGAAGACCGGATAGAATGTGATTTAGACCCGACAAGTTTGAAGACTTGCTTAATATGGGTATTTCATACACATTCGGGATTTTGAGATAAAACCGATAAGGTTTGACCCGCTTCGGCTAATTTATGTAAACTAGTTACATAAACCGAATCGAACGCGTAATAAGCGTAACGGGTATCCGTAAGAGCCATATACAGGTTTCCTAAGTTAATATGCTTCAAATATGTTGTGACATCAGTAAGATGTCTTTTATTATGCCCGAAACGAATTTAAACACAAACTATGCCCCGTAGGGGTAGTTTGGTCATTTACAAGGTTATAAAAGAGTCTATGTATTAACCTGAGTTACAGGTCTGATATAATCAGTAAAAATACTTAGTTTACTAAGTTATAACAGTAGGGTATAGTATATATGTGAAATTTATCAATTTTAACCAAACAATGCACCGTAGGGGCATTTTGGTAATTTCACATAAGCCGAAAAGCTCAAACTGAAGTCTGAGTTTAATAACTTTTGCTTACTGTTAAAATATTATAATTTACCCAAAATATCAGTAGGTATCAACCCTTGTATGTTTAAATTAGTTCTAGTACATACAATGCGTTAAAAACGCTTAAAAAGGCGATTAGAAGCCATTTCCGGGTTCTATACATAAAGCGGATATTTTTATTATTCCAGAAGTCTTAAAATAATTTATTTATCATATCTAATTAGTAGCAAAAGGTTTGGAGTCTATTAGATATGTAAAACTCATTTTATAGCCCGTAAGGGCAAAACCGACAATTACCGGATTAAGCCTATGACTATAAGTTATGCTCAGCCTAAAATTAATTAAAAATCTTCAAAAATCCCAAAATAATATATTACATCAGTGGGTAATAAGTTTGATATCAAAAAGTGGGTTTAAATAGGCTATATGCTAATTACGTCGTTAAATTAACATAAAGCTTTCAATTTACGCTAATGAGCATAACTCTTAATCTAGACCTCAAACTGATGTCAAATTTTGGGTGCTAGTTTATATATCAGTAACTAAGGTTTCTACTCTTTTACATTTTCAAAAATCACGTTTTAAGGTGAAAATGGCATAATGGTCAACATATGAGCAATTAACGGAATCATGCATATTAATTGGATAACTAATGAACCAAGGTGTATAATCACAGAGGGTTATACTAGCATGTAACCTAGTCCAATTAAAGCTCTGAGGCATTTCTAAAACATGCCTAAATGGGTCATAACTGAAAGTCAAAGCCAAAGTCAAACTATGCAACTTTCGGTTCCGAACCGGGTCTCTACAGAGAATTGTCGGGTTGAACATGTTTAGACATGTTCTTACACTAATTACCAAGTTATAATAATGATCAAACAGGTTGTATGTGTTCTACATTTCTAATTATGCATAAATTAGAAATTAAGTATCCTGTTGACTTTTTAATAACAAGTTTGACCCGACATTTGACCTAGTTAGAGTAGGAATCAGGGGGAACCCTTTTAAGGGTTTATTACCCACATAATTACCAACTTATAACTACTTTCAATTCGACTAATCACTGAACCATCAATGATTAATCGCTAAGTCAACCGTTAATTACGACGGTTTGACTTTTAAGCTAAAACTAAGCAAAAACTTAACTAAGAAAGGTTAAGCATACTTACAAGAGTCCTATGCACGATTAGTGATCACTTGAGCCTGCTTTGGAGCTCCAGAAATGATCAGGAATGCAAGAGAAAGGTGTGAAGAAATGGTTGCAACTTAGTGGCCTTTTATAGTGCTCATAAGCTCTTAGATCATTGACAACAAGTGCTATCAAGGGCCATGGATCATCAACAGATGTCTCTAAGTGTCTAGGGGTTGTTTAGGGGTCGTCCAATATGAGGAAAATCGGATAAAAGTCGGTTACAAGAGCCATGGCAGACAAAAACCCAAAGATTTCGGACCAGACAGGCCCTCGCGGCACGCGAAGACCCCCCATGGGGCTTCGCGTCGCGCGACACCCTTCTGCACCAAATCTTATATTTTTTATTTTTACGCTTTGATCCTTGGCTCTTCAAAACTTTGCTAAGACTTCATTTCTTGCATTTTGAACCCTCCAAATTGACGTATAAGGGCTTCAAGACATATACCAACTTTGTTTAGTCCTCGGTTAACTTTATTGTCACCCGGAAAGTCCTAAACTTTAACATTGACGCTTTTAACCCCTCGCATACGAATTTGATCACAACTTGTTCATACGATAACGAAACTTTATGAAATTTATATCGTGCATTCTAGTGAGCATAATTAACCGTTACAAATCTTCGGGTTTGACAAAAGGTCACTCAGAGGTATAACTTAAACATGTTGACACATTTAACCCCTGTAGTTTGTAATCTCTCACTTTCTTTCATATTTAGCTTCGTATGATCCATGATTTATTCGTTTGAAGGTATGAGCATCATGTAGGGTTAATGTACAATATATTTATTCACTTTTGACATTTAGAACTCGTATATTCACATACTTTCCATGATTGTCAACTTTAATCCTTTTATAACATTCTTTCACACGTTCAAACCTATGACACGTGTCAACACATTATAGGACGTGAATTTTCGAGGTGTTACACAATCCGATCGGATGACCTATAATGTTCAGCACTTAACCATTTCAATCAATTTCCAACTATACCCTCCACTCGGATCACCATCCGAGCGGGCGGCCATCCGTCCGGATGACCGTCCTACTGGATGACCTGAATGGTAGGAATACTTCTTGTTTTATAAAATGCTACAACGAAAACTTCAAAGCGATCATACACAAACACATCCATCCCAAACGAATGGCAAACCGACTGAATGGCCATCCGACCGGATGACCATCCGTCCGGATTGCCATCCGATCGGATGACTCTTTGTCACTATGTTCACTTGCACCGTTTAACGCACCGCTCATCGTTTATGCTATCGTTCTGTAATCAGGCTAACTCTCCAGTGCTCCCTTCAATCCAAGTGAGTGTTTATTTATTAAACACTATCTGTGAGTATACTCGATCCCTTTTTGCTTTAAGCACTTTTGGGTGTTACATACGTTACTTATATCAAATCACATCTATCACACAACGCAAACACTTTTATACGCTAACCGCTCTTGCATGTTATACGTGTTATTCGATGAATGCTTGTATGTTATGTTTACACAGTGATTGTTGCCTGACACCTTAGTAACAATAGTACTATAGTTTGGACTCAGCACCTGTTGTAACGCCCTGCGTCCCTGATCTTTTAGCTTTTGTCAATTTTAGTCCTTATACTATGTGAAACTTGACACTTATGATACTCTGTGAATCTTGATGCTATGAAACTTGAATCTTGTTGATATTTGATACTTAAAGCTATGATACTTGACTCTTAATACTAGATTCTTGATACCTAAATCTCGATTCTTGATACTTAATACTATGATTCTTGACACTTAATTCTAGATACTTGATTCTTGATTCTTAATTCTAGACACTTGATTCTTAATACTATGAGACCAGATTCTTGATGCTTGATTCTAGATACTTGATCCTTGGAAGCTAGATTCTTGATTCTTGATAGTTGGTGCTTGACTCTTGAGACTCGTGAAGCTTGAGACTTGGTTGAACGAGAGACTGGAGACTTGTCACTGGTGTAAACTTGGAAAAATTTTGTGTTAATGATATAATCTAGTTATGTGATACTATTACACTATAATACGCAACGCAACGCTTAATCTAACTAGCGAAACGAACCAAAGAAGGAAAAATGACAAAAAGGATTGGACTGTCCGAATGGCAATCCGATCGGATGACCATCCAATCGGAGGGCCATTCGATCGGATAGCCATCCGATCCATTTGCCACACCGCCTTATCTCCTATCTGACACTATAAATAGGACCCGTCACATCATTCTTCACTGATGTGACAGCCTCCCCCAATCCAGACACACGCCCTCTCACTCTCGAGCACTTTTCTTCCATTTCCTGGTGATTTCGGTATGTTTTACACTTGACTCTTGTACAACTTCAATCTATGCACTAATCTCTACATGATTCTTCCTCGAAATCACACTTTTCACCGTGAAATCTCTAAGATTCGAGCTCTTGAGGATGACGTCATCATGGCGGTTTGTACAAACATCTGTGTGATGTCATTCCAGTCAAGATCTATCTCGGATCTAAGGAATTTCATGTGTTTTTTGCACCGAATCTTTACTAAATCGAGGTTTTTCAGTCGATTTCATGTTTATCTTCAAACTTTCTTAAGACTTTTTACTTAAAACGGTGTAATCCGGACCCAAACGGGCTGTAGACTTGATGATTAGTCTGGAGTCGGCTTGGAAATGGATTACCGCCGGAGAAGGTGGCCAGATTACGGATTCAGACATGACACCGCCAAGAACAGATACCTGATCGGACGGGGTGATTTCCACCCTATCAGACAGGCTGAGCCTTGATGTGTTTACCGTTGTCTCAATACGAAGCATGCCGTCACCGTTAAAACTTAGAACTTAGAAACTTTACAAGGTTGGAAAAGGAACAAGACATTGCAGTCGAATGGCGATCCGATCGGACTGCCATCCGATCGAACGACCATCCGATCGGACTGCCGTCCGATCGAATGACCATCCGATCGAAGTGACATGTGTCTTACAACCTTCAACACTTAAACTAGTTTGGATCAGAACTTAAACTTTGAAACCTACATTCAAACAGTTATTCGACCGAATGGTCATCCGACCGGATGGCCATCTGATCGGATGGTGGTCCGTGGAATCTAGTAAGTCATCCGACCGGATGACCATCCGCCCGGATGGCCATCCGATCGGAAGAGTGGTCTGACATGTCACACCCCAACCCATGGCGGAATCATCGGGGTGCGGCACTGAGCGAAACAGATTGTCCATGAGTATCCATAACGACTATTAATTACCATATATTTAAACGTCATGTCCCATACCATACCATATCAAATAAAACAGTTATTACAGTTAATTGTCTCACAAACAAGTACTGATCTGACAACTCATATTTCAAAAAAATAGACAATTTATTTATTTATTTGTTTCCAGGACTCTTTCCTAGCCTCGATTTCATCACACAGCAAACAAGGCGTCCTAGCATCTTATGCACCTGCCACATACGTTAAAGTAAAAGTCAATACACATAGTGTAAAGGTGAGCATACAAGTTTAATAGTATCATAATAGAGTTCGAATCGATTTACGCATAACCAGTACGTACAACGTGTGACGTGAGGCATGTTAGTTATCGACATGATCCTATCGATACCAATGACTGCGGGTTGACTGCCCAAGGCAGTTCGTAATACATATTCACCACTATGAACCATGTAATTAATTGTCCTTAACAACCCCTGAGTGAACAGGTGCTGAGTCCAAACTATAGTACTATCGTTGCTAAGGCAGGTAGACAGCAATCTATGTGTAAACATAACAAACAAGCATTCATCGAGTCACGTATAACATACAGTAGCGGTTAGCGTTAAAATATTGCGTAGTGTGTTTGATGTGATTTAGAATAAGTAACGTATGTAACACCCAAAAGTGATTAAGGCAAAAAGGGTTTAAGTATACTCACAGCGATGATGGATTGAAGGGAACGCTTAGAGCGAGTTTAGCCTGAACAGTACGATAGTATAAACGATAAGTGGCGCGTAAAGCGGCTAAATAAGCAGTACCTTACACCGTGTGTCAGATTGTGATACCCCAGGAAAACCAGGAAACCATGCAACACAACTAGCTTTCTCAGTGATTACGTACTAAATTTCGGGACGAAATTTCTTTTAACTTGGGGATGATGTGACACCCCGCGAAAACGTGCGACAACACTAGCTACTTCAGGGACTGCATGCTAAATTTCGGGACGAAATTTCTTTCACCATGGGGATGATGTGACAACCGACGATTTTGAGGTAAAACCATTCGTCGTCGTATTTATAAATCGAATCTTATACTTATTTTATTCGGAGAGTTAATTATATGCTTAACTAAATTATATTATAAGTTTACATTATTCAAGTGATTAATTGAAAACCGAATTTTTATTCTTTTGAACCGACTCAAACCGTTTAAATCGTAACACATGTTTCGTTTGTTGATTTGACCCACGCGCGTAACTTGAAACTTTATAGGTTCGAACCATAATTAATCGTATGCATTTATACTGATTATTAGTTGGTTAAATTGATAATCATAATAAAAATAGTAATGAAAAAAAAAACAAAATCGAATCCTGTTACTCCCTTCTTTTCTTTGCAGCTAACCTTGTTAGCGGCCCAACTCAAACTCAGCCACCCACATTTATTCTTGGCCCAATGAACAAGCAGCCCATTCTTTATTGTTTTTTGGGTTGTTCGGCCCTTAAGCTACCCCAAACTGCCTCCAGCATCTATTAGATGTTACGTAACATGAATATTAAAAAAAAAAAAAAAAACTCTCACTAAACCCTATTCTACAACATCGTACCTGTTATCCTCTCCTCTCCCTCACATCGTTTGGTAGCAAGAGACAACCCCCCAGTCGTGAATCCTTCTTTGGTGCACGCCCTCCCTCGCTCGAACTCTCGCTCTCGCATCTTCGTTCGGTTAGTGCGTTATGTGTTTTGATTTTTAAATTCTGCAAATACATGGCTGTGTTTATATTCGTCTTTGATGATCTTGATGTTATGATGTTAATTGGTAGTGTAGAATTCATGAAAAACTAATATGATGGTTAGTATTACGGTTTATGTATGTATGGGTATGTATAGCTGGGTTAGGGCTGTCATGCTTGATGATTTTTGTACAATGAATCTGATATATATAACCAAAAACCTGCTGAGAACGATTTGTGTTAAGTGGTCACGGCTGCGTTGTATTTAGATAATGACCTTGGCGTCTTGCGATGATAACTTGTGGTCGAGTATTCATGCGAATGAAGTTATGATGCGTAGCTTTATCAAATATGTCATATAGGCCTAGGAATGTGGATTAGGGATTAGGATCTTGATGCCCGAGCATGTTAAATTTGCAAAGCGTCTGCTGTAAATGACTTATTATCGGATGTTGGTCGTTATTAGAAGGTGTTGTGATCATATGTGTGCGTTTTAGTAACGTGTAAGCGATAAACAGCATGCTGAGTAACATTTACAGCCAACTTCAGTTGGCTGTAAACGGACAGTTATTAATCGAAAAATTGATTTTCTGAAGTCTAAATTATATGTTTTCGAAAAACGAATCAAATGGCACTAGAATCGCATTTTTTTTGAGGTCGTTTACTATTTTTAAAGGTCCGTTTTGTACAGCAGCAAAAGCTGCGTTTTTACTGCAGAAAATGTGTGTTATGTTTTTTGTCATAACTTGAAATCTGTGTAGAATTAGCTCATGAAATTTGTACTGTAGATGACCACTGATGTCGTTTTAATTCTCCAACTGGAATTTCATCAATCGGACTTACGATGAATTTTAAATGAATTATTCCGTGGACTGCAGTCAGAAAGTGACGAATCTGATTGCATCCCGGTAAATGATTTTTTATAAAATATTGGTAATGAATTGGATCCCGATATTTTTACACAATAATATTTGGGTCGTTTAAAACATTCTGTAAAATTTGGGAATTTTTGGAATAAGTTAACTATTTTATTAAAATGCTCGAAAACAGCCCAGTTTTGAATGTTAAAGCTGAAACGACATAAGTAGTAATTTGCGTGTCTAAATGTCGGGTAGGTTATCTGAGAATGATCTAACGTGTTATATGTCAATGAAAACGTTATGTGCAATATCGTATGTTTGCTTTTGAATGGTTATAGATGGGATGTTTATATGGGCATGAACTGTTAAAGTGAGTGCGTGTTATGTGATAGATGCGTGTAGGAACTTTGTGTTTTATTTAAAACCATTAACAAACTAAATGGTAATCATATTAGGACACGATTGACCAACCCTGGCCGTTAGCTATTTTAAGAGTTCAACCGAGCAACCAAAGGTGAGTTCACACTCTTAAGGCATGGGATTCCCGGTGGGTTGGGAATGGGATTAAGAAGCTAAGATGAAACCTGTATATTCACCACTAATAGACTACATTTAATCCTGCGTATTCTCGGATTGGGAAGAATACGTACTTCCGTCCTCGGATTGGGAAGGACGCCTACACTAAAACTGCGTATTCTCGGATTGGGAAGAATACGTACTTCCGTCCTCGGATTGGGAAGGACGCCTACACTAAACCTGCGTATTCTCGGATTGGGAAGAATACGTACTTCCGTCCTCGGATTGGGAAGGACGCCTACACTAAACATGCGTATCCTCGGATTGGGAAGAATACGTACCTCCGTCCTCAGATTGGGAAGGACGCCTACATTTAACCTGCGTATTCTCGGATTGGGAAGAATACGTACCTCCGTCCTCGGATTGGGAAGGACGCCTACATTTAACCTGCGTATTCTCGGTTGGGTAGAATACGTACCTCCGTCCTCGGACTGGGAAGGACGCCAATATATATATAACTAGTCTAGTGGTTTACAACATGGGGTAGCCCCCACTGGTTATGGTTTGGGAAACAAGGAATTGGTTAACTCATGGTTTATAAATGAACCTATGGTTTTTGGAACAACTTTAAAATGAACAACCAACTGTGAACTAACTCAACTTTGTTGTTGACTCGTTGTTACATGCCTTGCAGGTCGTTAGATGTTTAGCTGGAGCTTGCATGGGAGCAGTGGTCGTTGTGGGACATGGACTGTTGAGTTCCATGTTAACATTTGAACTATTAAACTTGTGCTTGGGTTTTTAAACTTTATGCTTCCGCTGAATCATTTAAACTTTACTTTTTGTTTGTGACACCAATTATATTGTTTGGGTTGGATTTTTATTTACTTACTATATTGTTCAATATGATTGGTGGCTTGATCCTGGTCATGTCACGCCTCCTGCGGTGATACTCCACTTGTGGAATTTGGGGGTGTGACACAGATGGTAATCCGGTCGGATGGCAATCCGATCGGATGGCCAGTCGATCGGATGGCCAGTCCGCCCGGATGTTCATCCGATCGAATGGCCATTCGATTGGATTGTCATCTCGTTTGGTGAGGATGTGCTTGTGTATGATGGTTTGTCTTTTGAAGTTTTCGTTGTAGCATTTTGAAAATAGAGAAGTACCTCTACCTTTCAGGTCGGTCGATCAAACGGTGGTTCGATCGGCGATATGTTCGGTGAGACATTTCTCAGAGAACAAGTTCACAGCAGTTTTATCAACCCATCAGATGGCCTACCGATCGGGTAACAATCCGCTAGAACTGGTATTGCGTTGAACATGTTGAAAATTGTTAAGTGTTAAACCCCGAGCGTCACCCGATCGGATTGCGGGTCGATCGGATGACAGTCCGATCGAACGGTGATCCGTCCCGCGATCTGATCGTGTTGTTACTTGGTGTTTTTGCTAAGTTTTGCGGTTTAATCAAGACGGTATGACGACGTCTTAGGCAACAGAAACCCCCATCAGAACCAAGTACCCGATCGGTCAGGAATCACCCTGACCAGATCAGTTAACGGTTTGTGCCGGTTGGTCATGTCTAACTCGTAATCATCATCTCTTGGACAAAATTCAGATCTAGAACTGATACATCACTATGAACGGGTATAAGATCAGGACAAGGTCCGATTCTATCGGGTTTGAGTGCATTGAGTGTAAAAGAGTTAAAAGAAAGTTTAGAAAAACCATCTTTCAATCCTTTTCACCATGAATATGTTCAGATCTATGTAAGATCTTTGCTTATTCATGTGGAAATCGTCCAGATCCGAGTTGTTCTTGGTGGATTGAAGTCAAAACATGAAGTTCATAAGAACACCATGCTGACATCATCCTTGAACACCTCAAATCTAGTGATTTCACGGTTAAAAGTGAAGATTCAAAAGATAGAAAGGTGTAGGAGTGCGTGTTGATCAAGAAAGTACAAGATTTAGGTTGAAAACTTACAAGAATTACGAGAATTTGAGAGAAAGAAGCTTGAGAGCAGCTGGTTCGAGTGAGAGGAGTTGTCACCATCAAATGAGGTAACAACTGAGGTATTTATAGGGTTTCCCAAAAAGGAAAGTGTTGGTCGATCGGGTGGTGGTCCGATCGGGTGGCAGCCCGATCGGGTGACAACTTGGTCGGATGGCAGTCCGATCGGTTGGCCACTCGATCCTAGTGTGTGGCGTGACGAGTTTTGTCGTTTCTATTCGCGTGTTGAGCATTGCGATGCGATGCGATCCGAGTGAGTGATGCGATAGAATTAACTACTAGATTACACCATTAATCCCAACTACTATATCTAACATACAATCACTATAATTAACTTGCGTTTAGCGTCTGTGATTCGATTGCGATAGCGTTGCGATTGCGTTTCGATTGATCACCACAAACATAATATAAATAACATGCACAAGTAACACATAAGTAGCACACGCACATATCATCCAGAACGCATAAATTCGAGTTGCGAGTGCGATTGCGATAAGCGATAAAACATGCGATAAACAACGATTAAACCTCGATTATAATAAGGACTCCACACAATACAGCTAATGCGATAAAATAAATAGATTATCTACAAGTCAAAGGACTCAAAACAGTAATTGAGCAAGGAGTGATAGATCGCAATTAGCAATCTTTTCTTCCTTTGACTTCAATCTTGACTTTGACTTTGACTTCTGAAATACGGGGTGTTACAGCCTCCCCTTCTTAAGGGAATTTCGTCCCGAAATTAGGCCGAAGCCGTTTACCTTCCCAGCGAACCTTCATAATGGGAATGCGTGAGAGCCTGAGCTGCTTGGTTTATCGGTCCATGATTTCGACAGGCTTTTCCACGAAGTGTAATGTTTCGTTTACTTGTAGATCCTCGAGTGGTACATGTAAATCATGCTCAGCCAGACACTTTCTGAGGTTCGAAACGTGGAAAGTCGGGTGGACGTTGCTAAGTTCCTCCGGTAGTTCGATTCTGTAGGCCACTTTGTTGATCCTTTCCAGAATCTTAAAGGGTCCAACGTATCGAGGCGCGAGCTTTCCTTTCTTGCCGAATCTAACCACACCCTTCCAAGGTGAAACCTTTAGGAGTACGTAGTCGCCAACGTCAAATTCAAGGGGCTTGCATCGTCTATCGGCGTAACTTTTCTGACGACTCCGAGCTTTCAGCAGATTGTCTCGAATTTGGAGGATTTTGTCAGTCGTTTCTTGTAATAGCTCAGGACCGGTTAATTGCGAGTTCCCGATCTCGTGCCATACAATGGGCGATCGACATCTTCTTCCATACAATGCCTCAAATGATGCCATTTGAATGCTGGAATGATAACTGTTATTGTACGAGACTTCTACTAAAGGTAAGTATGCGTCCCAATTACCACCGAAATCTATGACACACGAACGGAGGATGTCTTCAAGGGTACGAATCGTTCTTTCAGTCTGACCGTCGGTTTGGGGATGGAAAGCGGTACTTAGATTAAGCGTAGTACCGAGAGCATATTGAAACGTTTCCCAAAGACGCGAGGTGAACCGACCATCGCGGTCAGAGATGATGTCGCGAGGCGTCCCATGTCGACAAATGATCTCGTTGGTGTAGATTCGGGCTAATTTTTCTACCTTATAGTCTTCTCGTATCGACAGAAAGTGAGCAGATTTAGTCAAGCAGTCAACGACAACCCAGATGCTGTCGTGACCTGATGGCGTGCGCGAAAGTTTTGTTATGAAGTCCATAGCTATACTCTCCCATTTCCATATAGGAATCTCGGGTTGAACGAGTAAGCCATAGGGTCTTTGATGCTTGGCCTTGACTTTCGAACAAGTCAGGCACTTCGAAACATAGAGAGCGATATCTCTCTTTATGCCCGACCACCAGTACTTGTAGCGAAGGTCCTGGTACATCTTGTCGGCTCCGGGATGAATAGAATATCGGGATTTGTGGGCTTCGTCCATCAAAATATTTCATAAATCGGTCCGCTTAGGGATCTAGATTCGGTCCAGATAATGGAATATCCCATTCGACTTATTCACTAGCTGGGCTCCATCGTTGTGTATCCTTTCCTTCTTCAGAGTACGTTCGATAAAACAAGCATGTTGGGCTTCGCGGATAAGGGTTTCGAGATCATGCTGGGCTTGAATGTTACGTACGCTGTGCAAATAGCTCCGTCTGCTGAGAGCGTCAGCAACGACATTTGCTTTGCCAGGATGGTAACGAATCTCACAGTCATAATCAATGAGAAGTTCAACCCATCGGCGTTGGTGCATATTAAGTTCCTTCTGGCTGAGGATGTGTTGTAGGCTCCTATGATCTGTGAAGATCGTACACTTGGTACCATACAGGTAGTGTCGCCATATCTTCAGCGTAAAAACAACTACACCCAGCTCGAGGTCGTGGGGTGTGTAGTTCTTCTCGTGAATCTTGAGCTGACGAGACGCGTAAGCGATAACCTTGTCTCGTTGCTTGAGAACACAACCAAGACCAAGGTTCGAGGCATCACAATAGACAATGAAGTCATCATTTTCGTCGGGTAGGGTGAGAATGGGAGCATTGCAAAGCATTTGATTGAGGGTTTGGAAGGCAGTCTCTTGTCCAGTTCCCCAAACAAAAGGCTTGTCTTTGTGCGTGAGAGAAGTGAGCGGCACGGTGATTTTAGAGAATCCTTCGATGAAACGGCGATAATAGCCTGCCAATCCGAGAAAAGAACGGACTTCAGACGGGTTCTTAGGTGTAACCCAACTCTTGACTGCTTCGATCTTCGCGGGGTCGACATGAATACCTTGACTATTGACAATGTGACAGAGGAATTGAACCTCCTCCAGCCAGAATTCACACTTGGAGAACTTGGCATAGAGTCGATTCCCTTGGAGTAGCTCGAGAACCAAACGTAGATGTTGCGCGTGTTCGGTTTTCGACTTGGAATAGATCAGGATATCATCGATGAACACGATGACGAAGCGGTCAAGAAAAGGTTTACACACGCGATTCATCAGATCCATTAAAACCGCGGGTGCGTTAGTTAAACCAAAAGGCATAACAACGAACTCATAGTGGTCGTATCGGGTGCGAAAAGCGGTTTTGGGTATATCCTCCTCTTGAATGCGTAGTTGGTGGTAGCCTGAGCGTAGATCGATCTTGGAAAAACACGTAGCACCTTGTAGTTGGTCAAAAAATCATCGATGCGGGGCAGGGGATAGCGATTCTTGATTGTCAGCTTATTCAACTCTCTATAGTCGATGCACATCCGGAACGACCCATCCTTCTTTTTGACGAAGAGGACTGGTGCGCCCCAAGGAGAGGTGCTAGGGCGAATGAAGCCTTTGTCAAGTAATTCCTAGAGCTGACTCGATAGTTCTCGCATTTCGGACGGAGCAAGTCGGTAAGGAGCTCTAGCAACAGGATTTGCTCCAGGAACGAGGTCGATGGGGAAGTCGATATCACGACTCGGAGGCAATCTGGGGAGCTCGTCAGGAAATACGTTTGGAAATTCACGAACAACGGGAACCAGGTCTACCTCCTTAACTTCATTTTTCTCCGCTGCTACGATGTGAGCCAAGAATGCTTGGTATTCCTTGCGGAGATACTTGCTAGCTTGGACGCACGACATGAGTTGGAGTTTCTTCAACGCGACTTCACCGTAAATACACAATTGATCACCATTAGCGAGTGAGAATCGAATCATCTTATCAAAGCAAACAACTTCAGCATGGTTTTCGCGAAGAAAGTCCATGCCTACTATGACGTCAAAACTACCGAGCTGCATCGGGATAAGGTCGATAGGGAAGATGTGATTGTTGAGTTCGAGAGTGCAATCACGAAGGACAGAATTGACGGAAACGGTTCTTCCAGTGGCAACTTTGACATCGAACGTCGAGGGGAGATGGGCGCGCTTAGGGTGAGAGGGGCACTCCCCTCTTAGGGGAGTCCCCTCTCTTACGCATACCCAATCAGGTTATGCCACGTCAACTCCCCTCTTAAACTCCCCTCACACCCTCAATTTGATGGCGGCACTCCCCTCTTAGGGGACTTGCTTTTTTTATTCAAAAAGAAAAAAAAATGTTTTGATTGGTTGAAAAGAGGGTGGCCCACCATCTACCTCCCTCCTTCATGCGGTGACTCCTCCCCGATCCCCCTCCCCGATTTGCCTCACCGCAGGGATGGCGGCGGTGTTCCCACTAGGGGAATTGGGTCACTGATCCCCCTCCCTACTGGTGCCCCGTATACCCTTATGATTAAGGAGCTTTTCGAACTCAAACGATACATAACAGTTATCGGCACCAGTATCAAACAAACATGAAGCATAAATACTATTCACAAGGAATGTACCATTGATCACGTTGTTGTCAGCCTGAGCTTGGTGCACATTGATGTTGAATGTTCGGGCGCGAGCGGCTTGTTGCTGTTGTTGCTACTGCTGCTGAGGCTGTTGCTGGAGCTGCTGCTGTTGTGGCTTTTGTTTCACCACTCGATTCGGGCACATGTTCGCGAAGTGGTTGGGATCACCACACGCGAAGCAGACTCTAGCATTGACCGCAGGTGCCTGAGCCGCTTGTTGGCCTTGAGGAGCAGGAAGTAGAGCTTGATGAGCAGTAGCGGGAGCTTGACGAGGAACTGTACGGCAGTTGGCGGTGAAATGGCCGTACATGTTGCAATGTATACAAAATCTGCAGGCGATTCCCACTGGGTGGTGATAGGTGCAAGTCGGGCAGGCCGGGTGAGGACCCGTGTAAGCACGCTTTGCCGGCGGTGCTTGGGTTACCGGTGCCGCGACCTGGCGGTGTTGCGTCTGTTGTTGTTGAGCTGGAACTGTTTGGAGCGGGGTAGCAGTGGTAACAACACAGTTCTTGTTGCTGGAGTTGCTGTTGTTCTTCCTCTTGCGACGCAGAGCCTTTGAAGATTGAGGAGCGGTGGCGGTTTCAGCGGTTGGTACGGTGGTAGCTTGATGCAGATTCTTGGGAGCTTTATCCCAGACACCAGATTTGACTCGCTTGTCATTGATTTCAGCGGCAAGCAGGTAAGTTTCTTCGATTATTGCTGGCTTTGAGGCTTGCACAAAATCTGTGATACAATCTGACAGAGCTCAGATATACTTCTTGATCGTCATATCAGAAGTCTTCACTTGATCAGGGCAGATTATGCTAAGCTGCTTGAAGCGAGCAGTTAAAGCAGCATTGTCACCATCCTTCTGCTTGATATGCCAGAATTCGTCCTCCAACTTTTGGCGCTCGTGGGGAGGGCAGAACTCTTCCAACATGACGTCCTTCAACTCAACCCACGTCAAACCGTAAGCTGCATCATTTCCGCGCTTTTTCCTCTCGGCTGTCCACCAATCTAAAGCTCAGGATTGGAAGACGCAAGTTGCGTTGAGAGTGCGGAGATCATCGGGACAGCCACTCTGGCGCAGGGTGACGTCGATCGAATCAAACCATTGAAATAAGGCCGTAGGACCATCTTCGCCAGTAAATTCTTTCGGTCCGCAAGCTTTGAACTGCTTGAAGCTGAAGGCAACTTTAGGAGCAGCTTTAGGAGCTTCAGTCCTGGATTCTTCAGAAGACTTGCAAGCATTCTCTTATAGGTCATTAACGATCTGCGGAACGACTTTTGCTATCTGCTCAGCAATGAGTGCCGCAAGGCGTTTGTCTCTATGTTCTCGGCAAGCATTTCGAGAGTAACGGGGTCCAGATGACGACATTGTCTGCAGCAGACATCGTCATAGGACTCAGACAATATAATGGAATCTCACCTCACACGCCTAATACTACTAAAGCTCAGGAACACAATCATGTATCACATAACACATAGGCACATAAACACAGATTCACATAAGCACAAAAGCACATAAGCACGAAAGGCACAGTGATACAAGAGTCAGTCAGAACACAGAAACCTATCATTTCAAGTTCGCGTGCAATACAACGAGTAGCATAGCGAGTAGTATAGCATAAATAACATCATAGTATGCGATCATCCATGATTAATAGCGAATCGTTAGCGGTGCATAATGCGTTGTGTGTGTCGAGTGATAGACAAAAGTGTTGAATCGAAACCAGTTGTACCTCATTATGCTAACAGATAAGCATATGAGCCACATAAACACATAAAATTTTCTTAAAACTGAAAAATATCAGAGTCAGCAGTTGCGGGATCAGAATCGAAACACATAAAATCAGTGATTACGAGCTTGAAACCGAAAATAGATCGTCTAAGGCTGAATAGACATCGACTACCCAAGTGGTTCGACTATTCACAAGAACTTTTGGTACATACTGTGACCTTCGGGACTGTGCTCTCGCCTCGATTTCGGGCGATTAGCACGCATCCTTTTAGTTACAGTGTGACTTTAAGTCGTTGGAGTTCGTCGAGACTTTGGTGAGAGTTTTGTTAAAACCAAAAATAAAGGACGGAACAAGTCGTCAAGGTTCGGGTTTCACCCCTGACTTAATAACTTCGTTCCTATAAAAATAGAAAAGAAAATCTGCGTTAAAGTATGGATTTCACTCCTGATTCAACGCAAATCCTTCTGTTTGTAGATGAAATGCGGGTCGAACAAGCAATTTAGTCGAGAGTTTCAGGGTTTTCACACCTAATCTCGGCCTAATCACTCGTTCTTCTTCGAAAATTAGAGTGCAGTGATAGTGTAGCGTAAGCGAGAATAGGGAGGTGTAAGCTTGTGCTAACCCCTACAGGGTATGTACAAGTCGGTCAGTTGGTACTTAGACTATAGACTAGGTCATTCTAAGACATCGACCCGGACTAGGTCGAGTCTTGCCTAATTCCCTATAGTTATGGCTCTGATACCAATCTGTCACACCCCAACCGATGGCGGAATCATCGGGGCGCGACACTGAGCGAAACAGATTGTCCATGAGTATCCATAACGATTATTAATTACCAGATATTTAAACGTCATGTCCCATACCATAACATATCAAATAAAACAGTTATTACAGATAATTGTCTCACAAACAAGTACTGATCCGACAACTCAGATTTCAAAAAAATAGACAATTTATTTATTTATTTGTTTCTAGGACTCTTTCCTAGCCTCGATTTCATCACACAGCAAACAAGGCGTCCTAGCATCTTATGCACCTGCCACATACGTTAAAGTAAAAGTCAATACACATAGTGTAAAGGTGAGCATACAAGTTTAATAGTAGCATAATAGAGTTTGAATCAATTTACGCATAACCAGTACGTGCAACGTGTGACGTGTGACGTGAGGCATGTTAGTTATCGACATGATCCTATCGATACCAATGACTGTGGGTTGACTGCCCAAGGCAGTTCGTAATACATATTCACTACTATGAACCATGTAATTAATTGTCCTTAACAACCCCTGAGTGAACAGGTGCTGAGTCCAAACTATAGTACTATCGTTGCTAAGGCAGGTAGACAGCAATCTATGTGTAAACATAACAAACAAGCATTCATCGAGTCACGTATAACATACAGTAGCGGTTAGCGTTAAAATATTACGTAGTGTGTTTGATGTGATTTAGAATAAGTAACGTATGTAACACCCAAAAGTGCGTTAGGCAAAAAGGGTTCGAGTATACTCACAGCGATGATGGATTGAAGGGAGCGCTTAGAGCGAGTTTAGCCTGAACAGTACGATAGTATAAACGATAAGTGGCGCGTAAAGTGGCTAAATAAGCAGTACCTTACACCGTGTGTCGGATGGTAATCCGGTTGGATGGCAATCCGATCGGATGGCCAGTCGATCGGATGACAATCCGCCCGGATGGTCATCCGATCGGATGACCATTCGATCGGATTGTCATCTCGTTTGGTGAGGATGTGCTTGTGTATGATGGTTTGACTTTTGAAGTTTTCGTTGTAGCATTTTGAAAATAGAGAAGTACCTCTACCTTTCAGGTCGGTCGATCGAACGGCGGTTCGATCGGCGATCCGTTCGGTGAGACATTTCTCAGAGAACAAGTTCACAGCAGTTTTATCAACCCATCAGATGGCTTACCGATCGGGTGACAATCCGCTAGAACTGGTATTGCGTTGAACATGTTGAAAATTGTTAAGTGTTAAACCCCGAGCGTCACCCGATCGGACTGCGGGTCGATCGGATAACAGTCCGATCAGACGGTGATCCGTCCCGCGATCTGATCGTGTTGTTACTTGGTGTTTTTGCTAAGTTTTGCGGTTTAATCGAGACGGTATGACGACGTCTTTGGCAACAGAAACCCCTATCAGAACCAAGTAACCCGATCGGGCAGGAATCACCCTGACCAGATCAGTTAACGGTTCGTGCCGGTTGGTCATGTTTAACTCGTAATCATCATCTCTTGGACAACATTCAGATCTAGAACTGATACATCACTATGAACGAGTAGAAGATCAGGACAAGGTCCGATTCTATCAGGTTTGAGTGCATTGAGTGTAAAAGAGTTGAAAGAAAGTTTAGAAAAACCATCTTTCAATCCTTTTCACTGTGAATATGTTCAGATCTATGTAAGATCTTTGCTTATTCATGTGGAAATCATCCAGATCCGAGTTGTTCTTGGTGGATTGAAGTCAAAACATGAAGTTCATAAGAACACCATGCTGACATCATCCTTGAACACCTCAAATCTAGTGATTTCACGGTTAAAAGTGAAGATTCAAAAGATAGAAAGGTGTAGGAGTGCGTGTAGATCAAGAAAGTACAAGATTTAGGTTGAAAACTTACAAGAATTGCGAGAATTTGAGAGAAAGAAGCTTGAGAGCGGCTGGTTCGAGTGAAAGGAGTTGTCACCATCAAATGAGGTAACAACTGAGGTATTTATAGGGTTTCCCAAAAAGGAAAATGCTGGTCGATCGGGTGGTGGTCCGATCGGGTGGCAGCCCGATCGGATGGCAGTCCGATCGGTTGGCCACTCGATCCTAGTGTATGGCGTGACGAGTTTTGTCGTTTCCATTCGCGTGTTGAGCGTTGTGATGCGATCCGAGTGAGTGATGCGATAGAATTAACTACTAGATTACACCATTAATCCCAACTACCATATCTAACATATAATCATTATAATTAACTTGCATTTAGCGTCTGTGATTCGATTGCGATAGCTTTGCGATTGCGTTTCGATTGATCACCACAAACATAATATAAATAACATGCATAAGTAACACATAAGTAGCACACACACATATCATCCAGAACGCATAAATTCGAGTTGCGAGTGCGATTGCGATAAGCGATAAAACATGCGATAAACAGCGATTAAACCTCGATTATAATAAGTACTCCACATAATACAGCTAATGCGATAAAATAAATAGATTATCGACAAGTCAAAGGAGTCAAAACAGTAATTGAGCAATGAGTGACAGATCGCAATTAGCAATCTTTTCTTCCTTTGACTTCAATCTTGACTTTGACTTTGACTTCTGAAATACGGGGTGTTACATGACACTTTGCACGAATCTCGTTATTCTGTCCGACGCTTATATGTTAATCTATAATCAGGCTAATCTCAGAGCTCCCTTTGATCCAATCAGTAGGTGTCGATACTTAGCACCCGCTGTGAGTATACTCGATCCCTTTTCGTTTTAAACTTTTGGGATGCAACATGTATTCTATGAAACTTGGAACTTAAACTATGTGAATCTAAACTCTATCCTCTGTAAATGTGAAACATGATACTTTTGGACTCTTGATTCTTGATTCTTTATGCTATGTGAACGTTTAATCCTTGTGTGTAGTTCCGCCTTTACAAGTAGCGCTATAGGTGTAACACCTCGCTTTTCGCAGCTTTCTGTTTTTACAAAGTTCATCTTGTAATTCTATTTTCGGAAACCCGTTTCCTTTGTAATCGTATTTCGTTTCAAGCTATTATAAATCCGAGACTTGATCATAATGAAAGGAATCTTTTATATGAAATATACATCGTTTATACATTGATACATACGTTTGTTTGACACATGATTCGTAATTCGCATAAACATAAGCCTAACTCGTAAACAATGATCGTGTATTCGTAAATCCCTAAATCTTCATACATTCAAACACTTGGTTATTTGATTATAAGATTAAGTTGTATTTTTTTCCACTTGATCATACAAAACTATAAACCATACATACTTGTTACATTTCATGTGTTATACACACCTATGTTATCATACTTTTTGCTAAATTAAAACATGTCATTTATGCATTTTGGACCTTGTTACAAGTTACATACATACTAGATACCATGTAACACTTTATTAAACATCAAATATATATCTTCTAATGTCAAAAAAATAAAATAAAACAAAAATTATAGGGTTGTTAACAGCCTTGCATCAGCCCACTTAAATTCTTTGTTTTGAGTTATTCAGCCCACTAAACACTTCCAAAGCCCAACCCTATGAAACCCTAATCCATCCCCTATATAACCCAAGCCTCCTCCAAGCATTTTTCACTATCTAAACACTCTCCATTCACTCTCAAACACTCCAAACCGTAGCTGACTTCTGAAGTTCGAGCAGATTGATACTACTTCACTAAAGTGAGCATAACTCACTCAATTCTTATCCGATTCACTCGATTCTTTTTGCTACTTCTTTGTATTGACCTTAGCTACATTTCCATGGGTTTTCCCTGGAAAATCAGAGCCTGGAACGTCGCCAAAAGGGCTCCAAAGTTGACTGATTTTTCTGTTCATGTTTCAATCTTTGATAAACTTGTTTAAACTTGAGGAAACTCATCTCAAACCCATGTCCTTATGCTTATAACCACATCTATGGTTAGTTAGGCTTAAAAACAAGGTTGCGACATTCAAAATCAGAGGTATAAATCTCACAAACTTTATGTTTTGTTCAAGGGTTTAACCCACAAGTGATGTTCAAGACTTGATGTTTGTGTGATTTAGGATTAACTTGGGTTATCCTACTTAAAAATCCACACATTGCTTGATGATTTCTCATAGATTAGTTGTTCATATTCTTGTATTACTTGTAAGTTCTTGACTCTCCTTGTATGTTCATAACATCAAGTGTAGTGGTGAACACTTAGAGGTGCCTAAATGGAAGACTTTTCTTCCTACCTCCTACATGAATTCTATGACACTTAAGAGGTTCCTAAATGGAGGATTCATCCTCCTACCTCATGCTTGAACTAATGGACTTTTTGATATATTACATAACATATATAATACTTATATAAACTATCCAAATATTCGAACCTTTGATGATGAATTTGTGTTCATTCGTCAAAGTATTAGATTGCATCATCTAAGACCTAAAACTTGTTATGATTCTAATGGGTGTTCTACCCATGAAAACATTCTAACCCTTGGGGCATCATAGTGTCAAACAAGTATTATGTGTTAAAAGATGATTACTTTCATATGTTATATTCTTATGTTTTATATTCCGAATCTCGACTCTAAACATACCTTAAACTTTAACCCTTATACATTTGATCTCCTAATCTCATTGCTCGTCAACAATTGGATAATCGGAAAGCATATGCAAATTTTGTGAGTATACTTGACCCATTTTACCGTTTTCACACTTTTGGGTGTAACATGTTTTATATAAAACACATTTATTATACATATTCTTATGCAAATACATAAACAAACGATCCAATACATGCTTACTATTTGTTATGCTTGATTAGTGTTTTCTGGGTGATTCTTATGTGATGAACTTGTCATTAGCTTCGTACAAGACTCCACTTAACATGTATAGCGCTATAGGAGTAACGCACCGCCCATGAACGAGAGGTCATGTTAGGTTTATTCATTCGTACTTGCGTAAACAGAGGGTTGACTTGTAAATCGCATGCCAGTTTAATACGTTAATCTTGATAACTAGGTTTGCCATGTGGATTGTTCCTTATCATTTTTATACTTATATACTACACACCAAACTTGTATGCTCGCCAATACTTTTTGTATTGAACTACACTTTTAAAACATGTTGCAGGTTTAGCGATGATGTTGGTGATGCATGGAATCTAGTAGGATTCTTAGATACACACTTTAAATTTGTATTCTTATTGTATTGTATTTCATTACTCATGTTGTATTTATTTCAAATCTTTGTAATTGACTTTTTAGAAATGAAATGAAATCCTTTATTTAATTATTGTCACAAATAGTGTTATGAAGTCTCTTGCAATCTCGTTTTCATCTCACTCCAATGTTTCTGCCATCGGTTGGGGTGTGACAGATTGGTATCAGAGCCATAACTATAGGGAATTAGGAAAAAAAATTGCCATGCTTTTGACCTAGTCTATAGTTAAGCACCAAATTCGACCATACTTGCTTCACATGCTATTTTATTAAAACATCTTTATGTGTTATTCTTGAAATGTCTTTTACGTGTTATTTTCTTGAAATGCTTTATGTGCTTATACTTGTTATTATTATTTTGAACATACGTCCTTTACACGTTTATACAAAAATCGAAACCACTCGTAATACACAAACGAGATGACTTCACCAAAATAGGCGTGAAACCCACAATTTGGTGAACAACTCTCAATCTATCTACTTTTCCTTTTTACATGAAATTCACCATCAAGATAGGAGTGAAATCCTCACCTTGAAGGAGAAATTCAAATTTCAAATTCTAGTGGACCCTCGTCAAAGTGTTGAAATTAAATTTTGACCCGACGAGTTCCAACCACACTTAGGATACGAAATCGCCAAGTTAGGGGTGAAACCCGCACCTTGTCGACTAGTTCCACTCCTTGATTTTCATAAATCCCGCCAAGTCTCAAAATTTCAATTGATTTGGGACATGTAGTAACCGGAAGGGTAAATACCGTTAACCGACTTGTCGGCGAGAGTATTTTACCTATTAGGCCAAAGCATGCTCCTCAAATTCAAAAGACTTTTCGACCACTTTGGTTAGTCAAAGTTCCGTTTTAGAGCCATCCAAATTTTAATCAAACATGTGTTTCTATTATTTATCTTATACGATGCAATCTTTCAAATTCAAACTAATTTCCGATATTCTCTTTTCACACACACAACATATTAAATCATTTCATACATTTATACATATGCATGATTTCATAAAATTTTATTTATATTTCTTATAACAACAAATGGAGACATATCATCAAGATAGGAGTGAATTCCTTACCTTGACAATTAACTCCACTCCCACTTTCTTAAAACGACCTCACCAACGAGTTAGGGGTGATTCCCTTACCTAGGTGATCGTTACCAAAAATTTTCCTTCAAAATATCTTATTATGCAAATCCGATCATGTTTTATACCTAAATCGTTTATCATTATTCAAAATACCTATTTATACCGATTTCAAAATACATTGTTTTATCAAACATACTTCTTATCCTACAATCTATTTTCACTCAACTCATATACACGAGATTCTTAATCATGTCTTAAAACATTTTATTACCCGAATTTCAAAACCTTACGAAATGCTACCTATCAATTTAATCGGTCCAATGAATCTCTTGCCCATGAACTTCATATTCGAATTAATCACTAAAACACACACTCACGTTATACCACCATACTAAAGACTTTCATTCTCAATCGAAATTCAAACCAACTTTCTTGTATAGTTATAAGATCTTATAGATATTATATGATCGTTTTACCAAAGACTCTTTTCAACATCAACGAATCATTTGTTAAAACTTTTTTTTCAATAATCACTAAGTCCATTTTGCTAAATTTCTTTTCTAAGGATCAATGTTTTCACAAGAACCTCCAAAATTCAAAATGTCTTGCTTTGATGCAAATGAAACAAACCTGTTATCTCCGAAAACCTTTTTCTACACGCCTTAATTCGTCTTTCAAATTTCAAAACACGTGGGCTAGGAGACTTCATGAGGACCGACAATCTTCAACATACGTAAACCTTTTCAAACAAAAGTAGCATTTCCATTCATTACAAAACACGTTATGCATACCCAATGAATACTTTATATCGCCTTGCATTTACAAACTATATTCTACCTTCCAAATCAAACTCGATCTATTTTGATTCAATAAACTCAACATTTCGCTTAAACAACTATACATGTAATTCGTCATACACAATTTAATCGATACCTCGTGACGAAATCGCTTATATCATTCATTTTACATATTCAAATTTCTCGAGCGTTTTATATGTCCAAATTTGTTATGCTTCAACATACACTATATACGTAATTTTTATTATTCGTACCTACACTTATACTCATACGTTTTATGCTTATACTCATACATTTTATGCTTACACTTATACTCATACTACTCGTACGTTTTATGTCTATACTCGTACTTACGTGAATATTCATACTTAAAATTATATTATGCTCATACTTTCATTCATACTCATGATTCATATATTCGTACCCGTGCGCAAGTGGAATCCGAGGGATTCGCTTACGTGGGTCCCATACATACTTAAGCATGGACTTGCTTATACACTACATTCTTATATGTACTCATTCATATTTTCAAATACCTTAATTCATATGCAACTAGTACAAGCTATGCAGATCATGCGACGATCGGTATAATCGTGGGTGCACACGGGGTTATAGTGATAAGCGCATGAGAACCGTAGAGTGTACTGTTGTATATGGTAAGACACGGAACGTAACATGACACCGGATACGAAACGGACGTAATATGGTCAAAACATGGTGGATACGCCACTGGTACTTCCTATATATAAGTGTTTTCACCATGTTACCAAACTTTCGTAAAATGTGCTATGAGAAATTCAGTATTTTGCAGACCTTTGGACCTAATACAAATTTTAGACAACTCACAAACGCATTATATTCGATTATCCACGACGAGACTTCATTCTTAACACCTCACCTTCGTCTATCTGATACTTATACTATTCTGATACTCGTAATTCGCCCATTAGATCAATCGCCCACTTTTCATATCTCCCATTTTCTCCATTATCCTTGTCCTTATTCGAACCCTGTTTACAATCAAGTTTGTTTAAACGTTCGAATCCTAACTTATTTCCTTACCTTAAAACTATCTTCCTATTCTTGTACTAACATACTTAGTAGACCGTTATCACTTTATTTTAAGAGTACCAAACCTTTTCATCCCTCTCAATAAACAATTTTTACGAATGTGTGATTTTATACTATCCTTAAAAACTTCCTATGTAAACTACCCCACTTTCCATCAAAATACAAACCGTTTCGTACAAAATCTTCCTTCTTAATACGTCACATTTTTAATACATCTCCAATTTAAGTTATTCAAACTTGCTTAAACTCGCTTTACCTATATACGCACCTAGACGTTTTTAATTATGTTTGGTACCTCAAATTATTTTGGACAAAACGAACTCCTTTGCAAACCCATCTTGTCATTCCTCAAAATTTCGTACTTTTACGTTTCAAAATTTTCGAGTCTCAATTTTTATCACAGTTTTTGCTAAGACTCTTTCAAGTCTTCCTCTTAAATAAATTTCGGGACGAAATTTCCTAAAGGAGGGGAGACTGTAACGCCTCGCTTTTCGCAGCTTTCTGTTTTTAGAAAGTTCATCTTGTAATTCTATTTTCGGAAACCCGTTTCCTTTGTAATCGTATTTCATTTCAAGCTATTGTAAATCCGAGACTTGATCGTAATAAAAGGAATCTTTTATATGAAATATACATCGTTTATACATTATTTATACATTGATACATACGTTTGTTTGACACATGATTCGTAATTCGCATAAACATAAGCTTAACTCGTAAACAATGATCGTGTATTCGTAAATCCCTAAATCTTCATACATTCAAACACTTGGTTATTCGATTATAAGATTAAGTTGTATTTTTTTCCACTTGATCATACAAAACTATAAACCATACATACTTGTTACATTTCATGTGTTATACACACCTATGTTATCATACTTTTTGCTAAATTAAAACATGTCATTTATGCATTTTGGACCTTGTTACAAGTTACATACATACTAGATACCATGTAACACTTTATTAAACATCAAATATATACCTTCTAATGTCAAAAAAATAAAATAAAACAAAAATTATAGGGCTGTTAACAGCCTTGCATCAGCCCGCTTAAATTCTTTGTTTTGAGTTATTCAGCCCATTAAACACTTCCAAAGCCCAACCCAATGAAACCCTAATCCATCCCCTATATAACCCGAGCCTCCTCCAAGCATTTTTCACTTTCTAAACACTCTCCATTCACTCTCAAACACTCCAAACCGTAGCTGACTTCTGAAGTTCGAGTAGATTGATACTACTTCACTAAAGTGAGCATAACTCACTCAATTCTTATCCGATTCACTCGATTCTTTTTGCTACTTCTTTGTATTGACCTTAGCTACATTTCAATGGGTTTTCCCTGGAAAATCAGAGCCTGGAACGTCGCCAAAAGGGCTCCAAAGTTGACTGATTTTTCTGTTCATGTTTCAATCTTTGATAAACTTGTTTAAACTCGAGGAAACTCATCTCAAACCTATGTCCTTATGCTTATAACCACATCTTTGGTTAGTTAGGATTAAAAACAAGGTTGAGACATTCAAAATCAGAGGTATAAACCTCACAAACTTTCTGTTTTGTTCAAGGCTTTAACCCACAAGTGATGTTCAAGTTCAAGACTTGATGTTTGTGTGATTTAGGATTAACTTGGGTTATCCTACTTAAAAATCCACACATTGCTTGATGATTTCTCATAGATTAGTTGTTCATATTCTTGTATTACTTGTAAGTTCTTGACCCTCCTTGTATGTTCATAACATCAAGTGTAGTGGTGAACACTTAGAGGTGCCTAAATGGAAGACTTTTCTTCCTACCTCCTACATGAATTCTATGACACTTAAGAGGTTCCTAAATGGAGGATTCATCCTCCTACCTCATGCTTGAACTAATGGACTTTTTGATATATTACATAACATATATAATACTTATATAAACTATCCAAATATTCGAACCTTTGATGATGAATTTGTGTTCATTTGTCAAAGTACTAGATTGCATCATCTAAGACCTAAAACTTGTTATGATTCTAATGGGTGTTCTACCCATGAAAACATTCTAACCCTTGGGGTTTCATAGTGTCAAACAAGTATTATGTGTTAAAAGATGATTACTTTCATATGTTATATTCTTATGTTTTAAATTCCGAATCTCGACTCTAAACATACCTTGAACTTTAACCCTTATACATTTGATCTCCTAATCTCATTGCTCATCAACAATTGGATAATCGAAAAGCATATGCAAATTTTGTGAGTATACTTGACCCATTTTACCGTTTTCACACTTTTGGGTGTAACATGTTTTATATAAAACACACTTATTATACATATTCTTATGAAAATACATAAACAAACGATCCAATACATGCTTACTATTTGTTATGCTTGATTCATGTTTTCTGGGTGATTCTTATGTGATGAACTTGTCATTAGCTTCCTACAAGCCTCCACTTAACATGTATAGCGTTATAGGAGTAACGCACCGCCCATGAACGAGAGGTCATGTTAGGTTTATTCATTCATACTTGTGTAAACAGAGGGTTGACTTGTAAATTGCATGCCAGTTTAATACGTTAATCTTGATAACTAGGTTTGCCATGTGGATTGTTCCTTATCATTTTTATACTTATATACTACGCACCAAACTTGTATGCTCACCAATACTTTTTGTATTGAACTACACTTTTAAAACATGTTGCAGGTTTAGAGATGATGTTGGTGATGCATGGAATCTAGTAGGATGCTTAGATACACACTTTAAATTTGTATTCTTATTGTATTGTATTTCATTACTCATGTTGTATTTATTTCAAATCTTTGTAATTGACCTTTTAGAAATGAAATGAAATCCTTTATTTAATTATTGTCACAAATTGTGTTATGAAGTCTCTTGCAATCTCGTTTTCGTCTCACTCCGATGTTTCCGCCATCGGTTGGGGTGTGACAATAGGAAGATGCACCTCCCCATTATTCTCGGGGGTATTGTTAGGAGGATTCTATTTGCTTTCCTTGATTCTTGGGAATGTGGTTAAAGCATCGGGACACTTGGGCTATCATCTGGACTGCGAACACTAGCATGGCTGAAACTATTGTATCGTTTACATGATGGATATGAGTCTTTTAATCTAATATACTATATACTCAAACTTGTATACTCACCAGTACATTATTGTATTGTCTTTATTTTCATACATGTTGAAGGCTGATAGGATGCTGGAATCATGGAAATCAAGCTAGGATTGATGCTTAGAAACTCGCCTAGTCAAATCTAGAAACTTGAACAATGTTTTGTTGCTATAATCGATACTTCTGTTTGTGTTTGATGTTTTAGACTATGTTATCATGAAACTTAATTAATCTATATTGAAACTACTAGTGTTATGGAAACTCGTGAACAATCTGACCGCTTAGTGCCGCACCCCGATGTTTCCACCATCGGTTGGGGTGTGACAGATTGGTATCAGAGCCATAACTATAGGAAATTAGGTAAAGTAGGAATGCCTTGCCTAGTCTATAGTTCTAGGAATTTTGACTCTTATCTGTTGTTTAAGACTTATGCATTCAACCGTATCTGCTTCCTAGCAGCACATATTCCTTTTAAACTTACATGCCTTTCCTAAGGCTGACACAATATACACTTGGATACTTTGAAAACACTGCTAGCCAGTGTCTGTGTTTTGCACGAGATCTGCCCTCAAGTCAGGAGTGACATCCGAACCTTGATGGGAGATTTCCATATTATGTTCTTGTAGGTCTTATCTTTTGGTAGGTACCGACGCTATTAGGGTATGATGTTGTCAAGTTAGAGGTGAAACTCAGACCTTGATGACTAGTTCCACTCTTTGATTTTCATGTCTCGCCAAAGTCTCGAAAATTTCCGATCAATTAGGAACGTGAAATGACCAAAATGACGAATATCGTAGGCCTAACATCGATGACGTATTTGTCTAAGTAAGTCAAGACACGTTGCCTCAATTCGAGAGGGGTTCGAATCGCTTTGGTTAGTCACCGTTCCTCTACCCGGAACAATCCTATGTTTTATGAGCCTATCTGTTATGTTAACTCGATTTTATGTATGTGGTTTTAGGCTTGATTCTTCGGAGGCTTTTTACACAAATCGCACGTATGTCTGCAATCTAAAAAAATAATTCTAATCTCGCAAGATCAAACTAAATTTACGAAGTTTTATTCATCATGCTAATCTATGTGTGAATCTTGATCGACTATGATACTATCTGATGAATCTATGTGTTATCGTGGTAGTAAGACTCTAAACGTAACATGGCACAGAAAGACGAGACAGAAGTGGCATGTCCGAAACATGATGGATACGCCGCTGGTACTTCCTATATATAAGTGTTTCCGACATGTTACCAACTTTCGTACCACGTGCCATGCGAAATTTAGTGTTTTGCAGGCCGGTGATGAGAATGTTGAACTCTAAACTACAGGAAACTACTTGTGTAATCTATGTGTAATCTATGTGTACTCTAGCGTAATCTATGCGAAATCTACGTATGTGTTGTTTTGAGTAACAAAATACGAAACGTAGCCTAGCGCCGAAGACGGGCGGACGTGGCATGTCCGAAACATGGTGGATACGCCGCTGGTACTTCCTATATATAAGTGTTTCTGGCATGTTACCGAACCTTCGTACCCCGCGCTAAGTGAAGTTCGTAGTTTTGTAAACTCGAATTGAAGTGGTTGAATCTATTTGGTTAATCTAAGTGAAAGTATCGTGAGAATGATGGAGTTAATGTTATGGTTAGCGAAGCATGACACCGATGACGAGACGGACGTGGCATGATTGAAGCATGGTGGATACGCCGCTGGTACTTCCTGTCGCAACCCCCGATCCCTATTACCTCGGGAACGGGCGGCCGCGAGCCAGTTTTGGTGGTATCGCGTGTTTAGTCAACTTTGGCAGCGGAATTTTCATCAGGTCCGTAGTTAGGAAATATTTAATCAGAGTAAAATACCACACTTTCATATATTAAACTCATGGGATAAAACCCAAGTTTTAAGTACACACATTTTCATAGGAATAAATCCTATTTTTATTTAATAAAAACATCTATTTCGTTTTAGGTAACTTTATTGCCACTTTTCCAAGCCTTTAGTGTTGTCCAACTAGCTTCTAATTGGCTTTCACATTTTGTTACCTGAAACGCGTTTAAAAACATTTTTGTCAGTGAGAAATACTGGTGAGTGAATCGCAGTTCAATCAAGTTTAAATAAAATAAACCATTTTACAGTATTGCGGGCGGTCTCGCAATTATATTTGTTTCCAAGTTATACTAATTATCACCCGCGGTACTGATGTGGTAAATTATGGTCTAATAAAAACTACTAACCTAATCTAGACACCCTAGTTTTAAATTTATAAACTAAGACTCTCTAAATGCTAGACCACTGACAGGCAAGTGTACCTATCGTACGTAGTAAAGCCTAATGAAGTCCGAGTATCGAACCCACGAGACACTAGCGACGCTAAACTAGACTCCGACTAAACTAAATACTTAACTGGTTTTAATTGTTTTGGATTTGGGGTTTTAACTAATAACCTAATTAATTAAGAAAATGTGGCAAACAAGACAAGCAACGCAACACAAACGAACTCGGGAGCTAGGTGTAGGTCAAATATGATAAGAAAAGACTACCTAGGTGTCGAATCCCTAGAATCATGCAACGCTATCTTGACTATGGTAATGGCTAAATATCCTAATCTACCCGAATAACCTCCCGCTAGAGATGATCACCCGAAAGATAGGGACAAAATATGAAGTGCTAGAACGAACCGGCTCGACCTATCGATACCAAATCCCACGAATATTAAATAATGAAAGTTAGATTACCCCCAAAACCCTCTATTCGCGAAGCAAACCCAACCTTGATAATTGAAATCCTAGGAAACCCTAAGCGCGATGAAATAAATGAGCCCGAGCTATCGGTCACCCAATCTACCCAACAACGATTAGCTAATAACCTAGCACACCTAAATCGTCTCTCGAGTCAAAAGATGAGGATGCAAGTTTTAGTTATTGATTTTAACTAGTGATTAACTTGGTTTATTTCTAAACTCAATATTTAAACCGAAAAAACCTAAGATTAACCGATTCAAATTAAATCCTAAGTCTAGGGTGAATTTGTTCGTGCCTAAACTGCTAGATTTATCAATCAATAATCAATCACAACACTTAAACATGCAATATCAAGATCAATTTCAAGATTAAATTATGTAAATCGCATAAAATAGCCAAAACCAAGTCAAAACAACGTAACAATCATCTAGTTCATCACAACCTAGGTAGTTTAGAAGTTTAGTTACTCGTATTAAATAAAAACATAACAATCGCAGTTCTAAAAATCAAACAAGACATAGTTACAATGCAAAAGATTAAAAAACTACGCGTAATATCGAACCCACAATGCTACGAATACGAACCGAGTGCTTCTTTTCCTTGCGCCAAAACAAACTGTCTTCTTGTTTTCTTCGTGCGACGAACCCACTGTTGTTTTCTCTTTTATTTTCGAACAACAATAAATAATAGCCAATGAATTCCTTTTGCTCGTTGTTGTCTTCTTGCTGCCGTCGAATGATGTTGTTTCTCGAAGACAGTGACCCCCTTTGCCCTTGCTGCCGTGATGATTATGTCTTCTGTCTTTTCTTTTCTTTTTTCGAAATATATGATAATATGCCACCCCGTTCACGTCTACTGTTATGTCTTTATATATTGGCCTCCTCGATACTATAAACTATAAAAAACAAATAAAAACTATACAATAATTATATATTTTACACATGACAAATATGTGTATTTTACCACACATCAGGTACTGTCAAACCCGACTTGTGGAAAAGTTAATCCTCGCAAGGCAATAACTAATTTTGTATACAAAACCCCAACATACCAACGATAATTGTATCCTTACAAATACTTAATCACTGTTTAATATATATTTAATTGTGTGAGGTTTTGTAAAAACAGTTAACAAAAAGAAGATTACTCACTTTGCTGTCTTAGATTATCCTTTAGGGTTTCCTGATGACAATCTATAATTTACACAAATGCACACGTGTTAGTATAATAATCCATTTTAACATTAGTAATACCCTCCCCGAGACGGCATTCCAACGACTACGTCGGGCAGAACCACGACAGCCGTTACGGAACCCTAGATCAATCGGGCAGAGTATCTAATACGTATCCAGGGGTTATAATACTTACAACGGAGCAGAACTTCGTTATTTAGGGGGTATTATACCCGAGTATAATGCCTACACTTCAGAATTGAGAGAAAGAAAATGTTTGTGAGCGATTCTCGACTGAAGGCCACTGCCCTCTACTTATAGGGCCTGTTTTCAAGTTTTACGCGGCCCGCGTAAAGTGTAGCCGAGAGGCTACGCGGCCCGCGTCAAAGGTAGTCAACGACATAGCTTATCCGGGTCATTGTCTAGCTTCGACGTGTGTTGGGCCACGTGGCGGCCCAGGGTTTCGCCACCTTTTACCTTCTCGCGGCCCGCGTAAGGGTTGAGGTGTGGCTTACGCGGCCCGCCTAAACCCCAAAAATTAAATTTTAATTATTTTTAATAATATTCAAGGTATTCGAGGTCCGTTTTCGCGTATGAGGTGTATTTTAGGACATATTGGGATATTTTAAAATATTTTGGGGTGTCGGAAAAATATTCAGGAGAGTGTCGGTTTAGAGTTGTTATATCCTCTCCACCTTGTTTTAAAGCTCGTCCTCGAGATCTACTAGAACAGGTGTGGGTATTTCCTTTGCATTTCTGATTCAAGCTCCCATGTGTACTCTGGTCCTCTTTTGGAGTCCCATTTTACTTTGACCAGAACTAATCCCTTGTGCTTGAGGTTCTTGACTTTCATGTCTTCAATCTGTAGAGGTCTTTCTACAAACTTGAGTTGTTCATTTACCTCTATATCCTTAAGAGGTACCACAAGTGATTCATCAGCTAAGCACTTTTTGAGATTAGATACATGAAATACATCATGTATTCCTGCCATTTCCTCTGGCAGTTGTAGCTGATAGGCTACAGGTACTATTCTTCTAATAATCTTAAAAGGTCCAACATACCTGGGACTTAGCTTTCCCCTTTTTATGAATCTTACCACTCCTTTCCAAGGAGAGACTTTTAATAATACCTTATCTCCTACTTGAAATTCCAATGGTTTTCGCCTGTTGTCCGCATAGCTTTTATGTCGATCACGTGCTGATTTTAGTCGTTCCTTGACTTGAATGATTTTGTCTGTTGTTTCTTACACTATCTCAGGTCTAGATAGTTGTTTCTCCCCAACTTCTGCCCAACACACTGGAGTTCGGCACTTTCGTCCATAAAGTGCTTCGAATGGTGCAACATTTATACTTGTGTGATAACTATTATTATAAGAAAATTCTATCAATGGTAAGTGATCGTCCCAATTACCTCCGAAATCAATTACACAAGCTCTAAGCATGTCCTCCATTGTTTGAATTGTCCTTTCACTTTGTCCGTCCGTTTGAGGATGATAAGCGGTGCTTAGATTTAACTTGGTTCCCATTGCTTTTTGGAAACTTGTCCAAAAATGAGAGGTAAAACGGCTATCCCTGTCAGAAACAATTGATAAAGGAATTCCATGTAAAGAAACAATTTCATTTACATAGAATTTAGCTAGCTGTTCCATACTGAAAGTTTCCTTCATTGGTAGGAAATGAGCTAACTTGGTTAGTCTGTCTACAATCACCCAGATTGTATCATTACCTTTTCTTGTTTTGGGTAATTTAGTAACAAAATCCATTTTTATCAATTCTCATTTCCACACTGGCATTTCTAACTGTTGCAGCAATCCTGAGGGTTTCTGATGTTCAGCTTTAACTTGTGAACAAGTTAAACATTTAGAAACATAGGTTGCTATGTCCTTTTTCATTCCTATCCACCAGAAATTCTTTCTTAAATCCTGGTACATTTTATCGCTTCCTGGATGCATCGTATACTTAGACTTATGGGCTTCTTCTAATATACGATGACGTAGGTTTCCTAATTTAGGTATCCACATTCTCTTTTAATGGAATCTCCAAATTCCATCTGTTCCTTGTTCTAATTCCTTGATCATTCCTTTTAATTTTTCAGTATCCTTCTTGATTACTGTTTCTTGTGCTTTTCTAATTTTTTCCTTTAAATCTACTTTTAGATTTAACTTAAGGCTTTTCGTGATATTTTAGGCTTAAAGCATCAGCCACTACATTGGCTTTTCCTGCATGATACTAGATATCACAATCATAATCACTAAGCATTTCCATCCAGCGTCTTTGTCTCATATTCAACTCTTTTTGTCCAAAAACATACCTTAAACTCTTATGATCGGTAAATATGGTAAACTTACTACCATAAAGGTAATGTCTCCAAATCTTAAGGGCAAAAATTATAGCTCCTAATTCCAAATCATGAGTTGAATAATTTTATTCATGATTCTTAAGTTGTCTAGATGCGTAAGCTATAACCTTTTGGTGTTGCATTAATACACATCCATAACCTAATTTAGAAGCATCGCAATAAATTACTAAATCTTCAGTTCCTTCTGGTAATGCTAGTATGGGTGCATGGGTTAATTTTTGCTTAAGAATTCTAAATGTTTCTTCTTGTTTTGGTCCCCATTCAAACTTAACAGATTTACAAGTTAACTTAGTTAAGGGAATGGCTATTCTAGAAAAATCTCGAATAAATCTTCTATAGTAACCGGCTAATCCTAAGAAACTTCTAACCTCGGTTGGTGACTCAGGGGTTTTCCATTTCGTAATTGCCTCGATTTTTGTGGGATCCACATGAATTCCTTCATGGTTCACTAAGTGTCTGAGAAACTGTACATGTTCTAACCAAAACTCACACTTTGAAAACTTAGCATAAAGTTTTTCTTTCCTTAATAGACTTAGGAGTACGTGCAAATGCTTTGCATGATCTTCTTTACTTTTAGAGTAAATGAGAATATCATCAATGAAGACAATTATGAATTTATCCAAATATGGCTTACATATTCGGTTCATCATGTCCATGAATGCAGTTGGGGCATTGGTTAAACCAAATGGCATGACAGTAAATTCATAATGGCCATACCTTGTTCTAAATGCGGTCTTAGGAATGTCCTCTTCCTGTACCTTTAATTGATGATATCCTGACCTTAAATTGATTTTGGAGAAAAATCGAGCTCCTTGCAATTGATCGAACAGATCATCGATTCTTGGTAATGGATACCGATTCTTAATCGTGACCTTGTTTAGTTCACGGTAATCAATGCACATCCGCATGGATCCGTCTTTCTTTTTAACGAATAAAATCGGCGCTCCCCATGGCGATGAGGTTGGCTGTATGAACCCTTTTTCTAACAATTCGTCTAATTGTTTCTGCAGTTCCTGCATTTCTGCGGGTGCCAAATGGTAAGGTGCTTTGGCAATCGTTGCCGTTCCTGGTAGCAGGTGAATTCTGAATTCAACTTCTCTATCCGGCGGTAGTCCTGGTAATTCTTCTGGGAATACATCTGAAAACTGAGACACTACTGGAATGTCTTTTAATTCTTTTCCTTTTGATTATGGAAATCAAATACACTAATGATCCTTTTCTTATATAACTTGCAGTTTTCATCACAGAGATGAATTTTGTGGATCTAGATGGCTTATCTCCTTTAATTGTGATCTTTTCACCTCTTGGTGAATTTACTTGAATTGACTTTTGATCACATAAAATACTGGCTTTATTGGCTATTAACCAATCCATTCCTAAAACGACGTCGAATCCTGCCAGATTCATTGGGTAAATGTTTGCAATAAACTTTTGATTTAAAATTTATATTCTTGCTCCCTGCAAAATTTCAGGTATCCTAATGGTTTCTCCATTGGCTGTCTCTACTAGACATTCTTGTGGGAGTTTAGTTAATGATTGATTAAGAAGTTTGCAAAATGAAGTATTAATAAAACTTTGGTTTGCACCAGAGTCAAATAATACTTTAGCAAAAATATTATTAACTAAAAACGTACCGGCTATCACGTCCGGAATCATCTTGGCTTCATCTGCAGTCAGAACAAATGCTCTAGCATTTTTAGTGTTCTTGTTGTTCAAAGCTGGAGCCAATTTTGGACAATTTGGCTTGATATGACCTTTTTTATGACCTTTTTTTCTCCACAATTTAAACATAGTCCATTGCTAGATTTCCTCCAGCAATCTTCTTCCTTGTGTCCGGGTAACTTACAAAAATTGCAGTGAGTGGAGCATTTTCCCGAATGCTTCCTCTTGCAAGTCTTATAGTAAGGTGCAGAGGTAGATCCTATATTCATACGGTTGGAATTACAATAGCGGAATTCTTGGGTAAGTCTTTGTGCTAAGTTTCTTCTCTGGTCTTCTTCTCGTGTATGCACTAATTCATCAGTCAAGGTGTTGGTTAATTCCACAGCTTCTTCTATGGTTTGAGGTCTAGCTGCCTTGACTACATGCCTAATCTCTCCAATTATTCCCCAGATGTAACGGGAGATTAATACCAGTTCTGGTGATGCAAGGGTGGGTACTATTCTAGCGTATTCAAAGAATAACTTAGTATACCCCTTACTATCCACACCAGTCATCCTAAGGTTTAAGAACTTGTTTGCTATCTGCTCTTTTTCATTAGGAGGGCAGAATTTCCTTTCTGTCATGTTTTTAAATTCCTCCCATTCCATGTTATAAACCCTATCACTTCCTCTAGACTGGAGGATAGTGTTCCACCATTCTAAGGCTGAATTCTTAAATAGATTGGAAGCAAACATTATCTTGTCCTCTTTCGCACATTTGCTTATTTTTAGAACAGCCTCAGTCTTTTCTATCCAGCGTAGAGCTGCAATAGGTTCTTCATTGCCCGAGAATTCTATCGGTTTACAGGACCAGAATTCTTTGTAAGAACAACCATAAGGCATGGTTCTTCTTCTTTTGGGAATGGGCGCTTGAAGCACGGGTCCATTGTTTACGATGTTTTCTGGTTTAGTTGGTCGCTTACTGCTATGCTTACTTTTATTATCAGCTTCTTTAACAGTTTGAATAATAAATGGCATTGCATCTATAATTCCTTGTGCCACTATGTGTTGGATGGCACTATTATCCACTTGGTTTCCATTGTTATTGTTGTTTGGATTCTCATTATTCAGATTATCGTCATTCTGAATATTATCATTCTGGTTTTCCGGGTTATTATCCAGATTTACTTGATTCCCTTGGTCGGCCATCTGCATTTTAAACATTTACCACATATTAATATCACAAAATAATAGTTGATACAACCATTTACACAACACGTATGTTGATAAAAAAACGCCGAGCATTGCGACTTTACTCTATTCATATAATATGCATCTATTACACACCAGTACTGAAAATTAAAATTACAATACCAACTGAAATAAAAATTACACTAATAGTAGTAGGCATTCGTAGTTTTTTTTTTCATGCACACATATATTATTATTATTACTATTACTACCGTTTCTATCATCACATTCATGGATATGGATTCATCCAGAAATCCATATTGCGCTCGTCGTACTTCCAGACGAGTCGCTCTCCCACCTGTCTCATCCTTTCACTACTCTCTAAAATTTCCTCACCAAATGTCCTAAGTTCTTATACGTTTTCTGCACTCATTGGGGGTGCAGGTTCTAGGACTGGGTTCGGAATCTGGGGTGCGGGTTCCTGGTATGGAGGTGTAGATGCCTGGAATTGGTAAGGATCTTCTAAAATCTCCCTAATGTATGCATCGTTATCATAATAGGGATCTAGAGGGTCCAAACCTGGGTAGACTCCTAAGTTCGGCATGGGCATGTCTTCATGTATCGGGTAACGTTGCACATAGTCCCTATTGTCGTCCCGCCATGGGTCGTAATTTGGGTCTAAGGGATTTGGTGCTGGTACCCTGGGTATCTCCTCTGGGTTGAAATCATGCATTTCTACTTGATTTTCAAAGTTTTCTATTTCCATTGGTTGGTCAGGAAATGGTGGTTGTGGTTGGGGTGCTATTATTTGCTCCATATTAGGGTCAGCTGCAGTGGTTGCTAGGATGTGGAAATTAGCTAATCCCCTATTAATCATGTCCTGGGCATGGGCATCTGTCTCTCTTTTGGCTGCTGCTAGTGTTCTCTGGTCTTGTAACTTTTTCATACGTTTTCTATGCTCATGTGCTCCCCTACTGAACCATCCCCTCTTTTTCTGAGGAAATGGCTCTTCTGACTGAGGCTTAAACACGAATATTCCTTCTTCCATATCAGCAGAATACCCTGAGAGGGCAGGCTGAGAAGAGGAGGTGCCTTCGCTTTTAGGCGAACGAGACAATTGACGGTACGCATCAGATGGTCCTTGGTCGCTCATACTGTAAACTAACAAATAGTCAAATAACACATAACAAGAAAATACAATTATACATGTATTTCCGTAATTTATTTCCTAACAGATTGAATTTTGATGTCAGCAGAATACTTCTGTGGCTGAATCAGTGGCTTAGCTCTGATACCACCTTCTGTCGCAACCCCTGATCCCTATTACCTCGGGAACGGGCGGCCGCGAGCCAGTTTTGGTGGTATCGCGTGTTTAGTCAACTTTGGCAGTGGAATTTTCATCAGGACCGTAGTTAGGAAATATTTAATCAGAGTAAAATACCACACTTTCATATATTAAACTCATGGGATAAAACCCAAGTTTTAAGTACACACATTTTCATAGGAATAAATCCTATTTTTATTTAATAAAAACATCTATTTCGTTTTAGGTAACTTTATTGCCACTTTTCCAAGCTTTCAGTGCTGTTCAGCTGGCTTCTAATTGGCTTTCACATTTTATTACCTGAAACGCGTTTAAAAACATTTTTGTAAGTGGGAAATACTGGTGAGTGAATCCCAGTTCAATCAAGTTTAAATAAAATAAACCATTGTACAGTATTGAGGGCGGTCTCGCAATTATATTTGTTTCCAAGTTATACTAATTATCACCCGCGGTACTGTCAAACCCGACTTGTGGAAAAGTTACTTCTCGCAAGGCAATAACTAATTTTGTATACAAAACCCCAAGATACCAACGATAATTGTATCCTTACAAATACTCAATCACTGTTTAATATATATTTAATTGTGTGAGGTTTTGTAAAAACAGTTAACAAAAAGGAGATTACTCACTTTGCTGTTTTAGATTATCCTTTAGGGTTTCCTGATGACAATCTATAATTTACACAAATGCACACGTGTTAGTATAATAACCCATTTTAACATTAGTAATACCCTCACCGAGACGGCATTCCAACGACTACGTCGGGCAGAACCACGACAGCCGTTACGGAACCCTAGATCAATCGGGCAGAGTATCTAATACGTATCCAGGGGTTATAATACTTACAACGGAGCAGAACTTCGTTATTTAGGGGAGTATTATACCCGAGTGTAATGCCTACACTTCAGAATTGAGAGAGAAAATGTTTGTGAGCGATTCTCGAATGAAGGCCACTGCCCTCTACTTATAGGGTCTATTTTCAAGTTCTACGCAGCCCGCGTCAAAGGTAGTCAACGGCATAGCTTGTCCAGGTCATTGTCTAGCTTCGACGTGTGTTGGGCCACTTGGCGGCCCAGGGTTTCGCCACCTTTTACCTTCTCGCGGCCCGCGTAAGGGTTGAGGTGTGGCTTACGCGGCCCGCCTAAACCCCAAAAATTAAATTTTAATTATTTTTAATAATATTCAAGGTATTAGGGGTCCGTTTTTGCGTATGAGGTGTATTTTAGGACATATTGGGATATTTTAAAATATTTTGGGGTGTCGGAAAAATATTCAGGAGAGTGTCGGTTTAGAGTTGTTATACTTCCTATATATAAGTGCTTCCGTCATGTTGCCGAACTTTCGTAGCACGTGCCATGCGGGATTTTGTTGTTTTGTGGACTGTGGTGAGATCGTTGAACACTAATCTATGTGAATCTATTGGGTTACTCTACGTGTGATGATGATGATGATAAGTGTGTTGTTATGTTTGGAAATTGCGACACGTAACATGACACAGAGTACGAGGCAGAAGCAATGTGCCCGAAGCGTGGTGGATACGCCGCTGGTACTTCCTATATATAAGCATTTCTGACACGTTGCCAAACTTCGTACAACGTGCCATGCGACGGTCGTGGGTTTGCGGATGTTGAATCTATTGGAATCTATGTGAAACTTGTTGGAAACTTGAATCTTTAAACTACGTGAAACTTGTTGAAACTTGAGTCTTAATCTATCGTGAGTGCATCTATATACTGCGAGACTTTGTGATTTAGACTTATACGATCCTCTTGATTGGATCTTTAGATGTCTTCTCGTAAGCTATCCGACACTCTCAAGAGATCCAGGGAAAAGTCTCAGAAAAAGATGATGTCCTTCATGACCGACCAGATCGCTCGTGTCGTGCCAAAGATCGTCTCTGAGATCCAGGGATCAAACACTCCTCAATCCTCTGCTGATTCTAAGACAGAGAAGGTGAAGCATACTAAGTTCAACTACAAACACTTTGTCTCTTGCAACCCTAAGCCTTTCACGGGCAGTGATGGGTTGACTTCTATGCTGGAATGGTTTGACAGCATCGAGGTTACCTTCATTAACAGCGAGTGCCCAGAGCATTTAAAGACTAGGAGTGCAACGGGAATGTTTCAATGTAGAGCTCTGGAGTGGTGGTCGAATGAGAGAATGTGATTCCAGGATCTGGCGAGTTTGACGGAGCTTCGGTCCCGAAACGACGTGTCCGGTGCGATTATTACGACTAAGAAAGGAGTAGAAGATAGATAGAACACCGAGCAGTCAATTTCAATCTGGTCTCTATTGATTATTCACCGTTTACAGCACCGCGAGACCAGTTGGACAGCATGTCCCCTCTGGGAACCAAAAGCTTGTCCAAATGGAACCCCAAGGTCCCTATTTATAGACATCCACACATGTGTCCATCCGTTCGGATTGCCATCCGACCGGATGGTCATCCGGCCGGATGGACCTTTACAATAACGAACCGTGTCCAACTTTCTCGTATTCTATACAATATTCAACACACGCTCTATCTAACTATTCGCACAGTGGCAGACGTACGAAATATGCACTAACAGATTCCCCCTCGGATGTCACTGTCGAATCGTCTTTAAACCTTTGAGAACCTTGAGCCGTTGTTTGAATATTCTGTAATCTTCAACTTTTCTACAACTTCAATCAGGTATCTTGAAATATGACTATCCAAATTCCCCCTCGATTGATGATTCGGGTTTGCTTTTGTCAAAGTAAAGCACGAATTCCCCCTGGAATGAATCTTCAGGTCTTTTGCACAGTTTACGACTCTCCTCTGATTTGCTAAACTGCAACCTTCACGAAAAAATCACCAACTTGAAACTAGTCAATGCAGCATCCTCTGTTTCAACTTTAACCGCATCCGAGCTCAGTTTTTTATATCACATGTCAGCACCACGATCTCGCATTCCGCTTGCTCGATCTAAGAATGTACAAAATCTCAACCGGCAAATGATAGAAACTTCAAATACCCCACTGGTTAACTTCAAATCCGTGATTCCCCCTGAAGATTTGATATCCTGTTTACCGTGATCCACGTTAACGCACCGTAAGAATGACAAATCCGTGTAAACAGTATTCTCCACAATCAGCAAATATTCATTGGAAAACAAATCATTTGGTAATGTAATCTGATCTCTGAAGCATTCATCCACAATCAGATTCATCTCCTCGGATAATCTAGATCTCAGAAGCTATAATCCACGATCAATCTCAGATATCTGATGCTTTCGTCCATGATCAGATATCAACACCTCAGATCATCTTGATCTCGGAAGCTTTCACCAACAATCAGATTCACATTCCCCCTGACAATCTGAAGTCGAAACTACCCGAATACTGTTGCAGCGTCACGAATTTCAAAAATGCCGGAATTTCAACATACGACAGTGAAATTTTTATTCCCCCTCATTTTTGAAAATTCTGACGTCTCCATCACTGAATTCCCCCTCAAATTGAGCAATTCAGTCCTCTTTTATCTATGAAAAACTCGACTGTGCCGAAAATATGACAATATTCCTCAAAATGTCAGTTTTTCATCATTGCGGATTTTTCGTTTTGGCCCATAAATAGTCAGATAACCCAGATGATAAACAGTCTGCACCATTATCATGACTACCCCACTAATTTCCACAATCCATGATCGCATCATCAAATCTGTTCACTGAAGTCCCCGACGGTGTCCCCGAACAACCCAGCTTGGTCGTTAAAAACCCGAAAAAATTGACAATCACCAAATTTTTTCTGGAGACTCTCCTCGTCGTTGCGATCAAAAAATGCCTTTTTTTAGGCATTTCTTCATCTGGTCAAATGGCATGTGTCGGATGGTCATCCGATCGGATCGTCATCCTATCGGATTACCATTCGATCGAACAGTAACATGGACTAACTTGTGTTTGTGGATCGGATGGTCATCCGATCGGATGGCCCTTCGAGTGAAAAACAACTGATCTTTCAAACACCACATAGTGACATGGATCGGATTGCCATCCGATTGGATATGTTCTAACAGCTCAAGAACACTCCAAATCACGTTTTTTCGATCCAGAATCTTTATTACTGTGAATTTGATGATGAAACTTCACAGGATTGTTCGCGAGTCAATTCCGCACAGATTGATGTGTTCAATTCCAAAATCCATCCGTGAATTGACCTTTATTTTGATGATTTTCTCTGTTTAACGTCAAAACTCTCGTTTAACCCAAAATTGATGAGCTTTGGGTGATTTAACCGACTGTTAGATCGATTAAATTGGTATCGTAGCTCTGATACCAATTGTGATTCCAGGATCTGGTGAGTTTTACGGAGCTTCGGTCCCGAAACGACGTGTTCGGTGCGATTATTACGACTAAGAAAGGAGTAGAAGATAGATAGAACACCGAGCAGTCAATTTCAATCTGGTCTCTATTGATTATTCACCGTTTACAGCACCGCGAGACCAGTTGGACAACATGTCCCCTCTGGGAACCAAAAGCTTGTCCAAATGGAACCCCAAGGTCCCTATTTATAGACATCCACACATGTGTCCATCTGTTCGGATTGCCATCCGACCGGATGGTCATCCGGCCGGATGGACCTTTACAATAACGAACCATGTCCAACTTTCTCGTATTCTATACAATATTCAACACACGCTCTATCTAACTATTCGCACAGTGGCAGACGTACGAAATATGCACTAACAAAGAAACATCCGCTCAAACGAAGAAGCTTATGCTCTTCCATGGCCTGAGGTGCGAGAATTAATGATGCTTGAATTCTGCCCTCCCCATGAATAGTTGAAGCTTGAGGAAGAGTTTTGACATCTCAAGCAGATTGGTGATGACAATCTGGCTTATACTACCCGTTTCAAGCAGCTCAGCTTAATCGTCTCACACTTGGTTTCTACTCCGAAGCGCATGATAACCAAGTACATCAACGGGTTACCTCCTGCCATGCGTGACTCGATTAAAGCAGCTCAGCTAGGAACTATTGAAGAAGTCTACCGTCTTGCAGCAAGTTTAAACAACAACCGGGTTCGTGACAAACAATTTGGAAACTCTGCTCCCTCGAAGTCAGCAAACCAAGTTACCCAGCAGCCCAGTGGCAACCGAAACAAGAAGCAAAAGTCTCAGGGTTCAGGCTGTAATGCCATTGTCCCTGCTGCAAATGCAAACCCTACAGGCAAAGCTGTTATGCCTGCTACAACTGCTACTGCTGCTAACCCTCCTGCTCTGGAGAACAAAAATCAGTACACTGGACCTCATCCCAAGTGTGCTACTTGTAATTTTCATCATCCTGTTGCCTCTGCTTGCCGTCTGTGTGCCAATTGCAACCCCTATGGCCACACAACTCCTTACTGCCGCCAAGCCAACCAAGCCCAGCAAGCGCTAGCTCAGGCAGCTTTACTAGCACTTCCATCTCCTCCGCAGAATCCAAGGCCAGTCAACGCTGTTCGTGCATGCTATAAGTGTGGAGACACTACTCACCTCCGTAATCAGTGCCCTCAGCTAAACCAGGAGCAACAGCTAGCCGCTCGTGGATGAGCGTTCAACCTCAATGCAAACCAGGCTCGTAACGACATTGACGTCGTTAATGGTATGTTCCTCATCAATAACCTTTACGCTTCGATACTATTTGATACTGGTTCCGACAGAAGCTTTGTGTCCGTGGAATTTGAATCTTTGTTAAACTGTACACGCTCGAAACTACCTAAGTCATTTTCAGTTGAGATTGCCAATGGTAAATCGATTCTAGTTGATTCTATCCTCTGTGGTTGTTCCCTGACTATTAACGACCACATCTTTACCATTGATCTAATACCCATGCAATTGGGTAGCTTTGATGTCATCATGGGGATGGATTGGTTGCGTAAGAATCATGCCGAGATTGCTTGTCACGAGAAGTTTGTTCGTCTTCCTCTTCCGTCCGGTGATATTTTGCACGTTTATGGAGACCGACCTTCTAGAGGACTGAAGTTGATGTCCGGCACTCAGGCGAGCAGGTGCTTACGTAAACAATACTTTGCCTTCTTGGCTCACGTGGTGGGATAAAAGGGCAAGGGAAAGAACGTAAGTGATGTTCCAGTAGTGTGTGACTTCCCTGACGTCTTTCCCGAAGATCTTCCTGGTCTACCTCCTCCTCGGTCTGTTGACTTTCGTATTGATCTCATACCTGGTGCAACCCCTGTTGCTAAGTCTCCTTACTGACTTGCACCTTCCGAGATGCAAGAACTATCCAGTCAACTACAAGAACTGCTCGACAAGGGATTCATTCGCCCAAGTACCTCTCCGTAGGGTGCTCCCGTACTATTCGTCAAGAAGAAAGATGGTTCATTTCGTATGTGTATCGACTACCGGGAGCTTAATAAACTCACCGTTAAGAATCGTTATCCTCTCCCTTGTATCGATGATCTATTCGACCAGCTACAAGGCGCGTCCTGTTTCTCTAAAATCGACCTTCGGTTTGGCTATCATCAGCTCCATATTCTCGAAGATGATATCCCCAAAACTGCATTTCGCACTCGTTATGGGTACTACAAGTTCGTGGTTATGCCTTTTGGTTTGACCAACGCACCTGCAGTGTTCATGGACCTTATGAATCGTGTTTGTAAACCTTACTTGGATCGTTTTGTGATAGTCTTTATTAATGATATTCTTATTTACTCGAAAACTAGAGTTGATCATGAACGTCATTTACGCTTAATGCTAGAACTCTTACGTGGTGAACGTTTATACGCTAAATTTTCTAAGTGTGAATTTTGGATCAATGAGGTACAATTTTTGGGGCACGTCATTAGTAAACAAGGTATTGATGTTGACCCTTCCAAAATCGAAGCTGTGAAGAATTGGAGTACACCTAAATCTGTATCTGAAATTCGTTCCTTTCTAGGATTGGCGGGTTATTATCGCCGATTCATCTCGGATTTCTCAAAGATTGCCGTCCCTCTAACTTCTTTGACTCAGAAAGAGAAGCCTTTTACTTGGGATCCCAAGCAAGAGGAATCTTTTCAGACTCTTAAGAATCTTCTCTGTAACGCTCCTGTTCTCGCACTCCCCGAGGGGAATGATGATTTTGTAGTATATTGCGATGCCTCAAACCGAGGCTTGGGCTGTGTGCTCATGCAACGCGACAAGGTCATCGCGTATGCCTCCCGACAACTCAAAATACATGAGAAAAACTATACTAACCATGATCTAGAGCTTGGCGCAGTTGTTTTTGAGTTAAAGATCTGGCGACACTACCTATATGGTACTAAGTTTGTGGTTTTCACTGACCATAAGAGCCTGCAGCATATATTTAACCAAAAGGAGCTGAATATGCGTCAGCGACGATGGGTGGAATTGCTTAACGACTACGACTGCGAGGTTCGCTATCATCCTAGCAAGGCGAATGTCGTGGCCGATGCTCTTAGTCGTAAGACTCATGGTTATGTTATCCGTTATCTCCACATCTCTAGTGATCTTCATACTTGTATCCGTGAAGCTCGGTACTCGTCAGCCAACGAAGGTAGTCTAACCGTTGAAATACGAGGCACTTCTATTGACCAGCTTGTAACGAAATCCGATGGAGTTCAATACTACCTCAATCACATAAGGGTGCCAGATCGCGACAATCTTCGCGAACTCATTATAAATAAGGCTCACAAATCCTGATACTCTATTCATCCTGGTGCCAATAAGATGTACCATGACTTGCGTACGACCTATTGGTGGCCAGGTATGAAGAGAGAAATCGCTGCATACGTCTCTAAGTGTCTCACTTGTTCTAAGGTCAAGACTGAACATCAACGTCCATCAGGTCTTCTTGAACAACCCGAAATCCCTGTCTGGAAATGGGATAGCATCGCCATGGACTTTATAACTAAACTACCTCGAACACCCACTGGTCATGATAGTATTTGGGTCATCGTTGACCGTTTAACCAAATCAGCCCACTTGCTTCCTATTCGGGAGGATTTTAAAGTGGAGAAACTTGCTAGAATCTATATCGACGAGATTATATGCCGTCACGGCATACCTCTTGACATAATCTCAGACCGCGATGGTCGTTTCACGTCGCATCTTTGGCAAACGTTTCAATCCGCTATGCGATCTCACTTGAATCTTAGTACAGCCTTTCATCCTCAAACGGATGGATAGACGGAACGCACTATTCAGACTCTAGAGGATATGCTCCGTTCCTGTGTCATCGACTTTGGTGGTAACTGGGATGTACATTTACCATTGATTGAGTTCTCGTACAACAACAGCTATCATTCCAGTATTCAGATGGCTCCTTTAGAAGCTTTATACGGTCGCAAGTGCCGATCTCCTCTCAGTTGGCATGAGATTGGTGACAAGCAATTTACCGGCCCTGAGATAATTCAAGACATGACGGATAAGATTCTTCAGATCCATGATAACTTGATCAAGCCTAGGAGCAGACAAAAGAGCTATGCTGATAAAAGGCGTAAGCCTCTGGAATTTGATGTTGAAGATCGAGTACTGCTCAAGGTATCTCCTTGGAAGGGAGTGGAACGTTTTGGTAAGAAGGGAAAGCTCACCCCTCGCTGTGTGGGTCCTTTCACGATACTCGAAAGGATTGGCAAGGTGGCGTACCGACTCGACCTGCCACAAGAACTTAATAATGTGCATCCGGTATTCCACGTATCGAATCTTCGGAAATGCCTAGCTGATGAGGAACTGCAGGTTCCCCTTGAAGATTTGCAAATAAATAAGGCTTTACACATTGTGGAGAAACCGGTCGAAATCATGGACCAAGGAACCAAGCGACTAAGGCGCAGCAAAATCCCCATTGTTATGGTTCGATGGGAAGGAAAGCGTGGCGCCGAGTTCACTTGGGAACTAAAAAGCGAAATGAAGGCCAAGTATCCACAGCTCTTCAAGTAGTCTTCCTTTTAGATTTCGGGGATGAAATCTCCTAAAGGAAGGGAGACTGTAACGCCCTGCGTCCCTGATCTTTTAGCTTTTGTCAATTTTAGTCTTTATACTATGTGAAACTTGACACTTATGATACTCTGTGAATCTTGATGCTATGAAACTTGAATCTTGTTGATACTTGATACTTAAAGCTATGATACTTGACTCTTAACACTAGATTCTTAATACCTAAATCTCAATTCTTGATACTTAATACTATGATTCTTGACACTTAATTCTAGATACTTGATTCTTAACTCTAGACACTTGATTCTTAATACTATGAGACCAGATTCTTGATGCTTGATTCTAGATACTTGATACTTGGATGCTAGATTCTTGATTCTTGATACTTGATAGTTGGTGCTTGACTCTTGAGACTCGTGAAGCTTGAGACTTGGTTGAACGAGAGACTGGAGACTTGTCACTGGTGTAAACTTGGAAACTTGGAAAACTCTTGTGTTAATGATATAATCTAGTTATGTGATACTATTACACTATAATACGCAACGCTTAATCTAACTCGTGAAACGAACCAAAGACGGAAAAATGGCAAAAAGGATTGGACTGTCCGAATGGCAATCTGATCGGATGACCATCTAATCGGATGACCATCCGATCGGATAGCCATCCGATCCATTTGCCACACCGCCTTATCTCCTCTCTGACACTATAAATAGGACCTGTCACATCATTCTTCACTGATGTGACAGCCTCCTCCGATCCAGACACACACCCTCGCACTCTCGAGCACTTTTCTTTCATTTCCTGGCGATTTCGGTATGTTTTACACTTAACTCTTGTACAACTTCAATCTATGCGCTAATCTCTACATGATTCTTCCTCGAAATCACACTTTTCACCGTGAAATCTCTAAGATTCGAGCTCTTGAGGATGACGTCATCATGGCGGTTTGTACAAACATCTGTGTGATGTCATTCCAGACAAGATCTAGCTCGGATATAAGGAATTTCATGTGTTTTTGCACCGAATCTTTACTAAATCGAGGTTTTTCAGTCGATTTCATGTTTATCTTCAAACTTTCTTAAGACTTTTTACTTAAAACGGTGTAATCCGGACCCAAACGGGCTGTAGACTTGATGATTAGTCTGGAGTCGGCTTGGAAATGGATTACCGCCGGAGAAGATGGGCAGATTACGGATTCAGACATGACACCGCCAAGAACAGATACCTGATCGGACGGGGTGATTTCCACCCGATCAGACAGACTGAGCCTTGATGTGTTTACCGTTGTCTCAATACGAACCATGTCGTCACCGTTAAAACTTAGAACTTAGAAACTTTACAAGGTTGGAAAAGGAACAAGATCATTGCAGTCGAATGGCGATCCGATCGGACTGCCGTCCGATCTAACGGCCATCCGATCGAAGTGACATGTGTCTTACAACCTTCAATGCTTAAACTATTTTGGATCAGAACTTGAACTTTGAAACCTACATTCAAACAGTCATTCGACCGAACGGTCATCCGACTGGATGGCCATCCGATCGGATGGTGGTCCGTTGAATCTAGTAAGTCATCCGACCGGATGACCATCCGTCCGGATGGCCTTCCGATCGGAAGACTGGTCTGACACTTTGCACGAATCTCGTTATTCTGTCTGACGCTTATCTGTTAATCTATAATCAGGTTAATCTCAGAGCTCCCTTTGATCCAATCAGTAGGTGTCGATACTTAGCACCCGCTATGAGTATACTCGATCCCTTTTCGTTTTAAACTTTTGGGATGCAACATGTCTTCTATGAAACTTGGAACTTAAACTATGTGAATCTAAACTCTATCCTTTGTAAATGTGAAACTTGATACTTTTGGACTCTTGATTCTTGATTCTTTATGCTATGTGAACGTTTAATCCTTGTGTGTAGTCCCGCCTTAACAATAGTAGCGCTATTGGAAGATGCACCTCCCCATTATTCTCAGGGGTATTGTTAGGAGGATTCTATTTGCTTTCCTTGATTCTTGGGAAAGTGGTTAAAACATCGGAACACTTGGGCTATCACCTGGACTACGAACACTAGCATGGCTAAACTATTATATCATTTACACGATGGATATGAGTCTTTTAATCTAATATACTATATACTCAAACTTGTATACTCGCCAGTACATTATTGTATTGACTTTATTTTCATACATGTTGCACGCTGATAGGATGCTGGAATCATGGAAATCAAGCTAGGATTGATGCTTAGAAACTCGCCTAGTCAAATCTAGAAACTTGAACAATGTTTTGTTGCTATAATCGATACTTCTGTTTGTGTTTGATGTTTTAGACTATGTTATCATGAAACTTAATTAATCTATATTGAAACTACTAGTGTTTTGGAATCTCGTGAGCAATCTGAACGCTTAGTGCCGCACCCCGATGTTTCCGCCATCGGTTGGGGTGTGACACCTTGTCGTGGACGGGGGTTGCTAAGGGTATTTCTTCACGTGTCACGGTGGTGATATGTGTTGCGCACTCTACAATTCGCAGTCACGTCTGTGCATATTTCATTGTCAATAACTTACTAGCTTCGCATTATTACGTGTTACATGCTGGTTATGCGTAAATCGCTTTCGCTACTATTATACTATTCAAACTTGTATGCTCACCTTTACACTATGTGTATTGACCTCTATTTTAACGTATGTGACAGGTGTTTAAGATGCTAGGATTCTTACTATGTGGAATCAAGTTAGGAAGAGTCTAGAAACAAACAATTAATATTTTGAGTTATCGGAACAATGATTTGTCTTGAGATATCTCTGTCTGTAATAACTGTTTTATTTTGATAAGTTATTGTATGGTACATAATGTTAATTATCTGGTAATTTAGTTGTTATGGAATTCTCCTGGACAATCTGTTTCGCTCAGTGCCGCGCCCCGATGTTTCCGCCATCGGTTGGGGTGTGACAGATTGGTATCAGAGCCATAACTATAGGGAATTAGGCAAGACTCGACCTAGTCCAGGTCGATGTCTTAGAAACAACCTAGTCTATAGTCTAAGTACCAACAGACCGACTAGTGCAAACCTGGTAGGGGTTTTGCACGAGCTTACTTGCTATCCTCGTTCGAATCCGCTGAACACTACACTCCGGCGCGGACATCGCATACTACCGCTTCGCGCAAGGTCAGCCTTTCCTAAGGCTGGCAACTCGCACAATTTTCGAAAATTCCTCGCGTAAGCAAGAGATTTGGTCGGGATTAGGTGTGAAAACCGCAAACTCTCGATTAGATCGCTCGCTCGACGCGACTTTTACTATAAACACAAGAATTTGTGTTGGATCAAGAGTGAAATCCATACTTCGACACGATTCTCTCTCTATCTCGTAAAACAGGAATGCAGTCGTTGAGTTAGGGGTAAAACCCGAATCTTGATGACTCATTCTACCCCTTATTTTTACAAAACTCCCGCCAGAGTCTCGACGGACTCCAATGACTTGAGTCGCACTGTAACTGGAGGGATGCGTGTCGTTCGCCCAGATCGAGGCAAGAGCACAGTCCAGAAGGCCAAAGTGTGTACTTTAGGTCCTTGTGAATAGTCGAATAACTTTGGGTAGTCAAATTCTAGCGCACCTGAGAGATTCTAATTTTCGCTAATTTTACGCCTATTCGCTTTTATGTGCTTCGATTATGAGATTGCAACCGCCGACTCTGTGAATTATCAATTTTATGTGGGTTTTGTGTGATTTTATGTGTTTATGTGTTTCGATTTTGGTGATTTATACGCTCTTCGCTGTTCGCTTTGACCAACACACACAACTCGCACTACACATCTATCTCAACACGCTAACAAATCGCTGCTCTATGAGCAACTCGCGTGCTATGCTACTCGCAATCGCTACTCGCAATCGCTACTCGCTTCTCGCACTCGCAACTCTCGATCGCCCTACGCGGCTGTGAAAGATAAGGGAATATGTGTGATATAAGTAGGTGAATACGTGTAAAATATATTGTAAAAATATGGTTACGACAAGCTGTGTGATTAAGTGTATACGTGTTTATGTGCCTATATGTGTACGTGCCCTACTCAATTACGTGCTTATGTGTAGACGTGTTACTGAGCTTTAGTAGTATTAAGTTTGTTGAGAGGTGAAACTCGAACAATTGTTTGAATCCAATGGCGATGCCTGTTGCAGACAATGTCGTCATTCGGTACACACCACTCTCGCGCTGCTAGACGTAACCATGAGGACAAACGCATCGCCGCTCTAGTCACTAAGCAAATGGCTAAGGTAATTCCACAAATTGTCAGTGAGCTGAATGAAAACGCTAGCAAGTCCTCTGAGGAGTCAAGGACTGACTCGCCTAAGGCTACTTTTAGCTTCAAGCAGTTTAAGGCCTGCGGCCCTAAGGAATTCACCAGAGAAGACGGGCCTACTGCCATGTTTCAATGGTTTGATTCAATTGAAGTCACTCTGCGCCAAAGCGATTGTCCTGATAATCTTCGCACTGTTAACGCTATCGGCGTTTTCCAGTCCAGGGCTGTGGACTGCTGAAAGAAACAAGCGCGTAAATGATGCAACTTATGGGCTTACGTGGGATGAGTTAAAGGAGATCATGATGAAGGAATTATGCCCTCCCCATGAGTTTCAGAAGCTGAAGGATGAGTTTTAGCACATCAAGCAAGAGGGTGGCGACAAAGCTGGTCTAACTGCCCGCTTTAAGCAGCTAAGCATAATCTGTCCTGGTCAAGTCTCTACTCCATATGTCACTATCAAGAAATACATCCGTGCTCTACCGGATTGTGTGGCTGACTTTGTGCAAGCCGCCAAGACTACCACAATCGAGGAGACCTTCCTGCTCGCTGCTGAGATTAACGACAAGCAAGTCAGGGCTGGTTACTTTGATAAAGCTACCAAGAGTCTTCACCAAGCTACCTCTGCTCCCACCGCTGAAGCCACCGCACCGCAAGCCTCTAAGTCTTCACGTCACAAATGTAAGAACAACAACAACAGTAGCAAGAACTGTGCTGCTATCACCTCGCCTCTCAACGCCGTGCCGCTCAACGCCGTGCCGGCTCAACCGTAACCTCAGCACCGCCAAGTAGCGGCACCGGTAACAAATGCACCGCCAGCCAAGCGTGCATATACTGGTCCACACCCTCTCTGCCCTACCTGTACTTATCATCATCCCGCTAGGATTACATGCCGGTTTTGCATTCACTACAACCTGTACGGCCACTTTACTGCCAACTGCCGTACTGGTCCTCACCAAGCTCAAGCTCAAGCTCTTGCCCCGCCAGCTCTACTTCCCACTCCACAGGGACAACAAGCAGCTCCTGCTCACGCAAGAGCCTGCTATGCGTGTGGTGATCCCAACCACTTCGCTAACGTCTGCCCAAACAGAGTGGTGAAGCAAGAGCCACAGCAGCAGCCAGCACAGCAACAACACCAACCATGGCAGCAACAGCCAGCTCAGCAAGCAACCCGCGGGCGAGTCTTCAACATCAACGACTGTCAGGCCCAAGCAGACAACAACGTGGTTAATGGTATGTTTCTCGTAAATGGTATATATGCTTCGTGTTTGTTTGATACTGGAGCCGATAACTGTTTTGTATCATTCGAATTTGAAAGGCTCCTAAACCGTAAACACGTTAACCTCCCATCAACATTCGATGTAAAAGTTGCCACTGGAAGAACCGTCACTGTTAGTTCTGTTCTGCGTGATTGTACGCTTGAGCTCAACAATCACGTTTTCCCGATCAATCTTATTTCGATGCAACTCGGAAGTTTCGACGTTATCTTAGGCATGGATTTTCTTCGTGAAAATCATGCTGAAATTGTTTGCTTCGATAAAATGATTCGTTTTTCTCTCACAAACGGTGACCAATTGTGTGTTTATGGAGATATCGCTTTGAGAAAATTACAACTCATGTCATGTGACGTGTGCGTATATATACATAATATTGCAATGAAATTACACACGATTTGGTTTTAAATTTATAAAAGTGATTATTACTTTTACATCAAAACACACACGAAAGAGGCAAGTGTACCTCGTCATATATGTAATAAAGTATCGGTAAGAACCAAGTATCGATCCAAGGAAATGGGCGGAGAAATAATACTAGACCTTTGTCACTAAACTACCGGTAAAAACATAAGTTGTTTGTTTTTTAAATAAACTAAAGTAAGCATAAACAAATACTTATAAAACATAGTAGATAATAGATAAAAAGCCTTGCTTAATACACAACCAAAGCATGTCAACTAAGTCGGTTTTGGCACTAGAAGCATTCGGTCAATTTTCCATTTTAAGACAATTAGTATCCCTTTCGGGAATCCTAACATGACAATCATTCGGAAAGTTAAAACGATAAACACACTTTAACCACCTAAAATTGTTCTTTAACGTGCAATTGATAAATGTCTATGAAAATCTCTTAAAAATAAGTTAGTCATCCGTTAGGAGTTTTCTAACCTCACTTAAACAAGGAAAGCGACACCGATAAACATAATGCAACCACCGAGAAAAGCATAAACTAGATTAAATCACAACCGATTTCATTTTACAAATCTTGCACATAAATTCACCAAGATAGCAATTTTGGCCTAAACTACTAACTAAGCTAACAAATCATGGCAAGAATTTATAACGACGCCATTTAACCCGTTAAGGTCCTTCCGTGACGGCAAGCTTTCTTGATTAACAATAATTACATTTTATTAAATCACTAACCATTTCTAGTATCATGATGCACACATTTTAACCAAGCTAAATTAGTTAACCAAGTTTAAAGTTTACTAATACAAGATTAATTAAGCTTCATTTTTCAACTATCTTAACTAACCAAATACCAATCATCCAACACAATTACTTATAATCAACAAATCAATATCAATAACAAGGTTGCAAACTAATCATCAAAGATTAACATAGAAAATACTTCCAAATGTCATTACAAACAAAGATTAACACACTAATGGTTATAATCAAGCAAGGAATTGTTGTGTTTTTGCCCAAAGGCTACAATAATACATAAACATTAATCTAAATGCTTGAAAGATTAACAAAATCATGGAAAGATTAGAAAACCAAACCATAAACAAGCATAAGATTAAGAATCCGGATAGTAATCGAGCTAAACGGGACAATGTGGCTTGAATCCGGGTGAAAGCTAACGCCTCCGGAGCCTGAAAATCGCCTAAATTGCTCTCCAAAATTCCAGAGTTCCGAGCAGAATGTTTCTGCAAGTTTTTTATATAATTTCGGTGTCGCACGGTCGTGCGTCCTGTTGCACGACCGTTCACTTTATGCAATTATTGGAGCATGGTGCACCATACTGCATGACGTCACAGATCTTGACCGGTCTTCGGTCTCGCACGGTCGTTCTTCCAATCGCACGACCGTTCCATTCCGGGTTCTTGTTGCACGGTGTGCTGCACTGGTCGTTCAGTTCAGGGGTTTAGTTGGACATCGGATCCGCACGGGGTGCAAAGCACCGCACGTCTGTGCGTCACCGGGATTTCATTGCACGCCGAGTTGCACACTCGTTTACTTCCGGGCTGGCTTACATTTGTCGGAGATGCACGGTCGTGCATCAGGTCGCACGACCGTTCCACTCGCCCAGGTCAGTTTTCTAACAGAATGTTCGCAGCTTCGTCGTTTTGTCCGGAAAGTCCTCGTTTTCACTATCATCTTGTCCGGTATGCTGTTTTAGGCCTGTAAACAAAAGTATACATAATTAAGTATCCGAATGACGATTTTACGGCCGAAAACGCATAAAATGGGGATAAAATGGGGGACTAAAATATGTGTAAATTAGCGAATATCAAATCTCCCCACACTTGAACCTTGCTTGTCCTCAAGCAAGCTAAACTAAAATGCAATAAAAGATAGAATCAAACAAGAACGATAATTTACACACTATTTTATTGAAAACAACTATAAACGGTTAGCCGGTTTTTCGAAAGACAACATCAAAAGACTCAAACCCAACAAGCATATGCAAATATGTGGCGATAACCAAAAAGCCGTGACTTCACATTTAATTTACTCAACATGTTAATCTTCACACAACTCACAATGTTCACACACACTCGGTTTTATTTATGAAACATACATAAAATGTGTACGTGCAAACACTCAATGCCTCGTCAATGAAATGTGTATGGAAATGTGTAAATCAAGAGGTCTTTACGGGTTGTAACGTTAGGCTTGGGCGAAGGGTATGGAAATGGATATTTAAAGTGGTTAAAACGGTTAAAACTCGGTAGTAGCGTTTAACTAGCAACAAACAATACAACTATACAAACAAATGCCTTAAAAAGGCGACTATTGCGCAATCGAGCTCATCAATGAAATTTTAACATTTAAGCATTCAAAATTGCTCGATTTTTGTCAACTTCACCCTATTTTAGGGTGTTTTTTTTTTTGCAAACTAATTATACAATAAACTAAAACAAACGCTAGTTAAACGATTATTTTGACCGAGTTTCAACACAAAAGGGTTTAAAACATAAAAAGACTAAATTTGGCTAAGTGGGCGATAATGTGGGTAAACAAAGGTAAACGGGAAGGCTCGACATGGTTAATCCTAAAGGGTAATATAAGGTTTACGGGAAGCACAACACAAAGAACAAGGTTTACAACAAATGGGTAATCTAAGTGCCTCTATCACTTCTACACAATTCCGCAAGTTTATGGTCTTAACAAGCATACTAGTGACAAGTTCTAAATTACACATAACATCCGGCTCACTCCTATATCCGAAATGAACAAATATATAACAATATCAAGGCTCAAATATGCTCACGTAACGGAAGGAATGGGTAAAAGTGTGAAAACTATCATGCAAGTCTTTCTTTGTTTGTCACGCTTTCCGGTTTTCCTTTTTCAAAAATATTTTGCTTGTCGAGTTTTTATCAAGTCCGAAGCTTTCTAAAACACAACCAACCGGTTTATTCACTAAAATATATACAAAATACAGGTATTTTTGAATGATTTTTCTGATTTTCTGATTTTTTTTAAGTACAAACAAAGTTAACAAAGTTAACAAAGTTAACCCCCTCCCCACACTTGAACTTCGCATTGTCCCCAATGCGAGACCCGAAATATAGAGAAAAGGATAATAGTACTCCCCTCAAGATGATGTCTGATGAAACGAGACTTCCAAAGCTGTATCTGTCACGTGCTCCAGTCCAAGATATGTCGGATCTACAAGTATGTCACATGTACACCACAACAGAACAGAAACAGAATAAACATAAATAAACCATAATGTACATAAATAGAAATACTAGAAATCCCAACAAAGACAAGACATAAAGTAAATTGTTTGAAAATAAAGTACAATCCGAGGGTGTTGAAATAACAAACAAAATGAACACCCAAAATATAAAGTATTGAAATAAAAACAACCACCAACAATCAACACCACTGCCTCCTATTCGTCATCACCATCATCATCTCTCGTGAAGGACGGGCCCGCATCACCATCACCAGGTGGGTTGCACGGTGGGAACTGCGGAGGATGCTGAAAGTAGTCGGGATATGCATGATGCATCTCCCCGAATAGGTATGAAAATCCAGCACTCACCCCCTGATACAAACTGTCCTGGTTCTGCCTAAGCTGATCCTGAGTGGCCCTGAGCTGATCCTGACTAGCCCGGATATGGTCCTGACTAGTCCTAATCTGGTCAATATAAACCCCATGCTGCTCTTGCGTAACTCGCATCTGTTGGAACTGCTGGTAGAACTCTGGCCAGTCCTGGTGCTGATGGTAATCATGGTGCTGCGGTGAATGTGGTGGTGGTGGTTGGTGCTGCTCGTGCTGCTGAACTGCATGCTGCTCCCCCATTTCTACATCCTCGTCTTCCTCCTCAGCAGGAGGCAACGGGTCCCAGACCTCGTTGTTTAGACCCCTCAATCTATCCCCCCGATCCAACTCAACAATCAACCCCATTGCTTTCAGTGACTGAATATCCACATACACACCATCAGTCACATGAGTGAGACTCTCAAGCACCTCATCAGTCATCAAGCCTAAGTTGTAGGCTATTTCGGTCACATACTGACCGTCGTGTATCTGACTGTTTGGAGTCCGCCCCGAGCACTTCACAAAGTATTCAGCCATCCTTGCGGCTAGGTTGATGTGTACTCCATCAACCAGCGCGTATAGAAAAATCAAATCAGGCGTTGGACAGTTCCCTAAACTGTCCATGCGGCCGCAAATAGTGTGGCTAAACATAGATGCATCACTCGAACCAACGGGTCTTTCAACCGTGAAGCCTTAGACATTCTCGGGTCGTAAGTGTCACACCCCGACCACGTAAAACAACAAAACGTGGCGGAATCGTCGGGGAGTGTTGTAACAGAATCATTGTTTCATAACACATGGAAAATTGAAATATTGTTTTATTGATTAAAAGAGTTACAATGTCTTAACACACAAAGAAGTATAACAAAATTAACTAGTCTTCCATCTTTTATTGTCACTAAGGCCCAAGTCCGCCTAAGTGTATCTTGATCAATCCTATACATCATTTCCTGAAACATATGTGAAAATAGGTACGTCAGCATAAAAATGCCGGCGAGTACATAGGTTTTGTGAAAATATGATTCATGACTTATAAGTTTAGAAAAAGGTTGTTTAACAAAAGTCAGTCATGATCCTTGTAAAATGTTTTGTTTTATAAATCATTTGAAAAACGATGATAAAGTAGATGATATGTAAAAGAATAATGTAAGATTAAATGAATAACCAAGTAAAATGAGTTTGTATAAGATAAGTTGTTTGTAAAACAATGTCTTGTGAAAAATATGTTATTTGTATAAAAATGTTATATGTCTAAACTGAAATGATTTAAATAACGCTACGATATGTAATATCATACAAGCACTTATATATAGGAAGTACCAACGGCGTATCCACCATGCTTGTATCATATTACACACGCCTCGTTACTCAAACCACTTACCCAAACAAACCACCAATGTAAATTGCCCATGTCTAAACCATTTGTCAAATGTCTTTGTGTAACCCATGTCAAAATGTTTATGTCAAATATAGTCCATGAAATGTGTATATTAATATCAAAATGTCTATGTCAAATGTCAATTATGTAATGTGTAAACAAAAATGTCATGTATGGCAGGTGAAATATATATATTTATATATATCTACTGAGCCATAGATAAAAAAATGCACAAAACAATGTATTGAAGTAAAACATGGTTTAAATCAACGTTATGTCTTGTGGAAATGCATGCTATACTGAATATAAACATTTATGCGGTAATGTGAAAATGCATACATTCAAGCCTTATGACTGTGGTGATAAACCCTTAAACAAATTAAAGGACTATCTGTGTTATGTCTTAATCGAATTTGGTCATTCCTTTCATCCAAACATACATAGGATGTCAGGAACGGGAGTTGTCAATTCCTATGGTACCATTACCTACTAACGAGCGGCGTAGCTAATGTTAATGAATGTATATGGTCCCATTTAAACAAACCAAATGTCATATCAAAATGCAAGCATGTGATGAAAATAATGTACCTAGTATGCTAAGTAAACATACAAGGTAGAGATGTAAAACAATGTGTCCATATGTTACGAGAACATATGCAACATAGATGCAATGTAAAACAAATGTACTAAGTATGATGAACATACATAGCATGAAAAGGTAAAACAATGTACTAAGTATGCACTAAATGGACATACATAGCATGAAATGAAATGTAAAACAATGTACTAAGTATGCTACAAAGGACATACATAGCAAAAACACAATGAAATCATGTACTAATAATGTACTAATGAACATAGCAAGTATATGATATGAAAGCATGGAAAGCATGAAAATAACAAGTAGGCACATGTGTTTCACCCCAAAATGTTTGAAAAACAGTAAAAGAGGGGTCTATGTACTCACTTGAGGGTGCTTAGAAGTCTTGAACAACAACCAAGCAAAGCTAGAGGGATCACGGAAATCAAACGGCACCTAATATAGATAACTACATAAATAACCGGACCTAAATCGAGAGATTGGATAGTATGAGGTTTCGTAAACCAAATGAGTATTGGAACTCATATGATATGGTTTAACAAAGCCCACATACTAAAATGAAACCTAACCTAAGTGCTTTTGACCCGTTACGACCCGTTTAGGTAGCTTATGCTACTTTAACGCGTCGTTCGCGTAAAACGCATTCGGATCACCAAACTAGCCCTATGACAAGTAAGATATGCCTTAACATGTTTAATATTGTTGCTAAATCAGTTTAGATACCAAAAGTTAGGTTACATAGGCTTAAAATGAATTTTGGCGCAAAAAAGGGTATTTTGGTAATTTACCTAAGGCATAAGAACTACTTATCATACAACTACTTAAACGACGTGACCATAAGGTATAACCTCGGAAGGTTATTCCCTATAAAACTATGGTCACCTAAAGTGTTTGGTCGGATCCTAATGATCGACCAAATGGGTCGGGTTCGAAAGCATAAGCGATTGTTTAGATCGCTTACCTTTACGACCCTAGGCAAGCACAAATCTAAAAGTGACGAGCTAAACATGCTAGAACATGTTTAGTTAAGTTAGAAAACAGGTATTGATATCAAAACAAACGGTTTTGATACCCTAGAGTAGTTTGGTTACAAAATACGCAAGAATACGCATTTTGCCCGAAACTACGACTCGTCACTGAGCCTAGATAACGTGGTAATCAGTAGGTATAGTCACTAGGGACTATAACCATTGTGATTACGCTCACGTTATGAAGTTCAAACGAACTTCGCATTGACCATAAACTGGTCAATGCAGAAAGTCAAACGCAGTTTGACTTTCGAGCTAAAAACGCATAAAAGAACGAAGGAACACTTACAAAGGGTCCCCGCAAGATTGATTATCCAAGTATTTCTCAGGTATGAAGTGTTGCACACTTCAACTTAGAGAAAATCTCAGATATCAAGTGGGTTGCAAGTGAAATGGTGGGGGGGTATTTATAGGAAAGCTTGAACCGTTAGGATCGTTTATCGGGAAACGAGCTTTGATCTAGGCCGTCCAAGTGTGCCCCTTGTTTTACAAAACCATTAGAGCCCATAGAAATGGCCTATGGTGTTGCAAAAACCGTTTGCAAGTGGAATATGAGTGTATAACAGCTGCAAACAGCTGTTAAAACAGTTTCTGCATATCTGGGAGGGCCACGCGGGCCGCGTAAACATGTATAGAATCTTACGCGGGCTGCCTGAGAGTTACAGTTCAGAAACAAGTTTGCATAATGACAGTTTCAGTCCCTGTTGGTGTTTAAAGCCATTTCCGACATGTTTAAGGCCCGTCAAGCCAACTTTAAGGCCCTAAAATGATGCCTAAACATTGTGGACATGAAACATGCTCAAAAATATGCCGGATGTCGGTTTGTTTGGTCGTATGATCGCGATGTTTGCTTAATTACGACGGAATGCGCATAAGCGCGAAAAACGATCCAAATTGCGCGACGAATGGATTTTTCTTATGCCAAACACTAAAATAAAATATTTTAATGCTTACATAAATATTTGGATGTCCGGATGTATTCAGAACGTGAGTTATGCGCGAAAATGCAAACTTATGCACTTTTTGACGCTTTTAGTCCCTGAATGAGCATAAAGTTTATTTTAGCACACCGAACCCCTCAAAGCCTATTTCTAAGATATGTAAAGGATATTTAGGGTGTGTTTAACTTATGATCAAGTTCCGGAATGTCCGTTACAGTACAAATTGACATACTTTCGCAGTTTGTCGAATTTAGTCCCTGTAAGCGAATAGACTTGATTTCGGCACACCAAACCTTCCAAAACTTATTTCTAAGTTATGTAATGGTTATTTAAGGTATGTTAAGCCTATGTCACTATTCGGGAGTGTTTGTTGCATTAAACTGGTTATATTTACGCATCAGTGGGCGTATAACCTTCCAGAAAGCGATTTAGAGCCCGAAATCGAACAAGAGTTGATATGTGCAGATGATACACATATTTAGACAAATCCTAAGTATGAAATACAATATTTCATTGGTTTGGTATTTGTTTGATGGTTGAAGTGACACAGGTGTCACAGTAAGGGTCACCAATAGCATTTTCAGCCCAAAATGCATCCCTCGCTTGATTATCCGGGAAGGTAAACTGCTCCGTGAAGAATTCGGAATCCATGTCTTCTCTTGAGTAAATACCAAGCCTCCTACCCAATCGACCCACTGACCAAGTGTGCCATTGTCCACCCAACCTAAAAGCTATCCGCTCCTTATAGCGGAATTTAGGCCTTCTATGAGCAATTGGTTTTTCGTAGGCATATGTAGAGAAGAACTCTATCGTGAGTTCACGATAGATGGGCCGGTTGATAGAGATAAGATTCGCAAGTGGGATAGTGAGCATGTTATCAAGCCTATCATACTTATTTAGCTCCCTCATGACATCCCAGTCCAGCCTCCGCGGGACTCCGAATTGCCCTCGCCTTGCCCATAAGGCGTCACGTCTCGGAATGCATAGAGCTTCTCGCTCATCATCGGGGTCAAATTGCAGGAAAGGATGATCCATCTGTATGAGGAATATCGTTAGAAAGACGGGAACATGAAAAATTTCAATCAAAAACAGCCGAGCAGACAGTTATGAAGATTCTGTGTTCCTGATCTGGGTCTGTCGCACGGTTGTGCGACGAGACGCACGGTCGTGCATCGCTGAGAACAAGCAACAGTTGGCCGGAATTGTCGTATCTGCACGGCGTGCGACCAACGGCACCACCGTGCATCACCGAGCCAACAGCAAAATATCAAAAACAGCCGGAAACGCACGGACGTGCCTCAGGGGAAACGACCGTGCGACTTGATTTTTCTGCAGATCCTAACCCCGGCTTTGAATAGCCTGATTTTTCAAAAATCAACAAGTTTTTATACAAACAGGGGTCGGAAAAACAGCCGGTTGTTCACGATACGAATGAATCTTGCAAGGGTTAGGGTTTCATTTGTATTTATGAAGAGAACCCTAAAAAGCCTTGAAGAATCGGATGAATTTAACCTAGAACGTGAAGAAACAGAAAATCTACAAGAAGGAACGTACCGTGCGAAGACGTGTGTGAAACCGTGCGAAAAACCGTGCGATTTGAAGTGATATCGCTCTGGAACGGCCGCAGATGGTTAGGGTTCGCGAATGAAGGGTTTGGAAGCAGATGAGGGTTTTTATAATGTGCAAAAGACCAAACTGCCCCTGCCTCTCGCACGGTCGTGCGACAGCTCGCACAGTCGTGCGCCACCTACATTTTTCAAACCTGCAAGCTGTTCTCGGAGATGCACCGGGGGTGCGACTCACCGTGCCGGCCTGCTTGGAAACGCACGGTCGTGCGACCCGTGGCATGGTCGTGTAACAGCTGTAGATTAGAATTTTCTGCAGAAGCCATTTCCAGCAACTGTTTTGGCCGTTTTTCGCCATTTTTTCAACACGCCAACTGTTTTAACAATATTGCAACATAGAACCTTCGCCCGGCACATAAGAAAATTGTACAAACTAACGGAAACTACCTAATATACCTAAATTACGCTAAAACAAGAAAAACATCTAAAAAGACGATACTACCCCTAAAGCGCTTTTGACGCTCTTGCTACATTTTTTATCCGCGAGTCAGTAGCGTAGACTCTCTCCTCCCCACACTTATGATGTGTGCGGGGTTTGGAGTTCAATGACCTCCACAGCCGACTCAATCGGCCCGGCAACGTACAACTTCAACCGATGTCCATTTACCTTGAATGTAACGCCATCCGCGTTCTCTACTGCAACAGTACCATACGGAAATACTTCCTTAACCGTGTATGGTCCTGTCCAGCGTGAATGAAGCTTCCCTGGAAATAAGCGCAGTCGTGAATTGTAAAGAAGAACAAGATCACCCGCTTGGAATTCTTTGTGGTCCTTCAAGCGTTTGTCGTGAAATTTCTTCGTGTGCTCTTTGTAAAGGACAGAGCTCTCATAAGCTTGTTGTCGCAGCTCCTCCAATTCATGGATCTGGAGAAACCGGGCTTCACCTCCGGTTTTCAAGTCCAGATTCGTGGTTTTCAAAGCCCACATAGCTTTATGCTCCAGCTCTACCGGTAAATGGCACGCCTTTCCGTATACCAACCTAAAGGGAGTAGTCCCAATAGGGGTCTTATAAGCTGTACGGAATGCCCATAATGCCTCATCAAGCTTGTCCGACCACTCCTTGCGGTTTGCACCAACAGACCGCTCAAGGATGCGCTTTAGCCCTCGGTTAGTAACTTCCACTTGCCCGCTCGTCTGCGGATGATAAGGCGTGGACAAACGGTGATGCACACCATAATGGGACAAAGCCTTTTCAAGCTGAGTATTATAGAAATGAGTCCCTCTTTCACTAATAAGCGCTTTCGGAGCACCAAATCGGGCGAACAAACTCTTCAAGAATCTCACGACCACCCTGGCGTCATTTGTGGGTAAGGCCTGTGCCTCCGCCCACTTTGATACATAGTCAACTGCGACCAGGATGTATTTGTTACCTCGTGAGGGGGGAAACGGTCCCATGAAGTCTATCCCCCAAATGTCAAAGACTTCACAAACTTGTATCCAGTTCTGGGGTATTTCGTCGCGTGCCGATATATTCGTCGCCCTCTGGCAAGCATCGCACGCTTTTACCCAACTCTGCGCGTCACGAAAAATAGTCGGCCAATAAAACCCAGAATCCAACACCTTCTTGGCGGTGAAGTTGGCTCCATGGTGGCCTCCGGTAGGTCCCTCGTGACAATGGCGCAGAATGTCGGTCGCCTCTTTCCCTGATACACACCTTCTGATCACCTGATCAGCACCCACCTTGAATAAGAAAGGATCGTCCCATATGTAGTGCTTGATATCCGAAAAGAATTTCCTCTTTTGCTGGTGAGTCAACCCTTTAATCAGAATCCCGCAAGCAAGATAGTTCGCAAAGTCGGCGAACCATGGCGACTCATCGCATATCTCAACACTCATCAACGACTCGTGTGGGAAATTGTCATTGATTGAATCCCAACGCGAGTCCTCGATGTCTACATGCTCTAACCGAGATAGATGGTCAGCCGCTACATTCAACGCACCCTTTTTATCTTGAATTTCAATATCGAACTCTTGCAGCAACAAGATCCATCTGATGAGACACGGTTTAGCGTCCTGTTTGCTGAAGAGGTATCTAATGGCTGCGTGATCAGTATACACAATTGTTTTAGAAAGCACCAAATACGATCTAAATTTGTCAAATGCGAAAACAACTGCCAAGAGCTCTTTTTCAGTAGTGGTGTAATGCTCCTGAGCGTCATGAAGAGTCTTGCTCGCATAATAGATCGGGTGAAAGTGCTTTTCCTTTTTCTGTCCCAAAACGGCCCATGTAGCGTAATCACTCGCGTCGCACATAATTTCAAACGGCAGACTCCAGTCCGGTGCAACTAAAATAGGGGCCTAAATCAACTTTTGCTTGAGAAGGTCAAAAACTCTCAAGCAATCATCTCCAAAAATGAACGGAGCGTCTTTCTCCAATAAACGGGTCATGGGCCTAGCGATTTTTGAAAAGTCCTTTATGAATCGCCGATAGAACCCCGCATGACCAAGAAAGCTCCGTATCGCTCTCACAGAGGTGGGAGGCGGAAGTCGTGAAATAACGTCAACTTTAGCTGGATCGACTTCCATACCCGCACGAGAAATCTTATGTCCCAGAACTATGCCCTCCTTCACCATGAAGTGGCACTTCTCCCAGTTTAGGACCAGATTCGTCTCCTCACACCTTTTCAACATCTTTCTCAAATTTTCCAAGCAATGATCGAAGGAATCCCCAAATACCGAAAAATCATCCATGAAAACCTCCATGGAATCCTCGATCATGTCATGGAAAATTGCAACCATGCATCTCTGGAAGGTCGCTGGTGCATTACATAACCCAAAAGGCATACGCCTGTAGGCGAATGTGCCGAAGGGGCAGGTAAAGGTAGTCTTCTCCTGATCCTCATGAGCGATAGGAATTTGGAAATACCCAGAGAACCCGTCCAGGAAACAGTAATACAACTTCCCCGACAGACGTTCCAACATCTGATCGATGAATGGAAGCGGGAAGTGATCCTTACGAGTGGCGTCGTTGAGTTTGCGGTAATCAATGCAAACTCTCCACCCAGTGACGGTACGGGTAGGAATTAGTTCATTCCTATCATTTGAGACTACAGTCATACCACCTTTCTTGGGTACAACCTGCACTGGACTAACCCACACAGAATCGGATATAGGATAAATCATCCCGGCATCCAATAACTTAATTACCTCCTTCTTCACCACGTCCTGCATATTCGGATTTAAACGCCTCTGATGCTGTGCACACGGTTTGTACTCGTCTTCCATCAGAATCTTGTGAGTACAGAAAGAAGGATTGATGCCCTTGTTATACATTATTTTCCATGCAATGGCTCTCTTATGAAGTCTTAGAACCTCAAGAAGCTGATTCTTCTCATCCTTTTCCAATGATGCCGAAATTATGACCGGTAAGCGACGCTCCTCGTCAAGAAATGCATACTCGAGATGTGGCGGGAGTTCTTTCAACTCCAAAGACGGCAGATCTTCAACCGACGGTTTTGCTTTCTCTTCTTCTACATGGATAATTTCAAGAAATCTCTCCGGACTCTGGGAACCATCGTCACCAATCTGATAGACTGGCTGCTCGAAATCGTGGCCCTCCTGCGTAATGCCAATCAGGTCCCCACACGACAGACGTGTGTCCGAATCAATCTCGTCAACAGTACCTTGAAAATGAGAGCACACACATGCATCAACAATGTCGACATAATAAAGCTTGTCATCGTGACTTTGCGGATGCTGCATCGATCTTTTGATATCGAATGTCACGTGCTCATCATTCACTCGGAGCGTGATTTGGCCAGCTGCCACATCAACAATCGTCCTCGCAGTATTGAGGAACGGGCGTCCAAGTATCAAAGGTACCCTTGAATCCTCGTCCATGTCAAGAATTACAAAATCCACGGGGAAAACAAATTTATCGATTTTTACAAGCATGTTTTCCACAAATCTACGCGGATACTTGATTGAACGGTCTGCCAACCGAATGCTCATCCTAGTAGGTGACGGCTCACCCAGATCCAGTTTAGTAAAAACCTTATATGGCATAAGGTTGATACTCGCTCCCAAGTCATCCAATGCATGGCTAACAGACATGTTTCCAATCAAACACGGAAGCGTAAAACTACCCGGATCTCCCATTTTCATGGGCAAACGGTTTTGTAGAATGGCAGAACAAGTTTCATTCATCACCACACATGAAATATCCTCGAGCTTCTGTTTATTCGAGAGGATGTCCTTAAGGAATTTCGCATACTTTGGCATCTGGGCCAAGGCTTCAACAAACGGTATATTAATGTGTAGTTGCTTAAACAACTCAAGGAACTTACCGTATTGTTCGTCATTCTTCTGCTTCTTCAGCCTGCCTGGATAAGGTACTGGAGGAGTGTAATCTTTGACCGGCTCCTGGACTTGTGCTGTACTTGCTGGGCGTAGCCTGGCTTGCACCTCGTCCGGTGTGTCAGTCGGGACCGCTTCAGTGATCGGTGATGAGTCCGATATGACGGGTCCGGTAGTTTTTCCACTCCTGGTCATGACAGCATTCACATCCCTGTGCCCGCCCGGGTTTGGTTCTGTATTGCCCGGAAGACCACCTGGGGGTCTCTTAGACATCATTTGTGCCAGCTGACCAACCTGATTCTCGATATTCTGAATCGAGGCTTTGTGACTCCTCATTTCTCCCTCATGAGAAAGAAAACGATCCTCGCTCTGCTGGTAGCGTTTTTCAGCCAACTGATTCGCACTCGAGGAGCTAGTAAGAAGCTAAGCCATCATATCCTCCAGCTTGGAACTAGACTGAGGGGCCTGCTGCTGGGAACTACGCCCAGTGCCCTGATTATGATACGAATATGGACGCTGCTAGTAAGGTTGGTTGTATTGCTGGAACTGCTGACCCTGACCTTGCTGTGGCGCTGGAGCGCGCTGAGTGAACCCCAGTGGGTTCTGATTACCTGTGTTCGCTCGCCACCCAAAATTCGGGTGATTTCTCCATCCAGGATTATAGGTGTTGCTGTACGGATTGTTCTGCGGCCTCACCTGATTACTCACGAAATCTACTTCTTCGTGGCCCTCGTATACGACTCCCTGAAAACACGCACCAGGCTCGTGCGACACTCCACACTGGTCACATCCCGAGCCAGCCTGTGCAATCATCTGGGACCTGTCGAATCTCGATGCAAGAGCTGAGATTTGTGCAGTAATGGTCGTATAGTCGTCTACAGCATGAACTCCTGCGCGAGATGATGATGATGATGCCCGGCCTCTATCTCCTTCCCGACGCGAGCTGGATTTCAACGCAGCTTTTTCTATGATATCATACGCTTCAGTCGGCGTCTTAGTTCCTAGATCGCCTCCTGCGTTCACGTCTAATCGCTCCTGCGTGTTGTAACTGAGCCCCTGATAGAACGTCAAGACCAGCTGTCTCTTGGAGAAGCCATGATGTGGAACATCTATCAACAAATCCTTAAATCTCTCCCAGGCCGCATGCAACGACTCTCCCTCATCCTGGCGAAAGGAAACAATCCGGTTTCGTAGCTTATTTGTTTTCTCAGGTGGAAAATATTTCTGCATAAACTGCTCCGCCAACTGATTCCAGGTCCTGATGGACCCGGCTGGAAGTGACATAAGCCAAGCTCTAGCTTTGTCACGCAATGAGAAAGGAAACAGTCTCAACCGAATTGCATCCTCTGAAACACCTGTAATCCTAAATGTCGAACAAATAGCAAGAAAAGCAGCAATATACCTCCCGGGATCCTCATGCTCACGTCCGTCAAACTGTACTGAATTCTGCACCATATTAATAATACTAGATCTAATTTCAAAAGTAGGTGCATCAATAGTAGGTTGAAGGATACTCGGCTCCAGGCCTGCCCTTCTGGGCTGATTTGTCTCATTCAAAGGTCGCTCATCGTCTGCCATGATCGCGTTCCCTGCTGCCCCTAAGCCCTCGGCTTCAGCGGGTACCACCGGCTCCGGCTCGCCTCCTGCGAGCAGTAGCCCAACCGCACGAGATCTCGCGCGAAGACGTCTCCTTAGATCACGTTCGGGCTCGTCTGACGGTTCAACAACTTCTGGAGCGGGGGTCGAGAACATCAACCTGCAAACAAAAAATTGACACAATGAATATTTTATTAATATAATAATGCTGTTTTTTTTTGTTTTTTTTTTATTTTTTATTATTTTTTTATTTTTTATTTTTTTTGCTGAAAAGAAACAGAATATTATTTTAAATGGGCTGAAAATTTTATAAAAATTCGAAAATGTGCACGAAATTTTATAAAAATTAAAGCAATAAAAATGAATGAATCGGCTAAAGTAAAAATGAAAACCCGAAGCCGAAAACTCGAAGAATAAATGAATAAATAAATCTGGATTAAATAAATAAATGGAACAAAAATTTACAGGTGTACAAAAATATTCACGAAAACGAATAAATCGAATTAAAAGCAAGAAATATTAACAAATAAATAATCAAGAAATTATACACAAATATTAACAAGTATATACATCGATAACACAATGACTCGGGTCGTTCCTAAAACTCGCCATTTCCCCAGCAACGGCGCCAAAAACTTGACGTGTGCGTATATATACATAATATTGCAATGAAATTACACACGATTTGATTTTAAATTTATAAAAGTGATTATTACTTTTACATCAAAACACACACGAAAGAGGCAAATGTACCTCGTCATATATGTAATAAAGTATCGGTAAGAACCAAGTATCGATCCAAGGAAATGGGCGGAGAAATAATACTAGACCTTTTTCACTAAACTACCGGTAAAAACATAAGTTGTTTGTTTTTTAAATAAACTAAAGTAACCATAAACAAATACTTATAAAACATAGTAGATAATAGATAAAAAGCCTTGCTTAATACACAACCAAAGCATGTCAACTAAGTCGGTTTTGGCACTAGAAGCATTCGGTCAATTTTCCATTTTAAGACAATTAGTATCCCTTTTGGGAATCCTAACATGACAATCATTCGGAAAGTTAAAACGATAAACACACTTTAACCACCTAAAATTGTTCTTTAACGTGCAATTGATAAATGTCTATGAAATTCTCTTAAAAATAAGTTAGTCATCCGTTAGGAGTTTTCTAACCTCACTTAAACAAGGAAAACGACACCGATAAACACAATGCAACCACCGAGAAAAGCATAAACTAGATTAAATCACAACCGAGTTCATTTTACAAATCTTGCACATAAATTCACCAAGATAGCAATTTTGGCCTAAACTACTAACTAAGCTAACAAATCATGGCAAGAATTTATAACGACACCATTTAACCCGTTAAGGTCCTTCCGTGACGGCAAGCTTTCTTGATTAACAATAATTACATTTTATTAAATTACTAACCATTTCTAGTATCATGATGCACACATTTTAACCAAGCTAAATTAGTTAACCAAGTTTAAAGTTTACTAATACAAGATTAATTAAGCTTCATTTTTCAACTATCTTAACTAACCAAATACCAATCATCCAACACAATTACTTATAATCAAGAAATCAATATCAATAACAAGGTTGCAAACTAATCATCAAAGATTAACATAGAAAATACTTCCAAATGTCATTACAAACAAAGATTAACACACTAATGGTTATAATCAAGCAAGGAATTGTTGTGTTTTTGCCCAAAGGCTACAATAATACATAAACATTAATCTAAATGCTTGAAAGATTAACAAAATCATGGAAAGATTAGAAAACCAAACCATAAACAAGCATAAGATTAAGAATCTGGATAGTAATCGAGCTAAACGGGACAATGTAGCTTGAATCCGGGTGAAAGCTAACGCCTCCGGAGCCTGAAAATCGCCTGAATTGCTCTCCAAAATTCCAGAGTTCCGAGCAGAATGTTTCTGCAAGTTTTTTTATATAATTTCGGTGTCGCACGGTCGTGCGTCCTGTTGCACGACCGTTCACTTTATGCAATTATTGGAGTATGGTGCACCATACTGCATGACGTCACAGATCTTGACCGGTATTCGGTCTCGCACGGTCGTTCTTCCAATCGCACGACCGTTCCATTCCGGGTTCTTGTTGCACGGAGTGCTGCACTGGTCGTTCAGTTCCGGGGTTTAGTTGGACATCGGATCCGCACGGGGTGCAAAGCACCGCACGTCCGTGCGTCACCGGGATTTCATTGCACGCCGAGTTGCACACTCATTCACTTCCGGGCTGGCTTACATTTGTCGGAGATGCACGGTCGTGCATCAGGTCGCACGACCGTTCCACTCGCCCAGGTCAGTTTTCTAATAGAATGTTCGCAGCTTCGTCGTTTTGTCCGGAAAGTCCTCGTTTTCACTATCATCTTGTCCGGTATGCTGTTTTAGGCCTGTAAACAAAAGTATACATAATTAAGTATCCGAATGACGGTTTTACGGCCGAAAACGCATAAAATGGGGATAAATTGGGGGACTAAAATATGTGTAAATTAGCGAATATCATCATGTGTCCAAGCAAGCAAGTATCTCCGCAAGGAATACAGAGCTTTCTTGGCACACATCGTAGTAGCGGAAAAGAAAGTGAAGACAATGAAAGAAGTACCTGTTGTTCGAGATTTTCCTGCCGTATTTCCTGATGATTTACCTGGATTACCGCCATCTCGTGATATCGATTTCCGAATTGACCTCATTCCTAGAGCTAATCCTGTTGCTAAAGCTCCCTATCGACTCGCTCCGTCTGAGATGCGCGAACTCTTGAGTCAACTCCAGGAATTGCTTGATAAAGGCTTCATTCGCCCTAGCACCTCTCTATGGGGCGCTCCTGTCCTTTTCATCAAAAAGAAGGATGGATCGTTCCGGATGTGCATCGATAACAGGGAATTGAATAAGCTTACTATCAAGAATCGCTATCTGTTGCCTAGAATCAATGATTTGTTCGATCAATTACAAGGTGCTACATGTTTTTCCAAGATTGATTTACGCTCTGGCTATCACCAGTTACGAATTCAAGAGGAGGATATACCCAAAACCGCTTTTCGAACCCGATACGGTCACTACGAGTTTGTTGTTATGCCCTTTGGTCTTACTAACGCCCCCGCAGTCTTTATGGATTTAATGAATCGCGTGTGTAAACCCTATCAAGAGCCGGACACGCGCAACATCTCAGTTTGGTTCTTGACCTGCTCCAAGGAAACCGCCTCTATGCCAAATTCTCCAAGTGCGAATTCTGGCTCGAGGAGGTTCAATTCCTCGGTCACATTGTCAATAGTCAAGGTATTCATGTCGATCCTGCGAAGATTGAAGCAGTTAAGAGTTGGGTTACACCAAAGAACCCGTTCGAATTTCATTCCTTCCACGGATTGGCGGGTTATTATCGTCGATTCATTGTTAATTTTTCGAAGATCGTTGTCCCACTTACTTCTCTCACACATAAAGACAAGCCTTTTGTTTGGGGAACCGAACAAGAGCAAGCCTTTCAAACTCTCAAACTTATGCTTTGCAACGCTCATGTACTTGCTCTACCCGACGGAAACAACGACTTCATAGTCTATTTCGATGCCTCTAACCTCGGCCTCATATATGTTTTCATGCAACGGGACAAGGTTATCGCGTATGCCTCTCATCAGCTCAAGATCCACGAGAAGAACTACATGACCCACGATCTCGAGCTTGATGCAGTTGTTTTTGCATTAAAGATTTGGAGACACTACCTATACGGTACCAAGTGTACGATCTTCACAGATCATAAGAGCCTACAACACATCTTGAGCCAAAAGGAACTGAATATGCGCCAGCACCGATGGGTTGAACTTCGCAACGTTTACGACTGTGAGATTCGTTACCATCCAGGCAAAGAAAACGTCGTTGCCGATGCCCTCAGTCGATGAAGCTATTTGCATAGCATTCGTAATACTCAAGCCCAGCACAATCTCGAAGCTCTCATCCGCGAAGCTCAACATGCTTGTTTTACCGAACGCACTTTGAAGAAAGAAAGGATCATCAATAATGGCGAACAATTGGTAAATAAATCAAATGGTATATTCCATTATCTAGACCGAATTTGGATTCCCAAACGCACCAACTTACGAGAGGTTATACTAAACGAATCCCACAAATCTCGATACTCCATTCATCCCGGTGCTGATAAGATGTACCAGGACCTTCGCTACAAGTACTGGTGGCCGGGCATGAAGAAGGATATCGCCATCTACGTTTTGAAATGCCTAACCTGCTCAAAGGTCAAGGCAGAACATCAACGCCCCTCTGGCTTACTCGTAAACCCGAGACCCCCATGTGAAAATGGGAGAGTATAGCCATGGACTTCATAACAAAACTTCCACGCACGCCATCAGGTCACGATAGCATTTGGGTTATCGTTGATCGACTTACTAAATCTGCTCATTTTCTGCCAATACGAGAAGACTTTAAGGTAGAACGATTAGCCCGGATCTACACCGACGAGATCATCTGTCAACACGGGACGCCTCGTGATATCATCTCGGACCGCGACGGTCGGTTTACCTCGCGCCTTTGGGAAACATTTCAATCTTCTCTCGGTATTACTCTTAATCTAAGTACCGCTTTCCATCCCCAAACCGACTGTCAGACTGATCGAACGATTTGTACCTTTGAAGACATGCTTCGCTCGTGTGTCATAGATTTCGGTGGTAATTGGGATTTGAATTTACCCTTAGTCTTATTCTCGTACAATAACAGTTATCACTCTAGCATCCAAATGGCACCATTTGAGGCATTATACGGAAGAAAATGTCGATCGCCTATTGTATGGCACGAGATTGGGGACGCGTAAATTACCGGTCCTGAGCTGTTGCAAGAAACGACTAACAAGATCCTCCAAATCCGAGATAATCTCTTGAAAGCTCGGAGTCGTCAAAAGAGTTACGCCTATAGACGCCGCAAGCCCCTTGAATTTGACGTTGGCAATCACGTATTCCTAAAGGTATCACCTTGGAAGGGGGTGATCAGATTCGGCAAGAAAGGAAATCTCGCACCTCGATGTGTTGGACCCTTTAAGATTCTGGAAAGGATTGGCAAGGTGGCCTACAGACTCGAACTACCGAAGGAACTCAGCAACGTTCATCCGACTTTCCACGTCTCGAACCTCAGAAAGTGCCTAGCCGAGCAGAATTTACAAGTCCCTCTTGAGGATCTACAAGTGGACGAAACATTACACTTCGTGGAAAAGCCTGTCGAGATCATGGACCGAGAAACGAAGACACTTCGACGCTCACGCATTCCCATTGTGAAGGTTCGCTGGGAAGGGAAACGCGGCGCCGAGTTCACTTGGGAACTCGAAAGTGACATGAAGGCTAAGTACCCACAGCACTTCGTTACGCCCACTACTTAAATTTCGGGATGAAATTTCCTAAAGTAAGGGAGGCTGTAACAACCCGACTTTTTGAAGTCAAAGTCAAAGGAAGAAAATATTTCTAATTGGAACCTTCCATTCCTTGCCAAATTACTACTTGTACCTCCCGAATCGTTAATTGATATTCGAGTTTGTGTTAACTTAGTTGTATTATGTGGAGTAAATGCTAATAATCGCAGTTTATCGCTAATCGACTTATCGCTATCTAATCGCTATCGCATCGCAATACGAATTATGAGTTCTGGATATTGTTTTACGTGTGTGTGCTATTATGTGTTACTTGTGCATGTTTATATTGTTTTGGGATGTTAATCTCAAACGCAATCGCAACTCTATCACAACGCAATCTCATCGCAACACAAAACGCAGAATGGGTATGTTTTGGTTTATGACTGTTAGTTAGGATATTTGTGTAATTAATGTGTAATACTACCGCATCGCTTACTCGCATCGCAACGCTCTACGCACGAAACGAAACATCAAAAACCAACTCACCAACCCATCCGATCGAATGACCATTCGATCGAATGGTCATCCGTCCGGATGACCATCCGATCGGATGGCCATCCGATCGAACCGCCCCTTGATCCTACTATTTGCACCGCCTTTCCTCTTTTGGACATCTATAAATAGCCCTGTCACATCCCTATTCATGATGTGACAACTCTCTCGTCTGACCAGCACACTTTGGGGCTATTTTCTCTCGATTTCTCGCGATTCTTGTAAGTTTTCAACTCAAATCTGGTACTTCTAAGATCTACACACACTTCTTCATCATTTTCACCATCAAATCTTCATTTTTCATTATGAAATCGGCTGGTTTGAGATGTTCTAGGATGATGTCATCATGGGGTTCTTATGAACTTCCAGATTTGACCTCATTCCACCAAGAACAACTCAGATCTAAGGGATTTCAACATTGTATAAACACTGATTCCACCCAAATCTAAATATTTTCAAGGTTAAAAGAATTGAAGGGTATTTTCATAACTTCTTTCAACTCTTTTACATTGTTCAGCTCAAAACCGATAGAATCAAAGCTTGTCCCGACCTTCTACTCGTTCTATAGTGAAGTATTGGACTGAGAACGGATTCTATCTGAGAGATAATTGATTAACGAGTTGAACATGAACAAACCGTCAAGGACAGTTAACTGATTTGGACGGGGTGATTCCCATCCGATCAGGCGACCTGAGCCTGATGGAGTTTCCGTTGTTTAACACGTTTTCACCACATCTCGGTTCAAACGCCAAACTTTCAACTTAGCAAATTTTACAAAGTTTCACGAACAAACAGGTTACTAAACGGATCACCGTCCGATCGGATAGCCATCCGATCGAACGACAATCCGAACGGATGACCTATAATGTTCAGCACTTAACCATTTCAACAATTTCCAACATATACCCTCCACTCGGATCACCATCCGAGAGGGCGGCCATCCGTCCGGATGACTGTCCGACCGGACGACCTGAATGGTAGGAATACTTCTTGTTTTATAAAATGCTACAACGAAAACTTCAAAGCGATCATACACAAACACATCCATCCCAAACGAATGGCAAACCGACCGAATGGCCATCTGACCGGATGACCATCCGTCCGGATTGCCATCCGATTGGATGACTCTTTGTCACTATGTTCACTTGCACCGTTTAACACACCGCTCATCGTTTATGCTATCGTTCTGTAATCAGGCTAACTCTCCAGCGCTCCCTTCAATCCAAGTGAGTGCTTATTTATTAAACACTATCTGTGAGTATACTCGATCCCTTTTTGCTTTAAGCACTTTTGGGTGTTACATACGTTACTTATATCAAATCACATCTATCACACAACGCAAACACTTTTATACGCTAACCGCTCTCGCATGTTATACGTGTTATTCGATGAATGCTTGTATGTTATGTTTACACAGTGATTGTTGCCTGACACCTTAGCAACAATAGTACTATAGTTTGGACTCAGCACCTGTCGTGGACGGGGGTTGCAAGGGTATTTCTTCACGTGTCATGGTGGTGATATGTGTTGCGCACTCTACAACTCGCAGTCACGTCTGTGCATATTTCATTGTCGATAACTTACTAGCTTCGCATTATTACGTGTTACATGCTGGTTATGCGTAAATCGCTTTCGCTACTATTATAGTATTCAAACTTGTATGCTCACCTTTACATTATGTGTATTGACCTCTATTTTAACGTATGTGACAGGTGTTTAAGATGCTAGGATGCTTGCTATGTGGAATCAAGTTAGGAAGAGTCTAGAAACAAACAATTAATATTTTGAGTTGTCGGAACAATGATTTGTCTTGAGATATCTCTGTCTGTAATAATTGTTTTATTTTGATAAGTTATGGTATGGGACATAATGTTAATTATCTGGTAATTTAGTTGTTATGGATTTCTCCTGGACAATCTGTTTCGCTCAGTGCCGCGCCCCGATGTTTCCGCCATCGGTTGGGGTGTGACACATAACGCCCCATAGCGCCCGGCGCTATGGGGTACTTCTTTCCCCACTCACACACACACACACATATATATATATATGCAGGCTAATTATAATAAGAAAACTCACTCCAGTTGAGAAAACCCAAGAAACCCACATATGTGGCTATGATTCAGCCACGTCATATCTGCCACATTGATAAGTGAGGGGTATATACGTCATTTTGCATGATGGCAGAAAATGTAACAGTTAGTTTGCACTCTCTTTGTTTCTTTTTATATACATTTTCTCTCTCTACAATTAAAACTCACCAGATCTTTTTAACATAAAGTGGCGTGCATCTTTGAAAGATCTCATATTCCTCCTTCATCTCTCTTCTTTAGCACACTTTTTCCTCTATCTCTCTTGTTCCAATATAGATAAAACAAGATCAAAAATGAAATCGAAGAAACTGATGAGCATTAGATCCATGTAGACGCCATCTAGATCTAGATCTGGATCCATCATGTTTCTTTTCAAACCCCATGAAGACGGATCCTCTTTGGTTTATTTTGAAGAAAATCGTACACGAAGAAGATGATGAATCAGATATTGAAGAGAAGGCTGAAGTTTTTGTTCGAAACCAGGGAAAGATCCGGTGAAATTACACATTTTTTTTACGTTTTTGAGGAGGCTGAAGGGGTTTGTTCGAAAATCTTGTTCAAGAAGGTGAATAAGTATGTTTTTTTCAGCTTTGTTTGCAAATCTACACTTTTTTAGTCTGCATTTTTGTTGTGTTTTGTGGATCTGCAATTTTTTTTGTTCAAGAAGATGGAGGTTTTTAAGTTCTTTTTTTATGGGTTTGTTGTTTTTATTATTGATTGCATCAATTTTTTGTGTAAAATTTGTTTCAGATCTGTACCAACCAAAACAATTTGAAGATGATGTTTCAGATGTTGAAGATGATTCAAAAGATGCATGTTACATGTTTTCGTGTTACATAAATAATGCACGTTACTGAAAATAAAGTGCATTGTTACACTTTTTTAGACTGTTGTAAACATAAAGTGTGTTGTTACATTTTTTCCCGGATTATTGTAAAAACAAAGTGATTGTTACAGAAACAAAGTGTTTTGTTACATTTTTTTGTGTTAGAAATGTAACAATCAATCAAAGCAAAAATGTCTGTTACATTTTTTTGTGTTACAGAAATAATGTCCGTTACAGAAAATAAAGTGCATTTGATCATGTAAAAATTATATGTTACGTTTCTATGTAATATTTTATGTTACAGAAATAAAGTGTGTTATTACAAATGTAGCAAAAATTGATAATTACAAAATGTATGTTACATTTTTATGTAATACAAATATAGATGTATATCAAAAAAGAAACAAAATATCTTATTTATATAAAAAATGAAAAAAACAGAATTACATCAAAAGAAACAAAAATCTGACACATGCATGTAGACTTTTTGTTTGTTTGTAAGAAATAAGTGTAAGAGTGTTCCCATTTTACCCTTCAAGTACATCATATATATTTAAATATTAAGAGAAAGGGAGAAAAAGCCACAGATATCCAAAAATTAATCTTAGCCATCTATGCATCATAATCAATGGTTGTTATTGAGTTTTCAGGGTTTATTCAACTCAAGTGGGTTTTCAATTTATCATTGCCCTATGTATGCATATATATAAAGCACCATGCATATATAACCTCACTACACACTCAAGTTATATAAAACCTCATAACTCTCTTTTCTTACACAATTGTCACTTGTCACATAACCCCCAACTATAGGGCTCTACCACTACACATGACCTAACAACACAGATAGGGCTGTAAACGGACCGAACGATCAGCGAACAGTTCGTGAACCGTCCGGCGGGAAGTTCGTTTATGTTCGTTCGATTAGTTTAACGAACGAACACGAACAAAAAATTTCGTTCGATTAGCTTAGCGAACGAACATGAACACATGTCTCGTTCGTTCGACTACGTTCGTGAACGTTCGGCAATATGTTCGATTACGTTCGTTCGTGTTCGTTTGATTATATCAAAAAAATAATACATAATAAACCATTTATCTAAACATATTGGAAACTTGAAACCCTATTTGTTTCTTTGTTAGCTAAAATTTGGTCATTCTAAAACATTTTTGGGGATAATTATGTGTAAGTTAGTTAAACTTGATTCATCGTTTGGTGGTGTAGTAGACTTCTTGTGTTTTGATTTATCATTTGATGGTTGTATTTATCTAGTTATATCCAATGTTTAAGGATAACAACGTTTTTATTTTTTTAATTCAAGTTAAATGTTAGTTTGCGTTCGTTTTTATTTGCTTGTGTTCGTTTGTGTACGAGACCAGTGTTCACGAACTGTTCGTGAACAACTGAATTTCCTTAACGAACGAACACGAACATAAACTTATGTTCGGTATGCGTTCGTGAACAGTTCGCGAACATGTTGATTTCCTTAACGAACGAACACGAACATGACCTTGTTCTTGTTCGTTCGGTTCGTTTACAGCCCTAAACACAGAGATGGTTTCGCAATGATATAAAAAAGCTATAGTCCTTTTAAAGTAATCCATTTGATTCAGATTATTACTTATCTTTCTAATGATATATCATGACACTTGGCTGGAGTTGTTTGTCATTAAAGTCAAAAATTATATAATTAGAAAAATACAATATGCTATGGATGTGGCAACGGAGTCCTATCAACTATTAAATTTGACAGAGGTATCTAGGGGTGTGCAAAAAACTGAATTAACTGAACCATAACCAAATTAACCGACAAAACCGAACTAAATAGAAAACCGGTGGGCCAGTTAATGGTTTTTTTGAAAACCGAAAGTAGCGGGTCGGTTATGGTTATCACTTTTTCCATACCCTCCGTAACCGAACCGACATGTAATAAATTTTTGTAGGATTTAAGACTTTTCACCATACTTTTAATATTTGATGTTGTTAACTAACGATTTTTAGTATGTATAGGTTTTTCATATCGTTTAGTGGTTTTGGTTGAATGTTTATTTGAATTTATGAAATGTATCATATCACTTTATTTCAATATTCGATAATAATTTGTATTAATATTATAGATTATATGTATATTTTAATACTATGTAATATACTAATATATACAAATATGCAATAACAATTTATTCTATGTTAAAAAAATTAAGCTATTTTTAGCTAAGCTAAATACACGGTTAACCACCCATAACCGACCCGCTATAACCATCAAAACCGAATAACCATAACCACCATAACCGATCGGTTATGGTTATGGCTATCCATTAACCGACATCGCGGTTATGGTTATGGTTTTAGGTCATATAGTGGAGGGTTCAAACAAGAAGAATTTTTTTGTAGGAAGAAAAAAGAAGAAGTTTCAACCAATAAGAATGCTTTATTTTACTTTATTTAATATTTGTATTTAATTTTAATATAAGGGTATATTGGTAAATTTACATAAATCATTAATTTGTATTCTTCCCTTTTAATAACTAGCTAAATTAAATTTGTAACTCCTTTTCAAAATATATACTTTTTCCAAATTAAAAAACAACTTAATTTAAAGTGTAGAATAAATTAATAGTTGTGTAGGATAAATTATGAGTTGTGTAGGATATATTTCGAGGTGTGTAGGATAAATTTCGACTGTGTAGGATAAAATTCTATAATTTGTAGGGTACATGTATGAAAATTTTGATATGTGTAGGTTTTGTAGATTATATGTAGGATAATTAATGAATAGTTGACTAATTGATTAAAGAGAGAAAAATTAATGATATGAGTTATAAATGAAATAGCATTTTACAAATATGACATTTCTTCTTTTTCTTCTCACATTAAATTTCTTCTCAAATGAACCTTCCCCTAGGTCAAAACCGACCTAAACCGACCCATGCACACCCCTAGAGGTATGTGTTTTATAGCTAAAGAATTTTGTAACTTTCATTCTACACTTAACCGATAGGTTCATAAAACCTGCTTTTAATTTAGATATTTCTGAAAATTATGTTTGAACTGTAACATTTAATAACTAAACTTTAACCAAATAAATAAATTTTGTCATATATTTGATAATTGATAAGGCCAATCATTGATTATTATTGTTTACTTATATTACATTACCACCTACGGTTAATGAAGCATGGATGATCGAGTATTATGTTACTGTGTATACATTGTTTGAGGTATACCCGTTTAATATTTTCAATCAAGAGTAAACTGCCATTTTGGTCCCTGTGGTTTGGTCACTTTTGTCACTTTAGTCCAAAACTTAAACCTTTTGAATCTGAGTCCTTGTGGTTTCAATTTTGTTGCCATTTTGGTCCAAAAGTGAAATAAGCTTATATTTGTCTAATAAAATCCTAGTATTTTGTCCTTTTTCTCAAGGGCAAAATGGTCATTATAATTTTATTATAACACATTATTAATTAAAATAATAAAATTAAATGTTTGACCTTATAAAAGCGGACAAATTTCATCATCTTCCCCAAATGCAAACCCTAATCCAACATCTTCTTTTACCCCCATTCTCCTGCAAGCAAAGATCGACAATTAATCACCGATTCAACTTTGTGGGTTTTGTTAGATCTTGATCAACAACAAAAGATAGAAATAATTAAGGTATGCAGGCTAATCAGACAGTGTTGAGCTTAAAACCAGGTGGTGGTAACCGAGGAAGAACTTTTGCTCCTCGTTTTGATTCGTTGGCTTTGGTTCTTCTGATCTTCCAACCCTTCGCCCCCATGGATCTACAACACCTCTGCCGCCGCCACCCATTAACACCTCCGCCACCGCTTCCGCTTAAACACCTCAGCCACCACCTCCCCTTAAACACCTCTGCCACCGCCTCCTTTCACTACCTCTGCCATCGCCTAAGGGTTGGAGAACTTAGGTTGGAGAAGATGATGGATTAGGGTTTGGCTCAGAAACATCCACCACCATCTAAGACCCTACTTCCTTCTCTTTTTTATTTTAACTCAAGATCAACACACTTCTTTCTCCTTAGTCACAAATCACTTGGTAGAAACAATAGATCTGGAATTTGGGTGTGGTGACGGATGTTATGTGAGAGGGGTATCTAGGGTTCCGATCAAAAGTGGTGTTTGACAGGTGGTGTTAGATGTTTCTGGTGGGTGATGGTGGTTAAAGGTGGTGGGTTACAGGGGGATTGTGGTTGCGGTGGAGGATGGGTTGCGGGGGGCGGTGGTTGAAGGGGTTTGTTGGTTGCGGTGGTGGATGGGTTGCAGGGGGGTGGTGGTTGCATGGGGCGGTGGTTGAAGGGGGTTGTTGGTTGCGGTGGATGGGTTGCAGGGGGTGGTGTTTGCAGGGGGGTGGTTGAAGGGGGTTGTTGGTTGCGGTGGTGGATGGGATGCAGGGGGTGGTGGTTACAGGGGGCGTTGGTTGAAGGGGGTTGTTGGTTGCGGTGGTGGATGGGTTGCAGGGGGCGGTGGTTGAAGGGGGTTGTTGGTTGCGGTGGTGGATGGGTTGTAGGGAGTGGTGGCTGTAGAGGGATTGTGGTTGCGGTGGTGGATTAGTTGCAGGGAGATGTTGGTTAAGGCGGTGATGGATGGTGGGAATGAGAAAGAAAGAGAGAGAGTTGTCTGCTTTTATAAGTTCAAACATCGAATTTAATTTAATTATTTTAATTGATAATTTGTTATAATAAACGTATAATGACCATTTTGCCCTTCATTAAATTGAGGAAAAAGGACAAAAAAACCAAGTTTTTTTTTTTGAGAAATATGAGCTGACTTCACTTTTGGACCAAAATGACAATAAAATTGAAACTACAGGAACCTAGATTCAAAAGATTTGAATTTTGGACTAAAATGGAAAAAATGCCCAAATCTCTCAAGTGTTCAACTAAAGTGAGTCAGTTTTTTTTCTATAAAGTCACCTAACTTTTATTTGGTGTTTCAGTCATATGTAATTTTTTTTAAATATTAAATTTAAATGGGGGCAACAAAACATATATGAATCTTGGTTACTACGTTACTAGTTAGTTATATATATCTTTTTTTTCAGTTTGAGTTAAATTTAATAAATATAAAACTTGATTATTATTTACTGATTTCTATTACAAACACTATTACCTCCTGCTTCAAGTTGATTGAAAAAAAATGTCAAATTGCCTAAATTAAAAAAAAGGTTATTGGATTTTATCACCCTCAACTATTAGCTATTGGTTGCTGTCATCCCCAAGCCCCAACTATCACTTTGACGCCCGTCACCCCCAACTTAACACTTAGGGGTTGTTTGTTTACCTCTTAATGAAGCTCTTAACGGTTCAGACCTCTTACTGGTTCAACACTTAATGGTTTAGACTGTTTGTTTCACGAGCAGATGTCTGAATAGTTCAGACATTTGCCTCTGAATGATTAAGATTTATACAAAGTCTGAATGGTTAAGACCTCTAATCTGAATTGGTCAGACATCTGCCTCTGAACGGTTAAGCATTATACAGGCTTTTAATGGTTTAGATCTCTTAATAGTTCAGCACTTAATGGTTCAGACCTCTTACTGGTTCAGCACTTAACCATTCAGATGTTGGCAAACAACCCTTTAGTATGTTCTGGCACCACGTCGTTAACTGATCACTAACTTTTGATCATGTTACTATACTTTTAGGGGTGTCAGAGATTTTAGGAAGGTTTTAGGGATGTTAGGACACTCTCAAAAGTATAGTAACATATCAAAAGTTAGTGATTAGTTAACGACATGGAGACAGATTACACTAAGTGTTAAGTTGGGGGTGGCGGGTGCCAAAGTGATAGTTGGGGGTGAAAGCGGTCAATAGCCAATAATTTGGGGTGATAAAATACAATAACCCTTAAAAAAATTAGACGTACATAGAAAAAATAAAATTACATAGTACTGGATCATCGAATAAAAGTTTAGTGCCTTTAAAAGTAAAAATAAAAAAATTAAAATTAAATAAAAAAATCTTTGAGTGACTTTAGTGGAACACTTTGGTAGTTTGGTTACAACCGAGCGAAGTTTTCCCTTGGAATCCTCGGGTTCGTCTGTGCCGGAAATCTGAAGAGTCTTGAACATGCATGTATTTCACACCTCCAAACTCGTATCAATGCTAATTCGGATTTCCTTTTGGTTTAAAGTAAATCAAATTAATTAAAATGATCAGACACTAAAATAACCAACATTCCTTCATTTCTCTGAAAGAATGTGATTCCTTATTCCATTTTAAAAATGTTTACAAAACAAAATGTCTAGTTTCATGATTTGCTCTTGCATCAAGTCCCAATCGATTAATTAAACACACGAGTTTTAGGAATTAGCTCTCCTTTATTCAGAAAATTGGCTCAAAACTGAATATCACTCATAACCACAATAATCCCAGATGGATTGGTTATATAGTGGTAGAAATCCTAATTGAAACATGATCCTAATTCTAGTTAAACATAAACATCCTTTTCTATATCTAACTAAAAATAAGGAATTAGATAATTATCTCTAACTCTTATAATTATCTTCAATTAAGATTAACATTAAACACCCCTGCTCCTTTAGAGACGTTCACGTTTGGCCCGACCCATTAGCTCGGGTTCGGGTATTATGCGATACGGTCCAACAATCACCCCCCTAATACCCGAACCGGGCTAGGGAAGTCTTCGACTCCAAGTAACTCTCGCATTTCAATAAACTTGATCCTCCCAAGTGCTTTAGTTAAAATATCGGCCCTTTGCTCTTCTCCGCTTACATACTCGATCTCCACCAAATCATCTTCAACACATTCACGAATGAAATAGTAGCGCGTATCAATATGTTTGCTCCGACCATGAAAAACAGGATTTTTCATCAATGCTATCGCCGATTTATTATCCACCCGAATAACTATCTTTTGCATCTCTCCACCAACGACTTCACTGTATAAGCTCCGAAGCCAAATTGCTTGACAAGCCGCTGAAGTTGCTGCCATAAACTCTGCTTCACAAGATGATAAAGCAACAGTATTTTGTTTCTGAGAACACCAAGAAACAGGTGTTTCACCAAAATAAAATACGTGCCCTGTAGTGCTCCTTCCATCGTCTGTTCTAGCATTATGGCTACTATCACTGTAACCTACAATCTTGTGACTTCCACCCCGCTTGTACCGTAACCCATAACTCGTAGTACCGGCAATATAATGAAGAATTTGTTTAACTGCAACTGAGTGAGATATCATAGGAGTTTGCATGTACCTGCTCGCAATCCCCACAGCAAAAGATAAATCCGGTCTTGTATGTAATAAATAACGGAGACATCCGACCATTCTTCGATAATTTGTTGGATCAACCGGTTCACCTTTCTCGTCTTTTGTTAGTTTTAATCCCGGATCCATAGGATACTTTGCTGGATTACATCCTAACAAACTTGTTTCTTTTAAAATTTTCTTCGCGTATCCCTCCTGCTTGATCGTTATTCCCTTCTCAGTTTGCATCACTTCAATACCAAGATAATAAGAAAGTAACCCGAGATCGCTCATCTCGAATTTTTTCTCCATTTGTTTCTTGAATTCTTCGATCTTCTTAGCACTCGAACTTGTAACAATTAAATCATCTACATAAACACCCGTAATAACTAAATCATTCCCCTCGCGTTTCGTGTAGATTGCTTGTTCTTTAGAGCACCGCTTAAAACCAAGAATTTTTAATGTACCATCAAGCTTGAGATTCCAAGCTCGTGGTGCTTGACGAAGCCCATACAACGCCTTGGTTAACCGGTAGACTTTATCCTCATGTCCCTTTTTTATAAAACCTTCCGGTTGACTGAATATACTTCCTCCTTCAAATCTCCATTCAAAAATGCTGATTTGACGTCTAAGTGATGAACTTGCCATCCTTTGCAAGCCGCATGTGCAAGTAATAAGCGTACCGACTCCATCCGTGCAACTGGTGCGAACACATCATCAAAATCAATTCCAAACTGTTGATCGTACCCTTTTACAACGAGCCTCGCCTTATATTTAATAATCTTCCCGGACGCGTCACGCTTGACTTTAAAAACCCATTTCAACCCAATTGGTTTAACTTTATCCGGGAGTTTCGTTAAAGTCCATGTTTTATTTTTTTCAATGGACTCTAACTCTACACGCATTGCTTTTTTCCCAAAACACGTTCCCTTTGGCCTGAGAATAACAATTTGGCTCATCTTCCGCTGCGACTAACAATTCTTCCGGTTCTTCTCGATTAATTCCATCTTGAATAATAAAATCATTAAATTTTACCGGAACGCGTTTTTGTCTCGTTGAACGCCTTAGGGGAGTTTCAGTTTCAAAGTTAGCATCGAACTCGGGCATATGCTCACCCGGGTCAACTTCTCCCGAACCTGTAATATTTGCTGACACAGCTGAAGCTACTGGTGACGTTGTGGTAGCATCCTCCGTTACTGCTTGCGATTGCTGATGACACACGGTCGCACCCCCCGGATGCTGTGGGGTGTGCACCGGTTCGTTCTCTGAGCTGCCGGTTGTCTCGGTCACAATCTCGTCCTGACCCGAGTGAAAAACAACAGTGAAAAATTCTGGTTCAATTGTATTTTTCTTCCATTGCCAGCCACGCTTTTCGTCACACTTTACTGTTCTGCGAACACAAATCTTGTTCTGAACTGGGTCGTACATACGGAAACATTTTGACCCAGGTTCTGAACCGAAATAAACCATCGGAATTCCCCTATCATCAAGTTTATGTAGGTTAACTTTCGGTTCTGTAGCATAACCCACACAACCGAATACCCGTAAATATTCCAAATCTGGTTTTTCCTTCAGCAGTGCCTCGTATGGTGTTTTTGAATCGACCGCTCTCGTTGGACTTCGATTTAAAACATAAACTGCATGCTTTGCGGCCTCGCCCCAAAATCTCTGTGGAACATTTGTTTGTTTTAGCATACACCTTACCATACCTACTACTGTTCGGTTTCTTCTCTCAACGACCCCATTTTGTTGTGGTGAATATGGAGCAGTAAGATGTCTTCGGATAGCTTGAACTTCACACCAATCATTGAACTCGGTTGATGTGAATTCACCTCCGCGATCTGTTCTCAAAGTTCCAACCTTTTCTTTTAAATCTTTCTCAACCAAAGCTTTAAACCGCTTGAATACTTCGAACGCTTGATCCTTGGACTTCAAAAGATAACACCACATATAACGTGAGAAATCATCTACAATTAAGAACATGTACCTGCAGCCTCCCGGAGTAGCTGGCGTGATAGGACCACATAGATCGCCATGTAGTAGCTCGAGCGGTCTTGTGGCTCTAAAAAGTGCTTTCTTTGGGTACGGCTTCTCGGTTTGTTTTCCAATCAAACAACAGTCACATATGTTTGATGGATGATTAATCACGGGCATCCCATGAACCATATTTTTCGAACTCAGTCTCTTCAAAGAATCGAAATTTAAGTGCCCTAGACGGGCATGCCAAAGCCAAGATTCGTCATCAAGCTTAGAAAGTAAACATACTGGGGAACCAACCGTCAATTTGATCTTGTATAATCGGTTACTGGAGCGAAATACCTTTATTGACAGGTTTCTTGCTTTGTCATAAACGAGCAAGACATCATCTTCCATCACAACCTTGCAACCCGTCTCCGTAAGTTGCCCGAGACTAATTATGTTGGAACGCAGGCTCGGTATATAATAAACTTCCGTTAATATTTTATGTTCGCCAGTTTTGCTTACGAACAAAATCGAGCCTTTTCCTGCAATTTCAACACAAGAGTCATCACCGAAACGTACCTTACCGTTTACTCGCTCGTTTAGCTCTGAAAAGATTAATTTGTTCCCCGTCATGTGGTTTGAAGCTCCATTATCTAAATACCACAAGTTCTCCTCCATATGCTTGGATTCAAACTTCTTGGGAATCACTTTATCTTCATTTAAGTAAACCGTCTCACTTGTACATTCTAGCATAAAAAGATTTGGATCCAACTTTTCGGTTTCTGCTAAGTTTGCCTCTTGATTCTTCCTTCTTTCTGGACAGCTAGACGCGAAGTGACCCATCTGATCACATCTGAAACATTGAATTTCAGATTTATCTTTCTTTGGTCTCTGTCGGTTGTCAGTATTCTTTTGACCCGAGCCCTTTGCACCACGGTTCTGACCATTATCTCGGTTCTGACTCGTATCTCGCCCTTGACCCGAACCACGTCCACGACCCCAACTCCTATTATTATAACCTCCTCGCCCACGCCCCCCTGAGTTATTAGAGGATTTGTGACTAGAGGAACTTTCACCACCAGCGAACATCAATTTGCTCTGATTTTCGCCTGCAAATTCAATATTTTTAATTCTGTCTTCAAAAGTCTTTAGCCTCCCTATAGCTTCCTGAAACGTCATGGCTTTCAAATCTGCGAACTGCTCAATTGATGCGACAATTGGAACATACTTTGCTGGAACAGAGCCTAATAACTTTCTGGTTAGCTTTTTGTCGTCGTAGGTGGTTCCCAAACTGGCTGCCTTGGTAACCAACTGACTTATTCTGCCCGCGAAAGAATCAATTGTCTCTGTTTCTTTCATCTTCAAGGATTCGAACTCATTCTCCAGTTGCTCAATCTTTGCCTCTCGAACCCGTTCAACCCCAACATACCGTGTCTTCAATGCTTCCCAGATTTCATTTGCTTTCTGAAACTGAGCCACCTGAAACACGAGCTCTTCGGGTATTGCTTGAAGAAGTAGTGCTACCGCCATGTCATCCTTTTTGGCTTCTACCTGTTCTTCACCAAGTTCCAAAGCTTGCAATATTCCATGAACTCGAAAAACCGCCTTGATCCTAATTGCCCAGATGTTGTAATTAGTTGAAGTCAACATCGGACATTGTAAGCTTGTAGAAGCCGGATCCCTTGCTGTAACCGGTGGCGGTATGGAACCTTCACCACCAGCCATGTTTCTCCTCCTAGTTCGTTTGTAGGTAAGAGGAGTTAAGGGACGCTGATCCAGTCCTTTGAATTCAACAGCTTAGTTGGTTCTGAATACTGCTCTCAGAACCGAACCCCTTAGCTGCTTGTTCCAATAACTTCCAAAAAAGAAAACCCACTGAATTACTAAGGGCATGTTTGGCTAAGCTTTTTGAAACTAACTTATTGGCTTTTTGGAAAAGTCAGGATGGAGTGACTTTTTGGAAAAGTCACTTTTCCACTCACATACACCCTCATTGCCAAACATCATTTTGGAGCTTATGACTTTTTAAAAAGCCAATAAGTCAATAAGTTGTTTTAAAAAGCTTAGCCAAACATGCCCTAAAAAAAAAGCCCACGTGACCTGCTTCTAAAACACAAGCCTTCTTTGTGAAAAGCTTTACGACCTACGATGTTCTCTTTCACGCAGATCTTCTCTTCCAAGAACAACTCTGCTGCAATAAACTTTCACACTCCAATCGTTTAATTAAAGCCTTCGATGTCTACTGCCGCTGTTGCTTGCGATACCTTCTGCCACCGCTGGAGTTCCCTTGTCGGTACCTTCTACGCCAGAAAACCCTAATTAACAGTGTCGCCGGTTGCTGCCTCTTGCCGCCGCCGGTGTTCTTCCCGTCGGTTCCTTTGACGACGAAAAACAGGTTTGTTTTCCTCCGATTCAGTTGATGTCGAAGGTACAAACACAGTCGTTGGGATGTTGAACTGGCTCTGATACCAATTCAAGTCCCAATCGATTAATTAAACACACGAGTTTTAGGAATTAGCTCTCCTTTATTCAGAAAATTGGCTCAAAACTGAATATCACTCATAACCACAATAATCCCAGATGGATTGGTTATATAGTGGTAGAAATCCTAATTGAAACATGATCCTAATTCTAGTTAAACATAAACATCCTTTTCTATATCTAACTAAAAATAAGGAATTAGATAATTATCTCTAACTCTTATAATTATCTTCAATTAAGATTAACATTAAACACCCCTGCTCCTTTAGAGACGTTCACGTTTGGCCCGACCCATTAGCTCGGGTTCGGGTATTATGCGATACGGTCCAACATTGCATACCAGCTCAAACTGACCCAAAAATCTGTCAGTTATAATACAAGGCTTAACTAATCCCATATTTTTTTATACCAGAAACAAAAGTGAGAATGGGTGATGATGAACCAGTCAATGTGAAGGAGTATCAAGAACTGGCAAAACAGGCCCTTCCAAAAATGTATTATGACTTCTTTGCTGGCGGATCCGAGGATCAACACACACTCAAAGAAAATGTTGAAGCATTTAAACGAATTACGTAACACAATAACTTTATATTACATTACAGTTTTGTTATCAGTTATCACATATATTATCTTTATGACAACATTCTATAAACAGTCTTCGGCCGAGAATTCTTGTGGATGTGAGCAAAATAGACATCTCAACAACCATATTGGGTTACAAAACTTCGGCACCAATTATGATTGCTCCAACTTCTTTGCATCAGTTGGCACATCCTCAAGGTATAAGTGATAATATTCTTAAACTGATTGAGTATTTAATGAAAAAAAAACAAATAAAAACATTAAATTACATTAAAGTATTACTATGTGATTGCCTAAACAGGATAAAAGATCAGGTTCTAGAGTTTAAAAAGAATCATTTCATATAAATTTGTTTTTTTTTTTTTGGTTGTAAATTGTAACTTAGTAAAATATGCAAAAGAAAATTAGACGAAATTGTGTTAATCTGGTTGTGTCTGTGTCAACACGTGACATGTTGGGGTTCATGTGTATGACACGATTTACAACTATTATTTTGTGTGTTTGTGATTATTGATTGTATTTTTTTCAGGTGAGATCTTGACCGCCAAAGCAGCGGCTGCATGTAATGTTATAATGGTAATTTGATTGCTACAACTGCAGCTTACTAAATTTCTTGTGTTAGTTTATCTTATTTTTCTTTTTTCTGTTCTGCTGCAGGGGTTATCTTTCTCGTCTACATGCACAATTGAGGAAGTTGCTTCCAGTTGCAATGCTGTTCGATTCTTTCAGTTATATGTATGCAACTGTTACATTCCAAATCAAATTTTTAATATTTGTGTGAAACTTTATATTATTTTGCATTTGTTTTAATTAGGTGTACAAGAGACGTGACATATCGGCTTTAATGGTTAAAAGAGCTGAAGCAAATGGATTCAAAGCGATTCTTCTTACTGTTGATACTCCTAAAATGGGTCATAGGGAGGCTGATATCAAAAACAAGTAAAAACATCGCGTAAAATAGTTTTCTTTTGGTTAATACCATAAAAACCAATATATTTTTCATTTTGAGTTAAATGCCATTTTAGTCCCTGTGGTTTGGGCTATTTTGCCAGTTTAGTCCAAAGGTTTCATTTTTAACATGTGGGTCCAAAAAGGTTTCACCGTTGCCATTTTAGTCCACTGGGTTAACTCCACCCATTTTTTCTGTTAACGAGAAGACCAATTCGGTCATTTTATATGGCTGAATTACCCTTTTAGTTAACAGAATTACATACAAAATTACCGAATTGGCCTTCTCGTTAACAGAAAAAATGGATGAAATTAACCCAGTGGACTAAAATGGCAACTGTGAAACCTTTTTGGACCCACAGGTTAAAAATGAAACCTTTGGACTAAACTGGCAAAATGACCCAAACCACAGGGACTAAAATGACATTTAACTCTTTCATTTTTCATGAAAAAAAATCCACAACCTAATTTTGGTAGTTTAAAGTCTAAAAATACACGAATAAAATCATTGAACTAGTTTTTGTATATTAACGTCTCTAAACGTGTCTCCAATGCAGTAACTTCTTTAATGGATTGTTTAACTCTTCAGTTGATCAAAATAAGTTGGTATAAATTATTTTTTCGATTTTTTTAAGTTGAATGCCACTTTTTCAAGTTTTGACAAATTTAATAGCGAACAAAGCATCATTTAAAAAAAATACAAGTACGTGTATGAACAAAGCATCATTTAAAAAAATACAAGTACGTGTATTTTAGACAAGTTTAGAGACTTTAATATAAAAAAATATTTTGTGACTTTTTCATGTACTTTTTTATAAGTTGAGGGTCTTTAATATACCAAAATTATGTTGAGTAACTTTTTCGTGGCTTTTCATGGTATTGAACTTTTTTTTGATAATTTTAATTCTTTTTTATTTGATAAATAATTAATCTAGCAACATTTTATGTAGAATGATTGCACCCCAACTGAAGAATTTTGAAGGTCTTATGTCAACTACAGTTGATAATGCAAGTGAAGTGAAATCACTATCTTTTTGTTGGATTTTCGTTATGCATTTCTTTTAATGATCATTTACATGTGGTTTGTAGAGTGAGGGTTCAAATCTTGAAGCATTTACATCTAGCAGCCTTGATCCTTCTCTTTCTTGGAAGGTATAATAAAGAATTACTTTTGACATCTCCTTGTTCTTCTACAACCATTATAATTCAATCTATGAGTCTTGACACAAAGTGGAAGCAAATAAAAGAGAAAATAGTCTTAGAGGAAAACTCAATATGATATTCAACAACTAAAACATTACATCAAGCATTTTTACATAGATAAGAATATAATTCAAATTGCAAAATGATGAATGATGAATACTGGGTCCGACAGTTTGCCACGTTATCCGACCTGTCGAGATGTTTCCGTCATTTATTTATGGGCCCCGTAACTCCAGACGTAGCCTAAGTTATGCCCTTTTTAAGCTGGGCAGTTTGCCACACAATCCGGCCCATAGAGATGTTTTCGTCCATTACTTATGGGCCTCGTAAGTTATGCCCTTTTTAAGTTGAGTCCAAATATGAATCCGACTATTGGATTAGTTCGGTATTATAATATCCTTTATGGTTTGCTAGAAGTAGTTATAGCTGATTTGTTTTGCAGGATATTGCATGGTTAAAGTCCATTACACAATTGCCAATTTTGATAAAGGGTGTGCTCACTCGCGAGGATGGTAAAGACCGATTTAACCGGTTTCTCATCCCACCCAACCTTTTCATCTTGTCATCTCTAATCTTAGTATGTGTTTCTTGGCAGTCATTAAGGCTATGGAAATAGGAGTTGAAGGAATTATAGTATCTAATCATGGAGGTCGCCAGCTAGATTATGTACCAGCCGCCATTGATGCTCTTGAAGAAGTAATTATCCACATAACCATAATCACTTAACAAACCCAAATTCGCATATCACCATTTATTAAGAAAGTTATTGGGTTGCAGGTGGTCCTTGCAGTTCAAGGAAGAATACCAGTTCTCTTTGATGGGGGAATACGGCGAGGAACAGATGTATTCAAAGCTTTAGCTCTTGGTGCACAGGCTGTTATGGTAATTTCACCTACAAATGTTGCATAAAAACTTAAAACTTTTTTGTAATCCTTTTTAAAAAATTAATAAATGTTTACCCGGGGGAGTCCCGTTTCCCAAAAAAAAAAACTTAAAACTTTAGTGATTTCTTATAATTACAGGCGATGATACAACTAATATTGCAGGTTGGGCGACCAATTGTGTTTGGATTGGCGGCGAAGGGTGAGTATGGAGTTAAAAGAGTGATTGAAATGTTGAAGGATGAACTTGAGCTCACAATGGCTCTCTCTGGCTGCCCCACTCTCAATGATATTACCAGAAATCATGTCAGAACGCAGATCGATGATCGCCATTCTAGATTGTAGTTTCAGATAATCTTATCGAGAATCATTTGATAATAACATCCTGGATGAATAAATTGTTATAGATCCAATGCTGTTATGTTAATCTTATCGATCTCTGATAACATAAACATTAGACCATATCCGAAATCAACATTAAGATCAACCAAAAAGTGCCATAAAGATTTAACACATAATCTACACTATATGTCGGATGTCACAGAACATTGATACGCGAACATTAGACCTTATATTGTCCCAGGTTCAAGCATATATACATTTATCCTAAATACTACCCTCCATTAGACAAACTTGAGAAAATACAAATACAAAAAAAAAACATTAAAAAGCAAATCTGAAAAAAAAAACAGTAGAATTAGGGCTAGCTACTCTTATTAACACCCTGCATATCCATTGGTGAATTAGTCATACTACTCACAGAACCCATAGTCTGTGAGCTCAATTGCGGGCTTGCGGGACAAAGAGCCTCTTGATTACCTGCACTCATTGGTGGTTGGATCGCACCGGAACTCAACTGCGGACTCATAGGGGTTCGCTGGCTCATTTGTTGAGGGCTAGCCTGCTGTTGCTGCTGTGGTAGTCCCATTGATGGTGAACCAACCTGCTGAGGTGGCGAGAGAACCGCCTGTAACGGGGATGTTGATTCTTGCTGCTGCTGCTGCTGTTGCTGATGTGGCAACTGTTGCTGCTGCTGCTGATGTGGCAACTGTTGTTGCTGTTGTTGCATATGCATTTGCTGCTGCTGATGTGGCAATTGCTGCTGTTGCTGTTGTTGCTGATTCATATACACATTCATGCCAGATATCAACTTCGGTGGAGCCATAGCCGTCCGTTGCATTGGATTCATCGTGTTAGTGGTAGCCCGGTTCATACCGGGACCCAGCATCGAATAATTACTTGACCCTGGAAGCACCTGCCGATTCGCACCGGGGATCCCAGTGATATTACCAGACTGCCCCTGAGCCCCACCCAGTATACTTCTGTTCTGTACCATTCTAAGCTTCGCCGTCATCATTTGAGCCTGAGCTGGCGTTATCATCCCCGATCTAAGCTGCTGACTTATCACATTACTAATATTCGAAGCCTGGTTGTTCATATTCATATTCATATTAATCGGGTTCTGACCCATATTATTCCCCATTCCCGTAAGCACCCCCGTCATTGGCGGTGAAATTCCGCGATTACCCCCCATCATATTCCCCATCCCTTGAAGCCCAGCCATATTATTATTTCCCGTACTACCCCCCATTCCAACATTCCCGAGCCCCATCATCATTTTCCGCTGCATTTGTGGCTGTTGCTGTTGCTGTTGTTGCTGCTGTAACATTTGAAGTTGTAAGGGTGAACTTTTATTCAACATATGACCTAACTGTTGCATGTTTGAATTCTGTCCCATAACATTTAACTGTGATAACGAATTTGACGCAAGCATCATAGCTGACGATCTTTGAATCTGTTGTTGCATCAGTTGATTTTGTTGGAATGACGGTTGCGACTCTGGTTGCAGTGGCCGTGCTGGCGGCAATAACCCGCTGCCCTGAGGGATTTGCAACGGTTGTGAATTTGCAGGAGGATGCATTCTTGCACCTGATGAATTCACCGATGCGTTATTATTATTTGTTCCACTGTCAGTCGGTTTTGCAATTTCATTAGATGTCTGGCCGGAAACCGTTTCTAGCATTTCAGTATTTGGAGATAAAACTCCAGATGTGTTATTGTTTTGTTGATCACCGGAAGATCGAACGGTATTGGTTGGTTTTGGTTGAAGATGATCGCCTTCAACATGATAACCTTCACGTGATATCTGCATAGACAGATTATAATATATTTCATTATTCCATACACATTGAAAGCGTAAAAGTATAATATTCTGAAATTAGTAAGTTCATTTTTTATGGCCGTACCAGTGTGCAAAACTGAGCTGCAAGCAAGTCTGCAACATGCTGTAACACCAAGTCGAGTCACAAGTCAGAAATACAGTAATTGTTAAATTTAAGTGTATATAAATAAATAAGAGTAAAATGCCGTTTTCGTCCCAGAGGTTTGGCCAGTTTTGCTACTTACGTCCAAATGTTTGTTTTTTCGCATCTGGATCCAAAAGATTTGAAATCATACCATTTTCACCCAGCTCGCTAACTCAATCCACTTTTCTCCGTTAAGTCAAGGGTATTACCGTCTATTTTGTTAACTTAATGGGCAATTCGGTCTTTTTCACTTTATGTAAAAAAAAACAAATACGCCTGGAAAAAAAAACCCAAATTGCCCTTTAAGTTAACAAAAAAGATGGAAATACCCCAAACTTTAACAGAGAAAAATGGATGGAATTAACGAGCTGGATGAAAATGGCAAGATTTCAAACCTTTTGGATCTAGATGCGGAAAAACAAACCTTTGGACGAAAGTCGCAAAACTGGCCAAACCTCAGGGACAAAAACGGCATTTTACTCTTTCATAAATTTTATGTGAATGTAAATAAATAATAAATAAATAAACTCAACGGTATTTGGAAGTGTAGGAAGGCATTCTTCTGAAGCTAAGTAATCACAGTCATCTAATTCTCCATAGTGCATAGCAACAGTGCCGTCATCTCGTTTCTCTGACAATATCATTCTAGTTCTTACTTTTGGCACAACGGTGAACCCGTTTCCTGAAAGAAAAGTCAACGATAAATGATCGGGAAAAGACAAAAGTCATCATTCCCATAAACTAAAGTTTTTTTAGTATACAAACCTTGGAGTACACGTTCTGTCTGCACGAAATTCAAAACCCGGGTCTTGCAAACATTCATGCTCCCTCCGACAAGAGATTTAGACAGGGGCATTTTACAGTCTTCATCTTTAGGGTTTTCGGTATTGAGATCATTAAGAAGATGATGATTCAACTGTTGAGTAGAAAACGCCATATTCGTACTGTATTCGTCAACCTTATTCTTTTTCAAGTTTAACTGATACCTGCAATAATTTTGTTTTTAAGTAAATAAATCATTCTAATTTCTAAATACTGCAACTTAAGTTTTTTTTTAAAAGTAAATAAATCATTCTAATTTCTAAATACTGCAACTTAAGTTAATTTTCTTATACCTGACGGTCAATGCTTCGATTTTAGCAAATCTATCACGCATGCTTTTATCAGCCTCTTTTCCAACAAGAGGACTGGCGGCATTAAAGGGCCCGGGCCCACTAATGTTACCTACACTAGCAGGCGAACCGACCCCACTCATAGTAGCAGAGGTTTTCGGGAGAGAATTTGATCTCCTAGCTGCCGCTTGAGCGTTAGACGTCAACGATCCGGCCCCACCAGCTATCGAAACTGAGGTGACCGCTGACTTGTCCCTTTGAGATGATCCCATCGGTGCACCGTACTGTCCACCGTGGGACCCACTGGAAAATTCACCTGATTTTGACGACAACGGAGATTGAGGCAACGCCCCAGAAGATACACGTGGACTTTGTGCGGATTTTCTTCTTTGAAACTGTTCCTCTTTTCTTGAATTATCCATTGTGTTGTTGTTCCATGGAGTTGGCGGGAAATTGGATCGTGCGAACTGCTGAGTCAGCCTCTGTTGTTGCTGGATCCGTGGGTCAACATCTGAATCCACCATATGCATATTTCGATTTAACTCAGGGTCAACAGGCTCTTGTTTTAAATTGTATCTCATTCCGGATTGACCCATTGTAAACTGTTCCTGATTGAAGCTTCCGTCAAAAGGATACTTTTGTATTCCCGCAGCATTATATGGTAACTGCATCCCTCTCCCAATCGATTGCTGATTCTGCTGATGCTGCATCAGTGAATTCAATCCGTCCATTTGTTGTTGACTTCCATCTTGAATTTGACCCATTGAATTTGACCTAGCTCTTTTAGTCAAACCGGTCATAGGAGACAACGGACCATCTTGGTTTTCCCTCTTACCCATATTCGTATTCATACCGTCGGGATACGAATTCATCATGTCTTGCACAGGCCCCGGTCCATGATCCTGCATAACTCTAGTGTTTCCAGCCCCGATTTGATATTTTGATTGATAAGCTACGTTTTGGGTAGTCAAATTCACAAGATCAGTCGGCTGCATCATCAGGCTTGAACTTGGATTTTCCGAGACCCGGTCCATGCAAACTTTTTTCCCGTGGACCGAATTGTCTGGTCCCGCCATCTGCCTCAACCTCTTCCGTCTAAGTTCCCGTATATTCAAGTTTAGCTGCAATAAAGCAAAATTAGAAATAAAAAAAAAGTAAAATGTCATTTTCGTCCCTGAGGTGTGGCCAGTTTTGCGACTTTCGTCCAAAGCTTTGTTTTTCCGCATCTGGATCAAAAGGTTTGAAATTTTGCCATTTTCATCCTTTTCGTTAACTCCATCCTTTTCCTCTGTTGAGTCAGGGTATTTCCGTCTTTTTGTTAACTTAAAGGGCAATTCAGTCTTTTTCAGGGGTATTCGGTCTTTTTACATAAAGTGAAAAAGACCGAATTGCCCTTTAAGTTAACAAAAAAGATGAAAATACCCCTGATTTAGCGGAGAAAAATGGATGGAGTTAACATGCCAGATGAAAATGACAAGATTCCAAACCTTTTGGATGCAGATGCGAAAAAACAAACCTTTGAACGAAAGTCGCAAAACTGGCCAAACCTCAGGGATGAAAATGACATTTTACTCTAGAAAAAAATAAAAATAAAAAGAGATCAGCCGCATCAACATGATCATTAAGAAATTTAAAAGACTTACATTTGTGCAAGTTGGGGGCCTGCAGAGTCGGTCTAAATTGGGAGTCGGGTCGATATCTAGCTTCGGATGTAGGGCTATCAAAATGCGGGCTTCTGCTTCCTACATGCCCAAAAAAATCAAATGTCAGATTGTAGTATATTACCATATTTTCATTTGATTATTACCATATTAAATAATGCTGCTCACCATCAAATCACCATAAGTCCAAGAACTATCGGAAATCAGAGGGATGTCCTTAACCACGTTCTCTAATGACATTTTAAGACGTACTTTGGTAGTAATAGGGGATGAAGAATCTGCAGAAGAACCGTTAACTCTGGGTTCAGAAGCACAATTTCTATAATCTCGCACCTGCAATATTGCCACGTCAGAAAGGATATACGTGTCTTAATTTCGATTCTAATTAATGTGGTTACTTACCTCGCAAGCAACCGCTCCGTTAATATATTTGCATGGTATATCATCCAAGAAATCAGCAGGTAACAGGCCACGCTCAATAGCCTACAAGTACCAATAAAATAATAATTGAATATCTAACTGAGAATGATTTAGGAGGTTGTATCAAAAAATAGACTTTGGGTAATCTTTTAACCCGTTCGACCCATTCCCTTTTGGCTAAACCTTTTTACTCATTTGACTCATTTGAGATATGTATAAATTAAAAAGAAAAACTAAACCCAACCCAAGTTAACCAATTCATAAGTAAATGGGTTGAAATTGTCACCTCTAGATACAAGTATAAAGATTAACAATTACCAAGAATAGGCTCTCTGATGTCCGATCATACGGGTGCAAGAACTTTGGATCATCTTGTACTGCAATCCGATTCTGAAAGTGTGTACAAAGGAGTTAGTTGAAACTTGAAATGGAAGCAAAAAAAATTGACATGATGTTGTAACAAACCTCAGAAGGGTTTCCGATCGAATATCCATCAGGAAAGAGGTTTATGAAGAAAGAAATATCAGCATCTGACGAAAACAAAATGGAAAATATGAAGATAGCAATCCAAGAATCCAAACAGCCCCAAAAGGCATGCAGATGTGAGATGTATGAAAGTTAATGTTCTTAAGCAAGATACCTGATATTTCAGAATCATCTTTGCCATTCTCAGCAACATCAACCTACAGGATCAGATTACAATCATTACATTAAGAAAGTTGTATAACTTGTATTAAACACATAGTTGTTAAAAGCGATCGTCTCTGGCGCCTAGGCGCATTTTCCAGGCAAGGCAAGCAACTGCGCTATAATTCTGCAAGTGAAGGTTCAGCCGCAGATTCCGGCGAGTTTCTGGCCAAATTCTATAAATTCCGGCAAGATCCCGACCAGATTTCTACATTTATCTAAGGAAAACTACTTTTCTACACTCATACACTAATACTTTAGAACTTTTGGTACTAATTAGATGATATTAAATGTTATATAATAGCATATGTTTATTTTATTTGAAGATTAGTATTAAAATTCTAATACATAATCTATTTTTAATTTTTTTCATTGTGCGCTTTTTTTCTCAAGCCCTAGCTTTTTTTGCGCCTTGCGTCTAGGCAGCAAGTGAGGCCTACGCGCCTAGCGCCTTTGATAACTATGACTAAACACATTGTACCAACAAGTTAAAGAGTGTAACATCTTAATCTAACCATAAGCAAAGATCCTATCTTTCCAAAACCCTAATTTAAGTTGCCTCACAATTTTTTAAAAGTACATTACTACATACACTAGTAAACAAGCCAATTAAGTTAAAATTTTATTTTTAAAGACAATTTTCACTAAGTTTCAATAAATACCTAATTATTCGTATGTGTTCCCTATAATCATCTGCAAATCTACACGATTTCCATCAAAAAGTTCCCGTAATCTTTAATTTCGTCACAAAAATGTGTTGTCCTGTTCTAGGGTGGAATTTATTGGTTACAAACTACATTTGATTTGAGCAATTTATGCATCAGATTGACATAAGATCCAACTTAGGATGAAGAGAGCTCCTTTTTAACAACAGAACCAAAAAGGCAATGTGTCAAATTGCAGAAACGAACACTTGATTTAATCCATTTACCAACAATTATACAAGACGAAAGTGAAGGAGATCCTATCTTTCCATATCCCTAATTCAAGTGGCCTCACAACTATTTTTTAGAAGTACATGACTACATTCCTACACACACTAATAAACAAGCCAATTGAGTTTGCCTCACTTCTTAAAAACAACATTCACTAAGTTTCTATAAATACTTCTGTTTCCCCTATAAATCATCTGCAAATCTACACAATATCCCTCAAAAAGTTCCCGTACATTAATTTTGTAAGAAATGTGGTGTCATGTCCTAGGGTGAAATCAATTGGCTACAAAATACAAACTAGATTTGATCTGAGACATTGCAGAAACCAACACTAACAAGTAACAAGCCAATTGAGTTAATTTCACTAGGTTTCTGTAAATACCTAATTCTTTTGTGGTCTCTATAAATCCTCTGCAAATATACACAATTTCCCTCAAAAAGTTCATAATCTTTAATTTTGTTAGATAAATGGAATGTCCTGTTCTAGGGTGAGATAAATTGGTTACAAACAAGATTTGATTTAAGCAATATATAGATAAGATTAATATACGATCCAACTAGGGATGAAGAGAGCTCGTGAAAATGCATTGAATTGCAGAAACAAACACTTGATTCAACCCATTTACAAACAACTAGACAAGACAAAAGGGAAGGAGATCCTATCTTTCCAAAACCCTAATTCAAGTAGCCTCACAGTTATTTTTCAATAGTACATTACTGCATACACTAGTAAACAAGCCAACTGAGTTTAGCTCGCTTCTTAAAGACAATTTACACCAAGTTACTGTAAATCATAGTTGTTAAAAAGCCATCGCCTCTTGCGCCTAGGCCCATTTTCCAGGCGAGGCAACAGCGCTTTAAGTCAACACAATTGCGCTTTAATTCTTCAGGTGATGGTTCAGGCGCACATTCCGACGAGATTCCTAGACTTCGGAGAGTTTCCAGCCAAATTCTCTAAATTCCGGCAAGATTCCAACCAGATTTCTACTTTTATCTTAAGAAAAACTACTTTTCTACACTAATACACCAATATTTTAGAACTCTTGGAACTAGATAGATGATATTAAATGTTATATCATAGCTTTTGTTTATTTTATTTGAAGAATAGTATTATTTATCTAACACCTTATAGATTTTTTTTTATTTTCATTGCCCACTTTTTTTCTCAGCCCCTTGCTTTTTTTTGCGCTTTGCCGGCCCCAGGCAAGGCGGCGAGGCCTATGCGCATTGAGTGCGCCTAGCGCCTTTGATAACTATGCTGTAAATACCTAATTCTTCTGTGTTCCATAAAAAATCATCTGCACATCTACACGATTTCCCTCAGAAAGTCCCCCTAATCATTAATTTTGTTGGATAAATGTGGTGTCCTGCCCTAGGGTGAAATCAACTGGTTACAAACTACATTTGATTCGAGCAACTTATGCATAAGATTCAACTTAGGATGAAGAGAACTCACTTTTAACAACAGAAACGAAGACGCAATGCGTCGAAGTTCGAACCACACAACACTCGATCTAATCCATTTATCAACAATTAGACAAGACAAAACTGGATAAGATCTAATCTTTCCAAAACCCTAATTCAAGTGGCCTCACATTTTTTTTAAATTACATCACCACACACACCAGTAAACAAGCCAACTGAGTTTACTTCACTTGTTAAACACAATTTTCATTAACTCTCATCAAATACTAATAATTCTTCAAATTCGCTATAAAATCATCTACAAATCTACACAATTTTGTTAGAAAAATGTGGTGTCATCATGTCCTAGGGTAAAATCAATCGGTTACAAACTAGATTTGATCTGAGCAATTTATCCATCAGATTTAACAACAGGACGTCAATAAACACTCGAATAAATGAATTTAGGAAGAATTAGAAGAGACAAAAGAGAAGGAATAGGTACCGAGGGTTTGGTGGTGAGAGTTTGAGGAGGAGCGTCGACGTCGTCGTTGTTGTTTTGTGGAAGATCAGGTTTAGGTTTGGGGCGAAAACGAGTACCCTTCTTCGAGACCTTGAAGGAGACCCCCATTGTCATTCACTCTGAGAATCAATCTGATGGATGGAGTTTGAATTGCATATAACAGAACCACTGTGATTGTTTGTGATTCTTGATTTTGGTTTAGTTTTTACCCTAACTTTTACCGCGTGTGACTGAAACCTATACACATTGAGCGACCACCAATACTGAAGTGTGACGTGTTAATTCGAAAAAATTAGATTAGAGTAAACTTCTGTTTTGCTCCCTGTGGTTTGGTCACTTTAACGGTTTTGCCCCAAACCTTTAAAAATAGCCATTTTACTCCCTGATGTTTCGGTTTTGTTGCCAGTTTGCTCCTTGCGGGGAGCAAAATGGAAAAACAAACAGTTTGGATTGAGTTAGAGGCGGGGAGCAAACTGACAACAAAATCGAAACATCAGGGAGTAAAATGGCTATTTTTAAAGGTTTTGAGCAAAACCGTTAAAATGACCAAACCACATGGAGCAAAACGGAAGTTTACTCATTAGATTAAAACGTAAAACATAAAAAAAAAATAAAAAATAACTAAGTCGATCTAGGATATGTGCGTTGCAACGAACCTGTCAAACAGAAAAAAAAATAGACGTAATAACGTTGATCCATACTCACACGTTGTGTTGTGTTAACTCGCAAAATTTAAAACGAGGTGTAAAAACGTTAAACCACACGCGTACGTTGTGTCGTGTTAACTCACAAATCTTAGAACGAAACGTTATAAAAATTTGCGAAAGATGAAAAGTATATGGGGCCAAAGTTCAAAGTAAAAAGGTTGTGAGGTTAAGTTGCAAAATATGAAACGTTTTGGGTTAAAAGTAAAAATTCAATTTAAAAAAAAACACCTTAAGCATGAGGTACAACACCATTATACATAATCCGTATCCGAAAATCCAATCCGAATTATCCGATATCCGAATCCGAAATATCTGAAATTTAGGATGTCCAAAATCCGGATATCCGAATTTTCGGATTCGGATAGTGATTTTAAAAATTTTCGGATATTTCGGATATCCGAAATATCCGAAAATTTTATTTTATTTTTTTCAGATATCCGAATATCCGAAAATATCCGAAGTATCCGAAACTATCCGAAAAGTATCAGAAAATATCCAAAATATCTGAAAAATATTCGAAAACTTATATTCGGATATCCGAAACTATCTGAAATATTCGATCCTGAATATAAAATTAATAATAAAAAATAAAAATTAAATAAAAATCGGATATTCGGATATCCGATTCACTATCCGATCTCCGAATTTCGGATACGGATTCAGATAGTGAAATCTTGTATCCGAAAATTTCGGATATCCGGTTTTGAACACCCCTGCCTGCCACACCCATCACCACCATTGTGGATGATTTTGTGAAATTTAAACGCATCTGCAGCCCCCACCTGCCACCCCCCCCCCCCCCCATCACCACCGTTAAATCCCCATGCATCTACAACCTCACATTCCATACCCTCTCTTTCTCTCTCTAGCACAGTTGAAAGATGATTTTGTGAAATTTGAGCGATCTAAGATGATGAAGGCGAAGCCAAAAGAGTTGCAGAAGAAGATGATGTTGCTGGTCTAATGGGTGCTGCCATTTTGAGGTAAAATTGTACTGTGTGTGTATGAATGAATGTGAAAGATGAGAGAATGATAATTTGATGAGTTGTGTGCTAATTTTGCATTTGAGTGTTTGGATAATATCACATTTGATCTGTCACCGTTTTAAATCTGAGTGTTTGGGTGTGTGTGAAATTGGGGGTGATGAGGACCTGAAATTAGGGCTAATTGAAGAAGACTAAATTGGGATTGAATGATCTACAGGTGGTCAGGGGAGTAAGAAATGACATATCCACCCTCATGTGACTTGCATATGGTCACATTTAACTGAAACAAATAAACTAGGTTAAGCTTAAAGGATAGAATGTGTTGGATTTTAAAACATAAAGTATAAAACTCATCAAATTTAAATACAAAGGACACCGCCTGAAAATGAGTATAAAGATAAAGGACAAAACTTGCAATTCACTCTTTTTATTAAGTAGAGTTTAAACCTTTTTTTTATCTTAGGTGCAAGTATTAATACACATGTTGTATACCTGTAAAACTAAAGCCTGTTTTAATATTGTTTCTTTACTTTTCTTTCTCTCTCCCTTTCTCTCTGATTTTTCTCTAGTTCTTTCTCTTTCTTAGTTTTCTCTGATTTCTCTCTATTTTAATATTGTTTCTTTAGCACCATGGTGGCCGGTCACTCTTCAACTTCTCTTTCCCTACCACCCCCCCCCTCTCTAACTCTCGAACCAAAGTACGAACCGCCGCCAACAACTCTCACCCACCACAGCCTTCTGCTCACCCGTTGCCACCTGAAATAGCCGACACCAACAATTCCTGTAACTCCCACCTGGACCAGAACGTGAGTGGTGGTAATGAAGAATCTTTTGGACTAAAATGGGTATTTGTGTCAAACCACAGGGACTAAATTTGAAGTTTACTCAAAGTAGTCATTCAATCGTGTGTAACTCACTAGTCGGAAAATAATTTAGTAAATATGTATGGGTTTTTTATTATATTTTTAATCACTCTATTATACTTCCTTTTATTTTATTTTTATTCAATAGACATGTCAAACAGATTCTGCAAGCCAAAGGCATTGGCATGATTTTCAGCCTTATTGCTACAAAATTTAGTGGGAAAGAGTATGCTTGTATTAATGACAAAGGTTTGCCCTTGGTTGCCCAAGGAAAAAAAGAAAAGTTTTTAAAACTTCCCTTAAAGGAGTAGACGGAAACTAATAATTTGTAAGTAAAAGGAAAGGAAGGGAGATTGAGGTGGAGTTAGAAGTGATCTCAGAGATCTTGTGTGTCGAATGTTGATCCCGAAGGGTTATACATATAAAGGGTTCTTCAATTTTCCCTCTTATTGGGCCTTCTAGTGTTATACTAAAAGTGGATGGGCTACAAACTCCTTTCGGATGCTAGAAGTCTCGGACCCCCCCCCCCATCTTTTCCTAATCGGGTAACCCTTTGACTTGCTTTCTCTAATGCACAATGTGCTGTTTTGTCTTCACCTTTTCACTAGGCTTTGAATTGCAGGTTCAAGACCACATTAATTGTCATGTCGTTCCTTGCTTCTGAAGATTACCGGGAGAGGTCAGTCAAACGACTCAAACCCCTCCTCAAGTTCTTCTTGAATATTTGCCTTCCTGCTCGTGGGAAGGGCGAGTTATCATTTCCTTCTCTAGTGGGGGAAATGGCTTTCAGCCTACCCCTTTCTTTAGCCCTTTAATTTGAACTGTTGATTGACCTTGTTCATCATTGGGTTGAACTCCAACTGTTGGGCTTTAACATGTGTCTTACTTTATTGTTGTAGGGGCATCATTGCTTAGGTGCCGTCAGCGAGGCTTCCCTTCTAATGTCAATCATTAAGCGTCATCGCTACTCCCATCGGTTACCACATTTCAAACTTAAATCCTATAGTTCCTTCATTTTCATATTTAAACTATCACATTTCACTCCAAGCCAAGTTAGTTCTCTCATCCTTTCTCCATTTTTCTTCTCTTGATCTTTTACAAAGTCTGGATTGGAAGAACATGAGTATCAAATTCCCATGCATGACCAGTTCTTATCTCCGATCACCAATTTCTCTACCCCATCGTTGAGGAGCGCATCGGTGAAGGGCTCGATCCCAAACTGCCTAAGAAAAAGATATCGATCAATAAACCGTCGGTCGGCTGCTTTGGTCTTTAAACCAAGTATTTTAAATTCTCGAACGTGTGTCTTCCTTACATTACCACCATGTATGTGACATTGTCATCATCTTGTGGTCTTCCTGTTTTTGCTTTTAGTTTATCAACTTGTAAATGAACAACTTTCAAGTTAATATAACAGATTTAACGAATTAGGATCAAATACAAAGGATAACATAAATAAGAAGGGTAAGAAGGATTCTAGTCCATTGATCTTAGATTTGGAGGATTGAGATTAATTTTAGGGAAAAGAAAATAATTAAAGGGCATAAAGGGAAGAGTAAATTTCCAAAATCGTCCCTGAGGTTTGGTCAGGTTTGCCATTTTTATCCAAAACAACTTTTTGTACCTTATAGTCCTTCACTTCAGAAATAGTAACCACACTGTGTGACAGGTTGTTCCAACTGGCATACTTACCGTCGTATCGGGTCATGGTATGCGAGTTCTTGGCATTGTTCGACTTCGTTCCCAAACCTGCCGACCAACCAGAGGAGGATGAGAGCCCCGAGCACACATGGGTCGAGGTTAGTTTTCTATTTGGGGGGAGTGGCATGAGATGTTTTTTAGAGAGTTAGTCATGCACAAAGGCATTTTTACGTTGGAGGAGACATACACCCCCTTCTACACTGAGACCGTGCACAGTTACCCCGAACGAAACTTGTCAGATTATGGCAAGTGATCGGTTGGGGTCGCTTTAGCCAGTCGAAGTCGAGGGTTTTACATATCATAGACGCCCTGTTTCGTTACCTGCACAGGCTTATTGCCACATCTACTGCACCGTGCGAGCAGAGTCGTGAGTGGTGCAATCAGGGGGATCTTTTTTATATGTTTTTTCTTATATAGGGGGAGTCGTGCACCCTCCATCACTGCCTCGCCCAGTGGTTTGTGGCGGCGCACCACAAGCAGGATTGGTCTTTGTTGTACGGGGGCGTACATCATGCGTATTGCCCACTCGTTGGGGCTCGTCCCCTAGGAGGACCCACTATTCACCGAGGGGGGCACGATTGTGCCGACCAGGTTGACACGACAGACGTGATCGGCACGCACATCACGCATGACTTCCCTGGGCTCACCCTTCGGTTTATAGGAGAGGACCACCAGCTTTTTTGTCCCCGCCGACCTCCCAGACGAGTTACCAGAGGAGCTGCCCCCCTGGCAGTTGGTGATGCCGACGACAATGACGATGACGCCGATGGTGACGACGCTCACCCACCATCACCGCAGCCGCAACCACATGGGGTGCCTCACACGTTCTGTACGACCAGCTCCCACCAGCTGTAGCGCATGCGTCACAACAGATGGAGGGTCGACTGCGGGCGCGGATCGACGCCCATCATGCCCGTACTGAGGCCTTTCTCATGCGGGCGATCCAGGGCAATATACATGCGATTATCGAGCGTGGTCGAACCCATTGCCGATACCAACAATGTTGCCTCGCCCTGGACAAGATTCGGGGGCAGTCAGGCTCCACTCAGGATCCGGGGCCATCTGGCGCGACTCAGGAGCGTCAGGACGCGGATCCAGCGATCTAGGATTGTTATACTTTTTTTGTATTTTGATTGTTTATGTATTTTGGACGATGTCATGTATATATACAAACTTATTATATAGTTAAATTTGCAGCTTCAGTTTATTTATATTTTTGATTGTTTATTTTAAATCTTTAGATTGGTTGCTTGGTTACGTATAATGTATAATGTATAATGTTATCACACGTCGTCAATACTTCACCATAAAAAATAATACAAAATACAACATGATACGGTACAAGGATGATACGATATAATACGACACGTCACAATAAAATATAACAAAGTTAAAAATGTGATACGATACGTCACGATACGCTATAATACGTCATGATAAAATATAACAAAGTTAAAAGTGTGATACGATATGCTATAATAAGCACTATAAAATGTTAAAAGGTTTAAAATGTGATACAATACGCTATAATATGATACATAACGATAAAAATATAATAAAAATTATAAAACCCATTAAAACACCAATAACCAAACCCAACCCAACACATCAAAATTCAACCTCAAAAAAATCAGGACTACAATATGGATCGTATAGGCCTATTATAGCGTATAAAAATTCAATCTTAAAAACTAATAATGAAATCGCTGGATCAAAAGCCCAAGTGAATAAATCTTGGATTGGTGGTGGCGTACCGGTGGTGGCGACCCAGTGATGACTAATACCGGTGGTGGCTAAGATCGGTGGTGGCAACACAGCGATGCTGATGATTATTTCAGAGTTACGATCTGGTTTGTCAGCCGAGTTAAGATCCGCACTTTTTCACATCCAGGTAGTGGTGCACAAAAAACCCGAACCCGGACCCGGAAAAAAAAATCCGGAACCGGGTATTGTAAAAACCGGGTTTTCTATACCCGAACCCGACCCTACCCGTAGGGTAGGAACCGGGACCGGGTATGCATATTTGATCTAAAACCCGAACCCGGAACCGGGTTTTTTTATACCCGGTTTATACCCGAAACCCAGTTTTTATAATACCCGAAACCCGGTTTTTATACCCGAATTATGTATGCACTTTGATGTAATCTTGTTTAATTATTAGGTTTCTAATGATATTTGCCACCGCTGCTTAATTGTTTAGTATATTTCATTACAAGTGGAAACAAATATTGTAACGCCCCGCGTTTTCATACTTTATATATTTAGAAACCATCGTTTGTAAAGCTATTTTTGGAAACTTTGTTTTCTTGTAATCATTCTTCCTTTGTAATTGTTGAGAAACCGAGACTTGGATCATTAACGAAACTCGTATTTTGTTACAAATATGTTGTACACACTTTATATATGCTCGTATGTTTGAATTGGTGAATCAATCGGTGTTTAATTGTTATTCTTGGAAACTAAGTGCTAAACTTGTAATTAATCTAAACATATGCATAAAACGTGTTTTGAACGAGAACGACACTTGATTTTGATACTCATGCGTTTAATTATACTTGGTTTATACTCCTCACACTTGGATTTATCTTAAACTATGATTTTGTGACAAGAATGGTCCTTAAAAGCCCTAAATTCACCAAATAAACAACTATAGGGGCTAATCTGTCATTTTTTAAAATTTATGTCGAATAACAAACCCCGGGCGGCCCGCCTGGACTTACCCTTATACCTCAAGCGGGCCGCATGGCCCTCTGTTTCACAGAAAACACTTCAGCTCGCGACCAGATTCATTTTTGAGCGGGATAACCTTGTTTAAACCGAGTTTTGGCCTTAATTATCCCCCCAAAACAACCCTAATCACTCCCCTATAAGTACCCAAGGTCCTCCAAGCACTTGAACACTTTCAACACTCTCAAACCTCTCCTAAACACTCTCAAGTTCTTGCAAGAAGCTGCATTTTCGGACAGATTCATATACCTTTACAAAAAGTGAGCATAACTTGCTCATTTCTCAACGAAATTGCTTGATTCTTCTTCCTACTTGCTTGGATAATCATAGGGCATGATTCCTTGACTTCTCCTTGGAGAAATCAGACCTGTAAATACCCCGAAATGATCCAAAAACTTTATGTTTTGTTTTATGTTCTTCAAAAACTTGTTTAAACTTATCCAACTTGTGTCTAACACATCTCATACCTATGTCCCAATGCTTACAACCTCCCTTATGGTTGGTTAGGCTTAAAAACAAGGTTGAGACACTTGAAATCAGAGGATTAAAACCTCAAATACTTTCTGTTTTGTTAGGGTGTTTTGACCCACAAGTCATGTTCGAGCTAGTTCTTGATGTAGAGTGATTATGGAACAACTTGGGTTGTTACAAACATACAATCCTCACATGATTTGATGATTTCTCTTAGTTAGATTGTTTATATTATACTAATCCTAGTTCGTGACCCTCCTTGGTTGTTCTTACATCAAGAGAAGTGGTGAACATTCAAGGGGTTCCTAAATGGAAGCTTGTCTTCCTACCCCATACATGACATCTATGAACAACTTGAGGTGCCTAAATGAAGATCTTAATCTTCTACCTCCTACTTGAATTATTGGACTAAATAATATGTAATACTTAACCTAGATATATATATACACTCATTCGAACCTTTGATGTTGAACTTGTGTTTATATGTTAAAGTAGTAGAACATCATCTAAGGCCTAAACCTTGTTGTGATTCTTATGGGTGTTCAACTCATGAAAACATTATCATAACCCTTGTGGTTACCAAGTGTCATACAAGTGTTAAGTGTTGAAGATGATTATTTTCCCATGTTATTCTCATATCTTATTTTTATGTTGTTTTAAATACCGAATCTCGATTCTAAGCATACTTGAACTTTAACTCTTACACATTCAATCTTTTAACCTCATCAACTCGTCAGTAATTGGATAATCGGAAAGCATATGAAAACTTTGTGAGTATACTCGTATTTCCCCCTTTTACTTTTACCACTTTTGGGGTGTAACATGTTTACTTATCAACAACTTACACATGAACATTTTGCTTAAACACATGAACATTCCTATTAACATGCTTGTATACGTGATGGCTTGATACTTTAAACTTGGGTGATTCTTATGTGTTGAACTTATCATTAACTTCGTACGAGCCAAACCGTGACATATGTAGCGCTATAGGATTAACGACCCGCCCGTAAACTTGAGGTAATGTCATGAGCCTGTTGCGTTTCCTTGGTTTGATCTGTTAGACACATGCCAAATTTATTGTTTATCTTGAATCACATGCTTGCTATGAGGAATTGTTCGAAACTTATCTTTTGCTATGTATGTACCAAACTTGTATACTCGCCTTTGCTTTTGCATTGAACTTTATTTTAAACATGTTACAGGTTGAGGATGATGATGCTATGAAATGAAGTAGCGTTGATGCCTAGATACACATATAGACGTTTAGGTCAAATACATTGTATAAATGTCATAATTGTTGTCGTATTGTTTTTCTTGTATTTAACATGTTGTATTTCAACTTTCATGTATTGTAACATTTATTTATGAAAGAAATCAATTTAGCTTTAATTCTATTGTCACAATTAGCGTTATGATGTCTCGAGCAATCTTCACACTTCGTCTCATCCCGATGTTTCCGCCATTGGTTGGGGTGTGACAGATTGGTATCAGAGCCATAACTATAGGGAATTAGGAAAAGTAGGAATGCTTTTACCTAGTCTATAGTTTTAGAGCCTTATTCGTATGTTTGCTTGAACTACTACATGATACCTTATTTGTTTCTTGTTTATGCTATTTTAGACATATGTAGCACTAGTGAGAAATATTCAACACGTTATTCTTATGCATTAATGCTTGTCTTATTATGTGTTAATACTTGTTTCATTGCTCGATTCTTTACGTGTTACTCTAAACATATTTCTCTATGTGTTAATACATGTTTTATCATTTCGTTATCCAAACACCATTCTTGATATGCTCCCTTATGTGTTTATACTTGTTCATGTATTTCCTTGTCATACACTTCCCTCATGCATTTTACTCGATTATTCTAAATCCGACAACACTCATATTACAAAAAATGAGACGACTACACCAAAATAGGCGTGAAACCCACAATTTGGTGAATGACTCTCGATCCTTCTACTTTTCTTTCTTACACGAAATTCACCACCAAGTTAGGAGTGAAATCCACACCTTGATGGAGAAATTCAAATTTCAAATTCTAGTGGACCCTCGCCAAAGTTTCGAAATTAACTTTTGACCCGACGAGTACCAACCACACTTAGGATACTAAATCGCCAAGTTAGGGGTGAAACCCGCACCTTGTCGACTAGTTCCACTCCTTGATTTTCATTAATCCCGCCAAGTCTCGAAATTTCAATTGAATTGGGGACATGTAGTAACTGGAAATGTAAATACCGTCAACCGACTTGTCGGCGAGAGTGTTTCACCTATTAGGCCAAAGCATGCTCCTCAAGTTCGAAAGACCTTTCGACTACTTTGGTTAGTCAAAGGTTCCGTTTTGGAACCATCCGAATTTTAATCAAACGTGTTTTACTATTTATTTTACGCGATGCAATCTTTCAAATTCGAATTTACTTTCGATATTTTCTCCTCACACACACAACATATTGAATCTTTTCCATACATTTATACATATGCATGATTTCATGTAATTTAAATTCATATTCATGTAATTGTGACGACAAGTGGAGACATATCCTCGAGATAGGAGTGATTTCCTTACCTTGACGATTAACTCCACTCCATTTTTTTTTAAAACGACCTCACCAACAAGTTCGGGGTGATTCCCTTACCTAGGTGATCGTTACCAAAACGCCTCTTCAAAATATCTTATTATGCAAACTCAATCATGTTTATATCTAAATTATTGATCATTATTCAAAATACATACGTGTACGATTTCAAAATACATTGTTTTGTCAAGCATACTTTCTATCCTACAACCTATTTTTACCTAACTCACATACACGGATTCTTAACTTAACTTAAACGTTTTACTACACAAATTTCCAAACCTTACGAAATGCTACCTATCACTTTAATCGGTCAAACAAATCTCTTGCCCATGAACTTCATATTCGACTTAATCACTAAAACGCACTCATGATATATATCACCAAACTAAAGACTTTCATTCTCAATCGGAGGATCAAACCAACCTTTCTTTTACACCTATAAGATCTTATGGATGTTATATGATCGTTTTACCAAAGATTCTTTTCACATCAACAAATCCTTTGTTAGAACTTTTAACAATCTCAAAGTCCTTTTGCTAAAATTCTTTTCTAAGAATCCTCGTTTTCATAAGAACCTCCTAAATTCATAACTTCTTGTTTGATGAAATGAAATTACTTTTGATTGAAAACCTTTTTACACCAATTTACAAAACACGTGGGCAAGAAGACTTCTTGGAGACCGACCACCCTTGGATTTCGTAAACCTTTTTAAAACAAAAGTAGCATTTCCATTTATTACAAAATGCATTGGGCTTAACCAATGAGTACCTTATGTCCTTTTTCATATGCAACCACATTCTACCTTTCAAACCAAGCTCAATCTAATTTTGATACGATAAACTCAACGTTTCATTTAAACAACTATACCCACGTATCGTCCTACACGTTTTAGTCGTTTTAACGCGACAATTCACTTATAATCATTCGTATTTACATACTTAACCTTTTGGACGATTTTATACACCTAAGTCCGTGATGTTCCAACGTACACTATACACGTAAATTTAAATATTCATACCTACACTTACATTCATACGTTTTATGCCTATACTTATAATCGTATTCATACTTATACTCATACGTTTCATGTTTTACTTATACTCATGCGTTTCATGATTTTACCTATACTCAAATAATTCATGTTTTCGCTTATACTCATACATTGCGTGCTTATACATATACACATACTACTCGTACGTGTTATGTCGATACACATACTTGCGTGCTTATTCATACCTAAACTTATACTTATGCTCACACTTTCATTCATACTCATGATCCATACATTCGTACCCATACGCAAGCGTAATCCGAGTGATTAGCTTGCTTGGGTCCCATACATACTCAAGCATGGACTTGCTTACATACTACATTCTTACACGTGCACATTCTTAATTTTCAAATTATGGATACCCTAATTCATACACAACTAGTACAAGCTATGCGGATCAGGCGACGATCAATATAATCACGGGTGCACACGGGATTATAGTGATAGGCGTATGAGAACCATAGAGTGTACTACTGTGTATGGTAAGACACGGAACGTAACATGGCACCGAATACGGAACGGACGTAATATGGTTAAAACATGGTGGATACGCCGCTGGTACTTCCTATATATAAGTGTTTTCACCATATTACCAAATTTCGTAAAACGTGCCATGAGAAATTCAATGTTTTGCAGACCTTTTGGACCTAATACAACTTCACACAACTCACAAACGCATTATATCCGATTATCCATGACGAGACTTCATCCTTAACACACTACATTCATCTATCCAACACTTATGCTATTCTCATACTTGTACTCTTTAAGAGCCATTCGTTCATTCTATACTCGTATTATTCTCCTTATCCTTTTAGTTCATACAAACCTCGTTCGCAATTAAGCTTGTTTAAACATTCGAGTCCTAACTTACCTATAAAATAGTCTTCTTATTCTGGATTCTTGTGTAACTATACTTAGTATACCTTTAATACTTTATTTAAAGTACCAAACCTTCTCGTTCCACTCAATAAACAATCTTCTACAAATGTGATTCGTTACCACGTCCCAACAAAATACAAACCGTTTATCAACATCTTCTTTCTTAATGCGTCATTCTTTTTTATATACGTCACCTATTTTAAATACGTCGTCGATTTAAGTTATTCGAACTTGCCTAGACCCACTTCACCTATATACGCACCTACATGTTTTCAACTATGTTAGATACCTCAAATTATTTTAAACAATGGACTCACTCACAAATCTACCATGTCACTCTCCTAAGTTTTGTGCCTTTCAAATTGTTCCAAAATTTTCAAGTCTCAAATTTTTACTAAAACTCTTCAAGTCTACCTCTTGAATAAATTTCGGGACGAAATTTCCTAAAGGAGGGGAGACTGTAACGCCCCGCGTTTTCATACTTTCTATATTTAGAAACCATCGTTTGTAAAGCTATTTTTGGAAACTTTGTTTTCTTGTAATCATTCTTCCTTTGTAATTGTTGAGAAACCGAGACTTGGATCATTAACGAAACTCGTATTTTGTTACAAATATGTTGTACACACTTTATATATGCTCGTATGTTCGAATTGGTGAATCAATCGGTGTTTAATTGTTATTCTTGTAAACTAAGTGCTAAACTTGTAATTAATCTAAACATATGCATAAAACGTGTTTTGAACGAGAACGACACTTGATTTTGATACTCATGCGTTTAATTATACTTGGTTTATACTCCTCACACTTGGATTTATCTTAAACTATGATTTTGTGACAAGAATGGTCCTTAAAAGCCCTAAATTCACCAAATAAACAACTATAGGGGCTAATCTGTCATTTTTTAAACTTTATGTCGAATAACAAACCCCGGGCGGCCCGCCTGGACTTACCCTTATACCTCAAGCGGGCCGCATGGCCCTCTGTTTCACAGAAAACACTTCAGCTCGCGACCAGATTCATTTTTGAGCGGGATAACCTTGTTTAAACCGAGTTTTGGCCTTAATTATCCCCCCAAAACAACCCTAATCACTCCCCTATAAGTACCCAAGGTCCTCCAAGCACTTGAACACTTTCAACACTCTCAAACCTCTCCTAAACACTCTCAAGTTCTTGCAAGAAGCTGCATTTTCGGACAGATTCATATACCTTTACAAAAGTGAGCATAACTTGCTCATTTCTCAACGAAATTGCTTGATTCTTCTTCCTACTTGCTTGGATAATCATAGGGCATGATTCATTGACTTCTCCTTGGAGAAATCAGACCTGTAAATACCCCGAAATGATCCAAAAACTTTATGTTTTGTTTTATGTTCTTCAAAAACTTGTTTAAACTTATCCAACTTGTGTCTAACACATCTCATACCTATGTCCCAATGCTTACAACCTCCCTTATGGTTGGTTAGGCTTAAAAACAAGGTTGAGACACTTGAAATCAGAGGATTAAAACCTCAAATACTTTCTGTTTTGTTAGGGTGTTTTGACCCACAAGTCATGTTCGAGCTAGTTCTTGATGTAGAGTGATTATGGAACAACTTGGGTTGTTACAAACATACAATCCTCACATGATTTGATGATTTCTCTTAGTTAGATTGTTTATATTATACTAATCCTAGTTCGTGACCCTCCTTGGTTGTTCTTACATCAAGAGAAGTGGTGAACATTCAAGGGGTTCCTAAATGGAAGCTTGTCTTCCTACCCCATACATGACATCTATGAACAACTTGAGGTTCCTAAATGAAGATCTTAATCTTCTACCTCCTACTTGAATTATTGGACTAAATAATATGTAATACTTAACCTAGATATATATATACACTCATTCGAACCTTTGATGTTGAACTTGTGTTTATATGTTAAAGTAGTAGAACATCATCTAAGGCCTAAACCTTGTTGTGATTCTTATGGGTGTTCAACTCATGAAAACATTATCATAACCCTTGTGGTTACCAAGTGTCATACAAGTGTTAAGTGTTGAAGATGATTATTTTCCCATGTTATTCTCATATCTTATTTTTATGTTGTTTTAAATACCGAATCTCGATTCTAAGCATACTTGAACTTTAACTCTTACACATTCAATCTTTTAACCTCATCAACTCGTCAGTAATTGGATAATCGGAAAGCATATGAAAACTTTGTGAGTATACTCGTATTTCCCCCTTTTACTTTTACCACTTTTGGGGTGTAACATGTTTACTTATCAACAACTTACACATGAACATTTTGCTTAAACACATGAACATTCCTATTAACATGCTTGTATACGTGATGGCTTGATACTTTAAACTTGGGTGATTCTTATGTGTTGAACTTATCATTAACTTCGTACGAGCCAAACCGTGACATATGTAGCGCTATAGGATTAACGACCCGCCCGTAAACTTGAGGTAATGTCATGAGCCTGTTGCGTTTCCTTGGTTTGATCTGTTAGACACATGCCAAATTTATTGTTTATCTTGAATCACATGCTTGCTATGAGGAATTGTTCGAAACTTATCTTTTGCTATGTATGTACCAAACTTGTATACTCGCCTTTGCTTTTGCATTGAACTTTATTTTAAACATGTTACAGGTTGAGGATGATGATGCTATGAAATAAAGTAGCGTTGATGCCTAGATACACATATAGACGTTTAGGTCAAATACATTGTATAAATGTCATAATTGTTGTCGTATTGTTTTTCTTGTATTTAACATGTTGTATTTCAACTTTCATGTATTGTAACATTTATTTATGAAAGAAATCAATTTAGCTTTAATTCTATTGTCACAATTAGCGTTATGATGTCTCGAGCAATTTTCACACTTCGTCTCATCCCGATGTTTCCGCCATTGGTTGGGGTGTGACAAATATGCCAATATATGTTGGCCCTTCTATTTTCTTTGTTTGTTTAATATCATTATTAGTTTTTGTATTTAATAAATTGTGCATCTGTTTATAAAGTTCAAGAATAACCACATGAAGAACTATAAATTGTGCCTCTGTTTATAAATTGTGTCTCTGTTTATCAATAGATTTGATGTCTATGTGTGAGAGTTATGTTTGATACATTTTATAAGCATAGTTCTGGTCGGGTTTTTTTAATACCCGGTGCGGGTTTTTTCCCAACCCGATGCATACCCGAACCCTACCCGATGAATACCCGAACCGGACCCGAACCCGGAAATAGGGTATTATAATACCCGGGTTTTATAAAACCCGACCCGAACCCGGGTATATAGGGTATACATTTTTGGTAGAAAACCCGGATCCGACCCGGTTTTTAAAAAAACCCGATTTTGTAAAGCCCGATCCTACCCGAACCCGATCCTACCCGAAACCCGGTTTTTAAAAAACCCGATTTGTGCACCACTACATCCAGGTATATGAGAATTGGGCGGGAATTTTATGTTGGAAGTGAATGTGTGGGTGTTTTTACTCCGGCACCAACACGGGAGACACTCCGTGTAATTGGACAGGGGTAAGGTATTCAAAACTAGGTTTGTTGAACCTGTTGATTTGGTTTAACAAGTGTGTTTTATAATAGATTGTAGTATTAATATAACTTATTTATTACTAATAAAAGATATGGTGAAATGACAATAATATCCTCTTAACTAAGTTTTTAGACGAAGTTAGCTGTAAAGATTATAGGATGTAACAAAACATGAACATAGAGGTTGTGTTTTGCCGATTTCATAGTAAAAGATATAAAGTGCAGTTTAAATAAAACATAAAGTTTAATTTGTACAAGTTTGTCTTCCTTCTGTGACATTTGTCACTCTATAGTGACTTCTACTTACACTTCTTTTTTTAAACTTGTTTGTATTATAACTCAACCTTAAGTCCTTACCCCAGATATAACATTAAAACACATTATAAAAGTTACATAAAACACAACCTTCTTAGACATTTGTCACTCTATAGTAACTTCTTACACTTCTTATTTCTAAACCCCTTTATACTGTAACTCAACCCTGCCCTAGATTTAACATTAAAACACATTATAAAGCACAACTTTCATAGTAGAGAGTTTAAAGGCCAGTGGCCGACCCATAAATTATTTGCTGAGGGTGCGGATGAGGTGTTCAATCATATTTTCAAGGGGTGCGGTCAGGTTAAATTTTTTTTAATAGGTGCGGCCGCCCACCCATGACTGTGGGTAGGTCCGTCACTGATGGGCATTTTGTAGCCATTGAATCTGGGACCAAACAAACCAAGGCACTTGTTACAGGTACAAAAGCATGCATCTCCATCACTAGCAATTAACAGACATCATACCATATGTATCCATACTCATGGCAAGCATATAGAAGTAGAACAACATTGGAGTAAATAAAAAAAAACAAAGAAGATCATAAAGCCTCCTAGAAACCCGAAGAAAAGAAAAACACAAAACAACGCATACAATAACGCCACGTAATCACTCACTGATAATACATGAGTTGTTGGGCAGCAGCAACATTCTGGAAACCACCATCATAAATAGCCTGGCTCGCTCCAGCAGCACCCATACTCATACCGCCCACAGTTGCCGGTTTAAGAGGGTGCTGCCCTTGAGGGTGCATGAGCCCGTGGACCCCGACCATCTTGCTTAACGCATATTGTCTCTCGTATGCCAACAAGTCGGCAGCTGACAGCATTGGTGCGGGCACAGGTGGCGGAAGCGGGTTTGAAGTTGTTCCTGGTGGAGTAGGCTTACTGCCCCAAGAGCACTGAATTGCATACAAAACAAATAAAACAGTATTAAGCTTAGTTTACAAAAAGAGTAAAATGCCATTTTCGTCCAAAGGTTTGTTTTCCCGCATCTGGATCCAAAGGTTTGAAATCTTGCCATTTTCGTCTAGCTCGTTAACTCCGTCAAGTTTTCTCTGTTAGGTCAAGTCAGGGGTATTTCCGTCTTTTTTATTAACTTAAAGGGCAATTCGGTCTTTTTCATTTTATGTACAAGCATTTAGCATAAGGTACAAGTATTCAAAAGACCAAATTGCCCTTTAACTTAACAAAAAGACGAAAATACCCCTGACTTAACGAAAACAAATGGATGGATTTAACGAGCCGGATGAAAATGGCAAGATTTCAAACCTTTTGGATTCAGATGTAAAAAAACAAACCTTTGGACGAAAGTCGCAAAATGGCCAAACCTCAAGGACGAAAATGGCATTTTACTCTTACAAAAATAAAACTAACAGATCAATAAACTATCAAACTAGCATCCGTACCTTAATTTGTTTACCGTAAAGAATGGATTGAGTGTTTCCCATTTGAATAGCCAAAGCGGCCTCTGCGTGATTATTGTATCTCACAAAACCAAACCCTTTATCCGGTTGAACTCGTACTTCCTCAATTACTCCAGCACCAAGGGCATGAAAATGGCGATGAAGCTCAAGCTGAGTAACCTGAAATTAAAATAAAATAATAATTCAATTTATACTTAAACTTGTTCTATTTAACTGATTACTTATGGGTTATAACTATAAACTTGTTCTATTTAACTGATTACTTATGGGTTATAACAGGAATACGAGTTCTTACTTCTGGAGCAAGGTTACCAACATAAACAGTGGTAAACTGCGGGTTATTCTCCGGTGCGTCACCGTTAACAGGCTCCTTACTTTCCTCTGCAAAATAAAAAATATTAAAACAAAAACGTAACACTCAAAAGTCAAAAACTAAAGATTTTAGAATTATTATTACTTCTGCTCCGTACCTGAAGACCCGTTTGTTAGCTCCACCACGCTTTTAGAATCTGAAGCCTGTTTTTCATCGCTGGTACCAGCACCTTTTGTAGCCCAATTGCACCGTATCTGCCTACTGCCAAGCCACTTCCCTGAAAAGACAAGAACAAATAGTGAGAGAATAGTACGCATAGAAATCCACAAATGAAATAAATAAACTCAAACACTAATCTAATATACTCTCGAACATTTGAAAAAGAGTAAAACGCCATTTTCGTCCTTAAGGTTTGGCCATATTTGTGACTTTCATCCACAAGTTTGTTTTTTCGCATTTGGATCAAAAAGGTTTTGAATTTTTGCCATTTTCATCCGGCTCGTTAACTCCATCCATTTTTCTCCGTTAAGTCAGAAATATTTCCGTCTTTTTTGCTAACTTAAAGAGCAATTCGGTCTTTATCATGTAAAAAGACCGAATACCCCTGAAAAAGACCAAATTGCCCTTTAAGTTAACAAAGAGGACGGGAATACCCCTGACTTGACGGAGAAAAATGGATGGAGTTAACAAGCCGGATGAAAATGGCAAAAAATCAAATCTTTTAAATCCAGATGCGGAAAAACAAATCTTTGGACGAAAGTTGCAAAACTGGCCAAACCTCAGGGACGAAAATGGCATTTTACTCTTTGAAAAACAAATGAATAGAAACCGTTACGAAAGTCTTACCAGTTAAGTCATTTATAGCACTTTGAGCATCCTGAACATATGAATCAACAAGGTCAGATTCTAACTAAATAGATGATAAGTATGCACAAAAATAGTAAGAATTTAATCCTCTTGGTCGGATACAAACTATAAACCTGTTGGGTGCGGAAAGAAACAAAGCCAAAACCTCGTGAACGGCCAGTTTTCTGATCCCACATAACCCTTGCATCCCTATGATAAACCAATAGACATGAAAAGAATTATATTGTTGTGTGTGAGGCTGTGTATCGTAGGGCTGCAAACGAACCGAACGAATAAGAAACAAGACCTTGTTCTTGTTCGTGTTCATTTGTTAAAAAGAAATATGTGTTCACAAACCGTTCAAGAACACTTACCGAACGAGATTTTATGTTCATGTTCGTTCGTTAAGGAAATGAACGTGTTTGTTTGTGTTCGTTTGTTAATTTTAGGAAACGAACGTTCATGAACACAAATGAAAACAAACGAGCACAAACAAGCGTTCACGAACAGAATATATAATACACTGATACTTATTAAATATTTTATTTTGTCGGAATTTTGAAATATATATATAAAGGTAGAGGATCCTGTAAAAAGTGCTCAAAATGTGAGAAGTGTATTATAACACTATATGTCTATATATAATACTATATAACACCATATAAACACCGTATAACAATATGTAACACCATATAACACTACGTAACACTATATATCATTATATAACAAATATAACACTATAGGTTGTCTGATAGCATGTCTATGATAGATGTATAGTGTTATATTTGTTATATAATGTTATATAGTGTTATTTGGTATTATATGGTGTTACATATTGTTATACAGTGTTTATATGTTGTTATATAGTATTATATATAGTGTTATAATACACTTCTCACACTTTAGGCCCTTTTTACACTATCCTTACCCTATATATAAAATACAAAAGCAAAAAAACACTAATGAACTATCGAGCATAAACGAACAAATTACCGGATGTTCACAAACATAAATGAACGAAAGCGGCCTTTGTTCATGTCCGCTCTTTATTAAACGAACGAACACAAACTTCCCGCATGTTCGTTCATTTATTAAACGAATGAACACAAACGAACTTCCCGCTGAACGGTTCACGAACTGTTCGTTGAATGTTCGGTTCGTTTGCAGCCCCATGTATGTGTGTGAGATAAGAGAGGGTGAGAGATGTACTCACGAACAACTAGGATAAACCGAGAAGCATGCATACAACATAGCATCGGTGACCTCAGGGCTAAGATCACCGACAAATATGTTGTAGTGACCTGCAAATCAAAAGTATAAATACCATGAGATCAAATTAATATAACAATAGTAACTAATGATAGTTACACAACGTAACCAAACAAACTATAAGCACCACATAAAACCTAAGGATGGCAATTCTTGACATGACCCGAAACCTGAACCAAACCCAACACGAAAAAAAAAACAGGTTCAGGTTGACTAACAAGACCCGTTTAAAAGACGCATCGGGTTCGGGTTAACCCCTATTAAAAACAGGTCGGTTTCGGGTTGAGTAGTATAAAAACAGGTTGACCCATTAACCCGATTAACTATTTAGAAAAAAAAAAAAACTTTTATATTTTTGTTTTTGTTTTTTCCGTTTCTATTTTATATTGTTAGTCATAATAATGTTAGTTTTGGCACACTATTATTTACTTATAACACTCACATTCACCATTAGAAATGTTATCGATGACCCGCTTATAAATCAACATGTATGACTCATTACAGGTTAAACGGGTCGTGTTTGTGTTGACAAGAATTTATATGTGCAGGTTAGGGTTGAAATCTTTGACACGAATAATAATATGGGTCAGGTTCAGGTTGCACATTTCAACCCGCCAACCCATCAACCGGACACGATTGACACCCCTAATAAAACCTACCTGATGTGTCCTCCCTCTGCCCACTGGCATATGCCCAGTTGACTTTAATAGGTTGACCAAACCTGAAAAACATTGATAAGAAGTAGTGACATAAGATAGGAGAGGAGCAAATAGCTCTGGTAAAATTGTAAAAACACTTACAAATGCCTCCCATTTAGAGATAATATAGCAAGTGCAGCGGATCTACGATCAAAGTAGTGAATGAATCCATAAGACGACTGCACAGATGATAAACAAAAAGATATATAACTGTGTAATAACTCAACATATGGCACGGTGCCATCTTTGAAATAGATAATGCGCAAAGATGATCAAAACTTTTCACTTTTCAATCTAGTTTTAAACATATGGATACCTTCTCTTTTCTTATGAGTTTGCAGCCTTCAACAGGACCAGTACTTGCAAAAACCTCTTGAAGAAGTGGTTCCGTCACTTGTATATGAATGTTCCCTACGTACCTGCAATTTCTCAAAAATAAAAGAATTAGAAGTTTTCAAAAGAAAACAAATTTAGCTACAAAATACTACCTAGTTTCCCATACACATAAAACATACAGTCATCCTACATTTGACACGTTGCATATCACAACTATAAACCTCAGTACTCTGTGTGTGTGTGTGTGTGATGGAAGAGGAGAAAATCAAATTTTAAAGATAATAGCAAATAAAAAAAACACATAGTTGGTTACCAGGGACATATGAAAAGAAAAAAAAAAAGTGAAAAATCATCGGTAAACCACTCACACACTGCGGCATGTATTTGGATCAAACCCAGGAGGCAGATTTCCGCTTGGGATTGGCTCAATCTGCAAAATAAAAAAGTGAAAAAAGGGAAAAAAAACCAAAAAAAAAAAAACAGCAAGCTAAAGAGTAAAAAAAGCTAACCCCCCCCCCCCCAACTAACTAAACAATGGGTAAAAGGGCCAAGTCAAAGCGTATTGAATACTAAACTACACACCAGCCACCAAAGAAGCACACTAACAAAAAAAAAAAAAAAAAACGTCCACACGGTTCCCCTAAGTATAAGTAAATCAATGCAAGACGACAGAACTAACTTTAGATCAAAGAACTTGCTGCATCGCTGCACTCACTATAAGTTCTGACTACCTCAATTCCTTACAAACATTTCACAGTTTTTATTGTTCTGAAACAGCATTTTGATTTAATCTGCACTCATTGCGAGTTTGTGACTAAGTATTAAATAAAAGAATCCACTAAGACACAACAAAAATAAAACGTTTTTGTTGTCTAGAGTTCTTTTTTGAAACCATATCTAAGGGGATGATTGATGTGTGGACTTCTCTAAAGATCTAACAATAGCAATGCAATTATAAAAACCTCACAAGGGTAATTCTTCAATACAAAAACCAATCCAGATGCTTAAGAGCCAATAGTAAACTAAAAACCTTGCCCTTGCCATATTGGAATGATCAAAAAAGAATTTTGGGAAGGAAGGAATCTCATGGTAGATACTTATATGGTGAACAAAATAGAACTTGCATATTAACCAACCATATGCCTTATGTGCAAAAAGAATGCTCACAACCAAAACCAGAACAAACTTCCCAGTACCACATTTCCCACAACCAAATGTCCAAACAAAGAATGCTCATAACCAGACCCCCAATCGCTCAAAAGCAATATAATCCTAGATGAAAAAAGCCACATGCAACAAAGCAAAAAAAAAAAAAAAAAAAAACACACAGACCACCATTATGACGCACACACAAAAGAAGGTGTCGTGAACAGGGTATTTACCTAATATCCTACAAGACAAACCACTAAACTGTGTATATGATCAGTAAAGGATCACATAAAAACCATTAAAGCCTCTCATCATCTCCATAAAAAGAGGAAACATTGCACAAGAGCTAATACAGTAATACCCTTAGGCCTTATCCAATGTGTTAAGGATCAAAGTGAGAAAAAAAAAACATTCCAGGGATTAAAAAACCAATAGTTTCAAACACATATGAGATATGCAAAAAAAAAAAAAACATTATTCGGTCAGAACTCAACAAGTATCAGCAAAGCCAAACATAAAGCTACCAGTTGACTTTAAAAAATCATATCAGATCATAAAAGTTACAAACTTTTGATGATCCTAACCTTTTAAAAAAGTGTACATGACCAAACATATAATTTACAGATTATTACAGCATTATAATGTTAGTTTAAACCAGTAACAAAATTCAAAACAAATCTTACATTTAGCACAAAATGAAAAAAACAAAATTAACTCAAATTGATCATCCATAACGTTACATTTCACATATAAAACAAAACAAAATCTAACCTAACAACGAATTACAGGCACAACGATCATAACTCATATTCTCATAATCCAACGATCAACCACAAAATCAAATCCCTAAGCTCAAAAACAACAACATTAACACGAGAAAAACATTATGAGGAACATGAAACATAAGAAATTAGGCGTGCGAACCTGTGGAGGTGCTAAGAGGCCAGGATGATAGAGCGATTGCTGTTGAAGGAGAGCTTGCTGCATCAAAGCTTGTTGTTGTTGAAGCTTCAGCCTTTGATGCTGTTGATTTTGCATTCTTGTTTGTTTATTGATGGTTTGAAGATTGAATTGTGTGTGGAATTTGGGGGTTAGGGTTTCGATATACTAGTTGAATAATAATAATAATAATATAAGATCGAGAGAACAAGCACCCTGGGGAAATAAAATGACGGGAAAGAGAGAGTACCAAAATAGTAAGATATTTTTAGCTAAATAACATTATTGGTACTTTAACTTTTGTAAAATGGAACTTTTTGTCCTCTTGCTTTTTTTAGTTCGCCTTAATATTTTTTTCTCCCACTATTCTTTCATGCTTATTCTATTCCAATATCCCTAAAATCGTATTTATACACACTTTTTCTTTTATTTCTCTCTATGTCAAGCCCTTTTTCACTATCTCCCTATATATATATATATATATATATATATATATATATAGGATAAAGATAGATAAAAAACCCTCAAATTCTTAGAAAACTCTGGAAACCCAAATGGGAACCCATTTTTACCCCACTTCCCGACATTTTTTTTTTTTGAAAAAAATTACACATGTAATATACATGTTTTAGAGTGTTTTGGTCCAAAAAAAACAAAAAAGCGCCGAAGGGATTTTTTTAAAAAAAATAAACAAATTTCAGCCATGTCCGGTCGACTAACATGTGTTAGCCAAAAATGACAGAATTTGCTGAATTTTTTTTTTTTTTTTTAAAAAGATCCCCTCGGCGCTTTTTTGATTTTTTTGGCCCAAAACTCTTAAAAACATGTATATTACATGTGTTAATTTTTTCAAAAAAAAAAAAATGTCGGGAGGTTGGGTTTTCTAAGGTTTTTCATATATATAGGGTTTTCTACCTAGCCTTGCCCTATATATATATATATATAGGTAAAGAGTAAAATACAAATGCGCTTATCGTACGATACGTACGCGATCATCCCAGCCGTTCGATCAGGTGCAGATCTGGTGCGAATTCAATACATATCGCATATGAAAAAATGGTTAGCATGGGGTAGTGTGAAAAATGGCATGGGGTGTGTAGATGGACAAAATCGCATGTGTAAGATTTGAATATCGCATGTGAAAAAATGGCATGGGGTAATGTGAAAAATGGCATGGGGTGTGTAGAATCGCATGTGGAAGATTGAATATCGCATGTGAAAAAATGGCTAGCATGGGGTAATGTGAAAAATAGCATGGGGTGTGTAGAATCGCATGTGGAAAATTGAATATCGCATGTGGAAAAATGGCATTGGGTAATGTGAAAAATGGCATGGGGTGTGTAGAATCGCATGTAGAAAATTTAATATCGCATGTGAAAAAATTGCATGGGTAATGTGAAAAATGGCATGGGGTGTGTAGAATCGCATGTGGAAAATTGAATATCGCATGTGAAAAAATGGCTAGCATGGGGTAATGTGAAAAATGGCATGGGGTGTGTAAAATCGCATGTGAAAAATTGAATATCGCATGTGAAAAATCTGTGTGTGTGTTACTGTTCATCTTCTTCCATTGTTGGTCGATCATTGTCAGTCTTCTTCCGTTTGACCCTTACAACTCCCAAATTAGTAGTTCTTATTATCGATATCGCACTAAAAGGAACGAAGGGAGGTTGGGGAAGAAGATTTTCAGGTTTTTGAATTTGATTTAGGGTTTGATTTTGAACTATCATCGGTCAATTACAGAGATGTATGACCTCGCAATGACGTTTTTAACCTTCCTGGTATGATTTAGATATATTAAAATGATTAATTTAATCATTTAAATTAGTTTCGCCCGCGTTTGATCGATTGAAGATCGTACGGCTGAGGGCATCGCGTACATAATGTATGATAAGAGGTATTGTACGTTAACCGGCCTCTATATATATATATATATATATATATATATATATATATATTAGGGATGGGATTGGTATAGTACCGGTACCGGTACCGAAAATACCAGTACCGAATTTGAACAAAACTGGGTACCAAATATATAGGTACGAGTACTTTCAGTATGATACCCGCTTTGGTACCATTTTGTTTTTATTTAGTTTTTGAGCACTTGTACGGGTACTTAATATGTAAAATTGACACAAGTACCAATATAGTACGAGTACCAAATATGTACAATTGGTACGAGTACCAATACGATACGGGTACCATATAGGTAAAATCAATACGAGTACTATAAATACCATAATACGAAATAAAACATAATACAAAAAAAAACTTTTAAAGGTCTACACAAAATTCGGTACCAGTACCCGTTTTTACCTGCACCCCGTACCAATACCGAAAGTACCGAATACCAGAATCAATAAAAATGGGTACCGCTACATGTACCAAATACCTAAATCGGTACGGGTACGGTACGGGTACGGTACGGGTACGAGTACAGTATTTGGGAAAAAAAGACCATCTCTAATATATATGTATGTATAGAGAGAAAGGGTCTGTGAATATTAATGGGCTGTTTGTTTACTTCTTAATGAGGCTCTTAATGGTTCAGGTCTCTTACTGGTTCAGCACTTAATGGTTCAGACTATTTGTTTGACGAGCAGATGTCTGAATGGTTCATACATTTGCCTCTGAATTGTTAAGCATTATATAGAGTCTGAATGGTTAAGACCTCTAATATGAATTGGTCAGACATTTGCCTCTGAACGGTTAAGAATTATACAGGCTCTTAATGGTTCAGACCTCTTATCAGTTCAGCACTTAATGGTTCAGACCTCTTACTAGTTCAGCACTTAACCATTCAGATGTTGCCAAACAACCCCTAACTCCCTAATTTTTTAGATAATGGATTTTGATAATCTCAACTATTAGACGTTGGCCGACAACGACCCCAGCTTAAAAAATAATCAGTGTTGGTCCTACATTTTCACACATTGTAAACTAATAGATAATAGAAAAAAATTTCTATTAGTAAAGGTCTATTAGTTTACAATGTGTGAAAATGTGGAACTCACTAGTTATTTTTAAGTTGGGAGACCGGTGTAAACCAACGGTTAATAGTTAGGATTATTGAAACTTATTATTCCATAATTTTTAAATAGTATAAGGTGAGGTAGATTTTAAAAGGATGTTTATTTGCTCGTCGTTAACAAAAAGTAGGTAACTTTAAAAGTTGGACATTTATAACATCTTAAAGAGAAATGTCGGTGGGTAGACAAAATTACTATATCTGCCCTCACCCAATCAACCAAATTACAAAACTGCCCCTCTCTCTCACCTACAAAACTGCCCCTCTCTCTCATCTCTCCCGATCAAATTCCATCTTCCCCTTCTCTCTACTCTCTCTCCTCTCCGCCTGCTCGCAAACCCTCACCAAATCCCCCAATCCTCCAATTCCCCCACAGATCTAACCCTAATCCCCCCCAATTCCACCCACCCCCAATTCCCCAATCAAAAAAACTCTAATTCCCCCAAATTCCAAACATCCGTTCGGTTATCGATCGATTAATTCAAATTGAAGGTCGGTGCAGAATCCTCTACCCTAGACTGCCCCTTTTACTTTCTACCTTTACAATTCCCACCCTCACTTATGAAGTAAAGCTTTCCACGCGTTCCTATTGCTTTTGTTTTCTTTGAAAGGGAGAAAGTGGGAGAAAGAGAGATGGGAACTCCGGTGTCCCCTCCGACGACCCGCGACGGCGTAATCCAGCGCGTACACAACCCGTGACTACATAAGGGAGATTGGTGAACCTAACGGTGGTGTTCGTACGGTCAGACGAGTGACGTCGGTGGTTTTAATGGAGTAAATAGTAGCGGAGGCTAGGGTTTCTTATTCTGATATTGACATGATGGTTGATTAACTAGGGTTACGCCATAATATTGCAGAAATGGTGGTGGTTTGCTCACACCCGGTGTATGAAGATGATCTATGGCAGGAAATTTGATCCATTTTATAAACAACTATGTGCCTAAAACCCAATCTGTGGTTTTTTGTGTGTGGCCGGAAAGTTGAAGGTGGCCGGATTTCTTCTTACAAGCTGGCATGAAGATGGGGTGGTACCACCAGCCTCATCAGTTGTACCGCAGCAGTTTAGGAAGAGAGAGGAACACGTTGCAGAAAATTGAACGTCGCAAAAAACTAAATTATGAAGACCCCATACTTATGCTTTCCTTGCCAAGGTACGTTTCACTCTATGTGGTTGTTTTGTTTAAATATGTCAATCTAATGGTGAAAATTAAACAGATAATATGTAGCTCTGTGAATATAAATTGTGATAATCTGTTCTGATTTATCAAACTTGCATATGTTTATGAGTCATATATATGTTGGTGATGACTGTGATGATAATATGATGATGCGATTTAAATTTGTAGAGAGGAATGTGAAGGAGAAAGAAAGGGAGTATGTTGAGGATATTGATGTAAAAGTACTTTTTTTTATATTGTACATAAATATGTTTTAAATATTAACTATTTGAATTATATTGGTCAAGTTGATGTAAAAGTATTTTTATGTACATTTGGTACTTGAAACTCAAGTGCATCAAGAGATGGTCATTCTGGAATGCGTTTGTAATTGCTCGAGAGCCTTTGTTGTTCAGGAACAGGTTTTTGACCCGTTCCCACGCTTCATAAGCAGTGGATTTGTCTTCCAAGACCCAAACTAATAAATCGTCCGAGAGTGTCCCGTAAATCCATTGTAGTACAACCGCATCGATCTTCTTCCACGAGGCAAAGTCAGCAGCGTCTTTGGCCGGGGCCTGCGTACCGTCAATGTGGTCGACCACATCATACCCTTCGGCATGTAGCGTAAAAAGCTTGACCCATGACGGGTATGAGTCTTTGACACCATCAAGAACACGGACTTTATTTTGGATGTTCGTTACCGTGTAGACGGGATGGAGTGTTTGGGGTGCAGGTGGGTTGGATTTGTCACCCATGGAAATGAACAGAAGGAAAAAATTTTAAAGGGAATGGTGAAGGCAGGATGTTTGGTGAGACCTAGATCTGGCCAGAGGTTATTGATACCATGTAAAACTATACAATCTGTTGGTTTCTTACAATGAAGCAATACATGAATATATACAATCTTGATGGGCCTAAGAATGGAAATAAGACAATCATAATCAAAATAATATGGCAGAATATTTGGCATGATACAAGCCAATAATATCGAAAGATATTATTGACTAACAAAGCCAACTATTTTTATTTCAAGCATTTGTGTATATGCTTTGCTTTTGTTATAATTTATATGATTTATATACCAAAAATGTGTTCTTTTTCACTATGTGCTTGGTTATAAGTAATATGCATTCCAATAACTAAGCTACATGTTACCTGTTCTTCATATCATAGCAGCAAATTGCTGTTTTGGCATCACTATATAATGTTTTTGGGTTGTTTGGTTGATTAGTTATGATCTGAAGTCTTTGCATTTGTGATTTGCAGTTGAACGGGTTGCTTGATGTTGGTATTAGGTTCCGTTTATTTATCATTATTTTTCGGTTCATTTTTTGGATTTTCCTTCTTTGTGCGCATTTAATATTATCGATTTACTACTTTATGTACGTGTATGTACATACGGTTTTGCCGCCGCAACGCGCGGCAGGGTAAATTCCTAGTCTTTCAATAAATGAGAAAGGTAACCAAATAGGCTAAGATATAAGTATTTCATTACACTTTTATTCGTTGCAAAAGTTTGAAATTTCTTCCACAGTTTGATAAGACAATGCATAAAACTTATTAAATGAAGTACAAAGGTGGTAATACCTGAGACAACTTGATACGGACTAACAAAGGTTTTGGTTCGGTTAACTCGACATGTTTTATTAAATAGTTTAACCCAAACACAATTTTGTTTAATAAACGGGTTAACCACAACACGATCTATTTAATAAGTGGTTTATATTCGAATCAACTTGAATTCAGGCCAAATTCAAATTGAACCGAATCGATTTTCTCGACTCTATTTCGAATGCAACTTTAAAATTTTAAATAAATTGATTCGATTAGTTAAAGTAGTTCAAACTCGACTCTTACAACATCTCTAACTTCCAATTTTCCTTAAATGCAAGATTACAACATTTTGATCATTTGAGCAAGTTGAACTTTATAAGTTTGAATACTTTCTTGACTCTATTTCGAATGGAACTTTAAAATTTCAAAATTTAAATAAATTGATTCGATTAGTTAAAGTTGTATAAACTCGATTCGTTCAACATCTCTAACTTCCAATTTTCCTTAACTGCAAGATTACAACATTTTGATCAACATTTTGATCATTTGAGGTAGTACAACTTACAAGTTTGAATACTCTCCTAAATAACAAAAGCAACCTAATATAAGTATTTCATTACATTTTCTATTGGTTAGGATTTTTTAGGCTGGCTTCCACACTTAAAAATTGTAACTATGTGTTAGACACATGTATTAATTGTAACACTGTCTCATTTAAATCAAAGGCAAAAAAATATCAGTTTTATAAATATCATAAACATTATCGATTATCAAGTTCTTTAGATGTACAAAAGCTTTATATCTTTATTAAGGTTTGAAGTTTTATCTTCTTTGGTTATCACTTTAGTATGTGTCCGTTATTTTCCCAATTAAACATTATCAGTTATTGCAGAGAAGGAATCCATCTAAACCATAATGGTCTAAAAACACGCAACAAGCAACAAAATGAATCAGCGAATGGGTGATAAAACATATCAAAGACTAAGGAGATACCTATCAAACTCACAATCACATATATCATATCTCAATCTTATATACAAGGCATACATACCCTAGTTTTGTGATGTGCTTGTGGACATACACGCATCCATCCAACAAATCATATCATATAAAACTTTATGTGACTTATTTGTATGCATTTTCAGATTATATTTAAAAATGGTGACGAATTTAGTGATGTATAGTTATAGTATAAGCATCATTTTATCGTAATTTTTATGAACATCCCCAAAACGTGATCTTAGTTATCTACACTTATTAGTGTGTAATAAATAAACCATTCATATATTTGTTTTTAAATTACATATATATTTTTAAGAAATAAAAATAAACAAGAATATGAGTTGTCTTTGTACAATTGTACCATATTCTAGATTGGTGTTATGGACATATTCTGATTTAACGTTTTTTCCTTTTCATTGGCCCAATTGATATTTTTCTTGTCCAGATTACGGAAATCTGCAGTAAATGGTCTCAATCAAAATTCATACTTATTTTTAACGAGATCACAATAAATTTACATATGATGACAATGTATGTTATATTAAAAAATAATAAAATATAAAGTAAAAGAACTTGAAACATTAGAGCATCTGTAATAGAAATAGAAAGTCTCTAAATCATATTCACGACATTCACTCATCCTTGCCACCCCACTCAGGCTTTGCCACTCTCACAATCAAAACCAACTTCAAAAAAAGGGCTTAAAAACGTGCTTGCTCACTCCTCCCCTCTCATATAACCCGCTTTGGACGTTTTCCCATAAGAAAAATTATCCTCTTATCTTCTCTACATTGTTTAGACCCCCTCCTTTGAAACACTAAAAAAGGTTTTATTGTGAATGCTCTTATTATCCGTTATGTTAACATGTTACTATACCATGTCAAGATTGACAAATATCAAAGTCGCGCTCATTTTGATACTCTTTTATGACATTGAAAATATTGTTCATTTAAATTGGCAAATTCAAGTTGGACTCATTTTCTTTGAACTCGTAAGATAATAGATGTTGGCCATTTACTGGTGTACGAGGTTGTAGATTTATGCTTATACATTTTTATTAGCGTTCCATAATGAGCCACAAATAAAGACATGAAATATCAAACGTACAACCCGATCTGTTACTTGAACAACATCCGTAAGTGAGAATACTATGAAAATGATTTTTTTAGGTATACTTATCAAATTATAATTTATAACTTTATAGACATGAAATGCGTATCATCATACGTAAAGAAATTGTTACTCTAAAAAAATCACATATAGAAAAGGAGTAAAAAGTTGACTAGTTTTGTATATTTTATGTCAGCATTTGAGGTTGACTAGAAGATAATTTTATTAGAAAGTAATAATCATTCGTACTTACCAAGTTGCATCAAGTTAGATTTAATATTAAACTAATAATAATTTAACATAATATATAAACATATAATAATTTTATACAAAGAGTAAACTTTCGTTTTACTCCCTGTGGTTTGGTCATTTCAACGGTTTTGCCCCCAATCCTTTAAAAATAGTCATTTTACTCCTTGATCTATGAAGCTTATCTATATTTCACTCCCCGCCCCTAACGGCATCCAATTCAACTGTTAAATCCTGATCACATGCCCCTCACATGAGGGGCATTTTAGTCTTTTCCCATCCCAGATCTGAACCAGGATTTAACAGTTGAATTGGATGGCGTTAGGGGAGGGAAGTGAAATAGAGATAAACTTCATAGACCAGGGAGTAAAATGGCTATTTTAAAGGGTTGGGGCAAAATCGTTAAAACGACCAAACCACAGGAAGCAAAACAGAAGTTTACTCTTATACAAATTTCATAATTTAACGGATATAACATTTATTTTTCATTTGAGTTTTTATTCTATGTTAGCGGATATTAACATTTTTAAGAAAACATATTATACAGGTAAGTTTAATTATTATTTCTTTACATTTCCGTATAAATTTTGTTCTCAAATAAGTTGCATTCAGTCTGCATAGAGTGTTTTTGGTACCATGTTGGGAACATCGGTATCTATACCATTATCAAAACCGGTACCGGTGTTTATTTTTATAGTTTTCGAACCATATGAAATACGACTTTTTTTCTTCTTTTGGTTTTCTATAGCGGGTATCGTTACTGTAACGAACCAAACCGATATCGATAGATTACCGCCGCGTAGCGTGCGGTAATCACACTAGTTTCTATGATTATACATGAACATAACATAGATGCACTAACAATTTCATGTATTTCATGATTATAGAGGGTATAAATGCACAATAACATGTCAGTATACCTGATTAAGGTTGAAAAACCATAAAATCTTATGACATGGTATATTAGCATGTTAATATATTGGGTCAAGACCAGAAAATACCAAGCCAACGCGTTTTCTATTCCAGTTTCACATGTCACTAAGAAATTATGCATGTTTAATTGAAAGGCATCTTTGAAAAGATGTGTGGACCATTTACTTGTGTACGAGGTTGCAGATTTATTTGTATGCATTATTATCGGTGTCTATATTATCTGGCACTTTACCAATATTCTTGAGAAATGATATTATGAAAATAATTATTTGTATGTATTATTATCGGTGTCTACATTATCTGGCACTTGAGCAATATTCTTGAGAAATAATATTATGAAAATAATTAATATGTGTGTCACCTTAAATTATATTCATTTATATTCGTGTGTCATAATGAATGTCTTTAAATGTACACATTTCATTACTTAAAAAAATAAATGTTAGAAATATATGTTACATAATACATTCATTTTCAATTTCATTTTACTTATGTTTATATTTTGTCTTTTGTTTTACATAATGGATCTAGATTACTGCAAGTGGGCTTGGACAACTAAATGGGCTTGGACGGCTTGGACTTATGGGCTTGGAATGAAGGCATGTGTGAAGTAGGTTATAACTGCCTTAACAACTCAGCTATCTATCCGGGTCAAGTTGTTGTCATCTGGATCTTATATAAGAGAAGTGTGTGGCTCTGATAACATTATCTGAGATATTTTCCACTTCGTTCTCTGTTTTCTCTCTCAAGTGCGATTAGGGTTTTCTATCTTAGAATCTCGTTGATTCTCAGGTGTTGTCAGTCTGTTTGATCATTGGAGAAGATCATCGTGTTGATGATCTTCTGAGAGTGTTGAGAGTTGTGTTTGTCTTAGATCGTGTTTTGTATTTCTTGTTTAGAATATTCAAGGGTTAACATCTTTGGTTTGGTATTTTTGTATTGTGTCTGTTTGATACCATATTTTGACATGGTGTCAGAGCTTTTATAGCTCTCTGGGTTGATTCACTTCCATTGTTGTCTTCCGATTGTGGATTTTATGTTTAGGGTTCACATATTTGGGGTTTTTAGCTTCTTGGTGGTTAATTGCTACAGATCTGTGTAGATCTTGAAGAATCCTTGGAGTCTGGGTAGTTCTTATGATCTGCTGATTCCAGATCTGGTGTTCTTGGGTTTTATCTGGGTAGATCTTTGGAGATTTGCTTATTTCTAGTGGTCTTTCAGTAGATCTGGGTAGTTTTCTTGCTGCTGATTCCAGATCTTGAAGATCGTCTGTCTTGGAATTTGTGTTGTTCAAGATACAAAAACCCTAAATCTAGGGTTTGTGTTGTTATCTGAGTCTTGGTTAACTTCTTTGTTTGCTGACTTCAGATCAGAGTGCTGTGGATTGCTTTGAAAGGATTATCGGAAGTTGTCACTCTGATTAGGGTTCAATCCTTGAAGATTGTAAAACCCTATTCAGATTTGGATAAACCCTGGCTTGGGTTTATCTTCTTGATGAGATCTTTCCTTGTTATAATTTTTCCTTTCTTTATTCTGCATTTAGGAATTATTGTTGTCGGGGTAGTGTGGACCGGTTTGATTGATTGGAACACAGGACGGGTCATCTCCTGTTGCATTTATCCTCTTTGTGTTTTTCATTGTTTGTGTTATCTTGATTCTTGACTGATATTTGTTACTTACTGTTTTAGCTGAATAGTATATGTTACTGGTTCTTTCTTGTAGTTGAAATAGGGTTCAGCTTCTGTGCAAAGACTTGGGTAGGCACCTTTTTGAGTGACGATCCTACCATCTGGAAACTGGCACAGTTTTTCTGGGTTGTGATTGTTGTTTGATCCTGTTTCATAAACTTTTTGATTGCTTGTCTTGTATTGATCTTTTGTGATATGGCTGATCTTATGAACTTGTTTGGTGAGACTATGATAAGTAAACTTGAACCAGATAACTCTTTTTATTTACATGCTAAAGCTAGTTCTGGTATAGATAATAAGAAAAAAAATTGCTAAGAATCAAAATCAAAGTTTAAAATGTTCTAAGTGTAATAAAACAGGACATTCTATTGTCAAATGTTTTGAATTAATTGGATATCCCTCTTGGATGAAACCACCAAGAGGGAATCAAGGAAAGAAAGCTAGTAATAATGTGAGTGTTGATGAGTCTAGTGTGCATATTACTGCTTTAACCTCTGATCAATTGTCTAAGTTGTTATGTTTAGTGAAAGACAAGTCATCTAAAACATCTCAAAGCTGCAATGTTTTAGATGGGATCTTTTGTTCTACAGTGTTTAGCAAATCTGTTTTGTTCCTTTGGTTATTTGGGAATGGATCTGGTTGGATAATTGACTCAGGGGCTAACAATCATATGGTGAAGTCTGAAAAAAGTTTAACTGATTTTGTAGATGTTTCAAATCTAAAAATACAAGTTAAGCATACAAATGGAACTAATGCCTATGTAACTAAAATAAGTTCTTTAAAGCTTGCTGATGGTGTGATTTTACATGATGTCTTTGTTGTTCCTAAGTATTGCGTAAATCTCATTTATGTGCTTAAGTTGACTAGAGACAATAAGTTGTATGTTGGTTTTGATGAGAATAAGTGTTATATACAGGACTTGTTAACCAAGAAAATCCTGGTGATTGGTAATCAACTTGAAAGTTTATACATGTGTGGGGCTTCTGTTGTTTCTAGTAAGGTGTGTAGTTTTAGTAATTCTGATTACAAACTATGGCATGCTAGGTTAGGACATCCTGCTGATCAGGCTATTAGGGTATTAAATGTCACACCCCAACCGATGGCGGAAACATCGGGGCGTGGCACTGAGCGAAACAGATTGTCCAAGAGAATCCATAACAACCATTAATGGCAATATATTTAACGTTAAAGTCCCATACCAATAACATATAAAGTAAAAACAATCATTACAGATAGCGTATATCACAAACGAATAAACTGTTCCGACAACTCAGATTTCTTATTTGGTGGGTTTCTAGACCTCCTACTTGATTCGTCACAGTAAACATAACATCCTAACAACCTGTCACATACGTTAAAATAAGGTCAATACATAAAATGTAAAGGTGATTACACAAGTTTGAGTAATATATAGTAAAGCAAAAGCGGTTACGCATAACCAACATGTAATACGAAGAAGATGTGAATCAAGTAAGCTATCAACAATGACGCATGAAACCGACATTATTGCGAGTTGTAGAATGCGCAACACATTATCACCACTGTGACCATGTGAAGTAAGGCCCTTAACAACCCCTGAACAAACAGGTGCTGAGTCCAAACTATAGTACTATCGTTGCTAAGGTGTCAGGCAAACAATCACTGTGTAAACATAACATACAAGCATTCATCGATCCAAGTATAGCATGCGATAGCGGTAAGCGTTTATAAAATATTTTGAGTATTGTGTGCATTGTGTGTTGATATAGAACGTATGTAACACCCAAAAGTGCGTTAAGCGAAAAAGGGTTCGACTATACTCACAGTATGTGTTTAACAAATAAACACAACCTTGAATTGGATTGAAGGGAGTGCGTTGAAGTTAGCCTGGGTATAGAACAATAGCGTAAGCGTTGAACGGTGCGTAACAGAGTGTCGGATGTGCTGGGGGTCGAATGATGAGTCGAAGGGGTGAATACCCATTCGATCGGATGGTCATCCGAGCGGATGACCATTCGAATGGATGGTCATTCGAATGCGATGTGGGTGTTTTGTAAATCGTTTTGAAACTTTTGAAGTTTTCGTGGTAGTATTTAAACAAGTCATCCGGTCGGATGGTCATCCGGACGGATGGCCATCCGATCGGATGGCTATTTGATCGAGAGTTTGATATGTTGAAGTTTTGGTCAAATTGTTTTAGACAAGAGATAGTACAACGGACAAGTCACCTGGTCGAATGGTCATTCGATCTGATGGCCACTCGAGTGGGCAACCTGTTGTTTTGAAATCTTTTGTAAAATTTTCTAAGTTAAAAAGTTTAAAGTTTAACAGAGACAGCATGATGACGTGTCAAACAACGGGAAACATACCATGGCCCTGCCCAGTCGATCGAATGGGAACCACCCCATTTGATTAGACTTACTGTTTCCGATGAAGTTTCATGTTCAACCCGTTAATCGGTCATCTCTCCAGCAGAGAGTCTGAATGAGTATGGATTCCATCGGTTTTGGGTAAAAAGTGAAGAAAAAAGTTGAAGATAAGTTGAAAACATCTTCCAACTGTTTTAATCTTGCTGAGATCCAGGTTAAAACGTGTGAAAATCCTTTAGATCTGAACCAATCTTGACGAGATGACATCACACGACCGATTGCATAAGCAGCTGCGATGATGTCACCTTCAAGGGGTCCAAATCAGGTGATTTCAAGATGAAAACCAGTGATTTTGATGGAGAAGATGATGGGGAAGTGTGTAGTGATGATGGAAGTACAAGATTTAGGGAGAAATACTTACGAAATAGCCTTGAATCGAGAGAAAAGTGTCTGAGAATGACTTGAGAGCGAGTTAGTCGAATGGAGATGTCACATCAGTGAACAGTAGCGTGTACGGCGGGTATTTGTAGGGTGAGAGAGAGTAAGGTGGTGGTGAGTGCGAGGGTCGAATGGATGTCCGGTCGGATGGCCATCCGGACGGATGTCCATTCGATCGAATGGTCAGTCGAGTTGTGCGAGTTAGTTTTCCAACTTTTGTTTCGGCATTAACCGTTGCGTTTTGCGAGTAAGTGTTGCGATGGATAAGCACATAACATTAAACAAGTAATCACACAAGTAACACACATTATAACTAAGATGCATAAAGTAAATCTGCATTTCGAGTTGCGATTGCGTTGCGATAGCGTTTAGTCTAACATGCGATGTAATATGCGATAAAATGCGTGTAAATAGTATGCGTTATAAATAGCGTTAAATGTGATAACTGCGTTTTGAATAAGCGTTGTGAATACGTTGTAAAATACAATTTAAAATAGTTAACCCGTAGCGATAATCGGAATCTCGAGAGTACAAGTCAATTAAGCAAGAAATGATAGATATAAGTAATGACCCGGAAAGTCAGGTTGTTACATTAAAAGATACTTTGAGTGTGTCTCCCCCTGTTGATCATGGCCCTTGTGATGTGTGACACAGGGCTAAACAACATCGGGAACCTTTTCCTTTGAATGAACATAAGAGTTCTCAGTTGGGAGAACTTGTTCATTGGATGTGTGGGGACCCTATATATTTGCTAGCAGGGAAGGTCATAAGTATTTTTTGACCATAGTTGATGACTATTCCAAGGCTGTTTGGATATGTCTAATGAAACATAAATCAGAAGTGTTTGAGAATATAAAAGACTTTGCTAATATAATTCAAACTCAATTTGGAAAAAAACTATAAAATGTTTTAGAAGTGATAATGGGTCGAGTTTGTAAACAATCAAATGAATGCATTTTGTGGACAATCTGGAATAGTGCATCAGATTACATGAGTTCATGCTCCTCAGCAGAATGGGATTGTTGAGAGAAAACACAGGCACTTATTAAATGTTACTAGAGCTTTAATCTTTCAAAGTAATGTGCCAATTATATTTTGGCATGAATGTGTTCTAACTGCTGCCTATCTTATTAATATGACTCCTTCTTTAGTGTTGAATGGTAGAACACCTTATGAGTTAGTATATAATTTTAAACCCTTCTTAGATCACTTAAGAGTATTTGGTTGTCTGAGTTTTTGTACAATTTTAAATGAAAATGATAAGTTGAATAGTAGAGCAGAAAAATGTGTTTTTATTGGATATTCTCATGAAAAAAAGGGGTTATAAATTGTTTAGTTTGGACTCTAAAACTATTGTTTTTTCAAGGGATGTTAAGTTTTATGAAACAGTATTTCCTTTTAAAGAATAATCTGTTTTTGAAAATTATAATTCAAATCATTTAAAAGATATTAATGCTTTAAACTTTTTTTTGACTTGTGTGATCACTCAGAATTTACCAAAACTGTGAATGAACCCAATGATGATAAAAGGGTTCAAGAGGACGCTGATGTGGGAACACAGGAAGTTCAGCAGTCTGAAGTTCTTGACACACCTCCTGTCATGGCTGATGTTCAGCAGACATTTGAGGGTCATGAATCTTCTGACAGGGCAGAACCTGTGAATATCACAGATGAAGCACAAACTACTATTGAGGGTGACACAGGAAGTTCTGAATTGTTTGGTGTGCTTAGAAGGTCTTCTAGAACTTCTGTATTACCTAGTAAATTAAATGACTTTGTGATAGAAGGGAAAGTGAAGTATGGAATTGAAAAAGTGGTCAATTTTTCAAAATTAACTTTAGCAAATAAATGTTTTGCTTCTAATCTTTCTAAAGCATCTGAACCTAAAAGTTATAAAGAGCTATAAAAGATCCCAACTGGGTTTCTGCAATGAATGATTAAATACATGCATTGCATAGAAATCATACTTGGGACGTGGTTGATAGACCTAAAAATAGAAGCTTAGTTGGGTGTAAATGGATTTATAAAATAAAGTATAAATCAAATGGGGAAATTGAAAGGTATAAGGCAAGGTTAAGTTTTAAGGGGTTTAGTCAAAAAAGGGTATTAACTATGATTAAACTTTTTTCTCTAGTGGTTAAACTTGTTACTGTTAGATGTGTTGTTGCATTAGCTGTACAGAATAACTGGACTTTGTATCAGTTAGATGTAAATAATGCGTTTTCGTATGGTGATTTGCATGAAGAAGTTTATATGTCTTTACCAGAAGGATATCGGTCAAATGATATGTCTAAAGTGTGCAAATTGAATAAGTCTTTATATGGACTTAAACAAGCCCCAAGAATATGGAATGAGAATTTGGTTAGTGTTTTACTTGATGTTGGGTTCGTTCAAGGTAAATGTGATACATATTTGTTTGTTAAAAATGTAAACGATGTATTTGTTATTTTATTAGTCTTATGTTGATGACATTGTTATTATTCATAATTCCTTGCCTGAAATAGAAAATATTAAAGAATGGTTAAAAACTAAGTTTCTTATTAAAGATCTTGGAATATTACAATATTTTCTAGGCATAGAAGTATTGTCTTGTGAAAAATGTATTTGTTTATCTAAGAGAAAATACTATACAGATTTGTTAACTGAGTATAGGAAGTTAGGTTGTAAACCTCTTCGTGTTCCCATAGATTAAAGTCATGTAGTTAACAATCTTCTTGAAAGTAATAATGGTCCATTAACAAATACAACTTGTTATCAAAAAACTGGTAGGAAAATTAATCTGCTTGTCTCACAGTAGGCCATATATTGCCTATGTTGTGCACGTTTTAAGCCAGTACATGCACAGTCCAACTGATGGCCATTTAAAACTTGAATTTAACTTGTTGAGATACTTAAAATCTGCACCTGGTCAAGGGTTATTGTTTAGCAAAAGTGATAGTTTTGAACTAGAAGCTTTTTTTAGATTCAGATTGGGCAAAATGTTTGACTAGTAGGAAATCTGTTACTGGGTTTTGTGTATTTTTTGGAAATTGTTTGGTTTCTTGGAAAAGCAAGAAACAGTCCACGGTGTCTAGATCTTCAGCTGAAGCTGAATATAGATCTATGTGTGCAGCTGCATGTAAGATAATATGGCTTAAAAAATTGTTAAAAGAGTTACAAGTAGATATAACAATTCCTATTAGTTTATTTTGTGATAATAAAGTTGCAATTTCTATTGCGGGTAATCCAGTTTTTCACGATAAGACCAAACATTTTGAGGTTGATTTTTTTTCTTGAGAGACTTGATTTCAAATGGAACTGTGAGATGTGTTGGTGTAAAGTCTGAAAGTCAAGTGGCAGACTTGTTTACTAAAGGGGGTTCGGTCAAAACACATGAGTTGTTTTGTAATGAGTTAAAGCTTTTTGATGTTTTTAAGAAATGAAATTGAGAGGGGGTGTTAAAAATATATGTTACATTATAATACATTCATTTTCAGTTTCATTTTACTTATGCTTATATTTTGTCTTTTGTTTTACACAATGGATCTGGATTACTGCAAGTGGGCTTGGACAACTGAATGGGCTTGGACAGCTTGGACTTATGGGCTTGGAAAGAAGGCATGTGTGAAGTAGGTTATAACTGCCTTAATAACTTAACTATCTATCTGGTTTAAGTTGTTGTCATCTGGATCTTATAAAAGAGAAGTCTGAGGCTCTTATCATATTATCTGAGATATTTTCCACTCCGTTCTCTGTTTTTTCTCTCAAGTGCGATTAGGGTTTTATATCTGAGAATCTCGTTGATTCTCAGGTGTTGTCAGTCTGTTTGATTATTGGAGAAGATCATCGTGTTGATGATCTTCTGAGAGTGTTGAGAGTTGTGTTTGTCTTAGATCGTGTTTTGTATTTCTTGTTCAGAATATTCAAGGGTTAACATCTTTGGTTTGGTATTTTTGTATTGTGTCTGTTTGATACCATATTTTGACATGGTGTCAGAGCTTTTATAGCTCTCTGGGTTGATTCACTTCCATTGTTGTCTTCCGATTGTGGATTTTCTGTTTAGGGTTCGCATATTTGGGCGGAGTCAGGTGAAACTAACGCGGAACTTCTTAATTGGGCAAGTATATCTTAAGCTACTATGTGACAAGTCGAGTAAAAAAGGAGTTCAGTATGCACTAAGATAAAGTGAAACAAAACAGACGAAAATAAGGAGTTTTCGACCATCATGCTGGAACAAACATACATCGGACAAAGTTCAGGAGCAATTCTTGAAAAGAACACTAAAAAAGTTTGATAAACACAAAAGAGACCAAGTTGTACTAGCGTTGTTTAGAACCAAATATTCACATGAAAAAGTGCAGGAAGGTGTATTTCTTGAAAGGAATTTTCACAATAATGTGATATACACATAAGAGACCACGATGTACTAGGATGCTTGGATGCTAATATTCACATGACAAATTACTAGCAGGTGAACAAGGTCGTTCCAATCTTTTTGGAGGCCTAAGGGGAAATGAAATTTTAGGGCCCTTTTTTCCTTTTTTGATTATTATAAACGGTACTCATTTATTCGTGTTTGAAACCTAGCAAAAATCTAACACAACTATAACATAGAGTGGTTTGCTTGTATAAGAAATCAAACAAATTTAAAACAATAAATTTGCACTGATATTAATAGTTAGTGTATAAATTTTCTTTTAATTAGAAGCCCTAGGCCCAAGCCTGAGTTACTTATACTCTAGGTCCGGTCCTACAGGTGAATTTCTTGAAAGAAATTTTCAAATCATCACGCAGTATGTCACACCCCAACCAATGGCGGAAACATCGGGATGAGACGAAGTGTGAAGATTGCTAGAGACATCATAACGCTATTTGTGACAATATTTAATAAACCGATTTCATTTCATAATTCATTTGTCAACATTACAAGGAAATCAAATAACATCAAGTTCAAGGGAAATACAATACAACAAAATCAAATTGATACAACGATTAAACCTAAACGTCTATATGTGTATCTAGGCATCAACGCTACTTCATTTCATAGCATCATCATCCTCAACCTGTAACATGTTAAAATAAAGTTAAATGCAAAAGCAAAGGTGAGTATACAAGTTTGGTACATACGTATCAAAAGATAAGTTTTAAACAATTCCTCATATCAAGCATGTGATTCAAGATAAACGATAAATTTGGAATGTGTCAAACATATCAAACCAATAATGAGACGGAAGATGCTCATGACATAACCACAAGTTTACAGGCGGGTCGTCAATCCTATAGCGCTACATATGTCACGGTTAGGCTCGTACGAAGTTAATGATAAGTTCAACACATAAGAATCACCCAAGTTTAAAGTATCAAGTAATCACGTATACAAGCATGTTATAGGAATGTTCATGTGTTTAAGCAAAATGTTCATGTGTAAGTTTTGATAAGTAAACATGTTACACCCCAAAAGTGGTAAAAGTAAAGAGGGGAATACGAGTATACTCACAAGGCTCGCATATGCTTCCCGATTATCCAATTGTTGACGCGTAGAGATCTAGAGTCCGAATGTATAAGGGTTAAAGTTCAAGGCATGGTTAGGGTCGAAATTCGGGATTAAGATTCAAAGAATAACAAAGTAAGTATTATGAAAATAATCTCTATGGCATTAGCACTTGTCTTTGACACTATGGTAATCCTTATGGATTGTATGTGATTTCATAGGTTCAAGACCTATTAGAATCGTGACAAGGAACTATACACATAGTGATAAACTTATTAACTTGGTAGAGGATTATATAATCACTATCAAGGGTTCGGTTTTAGGGATTATTATAGTCGTATTATGTACATAATAATATATATAGCCATGTAGGAGGAGGGAGGTTGAACCTTCCACTTTGGTACCTCTTAGTGTCATAAGTCAAGTAGGAGGTGGGAGGTGAAACCCTCCACTTTGGTACCTCGAATGATATGTTAGCATATAGGTCATGTAGGAGGTAGGGAGGCGAACCTTCCATTTAGGAACCTCATAGATATGTACAAGAAATAATACAACTAATCTAAGCAAAACATCAAGTGATGTGTGGACTTGTTATGTAGGTTAGCCTAGGCTAGCCAAGTAGTCACACTATCTTCAAGTTCAAGACTTGACACCACTTGCAAGCTAATAGCTCGATTAAAACAGAAAGTTTAGAGTGTTTAGACACTCATATTAAGTGTAAAACAACCTTGGTTTGGCTTTACTAATCATACACTCGATTAGAAGCATAAGAACACAAGTTTGTTTGAAGTATACAAGAGTTTAAGAAGTTTCAAAACACAACAGAAAGTTTATGGACATTTTCAGGGCAATTCCAGGTCTGATTTCTCCAAGGAGAGATCAAGGAATCAAACTCCACGATTATCCAAGCAAGTAGGAAGAAGAATCAAGTGATTTGGTTAAGTTTTGAGCAAGTTATACCCCTTTTTGTATGAAGGTATGAATCTGCCCGAATTTCAGAATTTTGCAAGAACTTGAGAGTGATTTTGGAGAGATTTGAGATTGTTAAAAGTGTAGAATGGCTTGGAGAAGGTGGGTATTTATAGGGGATGAGTTTAGGGTTGATTGGAGGTGTTTTGAGGTGGTTTAGAGCTAATTGGAGGAGAAAGAAACATGGGATTTCGTGCAAAATCGCGGAGAAATGAAGCTGATTGAAAATCTGCCCGCCAGACACCCTTACGGACCGTAAGGGATAATGCTTACGGTCCGTAAGCCTTTGGCAGAAAACACAAATTTTTATTTCTTTGTTTTAATGATTTGCAACATGTCTAGATGTTATATATTACGTATTTTATTATCATTTTAGGGTATTTAGGCATACTTAGCATGTACTAAAGGTAACACAAGTGTCAAATGAATAAGATTAAGTATAAGACTAGTATGTAAGTATCGTACGGAGCGTGTATGTTACGTATTAGTAGGTTTATTACACGTTTGCAAGTGTTACAGATATGTAACTAATTGTCTCACAATTAAACGTATGATTAGGTATAAAGTATGTATAACATGAAATTAACAAAGTACGAGTTTTATTTATGAAATCAAGTCCCGTATTTTACATTTGATTAAGAAGAAAGGGTGATTACGAGAATGCAAGTTTCCATAAATAGACTTTCAAGCAAAGGTTTCTAAGTGTAGAAAGTTTGAAAACGCGGGGCGTTACACAGTACATTCTCAGTGTACTGAACCTTCAGTCTTTTGCCTACTCTAGTCTCATGGTGATCGCTGCATCGTGCGGAAAATTTAAAACGCGTATATCAGGCATTCTATTCTTTGATTTTGTTGTTTTATTATCTATGTATGGATTACAATTGGTGGTTGGTTGGTGTTAGATTTGACGTAAGAGTCAACTATGTAGGCGCTTCTAGTCGCTCTTTTTTGTTTGTTTATTGACGTAAGACTTAACTTTGTAGGCGTTTCTGGTCGGTCTCAGTCTTTTTTGTTTGTTTATTGACGTAAGACTTAACTTTGTAGGTATTTCTAGTCAGTCTTTTTTGTTTGTTTATATATTATTTTCAAAATTTAAAATTAAATAAATAGTCACAAAAGTTTAACATTTTTAAAACCATTAATAATTCAAATGTTTATCAATAAAATTACAAAATCATACAACGTTTCTATATATCTTTAAAAAAATCCACCACAACCCCCTAAGTTTTGTAATTTATATTTTTAGGTTATAGTTTTGTAATTTACATTTTGACACATAGAATTTTCCTTTTTTCCTCCTCCTTTTGTAACTTACATTTTTTGGCCTACATTTTGGCAATTTACGTATTTGGCCCATATGCTTTACATCGCCCCCTCTACTTTTAAACTTTGCATCTTTACGTTTCGATGTAAATTTGGTATACGCTTTCATGCTTTATTTTGTATGTTTCCTACGTATAAATCGGGTCGCATATAATACGTTTTGACTTGGCAGTGTAAATTCGAGTTACTCAGGTTGCATATAATACATTATAATTGTACGGTATAAACTCGAGTTACTTCCAATCACAATGCAGCTATAGGTAAACATTGAGTTCAATCGGATACGTCGAAACACACATTCGACGTTTGCGATGTACCCTCGCTACAACACGCACGAGTCTTATTACTAATATTATAAGAAAATCAAAAGAAATTTCAGTTTCACTCGCCTGTCCAGCTCTAATTACCAAACATTATCACTTTACGGTGCCTAAAAACTGCTAACAACATTCAGAATAATATATTTTTCTTAACACCTAATTTCACTGTCCAGATGTTTGAACATTTTTTTAAAGTAAACTTCATTAGCAACCGTCAACTCACGAAACAGAGAGGCAAACCGAAAACATTACATATTTACAAAATTACACCATTCAGACCAACACACTGACTTAGCTTTTGATCTACTACTAAACCATAAAAAACCAACCGATTTAATTTCACTACATATATCTTCAACCCACGCTTGATCCAGGTGTTTTAACATGATATACATGTCAATCAACGGGAATATATATTTATTTAACTGAAAAAAATATAAACCTTCAAGAGAAACGAACTATTCCCTCAAAAAAAAAAAAAAAAAAAAAACCGGAAATCACGTGAAGCGAGCATCATTATCCAAAAGATAATCACACAAAAACCACAAACAGATTTCCGTTAATTAAAATTAAAAACCTAACTAACTAGTAACTATAAATTCAGATCAAACTTACGATCCAAAGGTTCATCAGCCATTAACGGATTATGCAACTGATAAGGAACCACTCTTACACTTGCTCTATCCTTCCTCTTCGCCAAAAACCTATGAAGAGACGCTCGTCTCGCAATCGGCAAATCCGATCCATCAACTTCCATTCGATTCTGAATTTGAATATCCGAAGAAGAAGAACCACTAGCAGCTGCTAACACCAGATCTCTCGCTTTATCAGCGGTTACACAATCCAACACTATTACTTTTCCTCCATAGAATATAGTCATTTGTCCGCTTTTAGTTTCCGGTTCGGCTGAACCGGATTTATTTGTGGAATCGACCGGTTCACGGAACGAATCTAAGGTAACGTATTCAGGAAGATTGTTATTAATCGTTTTTTCTGTGTTCTCTGTTGTTGTACGGACTGTAGCGTCGATGTTGCTTAACAGATCCACAGTCGCTGTGTTTTTCTCCGTTGCTGGTGAAGATATTTCTGATTTTCCTGTAACAGAATCGGATTATTAGACATTGTTAGCGATTTGGATACGGAAATTAACAGAAATCACGCAAAAAAACTGATTAAAATGAGAATAAATGCAATTCGGAGACGAAAATTAATCGAAATCATGCAAAACCTGATTAAAATGAGAATAAATGCAACTCGGAACGAAAATTAACCGAAATCACGCAAAAAAACTGATTAAAATGAGAATAAATGCAATTCGGAGACGAAAATTAATCGAAATCATGCAAAAACCTGATTAAAATGAGAATAAATGCAATTCGGAACGAAAATTAACCGAAACAACGCAAAAAAAAACAGATTAAAATGAGAATAAATGCAATTCGGATACGAAAATCAACCGAAATCACGCGAAACAACTGATTAAAATAAGAAAATAAATGCGCTTCGGATTTCGGATAAAAAATAAACCGAAATCACACAAAAACCTGATAAATGTCAGAAAATTAACGACTCAGATACAAAAATCAACAGAAATCACGGAAAAAAAACTGATTAAATGAGAAAATAAACCGAAACCACGCAAAACGTGATGAAATTGAGAAGATAAATCCAGATCTTTATACCTTTGGCATCGAACTTTTCATCGATTCCGAGATCTCTTAAACTGCCTCTTTCTTTCAGAAACGAACTCAATCGATTGCAGGTCTTGGCGAAACTCGAGGTTTCTTTTCCGGTGAGTTGAAAACGGTTATTAGCGGTTGACATAATAACCGATTAGTTGAAATAGCTCTGTATTAGTGATGGTGAAGAAGAAAGGATGGTATGAGATGGAATTTTGAGGTTTGAAGTTTTTATATAAGGATGGATTTTATTAATATTGCGGTGACGGAAACACGCAAACTTTTTGTACAGAAAAAAAAAACGTGTTAAATATTGCTTTCAGGAAGAAAATATAAAGAAAATACAAAAACGGTTTACGGTGGAGATATCAGGCGGGAATAAAATGCTGATTTCGCGAGAAATATTTTCTCGTGTTTGTTGAATTGTTGTATTTATATGATTATATTTTTTTAAATTTATACATTATAGATAAGTTCCGGTTATATGAGGATAACAAGAAATTGAAAATGAAACTGTGAAATTGTTTGGATAAAACTGTACACAACAGGTGTACAGAAAAGTTACCAAGAAAACTTACCAGTCTCGTAATTTCTGCGAGATTCACTTCTTATTGAATTACAACTGGTATTTAGGACCTGTGCTTTGTATCGAGAGTGTTAAATCGAATAAAATGTAAACGTGTAAAGACGTTGAACGACAGACGCGTGTTACGACGTGTAAACTCATAAAAATTAGACCAAAATGTAAAACATATAAATGAATAAATAAGTCGGCTTAAGACCCGTGAGTTGTAATGGGGCTGTTAAACGACCAAAAAATAGACGTAAAAACGTTGAACAAGACATGCACGTTGCAACATGTTTACTTGTAAGATTTAGAGCGAAACGTTAGCCGATAAATTTGTAAAAGATAAAAACCGTAAGGGACGAAAGTTGAAAGTGGAAAGCGTTGGGGTTAAAAATGAAAACGAAAGGGGTTGAAAGCTAAAAGATGAAAATTAAATAGGTAACAAAATAAAAACTAAAGGGGTTAAAGTGTATAAAAATAAAATTTGAGGGGTCAAATATGTATAAAAAATGAATAATAAAAAGCTCTCAGAAACCAATTTTCCAAATTAAGAACTGTGATTTGCTTCGTTCTCACCTATAGTCCCTACACAAGTAAAATTACAACTATAGTCCCTAACTTTTGCACATTCGTTATCGGATAGTCCCTGAAATGGATGGTGGTTAGTTTTATCAGTTAAGTGTGTGTGAAATAACCTAAATATCCTTCTGTTAAATTAATAACTAAAAATTTAAAAAAATATAATTAATATTTAAATTTTAGGTGGGACCACCACTCATTTCATCTTCCTCACTCTGAACCACTGTAAGACCCTAATCCGTTTTAGTCTAAGATTCGCAGCGGAAAATACATACTAAAAAAAATTCTTTATTAGTTATTCTTTCTTTCACTTAAATACATTAAAAACTAACATACTTATATCAAATTAAATGACCACATACACACCCACGTACAATCCATGTCTTGACTCGATCATCAACCGCTTACTCTTCATGTTGAGAATCTCGTAACCTCGTATAACCTGCAGTCACCACATACAATTACTTCATTAGCAACCGGTGACGTAATACATATACTTTAAAACATGCATCATCAAGCATCAATATTTCCTATCCTCGCTTATATGAATCCATTAATCCATCCAGTCGAACTCTCTAGTCCGACTCTCCATACTTAACCCTCATTCTTCATTCTTAATATACCTGCACTTCCATTTCATACTCAACAGAAAACAGTTAGCATCATTAAACTTATCTCATAGGTGTAATCTCACGAGTACACATAACCAAATCTCATTCATTTGTGTATTTAACTAAATTACCTTTTCATGCATAATACCTTACTATACATACCCACTTCATTTACAACTTACATCTTACCCACAAGTATAATTATTTACTTTATCTTTGTGCATAATACTAACATGTAAGTTCCCTACCGTACCCATACTTAATAGAAATTACTTTCTTCCAGCTTTCGACTCACTTTCCGTAAACTTACCTTATTACCTCCATTGATTCATACTTTCCCACAAAATTCACAATAACCATCATACTACAATACATTTTACATCTAAAGTGTAAGTTCGGGATTCACTTACCTTATGCGCCCGTATTTGCATCCGCTTACTTGAGTCTTCTTGGCCCGTTAGCCTTCCACGCTCCCATCCCTCTTGACATGATTCCTATACTTTCATGTCATTACGTTTACATCCTTATTAGCATACATGATTATACATATGTACGATCATATCAAGTTCATATCTCACATATGCCTTTCATTAGCCAATTCAAACAAGCATATAGCATACTCAACATCATCATAACATAACCCTCACATATTATGGCCATTTAGACATTTCATCAAACACTGGGTGTGCGTACTACTTTCTAAGCATAATGTACACGTGTTTCATGCCTTTCTTCCTAATTATCCCTTTCATTCATCAACCCAAGTAAACATCATTCAAATTCTATACCATACTTCATCCATATACAAGCACACATCACATACTACACATATTCATGATCAAATTCATACCATTTCATGGATTAAACATAAACCCACTTAGCTAAAAGTGGTAATTCATCCTAACACCTAAATTATAGCAATTCACTAAGAGTTTTCACATAGGATTAGTTCCTAAACAAGCATACATCGTCAATTTGGCCACAACCTCTACGATTCATACATAAATCACTACTTGTGATGTTCATCAAGTTTTCTCAACTTCATTAAACATCAAAATTCAACATACCTTATGATCCCCTAGCTTGGGTGATCGTTAATTCATGTTCCTTCTTGAATTTAGACTTCGTTTGGCCCTTTAATTTGAAGATTCTTCAAGAACTAGGGTTTGAACCCTTGGTTCTTTCTCCTGGACATCGATCCAGAACACACACAAGTGTGTGTGTTTGTGTGTGTGTTTTCTTTTAATACCACAACTTTCAAGTTGTTCACTTTGGTCCCTCATGTTTCGTTTTAATTAAATAAGGCTACAACCCTTCGTTTAATACCAACGATATTAACAATCAACTAGGTTAATTATTCCTAGTTAATGTTCATTTACGGGTTCACTTTTATCCCCTAACGGTATTTTACCCGTTCCTTTATATTAACCGGGTTTAAATTACCAAACCCATTTTTGGGGTGTTACAACCACCCACCACCATCTCCACCTTTCACCACCACCACCACCACCGCCATCTACCGAGACAAATTACAATTTTGACTCGTTTAAATTTACACTTTTGCTATTGGTTTTGTTTTTCCCCTTCTTTCCAAATTATGATTTTGCCCTCAGCCCAAATTTACAGTTTTGACTTTTGGCATTTTTTTTTGTTTTTTTTTTCTTTTCAAATTATGATTTTGCACCCAATGTAAAATTAGAGTTATGAAATCATTTTTTTTAACAAAACAATGGGAGTGTTTTGTTTTAATTTGTTAATTCAATGTACTTTTTATTTGTGTCAGGCGGCTGGTTGGCACACACTCACTTGTCTTAAAAATTAAAATTTTGCCCCCAATTTAAAATTATACTCTTTCCATTGTTTTAATTTTTTTAGCAAAAGTATGGTAGTGTTTTGTTTTAATTGGTTGACTTGATGTAATTTTTTTTGAAATTGTGTTACGAGTAGTATGTACAAGTAATCGAAACACAAACGTATATATAACAACCCTCCTAAAATAATCTGACACCCTAAAAATATTTCGAGTGCCCCATTACGTCCTAAAATACACCCCGTATACAAAAACAGGCCCCGAATACCTTTATTTTATTAAATTAAATTAAAAATCAAATTTTTAAAGGCTGTGGTGGGCCGCGAAGACCCAGCCTTGGTCTTACGCGGACCGCGAGCGCCTGGACAAATGGCGGCACCCGGAGCCGCCACGTGGCAGTCATGTGTCGAAGCTAGAGCGGTGACCCGACAAGGCCAGGGCCAACCCAGCCTATGTCGCGGGCAGCGAAGGCCCTGGCCGAAGTTTACGCGTGGCGCGACGAAGTCCAAATCAGGCCCTGTAAATAGAGGCCTTCGGCCGATTATTCGAATTCGCTCACAGTTTCTTTCTCTCTCGAAATTCTACATAACAATAGTAATTTTCGGGCATTATACCCCCTAATTAGCGAAATTCTGACTCGTTGTAAGTATTATAACCCCCGGTTACGTATTAGATACGCTGCCCGATTGATCCAGGGTTCCGTTACTGTTGTCGTGGTTCTGCCCGACGTAGTCGTTGGAATACCGTCTCGGGAAGGGTATTACTAATATAAATATTGGGTTATTATACTACCACGTGTGCATTTGTGTAATTAATAGATAATCACCAGGGAATCCTTAAAGAAAACCCTAAGACAGCAATGTGAGTAATCCTTCTTTTTATAAACTGTTCTTACAAAACCTTAAATAATTTTAAATATAATTAGTAGTGATTGAGTCTTTGTAATTCTTCAATTACTGTCGATATTATGAGGTTTTATATACATTACTTGATAATCTTCACAATTGGACAATGGGTTAGGCAATGTGTGTTATGACCATAGCCACAGATTCGGTCGAGTGACAAGTACTGAATGAGTAATTGTGTAGAAATAAATACTGTAATCGCCCTCAATACTGTTAAAAGATAAAACTCTTCTTGATTAAAATGGGATTCACTCACCAGTATTTCTCACTGACAAAATGTTTTTAAACGCGTTTCAGGTAACAAAATGTGAAAGCTAACTAGAAGCCAGCTGGACAGCACTGAAGGGTTGGAAAAGTGGCTATAAAAGTTACCTGAATAAAGAGATGTTTTTTTATTAAATAAAATAGGGTTTATCCCTATAAAAATGCGTGTACTGAAAACTTAGGAATTTCCCACGTGTTGAATATTATAAAAGCGTGGTATTTTACTCTGATAAAACATTTCCTAACTACGGTCCTGATGTAATTTCCGCTGCCAAAAATGATAAACATCGATACCACTAAAACTGGTATCGCGGCCGCTCGTTCCCGGGACATATAAGGGACGGGGGTTGCGACAGTATATGTTATGAGAGAAATATTCGGCTTAAAGCTCCGCAACGCGACGGAACAAAACCTAGTTAGTTAATACAATCCATATGATTTCATAACATTTACTGGTAAATAATGCGCATATAAAACTTAAAAAAAAAGATTTATTTACATTCTAAAAGATATTAATGAACAAAAAATAAAATAAAACACTATCAGTTAAGTAATTTTGTAAGTTATTAAATGTTTTTGGTTGAATATATAAGAATGTTGTTTGGTTGAAAAATCAATGTTGTTAGGGGGAGGGGGTGGTCATCACTTGCAAAAATTCCATCACTCACAACATCTAATCAAATTCCGCCATGTCATCAACCATTATTCCATCACTCACAACCTTTTTTAGTGGCAATTGTCATCACTCACAACACCCAACAGTAAACCCTCACAACACCCAACAGTAAACCCTCACACCCCCTCACATCCATTTATCACTCACAGCCCATCACTCATTGATTTTATCACACCAAACCTTCCATCACTCGTTGAATATGTTGGTGGCGGTGGGAATTTCACCAAGTTTCACGCGTGGAACTTTTCATCACGCACAAAATATCCAACCACTCCCAATCCCCTTATAATCAAATTACCGACCTCAGAGTCGGTAAATATTGATCCATGCAATTGGTATCCGAACAATATATTAGCTCAGAGGTGGATAATGTGACCCTATTTTGACCATGTTTCAACTATAGATGGTTGGTGGTACTCCTTAATCCATTTTTGCCTCCAAGAAGGTGAATATCGTATAAAAAACGCAAATTATATTCCTTGTATCGAAAGTGTTCTTTATGTCAAACTAGTCACGCAACTTATCCTCTAATTAAATAAATAAATAAAGGATAGGCTTAATTGTGATGTTGAGGGATATATGTTAAGTGGAAACTCAATCACACATAAGAAATGACACATTTTACTTGACGAGTTACTCTTGTTGTAAGATGGTTTCACCTTAGCACAATGCATATGTGAACTTATAAGTTAAATCTTGTACATTATTAACAATCGACTCTTATACCGATTAATATTTATTAAATTATCATACAAAATATCTCGAATCGATCCTTTATTCACTTAAACTTGTGATGAAATTTCCCTTTTGAGTTTTATTAGTCTCCAAGATCTTAGTGTTCTACTTTCACCTTACATGTTTTACAAAATACATCAATAATAGAATATTTACTAAAGTAAAATAAATAGCAAAAAAAGGCTGGAAATCTGAAATGGACCCACTAATAAAAAAAGTAGTATTCTTTTACACATTATCCGGACAAAGTGTTTGCATGAAATAAACGTGACGGGTTCCATGTGTAAGAGGTCCCGGCATAAAATATTAAAATACATTGTTGTTGCAACTAGTCATAACTATTTATTATTTATTATTATTTTTTAAATGCATTAAACATTGCCGACAACGGTTGCACATTTGGTTGTTTTCCGTAAATTTCGCGAACACTCCACATACTATAGTTCAACGTGAAACCCGACACCACCCACATTTGTAGATTAGATACAATATTTATACAACTAGAATTACGACCCGCCGCAATGCGGCGGGGATTCTTTAGTTATAACTAAGTCGATTTAAGACGCGCATGTTATGCTGAACCTGTCAAACGGGAAAAAATAGACGAAGTAAAAACGTTCACCCACACACGCACGTTGCGTCGTGTTAACTCGTAAAATTTAGAACGAAACGTAAAAACGTTAAACCAAAGACGCACGTTCCGATGTGTTAAGTCACAAAATTTAGAACGAAGTATAAAACGAAAAATTTGCGGAAAACAAAAACTATAAAGGACCAAAGCTGAAAATAAAAAAAAGTTGTGAGGATAGATTGGAAAAGATAAAAAGTTTTGTGTTAAAAGTAAAAAAAAAAAACAAATAGTTTTTGGTTAAAAGTAATTTATGAAATACTTTTGGGTGAAAAGTAAAAACATTAATTTTTTTAAAAACCCCCAAAAGCCAAGGTTTTAACAATCATATGCATAACCATTTTTTGTTTAAAAAACCCCAAAGCCAAGATTACCACACATAAGTAAAAAAAAATCAAAGTGATTAAATTGCAAAAGATGGAAACTTTTGAATTAGAAGTGAAAAATCAAATTAATCAAAGTAGTTAAATCGTATAAGGTATAAACTTTTGAATTAGAAGTGGAAAATCAAATTAATCAAAAAGGTTAAATTGCCAAAGATTTAAACTTTAAACTTAAATTGTCAAATATTAAAACTTTAGGGTTAAAAGGAAACAAAGACTAAACTTTAAACTTAAATTGTTAAAGATAAAAACTTTAGGGTTACAAAGTAAAATTCTAGTTTTTTTTTTTTTTTTGAAAACCCCCCTAAGCACATGTTACAACACAATAATGCATATTCAAGTTGTTTCTTTATAAGTTAATAATAATATAAATTAGTAACTATTTTGTGCATTGTGAGTTGTACTCCTAGCTTAGGGTGACTTTCAAAAAAAATTTGATTTTTCACTTTTAACTTAAGCATTTTCATATTTTTGTTTTAACCCCTTTTAATTTTTTTTTTGTTTTTAATACCAAGTTTTTCATCTTTTATAATTTAACCAAACACTTTATTATATACAACTTTCGTCTCTCATACTTTTTATCTTTCGCAAGTTTTTCGTTTTACGTTTCGTTCTAAATTTTGCGAGTTAACACGTCGTAGCGTGCATGTGAGGTTCAACGTTTTTTGCTCTATTTTTTCGAATTTGATGGGCCCGTCGCAACGTGTCCATTTTTCCCCTTTTAACAAATTCGCCGCAACGGACGAGTCCTTGATCGACTAAGTTATTATTTTCTACGTTTTACGTTTCTGTTTAATTTCTTCGCATTAACATACTGTAATGGGTGTGCGTGGTTCAACGATTTTAAGTCTGCTTTTCGTTCGTTGTATTTTTTTCCATTTTATCTATTTTATTTTTACGAGTTTTTCCGATTTTGGGAGTCGATGCCGGTGTGGCATTGGTGCTACTTGGCATGGTTTTACGAACGTTTTTAACCTATTATATTTTTTACTAATATTTTGTTTCGGTTTACCCTTATACTTTCTTTACTGAAAAACAATTTTTTACGTGCATATTTTATGTACGGGTAGGTATAAATATGATTTGTTATACATTTCGACGTAAACTTTTTTTATAAACAACTCTAGGTCAAATATAATACGTTTTCGTTTAAAGAAACCATTTTTACGTGCATATTTTTATGTACGTTTCAGTATAAATTTAAGTTGTTCGACGTTTCGACGTAAACTTTTTTGGGAAATGATTCAGGTCAAATATAATATGTTTATGTGTTTATTTTATGTATGTTTCGTAAAGTTTGTTTCAAACCGAGTGGAGTCAAATTATGGTTTCTTTTTTTCCCTTTTATTCGAAAACTCTAATTAATCTCTTTCGATTACATGTGTCAAATTTTCCTTTATACCTGTTACGTTTTTTATGTATGAGTTGGGTCACACATAATACATTATGATTGTTTGATATGAATTTGATTTACTTTACGTTTGATCCAATCACAATGCTTATACAAGTTACATTGAGTTCAACTAGATACGTCGAAATACGTGGTTTCATATGGTTAATGCATCATATAACGTTTGGACTAATCAATTTAATGTTTACGATGTACCCGCGCCGCAACGCGGACGGGTCTTAATCCTAGTTAAACGAAATTATTACTTATTATATTCTATAATCTATATATTAAAATAAATCAAATGCAATACTAAACGAAAAATATTATTTACATTCTATAATCTATATATTAAAATGAAACACATTAACCTTTAACATGATTATCTAGCATGATTATCTTTTCTAATGATTAAATATTATTACAATTGGTGTTTAGAGCATTTACAATTGACAATCCCAACTTGAAGATGTTGGTAACCGGCTTGAGGCGGTTGTGTAGTCAACAAACATAGCGCCGAGATCAAGCAAAAGTTTGTGGCTCATGGATGTGGGAAAGGTGAAAAGAGAAGTAATAAAGAGACCGGTGATATATAAAGATTTTGGAAAAAAAAAAGTCAACATGGAGGAGGGAGGGGAATCGTGGCCTTCCCATTGTTGATGCGTCAATGTGGGTATGGATTTATAGGTCGAAAGCGCAACATTAACATTGTTAACATAGAAAAATGTCTTTCAGTATGTTTAACATGTTCCTTTTCGTATTCATCTTATGTATTGTATTGACTGAAATACGTAGAATATTAGGTTTCTAGAAGCTCTCCATATACACCACGAGTAAGGGACAAACCATGGTAGGGAGCTAGGGTATCAATCACTAGCTTCGAATAACGAGGTCTAGTAATACTCAAGATCACTGAATCCAATCACTTTCTAAACTTGGTTACTCGGTTTATCTTCATATCAAGTACTAGAATGATAGTACATCGATCAACTAATCCATCTATATTCTTGGGTTCATCATTGTACAACTTGTCCAACAAGCACGATAAGAAACATAAACCTATAAAACGTAGGTCATGCTAAAAAACAACATTAATAACTCTTTTATATTCTTGTGTTCATTTGCGTATGACTTTAATGACAATCAATATTGAACTGGAACCTAAAAAGGTAAGCATTGATAAGAAACAAGCAACGTCAATACACATTTGTCTTTTGATCATCGTTTTTATACAGCCAAAGTGCGGGCTTATGTAACACCTCGAAAAATTCACGTCCTATAAGGTATTGACACGTGTCATCAGCTTGAACGTGAGAAAGTCTACTTTAGAGGGACTAAAGTTGACAAACATAGAAAGTATGTGAAAATAAGGGTTCAAAATGTCAAAAATGGATAAACATACTTTACAATAACCCTACATGATGTTTATACCCTTAGACGGATAAATCATGGATCATACGAAGCTAAAAGTGAGAGATTACAAACTACAGGGGTTAAATGTGTCAACATGTTAAAGAGATACCTCTGAGTGATCTTTTGACAAACCCGAAGCTTTGTAAATGTTAATTATGCTCACTAGAATGCACGATTAAAATTTCATAAATTTTCGTTATCGTATGAGAAAGTTATGATCAAATTCGTATGCGAGGGGTTAAAAGCGTTAACGTTGAAAGTTATGACTTTTCGGGTAATAACCGAGTGGCCAAGGACTTAGAAAAGTGTGTACAAGTTCTAAAGCCCTTGTAGGTAAATAATAAGGGGTCAAATTGCAAGTAATAATGCTAGTTGACCTTCCGAAGAGCCAAGGGACAAGATGTGGAAACAAAAAAATGAAAAAGCTGATCAGAAGGCCCATGCGGCCCGCTTTAGCACCTCAAGCGGGCCGCCTCAGCCTCCCAGATGCAGAAAATAGTTTTTCTTGGCTGTTCAGCCTTGGAATCAACTTGGATCACATGTTTCACTTCTTGGGTGACCCCTAAACACCTCCTAGACACTTAGGGACACTTGTTAAGATGTTGTGGTCACTTATAGACTTAGATGTCAAAGATTTGTGGTGATTAAACCACTATTTAAAGGCCTCTAAGTTGCAAACATGCTTCACACATTCATTCTTGCAAATCTGATCATTTGTGGAGCACAAGAGGACTTTCCAAGCCTTCATAGTCGACCATTAGTCACTTGTAAGTATGCCTAACCCTTCTTATTTAAGTTTTAACTTAGTTTTAGCTTAAAAGTCAAACCGTCGTAATTAACGGTTGACTTTAAGATTAATCACTAATGGTCCAGTGATTAGTCAAATCAAAGGTAGTTATAAGTTGGTAATTATGTGGGCTTTAAACCCTTAAAAGGGCATCCACTGATTCCCATCCTAACTAGGTCATTTGTCGAGTCAAAGATGATTAGAAAAAGTCAACAGAAATGTAATCTTTCGTTTAACGCATAATTAACAATGTAAAAGGCGTGTAATATATTTTATCATTCATATAACTTGATAATAAGCATAAGAACTTGTCTAAGCTTGTTTGATTCGACAACTTTCCATTTTGAACCGATTCGGAACCGAAAGTCGCAAAGTTTTGACTTTTGCTTTGACTTCAGTTCTGACCCGCTTTAGTATGATTTGGAAATGCCTTAGAGCTTCCTTAGGACCAGGCTACATGTTAGCATAACCCTCTGTGGTTGGTTCATTGATTGACCCATTCGTTTACGCGTTTCCGTTAATAGCTCATATGTTGACCATTATGCCCTTATTACCTTTAAACGTGATTTTTGGAAATGTAAAAGAGTAAAAACTTAAATTACTGATATATAAACTTGTATGCAAAGTTTGACATCAGTTTGACTTGTAGATTAAGAGTTATGCTCATTATCGCAAAATGAAAGCTTTATGTTAATAAAACGGCGTAATTAGCGTATAGCCTAGTTAAGCCTACTTTTTGGTATCAAACTTAATACCCACTGATGTAATATATTATTTTGGGATTTTTGAAGATTTTTAATTAATTTTAGGCTGAGCATAACTAGTAGTCGTAGGCTTAATCCGGTAATGGTCGGTTTTGCCCTTACGGGCCATAAAATGAGTTTTACATATCTAAACGACTCCAAACCTTTTTCTACTGATTAGATATGTTAAATAAATCATTTTAAGCCTTCTGGAATAATAAAAATATCAGCTTTCGGTATAGAACCCGTAATCGGCTTCTAATCGTTTTTTTAAGCGTTTTTTTAACGCATAGTAGGTACTAAAACTATTTTAAACATACACGGGTTGATACCTACTGATGTTTTAGGCAACTTAGAATGTTTTAACAGTAAACAAAGGTTGATTAATTCAGACTTCGGTTTTGAGCTTTTCGGCTTATGTGAAATTACCCAAATGCCCCTTCGGTGAATAGTTTGGTTATAATGGGTAAATTCACATATATACTTTACCCTACTGTTACAACTTATTAAATTTAGTGTTTTTACTGATTACATCAGACCTGTAACTCAGATAAATACTTAAACTCTTTTATAACCTTTTAAAAGACCAAACTACCCCTACGAGGCCTAGTTTGTGTTTAAAAACGTTTCGGGCAAAATGAAAGACATCTTACTGATGTCACAACATATTTGAGGCATAATTAACTTAGGAAACCTGTTTAGGACCCATATGGTTACCCGTTACGCCTCTGGCGCGTTCGGTTCGGTTTATGTAACTAGTTTGCATAAATTAGCCGAAACGGGTCAAACCTTATCCTTTTTATCTCAAAATCCAGAATGTGTTTAGTTTACCCATATTATACAAGTCTTAGAACTTGTCGGGTCTAAATCACATTCTATTCCGGTCTTCGCTTAATCATGCGTTTGAACCGTAAACCTTCCTTGAAACTAACCGGTTTAAGTTACGACTTAAATAAGACCCGTTAGGAATCTAATAGGTTAATAAAACCTTCGTTCCAGATTGCGAGCCCCAGTAGAAGTACTCGTGCTTGCTGATTAGAATATACGGCTGAGTATAAATTGCATTGCTAGCTCAGGTAAATACTTTTAACTTATTTTCCCTTATACGGGCTTGGGATACGGTATTATAAAAATACCGCTTGGTCGGGTGTAGAAACCTTTTAATCGGAGATGATTAAATTGCATAATCCCGTTTTAATCTGTATTGATTGATAACAAATAACATTGGGGGTTAATGACCGTGTCCTGGATATCCTTGGCTCATTTTAAAAAGTGAATGGCCACGACGTAAGCACAAGGTGTAGACATAACACCTCCTGTTGCATATGTATAACGTATACTCACTCGTAAGGGTATCTTCTTGTGAGATTATATTTGTGGTGTGTCGATTAATCTTGTCCGGCTTGTATTGTATAATCACCGGCCCTAAATGTTGGACAACCATGTAAATCGGATACAAGATTTTTATTAATAGAATTGTCCCAAGTATAAACGATTAATTTTTCCTCTGTGCATTTTTAATCCATGTGTCAAGATATTTTGTGCCGTTTGCACTCGAATCACTTTTCAAACTCTTTTTCCAAAATGAGTCAGTTAATTGTATTTACCAGTGTAAACTGACGTATTTTCCAAAAGGTTAAGTGACAGGTACTACGCATAATTGGCTGGGAGCTCAGGGCGTCATTAGGGAATCTTGCAAGTTCTAGATGCCTAAAGTCTGTTGAACAGTTTTAGTTTCTTTTATTTGATCCGCCTGTGGATCCCTTACCTTCCGTTGTAATACTTTGACATTACTTATATTCGGAATGTAATATATTTATCTTTTGCTTCCGCTGTGCATTATTATATTGTGTTGTTTGACCATGATGTTGCCAACCACGTCACGATACCCCCCCACCGGGCCCACTGGTGACACGTGGAAAATTCGGGGTGTGACAGGTTGGTATCAGAGCCAACATTGAGTGAATTAAACACTAGCCCTTAGTGTTTAATCTCAATGACACAGTAGCACATTCCTTGACCTTCTGAGTCTAGACTTAACATAGGAATACTTTCAATCCTAATCTGAAAATCTTTACTTCCAAATTTTTATATATTGGATACGTCGCCAAGCGAAGAAGCTGTATTAGAAATTCTCCACAATCTGGAGCCCTGAAATGCTGAGCTTCGTAGCGCGGCTGGAATGAAACGAGCATCCAAGGAGAGAGCATACAGAAATAACTTGAAGAAGAAACTCCTTTTGCTGAAGATCGCTTCCTTAATAGTCCTTATAAGGACATATTTATCTTTCAGTCCCTTCGAGGACACATTATCCTTTCAAAGACCCGCTTAGGGCAACTTCGTACTTTTATTTTCATATAATGGATTGATTAAATTAAGTTTTCATTCTAAACATGAAATATGAAATGAATGGAAAATAACATCCCTTAGAAGGGAAGTGCCTACGGGCTATAATTAACGTCCTCTGAGACTAAAGGCGGTGGTAGCCTACAGCTCCCTGTCAAGAAAAGGTAATGAACTTTGATTCACACCTAAATGCCTCGATCCCAGACGATCATGGCTTATAAATTAAATTTGTCCACGTGACTATGCCTTTTGTGCTATTACTAAACTTGCCTCGATTCTCTGAAATCTTGGCTTATAAATTAAACTTGTCTACGCGACTAGGCCAATTGTGCTATTATTAACTTATAAATTAGGATTTATGATAAAAATCCTGAATAAAATAAATATCCTTCCTTCCCTGCCAGTAGGCATTTTAAAAAGAATCTTAAAGGTAAAATCTAGCCTACGCGGCCAAGATGGTGAAACCTACCCAAGGGATTCAGATCCTTGTTAACACCTAAGAACGTGTTAGCACTCCTGACAAATGTGATTCGATAAAATCACAACAGTCATCCTTATATTGGATTCTTCTAATTTTCTTATCTAGCCTAGTGATTTAGAAATCATGGCTTGTGTCATCCTATAAGATGATCACATTATAAACATCCGATAGTGATGAAGTGCCTACGGGCTAAACTTGTTGTCCGATAAGACAACGACAGTGGTGGTCTTTGACCTCCTGTCTAAAAATGTTGGACCAGGTCCAAGCATAATAGTCGGTAGGATCCATATGATCTCGACTAATAGCATCTGAGAAGATGATCATATTATAACCATCCCTCAGAAGGGAAATGCCCACGGGCTATATCTATTGTCCTAAAAGACAAAAGACAGTTGAAGCCTACAACTCCCTGTCAAGAGAAGGTAATGAACGTGATTCAAACCTTAATGCCTAGATTCTCTGAAGTCATGGCTTATAAAATTTAGAACTGTCCTTGTGACTAGGCCTTATGCGCCACTTTAATATCCTTAATGTTTTATAACTAGGATAAATTATAATGGAAAATACTAATTAAATATAACTAACAAGTTAACCAATATGGCTTATATTACCATGGTTGATAAATCGTCAAAGATGATGATTCCATAATAATCTCTGAATAAATCGTCGTCAATGTTTATGTAGACATCAAGCTACATGGCTGGATTAGATGAAGTTAACAGCCACATGAAGGAGAGCAATGATACTACCAGAATTAATGTAACCGGAGCAGAACTACAGGCAATAATAGATTATGCTGTTACTCGAGCACTTGATCGGCAATATGATGAGTCAAATGATACCCACTCTAAGACTCTATCTGCGGCTCGTAGTACGCCCCCTTCTAACACACATGAGTTAAGGGAGGACGATGTTCATGACTTGTCAAATCAAAGGAGTATTCCGCCTAGACAGGTTGTGTTTCATCAAGAGGCACCAGTTAAGACCTGTTCATATAAATATTTTGTCTCCTGCAAGCCCAGAGACTTTACAGGAGAAGAAGGGGCCATCGATTGCATGACATGGCTCGATGAGATGGACGCTGTTGTTGACATCAGCGGTTGTGCGGAGCAAGATGTTGTGAAATTTGTTTCACAATCATTCAAAGGAGAAGCGTTAGCATGGTGGAGATCATTGCTCCAAGCCACAGGAAAGGTTCTACTCTACAACTTATCTTGGGAGCAATTTGTTGCATTAGTCAAGGAAAACTATTGCCCTCAGCATGAAGTAGAAAAGATAGAATCGGACTTCTTGACTTTGGTCATGGAAAATTTGGATTGCCAGGCATATGTGACAAGTTTCAATACTATGTCCCGCCTAGTTCCTTATTTAGTCACCCCTGAACCTAAACGCATAGCGCGTTTCATTGGAGGCCTAGCACCAGAGATAAAAGGAAATGTTAAAGCATCTAGGCCAACCACATATAGATCCGCGGTGGACTTATCCTTATCTCTCACCTTAGATGCAATTAGAATTAAGTCTGTTAAGGCTTCTGGCGAAGGAAGAAGAGAGAGAGATGAGGAGAACTCTCATCATTATAGCAAGAAGAAGAAGGGAAGCTCGGAGCGCGGGAAGGATTCCGAGTTTAGGAAGAACTCGAGTCAGTCTGATAACAGACCCAAATGCACTAACTGCAAAAAGCAGCATTTTGGAAAATGTACAATAGACCCACGTGCTAAATTGTGTGGAATTTGCAAGACCAAGGGTCACAAAACCTTAGATTGCAAGGGGTTAAAGAACGCCACATGTTACAATTGTAACGAGGAAGGGCACATCAAAACCAACTGCCCAAACCTTATAAAGAAGCCGGGAAAGGCCAGGGAAATAAACGCATGAGTCTTCCGGGTGAACGCCAGGAGATGGTGCAGAAGGATAACTATATAGCAGGTACTTTTCCTTATCAAACAGTGTATGCAGAAATTTATTCGATGCTGACACATGTGATTCAATAATGAACGATCACTGTTGAGGACTGTTGTCTCCTTCTAATTAGGACTTCGGTTATTTTGTATGAAGTAGAAATTGGCCGATGATACTTTAGAAATGCTCCAACAAATCTTAGATATTTTATAGGAATCGCTCTTTTCTGATATTCCTATGGCAAGCTTTCAAGCTACCTAAATTCTTAAATATAATAAAGACAGATGTGACGTTTTGATCCTCTGTCAGAAAAGTGATGGACTAGGTCCAAATCTTTAATGCCATTGATGGTCTTTTGTGACCTAGGCTAAGTAATATTAATATATTATAAATAATGTTCATTATGAATGTTAGTGCTATAATAGCCTGTATAGGTTATTGACACCATGGTTAGTATATATTAAGACCATCAAAATGAGATATAGCAGTTGTTGGATTGCAACTAAGAAATTGTTTTATTGGTATTAGGAACCAATATCGAGTATGGCAAACTCGGATAAGACAACAGTCAATCGCGCCATTGATAACACGACGCATGCTAATGATGCTGAAATTGTGAACCTTAGAATTTCCAAGGATGTTCTTCAAACTATGATAGACGCAGCTGTTGGAAAAGCTGTGAAGAAGGCTGTGAAAAAGTTCAAGGAGTCTCATGCTGCTCGGTCCAAATTTTATCTAGGACCACACTTCCTTACTTTTAAGGAGGATCCCGTTCATGCCTCTGATACAAAGGATGAACTAAAAAGGAAAAGGGAGGTAGATAACTCCCAGAGCTCTAAGAAGAAGAACAAACAAAAGTCCAACGAGAAACCTGTATGCAAGACATGCAAGAAGCGCCATTATGGGAAGTGCAGGTTCGAATCAGCATCCCAGTCGCAGCCTAGGGCTTGTGGGATCTGCAAGGCTAAGGGACATAAAACGTTGGACTGTAAGGATATGATGAATGCAGTCTGCTTCTGCTGTAATGAGAAGGGCCACATCAAGACTACGTGCCCTAAAATTGTCAAAGGGAATGCGGCTGTGGAAGTAAAGCCTAAAATTGAAAGCGCCTAAAATGCCTAAACTAGTCCATAAATAATGGCATCAGGTACATTCCTTGGCATTTCATCAGTAATTTAAATGCTAAGAGTTTTATTTTGGTTCGGATACCAGTAAATCCTTCATAAACTATAAGTATAACAAGTATTTAAAACTGTTCTTAAGAACCCTATATATATTAAGTATAAGGTAAAACTTACAAGTAGAAAATTTAACAGAACTATTTTTCTGTTCCTGTAAGAAATCGGTAAGTCGCAAAAATGGTGGAACCGGCCGTCCCCGGAATCGAACCTGGGTCTAGGCCGCACCCTTTCGCGCGCCTAGCCAACTGAGCTAGGTGCCTAGTTTGTGAACCTTCCATTCTGATTAAATATAAACACATATAGTTGATATCTCTTTAATCTCTATCGATTTCGAATATCAAATGGTATGACAACAACATCATGTGAGGATTGGCGTATCTTAATAAATTCCATAGATTGCTTCCATGCCTGATCAGTATGGAGGTTTAATGCATGGAACCACAAAGATATCCCAATGATCATATGGTATTAAAGTCAACTAATGGTATTCAAAGAAGATATCCAAAAATGAAATTGTCCAAGTAAATATTCCCGATTAAGGAATTCGTGGACTAGTAACATAAATGTGCCACTTATTCGACATAAGCAACGATGAGTGAACTGGAGCCTGAGATATGAAAATCTCTGCAACCTCCTTGTGCATTGATTATCTTCTCCTAAGTTTACCCTGTTTACTTCCCTAGAGGCAAGTAGAGTTAAGATTAACATCCCGCTTTGGGGTAAAGTGTTGTAAGAACTCCATGTTGATTATGGAATAACCAAAAACCTGATTAAGTAAATTTTAAAATAGGAGATTCATATAGCCTAACTCGATATTTTAAGAGTATGATATTAGTTAGATAAGAAAGACGGTTCATTTTGCTTATGCACTCATTACCGCAACCCTATTTAGACAACGATTAAAAATTGCCATCAACTACCCAGGATCGTCGAATTGTTCGACTAGCTGTAAGGATTAGCTACTCCTTAAGATTAGTTAAACAGTGGTTGGAATAACCACCTTAAGATAAGCTTTTCTTTAATAATTGATATGTAAGTATTAAGGCTACTCCTTTGGAGACCTTGTATAGATGAAATGTTAAACATCTGTTGTTAGGACAATAGATTGGTAAGTCCAATATTCAGGATCTGAAAGTTGCATTGGAAACAACAAATAAGATCATACAAATTCCTAATCATCTGTAAGTTGCCATTATTAGGCAGAGAATACTTCCTTTATTTCGGTAAATCTCGGGCCGAGATTTCTTTTAAGGGGGTGAGGATGTAACACCTCGAAAAATTCACGTCCTATAAGGTATTGACACGTGTCATCAGCTTGAACGTGAGAAAGTCTACTTTAGAGGGACTAAAGTTGACAAACATAGAAAGTATGTGAAAATAAGGGTTCAAAATGTCAAAAATGGATAAACATACTTTACAATAACCCTACATGATGTTTATACCCTTAGACGGATAAATCATGGATCATACGAAGCTAAAAGTGAGAGATTACAAACTACAGGGGTTAAATGTGTCAACATGTTAAAGAGATACCTCTGAGTGATCTTTTGACAAACCCGAAGCTTTGTAAATGTTAATTATGCTCACTAGAATGCACGATTAAAATTTCATAAATTTTCGTTATCGTATGAGAAAGTTATGATCAAATTCGTATGCGAGGGGTTAAAAGCGTTAACGTTGAAAGTTATGACTTTTCGGGTAATAACCGAGTGGCCAAGGACTTAGAAAAGTGTGTACAAGTTCTAAAGCCCTTGTAGGTAAATAATAAGGGGTCAAATTGCAAGTAATAATGCTAGTTGACCTTCCGAAGAGCCAAGGGACAAGATGTGGAAACAAAAAAATGAAAAAGCTGATCAGAAGGCCCATGCGGCCCGCTTTAGCACCTCAAGCGGGCCGCCTCAGCCTCCCAGATGCAGAAAATAGTTTTTCTTGGCTGTTCAGCCTTGGAATCAACTTGGATCACATGTTTCACTTCTTGGGTGACCCCTAAACACCTCCTAGACACTTAGGGACACTTGTTAAGATGTTGTGGTCACTTATAGACTTAGATGTCAAAGATTTGTGGTGATTAAACCACTATTTAAAGGCCTCTAAGTTGCAAACATGCTTCACACATTCATTCTTGCAAATCTGATCATTTGTGGAGCACAAGAGGACTTTCCAAGCCTTCATAGTCGACCATTAGTCACTTGTAAGTATGCCTAACCCTTCTTATTTAAGTTTTAACTTAGTTTTAGCTTAAAAGTCAAACCGTCGTAATTAACGGTTGACTTTAAGATTAATCACTAATGGTCCAGTGATTAGTCAAATCAAAGGTAGTTATAAGTTGGTAATTATGTGGGCTTTAAACCCTTAAAAGGGCATCCACTGATTCCCATCCTAACTAGGTCATTTGTCGAGTCAAAGATGATTAGAAAAAGTCAACAGAAATGTAATCTTTCGTTTAACGCATAATTAACAATGTAAAAGGCGTGTAATATATTTTATCATTCATATAACTTGATAATAAGCATAAGAACTTGTCTAAGCTTGTTTGATTCGACAACTTTCCATTTTGAACCGATTCGGAACCGAAAGTCGCAAAGTTTTGACTTTTGCTTTGACTTCAGTTCTGACCCGCTTTAGTATGATTTGGAAATGCCTTAGAGCTTCCTTAGGACCAGGCTACATGTTAGCATAACCCTCTGTGGTTGGTTCATTGATTGACCCATTCGTTTACGCGTTTCCGTTAATAGCTCATATGTTGACCATTATGCCCTTATTACCTTTAAACGTGATTTTTGGAAATGTAAAAGAGTAAAAACTTAAATTACTGATATATAAACTTGTATGCAAAGTTTGACATCAGTTTGACTTGTAGATTAAGAGTTATGCTCATTATCGCAAAATGAAAGCTTTATGTTAATAAAACGGCGTAATTAGCGTATAGCCTAGTTAAGCCTACTTTTTGGTATCAAACTTAATACCCACTGATGTAATATATTATTTTGGGATTTTTGAAGATTTTTAATTAATTTTAGGCTGAGCATAACTAGTAGTCGTAGGCTTAATCCGGTAATGGTCGGTTTTGCCCTTACGGGCCATAAAATGAGTTTTACATATCTAAACGACTCCAAACCTTTTTCTACTGATTAGATATGTTAAATAAATCATTTTAAGCCTTCTGGAATAATAAAAATATCAGCTTTCGGTATAGAACCCGTAATCGGCTTCTAATCGTTTTTTTAAGCGTTTTTTTAACGCATAGTAGGTACTAAAACTATTTTAAACATACACGGGTTGATACCTACTGATGTTTTAGGCAACTTAGAATGTTTTAACAGTAAACAAAGGTTGATTAATTCAGACTTCGGTTTTGAGCTTTTCGGCTTATGTGAAATTACCCAAATGCCCCTTCGGTGAATAGTTTGGTTATAATGGGTAAATTCACATATATACTTTACCCTACTGTTACAACTTATTAAATTTAGTTTTTTTACTGATTACATCAGACCTGTAACTCAGATAAATACTTAAACTCTTTTATAACCTTTTAAAAGACCAAACTACCCCTACGAGGCCTAGTTTGTGTTTAAAAACGTTTCGGGCAAAATGAAAGACATCTTACTGATGTCACAACATATTTGAGGCATAATTAACTTAGGAAACCTGTTTAGGACCCATATGGTTACCCGTTACGCCTCTGGCGCGTTCGGTTCGGTTTATGTAACTAGTTTGCATAAATTAGCCGAAACGGGTCAAACCTTATCCTTTTTATCTCAAAATCCAGAATGTGTTTAGTTTACCCATATTATACAAGTCTTAGAACTTGTCGGGTCTAAATCACATTCTATTCCGGTCTTCGCTTAATCATGCGTTTGAACCGTAAACCTTCCTTGAAACTAACCGGTTTAAGTTACGACTTAAATAAGACCCGTTAGGAATCTAATAGGTTAATAAAACCTTCGTTCCAGATTGCGAGCCCCAGTAGAAGTACTCGTGCTTGCTGATTAGAATATACGGCTGAGTATAAATTGCATTGCTAGCTCAGGTAAATACTTTTAACTTATTTTCCCTTATACGGGCTTGGGATACGGTATTATAAAAATACCGCTTGGTCGGGTGTAGAAACCTTTTAATCGGAGATGATTAAATTGCATAATCCCGTTTTAATCTGTATTGATTGATAACAAATAACATTGGGGGTTAATGACCGTGTCCTGGATATCCTTGGCTCATTTTAAAAAGTGAATGGCCACGACGTAAGCACAAGGTGTAGACATAACACCTCCTGTTGCATATGTATAACGTATACTCACTCGTAAGGGTATCTTCTTGTGAGATTATATTTGTGGTGTGTCGATTAATCTTGTCCGGCTTGTATTGTATAATCACCGGCCCTAAATGTTGGACAACCATGTAAATCGGATACAAGATTTTTATTAATAAAATTGTCCCAAGTATAAAAGATTAATTTTGCCTCTGTGTATTTTAATCAATGTGTCAAGATATTTTGTGCCGTTTGCACTCGAATCACTTTTCAAACTCTTTTTCCAAAATGAGTCAGTTAATTGTATTTACCAGTGTAAACTGACGTATTTTCCAAAAGGTTAAGTGACAGGTACTACGCATAATTGGCTGGGAGCTCAGGGCGTCATTAGGGAATCTTGCAAGTTCTAGATGCCTAAAGTCTGTTGAACAGTTTTAGTTTCTTTTATTTGATCCGCCTGTGGATCCCTTACCTTCCGTTGTAATACTTTGACATTACTTATATTCGGAATGTAATATATTTATCTTTTGCTTCCGCTGTGCATTATTATATTGTGTTGTTTGACCATGATGTTGCCAACCACGTCACGATACTCCCCCACCGGGCCCACTGGTGACACGTGGAAAATTCGGGGTGTGACAGCTTAGCTGGTGCATTTCACAAAAAAAGAAAAAAATGCGAATTTAGCCGGCGCTTTTCAACATCCCACCCTTTTTATATTTTTTAGAGTTAATTACGGTTTTCGTCTCTATGGTTCGTCAAAAATCACTATTTCAGTCCATTAGTTTAAAATTTGCCAAAACAGTCCTTGTGGTTTCACTTTCGTAACTATTACAGCCCACCCACACTAACGACATCCAGTTATTCTGTTAGTTTATTTGAAATGACCATAAAGCCCCTATTATTAAAATTAAATTAAATAAAGAGATGGTTACGTTTTTTTGTCCCCATGGTTTGTTAAAAATAACCATTACAATCCATTAGTTCTAAAAATTACCAAAACAATACCAGTATCTTTCACTTTACTTTTCACTCTCCCCGTTTCTTCAGATCCGACCACCTAATTTTCCCCCATCACAATCGACGTCAGCAGGAAAACTTGAGACCTACCTGAAAAACTTGATGGGTGGAGATGAAGTATGGGCAGTGCCTGGTGTAGTGTCGAAATTGATAAAATTCATGGGTAGAAAAGGAGTTGTTCGACGATTTGGTTGAAGAGAATGGCCATGGGGTGTGGGGGTAGGGGTGGGTGGTAGTTTGATGACGATGGTGGACATAATGGGTGGTGGAAGCGGTCATCGTTCAGGTATGTGTGTGTGTGGTGAGAGATGTTGAAGATGGATGAAATGGAAAGGATGTGGAACCAGAGCAGGTGATCTTCCGGCTGGATTTGAGTAAGCAGGGAGAGTGAAGAGTAGAGCAAAGGATAGTAGATAAATTAAGTTGTTAACCTCCTTTGTTGGTGAGTTGATCGAATGTGGAAGTTGTGAAAGTATTGATACACTTTTGACAGTTTTAAAAACTTACGGAGTGTAACGGTTATTTTTAATAAACCAAATAATGAAAAACGTAACTAATTGTTTATTTATTTTAATTTTAATAAAAGGGGCACTATGGTCATTTTAAATAATCTAACAAAATAACTGGATGGTGTTAGTGAGAGTGAACTGTAATAGTTATGAAAGTGAAACTATAGAGACTGTTTTGACAATTTTTAAACTATTGGAATAGTGATTTTTGACATACCTCATGTACGAAAAACATAATTAAGTCTATTTTTTTTTAACTTTAAGTATTTTAGTAGTTATCTTGATTTGTTTAATCTTTTAGTTGGTTTACCCAAGAAAAGAAAATGAAGATTTAAAGTTTCTTAGCTTTTTGGTACTTTTTAATGCACGTGCTGGATTTTGTTGTGATATTTACTAAGGAGATATCATAATTTTTTTTTTTTGGCAAATTTAGATCACTGACGGACAATTGGAGTATCATAGTGCCACCAACAGATATCATAATCTTTTGATTTTATTTACAGTTTACCTCGTCATAGATTCGTAGGATCATATAAGATCTGAATCTAAATATTACTGTTTTGACTATAGTTTTCTATTGAGAAAAAAAAATCTGTAATGTTATTTTTTTCTAAACTGGAAATTTGGATTACTGTTTGACTTTAGCTTTCGGTCGCGCCGCACCACCTCCTTGTTGTTGTTTTAGCTTCTCCATCACAAACCAGGTAACAAATAAACTCCATAGACGCATTTGTATCTCCGTTTTATTGTCGTTCTCAAGTTTTGTTTTATGGTGACGATGACAACCAGTGTCAACCACCACAGTCGTTCTTGGCTAGTCATAACTGGATGATCAGGATTTTGAACCAGCATCGCCTCTTGATCTATTTTGCTCATTCCAATTTGCGGTGGTAAGGATTCGAACACGTGATTTTAGTTCAATTAGATGTATTTACCAATTTGTTTATAGGGATGGCAAAAATACCCGAGCCCGACGGGAATACCCGAAACCCGACACAAATGGGACGGGTATACCCGATACCCGACGGGTATTGGGCCGGGTATGGGATTAGTTTTAAAAAATTCCGCGGGTATGGGTCGGGTATGGGATTAGGTGATACCCGACCCGATAACCCGAAACCACATACCCGTTTACCCGAACTATATACCCGATCATATACCCGAATTTTTTAATTTATATTTTTATTTTTTATTAACCTTTGTCTATTAGTGATTATTTTAGTATGTTCATAATGTGAAAAATTTAATTTTCTTTTAGTATATGTATTTGATAATGGGGAAGGATCCACTAAAAAGTGGATTTTGCCTAAGTAGCCTAAGAAGGATTGTGATGATGACATCTGACACTCCTAATAAGTAGGAATGAAGGCCATTTTGGTCCTTATAAATAGGAGGGAAAATGACATGTGGCACCTTTTTTGTTTTTTAAAATACAACAAAAAAAATCCAGTACAAAAAAATCTAGCACAAAAAAACTAGTACAAAAAATCTAGTACAAAAAATATAGCACAAAAAATGTAGCACAAAAAATATAGCACAAAATCTAGTACAAAAAAATATAGCACGAAAAAATTCAGCAAAAAAATATAGTACAAAAAAATCCAGCACAAAAAATTGAGGAAAAAAAATTTAAGACAAAAAAATTAGCACAAAATATAGTACAAAAATTCAGCAAAAAAAAATGTTATACAACATAGAAATACAACACATTTAAGTGGGTTTTTTAGTCTTCATATTTTATATAGCAATATGGTACTCAAATTAAAGATAAAAAGTCGCTCGATTTTACGGTGAAATTTTTATGAAAAAATAATGTCGTATAAAAAAGTTATGTACGTTTAAAAAATGAGGGTGAAATATGCATGTGCCTTGCATGTGGAGAGAGAAAGTTCATAAATAGGATTTTCCCAAGATACTCTTACACTCCTCCTTTCTCATACCCTTTCATCTTAACCATTGATTTGAAAAATGAATGGTTAAGATTCCTTCTTATCATACTTAGGGAAAATTAACTTTTTATTTGATCTTACCCCATTTGATAATAGTATTTATATTTTATATATTGTGAAGTATATACATATAAGTGTATATGTATTATAAAGTTATTATTAATTTATGATATAACTTATATGTATGTGATGTACATTTTTTGTTTATAATAGTTGTTGTATAAATAAAATTATATAATAATTATAATCGCAAAGAAATGTATTTGGAAACCCCCAACGTATATCTTTTAACAAATTAATGGGTATACCCGATACCTGCGGGTATAACCGATACCCGACGGGTAATTATCCGACAAATACCCGACGGGTATTGGGCCGGGTATGGGATACGATTTTACAACCGGGTATGGGTATGGGATTACCAATACCCGACCCATTGCCATCCCTATTTGTTTCCTGCGACTAAGAACCGTATTTGGTAAGCTGCTTTGAGACTTTGCTTATATAAATAGGAACTGAATAAACAAGTAACATATATGCTAGCACACATGATGAGTTTATGGTTGGTTGTTAATTAAATTAAACTAGAATTGCGACCCGCCGTGGATTCTTTAGTTATAACTAAGTCGATTTAGGACCCACACATTATGTTAAATCTGTCAAACGGGAATAAATAGACGATGTAAAAACGTTCACCCATACACGCACGTTGCGTCATGTTAACTCGCAAAATTTAGAACGAAACGTAAAAACGTTAAACCAAAGACGCACGTTGCGATGTGTTAAGTCACAAAATTTAAAACCAAGCATAAAGCGAAAAGTTTGTGGAAAATGAAAACTATAAAGGACCAAAGTTGAAAGTAAAAAAAGTTGTGAGGATAGATTGCAAAAGATAAAAAGTTTTGGGTTAAAAGCAATTTATGAAATACTTTTGGGTGAAAAGTAAAAAATTTTTTTTTTTTTTGGAAAAACCTCAAAGCCAAGGTTACAACAACCATATGCATAACCATTTTTTCTTTGAAAACCCCCCAAAGCACACCTTGCGTTGCGGCGGGGCGTAAAACGGTGTCAAATAGTATTAATGTCACACAACCATCATCGACCACTAACACTGACTCGACCTAGGATCTGCGTGTTGCGACGAACCTGTCAAACACGAAAAAATAGAGGTAAAAACGTTGAACCACATATGCACGTTGGGCCGTGTTAACTTGCAAAATTTGAAACAAAACATAAAAAAGTTGAACCACACTCGTACGTTGCGTCGTATTAACTCGAAAAATTTAGAACTTTAGGTAAAACGAAAATTTGCGAAAGATGAAAAGTATAAGTGACAAAAGTTGTGAAGTTAAATTGCAAATAATGAAAAGTTTTGGGTTAAAGTTAAAAAAACAAATTATGTAGGGTTAAAATTGCAAAAGGTAGAAACCTTTGGGTTAAAGGTAAAAAATTAAGTTTTTTTTTTTTTGAAAATTCCCAAAGCACAAGATACAACTTGTATTGCATATTTTTGTTGCTAATTTATAATTTATAATATATAACTAGATGTAAGATCCGCCGCGTTACGGCTAGTGCCTTACAAATTACGACACAATGAATCTATTTTATACTGCTAGGGCCTTACAAATTACGGCGCAATGAATCTATTTAATACTTCTCTATCGACCCGCTCGTTGCGTTTTAAAATCACAAACCTAAGTATTAACTACTACATTTTTGTATCAAGTTAATTAGATATCCAAACGATCACATTGCGTTTCCAAATGTCTTGTGGAGGGAAATACAAATACTTGATGTTGATTAGGGATGAGCACGGTACCCGTTCGGTATCGAACCGATACCGGTACCCAAAGTACCGGTACTGAAAAACGGGAAAAGTGGGTACCGGTACCGAATATACGAGTTCAGTATCAGTACCGGTATTTACCGGTGTTTTACCTGTAAATAACGGTACCGTTACTGGTACCGTTCCGATACCGGTACCGAAAAACGGGAAAAGTGGGTACCGGTACAATTAAAGAGAGTTGGCCCAAAACAATAACCCACGCAAGCTAGTTGTTTTGTAAAAAAAAACCATTGTCCAAGAATATATGCTTAGAGTACCACTTCTAATGCACCATAATGTTAAAAATTAATAGTATATAAATTACATTACAAGTAAATACAAAAATAATCAATTGTAAAAGTATTAAACCATCCCGCGTTGCGACGGGGGCGTAAAGCCATGCCAAGTAGCACCAATGCTACATCACTGTCGATGATCACCAACACTGGAAAAGATCGTTAAAACACCCAACGAAAAGCAAAGTAAAATCTTTGAACCACGTACGCCCGTTATTGCGTGTTAATAAGAAGAAATTGGATCGAAACGTAAAACATAGAAAAAAAAAACTAAGTTACAACCAACAATGCCAAGAATGATTACAAATTTATAGTATATAATTTAACAAAGTGTACAACCCCAACACATAAAGGTACAACAAAATTAAGCATGAAACACCATTAATGCAAAAGTTACAACCACTTAAAGCTTAAGTATATTAGAAATTGATATTTTATAAATAAATAAGAATAATATGGCAATAGGAAAGTAAAAACTGATATTACCCTTTACTGTGATATGCATGGAAAAATAAAAGAGAAAAGAGAGCATGTGTGTTGGTTTGTGTATGTTGTGTGGGCATGATCTATGTTAATGTCATGCAACCATGCATGGTGAGTGTGCGTGTGTTTTGACTTGTGTATGTTGGGTGGTGCATGGCCGCATGGGTTATTGTGTGTGAAAAATCTGAATTATATGTGGGTGTGGTATTGCCATATAAAGTCAAGATTTTGACTTCTTTTGTTTTACAAATTAAAGATATTTGAATATTAGGTAAAATCATAGAAGTTGTTTATCTTGTAAATAAATAAGATTATATTTTAAGTTGAACTTTAAAAAAATGTTTTCAAATTAAAGATATTTGAATATTAGGTAAAATCATAGAAGTTGTTTATCTTGTAAATAAATAAGATTATATTCTAAGTTTACCTTTGTGTGGTTATTATGTAAGTTTAATTCGTGTTTTAAAAATCATTTGGGATTTAAGGTTAATGGGTATGATTTAATTGTAGTCGCCGAGAATTTTGTAACAGGCAATATAACTTAAACGAATAAATCATTATAGAAATTGATTTGGGATATAACGGGATTATAGGTTTTTGATAACGAGGACGACTTGTTTGATTGTTTTGCTTGGCTAAACAAAGGTACGGATTTTGTTTTTTTTTCATCGTAGTATACTTTTATTTTCCGTTACTCGTTGCTACGAATTCCTGTTCCTGTCATCATAGTATTTTTATTCAATCCGTTACTTTGTAGTACGAATGTTTTCGTCAGTAGTAATATATATTGTAGCATGCATAGACCTTATATCTTGTGCTCGTTATTGCATGTTCCCTATAGACTTATGTCAATATACATTTATTTCTTATACGGCTCTGTACTTTGTCACCTGAGCAATCATATGTTAAGTCTTGTCATTAGGGCGTCAACGACATGACACTTATCGTGACGGTGTGTAACTAAAGTTCACATCGTCTCTAGTTTGTGTTTGTGTAGCATCTGGCCCCTAGAGACGAATAGATCGATCTTAGCTCTGACTCCTGACTCCTGTTGAGATGGAATAATGTGTGTACGCATACACGCATCGCCTCAGTGCATGGACTAGCTAGCTGTGTGCCTCTCTGTTTAGGCTCGTGGGTGCTTCTATATTACATGACTTATGTTATTGTTATGTGTAGTCACGTATGTCTTGTATCTATTATGATGTGCTTCTATCTTACATGACTTATGTTATTGTTATATGTCTTGTATCTGTTATGATGTACTTCTATATTATGTAACGTATTCATTGTTATGTGTAGTCACATATGTTTATATGCATCTTATTATGTTCCTGATCATGTATCGGGCATGCTTCTGGTTATGTTCAGTATCTGATTCTGTTTATATCTGTTTTGACTCAGTATCTGTATCGGCTTTGTCTCAGTATCCGTCTTTATAGTGGTTTAGTTCCAAATGTAGTTTCAATGTTGGTCTCAGTTCAGTTTCCGTTATGGGATGTTCCGTTCTCATTTGTTCGTCTTTACATGTATTATTGATTTTTCCGTTACTGAGCAACTTTTTGGCTCAACCGTAATTTCTTTCTTGTGTTTGTCTTATGTGTTTACAGGTAATACGGGATATTTGGTGAATCGGTGAGGAGCGTTAAAAGAAGTTGGAGCTGTTTATTTATGTAATTTAATAAAATGTAATTAAGAACTTTTCCTTTTAACGTTATCAATTGGTTTTAGTTTTGATATGTGTATGAGTGACACGTCAGCCCAAGTCGGGTTGAGGTGTTACAATATGGTTATATGCGTTATGATTTTTTATTCAATTTTATTATCTGTTATAGTTATAATAATTATTATTCATCATTATATTTAAATTTGTTAGGTACTTTCTAGTTGCTTTATAATCCTCTTTCGTGTTCTTTTTCCCTTCTTATGTTGGGTACTTTTTAGTTGCTTTATAATCCTTTTTCGTGTTCTTTTTCCCTTCATATATTACTATCATACGCTTTTAAGTTATTTGTATTTATATTGTAGAAAACATAAAAGGTTTGCTAAGCCGATGGTTAGAAGCAACAATATTTTTATCCATAGATGTAGATGTAAGGTTTACCTGTAAACTTGGTGTGATACCAACATCAAGGTTCCGGACGGTTAACCTCGAAAATATAAGGGTGGTCCGATTTGGTCTCATAGGGTGACTTGAGGGAGGTCATGGATATTAATAATAATTTATTATTATTATTATTATTATTATTATAATTATTAATTTAAAGTTTATATTTATCTGTTAGTGATTTATTTACTTGTTTTATTTTGTTTATTTATAAGTTGAGTCCGCGGAAGCATTGAATTAGTTGCTTAAAATCATGTCTCGTTTTTTATTGTATTGGTTCTCCTCATTTATTAATTAAACGTGTCAGAATAGTTTATGCAACGAATTTGTGTTTGTTGTGATGATGTTGAGTTGGGAGTTTTTGTTTCCGTCCTTTCATGCATTGCTTTAGTTAACAACAAAAAGAAGTTGTTTGAAGGTTTAAAAGCAAATTAACAAAAAAAGAAGTTGTTTTAAGGTTTAAAAGCAAAGATATGGTGTTGAAGGTGTTCACATAGGTTGAGTTTAAATTGTGTGTTTCTATATACCCTATTCTTGATTCATTTGTGTAAACCAGGTTTAACATTATCTTCATCTCACGCTTCATAGTCCCTACCTCCCGAGTGGGATATTACTACATACATTGGTTTGGTTTACGCACATATGGTCCGATCATGCATAAAAGCCATTAATGTGAAAAGCTACCAAAAGGTGACATACATCTTACAAGGGGAGGGGGCACAAAAATAAAATCATAGATGAGAAGAACACATAATCCCGACTTGATAGTTGATACACCAATTGAAATTTTTTTGTTGCTCCAATTAAGATTAAAAATGTTCAGTTGTATAGTATAACTTTTTAAAGATGTATGTATTGTTTTAAATAAAGTTGAGTTGTAGTCATTTTTATTCTACTTAGCATTTTATTTTTAAATATTGATATTTATTTTTTATATAATGTTTATTAATTTAAAAATATAAATTAAAATGAAAAATAATAATAAATAAGTAATGATGACAAAGGCTTTATATGGCTTTATCCCATTCCAGGTAAATTAACAAAGAAGCCCCCTATTTAGTTGGCGTTGACGTAAAGCTTACATGACCTAATAAAGCCTTAGGGGTTTTATCACATATTATTTAGCCTAAGAATTAAATAATGAAACAATACCCTTAATTTTTTTTTTAATAGCAAACAATACCCTTAATTAGTTTGAACAATTGATCAAGAATGATCTATGGTTGATAAATCTTTTTCAACTTTTTTTTTCTTCATATAAGTGAGTTTTCGTAAAGAATCTTACTATATACATATACACACATAACAAATTTAAATCATACCCAACTAAAATCAGTATTACGCTTTATTCGGAAACTCTTCAAAAGGAAAAGGAATAATAAAAGGTTATATTCTTAAGTAGATAAGTCACGTGCTTTAAAACACATCCAAATAATCAAATGCTTACAATTATTACCCATGGCATTATAGCCTAGTGGTATCTTGGGGGTGGGATAAGACTTATGACCATTAGGTCATGGGTTCGATTCCCATAAAGGGGGTTTTCCCAGATTTATTGGGTTTCCTCCTGAATTGGTGTATAGCCATTATTGCCTAGTGGAGATGGATATGATCGGGTGGTTCTGCTGGTGGCACGATGATACTCCAGTGGTCCGTCAGTGATCCAAAATTTGCCGTTCAAAAAAAAAAAAAATGCTTACAATTATTGTTGAAACAATCATGAGATACCGGATAGACTTTATGCTTTTTATACTGCTGTATTCAATAGTCCAAACAATCATGCAGCTAACTATTCGAGATGTTATCAAATACTCGAATGGTCCAAACAATCATTCAAGTTAAACCTTTATCGAGTTAGACTAACCTCGAGCATATTTTAAGCATGAAATATATGAAATAAGCTGAGTTCAAACTCGTATCAAACTTTTGTGTAATAAATATAAGTGTATATAAATCGAATTTTTGTGTGAGGTGTTTTTGGTGTTTGGTTAATGAAACTAACTTTTCAAAAAAATCAAAAAAAAAAAAAAAAAAAAAAAAATAATAATAATAAGTGTATATAAATGGAAATACCAGTGATGTTATTATCGAATTTTTGTTATTATTATAAGATATAAAAGGTAAGGTATTCACTTCCCTTGAACTATTCAATTATTCTAAGAGTATCTCCATCAAGAAGTTCGGTGAGCCGGTTTGGATTTCGGATTAGCACAAACGGACCAAGACGCGATGGAGATGGTGAGATGGCGTGGTCCGGGGGATAGCCTGAGTCCCATATCAACTGTTTTTGAGAACTCGAGCGAACTAATCCGGTGATGGATTGGTGGCCCTCCTTAGGTGGGGTATAGGTTAAATAAAAAAAAAAAAAACCTTTTCTTTATGCTAAAAAAAGAGTTCTTATGTTTTCTAAATAAACTAATTCTCATGTTTTAAAAAAAAAAACCCTAATAAATTATCAATAAAATATATAAAACAAATTACATAAACTTAATTAAACTATTACACAAACCTAAATTATTAATATTACACACACAAACCATATACATATATGATAAGATAAAACCTTTCATTAAATGTAAATGTATCCTTCAAACACCGTTTAGTAAAATCAACATGTTCAGCGGAAGCATAATAGTTTGTTTAAATAAAAGTGTTCAACATTGTAACATTCCAAGAGCCACGATCCATGACCACTCCAGCTTTCCAGACAGCAAGTTCCATAACAGTGTACCTAAGGACCTGCAAGCATACATAAAAAGTGTGTCAGACAGGCTGGCGAGTTCACAGTTTGCTTTATCCGTTTAATACCAAGTAGTGTGTTATGATTTGTTATGACTGTTATGTTGATAATAACTCGATACCGCAGACGACCCTTTTTGCCCTTCCCCAATGCTCTATCAAACATTGGTCATGATTTAAAGTTATTAGTTCACGCCCGTCATATCCAGGAGCATCGTGAGGGTGCCAAACCTAATAGCGCTACCAACTAATACCCCGTTACCTCTCCGGTAACAAAAAGATGGGACTTAAAGGTGATAGGACGAGTGTATTATCCAACATACCAGATTTTACCCACGAGACGTATTCCTCTCAGGAGTACCCATGATTTACCCAAAAACCTATCCCTCTCAGGGATACCCAATGACTATACCAACCACCAGGACGCATGCTCAAGAGGAATGAACTCACCTTGGTTTGCTCGGTATGATTAGTTACTTGTTCACAGTTAATCAATCAAGCCTATGGTATCCATGTATACGAAATCAGTTTATGTCGGTTTGGATTTTGGATTAGCACAAACGGACCAAGACGCGATGGAGATGGTGAGATGGCGTGGTCCGGGGGATAGCCTGAGTCCCATATCAACTGTTTTTGAGAACTCGAGCGAACTAATCCGGTGATGGATTGGTGGCCCTCCTTAGGTGGGGTATAGGTTAAATAAAAAAAAAAACCTTTTCTTTATGCTAAAAAAAGAGTTCTTATGTTTTCTAAATAAACTAATTCTCATGTTTTAAAAAAAAACCCTAATAAATTATCAATAAAATATATAAAACAAATTACATAAACTTAATTAAACTATTACACAAACTTAAATTATTAATATTACACACACAAACCATATACATATATGATAAGATAAAACCTTTCATTAAATGTAAATGTATCCTTCAAACACCGTTTAGTAAAATCAACATGTTCAGCGGAAGCATAATAGTTTGTTTAAATAAAAGTGTTCAACATTGTAACATTCCAAGAGCCACGATCCATGACCACTCCAGCTTTCCAGACAGCAAGTTCCATAACAGTGTACCTAAGGACCTGCAAGCATACATAAAAAGTGTGTCAGACAGGCTGGCGAGTTCACAGTTTGCTTTATCCGTTTAATACCAAGTAGTGTGTTATGATTTGTTATGACTGTTATGTTGATAATAACTCGATACCGCAGACGATCCTTTTTGCCCTTCCCCAATGCTCTATCAAACATTGGTAATGATTTAAAGTTATTAGTTCACGCCCGTCATATCCAGGAGCATCGTGAGGGTGCCAAACCTAATAGCGCTACCAACTAATACCCCGTTACCTCTCCGGTAACAAAAAGATGGGACTTAAAGGTGATAGGACGAGTGTATTATCCAACATACCAGATTTTACCCACGAGACGTATTCCTCTCAGGAGTACCCATGATTTACCCAAAAACCTATCCCTCTCAGGGATACCCAATGACTATACCAACCACCAGGACGCATGCTCAAGAGGAATGAACTCACCTTGGTTTGCTCGGTATGATTAGTTACTTGTTCACAGTTAATCAATCAAGCCTATGGTATCCATGTATACGAAATCAGTTTATGTTTGCATGGTACACGTATAAGTTTATAGTCACAGTGTGCATTTAGAATCACAATCACTAAATAACACATAACAGTTATTCAAGCCCATGCAAGATCATACTTCACATCTATGATTCTTAACAACACGTAACAGTTAACTGTGCCATTCATAAAGCTAGTTCCATGTTCCTCAGTCTTCACTATCATCATTAACAGATAACAACATAGTTATTCATTATCTTAAGTGTTCCAAACTACAGTCTGTTGTGAATTACTCAAAGGGCGGCGAAACTCCAAATGGTGAAACATCCAGTGTTTCGTCATGATGGTATGTGGCGAAACATGTAGTGTTTCGTCGAGATGTTATATGGCGAAACATATAATGTTTCGTCGACAATGTGAGGGACGAAACATCATGTGTCTCATCGTGATATTTACAGTTTCCTCCAAAGGCTCTAACTATTCACTGTAGTTCCCGTAACCTCCCCCCACGTTTCAAAATCAACCAAACAAACAATCCTAGACATGAACCCTAGATTACCAGATCATCATCATGCACGTAATCAATCATAACTCCGATTCATTAGATATTCATAACACACAGGTAGCATAACATTCCAACAACAAACAAACCCATCGGTTTGGTGCAGTGGTTGTGAATGTATACAAGACATAGGATTTTCATTTTGTGTGTTCTAATCAAATTGTTTAGCAATAAAATATCAAACCCTAGTTGATAAAACTATGGAAGCACAACCTTTAACAAGACCCTGAATTCATAACAAGCATCACACAAAACAATCACACAATGAAACAAGCAGATCTAATCGGATAATCACATACTTACCGGTTACGAGATGAACTAGCAAGGGTTTCGGGAGGGATAGTGATTGTCGTCGGGTGCAAAGGGGAGAAGAGAGCCTAGGGTTCGCCGGTTGTGATCTTACGTAAAGATATGCGAGTAAAAGGTATATATAACTGATGTGGGTTTGGGCCTCACCTGGTCCACGAGCCCGCACCACGAAACATCATGTTTCGTCGTGGTGTGTGTGGCAAAACTTCATTGTTTCGTCGAATGAGGGAGATGGCGAAAATTATAAGTTTCATCATGCAAGAATAGTACACCAACATAAATTAAACAGTCCACAAGTTCCTTATTTAATCCAACTATAATATAATACATCAAACATCTAACAAACATGAATAAGTTACAGTGCAACTAATCACGAAAACACAGTATGAAACAGGTGACGTGTCCGGAAGGACCTTGAAAGCTCGGGTTGTCACATAATCCCCAACTTGAAAGAAATTTCGTCCCGAAATTTGATAAGTACCCTGAAAGCGGCGAAGTGTCAAATTAGGATGACTGTCGATTTTCCCCAGGTGCCACATCATCCCCAACTTGAATGGGAATTTCGTCCCGAAATTCACTAGTTGCATTAGATTTAGATTTGCCAGACTTGGACTTGTCATCTGGGAATAAATGTGGGTACTTGAGCTTCATCTGATCCTCGCGTTCCCACGTGAACTCCCGCTCGTGACTTGAGTTCCAACGAACTCTCACGATCGGAATACGGCTGTGCTTACGAACCTTGACTTCCCGGTCCATAATTTCAATTGGTTCTTCGACAAACTGCAACTTGTCGTCAATTTTGAGCTCCTGAAACGGTACTACAAGTGTTTCATCTGATAAACACTTCTTCAGCTGCGACACGTGGAAAACATCATGAACGTTACCCAGCTCAGCATGTAACTCTAACTTGTAGGCCACCTTACCAATTCGCTCCAGAATTTTGAATGGCCCAACATAACGTGGGTTAAGCTTGCCGCGTTTCCCAAAACGCACAACACACTTCCAGGGTGAGACCTTCAACATGACACGATCATTAACTGCAAATTCTAAAGGTTTTCTACGCTTATCGCCGTAGGTTTTCTGTCGATCACGTGTTGCCGCCATACGATTCCTGATCTGAACAATTTTCTCGGAGGTTTCAAGTACAAGTTCCGGGCCTGTAACCTAGCTGTCACCCACCTCAGCCTAACAGAGGGGTGAACGACACTTTCGTCCGTACAAGGCTTCAAATGGGGCTGCCTGAATACTGGTATGGTAGCTATTGTTGTAAGAAAACTCTATCAACGACAAGTGTTTCTCCAAACCCCTGCTAAAATCAATTACGCATGCTCGTAACATATCCTCAAGCGTCTGGATGGTTTGCTCACTTTGACCATCCGTCTGTGGGTGATAAGCAGTGCTCATGTTGAGACGTGAGCCGATTGATTTGTGCATCGACTGCCACAAATCTGAGATGAAACGCGGGTCACGATCAGAGATAATGGAGGTCGGCACCCCGTGCCTAGAAACCACTTCCTTAAGATAGGCAGCAGCTAGTTGTGAGAACTTATCTGTTTCCTTAATTGCTAGAAAGTGCGCTGACTTCGTGAGACGATCAACGATCACCAGATGGTATCGTTCCCGTTTTGAGTTCTAGGCAAGCCCGTGACAAAATCCATTGCTATCTGCTCCCATTTCCACATGGGTATTTCTGGTTGCTGAAGTAATCCAGACGGTCTCTGGTATTCCACCTTGACCTTTGAACACGTCAAGCATTTACTAACATACGTCACGATGTGAGCTTTCATCTTTGGCCACCAATACATGACTCTGAGATCCTGATACATCTTATCCGAACCTGGGTGAATAGAGTATCGAGACTTGTGCGCTTCATCCATCACAAGTTCTCTAAGATTTCCAAATAGTTGGATCCATACACGCTCCATGAAGTAGAGAATACCTCAAGCCGTTTTTCCATGCCCCTTAAGTATTCTGCTTCAATGTTTTCCTCTTTTAACGCTTCAGTTTGTGCAGAACGGATCTGGCCAGGTAGGTTATAATGAATGGTGAGCTGCAAAGCGCGAACACGCTTTGGTTTCGTTTCCTTCCGGCTAAGGGCATCAGCTACAACGTTGGCCTTACCCGGATGATACTTGATTGCACAATCATAATCGTTTAAAAGTTCTACCCAGCGATGCTGTCGCATATTCAAATCCTTCTGGTCGAAAATATGCTGAAGGCTCCTGTGGTCGGTATAAATAGTGCATTTAGTACCGTACAGGTAATGCCTGCAGATTTTGAGCGCAAACACCACGGCTCCCAACTATAAGTCGTGTGTCGTATAATTCCTATCATGAACCTTCAGTTGTCGAGAAGCATAAGCGATTACATTGTTGCGTTACATCAGCATGTAACCAAGACCCTGAATGGAAGCATCACAGTAAACCACAAAATCCTCGGTATCTTCAGGTAGAGATAAGATCGGTGCACTGCAAAGTTTCTGTTTCAAAAGTTGGAAAGCATCTTCCTGCTTGTTTCCCCAAGAGTATATAACACCTTTCTGTGTCAACGAGGTAAGAGGTTGGGCGATCCTCGAGAAATCCTTGATAAATCTTCGATAATACCCAGCGAGACCAAGAAATTGTCGCACCTCTGAAGGATTCTTTGGTGCCGCCCAATTCTTGATAGTATCCACCTTAGCAGGATCCACGTGTATCCCTGATTCGTTTACAATGTGGCCAAGGAAGTGTACTTCTCGAATCCAGAAGTCACATTTAGAAAACTTCGCGTAAAGCTGCTACTTCCTCAGAAGCTCCAAAATAAGACGTAGGTGCCGTTCGTGGTCCTCCTTGCTCTTAGAATAGATCAGGATGTCATCGATGAACACGATGACAAAATCGTCGAGGTAAGGTTTACATACGCGGTTCATGAGATCCATAAATACCGCTGGTGCGTTAGTTAATCCGAATGGCATGACCAAAAACTCGTAATGGCCATAACGCGTGCGAAAATCTGTTTTTGGGACATCCTCCTCTCGGACTCTCATCTGATGATAGCCCGATCTTAGACCAATCTTCGAATAGTAGCTTGACCCTTGCAACTGGTCGAACAGGTCATCAATGCGTGGTAAAGGATAACGATTCTTGAGTGTCACCTTGTTGAGTTCGCGATAATCAATACACATGCGAAAGGATCCATCCTTATTTTTCACAAACAAGACTGGGGCTCCACAAGGCGAAGAACTGGGTTGAATAAAGCCCTTATCCAACAATTCCTGAAGCTGATTTGACAACTCTTGCAACTCCTGTAACGACTCACACAAAAAATGTCCTAAAACGTTCTGTAAGTATAAACCTGGACCCCTGATGTAACAACTCTCATTAAAAATACTATTTCTTATTTTAATTTGCTCAAGAGGAAACCGTAATTGAGACACCCAAGTAATTCTGCATAAACCCTAAAATTTTCAGAACGATCAGAATCAGGATCAGGGCCCCTAAAACTCAGGGGGGGGGGGTATTCCCTACTCGACGATATCCATATATCTCGCTGTCTATCTCGAAATTTCTCGTTCCGTCGACTCAGCAGGCCTATACTAGTGACAAGGCTACCCTAGGATAGGTTGTCACCCCAGGCGAGTCGCGACAGGAGCAGCCCCATCTCCCGCGACACGCGGGGGAACTCAATTTTTCGTATAAATAGGATCGTCTGTTTCATTTAATTGGGTGTTCTTTCGACGTTCAATTTCAAATTATACGCTGAGTTATAATCAAAACAGTCCCAAAACACACACTGCTCACGAAGTGCTGCCACAATTCAGGGTAATAACTCGATCGCTGCTACGATTCAATGTCCGATCGATTAAACTATCCAATGGATGTTTAAGTGCTGCCCACATTAGGGTTTATGCTTTGTCATTCATCGTTAAATCGATGGATGTTTAAGTATCGCACTTTGTCATTCGTTGTGAAGGTTGTAATCTCGTGAGTTATCGTAAATGCTGTATTAAGTTACTAACCTAGTTTGTGTGCCTGATTATTTAAACTAGGTTATCAAGGCTAATCAGTAAACTAAGCTCTGTTAAATCTACAATGTGAGTCATTCTCTTTTTATCAAATTACTTTCAAAATTATGTTTATTTTCAAAGTTATAATTACAGTGATTAAGTATATGTAATCATCAAGTTACAGCTGGTATGTGGGGTTTTGTATACATTACTTGATAATCTTCACCATTGGACAACGAGTTAGCCAAGGGGTGATATGACCATAGTCACAGACACCATTGGACGAATGGGCCAATGGGTTGAGTGACAAATACTGTGGGTAGTTGGTTGATATCTGAAACATTGTAATCTCTCTTAATACTGTAAATTATAACAAATGAGTCGTTTTAGTAAAAAGAATGATTCACTCAGTATTTCCCGCTGACAAAACCTTTTTCAAACATGTTTCAGGTAATTACAGTAGAGATGGATACGGCACTGAAAGACTTCAAGAAGTGGCTTATTTTATTAACTAAATCAAATTAAGAAATATTGTTTTATTAAAGCTACCATTGTAAAACATGGGTTTATCCCATCTATTTAATAAATAAAATCCGATGTTTTCTAAACTCTGATATTTTTCCTAACTCACGGTCCTGATGAAATTTCCGCTGCAATATTTTTCAAAATAATCACCGGTACCACTGGGCTGTTCACAGCTCCCGATTCCGTCCAGGGTGGGTCGGGGGCCGTGACAGAAGGTGGTATCAGAGCCACTGATTCAAGCCTATAGGTGTTGTAATAAAATACCTAAGTTTAAACGAAGAGTTAGGAACTTGATATTTTATGGTAGCACTTAGGATAGTATTTAGACTTGAACTTAAGAAAAAATGCCTTAGTATAAGCTTCAAGATAAGCTAAGTACTTGTGTAAATAAAGTATGATGGATTTTGGTATTAGAACATTGCAGGTAATAGCACTTAATTGCTATTAATTCTTGCTTATTGATATTATTTGGTCTAGAATAAGATATGTTACGGGAATATAAATTTCCTTGATTCTGGATAAAAGCCCTATTAAGAGAGGCACTTTTAAAAATCTTGAAAAGATACTATTTATGGGAAATAGAAAATTTTCTTCGGCAATACTGGGTATGGTGTAGCAGACTCTCCACTTTGTTCGGATATACTAAGGTTACCTCTCCGGCGCGAACCGGATAAGATGGGGTATATAATATGTCAAACAAGTGACAAGATTTCCTTAAATAGTATCATGACCCGATATTTGACTGGTTCTTGGAAAAATAAATCTGTTAAATACATTGACCTTACTAAGGGTATGTATATTATAGCATATGAAATATGTGAATATATAGATATGTATATCTATAAGAAATTCCAAAAGTCAATTTGGAATAAAGCACAAGCATATGTGTCTAGATTTTTTTTTATCAAGAATCTCTTTTCCGATATCAAACATTATTTCGTTTGATCATCTACCTCGTAACTCGTGCGACAATATAAACAATGGAAACTCTTTAAGTTGACAAAAGTGTAAGAATTACCAATGCGTTACCATATACTATTAACGCAAGTAAGAAGCATGTAAAGTTGTGCTAGTGCACAAGAAAACACATGAAACATAAATTATACGTCCACAGACATCAAAGTATATCACACACGACTTTCAAGGCAAGGCCTTTTGGAAAATATGATTGGGCGCAACGACACCAATACTAATCTCGTTAGTAAAAGAATCACTAACCAAAAAGCAACACTTGGCCGCGTGATCCTACAAAAGACATGAATATCACTGAGGTACGTTGTAACAAGATTTCACAACCATCGGTGCACAGTCTAATCAGAGTCATAATTATTATCACTGCAAAAGGAGTCACATATCTTTGCAAATTCCCTATTTCATTTTTTCGACATTCCCTAATAATATCACCTAACAACAGTTATCACCCAAAATTTCCAGATGAAATTCTTAAATTTCTTTTGTTAAAATTCTGACCTCTGTGAATAGACTTTTGCATTGCTACTTCCCCTAATGGTCATCATACCATGAGGAATTCTTTCATAATAGCAAATATTAATCTATTTCATTTCTTGGTAAACCCACATGTTACACATGCACTGTTTGTTGTGCATGTGGTTCATTCGATTTATGAAGACCACTGGAGGACTTCATTCCAATTTATTATTTTATCCAAATTCAAATATCGTTTCGCTATACTTGATCTTTGCATTGTAAACCGCGTTTTTGCAAAACGATGACTCTTTGATATCGAGTCAATGAATTTCTTGAAAATCTCAATTTCCTTTGGCATACATGGTTTTTGTTGTAACCATGTCCGAACTTTCTTATTTGATACATGAACCCGTTTTATTTGAACCAAGTTTAATTGTTTGAACTTGCTCGCATTTCATATTCATTTCAAAGTCCCATATGATGGATTGAAGCTATCATATTCGAAATAATTCCAGTAAGCACTTCAATTCTCTCATATGCTTGTTGATCTTCAACTTCATTGAATCATTTCTTGAAGCACGATCACCTTGTGGTGACGTTTTCACAAATTTGAAGCTTGCGCTAATCTTGTTTGCACACAACATATACGGATTTAATTTATTTATTTATTTATATTGAATCCACTTTGTTGGTTTATTCTATAAAATCAATCTTAACACAATTATGTGCTAAGATAATGATACACAAATTCATTTCATATTTCAGTGTATCTCTTAATGATTCTTATATCATCAATCGAGCGTTTCGTAATCTTTATTGCTTTATCATCTTTGATCGAAAAACATTATTCAATTGTTTCAATTTCAATAAAAAAAAATCCTACTAGATTTATTTGAAACATTCAGACTTACTTCATTTGAATTAAAGCATGGTGAAACTCATTTCATTCACCGCTATTATTTCGATTACTACGACACCTTGTGGTGTCACAATAAATTTGTAGCTTGAGCTAATCTCATTTTCACACTTGATGTACGAATTTATTTATTTATTTATTTCTGTTGGTTCATTATCTTAAAAAGTCTTAATACAATTATGTGTTAAGATAAGAGTACACAAATTCATATTATATTCCTGTGTACCTCTAAAGATTCTTTCATTTAAAATTCTATAATTTTCATTTGATCTATTCATCATCAATTGAAAAACCTATAGTTTGAAATTTTCTTCATTAACGGTGAATTTGTTAGGTCACCGTAATTATTGAACTATTTCAATCATTTCGACACCTTGAGGTATCGATATAAAACTTGTAGCTTGGGCTAATCATAATCATACGAATCATTCAAAACCACGTATGTCTTTCGTTTGACTCATCATTAAAAATAAGTCTTAATGCAATTATGTATTAAGACAATGATACACTAAACTCTATTGTATTTCGGTGTATCCTTGCAATTCAATAAATGTTAACACATTGATTTTTCTCATATCATAATTCAATATTTGATAAATCATTTTCATGCTTTTATTTTATTTTGAACCTATCATTTCTGAGTCTTTCTCACTTGACAATCAAGTAAGTTTCCTTTGACAATGACTATTATTGTTTCTAAAGTCATTTACAACTTGTAAACATTCACATCTATTGATCATATATCTTTTAACTTGAACGTAGTCACTTTGAAAATTTTATCAATTCATCTCATTCATTTGACATCGATCTCTTGAATTGATGTAGTTGAGTATTAAGTCCAATTTATTGTAAAACTCATATTCACAAAATTTGATATTTTGTACCATCTTCCTTAAAATTGTTCTTACTAACTAAGACGTGACATAATTCTAAAAGAAATATCGTAACCTAAATCTCGAGGACGAGATTTAAAACAAGGTGGGGAGAATGTAACGACTCACACAAAAAATGTCCTAAAACGTTCTGTAAGTATAAACCTGGACCCCTGATGTAACAACTCTCATTAAAAATACTATTTCTTATTTTAATTTGCTCAAGAGGAAACCGTAATTGAGACACCCAAGTAATTCTGCATAAACCCTAAAATTTTCAGAACGATCAGAATCAGGATCAGGGCCCCTAAAACTCAGGGGGGGTATTCCCTACTCGACGATATCCATATATCTCGCTGTCTATCTCGAAATTTCTCGTTCCGTCGACTCAGCAGGCCTATACTAGTGACAAGGCTACCCTAGGATAGGTTGTCACCCCAGGCGAGTCGCGACAGGAGCAGCCCCATCTCCCGCGACACGCGGGGGAACTCAATTTTTCGTATAAATAGGATCGTCTGTTTCATGCAATTGGGTGTTCTTTCGACGTTCAATTTCAAATTATACGCTGAGTTATAATCAAAACAGTCCCAAAACACACACTGCTCACGAAGTGCTGCCACAATTCAGGGTAATAACTCGATCGCTGCTACGATTCAATGTCCGATCGATTAAACTATCCAATGGATGTTTAAGTGCTGCCCACATTAGGGTTTATGCTTTGTCATTCATCGTTAAATCGATGGATGTTTAAGTATCGCACTTTGTCATTCGTTGTGAAGGTTGTAATCTCGTGAGTTATCGTAAATGCTGTATTAAGTTACTAACCTAGTTTGTGTGCCTGATTATTTAAACTAGGTTATCAAGGCTAATCAGTAAACTAAGCTCTGTTAAATCTACAATGTGAGTCATTCTCTTTTTATCAAATTACTTTCAAAATTATGTTTATTTTCAAAGTTATAATTACAGTGATTAAGTATATGTAATCATCAAGTTACAGCTGGTATGTGGGGTTTTGTATACATTACTTGATAATCTTCACCATTGGACAACGAGTTAGCCAAGGGGTGATATGACCATAGTCACAGACACCATTGGACGAATGGGCCAATGGGTTGAGTGACAAATACTGTGGGTAGTTGGTTGATATCTGAAACATTGTAATCTCTCTTAATACTGTAAATTATAACAAATGAGTCGTTTTAGTAAAAAGAATGATTCACTCAGTATTTCCCGCTGACAAAACCTTTTTCAAACATGTTTCAGGTAATTACAGTAGAGATGGATACGGCACTGAAAGACTTCAAGAAGTGGCTTATTTTATTAACTAAATCAAATTAAGAAATATTGTTTTATTAAAGCTACCATTGTAAAACATGGGTTTATCCCATCTATTTAATAAATAAAATCCGGTGTTTTCTAAACTCTGATATTTTTCCTAACTCACGGTCCTGATGAAATTTCCGCTACAATATTTTTCAAAATAATCACCGGTACCACTGGGCTGTTCACAGCTCCCGATTCCGTCCAGGGTAGGTCGGGGGCCGTGACAACTCCCCAGGTGCAAGCGATATGGTGCGCGAGCAATTGGAGCTGCTCCTGGTGTAAGATCAATGTGGAACTCCACCTGACTATGTGGAGGTAAACCTGGAAGTTCCTCGGGAAAAACATCAGGAAACTCCTGTACGACTGGTAAATCATCGATTTTCCTCTCCTCAGGCCGAGTGTAAGTAACAAGCGTGAGAATAGCAGGGTAGCCCTTACGTAGACATTTCCGAGCTTTCATGGATGAAATGATATTGATAGTTGCACCGCTTCGATGACCCTGGACAGATAATGATTCCCCGCTAGGGAGAGGTACACGCACGATCTTCTCCTTGCAAAGTATTTCTGCTCCGAGTTTGGACAACCAGTCCATACCAATAACTATATCAAAACTACCACGAGTGATGGGAAGAAGGTCAATGTCGAACACTTGACCTAGAAGATCGAGTTTACACCCTAAATATACATGTGTGGCTTCTATCGACTTGCCATCAGCTAATTACACTACATGCTTGTTTACAAGAGGTGCATGACTTAACCCTAGCTGACGACTGAATCCCAATGACACATAACTATAGTCGGCACCAGAGTCAAATAACACAGAAGCAATATTACCATTAACAGAGAACGTACCGGTCACAACATTGCCATCGTTCCTTGCTTCGCCTGCTCCAATAGTGAACGCCCTACCGCGAGTGCCATTCCCACCGTTATTCCCATTGTTGTTATTCCCAGCATTGTTGTTGTTCTGGCGGTTATCCCCATTGTTGTTGTTGGCATTCTGGTTCAACTGTGGGCAATCCTTCTTGAAATGCCCTTCACTGTCGCACTAATAGCATCCCCTATTGTTGCCCCGATTCTGCTGGGGTTGCTGCCTCTGTTGCTGAGATTGCTGCTGTTATTGCTTGGGGTGTGGAGCTCTACAATCTTTCGCCATGTGACCCAGCTTGTCACACCATTGACATGGCCGACTACACTGACCATAGTGATGGTAACCACACTTATTGCACTTCGGCTGTTTCCCTGCGTAACCGGAAGTCTGACTGTGGTTCTGATTCTGATTGACAGAGGACGACTGGCTGAAACTGCGAGTGTTGTTGTTGTCAGGCTTCTTCTGAGATTGACTTGCACTGGTTGCTTTGTCAGCATCGTTCCACTTACGCTTGTTATCACTGGCATGTGTAGTAGATGTAGCAGCAGAGGTAGTAGCAGAAACACGTGGCAGTAATGAGCCACGTTCGACCTCTTGGTCAGTGATCTTGTGTGCTAAATGGATGATCTGAGGTAGATTGTTAAGATTTGCAGCAGTGACATACCCCTTTACAGCTGGTGCTAAGCCCTTGAGATACAACTCAATTCATCGATGTGGAGGTCGAGAGAGGTTAGGGCACAAAATTGCTAGTTCATGAGATCGTTTCGTGAAAGCCTCGATCTCGGATCCTTCCATCTTCAAATCGTAGTACTCGTTCTCGAGCTTCTGAATCTCATCACGAGGACAGTACTCTTCCCGCATCAACTCCTTAAAATCATCCCATGTCGTTGCATTAGCCATCTCGATGCCCAACATCTGCACCTGGGCATTCCACCAAGTTAAGGCACCATCCTCCAAGGTGCCGGTAGCATACTTCACCCGGTCCCCCACGGGACAATTAGACATTGCAAACACTGATTCAGCCTTCTCAAACCAACGCAGGAGACCTACAGCCCCTTCAGCCCCACGGAAGGTCTGTGGCTTACAGTCCATGAATGTCTTGAATGTGCAGGTAGGCGGATTGTTCTGATGCGCTGGCTGACCTAATGGACGAAAGAAAATACAACACAAGGGTAAGAGTTGTGTACGCGACACAAGATTAAAGAGTATTTGGCACATTTCGTACCAGATTGGTAGGCTGCCAAAGCCTCAGCCACACGTGTGTTGATTAAGTTTGTCAGCTCAGCTTGGGTCATCACGATGTGACCACGTCCATGACCTCGTCCACTCATGATTCTAAATATGAAGAGGGAAAAGTTTAGGAATCGAAATAAGGTAGGAGTCAAACCTCACGTTGACATCTACAAACTACAAAGTTTACACCAAAAAACAGGGCGGAACCCTTCTCACACTCGTTAAGCCTCACTGGGACTCACATGCACCTCACGTTATTATTATGTGTGCACCCATAATAATAAGGCAATTTGCATGCTTATCTCAGTGCCTCTTAACTCGTGCTAAAAGTTCCCCCCCCCACATTCAAATAGCAACACGAAAGGCATTACAAGGTTATGAATCACAAGAGTCGATGGTTAGTGCCTCACTATCTAGCTTCACTAAAACATGCAGCACATCTAATCATATCGTAGTATCTAGTATGTAGTTTCATGCAAGTCGTGAGTGTGTGATTACTAAACAAGTAACGCATAAAGTAAACAGAAGACGAACCTTGCAATCTGGAGCTGAGTGTCATGGTCATTTTCGATACTGTTTGGTTATAGTGTGGTTTTGTGAAAACATTTTTTTTAAACCTAGTTCACTATAACAAGTGGCTCTGATACCAAACTGTCACACCCCCAAAAATACCACAAGCGGAAACCCCCGCTAGGTGTGTGACGTACCAGGATCTAGCCACTAATCACATTGAACCATATACATATATGATAAGATAAAACCTTTCATTAAATGTAAATGTATCCTTCAAACACCGTTTAGTAAAATCAACATGTTCAGCGGAAGCATAATAGTTTGTTTAAATAAAAGTGTTCAACATTGTAACATTAAGAAGCGTCCAAGAGCCACGACCCATGACCACTCCAGCTTCCCAGACAGCAAGTTCCATAACAGTGTACCTAAGGACCTGCAAGCATGCAGAAAAAGTGTGTCAGACAGGATGGCGAGTTCACAGTTTGCTTTATCCGTTTAATACCAAGTAGTGTGTTATGATTTGTTATGACTTTTATGTTGATAATAACTCGATACCGCAAACGGCCCTTTTTGCCCTTCCCCAATGCTCTATCAAACATTGGTCATGATTTAAAGTTATTAGTTCACGCCCGTCCTATCCAGGAGCGTCGTGAGGGTGCCAAACCTAATAGCGCTACCAACTAATACCCCGTTACCTCTCAGGTAACAAAAAGATGGGACTTAAAGGTGATAGGACGAGTGTATTATCCAACATACCAGATTTTACCCATGAGGCGTATTCCTCTCAGGAATACCCATGATTTACCGACTGTCCCAATCACCGGGTTGCATGCTCAAGAGGAATGAACTCACCTTGGTTTGCTCGGTATGATTAGTTACTTGTTCACAGTTAATCAATCAAGCCTATGGTATCCATGTATACGAAATCAGTTTATGTTTGCATGGTACACGTATAAGTTTATAGTCACAGTGTGCATTTAGAATCACAATCACTAAATAACACATAACAATTATTCAAGCCCATGCAAGATCATACTTCACATCTATGATTCTTAACAACACGTAACAGTTAACTGTGCCATTCATAAAGTTAGTTCCATGTTCCTCAGTCTTCACTATCATCGTTAACAGATAACAACATAGTTATTCATTATCTTAAGTGTTCCAAACTACAATCTGTTGTGAATTACTCACAGGGCGGCGAAACTCCAAATGGCGAAACATCCAGTGTTTCGTCATGATGGTATGTGGTGAAACATGTAGTGTTTCGTCGAGATGTTATATGGCGAAACATATAATGTGTCGTCGACAATGTGAGGGACGAAACATCATGTGTCTCATCGTGATGTTTACAGTTTCCTCCAAAGGCTCTAACTATTCACTGTAGTTCCCGTAACCTCCTCCCACGTTTAGCAATAAAATATCAAACCCTAGTTGATAAAACTATGGAAGCACAACCTTTAACAAGACCCTGAATTCATAACAAGCATCACACAAAACAATCACACAATGAAACAAGCAGATCTAATCGGATAATCACATACTTACCGGTTACGAGATGAACTAGCAAGGGTTTCGGGAGGGATAGTGATTGTCGTCGGGTGCAAAGGGGAGAAGAGAGCCTAGGGTTCGCCGGTTGTGATCTTACGTAAAGATATGCGAGTAAAAGGTATATATAACTGATGTGGGTTTGGGCCTCACCTGGGCCACGAGCCCGCACCACGAAACATCATGTTTCTTCGTGGTGTGTGTGGCGAAACTTCATTGTTTCGTCGAATGAGGGAGATGGCGAAAATTATAAGGTTCGTCATGTAAGAATAGTACACCAACATAAATTCAACAGTCCATAAGTTCCTTATTTAATCCAACTATAATACAATACATCAAACATCTAACAAACATGAACAAGTTACAGTGCAACTAATTGATACGTGGTTGAAAACCGGTGCACGTTATCGTATAACTTGATATTTTTACACAAGTTTTAATTTCAGATAGCCTACTTTTAATAAAAAATGTGTTTTGCAGGTTTGATGGAGTTTAAGGAGCTTTTCGGGAGCTTTACGAGTCACCGGGTTGAAAACCGGACAACCGAAACGCGTTACGGATCAACCGGGAGTGCAAGAAGTGAAAATTGGAGAGGTGGAGTTGTAGAGGCCGTCGCCGACGGGTATAGGGCCGTCCGGGACGGGCTCTAGATAATCCTGTCGGCCATAAACACCCGTATCCAGTCGATCAAGCCGTTGGCAGAAAAGCTGATTTTGGGAGGCCGCCGGCGACGGGCAACGGATTGCTAAAACGCGAATTTCATTGATTTGGGGGATGGGAACGATTCTAATTGGTCTTTGATCATTAAACTCGTAAGTTACACATTCTTGGGAGTTTTTTGAACTTGGATCTGGGAGCCATTACCACCTACCATTCACTACCAATTCATCTCTAATCACCAAGGATAATCCGAATCATCATCATCATCCACAATCAACCATCTACAAACCCTAATCCTTCCACCATCATTCTTTCCACAATCATTACTTCACAAACCCTACTCATCCACCATTCCTCCACCCTTCAAGCTTCAAGATGATCTCAATTAAGTTCCAAGCATCCGGTGATCAAGTTTCTTCAACCATGAGCGGCTAGTCACCTTGGTTTCACCCCGGTGTAGGTAGTTGTTTAATTTAGGGTTTTGAATTGTTCTTGATTCAACTTTGTGACAATTTGTATTGATTTTTGAAACCATTGACAATAGTTTACATTTATTTTGTATTCGTAAATCGTCGAACGATTATAAAGTTATGACTTTACGAAATGGTTATGTGTAGTTATGCATTGTCTTGGTTAGGTTAGGTTTTACTTGTGTTGATTACAAAGTGCATTCTTGTCCGTTATTTGAAACATTGATAGTTATTGGCACCTAAGTCACGGTACACTAAATCCGCTAATCGTGTACAATTGAGTTGAATCTAAAACTTGTAGAAATCCTAGGTTGACAATTACCGAAACCGGGCGTGAATCCCTTTTATCATTATTGTTTAGTAACCAAATTTCTTTGCAATCGTTAATCATTATTCTTTAATCAATTAAACCAATTCACATCTTTTTCAACTAAATAAAAATACAAAAACAATATAGCAAGCTTCATAATTTGTGACTTTCGTTTTAATTCAATCGAATCCATTCGCAAACCACATACTCTTCGTGGTTCGACCCCTTACTATCACTAACACATAGTTAAGGGTAATTTGGGCTTATAAATATTATCTTTGACCGGAGTGCTATACTCCGATCAAATTTTGGCGCCGTTTCCGGGGAGTGCGTGCGCTTTGTGTTTGGATATTGTTTGAAATTACGTGATTAACTGTTTAATTTGCATAGTTTCTTTTCTTGTACTTTGTCTTTTTCTTTGTTACGTGGGGTGTGTTACTTGTGCAGGTTACAGGTAGTGCATGCATACGCGGAACTCCGGGAGGACTTCACCGTTAGTCTACGAACCGGAAATTGAAAGAGTTGCAAGAAGAAATTTAGCAAGCCGGTTGGAGGCAACACTTGCTTCTAACCAAGTCACCCAAACACCATAACTCACACCATCCATTGAAACCAATTCAATGGCAAATCAAAACTCAAACCAAAACCAAAACCTTAACCAGAATCAAAACCCAAACCAATTCCAATACCGAAGCAATTTCAATCCCGCCCAAAACGTCCAACCTATACCTCAAGAGCAACCTGGTGGTAATAACAACTCTAGACCACCCACACCACCTTTCCGAAACCAAAATCCCAATAACACCCAAAGAACACCCCAACAACAAAACCTTCACCGACAAAATTCCTTACCCATTCACCTCGATGACCGGAATGTCAATTCCGACTGTAGAGGCAATCGAGATCATGGCAATCCCGCGAACGAAGACCCGTTCTTTAATATAGATGATTTGAGAAACGCCATCCCCGATGATGAACCGTTTAGTGTTCCCGGTTACCAATCACCGGAGCATGTGAGTGTTCACACGGAATACTCGGATGATGGGGGTAACTATGATGATAGGGTCAATGATGAAGATTGGGGGTATGTGAACCTGGTTAATGTCTACAATGCTAGAGGGTATGAAGATGAAGAATTTGGCTACCAAAATGCCAATTTTATGGGGAATGAAGATTATGGGTATGGGAATGTGAGGAATGACGGTTACGAGAACAACCGCCAACCACGAAACAACAATCAAAGGAACTGAAATGATGGGTTTTACAACAACAACAATAACAATAATGGTAACCCTAATCGGATTCCTCGTTTTATGGGATGAGGTAATCAAGGTAGAAATCAAGGTGGTGATAGGGGAGGTGATAGAAGGGATAATCGAAGGCCGGTTGATCAACAAGTTAACGGTCCACAGCATCGTCAACAACCTCCACGGGGAGTGAATGACTGTTTTCGACCGGTGGTTACCGATAATGACTCTCCAATAGTTTGTGAAAGAAGGATGTTCGATTGCAAGCCCCACTACATCAACATACTTCCCCACTTCAATGGGAGGTCTAATGATGAACCATACACCCATTTGGCAGAGTTTTCATCTATATGTAGCACAATCAGGGGGCATAATTTTGCATTGGAAGAAGTCAAGCTTCGGTTATTTCAGTTTTCGCTAAAAGATAAGGCGAAGCAATGGTTTCTTACACTTCCGAAAAATAGTATTCGGACATGGGGCGAGATGCAACAAGTCTTCCTTGATGAGTATTACTCGATGGCAAAGACCGATGGCGCTAGATATGAAATTAGGTCTTTCCGCCAACTATCAAGCGAACCGTTGCATGAAGCATTCACAAGGTACAAGGAATTGATTCGAAAGTGCCCACACCATCAAATCAAAAAGTGGGAATTGGTTAAATGTTTTGTGAGAGGATTAGACGATGAGACATGGAATCGCCTTGAATCGACCAGCAATGGAACTCTATTAAGCAATCACGAGGATGACGATTGGGAGTTCCTAGAAAGGATGAGTAAGAGGTCAAAGGCGAAAGAATCGGTCGACCGAGCAAAAAAGCACCCTACCTCAAGGTCTTGGCCCGATCGTGATGCAAATTCCAAGGATCGGATTGACACGTTGGAGCGGGAGTTGGCCCGCATGAAGAAAAGAGAAGTGAATGCGGTGCAGTACGTCGTATGTGAAGAATGCAGAGATATCAGTCACCAGACCGAGAATTGTCAAGCCACCGTGGAGGTGAATCAAGTGTATGGGGACCGAAGGCAATATGATATGAACTCCAACAGTTATCACCCCGGATTGAGAAACCATCCCAATTTCCGATATGGGAATGCCGCGAATCAAATGAACCCGAATTTTCAACCGGGTAACCAAAGTGGGTCATCATATCAAAATCGCCAAGGAAGTAACCAAGGGGGTTACCAAAGGAACTACAATCAAGGCAGTAATGGGAGTGGCAATTCAAACTCTCAAGGTGATGATTCATTAAACTCTAAACTTGAGGCTATTATGAATGCTATCAACTATTCAAATCAAGAGATAAAGAAAGAGTTTGAGGTGCGAGATAAGTCACATAAGGCATTGGAAAAGCAAGTGGATCAACTTGCGGAAGAAATGGCCCAAATTCGTGGAAGTGGAGGAAGACTTCCAAGTGACACCGCAATGAACCCGAAGCATCAAAGCTCGAGCACGGGCAATTTGAGGAATGTACACATTAGCGCGGTAAGTCTTCTTGCGAATGATGAAATTTGTAGTGTTCAAAGCATTCCACCACCACGATATGTTGATGGTGTAGTGGAAGATATAAGTGATGAGCCGGAAAGTGAAAATGAACAAGAAACGATTTCACAAAGTAAAATTGAAAATATAACTAAAAATTCTTTTTGTGAAAATTGTTTAAATCAACTTAACCCGATTAATGCATAAATAGTTGAGAAACGATACCCAAGGAAGGACGAGGGGTGGGAAAATTTTAAACAAGCAAAAATTAATTTACCGTTACTCGATGACATTAAAAAGGTTCTGGCTCATGTGGAATACTTAAAGGAGTTAAGCATCGAAAAACGGCACAACAAATTACCCAAACCGGTTGATTTGATATCTCATGTGAGTGCCGTTTTATCGAGTGCCCTTCCCCAAAAAGCTCAAGATCCGGGAGACCCTCTTATTCCAATTCAAATTGGAACATTTAAAATTGAGAGGGCGCTCTTAGATCTTGGAGCTTGTGTGAGCATCTTGCCCGGGAGTTTGTATGACCAATATGATTTTAGTCCACTGAAAAAAATTGATACTCCCGTGGTATTGGCCGATCAGACTCCCACGCATCCGAGGGGGATGGTGGAGGATGTAATTGTTAAGGTGGATGATTGCTACTATCCAGTTGATTTTTTGGTAGTAGACTATGTTGGGTGTGTTGAGGACACCCAACCGATAGTGATATTGGGTAGACCATTCCTGGCAACTGCTAATGCCATAATAAATTGTGCAACGGGAACGGTAAGCATGAAGTTTGGGGACCGGGAATTAAATTTAAATGTTTTTCCAAATTTCACTAACCCGCTCGGTGAGGATAATGTGTCCTAAAAAGGACATGAATCCAAACAAAAAGGTGTGTGCTATGGTTGGTAGGTTTGGAGAAACAAAGAAGAAAACGGTCAAGAAGAAAAAGGCGAAAAAGTCACCTCTAGAAAAGAAGAAGGAAGAGGAGGTGAGGAAGTTTGGACCGTTTGGCAACAAATGGTACGAATCACCGGTGGGTGATTTCGAGGAGCTCATGGACGGCAAACACGCCATTCGACCACCATGAGGTGGTAAGTCAATTGTTGTATATTTTGTTTCGCATTTCATTTTAGTTGTTATCCGTAGTTTAGTTAGTATTGTTGTTGTTGTATAATTTTGTTATTTCGTTTTAGTAGTTAAATGAACGTTGTGGGTGTGTTCCCTATATAACCCCCACGAGACCTCTCGTCCTCCCAAGCTATTGGGGGGGGGGGTTTAAAAGGGCTTGTTGCATAAGCTAAATGCAACCGTAATTCCTACGAAAGTGAGTTTGGATTGTTATTGTTGTAAATTTTTTTTCCACAAAAAAAATCAAGGTAATTTAACGCATGATTTGGTAACACTTTCATAAAAATGATAGAACTAATCACCTAACAAATTTCAATGGTTGTGAGAAGCATGCTTCTACACAAGGGTTAAGATTTGTAGGTACAACATGTTCGCGGGACAACCGTTTTTATGAAGAGAAGAAGAATATATGGGCATCTAGCGACAAAAATCAGGTGCATGCGTTTCCTTTTTACCTTGATTCTTAGTTTAGTAATAAGTGGATTGTAATTGTATAATATTTTCCGGGGTGGAATTTTGGGGAAGTTAGCTGTGTCACATCCCTTGTGCGTTTTTAAAACTCTAGTTCTTACACATTGAGTACAATGTTCACCTCAAGTGTGGGGATGGGGGAGTAGTAAAAGTTTTCGCTTTTGACCCGTTCATTTAAACACTACACATTGAGGACAATGTTTACCTCAAGTGTGGGGATGGGGGAAAATTTCAAAAAAATTTCAAAAATTTCTTGTTTCAAAAGTGATCTTAAAAGCACAAGTAACTAAGTCAACGAGGGATGGCACAACCCATTTGGTCTTTTGTCATGGTCAAGTTCAAATTAATAGCATGACGGGTATTTAGCGGGTGGTTATTTGGGAATAATTCGCCTAAGGAACTAGCATTTTATGCATATCACATACCATACCCTTATACGTGAGGTTTTGAGCCACTTTTATATCGTAGATTTACATATACATGTTTCTTTGTTTGAGTGGACCATTAGTCGCGTATTGTAGAACTTGCAACTTTTGATACGTTCGAGACCATAGACCGAATACAAGCACGAGAATGATTAAGGCATTAGGTATACCTTTTCCTTTTACACCATTTATATATCCTTACCCAAAAATCATCCCCTAGCAGCCAACTTTGAGCCTAATCCTTTCGTTTGACCACCCTTTAGCCCATAACCGTTAAACCTTTTCTTTTAAAACCCGTGTGATGGAAATTCAATTATAGGAATCAAGTTTGTATATTTGTAAATTGTTTGTTTGCATATTTATATATATAAAAAAAAGAGAAAAAAAATTCAGAAAATGTTACGAAAAAGACGAGAAAATTGTTGAGAAAAGAATAAAAATATATGTTCTTAGTTTGAGAAATAAAATGCGAAAGCTTGTTGGCTTCTAGTTTGATATTGATAGTTAGTTGTGCATAGAATAGTTGTTTTGTAATAAAAATCGAATTTTCATCACCTTAGCCACTTTAAAATATCCTATTTCCTACCCTTAGCCTAGCCCCGTTACAACCTTACAAAGACATTATGACTTGTGCTTAGTATTCGTGATCGGTGGTGGAGAATGATTGAGTTGCAAGCCTATGCGGGTACGTGTTCTAATCGATTTTAAGCAATTCTTTGAAGTGCTAATACATTATGAAAATTAGCCAATGTATAAACCGAGTGGAAAGAACATTGTGAAGGATGTGCATGAATTGTTTGTTTCGCGGGCGGGTTAATCTTGGATAACCATTGTTATATGTGATTATTCACCTGACCGTTAAATATGTTGAAAACTGTAAAAATGTTTGAACTTTAGCATGACAATTGACCTTAACCTTTGTCTCGGGAATGAGGAGTGTATTCTTTGTTCGACCCATGTGAAAGTGAAAAACAAATTTGCTTGAGGGCTAGCAAAATACAAGTGTGGGGATGTGATACGTGGTTGAAAACCGGTGCACGTTATGGTATAACTTGATGTTTTTACATAAGTTTTAATTTCGGATAGCCTACTTTTAATCAAAAATGTGTTTTGCAGGTTTGATGGAGTTTAAGGAGCTTTTCGGGAGCTTTACGAGTCACCGGGTCGAAAACCGGACAACCGGAACGCGTTACGGATCAACCGGGAGTGCAAAAAGTGAAAATTGGAGAGGTGGAGTTGTAGAGGCCGTCGCCGACGGGTATAGGGCCGTCCGGGATGAGCTCTAGATAATCCCGTCGGCCAAAAACACCCGTATCCAGTCGATCAAGTCGTCGGCAGAAAAGATGATTTTGGGAGGCCGTCGCCGACGGCTCCCAGGCCGTCGGCGACGGGCAGCGGATTGCTAAAACGCGAATTTCATTGATTTGGGGGATGGGAACGATTCTAATTGGTCTTTGAGCATTAAACTCGTAAGTTACACATTCTTGGAAGTTTTTTGAACTTGGATATGGGAGCCATTACCACCTACCATTCACTACCAATTCATCTCTAATCACCAAGGATAATCCGAATCATCATCCACAATCAACCATCTACAAACCCTAATCCTTCCACCATCATTCTTTCCACTATCATTACTTCACAAACCCTAGTCATCCACCTTTCATCCACCCTTCAAGCTTCAAGATGATCTCAATCAAGTTCCAAGCATCTGGTGATCAAGTTTCTTCAACCATGAGCGGCTAGTCACCTTGGTTTCACCCCGGTGTAGGTAGTTGTTTAATTTAGGGTTTTGAATTGTTCTTGATTCAACTTTGTGATAATTTGTATTGATTTTTGAAACCATTGACAATAGTTTACATTTGTTTTGTATTCGTAAATCGTCTAACGATTATAAAGTTATGACTTTACGAAATGGTTATGTGTAGTTATGCATTGTCTTGGTTAGGTTTTACTTGTGTTGATTACAAAGTGCATTCTTGTCCATTCTTTGAAACGTTGATAGTTATTGACACCTAAGTCACGGTACACTAAATCCGCTAATCGTGTACAATTGAGTTTGTAGGATCGTTTTACCGACCAAATGAGTCAATCAGAGGCAATACAGAACTGTTTGAGAGGCGGAATCAAACAAACAGTTTAGAATCAGTAAGAATTGAGTAGAAACAGAGTATTTCACTTTAAAACAAGCTTCTCATTCAAAATATACTTGATTACACGATGGAATTTTGACAGCACTTCGTTACTCGTCCACTAATTCCGTTTGAAATGAGAAGCCCAACATGCCTATATATAGGCTTCTGATTCCGTTTGAAATGACACATGTCATTTCAAGCGGAATTAACACATCTAATTCCGTTTGAAATGACCATGTGTCATTTCAAACGAAATTACCACAAAAACTCATAAAATTACATTTATAACCCTATACAAGCTACTAGCATGACCTAGACTGATAGACGTAGGCTATAGACATTATGCACCAACAAACTCCCCCTTGGATATTGCTGGAGTCTTCAGTCTGGTCTTCAGCTCTTCACAGCGACTTGAATTTTTCTTCCCTCTGCTTAGGCTTTTTCGTCAACAGCTTCCTAAGCTTCTCGTTCTCTACAGCAGCTTTCTTTCTTTCTTCAGCTTGTTCTCTCATGAATTTACCACGAAGCATTCTATCTCTTTCTTCACGTTCCTTCTTTTATTTCTCGGCTTTAAGAGCTTCCTCTTTCTCAATCTCTCTCCATTTCGTTGACCATTTGCTTTCAGCATTTATACCCTTCTGGAAGCAGATAGAAACAACCTTTTGAAATTGCATTGCCTGATGTTTCTTTTCTTCCTCATTTCTCCAGTTCCGATGATTGACTGGATCTGGATCTTCATAATTCTTATCTTTGATCAAACCAAAAAATTCAGCTTTTGTAGTTGGCTCTGGATGATTAGGATGATATCTGGCCAATTGCTTCACTGACTCATTATCCATGTGAGATAACATCAACAAGTCATTATTCTCATCTTTTTCAAGATCAGGATAGGCATGATCTATCATCATCTGAACAAATCATGGATACACCCATGTCTTCCTCTTTGAAGTAATTTCATCTACCAAATAATGAAACACAATCTTCGAAAAATTATACTTCTTGTTTAATACGAGAGCTGTTACCATGTTCATTTGATAATCTCTTATTGCATCATAACCTCCCTTCCTGTGACTTAGAGCTTGCAACACTGAATGAATAAGAAATTTGTATGGCTTTGAAAATTTTGACTTCAAGTAGCTAGCATTGTTCAGTGCACCAGTATAACCCATCCGCAACATGCAACCTTTTACCATCTTCTCTGGGAACATTGTAGGAGAATTCTCATCATCTGGAAAATCTATCACCTCTTGTACAAGTGCCTCTGAGATAATAATTGGTTTGTTTTTACCATTCAGCTCAACAAACGAATTTATTGTTTTACTTTCCTCATCATAAGTTGCATTATCCCAAAAACGTTTGATATGAGATCTAAACACCAGATGTTGATTCATCAAGGCTTTTTGTATAGGCAATCTTCTCATAAATTCCAAAATACTCTTGAATTCGGACAGCTTTGGAATCTTCTCCTCATCGAAATCACAACAAGTGTTGTGTAGTGCATCAAACAACACATTCGAAGGTTGAAAACAACATCAAACAATCAAATCAGACACTTAGAAAAATTTTTAGCAATTAAATCATCATTCAAACGAAATCACTTTAAACGAGATAGCACATTTCATGCGGAATCACACATTGAAGCGAAATTACAGAATGTTTTCAAAAGAAATTACTTTCAAACGGAATTACATGTTTTCAAACGGAATCACAGTATGATGAACTGACAGTTTGAAACGGAATCACTTTTTTCAAAAAAATGCTCTTTCAAGCGGAATCAACTTGTTATTTCGTTTGAAACTTCACATTTTCAAAACATGAACTTTTGATGAAATTGATATAATGGTTTTGTTCTATGATGAATTCCGAGCATGTGGATATGATTTTTATTCATTTTGCACCAACAAACTACCCCAGATCTAAGTCTGAAAACCCTGTTCATCATCATTCAAGTAAGAACATCAGATCTGGTTCAATCAAAACCTTAAATATTGATCTACAATGTATTCCGACCACACATTTATGTTTATTGTTCATTTTAGTTAACAAATAAACCCTAAATCTATGTTCTAAGATCAGTTCATCGCCGACAAACAAACACAGTCAGATCTGGGTCAAATTGACCATCAAACTCTCACCTTTACCATGATCTAAGATGAGCAAACCAACTTAGATTAGATTTTAGACAACAATCGAGCAGTATAACGGCTTAAAATCAAAGGATATGGGATTTCGCTTGAAATCGCCGGAGAAGGTCTTTGAAATGGAATCACAGAAATGGACCTTTCAAGCGGAATACCCCCACTATTTATAAGCAGCTTAATTCCGTTTGAAATAGACACTGAGGCAAGTTCAAACAAGATCACCAGTTCAAACGGAATTACATGTTCAAGCGGAATTATGTTTTCAAACGGAATTACCTTTTCAAAATTTCAAATTTTTAACTTTTTCAGATTTTACCGACACACCTAGTTTACCAAGTCCATGTTAATGACCTTGGTCAACTGTTCAGCCTACCAAGTCCAAGTTAATGACCTTGGTTAACCATTTTATGAAGTTTGCTGACTTTCTTAAACAATTTAAGTTCAAGTTAATGAACTTTTAAACTTACAAGCAATTACCGATAATTTTTCCACAATCTTCTGCTTACCCAACCCTCATGATCCAGACATGTTTAGCACATAAGACTTTGATCATCTGTTCCCCAACGTTCGTTGTCGAAAATAAGATGAAAAGCAAATCTTTTTGGATTTTAGAGTATGATAAGCAATAAACTGTACACACAATATTTTTGTGAGTGTGTTAGGGGATCATATCAGCTGCCGACGAGATACAAGCACCGTTAAGTTTTGATTACATTTTCAGTATTAAACAGTTTGCATTGATTGCCGATATACTGGTCCTCTTAAATTTTCACACAAAGTTCAATCTATTCAGGATACGGATTTAGTGTTTTAAGGCTTAACTTTTACATGTGTACCACCTCAGAATATACTCCCGTATCCAGATCCCAATATTCAGTCTTACAGGTGAGTATACCTAGATGATATATGTAAGGGGTTAAATGCGAAGGCCGTGAGAGCTCAGGTCAGAACTTCCGTTCAGCAGAGAGATGACAGCTTCGACTTTTGGTGGGTTCCCTTTAGAGAATCTTTTTTTTTACAACAGCACATGATTAGCATTTTTCAATGTTTCATCATTTTTTATGCTGAGGGTGGGCTTTTATTTCAAGCAGCGTAAAGTATTCTCCAGGGACTAGGCCATTGCTTCCGCAAAATCAGAAGTCCCGGGATGATACCCCAGATATCACTAAGCATAAAGACCTAGTATCCCAGAAAGAGGGACCTTTCAAACAAGATTTCGGGGGTTACCCATATATCCGAGAGATGTTCCCCACATAAAAGCAAGTAATTATTTATGTTTATATCCCGAACAAACCTACTAAATGTGTAAAAACCTATCGGCATATCATCTGCAAGACTGCTTAACACATTTTAAACATTACATTTCTTTAGCGTACTGCACCTGTCTAGCTGATGTACTATCATTTCCCCTTTTTACACAAACTCATTTTACTTTTTCAAATGTTTTTGGATTTTGAAATTTTATCATGTTTTTGTATTTTTCTGCAAACTTTCTCCCCCTAAAAACAAAAACATATTTTTGTGTTTTTTGTTTTATTAAAAGCAGAAAAATAAACTGTACAAAAACTTGACAACATAACGTGGATCACATCAGATCGTCGTCCTCCTCGGCTTCACACTCAATTACCCTCCCAGAAAACAGATTTATCATTCCGTTTAATTTCAAAAGATAGTTAAATCTCTTTCTATCAAAAGGTTTTGTATAGAAATCATCTTTCTGTTCATCGGTGTGTATATGTTCTATTCGGATCAACTTCTTCTCATAGCAATCACGAATAAAGTGATGCCGAATTTCAATATGTTTAGTTTTGGAGTGGTGAACCGGGTTTTTCATTATGTTAATAGCCGCTTCATTGTCCACAAAAATCGGCGTGTCTAAGAACTGCAAACCAAAGTCTCGCATCTGCTGTTGGATCCAAAGGATCTGAGAGCAATAGCTCGAGGCCGAAACGTATTCAGCCTCGCAAGTAGAGAGCGCTACTGAGGTTTGTTTCTTGCACTGCTAAGTGACTAATCGAGTTCCGAAGAACTGACAGCCTGCAGTGGTGGACTTAGCATTTTGCTTACAGCTACCAAAATCCGAATCAGCAAAACCTGTGAGAGAGAAATCGCCAGACTTAGGATACGATAAGCCGGTGCTTGGGCAGCCTTTCAAATACCGTAAGATGCGTTTCACGATCGTCAAGTGTGACTGGCGTGGGCTAGACTGATATCGGGCGCATAAACACGTCAGATACATGATGTCTGGGCGGGAAGCAGTAAGATACATCAAAGATCCAATCATTGACCGATAGAGTGTCTCTTCCACTTTCTCTTCACTCTCGTCTGGGTAAATACCGTGATTCTGAGCTAAGGGGGTTGATGCTGGACTGGATTGAGCCATGTTGAACTTCTCCAGAACATCGTTCACATATTTGGTTTGATGAATGAAGATTCCTTCGGACATTTGCTCCACCTGCAGCCCTAGGAAGAACTTCATCTCCCCTATCGAACTCATCTCAAACTTCTTCTTCAGAACATTCTAAAAATCTTTACACAACTCGTCATTTGTCGAACCAAAGATTATATCATCAACGTAGATCTGCATGATTAAGAGATGGCCTGCAACTTCCTTTATGAACAGAGTGCTATCAACTGTCCCTCTGGTGAACCCGTTGGCCATCAGATGTTGGAAAAGCGTCTCATACCAGGCTCTCGGGGCCTGGTGTAGTCCGTAAAGCGCTTTATCCAGAAGATAGACTTTGTTCTTGTGTAGTGGATCAGTGAAACCCGGCGGTTGTCCCCCATACACTTCTTCTTTGATTTTTCCATACAGGAATGCAGATTTCACATCAAGTTGGTAGACTTTGAATCCTTTCCATGACGCGAATGCCAGGAAGATCCTAATAGCCTCAAGTCTAGCAACAGGCGCATAAACTTCATCATAGTCAATGCCTTCTTGCTGACTGAATCCCTGTACTACCAATCATGCTTTGTTTCGAACAACGACTCCTCTATCATCTCTTTTGCACTTGAATACCCACTTTGTCTTTATCAGCTTCTGGTTTTCAGGAAGGTCTACTAATCTCCAGACTCCCAACTTCTCAAACTGCTGCAGCTCTTCCTGCATAGCGTTCACCCAGCTGTCTTCAGTCAAAGCTTCCTTATACGTTATGGGTTCAATCTGCGATATAAAACACTTAAGTGAGAATTCTTCCTGTAAAGGAGCAACAGATGTATAAAAACATGTAAGAGCTCTGTTGATCTGATCCCGCGTCTTTACACCGCTCTGAAGATCACCAATTATCTGCTCTGAAGGATGATAAGACAAAGTTCTTGGCATTGCAGTGTCAGGCACATTAACTTCCGATTGTAAGTTCGTGATATCTTGATCACCGGTGTGATCCTCAGCTTCTGTCGTTGCAACATCTGGTTCCTCGTCAAAAGTCGGACCGGATTCCGATTCTGAGTCGTCAGAATTATCAAATGTTGGAGCTGGTTCTTCTGGGTCTTCGTGTGTCGTTCCACTTGGACCGGCCTCGTGATCATTAGTACCCACATCGGGTTGAGAAACTACTAACGGTCTTAGCACCTGATCTTGTGAATCAGATTGTTGCTGTTGGTATAACAGTACGAGTTCCTCGATACTTGGCTCAGTCGGAAGTTGGAAGGACTCCTAAAGTTTGTCATAATCGAACAAGAATCTTTGTCCGGGAAGTTGTGGTGGAGCAGTATGCTTCTGACAATCCACATGCTGAACTTGAATTATCTTCCCTAGGCATGGTACGAACACTCTCTTCTGCGGGCTCGCGTAACCTACAAAGAAACCCTCATTAGATTTTGCACCAAATTTGCCATCTTGATCTATAAAAGTACACGGAGATCCAAACGGTTCCAAAAACTTCAAGTTTGGTTTGTAACGATGAAGAAGTTCAAAACACGTTTTCTTGAATTTCTTTATGGTGAGCACACGATTCAGTGTATAGCATGCTGCCGCAACTACTTCACTCCAGAAAAATATTGGCAACTTGGAATCGGCAAGCATTGTTCGAGCTGTTTCAATCAAGGTGCGATTCTTTCTTTCAGCTACACCGTTCTGCTGTGGAGTGTATGGTGCACTGAATTCAAGAAGAATCCCTTTTTCATTACCGAACTCGAGCATGCGATTATTCTTGAACTCCATTCCATTATCACTTCGTATTCTCCTGATCGGCAGCTTATACAGCGTTTCCATCTTCTTAAACAAGATCATCAATGACTCAAAAGTTTGGTCTTTTCTTTCCATGCACACTACCCACGAAAACCTTGTGAATTCATCAGTAACCACCAGACAGTATAAGTCTCCGCTAACGCTTTTTACATTGACAGGCCCGAACAAGTTCATGTGCAACCTTTCAAGTGGGACTCTGATTGAATTCAGCAACTTCTGTGGATGCGACTTCCTCGTTTTTTTTCCTTTCTTGCACTCTATACAATCATCATTTAAATGAAAACTTTTAAGATTCACACCTTCAACTAAATCATTGTGTACAAGAAAGTTCATTTTACGCACATGAATGTGGCCCATCTTTCGATGCCACATTTTTTACTCTTTTTCAGTCGCTTTGGTTTTCGTCACAAAACATTGTTTCTGATGATCTGTTGTTGTTGCGACACTCATATCAAGAATATACAGGTCATTTTCTCGTGGATCTCGTAACAACACCATGTCTTCAGGAATTTTGAAAGCATGTTTTAAGACTAAACATTCGTTTTTAGTGAAGTGTACTGTAAAAGATTTGTCACAAATCTGTGAGATACTCAGCAGATTGTTTTCAAGTTCGATTATATAGTTCACTTTTTCAAACGACACAACTCCATTCGTTAGAGTTCCTTGACCAACAATCCTTCCACCCTGATTCCCAGCAAATCCCACATATCCTCCGTTGATAGATTTGACGTCATAAAGCAAAGCTAGCATTCCAGTCATGTGTCATGACGCTCTGCTGTCCATTATCCACTTCGAGATTATTGACCTCGAAAGCCCCTGCACACAATCAAGAAATTCATTCAAATAATGAGGCCCATGATTTCTTTACAGTTGAAACACTACCAAACACAATGTCACATGTCACATCAACTTTCGGAATGTTAAAGATGACATTTGGAATATTAGTTTTGACTTTTGATTTTAAATCTTCCTTCTTAATCGGTGGAAACTCCTCAAGCAACTTGTCCAGTTCAAATTTAAGTTTTTCAACATCATTTTTTAAAACTTTTGGTTCAGTTTTCAAAACATTCTCCATCTTTTTCTCTTCAGCTGATTGTTTTGGTTTTGCCACCCATGATTGGTTTTAAAAAACTTTCATCTTTGGATAAATTTTTGAAGTCTTTTGGATTTTCGAAGATTCGCCAATCTCAAAAGTTGATTTTGGCTTTTCTTCGGACTTCAAAGATTCTCCTCTTTTCAAGATTCGAACGGGAGAAACCATGGGTTTTTTACCCTTGTTATCAGTTGGAGTTTTAGGTCTGGGTTTTTGCAAAACAGGTTTTTCAAGCTTTTTCATGCATTGCTTGGCCATGTGACCAATTTCATTGCAGCGGTAACAAATTCTTTTGTCATATTCGACAAAAGTTAATTTGTAGGTCTCTTCTCTCAACTTCTTCGCTGCATTGAAATCATCAATGGCTTTTTGACTGAAAATATACTCCTTTTCAGCATCAACACTAGGACCAACAACAAAAACATCACTCATCTTTTCCTTTGGTTTAACATTCTTCTTAGACATTTTCTTTTCAAATCCAACCCCTTTGTTTTTAAAATTGTTTCCATTTCTCTTGTTATTACCTCCATTTCCCTCCCACTCTTCCTTTCCCGAGTTGTTTGGTTTTGTTTTAACAAAAGACTTTTTAGGTTTTGAAAAGAACTCGTTGTTATTTACCTCAGAAATGTCAATCTCGACCAATTTAAACACCTTTTCAACATTCTCAATTCTTGCATTTTGGAACGGAAACTCAAAATCAGAGTAAAGTTTGTCAGTTCCAACCATTGTGTAAACCACAATGATTGAATCATCATTCGCGACTTTGTCTGATTTTGGTATAAATCTGTCTAAGAAGTTACCATCTTCTTCAGAATCAGAATAGAGTTCCCAAAATGAGTTTTCACAGTCTCAAAGTCCGAGTTATCACTTTCTTCGTCTAACACTTGGTCAACAACGGTTTTGATCACCTGTGACTCATTGTCAGTGTCGGACAGAGAGAATGTAACATCAATACTCTCAGGTAACTCATTCTCAATGGTTTTCAGTTTGAGGTTCAAAGCAGCTTCCACCCCATCTGGATACTTCTGAGTGTAATGACTCCACATTGGGGGTGGAACACTGTTAAAGACAGGTGTTGCATCTGGTTGTTGCGGGACAATCTGTTCAATCACATATGAAGATGCAACATAACTCATCAACTTTTTATCAATTCTTTCATTTTCAATTTTTGTTAACTCTAATTCCTTTTTTAATGAAGCAATCGTGTCCAAATGAAAGTTGATTTCTATTTGTTTATCAAAAACTGTTGATTTTAATAATTTTGTGGCTTTATCGTTTTCAAGACTCTCTTTTTGAATCATTTTGATAGATTTTGCCAACTTGTCATAAGCTTCTTTTACTTCACTTAGATCAAATTTAATCTCATCAGTGTATTGTTTCAATTCCTGAAACTTTTTGTCTTTGTCAAGACATTCCATGCATGGTTTTGAACAGTTTTTGCATGAAGTTTCAGACATTGAATCAATTTTTTCAACAATCTTTTCCTCTTGATCAATTTTAACATCCTGTTTACCGACATTATCAGACTCTGACTCAGACACTCCTTCTGATTTGATCTCCTCACTTTCAGATTTCCCGTCAGACTCCTTTTGACCTAGCTCTGTTTTGACCGACACTTTTTCAACTGACTCAGTATCAACAGACTCTGGTTTTACAGATTCTGTGTCTACCTCTTTCAGTTTTGCCATCAAGGCTTTATCAGCAATCTCTTTCAGTGTCTCTTCAGTCATTTCTTTGGAGACATCAATTATCTCTTCAACAGGAGCTTTCTCAACATCATACTGTGGGCAGAATCCGGTTGTTGGCTCACTGAAAAAACCTGCAAAAGAATCAAACACATTAGGAGACATAATTGATTTTAAAGAACTAGCTAAAACCTCCTGTTCGGATTGATAATAGTAGACTTCTGCAGCAACTTCTTTGAGATCAACCAAACTTTCTTCAGACACATCTTCACTAACAACCTCTGTTTCAACAAAACTCTCCGGTTCCTCCACAATCTCAGCAATCATTGCTCTACCCTCACTGCCAGGGATATACTTATCCCAACTGAAACCTTCAGCTACCTTTTCATCATCTTGATTGACTATGAGAGCTTTTTCTGGCTTGTTTTCGATCTGAGGTCTTTGAATGATAGGTTGTTGATTTGTCTTGTGATAGATCGCCTGTCTGTAGTAATCGTTGGTAAATGGATTTTAATGGTTGTTGACCTCTCTATTCGGACACTCACGCTTAAAATGTCCATTCTCTTTACATCTGAAACAAGTCACTTTGGACTTATCAAAACCAAGTTTTTAATCCGGTCCTGACAAACTGTTTCGACCCGTAATTTCCATAAACCTTTGGGCTCTTCTAACCAAACTAGCCATTCCCCATTTTATGTCAATCAGCTCTAGCTCCTCTGGATCGATTTGGTCGTAATCCTCCTTTGTCATGTCTGGATTACTGATCCTTCCAGCTACCAAACTCTCATATGACTCAAGAACGGAAGCTAACAGTGCGATGTGTTGCTTTGCAGCTGCTTCTGTAAACTCTTGTCCATTTTTTATGTTTACAGCAATGTTACACTATATCCCAGAAACATAGCCCTGATTGTTCGAGCTTGATGAGCTTTGTGTAGACACTTGTTCTGAAATCTTGGGATTCGGCTCATAACTTGCAAACGGTGAAGGCTTGTTGTTGCTTGATGTACTAGACGAAGCACCAGATGTTGAATCTGCACTGAACGCTGTTTGAATCTTCGGGCTTAGATTCGTTGTTGCAGGAGAACTGCCTTTGTAATATAGTGAAACATCCTGTTGAACATCTGCAGAATTCATCTTTCTGATCTTCATCAGTTCAAGCTCATGTGCTTCGATCTTTTCAATGAATGAACTGAGGTTAAATCCAACATACTCTAAGTTGTTTTTCAACACCAAAAGATAAGTTCCCCATTCATCGTATGGCAAGGCATCTGCCAGTTTATCAACCCACTCTTCGTCAGTTTTCTCAATACCCAAACGCTTCATTTCAACAACTAGGTGACAATATCTCTCGATCAATTGTCTTGTTGTTTCACCTTTAATTCCCTTGAAGATGTCAAATTCTTTCTTCATCAAAGCCTTTTTGCTTTTGATCATGGACACACTACCGAGAAACTTTACTTTCAACGACTGCCAAATGGATTGTGAATTATCCTCATGTTGCAACAATACCAAGATATCTTCTTTAATGGCCTTTTGTAGAATACTCATCATCTTCTTTTCTGCCTTAAAATCTTCTTGTTCAGTTTGTGTCAAACTGCCAATCAACTTCACAAGACCCAAACCATCTTTTGGAGGAACATATTTCGATTCAATCTTCATCCAGCACTCGAAGTGGTTTGCTTGAACCCATGTCTTAAACCTTCCAGACCAACCCGCATACTCGTCAATATTCATCAACTTAGGAGGTTTCTGCATCGTCCCAAGTTCATTCTCCATATTCACATTTTGCACAATACTGGCCGGGTTTTGTGCTGCCGTCATTCCCCCACTGGCAAAGAAGTTATAAAATTCTTGATTGTCCATTTTACGAAATCAGATTTCAGAAAAAAATTTCAAGTTTTGAAAACAGAACTTTTCAAACGAAATTAGCTTTCTACACGGAATCAGACTTTCAAACGGAATTACGAACAAGATGGATTTTCAAACGGAATCAGATCTTTAAACAGAATTATCCTTTTCAAACGAAATCACTTTTTCAAGCGATATTACTTTTCAAGCGAAATTAACTTTTCAAACGGAATTGCACCTTCAAAAGAAATAAGGTGCCATTTCAAACGAAATTAACCAAAAACCTGTTTTCAAGCGGAATTAGCCAAACGGAATTACCTTTTCAAACGGAATAATCCAAATCATCATCATCATCCACAATCAACCATCTATAAACCCTAATCCTTCCACCATCATTCTTTCCACTATCATTACTTCACAAACCCTAGTCATCCACCATTCCTCCACCCTTCAAGCTTCAAGATGATCTCAATCAAGTTCCAAGCATCCGATGATCAAGTTTCTTCAACCATGAGCGGCTAGTCACCTTGGTTTCACCCCGGTGTAGGTAGTTGTTTAATTTGGGTTTTGAATTGTTCTTGATTCAACTTTGTGACAATTTGTATTGATTTTTGAAACCATTGACAATAGTTTACATTTGTTTTGTATTCGTAAATCGTCGAACAATTATAAAGTTATGACTTTACGAAATGGTTATGTGTAGTTATGCATTGTCTTGGTTAGGTTTTACTTGTGTTGATTACAAAGTGCATTCTTGTCCATTCTTTGAAACGTTGATAGTTATTGGCACCTAAGTCACGGTACACTAAATCCGCTAATCGTGTACAATTGAGTTTGTAGGATCGTTTTACCGACCAAACGAGTCAATCAGAGGCAATACACAACTGTTTGAGAGACGGAATCAAACAAACAATTTAGAATCAGTAAGAATTGAGTAGAAACAGAGTATTTCACTTTAAAACAAGCTTCTCATTCAAAATATACTTGATTACACGATGGAATTTTGCAGCACTTCGTTACTCGTCCACTAATTCCGTTTGAAATGAGAAGCCCAACATGCCTATATATAGGCTTCTGATTCCGTTTGAAATGACACATGTCATTTCAAGCGGAATTAACACATCTAATTCCGTTTGAAATGACCATGTGTCATTTCAAACGAAATTACCACAAAAACTCATAAAATTACATTTATAACCCTATACAAGCTACTACCATGACCTAGACTGATAGACGTAGGCTATACACATTATGCACCAACAGAGTTGAATCTAAAACTTGTAGAAATCCTAGGTTGACAATTACCGAAACCGGGCGTGAATCCCATTTATCATTATTGTTTAGTAACCAAATTTCTTTGCAATCCTTAATCATTAGTCTTTAATCAATTAAACCAATTCACATCTTTTTCAACTAAATAAAAATACAAAAACATTATAGCAAGCTTCATAATTTATGACTTTCATTTTAATTCAATCGAATCCATTCGTAAATCACATAATCTTTGTGGTTTGACCTCTTACTACCACTAACACATAGTTAAGGGTACTTTGGGCTTATAAATATTATCTTTGACCGGAGCGCGACACTCCGATCACTAATCATGAAAACACAGTATGAAACAGGTGACGTGTCGGGAAGGACCTTGAAAGCTCGGGTTGTCACAGCCGGTCTCTAGAGATAACACGCTATGAGCGCTATGACGATCATCCGACCTCACGTCTTGATGTAAGCGTCCAAAGTCAGGAGTTGAAGGGGATGGTTCATCGTGCATTGGTGATAAGTATTCCTCACCCGGTTTGGTATCGTACCCTTCAGACCAGCAGGGTACGACTTGTGTTGGACGGAGGTTTGTGGGTGGAGTTGTGTTAAAGTTTGTTTGAAATCCGCTAAGTCGTCAACTGTCAAATTGCAGTCGAGCCATGGTGTAGTCATACACCCAGTTCAACTCCTCATATGTTAGAGGATTTAGATCATCAAACTCCTCGGGAGGTGGTGAGTTAGAAGGTCGATGAGGGTAGATTGCAGTAGGTGGAGGGTTTGCGAGATAAGGATTTAAACGGAATGGCCGCCTAGGTCTTTGTGTCGATGGATGGTATACTCTTGTAAGTGGAGGGTAGATTGCTGCAGGTGGAAGGTGTCATACCCCAACCGATGACAGAAACATCGGGGCGCGGCACTGAGCGAAATAGATTATCCAGGAGAAATCCATAACAACTAATATTACCGAATATTTAACGTTAAGTCCCATACCAAAACATATCCAGCAAAATAATTATTACAGACATAAAATCTCAAAGACAGTAAATTGTTTCGACAACTCAGATTTAAATAAATTGTTTGTTTGTTTCTAGACTCATCCTAACTCGATTCTACATAGCAAACATCCTAGCTGATAGCATCCTAAACACCCATCACATACGTTAAAATAGAGGTCAATACACATGGTGTAAACGTGAGCATGCAAGTTTGAGATAGCATAATAGAGTTCGAAATCGTTACGCATAACCAGCATGCACAACGTATAATGTGAAACATGTAAGTTATCGACAAAGATCCTATCAATACCAATGACTTCGATTTGACAACGAGTAGCGAGTGCGCATCACTTGTTCACCACTGCGAACACGTGAAGTAATATCCTTAACAACCCCTATCCACGACAGGTGCTGGGTCCAAACTATAGTACTATCGTTGCTAAGGCAGGTAGACAACAATCAATGTGTAAACATAACAAACATGCATTCATCGAGTCACGTATAACATGCAATAGCGGTCAGCGTTTAAATAGTGTTTGTGTTGTGTGATTGATGTGATTTGAATATAGATAATGTATGTAACACCCAAAGGTGCGTAAAGCAAAAAGGGGTCGAGTATACTCACAAATTGTGTTTAACAAGTAAACACTCTCTTGGATTGAAGGGAGCGCTGGGAGAGATTAGCCTGAACAGTTAACGATAGCATAAATGATAAGCGGCGCGTAAACGGTGCAATGATACCAAGTGTCGGATGGTAATCCGATCGGATGGCAATCCGATCGGATGGCCAGTCGACCAGATGGTAATCCATTCGGATGGTCATCCAATCGGATGGCCATTCGATTGGATTGTCATCTTGTTTGGTAAGGATGTGTTTGTGTATGATGGCTTTGAAGTTTTTGTGGTAGCATTTTGAAAACAGAGAAGTATCTCTACCCTTCAGGCCAATGGATCGAACGACGGTTCAATCGGGTAGCGATCCGATTGGTTGGACACTTAGTGAGAACAAGTTCACAGCAGGTTGTCACTCGATCGGATTGCAATCCGATCGGGTGGCAATTCGTTGGTTACTGAACATGTTGAAAATGGTTTAAGTGTTGAAGTCAAAACGTCTCATTCTCGGGTGGTCGTTCGATCGGATGGCAATCCGATCGGACGGCAATCCGTTCGACGTTCAAACCTCTGAAAAATTGAATAAAAGTTTAAGTGTGGAACCAAGTGCAAGCCGATCGGATGGCTGTCCGATCGGATGGCTGTCCGATCGGACGACAATCCTTCCCAATGGCCTGATCGTTCTTGACACTTGATTGTTTTGATAGTTTTGCAGTTTTGATCGAGACGGTGTGATAACGTGCTAAACAACAGAAACCCCATCTTGAACCAAGTGACCCGATCGAACAAGAATCACCCTAGTCCGACCAGTCAACGGTTCGAGGTGGTTTTTCATGTTTAACCCGAAATCGGTAGTCTCTCGGATAGAAATCTGATCTTGACCCAACGCATCACTAAGAAGGAGTAGAAGATCAGACCAAGCTCCGATTCTATCGGTTTTGAGTGTATTGAGTGTAAAAGAGTTGAAAGAAAGCTGGAAAACCATCTTTCAATCCTTTTAACCATGATTATGTGTAGATCTATGCGAAAACATTGTTTATTCTTGTGGAAATCCTTCAGATCTGAGTTGTCCATGGTGGATTGAGGCCAACACTTGAAGTTCGTAAGAACTCCATGATGACATCACCCTAGAACACCCCAAATCCACTGATTTCACGGTTAAAAGTTAAGATTCAAAGGTGAAAAAGGTGAAGGAGTGCGTGTAGATCATAGAAGTACAAGATTTAGGTTGAAAACTTACAAGAATCGAGAGAAATCGAGAGAAATGAGGGCTTGAGTGCGGCTGGTCGAACAAGGAGCTATCACATCACAAATGATGTGACAGGTGGGTATTTATAGGGTTTCCCAAAATGGAAAGTGTGCACGGATCGGATGGGTCACCGATCGGATGGCGACTCGATCGGGTGACTGTCCGATCAGATGGCCACTCGATCCGGTGTTTGGCGCGTTGAGTTTTGTCGTTTCGATTCGATTCGCGTGTTGAGCGCTGCGATGCGATTCGAGTGAGCGAGGCGATAGATTTACTCTTTGGTTACACAAGTAACCTAACTACTATATCTAACATACAATCACTATAAATAACTGGCATTTAGCGTTGCGATTCGATTGCGATAGAGTTGCGATTGCGTTCCGATTAATCACCACATATCATAAACATAAATAAACACGCACAAGTAACACATAATTAGCACACACATGTAAAACAATATCCAGAACACATAAGTCAAGTTGCGAATGCGATTGCGATGCGATGGACGAAAAAAAATGCGATAAATAGCGATTAAACCTCGATTATTAACATGTACTCCACATAATACAACTAAAGCAAATAAAATAATAGATTATCTACAAGTCAAAGAAGTCAAAACGGGAGTTGAGCAGGGAGTAACAGATCGCATTTAGCAATCTTTTCTTCCTTTGACTTCAATCTTGACTTTGACTTTGACTTTCGAAACACGGGGTGTTACAGCCTCCCCTACTTAAGGGAATTTCATCCCGAAATTAGGCTTTAGCCGTAATAAACAACTGCGGGTACTTCGCCTTCATGTCGCTTTCGAGTTCCCAGGTGAACTCTGCGCCTCGTTTGCCTTCCCAGCGAATCTTCACAATTGGAATGCATGAGCGCCTGAGCTTCTTGGTTTCTCGGTCCATGATCTTGACAGGCTTCTCCACGAAGTGTAGTGTTTCGTTCACTTGAAGTTCCTCTAGAGGAACTTGTAAATCATGCTCAGCAAGACACTTTCTGAGGTTCGAAACTTGGAAAGTCGGGTGGACTTTGTTAACTTCCTCCGGTAGTTCGAGTCTGTAGGCCACTTTTCCGATCCTTTCCATAATCTTAAAGTGTCCAACATATCGAGGCACGAGCTTTCCTTTCTTGCCGAATCTGACCACACCCTTCCAAGGTGATACCTTTAGGAGTACATGGTCGCCAACGTCAAATTCAAGGGGCTTGCGTCGTCTATCAGCGTAACTTTTCTGATCACTCCGAGCTTTCAGTAGATTATCTCGAATTTGGAGGGTTTTGTCAGTCGTTTCTTGCAACAGCTCAGGACCGGTTATTTGCGAGTCACCGATCGCGTGCCATACAATAGGCGATCGACATTTTCTTCCGTATAATGCCTCAAATGGTGCCATTTGAATGCTGGAATGATAACTGTTATTGTACGAGAATTCGACTAGAGGTAAGTATGCGTCCCAATTACCACCAAAATCTATGACACACGAATGGAGCATGTCTTTAAGGGTACGAATCGTTTTTTCAGTCTGACCGTCGGTTTGGGGATGGAATGCGGTACTTAGATTAAGCGTAGTACCGAGAGCAGATTGAAACGTTTCCCATAGACGCGAGGAAAACCGACTAACGTGGTCAGAGATGATGTCGCGAGGCGTCCCATGTCGACAAATGATCTCATTGGTGTAGATTTGGGCTAATTTTTCTACCTTGTAGTCTTCTCGTATCGGCAGAAAATGAGCAGATTTAGTCAAACGGTCAACGACAACCCAGATGTTGTCGTGACTTGATGGCGTGCGCAGAAGTTTCGTTATGAAGTCCATGGCTATGCTTTGCCACTTCCACATCGGGATCTCGGGTTGTATAAGCAAGCCAGAGGGTCTTTGGTAGTCGGCCTTGACTTTCGAGCAAGTCAGGCACTTCGAAACCTAGAGAGCGATATCTTGCTTCATGCCCGGCCACCAGTACTTGTAGCGAAGGTCCTGGTACATTTTATCGGCACCAGGATGAATAGAATATCGAGACTTGTGGGCTTCGTTCATCAAAATCTGTCATAAATCGGTCCGCTTAGGGATCCAAATTCGGTCCAGATAACGAAATATCCTATTCAACTTATTCACTAACTGGGCTCCATCATTGAGAATTTTTCCTTCTTCAAAGTGCGCTCAGTAAAGCAAGCATGTTGGGCTGCACGGATGAGAGTTTCGAGATGATGCTGGGCTTGGATATTACGAGCGCTATGCAGATAGCTTCGTCTGCTTAGGGCGTCGGCAACGACATTTGCTTTGCCAGGATGATAACGGATCTCACAGTCGTAATCGTTGAGAAGTTCCACCCATCGGCGTTGATGCATATTCAGTTCTTTTTGGCTGAAGATGTGTTGTAGGCTCCTATGGTCGGTGAAGACCGTACACTTAGTACCGTAAAGGTAGTCTCACCAAATCTTCAATGTAAAAACAACTGCGCCTAGCTCGAGCTCATGGGTTGTATAGTTCTTCTCGTGGATCTTGAGCTAACGAGGCGCGTAAGCGATAACCTTTTACCCTTGCATGAGGACGCAACCAAGACCAAGGTTCGAGGCATCACAATAGACAACGAAATCATCGTTTTCGTCGGGTAAAGCAAGGACGGGCGCATTGCAAAGCAAGTGCTTGAGGGTATGAAAGGCAGTCTCTTGTCCGGTTCCCCAAACAAAAGGCTTGTCTTTATGCGTGAGAGAAGTAAGCGGCACAACGATTTTGGAGAATCCTTCGATAAATCGGCGATAATAGCCCGCTAGTCCGAGAAAAGAACGGACTTCAGACGGGTTCTTAGGTGTAACCCAACTCTTAACAGCTTCGATCTTCGCGAGGTCGACGTGAATACCTTGAGTATTGATAATATGACCGAGGAATTGAACCTCCTCTAGCCATAATTCACACTTGGAGAACTTGGCATAGAGTCGATTCCCTTGGAGTAGCTCGAGAACCAAACATAGATGCTGCGCGTGTTCGGTTTTCGATTTGGAATAGATCAGGATATCATCGATGAACACGATGATGAAGTGGTCAAGAAATGGTTTACACACGCGATTCATCAGATCCATGAAAACCGTGGGTGCGTTGGTTAAACCAAAAGGCATAACAACGAACTCATAGTGGCCATAGCGAGTACGAAAAGCGGTTTTGGGTATATCCTTCTCTTGAATATGATGTTGGTGATAGCCTGAGCGTAGATCGATCTTCAAGAAGCATGAAGCACCTTGCAACTGATCAAACAAATCATCGATTCAAGGCAGGGGATAACGATTCTTGATAGTCAGCTTATTCAATTCCCTGTAGTCGATGCACAACCAGAACGACCCATCCATCTTTTTGACGAAAAGGACCGGTGCACCCCAAGGAGAGGTGCTAGGGCGAATGAAGCCTTTATCAAGCAATTCCTGGAGATGACTCGAGAGTTTGCGCATTTCGGACGGAGCGAGGCGATACTGCGCTTTAGCAACAGGGTTTGCTCCAGGAATGAGGTCGATACGAAGGTCGATATCACGACTCGGAGGCAGGTCTGGAAGATCTTCAGGGAATACATTTGGAAATTCACGCACAACGGGGACATCGTTTACTCCCGGATTACCTTTCTTTTCCTTCTCCGCTACTACAATGTTAGCCAAGAAAGCTCTGTATTCCTTGCGGAGATACTTGCTAGCTTGGGTACATGACATGAGCTTAAGACCTTTCAAAGCAGTTTCACCATAAACACACAATATATCACCATTAGCGAGCGAGAAGCGGATCCTTTTATCGAAACACACAACTTCAGCACGATTCTCACGAAGAAAATCCATGCCTACTATGACGTCAAAACTACCGAGCTGCATCGGAATGAGGTCGATCGGGAAAATGTGATTATTGAGTTAGAGAGTACAATCATGAAGAATAGAATTAACGGTGACGGTTCTTCCGGCGCTAACTTCAACATCGAATGACGAAGGGAGATGGCCGCGCTTACGATTAAGGAGCTTTTCGAATTCTAACGACACAAAACAGTTATCGGCTCCAGTATCAAATAAACACGAAGCATATATACCGTTCACAAGGAATGTACCATTAACCACATTGTTGTCAGCTTGAGCTTGACGGACGTTGATGTTGAAAGTTCGTCTGCGGGCTGCTTGCTGCTGCTGCTGCTGCTGAGGCTCTTGCTTAACCACTCGGTTCGGGCACATATTCGCGAAGTGGTTGGGATCACCACACGCGAAGCAAGCTCTAGCATGGAACGCGGGGGCAGGAGCCGCTTGTTGGCCTTGAGGAGCAGGAAGCAGAGCTTGATGAGCAGGAGCTGGAGCTTGAGCTGGAGATGCGTCATGACGAGGGCCAGTACGGCAGTTGGTGGTGAAGTGGCCGTACATGTTGCAATGCACACAATATATGCAGGCGATAGCCACCGGATGATGATAGGTACATGTTGGGCAAACAGGGTGAGGACCGGTTGATGTGTGCAAAATGCAACATATAAATTACATCAAATGTGGCATAAAACTAACCCTTTTTAAGTACTAATGTTGGAAAAAGTGTGTTTTTGTCTTCCTTTTGTATTTTCAGGATTAAATGAGCTCAAATGAACAAAAGAAGCAAAAAGGTAGCTAAATCTAACATAAATACAAGAAAAGGAACAAACGTGGCATGCCCGACCCCCCGACAGCATCTTCCCAAGCAAAAAACAAGAGAACAGAAGGCTGAACACGCCCCGTGCTCAGTGAGCACGGGGGCGTGCCTAAGTGTCAGCAGAAAAGACAAAGCTGTAGAAGCTTCTATCACCCACCACGGGGGCGTGCCCAGCGGACACGGGGCCGTGGTCAACTCTAAGATTCACATAATCTGGGGAAATCTTGATAGTACAGATACGCTTCTGCACACGGGGGCGTGGTCAACTAATGCAGAAAAATTGCAATTAATGAAGAAAGAGAAGGAAGGTGGACACGGGGCCGTGCCCAATGGACACGAGGCCGTGCCCGAGTCTCTGTTCAGCCTATAAATAGGGGTGCTTGGCTCATTTTCAAACCATCCCTTGGCACACCACCTCTCTCACACTTCACCCACCACCCACCACCATCACAACACCATCATCCACCATCATCATCCATCGTCCATCATAGAGTGTGTGAGTCGTCTCGGGATCCAAGATTGATCGTAAGAGTTCTTGACAATCAAAGGCCATGTTTGCCTAAGTCTCTTACATCACTTGGTGAAGACAAGTGTCTAGTGTAACACTTTTTATTTTTAATCTTTTCGCACTTTTTATTTGGTTATGTATTAATGACTTTAATAACTAGTTTCTTATGTTGAAGGTGATTCTTCCTTATCGTTTGTCCGTGGTGTCTTGGCATTATTTTACTGTCTATATAAAATAAAATATTTTCACCATTCATATCTCCACGGTCTATATGGAGGTATGTTGGCTACCTGGTCGGGGGTTAAGGGAACGGTTTGGTAGGAGTCTTGCCTTGTTCAGTGTATAGATCCTGCAAGGACCTGGGTCAAATTTAGTAGGACCTCCTTCAATACCCACCGGTATTGGATGGCGGGGGTCCAAACTCTTTGATCCCCTCATATGTAAGCTACTATTAATACTTTAACCCGGCTACTTAGGACTGTATCCCTGCTGACTCAGACTACTTAGCCGAGGGTAACCTCACCTTCAAAAGAGGGGCCTACCACAGTGTAACACCCCAAAAAAATTATTAATTATGTACAACCTTATGTTAACATAAAATACTACAAGCAAGTTATAACTTATAACACACATAATCTTTATATGTGTGTTCATGTTGATAATAAGAATGTGTGTAGAAATAACTAATATTAGGATGATAAATAAAAGTTATTATTTTGGTTAATACATAAGTAAGGTTTAACTAAAAGAAGGTTATTAACCATAAATAATAAATATTGAATCTAAAGGGGGCAAATATGACATATATGGAAAGATGAATGATAAAATTTATAAACAAAACACAAACAGACACACTGGGGGGTGTATGTGTCGCCAGAGCCAAGAAGAAGAAAGGGGGAAACCCCTATTCTTCACAAAAATCAGCAAATTAAAGCCCTAATTGTGATTCTAAGTTCATGCATGTCTCGAATCTAGATTATCTAAGCATACTTGAGTACAAGGTAAGTAGAATTTTATATTTTGATGATCTTGAATGTAATGGGTTTTTATAAATCCATGAACTTTTGTGAAATTGGTATGATTGTGGGTTAGGAGAATCACTTAGGACATGTGTGATGCTCGAATTTTACTAAATCAATAGTCAATGTGAAAACCCACTTGAAATTGTAATGTTAAGAAGGATGATATAGAATTTTATGTAATTTTAGCATAATGATTATGTATGATGTTGTTCATGACAAGGAATTATATGTTGGGAATGATTTATAATAAAGGTTACATGGAAAATTGATTGGGTTTGATGTTCTTGATGATATTGATATAATTTGGCTAAGTTATGCATATGATACTTGTACACTATGTTTAATTAATAGTACGCACGCCAAGTGTTTGTTAAAATGCTTGAATGAAACGAATCTCATGTTAGACAATGCTACATTGTTAGAATTTAGAAACTTTAGTTGATTATGCAATTATGTTAAGAAAGGAATGTAAACAAGATGTGAGATTTAAAGTAAGTTGATTTGGGATTGTAGGAATAAAAGAAGAAAGCTCAAGTCGCTCCGGGTCACAAACGAACAACGACAAAGGTAAGTTTCTTGCTTACAAAATATTATTAGCATGTATTAATGTGAAACGTCATTATTCTTTTGTCGAAGCTGTATAATTGTAATGAGTTAGTGTAAGTTGAATACATGATATGGATATGGGTTGAATGAGCAAGAAAAGGGTAATGTGCGAAGTTGTGAAATTCATGTTCGAATGAAGGTTTAAAAGGGGTCATATTGTAGTTTGACTAGTAACTTGATGTCGTATGAATTATCTAATTGCAATGTCTAATTGATTGGTTGTATGTAGGTAAAGCTACTTGATGGATGGCATTACTTGGACCGAACACACTTATGATGCACGCTTCCGCACACTTCTTAGTTATGGTTTAAACTTTTGGTAAATGATGTCTTTTGTTAAACAAAACGGGTCTTTTGTAAGTAACTTAACTCGGTAGTCGTTGAATGTTAAACTAGTAGTTAAAGTCTATGTAGTTAGTTATGAAATGTTGGGTTGTGGAAATCTTTTTTGTAACCATTTCGTTAGCTATCACGATGTAAATATGGATGTTTTACTCTTGAAATATTCGACCCGTTTAATATTTTGTCAAACGAAGCCTGTTACTCTCTTTCAAAAGTTTAGACATTACACATAATATGCATTAATAACTTAATTAATTATCTTTCAATAATCCGACCCTTTAGGATTGTATCCTTGCTGACTCAAACTACTGGGTTGAGGGTAACGTCACCTTCAAAAGAGGGGCCTACTACAATAACAAAGATAATCTCTTAAAAAGTGCAAAAGTGCGGAAATAATCAAAGGTTACACTAAACACGAGTCGGAGCCAAGTGATTCATCTTGTCTATCTGTTTTTACTTTTATTTTATTTTTCAGCATTTTAGTTAGTTTTTATTTTTTTTAGTTTAAAAACATTTTTCTAACTTTTTGATTTGATTAGACGCTGAGGATAAACCGGTATTAAAAGCTCTTGTGTCCTTAGACGACCTCGGTATCTTACCAACACTATACTATGCTCACGATGGGTGCACTTGCCCATATGTGTGTTTGGTGTTAGTAAAATATCGTGTTTTATAAATTTAAAACTTGACTAACGTGTAAAAAGGACTAAAAATATACATAAAAACCTATAACACCACACGCGCATCACCGGTATATGCACGCTTGGCCGGCGGTGCATAGGTAACAGGTGATGCAGTTTGACGGTGATGAGGCTGCTGCGGAGCTGGTACAGCTTGGAGCGGGGAAACAGTTGTAACAGCACAGTTCTTGTTGCTGGAGTTGCTATTGTTCTTCCTCTTGCAACGAGAGGACTTTGATGATTACGAAGCGGCGGCGGTTTCAGCGGTTGCAGCGGTGGTAGCTTGATGCAGATTCTTCGAGGCTTTGTCCCAAACACCTGCCTTGACTCGCTTATCATTGATCTCAGCAGCGAGTAGAAAAGTTTCCTCGATGGTCGTCGTCTTGGCAGCTTGGACGAAATCAGCCACACAATCCGGAAGAGCACGGATGTATTTCTTGATGGTGATTTCGGGTGGCCTAACTTGGCCTGGACAGATTATACTCAACTGCTTGAAGCGAGCAGTCAAACCAGCATTGTCTCCATCTTTCTGCTTGATATGCCCGAATTCGTCCTCCAGCTTTTGGCGCTCGTGGGGAGGGCAGAACTCTTGCATCATAACATCCTTCAACTCATCCCACATCAGCCCGTAAGCTGCGTCATTTCCGCGTTTGTTTCTCTCAGCCGTCCACCAGTCTAAAGCGCGGGACTGGAAGACGCTAGTTGCGTTCAGAGTACGAAGATTGTCAGGACAGCCACTCTGGCGCAGGGTGACTTCGATCGAGTCAAACCATTGAAACATGGCCGTAGGGCCATCTTCGCCCGTAAATTCCTTTGGACCGCAAGCTTTGAACTGCTTGAAGCTAAAAGCAGCTTTAGGAGTATCTGTTCGGGACTCTTCAGACGATTGCGATTGCGAGGCAGTCAGAATACAGAAACCTGTCATTCAAAGTTCGCGCATTCGAGAATAGCGATTGCGATTAGCGAGCACACAACGAGTAGTATAGCATAAGCGAGTAACATATCATGCGATCATCCATAAGTAGCAACGATTTGTTAGCGTTTTGAGATAGGTGTGCAGTGCGATTCGTGTGTGTCGATGAAAGTGAGAGCGAAAGCGAATAAATCACCAAAATCGAAACATTTAAACGTGTAAAACCATATATAAAACACATAAAAATTCACATAAAAAATGGCAAATATCAGAGTCAGAAGTTGCGAGCTCAGAATCGAAACACATAAAACCGGCGATTGCGAGCTTGAAATCGAAGATAGATTGTCTCAAGCTGATAGACATTGACTACCCAAAGTGATTCGGCTATTCTCAAGGACTTTTGGTGCACACTCTTGGCTTTCGGAACTGTGCTCTCGCCTCGATTTGGGCGATCGGCACTCATCCTTCGAGTTACAGTGTGACTTCAAGTCGTTGGAGTCCGTCGAGACTTTGGGTGAGAGTGTTGCAAAACCAAAAATGGGAGCGGAACAAGTCGTCAAGGTTCGGGTTTCACCCCTGACTTAACAACTTCACTCTTGTTTGATGAAATAGAGAGGAAAAGTTGCGTTAAAGTACGGAATTCACTCCTGATTCAACGCAATTCCCCCGTTTGTAGATAAAATGCGGGTCGAGCAAGCGGTTTAATCGAGAGTTTGCGGTTTTCACACCTAATCTCGATCTAATCACTCGCTCATTTTTTAAAACAGTGCAGTGCAACTACCTTAGGAAAGGCAATGTGATAGTATAGCGTGAGTGCGAGTCGAGCGAGAAATAGCAGTAAGCTCGTACGGAACCCCTAACGGGTTCGCACAAGGCGGTCTGTGGGTACTTAGACTATAGACTAGGTCTTTTCAAAGACAACGACCCTGACTAGGTCGAGTCTTGCCTAATTCCCTATAGTTATCGCTCTGATATCAATCTGTCACACCCCAACCGATGACGGAAACATCAGGGCGCGGCACTGAGCGAAACAGATTGTCCAGGAGAAATCCATAACAACTAATATTACCGAGTATTTAACGTTAAGTCCCATACCAAAACATATCCAGAAAAATAATTATTACAGACATAAAATCTCAAAGACAGTAAATTGTTTCGACAACTCAGATTTAAATAAATTGTTTGTTTGTTTCTAGACTCATCCTAACTCGATTCCACATAGCAAGCATCCTAGCAGATAGCATCCTAAACACCTGTCACTTACGTTAAAATAGAGGTCAATACACATGGTGTAAAAGTGAGCATACAAGTTTGATATAGCATAATAGAGTTCGAAATCGTTATGCATAACCAGCATGTACAACGTATAATGTGAAGCATGTAAGTTATTGACAAAGATCCTATCAATACCAATGACTGCGATTTGACTGCGAGTAGCGAGTGCGCATCACTTGTTCACCACTGCGAACACGTGTAGTAATATCCTTAACAACCCCTGTCCACGACAGGTGCTAAGTCCAAACTATAGTACTATTGTTGCTAAGGCAGGTAGACAGCAATCAATGTGTAAACATAACAAACAGGCATTCATCGAGTCACGTATAACATGCAATAGCGGTCAGCGTTTAAATAGTGTTTGCGTTGTGTGATTGATGTGATTTGAATATAGGTAACGTATGTAACACCCAAAAGTGCATAAAGCAAAAAGGGATCAAGTATACTCACTGTAACAACCCGCACTTTTGTGCATTGTTACTACTCGCTACACTCATTATGCCTAGCACCAGAGATTCGGATCATAATGTAACTATATCGCATACATCGCTATTTCGCAGTATATTCGCATATTTCGCATACTATATCGCTATAACATATCGCATCGCACATACTAACACTCACGATGACATTAGGTGAGGACCTATTCTACCCTCCTCGATGGCCGTGATGTGTCGCAACGCAAACAATTAACGCAAACAAAGACTTTCGGTGAGTACGATCCCTCCAGCCGTCATGACGATGATGGCAATACGAGCAAGTAGTACCCCGTCAGTCATTGTGGCACAACACATCGCAAACTCGAAAGAGCACCCCGCACCCGCGACCACGCGCAGCTCGATTATCGAACCGAATATTTGAAAGTATGGATACGTATATACGACCTTCTGTGATTAACTATAATAAATAAATATATGAAAATGTGTGACCAAAACTATCGCAATGCTTAACGGACAAAACGGAACGCCGAAACGCAGCTCGTCGAAGACGTTTGACCGATAGGCCCTTCAACCAAATGGCCAGCCGAACAATTGGGCCAGCCGAACGGTTGGGCCAGCCAAACGGATGAGCCAGCCGAACGGATGGGCCAGCCGAACGGACGGCCACACTCTCCTTTCTCTCCTCTCTTGCCTATAAATACCCCCACCCTCCCATCATTTTCTCTGATGTGGAGCTCTCACTCGACCAGCACGCCTTGAAGTCCTTTTCTCTTGATTTCACGCGATTCTTGTAAGATTTCACTCAAATTCTTGTACTTTTATGATCTACACGCAATTCTACACCTTTCTATCTTTTAAATATCGACTTTTAACCATGAAATCTACTGATTTAGGTGTTCTAAGATGATGTCATCAAGAGTTCTTATGAACTTCAAGGCATGACCTCATTTAACCATGAATAGCTTAGATCTAAGTGATTTCCACATGTTTTTTTTAAAACAATCTCACCTAAATCTATGTTACCTAATCAAAGAACATGTGATTTCGGATTAAACAAGGAAAAAACCGTCAAGAACGGTCAGATCTGATGGAACGGGGTGGTTCCCGGCCGTTAGAACAAGTCGGACTTGACAGAATTTCAGTTGTTTAGCATGAAGGCACACCGTCCCGATCAAAACCGCTGAAGAACCTTCAAAATTATTCGAATATCAGTTGGACGGGTCGCCGTTCGATCGGGCAGACTGTCAGCCGATCGGACAGGCTGCCAGCCGATCGGACATGGTGCCATCCGATTGGGCAGCATCCCATCCGATCGGGCAGCAGCCCATCCGATCGGGCAGCAGCCCATCCGATCGGGCAGCAGCCCATCCGAACGGGCCGGCATCCGACCGGATTATCGCCCACTTCCTGGTTCTCTCGCTACCATTTAACGCGCTCTCCAACGGTTACGCAATCGATCTGTAATCAGGGTAATCTCAAACACTTTCCCGCCAATCCAACCAAGTGGTGTTACTTGCCGAATACGCACTGTGAGTATACTTGAATCCCTTTTTGCTTTTGCACTTTTGGGTGTAACATACGTTGCTATCAAATCGAATCACATCAAATGCTTAAACTACTTATCACTTGCGAATGACTTACGTGCATAGTTATACGTGATGCTAGTTACATATGTGCTAGGACCTATACTCGCGACCTCCCACCATGACTAGTATAGTACTATTGCGCCCGACGGGGCCTAGTTTAGCAATCACGATCGAAGCTCGAGGACTTAGCTGGTAGTATCAGTTTTGTGAGTATATATTGTCGGATTTGTATTGTTCGAGAGAACATGTAATCTGTGACGACGAATGTGATTATGATTGTTTATTAGTATGGGATAATGACGCATTAATTATTGTCACAAAATAGTTGTTATGGATTCTCCTGAGCAATCTGATTCGCCTAGTGCCGCGCCCCGATAATTCCGCCATCGGTTGGGGTTTGACAGATTGGTATCAGAGCCATAACTATAGGGAATTAGGCAAGACTTGACCTAGTCCGGGTTGATGACTTAAAAACGACCTAGTCTATAGTCTAGGTACCAACGGGCTGACTCGTGCGAACCCAGTGGGAATTGCACGGGCCTACTTGATACTCTCATTCGAATCCGTTAAAAACTACAACTTCGCGTGAACACCGCATACTATAATTTCACGTGAAGAGTCTTTCCTATGGCTGGAATGTTACTTAGCCTTTCCTAAGGCCAACACAATACACACGTTTTCGAAAATACTCGCATAACACAACCGAGTGATCCAGTCGAGATCAGGCGTGAAAACCAAGAACTCTCGATAAGATCGCTCACTCAGCGCATTTTTCTAGCACGAGAACCTTTCATCGAGCTAGGAGTGACATCCACATCTCGATGAAAATCTCCATTTCGAAATCTAGTGGAACTCGCGAATTTATTCGAAGGGTATAACCACAACTAGGAACGAAGTTGTTAAGGCATGGGTGAAACCCGTATCTTAATAAACCGTTCCACCCTCTAAAATAATTTTTAAAAGCTCTCACCAAGGACTCGGCTATAACGATAATTCGAGCCATGCGATGACTAGGAAGACGAATGCCATGAGCTGCATCCCAGTGGAAGCATGAGTCTTCTAGGGCAACGCGCGTGCATGAACTTGTTGGGTATAGTTGGGTTACCTTGGGTAGCCGACGCCTAAACACCCAAGGCACTCTACCTATTTTTCTATCATACGACTCGCCAATTTTACACTTTATGGAATCTATTTACGCTTATATGGTTACAATTTAAACTTTACGCTTTATCGATTTCTCAATTTATCGATTTTCGCTCCCTGCTTTATGAACGCACAACACGCACAGCCATCGCAATCTAAAACGAAAACCGAATGTACGCAACAAAACGAAAATCTAACAATTCGCCCTCTCATTTCATCCCGCCCTCGCATTATCTATACGCATCTAAGTAAATGTCACAACGATATATATATATACAAACGAAACACTTGTGTGAGAACTTAGGAATCTTGTGTCTCCTATGTGGCTCCTATGTGTATACGTAATACTATACAACCTGCAACAAGATTTGAACGCACTCAAATCGCAAAACTTAAAAATCATTATGATCGAATCTCACTCCAAGTCTCTATGCCTAGATGCCTTCCAACAACTCTGCTTCGAGAATGTCAACTAGGAGACGAGCCAAACGAAGGGACGAAAAGAGGATTGCTTCACTTGTGGTCAGGGAAGTGGCAAAGGTCATTCCTCAGATTGTCACTCAAGTGCACTCTCTTAGCAACTCTCGAACTTCGGAAGACGTTAAGACAGAAGCGCCTCAGTCTACTTTTCTCTACAAACACTTCAAAGCCTGTGATCCAATGTTCTTCACAGGTGAGGGAGGTGTCTCTCAGCTGGTCCAGTGGGTCGATTCTGTCGAGGTGACCCTTCGTCAGAGTGGGTGCCCCGAGCATTTCCAAACCACTTGCGCTACCAAAGTATTTCAATCGCGTGCACTCGACTGGTGGACCGCCGAATGCAACAAACGTGGGATTCACGTAGCCTATGCTCTCTCATGGAATGAGTTGAAAGAGCTCATGAAGGAAGAGTACTGCCCTCCCCACGAAATCCAGAAGTTGGAAAACGAATTTTGGGAGATCAAACAAGACAAAGGTGACAATACTGGCTACACCGCAAGGTTCAAACAGCTTAGCACAATCTGCCCAAGTCAAGTCAACACTTCAGAAAAAGCCATAACAAAGTACATTCGCGGCTTGCCTGAATGTGTAGGTGATTTTGTCGAAGCTGCAAGGCCTACTACCATTGAAGAGACCTACCACTTAACCGCAGAAATCAACGACAAAAGAGTCTTGGACGGGTTCTTTTCCAAGAATCCTGTCAAACGAGCTCATCAGGCAATCGTCATCGATTCTTCTGACGATTCTACCGACGATCCTTCTGACGATTCTGCTGACGGTTCTTCCGACGACTCGGTGAAGATTCTTCAAGCGAGTCCTCAGACGAATCATCCAACGATGACACCTCTTCGCAAGACACCAACAAACCCAGCCGCAAACGAAAGATTTCAAGCCCGAACTCATCAGCAACCGAACTGCTGCAACCGAAGCCTCTTCAAGCAGTTCCTGTTGGTGCATACATCTGTCGTATTCGTCTTACATTGAGTCTTGGGTTCGTTGCGATTCGAAACAAGAATGATGTCATCATTCTTGATGATGACATCATCCAAGTGTCATCATGCTTGCATCAGCAACAACAACTCACGTGAAGATTTCAATTAGTTTGCATGATATTCACTAGATGACAAAATATGAGAGTGTATATGTTTTAGGAGCTGATTTCGTTCATATGGTCTTAAAAGTAGGTGATTTCGCTTATATGTCAAGTTGTGATTTCGCTCTTTTGGTCATGTACACATAAGCGAAATCTCAGCTAGTATATATAGGTGTCACATAGGCGAAATCAGTAATAGTCCCTTGTATTCCATACCGAAGTGCTGCCGGTGTGAAGATCGATTGTACACAACGTTTATTCAATACAATCAGTGTTTTAAGGTGAAGATAAGGTTGTTTCTACCTTTGTTTCTTAGTTTCCGCCTCTGAAACGAAGTTAAACTCCTCTGAACGACTCGTTCGGGTCGGTACACGATCCTACAAGTGGTATCAGAGCACAGGAGGAGGAGTTCTACAGATTACAGCTGAATTTCGTTGTTTTTTTCTATATTCTACACCTTCTTTCATCAGTTCAACGAAATTTAACGGTCAAAATTCGTTCAAATTTTCACAGAATGTGCGCAATTAAACATAGATAAACCCTTGAAAGTTTCGGACCAATTTACGGACTAAAAATGGTTGAAATTACCTTCGGACTTGATTCCGCTTATCCGGACATTGAGTAATTTTGCTTATTTGTCATCAGTAATTTCGCTCTTGTGACATAATTCTGTGATTTCGCTTATTTGTCATAAGTAGTTCTGCTTTTCTGAACAAGTTTGATTTCGCTCATGTGAACAAGTTTGATTCCGCTCCTGTGAATGTTTTGATTCCGCTCTTAGTGATCAAAGTCTGATTCTGCTCATCGTTGACCTGAAACACGACAAAGTGTCAGTACATCGGGAATATGAGATCATGTGGTTTAAATCGGTTGCATGTGAATATAATGAGTTTGTCGGTTCAGTGGAATAAAAGGTCGAATGAAATTGTGATAAGAGTGTCGGTTACTTTTAATAAGTCTACATGTATATTGATAAAGTTTGTCAGTCCACTATGTTGAATGACACAATCATCATTTGAGATATAAAGCAAAGTTGTTGGCCCAAGATTTAAAGCAACATATATTGTGTTCGACATTGTTTGTAGTCAGCCCACCATTCGGCCCACCTAAGTCAAGATTGGTGAAATTATTAAGTGTGTTGTTAGCCCAAGTAATTCAAAGGCCCAAGTTTCGACATTATATAGTGATCGGCTCAATCATCATTGTGTATTGTCAGCCCAAGCCCATTCATTTAGTTTACGGATTACATTGAAACGAGTCCGCAAATTTTCAACACGAGTCCTAGATTGATTCAACCGTCACACACTTTTACGTATTCAGTTCATTTAAACGGATTGTTTGCTTGTTTTTTTAAGGTGATAAAGGTGTGTTATGAGGAAAACCAGTTCGTTTGAAAGTCATGGATACCGAGTTCTACAACGCCTTTGCGACTCCGTCTACTCCGGCTTCAATTGCTCAGAATATGAATTTGGAAAACGAAACGGGAACTACTCAAAAGCCCCCGAAATTGATGAGTATCGAAGAATACTACGGGTGGAAAGATAGATTCGAGAACTGGGTTCAGGCGAACCATCTTAGGTCTTGGGAATGTATTTTGAAGAAATATGTTTTGCCACAGACTGATTTGAAAGTTGACAAAAAGATATCTGAATTTAGTAATGAAGAACGTGATATGTATAGAGCTGAAAAGATGATGATTAGTCTACTTCAGCAAGCTATCAAGGAAGACATTTTCATTCTGCTACAGCATGACAAAACTGCAAAGTCAATCTGGGATGCACTTAAAGTCAAATTTGAGGGTAGCGAGAATTTGATTAAAAGCAAGAAGGCACTGTTAAAGAAAGAGTTTGATTTGTTCAGTAGTCTACCGGGTGAAGACACAAAGAAGCTGATTGAAAGATACTGTCACCTTGTGCGATCTATGTCAATGCTTAGTATAAAAAAGGATTCTGAAGAGTGGGTAGACAAATTAGCTGATGCGTTACCGCAAAAAGAGTGGGGAACTTATTTGATGATCCTGAAAAACACAGGGGTTTATGATGGGTTAACAATTGGTCAGTTTATCGAAAAGATTGAGAGTCAAGATTTGGAACAGCAGAACATCGCGAGGATGAACAGTCCAAGTGGTTAACAGGATGTAAAAATGTATTACAAAGGAAGTGTTCTGGTTCCAGAAGCTGAGAAAAGTCCGAAAATTCAGACTGCGTTTAGTGCTGGGGATTCATCAGAAAAAGCTGATCAGAGTTCAAACAAAAGCAGTAGCTGATGGGATTTTAACATGTTTATCAAAGTAATTTCATCCATATGAAATAAAAACGCAGCGGAAAATAAGTTTAAAACATGTTACTTTTATAAGATATAAAACCATTTATATGCAAAATCCCAAAACCCGGATCCATATATGAGATGTATACTTACAAACACAACCATAGGATGTTTAGAAAACTACCTTCTTAAAGTACAAGGATTATGAAACGGATAATGCTTCTTGAAATGGTTGTCTTCAAGAGTAGAAGACCTCAAGCTTGTATACCCCAAGCTTCCAACAAACACCACAAGTTTAGCTAGGATTTAACACTTGAAGATCAAAAATTGAACACTTGAAAAACACCCTTATGGCCGAAAATTATGAGAGCAAAATTCAGCTCTTCCACTCTTAGATTATCTCTAATAATCTCTATTTTTTGTCATACAAAAAATATATAAATCATGATAGAAGAGCCACCTCCTTTTTGCCCAATCAAGAGACTTCTTCCACATGCAAAATGCATGAAAAGAGATTGGACCATATTTTTGGGTTAGAGAGAAAGGGGGGGCCGGCCCCCTAGGTGAGTTTTAAAAAAAAATTAATTTTATTTTATTAAATAAAGTCTTGTTTATTTTTTATAACTTTTATAAAATAAACACTATATGTTTTCAAGACTTTATGCACCTTTTTTTTTATAATGTTATTTAACTTATTAAATAACAAAATAAAATATTCTCTCATAATAAATTATCCACATAATTTTTTGGTTTCTCAAGTGTAGTTATTTAGAAAACCAATTTCTAAATATTGTAAGTGTTAATATTTATTTGTTTGATCATATCACAAATAAATAATATAAGTGTTTGTCTAGCTTGTTATTGGGTATGACTCGACTTGGATCATAACGTACTAGCCACATCAATTTAATATGTGTCTTGGGCATACAGAGTCCTACAATCTCCCACTTGCACAAGATACATAGAAGATTGATGCAAGTAGTAAATGACGCCTAACAACGGTTTACTACCCCCAATACGTATGACTATATTTGCCATTCAATAACATCATCCCTTTCAAGTCCCTTACTTGAACATGATTTAGGTGAATTTATCATTTATCCTTTCGTTACAGATGTCATGTTAAATCCAGAGACATAGAGTGATCACTCTCTATTTGATTTAACTTTAGCAGGCCTTAGACATCTTACTCTCAACGAATAAGAGGAACAAATCCCATCTTGACTACATACGTCTCTCACAATCACCTTGTACCACACCTGAGCTTAGCCTTATGTACTGTCATATTACTAACAGTGAAGAAAAAGTCAAGGTATAATATTTGGTGAATATCAAGACCCAATATGTATCTCAGGTCAGAGGATACTATGATATTCTCCTTTACTCAAAATTTTACTTATGATCAATCACAAATGATTCCATGCAGTAATATTTGAGAGCGAGCCAGTCCAATATTTGTATCCCACAAATATCTATGAACTTTGGCAGCAACACTTTGCTCTATATTCATACCTAATGAATATCCACCAATCCAAGTTCATAATAGTCTTGCATTCATATTTGTTCCCACAATTATGATCGACTACGGACATTTAGAATAATTAACTTATTCACGGATTTAAACATGCTAATATGAAACATAACTCAAAATACCGTAAAAGAGTTAAATTAACAATTGTTTCAATATCCAAATACAAAATTAGATCAAATCCAATCACTAGAATATCGAAGTCCTAAGGAACATGTATGACCCTCATGTTTTCCCCTGTCAAGGAGCTTCGTGAGTGGATCCGCAATGTTTTGATCTGTGTGAACTTGGCGGATACATATCTTTCCCTTTTCAACTTCATCCCTTATGTAGTTGAATCTCCGCTCGATATGTCTAGTCTTTTGGTGCGCACGAGGTTCCTTGATTTGAGCAATCGCACCCTCGTTATCACAAAAGATCTCTAGGGGGTCTTGAATGGTAGGGACCACCCCTAGGTCGGCTATAAATTTCTTCAGCCATGCAGCTTCCTGGGCTGCCAATGAAGCGGCGATGTATTCTGATTCTGTAGTGGACAATGCTACCACGTCTTGTTTTGAGCTCTTCCAAGAGACTGCTCCACCATTTAAAATGAACACATACCCCGATTGCGATCGAGAATCACTTCGATCGGTTTGGAAACTCGCGTCCGTGTAACCCTTTACAACGAGTTCCTCCTCACCAGATCCATATATTAAGAACATATCCTTAGTCCTCCTAAGATATTTCAATATACTTTTAACAGCCATCCAATGACTGTTACCTGGATTCTGCTGGTATCTACTCGTCATGCTCAAAGCGCATGAAACGTCCGGTCTGGTGCATATCATTGCATACATGATGGATCCTATAGCTGACGCATATGGGATTCTTTTCATTTTTTCTTGCTCATCCTTTGAGCTTGGACATTGAGATGTGTTCAATATTGTCCCCTTTTGAATAGGTACAAAACCTCTCTTAGAGTTCTCCATTTGGAACCTATTCAAGACTTTGTCAATGTATGCACTTTGGTTTAAACCTATCAAACGCCTTGATCTATCCCTATAGACCTTTATTCCCAGAATGTAGGCGACTTCACCAAGATCCTTAATGGAAAAACGACTTCCAAGCCAGGCTTTTACACCTTCCATGGTTGGAATGTCATTCCCAAATAGTAGAATGTCATCGACATACAGTACTAAGAAAGTGATGATGCTCCCACTAGCTTTCTTATACACACAAGCTTCATCACCGTTCTTGATGAATCCAAAATTCTTAATTTCTTCATCAAAACGATGATTCCAACTTCTAGATGCTTGTTTCAATCCATAGATTGATTTCTTTAACTTGCATACTTTGTCAGGATGTTTTGGATCGACAAAACCTTCAGGCTGAACCATATAGACATCTTCATCAAGATATCCATTAAGAAAAGCCGTTTTGACATCCAATTGCCAGATCTCATAGTCGTAATATGCAGCTATGGCAAATAATATCCTGATTGACTTTAGCATCGCCACAGGCGAGAAGGTCTCATCATAATCAATCCCTTGAGTTTGAGTGAAACCTTTTGCTACAAGTCTTGCTTTGTAAGTATCCAAGTTACCATGCATATCTGTTTTCTTCTTGAAAACCCACTTACTTCCAACTACTTTGGAGTTGAGTGGTGGCACAACCAATTCCCAAACTTGGTTGTCATACATGGATTGCATCTCTATGTTCATGGCTTCAAGCCATTTGTCACAATCAGATTTTGACATTGCATCATGGTATGTGGTTGGTTCATCTGAATCTACCACGTAGCATCCATCCATGAAAAATCCATATCTTTCAGGTGGATTACTAATTCTACCAGATCTGCGAACATTTTGTGTGTTCCGATCAACCTCTTGATCATTTTCAACAACCTCTTGTTGAGTGCTAGTATCAACCAAACGTGTATCGTCTTGTGGTTCTTGATCCTCTTCAAGTTCCACTGTTCTACTACTAGTTCCTTCCATAAGGAATTTAGCTTCTAAGAACTTACCCTTTCGAGCAACAAATACCTTTTGCTTGGTTGGATCGTAGAAATAATATCCTATATCATCTTTAGGATATCCTACAAAGATACACTTAGTAGATCGGACTTCCAATTTATTTGGAGTGTATTGCTTAACATAAGCTTCACAACCCCAAACCCTTAAGAATGATAATGATGGAGGGTTTCCATGCCATATTTCAAAAGGTGTCTTTTCCACTTTCTTGGTTGGGGCCATATTTAGTATACGGACTGCGGAGAGCAAGGCGTAACCCCAAAATGATAGAGGTAATGTGCTTCTAGCCATCATAGATCGAACCATATCTAATAGAGTTCGATTTCTCCTTTCGGACACACCATTGTGTTGTGGTGTTCCAGGTGGAGTAAGTTGTGAAATGATTCCACAACTTCTAAGATGATCTTGAAAGGCACCACTTAGGTATTCACCTCCTCTATCGGTACGAAGGACTTTAATTGTTTTCTTGAGTTGATTTTCTACTTCACTTTTGAAGTCTTTGAACATTTCAAATGCTTCATCCTTGTGTCTTAGTAAGTACACATATCCATAACGACTATAGTCGTCGGTAAAGGTAATGAAGTATCTTTCACCATTCCTAGTCATCGGCTTAAAAGGACCACATACATCTGAATGTATGATGCCTAGTAAGTCTTTTGCCCTTTCAAAAGTTCCACTAAAGGGTGTCTTGGTCATTTTGCCTTGCAAACAAGATTCGCATACATCAAATGAATTATCTTCATTTGTATTCAGAAGACCATTTTTCTGAAGTGTATGCATGCGATTCTTGCTTATATGTCCAAGGCGACAATGCCAAAGATAGGAATCACTCAAATCCATTTTGAGTTTCTGGTTGGTTACTTGGTACATTGAGCTATCATATGATGCGTTATCATGATCTAATTCATAAATTCCATTTAAAGACATAGCTTTAAAATAAAACACATCATTCTTAGAAACATAAATATCATAGTTAACAAATTCGAAATTGAAACCAGATTGTTTTAAAAGGGAAACAGAAATTATGTTCCTAGTCAAACTAGGAGCATATAAAACATTCTTCAAAATCACTTCCAAACCACTTGGAAGCTTTAAAACGTAGTCTCCTTGAGCTTCGACTTCAACTTTTGCTCCGTTGCCCATAAAGAGACTACTGTCTCCCTTCTTGTAATGTCTACTTCTTCTGAACCCCTGCAACGAATTGCAAATATGAGTTCCACATCCGGTATCTTGTACCCATGTGTTAGAAGAAATAACATTAAGCTCAACATGTATCATAAAGATAGTACCTGAGGTTTGCCCTGCATCCCTCTTGTTTTTCAACTCCTTGAGATAGGTTGGACAATTTCTCTTCCAATGTCCTATCTCACCACATTCAAAACATGGGTCATTTGTAGCAACCTTTTGCTTCTTCTCCTTCGGTTTGGTGGGTTCTGCTTTAGCTTTTCCCTTCCCTTTTCCTTTGACGTGTCCCTTTCTTTTAGCATAGGTTGCTTTAGAGTCGGGGTGGGGCCACTTCTTGTTGCCTCCTTCATTGATCGCTAGGACGGGTAAAGCCTTTTTGCCCATACTTGCTTCAGCCGTCTTGAGCATTGCATGAAGTTCACCAATGCTCTTGTCCCATCCATTCATGTTGTAATTCATTACAAAACTCTCAAATTTCTTTGTTAAAGAGTTGAGGATCAAATCCGTAGCCAACTCTTTAGAGACGGGACAATTTAGCCGTTCGAGGCGATCAATGTGGTTTTTCATCTTGAGAACATAAGATGATACCGATTGGGTTTCCTCCATTCGACATGCATGAAGCGCCCGAACAGTTTCGAAGCGTTCTACCCTTGCTTGTTGTAGGAACATTTCCTTTAACTGGGTAATCATGTCGTATGCCCCGTGGTGTTCAAAATCCTTTTGAATTTCGGGAATCATAGTTCCCAACATGAGGCATGAGGCTTGCATGGAGTCCTCGGTATACTTAACCCAATCATTGTAGGCTTCCACATCTTCCACGTTAGGTTCATCGGGAATAGGATCGTCCAACACATAGGATATCTTCTCTTTCTTGAGAACGATTCTCAAGTTTCGAAACCAATCCATGAAGTTGTTATGGTTGAGACGATCCTTTTCAAGGATGGTTCTTAGTGACAGGTTTCGGACGGTTTGGTTAATCGGGTTTGCATTGTTAGCGGCCATCTACAAAATTTAACAAGTTCAATTTTAGTATTTTCGATATTATTATATTTTAATCATTAATACCCTTTTGTGTCTTAAAGACAATTAATAATTAAAATTTAGAATCCAACGTTATATTTAAATATTGGTTAGGTGACCTTTATCCCTCTATTTAAATTAACAAGGTAGTCAACGTTTGACAATTGAAACTCTTTGCAACTTCTAGCCATATGGGATCGGTTAAACATCTTTATGTTTAGTTGGCATGTTTAATCCCATCAACACCTTTGTTCCCCATGCTTTGGTGACCCTAAGTTCATGGTTTCCAAATCAAGTCGTCCAACTTACACACACGTGTGAGTTTATTCACATAAGTGGTTAGGTGACCTTTATCCCACAAACATGGTAAACCCACCTCGAACATACAAGTTCCCTCAAATGTGGTTAGGTGACCTTTATCCCACAATAAGAGTTCCTAAGTGTTTCGAGTGTTGTATAAAAGGATGGTGTTTGACTTGTTTTATAAAAGGGTTTTTAATATTTCAAAATTCTAGTTTAGAAAATATTATGTACCATATATTTGCATGCATTCAAATCAATGGTACTTTGGTGAAAACACATTTTCATGGTTCTTTTTAATAAAACCCATTTTATTATAAAATCATTAATTTTTAATAAAGCCTTTATTAAACATTTTAATGATTTTGTCAAGAACCAATTTTACGCTTGTTGTTGATTATTAGTTTGTTAAGTCATGCATATCTACATATCATCTAAACAACAAAATAAACAACCACACAAGCATAACAATAGGTGCATAACCATAGCCAACTATTTTGACAACACTTGTTAGCCGAAACAAGTGTGTCAAAAGGTCCTTCCTAAAGGGTGAAAAATGACACAAGTAATGTGTCGATGAACTCCCACTTGATCCCGCATCCAAATGCTTCAAGTCTCCATCTTGTGTTGTGATTTCTCCACCTTCTTTGAGCTTCCAAAAGTCTTTTATTTTCAGCTCCAAACTCCTTTGGACCTCAAAAATGTGTTTTGGTTAATCGGGTTAAAATCCCGTTGAGAACGATGAAGTTCTTTGGACCGAATATTATGGTCCAAACCAAAACCGTATTTTTGTGTGCATCTTCTTTTACAAAATATATCCTAATACATTTTTTCTAGTAAAATAAAATGCACCTAATCTATTTATTTTACATACCAAATGAAAATAAATAAATTACATATCTTCTAATGGAAGAACAAAATAATAATTATTACAACCCATTGAAATAATAAATCACAACACAATCATCCAACACAAGGTCATGGCTAGGTCATTTGCACCAAAATATATATCCAAATATATATATATATATATATTAATTTCAAGAAGCATAAAAAAAATGGTTCCCTTTTATAAACATTTTCGGCTATTTTCAAAAAACCGAAAAGTTAAGTTTTGTCCAAACAAACAAATCATCCATATGAAATAAATTTTTCAAGATTCTCTTATGCATGTAAGAAAATAATCTTGAAAAACAAAGGGTTAACCATGTTAAAATTTTCGGCCATGGGGTTTTCTTCAAACCCGAAACCCGAAATTTTTAATCTATTGAAGTATGCACTCATATAAGCGGCTCTAGATGCCATTGATGGGATTTTAACATGTTTATCAAAGTAATTTCATCCATATGAAATAAAAACGCAGCGGAAAATAAGTTTAAAACATGTTACTTTTATAAGATATAAAACCATTTATATGCAAAATCCCAAAACCCGGATCCATATATGAGATGTATACTTACAAACACAACCATAGGATGTTTAGAAAACTACCTTCTTGAAGTACAAGGATTATGAAACGGATGATGCTTCTTGAAATGGTTGTCTTCAAGAGTAGAAGACCTCAAGCTTGTATACCCCAAGCTTCCAACAAACACCACAAGTTTAGCTAGGATTTAACACTTGAAGATCAAAAATTGAACACTTGAAAAACACCCTTATGGCCGAAAATTATGAGAGCAAAATTCAGCTCTTCCACTCTTAGATTATCTCTAATAATCTCTATTTTTTGTCATACAAAAAATATATAAATCATGATAGAAGAGCCACCTCCTTTTTGCCCAATCAAGAGACTTCTTCCACATGCAAAATGCATGAAAAGAGATTGGACCATATTTTTGGGTTAGAGAGAAAGGGGGGGCCGGCCCCCTAGGTGAGTTTTAAAAAAAAAATTAATTTTATTTTATTAAATAAAGTCTTGTTTATTTTTTATAACTTTTATAAAATAAACACTATATGTTTTCAAGACTTTATGCACCTTTTTTTTATAATGTTATTTAACTTATTAAATAACAAAATAAAATATTCTCTCATAATAAATTATCCACATAATTTATTGGTTTCTCAAGTGTAGTTATTTAGAAAACCAATTTCTAAATATTGTAAGTGTTAATATTTATTTGTTTGATCATATCACAAATAAATAATATAAGTGTTTGTCTAGCTTGTTATTGGGTATGACTCGACTTGGATCATAACGTACTAGCCACATCAATTTAATATGTGTCTTGGGCATACAAAGTCCTACAGTAGCGGATTCTCATTATTTCCGAGTGTTAATCCTAAAGAGTCAAATACAAGCTTTCAGTCTCAGAGCACAAAGACAGGAAATGGATATGTGATTCAGTGCAACATAGCTCTAAATCTTCCAGAAGGTCAAAGTTTTTCAGAAGACACTGCTAAAGACCACATGGCTCTACTTGGTTCCGTATTGTTATCTTATGAGGGTCTAGTGGTTGGTCGGATTGGAAATCCCATGCTCACCAAAGAAGATTACGATCAAATAGACGCCGAAGAGATGGAATTAATGGATATCAAATGGTGTCTTGCGAGTGTTATTAGACGTGCTGAAAAGTTCAAAACAATTACCGGGAGAAATGACTTTCTTGATGCTCATGTATCTACTTTAGGTTTTGATAAATCTAAAGTTACTTGTTTTCGTTGCAGGGAGAAAGGTCATTTCAAGCGGGAGTGCAAGAACAGAGAAGCTAGTGGAGCTCAGAATCCGTTCGGAAAAGACGATTACTACCGGAAAGCCATTTATCAGCAAGTTGGTCAGTCACAAGACTCATAAACGGCTCATGGTAGAAAGATTGAGGATTCAAAGAGAGGATGTTTGGTAGATTTCAACTGGAGCAACTATATATCTCCTGATAGCAAAGCATGCATAGTCGATCAAGATGATGAGAGGCTACCTGAAGGCTTCAGCTGGAATATGTTTGCAGATGAGAATGGAAATTTTAAAGCTTTCATTGCTAAGATTGTCAGAGAACCAGACATGTTTGCCACATGGATGAAATCTATTGGTGAGACAGTGAAAAGTGTGAAGGAACAGTCTGTTATATCTGAAGAAAGCTCAGAAAGTGCTGATGAAGATTCACTAAGTGCAGATGAGAGTGTGCAAAATGATGTTACTTCAGAAAAAGAAGTTGTATTTGATCAAACACCGTCTGATTCTGGTGTATCAGATGCTGATTCTGAAAAATCTGTACAGTTTGATCAGTCACCAGTTGATAGTAGCAGTGATGATGAGGAAGAGAAACATATAAATGTCGCAAAATCTCATCTTTCTCCTGAAAGTTTTCATTTCTATTTTGCAGATCGCATGGAGAAACTGAAGGAGAAACGAGCTGCTAAAGAACAACAACTAAAGAAATCTGAAGATGTTGTTAAGAAAGAGAATGTTGAAATTGTTGCTGAGAAGCCTACTGAAGCTGAGAAGATGGTTGAAACTGAGCAAGTGAAAGAAGAAGAAAAAGTGGTAGAAGTGGTAAAGATAATCGAGATTGAGAAGATTGTTGAAGTTGTAAAGCCTTGCGAGAAGTGTTTGGAAGCTTGCAAGGAATGTGCTGCAAAAGATGACATAATTGCTGAGTATGAGAAGAAGAAGGAGCAGTTACTGTTCAATCTCAATTATGTGAAAGAATCTTATGATGTCTTGAACAAAACAGTAATTGGTCTTCAAAAGACAAATTCAGAAAGAGAACAAGCACTTACGATGATGAATGCTGTAATGATGACAAAGCAAAAAGCTATAAACTTTTACATCGAAGAGAGTGCTAAATGGAAGCAAGAGTTGGAGACAGAGAAGATTGAGAATGAGAGAATTAGACGTTTATTACGAAGTTATTCTAGTTCTGATTATCTCATTGATCGTATTTACCCAACTGTTGCAGGTATGGAAGCTTTTCAAGACGAGAAGCCGAAGAAAAAGAAAGATAGTGGTAAGAAACCGACTGTTAGATATAACAAGTGTCCGCCTCCAATTTGGGAAGGGTACTCTCCTAGAAAACCAAACGAGGAGCAACTTGAAAAAGCAGTCAATATAAAGCTAAAAACCGACACAACTGATGTTTTACCAGATAACATTGATATCACGTTTACCTCGTCCGATACTGATCATGAGTATGAGTTAATAAAAAAGGTGGTCGATCAGGTGTTGGATACTGAGGAGGAGTCTGAGTCAAAGTCTGAGTCTGGAGGGTCAAATTCGTCAGTCAACAGTCAAAAGTCGTCGGTCAAACGGGCTTATAGTAAAGAATTTTTGTTATCGAAAGCAAATTTGGATGATGAAACATTTGAAGTTGCATACACTTTAAATGATTCGGACAAATTATACTCTGACAAAGAGTTTCCAATAAGAAGTGTTCGTTTTGACATGATCAAAAAGGTTTTCAAAATGACAGAAATTAATATTTCTGAAATAAAAGATTTAAATCTTACTGAAAAACCTAAAAAGAACACTTCAAGAGTTCAACAACGTCTAAACAAGAAAAAGGGTTACAATTCTGGTTCTGGTTTTCAAAAGAAACCAAACCAAAATCGTAGCTACAAAAAGAAAGGTCTTGGATTTATTCCACCAGAAAATCATAAAAATTTGAAAAATTCTAAAATAAAAACAGAATTTGTGTCAGGTGGAAGTGCAGAAGAGGAACAGAAGAAACCATTCTGGAGACAGTCAAATCAAGAGTTTCTTGCTGAAAAGAAGAAGAATGGAACTGAATTGTTTTATCAAAGAGAGAATCGTACCTGTTACAAGTGCAATGAAACTGGTCACATTGCATGGAACTGTCAGAAAAATGCCAAAACAAAACAGGGAGTTTCTCAGAAATTGAAAGAAAAGGTTGTTGATGTTAAACCACCAACCGACAGACTTAAAATTTTTGAAAATTCAACTTATGAGGTTGGTGAGTGTTCTAAAAAGAATTTTTATAAAAAGAAAGAGAATGACAACCAAGTGTGGGTTGTTAAGAAAGTTGATGTGAATGTCGGCGATGAATTTGGTTCCACAAAGCCAGAAGGGCCACAGAGTGAGGTGAAAATTTCAGTGAATGATGATGAGTTTCCATCACTGAAATTTGAAGAAGTTAAACAGAAAGTTGGAAAGGTTAATATCTCGAATCAATTTTACACAGAGAAAACTTAGTTTGATGTCTAGAAAACATTCAATGGAAGTGTTAAGAAAATTTTTGGGAAAATGTTAAATGGGAAAGCAAAGGGGGTTAAAGAATTTTATGCAACTAAAAAGGCAACTTACAACCCTACTGCGCAAGAATTGAAAGCCATCAAGTCTGAGAAGACTTGGATGGAAGTCTGTTTTCCTTGAAGTCTTAGGACTATGCCGGAGATCCCAAGTTTATATTGTGGATCAGGAATCGGCATCTTTCTAGTGTTTGAAAGTTTTTGTTTGAATAGATTTGAAAAATGTTTGAATTGTACAGGTGAAAGGACTACGCCGAAGCTTCCAGGTTGGTAAGTGCGAAGCAGGAATCGGCATCCTGATTGGTAAAATGATGCATGTAGACGTAACATTCCTACAGTTGGTATTGGTTAGTCATACCTACAAGTGGTTTTGTTTGTGATCCTACAAGTGGTAATTCTTACAAGTGGTTTAGAGGTTGCTTGATTGCAAACAGTGAATCAGGGACATTAAATTGTACTTGATTTACTACATTTGATAAAAACTGACAAGATGATGAACCATATCCCCGTACTTAACAAAGTGGTAAACTTACAAGTGGTAAAAACAAACTCATTTTCCGGAAAAATCATTTTGATTAAAACAAACTTAAGTGTTTTGAAATCTAAATGAGAAAATGGTTTGTGATAGGGGGAGTTCTGATTGTTTATGCCTAGTGAATGGCGATTTGATGTAATTCGATGTCAGTTGTCAAGTTTTTGTATAGTTTATTTTATATTTCATGTGGGTCAAGAGTCTAGTAGTTTTAAAATTTCTTTAATGTGTTTGCATTTTAGGGGGAGTAGAAATTTTCAGAAAATCCAAAAACATTAGAAAATTTGAAAATGTCAAAAACATGATAAAATCAAAAATGAGTTTTTGTGTCAAAAAAGAGGAAATGATAGTACATCAGTAGACGGTCACAGTATGCTAAAGATTTGTATTGTTTAAATAGCGTTAAACAGTCTCACTGATGATATGCCGATAGGTTTTTACACATTTAGTAAGCTTTTTCGGGATATAAACTAAATTTCAAACTTGCTTATTTCATGGGGAACACTACTTGGATATATAGGTAACCCCTGAAATCTCGTTTGAAAGGTCCCTCTTTCTGAGATACTAGGTCTTTATGCTCAGTGATATCTGGGGTATTATCCCGGGACTTCTGCTGAAAGGAATTTCTGACCTAGTCCCCGGAGAATACTTTCCGCATGCTTGAAATATAGCGCAACCCTCAGCAAAGTGATGAAACAATAAAATTGATAGTCATTGCTGTTGTAATCAAAAGATCCTCTAAAGGGGACCCACCAAAAATCGAAGCCGTCATCTCTCTGCGTATCGAAAGATCGACTTGAGCTCTCACGGCCCTCGCAATTTAACCCCTTACAGATATCATCTGTGGTATACTCACCTGTAAGACTGAATATTGGGATCTGGATACGGGAGTATATTCAAGAGGTGGGACACATGAATGAGTTTAAGTCTTTAATACACCTAACTCATATCCTGAATTAGTTGAAATTTGTGTGAAAATTTAAGTGGATCAGTATATTGGCAATCTAAGTGAATTGTTTAATTCTTAATGTGTAACTAAGCTCAATGGTACTTGTGACTTGTCATAAACTGATATGATTCTCTTACACAAAACTCACAAAAATATTGTCTGTAAATATTTCTTTATTGCATTTCTTTACATTCAAAAATCCAAAAAGATTTTCGGTGTGTTTTAGCATAAATTTTGTAAAATTCAAAAAGATTTTCGACAACTGGTGTTGAAGAGCTAAATTTCAAAATTCCAAGTGCTAGACATGATGAACAAATGGTTTGGGAAAATGTGTTTTGAAAAGAAAAATGATCAAATTTTAAAATGATCCATCAAGTTTATTGAGTTATTTTTTAGAGAGAGTCAGTATTAGTGCATACATTGAATTCTTAAATGTGTGAAATTTACTTTTAGGTAGAGTGAATTTGTGCAGGTTTAAGAATGAGCTGGATTGATGATCCTGAGCTGGATGAGAGCCAGGTTTCTATCTTGGAACAATCTCAGAAAGAGCCAGCCAGATTATGATCCTGAAGCAGATGATGCTGAAGAACTAACGGAATGCCAGCACATTGCAAGGGGGAGTCTGTTAATTTTGAGAGAAAGAATGAAGCTCAAAGACTGATCAAGACTGAAGATGCAAAGACTCGATATGTGAGACTCGTCAACATCTGAGGGGGAGTCTGTTGGTGCACACATCTGTCGTCTTCGTCTTACATCGAGTCTTGGGTTCGTTGCGATTCGAAACAAGAATGATGTCATCATTCTTGATGATGACATCATCCAAGTGTCATCATGCTTGCATCAGCAACAACAACTCACGTGAAGATTTCAATTAGTTTGCATGATATTCACTAGATGACAAAATATGAGAGTGTATATGTTTTAGGAGCTGATTTCGTTCATATGGTCTTAAAAGTAGGTGATTTCGCTTATATGTCAAGTTGTGATTTCGCTCTTTTGGTCATGTACACATAAGCGAAATCTCAGCTAGTATATATAGGTGTCACATAGGCGAAATCAGTAATAGTCCCTTGTATTCCATACCGAAGTGCTGCCGGTGTGAAGATCGATTGTACACAACGTTTATTCAATACAATCAGTGTTTTAAGGTGAAGATAAAGCTGTTTCTACCTTTGTTTCTTAGTTTCCGCCTCTGAAACGAAGTTAAACTCCTCTGAACGACTCGTTCGGGTCGGTACACGATCCTACAGTTCCGGTGTTTCCAAAACGAGCTTACACTGGAGCTCATCCCCAGTGTTACTTATGTACCTACCATCACCAGGTCGGAGCTGACTGTCGCTATTGCAATAACTGCAACCGCTGCGGTCACTTCACCTGCAACTGCCGCGCCGGATCAAGAACTTGAGTACAACAACCGCAACTCCAACAAAAGTTTTCGACATCAGACAGACGTAGGATAGTGTTGTAATGAAACAAATTTTTGACGTAATTTCATGTGTGAAACTGTCCCTACTAATTGATGTTGTCGCTATGCGCAACATTGATTCGCATTCTCTCTCGTGTTTCGCACTTAGACTAGATTCACACACATGCTATATACTATATCACGAGATAATGTGTTTTACCCTCACTGCACTCTTAGAATAAGGTGCGATAAACGGGCAAGGAACGACTAATCACGGGTGCACACGGGATTATTTTGGTCAGTGCACGAAGATCGTAATGAATTCTAAGGTGCCATAAGCGTCTCGACAAAATGTGACACCAAATCACGGGATGTAAGTAGTAGGGGTCAAGCAAGGTGTGCTTTATCATACTACCGAAGTTTCGTGAAGAAAGTGCCACGTGAAGTTGAACGTTATTAGACCTATTATACTATTGTGGTTATTTTCAACACACTACATTCAATCGCAAGGCGTAACAACCGAATCGCATCACCGCGAGACTTTTCGTAAGCCTGCAAATGCACTGCAATTGCCTCATCGATAGACCTTGGTGAGTCTACCCCGCAGGGCGATCGCATCAACGCAAGACTGGTCGCAAGTCTGTCGCAATTAATCGCATCACGCACACTAACGCTCACGATTCCGTGAGTGAGGACCTATTCTACCCTCCTCGATAGCCGTGATGCCTCGCAGGACAACGCATATTCGAAACAAAACTCGATTTTTTGCATCGCTTTGATACTCGCATCGCTTATCGCTTCTAATGCTTATCGCTACTTGTGTATGTTGGCAAGCATGAAATCGATTCACGAAACGGATCTAGTATGGATAAAACATGGTGGATACGCCGCTGGTACTTCCTATATATAAGTGTTTTAGCCATATTAGCAAACTTTCGTGGAAAGGTGCCATGTGGGGCGCAACGATAGTTAAAAACTTGTGATTCTATCCGAAGCTAATTAAATCGCCTTATCGCTAAAATCAATCTCGCAATCGCTATCGCCTACTATGTGAATCGCAATCGCATATTGTGCGTATCTCGCGATCTCTACCGCTGGTTATCGCTTATTGTGGGAACCGTTATCGCTTTTGGTGTGTTCTCGCTTAACCGCTTATGTGAGTGTACCACTTGTTATGCATCGCTTATTACATGTGAATCGCTCTATCGTTTATCACTTACTGGGTATCGCTTGGTGTGGATCGCTTATCGTGGATCGCTAGACGAGTATCGCAAATCACTCACCGCTTTTCGCTTTAACGCACTTCGCGCCTACCTCATCGCTTCGATACTCTTATCGCCTAACGCTATCGCTTCTCGCTGTTCGTGTTATCTGTGTTATGTTAGCACACACGACCTCGCTTCACGAGACAAAGCTAATATGGCTGAAACATGGTGGTGTTCTAACCGTATTAGCAGACGTTCGTGGAAAAAGGCCATGTGGGGTTAATGTTTGTGGTGTGTTCAACTCAATCGAAACGCATTAATCATGCATACCTCCATCGCTCGCAATGCAACAATCGTCGCTTACCGCTTGACGGTTGTCACTATCGTTTATCGCGTGTCGCTTATCGCTTATCAATCATCGGCCATCGTTTGGTATTCATCTTAATCAGTGTAGTGTTAGTATGCATGACATCGCTTCACGGGACAAAACTAATATGGTCAAACATGGTGTTTCGCCATATTAGCAAACTCTCGTGGAAACATGCCATGTGGGTTTTCACGTGGAATCTAATCGAAATCGTACTATTCGCCTACCGCTTATCGTTCGTCGCCTATCAGACATGCTACTTCGATGTTTCGTGTCATCAAGCTACTCGCATGCACCGTCATCACTATGTTCGCAATCAATCTCGCCGCCCAGTCTATTCGATTCTATCTTTGACTTGGTCCGACCTCCTATCGCTTGGACCAAGGGAAAGCAATTCTATCTGTGTCCTATCGGCACACCGGACACCGCCTCACGAAACAGAAGTAATATGAGCAAAACATGGTGGATACGTCACTGGTACTTCCTATATATAAGTGTTTTAACCATATTAACGAACTTTCGAGGGAAAGTGCCAAGTGGGGCTCGGTGTCAACTACCTTTTTGTAAAACTTATTTTGTAAAATTTTTGATTAAAACCATTGGACAAGTGAGATTTCCTCACAGCGTGGAGGTAACATCGACTCAGCTTAACTCCATGCCCAAGGGAAGCTTTCATGAGTCCAATTTTTCCTTAAAACCTTTTGCTATATCAAAACAAGACTTTCATGAGACGTTGGTTCAACATCGTGTTCAGCTTGAAACTATGTCATAAGGAAGTCATCTTAAACTGTGTTTTCCTTCAAAGTCTTTTATAAATAATTAAACTTAAATCCTCCTACAATGTTGGTTAACATATTCAGCTTGACCCTACGTTATAGGAAAAATTTTCAAGATTCTTCCTTAAACTTCATTTGCATTGACTCAACAAGCTCCTCGATACGCTCTTGGGAACGCCAATTTGTGGGATACTACTTTTGTCATTACGTCGCTTGCTCGCTATCGCGGTCAATCTCTCTCTTACTCGAGACGCTCACGCTTGTCAACTCTCACCCGATTAACTCGCCGTAACGCTACTCATACGGGATCAACTCTTAAAAGTCTACCTGTTGGATTAATTTCGGGACGAAATTTCTTAAAGTAGGGGAGACTGTAACAACCCGCACTTTCGTGCATTGTTACTACTCTTTACACTCGTTACGCCTAGCACCAGAGATTCGGATCATAATGTAACTATATCGCATACATCGCTATTTCGCAGTATATTCGCATATTTCGCATACTATATCGCTATAACACACCGCATCGCACATACTAACACTCACGATGACATTAGGTGAGGACCTATTCTACCCTCCTCGATGGCCGCGATGTGTCGCAACGCAAACAATTAACGCTAACAAAGACTTTCGGTGAGTACTATCCCTCCAACCGTCGTGACGATGATGGCAATACGAGCAAGTAGTACCCCGTCAGTCATTGTGGCACAACACATCGCAAACTCGAAAGCGCACCCACGACCACGCGCAGCTCGATTATCGCACCGAATATTTGAAAGTATGGATACGTATATACGACCTTCTGTGATTAACTATAATAAATAAATATATGAAAATGTGTGACCAAAACTATCGCAATGCTTAACGGATAAAACGGAACGCCAAAACGCAGCTCGCCGAAGACGTTTGACCGATAGGCCCTTCAACCAAATGGCCAGCCGAACGGATGGGCCAGCCGAACGGATGGGCCAGCCGAACGGATGGGCCAGCCAAACGGACTGCCAGCCGAACGGACTGCCAGCCGAACGGGCGGCCACACTCTCATTTCTCTCCTCTCTTGCTTATAAATACCCCCAGCCTCCCATCATTTTCTCTGATGTGGAGCTCTCACTCGACCAGCACGCCTTGAAGTCCTTTTCTCTCGATTTCTCGCGATTCTTGTAAGATTTCACTCAAATTCTTGTACTTTTATGATCTACACGCAATTCTACACCTTTCTATCTTTTAAATATCGACTTTTAACCATGAAATCTACTGATTTGAGGTGTTCTAAGATGATGTCATCAAGAGTTCTTATGAACTTCAAGGCATGACCTCATTTAACCACGAATGGCTCAGATCTAAGTGATTTCCACATGTTTTTTTTATAACAATCTCTCCTAAATCTTTGTTACCTAATCAAAGAACATGTGATTTCGGATTAAACAAGGGAAAAACCGTCAAGAACGGTCAGATCTGATGGAACGGGGTGGTTCCTGGCCGTTAGAACAAGTCGGACTTGACGAAATTTCAGTTGTTTAGCACGAAGGCACACCGTCCCGATCAAAACCGCTGAAGAACCTTCAAAATTATTCGAATATCAGTTGGACGGGTCGCCGTCCGATCGGGCAGACTGTCAGCCGATCGGACAGGCTGCCACCCGATCGGACAGGCTGCCAGCCGATCGGGCAGCAGCCCATCCGATCGGGCAGCAGCCCATCCGATCGGGCAGGCATCCGACCGGATTATCGCCCACTTCTTGGTTCTCTCGCTACCATTTAACGCGCTATCCAACGCTTATGCAATCGATCTATAATCAGGGTAATCTCAAACACTTTCCCGCCAATCCAACCAAGTGGTGTTACTTGCCGAATACGCACTGTGAGTATACTTGAACCCCTTTTTGCTTTTACACTTTTGGGTGTAACATACGTTGCTATCAAATTGAATCACATCAAATGTTTAAACTACTTATCACTTGCGAATGACTTACGTGCATAGTTATACGTGATGCTAGTTACATATGTGCTAGGACCTATACTCGCGACGTCCCACCATGACTAGTATAGTACTATTGCGCCCGACGGGGCCTAGTTTAGCAATCGCGATCGAAGCTCGAGGACTTAGCTGGTAGTATCATTTTTGTGAGTATATATGTCGTGTATTACGTTTATGTATGTGGAAATTCGCAGCTTTTATCTATTATGCTATTACATATCAAACCTGTATACTCGCCAATACTTTTGTATTGACATTATTTTAACGTATGTTGCAGGTTTAGTCGCAGTCTACATCAAATCAAGCTAGGAAGTCTAGAAACTCAACTAAAACCTAGGTTGTCGGATTTGTATTGTTCGAGAGAACATGTAATCTGTGACGACGAATGTGATTATGATTGTTTATTAGTATGGGATAATGAACGCATTAATTATTGTCACAAAATAGTTGTTATGGATTCTCCTGAGCAATCTGATTCGCCTAGTGCCGCGCCCCGATGATTCCGCCATCGGTTGGGGTGTGACACTCACAGATTGTGTTTAACAAGTAAACACTCTCTTGGATTGAAGGGAGCGCTGGGAGAGATTAGCCTGAACAGTTAACGATAGCATAAACGATAAGCGGCGCGTAAACGGTGCAATGATACCAAGTGTCGGATGGTAATCCGATCGGATGGCAATCCGTTCGGATGGCAATCCGATCGGATGGCCAGTCGACCGGATGGCAATTCGTTCGGATGGTCATCCGATCGGATGGCCATTCGATTGGATTGTCATCTTGTTTGGTAAGGATGTGTTTGTGTATGATGGCTTTGAAGTTTTTGTTGTAGCATTTTGAAAACAGAGAAGTATCTCTACCCTTCAGGCCAATCGATCGAACGACGGTTCGATCGGGTAGCGATCCGATTGGTTGGACACTTAGTGAGAACAAGTTCACAGCAGGTTGTCACTCGATCTGATTGCAATCCGATCGGGTGGCAACTCGTTGGTCACTGAACATGTTGAAAATTGTTTAAGTGTTGAAGTCAAAACGTCTCATTGTCGGGTGGTCGTTCGATAGGATGGCAATCCGATCGGACGGCAATCCGTTCAACGTTCAAACCACTGAAAAATTGAATAAAAGTTTAAGTGTGGAACCAAGTGCAAGCCGATCGGATGGCTGTTCGATCGGATGGTAATCCGATCGGACGGCAATCCGTCCCAATGACCTGATATTTCTTGACACTTGATTGTTTTGATAGTTTTGCAGTTTTGATCGAGACGGTGTGATAACGTGCTAAACAACAGAAACCCCATCTTGAACCAAGTGACCCGATTGAACAGGAATCACCCTACTCCGACCAGTCAATGGTTCGAGGTGGTTTTTCGTGTTTAACCCGAAATTGGTAGTCTCTCGGATAGAAATCAAATCTTGACCCAACGCATCACTAAGAAGGAGTAGAAGATCAGAACAAGCTTCGATTCTATCGGTTTTGAGTGTATTGAGTGTAAAGAGTTGAAAGAAAGCTGGAAAACCATCTTTCAATCTTTTTAACCATGATTATGTGTAGATCTATGCGAAAACATTGTTTATTCTTGTGGAAATCCTTCAGATCTGAGTTGTCCATGGTGGATTGAGGCCAACACTTGAAGTTCATAAGAACTCCATGATGACATCACCCTAGAACACCCCAAATCCACTGATTTCACGGTTAAAAGTTAAGATTCAAAGGTGAAAAAGGTGAAAGAGTGCGTGTAGATCATAGAAGTACAAGATTTAGGTTGAAAACTTACAAGAATAGCGAGAAATCGAGAGAAATGAGGGCTTGAGTGCGGCTGGTCGAACAAGGAGCTGTCACATCACAAATGATGTGACAGGTGGGTATTTATAGGGTTTCCCAAAATGGAAAGTGTGCACGGATCGGATGGGTCACCGATCGGGTGGCGACTCGATCGGGTGACTGTCCGATCGGATGGCAATCCGATCGGATGGCCACTCGATCCGGTGTTTGGCGCGTTGAGTTTTGTCGTTTCGATTCGATTCGCGTGTTGAGCGTTGCGATGCGATTTGAGTGAGCGAGGCGATAGATTCACCCTTTAGTTACACAAATAACCTAACTACTATATCTAACATACAATCACTATAAATAACTGGCGTTTAGCGTTGCGATTCGATTGCGATAGAGTTGCGATTGCGTTCAGATTAATCACCACATATTATAAACATAAATAAACACGCACAAGTAACACATAATTAGCACACACACGTAAAACAATATCAAGAACGCATAATTCGAGTTGCGAATGCGATTGCGATGCGATAGACGACAAAACATGCGATAAATAGCGATTAAACCTCGCTTATTAACATGTACTCCACATAATACAACTAAAGCAAATAAAATAATAGATTATCTACAAGTCAAAGAAGTCAAAAGGGGAGTTGAGCAGGGAGTAACAGATCGCAATTAGCAATATTTTCTTCCTTTAACTTCAATCTTGACTTTGACTTTCGAAACACGGGGTGTTACAGAAGGTTTGACGGAGCAATGTTAGAACGTCGATGAGACGATTGGGTAAGGTTCGACGGTTCGGTTGCACCACTTTGATTAAAACCGCCACCCATAACTTTGAATTAGTTTGGTATTTGCAGTGAATTGTGGAGTGAGATATTCAAATATGAGAAAGAGATGTATTTATAGGGAGTGGAAAAATAGCCGTTAGAAAAAAAAAAGTCGTTGGAACAGTAATCGTTTGAAATATAGCCATTAGAATAGTAACCGTTTGAAAATATAGTCGTTGAAACAATAACCGTATGAGAATAATAAATAATTAAATAATAATTATAATTATTTTTTTATTATCAATATTTAAACTTTAATAAATAATTAATATATTTATATAATTTGTAAATGAAAAAAACATTTTATTAATATAAAGAACTCCACTTGTTATTTATATGATTTATAAATCAAACATATAAATTATAAATAGTTTAAATAAAAAGAAAAGTAGACGATAAGATAGAATGATAGATAATGAGGTTGTGGTTTAAAATGATTTATTGTTGTGGGAAAAATTGAGGTTTGAAACGGTGATAGTTTAGAATGATATGACATACTGAATAGGTAGTCTGAATTTTGAATTAGGTTTATTGTTCTTGATGCTCTAAAGAGTGTTCGAGTGTAGTAAAGACTACCCCTCATCAAATTTGTGAGGGTTCAAATATTGAGAGCCAAATTCAAAAAAAAAAAAAAAGAAAAAAAAAACTAATTGTTCAGTAAGTTTTATTTTGGGTTATTAGATTTTAATAATCCTAAGTTTCACATGTTGGCCGATAATAATCCCTACTTTAAAAATTTCCTTCAACGATCCCAACTTGTAAGAATTTGGCTCACATTGATCTTTTTCCAACATAGGTGCACTTAAATCATTTAAGGAGTCTGTAGGTGCATTTGAGTCCATTGAGGAGACCGAATTCTTATATGTTAGAAAAAGATTAATGGGACCAAATTCTTACAAGTTAGGATTGTTGGTAGAAATATTTAAAGTTGTGATTATTATGGACTAATTGATGAAATTTTAGATTATTAAAATCCAATAACCGTTTTATTTTTTGAGTTAACAATAGTTTTGTTTTTATGTATAATCTTTAACCCATGATCTAGTAGTTAAGTGCTTGTCATTCTTAGTGATGTGACTTTAAACTTTATTATGCGGTATAAAACTATTGTTAAAAGTATTATCTTTGAAATATTCCTGATATTTAAAATAACTATTACATGAGTGTTACAGAATGAAATGGATTCTTAATGAAATTGAAATGTAGTGTTTGGTTAACAGAATGAAATTGATTTTTAATAAAACTAGTTGTTTACCATGCGCGCCCGTTGCGGCGCGCTAAATCAAATCGTTCTATAAGAATGACAAAACATGTCAAATAACAAAAAGTAGCTCGAACTAAAACGTCACGTATTTTCGGTACCGGTTCGGCACCGGTATTCACCGATTTTTACCCTCAAATACCGGTGTTGTACCAGTACCAACCGGTACCGAACCGTACCGTACCAGGTATATTCGGTACCGGTGCATACTTTTGGGGATTTCGGTAACGGTATTTTCGGTACCGGTTGGTACCGAGCTAATCAAATCCTGTAGCAACGTAGCAATGCAAGTAATTGCTCAGTTTATATTACCTTTTATACATACAGTAAGTAAACTGACCGACATCATTTTTCAAACGATTCGATTTTTACCCTCAAATACCGGTGTTGTACCAGTACCAACCGGTACCGAACCGTACCGTACCAGGTATATTCGGTACCGGTGCATACTTTTGGGGATTTCGATAACGGTATTTTCGGTACCGGTTGGTACCGAGCTCATCAAATCCTGTAGCAACGTAGCAATGCAAGTAATTGCTCAGTTTATATTACCTTTTATACATACAGTAAGTAAACTGACCGACATCATTCTTCAAACGATTCGAGATAAACGATGCGTAACCAGCCATATCCGGCATCGTGGAGTGCATTAAAAAGGGGGCAATTGGACGATTGGATGCTGGGCTAGGTGTTTCTTGGAATGCCCACGGATTGTTCGGGTAAAAACCACGATTATGAGGATTCATTTTTCGTATTGTGGTTGGATGAGAATTTTTTTTTAAAATAAGATAGAGATCATTATAGAAGAGGTGGAGTAGTTGTGGTAAAAAAATAAATAGAAGTGTGAGTATTTATAGTGAATAGATACATTTTTTTAAACACATAGTTGTTGGCCAACGGCTAGCCCAAACGGCTACTTGTCTTGGCCAATGAGATCCCGCCATGCCATCTTGATAGCCCCGCCCAACGCCCGGGCTGAAACCCCCGCCCAAGGGGCCACGCCGAAACCCAAGCCCACCCGGGGTGGTGACTTGGGTGTTTGTACCCAACCCACGCCACAACCCCCCGCCCCATACCCCATATTCTAATATTTCCTAGATCTTTTTTTTTAAACACATAGCCGTTGCCCAACGGCCAGCCCAAACGGCTACTTGTCTTGGCCAATGAGATCCCGCCATGTCATCTTGATAGCCCCGCCCAACGCCCAGGCTGAAACCCCCGCCCAAGGGGCCACGCCGAAACCCAAGCCCACCCGGGGTGGTGAATTGGGCGTTTTACCCAACCCACGCCACAACGCCCGCCCCATACCCCATATTCTAATATTTCCTAGATCTTTTTTTTAAACACATAGCCGTTGGCCAACGGCTAGCCCAAACGGCTACTTGTCTTGGCCAATGAGATCCTGCCATGTCATCTTGATAGCCACGCCCAATGCCCGGACTGAAACCCCCGCCCAAGGGGCCACGCCGAAACCCCAAGCCCAACCGGGGTGGTGACTTAGGCGTTTGTACTAAACCCACGTCACAGCCCCCACCCCATCCCCCACATTCTTATATTTCCTAGATCACAGTCACTGTTGAAATCACTATTAATTAAATAAATAATAAATAACTATTCAAATCACTATTCATTCAGTTTCTTTTTTACTAGTATACTAGTATATAATATAATTGGATTGTGGATTTCATTCATTCTGTTTTACATTTCAACAAAAGAACGAATTGGAATTGAATTGAATTTAAACCCTTTTTTTTCTCCTTCAACTTTTTGAATACAAGGCAGATATGCTATTTTACATATTTTACATTTCAATTATATTGATAATTATATCAACCAAACATATTATGACATGTTAAAAGAATTCTTTAAATTTCAATTCCATTTCTAATTTCAATTACATTATATAATGTAAAATGAACACTACCTTAGTATCGACTCAGTATATCATTTGCAACCATAATCTTCCACTGAAGGTTTTTTTTTCTTCTTTAAAGTTGATGTTTTCTTCCATAAAGTTGGTGTATTCACAAACCAAAAATGAAAAGATTTATGTGAAACTAATTAAAAGAAATATCCACTGAATTTACAATGTTCTTCTTTGCAATCACCCCTCAAATGCTTTTTCAATAAAAGTTGACCAAAATGGTCGTATTTTCATAGAAACTCCAGTTAAGGTGTAAAAGCATTTATTCACTCGGGACCAAAGTTTCAAAACTCTTTTCATATGGGGTAATGTGACTCGATTAGTAGCTATATCAATTATAAGGTTCATATGGATGTGATGTAATGCTAACGAAGCAATTACATAACATAATGATTTTGATTTAAAAAAAAAACACGGCGGTTTTTGCCGTATAGCGAAATGTATATTACCATAATACACAAAAGATGACCTACGTATATACACGTTTACCATTGGTGTCAAAATAATGAAACCAAAGATCATAAAAATAAATACAGGTAATGGTTGTTCGATCCGTCTATCTCTCTATAATCTTTAGTTTGTTAGTAAACCGTTACAATATAACATGTAAAGTTAGTTAATGCTTTTCTTTTTATTAAATTGGTAACTTATATTTATGAATCATTTGTTCCTAATCTATATATATTTCTATCTATACTATCTATAATAAGAGATTATGAGCTGATGTAAATCTGCTTATGTGTCAACTTCTAATGCCACATGTCAATGATGTTGTCATAAATCCCATTTATTAAAAGACTTCAAAATTCAAAGTTGGTCCACTTTCACTTTTTCAAAGGTCTGCCCATCAATCCACTGCCCATCTTCAAACCATTTTCAAACCAATGATGATTCCAAACCTCACGATTCAAAATTCAAACCACTAACCACTGATGATTCAAAATTATGGCCCCAGATTCAAAATTCAAAATTATGGCTCCAGATATATAAGATTCCATCTTCTTCAATCAATTACTCTCTCTAATCCATTTCTCTCTCAACTCTCTCAATGCAGGTTTCGATCACTCTCTATCTCTCTCATTTTTTTCTTTTGTAGAAAAATCCCAAATCTTCACAGTCTTTTGAAAGATAAATCATTCGGTTCACAGTCTTTTAAACCCAATACTCTTTCTTCTTTGGCAAGAATCTGGAATTATCTCAATTTCTTCTTCATATCGAAATCTTCTGCCCTAATTCTCTCTGCCGACCTTCAGCCTTACGAAATCTTCATCACAAAGGTACAATTCCATCTCTTTGGTAACATTCAATCTTGGTTTTCTGGCCTTTTCTTTCGATTTCTTAGTTTTTATTTACTGGAACAATATTAGGGTTTTTAGAGTCATCAGGGCACAGGTAGTTGAATATTACACCGAATCTTGACCCTCATGTAGTGTTTATTCATCATCTTTACAAACATATATCATTAATAACCTAGGGGATAAAAACCATTTATGTTTGGCAGAGTATTATGAGCTAATTTCACTAGGTTAAAAAGCATTTATGTTTGGCAGAGTTTCAGGGATGAGTTTCAGGTTTATATAGATACTATGGTTGCTTATAAATGTGAAGTTAGAATTGATGACAACCAGTGAGAGTGTTTTGGTGGAAAACTTGGAGGGGGTCGGTGACGTTGTCGAGGTTGTCAGGAAATGCAAAGTGATAGCATTTCCTGACAACCATCGACAATGTCACCGACCTCCTAATCTGAGCGTGACCCTCTGAAAATATAAATGTTTTGCAACTTCACCATGAATATAGAAGAAATAGAGAGTTGGGTTTCTAGCTCCAGTTGTGTTGCAGCCGGATCAACGGCAAATTCAGCAGCAGTAGTTGTTGATGCATGAATATGAAGATTGAATTTGTGAGGTTCAGTTAATAATCGACTGAATGAAATTATATTATTTATTGTATTCACCATTGTTAAACCAAAATGATTGAATTTGTGAGGTTCAGGAATATGAAGATTGAATTTGTGAGGTTCAGCAGCAGCAGTTGTTGATTCAGCAGCAGCAGCAGCAGTAGTTGTTGATGTAGGTGAGTTTTGCAAAGGTTTGCGGCTTGAAATAAAATTATTTATTGTATTCACAATTGTTAAACCGATTGTGCTTTATGTTTATGATTTGAACTTGTGATAATTTGTGCCTAATAATCGACTGATTGAACGGATTTTGATTTTTAATTAAGTTTATTAATGTAAACCAATGGAACTGTTAGCAGTGAAGAATGTTATTGGTGCTCATCTGAATGGAATGTTGGATCCTTATGCAATCATCACTTGTGGTTCAGAAAAGCGGTTTAGGTAATAGATAGTATAAATTAAGTTTGTTGTGAAACATGTATTTGGCAAAGGTCTGTTTTAGGTTTGAAACCTCTGTTTGTTGTTAACAGATGTTAGAATATAAAACAGATGTTTCAAACGACTGCTGGGTTAAACAGTGTTTTGTGTAGAAAATAGTGGTTCAAACCACTGTTGGGTTAAAACGGTGGTTGAAACCACTGTTGGGGTTAAAACGGTGGTTGAAACCACTGTTTTGTTCAAACCAATGCTTGAAACTACTGTTCCGTTAAAACGGAGGTTTGAAACCATTGTTGGGTTAAAACAGTGGTTGAAACCACTGTTTGGATGTGTGTTGAAAGTGTTTGGATGTGTTGAAAGTGTGGAAGCGAAGGGTAATAAAGTGGTTTTGTGATTTGGTGGTTCCGTATCAATGTAGTTCTTTCCATTTACGTTTTTTTCTATTTGTATGTAGTGAAATTGGCTGAATTTATGAAATGTTTTTAGAGCTTTATTGGAAGAACTGAGACGAGAGGGTTTTTGAACTAAAGTATATGGATACATCAACACATCTCCTGGAAAGTATAAAGACAGAATGAAATCATACCGGTGGATGGTTAAAAGGAGAAAAATTGCGAATCTCACCTTAGATAGCTGGAACAATTTTGTAAAAGTTGGATTTTGTATAGGCTTCTCTGTAGTTTGTTTGTTGTTTTTGTTCTATTTCGGGTGTATTTGCTCTTATGTTATAGCTAATATAGCAGTTATCAGATAGAAGCATTAGCTTAGGCAATTAAGGAGAACAATATAGTGTTCTTAGAGACGGGCTCAGGCAAACAATAATCGCGATTATGCTTTTACGTCACTATGCTTATCTGCTGAAAAAACCCTTCTCGTGTATTGCTGTGTTCTCGGTAGTTGGTACCCACTGTTGTATTGGTCAAACAGGTATGTCGGTTGACTTAGTTGTTTCTTGAACATGTTTTCAACATGTGGTTAAAGCATACTAATGGAAGCTTTGTCTGTCTTATTAGCAAGCGGAGTATGTGGGTAAGCACCTTGATTTGAAAGTGGAGTATTGGGGTGAAAAAGGTGTTGATTTTTGGAATGCTGCTGATTGGAAGAAACAACGAGATCAGAATCAGGTATGACAAGTCAACATTTGACTTTTTTGTTGACCGCATACAATCTCATCAGAATTTTGACTAATGATCAAATACGTAAAGTACCCCTGAGGCGGGCAATTGCAGTCTTGAGTAATAAACTTTTATTGTGTTACTCTTTACCTTTGTTGTATCATGTAGTTTTTATTTTTTCAATTTAAACTGAATACACGTATATGTTATACATCATTTTTACAGCTATTGGTCATGACCCCTGACATTTTAAGGAATGCATTGAGACATAGATTCTTAACATTGGATATTATCAAGGTGTTAATGTTTGATGAATTCCACAACGCAAAGAAAAATCATGCGTATGCTATCATCATGAAGGTATATTAATGATTGTAACTTTTAACGTTATTAATTTGTTTTAGTTGAGTTTAAAAATTGAAATAATATTTGTTCAAACCACTGCTTGAAACTGCTGTTCGGTTAAAACAGAGGTTTGAAACCATTGTTGGGTTAAAACAATGGTTGAAACCACTGTTTGGATGTGTGTTGAAAGTGTTTGAGTGTGTTGAAAGTGTGGAAGTGAAGGGTAATAAAGTGGTTTTGTGATTTGGTGGTTTCATATCAATGTAGTTCTTTCCATTTACGTTTTTTTCTATTTGTATGTAGTGAAATTGGCTGAATTTATGAAATATTTTTAGAGCTTTGTTGGAAGAACCGAGACGAGAGGGTTTTTGAACTAAAGTATATGGATACATCAACACATCTCCTGGCAAGTATAAAGGCATAATGAAATCATACTGCTGGATGGTTAAAAGGAGAAAAATTGCGGATCTCACCTTAGATAGCCGGAACAAAATTTTAAAACTTGGATTTTGTATAGGCTTCTCTGTAGTTTGTTTGTTGCTTTTGTTCTATTTGGGGTGTATTTGCTCTTATGTTATGGCTAATATAGCAGTTTTATATTAATTATGCAAAAGAACAATTGCATCAGCATTTCAATATTAAAGTTTTCAAATTAGAAGAAGAAGTACCACCATCTTATTTTTCAATATCATAATATTTTTATTAACCATCGAGATAGTGTTGTTAATGATGTTTTTATAGAATGTTAGATGTATTTTGATCTTATCCACTAAAGAAAATCCTTTTGTAACACTTAACTAAGAACAAGTTTTGTTTAGGTCAAATAAGACTGCTTTTAATGAAATTTTATGCGAATGTCAATTCATCAAATATTTGTTCACATGATAGTTTACATATTTACATATACAAAAACTTTTATCATTATGGTTATTATAATACTAATACATACTGTATTTAACATTATTTTAAAAAGATATAGAACTAAAGACCACAATTTAAATGGTATATTATCAGAGGAACAGATAATAAGAGCCAAAACTGGTTGGGATTGAACCCTATCAGAGGAACAGATAATAAGAGCCAAAACTGGTTCACATCAGTGGATTCATCATAAGCAGCTGTTTGAATTAGACTACCCCCTTGAAAGTGGTTATAACATATGATGGCCCTCATCTATTGTTTGTATACTACAACTACTGTCCATTAAGTACTGTTTGTGTACAACAACTACTGAAGACAAGGTGCTGCTACTTAATCTACTGTCCTAACTCAAGTGCTGCTAAAGAGCAAAGCCCTGCTTGGAATGAAGCAGTGGAATTTAAAAAACTGTTGACAAACTAATACGATTAAAATATGAACTATTAAGAAAGTAGCAATTACATACAAAAAAGAAATCTAATCAGACATGTCTAACTCTAATAACAAAAATCAAGAAACTTTAACTTCAATTGTGGATCTTTACTGATGGTATTTGATCAAAACGATCTGAGAGTGCCGTATGATGATGCAAAAGAACACTTATTTGTGGTGTATTTGTTCTTTTGTTATGGCTAATTTAGCAGTTATACATTAATTATGCAAAGGAACAATTGCATCAGCATTTCAATATTCATGTTTTCAAATTAGAAGAAGAGGTACTACCATCTTATTTTTCAATATCATAATATTATTATTAACCATTGAAATAGACTTTCCCCTTCAAAGTCGTTATTTTGTGCCAAATAAGACTGGTTCACATAAGTGGATTCATCATAAGCAGGTGTTTGCATTACACCTTCCCCTTGAAAGTGGTTATAACACCTGATGGCCTTCATCCACTGTTTGTATACTACAACTGCTGTCCATTAAGTACTGCTTGTGTACAACTGCACCAGAGCAAGTGCTGCTATTTAATCTACTGCCATAAGATAAGTGTTGCTAAAGACCATAGCCCTGCTTGGAATGAAGCAGTGGAATGTAAAAACTGCTGACATATAAAGATTGACAATTTGTGTCTAAAATGTATTTTGTTAAGGATGGCATTCTTGCAGATATTTCATAAATCACCATCAACAGATGTTGGACATGATATTTTGTGGTTACGCAAGACAAAATCATTCCTTTCTTCAAAACAACAGATGCTCAAAACATTTGTCAAAAGCTTATTCACTGTTGCACTAACAGTTGCTGATTTAATAGTCTTTCAAATCATTATCATTTCCTTACCCCTAACTACTTTTGTGCTCAAACATCTGTTTTCTAAATATTGTCCACTGCTATTCATCATAAGCAGCTGTTTGCATTAGACTTTCCCCTTGAAAGTGGTTATGACATCTGATGCCCTCATCCACTGTTTGTATACTACAACTGCTGTCCATTAAGTACTGCTTGTGTACAATAACTGCTGAAGACAAAGTGCTGGTATTTAATCTACTGCCCTTAGTCAAATGCTGCTAAAGACCAAAGACCTGCTTGGAATGAAGCTGTGGAATGTAAAAACTTCTGACATATTATACTTGACAATTTGCCTCTAAAATGTATTTTGTTAAGGATGGCATTCTTGAATATGTTTCATAAATCACCATTAACATCTCTTCAACTCTTGAAGAGTACTCCTATCAGCAAAAACTTGCTCTTCGATTTATTTAATAAAGTGTTGCTTGAAATCCTCAGATTGTGCAGCAGTATATGACTCCATTTTAATGTATTTATAACAGCTAAGGCAAAACAATAAGAGTTGCTATTCTATTTAACTGAATGAATCTGGTTATGATGAAACAATGTTTGAATTTGCAATGATATTATATAGGATATCTATCAGCCCAAAGGTCAGGTTTAAATGCAACCATTAAATAAAAATTTATATTTAAAAACCTGATACATGTAATGATTTATTAATGAAAAACGTGTATATAGCCAACATGTCTCTTCATTTACCTTATCAAACATTTTAATGTAAAACCTTTGAAAAATGATCTTTATTAGCAGACGTCTCTTCATTTATCCTATCAAATATTTCAAACACTATAAAGGATCATGATTGCTCTACTTGAAAACATCAAGACTTCATTTTTAAAAAACCCTTCATCCTAAAACAAAAGGTCCAAAACCACCCACACTCTTTCTAAATGGCAAGCAAAACCTTCTACCACAGGTCATATAATACCGATCTTAAAAATGAATATTCAAGATGGTCACTCCATGAACAGAGAAAAGCTGAAGAAGTCAACAAAAAAGTTGCGTTGGTAAGTGATAAATATTATAAGCAGACGTGGAGTAGCATTGCACTGCTGGATGAAGTTCTCTCTTCTCCTTCATCAGAGTTTAAAGAAAAAGCCGAAGAGTTTTTGACACATCTGTTGAAACAAGATCAGAAGACCTGTGGTATGCTAGCAGATCTGCAAATTAAAACAAAAAATGAAATTGCATGGAGGAAGGCGAGAGAAATAGATATCCTAGGAAGTGTTAATTGTAATGTTTAGTTTTTAATATTTTTCAAACTCAGAATTTTGTAATACTATTTAATATCGAATGAAGAAGTGTTTATTGCTAGCAGAATTTTGTAAAAGTTGGACTTTGTATAGGCTTCTGTGTAATTTGTTTGTGTTTTTTGTTCTATTTGGGGTGTATTTGCCCTTGAAGAGGTACCACCATCTTATTTTTCAATAGCATAATATTATTATTAAACATTGAAATAGACTTTCCCCTTCAAAGTCGTTATTTGTTTGGGCCAAATAAAAGTGATCCACATCAGTGGATTCATCATAAGCAGCTGTTTGCATTACACCTTCCCCTTGAAAGTGGTTATAACATCTGATGGCCTTCATCCATTGTTTGTATACTACAACTGCTGTCCATTAAGTGCTGCTTGTGTACAACAACTGTCCCAGACAAAGTGCTGCTATTTAATCTACTGTCCTAAAATAAGTGCTGCTAAAAACCAAAGCCCTGCTTGGAATGAAGCAGTGGAATGTAAAAACTGGTGGCATATAAAGATTGACAATTTGTGTCTAAAATGTATTTTGTTAAGGATGGCATTCTTGCAGGTATTTCATAATTCACGATCAACAGATGTTGGAAATGATATTGAGTTTACGCAAGACAAAATCATTCAACAAAATCATTCAACATAATCTTTATTAAACAGTTGCTGATTTAATAGTCTTTCAAATCATTATCATTTCCTTACCCCTAACTACTGTTGTGCTCAAACATCTGTTTTCTAAATACTGTCCATTGCTATTCATCATAAACAGCTGTTTGCATTAGACTTTCCCCTTGAAAATGGTTATAACATCTGATGGCCCTCATCCACTGTTTGTATACTACAACTGATGTCCATTAAGTGATGCTTGTGTACAACAACTTTGAAGAAACCACTGAGTGTCAAACATTTCATAAATTGACATGCAACAATGGAAGGAAGAAGCAGTAGTTTAGTTTGTCATTTATATTGTATAGAATCAGTGGTTAAGGTTAGCAGTGTTTGAAACCACTGGTCGGTTATAATAGTGTAATCCTTAATGATATGTTTTGAAACCAGTTTTGGGTTAACACTGTTTGAAACTACTGTTGATTTAAGGACAGTTTTTGAAACCAATGTTTTAAGTCAAAAGTGTTTTAACAACACTAAGTATAATTCACCAATATATCATTGTTTGTATCTTCAATGATCACACAACTTGAATCGACAAATCATAACATTGAGAGCAGCCCATTAACTGATGAAAGGAGGATATCTTCCGGAAGAGTTGCTGATTAACATTGAGAAAGCATTGGAACTGTATGCTGTATAAACTTTTCTTATAACTATTAATCATTCATTGAATGTTGATTTATTTATTGTAATTGATGAAAGCAGGATATCTTCCTGAAGAGTTGCTGATTACAGAAAAAGTTGATCCAGTTGGTTCTCTCATATCATTCACATAACCTGATATTTAAGGAGAGTTGTGAAAATGAAAGTTGTATTGGCATTGTTAATATTTTTTATAACAAATTATTAAAGCCTAAATTGTATATTAAAGGTAAACTTTTAATACATACAATACAGAGACAAAACGTTATACCAACTTCGTAGACTTGACGGAACTTGCAGACTCGATAACAAAAGACTATAACATACAATACAGGGGAAGTTAGAATTGATGACAACGTTATTGGATTCACCCAATATAGTGTTTCAATATGCTAAGCGTAAAGGTGATTAAGTTTTTGGTTGAATCTTATAGGCGTATAGCGGAAAATCCTGGAGAGGCGGAGGCTTGCAAGCGATGTATCTATAAGAAATCCAACTTTTTGCACATACAATACAGAGACAAAACGTCATACCACCACAAGCAATTGTGGATCGTTATTGACGGGTGCACTTCGGAATGTAGCAGATATAAATGAATATAACCTCAGTGTAGGTAATTACATATCTGCCACTGGGGTTATATTCATTCATATGAACGAATATAACCCAAGTGGTAGATATGTAATTAGCGAGCTCTGGAATTTCAAGGAAAATCGAAGAGATCCACTGGGGTTGTATTCATTCATATCAATCACTTCCTTATGTGCACCGCATCTTCTAGGTGGTTGTCAAGTGTTCTCGCCTTCGTAGTTGGTGTTTTGCGTATCTTTACATCCGCAGCCATTCTGTACATCGAATCAAACCAAAACCAAATAACTGTTATCATCGAATCAAACCAAAACCAAATAACTGTTATCATCGAATCAAACCAAAACCAAATAACTGTTATCATCAAAAACCAAAAATCAAAATGAGGAACACATTCAAATCACACATTCAAAGACTTGAATCAAATCCAAAACACATTCAAAACCTCTGTTTTGATAGCCTAAACCCTAAACCCACAAGAATCAAAACAGGAACACATTCAAAACCTCTGTTTTGATACCCTAAACCCTAAACCCACAAGAATCAAAACAGGAACACATTCAAAACCTCTGTTTTGATACCCTAAACCCTAAACCCACAAAAATCAAAACCAAAACACATTCAAAACCTCTATTTTGATGCATTTTGAACAAAATCAACCTTCTGTTTTTTTCAAAATCAACCCAAAATCATCGGATGGAACCCAAAATCATGAACAAAATCAACCCTTTGTTTTTTCAAAATCAACCCAAAATCATCGAACGGAACCCCAAATCAAACCCAAAATCATCGAATGGAACACAAAATCAAACCCAAAATCAACCCTCTGTTTTTTTCAAAACCAACCTAAAATCATCGAATGGAACCCAAAATCAAACCCAAAATCATTGAATGGAATCCAAAATCAAACCCAGAATCAACCCTCTGTTTTTTCACAATATAAACACATTCAAATCATCGAATGGAACCAAAAATCAAACCTCTGATTTCAAGATGAAGATGGATGAAGATGATGAAGCTGGATGAAGATGATGAAGATCTGTGTTGACTGTTGAGAGTTGAGAGAGATATTTGGAGATTTTTGGAGAAGTGTGATGATGATAATGATCGGTGATGATGTTAGTCATTTCATACAACTTATAACAGTCAAGTTGCATTTTTGGTGAAGTGTGATGATGACAAGGAGATTAAACTAAAAAATAATTATCCATAAGAAATTAAACTAAATAATATTTAGTAGGAGGATTATATATAAATTAATTAGAAAAGATTAAACTAAAATAATACTTATCTATAAAACATGGTTTAATATAGTATAAATAGAACTAAAAACCAAAATTTAAATGATATATTATAATCTGATGTAAATCTGCCTATGTTACGGGTATTAACGTATAAGGGTATTAAGGAATATTAAGGGATATTAAGGGATAAGGGTATTAAGGACATTTGATACATGTCTTTAACAAATCTAATCCATATTTGATAGAAGGGTTTTAACGGGCCTACAAAATCTAATCCATTAGTAAGCTTAATTGGATCAAATATAAGGGGCTTTATTGAACTGTTTAATAACATTTGGTTATTTGAATTAGGTCAGGCTTTAATTATTAGACAATATAAAATTAGGTCATGCTTTCAGTTTAGACAAGAAACGTATAACCAATGTAGAACAAAATCAAATCATGCTTTCAGTTTAGACAAGAAATTTTGAGTTAGTTAGCTAATTTCTATATCAAACATGAACTAAATACAAACAATTTAAATGATGTATTATAATCTATTTCGATGGTTATTAAAACTACCCATGTGGTCACATATATTGTCTTCAACATTACTTTATAAAGATATAGAACTAAAGACCAAAATTAAAATGATATATTATAATCTGTTTTTTAGTATTTGATTTCGATCATTACTAAACCTACCCGTGTGGTTACACGGGTACTACACCTAGTATATATAATAAACAAAACCATTGGGGGACACATGTCAACCATTGGTTTAAGCCAACTCAGCAGCACATGTGGCAATAATGTGGCATAGCTAAAATTAAAGGATTGAATTAGCTTTTCACATACGCCTCTTCTATACTCTCTCTCTCTCTCTCATTATCTCAAATCGTTCAAATCATTACTCCGTAACCCTAATCGGCGATTCTGGTTCCTGCGCTCTCAATCGATCCTACATTTTAAGATCCACGACATAAAGAACAAGAATCAAGGTTCAGGTTCGTTTATTTCGATTTGGGCTTTTTTTTTGTTACTGTAGATGCTTGCATTGTCTGTACCATGTGATCCAGTATTATACATTATGCTTAGATTTTGATTTGATTCATGGTTTTTTGAATCGTTGTTTCGATTTTGGTTTTTTTTTATAAATCAAAAGCCCTATTTTTTGCCGGTTGTGTATTGTTCGTGTTGAATTGGTTTTGTCTCAGCGATCTAGAAATTCGGTGTTCTTTAAACCACCCGTTGATGATTGTTGTTAGGGTTTTGATTTCTTGGTTTTCTATTTCTTTTGATGTATACACGGATCTGATTTGTGGATCGAAGGACAAGAAATTGAGGGTGAAGGGACCTATAAGAATGGCAGATTTTAAGAGTAATTCTTATTTTGTGCATAATGGGAAATTTGCAGCATTTTGTGCTTATGCCAAAGAGCAAGGGTTACTAAAAGCATGGTATGATAGAATTATGTATGATGAATTAAGTCTGATTCTGTTCTTTATGTTTTTTTAAAGGACTTGCAAAATTGGATTGGTAGGGCTACTGATGTATCTTAAATATCAAGGATCAGCATTATTGGTTGGATTTATATTTATCGGGTTGTTGCTATTTGTGGGTCACTGAATTGAGAGTGTTGTAAAGCCACTGAATTGTTTATTGTTGGCTATTTGTTTAGAAGATCATGTACACTACAATGTAATGAGCAAATATTGTTATAATGCTAACAAGCTTGGATTTATGATGGTGGAGCAAATGAGTAATGGTGTATGAAGTCATTTGGCTGTTTTAAGTTTTCACTCACCGGTTTGTTTTTGACACATACTTTTTGAATGTGTAGTTAGTGAGGAATGAGGATCTTTTGATAATATCTTTTTTGGTTGGATTTATGCGTTGCGTAGGTTGGTGCGAGATTTCCTTATTGGTCCAGGATTGCTTCTGCCTTCTTTGGGAGGACATAGAGAAGGTTGCAGGCTACAGATTCAACGACCGTACGTAGCAAGCCGTCACCGTGTTCACATCTCCCCTAAGCCGAGCATTTATGGTTACCCTAAGTTGGTATGAGGTAATGTCATTTTGTTTATTAGATTTGCTATCAGAATTTTTTGTTTGTCCTGAGCTAAATTTATACTCTCTTTCTAATTCATGGTTTCTCTGACATTGATGATTAGGGTGTATAATTAATTAATTCATCCTTACCTGCACTTGATTCAGGCTTCATTGTACTTTTGGTATTTTCCAAAATGGTATTAACTCTCACCAGATTGTTTTCATTTTTCCCTTTTCTATTTCACACAAACCACATGTTTTCGAATGGCAGGTGTTACGATGGTGGTTTAAAGGATGAAAATGGTAGTTGGTGGTGGCTACCGTGGTGGTGGAGGTTATGGAGGCGGTGGTGGCACTTGCAGAGGCAGTGGTGGCGGAGGCTGATCTTACAATGGAAACCGCGGCTGATGCGAAGGTTATCGTGGTACATGCCATGGCAGAGGCGGAGGCCGTTAATAGAACAAATCCAAGATTCATGACGGCAACAGCTAGAGTTGGTCATGTCGGTAGGTGTTTATTACATTTTGTTAGGAATTTATTACATTGACGAAGGAAAAAAATAAGGTTAACAAAAATGGATGAAGATGAAGTGTTTACGCTTGCAAAAGAATTGGGTGCACCTTATGACATTGTGGCGCAAAGTAAGCAATTGGGTAGGCTTTTGTTGAATTTGTGTTACTGTATGTTATCTTTAATTCCAGGTGGAGGTGGATATCAAGGAGATCCTGGGCGGTGCGTGCGACGATGATAGAGGTGAGAGAGCTCGAGATTGGCCTTGCTCCGGTTCGGGTAATTTGTTTATTTTTTGGATCTGCTCATGTCGTGTGCGTTATGCACATATGAATTTGTTGAAACCGTGATATGTATATAATGAACATTTTGAGATTACAAAGTTGAATTAAAACTTCTTATAGATTCACGTGTCACAAGAAAACAAAAGATCAATAGAAGCTTTTTAGAGCTTACACCGTATGGTGCATTTTTCTCATTAAGTAGCTTTTTTAGAGCTTGACACCGTATGGTTTATGGTGGACCTTTACACCGTATGGTGAATTAGTTTCCGATGATCAATATTCTGTCACTGATCTGAAAATTTTGCTCTATATCGTTAAATATCTGTTGAACGAACCTTCAACTTGAGACGGTATATTTCTTTGCATTTTATGTTTTTGATGATCAATAATTTGATACTGATTTGGAATTTGTACTGTAAATCGTTAATTGCTATTGAAATTTGTACTTGAGACGTAGATTTTTTAGCATTTTGTGTTTTAAATGATAAAAGAATTGTTACTGATTTGGAATTTGTATTGTTTGTCGTTAGTTTTCTATTGAATTTAAACTTTAGACGGAGGATTTTGCATTTTGTGTTTCTGTTGATCAATAATTTGCTACTGTTCTGGAATGTGTACTGTATATCATTAATTTTCTATTGAAATATGAACTTGAGACGTAGTTTTCTTAGCATTTTGGTTTTTCGTTGATTAATAATGTGTTACTACACTGTAATTTGTAGTCTTTATCGTTAATTTTTGTTGAAATTTAAGCTTGAGCCGGTAGATTTTTTCTGAATTTTCTGTTTTTGATATTTCATTCATTTGTTACTGATTTTCAATTGGTACTGTTTGTTTTTAATTTTCTATTAAATTTGAACTTGACACTATAGAATCCGTTAACATTTTAAATTTTACCTTTTATTTATTATAGTATGTTAAAGTTTGAACTTGAGACACACATATTTCTTAGACTTTTTGTGTTTTTGATGTTCAGTTAATTGTTATTATTCTGAAAATTTTACTCAATATTCTTAAAATTTGAATTTGTTTTTCTGATGTAAATATTTTGTTATTAATCTTGAATTTGTACTCTATATTGTTAATTTTATGCTTAAGTTGAACTTGATATGGTTGATTTCTTCGTACTCGGTGGTGTTTTCGATGATTAATAGATTGTTACTGATATGGAATCTGTACTGTATAATGTTAGCATTTGTAGAAATTTTAATTTCAGAAGTTAATTTTTGTTGCATTCTTGCTTTTGATGATCTTTAATTTGTTACGAATTTGTACTGTTTAATGTTAGATTTTGTTGAAATTAAAACTTGAGATGGTAGATAAACCTGTTCATTCTAGAATTTTGGTTGCAAAGTTTTGTTGCAATGTGTGAAAGAAGCCTAATATTTGCAATTTGTAGGGGAAAATGACGACCAAATTTATCAAGAACAGGAAGAAGCGCAGGCATGTGAGCGCCGGACATGGTCGAATCGGAAAGCACCGTAAGCATCCCGGAGGTCGTGGTAATGCTGGGGGTATGCACCACCACCGCATCCTTTTCGACAAGTACCATCCCGGTTTCTTTGGTAAAGTCGGTATGAGGTACTTCCACAGGCTCCGCAACAAGTTCCATTGTCCTATTGTCATGTTTTTTAAGTGGCTCATTGACATGGTAAGATTTCTATATCTATGTTTGTTTCTAAGTTCGCACGTCAAGTGTTCGATGTATTGCCTGATACTATACCTACTAATTGCTAACATCTTCTTATAACTCCAGGCACCACCAACTTTATTGTCTCTGTTTTATGGGTCATGAACGTGTCATGAACATGTCATCTATGGATAAGGTATGTATGAAATGGATTAGGAATATTGCAGTTTGCATTATTCTACATTTTGAAATTAGTTGTGTAGAAATATTCCACCTCTTGGTATGTATGGAACGATTGGCATTTTTTGTCCATGTTGAACGATAAAACATTCTGAATCATTATTGTTAAGTTTTTATTTTTCGAGTGTGGTCAGCCGACCTGTTCAGTTTGTCCATGTTGGCTCAACTCGGCTCGGTTTGTTTTGAAGTATAAACTAAGTTGAAAACTTGAGCTTGGCTCGATTTTAATGAAATAATACATCATATTTTAAAAAAGTATGCATGTTTAATAACATTACACTTTGTATTTTATTTTGTTTCGTTTATATACTTAATATACGTCTAATCAAATTTCTCCTACCCGGGAAGTTCCCGGGTGATAATATTTCATTTCAAAGTAAATAATATGGGTTTTGGTTGAGGCCCGCGTATTACGCGGGCATTAACTTAGTGTTGTGTTTAAACACATTCAAAATGTTTTTGAGTAACGACCATGATCCATGCTTGTCAACCAACTATAATCTTAAAATCACTTTCATCCCACCACCATTCATCCTATAGATGAATATTGAATCGGTTTTTAAAACCCGAAATGAAATCGGTTGGAACCGAAAATCTCCAAACTGGTTTAGTATCCAAACCAGCGTTCCCTTTGGTTCTACCTCCTCGTATAAAAAACTGACCCAAATTGGTTTGGAGAGGAACCAGTGGCCAAACCGACCTGAAAAGAACTGGTTCTAAACCGGTTTGTGCCGTTGGAATGTTTATGATTGCTGGACCAGTTTTTGAGTGTTTTTTCACACCTAATTCAACCCCCCCCCCCCCCCCCCCCCCCCCGGGTTAGTATAAATAGGTATTTGATGTTTTGGGTTTATCACGACACTCGGAAATGCAAAATGCAAAAATCAAACCGAAAACACAAAAACTGCTCTCGTATACACTCGTTTTTTCTTGTCCGCTTTACTTGTTTACTAGTTCTTTAGTTCACTCACTACTTCACTTTATGGCTTCATCATAACCATCCGTTAATGCCCAAGGTTCCACAAGCGAACCAGTAATTTCGAAATTCTCGAAACGACACAAAACAAAGAGCTTTTTGGTGAAGAAAATAGGTGGTGCGACTTATGTCTACTACGAATAGTCATCAAAAGGCACATTGTAGTAGTGTGGTGGTTTTCTTCAACCAAACTCAAATTCCACCATGAGAAATCATATGACGAAGTATTGTAAGTCGATAAAAGATAATAAAAGTCGTATTTTTTGTATTTTTTTGGTCGTCAATTTTTTTTAAACGTGTGCGCAAAAACCGGTTTAGAACGGAAACCCAAACCGTCCAAACTTGGGTAGAACCAAACCAAAACCGGTTTGACCAAAACCCGATTTGGAACCAGTTTCGGTTCCTTAAAAAACCGATGTGTTCATCTCCAAATTTCATCCACTTCAATCAACCATCAACAATAACATCACTACTTTACTGTTTAATTTTTGGTCGAAGGATCATGGATAGAGATGCACAAAATAACCGGTTAATTAACCGTAACCGGTTATTAACCGAAACTGTAACCGGTTAATAACCGATTTAGGAATAACCGGTTAGTGGTTATTTTTAACCGTAGGTTTGTAACCGGTTATAAGTGTTTAGTATAATAACCGGTTATTAACCGGTTTTTTTCAACCGGTTTTTTAACCGATAGACTGGTTAACCGAAAAAATAACCGAAAAATTCAAAAAAAAGGCAAAAAAAACCGGTTAATAACCGAAAATAACCGGTTAATTAACCGAACCGGTTAAAGTAATTAACCGGACCAGTTAAAAAAATAACCGGTTAAAGTAATAACCGGTTAAAGCATTAACCGGTTAAAGTCAAAAAGTCAAATTAACCGGTATAACTGGTTAACCGAACCGGTTATTAAAATTAACCGGTTTGTGCACCTCTAATCATGGATACCCGAGCATGACTTGGGCCCAAACCGTGAATGAAGCTAAAGCCCATCATCCAGATCCATGAATCTTAGCCCGCTAAATGATGATTCAATTATTGGATAAAGGTTGGGGTTTAATTTTGAGAGTTAAAGTATTGCGTAAGAAAGGAGTAGGATCAAATACAAACCAAATTTCACATACAAACTGTAAGAATCATTTAAAAAGTGTCCGGTGGCATCCAACCAATTATAGAGAAATGATAAAATAATATCCTAAATAATATCAATTATATTGAATTCCCTACAAATATGCTTGGTTTAAAAATAGATCCTCATGTAATTATATTAGATGGACGGATTGGTGTAAATACCCTATGTATATGTTGTAATTTCTTTGCCCTTTGCCCGTTTGGGTCGGGGTGTTGTTGTGTGTTTGGCCTTTTGCCCGTTTGAGTCGAAGGTTGTTTTAATGAAGTTTAATTTTAAAAAAAAATAAAAAAACAATTAATTCATTTATTTTGATCTTCCTTTTGTTTTCAATGTGTTGATTAACAAAAGTGCTAATATCATTCAAATATGTGCTAGAATCAATTATCTTGATTAATTTTCAAGTGCTAATATAATTCAAAAGTGCTACTTTTATGTATGTATTGTTTTGGTATGTGCTAATTTAACTTTTTTTAAGTGCTAGAATCTGTTCTTACGGTTTGTAGGATAAATATGGTTTTTACCGAAACCAACCCCGCGTAACATCATAAAATACGGATTTCTAATTTTTTTATATGTTTTTCTATTACATAAAATAAGATACATTTTCTGTTACTGATAATGTGATAGGATATTTGGATACAACTTAATTACCCGAACCCGTTTACCTAAACTGTAACTAATATATCACTATATTACATGATATCAAAAGTATAATCAGTGACGGATCTAGAAATTCTTATAGGGGCAACGTTTAAAAAAAAAGGTAACGAAATAAAAAAAAAAAATATCAATTTTTTCCAAAATTTATACTACCGCTAGAGCGTCAAGGGTAGCGGAGGCTACCCTACTTACAAGCTATATCCGCCCCTTAGTATAATGCATATATGTTGAAGTTGTAAGAAATAAAAAGATATTATAAGTATTTAATCTTTAGAAGTTAGTTGAGAATTTTATATATCAAGTTGTTTTTTATGTGAATTTAAGCTCGGATTTCATGTAACGGGTACCCGATAAGTATTGAGACACACTAAGATTACCAAAGTTGACCCCTCTTATCCAACCCATTACCATCATAGGCAAAAGATCAAATACAAATAATCTTAACATACTAAACATACAAATTGAAGGAAAACCCAAAAAGACAAGGTGACATTTTTGTAATTACCACCAACTATCAAAGTTACAACCAAAAATACCTAAAAAACACAAATTTTTTTTTTTTACATTTTTTATTAAAAAATCGCTACATTTCGTTAGCAAAAAAAAAAAAAAAAAATTTTTTTTTTTTTTTGCTGCTACTAAAAGTAGCGATTTTTTAATAAAAAATGTTAAAAAAATAAAATAAAATAATTTGTGTGTTTTTTTAGATTTTTTTAGGTTTTTTGGGGGTTTAGTTTTTAGCATTTTAGCTTGGGGGGGGGGGGGGGGGGGGGTTAGGTTTTTTTTTAGGTTTTTGGGGGGTGGGGGGGGGGGGGGGGGTTAGGTTTTTTTAGGTTTTTGGGGGGTGGGTAGTTTTTTTTAGGTTTTTGGGGGGTGGGGGGTTTAGGTTTTTTTTTGGGGGGGGGGGGGGGGGGAGTGGTTAGGTTTTTTTAGGTATATTTGTAGAGTAACTTTGATAGTTATTGATAATTACAAAAATGCCACCTTGTCTTTTTGAGTTTTCCTTCAATTTGTATGTTTAGTATGTTAAGATTATTTGTACAAGAACTTTACCCTACCATCATAATAACATTGTTATGACAAATTAATGATCATTTAATTATAAAACTTATTTTTATATAATTACGAACTTATTTAATTTTATTTTTTTGATTTGAGTGATATATAAGATTGAAATTTGCAGCTGTACATCACACGTGCACAGCGGATTGAGAGAGATATAAAGGCTCGTGGAGGAGTAGCAGAATCTAAACTGCACCCTAATTAATTTGACAACTAATCCACTCGTTACTCCCCATAAACCTATGTTTAATTACATTCATTTGGGACCACTATTATACTATCAATACAATTTTTTTATAATAAACTAATGATGAATTTTATCACAATTATACACATACACATAGGATTTTTTTTAAAAGGTAAATGTTGGTGTTGACTTATTAAAACTGATTTTATTTTTGCTGCCATGTCAGTTTAAATATGAATTTTGATCATTTTTAACAAACTAGTAACTATTTTTAACTAGTAGACTTCCCCCGCGCATTGCGGCGGGAAGCCGACCAGTATCGATTTGATTCCATAAGCCATCGATGCCGTAATCGGCACTTTGTATAGCATCTGTAAGATAAACCAAAAAATTAATGTCATGATATGCCTAAAAGAATATTGATACATATTTTATATGGATCAAAAAGTAAAAAAAAATGAATATCAAAAGTACAAATATCGGTACCGGTATTCTGTTGAAATCGATGTGGTACCAATGTTGATGTTGTTCCAACAATATTAGTTTTGTTCGCCACCGACACTTGCTATAGCTTATGATATAAAAGAGGTACTCTATACTGCTACCAAAGTTGTTCGGATAGTATCGATTCAGTTTGTCATCGTAAAGAACAAAAAAAAAGCAAACAATAGTAATTGACTCGTTCAATTTTAAACAAAGCTTTTATCGAAACACAGATAAAAATTCTAAGCATGCCCTAACACTATATTCAGAGTTTAATAAATCATTAAACTATATTATTAGAATAAACGAAAAATGGTAAACCGCGTTAATTTACAAACTATCGTATCTTAAACATTATAGAATATAAACAATATATGATTAAAATGATTTATAATAATAAAATATTAAAAAAGTATATAATAATACATAAATGTTAAATTACTGTTCATGACCACTTTTCTTTAATATTATAATTTGTTTTAAAGTTTTCACTTTTCTTTAATATGTATAATTTGTTTTAAAGTTTTCACTGATAAAATCCTGGAAACAAACTTGATCAAGATATTTATTACCAATATTAAAAAGTTATTTAGTATAACGCCTCTCGAATCATGTCAGTAATTAGTGTAATCCCCTTTAAACAGTGTAATTATGTATCCCCTTTTTATACATGAAACTCTTGCTTAAAATCCCATTGTATGTAAAACGACTGTTGTGTATCATCTTCCCATCGCGTATCAATAAATTGTACTTTTTGATAATGAAATTAATTCAAACACGAATTTGACTCGCATTTTCGATGTAATATTTATGCATGTTATAAGTATTCTCATTGAATATATGAAGCTCCGACACATCTATAAACCAATTCTATAAATTATATAAACCATACAAGCATAGAGATCAATATGAATGCGTGGTATTTTTATACACGACGATGATCCAAGCATATCATATATCTTCAAAGTCACAAGACCAGTCGTTGCTTGTAGATGGCTTGTAAGCTCAATCATGCGAGTGGTGGTGTGCACGTTGTAATTTAAGTTATCAAAACGCCAGAGCATGAGTGATAACATTTCATGCTCGCTTTCATAACCACTTTGCGGTAGAAAGTGGCTTTAGTGAAGGAGATCAAAAGTAATAAGTTTACAATGGGATTGTACATTGTCAACTAATGCTAGTACAAACGCCTAGTAAGTTATTACTTGGCCTTCTTCTCTTAAAAAAATCTTGCTTTTAGTAGAACTTGCAATATATTCGAGCCATCACATTATTTTGTTAATACTTGTCAGATTTTAATAAAATGAGAACAACTTATAGGTGTTATCAACCTAATATAAGACGGATTTTGCTAGTTATACATGACCCCAAAGTTGATACGTGAATGGTGGTGCGGTGGATGGTGGAAAAGTGACAATGGTGGTGGAGGCATAACAATAATAGTAGTGTGGGTGGTGGTCGCGGTGATAAATTCTATTTCCTTCGTAATTGTTAAATACATCAAAGATTATAATTCATGTCATATATTTTAGCTCCTTTAAATTCATAAACATTTGACAAATCTCCATTTCATATCCATATATTTAAAATCTAACTTCATTTGACACATTCAAATTTATTTAAAAACATATAAACCAAAACCCACAAGAAATGAAGATATTCTTGAGCTAATGGCCAGTGAATGTTAATAACTATAACACAAATAGAGATACACATTAAGATAAATTTATTTAATCAATATCATATTCGGTATAACAATTTAAGTATCATATTTAGTATTTCATTAAAATAAATGTTCCATATCACGTTTAGTATACCAAGTTCGGTACCACGTCTAGCAACATGACAATAACAATATAATAGTGACACTTTCAGTGCCATTATTGCCAAATAATAACGAATATGAATATCCGATACTACGTGGTAGTGGAAATATAAATACACGTAAATAAATAAAGTTGTCAGAATCCGTACCTTTAACAACTGTTAGTGAGGCACTGGATTTGCAGAAAAAAATATTATATGATTTTCTACCCTATTTCATCAAGGTCCACAAGCATGCACCGGGTTCTATGGCGGATTGCCTGGACGCGACAGGAATGGAGGCGACTAGAGACAAATATAGAATCAATCCACATATCTAGATTCGAGACTTCACGTATCAAGAGAGGGATAACTACATTCGACCTTCAAGGTTCTTTTCTCGATGTTTACTATGAACCAATACGTAGCGGTGAAAGAGATTGACAACAATGAGTTAGAGAGGGACTAGTCTTAACTTCTTTGTAACGTATAGTCCGGTCATAATAAAAGAAGAGACTATTAACTTAGGCTGGTAAGTGTGGTCCTCGCCTTTTTTGGTGCCCCATGGCGCCCCTTCCCATTTCCTGGGCGCTATGGGGGGGGGGGGGGGTATGAGTAGGGTGTAAACGAGCCGGGTCGAGCCCGAGCTCGACCAAGCTCGAGCTCAGCTCGGCTCGTTTGGTTTTTATGAAACTCGAGCTCGGCTCGGTTCGATCCTACTTCTTTGAGCTCGAGCTTGGCTCGCGAGTAAAACCCAAAGCTCGACTCGATTCGGCTCGAACTATTTTGAGAACAACCTTAAACGAGCTAAAAGCTCGGCTCGAGCTCACTTCAACATCGCTTAAACGAGCCAAAGCTCGGCTCGAGCTCGGCTCATCAATGTTATCATCATTATTAATATATTATATATTAAAAAATTAAAATTTTGTATGGGCTCGTTTAGGCTCGCGAGCCTAAACAAGCTTTGTATTTTAGGCTCGAGCTCGGGCTCGATAACAAAACGAGCTCTATTTCAGGCTCGAGCTCGGGCTCGGGCTCGTTAAGGCTCGGCTCGTTCGAGCTTTTAACCGAGCCGATCACGAGTGGTTCTCGAGCCTCTAGGCTTGTTTACACCCCTAGTTATGAGCAATGTCGTTACCCCAATGGCGAGCGCTATTAAGTATGCATGTGAGACTCATTCGTTTTCCACCAATCAGATTTTCATCTTTTTTGATTTCCTTTTTCTTTTTTTATATTGTTTAAAAGGGGCTTTAAACCATTGCAAAGATGTTAAAAGAAGATGCTTTAAAGCCCTCATATGAGGTGGCGTCTAGGTGGCGCTGATGTGACATGATAAAGCCCCTCAGGGGCGGATGTACATGTATGTAAGGGGTGGCGTCAGCTACGGCTTGGCGCTCCGGCGGTAGTGTAAAATTAGTGTAAATTTTGGAAAAATTTGACGTTTTTTCGATTTCGTTACCGCTTATTTATAAAACGTTACCGCTTGGCGCGAATCCTAGATCCGCCACTGAAGCCCCTAGAGGCGTTATACCACAATCACCAGCCTTATAAAGAGTGAAACACTTAGTTAGATTGTTGTAACTAATATCATATAGGAAGGAACGCTAATGGGGCAAATAATACCTAACTTTGAGACAAGGGCTTAATAGTTGGGGACAAGGAATTGGGCAGATGTTTATTTATTTATTTTTAATTATTTTGAAGTTATTTTGCTTTTGAGTTTGGTCTACAACCCGTTCCATTGCCATCTGTATAGAACTCAAAACCAAACATTACCCTTGCTCATTCATAAAATACCAACGTAGTGATAAAAAAATCTTTAAGAAGTTGAATTATTAGAATAGTCAATTTAAATGTGTTCGTTTTTCGAATTGAATCCAAAAAACATGAAATTTGATTCTAATAGAATTCAGAGAGTGTAATAGGATTCGGGTTTCAAATATCTTTATTTCGGGTTCCTTATTTGAACCGACTATTCAAATTTTAAGTGTATCCTTATTATTTATTTTAAAAAAATACATATGTTTTTAAGTCTGGTTTTTTACTTAATTCTGGTTATTCGAATCAACAAAAAATCATATCAGGTTTTCAAATTGGTTCAAATTCGAATTTAGTTTCATAATTGTCATATTCGAAATAATCCAATTCGAATAATTCGAGAACCAACCTGATGAACATCCTTATATGCAATTGGTGGCAATTTGCTTACTGATGATTAATTATCGATCAATGGATGTAATCGATGTACACTGACGAATGTAAAGATTGAAACTTCTACTTCCACCATTAGTAGGTATACTGTGTTTGAAGCGTATGTTTTGCAATGCATTATATGCATATCAATAAACTTTCTTGTCTTCATCATGTTATCACTCGTATTATACAAGACATGGTAAGTGAGAGATCGTTTCTTTGGTTAAAGTGCCGTTTTATGTTATATAAGTTGGATTGGGGTAGGTGGGTGGATTTTATGTGTGTGACGTTATCAAATAGGTTGGGGCATGGGCGTTTGTGTTTTTGTCGTTTGATTGCCTTTGTATTGTCGTTTCTTTGGTTAAAGTGCCGTTTTATGTTATATAAGTTGGGTTTTTACAACATATGTTGATCCTATTCTATAAATCATAGAATCCCGCTGTTCAAAAAATAGCGAGAGATCAAAAAAAGCAAAAAAACTAATGGGGTGATGGTTCATTGGTAAAGAAAAATGCTTTATACATCTGAGTTTGAAATGGAAGGTCTTGAGTTCAAGTCTCATATACAACATATATTAAACGAGATTAGCTGTTAAAAAGTAAAATTTTCTTGAAAACATGTGAAAGATTCATTTATGTGTTTTAAATACGTAACTAAGCATTGGTAAAGACAAGGCAAAATCTTTAAACACATGAGTTTGTGAGTAGGAGATTCTGAGTTCAAGTCCCACGTATGACAAGGATTAAAAAAGAAATTAGCCATAAAAAAACAACATATTAATACATTTTATTTTATTTAATGAAAAAATTTTGCTAATTTTAAGTATTTAAAAATGATTAGCTGTAATTTACTACCATTCCACATGGTAATCGGGTTTTAAGGCGGAATATATTCGGGATCATCTTATCCTTTTCACTTCCATTATCCTCTTCCCCTATATTTTAATTTTTACCATAACATAATTTCATCATCGTTACAAAATCGTAATTATTATGAGTAACTTTCTGAACTTTAATATTATTAAACAAATACATTACAATGTTTTAAGTTGATATTATTTAAATAATATATCTCAACTTATTAATTTCAGAGGTATGGAGCGGTCTTGAGGGCAACTCGCTTGCGGCTTTAGGGGGGGGACGTCCCAATGATAGATCGTTTTCTTCCGAGGTATGGAGCGGTCTTGAGGGCAACCCGGTTTTACCCAACTGTTACCCCAGCAACACGTGTGGGGACATCATGGTTTCCGGGCGGAAGTCAGCTCACGCGCCGGCCGGGGCCCGATCGAACATCGCGTCCGGAGATGCGGTGTTGACGGGGAATGTCTTAGACATGTCCCCGGAGACCTATCGGTCTTGTACAGAAAGTCTCCTTCCAACCAAAAAAAAAAAAAACTTATTAATTTCAGAACCATTTGTATGTTATTTTATTAAGTCCCTCACATCAAACTCATCTGTCATCTTCTTCACCTCCATTCACCAGCTGCAGAAATCTGAAACAAATTACACATTTGCCACTCAACCGTTTTTTCATTCATCACCGTCATGGAATCGCCGGAGAACAACATCACTGCCGAACAAATTATCCTCCGGTGGGACTCCACGGCGTCAGAAGACGCCAGAACACGTATGATCTTCGAACAACACGATCGTCAAGAAATTAACCGTTACTTACAAGCCGTTGATCAAATCCAAACCTCCATGAACTCCACAACACTTTCCGATGGCGAGTCGAAGAAACTCAACAACGCAATCCAGATCGCCATGGCTCGATTAGAAGACGAGTTTCGCAACATCCTGATTACAAACTCGACTCCAATCGAAACTGAACCGATAACCGAATCGATTTCTCTCACTCCGAGAACGACTCCGAGAAACAGCAGTTTTCATGCGTCACCGGAAAATGAGAATTCCGGTAACAGGAGAGATGAATCGATTTCCAGAATCAGTTCCGCTTCGTTTACAGATCGTAACGAGCGGAGTGTAACGTTCGCGAGTTGCAGATCTATGAACAGCATTCGCGAACAAGATCTGTTACCGCCGGAAAGCATTTCAGATCTCCGTTCAATCGCCGAACGCATGATCGCCGCCGGTTATTTCAGAGAGTGTGTTCAGGTGTACGGAAGCGTACGGAAATCCGTCGTTGACGGAAGCTTCAAGAAGCTCGGTGTTGAGAAACTCAGCATCGGCGATATTCAGCGGTTAGACTGGGAGGCGATGAACGCGAAAATTGGCCGGTGGATTCGAGCTGCGAAAGTGTGTATCAGAGTGTTGTTCGCTAGCGAGAAGAAGTTATGCAGACAGATCTTTGAAGATCTCGGATCAACAGCTGCAGATGATGCGTGTTTCATCGAAACGGTTAAAGCTCCGGCGAATCAGCTGTTCAATTTCGTTGAAGCGATTAGTATTAGCCGGAGATCGCCGGAGAAGCTGTTTAAGATCTTAGATTTGCACGATTCGTTACTCGATTTGTTGCCTGATATTGATGACGTGTTTGATTCGAAACCAGCCGAATCGATAAGAATTCAGGCGCCTGAGATACTCTCCAGGTTAGCTGAGGCTGCTAGAGGAATGTTATCGGAGTTCGAAAATGCAGTTCTTCGAGAACCTTCTAAGGTTCCTGTTCCAGGAGGTACTATTCATCCGTTAACTAGATATGTAATGAATTATATAAGTTTGATTTCCGATTACAAGCAAACATTAGGTGAAATAATAATATCTAGACCTACAACCGGATCTAGACACTGTGATGTAACCGCTCCCGAAATGGATTTTGATGAGCTCGATGAGCAACCGCCGTTGGCTCTCCATTTGATCTGGATAATCGCGATATTGCAGTTTAATTTAGAAGGCAAATCTAAGCACTATAAAGACAATTCTCTGGCTCATTTGTTTATTATGAATAATGTTCATTACATTGTTCAGAAGATCAAGGGGTCATTAGAGTTGAGGGAGATGATTGGTGACCAGTATTTAAGAACTCTCACCAGGATTTTCAGGCAGGCCGCCACGAATCATCAACGCGCGACGTGGATTGGCGTCCTGCACTGTTTGAGAGACCAAGGGTTACACTCGACTGGAAGCTTTTCGTCTGGTGTTTCAAAGAGTGCGTTGCGAGAGCGATTCAAGTCGTTCAATGCGATATTTGATGAAGTTCATAGGACACAAGCGTTATGGTTGGTACCCGATGAACAGCTTCGTGAGGAGTTAAGGATTTCGATACTGGAGAAACTAATCCCGGCTTATAGATCGTTTCTTGGGAGATTCAGGAATCATATATCGGATAATTATATAAAATACTATGTTGAAGATCTTGAGAATGGTGTCTTGGATTTGTTTGAAGGATTAGCAGTTTCTCAGCATTCTCGGAGAAGATCACAGTGAAGGGATGATCAGGTTACTACTGTAGGATAGCATTCTTTGATTAATTTTTGCTCACTTCTCCCTTGTTGTTTGTTCATCTATTTATTCAGATTTTTCTTTCTGATTGCCTTGTTAATCTACATGCATACTGATGATAACTTCATTTACACGTAACATAACTTGTTTTTCTCAACTTTATAATGTTACTTGCTTCTCGCATAAGTAATCCAGCATGCTGTTTTATGTGTCTTTCACTTTTTGTTTGGCACTGTTGCAAATCAATGATCATGTGAATTGTGATGCGGGTCTCACAATGATGGAACTAGAACATTACAACCCAAGGGTTACATAGTTTAACGTTATATAGGTTCTTACATGTTTTATAGTTACAAGTGCATCATTATTATACAAATATAATCATTTATGATAATACAGCATGTATAGTGTTTAGCATATAGTTTCTACTGGCACAAATCGATACACGAATCGCACAAATCACAACAACAATCAAGAAACTCAAGACAGGCAAGAGCGGTGCAAAGTTGCGCGATAGCAAGAGCACATTGATCGTTTTTGACCTGAGACCAAGTCTGCAACAAGCACCTCCAACAGCCCCAACTAGCCATGAACCCATAACACGATGTTGCAGCCTTCATCACCATTTTTATAGCTTCATTCAACTTTACATCTTCAATACCTGGAGGTAAATTTTCAGTCGTCGCCTTCAAGTTACCAAATCCAACACATATATTCCTCAAGCATATCGTCTTCTGGTTCATCGGTTTTGAACGCTTCTGCACAAATATTTACAGTTATTGAAGTTCAAAACATCATATCTTCGACTTATAGTTTGATAATTAGTTAGTTAACTCATCCTCAGCGTATACCTCATCTAGCAGAAGTGATTTTAGGGTCCGTTTTACTTTGCTGTTCTTAACTAGAATCATGCAGGTGTATTCGGAAGGAACTCCTCTTTGTAAGCTCATTTTTGCAATCTAAAATTGAGCTAATCAAAGTTAACATCGTCGGAGAGTTATATCCCGACCTTGTAAGATACCATGTCAAGAATCCAATGCGCAAAAATGAGGAGCACCTCATGGATCGTGTGGATACGTGGGTTGGGTAACATGTCAAAACCGATAATTTTATATACGTGTCAAATGGGCCAGATAGATTGAGCCAACTCACCATCACTATTTGTCAATTTTCTTATTTTGTATTATATAAATAATTAGTGTATATAATATGATAACAAAAAACTATATCACTTGTATTAAAATAAGAAGATTATTTCGTTTGCACAAACGAATTTAGGACAAATCATAATTCACACATGTTAGGCGATTGTTGGACCCGATTTTGGACTCATTTAACCTGTTTGACTCACTTGACCCGTTATCAGTTAAATCGGAGATCTAGAAAGAAGAACAAAACCTTCTTTTCCATATGTGTGTTTTGGTCTAACCAAGCATGTGCTGTGAGTATATCCACTTCCATCCTAGCACATACCTGGAAATGGAAACAAAATGTAACACCTCAAAATAATTGAACAATTATTGAACTTTATGTTGGTTTGGATTATAATGCAAAATATTTGAAAGGCTTAACTAAAAAGTATAAATAAGTGATTAAAATGCTCAAGTTATAACTTGTACCTTTTCCAAGTATGTGTCTGTTATCTTTCTCACTTTAACATCAATCACATAAGTACTTAGATCGGCTCGTAAACCTCTAGCTTTCACAAATTCAGGGAATTTCCCTTGGTATCGACCCGATACAATTAATGGGCTTCCAGATAACAAATCTGGAATACGAGACAGGTACAACTGCAAAAAATAAATAGATATAGTGTATCAAAAGGAGTTAAACTTAAGTAAGAAGACGTAAAACTGTAAAAGCCCCAATTTAAGTGAAAAAAAAGTTATAAATGCACCTCATATGATTCAAGATTTTCTAATGCATCAAGGGTTACATTTGCAAGCATAGGAGATAAAGCATTATCTAACAGGCGTTGCATGCGATCACCAACTAAATCTGTCACAAACAATATTGTATAAGCTCAGATCATGGGATTAACATAGTACTAAAACCATGGTAATTTGTTGAAAACTGACCCACATCCTGTGCAGCATCATAGTATCCCCTTCCAAGATATGCAAGCATTTGCAGGAAATAATAATTACAGTATGAACCTAGAAATGGAAAACTCACTTTTAAAACAAAAAAAAAAGTGTATACACAGATATTTGCAGATAATATTAACTAAAAGATTTTTATGACTTGACCTATGCCAAATGTGCAAATTCTGGGAGAATTCATGCCTCCGTCCACGAGGCTGCATTTGATCATATTACAAATATCTCTTTCGTCTTCAACGGTGCCATCAGTAATGAGAAAGATAAGAGGAACAGATTCACTAGTTTTACCAACCATGTCAATTGCCTGAATATTAATCAAGATCACCAAAACATTAATCTTGCAGATTTATACACACGTTAAAAGTGAGTGTATGACCATAATCAGAAGTAGGTTTTGTTTATACAAACATTATAACCTGATTAAAACTGTAACACACTGGACATATCCCAAATAGGCCGTGGACAAAAGAGATGTTGGGTTCATAAGATATGTCGCTAGGGGTGGCAATTGAACCTGAACCCGACACATTTGGGACGTTTTTGGGGTTGGTTAATCGGGTACGGGACTAGTTTTTTTTTCCGGGTTGGGATTTGGCGACATACCCGTTTACTCAACCCGATTACCCGATAAAGTGTACCCATTTACCTGATTGTATACCCAATATAATTTCTTTTATATTTTTCAAATATGTATATATATGGTACATCCATTTTTTAATACATATAGGTATCTTATTTTGTACACCTTGTAGTTATTTTATATTTATTTTTATAGTGATAGTGCCAAATGTAACTGATTAGTAGTTACCCGATGGGTTTTGGGTCGGGTATATCCAACGGGTATTTTTTTAAATTAACGGGGTTACCCGAAACCCACAGGTATACCCTATACCCAATGGGTATCTACCCACTAGAAACCCGACGGGTTTTGATACGGGTTTAGGACAAGCTTATCTAATCGAGTTTGGGTATGGTATTACCAAAACCCGTCCCATTGCCATCCCTAATGTTGCAAATGACGCACAACCAATGCGTTTTGGGGGCATTGGTTATGGATGATACAATAAGTCCACAGTTAAGCGTGCTTGGTGAGGGTAAACCGAAGATGGGCTCTTAGTGGGCAAAACGGACAAATTATTGTTTGGTATGTGGGACTTGATGTTTAGAAAAATCTAATCTTTTTCTAAACAATATAATCAAGCAAACAAAATTGGGACTTTGGTTTGTAACTTGAGTACCTGTTTTAATGGGGACATAAGGTTAGTACCTCCTTTAGCAACCAAGTTGTCCCACATCCATTCAGTTGCATTTGTGATTGTTTCTTCTGTTGCCAACTCTAATGAAGATGAAAACGATTGAATATCTCCATTGAACGCGATGATATTAAACAAATCTCCATGGTTAAGCTTTGAGAGGGAAGCTGTGATCGCGTATTTTGATTGCTCAAGAGGGGCATCGCGCATGCTCCCACTTATGTCTAGTAAAAATATCATTTCCTTTTTGTAAACCTATTACATTTGATCATAAACAATCATATTGATCGCAAATCATGATTGTGTACGAGAATTATCATGAGTTAATGATGTCCTAAAGTTTATAACTGACCTTGTTATCTTTGTTAGTCCTGGGAAAAAGATAAAAGCAAAACATGTCTCTTTGATCGGAATCATATAGAGATGGTCGCTGCAGGAGCAGGCCACCTATGATCTCATTCGAGCATACCTCCATGGATGTAAGCAAAGTCGTTAGATTTATTCCAGGTGGAAGTTTTGACATATTTACTTATGTATGGGTCGGTTTTGGATGTGTTTCAAATGGGCTAAACAATAAATTAACTAAAAACGAAGGAACTGGTCAAATGGGTCAAGAAAGTCATCAAAGTTAATGTATGAGTCGATTTTGGTTGTGTTTTATCAAAAATGGTTTGCGGGCCCGTACAAGAAAAGGACATAAGATCGAAGGTCTTACAGAATAAGCAAAATAGAAGTCTTGAGTGGACCATTTAAGAACTTCAGCCTCATATAATAAGCTTGCTTCCCCAGCTTGTTGTTGCACCTCCTTACAAATGATAAAAAGAGATGTTTAAAATTACGAGATTTTTTTTTTATTTTCAAATTATTTATAACGTCATCCAGTTATTGAAACTTGCCCGACCAATGAAGTTGCCGGTTCGGTGACAGGTCTGGTTATGAAAACATTGATATGGGTAACGCACTTTGCACATACATAAACGTTCAAATTAACTTTCAAAAACTTTTAACTTACTCTATAGTTAAAATTAACCAGTTTTTAGCATTTAGCCGGTGAAAAATAAAGGATGCTACTGAAGCGACACCACCCTTGTTAGTGTACAACAACCTACCTGTCACATCATATGAACTGTATGGGTCATACAAGACGCAAAATGTCATGCATGCCATATGAGTTTGTCAACGATCACATCAGTCATTTCTTTATCAGTCAAATCAACATGATTTGGCCTATAGTCCCTCATATGACCCATATGACTATTTTTTGTTGTATCATATGGCATGTATGACACGTAAGTGGTGTCTGGATAATGTTTCATTGGTGTTTGTATAGCAGCGGCCAAAATAAATCAACATGGGCAAAGTTACCGACATGTCAACTATCACATCTCTTTGATCACGTAACAAAAGTGTGTTACCCTAAATAGATATAAGAACTAAAATAAATGGCAAATTGGATTTTGATAATCCGAACCGGCTCTTTTTGGCCGATAATAATCACAACTCAGTTAATTACCCACAATAATCCGAACTCTTCCATTTTGTTTGTAAAATAGTCCGCCGTTAAAAAAAAACATAACAGAGTTAAGTTTTTTCCAAATTACAAACTGATGTTTTTGGGCTTTTGAAAAAGAGCCAGTTCGGATAATTAAAATCCAATTTGCCAAAATAAATACATGAATTAAACTTATTTAAAATAATTACATACCTTCAAGGGATGGCTTGCAAATCCACATGTAATCACAGTCTCAGTACCAGAGTTCACATTTAGCGACACTTTTTCTATTTTTGTAATCGTCTTGTCCACAGGTAAAACATATGAGGGGAAAGTGAATGGCACACTGAGGCAGAATTCATCACCTTCATATAAAAGTTTTTGTGACCATCTAACTTTAACATGGATAATCGATCCACCCTCGACCTGATGGAGCAAGTAAATATATATTGTCACGCTTAATTGAATGAATGTTCCCACTTATAAACGTGTAAGACATTTGTTTACACGTTTATGAGTGGGAACAAAGCAGAATAAAGTGTTTACAAGTTGCATACTTGTCGTGTGACAATGCAACGAAGTTTAGGTGAACCTGGGGAATTTTTAAGGTGTATGTGTTGCGTTTCATCATGAACCCGTCTTTTGCCTTGGTTACTCGATCTGAATCTTTTTCATCGTTCGGTGGAGTAATCAATTTGGTGAAATATGATCTCTTGGTGGTCTCAACATTAATGTCTAGAAGTGAACCCTGTTAACCAAACCATAATTCTTTTTAGTGCTTAATTAGGAAACTTTCATACTTTAGGACACATGAAATTGCTCCAAATAGTAATAGCACATATGTCTTGCAAAATGAAAACCGGTAATCTTTTAACACAAAAGATATGTGGGCTTAGGGCTGTAAACGAACCGAACGAACACGAACAAGGCATTGTTCGTGTTCGTTCGTTAAGGAAATAAATGTGTTCACGAATGGTTCATTAACACTTACCGAACGAGATTTTATGTTCGTGTTCGTTCATTAAGGAAATGAGCGTGTTCGCGAACGGTTCACGAACACAAACGAACACAAATAAATTTGGCGAACGTGACGAAGGATAAAGATAGATGGCCCAGAGAGTAGCACTCGAACTTGAACCCCCTATTGTGGAACGAAGGTCGATTGTATTCGTGGATGTAAATAATGAGAAATGAAAAGGAAATGATCCATAAACAAAGTGAAAGTGGGTTTCCTAGTTTAATTGTTAGGAAAATAAAATAAATAAAAGTTTAATAATATAAAAAGTACAAATAAAATATAAGAAAGTACAAAGATCTTCAATTAAAACACAAACATACGAACATAAACGAACGCAAATCAACGAATGTTCACGAACACGTTCACGAACACCTTACCGAACGTTCACGAACACAATCGAACGAACGAGACCTCTGTTCATGTTCGTTCATTTAACTAATCGAACGAAATTTCTTGTTCATGTTAACGAACATAAACGAACTTCCCGCCGAACGGTTCATGAACTGTTCGCTGAACGTTCGGTTCGTTTACAGCCCTATGTGGGCTAGATGAATGAATGTAAACCGGTTTACATGTGTGTTTTTTTACTTCATGTTTGTGGATGACAAACACCAATGCCACTTGACCACAATGCGATTCAAAAATTAATATACCTTCTCTCCCATGGGGATCGCGATACGGCAATCGCAGCAAGCGCTTGCCGTAACGCAATGCACGCGCCAAGTGCCTGCAACCTCAACAAACGCCGTGTCCAAATAACATTCCACATTCATCGAAATCCGATGCATATAAAGCGGAATCAACGCGGGTGGGTTACATCGGCCGTACACATGCGGCTGGTAGCTCCGAATATCCGGGTTATCTACAACATCAGGGTCACTAATCATGGCATATACCACTGGAGCTGTTGGTTGATGCTTATTATCTGGCAACCGGAATGATGAGGTGGATGAAGTTGAAGACTGTGATTGTAAGGTTCGACACTTTGTCATTATGTTTGGTTTTGGAGCATGGTCTTTTCCGTAGTATATACGTTGGGATAGCCTGAGTCCCATATCAACTGATTTTGAGAACTCGTTGACTGTCGTCATTTTTTAAATCAGCAAGTTTTTTGGGTGTGACCTTTGTTTGCAGCTTGGTTTGTTAGAATACAAAGGCTGGTTGTAACCCCAAATGGATTTATATACTTTTTGAACTTGTGTTGATATAATATGTGTTTATTAATAATAATTAATTAAGGGAAAATTACCAAAATGTCACTTGACCAATCAAAATTACCAAAATGTCACCCTCCTGCGTCTATGGACGGACTCCTGCGACATGGGATGCGTCCATCTGTCAACTTGAAGAGTCCATGAATGAGGAGCTTACACGTGTCCGACAAAGGTGATGCGTCGATGGCGGACTCCTCCCATGTACTTGGCAGACTCCTCCCATGTACTTGGCCGACTCCTCTCATGTACTTGGCGGACTCTTCCCATTGTACTTGGCAGACTCTTCCCATGTACTTGACAGTCTCCTCCCATTGGCTCGGCTAACTCTTCCCAACGGCTTGGCGGACTCCTCATATTTTGGCTGACTCCTCCCATTGCTCGGCTGACTCCCCACATTTCTTTTTAATTTTATCAAATATTTATATCTATTTAATATAACATTATTATAACATAAAACATTAGAACATAACTTAAAAAAATAGAAATATAACATAAAAATTACAACATAACTGAAACATTACAACATAACTTAAATATTACAACCTAAAAACGTGACATAGCATGTTATTTAAAAAAAAGAAGACACTCAAATATAATTTTTAACGACAGTATTTCAAGGTAAATTTTACATCAATCAACTCGTATTCTCGTTCTAATCAAAAGCCCTAAAACTCCGTTAAGCTATTTTTAACGCAGACTATTATCAGCCAAAAGTGGACCAGTTCGGATTATTATCGACATATAACTGAGATGCGATTATTATCGGCCAAATTGAGAAAATTTGATTATTTAAATTCAATTTGCCATATAATTACACCTCTTGAACACCTTTTGGTGTTAGAAGTTTTGAAAAATTATATTTAAGTGTCTTCTTTTTTTTAATAACATGCTATGTCACGTTTTTAGGTTGTAATATTTAAGTTATGTTGTAATGTTTCATATTATATTTCTAATTTTTAAGTTATGTTCTAATGTTTTATGTTATAAGGTTATATTAAATAGATATAAATATTTGATAGAACTAAAAAGAAATGTGAGGAGTCAGCCGAGCAATGGAAGGAGTCAACCAAAATATGAGGAGTCCGCCAAGCCGTTGGGAAGAGTCAGCCGAGCCAATGGGAGGAGTCTGCCAAGTATATGGGAGGAGTCTGCCAAGTATATGGGACGAGTCTGCCAAGTACATGGGATGAGTCTGCCAAGTACAATGGGAGGAGTCTGCCAAGTACATGGGAGGAGTCTGCCAAGTACAATGGGAAGAGTCGGCCGTCGACGCATCTGTTGATCAGTTCTGAATAAACTTAATGGAAAACATGAAACACATACCTGTTATTGTGTTCAAAGCAGTGGAGAATCCAGTCAGAGAACCAGCCATAGTGTTCGACATGCTTGTCAAGTTGATTCGGTTCCTCCTTAGGGTGTAAAGTAATGATGGTGATGAAAACCGAAATTAGGGTTGAATTCGGTTGAGGGAGAGAGGACGAATTATGATGTTAATGAGGGTTGTGATTGTGTAAAGTGTGTAACCCTTTAACTCTCTAATAAGCCCCTTATTTATACACCCAAGAGGAAACCTAATTAGTTAATAAGGGTAATATGGTCCATCAACAATTACCAACTAATTATAATAGGTTATTAATATATTTTGATCTAATATAATATAAATGATTATATAGGCTACAAGATTAAATACTAAATAAATAATATTTAATCTAACATTCTCCCACTTAGCCAAGTAATCATTTATCATGAGTATTAGGTAAGCCTGGCCAGGAGTTAACACTCATTTTAGCCTTAAACCAAGAACTATAGAAGAGAAATACAGCCGTTGAATCATCATTCGACTCAGGACCCCCATTAGTCATACTATAGCCTCAATTTAAAACCTAACAGTTACGATCAAAATATGCAGCCCTTTAGCGTCTGATTTGTATTTATATTTTTCTATATGTCATTACACCGGCAGAACATATGTTAGAGACATACAAAATCAAACTGAGGAAATTTTATTAATTAAAACATAAGCTAGTACAATATGCCATTAAACAAGGTCTTTAATAAGTCCCATATTCGATACATGTTCTTCGAAAACTTTAGGTGGGAGACCTTTAGTCATCGGATCCGCTAGCATATCTTTAGTACTAATATACTCAATACAAAGATTATTTTCCTCAACTCGTTCACGTACGAACAAGTACTTCGTATCAAGATATAAACCAGCTCCAGTCGAACTGTTACTGTTCGAGAAACTAACGGCAGCTGAATTATCACAGTAAAGCTTCAATGGTCTAGAAATGGAATTAACAATTTTGAGTCCAGTAATCAGATTTCTAAGCAACATTCCATGACAGGTTGCGTTGTAAACAGCAATGTACTCTGCCATCATTGTGGAAGTTGTAGTTAACTATTGTTTATGACTCTTCCATGAGATAGGTCCGCCTGCTAACATAAAGATGTAGCCCGAAGTGGATTTCTTGTCATCTTTGCATTTGGCAAAGTCAGAATCAGAATAACCTACCACTTCTAAGTGATCACTTCTTCTATAAGTCAGTTTATAGTCTTTCGTCCCTTGCAGATATCTGAGGACCTTCTTAGCTGCTTTCCAGTGATCTAGGCCAGGATTAGTCTGATAACGACCTAGCATTCCAACAATGTAAGCGATATCTGGGCGAGTACAGACTTGAGCATACATCAGGCTCCCGACTACTGACGCGTAAGGTATCTGGCTCATTTGCTCCTTTTCAACCTCTGTTGTCGGACACTGGAATGAACCGAAAACATCTCCCTTAACTACTGGAGCGACGGAGGGTTTGCACTGTTGCATGTTATAACGTGTAAGGACACGATCTATGTAAGTCTTTTGAGACAATCCTAAGATCCCTTTGTGTCTATCTCGGTGAATTTCGATGCCAATGACGTAAGAAGCATCTCCGAGATCCTTCATGTCGAAGTTATGCGAGAGTAAACGCTACGTAAAGGACAAGTATAGTAAAGTTACTCCCACTCATCTTGAGGTAGGTGCATTGATCCACTTGATTCTTCATAAAACCTTGCCTCTTCATGACTTCATCAAACTTTAGGTACCATTGACGTGATGCTTGTTTTAACCCATAAATGGATTTCTTCAACTTACAGACTAGATGCTCCTGACCTTCAGGTTTAAAGCCTTCAGGTTGTTTCATGTAAACATCTTCGTCTAAGTCTCCGTTAAGGAAAGCAGTTTTGACGTCCATCTGATGCAGCTCTAAATCAAAATGAGCTACTAGGGCCATGACGATCCTTAATGAATCTTTACGAGAGACAGGTGAAAACGTCTCTTGATAATCAATTCCCTCTTTCTGAGTGTAGCCCTTTGCAACCAATCTCGCTTTGTAGCGTTCAACGTTCCCATTCGGATCCAGTTTTGTTTTGAACACCCATTTACAACCTACAGGTTTGGCACCATTGGGTAATTCGACTAAATCCCAAACGTCATTTTTCTTCATGGATTCAAGCTCATCATTCATTGCTTTGTTCCATTCAGAAGACTGATCACTGCTAATGGCTTCATTATAAGAGATAGGATCATTGAGCTTTCCAGCATCCATTTCAGTCAGGTAGGTAACATAATCATCCCAATTAGTAGGCCTTCTTTGCCTAGATGACCTCCTGAGTTGATTATCGGGTTCAGCGTTGTCTTGGTTTTGAGCGTTTGATGTGCCTTCGTTATGAGGTATAATGGGTTCTGATTGTGGAGGTGGAAATTGTGCAGTGGCTTCAGGTACAGTTGCATGGGGTACAAGAGGAGTAAACGGAGTAATGATAAGCGACGAGTCTCTCCCCCCCGCGTCTTGTACTTCTTGCAATTCTTCGTAAGGGTTGGTACTGCTCCCACTGACCTTGAAATCCTCCAAGAACGCAGCACGCTTGGTTTCAACAATACGGGTGACATGGGAAGGACAATAGAAACGATAACCCTTCGAGTGATCAGGATACCCAATAAAGAAGCAGGTAACTGTTTTAGGGTCAAGTTTCCTTAGGAAAGGATTGTAAAGTTTTGCTTCAGCAATGCAGCCCCATACTTTCATATATTTAAGACTCGGTTTCCTTCCTGTCCAAAGTTCATAAGGAGTTTTAGGGACAGACTTAGAAGGAACTCTATTGAGTATATGAACAGCTGCTTTTAACGCTTCAGTCCAGAGGAATAATGGTAAATTGGTATTGGCTAACATACTGCGCACCATGTTCATAAGGGTACGATTTCTTCGTTCAGCGACACCATTCTGCTGAGGTGTACCAGGCATGGTGTATTGGTTCACAATCCCCTGGCCCTTACAAAACTCATAAAATGGACCAGGAGCTTGACCCACATCAGTATGTCTGCCATAATATTCACCGCCTCTGTCTGATCTCACAACTTTAATCTGACGATCTAATTGCTTTTCAACTTCAGCTTTATAATCTTTAAAAGTTGTTAGAGATTCAGATTTTTCCTTTATAAGATACAAGTACATGTAACGAGAATAATCATCAATGAATGTGATAAATGAAGTATGTCCTGTTATACCAGCAATTTGATAAGGACCACTAATGTCAGTGTGAATGAGTTCTAATAAATTAGAGCTCCTAGTGGCTCCTTTCTTATTTGCTAATGTCATTTTGCCTTTGAGACATTTGACACATGTTCCAAAATCGGTGAAATCGAGAGGAGGTAAGACTTCATCCTTTACGAGACGATTTAATCGTTCTCTTGAGATGTGGCCTAAACGTTGATGCCACAACATAGATGAAGTCTCTAAGTCTCGAATTTGTTTCTTTTCTATCTTTGTGAGTGATTCATTAATATTATATGACAACAAAGATTTAGAAAAATTATCATCTAGTTCTAATCTATAGAGACCACCATCCAGAATGCCAGTACCATAAACAACGGAATCATAGAGAATAGAAAGTTTGCGATGACCATGGGAAACAACAAAACCGTCCATGTCTAACTTTGGTCCTGATACAAGGTTCCGAGTTACCTCAGGAACATATAAGGTATCATAAAGTTTAATACATAAACCAGTTTTCAAAAATAATTGTAATGTTCCTATGGCCTTCACTTCTAATTCCCGATCATCTCCAACTTTAAGTGTTCTTTGGTTTCTTCCCAGCTTCCGGATTGTAAGGAATCCCTGAAGTGAATTGGTAACATGTACCATAGAACCAGAGTCAAACCACCAAGAATTAGCAGGAACATTTAAATTAAAGGACTCAAGTATCATGAAAAAATCGTTACCTTTCTTAGCCAGCCACTCCTTGAAGTCAGGGCATTCCTTTTGCTTATGTCCTGTTTTCTTACAGAACTTGCAGTAGGGTTTGCCTAAGGAGTTCTTAGAGCTGGAAGGTGCACTTGTATTAGGATTTGGATTTGGCTTGTGAACCTTAGAAGCATCCTTTCTTGGATAATTGTTCTTCCTCTTCTTTGAGCTGGAGGTGGTGAAGTTAGCAACATCAGTATGGCGATCCATCTTCATACGCTCTTCCTCCTGCACGCACATAGCGATCAGCTCACTCATCGTCCATTTGTCCTTCTGAGTGTTGTAATTGATCTTGAATGCTTCATAGGACGAAGGAAGCGAAGTGATGATGAAGTGAACAAGAAAACCATCACTGATCTCCATCTCTAGGCCCTTCAACTTATTGGCCATGTCATGCATCATCATGATGTGTTCGCGAATGCCGCTCCTCCCATCATACTTAGTCGTCACCAGCTTGAGGATAAGAGTGCTAGCGTGTGCTTTTGATGTTCCCTTGAATTGATCCTCCACAGAAGCCAATTAGGTTTTAGCATCGTCAGAATCAGGAATAGCTCCTCTAATTGAGTGATGAATGGACTGCTTCATGAACATGAGAGACATGCGGTTACTTCTAGTCCACTTATCATGAAGTAACTGCTGAGGAGCAGTACTCTGTGGAGTAAGGTCCGCTGGCTTATCCTCTCTTAGAGCATAATCAAAGTCCAGCACTCCAAGTGTAAGCATGAGGGCATCCTTCCATGCAGCATAGTTATCACCAGTCAAAGGTGGAATCCCTTGATTGGGTGCTGATAGTGGAAATAAGATGAGCAAGTTATGATACAAAGAAAGAAGTCTTAATGTGATCTAAGGGCATGTTATACTAAGGCAGGCATAAGTAATGACCATTATAATTATGAAGCTGTGATAATGTCTATTACTAACATCAAAATAATAGACTTAGGAAAATTCTATTTAAATGAAGACAAATCAGCTTTGGCCAGAAGTGTAATCATTTAAATATGTGTGCAAAGTAATTGTGACAAATCAGCTTTGGCCAGAAATGAGACAATCACTTTAATTATGCACTTGTCAAGTCATGCTAAACATAAATGAATTAAATCAGCTTTGGCCAGAATTAAGACATTTCAGGTTTGTAATGCATACTTAACATAGCTTTTATAATACTTGAACAATAAATAGATGTATTAAATCAGCTTTGGCCAGAATTAATACATCAGAAGCTCATTCAAGTTAAGCTATTTTGGTTTTGTAAAAATTATCTGATTCTGATAAATTAATTAAGTAAGTGTTAACAAAACCAAGTATTTAATAGCAAACCACCTGTTCACATTAAACAGCTTAGAATTATGAGATTTCGAATCTTATGCGATCAGTTATGCTTGTGCGATTGCTAATGCCTTGTGCGATCATTAGGCCCAAAACTTGTGCGATGTAAATAAAGCCCAAGTCTTGTGCGATCAATTAGGCCCAATAACTTGTGCGATCATGTAAGGCCCAATAACTTGTGCGATCATGTAAGGCCCAAGTCTTGTGCGATCCATAAGTTATTGTGCGATTTATGCAGCCTTGTGCGATCCACAAGACTTGTGCGATTCACAAGTCTTGTGCGATTTTCCCTTGTGCGATCAGACACCTTTTTTTTTTTTTTTTTTTTCTGATCTTGTGTGAAATGTCTTGTGCGACCAGATCTAAACTGATCTGATCTTGTGCGACAAAAGGGAAAAATTTTGTGCGATTATGATTTCGAAACCTCTCATTAAGGCTGTTATTGTGATAATAGAAACTCGAAATTTAAGGGATTTTTTTTTGGGATAATGTTTCCTATTTTATTTTGATCTAAACTTATCACAATATTTCGAAAATTAATAACTGATTATCTATTAACAGTTTTTCGAAATTTCTAATAGATAAAATTAAGATCAAAAACATTAAAAAACACCCATCAATCCATATTAGATTCCAAAATAATGAAATTTTCGAGTTTTTATTTAGAACAGTTGATGAACCCTAAGAAAAATAAGAACATAATCTGGAAATCCGAAACCTGATTTTAATGGTTTTGTAATGGATTTCGTGATAATAAGTTTAACCTTTATGATTCCGAGTCAATTATTCAAATAACAGTTTCCGAAAACAGGGATTTCGGCCACAATGAAACCCGAAAACAGTCTTGGTTTTAATGCTTTAAAACTTCCGTTTTCCAGATTATTTGATCCGAGAATAATGGATACGAAAAACAGAACTGATTTATCAACATATGCTCTGATACCACATGTTGATCAGTTCTGAATAAACTTAATGGAAAACATGAAACACATACCTGTTATTGTGTTCAAAGCAGTGGAGAATCCAGTCAGAGAACCAGCCATAGTGTTCGACATGCTTGTCAAGTTGATTCGGTTCCTCCTTAGGGTGTAAAGTAATGATGGTGATGAAAACCGAAATTAGGGTTGAATTCGGTTGAGGGAGAGAGGACGAATTATGATGTTAATGAGGGTTGTGATTGTGTAAAGTGTGTAACCCTTTAACTCTCTAATAAGCCCCTTATTTATACACCCAAGAGGAAACCTAATTAGTTAATAAGGGTAATATGGTCCATCAACAATTACCAACTAATTATAATAGGTTATTAATATATTTTGATCTAATATAATATAAATGATTATATAGGCTACAAGATTAAATACTAAATAAATAATATTTAATCTAACAGCATCACCTTTATCGGACACGTGTAACCTCCTCATTCATGGACTCTTCAAGTTGACAGACGGACGCATCACATGTCGCAGGAGTCCGTCCATGGACGCAGGAGGGTAACAATTTGGTAATTTTGGTTGGGCAAGTAACATTTTGGTAATTTTCTCATTAGTTAATGGGTCCATATATTCTTACACCCGATCTTCTATTTTGACATTCTTGATACGTCTTCTATTGACCGATACGACACATATTACTTTTTATATTTCTCATTCCAGACAACGTTGTGCTAATATGCCAATCAGTCACACGTATATGCCATGTATAGGGCCTATGCGTGGTGTATATTGATGACTGATTAACATGTGTGTACGATGTTGTTTGGCATTGGGAATTCAAATTTAAAAAGTGATACGACTCGTATTGGCCAATGTTCATTCGATTCCAACTTCAACGTCCACCATGATTCCAACTGACGATTAACCTAATACACCTCGTAGAGGCCCTCCGACGATTCATCGCCAGTCTCAATGTCCATCCATCATCCACCTTTCATCCACATCCTCATACGATTCCAATTTCAACGTGCACCATGACAATCATACGATTCATTCATCAGTGATGGCGTATAGGATGCCAACTATTTCTTTGACTAATATTCTAACTAGTCATGCGTGCCTGAAAGCAATCCGGTATAACATTTATTAACTTATTTGTTGCTTTGTTTATCAAATACTTATCATATCGTTGTTTGAGGAGGGGCCTAACATTCATTCTTCTTACGAGACAGGGGTCCTTACTCGACATGGGGAGAAGGCCGTGTCCGGCGTTTGTTCTCACCACAAGATACTATTTCCAGATTTGAACGAGCCTGTCCCTAACGATGAACCCTCTTACCCGACACAACAAGCCTATTCAGACTACGTATACAAGGATTAAGCTTTATATGCACAACAACCCTATCCGGAATATGGATACAGGGGTGAGTCATTTTACTTACAACAAGACTATCCGGACCACAGATACGGGAGTGAACGGTCATACGTACAACAAAACCATGATTAGCAATCCCCTAAGCCCTAACCCTAAAGTTTCGTATGAAACTAACGAGGTATGACATTCATTTTGTTACGTTGTTTTCGATAAATGTAAGTTAACCATACCATTGTTTCAGGATTTCATGTCCCTACAACAACCGAAGGATTTGGCATAAAGAAGGGCACGCGAGAATGGTTACGTCATTGTGACCTGACGAATGGGGGTACGAATTGAATGCGACCGTGGTGGTTAGCACCAGACTACAACCACCATAAGAAGCACCGACAAAAAAATTGGTTGCCTTTTTCTACTTATAGGGTTGTGCGACGCAACGCATGACATTTGAAAATTAGACGTGTGGCATCCGGAACATAACCACGAACCTGATGAGCATCTGGAAGGCCACGCGTTTACTAGAAGACTTTCTCCGAACGAATACAAGTTGGTGGAGCAGCTGAAAACACAAAACATGGAGCCACTCAACATTTATCAAACTGTAAGGAAACAAAACCCCAAGAGCGTGTGTGTTCCAACAAACATACAAAATGCGATGCAGAACATTAAAACCGCAAAGAAAGTTGTTACGACTCCCATGCAAGTATTGGAAACTTGCTTTCTTCTAGACATTACGTTTATTACACTCGGGAGGATTCCTCCAAAGATGTTGTATCAGGGATTATCTTTGTCCATCCCTTATCGTATAAAATGTGGCATGCATTCTAGCATGTACTACTAATGATCGATACTTACTACTTCAAAAGGTTTTATAAAAAAACATATTATTTTTAGAAAGACTAGTATAGGTCTACAAAATTTTAGGCTATATGGTGTGGTCATAACCCTCAAGACCACTATTACCCTCTATGTCAGTACCATGTCACCCCATTCTCATCCACCATGCTATATGGTTGTTGTCATAATCCAAACCAGCATCCCCATTTTTTTTAAATTTATTTTGTGTAAAATATATTTAACTAATTAAGGAAAGGGAGGTGCATTGTTGCCATGGTTTAATCCATGTGAACCATGGTGGCTCCCTGGGTGGGGGGGGGGGGGGTAATCCATGAGTCCCATGCCCCCGCATACCCCTTAGCCTTATTATTTTATCTTACATGGGTCATTTCAGAATCTTAAAGAACAATTAACTTTTAGTATTAAATTTTATGTCAAGTTACTTATTTTAGTTTAAGTCGTCAAGGGACATTTAGGTGATTATGGGCTGTTTAGCAACTTTTGAATGCTTAAATGCTGAATTAGTAGGAGGTCTGAACCATTAAGTGTTGAATCAGTAAGAGGTCTGAACCATTTAGAGCCAGTATAATGCTTAACCGTTCAGAGGTAAATGTTTGACCAATTCAGATTAGAGGTCTTAACCATTGAGGCTTAGTATTATGTTTAACCATTCGGAAGCAAATATCTAAACCATTCAGACATCTGCTCGTGAAACAAACAACCCGAACCATTAAGGGGTTGTTTGTTTGACTCTTAATGAGCCTCTTAATGATTCAGATCTCTTACTGGTTCAACACTAAATGGTTCAGACTGTTTGTTTCGTGAGCAGATGTCTGAATGGCTCAGACATTTGCCTCTGAATGGTTAAGCATTATACTGAGTCTGACTGGTTAAGACCTCTAATCTGAATTAGTCAGACATTTGCCTCTGAATGGTTAAGCATTATAATGGCTCTTAATGGTGCAGACCTTTTACTGGTTCAGTACTTAATGGTTCAGACATGTTACTGGGTTAGCACTTAACTATTCAGAAGTTGCCAAACAGTCCTTAAATGTTGAACCAGTAAGAAAAAGTCTGAACCATTAAGAGACTCATTAAAAAACTAAACAAACAACACATAACTGGGTGCAAATTTTGGTTTATTTATCTTTAAAAAAATGGCTCTTAAAAGCTTACATTACTTTAAAATTAAGAATATATATATATATATATATTACCATTTTAAAAGTTCAAAAGCATTTAATAATATTCATATGATAGGATATTTTAGTTATTTTTGCTCAAAATTCATCACATGTGGTTACTAACTATGCTTTCCATAAGTACCTAATAAAAGACATGAGATTCGGCTTGGTGTATTTTTGCTTAAATTAACATGAACTCATATAATGTGTATATGAGTTAATCCGACCGTTAATTGGAATGACAAGTTTGCCGGTAAAATGAAACTTCCTAATACCGAGTCCGCTTTTAGCTGTGCTTGTTTAAACTAAATGGTTACGATTCGTTCATGTACACTACACAATAGTTGTTATCATCGATATGTGGTTTACGGGTATGCTATACGAGAACATGACATTTATTCCGAACCAAATTTGGTGTTGTATTGAGATAAGAATCATTGAATACGTTTGGTGACATGATCATGTAGAAGAAGGAACAAGGAAAATTAATGTTATAAGAAGGATAGGTGTCATTTGGTTTGTTATTGAAAATGACTTAGGATGATATATGATGAGGAACACAATTGAGTTGTTATTTTATTTTAATTATGATTCATAAAGTATGAGTTGATATTCTTGTCACATTTTTTTGTATCATTTTCTTTTCCCATAGTTATACCTTATGATATCATATTACACACTATACATATTGTTAAATTTCGTTTCATTAAGCTATTCTTAATTACTTGAATTTACTTAACCACAAAAACAAAATAAGAAAAAAATTGATACGAGTTTAGAAGCTTAAAGTGCATGCTTGTTTAAGGCTACCTTAATCTTTGGGACTGAAGAAACACAGAACTAATTAAGGGAATAATCAGTTTGGTTTATGTTCCTACCATAATGGTTAATCTTCTGTGGTTTCCTGAGCTCCTTAATGACTGGGTTATCTGCAAAACAGAACACCGTTACTCGTTAAGAGGGGAATGTGGGGGTTTCCCTCTTAACCGGGCTCCGGCGTGAGAATAAGCGACTGCTTTGGGGAGATAATTAAGCATTAAGTGTGAGAGTAGAGGGAATGGAATGTTTAACCTGTGAAGTGAGGTCTCTATTTATAGCCGGAGAGGTGTAAGAGGATGTGGGCTGATGGGCCTTGGGCCGGAAGGCGACAACACGGAGGATATGCTCCTTGCCTCACTGGTGTCGACCGTTAGTGGCTTCTAGGAGCTTTCTGGAGCTGGCGCAATGTGATTGGAGCCACGTGTCACTGTTGTCGGCCTGGCCGCCCTTCTGCCATTAGCAGGTAAGTGGAGATCGTGGGGCAGTTGTCTCTGCCTTATGATTGGTGCCATGTAGGCGTCCTTAAGTATTTTTTGTCTCCTGCATGTCAGAGGATCGTGGAGCACGATTGAGCAGAGCCAGGAGGACGTTGATTGGCTCTTTTCTTCTGCGACTTGTACCTTGTGTACTATTTGGAACAGCCTTGAGCTGCTTCCCTGTGCCAGTCTTGCTGGGCACGTAACTAACTCGCGCGGGGTTTAGGTGACTGAGTGCTCTTTTGGTATGGTAAGTGTTGCTACTGGAGCTTCTTATTGTCTAGGTCTCGCGCGACGTAAATAGAATATGGTGTAGCTCGCGCGAGGCTAATGATAGGAAGTTTGTTGAATAAGGAGTATGGTCCCGCGCGCAACCTTGATGGAGGTTTGCGCGGCTTTTTTGGGACCATACCCCTTCAAGTCCCCCCAGTCCAGTGCTGCACCATGCGCGGGGCAAGTGGTTGGAGCTCTGGACTTAGAAAAAATAAAAGTTGTGGAAAGTGCTTCTTTGGCTTTGGTAGACGGGGCGCGTGTAACCTCTTATTGGTTACTACGGCGCGACTACTAGGTTTGATTTCAGATGGGGTATTGCCTTTGGGTGTAGGCGCGCAGGGTTATCAAGTCATTGTTAAAACTGCGCGACCCTAGTAGCTTTTGCATGAGGTCTGTAGTAATATTTGGCGGGAAAACCTTCGAAATTTGAATTCTGACAAGTTGGTGAGAAACGTCGTTGATGGTGACGTTTGAGTTGACCAGTTACACGGTTGTCATCAAGTTGTCTCTGACGGTTGGTCATTCCGTCAGGAGAGTGAGCTCCACGCGCGCGTGGTAACCGTCACTCCGGGATTCTCGCCTTACGTGTCGTCCTCTGATTGGTCACGTGCGCGGCGATCCCGACACGTTTACTCATCGCATTAAATGCGATGGGTATATATATCCGATGAGTCGGAGAGAAGAAACCACTTCTCCTCTTCTGTTGCACTCTTTTCCCTATTTTGCTCTCAAATTTCTTTGAATCTTCAAGAGTTTGAAGAACATCATAGCAGATCTTCAAGTCTGTTTCCAGAATATTCAAGGCTTCTTTGTCGATTATCAATGGCTGAAGAACATCACGAAGATAGTCCCGGAGAAGAAGGCCCTGTTCCCGTTCTCCGGTGGGATTTAGGGTTGTTTGAGCAGATCGTTCGTAGTTTCCGGTTTCCACCGGAGTGGGATGCCAAATATCCCGGTCAACATCAGACCGCCGCCGATGCACCGCCGGGTTATATCACCTTATTTGAAGATTACTTCCACCAGGGCAACTTCCGGTTGCCGACGACGAACTTCCTGGCCCATATTCTTCAGTTTTATGGTTTTCACATCTCACAGCTGAGTCCACCGGGGATGGTTAGGGTTCGTCACTTTGAGTTCTTGTGTCGGTCTCATGATATCGAGCCGACGGTCGAGAGGTTTAGGGCATTTTACCAGCTCATCAGGAATATGGGCTTCTTCTCTTTTGCCAGCCGGGGTGCTGTGAAGAAGATACTCTTGAATCCTCCCAAGAGTTTCCACGACTGGAAACCCAAATTTTTTTATATTCGTGAAGAGGTGATACCGATTGCCATGACCTTCCGCGCGTGGTCCGAACCCATTTTGAAGGAGGATTTGGTGATTCCTAAGAATGAGGTTTGGTATCAGAAGCTTACTTCTACCCCAAATCGAGTGTTTGGTGAGAGTGTCTTGGTAGCGGCGCAGATGAGTGACCAGTGGCCTGCGGATAGCAAGGACGTTCCGGTTCTGATGTTCAACGATAGAGGTTAGTAATTTACTTAGCCTCTTTGATTTCTTGTTTCGTAACTCTTGTTTATTTACATAATTTGTTGTGTAGAGGCGCACCTGTATCAAGCTGCGTTCTCCACCTTTGGTGGGTCTATGAGTGTGCGCCCGCTCCAGGCTGGAGAAGAGTACTGGTACGAGCGGATTAAGGGTAATTTCATGTACCCGGTTGCTGATGCATTCGCCTCGCTGCCTACTGCAACCGAAGGTGCGCACATACCTAAACCTCGTCCTTTGCGCTCTGTGACTTCTGCTGGGAAAGAGGTTGTCTATCTTTCCAGCGAGGAGTCTGTAGGGTCATCGAACGGGGAGCTAAGTTCGTGGTCTAACGTCTTTGCAGGTGTGTTGCGCAGCCTGGGTATCGACCCCGAAGAGAAGAAGAAGAAACCCTCTAGGAAGAAGAAGGTGATCAACCTTGAGCCTGAGGTGACAAGCAAAAAGGGCTGGAGTAGCCGCGCAGCTTCTGGTGCTGCTGATAAAGGTACTCTTCGGCTCCGTCAGAGTGACTTGAAATATTATGTGATAATTAGTGACTCACTTGAAGGCTTGTCTCGTATAGGCGAGAAGAAGACTGGAGCAGGTGGCTCAAAAAGTTCCGGTAGCGCGGGTTCTCGCAACCCAGATGCTGGTGCTACTCCGTCCTCTGTTGCGCATGAGGAAGAAAAGGATGAAGAGGAATTAGAGGATGAGCCGGATGTCAAGTTGGTCAGGAAGAGGAGTAGGAGCGAGGCCACAGTTGGTGGGTCAACTGCGCCCAGAGCTGGTGAGGTTCCCTTGATTGGGAAACGGAGCAACTTGCGCTCCCTTTACAAAGTTTCTCCGGGTTAGTTCTCTTTAGTTACTTTGTTCTGTTAGCTCTGCTCTTTTTGACACTTAGTTTCTGCAGAGGCCAAAAAGGCTCCTGAGAAGGGTGTGGTATTTAAAGATCCCCTAGAGCCGGCGCATAAGAGGCCTAAGGTTACCGTTAAACCTTTTAAAACGGTGGAGTCTGATACGGCAAACCGTGCTGGCGAGGTCGAGATGGAGAAATCTGCTGCGACGGAGAAGGGTAAGTCTGAGGAAAACAGGAAGAAAGCTGATGAGGCGCGTAGGAAAGCCGATGAAGACCAACGGAAGAAGGTTGAGGAGGAGAAGAAGAAAGCTGATGAGGAGAAGAGGCGCGCCGAGCAGGAGAAGGGGAAAAAGGTTGCTGACAAAGAGAAGGAAAAAGAGAGAACCAAGGAGAAGGAGAAGGAGAAAACCGCCGCCGACAAGTCTGTCGGAATTTCTATCGCAGGTGGCGCGGGTTCCGGCTCGGCGGCTGGTCAGGGTGGTGCGGGAAAACATGGCGTGCCGCCGCGCTCTCCAATAGGCCCCCGAGATACTTTGGGGGATATTTATTACAAGTCTTATACTGAAGAGAGTCGTGGTGACGCTCCGCACCAACCGCCATGGGGCTTAAAGCAAAAGGATACCTTCCTCGAGTTCGCGCCTTGCCGCGACTGGCTGCTGAATTCTATTCCTCCTGGTGAGGTTGATTGTCAAAGGGCGCGGACCCACAGCGGGCTGTATCATGCCTACGTTGTTGGTGAAGCCAACACCCGCGCTGCTAACCAAGAAATTGTTCGCGAGTGGCGAACGATGGTTAGGGAGAGGGATGATTGGGAAAAATATCGCGATCGGATATTAAGGCGTGCTACTGACTTGGAGAAGTCGAGAGCTGCTTTTGATGAGGAGAAGGCGAAGTTCGAGGCTGACCGAAAGTCGGAAGAGTGGGGGCGCGAGGGCCAGAAAAGCAAACTTCAAGCTGCTGAACAGCAGTTGGCTAAGGAAAAAGCTGAATTCAAGCGCATATGTGAGAAAGACAATGAGCGCGCGTTCGCGGCTCGTAACAAGATTGTCGACCTTGAAGCCAAGGTTGCTGAGTTGACATCGAAGGTCGAGGATGTGCAAGCTGTGCGTGCTGCTAAGGAGCAAGCTGATGTTTTAGACTCCTCTTTTCAATTTATGCTTTTGTTGGCAGAGTTAATAGAGCATTTTATCGCTTGCAGGTTGAGCTGGCTGAGGTGAAGGTGCAGCTGTCAAGCAAAGACAAGGATCTGACGGCTAAGGACGTGGAGATCGCGGAGCTTAAGCGTCGCCTGCAAGAGCAGGTTGATAAAAGTGAATCTCTAGAAATTGATCTCGAAGCTGAAAAGGTTAAGGCTGTCACTGCTGAAGAGGCCAAACAAAAAGCTGAGGAGGCACGAGACATTAGTACCACTGCTCTCATTGTCGCGCAAAACAATTACTCCGAAGCTCAAGGTATCGTTGATACTTTGGTCTCTGAAGCCGAGTGGTTACGCGGGCGCGGAATGGTGCTGGTATGATTCCTCTTGTCTTTGTTTTGATTTATTGAAACCTGTTGGCTTATGTATTGCATTTGTTGTAGATGGCCAACTCCATCCTAAATGTTGGAGAATTGGATAAGGCTGTTGCGGCCGTTATAGATGCTTCCCTCGCAGTTGGTCACCGTAAAGGCTATCTTGAATGTGCGCAGCTTGCTACGGTTATGCTTGGACAGGATTTCGACACTAGTCACTGCTCAGTGACTGATGAAGCTGAGGCTGAGCTAGCTCGCGCTGAACATGGTTATGACCATCTATCAATACCTGTGATGGATTTGGTTACTAACGCGCTGAAGCATGATGACTGGTATCAATGGTTGAAGACTATCCTTGATCCACCGGAGACCGTTGAATTATCTGATGAAGAGGAGAATGCGGGTAATGATGGCGATGGTGAAGGCGATGATGATAAGCATGACGATGATGATGCCGATGATGGCTTTGAATAGAAATGTTTTCAGGCTTTGTGCCTTGTAATTTTTGGGTTTTTGATAACATTTGCGCGGTCGCGCTTGTTTTGTATCAGATGAATGATCGTTGATCTCTATGTAATTATTGCGCGGGCGCGCTTGTTTAAATATGATGTTTGTTTATCCTTTCCCGTTACAATTATTGCACTGTTGTTAGAAACTTTGGTTAAGTTAGCGCGAATAAATGTAAGAGTGGCTCTTGTGCGAGTGTAACTGGAGTGTTTTCGTGCTAATCAAAAGTTTAACATGCATTTGTAACGAAAGGAGTCCTCGTAAAAGCAAAACATGTCATATTCTTTCATTGCTTGGGAAACAGGCGCTTAGGCCAACATACATTGCTTGTAACGTAAAGGGCGTTTAGCCAACATAGGAAAGTAAAGAGGCGCATGGCCGAGAGTAATTACATATAGCATTTGCGCAGTTGGTGCGCATTCCACGTTCGCGGGATGATGTGACCATCCAGGGGTGCACAATTTGTAAGCCCCTTTTCCTAGCACTTCGTGAACCAAGTATAGGCCTTCCCATTTGGGTGCTAGTTTTCCTGGGCGTTCAGTATTTGAAGCTTCGTTGTCTCGAAAGACGTATTCTCCTGGGTTGAAGGTACAGATGCGGACTCTCGCATTGTAGTACCTTTCCAGTTGTGTCTTGTACTTGGCTTCTTTAATTCGCGCAATTTCGCGCCTTTCTTCTAGTAAATCCAAGTCAAGACGACGCTCTGCCTCGTTGTCGATTGCGTTGACTGCTGTCAAACGCGGAGAGGGCAGGCCAACTTCTGCTGGGATAACCGCTTCTGAGCCATAGACTAGGCTAAAAGGGGTTTCACCGGTACTTGTCTTCGGCATGGTTCGGTGAGCCCACAAGATACTCGAGAGCTCATCCACCCAGCCTCTTCGCTTTGTGCCCAGTCGGGCCTTTATCCCATCGACGATACACTTGTTCACACTTTCAACCTGCCCGTTGCCCTGAGGATGCGCAACGGAGGAGAAAGTGTGTTCGATTTTCATTTCTTTCATCCACTTCTGGAGGTCCTCAGACGCAAAGTTGGTGCCGTTGTCAGTTACAATCTTGAGTGGTAGGCCAAATCTGCAGATGATGTGTTCCCAAATGAACTTACACACCATCATGGCTGTAGTTGAAGCGAGGGCTTTGGCCTCCACCCATTTCGTAAAGTAATCGACGGCCACGATTATAAACTTGACGGCGCCAGGAGCCTCTGGGAAAGGTCCCACCATATCAATTCCCCACTGCTGAAAAGGCCAAGCAGTGGATACAGGGATAAGATCGTTTTTTGGGCGCAGGGTTTTTGGAGAGTGTCGCTGACACGAGTCGCACTTGCGCAGTTCCTTCAGGGCGTCGACATACATCCCTGGCCAGTAATATCCAGCGTTCATAATCTTCGCGACAACCATGCGTGGCCCTGCATGGATGCCGCAAATCCCTTCATGAATCTCCCTTATCAGATAATTCGCATCTTGGGGGTCTACGCAGCGCAGTAGTGGCCCCAAGAAGGATTTTTGGTACAAAATACCACCATTCATTTCATAATGCAGAGCTTTGTTCTGAATCTTTCTTGCCTCTGCTTTGCTCTCAGGGAGTATTCCTTCTTGCAAATATTGAATTATAGGGGTCATCCAGGATGGCTGCCCTATTTCGATCACGTTGACTTGTCGTAGCAGAACTGATGGATTCTTGAGTACTTCAATCCTGACATCTTTTGCTAAATGTTGGAAGGAAGTTGAAGCAAGCTTGCTCAAAGCGTCAGCTGGTTTGTTTTCAGAGCGATTGATGTGGATTACATTGTGAGACTTGAACTGTTGAAGCAACTCTTTTTCCTGTTCTAAATATAGGGCCATAACTCCGCCCCTTGCATCGTATATACCGTTAACTTGGCTGGCTATCAGGAGTGAATCAACGTGTGCTTGTAAATTTTTAGCTCCCATTTTTATGGCGAGACGCAAGCCTGCCAGAAATGCCTCGTACTCCGCCTCGTTGTTGGTATTCTTAAAATCCAACTTGATGGCGTAAGTGAATTCATGGTTTTCAGGGCTCACTAGGCGCAATCCAGCTCCCGCGCCGTCCTCATTTGAGGCCCCATCAGTATAAAGCATCCAAGTCTCATTTGTCGTGTCTTTTACGGGGGTCTCCACGAGCTCACAATCTTTGATTTTATCAATTGGGACTTCTATGATGAAGTCTGCCAGAACTTGACCCTTGATGGCTGGGCGCGGCCTGTACAAAATGTTGTGGCCCCCCAGCTCGATGGCCCATTTCGCTAACCGCCCGGATGTTTCTGGCTTTTTCAATATCGTGCCGATGTGGAAATTGGTAAGTACGGTGATCACATGCCCTGTAAAATATCTGCGCAGCCTTTGGGAGGCGTGTAGCAGCGCAAGAACCAATTTTTCCATCGTGGAATATCTCGTTTCTGGGTCAGTGAGTACTCTGCTGACGTAATAAATTGGAGTTTGGATTCCATTTCTTTCCACCAGTAATACCGACCCTACTGCCTTATCCGAAGAAGAAAAGTACAGTATGAGCGGCTCTTTTTCAAACGGTGCTGTCAGGGTAGGGAGTTCGATCAAACACTCCTTCATTTGCTGAAAAGCCTTCTCTGCTTCAGGGGTCCACCTGAACTCTTGTTTCTTCACACAGTTGCGCAGAGTGCTGATAAAAGGGTATGACTTCGCGGCGTGATTTGATAGAAAGCGATTAAGCGCGGCTAGGCGGCCGGCCAACCGTTGCATCTCTTTGATTGTTCGCGGCGATGGCATTCGCTCTATTGCCTGGACCTTCTCTGGATTCACTTTAAAGCCGCCGTTTGTGACTATGAAGCCTAAGAACTTCCCTTCTTCCATGCCAAAAGAACACTTGGCTGGATTCAACTTCATATTCACGCTGCACAATGAATTGAATGTTTTTTCGATGTCCTTCAACATTTGGTCCTCTTCAGGACTTTTGACCACCAGATCGTCGATGTAAACTTCAATATGCTTCCCGATATCTCCAGCGAAGGTCTTATCCATCAGGCATTGATACGTTGCGCCAGCATTTTTTAAGCCGAAAGGCATCTTTGTGTAGCAGAAGATCCCTAGATCGGTTCAAAAAGCTGTCTTGTCTTCGTCTTCTAGCTTCATTTGAACCTGATGGTATCCCTTGTAGCAATCTAAGAAGCATTTCCATCTGTATGGCGCGAGAGAGTCTATCTTTTTGTCGATCTCAGGCAAAGAGTAGCAATCTTTAGGGCATGCCTTGTTGAGATCTGTATAGTCGACACACATTCGCCATCCTTCACTAGACTTCTCTACCATCACGGGGTTCGCCACCCAACTTTGATAACGGACCTCCCGCAAGATTCCCGCTTTGAGTAGTTCACATACTTGCTCATTCATTGCTTTGGTTTTGTCTGCCCCTAAGTTGCGCCTTCTCTGAACTTTTGGCTCAACAGAGGGGTATGTGTTTAAGCAATGCTCGGTGATGTCGCGCGGGACACCGGTCATGTCGGCCGGGGTCCAGGCGAAGATATCCATATTTTTGAACAGGAGCTGCTTGAGATGAGTTCTGATGTTTGGTGAGATGGCGTGGCCTATCGTCACCGTTTGCTCCGGGTACTTGCGGTTTAAAACCCATTTTTCTGGCTCGGTTGTTGAAACCTTGGGTGCTTTTGTTGGGCGCATTTCTTCTGTCGCCATTACTTCTTTCTTAGCATAAATGATCGCCACCCCCGTTTTGGTTGGGAACCCTATCGCTGAGTGGGGTGTGGAGGTTACCATGTTCAATTCGCCTTGGGTTTCTCTCCCAATCAACACATCATGCATTGATTTGACAGGCATCACCATGAAGTTAACATTCGTTGTTCTTGAATGCTTCCCGTCAGAGAGTGTGACGGGGAAGCTGATCTGGCCTAGCGGGAAGACCATTTCGTTGTAGAATCCAGACAATGGATAATCAACTGGCTCGAGTCTCGCTTTATCATCTTCATCAAACTGATTGAAGCACTGCTCATAGATGATATCAGCCGTACTTCCTGGGTCAATGAACACGTACTCTGTTTCGTAATGGCTGATAATACCGGTAATGACGACGGGTCGAGTGGCGCGAGGACCGCCGCGCACTACCGGGAAGATGACCTGTTGCTCTTGCTATGAGGGTTCGTAAGGGCGCTTGCCTTTCTCTTTTGCGCTGTATCTTGGTCCGTTGACCATATGGGTTTCTAGACGTCTGACTTTCTTGTGATTTCCCTCATCGTGTCGCTGGAGCTGTCGACTTTCTTTACACACGTTTTTTACTAGGTGGCTTAGCTTCCTGCTTTTTAGCGCTTTTTCGATCTCCTGACGTAAACTGTAACAGTCGTCCGTCAGGTGTCCCGTATCTTTATGGAAGTCGCAGTACAGGTTGGGGTCTTGCCCCTTTTTGTTTGTCATGGGCCTTGGAGCCTTGAAATCATGATTCTCCGTCATCAGCACCTCTTTCGGTGTTTTTATGAGTGGAGTCCAGTGCTTTTCTCGATTGTCATCCCTGACTGCTTTTCGATAGCCGATGCGATCAATAGTATCTCGCGCGTCTTCTTTGTAGCGGGACCGTTCTTCATAACGAGGTCGTTCACTATAACCGCTGGAGTGATTGGCTTTCCACCTAGGGTTTTTGCCTTTGTTTCGTCTGTTGTCGTCGCGCGAAGGGCCCCCTTTAGAAAATCGATCTTCAGTTCGATAACTGTTGTTTCTGGCGAGTGACTCTTCAGTTTGCGCGACTATCTTCGCGGATTCCATGAGTTTATCCCATTCCTTGGGCATTCCATCCTTCCCAGTGATGGTTCTAATTAGGCTATCACAACGGATGGCTTTCTTGAAGTGGCAATGCATGAGTTGTTCACTAACGCCGCCGATTTTCAAGCACTCTTTGTTAAAGCGAGTGATGAAATCTTCCAAACCCTCGTTATCTTTGCGCCAGATGTCTTCAACCTCGGCTGTGTCGCGCTGGTATCGTCTTTGTTGACTGAAGTGACTCAAAAACTGAGTCCTGAAATCCACCCATGACTTTATCTTTCCCGGAGGAAGGCTGTCGAACCAGGCGCGAGCAGCCCCTGTAAGCGTTTGAATAAACAGATGGCACCACATGGGCATATTCCATCCTCCCATGCAGCCCACGCTTGTGAAAACTCTGACGTGATCATCAGGATCAGTCAATCCGTTAAACTTTCCGACTGTCGGAGGTAACTTCTCTCTTTTAAGTGGCGCCAGTGCGATTTTTGGAATGAACTTGGAATGTTCCACAGCTTCAGCTGGTCGATTGGCGAGGCGAAAGTCTTGTTCAGCCTCTTCGGTGTACCCAACATGTTGTCTTGGTTTGTAGTATTCATGGTTTCTTTGTAAACGATTGAAGACTGAAGATCCTTCGTCGTCCTCCCAAGTTGGATCATTCGGGTCAGTATCTTCCCATTCATCGTTCATGTTGCGCGGCGTGAGCCGGCTATGAACTGGGCCTCTTTGGATGTTTGACGGATAGTCGTAATAGCTTTCTGATTCCCCCCGCGTATCGCGCGTGTCATGCACGCTCAATCTTCTGGTAGGGGGAGGTCTGTTAGCTCTTCCTTGGATGTTTTGTGGTGGTGGCATCTGACGCGCCCCGTGACTTGGGCCGGTTGGTGTAACCAAGGACGGTTCTGCCGTTAAGACTGCTTGTTGTGCGCTCAAGGATTGATATGCCTCGTTAATGGTGGCAAGTTGTTTGGCGTACCATGAGGCTGGTGTTTCGCCCTCTGGTAGCCCTAGTAGCGCCGAGATGTTCTGAGGTGGAGCTGGGTTTGAAGGTCCAGCGCCGTTGTTTCCTGGGGTTACCGTTTGAGTGATGCGGGTGATGCTCCCGCGCGGTCCCCCCGTATTGGTTACTTCGATTTCGCCAATTTCTTCGATGTGTTGAGGTTGGGCGTTTTGATTACCCTCCCCCAACGTTGCATTAGGGTTTTCACCAAAACCAACAAACTCGGGAATGATTCCTTGACCAGCCATGATCGAAGGAAGAAAAACACGAAAACTCAGGAAAGAAGAAGATGAAAGTGATTTGTAGAAAAACCGGTGGGCGCCAATGAAGAAACACAGAACTAATTAAGGGAATAATCAGTTTGGTTTATGTTCCTACCATAATGGTTAATCTTCTGTGGTTTCCTGAGCTCCTTAATGACTGGGTTATCTGCAAAACAGAACACCGTTACTCGTTAAGAGGGGAATGTGGGGGTTTCCCTCTTAACCGGGCTCCGGCGTGAGAATAAGCGACTGCTTTGGGGAGATAATTAAGTATTAAGTGTGAGAGTAGAGGGAATGAAATGTTTAACCTGTGAAGTGAGGTCTCTATTTATAGCCGAAGAGGTGTAAGAGGATGTGGGCTGATGGGCCTTGGGCCGGAAGGCGACAACACGGAGGATATGCTCCTTGCCTCACTGGTGTCGACCGTTAGTGGCTTCTAGGAGCTTTCTGGAGCTGGCGCAATGTGATTGGAGCCACGTGTCACTGTTGTCGGCCTGGCCGCCCTTCTGCCATCAGCAGGTAAGTGGAGATCGTGGGGCAGTTGTCTCTGCCTTATGATTGGTGCCATGTAGGTGTCCTTAAGTACTTTTTGTCTCCTGCATGTCAGATGATCGTGGAGCACGATTGAGCAGAGCCAGAAGGACGTTGATTGGCTCTTTTCTTCTGCGACTTGTACCTTGTGTACTATTTGGAACAGCCTTGCGCTGCTTCCCTGTGCCAGTCTTGCTGGGCATGTAACTAACTCGCGCGGGGTTTAGGTGACTGAGTGCTCTTTTGGTATGGTAAGTGTTGCTACTGGAGCTTCTTATTGTCTAGGTCTCGCGCGACGTAAATAGAATATGGTGTAGCTCGCGCGAGGCTAATGATAGGAAGTTTGTTGAATAAGGAGTATGGTCCCGCGCGCAACCTTGATGGAGGCTTGCGCGACTTTTTTGGGACCATACCCCTTCAGGGACCTACAAATCTTGGGCGGGGGTCAACATAGAAACTGGTCATCAGTTATTGTTAGCAGTAACTATGACCAACAAAAACTTTTACAATTAACAGTAACACTAAGCCAATGTACGGTTAATAGTAATTTGATGATAATCAGCAACTTGGTTGATCGGTACTAATGAAGTTATTGTGATAGGCCAATAATCGCAACTACACATTTTCACAACATTATATCTCATGCTTGTACTTGTTTTTCTTTAAATTATTTGAATGAGATTTCAATAATTTTAGTGAAATACTTTAAACTGATTATACACGATTTAGATTAGAAAAGACATACATGGGATTTACAAATTATGAAACATCATACATTAGCTTAATTTGGAGTTTTTTAAATGAGATTAACGTTAAGTCACAGGGGCTGCTTATTAATATTATATTTGTTTTTTTTTTTGGGAACGTGTGCATTGTGGCAGAATCGTCTAATCAAACCACAAATTGACGTAAAAAACACTGAAATCACGTATGCGCGTTGTGGGATGTTAACTTGCCATATTGAGACCAAAACGTATATAATAAGATGAATTATAGTGACTAAAAAAGGTGAAAATATAGAAAATTATATTTGTACAACTAAAAATGTAACTTTTCTGTTTCATTATTTTGCTTAATTAGACATTTCAATAATAATTAATATATATAAATTTATATTTTACATTTTCATGATTTTTCAGCCCGAGTATCACATTGGGTTGTTAGCTAATTGTATAATAATAAAATAAATTACGAACCAGGTATGAATGTAGAGGTGCACTAAGGACCCGAACCCGGACTTGAACCCGAACAAAAAAACCTGGACCTGGGTATTATAAAAACCGGGTATTGACAACCCGAACCTACCCTACAGGTATGGACCAAGTACGGTATTCTAGCTGAGAACCCGAACCTGAACCCGGGTTTTTTTAGACCCGCTTTATACCCGAGTTTTTCCAATACCCGTAACAGGGTTTAATAATACCCGTACCAGAGTTTTCGGAATACACGATACCAGGTTTTAGGAATGTATGCAATTTGATTATTCTAGTTCCTACTTACACCGGGTTTTAGGAATACCTGTTCGGGTTTTTTTTAATACATGTTCGGATTTTTTAATACTCGTCCAGGTTTCTTTTCATATCCTAACCATACTCGAACCCTACCCGAACCGGAAATAGGGTATTAATATACCTGGGTATAGAAAACCCGAACCCGGGTACTAGGGTGAGCAGAAAACCGAAATAACCGAACCGTAACCGAAATAACCAACAAAACCGAACCGAAAAAACCGAACCGAAACAAAAACCGACGGTTCGGTTTTCAGATTTTTAATAACCGAAAATTTCGGTTCGTGTAACACCCCGTGTTTCGAAAATCAAAGTCAAAGTCAAGATTGAAGTCAAAGGAAGAAAAGATTGCTAATTGCGATCTGTCACTCCTTGCTCAACCCCTGTTTTGACTTCTTTGACTTATAGTTAATCTGTTTATGTTATCGCGTTAGTTGTATTATGTGGAGTACTTATTAATAATCGAGGTTTAATCGCATATTAATCGCATGTTTAATTGATTTATCGCTTATCGCTATCGCATTCGCAACTTGAATTATGTGTTCTGGATATTGTTTTACGTGTGTGTGTTATTATGTGTTACTTGTGCATGTTATGTTTATGTTGAGGTGTTAATCGCAATCGCAATTCTATCGCATCGCAATCGAATCGAGAACGCTAGACGCAAGTCCATTATAGTGATTGTATGTTAGATATAGTAGTTGGGATTAAAAGTAATTAAATGGGTAATTCTATCGCATCGCTCGCTCGAATCGCATCGCAAAGCTCTACACGTGAATTGAAACGACAAAACTCACCGCGCCGGACTCATGGATCTAGTAGCCAACCGACCGAGTGGCAATCCGATCGGATTGCCATCCGATCGGGTTGCCACCCGATCGGGTTGCCACCCGATCGGACTGCCACCCGATCGGGTTGCCACCCGATCGGACTGCCACCCGATCGACTAGCCTTTTCCTCACTTTCCTTTTTAGGAAACCCTATAAATACCCTCACATGTCACATCACTTGATGTGACAGCTCTCTACTCGACCCAACCGCACTTCAGCCTCATTTCTCTCGATTTCTCTCAATTCTTGTAAGTTTCCAGCCTAAATCTTGTACTTTCTTGATCTACACGCACTCCTACACCTTTCTATCTTTTGAATCTTAACATTTAACCGTGAAATCACCGGATTTGAGGTGTTCTAGGGTGATGTCATCATGGAGTTCTTATGAACTTCAATGTGGCTTCATTCCACCAAGAACAACTTAGATCCGAGGGATTTCCACAACATTTATCAATAATTTCACTTAGATCTACACGAATTCATGGATAAAAGGATTGAGAGAAGGTTTTCCAACTTTCTTTCAACTCTTTTACACTCAATGCACTCAAACCCGATGGAATCGGAGCTTGTTCTGATCTTCTACTCATTCTTAGTGATGCATTAGTTCCAGATCTGAATTCTATGCGGGAGAGATATTGATTTCGGGTTTGAACATGAACTACCGACTCGAACCGTGAACCGGTCGAACTAGGGTGATTCCTGTTCGGTCGGGTCACTTGGGCCGAGATAAGGGTTCTGTTGTTCAAGCAAGATATCAAAATGTTTCGTTCAACACTACAACACTCCAAACAGAAACAAGTGTTAGGACGATCAGACCGTCGGAACGGACTGTCGTCCGATCGGATTGCCATCCGATCGATCGACCGGCCATCCGATCGGGTTGCACTTGGTTCCATACTTAAACTTTTATTCAAACGTTTCAAGGATCTGAACGTTGAACGGATTACCGCCCGATCGGATTGCCATCCGATCGAGCGACCGTCCGATCGTGTGACGTTTAGGACTTTGGTACTTAAACAATTTCCAACATGTTCAGTATGTTCGGATTGCCACCCGATCGGATAGCCATCCGATCGAGTGACCGTCCTGCTGTGAACTTGTTTTCAAAACTGAGAAGTCTCGCTAATCGGATTGCTGTCTGATCGAACGACCGCTCGAACGACCGACCTGAAAGGTAGAGATACTTCTCTATTTTTAAAATGCTACAACGAAAACTTCAAAGTACAAACCATCATATACAAACACATCCTCACCAAACGAGGTGACAATCCAATCGAATGGCCATCCGATCGGATGACCATCCGAACGGATTACCATCCGATCCTTGGTACACCTACACCATTTTACGTGCCGACTTTTGCTTATGCTATCGTTACTGTTCAGGCTAATTGCGCTCTAGCGCTCCCTTCAATCCATTAACTCTACCGTTGTGAGTATACTCGAACCCTTTTTGCTTTATGCACTTTTGGGTGTTACATACGTTACTTATTCTAAATCACATTGAACACACTACGCAATACTTTAACGCTAACCGCTACCGCATGTTATACGTGACTCGATGAATGCTTGTTTGTTATGTTTACACATAGATTGCTGTCTATCTTCCTTAGCAACGATAGTACTATAGTTTGGACTCAGCACCTGTTCACTCAGGGGTTGTTAAGGACTATTAATCACATGATTCGCAGTGGTGAATATGTGTTACGAACTGCATTGCGCAGTCAACCCGCAGTCATTGGTATTGATAGGATCATGTCGATAACTTACGTGCTTCACATCACACGTTGTACGTGCTGATATGCGTAAACGATTTCGAACTCTATTATGCTATTATCAAACTTGTATGCTCACCTTTACACTATGTGTATTAACTTTTACTTTAACGTATATGGCAGGTGCTTAAGATGCTAGGACGCCTTGTTTGCTGTGTGATGAAATCGAGGCTAGGAAAGAGTCTAGAAACAAACAAACAAACTATCTTATTTGAAATCTGAGTTGTCGGATCAGTATTTGTTTATGAGACAATTATTTGTAATAACTGTTTTATTTAGATATGTTATGGTATGGGACATGACGTTTTAAATATCTGGTAATTAATAGTTGTTATGGATACTCATGGACAATCTGTTTCGCTCAGTCCCGCGCCCCGATGTTTCCGCCATCGGTTGGGGTGTGACAGTTCGGTTTTTGGATAACCGTTTTCAATAACCGAAAAAAACCGAACCGAACCGATAAGTTACAATCCATATATTTTTAAGTTTAAGTGGAACTTGTTTAAATGTTTAACCCAATGCTAGTAGAAATTATTAATTTTATTCTTGAATGTTAAGTATTTATAATAAAAACGTGACATGTTTATTTATAATTGAAGTAGTCTATTTATTACCTACAAGAAATAACAAAATTTTATATAAAAATTAAAGGATCATCAAATTATTATAAAAGAAAATGTCTTAATAAAAACTTTAGAGAAACATAAAATAGATTAGAAGATTAGGTTTATGTAAACAATATTAATTAGAGAAGTTAACTATAATAACTTAAATGTAAACATATAATAAAGATTCTTATATTTTAAATTATACTTTAATTTTTTTTAATCTTACATAATTTTGTTCCAAAAACCGAAATAACCGAAAAACCGAACCGACCCGACATAAAAACCGAAAAAACCGAAACCGAACGGTTTTAAAAAGCCAAAAACCGACATTTCGGTTTCGGTTTTGATTTTACCCAAAAACCGAACCGAACCGTGCACACCCCTACCGGGTACACAGGGTATGGATTTCTAGGCCAATACCCGAACCCGACCGGGTATTGGTAATACCTGAAAATTCAAAACCCATTCACACCCATACTTGGGTATATACCAGAACCCGAGAATTAAAGAAACCTGGTTTTGTGCAACTCTATATGAATGTAGAGGTGCACAAACCAGTTTTTTTAATAACCGGTTATACCAGTTAATTTGACTTTAACTGGTTTTCGCTTTAACCGGTTATTAATTAAACCGGTTATTTTTTAACCGGTCCGGTTAAAAACTTTAACCGGTTCGGTTAATTAACCGGTTATTTTGTCTCGTTTTTTGAATTTTTCGGTTAACTGGTCTATCAGTTAAAAAAACCCGATTAATAACCATTTCTTATACTAAATACTTATAACCGGTTACTAACCTACGGTTAAAAATACCCCACAAACTGGTTATTCCTAAATCGGTTATTAACCGATTACGATTTCGGTTAATAACTGGTTACGGTTAATTAACAGGTTATTTTGTACGCCTTTGTATGAATCCATGATTGTCATGCCGAATATTTATGGGCTTGTGTTGAAACAGTTAATTAACAGGTTATTTTATGCACTCCATATTATATTGTATGATTGTCATGCCAAATATTTATGGGCTTGTGCTAAAACTTTACCTCAGTGGCCCAATGAAACTTCATTTAACTATGATGTGCTTGGGGCTTAATACATGTGCACATAATCCCAGTGGTCCAAGTTGCTTCACTCACTGGCCCAAAACCTCTTGCTAGCAGCCTAGCACTGATCCATCAAGTTGTCGCTGAATGTCCAAATCCATTAGTTTCATATACGCGTCATTTGTGGAAGACGTCAAATTTCCCAAAGGAAACTGCATTTCGACTCATCTTCCTGCACGCCTCGTCTTCTCAGTTTTTCAATCTTTATTATACACGAAACCAAACTGTTGATTGATTCTCACTCCTTACTTCCATCTTCACAACCTTTTGAGCTCAAAATTACACATACATTTACATCCATCATCATTGTTATACCACAGCCGCTGAAACTGAACTTCAATGACAACTGATTCCGCAACCGCCATCATCCACCGGTGGCGATCTACCACCGACCACAACCTCTTCATATTCCACAACCATCGTGAACAAATCGCTCCATTTTTACAAGCAGTAGACGAAATTCAGCGAACGATTGACTTCACCAACTCAGAAGATGAACGAAAACACGCGAAATCAGTAATACAGATCGCTGTTTCTCGTCTCACCCATGAGTTTCGCAATATCTTAAAAGTCAACGCCAAGTCAACCTCATCTCTAAACCCTAATTCTCACACCGATTCGACCACAATGACGGGCAGTGCTTCCAGCAATTACCAAGTATATGAAGATGATTACGTCAACCGTAATAAATTGAGTACTGATGCGGTTAATGATCTTAGAACCATCGTAGTGAGGATGAACTCGTCTGGATTTGTTAAAGAATGTTTGAAAGTGTTCGTTAGCGAACGAAAGAAAGTGATCGGTGCTTGTTTGCAGCATTTGAATGTTGAGAAATTGAGTAAAAATAGTTGTAGGAGTTTGGAGTGGGGAGTGTTGGAAGTGAGGATAAGAATTTGGATTAAAGCGGTAAAGGTTTGTTTCAAGTATTACTTCGAAAACGAGAAGCGATTGTGTGAGCAAGTTTTCTGTGATCTTGGAGACGAAACGGTTGATTCTTGTTTAGTGGATACGATAACAGAATATACGGTTCAACTGTTGGACACTGCAGAAGCACTTAGCTCCATTCGTCCTGCATCCGAAAGGCTTTTTAAGATGTTAGACCTCCATGATACGTTGTCTGATCTCATACCGTTGATTAATGGTCTATTTCGTTCAGAATTATCAGAGTTTATAAGAACTAAAGCTAAAAATGAGGTTATACCCAAGCTCGCTGATAAAGCAAACGAAATTCTGCTGAGGTTTGAGAATGATTTGGTTAATGAACAATCTCCAGTGGTTCATGCTAAACCAATCCACCGGTTGTCGAATTATGTGATGCATTACGTTTACAAGTTATGCAATCACAAGCAAAGTTTGATGAGATTGTCTCTACCTGGTCCTCCATCCATGGAGGCTGCTGGAACGATATCTGGAAGTTTTTCACTTCATGTGGTTTGGATTATAATGAGATTGTTGTCCAAGCTAGAGGCTAAATCAAATCTAGGTAAAGACACAACTGCTGGTCGGTTCTTTGCTATGAACAACTTTCATTACATCATTCAGAAGATCCAAGCACTTCCGGAGTTGCTAGAAATTGTAGCAGACGACAATTTTAACAAGTTGATTGACAAATTTGAACAGGCGAGATCGGATTACCTGAAATTAACTTTTGATGTGGCTTTGAGGAATTTAAGTGATAAGGGATTGAGCAAGATTAAGATTTTACCTTTTAGGGTTGTGAAATTGGCAGATAGATTGAAGAGATTCAACGGTGAGTTTGAGAAACTTGAAAAGGATCTTGGGAAAGTAGTTGTCGCAGATTTCGGACTTGTGTTGGAGCTTCGTAAATTGATTGTCGAAATGGTGGTGACTGCTTATACTTCCTTTCTTGTTCATACGAAGAAAGTAGCTCGCTTTGAGACGTATGTGAAGTACTCGGTTGAGGAGATTGAGTCTGCCATTCAAGGATTCTATAATTGCAGATGAGCAGCATTGTTTCAACTTTTAAATCACCAAAAGAGGTGCAGTTGTTTGATTTGTTTTCTCAGGGTTATATAGTAATTTTGTGCCCATGTATCATCTGTGTTCTGTATCCATTTCATAAATAAAGCAAGCACTTGTAGCAGGTTATCTTATGTTTTCTGTGTTGGTTTTGTAAAGAGAAAGAAAAACTAAATTATATCTAGATTAGATCTAAATCCAAGGGGGAAAGTATATTTTGAAACATGTTTTATATTTTTCATTTCTTAAAACTGCGTAAATAAGTTTATGAAACCATATACTGTATACTAACTATATCGTGTCTAGAACTCTCTATGAACTCGCCAGTCCCCATTAACTGGTCTAATACTCTTATTAACATGAAGAGACATGGAACATTCTATACCGAGGCCATAAAGTTGTGTAAAAAACTTGTTTATGCCTAGATATAGCTACTGATGTACAATATATGGGGGGGGGGGGGGGATATTGCACTGTCCTCCCAACCGCTGGAGTGATCCCACTCCACAAGCTAGCTTAGCCCCATAGCTGCCTGGCGGTTAATATGATGTACAATATATGGCTTGCTATAGATCGACATTCGCTAGACAAGACTTACAAGGTGCAATTTGACAAGAGCTGTTTCTTGTACTACCAGTACCAAAGTGGTCTGTAACTTTGTTAGTGTGCAGGGGAATTCCACAAGTCTTATGTCTAATTTGATACGATATGAGTCTTGCTTTCTTATTTTAAATAATGACCTTTAGAAAAGGTTCGAGGAACTGTTGATTACAATGGTGCGTTTAACCTTAACACATTGATGTGTGCCACTTTTAGTTTAGTTTTTTTTTTCTTTTTCCGGTTATTCACTATTTTAATTAGTTTAAATTACGCAACTAACTCATTACAGTCGTGCATCCAACTTTACGTTTAGTATTGAGAAATCTGCGTAGTTAAATTAGCACAACTATTTCCCTCCAATATTCACAAAATTTACATAGCCTTCCTACACTTTCTAACCTTTTTTAACGTGATCCATCCTCATTACATACTGAATGTTCACTAAGAAATCTTGAAGTTAATTCAAATATTAGAAAACATATGCTATACAGATTGTGAAATAGTATATTTCAAATCTATCTATATATAATAAAAAAGAAACAGAATGAACAGTGGATTTGGATTTATTATTAAAGTGGATTTATTATTAAATTAGAATTAGATTAGAATTATTTAAAATTAGTAACATGATTAAGAGATGAGCAAATGGTATCGGGTATAGGTACCGGTCTCAAATTTACCAAACGGTTTCGCACATGTATTCACCGGTTTTTACCCTCAAATACCGGTGCCATACCAATACCGACCGGTACCGAACCGTGCCATACTAGGTATATTCGGTACCGGTACCCACTTTTGGGGATTTCGGTACCGGTTGGTAACGAGCTCATCAAATCCTGTAGCAACGCAGCAATACAAGTAATTGCACCGTTTAGATTACTTTTCATACACACAGTAAGTAAATTGTATTTCGTTTGAATGAGGTTTTATATACACAACAACTTATTTTGCTTTCTTTTTTGTCTTTTTCTGTAATGAATGAATTGTAGCATGTAAAATTAACTTTGATATTTAGAATATTGATGAGCAAATCGTATCAAATCCTGTAAACGAACCGGTATCGTATCGGTACCAAATTTACTATACCAAATCATTTTCGGTATCAATTTGGTACCCACTTTTTGGCGTTTTCAGAATCGTTACTTTCGGTTCGACACCGGTCTAGCACCATACCTGTATTTATTGATTTTTACCTTCAAATACCATACCGTATTGTACCGAGCATTTTCGATGCCGGTACCTAATTTCGATGATTTTCTAGATCGGTACTTTCACTGCCGTTACCGGTACCGAGCTCATCCATATTTTAATGTGTTAGCACCGTAATGACTGAACTGAAAACAACTGAATTTCCAACGTGTAGGACGTGTGAGTCCTATTATTATATATTAGGTTATTTAAAATCGTTTTTTTATGACGGAGTGACTATCCTTACCATGTCATTTTATTTATGTTTTGATATTCGGTATCAGTTTGCCGTTGCTGACACGCCTTTTGTAGTCATTGGGTCCCGCCGCAACGCGCGGGCGGAAAATAACTAGTTAAAACATAAACTATTAACTATAAAAGTTAAAAGATAATTTGATATATTATATGTTAATTATCTGAATTTAATTAAGATTGTGAAATAGTATATTTCAAATTAAAACATAAACTATTAACTACAAAAGTTAAAAGATAATTTGATATATTATATGTTAATTATTTGAATTTAAATTGAAATACTAATACCATATGTCCAGTTCATTAGTCCGTAACTCCATATATATTATATTAGAGGTGCATAAAAAAACCTTAACTGGAACTGCACCCGGTAAAAGAATCCGAAAGCGGTTTTTTAATACCCCACCGGAACCGACCTTACCCGTAGGGTATATGTGAGATATTAAAGTCAAAGTAGGTCAACTGTTATAAAGTTCTTTTAAGTTTGGAAGGTTAATAAAAGATGAAGGGCCTCAGTGCTTATTCCTTATAAGTACAGGGGTTGAAGTTGTTAATCTGTGTCATAGTTTCTTTACAAGTTAGTTAGCTAGTGTAATAAAAGGGGACTAGGGCTTGTAATAGAGTTTAGAGAGTTCTTATTGTTTCTTTCAATTCATTTGTAATAGTTTTCGTTTCTTGAGAATAATAAAACAATTGGTGTTGGTGATTGATTATAGTCTGATTCTTGGTGTGTTTTTACAACAATTGGTATCAGAGCCTGGTTGTGGCTCGATTCAAGAAGACGACGGTGTTCAACAGCAATTGAAGATCAAGATGGTTTCAACTAAGTTCGAATTAGAGAAATTTGATGGCAGAAACGATTTCAGTTTATGGAGAGTGAAGATGCGAGCGTTGTTAGTGCATAATGGCGTGGTAGATGCATTTGTAACACCCCGTGTTTTCACGAGCGAAAGTCAAAGTCAACGATCGATTTCGCGCGACTTGACTCGTAGAAATGTTTTTATTTTATTTATATTATGTGGAGTAAGTGTCGTTCATTACAATAATCGAGCCATACTAACCGCATCTCGATCGACCTACGACTGTGAATGATAGGAAGTAACAATGCGATAAATTTAATCAAGCTATGCTAATCAAATCGACATCGAACCGTAACTCGAACTGTGTATTTTACTTGCTGTTTATACGTGTGTGTGTGCCTTACGTGTTACCTGTGCATGTTTATTTTATGTTATGCTGTGATAATCAAGCGAACTCAATCGAACTCGAAGTCTAACTCGAATGTAAACGAACCCGAACCCGAATTCCGAGTCGAACCATATAAGAAGTAGTTGGGACTGAAAGTAATTTGACTAGGAAACCCTATCGAATCGCTCGCAAATCGAAACCGAAGCAACATCGCACCGAACGCACCAAGACAGGCGACATCCGCACGGATGGTCAATCCGCACGGATTGCCAATCCGCACGGATGACCAATCCGCACGGATAGCCTATCCGGGTTACGTGCCATCCGCACGGCTCACCCCTTTCCCCTTTTAGCATCCTATAAATACACGGGTCACTCTCCAACTTTTCCACTTTTGGCAAGTGACGTCCGAACCACACGCATTCTTCACTTTTTCTCAGATTTCTCTCAATCCAGGTAAGATCTTGCACTAATTCTTGTACATTCTTGATCACTACACAATTCTACACCTTTCCATCTTTCAAATCTCCACTTCCAACCATGAAATCATCCAGATTTGAGGTATTCTCGGGTGACGTCATCATGAAGTTCTTATGAACTTCAAGCTTGACTTCATTCCACCAAGAATAACTCAGATCTGAACGATTTCCACAAGATTTCACAACAATTTCACCTAAATCTAAGCTTTTCTAAGGATAAAAGAGTTGAAAGAAATAAACCTAAGTTCTCTCCTTCTTTTACCCTTAAGATCGGTACGAATCTGATCGGTTCTAGTCTCTACTCGATAATAGTAATGCACTAGTCCTAGATCTGGAATTCTACCCGCGAGACACCTGATTACGAGATAAACCGGAACGACCGTTCTGAGACGCCGACAGGTCGAGTTAGGGTGGTTCCTGACCGGTCTAGTCATGCGAGTAAGAATACGGTTCCAAGTGGTTGCCACGTAATCAGAACGTCTCGATAAACGACAACAGAAACCAAGAGTAGACGAACGGAACAATCAGACCAGTTGTCCGCACGGACAAGCTGTCCGCACGGACAAGCAGTCCGCACGGACAGGCTATACGGACGGGTTGTCACCCGGACGAGCTACCCTTGGGACCCACTTTCCAAACAAGGTTTGAGATCGACGAATGAGCAATCCGGACGGACGACCTCTGAATGAATTACTCTTCGAATCATGAGATACTAAGGCCTTAAAATAAATTCAAACAGTGTTCATCCGCACGGCCAAGTCGTCCGCATGGACAGACTATCCGGACGGATTGTCTCTGCCCGCACGCATAGACTATCCGCACGGATTACCATTGTCCGCACGGACTACCATCCGTACGGATTGTTGTCCGCGCGACCGGCTTGAAAGGTAGAGACACTTAAATGTTCTCTAAATGCTACAACGAAAACTCCAAAGCACAAGCCATCATACACAAACACATCCTTAACTTAGGAAGAAACAATCCACTTGAACGTTTATCCGCACGAACAACTTGTCTGTACGGATAAGCAATCCGCACGCATGACTGGTCCGGACGGATTACCGTCCGCACGGACAGCCCACGCGCACGGATAGCTTATCCGGATGGGTCACCATCCGCACGGATTACCATCCGCACGGATAGTTCACCCGCACGGATGACTTCCTCTCACGGATAGCTGATCCGCACGATCAGTTATCCTACCCACTCTCACTTTGTACTGTTTTACGCGCCACTTATCGTTACGTTATCGAATCTATTCAGGCTAACCGTACTCGCTGTAAAGCGCTCCCTTCAATCCACAATCGCTGTGAGTATACTCGAACCCTTTTTGCTTTAGCACTTTTGGGCGTTACATACGTTACGAATATTCAAACTACAACTATCACACTACTCAAGCTATTTTAACGCTAAACCATTTACGCATGTTATACGTGGCTTATGAATGCTTGTTTGTTATGTTTACACATGGAATGCTGTCTACCTGCCTTAGCAACGATAGTACTATAGTTTGGACTCAGCACCCGTTCACACGGGGGTTGTTAAGGATCTTTTACTTGCATGGATTACGGTGGTAATCATGTATTGCGAACTGCCTCGGGCAGTCAACCCGCAGTCATTGGTATCGATGGATCTATGTCGATAACTAACGTGCTTCATTTCACTATGTGTACGTGCTGGTTATGCGTAAACGAATTCGAACTGTATATGCTATTATCAAACTTGTATGCTCACCTTTACATTCTATGTATTGAATTTATTTTAACGTATGTGACAGGTGCCTAGGTTGTTTATATGCTTCTCGGGCTGTGATGAACTTGAAGCTAGGAACTGGAGTCTAGAAACCAACGAATAAACTAGTTATGTTTAAATCTGAGTTGTCGGAACAGAATATTTGTTTTGATGTTATCTGTAATAACTTGTTTGACTATTTAAGATACGGTATGGGACGTATTGCTTTAATTGAATGGTAATGATAGTTGTTATGGAAACTTCTGGACAATCTGTTTCGCTCAGTGCCGCGCCCCGATGATTCCGCCATCGGTTGGGGTGTGACAGCATTGAAGGGAGAAGATAGGCTTCCGAATGAGCTCTCCGCTAAAGAAAAGAAAGAGATATTAGAGAAGGCTCACAGTGCAATCATTTTGAGTCTTGGTGACAGGGTTTTGAGAGAAGTATCAAAAGAAAATTCTGCAGCCGGAATTTGGGCAAAGTTGGAAACCCTGTACATGACCAAGTCTCTGGCAAATCGTTTATACCTGAAGAAGAGGCTGTATACGTTCAAGATGGAGTCTGGTAAGTCTTTAGAAGAGCACACAGATGATTTTAATAAACTTGTTTTGGATCTTGAGAATATTGAAGTGACCTTAGAGGATGAAGATAAGGCAATACTCTATTTGACATCCTTACCCAGTTCATATGAGAGTTTTGTAGATACTCTTATGTATGCTAGGGAAACTTTGTCTATGGAGGAGGTATTGGCTGCCTTAAACTCAAAAGAATTGAAGAAAAAGACAGTTGATAAAGAAGAGGGTAATGATGGGTTATATGTTAGAGGAAGGCCTGAAAACAGAAGTTCCAAGTCATTCAAGGGTTCGAGTTCAAGGTCAAAATCCAAGACTAAGTTTAAGAGGAAATGCTTTGTGTGCAATTCTGAGAAACATTTGAAGAAAGACTGTCCAGAGTGGAAGAGGAAGAAAACTGAGTCCAGCAATTCTAAATCATACACAAGTCATTCAGTTCAAGAAGATTCTTCTGATGGCTATGATAGTGCAGATGTGCTGAGTGTAACTTGGGATGAGGTTAAGAAGTTTTGGGTGATGGATTCAGGGTGCTCTTTTCATATGACTCCAAGAAGAGAATATATTAAAAAATTGAAGATGTACAGCCTTGGAACAGTCCAATTAGGAGATGACAGACCATGTCAAATTCTTGGCATTGGGACCATTGTGTTCAAAATGAACAATGGTACTGAAGTAGTCTTGAAGAATGTCAGGTATATTCCTTCTTTAAAAAGAAGTTTATTGTCTTTGGGAACATTTGAAAGGGATGGTTATCATGTGTTACTAAAGGATGGGAAGGCTAAAGTGATAAAAGGATCCCTAGTAGCGTTGACTGGCACTAGAAAAGACAATAACATTTATCTGTTGGATGGTAGTGTTGCTAGTAATGAAGTATCTGCTGTGATTTCTGAAAAAGAAAGTGAAACCACTCTGAAGTGGCATAGGAGATTAGGCCATGTGAGTAGTCAAGGCTTAATGGAACTAAAGAAACAACAAGTTATAAAAGAGTTAACTAGTTGTGATGTGGGATTCTGTGAAAACTGTATAATGGGAAAACAGAAGAGGGTCAAGTTCATGAAAGGGAAACATAACACTAGAGGAATTCTAGATTATGTTCACTCTGATCTGTGGGGGCCTGCCAGAGTTGAGTCCCTAGGTGGAGCTAGATACTTCATGACAGTTATAGATGACTTTTCAAGAAGGGTGTGGGTGTTCATTCTCAAACACAAGAGTGAAGCCTTCAAGAAGTTCAAAGAATGGAAGGTCTACATAGAAAATCAGACAGAGAGAAAGATTAAGAAGTTAAGGACTGATAATGGCCTTGAGTATTGTAACAAGGAGTTTGAAGAACTGTGTGCAGAAAGTGGTATAGGTAGACATTTGACAATTCCAGGGACACCTCAGCAGAATGGGCTGGCTGAGAGGATGAATAGAACTTTGCTGGAAAGGGTCAGGTGTATGAGATTAAGTGCAGGTCTACCAAAGACTTTCTGGGCTGAAGCAGTAAAGACAGCAGCTTATCTTATCAATATGTGTCCCTCTAGAGCTATCGATATGAAGTCTCCAATGGAAGTGTGGATAGGAGAGCCACCCAATTATGAAGGTCTAAGGATTTTTGGCACCTTAGCATTTACTCATACTAGTCAAGATAAACTTGAATCCAGGGCTGTAAAGTGTATTTTCTTGGGTTATCAAGAAAGGGAAAAGGGGTATAGACTTTGGAAGTTAGAAGGTGAAAGTCCAAGAATCATCAAAAGTAGAAATGTTGAGTTTCAAGAAAAGGTTTACTATAAGGATGTGATAAATAGAAAGCCTTCAAAGTCAGTGAATACCAGCCAAGAAGATGTTCAAATTGAGGTGGAGACATCAGAGAGCATGTCAAGTGATGTTCGTAATGAAGAGAATCCAACTGTTGAGACTGAAACAACCAGTGAGCAGAGTGATTACTGGTTATCTAGAGACAGAGAAAGAAGAAATGTTGTTAAACCTTTAAGGTTTAGACAAAACACTAATGTTTATGCTGTGGCCTTCATAACAGCAGAAAATGAGTGTGTCAATGAGCCTATTACTTACTATGAAGCAATCAGTTCCAAAGAAAAGGAAGAATGGCATAGGGCAATGCAAGAAGAGATGGATTCTTTGATCAAGAATAAGACCTGGGAATTAGTGAAGAAACCTAAAGATCATAAAGTTGTAGCATGCAAGTGGATTTATAAGATAAAGGAAGGGGTTCCAGGAGTTGAAGACAGGAGGTTTAAGGCCAGGTTAGTGGCCAAAGGCTTTACTCAAAAGGAAGGTGTGGATTACACTGAGATTTTCTCTCCAGTTGTAAAACACACTTCTATCAGGATAATGCTAGCTATAACAGCTGCATTAGACCTTGAGCTGGAACAACTTGATGTAAAAACTGCTTTTTTACATGGTTATCTTGATGAAAAGATCTACATGGCTCAACCTTTGGGCTTTGTAGAAGAGGGAAGTGAAGAGAAAGTGTGCCTACTTAAAAGATCATTGTATGGGCTCAAGCAATCTCCGAGGCAGTGGTACAAGAGGTTTGATGAGTTCATGACAAGCAGTGGGTTTTCAAGAAGTTCCTATGATTCCTGTGTTTATTACAGAGAATATTGTCCAGGCAACTATGTTTATTTGTTGTTATATGTTGATGACATGCTTATAGCATGTAAGCATAAAGAGCAAATAAAGGAGGTCAAAGAATTATTGAAGTCTGAGTTTGAAATGAAAGAGTTAGGAGATGCAAAGAAAATTCTGGGAATGGAGATTTGCAGGGATAGAAAACTTAAGAAATTGAAGCTTACACAAAGTTCCTATGTGAAAAAGATCTTGAACAATTATAGGATGGAAGGTTGTAAGGCAGTTAAAACTCCTATTGGTGCTCATTTCAAGTTATCTCTTCAAGATTCTCCTAAGACAGAACAGGAAGAAAGGTATATGAGTTCAGTTCCTTATGCTAATGTTGTGGGTAGTATGATGTATCTGATGGTCTGTACTAGACCAGATTTGGCATATGCAGTCAGTGTTGTGAGTAGATACTTGTCTTGTCCTGGTAAAAATCACTGGGAAGCTGTGAAGTGGATCCTGAGGTATTTGAAGGGAACTCAGGATTGGGGTTTAGTATTTGGGGATAATGCTAGTGATCAACAAAGGGTGGTGGGCTTTGTTGATGCTGATTTTGCTAAAGATCCTGATAAGGGTAGATTAGTCACTGGATATATGTTCAAAATACTTGGTAATGTGATGAGCTGGAAATCACAGTTGCAGCACATAGTAGCTTTGTCAACAACAGAGTCTGAGTATGTGGCATTAACTGAAGCTGTGAAAGAAGCTTTGTGGCTTAAAGGAATTTTGAAAGAATTGGGAATTAAAGCTAATGTTCCAGTGATCTGCTGTGACAATCAGGGTGCTATTCAGTTATAAAAAAATAGTGTTTATCATGAGAGAACCAAGCATATCAGTGTTAAACTGCATTTCATCAGAGATATAGTGAATAAGAAGCTGGTTGAGATCAAATGGGTCGAAACAGAACATAATATAGCTGATGTGTTCACTAAGTGTTTGCCGGGTTCAAAGTTTGATTTGTGCCTTGCTGATATGGGAGTTGGTTAATAGAGACAGGTTGATACTTTGGCTTTAAAGGTGGAGATTGTGAGATATTAAAGTCAAAGTAGGTCAACTGTTATAAAGTTCTTTTAAGTTTGGAAGGTTAATAAAAGATGAAGGGCCTCAGTGCTTATTCCTTATAAGTACAGGGGTTGAAGTTGTTAATATGTGTCATAGTTTCTTTACAAGTTAGTTAGCTGGTGTAATAAAAAGGGACTAGGGCTTGTAATAGAGTTTAGAGAGTTCTTATTGTTTCTTTCAATTCATTTGTAATAGTTTTCGTTTCTTGAGAATAATAAAATAATTGGTGTTGGTGATTGATTATAGTCTGATTCTTGGTGTGTTTTTACAACAGTATAGATAGGGTATGCATTTTGATCTCAATACCTGGAACCGGAGCCTGAAACGATCATACCCGATTAATACATGAAACGGGTCAAGAACCAGAACCGGAATTGGAACTGATTATACCGGGCAATACCCGATACATGATTTTAATATCTATCTTTTAAATTTATGTTAGTGTATTTCTTTTACATTATACAATGCATATTTAATAGCAATAAACAAAAACCAGATAATAGGGTAATAAAAAACGCGATAGAGTATTAGAAAAACCCGAAAATGGTATTAAAAACTTGGAGATAGGGTATAGACAAACCTGAAAATAGGGTATTTTAAAAGTGGAACCGAACCCTACCCGGTATCCGGCACATAGGGTATGTCTTTTTGGTCAAATAACAGGAACCAGAACCGAAACAGTTCCAACCGTTAAAATGAGAAACCAGAACCGGTTATTAAAAATACCCGGTTTGTGCACCTCTATATTATATACTAACTACGTATGAATGTCATGCCAAATATTTGCGGAAAATTTTGCTTCAATGGCCCAATGAAACAACTTAAATTTCATTTCGAATATGTGCTTCGGGCTTCATGTATACCAAACCCTCGATGGCCCAAATTACTTCATTGGCTCAAACCCGTTTTGTATCATGTTAGTTGTTAAGTGTAGGAACTAGGAAGTGGACCGACTACTATACCCACACCCACCCACTTGTACAGGGCCTATTGTGTGGGAGACTAGGGGTGTTGGTTTTTCTTGAGGGTTTATATGGAGCAACTAGTGTTTTTCAATGACGCGCGTTGCGCGAAAGGCATTGGTGTTTTCGACCGACATCATTCTTCAAACGATTCGAGATAAACGATGCGTAACCAGCTATATCCGGCATCGTGGAGTGTATTAAAAGGGAGCAATTGGACGATTGGATGCTGGGCTAGGTGTTTCTTGGAATGCCTACGGATTGTTCGGGTCAAAACCACGATTATGAGGATTCATTTTTCGTATTGTGGTTGGATGAGAATTTTTTTTTAAAAATAAGATAGAGATGATTATATAAGAGGTGGAGTAGTTGTGGTAAAAAAATGAATAGAAGTGTGAGTATTTATAGTGAATAATTTTTTTTTAAACACATAGGCGTTGGCCAACGGCTAGCCCAAACGGCTACTTGTCTTGGCCAATGAGATCCCGCCATGTCATCTTGATAGCCCCGTCCAACGCCCGGACTGAAACCCCCGCCCAAGGGGCCACGCCGAAACCCAAGCCCACCCGGGGTGGTGACTTGGGCGTTTGTACCCAACCCACGCCACAACCCCCGCCCCCGGGCTGAAACCCCCGCCCAAGGGGCCACGCCGAAACCCAAGCCCACCCGGGGTGATGACTTGGGTGTTTGTACCCAACCCACGGCACAACCCCGCCCCATACCCCATACTCTAATATACCCTAAATTCACTATTCATTTTCACTGTTTATTTAGTTTTTTTTTTTTTTATCATATATCACTGTTACTGTTCATTTAGTTTCTTTTTTATCATATATGAATTCTAACTTAAGTCTCATTTCCTGGATGTCGTTTCTCTTTGCCTAAAAAAAAGGGCAATTGGATTTTAACACCTCAAACTTTGAAGAATTGGCCGATAACACCCGCAACTAACACTTTGATCTGTGACACCCCAAACTTTTAATTTTGTTTGTCATTTCACCACTCAGTTAAAAAATGAGTAACTGAGTTAGTCTTCCATCCTAGCTGGCATCATTAATCCTACGTGGCACCCATGACGTGGCAAACACATGGAAGTTTGTTAGTGTTTACGCCTATGTGTCAAGACTTATCCTACGTGGACTTAATGACATGGAAGTTACGTGGCAAAGCTCATTTCATCTCCCCTTTAACATTTGAAACACTCAGTTACACCTTGCCTGTCTCTCTTTACATCAGAAACACCAACCACCACCAGTTTCACCACCTTTCACCACCAACACAGCCACCCATCCCCATGTTCATCTCTCTCTCTCTCTCTCTCTCTCTCTCTTTCTCTTAAATACTACCACCATAACAGCATCACATCACCTTCACCGTCGCCGGCATACCTCCACCCCCGCCACCATCACATCTTCAAACAACCCCAACTCTTATCGCTCGTTTTCCAGTTAATGTTCAAACAACCCCAACCGGTGGGAGATGTACCCCGACGAGGAAGGTTGTAGAGTTGAGGTTCGATTTCGACGAACACATCCACCGATGAGAGTTCTTTGGGTTCGATTCCGACTGACAGATCCAGTGATGAGAGTTAATTTCATTCTATTCCGACTAACAAGGGTTCCAGCGATGGTGAAACCCTAGTTGTTGTACAGAGGAGACATTTTGGTTGAAATCGGAGATAGAGATCGGGTTTCCGGTGATCATTTTATTCATAGATCTAACAGGTATATCGATTTCTCTATAGAGGAGGCGTTTGTTTGAGTGCTCGATTTTTCAGATGGGTTTGTTTTTCCGGTACCTCATGACGGCGATGATAATGGTTGTGGAGGGTGGGTGGTTGATGAAGAGGGTGGGGTAACGGCGGATGAAACAGAGGGTGGGGATGGTGATTCCGAGGAGTTTTTGAGTGTCGGAGAGTGATTTTGCAGTGAGGAATTGGGTGGGGCGGTGGATTATGGCTTCGTTGAGGATACCTGCGGCTTTATGGTTGATGAAGACGGTGGATTTTGCAGTGATGTTAGTTGTTATCATTTGTTGTGTTATAAAAAAGGAAGGGTATGAAGGGGCTTGACACGTAATCATCTCCAACTCAGCAAACTTATGCCATGAACATCTTGAATGTTTGAAGATGTTCTTGCTATTAAAATGATGAAACTGATATGAACATAGTCCCAGATCTTCAAAATGATGAAATTAGAATTTTGGATTTGTTATTGGTTTTTTTTTAATATTGTCAAAAATAGTCCACGTAGGATGCCTGCTAGGATGGAAGACTAACTTAGTTACTCATTTTTTAACTGAGTGGTGAAATGACAAACAAAATTAAAAGTTTGGGGTGTCACAGATCAAAGTGTTAGTTGCGGGTGTTATCGGCCAATTCTTCAAAGTTTGAGGTGTTAAAATCCAATTGCCCAAAAAAGAACTGTTAAACATACAAGATTTGCTTCGATGACTATATTACTTTTTTGGTGATGAAAACAAGGTATGTTTTTAAGCCGGTTCACCTTGGTTGAAGACTTTGAATGTGTTATGAAGCTAAGGGGTTGCTTGGCAATATCTGAATGGTTAAGTGCTGAACAAGTAAGAGGTCTGAACCATTAAGTGCTGAACCAGTAAGAGATCTGAACCATTAAGAGCCTGTATAATGCTTAACCGTTCAGAGGCAAATATCTGACCAATTCAGATTAGAGGTCTTAACCATTCAGACTTTGTATAAATCTTAACCATTCAGAGGCAAATGTCTGAACCATTCAGACATCTGCTCGTGAAACAAACAGTCTGAACCATTAAGTGCTGAACTAATAAAAGGTCTGAACCATTAAGAGACTCATTAAGAAGTGATATATGAACATTTGGTGGAAAATATTATTTTATTATTAATAAATTGTTCGCCGCGAAACAACCGTCAGTCAAAACCACGTTCAAGTAGATCCTGACCGTAATAATTCAGGTGGTTACCTTCAAGATTTAATCTCATCCGTTCAAACCCAAAAAATTTGGCAGTTTGTTTTTTCAACGCCAGTTAAGTTTTGCTGTGTTTTCTGCATGTTTCTCGCTTCGTGGGTACGCTCCCTCAACCTTGTCGGTTCATCTTGAATAACTTCTACGTGGTAGTTAGCATACAAGATGTATATATATGTCCGTGCATGCTTTGCATTACATCCTTTTCAATAAAGCATATCACTGTAAGGTGGTTACATATTTTATGTGTTTATGATGTTTGTTATATTTCGATAATAGTTTCTTATTTAGTTTGTTTGTTTTGCTTCAGTTATGATCGATGGATAATGCTGTGTATGATGAGGATTCAATTACGGGGAAACATGTAAGTTGTTAATTTATATGGTATTGTGTTTATTTAATCACGTTTGTTCATTTGAATAATGATGCTTAGTTTTTCAGCTTGCTGGGTTGGACAGCGTTGTGGAAATGAAGCAGCCAACAGATATGAAGTCTTCTAATATAGTTGGAAATGTAATATCATTTTGTTTTGTCAAGTATTGTGATTTAGATAGCATTGTGTTTTTTACAATCGTTTTGTGTTTGTAGGAATCCTTTGTGTTATTATAGTAAAAAATCATTGACATGCTTTTTTTTGTCAGGTTGTAGCTGACGAGTGTGTGGATGGTCATTTGCATGAATTTTCTTATTGCTCTAATGAGAATGTACATTTAGAAGCAAGTTTATGATGAAGTTTCTGTTATTATTTATGATATTGTGTGTTACTTAGAATCATTGTGTTACTTACAGCTATTGTGTTTTTTGTGATGGTTTTTTTTTTTTTTTTTTTTTGTAATATACTATGACAACAGTGGTTGACAGTTGTGTTTTTTTTTCTTTTCCAGGTGGTGGCTGACAACATTTTTGTGGATGGTCATATTCAAACGTTGAGCAGTACATGTGATGAAGTTGGAAACGTGCGTAATAATTCTTGTAAAATATTTTATCATGTTGTTTATTTTTAAAAATCATTGTGTCTTTTTACATATACTGTGTTTTTTTGGTTTATCTTTGTAATATACTATGACAACAGTGATTAACAGTTGTTTTTTTTTTCCAGGTTGTGGCTGACAACATTTTTGTGGATGATCATTTTCAAAAGTTGAGTAAGATATCTGATGAAACTGGAGATGTATGTAACAATTCTTTTATAACTGTAAGATAACATTGTTTTAGTTCAACATGGTAGGTTATTTTATTAATGAGTATATTGTTTTTCAGTTTGAAGAATTGTTTGGAGTACTTCCTGACTTGACTATGTCTTCAATCGGAGCTGCAAAGGTAAATCGTTTATGTTAAAGTATGTAAATTATTTTGTTAGTGATAGATGGTGATGTTTATGCTGAATCTTATTATGTTTGCTTATATTTTGTTTTGTAAATTTCAGAACAAATCTAAAGGCTTTGACTTGGAGTTTGGTGCTTTGGTTGGATGTCCCGACAATTCTATAAAGCATGAGATCAACAAGGTTGGTTCCATATCTTTATGTTTAGTTGTGTTTAGTTAATATTCTAGATGAATGACTGACATATTATTCTCTAGCCTCGTAATTTCAGAAGAATTAATCAAAGGGTAAAGACGCTGAAGAATTGGAAGTGGGATGAGGTGATTGAAATCGACAGTTTTGGCGAAGATTAGTTATGTTGTTTTTTTATGTATGATGATGGTTATTATATTTTGGTAATGATACTCTGTTGAGTTGGAGTTTTTTTATGTGTGTATTTTCTTTTCTCTTAAACATGCATGTTTTTCTTTGTTTGTAATATTTTCGTTATAATTTAAGGGTAATTAATATTTTCGTTGATTGATGCATAGTTAGCCGTGTACCAGTTTAAGTTTCCCGTGTTTAATTAATGGTTTGTGTGTTTATAGTAGTAGATGTATGTAAACGTGTGTCTCTTCAGTTTTTTGTATGATTGTATCGTTTGCCGGACCAATTTTTACATCTTGTAACCGTTGATGCCATTAATGGTTCCGCGTTAGTGTCCTTAAGCCTTATATATATATATATATATATATGCAGACATTTCATGTATATCGTATCTCAAGTTATTTAAGTTTTACAGATTTCTAATTAAAAAGTTAACTTTTTTCAATGGCTTCATCAAGTAATCAAGGAGAAGATTTGAAGGAACTGTTTTATAAAGCAGTGTTGGAAGATTTGGAAGCTGAGTTAGAGTTTTCTAAAGATCTGAGGAAATGTTTTCAATCTTTGAAGACTGGAATTGGCTCTCGTGATGATGTAACTGAGACGTTGCGTTTATTACCTCCAACTGCTGTTCGTGACCTGGCACTGTTGAATAATGGTGAGAGTGGGAATAAAGATGTTCAGTTAATGGCACAGATGTTAGAGATATATAGACAAGTTAATGAGTCAATGGAGTTGAAGCGTAGGTTTTTAGTTTCTTTATAAGTAGTTTTGTTAAGTTTAGTGATAGTTGTTATAGTGAAGTGGTTTGTATTCAATTATTATGTATTTTTATTTTATTGGAATGTTTTGTTTTGTTTCTTGAAAGTCTGTTTCCTCTTTTCTTTGATAAGCACTGTTATTCAAATTCATTTTTATTTTAATGGAATGTTTTGTTTTGTTTCTTGAAAGTCTGTTTCCTCTTTTCTTTGATAAGCACTGTTATTCAAAATCAGTGTTTTTATCCACTGATATGCTATCCACTGATAGTAAAAATCACTCACTGCTTTCATTTGTCACCATTACAGCCACTGGTCTTCTTCTATCAGTGGTTTTCATAAAATAATTGTCCTTCATTTCCATCAGAGGTTGTCACGTGGACAGTGTTTCGACCATCAGATCTTTGTAACCGCTGCCATGTCAGCATTTACCTTTCCTGTCTATAAAACCCTGATCAAAAATCCCAAACAGGGTTTTTTACTGTAATTCAAAATTCCCCGATTCAATCATGGTGAAAAAATCCAGTAAAACCACACAAAAGGATTCACCCAAAATTGAGATTCCATTTAAATTTTCACACAATTACTTGGGTATCTTTGAAAAACCCAGTGAAACCAGAATCTTTGATTCCATCATCGACAAACTTTCATCCACAAAGTGTACCAAGTTTGTTCATTTGAATATATGGTATTGTGTTTATTTAACCATGTTTGTTCATTTGAATAATGATGCTTAGTTTTTCAGTTTGCTGGGTTGGACAGCGTTGTGGAAATGAAGCAGCCAGCAGATATGAAGTCTTCTAATATAGTTGGAAATGTAATATCATTTTGTTTTGTCAAGTATTGTGATTTAGATAGCATTGTGTTTTTTACAATCGTTTTGTGTTTGTAGTAATCCTTTGTGTTATTATAATAAAAAAATCATTGACATGCTTTTTTTGTCAGGTTGTAGCTGACGAGTGTGTGGATGGTCATTTGCATGAATTTTCTTATTGCTCTAATGAGAATGTACATTTAGAAGCAAGTTTATGATGAAGTTTCTGTTATTATTTATGATATTGTGTGTTACTTAGAATCATTGTGTTATTTACAGCTATTGTGTTTTTTGTGATGGTTTTTTTGTTTTTTTTGTAATATACTATGACAACAGTGGTTGACAGTTGTTTTTTTTTTCTTTTCCAGGTGGTGGCTGACAACATTTTTGTGGATGATCATTTTCAAACGTTGAGCAGGACATGTGATGAAGTTGGAAACGTGCGTAATAATTCTTGTAAAATATTTTATCATGTTGTTTATTTTTAAAAATCATTTTAAAATATACTATGACAACAGTGATTAACAGTTGTTTTTTTTCCATGTTGTGGCTGACGACATTTTTGTGGATGATCATTTTCAAAAGTTGAGTAAGATATCTGATGAAACTGGAGATGTATGTAATAATTCTTTTATAACTGTAAGATAACATTGTTTTAGTTCAACATGGTAGTTTATTTTATTAATGAGTATGTATATATATATATATATATTTTTTTTTTCCTGACTATAAAACCCTGATCAAAAACCCCAAACAGGGTTTTTACTGTAATTCAAAATTCCCTTCTAAAACAGTTGTCCTCAAAACTTTCACACAATCCTCTTCGCCTTCATTTCATCTTCTTCATCCCCGATTCAATCATGGTGAAAAAATCCAGTAAACCCACACAAAAGGATTCACCCAAAATTGAGATTCCGTTTAAATTTTCACACAATTACTTGGGTATCTTTGAAAAACCCAGTGAAACCAGAATCTTTGATTCCATCATCGACACACTTTCATCCACAAAGTACAAAACTTTGTTAACTTGTGATGCAACCGTTTACTTGGCTACACAAAGGGAGTTTTGGAAAAATGCAACCCTAGAAAAGGTGAACAAAAAGGTTGTAGCCATAAATTCTTCAATCAAGGCTGTAAAGTTCTCCATCACACCTCAATCGATTTCTGAAGTTTTTGAACTTAATGATTTGGAAGGTAAAAGTTCTTTTCCTAAAACAGAGTACCAAAGGGATTTCCTTGAAAGAGGGTATGAAGAAGAAATGCAAAAAGATACTTTACAAAAAGGCAGTTTTCCATCTGCAACAAGGTTTTTATTTCATACCCTCCTTATGTGTGTATCCAACAAAACCACAGCCTTCAATGAAATCCCCTTGAAGATTCAATATCTGGGTTATGCTATCCTGCAAGGAGAAAATTTTAATTACTCCCAGGAAATCTTTAATTACTTGGTCAAAAATGTTGATAAAAAGGCTTTCTTACTATTTCCAAGGTTTTTGAGTTATTATTTTGAGAAAAAGTTTTCAAAAGATAATGCCCATGTACTTACACAGGGGGTTCCTTTTCAAATAAACAGTTTAACTGCAGAAACATTCACAAGAATGTTGAAATCTTCCAAAAGACAAGCAGAGGTTCCTGAGCAGACTTTAGCAGCTACCACTGCTCCTCAGGTATCTGCTGCTGAGCCCACTGCTCCAGGTGATCATAGTAGCACAACCACTGCTATGAAACCCACACCTATCATTACCAAAAATCCCAAAAAGAAATCATCCAAAAATCCCCCCCAAACCCACTAAAAAGGCAACTCTGGAAGATGAGATCCCAGAGCCACTGCCAGTGACAAAACAAATGTCATCAACAACCACTGCTGCTACTTCCTCACACCAGATGGAAGAAAGATCTTCATCCTTGCCTCAAACTCCACCTGCATCTTCACAAAAAGATCAGGTTGTAAACACAGGGACACTAAATTATGATGCTCTGGGATCACTTGATTCCATCATCCAAAGCTCACTTCCCGGGGTAAATTCTCTTTCCACCCCTATCCTTACCTCACAAATTCCACCATCAATAAAACCTTTGTTGGAAGCAGTTGATATAGCCCAGACACAAAACTGTTCTTCTCAATCACCTGTCAACGAGAATATACATCAACAAGTGACTGAGTCTGGTGTTTCTATCACCGTTAACCCACCAACAACAAATGAGGAGGCTACACTGTAGGAATTAGCTGAAATTCCAGTCAGTAGTTCAAGTGGAGCAGCAACTACAAATGTTGGATCAATAGATCTACATTTGGCCAGTTGTTTCATCAATCAGACTCCCTTGAAGGTAATTCCTTCCATAGCACCTTTGATATCCACCAGTGAGTTTGTTATGACCACTGGTACCATCAAAAGGTTATCAAGTTTTGAAGGAAGAAGACCCCAGTACCAAGAACAAGGGGCATCAATGGATGACTTTTGGAATTCGTTCCCTAAATCAAACATTGATACAACCACTGCAGGTGGGAAATCAGATGATCCCATTAACTTGGGTGATGGTTTGAAATATCAAGAATTGACGGAGAGGGTAGACAGAATTGACTCAGCTGTTACAGACATCAAAACAATGCTGCAACAGTTGTTAAATTCACAAAAGTCCATACCCACTGCTGCATCACATGTTCCATCTGCTTCCACTACCCCATCCTCTGATGCTCTTTGGGAGCTGTTTCAACCACTGCTCCACAAGCAAAGAGAGTATGCTGATTTACAACATGAACTCCACATCCAACAAATCAGAAATCACATGGAGTCAAGGTTTAAAGATACTCAAGCTGATATCAAGGCTATAAAGGCCCACATTCTAAACACCACTGGCACTGTTCCTCTTACTGTTCTCTTTATTGATAACCCCCCTCCAGATAATGCCAAAAAGGGGGAGAAAATCAAGCAGTGGAAAAAGAAGGGAATTGAAGATGGTATTTATGTTGAACCACAAAAACATAGCATGATTAAAGACATTCCCTTGCCAGATGGTAGTAAAAAGATTGATGTTACCACAAATGCACTTGCTGAAGAAATAGCAAGTGTAAAAAGGGATAGAGAGGCTAAGGATAAATCCAGGTGGAATGAGGAGAAAAGAGCTTTTATGGAGCTGAATGAGCAGGGTATTTCTGAGCCAAAGGATGATAAAAATCCTGAGCCAAAAAGAAAGAATCCCACTAGAAAAGTGAGGGAAACACCTTCCAAAAGCTGCAAACATCAATCTTCCATGCAAACAGCTGTTGTCACACCTGCTGATACTTCAGTGGTTTCAACAGCTGTTAGGCAAACACCTGCAACCACTTCATCACACCCCACAACCATTGCCTTACCACCACCACCTAAATCATCATCAACACCACCTTCATCTCCTGCCAAAAAGCAGAAGACAACAAATGTTAGTCAGTCACCTATCACTTCCATCATCACCATTCAACCAACTATCACACCAAAATCAACACCACCTCAAAAGCCATCTGCTCAAGAGCAGAAGACATCTGCTGACACATCATTAGCTGTAATGATAACAGTAGATGAAACACCTGTTGTTTCAACACCTGTTAGTCAATCTCCCAAATCAACAGTTGTTGTTTCACCTGCTGTATCAACAACTGTTGGTACTTCAGTGGTTTCAACAGTTGTTACCCCAACAACCACCACTTCAACTAGAATCATTGCTCCCACTTCAACCGCTGCCCCACCAAAAATACCATCACCACAAAAAACCACCTCACCATCAAAAACACCTTCATCACCACCATCACCTCCTGCTAAAAATCAGAAGACAGTTGATGACACATCATCAGTTGTAGTGACAACAGTGGTTGAAACACCAGTTGTTTCAACAGCTGTTTGTGAACCACCTTCCACTACAATAACCACCACTCAAATCATCACCACCACTGAACCAACCAAAACACCACCAGCCTCTCCCAAACCAACAACTGTTGTATCAACTGCTGTATCAACAACTGTTGGTACTTCAGTGGTTTCAACAGTTGTTAACCCAAAAATCACCACTTCAACTACAATCACTGCTCCCACTTCAACCGCTACCCCACCAAAAATACCATCACCACCAAAAACCACCTCACCACCAAAAACAACTTCATCACCACCATCATCTCTTGCTAAAAATCAGAAGACAGCTGATGACACATCATCAGTTGTAGTGACAACAGTGGTTGAAACACCAGTTGTTTCAACAGCTGTTTGTCAACCACCTTCCACTACAAGAACCACCACTCAAATCACCACCACCACTGAACCAACCAAAACACCATCAGCCTCTCGTAAACCAAAAAGGAGAAGGATAATTTTAAAAGATGATGATTCTCCACCACCACCATCATCTTCACAACCATCATCACTTGCTATAATTCCAAATGTCACACCCCGACCACGTGGAACAACCAAACGTGGCGGAAACGTCGGGGAGTGTTGTAACAAAATTAATTGTTTCAAATCCATGGCAATTGAAGTTTCGTTTTATTAATCAAACATGAAAGTTTACATTGTTTTAAACAAGAACCAAAGAGTACATAACATAAATTAACTAGTTCTTGTCTCGTTTTAAGTCACTAAGGCACAGGTCCGCCTAAGTATGTCTTGATAAGTCCTATGCATCATATCCTGAAAACACATGTGAAAATTGGTACGTCAGCATAAAAATGCCTGTGAGATACATATGTTTTGTGAAAATAGAATTCATGACTTATGTTTGAGAAAATGTTTAGTCATGAACCTTGTAATTTGCTTTGTCTTGTAAATCATTTGAAAAACGATAAGATCAGATGATATGTATAAATAAGAGAATAATGTATGGTTAAATGAATAACCATGTAAAATGAGTTTGTATAAGATAAGTTGTTTGTAAATCAATGTCTTGTGAAAAGTATGTTATTTGTATAAAATGTTATATGTCTCAAATTGAAATGATTCAAATAACGCTACAATATGTGATACCATACAAACACTTATATATAGGAAGTACCAGCGGCGTATCCACCATGCTTGTATCATATTACATACGCCTCGTTACTTAAATCACTTACTCAAACCAAACCATCAAGATGAAATGTTTAACAATTGTAGAAATGTTTATGTATAGTCAAATGTCTATTGTCAAATGTAAATCATGTCAACAGATACAACTGGTTCACACGGTTCAATAGTTACAAACGGTTCATATAATCAAAGGGTTACGACGGTTCACATAGTCAAATGGTCACAACGGTTCAAAATGTAGTATAATGTGTTCATATGCTGGATGAGCATATGCAACAGAAATGCAATGTAAAACAATGTACTAAGTATGCACGTAATGGACATACATAGCATAAGTGTAATGTAAAACAATATACTAAGTATGCACACAAAGGGGCGTACATAGCATGAAATGTATTGTAAAGAGATGTACTAAGTATGCACACAATGGGCATACATAGCATAAAATGTATCGAAATCATGTACTATAAATGTACTAATAAACATAGCAAGTATATGATGTGAAAACAGGAAAGCATGAAAGTAACAAGTAGGCACATGTGTTTCACCCCAAAACAGTTTGGAAAACAGTAAAAGAGGGGTCTATGTACTCACTTGAGATTGCTCAGAAGTCCAAAGATAACCACCAAGCAATGCTAGAGATCACAGAATCAAACGGCACCTAATATAGGTAACTATGTTAATAAACCGGACCTAAATCGGAGAATTGGATAGAATGAGGGTTCGTAAACCAAACGAGTATAGAGACTCGTGTCATATGGTTTAACAAAGCCTACATACTAAATGAAACCTAACCTAAGTGCTTACAACCCTTTACGACCCGTTTAGGTAGCTTATGCTACTTTAACGCGTCGTTTGCGTAAAACGCGTTCGGAATGCCTAACTAGTCCTATGATAAGTAAAATATGCCTTAACATGTCTAATATTGTTACCAAATCAGTTTAGATACCAAAAGTTATGTTACATATGCTTGAAATGAATTTTGGCTTCAAAAGGGCATATTGGTAATTTACCTAAGGCATATAAACTACCTATCATACAACTACTTAAACGAAGCGACCATAAGGTATAACCTCGGAAGGTTATTCCCTATATACTATGGTCACCTAATGTGTTTGGTCGGATCCTAATGATCGACCAAATGGGTCGGGTTCGAAGGTATAAGCGATTGTTTAGATCGCTTACCTTACGACCCTATATAAGCACTAAACTAAAAGTGACGAGCTAAGCATGTTAAAACATGCTTAACTAAGTTTAGAAAACAGGTTTGGTATCAAAACAAACGGTTTTGATACCTAAGAGTAGTTTGGTTACAAAATACGCAATAACACGTATTTTGGCCGAAACTACGACTCGTCACTGAGCCAAGATAACGTGGTAATCAGTAGGTATAATCACTAGGGACTATAACCATCGTGATCACGCTCACGTTGTGAAGTTCAAATGAACTTCGCATTGACCATAAACTGGTCAATGCAGAAAGTCCAACATAGTTCGACTTTCGGACTAGAAAAGCGATAAAAGAACGAAGGAACACTTACAAAGGGTCCCCGCAAGATTGATTTCCAAGTAATCTCAGGTAGGAAGTGTATAAACACAACCACTTAGAGAAAAACTCAGATTTCAAGTGGGTTTTGCAATGGGGATGGATGGGTATTTATAGTAAATGGACCACCGTCTGGATCGTTCCTCGAATAACGTGCCTTGATCTCACCCGTACACTTGTCGGAATGTTATGGTAACTCATTTTGCCCCCACCACCAGTTATTGACAAGTGACATTGGCCTTTGGGGTGTTTAAGGGCTGGAAACAGGCTGTTAAAAACAAGTTTCTGCATCTGACCCTTGCTTGCGCACCGTAACACTCAGAGTGTTGAGGTGCGCAAGGACCTGCAGACCAGAAATTTGAAAAATGGCAAAACAGGCCCCTGAAGCTCCAAACTTGCTATTTGATGCATTTTTGACACGTTTAAGCCCCGTTAACCCCATTTCAAAGCTCTAAAATGAAGTTAAAGTATAAGAAACTTAAAATGTGCTCAAAAATATCTCGGATGTCGGTTCGTTTGGCCGTACGATTGCGTTGTTCGGTTAATTACGACGGAATGCGCATAAGCGCGAAAAACGATCCAAATGATGCGACGAATAGATTTTTCTTATGCCAAACACTAAAATAAAATATTTTAGTGCTTACATAAATTTTTGGATGTCCGGATGTATTCAGAACGTAAGTTATGCGTGAAAGAGCAAACTTATGCACTTTTTGACGCTTTTAGTCCCTGAATGACCCAAAAGTTTATTTTAGCACACCGAACCCCTCAAAGCCTATTTATAAGCTATGTAAAGGATATTTAGGGTGTGTTTAACTTATGGTCATGTTCCGGAATGTTCGTTACAGTTCAAATTGGCATACTTTCGTAGTTTGTCAAGTTTAGTCCCAGTAAGCGATTTAACTTGATTTTGCCATACCAAAGCCTTCAAAACTTATTTCTAAGTTATGTAAAGGTTATTTAAGGTATGTTAAGCCTATTTCACTATTCCAGAGTGTTCGTTGCATCAAACTGGATATATTTACGCATCAGCGCGCGTATAACCTTCTAGAAAGCGATTTAGAGCTTGAAATCGAACAAGAGTTGATATGTGCAAAAGATACACATATTTATACAGATCCCAAGTATGAAATACAATATTTCATTGGCTTGGTATTTGTTTGATGGTCGCAGTGACCCAGGTGTCACACCAAACGCTGTTCCATTTTCTTCTGCACAGGCTTTTAACACAAACACTGCCATTGTTTCAGCAGCTGTCCAATATCCTCTGGAACTTATAGCAGTCAGAGAAGAAATTATATCCTTTTATTTTGAAGATGACCCTGCTAAAAGAAACCTACCATCTGTCCAAGGATATTCAAGGCCTAATAATATTGAAGAATACCTGAAAGTCAAAGTTCAACAAGCAGATGATATCTCTAAAAGAGAGTCACAAGGAAAATCTGATAAAGAAATTCAAAGGTACGATCAATTCCTGTTCACACAAGTCAGAAAATTGGAGGAGTTTGCAAAAAAATTGTGTCAAAAGCTTTCAGAAAGAGATGATGAAACCTTGAAGAAACATTATATTGAGCATATCATGGTCTTCAAAAGGTACAAAGGTGACAAAGGTCAATATAAAGATTGGACAGTGGGTGAACTCAAAGAGGAGTTAGAAAGGATTGAAAAGATGAATAAGGACAAGGTTAAACATACTCCACCTGTCTGGTCAAAATACATGAAAAATCTTCCAGACAAGGTGCTAGAGCTGAAAAGAATGAAAGAGGAACTTATTACTGCTGATTTTGGGTCAAAAAATCAAGTAACAAGATGGAAGGAAGACAAGGTCAGGGCAAATTACCAAAGGCTGGAAGAACTAAGGAAGAAAAATCCTGATATTCCCCAAAAGCCTGATTATTCTAACGAAGTGGTTCCAGAAAAGCCACAAAAGCAACAATTCAAAAGATCCACTGCTTCACCAGCTGCCTTCTTTCATCAAAGAAGGAGACAAAAGCAGATGGATAAAGTAACAGCAGCAGATCAAGAAGCAGAAGAGTATCTTGTGAAAGTAGGAGTTAAAAGAATGATTGTAGAAAGTCTTGAGTCTGAACAACCTTCAACCACTGATCACCTTTGAAGAAAGCACTGATGCTCATCATCAGTGCTTAGACTACAATAGTGGAAAGTTGAAGCAGTAGTTTTCTTATATTTTGTATTTTTCTTATAATTAGTAATTTGTAATCAGTGGTAATAGATGTAAGTTAAGTTGTCCTACAAACCTGATAACATGAATTGTGTTTTTTACAATGGTTTGTGTTTTATCAACGAAATTGTATATTATAGTTTATATTGTGTTTTTTTGGCTTTTGTGTAATATCCTTGGGAGATCTTGATAACATCAATTGTTTTTTTTTTCTGTATATGTAACCTGCATGTTTATCATTTATTACAACTCATGAATGTGTGCTAAAAAGTAGTTGTAGAAGAGTGAAAACTGTTAACATCAACAGTTGATTTTTATTACTTTTATTATAGATGTAGGTGAAGTTGTCCTACAGACCTGATAATAAGAATTGTGTTTTTTACAGTGATTTGTGTTTTACTTACGAAATTGTATATATATCCTATCTTTTATGTTTACAGGATGATGGTCTTGTGCGATTTCCAAATGAATTAAAAACTTTGGTGGATAAACTGTTTGCATTCAAGATTGAAGTCAGTGAGACTAACTTGACATATTGTGATGAAGAATACGAGATTCAAAGAAAAACTGACGATGAATCAGTTGTTGATCTGGTTAAACAAATGTCTGGGATTAGTCAGGTACTATGAACTTTTAACTGAAGTATTATAGTTGTCTTTTCCATTTTGTTGTCTTTTGTTAATAAACTTTTTCAATTTTGGTTTAGGGCTGTATGCCTGATGATAAGAAGAATGGTACTCCAATTTCGCTTGTGTTGAGTTCTGATGGTGATACAATTGATAAAAAAATATGTTCAATATATAACATATAAACTAGAACTAGAAAACGTATATATTTATAAACACGGTTACATAGTAGCCGTCCAAACTATGTAAAGTTTGGAACTAACAAACATGTTAACCTACTTACAAACAACTATTTTAACACTACAGAAGCTACGCTAAGTTTCTTCGTTTGCCAAAACTACCATATGTTATGGTTCAACCCTGTTTCAAAGTTTCAAACATCACCACTAGCGAAAAACATCGGTAAGGAACAAAGCACGAATATCTGGAAAGTACTGGAACGTGCAATGATCACCTCTTTTTATGTTGTTATCTTTAAGCCATTTCGCCCAACGTTTGACAATGTATTTGATAGTGTTTTTATTTGGCTCCGTCCTAATATCATGTTTTGTCTCTACATGTTGTCCGTTGACGATCTTAACTTTCAAGGTTTTGTCAATTCCTGTCATCTGTGCTACTGCAACCGGTATGCGCTATAAGTTACAAAGCATAATAATAATTTCCATTAATGATGTTGAAGTATTAAAAAAATACAAAAGTTAACCAAATTATGTAAATATATTAGACGCCTATTAACATATAATTTTGTTGGTACTTACAAACCGTTTGGTGTATGGCACAAAAAATATGAGCGGATCAGTCTCATCATCATCAAACTCCTCTGATTCAGCCGAAGAGTCTTCAGAATCTGATATGACGATAACATCGTTTTCAGCTCCAGCCATTCTAAGAAACATTTAAAACGTTGACCCATTTTAGTAACGCGAAATTTATTTATTTTTTTCTTTTTGTTGTACTTTAAAGGAATGACAAACATACATAAGCTGCATAATACCGTTCCTCGCTATTTTACATCTTTATTCTACTTTAGTGACTTTCTTTTATTACATAACCATATCTTTATTTCTATCCCTTTTTATTCAACCTAATCATATAAAACACCTCACTATTGTTGAAAGTTTTACTTTAACAAAATGATGCTTTTGTTAAGTACAAAAATTTTCATACAGTCATTTGTTCTAACACCTGGTGTGCATCTTATATTTAATGTCTTTTAGCATTTCCCTGTGCTCAGTTGATTTCCTAAATCTGTTTTTTTTTCATACCCGAAGACATGTATGTAGTCAATACAATAAGAACATATGTATGTTATGTAACTGAATCAAGGTAAATATGTCAACCAAACAAGTTACATCTACGTTTCTGTATACAGATTGCCATTTTCATTAACTTATTCCAACCAACAAATGGCAAATGAACATCAATATTGAAAAAAAGGAATTACTTTACCTGATTTTTGTTGACTTAGAAATCGTATGTTGGAGAAATGAGCAATGCAAATGAGAGAAATTTTGAAACCCTTATCACAAATCCACTAACCGAAAGGATCTTTGTTGGAAGGGTAGTCATAAAGAAGTTCAGGTATGATGGATATTTTGACTTTTTGATACACCTTTAATTATGAGAGAGAATATGGCTTTGATGAGAAGATTTCATAAAATCTGATATATTGTTGCTGCCGCCGTTTTGTTTTTTTTATATATATTTTTTATTATTCGTTTATCTTTTCATATAAAAGATTAAAATTCACATATTCTGTTTTGGTTGATAATTTACAAAAATGAAATTTCATAATATATTTAGAGAATATTATAATAGTAACTATTTTTGATGTTCTATTAACAGGTCCTAAGATTTCGACGACTCTCGTCTTCTTCCACGCGATTTCATTCTTTCTTTTGTTTTGCAGATCGGCTAGGATGTCGCAGATTTTCTGATCATGTTTCAACAGTTGTGTGATAAACTCTTCTGAGTTGTTCATGAAATCTGATGGGGGAGAGTGGAGGTCTTCATCAAGCTATCCGATGCTGCTCCAGGTTTGATTGTAATTATTATCACTAATGATGCCGACTTTTCTGTTTAGTACTTCATATGCTGCCTTTCCTTCGAGCGACCATATAGAGAATTGTAATTGATTTAGTTTATGTTGATGTTGAATTGTGCCTGAATATAGAGTTGCAAACATGAAAAAAAAAAACACTATCTATACCATAAACATCTAATTTTGATAGATCTCATCTATCTTTATTTAATGGTGTTAGTAATTGCTGTGTTAATCAATTTAAAAATAGTTTCTTAAAAGTTTTAAATTGTGTGAATTAGATGTAAGATTTTAAGTTAGTATGTATGACAATTCGATGTATGAGAATATAAGAACAGTTGTAGTTACTACTTGCAATCGAATAAAAAGTCATTATTATCTTAAATGTAGACACTGTTATTGATGTTCTTAATAGTTGAGGTTCAAATAGTTTTTTGCGTAGATTTTTTAATACATTAATTTGTGGTTATTTATTCGTATATTATTTAATATCTTCAGTTTAATTTATTTTACTATAGATATAGGTGAAGTTGGCCTACAAACCTGATAACATGAATTGTGTATTTTACAATTGTTTTTGTTTTACCAACGAAATTGTATATTATAGTATACCTGCTAACATCACCAGTTGTTTAAGATTGTGTTAATACAATGTTAAACTGCCTTCATTATTAGTTTTTTTTATATAAGTTAGTGGTTGGTTATTTTTATTTTATCACATGGTCGTGTATGAAAAGCGGTTGTATACATTGTGTTTATATATAATCATTTGCATATCAAATTGTCTGAATTGTATTTCATTTATTATATTTTATATTGTAGCCCCAAATATCATAAAATGGAAAAGCTTGGGTTTACAATGATCGTTGATGAAATATTCACAAGGCTCCCTGCCAAAGCTATTGGTTGTTTAAAATGTGTTTGAAAAGATTTTCGTCAGGAACTGTCAACTCATTTGTTTGAGATGATGCATTCTTGTCGAGTTGGAAATTCATTACATAAGAAGTATATCTCTCTGCAAGATATGTCAATTGTTGTTGACGACGTAACAGGTGAGAATTTGGATGTGGTTACAATCAAACACATCACTTTTCCTGACAATGTTCAACCTAGATTCTTACGTATTCTAGCGTCGCTTAATGGGTTGTTGTTAGTGTGCTATGAACCGAGTTACTGTGAGCTGATCCTTTGGAATCCAACAACCAGGTGCCATAAGTGGTTGTCCGACGACTACTTTCATCAGTGGTATGGTCGAAACTGTGATACAGATGGAATGTATTTTGATGAAACCAATGATCTTAAAGTGCTTCACATCAAAATTTTTTTTTTTGATGATGTTATTGCTCGTGTTTATTCACGACGTCGTGAGACGTGGAGAAAAATACATTTCTTGAGGGGAGCTAATTTCGGTGGTCGGGGTTATTCATGGTCTTGCGGAATTTATTATGGCAAAACCATATATTTCGTGTGTTCAAATAATTGGTATCCACCTTTGGAGAGGTATATAGTTGCTTTCGATGTTATTTCCGAAACTTTTAGAAGCTTTCGTTTTCCTGAAAGTTTGGAAGTTTCTCCTTGGCGAGGACAATTTCTGAGCATTGCAAAGAAGCTGCATTTTATTGTTGTTGAAAGGTCTCCCGAGTTATCTGCTGATTTGTACAAAGTTGAAGATGAGGCCTTTATCAAGGTGTTTTCTATCAATAATCTTCATATAATTGATTATGAAGAAAGTCTCCAATGGTCCAATATATTTCAAAACAACAAGTGGTTGCTTAGAAACGTTTGGGGTGGTGTTGTTGAAGCTGACGTGACCAATGAAGTTATTAAATACCTCCATCATGTTGATTGCTACAACGGTTCGAAACGAGCATTATTTATTGAGACCACTGTTTCGCCGATCGATTAGAAATTATTATGCTATATTATAGGGAATGGTGGTCGTTTTTTCTAATTTTGTTTATTGTTTTAAGTAGTTCCGTATGTATAAGTGTATTAACAATTGTCTGCATGGATATTTAATTCCGCTTGGTGTTATTTAATCATTTATTATTTCGAACTTTTAATGTTTTCAGTTTAATTTGTTTTACTATATTTGTAGGTGAAGTCCTACAAACCTGATAACATGAATTGTGTTTTTTCCAATGGTTTGTGTTTTACCAACAAAATTGTATTTTATAGTATACATCGTGTATTTTTTGGCTTTTGTGTAGATTCTGATAACATCAATTGCTTTTTTTTTGTATATGTATCCTGTATGTTTATCATTTAGTACAACTCATGCTAAAAGGCAGTTGTAAAAAACTGCTAATATCAACTGTTGTTTTATATATATGTAACGTGGGTAGTTAATAGTTATTACTTATATTGGTTGTACGTGTGTTAAATTCAGTTATATACGTTTATTCAGAAGGTATATTGGACTTGGTACTATCCTTCTTTTGTATAATATCGTGTTATTATTTTAAATGAAATATTTAATATGTGTAATTTTAATATATGGTTTGTACTAGTGGTTTATAATACAGGATTTTAGGTTAATAAGTTGTAGTCTTTCTTGCACGTTCTCCTACAAAGATGGTAAGGTAAACTGCTGTGTTTATTTCAAAATGTTTGTAGAAAGGTCAATATTCGCTAACATCAGCAGTTGTTTAAGATTGTGGTAATTAAATATTAAACTGCTTTCATTAATAGTTTTTTTTATATAAGTTACGTGGTTGGTTAGTTTTATTTTATCACACGGTTGTGTATGAAAAGCGGTTGTATTCATTGTGTTTATTTATAAACATTTACATATCAAATTGTCTCAATTGTATTTCACTTATTATATTTTATATTGTAGCCCTATAGATCATAAAATGGAAAAGCTTGGGTTTGCAATGATCGTCGATGAAATATTCACAAGCCTCCCTGCCAAAGCTATTGGTTGTTTGAAATGTGTTTGCAAAGATTTCCGTAAGGAACTGTCAACTCATTTTTTTTGAGATGATGCATTCTTGTCGAATTGGAAATTCTCTACATAAGAAATATCTCTCCTTGTCAAATATGTCAATTGTTGTTGACGATGTAATAGGTGGGAATTTGGATGTGGTTACAAACAAGCAGATCACTTTTCCTGGCAATGTTGACCCTAGATTCTTACGTATTCTAGCGTCGCTTAATGGGTTGTTGTTAGTGTCCTCTGAACCGAGTTGCTGTGAGCTGATCATTTGGAATCCAACAACCAGGTGCCATAAGTTTTTGTCCATGTCAGACTTTTGTCAGTGGTATGTTCGAAACTGTGATGCAGGTGGAATGTATTTTGATGAAACCAATGATCTTAAAGTGCTTCACATAAAATATTTTTTTTTGAATGTCGTTACTGCTCGTGTTTATTCACGACGTCGTGAGACGTGGAGAGAAATAGATTTCTTGAGGGGAGCTAATTTCGGTGGTCGGGGTTATTCATGGTCTTCCGGAATTTATTCTGGCAAAACCATATATTTCGTGTGTTCAAAAAATTGGTATCCCGCTTTGGAGAGGTATATAGTTGCTTTCGATGTTATTTCTGAAACTTTTAGAAGCCTTAGTTTTCCTGAAAGTTTGGAAGTTAGCCATTGGCGAGGAGAATTTCTGAGCATTGCAAAGAAGCTCCATTTTATTGTTGTTGAAAGGTCTCCCGAGTTATCTGTTGGTTTGTTCAAAGTTGAAGATGAAGCCTTCATCAAGATGTTTTCTATCAATAATCTTCAAATTATTGGTTATGTTGAAAGTTTCCATTGGTCCAATATATTTCAAAACAACAAGTGGTTGATAAAAAACATTTGGAGTGGTGCTGTTGAAGCTAACCTGAGCAATGAAGTTTTTAATTACGTCCAACATGTTGATTCCTACATAGGTGTGAAACGAGCATTATTTATCGAGACCACTGTTTCGCTGATCGATTAGAAATTATTATGCTATATTATAGGGAATGGTGGTTGTTTTTTCGAATTTTGTTTATTGTTGCAAGTAGTTACGTATGTATAAGTGCATTAACAATTGTCTGCATGAATATTTAATTCCGATTGGTGTTATTTAATCATATATTATTTCGAACTTTTAATATTTTCATTTTAATTTGTTTTACTATATATGTAGGTAAAGAAGTCCTACAAACCTGATATCATGAATTTTGTTTTTTCCAATGGTTTGTGTTTTACCAACGAAATTGTATTTTGGTAGTATACATCGTGTATTTTTTGGCTTTTATGTAGATTCTGATAATATCAATTACTTTTTTTTGTATATGTATCATGTATGTTTATCATTTAGTACAACTCATTCATGGGTGTTAAAAGGCAGTTGTAGAAATATATGGTATGTTTATCATTTGGTACTATCCTTCTTTTGTATAAGATTGTGTTATTATATTAAAGAGAAAAATGCCCGGATAGTCCCTGTGGTTTCACCTTTTTTCACCTATAGTCCCTATCTTTCTAAAACTACTTGAATAGTCCCCAAGGTTTTCCGTTTTGTTCTCGGATAGTCCCTGGGTCTAACTTCAGTTACTTTTCTCAGTTAAGTGGGTGTTGAAATGACCAAAATACCCTTTCCTTAAAAGGCCAAACCATAGGGACTATCCGGGCGTCTTCTACATTTTTAGAGAAAAACCCCACCACCACACTTTCCGGCGAACTTTTCCGACGAAATTAATTTCCGGCGACTTTAAATCTTGAACGCGAGTTATTCCGGCACCGCCGCCTTTCCGGTGAACTTTTCCGATGATAAAGAAAACTTATCATCACTTATCATTTGAAACCCTAGATCTAAACACACATATAACCGCACACCACCTCTCTGCTCTCCCTCTCTCGTGAATTTCCGGTGACTAGAGTCGCATTTCGGCGAGCTCCGGCGGCTCTGTTTGACGGCAACGAGTACCCCTCCAATCATCTCTCTCTGATTTTGTTTGAAGACGGGCACATCGGCGTGGATTCCGACACCCACACACCTCCATCCTCCTTCTCTGGAACACCACCCCCTCGTCATCCCTCTTTCTCTGTCAATTTATTGTCGGTCACCGGAGCCGGCTCTCTAGGGCACTCCGGCGACGATCATCGGCCATGCACACCCCACACCCACACCCCGAATCTTTCTCTTTCTATACACACACACCCCGAATCTTTCTCTCTAGGGCACTCCGGCGAAGATCATCGGCGGAACAGCGACGAGTGGCACTGTTATACTCTGGGTAAGCTCGAACACCCTTATCTTTTTCCTTCTTTTTTTCTCTTTTCCGGTTCATTCTTTTCGCTTCAGGGGAGCCGATCAGGGTGGTGGCAGGCGGGGTGTAGACTCGGTTACTAGGTTGAAGGATGATGGCAGTGGTGATGATGGTGGTTATTTTGTTCCATATTCAGGTTGGGTCTCAACAGAGTTGGTTTGGGTTTTGTTTCGGGCTCGGTCAACAGCCGTCAACGAGGAGTTCGGGTCAAACAAAGTCAAACCAGTCAACGACGGTGGTTCTGCGCGGCGGAGACCAGCGGCGGCACGGTGGAGGGTGGAGGAGGGTGTGGTGGTGGGGTTTTATAAACAAAAATGAAGAAGATGCTCGGATAGTCCCTGTGGTTTGGCCTTTTAAAGGAAAGGGTATTTTGGTCATTTCAACACCCACTTAACAGAGAAAAGTAACTGAAGTTAGACCCAGGGACTATCCGAGAACAAAACGGAAAACCTTGGGGACTATTCAAGTAGTTTTAGAAAGATAGGGACTATAGGTGAAAAAAGGTGAAACCACAGGGACTATCCGGACATTTTTCTCTATATTAAATGAAATCTTTAATATGTGTAATTTTAATATATGGTATGTTCTAGCGGTTTATAATCCAGGATTTTAGGTTAATAAGTTGTTGTAGTCTTTCTTGCATGTTCTCCTACAAAGATGGAAAGGTAAACTGCTGTGTTCATCGATTCTAACTCAATTTTGATGTAGAGGTAGTTAACTGGAATGGTTATTATTGTGTAATTTTTTAAGAAATTGTGTTGTTTTATGAAGAGTGATATTTTCTCTTATTATATGACAATGTATGTGTTAGAACTTTTGTATTCAGGTTTAACTATTCTTTTGTAGTTATGTGTCTTATCTTATCTTATTGTATATCATTAAATGCTGTGCTTATAAAAGATTTTAGGTTAATAAGTTGTTGTAGTCTTTCTTGCATGTTCTCCTACAAAGATGGTAAGGTAAACTGCTGTGTTGATTTCAAAATGTTTGTAGAAAGGTCAATATTTGCTAACATCAGCAGTTGTTTAAGATTGTGCTAATACAATGTTAAACTGCATTCATTAACAGTTTTTTTTATATAAGTTACGTGGTTGGTTAGTCTTATTTTATCATCCAGGTGTGTATGAAAAGCGATTGTATACATTGTGTTTATATATAAACATTTACATATTAAATTGTCTCAATAGTATTTCATTTATTATATTTTATATTGTAGCCCCATAGATTATAAAATGGAAAAGCTTGGGTTTGCATTGATCTTTGATGAAATATTCACAAGGCTCCCTGCCAAAGCTATTGGTTGTTTGAAATGTGTTTGCAAAGATTTCCGTAAGGAACTGTCAACTCATTTTTTTGAGATGAGGCATTCTTGTCGAATTGGAAATTCACATAAGAAATATCTCTCCTTGCGAGGTATGTCAATTGTTGTTGACAACGTAATAGGTGGGAATTTGGATGTGTTTACAAGCAAACAGATCACTTTTCCTGGCAATGTTGACCCTATATTCTTATGTATTCTAGCGTCGCTTAATGGGCTGTTGTTAGTGTCTTTTAATGCGAGATGCTGTGAGCTGATCCTTTGGAATCCAACAACTAGGTGCCATAAGTTGTTGTCCGTCTCAGACTTTTCTCAGCGGTATGTTCAAAAATGTGATACAGGTGGAATGTATTTTGATGAAACGAATGATCTTAAAGTGCTTCACATCAAATATTATTTGTTGAATATTGTCGTTACTGCTCGTCTTTATTCACGACGTCGTGAGACGTGGAGGGAAATAGATTTCTTGAGGGGAGTTAATTTCGGTGGTTGGGGTTATTCAATGTCTTCCGGAATTTATTCTGGCAAATCCATATATTTCGTGTGTTCAAGAAGTTGGTATCCTGGCCCTTTCGAGAGGTATATAGTTGCTTTCAATGTTATTTCCGAAACTTTTAGAAGCATTCGTTTTCCTGAAAGTTTGGAAGTTACTCCTTGGCCAGGAAAAATTCTGAGCATTGCAAAGAAGCTCCATTTTTTTGTTGTTGAAGGGTCTCCCGAGTTATCTGTTGGTTTGTACAAAGTTGAAGATGAAGCCTTCATCAAGATGTTTTCTATCAATAATATTCATATTATTAGTTATGAACAAAGTTTGCGTTGGTTTACTATATTTCAAAACAACAAGTGGTTGCTTAGAAACGTTTGGATTCGTCCTGTTGAAGCTAAGCTGAGCAATGGAGTTTTTAATTACCTTCAACATCTTGATTCCTACATTGGTGTGGAACAAGCATTATTTATCGAGACCGTTGTTTCGCCGATTGATTAGAAATTATTATGCTATATTATAGGGAATGGTGGTCGTTTTTTCGAATTTTGTTTATTGTTTCAAGTAGTTCCGTATGTATAAGTGTATTAACAGTTGTCTGCATGGATATTTATTTCCGATTGGTGTTATTTAATCATATATTATTTCGAACTTTTAATATTTTCAGTTTAATTTGTTTTACTATATATTTAGGTGAAGAAGTGCTACAAACCTGATATCATCAATTGCTTTTTTTTTTGTATATGTGTCATGTATGTATATCATTTAGTACAACTCATGAATGTGTGCTAAAAAGGTAGTTGTAAAAATAGATGGTATGTTTATCATTTGGTTCTATCCTTCTTTTGTATAATATTGTGTTATTATATTAAATGAAATCTTTAATATGTGTAATTTTAATATGTGGTATGTACTAGCGGTTTATAATCCAGGATTTTAGGTTAATAAGTTGTTGTAGTCTTTCTTGCATGTTGTCCTACAAAGATGGTAAGGTAAACTGCTGTGTTCATTTGTTAATAAACCTCTCTTAACCGATCCTAACTGAAATTTAATGTAGAGGTAGTTATCTGGAATGGTTATTATTGTGTAATTTTTTAAGAAATTGTGTTATTTTATGAAGAGTGATTTTTGAGTAAACTTCCGTTTTGCTCCCTGTGGTTTGGTCACTTTAATGATTTTGCCCCAAACCTTTAAAAATAGCCATTTTCCTCCTATAGTTTGCTATGGTTTATCCATTTTGCTCCCTGCGGGGAGCAAAATGGAAATACAGACAATTTGGATGGAGATAGAGGCGGGGAGCAAAATGGAAAAACCATAGCAAACTATTGGAGGAAAATGGCTATTTTTAAAGGTTTGGGGCAAAACTGTTAAAGTGACCAAACCACAGGGAGCAAAACAGAATTTCTTATTATATGACAATGTATGTATTAGAACTTTTGTATTCAGGTTTAACTATTCTTTTGTAGTTGTGTGTCTTATTTTATCTTATTGTATAACATTAAATGCTGTGTTTGATGTGTAATAAATATTTTGTGGCAGAGAAATTAATAAATTCCCTTATTGGATTATAAGCTAAGCATCCAGAGTGTTTATGATTGTGTGTTTATATAGTATTGTGTTTTTTATTTTATATGGTAGTATTATGATTGTGTTTTTTCTATATTATTGTTTTTTTATTTTACATGCTATACTTTATGTATTATTTGTTTTACATCATGGTATGTATTAGCGGTTTACTACTTATGTGCTGTCGCCCATGTTCCTACAAATCTGGTGTCATCAACTGCTTTTTATGGTGTATAAATATCGTATTACTTGATTATTTAATAAACATATCATACTCGATTATGTCCAGTTTTATTCGTAAGGTTTGTTTAGTTCATATTCTTTCTGTTTTGAAAACAAGTGCATTGCATTATGTGATAATTATCTGCATTGTTTTTGTATTAGATTCTGAGTTACTGACAACAAAGTTGATGCATTACTGCTTTCTAATTCTATCGGGTTGCAGGTGGTTATGGATGATTTTCTAAAGAATGTTGTTTTTAGTAACATCGATGATGTGTGGGAAATTAGTGAGGTAATCATAGACCATTTCAAGTTTGATATTTCAATACGTATTTACATTAGATGTAAGTGGATATATTTATATTTTTTATAGCCACGATCTGTTATCATACTGGGTACCGTAAAGGAAATATCCAAGGAGGTTGGTTGGTTTTCTTTGAAGTGTCCTAATTGTTTAAATGAGGCTTGTACAAAAAACATGGGTTTAACTAAATCTGACGGAGGTTGTGATGAAGACCAACATACGTTGTATGTGTGCACTAATGAATTTTGTCGAAAAAATGTTATTGATGAACCGGTTTTAAGGTATTGTTATTATTCTATTGTTATTTATGTTGTCATTTTGACATTGTAACTTTCTTCATCAGTTACCTTATTTTAGTTTATGTGATCCGTTTGAATTCAAATTTATTTGTTATGTTCTCAATTAGATTGAAGGTTCGTGTTGAGGATAGCAGTGGTGATGTATCTCTTATTTTGTTTCATAATACGGCTAACCATGTTATCGAGAAGTCTGCAAAACAGTTGGTTCAGGATAACACATTGGTAGTATGCATGTGTATGATTTATATTTAGTTTCTATTTCTCAAATTATATTTTTTTGTAAGCTAACTTTTTGGTTATATATCCTATCTTTTATGTTTTCAGGATGATGGTACTGTGCGATTTCCAAACGAATTAAAAACTTTGGTGGATAAATTGTTTGCATTCAAGATTGAAGTCAGTGAGACTAACTTGACATATTGTGATGAAGAATACGAGATTCAAAGAATAACTGACGATGAATCAGTTGTTGATGTGGTTAAACAAATGTCTGGGATTAGTCAGGTACTATGAATTTTTAACTGAAGTATTATAGTTGTATTTAGTTAATAAACTTTTTCAATTTTGGTTTAGAGCTGTATGCTTGATGATAAGAAGAATGGTACTCCAATTTCGCTTGTGATGAGTTCCGATGGTGATTCAATTGATAAAAAAACATGTTCAATGGTTTGTAAAGATACGACGTTTAAGCGTAAATTGCTTGATCTTTACAATTTGGATGTCATTTCGAACTCGAGCATCTGTGAAAGTACAAGTAATAATATTGTGGAGAGCGTGAAAGATGTTGGTAAGAAAGAGATTAAGTTTACCCATTTTAATGAGTGAGATGTAGTTTCTTTTGTTTGTTGCATTTTAGAGCGATGGTTTTTATGTTTTGTGTTTGTTCAATGTTTTTTATTCTGGACATAAACTTTCTCTTCTGTTTTTTTTATTCTCGTATGTTTTGATGCTGTTCAGATTTCTTATGTGTGAGTATCTGAAGTTCAGTTTAGATATTGGTTGTTAATAATAATATGCTACTCCCTCTGTCCCACTAAAAGTGTCCTATTTTGAATTTTCAAAGTCTTTATTTATAAACTTTGACCTTAAATAATTTTGTTTGTGTTAGATAATACTTGATGAAAGTTATATGATTTGAGTGTGTTTTACAAATGTTTTTATCGGGTTAATTTTCATCAAGTTTTATACAACTCAAAAAATATATAATTAAAGTCAAAGTTTATAAATAAAGACTTTGAAAATTCAAAACATGACACTTTTAATGGGACGGAGGTAGTACATTAGTTAAGTTGTATATATAAAAACTTATAAGAGGAACATAAATATAACCATCATTCATTGACAAAATTATAGATAATAACAAAATTTGTCAATACATTAGATGTGGAATCATGTTGGTCGTTAAGTATGAGATCAAAAAGCGAAAAGATAAGGAAGTGTCCTACTATCATGGAAAGAAACCTCATACCAACAGCTACATGCACATTAAACAAACTAATTTACATTCAGTCTAAGAAGCGAGAAATTTAGTAAGAGCTTGCTTTCCTTGGTTGGTTTTTGCTGTGTATTGGTCAGCTAAGTTGTTTGCTTTATCAAGAAGATCATCTGTGTCCCTTTCTTCATCAGACAGAAGCAATCCAGCAATGTACTGTTCATGAAAAGGTGGGTTGCTCATGATCTTCATTCTCATCTTCTTATTCTCCCGTAGTTGCTGTTAAAGTAGTCGTGTTATGTCAATCAAGCTGTCTCTGATCTCTCTTTCTGTGTCTTCATGTTGACCTTTGAATCCTTCATAGATATCCCTTTTAACTTGGGACAGTTCAGACCAACCTTTGGAGTTTGATGTATTCACTGTAGTTAGAATAGAGAAGAGTTGAGTGAAGATAGAGAGTCGTTGAAGAGGTTAGACAAGGATGTAGTTAGGAGGCATTATATATAATAGAATTAACAATTTGTGTGAAAGAAGAGTAATGATTTCTTATTGGGATATGAGCTTAGATGCAATGATGATTTATTGAAATGGTCTTTTATCTTTTCAAGTAATTAATGTAAAGTGGTTTAGAAAAATATAAGATATAAATATATAAATTGTGTTTTTCCAATGTCAGTTATTTTTATAGTCTAGATAACTTAAGTGATGATTAGTTACATGTTATATTTTAGTTGTATATATATTCTAAATTATAGTTGTGTTTTTTTTCCTATGGATTGTGTTATACGCAAGCCAATTGTTTGTTATGGTATGATGTTGTGTTTTTTTTTCTAATCTTTTTTTTTGTTCTACTTCATTGTGTGTTTTATTGTGTGAGTTGAGTGAAGATAAACAAATGTTGAAAAGATGATAAAAAAGATGTAGTTATGAGAAGTATTATATATAATAGGATTTAAGATTGAGTGAAATGATTACTATTGAATTTACGTTGGGCTAAGGATTATATGCAATTATTGAGTATGGAATGGTCTTTTTTATTTACAGTTTAGTTGTTTGATAATACTTTATGTAAGGCGTTTTTTTTTGTTAATATATTGTTGGTTTTTATATTCAAAACTTATTAAGTCAAGTGCTGTGTTTTTGATATGTGACGTGGTAGTTTAGGAGTTACTACAATAATTGAACGTCTTTTACTAAGTAGAGTCCCAGTTAAGGCAGTTTCTTACGGTTATTTGTGTATTTACTTTATGTATAATTTTATCTTTTTAATGTAGGTTATAGCATGGCAGACCTTGGAATCGAAGTTGTAGTTTCTGAAATACTATCTAGACTCCCAGTTAAGGCAATCAGTCGTTTCAAATGTGTTTGTAAACAATGGCGTGATGAGTTATCAAGTTGTCAGTTTGCTGCTTTGCATTCTAGCCGGATTGGTAGTTCAAAATGTCGGAAACGAATCACCATTCAACCACTATCAATATTTATGGATAGCATAGTGGATGGACAGGTAGACATTGGTGCAAGGAAAACTATTTGTTTCCCTGGTAAAACTCGGCCTTTGTTGTTACATATTATTTCTACAGTTGGTGGGCTTTTATTAGTTTGCAACGAAAGGCCTTCATATCAAATGATGCTTTGGAATCCAACTACTATGAGTTTCAAAATTTTGTTCGATGAGGACTCTGATCGTATATATGATTGGCAATCGGATGCAGCTGGTATGTATTTTGATACATCCTCCGATCTTAAAATATTACACATTAAACGTCGTCGTAATTATGATCTTGATCGTTTTTATTCACGACGACTCGGCACTTGGAGAAATGTAGACTTTTTTATTGGGAAAAAATATGCAGCGGGGTGTTATATTTGGTCTGTTGGCTCTTTTGTGAACAATACCTTATATTTCACTGTTAAACAAGTGAGGGTACGGGGTGACATTCATATAATTGGTTTTGATGTAATTACTGAATCGTTTAAGAGGTTTCCTTTTCCACCAGTTAATGACCTGTATGTTTATGACGAACATTTTCTCACTGTTAACAATAAGCTTCATATGTTTGTTGTTGAAATCTGGCCTAATGTTAATGCGAATCTTTTCAAATATCAAGATAATTTATGGTCTAAGGTGTCGTCTTTCCCAAATGTTGAAACATTCTCATTTGTGGAATGGTGTGGAGCATCGGATGTGGCAAATGGCAAATTGATTTTGCTCCCCAAATTTGGGAATATTGCTGAAGTATACATGAGTGTACAAGATTTTGAATACCTTCAACATGTTGATTCTTTTTGTTGGCTTAAAGGAGCATTATTTGGTCGTAAAGGAGCATTATTTTTAGAGACTGTTGATTCAGCTATTGGGTAGTGCTATTTTCTTGTATTTTTATTTGCTGTTATATTGTTAGCAATTTTGTTTATTGTGTTTATTATTTTAAAAAGTGTTTCAATTTTATTTAGTTTTATTTTTCTATTGTTATTGGGAACATTTTTGGGACTCTATTGTAGTATTAATTGTGGTTGGCTATTTTTATTCGTTTTGAATATGTATTACTTATCATTTGTTTGATGATTTATGTAAAAGTAGAAACATTTGTAAACCAGTATATATTTTTTAATCCATCACACTTATAGACATGTTTACATATTAAACAACCATTGGCATCAAATGCAGTTTATTACTGCTATTGGGATATAGTAGTTGATATATGTTTGAGTGGTCTGTATTTTGTGGTGATTATTACAGTGGTTTATAGCAGATGCTATATGTTACGTTAACATGTTAGTTCATACAAAATTATTATTTACTATTTGTTTGCAAGGACATATTCGTTTTGAAACAATATGATAAACATCAATGTAAGTAGAGCAACGATGATTATCATTGTGTACGGGTATTACCAATACAAAATACATTGTTTTTTGAAGTTTAGGGAAAGTGTTATAAGCCTTCATGTTTAACGACGGTTAATTTAAACAAAAAAAAAAACTATCACCAACCATACTGCATATTAGTTGTTGCAAAAAGAAGTCAAGTTGGTTCTGAATCTGCTTCTGGCTGTGTGAATTAATTTAACCTGCAAACGTTTGAAAGTAATATCATACCTTCATCTTCTAAGATCTTGAAAGTGCACTTATCTCCAAAAGATATATCATTCTCTGCCATAAATTGCAGCCATTCATTCACCAGATATTCCTTTCGCGCTCTACGAGAATGAATTTTGACTCCCAGGTTATAACAACTTCCTTCTTGATTTTTTATTATCAAAGTGCGTGTCTGAGCAATTTTCTTCCTTTTAACATCTTCATCTGGGATGAACTGTTTTTCAAGTAGTATAATAAACAATGTTAGTATATGGAATAGTTGGTTAGAATTCAATGCATATAAGTGAACTGTGATTATAGTTAAAAATTGTATCGGATATCTTACGAATTTCTCTGTGGCAGTCTTTTCAAATGTGCTGTTGTCTGCAGTAGATGATGGTGCTTTGTTGTGGCATCCTTGGTTATGCGTGTGCGCTTCTTTTTGTTCAACAGGTTCTTTTTTTGGGATTATAAATTCACTTCCATCAGGATGGAAAACAGTCATCGTCAGCTTTGGATTTTGAATTATGTCAAACACGAGAATGTAGCCGAATTTTAGCTGCATGTCTTTTATAACATTCATCCATCCATCTGTCAAATAGTATCGTCTTCCTCTTTTCTCTATCTTTAATTCCCATGTAAGTCCTTCACCTGCAGATAGTTGTATTGACATGTTTGGGGGTTTATTTTTCATATTGTCTTTGAGAAAGTTTTTAGGGAGCCTCTGCAATAATTATATTAGACAGATGAGATGCAGTTATTTGTTATGTAAATTATAACACATTTGTGGTTTTAAGTTATTTTGGGAGTTCATGGTTGAGAGTGTACAATGTGTTTCTCCGATCGTTTGGATATTGCATCGCAGAATGATGGTCCCAGTTGACGTGAATCTTTAAAGGCTTTGATTTTGTATTTGCATTCACTGTGAGCTTCAAATACTATCAAACAAACATCATCAAGCCCTAAATCATCAACAATATTTTTCCAGCCATCTGCAAAGTAGTATACTCTGTTTATTTTCCTGATGTTGACGTCCCAATGATGCCCGTTATCTGCCTGTATACAAATTTTGCTTTTGTTTTGTAGTTCTTTGTCATGAAAGAACCCAATTGATGGAGGTAGTGGCTGAAAGATTTACGATATAAGTGTGTGAAAGATAAACAAAACCAGTAAGCAATTATTTATATTTAATTGTATTCTCAGAGGATGTGTACCAGTCGAGAACGTGATGGTCGTTTTAACACTACGCAGAAAGATGGTGCCATTTGCAGACTGCAATTCCAAATGCACGCAAAGTCATGTCGTTTTGTAAGATATATGTTGTAGTTGTTATAGTCAGCTAATAAAGTGTAATGCTATAAACTAAATTTTTTGATATATTATGTTGTGACAACTAAACAAGTGTTTCTACTGTCAATGTATTTTGCTCTACTATGTTAAGTGCTACGGATGTCCTTATTCATTGTTACTTGCTATGTCTTATATCACATCGTATTTTATCAAATCTTTAAACTTTATATCATTTTCAAGTCTATGAATATCCTTATTATTCGAAATGTTCAGCTCAGGAAATTCTAACTGCATGCAATAGTTAACTAAAGTTTATTCCTTTTAGTTTGTGCCTATGTTATAAGTTATCAGTAAAAGTAATTCATTCATACATCCATGGTTAAGACATATCTTATCAGCTATCACTAAAAGTAGTACAAACATACATCCATGGTTAAGGCTTGTATTGTTAAGGGTTCATAAGGGCATACTTGATTGAATGGTAAGGGCATGACAGGTTTTAAAAATTACAAGAGTGTTAATGAAGTATTAGAGATATATGTTCTTTAATCACGGATAAAAGTGGCTATAGTTTTTGACATTAAACATTGCATGTATAGGTCAAAAAACCAGCAAACTCAAGGTTGTCATAAACATAGAAAACCCATATCATAAACCATTCTAGCAATAAAATCAACAAATATCGAAAACCTAATCTATCATAAAACACTCAACCACACATCCAAAATATGAGAGTCAGAGTGCAATATACAAAAAAAATCAGATCCCTATATCCAAAAAAATAAATAAATAAATAAACGAAAAGCATACCTAAATACGGAACAAAATATCAAAAAAAATATAATCGGAGTAGAATCTTCACATATACGACAAAGATAATAACATAAAATACATGAACTTCACACAATTGATACAAAATCTTACAAGTCTTAGTACAAAAAAAAAAACATATACGGTAACCATAGTTTCTCGGGGAAGAATCAACTGATGCAGATTGTGAAGATAATCCTCACTTAATCGATGAAGATAATTAGAAATAAACCATGAACATCATCCAAATCATAAAAATCTTGAAAGACAAACATATAAGGTAACCATACCTTCTCGGAGAAGAATCAAGTGATGAAGATTGTGGAGATAACCAGGTTTAAGAGAAGAAATGTTTCTTTTGTGTTGGAAATGAAGATTTGATCGATTGAAGATTTGAGATATGAAGTGTAGATTTGGTGATGATGAAAGGTTTTGTGGGGAAACGTGAAGAAGATGTGAGGATTGTTAGAGATGATTAGATGAACAAATATTTAGAAGACTTTTATAGGATCCGAAAAAATGGGTCGGGTTTTTAGGCTGGATGCTCCATTCCATGTTAAAAGATTGAGAAGGGAGTTTTGGAGCCAAAAACCATATTTGATGCCTTATTATTGAGTGCCACATCAGCCCAACTTACTTTCAAATATATGGTTGATATATATATATATATATAAAATATAAGATATAAAATAATATAATCCTTAATGAAATCTTTTGGGAATTTCCTGTATAAATTTTTAAAGTTATATTTGTTTTTAGTTGAATTTTATTTTTGGCCTTGTAGTTTGTTTAGTTATGCCAATTCAGACCAAACTTCAAGTTTTTTTTTTTTATCATTTTTGTCCCTGTCATTCTTGAAAGACGCCATCTTTGTGCAAAAAATTTAAGGTGAATCAAATGATACAATTTTCAAGTTTGACCTGAACTGTAATAATTGGTCAAGTGTAATGACGATGAATAAAAGGGGGTTTGTAAATGTAACTATTAAAATGAAGGAAATAAGCGGTAAAAGTAGAGTTTTCTGTATGGGACTACTAAAAAGAGAAGTAAATAAATGATGGTGTGAGAGAGAGTCGATGTAAATGGGGGAAAGTCTTGGTCGTATGAATATGTTGCAGGGATCTTAAATAGTGCTGGTTATTTTTAAAAAAAATCTTAAATTAGGTTAATTTTTTTCTTTTCTTTATTGTTTAAAAATTATTAAATGGATGACATTATGGTTTGAAAAATTGAGATAATCATTTTGAAATTTGTGTGTTAGATGTGGTGAGTTTGACTTTGTTGCGCCAGCCTTTATCGCTATTTATTAGATAAAAATGATGTTACATTAGATTGTTTTATCCATTTAATATTAAATTATGGTAATTTTGTACGCTGTTGTGCTTTTATAAATTGTTGATAATATATTCTTACGATGATTTTGTTAATGGTTGTTGGTATATACTTGCAACTAATATATAATATATAAAGTAAAACATATATGTTAATTAAAATTATATAAATTAAATTGTAATAAAGTGGTATTTTAACAACAGTTATTTGTATTTATTCCGAGCATGATATTACGTTAAATATAGCTAGATTCATATAACACAATGTTCTGATAGTGAGACTATGTATATATAATTTATAATAGGAGACTTTAAGCTGATGTAGGCAATCTCTAACATTTGCCACATGTCAATGCTGATGTCATAATTCCTTTTATATATGATAGGATTTTATTATTATGATAAATTGGTTTTATTATTATGATAAATTGGTTTTTTTTTGAGGGAATTTTGAAATGCATAATGCACCTGTGTGAGAAGTAATCATATCCCAACTCCCTCTTTCTTCTTCACACTTTAATCTCCATCTCTTTCTTCTTCACACTTTCTTTTCATTCCAAAATTGCAGCCGATTCTAGGGTTTATTTTCCTCATCTTCCACACGAACCATGTCATCCGCAAAGAAATCCCTCGGTGAATCACTATCTTTGTTACTCAGACCGATGAAGATGATTTTGTCATCTAAGGCTACGATGGTGAGATCTGGCGGTTCCGATTGGGATTATGACGGTGACTTGGTAGGTAAATCGAATTTGTTTTTTGTAGATTTATATCTTCAATTTTACTTTTTTGATTTTGATGTGGCGATGATGGAAGCTTTTTGTTTCAGTATCTGATGGTGATGATGGGTAGCACAGACTCGCCGCCCCCACCTTTTTGTTGTTCCGTGTTCGTCTTCGAACCCTTTAGGGTTTCTGGATGGTGGTTGACGATGGTGGCTCTAGTTTCAATTGGTAATTTATGGTTGTTTAATGTTTGAATTTGCAATTTGATTTGATGAGGCATAATTTAGATGAATCATTTACTATTGTAGAATACTTGCTAATTTTGCAATTTGGAGATTATTTATAATTTGGAAATTATTTATAATAAATTTTGATGCCATGAGGTAATGAAAGTAATTCATAGTTGTTTTGTTAGTATTTAGCTGTATCTGAGGACGCTGGTATGTTTTCCATTTTTTCATTTGTAGATCGGTCATATAAATTGACGTTTGGACCTGATTCCTGTGAATTTGTCACATTCTCCTACAGATCAGGGTGGTTAGTCTCAAGTCTTTATTGTTGTTCACTCTGAAAGATAAGGTACTTTTACCATCGCTGAAGATGTTCTTGGTCTGTTTGTTCTTAGTCGTGATTGGTCATATTTAGGTGTATCTTTTTTGGTTGGTTTTGTTTGTGGTTATGATTTTTGGGTTGTTGTAGATGATGTTTATAGATTCAATGAAGGCAATCTGGATGATGTTTATAGATTCAATGTTGTTTGTTTGTTTTTCATTCATTTTTCTTTTCTCTTAAATGTGTTTTCATGATAATAACAATTTCTTGATTACGATGACAGTTAGTTTGATAAGCAACAAACCAGTGTACACATGTGGAGGCTGCGGTGCAACACTTCAAGGTTGGTAGCATATAACTAACAATTTGTGTTTTGTTTATTTTTTTTTTGCAACATTTTGTTTGTTTTTATGTTTTAAGATTTTAATGTGTTAATACAGTGAAGAAGCGGAATAACAGTACAATTGACACCACATTACACAGAGTGGACAACAATTCTTCAGGAAAAACCGGTTAGTGCATTCAGAAGTTAATAATCTAAATTATGGAATGCTATTAAGATGTTTGTAAATTGGTTCTTTGTTGCTAGGTGATGTTGAGATTCTTGAATCAGTGAAAATCCGGTGCCATATAATTAAGTACAGGTTATACTTCAAGCTTTTTCGATTTCTCTGCAGGCGGATAGGTGGCTTTGGGAGGTATGAAAAACAGAATTGATAAATTTAGGGAAAATGTGATTGAAGGACGATTAGCCAACAGTAGAGGATCTCATTCTATAGCCTTGATAAATTCAGGGGTGTTTTCAAATAATGCTTCCTAGATGTTTGAAGACTGATAAATGTCCAAAGAAGCAGCACTGTGGACACTTGTCGTTCTTTGTTGGTTTTCAAACATCTATGAAACCATTATTTGAGAACACCCTTGCATTTATTGGAGTTGTAGAATGAGATCCTCTACTGTTGGGTTATCATGTTTCAAACCCATTTTCCCTAAATTTATCGATTTTGTTTTTCATGCAGGGACATAATCTTTTTTTTAGTATTTCATTTGGCCATTGACCCATGTTCAAAGATAACTTATGTTTCAGACTATACAAAGATTGCCTCTTGGTTATCATAAGGTTAAATTTTAAATTAATATGGTCTCATTTGTTAATAAGTTTATAATTATACTTAAGCAATCACATTCTTTTTGTTAGGTGTCAATGCACCTAATGACAGCAACCATCATTGAGCCATCACATTCTTTCCGTTTACATATCAGGTAATGGTTTTCCTTAATACATCTAAAAATTTAGGTTATGTATGATTTTTCAATGTGGTTTTGAAACTTATTGGATAGTAATTGTCTCCACAAAAACATAGAAATATTTTGGTTTTGTGGCGCAGATTGTTTACTACATTATCAAGCAAAGAGAAAGAAGAAGACTTTATGGCAATGAAAGGGTGTAAAATCCCTCAAAGACCTAAGAAAAGAGCCAAGATGATTCAAAGAACCTTACTTGCAATGGAGGTAGAAGACAGGTGTGTTATTACTCGTGTTCAAGATAACTTCTTTCTTGTTCATGTGAGCAAGAAAAGAGGAAGACACAAAGGATGTGTCAAACACAGTTCAGATGATATAGGTTCAGGTAATAAGAAGAAACCCTCTGTTTAAGAAGCAACCAGTGATAGTGTTTTGGTGGAAAACGTGGAGGGGTCGGTGACATTGTCGAGGGTTGTCAGAAATCAAATAGCATTTCCTGACAACGCTCGACAATATGACCGACCCTTCCATGTTTTCCACCAAAACATTATCACTGGTTGCTTCTTCAACAGAGGGTTTCTTCTTATTACCTGAACCTGTATCATCTGAATTGTGTTTGACACATCCTTTGTGTCTTCCTCCCTTCTTGCTCATATGAACACGAAAGAGATTATCTTGAACATGAGTAATAACACACCTGTGTTATACCTCCATTGCAAGTAAGGTTCTTTGAATCATCCTGGCTCTTTTCTTAGGTCTTTGAGAGAGTTTACACCCTTGGCGATAAAAAGTAACGGAAAGAAGGTGCTCATGTTCCATATTGTGATAGCAAACTTACGCGCCTCTTACATGGAATATTGTGTTTTGATCAATTGAATGAGGCTCTGTTGAGAGTGTGAGGGTTTTTTATAATAACCTCCCTTTTACCCTTTGATCTTCTGATCATATATGAGTTGATGATCTTCTTATATTGTGTTTTGATCAAGTGAATGAGGCTCTGATTGCTTTACTGTTTTGTTGCTTTTAATTGTTTGAAAGTAGGAAGTTGTGATGATAAAATGTAACATCATATTTTACATATAGATGTAGATAAAAACTTTTATCATTTTACTTATAATACTAACACATATTGTTTTTAACATTGTTTTATAAATATGTGTAACTAAACACAAATAATTTAAACGATGTATTATAATCTATTTTTTAATATTTGATTTCGATAGTTATTAAACCTACCTGTGTGTTCACATGGGTCCTACAATTAGTGATCTACTATAGTAAGTATTTTATTTTAGATAGAAAGGATTGTGTTTTAACGAAAGCTTTTGATTTTGATGGTATAACATTGTGTTTTTTCTTTTGTGTCTTTTGTTTTTGTTAATATAATTGTGTTTTTTATATTCAGACGCATCAAAACTTATTACATCAACAGTTGTATATTTTTTATGTGACACGGGAGTATAGTAGTTACGGGTAAATGAGCTTTTGCCCGTAAAACTTTTGATAATGAATAGAAATATTACATGTTATTATGTTAACAAGAGGTATACTCTAGAACTATCTAAATCCCATGGGCTTTCAAAAATCGGATAACATGGGCCTTGAAAGTGTCATCCTTATTAGGTGCAACATAGGTTTTAAAGAAGATAAAAGAATAGGTCCATCTCAAACCAATCATTGAGTGAGCATTGGGTTCATCTGGTTTAACATGAGAGGAAAAAATGGGCTGCCAGCTCATGCCAAACGACAGTCCAAATCCCTATATGTAAGAATCTTTGTGTAACTAATAGATGAAGTGTTCTTTTATTTTTTAGAAGATTAAATAAAACAAGGTATACCTTATTAAAAGTAGTCTTTATATCCTTCCCAGTATGTATGATTTCTATCAATATGGTTACTTATACTGGAGGGTATGGGGGCCGGCCTTTCCTCGGCGAGCCCCGGCGCCGGTCACCCACACCGTCTCCTGAGGATTGTCCCGGCTTCTCAGTCGCCTGAAGACGACATCGACGGGCCTCTTTTTCTCTCCTCTCTCTCTCTAAAATCAAACCAGTTTATGTTTTCTTAAGTGTTTCTATAAATAGTGTGGGAGCCCATCCTCCACCCCCTTGGTCCATCATCACTCCTGTTGATGTGGCGTCCTACGTGGTGGCCCACCCTCATGGGGATGACCCTCTCCATACCCTCCAATCTTATTTTAGTAACTTTCCAATTCCTATTCTCCCATTCTATTAGGTCTTTATGTTAAGTGTTTTTTTTTTGTCTCCTTTACCATTTTTAAATAAATGTGCTTCTTCTAAATGACGTCAATATCTCATTCTTTTGAATAACAGGTATGATGTCTATAAATTCTTTGGTTTTTTGTTCTAATTATTGAATTACGTTTTGGTGATATTGTTAGTTATTGCTTATTTTTCGCGAGTACTTAGTATGTTGTATATAGGATGATGAATGAGAATAAGAATGAAGTTTTAGTAAATTTTTTTTTTCTATATTTAAAAAAAATGAATATATATTTAAATAATTATGTTTTTTTATGCATGTTATATTTGGGTTCGGTTTATTAAGTGGTACTATTTTTTGTAATTAGATTTGAATAAGATTAAACATTCATTTAACTGGTATTCAGTGTGGGGGGGGGGGCGAAAAGGTAATTTCTTATTATTGTTTTGAGATTAACTGTATAATAGTCAAGAAAAGGGAAAACGATGAACATTCGGTTTTAACGGAAACTTAGGGCTCGAAGTTATACAATTTGCGATTGTGTTTGTTGCTTTGTCTACTAATCTTAATCATTTGGAACTACATTTGCAATGGCGTCTATTGCAAACGTTGACTTGCGATTTACAAGTAAGTTGTCATGGTGTTGTTGATTACTATTTTCATTGTGTTTTGATTTGTTTTAAGTCTATTGGTTAAATAGGTAAGAAATCGTCAAGAAATTACAGTGAAGATGAAGTAGGTGATACTGTTAGAGGAAGTAAAAGCCAAGAGGTTGAAGTGGAAATTGCAAAGAAACATATAAGTGGAAATAGAAAGAAGTCATTCTGTACAAGCAAAGCTAATAGATTCGTAAGAAGAGGTAAATGCTTTTCATATATTTTTGGTATGGTTTATTTCTTATTTTTTATTTTTAATGTTTAAACATAAGTTGTTCAAGTATATTGTGTTTTTAGATTTGGGATTTTGTTTGGAATATTGTTTCTACAAGCCGGTTAGTTTTTGTATAACTATAATGTGTATGTAGACGTTTGTTTTTGTTGTATAACGTTTTATCCACTATGTTTTTTATATTAATTATGCTTTTTTTTTTAATATTGTGGTTTTGGAAATCATTGTGTTTGCATATGTTACTTGATTATTTACAGTATCTTGGTGCATGTTGTGTTTTTTACATATGTGGTAAACTATAGGATTGTGTTTTTGTATTGATTTTGTATGTTGAATATTATGTGTTGTTTTACAACATTGTAATTGTTTTAGTAAAAAATTACTGAAGCAATTAAGTGATCAAATTAGTTAAGTGAGGTAGTGTGCTAAAAAGTGTATTGAAAATATGCTGGTTAAGTTGTTTGGAAAAAACAATATTCAGGATACGGCTCAGGATATTGAGCTGTATCTACAATCAAACAATGAGCAAAAAGTAAAGGGGGTGACACGAGATATACGAGGAAAGCCCTTGATCAATCTAGATCACCGGCATAAAACCTCGGGAGCTAACAATCGCAGCTGCCTTGTTCTTCTTATTGCTTTGAACTTCAGGATACAGTGCAGGATATTGACCAGATCGCTAAGTGTTACAATGCTTTTGTGCGAAAGTGAAAATTGCTAGAGAGCGAGTGTAAGAGTGTAGTGAGTGTTCATGTGATGTCCTATTCGATCTGGTATACCCACCTATTTATAGTAACAAATTACAAACGAAAATTCCTATAAACATGGGATGCTCCGAATATTCCATTGAAAACGTTGTAGACCGAGTAATGCGGCTTCAACGTCTTTATTTGAACGACTTGGACAGAGTCTTCCGCGGAATGAGTCCTTGTGAACGTTGCTAGCTTCTAACCCACGTACCTGCACACAATCCGTTAGTGATCCTGAGGATACCATTCAGGATGTTACCATTATCCTGAATCAGCATCCCGGATGTGAACAAATATCATATAACCAAGATATAACCCAAGATATTTCTCAGGATATGGGCTCAGAATTTCACCCATAACAATTGTCCCCAAAAATGTTACCGTTTAGTATCCTCACCACTAACGGTTACATTTTTCACGGAGATCGATGTAATTAAGAGATAAGACGCATGATGTGACCGTTTGCAACTACTCAGCCTATATTTACTCATTGCACCCTATATCTTCTCATCCCCATCTCTTTTTTAATCACTATCGATAAGGAAAAAGGTAACAGTCTCTCTCTAATCTCCATCTTTATCTTCATTCTCCTTCTCCGGTCAAAAATTCAAGCGATCAAATGCCGAGACAGACGAGATCTAGTTCCGGTGATTCAACTCCCACATTTATCCAGCAGAATCTTCTCCAAGAACCGGAGAAAGAGATATGCTCTTTTGATAGTGCCCACTTGGCAGCTCTCAAATCCTCCGGTATCTTTCCGGAAGGAACAGTGTTCCGGCCGTTCGACTGGGAAATCCGGTCGGATATGGTCTCCAATGAGTGGTTGTGCTTTAGTGCCTTTCCCTTCACTTTAGGGTTACAATTCCCTTTTCCAGACTTCATCACAGAATTCTTCAACATTACCAAAATCTCCTTTAGTCAAACAATGCCAATGCTTTGGCGTGTTCTGTCCGTTCTTGACCAGATCAAGAAAAACCACATCCCTGATCTTTCTGTTCATGATCTCCCCTAGCTTACAAGCTTAGATGCCACGGATCATGTAGATTTTTTTTATTCCACTTCCGGCGACCCGCTGATACTTCGTGCCACCAGGAACGAGGATAATTGGCAATCTAAGTTCTTCTTTGTAAAAAGAGACTCAATCCCTGGTGGAACGGAATATCCGGTGAAATGGTTAAAAAAGGGTAGAATTTAGGGTTTAAGGATGATCCTGCCCCTTATCCTGCTCCATATCCTGAACTGATCAACTTTCTTTTTATTGTTGTGTACGCAGCTGATTTTAGGAAGATTGCACCTCCCCTTGCTGATTCCAAGAAAAGGATTGACGCCATCAGACTCCTTCCAGAGGCTGAAAGAAGTTTCAACCCATCTCCACCATCTCCAAGTCCACTTTCTAGTGCAAACATGTCTGGTAAGGATCCTGCAAAATATCCTGTACATACATGTCTTTATTTGAAATACTTAGGAGAAATTTTTACTCCCTGTATGCAGACTCCAGCAAGGTTCCAGTCTATCTAGATCTCGACGAACTTGACAGCTATCCTACTCCAGTCATGGTCAAGAAAGAGACCCCTGCTGCCACCAGCTCCAAGCTGCTCCCGGCTCAGCAAAAAAGAGGAAAGGTCCTGAAGTCAGTGCTCCAGGTCCAGAAGGGTTCTCTTACGATGAACTCAGCTTTTCTGACTCCTCAGAGCCAATGACATCCTTCCTCAACAAGGTAATATCCTGCTACATATCCTGCACATATATCCTGATAGGATATCCTGACAGGATACCCTGGTTAATATATTCTGACTCATACCTGAATTTAATGTGCAGGGCCTCCAGCATTTGCTCCACCTGTACAAATGATGCCTGTGGTACTGTTGTACTCCACGAAGCCAGGATCAAACAGCTCGAAAGCACCGTTGCTGACCAAGGTGCCATCGCTGAAGCAAAGTCCCGGCACTACGAGGGCATGCTGAAGAAGGTCACCCAAGATGCTGAGCTCAAACTTGCCACCGTCCAAATGGATCACGAGCAGGCCATGGTTTCGTTTTGGGAAGGAATCAAAGCCTCTGCTATCGTCTCCCTACTGCAAGCTCGCATCAAAATGGCCTACGAGGCCAAGGAGACAGGCCTTGTATGCCCATCCTGGCCGGTTGAATCCTGGGTGGCCAAGCTAAAGGAGCTTGGGGGAAAGCTGTGCCACTTCCTACTGAAGCCGGAGAATCCTCTAAGTCAGCAGAGGTGGTGGACAAGGCTGGAGACAAGAAGGACGCTGGAGTGGATGCTGGGATGGATGCTGGTGAGGATGCTGCTCAGGATGCTGGTGCCGAGAAGCCGGAGAAGGTTGGAGAAGACGCCGCTGTGTGAGGGCATTCAGGTGGGCAATGATGGATATACGTACCAAGGCCGGAGCCCACCTTTTTAAATTTGAATGTTGGTCTGTAATCCCCTAAACAATTTACTTTTTCCGCACTTTACTTTTCCGCACCTGAACAATTTACATTCCTGCATGCTTTTTGAACTATACAACAGTTGGAGGTGGATGGGTCTCGGTTTGAGATGAAACCTTCAACTGTTGGGTAAATATGGTAAGGAACTATTAGTGCTCTTAGTGGATGGGCCTTGTTTTGAGGTGAAACTAAGAGCACATCTTTTGGTATGTTAATAATATAACTTCTCTCTTACTTTATTATTGTTGTTATTAGTGCACAAATTTTGCTTATGAAAACTGTTTTGTTTGAACATTCTTAAGAATATCATGGGAACACATTCTGAGAATATCCTGACAAGTATCCCAAGAGATATCCTGGTCAGGATATTGTCAACTTAAAAAACTTAAGTCTTTTGAAAAAAGGAGAGATCATACCAAAGACTCTTAGAGAGTCAATTCCAATCTTCCACCTTAGGAATGTCCCCAGTGCACACTTACAAACTTGGATCCAACCTTTGAATAGTATAATGTATGTCCCCTGTGTATGATACAGAAATGCAAACGTATTCACACTTTGGCTTGAATAAATTCCAAACAGCCCAAGGCAAAAACCTTGATATCCTGAAATGAATCCTTAGCATACTGGGGATAAACCCTTAATATCCTGGGGATAAATCCTGATATCCTGGGGATAAACCCTGAGTTTCATGCGCTACATGCGAGAGTGTATAAACTCCAAATCTTAGAAAGGTGAAAACCTTTAAACCTTAGAGAGTATGAAAATACCCTTTCGTGAGAGAGGTTGATCAATCCTCATATACCTTAAGGATCCAGGATATAGCCAACAGTAACGAAATTGTCAGCCACTTTTACATGAACTGGTCCTGCTACCTTGAACTATACCTAGATAACTTGCGCTCCAGGCGAGGTGTTTAAACCCAATTCGAAAGAAAGGTGAATACCTTTAAACCTTTGAAGGGATGAAGATCCCTTAAACATGAGAGAGGGGGCCAATCCTCTAATCTTTCGATTTATCCTGAGTGCATATCCTGGAGCTATATCCTGAAACATATGCTGCAAAACAACTGTAAACTAAGGTGGGTGTTAGCCTGGCTAACACCCCTCCGATGCTTAAGTCAGTATTGGGTTCAAGATAATACACAAATATATTTAAAAGAGATAGAATACATACCATTCTGAGATAGAAATTACATTCTATTCTTACTTGAAATAGAGCTTTAAGTGTATTGCATTCCAGGATCTCGGTAGCATATCCCCTTCCATATTCTTGAGTCTATATGCTCCTTTCCCTGCTTCTGACTCAACTTCATATGGTCCTTCCCATTTTGGAGCTAGCTTGCCATCGGCAGGATTAGTGGTATTTTGAAAAGCCTTTCTTAGCACCCAATCACCAACTCGAAATCTCCTAGTCCTTATATTCTTGTTATATGCTCTGGATATTCTTTGTTGATATGCTGCCATCCTTAGCCTTGCTGCATCCCTTTTTTCATCTATAGTATCTAAATCTTGACATAAGGCTTCAGGATTCTGTTCAGGATCCTGTAGGATAGATCTTGCAGTAGGTATCGCCATCTCCGTTGGAATCATTGCTTCTGTTCCAAATACCAAGGAAAATGGGGTTTGGCCTGTTGCATTCTTTACCGTTGTCCTATCAGCCCACAAAACAAAGGGTAATTCTTCTGCCCATCTTCCTTTTTTGGCTCCAAGTCTCTTCTTTAAGTTATTGACAATTATCTTGTTTGAGGATTCTGCTTGTCCATTCACTTGAGGATGTACCGGAGTAGACGTGATCATTTTGATTCCCCAACTCTTGCAAAAGTCAGTGGTCCTCTTGCTTATAAACTGGGACCCATTATCGCAAATGATTTCAGCTGGTACCCCAAACCTGGTCAGGATATTCCTCTTTATGAAGGATACTACTTCTTGGTCTCTAACTTGAACAAATGCTTCAGCTTCAACCCACTTAGAGAAATAATCCGTCATTGCTAGCATAAAGACTTTTCCTCCCGGAGCTTTTGGTAACTTCCCTACTATATCCATCCCCCATTTCATGAATGGCCAAGGGGAAGCTACAGGATATAGTGGTTCAGCTGGTTGATGTAGTATGTTACTATGCCTTTGACATGCATCACACCTCCGAGCATATTCTGCAGCATCTTTCCTCATCGTTGGCCAATAATATCCCGTCCTTAATACTTTCGAGAACAATGATCTGCCCCCAGTATGGTTACCACAATCCCCTTCATGTATATCCTGAAGTACTTTTTTGGCTTCAGGATCCTCCAAGCACCTTAAATACGGTCCTGCAAGAGATTTCTTGTATAAAACATTATTTATAATAGTGAATCGTGATACCTTCATCCTAAATGCCTTAGGATTTTCATCTCCGGGGATGTGTCCTTCCTTGAGATATCTCATGATTGGAGCCGTCCAGGATTTAGGACCCTTTTCAGGATACTCTGCTCCAGGATCCTGAATACCTGCTACTTTATCCTGAGGATTCGTCGCAGGATACAAGATATGTAATATTGGTATTTGGGTCCCTTCTGGTATCCTGATTGATGATCCCAGATTTGCTAAGGCATCTGCTTCAGCATTATCCTCCCTTGGTACCTGTTCAAGTGTAAAAACATCGAAATATCCTGCTAATTTTTTGAGAATATCGAGGTATTCGATTAATTTCTCACCCTTTACTGCATAGGATCCATTAAAATGGTTAGTAATTAACAAGGAGTCAACATATACTTGCAAATTCTTGATATTCATATTCTTAGCTAACTCTAATCCTGCAATTAAAGCCTCATACTCTGCTTCATTATTAGTAGCAGGGAATTCACACCTAATAGCCTGGGGTAATATGTCCCCCTGTGGCGATTTTAGTAGTATTCCCAATCCTACTCCTCGTACATTAGATGCACCATCAGTATATAACGTCCAGGATCCTGAGGATTCTCCTAACTGTTGGACTTCTAGGTCTACCTCATCCTGAATGTCACTACTGAAATCAGCCACAAAGTCAGCTAAAGCCTGAGACTTTATGGCATTCCTAGGTTCATATACTAAATCATAAGCACTCAACTTTACTGACCACTTAGCCATCCTGCCTGACATCTCTGGTTTCCTAAGCACATTTTTGACAGGATAATATGTGTCTCAAAGTAATGTCTAAGCTTCGTAGATGCCATAACTAATGCTAGTATCAATTTTTCTAAATGAGAATATCTAGTTTCAGCATTTAACAAACTTTTACTAACATAATAAACAGGATATTGCTGACCTTCATGATCCTTTATAAGGACGACACTTACAACATTCCCTGATACTGCGAGGTATAGGGATAGTGGTTCACCATTCTCAGGTTTCATCAGTAGAGGTGCAGTTGAGAGATATTTCTTCAAATCCTGCAGAGCTGCTTCATGCTTCTCTCCCCATTTGAATTTCTTATTCTTCTTCAGGATATCATAAAACTCTTTGCATTTTTCTGAGGATCTTGAAATAAATCTGTTTAATGCTGCCACTCGCCCCGTTAATCGTTGAACATCCTTCATATTTGAGGGTGATTTAATATCCAAGATGGCTTTAATCTGCTTCGGGCTCGCCTCTATTCCTCTTTTGGTTACCATATATCCTAGAAATTTTCCTGCCCCCACTCGGAAATGACACTTAGCAGGATTTAGCTTCATGTTATATTGATCCAGGATATCAAATGCTCCTTTAATATCCTGGAGGTGATCCTGAGCTTTCCTTGATTTTACCACCATATCGTCAATGTATACCTCCATGGTGTCCCCCAGCTTGTCTTTGAACATCATGTTTACCAATCTTTGGTATGTTGCACCTTCATTTTTCAAACCAAAAGGCATAGCCGTATAACAATCAATACCTGTGGGTGTCATGAAGGCAGTATCCTCCTGGTCAGAAGGCTCCATTTGAATCTGCTGAAATCGTGAGTATGCATCCATGAAGGTCAACATTTCATGCCCGTCAGTAGCATCCACCGTTGCATCAATGTGAGGGAGAGGAAATGGGTCTTTAGGACAAGCCTTATTCAAGTCTGTGTAGTCCACACAGACTCTCCATTTCCCAGTTTTCTTCTGTACCACGACTACGTTTGCTAGCCATCTTGGAAACTTGACTTCTCTGATCATCCTTGTTAGGGGAGGATTTTCTAACAATTAGTGATCCTTATTCGTTATCCTAACTGGTGATCCTTACTTCTGTGACAGGTGGTGATCCTCAGAAGGGCTTTAGGATCAGGATCATGGATCACTTTAAGGATCCTCATACTGACGATTGTTTACATATGTTTTATAACATCTCGCAGGTATAACAAGCTTGACCAAGTCTTAGCGGCATTCTTGGAGAATATTCCCGAAGTATTCTGCACGTGTTAGATCAAAACTAGACGTTATGGAGAACGTGGAGGCTTGGCCCTAAAGTCGGAGAGTTTGTTAACTAGATATTTTTCTTATTTTAAAGGGGTAACGAGCTAGTTAGTGACACTTAGTCATTTTGGCAGTTACACACACTCGCAAACACGCTCATACAAGCTCTCGTTCAAACACTTAGCAATTACTTACACTTTTTACACATTTCACCGTAGTGATCCTTGTACCTAGCTCGTTACTATCCGAAGTTGTAAACGTTTATCATTTATTTGAGCTTGGTGATCGGTAGTTTCCATCACCCGGGGTTTTTTGTGCCGGAGATCAATTCTTGATCAAGGGCTTTTTCCCCGTATAAATCCTTGTGTTGTTTGTGCATTCCACATTGAAGTGATCCTCATTGTTGTTACACTTTTTGAGCATCATACCCCGTAATCTAGATTTTGGTTGCAATATTCTCAACAGATTTTTTGACCAAAACAGTTTGGCGCCCACCGTGGGGCAATTGGTGCTTTGTCCTTAGAAGAATTCGCATTTCTGTGCTCATTCCGGTTCATTACTACCAAGCAAATGGCTTCCTCAGCGAAGAATGCTTCAAACTTGATGCCTTCGTTCACTTCTTCACAAGGCGTTCCTCCTTTGCCTCCACCACCTTCTGGATCCCAGAAGAATACAGAGAATGCTGCGAAGAAACCGACTCCCATTTTCTCAAAACCACCTACTTCTTCTGTTTCAACTAACCCTACTACTAATGATCTCTATGCCTTGATTTTGCAGATGAGGAATCATGCACAAGAGCAGGATAAAACCAACGAAAGGATCCTCCGGGAGATTGATGAAATTAAGAAACAGAAGAAAACGGCACAGGATCATTCCCCACTGATGCCCAGATCTTTGAATTTTGACACTCCGGTGATTACTTCTCAGCCATCAGTGGTTCCAGACATTCAATATGCGGGTGGACCAAAAGGAGTGCACTATGGAACAACAGCTATGACCCAGGCACTAGGTTCATATTTCCAGCCAGCAGGATCCTATCCCCTGCATATGGGATCCCTCACGAGTACAGGAGGATATTCAGGAATGCAGCAGCATCAAGGATCCTCCTTCGTTCCAGGATCCTCCTTCGTTCCAGGATCATCCCAGGTTCAAGGATCCTCCTTCGTTCCAGGATCATCCCAGGTTCAAGGATCCTCCTTCGTTCCAGGATCATCCCAGGTTCAAGGATCCTCCTTTGTTCCAGGATCGTCTCAGTTTCAGGGATCCTTCCAGATGCCAGGATCCTTGAGGAGTTTACAAACAGGAAGTTCAGATGTCCATCAAGGAGATTTTATTCTAATGCAGACCAATGCCTCTACCGGTCCCTCGATCATTCCAGAGTCTCAACAATATGGATTGACCTCTATTCTTCCTAACTTGAATCCAATGGGAGGTAACACTTTTAATAATTCTCATACCACTAACCATGGTCTTATGCAGGATCCAGGTATCAATCATGCCATGGCCAGAGAATTACAAAAGATAAAGGATATGATCTCGAGTGTTCCGGGAGTAGTCAAACCTATTCCAGAGATTGCAGGTGGGAGCCACAAGATATCTCGCTTTGCACCACCAATCTGTGATGCTGAGATACCCAAGAGGTTCCATGTGCCTACAATGAAATTGTACGATGGTTCGACGGATCCTGAAGAACACATAGCACAATACAGGGAGAGGATGGAGATCAATCCAATCCCAGAAAAGTTAAAGGAAGCATGCTTATGCAAAGGATTCGGATCCACTCTTACTGGATCAGCTCTCAAGTGGCTGCTAAGTCTTCCTCCCTATTCTATTACCTCATTTGCAAACCTAGTTAACTTGTTTAATATTCAGTTTTCTTGTAGTAGAAAATTTGAACGATTAACTAGTGATTTATATAGGATAACCCAGGGTCATAATGAATCATTAAGGGATTACATTACCAAATTTAGTAAAGAATCCTTAGACATTCCCAACTTAGATATAGCCACGGCTGTTGAAGCCTTCAAAATGGGACTGCTTAGGGATTCGTTATTTTATGATGATCTTGTTATGACACCATGCAGGAACCTAGATGAGGTAAGAACCCGGGCCCTCAGGTTCATTCGGCTAGAGGATGACAAGAGGATTCAGGAGAGGATAACAGGATCCTCAAAGCAGGATAAGCAAGGATCCTCATTCAGAAACAACAAGTTCAGATCCTACAACAAATCTGATAATCAGAACGTGCATTCTATTGATCAAGAAGAGGATGATGAGGATTATCCTCCAATTTCTGAATATTGCTTTAGTGTTGATAACAATGAACTAATCCTTGCCATGCAGAACCTAGGTGATAAAGCTAGATGGCCAAGAAAGAATGACAGGCCAGCTGCAACTAAGGATAAATCAAAGTGGTGTGCATATCATGAAGATTTTGGGCACCTCACAGAAGAATGCATTGCATTAAGAAAGGAGATTGGATACTTGTTGAGCAAAGGGCATCTAAAAGAGTTGTTGGGTAGGAAAAAGTCAAGGACACAGGATCCTGAAAGGATCCCTGAGAAGGCTCCAGCCCCTCCAGCAGATGCACAAGTGATAAACTTTATTTCTGGGGGATCCGACATTTGTGGCACATCCTTCTCAGCAGCTAAGAGGCATGCAAAGGAAACTAAAATGGATAATGGAGAAAGACCAGTTCGAACATCGAGTGTCTCCGAAGGAAAAGTCATAACCTTTGATGAAGAGGATCGTACTGATATCCAGGATCCTCATCACGATGGTTTAGTTATTACTCTTTTTATATCTAACTGTTTTGTCCGCAGGATCCTAATAGACGGAGGAAGTTCAGTGAACATTATCCAGCTTGACGTTCTAAAGAAGATGGGTATCCCTGAATCAGAGATTATACCAAGATCCTCCGTGCTCGTGGGATTTAGTGGCGAAACTAAGAACACCCTGGGGGACATTAAACTCCCAATATATATTGAAGGCTTACACTCTTATCAAAAATTTTGTGTTATTGACTGTTTATCTTGTTGTAATGTTATCCTTGGCAGGCCCTGGATACACGATATGAAAGCAGTCCCATCTACTTACCATCAATGTGTGAAGCTCCCTAGTCCTTGGGGAATAGTAAAGATTGATAGCGATCAGCAGGAAGCTAAGAATTGCTACACTTCATCGATGAAACCAGCTTCGAAGTCAAGGGAGCAATAGCAATCAAGGTATCCTCCAAGGAATGTCTTGGAGGCCAGAGAGCAGGATGTGGTAGAAATCCTCATGGATCCTGATGATCCTGAATCCAAAATCTATATCGGATCAGGGATCCTTGGCGAAATGAAAGAAGACCTCATATCCTTCCTCAAAAGGAGAAAGACTACCTTTGCATGGAAACATGAAGACATGACTGGTATATCCAAAGATGTTATCACCCATAAACTCGGCATCGACAGATCCTTCAAACCAATACATCAAAGAAGAAGGAAGTTTGCAACAGAAAGGAATGCCATTATCCAGGAAGAGGTAGAAAAATTGCTCCGGGCAGGTATGATTAGAGAGGTCAAGTATCCAAGATGGCTGGCCAATGTGGTTGTTGTTCAAAAGAAAAACGGAAAGTGGAGGGTATGTGTCGATTTTACCGATTTAAATAAGGCATGTCCCAAGGATCCTTTCCCTTTACCCCACATTGACTCCATGGTGGATGCAACTGCGGGTCATGAACTGTTAACTTTTATGGATGCTTCATCCGGATTTCAACAAATCCAAATGGAACCATCCGACCAAGAGGATACAGCCTTCATGACTCCAACTGGTATATATTGCTATATTGCTATGCCGTTTGGATTAAGAAATGCAGGTGCAACGTGCCAAAGGCTGGTGAATATGATGTTCAAGGATCAGATTGGACAAACTATGGAGGTTTACATAGATGATATGGTGGTGAAATCCTTAAAAGCTGAGGATCACCTACGAGACTTGGAGGAAGCATTTGGAATGTCCTCAGGAAACCAGAGATGTCCGGAAGGATGGCTAAGTGGGCAGTAAAGCTGAGTGCCTATGATATAAGATATGAGCCTAGGACAGCTATCAAATCTCAAGCATTAGCTGACTTTGTGGCTGATTTCAGTAGTGATCTACAAGAAGAAGCTGAGCTAGAAGTCCAGCAGCTAGAAGAGACCAAGGATCCTTGGATACTCCACACTGATGGATCCTCAAATGTCAAAGGCACAGGGCTTGGAATACTACTAAAATCGCCACAGGGGGACATAATACCCCATTCTATAGCTTGTGAGTTCCAAACCACTAATAATGAGGCTGAATATGAAGCCTTAATTGCTGGTTTGCAAATTGCAAAGCATATGGGGATCAGGTATCTTGAGGTACACGTAGATTCTTTGTTAATTACAAATCACTTTAATGGATCATATGCTGTTAAAGGTGAAAAACTAACCAAATATTTGGAGATAGTCAAAAGTTTGGCACTCTCTTTTGTTTCCTTTAGTTTGTCACAAGTACCAAGGGAAGAAAATACAGAAGCTGATGCATTGGCTAACTTAGGATCATCTTTGAAGATCCCAGAGGATATCAAGATTCCTATTATCCATATCCTGACCCCGGCTATCGAGGATCACCAGACTATGGAGATAGGAGATGATTCTGCAGTTATCCCTAGTGAGGATATTCAATCCTATTCAGGATCCAGATCATGGATCTCACCAATTATGAGATACTTACAACATGGAGAGATTCCTACAGGAGAAAACCCTAGGGCTTTCAAATCTAAGGTATCTCAATTCACAATTATGAATAATATGTTGTATAGACGATCTCTTGCAGGACCATACTTAAGATGCATTGAGGATCCTGAAGTTCAGGAAGTTTTAAAAGACTTCCATGAAGGAGATTGTGGAAACCACACTGGGGGCAGGGCTTTATTTTCAAGGATCCTGAGGACAGGATATTATTGGCCAACCATGAAGAAAGATGCTGTGGAGTATGCCAGAAGATGTGATCCTTGCCAGAGACACAGCAATATCCTTCATCAGCCAGCCGAATTATTGCATCCTATATCCTCCTCTTGGCCATTTATGAGATGGGGTATGGACATAGTTGGCAAGCTCCCTAAGGCACCTGGTGGAAAAGTATTCATGCTAGCTATGACTGATTACTTCTCCAAGTGGATAGAGGCTGAAGCTTTTGCCCAAGTTAGAGAAAAGGAAGTTATATCCTTCATTAAAAGAAATATTATAACTAGATTTGGAATTCCCTCTGAGATTATATGTGATAATGGTTCCTAATTTATTGGGGGCAGAACCACTAACTTTTGTGACAGCTGGGGGATTAGGATGATAACATCAACACCAGTCCACCCACAAGCTAATGGCCAAGCAGAATCATCCAACAAGATCATCATCAACAATTTGAAGAAAAAGCTTGGATCCAAGAAAGGGAAGTGGGCAGAAGAACTACCCTATGTGCTCTGGGCTGACAGGACAACCCCTAAGAATGCTACTGGTCAAACACCATTCTCTTTGGTGTTTGGGGCAGAATCAGTGATCCCAACAGAAATGGTGGTTCCTACTGCTAGAACAAGTACCCGTGATCCTGAGGAAAATGATGAAAACTTGGCTCAAGACCTGGATACTATTGAAGAAATCAGGAATATGGCTAGGATCAGGATGGCCAGTTATCAACAAAGAATGGCTGGTGCTTACAACAAAAATGTCAGGATCAGGAGGTTTCAAGTTGGAGATATGGTGTTAAGGAAAGCATTTCAGAATACCACCAATCCTGCCGATGGAAAATTGGCTCCAAAATGGGAAGGCCCTTATTTGATTGAAGCTGAAGCAGGAAAGGGGGCATATAGATTGCTAACCATGGAAGGTGATTTGCTACCAAGAGCTTGGAATGCTGTTCACTTGAAGAAATATTTCATGTGACAAGGATCCTCGTGGCAGAGGTGATCCTAGTGAAAGGGATATCCTTAAAGGATCCTCAAAGTATCGGTGATCCTTATTCAGGTAATATCCTAATCTTGAACTATTTCATTTCTTTATTTTCTCATATTAGGATAAGGATCATGTATCCTTTATCCATTTCTCACGTGAGTTCAAGTTTTGAAAGTTCAGGTATCCTTAGCACAACGTTGGTTATCCACAGAAGCAATCCGTCTTTGGGTTTAACCCCAGTTATTTGGGCTTGTCCCCAGATTCCGCCTGTAGCGCACGATGATCCTGGTGTAGTTCAAGGCTTTGGGACCAGTACTCGTTCTAGGGGCTGATAATTCCATTGTTCTGGCTATGCTTAGGATCCTACGTATAATGGTAGACGTACCATACATCCGGTCATAAGGTTTCTAACGTTTTCACGTTAGCTAAGGTTTCTAACGTTTTCACGTTAGCTAAGGTTTTGGCATCTTCATGTCACTAAGTTTGGATAGTCGCCAGTTAGGGCCATACTCCAGTTTACACACGATCCTTGGGCTTGTCCCCAGTTATCCTTGGGCTTGTCCCCAGTTATCCTTGGGCTGGTCCCCAGTTATCCTTGGGCTTGTCCCCAGTTATCCTTGGGCTTGTCCCCAGTTGCTAACTCTTTTCTTATATTGGCTTAGTCCCAAGTTATGCTCTATTTCAGGTCATTGAAGATAGGCAGTTAGGGATCCTTGATCCTTATTTCACTCTAAGGTTTATCTTATAGTTATCCTTATTATGGTTAGGATTCTAACTTGGATCCTCAGGTATGATCCTTAACTCTTTTGATTCTATTCATTATTCTTTTAAATAACCCTTATACTTGACAACTGAACTTATCAATTTTAAATCATGTCATTTTTTAAAAAACTTATCTGTTATGGGATATGTGATCCTTGTTCATATCCTAAACTTTTTGGATATCTTTTCTAGTTTTTCAAGGCTTGATAAGTATAAACAAATTGAACATTATAACAGTTGGAAAATAACATACTAAAAGGGATAACAAATACAAGATAAGCGACAAAAGGTTAAATTTTTATTTATTAACATAAGACTAACCCTTTAAAGGTTGTCAAAATTACCTACCCGAGCTTCTACCAGCAAAACGTGGCCCGTCCGCTGGGGTAGGTAAAGGGTGTCCATGATAATGAGTTCAAAGATAGTGCAGGAATATAAAGGCGGCAGGATCACAATGGCTTCATCCCCCAAACAGAGGATCCCTCCACCGATTGCAATCCTGCCTATTGTCCAAAGGATCATACATGATCCTTAATCCTAAAACCTATTGTTCAAAGTACAACCCATGAAATTGTCTTAAACATCACAACCACAAAAAACGACCATCAAACTAAAAAATTGGGCTCCGGCCTTGGCACATATATCCATCATCGCCCAATTGTGCAGCTCACACCTTGGCTGCATCACCACCAGCATCATCATCACCAGCCTGATCCTTCCCACTGCCACTTGCCTCAATTGCCAGGACATCAGCTGCCTCCTCCTCATCATCCTCAAGATCTGCCAACCTTGCCTTCCAGCCTTCAACATCCCAGCTGCTTTTGTCGAAACTAGGATCTTGAGCTTCCTGGGCCATCTTCAACTTAGTCTGATACATTGTGATGGCAGCAGAGAGCTTGGTATTTTCGATGAGGTCATGCTTTTCATAATCAAAGTTGACCAGCACCTTGGCCATTTCCTGCTTGGTATCCTGGAGTTCCTTCCGAGCATCAGCAAGTGCAAGATCTTTGAGCACGGCAACTTGTTGGAGATCAGCTATTTTCTTGTCCAGCTCCTCAACATTGCCCACGTAATCCTCTATCTCAGCAAATTTCTGCAGAAAGAAGATAAGGCAGTTCAAGGTCAAGTGATCCTCATAAGAGTAGGATACCTAGGCAAAGTTAAGGATCCTTACATCATTGAAGTATTCAAGGAATTGGTGGCGGATCAGTGGCAGCCCTTGAAGATCTTCAGCATCAGAAGTTTTCCTTTTCTTGACACCCTTTCCTTTAGTGGGTGCCCTTGGAATGGAGATGCTAGGACTGGTAGTGGACCTCTTCTTCCTGGGTCGTACGAGATCAAGATCAGCTGTGTTGAATTGGGAAACAGGCTTGACAGGTTTTCCAGCGCCTACACATTCAAAGCAAGATGAGTATCCTTATCCTATTTCAATTTATCTATTTATTTTAATATTTAAACTATGCAAAAGACAGGATACTTACTCGACATGGTAATGGAACCTGAGGATACTTCTTGTGAGTCTTGGGTGTCTATCTTGAATGTCCTTGTTTCAGGATCAAGCTTCCAAAAAGCAGCGAGCCTATCCTTGGTTTCAGGTGATGTGCGGATACGTGAAACGGTGATAGCTGCAAAACAAGAAAGCAAAAATATAAGTTATCCTTGCAATCAAAGAAAGTTCCTGGTGATCCTTATCAGGATCCTCCATCCTACCATGGGTAGCCCAATTTTTAGGAAGATCCTTTCCATCCTGGATAGAATCTCTCTTGACAAAGAAAAAGCGACGTTTCCAGTCTTTGTCATTCTTGGTGACTTTCAGAAGAGGATGATCTGCACCGGGTTTTCGCTTGAACAAATAACGATGGGAACCAAAAGTAGTGAGATCATACAGCTCCGCCAATTCTGACATGCCCAAAGCAATGCCTTCTTGTTCGATGATCCTCTCCAGGGTATACAAGACCCTCCAAATCATTGGCATGGCTTGGATATAAGAGATGCCGGTAAGGGAAAAGAAGGATTGTGTAAACTCTGGGAAAGGATAGGTGTATCCTATGGTGAATGGAGTGGCTGGAAATGCAACCCATGTTTCTGAAACATAGTCACTAAGGGTAGTAGGATCAAAGGGTCTGATAAAGGCATTCGCCGGAAAACAGCAACGGATTCTGTCTATCTGTGCGTCGTTAAAACAACACTTTTCATTCGCTGAGTCCTTGATGATTTTCTGACTTTCCAAAGGGCTATCCTTCTTGTGATCTTTGCCCGGAGAACTTCGGAGCAACATCTTTGATGGAAAGATAAAAACAGAGCAAGAGAGGGAAAAGGATAGAGAAAGAGAATACCTGAACGTCTTCGGAATGTGGATTATAAAGGGAGTTTCTCTGAAAATTTAAATGCATTTGATCCTATCTATATCTCTATTTATAATCATGATCTTGCAGGTTGTCACTTCCGTGACATCATCATCGCAACGGCTAGTTCAAAATTAACGGCTATATATCCGTTAGTTTGTTACGGATAAGATCAAGAAAACATAACTCGCTAATTTTACAATTTCACTCCTTATATTTTGGGGGCAATTGTTAGGGGAGGATTTTCTAACAATTAGTGATCCTTATTCGTTATCCTAACTGGTGATCCTTACTTCTGTGACAGGTGGTGATCCTCAGAAGGGCTTTAGGATCAGGATCATGGATCACTTTAAGGATCCTCATACTGACGATTGTTTACATATGTTTTATAACATCTCGCAGGTATAACAAGCTTGACCAAGTCTTAGCGGCATTCTTGGAGAATATTCCCGAAGTATTCTGCACGTGTTAGATCAAAACTAGACGTTATGGAGAACGTGGAGGCTTGGCCCTAAAGTCGGAGAGTTTGTTAACTAGATATTTTTCTTATTTTAAAGGGGTAACGAGCTAGTTAGTGACACTTAGTCATTTTGGCAGTTACACACACTCGCAAACACGCTCATACAAGCTCTCGTTCAAACACTTAGCAATTACTTACACTTTTTACACATTTCACCGTAGTGATCCTTGTACCTAGCCCGTTACTATCCGAAGTTGTAAACGTTTATTCATTTATTTGAGCTTGGTGATCGGTAGTTTCCATCACCCGGGGTTTTTTGTGCCGGAGATCAATTCTTGATCAAGGGCTTTTTCCCCGTATAAATCCTTGTGTTGTTTGTGCATTCCACATTGAAGTGATCCTCATTGTTGTTACACTTTTTGAGCATCATACCCCGTAATCTAGATTTTGGTTGCAATATTCTCAACAGATTTTTTGACCAAAACAATCCTAGACTTCAACAATCTTTCAACTTCCTCTTGGATAATCGTATTCCGCTCAGGAGCAAATTTTCTTCTTTTTTGCTGAACAGGCTTGAATGATCTGTCGATTCCAAGCTTGTGAGTGATAACGTCTTTGGATATGCCTGTCATATCCTCATGCTTCCATGCAAACGTTGACATCCTGCATTTCAAAAAGTTAGTTAACTGCTCTTCAATATCCTGAGGGATATCGGTTCCTACGAGCACCGAGATATCAGGATTATCCTGATCCAGGATAATTTTCTTCACATCCTGCTCCGAATCCTCCACGATATCCTGGGCCCGCATCTTTAATTGCTATGCTGTACTAGGCTTGGTTGAGGATTTCATCGAGGATGAGTAGCATTCTTTCGCCTCCTGCTGATCACTTTCAACCTTGACAACTCCCCAAGGGGTAGGGATCTTGATGCATTGGTGATATGTTGATGGCACAACCTTCATATCGTGAATCCATGGTCTTCCTAGTATGATGTTATAGCAGGATAGAGAATCCATCACACAGAAACGTTGTATCGAGTTGACTCCTTCAACATATACTGGTAACTTTATCTCTCCCACTATGTTCCTGGCCTCTCCACTGAACCCAACAAGCACGGTGGACTTTGAAGTGATATCCATTGGAGATACATTCATTCTCTTCAGAGTTTCTAGTTGGATTATGTTGACGGAGCTGCCATTATCAACCAGTATCCTGTGTACAAAATGGTTAGCCACATATAATGTTATTACCAGAGCATCATGATGAGGATCCTGGACAGTATCCCTGTCATCAGCATCAAATGTGATCACTTTGTCAGTTGTGAGGGTATTCATCCTAACAGGTTTGTCTCCTCTTTCGGCCTTAGCTTCTCTTGCATGTCTCTTTGCCGCCGAATACGAAGTCCCACAAATGTCGGATCCTCCCGAAATAAAGTTGATTATCTTGGCATCCGCGGGAGGTGACGCTGCTCGCTCAGGATCCTTCTCAGTATCCTGACCCTTATTCTTCTTCCTTCCTAAGAGATCTTTCAGATATCCCTTGCTTAGAAGATAGCTTATTTCTTTCCTTAGAGCAATGCAATCCTCAGTTACATGTCCAAAATCTTCGTGGAAGGCACACCGTTTTGACTTATCTTTCCAATCGGCTTTTTGTTGATTTTTTCGAGGCCACCTAGCCTTGTCTCCTAAACCCTACATGGCATACATCAATTCAGGAATGTTAACAGAAAAGCAATATTCAGACAATTCAGGATATTCTTCAGGATCCTCGTCTTCGATAGCATTCACTTTCTTGTTTTCATTTCTACCATATGGCTTAGGGCGATATGACTTAAATGAGGATTCTGACTTTCTGTTAGTTGACTCATATGTGTTGGATGAGTTCATCCTCTCTTGCATCTTTCTGTCGTCCTCCAATCGAATATATCTTAGGGCCCTGTTTCGAGCTTCATCCAAGTTCCTGCATGGGTTCATTACAAGGTCTCGGTAGAATTGAGAATCCTTTTGTAGCCCCATCTTGAAAGCTTGCACAACTGTTGCAATGTCAAGATGCGGAATGTCTAAGGATTCCCGACTGAACTTGTTCACATAATCCCTTAGGGATTCTTGAGGCCCCTGTGTTATCCTGTAGAGGTCACTTGTTAGTTTTTCAAAGCTTCTACTACAAGAAAACTGACTATTAAATAAATTCACTAGGTGAGCAAATGATGTAATCGAGTGAGGAGGAACATTTAGGAGCCATTTCAAGGCTGATCCTGTTAAGGTAGAACCAAAACCCTTGCACAAGCATGCTTCCTTGAGCTCCGAAGGGATAGGGTTAATCTCCATCCTTTCCCTATACTGAGCAATATGCTCTTCAGGATCTGTAGTTCCATCATAAAGCTTCATGTTGGGGGTTTGAAATCTCTTTGGAATCTCAGCATCACAGATAGGATATGCAAAGCGAGATATCCTGTGGCTGTCTTGGGACACTTCCGGGATTGGCTGGACCACTCCAAGTACACTGGATATCATGTCCTTCAACTTCTAAAGCTCCCTAGTAAATGCTGATGTTACACCTGTATCCTGCAAAGATCCACTATTGTTAGCAACATGAGTATTATTATTATTTGATATGTTACCCGTAGGAGGATTCTGCACATATCCTGAAGCATATCCTGAGCTCCTCATGGTTGATGTTAGGGGAGGATTTCTTAATGACCCGTGATCCTCAATTATTATCCTGCTTGGTGATCCTTACTTCTGTGTCAGTTAGTGATCCTCAGAAGTGTTTCAGGATCAGGATCATGGATCATCCTAAGGATCCTTATACTAATGATTGTCTGCTATGATTTCGGTATTGTTTTGCTGGAGTACTAGCTTGGACTTAGTCTTGGTAACGTTCCTGGAGAATATTCCACGTTTATTCTGCACGTGCTTGACCATGGTGAACGTTATGGAGATCGTGGGGAGAAGGCATGAATTGCGGATTGTTAGTTATTTAGATATTTTACTAAATTTAAAAGGGATAGCGAGCTAATTAGACAACACTTGGCTATTTTTTGGCTACACACACTCGTACAACTGCAATCACCAGCTCTCGGCAAAACACTTAGCATTTTTCATACGTTTCTACACGATACACTATAGTGATCCTTGTACTTAGCTCGCTATCATCCGAAGTTGTAAAAGGATTATTGTTTAATTTGAGTTGGTGATCGGTAGTTTCCATCACCCGAGGTTTTTTTATGCCGGAGATCATACATTGATCAAGGGCTTTTTCCTCGTATAAATCTTTGTGTCCCCTGTGCAATTCATTTCATAGTGATCCTCATTGTTGTTTACCAATTCAAGCATCATACCCCGTAACAGAGAGTTTGGTTGCATTATCCTCGTCTGATTTTTGACCAAAACAGATTGGCGCCCACCGTGGGGCAATTGGTGCTTCATTCCTAAGAAATTCTCATTTTTGTGATCATTTCGGTTCGTTACATCCAAGCAGATGGCTTCATCATCAAAGAACACCTCCAGTGCGATGTCTACAGTCAATTCATCCCAGGGCATTCCACCTTTGCCTCCACCACCGTCTGGACCTCAGAAAAATGCCGAGAAGAAACCAACTCCCATTTTCTCAAAACCTCCAACTTCTTCTGCTTCTTATACTCCTACTACTAGTTGTTAGGGGAGGATTTCTTAATGACCTGTGATCCTCAATTATTATCCTGCTTGGTGATCCTTACATCTGTGTCAGTTAGTGATCCTCAGAAGTGCTTCAGGATCAGGATCATGGATCATCCTAAGGATCCTTATACTAATGATTGTCTGCTATGATTTCGGTATTGTTTTGCAGGATGACCAGCTTGGACTTAGTCTTGGTAACGTTCCTGAAGAATATTCCACGTTTAATTCGCACGTGCTTGACCATGCTGAACGTTATGGAGATCGTGGGGAGAAGGCATGAATTGCAGATAATTAGTTATTTAGATATTTTACTAAATTTAAAAGGGGTAGCGAGCTAATTAGACGACACTTGGGTATTTTTTTTGGCTACACACACTCGTACAACTGCACTCACCAGCTCTCGGCAAAACACTTAGCATTTTTTCATACATTTCTACACGATACACTATAGTGATCCTTGTACTTAGCTCGCTATCATCCGGAGTTGTAAAAGGATTATTGTTTAATTTGAGTTGGTGATCGGTAGTTTCCATCACCCGAGGTTTTTTATGCCGGAGATCATACATTGATCAAGGGCTTTTTCCTTGTATAAATCATTGTGTCCCCTGTGCAATTCATTTCATAGTGATCCTCATTGTTGTTTACCAATTCAAGCATCATACCCCGTAACAAAGAGTTTGGTTGCATTATCCTCGTCTGATTTTTGACCAAAACAGTTTGGCGCCCACCGTGGGGCAATTGGTGCTTCGTTCCTAAGAAATTCTCATTTTTGTGATCATTTCGATTCGTTACATCCAAGCAGATGGCTTCATCATCAAAGAACACATCCAGTGCGATGTTTGCAGTCAATTCATCCCAGGGCATTCCACCTTTGCCTCCACCACCTTCTGGACCTCAGAAAAATGCCGAGAAGAAACCAACTCCCATTTTCTCAAAACCTCCAACTTCTTCTGCTTCTTATACTCCCACTACTAGTGACTTGTTTACTCTGATTTTGCAGATGAAGGAGCATATACAGCAGCAGGATAAGACCAATGATAGGATTCTTAGAGAAATTGGAGACATCAAGAAACAGAAGAGATCGGCAGAGGATCATTCCCCACTGATGCCCAGATCTTTGAATTTCGATACTCCGGTTATAACTTCTCAGCCTTCAGTGGTTCCAGACGTTCAATATGTGGGAGGACCAAAAGGAGTGCATTACGGATCATCAACAATGACTCAGGCTTCAGGGTTACACTTCCAACCAGCAGGATCCCATCCTCAGCATATAGGATCCTTCGCAAGCTCAGGAGGATACTCAGGAGCGCAGCAGATTCAAGGGTTCTGGCCGTCTCAAGGATTCTCCCAGGTCAAAGGATCCTCCCAGGTTCAAGGATCCTCCTATATTCCGGGATCCTCGCAGGTTCAAGGATCCTCTCAGTTTCAAGGATCCTCTCAGTTTCATGGGTCCTTCCAGATTTCGGGATCCTTAAGGAGTTTGCAATCAGGGAATTCCGATATCCATCAGGGAGATTTCATTCCAATGCAGACCATTGCTTCTACTGGTCCATCGGTCATTCCAGAGCCCCAACAATATGGATTCACATCCGCTCTTCCTAATTTGAATCCAATGGGAGGTAACACTTTCAATAATTCTTATACCACTAACCATGGCCTTATGCAGGATACGGGTATCAATCATGCCATGGCCAGAGAATTGCAAAAGTTAAAGGATATGATATCAAGTGTCCCAGGAGTGGTCAAGCCTATCCGGAGATTGCAGATGGGAGTCACAGGATATCTCGTTTTACACCACCAATCTGTGATGCTGAGATACCCAAGAGGTTCCATGTGCCTACTATGAAGTTATATGACGGTTCAACAGATCCTGAAGAACACATAGCACAATACAGGGAAAGGATGGAGATCAATCCCATCCCAGAAAGGTTAAAGGAAGCATGTCTGTGCAAGGGATTTGGATCCACTCTTACTGGATCGGCTCTAAAATGGCTGCTAAGTCTTCCCCCTTACTCCATTACCTCGTTTGCTAATCTAGTTAACCTATTTAATAACCAATTTTCTTATAGTAGAAAATTTGAGCGTTTAACTAGTGATCTGTATAGGATAACCCAAGGTCATAATGAATCATTAAGGGATTATATCACTAAATTTAGTAAAGAATCCTTAGATATCCCTAACCTGGATATAGCTACGGCTGTTGAAGCCTTTAAAATGGGATTGCTTAGGGATTCATTATTCTATGATGATCTTGTTATGACACCATGCAGGAACCTAGACGAGGTAAGAACCCGGGCCCTTAGGTTCATCCGACTAGAGGATGACAAAAGGATCCAGGAGAGGTTAGCAGGATCCTCAAAGCAAGAGAAGCAAGGATCCTCATTCAAGAACAACAAGTTCAGATCCTATAGCAAATCTGATAACCAGAATGTGCATGCTGTTGAACAAGAAGAGGATGATGAGGATTATCCCCCAATTTCCGAATATTGCTTTTCTGTTGATAACAATGAACTAATCCTTGCGATGCAGAATTTAGGTGATAAAGCTAGATGGCCCAGGAAAAATGACAGACCAGCTGCAACTAAAGACAAGTCAAAGTGGTGCGCATATCATGAAGATTTTGGGCATCTCACAGAAGAATGCATCGCACTGAGAAAAGAAATTGGATACTTGTTGAGCAAGGGGCACTTGAAAGAATTATTGGGGAGAAAGAAGTCAAGGACTCAGGATCCTGAAAGGATCCCAGAGAAAGCTCTAGCCCTCCAGCAGATGCACAAGTTATAAACTTTATTTCTGGAGGGTCAGACATTTGTGGAACATCCTTCTCTGCAGCTAAAAGACATGCAAAGGAAACCAAGATGGATAATGGAGATAGACCCATTCGAACATCCAGTGTCTCCGAAGGAAAAGTTATAACTTTTGATGAGGATGATCGTGTTGACATTCAGGATCCTCATCACGATGGTTTGGTTATCACTCTTTTTATTTCTAACCATTTTGTTCGCAGGATCCTTATAGACAGAGGAAGCTCTGTGAACATTATCCAGCTTGATGTCCTCAAGAAGATGAATATTCCTAAATCCGATATCATACCAAGATCCTCTGTGCTCGTGGGATTCAGTGGCGAGACTAAGAATACTCTGGGGGACATTAAACTCCCAATCTATATCGAAGGCCTACATTCTTACCAAAAATTTTATGTTATTGACTGTTTATCTTGTTGTAATGTTATCCTTGACAGGCCTTGGATACATGACATGAAGGCAGTCCCATCCACTTATCATCAATGTGTGAAGCTTCCTAGTCCTTGGGGAATAGTGAAGATTGATAGTGATCAGCAAGAAGCTAAGAACTGCTACACCTCATCAATGAAACCAGCCTCAAAGTCAAGGGGGCAATAGCAATTAAAGCATCCTCCAAGGGATGTCTTGGAGGCAAGAGAGCAGGATGTAGTAGAAATCCTTATGGATCCTGATGATCCTGAATCTAAAGTTTATATAGGATCAGGGATCCTTGGCGAAATAAAGGAAGACCTCATATCCTTCCTCAAAAGGAGAAAGACTACCTTTGCATGGAAACATGAAGACATGACAGGTATATCTAAAGATATAATCACTCACAAACTTGGCATTGATAGGTCCTTCAAACCAATCCATCAAAAGAGGAGGAAATTTGCACCAGAAAGAAATGCCATTATCCAAGAGGAGGTAGAGAAATTACTCCGAGCAGGTATGATTAGAGAGGTCAAGTATCCAAGATGGTTGGCCAATGTGGTTGTTGTTCAAAAGAAAAACGAAAAGTGGAGGGTATGTGTCGATTTCACTGATTTAAATAAGGCATGTCCCAAGGATCCTTTCCCATTACCCCACATTGACTCCATGGTGGATGCAACTGCGGGTCATGAACTGTTAACTTTTATGGATGCTTCATCTGGATTTCAACAAATTCAGATGGAACCATCCGATCAAGAGGATACAGCCTTTATGACTCCAACTGGTATATACTGTTATATTGCTATGCCATTCGGACTAAGAAATGCAGGTGCAACTTATCAAAGGCTAGTGAATATGATGTTCAAGGATCAGATTGGACAAACTATGGAGGTTTACATAGACGATATGGTGGTAAAATAAAAAAAAGCTAAGGATCACCTAAGAGACTTGGAGGAAGCATTCAATATCCTTGACAAATATAACATGAAACTTAATCCTTCAAAATGTCACTTTGGTGTTAAAGCAGGTAAATTCTTAGGATATATGGTGACAAAGAGAGGCATTGAAGCCAGTCCAGAACAAATCAAAGCTATAGTGAACATCAAGTCCCCTGCCAATGCTAAGGATGTTCAGAGGTTAACAGGCAGGATTGCAGCTTTAAACAGATTTATATCCAAATCCTCAGAAAAGTGCAAGGAATTCTATGATATCCTGAGGAAGAACAAGAAATTCGAGTGGACTGAGAAGCATGAAAGTGCCTTAAGATCTCTTAAGGATTACCTATCCTCGGCCCCGGCCTTGATGAAACCAGAAAAAGGAGATGCGTTATCCTTATATCTTGCGGTATCCTCAAAAGCAGTAAGTGCCGTCCTTGTTAAGGATCACGAAGGTACACAACATCCTGTCTATTATGTAAGTAAGAGTTTACTTGATGCTGAATCCAGGTATTCACACTTAGAAAAACTTATCCTTGCATTAATTATGGCATCTACTAAATTGAGACATTATTTTGAAACTCATGCCATTATCGTCAAAACTAATTTTCCAATTAAGAATGTCCTCAGGAAACCTGAAATGTCAGGAAGGATGGCTAAGTGGGCAGTGAAGCTTAGTGCATATGATATAAGATATGAGCCCAGGACAGCCATTAAATCCCAAGCATTAGCCGACTTTGTGGCAGATTTCAGTAGTGATTTGCAAAAGGAAGCTGAGTTAGAAGTCCAGCAGCTGGAGGAGACCAAGGATCCTTGGATACTCTATACTGATAGATCCTCAAATGCCAAAGGAACAGGGCTTGGAATACTACTAAAATCGCCACAGGGGGACATAATACCCCACTCTATAGCTTGTGAGTTCCAAACCACTAACAATGAGGCTGAATACGAAGCCTTGATAGCTGGCTTGCATATTGCTAAGCATACGAGGATCAGGTATCTTGAGGTACATGTAGATTCTTTGTTAATCACTAATCACTTTAATGGATCCTATGCTGTTAAAGGTGAAAAGCTAACCAAATATTTGGAGATAGTCAAAGAATTGGCACTCTCTTTTGTTTCCTTTAGTTTGACACAGGTACCAAGGGAAGAAAATGCAGAAGCTGATGCATTGGCTAATCTAGGATCATCTTTGAAGATCCCGGAGGATATAAGTATCCCCATTATCCATATCCTGGCTCCTGCCATCGAGGATCATGTGGCTATGGAAATAGGAGAGGATTCTACAATTATCCCTAGTGAGGATACTCAATCTCATTCAGGATCATGGATCCTCCTAATCATGAGATACTTACAACATGGAGAGATTCCTACAGGAGAAAACCCTAGGGCTTTCAAAATTAAGGTATCTCAATTCACAATTTTAAATAATATGTTGTATAAACGATCTCTTGCAGGACCATATCTAAGATGCATTGAGGATCCTGAAATCCAAGAAGTTTTAAAAGACTTCCATGAAGGAGATTGTGGAAACCACACTAGGGGCAGGGCATTATTCTCAAGGATCCTAAGGACAGGATACTATTGGCCAACTATGAAGAGAGATGCTGTGGAGTATGCTAAGAAATGTGATCCTTGTCAGAGACATAGCAATATCCTTCATCAACCAGCTGAAGTTTTGCATCCTATATCCTCCTCTTGGCCATTTATGAGATGGGGCATGGATATAGTTGGTAAGCTCCCTAAGGCACCTGGTGGAAAAGTGTTCATGCTTGCTATGACTGATTACTTCTCCAAGTGGATAGAGGCTGAAGCTTTTGCCCAAGTCAGAGAAAAGGAAGTTATATCCTTCATTAAAAGAAACATTATAACTAGATTTGGTATTCCTTCTGAAATTATATGTGATAATGGTTCCCAATTCATTGGGGGCAAAATTACTAACTTTTGTGACAGCTGGGGGATTAAGATGATAACATCAACACCAGTCCACCCACAAGCTAATGGTCAGGCAGAATCCTCCAATAAGATCATCATCAACAATTTGTAGAAGAAGCTTGGATCCAAGAAAGGGAAATGGGCAGAAGAACTACCTTATGTGCTTTGGGCTGATAGGACAACTCCTAAGAATGCCACAGGCCAAACTCCATTCTCCTTGGTATTTGGGGCAGAATCAGTGATCCCTACAGAAATGGTGGTTCCAACCGCTAGAACAAGTATTCGTGATCCTGAGGAAAATGATGAGAACTTGGTTTAAGACCTGGATACTATAGAAGAAATCAGAGATTTGGCAAGGATAAGGATGGCCAGTTATCAGCAAAGAATGGCTGGAGCCTACAACAAAAATGTCAGGATCAGGAAATTCCAAGTTGGTGATATGGTACTAAGGAAAGCATTTCAGAATACCACCAAACCTGCTGATGGAAAGTTGGCACCAAAATGGGAAGGACCTTACTTGATTGAAGCTGAGGCAGGAAAGGGGGCATATCGATTGCTAACAATGGAAGGTGATTTGCTACCTAGAGCCTGGAATGCTGTCCATTTGAAGAAATACTTCATGTGATGAGGATCCATGATCCTCACATGATAAGTATCCTTAAAGGATCCTTAAAGCACAGGTGATCCTCATTTTGGTAACATTCTAATCTTAAACTATTTCATTTCCTTACTTTCTCACATAAGGATAAGGATCCTGCATCCTTTATCCCCCTTTCACGTGATTTTGAGTTTTGAAGGTTCAGGTACTCTTACCAAAAGGATGGTTATCGATAAAAGCAACCAGTTACTTGGGTTTGACCCCAGTTATTTGGGCTTGACCCCAGTTCCACCAGTAGCGCATGATGATCCTGGTATAGTTCATGGCAGTGGGACCAGTACTCGTTTTAGGGGCTGATAATTCCATTGTACTGGCTATACCTAGGATCCTACGTATAATGGTAGACGTACCATACATCCGTTCTTAAGGTTCCTAACGTTTTCACGTTAGCTAAGGTTTTGGCATTTTCATGCCACTAAGTTTGGATAGTCGCCAGTTAGGGCCATACTCCAGTTCACATACGATACTTGGGCTTGTCCCCATTTATCCTTGGGCTTGTCCCCAGTTATCCTTGGGCTTGTCCCCAGTTATCCTTTGGGCTTGTCCCTAGTTGCTAACTTTTATCTTATAATGACTTAGTCCCAAGTTATGTTCTATTTCAGGTCTTCAAAGTTAAACAACCAAGGATCCTTGATCCTAACTTCTTACTAAGGTTTGTCCTATGGTTATCCTGGTTATAGTATAAAGGGTTAGGATCCTAACTTGGATCCCCAGGTATGATCCTTAACTATTTTGATTTTATTCATTGATTATTTGAATAACCCTTATATTTTGACAACTGAACTCATGATCCTTAAAATATACCACTTTTTGGAATTTTTCAACTATAAGATATTTGATCCTGGATCATATCCTAAATATTTTCTTTATCTAATTTGTTCAACTTTTCTTACTTGAACAAGTGTACATCAAAACAATTGAAAAATTAAAAGGACAAACAAGGATAACAACACAAGATAAGCCAAAAAAAGATTAAAGTTATTTTATTAACAAAGGTTTAACCGTCAAAGGTTATCAAAATTGCCAACCCACGTTTCTACCAGCAAAACGTGGCCCGTCCACAAGGGTTGGCAACGGGTGTCCATTGTTTATGCGGTTATAGCAAGTGCAGGAAATCAAAGGCGACAGGATCACAATGGCTTCATCCCCCAAACAGAGGATCCCTCCACCATTTGTAATCCTACCTATTATCCAAAGGATCCTAGATCCTTAATCCTAAAACTATTGTTCAAATACAGACCATCATTGTTTTAAAACAGCACAACCACAAAACAAACTACTACCGAATTTAAAAAATTGGGCTCCGGCTACGTCTAGAAATGTCCATCATTGCCCAATCGTGCAGCCTACACCTTCGCTGCATCTTCATCCCCTCCAGCTTCGGTATCCTTCGCCTGATCCTTCCCACTGCCTCCAGCCTCGATCGCCAAAACCTCCTCAGCCTCCTCATCATCTTCCAGATCAGCTAACCTCGCCTTCCAGCCCTCAGCATCCCAGCTGCTTCTGTCGAAGTCATGATCTTGAGCTTCCTGAGCCATCTTCAGTTTTGTCTTGTACATTGTGATGGCAGCGGAGACCTTTGCACCTTCTATGAGATCATGCTTCTCGTAGTCAATGTCGATCAAGATTTTAGCTGTCTGAGTCTTGGCGTCTTGAAGGGATTTTTCGAGATCAGCAATCTTAAGATCCTTGAGCACTGCAACTTGTTGGAGGTCAGCAATCTTCTTATCCAGCTCCTCAATGCTCCCCACGTAGTCTTCAATCTCAGCAAATTTCTGCAAAAGAGACAAAGCAGTTCAAGATCAGATGATCCTCAAATAAGTAGGATACCTAGGCAGAATTGGTGATCCTCACGTCATTGAAGTATTCAATGTGACAACCCTCACCAAACCAGGTATCCGTACGAATTAATTAATATTTAATTACTACTTAATTACTGTGCTTGCTTACAACTGTGATTAAACTGCTTACTGATTTCTGATTTCTGATACGTACATACTCATGCATCACATTTTATACTGTCACTCTATTTTTACACAAACATCAGTGACAACCTTGATGCACAAAAAGCACAGTGAGCACACTATACGGGATACCCACTAAACATGCTGATATAACCAGCATCAGGCAGACACTGCCTCTAAGGCCTGTAAGAGCCTGAGATAGTTTGCTACACTAGTGGTGAGTGTAGGGATACAAGGGTTGTAGAACTGCGTCACTAGGAATGAGATTACAGTGACCGGATGTGCCTAAAACGTACTTTAAGTACAAAATTCAGCACTTTAATTAAAATTCAGCATCTAGCTAACTAATAAAGTGCCAAAACATGAGAAAAACATTACTAGACACTTTCCAAAGTGTCGGGAATAAGTTGTGTCACTAAAAATAATAATAACGACACTTTAAAGCTTTGTTAAGCACTTTAACGGATCTCTATCCAACCGAACAACCGGATTATACCCGGAACATAAAATTATTGCCATATACATTGTTTTTCCTTTTCTGAGCCAGTTAGGGTCCCCGAATACCCTAACACCCGCTATAATGCACAACACACTATTAACCGGGTTAACCTCCAACTTAACTTAACTAATGTCCTAACTACATGGTTGAGATTGAACCAAGACCCCCCCCTCTCTAACCGAACCGTCCCCAATGGGGACACCCTTTGTACTTTGATGATTATTTAAATCATCTTTGTCTAATATCAATTAGACATATGATCCTTTGGTTAATGATCATGTGAATTGCCTATAAGTTCAAGACATAACACACTTAACCTTTCCATCACTCAACTCACAAAACACTCTCTCTCCCTCTCCTTGCAAGCTCTCGGCCGAACATCACCTCTACCATCCATCCATCTTTCGGTTTCCATCAAGCTATTACAAGAGTATACAAGTGTTAAGGATCTCATACGAGGAGGCTTAGTGCATTCGGAACGCGAAGGACCTCACCTCATTGCTTTTATCCACCCAATCTTCGACTAGATTCTTCCCTAGCCTCAAGCTAGTAGTAAGTTGCTTGAAACACACTCTCGATCTATTTTAAAGTGGTTAAAATAATATATGACGGTTAAAACTCATGAACTTACAAGATGATATGTAAAAGTCTACTAAAATGTTAAAAATGTTGGTTAATAACACAAGGGTTGTGTAAATCTTGTAAGATTTGTTTTGTGTGATTATTTAGTGCCGATCTATGATGTGGTAGCTCGGATCATCATCTAACCCGGATTAGTCATGATCAAGAATCATGGCATAGAGTTGTTTAAGTGTACAAAGGGTTAAATGATGAAACTCTACCACACATTAAACATGAACTTGTGTAAAATCGATTTTACTTATGAAATAGTGTTCAAAACTAGTAGATCTACGGATCTACAAACGGTATTTTCAAAGGACCACGTGTCAAGAGAAAACATACTTTTAAAGACGGATCTTTCATAAACAAGAATGATTTTAGCAAACACACAAGTGTGTAAATACTTGTGTAACACTAAGTTTCGACAAAGAACTAGTTTTGTCAAATTTTACAAGAAGTTGTAAAGATGGAATTTCTTTAAAAACGAGGCTTTTACGAAACCGAGTAGATTATTGCAAAGATCCACTAAAAGTAATGGAAAGATACTACATATTTTGGAAAAACCACAAGTTCATGTATTTCTGCGATTTATATATATTTTGACTAGTTTGATGCTTTGGATATTGTTTTGGTTGAATAAGAAAATTGTTGATTTGAATTATAAAAGAAAATGATACGCTTGAAAGCGTGGCCACCTCCAGTTACAGGGGAAACTCTGGCGAAATTTTTCTAAAAACCTAACACTTGAAAATATTTTCATCACAAGTGTTAGAAATACATCTTTAACTTGTTTTCAAAGACCTAAATTTCGCCATGATTCTGTTTACAAAATTTCTAAGTGTCGGAGGTGGGATTTTCACAAAATAAAACCTGAAATATATATATTTAGAATATATGTTTTTCATAGCAACACTTGTAAATTTCTATGATTATTTTGTGAACTATACGAATATTATTTTTAGGGTAAAAATAATATTACCGAATGTTAACGATTCCAAAATAATACGAACGCCTTCACAATAATTATTTAAGTTACACCGGTAGTATTTATACCACCCGAACTTTACAATGTAACTTACGTATTTTCGGAAAAGTTATTATTTTGAAAACTATATGAAATAAAATATAATATTTTTGGGAAAAATATTTATATTTTGGAAAGTAAAGTATTTTTTTTTGGACAAATGGAATAAAATATATTAAGTGAGACTTAATAATGTATTTCGAGTTTTGCGAACACGCATGTATTAAATCCCCCATCCTTGGGAAGGAAAATAATTACCAAGTATTTACAAAAATATAAACACGAAATAGTTGTCTAACTATTTCCCAAAAACTTAAACCTTAAGCTGAGGCACGGCCGTCCGTCTAATAGATTTAGTACGTGTAGGTCGTCGCACAGCTGCATGATCAGGAGATATACTTGGTAGAGATGCACCACTGTGAGTTCATGTCCCCCTTTTTCTCTAACTGTTTTCAGTTTTCTAAACTGCGGGGGTGAAATACATGTTACTATGATTACGAATAATTCTTACATGGTATGGTTAGCGTAAGGAGGGTTATTATTCAGATTATGTGAGTGGGTTGGCGGAAACTTGAGGCCATTAATCCTCAAGGTAGGACCGAGGGACAGGAGCGGTAGATCTATCTGGGTGTAGCGAGCCCAGCCCCAGGCCCAAACAGAACGGACCTCGGGGTGACTTTGTGCCCGACGCATAAATCCGCTAGGTTTGAGTCTCCCTACTTGCACTTCACACATATCAATGGCCTTGCAAACCATTGGTGATCTCTTTTTCCTTATTTGCTACATACCAGGGTTTTTATACATACAAAGGTTTATTTACTCACTTACACATGAACTCGCTCAACATTATTGTTGATTTTTCCAAACTTACATGTATTTCAGGGAATTAAAGATCTGGCGCGGTATGTTATGTTTTCCCGCTGCATATGGGTTCCGAGGTCATCCAGGTTTAGGGGATGTGACTTTTACCTGGACGAGTCACAGTCCTTAAACTGCGTTTTATTCATGTTGATGTTTATGTCTTTCAAAACAATGCTTTATGTTATGATGGTGTAGTTCCAAGACAATGTTATGTTACTTTGGTTTTAAAACTTATTTTAATGGATGATCTTGCATGGTTTTTATTTCATATAGCTTGTTATGATTAAGCTATGGTATTAAGAAGTCACACCAAAATAACCACGCTTCCGCAAAGCCAGGGTGTGACAGCTTGGTATCAGAGCTCTGATCATAGCGAACTAGGATTCCTTCTCGAGTCTAGACTATGATCACTAGGGCTCTCACGAAAACATTTTTACACTGCATACCACTCAAGTCCAGATCCAAAACTTTTTACAAACAAATGTTGAGCACATTTATTTATTATTTATAGGCTCAGTCTGGGAGGCTGAGGCTCGGTCTGGAAGACCGAGGCTCGGTCTAGGAGACCGAGGTAGTTGGCTAGTGGGACTAGGAAGAGCAGTCTGAGAGGCTGGGAGAATTGGCTAGTGGGACTAGGAAGAGCAGTCTGAGAGGCTGGGAGAATTGGCTAGTGGGACTAGGAAGAGCAGTCTGAGAGGCTGGGAGAATTGGCTAGTGGGACTAGGAAGAGCAGTCTGAGAGGCTGGTAGAATTGGCTAGTGGGACTAGGAAGAGCAGTCTGAGAGGCTGGGAGGCTAGTGAGACTAGGAAGATCAGTCTGGGAGGCTGGGAGGCTAGTGGGACTAGGAGAATTATTTGATTGCTTACTTGGTGACTAATGTGCTTATATGATTATATGATTGATTGTTGTACGTATGTGTGTTTGTGTTACAAAAAGTCATGCCTTCATCAGATACTGGAGAGTCGGACACTACAGATCCCACGACCATAGTATCAGGCGACATAGTTTCATCGGAGCACGAGGTGTACACTTCCGATACGACCAGCACAGATGAGGACGACTTTCAGCCCTTTGCACTGCCTGATGTCGTAGCAGAGCCTGCTGATGGCCATCTTGTTGGGGATTTGCCACCCGCGGTGATCCCTGCCCCTGTGCCCCTTGCCGCTTATCCCTTCGTTGATATGCCCCCCCGACGTTGTCTCTGACGACGATGTCGATCTTTTAGAGGAGGACCCACTTGAGGGCGAGGCCCTATTGTTGCTGGGGATAGCCTACTGCTTGCTGACGCTCCTACAGAGGAGGCTCATGCCCATTCACCTATCCCAGACTCATTTGAGCCTGTGGCGTCCGCATCTTTGCATATACAGGGAGTGCAGCACCACTCACACTACGCCGACCCTGATATGGCGTCATCAGCTGCACCAGTTCCCGCACACAGCTTTGAGTTTGATCGCGATATTGAGGACGATTCTGTTTTTCCACCTGGTTTTGATCCAAACCATGACATTGAGTTCATACACTTAGACCAGCCCTTGGAGGATTCTGTAGTCCCTGTTCGACCCTATGTTTGTTGAACCAGCTGATTTTGAGATGGATTTTGTTGATCCGGAGCCGGCTGTGGCCCCTGAGCCAGGCGTTGCTCCTGACCCCGCATTGGAGCATGACCCTGTTCATGCCAATGCACCTGCTGTTGCTCCTTGATTGATCATCTGCTTGGACGAGAGAAAATTGGGGTAACTGTGCAAGACAATTTATTATTACGGGGGCCCACGTAATAACGACTTGTAGTGCACAGAAATCCTGGTGGACTCTGCGGGTCAAGCTAATGAAAACCAATGTAGCATGAAATAACTAAAACACGAATGACCAAGGCGATGTAGCCTCGAGTTCATTTTATTACAAGCAATAAGCCAAATTGGCAAGCCTATGTGAAGGCTCAGAAATTTATTTCCCCACTCATACCATGAGTATATTTACGTGTAAAATTGGGTGATTACATGATGGCTTATGGTGCTGTGTATCTCATAGAAAATTGAAATGTTGTCTAGCCCGCTTCATACCACTTCGACAGAAGGGAATGCCACCCAGACGTGTCACAGACACCAGTACACTGCCAAGGACAGAGGCCGAGCTGCAAGAACGCATCTCACAGACAAATGCACGACATGAAGCCCTCCGCTCTAAGCACAGCGATGGCATTACTGGAAATAACCCTCCAACTGGCTGCACCTATAAGCAGTTCCTGAACTGCAAGCCTTTGAACTTTGACGGAATAGGAGGCGCCGTTGCATTTGTTCGTTGGTCCGAAAAGATTGACTCCATTCTAAGAATGAGTAACGGTTCGCCCCAACAGAGTGTTACCTATACCTCGGGGTTATTTCTAGATGACACACTCTCATGATGGAACCTTCAGGTTCAGACCCTTGGCACAGATGCTGCTTATGCACTGAGCTGGGACGAGCTCAAAGGAATGATGGAGAAGAAATACAATTCTAGGGCTGGAATCCAGAAGCTTGAGGTGGAGTTCTGGAATTGAAAATGGACGGACCAGAGATTCCTGAATACGTCCAGCAATCTCACGACTTGTCTAGGGTCGTCCCCTACTTAGTCAAACCGGAGTTCAAAAGGATTGAACGATTCATTTGGGGACTTGCACCCCAGATCAGGGACATGGTTACTACCTCGAAGCCCTCAACCATTACAGAGGCTATCGATATGGGTGATTTATTTATAACATGAGATGTTATGTGTTGATATTACATACGTACACTTTACTTACTATCACCTGACCAATGTGAACCATCTTTTAGAAGATGCCACCAAAACGCGATCCGCGCATGCCTGCCAACGAGGCAGGACTTCAACAAATCATCGCTGCCACCATTGCACAGTACGCAGCCTCACAAGGAGGAACTAGCGGAAGTAATTCAAACAATAACGGCAATAACAATCCACCTCATGGGTGCACCTACAAGCAGTTTCTAGACTGCAAGCCTGTCAACTTTGATGGCACCGGAGGTGCTGTCGCTTTTGTTGGTTGGGCCGAGAAGACTGAATCTGTTCTCCGCATGAGCAAATGTGCACCAGACCAGCAAGTCACTTACATTTCTGGGCTATTTTTGGATGGAGCCCTATCTTGGTGGAATTTGCAAGTGCAGACACTTGGTGAAGCTGCTGCCTACGCACTAACATGGACCGAACTGAAGGAACTAATGCGCAAAAAGTATTGTTCTCGCGCTGAAATCCAAAGATTGGAAACTGAGTTCTGGCATTTGAAGATGGAAGGTCCGAAGATCGCGGAATATGTTCAGAGGTTTCACGACCTGTCGCATGTGGTACCCTATATGGTCACTCCAGAATTCAAGCGGATTGAACGCTTCATTTGGGGATTAGCTCCTCAAATCATAAGCATGGTGACCTCCTCCAAGCCTGCAACAATTACTGAGGCAATCGATTTGAGCGTGCCTCTCACTGAGGAGGCTATCCGCCTGAACAAGTTCGATGAGATCGAGACAAGGAAGAAAGAGACTCACGTCGAGTCATCCGGAGGTAACAAACGAAAGTTCTCGAACTTCAAACAAGGCACTAGTGGTGTTGTTAAGAAAGGATAGCAAAACGCGCCAGCTCAGGTTACAGCTGGTAGTGGAAAAAAAAGGAAAAGGGATATATGGGCACCCAGCTCAAGTGCAACACCTGCCAGCGTCACCATTCTGGCCGATGTGGTTTGAAGGTGTGTGAAGCGTGTGGGAAACCTGGCCACTTGAAGGATTCTTGTTGGGCCACTGTTGGCCAGGGAGGCCAAGGAGGATTTGGAAACAGAAACAATAACCGGGGTGGAATTGGAAAGCGCCCACAAGGAAACAATGGAGGTAATGGGAATCGAGGCAACAATGTGAATCAAGCGGGCGCTGTGAATCATAACCAAAGGAATAACCAAGCTGGAAATGGAGGTGGAAACGGGCAAAGACCTGGATGCTTTAACTGTGGTGATATCGGGCACTTTAAGAGGAACTGCCCAGAGTTGAACCAAGCCCGTGGAAGAGTGTTCAATATCGAAGCGAGGGAAGCGCGCCAGGATCCCAATGTCGTTACTGGTACGTTCCCTGTAAACCAGCGCTATGCATCCGTTTTATTTGATACTGGTGCCGACTATAGCTTCGTATCGTTAGAATTTAAGAATATGCTTGGTTTAGCCGCTAATAAGTTAGATATTCCCTACTCAATCGAATTGGCTAATGGGAAGTTAGTAGAAGCCAATGAAGTGATCAGAGGTTGTGCAATCGAGTTGGGAGAACGTGAGTTTGCTTTGGATCTACTACCAGTCCAGCTGGGGAGCTTTGACGTGGTAGTAGGAATGGATTGGTTATCAAGTAACAAGGCAGAAATTGTCTGCCACGAGAAGATCATTCGCATCCCAACCGAAGATGGAGAAACAATTGTGGTTCATGGCGAAAAGCGTGATACGCCTTTAGGAATCATCAGTTGCCTGAAAGCGCGAAAGTGTTTACAAAAAGGGTGTGCTGCCTTCCTGGCACACATTGTAGACAGGAAAGCTGCAGAACCGAAGATCGAAGACATCCCTGTCGTGAGGGAGTATCCGGAAGTCTTCCCGGAGGACTTGCCTGGACTGCCGCCTCAGAGGCAAGTGGAGTTTCACATCGATTTAGTCCCAGGCGCCGCGCCTGTGGCTAAGGCACCTTATAGACTTGTCCCGTCTGAGATGCAAGAATTGTCGACACAACTTCAAGAGTTGTTAGACAAGGGATTTATCCGACCAAGCTTCTCGCCTTGGGGAGCTCCGGTCCTGTTTGTCAAAAAGAAGGACGGTAGTTTTCGAATGTGCATAGACTATCGGGAGCTGAACAAGCTGACGATCAAGAATAGATATCCTCTGCCAAGAATTGATGATCTGTTTGATCAACTGCAAGGTTCAAGCTTTTACTCAAAGATCGATTTGCGATCTGGATACCATCAGTTAAGGATACAAGAGGAGAGTATACCGAAGACAACCTTCAGAACTCGTTATGGACACTACGAGTTCCTTGTTATGCCGTTTGGTTTGACAAACGCACCTGCAGTCTTTATGGATTTGATGAATAGAGTTTGCAAGCCGTACTTGGACAAGTTCGTGATTGTGTTTATCGACGACATCTTGATTTATTCAAGGACAAAAGCTGAGCACGAACAGCATCTAAGAGCTATTTTGGAGCTGCTGAAGAAAGAGCAGCTGTATGCCAAATTCTCTAAGTGCGAATTTTGGCTACGTGAAGTCCAATTTCTTGGACATGTGGTAAATGGAGATGGAATCCATGTGGATCCAACCAAGATAGAAGCGATCAAGAGTTGGGAAACGCCAAAGACGCCAACCGAGATTCGACAATTCTTGGGTTTGGCTGGCTACTATCGAAGGTTCATTGAGGATTTTTCGAAGATCGCTCAACCATTGACGCTTCTCACCCAGAAAGATAAGAAGTTTGATTGGGGAATCAAACAGGAAGAAGCGTTTCAGCTATTGAAGGATAAGCTCTGCAATGCGCCAATCCTAGCACTACCGGAAGGTACTGACGATTTCGTGGTATACTGTGACGCCTCGCGTCAAGGATTGGGTTGCGTGTTGATGCAACGCCAGAAGGTTATTGCTTACGCATCACGTCAGTTGAAGGTACATGAGAAGAACTATACCACGCACGATTTGGAGCTAGGCGCAGTGATATTTGCTTTAAAGATCTGGAGACACTACCTATATGGTACGAAATGTACAATTTTTACAGATCATAAGAGCCTACAACACATATTCAACCAGAAGGAGTTGAATATGAGACAAAGACGATGGGTTGAGTTGTTAAATGATTACGATTGCGAGATAAAGTATCATCCAGGGAAGGCGAATGTGGTTGCCGACGCCCTAAGTCGAAAAGAGAGGATCAAGCCCATAAGGGTTAGGGCTTTAGAAATGATTATCCAAACCGATCTTTCCTTGCGCATTCGTGCCGCGCAGAAAGAAGCTCTTAAGGAAAGAAATCTTGAAGAAGAATATCTTCGTGGGATGGAGAAGCTTTTGGTGCCAAACGAGGAAGGAACGTTATGTTTTGAGAAAAGGATTTGGGTTCCTCTGTTTGGTGGTTTAAGGAAAGTTTTTTTTGATGAAGCTCACAAATCGCGGTACTCTATCCATCCCGGAGCGGATAAGATGTACCAAGATCTCAAGAATTACTATTGGTGGCCTAGGATGAAGGGTGATGTTGCTGTTTATGTGAGCAAGTGTCTAACGTGTGCTAAGGTGAAAGCGGAATACCAGAAGCCTTCAGGACTTCTGCAACAACCTGAGATTCCCAAGTGGAAATGGAAACAAATCTCCATGGATTTTATTACAAAGGTGCCAAGAACGCCAAGAGGTCATGACACTATTTGGGTGATAGTTGACCGCCTAACAAAGTCCGCACACTTTCTGCCAATCAAAGAGAAGGATAACACCAGCAAACTGGCAGAAATATACATGCGAGAGATCATCGCACGTCATGGAGTGCCTCTCTCGATTATCTCTGATAGAGATGGACGTTTCATATCAAGGATTTGGCAATCCTTCCAAGAAGCTTTTGGCTCACAATTAAATCTGAGCACTGCATTTCACCCTCAGACCGATGGTCAAAGCGAGCGGACTATTCAGACCTTGGAAGATATGCTGAGAGCATGTGTTATGGATTTGGGCGGTAGCTGGGATAAGCATTTGCCACTGGTCGAATTTTCATACAACAACAGCTACCACACCAGTATTGGAGCCGCGCCATTTGAAGCTCTTTACGAACGCAAGTGTCGATCACCCCTATGCTGGGCTGACGCAGGTGATAGGCAGCTTGTTGGTCCCGAAATCGTCCAAGAGACGACAGACAAGATTTCGCAAATTCGAAAACGCATCGAAGCAGCTCGCGAAAGACAGAAAGCCTATGCAGATCCAAACCGGAAACATTTGGAATTCCAAGTTGGAGATATGGTTTTATTGAAAGTTTCACCCTGGAAGGGTGTGGCACGCTTCGGAAAGCGTGGGAAGTTGAATCCGCGCTACATAGGCCCTTTCAGAATTTTGGGAAGAATAGGACTAGTAGCATACAAGCTGGACTTACCTGCTGAACTGAATGGAGTTCACGATACATTTCATGTATCCAACCTGAAGAAAAGTCCAACTCAAGATACCGTTGTCATTCCCACCGACGGGATTCATGTTGACGACACGCTCCATTTCGTTGAAGAACCTGTTGAGGTTACGGATTGGAAAGTAAACAAGACCCGCCGGAGCAGTGTCAAGCTCGTCAAGGTTCGTTGGAATGCCAGACATGGTCCTGAATACACCTGGGAGCGTGAGGACCGGATGAAAGAGAAATACCCCCACCTATTTCCCAAGAACCCTGCTTCTAGAAGCAGAACTTAAAATTTCGGGATGAAATTTTTCTAACGGGGGGAGAATGTGACAACCCTCACCAAACCAGGTATCCGTACGAATTAATTAATATTTAATTACTACTTAATTACTGTGCTTGCTTACAACTGTGATTAAACTGCTTACTGATTTCTGATACGTACATACTCATGCATCACATTTTATACTGTCACTCTATTTTTACACAAACACCAGTGAAAACCTTGATGCACAAAAAGCACAGTGAGCACACTATACGGGATACCCACTAAACATGCTGATATAACCAGCATCAGGCAGACACTGCCTCTAAGGCCTGTAAGAGCCTGAGATAGTTTGCTACACTAGTGGTGAGTGTAGGGATACAAGGGTTGTAGAACTGCGTCACTAGGAATGAGATTACAGTGACCGGATGTGCCTAAAACGTACTTTAAGTACAAAATTCAGCACTTTAATTAAAATTCAGCATCTAGCTAACTAATAAAGTGCCAAAACATGAGAAAAACATTACTAGACACTTTCCAAAGTGTCGGGAATAAGTTGTGTCACTAAAAATAATAATAACGACACTTTAAAGCTTTGTTAAGCACTTTAACGGATCTCTATCCAACCGAACAACCGGATTATACCCGGAACATAAAATTATTGCCATATACATTGTTTTTCCTTTTCTGAGCCAGTTAGGGTCCCCGAATACCCTAACACCCGCTATAATGCACAACACACTATTAACCGGGTTAACCTCCAACTTAACTTAACTAATGTCCTAACTACATGGTTGAGATTGAACCAAGACCCCCCCCCCCCCTCTCTAACCGAACCGTCCCCAAGGGGGACACCCTTTGTACTTTGATGATTATTTAAATCATCTTTGTCTAATATCAATTAGACATATGATCCTTTGGTTAATGATCATGTGAATTGCCTATAAGTTCAAGACATAACACACTTAACCTTTCCATCACTCAACTCACAAAACACTCTCTCTCCCTCTCCTTGCAAGCTCTCGGCCGAACATCACCTCTACCATCCATCCATCTTTCGGTTTCCATCAAGCTATTACAAGAGTATACAAGTGTTAAGGATCTCATACGAGGAGGCTTAGTGCATTCGGAACGCGAAGGACCTCACCCCATTGCTTTTATCCACCCAATCTTCGACTAGATTCTTCCCTAGCCTCGAGCTAGTAGTAAGTTGCTTGAAACACACTCTTGATCTATTTTAAAGTGGTTAAAATAATATATGACGGTTAAAACTCATGAACTTACAAGATGATATTTAAAAGTCTACTAAAATGTTAAAAATGTTGGTTAATAACACAAGGGTTGTGTAAATCTTGTAAGATTTGTTTTGTGTGATTATTTAGTGCCGATCTATGATGTGGTAGCTCGGATCATCATCTAACCCGGATTAGTCATGATCAAGAATCATGGCATAGAGTTGTTTAAGTGTACAAAGGGTTAAATGATGAAACTCTACCACACATTAAACATGAACTTGTGTAAAATCGATTTTACTTATGAAATAGTGTTCAAAACTAGTAGATCTACGGATCTACAAACGGTATTTTCAAAGGACCACGTGTCAAGAGAAAACATACTTTTAAAGACGGATCTTTCATAAACAAGAATGATTTTAGCAAACACACAAGTGTGTAAATACTTGTGTAACACTAAGTTTCGACAAAGAACTAGTTTTGTCAAATTTTACAAGAAGTTGTACAGATGGAATTTCTTTAAAAACGAGGCTTTTACGAAACCGAGTAGATTATTGCAAAGATCCACTAAAAGTAATGGAAAGATACTACATATTTTGGAAAAACCACAAGTTCATGTATTTCTGCGATTTATATATATTTTGACTAGTTTGATGCTTTGGATATTGTTTTGGTTGAATAAGAAAATTGTTGATTTGAATTATAAAAGAAAATGATACGCTTGAAAGCGTGGCCACCTCCAGTTACAGGGGAAACTCTGGCGAAAGTTTTCTAAAAACCTAACACTTGAAAATATTTTCATCACAAGTGTTAGAAATACATCTTTAACTTGTTTTCAAAGACCTAAATTTCGCCATGATTCTGTTTACAAAATTTCTAAGTGTCGGAGGTGGGATTTTCACAAAATAAAACCTGAAATATATATATTTAGAATATATGTTTTTCATAGCAACACTTGTAAATTTCTATGATTATTTTGTGAACTATACGAATATTATTTTTAGGGTAAAAATAATATTACCGAATGTTAACGATTCCAAAATAATACGAACGCCTTCACAATAATTATTTAAGTTACACCGGTAGTATTTATACCACCCGAACTTTACAATGTAACTTACGTATTTTCGGAAAAGTTATTATTTTGAAAACTATATGAAATAAAATATAATATTTTTGGGAAAAATATTTATATTTTGGAAAGTAAAGTATTTTTTTTTGGACAAATGGAATAAAATATATTAAGTGAGACTTAATAATGTATTTCGAGTTTTGCGAACACGCATGTATTAAATCCCCCATCCTTGGGAAGGAAAATAATTACCAAGTATTTACAAAAATATAAACACGAAATAGTTGTCTAACTATTTCCCAAAAACTTAAACCTTAAGCTAAGGCACGGCCGTCCGTCTAATAGATTTAGTACGTGTAGGTCGTCGCACAGCTGCTTGATCAGGAGATATACTTGGTAGAGACGCACCACTGTGAGTTCATGTCCCCCTTTTTCTCTAACTGTTTTCAGTTTTCTAAACTGCGGGGGTGAAATACATGTTACTATGATTATGAATAATTCTTATATGGTATGGTTAGCGTAAGGAGGGTTATTATTCAGATCATGTGAGTGGGTAGGCGGAAACTTGAGGCCATTAATCCTCAAGGTAGGACCGAGGGACAGGAGCGGTAGATCTATCTAGGTGTAGCGAGCCCAGCCCCAGGCCCAAACAGAACGGACCTCGGGGTGACTTTGTGCCCGACGCATAAATCCGCTAGGTTTGAGTCTCCCTACTTGCACTTCACACATATCAATGGCCTTGCAAACCATTGGTGATCTCTTTTTCCTTATTTGCTACATACCAGGGTTTTTATATATACAAAGGTTTATTTACTCACTTACACATGAACTCGCTCAACATTATTGTTGATTTTTCCAAACTTACATGTATTTCAGGGAATTAAAGATCTGGCGCGGTATGTTATGTTTTCCCGCTGCATATGGGTTCCGAGGTCATCCAGGTTTAGGGGATGTGACTTTTACCTGGACGAGTCACAGTCCTTAAACTGCGTTTTATTCATGTTGATGTTTATGTCTTTCAAAACAATGCTTTATGTTATGATGGTGTAGTTCCAAGACAATGTTATGTTACTTTGGTTTTAAAACTTATTTTAATGGATGATCTTGCATGGTTTTTATTTCATATAGCTTGTTATGATTAAGCTATGGTATTAAGAAGTCACACCAAAATAACCACGCTTCCGCAAAGCCAGGGTGTGACATTCAAGGAACTGGTGGCGGATCAGTGGCAGGCCTTGTAGATCCTCTATCTCAGAATTTTTCCTCTTCTTGCCACCCCTTCCTTTAATGGGTGCCTTGGGGATGGAGACACTAGGGCTGGCAATGGCCTTCTTCTTTCTGGATCGAACAGTGTCAAGGTCGGCAATGTTGAACTGGGAGGCAGGCTTGGAAGCTTTTCCGGCACCTACACATTCAAAGCAAGATAAGAATCCTTATCCTATTTCTATTTAACTATTTATTTAAATCTTTAACTATACAAAAAACAGGATACTTACTTGACATGGTGACTGAGCCTGAGGATACCTCTTGAGAATCCTGGGTGATTGTCTTGAATGATCTTGTTTCAGGACCGAGTCTTCTAAAAATAGCAAGCCTTTCCTTAGTATCAGGAGACGGTATGAGGTGTGAAACAGTGACAGCTGCATAACATAAAACAAAAGGGGGTTAGTAATCCTATCACAAGAGCAAGATTACCTGGTGATCCTTCTCAGGATCCTCTGTCCTACCATGGGTGGACCACTTCCTTGGTAGATCCTTTCCGTTTGGAATGGTATCCCTTCTGACAAAGAAAAAGCGTCGTTTCCAGTTTGTATCGTTCTTGGTGGCTTTAAAAATGGGATGTTCTTCGCCGGGTTTTCGCTTAAACAGATATCGGTGGGATCCAAACTTTGTAAGATCATACATTTCAGCCAACTCCGACATTCCTAGATCAATCCCTTCCTGCTCGATGATCCTTTCAAGGGTATATAAGACCCTCCAGATCATCGGCATAGCTTGGATGTAGGAGATGCCGGTGAGGGAGAAAAAGGACTGGGTAAAGGCTGGAAAAGGATAGGTGTATCCTATGGTGAATGGGGTAACAGGAAAGGCAACCCATGTCTCAGAAATGTAGTCGCTCAGAACAGTGGGATCGAAAGGTTTGAAAAAGGTGTTCGCCGGAAAGCAGTGCCGGATCTTATCTATTTGCGGATCAGAAAAGCAACATCTCTCATTTGCTGAATCTTTGATGATCCCTTGACTCTTCAAGGGGCTATTCTTCTGATGATCCTTAGTGGGGGAGGATCGGAGCATCATTCTTAACGTAATGTTGGTAAAGAAAGAAAAACAGAGTAAGAGAAGGAGAAATAGGAAAAGAGATACCTGATTGATCTTCGGCTGAGAATTTAAAGGGAGTTTCTCTTGGATTTAAATGCAAATTGGTCCTATCTCTAACTCCTATTTATAATTGTTTTGGTCAAAAATCAAGCAATGACAATGTAACCAAACTTTCTGTTGTGAGGTATGATGCTTGAATTGATGAACAATAATAAGGATCACTATGAAGTATAATGAACAAATGACACGAAGATTTATACGGGGAAAAAGCCCTTGATCAAGAGTTGATCTCCGGCACAAAAAACCCCGGGTGATGGAAATTACTGATCACCAACTCAAATTAAACAAACAATCTGTTACAACTTCGGATGATAGCGAGCTAAGTACAAGGATCACTATAGTGTAATGTAAAGAAATGTATGAAAAATGCTAAGTGTTTTGTCGAGAGCCAGTGAGAGCGGTTGTATGAGTGTGTGTGTAGCCAAAAATAGCTAAGTGTCTCTAAAATAGCTCGCTACCCCTTTACAAATAGAAAATATCAAGCCTAACTAACATTCCGCAAATGGTGCAAGTCTTCCACGACTCCACAACGTCCATTTCTGGCCAAGCACGTGCGGAATAGACTAAGAATATTCTCCAGGAATGTCGCCAAGACTAAGTCCAAGTTGATATTCCTGCAAAACATTTACGAATTCAAAGTAGACAATCGTTAGTACTGGGATCCTTATAGTTATCCATGATCCTGATCCTGATCCTGCAACACTTCTGAGGATCACTACTTCAGACAGAATTGAGGATCACTAAATCCAACAGCAAATAAGGATCACTGGTCATTTAGAAATCCACCCCTAACAATTGCCCCCAAAATATAAGGAGTAAATATGTAAATAAATGAGTTATATTTTGTCGATCTTATCCGTATTTAACCAACGGATAACTAGCCGTTATAAGCGGACTAGCCGTTACGATCATGACGTCAGTGAGGTGATTATCCTGCAAAATCATCATTATAAATAAGAGTTAGAGATAGGGATCGATTAGCATTCAAATTCAAGAGAACTCCCTTTAAATTCTCATCTGACGATCAAGCAGGTAACTCTTTTCCTCTTCCTCCTTTACGTTTTCTTTCTCCGTTCATCTTTCTTTACCTTCTTCAAATCAAGATGATGCTGAAATCCTCACCAGCCAAGGATCATAAGAAGGAAAGTCCTCTCAAGAGCCAGGGGATCCTGGAAGATTCGGTGAAAGAAATATGCTGTTTCTCTGATCCACAAATAGATAGAATCCGCCACTGTTTTCCGGCAAATACTGTTTTCAAACCATTTGTTCCCACCGTTTTAAGCGATTATGTCTCTGAAACTTGGGTAGCTTTCCCAGTCACACCCTTCACAATAGGATATTCGTATCCCTTCCCAGACTTTACCCAATCCTTTTTCTCCCTCACCGGCATCTCTTATATTCAAGCTATGCCAATGATCTGGAGGGTCTTGTATACCCTTGAAAGGATCATTGAGCAAGAAGGAATTGACTTGGGAATGTCAGAATTAGCCGAGATGTATGACCTTACCACATTTGGATTCCACCGATATCTATTCAAGCGTAAACCCGGAAAAGAACATCCCATCTTTAGAGCTACTAAAAACGATATCAACTGGAAACGGCGGTTCTTCTTCGTCAGAAGGGACTTTATCCCGGATGGCCAGAATTTGCCGAAGAAATGGAGCACTGATGGTAGGATTGGAGGATCCTTAGAAGGATCACTAAGTAAGCTCATTCTGATACTGCTTACTAATATGCTTTTGTTTCTTTTTGTATAGCTATCACATTCTCGCATATCATTCCTTCAGCTGCCACCAAGGGGAGACTTGCTGCCTTTAGAAAGCTTGATCCTGAAACCAGATCATTCAAGACAATCACCCAGGATTTACAAGAGGTATCCCCAGGCTCTGTCACCATGTCAAGTAAGTATCATGTTCTTTTTATATTCAAATGTTTAAATAAATAGTTATATATGAATAGAATTAGGACACTTATCTGTTTTGAGTGTGTAGGCGCTGGAAAATCATCAAGATCCGCTTCCAAATTTAGTGTCACTGAGCTTGACACCGTCTGATCCAAGAAAAAATCTGCTGCTAGCCCCTCCGTTGTAATCCCCAAAGCTACCACTTCAAATGGAAGAGGTGGAAAGAAGAGAAAGACTTCCGAAGCTGAGGATCTGCAAGGTCTGCCCCTGATCCGCCACCAGTTCCTTGAATACTTCAACGAGGTAAGGATCCTTGTCCCTGCTTTAGGTATCCAGCTTATTTGAGGATCACTTGTTCCTAAACTGTTCTTTATCTTCTTTGCAGAAATTTGCTGAGATTGAAGACTATGTTGGGCATGTCGAGGAGCAGGACAAGAAGATTGCTGACCTCCAACAAGTCACATTGCTTAAGGATCTCAAGATTGCTGACCTCCAAAAAGATCTCCAAAATGCCAAAACTGAAACGGCCAAGATTCTGATCAACTTTGATTATGAAAAGCAGGAGATCACAGATGACGCCAAAGTCTCCGCTGCCATTGCCATGTACAAGACTAAACTCCAGATGCCCTTGGAAGCTCAGGATCCTGACTTCGACAGGAGCAACTGGGATGTGGAAGGCTGGAAGGCAAGGCTGGCTGAACTGGATGATGAAGATGAGGCTGAGGAGATCCTGACGATCGAGGCTGGAAGCAGTGGCAAGGATCATGGCAGTGAAGCTAGTGGAGCTGGAGGTGGTGATGCAGCGAAGGTGTAGGCTGCAACAATGGGCAATGATGGACATTTCTAGACGTAGCCGGAGCCCATTTTTTTAGTTTGGTTATGGTTTTTTTGTTTTGATGATGTTTTGGTAAACAATGGTTGGTCTGTATTTGAACAATAGTAATTAGGGTTGACGATCATGGATGATCCTTTGAACAATAGGTAGGATTACAAATGGTGGAGGGATCCTCTATTTGGGGGATGAAGCCATTGTGATCCTGCCGTCTTTAATTTCCTGCACTCGTTAGACCTACAAACAATGGACACCCTTTGCCAACCCATGTGGACGGGTCACGTTTTGCTGGTAGAAACGTGGGTTGGCAATTTTGACAACCTTAAAAGGGTTTAAGCTTTTGTGAATAAAATGACTTTAACTTTTTGGCTATATCCTGTGTTGATATCCTTATTGTTATTTTATTTTTCAATCTATTGTGATGTTCATGTCGTTTAAACTTATCAAGTAAGGAAAAAATTTAGAAAATATCCGTTAATAGTTAAGGATATGATCAAGGATCACATAAAAAATAATTTAAGGATCATAATTTCAGTTGTCTAAGGATAAGTGTCACTTAAATATATAATGAATAAAATCAAAACAGTTTAGGATCATACCTGAGAACCCAAGTTAGGATCCTATCCTTCAACAATTAAAATTAGGATAACCCAAGATACAAACCTTAGTTGAAAGTAAGGGTCAAGAATCTTTGGCCATTTATCTTCACAAACCTGAAATAAGATATTGCTTGGAAATGAGCCATCATAAGATGAATGTTAGTGACTGGGGACAAGCCCAAAGGATAACTGGGGACAAGCCCAAAGGATCGTATATAAACTGGAGTATGGCCCTTACTGGCGACTATCCAAACTTAGTGACATGAAAATGCCAAAACCTTAGCTAACGTGAAAACATCAGAAACCTTAGGAACGGATGTATGGTACGTCTACCATTATACGTAGGATCCTGAATATAGCCAGTACAACGAAATTGTCAGCCCCTAAAGCGGGTACTGGTCCCATTGCCATGAACTATACCAGGATCATCGTGCGCTACTGGCGAAACTGGGGACAGGCCCAGACTGGGGACTGGCCCAAACAACTGGATACTTCTGTGGATACTCAATGCTTAGTTAAAGATACCTGAACCTTCAAAACTCAGAAATCAAGTAAAAGGAGGATAAAGGACGCAGGATCCTTATCCTTGTAAGAATAAAAAGAATGAAATAGTTTAAGATTGGAATGTTACCAGAAAGAGGATCATCTATCAGCGGGGATCCTTCAAGGATACTTGTCTGGTAAGGATCATGGATCATGATCACATGAAATATTTCTTCAAATGGACAACATTCCAAGCTCTAGGTAGCAAATCACCCTCCATTGTTAGCAATCGATATGCCCCCTTTCCTGCTTCAGCTTCAATCAAATAGGGTCCTTCCCACTTTGGTGCTAGCTTTCCATCAGCAGGATTGGTGGTGTTTTGAAATGCTTTCCTTAATACCATATCCCCAACTTGGAATTTCCTGAGCCTGACATTTTTGTTGTAAGCTCCAGCCATCCTTTGTTGATAACTGGCCATCCTTATCCTTGCTAAATCCCTGATTTCTTCTATAGTATCCAAGTCTTGAATCAAGTTTTCAGCATTTTCTTCAGGATCACGAACGCTTGTTCTTGCAGTTGGAACCACCATCTCTGTAGGGATCACTGACTCTGCCCCAAATACCAAAGAAAATGGAGTTTGGCCTGTAGCATTCTTGGGAGTTGTTCTATCAGCCCACAGCACATAAGGTAGTTCTTCTGCCCATTTTCCTTTCTTGGATCCAAGCTTCTTCTTCAAATTGTTGATGATGATCTTGTTGGATGATTCTGCCTGACCATTAGCTTGTGGATGGACTGGTGTTGATGTTATCATCTTAATTCCCCAACTGTCACAAAAGTTAGTGGTTCTATTCCCAATAAATTGGGATCCATTATCACAAATAATTTCAGAAGGGATGCCAAATCTAGTAATAATATTCCTTTTAATAAAGGATATAACTTCCTTTTCTCTGACTTGAGCAAAGGCTTCAGCCTCTATCCACTTAGAGAAGTAATCAGTCATAGCAAGCATGAATACTTTTCCACCTGGTGCCTTAGGAAGCTTTCCAACTATATCCATTCCCCATCTCATGAATGGCCAAGAAGAAGATATAGGATGCAAGAGCTCTGCTGGTTGGTGAAGGATATTACTATGCCTCTGACAAGGATCACACTTCTTGGCATATTCCACATCGTCTTTCTTCATAGTGGGCCAATAGTATCCTGTTCTCAGGATCCTTGAGAATAATGCCCTGCCCCCAGTGTGGTTTCCACAATCTCCTTTATGGAAATCCTTTAGGACTTCTTGAATTTCAGGATCCTCAATGCATCTCAAATATGGTCCTGCAAGAGATCGTTTATACAACATATTATTTAATATTGTAAATTGAGATACCTTAATTTTAAAAGCCCTTGGGTTTTCTCCTGTAGGTATTTCTCCATGTTGTATGTATCTCATGATTGGAAGTATCCATGATCCTGAATGAGATTGGGTATCATCACTAGGGATGATTGTAGAATCTTCTCCTATCTCCATAGTTACATGATTCTTGATAGCAGGGGTCAGGATATGGATAATAGGGATCTCAATATCCTCAGGAATCTTCAAAGATGATCCTAGATTGGCTAATGCATCAGCTTCTGCATTCTCTTCCCTTGGTACCTGTGTCAAACTAAAGGATACAAAAGAGAGTGCCAATTCTTTGACTATCTCCAAATATTTGATTAGCTTTTCACCTTTAACAGCATAGGATCCATTAAAGTGATTAGTGATCAATAAAGAATCTACATGTACCTCAAGATACCTGATACTCATATGCTTTGCAATTTGCAAACCAGCTATCAAGGCTTCATATTCAGCCTCATTGTTGGTAGTTTGAAATTCACAAGCTATGGAGTGGGGTATTATGTCCCCCTGTGGCGATTTTAGTAGTATTCCAAGCCCTGTTCCATTCACATTGGAGGATCCATCAGTAAACAGTATCCAAGGATCCTTGGTTTCTTCAAGCTATTGGACTTCTAGTTCAGCTTCCTTTTGCAAATCACTACTGAAATCTGCCACAAAGTCAGCTAATGCTTGGGATTTAATGGCTGTCCTAGGCTCATATCTTATATCGTATGCACTCAACTTCACTGCCCACTTAGCCATCCTTCCTGACATTTCAGGTTTCCTGAGAACATTCTTAATTGGGAAATTAGTTTTAACAATAATGGCATGAGTCTCAAAATAATGTCTTAATTTAGTAGATGCCATAATTAATGCAAGGATAAGTTTTTCTAAATGTGAATACCTGGATTCAGCATCAAGTAAGCTCTTACTTACATAATAAACAGGATGTTGTGTACCTTGGTGATCCTTAACAAGGACCGCACTTACTGCTTTTGAGGATACCGCCGAATATAAGGATAACACATCTCCCTTTTCTAGTTTCATTAAGGCTGGGGCTGAGGATAGGTAATCTTTAAGAGCTTTAAGGGCACTTTCATGCTTCTCAGTCCATTCAAATTTCTTGTTTTTCCTCAGGATGTCATAGAACTCCTTGCACTTTTCTGAGGATTTGGATATGAATCTGTTCAAGGCTGCGATCCTGCCAGTCAACCTTTGCACATCCTTAGCATTGGCAGGAGATTTGATATTCACGATAGCCTTAATTTGCTCTGGACTTGCTTCAATGCCTCTCTTTGTTACCATATATCCTAAGAATTTACCTGCCTTTACACCAAAATGACACTTAGAAGGATTTAGTTTCATATTAAATTTATCAAGGATATTGAACGCTTCCTCCCAGTCTTTAAGGTGATCCTCAGCTCTTTTGGACTTAACCACCATGTCATCAATATAGACTTCCATAGTGTATCCAATTTGTTCTTTGAACATCACATTGACAAGCCTTTGGTAAGTAGCACCTGCATTCCTTAATCCAAATGGCATAGCAATATAACAGTATATACCAGTTGGGGTCATAAAGGCAGTATCCTCTTGATCGGATGGTTCCATCTGAATTTGTTGAAATCCAGATGAAGCATCCATAAAAGTTAACAACTCATGACCCACGGTAGCATCCACCATGGAGTCAATGTGGGGTAATGGGAAAGGATCCTTGGGACATGCCTTGTTTAAATCTGTAAAATCGACACATACCCTCCACTTTCCATTTTTCTTTTGAACAACAACCACATTGGCTAACCATCTTGGATACTTAACCTCTCTAATCATACCTGCTCGAAGTAGCTTATCTACCTCTTCCTGGATAATAGCATTTCTTTCAGGTGCAAACTTCCTCTTCTTTTGATGAATTGGCTTGAATGACCTGTCAATGCCAAGTTTGTGAGTAATTATATCCTTAGATATACCTGTCATGTCTTCATGTTTCCAGGCAAAGGTGGTCTTCCTTCTTTTGAGAAAGGATACTAGCTCTTGTTCAATATCGCTGAGGATCCCTGACCCTATGAAGATCTTGGATTCAGGATCATCAGGATCCATGAGGATTTCTTTCAAATCCTGTTCTCTTGCCTCCAAGACGTCTCTTGAAGGGTACTTTAATTGCTATTGCTCCCTTGGTCTTGAGGCTGGTTTCATTGATGAGGTATAGCAATTCTTAGCCTCCTGTTGATCACCCTCAATTTTCACCACTCCCCATGGGCTTGGAAGCTTTACACACTGATGATAGGTGGATGAAACTGCCTTCATATCATGTATCCATGGCCTGCCAAGGATAACGTTACAACACGATAAGCAATCAATAACACAAAACTTTTGATATGAATGCAATCCTTCAATATAGATTGGGAGTTTGATGTCCCCCAATGTATTCTTTATTTCTGTGACAACTGGCACAAAACCGGTAATTTCCGTACACTTTAATTATTATTTAATGACTGCAATTATATACTCAAACGTCAACGTTGTCTGATTACATACTATAAAAGTGAATTCATGCACGTTTATTACTACAAAATATTGCTTTATGCATTAACGAGAGCGTTGCGTCAGAAATACTAGTAAACTCACCGGTAAGATACATTGTGTCAACAAAACTGCAGAAAGCAGTCAGACAATAGAATTGGAGCCTAGGTGTAGGTCCAACGACAAGAATACATTAAAACCCAAGAGTACATACAAGGGTTAACATATAGACTTTCCGGAAGCTAGAATATGCACTAAAAAGCACCTGAAACGCACTTTAAATGCGGAAATCTGCATAATTCAGCTATAATTAAGCTATAATCAGCTTTTTAACATATAAATATTATGCAGAATTCATGTTTTATTATCCAGAATACCCTCCTAAGTGTTGGGAATTAAAAGGGTTACAAAAGGATACATAAGGGACATTAAACGGTGCAATTTAGCACTTTAAAGAACCGGTATTTAACCGAACAACCGGACATTACCTGGAACATCAAAATATTACTAGAAGTATTATTTTAATATTTCTGAACTAGTTATGGTCCCCGAACACCATAACACCCCCTATAACGTAATAACGCATTAAATCCCTAAACTTATTACTTGAAACCAACTTAATTATGAACTAGGGAGTAAATATTACATTTTGCCCCCCCCCCCATTCCATATATACGGTCACATGGGGTGACCCCACCATAATATTTTCAAGTTCCCCCAAAATCCTTACTAGATCTTTACATGATCTCACAAGATATGATATGATCTTGCATAGATTTCCTTGGATATTCCTTAGATTCTCTTGAATATTATAAGTACACAATATCCTACAATATCCATCAAAGATCTTGCTTGGATTTCCCTAGATTTCATATGATATTACTTGGATTTAATTTGATTTCATAAGATATTACATAGATATTATGAATCTTGAAAGATTTACTAGAGATTTTGCAAGGTACTATAAGGTAACTTATTGATTAAAGTTTACACTTAGACCCCTCCCCATATCTTCACAAAATCGGTCACATGGCCAATTTGGAAGATCCTACATGATCTTGCAAGATATCTTAGATCTTATAAGATTTGTTTTGATATCCCCAAATCTTAATAAGATCCCATGAGATCTCTAGTAATCTATATGGATTTGGTGCAAGATATTGTTATGTACGATAAGAGACACAAGACTCATTCATCTTCATCACTTTAACCCACCAAAACCTCTCTCTCTCCCTCTCATGAAAGCTACGGCCAACACCCCCCTAACCTCATCACCATTTTTCTTCAATCCTCCAACATGATTTAAGCACTCTACAAGGTGATACAAGCATACTTATGAAGGTTGGAAGCAAAGGAACTTGAAGGACCACCTTTGTTTGCTTTTATCCACCACATTTTCAACCTTGTTCTTCCCTAGCTTTAAGCTAGTTGTAAGATCCTTATAAACTCTTGTTTACTTCATATTTGAGTGGTTAAAAGATATGCTATGCTAAAAATTTACTAGAACATTAAAAGACATATTCATGCATCATGAAACATAAGCTTGCATATGATGAAAAATGGATGAAATGATATTGTTTAGTAGATATATGGTGATTGCTTGTTGTTTATTTGAGATATTGATGATGATAATTACATGAAGCTTGCTAGATTGTGATTAAACACATGATCTAGCAAGTTAGGAGACGATTATGTAACAACATGAAATAATCATCTTCTAGTAAACACATGAACTTGATAAATGAAATGATTTCTTGAAAAGTAATAAACAAAAGAAGCTAGTAAACTTATAAATCCAAGATTTATGAATAACTTTTCCAAGAAAAACAAGTGTAAAATATGATTTTTAGAAGATCAGGATTCTTACATAAACCAATATTATTTTTGGTGGAAAAACAAGTGTATGAACACTTGTGAAACAAGAGAGTTAATGAAATCAACATTTTTGTAAATTATGTTTACAAGTTGTAAACACCAAATCTTTTCAAGAATGGAATTTTTGATGAAATAAACACACTTTAAGGAGTAACTAAGTCTACTAGAGACGTTGCTAAGTTACTACAAGTTTTTACAAGAACTTCAAGTTCATGATGAAGTGTGATTTACATGATCTAGACTTATGATAATACTTGATTGTGTTGTTGATGTTGTTGAGGATTTAAAAGAAAATAAACACATGTTTTGAAAACATGGGAAACCTCCATTTTTAGGGGAAACTCTGTCAAAATTTTTATAAATTTTGACACTTAGAAAAATATAAGTTTTTGAGAAACTTATTCCCTAAAAATGTATTTAAGAGTATTACCAAGGTTTCCCTAATTTTTTTTGGTGATAAGAAATGAGGATTTCTTCAAGAATAAAAATGGATATAAGTATGTATATTTTTGAGAGAAAAATATATACTATTTGATCACTAACTTTTGTGCTAAGTGTATATAGTATGTGTTATACGTGCTAGTGTATTAAGACCTAAAAATACACTAAATACTCATGAGGAGTATAAACATAAAAATACACATACAACATACAAGATACATAATTCGAGTGCAAAGTGCAAAACACGAGATACTTATATTAATTTTAGAGAAAATAATATAAGTAAGATACGTAGTTAAAAATATAGAATATTTTTAACACAAGAATATATACAAAAGAGAGTGACTGTACTTGTGCGACGCAAGTCTAGTGACTAACGTTAAGAAAACGCGTATAGGTTACGACGTTAATTAAGCAAATCCGGTGAAGTTTACGACGCACAGGAACGCAAAGTTGTGAGTTCATGCTCCCCCTTTTCTCTTTAACTGTTTTCAGTTTTTATAACTTCGGGGGTGAAATACATGTACAAATGTACAAAAATTTATAATTGGTATGATATAAATACAAGAAGTACACTTGGTGAGAACGAGAACCAAGTGTGACGAAATATAAGAATATGAGAAGCGCACTTGGTGAGAACGAGAACCAAGTATGAGGCGCTATGAGAAATGATAACAAGAAACGCGCTTGGTGAGGACGAGAACCAAGTAGGATGCGTTATGAGAAATAGTGTCACGAATAGGGTACAGAAGCACCATTAATCGTGTACATACTTAGACCGCAGAACAAAAGGTTAGATCTAACGGGTGCCTGGCAGCCACACTCTCGGTGAGGGCGAGAATCGAGTAGTGCTTTTGTGTCTCAGAATATACCAATTAAATGCCTTAGGTTTGGTGACTTCCTATGTCGTGTCACATGTTAATGGCTTTGCAACCCATTAACAATCCTGATACTTACAGGAATACTTTATTTACATAAAAGTCATACCATACTAAAAATTGATGAATACTTGAGTACATGGGGTACTCAAGAAAAGATTGAATTATACTTGAAGTACGTGGGGTACTCAAGAAAATGAGAATTATACTTGAGTACGTGGGGTACTCAAGAAGAAATTGAATTATACATGAGTACGTGGTGTACACATGAAACTGAATTAGTATATGAAAACTTGATTTATTCACAAACTATGTTTTCATACAAAGTATACAAACGTGAAATACAAAACTGCATGAATTCACACCAACATTATGTTGACGTTTTTTCCAAAACTCACATGTATTTCAGGTAACTAGGATGGATGTGCGCGCGGTCTCGCTTATGCTTGGGGATGTCGCTTATGTTTATCTTTAAATAAAGTTGTAAACTTTTTAAGACAATGTTTTATGCGACTTAGCGATGTAAACGCTAAACTTATGTTTTCAAATTAAGGATTTGATGTTTTTACGAGCATATAGCATGTTTACCTTTCGTATGCAATGAGAACCTTTCATGATCACACCTCGTGCTTCCGCCACAGAAAGTGGTGTGACAGTTTCTCCACTGAATCCCACAAGTACTGAGGATCTTGGGATAATATCGGACTCTGGGATATTCATTTTCTTGAGAACATCTAGCTGAATGATGTTCACAGAGCTTCCTCCATCTATAAGGATCCTGCGAACAAAGTGGTTAGAAATAAACAATGTAATTACGAGACCGTCATGGTGAGGATCCTGGATGTCAACACGATCATCCTCATCAAAAGTAATGACTTTATCCTGGGTGACAACGGAGGTCCTGACGGGTCTGTCTCCGTTATCCATCTTGGTTTCCTTAGCGTGTCTTTTTGCTGCTGAGAAGGATGTACCACAGATGTCTGATCCACTGGATATGAAATTTATGACTTGTGCATCTGCCGGAGGAGCAGGAGCCTTTTCCGGGATCCTTTCAGGATCCTGGGTTCTTGACTTCTTTCGTCCCAAGAGTTCCTTTAAATGCCCCTTGCTCAACAAATAACCAATCTCCTTTCTAAGTGCAATACATTCTTCAGTGAGATGCCCAAAATCCTCATGATATGCACACCACTTGGATTTATCCTTTGTAGCAGCTGGTTTATCACTTTTCCTTGGCCACCTAGCTTTCTCACCTAGATTCTGCATTGCAAGGATTAGTTCATTGTTATCAACAGAGAAACAATATTCAGAAATAGGAGGATAATTCTCATCATCCTCTTCTTGTTCCACTGCGTGCACATTCTGATTATCAGATCTGTTATAAGACTTGGATTTGTTGTTCCTGAAGTAGGATCCTTGCTTATCCTGTTTGGAGGATCCTGTCAATCTGTCCTGGATCCTTTTGTCATCCTCTAGGCGGATGAACCTAAGGGCCCTAGTCCTTACTTCATCAAGATTCCTGCAAGGTGTCATAACAAGATCATCGTAGAATAATGAATCCCTAAGCAATCCCATTTTAAAGGCTTCAACAGCCGTAGCTATATCCAAATTGGGAATGTCTAAGGATTCTTTACTAAACTTAGTGATATAATCTCTAAGTGATTCATTTTGACCTTGTGTTACCCTATATAGATCACTAGCTAGTTAATCGTTCAAACTTTCTGCTACAAGAAAATTGACTATTGAACAAGTTAACTAAATTAGCAAATGAAGTAATAGAGTAAGGGGGAAGACTTAGCAGCCATTTAAGAGCAGATCCTGTAAGTGTGGATCCAAATCCCTTGCATAGACATGCTTCTTTCAACCTTTCAGGAATTGGATTGATCTCCATCCTCTCCCTGTACTGAGCTACATGCTCTTCTGGATTCGTTGAACCATCATATAGCTTCATTGACGGTATCTGGAATCTTTTAGGTATCTCAGCATCACACAAAGGTGGTGCAAAACGAGATATCCTATGGCTACCATCCGCAATCTCAGGAATGGGTTTAACCACTCCTGGTACACTGGATATCATATCCTTAAGCTTCTGCAGTTCCCTAGCCATGGCCTGATTGATACCTGTATCCTGTATAAAGCCATGGTTAGTGTTATATAAATTATTAAAAGTGGTACCTCCCACAGGATTCGAGTTTGGAATTGCGGATGTGAATCCATCTTGTCGAGACTCTGGCATGATAGAAGGACCAGAGGAGGCAATGGTCTGCATTGGTATGAAGTCTCCTTGATGGACGTCTGAGTTCTGAGGTTGCATATTTCTCGAGTATCCTTGATTTTGAAGGGGGTTGGATCCTTGGAATTGCGATGATCCTTGAACCTGAAAGGATCCTGGGACCAGGGAGGATCCTTGAACAAGGGAGGATCCTGGGACCAGAGAGGATCCTAGGACCTGGGAGGATCCTTGGACCTGGGAGGATCCTTGTACTGCATGCATTCCCGCATATCCTCCTGACGTGAAGTATCCCTGATGCTGAGAAGAGGATCCTAATGGTTGAGAAGAGGATCCCTGAGGCTGGAAGTAAGAGCCAAATGCCTGACTCATTGTTGTTGTCCCATAACGCCTTCCTGATAGTTCACCCAAGTATTGCACGTCCGGAACTGCTGAGTATTGTGAGGTTATGACCGGAGTGTCGAAGTTCAGCGATCTTGGCATCAGAGGGGAGTGATCCTCCACTGATTTCTTCTGTTTCTTGATTTCATCGATTTCCCGGAGGATCCTTTCATTGGTCTTATCCTGCTCTTGTGCATGATTCTTCATCTGCAAAATCAAGGCATAGAGATCATTAGTAGTAGGATTAGTTGAAACAGAAGAAGTAGGTGGTTTTTGGAAAATAGGAGTTGGTTTCTTCGCAGCATTCTCAGCATTCTTCTGGGATCCAGAAGGTGGTGGAGGCAAAGGAGGAACGCCTTGTGATGAACTGAATGAGGGCATCAAACTTGAAGTATTCTTCACTGAGGAAGCCATTTGTTTGGTTGTAGCGAACCGAAATAACCACGAAAACACGAATCTTTCTAAGAATGAAGCACCAATTGCCCCACGGTGGGCGCCAAACTGTTTTGGTCAAAAATCAAGCAATGACAATGTAACCAAACTTTCTGTTGTGAGGTATGATGCTTGAATTGATGAACAATAATAAGGATCACTATGAAGTATAATGAACAAATGAATCGAAGATTTATACGGGGAAAAAGCCCTTGATCAAGAGTTGATCTCCGGCACAAAAAACCCCAGGTGATGGAAATTACCGATCACCAACTCAAATTAAACAAACAATCTGTTACAACTTCGGATGATAGCGAGCTAAGTACAAGGATCACTATAGTGTAATGTAAAGAAATGTATGAAAAATGCTAAGTGTTTTGTCGAGAGCCAGTGAGAGCGGTTGTATGAGTGTGTGTGTAGCCAAAAATAGCTAAGTGTCTCTAAAATAGCTCGCTACCCCTTTACAAATAGAAAATATCAAGCCTAACTAACATTCCGCAAATGGTGCAAGTCTTCCACGACTCCACAACGTCCATTTCTGGCCAAGCACGTGCGGAATAGACTAAGAATATTCTCCAGGAATGTCGCCAAGACTAAGTCCAAGTTGATATTCCTGCAAAACATTTACGAATTCAAAGTAGACAATCGTTAGTACTGGGATCCTTATAGTTATCCATGATCCTGATCCTGATCCTGCAACACTTCTGAGGATCACTACTTCAGACAGAATTGAGGATCACTAAATCCAACAGCAAATAAGGATCACTGGTCATTTAGAAATCCACCCCTAATAATAATGATGATTTGCAGGATTGTCACTTCAGTGACGTTAGGTTTGCAACGGCTAGTCCGTCTTCAACGGCTAGTTATCCGTTAGTCTGTTGCGGATAAGATCAACAAAATATAACTCGTTTATTTACAATATTACTCCTTATATTTTGGGGGCAATTGTTAGGGGAGGATTTCTTAATGACACGTGATCCTCAATTATTATCCTGCTTGGTGATCCTTACTTCTGTGTCAGTTAGTGATCCTCAGAAGTGCTTCAGGATCAGGATCATGGATCATCCTAAGGATCCTTATACTAATGATTGTCTGCTATGATTTCGGTATTGTTTTGCAGGAGCACCAGCTTGGACTTAGTCTTGGTAACGTTCCTGAAGAATATTCCATGTTTAATTCGCACGTGCTTGACCATGGTGAACGTTATGGAGATCGTGGGGAGAAGGCATGAATTGCGGATAGTTAGTTATTTAGATATTTTACTAAATTTAAAAGGGGTAGCGAGCTAATTAGATGACACTTGGTTATTTTTTTTGGCTACACACACTCGTACAACTGCACTCACCAGCTCTCGGCAAAACACTTAGCATTTTTTCATACATTTCTACACGATACACTATAGTAATCCTTGTACTTAGCTTGCTATCATCCGGAGTTGTAAAAGGATTATTGTTTAATTTGAGTTGGTGATCGGTAGTTTCCATCACCCGAGGTTTTTTATGCCGGAGATCATACATTGATCAAGGGCTTTTTCCTCGTATAAATCATTGTGTCCCCTGTGCAATTCATTTCATAGTGATCCTCATTGTTGTTTACCAATTCAAGCATCATACCCCGTAACAAAGAGTTTGGTTGCATTATCCTCGTCTGATTTTTGACCAAAACACTAGTGACTTGTTTACTCTTATTTTGCAGATGAAGGAGCATATACAGTAGCAGGATAAGACCAATGAAAGGATTCTTAGAGAAATTGGAGACATCAAGAAACAGAAGAGATCGGCAGAGGATCATTCCCCACTGATGCCCAGATCTTTGAATTTCGATACTCCGGTTATAATTTCTCAGCCTTCAGCGGTTCCAGACGTTCAATATGTGGGAGGGCCAAAAGGAGTGCATTACGGATCATTAGCAATGACTCAGGCTTCAGGGTCATACTTCCAACCAGCAGGATCCCATCCTCAGCATATAGGATCCTTCGTAAGCTCGGGAGGATACTCAGGAGCGCAGCAGATTCAAGGATTCTGGCCGTTTCAAGGATCCTCCCAGGTTCAAGGATCCTCCTATGTTCCAGGATCCTCCCAGGTTCAAGGATCCTCTCTGTTTCAAGGATCCTCCCAGGTTCAAGGATCTTCCTATGTTCCAGGATCCTCCCAGGTTCAAGGATCCTCTCAGTTTCAAGGATCCTCCCAGGTTCAGGGATCTTCCTACGTCCCAGGATCCTCCCAGGTCCAAGGATCCTCTCAGTTTCATGGATCCTTCCAGATTCCGGGATCCTTAAGGAGTTTGCAATCAGGGAGTTCCGATATCCATCAGGGAGATTTTATTCCAATGCAGACCATTGCTTCTACTGGTCCATCGGTCATTCCAGAGCCCCAACAATATGGATTCACATCCGCTCTTCCTAATTTGAATCCAATGGGAGGTAACACTTTCAATAATTCTTATACCACTAACCATGGCCTTATGCAGGATACAGGTATCAATCATGCCATGGCCAGAGAATTGCAAAAGTTAAAGGATATGATATCAAGTGTCCCAGGAGTGGTCAAGCCTATCCCGGAGATTGCAGATGGGAGCCACAAGATATCTCGTTTTGCACCACCAATCTGTGATGCTGAGATACCCAAGAGGTTCCACGTGCCTACTATGAAGTTGTATGACGGTTCAACAGATCCTGAAGAACACATAGCACAGTACAGGGAAAGGATGGAGATTAATCCCATCCCAGAAAGGTTAAAGGAAGCATGTCTGTGCAAGGGATTTGGATCCACTCTTACTGGATCGGCTCTTAAATGGCTGCTAAGTCTTCCCCCTTACTCTATTACCTCGTTTGCTAATCTAGTTAACCTATTTAATAACCAGTTTTCTTGTAGTAGAAAATTTAAGCGTTTAACTAGTGATCTGTATAGGATAACCCAAGGTCATAATGAATCATTAAGGGATTATATCACTAAATTTAGTAAAGAATCCTTAGATATCCCTAACCTGGATATAGCTACGGCTGTTGAAGCCTTTAAAATGGGATTGCTTAGGGATTCATTATTCTATGATGATCTTGTTATGACACCATGCAGGAATCTAGATGAGGTAAGAACCCGGGCCCTTAGGTTCATCCGGCTAGAGGATGACAAAAGGATCCAGGAGAGGTTAGTAGGATCCTCAAAGCAAGAGAAGCAAGGATCCTCATTCAAGAACAACAAGTTCAGATCCTATAACAAATCTGATAACCAGAATGTGCATGCTGTTGAATAAGAAGAGGATGATGAGGATTATCCTCCACTTTCCGAATATTGCTTTTCTGTTGATAACAATGAACTAATCCTTGCGATGCAGAATTTAGGTGATAAAGCTAGATGGCCCAGGAAAAATGACAGACCAGCTGCAACTAAAGATAAGTCAAAGTGGTGCGTATATCATGAAGATTTTGGGCATCTCACAGAAGAATGCATCGCACTGAGAAAAGAAATTGGATACTTGTTGAGCAAGGGGCACTTGAAAGAATTATTGGGGAGAAAGAAGTCAAGGACTCAGGATCCTGAAAGGATCCCAGAGAAAGCTCCAGCCCCTCCAGCAGATGCACAAGTTATAAACTTTATTTCTGGAGGATCAGACATTTGTGGAACATCCTTCTCTGCAGCTAAAAGACATGCAAAGGAAACCAAGATGGATAATGGAGATAGACCCATTCGAACATCCAGTGTCTCCGAAGGAAAAGTTATAACTTTTGATGAGGATGATCGTGGTGACATTCAGGATCCTCATCATGATGGTTTGGTTATCACTCTTTTTATTTCTAACCATTTTGTTCGCAGGATCCTTATAGACGGAGGAAGCTCTGTGAACATTATCCAGCTTGATGTCCTCAAGAAGATGAATATTCCTGAATCCGATATCATACCAAGATCCTCTGTGCTCGTGGGATTCAGTGGCGAGACTAAGAATACTCTGGGGGACATTAAACTCCCAATCTATATCGAAGGCCTACATTCTTACCAAAAATTTTGTGTTATTGACTGTTTATCTTGTTGTAATGTTATCCTTGGCAGGCCTTGGATACATGACATGAAGGCAGTCCCATCCACTTATCATCAATGTGTGAAGCTTCCTAGTCCTTGGGGAATAGTGAAGATTGATAGTGATCAGCAAGAAGCTAAGAACTGCTACACCTCATCAATGAAACCAGCCTCAAAGTCAAGGGGGCAATAGCAATTAAAGCATCCTCCAAGGGATGTCTTGGAGGCAAGAGAGCAGGATGTAGTAGAAATCCTTATGGATCCTGATGATCCTGAATCTAAAGTTTATATAGGATCAGGGATCCTTGGCGAAATAAAGGAAGACCTCATATCCTTCCTCAAAAGGAGAAAGACTACCTTTGCATGGAAACACGAAGACATGACAGGTGTATCTAAAGATATAATCACTCACAAACTTGGCATTGATAGGTCCTTCAAACCAATCCATCAAAAGAGGATGAAATTTGCACCAGAAAGAAATGCCATTATCCAGGAGGAGGTAGAGAAATTACTCCGAGCAGGTATGATTAGAGAGGTCAAGTATCCAAGATGGTTGGCCAATGTGGTTGTTGTTCAAAAGAAAAACGAAAAGTGGAGGGTATGTGTCGATTTCACTGATTTAAATAAGGCATGTCCCAAGGATCCTTTCCCATTACCCCACATTGACTCCATGGTGGATGCAACTGCGGGTCATGAACTGTTAACTTTTATGGATGCTTCATCTGGATTTCAACAAATTCAGATGGAACCATCCGATCAAGAGGATACAGCCTTTATGACTCCAACGGGTATATACTGTTATATTGCTATTCCATTCGGACTAAGAAATGCAGGTGCAACTTATCAAAGGCTAGTGAATATGATGTTCAAGGATCAGATTGGACAAACTATGGAGGTTTACATAGACGATATGGTGGTAAAGTCAAAAAAGGCTGAGGATCACCTAAGAGACTTGGAGGAAGCATTCAATATCCTTGACAAATATAACATGAAACTTAATCCTTCAAAATGTCACTTTGGTGTTAAAGCAGGTAAATTCTTAGGATATATGGTGACAAAGAGAGGCATTGAAGCCAGTCCAGAACAAATCAAAGCTATAGTGAACATCAAGTCCCCTGCCAATGCTAAGGATGTTCAGAGGTTAACAGGCAGGATTGCAGCTTTAAACAGATTCATATCCAAATCCTCAGAAAAGTGCAAGGAATTCTATGATATCCTAAGGAAGAACAAGAAATTCGAGTGGACTGAGAAGCATGAAAGTGCCTTAAGAGCTCTTAAGGATTACCTATCCTCGGCCCTGGCCTTGATGAAACCAGAAAAAGGAGATCTGTTATCCTTATATCTTGCGGTATCCTCAAAAGCAGTAAGTGCCGTCCTTGTTAAGGATCACGAAGGTACACAACATCCTGTCTATTATGTAAGTATGAGTTTACTTGATGCTGAATCCAGGTATTCACACTTAGAAAAACTTATCCTTGCATTAATTATGGCATCTACTAAATTGAGACATTATTTTGAAACTCATGCCATTATCGTCAAAACTAATTTTCCAATTAAGAATGTCCTCAGGAAACCTGAAATGTCAGGAAGGATGGCTAAGTGGGCAGTGAAGCTTAGTGCATATGATATAAGATATGAGCCCAGGACAGCCATTAAATCCCAAGCATTAGCCGACTTTGTGGCAGATTTCAGTAGTGATTTGCAAAAGGAAGCTGAGTTAGAAGTCCAGCAGCTAGAGGAGACCAAGGATCCTTGGATACTCTATACTGATGGATCCTCAAATGTCAAAGGAACAGGGCTTGGAATACTACTAAAATCGCCACAGGGGGACATAATACCCCACTCTATAGCTTGTGAGTTTCAAACCACTAACAATGAGGCTGAATATGAAGCCTTGATAGCTGGCTTGCAAATTGCTAAGCATATGAGGATCAGGTATCTTGAGGTACATGTAGATTCTTTGTTAATCACTAATCACTTTAATGGATCCTATGCTGTTAAAGGTGAAAAGCTAACCAAATATTTGGAGATAGTCAAAGAATTGGCACTCTCTTTTGTTTCCTTTAGTTTGACATAGGTACCAAGGGAAGAAAATGCAGAAGCTGATGCATTGGCTAATCTGGGATCATCTTTGAAGATCCCGGAGGATATAAGTATCCCCATTATCCATATCCTGGCTCCTGCCATCGAGGATCATGTGGCTATGGAAATAGGAGAGGATTCTATAATTATCCCTAGTGAGGATACTCAATTTCATTCAGGATCATGGATCCTCCCAATTATGAGATACTTACAACATGGAGAGTTTCCTACAAGAGAAAACCCTAGGGCTTTCAAAATTAAGGTATCTCAATTCACAATTTTAAATAATATGTTGTATAAACGATCTCTTGCAGGACCATATCTAAGATGCATTGAGGATCCTGAAATCCAAGAAGTTTTAAAAGACTTCCATGAAGGAGATTGTGGAAACCACACTGGGGGCAGGGCATTATTCTCAAGGATCCTGAGGACAGGATACTATTGGCCAACTATGAAGAGAGATGCTGTGGAGTATGCTAAGAAATGTGATCCTTGCAGAGACACAACAATATCCTTCATCAACCAGCTGAATTTTTGCATCCTATATCCTCCACTTGGCCATTTATGAGATGGGGCATGGATATAGTTGGTAAGCTCCCTAAGGCACCTGGTGGAAAAGTGTTCATGCTTGCTATGACTGATTACTTCTCCAAGTGGATAGAGGCTGAAGCTTTTGCCCAAGTCAGAGAAAAGGAAGTTATATCCTTCATTAAAAGAAATATTATAACTAGATTTGGTATTCCTTCTGAAATTATATGTGATAATGGTTCCCAATTCATTGGGGGCAGAACTACTAACTTTTGTGACAGCTGGGGGATTAAGATGATAACATCAACACCAGTCCACCCACAAGCTAATGGTCAGGCAGAATCCTCCAATAAGATCATCATCAACAATTTGAAGAGAAGAAGAAGCTTGGATCCAAGAAAGGGAAATGGGCAGAAGAACTACCTTATGTGCTTTGGGCTGATAGGACAACTCCTAAGAATGCTACAGGCCAAACTCCATTCTCCTTAGTATTTGGGGCAGAATCAGTGATCCCTACAGAAATGGTGGTTCCAACTGCTAGAACAAGTATTCGTGATCCTGAGGAAAATGATGAGAACTTGGTTCAAGACCTGGATACTATAGAAGAAATCAGAGATTTGGCAAGGATAAGGATGGCCAGTTATCAGCAAAGAATGGCTGGAGCCTACAACAAAAATGTCAGGATCAGGAAATTCCAAGTTGGTGATATGGTACTAAGGAAAGCATTTCAGAATACCACCAACCCTGCTGATGGAAAGTTGGCACCAAAATGGGAAGGACCTTACTTGATTGAAGCTGAGGCAGGAAAGGGGGCATATCGATTGCTAACAATGGAAGGTGATTTGCTACCCAGAGCCTGGAATGCTGTCCATTTGAAGAAATACTTCATGTGATAAGGATCCATGATCCTCACATGATAAGTATCCTTAAAGGATCCTTAAAGCACAGATGATCCTTATTTTGGTAACATTCTAATCTCAAACTATTTCGTTCTCTTATTTTCTCATATAAGGATAAGGATCCTGCATCCTTTATCCACCTTTCACGTGATTCTGAGTTTTGAAGGTTCAGGTATCCTTAGCAAAGGGTTGATTATCTACAGAAGCAACTAGTTATTTGGGCTTGACCCCAGTTTCGCCAGTAGCGCACGATGATCCTGGTATAGTTCATGGCAGTGGGACCAGTACTCGCGTTAGGGGCTGATAATTCCATTGTACTGGCTATACCTAGGATCCTACGTATAATGGTAGACGTACCATACATCCGTTCTTAAGGTTTCTAACGTTTTCACGTTAGCTAAGGTTTTGGCATTTTCATGCCACTAAGTTTGGATAGTCGCCAGTTAGGGCCATACTCCAGTTCATACGCGATCCTTGGGCTTGTCCCCAGTTATCCTTGGGCTTGTCCCCAGTTATCCTTGGGCTTGTCCCCAGTTATCCTTTGGGCTTGTCCCCAGTTGCTAACTTTTATCTTATAATGGCTTAGTCCCAAGTTATGTTCTATTTCAGGTCTTCGAAGTTAAACAACCAAGGATCCTTGATCCTTACTTCTTACTAAGGTTTGTCCTGTGGTTATCCTGATTATAGTATTAAGGGTTAGGATCCTAACTTGGATCCCCAGGTATGATCCTTTACTATTTTGATTTTATTCATTGATTATTTGAATAACCATTATCCTTTGACAACTGAGCTCAAGATCCTTAAAATATACCACTTTTTGGAATTTTTCAACTATAGGATATTTGATCCTGGATCATATTCTAAATATTTTTTTTATCTAATTTGTTCAACTTTTCTTACTCAGACAAGTGTACATCAAAACAATTGAAAATTAAAAGGACAAACAAGGATAACAACACAAGATAAGCCAAAAAAGATTAAAGTTATTTTATTAACAAAGGTTTAACCGTCGAAGGTTGTCAAAATTGCCAACCCATGTTTCTACCAGCAAAACGTGGCCCGTCCACATGGGTTGGCAACGGGTGTCCATTGTTTATGCGGTTATAGCAAGTGCAGGAAATCAAAGGCCGCAGGATCACAATGGCTTCATCCCCCAAACAGAGGATCCCTCCACCATTTGTAATCCTACCTATTATCCAAAGGATCCTAGATCCTTAATCCTAAAACTATTGTTCAAATACAGACCATCATTGTTTTAAAACAGCACAACCACAAAAAAAAAAACTACTACCGAATTTAAAAAATTGGGCTCCGGCTACGTCTAGAAATGTCCATCATTGCCCAATCATGCAGCCTACACCTTCGCTGCATCTTCATCCCCTCCAGCTTCAGTATCCTTCACCTGACCCTTCGCACTGCCTCCAGCCTCGATTGCCAAAACCTCCTCAGCCTCCTCATCATTTTCCAGATCAGCTAACCTCGCCTTCCAGCCCTCAACATCCCAGCTGCTTCTGTCGAAGTCAGGATCTTCTGCTTCCTGGGCCATCTTCAGTTTTGTCTTGTACATTGTGATGGCAGCGGAGACCTTTGCACCTTCTATGAGATCATGCTTCTCGTAGTCAATGTCGATCAAGATTTTAGCTGTCTGAGTCTTGGCGTCTTGAAGGGCTTTTTCGAGATCAGCAATCTTAAGATCCTTGAGCACTGCAACTTGTTGGAGGTCAGCAATCTTCTTATCCAGCTCCTCAACGCTCCCCACGTAGTCTTCAATCTCAGCAAATTTCTGCAAAAAAGACAAAGCAGTTCAAGATCAGGTGATCCTCAAATAAGTAGGATACCTAGGCAGAATTGGTGATCCTCACGTCATTGAAGTATTCGAGGAACTGGTGGCGGATCAGTGGCAGGCCTTGTAGATCCTCTATCTCAGAGTTTTTCCTCTTCTTGCCACCCCTTCCTTTAGTGGGTGCCTTGGGGATGGAGACACTAGGGCTGGCAGTGGCCTTCTTCTTTCTGGATCGAACAGTGTCAAGGTCGGCAATGTTGAACTGGGAGGCAGGCTTGGAAGCTTTTTCGGCACCTACACATTCAAAACAGATAAGTATCCTTATCCTATTTCTATTTAACTATTTATTTAAGTCTTTAACTATACAAAGAACAGGATACTTACTTGACATGGTGATAGAACCTGAGGATACTTCTTGTGAATCCTGGGTGTCTGTCTTGAATGATCTGGTTACAGGTTCAAGCCTTCTAAAAGCAGCAAGCTTTTCCTTGGTGGTAGGTGATGGTATGAGGTGCGAAACAGAGACAGCTGTATAACATAAAACAAAAGGGTGTTAGTGATCCTTATACAAAATCAAGACTATCTGGTGATCCTTCTCAGGATCCTCTGTCCTACCATGGGTGGACCACTTCCTTGGTAGATCCTTTCCGTTTGGAATAGAATCCCTTCTGACAAAGAAAAAACGTCGTTTCCAGTTTGTATCATTCTTGGTGGCTTTAAAAATGGGGTGTTCTTCACCGGGTTTTCGCTTAAACAGATATCGGTGGGATCCAAACGTCATGAGATCATACATCTCTGCCAGTTCCGACATTCCTAAATCAATCCCTTCCTGCTCTATGATCCTTTCAAGGGTATATAAGACCCTCCAGATCATCGGCATAGCTTGGATGTAGGAGATGCCGGTAAGGGAGAAAAAGGATTGGGTAAAGGCTGGAAAAGGATAGGTGTATCCTATGGTGAATGGGGTAACAGGAAAAGCTACCCATGTCTCAGAAATATAGTCGCTCAGAACAGTGGGATCGAAGGGTTTGAAAAAGGTGTTCGCCGGAAAGCAGTGCCGGATCTTATCTACTTGTGGATCAGTAAAGCAACACCTCTCATTCACTGAATCTTTGATGATCCCTTGACTCTTCAAGGGGCTATTCTTCCGGTGATCCTTGGCGGGGGAGGATCGGAGCATCATTCTTATCGTAATGTTGGTAAAGAAAGAAAAACAGAGTAAGAGAAGGAAAAATGGGAAAAGAGATACCTGATTGATCTTCGGATGAGAATTTAAAGGGAGTTTCTCTTGGATTTAAATGCAAATTGATCCTATCTCTAACTCCTATTTATAATGATGATTTGCAGGATAGTCACTTCAGTGACGTCAGGTTTGCAACGGCTAGTTCGATCTTAACGGCTATTTATCCATTAGTTTGTTGCGGATAAGATCAACAAAATACAACTCGTTTATTTACAATATTACTCCTTATATTTTGGGGGCAATTGTTAGGGGAGGATTTCTTAATGACACGTGATCCTCAATTATTATCCTGCTTGGTGATCCTTACTTCTGTGTCAGTTAGTGATCCTCAGAAGTGCTTCAGGATCAGGATCATGGATCATCCTAAGGATCCTTATACTAATGATTGTCTGCTATGATTTCGGTATTGTTTTGCAGGAGTACCAGCTTGGACTTAGTCTTGGTAACGTTCCTGGAGAATATTCCACGTTTATTCCGCACGTGCTTGACCATGGTGAACGTTATGGAGATCGTGGGGAGAAGGCATGAATTGCGGATAGTTAGTTATTTAGATATTTTACTAAATTTAAAAGGGATAGCGAGCTAATTAGACAACACTTGGCTATTTTTTGGCTACACACACTCGTACAACTGCAATCACCAGCTCTCGGTAAAACACTTAGCATTTTTCATACGTTTCTACACGATACACTGTAGTGATCCTTGTACTTAGCTCGCTATCATCCGAAGTTGTAAAAGGATTATTGTTTAATTTGAGTTGGTGATCGGTAGTTTCCATCACCCGAGGTTTTTTATGCCGGAGATCATACATTGATCAAGGGCTTTTTCCTCGTATAAATCTTTGTGTCCCCTATGCAATTCATTTCATAGTGATCCTCATTGTTGTTTACCAATTCAAGCATCATACCCCGTAACAGAGAGTTTGGTTGCATTATCCTCGTCTGATTTTTGACCAAAACAGTTGACATCCTGATCGAGGAGGGTATTTCAGGAGTATGATTCTGAGGATGGCTGGGCACAATATTCCCCCTATTATCCTCAGTGTACACGGCTGAACTGAAGTTCAAAGTTCTGGGTTGTAGGGGAGTGACGACATCCCCAGCAGATCTGCTCGAGCCCGACTTCAAGAGTTGTATTTCCCTTAACAGCATTTGGTTTGTTTCCTGTTGCTGCCTCATTTGTTCCTGCACACTTCCAAATAAGGTTAGAATTTCATCATTAGAGGCTAAAACGGGAGCAGATCCCTGAACACTGCGAGTAGGGATAATATCCTGAGGTTGTGAAGAGGCTGGCATCCTTGGAGGAGGTGGTGGAAGCACCGAACCGGTAGTAGCAGAAGTCGTAGCAGGTACAGTGGAGGAGCTCATGTTTGATCTTGAGGCCATTGTAAACAATGTGGCAAAAAGTTTTGAAAATAGAAAACCGATTAACGATTTCACAAAGATTTTTAGTAAAAGTAGCACCACTTGCCCCACGGTGGGCGCCAAATTGGTTTGGTCAAAAATTACCGAAGCAATTAAGTGATCAAATTAGTTAAGTGAGGTAGTGTGCTAAAAAGTGTGTTGAAAATATGCTGGTTAAGTTGTTTGGAAAAAACAGTATTCAGGATACGGCTCAGGATATTGAGCTGTATCTACGATCAAACAATGAGCAAAAAGTAAAGGGGGTGACACGAGATATACGAGGAAAGCCCTTGATCAATCTAGATCGCTGGCATAAAACCTCGGGAGCTGACAATCGCAGCTGCCTTGTTCTTCTTATTGCTTTGAACTTCAGGATACAGTGCAGGATATTGACCAGATCGCTAAGTGTTACAATGCTTTTGTGCGAAAGTGAAAATTGCTAGAGAGCGAGTATAAGAGTGTAGTGAGTGTTCATGTGATGTCCTATTCGATCTGGTATACCCACCTATTTATAGTAACAAATTACAAACGAAAATTCCTATAAACATGGGATGCTCCGAATATTCCATTGAAAACGTTGTAGACCGAGTAATGCGGCTTCAACGTCTTTATTTGAACGACTTGGACCGAGTCTTCCGCGGAATGAGTCCTTGTGAACATTGCTAGCTTCTAACCCACGTACCTGCACACAATCCGTTAGTGATCCTGAGGATACCATTCAGGATGTTACCAATATCCTGAATCAGCATCCCGGATGTGAACAAATATCATATAACCAAGATATAACCCAAGATATTTCTTAGGATATGGGCTCAGAATTTCACCCATAACAGTAATGTTATAGTTCCTGATAGTATTTTGTTAAAATTGGCAGAATAAGTTGGAGAAATGTAATCAAACTTGGGTCTATCAAGTTTAAAATCATCAAATCAAGTGTAGTTGTGCTTTCTGATTGCGATGACTAGATAATAATAAAAAACAGGTTGATAAATATAACACAATGTTTAAATTGTAACACTGTGATATATTAACAAGACAATTTTGTATTGTATGTTGTAGTCATTAGATAATGTCAATAGTAGGATTAAATAACGTGTTACAACTAATATTTTTTATGTGTTTTGTTTCTAATAAAATGTGGAGACATGAAGGAACTTTGTCAGGTGCTGCTATGAAACGAAAGAGGGAATGTATGTTATAGATCAATTTAAAATGATTAAATATAATATACATTTTTTTCCCTTCATAGTTTATTATTTTATTTGATTTGCTGCTGCAGTTTTACAGGCAGTCTGTGGTGATGCTGATGATAATGATGATGTTGATTTTGTTAATCCTGCTGCATCAAAAGTAAAAAAAACCTGGTATTCATTTAAACATGAAAATCTTAGTTGTAGTTTGTTTCTAAAATTCGTTAAGTTATATAATAGTTGATGATACCTTACCAAAGAAGAGACGTCGAAAGGAGGAATCAAATCACCATGAATGTCAAATGTTTTTCCCATATACTGGTGAGAAGATTTTACCAAGATGCTCACCAAACACTCTATATGAGTGGATGCTAAAGTTTAATGACAAGCAAAAGAACGTTGTAAGAGATATTGGTTTTGGTTCTATTCTAAATCTGAAGATTCAGCATGTTCCTACCAGCTTGGGACTTTGGTTGGCTAAGAACTATGATGATTCAACAAGAATATTAAATCTTGGATCTCAGTCAATAAAGTTAAGTCCAGAATTGGTTCACAATGTATTGGGAATTCCGAACGGATCAAGAATAATAACAGAGAACAATAGGCCAAGCATAAAAAGTCATGTTGTTAAACTGTGGAGAAGTCAATTCCCAACAGGCTTCACCAGGTTTCTTATACATGAAACACAAACTTATTTGGATAGGCGATGCAAGAGAGAACGCAATGATTGTGGAATGTTGTTTGTTCTTAACTTTTTGGTGTTGATGTTTACACATCTAGGTGAAGGAACGAAAAGTGGCACTGTCAACCAAAGATTTTTGCCATTAATAACAAAGGATGTTGACATAAAAGAACTGGGTTGGTGTGATTACATGCTAACTTTGTTAGACAGAGCGAGAAAAGGCTGGCACCCTGCTCAAGTTTTTAATGGGCCTCTATTTTTGCTTGCGGTAAGATCATAAGTTAAATATTAATTTATCATTTGTGGCATTTATCCAAACAAAACGGAGTGACAAATATTTTTTTGTTTGCAGCTTATCTATGCAGATCATACAAGCAAGTTGCATGATGTACGTGTTAAACGTAAAGGTTTGTTTGTTATAGAACATATTGAAGAGCGTACATTATGCAAATTGGAGGACATAAAGAATAAAGGTCTGAAGTCTGAGAAAAGAAGAAAGAAAGGTACTTCAAAGTCTAAAACAGTATTAAAGACCCAAAAATCAAATGAAAGCGAGGTGCGTCAACGTTCTTCAACTGGTGAACCATTGCATGAAAAGGTGGAACGGCAAGTCGATGCTGACGAGGGCAAAGACAATGATGGTGCTGGTGTCGAGGAGGATTTGATTCATGAAGATATACATGGAGAGGATGAAAGGCAAGTGGATGATGATGAGTGTAGAGACAATGATCGTTATACTCGAAATATACATTTGAATAGGCGGGATGAGAATGCAGATGTTGGCAGGGAATCAAACATTCCCGTGGCAGAAGAACCAACGGAGGAAGCAGAATCAGTAAGACACAAAAACATATAGTATTTAACTCTGAATATATGATATATATATAGAAAAAGTATATCGTACATTACGGCTTAACGTACTTCACGTTCAACAACGTGCGTGATTTGTTATATAACATGCGTGATTAATGTTTTCAATATGCGTGATTATTGTGTTTCAACATGCGTGATTTTGGATTTTTGAGTTATAATGTGTGATTTTAAAGTGAACGTCTGTAATTACCTGTCGTATGTGATGTACGTTAAGCCGTAATGTACGTTAACCTTCCTGTATATATATATATATAGTTTTTATCATCTTTTATTGTTCATATTGAAACAGGTTTTTGTCAGAAATTTGACTGTAGAAATTGAAAAGGCAAAAAAGTCCTTGAAGAATGTAGAGACAATGCTGAATGAGGGGTTTACTGTAACAACTCTCATCAAAAGTCATATTTATTTAATTAATTTGTCCAATAGGAAACCCTAATTGAGACACCCAAGTGATTCTGCACAAACCCTAAAATTTTCAGAACAAACGGAATTAGAATCAGGGCCCCTAAAATTCAAGGGGGGTAAAACCCTAGTTGTTATTATCTTAACAGTTTTACGTGTATTATGAAAATTGATGAACGACCAACTCAGCGAGGCTACATGCACACAAGGCTACCCTAGGGTAGATTGGTGCCTCTCGCGACACGCGACAGGTGCATGTGTCCCTGTCGCGACACGCGGGGGAGGTCATTTTTCAGATATAAATAGTAGGCAGTGGGACTTGATTCCTGGCTTCAGTTCGACGTAAAAATTCCATACATACACTGAGATATACGTAGATTACTACAATTAACACACACGGATCACTAATCGACGCCGCAATCAGGGTAATAACTCGATCGCTGATACGATTCAATGTCCGATCGATTAAACTATCCAATGGATGTTTAAGTGTTGCCCACATTAGGGTTTATGCTTTGTCATTCGTCGTTAATTTGATGGATGTTTAAGTATCGCACTTTGTCATTCTTTGTGAAGGTTTTAATCTCGTGAGTTATCATAAATGCTGTATTAAGTTACTAACCAAATTGTGTGCTTATTATTAATTTAGGTTAAAAAGGCTAATCAGTAGGCTAGGCTCTGCTTAATTAAACCTGCAATGTGAGTCATTCTCTTTTTATCAAATTACTTTCAAAAGCATGTTTATTTCAAAGTTATAATTACGGGGATTAAGTCTTTGTAATCACCAAGTTACAGCCGGTATGTGGGGTTTTGTATACAATGCTTGATAATCGTCACCATTGGACAACGGGTTAGCCAAGGGGTGATATGACCATAGTCACAGACACCATTGGACAACGAGATAGCCAATGTGTGGTCAAGTGACAAATACTGTGGGTAGTTGGTTTGATATCAGAAACATTGTAATCGCTCTTAATACTGTAAATTATAACAAATAAGCCGTTTTAGTAAAAAGAATGATTCACTCAGTATTTCCCGCTGACAAAACCTTTTTCAAACATGTTTCAGGTGATCTGTTGTGATTCAGGAAAGGTGCTGTGGAGCACTACAAGCTTAAGAAAGTGGCTCATTATAAAATAAAGAAATATGTTTTGTAAAATAAAGATTTCTCCGTGAAATCATAGTATTGTAAATTACCGGGGTTTTATCCCGAGATGTGAAATAAAATAATCGGAAAAATTTTAGCTTTAAAAAGATCCTGATGATTAACTTCCGCTGTTAAACTCAATTAAATAAATACCACGGGATTTCTGTCCCGCGGCTCCTGAAACGGGTTAAACCGGGTCGGGGGCCGTTACAGAAAAATGTGGTATCAGAGCCACTGAGTTAAGCTAATTAAGTATTTAGAAATACTTAAATTTTTCCTGATTACTATTATGTGATTATGTGTTTTATTAACTGACTATTTGTTAGTTACAGTATGGGTAAACAAAAGCTGTCAAACATCTATCTTAAATTAGATAGGTCATCCAATGAGAAGGGAAGTTTATCCCAAACCAAATCCTCAAATCACTCTGTAATTCCTGAAGAAGGAATATTTGTCCGTAAAGCGCAGTATGAAGAACCACTTTCTCCTAGTAAAAGAAGTCTGAGTATTAGAAAAAGTAAGGAGAAAATAAAGAAATCCCGAGAGAAGAAAGTTAAACAGGAAATCCAGGAATTAACCAGTAAAACACCTTGGGAGGACAAATTAGATGAGAAATGGGCAGATGTTTATATGCTAGCTACTGTAGCAGTAAATGCAAATCTCTAAATATTTTAAAATCAAGTTTTAGCGCCTACAGTCCAGAAATCTTATCCAGTAAATAAATAAATTTACAATAAAACCTCGTGTGTTTTAAATTTACATTTTTTTTTGTATTTACCCAGTATGAAATAATATTTAAAAGATTTCCTATCAAAATTTTGTTATACATTAGTAATTGTGTGTATTTTGCATAACAGCATGAGTGACTTGTCTGACGCCCTTCAAAACCTAAATCTCTATCCAGTAAAAATAGAGGTTTCCCGAGATTTCAATAGGTATATACCAGACATAGAAGAACTTGTTGAATTCAATGCTTCACCACCTCCAGAGAAACCTAAACCCAAGAAGAGGAGGAGATTTGTGGGATGGAGACGTGTGCGTAGGAGGAAGCCTACAACCAGGAAAATTCCTAAAATAGAAAATCCTTTAGACAAAGGAAAAGGGGTTGAAGTCAGTGAAGGTTTTAGATCACTGGAAATGGAATTGGAAGAAGATTCTAGGCCACCAAGAATGGAATATGGAGGAAGTTCTAGGCAAATCCAGAGGGAAGTCGGAGAAAGTTCTAGACAGGTGGAGGAGTTACCTTTTCAGGAGGAATTAGATCGGGCATTGGCAAGCTGTGATGTTGTCAGGCCAATTAATAATAATCAGTACCCTACTATTGAAAATCAACTACCAATAAACTTAGAACCAGCAATTCCAGACCCTATAATCCATACTCAACCTCTGGGGATAGACGAATGGTGGACAAATGATTGGCAGTTTCAAAACCTAATCAATAGTCCTTATTCCTTTCTTCCTCAGTTCGACCCAGAACGATTACCAAATCCACCCATGAGTAACGAGAATTTAGCAGAACTTCGCCATTTTGGCGAAGAGTTAATGGATGCGGGAAATAGAATCCGAGAGATAGGGGGATAAATTTCCTGGAAGTATGATGAAAGGGAGCTTCGTTTTTAGGACGACAAGTGACGAGAGATAGTAGGATGGTGAAACTGTGGTTGTGTAATAGTAAAAGTAATAGTGAAATCAGTCTGTAAAATAACTACGAATAAAACGTTGTAAGATATTGGTGTGTAGTGATGCATATTATAAAAGATATAAAATGAAATCGAGAAATCGATAGTTTTGACTATACGTGTATTGTGAAAATTGTCTGATTGTTTTTGTGTATAATTGTTATTTATCAGATACTAATAAAATTATATATATTAATTATCAGATGGCAAACATTGGTAATGAACCAGTAAATGAGGTTAATCAGTCTGAGCAACATCCAGGGGATCAATATATGACTAGGCAAGATATCGAAAATATTGTTGCTCAAGGAATAGCCAATGCTATTTCAGCAATCGTTGCTGCTGTTAAGAATCCAATCGAACCGCAACAAATCATTCCTAGCAAACGTATTTCTGAAGATAACTTCAGTAATAGCGTAAATGGAGGCGGTAATCATATTAATCAAGATAATGAACCACGGCAAGCTCCGCTCCCTAAGAAAATGAAAACTGCAACGCTTGGTTGCACTTTCAAAGAATTTCTTGCTTGTAAACCTACGGAATTTGCAGGCAATGAAGGAGCAACCGCGGCACTGCGTTGGTTAGAGAAAACCGAGGCAGTGATTGCAATAAGTAAATGTGACAAAGACGACAAGGTCATGTATGCGTCAAATCTTTTCAAAGAAGGGGCGCTAGAATGGTGGAACACGGTGTTACAAGCTAAAGGAAGAAATAGGGTTTATGCAATGAACTGGGAAGAATTTAAAGGTCTTGTAGAAAGAAAATTCTGTCCCGAGTATGAAAAAGATCAAATGGCAAATAAGTTCCTAAACCATAGAATGATGGGTGTAGATTGTCGCGGTTATACTTTGACATTCTTTGAATATGCTAGAGTGGTACCAACACTGGCTTCGCCAGAACCGGTACTCATTTCTCGTTATATTTGGGGATTGATTGGTGAAATCCGCAATATCGTTAAAGCTGCGAGACCTCGCACTATTGACGATGCTGTGGAATTAGCTAACACCCTAACCGACGAACTGGTACGTACACAAGATGAAAACAGGAAAAAGGAACTGGCTCAGAAAATTACCCAAGGATTTCGTACGGGTAATAATAGCAGTTTCAGGAAAAGAGGAACAGGACAATCCTCAATTCCGCCTTTCTGCAGGAATTATAGAAGGAAACATTTTGGAAAATGCAATGTAACCTGCAACTTTTGTAAAGTTGTAGCACATCGTGAAGAAAACTGCAGGAAGAAATCCACAATTTGTTACAATTGTGGAGAAATTGGACATTTCAGGCCAGATTGCCCGAAACTAGTTAAACCAGCTGATAACAATAAAGCCAAAGCTGCAAAAGGAGCAACAAAGAAGAATGTTCAAGCTACAGCAATCAAGGATGATGCTGAAGGAATGAAATGACGAATAAAGGAATTAGAACAAGGAGCTGATGGAATTTGGAGATTCCATAAAAATAGAATTTGGGTACCTAAGCAAGGAGAATTAAGAAATAAGATTTTAGAAGAAGCCCAAAAGTCTAGGTATACCATACATCCAGGAAACAATAAGATGTACCAAGATTTAAGAAAGAATTTCTGGTGGATAGGCATGAACAAGGATATAGCTCGATATGTTTCTAAGTGTCTTACTTGTTCACAAGTTAAGGCAGAACATCAGAAACCTTCAGGTCTACTACAACAGTTAGAAATGCTTGTATGGAAATGGGAAATTATAACAATGGATTTTGTTACTAAGTTACCCAAAACCAGAAAAGGTAATGATGCGATTTGGGTAATTGTGGATCGATTAACCAAATCTGCTCACTTTCTACCAATGAAAGAAATCTTTAGCATGGAAAGATTGGCAAAGTTATATGTTGATAAAGTCGTATCTCTACATGGAGTTCCACTCTCCATTGTATCAGATAGAGATAGTCGTTTCACTTCTCATTTTTGGAAAAGTTTCCAAGAAGCTATGGGAACTCGACTAAATTTAAGCACTGCATATCATCCTCAAACAGACGGACAAAGTGAAAGGACAATCCAAACTCTAGAAGACATGCTCCGAGCATGTGTAATAGATTTTGGTGGAAATTGGGACGATCACTTACCTTTAATTGAATTCTCCTATAACAATAGTTATCATTCAAGCATTGAAACTACCCCATTCGAGGCACTGTATGGAAGAAAGTGCAGAACTCCAGTTTGTTGGGCAGAAATAGGAGAAAGTCAATTGTCAGGTCCCGAGATAGTACAAGAAACTACTGATAAGATTACTCAAATCAAAGAAAGATTGAAAACAGCTCGAGATCGCCAGAAGAGTTATGCAGACAATAGAAGCAAGCCATTAGAATTCCAAGTTGTAGACAGAGTAATGTTGAAAGTTTCTCCTTGGAAAGGAATTGTTAGATTCGGTAAGAAAGGAAAGCTAAGTCCAAGATACATAGGACCATTTCTAGTGATCCAACGTATAGGACCAGTTGCTTATCGTTTACAACTACCCGAAGAACTAGCTGGAGTTCATGATGTATTTCATGTATCCAATCTCAAGAAATGTCTATCAGACGAATCACTGGTAGTACCTCTTAAAGACATAGAGGTAAACGAAAAGTTAAAATTTGTTGAGAAACCTCTTCAGATAGAAGATAGAAAGGTGAAATTTCTCAAGCACAAGCGATTAGTTCTGGTTAAAGTCAAGTGGGATTCAAAAAGAGGAGCTGAATACACTTGGGAGCTGGAATCAGAAATGAAGCGAAAGTATCCTCACTTATTCCAATAAATCTCGAGGACGAGATTTTTATTAAGGTGGGGAGAATGTAACAACTCTCATCAAAAGTCATATTTATTTAATTAATTTGTCCAATAGGAAACCCTAATTGAGACACCCAAGTGATTCTGCACAAACCCTAAAAATTTCAGAACAAACGGAATTAGAATCAGGGCCCCTAAAATTCAAGGGGGGTAAAACCCTAGTTGTTATTATCTTAACAGTTTTACGTGTATTATGAAAATTGACGAACGACCAACTCAGCAAGGCTACATGCACACAAGGCTACCCTAGGGTAGATTGGTGCCTCTCGCGACACGCGACAGGTGCATGTGTCCCTGTCGCGACACGCGGGGGAGGTCATTTTTCAGATATAAATAGTAGGCAGTGGGACTTGATTCCTGGCTTCAGTTCGACGTAAAAATTCCATACATACACTGAGATATAGGTAGATTACTACAATTAACACACACAGATCACTAATCGACGCCGCAATCAGGGTAATAACTCGATCGCTGATACGATTCAATGTCCGATCGATTAAACTATCCAATGGATGTTTAAGTGCTGCCCACATTAGGGTTTATGCTTTGTCATTCGTCGTTAATTCGATGGATGTTTAAGTATCGCACTTTGTCATTCGTTGTGAAGGTTTTAATCTCGTGAGTTATCGTAAATGCTGTATTAAGTTACTAACCAAATTGTGTGCTTATTATTAATTTAGGTTAAAAAGGCTAATCAGTAGGCTAGGCTCTGCTCAATTAAACCTGCAATGTGAGTCATTCTCTTTTTATCAAATTACTTTCAAAAGCATGTTTATTTCAAAGTTATAATTATAGGGATTAAGTCTTTGTAATCACCAAGTTACAGCCGGTATGTGGGGTTTTGTATACAATACTTGATAATCGTCACCATTGGACAACGGGTTAGCCAAGGGGTGATATGACCATAGTCACAGACACCATTGGACAACGAGATAGCCAATGTGTGGTCAAGTGACAAATACTGTGGGTAGTTGGTTTGATATCAGAAACATTGTAATCGCTCTTAATACTGTAAATTATAACAAATAAGTCGTTTTAGTAAAAAGAATGATTCACTCAGTATTTCCCGCTGACAAAACCTTTTTCAAACATGTTTCAGGTGATCTGTTGTGATTCAGGAAAGGTGCTGTGGAGCACTACAAGCTTAAGAAAGTGGCTCATTATAAAATAAAGAAACATGTTTTGTAAAATAAAGATTTCTCCGTGAAATCATAGTATTGTAAATTACCGGGGTTTTATCCCGAGATGTGAAATAAAATAATCGGAAAAATTTTAGCTTTAAAAAGATCCTGATGATTAACTTCCGCTGTTAAACTCAATTAAATAAATACCACAGGATTTCTGTCCCGCGGCTCCTGAAACGGGTTAAACCGGGTCGGGGGCCGTGACATTTACGGTCTATGCAGATAATCAGGTGATTAAAGAAGCTAAAGCTCATTTGGATCCGTTGATTTCATTTGCAAAAAATGCAGGTTTTATGAGCAAAGATCCAGATTCATCTCCAAAAGATGATAATGAAATACAGAGTAAGGGAGAAAAGAAGACTCAAAGTCAAGAGATGAAAACTGATTGTAATACGGGTGTAAATGTAAATTCAGTTGAAAACATGGAAAGTGTGCATACTGTCCTGTTGGTATCTGCGTGTGTTTCAAATGAAACAATGTATCAATCTGCATCAAGTCAACGATCATGTGGTCAAAATATGTCACACATCATATCTGATGAAAAGGATGAAGAAAATGTAGTTGATTCTACGGATGAGACTTTGCTGCCAGCCTCACCTTACATTAACCGGGTGGTGGAATTGAGTGAAAAGTTGACATTTGTAGAGAAAATTTATTCTGATTGGATTTTCTCTGCCAGAGGATTTGAAATGTATGTGTTTTAACTTCTTTTCTTATAATGTGCTATGATTATAAGTTAATTGATGTTTTAACTCGTATTCATTGTAGGGACGTTGTTTTTCAAATTGAAGATCAGCCAGATTCAGGTCTAACAAGGATAGTGCTAGAAACATTGAGTCATGATGAGTATGTCCATTTTGCTGTTGTTAATGTGTGGGCCAGAATCTTAAATCACGAGGAGAAGTTTAAGGCTGATGACAAAATTAAGCGATTGTTTTGTACATATCAGATGCTGGTAAGTAAATAACATAAGTGAATTGTTTATTTATTTATTTATTTATTTTAGTAACGTTATTATAACTGATACACAGGATGGTGGCACATATGGTTGAAGCTATGAGATGATGCAAGCTGAATTTTTTGGAAATATGATTATAGTTCTAAAAGAAGAACAAGTAGCATCGTTGAATGACGTTGATCTTTTATTCATACCTGTTTTGCAATCTGGTCACTTCTACTTGGTATGCTTTCATATGAAAAAGTGCCAAATAACTGTGATTGATAACAGCAGTCTATATGATGATAGTTTTGACTTAAAATACCGAGGCTGGCTAGAAAAATTGGTACATTCCTTGACATTTAAAAAACACAATCATATGGAAAAGATAATTTGTTTATATTTATTATCGTTATATTGCAGAGGCATTTAGTAGCAGATTTTATGTTAATTCACGGTGTTGTGGGTGGACGTAAGATGCACAAAGCTCAGATAAGTCGACTAAAAATGTCGTGGAGAACCGTAGACAACAAAGTTGATTGTGGTATATTTTTAATGAGGCATATGGAGACATTCGAAGGGAGTTCTTTACGATGTTGGCGATGTGGGTTTGTGAAAGAAGTAGATTGTGGGCAGAAAGAACAATTAGATGAATTAAGATGCAAATATGCAACCAAAATATTGTTGCATTATCTTAATGCTCGAAGGCAGTTTGTGTATAATGATAGTGAAACTTACGTTGTGCTGGACGCAATTGAAAGGGAAAGGTTGAAAGAGCAAGCACGAGGAAGTCGTGTGGAGCGAATGAAACTGTATTGTCCTGTGTGATGTATTCCTGTTGCTTAAAACATTTGGATATTGGGTTGATTGTTTATATGTAGCTGTTGTTGTTTGAATGTGGTCTGGTCAAATGAATGTTTAGGTTTAATGCTTATGTATGAATGTTATAAGCTCTATGTTGTTGTGAAAAGTGTAATGCCTGTAAACAAAAACAGTATATTTATAAAAACAATAAAAACATTTTTTTATTCAAAGCACAACATCTGATAAGATTTGAATTTTCATTCATACAAATTACAATGTTATAATATGGTTGTATTTCAATTAATAAGTTAACCTTTAGTTGTAAATCAACTAAAGTATTTTGTTTTAGATATAATGGATTGTGTTTTAATGAAAGCTATTTATTTTATGGTATAACATTGTGTTTTTTCTTTTGTGTTTTTTTTCTTTTGTGTTTTTTTGTTAATATACTTGTGTTTTTATATTCAAACGAATCAAAACTTATTGAGTAAATTTTCGTTTTGCTCCCCGCCTCTAACTCCATCCAATTTGTCTGTTTTTCCATTTTACTTCCTGTAGGGAGCAAAATGGAAAAACCATAGCAAACTATTGGTTGGAAATGGCTATTTTTGAAGGTTTCGGGCAAAATCGTTAAAGTGGCCAAACCACAGGGAGCAAATCGGAAGTTTACTCAAACTTATTATATCAACTGTTGTATTTTTTTTATATGTGACACGGGAGTGTAGTAGTTATGGGTAAATGAGCCTTTGGCGGGAAAACTTTTGTAAATGAAGAGAAGTATTATATGTTGACAAGAGGTATACCCCTGATCTATTTAACTCCTATGATTCCTGTAACATGCCTTGGGGTTGTAACACAAGTATTGTGTAGAGTGCCGACTAAAGCTAATTGAACTAGGCACATGAGTAGGTGTGATTTTTTTTTCCTATGAAGCTAACTTGTGGTCCACAACTTAAAACAAATGATAATTTATCTATAATTTTTAGATAAATTCTTTATGCTTTATCAGTGCTTTGACTTAACAGTTGTTTACAGGATCAGCAGTGCTTTGACTTAACAGTTGTTTACAAGATCAGCAGTTGTTGAGAAGAGCAATTCTTTATGGGAAGTAACTACCCACTTCCCATTCTCGCATATTATTTGTACCTATTTGGGATGTAGCCTTATAATTTCGATTAGGATATCAATTGTCGGTTTATTATATAAGTTATATTAAACTGTTTTTTATTTCCTTCGAAATTATGTTCTCCTATAAAACTGGAAATATCAACTGTTCCATTATCTTGATATGTGTCGTGTGTATATAGTAGTTGCAACAATTCTTGAACGTGTGTTAAAAACCGTTGTAGAATAGCTTATATAATAGGAACATGTTAGTATAAATCTATTTAGGTTTGTGAATTTGTAGCAGAATTTATAGATTTATCCTTCAAATATTGAGCAAGTGATGGAGAAAAATGCATCTACAAGAAGTAATAATGCTGTTCATTTAGGTGATGACCGGCTGCAGATGTTTATCAATCCTTTAAATCGTCAAGAACAGGTAATTTAGTAATATCATCAATAAATAAAGTTTATTTGTAATATTTTAATATTATTGTTTTGTTGTTTTATTATTTTTATTTTGTTTGATTACAGGCCGACAATGGTAGTGTAGAGATAATTTATGTTGGGCCATTTAGTCCTTATAAATCCCACCTTTCTCGTGAGTTCAGTGAGGAGGTGATATATATTGAAGTTGTAATTTTTTAAATCTTAGTAAAATTTGTTATGTGATAGTTTCTAGCTCGTAATGAAACAAGGTATTTCTCTTACCCAGATACGAAGGATTGAGAGGCAGCGCAAACGATCTAGAGACTTGCTATATTGGAATTGGGATGATGTTGTTTCGATCAGCAGTTCTAACGAAGAAATTGAGTTTATTGATATGACTGTTGATGCTGATGTAGATGAGGTTATCGGTTAGTCTGGTTTTGACCAATTTTCTGATTCTGAAGATGAAGTTGATAATACCGCTGATTCACTAGAAAGTTACAATCGGAAACTTAAAGTTCCAAAAGTTTCAATTCACCGTCGTTCTCGTGTTGTGAAACTTTGAATTTATCGTTTTATTTTATGTATAAAATGTTGGTGTAAATTTCTCTGTGTTGTTTTTTGTTACAAGTATTGAACTATGTTTTGGTGTTTTTTGTATGTTTTTTTTTTGTTTTTCGTATGTAGTTAGTAATATATAGTATGATGAATGACAATTTATGTGTTGGTTTTTGTTCTAATTATTTTTTCATGTTTTGGTGATATTGTTAGTTGTTGCTTTTTTTGGGGAGTTCTTAGTATGTTATAAATAGAGTGATGAATGAGAATAAGTATAAAGTTTCATGAAATTGTATTTTCTATATTTAAAGAAATAACTTTATATATAAATGATTATGTTTTTTTATGCTTCTTATATATGGGTTCGGTTTATTAGGTGGGTTTTTTTGTAATAAAACTAAACATTCGTTTGAGTGGTATTCGGTATGGGGGTGAAAAGGTAATTTGATATTAGTGTTTTGAAATTATCTGTATAATAAACCAAAAAAGGGTAAAGGATGACATTCAGTTTTAGCTGAAAGTTAGGGCTGAAGTTATAGAATTTGCGATTGTGTTTGTTGGTTTATGTACCAATCTTAATCATTTGGAAATACTTTTGCAATGGCGTCCACTCCAAACATTGACTTGCGTTTTACAAGAAGTTGTTCTCATGGTGGTGTTGACTGCTATTTTCATTGTGTTTTGATTTCTATAAGTCTATTGGTTAATTAGGTAAGAAAACTCAAGAAATTAAACTGAAGATGAAGTAGGTGATACTATTAGAGCAAGTAAAAGACAAGAGGTTGACGTGGAATCTGCAAAGGAAGATATTAGTGGAAATAGAAAGAAATCATTTTGTTCAAGCAAAATTAAAAGATTAGTAGGAAGAGGAGGTAATTGTGTTTGATATATTTTTGGTATGATTTATTTATCATTTTTATAGTGTTAAAAAGAAGTTGTGCAAATATATTGTGTTTTTAGATTTGTGATTTTGTTTGGAATAATGTTTCTACAAGCCGGTTAGTTTTCGTATAAATATGATGTGTATGCAGACATCTGTTTTTTTTTGTATAAATTTGTGTTAATTTCCATTTTTGTTGATTAAAATTTAGTTATATCCAGTATGTTTTTATATTAATTGTGTTTTTTTTATATAATGGAATCAAGTGTAGTTGTGGTTTCTAATTCTGATGAATAGATAATAATAAAGAACAGGTTGATATATATACCTCAATGTTTAAATAGAAAGGCTATGTTTTATTATAAAGTCAGTGAGGTATTGTATGTTGTAGCCATTAGATAATGTCAATAGTAGGATTAAATAACGTCATAGAATCAATTTTTTTGATGTGTAATTCAATTTAAGCAGGTTTATTGTAATTCAGGTATATGTTTAAACATCGCTATAGTGTAATTCAATTTAAACAGTTATAGTTAGAATTATTAAATATTTGATAAACATCGTTGTGATTTTACATATTCTTAGTGTATAAAACATCGGTTTATGAGAGATGTATTTCGTCATGTATAACCTCCATCCACTAATTTCATGATTTCCGAAAATTTTGTGACCTTAGGCAGTTTTCAGTTTTTTATTCAAGTAAATATAACTTACCTGTCCAATTGAGTTTAAATTAAATCTATATTATAAATACATGTTCAAAGTTGTTTCAAATTTACACATTAGAAGAGAAAAGTCTGTCTTTGAGGTTGGATCTGAGAAGGTATGAGTTTATATTTTTTTTCTTTAATCTTCATGTGCTTTGTTATTTTATTACTTCCAATTTTTATTTTGTGTTATTCGTATATAAAAAACTTTTGTATTGCATTTTGTAGATGTCAAGTGATGAATTTATCATAAAGTCTCCGTTGAAAAACGTGTATGACCTTCGGCAAATCATGAAGGTTTGTTTAAATTTTTATAATTCAAAAAGTACAAATTTTTTTTTTGTTGAACTCAATTATTTTCGTATTTTTCAATTTATACAGCCTCAATTTGTTTTCATACTTGGTACTATTAAGGCTATAGATAAGGATTTTGGTTGGCACTATGTGGAGTGTCCTAAATGTTTAACAGAGGCGGGTACAGATCTTGTAGACTGCGTGGGTTTGGAGTCACATTATTTTCATGTGTGCTTCAACTGTTATTGTGATGAAAGTGTTATATATCCAGTTCCAAGGTAATATGAGCTTTTTCTATTTATTTTAATATTTGTATGTTTTATAAAATAATTGATTTGTATATATGTGTTTTTTATATTTAACTTAACTAGATTCAAAATAAAAGTTCAAGTGGAAGATAATACTGATGATGTTCCACTAATATTATTTCATCCTCTGGCTGATGAAATCATTGAAAAAGTTGTTCTCAAGTCGGCTGTTCAATTGTTTAAAGAAAACTCATCATCTGTATGTATAAATAATCTTTACTTCTCCTATATTTTTTTTCAATGTATTTATATATTTTTTTATATTAATTTTATCATAAAATATTCTGATTCACAGGATGTTAAAGAAGTAATGTTTCCTGTTGATTTAGACAAGTTGATTGGAAAGATGTTTGCTTTTAAAATTGAGATAACAAGTTATAATCTGACTAATTTTGATGAAATGTATCTTGTCACAAACATGACTGATGATGAGTCAATTATTAATGAGCTCAAAGAAAAGATGAATATTACTGAGGTATTTTTTATTTCAATACATGATTCGTATTTATACATTTATATTTACATTATATTTAATTCTATTATTATTTTCTTAATTTTGTCTTTTGTTTCAGGGAAACGATAAAGAATTTATCAAAAAAAAAAAAGTCACATTTCAAGTGTTAAGATTGATGATGCTAATACCAGTTGTGATACCAATGTAATCAACAAACGTAAATTGGTTGACGTCTATAAGTCTTCAACTCCAAGTAATTTCAAGGATTTGGAGAAAGTTAGCAAGAAATAATCTTATCTCTTATCTCTATTAATTTAAATCAGTTGTTATGATTTTTAGGTTTTTTCCAATGGGTATTTTGGATATTTCAGTTTGTTTGATTAAAATTTAGTTATATGCAGTATGTTTTTTATATGAATTGTGTTTTTTTTTATATGATGGAATCGAGTGTAGTTGTGGTTTCTGATTCTGATGAATAGATCAGTGAGGAGATGTTGGAACGTCTTGGCTAAAGCGGTTAATAAAGATCAGGTTAATAAATATAACTCAATGTTTAATTAGAAAGACTATGATATATTAAAAAGTAAGTGATGAATTGTATGTTGTAGTCATTAGATAATGTCAGTAGTAGGATTAAATAACGTTATACAATCAATATTTCTGATGTGTAATTCAATTTAAACAGCGTTAATGTAATTCAGGTATATGTATAAACAACGCTATAGTGTTATTCAACTTAAACAACTTTAGTTAGAGTAAATAAATATTTGATAAACAACGATGTGATTTTACATATTCATTGTGTATAAAACATCGGTTTATGAGGGATGTATTTAGTCGTGTATTACCTCCATCCACTAATTTCATGATTTCCGAAAATTTTGTGACCTCAGCCAGTTTACAGTTTTTTATTCAAGTAAATATATCTTACCCATCCAATTGAGTTTAAATTAAAACTTTATTATAGATACATATTCAAAGTTGTTTCAAATTCACACATTAGAAGAGAAATGTTTCTCTTTGAGGTTGAATTTTTTGAATATTTCAGTTTGTTTGATTAAAACATCGGTTTATAAGAGTTGTATTTAGTGATGTATAACCTCGATCCACTAATTTCATGATTTCCGAAAATTTTGTGACCTTACCCAGTTTACAGTTTTTATATAACTTACCTGTCCAATTGAGTTTAAAACCGTTTAAATATTTACCTATATAGATGTGTGTTCTATTACATTTTCGTTGTAGTTGTTTGAAGAACATGAACGTAGATGTTTATAAGTTAGTGGCAAATGGTGCCAAACCGGAAGAAATCATTGGCTGCCCTATCTGCAATGTCATATGCCTTAATGAACAACAATATAGGCATCATGTAATTTCAAGGAAGCATACAACAAAGGTATAAGTGTTTGAAATATTAATCATTTTGTGTTTTTACTTGGTAATTTTGTTGTTTACTCATTCGAGTGTTAATCCAACAGTTACAAGATTTATCGTATTGTTGTGTGGATTTTCATTATTCTCTATGTGACATATATTGTACAAGTGCAAATCAGCTTTATGCTCATTGTAAAGGAAAGAAACATGCAAAGATGTTCCGGCTTACTGTAGGGGATATGCAAGTTGAATCTCATTCTGCGTTTAATGCTTCTGGTGATAATAATGTTTCGGGTTACGAAGGAGATTGTGAGGAGGGTGATCAACAACTGATGTCTGCAGATGATAATCAAGTCAGTGTAGTCAGTAGTGATATCGAAACTGGAGATGTAGATAATGTTTGTGATGTAGAGGTCACTGATGGCTATGATGTTGATGGCGGTTTTTCTGTTTGTCCCGGTCATGTGTGTTATGCGTGTGACATATATTGTTCTTCACCCATTAAGGTGCCGTTTTGTGTTGAATGTTATAAATATATATAACTAAACACGTTGAGGAGGTTATTAGTTTAAATGATGTATTGTTTTGTCGTTTTGTTATATTTCAACTTTCGTAATGTTTGTTCTTATTTGTTTCGTCATGTTTCAATCGATTGCTTTGGTGCCTTAAAAAAACCAGCACAATCTATTTATTGTCCATATTTAATATATAAAGTACCACATAATCTGTGTAGTAAAAGTTTGCATAACAATGTTGGCATTACCCAAAATCATATATATTACATGTTTTTTAAATCAAGCTACGAAGCATCATAATTAAATATAATGTCATATGAACCTACAACCAAACATTTCTTAAACTCATAAAACATAGGGTACAATACATATATGTCCTATGAATCTACAACCAAACATTTTTTAAACTCATAAAAGATGAAATAAATAATAATAAAAATAAAGATAATAATAAAATATAATGTCGTATGATGCTACAACCAAGCATTTTTTAAACTCATAAAACATAAGGTACAATACATATATGCAATCCTAAACTATAGGTGCAACCAACCATCGCAAAAAGTCACCTTATAAGCATAAAGTACAAACAATGATGCATAACATTGTTTTAATTAATAATATATAAATGTTTTGTTTCTTTAAAGCAACCTTGATTTGGTAGTGATTTGTTTCGACCTAGCCAAAGTGGACATTATGATGGTGTGGTTATGTTGGGCTGTTACAGATGGTATTAGTGCTAGGGATTGGTCTGGTGTGCCATCGAGGATGTTGGGACCTGTAAGGAGTGTGATTTGTAACATCCCACATTGGTTGTGAAGGGGAATAAAGGCTTCGTTGTAAGGGTCTTGATACATTCAACATCGTGACGCGTTTTAAATCAGTGAGGAGATGTTGGAACGTCTTGGCTAAAGCGGATAGTATCATGGTGTGGTTAGCCTGGGATGTTACAGATATACATTATATTGTTATCAAAACTTGTCGCTTGTCTTTTTGTAATAGTTTCTTACAGTTTTTTTCAATCCCTTTGTATTATAAGTCCACCGTTGTTAGTAAAATGTAAGTTATTTGATTGCGTGGGGTAATGGTATGTTATAGTCGGGATTTGAGTGGTACAAATCTTTTTTGATTGTGTCATCTATTTGAAGACACAACGAGTAAAAAACAATAGTGTTTAAAACATAATAGCTTTTTACTTTTTTTTTTCAAAAACTGGGAGGGTTTGATATTCTTTTTAATTCATATTTGGAGACTTGTATTAAATAGCAGTTTCTTTTGTATAGTGTTATATTTCTTTGCTTTTATTGTGTTTTTTTGTTAGGTTTTTTATATCACATTATTTTGTATAGTATATAAATATTACAGATCTATTACATAAAATTCGATTTAAAATATAGTATATCAATTCACTTTGGAAAATTTAGTTGTGAACACAAAATGAGAATAAGATTATAAATTAAATAAAAGAGATGGCACAATCGTAATAAACATTCAATTCATGTGCAATTAATATAATGTTCATAAGAGACTTTAAGAATTGTTATATTATAAAATAAAATCTCAGTTCATCATGATTCGAACAGTTTCATCACACTTCTCAACCAAATCTGTCAAGAAAATCTCTCCCATCTCCCAACGCCGATTATCATCATCATCATCATCTTCCGAACAATACATCTTCATCATCTTCATCTTCATCAGCTTCATCATCTTCATCTTCATCGATAACAATCCAAGGTAAAATCACATACCTAAATCGCATCGATAACATGATTCTTGTGGGTTTTTGTCTCGGATATCTAAATAGAGGTTTGGTTTTGTTTGATTCTTGTGGGTTTTTGTCTCGGGTATAAAAACAGAGGGTTATCTTCTATACGGTAAAATCACAAACCTAAATCACATAGATAACACGATTCTTGTGGGTTTTTGTCTCGGATATCAAAACAAAGGTTTGGTTTTGTTTGATTCTTGTGGGTTTTTGTCTCGGGTATCAAAACAGAGGGTACTAAATGGCTGCGGATGTAAAGAGGTTTTTGATTCTTGTGGTTTTGTTTGATTCTTGTGGTTTTGTTTGATTTTTGTTTGAATGTGTTTTGGTTATGAATACGGTACTAAATTCAAAACAGAGGTTTTTGAATGTGTTTTGGTGTTGATTCTTGTGTAGTTATTTGAACACATCAATATTGATACTTGAAATGTGTTTTGATGTTGATTCTTGTGTAGTTGTTTGAGAACTGTTTAAAAAGAACAGTTTCGGATTGATGTGTTCCTCATTTGAATGTTTTATATTGGATCAGATTGTGAATTTCGGATTGATGTGTCCTCATTTGAATGTGTTTATATTGGATCAGATTGTGAATACATTGTTCCTCATTTGAATGTGTTTATGTTGGATCAGTTTCGGATTGATTTGTTCCTCATTTGAATGTGTTCCTCATTTGAATGTGTTTGTATTGTACAGAATGGCTGTGGATGTAAAGATACGCAAAACACCAACTACGAAGGCGAGAACACTTGACAACCTCCTAGAAGATGGTGAGGTGCACATAAGGAAGTGATTGATCAGAACGATCAATTGCATATGAATGAATACAACCCCAGTGGCAGATATGTAAGTAGCGAGCTCTGGAATTTCAAGGAAAATCGAAGAGCTACACTGGGGTTATATTCATTCATACGAATAAATATAACCCCAGTGGCAGATATGATGTTTAGCTACACTGGGGTTATATTCATTCATATCTGCTACATTCTGAAGTGCACCCGTCAGTAAAGATCCACAATTGCTTGTGGTGACGTTTTGTCTCTGTATTGTATGTTACGGTCTTTTGTTATTGAGTCTGTGAGTTCCGTCATGTCTACGAAGTTGGTATGACGTTTTGTCTCTGTATTGTATGTATTCAAAGTTTACATTTAATTTACAATTTAGGCTTTAATAATTTGTTATATATAGTATACATTTAATTATTGGATTGCATTTAATTATTAGATAGTTAATTATTAGATTGCATTTAATTATTAGATTGCCTTTATTTAAAAAGAGTTAATTTGAATTATTAGATTTCTTAACAAAAAAGCAAGGAAATAATTCAGGGGCTCAGGTTGATATTGCACTCATACCATAGGGACGCAAAGTTATATTCAAGGCACAGTTATATTCTATTTGGAACTTCCCACTAACCTATATTTACGTGATTTTTTGGTAACCATATCTAAGAAATACTTTCTCAGTTATATTCATTTGTATGTTTATTTTTTACCATATAGTTGAATTCGATTTATCAGAAAGATCCCCCAATATAGCAAAGAAAAAATAGTTGATTTCATATTCCAGTTGCTGTTTTACGGTGTGTAAGCTTTGTCTTTTCGTGCTTTTCCTTTGCAATTGTTAGCGAGTTGTCAATCGAGTTTTACTTTTTTAAATTGGGGTTTTTTCTTTTTTTCATGTATTGTTATGTTGTTTAGTAATTTCACATGTTTATGTTCATAAATGTTAATTTATCGTATTTAAATTTAAATGTACATTGTAGGAAAGTGTTACCATGCCGGAGATTCCGATTGACTTATTTATGTTTGAGATATTGCCAAATCTTACTGCAAGAGACGTAGGCCGTTATAAGTTGGTGTGTAAAGAATGGTGCTCTTTCCTGTCAACGGTATTCTTTGCTAGGCTTCATTGTCGTAAGATGCCATCGTTAACCAAGATGCAATTTGTTTTAATAACAGGAGGCATACATCGTCCACTTCGTACACTTAGTTATGGTTCAGCCAATATTTCTTTAACTTAAATTGTGAAAGTGCCTTTCAAAACTCGTGCAGAATATATGATGATCTTAGGTAGTTTGCATGGAATGCTATGTGTCTGTCTAAGTAACACTTGTCAGTTGTTAATATGGAATCCTCTCACCAATGCCTATAGGAACTTGTCCATTCCTAAGAAATATGGGGTTTTCAAAGTAAATTTTGATGCTGTTGGCTTTTATGTGGATTACTTGAAGGATTACAAACTTTTACATGTTGTATTTAGGCGTAACAATCAGTCGGTTTACATTTACTCCATGGAAAGCCAATGTTGGAGGCAAATAAAGTTTGTTAAAGACTTTATTTTAGATGATCAGACCGTTTAATGGTCATGTGGGACTTTGTGTTGTAATGGATTATACTTCACTGTAGGTTCGTGTTGGGATTATAATGTGGCGTTAATTGTTCGCTTTGATGTGAATTTAGAGACATTTACTAAAGTTTCCTTTCTCTTTGATGAGTATGAAGTAAATTTTAGAGGGTCTTTGGTTAATGTTTCTGATGAACTTCATTTTTTTTGTTCTTCATGGTGCATTTGATGTTTCTGTTGATTTGTGGAAGTTGAAAGGTGAAGAATGGATAAGGATTTTGTCTGTACCTGATATTGATTGTATTCCATTGCCTATAAAATGCTTTGTGAGGTACATTGGTTCAAGTAAGAAGTGGTTGTCGATGACTGATTATGGGGATGTGTATGAGTTTGATTTGGATGTGAGGAAAGTTGATAATTTCTATCCTGTTATCAACTTTTATGCATTAAAAGGAGCAGTGTACTCTGAGAGCCTTATGTCTCCAAATGTTTAAATCTACGATGTTAGGTAATTTACTTTGTTTTATTTTTGTATGTTTGTTATGTTTTTCATTTGTATTGTAATATACTTTGGTAATGTTAGAAGATATTTTATTTTTGTATGGTATTTTAGTTGCTTATGTTCTTTGTTATATATATGGTTATCAACTTCTTAGAGTAAGTTGTATGTTGTGTATTAAAAATTGTTGATTTCTTGTAATTACATAAGTAGTATGATAATATGTGATGTGTAACTTGGCAGTTAATTATTTGAATAAATTTTAGCAGGTATAACCCCTAATGTTAAGGAGTGGTTATTATTGTGTTTTTTTATTTTATTGTGTTTTATTTATTTATTGGTTTTTATTTATTGTGTTTTTGTTTTTTTGTGTTTTTTTATTATTGGAGGGCTAAAATGAACTCTAAATGTGGGGCCTTTTCCAGTTTTTAACTTATATATGTTTTCAATACTTTATATTAAGAGAAAAATGCAATTTCCGTCCCTGTGGTATGTGTGAAACATCAACTTGAGCGCCTAAGTAACACACAATATCATAAATAATAACAGAAACTTCATCATAAACTTGCTTCTAAATGTACATTCTCATTAGAGCAACACTGTCCAACCCAGCAAACTGAAAAACAAAGCATAATTATTCAAATGAACAAACATGATTCAACAATATCAGTGGTTGCAACGGTTATAATGAAAACAGTGGGTGATTTTATCTATCAGTGGATAGCATATCAGTGGATGCAAACACTGATTTTGAACAACAATGATATCCAAGGAAATGAGAGAACAGGGGTTGACTTTCAGCAGTGGACAGCTTTTCACAGAGCAGATGTTTGAACAAAACAGTGGTTATGGCAGTAGACAGCTTTTCACAGAGCAGCTGTTTGAGATAGTGTTTTTTTCATGTGTGCAAGTGCAACTCTATATTCAGGCACAATTTAACATCAAAATAAACCAAATCAATTACAATTCTCTGGATGGTCGCTCGAAGAAATTAAACTGAAGATATTAAATGTTTGAAATAATATATGATTAAATAACCACAATAAAAAAACGACCATAATAAAAAACACAATTCATCCAGACTAAACTTTCAAGAAACAAACCAAAACATTCCATTAAAATAAAAATACCACCAATAACTCTTAATAATTGAATACAAACCACTTTACCATAACAGCAACTATCACTAAAGTTAACAAAACTACTTATAAGGAAAGTAAAAAACCAACGCTTCAACTCCATTGATTCATTAACTTGTCTAAATATCTCTAACATCTGTGCCATTAACTGAACATCTTTGTTCGCACTCTCACCATTATTCAAAAGTGTTATGTATTGTTTATGGTATGTATTTGCTGTTAACTTAGTGGAATGTATGGGTTTTTGTAAGTTTGATAGTGTTGTATGTAAAGGCAGTATGACTAATACCTGATATTTTGAGTTGTTTGTGTGGTTACATATAATATTGCGTTTTTATATGACATGATATAAATTTTGTTTTGTGTTATTTTACCGGATAAAGTGTATTAGAAAGTTGGAGATATCATCTGCTATGTTGCCTTTTCTATATATTTATATAGAAGTTTTGCCGTTCAAAAAAAAAAATCAACTGCTATGTTAGTGGTTACTAATCCTTTTATTACGTGATTAGTTATTAAGCATTTCTCTCCCATTATCTCCAGTCTTTTATGGGTTGACATTTCTCTCTCACATCTTCCTATTTATATGATTATAGGGTAACATTTCAGTCAGAATTGTTCCAGATCTTTGAGCAAATAAAAGTTGTTGTTTGTAAGTATCTTTTCTTCAATTTGTTATTTTGCCTTCTATTCTTCATAACTATGATTTACACTTTGATGTTAAAGTGGATTGGACTAACTAACATGTGTTGATCTAGTGTGAGCAGTTAATCAATATTTGTTATGTCGGAGTTGCTTGTAGAGATATTAATGTATGGTATTTTTACAAAACTTTCTGCAAGAGATATAGGTCGTTGCAAGTTGGTGTGCAAAAAATGGTTGTCTATCCTGTCCACACCAGATTTTCCATTAATTCATTGTCGTAGTACGTCACCGTCAGCTACCAAGTGGGTGCTTGCGAAATTAGATCGTTGTGGTTCTCTTGAAAAATTGTTTTATGCATGCACTGGCTTTTGTGGTCCTAAAATGATGTCTGTTAAACCATTCAAAACCCGACCAGATGAATTGATGATATTAGGGAGTTTGGATGGAATGTTATGTGTGTGCCTGGAAGAGACTTCTCAAATTTTAATTTGGAATCCTCTTACACAGGCAAGTACAACTTTTCCATCATGTGAATCACATGGTTTCTTCAAAGAAGATTCTGATTCTGCTGCTTTCTATGTGGATTCTGCAAATGAGTACAAGGTTTTACATGTTATAAGAAGACGTGGCACAGAGGCAGTTTATATTTATTCTACCCGACTACATTCCTCGAGGAAAATTACGGACATTCTGTCTGTTAAGCATGGTGGAAAATGGTCATTAGGTACATTGTGTGGAGATGGTGTATATTTCATTGTTGATTCATGTTCTGGTGATTGTGTGCAGTCAATTGTACGTTTTGATGTTAACCTAGAGCAATTTTCAAGTGTTCCATTACCATGTGATTTTTATGGAGGAGGTTTTGATGGATCTTTGGTCAGTATTGCTGGGCAACTTCACATTTTTATGCGTTATAAATATGATATGTATTTAGTTGGTTTGTGTAAGTTGGGATATGAAGAATGGATTAACTTATGGGTTCTGCCTTGTATTGGTGTTGTTCCATCGAGTTTCCTCGGGTTTGTAGAGTATGTAGAGTCTACTGATGAAATGCTGTTGATGACTACTTGTGGGGATATTTATATGTTAGATATGAAAACTATGCAAGTTGGGTACTACTTTCCTTGGAAGTACATGACTGCCTTACAAGGGTCTGTCTATTTTGAGAGCCTTGTGTCTCCAAATTACTAAAGGTATCAAGCTTCTGTTCTTCTTTATGTTTTGATGTATCATGTTTGGTTATAGTTTATGTTAATGTCTTTAGTATTTTAGTAATTTAATGTTAATATTGTGGTTTATTGTGTAAGGGTCTTCTAATGTTCGATATTATGTTTTATTATTTGATATATGGATGATGTTTAATGTAGTATTATTTAATATATGAATGATGTTTAATGTAGTTTCTGGTTCGGGTAGTGTAACAAATTGTATACAGGTTTTGTGTTTTTGATTTGGCATTATATATACAGATTGTTAAATGATCAAGTCAACTCTATTGTGGTTTGCAAGTTAAACCATTAAGAAAGCTACATCCAAAATGATCGTATCACTAACAACATTAATTGAAAATCCTAAAAGTTATAGTGATTTCATATTCAATTTTTAAATAACCAAAAGTTTTTTTAAGTTCAAATTATAAACATAAACTCAAAGTTATGATTAATTATCCAATTGTAACCCAAGCTTAAAGTTTATCATATTTTATTATAAGTTCAAATTAGAAACATAAACTCAAAGTTATGATTAATTATTCAATTGTAACCCAAGCTTAAAATTTATCATATTTTATTAAATTCATTGAAACATTTCAAACAGCATGGGTCCATTTTTGTGTTTGTCACCGGAAGTCTTGCAATGTTTTTTATTTTTGGTTCCATGTTATTGAAAAAAAGTCAATCTGAATTTAGAATTCATGTCATTGTTTTTTAAAACACATATAATACATAAAAAAGATACTACATTTAAAATATTCTAAAAATAATATTTCGGTTATTTAGTTGATTAACAAAACACAAAACAATATCTTGAATTGTCTTATGGATAATGTTAATTGTGTTTTTTTGCAACAGGCATCCAGTGACTTGAGTCAAGATAAGATTAACTTAACTATTACATTAAAATGTATGCAGATATAAATATTTTTATCACTATACGTCGTTTGAACATAGCTTAAAATTTTGATGTGTTATTTTAAACTATTGATTATAGCTCATGTAGTGTCTCATTTATTCAATTTATTAAAAAAAAGAAAAAGAAAAACAAAACGTGGTTGGTTAGTTGTCATCTTTTTTTGACGAAATAAATGGTGTGGTGACATAATTTATGAATCTTCCACGTATTTTTAGTTAGCAGGGTATCCATGTTTTATGCTCAAGTTTGTTAGCGGTGCATATATATATGATTATATGTATGTATAAATATAATCGTAAATGAATATTTGAATTCTTTAACCTCTGATTATATCATTCGTTTGTATAATTATATCTGGTTTCCGTCGTTTTAACTTTTAAATAAAAGATGGTCGATGAGGTTGTTTGGCAGTTACAGAGGGATGTCTTGTATATGACTGTTTTGAAATTCGGTTTCAAACGTGTGGCTAACTTTATACAAGATATGCGTAAAATAGTAGGTGATTTGTTGGAATTACCTGCTTGCGATGTTCGTGACATTGGTGTTCGTGCTTCTATCGATGTGATTAGGAAGGCAATTAATCATTTGGATTGTATTGTGTCCACTCTTGAAAGTGTGAAGTGTTGCATGGAAGTTAAGATTAATTATCTAGAGCGATTTTAGTACTCATGTTTGTTTTTTATTTTTCTATGTCTCTTATTTCTGGTTTTTTTTTTCTTTTTTTTTGTAGGATAGTATTTTAGTTTGTATAAAAGCGGCTTTTGTTTCAGTTATTGTATTTCTTACAATTAAAGTTAGGCCATCTTTACATAAAAGAGTGTTTGATTTATATAGTTTGGGTTGTGTTTGTGCTTTTTTTTCCACTTAAACAAGTTTACATTGATAATCAGAATTCAGTAAAAAAAGTAAGGTTTAATAAAAAAAAACACAATGCCTTTATTAGAGCTTAATATTGTATAAAATATACATACAACTACAAATAGTATATAAGGACTATTGCAATAGGGTAACGTACTATTGTAATAGGATTGATTGGAAAGAATGGGTGAAATACCCGTTGTACATGTTGTAAGTGGTAGTCGTGGGTTGGTCCGTTTTGTGGCCTTCCCCGTGTTTTGAATGAAATTTTTGTTTCAAAAAAAAATAGGGTAACGTACTATTCCTAAACATAGTGATTTCGTATAAGCACAATCTTTTCCATAATAAAACACAATGTAATCAACAACATAAATGGTATAGGACAATATTAGTATATATTATTACATTTCTATAAAAACACGTTTTGTTTAAAAAAAACTTAAATTAGGTTAACACACCTAATGTTTGTAATTATAATTAGCATTTTAAGTTATGCATTCATTTGTTTTAGTTTCGTGTTTACTTTGTTTTTGTATAAAATATATAATATTATCTAATTAAAGACAATTATAATTCCTACAATTATGGTGCATGTTCAAAAACTACCCATTATGTTGCCCCATTATTATTTGAACTTTGATAACTGTATTTAATAACCCAACTGTTGTCTTAATATTTTTTACTACAGTTCTTTAGTTTCCCTTATCAATAGGTTTTGAAAAGTTGTAGTTGGAAACGAAGTATCAAAGGAGCTACTATTTATTTAGCAATGTATGTGTGATTTTGTTTTTCATAGTGTGTATAGGTGTTTCATATTCATATTTAATTTCATTGCTTTCTTTTGTTGTTACATGTATTTAATAGTTGGTTGCATGTCTTCTTATAGCTATGTTTGTTGCTATTGTGTTTTGTTAATTTAAATTATGTAGTATAAATAATAGATTAGGGTATAGCTTGACAATTAATGGCGTATTTTTGATCGAGATGTTTGCTTTACCTGCATGAAACAGTGTTATGTTCTAAGTATGTATATAGATCCGATGGTGTTTCTATATAATAGTCGTCTATTTTCTTGGAGTGATATCAAGTATGGATACGGTGTTTTGTGCTTATGTAATGATGGGTTGTGAGATGGTATTTTGGAGTGCATTATACGCAAAAGAAGTTTATACAGTGATAACAGGAAGTTTACTACAAAATATTTTCACATGTTGTTGGTTTATCTGCTGATTCTTCTAACAAATGTCAGAGCTTGCATATAGTGTGTAAGGCTGGTGCGCAATGGTTGTTTGGTATAATCCATGATATTATGTACGTATGGATTGGTAAGTATTGTGTAGAGCTTCCAGTATGTAATAGCTATCATTATGAGTAGTTGAGGTATTTAAGGACTACATATGAAGAGGAAGAAGATGGAGAATAAAACATTGACATTATTCATCAATTGGTATCAAATGAATGTTGTTTGTATACAGATCTTGGTGGTATGGATAGTGTTAATATTAACCATGGTATTGCAAGTGATTCTGAAATATTATCAACACTGTCTTCTTCATCTATGTCGACATTTCGATCTGATGAAACATCCCGTAATATTAGACGTCGTGGTCGTCCTCGATTACGAGATCGCCCTGCTGGTTCAAACATTGAAAATATGCCAGTTCAACGACGTTGTTATGGTACGTATTGTTAATTTTTTTATGCCAAGTAATGTAAACGTGTTCATGTTTTTAGGACACATCTGATTGTATCTACGTGTATTGCAGTTGGCCCAAATTCAAATCAATTCCATGGAACTAATTCAATGAATAGTGATGCACCTTTTGTATCACATTCTTTAACTTCGGAGTTTGTTTCAGCATCATCGTCATCTATGCACAACCGGAGGTCATCTTGTGCTGGTGTTTACCAAGATGAAAACTCATCAAGTATGGATTGTTCATTGATGACTGTTAGTTGTTTGAATGCCTCATTAAAATGATAAATATAACTTTCTCTTATATGATTGTTTTATTTTGTATAGGAGATGTATCATATTGGGATTGTGGAATTACAGAATATGTATGTCCTTATTGCAAAGCGATCTTGTGGTATGGTGAGAGAAGTACTAAATATCTTGCTCCGTCTAATCCAACTTTCTCTATTTGTTGTGGTAAAGGCAAGGTTGTTTTACCTTTACTTCGGCATGCTCCGCAACCATTGCGGCGGCTTTTACAGCCTAATGGTGAACCGCGATCTAAGGTGTTTAAAGAGAATATCAAGCTTCTAAATTCAATGTTTTCGTTTACTTCTACTGGCGGTAAAGTCTGTTCGGATGTTAATGATGGAGGTGGTCCCTATACATATGTGTTGAATGGACATAATCATCATAGGATTGGTACTTTGTTACCTCAGCATATTGATGGACGGCCAAGATTTGCACAACTATATATTTATGACACAGAAAATGAGGTTGACAATCGATTAAAAGCAGTTGAGAAGTGTATTCAGTCTAGGAATGATGATGCATGTATTCGAAGTTTAGTTAATGATTTAATTAAAATGCTTAATCGGCACAATCCATTAGTTCAGAGCTTTAGAATGGCCAAAGAAAGATTTACTCACTTTTCGCAGCAACCTGTTAGACTTAGACTGCTTGGTACACGAAGAAGGGATGTGAGACAGTTTAATTTGCCTACGGTCAATGAAGTTGCTGCATTGATTCCGGGTGATGGTAATCCTACAGATTGCCGTGATATTATTGTTGAAGACCGTGGTAGTACAAATGCGAAACGTATTTCTGAACTTCATCCCAGTTACATGTCGTTGCAATATCCATTACTTTTCCCGTATGGAGAAGATGGTTTTAATGTGGGCATTCCTCTAAGTAATATTAGTGCTGAAAGTAAAAGAAAAAATGTTTCATTGAGAGAATACTATTGTTTTCGGTTGATGGTTAGAATGGAAGAAGGTAGAACATTGCATAGTTCTGGCCGGTTATTTCTTACATTTGTTGTTGATGCATATACGCAAGTGCTTGAACATGACTTACAATGGTACAAGACTCATCAGACAACAATTCGTTCGGAGTTGTATAATGGGTTGCATGATCGTATATTAGAAGGTGAGACAAACTGTGATTCTATAGGTCGACGTGTTGCGTTGCCAGCGTCCTTCACTGGGGGGCCTAGGCATATGATACAACAATATCAAGATGCGATGGCAATTTTTTGTTGGGCTGGTATTCCGGATCTTTTTATTACCATGACGTGTAACCTAAAATGGCATGAAATTCAACGGCATTTGCAGGGAAACACAGTGGGTCACTTAGTATCTGAAAGACCTGATATTGTTGCACGGGTATTTAAGATTAAACTTGATGAGCTCATGAAATACATAAGGAAAAAGCATCATTTTGGTGTTCCTAAAGCGGGTAAGTTAAATGAATTTTATTCTCAATGGTTGTATGTTAACATGTGATTAATGTGTTATTATGATGTGTGTTAAAACATTGTGTTTTTTTTTTTTTTGTCTTTGCAGTTCTTTACACAATAGAGTTTCAAAAACGTGGTCTACCACATTGCCACATTCTTGTGTTTCTTAGTCAAGCTGATAAAATTTCTTCACCGGATGAAATTGATAGATTTATATCTGCTGAGCTGCCTTCTGAATCGGGTGACCCAATCGGTTTTTTAAATGTTGGTACTCATATGATGCATGGTCCATGTGGTAACCTTAGACCTTCGAGTCCTTGTATGAATGATGGCAAATGTACTAAAGGATTTCCGAAGAGTTATTGTGACGAAACTTTTATTAGAAATGATGGGTGGCCGTCGTATCGACGACGTAATAACTCACGTAAAGTTCGTGTTGGTCGGCAAGATATTATGCTAGATAATGGATATGTTGTTCCTTATAATCGTGCGTTGCTTATAAAGTATGGTTGCCATATCAATGTTGAATGGTGTAACCAAGGAATGTTGGTTAAATATCTTTTCAGCTATATTAACAAAGGTCAAGATCGTGCTACCGCAGTATTGGAAGGTCAAGGTGGGAGAACAACATTTACATCACTTTTAAATCATGAAAATGAGATTGAGCAGTACATGAACTGTAGGTATATTTCAGCATCAGAGGCGTGTTGGAAGATATTTGAGTTTGACATGCATTATCGTTCAGTGGCTGTTGAAAGACTCCACATTCATGAAGAAGGGTGTAATAGAGTATATTTTAAGGATCATGAGCAAATTTCTGATGTTTTACAACGAACAACAGCTGCAATGTCAAAGTTTACTGAATGGATGGCTGCAAATGAAAGGTATGAGTTTGGCCGAACATTGACGTATGCCGAATACCCAACTTTGTTTACATGGCATGAGAAGGAAAAAGTGTGGGAGCCCCGTAAAGGTTCATTTCAAACTATTGGACGTATATATTATGTAAGTCCTACGATGGGTGAAAAGTATTATCTTAGAATGCTATTAAATGCTGTGCGTGGTCCGAGAAGTTTTAAAGAGATTCGAACTATTGACGGGGTGGAACATCCAACGTATATGTCCGCTTGTAAAGCATTAAGTCTATTGGGTGATGATGTTGAATGGGTTGATGCTGTACGTCAGGCTTATCATTGGCAATTTGGGGATCGCCTTCGTGAATTGTTTGTTACAATTTTGTTATTTTGTACTGTTAGTGATCCTCGACAATTTTTTTTTGATTGTTATGAATACGTATCAGAGGACATTCTTCATAAATATCAAACAATTTTGAAAAAATTTTCATTGAATTTCTCAGATGCTGAAATATTGAATTATACTATGAAAGAGATTGAACAAGTGTTGATTTTGAGTGGCCGGTCGTTGACTTCCTTTCCAACCTTACCGCAGATTGACCATACTTCGGAAGATAGATTTATCAACAGGTTGGTTCAATTTGAGAGAATGTATGATGCTAATGAGGAAAGGACACGTTTTATTAAGCAATACGCTGGGTTGAATAGTCAACAAAAGGAAGTGTTTGATAGTATATATTCTGCTGTTCAGGCTAGAAAAGGAGGCGTATTTTTTGTGTTAGGTAGTGGAGGAACTGGGAAAACGTTCTTATGGACGACCCTTATAGCTCGTATTCGATCAAATAATGAGATAGTTTTGACTGTTGCGTCATCTGGTATTGCTTCCTTATTACTACCTGGTGGGCGTACAGCACATTCTCGGTTTCGCATCCCTATTGAAGTTGATAAGGACTCTTGTTGTGCCATTGATGTTGGTTCAGATTTGGCTAAGTTAATCAATTATGCTTCACTTATTATTTGGGATGAAGCACCTCTGCAACATCGCCATGTATTTGAAGCTGTTGATCGAACATTGAGGGATGTGTGTCGAGACAGCATGGCTGGTGCTGAGCATAAAGTATTTGGTGGAAAGGTTGTCGCATTTGGTGGTGACTTTCGGCAGATACTTCCTGTTGTTTAGTTTGGTTCACGAAGTGAAATTGTTGCTTCAGCGATTAACAAGTCGCCGAATATATGGAGGTCATGTAAAGTGTTTTCTTTGACAACTAACATGCGTTTACGTGATCCAAGTATTTTTGGTAGGGATCTTATTCAAATGCAGGAATTTAGTAAATGGCTTTTAGACATGGGGACTGGTTGTCTTCCTTCAGTTTCTGTGGATGGATCAGATGATGCTACATGGATTCGTATACCAAGAGATATGTTAATTTCTGTAACTGATAAACATCTTGAGTCCGTTGTGTTAAATGCGTTCCCTAATATTATGAACAGATTTAATGATGTCGATTACTTGAAGGAACGTTGCATTCTTTGTCCGACTAATGATGAAGTTGATACGATTAACCAACATGTTCTTGAGAAGATACCAGGTGAAATGTATACATTGTTTAGTGCTGATGAGATATGTGCGAGTACACAAAATGTTGAAGAATTGCGTGCTATGTATGCTCCTGAGTTTCTTAACAGTTTGAAATTTTCTGGACTTCCGAATCATGTACTACATCTCAAGGTTGGTGCACCTGTTATTTTGTTGCGTAACCTAAACATGCAACGTGGCTTGTGTAATGGGACGCGGTTGGTTGTAAGTCAAATAAGTCGTCGTGTTCTTGAATGTACGATTATTACAGGCCCACATGTTGGAGAGAAAGTATTCATTGGTAGAATTGATATGACTCCAAGTAATTCGTCTTGGCCTTTTGAATTTAAGCGACGACATTTTCCTATAAAAGTTTGTTTTGCTATGACTATTAACAAAAGTCAAGGCCAAACTTTTAATAATGTTTGTGTTTACTTAGTAAAGCCCGTGTTCTCCCATGGACAGTTATATGTTGCTGCATCTCGTGTAACATCTCGTGCTGGACTAAAGTTCTATGTGGATAATAAAGAAAAATGTCCTAACAATATGACTAAAAATGTTGTGTACAAGGAAGTTTTTTATAATTTGCCATTATCGCCAGCTGATAGTATTGTGTAATTGGTGTTGTCAAACTAGGTTGTTCAAAGGTAACATGTTTTCTTTGTTGAGTATTATTAGCCTTGTGTGTATATATATGGGTCTATATGTGTAGTTTTTGTTTATAGTGTTATGGATTATATGTGTGATGTTGATTGCAGTCTTATATATATTTGCAGCTTATTACTTTATAAAATGAATCGTGCAAGTATTTCAGATTTACGTGCTTATTTTACCAACAACTGGCAAGTTGATGTGTTGGTCTCGCGTGCTTGGACATTGTTCAACCCTAAAACAAATCGTATCCTTTCGTTTGACATAATTCTATCTGATGCACAAGTAAGTATTTCTTTGTAATGCAATATTGTTTAGTTTTTTATTTTACATTGGTAATTATCTAATCTTAAAATGTATATGTTTTTTCAGGGTTCATCTATTCATGCAAAGATTCCATCTAACTTGCTGAGGTTATTTCAGAATGCGTTTAAAGAGGGATGTGTTTACAGGATTCGTAAGTTTGTTGTTCATAAGTATAGTACCATGTATCGTCCATTGCGGTGCGATATTTTCATTCAGTTCTTGTATTCAACAAGTATTACTACTTGTCCGACGCATCCGTCTGTCTTCAGACGATATGTGTTTGATTTTCTTCCATTCAATCTGTTAGCCGATCGTGTTAATGATGACAAATATCTTACAGGTATGTATGCATTTTATTCTGTTAGTTTTTTATTCTTCAAGTTTTCTAATGTTATATATATATATATGTGTGTGTGTGTGTGTGTGTAGATGTTATTGGCGTTCTTAGGGAATGGGGCTCTGTTCAGTTTAAATTGGAATCTGTTTCATCTTGCAATCCTGGTGTACGAAACATTGTTATCTCTGACACCAAGTATGTTAGTGTTGTCTATATTAATTCTTTCGTCTATATTGTTTATTTTTACTATCTCATTCTTAAATATATATAATTCAGTGATATGAAGGTGAATGTTTCATTATGGGGACACTTGGTGAATCAGTTTAGCGATGGTTATATTCGAAGAATTGCAAAAAATACAGTTGTTATTATTTTGTCATCTTGCAATACAAGGGTATGGTGTTATGTATAGGATATGTTGCATTGTTAATTTTGATTATTTATAACTTATGTTTAAATGTTTGTATTGAATTAGGTTCTACAAGTTTAATGACAACTGTGGCGACTCAAATTTACTTGAATCTTTCTATACCTGAAATTGATGCCTACAGGATTATGTAATTATGTGATTTGGCATGTTTTATTAGATGCATTATTATTTTATGTTTTATATACGTTGTATTTTTTTGTTTTCAGTGAGTCTCCTCAAATTACTATCATTGAAGACAATGCAGCCACCTTTCAAATTACGAGTATTGCAAACATATACAGCCTTCTTACAGCAGGAGATGTGGCTGAGGTATTGTATTGCTAATACACCCAAATAAATTATTTTTTGTTAGTTTTTCACTTTTAATCATTAGTTTTTGACTTTAAATCATGTACAGGGAACAATTTTTAACATTGATGCAAACATAAGTGGTGTGGAAATGCATAGTGATTGGAAATATGTTAAGTGTAACAAATGTCGTAAGAAGGCGTCAATGGTTGACGGTTACTATTTGTGTTGGAACTGTGAAGAAGATGTTGTCAATCCACATTATGTGTAAGTTTTTTTAATATTTTATTTGTTGTTTGTTTTTCGTTTTATTAATCGTTTCTGTTTTGCAGATACGAATTGGGACTTTGTGTTACTAATGGTACCAATGATGAGATGACATGTGTTGTTTTTAATGAAGCTGCAGTATCTCTACTTAAAATATCTGCTGATGAGTTAGTTAATAAGTCTTTGTCAGAGGTTTATTTTACATTTCCTTTTACAATTATTAGTTGTTGAATTTTTTGCATGATTAGTATATATTAGTTTGTTCAGTTGTGTTGATAGCTTATTATGTTTTTTGTAGGGTGTTGATGATCCAAATTGGATAGAATCGTATTTGAATGAAAATTTATGTTCTCGAAGGGTTATTTTTGTTATTAAGATCGATCCCTATAATTTAGCGCCTAAATTTTCCAACCGTTTTACTGTTTCTAAATACCTCGGAGATGATATCAATGCGCTTATACAGCCTAGGTCTATATCTACAACTGCTGACACTGCCAATCCTCTATCAGCTGGTGTTCTTCAAATTGATGAGGAAACCGAAATGTGTGCAAAGATCAAAGATGTTGAATGGGATATGGTTGATGAAGTATTTAGCTCATTAGTTGATAATGCTGTTACACCGTCAAAGCAATCATCGGTAACTCTTTATGTTTTTTGTTTTTTATTTTCAATATGTATTTGTGGTTTGGTTTTTTGTGAGTTTCAAACTTTTAATTGTTTTCATGACTGTATTAACTTTGTAATATAGGTTATTGTTACTATTATTTTAATATTACTTAATATGGTTAATTAGAGTTAGTTTAATTATTGGTTTGTTTTCTTAGGTTATTGTTGGTAATGGGCGAGATGCTAGCCTTAGCCAAAGTGTTGTACAGGTAAATGATTTGTTTTATTTGGGTTTAAGTGACTTTACCTTAGTAAGTTGGTTTGTTTGATAATAGTAACATTACTTCGTAGATGATATCAATGTGCTTATACAGCCTAGGTCTATATCTACATCTGTTGACGCTGCCACTCCTCCATCAGCTGGTGTTCTTCAAATTGATGAAGAAACTGAAATGTGTGCAAAGATCAAAGATGTTGAATGGGAGATGGCTGATGAAGTGTTTAGCTCAGTAGTTGATAATTCTCTTACACCGTCAACGCAGTCATCGGTAACTCTTTATGTATTTTGTTTTTTATTCTCAATATGTGTTTGTGGTTTGGTTTTTTGTGAGTTTCAAACTTTTAATTATTTTCATGACTTTATTAACTTTGTAATATAAGTTACTGTTACTGTTATTTGATTAATGGTTCGTATGTTACGTTTAGATTATTGGAGATAACAAGACAGCTGGCAACCATTTGCAATCTGAAGTAGAGGTTAAGTGTATTTTTCTCTAAACTTTATAGTATTAGTTAGCTGGAAATTGATTTTGATGTTATATATAGGTTATTATTGATATGGAGGTAAATGATTGCCTTACTAAAGCGAGACTTCAGGTAAATGATTCTTTTATTTGGATTGTGTATTTTTATGTACTTTGAATGTAATATTGGTTGTTTTGTTATGGCAGGATATTGGTAATGATAAGAAGCATGATGACAGTTTTGGTCAATCTACGATGGAGGTGAATAAATCGATTTATTTTTATGTTATTTTGTTGGTTATTTTTTTTATGTACTTTGAATGTAATATTGATTGTTTTGTTATGTCAGGATATTGGTAATGATAAGAAGCATGATGACAGTGTTGGTCAATCTGTGATGAAGGTGAATAAATTGTTTTATTTTTATCTTATTACGTTGGTTATTTTTTTAGTGTAACATGTTGGTTTGTTGCATTTAGGGTATTGTTGGTACTGAGCAATATGAGGGCTCTGCCAGACAAATCAATAAAGAGGTAATTGGTTTTTTGCATATCATTTTAATAATTTAGAAATTATAGAAGTGTTTCATGTTGTCTATGTTTCATGTAGGGTGCTGTTCAATATGATCAAATGACTGATTCTAACAAAAGTCATATAGGAGTGCAAGATGCTGTCAACAATATGTCTAATTCAACGGTTGGTGGTTCTATGGTTGCTAAACAAATTGGAGGGAACTACAAGAAGAGACTTAGGAATAATTCGGAGAAGGTGAAACGCGTTAAGAAGTAGTTCGTTTCCGTCGTTGTCTGTTCACATTCCATAAACGGTTTATGCTTATGTTTTTTATTTTATTTTAATGCAGTTAGTATGTTTGTGTGTTCAAGTAATTTGTTAACTTTATGTTTGTACCTTGTAATGCCGTTTTTGTGATTGCGAAATATTTTGTTTTCTTTGTTTTTTTTTTTTTGTATTTACTTTCAAAGCTTTTGACTGGTGTATTTTGTGTGACTATTATTTGTATTAGGCTGTTATTAATGTTCATAGATGTCAATTTGTGTGTAGATAATAGTTAATTACTTTTGTAATAGAGAAATTTATATTTGATTAATATTTAACAAATTTAACATATAACAAAAATGCAGTATTTATGGTAATGTTTCCCAAAACCACATTGTTATTATTAACACAATGGCAATAACACAATGGTATACGTTAAATACAATTCTTTTGTAATATCAACAGGCATTTGTAAATTAACAAATACGTTTCATCTACTGTCTTATATTTATTGATATTTTACACGTAAAATAATCAACCTAAATATTGTAGAGCAATCTTACACAAGTTATGTAAGAAAATAAACGTTTATTAACTATAGCTGTGTTAATACTTTACAATCAGTTAGTATACATACTTCTATATGTTACTTGATCATGTGTTTTGTAATATGTTACTTTATGTAATACATCTAAATTCTAAGCAAAACAAATAAAATTTTTGGTAAAATGGTAAAACAGAGTCATTAGGTAAATTTGTTATAAGACATTGTCAATATTTAAATATGTTATTACATTAAGTAGATAGGATACACTTGTAGAAGGTCAAATACATGAGCGATCAAAAAAAATAAAAGTAATCATTAAACGTTTCTAATAGTTCTTCATTATAGTAACCCTTTCGTTCTTCGTCTTCATGTACTCCCACAAGGTATCCTTGAGTTCTTCTAACGAAACTGCTATGTTTTTCTTTATCTGTAACTGTTTATCCAGATATTGTATAATCTTTATTTGATCTTCGTTCTGTAGCCCATTCGAAATATACTGCAGAACGTTGTAGTTCATGTCAGTATTGTTTCTCTCTACATCTGCAGTGGCGGTGTTATGCATTCTCTGTAGTGTTCGTAAGATTTCTGAATCCTTTTTATCCTCTACAAAGTGTGCAGTGGTTATAATTTCTTGGCCTCTGTTGTGTCTCCGAAATGGTAGTGTGATCCAGGCATGATTGTAGTTGTGTTGAATGTAGAGATGTTTCGAGTTAGTGTTAAAAGATAGGTGATGTGTTATGGACTTATGGGTTAGTTTATTTTATAGGTGGTCAGGGGTAGGGAATTGAATAGGCGGTAAAGCGATTGGATTATTCCGTTAAAAAAAAGCGATTGGATTATTATGTTATAATTACAAAGGTTATTAATATTTTTCGTTGATTCATGCGTAATAAAGCGTGTATCAGTTTAAGTTTCCCGTGTTAACTAAATGGGTATGTGTGTGTAGTAATAACTGTGTGTAAACGTGTGTCTCTTCAGTTATTCGCATCGTTTCCCCAAGCAGTTTCTACATTATGTAACCGTTCCTGCCATTAACCGTTTAGTGTACCCAGATCCAGGTTTATCTAATTTTACTAACTTTTAAATTGTTTCATAATTTATAAAAAAAAAACCAAACGTGTGTTGGTTGTGTACAAATATGTTATACAATTGTGTTTTTGTCATTGTATTTTTATGTCATTATTTTTGTGTATGTGTGTGTGTCATATATTACATGTGCAGCTTCACCTTTAAAAAACATCAATCCTTTACAAGTCATTCATTTCACCAAACACTTGACATCTTCAATGAAAAAGGATTCTTTGAAAAGGTTAATCCTGAAACATTTGTCATCTCATCAACAAGTCATGCACCTTGGGGTACTAAAAAGACAGAAAGTTGGGTAGATGTCTTGTAAGAGGGGCTTCTGCAGTTCAGTGACAACAAGTTTGAAAAACTTGTGCCACACTCAAAGAACATAGCATATGCTAGGAGCATGGTTGTCAAGATTTATCATACACAAACAAGTACAGATACCAAGAGTGTGAAAAGCTTACATCAGGGGTGTGACAACCGTCACTTTTCCGTACATTCCGTACACGAAATGAACAGTAATTTGTGCTTAAATGACTGTGCATGATCTGGTTTACCAGACAAATAAATTTCTGAATTCCATGCAAGTGAATTCATGTACATTTTGTGCTACAAAATATAGCTTTATGCATAAACGAGAGCGTTGCGTCAGAAATATTAGTGAACTCACCGGTAAGACACATCGTGTCAACAGAACTGCAGAAAGCAGTCAGACATTAGAATTGAGGCCTAGGTGTAGGTCCGACGACAAAAGTACATTAAAACCCAAGAGTACATGTAAGGGTTTAATTTATAGACATTGCGAAAGCAAAACTAAGCACTAAAAAGCACCCGAAACGCACTTTAAGTGCAGAATTCTAATAAATTCAGCTCAAATCAGCATTTAAACATATGAATATTATGCAGAAATTTCGTTTTATCATCCAGAATATTTCCCCAAGTGTCGGGAACCGAAAGTGTTACAAAAGGGCACTTAAAAGACACTAAAAGGTGCAATTTAGCACTTTAACGAATCGGTATGTAACCGAACAACCGGATATTACCCGGAACACCAAAAATATTGCTAGAAGCAATGTTTTTATTTTTCTAAGCTAATTAGGGTACCCGAATACCCTAACACCCGTCACAAGACACTACATGCTAACATCTAGTCTTAAACTCTAATTAACTAACTAATGTCTAACCATTTAGTTAGAAACCAACCATGAGACCCCCCCCCCCCCAACGAAATCGGTTCCCCAAGGGGACAAACACTTACAACTTTTGATTATAATAATCCCTATGTTTGAAATCTAGATGGCATAGTTTCCATTGGATAATCTTGCTTGATGGTTTATATATATAACTCATGGTTCATAAACACTTAACCACCAACACCTAGAAAAATTACTCTCTCTCTCTCCCTTCTCCTTGACCTTCGGCCGAGATCCAAGGCACCACCACCACCACTTTTCGATTTTGATCAAGCCATTCCAAGCATACACACGTGTTAAGGATCTCCTACAAAGGAGCTCGGTGCATTCGGAACGCGAAGGACCTCACCTCATTGCTTTTATCCACTCATTCTTCGGCTAGATTCTTCCCTAGCCTCGAGCTAGTAGTAAGTTGCTTGAAACACACTCTCGATCTATTTTAAAGTGGTTAAAATAAGATATGACGGTTAAAACTCGTGAACTTGCAAGATGGAGTGTTAAAAGTCTACTAAAATGTTAAAAATGATGGATAAAAGCTATAGAGTTGTGTAAAACTTGTAAGACTTGTTTTGTTGTGATTATTTAGTGTTGATCTATGATTGTAATAGCTCGGATCATCATCTAACCCGGATTAGTCATGGTCAAGGATCATGGCATAGAGTTTGTTTAAGTGTACAAAGGGGTTAAATGATGAACACTACTACACATTAAGCATGAACTTGTGTAAAATCAATATTTCTTATGAAATAGAGTTGTAAACTAGTAGATCTACGGATCTACAAGCGGTATTTTCAAAGGACCAAGTGTCAAGGAAATCTTATTTTCTAAAACCGGATTTTACTTGAACAAGAGTGATTTTTGTAAACACACAAGTGTGTAGACACTTGTGTAACACAAAGTTTTGACAAAAGAACTATTTTTGTAAATATTGACAAGAAGTTGTAAAGATGTAACTTCTTTAAAAACGAGACTTTCAAGTAACCGAATTGATCTATACAAAGATCCACTAAAAATAATGGAAAGATACTACATATTTTGGAAAACCACAAGTTCATGTATTTCTGCGATTATATCTATTTTAACTAGTTGAATATTGTTTATTGCTGATTGAGGAAATTGTTGATTTGGATTTTAAAAGAAAATGATACGCTAGTAAGCGTGGCCACCTCCAGTTACAGAGGAAACTCTGGCGAAATTTTTCCAGAAAATAGCACTTAGAATATTTTTGGTGACAAGCGTTATGAATGCATTTTTGACTTGTTTTCCAAACAAACTTCGCCATGATTTTTATTACAAAATTACCAAATATCGGAGGTGGATTTTCATAAGTAAAACTTGTTAAATATATATTTAGAATATATATTTATCGCTTGTGTGATTATGTGATTATTTTGTGAAATAGGTATATATTATTTTTTGTAGAGTAAAAATAATATGACTTAGAGATACTCGTAACGAGTAAGAATACAAAAATTCACATACAACATACAAGATACATAATTCGGGTGCAAAGTGCAAAACACGAGATACTTATATTAATTTTAGAGAAAATAATATAAGTAAGATACGTAGTTAAAAATATAGAATATTTTTAACACAAGAATACGTACACAAGAGATAGTGACTGTACTTGTGCGATACAAGTCTAGTGACTAACGTTAAGAAAACACGTATAGGTCACGACGTTAGATAAGCAAATCCGATGAAGTTTACGACGCAGGAACGCAAAGTTGTGAGTTCATGCTCCCCCTTTTCTTTAACTGTTTTTGGTTTTATAACTCTCGGGGGTGAAATACATGTTACAAATATTATAATTTTTACAAAGGGTAAAAATACAAGAAGCACTCTTGGTGAGAACGAGAACCGAGTGCAATATGATTTGAGAATACGAGAAGCACGCGTGGTGAGTGCAATATGATGAGCTTTAAGAAAAGCCTAGAAAATACTAGATCATGTGAGCATAGACTAATACAAAAGATACCATAAAGTCTTGGTGAATACTAGTACCAAGCCATTAAAAACAATCATTAATTAGGGACGAGGGTTAGATCTAACGGGTACGGCCGAGCCCCACTCATGGTCCTTATGTGACCACTTGAGTGCTTCGGTGTCCCAGTCGAGGGAAATCGACGCAGTCGAGGGTAATCGACAGAGTCGAGGGAAATTGACACAGTCGAGGTTAATCGACACAGTCGAGGGAAATCGACATAGTTAGAGGAAGAATATACTAATGCTTCCTATGGCCTCACATGCCTTGAGGGAGAAAATACTAATTCTCCCTATGTCCTCACATGCCTTGAAGGAGAATATACTAATGCTCCTTATGTCCTCACGTGCCTTAATGTCCTTGTATAAACAATCATTTAAAACGTGGGGTACACAAGAAAACTTGAATGATACTTGAGTACGTGGGGTACTCAAGAAAACGGGAATTACACTTGAGTACGTGGGGTACTCAAGAAAGACTTGAATTATACATGACACATACTATGTTTTCATACAAAGTATAAAAATGTACAAAAAACGCATGAACTCGCTCAACTTTATGTTGATGTTTTCCAAAATTACATGTATTTCAGGTGACAGGATGGATCTTGGGCGCAAGTGTCGTAACTAGAAGTAGACTACAAGTTTAGATGTCATCCACTTTTGTTGAATAGTAACCTTGTCAAAGGTCGTGTTTTGAAAACTTAAATAACAAGTGTTTGAAATACTCAAATTTTCATGAATGGATGAACATCGTTTGATCATGTAGTTGTTTATTACGATTGAATGCAATGATAACAAGCTAGTCACACATCATACGCTTCCGCAAAAGACAGGGTGTGACAGTTTGGTATCAGAGCTTCGATTGTAGTGAACTAGGATTCCTTCTCGAGTCTAGACTACAATCACTAGAGTTCTCTCACTAAAACATTTTACAAAAGGTTTTCATTGCATTCACGAAAGCGCCAAGATCCACAAGTCAGACACTTTTCAAAAAGTGACAAGGCAAGGACATTAGTGAGGAATACCTTTAAAATAAGGTGCCAACCAAAGCATAGTCTACACGAGTTAGACTTGCCAAAAACAAAATGACCCCAAAAACGAGAGTTATACGTGATATAATGCATTAAAATGCTTGATTATGCTAAGTAGCATATATGTTATTGATATACAAACATACAAATAAGTGTACGGAATGATTATTGACGTGAATAAAATACTTTCGACTCCGACTCCTATTACTACGTGACTCGCACGATGAAGCTACCGACCTCGCATCCTTTGCAAAGCTCATGGCTGGGAGTGATTACCAAACAAGATGCTGAGCTTGCTTCCGTAGGAGATGGCTGCTCTTCCCTCTCGATCGTGAAGGTGCCTAACTACGGTGATGATGACGAGGCAGAGGCGGCAACCTTGATCGAATTCTCAATCAACGGGACGAGATCCCTGCGGCTTATGTGAAGCAAGATTGACGACGCACTTGACCAGAAAAGGAAGATGAAGTATTCATCATGAAGGTGCCCCTCCATATACTAGGAATTCTCTCTATTCCATCTAATCATCGTGCCTATTCGCGCGTAACAACAACGAGTGTTAGCACGTGGACCACTGCAATGGTCCTTTCCATGACAAGAGGTATAAGGACAGTAGTGTCCCCTCCTTGATTGATCATCTGCTTGGACGAAAGAAAATTGGGGTAACTGTGCAAGACAATTTATTATTACGGGGGCCCACGTAATAACGACTTGTAGTGCACAGGAATCCTGGTGGACTCTGCGGGCCGAGCTAATGAAAACCATACAAAATTAATCTATAGGTGTCCTCACCTTCATCTGGTAGAACAGCACATAGATCAGTGCTTTAGCACGTTAGAAAGTAGGAAGCCTGTCTTAGCCTACTTCGTGACTGACGCTTCTACCTGCATACGAGACGTTTGAGAAGACGATATTTAAGCAAGAGAGGTGGAATGACATTCAGGAAAGAATCAGCGACGATACACTTCCTATCACCTCCACCCAAGCAACCCCATCAAAGGGGAAATATACGCACCAGTAAAGCTAAAGACCTAAGAAAATCAATGAAGCAGGAAATAACTGAAACTTGAATGACCAAGGCGATGTAGCCTTGAGTTCATTTCAAACAATAAGCCAAGTTGGCAAGCCTATGTGAGGGCTCAGTAACTGTTTCCTCGCTCATACATTGATTATATATACATGTGAAATTGGGTGATTACATGATGGCTTATGGTGCTATGTATCTCATAGACAATTGGAATGTTGTCTAACCTACTTCATACCATTTTGGCAGAAGAGAATGCCGCCCAGGCGAGACACAAACACCAGTACGCTGCCAAGAACAGAAGCCGAGCTGCAAGAATGCATCTCACAGGCGATTGCATTACATGAAGCCCTCCGCTCTAAGCACAACGATGGCACTGCTGGGAATAACCCTCCAACTGGCTGCACCTATAAACAATTCCTGGACTGCAAGCCACTGAATTTTGATGGCACAGGAGGTGCCGTTACATTTGTACGTTGGGCAGAAAAGACTGACTCCATTCTAAGAATGAGTAACTGCTCACCTCAACAGAGTGTTACTTATATCTCAGGGTTATTCGTAGACGGCGCACTCTCCTGGTGGAACCTTCAGGTTCAAACCCTTGGTGCGGATGCTGCTTATGCACTAAACTGGGACGAGCTCAAGGAAATGATGGAAAAGAAATACTATTCTAGAGCTGAAATCCAGAAGATTGAGGTGGAGTTCTGGAACTTGAAAATGGACGGACCAAAGATTCCTGAATACATCCAACGATTTCACGACTTGTCTAGGGTCGTCCCCTACTTAGTCAAACCGGAATTCAAAAGGGTTGAACGATTCATTTGGGGACTTGCACCTCAGATCAGGAGCATGGTTACTACCTCAAAGCCCTCAACCATTGCAGAGGCTATCGATATGAGTGTCACCCTTACTGAAGAAGCTATACGTGCGGGAAAATTTTCAGAATCTGAGGATAACAAGAAAGAGACTCATGTGGAGTCATCAGGCAATAAGAAGAGGAAGTCTTCGAATCTAAAGATGAGCACCCAAGTCAACTGTGGAAGCTCTAAAACAGGCAAAAGAAAGAGAGTGAACCCGCCGCCTGGAAGGAAAACTGATGAAGCCACTAATAAGGCTGGTGGTAAAATATACTCGGGGACTAAGCTGAGATGCGGGGAATGCACTTTTCACCATGAAGGTCGATGCCTAAGGCCTACGTGCGGAAAGTGTGGAAAAGAAGGACACAACAAGGATGCCTGTTGGGCAAAGGACCCAGATGGAAGAAATAAGAGAATACCAGGCTGCTACAAATGTGGTGAAGTAGGGCACTTTAGGAAAGATTGCCCTAGGAAGAAACAAGCAAGGAAGGGTTTTCACGATCGAAACTCGTGAAGCACGCCAGGATCCAGATGCGGTTACGGGTAAGTTCCCTATTAACCAACCTAATGCATCTACTTTTAATTAATACTGGCAACAACTTCAACCTTGCATGCTTAGAACTTAAGAAACCGCTTGGCCTAGTGAGATAGACGTCCTGTATTCCTTAGAAATGGACATAAAGAAGGCTAGTTTAAACAGTCGAAGCAATTAAGGATTGCATTTAGGGACTCAGAAGGCCGGAACCTTCTGTTACCATTGACTCGCGATGTCATAATATGATAGTCAGCATGGATCAGAAATCCAAGTATACAGCTGAAGTTGTTCGATATGAGAAAATCAGACGCATCCCTCATGCGGATGATGAAACCCAACTTTCCTGCGATAGGTGCAAGGATGCCAGACCCCACAAGGCGGCAGATCTACGACATCCCTCATTGGTCGAAGAGGCATAGAAACGCCTCTGAATAGACTGCAGAGCCTGAGAACATCCCCGTGACGGAGGAAGTCCTAGTAGCTTTTCGGAAGACTTGCCAGGAACGCCTCTCCGTGGCGACGAGAAGAGTTCAGGATAAATCGCGTGCCAGGAGCAGCACCAGTGACGAATGACGCCATACCGACTAGCTTCACCAGCGAAGCATGAACCTCTGATATAACTGCAAGAGCTGCTAGACAGAGGAAATTAAGGACATAACATCCTTAGTTAAGGAGACAAGGAGAAAGTTGGTAGTCTCCACTTTACATAAACTTCAGAAAATTGAGAATCAGAATCCTTTGCCAAGGATCAACTTGAGGACAAGAGGTCCTCCACTGTGAATACAAGAGGAAATATCCCTAAAACGACCTTTAGGACTTGCTTCGAGCATTACGAGATCCTTGTCGTATCATTTGGCTTAACACATGCATCGACAATATTCATGGACCTCATGAATCGAACGTGTAAGCCATGCCCGGATGGATTACGATCATACTTATTGGCTACATTCTTATATGGCCAACGACCAAGGAAGGTCGTAAGCAACAGCTGCAGTTTACCTTGCAACTCTTAGAGAAAGCACAGTTATGTGCAATGATGACGAAAAGCGGATTTCGAGTTCGCGAAGGGAGAACTTTAAGATACATGGTGGATAAGAACGAAATTCACGCCAACCCTGCAACCAAGAGCTAAGGAGCTAGAGTTGCAATTATGTGACGTCTCTCGACAAGTCTTGATTGTACGTCGATGCAACGAGACCACGACATTGCATACGCGGCACATTGATTAAGGAATCATGAGAAGAGATCTTGAGATAGATATAATAATTGCGCGCCACAAACTAGACGTCACTTCCTGAAAGAAAACGTTGCACGATCTTTATTGATCACAAGGGTTGCAACACACCGATGATCGTAAAAACTCGAATATGAACTAAGCTGCTGAACAATGCAGACTGTATGAACACAATACGTTCTTGTGTGATAAACTTTGATGAAAAGCCGGAACACTCACTTGCCCTTAGTGGAGTTTTCCTAAAACGGTATCTATCACACCGTCGTCTAAACCGCTTCGTGTAAAGCTTTAGACGGAACATATTGAGTAAATTCCCGTCATGTTGAACGGAGACGAGAAATAAACAATCAACTGGCCCGAGATGGCCCAGGAAAACTAGAGGCCAGATCCTTCAGATATGTAATCATATCAGGACAGCCCGTAGAATACAGAAAGATTATGCCGATGAGTGGCAGAAGTCGAAAGAATTTGAGACAAGAAGTATGGCTTAAATGAGAGCCTCGCCTAGAGAAGGCGTAGTGTGAGTTGAAAAACGAAAGAGGTTGAATCCCCGGTGTAGGGATCAGAACCATTGCTCACAAGATGAAGCTCCCAGAAAAAGATCAGTAGTGATCGCGACACATTCATGTGTCTAGTCTGTAGAGGAGTCTGACTTAAGGAACAGTCGTTGTTCCCACAAATAAGATTCACGTCAATGACAAAAGACAAGAATTACAATATAGAAACCTGTTAAGGTTTTGGACCAAGAGTCCGTGATAATATAGAAACCTGTTGAGGTTTTGGACCAAGAGTCCGTGATAATATAGAAACCTGCTGAGGTTTTGGACCAAGAGTCCGTGATACGATAGAAACCTGTTGAGGTTAGAGACCAAGAGTCCACAAGACACAGAAAAGTCATGATTGATCTACTTAAGTATGATAGAATTCATGACATGGCCCAGAGATTTCATGGGAACATGAAGACAAATCATGAATCTAAGTGACCATATTGGTTTCACAACCCCCCTGCGACCAATGGCATCGCTTGAATTTCGGGACGAAATTCTTTTAACGGGGGAAGACTGTGACAACCGTCACTTTTCCGTACATTCCGTACACGAAATGAACAGTAATTTGTGCTTAAATGACTGTGCATGATCTGGTTTACCAGACAAATAAATTTCTGAATTCCATGCAAGTGAATTCATGTACATTTTGTGCTACAAAATATAGCTTTATGCATAAACGAGAGCGTTGCGTCAGAAATATTAGTGAACTCACCGGTAAGACACATCGTGTCAACAGAACTGCAGAAAGCAGTCAGACATTAGAATTGAGGCCTAGGTGTAGGTCCGACGACAAAAGTACATTAAAACCTAAGAGTACATGTAAGGGTTTAATTTATAGACATTGCGAAAGCAAAACTAAGCACTAAAAAGCACCCGAAACGCACTTTAAGTGCAGAATTCTAATAAATTCAGCTCAAATCAGCATTTAAACATATGAATATTATGCAGAAATTTCGTTTTATCATCCAGAATATTTCCCCAAGTGTCGGGAACCGAAAGTGTTACAAAAGGGCACTTAAAAGACACTAAAAGGTGCAATTTAGCACTTTAACGAATCGGTATGTAACCGAACAACCGGATATTACCCGGAACACCAAAAATATTGCTAGAAGCAATGTTTTTATTTTTCTAAGCTAATTAGGGTACCCGAATACCCTAACACCCGTCACAAGACACTACATGCTAACATCTAGTCTTAAACTCTAATTAACTAACTAATGTCTAACCATTTAGTTAGAAACCAACCATGAGACCCCCCCCCCCCAACGAAATCGGTTCCCCAAGGGGACAAACACTTACAACTTTTGATTATAATAATCCCTATGTTTGAAATCTAGATGGCATAGTTTCCATTGGATAATCTTGCTTGATGGTTTATATATATAACTCATGGTTCATAAACACTTAACCACCAACACCTAGAAAAATTACTCTCTCTCTCTCCCTTCTCCTTGACCTTCGGCCGAGATCCAAGGCACCACCACCACCACTTTTCGATTTTGATCAAGCCATTCCAAGCATACACACGTGTTAAGGATCTCCTACAAAGGAGCTCGGTGCATTCGGAACGCGAAGGACCTCACCTCATTGCTTTTATCCACTCATTCTTCGGCTAGATTCTTCCCTAGCCTCGAGCTAGTAGTAAGTTGCTTGAAACACACTCTCGATCTATTTTAAAGTGGTTAAAATAAGATATGACGGTTAAAACTCGTGAACTTGCAAGATGGAGTGTTAAAAGTCTACTAAAATGTTAAAAATGATGGATAAAAGCTATAGAGTTGTGTAAAACTTGTAAGACTTGTTTTGTTGTGATTATTTAGTGTTGATCTATGATTGTAATAGCTCGGATCATCATCTAACCCGGATTAGTCATGGTCAAGGATCATGGCATAGAGTTTGTTTAAGTGTACAAAGGGGTTAAATGATGAACACTACTACACATTAAGCATGAACTTGTGTAAAATCAATATTTCTTATGAAATAGAGTTGTAAACTAGTAGATCTACGGATCTACAAGCGGTATTTTCAAAGGACCAAGTGTCAAGGAAATCTTATTTTCTAAAACCGGATTTTACTTGAACAAGAGTGATTTTTGTAAACACACAAGTGTGTAGACACTTGTGTAACACAAAGTTTTGACAAAAGAACTATTTTTGTAAATATTGACAAGAAGTTGTAAAGATGTAACTTCTTTAAAAACGAGACTTTCAAGTAACCGAATTGATCTATACAAAGATCCACTAAAAATAATGGAAAGATACTACATATTTTGGAAAACCACAAGTTCATGTATTTCTGCGATTATATCTATTTTAACTAGTTGAATATTGTTTATTGCTGATTGAGGAAATTGTTGATTTGGATTTTAAAAGAAAATGATACGCTAGTAAGCGTGGCCACCTCCAGTTACAGAGGAAACTCTGGCGAAATTTTTCCAGAAAATAGCACTTAGAATATTTTTGGTGACAAGCGTTATGAATGCATTTTTGACTTGTTTTCCAAACAAACTTCGCCATGATTTTTATTACAAAATTACCAAATACCGGAGGTGGATTTTCATAAGTAAAACTTGTTAAATATATATTTAGAATATATATTTATCGCTTGTGTGATTATGTGATTATTTTGTGAAATAGGTATATATTATTTTTTGTAGAGTAAAAATAATATGACTTAGAGATACTCGTAACGAGTAAGAATACAAAAATTCACATACAACATACAAGATACATAATTCGGGTGCAAAGTGCAAAACACGAGATACTTATATTAATTTTAGAGAAAATAATATAAGTAAGATACGTAGTTAAAAATATAGAATATTTTTAACACAAGAATACGTACACAAGAGATAGTGACTGTACTTGTGCGATACAAGTCTAGTGACTAACGTTAAGAAAACACGTATAGGTCACGACGTTAGATAAGCAAATCCGGTGAAGTTTACGACGCAGGAACGCAAAGTTGTGAGTTCATGCTCCCCCTTTTCTTTAACTGTTTTTGGTTTTATAACTCTCGGGGGTGAAATACATGTTACAAATATTATAATTTTTACAAAGGGTAAAAATACAAGAAGCACTCTTGGTGAGAACGAGAACCGAGTGCAATATGATTTGAGAATACGAGAAGCACTCGTGGTGAGTGCAATATGATGAGCTTTAAGAAAAGCCTAGAAAATACTAGATCATGTGAGCATAGACTAATACAAAAGATGCCATAAAGTCTTGGTGAATACTAGTACCAAGCCATTAAAAACAATCATTAATTAGGGACGAGGGTTAGATCTAACGGGTACGGCCGAGCCCCACTCATGGTCCTTATGTGACCACTTGAGTGCTTCGGTGTCCCAGTCGAGGGAAATCGACGCAGTCGAGGGTAGAAATCGACACAGTCAAGGTTAATCGACACAGTCGAGGGAAATCGACATAGTTAGAGGAAGAATATACTAATGCTTCCTATGGTCTCACATGCCTTGAGGGAGAAAATACTAATGCTCCATATGTCCTCACATTCCTTGAAGGAGAATATACTAATGCTCCTTATGTCCTCACGTGCCTTAATGTCCTTGTATAAACAATCATTTAAAACGTGGGGTACACAAGAAAACTTGAATGATACTTGAGTACGTGGGGTACTCAAGAAAACGGGAATTACACTTGAGTACGTGGGGTACTCAAGAAAGACTTGAATTATACATGACACATACTATGTTTTCATACAAAGTATAAAAATGTACAAAAATGCATGAACTTGCTCAACTTTATGTTGATGTTTTCCAAAATTACATGTATTTCAGGTGACAGGATGGATCTTGGGCGCAAGTGTCGTAACTAGAAGCAGACTACAAGTTTAGATGTCATCCACTTTTGTTGAATAGTAACCTTGTCAAAGGTCGTGTTTTGAAAACTTAAATAACAAGTGTTTGAAATACTCAAATTTTCATGAATGGATGAGCATCGTTTGATCATGTAGTTGTTTATTACGATTGAATGCAATGATAACAAGCTAGTCACACATTATACGCTTCCGCAAAAGACAGGGTGTGACAAGGGGGATATCAATTCCTAGGCAATAAGCTTAGTGTTTTGACCGTACACATGCAGCAGATGTTTTCTCAACCACTGATTGAAGAATATTATGATGCTGTTCCTGTTGCTGTAAAGTCCAACTGATAGACAAGTAGCTAAAATATATCATCAAAGATTCAATATCTCATTGATTCACCATCAGACATCACTGTTTTTGTTCAAACATATGTTCTGTTAATACTGTCCACTACTGAAAGTCAACCCTTCTCCTCTCATTTCCTTGGTAATCACTGTTGTTCAAAATCAGTGTTTTAACCCACTGATGGCTGTCCACTGATAGCTTAGAATCACCCACTGTTTCCAGTATAACTGTTTGCAACCACTGATCTTGCTTCATCAGTGGTTTCATAAATCAACTGTCTTCCATTATTAATTCCTTCACCAAGGGTTGGCACGTGGACTTTTGTAATCGTTGCCACGTCAGCATTCACTTTTTCCCTTTATAAAACCTTGATCAAAACCCCCCAAACAGGGTTTGTAATGAGAAACATGTGTTTACGAAAACTATTTTCCCTTAGATTGTGTTTACAAAGCTTGATTCCACTTCCGCTGCATTTAATCTCATTTTACTTTCGTTCATTTGTTCAATTATGACAAACAAACTGTCACACCCCAACCGATGGCGGAAACATCGGGATGAGACGAACAAATCGCTCAAAAGCATCATAACACTATGTGACAATATAATTTAAATCCAATTTCATTAATGACTAAAATTTGAATACATTGTTTCAAATAAAGACAAATTGTAACAACATTGTTTATTATTGAATGAGTATCTAAGTCCATCCTAACTTGATTTCTTCATCGTCTTGTCTAACAACCTGCAACATGTATTAAAATAAAATCAACAAAAGTTGGCGAGTATACAAGTTTGAATACATAGCATAATAGAATAAAAACTCAAATCCAACATGATTCATAATATGTGATTACTAGTTTGCAATTTTGGCGTACAATATAATCAAACCCTAGAATACAACGCATAAAATAGCCTAATCCCAATAGTTCAGCGGGGTGGTAACTTAACAATACCCAATAGAATAGCGGGCGGGGCGTTAATCCTATAGCGCTATAATTGTTAAGGTGGGCGAGCAAAGTCAATGAGCATATAACGTTCCAAATCGTTCATAGAGCATACAAGAATAGCAAGTAAGTCACATTAGTTTCATGCTTCGTTCAAAGATTGAGTATGTTTAGTTCAAAAGTTATGTGCATAATTATACATGTTGCATCCCAAAGTGTAAAGGGAAAAAGGGATCGAGTATACTCACATTATTGCTAAGTCTTCCGATTATCCAAGCGTGACGATCGTAAGAGATTAGGGGGATGGAACACCGAGGTCACCCTATATGGGCAAACGATGGTGCATGAGTAAATGGAATTTTGACGGAGGATTTGAAGTAGGATTTAAAGTTTAGCTAGACGATGGATAAGTATATATATATATTTTTTTTTTACATATATGTATTTTGTATAGTTTAAGTAAAGATTTTAATTTAGGTTTATCAAAAGTATTATAGTAGTGTTGTCAAAAATAAATATACATTTATATATATTTTATAGAAATTTACTAAATCCATTAGGCTCCGTTTTATAAAATTAATGTGTTTCGTTCCACGGAATTTTACGAAAAACGGGCAGAGTTTACTCTGTTTTTGGACGATCCCGACAACGCGAGTTGTCGATATTTTTTGTCAAAACTCCACAATCAACGAAACACCAAATATTTATATGAGTTATATAACGAAAATGAGCGTTTTTACACAAGTTTCCAAAGCACGATTAGTGAACAAATTCATGTGACGAATGGTTCGCGATTAAACAGTAACTATATATAAAATCAATAATAATAAAAGTAAATCGCGTTGTTTAAGATTTTACCAAGTCTTGGTTCGACAGTTGACCAGCAGTTGACCTGATTGACCAGCTTTGACCCGAGCTTTGACTGAAACCAAACCGAACCGTGACCCGAGCCGTCATCTAAATCCATGAATTCTGACCCGCACGGAACCAAGACGCGAACTCGAACCAAACTGAGCTTTAAGCTAAAGAAAATGAATCCCGAAACAAAACTGAGACAAACACGAACCCGAGACCCCAAAACTGAGCCAAGACCCGAGCCAAACTTGAACCCACATCTTTGATTATGCTGAAACTGAAACCCGACCCGCTGACCCAAAACAAGATCCAAATAGAATCAAAGCTAACCTGAACCGAAAACACTGAAACGATGTAGACCGGAGTTAGTTGACGCTGGCTGGGACTCGAACCGGAAACCGGACTGAACCTAACTGCAAACCGAGCCCGCTGAATCGAACGGAAAGAACCAAACTCGATTCGAAACTGAACCGGAACCAAAAACCAATCTGAATCGCATGAAATCGAAGCCGCCGTCGTCGCCGGAAAATCATCATCATCACTGTTGTCTCTAACATCGGCAGTCGAGACCATTACCGCTGCTGCCGTCTTCTGTCGCGTAACCACACATCTCCGCCGTCGATTATTAGAGGGAGAGGGGAGCGAGAGATGGGAGGTGTGGTGTCGGGTTCGTTTGTGAGAGAGAGAGAGAGAGATGGTGTGGCTGGTTGGGTTATCGACGAGGAGCCGGTCGGATTTCCATTCCGGCGACCGGAATTCGCAGAGAAGGATGAGAGGGGATGGGTGTCGTTGTGTAAGTATGGAGGGTGGATAAGGTCTGATTAGGGTTATAGATGTAGGAGATGAAGAGGAAGGTGGAGTTCCTTGTGTGTGTGTGTTGAGTTGCAGAAAAACAGACGCCAGAGGGAAAAACACGATATGCGGCTGATCTAAAAATGAAGGGTTAGGGTTTCACTCTTAAATAGGTAGGGTTTCATTAGTGAATTTGCACAAACGGTCCTCGTGGTTTAACTAACTAAGTTATTTTAAAAGTGGTTCAACTAACAAACTAAGTTAGTTTGCTAACTTTAAAATCTAACGAATCTAACTAGATTTTTATAAAATATATATATATATATATATATTTAAGATAGCAAAATTAATTAACTTAATCAATTTAAACAATGGGTAAATAACTATATTTATAATGAATTGAATTAAAGATAAAGATTCGTCGATGATTAATTAATTGAATTAATGAAACGACGCATATTAGGATACAAAGTTTCCGAAAATAGGAATATGAACAATGGTTTCTAAATATGGAAAGTTATGAGAACGCGGAGCGTTACAATCTCCCCACCTTTAGGAAATTTCGTCCCGAAATTTATTTAAGAGGTAGATTTTAAAGAGTTTTGGTAAAAGTTTGAGGCTTGAAATTTTGAAATGTTTTGAAAAGTACGAAATTTTGGGAGAATAAAAATAAGTTTGTAAAATGATTTGTCTGGCTAAAATGATTTTGAGGCATAAGCAGGGTAAACGTGTATGGGTAAAACGATTTTGAAAGGCTAAAATTGGAGTTGTTTTACAAATGTATTGTATTTACGAAGGAGGTCTTTATACAATGGTTTGAAATCAATAAAATAGATTACGTATGAAGTTTTAAAGATAGTATAAGACCGCATATTCATAGAGATTGCTTCTCAAGTGGAACGAGAAGGTTTGGTAAGATAAAGTATTAACGACCTACTAAATGCGTTTACACAGGAATAAAGAATAGGAAATCGGTTCTAAAGGTAATAAGATAAGTTAGGATTCGAATGTTTAAACAAGCTTGATTGTGAACGAGGTTCGTATGAAAGAAAGGATATAGGAGTATAATGTGAGTATAGAATGAACGAATGACTCTTAAAGAGTTCAAGTATAAGAATATCATAAGTGTTGGATAGATGAACGCAGTGTGTTAAGGATGAAGTCTCGTCGTGGATAATCAGACATAATGCGCTTGTGAGTTGTCTAAAGTTGTATAAGGTCCAAAAAGGTCTACAAAACACTGAATTTCCCATGACACGTTTTACGAAAGTTTGGTAACATGGCGAAAACACTTATATATAGGATGTACCAGCGGCGTATCCACCATGTTTTGACCATATTACGTCCGTCTTGTATTCGGTGTCATGTTACGTTCCATGTCTTACCATACGCAGTAGTACACTCTATGATTCTCATACGCCCGTTACTATAATCCCGTGTGCACCCGCGATTATACCAATCGTCGCATGATCCGCATAGCTTGTACTAGTTGTGTATGAATCAAGGTATACATAAATTCTGAAAATAAGATTGCGTGTGTAAAGAAATGTAGCATGTAAGCATGTTTGCGTTCCAAATAGTATAAGACCAACGTAAGCGAATCCCTCGGGTTTCGCTCGCGTACAGGCGCGTGTGTATAAATTTTGAGTAAAACGAAAAGCATGATCATGGTATAAGTTTAAAAATGAATATGCATGTGAGCATGAACACCAATCGCATGACAAGAGTATGATTACAAGTATAAGCATAACGTGTATGAAAAATGAGTATAAATGTGAAGACAAACATGAGTATAAGTATAAACACAAAGCGTATGAGTATGAATACGAGTATAAGTGTGAACATAAGACGTATGTGCATAGATATGAACGCGAATATAGGTGTAAAACATGAAGGTTTAAGTATGAATAAAATATATGTGTATGAATATAAGTGTAAACAAGTTGTACATGTGTAAATGAGAACATAAAATGTATGAACATGAATATGAATACGAATGTAATATAAACATGAATGTAAGTACATCGCAAATGTATAATTGTGAGTGTATGTATAAAAGTAAAACGTATGAATTTTGAATCATGAGTATAACATAAATGCGTAAGTGTGAACATAAGTGAAGGCATAAAATGTATAAGTATGGATGTAGGAAATAATGATTTTGTTTATAGTATATATCGAAATACACGAGTTTATGCGCGTAAAAGATTAAAATTTTTGAGTATGAAAGAAAAGGAACGAGTGACACGCGTGAGGTTGTTGTGAGTTATTGACTAAAACGTGTAAAATGAATTACTTATATGGTTGTTTGCGCAAAACGTGAAGTTAAAATAGACTGAGTTGTCACGAAATATAGACTCGAGTTTGTGAATGTAAAGGGAGTATAAAACGTCTATTGGTTATGTGATAAGGTACTTTGTAAAGGAATGGAAATGCCACAATGGTTTTTGAAGAATCGATATAGTTGAAAATTATTGATTCCTATGAAGTTTCCTTGCCCACGTGTTTTGAATTTAATTGACGTATCGAGTGAGGTTTTGAAAAGTTCTAGAGATTAATAAGTTTGCATCTTTTTAAGTAACTTTGTATTGGAAAATTTTGAATCTTACGGATTCTTGTGAAAAAGTTGATCCTTAGAAAAAGGAATTTGTTATATGAACTTAGTGATTGTTGAAAAACGTCTTTTAATAAAATGTTTTATTACTTTTGAGAGAAGCTTTAGTAAATGTTCAATAACAGTTGTAATATTTTATAGGTGTTTGCGAAAAGTTGGTTTGATTCCCAATTAAAATAGAAAATCTCTAGTTTAATGGTATGTGATGAGCTTCTTTCAATAGTTGCGTTGAATACAAAATTTCGTGGGCAATGGATTTGTTAGACCGACTAAGCTGACAAGTAGTATTTCGTGAAATTTTAAAAATCGAGGAACACGCGTTTATGGTAACATTTAAAATTTTTGTGTATGCGAGTGATGTGAAAATAGATTATAGAATAAGAGGTACGTTTAAATAAATGAAGCATTTTGAAATACATGATAAATGATTTAGGTATAAACATGATCGTGTTTACATAATATAGCCTATTAAAAGAAAGCGTTGGTAACGATCACTTAGGTAAGGGAATCACCCCAAATCCGTTGGTGAGGTCGTTGTAAGATGACAAAAGAAGCGGAGTTAATCGTTAAGGTAAGGAAATCACTCCTATCTCGATGATATGTTTCCACTCGTTACAAAAAAGTATAAATAAAATTACGTGAAAATATGCATGCAAATAATGTATAATCGTATGCAAAGTAATAGTATGATGCATGCGCAAAAGTGAAATCTCGAAAATGGTTCAAATTTGAGAAGAGAGAATTGCATCATAAAAGTTCGAAAATAAGAAAGTGTAAATCCGATTAGAAACTTGGATGGTTCCAAAACAGAACGTTGACTAACCCAAGTGGTCGAAAAATCTTTTGAATTTGAGAAACATGCTTTGGCCTAATAGGTGGAATACTCTCGCCGACATGTCGGTTAACGGTATTCACCCTTCCGGTTACTACATGTCTCAATTCAAACGAAAATTCAAGACTTGGCGGGATTTATGAAAATTCAAGGAGTGGGACTAGTCGATGAGATGCGGGTTTCACCCCTAACTTGACGACTTTGTACCCTAAGTGTGGTTGGTACTCGTCGGGTTACAATTTAATTTCTGACACGTTGACGAGGGTCCACTAGAGTTTGAGATTTGAAATTTGAAATTTCCATTAAGATGTGGATTTCACTCCTAACTTAATGATGTAATTTCGTGCAAAAATAGAGTTAAGCGGAATGAGAGTCGCTTACCAAATTGTGGGTTTCACGCCTATTTTGGTAAGCTCGTCTCGTTTGTATAATATGAGTGTTTTCGAGTTTAGTAAAATCGAGTAAAATGTCTTAGGAAAGGCGATGTTAAAGGAATGAACAAACAAGTATAAACACATCAGAAAGCATATCAAGAATAGCACATAAAGAGTGGGATAATAAATAAAAATATTAACACATAGAATAACAAGTTAAGAGTAGCACATAAATAATCGAATAATGAAACACGTACTAACACATAAAACAAGTATTAATACACAAGAATAACATGTCAAACATTACACATAAATGACATATATCTTTAAACAGCATAAATAAGAAACAAATAAAGTATCAGGTAGTAGTTTCAAGCAAAGCATAAGAATAAAGCTCTAAAACTATAGACTAGGTTAAAGCATTCCTACTTTTCCTAATTCCCTATAGTTATGGCTCTGATACCAATCTGTCACACCCCAACCGATGGCGGAAACATCGGGATGAGACGAACAAATCGCTCAAAAGCATCATAACACTATGTGACAATATAATTTAAATCCAATTTCATTAATGACTAAAATTTGAATACATTGTTTCAAATAAAGACAAATTGTAACAACATTGTTTATTATTGAATGAGTATCTAAGTCCATCCTAACTTGATTTCTACATCGTCTTGTCTAACAACCTGCAACATGTATTAAAATAAAATCAACAAAAGTTGGCGAGTATACAAGTTTGAATACATAGCATAATAGAATAAAAACTCAAATCCAACATGATTCATAATATGTGATTACTAGTATGCAATTTTGGCGTACAATATGATCAAACCCTAGAATATAACGCATAAAATAGCCTAATCCCAATAGTTCAGCGGGGTGGTAACTTAACAATACCCAATAGAATAGCGGGCGGGGCGTTAATCCTATTGCGCTATAATTGTTAAGGTGGGCGAGCAAAGTCAATGAGCATATAACGTTCCAAATCGTTCATAGAGCATACAAGAAAAGCAAGTAAGTCACATTAGTTTCATGCTTCGTTCAAAGATTAAGTATGTTTAGTTCAAAAGTTATGTGCATAATTATACATGTTGCATCCCAAAGTGTAAAGGGAAAAAGGGATCGAGTATACTCACATTATTGCTAAGTCTTCCGATTATCCAAGCGTGACGATCGTAAGAGATTAGGAGGATGGAACACCGAGGTCACCCTATATGGGCAAACGATGGTGCATGAGTAAACGGAATTTTGACGGAGGATTTGAAGTAGGATTTAAAGTTTAGCTAGACGATGGATAAGTATATATATATATATATATATATTTTACATATATGTATTTTGTATAGTTTAAGTAAAGATTTTAATTTAGGTTTATCAAAAGTATTATAGTAATGTTGTCAAAAATAAATATACATTTATATATATTTTATAGAAATTTACTAAATCCATTAGGCTCCGTTTTATAAAATTAATGTGTTTCGTTCCATGGAATTTTACGAAAAACAGGCAGAGTTTTCTCTGTTTTTGGACGATCCCGACAACGCGAGTTGTCGATATTTTTTGTCAAAACTCCACAATCAACGAAACACCAAATATTTATATGAGTTATATAACGAAAATGAGCGTTTTTACACAAGTTTCCAAAGCACGATTAGTGAACAAATTCATGTGACGAATGGTTCGCGATTAAACAGTAACTATATATAAAATCAATAATAATAAAAGTAAATCGCGTTGTTTAAGATTTTACCAAGTCTTGGTTCGACAGTTGACCAGCAGTTGACCTGATTGTCCAGCTTTGACCCGAGCTTTGACTGAAACCAAACCGGACCGTGACCCAAGCCGTCATCTAAATCCATGAATTCTGACCCGCACGGAACCAAGACGCGAACTCGAACCAAACTGAGCTTTAAGCTAAAGAAAATGAATCCCGAAACAAAACTGAGACAAACACGAACCCGAGACCCCAAAACTGAGCCAAGACCCGAGCCAAACTTGAACCCACATCTTTGATTATGCTGAAACTGAAACCCGACCCGCTGACCCAAAACAAGATCCAAACAGAATCAAAGCTAACCTGAACCGAAAACACTGAAACGATGTCGACCGGAGTTAGTTGACACTGGCTGGGACTCGAACCGGAAACCGGACTGAACCTAACTGCAAACCGAGCCTGCTGAATCGAACGGAAAGAACCAAACTCGATTCGAAACTGAACCGGAACCAAAACCCAATCTGAATCGCATGAAATCGAAGCCGTCGTCGTCGCCGGAAAATCATCATCACTGTTGTCTCTAACATCGGCAGTCGAGACCATTACCGCTGCTGCCGTCTTCTGTCGCGTAACCACACATCTCCGCCGTCGATTATTAGAGGGAGAGGGAAGCGAGAGACGGGAGGTGTGGTGTCGGGTTCGTTTATGAGAGAGAGAGAGATGGTGTGGCTGGTTGGGTTATCGACGAGGAGCCGGTCGGATTTCCATTCCGGCGACCGGAATTCGCAGAGAAGGATGAGAGGGAATGGGTGTCGTTGTGTAAGTATGGAGGGTGGATAAGGTCTGATTAGGGTTATAGATGTAGGAGATGAAGAGGAAGGTGGAGTTCCTTGTGTGTGTGTGTTGAGTTGCAGAAAAAACAGACGCCAGAGGGAAAAACACGTTATGCGGCTGATCTAAAAATGAAGGGTTAGGGTTTCACTCTTAAATAGGTAGGGTTTCATTAGTGAATTTGCACAAACGGTCCTCGTGGTTTAACTAACTAGGTTATTTTAAAAGTGGTTCAACTAACAAACTAAGTTAGTTTGCTAACTTTAAAATCTAACGAATCTAACTAGATTATTATAAATATATATATATATATATATATATATATATATATATATATATATATATATTCAAGATAGCAAAATTAATTAACCTAATCAATTTAAACAATGGGTAAATAACTATATTTATAATGAATTGAATTAAAGATAAAGATTCGTCGATGATTAATTAATTGAATTAACGAAACGACGCATATTAGGATACAAAGTTTCCGAAAATAGGAATATGAACAATGGTTTCTAAATATGGAAAGTTATGAGAACGCGGAGCGTTACACAAACTCAATCATAAGAAACTCAGATCCTAACAAAAATAAAAGTAAACGTGAAGTCTCTGTGTTGTGTGTAATCATATATGTTATACAATTGTGTTTTTTGTCATTGTGTTTTTTATTTTGGTACTTTTTAAGTAGTTTGTATGTTATGTATACCATTCTTTTTAAGTAGATTTGTGTTACTTATCATAAACGGACTGTACGGATGAAATTATCATGGCAATCTGAATTTAAATATTAAAAAAAATCAACGCATTGTACTACAAACATAAAAAAAGGGGGATCGAAAAGTAAATGTAAGATATATGTTTTTTGGGTTTTCAATATAAACTGAAACTCAATTGCTGTAACACTTCTGCTTGCTGGAGTTTCGTAACCAATAGCCTCGAATTCGTTTTAGACCAGTTGAAAAAGCAATCGTCACCTAAGGAAATATGTTCAGCTTGAAGTATATGTTTCCACCCAACAACACCGTACCTATGGTAGAAAAAATATGAAAAATTTTGTTAGTGATCTATATACATTGGGTAAATGAGAAATAATAACTAAGATAATAAATTGATTGACAAACCTTATTTGACCATCAATGTTGTGTGTACGAAGATTCGTAACCCAAATATTTCCTTTAACAACTTTGATCTTTACTTCAGAAAACTCATTTAAACCAGTTAAGTCAGTAATTAACTTGGGAAGGATCTACATTTTGTAAAAATGTTAAAAATATGTAAATGTTATTAAATGAAAGACACTAAAAAAAAATTTAACATAAAACAGGATAGTATAATACCAATTGATGAGTTACTGTCATTGCAAAAAAAGGATAGCTAGGATCGTCACTAACTTGTCGATAACCTTCCACATTGCTAATATGTTCATATTCTGGCTCAATCAAAGGAGTGTTGTTTAACAAAACTTGACGACCATCTTTATTGAATATGATACTATTAATATGATTCACGTCCTTTTTTTGAAAACACAGAATATCCCCAGGATTTAACCTTAGATCTTCAATAAATTTAAACCAACCATCAGCAATACAATAATTTGGCCCAATCTTTCTAATATGGACTTCCCATTGATGATACTCGGATACATTAAGTATAACCATGTTATCCGGTAAACGATAATCATAATGTTTTGAAATAAAAGTATCTGGTAGAACCTGTAAAAAAATAATTATTACAATTTTATGTGTATTATGTTTTTTTAATAAATCGTAATAACAAAAAATAAAAAATAAAATGTATAAGAAAATTACGTACCGTTGGACTTTGTATAGGATTTTGAATAATTTTACAAAACGATTTTCCAAACTCTTTATTTGGATCATGGGAGAAGAGGTTGAACTTGAAAGTATGATCACCAAGATAGTTGAAAATCATGAAGAAAGATTCATGGCCGAAGTAGTTTAAAACCTCACACCATCCATCCGTAAAGTAGAATACATCTTTTATTAATTTGATAACAACAGACCATGAATGCGTTTCATCAAATTTAAGACTAACAGTTGAAGATTCTAACTTATTCATCCATATAAATCTACTCATACATATAGGTATAGCCTAAAAACCAAAAAACAAAAAGGCAAATTTCTTTTGAATAAAGGATGAAACAATAGGAATCGTTACTTTAAACAAATAATTCGGAAAGGTATGTACCTGTTGAAGGGATAGCGGATCAAGTATAGTTATGATAAAATTCGGACCATGACGATACATGTTAACCCAAACACGAAAAATCAGAAAGAAGACTAACAATCAAATAGTACTTGCAACACATACAATGAAACAAAATATTTCGAGTATGTATTTATAAGAGAAAGTTGCCATATTATACTTAAAAATACGATTGAATCAAAAGTTGTTATTACTATTTATGTAAATTATTATTCAACTGAATATTTGCCAAAAAATAAAATTAATGTAAATGTGTACTAAAAATTTAACCGATTTAAAAAATCTGGATAGTTATCTATTTAATAACTACCTACTACTCGTAATTGTAGGAGCTCTAATATACGTGTGTTAACTACTGCTTGTGATAATATTTGTTGGACTTTCATCTTCTTAGGAATCTCTTTTCATATTTGTTGTATTGATCGTCAAAGTGTTTGTTATTTCACCTACATTGACAATGATTGTGAAGTTTCTTCCGTCTCTGCTGATACTGATGAATATAATCCCAAGACTTCCGTCAAAAGTTGTTACACAGTGCAAGGTTGTGTGTAAAGATTGGTTAGTCTATCTTTCAACACCTGAGTTTGCTATGAATCATTGTCGTTTCATGCGCAGATTAGGTGATCATAAGATAATTGCCGTTAACCGATTATTGTGTGATATTCGTTATGTGGATAATGAATCCCCTAAATGTTTCTTAGGTGATAAAGTTCACATTCCCTTCACCGCTCATCCGTGCAATATTTTATTTCTAGCAAGTTTGGATGGGATGGTATGTGTTTGCCTAATCAATACTGGTGAATTGGTAGTTTGGAATCCATTAACTCGTGTGTTCAAGATGCTATCAAATTCTAATTCACAGGGTTTTTTTAATCCGAATCAGGATAGTCTTGGGTTTTGCGTCAGGTCTTCTAGTGATTACAATATTGTGCATATTAAACGGACACATATGATGTTGGCTGTTAACATTTATTCTCTCAGTGAAGGGTCATGGTCAACTCCAATGTTCTCAAACTATAGTCTGTTTAATGTTGACGTCTATAGTTGGTCTATAGGCACGTTTTGTGCAAATTGTTTGTATTTCGTATTGACTAGGTTGTGGTGTGTGGGTAACGCATGTGTACTTCGTTTAGATGTTGATAGCAGGGTAATTTCTGATGTTGGATTCCCAGATACAATGGATGTGGAAGCTACAGGTCACTTGGTTAGTATTCGAGATCAACTCCATATGTTGGTTAGCATCGGATTCTATAGTGTGAATATGGAATTGTGGAAACTTGAAAATGAAAAGTGGTCAAAAGTATTTTTTTTGTCCACCTGCTATTTCTATGCCATTGATGATTGGGTCGTCTGTGCACTATATCAACAGAAATAAGAAGTTCATTATAGTTCAAGAATGGGGTGATATTACTGATGTAACTGTAGAGGCAGAGGAAATACATGTTTTTTTGCCTATCATCTTTACTCAAGGTGTGAATGGATCTGTTTATTTTGAAACTACAATTTCACCAAATGTTTAGTTATGCTATTTTATGTAGTTCTTTTTTTGTTCTTCGTTGTTTTGATCAGTTAGTAATTGATGTTTGTGGTTGTTTTTTATGTGTGGTATAGTTTGTCACAATGAGATTGAATCTTTATGAATTAATGTGCTTATATTATCATGTTAAATATTCATTGAGAGTGTATGATTTTAATATTTGCTTTGTGCGTATTTAATTATGATTACATGTGATTGTGGTTTAAAAACAAAAAGGTCTACAAAAAAAACACAATGGGCCCTTGGAGACCAAGCCCTTAGAGCAGCTTGGAAGCCCTTACCATTGTGCAGTTACATAGAATTAAAAACTTCCCACGTTGTAATAGGTGCAGTTAATGATTAGTTTTTAGTTGAATGATTTCTTTTAGTATAGTCATTGTGTTTTTTGAGTATCATTGTGTCATTGTTTTTCTGTTTTTTATATATTTGATTTCTTTTGTAGTTGACTATATTTAAATATAACATTGTGTAATTAATTCCTATTTTTTGGTGTCTTTCTCATTCTTTTTTAATAGTGGTTACATATTGTGCAGTTAAGGACAATTAGAAACTTCCTACTTTGTAATATGTCCAGTTAAGGAATAGTTCTTACTGGTTTTTTTTTTTTTTTTTTTTGCTGGAATATTGTCATTTTATGTTTTGTTTATTAATGTGTTATTGGTTTTCTGTTTTCCATATATTTGATTTTTTTGTAGGTGTCTATTTTTATATATTGTACTATTGTGTAACTAACTTCCTATTTTTTAGTTGTGGTGTCCATTATTTTTCAATAATCATATTATCATAAAAAACAATATTTTTATAAAAAGGACAAAATAATATATAAAACCCAATGCCAAAAAAAATCTACGATGTAATTATTTTCACAATTGTAATAACACAATGTTTGACAACTAACAAAGTAATTTATAAAAATATGATTAATTAATAAAAAGTATATTTGTGTATGTGATTGATTAAAAAGTATCTCCATGTATGTGTATATGTTTACCTGTAAATTAGAAACGGTTTCTAATATATATTGTTATTTAATTTTATTTACCCCCTATCGCCCATAGTGTGTGAAAACCGTTTACCACCACTACTCGGAGTTTTAGGAGGTTTTACTCACCTGTGTCAACTGTTAATTGGGGTAGTTTCTATGTAGGTATTCATTTTTCAAAGGAATCGCTTTTCGTATGTGTTTTCTTCCTCTTTCTATCAACGTCAGTATTTTTAATTAAAGTATAATCGTAAGTGAATATGAAGGATCTTCCATCTCTGTTAATATTGATGAAGATTATTCCAAGACTTCCGGCAAAGGAGGTTATACGGTGCAAGGCTGTGTCTAAAGAGTGGTTAGCCTATCTTTCAACTCCTGAGTTTGCTAAGAATAATTGTCGTTTCTTGCGAGTATTAGGTGACCAGAAAATAATTGCTCTTGACAAATCATCGTGTGCGATTCGTTATGTTGATGTTGCATCTCCTAGATGTGTTTTAGGCAATAATATTCACATTCCCTTCGATTGTCATCCATGTAATGTGATCTTTTTAGCAAGTTTGGATGGCATGGTATGTGTTTGCTTATGTAATACTGGTGATTTGGTTGTTTGGAATCCACTAACTCGTGTGTTCAAGATGCTGAGAAATTCTAATTATCAGGGATTTTACAATATGGATGATGATAGTCTTGGGTTTTGTGTTGACTCTGCTGGTGATTACAAAATTGTGCACATTAAACGCACTCATTTCAGGTTGACTGTTAATATTTATTCGTTTAGTGAAGGTTCATGGTCAACTCCAAGGTTCTTAATTGATAGTCCATATGATATTGCTGTTTATAGTTGGTCCGTTGGGACGTTTTGTAGGAAAAGTTTGTATTTTGTACTGACCAAATTCTGGTGTATGGGTAACACAGCGGTTCTTCGTTTGGATGTTGAGTCGAAGGTAATAGAAAATGTAGGTTACCCAGATACATTGAGTGTGGAATCTATAGGTCAGTTGGTGACTATACGAGATGAACTTCATATGTTGGTTAGTATTGGAATGTGTAGTGTAGATGTTCAATTGTGGCATCTACAAAATAATACTTGGTCGAAAGTGGTGTCTTTTGTACCCCGTGTGTTTATGCCGTTGATGATAGGGTCATCTGTGCACTACATTGATGGTAATAACAAATTAATTATAGTACACGAATGGGGTGATGTTGCTCAGATAAACGTAAGGGCAAAGAAGATGCATGGTTATTTTCCTATCATCTTTACACAAGGCATTGTAGGTGCAAGCTATATTGAAACTGTAGTTTCACCACATGTTTAGTTATGGTTTTGTATTTAGTTGTTTGTTGTTATCATTGTGTTATATACATAGTATTATGTTTGTGGTTGGTATTTTTTTGTATATGGAGAATCAATATTCAAAATTAATGTGTTATTTTAATTGTTCTATTATGTTTATAATATGTTTGGTGTGTAATATTTTATGCCAGTAAATATAATCAACGTTTGTTTGTCATCGGTAGCTCTTTTAACACTTTGAAAACATCTAACTTTCATATATCTTATCTAAGTTCATCTAATGGTGTTATTAATTTCTACGTTTATCAATTTACAAATAACTAATTCATTTTAAATTGTGCCAATTAGATGTAAGATTTTAATTTACTATGTTTGACAATTCGATGTATGACAATACAAGAATAGTTGTAGTTTCTAATTGCAATCGCATAAAAAAGTCATTATTATCTTAAATATGGAGACACTTTTTTTATGGAATCACTTATTGATGTTCTAGATAGTTGTATAAGAAGTCATTATGATATTAAAATATGCAGTGCATTTGGATGATGGAAATATTACCAATAAGACTTCTAATGTTGTATACAGGAAATCACAACTAAATTTATAACTAAATATGAACTTCGACTACTGTTTACAAATTATAATTCTAAACAAAATATGTCATCCATGCCCTAATATAGTAATAATTGTCATCAAGGTTAGGCTACCAACCAACTAAAAAAACACAATAAGCTGTTCCAACATGTCCCACCAAAAACCATCAAATGATGACGACAAAAGGCATTAGTTTATATACGCAGACATCTGCATCATTAGCAGATAACGTTAACTGCTAAGCTTGGCTGACTGCATCCACATGCGTCAACATGAGGAGGTTTCCTGATTTTACATAAGTTAAATGCATATTGTCACCCTCGCTAATATCATTTTCCTTTATGAAACTTGGCCACCCTTCAATCGCATACCTAAATCCATTTCCATCCTTCTGTCGCTTAACTATCTTCACAACTGTTTTCCCATCCATGTTTCTGACATTCATTTGATGCACCTTCTTTGTTAGCCTTGCTCTGTTTGCAACTTCTACAGGTAATCGCTGCATTGATGTTAGAGTTAACAAGTATATTAGCCGTGTTGGATATAATTGTCAGCAGCAACAAATATCAATTGTTAATTTTTGAATAAACATAATTTAGTATCTATTATCTATTATAGTTATTCTATGAAGGTTATAAGTGAAGTTATACTTTATTGTTTAGAAAAAAAAAATGTTTTAAGGTTTTTTGTTGCAAACCAAGTTCAATTGTTATGTGTTTAACTGGTAATTCTATACGTATAAATAGCCTCATGAATGGTGTTGTAAATTGTTCTCATTAAATAACAGAAATGACATACCATTCGATAATTTGCTTTCCTGTTGAATTGATACGCACCACTTTCTTGATCATAATTTTGATGTGCAACACGTTTTTCGTCTTCATTGCTTACCTTCAACGCCATCTGACTTCTTTTCCCGTTTTTGTTAACCTTATCATTTCAAACATGCATTTCCTTTCAATATATATATATATATATATATAGTATATATGTTAATGTACAAGAAATATTTATTGGAATATTTTGTTAACTTATGCTTAACTTACCAAACGATCTCGTGTTTGTCGTCCAGTTGCTAACACGGTAGAATGACCATAAGTTGTACATCATATTAGTTGTTTAGGTTCTTCAGATGTAGAATCGGATACAATCTGTTTACCTTTCTTTTTAACCTGTTATTACAGCCCGTAACATTAAAGCAAATTAAACTACAATCGTCAACTAAGTATGTATAATAATATGAACAAATAACTTATCCGTTATTATGTTTCAAAGACTTACATCTTCTTTTTTTTGGTTGTTATTTCCTTCACTTACAAAACTCTTTCTTTCAGACTTCAACTTTTCTTTTTCAACACTTTTCTTATTCACTTCATGTTTCTCATCATTCATCTGCATCCAAGATTTTTAAAATTCATTAACATCTGAGGATCAATATATTGTATTGTAAAAATATGTAAACTCATTACCCCAGTAATGAATTGGTCGATTGAGTCTTCTTGATCAGTGAAGATCTGTTATACGATAACATCTGTAAATAAGTCGTATTGACTAGCAAACCATTTTAACTTACTTTAAATTACTTACAACAGAGTTCAAGTGTTCATAGTATGTGTGTTTAGGTATTTCAACAACTGAGTTGTCTTTAGTTGTCTCCTTCTTTCTAAAAACAACCTCAACTCCGTTACGATAAAGTGTCAAGTCAAACGATTCGCTGTCTGTTTTCATCAACATCAGTATATCACCGTCTTCTATGTCAATATATTCAAACATCTCCGGACACCCTTTAGCAAAAACGTAGCATGCATTTATTTTTTCGGTCTCAACTTTCCAACACTGACCTGCTGCGTATATGTTATAAGAATCTTTTACTGGCCAGTAACAGTAAAATTTGTTCACATAAGCTTCTGGAATGACCTGAAAAGTTGTGTAATATTTTATAAACATATATTCATTTATTCTATTTGCTGACAAGTATAACAAAAAACAAATTCCTACTAACATATAACTATACTTACTATGATCTTTAAATCTCCGTAACAGTTGACTGTCAAGAACGATTCATCACAAACGTTTTGTATGAAACAATGTATTTGTAGACATTTTTCTTTGATTATCCTCAAAACCAATAATGTGTTCTTTGTCAATTTAAGACCTTTTACAATACTTATCCATCCGTCAGTGACAACACTTTCACCTCTTACACTTCTCAGCCATGCTGTACAGCTTATTCCGCTTTCATGATTTATCGTTACCTTTGTCCCGTTCCAGTAATCTCCTCCCACAAGCTTTACAAACTCAATTGGTAATGCCTGTAGTTACATTTACTAATTTCAGTTTACGTAATGAAGTTTACACTTACTTATTGAAGGCATTACAGCATACCAGTTTCAATGATTTAGGGTCTTGTAATAGAGACAGGCAGGACGTAATCATTTTTGTATACCTGTGATATATAACATTTAATATTAACTGTTAGTATTAATAGACAATGTGTTAAAATGTAATCTTATGTCATGAGAATATTATTCCTAATTCATAATGTGCAATAGATCTCTTCTGTATACCGTTTCAATATATCAGTATATATATATATATATATATATATATATATATATATATATATATATATATATATATATATATATATATATATATATATATATATATTCGTAAAATATCTCTTTTTGAGTAATCGCACATGGGTTAGGTTATTTTGGAGCAACTTATATCTTATTGACTTAAAAAATTTAATAAGTTGTGTTTATAGTGTTTGGGTTAGCTTATTTAAGTTATTTTTGTGTGTTGAGAAGTTGTTTTTGATAAGTTAGTATTTGTAACTCCTCACTTATGACTTATATAAGTTAATAAGTACTTTTAGAGAAGGAACCCCAAAAATAAAAAAATTTATAACAGAATCATATGTTTTCATCCGTGTGTGTTTGGGATTCCTTCTTAAAAATGTCTTATTAACTTATATAAGTGACAAGTGAGAAGTTAGAAATTCTGACTTCTAAAAAATGGCTTGTCAACACACAAAACCCTTTAAAATAAGCTAACCCAAACACTCAAAAACCAACTTATTAACTTTTATAAGTCAATAAGTCATAAGTTGCTCTAAAATAAGCTAACCCAAACACCCCCATTTGTTTGATTGCAACTTTTTCATATATTATTATCACATTATACTGTAAACATTAGTTCGACAATGTCCATAACATGCAATACATAAGATATATATCAACTATACATAACATATGAGAGGTTGAAGATGATTGAAACCTAAAATCATATTTGACGTCTACAAACAAGTTATTCGCTGCAGTAACCATCATATGTCGCTGATTAAGTATCTAACAGAGGTTTAGAAATCTAATAGAAATTAAACCGTTAAGATTTACAATCGGAAGTTACCTTTTTGTCGATCAAATCTTCGGCGGCGATGATCTTCAAGGAGATATGAAACGCCGGTGATGATGAAGTTGTTTTGATTGTGATAGATATGTTGTTGATTGCGTTTCCTTTTATTATATTTTATATTTTATTGTTTGTTTAATTAAATAAACAAATAGTTGAATAGTGGTGGTATGGATAGTGTTAATATTAGCCATGGTATTGCAACTGATTCTATATATCGTGTTATTGCGTCTGATTATTGTGTTTTGCAACTAGGTGGATTTTCTATACATTATGTTATGTGTTCTTGTCATTGTGTTTACTTTGTATGCAATGGATATTAATTTTATTAAATTAAATATAAAGAAAGATTAAAGAGTGAAATATGTATAAAATATTATACGCTACAATTAACACTTCCAAAGATTTCAACGACTCTCGCCTTCTTCCATGCGATTTTATTCTTTCTTTTGTTTTACAGATCGGCGAGGATGTCGCAGATTTTCTGATCCTGTTTCAACAGTTATGTGATAAACTATTCTGCGTTGTTCTTGAAATCTGATGGGGGAGAGTGGAGGACTCCATCAAGCTATCCGATGCTGCTCCAGGTTCGCTTGTAATTGTTATCACTGATGATGCCGATTTTTTTGTTTAGTTCTTCATATGCTCCCTTTTCTTCGAGCGACCATAGAGAGAATTGTAATTGATTTAGTTTCTGTTGATCTAACTTTGATAGATCTCGTCTATCTTTATTTATTGGTGTTAGCAATTGCTATGTTAATCAATTTAAAAATAGTTACTTAAAAATTTTAAATTGTGTGAATTAGATGTAAGATTTTAAGTTAGTACGTATGACAATTCGATGTATAAGAATATAAGAACAGTTGTAGTTACTAATCGCAATCGAATAAAAAGTCATTATTATCTTAAATATAGACATGGTTATTGATGTTCTTAATAGTTGGATAACAAGTCATTGTGTTTGTTTCAACGGTTTGTGTTTTGCCAACGAAATTGTATATTATAGTATATATTGTGTTTTTTTGCCTTTTGTGTAATATCCTTGGGAGATCCTGATAACATCAATTGCTTTTTTTTTATATGTATTCTGCATGTTTATGATTTATTGTATATTATAGTATACATTGTGTTTTTTTGGCTTTTTTGTAATATACTTGTGAGATCTTGATAACATTATCTGCTTTTTTTGTAGATGTATCCTGCATGTTTATCATTTATTACAAGTCATTATTATCTTAAATGTAGACAGTGTTATTGATGTTCTTAAATAATATTCTCATGACATAAATATAATCTACGTTTGGTTGTGTTGATAGTTTTTTTTAATACTTTTGTAAACATCTAACATTGATAGATCTCATTTATCTTCATTTAATGGTGTTAGCAATTCCTACGTTTATCAATTACAAATAATTAACTAAATATTTTAAATTGTGCGAATTAGATGTAAGATTTTAAATTAGTATGTATGACAATTCAAGAAGAGTTATAGTTATTAATCGAAATCAAATTAAAAGTCAACATTATTTTAAATATAGACATAGTTATTGATGTTCTTAATAGGTAGATAAGTAGTCATCGTGATATTAAAATATACAGTGAGTTTGGATGATTTTAATCATATATACACGGACAGCAGTGAGTTTGGATGATGTTAATCATATATACCCAGACAGCGGACGGGTAAACTACTAGTTGTTTATTGTTATTGTCATCATCGTTCTATGGTCTGATTAAGTTTCTTGTAATTATTTATTAGTTGATTAATAATATGGAAAATATTATTTATTATTTATGGTTATTGTCATCATCGTTATATGGTTCGTGTAATTATTTATTAGTTGATTAATAACAAGATATAAATATACCAAAATCCAAGTTAGCAATTCATATGGTGTGAGTTTAGTAGGTTGAATTGTACAACTTTATGATGTAGCTTTAAGAGTGCCAACAAATATCAATAAGCAATATTGTACGATACAACAATGAATCATTAGATTGTAGATTTGTCTACAGTTTGCAAGCCGAGAAGTGTAGGAGGTTTAAGTGTAATTTTAGTAAGTAAAAAAAATGTTTTGTTGGGGTCATATGGTGGAGTAAATAACAATATACAATACAAACAAGACAAGAACATGAAAAACATGTGATTTACGCAAATCACAAGGAAGTGTTTTCTATCAATATATAGTTCATGCATGTTCTTTCAAAAATTAATTAATTATATGGCTCTTCTCTTTCATTTGTTTGTAGATCTAATGTTAAGTAAAAGAAACACATCGAACTCTTACACTACAAGACAGAGGGTTTTCAGTGACAGAAGCATTCGTCATAAACATCTCACGATGGCGTGGGTAGAGAATTTACCACGGGCGGACCCAAGCCCACCTCAAGGTGAGCGGGCGCACCCCCGGGGGAAAAAAATTAAGGCTAAATTCCGTCGAAAATCTCGTCCGCACCCCTTGGAATTTTTCGACCGCACCCCTTGGAATACCTATACCTTTACCTGCTTATAATTCCTAACTAGCTAGCCCACTAAGTCTTAGCCCATTAACCAAACCCAATAATATTTCAAACTATAATAAAATAATTAAAGCCCAAAACCTTAAGAAATTATGTCCCGCTCTCTCTCTCTCTCTCTCTCTCTCTCTCTCTCTCTCTCTCTCTCTCTCGCGTCCATGCACTGCCAACGAACAACATCACCCAGCGACAACAGTCCAGTAGCCAGCGACCACCGTAATCAGCCACCATACCACCGTCGTTCGACACCAAATCTAACCGGAATCCGAACACGGATAAGTTTCTTTGTTATTTTGATGATTTTTGTTGATATTATAGGAGAAAAAAGGGTAATAAAGTTGTTAAATAGGTTTGAAATTTTGTGTGTTTTGACGTTCTTTATGGTTGTTTAGATGATTTTTAGGGTGATTATGTTGTTTATATATTTTTAGGGTGATTACAACTTACGTTATGATTTCTAGGGCTTGAATAGTTGAAAATTAAAATTGAAACATTATGTTATGGAGCGATGAACTTATGTTATATAGAGAAAGAATTGCTTAAGAAATTAGCTTTAGATGATGTTTTGGATAGATTTCAAAAAATGAAAACCCGTAGGGCGTCGACGTTTTAATTATGTTTGTAACAAGGATTGACATGTTTTTGATGATTATATAAATTTAGTTTGATGTTCGTTTGTTTTACATGACCCGACCCGACCCGATACGAACCGATTTTTTTACTTATATACCTAGGGGCCTAAAATTTTTAAAAATGTTCCGAACCCCCATGGAAAAATTTCTGGGTCCGCCACTGGAATTTACCAACGTGTTACAAACGGAATTTAACAGGAATCACAGACGAAGGCTAACACTGACGGATTACCATCATATTGGTTGTCATTGTCAGTTTGGACAGCCGCGATAAATTCACCAACCGATCACAAAAAATATTTATAAAATTTGTTTTTGGTTTATTTTATCATATTTTCTGCCTTTCGTTGGTAATCTGTCGGTGACTCCAAACAATATTAAGTAGGAGGTTAAATTACACAACTCCATAATGCATATCATCTTAGAAGACATAAGAAGTTATGTAGAACCATACAATTATATGTAACACAAAAACAAAAGCCCTGGTCAAACAAACAACAGTTTTTCATACTCAACTAAACTATTGCTCTCACATTCCATTTGCTTTTTTCAAATTATTGATATTTATTTGTTTGTGTGTTTCTTTTAACACATGATATCCTTGAGAAGCTTGTACCTTCGAGTAGCAGTCCTCGGTGAAGGAGCACCGGTGGGTGACTTTCCTTTTTCCGAATTACTCTCATCACGGTCATGTTGCTTGATCTTGTCACCGGAATATTCTGACCGGTTGCTAACTCCGGTATCCAGTTTTGAGGTTGGTTTCTTGGACGAACCACGTTGTTTTGAGGTTTCGGTTTCGGCTGTTCGACACCATTCACAGACCTCCGTTGGCTCTGATGATTCACTATAATCGTTGCTACAATACCTATACATATATTGCATGATGCAATCATATAAATAAAGAAACTAAGTTTAATTTCATAAGTATAATGTTGCTACAATACCTACACATATAAAGCATGATGCAATCATATATATATATATATATGAACTAAAATTCATGTCATAATTATAAATGAAATAAGTATAATCCCACCTGCCATTAACATAGCTTGGATTTCTTAGAAGATGTACTAACAAATTGCCGGAAATTCTAACAATTGTGATATAATGTTTTCAAATATATATTCATAAGAATTGTTTTTATTTCTAGGTGTTCTAGCAAAAATTTTAAACGTTTCTAGGAGTATGAACTTTTCTTTAGTTTCTAGGAAGTCTGCTACTAAAAAAAGGAAGCGTAGTTAAAGTCTGCAACCAGTGGTGTTATCAGACATATATAAATTGGGTTCCATGACTTTCTGCCCCTCGGAACTTTTGGTCAAGCTCCGCCACTGATCCTATTTAGATATAGTCCGTTTGCCACGTATATCTCATCTCAAAAAAAAAAAAAAAAAAAAAAAAAAAAAATTAGAGTTCATTATCCTGAGTAGCAAACTCCCGAGAAATATTTATCATCTTCCTATACCACCTATAAACCAACAAAATTCATGTTTATAACATATACACAATATACACACATAGGTGTGTACATAACAATATAACATACTTCAAAATTTTCTGATCATTGGCTATTATTTCTATTTAACAATATAGATCTTTACAACGAAATAAAAGTACTAAAATATCAAAGATTTGTGGTGTACGGTGATGGTGGTGAAGCTGTGTGTTCAAGAAATAGATTACAACACAATTAAGTGACCTCCATAGATATAGATACACCATAGTTGTGCGTGTATATGTGTGTGTGTAGAAGACATAGATACGGTGAAACATACGAGTGTTGGAAGCGGTGTTGACACTTGATACATCGGAAGATCTTGTCAGGGAAGCCCACGTCGCCACACATACAACACACTCTTTCATCCTCCATCATATCTTATTTACCAACCCTAATTCTTCTCATAGAGATATATATATAATCCAATATGTATATATAAGTGTGTGTATATATATATACACACACGTGTGTAAACGTGTGAAACCGTAAAGGATATGTACGTACAGGTTGATTGTAGTCGTTTTCAGTTATGAAAGGAGGAGAGAGGGATGTCAAGAGTCGAATGGTGGATAGAAAATGACTATTCTGTCCCTCTTACAAAACCATTCTTTAACTAGTATTAAGGGCCCCCGCGTTCCGGGGAAGGGGGCATACACCGTGCCAAGTAGCACTAATGCTACACTAGGGATGAGCAAGTGGTATCAAATACCGATCCCATCCCGATCCTATCCCCATCCCGATCCCGATAATACCATACCGAAGCGGTTTCGGTACCGGTTTCGGTATCCACTTTTAGGTTTTTTCGGTATCGGTACGGTATGGTATCGGTATAATACCGAATTTTACCCTCAAAATACCGACACCGTACCGAACCGACGTATTTTGGTATCGGTACCTAGTTTTCACAAAATTCGGGATCGGGATTTGTCGGTATCGAGACGGTATGGTATCGGGATCGGGATTTGCCCATCCCTATGCTACAGAACTACCAATGACCAACAACACTAGAAAAGCTCGTTAAAATAAAATAAATAAAAAGGAAAAATAACACCAAACGAAAATCATATAGTAAAATCGTTGAACCACGTATGCCAGTTGCGACATGTTAATCCGAAGAAATAAGGCTGAAATGTAAAAATAGAAAAGAATAACTAAGTCGATCTAATACCACGCGCGTTGCGACGAACCTGTCAAACAGGGAAAAATAGACGCATTGTGACGGTCCCGTCAAACAGGAAAAAATAGTCGAAAAAACTTTGAAATCCACAAGTACGTTACGGCGTGTTTCCTCGCAAAAGTAGAACAAATCGTAAAACGAAAATTTTGAAAAAGATAAAAAATACGTGGATCAAAGTTGAAAATAAAAATGTGTTGGGGTTAAATTGCAAAAGATGAAAACTTTTGTGTTAAAAGTAAAAAAAACAAAAAGGTTAAAATGCAAAATATAAAACCTTTGGGTTATAAATGAAAAATCAAAATTTTTTTTTGAAAGACTCCCCATGCATAAATTACAAGCCATAATGCACAAACATTTTCCTAATTTATAATATGGTAATATGTAAAGGCTAACGAGATTTTTATTATTATTCTTATACTTATTTAAGAAACACCAAACTACTCTGATGATTAGTATGTGGTTTGTGTCTCGACAAATAAATGTTAATCTTTTTTGTCTCGTCCAAGCTGCTATGATGATCCTGCAAAACACTAAACACACCGTTAAGCTTGTTACAAGGAGAGGAATAGGGGGGTTCTCCTTGTAACCACCTTTCGGCGTGAGAATAAGTATATGTTTTGAGGATAATAGTGTGTGATTAAAGTGAGAGAGCAAGAGAGTGATCCTTAAACCTGGAGGTGAAGTTCACTATTTATAGCCGTGGTGGTTTGTGAAGGAGATGGGCTGATGAGCCTTGGGCTTGTAGTCGACAACAAAGAATATCCATTCTGTCTCATCTGCCACGACTGTTGGTGCTTCTAGGCGAGAGGGTAGTTGGTGCACGCTGAATGAATCCACGTGTCCTGACAGTTGTCCTTGTTGTCTAATTAGCCGACGCGAGGTTGGGAAGGCTCCTGAATTAGTCTGGTAAGAGTATGGTCCCGCCTGTGAGATTAAATATATTATTGTTATAATATTTAATCTTGTAGCAACTATAATCATTTATATTATATAGATCAAAATATATTAATAACATATTAATAATTAGTTGGTAATTGTTGATGGACCATATTACCCTTATTAACTAATTAGGTTTCCTCTTGGGTGTATATATAAGGAGATTATTAGAGAGTTTAAGGGTTAGACAGTTACACAATTTACACAATCCTCATAACATCAATTCGTCTCTCTCTCCATAACCGAATCCTTCTCTTGTTTCGGTTTCATCACCATCATAATCTTACACCCTAAGGAGGAACTAGATCATCTTGACAAGTATGTCAAACTCAATGCCTGTATATCTGACTGGATTCTCTGTTGGCCTGTCTGCTGTAACAGGTATGTTATTCATGTTTTCCATTATGTTTAAACTGAACTGATCAACATGTGGTATCAAAGCATATGTTGATAAATCGGTTCTTTTTTATATCCGTTAATTCTGGGATTGAAATCTGGAAAACAAAATTTTTGAAAGTATTATAAATAGCCGGTTTCGAGTCCTTTAACAATGTCCCGAATCACTGTTTTCGAAAAGGAATTTTAATAATTGACTCGAAATCATAATGGGTAAAACTTACTGTTCCGAAAACCATTACAAAACCATTAAAATTTAGGTTTCGGGTTTTCAGAATTATGTAGTATTTTTTTTAGGGTTCATCACTTGTTCTAAGAAAACTCGAAAATTCCTTAAGTTTTGAAATATGATTTGGATTAATGGATGTTTATACTGTTTTTTATCTGAATTTTATCTTTTAAAACTTCGAAAAACTGTTAATAAATAACCAGTTATAATTTTTGAAATCTTTTGATAAGTTTAGATCAGCAATAAAACAGGAAACATTATCCCACAAATCCCTAAAATTTCGAGTTTTCAGTTATTTTCACAACAACAGCTGTTAACAGTGGACTCGAGACCATCAGATTGCGACTCGAGACCATCAGGTCTCGAATCGAGACCACAAGGTCTCGACTCGAAATCATAAGGGTTCTCAAAACTTTACAACTCGAGACAATGGTTTCGACTCGAGATCACTGAGGTTTCGACTAAGGGTTTTAAATCTTTACACCTCGAGACCATAAGGTTGTGACTCGAGACCATAAGGCTACAACTCGAGACCAAGGTTACGAATCGAGACCTCATAAGTGACTCGAGATCTCATAACTCAGTCGAGACCTGACTCGAGACCCTCTCACTCGATCCGCGCTAACAGGTGGTTTGCTATTAAATACTTGGTTTTGTAAACACTTAATTACCTAATCAGAATCAGATAACTTTTTTACAAAACCAAAATAGCTTAACTTGAATGAGCTTCTGATGTATCATTTCTGGCCAAAGCTGATTTAATACATCTATTTATTGTTCAAGTATTATAAAAGCTATGTTGAGTATGCATTACAAACGTGAAATGTCTTAATTTCTGACCAAAGCTGATTTAATTCATTTATGTCTAGCATACTTGACAAGTGCATAACTAAAGTGATTGTCTCATTTCTGGCTAAAGCTGATTTGTCACGATTACTTTGCACACATACTTAAATAATTACACTTCTGGCCAAAGCTGATTTGTCTTCGTTTAAGTAGAATTTTAACTAAGTCTATTATTTTGATGTTAGTAATAGACAATATCACAGCTTCATAATTAAAATGGTCATTATTTATGTCTGCCTTAGTATAATATACCCTTAGATCACATTAGTACTTCTTTCTTAGTATCATAACTTGCTCATCTTATTTCCACTATCAGCACCCAATTGCGGGATTCCATCTTTGACTAGTGATAACTTTGTTGAATGGAAGGATGCCCTCATGCTTACACTTGGATTGCTAGATTTCGATTATGCTTTAAGAGAGAATAAGCCAGCAGACCTTACCCCTCAAAGTACTGCTGCTGAGCAGATGGTTCATGAAAAATGGACTAGGTGTAACCGCATGTCTCTCATGTTCATGAAGCAATCCATACACAATGCAATTAGAAGAGCTATTCCTGATTCTGAGGATGCTAAAACCTACCTGGGTTCTGTGGAGGCACAATTCAAAGGAACATCAAAAGCACACGCTAGCACTCTTATCCTCAAGCTGGTGACGACTAAGTATGATGGGAAGAGCGGCATTCGCGAGCACATCATGATGATGCATGACATGGCCAATAAGCTGAAAGGGCTAGAGATGGAAATCAGTGATGGTTTTGTTGTTCACTTCATCATCACTTCGCTTCCTTCGTCCTATGAAGCATTCAAGATCAATTACAACACTCAGAAGGATAAATGGACGATGAGTGAGCTGGTCGCTATGTGCGTACAGGAGGAAGAGCGTATGAAGATGGATCGCACTACTGATGTTGCTAACTTCACTACCTCCAACTCTAAGAAGAGGAAGAACAATTATCAAAGAAAGGATGCTTCCAAGATCTAAAAGCCAAATCCTAATACAAGTACGCCTTCCAGCTCTAAGAGCTCATTAGGCAAACCCTACTGCAAGTTCTGTAAGAAAACAGGACATAAGCAAAAGGAATGCCCTGACTTCAAGGAGTGGCTGGCTAAGAAAGGTAACGATTTTTTCATGATACTTGAGTCCTTTAATTTAAATGTTCCTGCTAATTCTTGGTAGTTTAATTCTGGTTCTATGGTTCATGTAACCAACTCTACCCAGGGATTCCTTTCAATCCGGAAGCTGGGAAGAAACCAAAGAACACTTAAAGTTGGGAATGATCGGGAATTAGAAGTGAAGGCCATAGGAACATTGCAATTATTTTTGAAAACTGGTTTATGTATTAAACTTTATGATACCTTATATGTTCCTGAGGTAACTCGGAACCTTGTATCAGGACCAAAGTTAGACATGGACGGTTTTGTTGTTTCCCATGGTCATCGCAAACTCTCTATTCTCTGTGATTCTGTTGTTTATGGTACTAGCATTCTGGATGGTGGTCTCTATAGATTAGAACTAGATGATAATTTTTCCAAATCTTTGTTGTCATATAATATTAATGAATCACTCACAAAGATGAAACAAAATCGAGACTTAGAGACTTCATCTATGTTATGGCATCAACGTTTAGGGCATATCTCAAGAGAACGATTAAATCATCTCGTAAAGGATGAAGTCTTACCTCCTCTCGATTTCACTGATTTTTGAACATGTGTCAAATGTCTAAAAGGCAAAATGACATTAGCGAATAAGAAAGGTGCCATTAGGAGCTCTAATCCATTAGAACTCATTCATACTGACATTAGTGGTCCCTACCAAATCGCTGGCATAACAGGACATACTTCATTTATCACTTTCATTGATGATTATTCTCGTTACATGTACTTGTATCTTATTAAGGAAAAATCTGAATCTCTTACAACTTTTAAAGATTATAAAGCTGAAGTTGAAAAGCAATTAGATTGTCAGATTAAAGTTGTGAGATCAGATAGAGGCGGTGGATATTATGGAAGACATACTGATGTGGGTCAAGTTCCTGGTCCATTTTATGAGTTTTGTAAGGGCCAGGGGATTGTGAACCAATACACCATACCTGGTACACCTCAGCAGAATGGTGGCGCTGAACAAAGAAATCGCACCCTTATGAACATAGTGTGTAGTATGTTAGCCAACACTAATTTACCATTATTCCTTTGGACTAAAGCGTTAAAAGCAACTGTTCATATACTCAATAGAGTTCCTTCTAAGTCTGTCCCTAAAACTCCTTATGAACTTTGGACAGGAAGGAAACCGAGTCTTAAATATATGAAAGTATGGGGCTGCATTGCTGAAGAAAAACTCTATAATCCTTTCCTAAGGAAACTTGACCCTAAAACAGTTACCTGTTTCTTTATCGGGTATCCTGATCATTCGAAGGGTTATCGTTTCTATTGTCCTTCCCATGTCACCTGTATTGTTGAAACCAAGCGTGCTGCGTTCCTGGAGGATTTCAAGGTCAGTGGGAGCAGTACCAACCCTTACGAAGAATTGCAAAAAGTACAAGACGCGGGGGGGGGGGGGGGGAGACTCGTCGGTTACCATTACTCCGTTTACTCCTCTTGTACCCAATGCAACAACTGTACCTGAAGCTACTGCACAAATTTCATCTCCACAATCAGAACCCATTATACCTCATAACGAAGGCACATCAAACACTCAAAACCAAGACAACGCTGAACCTGATAATCAACTCAGGAGGTCATCTAGGCAAAGACGGCCTACTAATTGGGATGATTATATTACCTACCTGACTGAAATGGATGCTGGAAAGCTCAATGATCCTACCACTTATAATGAAGCCATTAGCAGCGATCAGTCTTCTGAATGGAACAAAGAAATGATTGATGAGCTTGAATCTATGAAGAAAAATGACGTTTGGGATTTGGTCGAATTACCCAACGGTGTTAAACCTGTAGGATGTAAATGGGTGTTCAAAACAAAACTGGATCCGAATGGGAACGTTGAACGCTATAAAGCGAGATTGGTTGCAAAGGGCTACACTCAGAAAGAGGGAATTGATTATCAAAAGACATTTTCACTTGTCTCTCGTAAAGATTCATTAAGGATCGTTATGGCCCTAGTAGCTCATTTTCATTTGGAGCTGCATCAGATGGACATCAAAACTGCTTTCCTTAACGGAGACTTGGACGAAGATGTTTACATGAAACAACCTGAAGGCTTTAAACCTGAAGGTCAGGAGCATCTAGTCTGTAAGTTGAAGAAATCCATTTATGGGTTAAAACAAGCATCAAGTCAATGATACCTCAAGTTTGATGAAGTCATGAAGAGACAAGGTTTTATGAAGAATCAAGTAGATCAATGCACCTACCTCAAGATGAGTGGGGAGTAACTTTACTATACTTGTCCTTTACGTAGATGATATTCTATTGGCAAGTAATAGTTTAGACATGTTGCATGAGTCGAAGCGGTTACTCTCGCATAACTTCGACATGAAGGATCTCGGAGATGCTTCTTACGTCATTGGCATCGAAATTCACCAAGATAGACATAAAGGGATCTTAGGATTGTCTCAGAAGACTTACATAGATCGTGTCCTTAAACGTTACAACATGCAACAGTGCAAACCCTCAGTCGCTCTAGTAGTTAAGGGATATGTTTTCGGTTCATTCCGGTATCCGACAACAGAGGTTGAAAAGGAGCAAATGAGCCAGATACCTTACGCGTCAGTAGTCGGGAGCCTGATGTATGCTCAAGTCTGTACTCGCCCAGATAACGCTTATATTGCTGGAATTCTAGGCCGTTATCAGACTAATCCTGGCCTAGATCACTGGAAAGCAGCTAAGAAGGTCCTTATATTTCTGCAAGGTATAAACTGAATTATAGAAGAAGTGATCATTTAGAAGTGGTAGGTTATTCTGATTCTGACTTTGCCAAATGCAAAGATGACAAGAAATCCACTTCAGGCTACATCTTTATGTTAGCAGGCGGACCTATCTCATGGAAGAGTCATAAACAACAGTTAACTACAACTTCCACAATGATGGCAGAATACATTGTTGTTTACAACGCAACCTGTCATGGAATGTTGCTTAGAAATCTGATCACTGGACTCAAAATCGTTAATTCCATTTCTAGACCATTGAAGCTTTACTGTGATAACTCAGCTGGCGTTAGTTTCTCGAACAGTAACAGTTCGACTGGAGCTGGTTTATATCTCGATACAAAATATTTGTTCGTACGTGAACGAGTTGAGGAAAATAATCTTTGTATTGAGTATATTAGTACTTGAAGGGGTAAGGTCCCAAAAACCTTACTTCAAGTACTTGGGACCATACCACAACCTCATTCCTCTAACCCTCTTTAGGCCTTGCGCGGCCGTGCACTGGTCCCACAAAGAGAACTCAGAAGGAAAACAACATCTTACACCTACGTGCCAAAAGGAAACTAGCAATCCTTGCGCCAGTCTTCATAACAGGTAAGGATAAAAATCCTAATAAGCGTTCCTGCATAAACAATATCCAGACTTGGATATTATTTACTATACTGATACCATACCATAAGGAGACTCACAGGATTACAGCTGTAACCTTCTAGAAGGCTCCATCGTGCACCACCCAGACGGTTATAATCGTCTGGCAACGTGGCATCATCCCACACTCCCTTGAAGTCACGATGATGGCACGGAATTGAAGAGAGGTTTTTCACTTGTCCATTTTCCACGTGGCAATAACCCAACCGTTGATCAAGATCGCGATCCGTGTGCTCTCACACTCGTTAGAAATTAATGGAGAGAAAAATAACCGCTCACGGAAGAAGCACTTTCCGTCAATATTTCACCAACAGGTTTTCCCACCCAAACTTCGGTTATAAATAGAAGGATAATTCAGGTATAACCTTCAAGTTACATTCACTTCACTTTCACTACTACTTCTTCTTCATAAACCTGTACTTATTCTCACGCCGGAGGGTGGTCGGAGAGAACCCCCATTCTCCCCGTGGCGAGTCTAACGGTGGTTGTTTTGCAGTTATTGTGAGAAGAAGGAGACTGTTACCCACGAACCGAACGAGGAGAGATCAACCCTTTTATGCAGATTCAAACCCCCTGGTTCAGTTGATTCCGGTCAATTAAACCAGTGTTTCTTCATTGGCGCCCACCGATTTCTCAGTTTCACTCATTTCTTCTCGTTTCGATTCATTTTTTCTTCATTCTCTGTTTCATATGGCAAAGAATCCATCATTTCACCCATCAGGACCTCGATCTGAAATCAAGGGTTCTGCAACCCGAGATATCCAAATCGACGGAATCATGGGCAACGAAGGAAGCAACAAAAGTCATCTGAAAGAAAACGGCCCCCTGGCACAAATAGGAGTCCGTAACCGTCCAGATCTACTCCTGGAGAAAACTCCAGAATATTGGTTCACCAGGTTCCAGATCACCATGAACCAAATTTTTACACGAAATGTCAGATCCGAGTTGTTAAACAACAGATCTGATATTCAAGAAGGAAGTAAGGGAAAATTCGACACTACAATAAGCTTGTCAGTGGGACATCCAATCCAATAGTCACAAAGAGATGGTATGAGAAACAGAAGATACCAATCACCAGAAAGCCAACCCAAAGTAGATAAATATGGTACAAGGAGGCCCCTCATGAAGAACGAACAAACGGAGACATAATCAGCATTGGCGAGAACAACAAGTTGTATTCCCTGTCATCCCCGGAGGACCTCAGGAAGAACATCCAGTAATTATCACAGGTATCTTCGGTCATTACCGAACCGACTATATGTTCATAGATCCAGGAAGTTCAATGGATATAATCTATGAACAATGTTTTAAGTAACTGGACCCAGAGGATAAAGCACGCCTAAAACAGGTTGATTTCCCTCTCACCGGTTTCTGCAACAAAGCTGTTTTTCCGCTGGGTCAAATCGCTTTTCCTGTGACTCTCTCAGACGGTGAGCATTCACGTACTGTCATAGTGAATTTCATGGTTATGCCTGCAACGTCACGTCACGACGTACTACTTGGGAGACGTTCTCAGAGAGAATTCAGCATGATCACTTCTATACCACATGCTGCTTGCGGCTTCCCAACGGAAACCGGAGTAGTAATTTTATATTCCAGCAAGGAAGTTATGTATGTCGATGACGAACCACCTGCAAAAGTTGCTAAACCCTCAACATCAAATGAACCAGAAAAATGGGTTCTCAACGAAAAATATCCGGAACAGACCATTTTATTGAGGCACGTCGTTTCTCCGACAATCCAGATGCAGCTGAAGGAATTACTTTTCAACAACATGGATATCTTCGCCTGGTCTCCAGCGGACATGACTGGAGTACCACGAGACGTAGCGCAACATTGTTTAAACGTCCGACCCTCAGTGGAACCCGTTGCGCAAGGAAGGCATAGTCTCAGTGCAGAAAAGGCAGAAGCGATGAACGAGCAAGTAACAGAATTACTTAACGCTGGGATCCTGCGTGAAGTACAGTACCAAACCTGGGTTGCCAACCCAGTAATGGTTCAAAAACACAGCAGCGGATGGCGCATGTGCGTTGACTTCAAAGACCTTAACAAAGCTTGCCCGAAAGATTGCTATGCGCTTCCGGAAATAGACAAGAAAGTCGATTCTCTAGCATCTTTCCGTTGGAAGTGTTTTCTAGACTGTTACAAAGGCTACCATCAGGTACAGATGAAGGAGGAAGATGAAGACAAAACGGCCTTCCGTACAGACAAGGCATCTTCTGCTATACGAAAATGCCTTTTGGTCTACGCAACGCCGGGGCTACTTACCAGCGCTTGATGGATAGAGTTTCCGGGGAAGACATTGGGAAAACAGTCGAAGTTTACATGGATAACCTCGTCATCATGAGCAAAGAAGAAGAGACCATGCTCGCAAACATTCAGCGCACGTTCGATTCTTTGCGCAGTGTCAATTTGAAGTTAAACCCAACGAAATGCTCCTTCGGGATGGAGGAAGGCAAGTTTCTAGGGTTCATAGTCACCAGAGATGGCTTTAAGGTCAACCCGGAGAAGGTATAAGCAATTCAATCAATGCTGTCGCCAGCAACAGTTAAGGAAATGCAACGTCTCGCAGGGCGATTAGCAGCACTAAACAGATTCTTAGCAAACCACGCCGCAAAATCTTATCCGTTCATTAGCACGTAGCGCAATTGCGCCAAAAAGAGCCATTTCCAATGGACGCCAGAAGCGGAGACAGCCTTTTGTCGCAACCCCCGCCCCCTACCTGTCCCGGGAACGCGCGGCCGCGAACTCAGTAGTTGGTGGTATTGGTATTTATTAATTTGGCATCGGAAATTACATCAGGACCGTAGTTAGGAAATATTTTATCAGAGTAAAACACCACATTTTATATAAATAATCATAATGGGATGAAACCCAAGTTTTTATTACAAACTGATTGGTAGGGATAAATCCCATTTTATTTAAATAAAACACCTTCTTTGTTTAGGTAACTTTTATAGCCACTTTTCCAAGCCTTCAGTGCTGTCCAGCTGGCTTCTAATTGGCTTTCACATTGTGTTACCTGAAACGCGTTTTAAAAACATTTGTCAGTGGGAAATACTGGTGAGTGAATCCCAGTTTAATCAGGAAACATTAATTTAATTTAATTTAAACAGTATTGAGGGCAATTACAATGTTTATATCTACCCAATTACTCATTCAGTACTGTCAATCCTGACTGGTGGCTCATACTACACATTGGCTAACTCTTCGTCCAATGGTAACGTGTTCCACATTTTGTATACAAAACCCCAACATACCGGCAGTAATCGTAGAATTACAAAGACCTAATCACTGCTAAATTGCATTGTAAAATGGTTAAGGTTTTGTAAAAGCTGTTTACAAAAAGGAGATTACTCACATTGCTGTCTTAGATTTTCGGTAAGAGTTTCCTGGTGGCAATCTATAATTTACATAAATGTACATGTCACACCCCTTTCTAAGGCGGAGGCACGAGGTGTGATCATGAAAGGTTTTCATTGCATACGATTGGTAAACATACTACATGCTCATGAAAAATAACTCCAAATGCCAAACATTACATAACTGAAAACGTAGATTAAGTGTTTACATCACAAGACAGCATATTGTCTGAAAAGTTTACAACTTTATTCAATGATAAACATAAACAACATCCAAGAGCAAGAGTAAGACCGCGCGCACATCCACTTTAGTTACCTGAAATACATGTGAGTTTTTGGAAAATCGTCAACATAATGTTGGTGTGAATTCATGCAATTTTTGTATTGAACGTTTGTATACTTTGTATGAAAACATGGTATGTAATTTGTATAACTCAAGTATTCCTGTATGTATCACGACATAGGAAGCATCCAAACCATAGGCATTTTTCTAGTTGTCGATTCATGACGGAGACACAAAAGCACTACTTGGTACTAGTTATCACCAAGTGTGTGGCTGCCCGAAAACCCATTAGATCTAACCTTTTGTTCTGCGGTCTTAGTATGTACACGATTAATGGTGCTTCCGGTACCCTATTCGTGACACTATTTCTAGTATCATTCCTCATTTCTTGTATCATTCCTCATTTCTTGTATCCATCATACCATAACACAGGTATTTTCCCCAAGTTTAAAAAGTATGTAAAAGTTTAAAAGTGGGGACATAATCTCACTTTTCTGTAAACATTTAGTAACATGTACTTCACCCCCGAAGTTATAAAACTGAAAACAGTTAAAAGAAAAGGGGGAGCATGAACTCACAACTTTGCGTTTCTTGCGCCGAAAACTTCACCGGGTTTGCTTATATAGCATCGTGACCAATACGTGTTTTATTAACGTTAGTCACTAGACTTGTATCGCACAAGTACAAGTCACCATCTTTTATGTATGTATTCTTGTGTTAAAAATAATTTATATTTTTAACTATGTATCTTATTTATATCATTTTCTCAAAAATAAATATAAGTTTCTTGTATTCTTCACCCGATTTATGTATTTTGTCCAAAAACTTCATTTCATGTTCATAACTTATCCAAGTTATGTAATTTATCAAGTAATATATTTTCATAAATATATTTTCTTGTATTTGTCTAAGCATGTTGTATGTGTATTTTGTATTTTTACTTCTTAGGAGTATTTAGTGTATTTTCAAGTCTTAACACATTATTCCATATAATACATACTACATACACTTAGCATAAAATTTGGTGTTCAATAAATATATATATTTTCCTCAAAAATATACATACTTAATATCAATTTTTATCTTGAAGAAATCATCATTTCTTAACTTGAAGTGTACATAAAAATTAGGGAAAACCTTGGTAAATATTTTTGGGTACATTTTTAGGGAATAAGTTTCACCAAAACTTATATTTTCTAAGGGTCAAAATTTATAGAAATTTTGACAGAGTTTCCCCTAAAAATCGAGGTTTCCCATGTTTTCAAAATATGTGTTTATTTTCTTTTAAAATCATCACAACAATCATCAACTCATTCAACACTTACCGAGTGTCAAAATCAAGTATATTACACTATATCATGAACTTGAAGTTTTTGTAAAAACTTGTAGTCACTTACCATGTTATTTAGTAGGTTTAGTTATCCTTATAAATGTAACGATTCTCATTAAAAATTACTATTTCTTATTTTATTATGTCCAATAGGAAACCCTAATTGAGACCCCCCAAGTAATATTGCATGGCCCCTAAAATTTTCAGAACAATTGGAATTAGGATCAGGGCCCCTAAAACTCAGGGGGGGTATTCCCTAATTGGTATTATCTTCACAGTTTGTTGTAAAACGCGAATTTCTACAAACCAACGACTCACCCAAACTACTGAGACACGAGGCAACCCTATGCTAGAGGGGGTGCCCTCGCGCCACGCGACAGGCCCTCGCGCCACGCGAGGGAGTCGTTTTTCCAGTATAAATAGAGGGGTGTAGCACTTGAAGTTTGGCGTTGATTCGACGTAAAAACTCGTTTCCTACACTGAGATATAGTTTGTTTACTTCAAAACACACACAAAGCACGAAATTCTGCCACGATAACAGGGTAATAACTCGATCACTGCTACGATTCAATGTCCGATCGATTGAAACTAATCCGATGGATGTTTAAGTGCTGCCCAAACTCGGGCTATACTTTGTCATTCGTTGTGAATCCGATGGATGTTTAAGTGCTGCCCAAACTTGGGCCATACTTTGTCATTCGTTGTGAATCCGATGGATGTTTAAGTGCTGCACTTTGTCATTCGTTGTGAGGGTTTTGATTTCGTGAGCTTATTGTAAATGTTGTATTAAGTTACTAACCTAGTTTCGTGTGCATTGTTATTTATCTAGGTTAATCAGGCTAAAATCAGTAGGCTAAACTTTGCCCGTTTAAATCTGCAATGTGAGTTATTCTCTTTTTATCAAATTGCTTTCCAAAAACCCTATTTATTTCAAGGTTATAATTACAGGGATTAAGTCTTTGTAATCTTCAATTACTGCCGATATGTGGGGTTTTGTATACATTACTTTATTCCCGTCACCATTGGACAACGGGTTAGCCAATGGATGATCTGACCATAGTCACAGAAACAAGTCGAGTGACAAATACCGATTTGGGGTAATTGGTAGATAGAAACAATGCAATCACCCTTAATACTGTATATTATAACAAGGTGTCGTTTTGTGCAACTTGAATGACTCGCCAGTATTTTCCTACTGATAAAACCTTTTTAAAACATGTTTCAGGTGATCTGCTGTGATCCAGGAAAAAGTGCCGTGTAGCACTACAAGCTTGAGGAAGTGGCTCAATAAAATAAAGAAACATGTTTTTTGTAAAAAAAAGGGATTTCCGCGAGAAATCACCTTTATTGTAAATTATGGGTGTAATTCCCAATTTGGGAAATAAATAAATTGGGCATTTTCAAGTTTGAAAAAGATCCTGTTAAAATTCCGCTGCCAACATAATAACTACCACGGATTTCTGTCCCGCGGCTCCTAGACTGGGTAAAACCGGGACGGGGGCCGTGACAGAAAAAGGTGGTATCAGAGCCACTGATTTAAGCCAATTAAGTATCTAGAAATACTTAATTTTTCTGATTTCCATTCTGTGATTATGTGAAAATTTAATTTACAAAATTGTAACTTAGAATTTTGTATGTTTCTTCATATATGCTAACAGCATGAATGAATTGTCTGAAGCTCTTCAGAATATCACTATTCATTCTGCTGACATGGAAGTTTCTAGAGACTTTTTCGATTATCTGGCCGACACTGAAGAACCTATGGAGTTCCAGGCTCAAGCCCAGGAGAAACCCAAACCGAAAAAGAGAAGAAGATTAGTAGGCTGGAGGCGTGTGCGTAGGAAGAAACCAGCAATACGGAAAGTTATAAAGACTGAGGATTCAAAGGATAAAGGCAAAGGAATAGAGATCGGAGAGAGTTCCGGGCCAGCCCATGAAATGCATCATGGGAGGAGCTGGATCGTAAACTGGCACTTAGTGACCTCATCGGACCTGCCGATGAAAACCACTTCAATTACACAGCTGAAACACAACTTCCAGTTAATCTGGAACCTGCTATTCCAGATCCTATTACCCACCCTCGACCTCTACCAGAAGAGCTAGAAGAATGGTGGACAACTGACTGGCAATTCCAGAATCTCTTGAATAACCCTAATACATTTTTCCCTCAGTTTGACCCTGAGCCTCCAATACACTCACCAATGAGTACTGAGAACTTGGCTGAACTTCGCCACTATGGCGAGGAGCTGGTGGACGCAGGAAATAGAATCCGAGATGTGGGGGAGAGGATACCCTAGAAGTACGACGAGAGGGAACGTCGTTTCTGAGATGCCAGCTGACGGGGATGGTGTGACTGTGTGGTTGTGGTTGTATAACAACAAAATAATAATAGTAGTAATAAAAATATAATCCTGTGAAATAACTTAAAAATAAAACTCTTGTAAGATAACTAGTGTGTACGGACGCATAGTAATATATAAAATATGGAAGTCGAAAAATCGACAATTTTGGCTATACGTGTTGACATGATTACGTGCAATTATTTATTTGTACGATTGTTTATTATGCTTGGTTGTTATTCATTTGGTGCTAATAAGTTATATATATTAATTACCAGATGGAACACGCTGGTAATGAACCAGTTAACGAGGGTAACCAATCCGATCAAAACAATAAGGACCACTTTCTTAACCGACAAGATATAGAAAACATCGTTGCCCAGGGAATAGCAAATGCTATTCCAGCAATCATTGCTGCTGCCCGAAATCCAGTTGAACCTCAACCAATTATTCCTAGCAAGTGTACTCATGAAGACAACTTCAGTAATAGTGTAAATGGAGGAGGCAACAGTAATAATAATGATAATGATGTAATGCAGGCCCCATTTTTTAAAAGAATGAAAACTGCAACGCCTGGTTGCACTTACAAGAAATTTCTTGCCTATAAACTTGTTGAATTCGCATGCAATGAAGGGGCGACTGCTGCACTGCGTTGGTTGGAGAAAACCGAGGCAGTAATTAAAATAAGTAAATGTGCCGAGGAAGACAAGGTCATGTATGCGTCGCATCTTTTTAAAGAAGGGGCGCTAGAATGGTGGAATACGGTACTACAAGCCAAAGGAAGCAATATGGCCTATGCCATGAATTGGGAAGAATTTAAGCGTCTGGTAGAAAGAAAATTCTGCCCAGAATATGAAAAAGAACAAATGGCGAACAAATTTCTGAACCACCAGATGGTGGATGTTGATTGTCGAGGGTATACTTCGAAGTTTTTCGAATATGCTCGAATTGTGTCTACCCTGGCTTCGCCAGAACCGGTACTTATTTCTCGCTATATTTGGGGTTTAATTACCAAGATCCGTGATATTGTCAATGTGACAACTTGTAAATTCAAGAGCCTTTCTGTATGTTGATTTCTTTTCATAAATGGTGTTTGACGAAATTCGTGTGTATATCATTTGATCAATTTAAATGCTTGGTTGTAAGTAAATGATATGTGTATGTGTGTATATGTCGAGTTTGTGTGTTATGTTAATGATATGTGTATTTGTGTTATGTCGAGTTTGGTCGTACGTGACCCCGAGTCGCACACCATTTCACCGACCGTACATCCTTTTGAACATGTGTTTTGGTAGGCCCAAAGTCTCTAAACCCAAATCGAGCCCAAGCCCATTACCCCTTTCTTATGCGTGTATGCATATAAGGGGGGGGGGAGTCGCATATGTCCCTTTTCAATCAATGGCAAACCCTAGCTTCTCCCAAACCGTTGATGGCGATGATTCTGGTCGAAGCGTCACCCTCCTTGATCGAACCCTTCCTTTTGATATCTCGGTTAGTGCAATTAACTTTGGTTTGATTCTTTTAATTGTTCTAGTTACGTATAGCATGTTTGAGTGCAAATGATTGAACGAGGATTTATGTATAGCATGATACGCACTTAGGGTTTCTGCATGATAGAATAGGATTTGGATAAGTTATTTATAATGATTAAACTGTAGCATGATCTGAACAAATACATGATAGTGATCGATGGTATGTATGATGTGATGTTCTTGGATAGGTTGCATGATCAGGAATGATAAGCATGCATTGAATTAAGTCATGTGTAGATCGGATTTCGAGTAAGATGTTGATTAATGATGAGAAACTGCTACGAATGTTACCACTAAATCCAAATGGAACTGTTGAACTGTTATTATAAATCAAAGGTTATAGTGGGCCGCACATGATAACTATATTATATCCGCACATGGTTGCTTTTATAATAAGATTGTATGTGAAAGTTGGTTTGCATGTGATACTATAGCAAAGGTTGTCAGGCCATTTACTCTAGTGGCCCAATCAAATAAAAGGTTCAACTGCATTTTATAACCTATAGTTGTGTGGTCCAATAGTAGTTTAGATTCATTAAATAAAAGTAGGCCATTTACTAAATTGATTTGATCAATCAAATCAGATTACATGCATCATCATGTGAAAGAATTGGAAAATGTGATCAGCCATGTGGTTACAAGGGATTCGGCCCAATCACAAATTAGAGGGATCATTAGATGTCTTGATAATGTTTGAATAATAGGGCTTGATTAGTGAGTTCTAACAATGACTTTATGGCATGAATGAGATCTATGTTATTGTTCGCTGAGGTGTTATTGGCTTACATTTAGGAATTGGTGATATGTAATGGACTATGTAATATGTGATTTAATTTACAAATCATCTACTGGCCAATTTTATGTTAATTGTATTTCAAGAATCAAATCACAAGTGGATCATAAACGATTGTGTATCATTGGACTAATTTCACTAGTTGGGCCAGGAAAATAATTAGATAGCACTAATGAAGTGTGTTGGCCATTTGGGCCGCACACCATGTATTGGTGTTTGGCCCACACAACTAAAACCATTTCTGTTTGGGGCCGGGTGTAGCATTGGGCCGCATGAAATTGGTTAGCCGACATGAACTTGAGGAAACCATGGACCACAATAAATTTTGAATGCATGATTATGTGAATAAATGATGTAAGGGTGTGGTCTTGAAACTGATAGTTAACATGATTTATGTGATAATATGTGAAATACATGGGTGCAACTTGTCTGATATGAGTAAGAAATATGCGACCTAAGACTGTGTAAAACTGATTGTTATCGGTAATTTTTTTAGGGCGTGATTGTTCAACTGATAAACAGGATAGTTAATCTTACTGAGCAAACCAAAGGTGAGTTCACTACATTCGAGCATGCGTCCCAGTGGTTGGGGACAGTCAGTGGTCTGGGTAATAACGGGTATATTGGTTAATATTCTCACCTATCATTTTTGTAAGTCCCTTATTATGTTACCTGGAGGGTAACGGGTATTAGTTGGTAGCGCTACTTAGGTTTGGCACCCTCACACCGCTCCTAGATAGGACGGATGTGAACTAATGACCCAGTCGGGGCCCAGTACTAGATAGGAGTACGTGGGAAGGGCAGTCATGTATTTCAGGAGCCGTCTTGTTCGGAATTGAGATATTAACAATATTACTTGCATGTGTCAGTGAACTGTTTTACATACAACTGGTAACAAACGTTTTCTAAAACTGTGAACTCGCCAGCTTTGTCTGATACACTTGTTACATGCTCGCAGGTCGTTAGGTACTTGGGAACAGGAACTTGCTGGCTGGAGGGCGTGAGTGGTCATGGTTGCATTGATGGGTTTATTTATCAAACATTTAATTACTATGGTTGTTTAGAAAGTATTTACATTATGTTACGTTAACGCTTCCGCTGAACTTGATGGTTTTTGAATTACTTATGTTTGGATTTTATTATTATTAAATGATGAAACTTTATCTTAAACTTATGGATTCAATGTAATTGGTGGCTCATTACTAGTGGTCACACGCCTAACAGGGACACTCCCTAGGTGGTAATTTGAGGGTGTGACAGTTTGGTATCAGAGCCACTGGTTATAGTGAACTTGGTTTTAAAATGTTTTATAAAACCAGACTATAACTGAACTGATCCGACATCGACCATGACACTCAGCTTCAGATTGCAAGGTTCGTGTTTCTCAGTTGTTGCAAACATTACATGACTAGTACACATTTGTTTATGACGTAACATATGAACACACACTTGTCACTATAGCATGATGGCATGGATTGCTTGCTTACTTTATGATGCATGGATAGTATGTCTTAGTCCTTGGAATTTTGTGATCTTGTTACGTTGACAACCTCCGTTGGACATCTGAGTTTGAGGAACCATTTGACATGAGTTGGGAGGAGCTGAGATGAGCACGCAAATCACAATATTATTGTGGGTGCACACATAATAATAATGTGGGGTGCATGCGAGTCCCAGTGAGCCTTAACAAGTGAAAAAGGGGTTCTGTTCTGTTATCTGATCAGTGAGAAACATAACAAACCTATAGGGGTCATAGCAGTGATTGTCCCCTACTTGAACGTGATCTTTTCACTCCTCTCTGAATTCTTACGAATCTCGATGCTATCGAGTATCACCTGAACACCCATTTGAACGCCTAGCGAACTGTGTAGAATGTTAGGTGCTTGTACGAACGTCCCTGAGTTGGATGTTGCAGCGTCAATGATTGGTCTATACCTCTCTCACTCCTCTTAGTTTGCTGGAATTCAATGTATTGATGTCTTAGATACCGAAGTGTGATCACTTCTGCAACACTCTCGCAACATATTGTGTATTACTCAAACAACTTGCAATATCGATGGACAAGAGGATGAGCGTAGTACTTTACCGACCTCAGTATTTGGACGACCCCGATTACCAACAACGAACACCAGCGAAATGACTTCAATCGAATCCGTAACCCGAGTCAGCGATTTATGGGGGTCAACTCTTACGAATTAATCGGGACATAAACGATGGGAATTGACCATGGTGTGGAATGTGTAACTGCTAGCACAATGGGTAGCGCCATAGGACGTGGCACAGAATGTGAAAAGATGGACCCTGTTGGTGAAAGATCGCAGGGCTCCATTTCAAGCAAAGATGTTAAAGGCAGCAGTCACGGCAACATCAAAGTATTCGTAATCATAGCTTATAGTATGGAAATGAAGATGCCTATGACATGGATTAGCCGTTGTTAGATCAAGACGACAATAACCAAGGGAACGACGGCAACACTAGAGCCGTGTAACGAAAACAACAACACTGGGAATAATGCTCATGGAAGGGCATTTAGGATTGGCGTGGACGACGCCAGGATTTTAGCAACGTGGTAGCTAGTATGAGTAGCTAATCGCTTCGTCTCTGTTCTGTTTAACCCTGATGCTCCTTGAATCTGAACCTGTTATGGGATCGGCTGATGGCAAGACAATTGAAATTGCATACGTTCGTTGGGAAGCAAACTCGACCTTGTGGGACAAGTGTTCGACATCGACCTTCTTTCGCGCAGATACACCCTGTGAGAAGAAAACCTTGCATACCCCTCTCCCTAGTGGAGAATCGTCATCCGTCCAAAGTACCAGAGTTGTGTAAAGGTTAGCATCAATTCTACAAAGAAACCCAGAAGTGTCTACGGGAGGATTACCCCACCATTGTTAGCAACCGCTACTGACGATAAGGCTAAGGAAGAGAGAATCGAGGATCCACCAATTGTTCGTGAATCTTCTCGGTGTGCTACCTGAGGAACTTTCAGGTTTACTTCCACAACTGTTAGTCGGAATCTCAGTTTGATCTCACACCGGTGACAGCTCAGATTACTCGCACTCTTACCTTCTTGCACCAGGAGGGTTGCAAGAGCTGTCTAATCAACTACAGGAACTGTTGAACAGGAGTTTGGTCAGACCTAGTTTTTTCGCTTTAGGGAGCCCCAGTGATATCCGTGAAGATAAGCCTTTTCGTATGTGTTCTGAATATCGAGAACTTAACAAGCTGACAGTCAAGAACCATTCGTCTCGACCAGGTATTGACAACCTGTTGACCAGTTGCGAGGGTTAAGCTCCTATTCGAAGATTGATTAACGAATGAACTATCATCAGAAAGAAATCTAAGGGAGAGTGTTCCTAGAACGGCATATCGAACGTAATGCAGCCATTGCGACTTTGTATACCATGGCCTTTGGGTTAATCAACACACCAACAGCTTTATGGATCACATGAATCGACCGTGTTATTGGATAACGTTTTGAATCATTTCCAGGAGAAAGGAACATCATGGGCGGCATTTGTATCTCATTTTAGAGCTTCTGAGGGAGGCGCCACTTCGCGCGAAGTCTTGTTGAATGTAACTCCTGGATTCGAGAGGCACATTTTTGGTCATGTAATCAACAAGGTGGGAATACACGTGGATCTCGCTAAGATCCATTTTGTTAGAAACTGATCGACACCAAAGATTCCTTCGGGAATACAACAATTCCTTGGTTTCGCTAGATACTATCACAGATTCATCGGGGGATTTTCGAAGATCGCGCAGCGTTAATCTCTTCAGCACAGCAGGGTGTTGTGTATTCGTGGGAGACAAAACAGGAGGATGTCTTTTTAGCTTTTGAAACCCAACTCTACAATGCACTGAGCATCATCTTTACCCGAGGGTATGGGTGATCTAGTGGTATACCATGATGATTTGAATCAGAATCCCAGTTACACACTGATGCGACACGAGAAGGTGATGGCTTATGTGGTGGATTAATAGGAAGAATTGTACGACTTACAACTTGGGGTGGAAGCCACGATCTCGGATTTGAGCTGGAGGCATTACTTGGACGGTACCAAATGCAATACTTAGACCGATCACAAGGGCCTCCCGTGTACCTTTGTTTTGGAGGAGCTAAACATGTAATAGCATCGCTGGAGGGAACTTTTGAATGATTACGACTGTGAAACCTGAACGTACACGAGCTTTGCAGCTCACTATCGACTCTAACTTACCTAATCATACTCACTCTGTTCAAACTGGAGAACTGAAGGAAGAGAATTTTCAAGTTAAACCCATGCGGGGCATGGAGAAGCAACCGTTGACAGGACGGACGATATTCGCTACCTCAAGGAACGAATGTGGGTCTCATTATACGGCAACTGTAGGGAACTCGTGTTGAGCAAAGCACACCGGCCTCGATATTTTAGTCGTCTGGGTTTTAATGAGAGATAGTAGAATCTATAAATCTTGTACTGGTGATCGGGCATGAAGGCCCACCTAGCTATGTATGTGAATGATGTTTGACTTGTGGGAAAGTCAAGGTGGAGTATCAACAACCAAAAACACCCATATAGTAATGAGAACAGACTGCCATGGATTCCGTCACTAGTCTACTTACAACTCGAAACGGAAACAATATCACCTGGGTGATCGTTGATGGACTCATGTTACCAGCACACTTTCTTGCAATCAAGGAAACTGACGAGTCTTCACAGCTGTGAATGCTCCTCTAAGAGAGGCAGCTTTTAGGCATGAGGTGCCAACTCATGTTACCTCTGATTTTGATCTATGCTTGATTTATGACAGGCAACACACAACACCCTTGGCATACGTCTAGACATGAGCATTGGACAAACGGTCAAAGTAAACGAACCATCCAGACCCTCAAGCATGTGTGTGATTGAATTTAGTAAGAATTGAAAGGACACTTACCCTTGGTTGAGTTCTACTCCAGCAGTTACCACTCTTGCATACTGACAGCTCTGTTTGAGGCATTGCATGGACGATAACACCAATCCTCTTGTGGATTAAGGTGGGTGGCAACCAAATTACAAGTCCAAGACTTATACTCGAAACTCATAGGAAGATTACTTAGATCGGAAAACGTTTGGCGGCAACGCGTGACTGCCAGGAAAGCTGATAAGCTCAGGAAACGCTGGAAGATCAATGTAGGTGGTCGTATCATGTAGAAGGTCTCACCCTGGGAGGGTGCGGTACGCTTTGGGAAGTGTGGCGAGCTTCATCGGGCAAACACTATCTTTGGATTGGAGGTCTAAATGTCATCGTAAACGTTACCGATTCTTTCCAGAATTCTGAAACCCTTGTTAGAATCTATCGAAGGCTTGGACCAGGAAACCAAGGTTAGTTAGCGTGGACGAATCCCAATCGCAAAATTTCGTAGGAACTCAAGACGTGGACTAGAGTTCACGTAGGAACGTGGTGATCAGACGAAGCTCAAGCACCCTAACATGTTTGACACTGTTGAATTGAATCCTGATGCAACTAATGAATTTCGGGACGAAATTCCCTTTCAAGTTGGGGATGATGTGACACCTGAGCAAAACCCGCAGCAACCTTGATCTTCTCACTTCATTCCCCTGTGCCCACTTATCAAATTTCGGGACGAAATTTCTTTCAAGTTGGGGATGATGTGACAACTTGTAAATTCAAGAGCCTTTCTGTATGTTGATTTCTTTTCATAAATGGTGTTTGACGAAATTCGTGTGTATATCATTTGATCAATTTAAATGCTTGGTTGTAAGTAAATGATATGTGTATGTGTGTATATGTCGAGTTTGTGTGTTATGTTAATGATATGTGTATTTGTGTTATGTCGAGTTTGGTCGTACGTGACCCCGAGTCGCACACCCTTTCACCGACCGTACATCCTTTTGAACATGTGTTTTGGTAGGCCCAAAGTCTCTAAACCCAAATCGAGCCCAAGCCCATTACCCCTTTCTGATGCGTGTATGCATATAAGGGGGGGAGAGTCGCATATGTCCCTTTTCAATCAATGGCAAACCCTAGCTTCTCCCAAACCGTTGATGGCGATGATTCCGGTCGAAGCGTCACCCTCCTTGATCGAACCCTTCCTTTTGATATCTCGGTTAGTGCAATTAACTTTGGTTTGATTCTTTTAATTGTTCTAGTTACGTATAGCATGTTTGAGTGCAAATGATTGAACGAGGATTTATGTATAGCATGATACGCACTTAGGGTTTCTGCATGATAGAATAGGATTTGGATAAGGTATTTATAATGATTAAACTGTAGCATGATCTGAACAAATACATGATAGTGATCGATGGTATGTATGATGTGATGTTCTTGGATAGGTTGCATGATCAGGAATGATAAGCATGCATTGAATTAAGTCATGTGTAGATCGGATTTCGAGTAAGATGTTGATTAATGATGAGAAACTGCTACGAATGTTACCACTAAATCCAAATGGAACCGTTGAACTGTTATTATAAATCAAAGGTTATAGTGGGCCGCACATGATAACTATATTATATCCGCACATGGTTGCTTTTATAATAAGATTGTATGTGAAAGTTGGTTTGCATGTGATACTATAGCAAAGGTTGTCAGGCCATTTACTCTAGTGGCCCAATCAAATAAAAGGTTCAACTGCATTTTATAACCTATAGTTGTGTGGTCCAATAGTAGTTTAGATTCATTAAATAAAAGTAGGCCATTTACTAAATTGATTTGATCAATCAAATCAGATTACATGCATCATCATGTGAAAGAATTGGAAAATGTGATCAGCCATGTGGTTACAAAGGGATTCGGCCCAATCACAAATTAGAGGGATCATTAGATGTCTTGATAATGTTTGAATAATAGGGCTTGATTAGTGAGTTCTAACAATGACTTTATGGCATGAATGAGATCTATGTTATTGTTCGCTGAGGTGTTATTGGCTTACATTTAGGAATTGGTGATTTGTAATGGACTATGTAATACGTGATTTAATTTACAAATCATCTACTGGCCAATTTTATGTTAAGTGTATTTCAAGAATCAAATCACAAGTGGATCATAAACGATTGTGTATCACTGGACTAATTTCACTAGTTGGGCCAGGAAAATAATTAGATAGCACTAATGAAGTGTGTTGGCCATTTGGGCCGCACACCATGTATTGGTGTTTGGCCCACACAACTAAAACCATTTCTGTTTGGGGCCGGGTGTAGCATTGGGCCGCATGAAATTGGTTAGCCGACATGAACTTGAGGAAACCATGGACCACAATAAATTTTGAATGCATGATTATGTGAATAAATGATGTAAGGGTGTGGTCTTGAAACTGATAGTTAACATGATTTATGTGATAATATGTGAAATACATGGGTGCAACTTGTCTGATATGAGTAAGAAATATGCGACCTAAGACTGTGTAAAACTGATTGTTATCGGTAATTTTTTTAGGGCGTGATTGTTCAACTGATAAACAGGATAGTTAATCTTACCGAGCAAACCAAAGGTGAGTTCACTACATTCGAGCATGCGTCCCAGTGGTTGGGGACAGTCAGTGGTCTAGGTAATAACGGGTATATTGGTTAATATTCTCACCTATCATTTTTGTAAGTCCCTTATTATGTTACCTGGAGGGTAACGGGTATTAGTTGGTAGCGCTACTTAGGTTTGGCACCCTCACACCGCTCCTAGATAGGACGGATGTGAACTAATGACCCAGTCGGGGCCCAGTACTAGATAGGAGTACGTGGGAAGGGCAGTCATGTATTTCAGGAGCCGTCTTGTTCGGAATTGAGATATTAACAATATTACTTGCATGTGTCAGTGAACTGTTTTACATACAACTGGTAACAAACGTTTTCTAAAACTGTGAACTCGCCAGCTTTGTCTGATACACTTGTTACATGCTCGCAGGTCGTTAGGTACTTGGGAACAGGAACTTGCTGGCTGGAGGGCGTGAGTGGTCATGGTTGCATTGATGGGTTTATTTATCAAACATTTAATTACTATGGTTGTTTAGAAAGTATTTACATTATGTTACGTTAACGCTTCCGCTGAACTTGATGGTTTTTGAATTACTTATGTTTGGATTTTATTATTATTAAATGATGAAACTTTATCTTAAACTTATGAATTCAATGTAATTGGTGGCTCATTACTAGTGGTCACACGCCTAACAGGGACACTCCCTAGGTGGTAATTTGAGGGTGTGACAGTCAAAGCTGCGAGACCCCGCACGATCGATGATGCGGTGGAACTAGCCAACACTTTGACTGACGGACTGATGCGTACGCGAGAAGAAAATAGGAAGAAGGAATTGGCTCAGAAAATTACGCAAGGATTTCGTGTGGGTAATAATAGCAACTTCAAAAGAAAGGGAACTGGGCAATCTTCTACTCCGCCGTTCTGCAGGAACTGTAAAAAGAAACATTTTGGAAAATGTAATGAACCCTGCAACTTCTGCAAAGCTATAGGACATCGTGAAGAAGATTGCAGAAGGAAAACAAAAATCTGCTACAACTGTGGAGAAGCTGGGCATTTTAGACCAGAATGCCCTAAATTAGTCAAACCAGCAGATAACAAGGCCAAACCTGCTGAAGGGACTAACAAGAAGAACGCAAGAGCCTTCCAATTGACTACGCAGGAAGCCAAACTGATTCCTGACGTAACAGCTGGTACGTTCTTAGTTCACAATGTTTATGCAAAAGTATTATTTGACTCTGGTGCAAACCAAAGTTTTATAAATACTTCATTCTGCCAAGCTCTTAAGCTACCCTTAACCAACCTTAGAGAAATTTTTACGGTAGAAACGGCAGATGGGAATTCTGTTAACATAGATAAAGTTTTGCAAGAAGGAAAGATAGAACTTTTAGGCCATAAATTTTCTGCAAACTTGTTACCTATGAATTTAGCTGGATTCGATGTTGTGTTAGGAATGGATTGGTTAGTGGCCAACCATGCTCGAATCCTTTGTGATAAGAATTCCATAGAAATTCATGCACCCACAGGAGAAGTAATTATGATTACAGGGGATAAGTCGCGTAAACCAATGAAGTTCATTTCGGAAATGAAAGTTGCTAGTTATGAACGAAAGCAAGGAATAGTGTATATGATTTCAGTAATCATTAGCACTAAGGGTAAGGAACTTAAGGAAATTCCTGTAGTATCAGAATACTCGGATGTATTCCCAGAAGAGTTACCAGGATTACCACCAGATAGGGAGGTAGAATTTAGAATTCATTTGATTCCTGGAACTACACCCGTAGCAAAGACACCTTACCGATTAGCACCCACTGAAATGTTAGAACTGAAAAAACAATTAGATGAATTGCTCAGTAAAGGATTCATACAACCTACTTCATCCCCTTGGGGAGCACCAGTGTTGTTTGTAAAGAAGAAGGATGCTTCGATGCGAATGTGTATCGATTAAAGGGAATTAAATAAGGTTACAATCAAGAATCGATACCCATTACCTTGGATTGATGATCTTTTCGATCAACTTCAGAGAGCTAGATATTTTTCTAAGATAGATTTACGCTCCGGATACCATCAGTTGAAAGTACAAGAAGAAGACATACCTAAAACTGCTTTCAGAACTAGGTATGGTCATTACGAGTTTACAGTCATGCCCTTTGGATTAACAAATGCTCCTGCAGCATTTATGGACATGATGAATAGAATCTGTAAACCATATTTGGATAAATTTGTAATTGTCTTTATCGACGATATACTTATTTATTCCAAAAGTCAAGAAGAACATTATGAGCACCTGCATGCACTCTTAACTTTGTTAAGAAAGGAAAAGTTTTACGCCAAATTCTCGAAGTGTGAATTTTGGCTACAGGAGGTGCAATTTTTAGGACACATGGTGAATCACGAAGGTATTCACGTAGATCCCTCCAAGATAGAAGCGATCACCAAATGGAAGGTCTCGCAATCAGCTACAGAAGTTAGAAGTTTTCTAGGCTTAGCTGGATATTATAGGCGCTTTATTAAGGATTTTTCTAAGATAGCTGTGCCATTAACTAAGCTAACATGTAAAACAGTTAAGTTTGAATGGGGACCTAAGCAAGAAGAGGCTTTTAGGATTTTAAAACAAAGGCTAACAAACACCCCAATTCTAGCCTTACCAGAAGGAACAAAAGATTTTGAAGTTTATTGTGATGCTTCTAAGCTAGGATTAGGATGTGTGCTAATGCAACGCAAGAAGGTAATTGCGTATGCTTCAAGGCAATTGAAAAAAATATGAAGAAAACTATACAACTCACGACTTAGAATTAGGATCGATATTTTTTGCCCTTAAGATTTGGAGGCACTATCTGTATGGCAGTAAGTTTACAGTCTATACAGATCATAAGAGTTTAAAATACATATTTGGGCAAAAAGAATTAAACATGAGGCAAAGAAGATGGATGGAAATTCTAAGTGACTATGACTGTGATATTCAATATCACGAAGGAAAGGCAAATGTAGTAGCAGATGCCTTAAGTCGTAAGTATCATGAAAAGCAAAAGCGAGTTCGTGCTCTTAGATTAAGTTTACAATTAGACTTAATGGAACAATTGAAAAACATTCAAGAAACAGCAATCAAGGATGATGCTGAAGGAATGAAAGGAAGAATAAAGGAATTAGAGCAAGGAGCTGATGGAATTTGGAGATTCCACAAAAGAAGGATTTTGGTACCTAAGCAAGGAGAGTTAAGAAATAAGATTTTAGAAGAAGCCCATAAATCTAGGTATACCATGCATCCTGGAAATAATAAGATGTACCAAGATTTAAGAAATAATTTCTGGTGGATAGGAATGAAAAAGGATATAGCTAGATATGTATCTAAGTGTCTAACTTGTTCACAAGTTAAGGCAGAACACCAGAAACCTTCAGGGTTACTCCAACAATTAGAAATGCCTGTATGGAAATGGGAACTAATAATCATGGACTTTGTTACTAAGTTGCCCAAAACCAGAAAAGGTAATGATGCGATTTGGGTAATTGTGGATTGATTAACCAAATCAGCTCATTTTATACCCATGAAATAAACCTTTAGCATGGAAAGGTTAGCAAAATTATACGTAGACGAAGTAGTATCCTTACATGGAGTTCCACTCTCCATTGTATCGGATAGGGATAGTCGTTTCACTTCCCATTTCTGGACAAGTTTCCAAGAAGCAATGGGAACCCGACTAAATTTAAGTACTGCATACCACCCTCAAACAGACGGACAAAGTGAAAAGACGATCCAAACCCTAGATGACATGCTCAGGGCATGTGTGATAGATTTTGGTGGAAATTGGGATGACCACCTACCCTTAATTGAATTCTCCTATAATAACAATTAGAAATGCCTGCATTGAAGATGCCCCATTCGAAGCACTGTATGGACGAAAGTGCAGAACTCCGGTCTGTTGGGCAGAAATAGGAGAAAGCCAATTATCAGGTCCCGAAATCGTGCAAGAAACCACCAACAAGATCACTCAAATCAAGGAACGACTGAAAACGGCTCGAGATCGTCAGAAAAGTTATGCAGACAATAGACGCAAGCCACTGGAATTTCAAGTCAGAGATAAGGTACTCTTGAAATTTTCTCCTTGGAAAGGAGTACAGTAGAAACTCGATAAATTAATACTCGATTATTTAATAAACTCTCTAAGATAATATTTTTTGCCGGTCCCGACTCGGGGATAGGGTGCTAAATTAATAATTCGCTAAAATTATAAGATAATACATTTTTGATAATTTCTTTAGACCCCATATAAAATATAAATTAATAATTCCTTATATATAGCATATTACATGAATGATTTATGAAGGTTTCTTGAAAAATGACTCAATTGTATTTTGTTTTTTGTTGAAATCAATTTCCCCTTGAATCTCGTCTCTAATTTTTCTTAGCATGGTAAGAACTTCTGGTGTTGTTTTCTCATAGCTCAACAAGAAATTGTTCAATGTGATTGCCCCTATTTTGATCTTGTATTTATATAGAAAATATTTTTAATGTCCATAAAATGATACATCGAACACAAGAAGCATAATAAGGTGGGAGATTGAAGGTTTCTTTCAAATTGGGCCGTTCATTTGATATACATGCATTGTATACAATAATTAAGTGGAAGCTTGAAAGGTGTTTGTAAACTAAGTATTCTACTATAAATTAATAATATATTAATTAATATATAAATTATTAATTATTAATTTATCGATTAATTAATAACTCTTTTAATTAATAAATTTTGGTGGTCCCAAGTGTATTATTTTATAGAGTTTCTACTGTAGTTCGATTCGGTAAGAAGGGAAAGTTAAGTCCAAGGTACGTAGGACCATTCCCAATAATCCAGCGAATAGGACCAGTTGCCTATCGCTTACAACTACCAGAAAAGCTGGCTGGGGTACATGACGTCTTTCATGTATCCAATCTCAAGAAATGTCTATCCAACGAATCCCTGGTAGTACCTCTTCAAGATGTAGAGGTAAATGAAAAATTAAAAATTGTTGAGAAGCCACTACAGATAGAAGATAGAAAGGTCAAGTTTCTCAAACACAAAAGACTAGTACTGGTCAAATTTAAGTGGGATTCTAAGAGAGGACCAGAGTACACTTGGGAACTGGAATCAGAGATGAAGCGAAAATATCCCTACTTGTTCCAGTAAATCTCGAGGACGAGATTTTTATTAAGGTGGGGAGGATGTAACGACTCTCATTAAAAATTACTATTTCTTATTTTATTATGTCCAATAGGAAACCCTAATTGAGACCCCCAAGTAATATTGCATGGCCCCTAAAATTTTCAGAACAATTGGAATTAGGATCAGGGCCCCTAAAGCTCGGGGGGGGGGGGTATTCCCTAATTGGTATTATCTTCGCAGTTTGTTGTAAAACGCGAATTTTGACAAACCATCGACTCACCCAAGCTACTGAGACACGAGGCAACCCTATGCTAGAGGGGGTGCCCTCGCGCCACGCGACAGGCCCTCGCGCCACGCGAGGGAGTCGTTTTTCCAGTACAAATAGAGGGGTGTGGCACTTGAAGTTTGGCGTTGGTTCGACGTAAAAACTCGTTTCCTACACTGAGATATCGTTTGTTCACTTCAAAACACACACAAAGCACGAAATTCTGCCGCGATAACAGGGTAATAACTCGATCACTGCTACGATTCAATGTCCGATCGATTGAAACCAATCCGATGGATGTTTAAGTGCTGCCCAAACTCGGGCTATACTTTGTCATTCGTTGTGAATCCGATGGATGTTTAAGTGTTGCCCAAACTCGGGCTATACTTTGTCATTCGTTGTGAATCCGATGGATGTTTAAGTGCAGCACTTTGTCATTCGTTGTGAGGGTTTTGATTTCGTGAGCTTATCGTAAATGTTGTATTAAGTTACTAACCTAGTTTCGTGTGCATTGTTATTTATCTAGGTTAATCAGGCTAAAATCAGTAGGCTAAACTCTGCCCGTTTAAATCTACAATGTGAGTTATTCTCTTTTTATCAAATTGCTTTCCAAAAACCCTATTTATTTCAAGGTTATAATTGCAGGGATTAAGTCTTTGTAATCTTCAATTACTGCCGGTATGTGGGGTTTTGTATACATTACTTTATTCCCGTCACCATTGGACAATGGGTTAGCCAATGGGTGATCTGACCATAGTCACAGAAACAAGTCGAGTGACAAATGCCGATTTGGGGTAATTGGTAGATAGAAACAATGTAATCACCCTTAATACTGTATATTATAACAATGTGTCGTTTTGTGCAACTTGAATGACTCGCTAGTATTTCCCTGCTGATAAAACCTTTTTAAAACATGTTTCAGGTGATCTGCTGTGATCCAGGAAAAAGTGCCGTGTAGCACTACAAGCTTGAGGAAGTGGCTCAATAAAATAAAGAAACATGTTTTTTGTAAAAAAAAAGGATTTCCGCGAGAAATCACCTTTATTGTAAATTATGGGTGTAATTCCCAATTTGTGAAATAAATAAATTGGGCATTTTCAAGTTTCAAAAAGATCCTGTTAAAATTCCGCTGCCAACATAATAACTACCACGGATTTCTGTCCCGTGGCTCCTGGACTGGGTAAAACCGGGACGGGGGGCGTGACAAAAAACATGGTTATTTGTTTGTAAATCACTTTATTAAAGGATTTGGTCATTTACAACTTGTAAGATGATTTTTCTAAAAATATTTCTCTTGTATTTTTCTTGTTACAAACATGATTCTAGTCTTGTTTAAACACTAAAAATATTATTAGTTTACTTAGAAACCTTGTCCTTATAAATCTTGTAAATAAACTTGGTTTCTTGAGAAAATTATTTTTGTAATCATCTATGTACAAGATTTTTATTTTGTTTAAATCATCTTTTCATATGAAAACCCATTTCATTATTCAAGTTCATGAAGCATGATGATCTTGGTCTTTCACAAGATCACCACTTTAACTTACTAGATCATGTGTTTAATCACAATCTAGTAGTTTCCATATGATGTCTAACATCACTAACACTAATAATCAATCAACAAGAAGCAAATCAACATATTCAATATTTATTCTTATATTTTTAAGCTTATGTTAAAGTATCATGATCATGTTCTTTTGTGTTCTTCAAGTTTATCATTGTTCATCATCTTTTAACCAACAATATATGAAGTAACAAGTTACAAGGAGCTTACTACTAGCACAAGGGCTAGGGAAGAACACTTGAGGTTGAAGATGACAAATGGGTTGGGTAAAAATCAAATGAAGAAGGTTCTTCAAGATCCACAAGCTCTAAACCTCCTTAGACACCTTCTTGCACCATGTAACTAGCTTGGAATGGATGGACAATTGATGAAGATGGTGGTGGTGTCACACCCTGGCTTTGCGGAAGCGTGGTTAATTTTGGTGTGACTTCTTAATACCATAGCTTAACCATAACAAAGCTATATGAAATAAAACCATGCAAGATCATCCATTTAATTAAGTTTTAAAAACCAAATACAACAACATTGTCTCAACGGAAACACATCCTAACGACATAAACATTCTTCAACAAACGCAACATAACATAAGCATAGTTTAAGGACTGTGACTTGTCCAGGAAAGAGTCACATTCCCTAAACCCGGATGACCTCGTAACTAGTGCAGCGGGAAAACGTGTCATACCGCGCCAGATCCTTTAATTCCCTGAAATACATGTAAGTTGAAAAATCAACAATAATGTTGAGCGAGTTCATGTGTAAGTGAGTAAATAAACCTTTGTAAGTATAAAAATCCTGGTATGTAGCAAATAAGGAAAAAGAGATCACCAATGGTTTGCAAGGCCATTGATATATGTGAAGTGCAAGTAGGAAGACTCAAACCTAGCAGATTTTGCGTTGGGCACAAAGTCACCCCGAGGTCCGTACTGTTGGACCTGGAGTTGGGCTCGCTACACCCAGATAGATCTACCGCTTACGTCCCTCGGTCCTACAATGAGGATTAATGGCCTCCAGTTCCCGCCTACCCACTCACATGATCTAAGTAGTAACCCTCCTTACGCTAACCATACCATGTATAAAGTACTCGTAATCATAGTAACATGTATTTCACCCCCGCAGTTTAGAAAACTGAAAACAGTTAAGAGAAAAGGGGGACATGAACTCACAGTGGTGCGTCTCTACCAAGTATACCTCCAAATCAAGCAGTTGTGTGACGACCTACACGTACTAACTCTATTAGACGGACGGCCGTGCCTTAGCTTTAAGGTTTAAGTTTTTGGGAAATAGTTAGACAACTATTTCGTGTTTACACTTAGTAAATACTTGGTAATCATTTTTCTTCCCAAGGATGGGGGATTTAATACATGTGTGTTCGAAATATATTATTAAGTCTCACTTAAAATATATTTTATTTCTAACTCCAAAATATAAATATTCTTCTCAAAAATATTATATTTTAACTCATATGATTTTTCCAGAATAATACTTTGTCAAAATTACGCGTTCATAAATATTTCTTTAAATTGCGTAAGTTTCGTTTTAACGATCGAGTGGTAATAATAATTACCGGTGTAACTTATATATTTATCGTGAAAGCGCTCGTATTATTTTGGATTCGTTAACATTCGATAATATTATTTTCACCCTAAAAATAATATTTATACACTTCACAAAATAATTGACAAGTGACGTTGTGAAGAATAAATATATTTACTAAATATATATTTATCGCGTTTTATTTTGTGAAATCCCACCTCCAATATTTTGTAAATAAAGTCGCGGCGAAATCTATATTTTGAAAACAAGTCGAAAAGTATTTCTAACACTTATAGTGAAAATAATTCTAAGTGTTAGGTTTTTAGAAAAATTTCGCCAGAGTTTCCTCTGTAACTGGAGGTGGCCACGCTTTCAAGCGTATCATTTTATTTTATAAATCAAATCAACCATTTTTCTTATTTAACCAAAACAATATTCAACGCATCAAACTAGTTAATAAACATGTAATTCGCAAGAATCTCATGAACTTGTAGTTTTTCCAACACTATGATGTAAATCCCCATACTTTTAGCGGATCTTTATATAAAGCAATCCGATTTCGTAAAAACCTCGTTTTTAGGGAAGTTCCGTCTTTACAACTTCTCGTCATCTTTTTCAAAAATAGTTATTTTGTCGAAAGTGTGTGCTACACAAGTGTTTACACACTTATGTGTTCTAAAAATCATTCGTGTTAGTGTAAGATCCGTCTTTAGAAAACATGAGTTCTTTGATACTTGGTTCTTTGAAAATACCGCTTGTAGATACGTAGATCTACTAGTTTTAAACACTATTTCACAAGCAAAATCGCTTTTACACAAGTTCATGATTCGTGTGTGGTAGAGTTTCATCCTTTAACCCTTGTTACTTCCAAAACAACCTTATGTCATGATCCATGATCATGACCACCCCGGGTTAAACGACGATCCAAGCTACCACAACATAGATCGGGTCCAAATAATTACACAAATCAACTACTACAAGATTTACACAACATATGAGCTTTTAACCATCATTACAAGCATTTTTAGTAAACTTTTGTGTGTCATTTTGTAAGATTACGAGTTTTAACCGTTACAAATCATATTAACCACTTCAAAATAGTTCGAGAGGGTGATTATAGCAACTTACTACTAGCTCGAGGCTAGGGAAGAATCTAAGCGCAAAATGAGGGGATAAAAGCAATAGAGTGAGGTCCTTCGCGTTCCGAATGCACCAAGCCTCCTCGTATGCGATCCTTAACACTTGTATAAGCTTGGAATGGCAAGATCAAAACTCGAAGAATTGATGGATGTAGAGGGGTGTTCGGCCGTGAGTAGTAGAGAGGGAGAGAGTGTGTGTGTGTGATGTTTGTTAAGTGTGTGTAATGGTGGGTTAAACTTGGAACTTATAGGCAAACTCAAGATCATTATCCAAAGGATTTTATGTCTAATAGATATTAGACAAATGAGATTATAATAATCTAGCAAGTACAAAGGGGTGTCCCCTTGGGGACCGAATTCGTAAAAGGGGGGGGGGGGGTAATTAGTTAGTTTTGAACTAAATAGTTAGACATTAGTTAGTTAAGTTATAGATTAACTCGGTTACTAATGTGTTGTGCGTTACAACGGGTGTTAGGGTATTCAGGGACCCTAACTGGCTCAGAAAAGATAAGTAATGTTATTAACAATATTTTCATGTTCCGGGTATAGTCCGGTTGTTCGGTTGGATAGTAATCCGTTAAAGCGTTAAACAAGCTTTAAAGTGTCGTTAATACCCTTTTTAGTGACACAACTTATTTCCGACACTTTGGAAGGTGTCTAGTAACATTTTTCTCATGTTTTGGCACTTTATTAATTAGCTAAAAGCTGGATTGTTTATTAAAGTGCTGAGTTTTTGTGCTTAGAGCACGTTTTAGGCACATCCGGTCACTGTAACTTATTCCTAGAGACGCAGTTCTACAACCCTTGTATCCCTACACTCACCACTAGTGTAGTAAGATATTTCTGGCTCATACAGGCCTTAGAGGCAGTGTCTGCCTGATGCTGGCTTTATCAGCATGTTCAATAGGTTATCCGTTTATAGTGCTACTGTGCTTTTTGTGCATCATGTTTGTCACTAAGGTTCAGCATGTAAATAATGTAGTGACGGTAAGTAAAGTATGATGCAGGTATATGCATGTATCAGAAATCAAGTAGCAGTTCATCAGTAATTTCAAACAAGCACAGTAATTAAGCAGTAATTAATTATTAATTAAGTCGTACGGATACCTGGTTTAGTGAGGGTTGTCACAGGTGGTGTGGGTGGTGGCTCACGGCCGTAGGGAGAGGAGAGAGGAGGAGGTGTGTTGGTGTGAAGTGATGAAAGTTCAAGATCTTTTATAACCATTTCATATCTTGTGAGATCATATAATATCTTGTAAATCAAAGGAAATCTAAGAAAGATCAAATAGGATATTAGCAAGATTTTGGCAAATATTTGGTGGGGTCACCCCCATGTGACCGTATATATGAAAGGGGGGGGGGGGTAATGTGTAAATTCCAAACTCTAATTTTATAAACAAGTTAGCTTTCATGTGTAATTTTTAGGGACTTGTTGTGTTACTATGTTATAAGGGGTGTTATGGTGTTCGGGGACCATAACTAGTTCATAAACATTAAAACAATGCTTCTAGTAATATTTTGATGTTCCGGGTAATGTCCGGTTGTTCGGTTAAATACCGGTTCGTTAAAGTGCTAAATTGCACCGTTTAATGTCCTTTAGGTACCCTTTTGTAACCCTTTTAATTCCCAACACTTAGGAGGGTATTCTGGATAATAAAACATGAATTCTGCATAATATTTATATGTTAAAAAGCTGATTATAGCTGATTCGTGCAGAATTCTGCATTAAAAGTGCGTTTCGGGTGATTTCTAGTGCATATTCTAGCTTCCGAAAAGTCTATATGTTAACCCTTGTATATACTCTTGGGTTTTAATGTATTTTTGACGTTGGACCTACACCTAGGCTCCAATTCTATTCTCTGACTGCTTTCTGCAGAATTGTTGACACAATGTGTCTTACCGGTGAGTTTACTAGACGCAACGCTATCATTAATGCATAAAGCAATTTTTGTAGTATAAAACGTGCATGAATTCACAAGTATAGCATGTAATCAATCAATGTTGGCATTTAATCACATAACTGCAGATATTAAATAATAATTAAATTGTACAGAAATTACCGGTTTTGTGCCAGTTTTCACAGTCTCCCCCCGTTAAAAGAATTTCGTCCCGAAATTCAGGCTGATCTATCTCTCGCATGAGTTTTCTTGAACAGGTGGGGTTACTTTTCTTTAAACTGGTCTTCACATTCCCATGTATACTCAGGTCCGTGCTTAGAGTTCCAACGTACTTTGACAAGTTTGACGCTGCTCCTCCTAGTCTTGTTGACTTTCTAGTCTGTAACCTCAATGGGTTGTTCTGTAAATCGGAGGGTGTCGTCAATATGCAATTCATCCGCAGGGATGATCACTGTTTCTTGTGTTGGACTCTTCTTTAGGTTGGATACATGAAACGTATCATGTACTCCATTAAGTTCTTCCGGTAATTCCAACTTGTAAGCCACGGTACCAATTCTTTCCAAAATTTTGAATGGTCCGATGTATCGTGGATTCAGCTTTCCACGTTTTCCAAATCTTACTACGCCCTTCCAGGGTGAGACCTTTAACAAAACTTTGTCTCCCATTTCGAATTCTAATGGTTTTCGTCTTCGATCAGCGTAGCTCTTTTGTCGATCTTGAGCCGCCTTAATGCGCTCTTGGATCTGCATAATCTTGTCGGTTGTCTCTTGTACGAGTTCAGGACCAACCATGCGTTTGTCTCCAGCGTCTGCCCAACATAATGGCGAGCGGCATTTGCGGCCATACAGAGCTTTGAACGGTGCGGCTTTTATGCTCGTATGATAACTGTTATTGTAGGAAAACTTAACTAAAGGTAGATGAGTATCCCAGTTTCCGCCTAGGTCCATAACACATGCGCGAAGCATATCTTCTAGTGTTTGTATGGTCCATTCGCTCTGGCCGTCTGTTTGCGGATGGAATGTCGTGCTTAGATCTAGTTGAGATCCAAAGGCTTCCTGAAAGGATTGCCAGATCCTTGAGACAAAACGTCCATCTCTGTCTGAAATAATTGAGATAGGCACTCCATGACGTGCCAAGATTTCTTTCAAGTACAGCTCAGCCAGCTTTCCAGTGCTATCCTTTTCTCGGATCGGTAGGAAATGCGCAGATTTCGTTAACCGATCGACTATCAATCATATCATATCGTTCCCCTTAGGGGTCCTGGGTAATTTTGTTATGAAGTCCATCAAGATTTTATCCCACTTCCACATGGGTATCTCAGGTTGTTGCAGTAGCCTAGATGGTTTCTGATATTCAACCTTAACCTTAGCACATGTTAGGCATTTTCCAACATAAATAGCAACATTGCTTTTAAGCCTCAGCCACCAATAGTAATCCTTCAAGTCTTGATACATTTTGTCCGATCCTGGATGGATCGAGTATCTTGACTTGTGAGCTTCATTAAGGATGACTTCTCGTATACCGCCATAGAGCGGAACCCAAATACGCCCTTTAAAGTACAAGGTTCCCTCTTTGTTTGGCACCAATTTCTTCAGCATACCTCGGAGGTATTCAGCTCGATGATTCCCCATCTTAAGGGCTTCTTGTTGTGCGTCATGAATGCGTGTAGTGAGGTTCGTTCGAATAGTCATTTCCAATGCTCGAACCCTTAGGGTCTTAACCCTTTCCTTTCGACTTAGCGCATCTGCTACAACGTTTCCCTTTCCAGGATGGTACTTAATCTCACAGTCATAATCGTTCAGCAGCTCGACCCAACGTCGTTGACGCATATTTAATTCCTTCTGATCAAATATGTGTTGTAGGCTTTTGTGATTTGTGAAGATTGTACATCGAGTACCGTATAAATAGTGTCGCCAGATCTTCAAGGCGAATACCACCGCGCCTAGCTCCAAGTCGTGCATGGTATAATTCCTTTCATGTACCTTCAGCTGCCTTGAAGCGTAAGCGACGGCTTTTTGGCGTTGCATGAGCACGCAACCCAAACCCTGATGCAAAGAATCGCAGTATACCACAAAGTCTTCAGTGCCTTCAGGTAACGATAGTATTGGTGCATCGCATAGCTTATTTTTGAGCAGTTGGAAGGCTTCTTCCTGCTTATCACCCCAGTCGTACTTCTTGTCTTTCTGCGTAAGGGTAGTCAGCAGTTGAGCTATCTTGGAGAAATTTTCAATAAACCGTCGGTAATAGCCCGCTAAGCCCAAAAATTGACGAACTTCAGTCGGGGTTTTGGGAGCTTCCCAATTCTTTATGGCTTCAATCTTGGCTGGGTCTACATGAATGCCCTTCTTGTTCACAACGTGACCAAGAAACTGTACTTCGCGAATCCAGAATTCGCACTTCGAGAATTTTGCATAAAGTTTCTCTTTCTTCAGTAGTTCCAAAATGGTTCTGAGATGTTGCTCGTGCTCTTCTCTTGTTTGTGAGTAAATCAGGATATCATCGATAAAAACAATCACGAATTTTATCGAGATATGGTCTGCATACGTGGTTCATCAGATCCATAAATACTGCTAGCGCGTTCGTCAGTCCAAATGGCATAACAAGGAACTCGTAATGTCCATAACGCGTTCAGAATGCAGTCTTTGGTACGCTTTCGTCTTAAATCCTAAACTGATGGTATCCAGATCGAAGATCGATCTTGGAATAGTAGCTCGATCCTTGCAATTGATCGAATAAGTCATCAATCCTCGGTAGTGGGTACCGATTTTTGATTGTGAGCTTGTTCAACTCTCTATAGTCGATACACATCCGCAGTGTTCCATCCTTCTTTTTTACGAATAATACTGGAGCTCCCCAAGGCGAGAAGCTTGGCCTTATGAATCCTTTATCCAACAACTCCTGAAGTTGTGTAGATAATTCTTGCATCTCGGATGGTGCAAGCCGATAGGGTGCCTTGGCTACAGGAGCGACTCCTGGAACCAAGTCTATATGGAATTCGACTTGTCGTTGTGGAGGTAGTCCTGGCAGATCTTTGGGAAAAACATCAGGGAATTCCTTCCACACAGGAATGTCTTCGAGTTTCGGCTCCTCAGCCTTCTTATCTACAACGTGCGCTAGGAAAGCAACACATCCTTTCCTTAAGCACTTATGCGCCTTCATGCAACTGATGATTCGCAGAGGCGCGTCTTGTTTTTCTCCATGTCCGATGAGTGTTTCACCATTCGTCAGAGGGATGCGAATGATTTTCTCGTGACAAACAACTTCAGCTTTGTTCTTGGACAACCAGTCCATTCCGACCACTACATCGAAGCTACCCAATTGAATAGGTAAGAGGTCAATGCTAAATCTTCGCTCACCAAGTTCTAATGTGCAACCTCTACCGAGTTCGCTCGATTCAACGAGTTTACCATTTGCTAGTTCTATGGAATAAGGAATATCTAATCTACTAGATTCTATTCCAAGCATACGTTTAAATTCCACAGACATGAAGCTAAAATCGGCACCAGTGTCAAATAGTATGGATGCAAAGTGATTGTTAACGAGAAACATACCGGTGACCACATTAGGGTCCTCGCGTGCGTTCTTTGCTCCAATCACAAACGCTCGAGCCTGAGCATTGTTCCCCATTGGGCAGTCTTTTATGAAATGATCCTTGCTTCGACAACTGAAGCATCCTTGGTTCTGTCCAGCTCCATTACCATTCCTGTTACCATTGCCGTTTCCATTTCCACCATTGTTTCTATTACCGGCACCGTTGCGGTTTCCATTCTCGTTCCTTCCTTTTCCCCAACAATCCTCAGTATGGTGACCTAGTTTTCCACACTTGTCGCATTTTGGAATGCAACAAACTCCTTCGTGATGACGCTTGCACTGGTTGCAGGTGGGCAGAGTGCCCAAGTACCTTTTGGCAGGTGTGTCATTCATGGTTGCAAGAGTTTTCGCCTCATGAGGCGGGTTGGAGTCTCATTTCTTGTTGTTGGAACCTTTGTTGTTACGTGTCGCTTGATTCAGGTTCGCATGCTTTCTTTTCTTGTCACCAGACGACTCAGCATGCGTCTCGGTCTTCTCAGTAGGGTTCAGCGATAACTTCTTCATACGAACAACATCTTCAGTAAGGCTGGCAGCCAGAGTTACAGCCTCAGTGATCGTTTGAGGTTTGGCCGAAGTTACCATGCTGCGAAATTCTGAGGCCAATCCCCAAATGTAGCGTTCAACACGCTTGAATTCGGGAGTCACCATGTAGGGAATCCCTCTTGACAAGTCGTGGAACCTTCGAGTATAACCAGTGATGTCAGCACCTTCCATGGTCAAGTGCCAGAACTCAGTCTCTAACCTTTGGAGTTCAGCACGTGAGCAATACTTTTCTCTCATACGTTCCTTTAGCTGATCCCACGTCATTCCATACGCGGCATCATCACCCAGAGTCTGTACTTGCAAATTCCACCAAGTCAAAGCTTCATCAACAAACAACCCAGTAGCAAAAGTGACTTGCTGATCCGCGGTACACTTGCTCATACGGATAGTGGCATCCGTCTTCTCAATCCAGCGTACAAACACCACTGCACCTCCAGTGCCATCGTAGTTCAGTGGTTTGCAGTCGAGAAACTGCTTGAAAGTGCAGCCTTGAGCTGTGTTTCCTCCAGATGTATCTCCCTGCCCATTACGTCTAGCATTGCTTGGTCCTCCACTTTGTTCGGTGCGGTTCGCCTCGTATTGAGCGATAGCTGCGGAGATCCTTTCTTCCAGTTGGGCGTTCAGTTCCTCAGCGGTCCTTGGCAGAAAAGGAGGAGGAGGTTGATCGGAATCACGAGCATTCACAACTTTCCTAGGTGCCATGTTCTGTAAGAACACAACATAGTAGGGTTAGACATTTGTTTGATATCGTCATACGAGACAGTAGTAGTATATATGCATAGACATATACCCACATAAGTGACATCAAACAATCCGCCAAACGTATAAATCAATTCACACAGCCACAAGCATGCATAAATAGATAAATACTGGTGTGTTATAAGATATTCATCGATTCCTTACACATATCAGAACAACTTGTTACATCATTTTTTACTAATTAAACAAAATGCATAAGGGTTACATCTCCCCAAAGTACAAGTTTAATATATGTAAAGGACAAAATATCTTACTTCACATCGACGGTTCTTGTCTTTATACCCTAAATTATTACTCCAAAAGAGTATTTAATAGGCTGGGGGAGGGTGTTCACGTTTGACCTTCTCTTGTATTCGAAGGAATCTCTTATGATACGTGACAAGACTTGCTGTGGTTTCTGTGCACTGAATTCCATAATTATGTATGCATCCATAATTACGTAACTCCTTGCACAGTCTGCACAGTTCGTTTCATCCTCGTATCACTTCCTTCGGATAGGCCATTGCTTTCAGGTAAAGTCACGAGTACCTGAGACATTCTATTTCTAGTATATGTATATATCAATTATCACACATAGTTGCAAGTAATTTCTATTCAAAGACAAGTGCTACTCCAGTGCACCCTAAGTCTCGTTGTGTCTTTTCTTGACTCTTTGTAAACAGTTTCAGGTAGTGGATGTCGCGGAAGTTTTATGCAATGAAAACTTTTTGAAAAATTGTTTTCGTGAAAGGATCCTACAGATTGTAGCTCTGATACCAATCTGTCACACCCCTTTCTAAGGTGGAAGCATGAGGTGTGATCATGAAAGGTTTTCATTGAATACGATTGGTAAACATACTACATGCTCATGAAAAATAACTCCAAATGCCAAACACTACATAACTGAAAACGTAGATTAAGTGTTTACATCACAAGACAGCATATTGTCTGAAAAGTTTACAACTTTATTCAATGATAAACATAAACAACATCTAAGAGCAAGAGTATGACCGCGCGCACATCCACTTTAGTTACCTGAAATACATGTGAGTTTTTGGAAAATCGTCAACATAACGTTGGTGTGAATTCATGCAATTTTTGTATTGAACGTTTGTATACTTTGTATGAAAACATGGTATGTAATTTGTATAACTCAAGTATTCCTGTATGTATCAAGATTGTTAATGGGTTGCAAGGCCATTAACATGTGACACGACATAGGAAGCATCCAAACCATAGGCATTTTTCTAGTTGTCGATTCACGACGGAGACACAAAAGCACTACTTGGTACTAGTTATCACCAAGTGTGTGGCTGCCCGAAAACCCATTAGATCTAACCTTTTGTTCTGCGGTCTTAGTATGTACACGATTAATGGTGCTTCTGGTACCCTATTCGTGACACTATTTCTAGTATCATTCCTTATTTCTTGTATCATTCCTCATTTCTTGTATCCATCATACCATAACACATGTATTTTCCCCAAGTTTAAAAAGTATGTAAAAGTTTAAAAGTGGGGACATAATCTCACTTTTCTGTAAACATTTAGTAACATGTACTTCACCCCCGAAGTTATAAAACTGAAAACAGTTAAAAGAAAAGGGGGAGCATGAACTCACAACTTTGCGTTTCTTGCGCCGTAAACTTCACCGGGTTTGCTTATATAGCGTTGTGACCTATACGTGTTTTATTAACGTTAGTCACTAGACTTGTATCGCGCAAGTACAAGTCACCATCTTTTATGTATGTATTCTTGTGTTAAAAATAATTTATATTTTTAACTATGTATCTTACTTATATTATTTTCTCAAAAATAAATATAAGTTTCTTGTATTCTTCACCCGATTTATGTATTTTGTCCAAAAACTTCATTTCATGTTCATAACTTGTCCAAGTTATGTAATTTGTCAAGTAATATATTTTCATAAATATATTCTCTTGTATTTGTCTAAGCATGTTGTATGTGTATTTTGTATTTTTACTTCTTAGGAGTATTTAGTGTATTTTCAAGTCTTAACACACTATTCCATATAATACATACTACATACACTTAGCACAAAATTTGGTGTTCAATAAATATATATATTTTTCTCAAAAATATACATACTTAATATCAATTTTTATCTTGAAGAAATCATCATTTCTTAACTTGAAGTGTACATAAAAATTAGGGAAAACCTTGGTAAATATTTTTGGGTACATTTTTAGGGAATAACTTTCACCAAAACTTATATTTTCTAAGTGTCAAAATTTATAGAAATTTTGACAGAGTTTCCCCTAAAAATGGAGGTTTCCCATGTTTTCAAAACATGTGTTTATTTTCTTTTAAAATCATCACAACAATCATCAACTCATTCAACACTTACCGAGTGTCAAAATCAAGTATATTACACTATATCATGAACTTGAAGTTTTTGTAAAAACTTGTAGTCACTTACCATGTTATTTAGTAGGTTTAGTTATCCTTAAAAACATGGTTATTTGTTTGTAAATCACTTTATTAAAGGATTTGGTCATTTACAACTTGTAAGATGATTTTTCTAAAAATATTTCTCTTGTATTTTTCTTGTTACAAACATGCTTCTAGTCTTGTTTAAACACTAAAAATATTATTAGTTTACTTAGAAACCTTGTCCTTATAAATCTTGTAAATAAACTTGGTTTCTTGAGAAAATTATTTTTGTAATAATCTATGTACAAGATTTGTATTTTGTTTAAATCATATTTTCATATGAAAACCCATTTCATTATTCAAGTTCATGAAGACATGAAGCATGATGATCTTGGTCTTTCACAAGATCACCACTTTAACTTACTAGATCATGTATTTAATCACAATCTAGTAGTTTCCATATGATGTCTAACATCACTAATACTAATAATCAGTCAACAAGAAGCAAATCAACATATTCAATATTTATTCTTATATTTTTAAGCTTATGTTAAAGTATCATGATCATGTTCTTTTGTGTTCTTCAAGTTTATCATTGTTCATCATCTTTTAACCAACAATATATGAAGTAACAAGTTACAAGGAGCTTACTACTAGCACAAGGGATAGGGAAGAACACTTGAGGTTGAAGATGACAAATGGGTTGGGTAAAAAGCAAATGAAGAAGGTTCTTCAAGATCCACAAGCTCTAAACCTCCTTAGACACCTTCTTGCACCATGTAACTAGCTTGGAATGGATGAACAATTGATGAAGATGGTGGTGGTGTGGGTGGTGGCTCACGGCCGTAGGGAGAGGAGAGAGGAGGAGGTGTGTTGGTGTGAAGTGATGAAAGTTCAAGATCTTTTATAACCATTTCATATCTTGTAAGATCATATAATATCTTGTAAATCAAAGGAAATCTAAGAAAGATCAAATAGGATATTGGCAAGATTTTGGTAAATATTTGGTGGGGTCACCCCCATGTGACCGTATATAAGAAAGGGGGGGGGGGTAATGTGTAAATTCCAAACTCTAATTTTATAAACAAGTTAGCTTTCATGTGTATTTTTTAGGGACTTGTTGTGTTACTATGTTATAAGGGGTGTTATGGTGTTCGGGGACCATAACTAGTTCAGAAACATTAAAATAATGCTTCTAGTAATATTTTGATGTTCCAGGTAATGTCCGGTTGTTCAGTTAAATACCGGTTCGTTAAAGTTCTAAATTGCACCGTTTAATGTCCTTTAGGTACCCTTTTGTAACCCTTTTAATTCCCAACACTTAGGAGGGTATTCTTGATAATAAAACATGAATTCTACATAATATTTATATGTTAAAAAGCTGATTTTAGCTGATTCGTGCAGAATTCTGCATTAAAAGTGCGTTTCGGGTGCTTTCAAGTGCATATTCTAGCTTCCGGAAAGTCTATATGTTAACCCTTGTATATACTCTTGGGTTTTAATGTATTTTTGACGTTGGACCTACACCTAGGCTCCAATTCTATTGTCTGACTGCTTTCTGCAGAATTGTTGACACAATGTGTCTTACCGGTGAGTTTACTAGACGCAACGCTATCATTAATGCATAAAGCAATTTTTGTAGTATAAAACGTGCATGAATTCACAAGTATAGCATGTAATCAATCAATGTTGACATTTAAGCACATAACTGCAGATATTAAATAAAAATTAAATTGTACGAAAATTACCGGTTTTGTGCCAGTTGTCACAGTACACGTGTTAGTATAATAACCCATTTTAACATTAGTAATACCCTCCCCGAGATGACATTCCAACGATTACGTCGGGCAGAACCACGACAGCCGTTACGGAACCCTAGATCAATCGGGCAGCGTATCTAATACGTATCCAGGGGTTATAATACTTACAACGGAGCAGAACTTCGCTATTTAGGGGGGTATTAGACCCAACTATAGCTTATACTATCAGAAATTCGTTGAGAGAGAATTGAATTTGAGCGACATAAACTGAAGGCCCAAGCTCCAGCTTTATAGGAGCTGAGTTTGGGTTTCTCGCGGCCTGCGTAAGAGTAGCCAAGGGGCTAGCTTGTCCGGATCATCGCCTAGCCTTGCCACGATGATGACACGTGTCATCACCGAGCTGCACCACACCTTTGATCTCTAGCGGCCCGCGTAAGACCTTTAAGAGGTTTACGCGGCCCGTGACAAACCCAAAAACATTATTTTTAATTAAATTTAATAATATTTAAGGTATTTGGGGTCCGTTTTCGCGTATGGGGTGTATTTTTGGACATATTGGGATATTCTAAAATATATTAGGGTGTCGGAAAATATTTCAAGGGTGTCAGTTTAATTTAGAGTTGTTATATCCTCCCCACCTTGTTTTAGAGCTCGTCCTCGAGATCTACTGGAACAAGTGCGGATATTTCCTTTGCATTTCTGATTCAAGCTCCCATTTATACTCAGGTCCTCTTTTGGAGTCTCATTTCACTTTGACCAGAACTAATCTCTTGTGCTTGAGGTTCTTGACTTTCCTGTCTTCAATCTGTAGAGGTCTTTCTACAAACTTGAGTTGTTCATTTACCTCTATATCCTTAAGAGGTACTATCAGAGATTCATCAGCTAAGCATTTCTTGAGATTAGATACATGAAATACATGATGTATTCCTGCCATTTCCTCTGGCAGTTGTAGCTGATAGGCTACAGGTCCTATTCTTCTAATAATCTTAAAAGGTCCAACGTACCTGGGACTTAGCTTTCCCCTTTTGATGAATCTTACTATTCCTTTCCAAGGAGAGACTTTCAACAATACTTTTTCTCCTACTTGAAATTCCAATGGTTTGCGTCGGTTATCAGCATAGCTCTTCTGTTGATCACGTGTTGCTTTCAGTCGTCCCTTGACTTGAATGATCTTGTCAGTTGTCTCCTGCACTATCTCAGGTCCAGATAGTTGCTTTTCCCCAATTTCTGCCCAACAGACTGGGGTTCGGCACTTTCGTCCATAAAGTGCTTCGAATGGTGCAGCATTTATACTTGTGTGATAACTATTATTATAAGAAAATTCTATTAAAAGTAAGTGATCGTCCCAATTACCTCTGAAATCAATTACACAAGCTCTAAGCATGTCTTCCATTGTCTGAATTGTCCTTTCGCTTTGTCCGTCCGTTTGAGGATGATAAGCCGTGCTTAGATTTAACTTGGTTCCCATTGCATTTTGGAAACTTGACCAAAAATGAGAGGTAAAACGACTATCCCTGTCAGAGACAATTGATAAAGGAATTCCATGTAATGAAACAATTTCATTTACTTATAATTTAGCTAGCTGTTCCATACTGAAAGTTTCCTTCATTGGTAGGAAGTGAGCTGACTTGGTTAGTCTATCTACAATCACCCAGATTGTATCATTACCTTTTCTTGTTTTGGGTAATTTAGTAACAAAATCCATTGTTATCAATTCTCACTTCCATACTGGCATTTCTAACTGTTGTAATAAACCTGAGGGTTTCTGATGTTCAGCTTTAACTTATGAGCAAGTTAAACATTTAGAAACATAGGTTGCTATGTCCTTTTTCATTCCTATCCACCAGAAATTCTTTCTTAAATCCTGATACATTTTATCACTTCCAGGATGCATCGTATATATAGATTTATGGGCTTCTTCTAGTATACGGTGGTGTAGGTTTCCTAATTTAGGTATCCACATTATCTTTTCATGGAATCTCCAAATTCTATCTGTTCCTTGTTCTAATTCTTTAATCATACCTTTTAGCTTTTCAGTATCATCCTTGATTACTGATTCTTGTGCTTTTCTAATTTGATCATTTAAATCTACTTGTAGATTTAATTTAAGAGAACGTACCCTTTTTGGCTTTTCATGATATTTTCGGCTTAAAGCATCTGCCACTACATTTGCTTTTCCTTCATGATACTGGATATCACAATCATAATCACTAAGTATTTCCATCCAGCGTCTTTGTCTCATATTTAGTTCTTTTTGCCCGAAAATGTACCTTAAACTCTTATGATCAGTGAATATGGTAAACTTACTACCATAAAGGTAATGTCTCCAAATCTTAAGGACAAAAATTATAGCTCCTAATTCAAGATCATGGGTTGAATAATTCTCTTCATGATTCTTAAGTTGTCTAGATGCATATGCTATAACCTTTTGGCGTTGCATTAATACGCATCCGTAACCTAATTTAGAAGCGTCACAATAGATTACAAAATCTTCAATTCCTTCTGGTAACGCTAGTATGGGTGTATGGGTTAATCTTTACTTAAGAATTCTAAAGGCTTCTTCTTGCTTTGGTCCCCATTCAAAATTAATGGATTTACAGGTTAACTTAGTTAAAGGAATGGCTATTTTAGAAAAATATCGAATAAATCTTCTATAATAACCGGCCAATCCTAAGAAACTTCTAACCTCGGTTGGTGACTCAGGGGTTTTCCATTTAGTTATCGCCTCGATTTTTGTGGGATCCACATGAATTCCTTCATGGTTTACTAAGTGTCCGAGAAACTGTACCTGTTCTAACCAAAATTCGCATTTTGAAAACTTAGCATAAAGTTTTTCCTTTCTTAGTAAACTTAGAAGTGTGTGCAAATGCTTTGTATGTTCTTCTTTACTCTTAGAATAGATGAGAATATCATCTATAAAGACAATTATGAATTTATCCAAATATGGCTTACATATTCGGTTCATCATGTCCATAAATGCAGCTGGGGCATTGGTTAAACCAAATGGCATGACAGTAAATTCATAATGGCCATACCTTATTCTGAATGCGGTTTTAGGAATGTCCTCTTCATGTACCTTTAATTGATGATATCCTGACCTTAAATCGATTTTAGAGAAAAATCGAGCTCCTTGTAGTTGATCAAACAGATCATCGAGTCTTGGTAATGGATACCGGTTCTTAATCATGACCTTGTTTAATTCACGGTAATCAATGCACATACGCATCGATTAGTCCTTCTTTTTAACGAATAAAATTGGCGCTCCCCATGGCGATGAGCTTGGCTGTATGAATCATTTTTCCAGCAATTTATCTAATTGTTTCTTCAGTTCCTGCATCTCGGCAGGTGCCAAACGGTAAGGTGCTTTGGCAATCGGTGCTGTTCATGGCAGCAGATGAATTCTGAATTCAACTTCTCTGTCTGGCGGTAATCCTGGTAATTCTTCTAGAAATACATCTGAAAACTGAGACACTACTGGAATGTCTTTTAATTCCTTTCCTTTAGTGTTAGTGATTATAGAAATCAAATACACTATAGACCCTTTTTCTTATATAGCTTGCAGTTTTCATCACGGAGATGAATTTCGTGGATCTAGATGGTTTATCTCCTTTAATTGTGATCTTTTCACCCTTTTGTGAATTTACTTGAATTGACTTTTGATCACATAAAATACTGGCTTTATTGGCCATTAACCATTCCATTCCTAAAACAACATCGAATCCTGCCAGATTCATTGGGTAAAGATTTGCAATAAACTTTTGATTTAAAATTTCTACTCTTGCTTCCTGCAAGATTTCAGAAATCTTAACAGTTTCTCCATTAGCTGTCTCTACTAGACATTCTTGTGGAAGTTTAGTTAATGATGGATTAAGAAGTTTGCAAAATGAAGTATTAATAAAACTTTGGTTTGCACCAGAGTCAAATAATACTTTAGCAAAAATATCATTAACTAGAAAAGTACCGGCTATTACGTCCGAAATCATTTTGGCTTCATCGGCTGTCAGAACAAATGCTCTAGCATTTTTAATGTTCTTGTTGTTCTGGGCTGGAGCCAATTTTGGACAGTTTGGCTTGATATGACCTTTTTCTCCACAGTTGAAGCATAGTCCATTACTGAATTTCCTCCTGCAATCTTCTTCCTTGTGTCCTGGTAACTTACAGAAATTGTAGTGAGTGGAGCATTTTCCTGAATGCCTCTTCTTGCAGGCCTTGTAGTATGGTGCAGAGGTAGAACCTATATTCCTACGGTTGAAATTCCCAGAACGGAATTCCTGGGTAAGCCTTTGTGCTAGGTTTTTCCTCTGGTCTTCTTCTCTAGTACGTATTAATTCATCAGTCAAGGTGTTTGTTAATTCTACAGCTTCTTCTATAGTTTGAGGTCTAGCTACCTTGACTACATGTCTAATCTCTCCAATTAATCCCCATATATAACGGGAGATTAATACTGGTTCAGGTGATGCAAGGGTAGGTACTATTCTAGCATATTCAAAGAATAACTTTGTGTACCCCTTACTGTCCACTCCATTGTTGGTGCATGCATCTGTCGACTTCGTCTTGTATCGAGTCTTATACTAGAATTGTTAGATCAGGGCACGTTATACGAGAAAATAGGATTTAGGTGTGTTTGAGCTAATTCCGCTTGAAAGTGACAATGTGTTATTTCAAGCGAAATTAACTTTAGCTATTTCGCTTGAAATGGCAACTGCCACTTTCAACCGAAATCACATCACCTATATATAGGCCTCACACGAAATCATTTGTAACTTTCATGTTTCCGGTACCGAAGTGCTGCCGATGCGTCTGCTGATCTGAATACTTGTTAAATCAATAATACAAGACATTTTGAAGTGAATCAAGCTGTTTTACAAGTCTATTTCATTGTTTCCGCCTTTGAAATTGATAAGAACTCTTCTGATTGACTCATTTGGGTCACAGAACGATCCTACAAGGGTATCAGAGCTCAGGAGGAAGAGTTCTTGCCAAAACAGCTATTATTTCTGACTTCTACACCTTCTTTTACAAAATTCACAAGATTTTACGGTCAAAATGGTCTGAATTTAACACATTATATACGAAACAGTTTTTAATGAATCCTTGAGAGTTTTGGACCTTAATTCAGCCTAAAATTGGTAAAATACTTAATTCCGCTTGAAAATCAGATCGAAAAAGATGATGTCAGCAGCATTTCACACAAAATTAGCACTTGATTCCGTTTGAATTCGCTATTTCATTTGAATAGTACATCTAATTCCGCTCGAAATAGCTTATTTCGTTTCAGGGTGCAATTCCGTTTGAGAAGTTTCAAGCGAAATTAGTTAATTTCGCTCCAAAGTGTGATTCCGTTTGAAACTCCATCTGGTTCACACGAAATCAGGTATTCCGTGTGAAAGGTATCTCGTTTGAAAGTGGTATTTCGCATCAAAGGGGTATTCTACTTCAAAAGTGATTTCGTTTGAGAGTTAATTTCGTTTGAGTTTGGTATTTTGTGTGAAACTGTGTTTTTGAGAATTTGTAATACAGATTACCGAAACATGGAAGAGGAATTCTATAATGCGTTTGCTACACCAGTTGCACCAGTTACAGCTGCTGAAACTTTGTACAATGAGAATGAGACAGGAACTTATTAGAAACCGCCAAAGCTTATGTACATTGAAGATTTTAAAGGATGGCATAATCGGTTTGAGAACTGGGTGCAAGCTTATAAGTTTGATGCATGGTGTTCATTAGAGAAAGATTATGAGAAACCGAAAAATGAACGTGGGCTTGAAAAAGCATTTTGTGACTTTTCAGAGACTGATAAATTGAAATATACAAGTGAAAAAATGATGATCAGTATTCTTCAACAAGCGATTAAAGAAGATATCTTTGTTTTGCTCCAACATGAGGGTACTGCTAGGTCGATTTGGACGGCATTGATTCAAAAGTTTAAAGGAAGGCTTTGCTGAAGAAATCATTTGACATGTTTGTAGCTTTTGATCATGAAATAACAAAAATGACAATTGATATATATTGTCATCTTGTGTTGGAAATGGGAAGACTGGACATAAAGAAAGATAACGAAGAGTGGGTAGATAAGCTAGCTGATGCTTTACCACAGCAAAAATGGGGAACTTATTTGTTGATCATAAAACACATGAGAAAATCTGAAAATATGAATCTGGCACAATTTATTTAGAAGATTGAAGAGCACGAGTTGGATATTCAGAAAACAGCAATCATGAAGAATCCAAATGCTCAACAAGATGTCAGTTTATACTACAGAGGAAACAAATTTGAAACTACTCCCAGCCCAAAGATCCAAACTGGTTTCAGTGCTGATAGTTCTTCTGGAACGAAAGGTAGTATTGTGACTCAAAGTGGTGGACATTCGTCTTCGTATTCAAGCTTTGATCCAAATCATACAACTCCAAGTCCTCAACAGCAGAATTCTACAAATTTGCAGTGCAATGTTACTTTAAAAATTCAAAATGGTCAAAATTTGTCTCCAGAAATAGCTAAACAACACATGGCATCACTTGTTGCTATGTTGGAATCATATGAAAGTTTGATTGCTGGCAGAATTGGAAATCCGATGCTTACCAAAGAGGATTATGACCAAATTGATGCGGAGGAACTTGAGTTGATGGATATCAAGTGGTGTCTAGCCAGTGCAGTTAGAAGGGCAGAAAAATTTCAACAAGTCACCGGAAGAGATGATTTTAGAGAAATGAGTGCATCTCCGATAGGGTTTGACAAATCAAAGGTCACTTGTTTTCGTTGCAAAGAAAAAGGGCATTTTAAACGTGAGTGCAAAAATAAAGAAGCAGACGGAAGACAAGATCAGTCTGGAAAGAACAATTATTATCAAAAATCAATTTTCCATCAGATTGCTCAACAACCACAAACTGCACATGCACGTGCCATTGAAGAAAAAGAGAAAAGAGCATGTTTTGGTATAATTGATCAAGATGATGAATTTGTTGCAGAGGGATTTAGCTGGGATAAATATATTCCATCTGGTTCAGGTCTTGTTGCTAGAATTCTGGAAGAAGATGAAATCAAATCGAGTCCGAAAAGAATACCGATTTTTCCAGATTTTGGAAGTGATGTTGATACTGATGATGAAGAAGAATACATTAATAAAGCTAGAAAAGGTCTGGATCCTAATAGTTTTAATTTGTGTTTTGCAGATAAAGTTGAGATGCTGAATGAGAAGAAGATTGCCAGACTGAATAGAGAGCTGGAAGCGATAAGAAAAATAGCTGATGAAAAGGTAGATGGAAGCTGAAGGAGTAAATGTAGAATCAGTAACTGAAAAGTTGATAGAAAAAATCGTTGAAGTGGAGAAAGTAGTAGAGAAAATTGTTGAAGTTGAAAAAATAGTTGAAGTTGAGAAACTTGTTGAAATTGAGAAGGTTGTCGAGGTTGAAAAGATAGTTGAGATCATTAAACCTTGTCAGAAATGTTTAGAATCTTGCAAAGATTGCGAGGAGAAAGACAAGAAAATTAGTGAACTGGAAGAAATGAAAGAGAATTTGTTGTCTGATGTGAAGTATGTGAAAGAATCTTACGACGTGCTGAACAGAACAGTTGATGGTTTGAACAAGACAAACAAAGAAGTTAATGCTGCTATGACAATGATGAGCTCTACATTAATGACAAAGCAAAAAGTTATTAATGAGTACATTGAAGATTGTGCTAAGCTGAAGAAAGATTTGGAACTTGAAAAGATTGAGAGTGAAAGAATTAAATGTTTGTTGTTGAGTTATACAACATGTGATTATTTGATTGATAAAGTTTATCCTACTGTTGCAGGTCTTGAAGCATTTCAAGATAAAAAGACAGAAGATAAGGATACTGGTAAGAAACAGAGTGTCAAATATAACAAGTGTCCGCCCCCTATTGGGAATAGTTATTCTCCCAAAAAGCCTAATGAGGAACGTTTAAATAAGGCTCTCAACATCAAGTTAAAGTCTGAAATCATTGATGACTTACCAGACAATATTGATGTCACATTCACAGCGTCTGACACTAATCATGAGTCTGAATTGTCAAAGAAAGTGGTCGATCAGGTGTTGGATATGGATGAAGAGTCAAAGTCGGAGTCAAAATCTGAAAGTTCGAGTTCGTCAGAAAAGAGTCCGAGTTCACCGATTAAACGGGTTTATAATAAAGAATTCTTGTTATCAAAATCTAATTTGAATGATGGATCGATCAAAGTGGCATATACTTTGAATGATTCAGACAAATTATATTCTGATGAGGAATTTCCAAAAAGAAGTGTCAAAACTGAACAGATCAAACAGGTTTTCAAATTGACAGAAATTAATATTTCTGAAATAAAAGATTTAAATCTTCATGAAAAACCTAAAAAGTACACTTCAAGAGTTCAACAAAGGTTAAATAAGAAAAAGGGTTACAGTTCTGGTTCAGGTTACCGAAAGAAACCAAACCATAACGGTAATTTCAAAAAGAATGGTTTACGTTTTAATTATTCAGAAAATCATAAAAATGAGAAAACTTATAAAACAAAAACAAAATTTGTTTCAGGTACAAGTTCAGTGGAAGAAGAAAAGAAACCATTCTGGAAACAGTCAAATCAAGAGTTTCTTGCTGAAAAGAAAAGGAGTATGATGATGAGAACTGAACAAAGAGTTGAGAGAAGAATGTGTTTCAAATGTCACAAGATTGGACATATTGCTTGGAATTGTTCAAATTCCAACAATACAAAACAGGGAGTTTTTTCTAATTCTAAAATGATTAAGAAACATGTTGATGAAAAGAAACAATTCGTTGAGAAAACCAATATGTTTGAAAATTTAACTTTCGAAACTGGTGAAGTTTCAAAACGTTTTTATAAAAGAAAAGTTGATTTGAACAAACAAAGATGGGTTGTAAAATCTGAGAGTAGTTCTGACAATGAATCTGATTCCATAAAATCAAAGGAGTCATTTGTTGAGAAAAAGATTGAGAATTCCGTTCCAGAGTTGAATGATGAAAATTTTCCACCATTGAGTGTAAAAAATCTGAAGTCAAAAGGTAGATTTGAGATTTCAGATCAATTCTTTGTTGGTAAGAAAGAATTTGATGCTGAAAAGGCTTTCAATGGGAAAGTCAAACATATATTTGGGAAAATGGTTGATGGAAAGGTTAAAAGTGCTAAAGATTTTTACAGATCAAAAGGAGGTTGGGATACAGTTGAATCAAAATCACCCAAGGCTGGTCAGGCTTGGGTGACTACATTTTCAAACTAAAATTCTGACTTGCCGGAGCTTCCAAGTTGGTAAGAATGGAGCAGGAATCGGCATCTTTCTTGAGAAATTCACTTTTGTGATATTTCGATCTACAGGTTTGATTTACAAGTGGTAATTTTTGAAATTGTTATATTTTGATTTACGAGTGGTATTGGTTTTTAAGTGAACCTACATGTGGATGAAGAAGGTTTTCACTTACAGGTGGTAAATTAGGGACATTAAGTTGTACTTGATTTTCTACAAATGTTTGGAAAACAAAGTGATGAATGAATCCCCTAACCTACAAGTGGTTTTATGAAATCAACAAAACTAATTTTCTGGAAAAACCATTTGATTAAAACAAACTTAAGTGTTTTGAAATCATAATGGGAAAATAGTTTGTTGTCAGGGGGAGTTCTGATTGTTTATGCCAAGAGGATGGCGATTTGAAGCGATTTGATATCAGTTGTCATTTTATTTGTATAGTTTGTTTTCAAATTTCTTTAAATGTTTTTGAATTTTAGGGGGGGTAAGAATTTTTCAGAAAATCCAAAAACATTAAAATTTGAAAAAAGTCAAAAACATGATAAAAATAAAAATGAGTTTTGTTGTACAAAAGAGGAAATGATAGTACATCAGTGGATGATCACAGCATGCTAAAGAATTGGAAAGTCAAATGTGATAAACGGTCTCACTGATGATGTGTCAGTAGGTTTTTACACATTTAATAGATTGTGACGAGATATAAACCTAAAATTTCAAACTTGCTTATATCATGGGGAACATCTCTTGGATATATGGGTAACCCCCGAAATCTTGTTTGAAAGGTCCCTCTTTCTGAGATACTAGGTCTTTATACTCAGTGATATCTGGGGTATTATCCCGGGACTTCTGATTTTGCTGAACAATGGCCTAGTCCCCGTATAATACTTTATGCTTGCTTGAAATATAGCATCACCCTCAGTACAAAAAATGATGAAACATTGCAAAATGCTAATCATGTGTTGTTGAAGAAAAGATTCTCTAAAGGGAACACACCTAAAGTCGAAGTCGTCATCTCTCTGATTTTGCGGAAGCAATAGCCTGAGCTCTCACGGCCCTCGCAATTTAATCCTTTACAGATATCATCTGTGGTATACTCACCTGTAAGACTGAATATTGGGATCTGAATACGGGAGTATATTCTGAGGTGGGACACGTGAATAAGTTTAAGTCTCTAAAACATTAATCTCATATCTCGAAACAGTTGAAATTTGTGTGAAAATTTAAGTGGATCTGTATACTGACAATCTAAGTGAATCGTTTAGAACTTAAAATGTTTAAAGCTTAACGGTGTTGGTGATTTGTCTCAAGAACTTATATGATCCTCTTACACAAACTCACAAAAATATTGTATGTAAATATTTCTTTACAGCATTTCGTTATTGTCAAAAATCCAAAAAGATTTTCGGAGTGTTTTAGCATAAATTTTGAAAAATTCAAAAAGATTTTAGACAACTGATGTTGAAAAGCTGATTTTCAAAATTCCGAGTGCTGAACATGTCGAACTGGTTTGGGAGAGTGTTGTGAGAAAAAGTTTTGCATACAAGTGGTCATCAGAAATTAAAATTGTTATATCAATAATTGATATTGTGAATTTATTTCTGCAAGTGATAAGCAGAAAAGTATAAATTTGTCAAATTTTTAAATTTGTGAAATTTATTGTGTGTTTAGAGATTTGTGCAGGACTCAGTATAGAAACCTGAGCAAGAGGTGAGCCAGGTTGTCGATCCCATAATAGTTTAAAGGGGAGTCTACTAGTCGATCAACATCCGAGGAGAAGAAAACTTAAGGAATCAAGAGATCTGATCAAGGAATTGTAAGAGCCAGTTTCAGATCCTGAAAAAAGAGAGAAAGAAGAAGAGAGAAGATAGAGGATGCTTACTTTGTCATATTATTCTGAAAGATCCCGAAGACTGATAAAGACTGAAGACTGTGAAGACTCGACACTTAAGACTTGTCAACATTCGAGGGGGAGTCTGTTGGTGCATGCGTCTGTCGACTTCGTCTTGTATCGAGTCTTATACTAGAATTATTAGATCAGGGCACGTTATACGAGAAAATAGGATTTAGGTGTGTTTGAGCATATTCCGCTTGAAAGTGACAATGTGCTATTTCAAGCGAAATTAACTTTAGCTATTTCGCTTGAAATGGCAACTGCCACTTTCAAGCGAAATCACATCACCTATATATAGGCCTCACACGAAATCATTTGTAACTTTCATGTTTCCGGTACTGAAGTGCTGCCGATGCGTCTGCTGATCTGAATACTTGTTAAATCAATAATACAAGACATTTTGAAGTGAATCAAGCTGTTTTACAAGTCTATTTCATTGTTTCCGTCTTTGAAATTGATAAGAACTCTTCTGATTGACTCATTTGGGTCACAGAACGATCCTACATCCATTCATTCTAAGATTTAGGAATTTGTTTGCTATTTGTTCCTTTTCATTAGGAGGGCAGAATTTCCTTTCTACCATGTTCCTAAATTCTTCCCATTCCATATTGTATACCCTATCACTTCCTTTTGACTGGAGGATAGTGTTCCACCACTCTAAGGTTGAATTCTTAAATAGATTGGAAGCAAACATTATCTTGTCCTCTTCCGCACATTTGCTTATTTTCGGAACAGCCTCAGTCTTTTCTATCCAGCGTAGAGCTGCAATAGGTTCTTCATTGCCCGAGAATTCTATTGGTTTGCAGGACCAGAATTCTTTGTAAGAGCAACCAGAAGGCATGGTTCTTCTTCTTTTGGGAATGGGCACTTGAAGTATGGGTCCATTGTTCATGTTGTGTTCTGGTTCAATTGGTCGCTTACTGTTATGTTTACTTTTATTATTTGCTTCCTGAACTGTTTGAATAATAAATGGCATTGCATCTATGATTCCTTGTGCCACTATGTGTTGGATAGCACTATTATCCACTTGGTTTCCATTGTTATTGATGCTTGGATTCTCATTAACCAAGTTAATGTTACTCTGGTTATCGTTATTCAGATTTTCCTGATTTCCTTCATCGGCCATCTGAATTTTAAACACTTACCACATATTAATATCATAAAATAATATTTAATATAGTTAATCACATGACACGCATTTTGGGCAAAAGCGTCGATCATTGCGACTTTACTTTATTCATATAGTATGCATCTATTACACACCAGTAGTGAAATTAAATTACAATACCAACTGAAATTAAATTACACTAATAATAGTAGGCATCCGTACACACATATTTTATTTTATTATTATTATTACTATTACCGTCTCCATCATCACATTCATGGATATGGATTCATCCGGAAATCCATATTGCGCTCGTCATACTTCCAGACGAGTCGCTCTCCCACCTGTCTCATTCGTTCACTACTCTCTAAAATTTCCTCACCAAATGTCCTAAGTTCTTGTACATTGTCTGCACTCATTGGGGGTGCAGGTTCTAGGACTGGGTTTGGAATCTAGGGTGCGGGTTCATGGTATGGAGGTGTAGGTGCCTGGAATTGGTAAGGATCTTCTAAAATTTCCCTAATATATTCATCGTGATAATAGGGATCTAAAGGATCCAAACCTGGGTAGTCTCCTATGTTTGGCATGGGCATGTCTTCATGTATCGGGTAACGTTGCACATAGTCCCTATTGTCGTCCCACCAGGGGTCGTAATTTGGGTCTAGGGGGTTTGGTGCTGGTACCCTAGGTATTTCCTCCGGGTTGAAGTCATGCATTTCTATTTGATTTTCAGGGTTTTCTATTTCCATTGGTTGATCAGGAATTGGTGGTTGGGGTTGGGGTGCTGTTATTTGTTCCAAATTAGGGTCAGCTGCACTGGTTGCTAGGATGTGGATGTTAGCTATTCCCCTATTGATCATGTCCTGGGCATAGGCATCTGTCTCTCTCTTGGCTGCTGCTAGTGCTCTCTGGTCATGTAACTTTTTCATACGTTTTCTACGCTCGTGTGCTCCTCTACTGAACCATCGCCTCTTTTTCTGAGGAAATGGCTCTTCTGACTGAGCCTTAAACACGAATATTCCTTCTTCCGTATCAGCAGAATACCCCGAGAGGGCAGGCTGAGAAGAGGAGGTGCCTTCGCTTCTAGGCGAACCAGACAATTGACGGTACGCATCAGATGGTCCTTGGTCGCTCATACTGTAAACTAACAAATAGTCAAATAACACATAACAAATAAATACAATTATGCACGTAGTTCCGTAATTTATTTCCTAACAGATTGAATTTTGATGTCAGCAGAACGCTTCTGTGGCTGAATCAGTGGCTTAGCTCTGATACCACCTTCTGTCACAACCCCTGATCCCTAATCCTCGGGAACGGGCAGCCGTGAGCCAGTTTCGGTGGTATCACGTGTTTATTCAATTTGGCAGCGGAAATTATATCAGGACCGTAGTTCGGAAATATTTTATCAGAGTAAAACACCACATTTTATATAAATAATCATAATGGGATGAAACCCAAGTTTTGATTAAAAACTGATTTGTAGGGATAAATCCCATTTTATTTAAATAAAACGCCTTCTTTATTTAGGTAACTTTTATAGCCACTTTTCCAAGCCTTCAGTGCTGTCCAGCTGGCTTCTAATTGGCTTTCACATTGTGTTACCTGAAACGCGTTTTAAAAACATTTATCAGTGGGAAATACTGGTGAGTGAATCCTAGTTTAATCAGGAAACATTAATTTAATTTAATTTAATTTAAACAGTATTGAGGGCGATTACAATGTTTATATCTACCCAATTACGCATTCAGTACTGTCAATCCTGACTGGTGGGTCATACTACACATTGGCTAACTCTTCGTCCAATGGTAACGTGTTCCACATTTTGTATACAAAACCCCAACATACCGGCAGTAATCGTAGAATTACAAAGACTCAATCACTGCTAAATTGCATTGTAAAATGGTTAAGGTTTTGTAAAAACTGTTTACAAAAAGGAGATTACTCACATTGCTATCTTAGATTTTCGGTAAGAGTTTCCTGGTGACAATTTATAATTTACATAAATGTACACGTGTTAGTATAATAACCCATTTTAATATTAGTAATACCCTCCCCGAGACGGCATTCCAACGACTACGTCGGGCAGAACCACGACAGCCGTTACGGAACCCTAGATCAATCGGGCAGCATATCTAATACGTATCCAGGGGTTATTATACTTACAACGGAGCAGAACTTCGCTATTTAGGGGGGTATTGGACCCTACTATAGCTTATACTATCAGAAATTCGTTAAGAGAGAATTGAATTTGAGCGACGTAAACTGAAGGCCCAAGCTCCAACTTTATAGGAGCTGAGTTTGGGTTTCTCGCGGCCCGCGTAAGAGTAGCCAAGGGGCTAGCTTGTCCGGATCATCGCCTAGCCTTGCCACAATGATGACACGTGTCATCACCGGGCTGCGCCACACCTTTGATCTCTAGCGGCCCGCGTAAGACCTTTAAGAGGTTTACGCGGCCCGCGACAAACCCAAAAACATTATTTTTAATTAAATTTAATAATATTTAAGGTATTCGGGGTCCGTTTTCGCGTATGGGGTGTATTTTTAGACATATTGGGATATTCTAAAATATATTAGGGTGTCGGAAAATATTTCGAGGGTGTCGGTTTAATTTAGAGTTGTTATATCTTCAAACAAATGAAGGAATGTCTGATCCAGCTACCAACTTTAACAGCACCGCAAGAGGAGGAGCCGCTAATCCTTTATCTGTCCGCAGCAGAAGTAGCGATCGGCGCGGTATTATTGGTAGAAAGAAATGGCATCCAAACTCCAATATACTACATTAGTAAGATGCTAACTGGCCCAGAGACGCGCTACTCTATGATAGAAAAACTAGTCCTCGCACTACGAAGACTACGCCGGTATTTCTCTGGTCATGTTATTTCAGTACTCACTAATTATCACCTGGGTCAAATACTGTCTAAACCCGATGTCGCGGGGCGTTTGGCCAAATGGGCCATCGAACTAGGAGGATACAATATCCTATACAAACCCCGACCGGCAATCAAAGGGCAAGTATTAGCAGATTTCGCCACCGAAGTTCCCGTCGATAAGATACAAGAATGCGAGGCAATCCAAAACCCTATTCCAGTCTTCGACGATAGGGTTTGGACGTTACACACAGACGGAGCTTCTAACGACGACGATGCAGGCGCAGGTCTTCGATTGGTCAGCCCAGATGATCATGAGCTCACATACGCAATACGCCTAGATTTCAAGAGTACAAGAAACGAGGCAGAATACGAAGCATTTCTTTCGGGCCTCCGTCTGGCACTTAAAATGGGAGCAAAAAACCTCGAAGCAACACGTCGATTCAAAGCTAGTGGCAGAACAAGTCAATGGCCATTACGACGCTAAGGGCGAAGCAATGGCTTTATACCTGGAGCAAGCACGAATGCTCATCAGCCAGTTCCAAACATTCAAGATCGTTCATATAAACAGGAGTGAAAATAAACATGATGATGCACTGAGCAAACTAGCTGCCACTAGTTTCAAACATCTAGCAAAAGAGGTCCGCATAGAAGTATTATCCAATCCGTCCGTCCCTCTAAGGCAGGTAAACTAGGGGTGTACAGAATTCGTTTCGAATTCAAACAATTCGAAATTCGTTTAAATTCGATTCGATTATCAAGAATTCATTTCGGTTATAAGAATTCGAATTCGAATCCGAATTCGATTCAGTTCGAATTAAGTAAATCGAATACGAATTTATAATTTCAAATTCGATTCGATTCGAAATTCGAATAAAACTTATACATTTTTATTTATTATTTTTATATATAATACATATATAACTTTTATTAGGCTATACTATAAATTATTTTCAAAATTTTTTCAAGTATTAAAATTACCCATTACCATACCCACTACATGACCCATAACTAAAAGCTAAGTAACAAATCTATCAATAGATTTCTAAGCATAAAAATATTAACTTGTAATGTGGAGTGGTTATTCCCGACTTCTCGTTTTGAATTTTAGACTTGTGGTACTTTATTTGGAACTTTTTAATGTGATATTGTGCTTTATAGCTGCTTTAAAATTTATGTTTCATTTTGAAAGTTTTTTACATGTTTTTAAAGAATCTGAATTAAATCGAATTTATTCAAATTCGATTCGAATTCGACTTTTTAATCGAATACGAATTGGGTTTTTTATTCGAATACGAATTCGAATCGAATTCGGTAGGTTTTAATCGAATTCTAATTGAATACGTATTCAAGGAAAAATAAAAATTATTCGAACAATTCGATTCGAATAATTCGAAAATTCGATATTCGATTCGATGAACACCCCTAAGGTAAACATCATCGAGGTCGGCAACCCATCCTGGATGTCCCCGATCATCATGTACTTACAGCATGGCATACTTCCAGAAGGAAAAGCAGAAACGAGGAAGATCCAAAACAAAGCGCTAAACTACAAAATGGCGGACGGTATCTTATACCGGAAATCATTCATGGGTCCACTCCTACGCGGTTTCGATAAAACAGATGCGCAGTACTTAGTCAGAGAAATTCATGAAGGCTTATGTGGAATTCACGTTGGGCCGCGCATGGTAGTGGTAAAGATAATGAGCGCAGGCTACTATTGGCCAGGGATGCATGTGGACGCAGTGGAACTATTGTGCAAATGCGCAGCATGCCAGCGCCATGCGCCAAAAACCCTCCGTCCAAAAAATCCTCTCGTACCGGTCACCTCAGCCTGGCCTTTTCAACAATGGGGCATTGATCTCGTTGGTCCTTTCCCCAACGCGCCAGGCGTAGTTAAATTCATCATTGTGGCAGTTGGCTACTTCACCAAGTGGGTAGAAGCTAAGGCGTTAGCGTCAACCACAACAATGGTAATCCGCAAATTCATATGGGAGCATATTATATGTCGTTTTGGGTCGCCACTGCGCATCATTTCGGATAACGGCACAAATTTTGCCTCAGAAGACCTCCAGAAGTGGTTTAAAGAAATGAAGATCGAGCACAACTTTTCCTCTGTGGCGCACCCACAAGCAAATGGGCAGGTCGAAGGTGTAAATAAACAAATAGTCGATGGCATCAAGGACCGATTAGGGACTGCGCGCAGAGGATGGGTAGATGAGCTCCCTAGCATCCTATGGGCTCATCGCACCATGCCAAAAACTAGCACAGGGGAAACCCCATTTAGCCTTGTGTATGGTTCGGAGGCAGTAATACCAGCAGAAATCGGCCTCCCATCACTGCGCATGATAGCCATGGAGAAGCAAGATAATGAAAAAGAACGAAGGATGGATCTTGACCTTCTCGAGGAAAGGCGCGAAAACGCAGCCATCGCAGAAGCAAGTTACAAATCCAAATTAGAAAAATACTACAACGCACGCATCCGTGTGTGTACCTTCGTCCCAGGAGATTTCGTCCTGCGCGACAACGAAGCGTCCAACGCAGAGAAGCCAGGAAAATTAGCACCTAAATGGGAAGGACCGTACATTATCAATGAGGTCCTGGGCAAAGGGGCGTACACCCTAAAAAGGCTCGACGGAACAACCGTTCCCCGCACCTGGAACGCGCAGCAGCTGCGCAGGTGTTACATATGACTAAGCCAAGATATTCGCCACAAAGGGCCAGACTTTTACAGGCAATGCATTTTTCTATTTTACTTTGTATCATCGGCCTCACGCCTTATTAATACAAAAGATTATCCTTACATATTCTACTGTTTATTACAAATTGCATGTAATTCCTTTTGGTACACGCGAAAACAATATGGTGAAACATTGAAAACCTCATGAACAGTCCAACGGGCATAAATCCCGCGCACAGTCCAGACCTATGTTCACACATGAGTTCAATACCATTCTTATTCGCTTTACCTAAACAAAGTAATTATACACATACAACATATTGTAATTCAAACACAACACCAACACAAACACAAAACATATATGCATAACATTGCAGCAAAAGAAAGTTACTAGTGCAGAAAAAGCACTTTAACAACATTTAAAGCACATGACAGTGCATCAAAACATTAGTTACAACATAAACAAAATAAACACCAGGAAACATAGCTGAAACCTCGACAGAGGTATACAGTACTTCCCCTATCACCCTAACGGGGGGATCAACAGCCAGCTCATTATCACCATCAGTAGCTGGTATCACCTGATTTCCGGAGGAAGGTACAGAACAGTGCATGTCCCGACGACGTCGATACACTATCAAACATTGACTTTTTCAGTTAGCCGGAAAATGTTGCATCAGGGCATCAGCAGATAACCGGATGACCCCTTCATCACAAGCATCCTTAGTCCGAAGGAAATCACAACCGGTGCCCGTAAACTTATAGGGAACGAAACCAGAGGGTTCCCCATCTCCGAGGACCTCTTTCGGCGGCGAGCTGGCAAGAAGAAGCAGACCTTCAGCAGGTTCGTAAACCTTCAAGACTTCCAAAAGTCTTCGAGAACGAGATGATCGCCTAGCTTTCATATCGCCAAATCTGGTAAAGGTTTATAATTTCCACATGTATATATGATACAGTAACGCCAGCATCGATAGGAGGGAAAGCAGAAATCGTAATGATTAACTATCAAATCGTCTCCCTGTGAAACGGCGCTACCAGGATAAACGTCATATCTCATTAAATGCATTCTGACAGAGTCTGCACATACCCCAAAGGAGGAAGATGAAAAGGTACTACGTATATACATTTTTTATTTATGAATGACGTAATAAAGGTCAAATCATGACTAAACAAGCTCAGAATAAAAAAAGAAATTCACAAATCTTCTTCAACAAGAAGTCAATATTTTCAAAATCAGAATAAAGAGCAAGAGTATCTTTTCTAAAAAGATCCTCCACTTTCGCGCCAAAAACTTTACAGCAGAGCATTTCTCTCATAGTCCAGTGCTCCACTTATTTGCATAAGAGCAATACTAGACTGGGGGACTTGAAGGGGTAAGGTCCCAAAAACCTTACTTCAAGTACTTGGGACCATACCACAACCTCATTCCTCTAACCCTCTTTAGGCCTTGCGCGGCCGCGCACTTGTCCCACAAAGAGAACTCAGAAGGAAAACAACATCTTACACCTACGCACCAAAAGGAAACTAGCAATTCTTGCGCCAGTCTTCATAACAGGTAAGGATAAAAATCCTAATAAGAGTTCCCGCATAAACAATATCTAAACTTGGATATTATTTACTTCACCGATACCATACAATAAGGAGCCTCACAGGATTACAGCTGTAACCTTCTAGAAGGCTCCATCGTGCACCACCCAGACGGTTATAACCGTCTGGCTACGTGGCATCATCCCGGACTCCCTTGAAGTCACGATGTGGCACGGAATTGAAGAGAGGTTTTTCACTTGTCCACTTTCCACGTGGCAATACCCCAACCGTTGATCAAGATCGCGATCCGTGTGCTCTCACACTCATTAGAGATTAACGGAGAGAAAAATAACCGCTCAAGGAAGAAGCACTTTCCGTCAATATTTCACCAACAGGTTTTCCCGCCCAAACTTCGGCTATAAATAAAAGGATAATTCAGGTATAACCTTCAAGTTACATTCACTTCACTTTCACTACTTCTTCTTCTTCATAAACCTGTACTTATTCTCACGCCGGAGGGTGGTTACGGAGAGAACCCCTATTCTCCCCGTGGCGAGTCTAACGGTGGTTGTTTTGCAGTTGTTGTGAAAAGAAGGAGAGCTGTTACCCAATAACCGAACGAGGAGAGATCAACCCTTTTATGCAGATTCAAACCCCTTGGTTCAGTTGATTCCGGTCAATTAAACCAGTGTTTTTTAGTACTAAAGATATGCTTGCGGATCCGATGACTAAAGGTCTCCCACCTAAAGTTTTCGAAGAACATGTATCGAATATGGGACTTACTAAAGACCTTATTTAATGGCATATTGTACTAGCTTATGTTTTAATTAATAAAATTTCCTCAGTTTGATTTTGTTTGTCTCTAACATTTGTTTTGCCGGTGTAATGACTTATAGATAAATATAAATACAAATCAGACGCTAAAGGGCTTATGCGTATTTTGATCATAACTATTAGGTTTTAAATTGAGGCTATAGTATGACTAATGGGGGTCCTGAGTCGAATGATGATTCAACGGCTGTATTTCTCTGCTATAGTTCTTGGTTTAAGGCTAAAATGAGTGTTAACACCTGGCCAGGCTCATCTAATACTCATGATAAATGATTACTCGGCTAAGTGGGAGAATATGATATTAAATATATTATTGTTATAGTGGAGGGTTCAAATGAGAAGAAAAATTTTGTAAGAATAAAAAGAATAAGTTTTAAACCAATAGAAATGTTCCATTTTACTTCATTTAATATGTGTATTTAATTTTATTAATAAGGGCATATGCGTAAATTTATAATTGTAATTAATTAGCTAACTAATTAAAAAATTGTAACTCACTTTTAAATATACTCTTTCAAGATAAAATAATTTATGGTGAAGGACAATTTTCGACATGTGTAGGACAAATTTTAGTATGTGTAGGATAAATTCTTAAATATGTATGATAAATTTAGATATGCGTAGGGTAAATTTTGGTAAGCGTAAGATATATGTAGGATAAATTTTAAAATGTGTAGGATAAAATGTTTTTTGCTTTATTAATGAGAGATAACATAACTAATGGGAGGAGTTATAAACTATTTAATGTTTTACCATTATGTCATTTCTTCTTTTTCTTCTCACATTAAATTTCTTCTCAAATGAGCATTCCCCTATTGTTATAATATTTAATCTTGTAGTCATTATAATCATTTATATTATATAGAACAAAATATATTAATTACCTATTAATAATTAGTTGGTAATTGTTGATGGACCATATTACCCTTATTAACTAATTAGGTTTCCTTTTGGGTGTATATATAAGGAGATTATTAGAGAGTTTAAGGGTTAGACAGTTACACAATTTACACAATCCTCATAACATCAATTCGTCTCTCTCTCCATAACCGAATCCTTCCCTTGTTTCGGTTTCATCACCATCATAATCTTACACCCTTAGGAGGAACCAGATCATCCTGACGAGTATGTCAAACTCAATGCCTGCATCTCTGACTGGATTCTCTGCTGGCCTGTCTGCTGTAACAGGTATGTTATTCATGTTTTCCATTATGTTTAAACAAAACCGATCAACACTGCGCACGACTTGAATAGTCGGCACAGGATTTAGGACCATATCCCTTCAGTTATATATACTATTAATAATTTATAATACGTAATATCTTAAAAACTTTCATTATTCTATATAATATAAAAGTGATAAAAGTCTCAAGAGTTCTTGGCCTATTCTTTTTCTTCTTGCATTTCTCTTATTACCCTATATATTAAAAACACAAGTCTTTGAACAGTGTTACATGCCACATGGTAGTACACTATCAATATGTGATGAGCAAATGGTATTAGGTACCGGTACTAGAATCAAATTTACCAAACCAGATGTATTTTTGGTACCGGTATTCACCGGTTTTTACTCTCAAATACCGGTGTCGTACCAGTACCGACCGGTACCATACCAGGTATATTCGGTACCGGTACCGGTATTCACCGGTTTTTACACTCAAATATCGGTGTCGTACCAGTACCGACCGGTACCGTACCAGGTATATTCGGTACCGGTACCCACTTTTGGGGATTTCGGTAACGGTATTTTCGGTACCGGTTGGTACCGAGCTCATCAAATCATGTAGCAACATAGCAATGCAAGTAATTGCACCGTTTAGATTACTTTTCATACACACAGTAAGTAAATTGTATTTCGTTTGAGTGAGGTTTTATTTACACAACTTATTTTGATTTCTTTTTTTTTCTTTTTCTGTAATGAGTGAATAGTAGCATGTAAAATTAACTTGGATATTTAGATTATTCATTAGCAAATCGTATCAAATCCTGTAATCAAACCGGTATCGTATCAGTACCAAATTTACTATACCAAATCATTTTCGGTACCAATTTGGTACCCACCTTTTGGCGTTTTCAGAATCGTTACTTTCGGTTCGACACCGGTCTAGCATCATACCTGTATTTATTGATTTTTACCTTCAAATACCATACCGTATTGTACCGAGCATTTTCGGTGCCGGTACCTAATTTCGATGATTTTCCGGATCGGTACTTTCGGTGGCGTTACCGGTACCGAGCTCATCCATATTTTAACGTGTTAGCACCGTAATAACTGAACTGAAAACAACCGAATTTTCAACGTGTAGGACGTGTGGGTCCTATTATTATATATTAGGTTATTTAAAATCGTTTTTTTAGGACGGAGTGACTATCTTTACCATGTTATTTTTGTTTATGTTTTGATATTCGGTATCTGCTTGCCGTTGCTGACACGCGTTTTGTAGTCATTGGATCTCCGCCGCAACACGCGGACGGAAAATCAACTAGTTCTATATAATATTAGAATGATAAAGTCATAAAGTTTTTGGCTTATTCTTTTCCTTACTTGCATCTCTCTTGCGATACACAGTCACTAGATTTTGATTGGTTGTAAGACCTCTTGACCTTATACGTGAAGACTTTCTTTTTACCTTCTCTTTGTGATGTGGTCAGAATGGTAGCTATTGCGGGCATCTGTAATGGTTAACGCCCTATGATCATCTGTAGTGAGACTTGATATAGGTTTTTTTTGCTCCAAAACACCCCTTCGTGCCACTCCCTCTGCCCGGGCGGCGGCGGGGGGGGGGGGGTGTTCGTCAAAATGCGCTTAGGCGTGGGAACTAAAACGCCTGATGAAGAGAGAATGGGCAACGGAATGTTTTGATGGTTTTTTTAATTTAATTCAATTTCAATATCTAATCATTGCAAGAACATTATACCACTACATCCCTTTTTAACTTCAAGCCCCTTTGCTGAACATGAGCCACATGTCGGATAATGCCCAAGGGAGGGGCTTGAAGTTCAAGCTCCACTATATATATGGTCTAATGGACATTTTCCACCATATCAACATCATAACCCCCTTAAAAAATTGTGTAATGGTTAACGCCTCTTAATTCCCTCACTCCATCATTACTTTCAAATTTTGTTTTAGTCATAGGACATTATACTAGAAATGTCCCTCCTTTTTTCATGCCCCTATAAAGCCCATTGGGTGATGTTATAGACATTATCAAACCACTTTACGCTCCTAGAATACCCATTACTTATGATCTTATAGCTATCATGACCGAAAAGATGACTTCTTTGGTAAAGTGTAAAATGACATAATTCTCTTTTTACTAACAAGTTTGCAAGTGTACCCAATGGTATCTAGGTTTTCTAATGGTAATGGTGAGAATTCAAGTCTTATTAGATTTGGAAGTAGATATAATCAATGTTTTAAAAACCAGTTTTTAAGTCATATCGGGTTGTGCTCTAAAATGGTTCAGCCGGTTGAATCGGGTTGTATCGGCGGTTGAACCGGGTTACTAGTTAACCCTATAAATTCCATAAAATAAAAATTCATCTCAAAAAACAATCCAAACTCAACTAGGATTTACTTAACTGATTATAGTTTTATCTAAAAACAACTATTTTTATTAAGCATTTTAAGAATATTTTTATTAGTTATAAACAATATTGCATTGTACGAGGTGAGTAACAATTTCAACAACGACGAAATATTGGAATAGAAGGCACTAGGTTAATTACCGGAAATATGAAAGATCAATATTACATTAATATTGTATTTTATTAAAATTAAGAAATCAAATCTTAAGATAATGCAAACCGGTTCAATGGTTTGAACCAGTAGAACCGGATTTACCGCCAGTACAAAAGACATACGGTATTCGGATTTTACCGGTCTTTATCGTATCGGACTCGTGTCCGATATCCGGTTTAACCGGTATAACCGGCCTGTTCATATAGGTATTTAAAACATTGGATATAATGGGTGTATCTGTTTGACAAAAAAAAGATATGTATTATATAGTTGTCTCTCTCCATAAATATTATGATGGATAGAAGTCATTCATAAGTAGTATGGATACAAGTCACAGTTATTAGGAGATTACGCGGCATTTGTAGGGAAGGCAAAATACCAAAAGGTCTACTGAGTACTGATCTTTCTTCTAGTCAACCATCCCGTCAAACACGTACGGCTCTCTTTCTCAGTTTTTCCATCTTCATATGACCATCCCTGGTTCATTTCTTACCTTATTGTTTATAAATTAGCTTTGATGACCCCATAGATGCTAATCACTTTTTGGTAAGGGGTGTTTATAAGTCATTACAATTGATCATATATCTAAATTGAAATAAATTGACTGGCTTAAGATTTTAGTAAATTTAGCAATATATACTTGTAGGGATTGAAGTTGGTTGTTTAAGTCATAGATCTGGGCATCCGGAGGGTTGTACATGGTAGCATGAGGGAGGATACTTGAGAACCTTGAGACTTTGTGTAGTGTTATCACGCCCCCTCCACATGGTGTGATTGTATTGGCGAAAAGCATGGGGTCAGCACACATATCCACCCTTTTTAGACTCATGTATGTTACCACACTCACACCGTCCCCTTTTAACACCCATTCGGGGGTGTTTCCCCCGACATGGTGATGTGGCACTGGGCACCACTCCGCTACATAGTCTTTAGCATATTGTTGGTGAAAACCCATAAAACTATCTACAAAATGCTTAAAACAAGAGGCAGAGAAACCATCATCAATCATTACAAGAAACCAATCATTTCTTATTCATAATTTCAGCCATCCCAACTTTAACAAGCAATTTACACAATTACAAAAGTGCCATTATTAATAAATCCACAAGATTGTTTTTTAAGTTAAAGAATATGTTACCATACTTAAAAAGGCACGTAAGAATATATTGTTTTTTAAGTTAAAGAATGTTACCATGCGTTGCGAGGCATTGAAGTTGAAAAGTAAAGTAACTCGAATTTATACCGCCTACTGAAAACGTCTTATATTTTACCAAGACTCGTTTTTGAACAAAATTTATGACAAAATGAAGAGCTGCCGAAAACATACAATAAAATAACAAAAACGTATCATTTTTGACACATGTACATAAAAATAGGTGCGTAAAACTCGATGGTGGTCAAAATTACATTTTACAATGTATTTACAAAGCTATAGGGACGTAAGTGACAATGCTCAATATTGAAGTTACAAAGGAAAGGGAAAAGGAAAAGAAAAACAAAATATATACAAGACAAAATCCAAAAAAAATGAAGACTTGACAATCGCTACAGGGCAAATGTTACCTATATTGGTAGACCCAAAAGGAAAGTAGGGAATCCCATTTCCACTTATCTTCTTTCTAGTCAACCAACTCGTCAAGCACGGCTAGCTTTCTCACTTTTTCCATCTTTTTCTATTGAAGTTGCTGATAATTACCAAAATGACACCATCACTTTTTGCGTTTTCCCCCAATTCGTACGCTTCGTACGTTTATTTTATTTTTACAAGAACTTAACTCATATTTTGAAATGTGTTATATTTTTTGTTTCTTGAAAACTATGAAGAGAAGTGTAACATGCTATAACGAACTACCCGCTGCTAGAAAACTGCTATAATACATGAAGAGAAGTGTAACATGCTATAACGAGGCTATAAATTCATGTAACAAAAAATAGTTTAGTTTATGGCTAGATATTAGCTACTTGATGTACAATAGTAGACTTGCTACAAATAGACAGTCACCATGCAAGAGCTACAAGGTGCATTTTGACAAGAGTTGTGTGAATCAGCATCTTTGGGGACTTAAAGTTCTCTCATTGTAATAAACAAACAGGATTCCATGCGTCTAAACTCTAATGTGTTACTTGCATCTCAACTTCAATAGGGTGTCATGGAGAACCACACATTTTCATCCGCAAAGTTTGTTGTGTTATATCATTCGCCGTCCATTTATTACCTTGTTTATAAAGCAAACTCGAAATTGATGAGCTTATAGATGCTAATCACTTTTTGATAAAAGGGTGGTTATAACTTATAAGCCATTACAATGAATCGAACTGTCTAAACCGATATAAATCGATTGACTCAGCCAATTTGACAGTTCGGCTGATGGTTGGAAACTTGAAATCAGCCATGTAAATCCTTCAGGCCGTTTAACAATTAATCATTTATCTTTTATTTTCGAAACACACATCGAGGTAACATCTAATCTATCACTCTTGACAAAAAAAAATCAATACAGCAAACATCAAATATAATAACAAAAAAAGGTTCAACTCACAACATGGTTGTAGATTTTGCAATGTAGATTACGAAAAAAGGATGATTACTTTTTAAGAATGTTAGGCTCAAGATTGAAGTATATTTTGCAATATATACTTGAAGAGATTGAAGTTGGTTGATTTAAGTGATAGAGATGTGCATATGTTGGAAAACCCATAAATTATCTACAAAATACTTTAAATAAGAAGCAAAGCACAACCATCATCAATCAGTACAACCAACCAGACATTCTTATTCCTAATATCAGCCATCCCAACTTTAACAAGCAATTTACACAATTACAAAAACCCAGACCTTATATCATTTACATTTCTACTACTATGTCCATCAAATTTCACTGCTTTCAAATCCGGGCTCACCTGTGATTGCATCTCCGCAAGCTCTCTCACTCTTAACAGAATCGGTGCAGGTATCGGGATTGACGAGTGCTTCTTCGAATTTTGAACCTGCATCACCAAAATAACTATGTGACACCAACATTCAAGCACCCAAACCGAATATTAGCAAAGCAGATGAAAGACCGTTACTTACCCCTTTGTCAGCTGGTAACTTTGCGAAACTAGCTCTCAAAAGATTCCTCCACTTGTCCTGCAAAAATTAATAGTTGGCTAGTGGCTATCTTGTTCATCTTAAGAGATGATGGTGATGATGATGGGCTGTGTGTGTGTGTATGATCAAGAGAAAACCCCCTTGAGTTGTGAGAACTTAGAGAACTCCGACTTCCCGTGCGAGTTTTGCCCCCATTTTTTGCACACACGTAGATTAAAATGTTACAAACACAATAGTAAAAAAAACGAAGTGGTGCTTTCCGACTTTTTCAGCTGCTGTAAGCATGAATCAGCATTTACAGCCAACTGTAACAGGTGGTGTAAATCACGAAAAAAAAATTGGAAAAGTGGATTTTTTTAGGATTTTTGGTAAAAAAAATAGAAAAAAACTTTTGTAAAGCCGAGTTCTCTAAGTTCTCACAACTCGTAGGAGTTTTCTGAACCACACATTTCCCTAAGTTTTTCGTAATATACACAGATGTATAGTTTAAAATTGACTATATACATATATGTATATTGTCAAATCTTGAATTATACACATATGTATATAGTCAATTTTAAACTATACATGTGTGTATATTACAAAAGGCCTAGGGAAAATGTGTGGTCCAAAATGCTTCTCAAGTTTCTCAATAATCCTAGTATTTCTCACACGATCCTAACCCTATATATATAAGAACATACCTTGAGATCAACAGATGTGCGATGTGAGCATGTTGCAAAAGCAATCCTCTTAATCTCAGACCACCTGCCAGCACCATGCCTAGAAACACCTTCAACTAACTTAACAACTTCACTAAGAGTCCATGGTCTATGGTGTTTCCTCCTCATCCCACCTTTTGCAGTTGGCACCGTTAATATATTTTCATCTGAATCAACGTCTGCATACGAATCCAAGTGTCCTTCATCTGAATTAGTGTCTATGTCTGCTGATTGCTCCGAGTACTGTTCATTTTCTCTTGGTTCCTTAATTAGCTATACAGATTGACGATAACAGTCACAAGGCGATAAGAGTACTGAAAATATACGATATTATGCTTACAGGCTGCAGAGGCCATCCAGTGGCCGGTGTAGCTTTGAGTTCTTGGTTCTCTACGTCATTATCGGACTGAGGATCGTGTCCATCCTGTGCCTTCTTTACCAGTCTTGCCGACATTCCCATTCCGTAGGGCTGAAATTTCTACAATTAAATTCAACAAATAAGCAACAGTACCACACTCTGCTTTCAGTAAATAGCGATTCATACTTCATAGTTCATGGTATTATTTAAATTTTCATTTGCAACACATACATGAATTACATTACGCCACCCCCCAAAAGAACCTTAAAAAGTAATGCACCAAACTAGAAGTATTAATACAACCCAATAAATCCTTGTGGAAACCTTAACAAACAAATGAGTAACTAACAAAAAGGACAAGCAGCTAGGGGCTAGGGCTGTCAATTTTTATCTGAAACCCGAAACCCGACCCGAATTCAAAGCTACCCGAACCCAAAATAGAGAACACCCGAAAAACCTTAACCCGATCAACCCGAACCTTCTGTGGGTCGGTTATCGGGCCACTTTTTCCGAGCCAAAAACCCGAACAACCCGACCCGAAAACCCGAAACCCGAAAAAACCCTGAACATTTTTTGTCGTTTTTATATATGTGATTTAGTTTGAACTTTGAAGTCTCTAGTATTTGGAACATTAAGTTTTGGGACTTTTGAACATTATAATATATATTATTAAATGATGTTTGAATTTTGATGATATTTCTTAGTAAGAATATGAATTATGATGATATTTTGTAAAAATAAAAACATTTATTTTCATTTTACTTTTAAACCCAAAATCCGGACAACCCGACTTAAACTAACCCGAACCTGACCAACCCGAACCTTAAATGGGTCAGTTATCGGGTCACTTTTTCTCATCCAGAAACCCGAACAACCCGACCCGAAACCCAAAGAACACACCCCTACAAGCAGCTACAGAGGTAGAGAAGCTACCGCATAATCAAATGAACAAATTAAGCGAGCAAGAAAAATATCAAATCTAAGTCTGACTACGAACAAGATTTAAATCATCATGCACAATTTCTATTTATTAATATAACATTACCATAAGAGCCATGAAGTTTTCTCTTGGGCGTCCTCTACGGATCCTAGAAACGTATGGAACTTTAACCCCGGAACCTCCGAGAGAATCCTGACGGGTAACAAGTGGTCTTCTAACAGGCTGGATATTATGAACAGGCCTGACCCGAGTTCTCGGCCCATTTCCAGAACTTCTAACAGAAGAAACCGTTCGTCCACTATAATCCCGGGAATCTGATTCCGAAACTTCTTCAATATACCGCCTTGTGGGCTTCCTAACTCTTTTATTTCCCTGATTATCATCTTCAAAAGCAATATGACGCTGAGGTGCAGCATCACTTTGCACATTCTTGTTGCTTCCACTGAAATGATCTTCCATTTGAATAGTTTGACTTTGACCAACCGAAATTTTATCATCACCACTAAAAGAATCCTTGTTATGATTCTCATCTTGATTAATACACTCTTCTGATTTGTCTTTCTTTTTTACTTCATTATTTTCGATATTAAAAGTGGTAACAGAAGCGTCACAAGAGTTAGACAACCCCATGGAAATCCTTCGCTTGAGCCACTGTTTGTCCTTAACGGAAGTCTCCCTGCCGAATGTAGCTTTAAAAGTTGCATGAAGTTCTTTAACGGAAAGATTGTCCAAACATATCTCCCCTTTCAGCTTAGAGAAATCCGGCTTCCAACTAGCACATATGGTTGATATTGACGGTTCACTCTCGGCTGATCCTGCTACATGGTCTGCTTGCTTTACATCTCCAGGTTGGTCAATGGGAGTTGAATCTGATCGAGTATTTTCCTACAGTTCAATATACATGCAGAATTAGTACAAAATAAGTTGCACTTATAAAAGAGTACTACAATATTATCAGGCCATGATGAAAACAAAAAAAAAGGAGTAAAATGTCATTTTCGTCCCTGAGGTTTGGCCAGTTTTGCGAGTTTCGTCCAAAGGTTTGTTTTTCCGCATCTGGATCCAAAAAAGTTTGAGATATTGTCACTTTCATTCGACTCGTTAACTCCATCCATTTTCTCCGTTAAGTCAGGGGTATTACCGTCTTTTTAGACGTTTTTTATTAAACTAAAAACACTATAAGAAATAAAGATCCCCTCTGTTGACTTTATTTCTTGTAGTGTTTTTAGTTTAATAAAAAAAATGTCTAAAAAGACGGTAATACCCCTGACTTAATGGAGAAAAATGGATGGAGTTAACGAGTCGGATGAAAATGGAGAGATTTCAAACCTTTTGGATACAGATGCGAAAAAACAAACCTTTGGACGAAACTCGCATAACTGGCCAAACCTCAGGGACAAAAATGGCATTTTACTCCAAAAAAAAACTAAACTAACTGGATTTAACAAACGCTAATGAGTGAAAACAAGCTTGCATGATGTTCAGAACAAAACAGTACCTCAAATTGCGGATTCAATTTCCCGAGGTCAACTCTTGTGTCTACTACTGCATCTGATATTTCTCCTTGAGTAGAAGGGTCATCGAATTTCAAGAGGTCTGTGATGTTTTTTTTTTCATTTAGAAGAACAATAAGCATGAATGTAGAACCAAAGGTAATCAGAAGCCTATATACAGAGCTATCGGGAACAGTATTATATAGCTTAGAAGAATGGATACGCATACGCTAAAGAAAATGCTAGATTGTTACTGTTAATAGCATGCTCAAGTAGACAAAAAGAAATTTATGAGAATTATGCATCACTTCTTACAAGTAGAAGAAAATTCCAACATTTAAGAACCTTGGGGTGAGCAAAAATCCGATTAAATTAATCGAAACAGCCGACAAAACCAACCCTAAATAACCAACTCAAACTAATAACCGACTTTTCAGTTTTGTATTTGTTTTTAAACCGATTCGGTTTCGTTTATTCCTCCTTCCAAAACCTAATCGAAATTGTTTGAATGCTTGTTATTGGAATTATGGCCCAAATTAATTAATAAGTGGTTAACAAATACTTTTGGCCAAAAGTTTTTAACCCAAATTCATTGCTTTGAGCCAACGTCTTTCAGGCCCAAACATTTAATGCCAAAATGTAAAGCCGAAAGCCGAAATTTCAGTTTCGGTTCAGTTTAAGCCCCAAACCAACCCATGCACACCCCTATATGAACCCCAATAGAGGTTACCTAGCGAATCATCACAGCGTCCAACGAGAAATAAAGGAGTCATGAGAAGAAGAAATTAGATTAAATTTAAAGCCGAACTAGAGAGACCTTCAAGTTCGCAGTCGATGGCCATGAACTCCTGACCAAAAGTGTCATCGTTTGAAGTGCAAACTGCAGTCTGACTGTCGCCCAGAACGTAATGCAGTTCACTCTTATGATCAATCAAGTCTTCAGCTTTCATCACTTCATCATCAGTTGCAGGTATATATCTCCCATCACCTACAACCTGTTATGTACACAACGCATCAAATCAAATCAACCCCCGCTGATATTAACTGTGACAAAAAGATATACAACTGATAACAACTTGTAGAAAAAGTCTGCAAATGCATGAGGGTGCTAGGGGTAACAATGATGATTAGTGATTCTGTTACTATCATGTAGGTGTGTAACATTATAAAGGACAACGGAAAATAATGCATCTTTTATCAGAAAACAACAACAAATAAGGTTTAGAGCCAACTAGGCTGTAGTAGTACCACGGTTCTTGTAAGTGCTCTGCTTAACAACCTTAAGTGAAATTTCTTTGACCTGCTCTTAAATTCCTGATCTTTGAACAGGGCCATCGAATATGAATCTTCACTCCATGTTACTATAAAACCCCACCTCTCTAAATATTTATTTTTCATACAAATACAAGCCGTTCAATTGGGTGCCTTTTGTAATGAAAACACCATAAGGGTGGAAGGGGCCCATGCGGGGAGAAGGGGCGGGTGTGTTAGTCCCCGCACAGGCACACCACCGCCACTACTTGTTTAAGTAGGGTGATTGAGTGAGATTCAGGGAATAGTCACCAACGTGGGGAAGAGGAGAGAGAGGGTTAATGGTGGGCCCCACTCTCTTCCAACCAATCACACTTATCCTTTTTTTAAGAAAAAATTGTTTACCACTCCCCATGTGGGGAACACCCCTAGTGTTTGAGTGCAAAATGGGGAGTGGAGAGGGGAGTTGACATGGCATGAGGTGATTGGCTAGGGGGAGAGTTTCCCCTTCCACCCTAAGAAACAAGTCAACAACCATTACAAAAAACACGAAATCTTACATGGGAATCCTTGCAGAGAAGAATCAGGGGTAAGGGAGCCAAAATAAAATTCATTAAAAGAAAACCAGAGAAGTAATATAATCATTCTTGGTAACAACTTAAACACTCTAAAGTCTAATCATCTGATAATAATGATATCATCAGATATCAATGGCCTAGACAGTTAATTGTTCTCAAATTTAAAAAGAAAAGCATGTATTTAAGTAATTTATCATTCCCTGTATGCTAAGATGAGTTGTCATATCCCAAAGAACTAACATCCTTTCAATGCTACTCACGCGATGTGCCGTCAGTATCACAACACAATTATAACCTTAGCATCCATTTTGCCATTATAGGATCAAACTGCCATATCCACCATACCTTCCAGCAGCTAATTAGATGCTTATTGAAATCTAACTACATGTGAATGGAAAAAAAAAAAAAAAACTGACCACGGGCAGAAGCCCTTTGTAGGTATAAACTTTAAAGAGTCCCAACTTACAAATTCAGATGCTACGAACTTCTATTCTCCGTAAGTCTACATAAAAACTTTAAGCACAAAACAGATAACAACAAAGATCATAACACTCATCATGCATAATATACCACTTATCAGACAATAGTCAGGTGAGTACAACCCTGCAGCAGAGTTCCAGTGCCTTATATTTCCTTAATCTTCTTATCTTTTAAACAAAACCAACAGCAAACAAATTACAAAGAAGGCAAGGCTGCACCTCATGCTCATAGTCATCAGGCAATCAACAAAGCCTTAATCTTTTCAGCTCAAACTGTAAAAACATTATAACTAATAATATTGAAAGCATGCTCAAACTTCTTATTGTGACTAGCTAGACCGACCACTCTAAACCTATGCTATAAGTCAATTCTTTAATACCATCTTCAAATTTTAACTTACTAACACCAAAAACAACATAAAGTGACTTTCCTCATCACCATCCAATAACACATTTCACTCACACAATCAAATTATAACCACACAACCCTAACAAATGAAAACACAAATTACCCGAGCAAGCTTGTAAACAACAGGATCAGCAATCTGAACTGCAGAACCACTCTCTTGCTTATTTCCCTCACCTTCCTCCACTGCTACCACAGTTTCCATGTAACATTCCACCACATGCACCTCAATTCCAAACCTAAAACAAACAAATCAATCAAATTAGATCTTCACATTGCATCATTACTCCCAAATCTTCCATACAAAACCCTAATCGACTCAATCACCACTATTAGTCAATTACCTGTTGAAATTGGTACCAAATCACCGTAAAATGTGTAAATACGGATCGATTTGTGCAGCGTAACAGGTGATTCGGGCGAATTTTGGATTTAAATGAAAGGAATTGAAGGATTTTGGTGGAATTTTGAGTATCGAACGCGGTTTTCGAGTACGCCGTGTTTATCAAGAAAATACAGTTTCGGAATTGAAAGTGATTATAAATTGGGTTGGATATGTGGGGTTGACGTCCGGATGGCTTTCTTACAGTAGTGGGTAATACGGGATACTGTGTGTGTACTCGTGGCGTGTAGATACACGTACTGTACAAAATTGGGTGATGAATTGACGTAATTGCCCCCAACATGTGACATGTGCATAGAAAAAGGGTAATTACAAAGATGACGTCATTTATATGTTTATATTGTGAAGTAGTAAATTTTTTCATGAAACGGTATCGAAATGTTAAATAACTCGAATTTATTTCGTCTATTAAAAATTTATTATGTTTCATTGACTCGATTTCGAACAAAATTTACTTTAAAACGTAAACCCAACTGAAAACGTATATAAAAATAAGCACGAAAACGTATTATATTTGACTCGACTTATTTACGAAAGAAACTTACGTTGAAACGTAAAACAACTTGAATTTATACCGACACGTATATAAAAATAAAACAAGTAAGAATATAAAGGTAAAGAATGATACGACGCGTCGTGGCGGCGTTGAAACTTAAAGTAACTTGAATTTATGTAGTCTAATGAAAACGTATTATATTTGATATGACTTGTTTTCGAACAAAATTTATGTCAAAACGTATACCAACTAAAAACGTATATAAAGTTAAGCACGAAAACGTATTATATTTGACCCAACTGATTTCCAAAAAAACTTACGCCAAAACATGAATCAACTCGAATTTATACTGACACGTAAATAAAAATAAGCACGTAAAACTCGATTACAACTCTTTAAAAAGCTGAGGGGTTATAAGTGTTGAAAATTAAAAGTAAAGGTAAAAAAGAAAAACAACACAAAAAGTAAAAAAAAAAAGTAACAAAATGCTCCTGTGGTGTGGATGTAGCTTGTTAAAGAAAATAAAAGATGATACGGTGGACGTAGCTTGTTATTGTATTATTACTGGTAAAAGTAAATTTCCTCCCACGATGTGGCAGTTCAGAGCTGCTGAATCGTTTATAACAAAAGTTACGTAAAAACATGGATAAACTGAAAATGTACATAAAAATAAACATTGAAACGTATTATATAAGGTCCGACTTATTTACGAAAGAAATTTACGTCGAACACCAACCTGTAGTTATACCGAAACGTATATAAAAATAAGTAAAAAATATGTTTTTAAGTTAAAAATTGTACCACGTGTTGCGGTGGGGCCACCCAACTGACAAACCTTTATTAAGAGACAATTTCTTTTACTCATTCTCTTTGCTGTCATTCTAAATAAGCAACACATGTTCGGCTATTAATATTTAATTGGACCCTTTTAAATTGGTATTTTAAAAATACACATTTTCAAATAAACGTAATCAACTTGAATTTATATGACACGTACCTAAATATAAGCACGTAAAAATGATTATAAGTTTTTTAGAAAGTTGAAGGGTTGTAACTATCAATATTAATGTTGAAGGGTAAAGACTTTAACAAAAACTTACTAAAAAACGTAATCAACTTGAATTTATACCCACGTACCTAAATATAAGCACGTAAATGAGTATATTTTTTTAGAAAGTTGAAGGGTCGTAACTCTTAATACTAAATGTTAAAGGGTAAAGTCTTTAAGATAAACTTACTAAAAGACAAAAAAAAACATAACCAACTTAATTTATACTGACACGTACATAAATATAAATACGTAAAAATAATTATAAAGTTTTTAGAAAGTTGAAGGATTGTAAATGACAATACTAAGAATTTTAGTGCAAATTACTAAATATTGTTTTATAACAATATTTAGTTTGGTGCTACATTTTGCATGTGTACAAAAACGCGCATTCGTGCGAATCATGTTTGTTATGTCAGAATTTAGAACAAAAAAAATAGTTGATTTGGAATTATGATTGTTTAAAAAAATAATATGTTTCTTAAAAGTATTACTTTTTAATTAGATTATAATATAATTATAATTAGCTTGTTACTTTGATTGTGCATAAGCGTCGTGGTTAAGTAAATTAATGTGTGTTTATTTATGCACACTTGTAACACATTGTTTTAAATTGTTAAACAACGCATTATATGCAAAGAAGAGTGCAAATTAATAAGAGAATGTACACAAATTTTGTTTGTTACATGGTAATCGTTTACTTAGACTGCCCGTAGTGGGGCGTTTTTTTTTTTTTTTAAATTGCAAAAAAACGCCGGAAACGCCCCTGCCACCATTACGGCCGGCGTTTTCCGGCGTTATTTTTGAAAAATTTTGTTGCTGGCGTTTTATTTAAAACGCTCAAATTGCTTTGTATATATTTTGACCCACCAATCACTCTTGAGATGCCTCTGACAACCACTTTTGTCCACCAATGACTTTTGAGATACCCACATGCCTCAATTCCGACACTTCACTTTTCAACCTGACATCCATTTGATTTTTTTTTTTTTTTTGCATTAAAAATAATATGGGCGTTATTGGAATAATGCCCCACTACACCATTTTTGCAATAATGCCCCATGCTGACTGGGATGACACGTGTCGAATAATACCCTATGGTGGGGGCATTATTTTGTTCCACCACTACACATGGTCTTATAGATAATATGCGTGCAATGTATAGTGAATGCACAAAAAGAGGGCAAACTCTATGTATAGAATATTCATAGGGTCCGGGATGTCAGGCCAACTTAGGTATGATATACACATCCTTGCATTTATACGAGAGGTTGTTTTCGCAACTTGAAGTTGTGACCTACAACCACCTTATCGTTGCACCAATGCTAAACAACACTCCTTCTTTTGCTTCTCATCCAAGAAGGGAAAGGTCGAAAAATAAGTTTCTTCGACGTGATTCTTCACTATGTCGAAGGTACCATTTATGCATTTTGTGTAGGTTTCAATGACGAATTGGCTGTAATATTATTGTTATAAATGATGTGATTAATCAAGAAATTACTTGGTTTACATATCAATGTTAGTTTGGTTAGGAATCTGTTAATTAGTAGAATAATTAGGACAGTTGTTTGATTTTGTTATTTTTGTTCTTTTGTTTTTGTAATAATATCTAGCAGCTCTGCTTGTGAAATTGAAACCACATTACATCACGATCAGTAATTTGACTCCAACATTTTGGTGAAATTATAGTTGTTTTAGTCAACTATCTGGCACCAGTGCGGAACACGCGAAATTATGTCAAGGGTCAAAACGGGTAGTCATAATGTGTTGTTTAAGAAGAAAAAAAAAAGAAATCAGAGAAGGGGGACTAATTCGAATCCAAACATACCTACTGATCTCATTTCCTAAGATTGTATCATGTATAATTGAGACAAACCAACTTGACAGTTAAGTTGTTAAGTATTTACAAAACAACCCTTAGCTACTACTGTTTATTGACATGTAACAAAACGGGTCATGTCTGTGTCCTTAGTTTATCATGTTTTTGTTGGCACAGGCAGTGACATTATTGGACGTACGTTTGAACAAAAAAATAGGTCTGGATGGGGCTTAGTATCTTACCCGATCCTTACATGTTGGATCCATCGTTGTGTGGCGCTGGATGATGCTAAAGAGGTTGTAACTAAATAAGGTGGCTGTAAAATTTGAAACGAGTATTAAGGATTAACAATTTATGAAATTATGGTGGACTCATGGTATAGCTATAGCTAAAAGGAGATGATTTGTGTGTCACCAATGCACTTGATGCACCACCAAGTACATTTTACAAAAGTAGGAGATGCAACACTTTTAAAACATAGTTGTGGTGTACCAAGTAATTTTGGTCGTGCACAAATATTCACCTCTCGTGTCTAAAAGGTTTGAAGGAGCATTAAGTTTTCAAAACAGTTTGTATATAGATCACGAAATATGGTTCAACGGTAACTGAGCATTCGCAATCGATCCTTTATCTCTATCTTTATAATTATACTAAAAATTACTATCTTTTCTCTCTCATTTCCAATTAAATAATTTTTTTTTTTACTTTTATCATTACTACCTCTCTCTCCTCCACTCAAAACCACTTTTAAAAATAAAAATATAGAGGGTGAACATTGTTTTCTCCAAATTTACTAATGAACAGTAACATTTATCTCTCCTCTACTCAGACCACTTACAACCATTTTATATAATATAGTGGCCCCGCTCACATATATTTAAAGGCTCCAATATGAATGTTCTAAGTTTAACTAATCTGTTACTCTAGGCACTTGGCTGTTTTTGAAAGGGAACCGTGTAGTTAAAGTCGGATCGATCACATGGGCTTGAACCATAGCTTATATAGTCTATAACCTTGACTATTTGACTATTTGGTATGGCTGGGGCAAGGGCGGAGCTTTTAAGGTTAAGGCGGCACACCCATCTCCACCAATGTTTCAATAAGTAGTGTAATTTTTATTTTTCGTCCGAATTTTTTTAAACTATATAGGTCCAGGTCCGCCCCCGTCAATTATGAGCATTGACGTAGGTTGAATGTAAAATGTGATGCCTGTTTATTTGCAGAAAGGTTTTCTACTTTTCTATCTAAAGTTGAGAACTTAAAGGGGGTACAACATGTAGTTATATTATCTCAAGTGTTCTTTATCTATTCGTCATATGTAGCAGTTTCAACTCTGGTTGAAAGTCATCCGAATTGAAGTCTTATCTTTAGTTACAACCTCCTAAATACTTTTCCTCAAATATTTAGATTATTCCGGTAATATTGCTGTTTTTATAATCATAATTGACCATAACAATCTATACTATGTCCCTTTACATCCTATACTTGTTAGTTGTTACCCAACCTGCCCGATCTACCCATATAAGATTTGTTAGATATGATATTTAACATTGCCACAGTGGTCTGTTTAGGCCACCCGTAATCAGACTTGATACGGCGCCATCCACCACCATAGCGCCGGGGAACACCCCCCCCCCCCCCCCCCGGCGCTATGGGGTGAAAAATTTGAGTCCCGCGATGTGTATAACAGCGCCAATAAACCTGGTCGTATAAAAGAAGTAGTGGTATACTGGTGTTCAAGCAATCATGAATAGTAATGCAATAAACCTTGTAGAAAATATACTAACATGGAATGCATGCCATCATTTAGTTTTTTATTACACTAGCATATAATTTATAATTATTTTCTGAACTAGATGATGCATACAAAGTAAGAAGTAAAAGTTTCTTATTTACAGAAACACACAACTTGTACCTGCTAGGTACCTGTTAACCCAATCCAAAGTTAAAGGGTCTTCATTTGAGAAATCAAAAAACTCATCAACATTAAAATTAACCTTTGAACTTTCAACTCCATGTTCATCTATGCCCGCGATACCATCCTCTTCTTTCATCTCCGTTCCGCCTTTCTCTACCCCCCTCCTCGCGCTTGATTTCAAACAGTTTCTTCTTGAATAATTACCAGTTTGTTTTTCCATCATCTCCTTCTTTTTGCATAAATGAGAATTCCAATAGTTCTTTATCTCATTATCCGTTCGGCCCGGTAGTCTTCCAGCAATTAGTGACCACCTAACCATTTTTTTAGCACACAAGAAGAGTTAATTAAGTATAATACATATAAATTTATTTATTTAATATTAATATTTGATTAAACCTGTTTCCTAAAAGTTTATGAAGCCTAATAATCAAGTCCTCTTCTTGATCAGATATATTTCCTCTCTTGATATTTGGTCTCAAATAGTTTAGCCATCTTAGCCTACAACTCTTGCCACACCTCTGCAAGCCTGCAAAGTGCAAACCATACGCACTTCAGGCATATTAAACTTCTTATTTACCCGCCTTTATGTGTTTTAGTTTGACATTCGTACCTGCTTTAGCTGCAACGACGGTCCACTTTTTAGGACCGTGTATCTCGATAGCTTCGGCTAGCTTTTCATCTTCTTCTGCTGTCCATGCGCCCCTGTTGATTTCTTTACTTGTGGATTTGTTTGTCTTTGAATCCATTGGCTTCTTGGTGAGCATGTCACACATATATTATTTATATGCTATACATGAATGATTGCATATGATTTCTCTGCTTACTGATTGTTTAGATGTAATCTTAAGGGTAGATTTCAGATAGATGTTCTAGAAGAAAGCACTTCAAACCTGTGACATGTATCTATTGTAAAAGTTGTGGGCTGATATATACATACACAAGAGGGGGGGGGGGGGGGGGGGGGGGGGGGGGGGGTCATCATTACACTATTTTAAGTTGAGAACCGCATAATATATTTGTAACCAATGCTTGATAGATTTATTTGGGGAGAGAGAAAGGGAGTGAGCGAAGTAGTTACGTAATTGTTTTATGTATCATTGTTAAAGCAAATGGTACACGTGTTCAAGGGCGCTGCATGGTGGGGGCGGCTGACCCCCCAAACTTTTCGCTCAGTAGTGGAGAGTATATAGTTTCCGTATAGAAATTTTTTGGTATATACATTTTCGACCCCCGTTTTATAGAAATTTTTTGGTATATACGTTTTCGACCCCCGGGTCGGAAATCTCAAGCTTCGCCACTGCACGTGTTCATGTGGTTCTCACCGTTCTTAATTTAAATTGGTTTTGTATTTAACGTCTATATGTGTGTTCATGTGGTTCTCGCTATTCTTAATTTAAATTGGTTTTGTATTTAACATCTCTATGTGTCTAAGAAGCTAAATATGTGTAGGAATCGCGAGATACAAAATGTTTAACTTGTTATGTAATGATGATTTACAATTGTTAGGGGTAGGGTGGTTATCACTTGTACAAATTCCATCACTCACAACATCCAATTAAGTTCTGCCATGTCATCAACCATTATTCTATTACTCACAACTTGTTTTAGTGGAAATGGTCATCACTCACAACCACACCCAACAATTTCCCCCCAACCCACAATTTCCCTCACATCAATCAAATAATAACGCGTCAAAAATATAACAGGATTTAACTTCCACCAGTGGTGGATCTAGAAAATCCGCCAAGCCGTAACGTTTTATAAATAAGCGGTAACGAAATCGAAAAAACGTCAAATTTTTCCAAAATTTACACTAATTTTACACTATCGCCGGAGCGCCAAGCCGTAGCGGAGGTTGCCCCTACTTACACTGTATGTCCGCCACTAACTTCCACGCGTGATGGCAAGGGGGTGGCGGTGGTGTTTTGCAATTGTTCATGTGTTGAAAATATCCATCACGCTTAAAAAGGTCTCCACCCCGGGTGGCCTTAGCACGATAATCAAATAATGAGTTTTTATAATCAATATTAACCACCTTCAAAATAGCTTGTGTATTGAAATATGATACGCAAATAATCACTATTTCTAAACTCTCCTACTTAGAATTTTGGTTTTGTATTAAACGTCCCTAGATATGTGTGCGCGCATACACCTGTAAGAAGCTAAATATGTGCAAGAAAACACAGGAAACAAAATGATTAAGGTGCTGTTTGTTTTTGAAGAGGTAAAATGTCTGTAGTCTGCGGACCACATCTGCAGACATCTTTTGAAGAAGAGCTGGACCAAATGTCTGCAGTCTGCAAGAAGAAGACTGTTTGTTTTTTAATATATGTAGACTTCTAAAATAAACTGCTAGAGGTGTACAGACGGTGGTGGGTGGTGTTGGTTCAGTTCTGTTTGAACATAAAGGAAAACATGAAAACATACCTTTGGTTGCATCAGCACAGGTTAGTAGAGAATCCAGCAATGGAGACGCAGCCATTGAGGTTGACATGATTGTCATCTTGGTCTGGTTCCTCCTTAGGGTGCTGACTGATGATGGTGGCTAAGTAAAACCGATAAGGGAATCGGTATAGGAGAGGAGGTCGAATTGATGTTGGGCTTATGGGGTTTGTCTGATTGTGAAACTGAGTAACCCTCTAACCTCCACATAATTCTCCTTATATAAGCACCCAGGAGGAAACCCTAATTAGTTAATAAGGGTAATATGGTCCATCAACAATTACCAACTAATTATTTAATAGGATTGTTATATATTTTGATCTATATAATGTAAATGATTATATGGCTACTAGATTAAATATTAATACATAATATATTTAATCTTACATTCTCCCACTTAGCCGAGTAATCATTTACTATGAGTATTAGATAAGCCTGATCAGGAGTTAACACTCATTTTAGCCTTAAACAAGTACTATAGCAGAAAAATACAGCCGTTGAATCATTATGCGACTCAGGACCCCCATTAATCATACTATAGCCTTAATTTAAAACCTAATCGTCATGATCAAAATACGCGTAAGCCCTTTGTTTGATTTGTAACTTTATTTGTCTTATATGTCATTATGGCGACTTGACATATTCTTAGAGACGTACAAAATCAAACTGATGAGGAAAATTAACTAATACTTAGTCATTCATAGTACGATATGCAATTGCGCATGGCCATTAACTAATACCCGTCTATGAGCTCTCTTAATAAGACTTATGGGTAGTGGCCCTTCAGTTATAGGATCCTTAAGCATATCATGAATGATTTCGATACAAACTTAGTTTCCTCAATTCGTTCATAAACGAATAATTAATTGCGTATCGAAACTTAATGCAGCACCTCTCGAACTGTTACTGTTCAAGGAGTCATGGTAGCTGACTTTATCACACTAAGTCTTCAAAACATTAATTATATGGAGCTAATAGACTTATGAGTCCACTGATAAAATTCTAACAACATTTAGTGACTATATTATGTCGTTATAACTTAGGTTATCAATATCAGTGCATTATGACTCCTCCATGAGATATGTTTTGTCTGCTGACATAAGAATATACCCGAAATTACATTTTGTCATCTTTGAATATCTCAAAGTTAGAGTAATAAACCGGTTTTTAATTCTCACTTTTTCTTCAAATAATAGCCTCTCGTTTCTTTTAAAGATATTGTAATACTCCATTAGATGCTTCACAATAATCTAGACATATCTAGTGTGTTGCAATGTGAGTAATATCTAAACGAGTATAGACTTAAACTTACATAAGGCTTCCAATTAATGAAGCATAAATAAATAATATCATTTATCCTATTATCCTCTAAAGGAGAGCAGCATTGTTTGTTACATATGTAAGGACCCATTTAATGTTAAACTTATGGAACTGAACTAATATCCCATTGGGTCTATCTCAGTATGTTATGATATCAATTACGTAATAGATATCTCTGAGATTTATTATATCAAAGTTTGTGTTAACAATACTTTGACTTATGTAACACATACTTGTCAAAAGAATGTCATCTATATAGACAAGTTTATCTTAGTTGCTCCCACTCATCTTGAGGTAGGTACATTAATCCACTTGGTTCTTGATGAAAATAATTACTTTAGTTTTTCATCACATTATGATGTTTGCATTAACCCATACATGGATTTTATTGGCTTACAAATAAAGTGTTCTTTAACCTTCAGTTTAGAACTTTCAGGTTGTTTTATGAACATATGAATATGTCAGCCAGTTATTAGGGAAAATTGCTTTTAATGTTCATCTAATGCAGCTCAAAACTATTATAAGCTACTAGAACAGTGATGATCCTTAAAGAAATCTTTTTGTAAGATAGGTAAGAAAGACTCTTTCATAATTTATCTCTTCCTTAGTACAACCTTTGACAATCAATCAAGCTTCTTCGTGTCTTAACGCTTATATTAGGATTTGATTTAGTTATGAATACTCTTAGGTAATTCAATCAAATCCCAAACGTTATACGAACACATAAAATCAGTTTTACTAGAAAACTGTTTTATTCCATTAAGAATATTGATTGACACTAATGGCTTAATTTGAAGAGATAGGATCAGTAAACATTTCCAAAATCCATTTCAACTTCAGTTAGGGAGGTTATGTAATCATCAAAATTAGTAGGCTTTCAAACCTAGATGACCTCCTGAGTTGATTATTGGGTTCATTAGAAGTTTCAGTTTTATGGATTAGCTCTTGGTTAGGTTGCTATCATTTTCAAGATTCTAAGTTTGTAAGAGTTGGTGCAGTATGGTGTACAAGAGGTGTAATAGGAGTTAAATTCGAAATGAAATTTAATGACATTCTTCCCCCCGCCTCTTGTATTCCTTGCAAATCATAATAAGGAATTTGACTGCTCCCACTGACTTTAGGAATCTTTAGGAACTCAGCATGCTTAGGGTCAAAGCTTAACGACCAATAAATTCTAATAGAGAAACAAGTTAATGACGTTAGTCGTTGTGATTTCTCTTGTTGAGAATTATGTTAGTTTAGGTAAGAAATCTAAGTGTGCCCACAATTAAGCAACAATGAAACTTTTGTAAGAGTAGCATTAGATTTTAAGGAGACAAGTATTGATAGAACAGTGTCGTGATGGAGCGGTGTCTTGTACAAGAGGTGCAAACTGAGGTAATGTAAAATTTTCACTCCCCACCTCTTGCAACTATTGCAAGTTATTATTAAGACACTTAATGCTCCCACTGATCTTTAATATCTCTAGAATGCTACAAGAGAAATTTCAATGAGCTACGTGACGTGGGAACCTATCACATATACGTTAGACTTTATTTGATTTCTTTAATGTCCAAATATCATAAGAAACTTTAGGGACATATCTAATAGAAATCTAATTAAGTATATATATGAATAGATTTCTTCTAAGACCGTGAGCCATATGCGACAAAATTTAGATACAAGTTGATAGTCTTTTAAATGATAAATGAATTATGTCTGAATATTCCATTTGGAATAAGTTCCACGAATGTCAAAAATGACTTATGATGGACCCATACTTATTCCTTAAGCCAAGTCATACTTAGGGCTTTAACGTCATGATTTAAAATCACTTAGAATGAGATTAGATGGAAAATCATCCTCATTAAGAAAGTCATGATGTCTCATGAATTTCGGTTATAATGGATGAAATTTATAAGTCTCATTTTCCTTTTGTCAAATTCTCATTTGCATGATGACAAAAGTTGTGAAAAATGTAAGGTATCATCTAGTTTCATCTTAGTAATGTTTCAATCCAGACAGTTAGAACAAATAAGATGAGAGTTTAAGATAAGTGTGACTTTATGTTGACTATGTAAACCTTACAACCTTCATGACATAGCCTAAGTAATGATACTGTACTCTGATTAATAATCAGAACATGTAATGTATCGAAAAGCTTTGTTAGAAGACTGCTTATTATGGTTCTTATAGCCTTAACAATTTATTTTGTCACTAACTCTCGTGTTAGTTATTTGTCAAGTTCTGGTAAAGAAACGTATGGAACTAGAGTCAACTAATCATGTATTAATTGGAATATTGAAATTACCAGACTTAAATATCATTAATAAGTGACTATCTAATTAATTTACCCAACTGTTCTTTTAGAATAATGGATAGTCTCGTTGCTTATGTCTAGCCTAATGACATAGTTTTGCAGTGAGATTTTCCCTTGAAGAACCTTAAAGTCGGAATTAGCACTTGTAATTTGTCTATGGACCTTAGAACAATCCTCTTTAAACGTTTTAAGTGGTTGTAAGGTGAGCAACAACTTATTTTCCAGCTTCAAACATTTATTTCTTTGTACATATGTTGCTTATCAACACACCCGTTATACTTTGGTATTTCTTGAGTGTTGTAGTTGATTTATAATGCATCAAATTGTACAAGTGAAAATCTTAGTATGTAATGTACTGGAAAAATGTACTTATTTCCATGCGTAAGCCCTTAACTTTATGGGTCATGGTTTTGTACATTATAATGTATTCACATTTACCACTTAACTTTATAGTTTAGAGTTTCAAATTAAGGCATGCATCTTAGGAGTTCTAGTGATTATTCCATAAGTATAGATTAGTCTTAGGAAAGACTTAATCTGGAATAACTTTAGTGATAGCATTTACGTTAGAGAGTTCTTGATTATCATAAGAGACAGCATGTTCGATTTATCCTAATCGTCATGCTCTACTTTTCTTCTGTAGTGCTTTATCAGAAGAGAGCAATAGGATTATCGTTTCTTAAGAGATAATCAATGATCTAATTTAAGAGCTAATTCTTATAGAAACTTTAAATACTTTAAATAAAGCAAACATTTTAGGTTTAAAATTTAGAGTGGATGAGATATTGATATAAAGAAGAAAAATTATAGTGAGTAACATAATGGGTACTAAGAATAAGGCAGACGAAATGATCATAAAAAACTAATTAAGGATCATTAAGCTAAGGATCATTATGTGAAGAGATTGTGATATGTCTATTACTAACATCAAAATAATAGACTTAGCTAAAAAATTCTACTTAAACGAAGACAAAACAGCTTTGGCCAGAAGTGTAATCATTTAAGCATATGTGCAAAGTGGTTGTAACAAATCAGCTTTGGCCAGAATTGAAACAATCACTTTAGTTATGCACTTGTTGAGTATGCCATCTATGAATGAATTAAATCAGCTTTGGCCAGAAATTAAGACATTCATGCTTATGATGCACACACAACATAGCTTTCGTAATACTTGAATGATAGGAAGATGTATCAAGTCAGCTTTGGCCAGAAATGATATATCAAAAAGCTCATTCAAGTCAAGCTATTTTGGTTTTGTAAAACATCATTTGATCCTTATTAATTAACTAAGTAAATTACAAAACCATTTATTTAATAGCAAACCACCTGTTAGCGCGGATCGAAAATTACAAAAATTTTTAGGTCACATTAAACAGCTTAAGTAATGAGATTTCGAATCTTGTGCGATCAGTAATGCCTTGTGCGATCAATAAGGCCCAAGTCTTGTGCGATTGATAAGGCCCAAGTGACTTGTGCGATCCATAAGGCCCAAGTGACTTGTGCGATCCGTTAGGCCCAAGTGACTTGTGCGATCCGTTAGGCCCAAGTGACTTGTGCGATCCGTTAGGCCCAAGTGACTTGTGCGATCCGTTAGGCCCAAGTGACTTGTGCGATCCGTTAGGCCCAAGTGACTTGTGCGATCCGTTAGGCCCAAGTAACTTGTGTGATCCATAAGGCTTTGTGCGATCCATTATGTCTTGTGCGATCAGATCATCTCTTGTGTGATCTGATCTTGTGCGATTGACTTATGCGATCAGATCATTCTTTATGAGATCTGATCTTGTGCGATTTGAACATAAAAGATTTCGAAACCTACTGTTTAATAGCTGTTTTTCCTTTTGTGATAACATAACAAAAATTCGAAAATTAAGGGATTATGAGATATGTTTCCTATTTTAAGATGATCCAATATTATCAAAATATTTCGAAATATTATCCATTTAAGTCTTACAACATATTTCGAAATTCTAATAGATAAATTTTAGATCAAAACTAGGAAAAACACCCAATATTTGATCCGAATTCCAAAACTTAGGGAATTTTTCGAATTTTTCACTAAGAACATTATGAACCCTAAAATTAAATATCCTTAATCTTATATCCGAAATCTGGAAAATAATTACACATTTAAACATGTTTCTCAAACTGATGATTTCGGAACAGTTATTACGAATCAATATATGATCCGAAATTAATTAAACAGATCCGAGAGGGCATCTCGGATGATAAAAAAAACGAATTCAATTATGATTTCAGATGACAGAAAATCGAACAGTAATGATTTCGTATGGCAGAAATCGAATTCAATTATGGTTTTCAAATCCTGTTTTCCAGTTTTAATCCAGATTTACGGATACAAAACAGAACTGACTAATCAACATATGCTCTGATACCACATGTTGGTTCAGTTCTGTTTGAACATAAAGGAAAACATGAAAACATACCTTTGGTTGCATCAGCACAGGTTAGCAGAGAATCCAGCAATGGAGACGCAGCCATTGAGGTTGACATGATTGTCATCTTGGTCTGGTTCCTCCTTAGGGTGCTGACTGATGATGGTGGCTAAGTAAAACCGATAAGGGAATCGGTATAGGAGAGGAGGTCGAATTGATGTTGGGCTTATGGGGTTTGTCTGATTGTGAAACTGAGTAACCCTCTAACCTCCACATAATTCTCCTTATATAAGCACCCAGGAGGAAACCCTAATTAGTTAATAAGGGTAATATGGTCCATCAACAATTACCAACTAATTATTTAATAGGATTGTTATATATTTTGATCTATATAATGTAAATGATTATATGGCTACTAGATTAAATATTAATACATAATATATTTAATCTTACAGGTGGTGGACGGTGATGGTGGTGGTGGATGGTGGACGGTAGTGGTGGTGGGTGGTAGATGGTGGTGGTGATGAACCGTGGTGGGTGGTGGTGGTAGACGGTGGTGGTGGGTGGTGACGGTGGTGGGTGGTAGACGGTGGTGGTGGTGGTAGACGGTGGTGGTGGTGGCGACGGCCGATGGTGGTGGGTGGTGGACGGTGGTGGTGGGTGGTGGTGGTGGGTGGTGGTAGACGGTGGTGGTGGGTGGTGGGTGGTGGGTGGTGACGGTGGTGGTGGTGATGGTAGGTGGACGGTGGTGGTGGGTGGTGGTGGACGGTGGTGGTGGCCGGTGGTGGGTGGTGGGTGATGGACGGTGATGGTGGGTGGTGGCCGGTGGTGGTGGGTGGTGGACAGTGGTGGTGGTGGCCGACGGTGGTGGTGGGAGGTGGCCGGTGGTGGTGGGTGGTGGACGGTGGTGGTAGACGGTGGTGGTGGGTGGTGGACGGTATTGGCCGGTGGTAGTGGGTGGTGGACGATGGTGGTGGGTGGTGGTGAGTGGTGGTGTTTAACTCTCTGCAGACCTTAGAAGATCTTAGAAGTGGTTGGACCAAGTCTGCACCAAGAAGACCTCACGCAGACCTTTTTTAATGAAACGTCTTCGGAAAAACAAACAGTCTGCGCATGGTAATGTCTGCGTGTAGTCTGCGCCGCGCAGACAAAAGTGCCTGCGCAGACGTTTTATCAAAAAACAAACAGCACCTAAGTGATTAAGTATTCATGTAATGATGATTTACTATTGTTGTATCAAAACAAAATAAACTTGATTATCAGTTTTGATAAACAATCTCCAACCCGTTTCGCACAACTTATTGTTGTATCAAAACACGATAAACTTATAATCAATTTAAAAAAAAAAAAAAAAAACCCCAAACACCCTCTAATTGCAGTTGTTGTCACCTCACCTGCACTGCATATATTAGTTAAAGGTCAGTTTGGAACAATGCTGTTCTTATTATTGCCTGTAGCAACCATTTGGTGATGTACATTTGTTTTTTCTCATCAAAGTGCAAACAAGAGTATGCCACCAAATGGTTAGGTTGGGGTTATGTTTTATATATAGGTTAGGTGAAATGATGACGATATAAAGATTAATCATAAATTTTATAGTACCTGAATGCTTGATCTCATCAATAGCACTAAATAAATACTTAGTAATGTATAATTTTGTATAGACATGCTTTGCATATAAATTAATATGTGTTTTATCTTAAAAGGGTCCTACAATCTTACATTCCTTAGGTTTTCGTCTCTATTTATATATCATTGCATCCTTATTCGTTGACAGACCTAAGGTTTTCTTTTATGGGATCAGAAAATTATGAGGAACAATTGTCTATCACTAAATATTAATTTTTTTAGTTTGGGTCAGGTCGAGTCACATCTTTCAATCCAACTTTTAATTTGAGAAACCGTTCCATCACATTCACACTTCCTAAATTTACAAATTTAAACTTAAATCAACGAATAAGTTTCAAGCTAACATTAACAACGTCGCATTGAGTTTTTAGTTTGAACAGTCAACTTGTGGGTGAGGTGGTTAGTAAAAATGATGCTAATTTGCAAAAAAAAAAAAAAAAAGTTAAAAAATGATGCGCTCTCATTTTTTTAATAGGTTAAATTTGTAATTATTAAAAATAGGTGAGCTAAATTGTGTTCGGCTCAATTGTTTAAAATTGTTATTGGGTATTTAAGATTAATGGTTTACTAGTGTTTTCCCGAAGCGCGTTTTAGCGGCGCGCGGCGGGTGGAATCGTGTAGTAAGATAACGCATAATTAATAAACGCAATGTGAAAAAGACAATTACAAAAAAATGTAAAACACAATGCGTAAAGAGTAAATTGCCATTTTAGTCCCTGAGTTTTTGTCAAAATTGCCATTTTAGTCCAAATAATTTTTTTTCTCCTCGGGGTCTCTGACTTTTCATTTTTTTTTTTTTTTGCCATTTTGATCACATTGCCTAATTTATTCTAAAAACCAGGTTATAATCAGGGGTATTTTTAGTATTAAATTATTATGAGGTTTATAAATTATGTTGTAAACTACCACTGGTTATCACTACACAACAGTTATACCAAAAACACCCTTGGTTATAATCATATTTTTAGACTAAGTTAGGCAATATGATCAAAATGGCAAGATAATGGAAAAGTTAGGGACCCAGAGGAGAGAAAAAAATTTGGACTAAAATGGCAATCTGGACCAAATCTCAGGGACTAAAATGGCAATTTACTCATGCCCCCGGACCCCCGCCAAGATCGTAAAACGCAATGACTAAATCAAAAACCCAGATCGTAAAAATGAAATTAAAGAATTTCTTACATGGATCTAAATGATGTCTTCAACAATTGGCGAAGTTTGAATGATTGAAACACTTATCAGCACTCGAATCGAACGAATCGAGTGATTATCTCCAAAATCACCCGAAAAAACGAGATTTTTTATGAAATTAAACTGGGTTTTCTTCAAAAAAAAAAAAGCTGAAGAACACGTTGATCGGGTGTTTGAATCATTGATTTGTGATGAAAATCGCACTATAATGTAGTGATTATTGAGATAGAAAGTGAAGAAATGGTTGAAGATGGTGGGTTTTGAAAATGGTGGGTTTTGAAGTTACTGGGTTTTGAAAAGGAAGAAGAAAGGGTTGGATTGACTAAAATACCCTTTTTCTTTATTTTAAATGTTGCCACATGTCCTAATCCTATTGCTTCCTACACTTCCTAGCCAAAATAAACTTCCTATTTGATCTTTTCCCTATATATATATATATATATATAATGGTTTTAGTTTGATATGTGCTTATTTGTTTAATTGTATAAAATGGGCATAGTTGTTTTATATTTCTTAATTATGTTATAATAGGTTTATATAATTTTATTGTATAATTTTAAAATCTTTAATCATTTTTTTCATACAAGTGAGTCTCAAAATTTTAGGGGTCGGTTTTCAAATTTAATGTTGTCATTATTAAAATTTCTCAGGGTCGCTCAGGATTAAACCACATATATTTAAAAAAAATAGATTTCATGGTGTGCGGCTACACCCCATCCGCCCCTAGGTGCGCCACTGATCTTATTGTATTCTCGATGTACCTGCGGTTCCAGTCACATCCACATCTTCAAGTTATATGATGCAACATAATTGAGGCCCATAATTCTAACCACACTATAATACTGCATATTAGATTTTAACCAAGGGCGTACCCACCTTTAGGTGTGGGTGGGCAGGCGCACCCTTTAAAAAAAAGTTTTTAGTGTTTATTTCTGTTGAATATTTTGACCGCATCTCTTGAAAATTTTCAACCGCCCCCCTTAGAAAAAAAAATCTTATGAATTTATAAAAAAATTGTAAACACTGATTTTTATTAAAACATAACCTAATTTATATAATTATTCTTTAACCACTTTCACTTATATAATTATTCTTTAACCAGCTTCACTTAACAATTTAACCCAATCACTTTCACTTAACAATTTAACCCAATAAATAATCCACTGTAATTAACCCAAGCCCAAACCCAACCCAGTCAAATTTGAAGTAAATAAAATAATCTAACCCAACCGCACTTTTTCCAATTCTCTACTCCTGCTCTCATTCTGATCCCTAGCGACGTAAACAACATCGATGGCATCCTTTTTTCGCCGAAAAACCGAAATTCCGGCCACCAAACCACCTGCAATTACTAGAATCTGAAATCACACCGGTATGTTTCGTTTATTTATGTTGTTTTATGTGGATTTTTAAGAGAAACAGAGATGTTAAAAGGGTTTGAAATTTTATGTGTTTTGATTTTTTTGTTGTTGTAGACTTTAGTAGGGTGATTTTGTTGTTTTAGTAAAAGTTTTGTTTGTTTAAATGTTTCATTACAAGTAATCAGCAATTAAAACTATGGCTTGAAAATTAAAACTGAAAATTATGAAGTATGGTTGATGATTGTTTAAGACTTTAAGTGTTTAGTGTTGTTTTGAATGGTTTTGTTGTTTTATATTTGATAGGAAGTTAGGAACCATGAGTAGAGAAGTTATGGCGCGATTTCTCAAGAGTAAAGGGGTTGAATCATCTTCCAACCCGATTATATAAATTTATGATTATATAAAATTTAGTTTGATATTCTTTTGTTTTACATTACTCGACCCGCTATGAACCAATTTTCTTTTCATATAGATTGGGGACTAAAATCTTTAAAAATATTCCGCACCCCCATGAAAAGTTCATGGGTCCGCCATTGATTTTAACAGTTAATTTATAATATATTTAAGGCCTAGTGATATACTTTAACACTTTTTAATTTCACCTAAATGCCACATCACCTATTTTTTCCCATTTCACTTTGCTACACTCCAATGAAATGGTTTAATGTTGTTAACTCTATCTAACCCTATTTTTAGTGGTTTTTTATTTAAAAAATAAAAGAATAATTTATCTCTTAACATCCGGTTTACATGTTAACAAATAACCATTTTAACACTCCTTAACACAAAGAAGGATCCAAATGTTAAGTACACCTCATCGCTTAATAATGCAGTTACACGTATAATTAACGTCTTTGACTCTTTGTCAAGCACATGTTAAGGGTAATGTTGTAAATGACAAGATTGTTGTGCAAGAAAACGTGCATGTCCTCCAAATATTCTACTTACCCTTGTAAAACTATGATGGGAAACATCGAACAGTTAAAGACTTAATAATCATGTTTTTAACGACAAATTCCTGTCACTTCTAACTACTGGTCGCTAAAGGAGGACAGTTAGATATACTATGATCGATCATGTTAAAATTAGTTTCTATCTTAATTTTCCGTACAAGCTAGAACTTTTCGCAAGTCATAGATTCCCAATAGTCCACAAAGATATGAGGTGGGAGAGGATTGACCAATGGAGTCATGATGTCGGTGAAAGTAGCTCTTAAAAGTCAAAAGTAGCAATCACTCATGTTTTTACTTATATGGAGTGATCTATTATTTCTAGCAACCAGTGATACTTGTTCCATCAGTGGTTTTATTTTAATCTAGAACAAAAGATAACAACTTATCAATAATGTCCTGAAAAGTTAGTTTAGTGGTTAGTCACTTGATTTCTTTCCTTGAGGTCTCAAGTTCAACTCTCACTAGCATCACTTTGAAGGACATCAGTGGTGGCAATGAAGTTTAGAACTATGCCTCTCAAGAGGTCGTCAGTTCGAAACCAAGCCGAACCGGGTTTTACCGCAGTGGACCTTCTGGCGGCGGGTTTTCCCCAGAACTGGTGGCTTGGTGGCTCGGGTATGCATCCAACTCTGACCGTTATGGAGGAGGGGATGCATTTGCTCGATTGAGGGCATCCCAGAATGCTTATCCGGTGATTTAGTTGGCCGTTAAAAAAAACTTATCAATAATAATAACTATACTTTGTTAAAAGTAATTAATTTATTTGACCAAACCCATGTAATGTATTTGTGACATACATTATCAGTTTGAGGAGGAAGAGGGTAGAAAAGTTCTTGGCTGAGTGCATGCGTTGGTGAAAAAAGAATGATGTTTGTAAATAGTGGGGAGTTAAATAAAGAAAGAGAAAGAAGAAACAAAGTGAACAATGAGATGACCCGACAAATTCTTTTACAAAAATTTTAACCTTGCATGACATCCATAAGAGTGTGCGTTGTCGATTAACGGGGTGCTACATCACCCCAAGCGTTATTTGAGACGACCGACCTTTAGTGATATCCAAAGGATATTCCAAGTCCATGAAGAAGTACATGGTTTTCTGGGGATGCTTGGTAGCGTTGATTCTATAAAATGGGGTTGTGTAGCATGTCCAACCTATTATTGTGGAAAGTATTTTCTCTTTATGGCCATCATTTTGGATCCCGATTGCATGCCTTAGTTTATGGCTAGAATTATTTGTTTCCTTTTCCTTGTTCTTGTTCTTGTATCTAGTATATATGTTCTGTATTGGGGCCTTGGTGGAATAACAACAGAACTACAATATTCAATATATGTTTATATGGTATCAGAGCAGGCAATATACTGCTCTACCATTAAACCCTAACATCTTCGACCGCCAAGAACAATGGCCGGAGAAGATGACTCCACGACAGCCAAAACTACAAACCAAAACCAAAATATCGACCATCCTCTCCACACTATCTCCACCCCTCCGAAATCCCCTTGATGGAAACCTTTGCAGGTAACGTTAGACGCGAAGATAAGTGGATTGTTGATTCGGGTGCTTCAGAGCACATAACACACAGGCAGAAATGGATCGAAAATAAAGTGAGAACTTTGAATGAAAAGCCGGTCACTATTCCTAACGGTCTGCACGTTCCCGTAGAAGGAAGAGGGACTTGCACTTTACCAAATGGTCTAAAAATTGAGAATGTTTTGCACGTTCCAAAATTCACGTGTAACCTCTTGTCGGTTAGCCGGTTGTCACAAGACCTACAATGTACAGTAACATTTTTCCCAACCTTTTGTGTGATGCAGGACTTAGCAACGGGGATGTTGATTGGGGCGGGTAAATGCACGGATGGTCTTTACGAGATGGACATGGTGGGTAGTGAAAGGAAGGCGTTGATGGTAACTTTGGATACATGGCATAGGCGTTTGGGGCACGCTTCACGTGAGAAACTTTCTCGGTTTGATTTTATTGAATTTCCTTCAAAAACTAGTATGTTGTTTTGTGATTCTTGTGTTAAAGCAAAACATAAGAGATTGCCGTTTCCTAATAGCTCTATTAAAACCAAAGATTGTTTTGAGCTTTTGCATTGTGACATATGGGGGAAGTATAGAACGCCTTCACTCACTCAAGCAAGATACTTCCTCACCATTGTCGATGATTATAACAGGGGTGTTTGGGTATTCTTGTTGAAACATAAAAATGAAGCAAGTGATTGTATTATTTACTTTCATCAATACATCAAAACCCAATTTTCAAGGCTAGTCAAACGTATTTGGTGTGATAATGGAGGAGAGTTTACCTCTAATCACATGAACAAGTTTTATGCCGAAAATGGCATCATCCTTGAAACCACATGTCCACACACGCCTCAACAAAACGGTGTTGTGGAGAGAAAGCATCGCCATCTTCTCGAAACAGCACGTTCTATCAGATTTGAGGCTAACCTACCGAAGTGATTTTGGGGGGAGTGCATCTTAACCGCTGCTCACATTATCAATCGTGTTCCCTCCAAAGTCATAGGCAACAAGACGCCATATGAAATGATCCACAACGAAAAGCCGAATTTTGATCTTTTAAGGGTGTTTGGGTGTCTCGCCTACTATAGAAATACCGACACGAATGGTGACAAGCTCGAAGAAAGGGGGAAGCCAGGGGTATTTCTCGGTTACCAGGGCGGAACGAAAGGATACAAAATATTTGATGTACAAAGGGGTAAAATTATTGTTTCAAGAGATGTCAAGTTTGTTGAGAACATCTTTCCTTACAAAGGTGACCAACAAGACCACGTGTCAAAAGACGATGGTGTTTTCGGGTTTCCACCTTGGTATTATGGAGACCACAATGAAGAATGCAATATTAATCAAAACCAACTTCCGCTACAGACAACGAAAATGAGAGCAATGATGAGCCACAAGTGACTGAGCAAAATGTGGTTGAGAATGACATGGTTCCAATCAGACCCATTAATCCCGGAAATAATGAGACCCAGCAACCGAACCCTCCCGACATGGAGGCCGAGGCCCAGCAACCCAACAATATCGAGGCCGAGGCCCAGCAACCCAACGATATCAAGGCCGAGGCCCAGCAACCTAACGAGGCCGAACCTCTTGAACGACAACCGAGAGAAAGAAGGGAACGTGCTAGATCGAAACGACTAGATGGGTATGATGTCTCACTACCACCGTCCCTCGACCATGCCGCACCTGTTTCTGATCAACGCTCCTCTACGGTACATTCCATGTCCAACTATGTTTGCTATAATAAATTTTCACATTCTCACAAGGCCTTCTTGTCGGCCATCGATAAAACCGATGAGCCAAGAACCTTTAAACAAGCTGTGCGGAATGAAAACTGGAGGGTAGCTATGAAACGAGAAATATAGGCACTTGAAATGAACGGAACGTGGACTCTTGAAGACTTGCCGAAAGATAAGAGGGCCATTGATTCCAAGTGGGTTTACAAGGTTAAGTACAAGCCCAATGGAGACATTGAAAGATACAAAGCCCGCTTGGTTGCTAAAGGTTTCACACAAATGGAAGGGATCAATTTTCATGACATGTTTGCTCCGGTTGCCAAGTTGGTTACCGTTCGAACCATTTTGGCAGTCGCAGTCAAACGAAACTGGATAGTTCATCAATTGGATGTGAATAATGCATTCCTGCATGGTGATTTGAATGAGGAGGTGTACATGAAGATACCTCAAGGTTTTGATAAAGGAAAGGAGAACAAAGTGTGTCGACTAAGAAAGTCTCTTTATGGGCTCAAACAGGCGTCGAGAAATTGGTATCATAAGTTTACCACAACTCTTGTTGAAGCCGGTTTTAGACAGTCAAAGGCGGACCATTCCTTATTTATTTTCAGGAGGAAGGAAATATATGTTGCAGTCTTAATCTACGTTGATGACGTGATTCTGGTTGGAAATGATGCTATGAGAATGAGCGAGATAAAATTGTTTCTGAATGAACGTTTCAGCATAAAAGATCTTGGAAATCTTAAGTATTTTTTGGGGATCGAGGTCGCTCGAACGGAAGAAGGTATGGTACTTAGTCAAAGGAAGTACACTCTCGACATTATTGAAGATGCTGGTATGCTTGGATGCCGCCCGAGTCCGATACCTATGGAACAAAATCTAAAGTTGGAAGCAGGAAAGGAGGAAGATCGGGTTGATCCAAGTCATTATCGGCGACTTGTTGGGAGGTTGCTCTATCTCTAGGCCACCCGTCCAGATATTGCCCATTCGGTTAGTATCCTAAGCCAGTTTGTGGCGGATCCTCGTACAAGTCATCTCAAAGCCGCTACAAGGGTCGTTAGATATTTGAAGGCAATCGCTGGGCAAGGCATCCTATTGCCGAAGACAGGGGGAAACAATCTCGTGGCCTATACCGATTCCGACTGGTTAGGTTGTCCTTTCACTAGAAGGTCAAGAACCGGGTACCTTCTTCTCCTCGGGGGTGGTCCCGTTTCTTGGAAGTCAAAGAAGCAGTCGGTCGTATCTCAATCCTCGGCTGAAGCCGAATATAGAGCCATGGCCACAACAGTTAGTGAAATCCTTTGGCTGCGATGGCTCCTCAGTGATCTCGACACTCCCCAAACAGCTCCAACTACCGTCTTCTGTGACAACATTGCAGTCAAACACATTGCAAATAACCCGGTTTTCCACGAGCGTACTAAACATGTCGAAATGGATTGCTATTTTGTCCGCGAACGTGTCGAGTCGAAGGAAGTTGAACCGGTTTACATCAACACCAACCATCAAGTGGCGGACTTGTTTACCAAGGCTCTCGGATCGAAACAGTTGGAGGTTTTACTTGGCAAGTTGGGCGTTCGGACTCTTCACGCTCCAACTTGAGGGGGAATATTATTGTGGAAAGTATTTTCTCTTTATGGCCATCATTTTAGATCCCGATTGCATGCCTTAGTTTATGGCTAGAATTATTTGTTTCTTTTTCCTTGTTCTTGTATCTAGTATATATGTTCTGTATTGAGGCCTTGGTGGAATAACAACAGAACTACAATATTCAATATATGTTTATACAACCGGTTGACGAGGATCACACCATCGTGATGATCACGATGGCCTAACTTTGATACTAGAAGCGGTGGCATCATATGATCTGGATTTGGCATGCATATTTTGGTATGGTTGGGGCACACAATGATATCAATGTTATTGAACAGTCACGTTTAGTTGACGACATTATAAACGACTTTGCACCTGGGACTTCATTTTATGCTTGTGTTGTGGAGTATTAGTACGGGTATTATCTAACCAATGGTATTTTTCGGAGTGGTCTGTGTTTGTGAAAGCATACTCAAGTCAACTTGACGAGAAACGAGTATATTTCACAAAAAACCAAGAATACGCAAGAAAAGATATTGAACGTACGTGTGGGGTATAGTTGCCTAACCTGCTAGAATTTAGGATACAGAAAAGTTATAGAATGTTATGTATGCTTGCATTTTTTTACATAACATGATTTTAGAGGACTCGGGTATGACGGTTTGTCAAGATTATGATCAAGACAACATGGAACTATCGGCTTCAACATTAAACGCGAAAGAAAGACTACCTATCCTTATGAAATTATGTCAACGCAATACACATAATGCCCCACGTGCCGATTTAACAAACCATATATGGGTTAATAGCTCGGATGACTACGTTGACGAGAAAGATGAGTAATTTGTTTGGTTCGTAATACCAAAGTTTTATGTTTTTTGAAATGTATCTTATTATTAATCTTTTATTAAATATATAAATAAAAATAAATAATTGAGTAATGGTTGTTAAATGATTGCAGTTTAGTTATTTCACAACACCTAATTATTGGACAGTTTAGTTATTGGCCCTCTACCTACGTGGCGCTGAATTTGTTAGTTTTTAATAGTTATTCCACAACACACAGCCTAATATAAGGATGCTTTTGTTTTGCGAAAGTAATGGAATTGAAATCTGAACTCCATATCTTAATGTGATTGGTTAGCGGAATTTGTAGGAATTGGAATTTTTTTAACATGTTTGGTAGCGGAAAGAATTCAAATGTAATTTAATTCCCTTAAATTCCTTCATGTAAAATAATTCATAATCCAAACAGACCATCACCGCATTGGCTAATGTAATACTTTTGGAAAATTTTTATTTGTGTGATCATAAAACGTGTTTTTAAATACATATATTTATTTTTCAACTTTTATGTATTTATAGATGATTTTTTTTTTTTGACGTACTTCCTTCAACTCTACAGATTTGTATACATTTTCTGCACAAGGAAAAATTGATGACTTTAATAAGTTGATTTACATTTCAATAAGCTGTCCACTCATAAATTAGGTTGACCTAAGACGAATCGGGCTGACTACAAGTAAAACTTGGGCCTTGTGGACTTTCCTAAAGTGGCCCATCAAAATATCGAATGTCTTTTCAAACTCTATTACTCAGAACTCAGAAGCGGTTTTGCCAAAAGAGACCTGAAAACATTAATGAAATCTAACAGGTACATATGGTATCACAAAAGTGGTACTTGTTTAGATTTCCTTATGTATAAATATATAATACTAACAGCAACTTCTCAATTAAGCAAGTTGAGTTTTTTACCAACTTGAAACTTAAACCAAGTCTAGCTCTAACAACTTCGAACCCAAGTTATATAACGAATCAAACCACAGTTTGTAAAAGGTATATTTTAGGTAGTGTTCAGTTCATAGATTGTAATTGTAATTGTAATGGAAATGGAATTGGATTTAACGTATGAATGAAAATTTGATTTGGAATTCTTTTGTGGAAACAAACAAAACAAGGAATGAAATCTACATTCCAATTCCATGTAAACTAGTAATAAGACCCGCGGGCGTTGCGCCGCGGACCCGTTGCAAACATCGAGTAGATTAGTCCGAGCATTATGTGATGCAATAATTATATGAAAATGGGTGTTTCGACGTATCAAAAAGTAAAGTACATCGAATATATATTGTACAAAAGAAACTGAATCGAATCCGAGTTGGTTTATTTAGTGGGGTTTCACCTAAGAACTACACCACCCTTACCTTTGTATCAATTTAGTGGGGTTTCACCTAAGAACTACACCACCCATACCTTTGTATCAAGACTTGGCAACGTTAAAATATAGAGTAATTCGAAATTATACCATTAAATGAAAACGTATTATATTTTACCCGACTCATTTCCGAATAAAATTTACATCAAAATGTAGGTCAACTGAAAACGTACACAAAAATAAACATAAAAACATATTATATTTGGCTCGACTCGTTTCCAAATAAAATTGACGTCAAATCATAGACTAACTCGAATTTATAAAAACGCACACATAAGCATTTTGACCATGCCGCGCGTTGCATGCACCGACTTTTTCTTTTAAGATTATACTAGAATTTTGACCATGCTGCGCGTTGCGGCGGCAAAATCACGCTTGTGACTTGGTTCGTGTCATTAACATCGTTAGACAACAATGTAAAGTAGTGATATATCGGTCCAATATCGCCGATAATATCATTACCGATATTTTGCACCGATGTCTAACCAGGGGACCGATAACCTATATATCTACGGCATTAACTGCATAGAATTTTTTTCTTAAGGTATGCAAATGGATCATATAGGAAAAAGAGAAAACTAACCATGCGATGAAGAAAATCTTGCTTTTTTGACAGTTCTCAGAGGTTACAAAGTCAAAGTCAAAGATTGCGTATCTGCAATCATTTTCGGGCAAAGCCGATGTAAAATCATCGTAACTTTCAGCAGGATTGCCAGTCTTCTCCACAACAACTTCAGTTTTCTTTTCGTCATTTCGAAAATCACGTAACGGTGTGCCTTCTTTCTTTGTAGTTCCAAGAAGGTGCCTTTATAGTGATCAGCAACATCCATTCCAGAAGAAGCATTCTTCTACGTATCAATAGTCTATGTGTAAGAATACATAAGAAAAATAATTCTCAAGTCATTCCCCAAAATCGCCATATAAACAAACAATAAGAATTCGTTTCATTGCAGCTACTACTGACGTGATTCTACAAAACTTATTGTTTAACCACTATAAGAACCGGTTGCACATCATCAAATCACTGGAAATTATATCTGACTTTGTAACGCGATAATCAAATACTCACGTACAATATGCAAAAGTATCAAACCTTAAACACATGTTCTTTAAGTGTAAAGTAGTCATTTGGGAAAAAAAATAAACTCGAGGCAGCGATTGATCAGCCGATCCGGAGCTCAAGTCTACTACAACTAACAAATTTTGCTCCCATTCAACATTAAAGTTGTAATTTGTAAAATTCAAGTTTTTCTCACATACAGTTTTCAAAACTTTTTTTAACAGCAAAAAATCAAAATTTATCAACTAAAAATTCCCATATATGATTGGCCAAAGATAACATAACATCAAGAATTAATAGTAAATAGTAATACCCTGCAAAATCAACTATGAAACCTTTTCCAAAATCAAATTCAAAACCTTTTTTTAACAGGAAAAAAAAACAAAATTTATCAACTAAAAATCCCATATATGATTGGCCAAAGATGACATAGCATCAACTAATTAACAGTAATTAGTAATACCCTGCAAAATCAACTATAAAACCCTACTGATAACCATTAACAAATATATATATTTTCCGTAAAAAAAAGGTCAAGAATAAAACGTATATAATCGCTAAAGGTTCGAGCTCGGTTCACGTAGTGTAAGAATCTACAATCTATAAGAATAATTTCAGAATTTCGCATCAATTAAATCTTTACCGGGTCTTTCGTCGACTAAGTTTGACCCAAAAGTTGACTGGGGTTGACCAGTTGGCTTTCGTTGACTGACTTTGACCGTGTCGCGAACCCGAATCACCCGAAACTGATCCGAATCGTAATCTGAACCAAACCACCAGTTGATTGTTGTTGACCGAACCGAAACCCGAAGCTTTGAACCAAAACTAAAATCATAAAAACCGAGTCACCGGAGTTAGACTTGTGCCCACGAAACAAAGAAAAATCAAACCTGCACTGAGCTTGTTTCCGCGAGGGCCGGACCGGAGTTCAACAATCAAGCCAAGACCTGAAAACCACCACTGTCTTCCTCATCATCAACATCATCACGTCAATAGCAGACACATCTTCATCATCGTCAACATTAGCGGCACTCGCCGGAAGTCGACACCATCATCATTATTATCAACATCAGTTACCATAATCATCAATAATCACCGGAAAAAAAGAAGAATTTCGAGTGTGGAACTTGTTTACCGTTCAGAAATCAAAGAGAAAAGAAAGAACGAATGTTCTTACCGACGGAGTCACGGCTGCCGGAACTCTGAGGCACCACCGTCGCCGTCGAGAACCCCTGTCACCGGCCCCGTCACCGTCGCTCACGGCCACCGTAGCACCGTCTTGTGTTGTAGTTGATGAATCGGAATCAAAGATTCAAAAGGGGTCACGATATAATCAATGTGAGATAAGTAATCCATACTCAAAATAGCAAATTGAACAGTGTAATTTAACTAAATATACTTATGAAAAAATCTAGTTTAAAACCCTAGAAAGTTCTGAAATTGGTACTTTTAGATCTAAAAGTTGAAACTCTACGATCTTAAGTGATCAAACAGATTGATGTGATCTGAAAACTTACCTCTTTTTGATGCTTTAGGATGGATGATTGTTCTCCGGAGACGAAGGGTGAGGGAAGCGATTGGGGATTTGGGGGAAGAAATGGGTCAAACAGAAGGTCCCAGAAGTCTTGATGTGAAGACAAAAGGGTAAAAGTGTCATTTGTCGGTATCACCGACATTTCTCTTTAAGAGTTATATAAATTTCATATCATTTTGTGAAACAAACACTACCTAATCTCTTGTCAACTACTCAACTTTTACTACCTAATTAAAAAATATGAAAATTAGAACTTCTTTTATGCAAAAAAAAAAAAAAAAGCGGACATAAAGAATATAGAATGTTCATACCTTTATTTACCATACTAGGTTATAACCCCGTGTATTACACGGGGTTGAATAAATAAATTTTATATACTAAATAATAAAACAATATATCTTTAAAAACCTTATTTATTGTACGGGTTGAATAAATATAATTTTATATATTAAATAATAAAAAGTTATATCTATAAGAACCATATTGTACAGGTTGAATAAATGTAATTTTATATACCAAATTAAGTTATATCTTTAAAACCACATGTATTACATGGGATGAATAAATATAATATTGTTTACCAAATAATAAAATAATACATCTTTAAAAAACCTCATTTATTACACGGGTTGAATAAATGTAATTTTATATACCAAATAATAAAAAAAATTACATCTTTAAAAATATACGCATTACACGGTTTGAATAAATGTAATTTTCTGTACTAAATAATAAAAAAATATATCCTTAAAAAACCCCGTGCATTGTACGAATGGAATAAATCTAATTTTATATATCAAATAATAAAAAGTTATATCTTAAAAAACCTCATGTATTAGGTCGAGTAAATGTAATTTTGTATAGTGAAAATAAAAATATTTAATATACTAATACAAAGTTTGGTTTTCGTGATAAAAATAGATTATTCTGTTGTTGCAAAATTTGTTAACGAAGTCTCAATAAATTTAACATTTTATTTAGAACTCCGTAAATGTATAAATGATAAATAATATTAGTTAATTTTATTTTAAGTTTCGTAAAATCTATTTGATACCAAACTAAACAAAACGTTCAAATATAATTAATTCAAATAAATAATATTATAAATGAAAAGGAGATTAAACTAAGTAATGATTATCTATAAGCTGGTTCAAATTAATAATATTTAGTAGGAGGGTTATCTATAAACTCGTGTTTTTATTTTATGTTTGTCCCACTCACCAACTAGGTAAAGCAAAAGACAAATTGTTCTTGGTAAGAGTTGGAGCCCAAATCATATATAACATCATCAAGCATGTTTACATTAGTTTACTAGTTTATAGACCCGTGTATTACACGGTATTATACAATAAAAACGGTTTAATTATATAATCCGTAAAAAAACAACATATATCTGAAGTATTTTTATTACCATACAACAATTCATACAACCAATTTGAATCTATTACAAAAACCTGCCTATATTAATTAGTAACACCGAAATACCATAATAACTCTTGTATTATGCGAATTGAATACTGAAAAATATGTAATACACACACACACACACATATATATATATATATATATATATTTCATGTGAAAGAAATTAAGTATTACATTACATATAATATTGTATATAAATCATATTATCTTTCTTATTGTTATATATCTTTTAAATATACTTTTTACTTAAAGTAAATGAAAATAAGTCTATTGGTATGTCATAAATTAGATTTGTAATTTTTATTAATAATTGTTATACATATTTAATTAATAGGGAAAGGATCAAATAGGGAATTTATTTTGGCTAGGAAGTATAGGAAGCAATAGGAATAGGATGTCACACCCCCAAAACCCACATGCGGAATACCACCGCTTGGAGGCGTGACTGACCAGGATCCAGCCACCAATTATACTGAGCATTGATTAATAGTAAAAGTATTCACCAACCACAATAGTTAGTAAACACCGTATTTTAAAGTTCTAAAAGTTTAAGTTCAAATAACAGTTTAAACAAACAGCGGAAGCATAAACCAAACAGTCTCAAAACAAGGTTCATAGTTCAGATTATTTAAAACCCACACACGGGCTAAACGACCACTACACATTCCCAAGCTGCAAGCTCCTGAGTCACTGGGCACCTGCAAAGCATGCAGTAGGGTATCAACAAAAATGTTGGCGAGTCCACGAGTTGTCCAGTTTTTAATTACCAAAAACTTGTTTCACCAGTTAATTTATCCGTTTATACATGCAATGGGGAGCTACCCCATAAGTAAGCGACTAAACTGTTTTTCCAATACCGAATACTTACTTAACCGTACGTTTCCGTAGTGCCCCGTTGTCAATGTTCTATCATCATTGACGGTTTGCCAGAGTTCATTAGTTCACTCCCGTTCCCAGTAACAAGGGTCGGTGTGAGGCTGGTTACACCTAAATAGCGCTATTAACTAATAACCCGTTCGCCAGGCCCCGGCGACTAATCGGTATTAAATGGTAGGGACTTAAGTGATAGAGTTTCGTGTAGTGTTGCTTGTTGCATTCCGTATAAACAACAATTAACCAAGAGTTCCCAGTAACAAGGGAAGTAAGTAAGTTTGTTCCCAGTAACAAGGGAAGTAAGTAAGTTTGTTCCCAGTAACAAGGGAAGAAAAGTAAGTTTGTATCCCTTACGCGGGGATAGCGTTGATTAAGTTTCCGTTTCCCAAAACCACCGGGAACGCATGCTTTAATAGTTGTGAACTCACCTTGGGTTGCTCGGCAGATTAGCTTACTTGGTCAAGCTTGCTGGTCACCACGTCCTAACATGGTTACCAGTATAGGTCAGGTTTGGGGGTACAAGTAATCACGTATATCCTACAGGTATCTAACACATCGAATGCATACAGTTACCATTTAAGTTATTGGGCGCCCTTATAATTATAAGGTTAAACAGTAACAGTTAACACATTAGTCCAGTAACACATAGTCCAACCGTAACACATTGTGGCCCAATAACCAAAGTAGGCAGCCCAGTTGAGACGAAGTGGTCTCGACTCGAGAACACACGGTCTCGAGTCGCAACCAAGAGATCTCGAGTTATCATGTTTTGGTCTCGAGTGATGCTGGTATTGTCACGGCCCCCGACCCGGTTTGACCCGTTTCAGGAGCCGCGGGACAGAAATCCCGTGGTATTTAATTAATTGAGTTTGACAGCGGAAGTTTTCATCAGGATCTTTTAAAATGTAAATATTTCCCGATTATTTTATTTCATAATTCGGGATAAAACCCGGTAATTTACAATAGTTTGATTTCACAAAGAAATCTTTTATTTTACAAAACATGTTTCTTTATTTTATACTGAGCCACTTCCTTGAGCTTGTAGTGCTATATGGCACTTTTCCTAGATCATAACAGATCACCTGAAACATGTTTGAAAAAGGTTTTGTCAGCGGGAAATACTGAGTGAATCATTCTATTTTGCATAATAATGCATAGTTATTAATTACAGCATAAGAGCGATTACAATGGCTTCTATCTTATTTTTATCTGGCACTCTGTCACAATGGTGACAAGTCACAATGGTGACGATGGTCATACCACTATTAGATCAATGAACCTAAATAGCGATGGTTATCCCTGTAGGTCAATGAACCTAACAGTGATTATCCCGAGTAGGTCGATGAACCTAACTGGGATAAAATTAGTAATGTGCACAATACCCCACTAACCAGTAATTCAAGATATCCATGACTTATTCCCTGTAATTATAACCTTGAAAATAATTTGAGGTATTGTAAAATAGTTGATAAAAAGAGAATAACTCACATTGCAGATTTAATTTGAGCAGAGTCTAGCCTACTGATTAGCCTTTTTAACCTAAACTTAATAACAGGCACACAATTCGGGGTTAGTAATCAATACAGCCTTTACGATAACTCACGAGATCAACCATCACAACGAGTGACAAAGTGCTATGCTTAACATCTGTCGAATTAACGACTAATGACAAAGCATCACCCTTATGTGGGCAGCACTTAAACACCCGTTGAGTACATTGATCGATCGGAAAATGAATCGTAGCAGCGATCGTGCTAATACCCTGATTGCGGCATCGATTAGTGAACCGTGTGTGTTAATTGTGATAAACAGACAATATCTCAGCGTAGAATTGGAATTCTAACGTCGTTTCAACTCCCAGAATCAAGTCCCAAGCTCCTGTATTTATAGGGGAATTTTGTCATTGTCGCGGCCCGCGTGACCTTATGCTTATCCTTACGCGGCCCGCGTAGCAACAATTTTCATGTATAGGGTTGCCACGTGTGGGACTAGCTCAGCTGAGTCGACGATTTCTGAAAATTCGAATTGGACAGCTATTTATGTGGATAAACATAACTAGGAAATACCCCCCCTGAGTTTTAGGGGCCCTAATCCTGATTCTGATTTTTCTGAAAATCTTAGGGTTTGTATAGAATCACTTGGGTTTCTTAATTAGGGTTTCCTATTGGTCAATTAAAGTAATAATTAGTACTTTTTGATGAGAGTTGTTACATTCTCCTCACCTTAAGAAAAATCTCGTCCTCGAGATTTATCGAAATAAATGAGGATACTTTCGCTTCATTTCTGATTCCAGCTCCCAAGTGTATTCAGCTCCTTTCTTTGAATCCCATCTAATTTTGACTAAAACTTAGTCGTTTATATTTGAGAAACTTGATCTTTCGATCCTTAATTTTTTTTTCAACAAATTTCAGCTTTGCGTTTATCTCTATATCTCGCAGAGGTACTACCAGTGATTCATTTGATAAATATTTCTTGAGATTGGATACATGAAATGCATCATGTACTCCAGTTAACTCTCCTTGTAGTTGTAAACAATAAACAACTGGTCCTATATGTTAGATCACTGGAAGTGGTACTACTTACTTTGTACTTAGCTCTCCTTTCTTACCGAATCTAACAATTCGGTTCCACGGAAATATTTTCAATAACATTTTGTCTCCAACTCGAACTCCAACGGCTTTCATTTATTATCTATATAACTTTTCTGACTATCTCTAGCCTTTCCCTCGTGATAAGGAATATCACAGTCGTAGTCATTTAGGATTTTCATCCATCTCCTTTGCTTCATGTTTAACTCTTTTTGCCTAAATATATATCTTAAACTTTTATAATCTGTATAAACAGTAACTTACTTTCATACAGATAATGTCTCCAAATCTTAAGGGCAACAATTATGATTCCTATTTCTAAGTTATGAGTGGTCTAGTTTTCTTCGTTCTTTTTCAATTGCCTTGATCCATACGCAATTACCTTTTTGCGTTGCATTAACACACTCCAAATCCTAGCTTTGAAGCATTACCGTATACTTTAAAATTTTCTGTTCCTTCTGGTAAGGCAATTTGTTTTAAGATCCTAAAGGCTTCTTCTTGTTTATATCCCTATTCAAACTTAACTATTTTACAGATTAGCTTGGTTAATGGAATAACTATCTTGGGAAAAATCCTTAATAAATCTTTTATAATATCCAGCTAATCCTACAAAATTCTTAATTTCCTTTGCGGATTGCGGAACCTTTCATTTGGTAATTGCTGCTATTTTAGCAGAATCTATGTAAATACCTTCATGATTCATCATATGACTTAAAATTATACTTCTGACAGCCAAAATTCATACTTCGAAAATTTGGCGTAAAGTTTTTCTTTTCTTTAACAGAGTTAAGAGTATATGCAAATGCTGACAATGTTCGTCCTGGCTTTTTGAATAAATAAATATATCATCTATGAAGATAATTATAAATTTATCCAAATACGGTTTACAGATCATATTTATCATGTCCATGAATGCTGCAGGTGTATTCGTTAATCCGAAGGGCATGACTGTAAACTCGTAATGACCATACCTAGTTCTGAAAACAGTTTTAGGTATGTCTTCCTCTTGTACTTTCAATTGATGATATCCGGAACTTAAGTCAATCTTAGAAAAATATCTATTTCCCTGGAATTTGATTGAATAGATCATCAATTCTAGGTAATAGGTATTGATTCTTAATTGTAACCTTATTCAATTCCCTATAATCAATACACTTTCTTATTGAACCATCCTTTTTCTTAACAAACAATATTAGTGCCTCCCGCGAGGATAAACTAGGTTGTATGAAACCTTTACTTAATAACTCATTTAGTTACTTTTTCAATTTTAATATTTCTGTAGGTGCTAACCGATAAGATTCCCTGGCTTATTGGTAAAATTCCTGGAATTAGATGAATCCTAAATTTTACCTCCCTATCTGGTGGTAATCCTGGTAATTCTTCTGAGAATACATCTGGGTATTCTGAAATTACAGAGATTTCCTTAAATTCTTTATCTTTAGTATTAATGATTACTGATATCATATATACTATTCCTTGCTTTCGTTCATAATTTAGCAACTTTCTTCACTGATATGAACTTTATGGGCTTACTTGGTTTATTTCCTATAATCATAATTACTTCTCCGGTAGGTGCCTGAATTTCTATGAAATTCTGATCACAGATAATTCGAACATGATTGTTTACTAACCAATCCATTCCTAACACAACATCAATTTCAACTAATTTCATAGATAATAGGATTGCAGAAAACTTATGACTTATTTCTATGTTCTGCATAACCTTATTTATTTTAACTGAATTCCCATCTGCCGTTTCTACTGTAGAAATTTATCTAATGCTGGTTAATGGTAAGTTAAGAGTTTGGCAGAGTAAAGTATTTATAAAACTTTGGTTTGCACCAGAGTCAAATAATACTTTTGTGTAAACGTTGTAAACTAAGAACATACCGGCTATCACATCTGGAATCATCTCGGCTTCTTGAGTAGTCAGCTGAAAGGCTCTCGTATTCCTTTTTACTCCTTCTGCCGGTTTGGCTTTATTGTCAAATGGTTTATTCAGTTTTGGACAATTTGGCCTAAGATGTCCAGTTTCTCCACAGTTGTAGCAAACTGAAAATTTCTTCATCCTACAGTCTTCTTCTTGATGCCCCGGAATTTTGCAAAAATTGCAATATCCTTTGCATCTTCCAAAATGCTTCCTTTTGCAAAAATTGCAAAATGGACTAGTAGAAGATTGCCCATTCCCTCCTTTCTTAAAATTGTTATGGTTACCCGAACGGAATTCTTGGGTAATCTTTTGGGCTACTTCCTTTCTTCTATTTTCTTCTCTTGTCCGTACTAGTTCGTCAGTCTGAGTATTGGCTAATTCTACTGCATCATCAATCGTGCGAGGTTTCGCAGCCTTGACAATATTACGGATTTCGGAAATCAATCCCCAAATATAACGAGAAATAAGTACCGGCTCTGGCGAAGCCAGCGTTGGTACCATTCGAGCATATTCGAAGAATGTCGTAGTATACCCTCGACAATCTATATCTACCATTCGATGGGTTAGAAACTTATTCGTCATTTGATCTTTTTCATATTCAGGACAGAATTTTCTTTCTACAAGGCTCTTAAATTCTTCCCAGTTCATAGCATACGCCATCCTTCTTCCTTTCGCCTGTAATACCGTGTTCCACCATTCTAGTGCTCCTTCTTTGAAAAGGTTTGACGCATACATGACCTGATCATCCTGAGCACATTTACTTATGGCAATTACTGCTTCGGTTTTCTCTAACCAACGCAGTGCCGCAGTCGCTCCTTCATTTCCTGCAAACTCAGTGGGTTTACAAGCAAGAAATTCTTTGTAAGTGCAACCAGGCGTTGCAACTTTCATTTTCTTAGGAGGAGGAACTTGTAGTGGTTCATTCTCATGATTAACATGATCATTGCCTCCGTTTACACTATTACTGAAGTTATCTTCAGAAATACGTATGCTTGGAATGATTTGTTGAGGCTCAATTGGATTTTTAACAGCAGCAATGATTGCTGGAATAGCATTGGCTATCCCTTGAGCAACTATTCCTGGAATAGCGTTGGCTATCCCTTGAGCAACGATATTTTCTATATCTTGCCTAGTCACATATTGATCCCCCGGTTGTTGCTCAGATTGATTAACCTCATTAACTGGTTCATTATTAGCGTTTTCCATCTGATATCTAATTTATAGATAAATAATTAGTATAAAGGAAATAATCCAATGTTACAATTAATTGCACATAATCACATAAACGAATATACAAACAAAATTGTAACTTTCTAAAATTACCTTATATCATGCTTTTATATACAACCGTTTTATTATTTATTTTACACAAACTGATTTTACTATTACTATTACACAATCATAGTTTCATAATCCCCTATCCTTTGTCAGGTGATGTTCTAGTAACGGCGTTCCTTCTCATCGTATTTCCAGGAGATCTGTCCCAAAATTTCTTGGATCCTATTCCCAGCATCCATTTTGTCAAAATGACGAAGTTCAGCCATATTCTCGTTACTCATTGGTGAATTTGGTAAAGGCTCTGGATTGAACTTAGGAAAAAGCTTATAGGGATGGTTTTGTAACAGTATTTCATTATTCAACCATTCGTCTATTTGCCAGTGGATTGAAGGTTTTGGAATAGCTGATTCTAAGTTCATTGGTAGTTGTGTTTCAAGAGAATGAATAAAATCATTTTCATTAATAGGCTCAATAGTATCATAGTTTGCCATTATAAAATCTAACTCTTCCTGAGATGGTAACTCCACAATTTGCCTAGAACTTTCCCCAATTTCTATTTTCTTAGTCTTGGGTTTCTCGAGAGGTAAAGCGTTGAATTCTATAGGCTCTTTTATATCTGGTATATACCTATTGAAATCTTTGGAAACTTCTATTCTTACTGGGTAGAGATTTAAATTCTGAAGGGCGTCAGACAAGTCACTCATGCTGTTATGCAAAATACACAATTACTAAGTTAAAATTATGACAAAATTTTATAGAAAAACTTTTAAATTTTATTTCATACTGGGTAACTACCAAAACAACTGAAAATTAAAATACACTAGGTTTTATTTGTAAATTTATTTACTGACTACAGTTTATAGACTGTAGATAATAGAGATGCTAAAACCTAGGTCAAATTATTTTAAAGATTTATACTTACTGCTACAGCGGTTAGCATATAAAAATCTGCTCATACTGTAAAAATTTAATCAGATAATAAAACACCTAATCATAAAATAGCAATTAATAAAAATTATCAAGTATTTCTAAATACTTAATTGGCTTAAATCAGTGGCTCGATAAGTGGCTCTGATTCCACCTTTTTCTGGCACGGCCCCCGACCCGGTTTGACCCGTTTCAGGAGCCGCGGGACAGAAATCCCGTGGTATTTAATTAATTGAGTTTGACAGCGGAAGTTTTCATCAGGATCTTTTAAAATGTAAATATTTCCCGATTATTTTATTTCACAATTCGGGATAAAACCCGGTAATTTACAATAGTTTGATTTCACAAAGAAATCTTTTATTTTACAAAACATGTTTCTTTATTTTATACTGAGCCACTTCCTTGAGCTTGTAGTGCTATATGGCACTTTTCCTAGATCATAACAGATCACCTGAAACATGTTTGAAAAAGGTTTTGTCAGCGGGAAATACTGAGTGAATCATTCTATTTTGCATAATAATGCATAGTTATTAATTACAGCATAAGAGCGATTACAATGGCTTCTATCTTATTTTTATCTGGCACTCTGTCACAATGGTGACAAGTCACAATGGTGACGATGGTCATACCACTATTAGATCAATGAACCTAAATAGCGATGGTTATCCCTGTAGGTCAATAAACCTAACAGTGATTATCCCGAGTAGGTCGACGAACCTAACTGGGATAAAATTAGTAATGTGCACAATACCCCACTAACCAGTAATTCAAGATATCCATGACTTATTCCCTGTAATTATAACCTTGAAAATAATTTGAGGTATTGTAAAATAGTTGATAAAAAGAGAATGACTCACATTGCAGATTTAATTTGAGCAGAGTCTAGCCTACTGATTAGCCTTTTTAACCTAAATTTAATAACAGGCACACAATTCGGGGTTAGTAATCAATACAGCCTTTACGATAACTCACGAGATCAACCATCACAACGAGTGACAAAGTGCTATGCTTAACATCTGTCGAATTAACGACTAATGACAATGCATCACCCTAATGTGGGCAGCACTTAAACACCCGTTGAGTACATTGATCGATCGGAAAATGAATCGTAGCAGCGATCGTGCTAATACCCTGATTGCGGATTAGTGAACCGTGTGTGTTAATTGTGATAAACAGACAATATCTCAGCGTAGAATTGGAATTCTAACGTCGTTTCAACTCCCATAATCAAGTCCCAAGCTCCTGTATTTATAGGGGAATTTTGTCATTGTCGCGGCCCGCGTGACCTTATGCTTATCCTTACGCGGCCCGCGTAGCAACAATTTTCATGTATAGGGTTGCCACGTGTGGGACTAGCTCAGCTGAGTCGACGATTTCTGAAAATTCGAATTGGACAGCTATTTATGTGGATAAACATAACTAGGAAATACCCCCCCTGAGTTTTAGGGGCCCTAATCCTGATTCTGATTTTTCTGAAAATCTTAGGGTTTGTGTAGAATCACTTGGGTTTCTTAATTAGGGTTTCCTATTGGTCAATTAAAGTAATAATTAGTACTTTTTGATGAGAGTTGTTACAGGTATGAGTCGTAACCTTAGGGGTCTCGAGTCCAATCTCGAGTCGCAACCGGAAGATTTCGAGTCGCAATCGGGAGTTCTCGAGTCGAGACCTTGATGGTCTTGAGTCCCTGAAATCTGTTTTGAGTCACTTGTACATGGTCTCGAGTCGAGACTTAGGGGTCTCGAGTTGTAACACGATGGTCTCGAGTCGAGACCGAAGGTTTCGACTCCAACATTGTTGTTTCTAGAATGCCAGCCAAGACATGTACTAGCCAATAGGATTTCATGTGCATGATTTTATGTACTGTCCAATAGAATTCCATAAACATGTTTTATTGTCTAAACTATATTCAAAGCAGATCAAACATGGCATTTCAAATATTTTCACTAACCTTCATGTTGTTCTTCACATATTCAAATATTCCTATCACACTTATATCATATTCAATCAACATGTTCATTCAAACCGATCCAAGCTTCTAAACAAATTGCATGATTCGGACATTACCAACGGCTATCTTTGGTTTCTATATCTAGCATATAATCACTTGGTTCCATAACATCATACATGTATTTGTTACATCATTTTAGGGTTTTCATGATTATTCAAACAACCCTATCCTAGTATATATTCAAATCAGCATCATCGATTCCTGGATCTAATCATACATTCCTCGGATTACAAACATACACATACACACCCTTATTGTCCTAATCAATCTTGCATGTTATCTAACAATCTCTTATCAAAGCATGAACATGTCTTGCATATCATCCTATTATCACTATAACACAAAGATCTATCAATAACTTAGTCATCTTAACTCATCTATCCTCATAGCACATGTGTATTATCCAACAAGCATACATCTTTGTTAATCCATAATATATTCTATCATCTAACCGAGATATGGTACTAACCGGAACTTGTTTTGGTTGTGAGTGTGTGAGACGATGAAGGAAGTGTCCAAGCGATGATCACGAGCTGATCCGGATATCTTGATGCTTCCGGTTTGAATCCGAGAGAGGAGAGGTGATTTTGTGAGGGTTTTCTAGAGAGAGAGGGAGTGAGGATGAAGTGAGAGAGTGGAAAGGAGAGTGTGTGAGGGTTCTTGGCTTATATTTAGAGGGTGGTGCACCTTGAGTGGGTTTCCGAGTAGGCTAAGGGAGGTGCGGCCCAAGCGGCCCAACTGTTCACTTATTTACTCGAGGCCGGGTGGTCTCGAGTCGTGGTTTCGGTTCACGAGTATCTTTATATACACATATATATTACGTACACGTTATCGACATATAGCACAAGAAGAATCACAACTTTCATTTAATAACATATATATATGCACAAAGTAATTACAAGGTGTTTGCTCGGAAAAACCTAGAGTGTCACATAGGACATGTGGCAAAATTTAAAATAAAGAGGAAGGGTATTTTAGTCAATCTTATCATTTTCTTCTTCCTTCTTCTTCCCAGTAACATCAAAACCCACCATTTTCAAAACCCACAATCTTCAACCATTTCTTCACTTTCTATCTCAATAATCACTACTGTCACACCCCGACCACGTAAAACATCAAATCGTGACGGAAACGTCAGAGAGTGTTGTAACAGAATTAATTGTTTCACAACCATGGAAATTAAAGTTACGTTTTATTTATCAAACAAGAGAATTACATTGTTTTAAAACAAGAAACAAAGAGTACATAACATAAATTAACTAGTTCTTGCTTCGTTTTAAGTCACTAAGGCACAGGTCCGCCTAAGTGTGTCACGATCATCCTATGCAACAGCTCCTGAAAACACATGTGAAAATAGGTACGTCAGCATAAAAATGCATGTGAGATACATAGGATTTGTGAAAATAGGATTCATGACTTGAGTTTAAAGAACTGTTTAATAAAAAGTAGTCATGAATCTTGTTGAGTGTTTTCTTTCATAAATCATTTGAAAAGCGATGAATAAATCAGATGATATATATATATATATATATATATATATATATATATATATATATATATATATATATATATAAAAGAATAAGGTATGGTTAAGTGAACAACCAAGTAAAAATGAGTTTGTATAAATTAAGTTATTTGTAAAACGATGTCTATGTGAAAATGTATTGTAAATGTAATATGTCTAAACTGAAATGGTTTAAATAACGCTACGATATGTAATACCATAAAAGCACTTATATATAGGAAGTACCAACGGTGTATCCACCATGTTTTTATCGTATTACACGTCGCCTCGTTATATAAATCACTTACCCAAACAAACCACCAAGATGTAATGTTTAATAATTGTAGAAATGTTTATGTATGGTCAAATGTTTATTGTCAAATGTAAATCATGTAATGTGTAAACAATGTTATGTATGGTAAGTAAAATGACACTACTTAAACCACAAGTAAAAATGTACAAAACAAAGTATTTTGAATAATCAAAAGTCATGTTTTGCAAAATAACTGCATGCTTTACTGATACAAACACTTATGTGGTAAGTTAAACGTCTACATCCAAGCCTTGAGACAGTAGGATAACCTTAAAGTAAAGGTTATCAAAAATGTTTTCGGATCCGGTCATTCCTTACGTCCAAACAAACCCAGGATTTCAGGAATGGGAGTTGTCAAGTCCTATGGTACCACTACCTACTACCGAGCGGCATGATCGGTGTTAATGAATGTATTAGTTTCGTTAAACAACCAAATGTTATACCAAATGTAAACATGTGATGTGAAAACAATGCACTAAGTATGCTAAAGAACATACATAGCGTGAAATGTAATGTAAAACAATGTGTCCATATGCTGAGTGAACATATGCAACATAAATGTAATGTAAAACAATGTACTAAGTATGCACTAAATGGACATACATAGCATAAGATGTAATGTAAAAAAATGTGCTAGCATGCTAAGTGAACTGTAGGATCGTTTTGTGACCCAAACAAGTCGTTTAGAAGAGATTTTATCAGTTTCAGATGCGGAAAATAAGAAACTGACGTTGAAACAGCTAGGTTATCACTTTAATCCTCTTGTATATTGAATTAACAACGTTTACAATCACAAGGAATACCGGCAGCACCTCGGTATCAGTTCCTATACTCTTGCCTGTCCGCTTCAAATGAAATGACATGAACCGTATTTATAGACTAGTCTAGTTCGCTTGAAATACACATGACAAGTTCAAGCGAACACACATTTTCAAGCGAACTACCTACTTTGACTTTCAAGCGAACCTACATCAACATTTCAAGCGAACTACAAACAAATACATAAATCTGATTTGTTTTCTTGTGTAGTAAACTTCCATGATGCAATAGTGATGTCACTTGTGTGATGTCATCATTGATGTCACATATGTGATGTCATCATTCTTGACGATGACTTCATGCTCGAACAAAACCACAACAAGTCCAAGACTCGATATAAGACGAAGTCGACAGATGTGTGCACTAACAGACTCCCCCTCAGATGTTGACGAGTCTTAAGTGTCGAGTCTTTACAATCTTCAGTCTTTATCAGTCTGAACGCTCTCTGACATATCTCACAGTGTAAGCATCCTCAAAATTTATCTTCTTCTCCTCTTCAGCATCAACAGACTCCCCACGAACAATCTCTACTCGGATGTCTTCAGACTCCCCCTTTCGATATGCTGGGATCGCAGTCTGGCATGTTGAAATCACAAAGTCCTCAGGTATCGGAACCTGACTCTCTATCATTCAAATAACCTGCACACTCTCTACCCAAAAATAAATTTTCTGATAACCACTTGTAGAGCATATTTTAAAATGATTCAACATTTATAGTCTCTGATGAACCACTTGCAGAAATATCATTTTCATTTCAAAGAACTTCAAACAAATACTTTCCCAAACCTGTTCGTCATGTTTAGCACTTGGAATTTTGAAAATTAGCTCTCCAACACCAGTTGTCGAAAATCTTTTTGTATTTTTCAAAATTTATGCTAAAACACACTGAAAATATTTTTGGAATTTTTTTTATAATGAAATGAAATACAGAAATATTTACAGACAATATTTTTGTGAGTTTGTGCAAGAGGATCATATCAGCTTTTGACAAGTCACAAGTACCGTTGAGCTTAGTTACACATTAAGAATTAAACAATTCACTTAGATTTTCGATATACTGATCCACTTAAATTTTCACATAAATTTCAACTGATTCAAGATATGGGTTAGGTGTATTAAGAACTTAAACTCATTCATGTGTCCCACCTCTTGAATATACTCCCGTATCCAGATCCCAATATTCAGTCTTACAGGTGAGTATACCACAGATGATATATGTAAGGGGTTAATAAATTATGAAGAATCATGAGAGCTCAGGTCAGAACTACCGTTCAGCAGAGAGATCATGACTCGACTTTTGGGTGCGTCCCCTTTAGAGGATCTTTTTTACAACAGCATTGATTAGCAATTTTATTGTCTTATCATTTATGCTGAGGGCGGCGCTATATTTCAAGCATGCGGAAAGTATTATTCGAGGACTAGGTCAGAACTTCCATTCAGCAGAAGTCCCGGAATAATACCCCAGATATCACTGAGCATAAAGACCTAGTATATCAGAAAGAGGGACCTTTCAAACGAGATTTCAGGGGTTACCTATATATCCAAGTAGTGTTCCCCACGAAATAAGCAAGTTTGAATTTAAGTTTATATCCCGAAAAAGCTTACTAAATGTGTAAAAACCTATCGGCATATCACCAGTGAGACCGTTTAACGCTATTTAAACAATACAATTCTTTAGCATACTGTAACTGTCTACTGATGTACTATCATTTCCTCTTCTTTGACACAAAAACTCATTTTTGATTTTATCATGTTTTTGTCTTTTTCAAATTTTCAAATGTTTTTGGATTTTCAGAAAATTTCTACTCCCCCTAAAATGCAAACACATTTAAAAAAATTTGAAAACAAACTGTACAAACAACTTGACAACCGATATCAAATCGCATCAATTCGCCATCCACTAGGCATAAACAATCAGAACTCCCCCTTTCACAAAACTATTTTCTCATTATGATTTCAAAACACTTAAGTTTGTTTTAACCAAAATGATTTGTCCGGAAAATAAGTTTTGTTAATTTTACCACTTGTAGGTTAGGGGTCTGGTTCATCATATTGTCCATTCAATCTCTTGTATCAGGATTACATCAAGTTCAAACTAATGACCTTGAGTAATCACTTTGTCAGAATCAACCTCTTACCACTTGTAAGTATATCCAAAACATATAACCACATGTAGGAATAAAACATCTACACAAACCATTTTACCAATCAAGATGCCGATTCCTGCTTCACACTTACTAACCTGGAAGCTCCGGCAAGTCACACTTAACCTGTAAAAATTTAACCATTATAAAACTCATTTACAAAATCAATTATCAAGAAGGATGCCGATTCCTGATCCACGATTACAAACTTGGGATCTCCGGCAAGTCAGGTTTTTCAATGAAAGAAAATGTCCACCCTAGCCTGACCAGCCTTGGGTGATTCCAACTCCTCTTTAGTTGGGGTGTATGTTGCTTTCTTTGTAGCATAAAACTCCTTTACCCCTTTAACTTTCCCATCGACCATCTTTCCGAAAATTTTCTTTACATTCCCATTAAAAGTTTTCTCAACATCAAAATTATCCTTCTCAGAATAAAACTGATTTGAGATTTCAACCTTTCCAACTTTTCGTTTAAAATTCTCAGTCCTCAATGGTGGAAAGTTCTCATCATCCATTGAAAGAACTGATTTTTCAACACTCTCATCAAATTGTGGCTCCTCTGACTTTTTGGTATCAGATTCATCGCCAGATTTTACCTCTGATTTCTTAACAACCCAAGTTTGGTTGTCAAGATTTCCCCTTTTCTTGTAAAACCTTTTCGAACACTCACCAACTTCATATGTAGAGTTTTTAAACACTTTAAATTTTTCTGTTGGTGGTTCAGTTTTATCAACAACAACTTCTTTCAGTTTTCCAGAAACTCCCTGTTTTGTATTGGTCGCTTTTGGGCAGTTCCATGCAATGTGACCAACTTCATTACATCTAAAACATGTTCTGGTTTCTTTCTTCTGATAAGTTCCAATCTTCTTTTCATCAAAAAATTCTTGATTTGTTTGTCTCCAAAATGAGCTATTTTTTTCTTCTTCAGCAGACGGACCTGAAACAAATTTTGTATTTTTAGAAATTTTCTCATTTTTATAATTTTCTGGTGGTATAAAACCTAAACCTTTCCTTTTGAAATTACCGTTACGGTTTGATTTCTTTTGACAACCAGAACCGAAACCATAATTCTTTTTCTTGTTTAAACGCTGTTGAACTCTTGAAGTGTATTTTTTTAGGTTTTCCAATAAGATTTAAATCTTTTATTTCAGAAATATTGATTTCTGTCATTTTGAAAACCTTTTTAATCATGTTAAAACAAACACTTCTTATTGGAAACTCTTTATCAAAATATAATTTGTCAGAATCACTCAAAGTATAGGCAACTTCAAATGTTTCGTCATTCAAATTAGATTTTGACAACAAAAATTCTTTACTATAAACCCGTTTTCCCGACAATTTTGAACTCTTTCCAGACGAACTCGAACTCCCGACAGACAAACACGAACTTTTGGACTCGAACTTTGACTCTGACTCCTCATCCTTATCCAACACCTGATCGACCATTCTTTTAATTAATTCGGACTCATGATCTGTGTCGGACACTGTGAATGTGATGTCAATGTTGTCTGGTAATACATCGGTTAACTCGGACTCTAACTTTAGATTAACTGCCTTTTGGACTTGTTCCTCATTCGGTTTTCTAGGCGAATACCCTTCCCAAATTGGAGGCGGACACTTGTTATATCTAACACACGGTTTCTTACCAGTATCCTTCTTCTTCTTTGGTTGTTCATCTTTAAATGCCTCAAAACCTGCAACAGTAGGGTAAATTATGTCAATTAAGTAATCAGAACATGTATAACTTTTCAGTAAACGTCTGATTCTTTCATTTTCAACTTTTTCACCATCCAACTCTTGCTTCCATTTTGCACATTCTTCAATGTAAAAATTTATCTCTTTCTGCTTTGACATCATTGTTGCATTCAACATTTTCAACACTTTTTCTCTTTCAGTGTTTGCCGTTTGCAAACTATTCACTGTTCTGTTCAAAACATCGTAGGATTCTTTCAAATTCTTCACATCAAACAACAACTTTTCTTTCATCTTTTCTGATTCACTAAACCTCTCGTCTTTTACTTCACACTGTTTGCAAGATTCCAAACATGTGAGACATGGTTTCGTAACTTCAACAATCTTCTCGACCTCCACAATCTTTTCAACTTCAACTATCTTCTCAATCACTTTGACTCTCTTCAATTCTTTTGCAGCTTTTCTCTCTTTGAATTTCTTCAATTTATCTACAAAATAAAATTCAAAACTGTCAGAAGATAAATGAGATTTTCCAATGTTTATCTGTTCAACTTCTTCATCATCATCACTAGTATCTGTTGAACTGTTCTTAGAAGAAACAAATTCTTCATCTTCACTTTTCTCATCATCAGATAATACATCCATCCATTCCTTTATCAATTCTGGCTTTTGCACAATCTGAGCAATAAAAGCTTTTACATTAGGATCAGCTGGAATGTACTTGTCCCAGTTAAAACCTTCAGCCACTTTCTCATCATCTTGATCAATAATGCTATAGTAAGCCTTCTTGTTTGCATCTTCGATCATTTTCCCATGTGCCGTTTGTGAATCTTTTTGTTGATGTGGTAGATGAGTGATTTGTTGATATATGGACTTCTTATAATAATCATCTTTTCCAAAAAGATCCTTTACTCCTCTTGGCTCCTGATTCTTGCACTCTCTTTTAAAATGGCCTTTCTCCCTGCAACGAAAACAGACAACTTTAGATTTATCAAAACCTAAATTAGAAAGATTTGCATCCAAGAAATCACTTCTTCCTGTAATCATTCTAAATTTTTCTGCTCTCCTCAAAACACTAGCTAATGCCCATTTAATGTCCATCAGTTCCAACTCCTCTGCATCGATCTGGTCATAATCTTCCTTTGTGAGCATCGAATTACCAATTTTTCCGGCAATCAACCCTTCATAAGATTCTAATGCAGTGACCAGTAATCCCATATGACTTTTCACAACTTCTTCAGAATAATTTTGTCCATTTTGAAGATGTAAAGCCACATTACACTGAATCAGATGCCCATTTCCAACAGATGTACTTTGAACACTTGGAGAATTCACATTTGAAAATCCACTAGTATTGATTGAGCTTTGACTGCTTGTTCCGGATGAATTTCCTACACTAAATGCTGTTTGGATTTTTGGACTCACTTCAACTGTCTCAACATTTCCTTTATAATATAGTTTGATATCTTGCTGATTACTTGAACTGTTCATTCTGGCAATTTTCTGCTGTTCAAGATCCTGTGCCTCTAGCTTTTCAATAAACTGAGCAATTGATAATCTGCTAAACTGTCCAGAATTTTTTAGAATCATTAGATATGTACCCCATTCCTTTTGTGGTAATGCATCAGCAAGCTTTTCTACCCATTCTGCTGGAGTTTTTGTAATCTTCAACTGTGACATGGTGCGAACAAGATGACAATATATCTCAATGAGAGTCTTTGTTGTCTCACCAGGCATACAAGTAAACAATTCAAGCTCTTTTTTTAACAAAGCTGCTTTACTCTGTAGCATTTATGTACTTCCTTCAAATTTCTTTTTAAGAGCTTCCCAGATAGAATAAGCACTGTCATCATGTTGAAGCGCAACACAAATATATCCTCTTTAACAGCTTGTTGTAATAGATTGATCATCATTTTCTCTCCTTTATAACTTTCTCTCTCTTGCTCTGTGAATTCTGAAATGATTTTACCAACTCCCACTGAATTTTGTGGCCTCTCATATTCAGTTTCAATGCTTTCCCAAGCTTTTAAATGGTTTGCTTGAACCCAATTCTCGAAACGTTTTTTCCATCCAAGATAGTCTTCAATTCCCATAAGTTTTGGGGGGTTTTTGCATTGTTCCGGTTTCATTCTCCATGTTCATGTTCTTAGCAATGTCAGCCGGAGTAGTCGGGGTTGAAGCAAATGCGTTGTAGAATTCAGAATCCATGTTTCGGTATCGAAGAATTTTTCAAACAAGCTTTCATACGAACTGGTTCACCTCGTAAAACACCTGTATCACCTTAAAAAAATACCTCCGTATCACTCTCTAGTCTCTAGTCTGTCCGCTTCAAATGAAATGACATGAACCGTATTTATAGACTAGTCTAGTTCGCTTGAAATACACATGACAAGTTCAAGCGAACACACATTTTCAAGCGAACTACCTACTTTGACTTTCAAGCGAACCTACATCAACATTTCAAGCGAACTACAAACAAATACATAAATCTGATTTGTTTTCTTGTGTAGTAAACTTCCATGATGCAATAGTGATGTCACTTGTGTGATGTCATCATTGATGTCACATATGTGATGTCATCATTCTTGACGATGACTTCATGCTCGAACAAAACCACAACAAGTCCAAGACTCGATATAAGACGAAGTCGACAGATGTGTGCACTAACATGAACATACATAGCAAAACATGTATGAAATCATGTACTATATGTGTACTAATGAACATAACAAGCATATGATATGAAAACATGGAAAGGACGAACGTAACAAGTAGGCACATGTGTTTCACCCCAAAATAGTTTGAAAATAGTAAAAGAGGGGTCTATGTACTCACTTGAGATTGCCTAGAAGTCCTTGAGTAACAACCAAACAATGCTTGAGATCACGGAAATCAAATGGCACCTAACATAGGTAACTATGTTAATAAATCGGACCTAAATCGGAGGATCGGATAGAATGAGGGTTCGTAAACTAAACGAGTATGGGAACTCATGTAATATGGTTTAACAAAGCCTACATACTAAAATGAAACCTAACCTAAGTGCTTACGACCCATTACGACCCGTTTAGGTAGCTTATGCTACTTTAACGCGTCGTTCGCGTAAAACGCGTTCGGAACGCCTAACTAGTCCTATGATAAGTAAAATATGCCTTAACATGTCTAATATTGTTGCTGAATCAGTTTAGATATCAAAAATTATGTTACATATGCTTAAAATGAATTTTGGGGTAAAAAGGGCATTTTGGTAATTTACCTAAGGCATATAAACTACCTATCATCCAACTAACTAAACGTCGTGACCATAAGGTATAACCTCGGAAGGTTATTCCCTATACAACTATGGTCACCTAATGCGTTTGGTCGGATCCTAATGATCGACCAAACGGGTCGGGTTCGAAAGTATAAGCGATTGTTTAGATCGCTTACCTTACGACCCTACATAATCACTAAACCTAAAGTGACGAGCTAAGCATGTTAAAACATGCTTAACTAAGTTAGAAAACAAGTTTGGTATCAAAACAAACGGTTTTGATACCTAAAAGTAGTTTGGTTACAAAATACGCAAGAATACGCATTTTGGCCGAAACTACGACTCGTCACTGAGCCTAGATAACGTGGTAATAAGTAGGTATAGTCACCAGGGACTATAACCATCGTGATTATGCTCACGTTGCGAAGTTCAACCGAACTTCGTGTTGACCATAAACTGGTCAACGCAGAAAACGCTAAAAGAACGAAAGAGGACTTACAACGGGTCCAAGAACGGAAGTTTTGATCCGAATATTCTCAGGTATGAAGTGATAAACACATCAACTTAGAGCACAATTTTAGATTCAAAGGTGTGGGTTTTGAGTTGTGAACTTGAGGGGTATTTATAGATTTCTTAGGACCGTTAAGATCGTTCGTTGAAAACCGTGCTTTGATCTCATCCATACATGTGCATCCATGGTTTTACAAAACCATTGGATCCCCTAGTAATGGCCCATAGTTTCAGAAATACCATTTTCAAGTGGGTTATGAGTGTATAACAGCAGTTAAACTGGTTTTGCTGATCTGGGAGGGCGTCGCGGCCCGTGTAAGACATGTGCAAACCTTACGCGCCCCGCCTGGGTGCTCTGATCAGCAACCAACTTTGAAAAATGACAGTTTCAGTCCCTGTTGGTGTTTAAAGCCATTTCCGACATTTTTAAGGCCCGTTAAGCCAACTTTAAGGCCCTAAAATGATGCCTAAACATTGTGGACATGAAACATGCTCAAAAATATGCCGGATGTCGGTTCGTTGGGTCGTACGATCGCGATGTTCGCTTAATTACGACAGAATGCGCATAAGCGCGAAAAACGATCCAAACTACGCGACGAATGGAATTTTCTCATGACAAATGATAAAATAAAATATTCTAATGATTACATAAATTTTTGGATGTCCGGATGTATTCAGGATGTAAGTTATGCGCGAAAATGCAATCTTGTGCACTTTTTGACGCTTTTAGTCCCTGAATAACCCAAAAGTATATTTTAGCACACCGAACCCCTCAAAGCCTATTTCCAAGTTATGTAAAGGATATTTATGGTATGTTTAACTTATGGTCATGTTCCGGAATGTTTGTTACAGTACGAATCGTCATACTTTCGCAGTTTGTCAAATTTAGTCCCTGTAAGCGGTTAAACTTGATTTGCCATACCAAAGCCTTCAAAAGTTATTTCTAAGTTATGTAGAGGTTATTTAAGGTATGTTAAGCATATGTTGATGTTCCGGAGTGTTTGTCGCGTTAAACTGATTACGTTTACGCACCAGTTTGCGTATAACTCTCCAGAAAGAGATGTAGAGTTTAAAATTGAACGAAAGTCAAAACATGAAAGATGTTAAACACAAATAAACAAACATTGTGATCAAATAACATTATTTTATTGATAACTGAATTGTTTACAATGATTACAAGCACAGGTGTCACAACTACATTATAGTGCGATTTTCGTCACCAATCAATGATTCAAACACCTGATCAACGTGTTCTTCAGCTTTTTTTTTGAAGAAAACCTAGTTTAATTTCATAAAAAATCTCGTTTTTTCCGGTGATTTTGAAGATAATCACTCGATTCGTTCGATTCGATCGCTGATAAGTGTTTCAATCATTCAAATTTCGTCAATCGTTGAAGAAACCGACTTCGATCCATGTAAGAAATTCTTTAATTTCATTTTTTATTATCTGGGTTTTTGATTTAGTCATTGCGTTTTATGATCTTGGCGGGGGTCCGGGCGCAGTGCCCCTGGTAGCAGGGTCCCAGGGGCGGCAGCCCCTGGCGGGGTGAAAGGGGCAGAGCCCCTGGCTGGGGTTGAGCTGCTTTAATAAAAATGCATCGGAAAAATTAATTTTCCAGAAACTGGCTCATTTCGAAGACAGTAATTCGTAGACAATTCAGACAGTTCACAGACAGTTTTATGTGTCCATTGCGTTTTAGAAATAAGAGAGTTTTATGTGTTTTCTGGCTATTGCGTTTTAGAAAAAACACATTTTTAAGTGTTTTTAGTCATTGCGTTTTAGGTAAAACACATTTTTGAAGTGTTTTTAGTTATTGCGTTTTAGGTCAAACACATTTTTAGGTGTTTTCAGTCCATTGCGTTTTAGAGATAACACTTTCTTTTGTTTTTTAGGCCATTGCATTTTAGAAATGAGACATTTTTAAGTGTTTTCTGGCCATTGCGTTTTATAAATAAGACATTTCTTTGTGTTTTTGGTGCATTGCGTTTTAGGTAAAACACATTTTTATGTGTTTTTAGTCCATTGCGTTTTAGAAAAACAGACATTTTAAGTGTTTTCTGGCTATTGTGTTTTAAAAATAAGACATTTGTTTGTGTTTTTGGTGCATTGCGTTTTAGGTAAAACACATTTTTATGTGTTTTCAGTCCATTGCGTTTTAGAAACTACACTTTCTTTTGAGTTTTTAGGCTATTGCGTTTTAGAAATAAGACATTTTTTTTGTGTTTTCTGGCTATTGCATTTTACAAATAAAATATTTCTTTGTGTTTTTGGTACATTGCGTTTTAGAAAAATGTCATTTTTTATGTTTTTTTTTTCCATTGCGTTTTACGCAACTGGGTTTTCAAAATTTTTTTCGAAAATATAGCAATAGTATACTCGTTTTAAAGATAAAAAAACGCTCGTTTTTTTGGTGCAATTTTTATAAAAAAATAATGTCGTATGAAAGAGTTATTAACGTTTAAAAAATTGGGGGAGGGATTGGAGGAGAGAGAAACTATTGCCTTGAATTGACTAGAATGCCCCTAAACAAACTCACGCGCCTCTTTTCTTCTTTTCAATTTCCATCATTTAATCTTAACCCTTGATTAACTAAATGGATAGTCAAGATCACTTCATAGCCTTCTTAGCCAAATAAACTTCCTATTATATCTCCACACTTAATTAATAATTAGTTATTATGAAAATATGATCTAAGTTAACAGTTTGTATACGCCGAATAAAATATTTTAATAATTAATGATTAATTTGTTATTTCACAAATTTTTAGTAAAAAATTAATAATATTAAAATACGATTAAGATAATTTTTCCTAATTATTAATTTCTTTATAAGGGGTCAATCAATTTACTCCTTGTAAAAAAACAGGTTTTTTATTTATAGTCATAAAGAAAGTTGGATGACAAAAAATTGATGAGATGAAATATGCCAACAAATAATATGAGCCCTAGCTGAGTTGAAATGTTACAATCATGGTATTAGAGCTCAGTTTCTTTCATGTCGATTTTTTTTTTTTTGTAAAACAAAACATGTGAGGTAATTGGTAAATGTCGGGTTAGGATATGTGTACAAGTTAGGTTATAGCTAATAGTGTTCATATTCATCCATTATAGACGTATGATATTTTAAACTATGTATCGGTCCTCATTGACTTAGGTTTTGTGTCGCCGTTAATCCCTTATTCACTTATCCTTCAACTTCTTTCTTTATTTAGTAATTTCGTCTACAAAATTTTCTTTTATGGTGGTATAGTTGTAACACCATAGAGTACTTGAGTGATATTTAAAATAATGTTATTGCCAATGATATTAAAGATGGTTTTATCAAATATTTATATAGAATATGAAAAATAGAATTAGTTATATCGAAAAGAAATATGAAAAATAGAATTAATTATATCGAAAAGAAAAAAAAGTTCTAAATAGGATAAACGAAAGTTTTTGGGTTTTCATACATGATTTTTATATATGATGTTACGTTTAAGCATTTACATGTTAATATTATATATATCTTAAACACAAAGGTCGGTGCATAGACCAAATGACTATATCTGCCCTCACCCAACCAACCAAATTACAAAACTGCCCCTAAGATGGCTCCTTCTCTTTCTTTATCTCCTGTCTTTGTGTCTCTCTCTGTGTGTTTCTTTGGGATGTCCAGCATCCAGCAGCAGCAGACATCAGTATTTTGGCAGACGAGGAGTCGCCGGCCATGGCCTACGGCCGGCCTCCTCACCCCGGTTACACACCTCGCTGATGGCGATGATGGTGGTTGTGTAGTGTTTCATTTGTGTGGTTAGCTATCACCACTGTCGGTCACTTCCACTACCGCCACCGCCATCACCACCGCCAGTATGGCCGCCGCTTGCAAATCTGAAACCCTAACATCGAAACCCTTCTTTCTCTTATAAGGGTTCTGCTGGTGGAATTTTTGTGTGGTTGGTTGTGTTTAAGCTGACTGTTGTTAGGCTGTGATGAGTATCATTCATATAGATCATTCACAAAGATGGCGCGGTAAGGGTGGTGGATGGTAGGTATAGACCTGCAACCCACCTTGCAGCCAGCTTCACTCTGAGCCTTAGATTTGTTTTTATTAATCGATTGGGAAATTTGGTGTTATCTCTTCAACTTTTATTGATTTCTTAACGGGGGATTAGAAAGCCCTTGCTGGTTCAACGGTGAAGGTACTGGATTAGGGTTTACGGAATCCGTCTGATCTTAGCTTTGATTTCCGGATGATGAAGTTCTCCTTTTAGGGTTAACTCGAGGATGGTGTTGAACAGTGAGGGTGATGGTATAATAAATGGTCATCATGTTGAAGGAATCAGGTGTTATTCAAGTCAATTAAATATGCTTTTTATAAATCCTTCTTTAATCTCATTTCCAATCAAAGGTAAATTGCTGTTCAAAATCCTTAATTGTTTTTTTCCCCATCAATGCCTTATTCTCTCTTTAATCTTATTTACAATCGTTCTGTTTTTTTTTTTTAATCAAAAGAGGCGATCTGGAGTTCATGTTGAAGAGGCTAAACAGTTAAGGCATCAACCATAAATCGAGAAGTCACAATCGGTTCACCAGGTAATTTGTCTGTTAAAACACTTATTTTCTTTAGGCTAGGGAGAGTAGTTCAAGGTTTCAACCCGGTCGGACCATCGAACCTAACCACCTAGAGATATGACCAACCCGTTTAAGGATTTAGTGTAAGCTTCTTAGTTCCCTGATTTGGTGAGTTCCCGGTTCTGGGTATGAACCGTGTATGTTCCCGTGGGAAGCGTATGCAAAGTTGATCAAACCACGAATGTCTCTCACCGATGAACACAATGGCCTGGAACTTGAGATCACAATCATCCATCTGCAATTTTTGTATATTAAAACAAACCATCCGGTAATTTGGATTTATAACTAAAGATTCTTAACTAGCTAATGAAGATTTCATTTTATGTTTGAGACCAAAACTTCGTGGAGGATATTGTAGAGGATATTGTAGTATGGTCTTAGGTGGATTTTCAGAGACGTAGGTTTTTCCTTTTTTTAAAGGGACCTTTCCAGTGTTTGCCTTATTGTGTTTATGCCCAAATGATGTTGTATGCTACTATGCATGATTTACTTTGTGTTTATGCCCAAATAATGTTGTATGCTATGATACATGATTTTACATTATATTGTGCGACTCAGATCACTTTCTTGCTAATGGGCGACTTCTTATTTCTGTATCCTTTCTATATTCTTTGACTTGTTGTGTTGGTTTGCTGTTCGTTTTCGAGCCGAGGGTCTCTCTGGAAGCAGCCTCTCTATCCCTAGGGATAGAGGCAAGGCCTGTCTACATCTCACCCTCCCCAGACCCTATAAGTAGCTCTGCTATTTGTGGGACTTACTGGGTATGGTTGTTGTTGTTGTTGTTGTTTGAGACCAAAACTGTATTTGTTTGCTTTTTTATCTTATTCCCAGAAATAATAAGACATCAATTCTCAGTTTATTTGCGTACTATCAGTTTTCCTTTTGTGAATTTTTTAGGAGAATTTAAACATCTATTTGCTGGTGCTCTTTTTTAAACAAAAGGCTGGAGGTAGCAAAGGGTTGAAATTGCGACCTTGAGAGCATAGTTGAAAAAAGTTGGTTTAATGAGATCGGTAGACTTTTTAAAGCAAAGTGCTTTTGATAGTCTACAAACTGATGTCATTAAAAGCTTGATGTTGACCAAAATGGCATTTCTCTTGATTACCAGTATGATAAAAAAATATCGTTCTAGTAACCACACAACCAGGAGGTTGCAATGCATTTTTTTAAGTGATCTCTGTGAAGAAGTTGTGGCAGACTTCCGTTTTTTATGGGCATTTTTTACATTTGACATGGTAAAACACTAACATGTTGTGGTTGTCTGGTCCTCCTACAGTACTACGCTCAATGGTCCATAACTCCACGCATCCTCTCATTTTCTTTAAGAATGTGACGTGCTTCACCGCAGCAACACAGCCGTGGCCACACCACTACACCAACTCCTGTTAAACCATTGGCCCATTGCTCACACGGCGGTGCTTCTTAAAGACCATAAATAAGGATGTTGCGGCGACTGTGGCCTTCGATTCCGATGAAGACGAAACAAGCGATGAGAGGTGACTGCGACGGTAGTGGTAAGGGAGAGAGAATGGTTGTTGATTATTATTGTTCAAAATGTTATCTTTATTAATGTTAATAAAGTCAAGAATGGTTAATTGTATTTGTTTTAGCTTTTGTGAGGTGTGTTTTATTGAGATAGTGTTGTGTTGTTGTTTGTAGAGCGATTCGGCGGAGGCGGTTTCGAGAAAAGGAGTTTTGATGGAGATGGTTATGATAAAAGACATGGTGATGGTTGTAATTTTAGCAGAAAGCAATCTGATGGCGGCAATGTGGCCAAGCTTTTTGTTGGGTCTGTTCCGAAGACTGCCACCCAAGACGATGTAAGTTAGTTTTGGGCATCTGAAATTTTGCAAATGACACATGGTTTTCTTATATATATATATAGTGGAGGGTTCAAATGAGAAGAAATTTTTTATAAGAATAAAAAAGAACAAACTTCAACCAATAAGAATGCTTCATTTTACTTCATTTAATTTTTATATTTAATATGGGTGTAAGGGTATATTGGTAAAATTAGATAGATCATTAATTGTTAGTCTTCCTTTTTAATAGCTAACTAAATTAAATTTGTAACTTATTTTAAAAAAAATATCTTTTCAAATAAGAAAAAAATATAATATAAGTGTAGGATAAATTATGAGGTGTGTAGGATGAATTACGAGTTGTGTAGGATAAATTTCAGTATGTGTAGGATAAATTTAAAAAACGTGTAGGATAAATTTTGATGTGGCAAAAATTTTAGTGTGGAGGATGATAGTCTTTATGACTAATTAATTAGTCAAAAATAATAATAAATGAGATGGGAGAAAAACTATTTAATATTTTACAATTGTACCCTTTGTTCTTTTTCTTCTCAATTTAATTTTCTTCTCAAATGAACCTCCCCCTATATATATATATTAAATAGAAATGTCAGTGACATTTACATGTATGATCCCTTTGCATTTTTCTTCTTTGCTCCTCAGGTTTTAGTTTTTGTATGCTTAGGTCCCTGTGCATTAATAACATACTTTTTTTTTTACTTTTTATCTACTTTCTTATACTCAGTGTTCTCCCAAATCAAGACGAAGAAGAAAATGTCGTAATGCTTCGCGTAACATATTAAGCTGGTGTACATTGCATCGGACCTAAGGTAATTGGCCATCCTGTGTTTGTGTTCTCCGTTTTGTGCTTCTCCGGGTTCGTGTCAGTGCCTATTTGGTTGTTTGCATGTTCCAAATTTAACTTCCGAAGTTTAGCGTATTGCATCCCGCACGTAAACAACGGAAGGTAATTTTTCGTTTGTTTTCTTTTTGTTTCTTACATTCTGGCCAAAGAACCCCAAATAATTGAAAACCACTGGTCCAAATTTGTGTGCATATGCGAATGATGGTCATGGTAATCGGAAATCGGAACGGTGGTTCTTGATTCTTCAATTTTGAGATTTGGAATTAAGATGAATTAAGTTAGTTCGTAAACTGTATTTGAAAGCAAGTCGGGTCAAATATAATACGTTTTCATTCGATGGCGATGTAATTTTTTAAGTAAAGTGTCGGGTCAAATATACAATATAAATACGAGTTACTTTAACTTTCGACGCCGCCGCAACGCGCGGCGGGTCAAAATCCTAGTATATATTAGATATTATCAAATTATTCTATTAATTAAATTAAATAAAATTAATATTATTAGTACTAAATAAATGGAGAGAATCATGTGACATTAATTGGAGCATTTTATTATAAGTTAGATTAGATTATATTAGATTTTGAAGAACTCGTGAGTTTTACTATAAACGGATACTCATTTATTTCGAATTATGGAGTTATGCTTAAGTTGTCAACTTTTATAGATCTATTAAATACACTTTTAAATAAAAAATTAAGTTATTCAAACATCCCTTATCAATGGGGTGGTAGTCCATTAACAAATATAAAGTCTTTAAACAGCTTGGTTGAGAAGGGGAAAGTCTTGGGTTTATGTCCCACAGACGACAGATTTTAAAAGAAATTAGCCATTAAAACGATTTTTGATATCATCACGATTCGACTATAAAAACGATTTCGACTTTCACCATTATGATTTTAAAGATAGGGTTATGATATAATAGAAAGTTTATTTGGGTAGGAAGCCTAGGAAGTAATCTTTATCATCCATTTATTTAATCAATGGCTAAGATTAAATGAGTGAAAATGAAAGAAAAAAAAGGTGCGCGTGAGTTTGTTTAGGGTTATTCTAGTCAATCCAAGGCAATAGTTTCTCTCTCCTCCAATTCCCTTCCATTTTTTAAACGTTAATAACTCTTTCATACGATATTATTTTTTTTTATAAAAATTGCACAAAAAAACGAGCGTTTTTTATCTTTAAAACGAGTATACTATTGCTATATTTTCGAGAAAAAAAATTCGAAAACCCAGTTGCATAAAACGCAATGAAAAAAAAAAACCCTAAAAAATGACATTTTTGTAATACGCAATGCACAAAAAACACAAAGAAATGTCTTATTTGTAAAACGCAATGGCCAGAAAACACAAAGAAATGTCTTATTTCTAAAACGCAATAGCCTAAAAACACAAAAGAAAGTGTACTTTCTAAAACGCAATGGACTGAAAACACATAAAAATGTGTTTTACCTAAAACGCAATGCACAAAAAACACAAACAAATGTCTTATTTTTAAAACGCAATGGCCAGAAAACACTTAAAATGTCTGTTTTCTAAAACACAATGGACTTAAAACAAATAAAAATGTGTTTTACCTAAAACGCAATGCACAAAAAACACAAAGAAATGTCTTATTTATAAAACGCAATGGCCAGAAAACACTTAAAAATGTCTCATTTCTAAAACGCAATGTCCTAAAAAACAAAAGAAAGTGTTCTCTCTAAAATGCAATGGACTGAAAACACCTAAAAATGTGTTTTACCTAAAACGCAATGAATAAAAACACTTAAAAATGTGTTTTACCTAAAACGCAATGACTAAAAACACTTAAAAATGTGTTTTTTTCTAAAATGCAATGGCCAGAAAACACATAAAACTCTCTTATTTCTAAAACGCAATGGACACATAAAACTGTCTGTGAATTGTCTGAACCAGAGAGTAGCAAATCAAATATTGTCTGAATTGTCTACGAATTACTGTCTTTGAACCCAGCCAAGGGCTGCCGCCCCTTGGACCCTACTACTAGGGGCGCTGCCCTAGGACCCCCGCCAAGATCGTAAAACGCAATGACTAAATCAAAAACCCAGATCGTAAAAATGAAATTAAAGAATTTCTTACATGAATCGAAGCCGATTTCTTCAACGATTGACGACATTTGAATGATAGAAACACTTATCAGCGAACGAATCGAACGGTTCGAGTGATTATCTTCAAAATCACGGGAAAAAAACGAGATTTTGAATGAAATTAAACTGAGTTTTCTTCAAATAAAAAAGCTGAAGAACACGTTGATCGGGTGTTTGAATCATTGATTGGTGACGAAAATCGTACTATAATGTAGTGATTATTGAGATAGAAAGTGAAGAAATGGATGAAGATGGTGGGTTTTGAAAATGGTGGGTTTTGATGTTACTGGGAAGTAGAAGGAAGAAGAAAAGGATAAGATTGACTAAAATACCCTTCCTCTTTATTTTAAATTTTGCCACATGTCCTAATCATATTGCTTCCTATCATTCCTAGCCAAAATAAACTTCATATTTGATCCTGATCCTTTAAAGATATATAATGTTTTCACCAAATGAGATTTATGGATGCGCATCGTTATAAGACGTTAATTATTGCAAGAACAAATCTAATTAGGTTTTTTTCAAATCGTTTATTTAAGAGTAAATTACAAGTTTTGTCCTTTATGTATGTCCCAAATTGCAGGCGCTGTCCTTTATCTTTAAAATTGATGAGTTTTGTCCTTAATGTTTGCAAATCTTGCACGTTATGTCCTTTAGGGAAAACCCAGTTAATTTTTTCAGTTAAATAAGAACATGTGCAGGTCACATGAGGGTAAATATGTCATTTGTTAATCCATTATCTTTTCCCCAGTATAAACCATCCTCCTTCACATTTCCCCCCAAATTGAAATGAGACCTGCCACAACCTAGTGCCACCACCCACCACCACTGGTTCATCACCACCAAACGATAGCACAACAGACCCCAAATTCTTCCCCTAAACCCTCAAACCACCCCTAATTTGTTAACAAAGTGTGTAGAATTTGGTAATCATCATGGAATCAAGAGAAGCGATAATGCCAACAATTGAGACAAAAGCACCTGAGGCTCCATTAAGCCATCAATTGGTCCTGGCCACTAAAAGCCCCACACAAACTGCAAACACAAGAACAAACAAGTGGCCCACCACCGCCTCACCTGCCACCATCCTTCATCAATCGCCACCATCAATAGCCGCCAGCATCAACCCCACCTGCCACTATCCTTCATCAACCATCGTCGCTCACCCTATGCATCTTGATCTCATCTCCTTCATCAACCTCCAACCCTCAATTTGACCTAACAATTTTCGCACATGAAAACCCCATTTTTGATCTCCTTCATCAACTTCCAGTAGATCTGTAACCACCATCGCAGATCCGGTTCCTGGAGAGAGAAAGAGAGAGAGAGAGAGAGATGGTGGAAAGAGAGAGGTAGAGAGAGGAAGAGTGACGTTTTACTCCGATCCAGATTCGGATCTAGATCCGGTTGTGGGGCAAGCATACTGTAGAGAGAGGTAGAGAGAGGAAGCATGGTGGTGGAGGTGGTGGCGGTGGAAGAAGGTGGTGGACTGGTGGTGATTGTTGAGAGAGATGGAGTAGAGAGGAAGAGTTTTTGATTTTTTAGAGAGAGAGAAAGAGATAACTGATATTGATATATAATTTTTTTTCTTTTTTTTAAATGGGTTTTTAAACAATATGATAAAATGACATATTTACCCTCATGTGACCTGCATATGTTCTTATTTAACTGAAAAAATTAATTGGGTTTGCAATAAAGGACAAAACGTGCAAGATTTGCAAACATTAAGGACAAAACTCATCAATTTTAAAGATAAAGGACAGCGCCTGCAATTTGGAACATACATAAAGGACAAAACTTGTAATTTACTCTTTATTTGTTTGTATTTTTTATCCAAAACTTTCGGAGAGAGTAAGAAAAAATAATTATTATATTTATATCATCTTCTTCAACTTTTAAATTGTTTAAGACTAGAAAATTAAATAATCTGTTCATTTAGTCTCTTTATTCTTGCAATTCATTTCCCAAAAAAAAAAAAAAAAACTTGTGTTTGATTAATATTTACCATATTTTTGTGTCTTATTAATCCCTTTGAAAAGAAGATAGTTGAAATTGACTTTAACGGCCAATGGCCTTTTGTTCTTGTAAATGTTTATCCTTATTAGTCTCACAAAATAAACATTAGCTAGATTTTAAAGTAGATTAAACAAGTATGTGTTCGTTTTTAAAAAAAGGATCTTAATTATTAATAAGATATAAAAGGCCGCCATGAATAAGAAGATAAAAATGTTAGATGAAGTTAGATTCATATGATAAATGATACAAGTTAGAACGTTGGTGCGTTGGAGAACAAGCTGACCACATTTGAGCGGGGCACGAGGAGGGGGGGGGGGGGGGGGGGTTGATTCATTACAACCCAACTTATTTGGTGTGAAATGTGAAAGTTCAGTGCCTCCTACGTGAGACTTTTTGTTTCACATTTCACACCTCCTATAACACATAGTCTTATAAACAAATTGTATTACCAACAAGAATTGCACATATAAACTATAATGGTGTTTTATATATTGAAGAATTACATGTTTGATTTGTTGGAGATTAGGCACTTGATCAAATACACAAACACAAAACTGAACGAACTTGTTCGACTCTTTCATTATTTATCAATCAAAGCACACAAATACAATAACTCAAACCATCTATTTATACTAAACTTGTTCTAGTCTAGTCCTAACGACTCAAACTCTATTAAATAAAAAAATAATCAACTAGATAAACCTATCTAATTAATATAACAATTATCCCTACAAAGACTCAATAAATAATTCACCGTAATTATCTATAACTCGTCTTTATCTATCTCTTTCATTCAAGATTAATCTCTTCATGATTGTCAATATCAAAATTGGTATGTTACACACTCTACAAATCAAGATTATAACATTAGTAGGGCATTCAAACTTGTCGTTTATTTGTAGTTTGAACTCCAAATTATCAACGGGCGAGTAGTTAGAATCGAGTCTTTTTCTAAAAAAATATCTATGATTGTTAGTTAAATATCTATGGTTGTGATTTTATATAAGAAACACCTATTTTTGGAAAAGGTTAAAGTGGACCCCTTTTTTCTTTGCTCAGCCAATCAGAGAGCACCCTTACCCAGAGGGAAACTAGGTATGGCCATACATAAATGAAGAAAACCCTTTGCTAGTAAAATTGTGTAGAATCATTCTTGAATAAAGTCTCTTATAAGCTATTAGCTGTCTCAATGTGTCTTCTTATGAACTTCTTAACTTCATTCCCATGTGCATTCAAGGACCACAGATACACTAACCTTATGAATTGTCATAGTGAAGATATGAATGAGCAGATGCGGATCGAGCTACATATTCTCTAGCATGCTTGATTGAACGCGTATAACAAACTATTTTTTATACAAATGTTAGGGGCTGTTTGGAAACATGAATGGTTAAGTGCTGAACCAGTAAGAGTTCTGAACTATTAAGTGCTGAACCAGTAAGATGTCTGAACCATTAAGAGTCTGTATAATGCTTAACCGTTCAGAGACAATTGTCTGATCAATTCAGATTAGAGGTCTTAACCATTCAGACTCTGTATAAATCTTAACCATTCAGAAGCAAATGTCTGAACCATTCAGACATCTGCTCGTGAAACAAACAGTCTGAACCATTAAGTGCCGAACCAGTAAGAGGTCTGAACCATTAAGAGGTAAGCAAACAACCTCTTAGTAAAATACCACTATATGTCGTATTATATAAATCAACAAACTTTGTAAACAAACATTACTAAGTTTAGTTATGAACATGCTTGGGAATTTTTAGGCTTTACCTCTCTATTAGCATTTTATTTTTGGTCTTCATAAGTTGATCAACATTTATAATTTCATTAACCCAACAATACCAAAGAAAATATATAAAGTTTAGAAGTGTGTACCATAACTAGAAGGGAGTGGGAGTGTAGCTAGAGAGTTGTGGGCCTTGTGGTCATACTGTCTTAGAGATAGAGGAAAACTTTATCCATCCATTCATTCATTCATTATCTTCTCAAACACTGTTCACTCATGCATCCACTTATCTCTTTGATGGCAAAACCCCATTTTCAAACATTTTGAAATAATACTTCCCCCAAGCAAATTACCAAAACCATCAAATTCCTCATTTGAACTATAAATCTTGCTAATTTAGACAACTAGTCAACTACATTGTAAAAACTATAACTTAAAAAACTAGAAATCATTGCCTTTGCTAGTATATATTTATATCAAATTACATACCACAATTTGTTTATATATTTGTACGCACATTGCGGTTAAGATGGTTAGATAAGCCTCACGGTAGAGTTTTCTCGAGTTTAAGGTTTAAGCCTAGTCACATTCACGAATTTTTTTACGGAAATATGTACCTAAGCACTTTTTTTACTAACCTCGATCACTCTTCTAATAGAATTAACTGCCATTTTAGTCCATGTGATTTGTCTAATTATGCCAGTTCAGGCAAATTTCAAATTTATACCATTTTCGTCTCTGACATTCTTGAAACATGACAGTTCCATCCGAAAGAACCGGTACCGAAAATCCCCAAAAGTGGATACCGGTACCGAATATACCCGGTTTGGTACGGTACGGTACCGGTATTTGAAGGTAAAAACCGGTACCGAACTGTACCGTACCGGACCAGTACCGAAAATGTCAAAAGTCGGTACCGAATCGGTACCGGTACCGGGTCTGATTTGCTCATCCCTAGTTGAATCGAATAACTGGACAAACACAGGGATGAAAATTATATAAATTTGAAATTTTGTCTGAATTAACATAATTAGACAAACTATATAGGGATGAAAATGACAGTTAACTCCTTCTAATATATGTGGTGAATGAGGATAACTCCTCGTATATTACATTACATTTACATGTAAAAAAGAACTTAAGTTACCAATCACCAGAAAATCAGAGCGCGCCAATTAATATCGTTCTTTTTTTTTCTACTAGCTTCTATCAACAAAAAAGGCATGATTTGTTCTATTGTCTCTATTTGAACATGGGGGTCGCTACCAGGCCAGCTTGCTTTTTGGCTTTTAGATAATCTAATCGGACGGTTGTAGTTGTTTTGCATGGATCTCTTTTTCAAGTTACGCCAAACCGCACTCACCATATCCTCTTTACATAAATCTACCCTAACACCACCTCAAAATCCCACAATACCCATCAACCATTACTCCAAACATCTTGATCAAAATGATTCACATTCTCTTGATTGTTAGCTCTCTCTTCACCTTCTCTGCCCATGCTGCCGTCCAAGACTTCTGTGTCGCGGACCTGAAAGGTCCAGACACCCCAGCGGGCTACACCTGCAAGCCCGCTGCCAAAGTCACGACTGCTGACTTTGTGTCAAGCCTAGGGGCTTCTGGAAACACTTCCAACATCATAAAAGCGGCTGTCACTCCAGCGTTCGCTGAGCAATTTCCTGGTGTGAATGGGCTCGGTATTTCCATTGCCCGGTTGGACTTAGCCGCTGGTGGTGTGGTTCCAATGCACACTCACCCGGGTGCCTCTGAGCTCTTGCTTGTGACACAAGGGTTTATTACCGCCGGTTTTATCTCCTCGGCTAACAAGGTTTATGTCAAGAAGTTGAAGAAGGGTGACGTTATGTTGTTCCCACAAGGGTTGTTGCATTTTCAAGTGAATGCTGGTGGTTTTACATCGGTCGCATTTGCTAGCTTCAGTAGCGCGACACCTGGCCTACAAATTCTTGATTTCGCGTTGTTTGCTAACGATTTGCCCTCGAAATTGGTGGAGGCAACTACTTTCCTTGATGATGCTACTGTGAAGGCGCTCAAGGCTGTTCTTGGTGGAACTGGCTAAACTTGTTGATTGCATTTCATTTGCTCATCATTCTTTGTGTTGGTTATCAGTTTTTTTTTTTTTTTTTTTTTGTATTGTTTATCATGCCGTCATTAACATTATTCATGATTAATGACATTCTATGTTTGTTTTGAACTTGAGGACTTTTAGTGTTCACAAGTTAATTTGATGTATTGCTATCATTTTAATTACTGAAGTAGATTGTTTATCAAACAAGTGTATATGTTTAATTTATGGTTTCTTTAAAATTTTTGACAAAATATCTATAAAAAAAGTAGCACTAAGTTTATGGTTTAAATATCCTCCCCTCGTGGCCCAGTGGGTATTCCCACTTGGGTTAAGTCGGCCGGCCCTCCTTGGAGGTCACCGGTTCGACTCCCACTTGTGGTCTTAGGGGGGACGTCCCAATGATAGATCGTATCCTACCGAGGCATGGTGCGGTCTTGAGGGCAACCCGGTTTTATCCAGCTGGTACCCCGGCGAGTCTCTCGTGTGAGGGCAGTATGGTTTCCGGGCGGAAGTCAGCTTACGCACCGGCCGGGGCACAATCGAACATCGCGTCCGAGAGCGCGGGGCTGACGGGGGATTGTCTTCGACATGAACCCGGTGACCACTGGTCCAGTACATAGAAAGTCACCTTCCAAAAAAAAAAGTTTATGGTTTAAACCGGTAATTTGGCCTTTAAAAGTACCCCTTTCCAAAACAATCTATAGATTACCGATTTACCCCACCTTCCTTTGGTCATCACTCACCTCCCACTCATCACTCACAATATCCAATCAAGTTCCGCCACGTCATCGAGTTTTATTCCAATACTCACAACCTTTTTTAGTGGAAATGGTCATCACTCACCACCACACCCAACAATTTCTCTCACAACAATTTCCTTCTTCACGCATTATAAATATCACGCGTTCTTATTTTAACGAGTGATAATTTTAGGTGGCGGTGGTGTTTGGCATTCTTTCACGCGTGAACTACTTCCATAACGGACAAAAAGGTCTCCACCCCGGGTGGCCTCATATTTATGTAATGTATTTTATATATTAACTTCATTTACTAGAAACATATAAGTTAAAATATGTATTATTTCTAACTTCTAAGTGGCAAATTGCACAAAAATGTAATAGAATTTACACATATTGTGTATCATGTGTGAAATTGTAAAACATAATGACGTTACAATATGACAATATGTTACCATTTGATGTAACCCATTACCTTCAAACAACCGGTTTTTCCAACAAACCTCTGTCTTCTGGGAAACCATCTTTTTCCGGCCTACTTGGGGAAAAGTCAAATACTAAAACCACCTTTTAACTTAATTTTTCTAAGGATGTACGGTGTGCGCGTGGAAGCCAGTCCACGCAAGGCACACCACCCGAAAATGGTGTGGTACGCGGCGCGGGGGAGAAGGCTTGAAGTTTTCGATTGGCGTTAAGGGCAATGGCAGGGGTGACGTGGCCGCTTTGTATTGGATGTTGTATAACTAGCCGTTGAACAGCTAGTTTGATTTAAAAAAAATAAAATTATTTAAAAAAAACCTTTATATTCACATCTTTTAAGCTAAATTTTTCAAAAGCACACAGCCAATCCAACCACTTCTCCCTACTCAAATATATTTTCACTCTCAATTTTAACATTATTTTATAAGTAAAAGTAGTATTGAAATTGATTTTTTTTTTTGAACGGCGACATTTCACAACAAACGGCTCATGCCGCAATACCACCCGAAGTGGTACCCACTCACTACTCACGCAACCAGGCTACGTTGTCTTAACCGGGCCCGTGCTGGTGCATTGGAGTAGCTGGCGCTCCCCGAGAAAATTTCCCACCCTCCACCACTTGATGGAAGTTGCACCTCCACCTAGAGCGGACACTCTAGGCAAGTATGCGCGGTAATAGAAAACTCGGGCGGTCGTCCGACTCGAACCCACGACCTCTCGGTCATGTTTCCGAATCTTCATCCTTCCTGGCCAACTGGGCTGGGCCAGTTGGTTAGTATTGAAATTGATTTGATTAGTTTTACACTGATTACAAAGAACTCTATAAATAGATTAGTAGTTACATAAGTAATCCATCTAGAATATAATATATAAAAACAAGCTTTAATATTTTGTCTAACATTCCTTCGCAAGTTGAGGGCGGGGTGCGACCTGCAACTTGGACCGTAGAAAAATAAATCTTTGAGAAGACAAGGGCATAGTGAACACAGACTTACAACTTGGACCGTAGAAAGACAAATCTTGAGAAGACAAGGGCTTAGTGAACACATCAGCAATCTGATCGTTGGTGGAGATGAACTTGACATTTAGTTAACCTTGAGCTACTTGTTCTCTGACAAACTGATAGTCTACTTCAACATGCTTTGTACGAGCCTGAAAAATGGGGTTAACTGAAAGATAAGCAGCTTCAAGATTGTCACACCAAAGTGTGGGTGAAGATTTGGTAGTAACACTGAGTTCACGTAGAAGTGCCTTCAGCAAAATTAGTTCTGCTACAGTGTCTGCAAGAGCTTTGTATTCTAATTCGATTGATGACCTGGAGACAGTTCTCTGTTTGCGAGCGGTCTAAGAAATAAGGTTAGAACCCAAGTAGACTGCAAATCCCCCTGTGTACCGGCGATCGATAGGGCAACCAGCCCAATTTATGAGAAGACCAAGATCAAATGTGCCCTTTAGATAACGTAGGATACGTTTGACAGTAGACCAATGGCTCTCTGTAGGCGCATGCATAAATTGGCACACATTATTGACAGGGAATACAAGGTCGAGAAAGAGTGGAATATTGTAAAGCTCCCACAATTAGCGATATTCTGTCGGGTAAGGTAATAGAGGGTGGTCATCTAGAGTTAAGACCTAAGAGATATTCATGGGAGAGTTAACTGGCTTGTAATCCAAGAGACACTAGAACGCTGAAGAATGTCTAGTATGTATTTTCTTTGAGACAACAAAACATTCTTCTGGTGATGTATAACTTCAATTCCCAAAAAATAGTGAAGTGTGCCAAGATCCATAATGGCAAGAGATGAGTTCTACTTTTTGGATTGGGCTTTTTGTTCATTGGGCTGGGCAGCTGGATTAGTGGGCCTGGAACAGGAGTGGGCTTCATCTGCCATTATTGGATCTTGTTAGATAAGTACTTCAATAAATGGTTCAATCCACTTCAAAACCTTAACAGCCAAATCCAACACATCTTTATCATTCTCAAAGTGATGAAGTCCCACATCATTAGCATCCAACCCATACATATACATGTCCCTAGAACTGTAAAAACCTGATTCCATTGTATACTCTATTAGTTCAAAGTATGAAATGTGGTCTACATCTATTCTAACAAGCCTTGATTCACCTCTAATATACTGTGGTTGACCAAATCCTACTTCAATGTGACCACCATACCAAAGCATAACATTTATTATTTCCACCATCTCAAAACAATGCCTAATTTCAAAAATTATGTTAAGTCGTACCTTGAATGCGAGAGATTAGGGCTTCATTCTTGTACATTGCATACTTCAGTGTTCAGCGATTAGGTTAGATGTTCGTTATGAGCTATGCAAGGTTTTATAAGTGGGATTTAAAGACACATCATCGCCACGTAATCAGCTCCAACTCATCAAAGTTGTGCCACGTCGGATAAAAAACAAACCCAGTTAGTGAAGATTTAACTGGGTGGTGCCAACACAAACAAAAAGTCAAGCTAGGGGCGCCGGGTGTCAAAGTGTTAGATGCGGATGGCAACAGCCAAAGGCCGATAGTTGGGGGTGATAAAATCCAATAACCCTTTTTTAAAATACAAAAAACGTATGCCACGTGTAACGCCACGCCACCCTTTTACGCCCCTTCCCACTCCCTTTTTTGCACCACGCCACTTTTTTGACACTTGTTGACATGACTGTCACATGTGGCATAATGCCCCTTTTTAAAGTCCCTCCATTCCATATGGTCTAAGAGACCAAGACCATCCGTAATGGTTAATACCTCTCAAGGTGCATTTTTGTCGCAACCCCCGCCCCCTTATCTGTCCCGGGAACGGGCGGTCGCGAACTCAGTGTTGGTGGTATCGATGTTTATCGTTTTGGCAGCGGAATTTACATCAGGACCGTAGTTAGGAAATATTTTATCAGAGTAAATACCACACTTTTATAATATTAAACATATTGGGATAAAACCCAAGTTTCATTACAAACTGATTTATAGAGATAAACTATATTTTATTTAATAAAACATCTTCTTTTATTTAAGTAACTTTTATAGTCACTTTTTCCAAGCCTTCAGTGCTATCCAGCTGGCTTCTAGTTGGCTCTCACATTTTGTTACCTGAAACGCGTTTAAAAATATTTTGTCAGTGAGAAATACTGGTGAGTGAATCCCAATTTAATCAAGAAGAGTTTTATCAATTAACACAGTATTGAGAGCGATTACAATGTTTATATCTACACAATTACTCATTCAGTACTTGCCACTCGACCGTATCTGTGGCTATGGTCATATCACACATTGGCTAACCCGTTGTCCAATTGTGAAGGTTATCAAGTAATGTATACAAAACCCCATAATACCGGCAGTAATTGAAGAATTACAAAGACTCAATCACTGCTTAATCACATTGTAAAATATTTAAGGTTTTGTAAAACAGTTTACAAAAAGGAGATTACTCACATTGCTGGCTTAGGTTTCCTTTAAGGGTTTCTTGGTGATTATCTATAATTTACACAATGCACACGTGTTAGTATAATAACTCATTATTTATATTAATGATACCCTCCCCGAGACGACATTCCAACGACTACGTCGGGCAGAACCACGACAACCGTTACGGAACCCTGGATCAATCGGGCAGCGTATCTAATACGTAACCGGGGTTATAATACTTACAACGGAGCAGAACTTCGTTAATTAGGGGGTATTATACCCGAGAATTATAATTACTATTCAGAAATTAGAGAGAAAGCTCGAGAGATGAACGAATTGAACGAAATGCTGATGCCTACTATTTATAGGGCCTGAATTTTGTTTCATCGCGACCCGCGTAAGGTGAGACCAAGGTCTACGCGGCCCGCGTAGTAGGGGTCTATGGCTTAGCTTTGACTGGTCATCACAACTAGCTCCGACACGATCGTGACACATGGCACGCTAGGGTTTCGCCCTGACTCCTTGCTGTCGCGGCCTGCATAAGCAGTAGCCAAAGGCTACGCGGCCCGCGAGCGCCATAAAATTTTGTTTTTAATTAATTTTTAATGTTATATCATATTTTGGGCTCGGTTTTCGCATACGGGGTATTTTTAACACATATTGGGACATTTAAAATATATTAGGGCGTTGAAAAAATATTTTGGAGGGTTGTTATAATTTTTTACCACATCAGCATCATAACGCCTTTTAAAAATGTGTAATGGTTAACGCCCTTTATTTCCCTTTGAATCATTACTTTTCGTTTTGTTTTCTCTCCATTGGACATTATACTAGAAATGTCTCTCCCTCTTCATGCCCCTATAACGCCCAGGGGCGGTGTTAGGGGCGTTATCAAACCCCTTCACGCCCTATAATGCCCCATTACGCATGACCTAACAAAAAAACTGCCTCAAAATCTCACAATCCTCATCTCGGCTATTGTAATGTGGTTGTGCAAAAACTTTCGTCTCGCGGACCTAAAACCCTGCATGCTACTCTTGCAAGCCTGCCTTCAAAGTCGCCGTGGACGACTTTGTGTCAACGGGCGTACATCATTTGCAGGGAACACTTCAAACATCATGAAAGCCGTTGTCACTCCAGCATCTGCTATTCTATTTCTTGGTGTGGATAAATTATGAGAAAGGTCAATTTCAGGTGACATTTTGACAATTTAGCTAAAAAGTTAAAATACATGTAACGGCCGGTTTCTCCATCACAACATAAATAAATAAATAAAGGATTGTGTAATTAAATAGTAATTTAACGAAGCCTTGTGTGCCGCTTATTAGGTTAAAATACTTAAACCTTTATTGTAAAATTTGAAGTAACAATCAGTCATAGTAAAACTTAATAATAATAAAAGATGGTGATGTACTTTATAATATATTTAAGGAGGGACATTAAACCTATATAAAGTAGCAAACTTTTTGTGCATAAGGACTTGTAAGTTGTGGTTTGGGTGTTTTTCAAAAAAAAAAAAACTTGATTTTTTAGTTTTAACCCAAAGGTTTGTACATTTTCCAATTTTAACCCTCATAATTTGTTTTTTTAACTTTAACCCAAAACTTTTCATTATTTGCAATTTAACTTCACAACTTTTGTCACTTATACTTTTCATCTTTCGCAAATTTTCATTTTATGTATAGTTCTAAAATTTTCGAGTTAATACGACGCAACGTGCATGTGTGGTTCAACGTTTTTACATCTATTTTTCCATGTTTGACAGGTTCGTCGCAATACGCATATTATAGGTCGAGTCAGTGTTGGTTGTCGATGACGGGTGTGTGACATTAGTACTATTTGACACCGTTTTACGCCCCGCCGCAACGCGGGGTGTGTTTTGGGGATTTTTCAAAGAAAAAATCGGAATGCATATGGTTGTCGTAACGTTGGCTTTGGGGGTTTTCCAAAAAAAAAATTGATTTTTTTTTACTTTTCACCCAAAAGTATTTCATAAATTACTTTTAACCCAAAACTATTTGTTTTTTACTTTTAACCCAAAACTTTTTATCTTTTACAATCTATCCTCATAACTTTTTTTACTTTCAACTTTGGTCCTTTATAGTTTTCATTTTCCACAAATTTTGCGCTCTATGCTTGGTTCTAAATTTTGTGACTTAACACATCACAGCGTGCGTCTTTGGCTTAACGTTTTTACGTTTCGTTCTAAATTTTGCGAGTTAACACGACGCAACGTGCGTGTGTGGGTGAACGTTTTTACATCGTCTATTTTTACCCCGTTTGACAGGTTTAACATAACGTGTGGGTCGTAGATCGACTTAGTTATAAATAAAGAATCCCCGCCGCATTGCGGCGGGTCGTAATCCTAGTTCATATTAATTTATATTTTGAGAACCGTCTTTACTCCTTTACTATTGGATTTCAATATGTTTGTATTAGAAAGTCACTGATATTTTAAAGATTAATAAAAAACAATTATGCTTATATGTCAAATATTTAACATGATGATAAGTATATGAAAGGGGATATACTTCATTAAATTAGAAAAATACCTTTAGCCTCTTTCCACTTTTATTTTCAGAAATGACCTCCAAATAGCTGGGACAAAAAGTCAACTACGATGTTGAACCAATCTTTTATTAACTAATTTAATTTGAAACTCCACCAAGCAGAAACATCATGACGCAATCTCATCCAGTCAATTGTTTGATAACCTCAAATTGTGACAATTTATGATTAAAGAACCAGTCAAGAAAACAAAACTGCCGTCCTGGTTACACATTTTAATCAAATTAGCCCTACCACTTTGTCATTTAGATTAATTAAAAAATATAAAAATTAATTAATTATTTATTAAGACAACAAGATTAAATGTATCCAAAAGAAGACATCATATCTTCCAAAAGACAGCACGCCTAGGTCACATGAATTCTATTTATTCTTAACCACCCTATAATCTCATACACATGTTTTTAGTTTGAAGTCCAATGATTAAGCAAGGGTCATTGTTCTTGTCTTCTTCTTTCCCTCTAAACACAACACCGGTGCCCGAAACGATGATGTTTCAGGAACCGGACCTGGACCTGGACCCGGATCTCAACTCGGGTCAACTCTTGGAGTGGTTAGAAGATTCAATGCCAGACCTGCCGTTGATCCTTGACGATCTATATTGCTCCGCGGATATCATGGATGATCCGTGGTGGGGTCTGGACCCGTTCGATGCCAATAATATTATTTCAACTTCTTCTAACTCTCTAGATAACTTAACCAGCGTTGTGTGCAGTGCAGCTACTTCACCGGTTGTTATAACAGATCAGCCACGACAACTGTCGGTTGTGGCTGATCTGTCAAAGAAACGAAAGGCACCCGATGATCATATGCGTAAAAAGTCGAGTGTAAACAAGAAAGGGACCGGGAAACCAACAAAGGGTGATGGTAATGTTGGTAACAACAAAGACGGACGGTGGGCAGAGCAGTTGCTGAACCCGTGTGCTGCAGCGATCACCGCTGGCAACGTGACACGTGTCCAACACCTTCTCTTTGTTCTCCAAGAACTGGCGTCACCAACTGGAGACGCCAACTACCGACTGGCGGCTCATGGGATGCAAGCGCTCCTACGCCATCTCTCCACCACTAGCAGTCCTGCAAAGGCGGTCACACCCGCCATCACGTTCGCCACGTCAAAGCCTAGTTTGTTCAAACGAGCTTTAATCAACTTTAACGACATTAATCCATGGTTCACAGTGCCGAACAATATAGCTAACAACGCCATCCTCCAGGTGTTGTCGGAACAGGATTATGGTTCGTGCAGGACTCTGCACGTATTAGATATTGGAGTGTCCCATGGGTTCCAGTGGCCCACGCTTCTAGAAGCGTTGAGTCGTCGACCAGGCGGTCCACCACCGTTGGTTCGGCTTACTGTAGTCCAGCCGACACATGATGACCATCAGATTCCCTTTGCAAACTGTCCACCTGATTACGACTTCACCTCAAACATTCTCCGTTTCGCTAAAGATGTCAATGTTAATTTACAAATCAACAAACTCGACAACTGCCCTTTGGAAAATCTAAACGCGCAAGTCATCAATTCATCCCTAGATGAAACCTTAATCATTTGTGGTCAGTTTAGACTCCACAACCTCAATCACACAAAACCAGACAACAGAGCCGCGTTCTTGAAACTGATGCGAAACATGGAGCCGAAAGCAGTCATTTTAAGTGATAACAACATGGACTGCAGCTGCAGCAACTTTGATTCAACATTTTCTCAAAGTTTAGACTACTTGTGGAGCTTTTTGGACTCCACAAGTGTGGCGTTTAAAGGGAGAGAAATGGAAGAAAGAACGCTCATAGAAGGGGAAGCTGCAAAGGCGCTGATCAACCCGTGTGAAATGAACGAGAAGAAAGAAAAATGGGCGGAGAGAATGACGGGTTTTGGGTTTGTGGAACACGCGTTTGCAGACGGTGTTGTGGATCAAGCTCGCGCGCTGTTGAAGAAGTATGATAGTCACTGGGAAATGAGAGTTGAAGATAAAGATAGGTCTATAGGATTATGGTGGAAAGGGCAACCTGTTTCGTTTAGTTCTCTATGGAAATTAGCATAAACCGGACCAGACTGGCCTGTTAAACCGGTCTGGCCAGTGAACCAGTAGTACGACCTATTAGATGACCGGTACGGTTCTCAAAACATTGGAAATTAGATTAAAAAGATCTGGTGAATCCAAGAACTATTAGTAGAATAAGTCTATATTGTTGTGTTTTTTTTTTTTTGTATCAAGTTCTCATTATCATTAGTTAGATTGTTACTACTTCCAATTTGTATTTATTATACATCACGATTTAATAATTTTGCCTGCCATTATATCAAATTTCGTAATTTGTATTTGTCAAAACAAATGCTAAAAATCAACTTTGAAAGGAATAATGCTGAAGATTTGTTGATTGAATACATCTGAAAATGAATGATAAACATACAATGGACTTACATATCCATAGTATTCGATGATATGAGCTTGCTCGGGGTACATTATAAAAAAGGGTAAATTACACTTTTCGTCCTTTATGTTTGTATTAGATTGCAACGGATAGCCTTTAACTTCAATAATTACAGTCATAATCATTTATACCCGTTACACTCTACGTCCTTTAGTACTAACTAGGTTAAAATTTTCAGTTAAGTTTATTCACTTGAGGGTATTTTGGTCAATTCATGCTTTTATTTAAATGTTTAATAAATAAAAAAAATGCATTTACACTTCATCTCCCCCAATTTCTAACCCTAACGCTCTGTTCCCGAGTTAACTTAACGAGGGATAAGAAAAGAAAGTAAGGTGGTGTTTGTTTTTTCCAAAAAGAGCTTCCTGGCCTCTTCTGTCTGCACCGTGCAGACGCGGGAAGAGGTTTAGCCTCAGAAGAGTGTTTGTTTTTTTTTTCGAGAAGTGCTTTTCACCTCTCCCCAACCTCTTCTTGGGGAAGTGATGAGAGGTAAGCTTCTCCAAGAAGAGGTTTACCTCTTCTTGGCACCACCTCCACCCCTGCACCGACACCACCTCCACCTCCGCCCCTGCTCCGCCACCACCATCTCCACCTGCACCGACACCACCTCCACCTCCGCCCCTGCTCCGCCACCACCACCTCCACCTGCACCGACACCACTGCTCCGCCACCACCACCTCCGCCTGCACCGACACCACTGCTCCGCCACCACCACCTCCACCTGCACCGACACCACCTCCACCACCACCCCTGCACCGCCACCGCCACCTCCACCTCCACCCCACCTCCGCCGACACCCATCGACCTCCACCTCCGAAACCCTAAAATCGATGGCAAACAAAACACCCCAAATCGAGCTGTTACATCATCATCATCGATCTGTTAGAGAGAGAGTAGAGAGAGAGTAGATGATGATGATGGCGGTGGTGATGATGACGGTGCTGATGATGATAGCGGTGGAGATTATTGCGGTGGTGAAGTGGTGGTGATGATGGCGGTGGTGATGATGACGGTGGTGATGTGGTGGCGGTGGTGAAGTGGTGGCGGTGATGATGATGGCGGTGGTGCAGAGGTTGTAGAGAGAGAGTAGAGAGAGATCAGTTTGTTTTGTTGTGTGTGTGTGTTTTGGGTGAAGAGGTTTTATATAAAAAAAACAAACCCTCTTCTCCTTGCAGCCTGCAGACATTTGGTCCACCTCTTCTCCAGCAGATGCCTGCAGATGTGGCCTGCAGCCGAAGAGGTTTTCCAGCAGAAAAAACAAACAGCACCTAAAAGTGAGAAAGTAAAAGTGAGAAAGGAAATGATGAGAAGGGAAAAAACAAGATGTCTTTCCCACCGTTTCCTCCCAAATCGGAAGGAAATAAAAATTAAAGAATTTAGCCTAATTTTCCTTTCATTTCCTTTCTTTTTCCTTCCTTAAATGAAACTCGGGAACACGACATGTTTTATTTTTCTTTCTTTTCCTTCCTTAAATAAAACTCTGGAACACAAAATATTTTTACTTTCTTTTTGTTTCCTTTCCTTTCCTTCCGTTAGTAAACTCTGGAACACAGTGTAAAACCCTAACCACCACCTCATCATCTTGCCACCACCTCGTCCTGCTCCACCACCACCATCTTACTCTCGCCTACTTCATCATCTCCGGTCTCCACATACTCCATGCCCTCGATAATGTATTTACTTTCTCTTTTCAGTTCATCGTCTCTCTCTTATCAGCCAAAAAAGGTCTTATTTGTATTTGAATAGTATGGAAAAGATGCGATTTAAGATCTGATTTGTGCAGTTAGGGTTATTTGTTTGATTATTGAATGTTTGTTCCGAAGTTAGAGATAATTAGGAACCCCTTTATTACTAGGTTTATTACTTCATGTATGAGTATCATCAAATGTTTAATTAATGCATATGTAGTGTGCTATTGTTGCAGCCTTGCAGGGCGATTTGACTCTGTAGACATATTGATATGGTATTTTAATTGTTTTATAGATTGACAGAGATGTTATAAATTGGGTTTTGTCATTGCAAGCTCATCCGAAGAATGAAGATGATTTGAACAATGGTATGAATTATGAATTTGCTAATTTAGAAGAGCATGATGTTCGTCTCGTAGTTGACAAGATGAGATGGTGGCGGCAGGATGTGGTGGTGGTGGCGGCAGAGGATGAGGTGGTGGTTAGGGTTTTAGGGTTATAAATAAAAGAATGAATTGACCAGAATACCCTTAGGTGAATAAACTTAACTATTTTTTTTTTTTAACTTGGTTAGTGCTAAAGGACGTAGAGTGTAATGGGTTTTGCAAATAAATGATTGTGACTGTAATTATTGAAGTTAAAGGTTATCCGTTGCAATCCGATATAAACATAAAGGACGAAAAGTGTAATTTACCCTATAAAAATAACTTAGTCAGGCAATTCATCGAACACCTTCAAGGCGTAGCTCCGTTCACTGAATCTAAGGAAACTCTGATCGAATTAGCAAGAGCAAAGACACCATCAACAGACGAGTGAGGTGTTGTCTAAGCGGGTCGGGTCAGGTTATGTTAAAAAAAGATAATCAAACTAAAATTAATATTATCATCAAAAACATGTCAAACAACGCAATTACAAACATATTTAAAGTTGTACCCTACATATTTTCGTTTTTCGAATTCTATCGATAACATTGTCTAGAGAGAATTTTGGGAAACCGTTCTATAATAGAATTACTCTTAATTTCTATTTAAAATCAAAATAAATCATTAGACCATTTGTAGTGGTTTGAGCAATAATGCCCCCACCCTTGGGCGTTTTGCGCCACGTGGCAGTCCAGTCAGCATGGGGGCATTATTGGGGGTTATTGCAAAAGTGGCGTAGTGGGAATAATGCCCAATAACGCCCCTTCCAATCATTAAACAATTATTTTTTTTTATTTTAAAAACTTAAAATACTTCATTAAATTAAAAAAAATACAATACTAGAAATAAAAATAAATAAAAACCGACTAAATTAAAAAACAATACATTAGTTTTCGTCTTCGCTTTCTTCACCCTCGCCAACTTCGTCTTACTCGTCCTCCGTTTCTTCTTGACCCTCAGGTGGTACATACCGAACCGACCATGTGTGTTGTACCAAATCAACCGTTAACGCGGAATGGTACGGTTCGTAACGCAACTCTCGCCATTATTCATTCTTTCTTCCATTGACGCCTGTGGATGCTCCTCTTGAACGGCTTCTGGCACATAATTCTGGCATATCGCCTTTCCTTCGTCTTCCAAAATCATGTTGTGCATAATTATACAAGCATATATAGCATCTCTCATTTTTTGCTTGCTCCATGCACGATAAGGATTTCTCAAATATTGCCAGCGTTGTTTAAGAACCCCAAAGCATCTCTCAATGTTTTTTCGTGAAGACTCTTGAACCTTTTTAAAGTATGCTCTTTTTTCATCAATAGGATCACTAAACGTCTTCACGAAAATCGAATACCTAGGATAAATTCCATCGCACAAATAATATCCATGAGGGTAGTAGTTTCCATTTGCGTAAAACGACGCTTTTGGAGCTTTGCCAGAAATCCACTCCTCTAACAACGGAGATTGTTCAAAAACATTAATATCATTGCATGACCCGACCACGCCAAAGTAAGCCGACCAAACCCAAAGGTCCTGTGAAGCAAACGCCTGAAGAATAACAGTGGGTCCTTTTTGGTCACTCCGTGTGTGTTGGCCTCGCCATGCGGTCGGGCAGTTTTCCCAACGCCAATGCATGCAATCCAAGCTCCCGATCATACCAGGCAAACCATGCTCCGCCGAATGTACCTCGTAGATCTTTTGAAGGTCGTCCCATGTGGGCGTTCTAAGATAACGCGCACCATACACATCAATAATACCTTTATAAAAAAAATACACAAACATAAGCTTCAAAAAAAAATTGTAAACATTATAGTAAAGTATAGGAATTGTACCGCGACAAAAATGCTCCAAGGTGTCTCGCGTTGTTTTCTCGCCCATTTTTAGATACTCGTCGTTGATGTCGGTTGTGTTTCCATAAGCAAGGATTCGTAACGCCGACGTACACTTTTGGATACCGGTAAATCCAAGTGCCCCTCTCGCATCCGCTTTTTGTTTAAAATAATCGTAGTTGGCTTCCAAGTCGTCGACGATGCGTAGAAACAACCGCTTACTCATTCGGAAACGACGCCTAAACATTTGGTTCGAAAATGTCGGCGCCTCATCAAAATAATCTTTCATAAAACGATCGTGTGCCGCGCGTCGGTCTCGTTCAATATAAACTCTTTTATTTTTTTCTGGTTCGGGGCGACGACAATGCTTCACATATCTCACCGCTAGTTGACAAGCACTCGTAACCGCCTCTTGCTCGACCTCCTCATCGGTGGACTCATCGCCATCCGCAAAAAAACTCTTTGAAGTAAAAATTTACCATGGATGAAGAACTAGGGGAATCCATTAATTTTTATAAAATGGTAGTGTTTTTGAGAGAGTTTTGATTAAATTTGAAAGAGTTTATATATATATATATATAGGTAAAAGGTTTAAGATATATATATATATATATATATATATATATATATATATATATAGAGAGAGAGAGAGAGGGGGCGGTTATCATACAAATACTGTAATCGTACATTATGTACGCTACATTCTAGGCCGTCAGATCATCTCATTTAATCAGCGTGTTTTATCAATTTAAAATTAATAAAAAAGAAACCGCCAAGGTTAATATCGTCAAATGCGAGATCAAAACCCCTAACAATCAGCACACAATAACTCCCCAAAACATACCGTAAACCCCAAAATCAAACATTGCATTCTCCTTCAACAAAGTTCCTGCTACTCTCCGTTGCGATTCAAGTTAGATTCATGAGTTTTGAGAAACGAAGAAAAGCAAACAACGACAGACCACAATCGAAGAAGATGAATCCAGGTATCGATTGAATTTGCGATTTTATAGTATAAATATACATGAACTTTAATTTCAAATGCGATTTTGTTTGTTTATTAATCTTTTAACTGAAACATATAGTTTTATATTATACATATCGGTCACAACTGCAATTTTGCTAGGGTTTATGACTGGTATGTTTATTTATTAGGTTTGGCATGATTATACAGTTTTCATAATTATACATTATATATGTGCGATATCATACAAGGTTTTTGTGAGGGTTTTGTATGACAAATGCGATTTCATAAGATAAAATATTGTTTGTTGAAGGTTTTGCTAATGCTTAACTAACACATGAGAATTGGTAATTAAAAGCATGCGAATTATAAAGATTGTCTACTTTTTTGGTAACATATTTGTGTTTTTAATTTCGCATTTAGTGTTTTTAATTTCGCATTTGTGTTTTTAATTTCGCATATGTGTTTTTAATTTCGCAAATTTGTAGAAATAGAATCTGATGATGACTTTGAAGGGCCAATATCAAGACTGATAAAAGTTGACAAGAATAGAAAGAGAATGATAGTTGTAGAAAGTTCTGAAGAGGATGACTTTGTTAAGCCACTCCCAAAAAAGAAAAAAAGATGAGAAGAAATCAAAGATACAGACAAAAAAACATTCGAAAAAGGTGGAACAACCTAAAACAGAAAGTCGCGAATTCTTCAAATACAGCAATGAAGCAATACTACTGAGATGCCAACCTAACTCATACATGGATACTGTGAGTAGATTTTCAGAAAAACAACTTGAAGAAGTAAGGAATATGGGATTTGGTGCTATACTAAATATCAACATCAACCATATTTCGACACGATTGGCATATTGGCTAGCAAGAAACTTTGACAAGAATTCCGATGAACTAAACTTGGGAAAACACAAAATAAAAATAACATCGGACACAGTTTTTGAGGTATTTGGAATACCAAGAGGGCCAAAGAAGGTTGAGATAATAGCCGATAAGAGGAAAGTTAAAAAGCAAGTGAAACTTGAAAAAAGTAAAGAACCGGGAAATGCTGTGAGGGATACATTCATCCACCAGTGGGAGGAAAACAGGAGAATTACCCATGGATTAATTGCAGATACAATGGAAAATCAAAGAGACGGAGGGAGCCTGTTTAAATTAAACTTCCTAGTATACTGGATGACGTTTTTTGCGGAGATTACAAAGGCAACACTTGCAAATGATAGATGTTTGCTTGGTGTAGAAGATGTTGAGGAAATAAAGAATCTAGATTGGTGCTCATTTCTACTCGACACCTTGCGTCGTACACGAGCAGGCTGGAAGAACTACAAAATACAGTTTGTGGGACCTGTTGCCTTTCTTACGGTATACATTACTACATTTAATAACACATTTAGAATACTATTTTGTTTTGTTATATAATTAAATGATCTTGCGATTTATACAGCTTCTGTACACGCATGAGTACAACAAGAGGCTTAACCTGTTTGAGAAGCTGTGGAAATACCGGTTATTCGTTATATCACATCATCGGAGATTGATATAGTCGAAGATAATATTTCGGATAACGGACCTCAATGGATATCAAGTGAGAGTGAAGAAGAAGAAGAAGAAGAAAATGAAGAAGAAAATGATGAAGAAAATGAAGAAGAAGGGGGTCCTTCAACGGAAGATTATACACTACGACCACCGGTTGACACCACAATAAGCTACAAAAAAGAACTGCGCATGGAGTACAAAACAAAGAAACCGGGGTAGAGCCAAGGGATAACGAGAACATTGATAATTTCATGGATTTCAGTTTTGAAATCCATGAAATGTCTCAGTTGAACCTTGAGATGGCAGTTGGAACACAGACACAGAAAATGATTGATTATTGCGCCACTCCTGTTCAACTTTCACCATCCATATTCTATGACACAGCCCAGGAACAAGAACGAGAGGCTTCAAGAACCCACAAAAAGGTAAGCGCAAAAAAAAAAAATTCAATTAATCCATTCATATTTAACATTTCAATTAATAGTATATTAACTCAAAAAAATATTTACAGAACCTGTTAAAGAAAATGAAAGCAAATGTCAAAAACTACAATAAAATGGTTCAAGATGTTCACGAGATGAACAACTTAGTTTCAGAAGCAAGAACTAAATGTTTTTGGGATCCGGAGATTATGGCGGCCTGTAAGCAGTGGGATGAGACGCTTCGGAATAATCCCATTTGTGTGCCGCCTGCTTCGGATCAAGAGCATGAAACTGCAACCTCTCCTGTTCATCAAGATCCTGAAAATCCAGCTTCAGAAGTACATCAAGAAGAAGTTCATCAGGAAGTTACTACACCCGAAGAAGGTAGAAAAGATGATGAAGTTCAAAAAGTAATATCCAGTGTTTTGGTAGAAATGGCATCAACAGGTAAAACATGCGAACTCAAATATTAACACATGCGAAATTATTTAAAAAAAAATACTATTTTTATGCATTTGCGAAACCAATAAAAACACATGCGATTTATGACAACAACACTTCAAATTTGATTTCGCACGCGATGTAATGTATACCCTGCGATTTTGATTATAATGTATTAACATTAAATAATTTGAATCTACAGGTGTACTGCAAAAAGATGATGGAGGAGTCACAGACACCCTTCTTGCAAACATTCAAACTGTGGAACCGGGTGTATACACTTACCAACAACCTGGCAAAGGTAAAAAAACACTTTATATTATGAAAAAAATTAAAAAGCACAATTTATTGTATTTCTTAAATTACTATGGCCTGCAGAAATTGGTGAAAACGAAACTGTTATCGAAGAAACAGTTAACCTTTCAGAATCTACCCAAGACATTCAACAAAAAGTTCAAGAAAAGGTGACAGAAATGGAAACAGTTTCTTTAAAAGAAACAACACAAAAAGACCATCTACATACCGATACGGGAATTGAAGTTGAGATGGAACCGGTCGTTGAGAAGGAACCGGAAGTTGAATGCCCTCAGGTAACGGCTGAGGAATTGAATGAAGTTGAGTTACTTTTGAGTCTGGGTCCCACAATGGAAGAAAACAAACAAAAAAAAACAACTAAGGGGAGAAAAAACACAAACCCAAAGCCAGTTCCAAAACAAACAATACCAAAAGGGTTAAACGAACTGCTTTATAAGACAATAGAACAAGCCAAAATTCGAGCTGAGAAAAGATGTAAGGAGCTTGGAGAAAAATTTTGTTCCCCTTATTGCAACAGGGTGGTAAACTTGCACGAAGCGCTATTGACTCAAGAATTGAATGTGATTCGGTATACATTTGCAACATTTGAAGACTTACAGTAAGTAAAATACTTGTATCAAATAACAAACATCTAAAAATATATACACACAACAAAAAACTAATTATATATTTTATGACTGGCAGAGAAGAATTTTACCGATCAAAAACTGAAGTTGCAACATTCAAAGCTGTATTTGAAAGCTTCTATAGGGAACAATACGTAGCATCGAACGGAATAGATGCATTTGTAGATATTCTAAACCTTGAAGAGAAGAAAAGGGATAAGAAATCATCACCATACAGACTCTTCTTGTTTAGCACAATGATGGTATGTTTTCATATACATTTTGTCATTTGAAAATTCTAAAAGTAAATGCATATTAAATGATTTCGCACACTAATTATAACTAAATTCGCATGTATTATATAAGAAATTTCCCTGTGAAACATTTCACATACTGATTTAATTTCACATTTGTTATATGTACTATTCGCATGTGAAAAAAATCCTTTGTTTGCATTTGTCATACTTTTATAATTTCGCATGTGTTATATACACTATTCGCATGTTAAAATTAGAATACATTGTTTGCATAACATTGATTCTATTTACATAACATACAGCCGGATATCTTTTACGACGAGAAGAAATACACAGACAACCGACGACTAACCATATTTGCCTCAAATTTTGAAGACATCATAAAAAAATATGAGGTTAAAAAACTTGATTCGGTTGACTTGGTGTTTATTCCGGTACTTCAAGGTGACCACTTCTATGTCTTGTGCTTCAACTTGAAAACCGGAAAAATTGAGCTGATTGACAATTCAGCAGCTGAACAAGAGTTTACAGAAAGATACAAGGGCCTTCCAGACACACTGGTACAAAAACTTATACATATAAATGTTATATATTATGTAAAAGCTACTAACACAATGTTGCTATCTTACAGAGAAGGGTATTGGTTTTATACCTACGAAAGGCTTTAAAACCAACACCGGCTATCGAAGAACTTGCAACCTCGGTTATCGAAAGAAAAGTTATGGATTGGAGGACAAAGAATAACGGCGTCGACTGTGGAGTGTTTACGATGCGTCACATGGAAACATACAAAGGAGACACAATACCATGGATGACCGGATTTGTGAAAGAAGATGAAGTAAACAACAGACAGCAAGCACAACTACATCTCCTAAGGCACAGATATCTCAGCAAAATCATTCTATCCGAACACAATATCCACCGTCAAAAAATAATTAAAAAGGCAAATGCTTTCGATAAAAGGCCAGACAAACAAAGATATGTGAAAGATTTGGATAACATAATCCCAGAAAGGATGAGTGTGTATTTTGGGAAGGAAACAAAGCAAACTTATTTGATAATGGATTTATGTTGAATATTTAAACTTGTTAATGTTTTTTAATTTCGCAAATATCAGTATTTTTAATTTCGCAGTTGTATTTCAATTTCGCATTTGACAATGAATAATTGAAATTTGAAGTAAATATGTGGCAATTAAAATGCGAATACAATTCCATTATACAACACAAAATGCGAATTTATTTAAACATGCACCAAAAAAAAACAAAAAGTTCATTCAAAAGATGAAAGAAACTCCATTTTCATCTTCATCGAGCATCTTAAGACAGTTATTGCATCAGCCAACTCTTTCAACTGTTTCTCATCCCTCTCACCCAAATCCACCATAAACATAACAGCAATTTCTTTAAGACTACTCACTTGCATCTGAGATAGCAAGTCCAAAATTTCTTGTCTTCTCTTCATGTTTTCTGTTGCACGAGAAATGTTGGCCTCCAACATCTCTTGACATGATCGATCCTCTTGAATTTGTTGCTCAATCCTTTTCCTCAAATCCTGCTTGATACTTGGTTCAGAAGAAGATGATGTTGGTAGATCTGGTAGATCTGCCATTCTTAATAGGATGTTTGAAAAGAGTGTTAAAAATATAAAATATGTGATAAAAATTATTGATATGAATTATTGGGATTAGGATCAAATACAAAGGATCCTAATTGTAAGAAGTGTAAGAAGGATTTATAGAGTGACAAGTGTCCAATAACCTAAAAAACCCACTACACAAAAAAACCCACTAAAAAAAAAAAAACCTTAAACATCCACCACCACCAACCCCCCACCCCCCACCCACCCCGCCCCCCCCCCCCCCCCCTCACCCACCAAAAAAATTTTTTTTTTTTTTTTTTTTTTTGCCGAGGAGGTGGGGGTTTAGGTTTTTGGGTGGGGGTGGGGGTGGGTGTTTAGTTTTTTTTTAGGTTTTTTGGGGGTGGGGGGGGGGGGGGTTAGGTTTTTTGGGGGTTTTTTTGGTGAGGTATAGTTTTTTTTTGTTTTTTTTTTTGGGGGGGGGGGGGTGGGGGGGTTTTAGGTTTTTGGGTGGTGGTGGGGTGGGGTGGGGGTGGGTGTTTAGGTTTTTGGTGGTGATGTAGTGGGTTTAGTTTTAGGTTATTGGACACTTGTCACTTTATAAATCCTTCTTACACTTCTTACAATTAGAAGTCTTTGTAGAATAACTTGACCCTGAATTATTGAACTCAATTATTGAACTGAATTATTTGATTTCAATTATTGAGCTGAAATATGAAACACACTGTGCGAAAATAAAAATAATTATTATTAAAACTTGCGAAATTAAAAGCTATATTTGATAAATACTTTAAGATTTGCGAAATCACATACTTAAAACATGCGAAATCACAAAAAATATTAAATTTCATTGTTTGCGAAATGGCTAATTTAAAACTTGCGAAGTTATACAAAATATCCATTCTTAACTACCTGTATTATGTTAACACAATATATGCGATATAACCAAACAACACATGCGATATGGTAACCAAACAAAGAAAACCATAAACAACTTATCTTCAACCTCGTTACAATCTAATAAAATGAAAAAAAGACTTCAGATCAATTAAAACCAAAAACTCAAACATAATTAAACTATTGACGAATCCTAAATGACGAATCCAGGTTCAATCAAAGAATCAAATCAAAAACCCTACAAATCGAATTGATACAAACAATAATTCATTGGACGGTTACGAAACGAAATCCATATCTGCTTCCTAATTGCCGGAATACCCCTAAGATGATCGAATGAAATGTCTGATATACCCTTATTTAATTAAATTGAATCAGGACACGTGTATGGCTGTGGGTAGCGCGTACATAATGTACGATAAAGAGATTTGTACCATACTCTTTACCTGTATATATATATATATATATATAGGTAAAGGATCCTGTAAAAAGTGTGAGAAGTGTATTATAACACTATATATAATACTATATAACACCATATAAACACCGTATAACAATATGTAACACCATATAATACCATATAACACTATGTGACACTATATATCATTATATAACAAATATAACACTATAGGTTGTCTGATAGCATGTCTATGATAGATGTATAGTGTTATATTTGTTATATAATGATATATATTGTTACATAGTGTTATATGGTATTATATGGTGTTACATATTGTTATACGGTGTTTATATGGTGTTATATAGTATTATATATAGTGTTATAATACACTTCTCACACTTCTCACACTTTAGGCTCTTTTTACACTATCCTTACCCTATATAAACTAGCCGTTGATAACTATCCATTGCTAGTTTTTGATTGGTTGGTCAAAGTTCTCGCAGCGTGTTTCAAACAACGCGGATCCATTTTTTTTCGAAAAACACGCCCGAAAACGCCCCTATGTAATGGGATGTGTGCGTTTTTCGGCGTTATTTTTGAATTTTTTTTTTTAAAAAACGCCCCACTACGGGGTCTTATAATCTTAAATTATTCCAATTCTCATAAACAAACAAAGTTTCAATTTCATTTTTCATTCTTGATTCTAATTCACATAATCAATAAATCATTAGAATCTAAATATCAAACCAAAATAAATAAGATTTTAATTTCAATTTTTATACCTTAGTTTTCAATCTAAACTAGTTTAATACCCGTCCGTTGGACGGCTTACGTTAACAACGTAACAAACAAAGATAATGTATATTGAGGGTGTTCGGGAACGCTTCTCCTTTTCTTCTTTTCCATATCCTTTTTTGAAAGGGTTGCAACCATCTAATTTTTCCTTTTCTTCTTTTCAAACCACTAAAACTCATTCTCAACACATTATCCAAACACTACAAAAATGACCTATTAACTTTTACGAAGTCAAAAACTTAAAAGGAGCTCAAAATAAACAATCTCAAACACCAACATTAAGTGGACACAAGTCTAAACAACATTATAAACAAAAGATATACCAGAATTCATAATAAGCACTTGAGATTACTCTATGAAAGGTCAAAGAAAGGCTGATGCTCTGCAACAAATGCTGCTCACATTCTTCCAAACCTATTTAATAAAAACACACCTATTGGATGCATTGCTAATGGAATAAAAAACGTAAATTCATGCAGGTGACATATATGAAAATTGTTGTTTTTACGAGTTCATTGAATGCAAGTTCATATCCTTTCTAACTTGAAGCTACATTCTACGGGATATAAAATAGATGGAATATGCAAGAACAACTAAATTATTTTCATAGAAGCACTATTTATTAATTCACATTATATTATTTAGGAGATTCATGTTTGTACCTCACCTAAAACACTTTAATGACCAATGTCAAAAGCTCGAAACCATCAATCCCAATTTTATGTCTCTGCAATCTCATGTATTATGTCTCTTTCTTATCCAAATCCTCAATCATCAACACCTTTAACAAATAATCATATTGTGATCCCGAAGAAGAATCTATGGAAGCATAAGAACTATGTCGTTACTCTCGCTCAGAAACTACTCCATCTCGATCTGTTCACTGCTTGAATGATTCTGCAATGATGGTTAAATAAAATTGGTCAAATGACTAACAATCTCACATGCAGTCTGTTCATTGGCTCGGGGTTACTCTGCCTCCTAAAACTATTTTATTCAAGGATTTACACAATTTTTTTAATAATGTCGGGCCCATCACCTACTAAAAAACGTGCTTCAACCCAGACCCATTTTGACATGTTAATCGACCCATTTAATAATGAATGAGTCGATTGGGGCTGTGTTTATCTCAAACGGGTCAAATGGGTGAAATAAAAAAAAAAGTTGGGATACAAGGGTAATGGTTTTAAACATGGTTAAAACTATATTATATGACCTCCTAAAACTGTTTTATTCAAAGATTTATACAAATTTTGTAATGATGCGGGCCCATCTAATTTGACCCACTAAAAAAACTTGCTTCAACCCAATCCTATTTCAACCTATTAATCGACCCGCCCATTATGCCACCTCCTTGCAATGAGTGGTTAATCAAGCTGCAAGGGGAAGCAAAAACCTTAGTACAACACTTTCTCATTGCAATATGAAGAGATGTATTCCCCTTATTATCTTCCGTACTAAAAATAGTTGAAGCGGAAGTGAAGTACTATATAGATAAGGTATGGTTGATGTCATGTTTCCACACTTGTTCAAGCAAACAAAATGGTTCAAATAATGCATATGTATCTATATTACATAAAATATAAATCTTAAAAAAAATTACTATACCTCTATCCATGCTCAAGTTTGATAGTTCATCGTTTGTGCAGAACGTAATGTTGTTTGTGCAGAACGTACCATGACCCCTGTACGGCTGTATAGGTTCTACTTCCAGCATATGTGAAAACAAATGCAAAAAGCAGCCATCTAACCCCACATAATCGTTTTAGCACCATCTAAAGAGGTAGTGGAAAGTTGAGAACAACAAAGGATCTATATAGGTAGCCTTGAAAAAAGAGTCTTTAGAGGCTAATTTGAGACCCATCTTTATGAAAATTACACAAAACCACGTAAATCAAAACTTGCTGATATAATAAACAGTATGAGAAATTGATAGATAAGCAGTAAAAATGAACCAATAACATGTGATAATCATCACCTGCACTATCTCTATTCGCCGATGAGTGTTTTAATAGCACTACTGCACGTGATTTATAATGTTACCAATCAACCGCCGATGGTCATCATATCACTTGTTCCCTGTAAATTCATCTGATTAGTTCGATTGATTGGGCATATCAAATTTTATGTGATTGAAAAACGATAGATGATCAATTGAATTGAAGAGATCAACTTACTTTGACGGAGATTTTGATTCAAAATCCCAGCAGTAACAACATCAGCATCACTGCTCATAATCCCAGAATCAACATTCTTCGCCTTTTTTGTCTCCTCTTCCTCCATGTTCGTGAACTATTGATTAGGATTATGAGCACCGAATCACTATAAAATTCATAGAAACTACGATGAACAAAATGACTATAAGTTTAATCAAGTATTTCGAGATGAATTACTACAAAGTCACAGAAACTACGAAGAACGAAATTATTAAAACAGTTTAATCAATAAATTTCAAATCAAATCGCTATAAAAACTCACCGATTGAGTGAAGCATGAGTAAACGATTGAACCCTTAAATTCTTAATTAGGAAGAGTGAAGCATCAGTAATCGATTCAGAAAAAAATGAGGAATTCTGAAGCATGATGTTGAGATGATGATTTTGGTGCGAGGTTTCATGAGGAATCGATTAATAATCGATTGTATGAAGGGTAACTGCTAAGAACTGCCCACAGTCCGGTTTTGTAGGAAACGTGAATACTCGAGAACATGGGTCGAAAAAGGTGGAGCTAACCACCTGTAAGGAAACCGTAAAAAACCGCCCCGAACTGCCATCACAGCGGTTAAAAAACTTGTGTACACGTATTTTTGTTTGTCAATTCGTGTTTTAGTGGCCAATTCTGGTTTGAGAAATCATGTCTATTCAGTAAGAAACATTAAGTGGACACAAGCCTTTCTTTGACATTAAATGGCCCCACATGCTCACCTTCTCTCGCCCGCCATTCCCTTGGCGAGACCTTCAATGGCGCCATCTTTGGCTATGGTAAGGTGGTGTTTGGGGCGCCATTGTGCAAATGTGACAAAAGGCACCACTCCAAACCGGACAGCCTAATAGAGATGGTGGCATTTTGTTCACCATTCTGGATGCAAGATTCATGTTGTGCCATGAGATGGCCCTAATATTTTGAAGTGAAAACCAATTCTACTTTAAAAGTCGAAATTAAAATAAAGACACCATTTTAAAAATATATATATATATATATATATATATATAATAACCATTGAGAATTCATATTTTTGTACCAAACCAAAATTCTGCCCAAGCATTAGATTGTTAAAAGAAGCTAAATTAACAAGTCAATTAAAATCAAGCAAGTGCGATTCATGTATAAACACAATCATACTCACAAATTATATGTGATATTACTTACAAATTACAATAAAAAAAAAAGTTGGTCACTTACGTTGTAAACTTGGGTGAAAGCCTTCATCTCTACCTCATTTTGTTTTGTAGTTACCCTAGTGATACAAAGATGAAAATGAGTTGGTCAGAATAAGCTAAACAAAAGTGGATAACCAAAACAACAGAAACAAAATCTAAAATATTGAATCATAATCATAATGGAAAGAGGGGAAACCTGGATATGATAAGGGGATTTGAGGAAACAATTTCCTTGGCTTTGGAGAAAACCATTTTGGTTTCTTCTGCTCAAGGTTCCAAACATTTCTAATGAAACCTGCACATGCCAAAAAAACCCCAAATTCAAACCCTAACAAAACTAAAAAATCCAAATAAAAGTCATTGATTCCCTTTATGATTATTAGATCATCAATTAACAATTCAGTGCATTGAAATTCAAACCTTAAGCATGACCAATCGAACTCAATCATTGAATTTAGGGGTGATTTTTGTAACAACAATTGGAAGAACATCTGCCAAAAAGAAGCAAAAAGGGTTTAAAATCGTAAACCAAATAACCTTCGACACAGAACTTCATCTTAAGAAGCCAGAAATTAGAAATAGAAAATCTTTAATATACTCATGTAGTCTAGAAAACACCTCAATATCATCACACCTCCTCTAGTCGTCACCAAAAATCTTATAAAGAAAAACAGTTTCGAACTAAGAACTCACTTACCTTGAACTCATGGGTATGGCCCTAGACTAATTAAATCGAGCCCTGCTCACTCCTTCAATCGTAGGGACATGTCTACCATCTTCATTCACCTAATTTTTCCTTTTGATTTGGCAATTCAGATTAATTGGAGAGATGAGACGACATATTTATAGATGGGTGAGAAGAACAGATTCAACAGACCAAAAATTACGGGAGCGTGGGGAACCGTCGTCAACTGCTTGCAAGCGTAAACTGAATTTGAGAGCACTACCAGGTTTCTAGGAGACTGATGGAAGTTGTGGGGATAATGGGCAGAGAAAGATGGAAGTAACCACCACCGCAAACAACTGCCCGGAACTGCCACAACATCAGTTTTTTTTTGGAGTTTAAACGGTCCAGATTTAATCTCAGCATAATCGAACGGATAATATTGATTTCAAATGTAACTTCCACTTAATGGGTTCCATATATATATATAATTCTAATCACGTAAACAAATAGACTTTCAAGCAATGTTTTAAATCTAATTCTAATCACATAAACAAACAAAGTTTCAAACTATAACATAACTAATTCTAATTTTTAAAATCTCTCTGATCATCAAACAAACAAACACACAAAAAGAGTTAAAACAACAAGGGGGTGAAACTATCATATCTTCGTCGAAAGAGGGTTGATCGCGGGTGGATTGGGGATTTGGTAACTGGGTTTGCCTAATGGGCTTAGAGTATGGGAATTGGGTAATTCATGATTGGACATAAACAAATCAAATAACTAGTGTTTAAATTATGTTTTTTTAATTTATATTATAACTTTATAATATACTATTTCTTAGGGTCGGTTTCAAAGTTTTAGGGGGTGCGGTCGCGATTTTCGGCGATAAATAGCATTAGTTTTTTTTCCAAGGGTGCGCCTGCCACCCCGAAGCCGAGAGTCGGTCTGCCCTTGGCTGGTTAGAGTCTAGTTTGTGAGTCAGAGGTTTTACCACAGTGGATCTTCGGGCCATGGGTTTCCCCTAGAATTGGTGACGGGCCAAGTCACTAGGTTGTCTGCGGTAGCAGATGGGGGTGGTATTTTGCCTATGAATATCCCAGATGACTGGGCTTTATTGGACATTTGAAAAAACAAACTACCTTTTGTATAATTGTATTAGAAAAAATAATAACAAAATAAAAGCTTAATAGTAATTAAGAAAAATAAAAATAAGAAGTGTGTGCATGTCAATCTATATTCCTTAAGATGGAGGGAGTGGTGTGAGTGTTGAAGTTATTTTCTAGCCAATAATATCATGTCATGTCAAGTCACCACTTCACTTCCCATTTTGCACTCAATCACGGCAATGGTCAAACACATGGAGAGTGGTAAAGATTTTTTTTTTAAAATGTGATTGGTTGAAAGGGGTTGAGGCACACAATTCACCCTCCCTCTCCCTCTTCTTCACCGAGTCGGTGAATACTCACCGCCCACACCACTTCTCTCCTCCTCCACGCTTACCGATTCCACGCCGGCATCCATTCACCGATCGGTGAATGGGACTCCCCGCCCCACTCCCTCCCTTGATATGAACTAAAAGACCTTTTGTATAATGTTTTAGCTAGGTGTAACATGTGAAGATACAAGCCCAGATAATATTTGACACTGTATCCAAAGAAAAATAATGGTAAGGGAACTATTGGGCCGGAAGCACAAATTGGGCTTGTAAAGTAACATGTTGAGGCTTGGGCCATCAAATAAGCCGATAAGGTTCCACCTCCGTAATATCATGTTTTGATTGGATTACAACTTACAAGTGTTTCCATAACATTATTGATGGTTTTCATTAACAGTAATCAAAGCTTTCCTCTGTTGATTCAATAAAAATAGAGGAAAAATAATAAATCTAGTGAGAAAACTCAAACTAATTAGCTTATGATAGTACTAATACGGGAAGAATGCTAATATACAATCTTTGGAAATGTAAGTGTAGGAGATTTAATGGTCCCAAATTTAGAATTTCATTTAACTAAAAACAAGGGAAACAACCGAGAAAAATGGCAAAATAGAAGAATCCAATATTTGTGACTTACAAATCCACTCCCTCAATGATTTTCAAACGGCTGTAATTTTTTCATATGATAATATTTTTTTTTAAACATTACAACGAGCATTTTTTTTGAGTAAAGGGTTACCCCGGTGAATTTTATAAACCAAAAAGCACAACTGTGCAACTGAAATGTTACACACCAAAAAGCCTTGGCATACCAAGACTAGAAAAAGAAACAACCAAACAAACTAGAACAACCAACTAAACAACCACAACAAAACAACCCAGCACCAATTAACCGACAAACCAACTAAAACAAATCTGCTCTCTAGCCTGGATCAATCTCCATGTTGCCACTAGGAATCTGCCATTTATCGAGTAATCTTCCAAGACCAGGACTCCACTTGAATTTAAATGTCAAAAGGCGCAGTCTAACCGTCCGAATAATCTCCCGAACAATCACCGTCTCCGTTCGATGGTTCCGAGTGAACAACCTATTATTTCTCTCTTGCCAGACAAAATAAGAAGCAGCAGCAACGACCAATCTGCTAATAATATTTTCCGGCTTAACGGGTCCAAGCAAGTTTGATTTCCCAAGTATTCTCAGGTATGAAGTGGTTAACACTTCAACTTAGAGAAATCTCAGAAAAATCAAGTTCCATTCTCTTTAATTTGAGTACACTATTACTATAGTTTTCTTAATTTTAAAATATATATATATATATATATATATTACAAGCTATAAAGTTACGTGATTGTGTAACGTTATGTGATTATGTTCTAATATATAATTACGCCTGGAACATAATCAATGAATACCTAAATCATGTACCATATGTGCAAGCAATGCAAATTCTCAACGTAACACTACATCTATAATCATGTACCAAATAATCAATGAAAACCTAAATTGTGTACTAGATACTCATTGTATACCTAAATCTAGAATCACGTACCATGTGTGCAAAAGCCGTAACAAAATTCTCAATGTGTAACAACCCGCACTTTCGCGCTCGTTACTCTCGTTACGCCTAGCACCGAGATTCGGATCATAATGAAAACTATATCGCTTACTACGCTACATCGCATGTTTTCGCACTACATAGCTTACTATACACGCTATATCGCACATCACAACGCTTACGCTTATAACGCTTACACTACTACATCACGTGAGTATTTAAACTACTCGCTCGCTCTCGCATAAACGCAACGCAAACTCGAAACGCAGTTACTTACATATGTTATATTATAGTATTAGTTATATATATATTATCTATGTGAATCGAGACTCTAAAACGCAACGTAACGCAATACCTAATACCTTGCTAAAATACGTAAAGTACTCGTACTAACTAACGCAACAAAACGCACCAAACGGGCATCCAATACGCGAAATGGAAGTTTTTCACACCAAACTGGCCCCCTCAAACGAAGACACCCGGCTTCGTACGAAGCCACTGGCTTCGTACGAAGGTAGGGCCTTCGCACAAGGAAGCCACCTTCGAACCCACTTCCTCTATAAATAGCAAGCCCCTCGCCTCTCTCATTCTAACTTGTTGCCATTCTTACCAAAACGCTGCCGAATTGCTGTCACACTGTTTTCGAGTAAGATCTATTATTTTTACACGATTACACAACATTTTCCACTACGATTTTCCACAAGATCCACTTCAATTTCATCAAAACTTCTTCATTTTCATTCAAACTCCATCTTTTTTATCTAAACTTCATCTTTTTCATGAAAAACCTTCATCTTTTTCATCAAATATTCTTATGTTATCATGGATTACACTAAACCGAGTGTATTGGGCCTAGCTTCGGCTTCTCAAGTTAGAAATCTGTAGATTTCACACTCACCAAGTGTTAGATCTAGGCAAAACCCTTTTAAACTTGATTTTCACACTGAAACGGACATAAAACGGCATGTATTTCGTTCATTGGATAGTGAGACGAGGTAGTGTCGAAACCGATTTCTCGAAGTGTTGGAGGGATGAACACTCGATTTCTCGAAGCACGACGCAAAGAACACTTATTTTGGAACACGGAACAAGCCAACTGTGCGAAGCCAACACATTCGTACGAAAGCACGCCTTTGTACAAAGGCAGAAGCTTCGTACAAGGAGCCTGTTCATCACTCGACACTCCGATTCGATCGTTTCAGCACTCTAGAGGACTTACACACTTCTGTTCCCGCACGCATGCTGATCCGACGCTCTCTCCACTCCATTCCAGACCGTGTTTTCTTGCTAAGCACACACGGTGAGTATACCTTACCCCCTTTTCGCTTTAAAACGCACCTTTTGGGGAGTAATATACGTTCATACATAAACACACTTATCAAAACACATTACATGCTTAAACTGATTATGACACGCGAATGACCAATATACATATTTACACGTGATGCTTGATACATATGTGCTAGAACTTTTACTCGTTGATGTTCCACCTTAGCTAGTATAGTACCATAGTTCGTCTCACACCCGACGGGGTCTAGTTAAGGGACTTCACACCTCTTCTTCGGAGTCATCTCGGGACTTAGCTTTAGTGTTTGTCTTGTTAGTATACATGTTGTGCTTGTATCTCGTTTATGTATGTGGAAATTCACAACACTTTTGTCGCAGCCCCGACCCCTGCCCGGGAGCGGGTGCCGCGTGCCAGTCAGATGGTATCGGTGTTTATAAATTTGGCAGCGGAAATGAGACATCATGACCGTAGTTAGGAAATATTTTATCAGTGTTAAAACAACAAACTTTTTATAACAAATAAACGGGATAAAACCCATGTTTCCATTACAATACAATTTATAGGGATAAACCCTAGTTTATTGAAAACAAAAACTCCTTTTTATTTAGGTAACTTTTATAGCCACTTTTCAAGCCTTTAGTGCTCTCCAGCTGGCTTCTATTAGCTTCACATTAAGTTACCTAAAACGCTTTTAAAAAGGTTTTATCAGCAAGAAATACTGACGAGTATATTCCAATTTATAAAACATCAGTTGTTACACATTACAGTATTAAGGGCGATTACAATGTTTATATCTACACAATTACTCGTTCAGTAAGTGTCACTCGACGGATCTGTGACTATGGTCATATCACACATTGGATACCCGTGCCCAATTGTGAAGGTTATCAAGTACTGTATACAAACCCCGTAATACTGGCAGCAAATGTAGAATTACAAAGACTTAATCACCGTAATTGTAATTGAAAACATTTGAGGTTTTGGTAAAACAATTTTGGTAGAAAAAGAGAATGACTCACAAAAAGAGTTTATAAAAGAGAATGTACTCACTTTGTGGACTTAGGTGATTCTACTATAGCTTCCTGGTGATTATCCTGGTTATTATCTATTAAAATTAAACAATGCACACGTGTTAGTGAAATAACCCAAATCACATTATCCGTACAACTCGAGACAGAAATCCAATGACTGATTCATGCATAGCCTTGACATGCATTACGGAATCCTAGATCAATCGGGTGTAACACGAGACAGAACTCCAACGACTGAGTCAGGCAGAGTATTGACATGCGTTACGGAGCCCTAAATCGATCGTGTAGGGTAACAAATAGGGTTATAATACTTACAACGAGGTAGAACTTTGCTTTTTAGGGGAATTATTCCTGAGAGTTTATACTAACAGAAGTTGAGAGAGAATATCAAATTTTGAACGTTGAACAAATGACCTCTGAGCCCCTATTTATAGGCTTGACGGACGGCGAGTCGCGGCCCGTGACAACTTTGGCTTCGGCCTTCGCGGCCCGTGACAACTTTGGCTTCGGCCTTCGCGGCCCGCGAGAGCATACGTGTCGATTATAGCTTGGTCGAGTCAAGGTGTAGGGTTGCTGAGTCACCGGACACGTGGCGCAATGTCTTGTCCGACAAACAAACCCAGTCGCGCCCCGCGAGGGACCCAGGGGAGTGGGTCTTGGCCCGCGAGCGACTCCTGTTCCTTGTTTTGTTTGATTTTTATAAATATAAAGATATTCTAGGCCCGTTTCTCGCATACGGGGTTTATTTTAGGACGTTTAGGGTCACGTTAAGGGTCTTAGGAGGCTTGTTATAGCTTTTGTATACTTTACTATTATATCAAACCTGTATACTCGCCAATACATCTTTGTATTGACTTTATTTTAACGTATGTTGCAGGTTAATCGCAGGTTATCACGAATCAAGATAGGATACCTTAGAAACCCACCTAAAATCTAAGTTGTCGGATTTGTATTGTTTGGGAGACATGAAATATGTATGATTTTTTGTGAAATATTTGTTTATTAGTATGGGATAATAAACTTGTTAAATATTGTCGCTAAATTAGTCATTATGGATTCTCTTGAGCAATCTGATTCGCTTAGTGTCATGCCCCGATGATTCCGCCATCGGTTGGGGTGTGACACAATGTAATCACATACCATGTGTTCAAAAGTAGTAACAAAAGCTCAGTGTAACACTGCATCTATAATCACGTAACGACTTATATTATAGATCTAATCACGTAATAATCATAACTTTAGTAAAAAACGCTGTACAATAAAAACTATAATGACGTAATTACGTATTGATACATAATCACGTGATATTACACTTGTTACATATGGTATGTGATTATAGATGTAAGGTCACATTGAGCATTTGTTACTGCTTGCACGTATGGTACGTAATTACGTACTGTAACATAATCACGTAGCGTTACACAAATCGCGTAACTTTATAGCTTGTAAAATAAAATTTAAAAATTAAGAAATCTGTAGCAACAGTTTGCTCAAATTAAAGAGAACAAAATGCTCGTTAATACGGATAATTGTTTATAAAAAATATTATCGTGTGGAAAGTTATAGTGATTTGAAAATCAGGGATGAAGTAGGTTCAATGGAGAATGACCATAATACCCTTCCCTCCTTAAATTGAAAAGGACACTTGTCAATCCTATATTGTCTCCTACACTTGGAATGAAGAATCCCTATCGTACATGATCTCTTACCTACCTGCTAATACTCTGTCCCTACTTAGGCAAATTCGGGTTGTAACCAGTTTCATGTTCAACCGATTGTATGGAGCCAGTTATAAAAACCTTGCTTTTTGTGTGTTGAAAATAAAAAAAAAGATGAGATTTTTTTAGACCATTTTCGGACCATGCCATACTTATATTACGAGGATATCATAAAGAAATCATACAATCAGCACCCCACATTAGTGAATTATGTTGGAAAAGAGTATACGAAAGTTAAATGTGAGTAAAAGTTAATGTGTTGATAATTATAAACTCATAAATCTCTTGGTAGTAATCTATGGATGAATGAGTTGAGGTTAGCCTTAGTAACCTTGAGTTTGATGCATGTACTAAAGACATTTTGAACTAGACTCATTTCAAACTTACTCGTGAAACTCGATTCTAGCTCATGAGTAATGTTATAAGCTCGAGTATCGATCAAGTTCGATTTATATAAAATGGTTATGTTTTCCACACTTCAACAACCTAATGTAGGTTCCTTTGTGGTGATTTTGTGCAATGGTGAACATCATGAAGTTAGTGGATTACCCTACCTTTAATACATGACAAATACATAACTATAATATATCTAGTAATATACCTATATAATACTACTAAAACCGAACTATAACATCAATCGAAACCATGATTGAATGTTATATGTTAAGGTAGAAATTATCTTAGTTTTAGACTACTTATTTTGGACTTCTAATGGGTGACTTAGTGCCCATGACTAACACTAACTAAAAAGTGTCTAAATAAGTATCTAAGCAAGATATATTTTTATGTATTTTGTATCATTTGGTGTGCCTACCCTGTTTAGCTATATTTAGTTAAGAGGGTCCAACCGTGTTTTTATCTTTGGATTTGTTACCTTCTTGAGAGACCTTGAGGACTCTTCATTTCAAATGTGACTTCCAAGCTACACCAAAGAGAGTTCCTCAAAGTGTTTCAACATATATTTGATATCTTTTAAATAATGAGGCAGTTTGTCAATCACACCAGAAACCAAGTTAGATTAATCCATCTTCATGTTGTGTTAAGTAAATTGCCCTCGAATATGTAACGGGTCATTATGTTGCTTCATAACAAGCCTTGAATCAACAATTATGTTATTATAAAAATTAAAGGAACTTCTTACTAGAGAGAATTAGACATACCATTTAAGATGCGTTAACAACATATGTAATTGGCATTTTTCCATTTGGATATGTGTCTTGTAAATTCCAAGGTCTCATCATCCACAACTTTTGGCAATTGAGTGCTTAGAACGAACACCGTTATGAGAGTGGTTAGAAGGAATTATGTGTTCTTCTGTAAACACCTAAAATTTTGCCCTTTGAATTTCTCTAACTTCCCAAATTTGTTGGTCATGTCAAAAACAGATTCAATGAAAGTCATGTTTAAAGAATGCTTCAAATAAAACTTTAATCTTTGTAGGTATAATATCCAAGTTCATGGATGGCTTTTTGAATCTTGTATAAGATCACTTTCGGATAGAATATTTTGTGATTAAAGTACTTTGTAGGAACACAAAATCAATAACTGGAAAACACATAAAAGATCCGCAAAAAACAAGTAGATATTTTTAGCGAAAAAGAAACTATAATTCGTCGTGTATGAAAACAAAGAATATGATGTCCTTTATATATTGGTGAACCATCACAACGTGTCAATTAATGGTTAACGGTTGAAGGTTATAACTGTTCGAACAATTACATTTCCATGTAGCCCCGCTATGGTTCGTCCCCTTGGACCTCATATGGGCAGCCCATCGAACCCCTCTAGAGCGGTGCCACTTTGAAACCCTCATGGTCTAGGGATAATTGAGGTATCGTTGTACCAAAAACTATAATAGTCTCATTCCAATGTACTCTACACCTTATAATTCAAACAAATATTTTTTTCGTAATCTCTTTTTTTTTCTTAAGTAAATTAATTATACTAACATGACATTGTTGACAATAAAATCACAAACACTAATTATTGTGGAAGGGGCCTCCAATCGGCCAACATTTTCGCAAGGAAAAAATATGTGTTAAGTTTGAACCAATACTAAGAACTAGTTATTTGTTGTTGGGGGCACTTGCCATTTGCTCTTGGGGGACCACAACACAAAACTAACGTAAAAGGAGTGAGTTTTATTATTGAACTTTTGTAAGTTTTGGGAGTTATTAGAGTGGACGGAGTCCACCCCGCCACTCTCTCAAGAAGATGCTCTATGTCAGACAAAAGCAAGCAAGAAGCTTAGGGAGAGAGGAAGGGTTGTGAGTGAGTGGGAAGAAGTGACGAGGGATGTGTGGGAACACCGCCCCTGTAACACCCCTAAAAATACTTAATATTTAACATTAATATTTACCTGAATGATAAATATTATATACATGAATACTATTATAAATTTAAATTGGTTAGATGCTTGTTGATAATTAATAAAACACTTGAAAGTGTCCATTTTCCTAATTAATAAAACATGAAGGGCTGAAAAGGGCAACTTGGAGACTAATAGTAATAAAAAGGAATTTAAAGACTCAAAACACACACTGATGTGTGTGTCTTGGTCGACCAAACCAGAGCAACAAGTGGGAAAAGCTCCTCAAGCCCTAAAATCAGCAATTCATTAAAATCAAAAAGGAAATCGGGCTTAAAACTGATGCATGAACTGAAAATAATGATCATCTAAGCAAGATGATAATTAGGTATGTTGAGAAACTAGATAATAGTGAAATAAAGGTTTTTGATAAACTCTAACAATTTCAACTCAAGTATGAATTGTGAGTGTTAGTATGAAACTTGAAGTGTATTCATGTCACACCCCAACCGATGGCGGAATCATCGGGGCGTGGCACTAGGCGAATCAGATTGCTTAAGAGAATCCATAACAACTATTTAGCGACAATATTTAAACAGTTCATTATCCCATACTAACAAACAAATATTTCACAAATGCTTATCACAAATTTCATGTCTCTCAAACAATACAAATCTGACAACCTAGATTTTAGGTGAGTTTCTAAGTAGCCTAGTCTTGATTCAAGATAATCTGCGCTTAACCTGCAACATACGTTAAAATAATGTCAATACAAAAATGTATTGGCGAGTATACAGGTTTGATATAGCATAAAGTAGGTAAAAGCGTTGCGAATCTCCACATACATAAACATGATACAACACATATACACTACAAGACAAAAACTACTAGCTAAGTTCCAAGATGGCTGCGATGGAGAGCCCTCAGGCATGTTCGACTTAACTAGGCCCCGTCGGGTGTGAGTCTAACTATAGTACCATACTAGTTAAGGTGCAACGTCACGAGTAAGTGTCCTAGCACATATGTATCAAGCATCACGTGTAAATATGTACGTTAGTTATTCGCATGTGATAGTAATTTAGAGTGTGTACTGCGTTTTGATAAGTGCGTTTTAGATATAAACGTATGTTACACCCCAAAAGTGTGTTTAAAGCGTTAAAAATGGGTCAAGTATACTCACAGTAACCACGATCTGGTTGGATGGTTGAGAGCGCCAGGTCAGCCTGCGTACGGGAACAGATGCATAAGTATTCCTCAGGGTTGAACAGTCGGAATCAGCGTGTCGAATGGGGTAAAAGTGGGTTAAGTGTTGTAGCAGTGTATCCGAACAGGATTTCGGTTGGGTCTAAGGCAGGTAGTGGGATCTGGTCAGCTGGGTCAATTTCTACTTCCATGGATTGTGTTGGGAACAACGGCAGTGGCTGTGGTGCTATGAGTTGTTCTAGGTTCGGGCCTGCAGTAGTAGTAGCTAAGATATGAAAGTTGGCTAGTCTCCTATTGAGTATGTCTTGAGTTTGGGTGTTCATCTCCCTATTCGCGGCTGCTAAAGCTTGTTGTTGCTGTAATTTTCTCATTCTTTTTCTACGCTCGTGAGCTCCCCGACTGAACCATCCTCTCTTTCTGGTAGGGAATGGCTCCTCGGATTGCGCTTTGAATACGAAAATCCCTTCTTCGGTATCAGCGGAATACCCCGAGGGGGTAGGCTGGGAAGAAGTTCCTTCATCTATAGGAGAACTAGACAGTTGACGGTAAGCGTGTCGAATGGGGTAAAAGTGGGTTAAGTGTTGTAGCAGTATTCCTCTAGGGATTTCGGCTGGGTCTAAGGCAGGTAGTGGGATTTGGTCAGCTGGGTCAATTTCTACTTCCATGGATTGTGTTGGGAACAACGGCAGTGGCTGTGGTGCTATGAGTTGATCTAGGTTCGGGTCTGCAGCAGTAGTAGCTAAGATATGAAAGTTGGCTAGTCTTCTATGGAGTATGTCTTGAGTTTGGGTGTTCATCTCCCTATTCACGGCTACTAAAGCTCGCTGTTGCTGTAATTTTCTCATTCTTTTTCTAAGCTCGTGAGCTCTCCGACTGAGCCATCCTCTCTTTTTGGTAGGGAATGGCTCCTCGGATTGCGCTTTGAATACGAAAATCCTTTCTTCGGTATCAGCGGAATACCCCGAGGGGGTAGGCTGGGAAGAAGTTCCTTCGTCTATGGGAGAACTAGACATTTGACGGTAAGCGTCTGACGGTCCTTGATCAGTCATACTGTAAACTAACAAAAACAAAACAATAATATACACGTATGCACATAATTGCATAGATTATTTCCTAACAAAATTGACAATTTCATTGTCAGCAGAACACTTCTGTGCCTGAAATTAGTGGCTTAGCTCTGATACCACTCTCTGTCGCAACCCCCGGCCCCTATCTCCTAGGAACGGGCGGTCGCGAACTCAGATTCAGTGGTAACACTGGTTTAATCATTTTGCCAGCGGAATTTACATCAGGATCGTAGTTAGAAAATATTTTATCAGAGTAAAATACCACATTTTTATAATAATAAACACATGGGTAAAACCCAAGTTTCCATTACAAACATGTTTATAGGGATAAACCCTATTTTATTTAAATAAAACATCTTCTTTATTTAGGTAACTTTTTATAGCCACATGTTCCAAGCCTTCAGTGCTGTCCAGCTGGCTTCTATTTGGATTTCATATTTTGTTACCTGAAACGCGTTTAAAAACATTTGTCAGTGGGAAATAGGGAAATACTGGTGAGTGAATCCCAATTTAATCAAAACAGGATTTATCATTGTACAGTATTGAGGGCGATCTCGCAATTATATTTGTTTCCAATTCTTACTTTAATTACCACCCACGGTACTGTTAACTCGACTTATGGTCATGTTACTACTCACAGTGTAGTAACAAATTTTGTATACAAAACCCCAACATACCGACGATAATTGTAGAATTACAAATACTCAATCATTGTTATTTATGATGTAAAACATTTGAGGTTTTGTAAAAACAGTTTATACAAAAAGGAGATTACTCACATTGCTACTTTAGGTATCTTTCCTGTGATTTCCTGGTTATAATCTATAAATTTAAACAATGCGCATGTGTTAGTATAATAACCCAATTACATTAGTTATACCCTCCCCAAGACAGAACTCCAACGACTACGTCGGGCAGAACCCCGACAGTCGTTACGGAGCACTAAATCAATCGGGCAGCGTATCTAATACGTAACCGGGGGTTACAATACTTACAACGAGGCAGAGCTTCGTTAATTAGGGGGTATAATACCTGATTATAATGTTTACTATTCAGAAATTAGAGAGAGAATTCGAAATTTGAGCGACGGAAACTGAAGGTCGATGGCCTCCTTTTAAAGGGCTGGAAATCGGGTTTGTCGCGCCCCGCGTAAGCCGAATACTATGTCTTCGCGGCCCGCGAGAGACCTAGAGTAGGCCCTAGCTTGGTCGACTCAGCTTACTAGACCCAACACGTTCGTGCCACGTGGCGTCACCGGGTGCGCCCTGGTCTTGAGCCGTCGCGGCTCGCGACTAGGCTGGCTAAGGGCTTCGCGCCCCGCGAGCCACCTTAATTTCTTATTTTTATTTTTATAAATTTAAAGTATTTAGGGTCTATTATACGTATACGGGTAGGGGTGTTCAGAATTCGGTTCGATTCGAAAAATTCGAAATTCGATTCGAATTCGATTCGATTATCAAGAATTCGTTTCGAGTCGCAAGAATTCGAATTCGAATTCGATTCGATTCGAGTCAAGTTAATCGAATACGAATCGAATACGAATTTACAATTTTAAATTCGATTCGATTCGAAATTCGAATAAGAATTATACATGTATTTTTATTTATATATATATAATATATAGAATATAATTTAATACATATATAATATAATTGGGCTATATGAAATTACCTATTATCATTCAAGCCTATAATCAAGCCTATTACATATGGCCCATGATTACATAGGCCCATGAAACAATATCAAATGTGATTTATAACTTATAACCAGTAATAACATTCAAAGTTTTCAAACCCTAAAAAAAGAAACACGCCACCAGACGCCTCCCTCATTCATCTCATCTGCGGATCGGGATCGGTCTTCAGTCGATTCAGCCACCATTATCTGCCGATTCAGCCACCATTATCTCCGATTCAGCCACGCGATTCCATACTTTCAGTCGCGGTTTTCAGCCACCATTATCTCCGATTCAGCCTCCATTATCTCCGATTCAGCCTCCGATTCAGCCACGCGATTCCACAAGGTAATTCATGTGTTTTCATGTGTATGATCTGTTGAGACTGATGTTTTGGATTCATGTGTTTGATGACGTTGTAGATGAGATAGATGTTTTGAAATCGATTACGTTGTAGATGAGATAGATGTTTTGGATTCATGTGTTTGATGACTTGATCTGTTGAAACCCTAACTAAAATGCTATGTTTTGCAAAATGAAACTGATTACTGATATATGGAACTGTAGAAGTGTAGATATTGTTTATAGTCAGTTTGAATCTGATTACTTGGACCCTAACTAAAATGCTATGTTTATGGTATGTTATTTGAAACTTTATAATGTGATATCGTGGTTTATGGTAGCTTTAAAATTTATGTTTCATTTTAATAGTTTTTAAATGTTTATGGTAGCGAATTTATTCGAGTTCGATTCGAATTCAATTCGAATTCGAATTTTTAATCGAATACGAATCGAATACGAATTGGTTTTTTTATTCGAATACGAATTCGAATCGAATAGTGTGTGTTTTATTCGAATTCGAAGCGAATTCGAATTCAAGAGAAAAAAAAAATTATTCGATTAATTCGATTCGAATAATTCGAAAATTCGATATTCGATTCGATGAACACCCCTATATACGGGTGTATTTTAGAACGGATAGAGGTGCTCTAAATATTTTAGGAGTGTCTGTAATAATTTAGGAGGGTCGTTATAGACACCATGGCCCTATTTATAGGTGAGGGTGGGTTTAAGGCAGTGTGCTTGAATGGGATTCATTCGGATGGCTCTATTCGGATGGGATTCATTCGGATGGCTCTATTCGGATGGCTTCCATTCGGATGGCCTCTATTCGGATGGTTCCCATTCGGATGGCTTCCATTCGGATGGTTCCCATGGATGGACTATGTTCGGATGGTCATCCTGACAGATGGGCTCCATCCTGGCGGATGGCCCATTCGGACTTCTGAGTTAGTTTCCCAACTTTCGATTCGTTTGATGCGTTTTGTTGCGTTAATTGTTGTAAGTACATTAAGTGTTTTAGCGAGATAAGTAGTAGCGTGTTATGTTGTGTTTCAGTGCAATAGTCGAGTTGCGAGTGCACGCTTTAACAAGTTTTAAATACCCACATGTTTGTATATATATATATACACTAGTAATATAATATACTTTAATAGGTCATAACATAAGTAACTGCGTTTCGAGTTTGCATTGCGTTGAGCGATAGCGAATAGCGCAATAGTGTATGCGATAGCGTTATAAGCGTATGCGTTGTGATATAGCGTGTGCGAAAATATGTGAAATAGCGTTGTAAGCGTTATAGTTTACATTATGATTCGAATCTCAGGTGCTAGGCGTAACAAGAGTAACGAGAGCGAAAAGCGGGTTGTTATAGTCTCCCTGCTTTAGGAAATTTCGTCCCGAAATTAATTCAAAAGGTAGACTGCAGGAATTGACACGAGTAAACAGTGATAAAAGCGTTAAGGTAAACTGGGGATGAACGAGTGATCGATCGAGGATTGACGAGTGAGAGTGTCTCGGATAGGGGAAAATCGATTGCGATTGTGAAATGCGACCTGTTTGACTTAAGGTAGTAATTCACGAGTTTGCGTTCCAAAAATGTTTTGAGTGTTCGAAGAGTTTTGTTAAGTTCTTGTAAAATAGTTCAAGGGAAACTTGATTTACGAAAATTTTCTTATGACGTGGTGTTAAGCTGAGTCGATGTTAAAACAACGTTGTAAGAAAAGTTTTGTTAAGGTTTTACAAAAGATTTTGAGGGAAACTTGGTTTAAGAAGATTTTCGTGCCTGTCGGGTGTGAGTCTAACTATAGTACCATACTAGTTAAGGTGCAACGTCACAAGTAAGTGTCCTAGCACATATGTATCAAGCATCACGTGTAAATATGTACGTCACTTATTCGCATGTGATAGTAGTTTAGAGTGTGTACTACGGTTTGATAAGTGTGTTTTAGATATGAACGTATGTTACACCCCAAAAGTGTGTTTAAAGCGTTAAAAAAGGGGTCAAGTATATTCACAGTACGTGTTCAACAATAAACGCGATCTAGTTGGATGGTTGAGAGCGTCGGGTTGGCCTGCGTACGGGAACAGATGCATAAGTATTCCTCAGGGCTGAATGGTCGGAATCAGCGTGTCGAATGGGGTAAAAGTGGGTTAAGTGTTGTAGCAGTGTATCCGAACGGACGGATGGTCAACCTGACGGATGGCCATTCGACCGGATGGCTATTCGAGTGAGTTGCAGACTGTAGTTTGAAGTTTTTGTAAAATTTTCCAAGCAAACATTTTTGAGTTAACGGAGATGGCGTGACGACGTGTCAGACAACGGAAACACCAAGTCCTACTCATTCGGTCGAGTGGTCTCAGCCCATTCGATCAGAATCACTGTTCTTGATGAAGTTTCATGTCTGACCCGTTAATCGGTCCATCTCTTTGGTGGAAATCCGTTTTCGAACCAGCTCTTGACTAAGGAACGAGTCAAGAGTTTGATTGAGTCCAGATTCCATCAGTTTTGTATAGAAAAGTTGAAGAAAATTTGAAAATAGATGAAGAAGTGTTGAAATCTTGCATAACTTAGTTGAAAAAGTGTGAAATCCTTTAGATCTGAAACCAATTTTGATTAAATGATGTCCTACAACAGGTTGCAAGAGTAAAACGAGTGGAAAGCACCTTCAAGGGGTCCGAATCAGTGATTTTAGGGACAATGTTAGTGTTTGTGGGTGATTTTGATGAAGAATATGATGTAGAAGAGATTAGAGATGAAGATTAGAGAAGATTTGAGGAAAAAGCTTACAAATCAGTCTTGAATCGTGTCTGAAAGCTTGGGAGCGAATGAGAGAACCAAAGTGTTGAGATGAGACACCATGGCCCTATTTATATGTGAGGGTGGGTTTTAAGGCGGTGTGCTTGAATGGGATTCATTCGGATGGCTCTATTCGAATGGGATTCATTCGGATGGCTTTCATTAGGATGGCTCCATTCGGATGGCTTCTATTCAGATGGCCTCCATTCGAATGGCTTCCATTCGGATGGCTTCCATTCGGATGGCCTCCATTCGGATGGTTCCCATTCAGATGGACTATGTTCGGATGGTCATCCTGATGGCCCATTCAGACTTCTGAGTTAGTTTCCCAACTTTCGATTCGTTTGATGCGTTTTGTTGCGTTAATTGTTGTAAGTACATTAAGCGTTTTAGCGAGATAAGTAGTATCGTGTTACGTTGTGTTTCAGTGCGATAGTCGAGTTGCGCGTGCCCGCGAGTGCGCGTTTCAACAAGTTTTAAATACCCAGATGTTTATATATATATACTAGTAATATAATATACTTTAATAGGTCATAGCATAAGTAACTGCGTTTCGAGTTTGCGTTGCATTGAGCGATAGCGAATAGCGCAATAGTGTATGCGATAGCGTTATAAGCGTATGCGTTGTGATATAGCGTGTGCGAAAATATGCGAAATAGCGTTGTAAGCGTTATAGCTTACATTGTGATTCGAATCTCGGGTGCTAGGCGTAACGAGAGTAACGAGAGCGAAAAGCGGTTTGTTACAATTCATGATTAGGAATAAATTGTGAAGCAAATGCTATAAATTAAGTATTTGGGGAATTAATCATGAATATATAGGTGATTTTTGAGGAAATTATGAAATACTTGGATGATGGAAGTAAAATTATATGTTTGATAGAAATTTTCATTTAATCCTAGTTACTAATTAAGCGTTTGATCATGTTGAATTCATGAGATACAGGTTAAATGGCTTAATGTTGATTAGTAGAACCCATGTAAGTAATATATAAATTTATGCCCACAAGGTGTTCGAAGAAACGCCTAAAAGAATTATCAATTTTGAATAAAGAACGAGAATTATTGATAAGAACCTATGATTGAAAGTTGGGCAAATTTATATGCCACAGAAGTGAATAACGAGGTTCTAATTATAAATGGGTTACACTCTTTAGGTAACTCGGGTGAAGCTTCGGGAAGTCAAGCCGGAGCGAACGCACGTTTGAAGGAAATGCTATAAGGTACGTGGCTTTATGCTTCGTAGGAAATTATTTATTATTTAGTATTGATAAATGTTGAATAAGGATGAATATTAAAGGAATTTTGATCATTTATAAGTGATGGATTTCACACAAATGAACCGAGTGGATAAATGACGAATATTGATATGTTTGGTTGTTTAAAAGTGATGGTTATCACATAAACAAGCAAACGGGTCAAAACAACGAATTAGGATGTGTTTGGTTGTTTAAAAGTGATGGTTATCACATAAACAAGCAAACGGGTCAAAACCACGAATTAAGATGTGTTTGGTTGTTTAAAAGAGAAGGATATCAGATAAACAAGCAAACGGGTCAAAACGAAGTCTTTACGCATACCGGATTGGGTTCGTGAATAATGACTTCGGTATGATACACGGTTGATGGGTAAAATTTGAATATAAGCGTAAACCGAGTAACGGGAACGCGGACTAAAAGTCAAACGACTCGGTAATGATTCATAATCAAAAGATGCTGAATTCTTGAAAAGAATTCAGAATAATTATGTTCAACTATTATAAGCTTGATGTCACGGCCCCAGCCCCGGTTTTACCCGGTCAGGAGCCGCGGGACAGGAACCAATGGTATTAAATGTTGCGACAGCGGAAGATTTATCAGGATCTCTTTTAAAACCTAAAATGCCCGATTATTTTATTTCATAATGCAGGATAAAACCCGTAATTTACAATAGAGGAATTTCATAAGTAAATTCCCTGATTTTTTTAAAACATGTTTATTCATTTTAACTGAGCCACCTCTTCAAGCTTGTTAGTGCCCTGTAGCACGTTTTCCTTGATTTACAGCAGGTCGCCTGAAACATGTTTTAAAATATTTTGTCAGCGGGGAAATACTGGTGAATCATTCATTTTGCACAAAATGACACATAGTTATAAATTACAGCATAAGAGCGATTACAATGGCTTCTATCTTATTTTTATCTGGTGTCGTGTCACCTGGTGACGATGGTCATACCACTATTGGGTCCTTCCCCAAGTAGTGATGATTATCACAGTTAGCATTTATTAGCCTAACTGTGAGAAATTAGTAATGTTCACAATACCCCAATTAGCCAGTGATTCAAGATAACCATGACTTAATCCCTATAATTATAACATTTGAAAATGGAGTATTGTAAAATACTTTTGATAAAAGAGAATGACTCACATTGCAGATTTATACGGGCAGAGTTTAGCCTACTGATTAGCCTTGAAACCTAATTTAAATAACAATGCACACGAACTAGGTCAGTAACTAATACAGCATTTACGATAACTCACGAGATTAAAACCCTCACGACGAATGACAAAGTGCAATACTTAAACATCCATCGAATTCACGACGAATGACAAAGTATAACCCTAATTTGAGCAGCACTTAAACATTCATCGGATAGTTTCAATCGATCGGACATTGAATCGTAGCAGCGATCGAGTTAATACCCGGTATCGTAGCAGCACCTCACTATTTTGAAAGTGAATTTCGAATTATAGCAGTCGAATTTCGTTTTTGAAAGTTTTCGTCGACACCAGTGAACTACCCATGGCCATTTCTATTTATAGCTGAAATTTGGGTCTCACGCGGCCCGCGTGAGCTTTGGCTCAATCCTTACGCGGCCCGCGTGGCCACCTATTCTACGTGTAGTTTTGCTGGGTCACGCGTAGGGTTGCCAGATGGATGCCACGTGGATCTGGAACGCTTATCCGGTCAACACCACATTGACTCGGCTCGCGTCAACTTAAGCTTGACCCTTACGCGGTCCGCCTGAAGACCATATTTCCTATTTTCTTGGTTTTTAATTTGGTTTAGGGTTTCAGGGGTCCGGGTTTTTGCTTACGGGTCAATTTGGGACATTTTTTAGAGTCCTTACATTCTCCCCACCTTATATAAAATCTCGTCCTCGAGATTTACTGAAATAAGTGAGGATACTTTCGCTTTATCTCTGATTCCAGCTCCCAAGTGTATTCGGGTCCTCTTTTTGAATCCCATTTGACTTTGACTAGCACTAGTCGCTTGTGTTTGAGAAAATTAATCTTTCTGTCTCCTATCTGAAGTGGTTTCTCCACAAATTTCAACTTTTCATTTACCTCTATATCTTGAAGAGGTACTACCAAGGATTCGTCAGATAGACATTTCTTGAGATTGGATGCATGAAATACATCATGTACTCCAGCTAGTTCCTCTGGTAGTTGTAAGCGATACGCGACTGGTCCTATAAGTTGGATCACTGGAAATGGTCCTACGTATCTTGGACTCAACTTTCCTTTCTTACCGAACCGAACTATTCCTTTCCAAGGAGAAACTTTTAAGAGAACCTTGTCTCCGATTTGAAATTCTAACGGCTTACGCCTATTGTCTGCATAACTCTTCTGGCGATCTCGAGCCGTTTTGAGTCTTTCCTTGATTTGAGTAATCTTGTCGGTAGTTTCTTGTACTATTTCAGGACCTGATAATTGACTTTCTCCTATTTCTGCCCAACATACTGGAGTTCTACACTTACGTCCGTATAATGCTTCGAACGGGGCAGCTTCAATGCTTGAATGCTAACTATTGTTATAGGAGAATTCAATTAAAGGTAGGTGGTCATCCCAATTTCCACCAAAATCTATCACACATGCCCTAAGCATGTCTTCCAAGGTTTGGATTGTCCTTTCACTTTGTCCGTCCGTCTGAGGATGGTATGCAGTGCTTAATTTTAGTCGGGTTCCCATAGCTTCTTGGAAACTTATCCAGAAGTGGGAAGTGAAACGACTATCCCTATCCGATACAATAGAGAGTGGAACTCCATGTAAGGATACTACTTCATCTACATACAACTTGGCTAACCTTTCCATGCTAAAGGTTTCTTTCATAGGGAGAAAATGAGCTGATTTGGTTAATCGATCCACAATTACCCAAATCGCATCATTACCTTTTCTGGTTTTAGGTAACTTAGTAACAAAGTCCATTGTTATGAGCTCCCATTTCCATACAGGCATTTCTAATTGTTGTAGTAGACCTGAAGGTTTCTGGTGTTCTGCCTTAACTTGCGAACAAGTAAGACATTTAGAAACATATCTAGCTATGTCCTTTTTCATTCCTATCCACCAGAAATTATTTCTTAAATCTTGGTACATCTTATTGTTACCAGGATGCATGGTATACCTAGATTTATGGGCTTCCTCTAAAATCTTATTTCTTAAGTCTCCTTGCTTAGGTACCCAACTCCTTCTCTTATGGAATCTCCAAATTCCATCACTTCCTTGCTCTAATTCTTTTATTCGTCCCTTCATTCCTTCAGCATCATCCTTGATTGCTATTTCTTGAATGCTTTTCAGTTGTTCTATTAAATCTAACTGTAGATTTAATCTAAGAGCACGAACTCGTCGTAGTTTCTCATGATATTACGACTTAAAGCATCAGCAACTACGTTTGCTTTTCCTTCGTGATATTAAATATCACAGTCGTAGTCACTTAGGATTTCCATCCACCTTCTTTCTCTCATGTTTAATTCTCGTTGCCCAAATATGTATTTTAAACTCTTATGATCTGTATAGACAGTAAACTTACTTCCATACAAGTAATGTCTCCAAATCTTAAGGGCAAAACTTATGGCTCCTAACTCTAAGTCATGAGTTGTATAATTTTCCTCATGCTTTTTCAATTGCCTTGATGCATATGCAATTACCTTCTTGCGTTGCATAAGTACACATCCCAATCCTAGTTTTGAAGCATCAAAATATACTTCAAAATCTTCGGTTCCTTCCGGTAAAGCTAAGATTGGAGCATTCGTTAACTTATGCTTTAAATCTTAAAAGCTTCTTCTTGTTTAGGTCCCCATTCAAACTTAACTGCTTTACATGTTAGCTTAGTTAATGGTACCGCTATCTTGGAAAAATCCTTAATAAACCGTCTATAATATCCGGCTAACCCTATAAAACTTCTAATTTCCATTGCTGATTGTGGAACCTTCCATTTGGTGATTGCTTCTATCGTAGCAGGATCTACGTGAATACCTTCGTGATTCACCATGTGTCCTAAAAATTGCACTTCTTGCAACCAAAATTCACACTTCGAGAATTTGGCGTAAAGCTTCTCTTTTCTTAACAAAGTTAAGAGTGCATGCAGGTGCTGACAATACTCTTCCTGGATTTTGGAATAAATAAGTATATCGTCGATGAAGACAATTACAAATTTATCCAAGTACGGTTTACAGATTCTATTCATCATGTCCATAAACGCTGCGGGAGCATTTGTTAGTCCAAAAGGCATGACTGTAAACTCGTAATGACCATACCTAGTTCTGAAAGCAGTTTTAGGTATGTCTTCTTCTTGTACTTTCAATTGATGATATCCAGAGCGTAAATATATCTTAGAAAAGTATCTAGCTCCTTGCAATTGATCAAAGAGATCATCAATTCTAGGTAATGGGTATCGGTTCTTAATTGTAACTTTATTTAATTCCCTGTAATCGATACACATTCGCATCGAACCATCTTTCTTCTTTACAAACAACACTAGAGCTCCCCATGGGGATGAACTAGGTTGTATGAATCCTTTGCTTAGTAATTCATCTAATTGCTTTTTCAATTCTAGCATTTCGGTGGGTGCTAATCGATAAGGTGCCTTAGCTATTGGTGTAGTTCCAGGAATTAGATGAATTCTAAATTCTACTTCCCTATCAGGTGGTAATCCAGGTAGTTCTTCTGGGAATACCTCTGGGTATTCTGATACTACTGGAATTTCTTTGAGTTCCTTACCTTTTGCGTTAATGATAACTAAAATTATATACACCATTTCTTGTTTTCTTGAATAACTGGCCAATTTCATTACTGAAATGAATTTCATTGGCTTTCGTGGCTTATCTTCTGTAATCACCACTAATTCTCCTGTGGTGTATAAATTTCTACGGAATTCTTATCACAAAGAATTCGAGCATGATTGGCTACCAACCAATCCATTCCTAATACCACATCGAATTCGGATAACTTCATAGGTAACAGGTTTGCAGAAAATTTATGACCTAAGAGTTCTATCTTTTCTTCTCGCAAAACCTTATCTATGTTAACAGAATTCCCATCTGCCGTTTCTACCGTAAAAATCTGCCTAAGGTTGGTTAAGGGTAGATTAAGAGCTTGGCAGAATTAAGTATTTATAAAACTTTGGTTTGCACCCGAGTCAAATAATACTTTTGCATAAACGTCGTGAACTAGGAACGTACCAGCTATCACATCAGGTATTAGTTCTGCTTCCTGAGTAGTCAACTGGAAGGCTCTTGCATTTTTCTTGGTAGCTCCTTTTGCAGGTTTGGCTTTGTTATCAGCTAGTTTGCCCAGTTTTGGGCAGTCTGGCCTAAAGTGTCCAGCTTCTCCACAGTTGTAGCAGACTGTTTCTTTCTTCTTCCTGCAATCTTCTTCTTGATGCCCCGGGATTTTGCAGAAATTGCAATACCCTTTGCATCTTCCAAAATGCTTCCTTTTACAGGCATTGCAAAATGGAACAGTGGAAGATTGCCTGGTTCCCTTTCTCTTGAAATTGCTACGATTACCCACACGGAATCCTTGGGTAATCTTTTAGGCCACTTCCTTTTTCCGGGTTTCTTCTCTTGTGCGTACCAGTCCGTCAGTTAGGGTGTTGGCTAATTCCACAGCATCGTCAATAGTGTGTGGTCTCGCAGCTTTAACGATATCTCGGATTTCGCCAATCAATCCCCAGATATAGCGGGAAATAAGTACTGGCTCTGGCGAAGCCAGGGTTGGTACTACTCTCGCATATTCGAAGAATGTCGAAGTATACCCTCGACAGTCTACATCTACCATTCGGTGGTTCAAGAACTTATTCGCCATTTGTTCTTTTTCGTACTCGGGACAGAATTTTCGTTCTACTAGCTGTTTAAATTCTTCCCAACTCATGGCATAGGCCATATTTCTTCCTTTGGCTTGAAGTACCGTATTCCACCATTCTAGCGCCCCTTCATTAAAAAGATGCGACGCGTACATGACCTTGTCTTCCTCGCCACATTTACTTATCATAATTACTGCTTCGGTTTTCTCTAACCAACGCAGCGCCGCAGTTGCCCCTTCATTACCTGCAAACTCAGCTGGTTTACAGGCAAGAAATTCCTTGTAAGTGCAACCAGGTGTTGCAACTTTTATTTTCTTAAGGAGCGGAGCTTGCATTCCATCATTGTTGTTATTAGTATGGTTGCCGCCTCCATTTACACTATTACTGAAATTGTCACCGTGTGTGCGTTTGCTAGGAATAATTTGTTGAGGTTCAACTGGATTTTGAGCAGCAGCAAGTATTGCTGGAATAGCATTGGCTATCCCCTGAGCAACGATATTCTCGATATCTTGCCTATTCAGAAATTGATCTTCATTGTTATGCTCAGATTGATTAACTTCATTATCGGGTTCATTACCAGTGTGTGCCATCTGGTAATTAAATTATATAAATAATTAGTATAAGGTAATTAATAACCAAACATAACAAAATAATTACACATAAACAAATATAGACAAAATTGTCGATCTTTCGACTTTTGATATTTTATATATATATATTAGGCATTCGTACAAACTGGTTATTTTACAAAGTTTTATTTTTAAGTTATTTTACATACTTATATTTTTATTATATTATTATTAAACAATCACAGTTTCACAACCACTCTATCTCCTGTCAGCTGGCATCTCAGAAGCGATGTTCCCTCTCATCGTATTTCCAGGAGATTTGTTCTCCCACCTCCCGGATTCTATTCCCTGCATCTATCAACTCCTCGCCAAAATGACGGAGTTCAGCTAAGTTTTCGTTACTCATTTGAGGGTTTGGTGCAGGTTCTGGGTCGAACTGAGGGAAAAAGGTATAAGGATTATTTAGGAGGTTTTGAAACTGCCAGTCGTTGGTCCACCATTCGTCCATTTCTCTTAGAGGTTGAGTATGGATCAGAGGTTCTGGGATGGCCGGTTCCAAGTTTACTGGAAGTTGGGTTTCAGCAGGATAAGGGAAGAGGTTTTCATTGATAAGCCTAAGGATATCACAATTTTCCAGTATGCGATCTAATTCCTCCTGTAGTGGCAATTCCTCGGCTTGCTTAGAACTTTCCCCAATTTCCATTTCTGCTTTCCTAGAACTTTCCTCAATCTCGATCCCTTTTCCTTTATCCATGGGATTTTCTATTTTGGGAACTTTCCTAGTTGCTGGTTTTCTTCTGCGCACACGCCTCCAACCCACAAATCTTCTTCTTTTATTTGGCTTTGATTTCTCCGGAGGTGGAGCTTGGAATTCCATGGGTTCCTCAACATCGGCCAAGTAACCAGTAAAGTCTCTGGAAACTTCTATTTTAACAGGATAGAGATTGAGATTCTGAAGGGCTTCAGATAACTCATTCATGCTGTTTAGCATATATGCAAAATGCACACAAAATGCTAAGTTAAATTTTCACAGATGAATATTTAATATAATTATTCAAGTATTATTGCACATGTCTAATACAAAGTACTACTAAAATTTAAAATATACTAGTGGTTATTTATTATATTAAAGTTTCTAGCTTATGGATAATATGGGTGCTAATACTGGGTCGAGGTGTTGGCAGTTTAAAGGTTAACATTTACTGCTACGGTAGCTAACATGTAGAGATTTGCCCATTGTTCATCTAACTCATCTTCCCATGGTGGGTTTTCACCTGTTCCCTGAGTCTCTTTAATTATCACTTCTTTTGTTTGAAACTTCCTCATTTTCTCTTGACTTTTTCTAATAATCAAACTTCTTTTATTTGGGGTAAGTGGTTTCTCATATTGTGCTTTACGAACAAATATTCCCTCCTCAGTATTTGCTGAGTATCTTGAGGAATTTGATTGTGATGAAGTTCCCTTATCTTTCGGTAAACTATCTAATTTAAGATAGATATCTGACATTCTTTGCTTACCCATACTGTAACTAACAAGTAGTCAGTTAATAAAACACATATTCATAAGAAGAAAATCAGGAAAATTAAGTATTTTAAATACTTAATAGGCTTAAATCAGTGGCTATGATACCGCCTTTTCCTATCACGGCCCCAGCCCCGGTTTTACCCGGTCAGGAGCCGCGAGACAGGAACCCGCGGTATTAAATGATGCGACAGCGGAAATTTATCAGGATCTCTTTTAAAACTTAAAATGCCCGATTATTTTATTTCATAATGCGGGATAAACCCCGTAATTTACAATAGAGGAATTTCATAAGTAAATTCCCTAATTTTTTTAAAACATGCTTATTCATTTTAACTGAGCCACCTCTTCAAGCTTGTTAGTGCTCCGTAGCACGTTTTCCTTGATTTACAGCAGGTCTCCTGAAACATGTTTTAAAATATTTTTTCAGCGGGGAAATACTGGTGAATCATTCATTTTGCACAAAATGACACATAGTTATAAATTACAGCATAAGAGCGGTTACAATGGCTTCTATCTTATTTTTATTTGGCGCCGTGTCACCTGGTGACGATGGTCATACCACTATTGGGTCCTTCCCCAAGTAGTGATGATTATCACAGTTAGGATTTATTAGCCTAACTGTGAGAAATTAGTAATGTGCACGATACCCCAATTAGCCAGTGATTCAAGATAACCATGACTTAATCCCTGTAATTATAACATTTGAAAATGGAGTGTTGTAAAATACTTTTGATAAAAGAGAATGACTCACATTGCAGATTTATACGGGCAGAGTTTAGCCTACTGATTAGCCTTGTAACCTAATTTAAATAACAATGCACACGAACTAGGTCAGTAACTAATACAGCATTTACGATAACTCACGAGATTAAAACCCTCACGACGAATGATAAAGTGCAATACTTAAACATCCATCGAATTCACGACGAATGACAAAGTATAACCCTAATTTGAAAGTGAATTTCGAATTATAGCAGTAGAATTTTGTTTTTGAAAGTTTTCGTCGACACCAGTGAACTGCCCCTGGCCATTTCTATTTATAGCTGAAATTTGGGTCTCATGCGGCCCGCGTGAGCTTTGGCTCAATCCTTACGCGGCCCGCGTGGCCACCTATTCTACGTGTAGGTTTGCTGGGTCACGCGTAGGGTTGCCAGATGGATGCCACGTGGATCTGGAACGCTTATCCGGTCAACACCACATTGACGCGGCCCGCGACAACTTAAGCTTGACCCTTACGCGGCCCACCTGAAGACCAGATTTCTTGTTTTCTTGGTTTTTAATTTGGTTTAGGGTTTCAGGGGTCCGGGTTTTTGCTTACGGGTCAATTTGGGACATTTTTTAGAGTCCTTACAGTTGAATGGGTCAAATAATTGTGAATGCATATCGGATAACGGATGTGCAAAACATAAGGTTAGTAACCCGGGTAATGGGAATAATCATAGAAATGACATTTGTGCGAAAAAGATGTGTTTACATATGCTCGTTTGCTTAAATATGCAAACGGGTCAAATAACCTCAAAAATAAATCCTAAGCCGAAAGCTTAAAGGATAAGAAATTATAAATCCGGATGGCGGATTTTGAGTCTAAATTGTGGGGAATTAAATTACGATCACGTAGGAACAAATTTGAGTCCAAACGGATAAATGAATAAAAAGATATGAATGTTTTCATGCTAAAGGGCAAAACAGGAAAAAAGGGGACCAACAGACTTCAGCCGTAACCTACGGCCGTCTGCCGTAGGCTACAGTGGTCAAGAAACGTTACAGCAGATCACAACTGTAGGGCTTTACTACCTAGTTCAAGAATGTGCATCGTAAGCTACGGTGCTCACACCGTAGCTTAAGGCGGGAAATCTTCAAAATTTTATTTTTGTTCTTTTGAGTTATTTGTGTTATCAAATCACATTTTAACATTATATATCTAACATTTAAGATTGTTAAATGTTACTTAGGTCATCACTATGACGGAACAGATGGGATCAAGCTATACAAGAACCGAACACTATTAAAGATCAAGCTTTCGTGTTTGTTTAGTCGTTTTTGCTTAACTAAACATTGTAAACAAGTAGAAATGTTTGTTTTGAATACGTTAAAAGTTTTAAATAACTTCTAATTATGTTTAACATTTATGGTATTAGCATTATTAATTTATATAATGCAAACTTTTATAAAATATTTTATGTATTTTATGTATGAGTCTTACATCCCCCTTCATGTGAGAACTTCCAAGTTTCAGCATCACCAGAGAGATTTATCTTCTCCTACTCTCACTACCATTTTAGCAACACGAACACGCATATCACACTCTCACTATCATTCTAGCAACACCAACACGTATATCACACTCCCACTATCATTCTAGCAACACCCACACACATACCACACACCATTAGACTGTGGGGTATGGGGCTTGGGTTGGGGGAAAACGCCCAAGCCACCACCCCTTGGGGCTTGGGTTTGAAGCCGGGCGTGGGGCTGGCTTGGGTTTGATGTGGCGGCCTCCTATTCGCCTTGGGTTTTAAATTATATATATATGTAAAGAGTACTGTACAAATGCCCTTATCGTACATTACGTACGCACCAATCTCAGCCGTCGGATCTTTTATCGCGCATTGAAATCGCATGTTGGTTTTTTTGTAACAATTTCGCATGTGATAATTTTTTTATGAAATCGCATGTTGTTTTTTTGTAACAATTTCGCATGTGATAATTTTGATGAAATAACATGTTGTTTTTTTGTAACAATTTCGCATGTGGTAATTTTGATGAAATCGCATGTTAAAAAAACAACATGCGAAATTGTTATAAAAAAACAACATGCGATTTCAATGCCGGAAGATGATCTGACGGCTGAGATTGTAGCGTACGTAATGTACGATAAGCGCATTTGTATGATAACCGGCCTCTATATATATAGGAATAAGTTAAAATGAGAACCACCTCGAGTTGTAAGAACCCGCGAGAACCACCCCCGCGGGGGGCGTTGACCACGATTTTTTTTTTTACAACTAGATGTGTATATTTTAACAACCTACGTAAAGTTTGGGTTTAAACGGCGCGCCCGAGAGGGTAGTTTTTTACGCCCAAAGTTTGGTTAAAAAAAATAAAAATTAAAACAAAATAAAAAAACCCAAACTTTGGGCGTAAAAAACTACCCCCTCGGGCGCGCCGTTTAAACCCAAACTTTACGTAGGTTGTTAAAATATACACATCTAGTTGTAAAAAAAAATCGTGGTCAACGCCCCCCCGCGGGGGTGGTTCTCGCGGGTTCTTACAACTCGAGGTGGTTCTCATTTTAACCTTCCCCTATATATATATATATATTTTAACCTTCCCCTATATATGTATATATATAATAACCTGCCAACCCACGCGGTGCACCCACGCCCCGCCATACCCTACGGACACGTCACTAGACGGTGGGAGGGCTCAAACTCCACGTGTCAACTTATGCCTTCAACCCAAGCCCCACTATACCCACGCTCTTAGACATGTTAGGTCTAAATCATCGACCTTTTGTATTGATTAAAAACACCTTTGTCAAAATTAAAATTTTGCCCTCTCTTGTCAACCACTTTGGAGAAATAAAAGTTGCCAATATATCTTTATGAGCTTTTAAAAATATTGTGGGCCTTGCACCTCCTAACCAAGAGCAATATATATTATATATATAGAAAACAAGATCCGTGAATAATGCCCCTGCCCTGCCCCTTATCCTCTTATCAAGTTGTTGTATTATACTAGTAGATGCCCCGCCCGCGTTGCGGGGCGAGTACCGAATAATTCTCAACCAATTAAAAAAAGACTACTATAATTTTCCTAGGAAAAAAAAACAAAAAACGATGATAAGACCGTAGTAAACCAATTAAAACAAAAAACCTTTATAGTTTTGGTAAAAAAAAACTAAAACGATGGGAAAAGCGTAATTTTTAACTGAGTGCCAAATCATAAATTTAATTCGGGGATAAATTGTAAACTAAATGGACCAACGGGGAGTGCCAGGAAGTTGCCGGAACGACTGTAATTTTACACTGGGGGCAAAATTGTAAAGTCACCAGGAAAACAAACAAAAGCGATTAGGAAAATGTAAAGTTAAGTTGAGGGTAAAATCGTAACTTGGCTGTGAGAAAAAAAAACTAATGGCAAAACTATAAATTTATACGGGGCAAAATCGTAATTTTGAACCGAGGACAAAATAAAAATTTTTAGCTGGGAGTAAAAGGGAATTTTTTTTCTAAGTGGGGGTAAGAACATAATTTTGAACTGATGGCAAAATCGTCATTTTAAGGGGAAAAAACTAATGGCAAAAGTGTAAAATTAAACGGGGCAAAATCGTAATTTTTAACCGATTGCGAAATCGAAATTTTTAGCTAAGAGTAAAAACGCAAATTTATTTTTTAGTGGGGGCAAAAACATAATTTTATACTGATGGCAAAGTCGTAATTTTAAGACGGGACAAAATCGTAAATTTTGGTTGGCCAATAAGGGAGTGCCAAGCAGGTGTCTGGCACTGTTGAGCCTGCCGCCCATTTCACCCAATTAGGTGGCGGACCTATTACCTGCTGACCTCATCATCTTGTGCCTGGCACTGTTGTGCCTGGCACCCATTTCACCCAATTGGGTGGCGGACCTATTACCTGCTGACCTCATCATCTTGAAATTGTATGGGTTGATAATTTGTAAAAATCAATACTACTTTAATTGTTTATATATATATATATATATATATATATATCACTATATATAGGGGTAAGATCAAATAAAAAGTTAATTTTCCCTAAGTAGGATGAGAAGAAATCTTAACCATTTATTTTTCAAATCAATGGTTAAAATAAAAGGGTAGGAAAAAGGAGGAGTGCAAGGGTATCTTGGGAAAATCCTATTTATGAACTTTCTCTCTTCACATGCAAGGCACATGCATATTTCACCTTCATTTTTTAAACGTTCTAACTTTTTTATACGACATTATTTTTTCATAAAAATTTCACCGTAAAATCGAGCGTCTTTTTATCTTTAATTTGAGTACCATATTGCTATATAAAATATGAAAACTAAAAAAACTCAATTAAATGTGTTGTATTTCTATGTTATATAACATTTTATTGTGTTGAATTTTTGTACTATATTTATGTGTTAATTTTTTTGTGCTGAATTTTTTTGTCTTAAATTTTTTTTCCTCAATTTTTTTGTGCTGGATTTTTTTGTACTACATTTTTTTGCCGAATTTTTTCGTGCTATATTTTTTTGTACTAGATTTTTTTGTGCTATATTTTTTTGTACTACATTTTTTGTGTTATATTTTTTGTACTAGATTTTTTGTGCTAGATTTTTTTGTACTAGTTTTTTTGTGCTAGTTTTTTTGTACTTGATTTTTTTGTTGTATTTTTAAAAAACAAAAGGGGTGCCACATGTCATTTTCACTCTTATTTATAAGGATCAAAATGCCCTTCATTCCTACTTATTAGGAGTGCCACATGTCATCATCACAATCCTTCTTAGGCTACTTAGGCAAAATCCACTTTTTAGTGGATTCTTCCCCTATATATAGTATAGTTATTATTATTATTGTATGTATACATTTATAACATTCTTTATTTGCAATCACAGATAATAGAGAAAGTTTATTAGGCTAAGATATTTATTTATTCATTTTACGCTCTAAATTTTGTCACCGAGAGGTGGATCTTCGTGTGTGTCTGACCGTGTCTAAAATAGTATCATAAGCTACAAAAAAGAAAATAACCATATATATGGTAGGTTTCTTTGTACAGTACCCAGGTATAAACTAGAAAGTTACGTCTTTTTCTCCGTTTTGAGATATTAATCATAGAAGGTTTAGAACTTTATATGGTCCATTTTTGTGTTTTAGAAGCCTAATGTGGCTTAGTTAGGAATTTAATTCCGTTATAGACATGTAATGTTGAATTCGTTAGCTAGAACTATTAAGTAGACATGTGTAGACCGAGACTAGACGAATGGGTCAACTGATCCTAATTTTTTTTTTTTTTTTTTTTGAGATTTATTTGGACTCTATAGTGTCGAAATTTTGATTAACCCAATTTTTTTTCGAACGTTAACACTAATGAAATTTGTGACACCTTAACTAAAAAAAGTGTACAAACTTGTAGTCCACTAAAATTATATTGTCGGGTTGTTGGAAATCGGAGCACTGAAAAAAAGTGATATGTATAAAAAAATCATGAATCCATAAATGTTTGCAATTCAAACTAACTAGGTTTTTTACCCGCCGCGCGTTGCGGCGGCGTAAAACCACGGCTTAGAAACATGAGTAAACCTGAAAACGTGAAAAATAACTAGGCGAATGCACATGGATGGATAAGGTCCACACCTGGCTAATAAACTAACATATCATAGCATTAGTCACATTGCCTACTACATATCAAATATGTACAAAACAGTTTAGAGTTGTCTACAACTTAGCATACTAACACCTAGTGTGTTATGTGGATAAGTTGTACAAAAGTTGTGTATCTATGTAAGCTTCATTAAGGCAATGGCTTGGTTAGGCTTCTGGCTGCCTAGTGTTGGATCTGAGTTTGTTTCTGATTGTATTTTCGTTTGGAATTAAGATGGAAATGAAAGAGTTGTGCAGCGGAATTAAGATGAAAACAAACTTTGCATACAATCAAACGAGAGAAATACTTTAATCAAACATCTTTACACAGAGAATCGAAAGATTGAATTTGTTTCAACAACGATTACAATGATTGATGAATGAATGCAAACTCCCCCTCAGCCAGAGCTCATTAGTTTGTTCGTGCAAAGAAGACAATGTTGTGAAAGAGCTAATAGAACAGTACAAAGTACTGAACTATTTATAGGCACTTGCAAACCACTGAGCATCTTAGCTGACGTCACCATGAAAGTGACATCTAACCTCCTAACAAACTCTAACCTCTGATCTATACAAACACTGATGTACTAACTACTGCTACTACATTTCTTTATATAAAAGACACTTAAACAGCTGCTGCATCCTTCCTTTGCTGTGAGCCCAGCAGTGCTTGTCCGGATCAGCAGTACTTGACTCAAGGCAGTAGATTGAGTCAGCAGAGCTTTGTTCTTCCATCAGTCTTTGACATTGGGCAGTAAATGCAAGGCAACAGTTGTAGGTCAGCACTTAGTAAGATCAGCAGATAGGAGGTCAGCAGATATGAAACCACTTTCAAGGGTAGAGATTTGTATGAACCAACTGTAATCGTCTGCTTATTCTGGATCCACTGCTCTGATCCAGTTTTGGCTTTAATTATCTGTTCCTCTGATAGGGTTCAATCCCAACAATCTCCCCCTGGAACAGATAATGCCAAAACTCTTCATTATTTGTGGAAGACTTTATTGCCTCATCAACATTTCCCTTATCTGACCTTTAAATTGTAATTCGAAGTCTAGGGCATCTGTATCTTCATCATCCCTGCTAAGTGGAAGATCAAGCAGATCCTGCAAATCTTCAAGACTCAGGCCAAGAGCTTGTTCCCTTGATATTTTCTCCACTTCTCCACCAGACCTGAGCAAAGTCAATACGCAGGTCTGTTTGTCAGTTTCCCACTTTTGTATTTTTGAGCCTGGTGGGTTTCTTGGGAGATGTTTATTAGCAGAAGTATTTGGTGAGGCTGGCCTGTTCATGACTGACTGAGCAGCACTTGCAGATTGTTCCAATTCAAGATCTTCTTTTATCATTACTTTCGTGCCTGCTTTTACAATGGCATCTCCGGCTAAAAGATCTTGAATTGTTTCCATACTAAACTGGTTTTTGCTCCTTCTTTTGTAGATGGCAGCACCAGCTGGAGCAGTGGTTCTTTTGACTTGCAGCTTTGGTGGTCTTTTTGAGACCTCTGCTTTAGAATAGTCAGGCTTTTGTGGAACTCTTGGATCTTTCTTTCTAAGTTCCTCTAATCTTTTATAGGTTGCCCTGACTCTATCTTCTCCCCACTTTGTCACAGAGTTCTTTGACCCATAATCAGCTGCAATCAGCTCCTCTTTCATTCTCCTCAACTCTAACATCTTCTCGGCTTCAAATTGTTTGAATTTTTCAGGAGGAGTCTGCTTGACCTTATTTTTGATCATGTCTTGAATCCTGGCTGCTTCTTTTTCAAGCTCAGGAATGGTCCAGTTCTTGTACATGTGTTTCTCCCCCTTGTATTTCTTGTAGGTCATGATATTCTCAATGTAGTCTTTCCTCAAGGACTCATCTGCCCTTTCTGAAATTTGTTGACATACATTTTTAGCAAAACGCTCCATAGCATTGACCTGTGAGAGTAAGAGCTGATAGTTTTGTTGAAATTCTCTATCAGATTTCCCTTTTCTGTTTTTGATTGCAATATCCTCTACTTGTTTGGCCCTGAGTTTCAAGTATTCGTCAATATTGTTAGGCCTGGGATAATTTGCAATTGATGGTAAACTCCTTTTGGCTGGGTTATCTTCATAATAAAAAGATTTGATTTCTTCTCTGACTGCAATGAGTTCCAGAGGAAATGAGACACCAGCAGGAGGTAATGGCTTTAAAATTTGAGCTGAAGAGAGAGGTATGGGTTTTGGAATAGTGACAAGTGACAGGGATTTTGAAGATGTTGGTGATGGAGATGTGTCATCATCTTTTAAAATTAGCCTTCTCCTTTTTGGTTTAGGAGAGACTGATGATGTCTGAGATGGAACAGTGGTAGTAGATTGAGTGGCAGTGGTTTGTGTCTGGCTAACAGTTGTTGAAACAACTGGTGCTTCAACCACTGTTGTCATTACAACAGATGTTATAACATCTGTTGTCTTCTGCTTTTTGTCAGCAGGTGGAAGTGGTGGTGAGATTGCTTTTGGTGGTGACAGTGGTGATGGTAATGTAGTAATTTTGGTGTGTGTTGAAGTAGTGTGTGTTGAAGTGGGAACAGATGTTGAAACCACTGAAGTACCAGCAGTAGTTGATACAGCAGGAGTTACAACAGCTGTTTGAGTGGAGGTTTTATGCTGATGGCTTTTGGATGGTGGTTTTGGAGGCTTTGGAAATCTGGATGGGATGGACTTAGGTTTTCTTTTTGTCTTCAGATTTTTAGAATCTTTAGAACCAGAACAACCCTGCTCATACAGCTCCATGAAAGCTCTTTTCTCCTCATTCCACCTTGAAACATCCTTTGCCATTCTATCTCTTTTTACACTTGCTACTCCTTCATCAAGTGCTTCTTGAGTAGCATCAACCTTCTTACTACCATATGGCATAGGAATTTTTCTGGTCATAGCATCCTTTTCAGGTTCAATGTATAGACCATCATCTATTCCTTTCTTCTTCCTCTCCTGAATTTTCTCCCCCTTTTTGGCATTATCGTCTGGGAGTTGATCAATGAAAAGTACTGTTGGAGGAGCAGTGCCAGTGATTTGAAGGATCTGAGTTTTGAGAGCCTTTAAATCAGCCTGAGTGTTTTTGAACCTTGACTCCATTGCATTTCTCAGCTGTTGAACATGTTTCTCATGTTGCTGATCTGCTAATTGTGCTTGTTGATGGAGAAAAGGTTGAAACAAATTCCAGAGCTCATTTGTAGTAGATGCCCTTTGTGGAGCAGGTGCTTGAGTTGAAACAGCAGTTGATTGTACCTTTTGTACTTGTAACACCTGTTGTAGCATATCTTTGAGTTCTGCAACAGAGTTATCAAGTTTTTCAATACGATCCGTCAATTTCTGGTACTTTAAATCATCACCCAAGTTAATGGGATCATCTGATTTCCCACTAGCAGTGGTTTTATCAGTAGTTGATGTAGGAAATATACTCCAAACATTAACCATTGATGCCCCTTTGTCTTGGTACTGGGGTCTTCTTCCTTCAACACTTGACAACCTTTTGATGTTTCCAGTGGGATAAATAAATCCACTGGTGGTTGGCAGAGGTGCTATATAAGGAATTGCCTCCAAGGAAGTCTTATTAATGTAACCACTGTCCAAATGTAACCCAGTGGGTGTAACAATTGTAGTGGCTACTTCACTTGGATTACCACCAAGAGTTACTTGTAACTCAAGGGGTCTAACCTCCTCAGGTTGTGTTGGTGGGTTAGCAAGGATTGATACAGCAGACCCAGTCAATGGTTGAGGCATATTCTCATTGATAGGTGATTGAGAAGGACTGGTTAATGTCTGGTTCAAATCAATTGCATCCAACAGCAGTTTAGTTGGTGGGGGAATTGTGGATGTGAAGGGTGGTGTAGAAAGTGGAGTTGCCCCGGGTATTGAGCTGTGGATGATAGAAACGAGTGTTTCCAGAGCATCATGATGTGGAGACCCTATTTGTACAACCTGTTCTTTTTGTGAAGAAGCAGGAGGAGTTGTGGTTATGGGTTGAGATATTTGTACCAACTGCTGTGAGGAAGTAGCAGCAGTGGTTTCTTGTGACATTTGTGTTGTCACAGGCAGGAGCTCTGGTATCTCATCCTCCAGAGTTGCCTTTTTGATGGGTTATGTGGGTTTTTGAGTTTTTCTTTTTGGCTTTTTTGGAGATTTTAGGTGTGGGTTTCAAAGCAGTTGTGCTGCTGCTTTGATCACCTTGAGCAGTGGGCTCAGCAGCAGATGCCTGAGGAGCAGTTGTAACTGCTAAAATCTGCTCAAGCACCTCTGCTTGTGTTTTGCAAGGTGCTAATATTCTTGAAAAAGTTTCAGTTGTTAAACTGTTTATTTGAGTGGAATCACCTTGGTTTATTACAGCTAAATCATCCTTACTGAATTTCTTTGCAAAATAGTAACTTAAAAACCTTGGAAACAGTAAGAATGATTTTGTTTCAACATTATTAACCAAATCTTTAAAAATTTCCCGAGAATAGTTAAAATTTTCTCCTTGAAGAAGTGCATATCCTAGATTTTGAATCTTTAAAGGGATTTCATTGAAAGAAGTGGTTTTGTTTGAAACACATAGTAGGAGGGTATGAAATAAAAATCTGGTTGCAGAAGGAAAATAACCTTTTTCTAAGGTAATTTTCTTCATCATTGTGGCTTCATACCCTCTCTCAATGAAGTCAGTTTGCAACTCGTTTTTAGTGAAAGAAATTTTACCTTCTTGATCATCGAGTTGAAAGACCTCTGAAATGGATTGTGGTGTGATTTGGACAGCTTTACCCTTTATAGTAGAGTTTATGGTGGTTGCAGTGTCTCCTTGTTTTTCAAGGGTTGCATTCTTCCAGAACTCCCTTTGGGTTGCCAAATAGATTGGTGCATCGGCGGTGAACAAAGTTTTGTACTTTGATTTTGCCATGATATCAATGATGGAATCGAAAACATTTGTGGTTCCTGGTTTTGTGAGAAGACCCAGGAGATTGTGAGATGGTTTATGGGGAATTTCAGTGGAGATTGCCTTTTGAGAGGCTGTTTTCGAAGATGACTTGGAGGAGGGTTTTGAAGATGACTTCGATTTTGTCATTTTGATGATGAATGATCGAAGAAATTTGTGAGAGATGAGAAGAAAAACTGCTTTGAGAAGAGAATTTTTAAGAATTCAATTCGACAGTAAAACCCTGTTTTGGTGGTGAGTGGGGGATTTTATAGGGAAGAAAGTGAATGCTGAGGTGGCAGCCGTTACAAAAGGTCTGACCAATATGTACTGTCCACGTGACAACCCCTGGTGAAAGTGAAGGACAATACTTTTATGAAAGTGACTAATGAAGGCAGTGGTATGAAAGCAGTGGATGATTTTCACTATCAGTGGATAGCATATCAGAGGATAATACACTGCTTTTGAACAACAGAGTTTATCAAAGGAATGAGAGATCAGGGGTTGAACTTTCAGCAGTGGACAGACTTTTTGAAGTAGAGCAGACTTTTGAACAATCAGTGGTTAATGGCAGACTTTTAAGGATTTTAATGAAAAATATCACTTTTAGCTATTTTTAAGGATGGAGTTTTGATTTTCTGAAAACATTTTGTTGCTTTTATTCATAGAAAAACAAGATGTTGCTTGTTATTCCATGTTCAGCATCCCAATTCTAGAGACCAAGCTTTCAAAAGTGGCTGTATCAAGTGCTTTTGTTAGCACATCTGCCAGCTGATCTTTAGTTGGGACATGATACAGAGAAATCAAACCTTTTTCATAGCAATCCCTCACAAAGTGATGTCTGATGTCGATGTGTTTGGTAGTTGAATGGGAAACTAGATTTTTGATGATATTTTCTGCTGCCTGGCTATCCAACATGAGTGGTGTCTTTAAGGCAGTGATACCAAAATCCAGTAACTGATTTTGAAGCCACAGGAGTTGGGCTGTACAGCTTGCAGCAGCAATGTATTCAGCTTCAGCAGTGGATGTTGAAACAACTGCTTGCTTTTTGCTTTGCCAAGAAACTAAGCAATCACCTAGAAACTGGCACCCTCCTGATGTGGACTTCCTTGTGGTGTGACATCCAGCAAAGTCACTGTCTGAGAAACCTGAAAGCTTGATGTTCCCATTAGCTGGATACCAGATACCAAGTGTGGGAGCACATTTTATGTATCTGAAGATCCTTTTTACAGCAATGAGATTTGATTTTCTGGGAGCTGATTGACTTCTTGCACAGACACATGTTGCAAACATGATGTCTGGTCTAGATGCAGTTAGGTACAATAAAGACCCAATCATGCTTCTATAAAGTGTTTGGTCAATCAGCTCATCCTTTTCATCAGACATGACCAGCTTATTTGTTGCCATGGGTGTGCTGCATGGTTTACAATCATTCATATCAAATTTGGTTAAAAGTTCTTTAGCATATTTGCTTTGATGAATGAAAGTTCCATTTTGCAATTGCTGTACTTGGAGACCAAGAAAGCATTGCAGCTCACCCATTGCACTCATTTCAAACTCTGCTGTCATGAGTTCTTTAAACTCTTCACACATTGAGTTACATGTGCTTCCAAAAATAATGTCATCCACATAAATCTGGACAATCATTAAATCCTTCCCTCTCCATTTTAAAAACAATGTTTTATCAATGGTACCTCTTTTGAAACCATTTGAGAGTAGGAAGTTGGAAAGAGTTTCATACCAGGCCCTTGGTGCTTGTTTCAGGTCATACAAGGCTTTGTTTAGCCTGTAGACATGATCTGGATAAAATGGATCCTCAAAACCTGGAGGTTGACAAACATATACTTCTTCTTGAATTGTACCATAGAGGAAAGCACTTTTGATATCCATTTGAAACACCTTCATCTTGTGGTTGACAGCAAAGGCCAGGAACAGTCTAATTGCTTCTAATCTTGCAACAGGGGCAAATGTTTCATCATAATCAATCCCCTCTTCCTGTCTGTAACCTTGAACCACTAGCCTGGCTTTATTCTTGACAACAATACCCCTTTCATCAGTTTTGTTCTTAAAGACCCACTTTGTGCCAATGGGACTAACCTCTTCTGGCAGTGGTACAAGCTCCCATACTTGTTGTCTTTTAAACTGTTGGAGCTCCTCTTGCATGGCTGCTACCCAGCTGTTGTCTTTCAGTGCCTCTTGGTACTTGACTGGCTGATGGAGTGATAAAAAACCAGCAAAAAGACAAATGTTTTGGGTTTGGCTTCTTGTGAGCACCCCTTCATTTATGTTGCCAATAATTTGATCAGGTGGATGAGATCGCAAGAAGATTAAATCTCCTTGGTATGGTATGATGGCATTGGTTGGTGAAGGCTGCAAATGTGTATCATCTGAGCTAACCACTGCTGGGGACTTTGATGATCCAGCAGTGGCTTCAAAAGGTGGTGGAATAGGAGGTAATGAAGTGGACAACTGCTGACTTTTATCCACTGTTTGAGGACTTTTGTCAGCAGAGTTTGAGGATGTGGAAGCAGTGGTTGATGGGCTACTTTGGTCAACAACTGTTGAGGTAGCAGTGGTTAAGCTTTGACAACTGTTTTGAACAGCTGATGCTTTTCCCTTTGTGGCAGACCTTTGAGGGATGATGATTTCATACCCATAGTCTGGTGTTGTATCCTCTGATGGACCTGCACTGTTAGTCTTGACAGCAGTATTTTCAAAAGTAAATTTTTCAAGATCAAACAGATCTGCAGGGTTTGCTGGGATTTTTATTGATGAAAGTTCATTGAACTTAACATTCAAAGTCTCCTCCACTGCCTTGGTCCGTGTATTGAACACTTTGTAGGCCTTGGCAGTGGTTGAGTATCCCAGATGATAACCACAATCAATTTTGGCTGCAAATTTTGAAATGGAATCTTTTAAGTTCAAAATAAAGCATGGGCAGCCAAACACCTTGAAGTATGAAATTAGTGGTTTAATTTTATACAGAATTTCATAGGCAGTCTTTTTGTGCCTGGGGTTTATTAAAACTCTGTTCTGGACATAGCAAGCAGTGTTTACTGCCTCTGCCCAGAAAGTTAAAGGCAAACCTGAATCTGCAAGCATGGTTCTGGCAGCCTCAATCAGAGTTCTATTCTTCCTTTCCACTACCCCATTCTGCTCTGGTGTTCTAGGGATGTTGTACTGCCTTACAATCCCTTTCTTCACACAGAAGGCATCCAACTCCCTATTTTTGAGTTCTGTGCCATTGTCACTCCTGAAGCTTTTCACTGGAAGGTCAAATTGCTTTTCAACCTGTGTTACAAAGTCTTGCAAAATGCCTGCAGTCTCATCTTTTGAGTGTAAAAAGAAAGTCCATGTAAACCTAGAAAAGTCATCAACAATAACCAAACAATATCTTTTCTTTTTGAGGCTCATGACTTGAACTGGACCAAACAAATCCATGTGTAGCATTTGCAAACACTGGGTTGTTTTGGACTCTTCAATGGACTTGAAAGAACTTTTATGTTGTTTTCCTTTTAAACAGGAAATGCAATGTTCAGGACATGAAAACAATTTTTGTGGTAGGCCTCTCACCAAACCATTTTTTGAAATTTCTGTGATTGTCTTAAGATTTGTGTGCCCCAGCCTTCTGTGCCAAAGTTCTGTCTCTTTGTTAGAGACAGCTGAGAACAGACAGGCATCAGCTCTGGGACACTCTTTTGACATGTCAACAACATAAACATTGCCACTTCTTTGAGCAACAAGTTTAGTTTGACCAGTTTTGATTATTGCTTCAATCTTTTTGACCATTTCTGGTCCAACAATCCTACAACAGTCTTTTGTGAAGAATGACCCAAATCCCTTGTCACTCATTTGGGACACACTCAGAAGGTTGAATTTTAGATTGTCTATTAGATTGACATTTTCAAATTTTACATTCCCAGATTGTACTGTACCAGACCCCAGAACTTTCCCTTTACTATTATTCCCAAAGGATATATCACCCCCTCCATGGATTTTAAAGTCTTTGAGGAGGGCTTTACATCCTGTCATGTGCCTGGAGCCTCCACTATCTACATACCAAAGACTATCAAAGCATGCAGAAGCTCCCTGCACATGAAGTAAAAGGATTAGTTCATTAAGGTCTCCAAAGCCAACAAGGCTTTGGATGGGGTCTCAACAGTGTCTGGGATGGATGTAGAATGGTGGACAGTGGTTAGGTCAGGGGTTTGAACTGTTTTAGGATAGTGTTTCTCTAACAATTGTTGTGGGTCCTGACCAATCATCTGCTGGTAACCAAAAGGATGCCTGTTCACTTTGGGTTTAGAGGGCTTTTTGTAGGCCTCATAAACGTGTGGAATCCTTTGGTAAGACTGTTTTTCCTTGCCTTTTCTGAATTGATTAGCAGGGGGTGCATCAGTAACCTGAACATCTCTTTTGACAGATGTTTGGTTCAGCTGTTTTGTAACAGCTGTTTGAACTGGCACAAACAGTGGTTGTTTCTTGGTGAATTTGACAGATGATGATGATGGGCTCAAGGATGTTTTAGCAATGTACTCATTCTTTTTCACATCAAAGTTTTTGAGATACACACATGCTTGAGTTTTGTGATTTGTTTTACCACAGACAATGCAACCTTCAGCTGAAACAATGACACTTGTTCTGTTTAAATCATAAGCTTTTAAGTGGAAACAATCTTTTGTTAGATGATTCCTTTTCTCACAGAACTCACAAAACAAGTTATCAATTTTTTCTTTCTTCTTTCTCTTTTCAGACTCCTTTGCAGCAGAGGTTTTAACCACTGCTGGGATGTCCTTGAGAGGTATGACTTTAGCTTTTGGAGCCTTGACACCATCAGTTGATGTAAAGTCCATTGGCTTGAAATTCTCAAGAATGTCACACTCATCAGACCATTTTGGTTTAAACTGGTATTCTTCAAGCTCCTCAAAAGTAGAGGATCCCATTGGTCTGTCAAGTGTGATTTTGTTACCAAGTTTGTCAGTGATTTTCACTTCTTGGCCATTCTTGTTTGTGGGGATGAACTCAGTGGTTACATCAGTGGTTTGATCAGATTTTTCAAAAGCAGTGTTTTCATCATCATGTTTTCTATAGCCAACCCCAAATTTCACATTGCTTTTTCTCTGTTTTTCAAGCATAACCTCATATCCTCTGCAGGATTCCACCCATCTTTCACAAGTAATCTGGGTGGATTCCAACTCCTTTTTGCAAACTTGGTATTTTTCTACCATAGTTTGAAGTTGGGTTTTGGTTATGCTTTGCTCTTCTTTTAGACAGCTGATCTCTTTTTCCTTTTCAGTCAATTTGTTTTTAAGTTCTTTTAAAGACTTTTCAAATTTAACCTCATCAGTCAAGATTTTATCCCGAAGGTTTTCATTCACCTCTTTAATGTTAGCAAAAGCAATTATGCAATTGTCAGAACACAGTTTTTCAAGAACTTGAGGAGATACCTTGGCAGCTGCCATCATTGCACAATCACATTGATGATCTTCTTCATCATTAGCTTTCACCTTCTTTTCACCAGCCTTTTCTTCTTTCTATTCTTCTTTGTCCTCTACGGACCATGGATATATCATTGGTTCAATCAGGGTACCTGAACTTTCTCCCAACAGTAGTTCACCAGCCACAGCAGTAACCACTGCTTCAGTCACCTCTTCCACTGTTTCAAAGCTCTGTTGTTCCTCCTCAGTTTCAACCCCCTCCTGTATTGACTCTAATGCCATTAAACAAAACTCATCATGAGAAGAATCATTAGAAGCATAGAGTGCAAAATTTTCATCACTAAGATCTTCAGGCATACTGCTCCAGTCAACAAACCCTTGAGTGAAAAAACTTTGTTGATCTGGTTGTGCTGCTGCTGGAGCAGTGGTTTGAGGTGCAACAGGTTGCACTTGTACCTATGGAGCAGGGGTTTGAACATATTGGATTTGTGGAACAGTAGTTTGGACATAGTGTACTGGCACAGGGGCAGCAGCATAGTGAGCAGTGTTCACTTGAGCTGCTGGGGTATACTGGGCATAGTGCACAGTGCTTTGGTTTTGAGGTCTAGGATTTGAGCTAGGATGAGTAATTATGGGACCAGTAGTTTGACTCCTACATTCCCTAGCGAAATGTCCCAACCTATTACACTTGTAGCACTTGATTTTCGATTTATCCAACCCAACCCTTAGATTCCCATGCAACCCTGGGAATTTTCGCCCTGTTCTTTTGTAAAATTTGCTAGTTCTAACACTTAGCAAGGCCAGTTGGTGCAAGATGTCCATTTCCTCTAAGTCAGTGGGATCGAAATGTTGTAAATCATTGAGTTCAAAGCTTAGATTGTCTGACATCTGGTTTTCGTTTGCAGTGAATGCATAACTTGCAGAGTGAGGATCAGGGTTGTTGAAATTTGCACCAGCAGTTATGTCAATGAAGTGATCATAACCCTGATCCTTACCACTGCTCCCAGATTCTTCTTGACCCAGAAGAGCAGTATTACCGAAAGTGTAATCATCGGTAACTTTTCCTGACTCTTGTAACCTCCTTTTCTGGTTCAACTCCCTTTCGTAAGTCAGGAGTCGACCGTGGAGTTGGGTCAAGGTCAGATCCTTGAATTCAGGTGAGTTTCGAGTGACAAAAGCTATGGTGTCCCATTTTTCTGGCAGTGACCTGAGGAACCTGCTATTTTGAGTTGAATTTGTAAAAGTGGTGTTAACAAGCCTCAGTTCACTGATGAGACAACTGAAACGCTCAAATTGTTGCGGTAGTGATTCACCTTTAACGTAGCAAAATGTTTCATACTGTTGGTTCAGGATTTCCCTGTTGTTTTCTATGACTTCTTCAGTCCCCCCAAACTGTTCCTTAAGTGCGTCCCATAATTCTTTGGCACTGTTTGTAACACCCCAAAAATCCGAATGTTTATATTGTCGTATGTTCCTATAGGACATATCAGGAAATAAATAACTAGGCTATTTAACCTAGTTAAAAGGAGTAGCTAGAAATAATAAAGGAATGAATCCTTAGGGGGCAAACATGTTAAAATTGGAACTTGAATGGTTAATTAGGGTTAAAACACAAACACACACACATTCAGGTGTGTGTGTCGTATGGAGCAGGAAGGAGAAAAGGGGAAAAACCCCTAATTATCATAAATTTAGCAAATTCAAGCCCTAGATGTGATCTTGAGTCCATGCATGTCTCGATTCTGGATCATCTATGCATTCTTGAACACAAGGTAAGTAGAATTTTGGTGTTTGATGACTTTGAATGGGATGGGTTATGATGTAAATCGTGAATTGGTATGAAATTGAGTATGAGTAGGTGTTAATGTCATGATATAGAACCAAGATTATACATGGTTTGGGCTAATTTGATGATTAGAGGTGAAACCCATTTGTGTTGGTAAGGATGATGACTTGAATGATCATCCATGTTTAATTAATCATGATTGTTGATATATTATGATCGATAGGATGGATTCTTACTAGATGAATTGAAAGAATTGTGGTGTTGATATGTTTGATGTTTATGTGTTAATGATACTTGTTATTTAGTAAGAAGATTTGATGAAATATGAATGAACTTGGAAGATTATGCATAAACTAGTTGTACATGGTGCCTAGGAAGTAGTACGCACACCACGTGTTTGATAAAATGTCTAAATGACAAAAATATGTGAAGGTTATGTTAGGATGATGTCGAGTATGCTATATGCTAGTTTGAATCGACTAATGAAATGCATATGTGAGATATGAATTTGATATGATCGTTTATATGAATAATCATGTATGCTAATAAGGATGTAAATGTGATGACATGAAAGTATAGGAATCATGTCAAGATGGATGGGAGCGTGGAAGGCTAACGGGCCAAGAAGTCTCAAGTAAGTAAATGCAATTACGGACGCATAAGGTAAGTGAATCCCGGACTTACACTTTAGATGTAAAATGCATTGTAGTATAATGGTTATTGTGAATCATGTGAGAAATTATGAAACAATGGAGGTAATAAGTTAAGTTTACGGTAAATGAGTCGAAAGGGGTTAGAAATAGTTCTATTAAATATATGTAAGAAAGAAGCTTACACAATGGTATTATGCATAAGGATGAAATAAGTAGTTATACGCGTAGATATGGGTTAGTTGAAAGTAAGTAAGTGAGACTTGTTATGTGTATACATGGTTATGTTTGTATGAATGAAATCTAATGATGCTAACCGTTTTCCTATTTAGAATGAAATGGGAATGCAGGTATACTAGTGATGGAAGTTGAAGGTAGACACCGAATTTCAATGCGGGTGGTTCGAATGGATGGATGAATGGACTATCATAATGCGAAAGCATGATATGTTGACGTCTAATTATGAAATGTTTAGATTTTATATATTATGTCACCGGTTGCTAATGATGAGATTGAATGTGGCGATTGCAGGTTGTACAGGGTTATGGATGTTTCATCAATAAATGTACGCGGTTGAAGATCGAGTCAAGGCATGGATTGTACGTGGGTGTGTATGTGGTCACTTAATTTGATATATGTATGTTAGTTTTAATTAATTTATAAAAAGGAATTAATGTATTTAAGTGAAAGAAAGAATATCATGAAAGAAATTTTAGGTATGTATTTTTCCGCTGCGAATCTTAGGTTAAAACGTGTTAGGGCGTAACACTGTTACAGTGTAACAGTCCAGCATATATCTCATTAGGCAGCGCTGATGCTATGATGCTAAAAGCTTTAGCATCTAGTTCGATCTTTTGAAAGTCGGTTTCGGTATAATTTTCAACTGGTTTTGGAACGAACTTTTTAGCATCTTCAGCGCTTGGCACTGAAGGAACATGGGGACCATAAATGACAGACCTCCAACAACCTGTGCTTTGTTGAGCAAGGATGTGACCCATCCTTCTCTGCCAGATGTTGTACTCATTTCTTTTTAGCATAGGTGGTTTAAAAAGTGAACCGATGTTGTTTTTATCATCCTGAGATTGTGACGTCATTCTTGTTGTTTTACAGACACTGAGAAATCAACTTTAATGGTGATTAATCCTTGCTCTGTTTTTCAACGGATGAACAAACGATCAGTATCAACTGTTATGAGCTGAACTATTTACGTCAAAATGATTGTTAAATCAAATTTGACTGTCCAAGCTCTGATACCAATTGTTGGATCTGAGTTTGTTTCTGATTGTACTTTCGTTTGGAATTAAGATGGAAATGAAAGAGTTGTGCAGCGGAATTAAGATGAAAACAAACTTTGCATACAATCAAACGAGAGAAATACTTTAATCAAACATCTTTACACAGAGAATCGAAAGATTGAATTTGTTTCAACAACGATTACAATGATTGATGAATGAATGCAAACTCCCCCTCAGCCAGAGCTCAGTAGTTTGTTCGTGCAAAGAAGACAATGTTGTGAAAGAGCTAATAAAACAGTACAAAGTACTGAACTATTTATAGGCACTTGCAAACCACTGAGCATCTTAGCTGACGTCACCATGAAAGTGACATCTAACCTCCTAACAAACTCTAACCTCTGATCTATACAAACACTGATGTACTAACTACTGCTACTACATTTCTTTATATAAAAGACACTTAAACAGTTGCTGCATCCTTCCTCTGCTGTGAGCCCAGCAGTGCTTGTCCGGATCAGCAGTACTTGACTCAAGGCAGTAGATTGAGTCAGCAGAGCTTTGTTCTTCCATCAGTCTTTGACATTGGGCAGTAAATGCAAGGCAACAGTTGTAGGTCAGCACTTAGTAAGATCAGCAGATAGGAGGTCAGCAGATATGAAACCACTTTCAAGGGGAGAGATTTGTATGAACCAACTGTAATCGTCTGCTTATTCTGGATCCACTGCTCTGATCCAGTTTTGGCTTTAATTATCTGTTCCTCTGATAGGGTTCAATCCCAACACCTAGTCTTCATTATGTGCAGCCGATCAAAATGCTTGCTGTTGGTAAGTCAGTCCTCGTGCGCTTTTTTGGCGCACTAAGTTGATTCTGTGAGTAATAAATAACAGCAAGATGACATTAGTAACGGAGGTTTTATTTCATTGTTATGTGACTAAGTATTAGATATAATGCAACTTACCTCCTGACCCAGCATACGGACGTTTGACCTTGTTGGCCTTCAGATTGGACGTTTGACCTTGTTGGCCTTCATACCTTAAAGGTGAGGCGAAGACCTCTTTATATAGAAGATATGGGTCACTCCTAACTATAATGGGTCAGGCCTAGTTAGGTGTTATCTCTACAAGTCCCCCAACCCAATAAGCGTAGTGTAAGCTACATTGCATTGGGCCTCGCTGTTGAGTTAATGTACAATGATTAATAATATCATAAATACAAGTAATAGAGAAAATTAATGTACTCACAATGCCCGACCATTTAAATCAGGTCAAATACCTTACCTTTTCAAAGTTGATCTTCAAAAGAAAATGACTTAAATCATAAATACTTAAGGGAGACGACTTATATGGGCAAAAAAAGTCTCTGGTTCTTGAGCAAGTGGACTTGGTGACAAAATTTTTATCTAATAAATGTCATTGTAAAAGATTAATATGCAATAACTAAAACACAATTTGTTTGTTTATAAAATGTAAAAGATTAATATGCAATTACTAAATCACAATTTGTTTGTTTATAAAATGATTTAAAAGGTTAGATGACAGGAAGCATTGAAAGACACTAGCATTTATTTATATATTTGATACTATAAATATGAAAAGGAGAGTGATACACTGACATCGTACATAATTAAAGCTTGCAACAAACACACACTAAAGATGGTACATTTCAAGTGGAAGCCTTGGTTCAGCCACTGTGACAAGTGGAAATTTCTTTGGTGTCGATAGCCCGAAAATCTCCTCCATGTTCAAGTCGTCGTTGGTCATTGTACCCGGCAGTTTCCAGTTAAACCCGTGAAGTAAGTTAGCCAATGTCGCTTCGATAACCTTATATCCTAAGCTATACCCGGGGCACATCCTTCGGCCCGCACCAAATGGTAACAACTCAAAGTCATGACCCTTGACATCAATTTCCTTTCCAGTGAATCTTTCGGGACAAAACTCTTCGGGGTTATCCCACAGCTTAGGATCTCTCCCGATGGTCCAAACGCTAACCAACACTCGGGTTCCTTCGGTAATGTCATAACCGGCTACTTTACAATCCTCACGAGCTCTTCTTGGGACCAACATTGGTGCCACGGGGTGCAACCTCATTGTCTCCTTAGCAATCGCCTCGATGTAAGGTAGGTTAGGCATGTCCTTTTCTTGAACCCATCTGTTCTTGCCTATGACTCGATCTAGCTCTTCGGTTGCCTTTTTGAATATCTCGGGTTTTTTAAAGATTTCGGAAATCGCCCATTCGACAGTAACAGCCGAGCTCTCGGTTCCACCAGCAAGCAAGTCCTGCACGTGTCAAAAATGTAAATAAAACATGGAATGGACCATAGGAGTGGAGTCTATTAGACTATCCGTACTGATATTTGTGGTGTTTATCATTCATTTATTACATTTATTATTCTAGGTATATGTAACTATTATCCCTGCATCTCGACATGTAGTTGTGAGATCAGATAGTGATGAGTACTATAGTAAGGTTTGCAAAAAGCAGGGGCGGATAAAGTTTGAGACAAGGGGTAGCCCCTGCTATCCTTTTACGCTCCAGCGATAGTGTAAATTTTGAAAAAATTTAACGTTTTTTTCTAGATTCGCCACATGTAAAGAACACATATTTGTGAATCAAACTACTGTGTCGGATACACCGCAACAAAATATTATAGTAACATTATAATCATTACATTTTTAACAATCACAACCATCATGGGCGTGGAGGACCACCGGCCAGAGCCCGATACTTCGAAGCGCACGATATTAAAAAAAAAAATCCGATATGTAAATGTAAAAATAAATAAATTAATAGGGTATACTCATACAAACACCAGCATTGGCCCACTTACAAAACTTTTTATATGGTTTAGATTAGTTATTAGCCCACTGCCATTAGGTTTAAACCTTTAATGAGCCCAATACCCAATTTTGTTAAGGCCTAAGGGCACGTTTTTCTAAGCTTGAACATGGTACATGAATTCTTATGACCGGCCCTGTCTACCATCCTACCATGTATTTTTGGTCGTGTGACCATGTGCACCAATAATTAAAAAGTAAACCATTTGCTTTCTTAGGCTATCTCCAACGCAAGAGAAAAACCCAGATCCGTTCATGCCCTTGATGATGTGGCTGGATGACATGGATGAGAGAGAAGGGGAAAATCTGAAGCTAAGGGCGTGACCTATTGAAGAGGAGGAGGGTGTTGTGAGAGGAGAGATGGGACCCACTATTCTTGCATCCGTTGCAGAGAAGAGGGAGAATGGTTGGGCAGCTTAGGGTGTCCGGGGCACTTAGCGGGGAGGCCTGCGGTGAGCCAAGTCCCCGAGCGGGAACACCGCCGCCATCAACGCGGGGAAGGTAATCGGGGAATGGAATCGGTGGGTGTTCACCGCACAAAAAAGAGAGGAGAGAGAGAGAAGATGCTGAGAGAGAGAGAGAAGATGATGAGAGAGATTAAGAGAGGAGTGCCGCTATCAAATTGAGAGTGTGGGGGGAGTTAAGATGGGAGTTGACGTGGCGCGTGCTGATTGGGGGGAGTTAAGAGAGGTCACTTCCCTAAGAGAGGAGTGCCCCTCTCACCCTTAGGTGGCATTGGGCAGGAGATAAGGATGAAGGGGAAGGATCCAATGCGTTGAGGATAGTCTTATTATAATGCCAATCTTTTGTTTTATTCTTTAAGATGAAGTTGGAAAAGAACAGGAAATTACATGTATCCTTCACTAGACTTTCAAAATTACATTTTTTCTCGGAATCATGCTTGAAAAACATAAAAAAAATTTGTGATTCGAGAAAATATGTAATTTTGACAGATATTCGAGAAAAGTACCTGTGTAAAAGCTTTAACGCCATGTCTTTCAAGCTTGACATCAAGATTCGGATCATCAGCAAGCTGCAACAACAAATCAACCATATCCGTCGCGACAAACTTCTCCCCCTCGGCTTTTCGCCGCGCGTTATGCTCATCCAAAACATGCTCCAAAAACCGATCAAACTTCTTGCTAACCGTCTTCATCCGCTTCACATACCCTTGTAGATCCATGAAATCAATCCATGGTATCGAATCACCAATATTAAACACACCATTCAACAAAAACAACTCATCCAACATCTTCTTAAACTCGTCCGGACTCACAACCGAGTTCTCCGACTCGTCCAAATACCTCTTCCCCAACACCATCCTACTAATAACATTCAAACTCACGGTTGACAAAAGATCCTTCAACAGAATCTCTTGTCCCGAACTTTTAAATATAGATTTTAGCAATGAATATGTCTCCTCCACTCGAATATACTCGTATGATTCGAGTCGCTTCGCGCTAAACAACTCCATAACACACATTTTACGCGCTTGTCTCCAATACGCCCCGTATGGGGACCATGTAATATCCGAGTAATTATAAGTTGTGTATTTACCCGCTGCGGTTTTTGGACGACAAGCAAAGTTAAGATCCTGTGTCTTTAAAAACACCTTGGCCATTTCGACCGAGGATCCAACGACGACGTTAAATGAGCCGAATTTGAGTTGCATGATCTCTCCATATTTTTGGGAGAGATCATGGATGGAACGGTGGGGGAGGGTGCCTATGAGGTTAAGGTTTCCAATTATTGGCCATGGTTTAGGGCCCGGTGGCGGGTTGAGGTTGCGGCTACGACGGAGACGACGCGATAGGAGGAGGAGGACCACCGTGGCTAGCCATGCTACGGAGTAGTAAGGGTAAGAAAGTGAATCCATTGGGATAGTTGGTGAGTGTTTGTTTAGGTGTTAGTTTTGGTGTGAGTGTTGTGAGAATTTATTAATGAAGTGGTGGTTATTTATAGAGGTATTTTATTAGTGGAAGTGTGATATTTTGGTTTTTTTATTTAGTTTTTAATGGTTTAAAAAGAGACTAATAGGTGTGAAGATGACTAGTCAACTAAATAACTACCAAAAGTTTACTTGATTTCTTAAAGCATCCAACACTCGTGTTTTCTCACGTTAACAGGAGTGATTACAAAATTCTTTTTTTTTAAGAGTAAATTACGATTTTTGTGCATGTGGTTATATCACTTTTAGCATTTTAACCCAAAATTAAAATAATTTTTAACATCTGAGCCCCAACGTCTTTTTTTCTAACCCTTTTGGCCCCTAACATCTTTTCTTCGAACCCTTTTGGCCCCTAACATTTATGGATGAGGTTAGTATTAGGGGCCAAAAGGGTTATAAAAAAGACATTCGGGGCTCAGATGTTAAAAATAAAATTTTGGATTAAAAGGGTAAAATGATATAACCACGGGAGCCAAAATTGTAATTTACTCTTTTTTTAATAATTGATATTGAAAAACACAAATTAATAATTCGTCGGTGAAGATACGAATCCGTCCATGAAATTTGGTGAGATATAAAAAATGGGTAGTAGTTTTATTGACTTTATATATTACTATAAAAAGTGGATGATTTGTTTAATTCAAATCTTGGTTATTAAAAAAATAGTGTATATGTCTTTGTTTATTCAGTAAAACACATCATTCATTTAAAATTCACTATGATGACAATATGTGGTGGTGTTGACACAAAGAAAATAAGAGATGAACGAAGAAAATCCTTGAAATTTCTTAGTAATGCCTTGTTCATTTCCATATCACTTTTCATTTTATGGAATTTCCACGTACATACCTTCACACTTTAATGAAATTTACATTATTTTTTCTTTGACTTCCTCACTTGTCACAATAGGCCATTAATTTCCATCACGAAAATCCTTAGAAATTTACATTATTTAGAAAAAGTGAATGGAATGTGGAAGTTTATATTATTTATTTTAATCGATTTGTTATATATATAGGTTGGGTTGTCAACTATGTCAGTTTAGTGTGTTGAAATTCTTCAAGTCTAATCAACTCATATATGTATTCGTGTCGCGTCAAACCCATTTTAAACAATCAGTTATTAAATGTTTTTGGTTCTTTATCTCTCGTTCCAAATTACAGACTTAGGTTGTATATTAGCTCGATATTAGAATAAACGATGAAAATGACTAGAAAATGCATAGTTACCTAATAAAACAAATATGTTGGAAGTGAAGAGTTAATGAAAGTGGTCAACAGAAAAATAATTTCACTTTTAGAGATTAATAGCTAGAGGAAATTAAATATCAAAATATTTTACGTCAAATATTAACATTCTTCATCTCTAAAATCTAAATTTAGAGTTTCTTTTAAAAACACTTACGTGGTTTGACAGGTTTACTCACTTATTAAACGAGTCGTGTTTATGTTAACCCATTTATTAAGTATGTCGTGTTTAGGTTGACTTGTTTAATAAAATACGTTGTGTTAGTCGACCCAAAACATATTTTTTTAGGGTTGTTTTTCACGTCGTTGCAAAGATGGGCACCCATGTGTACAAGTGTATAGCCATAAAGAATGATATAACTTCATCCACCTGATAGAATGAATTTATGTATTAAAAATAATAGTTTTTCCCATGCCACGCGACATGAGTTTGGTCGTTTTCTTCCTTACTATGATGTGTGACTTTGGTCGTTATCAGTTTGGCTCATCGAAAAACATAAAAGCAAATGTCGATATGGTTCCGACAATACCAGTACCGCATAGGATGGTGTTCGCTTATAATCGATTCGGTTCATCATTATACCACAATAGTAAGTGCTCCCGCTATAGCCTACGATACCAAATTACTCGATTTTAAATACAACCTCGTTTTAAATATATATTATATGCATATATGTGTGTGTGTATTTATAGAGGTTGGTTAACGTACAAGTGCCCCTTAACGTGCAATTGTACGCGATTAAATTATGAATGTTCATTATTAAATTACACACATTATAAATTTCAAACCCTAATTACGCATGAAGAAGAAATCACACATACGTTGGTTTTTATCCTAATTACGCATGTTATATCATAATTACGCACATTATTTTGTTGGTCGCGTACAGTCACACGTTAAAAGCCTTTTGTATTTTAAACTTTCTATGTCTATATATGTGTGTGTGCGCGTACAAAAGTGTATGTGTGTGCAGAACGTTGACAAAAATACTAAAGACAACACATTCCTTTTGTTAAAGTTCACAAACGAAGTTACTCTACCGCGCTGCGCGGCGAGAGTTTGGTTGTTATCGCCTTGGCTCGTTGAAAAACAATAAAAGATAATACTAAGGAGTTTGGTTGTTTTCCCCGCACTACATGACGTGAGGTTGGTCGTTATCGCATCAGCTCGTCGAAAACCATATAAGCGAATGCTGAAACCGGTTCAAGTAATACCGATACTGGCAAAGACGTTTTCCAGTTATAATATGTTCGGTTCATCATGGTACTGGAACGGTAACTACACTCCCATAGCCTACGATACCAAAAAAATACGTCATTTTGAATCTAACTTCGTTTTCAAAAAAAAAAACACGGCAGCCGCGTATTCCGTTTGTGAAAAGAAAAATTAACGAAGGAAAGTTATTAAAAAAATAAAATTATTAGAAAATGAAGCGGGTGTATAGCGTAAATTATATATAGTAAGTGGTGTGAGAATGAAAACAAAAAACAAAAACTATACCATTCAAACTTACGTGGCAAAATTATAAAAGACTAAACTACCAAAATGGTCCCTGTGGTTTCAAGTTATTAAAAAAATAAAATTAACATCTAGTTTTTTTTTTTTTTTTTTTTTTTTTTGTCTTTTTTCTCCCTTTTAGTGAAGGGCAAAATGATCTTTTAATGTTTTATTATAACAAATTTAAAAAATCTGACAAATTTGCCCTTCATTAAAAGGGGGTAAAAAAGACAAAAACACTGGATGTTAACTGAAAAATCTGACCAGATTTTGATTTTGGATGAAAATGACAACAAAATTAAAACCACAGGGGCCCAGATTCAAAAAATTTGAGTTTTGGATTAAGGTGACAAAAGTGAACAAACCTCATGGACCATTTTAGCAGTTTACTCATTATAAAAAATCTATGTTTACTACTTCCCTCCTTCGTCTTTGAATATATATCCTAGTTGGTTTCCTACCCATGTGTTGCGGTGGGGTTCCAGCATGTGTAAAACATGTGACAATGATAGCTCACGGACTATGATAACTTTGTTAAAGGATAGAGATAGCAAAGTAAATTAGTACCGAGTAATTATCCGCTCCACGATGCGTTATAAAAGTAGATAAAAATATGCAATGCGCAAGGATTGGTAAAATATAATAATTTGTTTGTTAAATTTTTAGAAGTGAAAACCTTTGGATTGGTTTAAAAAGAAAAAAAAAATTATTAAAGTTTAGGGATGTAAAGTTTAGGGATAACCAAGTAAATTAGTTAAAAAATATGAAAATATACCTTAAAAAGTGTAGGGGTGTAAACGTAAAATTTTAAGGTATAGGGGATAAGAAAGTATATTAGTTAAAAGATGGAAAATAACTTTAGTAAAGTATTAGTAAAGAGCACAAGTAAAAGAGTTAATTGCCCGGATGGTCCCTGTGGTTTCACGTTTTTCACGTTTAGTCCCCACCTTTTGAAAATAGCAGATATGCTCCCTATGGTTTGTTATTTTGTTACTCGGATAGTCCCTTGAGTAGATGTCAGTTAGTTTGGAAATAGCAGGTATGCTCCCTATGGTTTGCATTTTGTTACTCGGATAGTCCCTTGAGTAAATGTCAGGGGACTATCCGAGTAACAAAATGACAAACCATAGGGAGCATACCTGCTATTTCCGAAATGTGAGGACTAAACATGAAACCACATGGACCATCCGGGCAATTAACTCCAAGTAAAATTATAAAGTATAGAGATTTATGAGAAAAAAACTTTTGTATTCAAATGTACCATAGAAAAGTTTAATGGTTCATTTAAAAAAACCTAAAATTATACTATAAAGAAAGTTTGCTTTTAAATAATTATATTATTATTGTTGTTGTTATATTATATAATATTATTATATTATATAATCTAAATCTAATAAAAAAAACTCTAACTAATGTCGCATGTCATTTTTTTATTTAAAGTTTCAACTAATGTCACATGGCATTTTTTTATACAAATCATTAATAATATTATTTAATAAATATCTAATTCTAATTAATGATTATTATTAATAATATTATGCTGTTGATATTTATATTAATTATAGTTCAAGATTGATAATTAAAAAAATACTTAAAGTTTTTATTAAAAGAATACTTTAACTTTTCTTTTAACGACGGTTATCTATAATTTTAAAACCTATTTTAATACTTTTAAAATGAATAATTATGCTTAAGTTTTTTCATATGATCTATAATTTTCATATTCCACATGTTAGTTGTGGTTTCTGATTTATTCTTGTGTTTTACAATAATTTATGCTTAAGGTGAATAATATGAACTACTCAATTCAATCACATATTTGTAATAGGATTTTTGTTTCTCTTTTAATGAAAAGTGTTTGAATCTTATCTATCATTCTTTTCAAGTTGTAACGGGCTCATGTCAGAACGGGTATTTTTTATGGGTCAAAAGGATACGAGTCATGTTAGTCCAACGTTTCAACAACTTTTGTGCATTCTATTTTTTTTATATTTGTAATGTTTGATGTATTGTTAATGACTAACGAAAACATATTATCAAAAGTATGACATAGGATTTCTTTTTAATTATTGTTGTTGTTGTTGTTATATTATATAATATTATTATATTATATAATCTAATTATGGTAAAAAAAGTCTTTCTAATGCCACATGCCATCTAATTATAATAAGTGTGTTCATTTAATGCCACATTACGTTTTCTTCATCAATTTAGTAAAAAAATTAATAAATATCAAATAATCTAATATTTCTAAACATATAATAAAAAATAAATATAAATATTTAATTCTAATAAAAGACTCCAAATAATACCACATGACATTTTCTCTTTTAAATCATTAATAATGATATTATTAATTCATTAATATCCAATTCTAATTTATGATTAAATAATATATAAATTATCTATTATTTTATTATTTTGTAAAATGGATAAGCATATGGTTTGGTTTGATTTACTTTATCTGTTTTGCGTAAATCAAGTATAAATATAATTAAATGATATGTTTACCTTTGGAAAAAAAAATATTTGTTATTATCTAAGAAAAATGGTGTTACGTTATTAAAAATGTTATTTTTTAGTTATATGCATTAATGGTTCATACCAACACCATAAAAAATATGTAAAATAGTAACACTCGGATTTGAGTTTAGATATTAAAATAATGAAGTGAAGTGATTATTTCAATTAAATAGATGAATTTATCAATTAAATTTATTAACTCAAACAAAATTTAATGGGTAAATTACTTTTTGAGTCCCTGTGTTTTAGGGGTTTTAACCACTTGAGTCCAAAATCAAAATGTTTAACGCCCTGAGTCTCTATAGCCACTTTTCTTAACCATTTGAGTCTAAATTTCTACACCATCTACCAAGTTTGTTAACTACAAGGGCATTTTAATCATTTACACACAAAGAGTAATTTACCCTTGTAAAAACATAAATCCTTCTTTATCTTCTTCTTCCAGATCAGAACCACCATCATCACCTACCTTCAACCTGCAACCAACATTCTTCCCTATCAATTCCTTCAACTAAACTCCATATTCAACCAATTCCTCATCACAAATCCATTTCAACAACAAAACACTAAACTGATTCCTCCTAACACAACTAGTTCAATCACCTACCTAACTCAACGCACATATGACAAAAAATCATCAACTCCAATTTTGACCAATCGAAGTCAACTAGGTCAAGATCTGAACAACTCCTAACAACAATTCGCATTGAAATCATCGAAATCATCGAAATCATCAAAATCATGGAAAAAAACTCAGATCGACGGTTACCTTGACGGAAATCGTGGCGCTAGGGTGAAGATGCAAGTCCTCTCCATTGTTAATCAGTGCGTAATCAGCGAGAACGACGACGTTGTTGTGAATATCTTCTTATACACACTTTGTTCCTGAATCAGGTAGGTCTAGCCAGATAGCTTGTGTTATGGTTGTTGGTGATGGTGGTGTGGTGGTGGTGCGACGGTGACGGTGGTGACAGTGCTGGAGGTTTGTGATTGTGGTGGTGGTTGGTGACAGAGGTGGTTGTGCCTATGGTGGTGTAGTGGTGAGGGATATAGGTGGTCTAGAGAGATAAAGAAAGAAAGATGATGGAGGGGAAGGATGTATAGAAAACCCACTTTAATTTAGAAAACCCGGGAAACTCAAAGCTCCCGATGTTTTTTTTTGAAAGAATTTATACATGTTATATACATGTTTTTAAGGGTTTTGGGCAAAAAAAAAAAAAACAAAAAAGCGCCGAGTAGATATTTTTTAAAAAAATAAACAAGTTTTGGTGTAACACGTGTTACATTCATCTGACATATTTGTAACACGTGTTACACCAAAACTTGTTTTTTTTTTTTAAATAACTACTCGGCGTTTTTTTGATTTTTTTTACCCAAAACCCTTAAAAACATGTATATAACATGTATAAATTTTTTTCAAAAAAAAAAAACACCGGGAGCTTTGAGTTTCCCGGGTTTTCTAAATTAAAGTGGGTTTTCTATAGATACTTACACAGGGGAGGGATATATATATATATATATATATATATATATATATATATATATATATATATATGAGAGAGCGAGAGAGAGAGAGAAAATCTAATAATAATTTTTTTTAATTTTTTAACTATAAGGATATTTTGGTCATTTAACAATACGTAACCAAAAAATTCTAATAGTGTTAGAAATTTGGACTCAAATGGTTAAGAAAAGTGGCTATAGGGACTCAGGACGTTAAACATTTTGATTTTGATTTTGGACTCAAGTGGTTAAAATCCCTGAAACATAGGGACTCAAAAAGTAATTTACCAAAAATTAATTAATAGATAATAATAATAATAATAATAATAATAATGAATTGAAAGAGAGAATATTATATGACATTAATTGGAATCTTTTATTATAATTAGATATACCCACTACAATCCATATCCCTCGCCACCAACTCCATTTCAATTAAGATTTAGGAGTACCCAATTTTGACTTTAACACACCAAAAACCCGTTCCACGTCTTTTCTTGCCGCCTCGTGTTGCCTCTTGAACTTCTTTTGTTCGAAATGTGAGGATATGGGTGTTTTCACAAACCTCGTGTTGCCTCGAAACGCGTAAAAGAACGGAAACCCAATTTCTTCGTTTTCTTCAATCTCTGACTCTGAAGACCCATTCCTAAACCCCGTTAAACTTCCATAATCCACCCCAACCTTACTAAATAGTTGTTTGAGGTATCAATGAGTATGAGACTCGTTTTTAAGCTCCTGAAATGTACCCCAAACTTAACATTCTGTACCAGTGAGTATGAGACTCGTTTAAAAACAAATATATATGAATGCATAAATATAAACACACCAACATAACAAAAAATAAAGACGTGTGGAAATAGTTGATGTATTATAGACACACCCGAAGGTGAGTGTCACGACCCCTCTTTTTACTGTTTTATATTATGTTTTGGGGGGGAGAATACATCTTAAAAGGTTTTGTTATGTTTTTATATAAAACATAGCCTGAATTTAAATTATTATATTTTCGTGGAAAATATGGATTGAAAATGAATATGTTGTGTTTTCAAGGAAAACATGGTTTTGGAAATGGACGATATAAAATTGTTTGCGAGGATAACGAGGATTGAATGAATAATAAACGTTTCGGGGAGAAACAAGGATGGATTTACAATGTTTGTGATAAAAAGGTTGTATAGATTTAAAAATGTTTAAATCTGTGTTGGGACAAATTTGCCTGATCTCAAGAGAGTAGGTATCGGATTAGGCCTACGCCTCGACGAGGACTTCAGGGAATTCGTTCGATAAATTAAGATATATATATTTTTCGTAAGGCAGGAACCTTAAGTGGCTCAAGAGTGACACTTTTTTCGCGAACATTAATTAGCCGTTTAAATATTAACCATAAAATGCGTATAATTGTTGATAGATATATTGGGTTGACAACCCCCGTCGTGACCGGTCACCACGAGTCAAGTCAAAACGTCGAATTGATATTTTATAAATTGTTTAGCGTTGATTATACCCTTATGCGTTAATATATATCTCGTAGCTTTGACCCCCTATGAATCCAAATTTTAATTTTAGAAATTTAATATATGAAAACCATCGGGAAAATGATTTGAGTCAAGATCAGCTGACCTAGAGATTTCGGGAAGATGTTTGCGACAAGTTAACTGACTCATGAAATTTTGGAAAGGAAAATAAGAAAATTTTGAAAAGAGACTCTCTAATGAGAAGGCTCCTAAAAGAAATTGTGGAGAAAATTTGCTTCAAGTTTTTACATACGTGAACTAACCAGTCTTGTGTTGATACTTGATTAGCGTGTTTTTTAGGTATATGAGTTCGGTTTCTGGATTTTGACATGTCTTGTGTTTAGTGGATGCTATTAAATAAACAAGGTTTTGGACAAGTTAAAAAAACTACTTGGGACCGTGTGTATTAAGACTCAAAACAGGTCAAACAAATATCTTTTGGTTGTGGTTTTACTTCTGAAACTTAATGGTTATGTTTTTAATTGAGTTATAAGTCAAAAAATAATTAAAGCATTAATGATTATGTTTTTAATTGAGTTTAAAGTCAAAAAATAATTAAAGCATCAGCCATTAAAATACTTATGGGTACCAATCTTCGTCATCGTCACATTTATATTTTCGCTGCGACGTTTTTGGGGTGTGACACAACACTTCCCCCAAAATCGACGACAACCATAAAACACTCATGCCACAACCATAACCCAACCAGGCGCCATGTTTTAGTAAAAAAAAAACATATACAAAACAAATGTGTTTTTTGAACTTCAAAATCAAATGTTTTTTTTTTGGGATATTTTGTAAACAAAACAAGAAAAAAAAACAAGTTGTTACATACATGTAATTTTTCTTTACACACTTTTGATGGATATTAAAAATTAAGTTAAGAAAACTGAGACTTGCTTAAAAAAACCCTTCAATTTTAGGATGATTTCACAAGTATATACGGAGGTGTAACCTTAATAAAATGTAAATATATAACTTGACCTTACGTTAACTTGTTCGTCTCGTACAAACATAAATCTTTAATCCCAAGGAGAAAACCCAAGAACATGAACCAAAACTTATACTCTGATATTAGGAATACAAAACCCCAAAAAAACTAGATTGGTTTTGGGTTTCTAACACATATTGCACACACACGAGGCAAAACACACATACCCGCAAAAACATATTTTCTTAGCCATCTAAAGATAAGAGTGGAAATAGGAGACACAAAATAAAGAATATAATAAAGGACTAATACCAATCTGTTACAAAATAAGATAAAATCCATCATCCGGCAATAGATCTTAAACTGAAACGTAATTTGTGAGTTTTGAAAACCATAACTTTCCACTCACCAACAGATCTGAAGTTTTCGGATGATGGATAAACCATTTTCGGTTTGAAGGTGGAGGGTTTACACGGAAACGGGTTGATTGTTGATGGTATGAAGGTCCCACTGATTTAATCGGAAATGAATAACCATCCAATGATGATCAAATGTGGTGAAGTTGATTAAAAAATGGAGATAGTGAAATGGTTGTAAAAAAGTGATGAAATAATTGAGATGATGAATTTGTTTAAATAATGATAGTAAAATGGTTTAAATTGATTTTATTTAATAGATTTTTTTTTTTTGTTAAATTTAACGATCATTCAACCGTTAAACACTTCAAAGTCATTCAAACCCATCGGCTACTACAACCAGTCAGTGATACCCGATTAGCCTTACCCGAACGACCACGTCAATGTTACCGGTTGGGTAAGGGCTACCCGAAAGGTGATCAACTTGGTCCGAGTGCCATGAGTCCATGACCATACAGTGTCTTCCAACTTTTATCTTTGTCGTTTTTTATTGAGTAAATTACGTTTTTGGCCTCTGTGTTTATATCACTTTTACTATATTAGCCCAAAATAAGAATTTTTAATATATATGTCTTCATGGTCTTTATAACTAACCATTTTGGCCCCTAAGTCTAGAGATCATGGGGGTCAAAATGGTTAGTTATAGAGACCATGAGGGCTAAAATAGTTAGACTTAGAGGTCAAAATTGTTAGTTATAGAAACCATGGGGGCAGATGTGTTAAAAATTCTTATTTTGGGTTAATATAGTAAAAGTGATATAACCGCAGGGGCCAAAAACGTAATTTACTATTTTTTATATTATTGTTTCATTATTGTATCTAATAAATGGTTAAGGCTCAAAAGTCGAGACAAAAGTTTATAAGTCGTGGAGAATTGAATAGAAAGTAGAAACTCATAAGTCATTAGGCCATGCGTAGTCATAATGCCTCTTTGTGGGCGTTATGTCCGTAGTCATAAAGCCCCTATCCATCAATACCTAATTATTAATTTTCGTTTTTATTAAATAATTATAAAAACATTAACCTTTTCTTGATTGGTCCAAGCATTGAAACCTTCCCCCCATGGCGCCGCGATAATTATAGCGCTCCCTAATTTTTTTTGCCTCATACCGCCCCCCGTCCCGGTGTTCATGGCGCCATGCGGCGCTATGTTTGGCTTTGGGCGCCATATGCAGCCCCATAACATGGGGTCTTAGGGTGAAGGGAGTGGGGCGGCAAAGGCATCGGCAAAGCCGATTGCCGAGCGGCAACACCGCCGCCATCCCTTTTTCCCGCGCGGCAAACTAAAGAACTCGGCAACTGGTCACCGATCGACAAAGAGGGAGGGGGACAAGACCGTTGCAGTGATGTGTGTGTGTATGTTTGACTTTAACACATATATATATTTTTTTTAAATGAAAAAAAAAAGTTTACCACTTTCAAGTGTTTAACCAATGCCAACATTTTTCACCAAAGTTTAAACTCTTTAGACATGTTGACATGGCACCCTCTCATTGGTTGATTTTGAAGTTTGCCACTTTCAAGTGTCTAACCACTCCCTTCACCCTTAATCATATAAAAAGCAAAGACTGTTTTATTAAATTTAATCATTTAAAATGCAAAGGCTGTTTTATTAATCATTTAAAAAGCAAAGGCTGTTTTAATAAAAAAAAGAAATTAAAAAGCAAAGTGAAAGTGGAAATGTGTCAGTGTCCACATTGGTCAACAGTCAGCTAAGCCGACGGCTGTTCCTACCCCGGGACCCGCCACTACACATAATCGTCTACAAATTATAAATGCACAATCTAAATGTTTTTTTTAGTTATAATAGTATGCATATAATGTTATGTTTATAAAAAAATATGCTTTTATTGAGTAATAGATTGACTAATTCCAACTTAACACTATATAATAGCAGTATGGAAACGCATCCATGATCCAACTAATAGGGACGTTTCATGAGTTTAATCTCTATCATTCTTCTAATTTAATTCATTAACTTAGATTAGTTGATTATATTACTAAAAATTTGGAATTCTCATACGTTAAATCTATAAAATCTCATACGTTAAATCAAATGAACACTTTGTTTTTTTTTATCAAGAAAATCAAATGAGGGCGCTCCTAAGGCTTTGTTTTTTTTTACGTTTTTTTAAGAACGATGCATAGGTGACGTTTTAGGAGGATGTGTTGTTGGATTCTCGTCCATGGGGTGCACACAAGCGGGGTCAGATGAATTTGGGCGGGGGCGGGGGTTGTTTCTTGTATAACGTTAAGTTAGGAAAGGTTTGAATAAATAAACTTGCTAGTAGTTTAAAAATAGTTACTATAGAATTACAATATGTATTTACGTGAGTTGAGTTATAATAGTGGTAGTGTAATTTTGTCCAAGAGAAAAAAAAAAGGTTACGATCTCATACAAACCTTGTCTTATTTAGAAACGGTAAAAACAGATCTTGAACATTGATTAATAGAATTAAGGGATAAGATTGATTACACAACATTACTAGTGATTACTATTTAATGAGATTCAAAGGTGTTTTAGTCATTTTCTCATTTTCCATTAACTACCAATTTCACTCGGTTTTTAAAACTAAAATAACTTTTATACACTTTAGTATTTTATTAAAAAGACAGTACCATAAAATCAAACATTTTTTAATCTTTAATATGAGTATACTATGATTAAGGATCCTGTAAAAAGTGACAATTGTGTGAGAAGTGTAAAAAATAATATAGTAAGGACATGTGTCTTTAATTAAAATTAGAGATTAAGGGTAATAGAGTAATTTCAATAATAATCATTTTAATTAACAAAATCTTTCTATAACTATTTTGAGAGATTCTAGAAAACCATATTTTTTGTATCTTTCTATTATTCGAAATCTGGTATCAAGTATTTTTCAATCCATAAAATTCGTATCAACATTTTTGTTAATTCGCATGTATAAAACACCATACGAATTCCAAAAAACACCACAACTTGAATCCAATACAGTCATAGTGTTTTAACATCTGGAATGATTTTGATTATTTTGAAAGTATAAAACCCCATTTAGATTCTAAAAACACCACGACTTGAATCATAATACAGTCATGGTGTTTTAACATATGGAATGATTGCATTGCACATTATGTGTGGTGTTTTATACATGCAATTCCAGTAGATCTTCTTCGTATGGTGTTTTAGACCTGCATTCATGGTGTTTTACACATGCATTCCAGTAGTTGTTCTTCCTATGGTGTTTTACACCTGCATTCCAGTATATGTTCTTCGTATGGTGTTTTAAACCTGTATTCCAGTAGGCTTCATATCATGATATACGTAAATTTTTTCTCTATAAAAAATATAGCAATATGATATTCATATTAAATATTAAAAAATCTCGTTATTATGGTGTAATTTTTTTAATAAACGTTACGTATAAAAAGTATTGACGTTCAAAAAAGATGGGTGAAACTTGCATGTGCATTAAAGTTGATAGTATTTTCTTTATTTAAACAATACACTATAAAAGAACACTATTACCCTCAATCTAGCCAAATTAGTCAAAAAAAATAAAAACATAATTTACATTTTAAGCCCTTTTTGATCTCAACCATTAACTACAAAATCTAAGGGTTTAAAACACTTCTTACACTTCTCACAAAACCACTCATTTTTACACTAACCCCACTCAGTATAATATTGCTATACTTTTTTTAAAAATGACATTTAAAAAAATTTGCAAAATAGTGTTTTATAACTATGCTAATAAGTATAAACAACACATATATAAGCAACACATTAATTTCTATAATCAGCAGATACCTATATAATTATAACTACCACATACGTACACAATTATAACCATCACATAATTTATATAAGCAACACATGAATTTTATAACCAACACATATACAAGCAACACATGAATTTTATAACCAACACATATACAAGCAACACATGAATTTGTATAATCAACACATGAATTTGAATCTCCTTCCATAATTTTAGGAATTTTTAGAAACCAACTTTAAAATAAAATACAAAAATGCCCTTTATGCATGAATTAGAGGAATGACACCTGTCATGTTGTGAATGGTTCTTATTGTTTTTACACAAAATGAAGTTTGTATATTGTCCTACCACTGCAAGTCACATGCCTAGAAACATGAACATGCAAGTCACATGTTATTCCACCCCCTATTTTTCAACATCCGTAACTTTTTATGCGTCATTTGTTTTTTTAATTATACCATTAAATTGAGTGTTTTTTATCTTTAATACGAATACACTGTTGTTATACTTTAAAAAAAATTGAAAACCTCGTTGCGTATTTTTCAATGGAATAACGTAAAACACAAGGAGTATCAAACAAAATACACAATAGAAAGTAGACTAAAAACACAATCGATGCCAACAGATAAAAGACACAATGGACAACAAATTAAAACACAATAGACATAACGTAAAACACAATGAGTATCAAACTAAAAACACAATGGATGGTAGAATAAAAACACAACTGATAACAAAAGACACAATCCACAGCATACTAAAACACAATGGACAACAGACTAATACATAATAAACAATAGACTAAAGACACAATTGTAACAACTCTCATCAAAATTCATATTTATTAAATTAAATTGTCCAATAGGAAACCCTAATTAAGAAACCCAAGTGATTCTGAACAAACCCTAAAATTTTCAGAACAATCGGAATTAGAATCAGGGCCCCTAAAACTCGGGGGGGGGGGGGGGTAAAACCTAGTTGATATTATCTTTACAGATTTACGTGGAAATTGAATTTTAACGAATTGTCGACTCACCTGAGCTAGTTGGACACGTACCTACCCTACCCTAAAAATGTCACCTCAGGCGACACGCGGCACGTGCCACGGATTCTTCCGCGACTAGCGGGAGGTGCAAATTTAGGGTATAAATAGAAGGGCCTGGCACTTGCATTCTGTTGTTCGTTCGACGTTCAAATTCAATTTGTACTTCGAGTTATAGTAGAAACAGTCCTAAAACACACACGATTCATGAAGTGCTGCCGCAATACAGGGTAATAACTCGATCGCTGATACGATTCAATGTCCGATCGATTAAACTATCCAATGGATGTTTAAGTGCTGCCCACATTAGGGTTTATGCTTTGTCATTCGTTGTTAATTCAATGGATGTTTAAGTATCGCACTTTGTCATTCGTTGTGAGGGTTGATCTCGTGAGTTATTGTAAATGCTGTATTGATTACTAACCCAGAATTGTGTGCCTGTTATTAAATTAGGTTAAAAGGCTAATCAGTAGGCTAGGCTCTGCTCAAATTAAATCTGCAATGTGAGTAATTCTCTTTTTATCAAATTACTTTCAAATCATGTTTATTTTCAAATGTTATAATTACAGTGATTAAGTTTATGTAATCACCAAGTTACAGCCGGTATATGGGGTTTTGTATACATTACTTGATAACCGTCACTATTGGACAACGAGTTAGCCAATGAGTGATATGACCATAGTCACAGACACCATCGGGCGAAGAGGCTACCGATGGATGTTTGAGTGACAAGTACTGTGGGTAGTTGGTTTGATATCTGAACATTGTAATCTCTCTTAATACTGTAAATTATAAGAACCGAGTCATTTTCATAAATAGAATGATTCACTCAGTATTTCCCGCTGACAAAACCTTTTTCAAACATGTTTCAGGTGATCTGTTGTGATCCAGGAAAAGTGTCGCGAAGCACTACAAGCTTAAGGAAGTGGCTCAGTATAAAATAAAGAAACATGTTTTGGTAAAATAAAAGATTTCTTCGTGAAATCTCAAGATTGTAAATTACCGGGTTTTATCCCAAGTTGTGAAATAAAATAATCGGGAAATATTTCAGTTTTAAAAAGATCCTGAAGAAACTTCCGCTGTTAATTAAATACCATGGGATTTCTGTCCCGCGGCTCCTGAAACGGGTCAAACCGGGTCGGGGGCCGTGACAGAAAAAGGTGGTATCAGAGCCATTGATTTAAGCCAATTAAGTATTTAGAAAATACTTAATTTTTATTACTATTTTGTGATTATGTGTTTTATTATCTGATTAATTGTGTACAGTATGGGCATATCTTTATATGCTAGCCATTGTAGCAATAAATACAAATCTTTAAAATAATCTGACTTAAAATTTTAGCACTCAGATTACCTACAGTCTAGAAACCTTACCCAGTAAATAAATAAGTAAACATTCGTGTGTTTTAATTTTCAGTTATTTATAGTTACACAGTCTGGAATAATATTTAAAGGTTTTCTATGAAATTTTGTTATAAAATTTTGACTTAATAAATTTTGATTATTTTGCATATTTAAACAGCATGAGTGACTTGTCTGACGCCCTTCAGAATTTAAATCTTTATCCAGTAAGAATAGAAGTTTCCAGAGATTTCAATAGGTATATACCAGACATAGAAGAACCTATAGAATTCAACGCTTTACCTCTCGAGAAACCCAGGCCTAAGAAAATGGAAATTGGGGAAAACTCTAGGCAAAGTGAGGGGTTACCATCTCAGGAAGAGCTAGATCTGATATTGACAAGCTATGATACTATTAAGCCGATTAATGAAAATGATTTTATTCATTCTCTTGAAACACAACTACCAATAAACTTAGAACCAGCTATTCCAAACCCTTCAATCCACTCGCAAATAGACGAATGGTTGACTAATGAAATACAGTTACAAAACAATCCCTATAAGCTTTTTACTCAGTTCAATCTAGAACCTTTACCAAATCCACCAATGAGTAACGAGAAAATGGATGAACTCTGCCATTTTGACAAAGAACTAGTGGATGCTGGGAATAGGATCCAAGAGATTTTGGGACAGATCTCCTGGAATTACGATAAGAGGGAACGTCGTTACTAGAATACCAACTGACAAAAGATAGGGGGTTTATGGAACTGTAGTGGTGTAATAGTAATAAGTAAAATCAGTCTGTAAAATAACTACAAATAAAACTTTGTAAGATAATAGTGTGTATTGATGCATACTATTAAATATAAATGGAAATCGAGAATCAAAAGTTTTGGCTATATTGGTGTTATGAATTCTGTATAATTGTTTTGTGTAATTGTTATTTAATTGATACTAATAAATTATATATATTAATTATCAGATGGAAAACGCTAATAATGAACCAGTTAATGAGATTAATCAATCTGAGCAACAACCAGGGGATCAATATATGACTAGGCAGGATATAGAAAATATCGTTGCTCAAGGGATAGCCAATGCTATTCCAGCATTCGTTGCTGCTGTTAAAAATCCAATAGAACCGCAACAAATCGTTCCTAGCAAACGTATTTCTGAAGATAACTTCAGTCATAGTATAAACGGAGGCAGTAATCATGTTAATCATGATAATGAACCACGGCAAGCTCCGCTCCCTAAGAAAATGAAAGCTGCAACACCTGGTTGCACTTATAAAGAATTTCTTGCTTGTAAACCCACTGAGTTTGCAGGCAATGAAGGAGTGATTGCGACACTGCGTTGGTTAGAGAAAACCGAGGCAGTAATTGCCATAAGTAAATGTGTTCAGGATGATCAGGTCATGTACGCGTCAAACCTTTTTAAAGAAGGGGCGCTAGAATGGTGGAACACGGTGTTACAAGCAAAAGGAAGAATGATAGCTTATGCCATGAATTGGGAAGGATTTAAGAATCTTGTAGAAAGAAAATTCTGTCCTGAGTATGAAAAAGATCAAATGGCAAATAAGTTTTAAACCATAGAATGATGGGTGTAGATTGTCGCGGTTATACTTCGACATTCTTTGGGCGAAGAGGCCACCGATGGATGTTCGAGTGACAAGTACTGTGGGTAGTTGGTTTGATATCTGAACATTGTAATCTCTCTTAATACTGTAAATTATAAGAACCGAGTCATTTTCATAAATAGAATGATTCACTCAGTATTTCCCGCTGACAAAACCTTTTTCAAACATGTTTCAGGTGATCTGTTGTGATCCAGGAAAAGTGCCGCGAAGCACTACAAGCTTAAGGAAGTGGCTCAGTATAAAATAAAGAAACATGTTTTGGTAAAATAAAAGATTTCTTCGTGAAATCTCAAGATTGTAAATTACCGGGTTTTATCCCGAGTTGTGAAATAAAATAATCGGGAAATATTTCAGTTTTAAAAAGATCCTGAAGAAACTTCCGCTGTTAATTAAATACCACGGGATTTCTGTCCCGCGGCTCCTGAAACGGGTCAAACCGGGTCGGGGGCCGTGACAACAATGAACAACATACTAAAACACAATGGGCAACAAATAGAAACACAATGGACAACCGATTAAAACAAAATGGATAGCAGACTAAAAACAATGACCAGAACCAATAGTACAATGTATAAAAAACTCACCCAGTTGAAAAACACAATAGTCAGAAATAATAACACAATGTATTGAAAAGCTAAATAAAACACCATCTTCATTGTGTCATACATTTTGTTATGGGTTCTGATTAAAACACAAAAGACAGAACCCAAATTGACATTGTGTTATAGGTTTTGATATAAACATAATGTGTAGAAACATTAGTAAAAACGTAATGATCAAAACCCAGTTGAAAGACACGATCTCCAGAACCTTTAACACAATGCAAAGAAAACCCAGTAAAAATGTTATTTTTTATTTTATTTTTATATAGAAATATCATACTCATATTAAAGATAAAAAAACGTTTGTTATTATGGTGTAACTTTTTTTTTGAAAAAATGTAGTATGAAAAAGTTATGGACATTTTAAATTGATAGGGGGAAGTGACATGTGCATTACATGTTGATAGAGAAAGTCAATAAATTTAGAATTCCCTTTAGACTATACCGGGTGGGAGGGGTTGAAAAAGGGAGTTTAGCGACATGGGACCGCCACGTCAGCACATGTCAGAAAAATGACGTGGTGCAAAAAGGGAGGAGTAGGACGAGGCGTGAAAAGGTAGTGTTATTTGACACGTGCCACACACTTATTATTATTATTATTATTATTATTAGTATTATATATTTAAAAATATTTGAATTCTATTAAATTTAATTAAACAAAAACATTAATACTAATTAAAAAAATAACATTAATAAAAAAACATTACATAATTTAAAAAATAAAAACATTACATAAGTTAAAAAAAAAACGAAACTAAAAGACACACAAAATAAACTCAAAAACATTAATACTTATAATTAAACATTAAATCTAAACATAATTAAACAAAAAATCAAATCTGTCACGCCCAAATGTGTTTGAGGTCACGTTTTGTACGTGTGCATGTAGTTAATAAGTGCGACTTGTATGATGTCGTCATCCGAAAGGTCACCAACGTCATTTTGCACTGCATTCTACACCGTCTCAAGTCTTTCAATATCCAAACAAATAGTCCTGAAACGCGAAGAAAGTGCATCCACGATTCGGGTGGTGTCACCCCTATGAATATAAAATTTTGGAAAATACATCCCAAAACGGACCCGGACGATTACGAGGCGTATAGTGGGCAAGCGCTTTGACCCAAGATTCATACAACGCAATGTCCTCTTCTTCGGTCTATGGAATCGTTGCTATTTTTTAACTTTTTAAGAGAATACGTGAAGAAAGTTGGAAAAATGAGAGTTTGTTAGTAAGGTAAAAATGGTAGAATTTGCTTCATTATGTACAAGTTATTTTTTTAAGTTAATTTTTTAATTTAATGGTTGGGGGGCAACGACTATAACCCACACCCAACGAAATGCTGCCACGTCGCCACGTAAAACTCCTCCACGCTAGTGGAATTTCCCCCTCCTCTAACCCCACACCGCCGCGGGCTGGTGTGCGTCGTGGAGAGACCACCACGCCAGAATCGCACACCCACTCTGTGTGGTCTTATGCCCTTCCACTATTTTCTTTTCTTTATAACCAATTTCAACCCTTCAAATCAAAAGTCAATGGACTAAAATCCTTCATACACTTCTTATTTATTTTATACTTTGTATTTGATCCTAATCCACGTTTATGTTACTAGTGGGATGCACACGCGATGCGGCGTGAAACACAAATCTTTTGGTTTGTTGGGTTTTGAGTCTCCATCACCATCGAAACAAAAATTATGTTTAAGGGGATTTTAAAACCATTTGGCTTTTTCAGTTATCCATCAAAACAAAACGTTTGGCATGGCCTAAAATTTTTGCTAAGAAACTGAAATCAAACCTAGGTAAAATATAGCAACTAAATGGAATAAATATTATACCCATTTAATGAAACTAATAAGATTTAACCTCAAATAAGAGTATTAAGTCTTTGTAGTAATATATGTTGAAAAATATTATACTCATTTAGTGGAGTAAACTGCTAAATTCGTCCCTGAGGTTTGACTCAAATTGCTAGATCAGTCCAAAATCAAGTTTTGTTGCTAAAACAGTCCCTGAGCCTAGTTTATGTTGCTATTTCAGTCCAATAAATTAACACCGTTAGAATCTCTGTTAATGAATGGGTAAAACTGCTAAATTCGTCCCTGAGGTTTGATTTAAGTTGCTAGATCAGTCCAAAATCAAGTTTTTTGAATTTGTTAATTATAAAGTTATTTAGGTATATAATTTTTCTAGACTTGCATTAATTTTTGAATTTGTTAATTATAAACTTATTTAGATTATAAACTTATTTAGGTATATAATTTTTCTAGACTTGCATTAATTTTTTGAATTTGTTAATTATAAACTTATTTAGATTATAAACTTATTTAGGTATATAATTGGCAAGTCTAGAAAAATTATTTGTTAGTTATTTTGATTATTATTATTATTATTATTATCATTAAATGTTTACTAATTATATACTTAAGTATTTAAATAAGATAATACTTAATTTAAATAAAATTAGTTTTAAAAATATAAATGTAGCTTTTTTGAAGAGCGCAATTTAACCGGCCCAACCTTAAATACTGATTTTATTTTGATGTTGTTATTGTTGTTGTTGTTGTTGTTACCATGTAAATATTTAGTATTTATTTAAGGATTTAAATAAGACAACAGTTAATTTAAACAATATTTAGTTATGAAAAATACAAACATTATATGTAAATTTAAATATTAAGAAATTAACATAATTTTTATTTATTTTTATTTAAATCGTAATATTTAATGTTTAATATTTATCAATTATTTTAATTTAATATTTGTAATATTTAGGGTAGACTTGTAATTTATCTTAAATTTTAAGACATTTAAGAAAATATATAATGCATTTGGTACAAGTATTGATGCATTAAGAACCTGTCATTTACCATTTTTTTTTTCTCTTGTGATATTAATGATTTATTCAACGAACATAAATATAACTGGACCCGCCTTAAACTGTATTTGGGTATTATTATTGTTATAACTTTGTAAATATTTAGTAGTTATATACGTAAGTATCTAAATAAGATCACACTTAATCTAAATAGTATTGAGTTATAATTAACAAATTATATACCTAAATAAGTTTATAATCTAAATAAGTTTATAATTAACAAATTCAAAAAATTAATGCAAGTCTAGAAAAATTATATACCTAAATAAGTTTATAATTAACAAATTCAAAAACTTGATTTTGGACTGATCTAGCAACTTGAATCAAACCTCAGGGACGAATTTAGCAGTTTTACCCATTCATTAACTAAGGTTCTAACGGTGTTAATTTATTGGACTGAAATAGCAACAGAAACTAGGCTCAGGGACTGTTTTAGCAACAAAACTTGATTTTGGACTGATCTAGCAATTTGAGTCAAACATCAGGGACGAATTTAGCAGTTTACTCTTTAGTGAAAATAATATGATTTAACCTCAGCTAAAAGTATTAAGTCTTTCTAGTAATATATAAAAAGGAAAGAAGCTCACATTATCTAAACATATGTGGGATAATCTATTAAAACAAAACAAAAAATGTTAAGGCGACAATTGAAAACAATAGGATAAATCATTTCTTCTGTTACGAAACATAATTTAGTCACACTGTAGTATTTAACTGAAAATAATTGAGTATATGTGAGGAATTCAATTAAAAATATAATCTAGTTGTATTGTAATATCTAACTAAAAATAATTGAATACATGTTAGAAATTCAATTACATGGCATCTGTTTATAATAGGGTAGGAATCATGCCTCGAATTTAAACAAGGAATCTTCGGCTAAACTTGTTTATTTTATTAAGCTAAAAAGTCAAGCGTGAGTTCAGCTCATAATATGGTCGAGCCAACTCATGGCTTGTTGAGCGGCTTGCAAAAAAAACCTTAATTTTGATCTTTGGGTCGATGTGAGACTTGGGAGTGTTGGGCATTAGAAGAAACCTTACCAACAGACCTGATGGTAGATACCATTTGGAGATGAGTATATTAGTTGAGTGAATTCATTATTCACATCTTTGGGTTTATTTTGTTCTTGAAGATTCAAATCAAGTATGTGTTTTTTTACATGCTGCCTATTACGTAGTCAGCTTGCTAGCAACTTGCTAATGTATGATCGAGCTCTGACAATCAATGCAAATTATAAATCTACAAGATTATATATGTGATTAAGGTTGAAAGAGTGAGAAGGAATGTGTAGGATCGATATGATTAGGTCTAATATAGGTCTAATACATTTAAAATTAATATGTATATATAACCGAGCCGACTCACGAGTTGATCTAGACCTAGCTCTGGCTCAACTCGTTTACAACCGAAACGATTTCGATTCGACTTTTTTTTAGTGAGCCACGAGCTTTTTGAACACCCTAGTTTTCAAAATAATCGACACTACTTGAAATCCTTGAAATCAATGAATCATATTTTATTGTTTAAACCCACTTCGTCTTTTGATACAACAAATTTCAATTAGATATTGATGTTCGAAAAGTTATGACCGTTTAAAAATCGTGGAGATAATTAGTTTTTCATAATGGGATAAAATGTAACTAAGAATAAATTCAATCATAATTGGGTTAAAAATGAGGGATTATAGTGTAATTAGATGAGGGATTAAAAGGTAAGTAGCATTTAAAAAACTAAATTACCCTCATTTTAGGGTTGTACATTATGCATTCATGAAAAAAAGTCCGGTATCTTAAAATGTCTCTCACTCATGCACTATAATATAGTATATATACAGTGTATATTAAAAGAATTATGAATATTTTTAAAATTCAAATTTTCTTTTATGTCTTTTTTGTTATGTAATGTTTGATTTTTGTAATCAGAATTAAAAATATAGTTTAGTATAAAATAAAACTGATTAGACCATGCGTAGTGGGCTTGAAGTTCAAACTCATCCTTTGGGCATATCCGACATGTGACGTCCTAGTCAGCAAATAGTGTCACACCCCGATTTCCACGTGTCACCGGTGGGCCCGGTGGGGGAGTATCGTGACGTGGTTGGCAACGTAATAGTCAAACAACACAATATTTAATATGCACAGCGGAAACAAATTTAAAAATATGATACAACCGAATTTAATATTGTAATATCAAATGTCACAATATTCGGAAGTTTATCCACAGATGGATCGAAGTAAAAATAATATAAATGGTTCAACAGACTTCAGGCATCTTAAGCTGGCGAGACTTCTAATGATGCTAAGGAGAAATCCCAGCCAATTTCGCATAGTACCTGCATTTAATCTTTTTGGGAAAATACGTCAGTTTACACTGGTAAATACATTCAACTGACTCATTTTGGAAAATGATTAAAAATTGGTTTGGATGCACGTGGCATAAACATTTTATTTTAACTTGGGAGAATTATTTAATATTATAATCTTGTGAACGAATTACATGTTCCTTGTGCGTTCAGTAGCCCGGATCTTGTCCGGGTTAAAGATCAATAGACACACCACAATATTCTTTTGTGCACTGATGGGTGTACGCCTACACCCCGCGCTTAAGTCGTGGCCATTTCGTAAAATGATGCCAAGGATATCCGGGACATGGTCATTAACCCCCCAAAGGCTTTAAGTAACAAGACTGTTTAAACGAGCCGATCAAATTATTCAATTACCCACTCAACGGTGGAGGATTTGATGCTCGATCAAGCGGTATGCTATATACCATAACCCAAGCCCGTATAGGGAAAATAAGTTAAAAGTATTTACCTGAGAAATGTATAAATCACAATAAGCAAAATGCACGTAGCTTTTACTAGTCCTCCTAATCTGGAACGTAGGTTTTATAATAACCTATTAGAATCCTAACGGGTCTTTAATTAAGCTTAAGCTTAGACCAGCTAGTTTCAAAGATACGGTTCGTACGCACGATTAAGCGAAGACCGGATAGAATGTGATCTAGACTCGACAAGTTTGAAGACTTGTTTAATATGGGTTTATTATTCACATTCTGGATTTTGAGATAAAACCATTAAGGTTTGACCCGTTTCGGCTAATTTATGTAAACTTGTTACATAAACCGAACCGTACGCGTAATAAGCGTGACGGGTATTCATGAGAGCTATAGACAGGTTTCCTAAGTTAATTATGCCTAAAATATGTTGTGACATCAGTAATATGTCTTTCATTATACCCGAAACGTATTTAAACACAAACTAGGCCCCGTAGGGGTAGTTTGGTCATTTAAAAGTTTATAAAAGAGTTTAAGTAACAACCCGAGTTATAGGTCTGATGTAAACAGCAAATATACTCAATTTGCTAAGTCATATCAGTAGGTTAAAGTATATATGTGAAATTTATCAAATATAACCAAACTATGCCCCGTAGGGGTATTTTGGTAATTTCACATAAGCCGAAAAGCTCAAAACTGAAGTCTGAGTTAATCAACTTTTGCTTACTGTTAAAATATCATAATTTTCCTATAATATCAGTAGGTATCAACCCGGGTATGTTTAATATAGTTTTTAATACATACTATGCGTTAAAAACGCTTAATAAGGCGATTATGAGCCGTTTACGGGTTCGATAGATAAAGCTGATATTTTTATACTTCCAAAAGGCTTAAAATAATTTATTTAACATATCTAATCAGTAGCAAAAGGTTTGGAGTCGTTTAGATATGTAAAACTCATTTTATGGCCCGTAATGGCAAAACCGACAATTACCGGACTAAGCCTACGACTACTAGTTATGCTCAGCCTAAAATTAATTAAAAATCTTTAAAAATCCCAAAATAATGAATTACATCAGTGGGTAAAGATTTGGATATCAAAAAGTAGGCTTAACTAGGCTATACGCTAATTACGCCATTTAATTAACATAAAGCTTTCATTTTGCGATAATGAGCATAACTCTTAATCTACACCTCAAACTGATGTCAAACTTTGCATACAAGTTTATATATCAATAATTAAAGTTTCTACTCTTTTACATTTCCAAAAATCACGTTTTAAGGTAATAAGGGCATAATGGTCAACATATGAGCAATTAACGGAATCATGCGTATTAATTGGATAACTAATGATCCGAGGTGTATAATCACATAGGGTTATACTAGCATGTAACCTGGTCCAAATAAAGCTCTTAGGTAATTCTAAAACATACCATAACGGGTCAGAACTGAAAGTCAAAGGGAAAGTCAAACTATGTGACTTTCGGTTCCGAACCGGGTATTTACAGGAAACTGTCGGGTTGAACATGTTTAGACATGTTCTTACACTTATTATTAAGTTATAACAATGATCAAACAGGTTGTATCTGATCTACATTGCTAATTATGCATAAATTGTATTTTAAGTATCCTGTTGACTTTTTCTTAGCAAGTTTGACCCGACTTTTGACCTGGTTAGAGTGGTAATCAGGGGGAACCCTTTTAAGGATTTATTACCCACCTAATTACCAACTTATAACTACTTTTAATTCGAGATTTGACTGAGCCATTATTAATTAATCTCGAAGTCAAACCGTAATTACGATGGTTTGACTTTTAGCTAAATAACCAAGCTAAACTTAATTAAGAAAGGATTAGTAGACTTACAAGTGTCTAATGGATGATTAGGAAGTCTTGGAATCAGCTTTGGAGTTCCAGAGATGATCAGAAGTGAGTGCAAGAATGTTTGTAAACTTGAAGGCCTTATATACTAGTTGTAATCACCATAAAATGTTGACAACTAAGGCTACAAGTGACCACAATTGTCTCACAAGTGTCCCTGGGGTCTAGGAACATTTTAGGGGTCGCCCAATAGTGAGAAATACCAGTGAGATCGGTCAAAATCGCGCAAAACAGGCTGCAGTCGGTTTCCTGTTCGCTGGGCACTGCTTGCGCACCGTAAGGCTTTATGCTTGCGGTGCGCAAGCCTTCATCAGGGACCAAAAGTTGTTGTTCTTTGACGTTTTGAAGGGGCAAGTGGGTATAAACGAATTGTGGACTTCTTATTTACAACATGGGACTTCAATTATCAGTTATATACCCTACCATTTGAATTTGTTTGCTTGGATCCTTTATAAAAGTACCGAAAACTAAGGGTTACCGTAGGAATTTCTTCGTAGGAGTCCACCAATTAAATTATGAATCATTCATTGCTATAATTCACTGAACTTGAACATATACTAGATGTTTTTAATATGGTTTGAGTCTTGGGATTTATAGCGAGGTCGTTCAGAGGTGCAAAAGTTAACATGACGACACTTTTAAATCCTGTCAAACATCTTTATTAAATCCGAGTTTATAACGCTTCTTGTCTTACTCGACACGTGTCGTTATTTTATTTAACACGAATTTTCGAGGTGTTACAAATAGGCATTATGGGGCTTGAAGTTAAAAAAGGATGTAGTGGTATAATGTCTCATAATGCCTTAACAATAATTACCCAATTATTATTTTTTATAGAAAAATGAAACTATTAATATTTCATGGGATACTTGGAAATTTCCTATTGGCCAAAGCAACAGCTCTCCGGCGTTTTAAAGGAAACGCCCAACCAACTTTTTAAAGGAAAACACCCCGGGGGCCGGTGTACTTGGGCGTGATGGGGCGTTTTGGGGAAAAAACGCCGAAATCCTCAACCACTACGGATGATCTTACTAGATATTGAAATGCAAGGATTACGATATCAAAGTTTTTTTTTTTTTTTTTTTTTTTTTTTTATCAATAAAAGCTACTTGGATAATAAATTACTCTTTAAAGTCCATAAAACATCGTTGTAGCTAAGATAAAGAAATAGAAGGGTGGTAAACTAGTAGTGTAAAAAACAAAACTGATTATTAATTAAAAATAAATATAAAACGTAATGTTAGATATTCAAATGTAAGCATTACAATAGAAAAAAAAAAAAAAATCAATAAAAGCTACTTGCGTATTAAATTACTCTTTAAAATATTAAAACATCGTTATAGCTGAAAATAAATAAATAAAAGGGTGGTTAACTATTAACAATTAAAAATCTCAAAAAAAAAGAAACTTTTTATGAAATGAGTTCTAGTTGAAACTTAGGCTGGAGGGTGTGATTGGAGCCCCTTAGAGGCTTTATCAGGCCACGTAGGATCCACGTCAGCCATGGAGCCCCCTTTAATTTACAGGGTGTGGATGAAGCCCCATATTAAACAAAATTAAAAAAAAATTGATTGGTTGACATGTTGTGGGCCCCACCTGAAACCTTCAAGTTTGGCGTTACCATGGTGGCGATGAAGGTATGGCGCCCCCTCTTCACTTGGAGGGTGTGGTGATGGAGCCCATATGGACGCTATAGTGGCTGAGGTGGCGGGGGTGGCGCCCCCACACCCTCCAGCCTTATCGTTTTAGAAAGAAAAAAAAAAGAATATCAAATGGTTTACCCTATATTTGTTTTTATGGCTGTTAATGGCGACAGTGGGTGAAGTTATGGGTTGCACGGTTTGGTTTTCGGTTTTTGAAAATCATTCGGTTTTGTTTTTCGGTTTTAGCAATGGTTCGGTTTGGTTTTTGAAACAAATTACGTAAGATTCAAAGATAAAAAAAAAGTATAATTTAAAGTTTAATAATTTTTCTTAGATGTTTACATTTAAGTTAATATATTTAATCTTTTTAATTAATATCGTTCACATGAACCTAACATTCTAATCTATTTTAATGCTTCTCCAAAGTTTTATTAAAATGTTTTTTTATAATACTTTAAAAATCGCTTAATTTTTATGTTAAATTTAGTTATTTCTTGTCATTTAACGATACATAAACATGTTAATGTTCTTATTATAAATATATAACAATCATGAATAAAATTAATAATTCTTAGTAACATGGATTAAACACTTAAACAACTTAAACTTAAACATAAAAATATATGGATTGGGACTATTGTTACTTATTGGTTCGGTTATTGAAAATGGTTATCTGAAAACCGAACCGAAATTTCCGGTTATTAAAAATCCGAAAACCAAACCGTTCGGTTTTTGTTTCGGTTTGGTTATTTTCGTTCGGATTTTCTGTTATTTCAGTTTTATGCTCACCCCTAGATGAAGTTGCCATCAGTGATTATAGGGGTGTCGCGGACAATGGTCATAGGTGATAGTCACTCAATTCGACTCGTTTAAGTCAAGATTCTTTTTGTTAAAATAACTTACTTTGAACCATTGCATGACAAATAGGTCCAAATCAACCCACTTGACACACATAATTAATCTTAATCAAGTTATTTCTCAAAAAATGAATTATTATCATCATGTATAAATGTATTAATAAACTATAAACAAAGCCCAAAACAAATACGTAATTACATGGTAGATTACAATCATCATATGGCAACTTTAACTTATATACCCACACTGGTCATCTCCCACATATAAATGAATATTTAAGCATCAGGCTAAATCCCTTCTTGTGTCGCTAGTATTAACTTTTATTGCGTGAATAAACCCGGGAACCAAAACCAGGCCTATATGGCTATATGCCTGTATGGGTCGGGTCGTATGACTTTATCTAATATTAAATGGGCTAAGATTTTGCTTCTCTTGTTAATATTTGGGCTCTGTGAGCTTGAGCAGCCCACAAAGAACCAGGCCCGGCTATGCAACTAACAAATATATGCTACAACATTAACATTTACATTTACCATACACACCAATTTAAAGTAAACAGTAATTAAAATAAATATTTTACCCCAACACTTTAAATAATATATGCTTTTAACCATCGGTTTTTCTCGTTTGTTAGTTTTTCTAAAAGAAAACTAAGTAGGCAACTATGTTTAATTGTTTTTCTCGGCGTTCCATATAGATTTTGTTGATAATGGAATTGCATTCAAAGTAAAGTAATTTTTGGTATCGTAAGCTATATGAGTGCCGGTAACGTGACGAATGAACCAATTATGACCGATCAACATCAGTACTATTGTACAAGTATAAGTATTATCGAAACTGGTACCGCTATTTGTTTCTATTGTTTTCGATCAATGTAAACCACGTGTTGATGTCCTTTTGGGCATGTCACGAATTTATTTTTTGGGTTTTCTCTTTCGGTTCCTATTGTAAGTGCCAGTACCCTAATGAACCAAATGAATACCACCAAATTCCCGTCGTGTAGCTCGGAGGAATCCCACTAGTTATGTTAAAAACAAGTATATACACGAGAGTATGAGACGATTCATCCATTACTTGATTAATTGAACAAATATCTTGATTTGATATAAGTTTAAACTTGGTTTAATACTTTGATTAGTTTCTAAATGCCTACGCTAGCTCGACATCAAGGTTGAAATAGCTAGAAGATGTTCATCAAACGCTGAATCAAAATCTCAAGTAGCTCAAAGATCTTTATCACGGAAAATGTACGATTATACAAACCTGATTTTAAGCTACAACAAAGATATACACAAAAAGGTAATTAATCAAACATAGCTAATTTTAATACATTCATACGTCTCAAAAGATTTTATAACTATTTAACTAGAATTCTTATAAACTTGAAGCTGAATTGTTATATATTTTGTATATAATTTTGTTGTGCCCATCACTTGGAATTAGTTATAACTTATTAGGTATTCAAACATGTTTGGATATTTATTTACAGCATACATATGAAACAGGGTGTTGTGGGTTCACTAGCAACCCATTAACGATGCCACGTAGGATGTTAGCGACGGCTAACCCACGCCAGCTAGTTAACGGCGGCGTTGAATGGGAATAGAATTGTGAATTCGTTAACCCATTAACTATGTTAATGGGAATGATGGTGGGGCCTAAGGATGTGGGAACCAATCACATGCCACTTTTTTATATTTTATTTTTAGTTATTGGTATTGGGTGTTTGGTTAATCGACAACACATAGTTAACGGGTATTTAGTTAATGGTCAAGTTCTTATGTGACAATAACATGGCGATGATGTGGTAATGGATTTAGTTAACCCACAAAACAGTCTTATTAAAATTCTTAACTGCTTAACTATGCTAAGGTCATGGGGTGTACTCTAACATTTAGAGTGTTAACAGTGACATGACATATTAACAGACATTGCAAACCACTCCCTCATAGTGTTAAATGGCATTAAATGAGTTATGTGTTAACATGTTAACCGAGTGTTAAGAGATAGGATTAATTTTTTTTTCTTTTTTAGACCAAAAACCACTAAAAGATAGGGTTAGATGAAGTTAAACCATTTCCTTGGAGCGAGACAAAGTAAAATGCGGAAAAAAGATTGATGTGGCACTTAGGTGGAGTTAAGATAAGTTAAAGTATACCAAAGGCCTAATAAGTAAGAACCAATATGGTAAGTTTCCTTACCGCGTTAGTGTGTATGTTCATGTCAAATTGGATAAACTAAATATGATAAGTGGGAGTTGATAATTACTTACAAGTGAATCTATAGAAAAGAGCTTTACATTAAAATCAAGAAACTTCCACAGAAATATTTGAAGGCAACCTTCATATTGAAGTCAATGAACTTTAATTTGGATTCTGAAGGAAACTACCTCTGGCATTGAGATACAGGAATCTCACAAATGTAATTCAATAGGATAAGATTCAACAATGAGATTAATGAATCACATAATACAATTAGACGAATCATGTTATGTATCTTAGACTTTAAATTAAGATTTGTTCAATTTATTACAACAGTGCATCTGAAACCTTGGATGTTAGAAATCTGGTTGGTGAAGCTAGGAACATGACACATGAGTATGTACCAAAAGGCACATTATTAATCATAATCAAACTAGAATTACTTAATGGGTTAGGATTGTACTTTATCTAATTCTCTTGTACTCAAGTGTAACTTATTTGTCTATTTATATCATGTGCATCCTCACATTGAGGATCATCCATTCATTCAATCCCTCTCTAAATTCTCTCATGGTATCATCCGCTTAGGTTCCTCTCCCTCTTTAACTTTTCAACTCTTTGTTTCCTCTTCTTTTTGTCTGCCTCTCTCTTCACCTTCTTCCCACCATGTCAACCTCTAAAACTTCCGATGACTCCCTGTCCATGACCGCCCTCCTACACTCCCTCAAAATCCAGTTATCATCAACCAATTTCCTGCTGTGGAGAAGCCAAATATGGCCCCTTTTGTCGGATCTTGATCTCATCGGCCACATCGATGGTACTGCGACAGCACCGCCAGAAGTTCTGACCACCGATGGCAAAACCACTGCTAATCCGCAGTACACCGCATGGATGGCTGCTGATCGTCATGCAGTCATTCTCATCAATTCATCTTTGTCTGAAGAAGCGGTGTCGGTGACCGTTGGCCTCACCACTGCAAGAGCTATCTGGCAGGCTCTTACTAACGAGTACTGCAATGCCTATGTCGAACGAGTTCATAATATTCGTGATAAGTTGCGTTCACTTGTCAAAGGATCTGATTCTGTGGCGGAATTTGGACGGAAGTTCAAGGGGTTATGTGATCAACTATCAGCCATTGGTCATGCTGTTTCTGACTCCGATAAGTTAGATTGGTTCACTGCTGGTCTCGGTGTTGATTACATCAGTTTTACATCGATTGTCAAGGCCTTTCGTCCATCCCCTTCATTCCAAGATTTGGTTTCTCAGGCCGAAAGCCATGAGGTCCTTCCGTGAACTTCAGTCTCATAACAGTTCTTCTGTGACGTTTGTGGCTCAGTCCTTCCATCCCCCTCGTCGTGGTGGACGTGGAGACAACCGTGGTTACCGCAACTATCGAGGAGGCAGAAACAACCGTGGTGGTCGTGGAAATAATGGTTTTCGTAATAATAACAAGAACTCCTCTGGTCCTAGTCATCCGTGTCTATTGTGTGGCCTCCATGGTCATGTCGCTAGTTCGTGTCCTTCCCATGTGTCGTATCCCACCAGTGAAGCCCATCTTGCAAACTCTTTTCAAGCGCAATGTCAAGTTAATCCCAGCAATGCTAGTTGGTATGCGGACTCTCGGGCTACCGATCATATGACTCAATCTACTGGTAATATTCATGACATTATTTCATGTAATGGCAAAGATAAGGTATTTTTTGGAGATGGCAAATCTTTGCCTATTTCTCACAGGGGACACAAAACTATTGGCAATAATATTCATCTTAAAAATGTCCTTGTGGTTTCTAAAATCACCAAAAATATTCTTTCTATCAATAAGTTAACTATGGACAACAATATTGATGTGCTTTTTATGAAGGCTATCGGTATTATGTTGCCTTTGTTGATGATTTTTCCAGGTTCATGTGGCTATACCCGCTACACACCAAAGCAATGTTCTCGACTATTTTAACTACTTTTATTACTTTTGTTCAAACTCATTTCTCGAGAAAAATCAAGGTTTTCCAAAGTGATATGGAACGGAATTTGTTAATAATCAAGTTAAAAAGATATTCCAAGACAATGGAACGTTTCATAGACTCTCGTGTCCATACACTCCTCAACAAAACGGACGCGTGGAACGAAAACATTTTCACATTGTTGAAAATGTTCAATGCTAAAGTACCCTCGTCATATTGGGTTGAAGCTTTTAGTTCAGCGGTATACATTATTAATCATCTTCCATCTAAAATTCTTGAAGGCAAATCTCCTTTTGAACATATGTTCGGCCATGTTCCCAACTACAATAATTTTCGCACCTTTGGGTGTCGAGTTTTTCCGTATCTTAGAGACTATTTCGAACATAAGTTGGCACCACGTTCGTTACTGTGCATTTTCATTGGATATGCAACCGAATATAAAGGATTTCGATGTTTAGAACCCACCTCACAACGTGTGTACATCACAAGACATGCCACATTTGATGAGTTATTTTTTCCTTTCTCAGGAGATCTTTGCCCACAAAATAATGTTAATCTTGAACTAAAAACCTTTATTGAAAAATCCTGGACATGTTATGTCACAAACACAACACATCCAAACGAGAATCCTGTTGAGAAGGTCCAACATTATGCTCCTTGTGGTCTTTGTTCAGATGATGCAGATGGGCCTCCTCCATCCAACAATTCTCAAGAGCAGCCCACTAGTTTTGGACCGACCAGTATGATTCCTCCAATGGCTGCTGTGCCAGATCATCAGAATGAGCCATCGGCATCAACGCCGCCAACTCCGCCTCCACCGCCACCTCCACCAACAACTGGTCACCACATGACGACTCGTTACCAAGCCGGAATTTTCAAACCAGTTCATAGACCTGATTTTGTTCACACTCAGCATCATAGTCTCTATGCTGCTCTCTTTGCTAAAACTGACCGACAAGTTTCAAAGTTGCGGCTAAACAACGGGAATGGGTTATGGCCATGCAGAAGGATATTGGTGCTCTACATCAAAACAAAACTTGGACTCTTGTCCCGAGACCCGCAAACACAAATATAGTTGGCTCAAAATGGATCTTTCGTACTAAATATCTATCAGATGGCACGATTGAAAGACACAAGGCTCGTTTAGTTGCTCAATGATTCACTCAAGTTCCAAGTCTTAACTACTCACAAACGTTCAGTCCAGTGGTTAAAGCTACTACTATCCGCATTGTTTTATCATTAGCTGTCATAAATGGATGGAAACTCCACCAACTCGATGTCAATAACACATTTTTACATGGTGCTCTTCAAGAACAAGTGTACATGGAACAACCGCCTGGGTTCATTGATCCGCGGTTCCCACATCACGTTTGTCGACTTAACAAAGCACTTTATGGCCTAAAACAGGTGCCTCGGGCTTGGTTCCAACGTCTCAGTACATTTCTTCTTCAGAATGGGTTCTCTTGCAGTCGTGCTGACCCATCTCTATTTATTTTCAAACAGGATTCATGCATCATCTATTTATTAGCATATGTGGACGATTTAATTATTACTAGCAATCGAGAAAGTGTTATATCCTCTTTTGTCAATAAACTCAACTCTGAGTTTGCTACAAAAGACTTGGGCGATTTAAGTTACTTTCTTGGACTTGAAGTAACTAACTCACATGGTCAACTATTCCTCAGTCAGTCGAGATATGCTAGAGATATATTAGAACAGGCTAATATGTTACATGCCAAACCGATGGCCATTCCTCTTGCGGCTAACATTGTTTTTACCTCCACAGGTGAAACATTCGGAGATCCCACCTTATACAGGTCATTGGTTGGAGCTCTCTAATACCTAACTATCACTCGACCCGATATCGCCTATGCCGTAAATCAAGTAAGTCAGTTTCTACAGAACCCCACGACTGATCACTTTCAGCATGTCAAACGCATACTCAGATATGTTAAAGGTACCATTGATTTTGGGATCACCTTTCGCCGCGCAACTCCATCCAACATTCTTGGCTATTCAGATGCTGACTGGGCCCGTTGTATTGTAACACGCCGATCAACTTATGGATATTCTATCTTTCTTGGAGGCAATCTTGTTTCATGGAGTGCCAAGAAACAACCAAGTGTAGCACGCTCCAGTTGTGAATCTGAGTATCGCGCTATGGCAAATACCGCAGCTGAAGTTGTTTGGGTTACTCACCTACTCAAGGAACTGCATGCCCTTCCACCTGATCGTCCTACCTTACTTTGTGACAATCAAAGTGCCATATTTTAAGTCAAAATCTCATTGCTCATAAACATGCTAAACATATAGACATCGATTACCACTTCATTTGGGGACTGGTCTCCTAATGTAAGCTACACACAAAGTTTGTTCCTACCAAGCTCCAGGTGACTGATATTTTTACCAAGAGTCTTACGAGACCTCAGTTTGAACTCTTCAGAGACACGCTTTGCCTTGGGTCACCTCCATCTCGCCTGCGGGGGGATATTAATCATAATCAAAATAGAATTACTTAATGGGTTAGGATTGTACTTTATGTAATTCTCTTGTACTCAAGTGTAACTTATTAGTCTATTTATATCATGTGCATCCTCACATTGAGGATCATCCATTCATTCAATCCCTCTCTAAATTCTCTCACACATAATCTTAATCTAAATTACAGGATTCCTCAAGGCCTGAAGAAATAATATTCGAGTCAAGAGACATATTGTTAGGTATTAAATAGTAGAGGGTCTAAACTGTAAGCTTTCAATAGTTAGGGCTATAATTGTAATATGCTCATATACATAAATAGGAGTCACTGAATAAGAATGGTATCAATGAATTAATAAAGGGTTTTCCCTCTTCTTCTGTGTTTCTTCCTTTCTTTTATCGATCTATCCTGATTACCATTTCTGATCGTAACACATATCAACTTATAAGTTTGGTACCTCGCGTTTTGTATTATTATGACGAGTCCCCTTCAAACTTTATTTTAATTTCAACTTACACACCTTATAATTATAATTATGCTTGTAAATGATCAGTTTTGTGCTGCAACACCCAAAGGTTTACTCAGGGCCGGACTTAATGTATATCAAGCCGTAGCACGGGCTACGACTCAACTTTTTATTGGTAGTGTAAAAAACTTATTTTTTCGGTTTTTATACCAATGATACCCCTGAAGTGTTCCGCTGTGTGTTTGCTTTTTGACTGTTTTAGGATTGTTTTGTAAAATGTAAAAAAAAGAAGCAAACGAATTAATAGTATATAGAAAATGTTTTCATAATAAGGGTGTTACAATGAAAAATGTTAAACCGCCCCTCCTCGGCTCCTCAACCCTATAATTGGTCGATAATCAATACAACTGCCAGAAAATCAAGATCAATACAAGTTTTACAAAAACCATATGTTATTAACCCATTAAATCGACTAACAAGCTGTTTTAGAAACATTTTTAAGAACTACAAACAACAAGAAGAATCATCAAAAATGAAGACCATTATCAAACTATCAAGAACGCGAATCAGACGTGCGATCTTGACATGCGATCTTGTGAATAACACACAAAGTAAACCCTAGAAGCTTATGTGAACAATGAGTTACAACAAGCTTTATACACACCCAACGATCTGCATAACGCCTTGACCCATGGACAACTTTACACCAACTTTGGCCCAGCTACAAGCCCATATGCGTTCCAAGCCCATATACGTTCCAAGCCCATATGCCTTCATTTAATTCCAGCCCACTTACTCAGCCCATCAAATGATATGCAATGCCTCAAAAAATAAACAAAAAAACAAGGAATACAAATAAAAACTAACATATAAAAGATATTAAAACTGAAAAAGACATGTTTAACTTTAACAACAACCATTGTTTCTAATTGTATTGTAGCCACTAAGAACCACTAACCATGTTGCTACCGCCATCTTTTTGTTATTTCTATGCCCCTTCCACCGCCTCTACAATCAACGATTCTGTATTTACACAAGTTGATCTGGTTTAGGTTGCGATGGATATGAAACACACATACATAACAAAAGGGTCGTTTTTAATCATTCATCTTCCATATTTATGTGTGTCAAATTAATAATCCACCACTTGATGCACTCGATTGATGATCAACGAATAACATGGGAGCACTTGATCAAAACAACAAAGCGATATGCAAAACTAGAAAACCATTAACTTCGTCATAGTGAGAAGGGATTCTCCCTATGACCAAGCACCAACGTGAGCATGAGTATTAGTGAGAGCCTCTTATATAGGCAAGAGTAGATATTTATACTTATATGTGAAGGCGAGTGGCCATCTAGACATTTATGGTGTAACCGCCAAGCCATGTCATTAGTGAGACCCTCTTGGCCTAGGTCACATCTTACACCGTTAAGTGGTTAGCCTGAACCATTTAAGCACATCATGGGCGATAAATGAGAGCCGTGGGAACCTAGAGTTAAGGTTGGCCCACACCCTATTCCCACCTCCTCATTGATATCCGATCCGTAAATAGATTGTTAAAAGTCCTAAATACGCAAGTCGAACAAGTGTTATACCGAAGTCGTATGCACAATGACTGTAAGACCCTAACTCGTATTTAACAAAAATCACAGCGGAAATTCGTGACATAAAATTTCTTTCATTACAAACGTCTTGACTTACTTGAAAGTCCGTTTTAAAAATAACTCTTTTACTAAACAAAAGCAAACTTCCTATTTGCTAAGGTACACAATCGATCATTCCCGTACAATCTACCTTGTGACTCGGTCTTCTATCTCTATTCCTTGTGATAATCGCCCGTACTCTCGTACAACCTGCACTCACCACATACATTTATAACATTAGCATACGTTATACATATAAACAAGATTCATACATGTACACTTTCCATTCAGCTTTCTCTCTAATTTTAAGCATATCATTCGCATATCCATTCCCTAGTGAGCCTTCAATAATGGACCTGCATTAACCTTCGTTTTCCAGGCACACGATTAATATCATTAACACTCAACGTATCCAAAATCATACTTACATATACACGTGCATACATCCATACCTCTCTACATACATGCATACACTCATACGTATCTTTATATATTCTTAAATACACTTCTACATACGTACCTACATTCGTACGTTTCTACATACATGCCTACACTCATACGTATCTTCATACATACATACATAAATACACATCTGCATACGTACCTACGTTCCTACGTCTTTAAATACCTGCATACGATTACACGTACTTCCATACATACATAAATACACATCTGCATACGTACATACATTCCTACGCCTTCACATAAATACATACTATCATACATATCTTCATATGTACATAAATACGCTTCTACATACGTACCTACATTCATACATCTCTACATGCATGCATATACTCATACATATCTTCCATATATACATAAATACACATCTACATACACGTACAAGATCTTGTATACCTCTTACATACTCATACGTTAATTACATGGGACTTAAACTTTGATTTATAGCCCATAAACATCTAAGGATCGATCAAAATCATGTTTAGAAAGCCCGCCGTAGTCCACGGATAACAAACCGAAGCCTACGATACATAAATCAACTAAAATAACAAATTTCAGGTTTTTGGACTTGGGGAGGGCGTCGGCGACGGCCCTAGGGCCCGTCGGCGACGGCCTGTGGTTTTCACGTAGCCAAAAACCCCGTAGACAGGTAATTAGGGCGTCGGAGAAAAACTGGTTTTCTAGAGCCCGTCGGCGACGGCCCTAACCCCGTCGGCGACGCCCTCTAGAAAATGCCTTTTTCTGCAGATTCGTTTCGTCGTCCGTACACACTAAAACGCGCATAACTTTTGAACCGTTTACCCGTTTAACCTCCCGTTTCTTCCTACATGCTTGTAAATTCACATTCTATCATATGAACTTGAAATCCAACATCCGGTTTAAGGAAATTATTGACTTAAAGCTCTCGGCTTTATATACCCGCTTTTATTTATTCGACCCGTTCATGCATTCATCAACATAACTTGATTGTTTGACCTAAATTCCTCATGAACCCTATAATTTCAACATTGTCTATCATAAAAGATTAAGTTCTTGGATTTCTTGCATCCTCTTGACCCATTTTCGCTCAAGAGCTTATTTTGACCCGTTAGGGGTATTTGCGCATTTTAAAGTCCTTAGCTTACGAAAATCATACTACTCGCTTTCTTACCTTTTCAAAACATTCATTTAATCAAATAGCTTGTTTGTAATCAACTTTTAGGACCATTTGCTCGTTTTACCCATCAAGGGCGTTTTTGTCAACTTTGACCCATCCTTTACTACTAAAGACTTCATTTCATAAATTACCGACCATGCGACTTATCTACAATGGTAAATGCACATACCTGGCTCGGATCAAAGCTATGACCCGTTCTAATACTTCATCTGCTGAATTGCTAGATAATAGCAACGCAAATCCTTTTTCTATACATTCTACAAATTCATAATACTTAACAAAGAAATTCATTAGTCGATAACGCCAAAGGGTGACATCTTCACCGTTTGCCCCGTTAAGTCTAAATGTCCATTTTATCCTTGTGGGATATTAGTTATTCGTCATCCCATCCATGTAACTTATTACTTTGTTAACTTGCAACCAAAATTACCATAATACCCTTTTATCCCTTTTTAACCATCAAACTTAGTTTCTTGTCATGAACACATGTTTCGAACCATATCAAAACTTTTCGGAACTTCATACCTCATTTATAAACTTATCATATTCATAATCTATAAAATGAATAGGTATTCTACAAGGAGGGTGTAAGCTTAACTTACTTTGCATCCGAGTACGCTTCCCGTGCACATAAGTTCCATTTGACCCGCTTCTTTCCCAAGCTTCCATGTCGCTTATAAAGCATCAACTATCATATATCATTCTCAAGATAGTTAGCTTATTCATCATTCATCACAGCTTTTTCATTACACGGATCTTATATGGAATTTATCATTCAACCTTATAACATGCTAATCCATCATTTCTTACCCGATTTCTTTAAACATTCACACACATGTATGATTCCAAACATTATTAACATAAGTAAGTCATCAATTTACATTACATCATCTAAAACCCACTTCATAACTACTTGTTAATCACTTACAAGTGATCTACTCTTAAGTTCTTCATAATTTCATCATACTTTTGATATGTATACTACCTTCTAAGCATAGTGTACAACTAGTTCATGCATATCCTTCAAATCTCATACATAATTCATCAATTTCTTCCTTCTAATCAACATGAATCATACATGCATAAACATCAAACATACTAGTATCACATTCTTTCAATTCCTCTAACAAGAATCCATCCTACAAATCAAAATACATCAACATTCAACAAGAATTAGACATGGATGATGATTCAAATCATCATTTTCACCATAACTTATGGGTTTCACCCTTAAACATCAAATTAACCTAATTCATGCATAATCCATGTTCCAAATGATGATTCTAATACATACTCATACCCAATTTCATACAAATTCGTGATTTACAACATAACCCGCTTCATGCATAATCACCAAACTAACTTTTAAGACATACCTTGCGATCCCCTTGTGAAGGTGATCATTAATCTATGCTCGGTTATGAATTTAAGCTTCATTTTGCCTTTCAATTTGATAAAAAGGATGAAGTTAGGGTTCTTGGCTCCATGGGAGCTTCCTGCTCAATCTCGAACACACGATGTGTGTGTTTGTGTGTGAGAGTTTTGTTATTTAGTAACTTAACTTTCATCTTGTTCCATTTGGCCCCTCATGTTTGTCACTTAACATAAATGGCACTACTTTAGTCATTTAAGACTTTTAACCACACACTTAACTAGGTTAATTAGCCTAGTTAGTTATTTCATACTAAGTCATATAGGAATATACGACAAATATAAACATTCGGGTTTCGACCGCACAAACATGGCATTGTTCAAAAATTCTGGGCCCATTCGATTGCGTAAATCCGTCTTGATAATCTTCAATTTCGAAAAACATCTTTCAACGATTGCGGTTGCAACCGGTAAAACCAAAGCTATCTTCACTACCCGATAAACCAAAGGACAAGAACTATGTGTTCTCATTTCAACCATAAGAAAAGCAAGATCACTTATTCTATTACTAGTGGGAAAGCCCGCGCGTTGCGGCGGGTATCCCGACTGATATCATATTCATTTATGATATGTATTATAAATGTTGACTTTTAAGCATGAAGTTTGTTAGTTATAAAACCCAACATGTCGCTCTTATCTTACAAAACGAAACATGTAAGTTATGATAAATTAACTTGAAATGCGTAACAATGGTTGGATGAAATAACAAATATAGCATATCATCTAGTACTGAATAAAATTAACTGGAAATCAGTATCATAAATGAAACCTAAAGTTAAGGTGTAATCATTGTTGGCCTGCAGTTTGCATGGTTTGTTTCACCTGGTTTATCTTTTAAAGTATTGTGGTAGTATCATTAATATATCAATTCATGAATTGCATAATTGACATAAAGACCAAGAATACAATAGTTGGTAAACGAGATAATGAAAGTGGAAATCATTACCAAATTGATCTCATGTTTCTTTTTTCATTTAGTTATTTGTTTGTTTTTTACTGCTTTAGTAGTAGGCTTGTTTATTTATTTATTTTTTTAATATGGACTTCCCAGTTTGTTTGTATAAAAAAGTGATCATTTGATTTCTGACCAAATGGCTTAAAATGTACTAAAATGCTTAAAGGTAAGAAGAAAAGGTCGTCTGAAAGTCATTGACAAATTATTTTAAATCAGGGGACCATGGTAACCACGTTGAAGGGGTAAGGTCCCAAACACCTCGCTTCGAGTGCTTGGGACCATACCACAACCTCATCTTTCTAACCTTCTTTAGACCTTGCGCGGTCGCACACTGGTCCTACAAAGAAAACTTAGAAAGAAAACAATAAGCAACACCTGCGCGCCAAAAGGAGGCTAACGAATCCTTGCGCCTTGCTCCATAAACAAATAAGGATAATAATCCTGATAAACACTCCCGCGTAAATAATATCCAGACTTGGATATTATTCACTTCACTGATGACATACAGTAAGGAGTCACACAGGATTACAACTGTAATCTTCTGGAAGACTCTATCGTGCATCACCAGACGGTTATAACCGTCTAGCCACGTGTCATCATCCTAGGCTCCCTTGAAGTCACGACGATGGCATTGAATTGAGGAGAAATCTTCACTTGCCCACTTTCCACGTGGCAATACCCCAGCTGATTGATGAAAGATTGCGATCTGTGTGCTTTCACACTCGTCAAAAGATTAACGTAGGGAAAAAATAACCGCCTACGGAGTTAGCATTTTCCGTCAATATTTCAATTACAGGTTTTCCCGCCCAAACTTCGGCTATAAATAGAAGGATAAGTCAGGTGTAATCTTCAAGTTAAATTCACTTCACTTACACTTCTTCTTCTTCATAAACTTGTACTGTAGGATCGTTTTCACGACCAAAACGAGTCATTCAGAGGTGTTCTTCTCAATACGAGAGGCGGAAACTAACGTATCGAGTTCGATTCAGCTAGATATTCAATTTAATTGTCTTTTTGATTGATATAACAACGTTTTACAGCGAGTAGACACTTCAGCAGCACTTCGGCTCTGGAATCGGAAAGTTACAAATGACACAGCATGATAGGTATTTATAGGATAGGCTATTTCGTACGAAACAGTTGGTGCGAAATCAGTTTCACACGAAATAGTGATTTAGTGCGAAATAACCAACTGATTTCGTACGAAATAGCTGTTTCCTATTTCGTGCGAAATACCCCTAAACTCTAATTTCTCGTACTTCGTGCCCTGATCTATACAATCTAGTACAAGACTCGATACAAGACGAAGTCGACAGACGTATGCACCAACAGACTCCCCCTCGGATGTCGACGAGTCTTCAGTACTGGTCTTTAACATCTTCAGTCTTTTTGCTCTTCCTGAAGTATCTGACAGTATAAAACATCCTTAGTCTTCTTCTCTTTTTCTTTCTACCAGGATCTCAATCTGACTCCATCTTCTCTTGATCAGATCTCTTGATTTCTTAAGTTCATCAGCATCAGCAATACCAAGATCGTAAACTGGCTTCACATTCTTCTCAGGTTTAATCACTAGAACCTGCACATATCTCTACCTCACAATAAATTTCACAAATTTATATACCACTTGCAGGTATTAATCAATCAATAAATGATTTTACAATGTTAATATCTGATGAACCACTTGTAGGCAAAACAATTTTTATTCATTATAAACAGACTCCCCCTCACGAAATGTTCATCATGCTTAGCATTTGGGGTTTTGAAAATCAGCTCTTCAACATCAGTTGTCAAAAATCTTTTTGATTTTTCAAAATTTATGCTAAAACACACTAAAAATCTTTTTGAATTTTTGATTTTTTATAAAAAGCAGTAAAGAAATATTTACAAGCAATATTTTTGTGAGTTTGTGTAAGAGGATCATATCAGTTTTTGAGACAAATCACTAACACCGTTAAGCTTTAAACATTTTAAGTTCTAAACGATTCACTTAGATTGTCAGTATACTGATCCACTTAAATTTTCACACAAAGTTCAACTGTTTCAAGATACGAGATTAATGTTTTAGAGACTTAAACTTATTCGTGTGTCCCATCTCAGAATATACTCTCGTATCCAGATCTCAATATTCAGTCTTACAGGTGAGTATACCTAGATGAAATCTGTAAAGGGTTAAAAGCGAGGGCCATGAGAGCTCAGGCTATTGCTTCCGCAAAATCAGAGAGATGATGGCTTCGACTTTTGGTGTGTTCCCTTTAGAGAATCTTTTCTTCAACAGTACATGATTAGCATTTTGCAATGTTTCATCATTTTTTATGCTGAGGGTGGTGCTATATTTCAAGCAAGCGAAAAGTATTATACGGGGACTAGGCCATTGCTTCCGCAAAATCAGAAGTCCAGGGATAATACCCCAGATATTACTAAGCATAAAGACCTAGTATCTCAGAAAGAGGGACCTTTCAAACAAGATTTCGAGGGTTACCCATATATCCGAGAGATGTTCCCCACGAGATAAGTAAGTTTGAACTTTAGGTTTATATCTCGACACAATCTACTAAGCGTGTAAAAACCTACTGGCATATCATCAGTGAGACCGTTTATCACATTTGACTTTCCAAATCTTTAGCATGCTGTGATAGTCCACTGATGTACTAAGCCTGACCAAACTTGGATGTGACCTCTTCAGTTTCACTTGGGGTGTAAGTTGCCTTCTTTGATTCATAAAATTCTTTAACCCCTTTGGTCTTCCCATCGACCATTTTCCCAAAAATCTTTTTCACATTTCCATTGAATGTTTTCTCAACATCAAATTCTTTCTTTTCAGAATAGAATTGATTCGAGATCTCAATTTTGCCAACCTTTTATTGAAATTTTCAGTCCTCAATGGTGGAAAGTTAACATCATCCATCGGCGGAACTGAATTTTCATCTTTTACCTCAACTTGTGGCTCCTCTGACTTTGTGGAATCAGATTCATCGCCAGATTTCACATCAGATTTCTTAACAACCCATGTTTGGTTGTCAGAATTCACCCTTCTTTTGGAAAACCTTTTCTTTGAACATTCACCAACTTCATATGTTGAATTTTTAAAAACTTTGAATTTCTCAGTTGGCGGTTCATTTTTCTCAACAATCTTTTCTTTCAGTTTAGAAACAACTTCCTGTTTGATGTTGGTTGCCTTAGGACAGTTCCAGGCAATGTGTCCAACTTCTTGACATCTGTAACAGGTTCTTGTTTCCTTTCTTTGATAAGCTCCATTCTTCATTCTCTCTTGCTTCTTAGCAAGGAATTCTTTGTTTGATTGTTTCCAGAATGAACTCTTTTCTTCTTCTTCCGGACTTGTTCCTGAAACAAATACAGTTTTTGATTTATAAATTTTCTCATTTTTATGATTTTTTGGTGGAATAAAACCCAAACCCTTCTTTTTATAATTACCTGTAACACCTCAAAAATTCACGTCCTATAATGTGTTGACACGTGTCATAAGTTTGAACGTGTGAAAGAATGTTCTTAAAGGACTAAAGTTGACAAACATGGAAAGTATGTGAATATAAGAGTTCAAAATGTCAACAGTGAATAAATATACTTCATAATAACCCTACATGATGCTCATACCTTCAAACGAATAAATCATGGATCATACGAGGCTAAAAGTGAAAGAAAGTGAGAGATTACAAACTGCAGGGGTTAAATGTGTCAACATGTTTAAGTTATACCTCTGAGTGACCTTTTAACAAACCCGAAGCTTTGTAACGGTTAATTATGCTCACTAGAATGCACGATATAAATTTCGTAAAGTTTCGTTATCGTATGAGAAAGTTATGATCAATTTCGTATGCGAAGGGTTAAAAGCGTCAACGTTGAAAGTTATGACTTTTCGGGTAATAACAAAGTGATCAAGGACTAGATAAAATGGGTATAAGCCTTGAAGCCCTTGTAGGTAAATAAGAAGGGGTCAAATTGCAAGAATTAGGTTTGGTTGACCCTTCGAAAGGCCAAGGGACAAGTATGCAAAAACTTGAAAAGGTGAAGTCTGATCAGAAGGCCCATGCGGGCCGCGTAAGCCATGCTAAGGCCTTACGCGGGCCGCCTCAGTTGCCCAGTAACAGAAACTTTGGACAGCAGCCGATTTTCATGCATAAACCGACTTTAATCAGTGGTTTCACTTCATGGGCGACCCCTAAGCAACCCCTAGAGCACTAGGGACACTTGTGGATGAGTTGTGGTCAGTTGTAGACTTGCATGTCAACAATCTAGTGGGTTTGAATCACTATATAAAGTCCCACATGTTAGCAACATTGATCATTCATTCCCATTTGCATTCCTGATCATTTCTGGAGCTCAAGACTTCTCTCTAAGCTTCACATTTCGTGCATAGGACTTCAGTAAGTTTGCTTGTCCTTCCTTATTTAAGATTTTGCTTAGTTTTAGCTTAAAAGTCAAACCGTCGTAATTAACGGTTGACTTAACGATTAATCACTAATGGTCCAGTGATTAGTCAAATTGAAAGTAGTTATAAGTTGGTAATTATGTGGGCAATAAACCCTTAAAAGGGCACCCTCTAATTCCCACTCTAACTAGGTCAAATGTCGGGTCAAACTTGTTATTAAAAAGTCAAAAGGATACTTAATTTCTAATTTATGCATGATTAGCAATGTAGAACCCCTACAACCTGTTTGATCATTAATATAACTTGGTAATTAATGTAGGAACATGTCTAAACATGTTCAACCCGACAATTTTCAGTAGAGACCCGGTTCGGAACCGAAAGTCGCATAGTTTGACTTTCAGTTCTGACCCGTTTAAGCATGTTTTAGAAATTCCTTAGAGCTTTAATAGGACCAGGTTACATGCTAGTATAACCCTCTGTGATTATACACCATGGTTCATTAGTTAACCAATTAATATGCATGATTCCGTTAATTGCTCATATGTTGACCATTATGCCCTTTACACCTCAAAACGTGATTTTTGAAAATGTAAAAGTGTAGAAACCTTAGTTACTGAAATATAAACTTGTACCCAAAGTTTGACATCAGTTTGAGGTGTAGTTTGAGAGTTATGCTCATTAGCGTAAATTGAAAGCTTTATGTTAATTAAACGACATAATTAGCGTATAGCCTATTTAAACATACTTTTTGATATCAAACTTATTACCTACTGATGTAATATATTATTTTGTGATTTTTGAAGATTTTTAATTAATTTTATGCTGAGCATAACTTATAGTCGTAGGCTTAATCCGGTAATTGTCGGTTTTGCCCTTACGGGCTATAAAATGAGTTTTACACATCTAATTGACTCCAAACCTTTTGCTACTGATTACATATGATAAATACATTATTTTAAACCTTCTGGAATGATAAAAATATCAGCTTTGTATATAGAACCCGGAAACGGCTTTTAATCGCCTTTTTAAGCGTTTTTAACGCATAGTATGTACTAGAACTATTTTAAACATACAAGGGTTGATACCTACTGATATTTTAGGTAAATTATAATATTTTAACAGTAAGCAAAGGTTGTTAAACTCAGACTTCAGTTTTGAGCTTTTCGGCTTATGTGAAATTACCAAAATGCCCCTACGGTGCATAGTTTGGTTATAATTGATACATTTCACATATATACAATACCCTACCGATGTAACTTAGTAAATTGAGTATTTTTGCTGATTACATCAGACCTGTAACTCAGGTTAACACTTAAACTCTTTTCTAAACTTGTAAATGACCAAACTACCCCTACGGGGCATAGTTTGTGTTTAAACTCGTTTCGGGTATAATAAAAGACATCCTACTGATGTCACAACATATTTGAGGCATATTAACTTAGGAAACCTGTATATGGATCTCATGAATACCCGTTACGCTTATTACGTGTTCGGATCGATTTATGTAACTAGTTTGCATAAATTAGCCGAAACGGGTCAAAGCTTATCGGTTTTATCTCAAAATCCAGAATGTGTATGAAATACCCATGTTAAGCAAGTCTTCAAACTTGTCGGGTCTAAATCACATCCTATCCGGTCTTCGCTTAATCGTGCGTACGAACCGTATCTTTGAAACTAACCGGTCTAAGCTTAAGCTTAAATAAAGACCCGTTAGGATTCTAATAGGTTATTATAAACCTTCGTTCCAGATTAGGAGGACCAGTAAAAGCTACTTGCATTTGGTTATTGTGATTATTACTTTGCTCAGGTAAATACTTTTAACTTATTTTCCCTATACGGGCTTGGGTTACGGTATATAAAATACAGCTTGGTCGGGCATCAAATCTTCCATCGTTTGGTGGTTAATTGAATAATTTGATCGGCCCGTTTAAATTGTTTTGTTTACTTAAAGCCTTTGGGGGGTTAATGACCATGTCCCGGATATCCTTGGCATCATTTTACGAAATGGCCACGACCTAAGCGCGGAGTGTAGGCGTACACTCGTCAGTGCATAAATAGATAATGTGGTGTGTCTATTGATCTTTAACCCGGCATGATCCGGGCTACTGAACGCATAACGAACATGTAATTCTTTTACAAGATTATATATTTAAATAATTATCCCAAGTTATAAAATGTTTATGCCATGTGCATCCAAAGCAATTTTTAATCATTTTTAAAATGAGTCAGTTGAATGTATTTACCAGTGTAAACTGACGTATTTTCCCAAAAAGATTAAATGCAGGTACTAAGCTTAATAGGCTGGATTCTCTCCTTAGCATCAATAAAGAGTCTCGCAAACTTAAGATGCCTATCATCTGTTGAACTACTGTTTCCTATTTATTTCGATCCTTCTCTGGATAAACTTTCAACTGTTCGTGATACACGATATTACAATATATTATTCGGTTGAAATATATCTTTTATTTGCTTCCGCTGTGCATATTAGAAATTGTGTTGTTTGACTATTATGTTGCCAACCACGTCATGATACTCCCCACCGGGCCCACCGGTGACACGTGGAAATCGGGGTGTGACAGGTTGGTATCAGAGCCAACGCTGAGTGAATTAAACACTAGCCTTTTGTGTTTAATCTCAGTTACACAATTGCACATTCTAAACTTTCGATTCTAGACAAATAACATAGGACAAATTCTATTTTGTTTTGTGTTGTGTTGTCCTTTATTTTATATATATTTTGTTGTTATCTCATGTTATATTGAAAAGATTAAATATGCCGTCAAGATTCTTTCGACGTAGAGGACGAGGCAAGGGGCCAATCACTGCCCCCAATGACAACGAAGCTGGACCTTCGCATATGCGAGCTCCTTCGACCACCGCGAGTGCCGATCCTCGCGAGAACAGGAGAAACCTTGTTGAGCCCGCTAGACGATCAGTTTCGCACAGTTTGATGCCGCCTTTTCATAACTCGTATGGGCCACAGTCGGAAAATGAGCCCGACAACCCTCAACCGTCTTACATACCTCTTCAGCGGTCCCTATCGCATAATTCCTTTGGTGACCCTACACCTGTTTTTAGGGGCCGGTTTAACCCGGCAAATTACATACAAGAACCAGTGGGTTTTAACCCATTGGGGCCAGAGGATCATTTCTCCGGCGATCATGCGGAGGATATGGACGAGGACACGGATCCCGTCGAACCTGCGAGCGGTACACCGAACCATCCCATCGAGATCTCGGATGGGTCTTCTTTTCACGGATCACCCTACGGTGGCCCAGATAGCTTTCAGGCGATGTTTAACCAGCACGAGTGGTATTTTACACCCTCGCATCATTCGTCACCTCACCAGCAGCAGCAGCAGCAAGATCCCTCTAGGGATTCACGATTTGTGGCAGTCACGCTACCACCTCCACCACCACCAGTTAATCAGGCACCTCCAGAACCGCCAAGGTGTAGGAGGACAGGCGCGCGAATGTCGGCGCGTGGAGGAGATTTCCATTTTAGCTATCCTCGTCAATCAAGTGGCAGTCATTACCCGCCACTTCAGGAAGACCCCCAAATGGGTGGACCTTCGAACCCAGCTGCACCACAGCCACCACCGATGGGTTTTGATAATCCTATCCCTGCTTATACTGCTCCAGCGACATACAATCCATTTGGACCACCGGCATACACCAACTATAATTACGTTGAAGCTGACCCATACTTGGTAGCGTCCAATTACAACGCCTTTAACCCTGAAGGACCGTATGGAGCTCCTTGGGGAGCAGGTTACCCAACCCATGGGTACCAAATACCTGCTAGACCTATAATTCGACAACAATCGCAGCCGCCAAGGTTCTCCCCACCAGAGCATGAAGAAATTCTGCAAAGATTGGACCAAGTTGAACGGGAAGTTCACAGGGATCGAAGGGAGCGACAAACTTTCTTCCAAGGATTGACAAGTCTAATAAAAGGGAAGAGCAAGAAGGACCATTGAATCCTTCCACTGTTGTTGTAATTTTTCCTTGTATCAATTGAGCCCCTGCGTGGGCCTGTCTTGCTGTATTTACCCCTGCGTGGGTATGTTTGTTTGTTTTGACCCCTGTGTGGGTCTATCTTTTTGTTAACCCCTACGAGGGTATGATGTTTGTTTAAGTCCCTGCGTGGACTAGTATGTTGTTTGACCCCAGCGTGGGTAACTTGTTTGTCTAAAAAGTCTCGTTTAGGGCGATATGTAATCTTTTAATAATTATTGGAATGTTTAATTTATAAATTTCATTTTTGCCATGTTATGCATAATTATTATATATGAAATAAATAAATCAAAATCATTCCTTTTAAAGGTTAATCTGCCTATTTAAATATTAAACACGAATCTTAAGAGTGAAACCTAGCCTGAGTGTCATTATAAAGACCTGGCCAAGATGGTAAGACCTGTTTAAAAGGTTCAGATCCCTGTTAACATCTGAAAACATGTTAACACTCATGGCGAACGCGATTCGTTAAAGTCACACGTCATTCTTATATATATGGATGCTTCAAAAGATCCCTAACCCAACTTATTGATCTCTGAATCATGGGTTTACATCATCAATTAAGATGATCATATTTAGACCATACGTGGTAATATAATGCCTACGGGCCCTTGCTCATTTCTACATGAGCCAAAAGACAGTGGTAGCGATGACTCCTTGTCCGACAAAGGTAATGAACTAGGTTCAAACCTTCATGCTTTGATTCTCTGAAATCATAGCTTATAATTTATAAAGGTCCTTGTGACTAGGCCTGTTGTGCCAGTATACCTTCATGTTTTGATTCTCTGAAATCATAGCTTAAAATTTAAAAATGTCCTTGTGACTTGGCCTTTGGTGCCACTAATAAAACTGTTATTGTTTTATAATTAGGATAAGTTATATTAAAATCCTAAATATATATGATTAATAAATTAACCAAATATGGTCTATGTTTACCATGGTTAATGAATTGCCGTAAAAGACAATTCCATAATAAACTCCCAAGTAAACTATTGTCCTTGTTTTATGTAACAGTTCCATTAAAATGGCTAAGTCGGATGAAATTAATAGTCACCCAGTGGAGAATACTGATAACGCCCGAATTAATATAACGGGTGCTGAACTGAAAGCGTTAGTAGACGACGCAGTTACAAAGGCCTTGGAGCGGTAGTATGAAGAATATAGTGGGACTCGGGGTAGGACCCTATCTACACCGCTTTCGAAGCCACCTTCCAAGAAGGAAGAACCCAAGAAAGATAATGATCGACACTCCTCCAACCACCACAGTGCTCCATCTCAGCAGATTATACTAAATCAAGAACCCCGTAACAAGGGTTGCTCCTATAAATACTTTGTTTCATGTAAACCCAGGGATTTCACTGGGGAGAAAGGAGCCATTGACTGCATGACGTGGTTAGATGAGATGGATACAGTAGTGGATATCAGCGGGTGCGCTGAGAGGGATATAGTCAAGTTTGTGTCGCAATCTTTTAAAGGCGAGGCTTTAGCCTGGTGGAGATCACTGATTCAAGCCACTGGGAAGATCCCATTGTACAACATGTCATGGGAACAATTCGTTGCCCTCATCAGGGAGAATTACTGTCCTCAGCATGAGGTAGAGAAGATAGAGTCTGATTTTCTATCGTTGGTTATGCAGAACCTTGACTGCCAAGCTTACCTCACGAGCTTCAACACAATGTCCCGGTTGGTTCCGTATCTGGTAACCCCGGAACCAAAAAGAATAGCTCGTTTCATCGGGGGTTTAGCCCCGGAAATAAAAGCAAGCGTGAAGGCCTCTCGGCCAGCTACTTTCAGATCGGTAGCTGACATATCTTTGTCCCTCACTCTGGATGCGGTCAGACAAAGATCGCTGAGGAACAAAGATGCTGAGAAGAGAAAACGTGAAGATGATAATTCACGGAGGTCAAATAAGAAGCAGCGAGGAAGCAATGATAACAGGAAAGGGTCTGAGGCAAAGAAGGATGGGCATCAGTCTGGTGAAAAGCCCAAGTGCAAAATCTGCAAGAAACAGCACTTTGGGAAGTGCAGGTTAGAATCAAACTCGAAGAGTCAGTCGAGAACTTTTGCTTGTGGTATATGCAAGTCCAAGGAACACAAGACCTTGGATTGCAAAAAGCTGAAGGATGCAACGTGCTACAGTTGCAATGAGAAGGGGCACATTAAAACCAACTTCCCTAAATACGCCAAGAAGCCTGAAGAGGCCAAGAAGACGAATGCTAGGGTCTTTAGGATGGATGCGAAGGAGGTTGTGCAAGATGATAACGTGATAACAGGTACCTTCCTTATAAAAGATGTCGATGCAAGAGTACTTTTTGATTCAGGCGCTGATAAGTCGTTCGTAGATAACAATTTTTGTGATTTATTGAAATTGCCTGTTAAAACCCTAAGTGTTAAATATGAGGTGGAATTAGCTGATGGAACCATAGAAACCGTATCAACCGTGTTAGATGGATGTGTTATATCCATTAGGAACCACTCTTTTCCACTATCCTTACTTCCTTTGAAGTTAGCTGGTTTTGACATAGTTATAGGCATGGATTGGTTATCTCGTAACCAAGCACAGATAGTCTGCAATAAGAAGCAGGTGGTGATCAAGACTCCGTCTGGTGAGCCACTTACCATTCAGGGAGATACCCAATATGGACTACCTGAGCAAGTGTCTATGCTCAAGGCGTCTAGGTGTTTAAAGAAGGGTTGTGTCATTTATATGGCACAGGTAACTATTGATGAGCAGAAGCCTAAGATTGAAGACATTCCTGTCATTTCTAAATACCCTGAAGTATTTCCTGAAGAACTACCTGGCCTACCACCAGATAGGCAAGTAGAATTCAGAATCGACATCATCCCCGGAGCAGCACCTATTGCGAGAGCACCTTACAGGTTGGCTCCAACAGAGATGAAGGAATTGAGGACGCAGCTAGATGATTTGCTAGCCAAAGGTTTTATTAGACCTAGTTCATCTCCTTGGGGAGCGCCAATCCTGTTTGTAAAGAAGAAGAAGGATGGATCGATGCGTCTATGCATCGATTACCGCGAACTTAACAAAGTCACTATCAAGAATAGGTATCCATTGCCCAGGATCGACGATCTGTTCGATCAACTACAAGGGGCAAGTTACTTCTCCAAGACCGATTTGAGGTCAGGCTATCATCAATTGAAAGTTAAAAATGAAGATGTACACAAGACTGCATTTAGGACTCGTTATGGTCATTACGAGTTCCTAGTGATGCCTTTTGGGCTCACTAATGCACCTGCCGCATTCATGGATCTCATGAATCGCGTTTGTAAGCCTTGCTTAGACAAATTCGTCATCGTCTTCATCGACGACATTATCATCTATTCGAAGAACCAAGCTGACCACGAGAAGCATCTTCGATGTATTCTGAAGCTACTTCATCAAGAGAAGCTCTATGCCAAGTTCTCGAAGTGCGAATTCTGGCTTCGAGAAGTCCAATTCCTTGGACACGTTGTTAGTAAGCGTGGTATCCAAGTGGATCCCGCTAAAGTTGAAGCTGTCATGAACTGGCAAGAGCCAAAGACGCCTATAGAGATTCGTAGCTTTTTAGGTTTGGCAGGATACTATAGGCGATTCATTGAAAACTTCTCAAGGATTGCTGCACCCCTGACTTCGCTGACGCGTAAGAAGATTAAGTTTGACTGGGGTCCTAAGCAGCAGGAATCCTTTGAAATTCTGAAACAGATGTTGAGCAATGCTCCAGTACTGACATTGCCTGATGGAGTAGAAGATTTTGTGGTATATTGTGATGCATCACACACCGGGATGGGGTGTGTGCTTATGCAGAAAGGCAAAGTCATTGCCTATGCTTCACGCCAGTTAAAGGTGCACGAAAAGAATTACACCACCCATGACTTGGAGTTGGGTGCCGTTGTATTTGCACTGAAGCTCTGGAGGCATTATTTATATGGTATCAAGTTTGTGATCTATTCTGATCACAAGAGCCTCCAGCACCTGTTTAATCAGAAGGATTTAAACATGAGGCAACGCCGATGGATGGAGATGTTGAATGATTATGATTGTGAAATCAGATACCATCCAGGCAAGGCGAATGTAGTCGCCGATGCCTTGAGTAGAATGGAAAGGGTGAAACCCATCCGAATCAATGCCAAGAGCATTGAGATAAAGAACAGTTTAAATGAAAGGTTGTTAGCTGCACAGAAGGAAGCTGTGTTGGAAGCTAACTATCCTAACGAAAAGCTAGGAGTAACTGAGGAGCAGTTATCTCTCAGCAAGGACGGAATTCTAAGATTAAATGGACGAATATGGGTTCTAGTTTATGGTGGACTTCGTGATGTCATCCTCCAGGAAGCCCACAGTTCTAAATACTCCGTTCATCCTGGAGCTGATAAGATGTACCAGGATCTAAGGGCAAACTATTGATGGATAGGCTTGAAAAAGTCTGTAGCTGCCTATGTAGCTAAATGCTTGACTTGTGCGCAAGTCAAAGCTGAGCATCAGAAACCGTCAGGTTTGCTACAACAGCCTGAACTTCCCACTTGGAAATGGGAAATGGTAACTATGGATTTTATCACCATGTTACATAAGACAAGGAAAGGAAATGACACCATTTGGGTGATCGTAGACAGACTGACTAAGTCAGCACATTTCCTGCCTATTAAGGAGACTTACAGCTCCGACATATTAGCCCAGTTGTACGTCAATAAGATTGTAGCTTTACATGGCATACCTGTGTCTATTATCTCCGACAGGGATACTAGATACACGTCACATTTTTGGAAGAGTTTCCAGCAATCTTTGGGCACACGTTTGAATTTTAGTACGGCTTACCATCCGCAGACGGACGGCCAGAGTGAGCGTACTATTCAAACGTTGGAAGACATGCTTCGTGCATGTGTGATCGATTTGGGTGGTAGTTGGGATAACCACCTGCCGTTAGTCGAATTCTCCTACAACAATAGCTACCATACCAGCATAAAGGCTGCACCTTTTAAGGCATTATACGGTAGAAAGTGTAGAACGCCAGTTTGTTGGGCGGAAGTTGGAGATGTCCAATTATCAGGACCAGAGATAGTCTTTGAAACGACGGACAAGATTGTCCAGATTCGTGACCGTCTCAAAGCTGCCAGGGATAGGCAGAAGAGTTACGCAGATCCAAAGCGTAGACCTCGGAAATTCAAGGCTGGTGATAAAGTCTTGCTTAAGGTATCACCCTGGAAGGGGGTGATGCGATTCGGTAAGAAAGGTAAGTTAAGCCCAAGGTATATCGGACCATTCGAGATCATCGAATGTGTAGGTTCAGTGGCTTATAAGCTAAACTTACCTGAAGAGCTCAGTGGTATTCATAATGTTTTCCATATCTGCAACTTAAAGAAATGTCTAGCTGATGAATCGCTAGTCATACCGCATACAGATGTGCACATTGACGAGAGCTTAAAGTTTGTTGAAAAACCTTTGTCGATTGAGGATCGACGGGTTAAGAAGCTTCGGAGGAAGCATGTACCTATTGTAAAGGTAAAATGGGATGCCCGTAGAGGTCCCGAGTACACGTGGGAGGTTGAGTCCACCATGAAAGAAAAGTACCCTCATTTATTTCAATAAATCTCGAGGTCGAGATTTCTTTTAAGGGGGTGAGGATGTAACACCTCGAAAATTCACGTCCTATAATGTGTTGACACGTGTCATAAGTTTGAACGTGTGAAAGAATGTTCTTAAAGGACTAAAGTTGACAAACATGGAAAGTATGTGAATATACGAGTTAAAAATGTCAAAAGTGAATAAATATACTTCATAATAACCCTACATGATGCTCATACCTTCAAACGAATAAATCATGGATCATACGAGGCTAAAAGTGAAAGAAAGTGAGAGATTACAAACTGCAGGGGTTAAATGAGTCAACATGTTTAAGTTATACCTCTGAGTGACCTTTTAACAAACCCGAAGCTTTGTAACGGTTAATTATGCTCACTAGAATGCACGATATAAATTTCATAAAGTTTCGTTATCGTATGAGAAAGTTATGATCAATTTCGTATGCGAAGGGTTAAAAGCGTCAACGTTGAAAGTTATGACTTTTCGGGTAATAACAAAGTGATCAAGGACTAGATAAAATGGGTATAAGCCTTAAAGCCCTTGTAGGTAAATAAGAAGGGGTCAAATTGCAAGAATTAGGTTTGGTTGACCCTTCGAAAGGCCAAGGGACAAGTATGCAAAAACTTGAAAATGTGAAGTCTGATCAGAAGGCCCATGCGGGCCGCGTAAGCCATGCTAAGGCCTTACGCGGGCCGCCTCAGTTGCCCAGTAACAGAAAATTTGGACAGCAGCCGATTTTCATGCATAAACCGACTTTAATCAGTGGTTTCACTTCATGGGCGACCCCTAAGCAACCCCTAGAGCACTAGGGACACTTGTGGATGAGTTGTGGTCAGTTGTAGACTTGCATGTCAACAATCTAGTGGGTTTGAATCACTATATAAAGTCCCACATGTTAGCAACATTGATCATTCATTCCCATTTGCATTCCTGATCATTTCTGGAGCTCAAGACTTCTCTCTAAGCTTCACATTTCGTGCATAGGACTTCAGTAAGTTTGCTTGTCCTTCCTTAGTTAAGTTTTTGCTTAGTTTTAGCTTAAAAGTCAAACCGTCGTAATTAACAGTTGACTTAACGATTAATCACTAATGGTCCAGTGATTAGTCGAATTGAAAGTAGTTATAAGTTGGTAATTATGTGGGCAATAAACCCTTAAAAGGGCACCCTCTAATTCCCACTCTAACTAGGTCAAATGTCGGGTCAAACTTGTTATTAAAAAGTCAACAGGATACTTAATTTCTAATTTATGCATGATTAGTAATGTAGAACCCCTACAACCTGTTTGATCATTAATATAACTTGGTAATTAATGTAGGAACATGTCTAAACATGTTCAACCCGACAATTTTCAGTAGAGACCCGGTTCGGAACCGAAAGTCGCATAGTTTGACTTTTGCTTTGAGTTTCAGTTCTGACCCATTTAAGCATGTTTTAGAAATGCCTTAGAGCTTTAATAGGACCAGGTTACATGCTAGTATAACCCTCTGTGATTATACACCATGGTTCATTAGTTAACCAATTAATATGCATGATTCCGTTAATTGCTCATATGTTGACCATTATGCCCTTTACACCTTAAAACGTGATTTTTGAAAATATAAAAGTGTAGAAACCTTAGTTACTGAAATATAAACTTGTACCCAAAGTTTGACATCAGTTTGAGGTGTAGTTTGAGAGTTATGCTCATTAGCGTAAATTGAAAGATTTATGTTAATTAAACGACATAATTAGCATATAGCCTATTTAAACATACTTTTTGATATCAAACTTATTACCCACTGATGTAATATATTATTTTGGGATTTTTTGAAGATTTTTAATTAATTTTAGGCTGAGCATAACTTATAGTCGTAGGCTTAATCCGGTAATTGTCGGTTTTGCCCTAACGGGCTATAAAATGAGTTTTACATATCTAATTGACTCCAAAGCTTTTGCTAATGATTAGATATGATAAATACATTATTTTAAACCTTCTGGAATGATAAAAATATCAGCTTTGTATATAGAACCCGGAAACGGCTTTTAATCGCCTTTTTAAGCGTTTTTAACGCACAGTATGTACTAGAACGATTTTAAACATACATGGGTTGATACCTACTGATATTTTAGGTAAATTATAATATTTTAACAGTAAGCAAAGGTTGTTAAACTCAGACTTCAGTTTTGAGCTTTTCGGCTTATGTGAAATTACCAAAATGCCCCTACGGTGCATAGTTTGGTTATAATTGATACATTTCACATATATACAATACCCTACTGATGTAACTTAGTAAATTGAGTATTTTTGCTGATTACATCAGACCTGTAACTCAGGTTAACACTTAAACTCTTTTCTAAACTTGTAAATGACCAAACTACCCCTATGGGGCATAGTTTGTGTTTAAACTCGTTTCAGGCATAATAAAAGACATCCTACTGATGTCACAACATATTTGTGGCATATTAACTTAGGAAACCTGTATATGGCTCTCATGAATACCCGTTACGCTTATTACGCGTTCGGTTCGATTTATGTAACTAGTTGTTGGGATTGAACCCTATCAGAGGAACAGATAATTAAAGCCAAAACTGGATCAGAGCAGTGGATCCAGAATAAGCAGATGTTTACATACAAATCTCTCCCCTTGAAAGTGATTTCATATCTGCTGACCTCCTATATCTGCTGATCTTGCAAAGTGCTGACCTACAACTGCTGCTCAAAGTAAAGACCTGATGAAAGACTAAAGCCCTGCTGATTCTATCTACTGCCTTGAGTCAAGCACTGCTGATCCGGACAAGTACTGTTGGGTTCACAGCAGTGGAAAGTTGCAGCAACTGATCTATAGTCTGTTTTGTAATGTAATGTAATAGCAGTAGTTAACATAGCAGTGCTTGTATACATCAGAGGTTAGAGTTTGTTAGGAGGTTAGATGTCACTTTCATGGTGACGTCAGCTAAGATGCTCAGTGGTTTGCAAGTGCCTATAAATAGTTCAGTACTTTGTACTGTTCTATTAGCTCTTTTGCATCATCGTCTTCTTTGCACGAACAAACAACTGAGCTCTGGCTGAGGGGGAGTTTGCATTCATTCATCAATCATTGTAATCGTTATTGAAATAAATTCAATCTTCCGATTCATTGTGAAAAGATGTTTGATCAAAGTATTACTCTCGTTTGATTGTATGCAAAGTTTGTTTTCATCATAATTCCGCTGCACACTCATCCATCTTCATTTTTATTACAAACACAAAATACAATCAGAAACAAACTCAGATCCAACAATTGGTATCAGAGTCTGGACAGTCAAATTTGATTTAACAATCATTTTGACATAAATAGTTCAGCTCATAACAGTTGATACTGATCGTTTGTTCGTTTGTTGAAAGACAGAGCAAGGATTAATCACCATTAAAGTTGATTTCTCAGTGTCTGTAAAACAACAAGAATGACGTCACAATCTTAGGATGATAAAAACAACATCGGTTCGCTTTTTAAACCACCTATGCTAAAAAGAAATGAGTACAACATCTGGCAGAGGAGGATGAGCCACATCCTCGCTCAACAAAGCACAGGTTGTTGGAGGTCTGTCATCTGTGGTCCCCACGTTCCCACAGTGCCAAGCGCTGAAGATGCTAAAAAGTTCGTTCCAAAACCAGTTGAAAATTATACCGAAACCGACTATCAAAAGTTCAAACTAGATGCTAAAGCGTTTAGCATCATAGCATCAGCGCTGCCCAATGAGATATATGCTGGACTGTACACTGTAACAGTGCCAAAGAGTTACGGGACGCGCTTAAGGAACAGTTTGGGGGGACCGAAGAAGTCATAGAAAACAATAGGGAAATCCTGAACCAACAGTATGAAACATTTTGTTACGTTAAAGGTGAATCACTAACGCAACAATTTGAGCGTTTCAGTTGTCTCATCAGTGAACTGAGGCTTGTTAACACCACTTTTAAGAACTCAACTCAAAATAGCAGGTTCCTCAGGCCATTGCCAGAAAAATGGGACACCATAGCTTTTGTCACCCGAAACTCACCTGAGTTCAAGGATCTGACCTTGACCCAACTCCACGGTCGACTCCTGACCTACGAAAGGGAGTTGAACCAGAAAAGGAGGTTGCAAGAGTCAGGAAAAGTTACTGATGATTACACTTTCGGTAACACTGCTCTTCTGGGTCAAGAAGAATCTGGGAGCAGTGGTAAGGATCAGGGTTATGATCACTTCATTGACATAACTGCTGGTGCAAATTTTAACAACCCTGATCCTCACTCTGCCAGTTATGCATTCACTGCAAACGAAAACCAGATGTCAGATAATTTAAGCTTTGAACTCAATGATTTGCAACATTTTGATCCCACTGACTTAGAAGAGATGGATATTCTGCACCAGTTGGCTTTGCTAAGTGTTAGAACTAGCAAATTCTATAAAAGAACAGGGAGAAAATTCCCAGGACTTCATGGGAATTTGAGGGTTGGGTTGGATAAATTGAAAATCAAGTGCTACAAGTGCAATAGGTTAGGGCACTTTGCTAGGGAATGCAGAAGTCAAAACAATGGACCAATAGTTACTCACCCTAGCACTAACTCTAGACCACAAAGTCAAAACACTGTGCACTATTCCCAATACACCCTTGCAGCTCAAGTGAATACTGCTCACTATGCTGCTGCCCCTGTGCCAGTGCACTATGTCCAAACTACTGTTCCACAGATCCAATATGTTCAAACCCCTATCCCCCAGGCACAAGTGCAGCCTGCACCTCAAACCACTGCTCCAGCAGCAGTACAACCAGATCAACAAAGTTTTTTCACTCAAGGGTTTGTTGACTGGAGCAGTATGCCTGAAGACCTTAGTGATGAAAATTTTGCACTCTATGCTTCTAATGATTCTTCTCATAATGAATTTTGTTTGATGGCATTAGAGTCAATACAGGAGGGAGTTGAAACTGAAGAGGAACAGCTGAGCATTGAAACAGTGGATGAGGTGACTGAAGCAGTGGTTACTACTGTGGCTGGTGAACTACTGTTGGGAGAAAGTTCAGGTACCCTGATTGAACCAATGACAGATCCATGGTCTGAGGAAGACAAGGAAGAAAAGGCTGGTGAAAAGAAGGTGAGAGCTGATGATGAAGAGAATCATCAATGTGATTGTGCAATGATGGCTGCTGCCAAGGTATCTCCTCAAGTTCTTGAAAAACTGTGTTCTGACAATTGCATTATTGCTTTTGCTAACATCAAAGAGGTGAACGAAAACCTTCGGGATAAAATCTTAACTGATGAAGTCAAATTTGAAAGATCTCTAAAAGAACTTAAAAACAAATTGGCTGAAAAAGAGAAAGAGATTAGCAGCATGAAAGAAGAGCAGAGCATAACCAAAACCCAACTCCAAACTATGGTAGAAAAATACCAAGTTTGCAAAAAGGAGTTAGAGTCCACCCAAATCACATGTGAGAGATGGGTGGAATCATGCAAAGGGTATGAGGTTATGCTTGAAAAACAGATAAAAAGCAATGTGAAATTTGGGGTTGGTTATAGAAAACATGATGATGAAACCACTGCTTTTGGAAAATCTGTTCAAACCACTGATGTAACCACTGAGTTCATCCCCACAAACAAGAATGGCCAAGAAGTGAAAATCACTGACAAACTTGGTAACAAAATCACACTTGACAGACCAATGGGATCCTCTACTTTTGAGGAGCTTGAAGATTATCAGTTTAAACCAAAATGGTCTGATGAGTGTGATATTCTTGAAAATTTCAAGCCAATGGACTTTACATCAACTGATGGTGTTAAAGCTCCAAAAGCTAAAGTCATACCTCTCAAGGATATCCCAGCAGTGGTTAAAACCTCTGCTGTAAAGGAGTCTGAAAAGAGAAAGAAGAAAGAAAAGATTGATAACTTGTTTTGTGAATTCTGTGAGAAAAGGAATCATCAAACAAAAGATTGTTTCCACTTAAAAGCTTATGATTTAAACAGAACAAGTGTCATTGTTTCAGCTGAAAGTTGCATTGTTTGTGGTAAAACAAACCACAAAACTCAAGCATGTGTGTATCTCAAAAACTTTGATGTGAAAAAGAATGAGTACATTGCTAAAACATCCTTGAGTTCATTATCATCATCATCATCTGTCAAATTCACCAAGAAACAACCACTGTTTGTGCCAGTTCAAACAGCTGTCACAAAACAGCTAAACCAAACATCTGTCAAAAGAGATGTTCAGGTTACTGATGCACCCCCTGCCAATCAGTTCCGAAAAGGCAAGGAAAAACAGTCTTACCAAAGGATTCCACACGTTTATGAGGCCTACAAAAGGCCCTCTAAACCCAGAGTGAACAGGCATCCTTTTGGTTACCAGCAGGTGATTGGTCAGGACCCACAACAGTGGTTAGAGAAACACTGTCCTAAAACAGTCCAAACCCCTGACCTAACCACTGTCCATCATTCTGCATCCATCCCAGACACTGTTGAGACCCCATCCAAAGCCCTGCTGGCTTTGGAGACCCTAATGAACTAATCCTTTTACTTCATGTGCAGGGAGCTTCTGCATGCTTTGATAGTCTTTGGTATGTAGATAGTGGAGGCTCCATGCACATGACATGATGTAAAGCCCTCCTCAAAGACTTTAAAATCCATGGTGGGGGTGATATATCCTTTGGGAATAATAGTAAAGGGAAAGTTCTGGGGTCTGGTACAGTGCAATCTGGAAATGTAAAATTTGAAAATGTCAATCTAATAGACAATCTAAAATTCAACCTTCTGAGTGTATCACAAATGAGTGACAAAGGGTTTGGGTCATTCTTCACAAAAGATTGTTGTAGGATTGTTGGACCAGAAATGGTCAAAAAGATTGAAGCAATAATCAAAACTGGTCAAACTAAACTTGTTGCTCAAAGAAGTGGCAATGTTTATGTTGTTGATATGTCAAAAGAGTGTCCCAGAGCTGATGCCTGTCTGTTCTCAGCTGCCTCTAACATAGAGACCGAACTTTGGCACAGAAGGCTGGGGCACACAAATCTTAAGACAATCACTGAAATTTCAAAAAAATGGTTTGGTGAAAGGCCTACCACAAAAATTGTTTTCATGTTCTGAACATTGCATTTCCTGTTTAAAATGAAAACAGCATAAAAGTTCTTACAAGTCCATTGAAGAGTCCAAAACAACCCAGTGTTTGCAAATGCTACACATGGATTTGTTTGGCCCAGTTCAAGTCATGAGCCTCAAGAAGAAAAGATATTGTTTGGTTATTGTTGATGACTTTTCTAGGTTTACATGGACTTTCTTTTTACACTCAAAAGATGAGACTGCAGGCATTTTGCAAGACTTTGTGACACAGGTTGAAAAGCAATTTGACCTTCCAGTGAAAAGCTTCAGGAGTGACAATGGCACATAATTTAAAAATAAGGAGTTGGATGCCTTCTGTGTGAAGAAAGGGATTGTAAGGCAGTACAGCATCCCTAGAACACCAGAGCAAAATGGGGTTGTTGAAAGAAAGAACAGAACTTTGATTGAGGCTTCCAGAACTATGCTTGCAGATTCAGGTTTGCCATTAACTTTCTGGGCAGAGGCAGTAAACACTGCCTGCTATGTCCAGAACAGAGTTTTAATAAACCCCAGGCACAAAAAGACTGCTTATGAAATTCTGTATAAAATCAAACCACTGATCTCATATTTCAAGGTGTTTGGCTGCCCATGCTTTATTTTGAACTTAAAAGATTCCATTTCAAAATTTGCAGCCAAAATTGATTGTGGTTATCATTTGGGATACTCAACCACTGCCAAGGCCTACAAAGTGTTCAATTCACGGACCAAGGCAGTGGAGGAGACTTTGAATGTTAAGTTCAATGAACTTTCATCAATGAAAATCCCAGCAAACCCTGCAGATCTGTTTGATTTTGAAAAATTTACTTTTGAAAATACTGCTGTCAAGACTAACAGTGCAGGTCCATCAGAGGATACAACACCAGATTATGGGTATGAAATCATCATCCCTCAAAGGTCTGCCACAAAGGGAAAAGCACCAGCTGTTCAAAACAGTTGTCAAAGCTCAACCACTGCTACCTCAACAGTTGTTGACCAAAGTAGCCCATCCACCACTGCTTCCACATCCTCAAACACTGCAGACAAAAGTCCTCAAACAGTGGATAAAAGTCAGCAGTTGTCCACTTCATTACCTCCCATTCCACCACCCTTTGAAGCCACTGCTGGGTCATCAAAGTCACCAGCAGTGGTTAGCTCAGATGATACACATTTGCAGCCTTCACCAACAAATGCCATCATACCATACGAAGGAGATTTAATCTTCTTGAGATCTCATCCACCTGATCAAATCATTGGCAACATAAATGAAGGGGTGCTCACAAGAAGCCAAACCCAAAACATTTGTCTTTTTGCTGGTTTTCTATCACTCCATCAGCCAGTCAAGTACCAAGAGGCACTGAAAGACAACAGCTGGGTAGAAGCCATGCAAGAGGAGCTCCAACAGTTTAAAAGACAACAAGTATGGGAGCTTGTACCACTGCCAGAAGAGGTTAGTCCCATTGGCACAAAGTGGGTCTTCAAGAACAAAACTGATGAAAGGGGTATTGTTGTCAAGAATAAAGCCAGGCTTGTGGTTCAAGGTTACAGACAGGAAGAGGGGATTGACTATGATGAAACATTTGCCCCTGTTGCAAGATTGGAAGCCATTAGACTGTTCCTGGCCTTTGCTGTCAACCACAACATGAAGGTGTTTCAAATGGATATCAAAAGTGCTTTCCTCTATGGTACAATTCAAGAAGAGGTGTATGTCTGTCAACCTCCAGGTTTTGAGGATCCATTTTATCCAGATCATGTCTACAGGCTGAACAAAGCCCTGTATGGCCTGAAACAAGCACCAAGGGCCTGGTATGAAACTCTTTCGAACTTCCTACTCTCCAATGGTTTCAAAAGAGGTACCATTGATAAAACACTGTTTCTAAAATGGAGAGGGAAGGATTTAATGATTGTCCAAATTTATGTGGATGACATTATTTTTGGAAGCACATGTAACACAATGTGTGAAGAGTTTAGAGAACTCATGACAGCTGAGTTTGAAATGAGTGCAATGGGTGAGCTACAATGCTTTCTTGGTCTCCAAGTACAGCAAATGCAAAATGGAACTTTCATTCATCAAAGTAAATATGCTAAAGAACTTTTGACCAAATTTGATATGAATGACTGTAAACCATGTAGCACACCCATGGCAACAAATAAGCTAGTCATGTCTGATGAAAAAGATGAGCTGATTGACCAAACACTTTATAGAAGCATGATTGGGTCTTTATTGTACCTAACTGCATCTAGACCAGACATCATGTTTGCAACATGTGTCTGTGCAAGAAGTCAATCAGCTCCCAGAAAATCAAATCTCATTGCTGTAAAAAGGATCTTCAGATACATAAAAGGTGCTCCCACACTTGGTATCTGGTATCCAGCTAATGGGAACATCAAGCTTTCAGGTTTTTTAGACAGTGACTTTGTTGGATGTCACACCACAAGGAAGTCCACTTCAGGAGGGTGCCAGTTTCTAGGTGATTGCTTGGTTTCTTGGCAAAGCAAAAAGCAAGCAGCAGTTTCAACATCCACTGCTGAGGCTGAATACATTGCTGCTGCAAGCTGTACAGCCCAACTCCTGTGGCTTCAAAATCAGTTACTGGATTTTGGTATCACTGCCTTAAAGACACCACTCATGTTGGATAGCCAGGCAGCAGAAAATATCATCAAAAATCCAGTTTCCCATTCAACCACCAAACACATCGACATCAGACATCACTTTGTGAGGGATTGCTATGAAAAAGGTTTGATTTCTCTGCATAATGTCCCAACTAAAGACCAGTTGGCAGATGTGCTCACAAAAGCACTTGATACAACCACCTTTGAAAGCTTGGTCTCTAGAATTGGGATGCTAAACATGGAATAACAAGCAACATCTTGTTTTTCTATGTATAAAAGCACTAAAATGTTTTCAGAAAATCAAAAACCCATCCTTAAAAATAGCTAAAAATGAAATTTTTCATTAAAATCCTTAAAAGTCTGCCATTAACCACTGATTGTTCAAAAGTCTGCTCTACTTCAAAAGTCTGTCCACTGCTGAAAGTCAACCCCTGTTCTCTCATTCCTTTGATAAACTCTGTTGTTCAAAAGCAGTGTCTTATCCACTGATATGCTATCCACTGATAGTGAAAATCATCCACTGCTTTCTTACCACTGCCTTCATCAGTCACTTTCATCAAAGTACTGTCCTTCACTTTCTCCAGGGATTGTCACGTGGGCAGTACATAGTGGTCAGACCTTTTGTAACGGCTGCCACGTCAGCATTCACTTTCTTCCCTATAAAAACCCCCACTCACCACCAAAACAGGGTTTTACTGTCGAATTGAATTCTTAAAAATTCTCTTCTCAAAGCAGTTTTTCATCTCATCCTTCAAAAATTTCTTCGATCATTCTATTAAAAAATGACAAAATCGAAGCCATCTGCAAAACCCACATCCAAATCATCATCGAAAACAGCCTCTCAAAAGGCAATCTCCACTGAAATCCCACATAAACCATCTCACAATCTCCTGGGTCTTCTCACAAAACCAGGAACCACAAATGTTTTCGATTCCATCATTGACGCCATGGCAAAATCAAAGTACAAAACTTTGTTCACCGCCGATGCACCAACCTATTTGGCGACCCAAAGACAGTTCTGGAAGAATGCAACCCTTGAAAAACAAGGAGACACTGCAACCACCATACACTCTTCTATAAAGGGTAAAGCAGTCCACATCACGCCACAATCCATTTCAGAGGTTTTTCAACTCGATGATCAGGAAGGTAAAACTTCTTTCACTAAAAACGAGTTACAAACTGACTTCATTGAAAGAGGGTATGAAGCCACAATGATGAAGAAACTTACCTTACAAAAAGGTTATTTTCCTTCTGCAACCAGATTTTTATTTCATACCCTCCTACTATGTGTTTCAAATAAAACCACTTCTTTCAATGAAATCCCTTTAAAGATTCCAAATCTGGGATATGCAATTCTTCAAGAAGAAAATTTTAACTATTCTCGGGAAATTTTTAAAGATTTGGTTAATAATGTTGAAACAAAATCATTCTTACTGTTTCCAAGGTTTTTAAGTTACTATTTTGAAAAGAAATTCAGTAAGAATGATTTAGCTGCAATAAACCAAGGTGATTCTACTCAAATAAACAGTTTAACAACTGAAACTTTTTCAAGAATGTTAACACCTTGCAAAACACAAGCAGAGGTGCCTGAGCAGAATTTAGCAGTTACAACTTCTCCTCAGGTATCTGCTGCTGAGCCCACTGCTCAAGGTGATCAAAGTGGCAGCACAACTGCTTTGAAACCCACACCTACAATCACCAAAAAGCCAAAAAGAAAAACTCAAAAACCCCCCAAAACCCATCAAAAAGGCAACTCTGTAGGATGAGATACCAGAGCTCCTGCCTGTGACAACACAAATGTCACACGAAACCACTGCTGCTACTTCCTCACAGCAGTTGGTACAAATATCTCAACCCATACCCAAAACTCCTCCTTCTTCTTCACAAAAAGATCAGGTTGTACACATAGGGCCACCACATCATGATGCTCTGGAATCACTTGATTCCATCATCCACAGTCCAATGCCCGGGACAAATCCTTTTTCTACACCAAACATCACATCCACAATTCCCTCACCAATTAAACCACTGTTGGATGCAATTGATTTGAACCAGGCACTAACCAGTCCTTCTCAATCACCTATCAATGAGAATATACCTCAACAACTGACTGGGTCTGATGTATCAATCTTTGCTAACCCACCAACACAACCTGAGGAGGTTAGACCCCTTGAGTTACAAGTAACTCTTGGTGGTAGTCCAAGTGAAGCAGCCACTACAACTGTTGAACCCAGTGGTTTACAGTTGGACAGTGGTTACATTAATAAGACTTCCTTGGAGGCAATTCCTTACATAGCACCTCTGCCAACCACCAGTGGATTTATTTATCCTACTGGCAACATCAAAAGGTTGTCAAGTGTTGAAGGAAGAAGACCCCAGTACCAAGAAAAAGGGGCATCCGTGGTTAGTGTTTGGAGTACACTCCCTACCTCAACCACTGATAAAACCACTGCTAGTGGGAAATCAGATGATCCCATTAAATTGGGTGATGATTTAAAATATAAGGATTTGACGGAAAGTGTTGAAAAATTGGATACATCTGTTGCAGATCTTAAAAACATGCTACAACAGGTGTTGACAATACAAAAGATGCAATCCACTGTTGTTCCACCTCAAGCACCTGCTCCACCACAAGCTTTTGCTACAAATGAGCTCTGGAACCTTTTTCAACCTTTTCTCCATCAACAAGCACAACTAGCAGATCAGCAACATGAAAAACATGTTCAACAGCTGAGAAATATAATGGAGTCAAGATTTAAGAACACTCAGGCTGATCTAAAGGCTCTCAAAACTCAGATCCTGCACACCACTGGCACTGCTCCTCCAACAGTACTTTTCATTGATCAACTCCCAGAAGATAATGCCAAAAAGGGGGAGAAATTTCAGGAGTGGAAGAAGAAAGGAATAGATGATGGTCTGTACATTGAACCTGAGAAGGATGCTATGACCAGAAAAATTCCATTGCCAGATGGTAGTAAAAAGGTTGATGCTACTCAAGAAGCACTTGATGAAGGAGTAGCAAGTGTTAAAAGAGATAGAATGGCAAAGGATATCTCAAGATGGAATGAGGAGAAAAGAGCTTTCATGGAACTGTATGAGCAAGGTTGTTCTGGATCAAAGGATTCTAAAAATCCTAAGACAAAAAGGAAACCTAAGTCCATCCCATCCAGATTTCCAAAGCCTCCAAAACCACCATCCAAAAGCCATCTGCATCAAACCTCCACCCAAAAAGCTGTTGTAACTCCTGCTGTATCAACTACTGCTGGTACTTCAGTAGTTTCAACATCTGTTCTCACTTCAACACACACCACTTCAACACACACCACAACCACTATTTTACCACCACCACTGTCACCACCAAAAACAATCTCACCACCACTTTCACCTGCTGACAAAAAGCAGAAGACAACAGGTGTTATAAAATCTGTTGTAAAGACAACAGTGGTTGAGACACCAGTTGTCTCAACAGCTGTTAGTCAAACACAAACCACTGCCATACAATCTACCACCACTGATCCACCCAAAACATCATCTGCCTCTTCTAAAACAAAAAGGAGAAGGATTTACATATCAGATGATGATTCACCTTCACCACCACCAACATCCTCAAAATCTCTGTCACTTGTCACAATTCCTAAACCCATACCTCTCTCTTCAGCTCAAATTTTAAAGCCATTACCTCCTGCTGGTGTCTCATTTCCTCTGGAACTCATTGCAGTCAGGGAAGAAATCAAATCCTTCTACTATGAGGATGACCCAGTTAAAAGGAGTTTGCCATCAGTTGCAGGATATCCCAGGCCTAACAATATTGAAGAATACTTGAAACTCAAGACCAAGCAAGCAGAGGATATTGCAATCAAAAACAGAAAAGGGAAATCTGATAGAGAATTTCAGCAAAACTATTAGTTCTTACTCTCACAGGTCAATGCTATGGAGCGATTTGCTAAAAATGTATGTCAGCAAATTTCAGAAAGGGCAGATGAGTCCTTGAGAAAAGACTACATTGAGAATATCATGACCTACAAGAAATACAAGGGGGGAGAAAAACATGTACAAAGACTGGACCATTCCTGAGCTTGAAAAAGAAGCAGCCAGGATTCAAGAAATGATCAAAAATAAGGTCAAGCAGACTCCCCCTGAAAAATTCAAAAAATTTGAAGCTGAGAAGGCATTAATGTTGAAGAGAATGAAAGAGGAGCTGATAGCAGCTGATTATGGGTCGAAGAATTCTGTGTCAAAGTGGGGAGAAGATAGGGTCAGGGCTACCTACAAGAAGTTAGAGGAACTTAGAAACAAAGATCCAAAAGTTCCACAAAAGCTTGACTACTCTAAAGCAGAGGTTTCAAAAAGACCACCAAAGCTGCAAGCTAAAAGAACCACTGCTCCAGCTGGTGCTGCCATCTACAAAAGAAGGAGCCAAAACCAGTCGAGTACTGAAACAATTCAAGATCTAATAGCTGGTGATGCTATTGTAAAAGCAGGCATGAAATTAATGATAAAAGAAGATCTTGAATTGGAACAATCTGCAAGTGCTGCTCAGCCAGTCATGAATAGGCCAGCCTCACCAAATACCTCTGCAAATAAACATCTCCCAAGAAACCCACCAGGCTCAAAAATACAAAAGTGGGAAACTGACAAACAGACCTGCGTATTGACTTTGCTCAGGTCTGGTGGAGAAGTGGAGAAAATATCAAGGGAACAAGCTCTTGGCCTGAGTCTTGAAGATTTGCAGGATCTCCTTGATCTTCCACTTAGCAGGGATGATGAAGACACAGATGCCCTAGACTTTGAACTACAATTTAAAGGTCAGATAAGGGAACTGTTGATGAGGCAATAAATGTCCACAATAATGAAGAGTTTTGGCATTATCTGTTCCAGGGGGAGATTGTTGGGATTGAACCCTATCAGAGGAACAGATAATTAAAGCCAAAACTGGATCAGAGCAGTGGATCCAGAATAAGCAGATGTTTACATACAAATCTCTCCCCTTGAAAGTGATTTCATATCTGCTGACCTCCTATCTGCTGATCTTGCAAAGTGCTGACCTACAACTGCTGCTCAAAGTAAAGACCTGATGAAAGACTAAAGCCCTGCTGATTCTATCTACTGCCTTGAGTCAAGCACTGCTGATCCGGACAAGTACTGCTGGGTTCACAGCAGTGGAAAGTTGCAGCAGCTGATCTATAGTCTGTTTTGTAATGTAATGTAATAGCAGTAGTTAACATAGCAGTGCTTGTATAGATCAGAGGTTAGAGTTTGTTAGGAGGTTAGATGTCACTTTCATGGTGACGTCAGCTAAGATGCTCAGTGGTTTGCAAGTGCCTATAAATAGTTCAGTACTTTGTACTGTTCTATTAGCTCTTTTGCATCATCGTCTTCTTTGCACGAATAAACAACTGAGCTCTGGCTGAGGGGGAGTTTGCATTCATTCATCAATCATTATAATCGTTATTGAAATAAATTCAATCTTCCGATTCATTGTGAAAAGATGTTTGATCAAAGTATTACTCTTGTTTGATTGTATGCAAAGTTTGTTTTCATCATAATTCCGCTGCACACTCATCCATCTTCATTTTTATTACAAACACAAAATACAATCAGAAACAAACTCAGATCCAACACTAGTTTGCATAAATTAGCCGAAACGGGTCAAACCTTATCGGTTTTATCTCAAAATCCAGAATGTGTATGAAATACCCATGTTAAGCAAGTCTTCAAACTTGTCGGGTCTAAATCACATCCTATCCGGTCTTCGCTTAATCGTGCGTACGAACCGTATCTTTGAAACTAACCGGTCTAAGCTTAAGCTTAAATAAAGACCCGTTAGGATTCTAATAGGTTATTATAAACCTTCGTTCCAGATTAGGAGGACCAGTAAAAGCTACTTGCATTTGCTTATTGTGATTATTACTTTGCTCAGGTAAATACTTTTAACTTATTTTCCCTATACGGGCTTGGGTTACGGTATATAAAATACAGCTTGGTCGGGCATCAAATCTTCCATCGTTTGGTGGTTAATTGAATAATTTGATCGGCCCATTTAAATTGTTTTGTTTACTTAAAGCCTTTGGGTGGTTAATGACCATGTCCCGGATATCCTTGGCATCATTTTACGAAATGGCCACGACCTAAGCGCGGAGTGTAGGCGTACACTCGTCAGTGCATAAATAGATAATGTGGTGTGCGAAATTATTACGGTTTTCGGCGACTTTACTGGTCGTCGTAATAGCGAAATAGACCAGCGAATTTGCAGCGAATTTAACCTGTGATCTTGATCAGCGAAATTGGACAATTAAGTGACCAGCGAATTTAACTGACTTAGCAGCGAAATTAATAGAGGAATTAAAAAGGTGGAAGAATTTTTGGCAAGCGTAACTAAAAATTCACGTTTTCAAAAATAGAAAGTGATCCATAGCTCGTTTGACAGAACCGTTTGGATCGTTAAATTCCTCGTATTTTTAGGACAAAAAAAAAATTGGTGTAATTTGGTAACCGTTTGGAAATTCCCGATTTCGGTTTTTGACATTAGATATCATTAGACTCGTCTTTTCGATACGATTCTAACGGTGTAATTTGGTAACCACTGTTTTCGGAAAAATTTTGTACGATTTTATCAGTCTGTTACGTTAAAAATGTCGAACATGTCTAGTTTGAATGAGCTGTTGAGAATGGAGCATGAGGTTGGCACTACCAACAAACCGCCTAAGATGATGAAGGTGGAAAATTATTTGACATGGAAGGATCGTTTTCAATCGTTCATTGAATACCAGGACACTCGCATGTGGATATGTATTGAAGATGGGTACACAAACCCAACACACGACTTTGAGGGCAGACCACGTAGAACTGCCTATGTGAACATGGAAGATGCTGATAAAAAGATGTATGAGGCTGAAAAGAGGGCCTTGGCTGCAATCAAAATGTCCTTACCTGACAGCATCAAGCATACTTTCAAGAAGTACACAAACTCAAAGGATATGTGGGATGCATTAGAGAAAAGATATGCGGGAAATGAAGATGTTAAGAAAAACAAAGTTGATCTACTGAAGAAGCAGTTTGCTGTTTTCAAGTTCATGAAACATGAGTCACTTGAGGACATCATCACTCGATACTACCATCTGATGTCAGAAATGGATAATTATGAGATAGAGTGCTATACTGACGTTGAAAAGAATGACAAGCTGCTAGATGCCTTACCTACCAAGTGGGATATTTACACTCTCGTGATCAAGGGAGAAGCAGATTATGAGACAAAAGAGCTTGAAGAAGTAGTTGGCAAGCTGAGAGCTTATGAGCTCAGTATGAAGAAGAAAGACACTGGATATGATCAGGTTCAAGATCCAGCGATTTACAATGGGCTTACATCTTCTTCATCTCACAACGCTTCTAGCGACTCTGCTACTGCTTTTCTTTCATGTGAGAATGAGCAGGTCACAGTGAATGAAGATGGTGATGTGTGTTTTGTAGCTGCTTCAGGAGGATCAACAGGAGCCAAGAGACCATCAGGTTCTAAGCAGAGTAGTGGTGTTAAGTCGATGCCAATGAGTGTGAAATCTGCTGAAGAGCATCTTGCTCTACTTGCTTCATTTGTTGCGTCTTATGAGAACTACATTCAGGGGAAGATATCTGATCCTGCCACTTTAGATGAAGATTACGATCAGATAGACCCTGATGATCTTGAAGATATGGATTTGCAGTGGCAAATGGCCATGATTACTAGACGAGTGAAGAGGTTTATGAACCGAACGGGAAGGAAGTTTATAGGAAAGACTGTTGGTTTCGATAAGACCAAAGTGAGATGCTTCAACTGTCAAAGTTATGGGCATTTTGCTAGGGAATGTCAAAAACAAAAGCAGGAGACTTCGAGTCAGAGTTCAAACAATAGGAATGCATCTAACTCGAGAGCGCTGATCTCTACAACTAGAGAAGGTTCATATGACTGGAGTGTTCACTTGGAAAATGATGACAATGTCACACAGGCATTCATGGCAGAGATAACTCCAGTTGATGATGGTGAAGCTACTGTGGGAGATGCTGAAGCAAAAGTGGATGCTGAGGCAGAGGTCAAGATAGAGAGTAAAGCTGAAGAAGAGAAGGGTGATCAGACAAAAGATGCTGAAGAAGAAAAGCAAAAGTCTGACCAGGAACGGGAAGCTGAAGAAAAGGATGCTAAGTATAAAAGAATGGAAGCTCAGCTTACGGCTCTAATGGGCAACCTTGACAAATAAACAGGAGAGGTAAAGTCAAATTCTGTGTGTTTAAAATGTCGTGAACTACAGGGTGAGGTTGACAGGTTGTCAACACAAAACCAAAGTCTGGTAAGCGAGATGTCTAACATAAAAGAAGCAAACTTTTTTGCTAAAAGAAATGAATCCTCATACTTGAAGAAGATAAAAGGTTATGAAAGTAAAATTGACTCATTAACCTGCAAACTAAACGAAAAACTTCAAGTCATAGACTTAGCTCATGAAATGATGGCTGAGAAAACAAAAGAGATTTCTGAAAAATGCAAAGAGTTGTCAGATGCACAACTCAAAATTGTTGAACTTGAAAAGAAATTAGGTCAATTCGGGGACTCTACTTTTGTTATGAAACATATGATGGGTGGCTTGAAGAAAAGTAATGACAAAACCAGTGTGGGATTTCATGGCTTCAATGAAGTTCCACCTCCTGTTAGTCATGACTATTATTTCTTGCCTGATGAAGATGAACTCATGGACTTTGGGTCAACATCACCAAGTAGTTCCAAATCTAGTGAAGGAAATGTGTTTGAGAGTGCTGATGCTAAGAAGGATAATAACAGCAAACCTGTTTTGAAAAAGAAAACATCACATCCTAAGAATCAGAATCCAACTGTTGTTAAACAGATTACTTTTGTTCAAGGAAGTGACATGAAAAACGAAACAGCTGTTATTGAAAATGAATCTAATATAGAGTTTGCTAAAAACAAGAACAAAGAAAATTCTGAAACTAAGCAAACTAAAGAAAATCCTTCTAAGGCATCATCATCAAATCCCGAATCTAGTTCAAAGGCTTCTGAGAAGAAGTCTTCGAAAAAGAGATCGTGCTTCAAGTGTCACACAAAGGGACATGTAGCTAGCTGTTGTCCTAACAAAAAGACTGAAGCACAAGTTAGTGAGAGAAAGAGAGAGAAGTCACCAGAGAATAGTGGTGATAAACAGGAGAAGGAGTCCAACTCTCCAAAGAAATCTGCTCCTAAGCAACCAGAAAATGTTGCTGTTGGTGTAGATAAGGCTGAAAAAGGAACTCCACAAGTTCCACGTTTTCAAAGAAATCAACCTAGATTTCAGCCTAGATCTCCACCAGGCAGATACGAGAGACCTAGAAGCAGTTCACCAAGAATGAACAATGTTAATTCTAATAATTTCAGAAGTCAAGGTCAATATCAAAATCGATACCAAAATAATGGTGGTCGAACTTTTTATAACAATGGCTTTAGAAATTACAACAATAATGCTTCTTGGAATCAAAATCAAAATTTTCAAAGGTCAAATAGTCCAAACACATATAGGAACCCTCAGGACCAAAGACCTAGTGGAAATAAAAATCAAATTCCATCAACAGGTCTGAGATCCAAGACTCCAGTTAGGAGTAATGGATATTGGATGGATGTTCAAGTAGTTGGTGAATTTGGACGACCCAAGACCATTAAGGCTTGGGTCCCCCAATCTAACTAATTTTTGGTTGGTGTGTGCAGGAGCTGCTAAGGAGGATTATCAACTTATGGTATGTTGATAGTGGCTGCTCCAGGCACATGACGGGGGATGCGAGATTGTTGACTGAATTTGAAGATTATAATGGTGGAAATGTGAATTTTGCGGGTGTTAAAGGTGGTAGAATTACAGGCCGAGGAAAAGTGACGAATGGGAAGATCACACTGGACAAAGTGAATTATGTTGAGCAGCTTAAACACAATCTGATGAGCGTGTCACAAGTCTGTGACAAGGGTCACTCGGTCCATTTTACCAAGAATGAAGCATTAGTGTTGAAACCAGGTTTGAAGATTCCGGACGATTGGATAGTGATGCGAGCGCCAAGGAGAAATGACACTTATGTCATGGACATGGGTGCTAAGGATCCAACTGCTGTAGTGGCGTGTTTACTATCAAAAGCATCTGAAGCTGAATCGATGTTGTGGCACAGACGCATGGCCCATATTCACCATCGCAAAATGAATTACCTTGTTAAAAATGAGCTAGTGAAAGGGGTTCCAATGCAGAGGTTTCAAGTGGAAGATAAATGTCTTCCATGTGAAAAGGGAAAACAACATAAGAAACCTCACAAATCTAAAACAGTAAATTCCATAGATGCCCCTTATGAATTACTTCACATGGATTTATTCGGTCCAGTGAACGTAAGGAGCATAGGTGGAAAGTACTATTGTTTAGTTGTCACTGATGATTACTCACGTTATTCATGGGTTTTCTTTTTAGGTACAAAAGATGAGACGGCGGAGATGCTGATAGATCTTTTTACAAAATTGGAAAACGTCCATGATGCAAGGATAAAGAGGATAAGGAGTGATAATGGCACGGAGTTCAAGAATCGAATTCTGGATCTCTACTGTCTTCGAAAGGGAATTGAACATCAATATTCTGCTCCTTATACACCTCAACAAAATGGAGTTGCTGAGAGGAAAAACAGGACGTTGATTGAAGCCGCTAGGACAATGCTTTCAGATTCAAAGCTACCAGTTCTTTTCTGGGGAGAAGCTGTGAATACAGCTTGCTACGTCCTAAACAAAGTTTTGACTGTTAAACGTTTTAGTAAAACTTGTCATGAATTGATGTTTCACAAGAAACCAAACTTAGAAGGCTTTGAACCATTTGGATTACCCTGCACCATTGTGCGTAATAAAGATAAACAAAAATTCGGTGAGGTGGCTGACGAAGGCTACTTTCTAGGTTACATACCTGGCGCACCGAATAAAAGGGTTTTTAATCTAAAAACTGGTAAAATTGAGGTTGTCTTTAATGTTGAAATTACTTCTTACAAACCTCAACAATCAACGAGTGGTCCTGCTATATTATATGATTATGAAAGCACTTTTAAATCATTTAATATTCCTGAGTTTTCTGATGCAGATGAATCTCAGCTGATTCAAACAGTGATTGGTGGAGACGATGAAGGCGAGTTCATGCCTAGATCGAATGTTGATATGACAGATGCTGCGGAAACTTCCAAAGGTGCTGCTGATCCTGATTCAAGCGATAGTGACTCTGAACCCATTCAGGGGGAGGATTTCATTAATCCATTTGCAGATCAGAACATTCAAGGGGAGGTTGGATCAAACCTGGGTGATAATTTAGAAGTGGATACTGTTGCTACTACACGAGCAAATAGAGATCATCCAGTTGACATGATACTTGGGGATCCTAATGCAGGTGTTCAGACGAGAAGAAGCATAACAGTGAATTCTGGTTTATTTGTGTCGATTGAAAAGACTGGGATTGTGAACGAGTGCTTGTATAGTTGCTTTATTTCCCAAGAGGAGCCGAAGAAAATTCATATGGCTCTTAAAGACAATTCATGGCTTGAAGCTATGCAAGAGGAATTGGCCCAGTTTGCTAAGTTGAAGGTTTGGGAGTTAGTTGATCTTCCTAAAGGTGAAAGAGAAATTGGCACTAAATGGGTGTTTAAGTGCAAGAAGGATGACAGAGGAATAGTGACGCGAAACAAGGCTCGATTGGTGGTAAAAGGTTTCAATCAGCAAGAAGGGATTGATTACAATGAAGTGTTTGCACCAGTGGCAAGGTTGGAGGCAATTCGTTTGTTTCTAGCTTTCGCAACATTCAAGGGCTTCAAAGTTTACCAACTAGACGTGAAGAGTGCGTTTCTTTACGGGAAAGTCCAAGAAGTGGTGTATGTCTCACAACCAGATGGGTTCGTTGATCCAGATTATCCAGATCGGGTGTACAAACTTGATAAGGCTTTGTATGGATTACATCAAGCTCCCAGGGCGTGGTACGAGACACTGTCTACACATCTGGTCAAGAATGGTTTTGAAAGAGGTCAGATTGACAGTACACTGTTCATCAAGAGGAAGAAGAAAGATTTTCTGCTAGTACAGGTGTACGTGGATGACATCATCTTTGGGTCATCAGATGAGAGCATGTGTAAAGAGTTTGAGCAGGTGATGAAGAGTAAGTTCGAAATGAGCGCTATGGGTGAGCTGTCTTACTTTCTGGGATTACAAGTTGAACAGAAGGAGGATGGGATGTTTATTCATCAGACAAAGTATGTGTATGACATTTTGAGTCGGTTCAAAATGAATGATTGCTCTACTTTCAACACACCCATATGTGAAAATCACAATCTTGGCCCAGATCATGAAAGTACTGAAGACGTTGATCCAACTCAATACAGGGCGATGATTGGTTCTCTAATGTACTTGACTGCTTCAAGACCTGACATTATGTTTGCAGTATGCTTGTGTGCCAGATATCAGGCTAATCCAAAAGAGTCACACATGAAAGCAGTGAAGCGTATTCTACGTTACTTGCAGGGGAAACCTAAACTTGGGTTGTGGTATCCAGCTGATAGTGATATGAATTTTGTTGCTTACACTGGCTCAGACTTTGGGGGATGCAAGTCGAACAGAAAGTCTACAACAGGTGGTTATCAGTTCTTAGGAGGCAAGATTGTGTCTTGGCAATGCAAGAAGCAATCTTGTGTGTCTACATCTACGTGTGAAGCTGAATATATTACTGCGGGTAGCTGCTCTCAGGTTCTCTGGATACAACAGCAGATGCGCGATTACAGTTTGGATTTCACTCGTACTCCTATTATGATAGACAATAATGCCACGATTTCAATAACTAATAATCCCGTGAAACACAGTCATACAAAACATATTGACATACGTCATCATTTTATACGGGATTGTGCTGAAAGGAGATTAATTGAATTACATCGAGTTGACACACTAGATAACCTGGCAGATCTTTATACTAAAGCTTTTGACAGGGCTCGCTTTGAACATTTAGTCGAACTCAACGAGATGAGGAATCCTGAATAACTGGTTTTTCATAAGAATTTTGTAAATAGTTTACTGCTTTTCTTAAAAATCAAAAATACAAAAAAATTGAAAAATCAAAAACATAAAAAAATAGAAAATAAAAAATGAGTTATCGTTGTGTGAAAAAGAAGACATGATAGTACATCAGCAAGTTAGACTGTCACACTGAAAATGAAATTAAATTGCTTAAGTGTGATAGCAGCTTCATCATATGATGTATCAGTAGGCAAAAAGCATGAAATAATCAACTTACCAATGTGATATAAACCTAAATACAACTGTGTATGAGTGGGGAACACATCAGTGGTGTATGGTTTAATGACCTTAAATCTTGCGTTGATAGATTGCCAAAATCTGAAGTTTTGGGTCTTTATACTGTTATTTCATCTGGGGATATCAGGGGTGTCCTTCTGCTGCATCCAGATACATGCTGACCTAGACACACCCAGGATATCTTAAAAGAGCTATAAATGCCAAAACCTTGAAAATGAAGAAGCTCTCAAAGAGAGTCATTCAAAATGTGCAAAATGCATAAATCGTACCAAAAATGGTATTTGTCTTAGCCCTCGTTAGATATTTTGGTCTCTCTGCTGTATGGAAGTACTGACCTGTTCACCAATTATCTAAACGTTGAAAAACAAAACGGATGAATTCAGTATACTCACCTACTACGATGAATCTTTGTGCATACCTTGATCGCGGGGGTATATCCTGAAGTGGGACACGCTAGTATTTCAGTATTAAAATTACCTTAACGTATCATACGGTAATGGTACTTGAAATGTTCATGCATTTTGTTTAAGTGGACAAACATACTGGTAATCCTCTTGGACTGCTTTTCACGAAAAATTAAATAAAGAATTATATAATTGTGTGAAATAGTTTGATTTTGCTGATATGATCTTCTTACCAGTGATTCTCACAAAAATAGAGTGTTTATTGCTTTTGTTATTTACTTGCTTTCAGAAAAATATAAAAATACAAAAATAGTGTCTTTTTCTGTTTAAAATTCTTAACGTACGGAAAACTGTTATTCTTGGAGGAATTGTTACTGATAGGGGGAGACGGTGTTAGAAAGTGAGTTCAAAATTTTAAATCATGCGGGTTATAGGGTGTGATCAAATAGTTTTTGCGTGTTGGCGATAAGTTGAAAATGCTTAATCTGTAATACAGTTTAACTATCTCTTGAAAAATAATAATTTATTTAACTTTGTTGAAAAATTCTTATGGTTTCTCGAGATGTTTGTTTTATAGTATACAGATTGAAGCAGTATGTTGCTGAGAAGTTGCTGTGTTGCTGAGAAGTTGTTGTGAAGATGAGAGTTTGATTGGATGCATGGTAGAACCTCCTTTCTACATTGCAGACAAAGTTGAAGAGTTTGAAGATTGCTATTCAAATGTTGAACTGGAGTTTACTCAAACGCTAAAGTTTTTGAAGATTTGGTGATTGGATGCATCAGCTTAGGGGGAGTCTGTTGCTGACAGAAGCTATTGAAGCTGAAGCTATCCAAAGACCAAAGACAGTGCACGAATACATGAAGATTGCAAGATGACTGAAGACAAAGTTATTTTATGAAGCTATTGTCAAGGGGGAGTTTGTTGGTGCATGTTTGTGACAACAGCTTAGATTTGGTCTTTGGATATCTTGTAATTAGTTAAACGATAAACAGTTAGCGGGTTTAGCTTTGTAATAGTTAGTTGTAATGTTTGGGCTAACCAAACCCAACGAATTAGGTGTGTGGGGGCGAATTGGGCCTGTCCAATTCGCAGTCCATGTTGGAAACCTTGGCCCAAGTAACAACCTTGTGTTATATAAACAAGGTTATGCTTTAGGGTTTAGGTTAATCAGCCAAAACAGAGTGTGTGTGTGAGAATTTCGTGAGAGACCAGGTCTTGGACGAAATTGAGAGAGTTAGGGTTTAGATTGATTGTAATTCAGTTTGATTGATAATCAATAGTAAACCCGGTTTGAAAGTGATTTGTTGTTTCTACTCATTCTGCTATATTCTGATCAAGAGGATTTCGCACTCTTGATTGGAAAGACAATTCTGTGAAGATCCATACGACTCAAGGGGATCTACATCAAGACTTCTCTCTAAGCTTCACATTTCGTGCATAGGACTTCAGTAAGTTTGCTTGTCCTTCCTTAGTTAAGTTTTTGCTTAGTTTTAGCTTAAAAGTCAAACCGTCGTAATTAACGGTTGACTTAATGATTAATCACTAATGGTAAAGTGATTAGTCGAATTGAAAGTAGTTATAAGTTGGTAATTATGTGGGAAATAAACCCTTAAAAGGGCACCCTCTAATTCCCACTCTAACTAGGTCAAATGTCGGGTCAAACTTGTTATTAAAAAGTTAACAGGATACTTAATTTCTAATTTATGCATGATTAGCAATGTAGAACCCCTACAACCTGTTTGATCATTAATATAACTTGGTAATTAATGTAGGAACATGTCTAAACATGTTCAACCCGACAATTTTCAGTAGAGACCCGGTTCGGAACCGAAATTCGCATAGTTTGACTTTTGCTTTGACTTTCAGTTCTGACCCGTTTAAGCATGTTTTAGAAATTACTTAGAGCTTTAATAGGACCAGGTTACATGCTAGTATAACCCTCTGTGATTATACACCATGGATCATTAGTTAACCAATTAATATGCATGATTCCGTTAATTGCTCATATGTTGACCATTATGCCCTTTACACCTTAAAACGTGATTTTTGAAAATGTAAAAGTGTAGAAACCTTAGTTACTAAAATATAAACTTGTACCCAAAGTTTGACATCAGTTTGAGGTGTAGTTTGAGAGTTATGCTCATTAGCGTAAATTGAAAGTTTTATGTTAATTAAACGACATAATTAGCGTATAGCCTATTTAAACATACTTTTTGATATCAAACTTATTACCCACTGATGTAATATATTATTTTGGGATTTTTGAAGATTTTTAATTAATTTTAGGTTGAGCATAACTTATAGTCGTAGGCTTAATCCGGTAATTGTCGGTTTTGCCCTTACGGGCTATAAAATGAGTTTTACATATCTAATTGACTCCAAACCTTTTGCTACTGATTACATATGATAAATACATTATTTTAAACCTTCTGGAATGATAAAAATATCAGCTTTGTATATAGAACCCGGAAACGGCTTTTAATCGCCTTTTTAAGCGTTTTTAACGCACAGTATGTACTAGAACGATTTTAAACATACATGGGTTGATACCTACTGATATTTTAGGTAAATTATAATATTTTAACAGTAAGCAAAGGTTGTTAAACTCAGACTTCAGTTTTGAGCTTTTCGGCTTATGTGAAATTACCAAAATGCCCCTACGGTGCATAGTTTGGTTATAATTGATACATTTCACATATATACAATACCCTACTGATGTAACTTAGTAAATTGAGTATTTTTGCTGATTACATCAGACCTGTAACTCAGGTTAACACTTAAACTCTTTTCTAAACTTGTAAATGACCAAACTACCCCTACGGGGCATAGTTTGTGTTTAAACTCGTTTCGGGCATAATAAAAGACATCCTACTGATGTCACAACATATTTGAGGCATATTAACTTAGGAAACCTGTATATGGCTCTCATGAAAACCCGTTACGCTTATTACGCGTTCGGTTCGATTTATGTAACTAGTTTGCATAAATTAGCCGAAACGGGTCAAACCTTATCGGTTTTATCTCACAATCCAAAATGTGTATGAAATACCCATGTTAAGCAAGTCTTCAAACTTGTCGGGTCTAAATCACATCCTATCCGGTCTTCGCTTAATCGTGCGTACGAACCGTATCTTTGAAACTAACCGGTCTAAGCTTAAGCTTAAATAAAGACCCGTTAGGATTCTAATAGGTTATTATAAACCTTCGTTCCAGATTAGGAGGACCTATAAAAGCTACTTGCATTTGCTTATTGTGATTATTACTTTGCTCAGGTAAATACTTTTAACTTATTTTCCCTATACGGGCTTGGGTTACGGTATATAAAATACCGCTTGGTCGGGCATCAAATCTTCCATTGTTTGGTGGTTAATTGAATAATTTGATCGGCCCGTTTAAATTGTTTTGTTTACTTAAAGCCTTTGGGGGGTTAATGACCATGTCCCGGATATCCTTGGCATCATTTTACGAAATGGCCACGACCTAAGCGCGGAGTGTAGGCGTACACTCGTCAGTGCATAAATAGATAATGTGGTGTGTCTATTGATCTTTAACCCGGCACGATCCGGGCTACTGAACGCATAAGGAACATGTAATTCTTTTACAAGATTATATATTTAAATAATTATCCCAAGTTATAAAATGTTTATGCCATGTGCATCCAAAGCAATTTTTAATCATTTTTAAAATGAGTCAGTTGAATGTATTTACCAGTGTAAACTGACATATTTTCCAAAAAAGATTAAATGCAGGTACTAAGCGTAATAGGCTGGATTCTCTCCTTAGCATCAATAAAGAGTCTCGCAAACTTAAGATGCCTATCGTCTGTTGAACTACTGTTTCCTATTTATTTCGATCCTTCTGTGGATAAACTTTCAACTGTTCGTGATACACGATATTACAATATATTATTCGGTTGAAATATATCTTTTATTTGCTTCCGCTGTGCATATTAAAAATTGTGTTGTTTGACTATTATGTTGCCAACCACGTCACGATACTCCCCACCGGGCCCACCGGTGACACGTGGAAATCGGGGTGTGACATTACCATTATGGTTTAGTTTCTTTCGATAACCTGAACCAGAACTGTAACCATTTTTCTTGTTTAATCTTTGTTGAACTCTTGAGGTGTAAGTTCTTGGTTTTTCAGAAAGATTTTCATCTTTTATTTCAGAAATATTAATTTCTATTAGTTTGAAAACCTTTTTTATCATTTCTGGTTTAACACCTCTTATTGGAAATTCTTCATCAGAATATAATTTGTCTGAATCATTCAAAGTATAAGCCACTTTGTTTGATTCGTCATTCAAATTAGATTTTGATAACAAAAATTCTTTATTGTAAACCCGTTTGACCGACGATTTCGGACTGTCAACTGATGATGATCCCGAACTTTCAGACTCAGACTTTGACTCTGACTCCTCATCTTTATCCAACACCTGATCGACCATCTTTTTTATTAACTCAGACTCATGATCAGTGTCAGACGATGTGAATATGACGTCAATGTTTTCTGGTAATTCATCAGTTGTTTCAGACTTTAACTTTAAATTGACTGCCTTTTTGACTTGCTCCTCATTTGGTTTTCTGGGAGAATAACCTTCCCAGATCGGAGGCGGACACTTGTTATAATTTGCACTTTGTTTCTTACCAGTATCCTTCTCTTTTGGCTTCTCATCTTGAAAGGCTTCAAGACCTGAAACAGTTGGATAAATTCAATCAATCAAATAATCAGAACTAGAACAACTTTGTAACAACCGTCTGATTCTTTCATTCTCTATTTTTTCTGTTTCCAACTCTTGCTTCCACTTTGCACTTTCTTCAATGTAATAATTGATAGCTTTCTGCTTTGACATCATTACAGCATTCATCATTGTCAATGCATCTTCGCTTTCAGAATTTGTCTTTTGTAGACCATTCACTGTTCTATTCAACACATCATACGATTCTTTCACATAATTGACATCGAACAATAACTTTTCTTTCATCTTGTTGAGTTCACACAACTTTTCATCTTTCTCTTCACAATGTTTGCAAGGTTCCAAACATTTTTGACACGGTTTGATGACCTCAACAATCTTTTCAATTTCAACTATCTTTTCAATTTCAACTACCTTTTCAATTTCAACTACTTTTTCAACTTCAGCCACCTTCTCAGCATCAACCATCTTTTCAGCAACTTTAACTTCTTCACTTTGTTCAGACTTTTCTTTTTGAACAACCCTCTCACATTTCATCTTTTTCTGTTCTTTTGCTGCTCGTCTCTCCTTCAGCTTCTCCACTCTATCTGCAAAATAAAATTGAAAACTTTCAGGAGATAACATAGATTTTCCAATGTTTATTTGTGTTTCTTCTTCATCATCACTGCTATCAGATGATGATTGATCAAATACTGTAGTATTTTCTGAACTATCATCTATAGAAACAAACTCTCCATCTTGACTTTTCTCACTGTTGTCAAACCCTTTCATCCATTCCTTCATCAAATCTGGCTCTTGAACAATTTGTGCAGTGAGAGCTACTACTTTTGAATCAGGTGGAATGTATTTGTCCCAGCTAAATCCTTCTGCCACTTTTTCATCATCTTGATCAATTATACCAAAATAAGCTTTCTTGTTTGCTTCTTCGATCATTTTAGCATGTGCAGTTTGTGGTTCTTTTTGTTGATACGGTTGATGAGCAACTTGTTGATATATGGCTTTTCGATAATAATCATTATTTCCAAACGGATTCTGTGCTCCACTTGCTTCTCGATTTTTACATTCCCTCTTGAAATGTCCTTTCTCCCTGCATCGAAAACAAGTAACTTTAGATTTATCAAAACCCTAAGTAGAAACATTAGCATCCCTGAAATCATCTCTTCCTGTAATCATCTTAAACTTTTCAGCTCTCCTCAAAACACTAGCTAAACACCATTTAATGTCCATAAGCTCCATTTCTTCAGCATCGATCTGATCGTAATCCTCTTTTGTCAACATCGGATTTCCGATCCTTCCAGCAATTAATCCCTCATAAGATTCTAACATTGTAGCAAGTAACGATATGTGACCTTTAGCGACCTCTTCAAAGAAATTTTGACCATTCTGAAGATGCAATGTGATGTTGCAATGTAAAACATGACCATTACTGCTGTTTAAGCTTTGGAACTGATGGATTGAGGTTGAACTCTTCGGATTAACACTTGGATATGAAGAAAATCCACTGCTGCTGTTTGGACTTTGATTTGCTGAACCAGATGAGTTTTCTGCACTGAAAGCAGTTTGGACTTTCGGACTTGCTTCTACATCTTGAACACTCCCTTTGTAATACATCTTGATGTCTTGTTGACCACTCGGACTGTTCATTCTAGCTATTTTTTGTTGTTCCAAGTCTTGACCTTCAATCTTTTCAATGAACTGGGAAATTGTCAGTTTGTCATATTCTCCAGTATTCTTCAAGATCATCAAATATGTACCCCACTCTTTCTGAGGTAAAGCATCGGCTAACTTATCAACCCATTCTTCTTGATCTTTGACTATTTCTAACAAAGACATAGATCGTACTAAGTGACAATATCTTTCAATCAGCTTCTTTGAAGATTCTCCTGGTAAACTCGTAAACAAGTAAAATTCTTTCTTTAGCAATGCTTTCTTACTTCTTATCATCTTCTCACTCCCCTCAAACTTTATTCGAAGTGCTTCCCAAATCGAACGTGAAGTATTGTCATGTTGAAGCAAAATAAAGATGTCTTCTTTCACAGCTTGCTGGAGTAAGCTTATCATCATCTTTTCGGCTTTGTACATGTCTCGTTCTTTGTCCGTCAATTCAGAAATTGCTTTAATAACACCCAAATCTGTACACGGCTTGACATACTTTTTCTCAATACATTCCCAAGATCTCAAATGATTAGCTTGAACCCAGTTTTCAAATCGATCTTTCCAACCATAATACTCCTCAATGCCCATTAGTTTCGGGGGTTTTTGCAAAGTTCCAGTCTCATTTTCCATGTTCATGCTTTGAGCAATGGTAGCCGGAGTAGTCGGGGCAGTAGCAAAGGCGTTATAGAATTCCTCTTCCATGATTCACTAACAAGTTTCACAAAATCAGCTACTTTCAAACGAAATGACCTGAAAAACAAATCTCACACGAAATGATGATTTCAAACGAAATACAAATACACATGATATCAACTTTCACACGAAATGACTCTCTGGTACGAAATATACTTTCGTACGGAATAGATTCACACGAAATACCCTTTTTCACACGAAATACTTGATTTCGTACGAAATAACAAGCTAAAAGATGATTTCGTGCGAAATAGATGCTTTCGTATGAAAAGGTTCACAGGAAATAGGATCTTTCACACGAAATGAGTGATTTCGTGCGAAATGACCAAGCAAATGATGGTTTCGTGCGAAATACAGTGCAATTTCAAACGAAATAAGTCTGAAATCTGATTTCGTGCGAAATGAGAGGATCTATTCCGTGCGAAATACTGCTGATGTCATCATCTCGGCCATATTTTTGTCAATTTGATCAGGTTTTAGCTTGATTTTAGGTCTAATTCTTTCAAGGCTTTGTTAAAACACAGTTTTGCTTATAATATGAAAAATTCAATCCATTTTAACCGTTAAACTTGTTCAATTTGAAAAGAAGGTGTAGAAGTCAGAAAATCAATGAAATCAAGCTGAATTCGGTAAGAACTCCTCATCCTGAGCTCTGATACCACATGTAGGATTGTTTTCACGACCAAAACGAGTCGTTCAGAGGTGTTCTTCTCAATACGAGAGGCAGAAACTAACGTATCGAGTTCGATTCAGCTAGATATTCAATTTAATTGTCTTTTTGATTGATATAACAACGTTTTACAGCGAGTAGACACTTCAGCAGCACTTCGGCTCTGGAATCGAAAAGTTACAAATGACACAGCATGATAGGTATTTATAGGATAGGCTATTTCGCACGAAACAGTTGGTGCGAAATCAGTTTCACACGAAATAGTGATTTCGTGCGAAATAACCAACTGATTTCGTACGAAATAGTTGTTTCCTATTTCTTACGAAATACCCCTAAACTCTAATTTCTCGTACTTCGTGCCCTGATCTATACAATCTAGTACAAGACTCGATACAAGACGAAGTCGACAGACGTATGCACCAACATGTACTTATTCTCACGCCGGAGGGTGGTCACAGAGAGAACCCTCATTCTCCCCGTGGCGAGTCTAACGGTGGTTGTTTTGCAGTTACAGTGAAGAGAAAAAGATCCATCATCCTTGAACCGAACGAGAAGAAACCAACCCTTTTTATGCAGAACCTAACCCCCTGGTTTATCTGATTCCGGTCATTTAACCAGTGTTTCTTCATTGGCGCCCACCGATTTCTCAGTTTCATCTGTTTTTTCTCGTTTCGATTCACTTTGTCATTTCCATTTTTTAAATGGAAGAAACTTCGACCCACCGTCAAACCGGCCCTCGACCAAATTTCATTAACAATACCCAGGTTGAGGGGATTGTAGAAGAGGTTTCGGATGACAATGAAGTGCAGTACACTAATAATCATCTGAATGACCCTGTCACTCCAGGGATACAGCCTGAAATCCTTGTAAGCTCAATTCTACCCCCAGGAGAGACCCCTATCTCCTGGTATGTCAGATCTCAGGGAGCATCGAACGCTGTATATGCAAATCTCTATGCACAAACTGCTCCTCCCACTCAATCACGAAGGCCTGTATCCCGTACTCGAGCACCATCACTACCTCATGTTTCTCAGCATGATGGACCATCACGGGTTCAGGTAGAAGACACAGAGGTGTACTCTAGATCTCCAGCAAGGTACGAGTTTACTCAATCTAAAAATCGAAGAAGAGAATATCATAATGAGTCCCACTCTCATAGAAGGCCATCAGTTCACTCCAGGTTGGGCCCTTCACGGGACACCCACACCAGGGAGTATGATAGAACATACCATGAAGGAGACAGTGCAAGTGTGTTTAGTCGGTTACAACCAAATTACAACAAATGTAAACCCCGCGCGATTTACAATCCTGAAGCTGAACATGATTATAATCTGATATATCGCCCGGCAGAAGCCGCAGAAAAATCCAAATTCGTCAGCGAAATTGCTCTGGCTCCACTAGAAAAGGCGAAGCTCCCATCCAACGTAAGCAAGTTTAATGGTATGACGGACCCAGATGACCATCTTCGGGTCTTCACAAGCACATGATTGGTGGGAGGCTGGACTCTACCGATGTGGTGTCACCTCTTTATTCAAACCCTCACAGGCCCTGCAAGGCTCTGGTTTGACAACCTGCCTGTGGGGAAGATCACATCATGGGTAGACTTGCGAGAGAAATTTTTGGTACACTTCAGCCAGCAGAGGCGGTCCATCCGCTATACGGCGGACGTCATGAATATCTGGCGACGCGATGACGAAAGTTTGGAGGATTTCATTACTCGTTACAACAAAGAAGTGCTCGAAATAGGAGACGTTCATGAGCACCTGATCCGAGCCCAATTTAAGTATGTCGTCCGATGTGACGACATGATAAAAGTCTTGTCCGGAACGGAGGGACTCTCAAAAAGCTGGGAGAAATTAATGGCGGCAGCTAAGGTTTATGCCCAGACTGAGAAAAATCTCAGCACCAACAGACCGCCACCACCACACAGTCGCCCAACATAATTAGGCCCGAGCAGCGGGAAAAAGTTCAAAAAGGGTTGGCGCGACTCGAATTCAGGAAATTATTCATCTAAAGATGCACGAGCTACCATCAACAAGCTCGTTGCACAAAGAGAAGCTAAACAAGAAAACAGAGAAAGGCAGTGGACTCATCTGACCAAAACCCCAGCGGAGGTGCTGAGTACGGAGGACTACCAGTTCAAGGCACCTCCACCTATGAAGAACAAGCGCGGCCAAGGCCCAAGTCAATACTCTGACTACCACAAAGACAACAGTCATACTACCAACAATTGTATCTCCCTGCACACTGAAATCGAAAAGGCGCTCAAAAGCGGTGAGCTCACTCACCTGTTGCAAAATGTGCGCAAGGAGATAAAACAAATTACTCGTGGCGAGGAGGGCCCGAGTAAGAAGGCAAAGAATTAAGCAGCAGTTCTATAGTCTTCTTGCAGGTTGGTCGAGCTTTATAGTTTATCAATTCTCAGCAAGGACTATAGTGTAAGTTAAGTCTCATGTAATTATTCAAAAAATAGACTTTGTACGGCCTCTGCGCCTTATCCATGAATAAAAAAACAAAGTTTCTATTATTTTTGTGTTTTTTACAAAGTGCATGCAATTCCTTTTGGTAAGCGCATAAACATTATGGTAGATATAATACAAGTCTCATGAGCGGTCAGCGATTACACACATCACGTAAGACCTTACGTTCACACATGAGCTTTATACCACCTTTATTCGCCTTACCTAATCAAACCAATTGTACCTATGCAAAATATTGTAAATTAAAACACATATAATACTACTTCTGGCGCACCAACACGCCTTTAAAATTATCAAACTACACGGCAGTGTATTAGTAAACGTTACTTGCGTGGCAGCGCATTGACGAAAAGGGATACACATCCCAAAAAACTACAAGCTAATTGTTCATGCAACCACAAGAGAAAACCTACGCCAAGTCTTCATCTTCATCTTCTCCATCTGGGAAGATTTCCTTCAGTTGCGCTACATAATCTTCAGACTGCAATGCAACGTTTATAAGATCCATGACAGGGAGCTGTAAGTTGTTGAATTCTGTTTTCATAGCTGCAAGGGCGGCATCAGTATTAACACCATGAGTAGCGGATCTACTAGTATCCCAATCAACCTTCAAAGCATTAACTACATGGTGCGAGCATTTCGCATATCCTTGAGCATATCCATCATTTTGCGCGGCAACCACCAAGCACGCAACCGTTTTGTCTAGCTCTTCAGAATTCAGCACTGATTCAGCAACCTATAAAAACAAGAAAAGCAAATAAGGAAAAGCGCAAAACACCTCCACAAGAATTACAAACAGGAAGAAACTTACACTGGCGATTCCGCGTTCTTTCAACCATGTCATGTCACTTTTCAAAGGCTCAAGTTCACTCTTCGCCGTTGCCCACGCCGTTTCAGAATTTTCTAGCTTTTCTTTGGTTTCAGCAAGGCGGCGGGAAGTTTCAGCCCTCTCAGTGAGTGCAAGCTCCAGATCTTTTTTGAGTTGTTCCTGCTCAGATAGCAAAGAAATAAGTTCTTCTATCTCCTTATCTCTAAGGGCAAGGGTAACGCAGGTATGTACCTCTCGTTGTTCACTCCTTTCCCTATGAGAACGCGCTTCATCTCGCGCGGCTTCAGCATCCGCCTTTTCCTGCTTCAATTTTTCAATATCCGCATCTTGTTTCTTCAACTTCTCAACGTCAGCCTTGAGATTGTTGATAACATTGCGAAGACCCATCTTCTCGGCATTATCTTTCTCACAGATCTTCTTCCAGTTTTTGCGCTCCTCGGAAAGAAGGGCAGCCTCAGCTTCCACCTTTCTCTTCCAGCCCGCAACAGACCACTCTTCAATTTTTCGATCAGTCTCAAATTTGTCCTGATCAGCTTCTAGTTTAGCCCTCAACTGGGCAACATGGTTTTCATCCTCAGCAGCTTTCTTCTTAGATGCCTTAAAGGCAGCCCACTCCTTATGCATACTATGCCACTCGCGCACTATGCGGTGCGTAGTGGATGTATAAGAAGCAGTCTCTTCAAGGTAGGCATGATAAGTTTGGTCATGAAGGCGTCCTTCCTGGAATTTAATCTCCCCAGGCGGGAAGGTTCCCTGTAACCAATCTCGACAAACACGCCAGTCTGAAAAGGTATCACCTTTCTTTAGATTCCAGACAGGAACGTGAATTTCAGCGGCGTTCTTCTCCGAATAAGTTCTATAATAATAATCCCTTAGAGTTTCATCTGGACGGATTGGAGAAGTTTTATCAGCATCAAAAAATGAGCCTTGGTCCTCAGCAGAGACCTTCTCAATATTCTCAGGCAAGGAGTCAGAAGCCACGGAGGGAGAAGTTGTTACAGGGATCTCTTGCGCGGATTTCCCTTTCTCCGTATCCTGAGCAACAAATTCAGGAGTAAGTGGGTTACCAGTATCAACGTCCATAGCCTTCGGGTTAGTAACTTTTCCCGCATCCACAGCTGCATCAGAAGGATTTTCAGCCCCAAAATCCTCTACCCCAGCAGTCTTCTCCGCCTCATTCTCAGGTGCATCAGCATTCTCTAATTGCTCAGTAACTGAGGCGCGAGGAGGGGAGGGCGGAATCTCCTCGTTAACCATAGATGATGGTTCTGTATGAACAGGAGAATTTGGTTTTTCTGCAAAAACATATAAATCAAAGACCATGCAAGGCATATAAAAGGGAAACGAAGAGAAAACACCTACCAAAAATAGGTTTTGAAACGAAAGCATCAAGGTTGCCCCTTCTGGTAATTTTCTTCCTTCGGACTTTCTTCTCAGGCTGACCTTCAGCCTCAACATCGGCTTGTTTCCTTTTCCCCGCCTTCTTCCTCAACAAATGCTCCGGACTCGACGCTAAGTCGATAGGATCATCAGGGTTCGATGGAGGGATATCAGCAGCATCTTTGGGTTCCGACTTCAGTCTTCATATAACTACAGGCGCAAGACCCTCCAATGAATCAGATACCACCACATAATCACACCAGGAGTCAGAGGAACGGCACATACCTTTCTTCTCTCCTCCCACATTTTTAGCCTTAGAAGGCTGAGCTTTCTCCGCATCACTCTTCTTGGGCGCAGCAGTAGTAGTAGGCGCACGCCTTTTCTTCTCAGGGCCTATGCCCAAATTCGACAGCTCACCTACTATGAAGCGCAGAAAATAACTTTAATTCAAGCGCACAAGAAACATCAAGCAAACAACATTATGATAAAAAAACTTACCCGCGCCAGCAGCAGGTTGCGCAGCCAAATCATCATCCCACGGAAGAACAAAGTTCCTCATGATGCGATGATACTAAAGCTCCTCATCAGGTCTTTTGGCAACTGTAGCCATCTTTCCACCTTCTCTCTCAAATGCGACAAAGTACAACGAGACAACTGCAAAGAAAGAGAAGCAAAACCAAATTCAAAAAAAAAAAGGAAAAGGCAAGGCAAACCCCAAATCTTACTTTTGTCACCTTCCATATACACCGGCTTATCTTCCCGGTTCATCCTCCAATTCAGACTCATGCTAGCACCAACAAGGGCTTTCTCCGGCAAAGCAATAGACGGAACGTCTTTTAAATCTTGGTACCAATTTTCATCAACGGGAGTCTGAATAGTCTCAGTGGGGACATCCCCTTTTCCCCTGAACGTCATCTTCATTGGAATAACTCTTACTTTAAGAAAAAAAAGAATTTCTGCTTCCAGTCATGGAACGATTTTGGGGGTTGCAGCAAGATCTTCTTTGCAGACGCTCTTTGCACAAAAGAATAAAACCCCTGAGAACAGTGCATTTGATGGAAAACTCGAAATTGAGGAACCGTCGGTTCAATATGCATCGTACGGCACACAAATTCAAAATGTTGAACCCTAACCATACCAATAGGGTGCATCTGGGAAATATGAAACTTGTAATAATTGTGAATATCAAGAAAGAATTTCGTTGCAGGCAATCAAAAATTGCCTGCAGAGAAGAAATCCTAAAACAAAGTTATGTACCCAGCCGGAGCGTCCGCCGCCGTCTGACCCTCGTCAGGGTATCGAGCACCCCAATTTTATGGAAACCTGAAATTCCGAATCAAACCATTAAACGTCGCCCTGGACCACTTCAACGGTGGAAGTTCGGTAGCCATTTCTTTAGTAGAGTCTTCGTGATGATCTCCGGTTGACATAAGAAAGAGAAATTGCAAATTCTTCCTAATAACTGACAAAGAAGACGAAGAAGAAAGGGGTTTTCAAGAAAGGAATGATTAACGAAAATAGGCGACTGAAAACACTTATATACTCACCTCCACAAATAGCATAGATAACTATGATAGCACCTTTTTCGGGATAACACGGTTATCTAAGCGTCAGGGGAGAGTGGGAAAGAACACACACGCGAGTTCACGCGCGCGTGTGAAACACAGTCAGTAACATACAGCTGACAATGACAGCCTGTCACACGTCAACAGTCATTACTGCACCTTTTCAGACTCAAGGTCAAAATTTTCAAAATAAAAAATAATGAGCAAGAGTATCTTCTTCCAAAAGATTCTCCACTTTCGCGCCAAAAAACTCTACAGCAAAAAGCAATTCTCTCTCATAGTCCAGTGCTCCACTTATTTGCATAAGAGCAACACTAGACTGGGGGGACTTGAAGGGGTAAGGTCCCAAACACCTCGCTTCGAGTGCTTGGGACCATACCACAACCTCATCTTTCTAACCTTATTTAGACCTTGCGCGGTCGCGCACTGGTCCTACAAAGAAAACTTAGAAAGAAAACAATAAGCAGCACCTGCGCTCCAAAAGGAGGCTAACGAATCCTTGTGCCTTGCTCCATAAACAGATAAGGATAATAATCCTGATAAACACTCCCGCATAAATAATATCCAGACTTGGATATTATTAACTTCACTGATGACATACAGTAAGGAGTCACACAGGATTACAACTGTAATCTTCAGGAAGACTCTATCGTGCATCACCAGACGGTTATAACCGTCTGGCCACGTGTCATCATCCCAGGCTCCCTTGAAGTCACAACGATGGCATGGAATTGAGGAGAAATCTTCACTTGCCCACTTTCCACGTGGCAATACCCCATCTGATTGATCAAAGATTGCAATCCGTGTGCTCTCACACTCGTCAAAAGATTAACGGAGGGAAAAAATAACCGCCTACGGAGTTAGCATTTTCCGTCAATATTTCAATAACAGGTTTTCCCGCCCAAACTTCGGCTATAAATAGAAGGATAATTCAGGTATAATCTTCAAGTTACATTCACATCACTTACACTTCTTCTTCTTCACAAACCTGTACTTATTCTCACACCGGAGGGTGGTCACGGAGAGAACCCCCATTCTCCCCGTGGCGAGTCTAACGGTGGTTGGTTTGCAGTTATAGTGAAGAGAAAAAGATCCGTCATCCTTGAACCGAACGAGAAGAAACCAACCCTTTTATGCAGAACCTAACCCCTTGGTTTATCTGATTCCGGTCATTTAACCAGTGTTTCTTCACACGTCGAACGAGATAGTATGATCAATTTAAATAAGGTTTGAATGTCTCCTTGATTTCGTCCATACTGGTTGTCCACCGTTCACCATCCTCCCAATCATCTTGTTCGTTAGTTTGCAGGTGAGCTGGGGTGTTTACTGGTGTGGACGTCGTACCAATACATCCATGGGTCTTCTCTATTCATTTGATTATGTTGTATGTGTGCGTGGACGTTGCTAAGAAACCATTTTTTTATTAATACAAATAACGTGGACTGTGTATACGTCGTAAACTATATGAATAGTGAAAGTTGTTGTGGGTGTACTAGGTGGGTTGTTTTTCTTTTGATCTGTTGGTGAATCCTTTGGTTGATGACAATCACTTAAGGATGGTTCAGTTGAAGCCGTACTTTTCCCTTTGTTATCATCCTTGACTTGTGGGGTTGTTGTTTCAGTGGTACCTGCGTATTATGAATGTTAACGCATGCAATACAAATTATTTGTGTACCTATTTGTTTTGAAGTGTAGTGGGCGCTGTTGATGTACCTGACTTCTCTGAAATGGAACTAAGTTATCGGCTACAGAAAACAAATTATGTCTAACCCATTGACAATTCTAAAAGGTCTATGTAATATCTTTTATGTGATCGTAAAAAGGATGGGCATTCAGAAGACTAGATAGACAAAGGCTTGAGGTGGCGGTTGCGTTTGGTTGTCGTGTTGTCTTTTTCGGCTTAACTAAGATGACATCACTTCTTATTGGTCTTGGACCACTGCAATTGAACTACTGAATGGAAGATGGTGGCCGTTGAATCCTGAAAATCAGAACGATAGTGCTAACGGTTGTGTTAAACTGGCGAGCAAAGATGAAGGTTGTGGTTGGATCTGATGTGATAGCTCAGATGACTTCACACAATTGCGGCAGTGCTCCAATTCGAAGATGTCGTGATTAGACGTCGTTGAGTTAACAAGATGGTGATGCTATCCGGTCATGGAGGTTACTTTTGCCAGAAGATGCAACATTTGCAGGTTTGGCTCGATGATGATTTTAGAACCATTTCAAACTGAATTGATTCACATGACGGTGTGTTTCTTTTTTATATATATAAAAAACTTTCATCAAAGTGGTTATCAAATTTATTTGATTCTCAATGATAGCCATTTAAGCAAGATCGGTTACGACACTTGATAAAACAAAACGAATTATTTAAGTTACACTGCATTCAACAAAAAGAGTTAATTCCAATTATACGTTTATTTATTGATTTATTTGAGTTTTCAACTCCATGAGGAGTTTGGTTTTGATCACTTGTTATATAAATATATGTTTGAAATATTATTAATTTTATACATTTATCTTAATTATAGGTTACAAAGGTGCCGAAATCACTAAAATGCCCCTAAAGTATCTTAAATTTTTGGGAAATGCGCAAGGTTACCCCCTCTAAAATAGTTTGGCTCTCTTGTACGTGTTGCTTCAAAATGTTGTAATAAGATTATTAATTTTATACATTTATCTGATAATCATAAAATTTTGATGAGTAGTACTGATGAAAAATTTTATACATTTATCTTAATTATAGATTACAAAAGTGCCGAAATCACTAAAACGCCCCTAAAGTGTCTTAAATTTTTAGGAAATGCGCAAGTTTACCCCCTCTAAAATAGTTTGGCTCTCTTGTATATGTTGCTTCAAAATGTGTACACAATGTAAAATTATCAAAAAAGTAAAAATCCTAGTTCTCTTAATAAGGTAGTATAGATTATTTATATTTATACATACTATTAAATCATGAAAATCCCAAAGGTTGCATGTCTAACCTTTAATTTAATCAATTAATTCCTTTAATTATTAAAAACCTATTATTTAATTCCTTAATTGAATTCAATAAATGGAAGACATAAGTGGGCATGGATTCCATGGATAAAATGTCTAGATTGCCCTCAAAGTGTCTTAAAACTTTGGACAATGTCCAAGTTCCCCCCTCTAAAATGGCTTGCTTCATTTGTACATGGTGCTACAAGATTTGTACCTAGACAAAATTACGAAAAGGGTAGAAAACCCAGTTCTCTTAATATAGTATTATAGATATGAGTTTTATTAGTTATTACAATCTGGGCTTAATTATCACAAAACTCATTATTTAGGCTTTGTTACTAAACAGGTTTTGGGCTTAATGAATAATATCAAGTTTCATAATTTTCCCTTAGGGGTATCCTCGTATATGTTTTAGGGTATGCTATGTATAAAACCGAAAAAAGGTGTTAATTATCATAAGACTAATTATTTGGGCTTTGTTACTAAACAGGTTTTGGGTTTAATGAATAATATCAAGTGTCATAATTTTCTCTTAGGGGTATCCTTGTATATGTTTTTGGGTATACTATGTATAAAACCAAAAAAAATTACACTGCGAATACGAATATGGGATTGAGCGTTAGCCCGTGCTACGACTCATTCTACATTGGTTCCGCCCCTGGTGCTACGGCTCATTCTACATTGTTTCCGCCCCTGGTAGTGTGTATGGTTTGATTGTGACAACCCGAACTTTTAAGGTTAGTGACGTTTAACCTTGTGATCTTAATTTCTCGATTAACCCTCTCTAATGTGTTAGATATTCTATACGGGTATACCTCGGTCAAGCTTAAACTTAAACGTACGATAACTCCGTTAAATTTTACACACTTATGTAAGTGGGCCGCACCTATCACAATACTATTGGGCCGCCACCACACTTAAATTAACTCGGCCATGTAACAACCCGCACTTTCGTGCCTTGTTACTACTCGATATACTCGTTACGCCTAGCACCAGAGATTCGGATCATAATATAACTATATCGCATACATCCCTATTCGAAGGATAATCGCATATTTTCACAATACATTATCGCTACATCACATCACAAACACTAATACTCATGACGACATTGAGTGAGGACCTATACTACCCTCCTCGGTGGCCGTGATGTGTCGAAACGCAGACAATTAATGCTAACAAGGACTCTCGGGTGAGTGCTATAGCTCCAGTCGTCGTGACGATGATGACAATATGAGTGAGTGGTACCCCGTCAGTCATTGTGGCACAACACATAATAACGTTCACGATGACATCGAGAAAGGACCTATACTACCCTCCTTGATGGCCGTGAAACGTCGCTAGTAATCGCACACTCGAAATGAAAACCGATTGTTATATCAAACTTCGAAATATGGATACGTAAGTACGACCCCTAGTGATATATATACATATATAATAATAATAATATAAAGTAACTATGGAAAGCGCGTACTCCAAAAACTATCGCAATGCTTGAAAACAGAGAAATCCCCCGCACCGGAGTGGCCATCCGAATGGACAGCCTCATCCGAACGGATGGGCCATCCAAACGGATAGGCCATCCGACCCAAAACCCTTCAGCCTTCTCTGTTGCCTATAAATAGCACGTCACATCACTGTTCAAGTGATGTGACAGCTCCCACTCGACCAAGTACGCTTCAGGACCCTTTTCTCTCGATTCCTCGCGATTCCGGTAAGATTTCCACCTAAAAACTTGTACTTCTATGATCTGCACTCAATTCTACATCATTCTGTCTTTCAAAACTCAATTTCTAACCATGAAATCTACTGATTTGAGGCGTTTTAAGGTGATGTCACCAAGAGTTCATATGAACTTCAAGTTGTGACCTCACCCCACCATAAACGACTCAGATCTGGGTGATTTCCACATGTTTTGATAACAAATCTCACCTAAATCTATGTATTTAACCAAGGAACTGTGCGATTTCAAGTTAACCATGAGAAACCGTCAAGAACGGCCAGATCTGATGGAACGGGGTGATTCCCGGCCGTTAGAACGGGTCGGAACTGATGGGATTTCAATTGTTAATACGAAATTACACTGTCCTGGTAAAACCGCATGTATTCCTTCCAAAAACACTCGAAAACAGTTGATCGGAACGTTAAAACAGACGTGTCATCCGAACGGACCACATGTCATCTGATCGGATAACATGTCATCCAAATGGATAACATGCCATCCGAACGGATAACATGCCATCCGAACGAATAACATGCCATCCGAACGGATGACAGCAAACCCAAATAACACGTTATCCGACCGGATAGCCTATCATCCGACCGGATGACAGCCATCCGACCCAATCAACATGTCATCCGACCGGATAACTGACATTTTGATGCTACTTCTGCTTAATCGTGCATCGTTTACAATACGCTCAATGTTCAACGCAGACGAACTCGCAACCGATCCAATCAAGTTGTATTCTCACTAAACGCGCACTGTGAGTATACTTAAACCCCTTTTAATCGCATTTTGGGTGTAACATACGTTTCTAACAAATCGAACTTATCAAACGAATTATTCAATCAATCGAATTATCACTTGCGAATAACTGTTATGCATAGATATACGTGATGCTAGTTGCATATGTGCTAGGGCTTATACTCGCAACGTCCCACCACGACTAGTATAGTACTATTGCGCCCGACGGGGTCTAGTTTGCCATCGCATATTCGTGCATCGAGGACTTAGTTGGTAGTATCAGCTTTGTGAGTATATATGTCGTGTGTTACGTTTATGCATGTGGAAATTCGCAACACCTTTTTATCTATTACGCTATACTTATCAAACTTGTATACTCGCCAATACTTTTGTATTGACAATATTTTAACGTATGTTGCAGGTTAGGTCGTAGGCTATTCCAAATCAAGCTAGGAAGTCTAGAAACTCAACTAAAATCTAGGTTGTCGGATTTGTATTGTTCGAGAGGACAAGAAATCTGTGATAACTTGTGTGATTGTATTATTTGTTAGTATGGGATAACGAATGTATTAAATATTATCGCAATATAGTTGTTATGGATTCTCTTGAGCAATCTGATTCGCCTAGTGCCGCGCCCCGATGATTCCGCCATCGGTTGGGGTGTGACAGATTGGTATCAGAGCCATAACTATAGGGAATTAGGCCAAACTCGACCTAGTCCGGGTCGACGTCTTAGAAATCGACCTAGTCTATAGTCTAAGTACCAACATGCCGACTTGTACTGACCCAGTAGGGTTTGGCCTACTTGATACTCTCGATCGAATTTGCTAAAAACTACAACTTTGTGTGAACACCGCGCACTACAGCTTCACACGAAGGAGCCTTTCCTAAGGCCGGAATACTACTTAGCCTTTCCTAAGGCTAACACAATACACGTGTTTTCGAAAATACTCGCATAACGAAACCGAGTGATCTTGTCGAGACCAGGTGTGAAAACCAAGAACTCTCGGTGAGATCGCTCACTCAGCGCATTTTTCTAGCACGAGAACCTTTCATCGAGTTAGGAGTGACATCCACATCTCGACGAAAGTCTCCATTTCGAAATCTAGTGGAACTCACGAATTTATTCGAAGAGCATAGCCACAATTAGGAACGAAACTATTAAGTCAGGGGTGAAACCCGTACCTTAATAAGCCGTTCCACTCTCTAAAATTGGTTTTCAAAAAGCTCTCACCAAGGACTCGACTATCGCGATAACTCGAGCCACGCGATGACTAGGAAGACGAATGCCATGAGCTGCATCCTAGTGGAAGCATGGAGTCTTCTAGGTCAATGTGCGTGCACGAACTTGTTGAACTTAGTTGGGTTACCTTGGGTAGTCGACGCCTAAACACCCAAGGCACTCTATCATACGACTCGCCAATTTTACAAATGGTTGGAACTTAATTTCGTCGTGTATTTTGAAACTTTACGCGTTATCAATTCCTCGATTTAACGATTTTCACTCCCTGCTTATAAACGCACAACTCGCACAGCCATCGCAATCTAAAACGAAACCCGAATGTTCGCAACAAAACTAATGCATAATTTATCGCCTTCTCTCTCGCTTTCTCACCTTAACGCATCCTCGCATATTTTAAATCGACCTGTATGTGTATGATTGCAAACTACATCTATATATAAAGATACATATATACTTATAAACAACAAGTCATTGTGTGAGAACTTAGGAATTTCGTGCCTCTTGTGTGGCTCCTATGTGACTCGCATTACTATTATACTATCACATCAAGTTTTGAACGCGCTCAATCGCACCGCAAAACTCAAAAATCATTATGATCGAATCTCATTCCAAGTCTCTTCCTGTCTAGATGCCTTCCAACGACTCTACCTCGAGACAAACAACTAGGAGAAGAGCCAAACGAAGCGCCGATAAGAGGATTGCATCACTTGCGACTAAGGAAGTGGTTAAGCTTATTCCTCAAATTGCCGCTCGAGTGCACTCTCTCAGCAACTCTCGAGCCCCGGAAGACTCCAAGACGAAAGCGTCGCAATCTGCCTTTCTTTACAAACACTTCAAATCCTGTGACCCAATGGAATTCACGGGTGAAGGAGGTGCGACTCAACTACTCCAGTGGTTCGATTCTATCGAAGTTACCCTTCGTCAAAGCGGGTGTCCCGATAGTTTTCGTAATACTTGCGCTACCGGAGTATTTCAATCACAAGCACTCGACTGGTGGACCGCCGAACGTAACAAACGTGGAATCTCCGCAGCTTACGCTCTCTCTTGGGATGAGCTGAAATAGCTCATGAAGAAAGAGTACTGTCCCCCTCACGAAATTCAGAAGCTGGAAGACGAATTCTGGAAAATCAAGCAAGTCAAAAGTGACAACGCTGGCTACACCGCAAGATTCAAACAGCTTAGCATAATATGCCCAAGTCAAGTCAACACTCCAGAAAAAGCCATTTCGAAGTACATTCGCGGTTTGCCTGAGTGTGTGGGTGATTTTGTCGAAGCTGCAAGACCTGCTACTATCGAAGAAACCTACCGCTTAGTCGCATAAATCAACAACAAACGATTCGTGGAAGGGTTTTACTCCAAGAATCCTGTCAAGCAAGTTTATCAAGCGATCGCCACTAATTCTTCAGGCGATCCTGTCAACGATTCTCCTGACGAATCTGCTGACGATTCTTCAGACGAATCTGTTGACTATTCTTCTGACGAATCTGCTGCCGACTCTTCTGACAAATCTACCGACGGATCTTCCGGCAACTCGACCAAAGATGCTGCAAGTGAGTCCTTAGACGAATCCTCCAACGACGACACCTCTTCGCAAGACACCGACAAACCCAGCCGTAAGCGAAAGATTTCAAGCCTGAGCTCATCAACAACCGAACTGCTGCAACCGAAACCTCTTCAATCAGTTCCGGTGTTTCCAAAACGAGCTTACAATGGAGCTCATCCTCGGTGTTACTCGTGTACCTATTATCATCCAGTTGGGGCTGACTGTCGCTATTGCAATAACTGCAACCGTTACGGTCACTTCACCCGCAACTGCCGCATCGAACCGTGAACGTGAGTACAACAACAACAGCTCCAGCAAAAGTCTTCAACATCAAGCACCTAGCAAGCATAGGATGAAGTTGTAATGATACGATTTTTCGACGTTAATTTCTGAGTTTTGAACCTACTCTATTACTCAATGTTGCCACTATGCGTAACATTAACTCTCATTTTCGTTTTCTCTTTCACACTCTAGTCGTCACACTTAGACTAGATTCACATGCGTACTATGTACTATATCACGAAATAATGTGTTTTACCCTCACTACACCCTTAGAACGAGGTACGAAAAACGTGCAATTAACGACTAATCACGGGTGCACACGGGATTATTTGGGTCTGTGCACGGAGATCGTAGTAAATTCTAAGGTGCCATAAGCGTTACGACGAAGTATGACACCAATCCACGGGATTAGGGGTCAAGCAAGGTGTGCTTTATCATACTACAGAAGTTCCGTGAAGAAAGTGCCATGTGGAGTTGAGCGTTATTAGACCTATTATACTATTGTGATTATTTTCAACACACTACACTCAATCGCAAGGCGTAACAAACCACATCATCGCGAGACTTGTCGTAAGTCTACAAACGCAGTGCAATCGCCTCATCGATGGACTCTGGAGAGTCTACCTCGCAGGGAAATTGCATCAACGCAAGACTGGTCGTAAGTCTGTTGCAACGAATCTCATCAAGTACATAAATGCTCACGATATTGTGAGTGAGGACCTATTCTACCCTCCTCGATAACCGTGATGCGCCGCAACGTAACGTAAAGCATATTCAAACAAAACTCGGCAAATCGCAATCGCTTATCATGTGTATCTCGCAATCTCTATCGCTTATTATGTGAATCTATATCGCTTTCTGTGTATCAATATATCGCTGTCACCTACCGTTATCTGTGATGTTTGTGTAAAGTTAGCACACATGACCTCGCTTCACGAAATAAAGCTCATATGGTTAAAGCAAGGTGTTTTAGTCATATCAGCAGGCTTTCGTGGAAAGAGGCCATGTGGGGTCTGATGTTAGTTAAACTCTGTGGTGTTAATCAATCAAATCGAACTGCATAAATCGCGCATACCTCCATCTCTTGCAACGCAACAACTGCCGCTTATCGTAATTCGTTTGTCATCGCCGTCATTGTTGGTGTTGTGTTATTCGCTTAATCACCTAATCGCTCATCGCTTATCGTGTATAGTCTACCGCTTATTCGCTCGTTTGGTGTTCATTACAGTCGGTGTGGTATTAGTACGCATGACATCGCTTCACGAGGCAAAACTAACCTGGCTAAACGTGATGTTTCACCATGTTAGCAAACTCTCGTGGAAACATGCCATGTGGGTTCAAAGTGGGATCTAATCGAAAACGCGTTATTCGCTTATCACTTATCGCTCGACGCCTACCCAGACATGACACATAAGTAGGGCTGTAGACGAACCGAACGAACACGAACAAGGCCATGTTCGTGTTTGTTCGTTAAGAAAATTAACATGTTCGTGAACTGTTCATGAACGCATACCGAACATAAGTTTGTGTTCGTGTTCGTTCGTTAAGCAAATTCAGTTGTTCACGAACAGTTCGTGAACACTGGTCTCGAACACAAACGAATGAAAGCAAATAAAAACGAATGCAAACGAACATTTAACTTGAATATAAATCATAAAAACATTGTTATCCTTAAACATGTGATATAAGTAGTGAAATACAACCATCAAATGATAAATCAAAACACAAGAAGTCTACTACACCACCAAACGATGAATCAAGTGTAACTAACTTAGACAAAATTATCCCCAAAAATGTCTTAGAATGTCCAAATTATAGCTAACTTAGAAAAAAATATGGTTTTAAGTTTTCAATATGTTAGATAAAAGGTTTATTATTTATTGTTTTTTAATATAAACAAACGAACATGAACGAACGTAACCGAACATATTACCGAACGTTCACGAACGCAGTTGAACGAACGAGACCTGTGTTCGTGTTCGTTCGCTAAGCTAACCGAACAACATTTTTTTGTTCGTGTTCGTTCGTTAAGCTAATCGAACGAACATAAACGAACTTCCCGCTGAACGGTACACGAACTGTTCGCAGAACGTTCGGTTCGTTTACAGCCCTACACATAAGTGTTTTGGTGTCGTCAGGCTACTCGCGCACGCTGTTGTAGCCACATTCGCAATTCAACTCGCCGGCTTAACCTATTCGATTCTATCTTATACTCGGTCTGACTTTTTATCGATTGGGCCGAGTAAGCACAATTCTATCCATATCGTATCGGCACACATGACACCGCCTCACGAAACGGAAGTAATATGGGCAAAACATGGTGGATACGCCGCTGGTACTTCCTATATATAAGTGTTTTAATCATATTAGCGAACTTCCGTGGGAAGGTGCCAAGTGGGGCTTGATGCTAAATGGTCTTTTTCAAACGGTTAAAACTGATTTTTATAAAACTTTTATTTAAAAACCATGGGACAAGTGAAATTCCTCACAATGTGGAGGTAGCATCGAATCAGCTTAACTCCATGCCCAAGGGGAGCTTTCATGAGTTCAATTTTTTTTCCTTAAAACCTTTTGCACTATCGAAAACAAGACTTTCTTGAGACATTGGTTCAACATCGAGTTCAGCTAAACCCATGTCGTAGGAGAGTTTTCGTAACCCCAGTTTTTCATCTTCGAATTCCTTAAAATGTTTACAACCTAAACTTCCTTGCAACATTGGTTAACATCGACTCAGTTGACCTTACGTTAAAAGGAAATTTTTCAAGATTTCCATCTAAAATTCCCTTTGTGAATATCTAAAAACAAACGTTTCTTGTAACATGGTTAACGATCGCCTAAGTTAACCCTACGTCATGGAAACCTTTCAAGTTCTTTAAATTACAATCGCATCGAACTAACGAATTCTTCAAAACTCGAGGTACTTTGAAACGCCAACTCTCGGAATATTACTTTTGTCTTTTACGTCGCCTTCTCGCTATCGCAATCGATCTCTCTTATTCGAAACGCTCTCGCTTGTCAACTCTCGGTCAAATCACTCGCTGTATCGCTACTTATGCAGGATCAACACTCAAAAGTCTACCTGTTGGATTAATTTCGGGACGAAATTTCCTAAAGCAGGGGAGACTGTAACAACCCGCACTTTCGTGGGTTGTTACTACTCGATATACTCGTTACGCCTAGCACCAAAGATTCGGATCATAATATAACTATATCGCATACATCCCTATTCGAAGGATAATCGCATATTTTCACAATACATTATCGCTACATCACATCACAAACACTAATACTCACGACGACATTGAGTGAGGACCTATTCTGCCCTCCTCGGTGGCCGTGATGTGTCGAAACGCAGACAATAAACGCTAACAAGGACTCTAGGGTGAGTGCTATAGCTCCAGTCGTCGTGACGATGATGACAATATGAGTGAGTGGTACCCCGTCAGTCATTGTGGCACAACACACAATAACGTTCACGATGACATCGAGAAAGGACCTATACTACCCTCCTTGATGGCCGTGAAACGTCGCTAGTAATCGCACACTCGAAATGAAAACCGATTGTTATATCAAACTTCGAAATATGGATACGTAAGTACGATCCCTAGTGATATATATACATATATAATAATAATATAAAGTAACTATGGAAAGCGCGTACTCCAAAAACTATCGCAATGCTTGAAAACAGAGAAATCCCCCGCACCGGAGTGGCCATCCGAATGGACAGCCTCATCCGAACGGATGGGCCATCCAAACGGATAGGCCATCCGACCCAAAACCCTTCAGCCTTCTCTGTTGCCTATAAATAGCACGTCACATCACTGTTCAAGTGATGTGACAGCTCCCACTCGACCAAGCACGCTTCAGGACCCTTTTCTCTCGATTCCTCGCGATTCCGGTAAGATTTCAACCTAAAAACTTGTACTTCTATGATCTGCACTCAATTCTACATAATTCTGTCTTTCAAAACTCAATTTCTAACCATGAAATCTACTGATTTGAGGCGTTTTAAGGTGACGTCACCAAGAGTTCATATGAACTTCAAGTTGTGACCTCACCCCACCATAAACGACTCAGATCTGGGTGATTTCCACATGTTTTGATAACAAATCTCACCTAAATCTATGTATTTAACCAAGGAACTGTGCGATTTCGAGTTAACCGTGAGAAACCGTCAAGAACGGCCAGATCTGATGGAACGGGGTGATTCCCGGCCGTTAGCACGGGTCGGAACTGATGGGATTTCAATTGTTAATATGAAATTACACTGTCCTGGTAAAACCGCATGTATTCCTTCCAAAAACACTCGAAAACAGTTGATCGGAACGTTAAAACAGACGTGTCATCCGAACGGACCACATGTCATCCGAACGGACCACATGTCATCCGATCGGATAACATGCCATCCGAACGAATAACATGCCATCCGAACGGATGACAGCAAACCCAAATAACACGTTATCCGACCGGATAGCCTGTCATCCGACCGGATGACAGCCATCCAACCCAATCAACATGTCATCCGACCGGATGAGCACCATCCGACCGGATAACTAACATTTTGACGCTATTTCCGCTTAATCGTGCATCGTTTACAATACGCTCAATGTTCAACGCAGACGAACTCATAACCGATCCAATCAAGTTGTATTCTCGCTAAACGCGCACTGTGAGTATACTTGAACCCCTTTTAATCGCATCTTGGGTGTAACATACGTTTCTAACAAATCGAACTTATCAAACGAATCATTCAATCAATCGAATTATCACTTGCGAATAACTGTTATGCATAGATATACGTGATGCTAGTTGCACATGTGCTAGGGCTTATACTCGCGACGTCCCACCACGACTAGTATAGTACTATTGCGCCCGACGGGGTCTAGTTTGCCATCGCATATTCGAGCATCGAGGACTTAGTTGGTAGTATCAGCTTTGTGAGTATATATGTCATGTGTTACGTTTATGCATGTGGAAATTCGCAACACCTTTTTATCTATTACACTATACTTATCAAACCTGTGTACTTGCCAATACTTTTGTATTGACAATATTTTAACGTATGTTGCAGGTTAGGTCGCAGGCTATTCCAAATCAAGCTAGGAAGTCTAGAAACTCAACTAAAATCTAGGTTGTCGGATTTGTATTGTTCGAGAGGACAAGAAATCTGTGATAACTTGTGTGATTGTATTATTTGTTAGTATGGGATAACGAATGTATTAAATATTATCGCAATATAGTTGTTATGGATTCTCTTGAGCAATCTGATTCGCCTAGTGCCGCGCCCCGATGATTCTGCCATCGGTTGGGGTGTGACAGGCCAAATCCCTCAAACTACTTCCTTGAGATTGTTACCTCTCGGCCCAAATCCACTAGCTATTTAGTGGCCCAATCCGCCACTCTTAATTAATTTGACCCAACTCTCCTATTTCCTTCTTATATACGTAAGTTATGTATTAGGTATTTTATATCACAACTAGTTGCAAACCCTAAACAACCATCATCTCCTCCATATTTTGCGACGGCAGTACCTCAAGTCGTGAAGCCCTTTCCTTCGATTTCATCAAGAATTCGGTTAGTAGATTACTTCCTGTTAGTTGTTTTGGTTACCTGATGTGTGTGATCTCGTGAATAGTTAGTAACTATTATGTTATAAGTGGTCTCTTTATTATATGGTGGTCAATATGATGCATGTAAACTTCCGAATATATATATATATATATATATTGATGAATGTGTTTTAAGAATGATGATCACAGATGGTTTGATAATATGGATACTTTAACAAAAATGTTAATTAATAATAAGGAATGTTATGAGTAATGAACCATATTAGGATGTGCCGATTTAATGAGATTGAAATCTGTTTGAGTAAAGGACTAGGTTGGCATGTTAACCACATATTAACTAGATGATTTCTTTGCTTATAAAGGAATGATTTGTTAAACTCAAGAAATAACAGTAATGAATCAAGGCTGTGATGATTTGATTATGTGCAAGAGTTGTGTTAACAAGTATGTGAAACAAGGAAATTGCTTAATGTGACTAACTATGCAATTAGTAAATGGACATTTGGATTTTTGGGCCGAAGGATTTGATGGGCTGCATAGCCCTTTACGACGTGGCTGGGCTGCATGACCACGGGTCATCAGCCAAGCCCACACCAATATGTTTTCAGTTGATTCGTTGATTGGGCCTGGCAAGCGGGCTGTGTTATTTGGTTATATTGTTGAGCCAAGGGACTTGTTGGGCTGTTTAGTCAACACGTGTGCAGCTGGGCTGCGTGACTTCGGGTCACCAGCTGAGTCCACACCTTGTGTGCATTTAGTTTGTTACTTGGGCCATTCAGTCACCAAATCACACACACATTTACCTAAGGCCAAATTGAGTGGGCCAAATTAATAGGTTGCACCTTTGCGGGCAACCCGGGGTGTTGCGAAGCCGGGGTGGGCTTGGGGGTTATTGGATCGGCCTGTTGGGTTAAGGAGCAATAGTTCAGACCGCGCGATAGGTAATGGGCCGCACAGTTTATTTGGGTTTATGCATTGAGTTGCTAAGTGTTACTGTGAGATGTGACGGATTATGTGAAATGTATGAGACTCGAATGTTTATTATGTGACTATGTGATAATTGATGCAAATTGTTACATGTGTTGTTTGATAGAATGAGATTCTAACTGTTAGTGGTAACCACAATAGGAACTAATTGGTCAACTTGGAACACGTAACGTATTCTACCGAGCACTCTAAGGTGAGTTCATTACTCTTGAGCATGCGTCCCGGTGGTTGGGACAGTCATTGGGTATCCCGGGGAGGGATAGTTTTTGGGTAAATCAACTGGGTATTTCAGAGAGGAATACGTCTTGCATATAAAACTGGTATGTTGGATAATACACTCGTCCTATCACCTCTAAGTCCCATCTTTTTGTGTTACTGGAGAGGTAACGGGTATTAGTTGGTAGCGCTACTTAGGTTTTGCACCCTCACCCCGTACCGGAGAGGACGGGTTGTGAACTAATGACCCAGTCATGCCCAGTGCTTTGATAGGAGCACTGGGGAACGGGCATAACATAAATTAGGAGCCGTCTTGTATTCAGGGTATTATCAATATTGAAATCAATTAACTGAACTAAACACTTGGTAACTAACGTTTTCGTAAAACTATGAACTCACCAGCGTTGTCTGATACACGTGTGTGCATGCTCGCAGGTTATAGATATGTGGAACATGGGAACTTACCGTCTGGGATGCTGGAGTGGTCATGGGTCGAGATATATGGAAACTTGGAAAGAGACTAGCTGATGTCATACACTTGGGTTTTGGTTAAACTATGTATTATGCTTCCGCTGAACATAACGAGTTATAAATTATGATTTTGTAACACTTATTTGAAATGAATGAAAGCTTTTTATTTGAAAACTTGTATGGGTTCAACATGATTAGTGGCTCGTTGTTGGTACGTCACACGCCTAGCAGGGGTATTCCCTAGGTGGTATTTTGGGGGTGTGACAGTTTAGTATCAGAGCCACTGGTTATAGTGAACTTGGTTTTAAAATGTTTTTGTAAAACCAGACTATAACCGAACAGTTCTGAATACATGAATACGACCATGACACTCAGCTCCAGATTGCAAGGTTCGTCTTTCTCACTTGTTGCATACATTACATGACTAGTACATAATTGCTTATGACGCAACACACGAACACACACTCGTCACTATAGCATGATTGCATGAATTGCTTGCTTACATTATGAGGCATTTTAAAACCATGAGGGGCGGGCGCTGAGAGCGTGCTGGCTGCCAAAGCGGACAATATCATGGTGCATTGATAGTATGCCATAGTATTTGGATTTCTGTGATCTTAATACCTTGACAACCTCCGTTTGACATTTGAGTTTGAGGAACCATTTGACATGAGTTAGGAGGAACTGAGATGAGCATGCAAATCACAATATTATTGTGGGTGCACACATAATAATAATGTGGGGTGCATGCGAGTCCCATTGAGGCTTAACAAGTGAAAAAGGGGTTCCGTTCCATTATTTGATAGATGTGAAACACAACAGTCTATAGGAGTCATGGCAGTAATTGTCTCCTACTTGAACATGATCTTTTCACTCCTTTCTGAATCCTTACGAATCTCGATGCTATCAAGTATTACATGAACACACATTTGAACGTCTAGCGAAACATGTAGAATGTTAGGTGCTTGCACGAACATCCTTGAGATGGTCTATACCTTTCTCGCTTCTCTTCGTTTGCTGGAACTCTATATATTGACGTCTTAGACTCCGAAGTGTGATCATTTCTGCAACACTCTCGCAACATACCGCGTATTACTCAATCGACTTGCTAGATCGATGGACAAAAGGGTGAGCGTAGTATTTTACCGACCTCAGTAATTGGACGACCCTGATTACCGACAACGAACGCCAGTGAATTGACTTCAAATGGATCCTTAACCCTAGCCAGCCACTTATGGGAATCAACTCCTACGAATCAATCAGGACATAAACGATGACAATTAACTATAGGGTGGGATGTGTAACTTCCCACACAGTGAGTAGTGCCTTAGTACGTGGCACGGAATGTGAAGGGGGTACCCTGTTGGTGAAAGGTCGTAGGACCCCGTTACAAGCAGTGACATTAGAGGCAACAGTCACGACGACATCGAGGTGCTCGTAATCGTAGCTTACAGTATGGAAACGAAGGTGACTTCGACATGGATTGACTATTGTTAAGTCAAAATATCAACAACCAAGGGAACAATGACAATATTGGGAATCCACGTGACCGAAACAACAACACTAGAAGTGATGCTTGTGGAAGAGCATTTAGGATTGGCGTGGACAACGCCAGGAATATAGCAACATGGTGGCCTGCGCATTCTTGGTAACTGATCGCTTCGTCTCTGTTCTGCTTAACCCTGAAGCCTTAGGAAACCAAACCTGTTGTGGAACCGACTGATGGCAAGTCAAAGGAAACCTCCTATGTTCATTAGGATGCAAACTCGACCTTGTGGGACAAGTGTTCGACATCGACCTTCCTTCTGCTATTCTTGATAGTTACGATGTAGTAGATAGTATGGATTGGTTATCCAGGTGTTGTGCAGATATACCTTGTGAGGAGAAGATTTTGCGTATCCCTCTCCTTAGTGGAGAATCATTATCTGCTCTAAAGCATCAGTGTGGTGTAAAGGATAGCATCATTTCAGCAATGAAAGCCAGGAGCGTCTACAGAGGGACTACTTCGCTATGTTAACAACCGTTACCAATGTCAAGGCTAGGAAAAAGAGGATCGAGGATCCGCCGAATTGTTCGTGATTCCTCTCGGTGTGCTACACGGGGAACTTTCAGATTTACTTCCACAACTGTTAGGTAGAATCTCAGTTTGATCTCGCGCCAGAGGCAGCTCAGATTGCTCGAACTCCGTACCGTCTTGCACCAGGAGGGTTGCAAGGACTGTCTAATCAACTACGGGAACTGTTGGACAGGAGTTTTTGTCGGACCTAGATTTTCGCGTTGGGGAGCCCCAGTTTTATCAGGGAAGACAAGACTTTTCGTATGTGTACTGATTATCGAGAACGTAACAAGGTGGTAGTCAAGGAACAGTTTGTCTCGACCATGTATTGACAACCTGTCGACCAGTTGCGAGGGTCAAGTTTTCGTTCGAGGATTGACTAACGAACGAACTATCATCAAACAAAAGTCCAAGGGGATAATGTTCCTAAAACGACATATCGAACACAATGCGGCCATTGCGACTTTGTATTCCATGACCTTTGGGTTAATCAACACACCAGCAGTTTTATGGACCACATGAATCGACCGTGTTTAGTGATAACGTTTTCAATCGTTTCCAGGAGAAAGGAACATCATGGGCGGTGTGTGTAACTATCTCAGGCCCTCTAGGGGAGGAGCAACTCTACCCGAAATCTACCCAAGTGTGACCTCGGGAGTACACTTTCTTGGTCACGTAGTCAACGAATTGGGAATACGCGTGGATCTCGCTAGGATCCACTTTTTTTGAACTTGATCGGCACCAAGGAGTCCTTCGGGGATACAGTAATTTCTTAGTCACGCTAGATACCATCGCATATTTATCGTGGAATTTTCGAAGATTGCGCAGCCTTAACCTCTTTAGCACAGCGGGGAGCTGTGAATTCATGGGAGCCAAAACAGGAGGACGTCTTTTCAGCTTTTGAAAAACAACTCTGCAATGCACTGAACATCGCTTTTATCCGAAAGTACTGATGATTTAGTAGTATACCATGATGGTTCGAATTAGAGTCCCAGTTACACGCCGATGTAACACGAGAAGGTGATGGCTTACATAGTGGAGTAGCAGGAAGAATTGCACGACTCACAGCCCGGGGTGGAAGCCACGATCTCGGATTTGAGCTGGAGGCATTACTTGGACGGTACCAAAAGCACTACTAAGACGGATCACAAGGGCCTCCCGTGTACCTTTGTTTCGGAAGAGCTAAACATATAATAACATCACTGGATGGAACTTTTAAATGATTACAACTGTGAAACATGAACGTGCACGAACTTTGCAGCTCACTATCGACTCTAACTTACCTGATCAGCCTCATTCTGTTAAATCCATGCGGGGCATGGAGAAGCAACTCTTTGCAGGTTGGACGTTATTCGCTACCTCTTGGAACGAATGTGGGTCTCATTATACGGCAACTGTAGGGAACTCGTGTTGAGCAAAACACACCGGCCTCGATATCCTAGTCGTCTGGGTTTGATGAGAGACATTAGGATCTATAAAATCTTGTACTGGTGATCGGGTATGTAGGCCCACCTAGCTATGGATATGAATGATGTTTGACTTATGGGAAAGTCAAGGCGAAGTATCAGCAACCGGAAACACCCATATGGAAATGAGAATAGATTGCCATGGATTCCGGCACTAGTCTACTTACAACCCGAAACAGAAACAATATCACCTGGGTGATCGTTGATTGTCTCACGTTACCAGCACGCTTTCTTGCAAACAGGGAAACTGATGAGTTTTCACAGCTGTGAATGTTCCTCTGAGAGAGGCGACTTTTAGGCACGAGGTGCCAACTCCTGTTACCTCTGATTTTGAACTATACCTGATTTATGACAGGCATTACACAACACCCTTGACTCGCGTCTAGACATGAGCATTACTTATCACAGTTGGACAAATGATCAGAACAAGTGAACCATCCTGACACACGAAGACATGCTGTGAGCATGTGCGTGATTGACTTTAGTAAACATTTGGAAGGACACTTATCTTTGGGTGAGTTCTACTACAGCCGTTACCGTTTTAGTATGCATACATCTCTGTTTGAGGCATTGCGTGGATGATAATGCCAACCTTCTTGTGGACTGAGGTGGGTAACAACCTAATCACGGGTCCAAGACTTACACTCGACACTCTTGGGAAGATTATTTTGATTGGAAATCGTGTGGCGACAACGCGTGGTTTCTAGGAAACCTGATAATTTAGGAAACACTGGAAGATCACTGTAAGTGATCGTATCATGTTGAAAGACTCACCCTGGGAGGGTGTGGTACGCTTGGGAAGCGCGGCGAGCTTAATTTACGTTACATGGGACCATTCAGAATTCTGGAAAGAACCGGTCACATGGCCTACAAACTCAAGTTACCCGACGAATTGGGTAACGTGCACAATGTTATTTATATCTCAGATCTAAGGCAGTGTTTGTCTGATGAAACACTGATGGTGTCATTTCAAGAGCTCAAGATTGACGACAAGTTGCAGTTTGTCGAAGAACCTATTGAAATCATGGATCGGGAAATCAAGGTGCGTAAACATAGTCGTATCCCGATTGTAAGAGTTCGTTGGAACTCAAGACATGGACCGGAGTTCACGTGGGAGCGCGAGGATCAGATGAAACTCAAGTATCCCCAACTCTTTCCTAATGACCAATCTAATCCTGGTAAAACTGGTGAATTTCGGGACGAAATTCCTCTTCAAGTTGGGGATGATATGGCACCTGAGGAAAATCTGCAGCAATCTTGATTTATCACTTCACTCCTCTGTGCTTACTTGTCAAATTTCGGGACGAAGTTTCTTTCAAGTTGGGGATGATGTGACAACCCGAACTTTCAAGGTTAGTGACGTTTAACCTTGTGATCTTAATTTCTCGATTAACCCTCTTTAATGTGTTAGATATTCTGTACGGGTATACCTCAGTCAAGCTTAAACTTAAACGTACGATAACTCCGTTAAATTTTACACACTTATGTAAGTGGGCTGCACCTATCACAATACTATTGGGCCGCCACCACACTTAAATTAACTCGGCCCAATCCTTCAAACTACTTCCTTGAGATTGTTACCTCTCGGCCCAAATCCACTAGTTATTTAGTGGCCCAATCCGCCACTCTTAATTAATTTGACCCAACTCTCCTATTTCCTTCTTATATACGTAAGTTATGTATTAGGTATTTTATATCACAACTAGTTGCAAACCCTAAACAACCATCATCTCCTCCATATTTTGCGACGACAGTACCTCAAGTCGTGAAGCCCTTTCCTTCGATTTCATCAAGAATTTGGTTAGTAGATTACTTCCTGTTAGTTGTTTTGGTTACCTGATGTGTGTGATCTCGTGAATAGTTAGTAACTATTATGTTATAAGTGGTCTCTTTATTATATGGTGGTCAATATGTTGCATGTAAACTTCCGAATATATATATATATATATATATATATATATATATATATATTGATGAATTTGTTTTAAGAATGATGATCACAGATGGTTTGATAATATGGAAACTTTAACAAAAATGTTAATTAATAATAAGGAATGTTATGTGTAATGAACCATATTAGGATGTGCCGATTTAATGAGATTGAAATCTGTTTGAGTAAAGGATTAGGTTGGCATGTTAACCACATATTAATTAGATGATTTCTTTGCTTATAAATGAATGATTTGTTAAACTCAAGAAATAACAGTAATGAATCAAGGCTGTGATGATTTGATTATGTGCAAGAGTTGTGTTAACAAGTATGTGAAACAAGGAAATTGCTTAATATGACTAACTGTGCAATTAGTAAATGGACATTTGGATTTTTGGGCCGAAGGATTTGATGGGCTGCATAGCCCTTTACGACGTGGCTGGGCTGCATGACCACGGGTCATCAGCCAAGCCCACACCAATATGTTTTCGGTTGATTCGTTGATTGGGCCTGGCAAGCGGGCTGTGTTTTTTGGTTATATTGTTGAGCCAAGGGACTTGTTGGGCTGTTTAGTTAACACATGTGCAGCTGGGCTGCGTGACTTCTGGTCACCAGCTGAGTCCACACCTTGTGTGCATTTAGTTTGTTACTTGGGCCATTCAGTCACCAAATCACACACACATTTACCTAAGGCCAAATTGAGTGGGCCAAATTAATAGGCTGCACCTTTGCGGGCAACCCGGGGTGGGCTTGGGGGGGTATTGGATCGGCCTGTTGGGTTAAGGAGCAATAGTTCGGACCGGGTAACGCGATAGGTAATGAGCCGCAAAGTTTATTTGGGTTTATGCATTGAGTTGCTAAGTGTTAGTGTGAGATGTGACGGATTATGTGAAATGTATGTGACTCGAATGTTTATTATGTGACTGTGATAATTGATGCAAATTGTTACATGCGTGGTTTGATACGTGGTTTGATAGAATGAGATTCTAACTGTCAGTGGTAACCACAATAGGAACTAATTGATCAACTTGGAACACGTAACGTATTCTACCGAGCACTCTAAGGTGAGTTCATTACTCTTGAGCATGCGTCCCGGTGGTTGGGACAGTCATTGGGTATCCCGGGGAGGGATAGTTTTTGGGTAAATCAACTGGGTATTCCGGAGAGGAATACGTCTTGCGTATAAAACTGGTATGTTGGATAATACACTCGTCCTATCACCTCTAAGTCCCATCTTTTTGTGTTACCGGAGAGGTAACGGGTATTAGTTGGTAGCGCTACTTAGGTTTGGCACCCTCACCCCGTCCCGGAGAGGACGGGTGTGAACTAATGACCCAGTCATGCCCAGTGCTTTGATAGGAGCACTGGGAAACGGGCAGAACATAAATCATGAGCCGTCTTGTATCCGAGGTATTATCAACATTGAAATCAATGAACTGAACTAAACACTTGGTAACTAACGTTTTCGTAAAACTATGAACTCACCAGAGTTGTCTGATACACGTGTGTGCATGCTCGCAGGTTATAGATATGTGGAACATGGGAACTTGCCGTCTGGGATGCTGGAGTGGTCATAGGTCGAGATACATGGAAACTTGGAAAGAGACTAGCTGATGTCATACACTTGGGTTTTGGTTAAACTATGTATTATGTTTCCGCTGAACATAACGAGTTATAAATTATGATTTTGTAACACTTATTTGAAATGAATGAAAGCTTTTTATTTGAAAACTTGTATGGGTTCAACATGATTAGTGGCTCGTTGTTGGTACGTCACACGCCTAGCAGGGGTATTCCCTAGGTGGTATTTTGTGGGTGTGACATTGACGATGCCAAGTTGCATGTATACAACTACTTACGTTATCCGTTTTGTCTCTTTTTTTTAGATACATGGTTTAAATGGTCGATGTGTTAGTATGCGTTGTAATGGGTGATTGTGGCTACTAGTTGAGTAGTTTGTGTTGCAATGAGGTCTAAGGTTTTAACGAGGTCTGATCAACAGTTTTTTTTCCCCCTTTTTTCCCGACTCATTCACACACCCTCTAATATTTACCCCTAAAGATAGTCGATGACAGATTGACAATCAACGGTGGTCAACAACAATGGCTAACAGGGCCGTTAACAATGGTCTGCTAGTGGTCACTATGGTGACAGTTAAAGAAATTCCTAAGCATCTCAAAAAACATATTAAAACAATATCAAATTCTTATGTGAGAACTACATAAAGTAAACCATTTAATTAAAATTCATTGACTATTATTTCTTTTATCGAAAATGAATTTTTATAAGAAAAAATATACCACTATGTCTAAAAATTTAATATTAGTTTTAATGACAATTAACCTTTTTTTTATGTATCAAATAATTAAATTAAAACCCGATTATGGTGTCCCGGACAACAGGAGGGAGCTTGTGCAGGGTCTGATCTTGATTGGCTGTTGGTGTCTCTGGAAGGCGAGAAACGCGTTTGTTTTCGAGTCTGTTCCGGTCAAGGTAGAGAACATAATCAACGAGATTAAGGTGGTAGGATTTTTGTGGTACTCGTCTAGATCGAAACATAAAGATTGTACTTGGGATAGTTGGTGTAAAGCCATGTATATGTAGTTTTGTTGTTTGTCTTGTGTCGGCGCTGTTTGGGTCGGTTTTCTGTTAATGAAGTATACGGTTCAAAAGAAAAAAAAAATGCATAGGACCGTCATCTGTCATTAAATGCAATTAAATGCATAGGACCGTGATCTATCATTAAATGCATACGATGTGAAAATTTAGTGAGAAGACAAAAACAGAAACAAAAATAAACGACGCCTGAGAGATTCGAACTCTCGCGGGGAAACCCCATGTACTTAGCAGGCACACGCCTTAACCACTCGGCCAAAGCGTCGTTTTTGTTAATAACCGGAAAGCATCAGTAAATATATTTTGGTGTTTCTATATATTAATAAATGTCCTCTTTGCGCGCCTTCACTCTGGTTCAAATAAAAATCTCAAATCTGTTCAAAAGCACAAACAATGTCTACCATTAGACCACAACTATCGCAAATTAGTTTCTTAATACTATTAAGTTTTTAAATAAGCGATACTGCTTGGTGAACAGTTATTTAGAATGTCACATTATAAAAGCTCTTGTACGTTGTTGCGAATAATAGAAAATTTTGCTTGTTGAATAGTCGGTGGACCAGAAAATCCTCCCATCGCTCACCAGATGAATATCACATACCTTTGAGAGTTTACCATTCAGTTGAATAGTCGGTGTAACACATTATCTAAGTGATTCCCCCATTGTTTGTTGCGAATAATAGAAAATTTTGCTTGTTGAATAGTCGGTGAACCAGAAAATCCTCCCATCGCTCACCAGATGAATATCACATACCTTTGAGAGTTTACCATTCGGTTGAATAGTCGGTGTAACACATTAATTAAGTGATTCCCCCATTGTTCTGTCACGTTGACACAATAAAGATTGTGTCTCGTGAAATCCTGCCTAAATATAACAACGCAAACGTGTTTTAGGCACAATGACTGGTTTTTTATTAGGACCATTACATAATGCATGACCTTCCAGAAAGTCTCCAACCAAACAACCAAAAACAAAATCCGAGAACTTTATAAGAAAAATAAACAGTTTTTGTCGGCACAAGGCCATAACATTACAGACGGTTTATACATTCAGCGGCGGAACTAGCCCAAAATTTAAGGGTATCCTAATTTTTATTTTTTAGACCAGGGGTATCCTTTGTATAACGGAGACGAAGTTGAGGGGTATTTTTACACTACGGAAACGAAGGGTATTTTTACACTACGGAGATGGGGTTGAGGGGTAGCCCGTGCTACCCCTAATAACATTGTAAGTCCGCCACTATATACATTCTTGAAATATTGAGAAGAAAACAAACCGTAAACTGACATTTTTCTTGAACTTGTTCTACTATTTTTACAACAAGAGAGAGATTGATACAATATTATTATGATCATAACCCAACTTAAACTAAAAGAAAAACACCAACATGAGTATATCCCTCTTGTGTGAGCCAGATGCCAGCTTTTAAGCAACACAATGCCTAAATTGGTAAATTACATGCTCATATCCCATGGACTCGAACTCCATACAACCGCGATAGGGCTTCTTACACTATGCACCTTATCACTCCACTCAATCGCACCAAACGCCTGCGAACTACCACCGCCAGAGCTAAACGTAATCTCATACTCAGCCTCAGTCTTCTCTTCACTAAACACCAACTTCTCCGGCGACACAACCACATCCACACCGGGCGGAGAACTCACACTCACCTCATAAACACAATCCACATCACCCACATTCTTCACCACCCTCTTATACTTCACAACGCCGCCTTTTTTAGAATCAAACACCACTGAAAAAGACGGGTAGTTTAGATCCCCAGGACTACTCAACTTCCCTACACTGCAATCCACTGGATCTTTCACAAAAGTAGCAATTTTACTGGAATCATATCCAATGGCACAAAGGAATGCCACGTAATCATCCACCCCAACATCATACACCAACCCTGGATTAAGCGCTCGGTTCGGGTCCACGTGTCCGGATCCATGAACAAACGGTGTGGATTCAACACCAGTGGCAAGATCCGTAATATTCTCTCCGATATTGTCCAAATACTTAGCGGTTGTCATTAACGCAGATTTTATTGCAGCTGGGGACCACGTGGGATGGGCCTTACGTAACAAAGCGGATAACCCACTCACGTGAGGACACGACATTGAAGTTCCGGATATGATATTGAAATCGACCCGTCTTGAGTCCGTATCCAAGCTGGTCGGGCTAGTGTACCCGGTCCAACCGGCTAAGATATTTACACCAGGAGCAATGACGTCAGGTTTTAGAATTTCCGCCGTACGGTAGTTAGGTCCACGGCTGGAGAACGACGCCACACGTGGCGCCGACGGTGAAGTTCCGATAACCGTTCCTCTAAACACAATCGTGGCCGTTGGTGACGGATCTGATTTCAAATACTCTTTGACTTTATCTCCGGCAGCTGCACCGAGCATAGTTGCTGGACAGAGATGAGCATCTGCAAGTAATTCTTCACCGTTTTCGTCTAGATTCGTGTGGATCATTCCGACGCCTCCGGCTTCTCTCACGGCGGCTCCTTTTTCAACCCTAGCGTTGCCTCCACGGTCGCAGATCACGATTTTTCCGGCGACAAGTGTGGAGTTTAGTTTACCGGAATAACAGTACCGATCACCGCAATCCGCTGCGTAAACTAACGGATACTGAACTTCTCCGAGTCCGTCACCGGAGTACAACGATACGCCGCCGTAAACTCTACCGTCGCCAAGAATAACATCCGCCGGAAACTCTCTGTCAATAGTAGAAGCTCCGATTGTGAAAATCCACGGAGCGATGTTGACAGCTGTATAAGCACCGGGACCGGAGTTTCCTGCCGAACATGACGTCAGAATACCGTGTTGCATCGCTCCAAAAGCTCCTATAGCAATCGAATCACGATAATACTGAGGAGCATAACCGCTAGATCCAACTGATAACGAGATGATGTGTACACCGTCATCAATCGCTTGATCCATGGCAGCAAGTATATCGGAATCATAACAACCTTCATTCCAACAGATCTTGTAAACAGCAATTCTAGCCTTAATCGCCATACCTCTAGCTTCACCGGTAGCAAAGTCAAAAAATCCGGCATCCTTCACCACCGCACCGGCAGCAGTAGAAGCCGTATGCGTTCCATGACCTTCAGTATCCCTAGGAGATAGATTACCGTTAGTTTCATTCAACCGTCCGTTTAAACTAGCCGAATATCCTCTGTAATACGCCTTAGCACCGATAATCTTACGGTTACACGCCGTTGCCGGAAAATCCGGAGTGGCTTCACAACTACCTTTCCAGGTAGCCGGAACCGGTGGAAGACCTTCATCGGAGAAACTAGGTCGTTCCGGCCAGATTCCGGTGTCAAGTACTCCAACAATAACATCATCTCCGTACTCAGCGTTAGGCCAGAGGCCGAAAGTATCAGCTAAACCTAAAAAGTTAGGTGTGTGAGTTGTGTGAAGCGTTCTCCGTCGATCTGGAATTACAGAGAGTATGCCGGGAAGACGACGGAGTTGAGAGGCTTGTGATCGGGTCAACCTAGCGGAGAAACCGTTGACCGAGCGTTCGTACGTGTAGATGATGTCAGATTGTTGGTTTGATGATGAGACTGACTGGAGAACGGATGAATACCAGTGGTGATGAGTGGAAAACGTGTTAGGTTTGTGAGATTTGGAAGCGTGGATGATATATGTCTTCGTTTGATCGATAGATTGTGTTAAAGATATAAAAGAGACGATGAACAGAGAACAGAGAAGAAGAAGATAGGATGAGAGTGAAGTAGCCATTTTTGGGTTCCCTGCTTCTCTGGATATTCTTGGGGAAGAAGAAGATATGATCATAAAAAGGCGATTGAAAAGATTAAAAAAAAATTAAAAGGTTGGAAATATTGGTACGTGGCAGAATTTGATTGGGAAATGGTAATGGGCCACTTGTAAGCACTACCTACCACTATTCTACTTGTAAAATAACAGGATTGGCCTATCAAAAATGCCCATGCCATAATTATTTTTGTTTTTAACTTGTAAAATAACAGGATTGGCCTATCAAAAATGTCCATGCCATAATTATTTTTCTTTTTTATAATATCCTTTGTGTTGATTTTTTTGGGGATATATTATTTATTTCTAGAGTAAATTACGTTTTTCGTCACTGTTATTTGTAAAAAATTATTATTTGAGTCCACTAATTTAAAAATTGCTAAAACGGATGTGAATTGTAATAGTTACGAAAGTAAAACCATATAGACTGTTTTGATAACTTTTAAACTAATGGACGAAAAACGTAACTAACACTTCTTTCCATTTACCAAAAGTTAAATTATTGCTTGGAAAGATCGAAAAATAAAATCTTCGGTCACAACTAGTCACTTTGGACGAATGCGTATGTGTAAAGTATGTTCGTATTTATGTTATCAACTTGCCACTCGTCCGTAAACATGTGTTAAGACATAAATCATTGATTTTTATGTTATCATTAACTTACAATATTCAACAAAGATCTGATGAACGATAGTTACACTGATTTGATGTTTTATATTCTTTGTGAAAAATGGATTTATATTAGTCTATGCGGTATGGTGATGGTCCTCCCTTGGAGGATGATCCGCCACGTAGGATAGGTGTGATGATAGGGCAAAGAGGATTGAGGTATGAAAATGGAAGGATGTACCTAAAATGTATATGTATATATTGTATGTACAGGTGTGTGAGAGAGGGGGAGGGGTGGTTTTTGTCTTCTTGTGGATCGTCGCCATCGTCTCAAAAGTGACGGAGAGGACGAAGACGGTAGGGGGCGGGGCAGTGTTTGGTCCGGCGTCGGACCAAGACGGTAGGGGGACGACCCCCATACCGTGTAGTCTTAATGGGGATTCATAATTCATATTTACTATGGCTTTTGATTAAAAGCTATGTTTATATTTCATAATGATTGCTTAAACAAGTACTACCTCCGTCCCATTAAAAGTGTCATATTTTGAATTTGAAAGTCTTTATTTATAAACTTTGACTTTAATTATGTATTTTTTGTGTAATATAAAACTTGATGAAAATTAACCCGATAAAAACACTTGTAAAACACACTCAAATCATATAACTTTCATCAAGTGTTATCTAACGCAAACAAAATTATTTTAAGGTCAAAGTTTATAAATAAAGAATTTGAAAATTCAAAATATGACACTTTTAATGGGACAGATGGAGTAGTTATTTTCCTTATAATAAATTGTGGAATAAACATAATATGGTTGAATAATGAAGTAATTTCAAAATAGTCAATTCTTCATAATAAATTGGAATAAACATATGGTTGAATAATGAAGTAATATCATGAAAGTGAAATTGAGCATTGAACGTTTGAATCTCTTTATTTGAAGTTGCAATGTGTTGAAGAATTTTTAAGTAATAAGGTATAAAGTTAATTTTTTGTCATTTTTCTCTTATTAACACAGAATTTGACCACTTTAATATTAGTAAGAAAAATTGTGAGGGTTTAGGACCTATTTGTTTATAGCTAACAATAGAATGTGTGAAAAACAAAAAATACAAAACAACCAATGAACACAAATTTAATGTGTCACAAGCACGAAATAGATCTTTTGTTCTATTGGTTTGGCTTAAAGGTTATATAAGTGCTAAAGATTTGGCCTCTAAAAAATGAATTGATTAAATTGTGGGGTAGACCACACATGTCGTGGAACCAACAAACCTTCTTTTCCAAACTTTCTCAATACATTTAGTGCGCGTTTGGTTCACAAAAGATTTTTTTGGAGGCATTCAATTCTATAAAGATAAACTAGGATTCAAATAAATTGTATTCAAAATTGAAATTTATTTGAGAAACTGAAATATATGATGTATTTGCTTGACAAATAAAAATAATCATGTTTCGATCTATAAAGAAGCTGCAAGGTGGTGGTGGTGGTGATGTTTGTATAAATACTTCTAACGCAAGTATAAATACTTCTCTCCTCCGACTAGGTAAATGATGGCAACAATCCGGCGTGGTGAGGTCAGATGACGTCATCTAACGCAAGTATAAATACTTCTCTCCAAGTACATTTCAAGTATGTTATCTCTGTACCATCGTCCTAATTTTATCTCTCCACTCTCTCTCTCTCTCTTTAAAAACAATATTTATTCTCATGTTGTAGGGTGGTCGCAGGGTGGCCCTCCCATCTCTGCGACGAGCCTAACGTTTTGCAGTGTCAAATCCTCGCAGGTTTTAGATCTAGTTAACAAAGCCGAACTCTGGTCTAGTTTTTTGGATCTTCAGTTATCAAATTCAATTCCAACGAAATTTACAGACCAAACAGGCTAGAAATGAAAATCAGATTAAGCTCCATTGAATTCGAACAAACCAATTACTCTATTGCAAGGATTCCACACTCCAAGACCGCACGTAAGATATATTTTACGTAACAAATCACCATGCTCGCATGTCATGCACGTAACTATGCACATCATGTGCATCCACTTCATATTCACCCGTAACTCGCACTACGTACACATATTTGCAGGTCTTGCATCATTCACAATATATTTTACAATTCGTTTCCGGATCATTACTCCAAATACAAGTTTTTCAATAGTAAGATAAATTAATAATAAATTGATCTTCAAGATATACTCCATGTGCCACGTTATCCATAGGCATATAACAAAGATAAGACCCGCAAGTTGTTTATTAACAAATATGAGTATCTTATTTCTTGAGAAAAAAAATACAAAATGTAGGGAATTAATAGAGGTGGTAATATAAACGGATGAAAAGAGGGATTATAAATGATTTGCAGCAATGATAACTGAAATTATAAATGTTTATTTAGAGCGAACTTTTATTTAATCAGTTGGATTGATTATTAATATAACTAGGTTTTTACTAGGTCTTGCGTTGCGGAAGGAAAGCATGTATAAAATAAACTTTAGATCGTAATGTTCGGCCAAACGAAACCAGGAATTTTAGCCAAAGTCAAGGTAGCACATTTAGCGATTTAACACGAAAAAAACGTTCTTAAACTTCAAAACAATATCACCTATCAAATGTAGATATAACACATGCACCATATTTAATGTCAAGAGTCAATCATTCTACCTAACACCCGGTTCGTTGCATACAATAATGGTATTTTTTTTAAACAAAATGAGACAGTATTTATGATAAAAAAATATTATACCTGCCTACACTACTTTTAATCTAAACGACAAATTGTAATTAAATTTACCTAAACGGCAATTTGTAATTAAATTGATGACATAACAAGTTGTAAGTTAACGTTATTCATATGTTTATGGAGCGAGATGCATATCATTGTTATAACACCACACTTAATAGAGAAATTTTAAATCTAGGTCACAATTAGGCTTTTAAATGATGGTTGATTCACATATCAAGAATATGACTCACATCCTCTTTTCAACAATATTAAAAATAAGTTGGGTGATGTTAATTTGTTTTATTAAACTTTCTTGTCATTGGTATTCTCATATAGATGATGTATAACGAACGATTTTTATATTACTTTAGTCTAGAAAGCATATCTAATATTTCGATTTAACAATTGTATTATTTGAATCAATGAGAATATATTCCCAAATCTCACTAAATAAGCACAAAACATAGAATGCGTTGGTCATTTTAGTATTATCAATGGATTTTAAGGTACTGGATTAACTTGTCAATCGAGATTATAATGTCGGTATTTAATCGAGTTAGGTGACGCGGGAGTGCGGACTCGTTTAACACAAATTTTATTTGGGCCTTGTAATTAACAATTGATTTGTTTATAACTAATTATGTTTTGGGCTTATTTAATTATATTTGGTCTTAATTAATTATGTTTGGGCTTTAAAGTTATGAATTAAAGTCTACATTGTTTACTTTTGTTTGGCCCAATGATGGCTTAAAAAGGCCATCATATTATTCTATTAATCGTTTGTTTGGCCCAATGATGGCTTAAAAAAGCATCATATTATTCTATTAAGGCTATAGGGTGTGGTAATGATTCTTATGACCATCATGACCCTCTACGTTAGTGCCATGCCACCCACCTCTAATCCACCATCCAAAGTCAATACCCTAAGGGTGTGGTCAAGACCCAAACCATTATCCCCTTATTTATTTTAATTTACCTTTGTCTAAAGAAAAAAGAAACGATTTCTGGTAAAATGGAAAGGAGGACCATGGTTGTCATGGTTTAATCCATGCAAACCATGGTGGATCATGCAAGGGGGTGGTGTAGCCTTCCATCCATGTTCCTACATGGAGAATCATGTTCCAACCATGAACTCCACACCCTTTAGCCTATTGGAGGCTAATGAAGTCAAATAAGACTTCGGATTTCTTGATCGAAAATAATGGAACGCACAAAAAAAAAACAACAAACATACGACGGTTACTGTGTGTGTGATTTCATCAACATCACGTAAACATCAAATTCAATTCCTTCAAGAGTAATCTTTGTCTAATCCAATAAATAAGTGCATATACCCGCAAAATAGGTTCATCTCATAAAATTCAGAGATTAATCCAGGTTTTTACTTGATTATCTACAGATTCAATTCGGTATTCAGGTTTGTTTTATTTGTTCTAATTACTCATTATAGAGTATAGATTACATTATATACAATACAACAGAATGTGCATTAACCACAGTGAAACTCACTGAGAAGAATGTTTGGAAAATAGAGAATCCAAACAAAGAACATTAATTGGTTTTAGAATAACACCCCTACATTGTCTCGATCTAACAATTGTATTATCAGAATCAATAAGAATGAATTCCAAAGTCTCATTAAATAAGGAGAAAACATACAACATGTATTATTAACCACACTCAAGGTTCCTACTTTTATTATGTAATGTTCACCAAGAAAGAAGCATGTGATGTAATGATGATTGAAAAATAGAGAATCCAAACAAACAATGTTGGCTGATTTTAGAATTAAACCCCTGCCTGCCTTAAACAATTGCAATAATACATACTCGACGGAATAAAAGCAACAAAATTGACAATGATTTATGCACATAAATCGAAAACAACTACCTGAAACGACACAAATCAGTAAGGCGACGGAAATCAGATGAGAACGTTCTATAAAGGTCACAGGTTAGTCACCCTCCAAACAACATGTGTGACCTAAATTCTAAAATACCCAGACAGACTCTTACAACTCCAACAGTATATCTATGTATTGTACAAAGTATACACTCCAGCTCATACTTGTGCTCTTGATGGCCTGCACCAAATCATTTAATTTACAAACTAAACTAAAGATGCTAATTTGGTTAATGCCATTAAATATTTTCATACTAAAAATAGGCTAACCAACCCAAAGTAATAACCACATGTTCAGTTTTGTTTTCTTTTCTTTATAAACCAAAAACTAAGGTCCGGTTTTGGTCATGTCTCGCTCAGATACCAAGTGACGCCGAAAAAAATAATAATCCAAATGTGACATGCGTCCAACTCAAAACCCGTATTCATCCCAATCCAATCCATGGCTTCCTTGCCAAATCATTGCTTCTTTTTGTCATATCACTCTCTTCTCCACTATGGCTACTCGGTATGGGGACCAGCCTAGGAACGGCGGGCTCCGGCGCCGGGCCAGCACACCGCCCCCTAGTGCCGGCCCCGTCTTCATCGTTGTCTGTTCGTCGTGCAAGCCGGGCCTCTCTCTCTCTCTCCTTCTTTATACAAACACATATACACACACACACACATATATATATATATATATATATAGAGGCCGGTTAACGTACAAATGCCCTTATCGTACATTACGTACGCTACAATCTCAGCCGTCCGATCATCTTCCCGCATTGAATTCGCATGTTGTTTTTTTGTAACAATTTCGCATCCAAACAAACAATGTTGGCTGATTTTAGAATTAAACCCCTGCCTGCCTTAAACAATTGCAATAATACATACTCGACGGAATAAAAGCAACAAAATTGACAATGATTTCTGCACAGAAATCGAAAACAACTACTTGAAACGACACAAATCAGTAAGGCGACGAAAATCAGATGAGAACGTTCTATAAATGTCACAGGTTAGTCACCCTCCAAACAACATGTGTGACCTAAATTCTAAAATACCCAGACAGACTCTTACAACTCCACCAGTATATCTATGTACTGTACAAAGTATACACTCCAGCTCATACTTGTGCTGTTGATGGCCTGCACCAAATCATTTAATTTACAAACTAAACTAAAGATGCTAATTTGGTTAATGCCATTAAATATTTTCATACTAAAAATAGGCTAAACAACCCAAAGTAATAACCACATGTTCAGTTTTGTTTTCTTTATAAACCAAAAACTAAGGTCCGGTTTTGGTCATGTCTCGCTCAGATACCAAGTGACGACGAAAAAAAAAATAATCCAAATGTGACATGCGTCCAACTCAAAACCCGTATTCATCCCAATCCAATCCATGGCTTCCTTGCCAAATCATTGCTCATTTTTGTCATATCACTCTCTTCTCCACTATGGCTACTCGGTATGGGGACCAGCCTAGGAACGGCGGGCTCCGGCGCCGGGCCAGCACACCGCCCCCTAGTGCCGGCCCCGTCTTCATCGTTGTCTGTTCGTCGTGCAAGCCGGGCCTCTCTCTCTCCTTCTTTATACAGACACATATACATACACACACACACATATATATATATATATAGAGGCCGGTTAACGTACAAATGCCCTTATCGTACATTACGTACGCTACAATCTCAGCCGTCCGATCATCTTCCCGCATTGAATTCGCATGTTGTTTTTTTGTAACAATTTCGCATGTTGGTTTTTTAACATGCGATTTCATCAAAATTACCACATGCGAAATTGTTACAAAAAAACAACATGCTATTTCATCAAAATTATCACATGCGAAATTGGTAAAAAAAACAACATGCGAATTCATAAAAAAATATCACATGCTAAATTGTTATAAAAAAAACAACATGCGATTTTAAAATGCGGGAAGATGATCTGACGGCTGAGATTGAAGCGTACGTAATGTACGATAAGCAATATTGTACAGTACTCTTTACCTATATATATATATATATATAGGCCCATCCTCCACACCCTAGGTCCATCCCTTTAGGCCCATCCTCACACCCGCTTACGTGAACGCCTACGTGGCGAAACATCCTTTGAAGACTACCCTCCTCCACACCCTATAGTCTAACAAGTCTCTCCTTCCTCTCCAATTAATTAATACTCAACAAACTAACAACAGCCTACTCATTTCACCATTCCCCTTTCTCCCCCAAAATCATCTCATCTCCAAGACTCCAACAACCTTATAGGAGGTAATCAACAGTACACTCTCGCAACACACTCATACAATCTTCGACTTAGATCAACAATTTACTTCTTTCATTTTCTTTATTTCCTGATTTGATGTATATGTGTATCTATCAGTGGACTAGTGTTGTTTTGCGCAAATATGAGTTTCGCTAAAGAGTACAAGTCCTTGACGGAAATCGGTATCCAGCCTCGAAACTCCGGAAGTTTTGTAAGCTCACGCGACATCGGGTTCAAAGGGCTTTCATAAGTCGGATTTCCACATATTTCGTTTCGGACACACTCTTTATATTAGTTTCTTCTTACTATCGCACCTTCGGATGATTGATTCTCCCGAACTCAAATTTGTTCCGGGTTTAACAATTTTTAAAAATAAAAATTAAATGCTAAATCATGAACGATGTATTCCTATGGCGGATATAATTTTTCATTAACGATAGAAAAATTACATAAGAATGGCAGGTAACAGGCAACAAGCTGCGACGCAACCCCCTTTTAAATAACATATTTAATTCTACCGAAAAATAAAACTTTGATTCCTTGGCGTCGAGAAATTGCTGTGCACGACCCTCTCAACTCTGTCCAAAGGTATTATCATAATACATTTTAAATTTACAGTGGGAATAACTGTTGTATATTCACTATTTTTAGTCTATTATGGCGTGTACAAATAATATATGTTTTCTTGTATAGATTACTTATAAAGAAAATAATTCAACTACAATAAACTACTATGCAATTCCATTATTCTAGAGAAATACAGTCAAAGTGTCTTGCCAAGTCTGTTGACTTCATTTTGTTTTTATTTTTTCTTAAAACATAATATATTCTCATAATTTTACACCATTTTACACACCTGGGGATATTGCTAAACCAATGCTCCGTTGGTCGCTGGGTTTTAATGGTGGAAAGTTTCAACCATTTGAAGTAGCACTTAATGTTTTATATGCATATAATTAACATAAACTACTATGAATTCACATAAAAAATGCCCTTAGACCACCCGTAGTGGGGCGTTATTTTTAAAAAAATTTGAAAAAAAACGCCCCAAAACGCCCCTCCCCCACTACACCGGGCGTTATAAGGCGTTTTTTTGAAAAGTTTGCATGTTGGCGTTATATTTAAAACGCTGAAGTGGTCAAATGAGCAAGTGCATGTGGCCAATGGGAGTGTTCTTCAGTCTGCCAAGGTTTGACTAGCCAATGGGAGTGTGAGTTTGCTTTTTTTTTTTTTTTAATGATTGGAAGGGGCATTATTAGGCATTATGCCCACTACACCACTTTTGCAATAATGCCCCATACTGACTGGGATGACACGTGTCGAATAATGCCCTATGGTGGGGGCATTATTTTGTTCCACCACTAATGGTCTTACGGAAACAAAGTCATAGTTTCCTACCCACCTGTTCACTTTAATCCTGGAAACTTTCAAGTTTCAACCATGACTTCATATATTCTGAAAAGTTGGGTTTTGAAAAATCTCAGATAATATCATCATTCAAGAAGTCTAGATCACCAATGGAGGACCAGTCCACACATATATTCTTCTTTATTATTGCTTTGATCTTACTGCTATCAGATTGCACAGCACTAGATACCATATCGGCATATCAAGAAATCAGAGATGGCAATACTCTTGTTTCTGAAGGTGGAATGTTTGAGTTAGGCTTTTTTAGTCCCGGTAAGTCCAAGAATCGGTATGTGGGGATATGGTACAAGAAGATATCATACGGTACTGTCGTATGGGTTGCTAACAGAGAGACACCAATTGCAGATAATTCAGGCATGCTGAAACTTAGCACACTCGGAAACCTGGTGATTCACAGTGGCGGAAACACCATGGTCTGGTCATCGAATTCAACGGTATCTATGTGGAGTAATAATACGGTGGTGGCGGTGCAGCTTCGAGATACTGGAAATCTTGTTGTGTGGAATAAAAATAAAATAATTTGGCAAAGTTTTGACTATCCTGGAGACACGGTTCTTCCAGGAATGAAATTGGGTACAGATTTGGTAACGGGGCTGCAGAGGCGCATGACGTCTTGGAAGAGCCCGGATGATCCGTCGATAGGTGAGTATATGAATATACACGACATAAATGGATATCCACAAAATTTAAGGATGAAAGGTGAAATTGTCAAGGGAAGACTTGGACCGTGGAATGGTCTTGGCTATAGCGGTTTTCCTATTGAAAAAGAAAATCAGATTTACTTAACCGAGTTTGTCATGAACGAAAAGGAAATCTATCATAAATATGAACTTAAAAGTTCAGTTTTTCAACGGGTGGTTTTGACATGGGATGGTAAGACACTGATTTTACAATGGATTGAGCGAATCAAAGACTGGATTGTGTATGCAAACGCTGATGTAGATACTTGTGATCGGTATTCACTCTGTGGTCCGTATGGAATCTGTATCATTAACAAGCATCCACCGTGTTCTTGCATGGATGGTTTTGAACCAAGAAATCCGGACGAATGGGAAGCGTCTGATTGGGCAAGTGGGTGTATACGCAAAAAGCCTCTACATTGTACGAATAGGAATGAGAGCGATGATGGAAACGGGGATGGTTTTTGGAAAATTCCAGGCGTGAAGGTACCAGACACGCGACGGTCATGGTATAACGTGAGCATGACGCTCAGAGAATGTGAGATGGCATGCAAAGTGAACTGCACTTGTACAGGTTACGCCAATTTAGATATCAGAAACGGTGGAAGTGGATGTTTGCTATGGCTTGATGAACTTCTCGACACTAGAGAGTATGATGCAGATCAAGATGTTTACATAAGAGTGGCAGCCTCTGAGTTAAAAGGTACACTTTGCATATTTTTAGCTTATATGCTTTAGTTCTAACTTCTAAACTATAGTTATTTCTTAATGAAGGTCTGGTGGGTTCTCTGTTCGATATCAACAAAAAGAACAGAATACGTATACTGGTACTTTTAATTTTAACTTCATTAGCTGTGACACTACTCTTTGGAGCGGCTTATGCCTGTCGAAAGCTAAAGAAACGACCTCACAAGAAAAGACGAGGTAAGACAAAGGAGACAGTAATTTAATAGGATGTGATCCGTAAAAAAAGCATGTAACAATATCATTTTGTAGGAAAGTGGTATGGGCAGGATGAAAAGGATACAAATTTGCAGATGGAACAACTTGATGATTTGCAAGATCTTAGCCTATATGACATAGCAAGGGCAACAGATAACTTCATTGACTCCAATAAGATTGGGGAAGGCGGGTTTGGTCCCGTTTACAAGGTAACTTCTTCGTGCTTTTAAACGGAACACATTGCTTTTCCCTATCATGGATCAAAAGTGTATGATTTACAAAATTATAATATACTCGTAACCATAATCATTTAGGGTGTGTTGGAAGATGGAAGAGAAATAGCTGTGAAGCGGCTCTCAGAAACATCCCAACAAGGGCTTGATGAGTTCAAGAATGAAGTCATTTGTATAGCAAAACTTCAGCATCGAAATCTTGTGAAACTTCTCGGATATTGCGTTCATCAAAATGAACTGATTTTGATTTATGAATACATGACTAACAAAAGCTTGGACTGGTTTCTCTTTGGTTGAGTCACTCTTTCACTTAGTATCTATCCATTAAACTTTATATAATATTACATGACACAGTAGTCACCTTTTGGCAGATGAAACACGAAGTTTGATGCTTAACTGGCCTCAACGATTTAATATAATACATGGGATAGCTCGAGGTATTCTCTATCTACATCAAGATTCCCGTCTCCAAATTATCCATAGAGATTTGAAGGCAGGTAATATTTTGCTGGACGGTGACATGAATCCAAAAATATCTGACTTCGGCCTTGCTAGAATGTTTGTAGGACATGATACCACTGCCAAGACAAAGAAAGTAGTGGGCACATAGTAAGAATCATCCTTAACAATAACTGTTTTTCTCCTTGAAAGAACGAAGATCAGATCGAACGTAAATATATCGTGTTTAACTTGTTTGTAGTGGTTACATTTCTCCTGAGTATGCAGTGCACGGGCGTTTCTCTATAAAATCTGATGTGTTTAGTTTTGGTGTTCTGGTGTTGGAGATAATTTGTGGGAAGAAAAACAAAGAATTCAATCAAGGAGACCACAATGATAACCTTCTTGGACATGTAAGTTAAGTTGTAAGAGTGTAAGACCATTATCTCGATATCTTGACCCGAACTAGTGATCATTTTAAATATGTGTTTTGTTATGATGTAGGCATGGAGACTCTATAAAAAAGGAAGGACGATTGAATTAATGAGTGTATCTTTACAGGCCTCACATGTCGTCTCTGAAGTACTAAGATGTATACATGTTGCACTGTTATGTGTGCAACATCATGCAGAAGATAGACCCACGATGTTGTCGGTGGTTTTGATGCTGGTTAGTGAGGGACCATTGCCGGAACCTAAACAACCTGCTTTTTTCAATGAAGAGAGTTGCCATAAACTTGAAGCACTTGCATCTGTTTGTGAAGGCACGATAACACTATTGTATCCTCGATAGCCAGCACGTGTTTATGTCAAGAAATAACTATACTGGGTTGCCACGTGTCCTCTTTAACTATCAAGGATTTTGAAGGGAAGAATTTCTAGACTTCTGGTTGGTGGTTAAGTACAATTAGCACACCATACTGAAAATGGAAATCATTTCAGAATTTAACCGGTATTAAAGCATCACAGTTGTTATTGTTTGTTGGTGGTTAAGTACAATTTGTAAATATAGCATTTGATGTGTATACTTATAGATTATAATCTCTCAAGTTTGGACATATTGTAAATTTTTACTTGTATTAAATGATTTTTCAGTTTATTTATGTAGATTATTGCTAACTTTCTGTAACCATAATTAACTGGCGGACACCAAACATGATAAAATAATGCAATAGAGGAAACAAAGAGCAAGTAGAATGGGTAAAATGTCCCTAAAGAGCCTTGGTATCAATTTGGGGCTGTTGTTGAGGATTTGCCATTTGGTTGAAATGGGTGTGCTCTTCCTCTAGATATTTATCTAGAGCCTTAGTAAGTATATCTGATTCAGAACAGTGTCACACACGGTTTTCGTAGGTCCTCATGTAATGTAAGTTAAAAGATGACTTTGTCCTCTTTAAATTTGTCCACTTAGCGACTAACTCTTGATTGGTACGAAATTCACACGTTGAAGGAACGTGTGATATTGTTGACCTACCCGATCCCAAAACACTAGGAAGTGAGTGTTTTGGGAACTATTATGTTTGACCTGCACCCAAGATCGTGCTAAAGCCACCACCTCCTCCTCGGTTCATGGCAAGGGGAGACGGGTGTCGGTACTACTGCTAGGAGTGCTATTTTTTTTTTTTTTTTTTTTTTTTGCAATAACAACCAATCTTGATATGATTTTTTTTTAAGGAATAGGTGGTTTGACCACCAAAAAATCACCTCTAGGTGGGCTTGTATTAAAAGAGTGAAATTAGGTATATAGTTATTTGATATGGCGATATTCAGGGTGTTTCTGACACAAATCTGGGATTTTACATCAATATCGCTATTTGATATACATATATACATCAATATCGCCAACTCAAACACATATATATATGAATATCGCTATATCATATACATATATACATCAATATCGCCAACTAGAACATATACATATACTTTAATATCGCCAACTCAAACATATATATATATATATGAATATCGCTGTTCGATGTTGTTATATAAAAGAATATCGCCAATTCAAACATATATATATATATATGAATATCGCCATATCATATAAATAGATATACATAATAACGAAAAGTGAGGATGGTAGGCAAGTCTTTCAATACATTGAATGGTGGAATAACAACAAATATGCATTGTTAAGTCTTTCATTCTGAACATCAATATTCATAGAGTCTAGTCTAATTTTTTTTTAGGATAAATAGTGTTCGTCAGAGGGGAGGTTGAATAGTTGTGTTTCAGAAGCATGCATTGGATTGAATAGTGCATTGCAGTGTAACTGTGTATGAATAGTTGGTGTTTCAGAACCTTTTTAATTCATACACAACTTTTCATAGAGTGTATTGCAGTGTAATTCAATTCATACACAGTAAAACTTGCAGAATGGCAAGTCTTATCAAATTAAAAGATGATGATGATGATGATGATATAAACCATCGATCAGCTCCCATATCTCATACTCATCTTCTGTATACCACTTCTCATACTAAATTTTTAAACGGTTTAAACATGAGTTATCAGATTCACCCCGGTCCCCTTTACAGTACAGTGTTGTTTTTGGAAAATGAACATCGTGCGAGGGAGGTTTTCAAGCGCCCCAAGGACTATCGGGAGCCAATGAGTATAAAACGTGCCGATCGTTAATTTTGGTCGCTTATAAAGGATAATCCGATAGGACCACGCGTCCAAAGTATAATTCGTCAAGCGGGCTTCGGCGGTATCCTCGATAGTGGGTATCGGTACATTGACCACGCGTTAATAAACGCGTTGGTTGAGCGTTGGAGGCCCGAAACCCACATTTTTCACCTCCCCTTCGGTGAAACCATAGTGACTCTACAAGACATTAATGTTTTGTGGGGTCTACCAATAAATGGGGAGGTATTTTCCGGTATGGAAACGCTGATTACATTGACCAACGGCGTTATAATGTGTCAAAATTTGTTGGGGTTTACCCCTGAAAAAAATCATTTTTGGGGGAAAGAATAAGTTCAGTCCGTATTTTACAGCAGATAATAGCACCGTTAAATGAAGAAACGGCAACGGACGAAGCGTGCATTATACGTGCTCGTTTAGTAATTTTTTTATTTACTAGGATGTACATTATTTCCTGTTAATTCGAATAATTGGATAGCTCTTCATTATCTGCCTTTCCTAGAAGATTTGGGTCAATGTTCTGAGATCAGTTGGGGAAGTGCTGTTTTAGGCTGTTTGTACAGAAATCTTTGTAACGCTACAGCTCCGGATGCTGTAGGTCTTACCGGTCCTGTGTCTATTTTACAAGTATGGGCATGGGAGAGGATTCGGTGTCTTGCACCGGAGCCTAACGCGATCTTCAACTACCGCGCCCCGATAGCTGCTCGGTATGTAAAACATTTCAGAATATATATTTTATAATCTTGAAAGAATTTTATGAAAACTATATATTTTTTTGAAGGTGGAAGGGGAGTCTAAACGCCGTTGATGTTCCGACACATTGCCTTAGAACCTATCGATCTCAGCTTCAGTCGTTGAAAGAGGCAATGGTATGTTAGTTAGTGAGATATGTTTTTAGTGAGCGTAACATTGCTTATTGTTATTGATTTTTTTTAGTTTATATGGCGACCGTATGATGCCGTGGTGGACAGCCTCCCGGAGATCTGCACCAGTGGGAGGAATAGCTGGAGGTGTGCCTGCCCGTTGATTTGCTGGGATGTTGTGGAGCATCACTATCCGCAACGGGTTATGCGGCAGTTTGGCATGGTTCAGTATATACCTCCACCAATAAATATTGAGGTCGGTGAGCATGACCGGCTCCATTCTTTAGTCCGGAATGGTAAAACTGGGTGGGACTGGAAAAGTCGTCATGAACCGTATGTTAACGCTTGGAACCATCGTGAGCATAATGTTGTAAACGGACAACAAATCGAGACTTATTCCGTGGCCAACGATTATATGATGTGGTACTTAGAACATATGGTCGTGTATTTGACCAACCCGCGCCAACCGCTAGAACCCATGGCAGGATTTCAGGATGACGATGCCACGGTCCAAATGATGGTATGTTAAATTTATTTATTTTTCTTTGTGGTTTTATTCGACTTAATGTAACTAATTTTTATTCAGGCTGACTCTTTGGGTGTAATACACCGAAGCCAAGATATGGAGATGATGCAACAGACAGCATACCGGGCTTTGAACATGTCAAATTTAGCGGAATATACCCAACATCCAACCAATTTGACAAATGACCCGGTGGACCTGTCATCCTATCCTGGTGGTCAGAGGATGCGTAGGCGACGCCGTCGCGGCCGTGGTGTGGCAAACGTTCAAGACACCGGCGCTGGTCAATGGGGAAGGAATTATGAAGAAGGGGGTGCATCCGGTGTTAATCACGAACAAAACAACGAGCCAAACTTTAATGGGTTGAATGCAGCCGATATTGGAAACGTTACAAATACGTTTGTAGACCAAAATACGGTTGCAACCCATGCCATCCAAAGTTGGCAGTCAGTTTTGGCTTCCGTAGTCAACGAAGATCTACGTTATGACATAAGTGAACTCTTGGAATTAACCCAACCAATTTCGGGTCTTAATAACGATAATGGTCAATTTCAATATAATAATAATAACTTAAATGAGACCCAAAATAATCAGGCTGGTTTTATAACCCCCACGTCACAGGTTATGTCATTTTTTCCCGGTAGCCAATCGGACTTTCAATACCATGCACCCCATCAAAGTCACGAGGATTATCGTGCCCGGTATACAAACGTTGAACCAAACCCGTTGAATTGGGGCGAAGACTTGAATCTCTTTCCACCACCGCAATGAAGATCAGTTTTATTGAAAATGTATCGTGTAATCAATGTATTTTTATAAAACTTTGTATGTTTTATAAATGTCTTATTTTTTATTTTGATCTTGCATTTTATATAAAACTTTGTATGTTTTATAAATGTCTTATTTTTTATTTTATTGAAAATGTATCGTGATATTCGGTTATATTTCTATTCCCCTAGAAGTGATCTTTTGGTGGTCAAGCCACCTAAATATGTATACAAGGGATAGCGATATTCTTATATATATATGTTCTAGTTGGCGATATTGATGTATATATGTATATGATATAGTGATATTGATGTATATATGTATATGATATAGCGATATTAAATAAAGTCCCAGATTTGTGTCAGAAACACCATGAATATCGCCATATCAAATAACTATATACCTACTTTCACTCTTTTAATACAAGCCCACCTAGAGGTGATCTTTTGGTGGTCAAACCACCTATTCCTGCAAAAAAAATTCTCTTAATATTATGTTGAGAGTATGTGTTGTAGATCTGTGTTAGGAGGTGCATGATGGTGGTTTTTTATAGTGAAAAAGAATATTCTGATAATATTATGTATTTTAATTCTTAGTTGAGTGATATTACGTATTTTTTACCAAGTAATATTTAAAGTGGTTTTGAATTACATGCCACATGCTTGTAGTCAGTGGCGAAGCTTGAAAGTTTCCACCGGGGGATCGGAAGTCACCGGACCTAAAAGTATATACCTTTTTTTATAAAACCGGGGGGTCGAAAACGTATATACTTAAATAATTCTATACGATACGTACATACATAACACTACTGATCGAAAAGTTCGGCGGTCGGGCGCCCCCACGGACCCATTCATAGCTTCGCCCCTGCTTGTAGTTAATCTAAAATGGCGTCAAACACGGCAACGCATATCAAGGATTTAACGCGTTCTTGAACAAAATATTGTTTCATTTCTTCCCAAAAAGCTCTATCACCCTGTTTAATCATGATAACGTCCCTATAATTTTTAAAATGCTTAAAAACGTGTAAACAAGGTGACATTTGTGTAAAAACAAAACATCAGTAATTAGAGGACCGGCGTATGGGTGTGGGAAGTCCGCTAATTACTCATGTTGGTTTAACCATATAACAGACTGCCAAACACATTCATATGTCTTTTTTTTTAAGTTCACACGTTAAATTGGTAGACCTAGAAGTTGGTTTACATATAGCAGACTTGCCAAACACAAAGCTATGGCCTATGGGGATGGTGGTTTGGGTGATGTATTGCCACATGGGACATGGTCTATGTGATACACCCCCCTCCCAAACCACGGTGGTTTGCGTGGTTTAATCCACGGCAACCACGACCCGTAATGAAGTAAATATGGGATTTTGATTGATAGTAGAGGATAGTGGGGGTCATGGTTCACACCATTTAGGATGATGGATTAGGTTGGTGAATGAGAAGGTGAAGAATGATGGTTGTCTAGTCATAACCACACCATATAGCCTGAAAAACTTGCAACTTTGACTATCCAAGACATTTTTATGAAGTCCTAAATTCATATATAATTACCTACCTAATTAAAAAAAATCCAAATGTGACATGCGTCCTCCGGCTCAAAACCCGTATGCATCCCAATCCATACGAGGCTTCCTTGCCTAAGACTAACTCCAACGCCAGATCTGTAAGTCCACCCGAGATGAGGTGGAAAATATCCATAATTTCAAGCCCATTAAAGATCATCCAAAAAGAAGAAATCCTTAACAAATATCCGTCTGCAAGAGCTCTATTATTTGGGTTCTTGTGCCACTTTTGAGCCATTTTCCATTTTTCTTTCATTTTTTCCTAATGGTATTAACCAATTGATTTGATTACCAGCTTTACTTAATAGCTCATTATCATGCAATTTATTTTATAGCTATTAATTAATAATTGATTTACCATACAAAGCAAATCTTAAATCCAGTTTAATTATGATTTTTATGTAAAGATATATCTATAAAAGATATATATATGTTTTCTTAAATATTGTTTGCTTTTTATTTTAAATATTTTTATTTACGTATATTGATTGTATAATCATTTAATTATAATACATTTATATTTTAATAATTTAGATAATTAAGTTTAAATAAAAAAATTGGTGATGATGTGGAAAATGTAAGGATATGTAAGGATGTTTGTATGGTTGGAGATAAAATTATGATTTTTAAGGATTTTTAAGAGTAAACAACCATTTTGGTCCCTGTGGTTTGGGCACTTTTGCCATTTTAGTCCAAATCTCAAACTTTTTACATCTGGGTCCCTGTGGTTTGCATTTTGTTGCCATTTTAGTCCAAAATCCAAAAACCCTCTATTTTGACTGTTGAAAACTGATTATTTTGTCCTTAAGTGCAGGGGCATTTTGGTCATTCTGATTTTACTCTTCTAATAAATTAAAACAAAATTAATTATATATTATATAATATATATATATATAACCCTCGATCTCTCTCTCTCTCTCACTAAAACAACACAGATACACACACACTCTCAGTTCTCTCTTTCTCTCTACACAGATCAGGTGGTGGACGGACGGCGAAGACCTGTATCTCTCCTCCGTCCTTCTTTCTTTTCAGATCTGTAAATAGGGGGTGGTTGACGATGACTGATTATGATGATGATGACTGATGATGATGATGGACTGTGATTATGATGATGATGTAAGGGGGTGGTTGACGACGACAGTGGAGGTGGTTATGGTGTGGCTCGGGTTTGGGTTTGCTTTGAATTTGGTGAAGGTGGTGACGGCGGCAACTTCGATGATAGGGATACATCGTCTGGTAAGTGATAATGTGAGTATTTGGGGATTTTGGGTATTTTATGAAGTTTCTAGTGAATATTTGGGGATTTTGAGTTTTTGTTTCTAGTGAATATTTGGGGATTTTTGGGTGGTTACGGTGGTGGATTTGAAGGTTTTTCATGGTGGGTTTTCATGGTGGATTTGAGGATTTTTCATGGTGGGTTTTCACGATGGTTGTGGTGGATGGTGGTGTTGGTGGTTGCAGGTTGGGTGGTGGTGGCAGGTGGGTGGTGGTGACGGTGGTTGTGGTGGTGGCCGGTGGGTGATGTGGGGGTGGGAGTGGGTGATGGCAGGTGGCGGGATTGAGAGGTGGTGTAGAGAGATGGGGGCGGTGGTGGTGGTGCTATAGAGAGAAGGGGGTAAACGAGGAAGGAGGTGTGGGTGTGCCTGTTGGATGGGACGACGCCAGAGTGGCGGTGGTGAGAAGGGGGAGGAGGTGGCGGTGGTGGTGGTGCTATAGAGAGAGAGAAGAGAGAGAGGGAGGAGGTGGTGGTGCTATAGAGAGAGAGAAGAGAAATAGTTGATCTGGGTTTTGAGAGAGAAGTGAGAGAGTGCAGCTCAATAAATGAAATTTAAATGAAATTTACAGCAAATGAAATTTAAATGAATTTACAACAAATGAAATTTAAAAAATGACCAAAATGCCCCTGCACTAAAGGACAAAATAATCAGTTTTCAACAGTCAAAATAGAGGGTTTTGGATTTTAAACTAAAATGGCAACAAAATACAAACCACAGGGACCCAGATGTAAAAAGTTTGAGATTTGGACTAAAATGACAAAAGTGCTCAAACCACAGGGACCAAAATGGCAGTTTACTCGATTTTTAAAGATTTGTAAAAGGCTCTCACTATCTGCACACTCAGTTTGCCTATCTGCACACTTAGGGTTTAAATACGTTGTGTATTGGTCAATACGCAGCGTATAGGGTTAACCCTATACGCTGCGTATTGACCAATACGCAGCGTATTTAAGGGGTAGGTGCACGACCAGACAGTCAAACCTAGTACCATGTCAAATCAGTCTGACATAGGGTGCGTAGTGATCAATACGCAGCGTATAGAGGTAACCCTATACGATGCGTAGTGGTCAATACGCAGCGTATGTCAGACTGATTTGACATCGATACGATGTTGTCCAGGCACGTGAATAAAGTAATACGGGGAGTAGAGAGCAATACGCTGCCTATTGAAGTGTCACATGAAAGTCTATTTATCCATCTATTCATATCTGTTCACAATTCGAATTCAATCCCCTCTGCTTTCTTTTTCATCTTCTTCTTCAGTAAACAATTTACACACTAAACCAAAATTATTTGTTCTGTTTTTTGTTCAATCTTGTTAAAATGTCATCATTTTGGAACGATAATTATTTCGGTAATCGCTATTCTAACGACACATGGGGAGCAAATGCTGCCAATGAGGAGGAGGAGGTTGTGTCTGGAGTCCCTGTTGATCAAAAAACACAGTTGCCAGACGTGAACAAGACTCCCACTCCACCTGTTGATGAACCAAATTACCCGGCGCATCAAGTGTATCCAGATTACGGATACGGGTATGAATCTCCGTACGTGCAACAAAGTGGATACGGTGCTGAGAATGCACCTGTTGATGAACCATATTACCCGATGCAGCAATCGTATCCGGGTTACGGGGTATACGGGGATGAAGGTGGATACAGAAGTTACAGTGGATACGGTGGTGAAGGTGGATACGGGGGTGAAGGTGGTTACAGTGGATACGGGGGTGAAGGTGGATACAGTGGATACGATAGATATGGGGGTGAAGGTGGTAACAGTGGATACGTGGGTGAAGGTGGATACAGTGGATACGATACATCACTTTATGAACCATCTACCCCGGGCAATCCGTTTCAAATAAATGAGGTATCACATTAAAATAATAATAATAATAATAATTATTATTGTTATTATTGTTATTATTATTGTTATTATTGTTATTATTGTTATTATTATTCTTATTATTGTTATTATTGTTATTATTGTTATTATTATTATTATTGTTATTATTGTTATTATTGTTGTTATTATTATTATTATTATTATTATTATTATTATTATTATTATTATTGTTGTTGTTATTATTGTTATTATTATTGTTATTCTTGTTATTATTATTATTATTATTATTATTATTATTGTTATTATTGTTATTATTATTATTATTATTATTATTGTTGTTGTTATTATTATTATTATTATTATTATTATTATTATTATTATTATAGTTGTTATTATTATTATTATTGTTGTTGTTGTTGTTGTTATTATTGTTATTATTATCATTATTATTATTACCGATTTTTAATATATTTACACTTTGGTCCCTGAAGTTTCAAATTTTACAAAAATAGTCCCTGAAGTTTCGAAAATTGACACAAATGGTCCCTGAGGTTTCGAAAATTGACACAAATGGTCCCTGAAGTTTCGAAAATTGACACAAACGGTCCCTGTACTGTTCAGTTAAGTATGCTAACTGAGTTAGTGTTTAAAGAAGAAATCTTTATATGAAAGTTAACCTGGTTAAACCATTCAGTTAAAATAGTTTCAATAATGACCATATTAGTCCCTGAAGTATGAGTTTCAATTATATTATAATTATAATAATTATTATTATTATTATTATTATTATTAACGTAACTTTTTTTAGCGTTTCATGTCTCTAACTGATTTGAAGAATTGGGTACAAGAAATGGGAAAGGAGTATGGTTACGTAATTGTTACCCGCCGATCAAAAAATATTGGCTGTACTACTGGGATGGTATGGCTTGTGTGCGACCGTAGTGGTGAGCACCGTAGTAAAGCAACAGTTAGGAAAGCTGGTAGCAAAAAAATCGGTTGCCCATTTTCATTACTCGCCATCCGGGACGTGACGAATGACACGTGGGAGTTAAAAGTGGACTATGCAAACCATAACCACGAACCTACGACGAGTCTGTTGGGCCACGCTTTTGTGCGAAGATTTACTAAAGCCGAATACAAGCTAGTGGAGCAGCTAACTACTCAAAACATGGAGCCACGTATCATATTTCAAACCCTAAGAAAGCAGTTCCCCGACAGCCTGCACGTTCAGAAAGACGTGCAAAATGCGGTACAAAAAATTAGAGCGACAATAATGGACGGAAAGAATCCTATTCAGGCACTGGAAAGCCTGCTGCATGACCACCGATTCATTTACGACACCCGACAGGATCCCAAAACAGATGTCGTAACAGAGATTTTCTTTATTCATCCTTATTCAATCACTATGTGGCGTGCATTCCCGCACGTGATGTTGATCGACGCGACCTACAACACAAACCTCTACAACAAGCCATTTGTCCAGGTTGTGGGTATGACGTCGACCAGCAAGTCTTTTTGTATCGCACATGCCGTTATTTGTAAAGAACGAAGGGGTAACTACGTGTGGGTGCTTGAGCGGATCAAGTCAATATTGCATGAATGTATGATGCCGCGTGTGATAGTCACGGATAGGGAGCTTGCCCTAATTAACGCGTGTTCTAAAGTATTCCCGAACGTAACCAGGCTTCTATGCCACTTTCACATCCAACGAAATATAGCTAGACAGTGCAAGAAAGGGTTCGATAAAGAAGATTGGGGGAAATTTATGTCGTACTGGCGGAGATTGTGCGAATCTTCATCAGAGCCCATGTACAAGTACAACTTGGAGAAAATGTATAACCGACTCGTGGTTGCCAACCGAGAAAGTAAGTGTTCCTTCAACAAACGACTCACCCAATCTATTATATTTTACACACGCTTTTACATTTCATTATTTTATTTTTGCAGGTGTCTATGATTACGTCTACGAAAACTGGCTCAAAGACTATAAAGAAATGTTCGTTTATGCGTGGACCGATTAGTGTCGCAACTTTGGTCAGCGCACCACCAACAGAGTTGAGAGCCAGCACGCAAATTTAAAAAGATACGTTACGCGCGGGAGTTCATTGGAGCGAATAACAAGATGCGTCATTGATATAGTTGAAACTCAGTACGATGAAATACAAAAAAGTTTCACTGAGAGCATCGAAAAAACGATGAACCACCACAGACACTGACTGTTGGACAACCTACGTGGAAAGGTTTCCCATGAAGCACTTGATTTGCTGTCAAAAGAGCTAATGAGGAAGATGGAGGTGTTGCGGAAACTTAACGCATCATGTGGTTGCCATATGTGGCTAGGCTATGGATTGCCGTGTGCTTGTAGGCTGGAAAACTACAAACGTACAGGTAAAAAATATTAAAACTACAAACCTTTTGTTATTTTGTACGATTTAGCTGTTTCTCACACCGTATTAACTTAACTGTGCAGGGCGTATGATACAACTCGACGACATAGATGTATTCTGGCGTAAGCTTGACTTGCTCCCGTGTAAACTGGTAGACGAGGAGGTCGATGTTGTAGCAGAGCTAAATAATGTGCGGCAACATTTAGAGGCGTAGTCCCCCGTTCAGCAAAAGAGTTTGCTTTCAAAGATAAAAGCGGTCTTCACCCCGAAATCGTCAACCAAGAAACCACCGATCGTCCAGCAAAATACTCGCGGTCGGCCTACATCAAAGAAAGTACAAGAAAGGCTAGATGAAGCTGCGAGGTTAGACGAAGCTGCGAGATACAGCTCCTATGGTGAGGACAGCAACGTATATACCGCTTCCCCCAAACATAGGTACGATTTACCCCAACACAGCTCATACGTACCGTCAGAGGGCTCTCGTGGAACTGGTTCGGTTGTAAAGTCTGAAAAACCTAAAATGCAACGAAACAGTTCAACGAGTTATAAAAAGAAGGAGACGCGGGATGATAAGGGTTTTCCATTAATGAAGGGGGACGAGCACTTGTTAAGCATTGAGAGGTTTAAGGATCAAATTCCATCAGAGTTTCACTCTTACATATCGCGTATACAAGATGTGACCCCAGACGGTCATTGTGGGTACAGGTCTGTGGCTGTCGGGTTAGGTTTTCTGGAACACGCATGGCCCAATATTCGAAGAGATTTACTACTGGAGATTGACCATAACGAGGCGCGTTAGAAGCATGTATTCGAAACATATAACAAAGGAGACTTTAAACGAATACGTAAGAGCATCGAATGGCATTCATTGAAAGCGTGCAGTCCAAGTCACTGGATGGAAATGCCCCAGGTAGGGCTTCTCGTAGAGCAAAGGTATAATATTGTCCTCCACGTGCTAAGCATCGAATGGAGCACTACCATCTTCCCATTAACGGATGCCCCACTAGATCCACGACCTCAAGCGATAACGCTCGTACATGTTGACGGGGGACACTTCATACATGCTAAGTTGGAAGGAGACTACCCCATGCCTTTAGCGACCCCGTTGTGGTCGACACATCGATCAATAGCTGCGGAACAGTGGGAAGAAATGTATAGACCGCGGTTACAGCACTACTACGAGTTAATCAATCCTAAAGCAGACAAAGACAGAGAACCGAGTATAAATGATATCGAAGATTAACCGGAAACTTGTATTTTTGTAAATTGTAGAATTTTTTTAATTTATAAAGTTTGTATCATTTTTAATTTTTATAATTCAAATAATATCATTTTTAATTAATTTTTAATTTATAATTCAAATTTTTATAAACATTTAGCTTTTCTAAATTATATTTGTGCCATTATTTATCAAAAAATATTGTTTTCTATAAATACAAACCAAGGAAAACACAAAAAAAAGGACCTATACGCTGCGTAGGGATCCCTACGCATCGTATGATAACCAAATGACAATAAAGCCCCTGTTTTTGGCTTCCTTTAGCCTCAGAACAAGGGTAAAAAGGTAAAATGGCAAACAAATAGGGAGCGTATTGATCCATACGCAGCGTATGTCAAAGGCGGACAATTTCCCCCCCAAATCAAACTTTAAAAATATAAATATGTTAAATTACGTTTTTGCCCTTCTGTTAGGGCTATACGGGGCTGACTATAAGGGCAAAAAGGTCATTTTCTGACCTTTATATACGCTCCGTATGGCTCCCTACGACGCGTATATAAAGGTCAGAAAATGACCTTTATGCCCTTCTATCCATGCTTCGTATAGGCTCAACAGAAGGGTATACAGGTCATTCTCCTGACCTTTAAATACGCGTCATAGAGATCCATACGGAGCGTATATAAAGGTCAGAAAATGACCTTTTTGCCCTTATAGTCAGCTTCGTATAGCCCTATAAGAAGGGCAAAATGGTAATTTCACAAGTCAAACACCTTTTTTGACTTCTGCATACGTTTCGTAGGGACCTCTACGATGCGTATAGGTTCTGATTTAAATCAGGAAAACCCCTACGCATCTCTGTTCTTCCCCAAATTACACACACAAAATACAGAGACATACGAAGGCGACTACGTATTTACGACCGCATACACGCGAATTCGAAGTATAAACGAGGTATATTCTCAACCTATTTAACTAATTTTGATTTTTTTTAGTATTTTATCCGTAAATTAGGGGTGTATCTTAGGTAAATTAGGGTTTACAGTGAATTAGGGGTGTTTGTTTGATTTGTTTGATTGTTGTGTCTAGTTGCTTTACATGTCTACGGTTTACAGTGAATTAGGGCTTGAGTAGATTTGTTTAGAAAATGCGTCAGGAGATTCTCTCAATAGCTTCACCCAGGGAAACTGTGCCTGATTTTAATCTGCTGTTTCAGTGTTTGAAGATGATTAATCTTGTATCTGTTCTTTATTTGGGCGATGAATGTTTTAAGAATCTGATTTCCGGGTGTCCAGTTTACATCGACCTCCTCGTCTGTGTTAACTTTTAATTCTGTGTAAAATTCCAGATAATAGGGTAGATAAACCCTATTATCTATCGCATTAAGATAGTTCTTCTGTGTTAACTTTTAATTCTGCTTTAAAATGGAATTTTACTCTAGAGCAATATCATACGAGTAGCTAGTTTTATATTGCTAGACTGTTTGTAGTGGCTGAGCCATTGGCATCCCCCACCCAACAAATGGAGTCATTTTATCGTCTAAAAGAATCACAGTCAAATGCCATTAGTGCTCGTTACTGTTACTGCACTCACGGAGTGCCCTTGGCATTGGCACCCACGACACAGTGTTTGACACCAACGACATCGTCAAATGAGTGGACTCACCATCTGCTCTGAACTCGTTAGTATTTTTTATGAACCGCCGGTTTAGGAGTCCTTAGTATTTTTTCCTCAATAATAGTTATAAAAAAGGTTTTGGTGGAACTTTGAGGAGGTAGTTGTTTCATCTTCAGTTGTTGAGGAGTTGTCCAACGACCACCCCCTTTAGTTGCATCTATTTTAGTATAATTTGACCACTAACCACTAACTACATGCGAAAGTTAACACAGAAGAACTATCTTAATGCGATAGATAATAGGGTTTATCTACCAGTTAACACAGAAGAACTATCTTAATGCGATAGATAATAGGGTTTATCTACCAGTCCAGAATCTGAATGTTTTAAGAATCTGATTTCCATTTTTAAAGCAAAATTAAAAGTTAACACAGAAGAACTATCTTAATGTTGTTTCAGTGTTTTTTTTAAACAGAAAAATGGAGGAAATGAATTTAGAAGAAAATATTCCGGAGCAGCCCCAGCGGAAGCGGCGGGCGCGTCCACCGCCGGATCCTCTCGAGAATCACCCGTATTTGGAGTTTCCTCCGGAGTCCGACGCTGCTCTCCGTTGCTAGAAGCTTCGAAAGATGCATATTGGTGAACATTTTGCGGTTTCTTGGAAAACCCTCCGGAAGCTCGAGGTTGAAGATTGGGCGCGGGGGTTTGTTCCCCTTGAATCACCGTGGGATCGTCTGTTTGAGCTATCGTTTACGCCGACCTACAGGGAGATACTGGTCGAGTTTCTGTCGTCGTTCGAGTTTCATCCTCGTCGGCCAGATCAGGTTGTGAACCCGCGCAGCCCCCTCCCCCGCCCGAGGTTTCTTTTCGCATGGCTGGCCAGGCGCGTTCTATGTCACTTGCACAGTTTGCGGTGCATAGCGGTTTGTATACGGAGGCTGAGATCGCTACGGATCTTTATACGAAGGTACGTTTAACACAAATTTTGTATTGTTATTATTATTATTTTAATATATAACATTTAAGATTTAATATTAATTTAACGTTTAATAAACAATCGTGTAAACAGGGGCTAGTAATGGTTGATAAACCCACGCTATTAGGGTTTTGGGCTCTGATCGCGGACATCACTCATTGGGACCACCAACAATCCAAGGGGAGGGTTACGCTGATTGAGGATCCGCTCTTCAGGTACGTTAGTTATTAAACAACTTTTTTTTTAAACAGATTTTTTTTAAACAAAATTTCTTTTTAAACAGAAATTTATTTTAAACAGAATTTTTTTTAATTATTTAGTCGAAGTCGAACCGTAACCGGCGTTTAAACCGGCAGCCGTTTGGGGCTGCGTTTGCAACCGTAAACCGGCGTTTAAACGGCTGCAAACACAGCCCCAAACGACAGCGATTTCGCAGCCGTTTGCGGCTGCGTTTGCAGCCGTTTAAACGCCTGTTTACGGCTGCAAACGCAGCCGCAAACGACAGCGAAATCGCAGCCGTTTAAACGCCCGTTAGGGACCTACGCGACTTACGGTTCGACATGGACTAAATAATAAAAAAATAATATAATTTAACGATGATCTTAGTTTTGACGCTCGTAAGGCGCGTACGGTCCTAACGAGCGTCGAAACTAAGTTCGTCGTTAAAATATATTTTTTTTTATTATTTAGTCGAAGTCGAACCGTAAGGCGCGTAGGTCTCTAACGAGCGTCGAAACTAAGTTCGTCGTTTTATATTTTAACGACGAACTTAGTTTCGACGCTCATTAGAGACCTACGCGCATTACGGTTCGACTTCGACTAAATAATAAAAAAATATAATTTAACGACGATCTTAGTTTTGACGCTCGTAAGGCGCGTACGGTCCTAACGAGCGTCAAAACTAAGTTCGTCGTTAAAATATATTTTTTTTTTTATTATTTAGTCGAAGTCGAACCGTAAGGCGCGTAGGTCTCTAACGAGCGTCGAAACTAAGTTCGTCGTTTTATATTTTAACGACGAACTTAGTTTCGACGCTCGTTAGGGACCATTTGTGTCAATTTTTGAAACATCAGGGACCTTTTTTGTAAAAATTAAAACTTCAGGGACCAAAGTGTGAATATATCAAAAAAGGGACCATTTGTGTCAATTTTTGAAACTCCAGGGATCATTTAAAAAATATTTCTTTTTAAACAGAAATTTTTTTTAAACAGAATTTTTTTTAATTATTTAGTCGAAGGCGAACCGTAACCGACATTTAAACGACGTTTAAACCGGCAGCCGTTTGGGGCTGCATTTGCAGCCGTAAACCGGCGTTTAAACGGCTGCAAACACAGCCCCAAACGGCAGCGATTTCGCAGCCGTTTGCGGCTGCGTTTGCAGCCGTTTAAACGCCCGTTTATGGCTGCAAACGCAGCCGCAAACTGCAGCAAAATCGCAGTCGTTTGCGGCTGCGTTTGCAGCCGTTTAAACGCCCGTTAGGGACCTACGCGACTTACGGTTCGACATGGACTAAATAATAAAAAATAATATAATTTAACGACGATCTTAGTTTTGACGCTCGTAAGGCGCGTACGGTCCTAACGAGCGTCGAAACTAAGTTCGTCGTTAAAATTTATATTTTTTTATTATTTAGTCGAAGTCGAACCGTAAGGCGCGTAGGTCTCTAACGAGCGTCGAAACTAAGTTCGTCGTTAACGACGATCTTAGTTTTGACGCTCGTAAGGCGCGTACGGTCCTAACGAGCGTCGAAACTAAGTTCGTCGTTAAAATATATATTTTTTTATTATTTAGTCGAAGTCGAACCGTAAGGCGCGTAGGTCTCTAACGAGCGTCGAAACTAAGTTCGTCGTTTTGTATTTTAACGACGAACTTAGTTTCGACGCTCGTTAGGGACCATTTGTGTCAATTTTTGAAACATCAGGGACCATTTTTGTAAAAATTGAAACTTCAGGGACCAAAGTGTAAATATATCAGAAAAGGGACCATTTGTGTCAATTTTTGAAACTCCAGGGACCATTTAAACAAAATTTCTTTTTAAACATAATTTTTTTTTAAACATAATTTTTTTTAATTATTTAGTCGAAGTCGAACCGTAACCAGCGTTTAAACGGCTGCAAACACAGCCCCAAACGGCAGCGATTTCGCAACCGTTTGCGGCTGCGTTTGCAGCCGTTTAAACGCCCGTTAGGGACCTACGCGACTTACGGTTCGACATGGACTAAATAATAAAAAAAATAATATAATTTAACGACGATCTTAGTTTTGACGCTCGTAGGGCGCGTACGGTCCTAACAAGCGTCGAAACTAAGTTCGTCGTTAAAATATATCTTTTTTTATTATTTAGTCGAAGTCGAACCGTAAGGCGCGTAGGTCCCTAACGAGCGTCGAAATAAGTTCGTCGTTAAAATATAAAACGACGAACTTAGTTTCGACGCTCGTTAGGGACCTACGCGCCTTACGGTTCGACTTCGACTAAACAATAAAAAAAATATAATTTAACGACGATCTTAGTTTTGACCCTCGTAAGGCGCGTAGGTCCGTTACGTGCGTCAAAATCCGTAACGAGTCAAAAATATATTGTTTTTTTATCCTCATTTAATCGATGTCATCTGATTATTATTTACTGACTGGTTTCCATTTATGCAGGTATTTGCACAAAATGATTTCCACTTCGATCACTGCTTGAAACAAAAGCCGGGAGTGGTGTACGAGTGGTGACTTGTTCTTTTTATATTGCCTTTTATACAAGAGGCCGTGCGCTCTCGCCCACGGGTTGGCGCAGTACTTCGCCTCCGCGCATCATCGACAGGAGCGCGGAATGCTATTCGGCGGCGCCTACGTGACCAAGATAGCCCATTCGTTGGGCTATCACCCGGAGAACGACCGCGGCCGTGTAGGCCCGGCGACACAGCCAAAGCGGATGGGGATGAACACAGTAAACGGGATGCAAATTACCAAAGACTTTCCATGCGGGAAGCGGTTAAAGAAACTGGACGGCACGCAATACGAGCTTACACAACTGCCAGAACAGTTCCCTCTGTTTTATCCTCCGCACGATCCGGAGCCACCGGAGCCGCATGAGCCGGCCACCGTTCTTCCGCAGCCACCACAGCCGCGTGGACCACCCGGGGCGCCTCAGTTCCCACGCCATGTTTGGCCCGGTCCTGACCCGTCACATCAGCGGCTGCTTCGGTACGTTGAAAGGAACAACTATCTGTTGGAGTGGGTGGCTGCGGCGTAGCAGCAGCAGCGACAACATGACGGGTTACCTCCACTACCCTTCATTGCGGATGCGGAATGGGATCAGCATCAGCAGCAGCATCAGGAGCAGCAGCAGCAGTAGTATTTTATCATTTTGTTATGTATGCACAAACTTCTCTTGTATATATCAAACTTTCGGTGTAAACGGTTTAACATATTTTGAAATGTTATATACTATGGTGTACATATAAAATTCTGGCAGGTTATTTAACATGTTCTGTTGTATAGATAAAATTCTGGAAGTTTTAAAATTCAGGAAGGCTATATACGCTGCGTATTGACCAATACGTAGCGTATATAAACCTGGCAAACTTTTGATACTTCAAACCTACCAAAATTACCCCAATTTTTCATATGTTTTATATACGCTGCGTATTGACCAATACGCAGCGTATTGGTTAACTAGTGTATATAAGGAATTAGGTTTCATAAACTAACAGCTCCTAGTTGGAGGATAAACTGGTTAAGGCGTTGCGGTTCTAAACGAGAGGTCATGAGTTCGAGTCTTGCAAGGGCCGGTTCTTTAAAGAAGACCCCCTTTTTACCCATTTTTGATATATTTACACTTTGGTCCCTGAAGTTTCAGTTTTTACAAAAATAGTCCCTGACAGGGACCATTTGTGTCAATTTATGAAACCTCAGGGACCATATTTGTAAAAATTGAAACATCAGGGACAAAGTGTAAATATATAAAAAAAAGGGACCATTTGTGTCAATTTTTGAAACTCCAGGGACCATTTGTGTAAAACCCAATACGCAACATAGACACACCTTGTTTTCTGTGCAATGATTGGTTATCAGGCACTGAGATCTATGGGCTATCTACGCTGCGTATTGGTCAATACGCAGCGTATTGGGTTAACCCTATACGCTGCGTATTGACCAATACGCAGCGTAGATAAACCCTAATATACGCAGCGTAGATAAACCCTAATTTTGCTAGGGTTTGGTGTGCCAATAGGCAACAAAATACAAACCACAAGGACCCAGATGTAAAAAGTTTGAGATTTGGACTAAAATGACAAAAGTGCTCAAACCACAGGGACCAAAATGGCAGTTTACTCGATTTTTAAAGATTTGTAAAAATATAACGTGGGAGCTGACTAGCCAAGCTAAAAACACCTAAGTACACCCTTAGGCTATGGGGTGTGGATGGAGCCCCATGGGGCTTTATAGGTGCCACATAGGATCCACGTAGGCGACACGTCGGCTGAAGCTTGATGGCGCCCCCCCTTTAACATGGAGGGTGTGATGATGGAGCCCCTAGGGGCGCTATAGAGAAAAATTAAAAAAAAAAAAAAAAACTCTGATTGGTGCAAACACATGTGAGCCCCACCTGATCCTCGTTGCCGCTCGTTACCGCGATGGCGGCCAGTCAATGGCGCCCCGGCTATGGCGCCGGGAGTGTGGATGATGGAGCCCGGGGCGCTATAGACGTCTAGGTGGCGGAAGGGTGGCGCCCCACACCCTCTAGCCTTAGCATTCGAGACAAGCTAATCATCTCTATGCATCCCAATCCATCGGAGGCTTACTTGCCTGATCATCTCTCCATTTTGTCGTATCACACTCTTCTCTGCTAACACGTCTTTCCTTCCTTTCTCTCCAATTAATTAATACTCAACAAACCAACACCCTACTCTCATCTCACCATTGCCGTTTCTCCCCCAAATTATCTCCTCTCCAATAACCAACCTTACAGGTAATCAACACTCTCGCAACACACTCATACAATCTTCAACTTCAATCAACAATTTACTTCTTTCATTTTCTTCATTTCCTGATTTGTTTTGTGCAGATATGAGTTTCGCTAAAGAGTACGAGTTCTTGACGGAAATCGGCATCCAGCCTCGAAACTCCGGATGTTTTGTAAACGGCGTCTGGAAAGGAAGTGGTTCCGTTGCATCCTCTGTTAATCCTGCTAACAACAAGGTAGTCCAGTTTCTATTCTATATCAAGGTTTAGGTTACTTTTTTTTCTTCAATTTATTCCAACTTTTTGATGATCCGATTGAATTTAATAACTAAAATTAGGATTCTTAATTGCTGGTGAGATTTTTAACAGATTTTTATATGCTAATTTGTTTGGAACATTATAAGGAACTAAGTTTGCATCACTAGGTCTAATATAGAGCTTATTTTCCATTTAAACTGAAAAGAGTACAGTGATCTGCAAATATCTAGGGTTTGCTAATTTTACACTAGAGTAGATTCTTATTTTGGTAACATTTTTTTTTTTTTTTTTTGCAATATGAACTGTAGTTGTAGATCACTTGATTGCCTCAGTCAGCTTCGGTTTATTTGAATTGTAACCGGAAATGCACTACCAAGATTCTTATTTCTTAGTGTTGTATTGGTGTTATATTGGTTATATCAGTTCAAGGTTTGTGTTTGATTGACAAGTTTGGAGAAGTAATGTTTGCTATCTTGTTAATCCAGCCCATTGCTGAAGTGGTAGAAGCTTCGCCTCAAGATTATGAGGAGGGCATGAAGGCTTGTTTTGAAGCCTCGAAGATTTGGATGCAAGTAAGTGAAAGTTCTCATGAGTACAGTTTCTTGTTGATGTCTTTCTTTGACATTGCCTAATATTATAAGTTGTGATTCTAACGTTGACAAAATTTAGTTTACTGTTATTGTTTTAGAATGGGTATGATAAGAATGATTCATAATCTCTTTATGGAAGTTGTGTAATTGTTATTTTATTTGTTTTTTTCTCAGCTTCCTGCACCAAAGCGAGGTGAGATTGTTAGACAGATTGGTGATGCATTGAGAGCCAAGCTTGAGTACCTTGGTCGGCTTTTATCGCTTGAGATGGGAAAGATTCTTCCAGAAGGAATAGGAGAAGTTCAAGTATGTATTTTAGCATTGTTTTAACGTGCATTAGCTTTAGATTATCTATATGTGTTCATCTTACAGTCTTATTGATTCAACATCAACCAGTTTTGGAGGCCAATAAGTCATCTCATCTTATTAAATGACTAAATGAGTGGTGTACATCAGTTCTTTGCATCTATGAAATTGTTCCAAGGATAATTTTTAAACGCATATGAAGCAATCTGTATGTATATATATATGCAAAACTAACAGTTTATTATGAACTTGGTTTTAAAAAGGGTGTGGCACTCCAATGCGTTTTGATCCGAAAAGCCGATGTGTGATGCACACGCATCACGTATGCGGGGCTTAGTTATTAAATAGATACTAAAAAGTTATTTATAGATAGTAATTTTTAGTTTAAATTGTCAACTTATAAACACTAAAACATAAGACATTCTCATCATCTCGTTCGATGGTATAGTTTGTCCAAATACTCAATGGTCAGATTTGTTCAATCAGATTTGGAAAACTCAGACCCATTGCAATCGGTGGTCTTATTTGTTGAAATATCGGTCAACTGCATAATGTGTCGCATCAGACCACATCACACATCAGTCGCATCATGAAATCGCAGTTGATGCGATATCATCAGCGCGTCGTGCATTATGCGCTCCCGATGCGCACATTTTAAAACCAAGAATGTATGAATGATAAAATTTTGGCATGCAAACAATAGGATGCAACAGGGTGTGTTCCCCTTCTAGGAACCTGCCTATGTGAGATATTTCCATGAACCAATGCATGAGCCTCATAATTTCTCTATGACTTCTTATTTTTCCTGTATATATACACTTTGTATAGCTTCTTTGGGTCACTTTGTGATCTGTTCTCAAATGTCGACTTACAAAAGCTAATTATGAAGCGTTTGTTATTTTTTTTTAAATGGCAGGAAGTTATTGATATGTGCGACTTTGCTGTGGGGTTAAGCCGGCAATTAAATGGATCAGTCATACCATCTGAACGTGAGACTTTTTCTAGTTCCTTTATTCCTTGCAAATTTTCAGAAACAAAAAAAAAATTATCCTTCATTTTTATTCGATGGTAAAGGTGGCAATTTCCTAAAAGCGGGTCGTTTCAATATCTTATTCCAATGGGTCAAATTTAAATACTTAGTTAGATATGGAGCTAGTTGAATCGGTCAAATGGAATGAAAATTAGACAAAGCGTATTTTAATGCAACCTCTTAAATCGATTTGTTAAGATTTTTAGTTCAATTCTTATATAGTAAATTTTCCTGTTTGATAATTCTGGTTGGTTTTGACAGGTCCAAATCATATGATGCTCGAGGTACGTCTAAATCATTTTAATGTAACAGATGCTTATGCATTAATTAAACTTGTATATTGTCAACCATATGCAGATGTGGAATCCTCTTGGAGTAGTTGGTGTCATTACAGCCTTCAATTTTCCTTGTGCTGTTCTTGGTGAGCATTATAGCACTTACTAATATCGATGACTAAATTACAGCTAAATATAAGTTTATAACAAGACATTTTGATTTAACCTTCTTACTTGTTGACATAAGTAAATAACAAAATATACAGTTTTGACATAACTGAATTTTCCCTTTTATCTTATCATTTATTCAATTGGTGTTGTGTAGGATGGAATGCATGCATTGCTTTAGTCTGCGGAAATTGTGTTGTTTGGCAAGTCTTTACCATAAACTTTCTTTTAGAAACAAATTGATGCAAAATAATAATTATGACAAAAAAATGACATTATTATCATCTAATTGTATCTTCTATGTCCTTAAAAAGAACATTTTTGATTGCAGGAAAGGTGCTCCAACTACACCTTTAATAACAATTGCAATGACCAAATTAGTTGGAGAAGTGCTAGAAAAGAACAATTTACCAGCTGCTATTTTCACCTCGTTTTGTGGGGGTGCGGAAATCGGTCAAGCGATAGCAAAAGATACGCGCATACCATTGGTTTCCTTCACCGGGAGTTCAAAGGTACCTTATTCACCTATTCTTTATATAATACTTTTGTTAAAAAAAGTCCAGAATCATGTGTTTTATGTAATGTATAAATAACAATTCTTATGTGTTTTGAATGTCTATCAGAACATACTAGTAATATGACCCCCGCAGGTGATGCGCCACACGCCCATTGCAAACATCGAATGGATTAGTCCAAGCGTTATGTGTTGCATTAACCATATGAAAACGTGTGTTTCAACAACGTATTCGATTAACTCAATGCAACATATATAAGCATTGCGGTTGGATCAAAACGTAAAGTAAATCGAATTTATGCCGTACAATCATAACGTATTATATGTGACCCGACTCATACATAGGAAAAGGACAAAAAAAGAATAAAACGTGTATAAAGGAAAAACTGACATGTGTAATAAAAAAAGGTTTATTGAATTAAATCTTTTGAAAAATAAAAAAAGAACCACAAAATGACAAACGAAAACACATTGGGTAAACATGAGTGTTTTGCAAAGTGAAAGAACCAAAGTCGGGAGGTGTAATACATAATATAATATTAATTTCACCCGTTGCGGCAGGGTTGAAACATAGAGTAACTTTAATTTACACCGTTGAATGAAAATGTAGTATATTTGACCCCACTCGGTTTGGAGCAAAATTTACGTCAAGATGTAGACTGACCAGAAACGTATATAAAATAAGTACGCAAACGTATTATATTTAACCTGAATTGTTTCCCAAAAAAAAAAAAGTTTACGTCGAAATGTAGAACAACTTGAATTATACCCACACATACATAAAAATACGGACATAAAAAATAGTATTTTTAAAGTAAAGGAATAAACTCGAAACTTTAGAAACTCAAGGGGGTCAAAATGATATTTTACAAAGTTTTTAGACACAGTGACAAATTAGTTTTTGAAAAAAAAATCAGCGAACAAGAGTTATTGAAGAAAAATTAAGTTAGTAAGTACAAGGGTAAAGTTGGAACATTAGAAACTGAAGGGGTTAGTTTGTAAAACTTGTAAAATGGAGCAGGGGCTAAAAGTGCTAATTTGCAAAATGGAGGGGGGTAGCAATGCCCGTGGGGTCCCACCGACTTTACTATTTAAGAGTATATATGTGTGATTGTGTGAAAGTTGGTGTTTTTTCTCAAAATTACTATTGTTTAACACATGGCACGTGCAGGTAGGTCTCTCGGTTCAACAGACAGTGAGTCAACGGTTTGGTAAATGCCTGCTTGAGTTAAGTGGTAACAATGCTCTCATAGTCATGGATGATGCCGACATTAAACTCGCTGTTCGTTCTGTCTTGTTTGCTGCTGTTGGTACAGCTGGCCAACGCTGCACAACATGTCGTAGACTGGTAAGCTTTATTATCAACATAATTTTTTTTAAATTAATGGTGTTTTTAATCCTAATTATGTGTTTTTTTTTTTAAATTTCAGCTTGTTCATGAAAAAGTTTACGACTCTGTTGTTGATCAACTACTGGAAGCATATAAACAAGTCAAAATCGGGGACCCGTTAGAGAAAGGTACATTGCTTGGACCTTTGCACACTCAAGCATCAAGGGAGAACTTTGAGAATGGAATAAAAGTTATTAAATCGCAGGTATGATTATTTAAGTTTGCTCAAAAGATAATTTGCATAATGAAATCAGATTTCGTGTTTCGCTTTCACTTGGTTCTGTGTGGTAAGAGAGGAACAATTCCAATCAATATATGTGAAAAAGGGTCATATCGGGGTATTTTTATACTAGCAGGTAAAGTTAAATCTTTAATTTGGCAACGGGTTGAACCCGTTAGAAGTCACCCATGGCTTTATGTAAAGATCTGGATCATTTTTTATGGTAATAGTCTGTGTAATCATATTTAATGGACTAAATTACACTACAAAAAAATCCAATATTTTACACTAGATTTTTTTTTTTTTTTTGGGTAATAGTCTGTGTTATTCTTGATAGTTTGCTTCGTTAATTGGCATTTTGCAGGGAGGGAAAATCCTCACAGGTGGTTCAGTTATAGAATCTGAAGGAAACTTTGTACAGCCTACAATAGTTGAAATTTCACCGAGTGCTGATGTTGTGAAAGAAGAACTCTTTGGTCCTGTCCTATATGTCTTGAAATTCAAGGTGAGTTTTGACTTTTGAAGCAAATTCTTGTACAGTATTCATGAATATACTTACACCGTCATTTGTATGTATATCTATAGATGCATTTAATATAAAAAGTTCTTCATGTCTTGTTGTACAGACTTTTGAAGAAGCTGTTGAAATAAACAACTCGGTGCCTCAAGGATTGTCTAGTTCTGTATTCACACGATCGCCTGAGGTTATCTTTAAATGGATCGGGTGAGTGACATTTGATACGCAGCAACTAAATTTTTGTATCTAAACATATGTTTTTTTAAATGGCAGGCCAAAAGGAAGTGATTGTGGTATTGTTAATGTAAATATACCAACTAATGGTGCTGAAATCGGTGGTGCTTTTGGTGGTGAAAAGGGTACCGGGGGTGGTCGTGAAGCAGGAAGCGACTCTTGGAAACAGTATATGAGACGGTCAACTTGGTATATTTCACTATATCCTTGATTCCTTATTTCTTATGTGACAAAATGAGTATACAAATCTTTATTTATCTTACAAATAGTAAGTTGGTCACAAAAATAATGAGAATATTATTTCAACAAAAATCTAAGTTTTTGAACAGGTATGCATATTTTGAGCTAACATGTTTTTATTTTAAAATCTTTAATTTTGGTTTACATGTTATATATAAAATATAACATGAATTAATAAATTGATCGATTTGACACCTGTGATTGCATACATATATCATTAAATTATATTTGCATGTTTATTATCAGTACAATAAACTACGGGAGCGAACTACCACTTGCACAAGGGATCAACTTCGGCTAGCGGATTAGTGTCTTCTTCGGTACAAGTTGTGTCAAGCATCGCATCGGTGGTGGCTTGGTATTTACATTTAACTGCTTGTTACCTGCAATACTTTGAAATGATTAAATAAAAGCACTTCACTTTCACTCGTTTGGAGCATATAGTGATGTCTAATTACATAATAATTTCATCCATACATGTGTTTCATATATGGTGCGACTATGATAACATCATATACATACTTTTAAACCCAACAAAACATTCAGCTTCATGGGAAATGAGAATGAGCGTGAGTACACAACAAGACCTTGTTATTTTTGAACTTTTATTTAATCCTATAATATTTAGTGTTATAATATATGTGGTATATGGGTTATAGCAAATTAAAATTACATTCAATCTATCAACATATTGTTATGATGTGTACATAGAGCGAAAAAAAAATATTGTAATTGATGTTAATTCACATACAACATCAACAAACAGCTATACCTAGTAAATCCCATAAATAGGCAAGCTACTTGTAGATATTGATGTTAATTCACATGTGAATGTTATATTAGAAAATAAAATTTCAATTAATGATTGTTAAGATGTAAGTTTAAATGTGAATTAATACTAGTTTACAAATACAATTACATTATTCCATATATAAATTTGCAACTTTTTTGTGCATCATTACTTGTACCCCATGCTTGGGGGCTTTTTCAAAAAAAAAAAAATCATTTTTCACTTTCAACCCTAAAGTTTTATCTTTTAAATTTTAACCCATTACTTGATTTTCCACTTTCAATCTTAAAGTTTTATCTTTTACATTTTAACCCATTTGAAATTTTTACTTTTAACTCAAACTTTTTCATCTTTTGTAATTTAACACAACACTTTATTATTTACAACTTTGGTCCCCCATACTTTTTATCTTTTCGCAAGTTTTTCGTTTTACATTTCGTTCTAAATTTTGCGAGTTAGCATGTCGTAGCGTGCATGTGAGGTTCAACGTTTTTGCTCTATTTTCCCATATTTGACAAACCCGTCGCAACGTGTCTATTTTTTCCCTTTTCAAAACTTCGCCGCAATGGGTGGGTCCTAGATCCACTAAGGTATTATTTTCTACGTTTTACGTCTCTGGTTAATTTCTTCGCATTAACACACTGTAACGGGTGTGTGTGGTTCAACGATTTTAGTCTCATTTTCGTTCAGTGTAATTTTTATCATTTTATCTATTTTATTTTTACGATGTTGAGAGTCGATGTCATTGTGGCATTGGTGCTACTTGGCACAGTTTTACGAACGTTTTTAACCTATTAAATTTTTTACTAATATTTTGTTTCGGTTTACCCCTATACTTCCTTTACTTAAAAACTATTTTTTACGTGCATATTTTATGTACGGGTATGTATAAATATGATTTCTTCTACATTCCTACGTAAACCTTTTTTATAGACGATCCATGTCAAATATAATACGTTTTCGTTTAAAGAAACCATTTTACGTGCATATTTTTATGTACGTTTTCGTTTAAAGAAACCATTTTTACGTGCATATTTTTATGTACGTTTTCGTATAATTTCAAGTTATTTCGATATGAATTTCATTTACTTTACGTTTGATCCAATGACAATGCTTATACAGGTTACACTGAGTTCAACTGGATACGTCGAAATGTGTGTTTTCATATGGTTAATGCATCATATAACGTTTGGACTAATCCATTCAATGTTTACGATGTACCCACGCCGCAACGCGGGCGGGTCTTTAACCCTAGTTGATATTATTAGCTAAGTTCACATGTGAATTTTAACCAAGTTGCAATCATAGGTGAATATAAAATCTTTGCTCAATTTTCAAAGTGAATTGACATATGCGAAGTTATACATCACTACTTTGAAACAAGCAAAAATTATATTGTAATTTATAGTTTAGTTTAATTTCTAACCAGTGGGATTTCCCACGGGATGTGACGGGATTTGTTGGTATTGGTTCGGTTTGTTAAGGTATTAGCACGATACCGACATTCGGTATAACAACTGAAAGAGAAAAAAAAAACAAAACAAAGTCGTGATATACCTGAAAATGATCGACACGTGTTTTACATTGATCGAAAACCACAATAACGAATAAAGTCTTAGCATGCTCAAAAGGATATCAACACGTGTTTTAAATCAATTGAAAACCATAAAACACCAGATTTAGTTCTGATAATACTAGTACGATGTCAGTACCAGTTAGGTTCATCACGAAACCGACACCGTACTAACACTTGCCATAGCTTACAGTACCAAAAAAATAGTGGACTTTAATTAAAACTTTGGTTTCAACAAAGTTTATAATGGAACGTCAAAAAAAGTTAACCACACCTATGTATTTAGACTTCTTTTAATTGGTTATGGTACGAAGTTATTAGAGAAAAACTAATTAAAAGAAAATTATATGGGTTGAAGGCATAGTTTGTAGTATAAGGTGTAAAACTGAAACATAAAATAAAAGTATTAAAAAACCACCGTTCACAAACTATGTAGTGCTTTGCGGCGGGATTTCGGTCGGTATAAGTTTAATTCGGTACAGTACCGACATTCGCTATAGCTTACAATAGCTAAAAAAATACTCTGTTGCGAATATAACTTTGTTTTCAGCGAATTATGTACTGCCACATCGAAAAAACAAAAAAACTGAACACCGATGCCAATATTGTTTAGACGGTATCGGTTTCCTACTTCATGGGAAAGTAAAAACTAACTATAATTGACCCATCTGAGTAACACGTTTATCACATCGTAGATAAATTAAGCGCATCGTAAAACATTCAGAATTTATACAAAACATTATCTATATATACTAATTTATAACATTTGAATAAATAGTGTTTTTTGTCTTTTCTCTTAGCACGGTATTTGGTGGTCGTATTTGGTCTCTCACGTTTTCTTATACCCTTGACTTTCTAATACGTGTCGGTGTAACTTCAACTTTGTCTACGTCTTACGTCTCATGAATCACTTGGTGTTAGAAATTAGTGTTTTTATTTACGTTTTCCCGGTTTTGGTCGTCATTCGGTTGGTACTTAGCATTGTTTTACGCCTTTTACAACGTTGGTGGCACAATCTTACTCCCCTCACTGCAACGCGGAGGCCTACGACTAGTTATTTATAGGGGAATTGGCTTGTAATAATCCCATCTAGACTTTATTGGTCATTAATAATCCCACCTCAGAATATTCCCCCCACCAGTTACACCTTTCACCAATTTTTCCTACAATGGTCCTCCGTTAAAAAAACTTAACGGAGTTAAGCTTTTTTCCAAATTACAAACAGATTTTTAGGGCTTTTGATCAGAACGATGATGTCCATTGATGTAAAACTTACTTCGAAATGGTGCTCCAAGTGACTTGATTTTGGTTAATTGGAAATTTAAACACCCAAATTGAAGCGCCGTTTTCATCGTTTTGAGCACCGTTTCGAGGCAAGTTTTACATCAATGGACTCGTATCGTCGTTCTAATCAAAAGCCCTAAAAATCTGTTTGTAATTTGGAAAAAAGTTTAACTCTGTTAAGTTTTTTTAACGGGGGACCATTGTAGGAAAAATAGGTGAAAGGTGGGACTGGTGGGGGGAATATTCTGAGGTGGGATTACTAATGGCCAATAAAGTCTAGGTGAGATTATTACAGGTCAATTTCCCTTATATTACTAAAATAAAGAAAAAATAAACGTTACGTTATATAAAAAAGTTAAATCAAGACAACTTTAATAACATGCACATTTGTGTTTTAGTTACTTATACGTTACCATTTAACAACGTAAAATATATACCAATGAAAAGTTATATTACTTTTGAAGTGTAAAATTTTTAATATGTAGTTATACAATATTATTTAAACAGAATGCACATCTTTTATAAACCATATAACATGTAAATAAATAATTACTTAAGGAATAATATTAAAAACAAAATAATGAATTTTTGTAAATAAACTTAAGGATAATAACTTTAAGAGAAATTGAGAAGGTTGCTAAAGCTGGGTGGTATAGGGTAGCAATACCTTAAGATTCACAACAATTTTAGAAAATTTTAGAACACTGAAAATCATCATAATACAGAATGTACACTTTTTATAAACCATATAGCATAAAAATTTTATTTACTTTAGGAATAGTATTAAAAACAAAAGGTAATGATTTTTTTTTTTGTGAATAAACTTAAAGATAATAGGTTTAAGAGAAATTGAGACGTTGCTAAAGTTGAGTGGTATGGAGTAGCAATGCCTTAAGATTCGCGATAGTTTTGGAACACTGTTAGGACTACATTCCATCAACATGTGAGTGAAAATCATTGTAATTAATATTAATCAAATATTAGGAAGGTTTAGGCTTATACGAGCAAAGTGTGCAAGATTTGAGAGGTTCTTTAACAATGCGTTGAACGATGATAAGGGTTTACCTAAGGATGAGGCGATTTCCGCAGCCTATAGCAAGTACCAAAACATCCACAACACTTAGTTTGCTAACGTCGCGGCTTGGAGAATTTTGAGAACCCGGCTTTAGGAATTTTGAGAACCATGCGTCGTCGTTTTTATTTTAATTTTGTACCTTTATTTTTAATATTTTAAATTTCAATTGTGTATGTTTTAATCATTTTTTTTTATATTTAAGTATGCTTTTTTCTAATTTAAATGTTATATTATCATTAGTTTTTTTAAACTTGGTTTTTTATTTTCTTTTAATTTGTTTGATGGTAGTTTATTTTTTAAGGTATACAAATTTGTTTAAATGGTATTTTATTTTTAAGGTATACAAATTTGTTTAAATGGTATTTTATATTTAAGTTATACAAAAAACGAATCCGGTCCAATTAAGAACTATCACGAGTTGTGAGAACCATGAGAACTCCTACTTGTCGCGTGAGTTGGGCTATCACTTTTCGCACAAACGTAGATAAAAATGTTATAAACACATCTGTAAAAAAAAGAACAAAAAAATTGACGAGTCGATAGTTACGCCTAATGTAAATTTTGTTTACGCCTTATGTAAATTTCTTTTACAACAATGTAAATTTTTGCATGCGACATTTTACTATTTTTTTTTGTTGTCGGAACAGGTGATTTTTTTTAAGATTTTAGAGATTTTGTTTTTTGAAAAAAAAAAAATCTTTTAGAAGGCCTAGTTCTCATATTTCTCACAACTCAAGGTGGTTCTCATTTTACCATTTCCATACAAAAAAAAAATGATTCAGTAATGATTAATTTCATTGCTTAGGTGTTATTGGTAAGAGCTAATGGAGCTTCATGTTTATGTGGCGCAAACGTGTCGCTAATGTGACACAATGAAGCCTTTAGGGGATCCGTTCCATAGCACATAGCCTAATCGTCACACGTATCAGTTAAGTTGACAAAACATGATGTTGACTCCCGACTCACCGGTGAAAAAAACCTTGAAAAAAAAGAACTCCTCCCCACTTCCCTACTATTCGGTGTTGACTCCCGACTCACCGGTGAAGAAAACCTTCTCCAAAACCGAGGAGGTAGTGTTCCCACCCAAGGCCGGACTTTCCCATGCATTCTCTGCGCTCCATACCGTATGACCTTAGATACCTTATGATTGAAAAAAATATTTGTGGCAAAGTATGAAAGAACCAAAAAATATGGTGGCCAAATTCACAAACTCAAATAGTCAACTAGTCTACTTATATATAAATTGTTTGTGTATATTGTGTTTAGTGGGTTTTTTAATTTTGCATAATAGTGTTGTATTATATAATGCTTAGACATGCATTCATGGTTGTATATCATGTTTTGTGATTTTTTTTTTAAACTTTTCTAATTCTTTTTTTACTTTTAACCCTCTATAATTTTTTATTTTTTACAATTTAATCTCAACACTTTTCTACTTTCAAATCTGATCCCCTATACTTCTCATCATTTACAACTTTTTCATTTTACGTTTCGGTCTAATTTTTGTGAGTTGACACGCTGCAACGTGCGTGTGTGATTCAATGTTTTTACATTTGTTTTTCCCGTTTTACGCATTAACATGGCACAAAGGGCGGATGTGGTTCAGCGTTTTTACATCTACTTTTCGTTCGGTTAGTTTTTTCATTTTTTATCTATTTTGTTTTACGATCTTTTCCGGTGTTGATGTTCACTGATGGTGCTACCTAGCACGGTTTTACACCGCCGCAACATAAGGGGCTTAATACTAGTTGATGTTAATTCACATGTGATTGTTATATTAGAAAATACAATTTGAATTAAAAAATTTAATGTGAAATTCTTATGTTACAATTAAATTTGATTTAGAAAAACTTATGTGAATTTTAATTAAGTTCAATCATACATGAATATAAAAACTTAGCTAAATTTTCAAAGTGAATTGACGTATGATGTTACACATTACTACTGTTAACGAACAAATAAAATAGATTACGATATACATCAAACGCTATTGTTATGAGGGTGAAGGGAGTGGCACGGCAAACCACTCGGCAAAGGAGAAAGCCGAGCGGTAACACCGCCGCCACCCCTTATAAACCGCTCGGCAAACTTCAAGTGCGGTTGGGTATCACCGATCGACAAAGGAGAACGACAAAGGAGGAAGAGGACAAACATACATTGGGGTGTGTGTGTGTAACGGCATTATTGCCGTTTATTAATAAAAAAAAAATTAGACTTTTTATTTATAAATCAACATTTTTACAACCCATCTTCTCCAAACTTTCAACCACATTCTCTGCAATCTTTTCCAAACTTTCACCCAAGTTTCGATGGGGTGGTTCGGAGTACCACTCGCTGGCATGACGGGGTCCGTATCCTCGTCCATGTCATCAGCGTTGTCGCCAGAGAAATGGTCTTCTGGTCCTAGTGGGTTAAAACCCACGGGTTCTGGCACGTAGCCTATCGGGTTGAACTGGCCTCGGAAGATAGGTGTGGGGTCTCCAAAAGTATTATGAGACAACGATCTTTGCAGCGGTATGTATGAGGGCTGCGGATTGTTTGATTCGTAGGGGTTAAGAACGGGCAGTGTCGAACTATGCGAAACTGATCGCCTGGCCGGCTCGTACTGGTTTCTTCGGTTCTCCCGAGGGTCGTCACTCTCGGTGTTTGATGGAGCTCGTCTTCGTGAAGATCCAGCTTCATGATCGTTGGGGGCGGCAACTGGCCCCTTTCCACGTCCTCGTGTTCGGAAGAATCTAGGAGGCATCTTTGTTATTCCTGTCAATAAAGCATGAGATAACAATAACAACAATATAAAATTTTAAAGGACAAAACAAATACCGAAAAGGTGGAATTTGTCCTAGGTTATAAGTCTAGACTCGAAGGTTTAGATATGTGCAATTGTGTAACTGAGATTAAACACAAAAGGCTAGTGTTTAATTCACTCAGTGTTGGCTCTGATACCAACCTGTCACACCCCGATTTCCACGTGTCACCGGTGGGCCCGGTGGGGGAGTATCGTGACGTGGTTGGCAACGTAATAGTCAAACAACACAATATAATAATGCACAGCGGAAGCAAATTTAGAATAAGATACAACCGAATTTATTTATTGTAAACAAAGTCACAATTATCCGGTGTTTATCCACAGTAGGATCGAATTAAAAACATTGTTTATGGTTCAACAGACTTTGGCATCTAAAGCTTGCGAGACTTCTAGTGATGCTTAGGAGACTTCCAGCCTATTTCGCCTAGTACCTGCATTTAATCTTTTTGGGAAAATACGTCAGTTTACACTGGTAAATACATTCAACTGACTCATTTTATAAAATGATTGAAAATTGGTTTGGATGCACGTGGCATAAATCATTTTGTTTAACTTGGGAGAATTGTTTTGATATTATAACAATCTTGTGAACGAATTACATGTTACTTATGCGTTCAGTAGCCCGGAACGTATTCCGGGTTAAAGATCAATAGACACACCACTTTAAGTGAGTTATACACGGGAGTACGCCTACACCCCGTGCTCAGGTCGTGGCCATCTCGTAAGATGATGCCTAGGATATCCGGGACATGGTCATTAACCCCCCAAAGGCTTTAAAGTAAACAAATCTGTTTAAAACGAGCCGATCAAATTATTCAATTAACCACCTAAGCGATGGAAGATTTGATGCCCGATCAAGCGGTACGCTATGTACCGTAACCCAAGCCCGTATAGGGAAAATAAGTTAAAAGTATTTACCTTTGCAAGTATAAATCCTTAATCGAATAAATTGCAGATAGCTTTTACTGGTTCTCCTAATCTGGAACGAAGGTTTAATATAACCTATTAGAATACTAACGGGTCTTTAATTAAGCTTAAGCTTAGACCGGTCAGTTTTAACGATACGGTTCGTACGCACGATTAAGCGAAGACCGGATAGAATGTGATTTTGACCCGACAAGTTTGAGGACTTGTTTAATATGGGTTTACTATTCACATTCTGGATTTTGAGATAAAAATGATATCGTTTGACCCGTTTCGGCTAGTTTATGCAAACTAGTTACATAAACCGTACCGAACGCGTATAATGCATAACGGGTAACCGAAAGGGTCGCGAACAGGTTTCCTAAGTTAATACGCTTTAAATATGTTGTGATATCATTATGATATCTTCCATAATGCCCATAACGAGTTTATTCCCTAATTATGCCCCGTAGGGGTATTTTGGTCATTTTAATGACCATAAAAGGGATTTATAATACTTCTGAGATACGGGTCTGATTAAATCAGAAAAACATCATAATTTAACAGGTTATGTCTAGTGGTATTAAGTCTTACGTGGCAAAATGGTTTTAATACTAAACTACGCGTTTAATACGCGTATAAAGCCGTTTTAGGCGACGTACGGGTTAAAATACCAATCTGAGTTTTCTGATCAGCAAAACAGGCTCGAAATACTATATTTATTATTTTAGATCAGTGGCAATTGGATTGGTATCAATCGGATTCGTAAAACTCATTTTATGGCCTAAAAGGGCATATTCGGTATTAACCGAATCAATGCGATAAGCCTAGCTTAAGACCAGCTTAAAAATAATTAAAAATCTTCAAAAATCCCAAAATATTATTTAATATCAGTGGGTAAAAGTTTTGGTACCGAAAATCGGGTTTAGATAGGCTATGCGCTAATCGCGCCGTTTAATTAATAAAAAGCTTAATATTTACGCTAATGCGCATATCTCCTAATCTAGACTTCCGATTGACGTGAAAATTTACGTACATGTTTAATAATTAGTAATTAAGATTATTGTACTTCCACATTTTCAAAATTCTCGTCGTAAGGTCATAAGGGCATTACGGTCCAATTTAAGCGATTAACGGAAACGTGTGCATGCATCGGATAATCAACGAAACAAGTACAGAGACTTATACTAACATGCAACCCTACTCTAATGAAGCACTAAGGCATTTCCGAATCAAACTAAAACGGGTCAGAACCGAAGTCAAGCAAAAGTCAAGGTTTTGCGCCTTTCGGTTCCGAACCGGGTTTAAACAGAAATTTGTCGAGTCGGGCAAGCGTAGACAAGTTTTTACACTCATTACCAAGTTATATTAGGTTTAAAACAGATTACACGCCTCGCGGATTGCTAATCGTGCATTAAATCGCATTTTGTAATTCTGTTGACTTTTTCGGTCAACGTTTGACCCGACAAACGACCTAGTTAGGTCTGGATTCGGTACGTGACCTTATAAGGGCTTATTACCCATATAATTACCTATCTAACGGTACTTTCAATTTGACATACGACTGAACTATCGTTACTAAATCAAGAAGTCAACCGTAAACTATGATATATTGACTTTTATGCTAATTATAAAGCTAGAACTAAAATAGAAGGGTTAGGCAACTTACTAGATGATTAATGAACGATTAGAAAGGCTCTTGATCAGTTTGCAAGCTCCCCAAATAATCAGAATGCTTGAATATGATGTGTGAATGAAAGTTGCACTTGAAGGTCCTTTATATAATGGGTTTACACACCACAATCAATTGACACAAGAGTCTATACCCTTCCACAATTGTTCAACACATGTCTTCTAGTGCCTAGGGGAGTCTAAGGTTCATGCACATGCAAGAAAACCGGCCTAAGGGGTAACAATCGCGAGATACAGGCTGCTGCCTGTTTTTCTGCTTCTGGGCATAGCTAGCGCACCGTTACGCTACACTTGTAGCGGTGCGCTAGCCCGCTACATTGGGCCAGATGACTTAACATGGTAGCGCACCGTTACGCTACACATGTAGCGGTGCGCTAGCCCCTTTCTGAGACAAAATTGTTGTTGTTTGTTGAAGATTCGAAAAGATAGCGACTTGTACGACAACTAGACCTCATTTATCAATTATAGGACCCTTTTTCAGTGTATGATACTGGGTAATACCCTACCATTGAACTTGTTTCAATTTGAATGCATTAACAAGATCCGAAAACATCGGTGTACCACTCAAATTATTTGTGGGATCACATCATGCTTTATCACATCCATTATTAGAAATAATTTTCCGCATCGTGGGTAATAAAAGATGGGTATAATATTTAATCGGTCTTGGGATTTATAATTTAGGTCGTTCAGAGGTAACAGTTTAACATGACGCCACTTTAAATCCTACCGAATCATCTTTATTAAAAATCCGAGTTTACAACGCGTTTTGTCTGACATGACACGTGTCGTTTTATTATTGAACCCGAAATTTTCGAGGTGTTACATCCTCACCCCCTTAAAATAAATCTCGACCCGAGATTTACTGAAACAAGTAAGGGTACTTTTCTTTCATCGTGGATTCAACCTCCCACGTGAAATCGGGACCTCTACGAGCATCCCATTTGACCTTAACAAAAGGTATATGCTTTCTCCGAAGCTTCCTTACCTGTCGATCTTCAATCGACACAGGTTTTTCCACAAATTTTAAGCTCGCGTCTATATGTACATCTGTATGTGGCATGACATGTGAATCGTCAGCGGAACACTTCTTTAGATTGCAGATGTGGAACACATTGTGAATTCCACTGAGCTCTTCTGGTAAGTTCAACTTGTAGGCAACTGAACCGACACGTTCGATAACCTCGAAAGGTCCTATGTATCTCGGGCTTAGTTTGCCTTTCTTACCAAATCGCATCACCCCTTTCCATGGTGACACTTTAAGTAGGACTTTGTCACCTACTTCGAAGTGAAAATCCTTACGACTTGGATCCGCGTAACTCTTCTGCCTATTTCGGGCAGCTTGGAGATTGTTACGAATCTGGACAATCTTGTCCGTCGTTTCGAACACGATCTCTGGTCCTGATAACTGGACTTCTCCAACTTCCGCCCAACAAACTGGCGATCTACACTTTCTACCGTATAATGCCTCAAAAGGCGCAGCCTTTATGCTGGTATGGTAGCTATTGTTGTAGGAGAATTCGATCAAAGGTAGGTTCTTATCCCAGCTACCTTCCAATTCGATCGCACATGCACGCAGCATGTCTTCCAATGTTTGAATAGTACGCTCACTCTGACCGTCTGTCTGAGGATGGTAAGCCGTACTAAAGTTCAAACGTGTGCCCAAAGATTGCTGGAAGCTCTTCCAAAAATGTGACGTGTACCTAGTATCTCTATCAGAGATAATAGCTACAGGTATGCCGTGTAAGGCTACAATCTTATCAACGTATAACTGGGCTAACATATCGGAGCTATAAGTCTCCTTGATGGGTAGAAAATGAGCTGACTTAGTCAGTCTGTCAACTATAACCCAAATTGTATCATTTCCTTTCCTTGTCTTGGGTAACTTGGTAATAAAATCCATAGTTACCATTTCCCACTTCCACGTAGGAAGTTCAGGCTGTTGTAGCAAACCTGATGGTTTCTGATGCTCGGCTTTGACTTGCGCACATGTCAAGCATTTTGCTACATGGGCGGCTACAGACTTTTTCAAGCCTATCCACCAATAATTTGCCTTTAAATCCTGGTACATCTTATCAGCTCCAGGATGAACGGAGTATTTGGAACTATGGGCTTCTTGGAGGATGACATCACGAAGTCCTCCAAAAATTGGAACCCATATTCGTCCGTTTAACCGTAAAATTCCGTCCTTGCTAAGAGTTAACTGTTCCTCAGTTACTCCTAACTTTTCATTAGGATAGTTAGCTTCCAACACAGCTTCCTTCTGTGCAGCTAACACCCTTTCTATCAAACTGTTCTTTATCTCCATACGCTTGGCGTTAATTCGAATGGGTTTAACCCTTTCCTTTCTGCTCAAGGCATCAGCGACTACATTCGCCTTGCCGGGATGATATTTGATTTCACAATCATAATCATTTAAAGTTTCCATCCAACGGCGTTGCCTCATGTTTAATTCTTTTTGGTTAAACAGATGCTGGAGGCTCTTGTGATCAGAAAAGATCACAAACTTGATTCCATAAAGATAATGCCTCCACAGTTTTAGTGCGAACACAACGGCACCCAATTCCAAGTCATGGGTGGTGTAATTCTTCTCATGCACCTTTAACTGTCGTGATGCATAGGCAATAACCTTGCCTTTCTGCATAAGCACACACCCCATGCCAGTGTGTGATGCATCACAATAAACTACAAATTCTTCAGCGCCTTCAGGTAATGTAAGCACAGGAGCGTTGCTCAACTTTTGTCTCAAAACATCGAAGGACTCTTGCTGCTTAGGACCCCAAATGAACTTTACTTTCTTCTTGGTCAGGGAAGTTAGGGGTGCAGCAATCCTTGAAAAATTTTCAATGAAGCGCCTGTAATATCCTGCCAACCCCAGGAAGCTACGAATCTCCGTAGGTGTCTTTGGCTCTTGCCAATTCATAACAGCTTCAACTTTAGCGGGATCCACTTGGATACCACGCTCACTGACCACGTGTCCAAGGAATTGGACTTCTCGTAGCCAAAATTCACACTTGGAGAATTTGGCATAGAGCTTCTCCTGGTGTAGAAGTTTGAGAATGCACCGAAGGTGTTTCTCATAGTCAGCTTTATTCTTAGAATAAATAAGGATGTCATCGATGAAGACGATAACAAATTTATCTAAGTAAGGCTTGCAGACGCGATTCATGAGATCCATGAACGCGGCTGGTGCATTAGTGAGCCCAAAAGGCATCACTAGGAACTCGTAGTGACCGTAACGAGTCCTGAATGCAGTCTTGTGAACGTCTTCATCCTTAACCTTCAACTGATGGTAACCTGACCTCAGATCAATATTTGAGAAGTAACTTGCCCCTTGAAGCTGATCGAACAAATCGTCGATTCTGGGCAACGGATATCTATTCTTGATCGTGACTTTATTAAGCTCGCGATAGTCGATGCACAGACACATCGACCCATCCTTCTTCTTTACGAACAGGATTGGCGCTCCCCAAGGAGATGAACTAGGTCTAATGAAACCCTTAGCCAGCAATTCATCTAGCTGCGTCCGCAACTCCTTCATTTCCGTGGGTGCCAATCTGTATGGAGCTCTAGCAACTAGTGCCGCTCCGGGGATGATGTCGATCCTGAATTCCACTTGCCTATTTGGTGGTAAACCAGGTAGATCTTCAGGAAACACTTCTGGGTACTCAGAGATGACAGGGATGTCTTCTATCTTTGGTTTGGGCTCATCAATGATCACTTGCGCCATGTAGATGACACATCCCTTCTTCAAACACTTGGAAGCCTTGAGCATAGTCACCTGCTCAGGCAGTCCGTACTGGGTATCTCCCCGAATGGTAAGTGATTCACCGGACGGAGTCTTTATTACCACTTGTTTCTGGTTGCAGACGATTTGGGCCTGGTTATGAGATAACCAGTCCATACCCAGAACTATGTCAAAACCAGCTAATTTAAACAGAAGTAGAGACAGAGGAAAAGAATGGTTCTTAATGGATATAACACATCCATCTAACACAGTAGAGACGGTTTCTATGGTACCATCTGCTAACTCTACCTCATAGTTCACTTTTAGGGTTTTGACAGGTAAATTCAACAACTCACAAAATTTATGATCTACGAAGGACTTATCTGCGCCTGAATCAAAAAGTACTCTTGCAAAAACATCATTTACAAGGAAAGTACCTGTTATGACGTTATCATCCTGCACGGCCTCCTTCGCATCCATCCTGAAGACTCTGGCATTAGTCTTCCTAGCCTCCTCAGGCTTCTTGTTGTTCTTAGGGCAGTTAGTCTTTATGTGGCCCTTTTCATTGCAACGGTAGCACGTTGCGTCTTTCATCTTCTTGCAATCCAAGGTTTTGTGTTCCTTGGACTTGCACAAACCACAAGCAAAAGACCTTGACTCGTTATTCGAGTTTGATTCGAGTCTGCACTTTCCAAAGTGCTGTTTCTTGCAAGTTTTGCATGTGGGCTTCTCTCCAGAACGATGCCCATCTTTCTTCGAATCCGATCCCTTCTTGTGATCACCGCTCCCACGGTGTTTCTTGTTCGACCTACGCGAACCATCATCCTCTCGCTTCCTCTTCTCAGTATCCTTATTCCTCAGCGATCTCTGTCGGACCGCATCCAGCGTGAGAGATAAGGAAAGGTCAGTTACAGACCTGAAGGTAACTGGCCGAGAAGCTTTAACACTGGCCTTGATCTCTGGTTCCAAACCACCGATAAAGCGCGCGATCCTTTTAGGCTCCGGGGTTACCAGATAAGGTACCAACCGGGATAGTGTATTGAAGCTTGTCAGATACGCCTGACAGTCGAGGTTCCTCATCACCAGTGATAGAAAGTCTGATTCGATCTTTTCCACCTCATGTTGCGGGCAGAAATTTTCCTTGATCAAGGCGATGAATTGATCCCACGACATACCATACAACGGGATCTTTCCGGAAGCCTCCATCAGAGCTCTCCACCAAGCTAATGCCTGACCTTTGAAGGACTGTGAGACAAATTTAACCACATCACCTTCAGCACATCCGCTGATGTCCACGACAGTGTCCATCTCATCGAGCCACGTCATACAGTCGACGGCTCCTTTCTCACCCGTAAAATCCCTGGGTTTACAAGACACAAAGTACTTATATGTGCAACCCTTGTTACGGTGTCCTTGATGCAGTACCAAATGCTGAGATGGATCACTTTGGCGGTTGGTGGACTGGCGATCATCACCGTTTTTCTTTGGTCCATCCTTTTTAGGAGGAGGCTTGTTATGAGCCTCAGAATGGGTCCTGGGCTTCGAACGTGATGCAGAGTGGGTCCTGCTTCGAGTACCACTGTACTCCTCATACTGCCTATCCAAAGCCTCTGTGATAGCACCATCTATTAATGCTTTCAATTCAGCGCCCGTTAATGTAATCTGGGCATTCACATTCGGCTCCACGGGAGGGCTATTAACTTCATTTGAGTCAGCCATTTAATTGAACTGTTACAGAAAACAAGAACAATATTTTACTATGGAGTTATCATAGAATTACCCCTTAGGGTGACTCGTTAACCATGGTAACAGAGACCACATTAGGCTAACTTATTAATCATATTAATTTAGGATTTCAATTAAAATTTATCCTAATATATATTAGCACATAAGGCTTAGTCACATGGACAAATTTAAATTTAATCTATGATTTCAGAGAATCAAAACATTATGGTATACTGGCACAATAGGCCTAGTCACAAGGACAATATAAATTATAAACTATGATTTCAGAGAATCAAGGCTTTTAAGGTTTGAACCTAGTTCATTACCTTTATTTGACAGGGAGTCATTGCTACCACTGTCTTTTGGCTCATATAGGAATAAGCAAGGCCCGTAGGCGTTATATTACCAACGTATGGTAAAAATGATCATCTTAATTGATGATGTAGACCCAGGATTCAGAGATCATTACACTGGGTTTGGAATCTTCTAAAGAATCCTTATACAAATGTGATTTTTAACGAAATCACTTCTGCTCGGAGTGTTAACATGTTTTAAGATGTTAACAGGAATTTTGAACCTTTTAAACAGGTCTTACCATCTTGGCCCGGTCTTATATTTGACACGTGGCTAGGTTTCACATTATAAGATTCTTAATTAAAAGTTTACATAGGCAGATTTTTCAAAAAGGAAATGATTTTGATTTATTTGTTTCATTTATAATTTATATATGCTCATAAAGGCATCATGAAATTTATAAAAATCATTCCGTTAATTCATTTAGAATATTACACATTTGCCCTAAACGGGTCTTCCAAATACAAACTTACCCTCATAGGGGTTAAATAACACACATGCCCACGCAGGGGCTAAATATCACACATGTCCACGCGGGGACTACATAATATAATAGTCCACGCAGGGACTTAATCAACCATACACCCACGTAGGGGTTTAAAACAAACAAGCATGCCCACGCAGGGGCTTAACATACAATATACCCTCGTAGGGGTTTATGGAAAGATAGACCCACGTAGGGGTCAATACTCACTACAAACATACACACCCACGTAGGGGTTTAACAACCAAATATGCCCACGTAGGGGCTCGACAACAGCTGGGAGGATTTAGTAATCCTTCTTGTTCTTTCCCTTGATCAATCCAATTAATCCCTGGAAGAAGCTCTGCTTCTCTTGGCGGTCGCGGCGAGCTTCCTGCTCAACCTGATGCAATCTATGTAGTATTTCCTCCCGTTCTGGGGGAGAAAATCGTGGCGGCTGCGACTGCGTTCGAATGATAGGCCTGGGAGGTATTGGGTATCCCTGATTCGGGTAGCTTACCCCCCATGGATCTCCGTAGGGTCCTTGGACATTGAGGGTGTTGTAGTTTGCCGCTTCCATATAAGGATCTGCCTCAGCGTATCCGTAGTTGTTGTAAGCTGGTTGCTCGAACGGGTTGTAAGTACTTGGACCCGTGTACGCTGGTATTGGGTTCTCAAAACCCATGGGCGGTGGCTGTTGAAAAGCTGGCTGAGAAGGCCCACCCATTTGTGGGTCCTCCCAATGAGGCGGGTAGTGACTTGCACTTGACTGTCGTGGGGAGCTAATATGAAAGTCCCCTGGTCGCACCGACATACGTGCACCGGTTCTTCTACGCCTTGGCGGTTGAGGAGGTGGCGGCTGAACTGGTGGCGGTGGAGGTGGTGGCGTAACTGCCACAAACCTATGATCCTCTGATGAATCTTGATGATGCGGCTGTGGCTGTGGCTCCTGGTGCTGCTGCTGATGCTGCCCATGAGATGACGAGTGGTGAGATGGTGTATAATACCACTGGTGTTGGTCGAATAGGGCTTGAAAACTATCTGGACCACCGTAGGGTGACCCGTGGAAAGACGATCCATCAGAAATTTCGATGGGGTGGTTCGGAGTACCACTCGCTGGCATGACGGGGTCCGTATCCTCGTCCATGTCATCAGCGTTGTCGCCAGAGAAATGGTCTTCTGGTCCTAGTGGGTTAAAACCCACGGGTTCTGGCACGTAGCCTATCGGGTTGAACTGGCCTCGGAAGATAGGTGTGGGGTCTCCAAAAGTATTATGAGACAACGATCTTTGCAGCGGTATGTATGAGGGCTGCGGATTGTTTGATTCGTAGGGGTTAAGAACGGGCAGTGTCGAACTATGCGAAACTGATCGCCTGGCCGGCTCGTACTGGTTTCTTCGGTTCTCCCGAGGGTCGTCACTCTCGGTGTTTGATGGAGCTCGTCTTCGTGAAGATCCAGCTTCATGATCGTTGGGGGCGGCAACTGGCCCCTTTCCACGTCCTCGTGTTCGGAAGAATCTAGGAGGCATCTTTGTTATTCCTGTCAATAAAGCATGAGATAACAATAACAACAATATAAAATTTTAAAGGACAAAACAAATACCGAAAAGGTGGAATTTGTCCTAGGTTATAAGTCTAGACTCGAAGGTTTAGATATGTGCAATTGTGTAACTGAGATTAAACACAAAAGGCTAGTGTTTAATTCACTCAGTGTTGGCTCTGATACCAACCTGTCACACCCCGATTTCCACGTGTCACCGGTGGGCCCGGTGGGGGAGTATCGTGACGTGGTTGGCAACGTAATAGTCAAACAACACAATATAATAATGCACAGCGGAAGCAAATTTAGAATAAGATACAACCGAATTTATTTATTGTAAACAAAGTCACAATTATCCGGTGTTTATCCACAGTAGGATCGAATTAAAAACATTGTTTATGGTTCAACAGACTTTGGCATCTAAAGCTTGCGAGACTTCTAGTGATGCTTAGGAGACTTCCAGCCTATTTCGCCTAGTACCTGCATTTAATCTTTTTGGGAAAATACGTCAGTTTACACTGGTAAATACATTCAACTGACTCATTTTATAAAATGATTGAAAATTGGTTTGGATGCACGTGGCATAAATCATTTTGTTTAACTTGGGAGAATTGTTTTGATATTATAACAATCTTGTGAACGAATTACATGTTACTTATGCGTTCAGTAGCCCGGAACGTATTCCGGGTTAAAGATCAATAGACACACCACTTTAAGTGAGTTATACACGGGAGTACGCCTACACCCCGTGCTCAGGTCGTGGCCATCTCGTAAGATGATGCCTAGGATATCCGGGACATGGTCATTAACCCCCCAAAGGCTTTAAAGTAAACAAATCTGTTTAAAACGAGCCGATCAAATTATTCAATTAACCACCTAAGCGATGGAAGATTTGATGCCCGATCAAGCGGTACGCTATGTACCGTAACCCAAGCCCGTATAGGGAAAATAAGTTAAAAGTATTTACCTTTGCAAGTATAAATCCTTAATCGAATAAATTGCAGATAGCTTTTACTGGTTCTCCTAATCTGGAACGAAGGTTTAATATAACCTATTAGAATACTAACGGGTCTTTAATTAAGCTTAAGCTTAGACCGGTCAGTTTTAACGATACGGTTCGTACGCACGATTAAGCGAAGACCGGATAGAATGTGATTTTGACCCGACAAGTTTGAGGACTTGTTTAATATGGGTTTACTATTCACATTCTGGATTTTGAGATAAAAATGATATCGTTTGACCCGTTTCGGCTAGTTTATGCAAACTAGTTACATAAACCGTACCGAACGCGTATAATGCATAACGGGTAACCGAAAGGGTCGCGAACAGGTTTCCTAAGTTAATACGCTTTAAATATGTTGTGATATCATTATGATATCTTCCATAATGCCCATAACGAGTTTATTCCCTAATTATTCCCCGTAGGGGTATTTTGGTCATTTTAATGACCATAAAAGGGATTTATAATACTTCTGAGATACGGGTCTGATTAAATCAGAAAAACATCATAATTTAACAGGTTATGTCTAGTGGTATTAAGTCTTACGTGGAAAAATGGTTTTAATACTAAACTACGCGTTTAATACGCGTATAAAGCCGTTTTAGGCGACGTACGGGTTAAAATACCAATCTGAGTTTTCTGATCAGCAAAACAGGCTCGAAATACTATATTTATTATTTTAGATCAGTGGCAATTGGATTGGTATCAATCGGATTCGTAAAACTCATTTTATGGCCTAAAAGGGCATATTCGGTATTAACCGAATCAATGCGATAAGCCTAGCTTAAGACCAGCTTAAAAATAATTAAAAATCTTCAAAAATCCCAAAATATTATTTAATATCAGTGGGTAAAAGTTTTGGTACCGAAAATCGGGTTTAGATAGGCTATGCGCTAATCGCGCCGTTTAATTAATAAAAAGCTTAATATTTACGCTAATGCGCATATCTCCTAATCTAGACTTCCGATTGACGTGAAAATTTACGTACATGTTTAATAATCAGTAATTAAGATTATTGTACTTCCACATTTTCAAAATTCTCGTCGTAAGGTCATAAGGGCATTACGGTCCAATTTAAGCGATTAACGGAAACGTGTGCATGCATCGGATAATCAACGAAACAAGTACAGAGACTTATACTAACATGCAACCCTACTCTAATGAAGCACTAAGGCATTTCCGAATCAAACTAAAACGGGTCAGAACCGAAGTCAAGCAAAAGTCAAGGTTTTGCGCCTTTCGGTTCCGAACCGGGTTTAAACAGAAATTTGTCGAGTCGGGCAAGCGTAGACAAGTTTTTACACTCATTACCAAGTTATATTAGGTTTAAAACAGATTACACGCCTCGCGGATTGCTAATCGTGCATTAAATCGCATTTTGTAATTCTGTTGACTTTTTCGGTCAACGTTTGACCCGACAAACGACCTAGTTAGGTCTGGATTCGGTACGTGACCTTATAAGGGCTTATTACCCATATAATTACCTATCTAACGGTACTTTCAATTTGACATACGACTGAACTATCGTTACTAAATCAAGAAGTCAACCGTAAACTATGATATATTGACTTTTATGCTAATTATAAAGCTAGAACTAAAATAGAAGGGTTAGGCAACTTACTAGATGATTAATGAACGATTAGAAAGGCTCTTGATCAGTTTGCAAGCTCCCCAAATAATCAGAATGCTTGAATATGATGTGTGAATGAAAGTTGCACTTGAAGGTCCTTTATATAGTGGGTTTACACACCACAATTGTTCAACACATGTCTTCTAGTGCCTAGGGGAGTCTAAGGTTCATGCACATGCAAGAAAACCGGCCTAAGGGGTAACAATCGCGAGATACAGGCTGCTGCCTGTTTTTCTGCTTCTGGGCATAGCTAGCGCACCGTTACGCTACACTTGTAGCGGTGCGCTAGCCCGCTACATTGGGCCAGATGACTTAACATGGTAGCGCACCGTTACGCTACACATGTAGCGGTGCGCTAGCCCCTTTCTGAGACAAAATTGTTGTTGTTTGTTGAAGATTCGAAAAGATAGCGACTTGTACGACAACTAGACCTCATTTATCAATTATAGGACCCTTTTTCAGTGTATGATACTGGGTAATACCCTACCATTGAACTTGTTTCAATTTGAATGCATTAACAAGATCCGAAAACATCGGTGTACCACTCAAATTATTTGTGGGATCACATCATGCTTTATCACATCCATTATTAGAAATAATTTTCCGCATCGTGGGTAATAAAAGATGGGTATAATATTTAATCGGTCTTGGGATTTATAATTTAGGTCGTTCAGAGGTAACAGTTTAACATGACGCCACTTTAAATCCTACCGAATCATCTTTATTAAAAATCCGAGTTTACAACGCGTTTTGTCTGACATGACACGTGTCGTTTTATTATTGAACCCGAAATTTTCGAGGTGTTACAGTTTGAATATTATCTCTCTTACTTTTTGTTATATTAATCAGTAAATGGTACATGTAAGGGTAGAATGGGGATAGAGTGTTACAAATGTGTTCTTGAGAGAATGCAACTGTATTCGACTTCCTTTGATGTAATATATAATTCAAAATATATATTAAAAAAAAAGTTCTGACAGCTATGAATTCCTTTTCCAATGTGTCATCATGACAAATCCCTCCTTTCTCGTGCATCTTTTTCTTATTAAAAAACACTAAGATCTGTATATCACCCTAAGGTCTATTCATAAAATGATGGCTTTTTTGTTTAATTCATATATATTAACGAAAAAAAAGTGTCAACTTCTTCATAAAGTTGTTTTACGATACTTTTTTTTTTAATTTATCGGTGTTTGGGCCACTGGTTTGTATATAACAAATAAATGTAAAAGCATTAGGTGAAAAACTAGATATAAACGTTGAATAATGTTACTTTATATGTACCATCTTATTAAGGTTACATTCTACAAATGAGCAATAAATATTACATTATATGTAACATTTTACAAAAAAAAAAAAATGTAACCAATGAGGAAAAAATGTTACTTTATATGTACCATCTTATTAAGGTTACATTCTATAAAATGAGCAATAAATATTACATTATATGTAACATTTAAAAAAAAAGTACAAAACACGTTACATTTTCTATATAATTTCAAAAAATGTAAACACCTAGTAAAAAAGAAAAATGCTTGTTTTTTTTTTTTTTTTACCATTTAAAGGATATTCACATACATAAAAGTGTAACGTGTTTTTTTTAACCATTTAAAGGATATCCACTCTAAAATAATTATAATTACTCTACTAGTTTAAATCTTGAATTTTTTTTACATTTTGCAATTAAACATTATACCTAAGTAGATGTAAAAAAAAATATATTCTTTTATTTATCATGTTAAAGTCATTTTGTATGTTAAAACTCATTTTTATTTGATCTTTACACTAGACATGTATTAGGTGAAAAAATGAATAACCGGATGAAAAATAAGCCAACACAGAGCCGAATAAATAACTCTAGTTTGGTAAAGCCAAATTCTAAGACCACCCGTAGTGGGTAGGTTTTCGGCTTTTTTCCCCTCAAAAAACGCCCCACAACGCCATTGAGACCATCCCCAGGGGCGTTTTTAAAAAAAAAAAGATCCAATTCGCACGAGAACCGATATATGACTGATGTTATCAACGGTAACATTTTTTTTATTTTTATTTATTTTAAATCAACTTTTTACCTATAAAAACCCCACTTTCCTCTCTTTTTTTTATAAATTTTACCCTCTTCTCTTCAATATATTTGCTTTACTTTTTTGTAGCAAACTATCAAACTTCACCCATTTTTTGGAATAAAATTCGTGAAACTTTTTTTTAAAGCGAGGGGTAAAGGTGAGTGTACAAGGATTCGATATCAAGCAAATGGACCGATATAAACCACAAATGTCATCAGTTCGAAGAAGTTTTCCAACACACGAATGATAACTGGGGTAGCGGATAAATACGTACTTTAGATTTTAAGTTTTATTTTTTGCATTTTTCGGTTTTTCCTTTTTATTTTAGCAATGTATTTTTTTTATTTAATGAAATATTATTAGTTTTAATTTGAAAAGAAAAACAAAAAAAATAATTGCGTAATAATTGGTTGAGACATTATACCACTACATCCATTTTAAACAATGACTCATAATACCCCAATAATGAGTAGACCGCCACTTGACAGATAACAGGGTGGGGCATTACCTCCTTCACCTCCCACTGCACTCAGTGTGTTCCTGAGTTTAACAAAGGAAAGAAAAGGGAAGAAAGAAAGTATAGGGAGGAAAGAACGTTTATCTTTCCAATTTGGAAAGAAACAAAATTCTTTTATTCTTCCACATCTCCATCTCTTCCTCTCTTTCTTTCTTCTCATAAAAAAAATCTCTGAAACACCATAACTCATTTCTCTCATTCCAAATCTTTTCTCTTCTCTTGAAAATAAAACTCTGGAACACATTAGTCTAAAGGGAGGGGTGGACTAATGACACCCTCCTTTACTTTTCATACCCTCTGTTTAAAAATAATTGGTTTTAAAGTTTTCAGTTGCATCTCAATTAAAATCCTAATTTTTAGTTAGGAAAAATTACAAGTTTTATCCTTTATCTTAATAGCACTTATCAAGCAGTGTCCTTTTTAACGAATTTTGACAAGTTTTGCACTTTACAAGGAATTTTGTTGCATGTTTTGTCCTTTAGGCTTAACCCAGTTAGATTTTCTTGTTAAATCTTGTCACCCAAGGGTATTTTAGTCTTTTTACCCATTTATTTCAAGAGTCAACCCTAAAATATTTTGTTTTATTCTTTTAAAAAATATTAAATAAATGGGTAAAAAGACTAAACTACCCTTGGGTAACAAGATTTAACAAGAAAATCTAACTGAGTTAAGCCTAAAGGACAAAACGTGCAACAAAATTCCTTGTAAAGGGCAAACTTATCAAAATTCGTTAAAAAGGACACCACCTGATAAATGGTATTAAGATAAAGGACAAAACTTGTAATTTTTCCTTTTAGTTATATACATAAATGATTGATAACCATTCAATCCATACTAGACATGGGAAGAAGACTTGGTCATATAATTTAATTAAGAAGCTACTATTGCAAAAACGTCCACAAAATCATCAACAACATCAAATAACTATATAAAAGTTCATGTAAGTTAAATATATATTGTAAGTTATTATTGGCAAAATTATGGCTCTTATGAAAAGCTAAAAATGACTTGATTTTCAACAAAATTAAAAGGAAGCCGGAGAAAATTGTTTAAGATATAAAGGCGAGGTGGTTTATTTTAAGTTCCAACATCCATGCCCACATTTATCAAAGTTTGTTGAAATGTTTTATATAACATGACCTAAGTAGGGAAAACCTAATAAATGAAACCAAATGTTATATCGGTTAATCATAATCAAACTGAGGGGCTGTTTGGTAGCCTCTGAATGGTCATTAAGAGGCTACCTCTTAATGGAACCATTAAGAATTTTACCAAAGAGAAGGTAGAAGAATGTGACATGTGATGATTTACCATTCAGAGGTTACCTCTTAACCATTCATTAACCATTCAGACTTGAGGTTACCTCTTATTCATTCAGAGGTTTTAAACCATTAAGAGGTAGCATCTGAATGGTCATTAAGAGGTTACCAAACAGCCCCTGAATCATTTTGTATATTATTGGATAACCAAAAATAAAATTAACTAAACCGAGCAATTAGAAATTATTAATAACCGAAATTTTTATTATGATTTGGTTATACCAACATAAAAAATAATGATAAATATCTAGTGTGAAAATTGAGGGTTGATTGTTTGTTGACCCACCAACATGTCACATGGAGGATATTAAGACATGTATCTAGAATATAAACCTCAATTATTTGGGAGGTGGTTTACCTAATCTAGTAAAATTTGGACCCTAATCCTGCACCACCCTACCTACTTGCATATTTTCCAATCATTTCAAAATAATTATAGAGCATATTGCTATATAAAAACAAAAATTATTTTAATCATATGTATCAATTAATTATTAATATAATATAATGTCAATCTTTTTTTGTATGTGGTGCCATGTGATTTGGTTTTCTTGTACATATATACAAACAAATATATATCCATCTATACACAACCATTTCCAAACTTTCCAACCCTATTATGTCTTTGGACGTATTCCAAATTGTTATACTCTTAACTCCCATCAAAGTGAGGGGGAGATGCTTTTGATATTACGGGACTCATATATTTGTTGTTATTCAGATTAATAGACCACGCGTCACACGAGGAGATCGATGACAAATATGGGGTTATCACACATCTAATTTTAGATGTGAAAACTCAGAACCATGTCGTTTTAATTAATTTACATCAAAACTACATATATCATTTTAGTGAAATACTTGCAAACTATTTATTTTTTCTACTTTTACTTTGACACCAAATTTCGTTCACAATATTTCTCTTATCACGTATTTTGCTTGTGTAAGGATGAGTACAACTTTTCATTCCCATGCAGGGACGAAGCTATGAAGGGGCCGGGGGCGCCCGACCCCGTGAACTTTTCGCTCAGTAGTGTTATGTATGTTTCTTATAGAATTTTTTAGGTATATACGTTTTCGACCCCCGGTTTTATAAAAAAAATTGTTTAGCTATATATTTTTAGGTCCGATGACTTCCGACCCCCCGGTGGAAATTTTCAAGTTTCGTCACTATTCCCATGATACATTCTCGTTGAAAGAAATTTTGACATGAATAGTTAATTTTGAGGGGGTTTCACATCTTAGGTGCATGTTCACATTTTCGAGTTTTTTTTCCTATTTAACTACTGTTTAAATTGTTAATTTTAATTGATTTAAATTGTTAATCAATCAGCAGCTTCCTTAATCACTAGTCAATCATTAGTAACATCTTAAAAAGTTTAATAGTTTTCTTCTAAAGCTAAATAGGGAAAATGTCAGAGAATAATAAACAAGTTTTAAAAGTGTTCTAATTAGGTCATGTGTATCGTTTTTGTCCTGATTAGATAACTTAACATTCAAATCGAGTCATGTCCTATTTTTCCATGTTTTTGTCCCAATTAGGTCACTCGTATTGTTTTAGTCCCAAAAACACTTTAATAACATTAAAAATTTAAAAAACAAGTTAAAATCCACGTCATCACTCGACATTAGCATCAAATAAAAGAAACAAAAATCCACATCACCACGATTATCTATGAAATGGATAAAAAAACCCTTAATTTTAATGAAAAATGAATGTTGGTGACCTAATTGGAACACTTTTCGAACTTGAGTGACCTAATTGAAACACTTTTAAAACTTGGTTACCATTCTACAAAGTTAACCCGCTAAATAATATATATGTGTAACTGTTCACTTCACTCATGTTCAAAGATGAACATCCAACCCCTCTTGTAACACCCCGTGTTTTCACAAGTCAAAGTCAAGGTCAAAGTCAACGACCGGTTAAACGGATTTGACTTGTAGAAATTTCTTTATTTTATTTGTATTATGTGGAGTAAGTGTTGTTAATTGCAAGCCATCGACGTATTATTCAAGCGACTTACGACTGTGAACTATAGGCAGTAACAATGCGATAAAGTTAACTAATCGATAATCAAGCTATGCTACTCGACATCGAATCGTGATACGAACCGCAACTCGATTTAATTTGGTTATTATATGTGTGTGTGTGCCTTATGTGTTACTTGTGCATGTTATATATATAAATATATATATATGTTGTGGAAATCAATCGAACTCAATCGAAACTCGAAACGTAATCGAACTCGAATCCGAATAAAAAATCGAACTATGATAATTAGTAGTTGGGACTGAAAGTAATTGACTAGGAAACCCTATCGTGACGAGCCGCGCGCAATCAGAATCGAAATATCAAAATCGTCGCGTCAAACAATCAAACCAAGTGCCATCCGGCCGGATAGCCATCCGACCGGATAGCCACTTGGTAAAGGGTGTCAGGTGCCATCCGACCGAGATGCCATCCGACCGGACAGTCATCCGGGCGATGTGCTATCCGATCGGATAACCCTTTCCTCATTTGGAACCCTATAAATACCCCTGTCATTGTCATTCTTTCCATTTCTGGAAACCCTCTGTCCGAACCACTCGTGCTCCTCACCTTTTCTTCGATTTCTCTCAATCCAGGTAAGATCTCGCCCTAAATCTTGTACTTTCTTGATCTTCACGCACTCCTACACCTTTCTATCTTTTAGATCCTAACTTTTAACCGTGAAATCACTAGATTTCGGGTGTTCTAGGGTGACGTCATCATGTGTTCTTCAAGAACTTCATGTTTTGACTTCGATCCACCAAGAACCACCGAGATCTAACCGATTTTCACGCAAATACACAAAGATCTTGTAAAGATCTCGACACAAGAATGATGTAAAAGGTTTGAAGGATGGTTTTAACTTTCTTTCAACTCTTTTGCACTCCAAGTACTCAAAACCGATAGGATCCGACCCTGACTTAGTCTTCTACTCGATTGTAGTGATGTACTAGCTCAAGATCCGGATTCTACTCATGAGACTACCGATTTCGGGTTAGCCAAGACCAACCATCTTGAGCCGGTAACCGGCCGGACTAGGGTGATTCCTGGTCGGGTTGGTCATCTGGGTCGGACTAAGGGTTCTGTTGGCTGACACGTTGTCAAAGTGTCTCGACATAACGACAAACCATCAAAACGATCAAGTGTAGGACGAACGGAACAATCGGAACGGATTGCTGTCCGACCAGATTGCTGTCCGATTGGATAGGTCACCCGAACGGATTGTCATCCGAACGGATCACACTTGGGTCCCACCTTTAAACAATCTTAGCTGAAGTTTGAGTATCGAACGAATTGCAATCCGATCGGACGACCATCTGACTGGATTACTCTTCGGATCATGAGATACTAAGACTTTAAAGACTTAAACAATTTTCAACATGTACAATAATAAGGTTGCCATCCGATCGGATTGCCATCCGATCGAATGACACTTATGTAGTAAACTTGTCTTCAATAAGTAACCTCATCCCTAAGTCGTCGTCCGACCGGATGACCATCCGAACGGATTGTCATCCGCACGACTAGTCATCTGATCGACCGACTTGAAAGATAGAGATACTTCCATGTTTTCAAAATACTACAACGAAAACTTCCAAAGCCAAGCCATCATACACAAACACATACTTCTTATAGGAAGAAACAACCCACTCGAATCGTCGTCCGACCGGACCAGCTGTCCGACCGGATGACCATCCGAACGGATTGTTATCCGCACGGATTGCTGTCCGATCGGATTACCATCCGATCGAACCACTATCCGACCCATTCATACTTTGTGACGTTTTACGCATCACTTATCGTTATACAATCTAATCTACTCAGGCTAACCTTACTCGCTAAGCGCTCCCTTCAATCCATCAACCGCTGTGAGTATACTCGATCCCTTTTTGCTTTAAGCACTTTTGGGTGTTACATACGTTACAACTATTCAAACCACATCAATCACACTACTCAATACTATTTGAACGCTAACCGTTAATGCATGTTATACGTGGCTTATGAATGCTTGTTTGTTATGTTTACACATGGAATGTTGTCTACCTGCCTTAGCAACGATAGTACTATAGTTTGGACTCAGCACCCGTTTACACGGGGGTTGTTAAGGATAATTACTTGCATGGATTACGGTGGTAATCATGTATTGCGAACTGCCTCGGGCAGTCAACCCGCAGCCATTGGTATCGATGGATCTATGTCGATAACTAACGTGCTTCATTTCACTATGTGTATGTGCTGGTTATGCGTAAACGAATTCGAACTCTATATGCTATTATCAAACTTGTATGCTCACCCTTACATTATATGTATTGACTTTATCTTAACGTATGTGACAGGTGCTTAGGACGCACACTTGGTAGGAATTTGAAGCTAGAATAAAGCTTTATAGCCCAACAAATAGTTGTCTGTAGTGGTCAAACTAAGGGTCTCTAGAAGCAGATAAACAATTGCTGTCTCTTTAAATCTGAGTTGTCGGAACAGAATATTTGCCTAGATCTTGTCTGTAATAATTGTTTTACTGTTTGAGATACGGTATGGGACGTATTATTTAAATTGAATGGTATTAATAATTGTTATGGAAACTTCTGGACAATCTGTTTTGCTCAGTGCCATGCCCCGATGATTCCGCCATCGGTTGGGGTGTGACAGATTGGTATCAGAGCCATAACTATAGGGAATTAGGCAAGACTCGACCTAGTCCGGGTCGATGTCTTAGGAACCTAGTCTATAGTTAGGAACCAACAGACCGATTTATGCATAACCAGTAGGGATTATGTACGAGCTTATTCCTCGCTATTTTCGTTTATGCTACACTATCACTACACTCGAATCTACAGCTATAAACAGGCGATAAAGTCGAGATTAGGGGTGAAAACCACAAACTCTTGACTAAATTGCTTGAATTAATGCTGTTTTATCAACATTATCGATGATTTCTTCTTCCCTTTTCAACAACAAACGCTTGTTCAACGGGGAAATTATACCAAATCAGGAGTGAAATCCATATTTTGATGAATAATCTCCTCTATTTTATCAACAACAGGGACGAAGTTGTTGAGCCAGGGGTGAAACCCTAACCTTGACGACTTGTTCCGCACATTTTACAAAACTCCCACCAAAGTCTCAACGGACTCCAACGACCTGAAGTCACGACATGACTAACGGGATGTGTGCCAAACGCCCAAGAATCGAGGCGAGGACACAGTCCTGCAAGTCAAACGTAGACAACAAGTCCTTGCGAATAGTTGAAACGCTTTGGTTAGTCGTAGTCTACTAGCCGCAGACAATCTATTTCTCGAATTTTATGTGTTTTGATTCTGAGCCGCAATTGCTGACTTTGATGATTCGCTGATTTTATGTGTTTTTGTGTGTTTTATGCTTACTTGTTAGCATTTGAGGTATCGCTGGTTTTGATCTAACGCCCTTTGCTTTCGCTACTCACACAACCTACTACACAATGATAACAAATCGCGGAATTTTGGACGACCTTATGCTTCGATATACGCTTATACTCCGCAGTTTTCGAACAACCGCAGATTTTGAATGATAGGTTTCTGTTTTCTAACTGCCTCTAGTGATTAAATGCGTGTGTGTTTCCTTGCTTCTGTGCCTTACTTGCTTAGGTGCTATGTGATTATGTGCTTTACATACTTATTTGTATATGTGATATTGTGCTCTATAAGTTATGTGTTTACGTAAATACGCGTGTTCCTGAGCTTTAGTAAGTAATAGACGTGTGAGGTGAGATTCGAATACAATGTGTTGAGTCCTGTGACGATGTCCATTGCAGACAATGTCGTCTGGATCCCGTCACGCACTTTCTCGTCAAGAAAAGAGAGACAAACGCCATGCTTCCATCATCGCTAAGAGTGTAGCAAAGGCCGTGAGTGATGTATATGAGAATGCCAGCAAATCGTCGGAGGAATCGAGAACCAAGCTCCTAAAGCTACCGCGAAGACCTTCAGTTTCAAGCAATTCAAGTCGTGTGGGCCAAAAGAATTCACGGGCGAGGGAGGTCCTACTGCACTATTCTACTGGTTTGATTCCATTGAGGTTACTCTGCGACAGAGTGGTTGCCCTAATGACCTCCGTACTCTGAATGCTACCGGCGTTTTCCAGTCCCGTGCACTAGACTGGTGGACGACCGAGATGAACAAGCGAGGGAACGATGCAGCCTATGGTCTGTCGTGGGACGATCTCAAGGAAGTTATGCTAGAGGAATTCTGCCCTCCTCACGAACGTTAAAAGCTAGAAGATGAATTTTGGCACATATAGCAAAAGGATGGTGACAATGCTGGTCTCACTGCTCGTTTCAAACAGCTCAGCATTATCTGTCCCGACCAAGTCAAGACTCCAGACATGGCAATCAAGAAGTACATCCGGGCCCTGCCAGACTGCGTTGCTGATTTCGTACAAGCGGCTAAGACTACGACGATTGAGGAAACTTATCTGCTGGCCGCTGAAATCAACGACAAGCGGGTGAAGGCTGGTGTCTGGGATAAGTCTTCGAAGCATCTGCATCAAGCTACTGCTACCTCACCAACTGCTGAACCCGCCTCATCGAGCAACAAGAGGAAGAACAAGAGAAAGAACAGCTCCAACAACAAGAACTGTGCGATCACTGCTGCACCAGTTCAAGCCGTACCAGCTCAACAGCGCTAAGTGGCGGCGCCTGTGGCCAATGCACCCCTTGCTAAGCGTGCATACACTGGGCCACATCCGCTCTGTCCTACTTGTACTTACCATCACCCGACTGCAATTGCTTGCCGTTTTGGTGCTCATTGCAATGTATGCGGCCACTTTACCGCCAACTCCCGTATTCGACAAGCTCCTGCCAATCAAGCTCTACTCACTGCCCCACAGGGTCAACAAGCTCCTCCGGCACCCGCGGTCAAAGCCAGAGCCTGCTTCGCATGTGGCGATCCAAACCATTTCGCCAACATGTGCCCAAACAGGGTTGTGAAACAAGAGCCCCAGCAGCAGCAGCCTCAACAACAGCAGCAACACCTGCAACAACAGCAACAACAGCAACAACAGGCCGCACGCGCCAGAACTTTCAACATCAACGTGCGCCAAGCCCAAGCCGACAACAACGTGGTTAATGGTACGTTCCTTGTGAATGGTATTTATGCATCATGTTTGTTTGATACTGGAGCCGATAATTGCTTTGTGTCGTTCGAATTCGAGAAGCTCCTTAATCGTAAACGCTCCAAACTCTCTTCGACGTTCGATGTAGAAGTCGCCACTGGAAGAACTGTCGCCGTTAATTCCGTTATCCGCGATTGTACTCTTGAGCTCAACAATCACATCTTCCCAATCGACCTCATTCCGATGCAACTCGGAAGTTTCGACGTCATAGTAGACATGGACTTTCTACGCGAAAACCATGCTGAAGTTGTGTGTTATGATAAGATGATTCGATTCTCGCTCGCGAATGGTGATTTATTGTGTGTATACGGTGAAACTGCCTCGAAAGGACTCAAGCTCATGTCATGTGTCCAGGCTAGCAAGTATCTCCGCAAGGAATACAAAGCTTTCTTGGCTAACATTGTAATAGCGGAGAAGGAAAAGAAAGAGAAGAAGGAAGTGAAAGACGTTCTTGTGGTTCGTGAATTTCCTCACGTATTTCCTAATGATCTTCCAGGTTTGCCACCTAGTCGTGATATCGACTTTCGTATTGACCTCATTCCTGGAGCAAATCCTGTTGCCAAAGCTCCCTACCGACTCGCGCCATCCGAAATGCGTGAACTCTCAAACCAACTCCAGGAATTACTTGAGAAAGGCTTCATTCGCCCGAGCACCTCTCCATGGGGCGCTCTAGTCCTTTTCGTCAAAAAGAAGGATGGGTCGTTCCGGATGTGCATCGACTATCGGGAATTGAATAAGTTAACTATCAAGAACCGCTATCCCCTACCTCGCATCGACGACTTGTTTGATCAGCTACAAGGTGCTACGTGTTTCTCGAAGATCGATCTGCGCTCAGGCTATCACCAACTACGTATACAAGAGGAGGATATACCCAAAACCGCGTTTCGCACCCGATACGGTCATTACGAATTCGTTGTTATGCCTTTTGGCTTAACCAACGCACCAGCGGTTTTCATGGACCTGATGAATCGCGTGTGTAAACCATATCTCGACCGTTTCGTCATCGTATTCATTGACGACGTCTTGATCTATTCCAAATCGAAAGCCGAACACGCGCAACATCTACGTTTGGTTCTCGAGTTACTCCAAGGGAACCAACTCTATGCCAAATTCTCCAAGTGCGAATTCTGGTTGGAGGAAGTTCAATTTTTGGGTCACATTGTTAATGGTCAAGGCATTCACGTCGATCCTGCGAAGATTGAAGCTGTTAAGAGTTGGGTTACGCCTAAGAACCCGTCAGAAGTCCGTTCTTTTCTCGGACTAGCGGGCTATTATCGACGATTTATCGAAGGATTCTCGAAGATTGCTGTGCCGCTTACCTCTCTCACGCATAAAGATCAGCCTTTTGTCTGGGAAACCAAACAAGAGACTGCCTTTCAAACCCTCAAGCATAAGCTTTGCAATGCTCCTGTTCTCACATTACCCGATGGAAACAATGATTTCATTGTCTATTGTGATGCTTCCAACCTTGGTCTTGGTTGTGTTCTTATGCAACGGGACAAGGTCATAGCTTACGCATCTCGTCAGCTCAAAGTCCACGAGAAGAACTATACAACCCATGATCTCGAGCTAGGCACAGTTGTTTTTGCATTAAAGATTTGGCGACACTACCTGTATGGTACCAAGTGTACGATCTTCACCGATCATAGGAGCCTACAACATATCTTTAATCAGAAGGAACTTAATATGCGTCAACGCCGATGGGTAGAACTTCTCAACGATTACGACTGTGAGATCCATTATCACCCAGGCAAGGCGAATGTTGTTGCCGACGCACTCAGCAGACGGAGTTATCTGCTTAGCACTCGCAATGTTCAAGCCCAACACGATCTCGAAACCCTTATTCGTGAAGCCCAACATGCGTGTTTTAACGAATGCACCCTGAAGAAAGAAAGAATCTACCACGATGGAGCCCAGCTTGTGAGCAAATCAAACGGGATATTCCACTTTCTGGACCGAATTTGGATTCCCAAACGAACCAATTTGCGACAGATCTTGATGGACGAAGCCCACAAATCCCATTATTCTATTCACCCCGGTGCTGACAAAATGTACCAGGATCTTCGCTACAAGTACTGGTGGCCCGACATGAAAAGGGATATTGCCCTCTATGTTGGAAAATGCCTAACTTGTGCAAGAGTCAAGGCTGAACATCAAAGACCCTCTGGCTTACTCGAACAACCACCAATTCCTATGTGGAAGTGGGAAAGTATAGCTATGGATTTCATAACGAAGCTTCTGCACACGTCATCAGGTCACGACATCATTTGGGTTGTGGTTGACCGATTGACTAAATCAGCTCACTTTCTGCCGATACGAGAAGACTACAAGGTAGATCGATTAGCCCGAATCTACACCGACGAGATCATTTGTAATCATGGGACGCCTCGTGACACCATCTCTGATCGTGATGCTCGGTTTACCTCATGACTGTGGGAAATGTTTCAAACGGCACTCGGTACATCGCTTAATCTAAGTACCGCTTTCCACCCTCAAACCGACGGTCAGACTGAAAGAATGATTCGTACTCTTGAAGACATGCTTCGTTCGTGTGTCCTAGACTTCGGTGGTAATTGGGATAAATACCTGCCGTTAGTCGAATTCTCGTATAACAACAGCTATCATTCTAGCATACAAATGGCACCATTCGAGGCATTATACGGAAGAAGATGTCGGTCGCCTATTGTGTGGCACGAGATCGGTCATTCGCAATTAACCGGTCCTGAGTTACTGCAAGAAACGACAGACAAAATTTTCCAAATCCGGGACAACCTAGTGAAAGCTCGGGATCGACAGAAAGGTTACGCCGATAGGAAACGCAAGCCCCGTGAATTTGAAGTTGGTGATCACGTACTCCTAAAGGTATCACCTTGGAAGGGTGTGGTCCGATTCGGCAAAAAGGGAAAACTCGCGCCTCGATATGTTGGACCTTTTAAGATTCTGGAAAGGATCGGAAAAGTCGCCTACAGACTCGAACTACCGGAGGAACTTAGTAATGTCCACCCGACTTTCCACGTGTCAAACCTCCGAAAGTGCCTAGCCGACCACGACTTACACGTTTCTCTCGATGACTTACAAGTAAACGAAACGTTACACTTCGTGGAAAAGCCTGTCGAAATCATGGATCGCCAAACCAAGCAGCTCAGATGCTCTCGCATTCCTATTGTGAAAGTCCGATGGGAAGGCAAACGAGGCGCAGAGTTCACTTGGGAACTCGAAAGCGACATGAAGGCGAAGTACCCGCAGTTGTTTAGATAGAGAAGCTAGAGAGAGAAAGTGGCATTGTGATTCAAGTGCTTTGTACGATTTCATATCAATCTATAGAATCACCGATTATATTACGTTCTCGTGTGTTCAGTCACGTTCGTGTACGGATTCCGCACGCCACACGTTCGGTTCACAATCGTTTCGGAGTCAAAACCGGTCTAAACATAAAGTTCTCAAACGTGATTCACGGCGTTGTACAGCTTTCAGCTTAATTTCGGGACGAAATTCCCTAAACAAGGGGAGGCTGTAACACCCCGTGTTTTCACAAGTCAAAGTCAAAGTCAAGGTCAAAGTCAACGACCGGTTAAACGGATTTGACTTGTAGAAATTTCTTTATTTTATTTGTATTATGTGGAGTAAGTGTTGTTAATTGCAAGCCATCGACGTATTATTCAAGCGACTTACGACTGTGAACTATAGGCAGTAACAATGCGATAAAGTTAACTAATCGATAATCAAGCTATGCTACTCGACATCGAATCGTGATACGAACCGCAACTCGATTTAATTTGGTTATTATATGTGTGTGTGCCTTATGTGTTACTTATGCATGTTATATATATATATATATATATGTTGTGGAAATCAATCGAACTCAATCGAAACTCGAAACGTAATCGAACTCGAATCCGAATCAAAAATCGAACTATGATAATTAGTAGTTGGGACTGAAAGTAATTGACTAGGAAACCCTATCATGACGAGCCGCGCGCAATCAGAATCGAAATATCAAAATCGTCGCGTCAAACAATCGAACCAAGTGCCATCCGGCCGGATAGCCATCCGACCGGATAGCCACTTGGTAAAGGGTGTCAGGTGCCATCCGACCGAGATGCCATCCGACCGGACAGTCATCCGGGCGATGTGCTATCCGATCGGATAACCCTTTCCTCATTTGGAACCCTATAAATACCCCTGTCATTGTCATTCTTTCCTTTTCTGGAAACCCTCTGTCCGAACCACTCGTGCTCCTCACCTTTTCTTCGATTTCTCTCAATCCAGGTAAGATCTCGCCCTAAATCTTGTACTTTCTTGATCTACACGCACTCCTACACCTTTCTATCTTTTAGATCTTAACTTTTAACCGTGAAATCACTAGATTTCGGGTGTTCTAGGGTGACGTCATCATGTGTTCTTCAAGAACTTCATGTTTTGACTTCGATCCACCAAGAACAACCGAGATCTAACTGATTTTCACGCAAATACACAAAGATCTTGTAAAGATCTCGACACAAGAATGATGTAAAAGGTTTGAAGGATGGTTTTAACTTTCTTTCAACTCTTTTGCACTCCAAGTACTCAAAACCGATAGGATCCGACCCTGACTTAGCCTTCTACTCGATTGTAGTCATGTACTAGCTCAAGATCCGGATTCTACTCACGAGACTACCGATTTCGGGTTAGCCAAGACCAACCGTCTTGAGCCGGTAACCGGCCGGACTAGGGTGATTCCTGGTCGGGTTGGTCATCTGGGTCGGACTAAGGGTTCTGTTGGCTGACACGTTGTCAAAGTGTCTCGACATAACGACAAACCATCAAAACGATCAAGTGTAGGACGAACGGAACAATCGGAACGGATTGCTGTCCGACCGGATTGCTGTCCGATTGGATAGGTCACCCGAACGGATTGTCATCCGAACGGATCACACTTGGGTCCCACCTTTAAACAATCTTAGCTGAAGTTTGAGTATCGAACGAATTGCAATCCGATCGGACGACCATCTGACTGGATTACTCTTCGGATCATGAGATACTAAGACTTTAAAGAGTTAAACAATTTTCAACATGTACAATAATAAGGTTGCCATCCGATCGGATTGCCATCCGATCGAATGACACTTATGTAGTAAACTTGTCTTCAATAAGTAACCTCATCCCTAAGTCTCCGTCCGACCGGATCATTATCCGACCGGATGACCATCCGAACGGATTGTCATCCGCACGACTAGTCATCCGATCGACCGACTTGAAAGATAGAGATACTTCCATGTTTTCAAAATACTACAACGAAAACTTCCAAAGCCAAGCCATCATACACAAACACATACTTCTTATAGGAAGAAACAACCCACTCGAATCGTCGTCCGACCGGACCAGCTGTCCGACCGGATGACCATCCGAACGGATTGTTATCCACACGGATTGCTGTCCGATCGGATTACCATCCGATCGAACCACTATCCGACCCATTCATACTTTGTGACGTTTTACGCATCACTTATCGTTATACAATCTAATCTACTCAGGCTAACCTTACTCGCTAAGCGCTCCCTTCAATCCATCAACCGCTGTGAGTATACTCGATCCCTTTTTGCTTTAAGCACTTTTGGGTGTTACATACGTTACAACTATTCAAACCACATCAATCACACTACTCAATACTATTTGAACGCTAACCGTTAATGCATGTTATACGTGGCTTATGAATGCTTGTTTGTTATGTTTACACATGGAATGTTGTCTACCTGCCTTAGCAACGATAGTACTATAGTTTGCACTCAGCACCCGTTTACACGGGGGTTGTTAAGGATAATTACTTGCATGGATTACGGTGGTAATCATGTATTGCGAACTGCCTCGGGCAGTCAACCCGCAGCCATTGGTATCAATGGATCTATGTCGATAACTAACGTGCTTCATTTCACTATGTGTATGTGCTGGTTATGCGTAAACGAATTCGAACTCTATATGCTATTATCAAACTTGTATGCTCACCCTTACATTATATGTATTGACTTTATCTTAACGTATGTGACTGGTGCTTAGGACGCACACTTGGTAGGAATTTGAAGCTAGAATAAAGCTTTAGAGCCCAACAAATAGTTGTCTGTAGTGGTCAAACTAAGGGTCTCTAGAAGCAGATAAACAATTGCTGTCTCTATAAATCTGAGTTGTCGGAACAGAATATTTGCCTAGATCTTGTCTGTAATAATTGTTTTACTGTTTGAGATACGGTATGGGACGTATTATTTAAATTGAATGATATTGATAATTGTTATGGAAACTTCTGGACAATCTGTTTCGCTCAGTGCCATGCCCCGATGATTCCGCCATCGGTTGGGGTGTGACACCTCTTGTTACAACATCCATAAGCCCATATGGTATAGTCTCATTCTAAACCATAAGTCCGTGTGTTGTGGAGGGATTTGGGATTGAGTTTGAAAATGACATATTAACTTATTGGAGCTAATAAGTCAATAAGTCACTTGGAAAAGCTCCAAGTCATTTTCAAACTCAATTCCAAACACTCTCTTAAAAGGGCTTTAGGTGGAAAATTTGTTGTCACGTGGAGCACCTAGGCAACACGTGACACACTTCTTTTCTACTACCATGGGGGTTCAAGGGATGTTTTCGGCTTTATTAGGATTTTATGTGGAATCATGTATGAGGATTTAGATGACTAAATATGATTAGTTGTATTTAAAAAAACTTCAAGGAGGGTCTCACGCCTTCAAGCCCAATTGAGCCCCGCCCCGTGCCCTCCTTCTGCACCATCTTGTTCCGATTCTCCACACCGGGGCGCCACGCACGTGGCTGGGGCATGGACGAGTTAACCCTCGCCACGCATGGTCTAAAGGTAACACGATGAGTGAAATACATATATTACATACAAGATAAAACAATATATATAACAAAATGTGATTTTATTATAACCATCATGTATTCATGTCACATTGTCATTCTATATTATGTCACTGATATCCTGTGTCATTAACTTATTAAATAGTCATAACCACCATGAACATCCATTTAACTTAACTGTCATAATATTAATACGTCATTTAGTAAACCGTAGTACCGATTTATTTTTTGAGCGGCAAATTTGGATCACTGACGGGACCATTGTAGTATCATCCTAAAGATAAAAAAGATATTTTCATTCACGTTGAATGCATTTCATCAATCTCATTTGATCGTTCACCATTTTCATCTTCATCTTCATCATCATCAACATCTTCTTCTACTGATTCTGATTCGCGACACGTACTCGAATCAACAACAAGTGTAAGATTAGAAAAACAACTCTCCGATCTCGAAAGCATTGTAATTCCATCAGAAATCTTCGTCGTAGTCGGACTACACGGCACCGACCTCACTGGAGAATCCAAACTCCGCCGGAGAATCTGTCTCATGGCGGCAATAAGATGAGCGGTTGGATCAGGCGGTGGACCAGACGAGATCGGCGATCTACAGAACGACACGTGGCGAGTCATCGCTTCTTCGGTTGTTATCAACCGTTTGCTCCTAACGATCTCATCCTTAACCGCTTCTCCACACAATCCACAGATCCATTTCTGTTGATAACGTTCTCGTATCCGTTCTATGTACTCTGGCGTGCACTCCTCCGTCAATCCGCAACATTCGCACTTAACGGATACTACTTCGGCCATCTCTGTTATAGATTTTGTTGCCGCTGGTTGCGATTCAGTTGATGGCATCACCATCGCATCGCTGATTACGGTAGTTGACATTTTTGAGATTGAACAAGCTGAAACATACACTTATTCGTTTCAAAAGAAATATCCTGTTGACATACAGAAAATCAAAATTAGATTAAATTACTTTCACTGAATCAGAAAACTTCAACAACAATTTTTTTCATGTTACTGTTAAGTGTTAAGGGGGAGTCTGTTGGTGCATATTATGTGTGACAATATAAAATTGATATCTAATCACGGTAGATAAATATTGTGACAATAAAAGATTGTTACTATTGTCAAGGGAGAGTCTGTTGATGAATATTGCGACAATAAAAGATTGTTATAAAGGTAGTAAACATCTCTGATATTTAAAAAAAAAGAGAAAACAATATAAACATTCAATGATTTGTTTTGAAATCGGTATGGTATATATAGAAGAAACAAAGTTAAATTAAGTCACCTGAACGGTTTTCCTTGGATTCGAAAATTAGGCTATAAGAAGACGAAGATTATGGGTTACTGATTATCTCTCTTTATCCCACTCTCCATCTGGAAGCTTGAATTTGGTAGGAAAAAGGAAGAACAATCTGAAGAACATTTTACAGATTTGTTTTTATGAACTGAAAATGAAAATGAAAATTGCAGTGAATGAATGAAGTGAAGAAGGGTGGAGATGAACAGAGAATGAAGGGATACTGGTTTTGTAGGATTGGTTATATTTGGTGGGGGTGGGTAGGTATTAGTATTACTCAATCATTAAGGGTTTAGCAAATGGAGAATAATAGAATCCACAACAACATATCAAATGGCAATGGAATAAAACCATAGTGCACGATAACTTTATGTTGTGTTTGCTTTTTTATACAATTAGGTAATTGTGTACATTGGTTTCTAAGGAGTGGAGAAACTTGAGATTTTCGACCAGTGTCGAAAACGTATATACCAAAAAATTTCTATAAAATGGAGGGACGAAAACGTAGATACCCAAAAATTTCTATACGAAAGCTACATACTCTCCACTACTGAGCGAAAAGTTCGGGGGGTCGGCCGCCCCCTCCCGCTCCCACTATCCTTCGCCCATGTTTCTAAGGAATCGATTTTCGGGATATTTACATCGTGCAATTTAATTTCTGTTTTATTTTTAAGTTTCAATATATATCGATTTGAATCCTGGTTAATTCGGATAACTGAATTATGAGAAAATTACGTAAATAAATATGTATTTATTAATTAATTAAAAAATAAATGTAACTGTATCATCGTTGTATATGGTTGGAACTTGAGTATATTGGTTGAATCGATTCGAATTAAATTTGGAACTCGGTTGGAATGTTGGTGTGATTCGAAAATTAGAAAACCTATTTGAGTGATGACCCTTAATTGTGTGTTGATGAACGAGAACCTATCTTATAAGTAATATAATAATTGTGTGTTGATGAACGAGAACCTATCTTATAAGTAATATAATAATTTTGTGTTGATAGATGAGAACCTATCTTACAAGTAATATAACTATACTTTTAAGTACAAAATTAGTATTAAATTATATATTATCATACTTTACAAAGTACTAACTCAAAAATGTTTATCGAATTACAAAGTACTATGGTTTAACTCAAAAAATGTTTATCGAATGAATTACAAAGTACTATGGTTTAACTCAAAAAATGTTTATCGAATTATAAGTTATCTAGGATATTTTAATCATCTAATGACATTTCGTCATAAATTTTGGATTAAAACCAATTTAAGGGTGTGTTATATATTTACTCATTTGGGCTATCAGGGTAAAGTGTTTTATTTTTATTTGTCTAGATAAAGGAGATATGTATAGGATACACTATTGTTTGCTTTATGTGTTTAATAATAAATAAATGATAGATAATGATATTTTTATTTTTATTAATTTTCATAATCATCATTGAATAAGATTTTATAATTTAATAAATCTTCTTAAAACTAGCCTAATAGCAAATAATAGAAGTATAAGAAAAGAACAAAAGAGATGACATCGGCTTTCACTAATCTCACACCTCTAAAATTTTATTCTCACACAATTTTTACTTAATCTCTCTCTCTCTCTCTATATATATATGTATATATAAAAAGAGATTGAAGAAAGGGGTGGGGGATATTAACGGACCTTGATATTTTGCACACCCCCCAAAGTGTCCCGCTTTGGCCAAAGCGGGGCGTTTTGGCCTGCTTTCCAGACAAACGGTGATGTGATGGTGTACGATGTCCCTGTTCTTTACGTTGAAGCGCACCGCTTTGGCCAAGGCGAGGCGTTTAGGGTTCTTTTTGCAGGTAAAGGGTGATGAGACTTGATGTGATGTTATATTCTGTCCGGTGTTCCAGAAAAGTGGAATGTTTGAATCCTAAGCGTCGCACTTTGGCCAAAGTGCGACGCTTCGACCCCGTTTCATGCATTTAAGAGGCAGGCCATGTGTTCTGTCTCGTATTCTCAAAAAAATTTAATCCATCTCAAAAAATTGAGGTTGAGGTTATGTTGGGTTTGTTGTGTTGAATTGTGAAAATTGTGTTGAGGAGAGCATTTTTTTTCAGTGATTACGATGTCGTGGTTTAGCAACTACATTTTCTGTGAATACTCTGAGGAGTCCGTTGTTCCAGATTCTTATGGGAGAATTGCTATTTCTGCCTCATTCGATATACCGATCCCTTCCCACACGAGGGAGGAGGAGGTTGTATCTGACATTCGTTATCGTGACAATACGGTGGAGCTGGACTTGAATGTCCCTGTGGAAGGCTCCCGACGCACAACACGGCTATTCGGATTACGGATACGGAGGTGAACCGTATCCTAAGGCTGAATATCCGTACGGTCAGCCAAACTATCCCGACCACGGTTACGGTGGTGTGCGTAGCTATATATATATATATATGTTCTGAATTAAATTGATTTTTTTTTAAATAAAAAAAAACTATATATGTTTTGTAAAAATAAAACAACTTAAATTATATATGTTTTATAAAAAAAAAAAAATATATATATATATATATATATATATGTGTGTGTGTTCTGAATTAAATTGATTTTTTTTTAAAATAAAAAAAAAAACTATATATGTTTTGTAAAAATAAAACAACTTAAATTATATATGTTTTATAAAAATAAAACAATAATCTACAACTTTTCAACAAAAAACACAACCAAACAACAAACCAACAACCTATTTTTTCCACAAAAACCTCACTCCCCCCCCCCCCCCAAAAAAAACAGTCAGCCCAAAACGCCCCGCTTTGGCCAAAGCGGGACGCTTTGGTACGAGCTCATCAGACAAGGACTGACAGGCTCAGCCCTTGTCTGTTGACTTTAACCTAAAGCGCCCTGCTTTGGCCAAAGCGGGGCGTTTTGGGGAGTTCGAATAGACCAAGGGGGTGTGCGAATAGCCTGGGCCATATTAATAACTTTGATATTTCATTGATAGGTGTGTTCATACAATGGAGCATATATAGGGTAAAGAAACTTGCAGAATAAGCCTAATCTATTTTAAGTGTTAATAACCACAATATCAATATATTTATAACATTCCCCTTGGTTATCAACTTCATACGCTTGGAAATATTGACTCGTTAAAAAAACATTGCCAGAAAAACATAGTGGGACAAAACCTCAGCTAAAGGAAAAAGAGTGTAGTGCGTATTGTCTCCCATTAATACTTTTAGACAGATACGTTGCCTCATTAAAACCTTAAGAAGAAAACCCTATGAAACAAAACTTAGTTAAAAGGAAAAGAGTGCAACTTGTGTAATAATAATAATATATTTAATTGCAAGTTTTATGGACTTGCTATAAAAATATTTAAGAATAACATATGATAGTAATGCTCTTTGTAAAATTGGTAATTACAAACATAAAAATAAAAACACGAGAAGAAAAGAAGTTCAATAGAAGTAACAAAGGTCGAACTTAGTAACATTAACTGAACTTTATAATAATATTATATCTAATAAAATATATTTTTATATTAGAAATTTGCAACTTAAATAAATTGATAGCCTTTGAAAATAGGTGCAAAGACGTATATATCTTAATATAATATATAAAAATAGAAATCAAAGATTTCAAAGGGAATAACACCTTCTCTATGACTTTTCCGCTTGAGTCATGCTTTATGAAATAATGTAAAAATACAAACACAGATTTTATTACTTATCACATTAAGTCATTTCTTCATTCTATTAAGTCCAACTCAGTCGCCATCAAAAGTTTTAGTAACCTTGCTACTATACATTAAGGATGGCCTGTCATGACAAGTCACTTGTTTTAACATCGTATCAATTAAAGTTGTGTTTAACCGTATGAATTCTTAGCCGCCCATGCATATCTTTCAAGTGTGTCTTAACAAATAAATAGTAGGGTATACAAGAAGTGTTCGCACCTTTTGTATCCCACTATTCACTATTCGACATCTGGGGTCACTCCCATGATGATTACATTGTAGGATGAAAACTGGTGTCACATGATCATAAGCGGGACAAAAGGCTAGTACTCAAGGATCCATGGACGTATCACATCGTAAGAAAAGACGACTCTGTTGCAAGTGATGTTAAAGCAGGTTCCAGCCTTAACATAGTTGCAAGTCAAATCACTATCCCAAAGGTTTGTGGCGAGAGGTGGCATACTCAGATTGATTTCTAGAAAGACCAGATTGGCCACTAGTGTAACGCTTCACATTTTGTACTTTCCTTATTTAGAAAGTGTAATTCGTATGTTTCTATTTTTGTAAACTTGTAATCGTGTCGTAATTCGTATTTCGTTTTTCCAAACTTGTAATCCGAGACTTTGATCATAATGGAAATACATTTTTATTCACACTTGTTTATGCACAAATACATGATACTTAATCAATCTTGAATACGTGCTTTATATACGAAACCGAATTATACTTGATGTTTAAATTATAATTGGAATCATACTCATATACATTCTTGATATTCCAACACTTATATATCCCGTAAGATGCTAAAAAGTTGAAACAGACCAATTCGTTGCCTACGGCCTGCAAGTCGTAGCCTATGAATCTGGGCGGACAGAATGTTAAAAGAAGCGCGAAATTCACCTTTTCCACCTCTATTCTCCTCCAATCACCTTCCAACCTCCTTTTAACCCAAACCCTAATCCCCAACTATATATACATCACTTCCACAACTCCTCCACACTTTACAAACTCTCTCAAGACTCTCAAAGTGCAAAAAAATTCTGATTTTGGGCAGAATATCTTTGGAGTTCAAAGTGAGTTCTAACTCACTCCTACTACTTATTCTTTGAGTTTTCTTGTTTCAAAACACTTGGACAACATCAAGGTTTGTTACCCAATGCTCACTAAAGTGTAACAAGGTGGTACAACTCCGATTTTATACAAAGTGGGTTTATTTTCTGCTTTCAGTAAACCTTATAGATGTTCATCTTCTAGTTCATTTCTTGTGAAGAACTTGTACCCACTTTGTCCTCAATCAAACCCATGATTGTGGGGCTTATGTGTGGTTGTTCTCCATCAAGTTTAAGGTCCAAGAACCTTTAAACTTTCTGTTTTGACAAAGGTTTAGACAACCTACAAGTGTTGAGACCAACCAGGCTCACCATCTTCAATATGGTGAGACTTGTGTTTTGGTGAAGATGTGAACCATGAAAGCCTTGGCTTTCCAAACTTGTTCCACCATCTCACTTGATATTTTACTATGTTCATCCAAGTAGTTTTCTAGTTTCAAAGTAACACACCCCCGCCGCATCTCCAACATTTTCCGTGATGGGTATGAAACACCCAGGTTGATCTTACTTGGCTACTTGATGAACTATTTAGTCAGTCTTTATTTTATTTTCATTCACGACCAACCGGGTTATCAATTATGTTGATAACTTTGTTCTTTGGTGAATCATACAATGTGGTATACATACCTCCATGCTTGACTTACATGAATTCTATGATATTCTATGATGGGCTCTTACTATATAATATAAAAATATATATATTTAGCGGAATCCATGATACTAACCGGATTATGGTTAAATGTTATGGACTTAGGCAATATTATCTTTGTTCTTTATTCCTAGTTTGTGATTCTAATGGGCACGTTATGTCACACCCCAACCGATGGTGGAAACATCGGGGCGTGGCACTGAGCGAAACAGATTGTCCAGAAGTTTCCATAACAACTACAATTACCAATTATTTTAAGCATCACGTCCCATACCATGATATAAAAAGTAACATAATTATTACAGACAAAATCTAGTAAAATTGTTCTGTTCCAACAACTCAGATTTCAATTACAGACAATTCGTTTATTTGTTTCTAGACCTTTCCTAGCCTCGATTTCACAGCAAGCCAAGCATCTAAACATCTTAAGCACCTGCCACATACGTTAAAGTAAAAGTCAATACACATAGTGTAAAGGTGAGCATACAAGTTTGATAATAGCATATAGAGTTCGAAATTGTTTACGCATAACCAGCACGTACACAGAGTGAAATGAAGCACGTAAGTTATCGACATGAACCTATCGATACCAATGACTGCGGGTTGACTGCCCAAGGCAGTTCGTAATACACACTCACCACTGTGAGCCATGTAATTAATTGTCCTTAACAACCCCTGAGTGAACAGGTGCTGAGTCCAAACAAATAGTACTACCGTTGCTAAGGCAGGTAGACAGCATTCCATGTGTAAACATAACAAACAAGCATTCATTAAGTCACGTATAACATGCGGTAACGGTTAGTGTTAAAGTATTGCGTAGTGTGTTCGATGTGATTTAGAATAAGTAACGTATGTAACACCCAAAAGTGCGTAAAGCAAAAAGGGATCGAGTATACTCACAGAGATTGAATCAATGGATTGAAGGGAGCGCTAGAGCAGAAATTAGCCTGAACAGTTATCGATAACATAAGCGAAAGTCGGTACGTAAAATGGTGTGAAGTGTCAGTGGATCGGACGGTAATCCGATCGGGTGGCAATCCGATCGGGTGGCCGGTCGATCGGGTGACAATCCGTTCGGATGGTCATCTGATCGGGTGACCATGCGAGTGGATTGTTGCCTCGTTTGGAATGGATGTGTTTGTGTATGATGGCTTGTCTTTTGAAGTTTTCGTTGTAGCATTTTGAAAATAGAGAAGTATCTCTACCCTTCAGGTCGGTCGATCGAACGGCTGTTCGATCGGACAGCAATCCGGTTGGTGAGACTCCTCAAGTCGAGGACAAGTTCACAGCAGGACGGTCACTCGATCAGATGGCTATCCGATTGGGTTGGCAATCCGTTCGGATTGAACATGTTGAAAATTTGTTTAAGTGTTGAAGTCAAAACATCACACGGTCGAGTGACAATACGATCGGATGGCAATCCGATCGGACGGTAATCCGTTTGATGTTCAAAACCTCAATGTTGAAATAAAAGTCAAGTGTGGGACCCAAAGTGCAAGCCGATCGGGCGGCTGTCCGGTCGGGTGGCAATCCGATCGGACGGCAGTCCGTCCCAGATGACCTTGTCGTCTTCTTCCTTGGTTGTTTTGGTAGTTTGAAGTTTTCTCGAGACTGTTTTGATAACATGTCAAACAACAGAACCTCGTCAAGACTTAGTGACCCGATCGGACAGGAACCACCCTAGTCCGACCGGTTAACTGTTCGAGACGGTGTTTCATGTTTAACCCAAAATCAGTGTTCTCGTGGATAGAATCCGGATCTTGAACCAACACATCAACAAGAAGGAGTAGAAGATTAGAACAAGCTCTGATTCTATCGGTTTTGAGTGCATTGAGTGTAAAAGAGTTGAAAGAAAGCTTGAAAACCATCTTTCAATCCTTTTCACCATGAATATGTTCAGATCTATGAAAGATCTGTGTTTATTCATGTGGAAATCATTCAGATCTGAGTTGTTCTTGGAGGATTGAAGCCAAAACATGAAGTTCATAAGAACACCTATGATGACATCATCCTTGAACACCTCAAATCTAGTGATTTCACGGTCAAAAGTTAAGATTCAAAAGATAGAAATGTGTAGGAGTGCGTGTAGATTAAGAAAGTACAAGATTTAGGTGGAAAACTTACAAGAATCGCGAGAAATCTGAAGAGATAGTGGCTGGAGCGAGTGGAGAGGGAGAGAGAGCTGTCAACATCAAATGATGTGACAAAGGAGGGTATTTATAGGGTTTCCATAAATGGAAAGGGGGAAAAGGTGGCTGGCCGGTCGAGTGGCAGCCCGTCCGGTTGGCAGCTCGGTCGAGTGGCAACTCAGTCGGATGGCACCTCGGTCGGGTGGCAGTTTGGTCGAGTGGCACTCCAATCGGGTGGCAGCCCGATCGGGTGGCAACTCGGTCGGCTGGCCACTCGATTCGAGTGCTCGGCGCGATGAATTTGGCGATTTCGATTCGACTGTTGAGCGTTGCGATGCTATAGAGTTTCTTATTCAAATTACTTTTAATCCCAACTACTATATCAACATACAATCATCCTAATTTATCATTAGTTTAGCGTTTGCGATTCAATTGCGATTGCGTTTCGATTGTGTTTCGATTAATCACTACAACAACAACATAAATAAACACGCAGAAGTAACACATAAGGCACACACATACGTAATAACAATAACCAGGCGCGTAAGTCGAGTTGCGAGTGTGATAGCGATAAGCGATAAATCGATTAAGCATGCGATTAATATGCGATTATTAATAGATACTCCACATAATACAACTAATGCGATAACAAAATTAGGCTAATTACAAGTCAAAGAAGTCAAAACAGGAATTGAGCAAGGAGTGACAGATCGCAATTAGCAATCTTGTCTTCCTTTGACTTCAATCTTGACTTTGACTTTTGAAACACGGGGTGTTACAGCCTCCCTAGTTGAGGTAATTTCGTCTCGAAATTAGGCCGAAGCCGTAACAAACAACTGCGGGTACTTTGCCTTCATGTCGCTTTCGAGTTCCCAAGTGAACTCTGCGCCTCGTTTGCCTTCCCAGCGAACTTTCACAATGGGAATGCGTGAGCGTCGGAGTTGCTTGGTTTGGCGGTCCATGATTTCGACAGGCTTCTCCACGAAGTGTAGTGTTTCGTTTACTTGAAGATCTTCTAGGGGTACAATTAAATCATGCTCAGCCAGGCATTTTCTGAGGTTCGACACATGGAAAGTCGGGTGGAAGTTACTAAGTTCCTCCGGTAGTTCGAGTCTGTGGGCGAATTTTCCGATCCTTTCCAGAATCTTAAAAGATCCAACATATCGAGGCGCTAGTTTCCTTTTCTTGCCGAATCTGACCACACCCTTCCAAGGTGATACCTTTAGGAGTACGTAGTCACCAACGTCAAATTCAAGGGACTTGCGTCGTCTATCGGCGTAACTTTTCTGGCGACTCCGAGCTTTCAGCAAATTGTCTCGAATTTGGAGGATTTTGTCCGTCGTTTCTTGCAATAGCTCAGGACCGGTTAATTGCGAGTCCCCGATCTCGTGCCATACAATCGACGATCGACATTTTCTTCTGTATAAAGCCTCAAACGGTGCCATTTGAATGCTGGAATGATAACTGTTATTGTACAAGAATTCGACTAAAGGTAAGTATGCGTCCCAATTACCACCGAAATCTATGACACACGAACGGAGCATGTCTTCAAGGTTAAGAATCATTCTCTCAGTCTGACCGTCGGTTTGGGGATGAAATGCGGTACTAAGATTTAACGTAGTACCGAGAATCGTTTGAAACGTTTCCCATAGACGCGAGGTAAACCGAGCATCACAGTCAGAGATGATGTCGTGAGGCGTCCCATGTCGACAAATGATCTCATCGGTGCAGATTCGGGCTAATCTTTCTACCTTGTAGTCTTCTCGTATTGGCAGAAAATGAGCAGATTTGGTCAAACGGTCAACGAAAACCCAGATACTGTCGTGACTTGATGGCGTGCGCGGAAGTTTCGTTATGAAGTCCATAGCTATACTTTCCCACTTCCACATAGGGATCGGGGGTTGTTCAAGTAAGCCAGAGGGTCTTTGGTGCTCAGCCTTGACTTTCGAGCAAGTCAGGCACTTTCCAACATAGAGGGCGATGTCTTTTTTTATGCCCGGCCACCAGTACTTGTAGCGAAGGTCCTGGTACATCTTTTCGGCACCGGGATGAATAGAATATCGGGATTTGTGGGCTTCGACCATCAAAATCTGTCGTAAATTGGTCCGCTTAGGGATCCAAATTCGGTCCAAATAATGGAATATCCCATTCGACTTATTCACAAGATAGGCTCCATCATGGTAGATCCTTTCCTTCTTCAAAGTGCGTTCATTAAAACACGCATGCTGAGCTTCGCGGATAAGGGTTTCGAGATCATATTTGGCTTGGGTATTACGGGCGCTATGTAGATAACTCCGTCTGCTGAGAGCGTCGGCAACAACATTTGCTTTGCCAGGATGATAACGGATCTCACAGTCGTAATCGTTAAGAAGTTCTACCTATCGGCGTTTTCCTTTTGGTCAAAGATATGTTGTAGGCTCCTATGATCGGTGAAGATCGTACACTTGGTACCGTACAGGTAGTGTCGCCAAATCTTTAACGCAAAAACAACTTCGCCTAACTCGAGATCATGGGTTGTATAGTTCTTCTCGTGGATCTTGAGCTGACGAGATGCGTAAGCGACAATCTTGTCCCGTTGCATGAGGACACAACCAAGACCAAGGTTCGATGCATCACAATAGACAATAAAGTCGTCGTTTCCGTCAGTAAAAGTAAGAACAGGAGCATTGCAAAGCATATGCTTGAGGGTTTGGAAGGCAGACTCTTGTTCAGTTCCCAAAACAAAAGGCCTGTCTTTATGCGTGAGGGCGGTAAGTGGCACAACGATTTTTGAGAACCCTTCGATAAATCGACGATAATAGCCCGCTAGTCCGAGAAAAGAACGGACTTCAGACGGGTTCTTAGGTGTAATCCAACTCTTAACTGCTTCAATCTTCACGGGATCGACGTGAATACCTTGACTATTGACAATGTGATCGAGGAATTGAACCTCCTCCAGCCAGAATTCACACTTGGAGAACTTGGCATAGAGTCGATTCCCTTGGAGTAGCTCGAGAACCAAACGTAGATGTTGCGCGTGTTCGGCTTTCGAATTGGAATAGATCAAGACATCATCGATGAACACGATGACAAAGCGGTCGAGATAAGGTTTACACACGCGATTCATCAGATCCATAAAAACCGCGGGTGCGTTGGTCAAACCAAATGGCATAACAACGAATTCATAATGGCCGTGTCGAGTGCGAAAAGCGGTTTTGGGGATGTCTTCCTCTTGAATGCGTAGTTGGTGGTAGCCTGAGCGTAGATCGATCTTCGAGAAACATGTAGCACCTTGTAGCTGGTCAAACAAACCATCTAGTCGAGGCAGAGGATAGCGATTCTTGATAGTCAACTTATTCAATTCCCGATAGTCGATGCACATCCTGAACGTCCCATCCTTCTTTTTGACGAAAAGGACTGGCGAGCCCCAAGGAGAGGTGCTCGGGCGAATGAAGCCTTTATCAAGTAGTTCCTGGAGTTGACTCGAGAGTTCGCGCATTTCGAATGGAGCGAGTCGATAAGGAGCTTTGGCAACAGAGTTGGCTCCAGGAATGAGGTCGATACGAAAGTCGATATCACGACTTGGCGGGAGTCCGGGAAGATCCTCAGGAAAAACGTTAGGAAATTCTCGAACCACAGGAACATCATTTACACCTGGCCTTCCTTTCTTTTCCTTCTCCGCTACTACAATATTAGCCAAGAAAGCTCTGTATTCCCTGCGGAGATACTTGCTAGCTTGGACACATGACATGAACTTGAGACCCTTCGAAGCAGTTTCACCATAAACACATAATACATCACCATTCGCGAGTGAGAATCGAATCATCTTATCAAAGCACACAACTTCAGCATGGTTTTCACGAAGAAAGTCCATGCCTACTATGACGTCAAAACTTCCGAGTTGCATCGGAATAAGGTCGATTGGGAAGATGTGATTGTTGAGTTCAAGTGTACAATCACGAAGAACGGAATTGACGGCGACGGTTCTTCCGGTGGCGACTTCGACATCGAACGTCGAGGGGAGATGGGAGCGCTTACGATTAAGGAGCTTCTCGAATTCAAAGGACACAAAATAGTTATCGGCTCCAGTATAAAACAAACACGAAGCATATATACCGTTTACGAGAAACGTACCATTAACCACATTGTTGTCAGCCTGGGCTTGGCGCGCATTGATGTTGAAGGTTCTGGCGCGGGCGACTTGTTGTTGTTGCTGTTGAGGCTGTTGCTGCTGCTGTTGCTGAGGCTGCTGCTGCTGGGGCTCTTGTTTCACAACTCTATTTGGGCACATGTTCGCGAAGTGATTGGGATCACCACACGCGAAGCAGACTCTGGCGTTGATCGTGGGTGCCTGAGCTGCTTGTTGGCCTTGAGGAGCTGGAAGTAAAGCTTAATGAGCAGTGGCTTGGGCTGGTGCTTGTCGAGGACCAGTACGGCAGTTGGCGGTGAAGTGGCCGTACATATTACAGTGCACACAAAATCTGCAGGCGATACCCACCGGGTGATGAAAAGTACATGTCGGGCAAGCAGGGTGGGGTCAATTGTACGCACGCTTTGCAGGCGGTGCATAGGTAACTGGTGCTGGAGCTGATCGGTGCTGGGATTGCTGCTGAGCCGGTACGGCTTGAAGTGGGGCAACAGTTATAGTGACAGCACAGTTCTTGTTGTTGGAGCTGCTGTTGTTGTTCTTCCTCTTGCGACGAGAGGACTTTGATGATTGAGAAGCGGCGACGGTTTCAGCGGTTGGTGCGGCGGTAGCTTGATGTAGGTTCTTGGTAGCTTTATCCCAAAATCCAGCTTTGACTCGCTTGTCGTTGATCTTAGCGGCAAGCAAGTAAGTCTCCTCGATTGTAGCTGGCTTTGAAGCATGCACAAAATCTGCAACACAATCCGGCTGAGCGCGGATGTACTTCTTGATTGTCATGTCAGCAGTCTTCACTTGATCAGGACAGATAATACTGAGCTGCTTGAAGCGAGCAGTTAAAGCAGCGTTGTCACCATCCTTCTGCTTCTGATGCCAGAATTCGTCCTCCAACTTTTGGCGCTCATGGGGAGGGCAGAACTCTTCGAGCATAACGCTCTTCAACTCGTCCCATGACAGACCATAAGCTGCGTCATTTCCGCGTTTGTTCCTCTCGGCCGTCCACCAGTCTAATGCGCGGGACTGGAAAACGCATGTAGCATTCAGAGTGCGGAGATTGTCAGGACATCCACTCTGTCGCAGGGTGACTTCGAACGAGTCGAACCATTGAAAGAAAGCCGTAGGGCCATCTTCGCCAGTGAACTCTTTCGGTCCGCAAGCTTTAAACTGTTTGAAGCTGAAAGCAGCTTTGGGAGTAGCTTTAGGTGCTTCGGTCCTGGACTCTTCAGACGATTTGCTCACGTTCTCGTATAGCTCACTCACAATCTGAGGAACAACCTTTGCTACTTGCTTAGTGTCGCAACCCCCGATCCCTGATCCCCGGGAACGGGCGGACGCGAACTCAGAATTTTGGTGGTATCAGGTTGGTTAATTTGGCAGCGGAATTTTCATCAGGACTATAGTTAGGAAATGTTTATCAGAGTAAAACCACCATATTTGATATTAATAATCACATGGGTAAAACCCAAGTTTCTTATTACAATACATTTATAGGGATAAACCCTATTTTATTGAATTTAAAACATCATTTATTAGGTAACTTTTATAGCCACATTTTTCCCAAGCCTTCAGTGCTCTCCAGCTGGCTTTTTACTAATTGGCTGTCATATTGTGTTACCTGAAACGCGTTTTAAAAACATTTGTCAGTGGGAAATACTGGTGAGTGAATCCCAGTTTAATCAAGAAACATTTTATCAATTAAAACAGTATTGAGAGCGATCACATTGTTTATTTCTACACAATTACTCATTCAGTACTGTCAATCCTGACTTGTGGGTCATATTACACATTGGCTAACTCGTTGTCCAATGGTAACGTACTGTCATCCCCGACTTACTACTCACAGTGTAGTAAATTTTGTATACAAAACCCCAACATACCGGCAGTAATTGAAGAACTACAAAGACTCAATCACCGCTTAATCGCATTGTAAAACATTTAAGGTTTTGTAAAAATATATAAAAGCATTTACAAAAAGAGGATAAACTCACATTGCTATCTTAGACTTCGCGTAAGGGTTTCCTGGATATAATCTATAATTTATACAAATGTACATAGGTTAGTATCATAACCCTTTGAAAATATTAATGATACCCTCCCCGAGACGGCATTCCAACAACTACGTCGGGCAGAACCACGACAGTTGTTACGGAACCCTAAATCAATCGGGCAGCGTATCTTTTACGAAACTGGGTTTATAATACTTACAACGGAACAGAACCTTGCTAATTAGGGGGTATAATACTTGAAAATTATGCCTAATATCAGAGATTTCGAGATTGAGAAAAGAAAACTGAACGAACTGAATTGAAATCTGATGCGTTCTATTTATAGTGTTGAAATCTGGTCTCCACGCGGCCCGCGTAAAGAACAGACAAGGGTTACGCGGCCCGCGTCAAACCTGGTCAAACGTATAGCTTAGCTGGGTCAACATGTAGGTCCGTCGGGTGTTAGGCCACGTAGCCGCACCGGACTGCGCCACATCTTGGTCTCACGCGGCCCGCATAAATGTAAGCTAAGGCTTACGCGGCCCGCCTGAACTAAAAGAATCAACGAAGTCAGGGTCTGACCCTGATACCGCCCGCGTAAGTGGTTGGGGTGGGTCTATGCGGCCCGCCTCAACTTAATATTCAGATTTTTTTAATTTATTTTTAATGCTATAAAGTATTTCAGGCTCGGTTTTCACATACAGGTTGTATATAAAGACATATTGGGACATTTTAAGATATACTAGGGTATCGGTTTTTACTGAGGGTTGTTACATTCTCCCCACCTTGTTTTAGAGCTCGTCCTCGAGATCTACAGGAATAAGTACGGATATTTCCTTCGCATATCTGATTCGAGTTCCCATGTGTACTCAGATCCTCTTTTGGAGTCTCACTTCACTTTGACCAAAACTAGTCTCTTGTGCTTGAGATTCTTGACTTTCCTGTCTTTAATTTGTAGAGGCCTTTCTACAAACTTGAGTTGTTCATTTACCTCTATATCCTTAAGAGGTACTATCAGTGATTCATCAGCTAAACACTTTTTGAGGTTTGATACATGATATACATTATGTATCCCTGTCATTTCTTCTGGCAGTTGTAGCTGATAAGCTACAGGTCCTATTCTTTTAATAATTTCAAAAGGTCCAATATATCTGGGACTTAGCTTTCCTCGTTTGATGAATGTCACACCCCGATATTTCCAGGTATTACCGGTGGGCCCGGTGGGGAGTATGGTGACGTAGTTGATATCATCATAGTCAAACAACACAATATATAAATGCACAACGGAAGCAAAAGATAGATTCATTTCAACTTTAATAAATTGTAATATCGAGTATCACAAATAGTCGAAACAGATCCACAGGCGGATCAAAATAAAGAGGAAACATTGTTTAACAGCTTATGACATCCAAGCTTGCGAGACTTATTGTGGACGCTAGGAGAAAGCCAGCCTAGTTTGAGTAGTACCTGCACTTAACCTTTTTGGGAAAATACGTCAGTTTACACTGGTAAACACAATTTAACTGACTCATTTTGAAAAGGTTTGAAAATTGGTTTGAATGCACGTGGCACAAAAATATCTTTTATAACTTGGGATTATTACTTAAATATAATCTTGTAAAAGGATTACATGTCTGTTATGCGTTCAGTAACCCGGTTCATGCCGGGTTAAAGATTAATAGACACACCACATAGTATAGTCCCGCGGCGGGAAACCAACGGTTATACCTTAATAATTGTAAATGCACTGACGGGTGTACGCCTACACCCGTGTGCTAAGGTCGTGGCCATTCTTTGAATGATGCCAAGGATATCCGGGACATGGTCATTAAACTCCCAAAGGCGTAAAACAAACAAAATAGATTTTTAAACGGGTCATCTTGATAATACTTAACCACCCACGATTAAGGTCAAATGCCCGACCAAGCGGTATTTTATATACCGTACCCCAAGCCCGTATAAGGGAAAATAAGTTAAAAGTATTTACCTTTGCAAGTATGATCACAAATAGTAAATGCGGGTAGCTTTTACTGGGCCTCCTATTCTGGAACAAAGGTTTATAATAACCTATTAGATTTCTAACTGGTCTTTAATTAAGCTTAAGCTTAGACCGGTTAGTTTTAAAGGAAGATACGGTTCGAACGCATGAATAAGCGAAGACCGGAATGGAATGTGATTTAGACCCAAAAATTTTGAGGACTTGTATAATATGGGTAAACTAAACACATTCTGGATTTTGAGACAAAAATGATAAGGTTTGACCCGTTTCGGCTAATATATGCAAACTAGTTACATAAGCCGATCTGAACGCGAAAAGTGCGTAACGAGTAACCAAATGAGTCATATGCAAGTTTCCTAAGTTAATATGCCTTAAATATGTTGTGACATCAGTAAGATATCTTTTATTATGCCCGAAATGGATTTAAACTCAAACTATGCCTCGTAAGGGCATTTTGGTCATTTAAAAGATTATAAAAGAGTTTAATTAGTAATCTGAGTTACAGGTCTGATTTATTTAATAAATATACTTAATTTAATAAGTTATAACAGTAGGGTACTAGATATATGTGAAATTTATCATTTAAAACCAAACTATGCATCCTAGGGGTATTTTGGTAATTTCACATAGGCTAAAAAGGTCAAAACGAGAATCTGAGTTAAACAACTTTTGCTTAGTGTTAAAATATTGTAATTTACCTAAAATATCAGTAGGTATCAAACCTTATATGTTTAAAATAGTTTTAGTACATACTATGCGTTAAAAACGCTTAAAAAGGCAATTAGGAGCCATTTCTGGGTTTTATATAGAAAGCTGATATTTTTATATTTTCAGAAGGTTTAAAAATAATTTATTTATCATATAAAATCAGTAGCAAAAGGTTTGGGGTCAAAAAGATATGTAAAACTCATTTTATGGCCCAAAAGGGCAAAACCGGCAATAACCGATTTAGAACTACAACCCTATGTTATGCTCAGCCTAAAATTTATTAAAAATCTTCAAAAATCCCAAAATATTATATTACATCAGTGGGTAAAAAGTTTGATATCAAAAAGTGGATTTAAATAGGCTATATGCTAATTACGCCGTTTAATTAACATAAAGCTTTCTAATTACGCTATTGAGCATAACTCTTAATCTAGACCTCAAACTGATGTCAAATTTTGGGTGCATGTTTATAAATCAGTAACTAAGGTTTCTACTCTTTTACTTTTTCAAAAATCACGTTTTATAGAAAAAATGGCATAATAGTCAACATTTAAGCACTTAACGGAAACATGCATATGAATCGGATAACTAATGAACCAAGTTGTAAAGTCTCAGAGAGTTATACTTATATGAAACCTGGTCCAAATAAAGCTCTAAGGAAATTCTAAAACATGCTTAAGACAAGTGCCCTCTATGCATGTAATACCATTGGGGAAACACTCAGAGAGTTATACCTATGAGTGTTTCCAGATCAAGACAAGTGCCATCTATGCATGTAATACCATTGGGGAGCCCCTGGTATAAGAAAACAACACTTTAAAGTCGGTTTAGACCTGCAACTGGCAGCTGTTCGTGAATTCTGTCGCTGCTGCTTGTTCGCGGGCCGCGAGGGGTCCCTCGCGGGGCGCCTAAAACCGGCGCAACGGGCCAAGTAAGTTTCATAAATTACATTTCACTCCCTGATCCTTCTATACGTGGTTTTAAGTGTTTTTCTTGCACTTTTGGCCCTCTAACTTGATTTTTAAGGACCTTAAGACTTTTACAAACTTGGTTAAGTTCTTGGTTAACTTTGTGCTTACCCGAAAAGTCACAAATTTCAACGTTGACGCTATTAACCCCTCGTATACGAATTTGATCATAACTTTCTCATACGATAACGAAACTTGGTGAAATTTTTACCACATATTCTAGTGAGTATAATTTATCATTTCAAAGCTTCGGGTTTGCTAAAAGGTCACTCAGAGGTATACTTTAAACATGTTGACACATTTAACCCCTGTAGTTTGTAATTCCTCACTTTCTTTCACGATTTGCTTCGTATGATCCATGATTTATTCGTTTAAGGGTATAAACATCATGTAGGGCTATTTTAGAGTATATTTATCCATTGTTGACACTTTGGACCCTTATATTCACATAGTTTCCTTGTTTGTCAACTTTAGTCCCTCTAAAGTATTCTTTCACACATTCAAAGCTTATGACACGTGTCAATACATTATTGGACATGAAATTACGAGGTGTTACATCCTCACCCCCTTAAAAGAAATCTCAACCTCAAGATTTACTGAAACAAATGAGGGTACTTTTCTTTCATTGTGGCCTCTACCTCCCATGTATACTCGGGACCTCTGCGGGCATCCCATTTGACCTTTACAATAGGCACATGCTTCCTTCGAAGCTTCTTTACCTGTCGATCCTCAATCGACAATGGTTTTTCCACAAATTTCAAGCTCTCATCTATATGCACATCCGTATGTGGTATGACTAGCGATTCGTCAGCTAGGCATTTCTTCAGATTGCAGACGTGGAATACGTTGTGAATACCACTGAGCTCTTCAGGTAAGTTTAACTTGTAAGCCACTGACCCGACACATTCGATGATCTCGAATGGTCCTATATACCTTGGGCTTAACTTACCTTTCTTACCAAATCGCATCACCCCCTTCCAGGGTGATACCTTAAGCAAAACCTTATCACCAACCTCATATTTCAAAGGTTTACGCTTTAAATCTGCGTAACTTTTCTGCCTATCTCTGGAAGCTTTCAGGCGGTCACGAATCTGGACAATCTTGTCCGTCATTTCAAAGACTAAATCAGGTCCTGATAATTGGACTTCTCCTACTTCCGCCCAACAAATAGGTGTTCTGCATTTTCTACCATATAATGCCTCAAAAGGCGCAGCCTTAATGCTGGTATGATAGCTGTTGTTATAGGAGAATTCGATCAATGGCAGGTGGTTATCCCAACTACCACCTAAATCAATCACACATGCACGAAGCATGTCTTCCAAAGTTTGGATGGTACGCTCACTCTGCCCATCTATCTGTGGATGGTAAGCCGTACTAAAATTTAAGCGCGTGCCCAAAGACTGTTGGAAACTTTTCCAAAAATGTGATGTGTATCTCGTATCTCTGTCAGAGATAATTGATACTGGTACGCCATGTAGAGATACAATCTTATCTACGTACAATTGGGCTAACATGTCGGAGCTATAAGTCTCCTTAATGGGTAGGAAATGTGCTGACTTAGTCAGTCTATCTACTATCACTCATATAGTATCATTTCCCTTCCTTGTCTTCGGCAAATTGGTGATGAAATCCATTGTCACCATCTCCCACTTCCACGTGGGAAGTTCAGGCTGTTGCAGCAGACCTGACGGCTTTTGGTGTTCAGCTTTGACTTGCGCGCACGTCAAACATTTGGCTACATAGGCAGCTACATAATTTTTCAAGCCTATCCACCAATAGTTTGCCTTTAGATCCTGGTACATTTTATCAGCTCCAGGATGAACGGAATATTTAGAACTGTGGGCTTCCTGGAGGATAACATCTTGAAGTCCTCCAAAAACTGGAACCCATATTCGTCCATTCAATCTCAGCACTCCGTCCTTGTCATAAGATAACTGCTCCTCAGTTACTCCTAGCTTTTCTTCAGGATAGTTAGCTTCCAACACAGCTTCCTTCTGTGCAGCTAACAACCTTTCGTTCAAACTATTCTTTATCTCAATGCTCTTGGCATTGATTCTTATCGGCTTCACTCTTTCTTTTCTGCTTAAGGCATCAGCAACCACATTTGCTTTGCCTGGATGGTATCTTATCTCACAGTCATAGTCATTCAAAGTTTCCATCCATCGTCTTTGCCTCATGTTTAAGTCCTTCTGATTAAACAAGTGTTGAAGGGTCTTGTGATCTGAATAGATCACACACTTGGTTCCATACAAGTAGTGTCTCCACAGTTTTAGTGCAAATACAACGGCACCCAGCTCCAAGTCATGGGTGGTGTAGTTCTTCTCGTGCACCTTTAACTGTCGTGAAGCATAGGCAATAACCTTGCCTTTCTGCATAAGTACACAGCCCATACCGGTGTGTGATGCATCACAATACACCACGAATTCTTCTATTCCATCAGGCAATGTTAACACTAGTGCATTGCTCAACTTTTTCTTAAGAATGTCAAAGGATTCCTGTTGCTTAGGGCCCCAATCAAACTTAACCTTCTTCCGTGTCAACGAAGTTAGGGGCGCAGCAATCCTTGAGAAGTTTTTAATAAATCGCCTATAGTATCCTGCTAGTCCTAGAAAGCTGCAAATCTCAGTAGGCGTCTTTGGCTCTTGCCAGTTCATAACTGCTTCTACCTTAGCGGGATCCACTTGAATACCACACTCACTAACCACATGTCCAAGGAATTGGACTTCTCGAAGCCAAAATTCGCACTTCGAGAATTTGGCGTAGAGTTTCTCATGATGTAGAAGTTTAAGAATACAGCGAAGGTGTTTCTCGTGGTCAGCTTGGTTCTTTGAGTAGATAAGGATGTCGTCAATGAAGACGATGACAAATTTGTCCAAGTAGGGCTTGCAGACGCGATTCATGAGATCCATGAATGTGGCAGGAGCATTAGTGAGCCCAAAAGGCATCACTAGGAACTCGTAATGTCCATAACGAGTCCTAAATGCAGTCTTGTGTACGTCTTCATCTTTAACCTTCAATTGATGATAGCCTGACCTTAAATCGATCTTAGAGAAGTAGCTTGCCCCTTGCAATTGATCGAACAGATCGTCGATCCTGGGCAAAGGATACCTATTCTTGATAGTGACCTTATTATGCACAGACGCATCGATCCATCCTTCTTCTTGACAAACAAGATCGGTGCTCCCCAAGGAGACGAACTAGGTCTAATGAAACCTTTGGCTAGTAGATCATCTAACTGCGTCCTCAATTCCTTCATCTCTGTTGGTGCCAACCTATAAGGCGCTCTTGCTACTGGTGCTGCACCAGGGATGATGTCAATTCTGAATTCTACTTGCCTATCTGGTGGTAAACCAGGTAGTTCTTCGGGGAAAACTTCAGGATATTCAGAAATGACGGGAATATCTTCAATCTTAGGCTTCGGCTCATCGATAGTCACTTGTGCCATGTAGATGACACAACCCTTCTTCATACACCTAGAGGCCTTGAGCATAGACACTTGCTCAGGTAATCCATACTGGGTATCCCCCTGAATGGTAAGTGGCTTACCAGACGGGGTCTTGACCACTACTTGCTTCTTGTTGCACACAATCTGGGCTTGGTTATGCGATAACCAATCCATGCCTAGCACTATATCAAAACCGGCTAGCTTAAAGGGAAGTAAGGACAAAGGAAAAGAATGGTTCCTAATGGATATAACACATCCATCTAACACAGTTGAGGCGGTTTCTATGGTTCCATCAGCTAATTCCACCTCGTACTTCACACTTAAAGCTTTAACAGGTAAATTCAGTAACTTACAAAACTTGTTATCTACAAATGATTTATCGGCTCCTGAATAAAAAAGCACCCTCGCATAAACATCATTTATGAGGAAGGTACCTGTGATCACATTGTCGTCTTGAACAGCTTCCTTTGCATCCATCCTGAAGACCCTAGCATTGGTCTTTTTCCCATCCTCAGTCTTCTTTGCGAGTTTTGGGCAGTTGGTCTTGATATGCCCTTTTTCGTTGCAACTATAGCACGTAGCATCTTTGATTTTCTTACAGTCTAAAGTCTTGTGCTCAGAAGACTTACAAATCCCACAAACTTTTGACTGCGACTGGGATTTCGACTCGAATCTGCACCTCCCAAAATGGTGCTTCTTACAAACCTTACACTTGGGCTTATCTCCAGATTGATGCCCATCCTTCTTAGATCCAGACCCCTTCTTGTGGTCATTGTTCCCTTTATGTCTCTTCTCTGAACGTCGTGAATTGCCATCTTCACGCTTCCTTTTCTCGACATCCGTGTTCCTCAGCGATCTCTGTCTGACCGCGTCCAGTGTGAGGGACAGGGATATATCAGCTACGGACCTGAATGTAGTTGGCCGAGAGGCTTTTACACTTGCCTTAATTTCTGGGGCTAAACCCCCAATGAAACGTGCTATTCTTTTGGGTTCCGGGGTCACCAGATAAGGAACCAACCTTGACAGTGTATTAAAGCTCGTAAGGTAAGCTTGGCAATCCAGATTTTTCATTACCAATGACAGAAAATCCGACTCAATCTTTTCGACCTCATGCTGAGGACAGTAGTTCTCTTTGATGAGGGTAACAAATTGTTCCCATGACATATTATACAGTGGAATTTTCCCAGTGGCTTGTATCAACGATCTCCACCAGGCTAAGGCCTCACCTTTGAACGATTGAGACACAAATTTTACTACATCCATATCAGCGCACCCGCTGATATCAACCACGGTATCCATTTCGTCCAGCCATGTCATGCAGTCAATCTCTCCTTTCTCCCCAGTAAAATCCCGGGGTTTGCATGAGACGAAATATTTATACGTACAGGACTTACCACGCGGTTCCTGCTTAAGCTCGGTCTTTTTTGAAGGAACACTTTGCTGGTTCGAGGAGTGATGATCGCCATCATCCTTCTTTGGCTTATCTAGCTTAGAGGGTGGATTACTATGAGCCTCAGAATGTGTTTTTGGCTTAGAATGAGGTGCTGATTGGGTCCTGCTTTGAGTACTACTCGATTCACTATACTGCATCTCTATGGCTTTAGTGACAGCGTTGTCGATCAATGTTTGGAGTTCTGCACCAGTTATATTGATCCTGGTGGTGTCATGGTTCTCCTTTGGCCGATTGTTGACCTCGTCAGACTCGGCCATGTAGTTGAACTGCTACATAAGATGATGACAATGATTCATTTAAGGAATTATAATAGGTCTGTCATCTTGATAATTTATTAACCATGGTAATTAAAGAGCCATACTATTTAATTTATTAAGTAATTTTATTCGGGACTTTTATTAGTAGCCCTTAGTTCTAGAATGAAATATAATATTGGCACAACAGGCCTAGTCACGTGGACAATTCTAAATTATAGATTTAGATCTTATAGGATCTAGTTATTAAAGTTTGAATTAAAATTCACTACTTTTCTTGACAGGGAGTCTATAAGCTATGGCTGTCTTTTGTCTTATATGACATTAGTTATAGCCCGTAGGCATTACATCACAATCGGATGTTTAAATAATAATAAAGGATTGGGTTAATTCACACATAAGGGTGACATGTGTGATTTTGCGGATCACATTAGCCAAGAATGTTAACATGTTTGCAGATGTTAACAGAGATTTGAATCTTTTTAAACAGATTTTACCATATTGGCTAAGTCTTTGTAATGACCTATAAGCTAGGTTTTACCTTTTTAAGATTCTTATTAATATTCAACGCAGAACAATCCTATATTGAAATGGTTAATATGGATCTGAATCTAATTGGGGAATTACCGTCTTGACCCTGTCTTTAAAATGACATAAGGTTAGGTCTTGTCCCTTTAGATTTTATCATTTTAATATGATGATAGATCTTGTATAAATATGGTTATTATTTATTTTATATTTTTATTCATGCATATTAACTGAAAAAATAAAATTTAAATCTAACCATTTCACCACATTAATAAAAGTACGAGTCTACCCTGAACGGGACTTTCAAATGAAATAACATGCCCTCACAGGGGCTTAACCAAACAAATATACCCACGCATGGGTCAAAATAAAAGGCTTGCCCACGCAGGGGCTTAACTAACAAAACATACCCGCGCAGGGGTAAAAACAGAAAGACAGGCCCACGCAGGGGCTCAATGGAAAAAGAATTACAACAAAAAATTGAAGGATTCAACGGTCCTTCTTGCGCTTCCCTTTTATCAAACTTGCTAATCCCTTGAGGAAACCATGTCGTTCCCTTCGATCCCTGTGAACTTGATGTTCAACCTGGTCCAGTCTTTGGAGAATTTCCTCTCTTTCTGGCGGGGAAAATTGTGGTACTTGCGGCTGCGGCTGATATGTAGATCGAAAAGACGGCTGCTGTTGGTACCCATAAGCTGGGTATCCGACTCCCCAAGGAGCTCCATAAGGCCCATCGGGGTTAGCAGCATTGTAGTTCCATGCCGCCAGGTATGGATCGATATCAGCATAGTTAAAGCTGGAGTGAGCAATCTGCTCAAAGGGGTTATATGTTGCCGGGCCAGTGTACGCGGGAATTGGGTTGTCAAAGCCCAATGGTGGTGGCATGGCATGCGTAGAGTTCACTTCCGGGTTGGGGTTTGAAGGTCCCCCAAACTGCTGGTCTTCTTGAAGCGGCGGATAGTGGCTGCTACTCGATGGTTGGGGTGTGCTGATATGTACCCCTCTACCTTGCACGGACATCCGTGCGTTTGTTCTCCTTCGCCTCGGCGGCTCAGGAGGTTGCTGCTGAGGCGGTGGTGGTGGCGGGGTAACTGCCACAAAGCGAGAATCCCTGGAAGGATCCGATTGCTGCTGCTGGGGCATTGAATGATAAAAGGGTGTGAAATACCACTCATACTGGTTCATCCTTGCTTGAAAACTGTCTGGACCACGGTAAGGTAATCCGTGAAAAGATGATCCGTCGGAGATTTCAATTGGGTGTGTGGGGGAACCGCTCGGTGGCTCCGTAGGGTCGGTATCCTCATCCATGTCCATGGTGTGATCCCCTGAAAAATGATCTTCAGGCCCCAATGGGTTAACACCCACTGGTTCCTCTAGGTAGTTAGCCGGGTTGAACCGGCTGCGAAAAAGATGGGACGGGTTATCAAAAGAATGGCGCGAGTTGGAGCGCTGTAGAGGGATGAACGAAGGCTGCGGGTTTTCAGGTTCGTTCTTGGAGTGGGGTCCAAAGGAATGTAGGTAAGAAGGTGACGAAGCTAACGAGACAGACCGCCACGCTGGCTGCAGGTGGGATCTCCAGTCTCCCTGAGGACTGGTGCTAACAGGAACGGGTGAAGTTCGCCTTTGAGAAGGCCCTGCCTCATTGTCGTGGGTTCCTACAAGTGCCTTTCCTTTTCCTCTTCCTCTGAAAAATCTTGGCGGCATATTTCCTGTCAAACAATTTAAAAATACAACCAAGAAATATAAAGGACAAAGTTAAAATAAAACAAATAAAACAATTTGGATTAGTCCTAAGTTCTTTGTCTAGACTCGAAAATTTGAGGAATGTGCAATTGTGTAACTGAGATTAAACACAAAAGGCTAGTGTTTAATTCACTCAGTGTCAGCTCTGATACCAACCTGTCACACCCCGATATTTCCACGTAATACCGGTGGGCCCGGTGGGGAGTATCGTGACGTAGTTGATATCATCATAGTCAAACAACACAATATATAAATGCACAGCGGAAGCAAAAGATAGATTCATTTCAACTTTAATAAATTGTAATATCGAGTATCACAAATAGTCGAAACAGATCCACAGGCGGATCAAAATAAAGAGGAAACATTGTTCAACAGCTTATGACATCCAAGGTTGCAAGACTTATTGTGGACGCTAGGAGAAAGCCAGCCTAGTTCGAGTAGTACCTGCACTTAACCTTTTTGGGAAAATACGTCAGTTTACACTGGTAAACACAATTTAACTGACTCATTTTGAAAAGGTTTGAAAATTGGTTTGAATGCACGTGGCACAAAAATATCTTTTATAACTTGGGATTATTACTTAAATATAATCTTGTAAAAGGATTACATGTCTGTTATGCGTTCAGTAACCCGGTTCATGCCGGGTTAAAGATTAATAGACACACCACATAGTATAGTCCCTCGGCGAGAAACCAACAGTTATACCTTAATAATTGTAAATGCACTGACGGGTGTACGCCTACACCCATGTGCTAAGGTCGTGGCCATTCTTTGAATGATGCCAAGGATATCCGGGACATGGTCATTAAACTCCCAAAGGCGTAAAACAAACAAAACAGATTTTTAAACGGGTCATCTTGATAATACTTAACCACCCACGATTAAGGTCAAATGCCCGACCAAGCGGTATTTTACATACCGTACCCCAAGCCCGTATAAGGGAAAATAAGTTAAAAGTATTTACCTTTGCAAGTATGATCACAAATAGTAAATGCGGGTAGCTTTTACTGGGCCTCCTATTCTTGAACAAAGGTTTATAATAACCTATTAGATTTCTAACGGGTCCTTAATTAAGCTTAAGCTTAGACCGGTTAGTTTTAAAGGAAGATACGGTTCGAACGCATGAATAAGCGAAGACCGGAATGGAATGTGATTTAGACCCAAAAAGTTTGAGGACTTGTATAATATGGGTAAACTAAACACATTCTGGATTTTGAGACAAAAATGATAAGGTTTGACCCGTTTCGGCTAATATATGCAAACTAGTTACATAAGCCGATCTGAACGCGAAAAGTGCGTAACGAGTAACCAAATGAGTCATATGCAAGTTTCCTAAGTTAATATGCCTTAAATATGTTGTGACATCAGTAAGATATCTTTTATTATGCCCGAAATGGATTTAAACTCAAACTATGCCTCGTAAGGGCATTTTGGTCATTTAAAAGATTATAAAAGAGTTTAATTAGTAATCTGAGTTACAGGTCTGATTTATTTAATAAATATACTTAATTTAATAAGTTATAACAGTAGGGTACTAGATATATGTGAAATTTATCATTTAAAACCAAACTATGCATCCTAGGGGTATTTTGGTAATTTCACATAGGCTAAAAAGGTCAAACCGAGAATCTGAGTTAAACAACTTTTGCTTAGTGTTAAAATATTGTAATTTACCTAAAATATCAGTAGGTATCAAACCTTATATGTTTATAATAGTTTTAGTACATACTATGCGTTAAAAACGCTTAAAAAGGCGATTAGGAGCCATTTCTGGGTTTTATATAGAAAGCTGATATTTTTATATTTTCAGAAGGTTTAAAAATAATTTATTTATCATATAAAATCAGTAGCAAAAGGTTTGGGGTCAAAAAGATATGTAAAACTCATTTTATGGCCCAAAAGGGCAAAACCAGCAATAACCGATTTAGAACTACAACCCTATGTTATGCTCAGCCTAAAATTTTTTAAAAATCTTCAAAAATCCCAAAATATTATATTACATCAGTGGGTAAAAAGTTTGATATCAAAAAGTGGGTTTAAATAGGCTATATGCTAATTACGCCGTTTAATTAACATAAAGCTTTCTAATTACGCTATTGAGCATAACTCTTAATCTAGACCTCAAACTGATGTCAAATTTTGGGTGCATGTTTATAAATCAGTAACTAGGGTTTCTACTCTTTTACTTTTTCAAAAATCACGTTTTATAGAAAAAAGGGCATAATAGTCAACATTTAAGCACTTAACGGAAACATGCATATGAATCGGATAACTAATGAACCAAGTTGTAAAATCTCAGAGAGTTATACTTATATGAAACCTGGTCCAAATAAAGCTCTAAGGCAATTCTAAAACATGCTTATACGGGTCAGAACTGAAAGTCAAAGCGAAAGTCAAATTATGCGACTTTCGATTCCGATCCGAGTCTAAACTGAAAATTGTCGGGTTGAACATGTTTAGACATGTTCTTACATTAATTACCAAGTTATATTAGTGATCAAACAGGTTGCATGTCTCCTACATTGCTAATTATGCATTAATTTGAAAATAAGCATTCTGTTGACTTTTTAAGAACAACTTTGACCCGACAATTGACCTAGTTAGAGTGGGAATCAGAGAGTACCCTTTTAAGGGTTTATTACCCACATAAATACCTACTTATAGGTACTTTTAATTCGAGATTTGACTGAACAAATTTTAATTAATCTCGAAGTCAAACTTTAATTACGACGGTTTGACTTTTAGCTAATTAACTAAGCTAAACTGAATTAGGAAGGGTTAAGGACACTTACAAAGGTCCTAAGTATGATTAGGGATCACTAGGAAGCTTGTTGCTGATCAGGAGAGCTCCAGAAATGAAGTTGCAAATGAATGAACAAATGTTGCAACTTTGGGTGTTCTTATATAGTGAATTTTGATCACTTAGGATCATGCCAAGGAAGCCTATGAGTGTTTCCAGATCAAGACAAGTGCCCTCTATGCATGTAATACCATTGGGGAGCCCCTGGTATAAGAAAACAACACTTTAAAGTCGGTTCAGACCTGCAACTGGCAGTTGTTCGCGAATTCTGTCGCTGCTGCTTGTTCGCGGGCCGCGAGGGGTCCCTCGCAGGGCGCCTAAACCCGGCGCAACAGGCCAAGTAAGTTTCATAAATTACATTTCAGTCCCTGATCCTTCTATACGTGGTTTTAAGTGTTTTTCTTGCACTTTTGGCCCTCTAACTTGATTTTTAAGAACCTTAAGACTTTTACAAACTTGGTTAAGTCCTTGGTTAACTTTGTGCTTACCCGAAAAGTCACAAATTTCAACGTTGACGCTATTAACCCCTCGTATACGAATTTGATCATAACTTTCTAATACGATAACGAAACTTGGTGAAATTTTTACCACATATTCTAGTGAGTATAATTTATCATTACAAAGCTTCGGGTTTGCTAAAAGGTCACTCAGAGGTATACTTTAAACATGTTGACACATTTAACCCCAGTAGTTTGTAATTCCTCACTTTCTTTCACGATGATAAGCTGTGCTTAGTTTTAACTTGGTTCCCATTGCCTTTTGGAAACTTGACCAAAAATGAGAGGTAAATCGACTATCCCTATCAGAAACAATTGATAAAGGAATTCCATGTAAAGAAACAATTTCATTTACATATAATTTAGCTAACTGTTCCATACTGAAAGTTTCCTTCATTGGTAGAAAATGAGCTGACTTGGTTAGTCTATCTACAATCACCCAGATTGTATCATTTCCTTTCTTTGTTTTGGGTAATTTAGTAACAAAATCCATTGTTATTAATTCCCATTTCCATACTGGCATTTCTAATTGTTGTAGCAATCCTGGGGGTTTCTGGTGTTCAGCTTTACCTTGAGAACAAGTTAAACATTTAGAAACATAGGCTGCTATGTCCTTTTTCATTCATATCCACCAGAAATTCTTCCTTAAATCCTGGTACATTTTATCACTACCTGGATGCATCGTATATTTAGACTTATAGGCTTCTTCTAAAATACAATAACGTAGATTTCCTAATTTAGGTATCCACATTCTTTTTTCATGGAATCTCCAAATTCCATATGTTCCTTGTTCTAACTCTTTTAACATACCCTTTAATTTTTCAGCATCATCCTTGATTACTGATTCTTGTGCTTCTCTTATTTGGTCATTTAAATCTACTTGTAGATTTAATTAAAGAGAACGTACCTTTTTTGGCTTTTCATGATATTTTTGACTTAAAGCATCTGCTACTACATTTGCTTTTCCTTCATGATATTGTATATCACAATCATAGTCACTAAGCATTTCCATCCAGCGTCTTTGTCTCATATTCAACTCCTTTTGCTTGAAAATATACCTTAAACTCTTATGATCAGTGAATATAGTAAACTTACTACCATAAAGGTAATGTCTCCAAATCTTAAGAGCAAAAATTATAGCTCCTAGTTCTAAATCATGGGTTGAATAATTTTCTTCATGATTCTTGAGTTGTCTGGATTCTTAAGCTATAACCTTTTGTCGTTGCATTAACACACATCCATAACCTAATTTAGAAGCGTCACAATAAACTACAAAATCTTCAGTTCCTTCTGGTAACGCTAATATGGGTGTATGGGTTAATCTTTGCTTAAGAATTCTAAATGCTTCTTCTTGTTTTAATCCCCATTCAAACTTAACAGATTTACAGGTTAGCTTAGTTAAAGAATGACTATTCTAGAAAAATCTTGAATAAATCTTCTATAATAACCAGCTAATCCTAAGAAACTTCTAACCTCGGTTGGTGACTCAGGGGTTTTCCATTTAGTAATCGCCTCGATCTTTGTTGGATCTACATGAATTCCTTAATGATTGACTAGGTGTCCAAGAAATTGTACCTGTTCTAACCAAAATTCGCACTTAGAAAATTTAGCATAAAACTTTTCCTTTCTTAACAAACTTAAAAGTGCGTGCAAATGCTTTGCATGATCCTCTTTACTCTTAGAGTAAATTAGAATATCATCTATAAAGACGATTATGAATTTATCCAAATATGGCTTACATATTCGGTTCATCATGTCCATAAATGCAGCTGGGGCATTGGTTAAACCAAATGGCATGACAGTAAATTCATAATGGCCATACCTTGTTCTGAATGCGGTTTTAGGAATATCCTCTTCATGTACCTTTAATTGTTGATATCCTGACCTTAAATCGATTTTGGAGAAAAATCGAGCTCCTTGTAGTTGATCAAACAGATCATCGATTCTCGGTAATGGGTACCGATTCTTAATCGTGACTTTGTTCAATTCACGGTAGTCAATGCAAATACGCATTGATCCGTCCTTCTTTTTAACAAACAGTATCGACGCTCCCCATGGCGACGAACTTGGCTGTATGAATCCTTTCTCTAATAATTCGTCTAATTGTTTCTTTAATTCCTGCATTTCTGCGGGTGCCAAACGATAAGGTGCTTTGGCAATCGGTGCCGTTCCTGGTATCAAATGGATCCTGAACTCAACTTCTCTATCTGGAGGTTGCCCTGGCAATTCTTCTGGAAATACATCTAAAAACTGAGATACTACTGGAATATCTTTTAAATCCTTTCCTTTAGTGTTAGTGATTATAGAAATCAAATACACTATAGAACCTTTTCTTATATAACTTGCAGTTTTCATCACAGAGATGAATTTTGTGGATCTATTTGGTTTCTCTCCTTTAATTGTGATCGTTTTTCCTTTTGGTGCATTTACTTGAATTAACTTTTGATCACATAAAATATTGGCTCTATTGGCTATTAACCAATCCATTCCTAAAAAACATCGAATCCTGCCGGATTCATGGGATAAAGATTTGCAATAAGTTTCTGATTTAAAATTTCTATTCTTGCTCTCTGCAAGATTTCAGAAATCCTAACGGTTTCTCCATTAGCTGTCTCTACTAAACATTCTTGTGGTAGTTTAGTTAATGACTGATTTAGAAATTTGCAAAATGATGTATTAATAAAACTTTGGTTTGCACCAGAGTCAAATAATACTTTAGCAAAAATATCATTAACTAAAAACGTACCAGCTATGACATCTGGAATCATCTTGGCTTCATCTGCAGTCAGAACAAATGCTCTAGCATTTTGAGTATTCTTGTTGTTTGTAGCTGGAGCTAATTTTGGACAATTAAGCTTGATATGACCTTGTTCTCCACAGTTGTAACATATCTTGTTATTAGCTTTCTTCCTGCAGTTCTCTTCCTTGTGTCCCGATATTTTGCAAAAGTTATAGTATATAGAGGATCTTCCTGAATGCTTTCTTTTGCAATTCTTACAGTAAGGTGCAGAGGTAGAACCTATATTTCTCCCACGGTTAGAACAAAATTCTTGTGTAAGTTTCTGGGTTAGGTTCCTCCTTTGATCCTCCTCTCGGGTACGAACTAATTCATCTGTCAAGGTATTTGCTAGTTCTACAGCTTCTTCTATGGTTTGAGGTCTAGCTGCCTTGACTACATGTCTTATCTCTCCAATTAATCCCCAGATATAACGGGAGATTAACACTGGTTCAGGTGAAGCAAGAGTTGGCACTATTCTAGCATATTTGAAGAATATTTTTGTGTATCCCTTACTATCCACACCAGTCATCCTAAGGTTTAGGAATTTGTTTGCTATCTGTTCCTTTTCATTGGGTGGGCAGAATTTCCTTTCTACCTTGTTCTTAAATTCTTCCCATTCCATATTGTAGGTTCTATCACTTCCTCTTGTTTGGAGGATAGTGTTCCACCATTCTAGTGCTGAATTCTTAAACAAATTGGAAGCAAACAATAACTTATCTTCTTCAGCACACTTGCTTATTCTTAAGACTGCCTCAGTCTTCTCTATCCAGTGTAGGGTTGCAATGGCCCCTTCATTGCCCGAGAATTCCATTGGTTTACAAGACCAAAATTCTTTATAAGAACAACCGTAAGACACGGTTCTTCTCCTTTTGGGAATAGGCAATTGAAGTAAAGGTCCATTGTTCACGCTGTTTTCGGGTTCGATGGGCCGCTTACTGCTATGCTTACTTTTATTATTCGCTTCTTGAATAGTTTGAATAATAAATGGCATTGCATCTATGATTCCTTGTGCCACTATATGTTGAACAGCACTATTATCCATTTGGTTTCCATTGTTATTGATGCTTGGATTCTCATTAACCACGTTAATGTTACTCTGGTTATCATTATTCAGATTCCCTTGATTTCCTTCGTCGGCCATCTGAATTTTGAACATTTACCCCATATTAATATCACAAGATAATATTTACTATAGTTAATCACATGATACGTAATCTAGCCAAAAACGTCGATCATTGCGACTTTTACTCTATTTTCATATACTATTATGCATCTATTACATTCTAGTACTGAAATAAAAATTACAATACCAACAGAAATAGAATCACACTGATAGTAATATGCATCCGTACACACATATTTTATTTTATTTTTATTTTATTATATTTTATTATTTTTACTATTACCGTCTCCTCCATCACATCATAGATATGGATTTATCCAAAAATCCATATTGCGCTCATCGTATTTCCATACGAGACGCTCTCCCACCTGTCTCATTCTATCACTGCTTTCTAAAATTTCCTCCCCAAAAGTCCTAAGTTCTTGCACGTTTTCTGCACTCATTGGGGGTGCAGGTTCTAGGACTGGGTTCGGAATCTGGGGTGCGGGTTCCTGATATGGGGGTGAAAGTGCCTGAAATCGGTAAGGATCTTCTAAGATCTCCCTAATATATTCATCGTGGTAATAGGGATCTAAAGGGTCCATACCTGGGTAAGCTCCTATGTTCTGTATGGGTGTGTCTTCATATATCGGGTAACGTTGCACAAAGTCCCTATTATCGTCCCACCAGGGGTCGTAATTTGGGTCTAGAGGGTTTGGTGCAGGTACCCTAGGGATTTCTTCTGGGTTGAAGTCATGCATCTCCACTTGGTTTTCAGGGTTTTCTATCTCCATTGGTTGGTCTGGGATTTGCAATTGTGGTTGGGGTGCTATTGTTTGCTCCATATTAGGGTCAGCAGCAGTTGTGCCTAGGATATGGAAATTGGCTAGGCTTCTATTAAGCATATCCTGTGTATGGGCATCTGTCTCTCACTTAATAGCTGCTAAGGCTCTTTGCTGTTGCAACTTTCGCATTCTTTTCCTACGTGCAAAGGCTTCCTTACTGAACCATCCTCGTTTCTTATGAGGGAATGGCTCTTCTGACTGAGCTTTAAAAGCAAACATTCCTTCTTCCTGATCAGCAGAATACCCCGAAAGGGCAGGCTGTGATGAGGTACCTTCACTCCTAGGTGAATCAGACAACTGACGACACATGTCTGAGGGTCCTTGATCACTCATACTGTAAACTAACAAATAGTCAAATAACACATAACAAATAAATACAGTTATGCACGTATTTCCGTAATTTATTTCCTAACACAAAATATAAATTTTAAGTGTCAGCAGAACACTTCTTTGGCTTGAACCAGTGGCTAGGATCTGATACCACCTCCTGTCGTAACCCCCGATCCCTGATCCCCGGGAACGGGCGGATGCGAACTCAGAATTTTGGTGGTATCAGGTTGGTTAATTTGGCAGCGGAATTTTCATCAGGACCGTAGTTAGGAAATGTTTATCAGAGTAAAACCACCATATTTGATATTAATAATCACATGGGTAAAACCCAAGTTTCTTATTACAATACATTTATAGGGATAAACCCTATTTTATTGAATTTAAAACATCATTTATTAGGTAACTTTTATAGCCACATTTTTCCCAAGCCTTCAGTGCTCTCCAGCTGGCTTTTTACTAATTGGCTGTCACATTGTGTTACCTGAAACGCGTTTTAAAAACATTTGTCAGTGGAAAATACTGGTGAGTGAATCCCAGTTTAATCAAGAAACATTTTATCAATTAAAACAGTATTGAGAGCGATCACATTGTTTATTTCTACACAATTACTCATTCAGTACTGTCAATCCTGACTTGTGGGTCATATTACACATTGGCTAACTCATTGTCCAATGGTAACGTACTGTCATCCCCGACTTACTACTCACAGTGTAGTAAATTTTGTATACAAAACCCCAACATACCGGCAGTAATTGAAGAACTACAAAGACTCAATCACCGCTTAATCGCATTGTAAAACATTTAAGGTTTTGTAAAAATATATAAAAGCATTTACAAAAAGAGGATAAACTCACATTGCTATCTTAGACTTCGCGTAAGGCTTTCCTGGATATAATCTATAATTTATACAAATGTACATAGGTGAGTATCATAACCCTTTGAAAATATTAATGATACCCTCCCCGAGACGGCATTCCAACAACTACGTCGGGCAGAACCACGACAGTTGTTACGGAACCCTAAATCAATCGGGCAGCGTATCTTTTACGAAACTGGGTTTATAATACTTACAACGGAGCAGAACCTCGCTAATTAGGGGGTATAATACTTGAAAATTATGCCAAATATCAGAGATTTCGAGATTGAGAAAAGAAAACTGAACGAACTGAATTGAAATCCGATGCGTTCTATTTATAGTGTTGAAATCTGGTCTCCACGCGGCTCGCGTAAAGAACAGACAAGGGTTACGCGGCCCGCGTCAACCCTGGTCAAACGTATAGCTTAGCTGGGTCAGCATGTAGGTCCGCCGGGTGTTAGGCCACGTGGCCGCACCGGGCTGCGCCACATCTTGGTCTCACGCGGCCCGCATAAATGTAAGCTAAGGCTTACGCGGCCCGCCTGAACTAAAGGAATCAACGAAGTCAGGGTCTGACCCTGATACCGCCCGCGCAAGTGGTTGGGGTGGGTCTACGCGGCCCGCCTCAACTTAATATTCAGATTTTTTTAATTTATTTTTAATGCTATAAAGTATTTCGGGCGCGGTTTTCACATACGGGATGTATATAAAGACATATTGGGACATTTTAAGATATACTAGGGTATTGGTTTTTACTGAGGGTTGTTACATTCTCCCCACCTTGTTTTAGAGCTCGTCCTCAAGATCTACTGGAATAAGTACGGATATTTCCTTTGCATTTCTGATTCGAGTTCCCATGTGTACTCAGATCCTCTTTTGGAGTCCCACTTCACTTTGACCAAAACTAGTCTCTTGTGCTTGAGATTCTTGACTTTCCTGTCTTCAATTTGTAGAGGCCTTTCTACAAACTTGAGTTGTTCATTTACCTCTATATCCTTAAGAGGTACTATCAGTGATTCATCAGCTAAACACTTTTTGAGGTTTGATACATGAAATACATTATGTATCCCTGCCATTTCTTCTGGCAGTTGTAGCTGATAAGCTACAGGTCCTATTCTTTTAATAATTTCAAAAGGTCCAATATATCTGGGACTTAGCTTTCCTCGTTTGATGAATCTTACCACTCCTTTCCAAGGAGAGACCTTTAATAATACTTTATCTCCTGTTTGAAATTCTAATGGCTTGCGTTGGTTATCAGCATAGCTCTTCTGTCGATCACGTGCTGCTTTCAGTCGTTCCTTGACTTGAATAATCTTGTCAGTTGTTTCTTACACTATCTCAGGTCCAGATAGTTGTTTTTCCCCAATTTCTGCCCAACAGACTGGGGTTCGGCATTTTCGTCCATAAAGTGCTTCGAATGGTGCAGCATTGATACTTGTGTGATAACTATTGTTGTAAGAAAATTCTATTAAAGGTAAGTGATCGTCCCAATTACCTCCGAAATCAATTACACAAGCTCTAAGCATGTCCTCCATTGCCTGAATCGTCCTTTCACTTTGTCCGTCCGTTTGAGGATGATAAGCTGTGCTTAGTTTTAACTTGGTTCCCATTGCCTTTTGGAAACTTGACCAAAAATGAGAGGTAAATCGACTATCCCTATCAGAAACAATTGATAAAGGAATTTCATGTAAAGAAACAATTTCATTTACATATAATTTAGCTAACTGTTCCATACTGAAAGTTTCCTTCATTGGTAGAAAATGAGCTGACTTGGTTAGTCTATCTATAATCACCCAGATTGTATCATTTCCTTTCTTTGTTTTGGGTAATTTAGTAACATAATCCATTGTTATTAATTCCCATTTCCATACTGGCATTTCTAATTGTTGTAGCAATCCTGAGGGTTTCTGGTGTTCAGCTTTAACTTGAGAACAAGTTAAACATTTAGAAACATAGGCTGCTATGTCCTTTTTCATTCCTATCCACCAAAAATTCTTCCTTAAATCCTGGTACAAGTTAAACATTTAGAAACATAGCGAGCTCAGAATCGAAACACATAAAAATCAAGAATAGATTGTCTGCGGCTTATTTAGACGTCGACTAACCAAAGCAGTTCGACTATTCACAAGGACTTTCGGTACACACCTTTGGCCTTCGGGACTGTGCTCTCGCCTCAAATCTGGGCGAATGGCACACATCCTTCTAGTTCCAGTGTGATTTCAAGTCGTTGGAGTCCGTCGAGGCTTTGGTGGGAGTTTTATAAAACAAAGTAGAGATCAGAACAAGTCGTTGAGGTTTGGGTTTCACCCCTGGCTTAACGACTTTGTTCCTGTTTTTTATGAAATAAAGGAGAAATTATGCGTCAAAGTATGGATTTCACTCCTAATTCAATGTAAGTTCTCCTGTTTGTAGCTAAAATGCGAGTCGAACAAGCAATTTAGTCGAGAGTTTGCGGTTTTCACACCTAATCTCGACGTAACTGCTCGTTCATTTTTTTTGAAAACTAGAGTGCAGTGATGGTGTAGCATAGGTGAGAATAGCGAGAAATAGCAGGTAAGCTCGTACATAATCCCTATAGGATATGCACAAGTCGGTCTGTTGGTACCTAACCAAAGACTAGGTCGTTTCTAAGACGTCGACCCGGACTAGGTCGAGTCTTGCCTAATTCCCTATAGTTATGGTTCTGATACCAATCTGTCACACCCCAACCGATGGCGGAAACATCGGGGCGTGGCACTGAGCGAAACAGATTGTCCAGAAGTTTCCATAACAACTATAATTACCAATTATTTTAAGCATCACGTCCCATACTATGATATAAAAAGTAACATAATTATTACAGACAAAATCTAGTCAAATTGTTCTGTTCCGACAACTCAGATTTCAATTACAGACAATTTGTTTATGTGTTTCTAGACCTTTCCTAGCCTCGATTTCACAGCAAGCCAAGCATCTAAACATCTTAAGCACCTGCCACATACGTTAAAGAAAAAGTCAATACACATAGTGTAAAGGTGAGCATACAAGTTTGATAATAGCATATAGAGTTCGAAATTGTTTACGCATAACCAGCACGTACACAGAGTGAAATGAAACACGTAAGTTATCGACATGAACCTATCGATACCAATGACTGCGGGTTGACTGACCAAGGCAGTTCGTAATACACACTCACCACTGTGAGCCATGTAATTAATTGTCCTTAACAACCCCTGAGTGAACAGGTGCTGAGTCCAAAAAAATAGTACCACCGTTGCTAAGGCAGGTAGACAGCATTCCATGTGTAAATATAACAAACAAGCATTCATTAAGTCACGTATAACATGCGGTAACGGTTAGCATTAAAGTATTGCGTAGTGTGTTCGATGTGATTTAGAATAAGTAACGTATGTAACACCCAAAAATGCGTAAAGCAAAACGGGATCGAGTATACTCACAGCGATTGAATTAATGGATTGAAGGGAGCTCTAGAGCGGAAAATAGCCTGAACAGTTATCTATAACATAAGCGAAAGTCGGTACGTAAAATGGTGTGAAGTGTCAGTGGATCAGACGGTAATCCGATTGGGTGGCAATCTGATCGGGTGACAATCCGTTCGGATGGTCATCCGATCGGGTGACCATGCGAGTGGATTGTTGCCTCGTTTGGAATGGATGTGTTTGTGTATGATGGCTTGGCTTTTGAAGTTTTCGTTGTAGCATTTTGAAAATAGAGAAGTATCTCTACCCTTCAGGTCGGTCGATCGAACGGCTGTTTGATCGGACAGCAATCCGGTTGGTGAGACTCCTCAAGTCGAGGACAAGTTCACAGCAGGACGGTCACTCGATCGGATGGATATCCGATCGGGTTGGCAATCCGTTCAGATTGAACATGTTGAAAACTTGTTTAAGTGTTGAAGTTAAAACATCACATGGTCGAGTGAGAATCCGATCGGACGGTAATCCGTTAGATGCTCAAAACCTCAATGTTGAAATAAAAGTCAGTGTGGGACCCAAAGTGCAAGCCGATCGGGCGGCTGTCCGGTCGGGTGGCAATCCAATCGGACGACAGTCCGTCCCAGATGACCTGGTCGTGTTCTTCCTTGGTTGTTTTGGTAGTTTGAAGTTTTCTCGAGACTGTTTTGATAACGTGTCAAACAACAGAACCTCGTCAAGACTTAGTTACCCGATCGGACAGGAACCACCCTAGTCCGACCAGTTAACTGTTCGAGACGGTGTTTCATGTTTAACCCGAAATCAGTGTTCTCGTGGATAGAATCCGGATCTTGAACCAACACATCAACAAGAAGGAGTAGAAGATAAGAACAAGCTCCGATTTATCGGTTTTGAGTGCATTGAGTGTAAAAGAGTTGAAAGAAAGCTTGAAAATCATCTTTCAATCCTTTTCACCATGAATATGTTCAGATCTATGAAAGATCTGTGTTTATTCATGTGGAAATCGTTCAGATCTGAGTTGTTCTTAGAGGATTGAAGCCAAAACATGAAGTTCATAAGAACACCTATGATGACATCATCCTTGAACACCTCAAATCTAGTGATTTCACGGTCAAACGTTAAGATTCAAAAGATAGAAATGTGTAGGAGTGCGTGTAGATTAAGAAAGTACAAGATTTAGGTGGAAAACTTACAAGAATCGCGAGAAATCTGAAGAGATGGCGGCTGGAGCGAGTGGAGAGGGAGAGAGAGCTGTCAACATCAAATGATGTGACAAAGGAGGGTATTTATAGGGTTTCCATAAATGGAAAGGGGGAAAAGGTGGTTGGTCGGTCGAGTGGCAGCCCGTCCGGGTGGCAGCTCGGTCTAGTGGCAACTCGATCGGATGGCACCTAGGTTGGGTGGCAGTTCGGTCGAGTGGCAGCCCGATCGGGTGGCAGTCCGGTCGGCTGGCCACTCGATTCGAGTGCTCGGCGCGATGAATTTTGCGATTTCGATTCGAGTGTTGAGCGTTGCGATGCGATAGAGTTTCCTATTCAAATTACTTTTAATCCCAACTACTATATCAACATACAATCATCCTAATTTATCGTTCGTTTAGCGTTTGCGATTCGATTGCGATTACGTTTCGATTAATCACTACAACAACAACATAAATAAACACGCACAAGTAACACATAAGGCACACACATACGTAATAACAATAACCAGACGCGTAAGTCGAGTTGCGAGTGCGATAGCGATAAGCGATAAATCGATTAAGCATGCGATTAATATGCGATTATTAATAGATACTCCACATAATACAACTAATGCGATAACAAAATTAGGCTAATTACAAGTCAAAGAAGTCAAAACAGGTATTGAGCAAGGAGTGACAGATCGCAATTAGCAATCTTGTCTTCCTTTGACTTCAATCTTGACTTTGACTTTGACTTTTGAAACACGGGGTGTTACACGTTAGGACCCATGAAAACACATGAAAACTTAGTGTCCAAACGAGTGTTTAGACAAGATATATTTTTATGCATATATATACTTTTTATATATAAATTCCAAACCCAAACTCTCCACAAAATTCCATATACTCATACACCTTCGTTTCCCCTATGTTCGGTAACTTCGGTGTTCTCGACTCTCTTACGCTCCAACTCACGAACGCAGGATTACTACGCAAAACCGTGAGTATACTCGATCCCATTTTCCGTTTTATACACTTTGGGTGCAATATGTACACATATGCAAACCACGAATCACGTTTAAACTTATTATGAACATACTCTATCCACTGAAAACATGATACTTGTATTATTCTTGTTATTACATGCTGTGTTATTCTTGCGTTCTATATGCTCATTAACTTTGCTAGCATACCTTAACAATTATAGCGCTACAGGATTAACGCACCGCCTGTATTCTTGTGGTATTGGTAAGTAAACTATTTTACAACCTTGTCACTTCGGCGACAATGGTATGCACGGTTGTCGTACACTTTGGTTTGACTTATAGATAACACATGCTAGTATGTTAATAACAATGCTTGCAATTTACCATGTTGCATATGAGACAACTTTTAAACACCATTATGCTATATATTTAAACTTGTATACTCGTCAACTTTTTGTTGATAATTATTTCACTTAGGGTGGATTAGAAACACACCTAGATTTAAACTTATGTATTTTGTTTCATGTTGTTTTGTTATTTGCAACTTGTTATACTTTTCTTTCAAACAATGTATTTGTCCTTTAGTATTAATGAAATTTGAATTATCTAAATATTGTCACTATTAGTTGTTATGAAGTCTCTTACAATCTCGTTTTCGTTTCACTCTGATGTTTCGCATTACACATATGTGCCACAACCATATATTCGACCCCTACCATCCCTATACCTTAACATAATCCCTAATACAATTAATAACCTTATTCTTTTTTTCATGAATTTACAAAACAAATGTTCTATCGCCTGTGAGCTTAGTGATATTTTCTACCAAATATTTAAGGGAAATTGGCCTGTAATAATCCCACCTAGACCTTATTGGCCATTAATAATCCCACCTCAGAATATTCCCTCCACCAGTCCCACCTTTCACCTATTTTTCCTACAATGGTCCCCCGTTAAAAAAACTTAACGGAGTTAAGCTTTTTTCCAAATTACAAACATATTTTTAAGGCTTTTGATTAGAACGACGATACGAGTCCATTGATGTAAAACTTGCCTCGAAACGGTGCTCCAAACGATGAAAACGGCGCTTCAATTCGGGTGTTTAAATTTCCAATTAACCAAAATCAAGTCACTTGGAGCACCATTTCGAAGTAAGTTTTACATCAATGGACTCGTATCATCGTTCTGATCAAAAGCCCAAAAAATCTGCTTGTAATTTGGAAAAAAACTTAACTCCTTTAAGTTTTTTTTAACGGAGACCATTGTAGGAAAAATAGGTGAAAGGTGGAACTGGTGGGGGGAATATTCTGAGGTGAGATTATTAATGGCCAATAAGGTCTATGTGAGATTATTACAAGCCAATTCCCCAATATTTAAATACACATTAACTCCTCTTTAAATATGACAAGATTGTGATCTTTATCAATTTCATTTGCAATTAAAACAAAAGTGCTATTGCTTTTGCATTTCCGTTCTCCCTCGTGGTCCATACTCCATTGGTCCTGCCCTTGCCTGAACGAGTGGGTCGCCATGGTGACTCGATCTTGTAGTCTCATACTTTTGTTGAATCTCTTTTATATAATGTTTTTTCATTCCGAATTATGGGCATATCTTGTTACTAGTATTTCATTTCTAATTATGGCATATCTTATTTAGTGACGGAGCTTGAACGAAAATTCAGTGAGGAACAAACTCAGTATGAGCTGAACTCTTAAAAATCTAATATTTTACACTATAAAAAAAGAAAATTTTGATTTTTTTAGTAAAATTAACACTACGAATAAAAAATCAATGGGGACTAGAACACCCCGGGCCACCGTAAAGCTCTGCTCATGATCTTATTACTAGTATTTTTTTTCCGAATTATGGGCATATCTTATTGCTGGCATTTGTGACATTAAATAAGGCGCCCATTCCATATAAATTTTTCTCTCGTTTTCTTTTTAGTAAAATTAACACTACGAACAAAAAATCAATGGGGACTAGAACACCCCGGGCCACCTTAAAGCTCTGCTCATGATATTATTACTAGTATTTTTTTTTTTCCGAATTATGGGCATATCTTATTGCTGGCATTTGTGACATTAAATAAGGTGCCCATTCCATATAAATTTTTCTCTCGTTTTCTTTGGATAATATATTGGTCCATTGTGCAAAATATCTAATGCTTTATCAAAATTCTTACATTTTTCATTTTTCTCTTAATATTATAATTGAGTGTGAAATACAAGGTTTCATATTCGAAAACACCTCCCTACATAAGCTTTTTTTCCTTTAATCTCATTTTATTTTTATTTTTTTCTTTAATGTCATTTTAATTTCTATTTTGTTGCCTTGACCTCTAAAAAATGCAAATACAAAGGAATATTAACATCATCAACAACGTTGTTCGTACACTTATTATATTTCAAGCATATCTTCCACTTCAATATTCACTACTAGAAAACTGACCAATTGTGACTGCGTCTTCGATCGCAAATCGGTCGTAATATGCTTTTTGTGACTGATTTACGACTGAAAACACAGTCGAATTTGACCCCATCGCTAACAAAATTTTGTGACCGTATTTGCGACCGTTATTTGGAGCATTACAGATCTCCACTTATCTACTTAACATTACTTCATCTACCGCTATATATAGTGTCACACTCTTTTACCATTTTGTTCCATAGAAAGGCATCATACTCACCTCTAGATTTATTTTTTGTACCCTTACATTTTCCCTTTACATAAGATGGCCCCACCATATAACACATCCCAATGATGACTATAGTTCAACCAAGCATTACCAAACATATCCAAACGCTTGACCTTAATAATATCATCACGAACTTTCACCCTTCAACATATAGCCTAACCCACGTGTAGGACAAATACAACACACTAATTAGAAATGGATAATGTATGGTCCATAGGCAACCGTGGTCCATGTGGTTTTTGTTGTATGGTTGTATCAACATATACTTATTACTAATGTGCCACTTTATTGTTGAAAGGCATATTTGGTAACCTTCCTTGTGTTTTACTCCAACTTCTGTGCACATGCATTAGAGGTGCAAGATCGGGTTCGATTGATTACCTAAGAACTTTAATCTTGTGCACGGCCACGGCATGCGGAACAATGGTTTGTCTCATAGATTTCTAGAACCTGGAGAGTTTTTAGAGCAGTTTTATCTCAGGGATTTTTGAAGAGCTAAAGGATCGGCTTTCAAACCATAATCATTACTTTGAACAATATAAATGCTTTTCTAAAGGTCTCTACACTGTTATTCCTGGATTCGTTACTTCTAACCTGCTCTTGTCTTTAACGTTGAGCTTATGCATTCGTATCATGCCTCCCATCTCACCAAATCATGATTTTATTTCATAAACTTGTGTTGATGTGATTAATAACATGTATTTAGAATCATTTATTATTGTATCATGCTCAATGCACTATTGAATCATTTATTATTATATCATACTCAATGCACTATTTATTATTTATGACATATTTATTTTGTGTGTCACGGACCCAATATTTTTATTCATGAGGGCAATTGAGAGGTTTAACCAAACATTAAAGTGAACGGTTGAGATTTTTGCCTAAAAATAACACTATTTTTTCTTCAGGGAAGCTTGGTTGCCCTAGTAGTAGATACACCGCACAGTAATTGCTCAATATACGTTGCGTGTTATATGTTCATATCCTAAAAATAATTACACGCTAAAAAATGTTATCAAGATTTCATTATATATGGTATAGAGCAATTACTAAGCCTTAATTTTATCATTCACATGTTGGCGTTTGTTAATATACATTTTATAATAACTTCTCAGACGACAACCCACTTAAATACAAATAGAGACAAAAAAAGGGTTTTTTATATATACTTTTTGCAATTAGTAGCCGCTGAGAATAAAAATATTTAGTTGCCAGAACTTTATTAATAAGTATATACAAAAAGGCTTAATTATTGTGAATGTGATTAACTTAATTAGGTCATTAGGATCTTCATTCGTTAATTGCATTAAAATTAAACCTATAGATAAAAAATTAAAAAAAGTTTGTATTTTTCTTGTTTGACTTCCTACATATACGTTTTCATCGGTGTTTACGCTATAGTGAATTAAAAAAAAAAACACAATCGGGATGGTAAAATCATGTGATAAATCAACATATGTAGTAAGTTACTTGCAAAAACCGAAAGTTTTAATTATTATTATTTAACAATGGGAACCGGTAATAACCGTTCTAAGAAGTAAAAACTTTTTTTTAACGGTCAACGAATCTTTCAAATGGGCTACTGAAACCACAACGAGGTACACTAGCCTTCGAACCGGGGAAAACCCTCACCTAGAGCCGAAGCCCATGAACACTCGTCCGAAGGCACAACAGTGCGGTGAGGTAAAACCCGCTCAGTTCAAGGATCGAACTAGCGATCTTCACCTATTCGCCTAGTTTCTCATCATCAACAGGTGTCGCAGAAAATAATGGAGAGGGCAGGAATCGAACTTGGGTCCCTTAGGACACCAAGACTCTTCCTTACCACTCCACCACCACCTCAAAAAACTATCATTCACATCTGGTTTTTATAAGATTTATTCACATCGTAACGTATCTTTAGTTTAACGTAGCAAGATGTCCTCAATCCAAAAGTTGTGGATTTATATTGTACACGTAACAAGGGTATAGAATATAACAAGTGTGTGGTGTCAAGTTACTTTAACTTGTTGAAACACCAAATTAGATAATTAGGTTAATAGTGGACTAAAATTGTTAATAGTGGGATTCGGCTGAAAGTGGGGGACCATAACAGTTCGAGTTTGGTTTGGGGTCGGGTTGGTAACGGCACAGACATAATGTTTTGGATTGATCCGTGGGTGGATAGGACTCCGTTAAAAAGCTTATTCCCGGACCTATTTCATTTGGAGAGTGCCAAGTTTTGTAAGGTTAATGAAAGAATTAGAGGAGGAGGTACTGGGTCCAATGTGGAATGAAAGTGGAGGAGACGTCCACACTCGGTTTTAGAATTACAGCAAATGCAAGATTGTTCCAGCTTAGTGGCGGGTCAAGTTCTGGGAGATGCTAAAGATAGTTGGTTTTGGGACATTGGCTCGTGTGAAGGTTTTTAGGTTCAAGAGGTTAAGAAGTGGTTGGACAGCGACCGGTCTAATCAGGTTGGTACGGTTTATACGTGGTGTAAATGGATCCCGATTAAGTGCAATATTTTTATGTGGAGAATGTTGATGGATAGGATTCCTACAAAGAAAGCGTTACAAAGGCGGAATATAAATTGTGGGAGTCTTTTGTGCAATTTCTGTGACCATCAGGATGAGAGTGGGGATCATATGTTCACCTGGTGTAGGATGGCTAACAGAGTTTGGTACGGTATTGCTAGTTGGATTAAACTTCCTCCGTTTTATTTCTTTTCGGTGAAAGACATAATGCAAGTATACTCGAGCTCTTCATGGTCGGCGGTTAAGAAGATGGCTTTGCATGGTATTCTCGTTCTTACCTGTTGGCGGATTTGGAAGGCAAGGAATGAAAAGATCTTTCAGGATGATAATCGGAACGTTGTTGAAATTGTCTCCGATATAAAAGCTTTGGGTTATATATGGTTTTCTAGTAGATGTAAAAAGGGTGTAGTGGGTTGGAGGGATTGGCAAAGATTTAATTTTGATGTAACGTAACTTTGTTGGTTTTAGGGGTCTCCGTCTTGGAGATTGCCTTTGTTTTTTGTGGTTAATGAAGTTTGCCTTTAAAAAAAAAAAAGATAATTAGGTTTTTGGGTGATGGGCGGGGTTCGACTACAAAGTCTAAAACTCGTAAAAAGTGTACATAGTAAAAAAAAACACTACAATTTTATCCATAAAACACACACAAACCCCACAAATAACACGGTGTAGATTTCCTAAAACACCATATTCAAACCCTAACAGTCCATAAAAACTACACATCATCGTATAACTATGAATATAAAACAAAGCATGATAATCAACATAAAATACACTAATGTTAGTCATTCAATAATCAAAATCTTATCATCTAAAACACAAAACAAAACCGACAAATATGGTGTTTTAGTTATCTCCATTATGTTATTTGTGAGTTTTGGGTGTCTTTTATGGTTGAAATTATAGTGTTTTATAACTTTTTACACTTTTTCGAAAATTTGGACTTTGTAGCCAACTCCTTGGGTGATTATAACCCGTTAATTAAAAACGTTAACTAGAAAACGACTCATTTAATCAACGAGTTAATCTGTTAACCTTTTTAAAAGTCACTACTACAAAAATTATTTCTTTGAGCGTTCAAAACATTGATTTTGAGCAGTTTTCAGTAGATTTAGGAACGCCCAAACAATAGTGGCTGGAAAAAACAAAGGACTCATTCTGAGCGTTTATTAACTCGCCCATATTGTACATAAAACGCCTGAAAATCCCTAAGAAGCCTGCTCAAAACTGCCCAAAATAACATGGAAACGGCCAAAAAAAACCTTCCTTAAATCACTCAAAATAAATCCCAAAACACCCAAAAAGACTTTCCTAAAAGTCTGAATTACTTGAGCCATAAACGCTAAAAAAAACCCTTTAAAATGCCCAAAAAAAATCTTTTTACAATGCTCCCCTGTTGAATGCCAAGAATTTCTCAATAAATGCAGCCACCAAAAAATATGTAAAAAACAAAGACAAATGCATATAAATGAAACCAAAATTACATTAAACATCCAAACGAACATCACAAACGTGTTTCATCAACAAACCTAAACAGATATATCCCAAACATGTTTGATAGCGGACATATCTTACAAAAATTGTTCAAACACAATACTATTTCTTGGTGGTATCATTAAACACTTCTCTGAAAAACCGAGTCATGATGTTCTTAACCAACTCATCGATTTCCGCTTCAGTGACATCTCTTGTGTCGTTCCAAATCTGAAAAAACAAGTAAACAAAATGAGATTGATTCAAACATGTAGAATTGATTCAAAATATGTAAATTAAATACAACACTTACCTTTTTCGGAAAATCATATTGCTTTTCGAGAACAAAGTTGAACATGTTTCTTATTACCAAATATCCACACTCCCAAGAGCCATGTTGTTGCATACACTACATTGAATCAAACGAAAATGCATTAATAAAATAATCTTTTAATTTTATAAAATACAAAATATATATGGATAACATACCTTTGCCATCTTCCATGTAAATTGACTTCCAAAGGTAGTTTCAATTACTTTTGTTAGAGAATAATGATTTTTATTCTTTTCGGCTCTAATCGACACTGAATCCAAAATCCAACCTTTCCGGTCCGAAGGGGACACAATAAACAACACCCAATGACCACTTCAAAAAAGTAATTAAGCTATAGTCATTATAAAAGATCAATAATAAAATTAGGAAAAAATACACTTTTCGTCCTTTATGTTTGTAGCGGGTTACAATGGATGACCTTTAACTTTAATAATTACAGTCACAGTCCTTTATTTGGAAAACCCATTACACCCTACGTCCTTTAGCACTAACCAGGTTTGTTTTTAACGTTAAATTAGATCACATGCCTTCCACATGAGGGTATTATTGTCTTTTTTTCTTATTATTTAAGAAAACCTTTAAAGAAAATAATATATGATTTAAAAGCATCTATTTCTTCATCTCCATCATAACACACACAGTATTTCTCAGTTCTCCATCTCTCTCTCTCTTCTCCATTACAACTGGGCACCACCACATCATTTCCGGCTACCACCGCCATCAATTCCGGCCACCTGAAACCTATATAAACCCATCTCCCCGACTAAAAAAACGCACATGTAACCCAAAAAATTTAGCGATTTGCGGATAAACGGAACAACAGAGGCTGCAGATATGATTATACAAATAAATGATGTAATGTCATTTTCGTCTAATTAGAACAACATGGGCTGCAGATATGAAACGGCATGAACTGATTTGACGATTTGCGGATAAACGGAGCCCTAGATCCGTGAGAGAAACGAATTGAAATGATTTTACTCTCGTTGAAAGAGGTGGTGTGGTGCGTTGTTGCAAATCTTCGATTTTGCAGATCTTCGATTGTTGCAGATCTTCGTTGTTGTAGATCTTCGTCTGACGCATCTTGTTGTGTAGGTGAGAGAGGGGAGGGTGTGGTGCATCTCGTTGTGTAGGTGAGAGAGGGGGGTGTGGTGCGTTGTTGTAGCCGGTTGCGATGGTGGTGGTGGTTGTAGTGGCGGTGGTTGGCAGCAGACATGGTGGTGGTGAGAGCTAGGTTACAGAGAGTTGTAAAGAGGGAGAGAGTTCAGGGAATGCAAGTTTAGGGAGAGAGTTCATAAATATAAATAAATTTTTTAGTTTTTTTTCCTTTTTTTTAAGTAAATAGATAAAATTACGAAACTACCCTCATGTGAATAGATTTAACTGATAATTTTAATTTGGTTAGTGCTAAAGGATGTAGGGTGTAATGAGTATTCCAAATAAATGACTGTGACTGTAATTACTAAAGTTAAAGGTTATCCATTGTAACCCGCTACAAACATAAAGGACGAAAAGTGTAATTTACCCATAAAATTAAAAAAATAAATATAACACGTTAAAATACAATAATATACATTACCCGTAGACAAATGGAGCAAGAAAATACTTTTTGTCCTTGTGAAGTTTGTAGACCTCGACTAAGTGTTGTTTAACACTTGCCATATTTTTCTCACATTCTTTCCCGGTGATGTATTGGGTATTGAAGTAGGCAACACGAGTTTTTCCTTTTGCGTTCTCTTTTTTTGACCGCATGTGATTATATAAAAACCTAATCTCAAGAAAATAAACAGAATGTTAAAATACTTAACCATATTTAAAAATAAAATATAAATGTCAGAGATGGTGATAATTATAATATAACTTACATTTGACACCAATGTATGAAGCTGGCATCAAGCAATCCGTTTGCTAAAAACTGCAACACCCCCTCATATTCGACGTAGTCATATGAGTGACTGGAATCGGTAGTGGGATACATCCCAGTAGGACACTTAAGTTGAATGCTCATCTCGCCGCCATAGTGTTTTCTTAATCGTTCGGCCAATGATTTTATACTTTTAGGGTGCAAATGTTCGATATTCCATAAGGCCTCTTGTATTCTTTTTTGTTCCTTTGACATCGTTGAAGCTTGAGCTTTTCCAGTCTCGGTACTTCCATTAAAGTCCTTTGTGTTAAACCGATAATTGTGACCACGCGGAAGGAACCTTCGGTGTCCCATGTATACCGTTTTTCTGCAATTATTTAACCACAACGAACTTGTCTCGTCTTCACAAACAGGACAAGCTTTTTTACCTTTCGTACTATATCCTGATAAATTAGCGTACGCTGGGAAATCATTTATGGTGCAAAAAATCATGGCACTCAATTTAAAATATTCCTTCTTATAAGCATCATACACATCTGCTCCAGAACTCCATAAAGTGTTTAGGTCATCAATCAGAGGGGAAAAATAAGTATCAATCTTATTACCAGGTTGTTTCGGACCCTGAATCAACAACGACATCATTATGTATTTTCGTTCCATGCATAACTGTGACGCCCTAAAACGTTATAACCCAATTTATCGCAGCGGAAAGTACATACCTAAAATTTATTTCATAATAATCTTTCTTTCAATTAAATACATTAATCCCTTTCTTATAAATTAATCAAAAACTAACATACTTATATCAATTTAAGTGACGACAAACACACCCACGTACAGTCCATGTATTGACTCGATCTTCAACCGCGTACACTTCTTGATGAAACATCCAAAACCCTGTACGGCCTGCAGTCACCACATCCAATCGAATCAATAGCAACAGGTGACAAAATAAAAATTAATAAATAAATCTTAACACATGCATAGTAAGGCGTCAACATATCCTGCTTTCTTTTATACCAGCCCCTTCATGCATCCATTCCTTCACTAGCATCGGATTGTGCAGCTAACCTTCACTTTCATTGTTAACATGCCTATACTTTACATTAACTCTTCAATAGAAACGGTTAGTATCATTAACTTCCCTTCATATGAACATATTCTCGATTTACCCATAACTCATCTTTATGCCTAATTCATTATGTAAGGTCCCTTTCTTACCCCAAACTTAATCGAATCTCTTTCTTAACCACTCCCAACTCAACAAACTTGAACTTAACTTAGTAATAACATCGATTCATATCCTCTCACACTACATTCAATAAATACCATATATCATAACTACTGTACCAAACAAAAAGGGTAAGTTCGGAGTGCACTTACCTCGTGCGTCCGAGTTCAAGCATAGCTTCCGTGTTTATCCTTGGCCCGTTGCCCTTCCATGCTTGTGTCCATGTTGACATGACTCCTATCCGTACATGTCATCACATTCATCATAACATGATTAGCATACAATCTCACTTATCATTTTTCTCCTAAGCATTTCATCAAACACTTGGTGTGCATATCATTTTCTAAGCATAAGGTACAAGTGCTTTAAGCATTTTCTTCACTATTTCATCTTATGAACCATCACATTCAAGCAAAATCTCATAATCATAATTTCCACATCAAGTTTATCTATCTCAGTCTACCATATAACACCTTATACATTACAAGATCACACTATAACATCTACAAGTTCATCATGTTCATCATCTTCACACTCATGTAATGGGTTTCATTCTAAATCACCAAATTACTTGAAATTATTCATAACACAAGTTCTATTTGGTGTTTCTAACACCTCTACATCCTTAATTTCATACAACTTCATGGATTGATCATAACCCACTTCAAACAAGATCATCAAATCTAAATTTTAAGACATACCTTATGATCCCCTTGTGAAGGTGATCATTAATTCATGTTCGGTTGTGAATTTGGGCTTCGTTTAGCCTTCCAATTTGGAGATTCTTCAAGAACTAGGGTTTTGGCTCCATGGGAGCCTTCCCTGCTCGATGATGAACACACACACGATGTGTGTGTATGTGTGTGTTGTTTTCTTTTAATAAAACAACTTTCAAGTTGTTTACTTTGGTCCCTCATGTTTCGTTTTAATTAAATAAGGCTACAACCCTTCGTTTAATACCAACTCTACTAACATTAAACTAAGTTAATCATTTCCTAGTTAATATTCATTTACGGGTTCACTTTTACCCATAACGGTACTTTTACCCGTTCCTTTATATTAACCGGGTTTAAATTACCAAACCCATTTTTTTTTTGGGTGTTACAATAACCACGGTGGAAGATTGTAGATGCAAAGAAGAACCGGCCACGTACTATGACCACTACTAGCGTTTCCGAAAGGATTGATTCCATCGGAACTAAGCCCAAACCTTATGTTCCTAGCCTCGTTACCGAATTCTGGATATTTCCTATCAAAATTTCTCCATTTAATCGAATCTGCCACATGTCTTAATTTCCCATCCTTTATACGCTCATCAGAATGCAAACGTAACAGTTTTGCTTCTTTCTCGTTTGAAAATAATCGTTTTAGTCTTGGTATAATTGGAAAATACCACAATACTTTGGCTGGTGGTCCATTTTTCGTCACATCATTATGATATTCACCAGTTTTACTTTTTCTCTTGTACCTACATTCGTCACATACAACACATTTATGACTGCTCTCATACTCATTTCTATACAAGATGCAATCATTCGGGCATGCATGTATTCTTTCCACTTCCAATCCCATTGGATTCATCATTTTTTTGGCTTGGTAAAATGAAAATGGTAACTCGTTATCTTTCGGAAGTATGTCATGCAAAACAACTAATAGATCTGTGAAACTTGTATCGCTCCATCTGTTTTTTGCTTTTAAGTTAAATAACTTCAGCACAGCTTCAAGTTTTGAAATCTCACAATCGCTGTATAATGGTTTTTTGTGCATCTTCAATTAGATGTTGTAATTTTATATAATCATCATCATCGATATCATTCTCTAAATCCTTAAACATGTCATCTAAGTTATTATCATTTAAAGTGTCATCAGTTAAGTCGTCACCATTTAAATCGTCATCATTTAAATCATCAACGTTTAAATTGCCATCATATAAGAGATTTTCATTATCCTCATTGTCTATATTAGTCGATGTTGTGGCACCATCAATCCGTGATTCCCCACGCTTTGACCAACAAGTGTAATTAGGCATAAAACCATTTGCAAGCAAATGATACTCTATATCACGAATATTTCCGAATTTTTGAAAAGTTTTATAACTCATACAAGGACACCAAATCTCTTTGGAGCCAACATTCCTCCGATTTGCTTCAGCAACCTTAAGAAAGGTAGAAACGCCTTTCGTATATATTTCGGAAGTACGTACGACGCTACTATTGTACATCCAATATTCTCTGCCTTCCATCTGAAAAATTAAAATAATCAAATAAGTTATATGCAATTAAGTATGCAATTAGGCGGTGGATCCTAACCCACTTTTTAAATAATCTATCTCACATGTATATATTTTAACGTGAAAACTATTTAAGAAAAAATCGGCAGCATTTCCCCTCAACTCCCCAAGTATACGGATAAACCACAAACCCGAAGGAGTAGGGGAAATACTGCCAATTTTTTCTTAAAAAGTTAACAAGTTAAAATACATACACATCCTAATGAGATAGAATATTTAAAAAGCAGTCCCCAACGGGGACAATCCAAAAATTATCTCTATTAGATAAATTTTGGACGGGTATACTGTAAAGGGTTATCTTCAATGCACACATATCATACATATCTATATTAGAAATATTATACACAAAATGTTAGACTAATATTACTTTTATTATACACAGATATTTAAATAAAAATAGAATACATTATTGATAAAACCAAAATTACATACCTTTAAGTCTTGATAGAATATTGAAGAGAAATGTTTCGAAGTATACGTACAATTTTTATCTACAAATTAATAGCAACATATAATCAATTAGTGATCATAAAAGAATTCAAGAATGAGTAAATATATAAACGATAATATGATGAAACTCTATATACCTTTGTTAACGGAATGATTGAATTGAATGAACAATAGAATTAAATCAATAAGTTGAAAGAATCAAAGAAATTGATGGTAAGGCTTTGATGGAGAGGAATCATTAATCGAGAGAGAGAGATGCATGAATTGAAGTAACTCCTTTGGATTTATTAGGGTTTTTTCTATTTATATATCATGCTTTTTTGAGCCACATTAATTTTGGCCCAAAAAAATGTTATTTTTGGGCTACACTTACAAGTCTTCGCCCAAATAATTGATTTCTTTGGGCTCCATGAAGTTCGCCCATATTGTATACTTTTTTAGGCTATTCTTTTGTTTTTTTGGCAAAAAATTGTTAGGAATATGCAAAAGTAATATTTTGGGCGGTGTTAAGTGATAAAACGCCCAAAATCTAATATTGAAACGCCTAAAATAATGTGTTTTCCAGTAGTGAGTGTTATTTCGACTATTTTTCATAATTAAATTTCTTAATTTTCAGCAGCTCTATTTATTACCCTAAAAAACTACCTGTTATCACTTCCTTGTTCTTCAGTTTTTTTCCATCTAGTTTTACACCTAAGTTTGTTAATTAGGAATAAAAGACAAAGAAAAATAAACAATTAAAAAAACACCAAACACAAAATAAAAGCTAAAAAATGATTAAAAAAATCATTTGAGCTAAAATTATTGGTTACTTAAGTTGCTATTAAGTCACCATCTATCACTCGTATTCGCAAATTAAAAGTAAATAAGTTAACCTGAAACACAACACGAGTTTAGGTTAGGCTTGTTGTATTTGACACACTATCCAACTTGTTAATAACTTGAAATCATTTAATGCGTCAATCTAACACGATAGACACCGACCTTAAAAAAAAAGTTTAAATTAGTGTTCTTGTAATAACTTGTAACAAGACGGGTAAGTAAGGATAAGAGAGACTTGAGGGATTATTTAGTTAGGGTACTAGAGGTACTCCTAAAAGATACCCAAAGTATTCAAATTAAACCAACAATGAGAGAGTGTTACATCACTTTTTTCTAAACTGAGCCCAAAGTACTCAAATTGTAAGGGACATTTCTGACTTGAACCCAAGATACTTAAATTTAATTTATTATTGTTTCTATTCGCTTCATCTTCGGTTTCGCTAATCCAATTCTATTTGCCAAATGGACTACCGATTCATGTAAGATGGTGTTCTTAAACTACCTGATTGGAACATCCGAAGGTGCCCCGTGCACCCTTAAGCAAAGTAATTAAACAATTGCTATTAACCAAAAGCTTTACCTTACCATAACCTATATATTATACAAACATAGACTAGCAAATTGTTCGACGTGCGAGTCGCAATAAGTCAATAACCAAAAGCTTTGTGTAATATTAAAAATAAATAAAGTTATTGAAAGAAAACAAAAGTTAAATGCTATTAGTAGCATAGGTTTGTTGCTCAATCTCAATAATGAGTTCAATGAAAAGAATAAATTTGTAATATTTTATTATTACGATACAACGATATATAAGATTATTTGTCATGCTATTATAAAATCTCAATATTAAGCTTGTAGAAGAGTGGCCTAGTTTTGTATAGGTTTTGTTAGGGGTGACTGGGTGTAAAATTGTAAATAAGCTTGTAAATAAGATCGATTTTGACTAATTTATTGTTTATTTAGTTTTTTTTTACATATAATGTAATATATATGATGTATTTTTCTTCATAATTGTATACGACATTTTTTATCATATTAAAATATATAATTAACATGCTCAATAAGGTTTACAAGCTTAATCAAGTTCGATGTATGAAGTTCGGGAACCTTGTTTACTAAATACACTCAAATATTTGCAGGATTTTTGTTTATAATAAAATGTCTTGGAAGTGTATTTATCGACTTTATTTATCACACAGATTTAACTCAACCCAGTCTTTCATGCGTCCAAGAGTGAATCAACAACAATGGTGATATCGCTCAACCACATGGTTGAAGACATGATAATCAGAACGTAGACACCCTTATATAAATGAGATGCTATGTCATGACTAAATAATTAACTATCGCAAGGCTAGACTTATGGCAAAACTGTTCACCTTTTTCGATTGCCGTATTTTTATATAAGGGTGTCTACGTTCTGATTATCACCGTTAAAGTATCTTAAAATCCAAGATGTGAAAAAAATCTAGTAATAATAATATTCCTAGTTTGAGTTAATTTATATTGAAAGTTGTTGCATGAAATTATATTTTTATCAAATAAAGCTTTGTATTGTTTACGTAACAATATAAAACCGAATACATTATGTTGGAAATGGAATAAAAGAAGTAAATAGAGTTGTCGGGCTAAGTTTTAACAACACAAGTCCAATGGGTACGATTGGCCCAATGTTCCTTGGATTCGATCCATTATCCAAATCCACTAAAAAGCATTTAGAAAAATCTACGCAGTCATAAATTGTTAGTTTTAACGGTGAATCACTAAATCATATATTCCTCTGTGTAGTGTTGGATTTTACCTCGCAGAATTTGAATCATTCATCTCTAACATAATTAATTATACGATTGTAATTAATGAGTCATTTGGTTTACTGGATAGAATATAAAAAAATAGAATATAAATTCTATTATAATCATGTTTGTCATGCGTAATTTGTTAGAATTGAAAATTGAACTCAAATCATAACATGTTTAATTGTAGCATGGATGTAACTTAAATCAATACTCTTAAGCCCTTTCCAAAAAGAAATTCAAAGTTTCTCTCAAATTACAGGGAAACAAATCAAAGGAATTGGAATCTCACATTCCGTTGTCGTGACTATGATTGCCATCATAGTTGTCACTACCACCATCGTCATCTCTGCCGCTCTGCTACCAACGTTGTTGCCATTGCCACTGCCGCCACCATTTAACAAATCAACAAACAAGAAATGATCACATATTATATTGTATTATGACTAACAAAAGGTAACTTGTCTTAAAAGTTACCCTCGTTTAGTTTTTTAATTATAATAATTACTTTCTTTATAACTAATTTTTAACATATTTTGTTTTTCTCTTATAACTTTTAAAATACTATATTTTATGAAATTTCAGGTATGCCTTCACGACATGCTTGTTTTTACTTACGTATCGGTTTAAACTTTACTTAAACCCAGTTATAAATAGTAATGTAATCGAAACACAAGTATACATCTCATCAAAGGTGCCACATCTTTACTTTCTTGTATAGTAAGATTCTTGGAGCACACCATTACATCCACAATCATTCCACCAATCATTTGTTCATGACCATGATTCAAGGTTCAATTCTTCCCGTTCATCATCCGGTGTTCAAGTTTCATGTGACATGAGCAACAGGTCCCCTAGGGTTCATCCCGGTGTAAATTTGGTAAGAATTCTAGGGTTTTGACATTTGTTTTAAGATTTGATTTGTGACTAATTGCGTTGAACATTTGAAGTTTATATTAATTGTATTGCATTTTGTTTGAATTCATGAACTGTCGAATGAGTTAGGAAATTTGACTTTGTGAAATGAATCCATGCAATTATGCTTTTATATAGACTAGGGTTTACATGTTCTTGGTAATGAAGTGCATCTTTGTCCGTTCATTGTGACGTTGATAGCTATCAGCACCTAAGTCTCGTAACACTAAACCCGTTAATAATCAATTGCGATTAAATTAAGTCTAAAACGTGTAGGAACCCTAGGTCTTGCAATTTCGAAACGAGTGTGAACTTTTTTCTATATTACTGTTTTTAATCAAGTAATTAAGTTTTGCAGTCATAATCAGTTAACTATTTTCTTAGTTAATATCAATTCGTCGGTTCAATCTGACATTCTTTTAAACCAAACAAACAAACCAAAAATCATTAAATAACAAGTTTCATAAAGTGTTCCAAATCAATAATCAACTGAATCCTGACACGAACCATAAACTCTTCGTGGTTCGACACCTTGACTGCCACGCACTGTCTGTTTGGGGTATTTAGGACTTATAAATTTATCTTTAACCAGACTGTGACATTCCGATTAGTAGCCATTCTCGCTCCCTCTTTCTTTATTCTATCTTCAACCGCTGACAACTAAGGAGTTAGTCACTTACTTGTGTCAGGTTGACATTTTGTGGGTCAAATTGTGCAACCCAAACTCAACACATAATATCATTCGTGTCAAAGATTTCAAACCTAACACGTAAACATACAAATTCGGGTCAACCTTGTAACACCTTGCTTTTTAGAACTTTCCTTATTTAGAAGTTGTCTTGTATTCTATTTATCGAAACTCGTATTCTCTTGTAATCGTATTTCATTTCCAGTTATTGTGATCCAAGGCTTTGATCGTAATAAAACTTGGTCATCTTACATAAATTATACATTTATTAGACATACTTTTCCTACATTTAATTTATATACATGTTTGATACGCATTCATTTTATGCACAAATTCGTACTTATCTTTCGTACAAACAATTGTAAATACGTGTTCTAATATTATTTATACGTGTAAATGCTTGTACATGCATTCACTATACTCAATCTATGCTTTCATACATGTTTTATACTTAATTTTATGCAAATACATAAGTTATAGCTTAAAATAATAAGAATATCAAAGTTCAGGGGCCAAAATGCAATAAATCAAACTTGGTGCTGATAAAGTGGGGTTTCATGGGGTGCGATACCCTAAGCCCTGTCTATCGCGGCCCATGAAAACCCTTAATCCGCATAATGTTGTTTTTAGCTACGGGATTGGTCCATTTTCACTCATATCTCCCACCTAACTTCATTTAAAACACTCTTAACTCCTAACCCTAATCACCCACTATAAATACAACACATCTAACACTCATTTTCACTTTCCAAACTCCACAATCACTCTCAAGAACATCCAAATTTCTAATTTTGGGCAGAAAACTTTCAAGTCTTTAAAGTGAGTTCTAGCTCACTTCTTCACTCATTCTTGCTTGTTTCTTCTTCAATCTTACTTGGATAACCTCTAGGAAGGTTTTCATAAGTTTGCCATGGCAAACTAAGGCGAAACCTCACTATATTTGAGGTCCAAAGTGAGAATTATTTTCTGTTTTTGTTCATGTTTATATAACTTCAATTTCTTTGCTAAAACTTGGTGAAATCTTGTACCCACCAAGCTCACAACTTAGCCTATAGTTGTGGGTTTGTGTTGAGGTGATTTCCATCAAGTTATGAGTTCAAAACTCTTTACTTTAAAGTTTATACATGTTATAATCCAAGTGTTGAAAACAATCACGATTCACCATCTTCCATATGGTTGAACTTGTGACTTGTCAAAGTGTGAGCCGTGGAAGCTTTGGTTTTCCAACCTAGTTCCACTACCTCACTTGTGAACCTTTTGTATGAATACTCAAGTAGCTTCCTAGTATCAAAGTAACATAACCCCGCCTAGCCTCCGACACTTAGTTAACTCTTTCCATGTCATGGTGGTTCACCCGGGTTAGGATTTACTTGGCTACTTGAGCATGTATTAGTTGGTTTTATTTCTTGTTATTCATGACCCTCCGAATCATCCTTGTGAGGATTTGTGTAGTGGTGAATCATACAAAGAGGTTAAACCTCCACGCTTGACTTACATGAAAATCTATGAAACTTATGATGGATTTAGCTTAGGATTAATATTATAACTATATAAACATATATATAAATATGAACATGGCTGAATTTATGATGATAACCGAGTCATGGTTATTCGTCATAAACTTAGACTACTTTATCTACGAATCTAAGTCTCTCGTTGATGATTTTAATGGGCAAACTAGGACACATGAAATCACATACAACTTAGTGTCAAAAATGAGTCCTTAGACTAGATATACTTTTATGCATAACCTACTTTTGTACTCAAATTCTAAATCCCGAATCTAATTACTCCATAAATGTCGTATAACCTTACCTTCGATTTCCCATTCTCAAATAACTCGTCACTCACGGATAATCGGAAATCTTTTGCAAAATTGTGAGTATACTCGACACCGTTTTTCATTTACATTTTTGGGTGCAACATGTTTTACATTATACAAACGTACACAAACACACATTCTTTATGCAATTACACCACAATCCAATACATGCATGCTAATATGTTATACTTGATTCGTTATTCTGGGGTTATTCTTTTTGTGATAAACTTGTCATTAACTTCTTACGAGCCTACCTTTAACATGTATAGTGTAACACCCCGTGTTACGAAAGTCAAAGTCAAAGTCAAGATTGAAGTCAAAGAAAGAAAAGATTGCTAATTGCGATCTGTCACTTCTTGCTCAACTACTGTTTTAACTTCTTTGACTTGTAATCGAATCTTTTTATTTAATCGCTTTAGTTGTATTATGTGGAGTATCTATTAATAATCGAGATTTAATCGATGTTTATCGCATGTTTTATCGCTTTATCGCTAATCGCATCGCAATCGCATTCGCGCCTTGATTGATAGATTCTGAATATTGTTTTACGTGTGTGTGTTACTTATGTGTTACTTGTGCATGTTTACTTTATGTTTATGGTGATTAAACGAAACGCAATCGCAACTCTATCGCAACGCAACTTAATCGCAAACGCTAAACGCAAGTTATTTATGATGATTATATGTTAGATATAGCGAGTTTCAATTAAGCTAATCATAGTTATTGTCTAATACTATCGCACCGCACACTCGCTCAAACGCATCGCAACGCTCAGCACGCAAAACGAAACATCGAAACGCAACTCGTCGGAGCCACTCGATCGAGTGACCACTCGATCGAGTGACCACTCGATCAAGGTCTGAGTTTCACCTCTTAACTTGACAACATCGTACCCTAATAGCGTTGGTACTTATCCGCAGACAAGACCTACTAGAATAATATGGAGATTTCTCATCAAGGTTCGGATGTCACTCCTGACTTGAGGGAAAACCTCGTGCAAAATGCAAACACTGATTAACAGCGTTTTCTAATTATCAAGTGTATATTGTATCAGCCTTAGGAAAGGCATGTAAGTTTAACAGAGAAACTGTGCTGCTAGGAAGCAGATACGGTAGAATACATAAGTCTTAAACAACATATAAGAGTCAAGATTCCTAGAACTATAGACTAGGGCAAGTATCCTACTTATCCAAGTTATGGATCTGATACCAATCTGACACACCCCAACCGATGGCGGAAACATCGGGGTGCGAGCACTAAGCGTTCAGATTGCTCATGAGATTCCATAACACTAGAAGTTTCATAATAGTTTAAATTGATTCAACATTGTCTAAAACGAACAACCATCTCATCAAGTATCAAATTACATAAAATATCAAATATTGTTCAAAGTTTAATTAACTATGTGGGTTTCTAAGCATCACCCTAGCTTCATTCACTTGTTTCCACAGCATCCTATCAGCCTGCAACATGTATTAAAATGGAGTCAGTACAAAAATGTACCGGCGAGTATACAAGTTTGAGTATATAGAATAATAGATTAAAAACAACTCATATCCACAATGTAAGTATTAAAATAGTTTCAACCGTGCTAGTGTCGTAGTCCAACCAGTGATAGCCCAAGTATCCCGATGCTTTAGTGTTTACCCGAGACTCAAGGTGTAACACCCCGAAAACGGGTTTGATAGTCAAACCACGTTAATAATAATGAACGGGTAAAATACCGTTAGTGGTAAAAATTAACCCGGTAAATATTAGGATTTAAATAATTAAACCTATTATTAAATAAAAAGAGAATAAAAGCTTTTGAGAAAACAAGTTTATAAGAAGCCCGAGTTAACGGGACTTAAAATAAACTGGGTTATAACTTCCCCAAACCCACTAAGTTAACTAGGAACATTTAAACCTAGTTATGAGAATTGGTTAATTGCTAGTAAGTGTTATATGGGGGTTTAAACGTTTAGACAAACTAGAGGGGCCAAAAAGGAAAAGGAGTGAAACTTAGGTTTATTAATAAACAAAATGAAACATAACACACATTAAGTGTGTGTGAGAGTAACGATCAGAGAAGAAGAACAAGGAACAAACCCTTGTTCAACCTTAATCCATCAAATTGGAGGATGAATTAGGGCCAAATCACATGCATGAACATAAATTCGTGATCATCTAAGCTTGGAGATCATAAGGTATGTTGTAATTTATGCTTTGGTGATGATGAGTATGTGGATGAACTTGAAGGCGATAACCTTAAGTTCAATATTTTAAGTAGCATGATGAAATTGATGATGTATTTATGTTTATGATCATCATACTAGTTAGTATTTGAGAAATACTTGAATAATTTGAGACTAGGTCAAGTGTTCATACATTACATGAAATGGGTTTTGTATGAAATGATGAAATTTATGTATTACTGATCTTAATAGGTTCTTGAAATCATCATGTCTACTAGTTTGTATGGAGAATTTGATTTTATTAGGTGTTCGGATGAATATCTGGTAATATGATGAAATGGGTCATCACATAGGGATGAAAACCCTTAGTTCTTGCATAGCATGATAAATGGGTGAACTAGTATTGATAACTCAAAGCTAAGTTAACTTGATGTTAACTATTACAAGAACTTGTTAAAGTGAAAGAAATGATATGAACTGGGTTGGGAATTTAGTTAAAATGGTGGCCTAAAATAAATGCCTACCAAGTATTTGATGAAATGCCTAAATGAGTTTGTTAAACTTAATTGTGCATTTGCATATGTTAATAGGCAGTTGACTTTTAAAAGCCAAACTGACCTATAATATGATCAAATGGTAATTTTGATATAAAGCCCGTAAGGTGGAATAGTCATGATAAATGATGACTAATCTAACCATCTTGCGAATGTTAAATGGTAGTTTGACGCTTGACAAGCTAGGTGGAAGCCTGGGAAGAAGCGGGTCAAGAAGATCAAATACGCGGGAAAAACATAATCGGATGCAAGGTACGTAAAGCTTACATCTTTTAAGTAGAACATCTACTTATGTATTGGTTAATAACAAAGTAATCTAGTATTTGAAATGAGTCTTTGAATTATGACGTTCCGACGCGAACCAATACGGGTCGGAACAAGTAAAAATGGTAAGAAACCATATTTGATGGTAAAAAGGGTAAAATGGTAATTTGGTCACGTGTTGACGAATAAACAATGAGTTTTGAAAAGTTACCTTATGGTGTAAGCCATAATGGGTAAAATGGTCATTTAGACCAAACGGGTCAAATGGTGATGTTGTCACCATTGACAATAATGACTAATGGTTGCTTGTCGAGTTTTGTGCTCACAGGAAGAATAGCGTATGGCTTGCATTGCTTTTAGTTAGTAACTAATAATGTAAGGTATTAAAATGGGTCAATGCTTTGACCCGAGCCAGGTATGTGTAATGGGTCATTTTTGTAAAAATGTCAAATTCGAGGGTAGAATAGTAGTATAATGAATTTCTCTATCATAATCCATCACAAATGAAGTTGTGATGATAGATGAATAAAGATCATTAAAGCGGGAATAAAAGATATGAAGGGTTGTGGATAATTTAAGCTTAAAGTTCTTAAATATCATAACGGGTCAAAATAATAATGCGCATAAACCCGGTAATGGTTCTGTAAATCATAAAATTTATGAATCCGGGTTAAAGATTAGGGGTTAATAATGTAGGCAAATGTATTACGATCAATTAGAAACAATTTTCAAGCTAAACGAACAAATATCAGAGAAGTTACACAACATTTACTAAAAAGGGACAAATGGCCAAGTTCTGTAACCCAGAATTGTTAAATATATATCTGGGTTATCAGTTGCCATAACCCATACGAGTTATCTGTTCATCTGGGTTATCAGTTTCCATAACCCAGACAAGTTATCTGTTCATCTGGGTTATCAGTTGCCATAACCCCGACAAGTTATCTGGTCATCTGGGTTATCAGTTGCCATAACCCATACGAGTTATCTGTTCATCTGGGTTATCAGTTGCGATAACCCAGACAAGTTATCTGTTCATCTGGGTTATCAGTTGCCATAACCCATACGAGTTATCTGTTCATCTGGGTTATCAGTTGCTATAACCCAGACAAGTTATCTGTTCATCTGGGTTATCTGTTGCCATAACCCAGACAAGTTATCTGTTCATCTGGGTTATCAGTTGCCATAACCCATACGAGTTATCTGGTCATCTGGGTTATCAGTTGCCATAATCCAGACAAGTTATCTTCTCATATGGGTTATCAGTTGCCATAACCCATACGAGTTACCTGGTCATCGTATTGAGCTTTCGGGCTTAGCTAGATTAGTTATAGATTTCATATAACTAACGTATATCATGATTTATGATATGTAGGTAATAATTAGAGTACCGGATGACGATCAAGCTCAACGAAGAACCGAACACGATCAAGTTACAAGCTTCCCACATTGTTTCGTCGTCATTTTTAAATGACGAACTTATACATATTATGTTGTATTGTTTTTATTGAGAAAAGTTTTAATAAACCCGTATTTTCATAAATATGTGTAGTCGTAAATACACATTTAATTGTCGATATTTATACTTAAATCGTTCAATATTAGTAAGGGTGTGACAAGTTGGTATCAGAGCCCTGGTTTAAGAGATTCAAGTATGGTGGGGAAAACTATGCTTGGACTTAAACCTTATGCTCTTGATAAAGATTGGTGTTCGGTTCGAAGCTTGATTGCGGGGTCCGATAAGTTGTTATAATGATATAGTATAAATGAAAGATGTTGTAAACCACGCCTAGGACTATCGTGTAATGCACGGTAACCCTAAAAAAATGGTAAAGGATCGGTTGGGGTCGGGTAATTTACTTGTGATAACAAGTAGTATAGGTGCCTTGTATTAAAGTACGGGCTTATAAATTGCAATATACTAATTTATAGTGAATGTCTCAGTGATATAATTTCCGCACCTGAGGATGGTGGAAATTCAAAAGTTTATCAATGAGATAATGGCAAGGTCCGAAGCATGATAAGAGGAGCATGCTTGGAAAGGACTAAGGTCAAGCGGTTAGAATGAAATAAAAGGGGGCAAAGAAATGACGGCCCATCAGGGCGAATATTACCTAGGTGCACACTTTTCTTGTAGTATAATTAATTAAGTGCAACATTCACATGGTGAATGGTAGAAACGTATGAGATAAAAGTTTGGGAGAAGTCTGGACGGGATAATCATCCAGGATGATATTCCCCAAAGGAATATAGGTGGGTAATACGTGTTATTCACAATGTGAATAACAAACATACATAAAAGGTCCAAACATAGAAACTTGGATGGCGGTGATCATCCAAGTAAACATTATCATTAAGATCCTATTAAGTAAAATTCAGACTTAGAAACTTGGATGGGGATAACCGTTCAGGTAAAAGTTTTATATAAAAGACACGGTATAGATATGTAACAATCCCATCGCATAATTTGATTGTATATAAGTTTATGAAATGAAAACACCTTATGATTTGTGAATAAATAAAGGTAAAAACCTAATATTTGCAATATAGCAATAAAAGGTTTTACCGAATAAAATAAGGGACGTAACCACAAACCGAAAACTTGCTTACATGGGAGGTAATATATTAATTATAATAAGTTTATACGTACCATGTGCGGATTACTTACCCTGGCCAGGTAAGTGTTAAACACATGATACGATGAGTTTGTTATAACTAACATAAGTACCCCTTATGTAACAAGGACTAAGTGAGTGGGAGATGTCGAGAAATGCATTGGGAGGGAGTGTACTTACACTCGAACCGGAGAATGAAAATATATAAAATGATTAAGAAATACATTGGGAGGGGGTGTACTTACACCCGAACCGGAGAATGCAAATATATAAAATGATTAAGAAATACATTGGGAGGGGGTGTACTTACACTCGAACCCAGATAATGCAAATGTATAAAATGATTAAGAAATGCATTGAGAGGGAGTGTACTTACACTCGAACCCGGAGAATGCAAATATATAAAATGATTAAGAAATACATTGGGAGGGAGTGTACTTACACTCGAACTCGGAGAATGAAAATGTATAAAATAATTAAGAAATGCATTGGGAGGGAGTGTACTTACACTCGAACCCGGAGAATGCAAATATGTAAAACGATTAGGATATGCATTGGGAGGAAGTGCAACTACACTCAAACCCGGAGAATGCAGAAGTGTAAATGATTAAGGAACAAATTGGGAGGAAGTGTAATTACACTTGAACCCAGAAAATATAATAAGTATGAATGGTTAAGGCAAGTTATAGACTCGGCCAAGCCAACTTAAAAGGAAACAATATATGTGTTGATGAATGATGTGGGTAAATTCCATATGATGATATGGAATAACTAAATGATATGTGGAGTAACCTTTGTAAAACACCACAGTGAAAATAGATAAGGACTAATGACGAGTGGGACACCAAGTCCTAGTAACAATGAAACTATAAAACGGGTGCCATAGCACCAAAAATATATTTTGAGAAGGGAAAAATGACCATGTTAATGAGTTGGGCTAGTCTTGAAGAGCAAGAAAAGCCGCTTGTTAATGAAAGATGCATAAATATGTGTATATTCATACATATATAAATTAAGTAACATAGTAAATACCCTAATAATGCATGATAGAAAGGAAAAACGCATACTAACGAAACAAGAATGTTAAAAACATAAAGATAAAGAATCCGGGTAACGAGTTGTAAAGAAGTATAAGTATGAACCAGGTAACGGTAAGCGTAGAACAAACCGATGTGTAAATGACGTAAGGAGTCATAAAGTCAGAAGATTAGTCCAAAAAGAAAACGAATGTAGCCTTAGACTATGTTCAAGGTCAATAGAATTCAAGAATGAAAATGAATGATTGCTAACTTAAAAAAAAAGGTGCTTTTGACACCGAAAATATATTTTTAGAACGAAATAAGTATGGGGATGACCTATGATACAACCAAAACCTTTGGTAGTAAACAGTGTGAAGGTCTATGAGACTGAATGACCCTCGGGTCACGAATAAAAGAAACGAACTATATGGGTCTCACCTTAAAAGGGTGAAAGCGTAAAGAAATAGCCTACCAGACTAAGTGAAAGAACCTACGGGTCACTTGGGTAAAGCGTGGGAACTAGTTATGATTCCCCGCATAAAACAATAACGGAAAAAGAATAATTCTTATCGTCAATTTCTCGATATGATTAATTGACATGTGTTAAAAAAAACGTTAAACTAAAAATTCAGTTTTAGTGAGGAACAACGTTTTAACGAATATGAATATTATGAGAGGAAATTAGAAAATGGTTAATATTAAAGGATATAGGTCTTAACACGATAGTTGTAAGACAATACATTCGAAAGAAAGATTTTTGATAATGAAAAGTAGACATAAACTTAAATATGACGTGATGTGATCACGGACACAAAAAGTGATATAGAATATAACCACGTTGTAACGTGATTACGAGAAATGAAATTATAAACATGCAAAAGGCCGATGATGGCAATATAGTATACCCGAATGATGATGTATGAGGTAACCGGTGACTTGAAAGTCTAACCGGGAAGACCATTTAAGGTCAAAATAGTAATTATGACTTAATGAAAGTGTTTGCCTTGATAGGATTAGCATAGGATAATACGTTGACTACATCAGATAACTGAGTGGCCAAATGGGTGACTCGTTATAATAAGTAATAAAGACAAGGAATATTAGATGAAACTAACGGCCCACGAGGCCTTATACATGAAAGGCACATATGACGTGGCCTATAATAATCCTTGACTGGAGGAACAAGGGTGTTAACCAAAAGAAGGATGCAAGAATGGAGCATCAGAAAGGAGTCGGACACCACTTGGATCCCGAAGGATATTACCATACACTCCCGGTAAGATTATTGAAATTATTAAAAGCGAGCCATGCTCAAATGAAAACGAAACTAAGTTCATTAGGTCTAAACCGATGAACTATGTAAGAAAGGTTTCGGGGACGAAACCTCTTTAAGGGGGATAGACTTGTAACACCCCGAAAACGGGTTTGATAGTCAAACCATGTTAATAATAATAAACGGGTAAAATACCGTTAGTGGTAAAAATTAACCCGGTAAATATTAGGATTTAAATAATTAAACCTAATATTAAATAAAAAGAGAATAAAAGCTTTTGAGAAAACAAGTTTATAAGAAGCCCGAGTTAACAGGACTTAAAATAAATTGGGTTATAACTTCCCCAAACCCACTAAGTTAACTAGGAACATTTAAACCTAGTTATGAGAATTGGTTAATTGCTAGTAAGTGTTATATGGGGGTTTAAACGTTTAGACAAACTAGAGGGGCCAAAAAGGAAAAGGAGTGAAACTTAGGTTTATTAATAAACAAAATGAAACATAACACACATTAAGTGTGTGTGAGAGTAACTATCAGAGAAGAAGAACAAGGAACAAACCCTTTTTCAACCTTAATCCATCAAATTAGAGGATGAATTAGGGCCAAATCACATGCATGAACATAAATTCGTGATCATCTAAGCTTGGAGATCATAAGGTATGTTGTAATTTATGCTTTGGTGATGATGAGTATGTGGATGAACTTGAAGGCGATAACTTTAAGTTCAATATTTTAAGTAGCAGGATGAAATTGATGATGTATTTGAGAAATACTTGAATAATTTAAGACTAGGTCAAGTGTTCATACATTACATGAAATGGGTTTTGTATGAAATGATGAAATTTATGTATTACTGATCTTAATAGGTTCTTGAAATCATCATGTCTACTAGTTTGTATGGAGAATTTGATTTTATTAGGTGTTCGGATGAATATCTGGTAATATGATGAAATGGGTCATCACATAGGGATGAAAACCCTTAGTTCTTGCATAGCATGATAAATGGGTGAACTAGTATTGATAACTCAAAGCTAAGTTAACTTGATGTTAACTATTACAAGAACTTGTTAAAGTGAAAGAAATGATACGAACTGGGTTGGGAATTTAGTTAAAATGGTGGCCTAAAATAAATGCCTACCAAGTATTTGATGAAATGCCTAAATGAGTTTGTTAAACTTAATTGTGCATTTGCATATGTTAATAGGCAGTTGACTTTTAAAAGCCAAACTGACCTATAATATGATCAAATGGTAATTTTGATATAAAGCCCGTAAGGTGGAATAGTCATGATAAATGATGACTAATCTAACCATCTTGCGAATGTTAAATGGTAGTTTGACGCTTGACAAGCTAGGTGGAAGCCTGGGAAGAAGCGGGTCAAGAAGATCAAATACGCGGGAAAAACATAATCGGATGCAAGGTACGTAAAGCTTACATCTTTTAAGTAGAACATCTACTTATGTATTGGTTAATAACAAAGTAATCTAGTATTTGAAATGAGTCTTTGAATTATGACGTTCCGACGCGAACCAATACGGGTCGGAACAAGTAAAAATGGTAAGAAACCATATTTGATGGTAAAAAGGGTAAAATGGTAATTTGGTCACGTGTTGACGAATAAACAATGAGTTTTGAAAAGTTACCTTATGGTGTAAGCCATAATGGGTAAAATGGTCATTTAGACCAAACGGGTCAAATGGTGATGTTATCACCATTGACAATAATGACTAATGGTTGCTTGTCGAGTTTTGTGCTCACAGGAAGAATAGCGTATGGCTTGCATTGCTTTTAGTTAGTAACTAATAATGTAAGATATTAAAACGGGTCAATGCTTTGACCCGAGCCAGGTATGTGTAATGGGTCATTTTTGTAAAAATGTCAAATTCGAGGGTAGAATAGTAGTATAATGAATTTCTCTATCATAATCCATCACAACTGAAATTGTGGTGATAGATGAATAAAGATCATTAAAGCGGGAATAAAAGATATGAAGGGTTGTGGATAATTTAAGCTTAAAGTGCTTAAATCTCATAATGGGTCAAAATAATAATGCGCATAAACCCGGTAATGGTTGTGTAAATAATAAAATTTATGAATCCGGGTTAAAGATTAGGGGTTGTTGGTGCATGCGTCTGTCGACTTCGTCTTGTATGTATTTAAATAGATCAGGGTGCATTGTATGAAATAATTTGAGATTTTAGGGTGTTTTAGAGGTAATTTCGCTTGAAGGTGATGATTCCGCTTGAAAGTGGCTTGGACAGTTTCAAGCGAAATCACATTACTTAATTCCGCTTGAACTGTCTCCTTGACACATTCAAGCGAAATCCCAATACTATATATATGTGTCCAAGCGAAATCATTAGCATTCATTCCAGTCAGAGCAACGAAGTGCTGCCGAAGTGTCGTCTCGCTGTAAAACGTTTTCGATTCAATATAAACGACAGTTTAAGTGTATATCTAGCTGAATTGATCTCAGAATGTCTGTTTCCGCCTTTCATTCTGAGTAAAACTCTTCTGATTGACTCGTTCGGGTCTGAAAACGATCCTACAAGTGGTATCAGAACTCAGGAAGAAGAGTTCTTACCAATTCAGCCGAAATTTCTGATTTCTACACCTTCTTTTTCAAAATTCAAAAATTTTCACGGTCAAAATGTCCTGATTTTCACACATCTTGTGCGTATTAGTGTTTTAACAAACCCTAGAAAGTTTCAGAATCAAATTCGGTCTAAAACTAAGAAATTTCTTAATTTCGCTTGAAAAGATGCGCGAGATGATGACATCAGTAGCTCTTTAAGCGGAATCAGTCTCTTATTTCGCTTGAAACCGGTTATTCTGCTTGAAATTTCGATCTGTTTCCGCTTCAAATGTGCTATTTCGCTTCAGTGAGGTTATTCCGCTTGAGTGGTTCTGCTTGAATCACATATTCCGCTTCAAGGTTCTTATTTCGCTTGAAAGTGTGTAGTTCAAGCGAAATCTGGTATTTAGTTTGAGTAGGTATTCCGCTTGAACAGGGTGATTTTGCTAGTAAGGGATTTCGCTTGAGTTGTGTGATTTCGCTTAAACCAACTGTTTTTGTGAACTTTGAAAATCCAAAATATGGACGAGGAATTTTTTAACGCATTCGCTACACCGGTTACCCCGATCACTTTGACACAGAACACTATGTTGGAAAATGAGACGGGGACGATGCAAAAACCGCCTAAACTCATGAACATAGAGGAGTATAAGGGTTGGGAAGGACGGTTTGAAAACTGGGTACAAGCCAATTATCTGGATGCTTGGGAATGTGTCGAGACAAAATACATTAGACCGATGAATGATGACGAAGAGATTGTTCCAATTAAAGATCTAAGTGCAGATCCTAGAAAGAAATACAAAGATGAAAAAATGATGCTAAGTCTTCTACAACAAGCTGTGAAAGAAGATATCTTGGTGTTATTGCAACATAATGGAACTTCATATTCGATTTGGAAAGCATTAAGATCGAAGTTTCATGGAAGCGAAGAAATGGTTAAAAACAAGAAGTCACTTCTGAAGAAAGAGTTTGATCTGTTTCGTAGATTGAAGAATGAAAGTATAAAGCAAATCATTGAACGATACTGCAATTTGTTAGCCAACATGAAGAGATTGAGCATTGAGAAAAATAATGAAGAGTTAATTGAAAAACTCTCTGATGCGTTGCCATATGAGACTTGGGGCACATATCTCATGATGTTGAGGAACAAGAAAGGTTTTAACAATCTGACAATAAGTAAGTTCATTGAAAAGATTGAGGCTCATGAGATGGAACAGAGAAAAGTGTTGAGAATGAAAGATTTTGACGGTGAACAAGACATCGGGCTTTACTATAAAGGTAGTGTCAGTGATAAAACCACCAACATTTCACCAAAAGTTCAGACAGCTTTCAATGCTAAAAATTCATCAGAAAGTTCTTCTAAAGGTTCTAACAGCAACACAAGTTTTTCATCATATCCATCGTTTGATCCGAACATTTCAGCAACAAAGAATGGGAAGAAACTACAATGCAACATTGTACTGAATCTGGAGAATGATGAGGACTATTCAGCAGAAATTGCTAAGAGTTATATGTCTTTGTTGGGAACTGTGTTGGAATCATATGGTAGTTTTGTTGCAGGTCGGATCGGAAATCCAATGCTTACAAAAGAGGATTACGATCAGATTGATGCTGAAGAGATGGAACTGATGGATATTAAATGATGTTTGGCAAGTGTGTTAAGACGAGCTGAGAAATTTAAGCAGATCACAGGAAGAGATGATTTACGTGAAGCTAATATTTCTACTTTAGGTTTTGATAAATCTAAAGTTACTTGTTTTTGTTGCAGGGAAAAAGGACACTTCAAGAGGGAGTGCAAAAACCGCGAAGCAAGTGGAGCTCAAAATCCGTTCAACAACAACAATGATTACTATCAGAAGGCTATCTATCATCAAGTTGCTCAACAACAACAAGAACCGCAAGTGGCACATGGTAGAAAAGTGATTGAAGAATCTTCAAAGAGAGCTTGTATGGTGAATCAGGATGACACAGAGCCAACAAAAGGTTTTAGTTGGGACAAATATATTTCAGCTGATAACAAAGCATGCCTGATAAACCAAGATGATGAAAAGTTTCCTGAAGGTTTTAGCTGGGCAAATTTCAACTGGGATGATTATGATCCAAACAAAGATTCAAATCACAAAGTGTATGTTGCTCGAGTTGAAGAAGATAGTGATGATGATAGAGAGTATCATGCAAGAAGTTTGGCAGCTTATTTCAAAATGATGGCAGAAAGTGATAGTGAAGATGAAAAAGCCAAAAAGAAAAAGATCAAAACACCGGTCAGCAGTGATGATGAAGCTGTTCCAGTGATAAGAAAAAAGGTTGAAGTTCCAAAGTTCAAAGTTGATGAAGGAGTTGATGCAAAGAAGAGTCCGGTGATTTGTGAAAATTGTGAGGCAATAAAGAAGCAGAACAACACATTGATTTATAACTTGAACAGTTTAAAAGAATCTTATGATGTTCTGAACAAGGCCATGAACCAGTACAACCAAACAAGTGAAGAACAAGCAACGACCATGAAGACACTTCAAGGAGCTTTCAAGATAAAGCAGAAAGTTGTGAACAATTACATTAAGAAGTGTGCTGTGCTAGAACAGAAACTTGAAACTCAAAGAATTGAAACTGAAAGAGTTAATCGTTTGTTGAAAAGTTACTCATGTACTTCTTATGTCATTGACAGGATTTATCCAACTGTTGAGGGCATGAAGGCATTTGAAGATGATGAAGTAACTGAAGAACAAAAAGTTTCTGAAGAAAAGACTCATGTGAAGAAAGAAAAGATGAAGGATACTAAAAAAAAGACATCTGGTAAGAAACAAGGTGCAAATTACAACAAGTGTCCACCCCCGCTTGAAAATGGATATTCTCCGAGAAATCCAAATTCAGAAAGAGTCGAAAAGGCAACAAATTTACAGTGGGAGTCGGAGTCTACAGTTAAATTGCCAGATAATATTGATGTCACGTTTACATCATCTGACACTGATCATGAGTCCGAGTTAATAAAGAAAGTGGTCGATCAGGTGTTGGATAAAGATGAATCCGAGGAGTTAAAGTCGGGGTCTAGTTCCGAGTCAAAGTCTGAGTCCAGCATTCTGAGTCAAACCGACAAACAGGGCAAAAGGGTTTATATTAAAGAATTTCTTCTATCAAAATCTAATTTGAATGATGAAACGTTTAAAGTTGCATATACTTTGAATGATTCTGACAAATTATATTTTGATAAGGAATTTCCAATAAGAGGTGTCAAACCTGAATTGATAAAAAAGGTATTCAAACTAACAGAAATCAATATTTCTGAAATAAAAGATGTAAATCTTAATGATAAATCTAAAAAATACACCTCAAGAATTCAACAACGTTTAAACAAGAAAAAGGGTTACAGTTCTTGTTCAGGTTTTCAAAAGAAACAAGCCATAACGGTAATTTCAAAAAGAAAGGTCTTGGATTTATTCCATCAGAAAATCAGAAAAATGAAAAATATGTTAGAGATTTTAAAACAAAAATGATATTTGTTTCAGGAACAAGTGCTGAAGAGGAACAAAAGAACCCATTTTGGAAGCAATCTAACAAAGAATTCCTTGCAAAGAAGCAAGAAGAAATGAAGACTGTTGATGAGATGAAAGAAACGAGAACCTGTTTTCAATGCAACATTGTTGGTCAAATTGGCAAAAATTGTTCCAAGACAATAAAATCAAAACATGGAGTTTCTCGTAAACTGAAAGATAAAGAGGTTATGTTTGAACCACCAATTGATAGAACTAAACTTTTCAAAAATTCGATTTTTGATATTGGTGAATGTTCAAACAGGTTTTATAAGAAAATGGCAAAATTTGACAACAAAAAATGGGTTGTTAAGAAGTCTGATGATAGTTCTAGCAATGATTCTGATTCATCAAAATCAGATGAGCTATCTTCTGGCGATGAATTTGATTCCACAAAGTCAGAAGAACCACAGGTTGAGGTAAAAGGTGAAAAATCAGTGCCGACTGTGGATGATGTGAATTTTCCACCACTTCGGGCTGAAAATTTTAAAAAGAAAGTTGGAAAAGTTGATATTTCAAATCAATTCTTCTCTGAAAAGAAAGAATTTGATATTGAAAAAGCTTTTAACTCCAAAGTCCATACTATTTTTGGAAAAATGGTTGACAGGAAGGTCAAAGGAGTGAAGGAGTTTTACGAGAAGAAGACGAAGAAAGATAAAGTTGAACCATCCCTGGTTTGTGACTGGGATGGTACATATTACGAACAATAAGTCTCTGGACTTGCCGGAGCTCCCAGGTTGGTAAGAGTGGAGCAGGAATCGACATTCATCTTTCTTGGTTGGTAATTTTAAAAATGGTAAAGATGGTAAAGTACAGGTGATATTTTTAAATTGTTATATTTTTCAAGTAGTTAAGTTTGATGAAGGTTTTCACTTACAAATGGTAAATCAAGGACGTTAAGTTGTACTTGTTTTTACTACAAGTGGTTAATCAAGGTCATTAGGTTGAACTTGATTGGATCATACTTACAAGTGATATTTGAAAGACAGTGTGATGAACCAAACCCCTAATCTACAAATGGTAAAATCAATCAACAAAACTTATTTTCCGGAAAAACCATTTGATTAAAACAAACTTAAGTGTTTTGAAATCAGTGGGAAAATAGTTTGTTGTGAGGAGGAGTTCTGATTGTTTATGCCAAGTGGATGGCGATTTGAAGTGATTTGATATCAGTTGTCATTTTATTGTATAGTTTGTTTTCAAATTTTCTAAATTGTGTTTGCATTTTTGGGGGAGTAAGAAATTTTAGAAAATCCAAAAACATTTGAAAAAGACAAAAACATGATAAAATGAAAAATGAGTTTTTGTGTCAAAGAAGAGGAAATGATAGTACATCAGTGGACTATCACAACATGCTAAAGAGTTGGAAAGTCAAATGTGATAAACGGTCTCACTGATGATGTGCCAGTAGGTTTTTGCACATTTAGTAGATTGTGACGAGATATAAACCTAATTTCAAACTTGCTTATATCGTGGGGAAACATCTCTCGGATATATAGGTAACCCCTGAAATCTTGTTTGAAAGGTCCCTCTTTCTGAGATACTAGGTCTTTATACTCAGTGATATCTGGAGTATTATCCCGGGACTTCTGATTTTGCGGAAGCAATGGCCTAGTCCCCGGAGAATACTTTCTGCTTGCTTGAAAAATAGCGCCGCCCTCAGCATAAAATGACAAGACAATAAAATTGCTAATCAATGCTGTTGTAAAAAAGACCCTCTAAAGGGGACACACCAAAAGTCGAGCCGTCATCTCTCTGCTGAACAGAAGTTCTGACCTGAGCTCTCACGGTTTCGCAATTAACCCTTTACAGATATCATCTGTGGTATACTCACCTGTAAGACTGAATATTGGGATCTGGATACAGGCGTATATTCTGAGATGGGACACATGATTAAGTTTAAGTGCTTAAAACATTAATCTCGTATCTCGAATCGGTTGAACTTTGTGTGAGAATTTAAGTGGATCAGTATACTGACAATCTAAGTGAATCGTTTAGAACTTAAAATGTTTAAAGCTTAACGGTGTTGGTGATTAGTCTCAAAAACTGATATGATCCTCTTGCACAAACTCACAAAAATATTGTTTGTAAATATTTCTTTACTGCATTTCTTTTCTTTTCAAAATCCAAAAAGATTTTGGTGTGTTTTAGCATAAATTTTGAAAAATACAAAAAGATTTTCGACAACTGGTGTTGGAGAGCTGATTTTCAAAATTCCAAGTGCTAAACATGATGAACAAATGGTTTGGGTAAAAATTTGTTTGAAATGTTTTTGAAATGAAACGAGAAAAGCTTTTGAAAAGAAAAACTTTATTGCTGCAAATGGTTCATTAGAGACTAATATTGTAAAATTATTGGTTAAATTTCTTATCCACAAGTGTTCATTAGGTGGTGAGATTGTTTTTACAATTGGTCATCAAAAAATTTACTTTTGGGTAGAGAATGTGCAGGATATCTGAGTGTTAGAGAGCCAGGTTCCGATACCTGAGGATTCTGTGATTTTAACAATCCAGGTTGCGATTCCAGCTTATTGAAAGGGGGAGTCTGAAGATTGTAGAGCCAAGTTTCGATCCTGGAGTTTACACAAACTGCTAAAGCTGATAAACTTAAGGAATCAAGAGATCTGATAAAGAGAAGAGAGAAGATTTGAGGATGTTTTACAGTGTCAAGATACTTCAGAGAGTTCGAGAGGACTGATAAAGACTGAAGATGCGAAGACTCGACACTTTAAGACTCGTCAACATTCGAGGGGGACTCTGTTGGTGCATGCGTCTGTCGACTTCGTCTTGTATCGAGTCTTGTATGTATTTAGATAGATCAGGGTGCATTGTATGAGATAATTTGAGATTTTAGGGTGTTTTAGAGGTAATTTCGCTTGAAGGTGATGATTCCGCTTGAAAGTGGCTTGGACAGTTTCAAGCGAAATCACATTACTTAATTCCGCTTGAACTGTCTCCTTGACACATTCAAGCGAAATCCCAATACTATATATATGTGTCCAACCGAAATCATTAGCATTCATTCCGGTCAGAGCAACGAAATGCTGCTGAAGTGTCGTCTCGCTGTAAAACGTTTTCGATTCAATATAAACGACAGTTTAAGTGTATATCTTGCTGAATTGATCTCAGAATGTCTGTTTCCGCCTTTCATTCTGAGTAAAACTCTTCTGATTGACTCATTCGGGTCTAAAAACGATCCTACATGGGTTAATAATGTAGGAAAATGTATTACGATCAATTAGAAACAAGTTTCAAGCTAAACGAACAAATATCAGAGAAGTTACACAACATTTACTAAAAAGGGACAAATGGCTAAGTTCTGTAACCCAGAATTGTTAAATATATATCTGGGTTATCAGTTGCCATAACCCATACGAGTTATCTGTTCATCTGGGTTTTCAGTTGCCATAACCTGGACAAGTTATCTGTTCATCTGGGTTATCAGTTGCGATAACCCCGACAAGTTATCTGGTCATCTGGGTTATCAGTTGCCATAACCCATACGAGTTATCTGTTCATCTGGGTTATCAGTTGCCATAACCCAGACAAGTTATCTGTTCATCTGGGTTATCAGTTGCCATAACCCATACGAGTTATCTGTTCATCTGGGTTATCGGTTGCCATAACCCAGACAAGTTATCTGTTCATCTGGGTTATCAGTTGCCATAACCCATACGAGTTATCTAGTCATCTGGGTTATCAGTTGCCATAATCCAGACAAGTTATCTACTCATCTGGGTTATCAGTTTCCATAACCCATACGAGTTACCTGGTCATCGTATTGAGCTTTCGGGCTTAGCTAGATTAGTTATAGATTTCATATAACTAACGTATATCATGATTTATGATATGTAGGTAATAATTGGAGTACCGGATGACGATCAAGCTCAACGAAGAACCGAACACGATCAAGTTACAAGCTTCCGCACATTGTTTCGTCGTCATTTTTAAATGACGAACTTATACATATTATGTTGTATTGTTTTTATTGAGAAAAGTTTTAATAAACCCGTATTTTCATAAGTATGTATAGTCGTAAATACACATTTAATTGTCGATATTTATACTTAAATCGTTCAATATTAGTAAGGGTGTGACACAAGGTAAACTAGAATCCTCCTAACAATACCCCCGAGAATAAAGGGGATGTGCATCTCCTATAGCGCTCCTATTGTTAAGGCGGAACTACACACTTCTGGATTAAACGTCACATAGCACAAAGAATCAAGAGTCGAGAATCACAAGTTTCACGTACACATAGGATAGAGTTTAGATTCAAAAGTATCAAGTTTCGTAGTTTATAGAATACATGTTACATCCTAAAGTTTCAAACAAAAAGGGATCGAGTATACTCACAGTGATTGCTTAACAGTTAAGACCATTATTGGATCAAAGGGAGCTCTTTTAGAATTAGCCTGATTAGATTATAACAGATAAGAGTCGGGCAGAATAACGAGATTGTGCAAAGTGTCGGATTAGTCACTAGATCGGATGGTTGTCCAATCGGATGGCCATCCGATCGGGTTGCCAGTCGATTGTGGTGACAATGTGTGAGGGAACGGATGGCTGTCCGATCGGATTGCCACTCGATTCAAGTGTAGTTGTTGCTAGGTGTCTTGGTTGCTTTGATCGGATGGCTGTTTGATCGGATGGCTATCCGATCGGATTTCCATTCGATCAAGGGTTCCAAAATTTCAAGTTTCTGAAAAAGTTTCCAAGTGTTGAAATGTTGAGAGACAAGTGTCACCTGATAGAGTGGCTGCTCGATCGGATCGGATTGCCACTCGATCGAGTGTCCTCGTCTCGTTTATAATTTTGTAAAGTTTCTAAGTTTCTGGTTTAACGTTGACGACAAGGTACGTATTGAGACAACGGTAAACTTGTCAACATGAAGCTGTTCTGATCGGATGGGAATCACCCCAGTCAGGTCAGTCGTCTGTTCATAACGAGTTTATGTCTAAATCCGTATTCCGGCCATCTTTTCCGGCAAAAACCCGTTTCCAAACCAACTCCAGACTAATAATTAAGTCTTACAGTCTGTTTCGGTCTGTATCTCACCGTTTTATGTAAAAGTTCAAGAAAAGATGGAGTTAAACATAAGTTTTAGCTTGAAAAGTCTAGATCTAGCATAGATTTAGTGTAAAAAGAATGAAATTCCTCAGATCTGAGCTAGATCTCACCAGGAATGACATCATATAGTAGTTTGTACAACCCACCATGATGACCTCATCCTCAAGAACTCAGATCTAAGAGATTTCACGGTGAAAGTGTGATTTCAAGGGAGAATCACGTAGGGAATGAGGTGTAGATTGAGAAAGTACAAGAATCTGGTGAAAAAAGTACCGAAATCGCCGAGAAATCGAAGAAATTTGGTGTACGTGCGTCTGGGTCAAGTGACGCTGTCACATCAGTGAAGGACTGATGTGACAGGCCTATTTATAGTGTGGGAGAGAGACTAGGGCGGTGTGCTGCGGATCAGATGGCGGGTCGATCGAGTGGCCATCCGATAGGTTGGTCATCCGATCGGATTGCCACTTGGTCAATCCTATCCCTTCCGCGTTCCTGTCTTTGATTCGTTTGCGAGTTAGATTAAGTGTTGTGTTGTGTATAGTTTGGTAAAAGTATCACATAATTAGATTACATCATAATCACCAAAAGTTTCCAAGTTTCGTAGATTCTGCCAGTGACAAGACTCCAGTCTCTCATTCAACCAAGAATCAAGTTTCACGAGTCTCAAGAGTCAAGCACCAAATAAGTATCAAGAGTCAAGAGTCTAGGGTCAAGTATCAAGAATCATAGTTTAAGTGCCAAGAATCAAGATTCTAGAATCATATAGACTCACAAAGTTTCACAAGTATCGAAAGTATCAATATTTCATAGATTAAGGACTAAAACTGACAATAGGCAAAGTACAGGGACTAAACTTGCCAAAAGCCTAAATTTTAGGGACGCGGGGCGTTACAAATGCACTCAAAACCGATAGAATCGGAGCTTGTACAGACCTTCTACTCTTTCTCTAGTGATGTGTCGGTTTGAGATCTGGATCCTATCAACGAGAGAGCCGATTTTGGGATAAACATGAACAACCGTCAAGGAACAGTCAACTGATCGGATTAGGGTGATCCCTGTTCGATCGAACGACTTGGGACTTGACGAGGTTCCGTTGTTTAGTGCGTTATCATACCGTCTCGATCAAACTGCAAAACTTTCAAAAATAATCAAGTTCAAGACGATCAGATTCGTTGGGACGGATTGCCGTCCGATCGGATAGCCATCCGGCCGAACTGCTATCCGATCAGGATTGCACTTGGTTCCACACTTAACTTTTTATTCAAATTTTCAAAGATCTGAACGTCGAACGGATTGCCGTCCGATCGGATTGCCGTCCAATCCGATCGAACGACCATCCGATTACTTGACCTTTGGAACTTCGACACTTAACCATTTTCACAATTTTCAAAGATCATCAGTAACTAATGGATTGCCATCCAATCGGATTGCTATCCGATCGAGTGACAATCCTGCTATGAACTTGTTCTCACTAAGTGTCCTGCCAATAGGATCGCTATTCGATCGAACGACCGTTCGATCGACGACCTGAAAGATAGAGATACTTCTCTGTTTTCAAAATGCTACAACGAAAACTTCAAAGCCATCATACACAAACACATCCTTACCAAACAAATGTCAATCCAATCGAATGGCCATCCTATCGGATGACCATCCGAACGGATTGACATCCGATCGAATGGTCAACCGATCGGATAGCCATCCGATCGGATTACCATCCGACACTTAGTTCATTTCACCGTTTTACGCGTCGTTCATCGCTTATGCTATCGTTAACTGTTCAGGCTAATCTCTCAGCGCTCTCTTCAATCCAAGACAGTGTTTATTAATTTAAACGCTATCTGTGAGTATACTCTAACCCTTTTTGCTTTACGCACTTTTGGGTGTTACAATCGACACACAACGCAAACACTATTTATACGCTGACCGTTATTGCATGCTACGTGTTATTCGATGAATGCTTGTATGTTATGTTAACACAGTGATTGTTGCCTGACACCTTAGCAACGATAGTACTATAGTTTGGACTCAGCACCTGTCGTGGACAGGGGTTGTTAAGGGCTTTACTTCACGTGTCCCAGTGGGGATATGTGTTGCGCATTCTACAACTTGCAGTCACGTCTGTGCATATTTCTCTGTCGATAACCTACTTGCTTCACTTTGTTACATGTTACATGCTGGTTATGCGTAAAAAATTTCGAACTCTACTATACTTTTAAACTTGTATGCTCACATTTATACTATGTGTATTGACTTTATTTTAACGTATGTGACAGGTGTTTGAGATGCTAGGATGTTGCTTGCTTTCATGGAATCGAGTAGGAGAGTCTAGAAACAAAGACAATTTATTTATTTAAATCTGAGTTGCCGGAACATGTTTTGTTTTGAGGATTTCTATGTATGTAATAATTTAATTGCTTGATAGGTTATGGTATAGGACATAATATTAACTATTTGGTAATTTAGTTGTTATGGAATTTCTCTTGACAATCTGTTTCGCTCAGTGTCGCGCCCCGATGTTTCCGCCATCGGTTGGGGTGTGACATATAAAGCTATAGGAATAACACACCGCCCGTGTTCGTGAGGTCATGTTAAGTCTTTCATTCATACTTGCGTAAACTTTGGGTTGGCTTGTTTATTCACATGCCAGTTTATACGTTAATCTTGATAACTAAGTTTGCTACGTGGATTGTCCAAACGCTTATAATTATATGCTAGTACTCAAAACTTGTATACTCGTCAATACTTTTAGTACTGAACTATACTTTAATACATGTTGCAGGATTATGATGATGATGATGATGATGATGCATGGAACTTAGTAGGATGCCTAGAAACGCACCAAATTTAAATTTGTGTTTGTTATAGTTTAATCGTTTGATAACTCATGTAATTTGTTCTTTTCAAACTTGTTGTATTTCAATTTCAAACCAATGTACTTCTTATTAGCAATGAAATGAAATTTATTATTAAATACTTGTCACAATTTAGTGTTATGAAGTCTCGAGCAATCTCGTTTTCGTCTCACTACGATGTTTCCGTCATCGGTTGGGGTGTGACAAACCTGTTTACTACCAGTTTTACCCATTTTGTTAAATAAGCCATACACGTTGACAAGTAGTGAGCGGGTTGTTAGGTTGTAAGCAGGTTATCGATAACACATTTAATGGTGAGCATGGATATGAAAAATAGATATCATAGTGTGACAAATTAACAATATTATGCACTATCCATTTAAAAAGGAAAACAGGAAAAACAAAATCATAAAAGGTCTTTTTTCTAAATATGTAAAGAGGTTATTGGGTCAGCTCATTTTTTTATACGGGTTAACTCGAACCTGACCTGTTTTTAAAACATGTTAACCCAACGCAACATATTTTTTTAAACGGGTTATGTTAATCGATCTAAAACTTATTTTTTCCGTGTCATGTTTAAAACATCCGATCATGTCAAGAATTATATCAGTGACAACCCTCCTCCCACTACCCTCTCCCATTTACTTCTACCCTTATTCCTTTTTCCCACCGTCGTATAAAATAAGTTTATCATAAAGAAATAGAAGTTCTTATCTAAAAAGTACTGAAAGTCTGAAACTTACTTTATATATATATATATTATAACTTATAAGTGATTATTTTATTGATTTTGATAACATGAAGATATTTTCATTAGGTTTCATAAAAAAATGAATGATATAATATTCAATCCAATCCTAAAAAAATTACAAATTTGGTTTTTTAGGCATGCAATATACCATTAGTATAAACTAAAAACAAAAGCAGTTTAGAAGTTATTTATCCAAGCTCTTCATGATTTCTTTTTTATAAACTCCAATCATCTACTTTACAGTTTACACCGTACGATCATGTCGTTAGTTCAAGATTCGATGTGGATACAGGCATTAAATACGATGTGGTCCGGTATTTCCAGAAGTATTTTTCACATGAAACTGTAAAAAAGAAAGTGGATGAAACATGAGCAGGCTTTATTTACCACCCGCACGCTCCACACATGAAACTCTAGGGATCACCTCCCTTTACTTTCTCTTTTTTCACAAACATACCCTTTTACTTTTTCAAAGCTGCATTTCTTCCATTTTCTTCATTCCAATATCCCTTCTTTTCTCACTTTCATAAAATTATTTATGCTTCCTTCTAATTTTAATTTTAATCTTTTTTTGAACGACATCATAGCATTCAAAACACCTATCTTGTACATTATAGTTTCTATCAAGAGTAAAATGCATGGATAGTCCCTGTGGTTTGGTGAAATTTCACCTTTAGTCCCCAACTTTTCAAAATTACACTCTTAGTCCCTGTGGTTTGACAAGTTGTTACTCGGATAGTCCCTAAAGCGGATGGAGGTTAGTTTTTCTGGTTAAGTGGGTGTGAAATGACAAGGACTATCCGAGTAACAACTTGTCAAACCACAGGGACTATCCGAGTAACAACTTGTCAAACCACAGGGACTATCCGAGTAACCTTCATCCGCTTTAGGGACTATCTGAGTAACAACTTGTCAAACCACAGGGACTAAGAGTGTAATTCTGAAAAGTTGGGGACTAAAGGTGAAATTTCACCAAACCACAGGGACTATTCATGCATTTTACTCTTCTATCAATTACTAAGGTTTTGAGCGGTGGTTGTCCGCTTGTTTAACTGGTCTTAAAAACGAGACAATCCTGTGAAAGGCGGAGTATGGGTCGGGTATGCTAATCCTATACCCATACCAGGTTGTAAAATATCGTTCCATAACCGGCCCATTACCCATCAGGTATCAGGCATACCCGCGAGTATCGGGCATACCTGTTAGGATTTTTATGTATATATATTTATTACTATCTTTTATAATTTTATGTTTTAAAAATCTATATAATAGATGAAATACATATATATATCATGATCACCGTAATAATACTTGCTATATTTACAAATGTAAATATATTATAATATTAATCTCAAAAAACTAATTTGGTATTTTATAGCATATAAATATGAATAATGTCATCAAAATATATATTTCAAATAAAAAGTTTATTTTTCAAAAAACAAGAAAGCTACAAGAATGTAATATTACTAAACAATAGTTAAAGGAAAATAAATATAGAAATATTTATTTATTTTCTATATGTGTTTGTCCCGTTTGCGTTTAATACCTTTGGTGGTCTCGCTCCTGACGCTGTGCGACTTTTGAATCGGGTTCAAAAAGTCGTTAATAGTAATTCTTCGTCGCTAAAGGTTTCAAACTTTGTATTTAGTAGAATTGGTTTTTCTATTCAAAAGGGGGTGGCGGCGCAACTTGTTGCCCGACTACCTGCCATTGCTTTGTAATTGCCCTTTTTCGTGTGGAATGATATTGATGATATTTTAAAAAGTAAAAAAAAATATAGAAATTAACAGTTTTCGGGTATATAGTTTAGGGTAATCAAGTCGGAGAACTTAACAGTTTTTGGGTATATAGTTTAGGGTAATCAGGTCGGATATCATCTAAATTCATAGCCGTCTCATACCCGAGAATTTTTTTTCCATACCCATACCCGGCCCAATGGCCGGCGGATATCGTGTACACCCGTCCCAAATGCTTCGGGTTTCGGGTATACCCGTCGATCTCGGGTATTTTTGTAATCCTTTTACACTAGTGTCAGTGGCGGAGCTACGTTATGCCGGGGGGCAACGCCCGCTACGGCTTGACGCGGAAAAATTTGGAAAAATTAGTGTAAATTTTGGAAAAATTTGAGGTTTTTTCGATTTCGTTACGGCTTATTTATAAAACGTTACGGCTTGGCGGATTTTCTAGATCCGCCGCTGACTAGTGTTACTATGCTTTTACCAGATCCATTAGCTCGATGTGGAAACAGGGACACTGATGATTCTCGGTTAACATCGGTGGGTCATATTTTTAGAGCACTATCGACTATTGAAATTGAATTTTTTTACTTTATTTATAAACAAATTTCTTCATGTGTTTCTTTTATTTAGGTGATTTCTTTCATTTTTACAAATGAAATGAAAAATGTAGAACCAAATGCTAGTTCTCTTTACAGTTAATTTTGTCTTTAGTAGTTGGTGGTGAAGGTGAGGACTGAGGATCGGTCCACAGACGACGACGTATCATACGAGTTTTGTATGCTCGAGGGGTGGCAGTTGTAATTATGAGATAGTGCAGGTTCTTTCCTTAAAAAACTTCCGTATTAGACCTTAAAAACATGACACCTCAAAATCGTGTAAACTCTTTTCTCTTTTGTAGATAATAAACAGAACAATTTAAAAACTCATGAATAGACATTGATATATACAGATAAAATTTCAATTACCATTTAATTTGCCATAAATAGTAATACTCGTAGTTGTTCTAAGAAACATGTCTTAAGTTTAACTTCAAGGGCATTTGTTAGAATACAATGGCGTTGAATTGATTGCTAAATTTCCTTTCTGACTTGATTGAGACACGTAATTTATGTCTGGTTTTATAGTTTAGTGGCATTTTTGGGGTGAGATAAGACTTTAGACCAACAGGTCCTGAGTTCGATTCCCACAAGGGATTTTTCCCATATTTATTAGGTTTCCTCCTGAATTGGTGTATAGGTGTTATGCCTAGTGGAGATGGATATGATCGGGTGGTTCTGCAGGTGACACGATAATACTCCACTAGTGGAGATGGATATGATCAGGTGGTTCTGCGTGTGACACGATGAAACTCTAGTGATCAGTCAATGATCCAAATTTGCCATTAAAAAAATAGTTTTCACCCATCCCAACTCCTCACTCGTCATTGTTGTTATTAGACCATGCGTACTGGGCGTGTTTGCCCAGTTTTTTTGCCCAAACACGCCGAGGAACCACCCCTTGGGCGTGTTTGGCTGATTTTTCTGTTTTGGCGTGATTTAAATCACGCTATGGGGGCATTATTTTGGCCAATCAAATTTAATCTTCCTTTTTTAGTCCAATAGTTTTTTTTTTGTTGGTTTTTTTAATTTTTATTTAATTCTTTACACCCTTTTAACATAATGTCCACATCCCTACTACACCCATTTTAGAAAAACGCTCAATGATGCCCCTTGCTGACTGTTGGGTCACATGACGGAAAACGCCCAAGGATTGAGACATTATTCACCCTTACCACTACGCATGGTCTTAATGTTGTCGCCATCACCAACATCGCAATTATCATCGCCACTGCCGCCACGTTCCAACTTTAACAAACTAACAAATCAAACATGATTATTTTGTAAGCCGATCATAAATTTTAATCCTCTTTCACAAATTTTATTTGGTTAATCAGATTCATTTTATTTTAAAAAAGCTTTTCAAGATTCTCTTAGACTATATGGAGTAGGGAGGCTTGAAAACGTGGCGCGAAGCGCCATTCGACAGCTACGTCAACACCCGTCAGAAAAGTGGCGTGATGTGACTGGGACGGGGCGTGAAAGGGTGGCGTTGTGTGACATGTGGTATACACTTTTTATATTTATTTATATTTAAAAAAAAGAAAATAAAAAAAACCCATCACCCAATAAAAACAACCCAACAACACATCACCATCTTCTTCACCACGTCGGTGAAGAATCCAGCGCCCAAATCTCCACGCCGCCGATTGGCCGGTGTGCCTGGCGTGGAGAGGCGTGGCTTGGAGAGGCTTCCACGCCTCTAAACCCCGCCCACTCCGTGTGGTCTTAGTCATAAATCTATATTTATTATTATTTTACGTAAAGTAATATTAATGAACGAGTTTTTTTTTAACCAAAAATGTTTCTCTACTTGTACTCCTAAACTATACTGATAATTCCTAATTTTATTATATATTATGAATTGAACCCTGGTCTTTATCCCAAAAGTCAAGAGTCTTCATGACCCAGCCAAAGCTGTTGGGATCAATAGCTAACGAAAATTAAAAAAAACAATGCATTGAGTAAGAATTGAAGTCATGACTCATGAGGGATGAACTAGTGATAATCAAGAGAGGCGTGATTATGGGGATTCAGGATGTGGAACAAAGACGGCGACGTATCATGGATTATTGGAGTTTGTGTTGCGCAAAGTGGTGGCGTTTGGCGGTTGGTGGTTGCGGTTTGGAGATCAGAGAGGTCTTTGTCCATAAATAAAAACAAATGTATGGCTAGAGTAACTTAACACGCGTGTGTATGCACGACATGATTCGGACATGTTGGCCAACCACACATGTGCAATGCTGAAAAAGAAGTCCACAGTCTACAGATGATAACAATGGGCTCAGACTTGTCTTTGTTATTGTAATCACCACCACTCGTGCTAGTGGCCTGATGGGGGGTGTACATGGTGTGATGATGGTGGTGACTACTCATGTACTATATTTAAATTCGAACCGAATTCAAGTTGATTCGAATAACGCTAATTATGAAAAAATAACAACTAAGGAGTAGGGGTGTTCTTTGGGTTTTTTCGAGTCGGGTTGTACGGAATTTTGGATGAGAAAAAGTGACCTCTGATAAACGAACCATTTAAAGTTCGGGTTGGTCGGGTTTGGGTTATTTAGGTTTGGGTTATTTGGGTTCGGGTTAGTTTGGGTTGGGTTGTTCGGTTTTCAGGTTTAGATGTAATATTAAGAAAATGTTTTTTTTTCGCAAAATATAATTAAAATTTATTATGCTACTTAAAAAATATCATCAAAATTCAAATATTATTTGACGATATGATATGATAATGTTTATAAGTTCTAAAACAAAGCAATTCATATACCAAAGACTATAAACCAAAACACATCGATAAAAAAAAAAGACACTAAATGTTCGGGGTTTTTTTTCGGGTTTTTGCGGGTCAGGTTGTTCGGGTTTTTAATGGGAAAAAGTGACCAAATATCCGACCCATTAAAGGTTCGGGTTATTCGGTTTCAGATTTTTCAGGTATTCACTAATTCGGGTTCGGGTGGCTTCGAGTCGGGTTTCGTATAAAAATGAACAGCCCTACTAAGGAGTATATGTATTTTAATTATAACAAATCAGGTCGATTCGGTTCGAAATTCATAGATTCGTAAACTAAATTGGAATTCGGTTCGGTTAAGGATGTTCGAAAGTTCTCAGAAGTTAAATTGACAAAAATCATAGCTTAACCAAATCATAGACAAAATGGCCTTTTTGTTTCGGTTAGAAACGCACGGTTTTGATCATGACAGTTGGCTGCAAATTCTAAATACTTCTTTAATTTTAGGTTTCACGATTTACCCGTCAGTAGAAATTTAGCGATACCAATTTAGGGGATGCACAATTACATAACCAATTTTAAGTAACTAATACGACAACCACATAAGCATTTGTATGATGTGCTTGTCAAATTAAGTGAGAGAGTGAGACGGTTACCTGGTTAAACAACCTTATCATACACATATCATGGTTAAAACAATATATACAAATGTTTATTGGATTTTTCTAGTTACATGCTCAAAACTGATTGTGTCTAATCTGCCCTACCAAGACAAGCTTCATAAAATTTAAATAATTTGACACCTCGTAGATGGTTTTATCAAACTACAGATGGTTTAAAAAAATAAAGACTAATATTCATGTATTATTTGGGATAACAAATTAGGTCATTTTCAAGTTTTTTTGTTGTTATTTCTCTATAGATCTTGTCATTAAGCATGTGAACTTAAAATCATTATAAACGCTAGTGAAGGCAACGATGCCGGACCGACAATGTTAATTTGTGCCGGTGTTGATATTTTTACAATATTGCTACTTTGCTAGCTTCGTCTCATGCATCTTGGTCAAATCTGACTCTTGAACCACCAAAAATTGATGGCTTATAGGTGGTTTAATTAAACGGAAAAGGTAACAATAACACATGTTACAACTTACAAGTTTTTTTAGGTACGACAAATAAAGGTTTGTTTCATGGTCTATGGTTTTTTGTTTCTTTTGTACCTCGTACCAAGTATTTTAAGTTATAAAATGTATAAAAAGTATTAGTGGACGACCTAATGAAGCAGATATCGATGGTGTCGAGTGTTATTAAGATCATTGCAAAATTGTCTCATGTCCCTCAGACACATACAATCCGTTACGCTGGGCAGGTGACCTTCAAGGGTGTTAAAAGCATAAAAACAATAGAAACGGTATTCGAACTTAAGACATTTGCTTTACGCCATGTCTTTAAGGTTATACCATATTAATCTTATGTAACTTTTAAAAGAATATTCTACATGGAAAAGGCATATACATATATACACACACGCACATATAGATAGATAGATATTTGTTGGGGAGCCAGGGAACCAATAAATTTTACATGTAAAAATTATTTTTAAATTGAATAAATTATTTTTACATAGATTTTCGAAGCATTTGCATATAAACACATTTAGAAGTCGTTCAAATAAAAAAATTGTAAAAAATATCCTTTGTCTAAACTAGTTTTTGAACTTTTTTAGGTACAATAGTTTTTACATGTGTTTATATGCAAAAATAAAGAAAAAGATTAGATAAAACTTGTTTTTTACATGTAAAATAGTTTTTTTTTATTAGTTAAAACTTGTTTTTTTACATGTAAAAATGGATTTTTATTAGTTTTTACATGTTTTATATACAGTTCCCCAATTATCTATTTTTTTTTAATTTCCCAATAAACTCACCCTCTATATATCTATTATCAAAAGAAAAAAGGTATAGCGATTATATTTTAATAGATTTTAGAAAAAAATTACACCGTTGGACCTTGTGATTTCAGTCAAATTCAATGTAGGGTACTAATAGTTTTTTGTTGCAAAATTAGGTATTAACTTTCTAATTTGTTACATTGTTAAGGCCAAACCTTGTTAACTTTTTTTAAGTCTTACTAAAATGGCTAAAATGCCCTTTAATAACTAGATAGTTTTATTTTTTAATTAATTATATTTGAGTAAAATAATTTAAAGTTTTATTTATATTTATATGTTTTATATTTTTTTGTTGTATTTATATTTTTTATAAAATTATATGGATTTGAAGTTTATTATTTATAAACTTTGTGTCTATATATAATATTATTTAGATTAAGTTAAAAAGTTTATTTTACTAGCATATTATTATATATAAATTCAAAGTTTATAAAGAATAAACTTCAAATCCATTTAATTTTATTAAAAAATATAAATAAAACAGAAAAATATAAATATAAATAAAACTCTAAATTATTTTTGTCAAATATAATTAATTAAAAAAATAGACTCTCTAGATATTAAATGGCATTTTAGTCATTTTAGTAAGGGGCTGTTTGGCAACATCTGAATGGTTAAGTGTTGAACCAGTAAGAGGTCTGAACCATTAAGTGATGAACCAGTAAGAGGTCTGAGCCATTAAGAGCCTGTATAATCGTTAACCGTTCAGAAGCAAATGTCTGAACAATTCAGATTAGAGGTCTTAAACATTCAGACTATGTATAAATCTTAACCATTATAACAACCCTCCTGGAATTTTTCGGACACCCTAAAATATATTAAAATACCCCAATGTGTCCTAAAATATACTACGTATGTGAAAACCGAGCCCAAATACCTTTATTTTTATAAAAATTAATTAAAAACAAATTTTTATTGGCGCTCGCGGGCCGCGTAGCCTTTGGCTACTGCTTACGCGGGCCACGACAGCTACAAGATCATGCGACACCCGGTGCTGCCACGTGTCATCATCGTGGCGGAGCTAGTGCGATGACTGGGCCAGGCTAGGGCCTACCCAGTCTACTACGCGGGTCGCGTAGCCCATGGTCTCACCTTACGCGGGCCGCGTGAAACCCGAAATCAGCTCCTATATAATGGGAGCTCGGGCCTTCAGTTTCCGTAGCTTAATTCCTCGATCTCTCTCTCAATTTCTGCATAGATAATATAAATTCCAAGCATTATATCCCCCTTAATAACGAAGTTCTGCTCCGTTGTAAGTATTATAACCCCTGGATACGTATTAGATACGCTGCCCGAATGATCTAGGGTTCCGTAACGGCTGTCGTGGTTCTGCCCGACGTAGTCTTTGGAATGCCGTCTCGGGGAGGGTATTACTAATGTTAAAATGGGTTATTATACTAACACGTGTGCATTTGTGTAATTTATAGATTGTCACCAGGAAACCCTTACAGAAAACCTAAGACAGCAATGTGAGTAATCTCCTTTTTGCAAATTGTTTTTACAAAACCTCACACGATTAATTATATATTAAGCAGTTATTGAGTATTTGTAAGGATACAATTATCGTTGGTATGTTGGGGTTTTGTATACAAAATTTGTTACTACCTTGCGAGGAGTAACATGACCACAAATCGGGTTGACAGTACCGTGGGTGGTAAGTGGTATGACTTGGAAACAAATGTAATTGCGAGACCGACCTCAATACTGTACAATGGTTTTTATTAAACTTGATTAAACTGGGATTCACTAACTAGTATTTTACACTGACAAAATGTTTTAAACGCGTTTCAGGTAACAAAATGTGAAAGCCAAATAGAAGTCAGCTAGACAGCACTGAAGGCTTGGAAAAGTGGCTATAAAGTTACCTAAATAAAAGAGATGTTTTGTTAAATAAAATAAGGTTTATCTCTATGAAAATATGTGTAATTGAAACTTGGGTTTTCCCATGTGTTTAATATAGTAAAAGTGTGGTATTTTACTCTGATAAAATATTTCCTAACTACGGTCCTAATGAAATTTCCGCTGCCAAAAGGTATAAACACAAGATACCACCGAAACTGGCCGCGGCCGCCCGTTCCCGGGTTATTAGGGGACGGGGGTTGCGACAGAAGGTGGTATCAGAGCTAAGCCACTGATTCAGCCACAGAAGTGTTCTGCTGACACCAAAAGTTATTTAAAATGTTAGGAAATAAATTACAGAAATACGTGCGTATTTGTATTTTATTATTGTGTGTTATTTGACTATTTTTTAGTTTTCAGTATGAGCGACCAAGGACCATCCGACGCGTATCGTCAGTTGTCTGGTTCGCCTAGTAGCGAAGGCGCCTCTTCACAGCCTGCCCTCTCAGGGTATTCTGTTGATAATGAAGAAGGAGTATTTGTGTTTAAGGCTCAGTCTGAAGAGCCATTCTCTCCTAAAAAGAAAGGATGGTTCAATAGGGGAACACATGAGCGTAGGAAACGAATGAAAAAGTTACAAGAGCAGAGACTCCTAGCAGCCGCTAAAAGAGAGACAGATGCCCACGCCCAGGACATGATTAATAGGGGTTTAGCCAACTTTCATATCCTAGCAACCACTGCAGCCGACCCTAACTTGGAGCAACTGATAGCACCCCAACCACTACCACCATTTCCCAACCAGCCAATGGAGATAGAAAACAACCCTGAAAATCAAGTTGAAATGCATGATTTTAACCCAGAAAAGATACCTAGGGTACCAGCACCCAATCCCTTAAACCCAAACTACGACCCGTGGTGGGACGACAATAGCGACTATGTGCAACGTTACCCATACCGGAAGACATGCCCATGCCGAATCTAGGAGCATACCCAGGTTTGGATCCTCTAGATCCCTACTATGATAGTGATCAGTACATTAGGGAAATTTTAGAGAATCCATACCCGTACCAGGAACCCATGCCCCAGATTCCAAACCCAGTCCCAGAACCTGCACTCCAATGAGTGCAGAAAATATACAAGAACTCAAGACATTTGGTGAGGAAATCTTAGAAAGTAGCGAGAGGATGAGACAAGTGGGAGAGCGACTCGTCTGGAAGTACGACGAGCGCAATATGAATTTCTGGATGAATCCATATCCGTGAAGGTGATGGTAGAGATGGTAATAATAATAATAATATATGATATGTGTGTATGAAAAAAAAACTAAGGATGCATACTATTAATAGTGTAATTTCCATTTCAGTCGTATTGTAATTTTAATTTCAGTACTGATTTGTATTAGATGCATATTATATATAAGAAAAGAGTAAGTCGCAATGCTCGACGTTTTTTATCAACCTGCATGTTGTGTGATTGATTGTGTTAAATATTATCTTGTGACATTAATAATTGATAAATGTTTAAAATTCAGATGGACAACGAAGTGAACCAGGAAAACCAGAATGATAATAACCAGAACGAAAATAACCCGAATAATGAGAATCCGAACAACAATAATAATGGAAACCAAGCGAACAATAGTGCCATTCAACACATAGTGGCACAAGGAATCATAGATGCAATGCCATTTATTATCCAAACAGTTAGGGAAGCGGATAATAAAAGTAAACATAGCAGTAAGCGACCAACTGAACTATAACACAGCGTGAACAATGGACCCGTACTTCAAGCGCCCATTCCCAAAAGAAGAAGAACCATGCCTTATGGTTGTTCTTACTAAGAATTCTGGTCCTGTAAACCAATAGAATTCTCGGGCAATGAAGGACCCATTGCAACTCTACGTTGGATTGAAAAGACTGAGGTTGTCTTAAAAATAAGCAAATGTGCGGAAGAAGATAAGATAATGTTTGCTTCCAATCTGTTTAAGAACTCAACCTTAGAATGGTGGAACACTATCCTTCAGTCTAGGGGAAGTGATAGGATTTATAACATGGAATGGAAGGAATTTAAGAACATGGTAGAAAGGAAATTCTGCCATCCCAATGAAAAGGAACATATAGCAAATAAGTTCCTGAACCTTAGAATAACCGGGGTGGATAGTAAGGGTTATACTACTACATTCTTTGAATATGCTAGAATAGTACCAACCCTTGCATCACCTGAACCAGTATTAATCTCCCGTTACATCTGGGGATTAATCCGGGAAATTAGGCATGTAGTCAAGGCAGCTAGACCCCAAACCATAGAGGAAGCTGTAGAACTAGCAAACACATTGACAGATGAGTTAGTGCGTACCCGAGAAAAAGACCAAAGGAGAAACCTAGCTCAAAGGCTTACCCAGGAATTTCGTTATGGAAATTCCAACCGTAGGAACGTAGGTTCTACCTCTGCACCATACTGCAAGGCTTGTAAGAAGAAGCATTCGGGAAAATGCTCCACTTACTGCAATTTCTGCAAGATACCAGGACACAAGGAAGAAGATTGCAGGTGGAAACCTAATAATGGACTGTGCTTCAACTGTGGAGAAAAAGGTCACATCAAGCCAAATTGTCCGAAACTAGTTCCAGCCATGGGTAACAAGAACACTAAAAATGCTAGAGCATTTGTTCTGACTGCAGATGAAGCCAAGATGATTCCGGACGTCATAGCCGGTACATTTTTAGTTAATGATGTTTTTGCTAAAGTATTATTTGACTCTGGTGCGAACCAAAGTTTTATTAATACTTCGTTTTGCAAACTTCTCAACCAACCATTAACTAAACTCCCACAAGAATGTCTAGTAGAAACAGCAAATGGGGAAACCATTAGAATTTCTGAAATCTTGCAGGGAGCAAGAATAGAAATTTTAAATCAAAAGTTTATTGCAAATCTTTACCCAATGAATCTGGCAGGATTTGATGTTGTATTAGGAATGGATTGGTTAATAGCCAATAAAGCCAGTATTTTATGTGATCAAAAGTCGATTCAAGTACATTCACCAAGGGGTGAAAAGATCACAATTAAAGGAGATAAACCATCTAGATCCACGAAATTCATCTCTGTGATGAAAACAGCAAGTTGTATAAGAAAAGGATCTATAGTGTATTTGATTTCCATAATCACTAACACTAAAGGAAAAGAACTGAAAGATATTTCAGTAGTATCTCAGTTTCCAGATGTGTTTCCAGAAGAATTGCCAGGATTACCGCCAGACCGAGAAGTTGAATTCAGAATCCATCTACTACCAGGGACAGCTTCAATTGCCAAAGCACCCTACCGTTTGGCACCCGCCGAAATGCAGGAACTGAAGAAACAATTAGACGAATTGTTGGAGAAAGGATTCATACAGCCAAGTTCATCGCCATGGGGAGCACCGATTTTATTCGTTAAAAAGAAAGATGGATCGATGCGTATGTGCATTGATTACCGCGAATTAAACAATGTCACGATTAAGAATCGGTATCCATTACCAAGAATCGATGATCTGTTCGACCAGTTGCAAGGAGCTTGATTTTTCTCGAAAATCGATTTAAGATCAGGGTATCATCAATTGAAGGTACAGGAAGAGGACATTCCTAAGACCGCGTTCAGAACAAGGTATGGCCATTATGAATTTACTGTCATGCCATTCGGTTTAACCAATGCCCCAGCTGCATTTATGGACATGATGAACCGAATATGTAAGCCATATTTGGATAAATTCATAATTGTCTTTATAGATGATATTCTCATCTATTCTAAAAGTAAAGAGGATCATGCAAAGCATTTGCACGCACTTTTAAGTTTATTAAGAAAGGAAAAGCTTTATGCTAAGTTTTCAAAGTGCGAGTTTTGGTTAGAACAGGTACAGTTTCTTGGACATCTAGTCAATCATGAAGGAATCCATGTGGACCCCACCAAGATCGAGGCGATTACCAAATGGAAAAACCCTGAGTCACCAACCGAGGTTAGAAGTTTCTTAGGATTGGCCGGTTATTATAGGAGATTTATTCGAGATTTTTCTAGAATAGTCATTCCCTTAACTAAACTAACCTGTAAATCTGTTAAGTTTGAATGGGGACCAAGACAAGAAGAAGCCTTTAGAATTCTTAAGCAAAGATTAACCCATGCACCCATACTAGCGTTACCAGAAGGAACTGAAGACTTTGTAGTCTATTATGACGCTTCTAAGTTAGGTTATGGATGTGTATTGATGCAACGCCAAAAGGTTATAGCTTACGCATCTAGACAACTTAAGAACCATGAAGAGAATTATTCAACCCATGATCTAGAATTAGGAGCAATAATTTTTGCTCTTAAGATTTGGAGACATTACCTTTATGGTAGTAAGTTTACTATTTTAACCGACCATAAAAGTTTAAGGTATGTTTTCGGGCAAAAAGAGTTGAATTTGAGGCAAAGACGCTAGATGGAAATACTTAGTGATTGTGATTGTAATATCCAGTATCATGCAGGAAAGGCAAATGTAGTGGCTGATGCTTTAAGCCGAAAGTATCATGAAAAGCCAAAAAGGATACGTTCTCTTAAATTAAATCTGCAGATAGATTTAAATGAGCAAATTAGAGAAGTACAAGAATCAGTTATCAAGGATGATACTGAAAAGTTAAAAGGAATGATTAAAGAATTAGAACAAGGAACCGACGGAATTTGAAGATTCCATAAGAAAAGAATGTGCATACCTAAATTAGGAAACTTACGTCATCGTATATTAGAAGAAGCCCATAAGTCTAAATATACGATGCATCCTGAGAGTGATAAGATGTATCAGGATTTAAGAAAGAATTTTTGGTGGATATGAATGAAAAAGGATATAGCAGCTTATGTTTCTAAGTGTTTAACCTGTTCACAAGTCAAAGCTGAACATCAGAAACCCTCAGGTTTATTGCAACAATTAGAAATGCCCGTATGGAAATGGGAATTGATAACAATGGATTTTGTTACCAAATTACCCAAAACAAGAAAAGGTAATGATACAATCTGGGTGATTGTAGACAGGCTAACTAAGTCAGCTCATTTTCTACCAATGAATGAAACTTTCAGTATGGAACAATTAGCTAAATTGTATGTAAATGAAATGGTTTCATTACATGGAATTCCTTTATCAATTGTTTCTGATAGAGACAGTCGTTTTACATTTCATTTTTGGGCAAGTTTCCAAAAAGCAATGGGAACCAAGTTGAATCTAAGCACGGCTTATCATCCTCAAACGGACGGACAAAGCGAAAGGACAATTCAGACAATGGAAGATATGCTTATAGCTTGTGTAATTGATTTCGGAGGTAATTGGGACGATCACTTACCTTTAATAGAATTCTCTTATAATAACAGTTATCACACAAGTATCAATGTTGCACCATTCGAAGCACTTTATGGACGAAAGTGCCGAACTCCAGTCTGTTGGGCAGAGATTGGAGAAAAGCAACTATCTGGACTTCAAATAGTACAAGAGACAACCGATAAGATTATTCAAGTCAAGGAACGACTGAAAGCAGCACGTGATCGACAAAAGAGCTACGCTGATAACAGACGCAAGCCGTTAGAATTTCAGGTAGGAGACAAAGTGTTATTAAAAGTCTCTCATTGGAAAGGAGTGGTAAGATTCATCAAGAGAGGAAAGCTAAGCCCCAGGTATGTTAGACCTTTTGAGATTATTAGAAGAATAGGACCTGTAGCCTATCAGCTACAACTGCCAGAGGAAATGGCAAGAATACATGACGTATTTCATGTATCTAATCACAAGAAATGCTTAGCCGATGAGTCGCTGATGGTACCTCATAAGGATATAGAGGTAAATAAACAACTTAAATTTGTAGAGAGGCCTCTACAAATTGAAGACATGAAAGTTAAGAACCTCAAGCACAAAAGATTAGTTCTGGTCAAAGTAAAATGGGACTCCAAAAGAGGATCAGAGTACACATGGGAACTTGAATCAGAAATGCAAAGGAAATATCCACACTTGTTCCAGTAGATCTTGAGGACGAGCTCTAAAACAAGGTGGGGAGGATATAACAACCCTCCTGAAAATTTTTCCGACACCCTAAAATATATTAAAATACCCCAATATGTCCTAAATATACCCCGTATGTGAAAACTGAGCCCAAATACCTTTATTTTTATAAAAATTAATTAAAAATAAAATTTTATGTGCGCTCGCGGGCCGCGTAGCCTTTAGCTACTGCTTATGCGGGCCGCGACAGCTACAAGATCAGGCGACACCCGGTCCTGCCACGTGTCATCATCGTGGCGGAGCTAGTGCGATGACTGGGCTAGGCTAGGGCCTACCCAGTCTACAACGCGGGTCGCGTAGCCCGTGGTCTAACCTTACGCGGGCCGCGTGAAACCCGAAATCAGCTCCTATATAATGGGAGCTCGGGCCTTCAGTTTCCGTCGCTCAATTCTTTGATCTCTCTCTCAATTTCTGCATAGATAATATAATTTCCAGGCATTATATCCCCCTTAATAACGAAGTTCTGCTCCGTTGTAAGTATCATAACCCCTGGATACGTATTAGATACGCTGCCCGATTGATCTAGGGTTCCGTAACGGCTGTCGTGGTTCTGCTCGACGTAGTCGTTGGAATGCCGTCTCGGGGAGGGTATTACTAATGTTAAAATGGGTTATTATACTAACACGTGTGCATTTGTGTAATTTATAGATTGTCACCAAGAAAACCTTACAGAAAACCTAAGACAGCAATGTGAGTAATCTCCTTTTTGCAAATTGTTTTTACAAAATCTCACACGATTAATTATGTATTAAGCAGTTATTGAGTATTTGTAAGGATACAATTATCGTCGGTATGTTGGGGTTTTGTATACAAAATTTGTTACTACCCTGCGAGGAGTAACATGACCACAAGTCGGGTTGACAGTACCGTGGGTGGTAATTGGTATGACGTGGAAACAAATGTAATTGCGAGACCGCCCTCAATACTGTACAATGGTTTTTATTAAACTTGATTAAATTGGGATTCACTCACCAGTATTTTCCACTGGCAAAATGTTTTAAACGCGTTTCAGGTAACAAAATGTGAAAGCCAAATAGTAGCCAGCTGGACAGCACTGAAGGCTTGGAAAAGTGGCTATAAAGTTACCTAAATAAAAGAGATGTTTTGTTAAATAAAATAGGGTTTATCTCTATGAAAATATGTGTAATTGAAACTTGGGTTTTCCCATGTGTTTAATATAGTAAAAGTGTGGTATTTTACTCTGATAAAATATTTCCTAACTACGGTCCTGATGAAATTTCCGCTGCCAAAATGGATAAACACAAGATACCACCGAAACTGGCCGCGGCCGCCCGTTCCCGGGTTGTTAGGGGACGGGGGTTGCGACAACCATTCAGAGACAAATGTCTGAACCGTTCAGACATCTGCTCGTGAAATAAACAGTCTGAACCATTAAGTGCTGAACCAGCAAGATGTCTGAATCATTAAGAGTCTCATTAAGAGGTAAACAAACAGCCCCTAAGACTTAACAAAAAAAGTTAACAAGGTTTGCTCTTAGTACTTAACGTTGTTACAAGATTGGTCTTAGTACTCAACATTGTAATAAATTAAAACATTAATACCTGATTTTGCATCAAAAAAACTATTAATACCCGACATTGAAATTTGACAAAAACCACAAGTACCAACGGTGTAATTTTTTCTAGATTTTAATACATTTATTATCAAAAGAGAAAAGTTATAGCAATTATATTTTAATAGATTTTAAGCATGCAAATTTTTGTCAAAGATTTTTTACATGTAAACCCGACAATGATTATTTTTTTTCAACATAAGAAGCATACAAATTTTAAATAGTTTGAAAACTAACCAAAACTGACAATTGTTTTCTGTCCGCACAGGCATACATAATTTAAATAGTTTGAAAACTAAGCATACGTAATTTAAATAGTTTGAAAACTAACCAAAATTGACAATTGTTTTCTGTCCGCACAGGCATACATAATTTAAATAGTTTGAAAACTAAGCATACGTAATTTAAATAGTTTGAAAACTAACCAAAATTGACAATTGTTTTCTGTCCACATACAGTTCTTACATCTTGATCTCTTTATTTGAAAAATAATCTATACATATAATAAAATAAATAAATTTTGAGACATATTGCAATCATAGAGGCCATTTAGAATTCTATTTTCCAGCCTAAAACATAATCCTTTTAGTTTCATAGTTAATCTAATAATCTTAAATTAAAAAAAAAATCATTTTTATCCAAATCTTAATTTTTAAATTCAAATTAATACGATGACTTTATCCCTAATTAATATTTTTATCCAAATCTTAATTTTCAAATTCAAAATAATACGATGACTATCTTTAAGGTATGAGCTAATTAATTAATAAGAGAAATCAAATATTATAAAAACATTGAGAAAGATAAAATACCTAATCTATTATATATAATAAATGTGTTAAATTTTGCTGATGTGTCAAGCTATGAGGGCTCTGATTTTTGCTTTTTGGCGGGAAAACTTCGGGTCAGAGATTTTTGTATATGGGCTACAGCGGGATCTGTTTCTTATTATTATGACCCGACTTTATTTTGTACGACATACATTTGTGTTTCTCTTCCAAAACCCTAGAGAGCCTCCATCTCCATTCCATTCCAGCAACTGATTATTTGTTACATCCAATCTATTACAATCTCAAACCCTAAATCTCAATCGCTTATGACTTTGAAGATTTCAAGCTGGGCGATTTCATATATTGATTTCATCTGCATCAATTTCATATGCATCGTGGTATGTTTTTTTTAATCCACAATTTGTAGAGAATTTTACTTGAATTTCATATGATTTCATATGTTCATCCGCTTCTCTCTTCTTTGCAGACAATTTCTTTTGGATCGTCGGACGAAGGCTCGGGATTCCTGAGGCTGAAGACAACAACGGCCAGAGGCACTCCGGCGGCGCGATTAGGGTTTCGCTGTGAACCCTAACAGCAGTGGCAGCGGCACATTTTATTTTTTAAGATTTGATTTTTTCCAATGTATCAAACCGTTTGTGTTCTTGTAATCCGTTTCTTGCTCTAATTGTTTATTTGTTTTTTTTTTATTTTCTTCAGGTGCAGTCCAAGTTAAGTTTGCGAAAATTTAGTCATAAAATTAAGCATCAATTTTTTTTATTAGAGAAGGTATGTATTTCGTCTTCAATTTCGTTTGTAGTCTGACTTTTTGTCGGATTCTTAAGGTTCTTTTTTTTTTAATTTTTTGGCTTGCATTTGGCTTTATTTCATGTATGGAAACAAGCTTTGTGATGACAAAGTTCCTGATCTGATTCACCATACATATACTATTTGGTAATCTCAACCCATTTTAATATGATATACCCATTTGTTGATTATTACAATGGCGCCACCGTATTGCGTTTTGGTCATCGGTGGTGCCGGTTATATTGACAGTCACACCGTCTTGCAACTGTTGTTAAGCGCTTACAAGACGGTGGTGATTGATAATCTTGATAATTCTTCTCAAGTTGCTATCAATCGAGTTAAACAACTCGCTGGTCATCATGCTCTTAACCTAATTTTTCATAAGGTTAATCTTCTTCACTTTACTATTATTTTTTATTTTTTATAATTTGGGAAATTAAGGGGTTTTGTTTTTTAAAGTTGTTGAATTTTGTTTTTGGGTTTTTATTTTTATTTTTGTAAGTTGATTTATTTAAAATTGGGTTTCTAGAAATTTAGCTGAATTATGCTATAATTATCATGTAAATTGATGTGGACCTGTTGCTCGAATTTGGAAAGTTGATTGGTGTTATGCGTTTTGGTTGGTAGGAGTTCCAGTTTAGTGACATGAATCACTGAAATCTGCAGAAGTGAAAAGCTCCACCTTCAAGATCGTTCATAGCATTCAAAACCTGGTAAGGACCCGGCATTGGGTTCAGATGACTGTGGTATTGGGCTTTCTCGGCTTCAATGACGCAGATACTAGAGAGGCTGCCAGCATTTGGTGAATTTAGGTAAGTGATTAGCTATTTGTGACTCGATAGAGTTGTATTTTCTAATTGATTCGGTCACGATGTTAAGTGTGGCGATCAGATTCTCTAAAAAAGTTGGCGAATAGACAATTTAAAGGTTAAAACTTATATATTGATATCGTTTTGTTGTAGATAATTTATTTTGTGGACAAAGCCATCCCGGAAGAACCGATAGAGTATATTTGAAGGTTTTGACTGCGTTGGCAGCTGCTGTGATCACGTTTGGTTGTGATATGTCTGCTTTGGCGGATCTGAATAAGTTCGAGGCGGATTTATTGGTAAATTCGGTATTGGATTGGCTGCTTAGTTCGGTTCTGCTGCTCTCAGGTTAGGTTATAGGAACTTATTAGTATTATTGCATTAAACATGTTATGATTCAACTTTTCTTAAATAAAAGTTTGAGATTGGTGGATTGGGGCGTTGGGTAAAGGGTTTATTTTGGTCATTTCTAAATACTTGTTGAAATGGGCTGGGTCACATTGGGTTGATCCATAAAACACTTGTCCTCCATCTTTGTAAAAAAAATTAATAAAGGAGTTACTTATGGTTATTGATTTTGGTGCTTGGAATGAGCTCTAACGAGACATCATGAAATTAATCATGGTTTAGCAGTTGCAGAATGAACAAAGAACCTAAGTAATGATGCGATTGGGGGTCTTGCCGCTGCTGTACAAATATAACATGAGGTCAAAGTAGAGAGGCTGCAAAGAGTTACGTACATGGTTATATTCTAAATCTAATGGGTCAAACGAGTAAAACTGGAACAGGTCAAATTAGTTGAACAGGTCAGGAGTGACCTCAAACATATTTGAATAGTTACAACCTCTTAAATTGATTTATTGAAATAACTGAGCCAGCCGAACGGATCATCAATTCTGGCCAGATGGTCTAAAAGTAGTGTATGAAAATTTAATATTTACATTTAAGTAGTTGAAAACATGAATCTAGGTTGGTGATGTTTCCAGCAGGTGACATAATGTGAATCAGCGATTGAAATAGAAGTGAACACATGACTATGATCAACCAATCGAATGGATCACGATCAAAGAAGGTAACTAAAGATATTAGTATGTTCCGAATTTAGTTCATGATGCATGGTGTGCATATATCATGATCATCACTATTAATGGTGATTAATAATTTAAGAATACTGTGAAGTATTGCATGACATACGGATACAGGGCTTCTAGCTATGGGCTAAAAGCATTCATGTTCATGTTTGCATATATATATTTATATACGATTAACATTGTATTATTGAATATATATCCTCACAAATTTTATTAAAAAAAACCTTTTAATAAAATTAATAAAATATTAATATCCTTAAAATAGAGCGACCCGTGGGTACCACGGGTTATAACCTAGTAGCTAGATATATATGAAATAGTTCTGTTTGGATTGGTTAATTTTGGTTAAACAAGAGTAAAGAAACCCGGTGTTTGGTTATTTCAATTTTTGGTTAATCGAGTTTCAGTTAATTCATTTTTTTCAGTTCATTTTTAATTAATGATTTAGTTATTCCTTACCTATAATCATGTTTATTCACGCAACATATCAATGGGAAACCACGAAAAGCAGAGAATTGAGAATCATGTTAAAAAAAACCCATAAAAACAAATTTTTACTTAATTTTTATCGTAAATTTGACATATAAACACATTTAGAAACCGTTTTAATAAAAAAATATAAATAAAAAAAGACGTTTAAAAATTGTTAAAAAGGTAAAATATCCATAATTTTTTTTATTTGAACATTTTTTATATACATTTATATAAAAAATCTGAAAAGTTATATCAAAATAATTTTTAATGATTTTTTATATGAAAAAATAGTGGTTACTTAGTTTTTTAGTGTTTTTCGGTTGAACCCAACCCATACATAATTATATATATATAAAATTGTATAAATCAACCTTTATATTATAGCTAAACTGTAATTTATAACTCTCACTATGAAATCGAAAAAACCTAACATTTATGTTCATATTTTGTAACTGGAGCTCCTTTGAATTAAAAGTGACATTTACATCACTCAACTTTATAAAAACTTTGTAAAAATCCGTTTTTATACCCTCACAAGTTTAAATGGTTATTTTTATGTAAGCATCGGTATAAATTACAAGTTGGTTTACGTTTCAGCGTAATTGTTTTTAAAAAAAATGAGTCACGTAATTATTTTTTGTACGTTTTCAGTTGGTATATATTTTGATGTTCAATGACGATCTACTTTTTTTTGTTTAACCAACTTACTTTTCCACCCAAACATTTAATAAAGCTGTGAATATATATTCGACTACGTCTATGGTTTACGTCTTTGGTCTTTTGAATAAGTATGAATTGTTTTTGAACAGAAATGATTGATGTGATGTACCTGTACTTATCTTCTTTGGTCTTTTGAATTGGTTAGGACAATCGAACTTGAACCTAACTGGACGGGTATGGGATGAGTTTGGTATTAGCAGTTACCCGGCCCGATGACTTGAAATATACATACGTGTTTACCTAAACCATACCCGTAAACATTTTATTTTTTATTTTTATTTGTTATTGAGTGGTTTAAAGTGCGCGAAATAGAGTAATTTATTAATACATTCATTCTAAGTTTTTATATTTTGAATATTGTTGAGTAATAAAGGTATATAAAAATTAAAATAGTAAGAAATGTAGTTGAAAATCCCGGCGAGTAATTATAACAAACTAATGGGTATAGGACCAGGTATAGGGCACCATTTTACAACAGGTATAACAAACTAATGGACATTAATCCAATAAAAGTTGTTTTATGATCCAATGACGAACGCAGGTTAAAATAGAAATACAGAAGAAGGCGAAAAAGAAGTTATGGTTTGACCATATGAGACCTCCAACTGAAGAAGAAATAGCAAACAAAGCTGGAATTTCCGTGGAGAGATACCGTGACGTAACAAGACATCGAGACCCATTCTCTCAACCGAAAAAATTCAGTCACACAGGAAGAATTTATTAACTCATTTGCAGATGATGATGGCGGCGATGAGAGACGGCAGCTTGCTCTTCTCAGGCTCGCACTCGATGATGTGGTAAATTCCCTCAACTTTTTCATATTCTCCAAAAAATCCAATGATTTCAAGAGAGTTGCAATAATTTGGTGATGAATCTATGCAGCTTGATTCCTTTAAACCAAAGGAAAGCTTCGTGATCAGACAAAGATATGGGCTGGATGGTAAAGGGAATAGAAAGAACACTGGGAGAGATTGCAGGTAACTTGAATATATCAAGGGAAATGGTTTGGAAGCATGAAGTGAAGGCTCTGATGAAGCTCAAACACCCAGCACGAGTTGAGTATCTACGTCACTATCTCTTGTGAATCATCTTCATTCGCTTTCTTTTCTATGTGGATATACTTGTATTATAGTTATGAGCTAAAAATTGTAGTTCCAAGTCACACATGTACTTATATGTAACTATACAGTAAAAGAAATTATGATTATAGTAAACTTTGTGTGATCATATCGATACATGAGTTAGCCTTTAAAACAAAATGCACCCTACATTAAAGCAGGTTCAAGCATCTAAGTTGTGAATATGTTTGATGGTATTTTGTTGTGCTATACAACTGATTTCGAATGTTAGTCAAATGATAATTGAAGTAATTATATAAAGCATTTTGAACATGCATCGTCAGAGTATAGCCCCTCGATGGGGTTTTTTTTTTTTTTTTTTTTTTTGACTTTTGTTTTGATTTTTTTTTTTTTTTTTTAGCCTATCATGTCCAAATCCATCTTGACAAAAACCCATCTGGATCTAAAACCATCCTAACCCATTTCTTAATAAACCCATCCTAACCCATACCCATCCTATCCTATTACCCAAAACCTGCTCAACCCACACATTTTGTCACCCCTACTTTTCACCTAGGTTTATCTTTAGATAGGTAAAAAATGTTCGTTTTGGTTGCAGAGTATGCATACACTCTAAAAGTTTCTGTTTTTTTTACTTCGGTTTGTTTTTATATGTACCAACTACTTATCTTTTTGGTTATAAAGTATCCATACATATTATGGTTTGTTTTTATATGTACCAACTACTTATCTTTTTGGTTATAAAGTATCCATACATATTATGTTTTTCTTATGGATTTGTATGAATATTCATACATGCTAAAGTATTTATCTATTGACATGGGTTTATTTTAATATTGAATCAAGATTGTATCTTTTTAGTTACAAAATATTCATGCACGCTAAAGCTTATGTTTTTTACACGGGTTTGTATAATGATGAGCAAATATTTTCGGTATGGTTCCGAACCATTACCGAATTTCCCGGACCAAAATATTTTCGGTATCGATTCGGTACCGACATTTTGGGTTTTCGGTACCGGTTTTTAGATTCAAATACCGTTCCATATCGGTACCAAACCGTACCATACCAGGTATTTTCGGTACCGGTATTTTTGGTACCATTTGGTACCGAGCTCATCTCTAGGTTTGTATACTCATACATGCCAAAGTACATGCTAAGGTATATTTATATATGCATATGTGAGTGTTTGAAAAACCTGGTACCTGATCAAGAATTGTTAAAAAGGATATGTTCAGGTCAGTTTTCTCTTCTTTAACTTTTATTTGCATCAGTTGGTTCACAATAGTTGTTGTTTAGCAATAGTTGTTGTTTACCAATCTGATTAGAAATTGACTTCAACAACAGGGTATGCCAGCTACATGTAAAACTATTTGATTCCATCGCAACAGATTAGGGTCCACACTTAAAAGGTTATTCATTTGTTAGATGGGAACTGATGGTATAAATGTATAATTAAAGTAATTATTGTTCATCAAGTGCAAATTTTTTTATTTTGTTTAAATTTTTTATTAGGGGTGATTTTTGTTTGTGTTCAATCATTCATTTTTATGTTTTTTAGGGTTTTTGATTGATGGTTTCAGTTTTTTTGGTTAAGCAGCTTGGCTAGATGGAGTTTTTGGTCAATTGTCAAGGAGGGCAAGTTTTAACTTTTGATGAAAACAGGTTAAACCAACCCACATTGTATGATTAAGTTACATAATCTTCTATAGATTTTTTTATTTATAAAAAAGACTAGATTACTGTTGAAGTTTTATTTTCTTTAACATATTTGATACACGTTGTTATAGAAATATGAGTTTTTTTTTAAATAAAAGTGTTTTGGGTCGTCCTGCACTAAAAATTTAGTAGTTTTGACCTGTTATCGACCTGCCCATTTTGATGCTATGTATCAAAAGTTTGAAATCATATGATTTGTAATCAGATTTGGTATACTCACTATTTTATAAAATGCAAGATCAACAATAATAGTTGTAGGGTTGATTAAGGGATGGAGTGTCTACGGGGTGTTTTATTTTAGAGCTATTTGTAGCTTGGGAAGACATATATACTGAAATGATGGGGATACAAAAGAAACTTTGAGAGGCTGATGCATCATATTATCAACTTTGTCATCTTGTGAGTCAAGGAGAACAACCATGTGAAGGTTTTGATTTCTACTCTTAAATTTAGTTGAGGACCAGGTTGGTGGTATGAATGACTAATCCGCTATTCGAACCGGATACTTAAGATACATGGACAAGTACCTCAATGATGCGTAATAAATAAGGTAAATTTGTTACCACTTTTTGTTCTATTAAAAAAACTTGCTATTTGTTTTCAAAAGAAATTTACTTAAGGTAGATCTGTACAAGGTAAACTTTTACAAACACGACCCTTAATGTTTATCTCTTTTAGTCGTGTCTTTCGACTTCCACATGCCTGAGATTTTGATAAGTTTGTAGAGTGCATCCGCCACTTCCCCAACCCATATTATAACTTAACTAAAATCCTTTGGGTCTTAATGTGAATCTCACTTATAGTGATATAGATGATGATACTAAAATCACCAACAATAACCATAGTTGGTTTTTATCCAAAAGCCATTATTTTCGCCAAAGTTAGATAGAAAAGAGACTTAAACCACTTAATTTATCCATGGTTTATTCATTATATTATATAGTACGGGTCAATTTTAAATCATTCTATAGTACAAGTCAATTTCACTATTTAAAAAGCGCGTGATGCATATATAATTGTGACTACTTTAAATTTTAATTATTTAAGAATTACTTTTAATTTTAATAATTTAAGAATGTAACATTTAAAATTATCAATAATGACATTTTATAGAAAGAAATAGAGACAAGTTTTTGAAATAACATCCGTCAAATTTGGTTAGAAGAAAGTCTAAAGTGATTATTTTAGTTTAGCTTTTGATAAAAAAAAACTGATAATCCAATTTTGATTAATTTATCATTTAAATAGTTAGATAATCAAAATATTTACATCACTACTATCGGATGGGATCGTATCAAAACAAGAAATATCAATCAAAGATGACCACTTTATTGTATTTTGATATGATTTCTTAGCCAAAGTTTGATACGAGATTTTTCACTTCATAATAAGGCATTGATTCGTCCTCAAGAAGTTGGGCCGTCCGGAGTATCTACAAGATTCAGATGTTGTATCTAACCGTTTTCAGGTTCATAGTTTCTTTTTTAATATACTTATGTTCATTCATTGTAGTACCTACCTTGATTATTATTTGACGTGTGTCTTTTAAAGCAAATAAGGTACAAGTTATTTTCTCCTTGAATTTTGGGTGGTGTAAAAAGAAAAAGTTCGATTATGATGTCTGTTTTGCATTGTAAAATTGCAGAACCGTCATACATTTGAGTAGCCAGTCAAATGTTCTTCGGACAAACAGAGGAATTTATGTAATGTTACTTTATTTGCATTACTTTTATTTATACACTTATGATTAGTGTTTGGTCTCATACATTTGAGAAGCCACTTAAATGTTCTTCGGACAAACAGAGGATATATATTCAATAAATCAAAAGTTTTCCCTCCCAAACCCATTGATAAATCGCATTGTTTGCATATATATATTTATATACGATTAACATTGAATTATTGAATATATATCCTCACAAATTTTATTAAAAAAAACCTTTTAATAAAATTAATAAAATATTAATATCCTTAAAATAGAGCGACCCGTGGGTACCACGGGTTATAACCTAGTAGCTAGATATATATGAAATAGTTCTGTTTGGATTGGTTAATTTTGGTTAAACAAGAGTAAAGAAACCCGGTGTTTGGTTATTTCAATTTTTGGTTAATCGAGTTTCAGTTAATTCATTTTTTTCAGTTCATTTTTAATTAATGATTTAGTTATTCCTTACCTATAATCATGTTTATTCACGCAACATATCAATGGGAAACCACGAAAAGCAGAGAATTGAGAATCATGTTAAAAAAAACCATAAAAACAAATTTTTACTTAATTTTTATCGTAAATTTGACATATAAACACATTTAGAAACCGTTTTAATAAAAAATTATAAATAAAAAAAGACGTTTAAAAATAGTTAAAAAGGTAAAATATCCATAATTTTTTTTATTTGAACATTTTTTATATACATTTATATAAAAAATCTGAAAAGTTATATCAAAATAATTTTTAATGATTTTTTATATGAAAAAATAGTGGTTACTTAGTTTTTTAGTGTTTTTCGGTTGAACCCAACCCATACATAATTATATATATATAAAATTGTATGAATCAACCTTTATATTATAGCTAAACTGTACTTTATAACTCTCACTATGAAATCGAAAAAACCTAACATTTATGTTCATATTTTGTAACTGGAGCTCCTTTGAATTAAAAGTGACATTTACATCACTCAACTTTATAAAAACTTTGTAAAAATCCGTTTTTATACCCTCACAAGTTTAATTGGTTATTTTTATGTAAGCATCGGTATAAATTACAAGTTGATTTACGTTTCAGCGTAATTGTTTTAAAAAAAAAATGAGTCACGTAATTATTTTATGTACGTTTTCAGTTAGTATATATTTTGATGTTCAATGACGATCTACTTTTTTTTGTTTAACCAACTTACTTTTCCACCCAAACATTTAATAAAGCTGTGAATATATATTCGACTACGTCTATGGTTTACGTCCGTGAAGGTGATGGTAGAGATGGTAATAATAATAATAATATATGATATGTGTGTATGAAAAAAAACTAAGGATGCCTACTATTAATAGTGTAATTTCCATTTCAGTCGTATTGTAATTTTAATTTCAGTACTGATTTGTATTAGATGCATATTATATATAAGAAAAGAGTAAGTCGCAATGCTCGACGTTTTTGATCAACCTGCATGTTGTGTGATTGATTGTGTTAAATATTATCTTGTGACCTTAATAATTGATAAATGTTTAAAATTCAGATGGACAACGAAGTGAACCAGGAAAACCAGAATGATAATAACCAGAACGAAAATAACCCGAATAATGAGAATCCGAACAACAATAATAATGGAAACCAAGCGAACAATAGTGTCATTCAACACATAGTGGCACAAGGAATCATAGATGCAATGCCATTTATTATCCAAACAGTTAGGGAAGCGGATAATAAAAGTAAACATAGCAGTAAGCGACCAACTGAACTATAACACAGCGTGAACAATGGACCCGTACTTCAAGCGCCCATTCCCAAAAGAAGAAGAACCATGCCTTATGGTTGTTCTTACAAAGAATTCTGGTCCTGCAAACCAATAGAATTCTCGGGCAATGAAGGACCCATTGCAACTCTACGTTGGATTGAAAAGACTGAGGTTGTCTTAAAAATAAGCAAATGTGCGGAAGAAGATAAGATAATGTTTGCTTCCAATCTGTTTAAGAACTCAGCCTTAGAATGGTGGAACACTATCCTTCAGTCTAGGGGAAGTGATAGGATTTATAACATGGAATGGAAGGAATTTAAGAACATGGTAGAAAGGAAATTCTGCCATCCCAATGAAAAGGAACATATAGCAAATAAGTTCCTGAACCTTAGAATAACCGGGGTGGATAGTAAGGGTTATACTACTACATTCTTTGAATATGCTAGAATAGTACCAACCCTTGCATCACCTGAACCAGTATTAATCTCCCGTTACATCTGGGGATTAATCGGGGAAATTAGGCATGTGGTCAAGGCAGCTAGACCCCAAACCATAGAGGAAGCTGTAGAACTAGCAAACACATTGACAGATGAGTTAGTGCGTACCCGAGAAAAAGACCAAAGGAGAAACCTAGCTCAAAGGCTTACCCAGGAATTTCGTTATGGAAATTCCAACCGTAGGAACGTAGGTTCTACCTCTGCACCATACTGCAAGGCTTGTAAGAAGAAGCATTCGGGAAAATGCTCCACTTACTGCAATTTCTGCAAGATACCAGGACACAAGGAAGAAGATTGCAGGTGGAAACCTAATAATGGACTGTGCTTCAACTGTGGAGAAAAAGGTCACATCAAGCCAAATTGTCCGAAACTAGTTCCAGCCATGGGTAACAAGAACACTAAAAATGCTAGAGCATTTGTTCTGACTGCAGATGAAGCCAAGATGATTTCGGACGTCATAGCCGGTACATTTTTAGTTAATGATGTTTTTGCTAAAGTATTATTTGACTCTGGTGCGAACCAAAGTTTTATTAATACTTCGTTTTGCAAACTTCTCAACCAACCATTAACTAAACTCCCACAAGAATGTCTAGTAGAAACAGCAAATGGGGAAACCATTAGAATTTCTGAAATCTTGCAGGGAGCAAGAATAGAAATTTTAAATCAAAAGTTTATTGCAAATCTTTACCCAATGAATCTGGCAGGATTTGATGTTGTATTAGGAATGGATTGGTTAATAGCCAATAAAGCCAGTATTTTATGTGATCAAAAGTCGATTCAAGTACATTCACCAAGGGGTGAAAAGATCACAATTAAAGGAGATAAACCATCTAGATCCACGAAATTCATCTCTGTGATGAAAACAGCAAGTTGTATAAGAAAAGGATCTATAGTGTATTTGATTTCCATAATCACTAACACTAAAGGAAAAGAACTAAAAGATATTTCAGTAGTATCTCAGTTTCCAGATGTGTTTCCAGAAGAATTGCCAGGATTACCGCCAGACCGAGAAGTTGAATTCAGAATCCATCTGCTACCAGGGACAGCTTCAATTGCCAAAGCACCCTACCGTTTGGCATCCGCCGAAATGCAAGAACTGAAGAAACAATTGGACGAATTGTTGGAGAAAGGATTCATACAGCCAAGTTCATCGCCATGGGGAGCACCGATTTTATTCGTTAAAAAGAAAGATGGATCGATGCGTATGTGCATTGATTATCGCGAATTAAACAAAGTCACGATTAAGAATCGGTATCCATTACCAAGAATCGATGATTTGTTCGACCAGTTGCAAGGAGCTTGATTTTTCTCGAAAATCGATTTAAGATCAGGGTATCATCAATTGAAGGTACAGGAAGAGGACATTCCTAAGACCGCGTTCAGAACAAGGTATGGCCATTATGAATTTACTGTCATGCCATTCGGTTTAACCAATGCCCCAGCTGCATTTATGGACATGATGAACCGAATATGTAAGCCATATTTGGATAAATTCATAATTGTCTTTATAGATGATATTCTCATCTATTCTAAAAGTAAAGAGGATCATGCAAAGAATTTGCACGCACTTTTAAGTTTATTAAGAAAGGAAAAGCTTTATGCTAAGTTTTCAAAGTGCGAGTTTTGGTTAGAACAGGTACAGTTTCTTGGACATCTAGTCAATCATGAAGGAATCCATGTGGACCCCACCAAGATCGAGGCGATTACCAAATGGAAAAACCCTGAGTCACCAACCGAGGTTAGAAGTTTCTTAGGATTGGCCGGTTATTATAGGAGATTTATTCGAGATTTTTCTAGAATAGTCATTCCCTTAACTAAACTAACCTGTAAATCTGTTAAGTTTGAATGGGGACCAAGACAAGAAGAAGCCTTTAGAATTCTTAAGCAAAGATTAACCCATGCACCCATACTAGCGTTACCAGAAGGAACTGAAGACTTTGTAGTCTATTGTGACGCTTCTAAGTTAGGTTATGGATGTGTATTGATGCAACGCCAAAAGGTTATAGCTTACGCATCTAGACAACTTAAGAACCATGAAGAGAATTATTCAACCCATGATCTAGAATTAGGAGCAATAATTTTTGCTCTTAAGATTTGGAGACATTACCTTTATGGTAGTAAGTTTACTATTTTAACCGACCATAAAAGTTTAAGGTATGTTTTCGGGCAAAAAGAGTTGAATATGAGGCAAAGACGCTAGATGGAAATACTTAGTGATTGTGATTGTAATATCCAGTATCATGCAGGAAAGGAAAATGTAGTGGCTGATGCTTTAAGCCGAAAGTATCATGAAAAGCCAAAAAGGATACGTTCTCTTAAATTAAATCTGCAGATAGATTTAAATGAGCAATTTAGAGAAGTACAAGAATCAGTTATCAAGGATGATACTGAAAAGTTAAAAGGAATGATTAAAGAATTAGAACAAGGAACCGACGGAATTTGAAGATTCCATAAGAAAAGAATGTGCATACCTAAATTAGGAAACTTACGTCGTCGTATATTAGAAGAAGCCCATAAGTCTAAATATACGATGCATCCTGAGAGTGATAAAATGTATCAGGATTTAAGAAAGAATTTTTGGTGGATAGGAATGAAAAAGGATATAGCAGCTTATGTTTCTAAGTGTTTAACCTGTTCACAAGTCAAAGCTGAACATAAGAAACCCTCAGGTTTATTGCAACAATTAGAAATGCCCGTATGGAAATGGGAATTGATAACAATGGACTTTGTTACCAAATTACCCAAAACAAGAAAAGGTAATGATACAATCTGGGTGATTGTAGACAGGCTAACTAAGTCAGCTCATTTTCTACCAATGAATGAAACTTTCAGTATGGAACAATTAGCTAAATTGTATGTAAATGAAATAGTTTCATTACATGGAATTCCTTTATCAATTGTTTCTGATAGAGACAGTCGTTTTACATTTCATTTTTGGGCAAGTTTCCAAAAAGCAATGGGAACCAAGTTGAATCTAAGCACAGCTTATCATCCTCAAACGGAGGGACAAAGCGAAAGGACAATTCAGACAATGGAAGATATGCTTATAGCTTGTGTAATTGATTTCGGAGGTAATTGGGACGATCACTTACCTTTAATAGAATTCTCTTATAATAACAGTTATCACACAAGTATCAATGCTGCACCATTCGAAGCACTTTATGGACGAAAGTGCCGAACTCCAGTCTGTTGGGCAGAGATTGGAGAAAAGCAACTATCTGGACTTCAAATAGTACAAGAGACAACCGATAAGATTATTCAAGTCAAGGAACGACTGAAAGCAGCACGTGATCGACAAAAGAGCTACGCTGATAACAGACGCAAGCCGTTAGAATTTCAGGTAGGAGACAAAGTGTTATTAAAAGTCTCTCATTGGAAAGGAGTGGTAAGATTCATCAAGAGAGGAAAGCTAAGCCCCAGGTATGTTGGACCTTTTGAGATTATTAGAAGAATAGGACCTGTAGCCTATCAGCTACAACTGCCAGAGGAAATGGTAAGATTACATGACGTATTTCATGTATCTAATCACAAGAAATGCTTAGCTGATGAGTCGCTGATGGTACCTCTTAAGGATATAGAGGTAAATAAACAACTTAAATTTGTAGAGAGGCCTCTACAAATTGAAGACAGGAAAGTTAAGAACCTCAAGCACAAAAGATTAGTTCTGGTCAAAGTAAAATGGGACTCCAAAAGAGGACCAGAGTACACATGGGAACTCGGGCCTTCAGTTTCCTATATAATGGGAGCTCGGGCCTTCAGTTTCCGTCGCTCAATTCTTTGATCTCTCTCTCAATTTCTGCATAGATAATATAATTTCCAGGCATTATATCCCCCTTAATAACGAAGTTCTGCTCCGTTGTAAGTATCATAACCCCTGGATACGTATTAGATACGCTGCCCGATTGATCTAGGGTTCCGTAACGGCTGTCGTGGTTCTGCTCGACGTAGTCAGCTGGACAGCACTGAAGGCTTGGAAAAGTGGCTATAAAGTTACCTAAATAAAAGAGATGTTTTGTTAAATAAAATAGGGTTTATCTCTATGAAAATATGTGTAATTGAAACTTGGGTTTTCCCATGTGTTTAATATAGTAAAAGTGTTGTATTTTACTCTGATAAAATATTTCCTAACTACGGTCCTGATGAAATTTCCGCTGCCAAAATGGATAAACACAAGATACCACCGAAACTGGCCGCGGCCGCCCGTTCCCGGGTTGTTAGGGGACGGTGGTTGCGACAACCATTCAGAGACAAATGTCTGAACCGTTCAGACATCTGCTCGTGAAATAAACAGTCTGAACCATTAAGTGCTGAACCAGCAAGATGTCTGAATCATTAAGAGTCTCATTAAGAGGTAAACAAACAGCCCCTAAGACTTAACAAAAAAAGTTAACAAGGTTTGCTCTTAGTACTTAACGTTGTTACAAGATTGGTCTTAGTACTCAACATTGTAATAAATTAAAACATTAATACCTGATTTTGCATCAAAAAAACTATTAATACCCGACATTGAAATTTGACAAAAACCACAAGTACCAACGGTGTAATTTTTTCTAGATTTTAATACATTTATTATCAAAAGAGAAAAGTTATAGCAATTATATTTTAATAGATTTTAAGCATGCAAATTTTTGTCAAAGATTTTTTACATGTAAACCCGACAATGATTATTTTTTTTCAACATAAGAAGCATACAAATTTTAAATAGTTTGAAAACTAACCAAAACTGACAATTGTTTTCTGTCCGCATAGGCATACGTAATTTAAATAGTTTGAAAACTAAGCATACGTAATTTAAATAGTTTGAAAACTAACCAAAATTGACAATTGTTTTCTGTCCACATACAGTTCTTACATCTTGATCTCTTTATTTGAAAAATAATCTATACATATAATAAAATAAATAAATTTTGAGACATATTGCAATCATAGAGGCCATTTAGAATTCTATTTTCCAGCCTAAAACATAATCCTTTTAGTTTCATAGTTAATCTTTAGGGATGGCAATCAAACCCGAACCCACTGGATAAACCCGAAACCCGACACATTTGGGATGAGTTTGGGGTCGGTTAATCGGGTTTGGGAATAGTTTTTATTTTTTTCGTAGGTTTGGGACGGGTTTGGGATTTAGTGATATACCCGTTTACCCGACCCAATTACCCGATAAAGTGTACCCGATATAATTTCCGTATATTATTAAATATGTATATATATGATACATCCATTTTTTACACATATAGGTATTCTATTCCGTATACATTATAGTTATTTTATATATATATATATTTTATAATAACAATACAAAATGTAACCGGTTAGTAGTTACCCAATAAATACCCAATGGGTTTTGAGATGAGTATACCCAACAAGTAATCTTTTTAAATTAACGGGTTTACCCAAAACCCGCGAGTATACCCGATACCCGATGGGTATTTACCCGCTAGAAACCCGATGGGTTTTGGGACGGGTTTGGGACAAGCTTATCTAACCGGGTTTGGGTTTGGGATTACCTAAACCCGTCCCAAACCCGACCCATTGCCATCCCTATTAATCTTAAATTAAAAAAAAATCATTTTTATCCAAATCTTAATTTTTAAATTCAAATTAATACGATGACTATATCCCTAATTAATATTTTTATCCAAATCTTAATTTTCAAATTCAAAATAATACGATGACTATCTTTAAGGTATGAGCTAATTAATTAATAAGAGAAATCAAATATTATAAAAACATTGAGAAAGATAAAATACCTAATCTATTATATATAATAAATGTGTTAAATTTTGCTGATGTGTCAAGCTATGAGGGCTCTGATTTTTGCTTTTTGGCGGGAAAACTTCGGGTCAGAGATTTTTGTATATGGGCTACAGCGGGATCCGTTTCTTATTATTATGACCCGACTTTATTTTGTACGACATACATTTGTGTTTCTCTTCCAAAACCCTAGAGAGCCTTCATCTCCATTCCATTCCAGCAACTGATTATTTGTTACATCCAATCTATTACAATCTCAAACCCTAAATCTCAATCGCTTATGTCTTTGAAGATTTCAAGCTGGGCGATTTCATATATTGATTTCATCTGCATCAATTTCATATGCATCGTGGTATGTTTTTTTTTTAATCCACAATTTGTAGAGAATTTTACTTGAATTTCATATGATTTCATATGTTCATCCGCTTCTCTCTTCTTTGCAGACAATTTCTTTTGGATCGTCGGACGAAGGCTCGGGATTCCTGAGGCTGAAGACAACAACGGCCAGAGGCACTCCGGCGGCGCGATTAGGGTTTCGCTGTGAACCCTAACAGCAGTGGCAGCGGCACATTTTATTTTTTAAGATTTGATTTTTTCCAATGTATCAAACCGTTTGTGTTCTTGTAATCCGTTTCTTACTCTAATTGTTTATTTGTTTTTTTATTTTCTTCAGGTGCAGTCCAAGTTAAGTTTGCGAAAATTTAGTCATAAAATTAAGCATCAATTTTTTTATTAGAGAAGGTATGTATTTCGTCTTCAATTTCGTTTGTAGTCTGACTTTTTGTCGGATTCTTAAGGTTCTTTTTTTTTTAATTTTTTGGCTTGCATTTGGCTTTATTTCATGTATGGAAACAAGCTTTGTGATGACAAAGTTCCTGATCTGATTCACCATACATATACTATTTGGTAATCTCAACCCATTTTAATATGATATACCCATTTGTTGATTATTACAATGGCGCCACCGTATTGCGTTTTGGTCACCGGTGGCGCCGGTTATATTGACAGTCACACCGTCTTGCAACTGTTGTTAAGCGGTTACAAGACGGTGGTGTTTGATAATCTTGATAATTCTTCTCAAGTTGCTATCAATCGAGTTAAACAACTCGCTGGTCATCATGCTCTTAACCTAATTTTTCATAAGGTTAATCTTCTTCACTTTACTATTATTTTTTATTTTTTATAATTTGGGAAATTAAGGGGTTTTGTTTTTTAAAGTTGTTGAATTTTGTTTTTGGGTTTTTATTTTTATTTTTGTAAGTTGATTTATTTAAAATTGGGTTTCTAGAAATTTAGCTGAATTATGCTATAATTATCATGTAAATTGATGTGGACCTGTTGCTCGAATTTGGAAAGTTGATTGGTGTTATGCGTTTTGGTTGGTAGGAGTTCCAATTTAGTGACATGAATCACTGAAATCTGCAGAAGTGAAAAGCTCCACCTTCAAGATCGTTCATAGCATTCAAAACCTGGTAAGGACCCGACATTGGGTTCAGATGACTGTGGTATTGGGCTTTCTCGGCTTCAATGACGCAGATACTAGAGAGGCTGCCAGCATTTGGTGAATTTAGGTAAGTGATTAGCTATTTGTGACTCGATAGAGTTGTATTTTCTAATTGATTCGGTCACGCCTTTGACTGAAACAAAAGTGAGATTCAGTCACTCAGATATTCTGAAGTTATAAAAGTTATAAAGTAGCAGGTGGTCCGATGTTAAGTGTGGCGATCAGATTCTCTAAAAAAGTTGGCGAATAGACAATTTAAAGGTTAAAACTTATATATTGATATCGTTTTGTTGTAGATAATTTATTTTGTGGACAAAGCCATCCCGGAAGAACCGATAGAGTATATTTGAAGGTTTTGACTGCGTTGGCAGCTGCTGTGATCACGTTTGGTTGTGATATGTCTGCTTTGGCGGATCTGAATAAGTTCGAGGCGGATTTATTGGTAAATTCGGTATTGGATTGGCTGCTTAGTTCGGTTCTGCTGCTCTCAGGTTAGGTTATAGGAACTTATTAGTATTATTGCATTAAACATGTTATGATTCAACTTTTCTTAAATAAAAGTTTGAGATTGGTGGATTGGGGCGTTGGGTAAAGGGTTTATTTTGGTCATTTCTAAATACTTGTTGAAATGGGCTGGGTCACATTGGGTTGATCCATAAAACACTTGTCCTCCATCTTTGTAAAAAAAAATTAATAAAGGAGTTACTTATGGTTATTGATTTTGGTGCTTGGAATGAGCTTTAACGAGACATCATGAAATTAATCATGGTTTAGCAGTTGCAGAATGAACAAAGAACCTAAGTAATGATGCGATTGGGGGTCTTGCCGCTGCTGTACAAATATAACATGAGGTCAAAGTAGAGAGGCTGCAAAGAGTTACGTACATGGTTATATTCTAAATCTAATGGGTCAAACGAGTAAAACTGGAACAGGTCAAATTAGTTGAACAGGTCAGGAGTGACCTGAAACATATTTGAATAGTTACAACCTCTTAAATTGATTTATTGAAATAACTGAGCCAGCCGAACGATCATCAATTCTGGCCAGATGGTCTAAAAGTAGTGTATGAAAATTTAATATTTACATTTAAGTAGTTGAAAACATGAATCTAGGTTGGTGATGTTTCCAGCAGGTGACATAATGTGAATCAGCGATTGAAATAGAAGTGAACACATGACTATGATCAACCAATCGAATGGATCACGATCAAAGAAGGTAACTAAAGATATTAGTGTGTTCCGAATTTAGTTCATGATGCATGGTCTGCATATATCATGATCATCACTATTAATGGTGATTAATAATTTAAGAATACTGTGAAGTATTGCATGACATACGGATACAGGGCTTCTAGCTATGGGCTAAAAGCATTCATGTTTATGAGAATATTATAAATTGCTTTTTTTTTCCATTGTTATCTTATTAAAGGAATTGATGCTATGGATATCAGATTCTCCTTTTTTTGGTATTTTTAATAATATTTAAGACAAAAGAGGTTCTTTATGTTGTAAACCACATTGGCAGCCCCTTAATACCTTCAAGTGGTGGATATAAATATGATGTGATATGAAACTTTTGGTCAATTCTAAAAGTCAAAACATGACTTTGAAGTCAAGATTTGATTGTAGTTAAGCATGTTTGTTTCTGTTTTTGGCTTACAGAAATTTCAAGACAGTGTTATGAAAGCTAAGGATTCGAACGAAGAGATGATCAAGATACGAAAATAAATAGTCGATTTCCATGGAGAGATGGTATTGTTGGAGAACTATAGTGCGCATAACTACACAGGAATCGTAAAGATACTAAAGAAATACGACAAAAGAACCGGGGCCCTCCTTCGTCTACCTTTCATTCAAAAAGTCCTACAACAACCGTTCTTCACCACCGACTTGCTTTACAAGTTAGTGAAGGAGGTCGAGACGATGCTCGACCATCACTTCCCACTAACCGAACTACCACCTCCATCTCAAGAAGCCGACAATGATACTTGCGGTGGAGATGGTGAGGGACCCTCCACCAGTGCGGCCGACGACAGTGATGCACATGCACCGTTTAAAGCTAAAGAACTAGCCACTAAATATGTTAACCTTTCAGGCTCATATCTTATTTTTCTGTTTATGTTTTTGTAAGTTGTTAGGCTGAGTCTTGTGGGGCGTATAATTCTACCACGTTTTAATGGGCGTGGTTGCGAAAGGTTGAATCAAGTGCATGACCTTCTACTGTGGGGCGTATAATTCTACCATGTATAATTCTACCACGTTTTTTATAACCTTGCTCTAAATCTTATAGCTTTATTTAACATCTTTATGACATTATTCCAATAAAAGTTGTTTTATGACCCCATGACGAATGCAGGTTAAAATAGAAATACAGAAGGCGAAAAAGAAGTTATGGTGTGACCATATGAGACCTCCTACTGAAGAAGAAATAGCAAACAAAGCTGGAATTTCCTTGGAGAGATACCGTGACGTAACAAAGACATCGAGACCCATTCTTTCTCTCAACCGAACAAATTCAGTCACACAGGAAGAATTTATTAACTCATTTGCAGATGATGATGATGGCGATGAGAGACGACAGCTTGCTCTTCTCAGGCTCGCACTCGATGATGTGGTAAATTCCCTCAACTTTTTCATATTCTCCAAAAAATCCAATGATTTCAAGAGAGTTGCAATAATTTGGTGATGAATCTGTGCAGCTTGATTCCTTGAAACCAAAGGAAAGCTTGGTGATCAGACAAAGATATGGGCTGGATGGTAAAGGGAATAGAACACTGGGAGAGATTGCATGTAACTTGAATATATCAAGGGAAATGGTTAGGAAGCATGAAGTGAAGGCTCTGATAAAGCTCAAACACCCAGCACGAGTTGAGTATCTACGTCACTATCTCTTGTGAATCATCTTCATTCGCTTTCTTTTCTATGTGGATATACTTGTATTATAGTTATGAGCTAAAAATTGTAGTTCCAAGTCACACATGTACTTATATGTAACTATACAGTAAAGGAAATTCTGATTATAGTAAACTTTGTGTGATCATATTGATACATGAAGTAGCCTTTAAAACAAAATGCACCCTACATTAAAACAGGTTCAAGCATCTAAGTTGTGAATATGTTTGATGGTATTTTGTTGTGCTATAAAACTGATTTTGAATGTTAGTCAAATGATAATTGAAGTAATTATATAAAGCATTTTGAACATGCATCGTCAGAGTATAGCCCCTCGATGTTTTTTTTTATTTTTTTATTTTTGTTTTGAATTTTTTGATTTATTTATATTTTTAGCCTATGATGCCCAAACCCATCTTGACCTAAAATCATCCTAACCCATTTTTTAATAAACCTTTCCTAACCCATACCCATTCTAACCCATACCCATCCTAATCTATTACCCAAACCTGTTCAACCCACCCATTTTGCCACCCCTACTTTTGACCTAGGTTTATCTTTAGATAGGTAAAAAAATGTTCTTTTTGTTTGCAGAGTATGCATACACTCTAAAAGTTTCTTTTTTCTTTTTACTTCGGTTTGTTTTTATATGTACCAACTATTTGGTTATAAAGTATCCATGCATATTATGTTACTCTTATGGATTTGTATGAATATTCATACATGCTAAAGTATTTATCTATTGACATGGGTTTGTTTTAATATTGAATCAAGATTGTATCTTTTTAGTTACAAAATATTCATGCAACTTTATGGCCCGGCTTTTGATTTGATCATAATATTAATTATGTTTAATCCGCTAATTCGCAATTATCCGATTTGTGAAGGTGAGAAACTTTCAGGTGTGTTCTTGTAACAAGAATCTTTGATTTCAAATTAACACGAATCTTTGTTTCCATTCAGACAATTGCTTCTTTGAAGAAATGTGCATATATTTTGAAGTACGATCGAAGAGGATAGCCTAAACTTTGTCCTTTCAGGTACAAAAACTTTGATTTGATTTTCGGTCAAGCATCAATGTGGTCATCGGACTTAAGTGCGAAGAAAACGAACAAAAAAACATTCTTTTTTCATGTTTTTTGATAAACTTGGTAGCTTATAACTGTTGTTTGTTACTACATTGCACCAAAAATGTTAGTTTAACTGTAGCAATGGTTCAAAAAGACTACAAGTGCACCACATGGTGGTTATGTTGAGAAATTTTCATATATTGTCATAAAAGATTTTTATTTTTTTGGTCGTATCAGTACGTTGTTATTTGACCCGTTTGTGTTGGAACTTGTACCAAATTGAAACGAATGGTGAATTATAAATTAAAGAAATTAGTTTAGATGTTGAATTAAAGTGAAGGCACCAGTACATATCTCATGAAATTGATACATAAAGTGGGAAGTGATTGAATGTACTGTGTGGAATTGACCTGGACATGTTAGAAATGATGAGATGGGTCTAACTTTACAGATGGCGTTGCTTACACCATGTCTTCAAAAGTGTGGGTGTTTTTTTGCATTACTTTTATTGATACACGTATGATTAATGTAATTTAAATTTTCCAACCCGGGTTGCCACCCGAGTGATATAGTGTAAAATTGTATACACTTTGTTTCACAACTGTCCTTGGAAGTCAATAATTTGTTTCACAATTTGGTAGAATATACCATAATAAGTTGAATGGAAAATCTATTCATTTAACATTGGAAATTAAATGGTTTTTAGTTATTTAAACATCTGGATTAAGTTATTTTATTCGCATGAATTTTTGGCCCAATGTAGTTTTGATCAATAACAAGATACAAGAATTTGCATGTTATGCTCATTTTCTTTGATCTCAGCATTTATTAGTTTTCATACTTTAAAGCATACTCACACATGCATTGACACCCAAACATGTACTAACCCGAAACCCATTTAGAACATGCATTGACACCCAAACATGTACTAACCCGAAACCCATTTAGAGTTGTGGATGATTCACATGTGATTTCATACCCATTAACCTATACTTGATGTTCTTATTTGTCATAGAAAGGAACGTTTACAGAGAAACCTATGTTTGAGGGACTATAGCCATTAGGTAAACCACCGCCAACGTTTTTTAACATTAGGTAAACAATTGACATAGCGCTATGTGATTAGGTGATTTGAGAGTTTACCTATTCAAAGTGTCTAACCACTCCCTACACCCTTAGGTAAGTATAATTTTATAATAAAAAGATATTAAATTTCACCCTTTACAGCTGTGTTATCCATTGTTTACACATGTGTTTTCACTTCATCCGTAACATTGGTTTATGAATGGAATTTTGATTTCATTTTTACGAATTCATTTTTTAATTAATAAATTCTCTAACCAACCGCCCATCTATTAATTAATAATTTGAAATATATGTTTTGTAAAAGTCACTGAAATATAATATTGGTTCTAAATTAAAGACTACAACTAACGTTATGTTTCCAATCGACTTATTCATATTTAAATAATTTAAAATATAAAAATCACATCTTTATATTATTGCTAAGATATAGACGGTTCAACATTTTGAAAAAGTGGAATATTTGCAATAACTTTGAACAAATATTTCAATGGATTAATTAATTCTATTAAATAGTAATCACCATTTCAATCGATGGATATGGGCTAAATTGAATTTATGTTTCAAGCCCATTTTCATTTTACTTATATAAATTAGGTTATTAATATATATGGTATACTCAGTAATACATTATATGTTTCATTCGTTCATACAATGGTTTATATTCCTTTTGAAATGCTACTCTTTGAGATTTTAACCAAGCTAAATGCTATATCAATTCATCACTTCAAATGTGTATCCAGAGAATGTCGAGACGGGCTATCATCCTTTCATCTTGGTCTGAATCATTCTACATACGTAGAAAATTATCTGGTAATATGTTGAAAATTATATGGTAATTGTTACCATTGATAAATCGCATTGTTTGCATATATTATTATATACGATTAACATTGAATCATTGTATAAATATCCTCACAAATTGTATAAAAAGAACCCTTGTAATAAAATTAATAAAATATTAACATCCTTAAAATAGAGCGACCCGTGGGTACCACGGGTTATAACCTAGTGTTACTGTATATTTATGTTTAACTTTTAATTGATTACATTTTATTAATGTTGTTATACTTTCTATTTATATTTAATGTTGTTACACATAAATATTATTTTTCTTAATATAACTATTAATATATATGACAAAAAGTATTATTTTTTATTAATATCATTATTATCACTGCTATTTGTATTATGTATAATTGTTACCATTATTATTATTAGAGTAAACTACCATTTTGGTCCCTGTGGTTTGGGCACTTTTGTCATTTAAGTCCAATTCTCAAACTTTTTAAATCTGGGTCCCTGTGGTTATACTTTTATTGTCATTTTAGTCCAAAATCCAAAAACCCCTTATTTTGACTGTTGAAAGCTGATTGTTTTGTCCGTTTGTTCAGGGGCATTTTGGTCATTTTAATTTTATTATAACCTATACAAAATCCCGAACACCCCTAAATTTCTGCACTCCTCTCTCTCTAAACACCCCCTTTCTCTCTCTCTAGTTCATCATTTCTTCTCTCTCTAGTTCATCATTTTGGTTATTAGTGAAATAATTATAGGGTCACCAAAAAGAGAAATTTAGCTTTTCCAACACTAGACATATTATTCTCTCCTAGTGTTCTTCGCATCAAATTTCACCCCAACCCCAAAACCCACTCACAATCCTCCATAGCAGTTACTTTTCCTCTCTAATCCTTCTATTCTTCAACCTTAATCGTTAAACTAACGTCACGATTACCCAAATTCACAATGTAAGTCATCTCTGTGCTCATTTTCTAGGGTTTGTGATAATTTTAAGTTTTTTCCGTATAAATACCACCAACAAGTGATCCTTATGCTTATAATTATATCCGATTAGTGATCATATAATCCTCTATTTTGTTACAGTTAATGGACATCGAAGATCGGATGAAATCGCATTACACCACAAGTTCCACCCTCTGGTACTCTTTTTCTCGCACTTTGTATCATATGTATGGATTATATTTGTTCATTTTTGTTAGATGATTGTTTGATTGATCCGTGTTGATGTTTCACATACGGCTGAGATCAACAAATTGAAGAAAAGAAATGATGAACTAGAGAGAGAGAAGATAGAGAGAAAGGGGGTGTTTAGAGAGAGATGAAGTGCAGAGATTTATGGTTGTTTGGGATTTTGTATATGTTATAATAAAATTAAAATGACCAATATGCCCCTGAACAAAAGGTCAAAACAATCAGCTTTCAACAGTCAAAATAGGGGGTTTTTGGATTTTGGACTAAAATGGCAATAAAAGTGAAACCACAGGGACCCAGATTTAAAAAAGTTTGAGATTTGGATTAAAATAGCAAAAGTGCCCAAACCACTGGGACCAAAATGGCAGTTTACTCTTATTATTATTTTTGTACCTTTCCGATATTGACATATCTATGTATGAGATTTTAATCAGGCTACCAAAAAAGTCTGCGGACCGGTCTAGGAGTGTGTGTAAGCGACAGTCGTTTTAACTGTCAACACCTAATTTTGTTATGTTGCATTGTGACCATATATCACAGATCTCCACTTCTATTATAACATACATCGTACACAACAAACCCAAACCCTAACCTTTGGTCGAACTCTCTGCCTCTCTTCCTTCCTCGCTACTGTGACAGAAATCAGGAGCTACAAGGCTTCAAGCTTCCGGCCCTAGGCTAATCGGATCCCCTTTCAATCGCTAGGTATACACATCTTGGCTTTTGATTTTAGTATGAGAATTCATGCATGTTTTCGGTTGTTAAATCAGGTTCATGGTTGCGTTTATGTATATTCCTGATGATTTTAATGTTCTATGTTGATACATGTAGTATGTGTTGCTAGGGATGATGTTGCGAGGTGATTAAATCGCTTATGTGTTCGGTTAGTCGCTAGGGTATTGTGTGCGAGTTTAAATCTGGATAGTTCTCGATGTTTTGGTGATAAATAATCTGAGGTTTTGATTATGACTGGTTGTATGTGATGTTTAAGTGTCGTCGTTTTTCGCTAAACATGTAAACCGAACCGTTAGAACTCGCACTAGGAAGATAAAAGCTGAAAACAGAATCTGTCCAACGGTTTCAGCTAACTTCAGTTGGCTGTAACGGGGTCATAATTTAACGAAATCTGGATTTTCTTGAGTCTATAACGTGTTATTTGAAATACGCTTCAAATGGCGCTGGAATCTCATTTTTCTGAGGTCGTTTACTATTTTTAAAGAACTGTTTTGTACAGCAGCAAAATATGCGTTTTTCCTGCAGAAAATTCATGTTACGCTTTTCGTTATAACTTGTAAACTAGATAGAGTTAGGCTATGAATTTCGTACAGTGGTTGGGCACAGATGTTGCAGAAAATATCTCACTGGAATTTCACCAATCGGGCAAACGATGATTTTTAAATAAATTGTTCCGTGGACTGCAGTCAGAAAGTGACGAATCTGACTGCAGCCTAGTAAGTGATTTTTGATAAATAATTGGTAATGAATTAGGTCCTGAGATTTTTACACAAGGTGATGCGGACACTTAGAACGTTCTGTAAATTATTTAGAATTTTTGGAATAAGACAACTATTTTATAAAAATACCCGAAAACAGCCCAGTTCTGGACGTCAAAGCTGAAACGTAATAAGTTGTTATGTGCGTATCTAAGTGTTGTTTGTGATATCTGAGAATGGTCAAACTTGTTTGATGTTAACGAAATTGTTGTGGGAATTATTGTGTGCTGTGATCACAAGAAATTATATGTGCAATAGGTATATGTACGTAAGTTGTCAACGTGATTGCATGATACGTGTGTAGATACGTGTATGAGTTTTGTGCCTTACTTGAACACACTAATAAACTAAATGGTAATCGTATTAGGACGTGATTGACCTACCTTGACTCCTAACCATTTTAAGAGACCAACCGAGCAATCGAATGTGAGTTCACACTTTTCTACAAAGCATGGGATTCCCGGTAGTTTGGGAATGGGTTAAACAACAACTATCCCCCTTGGGTGGGATGCAACCTGCGTATTCTCCTTGGGTAGAATACGTACTACCGTCCTCCTAGGTGAAGGACAACAACCGTTATAATACATGTCTTAAGCATACTAGACAACAACTCTATCTTAAAGTCCCCCCTCATTTTATATCGACTTAATCGCCGGGCCATTGGCGAACGAGTTATTAGTTAAATAGCGCTATTAGGTTTGACAAGCCTCACACCGTGCCGCAGAGGACGGGAGTGGACTAATATACTTGGGCACTTAGTCAATGATGATAGACATTGACTTGGGGCACTCAATATAACTTTAGTCAGTAGTCGATATGGTAAGGGTCTAGTGGTTTAAAACAGTGCGGTAGCTCCCCATGGCATGTTTTTATAAAGAACAAGGAACTTAACTTATGGTTTTTGGAACAACATTAAAACGGACAACCAACTGTGAACTCACCAACTTTTTGTTGACACCCTACTACATGTTTTGCAGGTCGTTAGGTACATGGATGGAGCTAGCACGAGGAGTGGACGTTGTGGCAGGGAACCAACTGTTGGGTTCCTAACATTAGACATTATGCTTTTGAATTATTAATGGGTTTTAAACTTTATGCTTCCGCTAACACTTGAACTTGGTTTTGGGATATTGTTTTGTGAACACTAAATGTTTTGGATTATGGTGGTTTTGCTTTAATTTACATATCGTTCAGTATGATTAGTGGTATGATCCTTGTCAGTCACACGCCTCGCGGTATTACTCCGCTTGTGGATTTTGAGGGTGTTACAATATGGGTCTTCCAAGTGAGGTGCGGTACGGCCAAAAATGGAGTCAAATCGCGACTTGTATGGGAGTGGGTCACGTAGTCTTATAAATGTCACACCCCAACCGGTGACGGAAACATCGGGGCATGGCACTGAGCGAAACATATTGTCCAAGAAAAATCCACAACAACTAATATTACCGAATATTTAACGTTAAGTCCCATACCAAAACATATCTAGCAAAATAATTATTACAGACATATTATCTCAAAAACAAATAAAATAGTTCCGACGACTCAGATTTAAATTGTTCGTTTCTAGACTCTTCCTACTTGATTCCCCATAGCAAGCAAGCATCCTAAGCACCTGTCACACACGTTAAAATAAAGTCAATACACATGGTGTAAAGGTGAGTATACAAGTTTGATATAGTATAATAGAGTTCGAATATAGTTTACGCATAACCAGCATGTAACATGTACAAAGTGAAGGCAAGTAGGTTATCGACAGAGAAATATGCACAGACGTGACTACGAGTGTAGAATGCGCAATACATATCCCCACCGGGACACGTGAAGTAAAGCCCTTAACAACCCCTGTCCACGACAGGTGCTGAGTCCAAACTATAGTACTATCGTTGCTAAGGTGTCAGGCAATAATCACTGTGTTAACATAACATACAAGCATTCATCGAATAACACGTAGCATGCAATAATGGTCAGCATATAAATGGTGTTTGCGTTGTGTGTAGATTGTGATTTAGAATAAGTAACGTATGTAACACCCAAAAGTGCGTAAAGCAAAAAGGGTTCGAGTATACTCACAGATTGTGTTTAACAAGGAAACACTCTCTTGGATTGAAGGGAGCGTTGAGTGAAATTAGCCTAAACAGTTAACGATAGCATAAGCGATGAGCGGTGCGAATAACGGAAAAATGTGTCAAAGTATCGGATGGTAATCCGATCGGATGGCCAGTCGACCGGATGTCAATCCGTTCGGATGGTCATCCGATCGGATGGCCATTCGATTGGATTGACACTCGTTTGGTAAGGATGTGTTTGTGTATGATGGCTTTGAAGTTTTCGTTGTAGCATTTTGAAAACAGAGAAGTATCTCTACCCTTCAGGTCGTCGATCGAACGGTCGTTCGATCAGGTAGCGATCCGATTGGTAGGACACTTAGTGAGAACAAGTTCACAGCAGGATTGTCACTCGATCGGATGACGATCCGATCGGTTGGTAATCCATTAGTTACTGATGATCTTTGAAAAATATGAAAATGATTAAGTGTTGAAGTTCCAAACATCACATGGTCGGATGGTCGTTCGATCAGATGGCAATCCGATCGGACGGCAATCCGTTCGACGTTCAGTTCTTTGAAAATTGAGTAAAAAGTTTAAGTGTTGAATCCTTAAGTGCAATCCGATCGGATGATAATCCGATCGGATGACAATCCGTTCCGACGCATCTGATCGTTTTGAACTTGATTATTCGGAAGGTCTGTGGTTTGTTCGAGACGGTTTTGACAACGTATGTCACACCCCCAAAATCCACCATGCGGGGTATCACCGCTTGGAGGCGTGACATGACCAGCATCGAGCCACCAATCATATTGAACAACGTAATCTTAGTAAGTAAAACCAATCACAATACAATTGGTGACCATAAGACAGTAACCAGTTTTAAGTTAACAGCGGAAGCATAAAACGGAAGTTCAAAACATAAGTTTATAGTTCATAAGTTTAATGTCCAGAACATAGTTTATAAAATTCAATTATTAAGTACGGGACATAACAGTCCACATCCCACAACAACCTCCTCCTTGTGCAAGCTCCATAAGCATCTAGCGACCTGTAAGGCAAGTAACAACAAGTCAACAACAAAGTTGAGTGAATTCACAGTTGGTTGTTTAGTTATAGCATTCGTTTCGTAAATCATCTGTTCGTTTTGAAAACCATGTATCGTATAAATTCGTATCGCGGTCTTTCTGACATGTTTGCGAAGATTAGTGGGGGCTTCCCATGTGTTACTAGACCACGCGTATCGACTGCTACGAAAATGTAAGAGGTGCCCTAAGTCAATGTCTATCAGCATTGACCCTTTGCCCATAGTCCATTAGTACACACCCGTCCGACTGGCACGGTGTGAGGTTTGTTAAACTTAATAGCGCTATTAACTAATGACCCGCTCGCCATAGGCCTCGGCGATTAAGTCGATAAATGAGGGACTTCATTTGATAGAGTTGATGGTCTTATGGTCGTGTTCGTAGGCTTTACGTACGCGCCCTTCAATCCGAGGACAGTAGAAAGTAGTTTAATAGTAATGATAGTTCGAGTAGCCATTCAATCCCATTCCCAACCCACCGGGAATCCCATGCCTTAGAAAGAGTGTGAACTCACCTCGGTTGCTCGGTTTGACTCTCAAATATAGCTAATAGTCGAGGTCGGTCAATCACGTCCTAGTATGATTACCACTTAGTTTATTAGTGATTTCAAATAGAACACAAAGTTCCTACACGTATCTATCACATAGCGGTTCATGCCCATATAAGTTTCCCATCTATTCCCCACTCATAGACAAACATACAACATTGCACATAACACTTTTATTGATATATAACATGTTATATCATTCTTGGATAACCTACTCGACATTTAGACACGCAAATTACTACTTATGTCGTTTCAGCTTTATTATTCAAAACTGGACTGTTTTCGAACATTTTAATAAAATAGTTAACCTTTTCCAAAAATTCTCAAATTTTTACATGATGTCATAAACGTTCCAAATTTTATTGTGTAAAAATATCGGTGTCCAGTTCGTTACCAATATTATATAAAAATTTATTTACCCGACTGCAATCAGATTTGTTACTTTCTGATTGCAGTTTACGGAAAAAATCACTAAAAATTAATCGTAAGTCCGATCGACGAAATTCCAGTTGGAGGGTCACGGAAACAACCGTGACCATCTACAGTAAAAATTCCATGAGCTGATTTTACTCAGGTTTCGGGTTTTGACTCTGAATACAACACACTTTTTCAGCAGAAATATTTCAGCTTGAGCTTCTGTCTAAAAAAATTCTTTAAAAATAGTAAACGATCTCGAAAAATTACGATTCCAGTGCCATTTGTTCGGTTGTTCAAAATTACACAATTTAGACTCCAGAAATTCAGTTTTTCGATTTAAAATGACCCAGTTATAGCCTGTTGAAGTTGGCTGAAAATTTCAATCAGCATGTTTATTTCGGGTTTAGTGTTTCTAAAAGCATATTAGCAAGGGCCCTAACCATGATTTATCAATAACTTAATGATCCAACACCATGCATGCATTCACCAAACTCAAACCAACCCGATAACATCATCATGCAAACCTTCTTATGTTTGATTTTATGTACGGTTCCATGTTCATATTTTTAGTGTTTTAGCTTCTTGTGATTTATCATCATCATCCTACTATGAATCATAACAAATAACAAGATGAAACAAGGGTGTGAAGGGTACTAGCACAAGGCTAGGGTAGAAATATAGAATAAAGATGAAGAGATGATGAAGATGAAGCAAGCAAACAAGTCTCTTGAAGCTTCACAAACTTGCAACTCCTTTGAATCTCCCTTGAAGCTTTGAGTGAACCTTAGGAATAGATGTGTCACGGCCCCCGACCCGGTTTAACCCGTTTCAGAAGCCGCGGGACAGAAATCCCGTGGTATTTATTTAATTGAGTTTAACAGCGGAAGTTAATCATCAGGATCTTTTTAAAGCTAAAATTTTTCCGATTATTTTATTTCACATCTCGGGATAAAACCCCGGTAATTTAAAATACTATGATTTCACGGAGAAATCTTTATTTTACAAAACATATTTCTTTATTTTATAGTGAGCCACTTTCTTAAGCTTGTAGTGCTCCACAGCACCTTTCCTGAATCACAACAGATCACCTGAAACATGTTTGAAAAAGGTTTTGTCAGCGGGAAATACTGAGTGAAGCATTCTATTTAATAAAACAACCTGTTTGTTATAATTTACAGTATTAAGGAAGATTACAATGTTTCTGATATCAACCAACTACCCACAGTACTTTGTCACTCGACCCATTGGCCCATTCGTCTAATGGTGTCTGTGATTATGGTCATATCACCCCTTGGCTGCCCCAATGGTGAAGATTATCAAGTAATGTATACAAAACCCCACATACCGGCTGTAACTTGGTGATTACATAAACTTAATCACTGTAATTATAACTTTGAAAATAAACATGCTTTCATAAACAAATTTGATAAAAAGAGAATTACTCACATTGCAGATTTAACACGGATAGAGTCTAGTCTATGGATTAGCCTTGTTAACCTAATTTAAATAACAATGCACACAAAACTGGGTTAGTAATCAATACAGCATTTACGATAACTCACGAGATCAAACCCTCACAACGAATGACTAAGTGCAATACTTAAACATCCATCGAATTAACGACGAATGACAAAGTATAACCCTAATGTGGGCAGCACTTAAACATCCATTGGATATATTGATCGATCGGAAAATGAATCGTAATAGCGATCGAATTATTACCATGTGTTGCAGCAGCACTTCGTGAATTGTGTGTGTTTTGTAGTGATTAAGCAATATCTCAATGTACGTATGGAATTTTTACGTCGAACTGACACTCAATTGCATGAAACAGACTGTTCTATTTATACTTGAAAATTGTTTCCCCCGCGTGTCGCGAAGGATGACCCTGTTTCTGTCGCGTGTCGCGGGAGGTAACAATCTACCCTAGGGTAGCCTTGTGTCCCAGTAGGCTTGCTGAGTTGGTTTCGCGTTATTTTGAATTTTTGACAACAAACTGTGTTGATAATACTAATTAGGGTTTACCCCCCCTGAGTTTTAGGGGCCCTGATCCTGATTCCGATCGTTCTGAAAATTTTAGGGTTTACGCAGAATCATTTGGGTGTCTCATTTAGGGTTTCCTATGGGCAAATTAATTAAATAAATATGACTTTTGATGAGAGTTGTTACATTCTCCCCACCTTAATAAAAATCTCGTCCTCGAGATTTATTGAAATAAGTGAGGATACTTTCGCTTCATTTCTGATTCCAGCTCCCAAGTGTATTCAGCTCCTCTCTTTGAATCCCACTTGACTTTAACCAGAACTAGTCGCTTATGCTTGAGAAATTTCACCTTTCTATCTTCTATCTGAAGAGGTTTCTCAACAAATTTTAACTTTTCGTTTACCTCTATATCTTTAAGAGGTACTACTAGTGATTCGTCTGATAGACATTTCTTGAGATTGGATACATGAAATACATCATGAACTCCAGCTAGTTCTTCGGGTAGTTGTAAACGATAAGCAACTGGTCCTATACGTTGGATCACTGGAAATGGTCCTACATATCTTGGACTTAGCTTTCCTTTCTTACCGAATCTAACAACTCCTTACCAAGGAGAAACTTTCAACAATACTCTGTCTCCAACTTGAAATTCTAACGGCTTGCATCTATTGTCTGCGTAACTCTTTTGGCGATCTCGAGCCGTCTTCAGCCTTTCCTTGATTTGAGTAATCTTGTCAGTCGTTTCTTGCACTATTTCAGGACCTGACAATTGACTTTCTCCTATTTCTGCCCAACAAACTGGAGTTCTGCATTTTCTTCCATACAATGCTTCAAATGGGGCAGTTTCAATACTTGAATGATAACTATTGTTATAGGAGAATTCAATTAAAGGTAAGTGATCGTCCCAATTTCCACCAAAATCTATTACACATGCTCGGAGCATGTCTTCTAGAGTTTGGATTGTCCTTTCACTTTGTCCGTCTGTTTGAGGATGATATGTAGTACTTAGGTTTAGTCGAGTTCCCATTGCTTCTTGGAAACTTTTCCAGAAATGAGAAGTGAAACGACTATCCCTATCTGATACAATGGAGAGTGGAACTCCATGTAGAGATACGACTTTATCTACATACAACTTTGCCATTCTCTCCATGCTAAAGGTTTCTTTCATAGGTAGAAAGTGAGCAGATTTGGTTAATCGATCCACAATTACCCAAATTGCATCATTACCTTTTCTGGTTTTGGGTAACTTAGTAACAAAATCCATTGTTATGAGTTCCCATTTCCATACTGGCATTTCTAATTGTTGTAATAGACCTGATGGTTTCTGATGTTCTGCCTTAACTTGTGAACAAGTAAGACACTTAGAAACATATCTAGCTATATCCTTCTCATGCCTATCCACCAGAAATTCTTTCTTAAATCTTGGTACATCTTATTGTTTCTAGGGTGTATGGTATACCTAGATTTATGAGCTTCTTCTAAAATTTTATTTCTGAATTATCCCTGCTTAGGTACCCAAATTCTGCTTTTGTGGAATCTCCAAATTCTATCAACTCCTTGCTCTAATTCTTTTATTCTTCCTTTCATTCCTTCAGCATCTTCCTTGATTGCTGTTTCCTGAACATTCTTTATTTGTTCCATTAAATCTAATTGTAGATTTAACCTGAGAGCACGAACTCGTCGTTGTTTTTGATGATACTTACGACTTAAGGCATCTGCAACTACATTTGCCTTTCCCTCGTGATATTGAATATCACAGTCGTAGTCACTTAGGATTTCCATCCATCTTCTTTGCCTCATATTTAACTCTTTTTGCCCGAATATATATCTTAAACTTATATGATCTGTATAGACAGTAAATTTACTTCCGTACAGATAATGCCTCCAAATCTTAAGGGCAAAAATTACAGCTCCTAATTCTAAGTCATGAGTTGTATAATATTCTTCGTGCTTTTTCAATTGCCTTGAAGCATACGCAATTACTTTCTTGCGTTGCATTAGCACACATCCTAATCCTAGTTTTGAAGCATCACAGTAAACTTCAAAATCTTCAGTCCCTACCGGTAAAGCTAGGATTGGAGCATTGGTTAACTTCTGCTTCAATATTCTAAAGGCTTCTTTTTGTTTAGGTCCCCATTCAAACTTAATGGCTTTACAGGTTAGCTTAGTTAATGGTACAGCTATCTTGGAAAAATCCTTAATAAACCGTCTATAATATCCAGCTAAACCTATAAAACTTCTAATTTCCATTGCAGTTTGCGGAACCTTCCAATTGGTAATTGCCTCTATTTTAGCAGGATCTACATGAATACCTTCATGATTCACCATGTGTCCTAAGAATTTCACTTCTTGTAGCCAAAATTCACACTTCGAGAATTTGGCGTACAGCTTTTCTTTTCTTAACAAAGTTAAAAGTATATGCAAGTGCTGATAATGTTCGTCCTGACTTTTGGAATAAATAAGTATATCGTCTATGAAGACAATTACAAATTTATCCAAGTACGGTTTACAGATTCTATTCATCATGTCCATGAATGCTGCAGGTGCATTCGTTAATCCGAAGGGCATAACTGTAAACTCGTAATGACCATACCTAGTTCTAAAAGCAGTCTTAGGTATGTCTTCTTCTTGTACCTTTAATTGATGATATCCGGAGCGTAAATCTATTTTAGAAAAATATCTAGCTCCTTAAAGTTGATCTAAAAGATCATCAATCCTAGGTAATGGGTATCGATTCTTAATTGTAACCTTATTCAATTCTCTATAATCAATACACATTCTCATCGAACCATCCTTTTTCTTTACAAACAACACTGGAGCTCCCCAAGGGGATGAGCTAGGTTGTATGAATCCTTTACTTAGTAATTCATCTAATTGTGTTTTCAGTTCTAACATTTCGGTAGGAGCTAACCGATAAGGTGCCTTAGCTATCGGTGTAGTTCCAGGAATTAGATGAATTCTAAATTCTACTTCCCTATCTGGTGGTAATCCTGGTAACTCCTCTGGGAATACATCCGGGTATTCTGAGACTACAGGGATCTCCTTAAGTTCTTTGTTCTTAGTATTAATGATTACTGAAATCATATATACTATTCCTTGTTTTCGTTCATAACTAGCAACTTTCATTACTGATATGAACTTCATGGGTTTACGTGGTTTATTTCCTGTAATCATGATTACTTCTCCAGTAGGTGCCTGAATTTCAATAGAATTCTTATCACAAAGGATTCGAGCATGGTTGGCTATTAACCAATCCATTCCTAACACAACATCAAATTCAGCTAATTTCATAGGTAACAGATTTGCAGTAAACTTATGACCTGAAAGTTCTATTTCTACTTTTTGCAAAACCTGATCTATTTTAACTGAATTCCCATCTGCGGTTTCGACTGTAAAAATCTGCCTAATGTTGGTTAAAGGTAACTTAAGAGCTTGACAGAATAAAGTATTTATAAAACTTTGGTTTGCACCAGAGTCAAATAATACTTTTGCGTATACGTTGTGAACTAAGAACGTACCAGCTATCACATCTGGAATGAGTTCTGCTTCTTGAGTGGTTAGCTGGTATGCTCTGACATTCTTCTTAGTAGCTCCGTCGGTCGCCTTGGTTTTGTTGTCTGCAGGTTTGACCAATTTAGGACATTCTGTTTTAAAATGCCCCGCTTCCCCACAGTTAAAGCAGATTATGGTTTTCTTTCTGCAGTTCTCTTCACTATGTCCTACAGCTTTGCAAAGGTTGCAGGTTACATTACATCTTCCATAATGTTTTCTTTTGCAATTTCTGCAGAAAGGTGGATTTGAAGATTGCCCCGTTCCTCTTCTCTTGAAGTTGCTATTATTACCCACCCGAAATCCTTGGGTAATTTTCTGAGCCAGTTCCTTTTTCCTGTTTTCATCTCTTGTACGTACTAGTTCATCAGTTAGGGTGTTGGCTAATTCCACTGCATCGTCAATAGTGCGAGGTCTCGCAGCCTTGACAATGTTGCGGATTTCGCTAATTAATCCCCAAATGTAGCGAGAAATAAGTACCGGTTCTGGCGAAGCCAGCGTTGGTACTACTCTTGCATATTCGAAGAATGTCGAAGTATAACCACGACAATCCACATTAACCATCCGATGGTTTAGGAACTTATTTGCCATTTGATCTTTTTCATACTCGGGACAGAATTTTCTTTCTACAAGACTCTTAAATTCTTCCCATTTCATGGCATATGCCTCAATCCTTCTTTTAGCTTGTAACACAGTGTTCCACCATTCTAACGCCCCTTCTTTAAAAAGATTGGAAGCATACATAACTTGATCTTCCTCAACACATTTACTTATAGCAATTACTGCCTCAGTTTTCTCTAACCAACGTAATACTGCAATAGCCCCTTCGTTACCTGCAAACTCAGTTGGTTTACAGGCAAGGAATTCTTTGTAAGTGCAACCAGGTGTTGCAGCTTTCATTTTCTTGAAAATTGGGGATTGCAGATCATTATTGTTTTTAACATGATTTACGCCTCCGTTTATACTGTTACTAAAATTGTCGCCTTGGGTACGTTTACTAGGAATGATTGATTGAGGTTTAACAGGTTTTTTAACAGCAGCCACAATTGCTGGAATAGCATTGGCTATTCCTTGTGCAACAATATCCTCTATATCTTGTCTATTTAACAATTGTTCTTCCTGAATTTGCTCAGATTGATTTACTTTATTTACTGGTTCATTACCAAGATTTGCCATCTGATAATTAATTTATAGATAAATAATTAGTATAAAAGAAATAATCCAATGTTACAATTAATTGCACATAATCACAAAAACGTATATACAAACAAAATTGTAAACTTTCTAAAATTTCATTTATTTCATAGATTATATCATACTTCTATATACAACCGTTTTATTATTTATTTTTCACATACTGATTTTCATTAAGATTACTATTACACAACCACAGTCTTACTACCCATTTTTCTTTCGTCACTTGTTTTCCTAAAAATGAAGCTCCCTTTCATCATATTTCCTGGCAATTTGTCCTCCTATCTCTCGGATCCTATTCCCAGCATCCATCAGCTATTCACCAAAATGGCGAAGTTCAGCCATATTCTCGTTACTCATCGGTGGATTTGGTAGGGGTTCTGGATCAAATTGTGGAAGAAAGGAATAAGGACTGTTGACAATGTTTTGGAATTGCCAGTCATTTGTCCACCATTCGTCCATTCCCAGAGGTTGGGTATGGATTATTGGTTCTGAAATTGCTGGTTCAAGATTTATAGGGATTTGGGCTTCAATAGGACGAGTAAAAACATTTGTATTGACAGGCTGAATAGTATCACAGCTTGCCAATATAAAATCTATTTCCTCCTGAAATGTCATTTTCTGGTTTCGTTTAGAACTTTCTCCAATTTCCATCTGAGTTTGTCTAGTACCTTTTCCAACCTCTGTTTCTATTTCCTTAGAGTATTCCTCAAATTGTATTCCCATTTGCCTAGATTCTGCCCTGACTTCAATCTCCAATTCCTTCTGTTTAGAACTTTCCCTGGTTTCAATTTCTTTTCCTTTTTCTAAGGGATTATTTATTTTAGGAAGTCTCTTAGCTGAATTTTTCTTACGTAGACGACTCCCCCACACGTATCTCCTTCTTTTCTTTGGTTTTGACTTTTCCAAAGGTGGAGCATTGAATTCTATTGGTTGTTCCACATCAGGAAAATACCCAGTAAATTCTTTAGAAACTTCTATGTTTACGGGGTAAAGGTTGAGATTCTCTAGGGCTCCAGATAACTCATTCATGCTGTATAAAATAAATTAAAAATTTTATAACAACTTTCAAAATAACCTTAACATATTATTGCATACCATATTATTACAAAACAACTGAAATTTAAAACATACTTAAGTTTTATTGTAAATTTATTTATTTACTGGATGGATTTTCTAGCTTGTCGGTGATATGATTTGCTAATCAATTTATTTAGAGATCTTCATTTACTGCTACTGTAGCTAACATATAAAGATCTGCCCATTTTCCATCTAACTTGTCTTCCCAAGGTGATTTACTGATTAATTCCTGGGTTTCCTTTTTAACTTTCTTTTCTCGGGAATTCCTTAATTTCTCCTAACTTTTTCTAATAATTAAACTTCTTTTATCAGGAGAAAGTGGTTCCTCCTATTGGGCTTTTTGAATGAATATTCCTTCTTCAGGAGTTTGGGATGAACTTCCTTTTTCATTTGATGACCTATCTAATTTAAGATAGATGTTTGAAAGCTTTTGCTTACCCATACTGTAACTAACAAATAGTCAGTTAATAAAACACATAATCACATAATAGTAATCAGTAAAAAATTAAGTATTTTTAAATACTTAATTACCTTAACTCAGTGGCTCTGCTACCACCTTTTTCTGTCACGGCCCCCGACCCGGTTTAACCCGTTTCAGGAGCCGCGGAACAGAAATCCCGTGGTATTTATTTAATTGAGTTTAACAGCGGAAGTTAATCATCAGGATTTTTTTAAAGCTAAAATTTTTCCGATTATTTTATTTCACATCTCGGGATAAAACCCCGGTAATTTAAAATACTATGATTTCACGGAGAAATCTTTATTTTACAAAACATATTTCTTTATTTTATAATGAGCCACTTTCTTAAGCTTGTAGTGCTCCACAGCACCTTTCCTGAATCACAACAGATCACCTGAAACATGTTTGAAAAAGGTTTTGTCAGCGGGAAATACTGAGTGAAGCATTCTATTTAATAAAACAACCTGTTTGTTATAATTTACAGTATTAAGGAAGATTACAATGTTTCTGATATCAACCAACTACCCACATTACTTTGTCACTCGACCCATTGGCCCATTCGTCTAATGGTATCTGTGATTATGGTCATATCACCCCTTGGCTGCCCCAATGGTGAAGATTATCAAGTAATGTATACAAAACCCCACATACCGGCTGTAACTTGGTGATTACATAAACTTAATCACTGTAATTATAACTTTGAAAATAAACATGCTTTTGTAAACAAATTTGATAAAAAGAGAATTACTCACATTGCAGATTTAACACGGATAGAGTCTAGTCTATGGATTAGCCTTGTTAACCTAATTTAAATAACAATGCACACAAAACTGGGTTAGTAATCAATACAGCATTTACGAGAACTCACGAGATCAAACCCTCACAACGAATGACTAAGTGCGATACTTAAACATCCATCGAATTAACGACGAATGACAAAGTATAACCCTAATGTGGGCAGCACTTAAACATCCATTGGATATATTGATCGATCGGAAAATGAATCGTAATAGCGATCGAATTATTACCCTGTTTTGCAGCAGCACTTCGTGAATTGTGTGTGTTTTGTAGTGATTAAGCAATATCTCAACGTACGTATGGAATTTTTACGTCGAACTGACACTCAATTGCATGAAACAGACTGTTCTATTTATACTTGAAAATTGTTTCCCCCGCGTGTCGCGAAGGATGACCCTGTTTCTGTCGCGTGTCGCGGGAGGTAACAATCTACCCTCGGGTAGCCTTGTGTCCCAGTAGGCTTGCTGAGTTGGTTTCGCGTTATTTCGAATTTTTGACAACAAACTGTGTTGATAATACTAATTAGGGTTTACCCCCCTGAGTTTTAGGGGCCCTGATCCTGATTCCGATCGTTCTGAAAATTTTAGGGTTTACGCAGAATCATTTAGGTGTCTCATTTAGGGATTCCTATGGGGCAAATTAATTAAACAAATATGACTTTTGATGAGAGTTGTTACATTCTCCCCACCTTAATAAAAATCTCGTCCTCGAGATTTATTGAAATAAGTGAGGATACTTTCGCTTCATTTCTGATTCTAGCTCCCAAGTGTATTCAGCTCCTCTCTTTGAATCCCACTTGACTTTAACCAGAACTAGTCGCTTGTGCTTGAGAAATTTCACCTTTCTATCTTCTATCTGAAGAGGTTTCTCAACAAATTTTAACTTTTCGTTTACCTCTATATCTTTAAGAGGTACTACTAGTGATTCGTCTGATAGACATTTCTTGAGATTGGATACATGAAATACATCATGAACTCCAGCTAGTTCTTCGGGTAGTTGTAAACGATAAGCAACTGGTCCTATACGTTGGATCACTGGAAATGGTCCTACATATCTTGGACTTAGCTTTCCTTTCTTACCGAATCTAACAACTCCTTTCCAAGGAGAAACTTTCAACAATACTCTGTCTCCAACTTGAAATTCTAACGGCTTGCATCTATTGTCTGCGTAACTCTTTTGGCGATCTCGAGCCGTCTTCAGCCTTTCCTTTATTTGAGTAATCTTGTCAATCGTTTCTTGCACTATTTCAGGACCTGACAATTGACTTTCTCCTATTTCTGCCCAACAAACTGGAGTTCTGCATTTTCTTCCATACAATGCTTCAAATGGGGCAGTTTCAATACTTGAATGATAACTATTGTTATAGGAGAATTCAATTAAAGGTAAGTGATCGTCCCAATTTCCACCAAAATCTATTACACATGCTCGGAGCATGTCTTCTAGAGTTTGGATTGTCCTTTCACTTTGTTCGTCTGTTTGAGGATGATATGCAGTACTCAGGTTTAGTCGAGTTCCCATTGCTTCTTGGAAACTTTTCCAGAAATGAGAAGTGAAACGACTATCCCTATCTGATACAATGGAGAGTGAAACTCCATGTAGAGATACGACTTTATCTACATACAACTTTGCCATTCTCTCCATGCTAAAGGTTTCTTTCATAGGTAGAAAGTGAGCAGATTTGGTTAATCGATCCACAATTACCCAAATTGCATCATTACCTTTTCTGGTTTTTGGTAACTTAGTAACAAAATCCATTGTTATGAGTTCCCATTTCCATACTGGCATTTCTAATTGTTGTAATAGACCTGATGGTTTCTGATGTTCTGCCTTAACTTGTGAACAAGTAAGACACTTAGAAACATATCTAGCTATATCCTTCTTCATGCCTATCCACCAGAAATTCTTTCTTAAATCTTGGTACATCTTATTGTTTCTAGGGTGTATGGTATACCTAGATTTATGAGCTTCTTCTAAAATTTTATTTCTGAATTCTCCCTGCTTAGGTACCCAAATTCTGCTTTTGTGGAATCTCCAAATTCCATTAACTCCTTGCTCTAATTCTTTTATTCTTCCTTTCATTCCTTCAGCATCTTCCTTGATTGCTGTTTCCTGAACATTCTTTATTTGTTCCATTAAATCTAATTGTAGATTTACCCTGAGAGCACGAACTCATCGTTGTTTTTCATGATACTTACGACTTAAGGCATCTGCAACTACATTTGCCTTTCCCTCGTGATATTGAATATCACAGTCGTAGTCACTTAGGATTTCCATCCATCTTCTTTGCCTCATATTTAACTCTTTTTGCCCGAATATATATCTTAAACTTTTATGATCTGTATAGACAGTAAATTTACTTCCGTACAGATAATGCCTCCAAATCTTAAGGGCAAAAATTACAGCTCCTAATTCTAAGTCATGAGTTGTATAATTTTCTTCGTGCCTTTTCAATTGCCTTGAAGCATACGCAATTACTTTCTTGCGTTGCATTAGCACACATCCTAATCCTAGTTTTGAAGCATCACAGTAAACTTCAAAATCTTCAGTCCCTACCGGTAAAGCTAGGATTGGAGCATTGGTTAATTTCTGCTTCAATATTCTAAAGGCTTCTTTTTGTTTAGGTCCCCATTCAAACTTAATGGCTTTACAGGTTAGCTTAGTTAATGGTACAGCTATCTTGGAAAAATCCTTAATAAACCGTCTATAATATCCAGCTAAACCTATAAAACTTCTAATTTCCATTGCAGTTTCCGGAACCTTCCAATTGGTAATTGCCTCTATTTTAGCAGGATCTACATGAATACCTTCATGATTCACCATGTGTCCTAAGAATTGCACTTCTTGTAGCCAAAATTCACACTTCGAGAATTTGGCGTACAGCTTTTCTTTTCTTAACAAAGTTAAGAGTATATGCAAGTGCTGATAATGTTCGTCCTGACTTTTGGAATAAATAAGTATATCGTCTATGAAGACAATTACAAATTTATCCAAGTACGGTTTACAGATTCTATTCATCATGTCCATGAATGCTGCAGGTGCATTCGTTAATCCGAAGGGCATAACTGTAAACTCGTAATGACCATACCTAGTTCTAAAAGCAGTCTTAGGTATGTCTTCTTCTTGTACCTTTAATTGATGATATCCGGAGCGTAAATCTATTTTAGAAAAATATCTAGCTCCTTGAAGTTGATCTAAAAGATCATCAATCCTAGGTAATGGGTATCGATTCTTAATTGTAACCTTATTCAATTCTCTATAATCAATACACATTCTCATCGAACCATCCTTTTTCTTTACAAACAACACTGGAGCTCCCCAAGGGGATGAGCTAGGTTGTATGAATCCTTTACTTAGTAATTCATCTAATTGTGTTTTCAGTTCTAACATTTCGGTAGGAGCTAACCGATAAGGTGCCTTAGCTATCGGTGTAGTTCCAGGAATTAGATGAATTCTAAATTCTACTTCCCTATCTGGTGGTAATCCTGGTAACTCCTCTGGGAATACATCCGGGTATTCTGAGACTACAGGGATCTCCTTAAGTTCTTTGTTCTTAGTATTAATGATTACTGAAATCATATATACTATTCCTTGTTTTCGTTCATAACTAGCAACTTTCATTACTGATATGAACTTCATGGGTTTACGTGGTTTATTTCCTGTAATCATGATTACTTCTCCAGTAGGTGCCTGAATTTCAATAGAATTCTTATCACAAAGGATTCGAGCATGGTTGGCTATTAACCAATCCATTCCTAACACAACATCAAATTCAGCTAATTTCATAGGTAACAGATTTGCAGTAAACTTATGACCTGAAAGTTCTATTTCTACTTTTTGCAAAACCTGATCTATTTTAACTGAATTCCCATCTGCGGTTTCGACTGTAAAAATCTGCCTAATGTTGGTTAAAGGTAACTTAAGAGCTTGACAGAATAAAGTATTTATAAAACTTTGGTTTGCACCAGAGTCAAATAATACTTTTGCGTATACGTTGTGAACTAAGAACGTACCAGCTATCACATCTGGAATGAGTTCTGCTTCTTGAGTGGTTAGCTGGTATGCTCTGACATTCTTCTTAGTAGCTCCGTCGGTCGCCTTGGTTTTGTTGTCTGCAGGTTTGACCAATTTAGGACATTCTGTTTTAAAATGCCCCGCTTCCCCACAGTTAAAGCAGATTATGGTTTTCTTTCTGCAGTTCTCTTCACTATGTCCTACAGCTTTGCAAAGGTTGCAGGTTACATTACATCTTCCATAATGTTTTCTTTTGCAATTTCTGCAGAAAGGTGGATTTGAAGATTGCCCCGTTCCTCTTCTCTTGAAGTTGCTATTATTACCCACCCGAAATCCTTGGGTAATTTTCTGAGCCAGTTCCTTTTTCCTGTTTTCATCTCTTGTACGTACTAGTTCATCAGTTAGGGTGTTGGCTAATTCCACTGCATCGTCAATAGTGCGAGGTCTCGCAGCCTTGACAATGTTGCGGATTTCGCTAATTAATCCCCAAATGTAGCGAGAAATAAGTACCGGTTCTGGCGAAGCCAGCGTTGGTACTACTCTTGCATATTCGAAGAATGTCGAAGTATAACCACGACAATCCACATTAACCATCCGATGGTTTAGGAACTTATTTGCCATTTGATCTTTTTCATACTCGGGACAGAATTTTCTTTCTACAAGACTCTTAAATTCTTCCCATTTCATGGCATATGCCTCAATCCTTCTTTTAGCTTGTAACACAGTGTTCCACCATTCTAACGCCCCTTCTTTAAAAAGATTGGAAGCATACATAACTTGATCTTCCTCAACACATTTACTTATAGCAATTACTGCCTCAGTTTTCTCTAACCAACGTAATACTGCAATAGCCCCTTCGTTACCTGCAAACTCAGTTGGTTTACAGGCAAGGAATTCTTTGTAAGTGCAACCAGGTGTTGCAGCTTTCATTTTCTTGAAAATTGGGGATTGCAGATCATTATTGTTTTTAACATGATTTACGCCTCCGTTTATACTGTTACTAAAATTGTCGCCTTGGGTACGTTTACTAGGAATGATTGATTGAGGTTTAACAGGTTTTTTAACAGCAGCCACAATTGCTGGAATAGCATTGGCTATTCCTTGTGCAACAATATCCTCTATATCTTGTCTATTTAACAATTGTTCTTCCTGAATTTGCTCAGATTGATTTACTTTATTTACTGGTTCATTACCAAGATTTGCCATCTGATAATTAATTTATAGATAAATAATTAGTATAAAAGAAATAATCCAATGTTACAATTAATTGCACATAATCACAAAAACGTATATACAAACAAAATTGTAAACTTTCTAAAATTTCATTTATTTCATAGATTATATCATACTTCTATATACAACCGTTTTATTATTTATTTTTCACATACTGATTTTCATTAAGATTACTATTACACAACCACAGTCTTACTACCCATTTTTCTTTCGTCACTTGTTTTCCTAAAAATGAAGCTCCCTTTCATCATATTTCCTGGCAATTTGTCCTCCTATCTCTCGGATCCTATTCCCAGCATCCATCAGCTATTCACCAAAATGGCGAAGTTCAGCCATATTCTCGTTACTCATCGGTGGATTTGGTAGGGGTTCTGGATCAAATTGTGGAAGAAAGGAATAAGGACTGTTGACAATGTTTTGGAATTGCCAGTCATTTGTCCACCATTCGTCCATTCCCAGAGGTTGGGTATGGATTATTGGTTCTGAAATTGCTGGTTCAAGATTTATAGGGATTTGGGCTTCAATAGGACGAGTAAAAACATTTGTATTGACAGGCTGAATAGTATCACAGCTTGCCAATATAAAATCTATTTCCTCCTGAAATGTCATTTTCTGGTTTCGTTTAGAACTTTCTCCAATTTCCATCTGAGTTTGTCTAGTACCTTTTCCAACCTCTGTTTCTATTTCCTTAGAGTATTCCTCAAATTGTATTCCCATTTGCCTAGATTCTGCCCTGACTTCAGTCTCCAATTCCTTCTGTTTAGAACTTTCCCTGGTTTCAATTTCTTTTCCTTTTTCTAAGGGATTATTTATTTTAGGAAGTCTCTTAGCTGAATTTTTCTTACGTAGACGACTCCCCCACACGTATCTCCTTCTTTTCTTTGGTTTTGACTTTTCCAAAGGTGGAGCATTGAATTCTATTGGTTGTTCCACATCAGGAAAATACCCAGTAAATTCTTTAGAAACTTCTATGTTTACGGGGTAAAGGTTGAGATTCTCTAGGGCTCCAGATAACTCATTCATGCTGTATAAAATAAATTAAAAATTTTATAACAACTTTCAAAATAACCTTAACATATTATTGCATACCATATTATTACAAAACAACTGAAATTTAAAACATACTTAAGTTTTATTGTAAATTTATTTATTTACTGGATGGATTTTCTAGCTTGTCGGTGATATGATTTGCTAATCAATTTATTTAGAGATCTTCATTTACTGCTACTGTAGCTAACATATAAAGATCTGCCCATTTTCCATCTAACTTGTCTTCCCAAGGTGATTTACTGATTAATTCCTGGGTTTCCTTTTTAACTTTCTTTTCTCGGGAATTCCTTAATTTCTCCTAACTTTTTCTAATAATTAAACTTCTTTTATCAGGAGAAAGTGGTTCCTCCTATTGGGCTTTTTGAATGAATATTCCTTCTTCAGGAGTTTGGGATGAACTTCCTTTTTCATTTGATGACCTATCTAATTTAAGATAGATGTTTGAAAGCTTTTGCTTACCCATACTGTAACTAACAAATAGTCAGTTAATAAAACACATAATCACATAATAGTAATCAGTAAAAAATTAAGTATTTTTAAATACTTAATTACCTTAACTCAGTGGCTCTGCTACCACCTTTTTCTGTCACGGCCCCCGACCCGGTTTAACCCGTTTCAGGAGCCGCGGAACAGAAATCCCGTGGTATTTATTTAATTGAGTTTAACAGCGGAAGTTAATCATCAGGATTTTTTTAAAGCTAAAATTTTTCCGATTATTTTATTTCACATCTCGGGATAAAACCCCGGTAATTTAAAATACTATGATTTCACGGAGAAATCTTTATTTTACAAAACATATTTCTTTATTTTATAATGAGCCACTTTCTTAAGCTTGTAGTGCTCCACAGCACCTTTCCTGAATCACAACAGATCACCTGAAACATGTTTGAAAAAGGTTTTGTCAGCGGGAAATACTGAGTGAAGCATTCTATTTAATAAAACAACCTGTTTGTTATAATTTACAGTATTAAGGAAGATTACAATGTTTCTGATATCAACCAACTACCCACATTACTTTGTCACTCGACCCATTGGCCCATTCGTCTAATGGTATCTGTGATTATGGTCATATCACCCCTTGGCTGCCCCAATGGTGAAGATTATCAAGTAATGTATACAAAACCCCACATACCGGCTGTAACTTGGTGATTACATAAACTTAATCACTGTAATTATAACTTTGAAAATAAACATGCTTTTGTAAACAAATTTGATAAAAAGAGAATTACTCACATTGCAGATTTAACACGGATAGAGTCTAGTCTATGGATTAGCCTTGTTAACCTAATTTAAATAACAATGCACACAAAACTGGGTTAGTAATCAATACAGCATTTACGAGAACTCACGAGATCAAACCCTCACAACGAATGACTAAGTGCGATACTTAAACATCCATCGAATTAACGACGAATGACAAAGTATAACCCTAATGTGGGCAGCACTTAAACATCCATTGGATATATTGATCGATCGGAAAATGAATCGTAATAGCGATCGAATTATTACCCTGTTTTGCAGCAGCACTTCGTGAATTGTGTGTGTTTTGTAGTGATTAAGCAATATCTCAACGTACGTATGGAATTTTTACGTCGAACTGACACTCAATTGCATGAAACAGACTGTTCTATTTATACTTGAAAATTGTTTCCCCCGCGTGTCGCGAAGGATGACCCTGTTTCTGTCGCGTGTCGTGGGAGGTAACAATCTACCCTCGGGTAGCCTTGTGTCCCAGTAGGCTTGCTGAGTTGGTTTCGCGTTATTTCGAATTTTTGACAACAAACTGTGTTGATAATACTAATTAGGGTTTACCCCCCTGAGTTTTAGGGGCCCTGATCCTGATTCCGATCGTTCTGAAAATTTTAGGGTTTACGCAGAATCATTTAGGTGTCTCATTTAGGGATTCCTATGGGGCAAATTAATTAAACAAATATGACTTTTGATGAGAGTTGTTACATTCTCCCCACCTTAATAAAAATCTCGTCCTCGAGATTTATTGAAATAAGTGAGGATACTTTCGCTTCATTTCTGATTCTAGCTCCCAAGTGTATTCAGCTCCTCTCTTTGAATCCCACTTGACTTTAACCAGAACTAGTCGCTTGTGCTTGAGAAATTTCACCTTTCTATCTTCTATCTGAAGAGGTTTCTCAACAAATTTTAACTTTTCGTTTACCTCTATATCTTTAAGAGGTACTACTAGTGATTCGTCTGATAGACATTTCTTGAGATTGGATACATGAAATACATCATGAACTCCAGCTAGTTCTTCGGGTAGTTGTAAACGATAAGCAACTGGTCCTATACGTTGGATCACTGGAAATGGTCCTACATATCTTGGACTTAGCTTTCCTTTCTTACCGAATCTAACAACTCCTTTCCAAGGAGAAACTTTCAACAATACTCTGTCTCCAACTTGAAATTCTAACGGCTTGCATCTATTGTCTGCGTAACTCTTTTGGCGATCTCGAGCCGTCTTCAGCCTTTCCTTTATTTGAGTAATCTTGTCAATCGTTTCTTGCACTATTTCAGGACCTGACAATTGACTTTCTCCTATTTCTGCCCAACAAACTGGAGTTCTGCATTTTCTTCCATACAATGCTTCAAATGGGGCAGTTTCAATACTTGAATGATAACTATTGTTATAGGAGAATTCAATTAAAGGTAAGTGATCGTCCCAATTTCCACCAAAATCTATTACACATGCTCGGAGCATGTCTTCTAGAGTTTGGATTGTCCTTTCACTTTGTTCGTCTGTTTGAGGATGATATGCAGTACTCAGGTTTAGTCGAGTTCCCATTGCTTCTTGGAAACTTTTCCAGAAATGAGAAGTGAAACGACTATCCCTATCTGATACAATGGAGAGTGAAACTCCATGTAGAGATACGACTTTATCTACATACAACTTTGCCATTCTCTCCATGCTAAAGGTTTCTTTCATAGGTAGAAAGTGAGCAGATTTGGTTAATCGATCCACAATTACCCAAATTGCATCATTACCTTTTCTGGTTTTTGGTAACTTAGTAACAAAATCCATTGTTATGAGTTCCCATTTCCATACTGGCATTTCTAATTGTTGTAATAGACCTGATGGTTTCTGATGTTCTGCCTTAACTTGTGAACAAGTAAGACACTTAGAAACATATCTAGCTATATCCTTCTTCATGCCTATCCACCAGAAATTCTTTCTTAAATCTTGGTACATCTTATTGTTTCTAGGGTGTATGGTATACCTAGATTTATGAGCTTCTTCTAAAATTTTATTTCTGAATTCTCCCTGCTTAGGTACCCAAATTCTGCTTTTGTGGAATCTCCAAATTCCATTAACTCCTTGCTCTAATTCTTTTATTCTTCCTTTCATTCCTTCAGCATCTTCCTTGATTGCTGTTTCCTGAACATTCTTTATTTGTTCCATTAAATCTAATTGTAGATTTACCCTGAGAGCACGAACTCATCGTTGTTTTTCATGATACTTACGACTTAAGGCATCTGCAACTACATTTGCCTTTCCCTCGTGATATTGAATATCACAGTCGTAGTCACTTAGGATTTCCATCCATCTTCTTTGCCTCATATTTAACTCTTTTTGCCCGAATATATATCTTAAACTTTTATGATCTGTATAGACAGTAAATTTACTTCCGTACAGATAATGCCTCCAAATCTTAAGGGCAAAAATTACAGCTCCTAATTCTAAGTCATGAGTTGTATAATTTTCTTCGTGCCTTTTCAATTGCCTTGAAGCATACGCAATTACTTTCTTGCGTTGCATTAGCACACATCCTAATCCTAGTTTTGAAGCATCACAGTAAACTTCAAAATCTTCAGTCCCTACCGGTAAAGCTAGGATTGGAGCATTGGTTAATTTCTGCTTCAATATTCTAAAGGCTTCTTTTTGTTTAGGTCCCCATTCAAACTTAATGGCTTTACAGGTTAGCTTAGTTAATGGTACAGCTATCTTGGAAAAATCCTTAATAAACCGTCTATAATATCCAACTAAACCTATAAAACTTCTAATTTCCATTGCAGTTTCCGGAACCTTCCAATTGGTAATTGCCTCTATTTTAGCAGGATCTACATGAATACCTTCATGATTCACCATGTGTCCTAAGAATTGCACTTCTTGTAGCCAAAATTCACACTTCGAGAATTTGGCGTACAGCTTTTCTTTTCTTAACAAAGTTAAGAGTATATGCAAGTGCTGATAATGTTCGTCCTGACTTTTGGAATAAATAAGTATATCGTCTATGAAGACAATTACAAATTTATCCAAGTACGGTTTACAGATTCTATTCATCATGTCCATGAATGCTGCAGGTGCATTCGTTAATCCGAAGGGCATAACTGTAAACTCGTAATGACCATACCTAGTTCTAAAAGCAGTCTTAGGTATGTCTTCTTCTTGTACCTTTAATTGATGATATCCGGAGCGTAAATCTATTTTAGAAAAATATCTAGCTCCTTGAAGTTGATCTAAAAGATCATCAATCCTAGGTAATGGGTATCGATTCTTAATTGTAACCTTATTCAATTCTCTATAATCAATACACATTCTCATCGAACCATCCTTTTTCTTTACAAACAACACTGGAGCTCCCCAAGGGGATGAGCTAGGTTGTATGAATCCTTTACTTAGTAATTCATCTAATTGTGTTTTCAGTTCTAACATTTCGGTAGGAGCTAACCGATAAGGTGCCTTAGCTATCGGTGTAGTTCCAGGAATTAGATGAATTCTAAATTCTACTTCCCTATCTGGTGGTAATCCTGGTAACTCCTCTGGGAATACATCCGGGTATTCTGAGACTACAGGGATCTCCTTAAGTTCTTTGTTCTTAGTATTAATGATTACTGAAATCATATATACTATTCCTTGTTTTCGTTCATAACTAGCAACTTTCATTACTGATATGAACTTCATGGGTTTACGTGGTTTATTTCCTGTAATCATGATTACTTCTCCAGTAGGTGCCTGAATTTCAATAGAATTCTTATCACAAAGGATTCGAGCATGGTTGGCTATTAACCAATCCATTCCTAACACAACATCAAATTCAGCTAATTTCATAGGTAACAGATTTGCAGTAAACTTATGACCTGAAAGTTCTATTTCTACTTTTTGCAAAACCTGATCTATTTTAACTGAATTCCCATCTGCGGTTTCGACTGTAAAAATCTGCCTAATGTTGGTTAAAGGTAACTTAAGAGCTTGACAGAATAAAGTATTTATAAAACTTTGGTTTGCACCAGAGTCAAATAATACTTTTGCGTATACGTTGTGAACTAAGAACGTACCAGCTATCACATCTGGAATGAGTTCTGCTTCTTGAGTGGTTAGCTGGTATGCTCTGACATTCTTCTTAGTAGCTCCGTCGGTCGCCTTGGTTTTGTTGTCTGCAGGTTTGACCAATTTAGGACATTCTGTTTTAAAATGCCCCGCTTCCCCACAGTTAAAGCAGATTATGGTTTTCTTTCTGCAGTTCTCTTCACTATGTCCTACAGCTTTGCAAAGGTTGCAGGTTACATTACATCTTCCATAATGTTTTCTTTTGCAATTTCTGCAGAAAGGTGGATTTGAAGATTGCCCCGTTCCTCTTCTCTTGAAGTTGCTATTATTACCCACCCGAAATCCTTGGGTAATTTTCTGAGCCAGTTCCTTTTTCCTGTTTTCATCTCTTGTACGTACTAGTTCATCAGTTAGGGTGTTGGCTAATTCCACTGCATCGTCAATAGTGCGAGGTCTCGCAGCCTTGACAATGTTGCGGATTTCGCTAATTAATCCCCAAATGTAGCGAGAAATAAGTACCGGTTCTGGCGAAGCCAGCGTTGGTACTACTCTTGCATATTCGAAGAATGTCGAAGTATAACCACGACAATCCACATTAACCATCCGATGGTTTAGGAACTTATTTGCCATTTGATCTTTTTCATACTCGGGACAGAATTTTCTTTCTACAAGACTCTTAAATTCTTCCCATTTCATGGCATATGCCTCAATCCTTCTTTTAGCTTGTAACACAGTGTTCCACCATTCTAACGCCCCTTCTTTAAAAAGATTGGAAGCATACATAACTTGATCTTCCTCAACACATTTACTTATAGCAATTACTGCCTCAGTTTTCTCTAACCAACGTAATACTGCAATAGCCCCTTCGTTACCTGCAAACTCAGTTGGTTTACAGGCAAGGAATTCTTTGTAAGTGCAACCAGGTGTTGCAGCTTTCATTTTCTTGAAAATTGGGGATTGCAGATCATTATTGTTTTTAACATGATTTACGCCTCCGTTTATACTGTTACTAAAATTGTCGCCTTGTGTACGTTTACTAGGAATGATTGATTGAGGTTTAACAGGTTTTTTAACAGCAGCCACAATTGCTGGAATAGCATTGGCTATTCCTTGTGCAACAATATCCTCTATATCTTGTCTATTTAACAATTGTTCTTCCTGAATTTGCTCAGATTGATTTACTTTATTTACTGGTTCATTACCAAGATTTGCCATCTGATAATTAATTTATAGATAAATAATTAGTATAAAAGAAATAATCCAATGTTACAATTAATTGCACATAATCACAAAAACGTATATACAAACAAAATTGTAAACTTTCTAAAATTTCATTTATTTCATAGATTATATCATACTTCTATATACAACCGTTTTATTATTTATTTTTCACATACTGATTTTCATTAAGATTACTATTACACAACCACAGTCTTACTACCCATTTTTCTTTCGTCACTTGTTTTCCTAAAAATGAAGCTCCCTTTCATCATATTTCCTGGCAATTTGTCCTCCTATCTCTCGGATCCTATTCCCAGCATCCATCAGCTATTCACCAAAATGGCGAAGTTCAGCCATATTCTCGTTACTCATCGGTGGATTTGGTAGGGGTTCTGGATCAAATTGTGGAAGAAAGGAATAAGGACTGTTGACAATGTTTTGGAATTGCCAGTCATTTGTCCACCATTCGTCCATTCCCAGAGGTTGGGTATGGATTATTGGTTCTGAAATTGCTAGTTCAAGATTTATAGGGATTTGGGCTTCAATAGGACGAGTAAAAACATTTGTATTGACAGGCTGAATAGTATCACAGCTTGCCAATATAAAATCTATTTCCTCCTGAAATGTCATTTTCTGGTTTCGTTTAGAACTTTCTCCAATTTCCATCTGAGTTTGTCTAGTACCTTTTCCAACCTCCGTTTCTATTTCCTTAGAGTATTCCTCAAATTGTATTCCCATTTGCCTAGATTCTTCCCTGACTTCAGTCTCCAATTCCTTCTGTTTAGAACTTTCCCTGGTTTCAATTTCTTTTCCTTTTTTCTAAGGGATTATTTATTTTAGGAAGTCTCTTAGCTGGCTTTTTCTTACGTAGACGACTCCCCCACACGTATCTCCTTCTTTTCTTTGGTTTTGGCTTTTCCAAAGGTGGAGCATTAAATTCTATTGGTTGTTCCACATCAGGAAAATACCCAGTAAATTCTTTAGAAACTTCTATGTTTACGGGGTAAAGGTTGAGATTCTCTAGGGCTCCAGATAATTCTTTAGCTGGCTTTTTCTTACGTAGACGACTCCCCCACACGTATCTCCTTCACATATTATTGCATACCATATTATTACAAAACAACTGAAATTTAAAACATACTTATGTTTTATTGTAAATTTATTTATTTACTGGATGGATTTTCTAGATTGTCGGTGATATGATTTGCTAATCAATTTATTTAGAGATCTGCATTTACTGCTACTGTAGCTAACATATAAAGATCTGCCCATTTTCCGTCTAACTTGTCTTCCCAATGTGATTTACTGATTAATTCCTGGGTTTCCTTTTTAACTTTCTTTTCTCGGGAATTCCTTAATTTCTCCTAACTTTTTCTAATAATTAAACTTCTTTTATCAGGAGAAAGTGGTTCCTCGTATTGGGCTTTTTGAATGAATATTCCTTCTTCAGGAGTTTGGGATGAACTTCCTTTTTCATTTGATGACCTATCTAATTTAAGATAGATGTTTGAAAGCTTTTGCTTACCCATACTGTAACTAACAAATAGTCAGTTAATAAAACACATAATCACATAATAGTAATCAGTAAAAAATTAAGTATTTTTAAATACTTAATTACCTTAACTCAGTGGCTCTGCTACCACCTTTTTCTGTCACGGCCCCCGACCCGGTTTAACCCGTTTCAGGAGCCGCGGAACAGAAATCCCATGGTATTTATTTAATTGAGTTTAACAGCGGAAGTTAATCATCAGGATCTTTTTAAAGCTAAAATTTTTCCGATTATTTTATTTCACATCTCGGGATAAATCCCCGGTAATTTACAATACTATGATTTCACGGAGAAATCTTTATTTTACAAAACATATTTCTTTATTTTATAATGAGCCACTTTCTTAAGCTTGTAGTGCTCCACAGCACCTTTCCTGAATCACAACAGATCACCTGAAACATGTTTGAAAAAGGTTTTGTCAGCGGGAAATACTGAGTGAAGCATTCTATTTAATAAAACAACCTGTTTGTTATGATTTACAGTATTAAGGAAGATTACAATGTTTCTGATATCAACCAACTACCCATAGTACTTTGTCACTCGACCCATTGGCCCATTCGTCCAATGGTGTCTGTGATTATGGTCATATCACCCCTTGGCTGCCCCAATGGTGAAGATTATCAAGTAATGTATACAAAACCCCACATACCGGCTGTAACTTGGTGATTACATAAACTTAATCACTGTAATTATAACTTTGAAAATAAACATGCTTTTGTAAACAAATTTGATAAAAAGAGAATTACTCACATTGCAGATTTAACACGGATAGAGTCTAGTCTATGGATTAGCCTTGTTAACCTAATTTAAATAACAATGCACACAAAACTGGGTTAGTTATCAATACAGCATTTACGATAACTCACGAGATCAAACCCTCACAACGAATGACAAAGTGCGATACTTAAACATCCATCGAATTAACGATGAATGACAAAGTATAACCCTAATGTGGGCAGCACTTAAACATCCATTGGATATATTGATCGATCGGAAAATGAATCGTAATAACGATCGAATTATTACCCTGTTTTGCAGCAGCACTTCGTGAATTGTGTGTGTTTTGTAGTGATTAAGCAATATCTCAACGTACGTATGGAATTTTTACGTCAAACTGACACTCAATTGCATGAAACAGACTGTTCTATTTATACTTGAAAATTGTTTCCCCCGCATGTCGCGAAGGATGACCCTGTTTCTGTCGCGTATCGCGGGAGGTAACAATCTACCCTAGGGTAGCCTTGTGTCCCAGTAGGCTTGCTGAGTTGGTTTCGCGTTATTTCGAATTTTTGACAACAAACTGTGTTGATAATACTAATTAGGGTTTACCCCCCCTGAGTTTTAGGGGACCTGATCCTGATTCCGATCGTTCTGAAAATTTTAGGGTTTACGCAGAATTATTTGGGTGTCTCAATTAGGGTTTCCTATGGGGAAAATTAATTAAATAAATATGACTTTTGATGAGAGTTGTTACAAGATGACAATGGAGATTTGAGGGTGGTGATGGGGGTGGCGGTTATGGAGCCGAGAAAGAGAGAGAGAGAAGTGAGGTGAGAGAGTGAAGGGTCTTGATTGGGTTAAGTTGAGGGCTTGGGGGCTAGGTGTCATGAGTGCACCATATTTTGTGCAAAGCAACAAGCAACTATCATCTTGGAACAATCACAAATCCTATTGTCATGATTAATATCTTGGGGGGGGGGGGTCCATGAGGGCTGAAAATCGGTTGGGGGGGGGGGGTAAAATGTAAAATTTTGGTAATTAGTGGGTAATTAATTAGAAGGTTAAGGGTATTTTCAAGAATAGTGGGTGTATGCCATGTTTCTATAGTGTGTGGGGATTTTTGTGACCGTAAATAATTAAGAATGATAAAATAATACTTATGACAAAATTATGGTGTCCCGGGTAATGTCCGGTTGTTCGGTTACGTATCGTTCCGTTAAAGCGTTTAATTGTTCCGTAAGGCGTCTTATACATATATTTTTGTAACGAAATTTATTCCTAACACACAGGAAAATATACCGGACTATTTAGTAACTTTTCTGTATACTACTGGTATGCTAACACGCACATGTAAGTATAACACAGTAATTAGAGAGCAGTTAAATGATTCAGCACATTCATCAAGTACTTTTATTATCATTAATTAACTTTATGGTTACATGCAAATTTGAGGGTTGTCACATTCTCCCCTGTTAAGAGAATTTCTTCCCGAAATTTAGTGCGTAGTTACTGAGGAAGCTAGTTAAGTTGCGGTGTTTACTGGTTTTCCTGGGGTGTCACATCACCCCCCCCCCCCCCCGTTGATTTGGAATTTCGTCTCGAAATTTTGCAGTAGCTTCAGCCTCAGTAGTGGTTGCACTGTTTCCGAACAACTGGGGATATCTGAGTTTCATTTGGTCTTCTCGTTCCCAGGTATACTCTGGGCCACGACGAGCATTCCAACGAACTCGGACCAGAGGTATCCTGGTGGGTTGGGAATGGGATTGAATGGCTACTCGAACTATCATTACTATTAAACTACTTTCTACTGTCCTCGGATTGAAGGGCACGTACGTAAAGCCTACGTACACGACCATAAGACCATCACCTCTTTTGAAGGTGACGTTACCCTCACCCCAGTAGTTTGAGTCAGCAAGGATACAATCCGAAAATGGTGAATTATTGGAAGATAATTAATTAAGTTATTAATGCAAATTATGGTAGGCCCCTCTTTTGGAGGTGACGTTACCCTCGACTAAGTAGTTTGAGTCAGCAGGGATACAGTCCTAAATAGCCGGGTTATAGTATTAATAGTAGTTAACTTATGAGGGGATCAAAGAGTTTGGACCCCCGCCATCCAATACCGTTAAGTATTGAAGGAGGTCCTACTAAATTTGACCCAGGTCCATTGCAGGACCTCTAAACGCTGAACAATGGCAAGACCTTTACCAAACCGTTCCCTTAACCCCCGACCAGGTAGCCAACATACCTCCATATAGACCGTGGAGATATGAATGGTGAAAATCTTTTATTTTATATAGACAGTAAAATAATGCCAAGACACCACGGACAAACGATAAGGAAAGATCACCTTCAACATAAGCAACTAGTTATTAAAGTCATTAATACAAAACTAAGTAAAAAGTGCGAAAATATTAGAAATAAAAAGTATTACACTAGACACTTGTCTTCACCAAGTGATGTAAGAGACTTAGGCAAACATGGCCTTGATTGTCAAGAACTCTTACGATCAATCTTGGATCCTGAGAGGACTCACACACACTCTACGATGGACAATGGATGATGGTGGTGGATGATGGTGTTATGGTGGTGGTGGGTGGTGGGTGAAGTGTGAGAGAGGTGGTGTGCCAAGGGATGGTTTGAGCTTGAGCCAAGCACTCCTATTTATAGGCTGAACAGAAGCTCGGGCACGGCCCCGTGTCCAGTGGGCACGGCCCCGTGTCCACATCCTTCTCTTTCTTCATTTAATGCAGCTTTGTCTTATTAGTTGACCACGCCCCCGTGTCTGCTGAGCACGACCCCGTGTGCAGAAGAATCTTTGTACTATGAAGATTTGCCTAGATTGTGCGAATCTTATAGTTGACCACGGCCCCGTGTCCGCTGAGCACGGCCCCGTGGTGGGCAATAGAAGCTTCTACCACTTTGTCTTTTCTGCTGACACTTGGACACACCCCCGTGCTGGCTGAGCACGGGGAGTGTTCAGTCTTCTGTTGTCTTGTTTTGCTTAGGAAGATGCTGTCGTGGGGTCGGGCATGTCACGTCTTGTTCCTTTTCTTGTATTTATGTTAGATTTTGATGTCTTTTTGCTTCTTTTGTTAATTTGAGCTCATTTAATCCTGAAAATACAAAAGGAAGACAAAAGCACACTTTTTCCAACATTAGTACTAAAAAACGGTTAGTTTTATACCTCAATTGATGTAATTTATATGTTGCATTTTGCACACATCAAATACCCCCACACTTGAATCTTTGCTTGTCCTCAAGCAAAACTCTCTAATATGTGGCTATTACACTCCCAAATGGAATGGGTAGAGAAGAAGGTTTTGAGCTTGTCGTAGAGTGTCGAGATTTCCAAGATTCTTTATTTAGTTTTATTTTTATTTATTTACAATCCTATTCGTCATGATTTATTTAAAATTTTTCATAAGATAAATTACTTATTAGGGCATAACATGCCTTTGTAAAATTTTATTTATATACAAGTTCACATACCTCACGGGGATCACTCAACACTCGGCCGAAAATGTATTTTTGTGGATCACTCGAGAGCGGCATGAAACTTACTCCGACCATAGGCTTGCCAAGCAATCAATCATCCTCCTTTTTAACTTATATACCTTTGTAAATATCAAGAGGACTTTGTGTGTGAAGGGTTAGGCTTGGGTTAAAGGTAGGTGGTTGGGTTAGTGGTTAGTAGAAAAAGGGCTAAAAGCGTAACAAGCGTCGGTTTTCGTAAGACTTTCTATTTTTCCATTTTTATTTTTATGAAGCTATTTTTCAAACAAAGTCATTTTTGATAAACTTGTTTGTTTATTTGCTTTTGCTTCATAATCAACATTTTTTTTTTTTGAAAGTCATATGAGAAACCGAGCTAGTTACTAAAACAAAGGGTTAAAAATGAAAAAGGTTTTGGTGGGTAAAAGGGGTGTTTGTTTGGGTTATGAAATGAAAAGGTTTAGGCTCAAAGGGGCTAACTAGGGGGATTTTGGGTAGGTGGTAAAAAAAGAAAAATAATGGTGTAGAAATAAAAAGGGTTAGTCCTAATGCCTCCGTCATTTACTTACTCGGGTTTAAGTTGGTAAGGACCGGGAATGTATCGTCATGGCAAGTTCTAGAGTCGTAAGAACCAAGCGGCTATTCACACAAGAAACGAAAAATGAGCATTTAGTCTAATGATATGTAATTGTATGCTCAATAAAGGCTCAAAACTCACTTTTGTGGGAATGGGTTTTTATGTGATCAAGTATATATATTCAAATTTTAACTAAGCTTGTCATGCCTTTTCATAATTTTCTTATGTTGGTTCTTTTTATCACGACGCTATCGGTTGTAAATTCGTAAAAATATAACCTTTTTGAGAACTTGAATTTCCCGAGTTAAACCTAGACAAGTAAAAAATGAAATTTTTTTAAAAAAATTGGGGTGATTAGCAGTTCCAATAGAGTTTTGTGTAAGGCTTGTATTTTAGGACTTGCAAGATTCAAGGTTTTAGCATCCCCCCCACACTTAAATTACACATTGTCCTCAATGTGTCCCAAAAATAAGTTTTTAGGTTGATTGAATGTGTAAAAAGGTGTAAAAAGCAAAAATTTTGTGTTACTGGGCGCTGAACACGGCCCCGTGTTGTCCTGGCACGGCCCCGTGTTCAAGTGCCGGTAACAAAATTAAATCAAGAGAAATAGAAGCCTGGACATGGGGGCGTGTTGGGTGAACACGGCCCGTGTCCAGTTACCTGAACTGGGTCTTTTTCTGCAGACAGTGCAGCACGGGGCCGTGTTGGGTGGACACGGCCCGTGCCGAGCTTACTGTAAACGAAGAAATTTGTCGGACGGTCCTGTTTTCCTGTATGGGGTGCTGGTTCAAGTTTCCCTTGCATCCTTTGCCATCTCAAGTGCGTTTTATTCCTGAAAATTAAAACTAACTAGAAAACATGAAAATTAATCTAAACTAAACTAAGGATAGTTTCGCGGAATGCCTCCGTGGTGCGCCACGTTTATAAGGGTCCTTGGCTAGACCCAAAGCCTGGTCATATGTTACTCAAGTGGGATGTATTGCATCCCATGTTACACCGTCGGAGAGCGTCATCCAAGCTTGAGTCTATGACCTTCATGTAGTTGACCGGGTCTTCGTCCTCTACTCTTTTTCCACATTCAAACTTCACTTCCTTGTCCCCAAACTTCAATGTTAACGTTCCGTCATTCATATCCACCACCGCTTGGGCGGTAGCTAGAAATGGCCTCCCAAGGATGAGAGGGACATCGGTGTCTTCTTCCATGTCTAGGATGACAAAGTCGGTTGGGAAAACGAAGTTGTCAACTTTTACCAATAGATTTTCAGCGACACCTTGTGGGAATTTGACGGATCTGTCGGCGAGTTGTATGCTCATCTTTGTAGGGCTTGTTGTTCCTAGGCCGAGTCGTTTGAACATCAATGTGGGCATGAGGTTAATGCTAGCCCCAAGATCGGCTAGGGCATTACGAACGGGGGATTCCCCAATCGAGCAAGGAATTGTGAAGCTTCCGGGGTCGATTTTCTTTTGTGGAAGTTTGTTGAGTACTAAAGCGGAGCATTCTTCGCCTAAGTTAACTAATTGCAATGATTCAATTTTCCTTTTGTTAGTGAGGAAATCCCTCGTGAATTTTGCATATTTAGGCATTTGGGTTAGGACCTCAATAAAAGGAATATTAACATGCAATTGTTTTAGTAAATTTTCGAACTTTGCGAATTGCTCATCGGTCTTTTGACGATTTAACCTACCGGGGTACGGAATTAGAGGAGTCTTGGTGGGCTCTTGATTTGGTGGAGAAGCCTTTTCTGGTTGAGTAGTGGGTGAAGTCGTGCTTTGACTGAGTTGACTTCCTTCAACCGGTGGTAGCGGGACATCCTCGGGACCCACGGTTCGGTTTCTTAACGTGATGAGGTGTACTTGCGCCTTTGGGTTGGTTTCGGTATTGCTAGGTAACGCGCCTTGTGGTCTCTCGGAGAAATTTTGAGCTAGTTGATTTAATTGTTTTTCAATGTTTTGAATGCTAGCTTGTTGATTTCTAAAATTCGATTCCAATTGCTGAAATCGATCCGAGTTTTTCTTTTCGGTGTCGGAGATGAGGCGAGATACAGTATCTTCAAGCCTTTCTCTTCCACCTTGTTGTTGAGAGAAATTTTGTGGTTGTTGAAAGTTAGTTCGTTGGTTTTGTTGGTTACTACTATTGCCGGGATCTCTCCAACCAAGATTAGGGTGGTTACGCCATACTTGGTTGTAGGTACCCGTTGGTGGACCCGACGGCCTAGGTCTATTATCAATGTAGTTTACCGTTTCTGTTTGTTCATCTAATTCTTTCATACAACTCCAATTTTCATGTGGCCCACCACACCCTTCACAAGCCATAACCGAGGCCGTTTTTGTCATTTCTAACTTTTTGATTTTTGAAGAGAGAGCCTCGATTTGGGCTTGTAAAGAAGTGCTTTTATCAACCTTATGGGCGCCCGGGGCAATAGATTTATTACCTCGGGGAGTGTGCCATTGAAAATTGGTTTGAGCAATTTCCTCAATTTGATTATATATTTCATTTGGGCGACGATTACCTAAAATTCCCCCGGAACTAGAATCAAGTGTTTGTCTTGTGTGTGGCAACAACCCATTGTAGAAAGTGGATACTTGTTGCCATACCGCAAGACCGTGATGGGGACACTTTCTTAGTAGCTCCTTGAACCTTTCCCAAGTTTCATATAAGGATTCCCCATCCTCTTGTGAATATGTATTAATTTCAGTCATTAATTTAGCCGTTTTAGCAGGAGGGAAATACTTATATAGAAACTTTTGGGCTAGTTCATCCCAGGTGTTTACCGAGACAACTGAGAGGGTGTTAAGCCAAGCCTTAGCTCGGTCTTTTAGTGAAAATGGAAACATTCGAAGGCGGATGGCGTCATTTGATGCTCCATTGATCCGAAAGGTATCACATATTTCTAAGAAATTAGTAATATGTAGATGGGGATCCTCGTCCGCAAGCCCATGGAAGGTTGCGGAGTTTTGAAGCATTTGTATCAAATGCGGCCGAAGTTCGAAGTTGTTGGCTTCGACATTCGGTGCATTGATAGCGGCGCCGAGATTACCTACGGTGGGCCATAGGTAATCCATGAGGGTACGTTGGTCCGCCATTGGAAGTGGGTCCCCCGAAACTTTCTCTTGATTTTTAGCTTTAAGTCTTTTTCTGAGAAAGCGTTCGGGTTCTTCTAGAGGTTCTTTTATGTCTCTACTAGAACTAGAGCTCATGCACTACGTAGGAGGTTTAAATGTGGCGTCTGGGTTCCAAGTCCTGCAATAAAAACAGAAAAGAACGTTGGTCAGAATGTTCACCACGGCCCCGTGCTCAGTGAACACGGCCCGTGGTCAGGAGTACAGTAATTGTTTTCCGGATCCCTGTTACTGGGAGTTGGACACGGCCCCGTGTTGCACCAACACGGCCCCGTGCTTAGCTCTCTGTAACTCAGAAAATAAAAACTGCCAGTGAGGAGGCTGGGCACGGCCCGTGTCCGACCAGGCACGGCCCGTGCTGAGCTCTGCAGAAACAGAAAAACTAGAAAAAAAATCCTAAAAAAATGAAAAAAAAAAAAAAAAAAACGATTAGGCCGTTGATTCCTAACTTTCTTAAAATCCTTGTGTCCCCGGCAGCGGCGCCAAAAACTTGGTGCGTGTGAAGTGTTATATATATTAGGTGTATATTTTAAGCCCCTTTAACACTTATTTTTAGCCAAGTTTTAAATTTATAAAACACGATATTTTACTAACACTAAACACACATATGGGCAAGTGCACCCATCGTGAGCGTAGTATAGTGTTGGCAAGATACCGATGTCGTCCAAGTACACAAGAGCTTTTAGTACCGGTTTATCCTCAACATCTAATCAAAATAAAAAGTTTAGAAAAATGTTTTAAACTAAGAAAAATAAAAACTAACTAAAATGCTGAAAATAAAAATAAAAAGAAAAACAGATAGACAAGATGAATCACTTGGTTCCGACTCGTATCTAGTGTAACCTTTGATTATTTCCGCACTTTTGCACTTATTTAAGAGATTATCTTAGTTATTGTAGTCGGCCCCTCTTTTGAAGGTGACGTTACCCTCACCCCAGTAGTTTGAGTCAGCAAGGATACAATCCTAAAAGGGTGGATTATTGGAAGATAATTAATTAAGTTATTAATGCAAATTATGATAGGCCCCTTTTTGGAGGTGACGTTACCCTCGACTAAGTAGTCTGAGTCAGCAGGGATACAGTCCTAAATAGCCGGGTTATAGTATTAATAGTAGTTAACTTATGAGGGGATCAAAGAGTTTGGACCCCCGCCATCCAATACCGTTAAGTATTGAAGGAGGTCCTACTAAATTTGACCCAGGTCCATTGCAGGACCTCTAAGCGCTGAACAATGGCAAGACCTTTACCAAACCGTTCCCTTAACCCCCGACCAGGTAGCCAACATACCTCCATATAGACCGTGGAGATATGAATGGTGAAAATCTTTTATTTTATATAGACAGTAAAATAATGCCAAGACACCACGGACAAACGATAAGGAAAGATCACCTTCAACATAAGCAACTAGTTATTAAAGTCATTAATACAAAACTAAGTAAAAAGTGCGAAAAGATTAGAAATAAAAAGTATTACACTAGACACTTGTCTTCACCAAGTGATGTAAGAGACTTAGGCAAACATGGCCTTGATTGTCAAGAACTCTTACGATCAATCTTGGATCCCGAGACGACTCACACACTCTACGATGGACAATGGATGATGGTGTTATGGTGGTGGTGGGTGGTGGGTGAAGTGTGAGAGAGGTGGTGTGCCAAGGGATGGTTTGAGCTTGAGCCAAGCACTCCTATTTATAGGCTGAACAGAAGCTCGGGCACGGCCCCGTGTCCACATCCTTCTCTTTCTTCATTTAATGCAGCTTTGTCTTATTAGTTGACCACGCCCCCGTGTCTGCTGAGCACGACCCCGTGTGCAGAAGAATCTTTGTACTATGAAGATTTGCCTGGATTGTGCGAATCTTATAGTTGACCATGGCCCCGTGTCCGCTGAGCACGGCCCCGTGGTGGGCAATAGAAGCTTCTACCACTTTGTCTTTTCTGCTGACACTTGGGCACGCCCCCGTGCTGGCTGAGCACGGGGCGTGTTCAGTCTTCTGTTGTCTTGTATTGCTTGGGAAGATGCTGTCATGGGGTCGGGCATGTCACGTCTTGTTCCTTTTCTTGTATTTATGTTAGATTTTGATGTCTTTTTGCTTCTTTTGTTAATTTGAGCTCATTTAATCCTGAAAATACAAAAGGAAGACAAAAGCACACTTTTTCCAACATTAGTACTAAAAAAGGGTTAGTTTTATGCCTCAATTGATGTAATTTATATGTTGCATTTTGCACACATCACTGTTGTTATATGAAAACTCCACTAACGGGAGGTGCTTTTCCCAGCTGTTACCAAAATCGATTACACATGCCCTAAGCATGTCTTCAAGGGTCTGGATGGTGCGTTCAGATTGCCCATCCGTCTGTGGGTGATAAGCGGTGCTCATATCTAAACGTGAGCCAAAAGACTTGTGCATGGCTTGCCACAGTTCAGAAGTAAAACGCGCGTCACGATCAGAAATGATGGAGGTTGGCACTCCGTGCCTTGATACCACTTCCTTTAGGTAAATGTCTGCAAGAGTAGAAAACTTATCCGTTTCCTTGATAGCCAGAAAAGGTGCGGACTTTGTGAGTCGATCCATGATTACCCAAATAGTATCATTTCCACTTTGAGATCTGGGCAGGCCAGTAACGAAATCCATGGAAATTTGCTCCTATTTCCATTGTGGTATCTCTGGTTGTTGAAGTAGGCCTGATGGTTTCTGATATTCAGTCTTGACTCTCGCACAAGTCTGACATTTATTAACGTAGGTTGCTATGTGGGCTTTCATACCAGGCCACCAATATGTAGTTCTGAGATCGTGGTACATCTTATCCGAACCAGGATGTACCGAATAACGAGACGTGTGTGCTTCATCCATCACAAGCTCGCGTAAGTTGCCATAAAGTCGAACCCAAATACGCCCTGTTACATAGTAGGCGCCGTCTTCCTTTTGTTCTAGCCGCTGCCTCGATCCTCATAGGGACTCAGCCCTGATGTTCTCTGCTTTCAATGCTTCCATCTTAGCATCGCGAATCTGAGCAGGAAGGTTAGATTGGATGGTAAGCTGTAGAGCACGTACACGCCTAGGTATAGTATCCTTTCGACTTAGGGCGTCGGCCACAACATTGGCTTTGCCCGGATGATACTTGATTGCGCATTCATAATCGTTCAAGAGCTCAACCCATCGGCATTGACGCATGTTTAACTCCTTTTGCTTGAAGATATGCTCGAGACTCCTGTGATCGGTGTAAATGGTGCACTTGGTACCGTACAGGTAATGTCTCCATATCTTAAGTGCGAAAACAACTGCTCCCAGTTCCAAGTCGTGTGTAGTGTAGTTCCTTTCGTGAACTTTAAGTTGGCGCGATGCATAGGCAATGACTTTGTCACGTTGCATCATTACGCAACCAAGTCCTTGGATGGAAGCGTCGCAATAAACCACGAAATCATCTGTGCCTTCAGGCAATGAGAGGATAGGCGCGCTACAAAGTCTATCCTTTAAGTGCTGAAATGCAGATTCCTGTGCATCACCCCAACGGTAGATGATACCCTTCTGAGTCAGTGAAGTGAGAGGTTGCGCAATCCTTGAGAAATCCTTAATAAATCGTCAGTAGTAGCCCGCCAGACCCAAGAATTGGCGGATTTCTGTTGGTGTGCGGGGTGCAGGCCAGTTCTTGATCGAGTCAATCTTGGATGGATCAACATGAATCCCATCCTTGTTTACTACGTGGCCTAGAAAGTGGACTTCGCGAAGCCAGAAGTCATATTTCGAAAACTTGGCATACAACTGCTCTTTTCGAAGAAGTTCCAGAATAAGCCTCAGATGTTGCTCGTGTTCCTCCTGACTCTTAGAATAGATCAGGATGTCGTCGATGAACACTATGACAAACTTATCCAGGTACGGTTTGCACACTCGATTCATGAGATCCATGAAGACTGCAGGTGCATTCGTTAATCCGAAAGGCATAACCAGAAACTCGTAATGGCCGTAACGAGTTCTGAATGCTGTTTTGGAGACGTCCTCATCTCGGACTCTCAGCTGATGGTACCCTGATCTCAAATCAATCTTAGAGTAATAGCTCGACCCTTGTAGCTGGTCGAATAGGTCATCAATACGTGGGAAAGGATAGCGATTCTTAACGGTCACCTTGTTGAGTTCGCGGTAATCTATGCACATACGGAAGGTACCGTCCTTCTTCTTTACGAATAGTACTGGAGCTCCCCAGGGCGAAGAGCTAGGACGAATAAAACCTTTTTCCAAAAGTTCTTGTAATTGCTTGGACAGTTCTTCCAGTTCGGTTGGGGCTAAGCGATAAGGTGCTCTAGCTATGGGCACCGTTCCAGGGGCTAGCTCGATTTGAAATTCAACTTGGTGATGAGGCGGAAGACCAGGTAATTCCTCAGGAAATACCTCAGGAAAATCTCACACAGTAGGAATGTCTTCAATTCTCTTCTCTTCCGTTGACGTGTCAGTAACGAGTGCTAAAATGGCGGTGTGGCCTTTTCGCAAACACTTCTGGGCCTTAAGGAAAGAGATGATGCCTTCGACAGCCCCACTCTTGTCGCCACGAATCATAAGGGGTTCCTCACCAGCACGAGGGATGCGGACAATCTTCTTGTTGCAAAGAATTTCTGCTTGCTGATGAGATAACCAATCCATCCCAATAACAACGTCGAAACTACCAAGTGTGATAGGAATAAGATCGATAAAGAAAATCTGACCAGCTAAGACGAGGTTACAACCCTTAACTACGTGTGTGGCCTCGAGACTTTTACCATTTGCTAGCTCTATCGTGTGTTTGGTGTTCAGGGGTGTTGGAGTACACTTAAGCATCTGACTAACTTTTAAGGACACATAACTAGTATCGGCACCCGAATCGAATAAAACAATAACAAAGAAATCATCCAGAAGAAACTTACCCATCACTACGTTAGGATCATTCCTTGCTTCACCCTGACCAATCACGAACACTCGACCCCTGGCACCGTTGCCATCATTGTTTCCCCCATTGTTGCCCCCATTATTGTTCCTGTTTCCCTGGTTGTTGTTGTTGTTGTTGTTCTGATTCTGGTTAAGCTGGGGACAGTTCTTCTTAAAGTGGCCTTCAGCGCCACACTGAAAGCATCCCCTGTTGCCCTGTTGCTGATTTTGCGGTGCTTGCTGTTGCTGCTGGCGATTCTGATTTGCAGGCCGTGAGCTCCTGCAATCCTTGGCTTCATGACCCATCTTGAGACACCTCTGACAACGTCCTTTGTTGCATTGACCACTATGGTGTCTGTTGCATTTGTTGCACTTTGGGTGGTTTCCTCGATACCCACCCTGTCCTTGATTACCGGAGGATTGCTGACCAGGACTCTGGTAGTCATCAGTCTTTCGCTGCTGAGACTGAACCGAAGCAGAACCCTTACTGGAGTTTCCATCCCATTTTCGCTTGTTGTCGGTAGGTGCATCAGAAGTAGCTGTGGCACTGATTCGTTTGGGCAGCCTGTTTTGCTCCACCGCTTGGTCAGTGAGTCGATGGGCCAACTTGATGATTTGCTGTATGGTACCCAGATTGGCTGAAGTCACGTAACTTTGAATCTCTGGTACAAGGCCCTTGAGATACAGCTCAATTCGTTTGATGGGAGGGTCCACCATGGTTGGACACAAGATGGCCAGTTCGTTTGACCTCTTAGTGTACGCCTCAATCTCAGATCCCGTCATCTTCAGATTGTAAAATTCCACCTCTAGCTTGTGGATGTCGTCTCGACTGCAGTACTCTTCTTTGATCAGTTCCTTGAAACCATTTCAAGGAGTGGCATTTGCAACCGCCAGTCCCAGTAGTTGAACCTGTGCCTTCCACCAGGTTAACGCAGCACCTTCAAGCGTTCCAGTAGCATATTTCACCCTTCGATCCTCAGGGCATTCGCACATCTCGAAAACAGACTCAAGCTTTTCAAACCAGTGAAGAAGGCCCACTGCTCCTTCGGTGCCACTGAAAGTAGTAGGTCGGCAGCCCATGAACGTTTTGAATGTGCACACAGGAGTTTGAGCATGTTGACCTCCTGCAGGGTTAGCTGCGAGTGCCTCAGCGACTTGTTCGTTGATTAAAGCCGTCAACTGGGCTTGAGTGAGGTTGATACGTCCTCCGCGTCCGCTCATGATCTTCATAATGAAGCAACGTAAGTGAGAAAAGTGTCGCGAAAGTGCGTAAGTGTGGGACGACAGTAGAGAGTAAGCACACAGGGTTCAAATAGCAATTATCACGTTAACTAATGCACAGGGTGAATTATCTAACCGACAGTATAACATAAATCATACCACCTATTGTGTCGCGTCTTGCACGTGGAGGGAAGCGTCGTTGTGGATCGTTGAGCATTGTACAGGTTATAGTCTGGTTTTATCAAAAAGCTTTTCCCTTTTTAAAACCAAGTTCACTATAACCAATGGCTCTGATGCCAATCTGTCACACCCCCAAAATCCACCATGCGGGGTATCACCGCTTGGAGGCGTGACATGACCAGGATCGAGCCACCAATCATATTGAACAACGTAATCTTAGTAAGTAAAACCAATCACAATACAATTGGTGACCATAAGACAGTAACCAGTTTTAAGTTAACAGCGGAAGCATAAAACGGAAGTTCAAAACATAAGTTTATAGTTCATAAGTTTAATGTCCAGAACATAGTTTATAAAATTCAATTATTAAGTACGGGACATAACAGTCCGCATCCCACAACAACCTCCTCCTCGTGCAAGCTCCATAAGCATCTAGCGACCTGTAAGGCATGTAACAACGAGTCAACAACAAAGTTGAGTGAATTCACAGTTGGTTGTTTAGTTATAGCATTCGTTTCGTAAATCATCTGTTCGTTTTGAAAACCATGTATCGTATAAATTCGTATCGCGGTCTTTCTGACATGTTTGCGAAGATTAGTGGGGGCTTCCCATATGTTACTAGACCACGCGTATCGACTGCTATGAAAATGTAAGAGGTGCCCTAAGTCAATGTCTATCAGCATTGACCCTTTGCCCATAGTCCATTAGTACACGCCCGTCCGACTGGCACGGTGTGAGGTTTGTTAAACCTAATAGCGCTATTAACTAATGACCCGCTCGCCATAGGCCTCGGCGATTAAGTCAATAAATGAGGGACTTCATTTGATAGAGTTGATGGTCTTATGGTCGTGTACGTAGGCTTTACGTACGCGCCCTTCAATCCGAGGACAGTAGTAAGTAGTTTAATAGTAATGATAGTTCGAGTAGCCATTCAATCCCATTCCCAACCCACCGGGAATCCCATGCCTTAGAAAGAGTGTGAACTCACCTCGGTTGCTCGGTTTGACTCTCAAATATAGCTAATAGTCGAGGTCGGTCAATCACGTCCTAGTATGATTACCACTTAGTTTATTAGTGATTTCAAATAGAACACAAAGTTCCTACACGTATCTATCACATAGCGGTTCATGCCCATATAAGTTTCCCATCTATTCCCCACTTATAGAAAAACATACAACATTGCACATAACACTTTTATTGACATATAACATGTTATATCATTCTTGGATAACCTACTCGACATTTAGACATGCAAATTACTACTTATGTCGTTTCAGCTTTATTAATCAAAACTAGACTGTTTTCGAGCATTTTAATAAAATAGTTACCCTTTTCCAAAAATTCTCAAATTTTTACATGATGTCACAAACGTTCCAAATTTTATTGTGTAAAAATATCGGGGCCCAGTTCGTTACCAGTATTATATAAAAATTTATTTACCCGACTGCAATCAGATTTGTTACTTTCTGATTGCAGTTTACGGAAAAATTCACTAAAAATTAATCGTAAGTCCGATCGACGAAATTCCAGTTGGAGGGTCACGGAAACAACCGTGACCATCTACAATAAAAATTCCATGAGCTGATTTTACTCAGGTTTCGGGTTTTGACTCTGAATACAACACACTTTTTCAGCAGAAATATTTCAGCTTGAGCTACTGTCTAAAAACAATTCTTTAAAAATAGTAAACGATCTCGAAAAATTACTATTCCAGTGCCATTTGTTCGGTTGTTCAAAATTACACAATTTAGACTCCAGAAATTCAGTTTTTCGATTTAAAATGACCCAGTTACAGCCTGTTGAAGTTGGCTGAAAATTTCAATCAGCATGTTTATTTCGGGTTTAGTGTTTCTAAAAGCATATTAGCAAGGGCCCTAACCATGATTTATCAATAACTTAATGATCCAACACCATGCATGCATTCACCAAACTCAACCCAACCCGATAACATCATCATGCAAACCTTCTTATGTATGATTTTATGTACGGTTCCATGTTCATATTTTTAGTGTTTTAGCTTCTTGTGATTTATCATCATCATCCTACTATGAATCATAACAAATAACAAGATGAAACAAGGGTGTGAAGGGACTTACTACTAGCACAAGGCTAGGGTAGAAATCTAGAATAAAGATGAAGAGATGATGAAGATGAAGCAAGCAAACAAGTCTCTTGAAGCTTCACAAACTTGCAACTCCTTTGAATCTCCCTTGAAGCTTTGAGTGAACCTTAGGAATAGATGACAATGGAGATTTGAGGGTGGTGATGGGGGTGGCGGTTATGGAGCCGAGAAAGAGAGAGAGAGAAGTGAGGTGAGAGAGTGAGGGGTCTTGATTGGGTTAAGTAGAGGGCTTGGGGGCTAGGTGTCATGAGTGCACCATATTTTGTGCAAAGCAACAAGCAACTATCATCTTGGAACAATCACAAATCCTATTGTCATGATTAAGATCTTGGGTGGGGTCCATGAGGGCTGAAAATCGGTTGGGGGGGGGGGGGGTAAAATGTAAAATTTTGGTAATTAGTGGGTAATTAATTAGAAGGTTAAGGGTATTTTCAAGAATAGTGGGTGTATGCCATGTTTCTATAGTGTGTGGGGATTTTTGTGACCGTAAATAATTAAGAATGATAAAATAATACTTCTGACAAAATTTTGGTGTCCCGGGTAATGTCCGGTTGTTCGGTTACGTATCGTTCCGTTAAAGCGTTTAATTGTTCCGTAAGGCGTCTTATACATATATTTTTGTAACGAAATTTATTCCTAACACACAGGAAAATATACCGGACTATTTAGTAACTTTTCTGTATACTACTAGTATGCTAACACGCACATGTAAGTATAACACAGTAATCAGAGAGCAGTTAAATGATTTAGCACAGTCATCAAGTACTTTTATTATCATTAATAAACTGTATGGTTACATGCAAATTTGAGGGTTGTCACAACGTACTAAACAACAGAACCTCGTCAAGACCCTAGTGACTCAATCGAACAGGAATCACCCTAATCCGATCAGCTAACTGTTCGTGACGGTTGTTCGTGTTTAACTCGAAATATGTTGTCTCTCTGATAGAAATCAGATCTTGAACCAACACATCACTAAGAAGAAGTAGAAGATCAGAACAAGCTCCGATTCTATCGGTTTTGAGTGCATTGAGTGTAAAAAGAGTTTAAAGAAAGTTAGAAACCATCTTTTCAATCCTTTTAATCATGAATATGTGTAGATCTATGCGAAAACATTGTTTAATCATGTGGAAATCCTTCAGATCTGAGTTGTTCTTGGTGGGATGAGGCCAAAACTTGAAGTTCATAAGAGCTCCATGATGACATCACCCTAGAACACCTCAAATCCACTGATTTCACGGTTAAAAGTTGAGATTCAAAAGAGAAAAAGATAAAGAAGTGTGTGTAGATCATAGAATGACAAGATTTAGGTTGAAAACATACAAGAATCGCGAAATCGAGAGAAAGAGAGCTTGAGTGCGGCTGGTCGAGCAGAGGAGCTGTCACATCACAAATGATGTGACAGGAAGGTATTTATAGGGTTTCCAAAAGAGGAAAGGATGCATGGGTTGGATTGGTCACCGATCGGATGGCAATCCGATCGAATGGCCACTCGATCGGTTGGCCACTCGATCCTGGTGTCCGGCGTGTTGAGTTTTGTCGTTTCGATTCGCGTGTTAAGCGTTGCGTTGCGATGCGTTTCGAGCGAGCGATGCGATAGAATTACCCATTAGTTACACAAATAACCTAGCTACTATATCTAACATACAATCACTATAAATAACTAGCGTTTAGCGTTTGCGATTTGATTTCGATAGAGTTACGATTGTGTTTTGATTAATCACCACAAAACATAAACATAAATAAACACGCACAAGTAACACATAAATAGCACACACACGTAAAACAATATCCAGAACGCATAATTCGAGTTACGAATGCGATTGCGATGCGATAAGCGATAAAGCGATAAAGCGATAAACATGCGATAGATATCGATTAAACCTCGATTATTCACAGATACTCCACATAATACAACTAAAGTAAGTAAAATAAAAGATTCGATTACAAGTCAAAGAAGTCAAAACAGTAATTGAGCAAGGAGTGACAGATTGCAATTAGCAATCTTTTCTTGCTTTGACTTCAATCTTGACTTTGACTTTGACTTTCGAAACACGGGGTGTTACAATAAACACGTGTCATCTTAAGCATAATAATGAACAAGTGAAAAATGTAATGCTTGTAAAAGAGTCGTTGTTTATATGGTTTCCAAGTATGATCAAACGTTTGTAAAGTAAAAATTTTACTGTTCGCATTTCTATTGCATGTTTTTCCATTAAAACAGATTAGGTCCTTACATTACCAAAGCGAGTCAACGAGCGAGCCGGCCTTGACTCGAAGTTTTGTACTTTCCAACTATCTCGAGCCAAATTGCTTGAGCCTCTAATAAGTTATTTCATAGTAACTTACGAGTTGTGAGTTAGTTAAACAACCATGTGTGGCATCATGACACTTAGCCCACACAAAGTCTATGTATGATTTTGCAGGGTCCAATCGATATATGACCTAGCTAATTATAATAACCAATTATAGGATTTTTTTAAGAGTGGTTCATATAAGATAATCTCATATTTTTTATGCGTGCTTAACTATTTAGAATATCCCTTGATGTCCATTTTGTACATAGATATGGATTGAGAGAAGACGCCAAACAACAAGATTATTAACGGGGTTTAAATACATTTCTAAAGTCTATCTGTGTTACGTAGGAAAGGAAATGCCTTTCCTTGCAGTGACTACGTATAATAATGAAAAACTTTGTTAAGTATTATGTATTGTTGATTAAATATATATAGGGAATATAATAATCATAATTGTGAGTACACAAGAGCTTGATAGATAGATTAGTTGGTTGATTTGCAATCTTTGTATTTTTAAGCATGTTTGGAGATTTTGTATGATGTAGGCGACTTTAGCCTATACGCGAATTTGGGGTAAGTCAGTCGACTTTAGTCGGCTACCTATAGTGCATGTGTTTCTCAGACTTTTGGGGAATTACGATCAACTTTATACACGCTTTGATATTTGGTGGAATACAATTAGAGATTATACTGACTCTTGTTCTTAATAACTTCTACTCGCTCTAGATTTCGTTTATGATGTTGTTTCTTGTGTATTGCTCGAAGGCGAATTCCACATGTTCTTATAGCTTAGTTTGATCTTGCATCGATCCTAGCTAGGCGACTACAATACCTACAATAATTACAAAAAAGTTCTAATCAAATAATATTTTAAATATAATGGTATTCAACTCAATTGTAATCAACTCTCATAGCATATCAAGTATTTATATTTTATTTTATTTAACATAACATGTAAAGCATGAATAGTGTTGTCATACGATTATACCAGCAGGCCTTAACTAAGACAAGTGAGGCATCAAGACATTGTGTACCTCTAATTATGTTAATGACCTTATCCTTTATGGGTTTTCAAAGCAAAAATAAACCCGCATATATCCAGTGGCGGATTCAGGCTGGTTCACCGGGTTCCCGGAATCCCGGGAACCCAGTCGATTTGGAAAAAAAAACGTCTTTTTGTAGTGTAAACCTTGTATGATTTGGAAAAAGGAACCCAGTGAAAAAACTGGCTGGATCCACCACTGCATATATTGGGTCATATATAGGTAAATCATTTACCAATCAATTACAAAATAAGAGTAAAGACAAAAATGAACCTTTTAATTAATTAAATTGGATGATAATAGTTAAACATCTATTAAGACATTTATTAGATATGTTGGGTCTTAGAAAAGTAAGTGACAAAAGATTTATGTAGACACCAAAAACACCTATAAATTCCTGTTTCTTCAAACCGCTACACAGAAAATGATGTAAGCTTCGTTTCGTCCATTTGTGCTCATTGGATTCCCTCCAAGTTTAGCATAATTAGCCAAATTATTATGTATTTTATTATTTCTTATTATTTTTATTAAGTCACATGAAAAGTGCTACTATAATTGATCGTGATTCGTGGTTAGGATTTTCATTCGTAACTCGTAATAACATTCATAATTGAATCTTCTTCTCTATCTTTATAATTATATTCATGGTTTTTAAAAGTTCCTCCTAGGCTCTGAATACTCCCTGAGTACTCGCTACAAGGTAAGTTACCGAGGCACGAGTACTGTTCGCCCTGACCAATTACTCCCTGAGTAATCTCCGCCTAGGCCGAGTACTTCCCGAGTACTCCCGAATCCGACTAGGGAGCGCCTAGCGACTTTTACAACCATGATTATATTAAGTGTTATTGGATTTTATCACCTCTAATTATGGGGTATTGACCGCTGTCACTCCCGACTATCATTTTGACTCCCACCACTCCCAACTTAATATTTTGTGTGTTGTGTCACTCCACATGTGAACATTTCTTAGTGTTTGACTTGTATTATTGGTGATATTAGGCTAACACTTTGTGAATTACTAATGATTGCAGATGAATCTGCTCCTAAAAGACAAAATAAGAGCCAAAAACCACTCAACCGGAGTGACATAACACACAAAGTGTTAAGTTGAGAGTCATGGATGTCAAAGTGATAGTTGGGAGTGTCAGCGGATAATACCCAATGGTACAGAGTGATAAAATCCAATAACCCTTATATTAAAAAAAAACACTACTTTTTTCTCTCCTTTTTAATTAGATAATATTTTTTTTATACTTTTATCACTACTTTTTGTCTCTCATCTATTTACAACCACTTTTAAAAAGTATTAAAAAACTATAAAGGTGAATAGTATTTCCTCCAAATTTACCGGTGAACATTAACTTTTTCTCCTTTTTCCCCTCTCCTTCACTCAACCATTTACAACTACTCTAAAAAAATATAAAAGTTTATACTCATAATAATATAGAGGATCCATTATTGTGAATGCTGTAAGTAGTAAATAGTTTTAGTTTAGTATTATATGACAAACTTAATCTCCAAATGATATATCGTACAAAATGAGGACTAATTCATAATTTCCCCAAATCAACCACATTAAAGTAAAACATCACTAAATTTTAAGATTTAAACTTAAATACAATATTTTTTTCGGGTAATTTTCACTTTAACTGAGTTTATACATGTCCTAGAAAAGCTTCATCTTAATAGGCATTTCAAGTGAAGCTATAGTAATTATTTAATAATCTACTTAAGTTGATGCCCGCATGCTTAGAAGTTAGAACTCGTGAACTGTTGATTATATCCTTTTTAACCAAAGGGCCTTTAGCCTAGCATTACCGATATGTTAAATAAGGTTTTGTCTTTTTAGCAGTGAAGGTTCAATACAAGATGGGCAAATAATGTGTAGTTTAGTAGTAAAATTAAAGAGTATATGACTTGACGTTCCAAACGCTAAAAAAGAACATTGGTTTGAGAGAAAATAATTCTTTTACTATCAATATGTCTTACATCATACTCTTTTTTTGTAAAGTGTTAGCATTTTCAAGAGCTCCTCAATATCTTAACTTATTTTTAAAATTTAAGGTAAACGTTTAAAAATCATCATTTTTCACTCCACATCAAAACCATCATGTGTATGCCCTATTCTTATAGATTAATTAAAAAATTGATGTCATAACATTTTATATATAGATATCTACTATTTGTCCTCCATTAAATTATTATGAGTGTATAAAAAAAGAAATACAATAAAATAAGTATTTGTTAGTAAGATAAATATAAAAATAATGGATGTGATATGAATTTTCTAAAATAAGAGATAATTTAAAAAAATGATTTTTAATTAAATAGAGTAGAACAATAATTTTTAGTTAAATTATAGGGTAGAAAATTATAAAACTACTGTAAATGCTCTTAAATCTTCAAACGAGTTAATTACATAGATAATCCTCATGTTCCAATTTTGTAACACTTTTAAGTATTATGACTGCATGACTAATAGGGAAGGTTTAAATGAGAACGCTAAATATTGCGAGAACTGTGAGAACAAGTGAAAAACCACGAGAACTTAGTCAAAAACAATTCGAATTCAAAATTTCTTTTTACATTTATTATTATTATTAAAATACAATGTTAGAAATTAAACTTACACATTTAAATTTACGTGAATTCGTAAATAAAAAAAATTTACGCATGTGTAAGTTTGTCATTTATACATGTGTAAAAAATCTAACAAGAGTGATTTTGAGAGGAGAAAATAAACTATTTAATGTTGTAAATTCTTTTTTTGATTTTGTATTTTTATTACAATAAGGTTTGTATTAAAGAAAATTGGTTTTGATTGGTTTTTTTATTCGTTCTTACGATTCTCGCAATATTTAGCGTTCTCAAGATAACACTCCCCTATGACTAATTGTGTAATTAACTCATTTCAAAATTAGAAACTAACATAATACGGTTTGTATATCAGTAAAGGAAACATATTAGTTGAAAAAAAAAATCATGGAATAGGAAAACCCTAAATCCTCCGAATTTCTCGGAGGCGGCAAAAGACGAATCGGCTTTCTGGCGAGATCATGGCGGGCAGGGATCGATACAAGGAGGATACATGGTATGTTGCACCTACTAGGAAAGGAAGAAAAAGTAAGGAGGATGTGGGTTTGAAGGAGAAGGGATTCGCGGTCACGAAATTCTTTGTCTCCAATCTTCCCGAGGGCTGTGCGTCGTCGGATCTATTTGGAGTTCTTAAGGGTTTTGGGAGTATACAAGGGACTTATATTGCAAGGAAGTATGACAAGTTAGGTAAAAGATTCGGTTTCGTTTCGTTTGTCAATGTTAAAGATCCGATTGGTTTAGAGAGGGATATGAAGGATGTGTGGATAGGTTCGTACAAACTGTTCGTTGTTTTGGCTAGGTTTGTGGATGGGGAGAGGGTAGTTAGGAAGGATGATAAGCGTTGGGTCCCGGTGGAGGAGAGGAATGGTGGAGGTAGGGTTCCGGTAGCTGATGAGGGTCCGGTTGATGTGGGTGTTCAGAATGCTTCTAGTCAGGCTGAGGGGAGGACGTTTCGGGATACTTTGTTGGGTATTACTAAGGAAGATGTTTTGGATGAGATTGTGGTGGAAGATGGGTTTGTGGGTAATGTATTGTGGAAGGGGTGGGCGTTGGCTGGAATGACAAGGGATCTGGAGGCTTTAACGTCGTTGAAACAATGGCTGCCTGAGGTGAGACTTGACAAGGTGAAGCTTCGTTACGTTGGTGGGTTGTCCGTGGTTATGGTGTTTGATGATAGGGAAAGTATGATGGATTTTTTGAACACTAAAGATGTTTGGAGCCCGGTATTTGATTCGTTGGTGGTTTGGGAGGGTCAACAGTTTTCGAGTGATCGAATTGCTTGGTTAAGTATATACGGTATTCCGTTGTATTTGTTTGATGATAGGGTGATTGAGTTGATCGGCTCTAAGTTTGGTAGAGTGGTCCAGTCTGCCAAGGTTGATGAGTCTACGGACGATTATTCTCATGTGACGATTGGTGTCCTAGTTAATACGGTTAAGCGTATCAATCAGTTGTGTAAGTTGATTTGGAGGAATGAGTCTTGTACGGTGCTAGTAGAGGAAGATATTGGGGAGTGGATTCCGGATTGTATTGGTGCGGATGTAGAGGATGGTGATTAGGAACCGATGAATGATAAGAGGCCGATGGATAGTGTTGCGTCTCCTGTGCATGTGGACGTGAATAATATGGGGTGTTGTTCAAGTGGGGATGAAATGCATGGAGTGCATGGGGATGACGTTAGGGTTGAAAAGGTGGTTCAATCAGAAAAGGTGAGTAGTGCTGAAGGTAATTTGGAAGAAGGTAATGGGTTGGGTTTTAGTATGCCGGAAGCTTGTGTCTTTTCGGGTACTAAGAAAAAGAAGCGAGGTTGTTTTCGTAAGAAGTCTAGGTTTGATAAGTCGCCTTCGCCTACGGGGGTTGAGAGACCTAAAAAACGGGCTAGGGATGGTGACGACCCTTTCGACATTGATCGTTTTATTTTTAACGTTCAAGAGGGACAAACAAGGTTAGAGGAAACTGAACGGAGTCAAGAGGCTTTGGTGCCGGAGGATGGCGTTGTTGATAGTCTTGAAGATGGGGAGTGTGCGAATCAAGTTGGGGTGGAAATTAATAAAGAGGTTAGTCAAACAGTTGAGTTGGGACATGTTTTGGGTGCGACTAACATGAACGGTTATGAAGCTCCGCTTAGGAAGATGATTAGCGATGAAGGTTTTCAGTCGGTTTCCTCATGAATTGTATTTCTTGGAATATTAGAGGGCTGGGATCCACGGCAAAAAGTTCGTGGATAAAGAATCTTAAGGTGATTAATGAGGTTGGGTGTGTTATGCTTCAGGAAACGCAGTTTCACTCGCTTGATGGCGTAAATGTGGGTAACTTCTGGGGTGCGGGAGATTTTGAGTTTGAGTATGTAGATGCGGTGGGGCGATCTGGGGGTCTTTTGTCTATTTGGGATCCTAAATTGTTTATGAAGGTGTCGGTATTTAAGCATAGGAATGTGCTTGGGGTTTCGGGATACTTGAAGAATGATGGTCAGAAAGTTTCATTTGTTAACGTTTATTGTCCGCAGAAGCTTGTTGATAAGCGTTTGGTTTGGGAGGAGCTTAAGAGGTTGATCATGAATGATGAAGAGATGTGGATAGTTGTGGGAGATTTTAACTGTGTTCGGGATCGTTCTGAGCGTAGAAATTCTAAGTTCCATGAAGGGGAGTCGCGTGAGTTTAATGATATGTTGGAAGAGATCGGGTTATATGAGTTTTTGTTGCGGGGTAGGCGTTTCACGTATATTGCCGGTAATAAGCTTAGTCGTCTTGATCGCGTGTTCGTTTCGTGGTCGTTTATGAATAAATGGAATGGTGCGGAGTATAGAGTGTTGGACCGGGTTGAGTCAGACCATTGTTCGATGTTGCTGAAGATCGAGTCGCGGAATTATGGTGCCAAACCGTTTAGGTTTTATAATTCGTGGCTTCGTAGAGATGGGTTACACAAAGTGGTAGAGGAGGCTGTGGGCATCGGGAATTCGTCATCTGCTCCGGATTTGAAATTGATGTGCAAGTTCAGGTTGTTGAGATCCAAAATTAAGGAGTGGCATGTTAAGCAAATGCATTTTGAAAAGGAGGAGGAAGATACTGTGCGAACTGATATACATCAGTTGGAAATGGAGTTGGAAAATCATGATTTGACAGAAGCCGAAGGTTGGGTTCTAGAAGAATCGGTTAAAAGATTGAAGGAGTTGTAAGGCTTACGTATCCGGGATTTGAAACAAAAAGCGAGAGTTCGGTGGGCGAAGGAGGGTGACGAAAATTCTTCCTTTTTTCACGGTGTTATCAATTCGCGGCGGGTGTCTAATATGATACCTGGCTTGTTCATTAATGATGTGTGGGTGACGAAACCTAAGGACGTTAAGCGGGAGGTGCTAAGGTTTTTCAAAGATAAGTTTATTGAAGACATTAAGATTCGGCCGAAGATTGTTGTGGAGGATATTAAGACATTGGATCCTTTATCTGCCGAGGGGCTTATAGCTCCTTTTCTTGAGAAAGAGATTAAAGATGCGGTTTGGGATTGTGGGAGCGATAAGGCGCCGGGCCCGGACGGTTTTAATTTTTGTTTTATAAAAAAATTTTGGCATTTGTTTTCAGGTGATTTTGTGGAGATCTTTAAAGATTTTGCAGAGACAGGTGTTATTAGTAGGGGAATGGGGTCTTCGTTTATTACGTTGGTGCCTAAGGTCAAGGACCCGGTGGGTTTGGGAGATTATCGGCCTATTAATCTGATTGGTGTAGTTAGCAAGGTTATTTCTAAGGTGTTAGCGAATCGGCTTAGGAAGGTTATTCATAGTTTAATCTCGGAAACTCAGACTGCTTTTATAGCAGGAAGGTACATTCTGGATGGTCCTCTTATTACTAGTGAAGTTCTCTCTTGGGCTAGAAGGAGTGGAAAGGAGTTGTTTATGTTTAAAATTGATTTCGCTAAGGCCTATGACAATGTAAACTGGGAATTTTTGTTGTCGATCATGAGACAGATGGGTTTTCGGAGGTGTGGTGCAGGTGGATTAATGGTATTCTGTCGTCAGCCAGATCGTCAGTGCTTGTGAATGGCTCTCCTACGTTCGAGTTTTCTTGTGAAAAAGGATTGCGTCAAGGTGATCCTATATCCCCGTTTTTATTTATTATAGTTATGGAAGCTCTAGCAGGTATGATGAGAAAGGCGTGTGCAGTGGGTTGTTTTAACGGTATTAATCTTCCGAACAGTAGTTTGATTCTTTCACATTTATTATATGCGGATGACGCCATGATAATGGGCGAATGGTCGAGTAGTAATTTTGATACGTTGCGTCGGGTGCTTAGAGTGTTTCATTTGTGCTCGGGGCTTCGTATAAACATTCAAAATTCTACTTTGTTTGGAGTAGGGATGGGTATGGATGAGATTGTGGAAAGGGCGCGGTCTCTCGGGTGTTGTGCGGGGGATATTCCGTTCACATATTTGGGGATCAATGTGGGTGCTAATATGGGGAGGATTAGGAATTGGGATCCGGTGGTTAAGGTGTTCAAGAATAGACTTTCTAAATGGAAGTCGAAGGTTTTATCTATTGGAGGCAGATTGATCTTAATTAAGTCAGTTATGGAGAGTTTGCCTTCATATTATTTTGCTTTATATAAGGCGCCGGTTGCGGTTATTGAATGTCTAGAATCTTTGATTAAAAGGTTTTTGTGGGGAGGTGACTCGGATATTAGAAAAGTTCATTGGGTGGCTTGGGAAAAAGTTACTCTTCCTAGAAAGCTAGGCGGATTGGGCCTTAGTCGTCTTGGTGAAAGTAATAATGCTTTTCTTTTAAAGTGGCTTTGGAGGTATCGTGTGGAAGCTGATTCTATGTGGAGAAGAGTCGTTGATGGTATTCATGGCTCGTTTCGCCGTTGGGAGGTTTACCCGAGTAAGTCTACATTTTCTGGTACGTGGTCTAAGATAGTGAAATGTTGTAATAGAATTAGAGTTGGTGATTCTATTGGGTCGAACATGATACGGGGTTTACTGGGCAATGGGGTGAACATCAGGTTTTGGTTGGACCCTTGGCTCAATGAGGTGCCGCTAAAACTTTTATTTCCGAACCTCTTCCGGCTTGAAAAACATAAGTGGTGCAGTGTGGCTGATAGATTAGTGGGTTTTAATGGGACCGGCCCGGTTACGTGGGAGTGGAGGACTTATCCTGCTTCGGGCCAACATGTTGCCGAATTGATTGAGGCCCATCGGATGTTGGTGGGTCAGGTTCTAGGTAACACGTTGGACAAATGGGCCTGGTATGACACTGGGCCAGTGGTGTTTTCGGTTTATCAAGCTAAGCAATGGCTTAGGTCAGCTCGGGTGGGGAGTCAAAATAGTCTTGCCGGGTTTCAGTGGTGTAAGTGGGTGCCATTAAAGTGTAACGTCTTCATGTGGCGAATGATGCTAGATAGTATTCCTACTAAAGTGGCCTTGCGTAGAAGGCATATTTTGAATGGAGAGATTAGTTGTGATTATTGCAATTGTGAAGATGAGAGTGTGGATCATATTTTTACGGGTTGTGGTATGGCGTTAGGTATGTGGCAAGGTATTGCTAATTGGGTGCATCTCCCGCCTATTTTTCTCTTTTCTGTCAAAGATATTATGGAAGTGGTTAATTCATCGGGATGGTCTAAAAGAAAGAAAGAGATCTTGGTTGGGATTTTTATGGTGGTTTGTTGGCGGCTTTGGAAAGCGAGGAACGAGAGAATTTTTGCTCAAAAGCCAAGGACCGTGGTGGAACTTGTGGCGGACGTTAAATCTTTAACTTATTTATGGTTTTGTAGTAGAGATAAACTTGGTGGGGTGGGTTGGAAGAGTTGGAAGTCTTTTTATTTTGATGTGATGTAATTGTTCGTGGGGTTTCCCGTCTTGGGAGTCCCCTGGTTGTTTGTTGTTTAATGAAATTCGCCTTTCAAAAAAAAAAAAAAGTTGAAAATCATGATTCACTCCTTTATAAAAAATAAACAGTCAAACAAAAACCTGAAAAAAATCTTTGAATTCAAAGTTGTAGATACCAGATACGGATTGAGTATGGGTCATAGAGATAGGCAAACTGCTTAATGTTTTTATTAGGGTGGGAGTATGGTTCAATCACTCTAGGGTGTTCGAGTTATATATTTTTTATTTCTAGAAATTATTCATAAATAAATAAAACATATTTTAATGTAAATAATGGTACTTTTAATTAAAAAAACACATTACATAAAATTAAAATAAATAACATGACATTAAAATATAAAAATAAATTTAAAAAAAAACCTAATTTAACTATTCGTTGTCGGAATCCGCCAAAAGGTGGGGTAAATCTTGTTCTCCAAGATGCTCCACAAGATCATATTTTAGTCTATAATGCGTATCTTCATCAATAAGCAGTGCCTTCGAAAACGGGCTCGACTGGAGGATCCTGAATATGTACCGGTGCAATCGCATTTTCGTCGTCTTTTAGAATCATATTATGCATAATAATGCACGCATATACGACACTCCTAATTTTTTTAACACTCGTAGCACGCATCGGGCGATGAAGTATATGCCATTTTGCCTTTAAAACACCAAAAGCCCGCTCCACGTCTTTTCTTGCCGCCTCGTGTTGCCTCATGAACTTCTTTTCTTTCACAATGTGAGAATATGGAAATGATTTCACAAACACGGACCAAGTAGGGTAGATTCCATCGGTAAGATAGTATCCACGCTTGTACAAGTTGTTATTCACGTAAAATTGGCATTTTGATGCAGTTCCATTTCGTTCAGTAAGAAATAATGGAGATTGTTGGAGCACGTTGAGGTCGTTTTGTGAACATGGTGGACCACAAAAAGCATGCCAAATCCACAAATCCTGAGAGGCCACCGCTTCGAGCGTAACTGTCGGGTGACTGTGATCCCCCTTTATATATTGACCCCGCAACTCCGTTGGACACATTCTCCAAACAAAATGTGTACAATCAAGACTACCCAACATCCCAGGAAGGTGATGTTTCTCCTCATGAGCTTGGTACAAGAGCGCTACGTCGTGGCTAGTAGGTCTACGTAAAAACTCGGAAGCGTATAAATTACATACCGTTTCGCAAAAATTTTCTAGACTTTCTCGGGAAGTCCTTTCGGACATATTTAAATACTCGTCGAACTCGTCTGGAGCGTTACCGGTTGCTAGTTGCTAGTTGCTTAATCGCCGAAGTAACTTTTTGCATCAGTGTAAAACTCTTCCTCAAACTAAATCCACGGTGTCTTGAAACCACGAGTTATTCGCTTGCATGTCACTCAAAATTTTTAAAAACAACCTTTTCGACATACGAAACCTTTGACGAAAAACCTCTTCGTTGAATACGGGCTCCTCGACAAAATAATCTCTCATAAGGTTTTCGTGACATTTCACTCGATCTCGACGGACATATTTCCTTTTTCTAGAAGTGTCTGTGCCTTCCAGTTCAGCGGCTTCGTTAATAAGATTTTGGAAAAAAAATTAAACTACTATCGCTCGAGAAAGAATCATCGTCTTCACTAATATCAATTGGAATGAATAGCGGTGGTATATCATCCATTGAAAAAATAGAAGAAGTGAATTTTTTTAGAAAATAGAGTTGGATGGAGAAGAAAATGGTGAAAAATGATGTTGAATGGTATTGTTTTTATAAGGAAAAGTTGTATTTTTTTTATAAAACGGCTAGTTTTTTTTAACGGTCAAATTTCATTCAATCACACCACACAATCAAATCGGTGACTATACACCGAATCACCACTCACCGAACACTTTCATCACCACGGTGTGGTCACCGATCAGTGACTCATATCCCCGACACCACTCACCGATACCATACCGCTTACCCTTAGTACTTTTTAGTTTTTAAGCCTTTTTATCATCATTCTATTTATTTGTATAAGAAATTGTTAACTTGTAATTATGCTCTAATACTGAAGATCCAATATCTAAGGCTAGAGCCTGAGATCTGAGTATGATACTTTGTGGAGGATCGAGTACCTGAACCTGCAAAAGAATAAACCGTTAGGCTCGCCGTAGAGATGGGAGGGCCCCTCTGCGACCACCCTCTGCCGTGAGGATAAGTATTTGATAGAGAGAGAAAGTAGAGAGAGAAAGTAGAACGAAGGTTCAGAAAAATTGTACTTGACTTGTACTTTTATGGGGTATTTATATTAGTCAACTATGATGACGTCATTCGACAGGACGCACTTACTAGTGGTCTGTCTGTGGGTGTCTTGGGGGACGGAGGCCTCTGGGATGTTCATCCAGTTACGATCCGGTCCGGCCTTTATGAGGAAGGTCCGTCCTCGAATTTGTATCTTCAAATACAATACAAATTACTCATTCTAATAAAATAGTGTTTATACAACAACAAAATCGTATTTGATTGTTTAGAAAGTAAGATTTGGAGTTGGAGTCCAATTGGTAAAACCGGAAAGAAAAATCCACACAAAATCTAAATGTTCCCCACACTTTAGGAGACCCACCAACACCAATTTTATCTAATTCATCATTTCGTTAACATGTTCCTGCTTTATCACCCCCAACGGTTCAATAACAACAAAAAGTATTACCAAAATTATTTTAAGATTTTGAAAACACAATTTAACGATACTTAAACCTAATATAACACAATAAAATATAATATAATCAATTATTGTTTGACACGTAACTAAAACATTTCATTTTATCTTTTTGGATTTGTATTAAAGTATTAAATAATATTATGCGAAAAAAGGACCCGCAAACAGCATATAGAAAATAAAGTTAAAAAAAGTATAAAATTCCTGCTACCATCTATTTCAATCTGATATTTGTGTATCAATCTCGATATTCTCCTTCACATTATTCACACTATCATCTTTTATTTATATTTTCTTCTTCTTCATGAAAATCTTTATTTATTTAACATGAAATAAGATAGTTACTTCTAACCAGTATTTTTAGATCCGGGTCGGACTGGCTGGTCGAAGCAGGAATCGGAACCTTGGCTAGTCTGGTTCAAGCTATCAGACCGAATGGGCGAGAACCGGGAGGTCGGACCAGGATTTTAAAGGGTCGAAACGAATTTTGATTAAAAAATTCTTATTTTACCTTATTTATTTTTACATTATTTAGGATGTCATCCGGTTCTCACATCTGATCGAACCGGTCCAATCAGTGGACCAGTAAGAAGACCACTCAACGTCCGTTTAGCTCATTGGGTATGTACAACCTTAAATACCATTAACATAAAAATTAGACATTACAAAACCCCTAAAGATATAATATAAAAGATTAACAGTTATATTCACATAAAAAAAAAAAAAAAAAAAATTAAAATACTTAATCCAACGCAATTACAAAACAAACAAAAAAAACATAAAATTCTTTTACTTCTAATTTATACTCACCAAAAAAATAAAAAACCCACACCAAAATACCAAATAACTAACAATAACCTATTTTTTTATTTTTTTTTATTTTGTTCAATTACATGCGGAAGCCATTTCCGAGTGCTAAACTTGTATCCAGAACAGTTGTTTCATAAACCGGCAATTCATCTCCGTAATTCTCCATTCCAATTGCAGAAAAATTCTCCAGTTCGAACAGATCGGAGCTTGCGTTGCTACCGACATCATCATCTTCATCGTCTTCGTAATTCAGGTCAGTTTCATTTTCAGCTTTTACAGTTTCTGTAATCAAATCAAACTCGCATTCTACTTTCTTCTGGTAATTCCTCAACAAATTCCTCGCAGCTTCTTCAATACGACGAGTTTTCTCGTTCGTATAAACCCTAGGTTCTTCATTTTTTACGACTTTGATTGCATGTGTATTCGATTCGTCTCCGTATAGAGATTTGTGTCCACACGGTTGAGAATCATCACCTACGATTACACTCACAGGATAGAATCTCACTGATCTCTTTTTGTTGTTGCTTTGTTTACCTCTGGATGACGGAGTTTTGCTCAAGCACGAACGTGAGAACGAAGATGCTGATGAACATGTTGATCCGCTTGCGGATTTTGATTGAGTGCTGTCGTCGTAACATCCGGCTGAGGAGGATGAGATCTTCGTGTTCTTCGTGTTGGTTGTAGTGAAAATCGAGTTTAAAAATGTTGCTAACTTACCTCCTGGAGATATCGGTTGCTTCGCCTTCTTTAAGTCTCCGTAGATCTTCATTGCTCGTGATTTTGTCTTCACGAGCTTGCTTTCGTGTTTCTGTTTCGTTTGTGAGTCATGTTGTTCGAATTGGTACCGTTGTTGTTGATGCATGTTCGTGTGTTTTGCACTCGTTGTGTATTCATGGTGTCGGTTTGAGCTTGTGCGGATCGGTTTAGGTCTGGACGAGACGCAGTAAACCGATTCGGTTTCAGACGATGAAAAACCGCCGCCACTGCTTGAATCTGACGAGCTGGAACTTGAATTTCCGCTTCGATGAGAGCTCCGTTTGAAATCGACAACCGATCTTACTTCCTTCCCCATCCAATTCTCGATCAGGCAATCTCGTGCCTCTCGTCCATGACCGGAGTGATTCTGTCGTTTAACATCACGATCATGTTGAAAATAGTCATTAGTGAAGAAACTACTCTGTTTTTCTCTAGTAGTTTCTCTATAACCTATCGATTCATGATCCGCTCGTTCGTCAATGGAGCGATAGATCTCATCGAGCAGAGAGGACGAGAAAGACGGATTCTCTCTGGCTGGTCTGTACATGATTTTTTTTTGAAGAAGCAAATCCTAGCCGGATGGTTTTGGATCGATGCGAATTGAATGAAGTGAAATTGGTTGAATAGATAGATAGATAGCTAAGGGAAAAGGAAACGGGAACACATTTTAAACAAAAGGTAAGAAAAAGGTAAGGGGTGGATTGCTTGTCTAGTTACAATGAGTGAAAATGGAGATTTGGGAACACAGTGGGAAGGAGTGAATGATTTGGAGTTTAGAGAAGCCACAGGTGTGAAGTGGAAAACATGGGTTTGTTGATGATGATGAGAGAGAGGTGGTGGTTGGTACTGGTGGTGATTGTTCTCTCCAACTTATGCTGCCTTTTTATAAAGAGAGGGGAGGAGGACGTTGTAATGAGATGCTGATGCCTTTGTCTTCCTCTAGGTGCAGAGTATAAATATATAATTATGAGGTATGGTTACTTTACCCTACTACTACTACTCTATTTCGACTTTCCAATCTCTAACATACTTGCAGCTTGGGACTAAATATTATTGTTTAGCATTGATTTCAAAAACTAATTTTAAATACATAATCAAGTAACAAGAATAATATAACCATACACGGTATAATCCCATTAATAGTTGTAGGGTTAGAGAAGGGTAGGATATAGACACATACACCATTCACCACGCGTCTATGGTATATCCTATCCTGGTGGATAGATCAAGAGGCAAACAAATAATCAACTAACGAAACCCATTATAGGAGAAGGTATATATTTAGAAGCATTGAGGAACCAAATGCTAAACAAAGCAGGGGCGGACCTGTAGTGTAAACGGGCGTAGCCCGGGCTACGGCTCAAGTTTTTACGAGTAGTGTAAAAAAAAAAAATTTCCGATTTTTATACACAGGACACCCCTGAACAAGTACGAGGACACCCCTAAAAAATTTTGAGATACCCCTGAGTTCGAGGTCTAGTTCCGCCACCGAAACAAAGAGTGTATCTGGTTTTTTATGTGTTATTTGTGTTTTGACAGTCGAGTGATGTTGAATTAACAAACATTAGTAACATGAGTAAAAAGTCATGAGTCTGTGATTGTTTGTTAAGCTTTTCTTATACATGCGCGTTGATTACAAGATTAATTGTTTGCGGGTGTAAATCGTTTAATATTTTTACCAATGAAATTAAAATTGATTCGTTTAAACTTTTTAATTTTTCTCTAAACAAAATGCAATTTTTTTAAACGCATTCCTAGTTCTTTACATGTAGATAAGCGTGGTCAAACATTGGAAATAATTGTATGGGAGAAAATGACATATTGAAAAAAGAAATTTAAAAACAGCACAAAACAGTGAAAATACCCTTAAGAATTTGGAGGTCACTATTACAGGTGACGTTCACTTCGGAACTAAAAAGTTGGGGTTCGTTACCTTTAAAAACGTATATTGTTATTTTTGTATATTTTTGCTTATAATATTGTGTCATTTATATAAAATTCTGAGTTCATCCCTAACTCGTTCTTAGAATTGTGTCTTCGACTATCGATGAGTTTTATGGTGTAAATGAGTCCAGCTAAGCTCGAACTCAACTCGTTCAGTTTAAGAGAGCTCTGTGAAATCGGCCTGCGTTATGCATATCTCAAGTTATTTGGGAGTTGGGATCCTATCCCCCTCTTTGATCTTCTGTTGAATCCAAATATTGGGCGCATACTTCATTGATTTAAGGTGTATTTGTAATTACTCCTTTCCCTTGGTGATTCTTGGCATTTGAATTCAAACTTATTGAGTTAAAGTTATCTTGAGTATAAGTTGGGCCTTAAAATGTTAATCCTTAATTCTCTAGAATTTAAGGTGTTCATCATCAATGGGTAAGGATAGTGTAAAAAGGGCCTAAAGTGTGAGAAGTGTGAGAAGTGTATTATAACACTATATATAATACTATATAACACCATATAAACACCGTATAACAATATGTAACACCATATAATACCATATAACACTATATACCACTATATATCATTATATAACAAATATAACACTATACATCTATCATAGACATGCAATTAGACAACCTATAGTGTTATATTTGTTATATAATGATATATAGTGTTACATAGTGTTATATGATATTATATGGTGTTACATATTGTTATACGGTGTTTATATGGTGTTATATAGTATTATATATAGTGTTATAATACACTTCTCACACTTTGAGCACTTTTTACAGGATCCTCTACCCATCATCAATAACAAATAGCTTATTAGTATGATATAAACATTCTTCTTAATTTTGATCAACTATTCTTTAGGGATTAATTTGTGTCACCTTGATTTTAAACACTTTGATAAGACTAAAATTGTTACCAGAAATGGAGATAACTATATAATTGCTATAATATAACAACAAAAACCATAAAATCAAATGTCATGATTCAATTGCCTTTAAGAAATGTCATGATACAATCAAACTTATGTTAAATAGTTTTTCTTTTAAGACTTTATCTTTTTCTTGTATATATCTCATATGTTGTATAAGTGCTTCTGAGTTTTTCACAGTTCATTACTTAAAATTGATTTTGTATCAAACATTCATATACTTCGCAAGGCAAACACTAAGCTAACCCCTACCACTAAAACAAGACAACTCATTTTGTTAATCTCACATCTAAACACATTTAATAAATTAACTACCATTCACCAAAAAGTAACATTTTTTTGTAAATATATTAAAGTTCTTATTGTTATAAAACAACGGCCCAATAGCAACATCTAATATGTAAATGATACTATAGAGAATATAGAGACAATGAGAAGTATAGAAAATGAGGGAATTCTTATTCATTGAGTGTACATATATCATATATATAGATCAATACAACAACAACCCTAAAGCCCATTAACATTAGGTCAGGTTTGGCCTATGGGCCTGAATGTCTGCATTCATAACACTCCCCCTCAGACATTTAGAAATACACATACACTGTTAACATTATACTACTAGATAATGTTTACACGATTCTTCAGGACCGATGTTAACTGATACTGCAGGACCAGTTATGTTGCCTTATTAAAACCTTACTAAGAAAAACCCAGTGGGACAAAACTTAGTCAAGGAAAAAGAGTACATACACTGTGTATATTATGGGTACATTACTCCCCCTCAATTTTACTTGTATATCTTGATGATGTTGAATCCAATCTTCTGTGACAATTGCTTGACTTGATATTTGGCGTAGTCTTCTTTGATTTGAGTGTTGTTGTCTACATTGTCTTCATACAGTATGGCTTGAGCTTCTCTTGATCAACTCTAATCTACATACTTCTTAAATATGTTGAAATCTTCGACCTTCATAACTTGTATCTGGATTGAGATTGAACTCTATGCGAGTCTAATATATATCAATCATAACCCAGGACGCCATATTGTTCTTGTGGAACTATCCCGTGTCTCGAGTTTGTAAATATGTCAAATAATTATTTAATGCTCTTTATAATTTTGCCTCGTTAAAAACCATGCCAGGAAAACCCAATGGGACAAAACCGTAGCTAAGTGAAAAGAGTGCACTACGCATTATACATAATTAACAACATGATTTATGATGATGTTAAATTAGTACTTCGGGACCTATAAGATAAACTGATACTACTGGATCAGTTATGTTGTCTCGTTAAAAACCTTACCAAGAAAACCCAATGGGAAAAACTTAGTGAAGGGAAAAAGAGTGCAACATTTGAGATTAGAACTATTACCAATACATCTAGCAAGAACGTAATATCACATGTCGTCTTGTTTGCAAGATACGTCAATGCTCTGATCGCAATTAAGTATGGTACTTCTTGACTAAGTAGTTCAACATCCCTTTCTTGGGGTTGATAAGAATATTTTTTCTATGTCAAGCGATCAGACAATCGTTCATGTACTCAACGAATGAGCTTTTCTATATAACATCTTCTAGATGTAGTCATATTGATGAGCAAAAATAGTACATATATACTCGAACTACAGGTCGAGAATAACTACACTTTGTAAAGGTCATTCAAAATTTTCCTCTTTAGTTTGAGAGTTCCCTCTCGATGATGTTTACATTATCACTGTAAGAGTGAAATCTTGTTAAATAGATGTAGCTCATTTTATCAAAATTATACCTCTCTTTTCAGAGTATAGTCGACTGTACCACATATGAGTAGTTTCCTTTAAGATTCATATATATAACACCTATGGGGTTATTGTTTCATAATGCTTTGAGCATTTTTAACCCTTCAGGGGGTTTTCATACAGATGTCATTTGCAATTGTCTCGTACATGTATACGGTAATGACATCCATAAGTTGTTTTATCTGAAGTCATTCTGAGATTGCGAGGCCGCTTAAACATCTAAAGATTATCGCATCCACTACAGGGGTATACGTTTCCTCGTAATCAACTGCTGGGATTTGGGAAAAATCTTTATGTTAAAACACGTGCCTTACATCGCAAAACTCATTATTTACGTTTCCTTTTATTTAAAGACACCCATTTATAACCTACTGGTTTGACGTCTATGGGTGTTCGAACTGCTGGTTCGAAAACGTTTAGTTTGTCGAGCAAATTTAGTTCAACCTTAAGTCATGTAGCCATTTTGGCTATTTGTGTGCGTACATTCTTGCACACTTTCTATATACGTAATCTTTTTTTTCATCGATTACATCTATTGCTATAGCATAATCAAATATATCATTTTACACGTGTTTCATTACGGTTCCATATTGTACTTATTTTGTACATAATTCATCGCGATCTCATATTTGTTTGGTACTAGAGTTTCTTTTAGAACTCCATTAGCCTCTTTTGGGGTTTTGACAACAACCTTCTTTAAGGTTTAGTATGCAACCACTTCTGGGGTTTTGTATGCAACCACTTATGGTGTTTTATGTGCCACCTCTTTTGGGGTTACACCAACTGTGTTACTCTGCTCTTTTTGTGTTTGTGGGTTTTATATTTTTGGAACCGATTTATCTCTCACAATTTATTAATATGATAATCATTTTGTGAGTACTTCTATTCGAGCAGATAAGTTTAAGTTGGTATATGTGACTTTGTCATCTTATTTGTGTTAGTGAATGCATCTTGTATTTCATTTGTTATTATTTGCAAATACACGCTCTTTCTTTTGGACTTCAGATTTGCATTGACCACTTCAGGGGTCGATATATAATATGATGCATTTTTTTATGTTACCAATCTTTCATTTTCTTGTCTCCCCCTAAGACTGGGAATACGATGTACATATCCCATTTTATATGTTATGGTGGTGCTATTGGTACATAGGCTGCACAACAAAATATATAAAAAATGGAAACTTGGTTCTCTTCAGGAGACCAGTTGTAATGGGGAGTATTTGTGATAAGCAGTTGGTTTTTAATTGATATAATCAATCGACGAATTCCGTCTCGACTACGTATGCCTCTCACTATATTTCACATTGTGCCCAACAATGGTCCCTACAATTGGGTTGTCAAAAAACAGTGTTAAACCATGTAAAAAAACAACGTTCCATAGTGTTGGGCATATGCTACATACGGGTAGCTAAAAACTCACATGTAACCATGTATGAATGCCACAATCCACACAACTGTACATTTCAATGGTCCCATATAAGAGGGATTGTTTGTAGGAGTTTATTGTTTGGAAGGGCATAAAAATTTATTTGCCACAAAAAAAAAACTAACTAGACATATGATAAGGCATTTTGGGAGCAATGTTTTTAGATTACTTAGAGGTGCTAAGGTGCCGGTTAGCATGTTTGATTGTTTAGCATATCATGATGCTATCTTGATGACCTATTTGGTCATGCCATGTGGTGAACGTATAAATATTCTAGTAACTTCTGGTTACTCACCATATTTGATTTAATGGAATATTGTGAAAAAATAGTATCATTTCTAGTAACTTCTAATATAGTCTTCTGGCCATATTTGATATACTCCCATACAACATTCATGGTGGCATCATTACAATTTTCTTAGTTATGTATATGATCATAACCTTTGAATTGATCATCATCACATTCATATTAGGGAATGGATTAGAACCACAGAACTTTCATGCTTGTTGTTTCAAACTTTATATATATTCTTTAACAATTAATGATATTTGACGATGGAAATTGTTTTGCTCAATGGATTATGATATATATTTTTCTCATCACATTCTCTTCAAGGAATGGAATAGAGTCAGACAACTTTCATGGTGACTGTTTCAAACCTTATATATCAAGAGCGCATTTGAGGTTTGACAAGTGGAAATTGTTTTATTCCACATGTATAACTAATCTTTTCACCACATAACATCAATTATATGACCAAATCATTAAGATTTATCAGTCCAAAATCTTACAAGCATCAATAAGTTTACAATAAGCTTTAGTGAGTTTGAAACTTCGAATGTCATATTATAAATAAATCTTGATCACTACTCAATCATGTTTATAACGTGTGATCATATTCACAACTTTAATTTAGCTGCTTCATTGAAAATTGTTTATATACATAAACAATGGCATATTAATGTACAAAGTCAAATTGTACAATATATAATTGATATAAGATGTCTTCTCATCAAATACAATATAATAAAATACATATAATTAATTTGCCTTACTGTCATGATTGAATATTAAAATATATCAAGAACACTATTAAAAAGGTTTATGGTAATATGTAAAGGTGATGATTATACAATGCATCACTTTATATTATGTCACTATAAGAAATGACTTATGACACAACCTTATGAAATAATATTTTTTTTTTCATCACTTGTAAGAAATATATATATTTTTTTATTTAACATATCATCTAAATAAATTAAAGCATATAAAAGACGCAATAAATTACAATAGTGATAAGCCTATTATTATTATTATTATTATAGGTTATGCTCTAATTTATCGACATCGTGTGCGTTAGCTTTCAAATTAGTGGTGTTCTATAAAGGACAAAGTTGATATATGATGAAAGCCACAATAAAATCATACATCTTGATTAATAGTAAGATAACATTTATAAAGAAAGATGAGTAAATCAATATATGATTTTTTTTTTACTAAAATATAGCTATAATTTGTCATCGAACAGATTAAAAATTATATGATAACATGTCATGTAATGTCATATAAAACATCAAATTTCTTATTCTTATATATCAAATAAGAACACTATAAACATTACACTTATCGTATTGTATTTCTAGTTAAATTGTTACGAACAATCACATTAAAATTTATATGTCAAATACAAGTATTACACATCAGAAATGAATGTACATGAACATATTAAATACTAAACAGACTTTTTCATAGTATAATAATCTGTCAACTATTGTATACTACAAAATCATCTCCATCAAACGTTATTATGAAATATGATCAATGCATACATAATAAACTATAAAGCCAACAAGTAAGAGATATAATATGTCTATAATTTCGTACTGCAATTTTAAAATCATAATCTCTTAAATTAAATTGTAAATCACCTAATTTTCTATAAAAAAAAAATAGTATTTTTGTGACTATCCATGTTCCTAACTCCATATCATTTAGTTTTATGAATATTGTGACTATTCATGTTCATAACTCCATATCATTTAATGTCATGAATACTGTGACTATTCATGTTCATAACTTCATATCATTTAAGATTGTAATTAAATGGATATTAAAGATCATTTAAAGTAATAAGAATTAATCAAATATGTAAGGTAAAAATGAATTAAAATTAATAAAGAATGAATTAAACTACATGATAGGAAAAATGATATTTAATTTTTTTAATTTTTTTAAGCATTAACCAACATCATATATATTAATAACAATAAAAGGCTATTTAATTGTTAACCATAAAATATAATAAAAACAATTTATTAGAACAATAATAAAAGGCTATTTAATTACTATTTACTCATTTCGTAAATTGAGAAAAAAATAGATAAATATACATCAACATGAATTAATGATGAGGAAATCGGAATTAATTTTATAATTAATAATATTCAATCCACACTCATAAGTTATATATTAGAACTTTAATTGAATTTATGCTATATTAATTAAAACTAAATAATATATATAACTTTAAAATATATATAAATAATATAATCAACAAGTAAATGCAAGATCATGGATATCATAATACATCTTTTCTTTTCAAGGTTTATCTATTAAACATGCATAAAAAGAATTTATCAAACTATATATCAATTTATAAACCAAGGAATAAGCTTGCAATATAACTAACAAATAGATAAGATTAGACTTAATAAATTAATAACAAATATTTTCTCATCGGGTTTCTGTAACAAGTGTCCATGTATATATTAAACTTATATTTCCTATTTTTTTCAATACCGTGATGATCATTTATTCTAGAAATGATAATTGAAAATGAAAATGAAAATTATGAGTAGGATTTGAACATCCCCTGTTCAACCAACTTTCAAAAATCTCATTCTGGTTAACGATTATTCTTATCATGGTAAAATCAAGTTGAAAAGATAAGGCATATTCAACAAGAAACAATATAGGTATAAGAGTAGTACCTTATGTAGATAAACATGTATGGTGGAAAAAAAAAACCTTACCTTGAAATAACTAAAGGAAATAGTATCTCCATCACTTTTCAATCGTTATGTCTACGAAATCCAATCTTCGTTGGAAACACCCCGGGCCACCAAAACTTTTATCAACAAAACATCATCAACGACATGGGTCAACCGAGACTTTAATCAACGATTAAAACCAATGATGATTCGAGCACTTTCGTGCTGATAACGTGTTGTAAAATAACGGCCCAATAACAACATCTAATATGTAAAGGATACTATAGAGAATATAGAGACAATGAGAAGTATAGAAAATGAGGGAATTCTTATTCATTGAGTGTACATATATCATATATATAGATCAATACAACAGCCCTAAAACCCATTAACATTAGGTCAGGCTTGACCTATGGGCCTAAATGTCTGCATTCATCAGTATTTTATCTATTAGCGTTAATCACACAAAAACATAACTTAATTTTACCCTTTGGCCATTGAATTTATTAATTTAGGATGCAATATCTTTTTAGTTGTAAGTAACATGCTTTCAGTTAATTTGTCAATGTCGTTATTAACAATCATTTATAATATACTTTTTTTACAAAAAGAAGACGTATATTTATGTAATAAACCCTACCTAACTAGTACCCATCAACCCACCTAAGATTATTCTTTAATGGGAAAGAAAACATATAACCTTTATCTTGTGATCACTATTCAACTTGAGTATTTAAAGTGTATGGATCATGTATGCATAAACCGGTTTAGTGAGAAAACTGAAAAGCATAAAGATGGTCATACAAATAAAAAAAAAAGGAGGCGTATTGTAATGTACTCGAATTTAAGTAACCTTAAAACACAAGTAATGTGTTGCGCATGCAGCATTCCGTACCTTTTTACATATATATACAAATACATGTGTGTCCGTGTGCATGGGGGTGGGGGATCTAGGACTTAGAGTAGTAGTTATCGTCAGTGGGAATATAATCATTCCACTCGTGGCTTCTCCACTCTTTTTCTATAATTAATTTACCTAATATGCCATTACACATATATATATTTTATATTTATATATATAATACACACACTACTTTTGATGTGTTAATCTCTAACTCATTACCCACCACTTATTCAACGTGCCCTAAAAACATAAAACAAAGGCGTGTGATCTAGAAGCAAGATTGGATCGGTTGTTGCGTTGGCGAGTCTATCTCTATTTTGAATATTAGGGTATCAATGAGGCGTCCAATTCTCCATGTCATTATAGCCTAGTGGTGTCATAGACCATGCGTGGGTATGAGACGAGGGTTGGGGCGTGGGTTGGCTGAAAACACCCAAGCCACCACCCCGGGTGGGCTTGGGTTTGGGTGTGGCCCAAGGGGCGGGAGTTTAAAGCCGGGCGTGGGGCGGGCTAGCGATCCTATGTGGCCGGCTCCTATTCGCTGTTTGGCTAGGTCATAGCGGGGCATTTAAATTTCAAATTCTAACCGTTTGGCCAAGCCAAACGGTTCACCCAACCCAACAGTCAACATCGCTATATATATAACCCCAACCCCACCGGCTACCCTAACCCAAACAAACTTGTTGGCTGTCCACCGCTACCCCAATCCAAACACACTTGATCGAACCCGCTACTCAAACACACTTGATCGATGGCCTCTTGGACACACGAAGAAGAGCTAGCTCTTGTCACGAGCGTCGTTGACGCAATGAAGGGCTGACAACCCGGTGAAACGCGTTACTGGCCGGAAGCTTTTGCTAGCTACCGGCATAACGTGGGAAACGACCGGCACAACTTAAACGCGTGCCAACATAAATGGCGCGAGCTACGGCCGAAGCTTGATCGTTTCAAAGCGTACTACGAAGCCGTTCCGAGCGGTGAGATAAGCCACGAAGACCGGGTGGCGGTGGCGAACATTGAGTTTCGGGGCAAGGAGCGAAAGTCGTTCGACAAGCTCGCTCTTTTTGAAATTTACCTAACGCTCTAGGTTTTTTTTTATTTTGTAATCCTCTTTTAGTTTTTTTTGTAATTCTTATGAATTTTGTAATTTTTAAGAATTTAATAAAAATTTAGGCTTTTTTTTTAATGTTGTGTGTATTTTTTTAATTTTTTGTATTTTTTTTAAATAAACTGCCAAGCCACGCGGGCTAGCCACACCCCGCCATACCCCACGGACACGTCACTAACCGGTGGGGGGGCTCGAACTTTACGTGTCAACTCATGCCCCCAACCCCCGCCCCACCATACCCCATGGTCTAAGGGTGAATAATACACTAACCCTTGTGCGTTTTCTGCCATGTGGCAGTCCATTCAGCAAGGGGCATTATTGGGAGTTTTTCTAAAATGGGTGTAGTGGGGATATCGGATATGGGCATTATGTTAAAAGGGTGTAAATAATTAAATAAAAATAAAAAACCAACAAAAAAAGCTATTGGACTAAAAAAGGAAGATTAAATGTTATTGGCCAACTCAAAATGTTCAAAGTGTGATTTGAATCACGCGAAAACAAAAAAACAGGCCAAACACGCCCAAGGGGGTGGATCCCCGGCGTGATTTGGCGTTTTCGGGCACAAAAACGCCCCAAATGGAGCCACTACGGGTGGTCCTAGAGGTAAGATAAGGCTTAGGGAGCATGAGGTTATGGGTTCAATTCTCACAAAGAGGTTTTTTCCCAGATTGGGTTTTTCTCCTGAATTGGTGTATAGGCATTATATCCTAGTGGAGATGGATATGATCGGGTGGTTCCGTTTAGGGGTGCTAAACGGGTCGAGTTCGCGGGTTCAACCCGACCCGAACCCGAAAATCGTTTCATACATATGAACCCGAACCTGACCCGAATATTCACAGGTTGACCCGAACCCGACCTGTTCAACCCGAATTTTTTTATTTTTTTAATCAAATTAATATATTAAAATTAACATCTATTACAAAAAAACACCAATTAGATAATAAAATTACATTAAAATCATAAAATCTTATGTCAATTTCTATTTTTAAGTTATAATTATAGCATAAAATACACACCAAATTTAATTTATAACATAAAACATATTGTAAAAAAATATAATATTATAAAATGGGTTAAACGGGTCAACCCGCCAACCCGACCTGGTTGACCTGAACCTGACCCGTTTAGCTAAACGGGTTGGCGGGTTCAACCTGAAACTGACCCGAACCCGTTTAGACTAAACCCAAACCCGCGAATTTCGTGTTAGGTTCGTGTCGTATTTTTGGGTCGTGTCATAAATTCACACCCCTAGTTCCGCTGGTGGCACAATAATACTACACTGGTTCGTCATTGATCCAAATTTGTCGTTAAAAAAAAGATATTAATGAGGTTTTAGTTATCATTATCATTAGTTTTATCATTATCTTTTAGATTGTAATCTCTTTATATGATTAAGAGATCTGTATTTAGTTATTCAATACACAAAATATAATCCACCATTCACCAACATAGTTTTTTAGTTATTTCAGTTCAAAATTGTTCAGTCTATTAGCTCGTAACTAAACTTACAATTCCCGATTTAACCCGGTCAATCCAATTTTCCATACATGCGTACCATAATGAAAGACAAAAACAAGTGACAACTTTATGCAATCCCCTCTCATTAAATCTACCTCTGTGATGTCATGTCTGATTAATTACCTTAACACCATTCCTCAACCCACTTAGACTAATAAAAGTAAAAATCCCATAATATAAAAGGTAACTTTACACCCTGTTTTTTCTCTTTTAACAATTAACTTTAACTAACCACTAAATAAAAACTAATTAAATGTATCCTCAGAACACAGCACAAAGACTACTTGCGACGGCCTTAGTTGACGCAAAACTATTGTGAAAGTCTTTTGCAACAAACAAAGTCGTTCATAATTGAAGAAACACTGACCTGAACGGTAAGCTCCGACTAAGACTTCAACTCTTGGCGATCCGAACTACTAACTGCAAAACAGAACACCGTTAGGACTCGTTACAGGAATGGGGTTATTCCTGTAACCACCCTTTGGCGTGAGAATAAGTCTCGGTTTGAGAGTAAGAAAATATGTGTAGAGAGAGAGTAAACGAGAACAGAATGAATCATACCTTTGATGTTTACCTCTATTTATAGTTTACCATTAGGGTTTCCCTTAACTTAGGATGGGCTCCGATAAGTTAGGGATTTGCATGATCTTCCAAAAAGATTGGGGATTCGGTTACGTAGTTTATCCATGCAGAATAGAAGATTCTAGAATAAACATTTATAATTATATATTTGTAATAAAATAGTAGGTAATGATCGGGTCTGGTTAGCCGTTCCGGGTCATACCTCGTCATGTCCCCCTAGTGCGAAGTTATGAAATGAAGTTCATGGGATCGGACTAAAAAAGGAAAAAAGTCAAAATGCACCCTTTGAGTGCAAGTTTCTCGAGTGGGGTACCGTTACTTTTTTGAAAAATGGCGGCGATGTGAAATGGTGTGACAGGTAAGTCATCATTAGGATGACAGTTGTACCTGCCCTGTATTGACAAGCGTTCCTACCGGTAACACCCCGTGTTTTCAAGAAGTCAAGGTCAAAGTCAACGACCGATTTCGCGCAGCCGATTAATAATAGATTTCTTTCATTTTAGCTATTATGTGGAGTAAGTGTCTATAACTACAATAATCGACGTATGATTATCGCTATTCAATCGACTTACGACTGTAAACTATAGGAAGTAACAATGCGATAAAGTTAACTAAACAATAATCAAGTTATGCTAATCAAATCGACATCGAATCGCAACTCGAACTACGCATTTTAGCTATTGTTATACGTGTGTGTGTGCCTTATGTGTTGTTTGTGCATGCTCATTTATGTTATATGCGGTAATCAATCGAAACTCGAAACGCAATCGAACTCAATCTACATCGAACTCGAAACACAATCGAACTATGATAATTAGTGGAGAAGGGATAATGCGAGATATGAGTGGTTGAGATTAAAAGTAATTTGACTAGGAAACCCTATCGTATCGAACCGCTCGCAACCGAAATCGAAATATCAAAAATCGTCGCACCGAACACTCGAAACGTGCAGCTGATCGATCAGGCTACCAGCCGATCGAACAGCCAGCCGATCGGACTGCTGTCCGATCGAGCTGCCTGGCCGATCGGCCAGCACTTTCCTCATTTGGCATCCTATAAATACCCCTGTCATTGTCATCCTTTCCACTTTTGGAAACCTCTGTCCGACCAGCACGCTTAACTCATCCTTTTCTCAGATTTCTCTCGATTCCGGTAAGATTTCGTCCTAAATCTTGTACTTTCTTGATCTACACGCACTCCTACACCTTTCTATCTTTCAAATCTTAACTTTTAACCGTGAAATCATCAAGATTCAAGTGTTCTAGGATGATGTCATCATGGGTTCTTGAAGAACTTCATGTTTTGGCCTCAATCCACCAAGAATAACTTGGATCTAGCCGATTTCCACATAAACAAACAAAGATCTCTCATAGATCTAAACATATACACGGTGAAAAGGATTGAAAGAAGGATTTTCCAACTTTCTTTCAACTCTTTTTCACTCAATGCCTTCAAACCGATAGAAACGGAGCCTGTGCCGGCTTACAAATCACTCCGGTGGTTGCATGGCTCAAGATCCGGATTCTATCCATGAGGTTAATCGATTTCGGGTTACACGTTAAACTCCGTTCCGAACAGTTCACCGGCCGGATTTGGGTGATTCCTGTCCGACCAGGGGAACCAAGTAAGGACGAGGGATCTATGGTTCGACTCGTTGTCAAAACACCTCAATAGAATGACAAACAATCAGAACAACCAAGCGTTAGACGAATAGGCTGATCAGGTCAGGGTGCTGACCGATCGGACTGCTGTCCGAACGGACAGCCAGCCGATCGGTTAACACATGGTCCCACACTTAATAAATCTATTCTGAAGACTAGTATTGAACGAACTACTGTTTGATCGGACTACTGTCCGATCGGATTACTCTTCGGATCATGAGATACTATACTTCAACACTTAATCGATTTTTCAACATGTTCGATGTACTAGGAGTGCCACCCGATCGAACAACCGTCCGATCAGGTGACACCCTGCTGAGAACTTGTCTTGCTAAAATACCTAACCAATCGGGTTGCCGGCCGATCGAACAGCCGTCCGATCGACCGACCCGAAGGGTAAGGTTACTTCAATGTTTTCAAAATACTACAACGAAAACTTCAAAAGACAAGCCATCATACACAAACACATCCTTCTCAGAGGAAGAAATAGTCCACTCGAACAGCCATCCGATCGGCCTACCGACCGACCGGACAGCGGTCTGAACGGATTGTCACCCGAACGGCCAGCCGTCCGATCGGACTACCGTCCGATCGACCAGCTGTCCGACTCTCCAACACTTGTTTTCCATTGTACGCATTGCTTACTACTATGTTATCAATCCATTCAGGCTAACTCTACTCGCTAAGCGCTCCCTTCAATCCATCAATCGCTGTGAGTATACTCGATCCCTTTTTGCTTTATGCACTTTTGGGTGTTACATACGTTACAACTATTCAAATCACATCAAACACACTACTCAATACTATTTGAACGCTAACCGTTAATGCATGTTATACGTGGCTTATGACTGCTTGTTTGTTATGTTTACACATGGAATACTGTCTACCTGCCTTAGCAACGATAGTACTATAGTTTGGACTCAGCACCCGTTCGCGGGGGTTGTTAAGGACAATTACTTGCATGGATTACGGTGGTAATCATGTATTGCGAACTGCATTTGGCAGTCAACCCGCAATCATTGGTATCGATGGATCTATGTCGATAACTAACGTGCTTCATTTCACTATGTGTACGTGTTGGTTATGCGTAAACGAATTCGAACTTTATATGCTATTATCAAACTTGTATGCTCACCTTTACATTATATGTATTGACTTTATTTTAACGTATGTGACAGGTGCTTAGGATGCACACTTGGTAGGAAATTGAAGCTAGAATAAAGCTTTAGAGCCCAACAAATAGTTGTCTGTAGTAATTGAATCAAGGGTCTCTAGAAGCAGATAAACAATTGCTCTATTTAAATCTGAGTTGTCGGAACAGAATGATTTGCCTAGACTTTATCTGTAATAATTTGTTTACTGTTTGAGACATGGTATGGGACATGTTATTTAAATTGAATAGTAATGATAATTGTTATGGAAACTTCTGGACAATCTGTTTCGCTCAGTGCCATGCCCCGATAATTCCGCCATCGGTTGGGGTGTGACACTACCCGTTTGTCTTTTTGAATTCGAAAGGTTGTTAACCATTTTCTATAAATAGGTCCCACGTTTAGGGTTTTCCCATTTCGATCTTTGCTCTCAACTTCTTCAACTTCTTGATTGTATAAAATGGCTTCCCAAAACCGGCGAATCTTCTTCAGCCCCAACAAGTTCCGATGCCCTGTATTGCAAATGGGGAACTATATCATTCAACAATCTTATACAGGAGTACGGTATCAAGCCGGAGTGGAATCCGGTGTTGCCGTCTAGGACAGACATGGCGTTCCCCTTGAAAAAGGGTAAAATCACGCTATTCAGTTATTTTTTCAAATTCTGCAATTTCCGGTTGCCAATCACCAAGTTTTGTAAGTCCGTTCTTGATGAGTATCCCATTCAGATCTCTCAACTACATCCTTTAGGGTTAGTTAAACTTCGTCACTTCGAGTTTGCCTGTATAGCCCTAGGTCATATCCCTGAAATTACGGTGTTTAGGGCTTTTTTCGTTATTGTGTTGAAATCCCCCTTTTTTACCTTTGACTGGCGACACATTGGTGTGTCTTGCCTGAGGGATATCCATGCCAGTGCCAGGGATAAGGACTGGAAGAACAAGTTTTTCTATATTGATGCCAGTGTTATCCCCGAGGAGATGCAGTGGAGGGAGATAGGGGCCAAGAACAAGTTCAAGGATGACGGTCCCCCTGCTGATGCCTATGTTGGGAACGCTCTGTTTAAGAGGTTAAGTCAACACCCATCCGAGTGCACGGTGATCCCGGAGAGTGCCTTGGTGATGGCTGAGATGAGTTTGCTGTGGCATGATATTCGGTTGTACCCTGCCTTTCAGAGAGTTGATGAAGGTACAGGTCAATTTGCTTTGAACTTAATCTGCAAATTATGTTTATTTTAATGTGTGTAAGTGTTATATAGGTAAATGGAGTTTGTTTGATTTCGTTGATCCTCAACGGAATGCTACTTTGAGAGCCGCGTGCCGCGCGATTGGGGAACAGGAGCCTGATGTACTGAAGATTCATCTTGAGCAATTTCTGCTACCCGTTGTGCCGGCGGATCCGACTGCTTATGTATATAGGCTTCCCCCCAGCGGGGGGAGCAGTGTTTTTCCGTTGCAAGGACAAAGAAGCCCTCCCGGATAAAGATAACCGGGAGGAAATTTATTACCGCGGGAGCCACTACTACGCCTGTGGCGGTTAACATTTTTGTGGCCCCGGGGGTTACTGCTGTTACTTCCTCCCCCACCAATTTGGTGAGTTCACAGCGGGCGCTGAAAAAGCGTAGAATGATGCCTTCTTTGACCTCCTTTCAAGCAATCAAAACTACTCATGCCGTACCCGCTTGTAAGTGATTTTTCTTGTGAATGTAGGAATTGACTTCCTATATTCTTGTTCTGAATATCTGATTTGATGTAGGTTCCTTTGCTGAGGCCCAAGTTAAGGGTGTGTCCTCTATGCCTTTATCTTCTGGTGGGATTGTTACTTCTACGGCTGGCGGGCCCAGCCTGTCAGACCTTATTTCCCAGGCGAGTGCTGTAGCTGTTAGCTTTTCAACGCTACCGGCTGTGTTTACAACTGCTGTGATGGTGACACCCAGCCCCGTTACTACACCGCTTTTTTCCGACTCTCCCCCCGTATCCCTATTTGATTCTCCCGTTGGTGTTTTCTCTGCATCTGAGAAGGAGATGCCTACAACTTCTACTGCTAATGAGTCAACAGGTGCCAGAGATACCATAGTAAGTGATACTGGGGGGTTTAGCAGTGGTTTTGTTGATGACGGGGCCCGTTTAGGTGATGATCTTTATCTTCCCACCATTTGCTGGGACTCACATGCTCAAGACAAACGCTATCAACCTAAGTGGAAGATAGCGGAGTTTTCCAGGCTAGTTTCCCCCCCAGTGGTTCATCACTGGGTTGAGCGGGCATACCCCCGGCTGAATCAGTGTATGTAGAGGGGCTAGATAATGAGGGCTTAATGAACACAACGATGGTGGATGCTGTTAGTCAACCCTGGAGGTTGGCAGAAATCTGGCGCCGGTGGATGCATGATAACAATGAGATCCACCAGGCGCGGATTACCATTCCGCTGTGACGGCGGTTACTTCCCGGGGCTATATGGAAGGCGATTGTAACGTTTCTACCTTCACTTCATTTTCCATGCCAGAGGTAGCCAGCTTACTTAGGGTGTCAACTATTTGATTTTTTCCTCGATGGACGTGATTGAGAGTGACGTTGTCAAAAGAAGCCATGAGTTCCTTGGTTTTAGCCAAGTATTTTGCTATTGTCTCATCTTTGGCTTCGTAAGTCTCATTCACCTGGTTATTGACCAGTAAAGAGTTAACATATGCATCGACCCTTTTTGCTCCCATGAACTGGGCCATTCTCAGACCTGCCAACAACGCTTCGTACTCTGCTTCGTTGTTGGAGGATTCGAAATCAAACAGCATGGCGTACATCAATTTTATTTCATCCGGGCTTATTAGCATGAGGTCCGCTCCGGCTCCTTTTCCACTGGAAGACCCGTCGGTATATAACTTCTAGGTTTGCCTGGCTGTGCTAGATTCGGGTATGTCGTTAACCGTGGGGTCTTGTATTACTTATCCGTCGGGAGTTTTAGCTAGGAAGTCGGCGATTACCTGCCCTTTGATTGCTGTTCGTTTTCGGTATTCAATGTTTAGGGCTCCCAACTCAATTGCCCATTTAGCTAACCTTCCAGAGATTTCTGGCTTGTGTAAAATTTGCTGTAAGGGATAGTTTGTTAAAATTTGCACGCGATGCCCTTGGAAATATCTTCGGAGGCGTCGGGTAGCGTGTACCAGTGCAAGTACCAGTTTTTCCAGTGTTGGATACCGCGTTTCAGTGCCTGCTAGTACACGGCTGATATAGAATATGGGCAATTGATTATATATGAAAAATATTTCCGTGCCAGAGACATTTTTTACCGTTATATGCAGTTTAAATGCAATGGTATTTTTTTGTACCGTGATATGCAGTATAAATGCGATGATAATTTTTAGTGTACATGTAGGCAATAAAAAGGAATAAAAGGTAATTTTTATTAACTTAGGATGAGCTCCGATAAGTTAGGGATTTGCATGATCTTTCCAAAAGATTTGGGAGTCGGTTACGTAGTTTATCCATGTAGAATAGAAGATTCTAGAATAAACATTTATAATTATATATTTGTAATAAAATAGTAGGTAATGACCGGGTTGGGTTAGCCGTTCCGGATCAAACCTCGTCAATAATCATAAATAATCTCAGCTTTAATTATTTTCGAAATGAGCCAAGACCTAAGAAACGTTTGGTAATTGTGATTGTATTCTAAAAGTGGGTATTACAAGAGGTATTTATACGTGTAGATATCTTTATAACTCTCTACCATGACATGACTGATTACAATGTGTCTAATATTTCGTGACGGATACTATTAACAATTATGCTATCCATTTCTGAATTTGTGACCTTATCATATATTATTTTTTACCTTTTGATTTTATTTACCAATTGTGACACAAAATGATAATTTTTAGTTTTTATTTAGGTTTTTAGCTTCGACGAGTTTCTTCTCAAATTACCAACATAATCTAATTCTATTGTTGCGTCCATCACAATTTTAGTCAGTAATTTTGAGACGTATTTCTTCCTGCGCAAGTCCGTCACAAAATTAGTGACAGATTTAACGAAGGGTCTGGAAGTGCCCCTCACATGAATTTAGATCCTGATAACAATTACCAAGAGTTAATTGACAAAATCGTCCCTGAGGTTTGGTCACGTTTGTCATTTTCGTCCAAAATGAAACTTTTGTATCAAATTGCCCCCAACGTTTGTAACTTTTTGTCATTTTCATCCAAACTTCTAACTTATTTTATTTTTTCTGTTAAGTTGAGGACATTTTGATGAAACTGGCAAATATAAAACGACATGGACGATTTTGGCAATTTACTCAAACCCTTTTTAATTTCTTTTATTTAATTATTTTTGTTACATATATAATAAAAAAAACTATATACAAGGAGTTTTTAGAAGAAAAAAAATTAATAGTTTTGTCACATAATTTTTCTTTTAATTTTCATCCAAATCATTAACTCGGTTTATTTTTTCTGTTAAGGTGAATGATATTTTAAATTTTATAAATTAAGACAGAAATTAATTTACAACTTCTTTATATAAATCAGTTTTATAAAGAAAACGTCATTGGTGTGCAACACATAATAATCGATTACAACTTTTAGTATTTATCAGTTGTAGAGATAGAAAAAAATTGTAAAACGTTACATATTTTTTAAATGTGTTGAGCACCTAGTAAATATGTTGGTAGAAATAAAATATTTATTTAATTAATGAGGGTAACTAACTGATATTTATTCTGAGTGGCTTGAGTAAAGAAACTTTGTTCATAGCATTATAATTACAATTTGGTGGGTAATTTTAAGGTTTGGTAACGATATGTTGTTTGATAGGGGGGGGGGGGGGCAATGGCTTCGGTTTTTCCTTAGGAGCGAAATTAAAAAAGTAGAAGATGAATTATAAATTTGGTACATATGATAAGATTTTTTTATTTGACCTTTTTTTCAATAAGGTCACCAGCATTTTAGTTTTATAAAATTTAGAGTTTTAAGTAGATTTTATTTTTTATAAAACTGATCTATATAAAATAATTAGAAATTAATTTATGTCTTAGTTTATAAATATCTTTCGCCTTAATAGAAAAATTAACTTAGTTAGTGGTTGGATGAAAATTTATAGAAATTATGTGACAAATCTATTATTTTTTTCATATAAAAATTGCATGTATATTCTTTTTTATTATATATGTAACAAAATTAATTAAATAAAAGAAATTTAAAAGAGTTTGAGTAAATTGCCAAAATCATCTCTGTGGTTTTATATTTGTCAGTTTCATCCAAATATCCTCAACTTAACAGAAAAAATAAACTAATTTAGTGGTTTGGATGAAAATGGCAAAAAGTTACAAACGTTGGGGGCAATTTGGTACAAAAGTGTCATTTTGGACGAAAATGACAAACCTACCCAAACCTCAGGGACGATTTTGGCAATTAACTCCAATTACCAATGTATTTTTGTCTGATTTTTTTAAGCTATAACCCCTTTTGTTTTTTTTTTAAGTGCCAAACAGGCAATCACTTTTCATTAATTATTTTTGTGTTTTGTAGGGTAGGGTTTGCTATTCAGAAAGGGGTAGTGACGCAGTTTGTCTAATTAACAACGAATTTTTAGATTGTTACCAATGACCGTTTTTAGTAATAAGTGGTATACACCACCATTCAATGGTCGGTTTACGGTCAACATGAGGGAGGTAAATCACGCGTCTCAGAGTAAATTAAGTGATGCCAGGGTTTGATCCCTAAACTTGCACACTATCGTGGATGCCACAATCTAAGATGGAAGGTGAATTATAGGGATGTCACCGGGTGTTCATTAGTTTGGTGTTCGATTTGATTTCCTCGGTTTAGAAATATGAGTATTAGAGTATATATACAGTTTGTATGTATATAACAGTTAGTGATGGTTGTTATAGTTTGTTGATAGTTGTTAGTGAGTAGTTAGTCTACTATATATAGACAATCTTGTATCATAATCAGTAATGAGTTTAATAGTTGTTCTTGATACCTCTCTTTATGGTATCAGAGCCATCTCAGCTCCTATGACACTTACTTTTCCGGCGACAGTTAGATCTCCGGCCAAACTCCGGCCATTCGTTTCACCTCTTTTTCCGAATATTTTTATGATAATCTTCCTGTGATTCTTCTTTTCAATCTGTAATCATCATTCTTCGGTGATCTCATTCTGTTTTCTTCTCTCCGGTGTCGTTTCCGGCGAATCTTCATCATCTCCGGTGACTTTTCCGGCATTTTTTTTCTCTCTCTATTTCAACTCTGTTTCTTTCATTCTTCCTCTGTTTTCTTCTCATGTCAACATCTTCCGATTTTAGTACTCAGTCAGCCACATCTTCAACAATGAATGGAAGTTCATCAAATCTGCACAACAATATGCCAAATATTACGAATTTCATGCCAATAAAACTCGATAATGAGAATTTTTTGAACTGGCAACATCAGGTTCTTACAATTTTGAAGACACTTGGTCTCCTGAAACATCTCAATCGTGAAATAGATCCTCCAATTGAAGTTGAAGCCAGAGAAGCTTGGATTCGATCTGATGCTTATGTTTCTGCATTTCTTACAGCAAATTTATCTCCATCTTTAATTAATCTTGCTCGAGGTACAGTTTCTGTTTCAGATCTATGGAGTAAAATTGAAGAATCTTTTAGTCAACAAGTGTTTGCAAATCAGAATCTCTATCGAACTCAGTTTCATCTTTTAAAGCAAGAAAATCGTTCAGTTACTGAATTCTGTGATTCTGCAAAGAACTTATATGATTCTCTTCAAGCTGTTGGAGATCCGATAACTGAACATGCATTAATTCTTCAAATTCTCAATGGATTGAATCCTGAATTTCAGATGTTTGTTACAAACATTGAAACTAATGACACAAAGTTAACCTATTCTCAACTTCGAGCTAAACTCTTAACTCATGAAGCATGTCTAAAACAACATCAGTATCATCATTCTTTGACTATACCGATTGCTGCCATGGCTGCGTTAAATGTCAAGCCACCACATTATGACCAGACTTCTAGATCGCAATCCACTATTGTTTGTCAGATCTGTGACAAAACAGGTCACAAGGCTTCAAATTGCTATCATAGATTTGCTCCGAATACTTTTTCCGGTGGTCGTTCCGGTACTGGTGGTCAGTGGAGAGGCGGTCGTGGTCGCCATGGGGGTCGCTCCGGCCGATATGGACAACGGAACAACCATGGTGGTGCTCGATGGCAATCAGGTTATGGTGGTGATGGTTCAAGAAATTTTTCAGCGAATTTTGCTAATTTGGATGGAGCTAGGGTTTCTCAGTTTGCAAATTTGGACGTTGGGGGCTCTGCACATACTTCTGATCACAACAGTGGTTATTTTGGGGGTAACCCTAGTGGTTCTCAAAGTTAGATGTATGACCCACTGATGGGTGTCAAGTGTTATATATATTAAGTGTATATTTTAATCCCCCTTTAACACTTTTTTAGTCAAGTTTTAAATTTATAAAATACGATATTTACTAACACTAGACACACATATGGGCAAGTGCACCCATCGTGAGCGTAGTATAGTGTTGGTAAGATACCGAGGTCGTCCAAGGACACAAGAGCTTTTAGTACCGGTTTATCCTCAACGTCTAATCAAATCAAAAAGTTTAGAAAAAATGTTTTAAACTAAGAAAAATAAAAACTAACTAAAATGCTGAAAATAAAAATAAAAGAAAAACAGATAGACAAGATGAATCACTTGGTTCCGACTCGTGTATAGTGTAACCTTTGATTATTTCCGCACTTTTGCACTTATTTAAGAGATTATCTTAGTTATTGTAGTAGGCCCCTCTTTTGAAGGTGACGTTACCCTCAACCCAGTAGTTTGAGTCAGCAAGGATACAATCCTAAAGGGTCGGATTATTGAAAGATAATGAATTAAGTTATTAATGCAAATTATGGTAGGCCCCTCTTTTGGAGGTGACGTTACCCTTGACTAAGTAGTCTGAGTCAGCAGGGATACAGTCCTAAATAGCCGGGTTATAGTATTAATAGTAGTTAACTTATGAGGGGATCAAAGAGTTTGGACCCCCGCCATCCAATACCGTTAAGTATTGAAGGAGGTCCTACTAAATTTGACCCAGGTCCATTGCAGGACCTCTAAACGCTGAACAATGGCAAGACTCTTACCAAACCGTTCCCTTAACCCCCGACCAGGTAGCCAACATACCTCCATATAGACCGTGGAGATATGAATGGTGAAAATCTTTTATTTTATATAGACAGTAAAATAATGTCAAGACACCACGGACAAACGATAAGGAAGAATCACCTTCAACATAAGAAACTAGTTATTAAAGTCATTAATACAAAACCAAATAAAAAGTGCGAAAAGATTAGAAATAAAAAGTATTACACTAGACACTTGTCTTCACCAAGTGATGTAAGAGACTTAGGCAAACATGGCCTTGATTGTCAAGAACTCTTACGATCAATCTTGGATCCCGAGACGACTCACACACTCTATGATGGACAATGGATGATGGTGGTGGATGATGGTGTTATGGTGGTGGTGGGTGGTGGGTGAAGTGTGAGAGAGGTGGTGTGCCAAGGGATGGTTTGAGCTTGAGCCAAGCACTCCTATTTATAGGCTGAACAGAAGCTCGGGCACGGCCCCGTGTCCAGTGGGCACGGACCCGTGTCCACATCCTTCTCTTTCTTCATTTAATGCAGCTTGTCTTATTAGTTGACCACGCCCCCGTGTCCGCTGAGCACGACCCCGTGGTGCAGAAGAATCTTTGTATTATGAAGATTTGCCTGGATTGTGTGAATCTTATAGTTGACCACGGCCCCGTGTCCGCTGAGCACGGCACCGTGGTGGGCAATAGAAGCTTCTACCACTTTGTCTGTTCTGCTGACACTTGGGCACGCCCCCGTGCTGGCTGAGCACGGGGCGTGTTCAGTCTTCTGTCTTCTGTCTTCTTGTTTTGCTTGGGAAGATGCTGTCGTGGGGTCGGGCATGTCACGTCTTGTTCCTTTTCTTGTATTTATGTTAGATTTTGATGTCTTTTTGCTTCTTTTGTTAATTTGAGCTCATTTAATCCTGAAAATACAAAAGGAAGACAAAAGCACACTTTTTCCAACATTAGTACTAAAAAATGGTTAGTTTTATGCCACCATTGATGTAATTTATATGTTGCATTTTGCACACATCAAATACCCCCACACTTGAATCTTTGCTTGTCCTCAAGTAAAACCCTTTATAATGTGGCTATTACACTCCCAAATGGAATGGGTAGAGAAGAAGGTTTTTGGGCTTGTCATAGAGTGTCGGGATTTACAAGATTCTTTATTTAGTTTTATTTTTATTTATTTACAATCCTATTCGTCATGATTTATTTAAAACTTTTCATAAGATAAATTACTTATTAGGGCATAACATGCCTCTTTAAAATTCTATTTATATACAAGTTCACATACCTCACGGGGATCACTCAACACTCGGCCGAAAATGTATTTTTGTGAATCACTCGAGAGCGGCATGGAACTTACTCCTACCATAAGCTTTCCAATCAATCAATCCTCCTCCTTTTTAACTTATATACCTTTGTAAATATCAAGAGGACTTTTGGGTGAAGGGTTAGGCTTGGGTTAAAGGTAGGTGGTTGGGTTAGTGGTTAGTAGAAAAAGGGCGAAAAGCGTAACAAGCGTCGGTTTTCGTAAGACTTTTTATTTTTGTAACTTTTATTTTGATGAAGCTACTATTCAAACAAAGTTATTTTTGATGAACTTGTTTGTTTATTTTCTTTTGCTTCATCATCAACACATTTTTTTTTTGAAAAGTCATATTAAAAACCGAACTTGTTACTAAAACAAAGGGTTAAAAATGAAAAAGGTTTTGGTGGGTAAAAGGGTGTTTGGTTTGGGTTATGAAATGAAAAGATTTAGGTTCAAAGGGGCTAACTAGGGGGATTTTTGGTAGGTGGTAAAAAAAATAATGGTGTAGAAATAAAAATGGTTAGTCCTAATGCCTCCGTCATTTACTTACTCGGGTTTAAGTTGGTAAGGACCGGGAATGTATCGTCGTGGCAAGTTCTAGAGTCGTAAGAACCAAGCGGCTATTCACACAAGAAACGAAAAATGAGCATTTAGTCTAATGATATGTAATTGCATGCTCAATAAAGGCTCAAAACTCACTTTTTGTGGGAATGGTTTTTTATGTGATCAAGTATATATAATCAAATTTTAATTAAGTTTGCCATGCCTGTTCATAATTTTCTTATGTTGGTTCTTTTTATCACGACGCTATCGGTTGTAAATTCGTAAAAATATAACCTTTTTAGAACTTGAAATTCCCGAGTTAAACCTAGACAAGTAAAAAAATGAAAATTTTTTGAAAAACTTTGGGGTGATTAGCGGTTCCAATAGAGTTTTGTGTAAGGCTTGTATTTAGGACTTGCAAGATTCAAGGTTTTAGCATCCCCCCCACACTTAAATTACACATTGTCCTCAATGTGTCCCAAAAATAAGTTTTTAGGTTGATTGAATGTGTAAAAAGGTGTAAAAAGCAAAAATTTTGTGTTACTGGGCGTTGAACACGGCCCCGTGTTGTCCGGGCACGGCCCCGTGTTCAAGTGCCAGTAACAAAATTAAATCAAGAGAAACAGAAGCCTGGACACAGGGGCGTGTTGGGTGAACACGGCCCGTGTCCAGTTACCTGAACTGGGTCTTTTCTGCAGACTGTGCAGCACGGGTCCGTGTTGGGCAGACACGGCCCGTGCCGAACTTACTGTAAATGAAGAAAATTGTCGGATGGTCCTGTTTTCCTGCATGGGTTGCTGGTTCAAGTTTCCCTTGTATCCTTTGCCATCTCAAGTGTGTTTTATTCCTGAAAATTAAAACTAACTAGAAAACATGAAAATTAATCTAAACTAAACTAAGGATAGTTCCGCGGAATGCCTCCGTGGTGCGCCACGTTTATAAGGGTCCTTGGCTAGACCCAAAGGCTGGTCATATGTCACTCAAGTGGGATGTATTGCATCCCATGTTACACCGTCGGAGAGCGTCATCCAAGCTTAAGTCTATGACCTTCATGTAGTTGACCGGGTCTTCGTCTTCTACTCTCTTTCCACATTCAAACTTCACTTCCTTGTCCCCAAACTTCAATGTTAACGTTCCGTCATTCATATCCACCACTGCTTGGGCGGTGGCTAGAAATGGCCTCCCGAGGATGAGAGGGACATCGGTGTCTTCTTCCATGTCTAGGATGACAAAGTCGGTTGGGAAAACGAAGTTGTCAACCTTGACCAATAGATTTTCAGCGACACCTTGTGGAAATTTGACGGATCTGTCGGCGAGTTGTATGCTCATCTTTGTAGGGCTTGTTGCTCCTAGGCCGAGTCGTTTGAACATCGATGTGGGCATAAGGTTAATGCTAGCCCCAAGATCGGCTAATGCATTACGAACGGGGGATTCCCCAATCGAACAAGGAATTGTGAAGCTTCCGGGATCGATTTTCTTTTGTGGAAGTTTGTTGAGTACTAAGGCGGAGCATTCTTCGCCTAAGTTAACTAATTGCAATGATTCAATTTTCCTTTTGTGAGTGAGGAAATCCCTCATGAATTTTGCATATCTAGGCATTTGGGTTAGGACCTCAATAAAAGGAATATTAACATGCAATTGTTTTAGTAAATTTTCGAACTTTGCGAATTGCTCATCGGTCTTTTGACGATTTAACCTACCGGGGTACGGAATTGGAGGAGTCTTGGTGGGCTCTTGATTTGGTGGAGAAGCCTTTTCTGGTTGAGGTGTGGGTGAAGTCGTGCTTTGGCTGAGTTGACTTCCTTCAACTGGTGGTAATGGGGCATCCTCGGGACCCACGGTTTGGTTTCTCAATGTGATGAGGTGTACTTGCGCCTTTGGGTTGGTTTCGGTATTACTTGGTAACGCGCCTTGTGGTCTCTCGGAGAAATTTTGAGCTAGTTGATTTAATTGTTTTTCAATGTTTTGAATGCTAGCTTGTTGATTTCTAAAATTCGATTCCAATTGTTGAAATCGATCCAAGTTTTTCTTTTCGGTGTCGGAGATGAGGCGAGATACAGTATCTTCAAGCCTTTCTCTTCCACCTTGTTGTTGAGAGAAATTTTGTGGTTGTTGAAAGTTAGTTCGTTGGTTTTGTTGGTTACTACTATTGCCGGGATCTCTCCAACCAAGATTTGGGTGGTTACGCCATCCTTTGTTGTAGGTACCCGTTGGAGGACCCGACGGCCTAGGTCTATTATCAATGTAGTTTACCGTTTCTGTTTGGTCATCTACTTCTCACTCCAATTTTCATGTGGCCCACCACACCCTTCACAAGCCATAACCGAGGCCGTTTTTGTCATTTCTAGCTTTTTGATTTTCGAAGAGAGGGCCTCGATTTGGGCTTGTAAAGAGGTGCTTTCATCAACCTTATGGGCGCCCGGGGCAATAGATTTATTACCTCGGGGAGTGTGCCATTGAAAATTGGTTTGAGCAATTTCCTCAATTTGATTATATATTTCATTTGAGCGACGATTACCTAAAAGTCCCCCGGAGCTAGAATCAAGTGTTTGTCTTGTGTGTGGCAACAACCCATTGTAGAAAGTGGATACTTGTTGCCATACCGCAAGACCGTGATGAGGACACTTTCTTAGTAGCTCCTTGAACCTTTCCCAAGTTTCATATAAGGATTCCCCATCCTCTTGTGAATATGTATTAATTTCAGTCATTAATTTAGCCGTTTTAGCAGGAGGGAAATACTTATATAGAAACTTTTGGGCTAGTTCATCCCAGGTGTTTACCGAGCCAACTGGGAGGGTGTTAAGCCAAGCCTTAGCTCGGTCTTTTAGTGAAAATGGAAACATCCGAAGGCGAATGGCGTCGTTTGATGCTCCATTGATCCGAAAGGTATCACATATTTCCAAGAAATTAGTAATATGTAGATGGGGATCCTCGTCCGCAAGCCCATGGAAGGTTGCGGAGTTTTGAAGCATTTGTATCAAATGTGGCCGAAGTTCGAAGTTGTTGGCTTCGACATTCGGTGCATTGATAGCGGCGCCTAGATTACCTACGGTGGGTCGTAGGTAATCCATGAGGGTACGTTGGTCCGCCATTGGAAGTGGGACCCCCGAAACTTTCTCTTGATTTTTAGCTTTAAGTCTTTTTCTGATAAAGCGTTCGGGTTCTTCTAGAGGTTCTTTTATGTCTCTACTAGAACTGGAGCTCATGCACTACGTAGGAAGTTCAAATGTGGCGCCAAGGTTCCAAGTCCTGCGATAAAAACAGAAAAGAATGTTGGTCAGAAGGTTCACCACGGCCCCGTGCTCAGTGAACACGGCCCGTGGTCAGATTTACAGTAATTGTTCTCCGGATCCCTGTTACTGGGAGTTGGACACGACCCCGTGTTGCACCAACACGGCCCCGTGCTCAGCTCTCTGTAACTCGAAAAATAAAAACTGCTAGTGATAGTGCTGGACACGGCCCGTGTCTGACCAGGCACGGCCCGTGCTGAGCTCTGCAGAAACAGAAAAACTAAAAAAAAATCCTAAAAAAAAAAATTGAAAAATAAGAAAAAAGATTAGGCCGTTGATTCCTAACTTTCTTAAAATCCTTGTGTCCCCGGCAACGGCGCCAAAAACTTGATGGGTGTCAAGTGTTATATATATTAGGTGTATATTTTAAGCCCCTTTAACACTTTTTTAGTCAAGTTTTAAATTTATAAAACACGATATTTACTAACACTAGACACACATATGGGCAAGTGCACCCATCGTGAGCGTAGTATAGTGTTGGTAAGATACCGAGGTCGTCCAAGGACACAAGAGCTTTTAGTACCGGTTTATCCTCAACGTCTAATCAAATCAAAAAGTTTAGAAAAAATGTTTTAAACTAAGAAAAATAAAAACTAACTAAAATGCTGAAAATAAAAATAAAAGAAAAACAGATAGACAAGATGAATCACTTGGTTCCGACTCGTGTATAGTGTAACCTTTGATTATTTTCGCACTTTTGCACTTATTTAAGAGATTATCTTAGTTATTGTAGTAGGCCCCTCTTTTGAAGGTGACGTTACCCTCAACCCAGTAGTTTGAGTCACCAAGGATACAATCCTAAAGGGTCGGATTATTGAAAGATAATGAATTAAGTTATTAATGCAAATTATGGTAGGCCCCTCTTTTGGAGGTGACGTTACCCTCGACTAAGTAGTCTGAGTCAGCAGGGATACAGTCCTAAATAGCCGGGTTATAGTATTAATAGTAGTTAACTTATGAGGGGATCAAAGAGTTTGGACCCCCGCCATCCAATACCGTTAAGTATTGAAGGAGGTCCTACTAAATTTGACCCAGGTCCATTGCAGGACCTCTAAACGCTGAACAATGGCAAGACTCTTACCAAACTGTTCCCTTAACCCCCGACCAGGTAGCCAACATACCTCCCTATAGACCGTGGAGATATGAATGGTGAAAATCTTTTATTTTATATAGACAGTAAAATAATGTCAAGACACCACGGACAAACGATAAGGAAGAATCACCTTCAACATAAGAAACTAGTTATTAAAGTCATTAATACAAAACCAAATAAAAAGTGCGAAAAGATTAGAAATAAAAAGTATTACACTAGACACTTGTCTTCACCAAGTGATGTAAGAGACTTAGGCAAACATGGCCTTGATTGTCAAGAACTCTTACGATCAATCTTGGATCCCGAGACGACTCACACACTCTATGATGGACAATGGATGATGGTGGTGGATGATGGTGTTATGGTGGTGGTGGGTGGTGGGTGAAGTGTGAGAGAGGTGGTGTGCCAAGGGATGGTTTGAGCTTGAGCCAAGCACTCCTATTTATAGGTTGAACAAAAGCTCGGGCACGGCCCCGTGTCCAGTGGGCACGGCCCCGTGTCCACATCCTTCTCTTTCTTCATTTAATGCAGCTTGTCTTATTAGTTGACCACGCCCCCGTGTCCGTTGAGCACGACCCCGTGGTGCAGAAGAATCTTTGTACTATGAAGATTTGCCTGGATTGTGCGAATCTTATAGTTGACCACGGCCCCGTGTCCGCTGAGCACGGCACCGTGGTGGGCAATAGAAGCTTCTACCACTTTGTCTTTTCTGCTGACACTTGGGCACGCCCCCGTGCTGGCTGAGCACGGGGCGTGTTCAGTCTTCTGTCTTCTTGTTTTGCTTGGGAAGATGCTGTCGTGGGGTCGGGCATGTCACGTCTTGTTCCTTTTCTTGTATTTATGTTAGATTTTGATGTCTTTTTGCTTCTTTTGTTAATTTGAGCTCATTTAATCCTGAAAATACAAAAGGAAGACGAAAGCACACTTTTTCCAACATTAGTACTAAAAAAGGGTTAGTTTTATGCCACAATTGATGTAATTTATATGTTGCATTTTGCACACATCACCCACGTATTTTTGGATGTAATTCTGGGTTGGGCCATGATTCACGAAATTTTAGTAGCTTTAATGGTTCAGGAGTTAACTTGGGGCCCAAATCTGGTAACAATGATGGTATTTTAGGCTCTGGTCCAACAGGCTCTAATAATCCTTTTGATTCAGCTACTGGGCCGTCTACTGTGCCTGGTTTTGGGCCAACTCATTTTTCACAGTGGGCTGGACATACCACTTCGCCTCATTATGGATTATTTGCTGACATTTCAAGTATTTGCGAGCAGGTTGACTCGTGGGTTCCGGATTCAGGCGCTACTGCTCACATGACATCTGACTCTTCTCTTGTTTTTGGATCCGTTCCCTACACCGGTTCCGAGCGTGTTGTTGTTGGAAATGGTACGTCACTCACTATTACTCGTATTGGTTTTGCGTACCTTCATTTATCTAGTCGTACTATATTACTCAAACACGTTCTAGTAGTTCCTGGAATCGCCAAGAACTTACTTTCTACTACTCAGCTTGTCATTGACCATCCTATTACGATTACTTTCTCACATTTTGGATTGACTATTCAGACACTCGCTGGACAGCTCCTCCACCACACGCGTGGTAGTCCACACCAGTTGTACTCTTTGACTGCTTTTGCTGTAGTTTCTCGAGAGACGTGGCACTCTCGCCTGGGACATCCGTCTGATTCAGTGATGACTAGATTTTCATTTTTACATTGTACGAATAAATCCATGTATACACATTGTACTGCTTGTAGTATCTCGAAATCAACACGACTTCCATTTGATTCTGTTGTTTCTCACTCCATAGTACCTTTACATGTGGTTCATTGTGATATTTGGGGTCCTTCCCCTGTTATGTCTCGTAATGGTTTCAGATACTTTATTACGTTTATTGATGATTTTAGCAGATTTACTTGGATTTATCCGTTGACACATCGGTCTCAGGCTATAGATTGTTTTGGTCATTTTAAACCTCTTGTTGAAAATCTTTTCTCTTGCACCATTAAACATCTTCAGTGTGATGGTGCTCCAGAGCTTATTCATGGACCGATGGCCCGATTTCTTTCTGAATCGGGAATTTCTTATCGTATTTCATGTCCATACACACCCCAACAAAATGGGGTTGCTGAGCGGAAAAACCGTCATCTTTCTGAGATTGCTCGTGCACTTTTGTTTCATGCGCATTTACCAAAGAAATTTTGGTATGATGCTTATGCCACTGCAGCTTATCTCATTAACCGGTTACCTTCACCGGTTCTTCACTACTCCTCTCCATTTGAGACATTGTTCGGTTCTCGGCAAGATTATTCTATCCTTCGTACTTTTGGGTGTTGTGTTATCCGTTTCTAGGTGACACTCGGGCGGATAAACTTTCACCAAAGTCTATTCCTTGTATTTTTGTTGGTTATGCTCCATCTCATCTTGGTTATCTCTGTTATGATCCACATACGTCTCGTACATATACATCTCGTCATGTTCGATTCCATGAGACGATTTTTGATATTCCAGGGAGTTCCACTGCTTCCACATCTTCTTCTGATTCTATTCCTTTCAGTATTTCTCCTCCTACGTTTCCGAGATCTACTTCTTCTTCGTCTGCTTCTTCTTCGTCACCTCCTATTATTCCTTCTCCATCATCTCCCAGTATTTCTTCTCCTGTTATTCCTTCTTCTTCTCCACCACCACCTCCTCCTCCTCCACCACCTCCTCCTCCTCCTGTTCCTGATCACACTCACCCGATGGTCACTCGTTCTCGCGATCACACTCGACAGCCTCGTCAGTTTCCTAATCATGTTCTCTTTCATGCTTCCACTGTTCCCACCACCGAGCCTTCTACATTCAGACAGGCTCAGCAGTGGTCTGTTTGGTGGGATGCGATGCGTTCTGAGATTGGTGCTTTACATGCCAACCAGACTTGGCGTCTGGTTCCGTCTCCCACCGATGCCAACATTGTTGGTTGTAAGTGGGTTTATAGGATTAAGCACAATCCTTATGGTTCTGTGAGTCGATACAAAGCCCGGCTTGTTGCCAAGGGCTTTCATCAGACTGAGGGCATTGATTATACTGAGACATTTAGCCCAGTGGTTAAATCCACTACTATTCGTCTTGTTCTTTCTGTTGCTTTTTCCCGCGGATGGGTCATCAGGCAGGTAGATGTCAACAATGCCTTTCTTCATGGAGATTTATCAGAGATTGTGTATATGTCACAGCCACCAGGTTTTGTTGATACTTCTCGACCACATCATGTTTGCCTACTGCAGAAGGCTCTTTATGGCCTGAAGTAGGCTCCCAGAGCTTGGTTTTCCAAGCTATCCTCTGCTCTTACTACTGCTGGATTTTCACAGTGTTTATCCGACGTTTCTCTATTCATCTACAGCAGATACTATATTGTCTGCTATGTTCTGGTGTATGTGGATGATATCATTATTACTGGGAGTTCTTCAGATTTTGTTACTAGGTTGATTGAGCGCTTACATTCTCAGTTTGCGCTCAAGGATTTGGGGGAGTTATCCTATTTCTTGGGAGTTCAGGCTACCTTTTCAGGAGACATCTTACATTTATCTCAGCAACGCTACTTACTAGACTTATTACAGCGTACTGGGCTTGCTGAGTGTCGATCGTTATCTACACCGGTTTCTTCGGGTCGACAGTTGTCTCGTCATTCTGGTGTAACACCCTGTGTTTTCATAAGTGAAAGTCAAAGTCAAGGTCAAAGTCAACGACCGATTTCGCGCAACTTGACTGGTAGAAATGTCTTTATTCTATTTGTATTATGTGGAGTAAGTGTCGTTCATTGCAATAATCGATGAGTATTAATCGTATTTCAATCGACCTACGACTGTGAACTATAGGAAGTAACAATGCGATAAAGTTAATCAACTGATAATCAAGCTATGTTAATCGAATCGACATCAATTCGCAACTCGAACTATGTATTTTACTTGTTGTTTATACGTGTGTGTGTGCCTTACGTGTTAACTGTGCATGTTTATTTATGTCGTGTTGTGATAATCAAGCGAACTCAATCGAACTCGAAATCTAACTCGAATGCAATCGAACTCGAACTCGAATCACAAATCAAACCATGATAGATGGTGGAGAATAGATTACGCGAGATACGAAGTAGTTGGGACTAAAAGTAATTTGACTAGGAAACCCTATCGAATCGCTCGCAATCAGAACCGAAACGTCAAAGATCGTCGCACCAAACACACCAACCAGGCGCCAATCCGCACGGACAGGCCATCCGCACGGATAGCCGCCTGGGGAAGTAATGAGTGCCACCCGCACGGATTGCCATCCGCTCGACCGACCATCCGGGTGATGTGCAATCCGCACGGATGACACTTTCCTCTTATGGCATCCTATAAATACACGGGTCACTCTCCAAACTTTCCACTTTTGGCAAGTGACGTCCGACCAGCACACTCTCTTCACCTTTTCTTCGATTTCTCTCAATCCAGGTAAGATCTCGCCCTAAATCTTGTACTTTCTTGATCTATACGCACTTCTACACCTTTCTATCTTTTAAACATTAACTTTTAACCGTGAAATCATCAAGATTTGAGGTATTCTAGGATGACGTCACCATGAAGTTCCCATGAACTTCAAGTCTGACCTCATTCCACCAAGAATAACTCGGATCTGAACGGTTTCCATAAGATTTCACAAACAACTTTGCATAAATCTGAACTTTTCAAAGGAATAAAGGAGTTGAAAGAAATAAATATAAGTTTTCTCCTTCTTTTACACTCGAGGACGATAAGAATCGGATCAGTTCTAGTCTTCTACTCAATATTAGTGATGCACTAGTCCTAAATCCGGATTCTACCCACGAGACACCTGTTTCGGGTTAGACCAAAATGACCGTTTCGAGCCGCCGACCGGTAAAGCTAGGGTGATTCCTGGCCGGCTTAGTCGTGCGGGTAAGAATACAATTCCGATTGGTTGACACGTAATCAGAACATCTCGATAGAACGACAAAGGCGACCAAGGGTAGACGAATGGAACAACCAGAACGAGACGCTGTCCGCACGGACAAGCTATCCGGATGGACTGATGTCCGCACGGACAGGCTATCCGGACGGACTGATGTCCGCACGAACAGGCTATCCGGACGAGTTGCCATCCGGACGGACTACACTCGGAACCCATATCCAAACAAGGTTTGAGTATCGATGAATGAATAATCCGCACGGACGACCCTCTGAATGGATTACTCTTTGGATCATGAGATACTAAGACCTTAAACAATTTCCAACTCGTTGTCCGCACAGACTACCATCCGGACGGATTGTTGTTGTCCGCACGGACTACCATCCGGACGGATTTCACCAACTTCATTAAGTGACTCACCATTAAAGTCATTGTCCGCACGGGCTACCATCCGCACGGATCGTCAACCGCGCGACCGACTTGAAGGGTAGAAATACTTAAATGTTTTCTAAATACTACAACGAAAACTTCAAAGGACAAGCCATCATACACAAACACATCCTTAGCATATAGGAAGAAACAATCCACTCGAATAGTTATCCGCACGGACAAACTGTCCGCACGGATGACTAACCGGGCGGATTACCATTCACACGGATTGCTGTCCGCACGGATGACCATCCGGACGATCAGCTATCCTACCCACTCTCATCCTGTATTGTTTTACGCGCCACTTATCGCTACGTTATCGAATCTATTCAGGCTAACCGTACTCGCTAAAAGCGCTCCCTTCAATCCATTAATCGCTGTGAGTATACTCGATCCCTTTTTGCTTTTAGCACTTTTGGGTGTTACATACGTTACGAATATTCAAACTACAAGTATCACACTACTCAAACTATTTGGACGCTAACCGTTAATGCATGTATTACGTGGCTTATGAATGCTTGTTTGTTATGTTTACACATGGAATGATGTCTACCTGCCTTAGCAACGATAGTACTATAGTTTGGACTCAGCACCCGTTCACACGGGGGTTGTTAAGGATCTTTTACTTGCATGGATTACGGTGGTAATCATGTATTGCGAACTGCCTCAGGCAGTCAACCCGTAGTCATTGGTATCGATGGATCTATGTCGATAACTAACGTGCTTCATTTCACTATGTGTACGTGCTGGTTATGCGTAAACGAATTCGAACTCTAGATGCTATTATCAAACTTGTATGCTCACCTTTACATTTTATGTATTGACTTTATTTTAACGTATGTGACAGGTGCTTAGGAAGTTTACACGCTTAGCACGCTGTGAACTTGAGGCTAGGAAAGGTCTAGGATGCTCTCTGTGCCGTGATGAAATTAAAGCTAGGAACGGAGGTCCTAGAAACCAATAAATAAACTATTTTGTGTGAATCTGAGTTGTCGGAACAGAGTATTTGTCTTGATGTTTATCTGTAATAATTTGTTTACTATTTGAGACATGGTATGGGACATGTTAACTTAAATTAAATGGTAATGATAGTTGTTATGGAAACTTCTGGACAATCTGTTTCGCTCAGTGCCATGCCCCGATGATTCCGCCATCGGTTGGGGTGTGACATCAGGTGATCCTTTGCCTGATCCTACACTATATCGGAGTACAGTTGGAGCATTGCAGTATCTTGTCTTGACTCGCCCTGAGATTGCTTATGCGGTTAGTAAGGTGTCTCAGTTTCTTCAAACACCTACTGATCGTCACTGGGTTGCAGTCAAGCGTATTTTACGGTACCTCAAGGGTACCATATCTCATGGATTATGTATTCGTCGATCTGATTGTCTAGATTTACATGCTTATTCTGATGCTGTTGCTCGTTCTAGTACAGAGGCTGAGTATCGTGCACTTGCTCATACAGCTGCTGAGATTCGGTGGATTATGTCTTTGTTGCAGGAGCTACATATTTCTTTATCTTGTCCACCTAGTCTTTGGTGCGACAACATTGGGGCCACTTATCTTGCAGTAAATCCCGTGTTTCATCAGCGTACAAAACACATAGAGATTGATCTGCATTTTATTCGTGATATGGTGATAGCTCGGACTCTATGTGTTCGTTATGTGCCCACTACACTTCAGATTGCTGATCTTTTGACCAAAGGGCTATCTATGGATCGTTTTGACACTCTTAGGTCCAAGCTTCACGTTGCTGCGCCATGTTTGGCTTGAGGGGGCATATTAGAGTATATATACAGTTTGTATGTATATAACAGTTAGTGATGGTTGTTATAGTTTGTTGATAGTTGTTAGTGAGTAGTTAGTCTACTATATATAGACAATCTTGTATCATAATCAGTAATGAGTTTAATAGTTGTTCTTGATACCTCTCTTTAATGAGCTACAAAGATGGGCTTACATATAACTATGTATTGGGAAGAATCAAATGTTCTAAACAAATTCGGGTTTACCGAATTGAGATTTTTGATACCTAAAGGCGAACTGAAAACCTAATTCGGATATGGTTTAAAACCAACCCTGAAAATCAATTATGTAAAATATGGTCCGGTTTTAAACGGTTATGGTTACAGTTCGGTTCAGTTTTCGGTTTAATCAGTATCTCAATTATATAACCGCTAGTGAATAATTCAAAATTAATAGCAATAAAAGGCAAACAAATCTACACAAAGAATCCGAAAAAGTAAAGGGATTGTGATCAGTTGTGCAGCTGATAAAGACCATGCATCGAAGAACATGGGGATTAATTAAACATTTATAAAAAAAGACAATTAGATTCTTTTGGTGGCCCTTCAATTCTCATTCTTTTAAGACCCATGAAAGAGATGAGATGCTTTTTTTTTTTTTTTTCTTTTGTGAGTCATGAGAATAAAACTTGTGTCAAGACAAGAGTTTTTGCAATCCCGATAAATAACAATTCTCTGGGAATAGAAGAAGAATACCAAAAAAACTAAACAAACCTCTTATAAAGATCATCACTTTTGCTTTACATCACATGCCCGCCCATGAATTTAATCAAAAATGTTCGAGTGATCAATCATGGGAATGGCGTAAACAAGGGCGGGTCCACGTACCAGAACTTGAAAATCGCTAGAATTTGTTGTGTGAGTAGGTTTATTTGGGCAAACATGAGTTAAAACTCGAAACTTTCAAATTTCGCCGGTAAAATTTGTTATGTAACATGTTTTTACTAGGCAAACACGCGTGTTGGATGAAAACGTGAGTTTTTACACTATATTCTTAAAAATTTCAATTTCCAATAGTTAGAAGGAAAAAAGTAAATATATATCCTTTTTTTTATATATATAAAGTGTATATAACCCTCTAACCGAAAGGCTACACCTCCAATCACTAAAAACAATCAAAATTTATATGCACTTGTTCTGTATATTTGCAAAAAGCTTAAAAAACAAATGAAAGTGCTATTAGACGAAGAATATCCGTACAGACCTTGTGGGCCTTATGGCCCACCATTCTGCAAAGTTCAAAAAACGAAGAAAACATATTTTTAATCCAAAGTTAATATAACAATGTGAAACACATAGTCACATATATGGTGAAGATACCCAAAATTATATTGGGCCCAACAAGCCCAACAGGTAGCTCATAATTTAGGAGAAGCACAGAAGGTGGGCTTTAATCAGTTTTTGGACGATACAAAAGTACAAAACAGATCGTGTCCCTAATCTAAAAAACAAGTGTCAGCTTTTTTTTTTTGGAGTATACTGGTCTCAGACGGGTTGGTCTTTTTTATTCAGTCTACTATCTCCTACAAAATTTGCTTTTGTAAAAAATTGAAAATTAAAAAATATAGTAGACCAATAAAACTTTTATCGTTCTTTATAAATTACATACATGGTAGAACTGAGTCACGGAAAAAAAAGAAGATAAAAACAAAAAAAGCAAAGGCGTAAACATGGTTATTAAAATCCCGACTAGGCGCCGATTAATTCCCGATTAATTTCAATTAATCCCGATTGATCGCTGGTCCCCACCCCACCGCCTGACTAGGGACTAACGATTACTACAACACTGGGCGTAAATAATAGACTTTTTGGACTGATTTCTGGCCATTTTAGCTGGTTCATATTTAACCATTTTTGAGCTTGAACTGGTTATAATTCTTATTGAAAATGAGCAAATTGTTAAACCAGTCCCTGACCCGGGATAAGATTGAATCAAACCGGTTGTTTTTTTGCGTTTGAACCGTTGACATGTAGAAGCACGGATACAATTTACTATAAATAGACATCACCCTTTGAAGTTTGAAGTTTGAACTACAAGCTCTCTCTATTGGGTTAAAACCATTTGTGGGCTGAAAATACGATTTATAATATTGATTGGGCTGATATGGCCCAAATCTAAACAACCAAACAGACAAGGGGAAGTGGGGAACTCGAGAAAAGAAATGAAACCAAACCGTACTACCGTAGTGCCCATCAGGAGGTTCATCGGTCGGTTTTCAGGTTATTTGGATAATGAACACCCATATAACAAACCATACTCAAAAGGATCCCCGCTTCAAGGTTTAACTTTTGAAGATAAAATGGCAAGTTAACACGTATATTTTATTAGAAAATGTCCAAATTAAGCGTTACCAGAAACGATATAATATAAGCTTAAATTCCAACACATACTTCGCTATGATTTTCAAATGAATGGTGACGTGCCCTGACCCAAGATGTCGCCACATCTCTGGAAAAGAAAAACAGTCACCACAAAAATTGAAATTGTCGAATTGAACATACACGACCTAGAGAAAACAAGAATCGTCTCCAAACAAAGACTGCCTAAGGCTTATTATCTATCACAAATACTGCTCTTGAATTCTGGCTCTGTTTTGTTCCCACCACACCCTTGCGTTCGTTTCGCCAAACTTTTCTCGACTGCACAGTAAATTGAAAACAAAATCATGCATCCGTACTCCACTGAAGTGCTCAAAACATATGTAAATATCAAAACAAAATTTCAATTTGGTTTCATTTATACAAGTTCCAGCCAAAACTTGTCGGAGACGAAAATGCCCTCCAAACATCAAAAGGACATAAACACTGCTCTTGACGAGGTGGCAAACTTGTTATACGTTAAAAAAATGTTTGCAAAGTACAAAAAAAAGAACACAACATTTTACAAATTTAAAGCAAATCTTTATCCTAAATTGGTAAAAATGATACACAAATGAGGGTAAAAGCTTGCCTGATGACGAAAATGCCCTAAAAATTCAGAGGGATGTAAATACTCTTGGATGAAGTAGCAACGTGTTATAGTCTAAAACTTCTAGTAACAGCTTGGTATTACAGCATCGATTTGCTACACACTTGCAAAGAAAACATATTTTCTTGGGCAGGGGCATTTTAGTCATTTTACACTTTTCCAACAAAGTTTTAGGCTTTTAGCCAGAATTACTATAATGAAACAGTATTGATACAAAAACTTTTTGTATGAAAAAATGCTCTCAAGATCCAAAAGGACATAAATACCCTTGATGAAGTGTCGACACGCTATAGGGGCATTTTTGTCATTTTACACATTCCTGGCCAGTTTCACCCGGACTCGACAAAAATGAAAAAGAATATAAACTATAAAGTGATACTTTGAAGTTTTTGTGGCCTTAGTGTCTTAGTGTAACATTAATTTTACCTGAATCGAACACGCCTGAGCTCACGGTTGCCACCTGGCAGTGCTCTGATGGTGATGTAGACGCCTGGCTCGTCTTGCTCAACCCATTCGGTTTCTACATCACTCGCGTTGCTCATAGAAAGCTCTCCAGAGTGATCATCACCCTCTCTGGATGAACTACTCCTTGCAGAAGCCAATGATGATGTTTCAGTTTTGGCCCCACTTATGCTCGACAGTGCAGGCGTTGATGCAGGCCCGGTAGAGACGTTAGAGGTTTGTTTTGGGTAGAAATTCCTAGGTGGCGGTTCCTTGCTAAGTGGTGGTGTCACTGGGCTGTTCTCAAAAGACCTGATTTTTGAGCTCTGAGGGGGATCATAAAAACTAATTATATGATTATCGTAATAAAAGGCTAAATTACTAATCTACCACTCATTTACCTAAATTATATACAACTTTTAACCACATTTCATATTGTTAATAGTAAAGGATTGATCATAAAATTATAGACGATTAATGTTTTTAAAAGCATTTAAAATATATTAACATTGTAGTTAATAAAAGAATTATCGGGTTTTAAATTCAAATAAATTTTATTAATATATAAGAATGTCATTTTTGACCATTTTATTTATTAACTTCTTAAAGTAAATTTTGTCAAACACTAAACAGCTTATTATTACAACTCAAAAGCACATAATTATAGACAAGGAAGATTTTAAGGACATACATTAATAAATATCTATAAAAAATATCAGGAATACAATAGATAAATATTTTTATCAATTCATAACTTTCAGTATTTTAATAATATATCAGAACGTCATTTTAGCCATTTTATCTATTAACTTCTTAGATTAAAACTTGCCAAACACTAAAATAGTTGATTGTTACAACTCAAAAGCACCTCCAAATACTACAGCTGATTATTTAATATCACATAACCGGTTTTAAAATGCAAATGTTTACGGTTTACCCACAATCAGACAAATACAAGCAGATATGAAGGCTAACCTCATCTTCAGCTTTTGGTGGAGCGGGTACCGGTACACCTTGATGATTGCAACGCTGAACGTTATATAACTCCATAACCTTGTCAGAGTTCTCAGCCCACCACCTTTGAGCTTGCCTTTTGTTGAACATTTCACGACTTGTATAACAACACCATATAATGTGATAAAAATCAGAATCTAATTCAGCAATAACTAATAATGATAGTACTAATACGCTTCACCAGAAGTTAACGTGTGTCAATATCTTCAGTTAAACACGTTTTAAGTAGAAAAAAAATGAAAGGGGAAGTATAATAGCATAAAAAATATTAGGATTAATGGATATAACTGACTAATATATGTGTACAGTGCGAGATGGTTTTCAATCATTTATTTAGAAGTCTTCATACAAATTTTACTATCTTATAATAATACTGTTATTCACATGCAATCTAAAGGCTCCTCCTTTATGTTATGGTCACTATTTTACAAGTCATAAACAGTCTTTTTAGCTAATTAACCAAAGGAAGTGTTGTTTACCAAATTAGAAACTTGTGTCTTCTTGTCGACGATGCCCCGCTTGCGGTGTGCACATATAATATATATATGTGTGGGCGCTCGGGGGGCAAAAGTGAAATGATACTAACTTTAACGTTATTTTACTAATTTCGTGAAAATAACGTTAAAAGCGGCGGATGGTTAATCATGCATCATGTGGTGATGTTGATAGCTGAAAGACATGGGGTACATGCACTAATCAGTCTCTGTCCCGATTGTTTGAGTGTTATGTGTCTTAGGTCCAAGGCTTGATACAAAACTACAATCGAGCCGGGGGTCTCACTGGAAGCAGCCTCTCTGCTCCTACGGGGTAGAGGTAAGGCTGTCTACGTCTACCCTCCTCAGACCCTACCTTAGCTTTGCTATTGGTGGGATTTACTGAGTATGATGATGATGATGATGATGATGTCTTCTTGTCGACATAATTCAAATTTCTCAAAAAGCATCTAAAAAAAGAAAAAACTCACACACACACACAAGTCACAACCATGGCCGGCCCTGGGGGTGGGCGGGGAGGACCACCGGCCAGGGCCCAATATTTCAAAGGGCACTTTGTTTTATGAAAAAAAAACCCGATATGTATATGTAAAATATATTTTTTTAATAGGGTATACCCAGTCTAGGTTGCACTGGGACGGGTACGGGAACGGGGTACGGGGACGGGTACGGGAACGGGAAACGGCAAAACTAAAAAATTCAAGAAGCGGGGACGGGACGGGTACGGGAATAAAAACATATAAAAAAATAAATATATATTAAAGATAATGTAACACAAAACCCTAAAATAGTTATACCCGTAAATACCGGTACCGAAAAACCCCAAAATATATATAATTCCAAATCAAATACCCTCTCACACCAAGTGGGCCACTGGGCCCAAGTTGAAAAACCTAGCTGCCAAATAAAACAATTTCAGTCCATCTTCTTGTACAGCCGCCAATCTCTCTATCTTCTTCATTCTCAGCGATACACACCTCCAAACCCTAAACCAAACATACCCCAGCCACAGATCATACAATTTCACCTGCTTTGTACCCGACATCACCTTTAGCAGCCAAAAAAAAATCATTCAGTCCCCATGCCGGAAACGTATCCACGCTTCTTGAAAAAAAAAACAAAAAAAAATAAAAGGAAACATGCCGGAAACGTATCCACGCCGTCCCCAAACATGCCGGAAACGTATCCACGCCGTCCCCGTGCCGTTTCCGTCCCCTTGCAGTCCCCGGGACGGGAGACGGCACCTACTAGGCGTTTCGGTGCTTCCTAGTACCCAGTGGCGGATTTGGGATTTTTTCTACCGGGTTCCTTTTGGTAGATTTTCACTAGTTCTCACTATTATTTTTCCAAATCGTCTAAGGTTTCTACTAATTTTTTTCATTTTTTTTCCAAACCAAGGGGGTTCCTTGGAACCCCCAAAAACCCCTTAGATCCGCCACTGGGTATACCCATACAAACACCAACATAGGCCAACTTACAAAACTATTCTTATGGTTTAGAATTTTAGATTAGTTATTAGCCCATTGGCATTAGGTTTAGACCTTTAGTGAGCCTCGTTAAGGCGTAAGGGCACGTTTTTTTGAGCTCGAACAGGGTACACGAATTCAAAGGGCCTGCCCTGGTCACAACCTAAAGTTTTAAAATACAAGATGGTCCCCTAGGTTTTCAAGGACAACAGTTCAAATTAGGCCAATTTCATTTTTGGATGAAAGTTAAAAACGAATATTAGATCCGAAATGAAACTTGAAAGGACCCCCATTGCATTATTTGGACCACGATATTATTATACCAATTATGGGGAACTACTGCAGGAACTGAGGGGTCCCCTCAGTTCATAATCCAGAGAATAAAGTCTCAATCACTGTGTAACAATAAGGGGATGCATGGTAGGTAGCACCACATGCACATCTACAAGAGACAATTTTCCCGTGCAACACGAACTTCATAATTCATATTGCATAATGGAATTTCCTGCTACATATGCTTTAAAAAGGTTATTTTATTGCACCTGAATCATCACATATTCCATTGTGGGATCACTCTTTAGGATAAAATGGGGTTCACCATGTGATGCTAACAGCAGAAAACAAAACGTATGTATTTGTTCCACAATCAATATATTATGTAGTATGTACCAACCCCTAAGAGCTACACTAACAAATAACATCAGTTTATCGCATTTTAATCAGTCAATTATCTAAGTTGTGGCCTGTGGGTCTCATCTACATTTTGGTCCATCAAATAAATGGTCCCACGATCACATCTTTATTCTATTCCGCATAATATAGAGAAACAAACAAGACTCAAAAAGAAAAAGTTACATAACTGAAACAAACAAAACACTATGCTCTAACCTAATATAATAGACCCACAACGCGTGAGGGACTTATTATTGTATCTTGCCTCTAAACTTAGCTTTCATTAGTTTATACTGTTCCCCTTGTTTCTTATTGTCTATTTTGTGGGTATCCTCTTCATTACTTTTACACATCTCCACTTTATTCTTTTAGTGCATAAGCATATTATTGAAAGTTTGAAACCCTTGGATGATTTCAAACCAACAAATTATGGTCTAAACAAAGGATGTGACGGACCCACAAAGAGTTGAGGATTTGTTGACTGTATATTGCCTTTACAATAGTTAGATCTGTCTTCATTATAATCTGTTTTCATTATGTGAAAAGAGCTAAGTGGTATTGCTGATGTTAACCCACACCCAATTGGGGCCACTTCCATAATTTGAGGCATTATGCCACTTATTGTCCAATTCACATGCAACTTGAAATTTGACTTTAACAACAGCAAATAAGCATTACAAACATATCAAAAGCTAAAACTATAATTTGAATTCATATTTAACCAGAATCAATACCTGAATCGTATTCGTTTCAGATCGTTTCCTCCTTGAGGCAACGAATGAAACGTGATGAGAACCCCTGGTTCAACCTGAGCAACCCATTCTTTAACCTCATCTTCCTCAACGAACTTAATCGATTCAATTCGGTCACTATACGATGCCGGAGTGCTCCCACCACTCGAAAGCCCCTTCAATCTGGCCTCCATTTCCTTCCCCCAAACCCTAGGTGTAGAATTACAAGTTCTCTGATACCCGCAGTTAAATCTACCGGAACCTGAACCTGCTTCAGAGTCCGCATAATCACCATTCGTCCGGTTATGATTCGACGATCCGGAACAAGGCTTGCAGTTCTTATAAGCTCCAGATGCCTTCACCGCAATATCCTTGATCTAAAACAAACAATTAACAACACACATTTAAATAAGGACCTAATCAAATCATCAATCGTAAATCATCAGTTCATCACAATTCATCAACAATACTACAATAACCGCGCTATAACCTGAAGTGTGAGAGCTTTAATGGCTGTATTAGTGCGAGGCGTAACCACAGTATCATCTTCTTCCTGTTCATGAAGAGATCCACCGGTCGGCTGCTTCGAACAAGCAATACAAGTCAACATATCAAACTCTAACGCCCGATCTCAACACTGTGTTCCAAATCTTCAAACAAATCTTCAAAATCAGATCAGATGCAATCCAATTCGGAGCAATTAAACCTCCAAATCGAACACACCGCTTACAAATGCAACCGTTTCCATCACAACAACCGGATCGGAGAAAACTTAAAGTAAACAAATCATAGATTCAAATTCAAGCGGTTTACGCGTACAAGTAAATAAACAAACCGTTACATAAACGGTAACGTTGATGAAGATGCAAGCAACGAATCACATAAAGTTGCTCAAACTTCAAAGTTATTACGGAAAACCTAACCAGATACTGATCAACAACACACACACACATAAATCATATACGGTTGTGCATTAATATCTGTGTGGAGGAGAATGGAGGAGAGAGAATGAGGTTATTATGTGATGTGTGCCACCCTAACTTACATAACGGCCGTACCGGTGGCGGAATGATGGCCGACGGTTGGAATGTAACGCCGTTAGTGGTAGTGGTAGTGAGAGTGGTGGTTGTGGGAATGCTACTGGTACCAGTGGTACTTTTTATGGCTGCTGCTGTGTGTGTGTGTGTGGGTATAGCGACTTTGAGAATAACTAGTGTACTTTCGATCGGTGTACGGTCAAGAACCGGTGAAATGTCAAAGTTTTGAACCGGAGTGTTCTAGTTGGTTTTTAGATCAGACCGTGGACCGGGATTTAGCGTCTTTTAAATTTTTGACTTTTAAGTTAAAGAATTAATGAGAAAATGACATGTCAATCAATCATACCCAGTAAAATCCCACAAATAGCAGAGCTATTGGCAGGGTCAAAATATAGAACATGAGGTGTATGTGTGTGTGTGTGTGTGTATGAAGCTACCAATATAACATGAGTGGTAAAAGAGTGCATGGTAAACAAGACAAATATAACAACACAAACAGCCTATACAAATATCAACATATCTACTACTATACACTACCCCTAAAAGCACAATTGAACCCTCTCCTAGAAATCTTTAACCTTAATCCTTCGTCTCCACGAGCTCCTATCATGGACCATGTTCTCAGAGAGGTGCAATTTTTGCAAATCCTGCCTAATCCGCTCATCCCAAGTGATTTTGGGTCTGCCCCTACTCCTCCTCCCCTCCACCACGAGAGTTTCAACTACTCTAACTGGCTCTATTGTCTGCCTCCTCTTCACATGCCCAAACCATCTCAATCTTCCCTCCTTAATCTTAGCTGATATATTAGCTACTTCTAACATTTCCCTAAAAACATCATTTCTTATCCGGTCTAACCTTGTGTGCCCACACATCCATCTTAGCATTCTCATCTCTGCCACCTCCATCTTGCGTGCTTGTACTTCCTTAATGGCCCAACAATCGGTTCCGTATAACATGGCAGGTCTAATTGCAACTCTATAAAATTTCCCTTTCAATTTTGTTGGGAACCTTCTATCGCACAATACCCCAGTGGCAGCTCTCCACCTACACCATCCAACTTGGATGCGGTGGGCAACGTCACTATCTATCTCCCCATCTCTCTGAACAAACGATCCTAGATACTTGAACTTATTAACCTGCGGAACCACTTGACCGTCAATGGTGATCTGGATGTCCTCAACGTTGTCTACTCCACTAAAGTCACAATATAGGTACTCAGTCTTAGAACGACTAATCCTTAAACCTCTGCCCTCTAAAGCTGATCGCCACTGTTCTAACCGCGCATTCAGGCTATGTTTACTATCAGCAACTAACACAATATCATCTGCGAAAAGCAGGCACCACGGCAAAGCCTCCTGAATTGATTTTGTCAACTCATCTAGGATAACTGCAAATAGAAAAGGGCTCAGAGCAGACCCTTGGTGTAGTCCTACCTCCACCGGGAAAGACTCAGTATCCCCTACAGGCGCTCACATATGGTAAGTTCTAAGAAACATGATTATTTTTTGTTTAGTGTGTTTTTTAACTTAAGAAAAGGTTATAGGGGTTTGCTTTACCGTTAAGTCGTTGACTTTTATGAACTTTACATCGTTTTAGCTTCAAATATATTTTTCACAATACTCTTTGTTAATTAAGTTTTATAGTTATTAACGTTTAAAAAAATAGATTCCGGTAAGAGTGTGTGTTTATTACTACTCTTTTTTTTTAATTTCAAAACAAACGTATAGTCAGAGCCGGCCCTGAAGGAGGGCGGGGAGGACAACCGAACAGGGCCCGTAATTTCGTAGGGGATGTAATTTAAAAAAAAAAATCCGATATTATATATGTAAAAAAAAAATTTAATAGGGTATAACCAAAAAAATATTAAGATAGGCCCACTTAAAAAAAAAATTTTAAACTATTTAGCCCATTAGGTTAGTAAGCCAATACCCAATTTTTTTCTAAAAACTAATTAAAAAAAGATGTGTGGGCGGCAAAAAGAGAACAAAACTGAAAAGTCGCAGACTCTGGGTTGTTCTCGATCATTCATCATCATCATTCCTTCAGTGCTTCTGGGCTCTGGCAATCGGTGTACTGGTGTAGGATAAGGATCATCCATAAAGGTTATCATCCCATCTATTTTTTTTTTACTTCTTTCACTTGCTGATTTAGTGCTTTATATGAAAATTAAATATAGAACAATAGGGCCGATTCCAATATACATATGCCATCAGTTGTCAATGTGAATGTCTATTAAAATATCTAAGTTGTTCCAATTGTTCCAAGATATATAATAGGGCCGATTCCGATTACACTTGATTTAATATAAACAATATTTATTATCTCCTTTTGATTGATTAAACCTTAAAATATCTAAGTTGTTCCAAGATATATAATTTCGTTTACTCGTATATAGGGCTGCAAACGAACCTTATTTAGGCATTAACTTAGTTTGATACAAACTTTGTCGATTATATTTAGGCGTTAATGGCACCTAAACAAACATCCGGATGGCAAAAACGTCTAAAGAGGAAACGACAAGATGAATTGGTGAAGTCACAAAAGGGTGCTATGCAAATTGATCCTAAAGCGATTGAAGAAGCTACGGAGATTGCTAGTGAAATGGAAATTGATCCCATATTTAAAGAAAAACGTAAGATTAAAATGAAAAAAAAGAAAAGATGAGACTTCTAGTAGCGAAGAAGTTGCATTTACAGTAGAAGAGAATTTCAGAGTAAACTTTTTCTTATATATTGTGGATCAAGCTATTGCTTCTTTAGAGAAAAGATTTGAACAATTTAAATGGTACGAGGGTTTATTTGGTTTTTTGTTTCCACGTACGTTGAGGGTTATGAAAGATGAAGATCTTAAGTCGTCTTGTCATCGTCTTGAAAATGCACTCAAGTTTAAAGAAAAATCGGATATTGATGGCGAGGCACTTTATACAGAGCTTAATTTATTTCGTGACTCACTAACCAATAAATTTAGCAGTCCTGTAGATGTTTTGGAGTATATGAAAGAAGACGGTTATTCGCCAGAAGCATGCATTGCATATAGAATATTGTTGACTATTCCAGTCACTGTGGCATCTGCAGAAAGAAGTTTTTCGAAGTTGAAGTTATTGAAATCTTACCTACGATCTTCAATGTCCCAAGAAAGACTTAGTGGGTTGGCGATGATTGCTATCGAGAACGAAGTCTTAGATGATATAAATTGTGAAGAGTTGATTCACCAATTTGCTATCAAGAATGCCAGGAGAGCTTCACGAATCATTGGTTAGCTATTAGCTTAGTAGTTTTTACGGTATGTCATTCATTCGAATACTATATTTTATATTTTGTTAATTGCATTGTTTATCGAATGCTATATTTTTGTCAACGGTTCAAAGTTGTATGAAAAAACTAGTTTAAATTTTTTATTTAGTTAAGATCTAAGGGCACGTTTTTCGAGCTCGAACAGGGTACATGAATTCTCAGGGCCGGCCCTGCGTATAGTAAATCACTTATCCTCTTTATATATCCAGCCCAACCTTCTTATTGTACCCACTTTTATCAGTTTGCAGCAATAATTTATATAAAAGGTGAGTAAACCTTAATCAAAATTTTGTTTCGTTGTTATCTTCAATTCAAAGAGGATTATGGTCCGAGTGGATTGTGGCACCTCTATTGTGAAGGTTGGTACTAGCGTCTTCAAAGGGGTTTGGCCATGCCTCATATTGGCACATATTAAGCGGGACCACTTATGTTCGGAAGATTGGAAGATGGCCTTGAGGGAGGCGATTTTTGCGAATTTGGATCTGTTTGTTGATGTTGGGGATGCCCTGAAGGTTTCCAGCCAATGGATGTGTGGGGAATGTATGTCTTTGCATGCCCTAAGTCGAGATTGCCATCATGCAGATGGATTGACCCTGTTCAAGTTAGGCACGAGGGCTGCGGAAGATTTCATTGTGGGGATTCCTAGGCCTCACACATCTAGTGAGGGGGTTGAGGTTGTTTCCTCTGGGGAAGTGGTTGTGGACATGGCCCTCCTTGACCATGTCTTCTCTCTCCCCATCAAAACAGTTAAGAGTATCCCTCTTAGTTGTCGCATGGCGTTTGCTCAAGCCTTAACTGTTGCGTTGTGCAAGGTGGTCGTTATGCTAGAGTCTGTTGAGGCGTGGGTTAAACTCTTGTTATTACCACGTTACACCTTGCGGGTGTTCAGGCCCTCCAACAGACAAGATTGTAGGTCGGGCAATAGGAAGTCCTTGCAATGTCGTAGTATTCAGCAGGTCCTAGCGGCTTGGGGAGATGGGATCGGGTTTGGGTTCACTGAACTTATCCTATTCCTGTTCAACCAAACCTTGGGGGGGATCAGGCCCGAGGAAGGCTCTCTTGAGCTTGGTAACTCTGATGGAAGTGTCAACGTTAATGTTAAGCAATGTTTGTGGAAAGTTGCTGATGGACACTTCACCGATTCGTTTTGGGGGTTTAGGCCTATATTCGGAGGAAGATGTATCAGCATACGCTTTTGTGGCCTCGAGAGCACAATCCTTGAGTTTACAGGACCATATTCTGCGGGACAGTGGTATTGATGGTTAGATGTCGATTATGTGATGCGCTCGGTAGCTTCCACAGGTCCCTTCCCAATCTTGATCTTGGCGAGTTCGCTAACAAGGACACCGCCCCTCCAAAGGCTCAAGATACTTTGGTGAGTACCCTTTATAGTAAAGTCGTCCAGAGTTTGGGAGAGAAGTTTGACCTATCTCTACACCGGAAAACAGTATTAGAGTGTCTTCAGGGTCCTCATGCTCAAGACTTCCTAACTGTTATCCCTATTGAAGGGCTAGGATAACAAATGTCGGCGGTGGAGTATTGAGCCATCCTTAAATATCGGTTAATGATCCTGTTGTTTCCGGTCAATGAGCCTTGTCCAGTTTGTCGTAAGGTTTGTTTGGATAACTTTGGGGAACATGCGGTCTACTGTAAGGAGCTACCTGGCTTTAAATACAGACATGACTTGGTCAGGGATGTCCTATGTGATGTCTCAAGCGGATGGAATCTCTGCCAAAAAAGAGGCCCCTGTGAATTTCCTGACCGACCCACTTTAAGGGAGGTCCACTCTACAGCCGGCAGATTTCTTGTTTTCGGTTAGGTAGGAGGGAAACACGCTTGTGTGGACCTTACCGGAGTATCCCCCCTTGTTGGGCTTAGGGAAAACCGTTTTGTGGATTGTCATGTTGTGTTGAAGGCAGAATCAGGGAAAGTTGCTAAGCATGAAAAAGCTTGTGCTGAGAATCAACGTGTCTTCATTCCCTGTGCCTTTGATACATTTGGTTCACTTGCTCCTGAAGTGTGACACCCCACCGGATAAGGATGCTTTATAAGACAGTTGATACAGGAAGTTCTTATCTTATTGATAATAAACGTATTGTACAAATGTTAGAAGCTCAAATTACAACATCTAATCAGACTAAGTCTAGACTGTTGTAACAACACTTCCACCATATCACACCGATCAGGATATATATTTATACTAGACACAAGTCTGAGATACAGTATTCCACCGGCCACATAGGTTCGGGATAACCAGCACATACAAAACTAATCAGCATTACCTGTGACACATGCTTAAAAGACGTCAGCTATTGCTGGTGAGTTCATGAATATACATGAGTTATAAATTACATTATTTAATCATGACTTTGTACCCGCCCATATCATTCTAACCCAAAGTCAACACGTGATACATCATCATATAGTCAATGCCCTCTACACCATAGGTGTAAACCAGACAAATCTCGTTGTAGCGACACGTATAAGGGACCAAAAATATCGTGTGTATGAGTGCACAGGTTATGTACATGCGTACAACAATCATGCCATATTTTTATAGGTTAGGACAAGCATGTTCACATTTGGAAAGCATTCATAAAACTCCCCCGTGTAACAGTTGCTAGCACAATCAGGTTACAATTGCTATTACAATCAGATAACAGTTTCTAGCATAATCAAACAGTATCTCTGGGTCCTGATACAACATAAGAAATCCTAGGTTAGGTTATGATACATCTAACTACTTATTATCATGGTTGGGTATTGGTTAACACTGCCTTGTTTAAGCATGGGTAATCAGTCCATGCCCAACTAAGGCTAGGCTAGGCTACCCTATACCCACCCCTAATAATAACTCTTATACCTAAAAATAATAATACTAATACTAACTACTAAAAAATAAATAAATAATAAATACTAAACTTAAACGGGAACATACCTTAAAACTATCTACGACAATTTGATGTAGAGTCTCCCTACTCGTGCTTCAAAAACGACTACTAACAACACCCAACGGGGTATCGTATGCTCGGGATTCTCTATACTAGAGCGTTCCCAAAAAGAAACTTATAATCCTAACTCTAGTATGTTTTCTATATTTATAAAGAAGATAATAATCAAGCAAATACTCAACCCCAAAACATCGACACAACCAAACCACCTCCGGTCCCTTACCCTAGTCGTTTACTTCGGCAAAAGACCGACGGACAATTCACTAAGTTTATGAGCTTGCTTAAACAACTCCACATCAATCTTCCTTTTGTAGAAGTCCTCACTCAAATGCCAAAATATTCCAAGTTCATGAGAGACTTCCTCACTCACAAAAGGAAGATTGAAACCATTCAACAAGTCCCCCTTAGGTAAGAATGCTCGGCGACACTCCTCAACAAGCTCCCCCAAAAGAAGATCGATCCCAGAAGCTTCACCATTCCTTGCTTTATTGGTGGATCGCCAATAAGCAATGCACTAGCCGACTTGGGGGCTAGCATTAATTTAATGCCGACCTCTATGTTCAACCGACTAGGATTGGGTAAACCACATCCTACAAAAATGAGCATCCAACTTGCGAATTGGTCGGTAAAATACCCTTAAAGTGTCATAGAAAATTTATTGGTAAAGGTGGGAAAAAAAATTTCCTGCCGACTTTGTTATCCTAGACATGGAAGAAGACACCGAAATCCCGCTCATACTAGGACGACTCTTCCTTGCCACCGCACGAGCTATGGTGGACATGAGTGACGGACAACTAACATCGAGGGTTGGTGAAAAAGAGATCAAGTTTGAAGTTGGGCAACGAGCGGAGGATGATCCGGTCAAATACCTCAACGCGATTAACTCAAGCTTAGACGATGCATTGCAACGATACAACTCGGGATGTGAGTCATCCCACGTGGGTAATATTTGACCGACTTTGGGTCTAGCCAAGGACCCTTATAAATGTGGTGCACCATGGAGGCATTCCATGGACTATCCATTAGCTTAGTAGTTTAATTTTAGTTTAATCTTAGTTTAATATTTAGTTTAATGTTTTGTTTTGAGTATTTAGCTTTGTAGGAGTAAGGCACGCTCAACAGAGGAAGAAGGATGATGAAAAATGGAACACATGCACGTAAATCAGAGGCATCCCGACTCATAAACTGCAAAACAGTGGTTGCAGCACGGGGTCGTGCTCACCCAGCACGCCCCCATGCCCAACTTATTGTTGTCAAAAATCTTCTTTCCAGAAGGTGGCATGGGCCGTGCTCACCCAATTGTAAGTATTCTGATTTCATTTTGTTACTGGCATTTTGGACACGGGGCGTGTCCCCATAGCACGCCCCCGTGCTGCAAGTGCCAGTAACCAAAATTTTTGTTATTTTCACACTTTTTACACATTTTTTCCAAAATAAATTATATTTGGGACACATAGAGGGCAATGTGTAATTTAAGTGTAGGGGGAGGATAATAAAAACCTTCAATCATTTGTCCTAAATCAATCCTTACACAAAACTCGCCTTAGAACCGCTAATCACCCCAAACTTTTTCAAAAAATTTCTTTTCATTTTTTACTTATCTTGGTTTAGTTGGGTAAAGTAAGTTCTAAAAATTATGTTTTTTACGAATTTACAACTGATAGCGTCGTGATAAAATGAACTATTTAGAAAATTACGAAAACGGGCATGATAAATATTTATAAAATTTGATTATATATACATTTTTACACTACAACCCTTTTTCCCACAAAAGTGAGTTTTGAGCCATTACCGAGCATTCAAATAAACAACTATACTAATTGCTCAATTTTCGTTTGTTGTGTGAATAGCCCATTTGGTTCTCACGAATCTAGAACTTGACAATGCGATGCATTCCAAGTCCTTACCGACAAAAATCCAAGTAAGTAAGTGATAGAGACATTAGAACCAAACCATTTTTTTTTTCAAAAACAAAACCTTTATTTATCTTTGCTTTATCCAAAAACATCCCCCTAGTTAACCCTTTAAACCTTTTCATTTCAAACCCACAAAAATAAACATTTTCATCTTTCATTTTTGTAAACTTATCGGTTATGAAATTACAATTACGGATTAGTTTCAACTTTGGCAACCAAAAGAAATCAGAAAAATATGCCAAAGTATTTTTTGCTAAGCCACAAAGCAATAAAAAAAAACCGATATGTTACTTTTTTCACCATTTTCCAATAAAACATACTAAACCCGAACCACCACCAACCCTTAAATAGCCCTCTTGATATTTATAAGGATTTAACGTCAAAAGGAGGAGGTTGGATCGGTTGTCAAGCCTATGGTAGGAGTAAGTCCAAATTGGGCACGAGCGTTTCACTTAATACATCATCCGCCGAGTGTTGAGTGACCACTTGTGAGGTGTGTAAATTTATATAACTAAATAGAATTTTATAAAGGCATGTTATGCCCTAAGTAAATAATCTTTCTTAAATTGTGTTTTAAATAAATTATGACAAATAGGATTGTAAATAAAATTAAAAAAAATAAACTTAGAACTTGGATTCCCGACACTCTAAAGATAGGACCAAAACCTTCTCTTCTACCTATTCCGTTTGGGTGTGTAAGCCATGTGATAGAGTTTTGCTTGAGGACAAGCAAAGATTCAAGTGTGGGGGTATTTTATGTGATTAAAATACAACATATAAATTATATCAAATACGACGTAAAAGTAACACTTTTTAGTACTGATGTTGGAAAAAGCTTTTGTTTTCGTTCCTTTCCAGTTTTCAGGGTTAAAAGAGCTTAAATGTGCAAAAGGAGCAAAAAGATAGCAAAAACCAACATAAATGTAAAGAAGGAGGGATTGATGCAACTCGCCATGCCCTGATTCACATCCAAACCACAAAATAGCAAGAACAGAAGACTTGACATGGGGTCGTGTTAACTAGACACGGTCCGTGTCCGAAGGTGGATACTGTGTAGAAGAAAAGACAACTACAACAGACAAAACTGGCAGGCAACACGGAGCCGTGCTAAGGCAACACGGAGCCGTGCTAACGCAACACGGAGCCGTGCTAACGCAACACGGAGCCGTGCTAATCCAACACGGGGCGTGGTCAACTTAAATATTTTCAGAATCTGCGATAGTACAGCAAGTACTTTGGCCACGTGACGTGCCGTTGACACACGGGGCTGTGTTAGCTTATCACGACCCCGTGTTGGCTGTCAGTTTTGTCTTTTGCAGTTGTCTTTTCTTTTACACAGTATCCACTTTCGGACACGAACCGTGTCTGTTTGACACGACCTCGTGTCAAGTCTTCTGTTCTTGCTATTTTGTGGTTTGGATGTGAATCGGGGCCCCGTGTGGACAAGCAGTTAATGAGGAAGAGAGGGAGAGAGAAATGACCATGGGTCGTGCCAGGTGGGCACGGGCCGCGGTGGAGCTTCTGATTTCAGCTATAAATAGAAGTGATTGGTCCACTTCAAACCATCCCTTGGCAAACCACTTCTCTCTCACTTGCCACCACTCCACCACCACTACAACACCATCGTCCATCACCATCATCCATTTTCCATCTTTTAGAGTGTGTGTGTAGTCTCGGGATCCAAGATTGATAGTAAGAATCTTTGTCAAACAAAGGCCATGCTTGGCTAAATTCTTACATCACTTGGTGAATACATATCTTTTATGTATTTCTTTTACGATTTCAAATCTTTGGTAACTTTTTAATTGGGTATGTATCAATGACTTTAATAATTAGTTTTTTTTATATTGAAGGCGGATCTACTTAACCATTCTTCATATGTTGTTTATTCACATATTCGTGACTTTACGGTCTATATAAAGCACATTAACTACTTGGAAGGGGGTTAGAAAGGTGGTTGGGTAATTCTATGTCTCGTTCAGTGTATAGATCCTGCGAGAACCTGGTTTAAGTTTAGTACTACTCCATGGATTGGCAAGGAATGACTGGCACGACTGAGAGTAAGAAACCGCTTGAACCCCTTATTCATAAACTACTATTAAAACTTTAAACCAACCCCCCGAGTATTGTATCCTGCTGACTTAGACCAACGGGTTGAGAATGACCGCTGCCTAGAAGGGGGGCCACCACATTTTGCATTAATAACTTACTTAATTATCTTTTAATATTCCGACCTAGTGGGATTGTATCATTGCTGACTCAAACCACTAGGTTGAGGGTAACGTCGCCTTCACAAGAGGGGCCTACAATTATAACTAAGATAATCTCTTAAAATGCCCAAAGTGCGAAAATCATCAAAAGGGTACATGAAAGATAAGTCAGATCCAAGTGATTCTTTCTTGTCTATCTGTTTTTATTTTATTTTATTTTCTGTTTTTATCTTTTTATTAGTTTAAATTTTTTTTCTCAAAGTATGGCTCGATTAGACGTTGACGATAAGTCAGTACTAAAAGCTCTTGTGTCCTTGGAGGACCTCGGTATCTTGCCTTCACTATACTACGTCCGCGATGGGTGTACTTACCCTAGCGTGTGTGTAGAGTGATAGTAGAATATCGTGTTTTATAAATCTAAAACTTGAAATCAGCGAGTAAAAAGAGCTAAAAATATACTAAAAACAATATAGGCACCCGCACGCACGTCATTAACCCTAAAATTTAACTTGGTTAGTGCAAAAGGATACCATATGTTTAACAAGTGTAAACATAAAGGACAATTAGTGTAATTTTGATATTTAAAGGATAGAGTCTAATGAAACGTTCAAACATAAAGGACCAAAATGCAATTTAGCCTTAATTTAATCTCCATAAAGCATCTAAATTAACAAGTATTGGTCTAGCATGTGAATAAAAGATGCATCATTATGATTTTTCACAGGCTTGAGAGATAACGCACTATCTCTTACCAACATTCACGTCTTAGTTTGGACACAATAATGAGATTTTATATTTACCATTCCAAAACCTCGGTTTTTAGGAAAAAATCAAAACCATAGTTAATTTCATCTATCAGAATCATAACTCGGTTGCCTTTAATCTCTAAGGCTTCACCATTGACTTATAAGGACTTAAATATAAGTCTTAATTCAAGCATTTTTATGTATACATTCGTCAGCAACAAGATAAACGTTAACGGTGTATATTCACTAGAGTCTTGAAATATAGTCACTTTGATTGACTCTCAACTACATGGCATTCACATATGCATAAAGTGACATATACATTTCCATTTGGTGTTTCATTGAAACCATGTATTGCGATCCCTACCCAAAACAAGGGACATACCCTCCACTTGGTTCCAATAGCATTGATTACGGTAGAAGCATCTACAAGTCCATCACTATTCTTAGTTACATATAATAAATTTCGCAAAATTTATTAAAGTCCTTTACAAAAATGAAATATATATTTTTGATGTGTAGAATCACAAAAGTTTAGAAATATTCATTTAAATCACTCAGTTTCGAGTATCAATATCTCACTCATCTTAGCTCCGATTTAGACGTGGTTTGGTTCATGGTGAAACTTTCATATGATAGAACACAAACCCGTAAATAGTTATCTATATAACTCATATACATACAGTTATTAGCGCCCATATAATTAATGAAAAACACATTTTCAGTACTATGTTTCCAACAATTTCTAGATATATAGATTAAAGAGTAAATTTCTGTTTTCGTCCCTGAGGTTTGTCCATTTTAACTAGTTTAGTCCAAAAATCTAATTTATAACAAAACCATCCCTAAGGTTTGCATTTCTTAACGCTTTTCATCCCTAAGGTTTGCATTTCTTAACGCTTTTCATCATTATGAATTAAATGAAAAAGCACCTTTAGGGATGAAAAGCGTTAAGAAATGCAAACTTCAGGGCTGGATTTGTTATAAATTAGATTTTTGGACTAAACTACTTAAAATTGACAAACCTCAGGGACGAAAACAGAAATTTACTCTAGATTAAATAAGTTGTGTTCAGCTAAACAAAGGAGTTGTCCCTAAGGGGACATTGTGCTGGTAAGTAGTATACTCCACAACTAAAAGGTTACAAGTTCATCTTGAGTTAAGAAAGAAAAAAGATAATAAATGAGCTACGTTTAAATTAGTTGTGACTAACCATTATTCCAAACAGATAAGTTATCACCTCTGGTATTTACAAACTCACACCTAATTTTTATCTCTAATATAAATGTGACAATTAATAACATCAGGGAAGCTTAACTAGACGGTAGGTGACAACGGATAGACTAAAGCCTTAACTAGGCTCCCTGCCATCACATGATCGTAGTAAAAGACTAAAACCACTCGGTGTGGGGCTCGGCAAGGCCCGTCTTGGACCGTCACCGGGCCTCAACACCATTTCCTTGCTGCCGTCGTCGTCCAAACCGTCGAAGCCCAGATGGTGAGGACGCTTGCTAAAAGACAAAACTTTAAAGCCGTTTGACAACGGCTATTAATTAAAAAAATTCAACGTAGACAATTATCCCGAAGAAGAGCAAGCTGTTTTAAAAAATGAAAGAAAAGATCATGAAAAAGTGGGGTACTTCTTAGGATTTTTATTTTTTTAGGTTATGTTTTTTTTTAACTTATGTAATGTTTGGTTTTTATTATTATGTAATGTTTGGTTTTTAATATTAATGATTTTATTTTTATATCTTATTAAATGTTAAAAAAAGTAGATGAATTTAAAAATAATAAATAAATTAACTAGGTAGGGTAGGCTCATTCTCCATTTCCTTGGTTTCATACTTGGAAAAGCATCTTCCAAGGACTATGCCGTGACGCTGAGGTGGAGGGTCATCCTCCAAGGACTACCCTCACCCATACCGAGTAGCCTAAGGCTACACTGTATGGTGAAGGTCCTCCCTTGGAGGATGGTACCCCACGTAAGCGCCACGTAGGATGAGCATGAGTATGGGGCAAAGAGGATGAAGCCATGAAGGTAAGGAAATGAAATGATGATCCTAAAACATATGTATATGTTGTGTGTATATATGTGTGTGTGAGGAGGTTTTGTCCTCATGTGGGACGGCTTAAACGGCCTGAAGAAGCCGGAGAGGACGCGATGGAGGGGGGGGGGGGCGAAATGGATGGACGATGGGCGCCGCACTGAGACGAAGGAGGACGAACCTCCGTATCGTCCAGCCTAAAAGCCAACCTTCGTCAAACAAATTTAAAATCCCCTTCGTACAAATTCCATGAATATTAGAAAATATTATCACCTTATATGTAAAATATAGAAAACTAGTTGATGCCCCGCCCGCATTGCGGGGCGATGGTCGAATAATGAGCGAGTTTTAGTTAGCTTATTGACACGAAAAACAATTAAATCGAGTCAACCAATTAAAACAAAACACTTTTATAGTTTTGATAAAAAAAAAAAACGAAAACAATGTCAATATTGTAATTTTTAACTGAGGGAAAGTTGTATTTTTTGACTGAGGTAAAATCGTAATTTGCCAAAAGCTAAAGTAATGACAGTACTGTAAATTTGAACCGGGGGCAAAATTGTAAATGTTTACAGGGGCAAATTCGTAATCTTGAACTTGGGGTAACGACGTAATATAAATTTGAACTAAGGGTGCAGGCGTAATTTTAAGCTGGAGGCAAAAGCACAATTTTATTTTGAACCGAGGGCAAAATCGTAATTTTGAGTTGGGGCGAAAACATAATTTTATTTTGAACCGGGGAAAAAACGTAATTTTGAAATGAGGGCGAAATCACAATTTTTTAAACGGGGAAAATTCACATTTTTGAACAGAGGGTAAAATCGTAATTTTTAGCTGTGGGCAAAAACAAAATTTTATTTTGAACTGGGGGCGAAAAGGTAATTCTGAGCTGAGAGCAAAACCACAATTTTATTTTGAATGGAGGGAAAAATCGTAATTTTGAGCTGGGGACAAAAGCGTAATTTTATTTTGAGCTGGGGAGAAAACCGTAATTTTAAAGAGGGACAAAAACGTGATTTTAGAATGGATATAAAATAATAAACTGGTTGGTCCAATGTGAGAGTGCCAGGCAAAGTCGTAATTTTGAATTGAGGGCAAGATCGTAATTTTGAGATGGGGATAAAAAGCGTAATTTTATTTTGAGTTGGGGGCTAAAACGTAAATTTAAAATGGATATAAAATATTAAACGTGTTGGTCCAATGGGGGAGTGCCAGGCAGGTGCCTGGCACTATAACTTGGTAAATGTATATGTAGGATAATTTAAGTAAACAGCTTTAACATTGACTAATAATACCTTTATCTAATTATAAATCAGCATGGTTGTTTGTTTGTTTTAGGCTATGCGGTGTGTTAGAGACTCATCCTTGGAGGATGCCCCTCCAAAGGTGAAACCATGGAAATGGTCCAAATGGATGATGAGCCTACCCCACCAACTTTATTTATTTATTTTTTTAATTTCATCTACTCTTTTAACATTTATTAAATAAGATATAAAAATAAAATCATTAATATTAAAAAACCAAACATTACATAATATTAAAAACTAAACATTACATAAGTTAAAAAAAACATAACCATAAAAAATAAAAATCCTAAGAACTAACCCACTTTTTCATGATTTTTTCTTGCATTTTTTTAAACCGCTCGCTTTTCTTCGGGATAATTGTCTATATCGGTTGTCATTATCTCTCATTCTTTTAGTTTGTTTTTTTCTTTGTTCAACCGAACACGTTCTTCCGTCGCGTGTTCCTTCGCCTTTGCCTTTTGTGCCGTGACTTCCGTGTACGCTTTGAACTGGGCCATAAACGCGTCCATTTTGGAACCGTCCCCCGTTGCGGCTTTTTTTTTGCAGCCGCCTAATTTGATTTGTCCCTGCCCGGGAGACGTTCCTCCTCTCGTACCGCGTACTCTTCTTCGTCAAATTCGGGCTCGTCGTTCATATTAATTTGACATCGTGCGTCCAAGCCCCCGGCACTAAAACTACCGGTCTCCGAGGTTTTTTTGTCGTTTAGCCCTCTCAACCTCGTTTGGAACCGGCGCTCACTTGTTGGACGTTCGTAAAACTTCCCAAGCCCGTACGTGTGGGAAAATGGATCTATGCGTCGTTTCGTATTTATCCATGCTGCTTTGAAGACATATTCATCACTCATCCCACTACGGCGCCCACTTGTATATAACTTATTATATATCGACGCAAACCGGTTCACGATCGGATTCATCTTTCGCCACTACGAAGAGATCGAGTCGACATCGCGATAATGTCCTTGTTCCATGATCGCAAGGAACTTTGATAATGTCGCTTTCCAAAACCCATCGCCGGTTTGGTTGTTACCTATATTTAGAATGTAACAAAAGTATGTATTAAAAAAAGTTAAAATTTCTATATTTTTAGTGTAAGATATATTTAATTTTACATACCGACAACGGGGTGTTTGGATGTGCTAATCCACGCCTTCGCTAAGGCCTCCTCCTCGATCCTCGTCCACGGTTTTGCCTTTGCTTTCGAAGGTTGATCTTGGTCAACCGCCACTTGCTTTCCTTTTTTAAGTTTAGATGATCGCGGTTGCGTCTCCGTAACGATTTCAATGTCGTCTTCAACGGGTTATGGTGGTTCAGAAGATTCAACGGGTTGTGGTTGTTGAGATTGAACTTGCATTTTGAACTGGTTTCGCATCATCATATTTTGTAATGATTGCATTTGTTGCATTTGCGAGAAAGCGTTCGGAGATTGTTGAAAACCCGCAAACGCGTTGACAGAAAATTGAGAGGATGACCAACTCGGTTCCATTGAAGGATAGTAGTCGGGCACCGCAAAAACGTTCGTGTTCGGGTTGTTCGGATCCATGGTAAAAGGTAGAAGAATGTTTATAAAAAAGTTGAGGAATTTATAAAAAGTTGAGAGAGAGATGGGGTTGAAGTGGGTAAAAATGGGGTGTTTGGGTTCTATTTATAAAAAAGTTAATGATTTTTTGGGTTTTTTTGAAATATGGTCGTTGATGTTTGAAAAAGGAAATTAAAATATTATTTTTTCCGGCGGTCATCACCCCCAGCATCCCTTTTTTTGTCTTTGTTCGACGTCGCAGTTGTCAAAGGGGCGACGTTTAGGACGACGGAGGGGGGAATGGTGTTTGGACAGGCGACGCCCCTCGACGGGCCCAAGCCAAGGCCAATACCGTCTAGCCTTGGTAAGTGCGTTTGTTTGTATTGTATCATACTTGTAAAAAACAAAAGATTGGTTTGGGTGCAATAATAGTTAGGTCAATGTGTGACTCTTAAAGCTCACTACTTTATAGTATTTGTTTTTGTGATTCGGGTGTGATTGTTTTTTACTATGTCTGTAGTGGCGGAGTTTGAACGAAAACTCGGTGGGGGGCGAATTCTTAAAAATCCAATATTTTACACTGAAAATAAAATTCGGAAATTCTGGTAAAATTAACAATACAAGCGAAAAATCGGTAGGGGTCAGGACACCCCGACGCCAATAAAGCTTCGCCCCTGTATGTACGTTTATTTGTAATGCATCATGGACTTGTAACGGTAGTTAGGTCAAATTTGTGACTTTGAAAGCTCGCTAACTGGTTTTTTGTGATTCATGAAAACTTGAATGTCTTTGGAAATTATGTATACATTTTCCGATTGAATTATTTCACCAACACTAAGGATTATTTAATACTTATTTTGGCAATTTATTCTTTGAGAGGCACGAGTCTAGACGATTGTAAGGTGCGGACGCATTAACAAGGTGTACATTTTTGTCTTGTGGGCATAGTTGTTTGATGGCATGTGAAACTATAATAGGCTCTGTTTTTTTTGCTTTAACTGGGTTATCAAGCTTAAAAAGGATAGATGTTCCATGCTCGGGTGTTGTAGAAACAAATATAAAAGGCATTAGAGACCAAAGGACTTCTAGCCTAGTGGTATCAAAGTGTGTAGAGTGGTATTTCTCTCTATGAAGTTAAGGACTTAACCATAATAGACACTGAAATGGGAAATAGATATAGGATTAGAGGGTACACGTGTGTTAGTCGTTATAAAAAAAAAAAAAAAAAGTTTGAGGCGACTCGCGTTAAATAGAACGTTGAGTTTTCCACTAAAAAGTAACATTTATGCAACGTTTTAAGAACCGAACGTTGGTCAACTCATCGGTCAGCTCATAAGGTATGAGTCGTTGTAGGTTAAACAGAATATTTTCTTTTGTTTCCGGATACTGATTTTAAAACCAACAAAAATATAACTTATTTTATCTTTAAATATTTTATTTTTGCATTTGTTTTATCTTTAGAATGATTAATGTTTGAATTTGAACGATATATTTAAGGAAAATTGGTTTTAATAAACCAACATTTGCCTCATTGGTAAATAATAATCATACCTACGTAATTGGTATACAATAATCCTACCTATCAATATGTTGGTACTCAATGAACTTCCGTTAATTTTTTTTAACTGAAGTTAGTTTTTAAGTTTTATTTATTACACAAACAGTCCCTGTAGTTATAATTTACTACTTTTAACTATTTTGTAAAACAAAAAAATGTCAAGGGCCATGTAATTAAATTTTATAAAATAGTTAAAACTAGTAAATTACAACTACAGGGACTGTTTGTTTAATAAATAAAACTTAAAAACTAACTTCAGTTAAAAAAATTAACGAAAGTTCATTGAGTACCAACATGTTTATAAGTAGGATTATTGTATATCAATTACGTAGGTAGGATTATTATTTACCAATGGGGCAAATGTTGGTTTATTGAAAACCAATTTTCCTATATTTAAAGTCTTCATATTTTTAGATTTTTGCATTTTCTGTAAAATAACATTTAGGTGTTGTTTGTTTTTCATAAAAGGTCTGCGCAACCTCTTCTGTCTGTGCGGCGCATGTAACAACCCGCACTTTCGTGCGTTGTTACTACTCTTTACACTCGTTACGCCTAGCACCAGAGATTCGGATCATAATGTAACTATATCGTATATAACGCTATTCGAAGGATAATCGCATATTTTCAAGCTACAGTATCACGACACCACACTTATTATCACACTAACACTCACGGAGGCATTGAGTGAGGACCTATGCTACCCTCCTCAATGGCCGTGATGTGTCGAACGTAAACAATCAACGCGGACAAGGACCCTCGGGTGAGTGCTGTAGCTCCAGTCGCCATGACGATGATGACAATACGAGTAAACAGTACCCCGTCAGTCTTTGTGGCACTACACGAAATAACGTTCACAATGACATCAAGTAAGGACCTATACTACCCTCATTGATGGCCGTGAAACGTCGATAATAATCGCATACTCGAATCGGAAACCGGCTGTTAATTATCGAAACTCGGATTATGGATACGTAAATACGACCCCTAGTGATATATATATATAATAATATAAAAATAACCATATATTGATAATATAAACTGATTATGGTCATTACACGCTTCAAAAGCTATCAAACCAATCAAAAACGAATAAGTCCGGCCCGTCAGGATGTCTATCCGGACGGATGGACCATCCGGACGGATGGACATGCGCACGGATGGCCATCCGCACGCATGGGCCATCCGCACGGATGGGCCATCCGCACGGATGGGCTATCCGGGCCTGATCCCTCTTCTTCTCCTCTTTCGCCTATAAATAGCCTGTCACACCACTATTCAAGTGATGTGACAGCTCCTGTTCAATCACACGCGCACCAAGACCCTTTTCTCTCGATTTCCTCGCGATTTCGGTAAGATTTCAACCTAAAACTTGTACTCCTACAATCTACACTCGATTCTACATCTTTCTATCTTTCGAAACTCAAATTCTAACCGTGAAATCTACGGATTTGAGGCGTTTTGAGGTGATGTCATCAAGAGTTCTTATGAACTTCAAGTTGGGGTCTCATTTCACTATAAACGACTCAGATCCGGGTGATTTCCACATGTTTTGGTAACAAATCTCACCTAAATCTAAGTATTTACCCAAAGAACTGTGCGATTTCGAGTTGACCATGAAGAACCACCATGAACGGCCAGATCTGATGGAACGGGGTGATTCCCGGCCGTTAGAATGAGTCGGAATTGACGGAACTTCAAGTGTTAGTACGAAATTACACTACTCTAAGTGAAAACGAACGTTTTTCTCTCTGATAAACACTCGAAAACAGTGCGAAACAGACGTGACAGCCGCACGGACAGCAGGCCAGCCCGCACGGATGACACAAGTCCGCACGGATGACATGTCACCCGCACGCCTTACTCATCCGCACGGATGACACACTGATCCGCACGTATGACTGTCCGCACGGTTGACACACTGATCCGCACGTATGACTGTCCGCACCACTTATCCGCACGTATCACTCATGGTCCGCACGGATGACACATTGTCCGCACGGATCACATGTTATCCGCACGGATAACATGTCATCCGTACGGATGAGTTGTCATCCGGACGGGTAACATGTCAATCCGTACGGATGGGGACCAATTGACCCAAGCATGTAACTTTTCAAGGCAATCTTGCTTAACCGTACTTCGTTTACTCTATTTCTTCAAGGATCATTACAGACAACTCGAAACCGACTCAATCAAGTTGTAATCTCGCTATATACGCACTGTGAGTATACTTGAACCCTTTTTAATCGAATTTTGGGTGTAACATACGTTTCTAACAAATCGAACTTATCGAACGAAATATTCAATCAATCGAATTATCATTCGCGAATAACTGTTATGCATAGATATACGTGATGCTAGTTGCATATGTGCTAGGGCTTATACTCGCGACGTCCCACCACGACTAGTATAGTACTATTGCGCCCGACGGGGTCTAGTTATGCCATCGTACATTCGAGCATCGAGGACTTAGTTGGTAGTATCAGTTTTGTGAGTATATATGTCGTGTATTACGTTTATGCATGTGGAAATTCGCAGTACTTTTAATCTATTATGCTACAATTCAAACCTGTATACTCGCCAATACTTTTGTATTGACAAATCTTTTAACGTATGTTGCAGGTTAGATCGCAGACTATATCAAATCAAGCTAGGAAGTCTAGAAACTCAACTAAAATCTAGGTTGTCGGATTTGTATTGTTCGAGAGGACAAGAAATCTGTGATAACTTATGTGATTGTATTATTTGTTAGTATGGGATAACGAATGTATTAAATATTATCGCAATATAGTTGTTATGGATTCTCTTGAGCAATCTGATTCGCCTAGTGCCGCGCCCCGATGATTCCGCCATCGGTTGGGGTGTGACAGATTGGTATCAGAGCCATAACTATAGGGAATTAGGTCAGACTCGACCTAGTCCGGGTCGACGTCTTAGAAATTGACCTAGTCTATAGTCTAAGTACCAGCAGGCCGACTCATACAAACCCAGTAGGGTTTGTATTGGGCTTACTCGATAACTCTCGATCGAAATTGCTAAAAGATACAACTTTGTGTGAACCCCGCATACTACAACTTCACACGAAGAAGCCTTTCCTAAGGCTGAAATACTTAGCCTTTCCTAAGGCCGACACAGTACACACGTTTTCGAAAATATTCGCATGACGAAACCGAGCGATCCAGTCGAGACCAGGTGTGAAAACCAAGAACTCTCGATAGGATTGCTCGCTCAGCGCATTTTTCTAGCACGAGAACTCTTCATCGAGTTAGGAGTGACATCCACATCTCGACAAAAGTCTCCATTTCTCAATCTAGTGGAACCCACGAATTTATTCGAGGAGCATAACCACAAATAGGAACGAAACTGTTAAGCCAGGGGTGAAACCCGTACCTTAAAAAGTCGTCCCGTTCCCTATAAACTGGTTTTCAAAAATCTCTCACCAAGGACTCGACTATCACGATAACTCGAGCCACGCGATGACTAGGATGACGAATGCCATGAGCTGCATCCCAGTGGAAGCATGAAGTCCTCCAGGTCAACGCGCATGCTCGAACTTGTTAGATATAGTTGGGTTACCTTGGGTAGTCAACGCCTAAACACCCAAGGCACTCTATCATACGACCCGCCAATTTTACAATGATTGGAACTCATTTACGTTTTGAAACTTTACGCTTTATCGATTTCTCGATGTAACAATTTTCACTCCCTACTTTATAAACGCACAACTCGCACAGCCATCGCAATCTAAAACGAAATCCGAATGTTCGCAACAAAACTAATGCACAATCTATCGCATTCGCTCTCGTTCTCTCACTTCAACGCGACCTCGCTTATTCTAAATCGACCTGTATGTGCATGATTACAAATCACATCTATATAAATGTATATATATATACGTATAAGCAACAAGCCATTATGTGAGAACTTAGGAATTTCGTGCTTCCTATGTGGCTCCTATGTGAATCGCATTACTATTATACTATCGCATCAAGTTTGAACGCGCTCAAATCGCAACACAAACTCAAAAATCATTATGATCGAATCTCACTCCAAGTCTCTTCCTGTCTAGATGCCTTCCAACAACTCTACCTCGAGACGAGTAGCTAGGAGGAAAGCCAAACGAAGCGCCGAGAAGAGGATTGCTTCACTTGTGACTAAGGAAGTGAGTAAGCTTAGTCCTCAAATTGCCGCTCAATTGCACTCTCACAGCCACTCTCGAGCTTCGGAAGACGTTAAGACAGGAGAGCCGCAATCTACTTTTCTCTACAAGCACTTCAAAGCCTGTGACCCGATGGAGTTCACGGGTGAAGGAGGTGCGACTCAACTACTCCAGTGGTTCGATTCTATCGAAGTTACCCTTCGTCAAAGTGGGTGTCCCGATAGCCTCCGCACTACTTGCGCCACCGGAGTATTTCAATCGCGAGCACTCGACTGGTGGACCGCCGAACGTAACAAACGTGGGATCTTCGAAGCTTACGCTCTCTCTTGGAATGAGCTGAAAGAGCTCATGGAGAAAGAGTACTGTCCTCCTCACGAGATTCAGAAACTAGAAAACGAATTTTGGGAAATCAAGCAAACTAGAGGTGACAATACTGGCTACACAACAAGGTTCAAACAGCTTAGCATAATCTGCCCAGGTCAAGTCAACACTCCAGGGAAGGCCATCGCGAAGTACATTCGCGGCCTGCCTGAGTGTGTGGGTGATTTTGTCGAAGCTGCCAGGCCTGCTACCATCGAAGAAACCTACCGCTTAGCTGCAGAAATCAACAACAAGCGATTCGTGGAAGGATTATTCTCAAAGAATCCTGTCAAGAAAGCTCATCAAGCAATCGCCAGTAATCCTTCAGGCAAATATGTTGACGAATCTTCTGATGAATCTACTGACGAATCTAGTGACAAATCTGCTGGCGATTCTTCTAAGGAATCAGCTAACGATTCTTCTAATGAATCCGCTAACGATTCTTCTGACGGATCTGCTAACGAATCTGCGGACGAATCTGTTGCCGATTCTTCTGACGAATCCGCTGATGGACCTTCCGACAAATCAGCCAAAGACTCCGCAAGCGAGTCTTCAGACGAATCCCCTAACGACGACACTTCTTCGCAAAACACCGACGAACCCAGCCGCAAGCGAAAGACTTCAAGCCCGAACTCGTCAACAACCGAACTGCTGCAACCGGAACCTCTTCGGACAGTTCCGATGTTTCCAAAACGAGCCTACACTGGATTTCATCCTCAGTGTTACTCGTGTACCTATCATCATCCAGTTGGGGCTGACTGTCGCTATTGCAATAACTGCAACCGTTACGGTCACTTCACCCGCAACTGTCGCATCGAACCGTGAACTTGGGTACGACAACAACAGCTCCAGCGAAAGTCTTCAGCATCCGACATCTAGCAAGCATAGGATAAAGTTGTAATGATACGATTTTCAAACGTTAACCTCTATATTTCGAACCTACTCTATTACTCGGTGTTGCCTCTATGCGTAACGTTAACTTTCGTCTCCATTTTCTCTCTCACTCTTCAATCGCCGCACTTAGGCTAGATTCACACTCATACTATATACTATATCACGGAATAATGTGTTTTACCCTCACTACACTTCTAGAACGAGGTACGATAAACGTGCAAGGAACAATTAATCGCGGGTGCACACGGGATTATTTGGCTCAGTGCACGGTGATCGTAGCGAATTCTAAAAGTGCCATAGCGTTTGACAAAAGGTGACACCAAAACACGGGATGAAAGTAGTAGGGGTCGGGTGAGGAATGCCTTACCATACTACCGAAGTTCCGTGAAGAAAGTGCCACGTGGGGTTGAACGTTATTAGACCTATTATACTATTGTGATTACTTTCAACACACTACACTCAATCGCAAGGCGTAACAAACCGTATCGACGCAAGACTGGTCGTAAGTCTGTTGCAACGAATCCCGATCAAGCAAATAAACGCTCACGATATTGTTAAGTGAGGACCTAATCTACCCTCCTCGATAGCCGTGATGCGTCATAACGAAACGCTAAGCCTATTCGAAACAAGAATCGAACTCGACTAATCGCAATCGCTTACCTCGTATATCTCGCAACCCCTATCGCTTATCACGTGAGTCTATATCATTTTCTGTGTATCAATCTATCGCTATCGCCTACCGTTATCTGTGATATTGTGCTAAGTTGGAACGCATGACCTCGCCTCACGAGAGGAAGCTCATATGGTTAAAACAAGGTGTTTTAGCTATATCAGCGGCCTTTCGTGGAAACAGGCCATGTGGGGGTCTGATGTTAGTTAAATTCTGTGGTGTGAATCAATCGAACCGAACCGCGTAAATCGAAATCGCAAACCTCCATCGCTTGCACGCAACAACTGCAGCTTATCGTACTTCGTTCATCATCACCGTCATCGCAAGTGTTTCATGTTTATTCGTTGAGCGTCTATTGTGTATAATCTACCGCCTATCGCTCGTATGGTACTAAGTACACATGACACCGCTTCACGAGGAAAAGCTAACCTGGTTAAGCATGGTGTTTCGCCATGTTAGTAAACCCCCGTGGAAACATGCCATGTGGGTGTAATGTGGAATCTAATCGAAAACGCGCTATACCCTCCTCCCTTATCAACTCGCTGGATTAATCTATTCGATCCTATCTTATGCTCGGTCCGACTTCCTATCGATTGGGCCGAGTAAACGCATTTCTATCCGAGTCATATCGGCACACCTGACACTGCCTCACGAAACGGAAGTAATATGGGCAAAACATGGTGGATACGCCGCTGGTAATTCCTATATATAAGTGTTTTAAACATATTAACGAACTTCCGTGGGAAGGTGCCAAGTGGGGCTTGATGCCAAATTACTCTTTTCAAAAGGTTAAAACTGATTTTTATAAAAACTTTCATTAAAACCATGGGACAAGTGAAATTTTCTCACGACATGGAGCTAACATCGAATCAGTTTAACTCCATGTCCAAGGAAAGCTTCGTAAGCCCAGTTCTTCCTTAAACTTTTACAACGTCAAAATAGAAATCCTTCTTTGGACATTGGTTCGTCATCGAGTTCAGCTGGAATCCATGTCATAGGAGAGTTTTCGTAACCCTTGTTTTCATCTCCGAGTTCCTTAAAATATTTAAAACTTCCTTGCAACATCGGTTAACATCGACACTGTTGGCCGCACGTTAAAAGGAAAATTTTCGAAGATTTCCACCCTAAATCCCTTTTTAACGTCTAAACGAACGCTTCTTGTAACGCTGGTTAACGATCGACTCAGTTAACCCTACGTCATAAGAAACCCTTCGAATTACAATCGCATCGAACTAACGAATTCTACACAAGACAAGGTACTTTGGAATGCCAACTCGTGGAACTAATACTCTCGTCTTTGCATCGTCTTCTCGCTATCGCAGTCAATTCCTCTTATTCGAAACATTCTCGCTGTCAACCTACGAACAAATCACTCGCTGTATCGCTACTCATACTAGATCAACTCTCAAAAGTCTACCTATTGGATTAATTTCGGGACGAAATTTCCTAAAGTAGGGGAGACTGTAACAACCCGCACTTTCGTGCGTTGTTACTACTCTTTACACTCGTTACGCCTAGCACCAGAGATTCGGATCATAATGTAACTATATTGTATATAACGCTATTCGAAGGATAATCGCATATTTTCAAGCTACAGTATCACGACACCACACTATTATCACACTAACACTCACGGAGGCATTGAGTGAGGACCTATGCTACCCTCCTCAATGGCCGTGATGTGTCGAACGTAAACAATCAACGCGGACAAGGACCCTCGGGTGAGTGCTGTAGCTCCAGTCGCCATGACGATGATGACAATACGAGTAAACAGTACCCCGTCAGTCTTTGTGGCACTACACGAAATAACGTTCACAATGACATCAAGTAAGGACCTATACTACCCTCATTGATGGCCGTGAAACGTCGATAATAATCGCATACTCGAATCGGAAACCGGCTGTTAATTATCGAAACTCGGATTATGGATACGTAAATACGACCCCTAGTGATATATATATATAATAATATAAAAATAACCATATATTGATATTATAAACTGATTATGGTCATTACACGCTTCAAAAGCTATCAAACCAATCAAAAACGAATAAGTCCGGCCCGTCAGGATGTCTATCCGGACGGATGGACCATCCGGACGGATGGACATGCGCACGGATGGCCATCCGCACGCATGGGCCATCCGCACGGATGGGCCATCCGCACGGATGGGCTATCCGGGCCTGATCCCTCTTCTTCTCCTCTTTCGCCTATAAATAGCCTGTCACACCACTATTCAAGTGATGTGACAGCTCCTGTTCAATCACACGCGCACCAAGACCCTTTTCTCTCGATTTCCTCGCGATTTCGGTAAGATTTCAACCTAAAACTTGTACTCCTACAATCTACACTCGATTCTACATCTTTCTATCTTTCGAAACTCAAATTCTAACCGTGAAATCTACGGATTTGAGGCGTTTTGAGGTGATGTCATCAAGAGTTCTTATGAACTTCAAGTTGGGGTCTCATTTCACTATAAACGACTCAGATCCGGGTGATTTCCACATGTTTTGGTAACAAATCTCACCTAAATCTAAGTATTTACCCAAAGAACTGTGCGATTTCGAGTTGACCATGAAGAACCACCATGAACGGCCAGATCTGATGGAACGGGGTGATTCCCGGCCGTTAGAATGAGTCGGAATTGACGGAACTTCAAGTGTTAGTACGAAATTACACTACTCTAAGTGAAAACGAACGTTTTTCTCTCCGATAAACACTCGAAAACAGTGCGAAACAGACGTGACAGCCGCACGGACAGCAGGCCAGCCCGCACGGATGACACAAGTCCGCACGGATGACATGTCAGTCCGCACGGACGACATGTCACCCGCACGGATGACATGTCACCCGCACGCCTTACTCATCCGCACGGATGACACACTGATCCGCACGTATGACTGTCCGCACGGTTGACACACTGATCCGCACGTATGACTGTCCGCACCACTTATCCGCACGTATCACTCATGGTCCGCACGGATGACACATTGTCCGCACGGATCACATGTTATCCGCACGGATAACATGTCATCCGTACGGATGAGTTGTCATCCGGACGGGTAACATGTCAATCCGTACGGATGGGGACCAATTGACCCAAGCATGTAACTTTTCAAGGCAATCTTGCTTAACCGTACTTCGTTTACTCTATTTCTTCAAGGATCATTACAGACAACTCGAAACCGACTCAATCAAGTTGTAATCTCGCTATATACGCACTGTGAGTATACTTGAACCCTTTTTAATCGAATTTTGGGTGTAACATACGTTTCTAACAAATCGAACTTATCGAACGAAATATTCAATCAATCGAATTATCATTCGCGAATAACTGTTATGCATAGATATACGTGATGCTAGTTGCATATGTGCTAGGGCTTATACTCGCGACGTCCCACCACGACTAGTATAGTACTATTGCGCCCGACGGGGTCTAGTTATGCCATCGTACATTCGAGCATCGAGGACTTAGTTGGTAGTATCAGTTTTGTGAGTATATATGTCGTGTATTACGTTTATGCATGTGGAAATTCGCAGTACTTTTAATCTATTATGCTACAATTCAAACCTGTATACTCGCCAATACTTTTGTATTGACAAATCTTTTAACGTATGTTGCAGGTTAGATCGCAGACTATATCAAATCAAGCTAGGAAGTCTAGAAACTCAACTAAAATCTAGGTTGTCGGATTTGTATTGTTCAAGAGGACAAGAAATCTGTGATAACTTATGTGATTGTATTATTTGTTAGTATGGGATAACGAATGTATTAAATATTATCGCAATATAGTTGTTATGGATTCTCTTGAGCAATCTGATTCGCCTAGTGCCGCGCCCCGATGATTCCGCCATCGGTTGGGGTGTGACAGCGCAGACCACACGCAGACTGTTTGTTTTTCCGAAAATGTTTCATTAAAAAAGGTCTGCGCGAGTTCTTCTTGATCCAGCCACTTCTAAGATCTTCTAAGGTCAGCAGAGGGTTAAACACCACCACCCACCATCACCGACCACCACCTTCCACCACCCACCACCGTCTACCACCACCATCGTTCATCACTAGGGGTGTTCATCGAATCGAATATCCAATTTTCAAATTATTCGAATCGAATTATTCGAATAATTTTTATTTTTCCTTGAATTCGAATTCGTTTCGTATTCGATTTAAACCTACCCAATTCGATTTGAATTCGTATTCGAATAAAAAAACCCAATTCGTATTCGATTAAAAATTCGAATTCGAATAAATTCGATTTGATTCAGTTTCTTTTAGAACATGTAAATAACTACTAAAATTAAACATAAGTTTTAAAGCAGCCATAAAACATTTCAAATAAAGTACTATAAGTCTAACGTTCAAAACGAGCATTCGGGAATAACAACTACAAGTTAATATTTTTAGGGTTAGAATCTACTGATAGATTTGCTAGTTAGGTTTTAGTTATGGGTAGTGGGTTTGGTAATGGATAATTTTAATACTTGGAATAATTTTTGAAAATAATTTATAGTATAGCACAACAAAAGTTATATATGTATTATATATAAAAATAATAAATAAAATGTATAATTTTTATTCGAATTTCGAATCGAATATAAAATAATAAATTCGTATTCGATTTACTTGACTCGAATTGAATCGAATTCGAATTCTTATAATCGAAACGAATTCCTGATAATCGAATTGAATTTAATGGAATTTAATCAAATTTCGAATTTTTTGAATTCGAAACGAATTTTGAACACCCCTATTCATCACCACCACCACCACCAGCGCGTCCACTACCCATCAACGTACACCATCCACCACTGTTTTCCAACACTGTCCACAGTCAACCACCACCGTTCATCACCACCACCGTCCACCACCCATCACCGTCCATCTCCACCACCACCACCACCACCGACCACCACCATCCACTACCACCATCGTCCACCACCACCACCACCGTCCACCACCACCACCGTCCACCACCCATCAACGTCCACCACCCACCACTGTCCTCCAACACCCACCACCGTCCACCACCACCGTTCATTACCACCACCGTCCACCACCCACCACCGTCCATCTCCACCACCACCACCGTCCACCACCCACCACCATCGTCCGTACACCACCACCAGTTTATTTTAAAAGTCTACATATGTTAAAAAACAAACAGTCTTCCTCTTGCAGACTGCAGAGGTTTGATCCACCTCTTCTTCAACAGATGTCTGCAGATGTGGTTCTCAGACTGCAAACATTTTATCTCTTAAAAACAAACCGCACCTTAGTTTTAACCGTACCTCGTTGTTAAAGTTGGAGGCCCGAACCCAAGAGGTTCAAGCTACCTCTGAGAAAAAACATAAAACGCTTTGGGCCAAACCCTATGATACCAAAAAGCCCAAAGTTGGAAGGCCTATAAGAAAGTAATTGAGCATGAATTGATTAGTACTCCTAGCCCTTGACTATGCTAGATTTCGTAGATTTTTTTTTAACAATACTTTTTTACATCTAATTACTACACGTAATTTTATACTTGCAATAATTTAAACTCATCATTTTGTCGAGAGACAAACACAATACTACACCACTAGATTATGGATGCTAGATTTCATAGAAGATCTCAATTCGTAAATCGATGGTAAACGGCCTAGAAGTGAAGGCACTCGACTCATCCGACAAAATAGGCTAATAACTGGAAATGGGATAGAGTTTTCAAGGCTTTGTATAGAAATCATGAGAATAAACATTTATTAAAAACTACAATTGATTTTAAAAATAAAAATTAAACATTTATCATTTTAGTTGTTGAACATATTTCAACAACAAATAAAACCGATAAAAATATGTGATATGATTTGCGTCAAATGGTGCGAAGGTGGTATTAGTGTTGCGTCAACTGATAAGTGGCTAAAAATGGTAGTGCTTTTACATCAGTGTCTAATCAGCGTAAAAAAAGATTACAATAGCGATAACACGTTTGCTTATATGTATAATCGATGCGCAAGTGATACTAAAACTATGGCAGTGTCTAATCAACATAATAATAATCCTTTTACGTCAATTTGCTAGGTTCTTATTAAATATGGTTGTCTTTTTTATTAAAAGTTTTTGTAACAATAAATTGATAAATTTATGAAGAGTAAAGTACAGTTTCAGTCCTTGAGATCTACACCCGCTCTTAGGTCCACTCCCCATTTCAAAAAATTCAACAATCCAGTCCCTGACGTATTCAATTGCTCACAATTAAAACCTTTGACCAACGGTCGTTAGTTAACTGTCAAATCTTTTATTGACAGGGAGGGCAAAAAGGTAAAATCCCAAAACTTTGAAACTAATGCTACTACTTTAATCCTCAATCTTCATTTGTAAGCCACAATCCACTCCCCACTCTCCCCCAAACACTCCGGCGACACAGGATCTCCGGCAACCTTCCTCCGATCATCTCCCAAATGAGGCGATACACTGTAATTTTATTCACATTGCACATCGTGAGTAAGATTTGACTTAAATTTGCATTTTTCAAGTATGTTTATGTTTGATTCCAGTCGTTATAGTTGTATGAAACCTAAATTTTGGGTTGTTTATGTTTGATTCCACTTAGGTTTAGGGTGCAGGTGACCAGGACCTACGTCAGGATCCAGTATCAGGTCCTGATGAGGAATGGCAGGGGGTTCCGGGTGGAACTCTGTTTCTAACGCTGGTAGATGTGTTTGCTGCACCTCTGTTGTAAATATATGATGCATATATAATATATTGACTATTACTGTTGTGGATGATTTGGGTTGGGTTGATCAAATTTTGGGATTGAATGATGATCACCTAACTAGTAGGTTATGTAGAACAGTTTAAAAAGGTTATTTTGGAAAACTGGTCGTTTGTTGTAATGTAGTTGTTAATGGTGACTGAATGGTGATTGAATGGTGAAATATAATTTGAAATGATGCTTATTTAAACTGTATTTGAATTGATGATTAGGAACAAATGACATCTGTGGATGTTTGTTTGAGATGTATCAGTTGAAGTTTGCAACATACAGTTGAAGTTTGCAGCATATTTATGTGTTATGTGCTTATGATCAAATGATATTAGTTGAAGTCGGCAAGATATTTATGTTTTATATGCTTAGGATCAAATGACATAAGTGTAAGTTTGTTGCAGATGTATGATAGATAGTATTATTTGTTTGCTGCACATAAGTCTTTGATTTGAAGGGTGTTTAGGATCAGATGACATTGCTATACATAAGTAGATGATTAGAAGGGTGTTTAGGATCAAAAGACATTGTTGGACATAAGTAGATGGTATTGTTTGTTTGCTAGACATAAGTAGATGATTAGAAGGGTGTTTAGGATCAAATGACATTGCTGGACATAAGTAGATGGATTAGCTGGACATTGCTGGACATAAGACCTGTAAACAGAATTGTTTGTTTGCTGCACATAAGTAGATGGATCGGTTGTAGCATTTGAACAACCTGATCAGGGGTACAATAGGATTTAGGCTAAAGTTCAGTTTGCTTTGCACAACAGGAATTAGACGAAACTTCAAGCATGTGTAATTTTAGTAGGCATTGCTTTAACCTGTTTGACCAGAATAAACGGTAAAACATGTTTAACTGAAGACAATTCAACTTCTGAAATTAAAATCCACTTGAATGTGTGAAGGTTAATCACCATTCAAGTTCTAAAAATATATACTATTTCAAGTTCTAAACCTTCAAGTTCTAGGCATCGCTAGACCTGTTTCTGGTCAAACCTGTGATAATGAAGGGAGTTCATATACTCCTACTGAAACTCAATTGCAATTGCGAAATTCAATCCTAATTGAAGTATTAACAGTCAATCCCAATTCAGGTTCTAAAAGTCAAACCCATTTGAAGTTCTAATGGTTAGACCCATTTCAAAGGAGCTTCAATTCTTTTTACAGGTCTTGTTACGGATTGTTGTTGATGTTAATAACATGATATTGTTGAGTAATTAAGGATAATTGGTGGTTAGTTAATAGATTAGGAAAGAGTTTTAAATATGGAGGAAAATATGAATTATACATTTGGGGACTGAAACTGTAAGTAAACTTTGGGGGTATTTTTGTCTTTTCACATAAATACAAACGGTTTGTTAGTGCCAAGGTTTTAATTGTGAGCAACAGAATACATCAGGGACTAGAGTGTTGATTTTTTTGAAATGGGGACTGAACCTGAGAGCGAGTGTAAACCTCAGGGACTAAACTGTACTTTACTCATTTATGAAAATAATTCTTATAAAGATTTTAACGCGTTTAATATGTAATTCATTTTTTACTTAAGGAGATTTAATGTCTATTTCTCTATGATTTTACAAAATTCTAACCAAAAAAATCCAATGGTCTTGTTGCCAATTTTAAAAATATAAGATTAGCGATACCGTATTGACTTTAGCAACCAAGGTTAAGAAGCCATGTAAATGTCATTTTGTTTTCAAACAAAATCTACACACGGTTGTTTACTTGTTTACATGGTGTTTAATTGTTTCACAAATTTTCACTACCTACTACCCGTTAAAATATATTATTTTTAAATAAGTGAAAAACAAATAAAATAATTTGATTAGTTGGAAAAAAGGGCCCACCACTCCATCCCTCCCTCACGTCGTGGTATGCCTCACGCCCCCTTTCACATCCATTAGCGCGGTGTTTAAAGCCCCATCACGCCACTTCACATACCACCTTACCAGGGGCGTTAATCCATAACAAATTGCCTAAAGGGTGTGGTCATCCACTCCCCCATTGTCAAAGCCCCCCGACCCTACCCTGGACGGGAGTCGCGCACAACACAAGATTGTACCAGTGTTTATTATCGCAACGGAAATTTCATCAGGTTCGGGTGTCAAGAAAAATATCAAATTTTTTAAACACCGTAGTTTTCATTTCATAAACTGTGGTATAAAACCGATATTTACATAAGAGGTCCTCATAGGGATAAACCCTAATTTACAAAACGTGTTTCTTTATTCAGGTGACACAACCACTTATTTAAGCTTTTTGGTGCCGCATAGCACTTTCCATTCCTTTCACAATAAATCACATGAAACACGTTTAAAAGTATTTTGTCAGTGGGAAATACTGGTGATATCATTCATTTATATAAAATGACATATTCTTATAATTACAACATTAAGGGTTTTTACATTTGTTTATATCTTACAATTACCCAAAGGTATTTGTCACTCGGCAGTTCCTGTGACTGTGGTTATATTACTATTGGTCCTTCTTCCAATCAGTAATGCATTATAAGTAATGTATGCAAAACCCCACATACTGACAATAGTTTTTCCGCAAGAATACAAAGACTTAATTGCTGTAATATAAGTAATATCTGAAAAATATTTAGGGTTTTGAAAGCATTTGATAAAAGAGAATGACTCACAATGTTATGAGAAAAAAAAAATGAATCACCTTGCAGAATTTTAGGGTTTTTAAGCCTCCTGGGTTTAAGTCCTGGTTCCTAGATATACACACAATGTAACACGTATCAGTGTAAGAAACCAAACCAAACTTCAACGATAATCACGAGATTAAAACCGCAACGTATAAAGTCTCACCTTATTCAAGCAGAACTTCAGCTTTTCGTTGCTAGTTTTTTCGGATCAATCGACAGGGTTTCGTTTCAGCGATTAGAGTTTCGTACACAGGAATCCACGGGACAGAGAATGAAGGTTTATAAGATTCGTTTTTTTAACTCTTTTCGTTTTCGGTTTCCGTCGACACATGTTCGTGGTTTTGATTACGGATTGTTGTGGGATCTTTTGAGGGTTGTTACACCCATCATCCCCATCCGTCAACTTAGTACCACATCACTATCCCCTTCCACTATTACTCTAAATCCCCATCATGGGGTGTGGTTGTTCTCCCCCCCCCCCACCATTTTTTATTTTTTATACAACTCATTTAACTCACTAGCGGCTACAAAAGGGATATGGGGGGATTAATCGATGATTGATGCCCTCCCCGATCCCACGCCAAACAACCTTATAGATCTTTGGAACTTGAGCCCAAATCTAACTTCTCACATTAAGTATTTACTATTATCTACTTTAAATAAACATACACATCTAAATATATATCTATATTTATGTAATAAATAAAACCTAATTTGGGGCTTATGTCACTCTCTTAATCCATATTGCCCTAACTTTTCCCACTCCCCTTTTCTCCAATTTATTTTTCACAAGCAAATCCTCTAATTGAAACCCTAATTGCATTTCGCCATTTTTCAATCGATGAGTTATACTCAAACTTATTGAGTCTCTTCTTCAAAATCTCTACTTGATGATTCAAAAAGAGAATTCAATTTCAAAGAGGCTTAAATTTGGTTGCAATTCGCCATCGATTATTGTCTGATTCCTAATTTTGCAACTAATAATTTCTTTGGTTTGGACAGAATCCTTAATCCAATAACGTTACCCTTTTATTGCATGTTATCTTGCTTTTCAGTCGTCGTCGTTGATATTTTCTCTCGGAATTTCATGTTGCCACTGCAATTTCAGTTTAATGGATCCATGTTTCGATTTAGGTATGTAAGTTATTGTTTTTTTTTAATTTTCACTAAATGATTTTCGTTCAACTTGATTACTGTTTTATGAAAGGGGTATTATCAAAATAAAAGTTAATTTTGTCTAGGTAATGAATCTTAACATTTCATTTTTCAAATTAATGGCGAAGATGAACATGTAGGAAAAGTGAGGGGTGTAAGAGTATTTTTGGAATAGTCTATTTGTTGATTTTCTCTCTCTACACGGAAGACACATGCGTATTCTCTCTCATTTTTAGACGTTCATAACTTTTTATACGATTTTTTTTTAAATTGCACCATAAAATCAAACATTTTTTTATCTTCAACTTGAGTACCATATTGTTATAAAACATGATAACTAAAAAAAACCAAAAAAAAAAAATATGTTGTATTTTTATGTTGTATAACATTTTTGTACTATTTTTTTGTGTTGTATTTTTTACTAGATTTTTTGTGTTGTATTTTAAGAAAACAAAATGATGAGAGTTTGTGTTTTAGGACTCAAATACCGTTATATATAATATAAAAGCAAAGAAGTTCTGCAGTGTTTTATTATTATTATTATTATTATTATTATTGTTGTTGTTGTTGTTGTTGTTGTTGCTGCTGCTGTTGCTGTTGTTGTTGTTGTTATTATTATATATTTCGACCTTTAGTTTAATTATTGTATTTTTTTCTTTTACTTTGACCAATTCACTTTTATATCCCTAAACATTAATAAAGTTATTACACAACTTCTAAACCAACTGTATTTCTATCGTTTTCTTTTCGTTTTACTTTTATTCACCTTTGTTATTTATTGTATTGTTTTACTTTTTCTTATTTTTTATCTTCAAAACCGAGTTACGAAAAAATAGCATAACACATTTAGATATTATTTTGTCATGGTGTGCGATACATTTTGAATTCCAACCGCGTTCCTACATAACACGTGAATGACTACTACCCTAGCTTCATTGTGTTTATAAGAAGTGTCACATGTCATTTTTTTACAATTATAAAAAAAGAGGTTACTTAAACAAAACATACTTTTTTGTCGATCTTCCTTTTTTCTTATACAATATAACTAGTCTAAGTACCCGTGTGTTACACGGGTGACTAATAAGAAAAAGAGTAAATTACAAGTTTTGTCCTTTATGTTTACATCAAATTACAGGCGCTGTCCTGTTGGTGCACTAAATGTCTGTTGATTATGTCATTATCAAGTCTTGTGTCTAGGATTGTTTAAATGATCACACCATAGGGTTTAAGTTAGGGTTTTTATTTGTTAAACATGAGATTTCGCTTGAGAGGATATATGGATGCTTGAAGCGAAATCAACATAACAGATTTCGCTTCAGACAGCCTCAAGCGAAATCACATACATTATAAATAGGTGTGTTGGTCATTTGAAAAAAAAACAGTTGTCATTGTATGTGTGACGAAGTGCTGACGGATTTGTATTAGAAAACATTGTACAAGCACTCAAATTAATCAGAAAAGAAAGATTAAAAGGATTAAAGCTGTTATGACTTTGTTTACGTTGATTCCGCCTTCGTATGCAAAGATGAACTACTTTTACTGACGGTTTAAGGTCGTAGAACGGTCCAACAAGTGGTATCAGAGCTCAGGACGAGGAGTTCATACCATAGCAGCGGATTATCTTCTTTCTACTCATTTCTTTTTATATTTTTCAGATCTGAACTATTTCCAACGGTCAAAATGGTCTAATTTTTTAGTATAACGTGTAAAACAGTGTTTTAACAAAGCCTACAAAGATTCGGACTAAAATTCAGCTTAAAACATGTTAAAATTGACCTAAAACTAGATTTCGCTTGAAAGGTGTTCGAAATTATAGGTTGATTTCGCTTCAGATCTAACTTTTTGGATGATTTCGCTTAAATTTTGCTGAAGCGAAATAGGATTGTTGAATTTCGCTTGAACTGCTGAAGCGAAATAGTATTGCTGGATTTCGCTTGAAGATTCTGATCTGCTGAAGCGAAATAGTAGATTTCGCTTGAAACATTTTGTTAACAGATTTCGCTTGAATCAAAATTGTTGTTTGAGTTTCGCTTGAAGGTGAAGCGAAATAGTTTATAGTAGATTTCGCTTGAACAGTATCATAGTGCTGATTTCGCTTGAAATCATTACATTTCATAGTATTTCGCTTGAACTTGCTGATTTTTCAAAACTTAAAAAATTTTCTAAGTGTTTGACTGATTTTTCAGGTACATTCACGATGGATGATATTTTCTTGAACCCGTTTGGCGATATGTACGCATTCGCAGGAAACTCGGGAGATGATACTTCTACAAACAACAACAATACGAATGAGAACGAGAATACACCGAAAGAAAGAAAGAAGGAATCTTGGGAGTCCGAAAGTGCATTTGGAACGTTTAACAAACCTCCTAAGCTGATGGCTATAGAAGATTATAGTAGGTGGGCAACAAAGTTCGAAGATTGGTTGATGGCATTTGCTTTTCCTTGCTGGAAAAGTATGAAAAATGGTTTTGCTCAAGGAAAGAAGAATGGTGAAGCATTAAGATCAGTTGAAGAGATTGATAATTTTGTGGCTGAGCAAAAATGTGTGGCATTATTGTTTCAATCGGTGCGTGAAGACATTATTTCACTGATAGATTACTCAAATTCTAAAGACTTATGGGAAAAACTCGAAAAGAAGTGTCTTGGAAGCAAAGAGATTATAAAAAACAAAAAGAAACTTCTTAGGAAAGAGTTTGATATGTATAGTTGTATGAAAAATGAATCGGTGTGTAAAATGATTGAAAGGTTCGGTCATCTGAAGCTGGAATTAGCAAGACATGATATCAGATATTCAGATGATGAGCAAGTAGACAAGTTGTTCGATTCATTGCCAGACGAGATGGAGTGGAGATATTACGCGCTGATGTTGAAAAACACTATTTCTCCAGAAGATTTGACTCCAGATGTGTTGATTGAAAGACTGGAGAGTCATGAGCTAGAGTTGAAAAAGACGTACAAAGTTAATCAGTCATCTTATCAACAGAATCTGGATCTGTATTATCCAAAGAGTATGATGCAGAAAGCTACTTCTCCAAAAACTGCTTTTTCTGCTGAGAATGTTTCTACAGTTGGAAAAGAAAGTCAAAGTGGTCAAAGCAGTGGAAGCCATAGTGGTTATCACAGTGGATCTACATCTTCTTCAAATCATTCTGATGCGAAGTTTTCTTGCAATATCGCGATAGATCTGAAGAACGCACAGAATTTTGATGCGGAGTCGGCCAAGCAACAAATGGTCTTTTTAGCGTCTGTTTTGGAATCCTACGAAGGATTGGTGGCTGGAAAAATAGGGAATACAAATCTGACAAAAGAAGACTACGATCAGATAGATCCTGAAGAAATGGAGCTGATAGACATTCGTTGGGCAATGGCAAGTGCAGTTCGACGTGCACAACGCTTCATGGAGATTACAGGGAGAAAAACGATCGGTGGTCCGTCTACAAAACTGGGGTTCGATAAATCAAAGGTGACTTGTTTCAAATGTAAGCAGAAGGGTCATTTTAAAAGAGAATGCCGAAACGCTTATGCTGATGAGTCAGAGAACCCTTTCAGAGATGATTATTACAAAAAGGCAATCTACCATCAGAATAAATCTGAGCCGCCTAGATTGAAGCAGGTTGAAGACAACAGAGACAAATCAAGGGCTCTTGCTGTGATTTATGATGATGAGGGATATGATTGGAGTAAAGAAGTTCTACTGGAAGAAGATGCGGTTGGTTACGCATTCATGGCAATCAATGATGAACCTAAGCCATGGAAAGATGATCGTACTGAGGAAGAGAAATATCACTACCGGAAGATGACTGCTGAAACCAAGATTATCAGACTTTCTGGTATCTTTCTGGAAGCTAGAAGAGCAAACAGATGGGATCCAGATAGAGAGTGTTATCTTGATAGGTATGGCAACATTGCAATTGATGACAAAACGCTAGATATTGAAGCCATTATCAAGGAGTACAAAGAAGAAGATGAATATTGGCAACACAAATGGTGGGGAACTCCAACTTCGAAAATGATTGAAGAAGAGAAAGAGAAAGAGAGAAAGGAGAAAGAGGAAAAAGAGAAGAAAGAAAAGCAAGTTGATACAGGCATAATTGATACTACGCAAGAGTTGACAGCTAAAAACCTGGGAGTGATGGCTGACAAAGTGCTAGCTGCAAAAGCACTTGAGGTAGATCCTAATTCTGTTACCGAGTCAAAGGAGTCAGTCAGTCAAAGTGTGTCAACGAATGCGTCAGGTAACAAAAATGTGTCAGGTAACAAGAATGAGTCAGGTAAAAAATTTGATGGAAATGCTGACTGCAAAAATTGCACCAAACAATGCAATTTTTGTAGCACTGTCACGTATCTTAACAATGAGAAAATCAAGAATCTGACAACAAAGGTTAGAAATGTTGAAAATCAGATTCTCGATCGTGACAAAAGTGTAAGAGCTTCAACTGAACGGAACAAAGAATTAACAACTCAAATTGAAAATGATAAAATTGAACGTGAGAAAATTAAATCTGAAAATGAAAAGTTAATTCTTGAAAACCGTCAAATTTCTGAAAAGTTTGAGAAATTGAAAAATGTTGTTAAAGACAGTGATGATCGTAATGGCAAAACATTTAAAGAAAATGAACATCTAAGAGCTGTTTTGAGATTAAAAGAAGAATCGATTAATGAACAACTGGATCAAATTGCTAAATTGAAACTTAAAGTTCAAGAAGCTGAAATTGAGAATGAACGAATCCAGTTGAAGCTTAACAGCTATAAATCGGCAAGCTTTGTTTTGCAGCATATTGTTCCTAAACCTATAGGGAAAAACAAAGATGGCGAGGATGTGTATTCTGATGGAACGGGTGTAGGTTTTCACAAAGTTCCACCGCCAATTTTAGACAACTATACGAAAAAGCAGTCTAGTTTGTTGGAAATTGAGGAAGAAAGTGAAGTTAAACTTCCTGAAAATATTGATGTCACGTTCACATCTTCCAATGACGAGGGTGTCCAAAGTGATGTGGTAAAAAGTGTGGTAGACAAAGTGCTTAAACCGGATTGTGACACTTCTGAGGAGGATGGGTGTTTCTTTGACAAATACATTCAGAAACCAAAGTCCAAAAACAACTTAAGTGATGAACCGGGTCTTGTGATGTACAAGATGGCTGGATCTGATAAGTTGTATTCGGATTCTGAGTTTCCCATTGAGAATGTTAACATGAAAAAGTTGACAAATGTTTTCAAGTTAGTTGAAGTTGAGTTGTCAGAGGTGAACAGTTTGAGTCAAACAAAAAGGCAAATGAATTTTGAGAAAGATAAAGCTTATTACAAAAAGCCTATTGTTCCACCACGTTTTTATAATAACAATAGAAACAACTGGTCGGGTGGTTATCAGGGTGGTAAGAGTTATCAGAAAAAGAGTTTTCAAAACAAGAGGTTTACAGAAAAAAAGGTGTTTGTAAATGGCTCAAGTTCCTTTTCTGATGAGGAAAATGAAATTTTTTCAAAATCAAATGAAGAGTTCTTTGAGAAAAGAGCTTCACAGTATCAGTCTGAAGGCACGAGTCGAGTAGCTGATACTCGTACTTGTTTTAGATGTGAACAAGTTGGTCATATTGCACGAAAGTGTACATATGTGAAGCCTAAGACTGAAAATGTGAAGTATCAACAGAAGAAAGTTGATGTGAAGGGTAAAGCACAAATCGTTGTTGAGAAAAAGAATGTGAAAAATAACAACATTAAATTGAAAAATGAACCCGTAAAGAAAGTGGTAACTAAAAATGACAAATTTTATAAGAGGGTTGCATTATCTCAACAAGTTTGGAAACCAAAAACTGAAATGAAAATTTCAACTTCTGAAGTGAAAAAGGCTGATGAATCAATTTCGGTTGATTATGATGCAAATTTTCCATCTTTGAAGGCTAAAAATTTCAAAATTCAAGTTGCTAGAGTCAAGGTTACACCTAAGGCTGATAAAGCCTGGGTGGACACCATGTTCGAATAAGCAGTTTGAATTGCCGGAGCTTCCTGGATCGCGAAGCATGAATCGGCATCTTTCTTGAAGTTGTTTAAGTAGTAGTTTGTTTTGTGCAGGATCTTCCAAGAGCTATTTCAAGATGGATCATGGATAGTGGGGCATCTCGACACATGACAGGAAAAACTGCATTGCTATATGATGTGAAGAATATCAATGGTGGTTATGTGGGATTTGCTGGTCATGAAGGTGGTAGAATTGTTGGTGAAGGAACGTTATCCAATGGGATTGTGACGTTTGAAAGAGTTAACTACATAACTGAGCTGGAGAACAATCTGCTTAGTATCTCGCAGATTTGTGACAATCAGTATACTACTCACTTCACTGATAAAGAATGTTTGATTCTGAAACCTGGTTTTGTTGTTCCTGAAGAATGGATTATTATGAGGGCACCTAGAGTAAATGATTTATATGTGTTAGACATGTCTGTAGCAACTACAACTACTGGTCAAGCACATTGTTTCGTGTCTAGAGCAACTGAGAAAGAATTCAGATTGTGGCACCGAAAGATGGGGCATATTCACCTAAGGAAAATGAATCACTTGGTGCACAATGATTTGGTATTGGGAGTTAATATCAAAGGTTTTCATCTGGAAGGGGAGTGCATTAGCTGCATCAAAGGCAAGCAGAAGAAAAAGTCACACCCTACAAAGCAAGTCAATTCAGTTTTGAGACCTCTGGAAAGACTTCACATGGATTTATTTGGTCCGGTGAATGTCAAGAGCCTTACAGGAGATTACTATTGTTTGGTCGTTACTGATGATTATTCCAGATTTTCATGGGTATCTTTCTTGAAGACGAAAGATGAAACAATTGACAGTTTGATGAGTCTGTTCAGGAAGATTGAGAATTTATACCAAAGGTGTATCAAGAAAATTCGAAGTGATAACGGTACTGAATTCAAGAACAGCAAGATGGAAGAATTTTGTGATGAAAGAGGTATTTTGCATGAGTTTAGTGCTCCGTACACTCCGCAGCAGAATGGAGTTGCAGAACGCAAAAACCGGACACTAATAGAGACGGCTAGAACTATGCTCGCAGATTCAAAGTTACCGATAAATTTTTGGGCTGAAGCTGTTTCCGCCGCATGCTATACGCTCAACAGGGTTCTTACTGTCAAAAAGTTCAACAAAACATGCTTTGAGCTTATCAATAATCGCAAACCGAATTTGAAGTATCTAGAACCGTTCGGGTCACCTTGTACGGTTATAGAACCTTTTGGGAAGTTTGGTCCGAAGTGCATTGAGGGTATATTTGTTGGTTATTCAAATCCATTGCAACGTGTTTTCGTTCCAAGTGAGAAGCGGATTATTGAAGCTGCAAATGTTGAATGTCAAGGTTATACTATGCCGCCGCAGAATCCTGGTGATTCATGGCGTTATCATTATGACAAACTTTGGGATTCGTTTGACATGAGAGAAGAATCAGAGGATGATGAAGATTTCTTTGATGAGTTGGATATTTTGCGTGAATATGAGTCGCAGCTAAAATTCCCAGCTGAGTATTCGAGGAGACCACGAGAAACTTCAAATGATGATGAAGCAGGTCCAAGTAATGCTGGTGAATATGATGATGTCCAACAAAATGAAGTTGCTCAGGATAATCAGTCGGCTCAGAATGATAATTTAGAAGCTGAAAACATGCCAGTTTTTGATCACGGTGATTCAGATTCAGATTCTGAGGGGGAGCAAATTCAGATTTCAGGTCAAACAAACCAAGTTGGTGAACAAGATGCAGAACAGAATGTTACTAATCTGGAGGGAAATGTAGATGTTCAAAGTGAAGTGATGCCGAGAACTTTTTCATATCATCCAGAGGAGTTGATCATAGGAGAATTGCAAGCAAGCGTTCGCACTCGAAATCAGATTGATAAAGGGCTTACATGTTTTTATACAAAAGTTGCTCCTTTGCAAACTGAATTCTCATTAAGTTGTTTTATCTCGCAGGTTGAACCAAGAACTTACAAAGAGGCGCTTACTGAAGACTCTTGGGTCAATGCTATGCAGGAGGAACTTAGTCAATTCGAGAAATTGAGAGTGTGGAAGTTAGTTGATTTGCCGGATGGTTATAGGAAAATTAACACTAAGTGGGTGTTTAAGTGTAAGAGAGACGATAGAGGAGTTGTCGTAAGGAACAAAGCTCGACTCGTTGTTCAGGGATTTAGTCAACAGGAGGGAATTGATTTTACTGAAGTTTATGCTCCTGTAGCACGACTAGAGGCTATCAGAATTTTCCTAGCATTTGCGTCTTGGAAGAACTTCAAAGTTTATCACTTGGATGTTAAATCGGCGTTTCTTTATGGGAAGGTTAAAGAGGAGGTTTATGTCGGTCAGCCGCCGGGCTTCACCGATCCAATCCACAAAAACAAGGTCTACTTATTGGACAAAGCGCTGTATGGTTTACATCAGGCCCCGAGAGCTTGGTACGAGACTTTGTCTCAACACCTACTAGCCAACAAGTTCATTCGTGGAAAAGTGGATGCCACTCTCTTCACTAAAGTCGTTGATGGTCATCTTCTGATAGTTCAGATTTATGTGGACGATATAATCTTTGGGTCAACAAATGAAAATTTATGCAAAGATTTTGAATCAGTGATGAAGCAGAAGTTTGAAATGTCATCAATGGGGGAGATGAAATTCTTTCTGGGATTACAAGTTGAACAACTTCCTGAGGGAATCTTCATTCATCAGTCAAAGTACGTTCATGATATTCTAGAGAAATTTGGAATGTCAGGTTCTACTCCAGCTGCTACCCCACTTGCAACAAATCATGGGATTCACCCAGATCTCACCGGAGACAGGGCTGATGAAACTTTTTATCGATCCATGATAGGTTCTTTAATGTACCTAACTGCTTCACGTCCTGATATTATGTACCCAACGTGCCTCGCAGCAAGATTTCAGTCTAACCCGAGAGCATCGCACATGATTATTATGAAGAGGATATTGCACTACCTGAAAGGAACTCCTTCATTGGGGTTGTGGTATCCTAGAAAAGGCGACTTTACGCTCGAAGGGTATTCCGATTCGGATTTCGGATGCTGCAAAGTCAATTCAAAATCAACAACTGCAGGATGCCAGTTCTTTGGTCCTAGATTGGTTACCTGGCAGTGTAAGAAACAAACGTCTGTAGCGTTATCTACTTGTGAAGCGGAGTACGTATCTGCTAGCAGTTGCTGCTCTCAGATCTTGTGGATACAGCAACAGATGCGCGACTACGGTTTGCAGTTTCTTAACACACCTCTTTTTGTTGATAATGAGGCCGCTATTAATATAACTAAAAATCCAGTACATCACGCTAAAACTAAACACATAGAAATTCGTCATCACTTTATTCGTGATTGCTTTGAGAAAAAGTTGATACGAATTGAGAAAATCCACACTGACGAACAGAAAGCTGATTTACATACCAAAGCTTTTGATAAAAATCGGTTTAAATATTTGTTAACACTGAATGGTATGAAGCTTCTATCGGTGTCGGATGGCATACTTGGCGTTGATGAGGGTACTGTTGCGGATGAAGACGAGAAACAATCTGCAATGGTTTGTCGAATTTTTACTTGTTTTGGTATTTAGGGGGAGTAGATTGTTTGTACATAGTTTATTTTCAGAAAATACAAAACAGTAAAAAATGCAAAAATACAAAAACATGATAAAATGAAAAAGAGCTTGTGTATATAGGGAAAATGATAGTACATCAGCTAGACGATCACAGTATGCTAAAGATTTAAAAAGTATAAAAGAGTTAAACAATCTTACTGATGATGTGTCGATAGGTTTTCGTACATTTAGTAGATTTATTCGGGATATAAACCTAAAAATTCAAACTTGTGAATTCGTGGGGAACACTACTTGGATATATAGGTAACCCCTGAAATCTCGTTTGAAAGGTCTCGTAATCTGATATACTAGGTTTTTATACTCTATGATGTCTGGGGTATTATTCCGGGACTTCTGCTGAACGGTAGTTCTGACCTAGTCCCTGGCTAATACTTGCTTCAATGCTTGAAACATAGCATTAAACCCTCAGCATGCTGAAACAATAAAATTGATATATGCTGCTGTTGTAAGCAAAAAGATCCTCTAAAGGGGACATACCGAAAAGTCGAAGCTGATATCTCTCTGCGTATACGGAAGTATCGATCTGAGATCCCTCGGCCCTCGCATACCTAAATTATATACAGATATCATTGTAGTATTCTCACCTGTAAGACTGATTATTGGGATTCTGGATACGGGAGTATATTCAAGAGGTGGGACACATGAATGATCTAAGTTCTTAATTCATCTAAATCGTATCCTGAGTAAGTTGAAATGTGTGTGGGAATTTAAGTTGGATCAGTATATCGACAATCGAGGTAAATTGTTTAAATCTGAGTATGAAATGTAGCTTAACGGTACTTGTGATTTGTCTGAAAAGCTGATATGATTCCCTGACATGCTTATCAAAAATATGTTTGTATATAGTTTACTTTGTTTATTTTATGCAATTTAAGTTTTCTGTATTTCAATTCTTAGTTTAGAATACTTTGATAAAATCCAAAAAGATTTTATTTCTGCTTTATTTTAGACAAACCAAAGTGGAGAGTTGATTGTTGGATTCTCAGATGTTTGAAGCAGATGCAGGAAATTCTGAACTGAAGAATGAGGAGAGCTTACTTTGAAGAAGTTTGATTTGTTTGAAATGACAAAAACAAGTTCATTAATTTGATACTTGTTATTTTCAGAAAATGATTGAAATTGTTATTTTAAAATCAGTATTGATTCGTCAAAAGATCAACCAAGGTCATTAATTTGAACTTGGTAGATTAATTGAGTAATCAGGGTCATTAACTTGGACCTGAATACTTGAGTGGATTGTTAAAGCTGATTAATTTTGTATTTTTGTGATTGAAAAGATAGTTTGTAATGTTTGTTGGTTGAGTAACAGGTTTGATCTTCATTATTCCCAACGGAAGCTATTTGTTAAAGCTTGAACCAGATTTCTCAGATCCTAGCATATTGAGAGGGGGAGTCTGTGAAAGGGGGAGTCTGGATCAACAGTTAAAGGGAAGATTGAAGTTTAAAGTTTAAAGTTTGAAGATAAAGATTGATGAGAGTTTTTACAATGTTTGAAGATTGTTAAAGACAAAGACTTGAAGCCAAAGACTTCATCAACATCCAAGGGGGAGTCTGTTGGTGCACTAAATGTCTGTTGATTATGTCATTATCAAGTCTTGTGTCTAGGATTGTTTAAATGATCACACCATAGGGTTTAAGTTAGGGTTTTTATTTGTTAAACATGAGATTTCGCTTGAGAGGATATATGGATGCTTGAAGCGAAATCAACATAACAGATTTCGCTTCAGACAGCCTCAAGCGAAATCACATACATTATAAATAGGTGTGTTGGTCATTTGAAAAAAAAACAGTTGTCATTGTATGTGTGACGAAGTGCTGACGGATTTGTATTAGAAAACATTGTACAAGCACTCAAATTAATCAGAAAAGAAAGATTAAAAGGATTAAAGCTGTTATGACTTTGTTTACGTTGATTCCGCCTTCGTATGCAAAGATGAACTACTTTTACTGACGGTTTAAGGTCGTAGAACGGTCCAACATGTCCCTTAGCGCAAAAATTGACAGGCGGTGTCCTTTATGTTGCCAAATCTTGCAAGTTTTGTCGTTTTAGCCAAACCAGGTTAGATTTTTTGGTTAAATCTAGTCATGTGCAAGGCACATGAGGGTACTATTGTAATTTTACCATTCAAGGGGCTATTGTGTAAGTATTATATAGATTGGGACTATTTTATAAAATTAGAAAATATATTAACTTACTCTCTCTCTCTCTCTCTTAACTTCTGCACACTCACTCTCTCTCTTAACTTTTTCTTCTCTCTCTCTCTAACACAAGCTCTCGCACTCACTCTCTCTCTCTAAAAAACTACTGCACTCACACTCTCTCTCTCTCTAAAAATCTCTGTACGGTGGTGGATTGTGGTGGGGTGAGACGGTGATGGTGGGTTTAGCGGTGGTGGGTTCGATGGTGATGATGGGTGGCGGTGGTGGGAGGTGTACGGTGGCGGGTTTTGGATGGTGAAGATGGACGTGATGGTGGGTTGTGGTCTGTGGATGCTGAAGTTGGGTTGTGGTGAAGGTGCGTTTGCGGTGGTGGAGGTGGTTTTAGGGGCGGTTGCAGGTGGTGGCGGCCGGAGTGCTGGTGGCTTGTGGATGGCAGAATCAGATCTGAACGGGGATGGGATCATCGTTATATGTAACACCTCGAAAATTTACGTCCAATAATGTATTGACACGTGTCATGGGCTTTGAATATGTGAAAACATACTTTAGAGGGACTAAAGTTGACAAACAGTGAAACTATGTGAATATAAGGGTCCAAAGTGTCAACAATGGATAAATAGGCTCTAAAATAACCCTACATGATGTTTATAATCTTAAACGGATAAATCATGGATCATACGAAGCGGAAAATGAAAGAAAGTGAGGAATTACAAACTACAGGGGCTAAATGTGTCAACATGTTGAAAGTATACCTCTGAGCGACCTTTTGGCAAACCCGAAGCTTTGTAATGATAAAATATACTCACTAGAATATGTGATAAAAATTTCATCAAGTTTCGTTATCGTATGAGAAAGTTATGATCAAAACCGTGCACGAAGGGTTAATTGCGTTAACGTTGAATTTCGAGACTTTTCGGGTAAGCACAAAGATAACCAAGGACTTTACCATGTTTGTAAATGTCCCAAGGTCCTTAAAAATCAAGCTTTAGGGTCCGATGTGCAAGAAAAGGAGCCAAAACCACGTATCTAAGGACCAAGGACTGAAATGCAAAGCAAAGGAAACTTGCAACCTGATCTGCGCTTGTTCGCGCCACGCGAGGGGGGTCTCGCGCTACGCGAGCGACCTGCCAGCGCAGAATGTCGCACATATGTTAGTTATCAGCTCTGAAACGATGCTTAACAGCTGTTGTCGATACCTGGGGCTCTCCAATGGGTTTACATGCATTTAGGGGCACTTGTCCTCTTCTTATAACACTCCTAGACCTCTGTGGCAGCCTCTAATCAGATCAAAATTGAGATAAAAGGATCTTGAATCTTACTACATTGAACACTTGCATTCACAAATTTCACAAGGCAACTTCTGGAGCTCTCTGGACGACAAGACAACTTCCTAGTGATCTCTAAGCTTTATTAGGACTCTTGTAAGTGTTCATAACCCTTTCAAATTCGTTCTAGCTTAGTATATTAACCGAAAGTCAATCCATCGTAATTTAAGTTTGACTTGGTGATTAAACGAAAATTGCTCAGTCATTTCTCGAATTGAAAGTACCTACAAGTTGGTATTTATGTGGGTAACAAATCCTCAAAAGGGTATTTTCAGATTCCCACTCTAAATATGATAATTGTCGAGTCAAAGCTTGTTTCAAAAAGTCAACAGAATATGTATTTGCAAATTTAAGCTTGATTAGCAATGTAGGGTACATGCAACCTGTTTGATCATTAAAATAACTTGGTAATTAATGTAAGAACATGTCTCAACATGTTCATCTCGACAATTTTCAGTTTAAACCCGAATCGGAACCGAAAGTCGCATAAATTGACTTTTTCTTTGACTTTCAGTTCTGATCCGTTCATGCATGTTGAGATCTGCATTAGAGCTTATTTTGGACCAATTTTTATATAAGTTTAACTCTCTGAGATTTTACAACTTGGTTCAACACTTATCCGATTCATATGCATGTTTCCGGTTAATGCTTAAAAGTTGACTATTATGCCCTTTTTACTATAAAACGTGATTTTTGAAAAAGTGAAAAAGTAGAAACATTTGTTACTAATTTATAAACTTTCACCTAAAATTTGATATCAGTTTGAGGTCTAGATTAAGAGTTATGCTCATTATCGTAATTTGAAAGCTTTATGTTACTTAAACGGCGTAATTGGCATATAACCCATTTAAACCCACTTTTTGATACCAAACTTTTTACCCACTGTTGAAATATAATATTTTGGGATTTTTAAAGATTTTTATTTAATTTTTGGCTGATCATATCATAGGTCTCTAAGTTTAATTCGGTAAATACCGATGTTGCCCTTTTAAGCCATAACATGAGTTTTACAAATCCTTTTGACCCCAAACCTTTTTCTACTGATTTTATTTGATAAATAAAATATTTTGAGCATTCTGGAAATATAAAAATATCAGCGTTCTTTTAAAAACCCGGAAACGGCTCTAAATCGCCTTTTTAAGCGTTTTTAACGCATAGTATGTACTATAACCATATTAGACATATAAGATTGATACCTACTGATGTTTTTAGCACATTTTTATAAAATAACAGTAAGTACAAGTTTATAAACTCAGGTTTCCAATTTTGACATTTTTAGCCCTTGTGAAATTACCAAAATACCCCTAAGGTGCATAGTTTGGTTTTAAATGGTAAGTTTCACATATGGGTCATACCCTACTGTTATAACATGTTAAATTAAGTATATTTACTGTATAAACCAGACCTGTAACTCAGATTTCTAATTTAACTCTTTTACAATCTTTTAAATGACCAAAACACCCTTATGAGGCATAATTTGTGTTTAAATCCATTTTGGGCATAATAGAAGATATCTTACTGATATTATAACATATTTAGAGCATATTATCTCAGGAAACTTGCATATGACTCTTACGGTTACCCGTAACGCACTTTTCGCGTTCGGTTCGGTTTATGTAACTAGTTTGCATAAATTGACCGAGACGGGTCAAACATTATCATTTTTGTCTCAAAATCCAGAATGTATTTAGTATACCCACATTATACAAGTATTCAAACTTGTCGGGTCTAAATCACATTCTATCCGGTCTTCGCTTAATCGTGCGTTTAAACCGTTTCGTCCTTAAAGCTAACCGGTCTAAGCTTAAGCTTAAATAAAGACCCGTTAGAAATCTAATAGGTTATTATAAACATTCGTTCCAGATTAGGAGCACCGGTAAAAGCTACTTGCATTTTGCTTCTTGTGAATTATACTTTACTCAGGTAAATACTTTTAACTTATTTTCCCTATACGGGCTTGGGTTACGGTATATAGAATACCGCTTGATCGAGCATCAAATCTTACATCTTTGGGTGGTTAATTGAATAATTTGATCGGCTCGTTTAAACAGTCTTGTTCACTTAAAGCCTTTGGGGGGTTAATGACCATGTCCCGGATATCCTTGGCATCATCTTACGAGATGGCCACGACCTGAGCACGGGGTGTAGGCGTACACCTGTCAGTGTATAACTCAACAATGTGGTGGGTCCATTGATCTTTAACCCGGACAAGATCCGGGCTACTGAACGCACAAGTAACATGTAATTCGTTCACAAGATTATATTAAATAATTGACCCAAGTTATAAAATGTTTTGTGCCTTGAGCATTCAAATCAATTTTCAACCATTTTCAAAATGAGTCAGTTAAATTGTATTTACCAGTGTAAACTGACGTATTTTTTCCAAAAGGTTAAGTGCAGGTACTACACGTAATAGGCTGTCTGTCTTCTAGAGCGTCCACAATAAGTCTCGCAAGCTTGGATGACAATAAACTGTTGAACAATATCTTATTTTATTTTGATCCGCCTGTGGATCCGTTTCAACTACTAGTGATATTTAATATTACACTTTATTAAAGTTGAAATGAATCTATCTTTGCTTCCGCTGTGCATTTATATATTGTGTTGTTTGTCTATGATGATACCAACTACGTCACGATACTCCCCACCGGGCCCACCGGTGACACGTGGAAAATAGGGGTGTGACAGGTTGGTATCAGAGCCAACTCTGAGTGAATTAAACACTAGTCTTTTGTGTTTAATCTCAGTTACACAATTGCACATTCCTCGATTCTTGAGTCTAGACAAAGAACTTAGGAATTTTCCAAATTTTTGGTTTTTATTTCTAACTTTGTCTTACATATATTTTTGTTGTATCACTTGTTGTTTTTGACAGGATCACAAAAATGCCGCCACGTATGAGAGGAAGAGGCCGAGGACAAGGAGCACATGTAGCCCCAAACGACCATGAGGCCGGACCATCACACCGGCGAACACCTTCGGACCCCCACAACACGGATGCTCAGGATCTTTGGAGGTCCTTTATTGAACCTGCTAGGCGCTCAGTATCACTGAGTACCTCCCCATCAATCCCACACTCCTTTGGGCCTCATTCTGAGAATGAGCCCCATAACTCTCACCAGTCCTTCATACCTCTCCAAGGACACCAATCACCCTTTGACCATCCATCACCCGTCTTTCAGGGCTTGTTCAACCCTGATGACTACTTAGGAGCAGCAGTGGGTTTTAACCCACTTGGACCAGAAGACCACTTTTCTGGTGGCAACCCGATGGACATCGATGAGGATACTGATCCTGCAATGCCACCGTCCGGAACACCGAACCACCCCATCGAGATTTCAGATGGGTCACCGTTTATGGGATCACCTTACAATGGTCCCGACAGCTTTGAGGAGAACTTCAAGCAGTATGACTGGGCATTTACTCCCAGTTATCATAACTCTCCCTTGCACCAGCCACATCACTCTCCCTTGCACCAGCCACATCACACTCCCCTACACCAGCTTCAGCCACATAACTCTCCCCTACATCAGCTACAACAGCAGCAGCAGAATCCTTCCGAGGATTCTCGACTTGTCGCAGTCACTCCGCCGCCACCACCGCCTCAGCTTCAACCTCCCTCGCCTCCGAGGCGAAGGAGAACGACAGCGCGAATATCCGCACGAGGGGGAGTGCGCATCAGCACCCCTCCACATTCAGGTGGCAGCCGGTACTCGCCTGTCCACGAAGAAACAGAGATGGGTGAATCCTCACACCCCGTCTCTGAAGTAGCCTCTGCGCCAGTCGCGCCACAGCCACCATTGGGTTTTTGAGACCCAATCCCCACTTACCCCGGTGCTGCAGCATTCAACCCCTTCGAGCAGCAGATTCACACGGGTTACAACTTTACAGAGGATCCCTATTGGATAGCAGCAAACTCCAACACTTTCCATCAAGAAGGTCCCTACGGAGGTCCCTGGACTACGGGACACTCGACCTATGGGTACCCACCATATGGGTATCAGCAGTCACAGCCTCCTCAACCTCCGCATTATCAACCGCCGCCTCCTCAACCCCCGCATTATCAGCAACCACCTCAGGCGTCGGCGATGTCACCGCCCCAAATGCAAGAAATCCTTCATGAGATACAAGAGGTGCGTCAAGAGATGCGGCATGAGTTGCGGCATGATCGGAGGCACAACCGGGGGATGTTTAAGAAGATGGTGGATCTAATCAAGGGTAAAAGCAAGAAGGGTCATTGAATCCTTTGTTTGTTGGGTTATCTTAGTGTGGTACTTATGTCCCTGTGTGGACATATATTTATTTCTGTACTCTACCCCTGCGTGGGTATTTCCTTCTGTTCTGCCCCTGCGTGGGCATGTTTTTCTATTTTGACCCCTGCGTGGGTTTGTTTTGTTAGTTGGCCCCTGCGTGGGCATGTTGTTTATGTAAAAGTCCCGTTTAGGGCAAACTCATACTGGTTTAATTTTTATTTGGAATGGTTAATTTAAGTTTTTCATTTTTAAATTATGTGCATAAACATAGTGTATAAATAAATGAAAAATAACATTTATTATTTTGATTTACCATTTTAATAAAATAATAAGGATCTTAAAAGGTAAAACCTAGCTGTTATGTTGTCATAAATTTAGCCAATATGGTAGAACCTGTTTAAAAAGATTCAATTCTCTGTTAACATTTGTAAACATGTTAACATTCTTGGCTAGTGTGATCCGTAAAATCACACATGTCACCCTTTTAATAAATTATCCAAGTTTATATTTTTATATATAATTGATTGTGACAAAATGCCTACGGGTTATAATTAATGTCATATAAAAACAAAAGGCGGCCGTAGTTTATAAACTCCCTGCCAAGAAAAGGATTGATTTGTCTTATTTATTCAAACTTTAATCCTATAAGATCTAAATTTGTAATTTAGAAATTTGTCTACGTGACTAGGCTTATTATGCCAATATTATATTTCATTCTAAAAAGATTGCTAGTAAAAATCCCGAATGAAATTACTTAGCAAATTAACTAATATGGCTTTTATTTACCATGGTTAATAAATCGTCAAGAACGATAATACTGTTTAGGCTTCTAAATAGACCTTATCCTTATTTTTATGTAGCAATTAAGACTACATGGCCAAGTCTGAAGAATTAAACAGTCGTCCAGTGGAAAACCCTGATAATACTAAAATACTTGTAACGGGTGCAGAGTTGAAAGCATTAGTGAATGATGCTGTTATCGAAGCACTAAACAGATAGTATAGCGAATCGAGCGGGACCCGAAGTAGGACCCGATCTGCACCGCATTCCAAACCAAAAGTTCACTCGGAAGCTCATAGCAAACCGCCCTCTAAGAAAGAGGTACCTAAGAAAGATAAGCCAAAGAAGGATGATGATGATCATCACTCCTCGAACCAACATAGTGTCCCGTCAAGGAGGGTCGAGCATAAACAAGAACCGCGTGATAAGTCCTGTACATACAAATACTTTGTCTCATGTAAACCCCGGGACTTTACTGGGGAGAAAGGAGCGGTCGATTGCATGACCTGGTTGGACGAAATGGATACTGTAGTGGACATCAGCGGTTGTGCTGAAAGAGATGTAGTTAAATATGTATCCCAGTCGTTCAAGGGAGAAGCACTGGCGTGGTGGAAATCTCTCATACAAGCTGCTGGAAAGATCCCACTTTACAACTTATCATGGGATCAGTTTGTTGCTCTTATTAAGGATAATTACTGCCCGCAGCATGAAGTTGAGAGAATTGAGTCAGACTTTTTATCTTTAGTGATGAAGAATTTAGACTGCCAGGCCTACCTCACCACTTTCAATACTCTATCTCGGTTGGTACCGTACTTGGTAACCCCAGAACCTAAAAGGATCGCTCGTTTCATCGGGGGTTTAGCCCCTGAAATTAAAGCAAGTGTTAAGGCATCGAGGCCTGCAACCTTCAGATCAGCAGCTGATCTATCTCTCTCTCTCACCTTGGATGTAGTCAGGTTGAGAGCACTCAGGAATTCAGAAGAGAACAAAAGGAAGCGTGAGGACGATACCTCACGAAGATCAGGTAAGAAACACCGAGGAAATGACGACCACAGGAAAGGGTCGGGATCTAAGAGAGATGGGCAACAATCGGGAGATAAGCCCAAATGTAAAACTTGTAAGAAGAACCATTTTGGGAAGTGTCGGTTTGAGTCGAAATCCCAGTCTCACATGAGATCCTGTGGAATTTGCAAATCTACGGATCATAAGACTTTGGAGTGTAAGAAGCTAAAGGATGCAACATGTTACGGTTGCAACGAAAAAGGGCACATTAAGTCTAATTGCCCAAAGTACGCCAAGAAAGCCGAAGATGGGAAGAAGACCAATGCGAGAGTCTTCAAGATGGACGCTAAGGAAGCTGTTCAGGATGACAACGTGATTACAGGTACTTTTCTCGTAAATGATGTTTTTGCTAGAGTATTGTTTGATTCTGGAGCAGATAAGTCGTTTGTAGATAATAAGTTTTGTGAGTTGTTGAAATTACCTGTAAAACCCTTAAGTGTGAAATATGAGGTGGAATTAGCTGATGGAACCATAGAAACCGCCTAAACTGTTTTACATGGATGTGTTATATCCATTAGGAATCACTCTTTTCCTTTGTCCTTACTTCCCTTTAAGCTAGCCGGCTTTGATATAGTTATAGGTATGGATTGGTTATCGCATAACCAAGCCCAGATCGTGTGCAATAGAAAGCAAGTGGTAGTCAAGACTCCGTCTGGGGAGTCACTCACCATCCAGGGGGATACCCAGCATGGATTGCCTGAGCAAGTGTCCATGCTCAAGGCATCCAGATGTCTGCAGAAGGGTTGTATCATTTATATGGCACAAGTTACTATAGACGAGCCAAAGCCTAAGATTGAAGACATCCCTGTCATTTCGGAATATCCTGAAGTTTTTCCCGAAGAACTACCTGGTCTACCACCAGATAGGCAAGTGGAATTCCGAATCGACATCATCCCTGGTGCTGCACCAGTAGCAAGAGCACCTTATAGGTTAGCACCAACGGAGATGAAGGAATTAAGGACGCAGTTAGACGATCTGCTAGCCAAAGGTTTTATTAGACCTAGTTCGTCTCCTTGGGGAGCGCCGATCTTGTTTGTCAAGAAGAAGGATGGATCGATGCGTCTGTGCATCGATTACCGTGAGCTTAATAAAGTCACTATCAAGAACAGGTATCCTTTGCCCAGGATCGACGATCTATTCGATCAATTGCAAGGAGCAAGCTACTTCTCTAAGATCGACTTGAGGTCAGCCTATCATCAGTTGAAGGTCAAGGATGAAGATGTGCACAAGACAGCGTTTAGGACTCGTTATGGACATTACGAGTTCCTAGTGATGCCTTTTGGGCTCACTAATGCACCGGCCGCATTCATGGATCTCATGAATCGCGTCTGCAAGCCTTACTTAGACAAATTCGTCATCGTCTTTATTGACGACATCCTTATTTACTCAAAGAGCAAGGCTGACCACGAGAAACACCTTCGTTGTATTGTCAAACTTCTACACCAAGAGAAACTCTACGCCAAATTTTCGAAGTGCGAATTTTGTCTTCGAGAAGTCCAATTTCTTGGACATGTGGTAAGTGAGCGTGGTATCCAGGTGGATCCCGCTAAGGTAGAAGCAGTTATGAATTGGCAAGAGCCAAAGACGCCTACTGAAATTCGTAGCTTCCTGGGTTTAGCAGGATATTATAGGCGTTTCATCGAAAACTTTTCTAGGATTGTTGCGCCCCTAACCTCGTTGACACGTAAGAAGGTTAAGTTTGATTGGGGCCCTAAGCAGCAGGAATCCTTTGACATTCTGAAGAAAAAGTTGAGCAATGCACCAGTATTAACATTGCCCAATGGTATAGAAGAATTTGTGGTGTACTGTGATGCATCACACACTGGTATGGGCTGTGTACTCATGCAGAAATGCAAGGTTATTGCCTACGCTTCACGACAACTAAAGGTGCACGAGAAGAACTACACCACCCACGACTTGGAGCTGGGTGCCGTTGTATTTGCATTAAAGCTATGGAGGCATTACTTATATGGAACCAAGTGTGTGATCTATTCAGATCACAAGAGCCTTCAACATTTGTTCAATCAGAAGGACTTGAACATGCGACAAAGACGATGGATGGAAACTCTAAATGATTATGATTGTGAGATAAAATACCATCCAGGCAAGGCAAATGTAGTTGCTGACGCCTTAAGCAGAAAAGAAAGAGTGAAGCCGATAAGAATCAATGCCAAGCGTATTGAAATAAGGAATAGTTTGAACGAAAGGGTGTTAGCTGCACAGAAGGAAGCTGTGTTGGAAGCTAACTATCCTGAAGAAAAACTGGGAGTAACTGAGGAGCAGTTATCCCATGACAAGGACGGAATGCTAAGATTGAATGGACGAATATGGGTTCCAGTTTATGGAGGACTTCGAGATGTTATCCTCCAGGAAGCCCACAGTTCCAAATATTCCGTCCATCCTGGAGCCGATAAGATGTACCAGGATCTAAAGGCCAACTACTGGTGGATTGGTTTGAAAAAGTCTGTAGCTGCTTATGTAGCTAAATGTTTGACTTGTGCGCAAGTCAAAGCTGAACACCAGAAGCCGTCAGGTTTGTTACAACAGCCTGAAATTCCCACATGGAAGTGGGAGATGGTGACGATGGATTTCATCACCAAGTTGCCAAAGACGAGAAAGGGAAACGATACTATATGGGTCATAGTGGATAGACTGACGAAGTCAGCACATTTTCTACCCATCAAGGAGACCTATAGCTCCGATATGTTAGCCCAGTTATACGTAGATAAGATTGTAGCTCTGCATGGTATACCTGTGTCTATTATCTCTGATAGAGATACTAGATACACGTCACATTTTTGGAAAAGTTTCCAACAATCTTTGGGCACACGTTTAAATTTTAGTACGGCTTATCATCCTCAGACTGACGGTCAGAGTGAGCGTACTATTCAAACATTGGAAGACATGCTACGTGCATGTGCGATCAATTTGGGTGGTAGTTGGGATAAGAACCTACCATTAATTGAATTATCCTACAACAATAGCTACCACACCAGCATAAAGGCTGCGCCTTTTGAGGCATTATATGGTAGAAAGTGTAGATCGCCCATTTGTTGGGCGGAAGTTGGAGATGTCCAACTATCAGGACCAGAGATAGTTTTTGAAACAACGGACAAGATTGTCCAGATTCGCGATCGTCTGAAAGCTGCCAGGGATAGGCAGAAAAGTTATGCGGATCCAAAGCGTAAGGATTTTCACTTCGAAGTGGGTGATAAAGTGTTGCTTAAAGTATCACCCTGGAAGGGGGTGATGCGATTTGGTAAGAAAGGCAAGCTAAGCCCGAGATACATAGGACCTTTCGAGGTTATCGAACATGTCGGGTCAGTTGCTTATAAGTTAAACTTGCCTGAAGAGCTTAGTGCTATCCATAATGTGTTCCACATCTGTAATTTGAAGAAGTGTTTCGCTGATGAATCACTGGTTATACCACATACGGATGTACATATAAATGAAAGCTTGAAATTTATGGAAAAGCCATTGTCGATTGAGGATCGACAGGTAAAGAAGCTTCGAAGGAAGCATGTACCTATTGTTAAGGTCAAATGGGATGCCCGTAGAGGTCCCGCATACACATGGGAGGTAGAATCCACGATGAAAGAAAAATACCCTCATTTGTATCAGTAAATCTCGAGGTCGAGATTTCTTTTAAGGGGGTGAGGATGTAACACCTCGAAAATTTACGTCCAATAATGTATTGACACGTGTCATGGGCTTTGAATATGTGAAAACATACTTTAGAGGGACTAAAGTTGACAAACAGTGAAACTATGTGAATATAAGGGTCCAAAGTGTCAACAATGGATAAATAGGCTCTAAAATAACCCTACATGATGTTTATAATCTTAAACGGATAAATCATGGATCATACGAAGCGGAAAATGAAAGAAAGTGAGGAATTACAAACTACAGGGGCTAAATGTGTCAACATGTTGAAAGTATACCTCTGAGCGACCTTTTGGCAAACCCGAAGCTTTTTAATGATAAAATATACTCACTAGAATATGTGATAAAAATTTCATCAAGTTTCGTTATCGTATGAGAAAGTTATGATCAAAACCGTGCACGAAGGGTTAATTGCGTTAACGTTGAATTTCGAGACTTTTCGGGTAAGCACAAAGTTAACCAAGGACTTTACCATGTTTGTAAATGTCCCAAGGTCCTTAAAAATCAAGCTTTAGGGTCCGATGTGCAAGAAAAGGAGCCAAAACCACGTATCTAAGGACCAAGGACTGAAATGCAAAGCAAAGGAAACTTGCAACCTGATCTGCGCTTGTTCGCGCCACGCGAGGGGGGTCTCGCGCTACGCGAGCGACCTGCCAGCGCAGAATGTCGCACATATGTTAGTTATCAGCTCTGAAACGATGCTTAACAGCTGTTGTCGATACCTGGGGCTCTCCAATGGGTTTACATGCATTTAGGGGCACTTGTCCTCTTCTTATAACACTCCTAGACCTCTGTGGCAGCCTCTAATCAGATCAAAATTGAGATAAAAGGATCTTGAATCTTACTACATTGAACACTTGCATTCACAAATTTCACAAGGCAACTTCTGGAGCTCTCTGGACGACAAGACAACTTCCTAGTGATCTCTAAGCTTTATTAGGACTCTTGTAAGTGTTCATAACCCTTTCAAATTCGTTCTAGCTTAGTATATTAACCGAAAGTCAATCCATCGTAATTTAAGTTTGACTTGGTGATTAAACGAAAATTGCTCAGTCATTTCTCGAATTGAAAGTACCTACAAGTTGGTATTTATGTGGGTAACAAATCCTCAAAAGGGTATTTTCAGATTCCCACTCTAAATATGATAATTGTCGAGTCAAAGCTTGTTTCAAAAAGTCAACAGAATATGTATTTGCAAATTTAAGCTTGATTAGCAATGTAGGGTACATGTAACCTGTTTGATCATTAAAATAACTTGGTAATTAATGTAAGAACATGTCTCAACATGTTCATCTCGACAATTTTCAGTTTAAACCCGAATCGGAACCGAAAGTCGCATAAATTGACTTTTTCTTTGACTTTCAGTTCTGATCCGTTCATGCATGTTGAGATCTGCATTAGAGCTTATTTTGGACCAATTTTTATATAAGTTTAACTCTCTGAGATTTTACAACTTGGTTCAACACTTATCCGATTCATATGCATGTTTCCGGTTAATGCTTAAAAGTTGACTATTATGCCCTTTTTACTATAAAACGTGATTTTTGAAAAAGTGAAAGAGTAGAAACATTTGTTACTGATTTATAAACTTGCACCTAAAATTTGATATCAGTTTGAGGTCTAGATTAAGAGTTATGCTCATTATCGTAATTTGAAAGCTTTATGTTACTTAAACGGCGTAATTGGCATATAACCCATTTAAACCCACTTTTTGATACCAAACTTTTTACCCACTGTTGAAATATAATATTTTGGGATTTTTAAAGATTTTTATTTAATTTTTGGCTGATCATATCATAGGTCTCTAAGTTTAATTCGGTAAATACCGATTTTGCCCTTTTAAGCCATAACATGAGTTTTACAAATCCTTTTGACCCCAAACCTTTTTCTACTGATTTTATTTGATAAATAAAATATTTTGAGCATTCTGGAAATATAAAAATATCAGCTTTCTTTTAAAAACCCGGAAACGGCTCTAAATCGCCTTTTTAAGCGTTTTTAACGCATAGTATGTACTATAACCATATTAGACATATAAGATTGATACCTACTGATGTTTTTAGCACATTTTTATAAAATAACAGTAAGTACAAGTTTATAAACTCAGGTTTCCAATTTTGACATTTTTAGCCCTTGTGAAATTACCAAAATACCCCTAAGGTGCATAGTTTGGTTTTAAATGGTAAGTTTCACATATGGGTCATACCCTACTGTTATAACATGTTAAATTAAGTATATTTACTGTATAAACCAGACCTGTAACTCAGATTTCTAATTTAACTCTTTTACAATCTTTTAAATGACCAAAACGCCCTTATGAGGCATAATTTGTGTTTAAATCCATTTTGGGCATAATAGAAGATATCTTACTGATATTAGAACATATTTAGAGCATATTATCTCAGGAAACTTGCATATGACTCTTACGGTTACCCGTAACGCACTTTTCGCGTTCGGTTCGGTTTATGTAACTAGTTTGCATAAATTGACCGAGACGGGTCAAACATTATCATTTTTGTCTCAAAATCCAGAATGTATTTAGTATACCCACATTATACAAGTATTCAAACTTGTCGGGTCTAAATCACATTCTATCCGGTCTTCGCTTAATCGTGCGTTTAAACCGTTTCGTCCTTAAAGCTAACCGGTCTAAGCTTAAGCTTAAATAAAGACCCGTTAGAAATCTAATAGGTTATTATAAACCTTCGTTCCAGATTAGGAGCACCGGTAAAAGCTACTTGCATTTTGCTTCTTGTGAATTATACTTTACTCAGGTAAATACTTTTAACTTATTTTCCCTATACGGGCTTGGGTTACGGTATATAGAATACCGCTTGATCGAGCATCAAATCTTACATCTTTGGGTGGTTAATTGAATAATTTGATCGGCTCGTTTAAACAGACTTGTTCACTTAAAGCCTTTGGGGGGTTAATGACCATGTCCCGGATATCCTTGGCATCATCTTACGAGATGGCCACGACCTGAGCACGGGGTGTAGGCGTACACCTGTCAGTGTATAACTCAACAATGTGGTGGGTCCATTGATCTTTAACCCGGACAAGATCCGGGCTACTGAACGCACAAGTAACATGTAATTCGTTCACAAGATTATATTAAATAATTGACCCAAGTTATAAAATGTTTTGTGCCTTGAGCATTCAAATCAATTTTCAACCATTTTCAAAATGAGTCAGTTAAATTGTATTTACCAGTGTAAACTGACGTATTTTTTCCAAAAGGTTAAGTGCAGGTACTACACGTAATAGGCTGGCTGTCTTCTAGAGCGTCCACAATAAGTCTCGCAAGCTTGGATGACAATAAACTGTTGAACAATATCTTATTTTATTTTGATCCGCCTGTGGATCCGTTTCAACTACTAGTGATATTTAATATTACACTTTATTAAAGTTGAAATGAATCTATCTTTGCTTCCGTTGTGCATTTATATATTGTGTTGTTTGTCTATGATGATACCAACTACGTCACGATACTCCCCACCGGGCCCACCGGTGACACGTGGAAAATAGGGGTGTGACATTATATCTTCTCAACTCGTCGGTATATCTCCGAACCGAATACACACCGCTCGTATTATTTTGCTGTGTTTGTGGCCTCTTACAATTTTGGGTGTTTGATGAGATTTTTAATAAGGATACGTCTCTGCTAGGTGTATAGTTTCAATTATTTTACCATGTTGGGTGCTTGAATTTGATTTTAAATAAGGGCACATAAGTTATATAAATTTATTAGTCGGAAGTTTGTGGAAAGGGAAGTTTGTGGAAGGGGAATATATGAGGTGGGTGCAGTGCTCACAAAGGTTTTTAGTGAGAAACAACAGCCAATTAGATAGAAAATCCGATAGAAAAAGGGGTCAATTTCGTCCTCCGGCGGTTAATTTTTGGTAGCGCTGCCGTTGATGATGGTGGTGTAAGTAGTTACAGTGGTGGGTTTGTGGTGTATTGAAGCGGATGATAGAGAGAGGGAAAAAGAGAGAGGGAGAGAGAGTTAGAGAGAGAAAGAGAGTGTAGGTTTTTTTATTTATACTTTATTCTTTTAATTTTTATATAATGTTTTATTTTTAAGTTTTGTACAAAATGACCCCCTAATAAAAGTTTTTTACAAAATAACCCCTGGGAAGGTGAAATGACAACAATGCCCTCATGTGTAAGGCACATGACCAGATTTAACCAAAAATTCTAACTGGGTTTGGCATAAAGGACAAAACGTGCAAGATTTGGCAACATAAAGGACAGCGCCTGCAATTTGATGTAAACATAAAGGACATAACTTGTAATTTACTCTAAGAAAAATAACTACTTTAACATTGTTGACGTAAATATTTTAATAATATATACGTTGAAATATTAACGGAAATGATAGAGAGTACACCAAATAATTGAAAATTAATATAGACCAACTTTCACTTATCAATTTTCATTTAAAATAATAATATCAAAGGCAAACGGTTTACAACTGCGCCGCTAGCCTTTTGTAGTAGTTACAATGAAAACGAAGAAAATATACCGACGCCGAGATTCTCTCTCCATGAGAGAGTAGCACGTAGTTGCTTAGCGGTTTTCTTCACATTATCTCCTTTTGCTTTCAGAAATCTTCCTATGCAAGCTTCGTTGCAAAATTTCTCCTGCAAATGCATTTAAAATACTCAATTAATAGCTCATACCAATCTACAGAAGCCTTAGCAACTGCATTCCCTACGGATAAATAAATAGAAAGCAAGAATTTACCGGAGACATCGTGGACAACCCGGTCATACACCAAACATCTTGAGATCAATCGGCAATCGGATCTGTTGGACTTCAAATCTGAAGCGCCAAAATCGCAGCTCAAAGAACACCACAAAAAGCCTCAAATATTTTAGTTATATAAATGTTAAACTACTAACGCAAATATGAGTACACTGAATAATTGAAATACATGAATGGAAAAAGTCACAAATCATTAAAGATTTCTTCAAATGACTTGGACTGGCTCTTTTTAACCCGACCATCTTGCCACCTCCATATTCTATCTTCTTCAACCTATGTTGAGTGTGAAAATAAAGGTTTTTGGACTAAAAAACACCTTGGTCACTGAATCAATGAACACAACACCGCTAAACTCCTCAAACTAATCTCAAGTTTATACTAATCAATGCCTTTTGACAATAACCATGATCAAACTTAATTCAACCTTGTAGATCAAGTCTACCTATCCATCTTAGCTTATCATATCTACTTATGATTGGTAAAGTTATGAACCTACTCTTGAGTATTATGTACCTGATAGCTAATAGGTCTGCACTACTGGTTTGCAAATAGATCAAAATCCATTCCATACTTGTACATGTAGAGCTTTTTTCAAGCAGGCCTACTCTAATATTTTGAATATTGACCGTTTCATGACTAAAATCTGGGAATGTGTTGTAATTTTTAAAATTAATTATTAAGAAGAAGGAAAAAAATCATAAGTTTATTTTGGTTGAAGTACAAAAGAACAAATAATGAGATTCCGAATACCATATCGGACCTAGTAAATGTGCTACGGTTTATTAATCTCCATTCATCTCTTAGCTCTAACCTGTTACAACAACCAAGCAAACGTCAAAATATATAATATTCTAAAAAAGAACAACCAACCAAACATCAATATATACAATATTCTCATAAAAGGTTGACGCAATGGACTGAAAACAAATTCAATAAGAATTTGATCAGTTGATGATAAAATGTATGGTAAAACTTGTGACTAAAGAAGTCCTGCTACCTTTAATATCTTCACGGCCTTTCACGGATCATGCCTTTTCTCCATCTCCTCAATTAGACTCGCTACTGTTTTATCAATACCTTTCTTCAACGACACTGGGTAGTACCAGAGGTGACACTTAGGAGACCAAGTTTAATAATCTCATGGAAAGAACCGATGATGTGGCTGTACCATCACCAGCTGAGTCGTTGCTTCTGCTTGAAGTTGGTGTTCCGGTAAATGAGAAAAGTGAAGAAATAAAGGGATTCCACAAAACCCAAAAGATGCATAGGAAAAACATTACCCGTTTACTTCACAAGAACCCTTAATCACCAATACCGTCGTTTCCTTGGTGGTGGACCCCCAACTAAACCTCCTAATCAACTGATAAGGCCTTAAACAATGGCAGTGCTAGATGGAAGATGGTGATATCGTACGTATTATGTAGAATGATGCCGGCTATCTCCCGTAACCGTCCAGCAACACTGTACAATAAAGTCAACCCATCCCAGCTGATTTCAAGTTGCAACCCATACCAATAAATGACTCGTTAGCTATTATTTATAAAAATATTAACTTTGGATAAAAAAATGTTTCAAGTTTTGATCCATACCAACAATGGACCTACTTTGGCCTCTTACCCTACATGCCCATTTTACCACCTCTACATAAATGCATAATGAAAAAGTGACATACCTTGAACTGAGTTTATAATGACCAATTGAGTCCATGTAATAGGGCAATAGAGCCACCAGTCATATCATGTCAGCCTATCCGAATCAAGTTTCTTGAATTGACTTATTACAAAATTTAATACATGCCTTTTCTTTTAAAGAAAGACATTAATGAAGTAACATTATTTTGCTAATAATCCAATTTCCTTTAAAAGATAACTTTAGGAGGTTGCAAACACTTGAATGTGCTATGAGTCATTAGACTCTTTTTTTTAATGATAAAGATAATGTATAATATAATTTAAATACCAACTTCAAGTTTTTAACAGATTTACGAAAATGCTACCTTGATTTGGGTCATGAATGAAGAAGGAAAGAAGCATACCCGCCTCTGGTAGAGATATTGCTTACAAAAAACATTTAAGCAGATTTTATTAACAAATTACAACTTTCAAATTTAATATGGAGTGGTAAAGTATAAAAATTAACTTTATTGTTTCATGTGTGGACTTCACGGTGTAGATCAACGATAGTGTAGAATAACTTGTGGCCACATGGATATCCATATTATATTTTTTTGCATAACGGTCATTATTTTTTGTAACATGGTCATTATTGGAAGAAAAGAGAAACTTTCAGTTGCAAAAGATAAGGTATAAAGAGTTGTTTATTTAAAAGATAATCAAAATTAGTTTTTTAAATGATAGATGTGTTTTTGTTCATCATTTTATCTATGTATATCAAATGTTTGTTCTAAGGATGAGCATCGGGTACCTGGTACCAGTACCGAAACGGTATCATAGCTGTACCGGGTACCGGTCTGACTTTCCCGTACCAAAATATTATCGGTACCGATTTGGTACCCACTTTTTGGCATTTTCGGTAAAGGTATTTAACCGATTTTTACCTTAAAATACAGGTACCGTACCAATCATTTTTAGTACCGGTATCCATTTTTGGTGATTTTCGGTACCGATATAGACCAATAATCTGCTACATCCAGAAAACCAATGAAATGCATGGGGTCTAATGCTTGAGACTTAAAACATTGTATTAAGCATCAGCACAAACATGCCACCATCATGTTTGGGGTCTGATGTTTGAGATCATAAGTAGATTTACCTAAACGTGTGTCTATATTCACCAATCTACTCGAACTTAGGCTCGTATGATCCACCGGCCCGTATGATGTGACAGGTATTGGGTGGTGTCTCTTCACCTATAACATTTTGATTAGAGTTTTCGAAAAGTAAAGACATTAGCAATGCTGATAAAACTGAACATGATTAAATAGAAGCACAGTTACCAGGATAATGGCAGCCCCAAATCATTAAAGAACCTCCCTCCTTCCAACACCATTGCTACTACCATCCTCAATTTTACAATTAATTTCACCCTATTCATGAAATCAACACATAAATTTATAAAACTGATACACAATCAATTGATATTTTTTAAAACTAATCATGATGATGAAACGACCAATTATTAAAATCAACATAATAGTTAAAGGTTTTATGGACATACTTATTTTAAAAAGCATGAGCAAGATTGCTAAAGGTAACACAAACTGCACCCGCAGTACCTGTTAATGATATCTACCAAATTTGGTCTTAAAAAGTCTTCCTTAGCAGATGCATTGTAGAGATAACTCAGAGACCCAAGAGCATAGTTCACCTACCAAATAACACAGAAATTCAATAAATATTTGCACGCAATTATCTTAACTACTAACCTGGAGCCTGGAGGAGGTGGAGTGTGTACTGTTTCAAACTTTCAACTTCCCTAGCCTGAAAGGAAAATTGAGTAATAGTACAAAGAGAAAAAAACGTAAAGTTTAAAACTTGATGGAGTAGTGGCAGTAAAGACGGAGTAATAATGCAAGGACTAAAAACAAAACGTTTAAAACATGACGGGTGAAAAAGGACTCTCAAGCTGTGATAAATCAACTTCAGAAGCCCTACAAAAATTTCTTTCAGGGTAAAGGAGCATGTACAGGACAGCCATAAAGTAACATATTATTACATTGTCTGTATCAGAATTTACCTTAGCCGGTCTTCTTGTTTTTTAGTATCAGCCCATATATTCCCTAGAGTGATCCATTTCATAATATACTTGTAGAAGCACCTGCAAGCATCCCATCTACTCCAAATGGTAAGTATCTATTGTACAAAGAATACCGGTACCAAAATCGCCAAATATTGGTACAGGTACCTAAAACGTTCAGTATGGTAGGGTACGGTATCGAAATTTGTGTGTAAAATTCGGTAAAATACTAATACCGTACCGAAAACGCAAAAAGTGGGTACCAAATTGATACCGAAAACGTTCAATATGGTAGGGTACGATACCAAAAACGGTCTAAGCTTTGCGCGACATTGCCCTCCTGAGTGACACTGCCCTCCCCTACAAACAATTAATTACATGCTTAGTTACTTGACTTTTTGAGTCAACCCATCATTAGTGTGTTAACAAAATTACTAATAGTATTGAATGCGATTCTTATCGTTCAAAGAAATAGTCTCACCATCATATGGCCGAGGTAGGATTAACAACAAAGGACAAAGAAGTATATACCTATTGATCGATTTCCCCAGCTACATTAGTTGGTTATTTATTACTTGATCCTCAGTCTTCAAGAGACGATAATCTGTTTCAAAAACACAACCGAATTTTTTTTAAGCATATGCATAACCTCAATTTTTAAAGATCCACCAAACAACATAATTTAGCTTAAAGATGCAACCAAATATTCAGAAACATACCCAATAGATATCTGAATCAAGTTAAATATGAAATTCTACTAATATATATCAAAGCTAAATAATTAATAATTTGTTTTTTTTTCTTCTGAATAGCAATTAATACTCTGCTTTTGTTGTCAATTTTATGTATAACAAAGATAATTTACACACAGTAATTTACAACACGGGTGGGATGTTGATGTATCACTGCAGTTTGTAAAAATCAATGCGAAAGAGATAACATACAACCCATATTGATGTTGTTTTGTTCTGTTTGGTTGCTTTTTCAACTCCAGTTTGTAACATCTTCTTTCCAGTTGCTTTCCCCATTTCTGGACCAAAACACATAAACCCTTTAACCAAAATAATAATAATAATAAAACACATATATGATTAACCCCCTAACCTTAGTTAACTCAACTCAATTCAATCCAAACAATTTTCAAAACCATTTCTGTTCCAAAACACATAAACCCTTTACCTAAAAAAAATAACACATAAACACTAACCTTAATTAACTTAACTTAACTCAACTCAACTCAATTAAATTTAATTTAATCCAAACAGTTATTAATAAATTAAACAGAAATACTTTCCCCCCAGTAAGTTTCCTCATTTCTTTTCTAAAACACATAAACCCTTGAACCCGACTATTCACATAAACCCTAACCTTAATTAACTCAACTTAATTCTATTCAATTCAATTCAATCCAATCAATTTTCAAGACCATTTCTGTTACAAAACACATAACCATCTGTTTAATACCAGATTTGAGATTTAGGATTTTCTGAAAATGACCATTGATCAGAAAGGATTCAAATCCCATGGCTTTGACTATCTAACATCCTCATCAACAAAACCTCTTCACAATAAAAACCCTATAAAATTTGAATCAGTAGATTTAGAGTATACCACAAATGAACGAAATCCTTGCCAAGCATGTTAGGGTTCACTCAAAAGAGAAACATTCGATTGAAATTCAGATGAATCAAAACACCTACGACTTACCATTTGATGACTGATGGAAAGATGATAAAACATGGATGGATGGCTCCAACCACCACTTGTTTCCATTGTCTCTCTCTCTCAAGCTTCAAACTTTTTATGAAGATTTTAGGGTTTCTCAATGGACGGCTGAAAGGAAGGAGAGTAACCAACATCACAAGTTTCATAGGATTGTAAGATTAAAAGCTTGAATAATCGATGTAAAAAACAATGAATATACCTGGATTCAATTCCACTGGTTACAATTTAGGGCTTCCAATAATCACTTTGATGAGAATCGCCCTGCTTGAGATTGAGTGTTTCGAATAAAATCGCAGATGTATGAAATCGCCAGAGAATCACCTCACCTATATGATAATTAGGGTTTGTAAAATTGAATGTGGGTGAAAGATGATAGCTAGAGCAAAATGTGTGATCTTTTGAGAAGCCGTGTGAATGTAAAGAGAAATCAATTTGCCTGGAGAATGATTTCAATTGATTGAGAGAATTGATTACTTTCCAAATTGAAGAAGCGTAGGTAGGAAGAAGGAAATACAATTGGCGCCCAAATAACAATTCTCTGGCCAAAGAGCATTGCCACATCAAGGTCAAATAGTCAACCTTATTTTGCTTTAGTATAAGAGATAGATAGTTGTAACGTAACCAATTTATAATTTGGATACATAAAGTAAATAAAACTGAGTGAGAAATATAAAAATAAATCACTTTACTACTTAACACGTGGTTTAGCTCTTTTTAGTTTACTTTCATATTTACTTTTATTTTATTAATATTTTAATCTCTTTATATTATTGTAAAGCTTTTCTTTTTTCTTTTTTTATAGCCTTTTCTCTAAAATATAAAAAAACTAGTTGATGCCACGCCCATGTTGCGGGGCGATGACCGAATAATTCTCAACCAATTAAAAAAACAGTCATATAGTTTTGCTAGAAACAAAACCTAAAACGATGACAAGACCGTAATTTTGAGCTCAGTGCAAAATGATAATTTTTAACAGAGGGCAAAATCGTAATTTTTAGCTAGGGGAAAACATATTTTTATTTTGAACTGCGGGGCAAAAACGTAATTTTGCGCAGCGGCGAAAATCGTAATTTTGAACCGAGGGCAAAATCGTATTTTTGAGCTGAGGGCAAAAGCATAATTTTATTTTGAGTTAGGGGCGAAAACGTAATTTTAAAAACCGTAATTTTAAAGTGAGTATAAAATAATAAACTGGTTGGTCCAATGGGGGAGTGTCAGTCAACTGCCTGGTACAATTGGCAAAACTGTAACTTTAAGCGGGCAAAACCGTAATTTTTAACCGAGGGCAAAAATGAAAATTTTATCTGGGAGCAAAAGCGTAATTTTATTTTTAACTGGGGGCAAATACGTAATTTTACACTGATGGCAAAATCGTAATTTTAAAACGGGGATAAAATTATAAATTAATTAGGCCAATAGGGGAGTACCAGGCACCTGCCTGGCACTATTCCGCTTGCCGCCCCTTTCCTCCAATAAAAGGCAATAACTATTGCCGCCGACACTTAGTTTTGTTGTGTTAAGTAAATATCGTCTCAATTTATCGATCACGTAAAGACATGTCTATTTTGGGTATAGGACAATTTATAGAGCACCTCAGTCGACAAATACCAAATTCAATAAGATAATGTTATATAGACATACAACAATAATTATGGTGTCAACAAGACCACCTCTGATTAAAATGTTTATGGATGAGGTGGAGTTTATGTGGAGAGGAAGGAGAGAGATTTATCATGTCTTTACGGATGAGAACAAATGAGAAACGTAAAGGGAGAAGAAGAGACGAGAGAGAAATGATGAAATGGGGGTGTTTATTGATGTTTATAGTTTGTTATTATTGTGGACAAGATAATTAACGGTCCAAGACAAGAGTGTGGTATTGGGTTGGTTTGCTATTTAATCGAACCATACTGAAAGAGTCAGCTAAATAAATTTTCAAATGATTGATTTTGATTAAATTGGTTTTACTTAATATCGTATATTTGTCGTGATCATGGTTTGTTAACACTTAACAACCTTGATAAAAAGGAAAAAAACTGAATCAAAGAAATTTATTCAAAGCAAGTGAATCAAAGCTAAAGACACATGTATTAGTCTTTGTTTATATGTAATACACATACACATACAAGGAGATGAAATATGATTATGGCTGGTTAACCACCTTGAGGAAAATATTTATACGACAATGGTGTTGGTCTTTGTTTTTATGTAGTATATATTTACATACGTTTGTTTTTATGTAGTATATATTTACATACGTGAGTTACCATATAAGTTTCATTTAGGTTTAGCTAGTGGGAACTGACACTATAAACAAATAGTTATCGCTTAAGGTCCTATATTAAGGGGCTCTCGGTTTTCTTGGTCATATATTAAAATCGTAAATTAATTTTCAGTTAGTTGCTTATGCTTCTGCATTTTTGTCTTATCAACATAATAGAACGTTATATCGTTTATTGTTGTGACTATATAACGTTTCTCAAAAGGGATTTCAATAGGTGATTTAGAGTTCATTTTTTTCACAAAAGGGATTTCAATAGGTGATTTAGAGTTCAATTTTATTTGATTTTCGGTTTTGACAAAGAGAACAAAGAATTAATATACTTGGAAGTGTTTTTTTTCTTAATAAAGCTCACGTTGGCTCTAACATGAGTGATTATGTGCGTTATAGAAATCGTAGCTTTGGGCCTCCAAAAAGATTGTGCCAACCCTTCATTTAGTTGAGAAGGTACAAAGCTACCGTAATGCAACACATGGCTTGTGGGTGAGTGGTATTCGCTTCTACACCATAATTATGCAAAAAGTTGTTGTGAACATCAAGTTGTTGAAACTTATCAAAACCCCACGAAGAAGATTGTAATTGAAGATGTATCTACGAATGGTAGATACAGGTAATCCATGTAACATGTAATAAAAAAAAAACTTGTTAGAAACGTATGATTCTTAAATATAAATGTAATGTATGATTAATTAAGCAAAGTCTCATGTCGTGGGAATATGTTTAGTTATGCTCATGTTATGTTTTTCATAATCTCATAATACGCGTTTCAAGATTATGCAATGTGAATTTAGTTGATTTACTTCATAACACGCGTTACGTGTTGTGGAGCTCAAAGAAAGCATAAAATGTGCCACATCAACTAGGCGCGGAGGAAGAACACTGCAACATTAATGGAGTGCAAAAAGGGTGCGTGGAGCGGGCGGGCCGATGGTGCATGGCAAAGAAGATGAGTCTGGCTAGCTGGAGAACAAGCAAAAGCAGGGGGAGGGGAGGGAGTCACCACAACATTGGATTTAGGATGTGAAACGTGTAATCCCCTTTTTATGTGACGAAGTACTTTTTTTCTTCACATTTACATTTCATATGTAACAACTCTCATCAAAAGTCATATTTATTAAATTAATTTGTCCAATAGGAAACCCTAATTGAGACACCCAAGTGATTCTGAACAATCCCTAAAATTTTCAGAACATTTGGAATCAGGATTAGGGCCCCTAAAACTCAGGGGGGGTAAAACCCTAGTAACGATTATCTAAATTGTGTGCTGTAGAAACTGAATTTACGAAAACTGTCAAGTCAGCAAGGCTAGTCCCAACCGTGGCAACCCTATGCCTAAAAATAGGTCTTACGCGGGCCGCGTAAGGTTAGCTTAGATCTTACGCGGGCCGCGACAATGTCAAAATTCACCTATAAATAGAGGGCCTTGGGACTTGAATTCAGGAATTAAAACGACGTAAAAATTCCTTATACACTGCGAGTTACGTTCTGAATACTACAAAAACACACACAGTTCACAAATCGACGCCGCAAAACAGGGTAATAACTCGATCGCTGCTACGATTCATTTTCCGACGATCAATATATCCAATGGATGTTTAAGTGCCGCCCACATTAGGGTTATACTTTGTCATTCGTCGTTAATTCGATGGATGTTTAAGTATTGCACTTTGTCATTCGTTGTGAGAATTTGATCTCGTGAGTTATCGTAATTGCTGTATTGATTACTAACCCAGTTTTGTGTGCATTATTATTTAAATTAGGTTAACAAGACTAATCCATAAAGTAAACTCTATCCGTGTTAATTCAACAATGTGAGTCATTCTCTTTTTATCAAATTTATTTACAAAAGCATGTTTATTTTCAAAGGTTATAATTACAGTGATTAAGTTTATATAATCACCAAGTTACAGCCAGTATGTGGGGTTTTGTATACAATACTTGATAATCGTCACCATTGGACAACGAGTTAGCCAAGGGGTGATATGACCATAGTCACATACTCCATTGGACAACGAGATAGCCAATGTGTGTTCGAGTGACAAATACTGTGGGTAGTTGGTTTGATATCTGAAACATTGTAATCTCTCTTAATACTGTAAATTATAACAAATAGGTCTGTTTTAATAAATAGAATGATTCACTCAGTATTTTCCGCTGACAAAACCTTTTTCAAACATGTTTCAGGTGATCTGTTGTAATTCAGGAAAAGTGCTATGGAGCATTTCAAGCTTAAGAAAGTGGCTTATTATAAAATAAAGAAATATGTTTTGTAAAATAAAGATTTCTCTGTAAAATCATAATATTGTAAATTATCGGGGTTTTATCCCAAATTGTGAAATAAAATAATCGGGAAAATTTTAGTTTTAAAACGATCCTGATGATAAACTTCCGCTGTTAAACTCAATTAAATAAATACCACGGGATTTCTGTCCCGCGGCTCTTGAAACGGGTCAAACCGGGACGGGGGCCGTGACAGAAATAAGGTGGTATCAGAGCCACTGAGTTAAGCTAATTAAGTATTTAGAAATACTTAATTTTTCCTGATTACTATTATGTGATTATGTGTTTTATTAAATGACTATTTGATAGTTACAGTATGGGTAAGCAAAAGCTGTCAAGCATCTATCTTAAATTAGATAGGTCATCCAACGAGAAGGGTAGTACATCCCAAACCAAATCCTCAAAACTCCCTACAATTCCTGAAGAAGGAATATTTGTGCGAAAAGCACAATATGAGGAACCACTTTCCCCTAGAAAAAGGAGTATGATTATTAAGAAAAGTAAAGAGAAAATCCGAGAAGAGAAGATTAAACGGGAAACCCAGGAATTAATCAATAAATCACCTTGGGAAGACAAGCTAGATGAGAAATGGGCAAATTTATATATGCTAGCTACAGTAGCCGAAAATGCAAATCTTTAAATATTTTAACTTAAGTTTTAGCATCTTATTTCCTATAATCTAGTAACCTTCTACAATAAATAAATAAATTTCCAATAAACCCTAGTATGTTTTCCAGTTATCTCTGTAATAAATTAGTACACAATATGCAATAATATTTAAAAATTTATTTATGAAATTTATTATTTTAACTTAGTATTTTATGCATTTTGCATATATGCTACACCAGCATGAATGAGATATCTGAAGCCCTTCAGAACCTCAATCTTTATCCAGTGAATATAGAAGTTTCCAAAGAATTTACTGGATATTTTCCTGATGTGGAACAACCTGTAGAATTCAATGCTCCACCTTTGAACAAGCCAAAACGAAAGAAAAGAAAGAATTACGTGTGGGGAAGTCGTATACGTAGGAAAAAGCCAGTCACAAAACTTCCTAAAATAAACAATCCTTTAGAAAAAGGAAAAGAAACTGTGACCGAGGAAAGTTCTAAACAGCAGGAGATAGAAACTGAAGTCAAGGAAGATTCTAGGCAAATGGGGATGCAGTTTGAGGAATACTCTAAGGAAATAGAAATGGAAGTTGGACAAGGTTCTAGAGCAATGGAAATGGGAGAAAGCTCCAGAAAAAATCAGGGAAGAACTTTTCAGGAGGAAATAGATTTTCTATTGGCGAGTTGTGAGACGATTCAGCCTGTCAATACTAATATTTTTACCTATCCTATTGAAAATCAACTCCCTATAAATCTTGATCCAGCAATCCCAGAACCAATAGTCCACTCCCAACCTGTAGGAATGGACGAATGGTGGACAAATGATTGGCAAGTCCAAAACATTGTCAACGATCCTTATTCCTTTCTTCCCCAGTTTGATCCAGAACCTCTACCCAATCCACCAATGAGTAACGAGAATATGGCTGAACTTCGCCATTTTGGTGAAGAATTAATGGATGCGGGAAATAGAATCCGGGAGATAGGGGACAAATTGCCTGGAAATATGATGAAAGGGAACTTCGTTTTTAGGAAAACAAGTGACGAGAAAGAAGTGGGTAGTGAATCTGTATTTGTGTAATAGTAATAGTAAAATCAATACTTGTAAAATAAATAAAACGGTTGTATATAGAGGCATGATATAATCCATAAAATAAATAAAAAATTTTAGATTTTGTTTGTATATTCATTTACGTGATTATGTGCAAATAATTGTGACATTGGATTATTTCTTGTATACTAATTATTTATCTATACATTACTTATCAGATGGCAAACGTTGGTAACGAACCAGTAAATGAAGTAAATCAATCTGAGCAAATTGAGGAAGAACAATTGTTAAATAGACAAGATATAGAGGATATCGTTGCACAAGGAATAGCCAATGCTATTCCAGCAATCGTTGCTGCCGTTCAGAAACCCGTTAAAACTAAATCAATCATTCCTAGTAAACGTAACCAAGGCGACAACTTTAGTAACAGTATAAACGGAGGCGGAAATCATGTTAGTAACAATAATGATCTGCAAAACCCAAATTTCAAGAAAATGAAAGCTGCAACACCTGGTTGCACTTATAAAGAATTCCTTGCCTGTAAACCAACTGAGTTTTCAGGTAATGAAGGGGCAATTGCAGCATTACGTTGGTTAGAGAAAACTGAGGCAGGAATTGCTATAAGCAAATGTGTTGAGGAAGATCAAGTTATGTATGCTTCCAATATTTTTAAAGAAGGGGCGTTAGAATGGTGGAACACAGTGTTACAAGCTAAAAGAAGGACTGTGGCCTATGCCATGAACTGGGAAGAATTTAAGATTCTTGTAGAAAGAAAATTCTGTCCCGAGTATGAAAAAGATCAAATGGCAAATAAGTTCCTAAACCATCGGATGGTGAATGTGGATTGTCGTGGTTATACTTCGACATTCTTCGAATATGCTAGAGTGGTACCAACACTGGCTTCGCCAGAACCGGTACTTATTTCTCGCTACATTTGGGGATTAATTAGCGAAATCCGCAATATCGTTAAAGCTGCGAGACCTCGCACTATTGACGATGCTGTGGAATTAGCTAACACTCTAACTGATGAATTGGTACGCACAAGAGATGAAAACAGGAAGAAGGAACTAGCTCAGAAAATTACCCAAGGATTTCGTACGGGTAATAATACCAGTTTCAGGAAAAGCGGAACGGGACAATCCTCAATTCCACCTTTCTGCAGAAATTGTAGAAGAAAACATTTTGGAAGATGCAGTGTAACCTGCAACTTTTGTAAAGTTGTAGGGCATAGTGAAGAAAACTGCAGAAAGAAATCCACAATTTGTTACAATTGTGGAGAAACTGGACATTTTAGGCCAGATTGTCCGAAACTAGTCAAACCAACTAATAACAACAAAGCCAAAGCTGCAGAAGGAGCTACTAAGAAGAATGTCAGAGCATTTCAGCTAACTACTCAAGAAGCATAACTCATTCCAGATGTGATAGCTGGTACGTTCCTAGTTCACAACGTGTACGCAAAAGTATTATTTGACTCTGGTGCAAACCAAAGTTTTATCAATACTTTATTCTGTCAAACTCTTAAGTTACCTTTAACCAACATTAAGCAGATTTTTACAGTAGAAACCGCAGATGGGAATTCAGTTAAAATAGATCAGGTCTTGCAAAAAGTAGAAATAGAACTTTCAGGTCATAAATTTTCTGCAAATTTGTTACCTATGAAATTAGCTGAATTTGATGTTGTGTTAGGAATGGATTGGTTAATAGCCAACCATGCTAGAATCCTTTGTGATCAGAATTCCATAGAAATTCAAGCACCAACCGGAGAGGTAATCATGATTACAGGAGATAAGCCACGTAAACCCATGAAATTCATATCAGTAATAAAAGTTGCTAGTTATGAACGAAAGCAAGGAATAGTATATATGATTTCAGTAATCATTAATACTAAGGGTAAAGAACTTAAGGAAATTCCTGTAGTCTCAGAATACCCAGATATATTTCCAGAAGAACTTCCAGGATTACCACCTGATAGGAGAGTAGAATTTAGGATTCATCTAATTCCTGGAACTACACCGATAGCTAAGGCACCTTATCGGTTAGCTCCTACCGAAATGTTAGAACTAAAGAAGCAATTAGATGAATTACTAAGTAAAGGATTCATACAACCTAGCTCATCCCCGTGGGGAGCTCCAGTGTTGTTTGTAAAGAAAAAGGATGGTTCGATGAGAATGTGTATTGATTATAGAGAACTGAATAAGATTACAATTAAGAATCGATACCCATTACCTAGGATTGATGATCTATTCGATCAACTTCAGGGAGCTAGATACTTCTCTAAGATAGATTTACGTTCTGGATATCATCAATTGAAGGTACAAGAAGAAGACATACCTAAAACTGCTTTCAGGACTAGGTATGGTCATTACGAGTTTACAGTCATGCCTTTCGGGTTAACAAATGCACCTGCAGCATTCATGGACATGATGAATAGAATCTGTAAACCGTATTTGGATAAATTTGTAATTGTTTTTATAGACGATATACTTATTTATTCCAAAAGTCAAACGGAACATTGTGAGCACTTGCATGCACTCTTAACTTTGTTAAGAAAAGAAAAGCTTTATGCCAAATTCTCGAAGTGTGAATTTTGGTTACAAGAAGTGCAATTCTTAGGACACATGGTGAATCAGGAAGGTATTCATGTAGATCCTGCTAAGATAGAGGCAATTACCAATTGGAAGGTTCCACAAACAGCAATGGAAATTAGAAGTTTTATAGGTTTAGCTGGGTATTATAGACGGTTTATTAAGGATTTTTCCAAAATAGCCGTACCATTAACTAAGCTAACTTGTAAAGCCGTTAAGTTTGAATGGGGACCTAAACAAGAAGAAGCCTTTAGGATTTTGAAACAGAAATTAACAAATGCTCCAATCTTAGCCTTACCAGAAGGAACTGAAGATTTTGAAGTATACTGTGATGCTTCAAAATTAGGATTAGGATGTGTGCTTATGCAACGCAAGAAAGTAATTGCGTATGCATCAAGGTAATTGAAAAAGCACGAGGAAAATTATACGACTCATGACTTAGAATTAGGAGCTGTAATTTTTGCCCTTAAGATTTGGAGACATTATCTGTACGGAAGTAAGTTTACTGTCTATACAGATCATAAAAGTTTAAGATATATATTTGGGCAAAAAGAGTTAAACATGAGGCAAAGGAGATGGATGGAAATCCTAAGTGACTACGACTGTGATATTCAGTACCACGAAGGAAAGGCAAATGTAGTTGCGGATGCCTTAAGTCGTAAGTACCATGAGAAACAACGACGAGTTCGTGCTCTCAAATTAAATCTACAGTTAGATTTAATGGAACAACTGAAGCATTTTCAAGAAATATCAATAGAGGATGTTGTTGAAGGAATGAAATGACGAATAAAAGAATTAGAACAAGGAGCTGATGGAATTTGGAGATTCCACAAAGCAGAATTTGGGTACCTAAGCAAGGAGAATTAAGAAATAAAATTCTAGAAGAAGCTCATAAATCTAGGTATACAATACACCCTGGAAATAATAAGATGTACAAAGATTTAAGAAATAATTTCTGGTGGATAGGCATGAAGAAGGATATAGCTAGATATGTATCAAAGTGTCTTACTTGTTCACAAGTTAAGGCAGAACATCAGAAACCTTCAGGTCTACTACAACAATTAGAAATGCCAGTATGGAAATGAGAACTTATAACAATGGATTTTGTTACTAAGTTACCCAAAACCAGAAAAGGTAATGATGCGATTTGGGTAATTGTGGATCGATTAACCAAATCGGCTCACTTTCTACCAATGAAAGAAACCCTTAGCATGGAAAGACTGGCAAAGTTGTATGTAGATGAAGTCGTATCTCTACATGGAGTTCCACTCTCCATTGTATCAGATAGGGATAGTCGTTTCACTTCTCATTTCTGGAAAAGTTTCCAGCAAGCAATGGGAACTCGACTAAACCTAAGCACTGCATATCATCCACAAACAGACGGGCAAAGTGAAAGGACAATCCAAACTCTTGAAGACATGCTCCGAGCATGTGTGATAGATTTTGGTGGAAATTGGGATGATCATTTACCTCTGATTGAATTCTCCTATAACAATAGTTATCATTCAAGTATTGAAACTGCCCCATTCGAGGCACTGTATGGAAGAAAGTGCAGAACTCCAGTTTGTTGGGCAGAAATAGGAGAAAATCAATTGTCAGGACCTGAAATAGTGCAAGAGACGACTGATAAGATTACTCAAATCAAGGAAAGGCTGAAGACTGCTCGAGATCGCCAGAAGAGTTATGCAGACAATAGATGCAAGCCGTTAGAATTCCAAGTTGGAGACAGAGTACTGTTGAAAGTTTCCCCTTGGAAAGGAATTGTTAGATTTGGTAAGAAAGGAAAGCTAAGTCCAAGGTACGTAGGACCATTTCCAGTGATCCAACGTATAGGACCAGTTGCTTATCATTTACAACTACCAGAAGAGTTAGTTGGAGTACATGATGTATTTCATGTATCCAATCTCAAGAAATGTTTAGCAGACGAATCTCTGGTAGTACCTCTTCAAGATATAGAGGTAAACGAAAAGTTAAAATTTGTTGAGAAACATCTTCATATAGAAGATAGAAAAGTGAAGTTTCTCAAGCACAAACGACTAGTGCTAGTTAAAGTAAAGTGGGATTCAAGGAGAGGACCCGAATACACTTGGGAGCTGGAATCAGAAATGAAGAGAAAGTATCCTCAATTATTCCAATAAATCTCGAGGACGAGATTTTTATTAAGGTGGGGAGAATGTAACAACTCTCATCAAAAGTCATATTTATTAAATTAATTTGTCCAATAAGAAACCCTAATTGAGACACCCAAGTGATTCTGAACAATCCCTAAAATTTTCAGAACATTTGGAATCAGGATTAGGGCCCCTAAAACTCAGGGGGGGGGGGGTAAAACCCTAGTAACGATTATCTAAATTGTGTGCTGTAGAAACTGAATTTACGAAAACTGTCAAGTCAGCAAGGCTAGTCCCAACCGTGGCAACCCTATGCCTAAAAATAGGTCTTACGCGGGACGCGTAAGGTTAGCTTAGATCTTACGCGGGCCGCGACAATGTCAAAATTCACCTATAAATAGAGGGCCTTGGGACTTGAATTCAGGAATTAAAACGACGTAAAAATTCCTTATACACTGCGAGTTACGTTCTGAATACTACAAAAACACACACAGTTCACAAATCGACGCCGCAAAACAGGGTAATAACTCGATCGCTGCTACGATTCATTTTCCGACGATCAATATATCCAATGGATGTTTAAGTGCCGCCCACATTAGGGTTATACTTTGTCATTCGTCGTTAATTCGATGGATGTTTAAGTATTGCACTTTGTCGTTCGTTGTGAGAATTTGATCTCGTGAGTTATCGTAACTGCTGTATCATTATTATTTAAATTAGGTTAACAAGACTAATCCATAAAGTAAACTCTATCCGTGTTAATTCAACAATGTGAGTCATTCTCTTTTTATCAAATTTATTTACAAAAGCATGTTTATTTTCAAAGGTTATAATTACAGTGATTAAGTTTATATAATCACTTAGTTACAGCCAATATGTGGGGTTTTGTATACAATACTTGATAATCGTCACCATTGGACAACGAGTTAGCCAAGGGGTGATATGACCATAGTCACAGACTCCATTGGACAGCGAGATAGCCAATGTGTGTTCGAGTGACAAATACTGTGGGTAGTTGGTTTGATATCTGAAACATTGTAATCTCTCTTAATACTTTAAATTATAACAAATAGGTCTGTTTTAATAAATAGAATGATTCACTCAGTATTTTCCGCTGACAAAACATTTTTCAAACATGTTTCAGGTGATCTGTTGTAATTGAGGAAAAGTGCTATGGAGCATTTCAAGCTTAAGAAAGTGGCTTATTATAAAATAAAGAAATATGTTTTGTAAAATAAAGATTTCTCTGTAAAATCATAATATTGTAAATTATCGGGGTTTTATCCCAAATTGTGAAATAAAATAATCGGGAAAATTTTAGTTTTAAAACGATCCTGATGATAAACTTCCGCTGTTAAACTCAATTAAATAAATACCATGGGATTTCTGTCCCGCGGCTCTTGAAACGGGTCAAACCGGGACGGGGGCCGTGACATCATATGTCCCACAACACATAGTCTAAGACGAATTGAGTTTACATGGCACTCTAAGGCGAGTTTAGTTTATATGGTGTGTTAGTTGTGTTGTGTATCACACTTTCAGGCGGAGCATATTTATCATTAATACCAATTTTAAGCGTAGAACATGTGATATTGTGTGAAACATTTCTAATATGCTTGATAAGTTTGAAAGAGAATCATGTTAAAAATAATGTTTTAAAATCTTGTTTTTATACCATACCAGATTAGGTTTAAAAACAGTTTAATCGGGTGTATCAGATGGTTCAACCGAGTGAACCGGTCTGTTTAAACCGATTTTTATAAGATTGGTTAAAAACGAAGCTTCTATCGTGTTAAAAAAAACAAATAAAAAATAATAAAACATTAACCTTGAATAAAAGTCAAAATATTCTAGTCATGGAGAGCCGTGCAAATATTAATTTTGACAAGATAAACAATAAAAAAAATCACCCATTCCGGACCCACGACAACAGTGCAAGCGAAAACCCCATGGCCAATCATCCTACTACTACTAAACCCTCCACACAAATCCTCACCCTATCTCCGCCGCTACCACCACTCTCCGCCACTTGCACACGTCACCACCTCAACTCCACACGTCACGCTTCTTCATCCATCCTCTAACCGCTTCAAACCGACTTACTAATGGCGTTACTCCGTAGAAGAAAACAACCAGATTCCGATCCACATCCGGATCCGGATCAGGATCCGAAACCAGATGAAGAAGACGATAAGGAACAAAAAGCATCAAAAAAATCAAACAAAAACGGTAAAATAAAGAACTATTCGTGCCTCGATAACTGCTGTTGGTTTGTCGGTTGCGTGTGCTCGGTGTGGTGGTTATTGCTGTTTTTGTATAATGCTATGCCGGCGTCGTTCCCGCAGTTTGTGACGGAGGCGATTCTTATCGTTCAAAGAAATAGTCTCACCATCATATGGCCGAGGTAGGATTAACAACAAAGAACAAAGAAGTATATACCTATTGATCGATTTCCCCAGCTACATTAGTTGGTTATTTATTACTTGATCCTCAGTCTTCAAGAGACGATAATCTGTTTCAAAAACACAACCGAATTTTTTTTAAGCATATGCATAACCTCAATTTTTAAAGATCCACCAAACAACATAATTTAGCTTAAAGATGCAACCAAATATTCAGAAACATACCCAATAGATATCTGAATCAAGTTAAATATGAAATTCTACTAATATATATCAAAGCTAAATAATTAATAATTTGTTTTTTTTTCTTCTGAATAGCAATTAATACTCTGCTTTTGTTGTCAATTTTATGTATAACAAAGATAATTTACACACAGTAATTTACAACACGGGTGGGATGTTGATGTATCACTGCAGTTTGTAAAAATCAATGCGAAAGAGATAACATACAACCCATATTGATGTTGTTTTGTTCTGTTTGGTTGCTTTTTCAACTCCAGTTTGTAACATCTTCTTTCCAGTTGCTTTCCCCATTTCTGGACCAAAACACATAAACCCTTTAACCAAAATAATAATAATAATAATAAAACACATATATGATTAACCCCCTAACCATAGTTAACTCAACTCAATTCAATCCAAACAATTTTCAAAACCATTTCTGTTCCAAAACACATAAACCCTTTACCTAAAAAAAATAACACATAAACACTAACCTTAATTAACTTAACTTAACTCAACTCAACTCAATTAAATTTAATTTAATCCAAACAGTTATTAATAAATTAAACAGAAATACTTTCCCCCCAGTAAGTTTCCTCATTTCTTTTCTAAAACACATAAACCATTGAACCCGACTATTCACATAAACCCTAACCTTAATTAACTCAACTTAATTCTATTCAATTCAATTCAATCCAATCAATTTTCAAGACCATTTCTGTTACAAAACACATAACCATCTGTTTAATACCAGATTTGAGATTTAGGATTTTCTGAAAATGACCACTGATCAGAAAGGATTCAAATCCCATGGCTTTGACTATCTAACATCCTCATCAACAAAACCTCTTCACAATAAAAACCCTATAAAATTTGAATCAGTAGATTTAGAGTATACCACAAATGAACGAAATCCTTGCCAAGCATGTTAGGGTTCACTCAAAAGAGAAACATTCGATTGAAATTCAGATGAATCAAAACACCTACGACTTACCATTTGATGACTGATGGAAAGATGATAAAACATGGATGGATGGCTCCAACCACCACTTGTTTCCATTGTCTCTCTCTCTCAAGCTTCAAACTTTTTATGAAGATTTTAGGGTTTCTCAATGGACGGCTGAAAGGAAGGAGAGTAACCAACATCACAAGTTTCATAGGATTGTAAGATTAAAAGCTTGAATAATCGATGTAAAAAACAATGAATATACCTGGATTCAATTCCACTGGTTACAATTTAGGGCTTCCAATAATCACTTTGATGAGAATCGCCCTGCTTGAGATTGAGTGTTTCGAATAAAATCGCAGATGTATGAAATCGCCAGAGAATCACCTCACCTATATGATAATTAGGGTTTGTAAAATTGAATGTGGGTGAAAGATGATAGCTAGAGCAAAATGTGTGATCTTTTGAGAAGCCGTGTGAATGTAAAGAGAAATCAATTTGCCTGGAGAATGATTTCAATTGATTGAGAGAATTGATTACTTTCCAAATTGAAGAAGCGTAGGTAGGAAGAAGGAAATACAATTGGCGCCCAAATAACAATTATCTGGCCAAAGAGCATTGCCACATCAAGGTCAAATAGTCAACCTTATTTTGCTTTAGTATAAGAGATAGATAGTTGTAACGTAACCAATTTATAATTTGGATACATAAAGTAAATAAAACTGAGTGAGAAATATAAAAATAAATCACTTTACTACTTAACACGTGGTTTAGCTCTTTTTAGTTTACTTTCATATTTACTTTTATTTTATTAATATTTTAATCTCTTTATATTATTGTAAAGCTTTTCTTTTTTCTTTTTTTATAGCCTTTTCTCTAAAATATAAAAAAACTAGTTGATGCCACGCCCATGTTGCGGGGCGATGACCGAATAATTCTCAACCAATTAAAAAAACAGTCATATAGTTTTGCTAGAAACAAAACCTAAAACGATGACAAGACCGTAATTTTGAGCTCAGTGCAAAATGATAATTTTTAACAGAGGGCAAAATCGTAATTTTTAGCTAGGGGAAAACATATTTTTATTTTGAACTGCGGGGCAAAAACGTAATTTTGCGCAGCGGCGAAAATCGTAATTTTGAACCGAGGGCAAAATCGTATTTTTGAGCTGAGGGCAAAAGCATAATTTTATTTTGAGTTAGGGGCGAAAACGTAATTTTAAAAACCGTAATTTTAAAGTGAGTATAAAATAATAAACTGGTTGGTCCAATGGGGGAGTGTCAGTCAACTGCCTGGTACAATTGGCAAAACTGTAACTTTAAGCGGGCAAAACCGTAATTTTTAACCGAGGGCAAAAATGAAAATTTTATCTGGGAGCAAAAGCGTAATTTTATTTTTAACTGGGGGCAAATACGTAATTTTACACTGATGGCAAAATCGTAATTTTAAAACGGGGATAAAATTATAAATTAATTAGGCCAATAGGGGAGTACCAGGCACCTGCCTGGCACTATTCCGCTTGCCGCCCCTTTCCTCCAATAAAAGGCAATAACTATTGCCGCCGACACTTAGTTTTGTTGTGTTAAGTAAATATCGTCTCAATTTATCGATCACGTAAAGACATGTCTATTTTGGGTATAGGACAATTTATAGAGCACCTCAGTCGACAAATACCAAATTCAATAAGATAATGTTATATAGACATACAACAATAATTATGGTGTCAACAAGACCACCTCTGATTAAAATGTTTATGGATGAGGTGGAGTTTATGTGGAGAGGAAGGAGAGAGATTTATCATGTCTTTACGGATGAGAACAAATGAGAAACGTAAAGGGAGAAGAAGAGACGAGAGAGAAATGATGAAATGGGGGTGTTTATTGATGTTTATAGTTTGTTATTATTGTGGACAAGATAATTAACGGTCCAAGACAAGAGTGTGGTATTGGGTTGGTTTGCTATTTAATCGAACCATACTGAAAGAGTCAGCTAAATAAATTTTCAAATGATTGATTTTGATTAAATTGGTTTTACTTAATATCGTATATTCGTCGTGATTATGGTTTGTTAACACTTAACAACCTTGATAAAAAGGAAAAAAACTGAATCAAAGAAATTTATTCAAAGCAAGTGAATCAAAGCTAAAGACACATGTATTGGTCTTTGTTTATATGTAATACACATACACATACAAGGAGATGAAATATGATTATGGCTGGTTAACCACCTTGAGGAAAATATTTATACGACAATTGTGTTGGTCTTTGTTTTTATGTAGTATATATTTACATACGTGAGTTACCATATAAGGTTCATTTAGGTTTAGCTAGTGGGAACTGACACTACAAACAAATAGTTATCGCTTAAGGTCCTATATTAAGGGGCTCTCGGTTTTCTTGGTCATATATTAAAATCGTAAATTAATTTTCAGTTAGTTGCTTATGCTTCTGCATTTTTTTGTCTTATCAACATAATAGAACGTTATATCGTTTATTGTTGTGACTATATAACGTTTCACAAAAGGGATTTCAATAGGTGATTTAGAGTTCAATTTTATTTGATTTTCGGTTTTGACAAAGAGAACAAAGAATTAATATACTTGGAAGTGTTTTTTTCCTTAATAAAGCTCACGTTGACTCTAACATGAGTGACTATGCGCGTTATAGAAATCGTAGTTTGGGCCTCCACAAAGATTGTGCCAACCCTTCATTTAGTTGAGAAGGTACAAAGCAACCGTAATGCAATACATGGCTTGTGGGTGAGTGGTATTCGCTTCTACACCATAATTATGCAAAAAGTTGTTGTGAACATCAAGTTGTTGAAACTTATCAAAACCCCACAAAGAAGATGGTAATTGAAGATGTATATACGAATGGTAGATACAGGTAATCCATGTAACATGTTAGAAACGTATGATTCTTAAATATAAATGTAATGTATGATTAATTAAGCAAAGTCTCATGTCGTGGGAATATGTTTAGTTATGCTCATGTTATGTTTTTCATAATCTCATAATACGCGTTTCAAGCTTATGCAATGTGAATTTAGTTGATTTACTTCATAACACGCGTTACGTGTTGTGGAGCTCAAAGGAAGCATAAAAGGTGCCACATCAACTAGGTGCAGAAGAAGAACACCGCAACATTAATGGAGCACAAAAAGGGTGCGTGGAGCGGGTCGCTGATGCATGGCAAAGAAGATGAGTCTGGCTAGCTGGAGAACAAGCAAAAACAGGGGGAGAGCAGGGGGTCACCACAACATTGGATTTAGGATGTGAAACGTGTAATTCCCTTTTTATGTGATGCGGTACTTTTTTTCTTCACATTTACATTTCATATGTCCCACAACACATAGTCTAAGACAAATTGAGTTTACAAGGCACTCTAAGACGAGTTTAGTTTAGATGGTGTGTTAGTTGTGTCGTGTATCACACTTTTAGTTGTGATACTGTGTGAAACGGTTCTATTATGCTTAATAAGTTTGAAAGAGAATCATGTTCAAAACAATGTTTTAAAATCTGGTTTTTATTCCGTACCGAAGTAGGTTTAGAAACAGTTTAATTGGATGTATTAGACGGTTTAACCAGATGTACCGGATAGTTCAACTGGTACTACCAGCCGGTTTAAACCGATTTTTAAAAGATTGGTTAAAAACCGAAGCTTCTATCGTGTTAAAAAAACAAATAAAAAATAATAAAACATTAACCTTGAATAAAAGTCAAAATATTCTAGTCATGGAGAGCCGTGCAAATATTAATTTTGACAAGATAAACAATAAAAAAAATCACCCATTCCGGACCCACGACAACAGTGCAAGCGAAAACCCCATGGCCAATCATCCTACTACTACTAAACCCTCCACACAAATCCTCACCCTATCTCCGCCGCTACCACCACTCTCCGCCACTTGCACACGTCACCACCTCAACTCCACACGTCACGCTTCTTCATCCATCCTCTAACCGCTTCAAACCGACTTACTAATGGCGTTACTCCGAAGAAGAAAACAACCAGATTCCGATCCACATCCGGATCCGGATCAGGATCCGAAACCAGATGAAGAAGACGATAAGGAACAAAAAGCATCAAAAAAATCAAACAAAAACGGTAAAATAAAGAACTATTCGTGCGTCGATAACTGCTGTTGGTTCGTCGGTTGCGTGTGCTCGGTGTGGTGGTTATTGCTGTTTTTGTATAATGCTATGCCGGCGTCGTTCCCGCAGTTTGTGACGGAGGCGATATCCGGACCGTTTCCGGATCCTCCCGGAGTTAAGTGTTTGAAAGAAGGTTTGAAGGCGAAGCATCCGGTGGTGTTTGTGCCGGGGATTGTGACCGGTGGACTTGAGCTGTGGGAAGGGCATCAGTGTATGGATGGATTGTTCCGGAAAAGGCTTTGGGGCGGTACGTTTGGTGAGGTTTATAAGAGGTATTATTATTATTATTGAGTTATTGATCGATTGAGTGACTAATTGTTATTGACTTTTTTGTTGTTATTGAAGTTTAATTGGTGTACGTAATTAAGATCTGATGTTTGATGGCTGAATTAGGGTTAGTTACTTAGTTAAGTATGTTATGTGATTGATTTTGGTTTTGTTTGAACTTTGAACTGCATAAGTTATTGGATTGTGCTTATTTGTTATAATGTTTGAAAGCTATATTGATACAAACCATAGTCACAGGATTAGCTGCACCCGTTTTCCGCAAATCGGATCGCATGCACCGGAATCGGGTACAAAGCGACCCAAAATGGGTTCGCGATCCAGATCGGAAAATTAGGGTGCATCTCATTTTCAACAAATTCGATGCTAATCGCTAAAAATCGCATACCCGATTGATTAATTTGTTGTTTCAGAACGATTTGATACGCGTACCGGAAACAAAAAGGCAGATTTAAACTTGAAAATTGGACTTTGACGCAATGAATTGAAACATCGTTGGCAGAAGTTACGAATGGGGTGAAGAATTCGCCTTTTTAGGTTTAGTTTACGTAATTTTACCATTTAACCCCTCTATCTTTCACTAGTTTAGGTAATGCATGAACTGCGTTCTAGTTTTCGTTTCGCGTACGGAGCGTACCACGATCGATGTGACTATGATACAAACATACAATGAATGATACAAAGGTGAATTTTTGTTGTGAAAGGATGTTTATCTATTTTTTCAACTAAAAGGTGTATGTATTTAGATAATGGACGTAGTTTTTACTGTCATATTGTAGGGAGTGTAGGCTTTGATCTAATGTTTTTATTAGCAATTTGCTTTTCAAAAAAGGTATAAATGAAGCTTTTATTGTTTTAGTATTTTGAATGGTTTCTGTACAGAGTTTAAATGCTACAGTGAACAAAAGCTATGTGATGCCAAAATGGAGATTCTGGTGTCATTAAACCGGATATTGTTTCTATCTTAACTATCTAATCATTTTCTTTATTATTTGGTCAATTATTTGCATAATTTGGAATTAAATATGTATTATTTGTATAATTGTGTGTTATATGTGTGGTTGTGGTTATTTTGAAGGCCTTCGTGTTGGGTACAACATATGTCGCTAGACAACAAAACCGGGATGGATCCACCGGGTATACGGGTCAGGCCTGTCAGTGGACTTGTAGCTGCTGACTACTTCGCTCCAGGGTATTTTGTTTGGGCTGTTTTGATTGCTAACTTGGCACGTGTTGGCTATGAAGAGAAAAATATGTATATGGCTGCATATGACTGGAGACTCTCGTTTCAAAACACAGAGGTACGTTTAGTTTGTGACTTGTGTTTAATGTTCTCTTTAGAGGTGACAAGATTAGCGGGTCGGGTAACAGGTCACGTCCCATGGGTATACTCACAAACTCTTTTTTTTTAACATAGTTTTAAAGACTATAGTTACTATTTAGTGCGTTAATCATGATTACAAAATAAATATTACTAGAACAAAATAATTCACGTGGTTGTGATTGAGCGACTTTCAGCATGTTGACCCCTTTTTGATCTGTTCCCCTTTTAACTATTTCAATTTGAACCGTTTGAATAAGGCCAAACCAAAACCGGCCAAATTATAAGTAATTGAGTCGAAATTGCTACCTCTTATATGCTCCTGTTGTTGCTTCCCGTACAAACTTATAACAATTGCATCATATTGACTTCAGGTAAGAGACCAAACACTGAGCCGGATAAAGAGCAATATAGAACTGATGGTTGCTACTAATGGCGGGAAAAAGGCGGTTATCATCCCGCATTCAATGGGTGTTATCTACTTCCTGCATTTCATGAAATGGGTCGAGGCACCAGCACCAATGGGTGGCGGAGGTGGACCAGATTGGTGTGCTAAACACATAAAAGCGGTGATGAATATCGGTGGGCCATTTTTAGGTGTCCCAAAAGCTGTAGCCGGGCTTTTCTCCGCGGAAGCTAAAGATATTGCATCAGTCAGGTTTATAGTTAAACTTTAAAATTCTTCAGAAAGGTGTAAACAAGCGAGATTGATCTCAAATTTAAGCTCACGTACATAGGGCTGCAAACGAACCAAACGTTTGGCAAACGGTTCCTGTACCGTTCGGCGGGAAGTTCGTTTGTGTTCGTTCGTTTATTAAACAAATGAACACCGACAAGAAATTGCGTTCGTTTACTTAAATGAACGAACATGAACAAAGGCCACGTTCGTTCATTTATGTTCGTGAACGTTTGGTAACATGTTCGTCTGTGTTCGATAGTTCATTTGTGTTTTTACTTTTTAGTTTTTATATTTTATTTAAATACTTCAAAATTCCGACAAATAACATATTTAATAAGTGTCAGTGTATTATATATTCTATTCATGAATGCTCGTTTGTGTTCGTTTGTTTCCATTTGTGTTCATGAACATTAGTTTGTGCTCATTTGTGTTCTTCATCAACATTCGTTTTCGTTGGGTGCCTAAAATTAACAAACAAACACAAAGAAGTTCATTTCCTCAACAAACGAACACGAACATAAAATCTCGTTTGGTAAGTGTTCGTGAACACATATATTTTAACAAACGAACAAGAACAAGGTCTTGTTCGTGTTCATTCGGTTCATTTGCAACCCTACGCATACACCTTTAAGTACTACGTTGCCTCTTTAGTATTTACAATATATAGATGCAACTTAATTGCAGGGCCCTTGCACCAGGTGTGTTAGACTCGGATTTATTTCAGATTCAAACGTTACAACATGTAATGAGAATGAGCCGCACATGGGATTCAACAATGTCTATGATACCGAAAGGCGGGGACACCATTTGGGGCGGCCTCGATTGGTCGCCTGAAGAAGGGTGTAGTCCAAGTAGGGGTAAACATGGAAAAAACGACACTGAATCTCCCACCGTAAGTGATTCTGCAAGTGAAGTAACACATGCAAATTTTGGAAGGATAGTATCGTTCGGGAGAGATGTAGCAGAGGCACCATCTTCAGAGATCGAGAGGATAGAATTTAGAGTAAGTGTTTTGATATCGGGTTATCCAAACAATCATATTAACACTATAGATCACGTTCGTTTTAGAACCAATAATATGTCGAGAGAGAAATTGATTACAAATATAATTGTTGGTTATTTAATAAATTCCCCTCTTTTACTTCAACCATATGGCACAATTTATATATACACTTAAAAAGAATGTACCAATTCTACCTTCAAAGTTTACAATAATGTCAAAAGTAATTCTCTAACTTTGTAAATGTCACTTTGACCCTCTCAAGCTTCTAAAGTTTTGAGTTTACCCTAAAACTAATTTCTTACATTTTTATATTTACATACGTGTCGGTATAAATTCAAGTTCATCTGCATTTTAACGGAATTTTTGTACGTTTTGAGTTGGACTACGTTTCAGCATAAATTTTATTTGAAAACAAACTGGGTCAAATATAACTCGTCTCCATTCGATGGTATAATTTGAGTTACTATACATTTCGATGTAAATTTCGTTCGGAAACAAGTCGGGTCGATTGTAGTCTATACTTTATCACGTCGTGCACGACACCACATCACGTGTTTTTTTTATGGACATTTAGAGTTGGTCTACGTGTCGACTTAAATTTTGTTTGGAAACAAGTCAAGTCAAATATAATTCATTTTCATTCAACGGTATGAATACGGATTACTCTACGTTTCAACGTAAATTTAGTTCGAAAACGAGTCGGGTTGATTGTAGTCTATAATTTATAATGTCGCGTATGGTGCCGCTGCAACACGGCGGGTAAAAAACGTAGTTGAGTACAAAAATAAATATAGGGTTTGACATTGAGTGTTTTGGGTCAACCCGACCCATTTTGATGTGTCACCCAACTCTTCAGGCTGGCCTGTTTTGCTACATCTAGTAGTTATAGATGCGACCCACACAATAAAATTATGTACTAACAAAATTTTTGATGTTTAGGGTGCTGTGAAGGGTAACAATGTTGCAAACAATACATGTCGGGCGGTGTGGACCGAATACCATGACATGGGATTTGGTGGAATCAAAGCTGTTGCGGAGTACAAGGTATACACAGCTGGCGAAGCTGTCGAACTGCTGGAGTTTGTTGCTCCAAAAATGATGGAACGCGGTAGTGCTCATTTTTCGTATGGTATTGCTGACAATTTGGATGATCCAAAATATACACATTACAAGTATTGGTCTAACCCATTGGAGACAAAGTAAGAATCCTTCTGTTTGTTATCTTTATGATCTTGGATTAATTTCATATATATACCCTTTCAGACTTTAAAATTTTCATATATACCCAACCAAAACTAAAAATATCATATATGCCCTTACAAAGTAGTTAAAATATCAAATATACCCAATTTATTAAAAACAATCTAATAAATGATCATTTTACCATTATTTTTTTTAACTTCAAGTTTTCATATATGCTCATCTTTTAACTTCATATTTTTATATAACACATTTTTAGCTTAAATTTATTTTTACCCCCATTTTTATCTTTATTTTTTTTTCATTTTTACCCATAAACAATAGTATATGTCATATATAATATTTAAGCTAAATAAATTATGCTAGAAATGAGTAAATATAATATTTGAAGTTAAAGGTCATATATGAGATTTCAAAGTTTTAGAAAAATAAAGGTAACTATGTCATTTATTAAATTGATTTTAATGAATTGGGTATATATGATACTTCAACTACTTTGTAAGGGTCTATATGATATTTATAATTTTGCATGGGTATATATGATATTTTGCAAGTTTGTAGGGGTGTATATGAAAGTACCCCGATCTTTGAGTATATAATTACCTTTTTGCCCATTAATATTTAGTAATAAAGTCCATATTCAGGTTACCAAACGCTCCAGACATGGAGATCTATTCAATGTATGGAGTTGGCATCCCAACCGAAAGAGCATATGTTTATAAATTCACACCGGCAGCAGAATGCTACATACCATTCCAAATCGACACGTCAGCAAAGGATAAAAACGAGGAGGGGTGTTTAAAAGACGGAGTTTATACGGTTGACGGGGATGAAACAGTGCCAGCGTTAAGCGCGGGTTACATGTGTGCAAAAGGTTGGCGTGGGAAAACACGATTCAATCCTTCGGGAATCAAAACGTACGTCAGGGAATACGATCACAACCCTCCATCCAACTTTCTTGAGGGCCGAGGCACTCAAAGCGGGGCCCATGTGGATATAATGGGTAATTTCCAGTTGATTGAAGATGTTATAAGAGTTGCAGCTGGAGCCACGGGTGAAGAACTGGGAGGTGATCAGGTGTACACTGGTATCTTCGAGTGGTCCGAGAAGATCAACTTAAAGTTGTGAAATATGCAACTTAGATTTTATACAAACAGTATATTAGGGTGCGTTTATTACATAATCAGTTTTGATTAGAGAACTGCGATACATGGAAGATTATTAGGTAAGAGAAAGAGCGTCTTTTGTGTCATATTTAAAGCAATAAGGTGCGCTTCCTGCAGTTCTCTACTTGAATTTGTGTATGTATTAAACGTAAACTTTGTGTGCATTATTGATCCACAAATATGTATTGTGGGTGGAATTATTTTGTAATTTGTAGCATGTTGCTTCCTTAAACAGCCATAAAGATTTGTTTGTTGTATCTTGATATGTGTAATCATTTTTAGGAAAGAGTAACATTTATATGTGGACTTTATTTTTTGATATGATGATGATGATGATGATATTACACAGGAGTTGTAACCATGTGTGACAATGTTGTGTTGACAACAACAATTTTAATCTTTTTAACAGTTTATATATTTTTTATAGATCTTTTTAGAAAAAAAAAAAACCTATTACACACTCATATAACCATTTTAATTAGGGCTGGCTTATCGTGTATACCCGTACACGATAAGACACGACACGATAAGACATGATACACGAAATCCCATACACGAACACGACACGATAACTTATCGTGTCCTTTTTTTCAAACACGAACACGACACGAAAACACGAAAATTACCTGTTAATACCTGTTAACGAACACTAGAATAATCATATATTAACGGGTATCTAACAGGTAAACAGGTATTAACATGTATTAACGGGTATCTAACTATCTAACAGGTATTAACATGTATTAACGGGTATCTAACAGGTAAACATGTATCTTAACGGGTATCTAACAGGTAAACAGGTATCTTACCCACTCGATGTTAAATGTTAACATGTATTAACACTATACACGAACAGACACGATAAGACACGAAAACACGAAACGCTATACACGAACACGACACGAAAATTAACAGGTTGTTTCGTGTCTACCTGTTTAGTACACGATACCTGTTAAGGTCATACACGATACCTGTTAAGGTCGTGTAGGTTCGTGTCGTGTATTCGTGTATCGTGTAAAATTGCCAGCCCTAATTTTAATCCAGATTTAGAAAAATCACTCAATTTGTCTTTAATTTAGACATTTCATCTTTGTGTGTGAACATGCAACAAACATGTGTGAATGAGTATCTTATAAGTTAAAACAAATTGTAGAAGTAAGGTGTGGGGTGGATGGATGGATTGAAAATCAGAATGTTTATCCGTTTAACGTCGTTCAAAGAAGCAGTCAAAGCCGTAGAAGCAATCGATCCACCAGCAATTGGATTCGCAAAAGTTACCACTGGAACAGCTACCAACCAAGCAACAGTTATTAAACAAAACAATCTTCTATTACAACTTTTAACCAAAGTTACAGAAGACGTCCAACAAAGTCGGGAGGAACTTGGAGAAATAAAAAGAAGTCTTACAACTTTACTTAAACAAAAGGAGCAAAGAGAAGACACGTCAGAGGCTCTTGAAAAACTAAGTAAAGGGCTTGAAAGAATCAAGATAGGAGGAGATCCCCTGGTTCAAAAGAAGAAAGGTCCCTTTTACGTGTTTGAAGATCCAAAGAAGATCTTTGAACAAGAAAAGGCAAAATTATCAAAATGAACAGAACAAGAAGTTTTCAGCTTCCAGTCAGAACAGGTGAAGGAAGTAGCAGCACAATTCCTAACCAAGAAGATCAGATAAGAAGTTACCGAAGGGCGAGTAGATTCAGGCATGAAGCTCAACGAAGACTGCCAAATACAATGCAAAGCAGACAATATAGAAGGAGTTTGGAAAGCCAAATTGACCCTGACCAAGAACTCCAACTATCACAAAGCAGACGAGCCAATATAGTACATGCTGAAGTACTATACGATTCAAGATGGTCAGAACCAAGGCACAGAGTATATCAACACTACAGTGAAGAAAGAATCCTGGTAGTCGGTGAAAATCAACAACTTGATATGGGGTTTATCAATGAAACCTCATATAGAGCCTTAAGAGACTCCGGGATGCAGCATATCCATTTAGGAATGGTGATGATAAGGGTACATGCTCTCCATAGAAGGGATGCTGGAACAAATGTTCTCGTGGTCCTAAGAGATACAAGATGGAATGATGACAGAGCTATCATTGGAACCATGGAAGTTGATATGGGAAGAGGAACGCAGTTGGTATACATAGCACCAAATATGATGCTAAGTATACATGATTTTTATAATCATATACAACTGGCTATCCAAACAAGAGGCTATGAAGATTGGAATAATGGAGAGTCAAATCTCCTAATTACAAGGGGGTTAATTGGAAGATTAACTAATACAAGTGTAACAGGCTTCAGATATAATGTTCAGAACGTTTCTGAATATTTAGCCTCAAATGGAGTCCAAGCAATCGCAGGAGAAGCATGGTCCACAGAAAGATTGCAGGGGCAAAAATGGATACTCAAACCAAGCAGGAAGCCAAAAGTGGAGAAGCCAGAGAAAGTGGATACTAGAACTAGAATAGATGGTTCTATATCCATGAGATTTTATGGCCATAGAGCATCTTCAGTAAATGAAGAAATCATGTGGAATAGAGATGATCAGGAAGATCTTAGGGAAGATGAGGAAGAGCTAGCTGCAATGTATTTTGCAGAAAGCCTAGGAAGACTCCGCCATGACCATCAGGCTATTGAACAAAACAGAAGTTACTATGCAGTCCGAGACTATTCAAAAAGGGGTAAGGCCATACAAAAGACTTTCCAAGCCATAGAATCAGAAAAGCAAGAAGAGCAAAAGTATCAAGAAGAAGTGATCAAAAGACAAAAGGCCAAACAGAGGTACTCAAAAGAGAAAGGTTATGATACGCTTGGGGAGCCAAGTGGAAAATATGATTACATGGTCAAATACACGCCACCAGTAGATACTGGAAGAATAGAAGATATCATCCCAACCGGATGGGGTGATAATGAACCGGGTGACGATGAACCAACCATGGAAACAAAGGAAATGAAGAGAGAAATAGTAGCAGTAGGCTACTCATCAAGTGAAGATGAGGAAAATAAGGATTTAAAAATTTTTCTTGAAGAAAATCCTTATTTCTCTTTAACAGAAAAAGAGCAAATCAATCAGTGTTACAGGGAATCTGCCAAAAATTATTGGAAATCACAGGAGGAATATTCAGAATCAAGTCAAGAAGATGAAAAGGTGGCGTCCTATTTTAGCAACCAAATGCAAGGTACAGAGCAATCTGTAGTGTCCTATTTGGAAGCTAAAATGCAAGGTACCTCTTCTTGTAGTCAACAGAGCGAGCTGAAAGATGAGCCGTCTGGTTTGACTAAAGAAGTTGTTCACTCAGGATATACTATACAAGAAGACATAGATGAATTTGAATACCCAACATTAAGAAGAATGGTTAGTGAGTCAAGAAAAGAAGGTGGGTTTTCGTCAGTAACATCAGGTTATAGACCACCACAAGAACCAGTCATGGGCCCGGTAACCTACCCTCCGGCCAGAATGAGAACCCAACAAACGAAACAAGACTCTGTGTTTGATGGAGCAAAAATCAGGGAAAGATCAGAAGCCATGACAAATGGCTTAGGATCCAATATGTGGAACCTCCCGTCGGCGCAGACAAATCAAGGGGCTATGTTAGTTTTACCAACAAACATTGGTGCCTATGAAGATACAATATCAAGATGGGAGTCAATTACTCTGAATTTGGTTGATGATCCAGGGAAGGTTTGGCCAAGTAATAGAGCCAAAATAAACTATATAGAAAACCTTCTTGGGGAGGATGAGAAAAAGGCATGGATCCAATGGCGAACAGCGTACATAGATGAATACAACACGTTGGAAGGAATAGCAGATGATACGCAAAATATTTTATCCCACATTAGAAGAATATTTCTTCTACAAGACCCTTACCAAGGAAATACGGAAGAACAGGATAGGGCCTATAATGAAATAGAAAGGCTCTCGTGCAGAAATATGAAAGATATATTTCTTTACCTGAATGATTTCAAAAGGCTTGCAGCACAGTCAGGAAGGCTATACTTGTCTCCAGAACTATCAAACGTACCACGATCCTCATCTGGTATCAGAGCAAGGATTAAGGTATAAATGGCTGGCTAAGTTTACTATCAAGATCTGCATGATCAAGAACTAAAGGTACTATTTATTAATTCATGTTATAACTTATTCAGACATATGTTTTAAATAATTATTCAAAAGATTCAAGCCTAAACGCAGAGAAGTAACCCATGGAGGTGAAAGAGGCGTGTTAACCTTGAAGTGAGAAAAAAAAAAAAAAAAAAAAAAAAAAAAAAAAAAAACACTTTTATGTCTGAAAGGTTTGAAGCATCTATTAATGAATGGTATTCAAGTTCACGAACTGCAGGTCTTGAATATTTAAATCTAGAATTTCCAAAATCTGTTTATCAAGCGTCAATTGATAATATAAACTTTATATGTTTTCACCAGAAAAATCAAAAACATTGTACGTTTTCAGAAAATCCGCACCTAAACTATATTTCTGATAATATAATTACTTTGCAAAACCAACTAGAATTTAATTTTGATCGGTTAAGTCTACTCAGTCGTGTGTCCATTAAAAATTTCCATCAAATTTTTGAAACTCAAAATAAACAAGAGAGTCAGTTCAGAGAGATCCTCAAAAACCAAAACAAAATCACCACAAAAATACAACAGCTCGCAAAGGAGATTGAAGAAAGTAAACCATACACAAAATCAGAAAATCTCAACGACAAAATCAAAGAAGTTGAAAAACTTCTTCAGGAGGTCAAACATGTGCTCACTTCATGAGCTATAGAAGAAGTTCTTTAATAAGGCTATCCCTATTATCATAACCAATTATCTTCTTTGGTCTTGGGGTTACTTTGAAGCTTAGATAGTAGTCCGAACATAACGGGCAAGCCGTTATTTGGCACTTCAGACAATTACTTCTAGCTCTTGCTGTCGTTTTCTCTTTGCAGTATGAACAATTTATGCTAGCGACAGTTTCTTGGTTCATTAGCAGTACATGTTCACAGCTTTCTTGTTGTTCCTGGAGTTTCACTTTAAACCTCCATTCTCTCCTTAATTTCTCTTCAGTAACATCAGGTTATAGACCACCACAAGAACCAGTCATGGGCCCGGTAACCTACCCTCCGGCCAGAATGAGAACCCAACAAACGAAACAAGACTCTGTGTTTGCAAGAGTTTTCCAAACTTTGTTTGAAACGCTGGACTAGTATGCCCTATGTTGAAGTATGCAGATTCTTGGATTGCCTGGTATGATTAAGGGCATGTTTGGGTAAGCTTTTTGAAACAACTTATTGACTTATTAGCTTTTTGAAAAGTCATAAGCTCTAAAATGATGTTTGGCAAAGAGGGTGTATGTGAGAGGAAAAAGCCAATAAGTCAATAAGTCACAAAATCCTGACTTTTCCAAGAAGCCAATAAGTCAATAAGTTATTTCAAAAAGCTTACCCAAACATGCCCTAATTCATAAATAAATTGGGCAAATAATGGTTATTAGAAAATATTTTTACTCGACCTTTTTTTATTAAACGTAGCTACTTCGGATAGTAGGATACGTTAATACATTGCTTTATGTTTATTAAAACGTCCATTCCTATGGATATAGATGATGGATGATGTCGCAAATTTATTGTTCGTTAAGTTTATCTACGACATACATTCCAGTTCCACCTATTATCGGTTTAGCATTTAACACAGGAATTCATTTTACAAGGTCCATGGATTGGGGCATCTCCTTTCCTGGCACTAGATTTATACACTATTATAGAATGAAAATTTCATTTGGAGCATTTTAATATTACAAATCTCACAACTAATTTTACTTCGTAGGTAAAATCCGATATGATATGTTTTGACTTTTTGGGTTCAAGACAGAGTCATGAGTAAAAATAAGAACTAAAGAGATTGAACTTATTTTTTTTATTTTTGTATTTGATAGTCTTGTTTTGACTGTTTGGGCTTGACAAACTGCAGATGCTTTTGTCCCACATCGGCTGCCAATGCAAATGGTAGCCATGATATAAGCAGGGTACGGAGATCAACCAGCACGACCTTACTTGAACAGGATCTGTTCTATAGGCTCGTACCTCTGTATTCTTGATTCCTAAGAAGACAGAAACCCATGTCTGGTTGATGAACCAAGACCATGTAACCAGAGCGTGATTAACAGAGCCCGTCGTCCCTGACTATGGCTCAGTAGAGGATCGTTGTCAGTCCATCTTCTTGGGCTTGATATGGTTACATGGTTGTCTGACAGACATCTCTTCTCTTTTTTTATATGCCTGAACCAGTGCCCAAAGTTATGTCGGACCCTACTCTCGCTGAGAGTAATATCGAAGAACGTGGGAAAAGAGATGGAAATTGGATTCGGGTAAATCTGGAACTGGAACGCTGCTATTGAATTGGGTTCATTCGGCCATTTTAGGTTATTGGTTAATTTTGGTTCATCGGGTGAATTGGGCAGCAGCCTCACACCCTTGTAAATAGTTAAATACAAAAAAAAAAAAAAAAATAATCCAAAACAGTTCAATATGATGAAGTTTAATACCTCTTCATGACCTCTACACCCGCTGACAAACGAACGTCACATTTTGATAATAATAATAATAAAAAACGCTAACTATATGATTAAAACTGGATCTATGATTCCGGATATGAACATGCTCACTAGATAGAAGAAAAGGGATAGTAACAAAAAAAAAAAAGAAAGAATGTCTGTCAGACAACCATGTAACCATGCCAAGCCCAAGAAGATGGACTGACAACGATCCTCTACTGAGCCATGGTCAGAACCACGGGCTCTGTTAATCACGCTCTAGTTACATGGTCCTGGTTCATCAACCAGACATGGGTTTCTGTCTTCTTAGGAATCAAGAATACAGAGGTACGAGCCTATAGAACAGATCCTGTTCAAGTAAGGTCGTGCTGGTTGACCTCCGTACCCTGCTTATATCATGGCTACCATTTGCATTGGCAGCCGATGTGGGACAAATGCATCTGCAGTTTGTCAAGCCTAAATAGTCAAAACAAGACTATCAAATACAAAAATATAAAAAAAAAATTAGTTCAATCTCTTTAGTTCTTATTTTTACTCATGACTCTGTCTTGAACCCACAAATCCTGAGGTGCAAAGCTGCAAAAAGAAAGTCATGGTCAAAAATCATAAGCAGTGTACAATCTTTAATGCATTGTCTTTGTAAGCATGTTACGAAAATTGTCACTAGATTCAAACCGGCCGTGTTTGAATCTAATACATGTCGAATATACGTTAAACTATATGTACGACTAATCAACGCACACATATAGCTTCAGCCAGTTCAAACCGACCGGTGTTTGGTCCGACTTGTATGAAAAAGTTCTACTAATTTATGTGTCCGTTTTCATTCAAAAGCATGTTTCCTAGGTTGTTTAATTTGGAAACCATGAAAAACTGCCTCGTATAGTCGTAAAGCAAACTGCAAAGGATATCATCGAATGGGAATTTGACTAACTCTTTCACATGAAGATCGAGGAAGATATATCTTGCCACGGAATTAATAGTTAGATGTTGTGGGCTTAGAGTGCATTTTGGAGAGTTTTATATTTAAGAACATCAACGAGTGGAGATGGACAGCCGATCAAACGGGTCGGTTATTAGTTAAATAAGCTTCAGGATAGTTTTTTTTTTCTTTTGATTTTTAGATTTTGTAAAGCTTTAGAGACAAACTCATTGAGCCACCCATTGACCCATGTCTCTAATAAGAGTATAAGACTACTTAATATCAGGTTAAATAAGATCAAAATGTGAAAACACATTACCGCCAATCTGATTACATGCTCAATAATTTTTTTTTTTTTTTAAAAGCCCGCACCTGATCACACATAATATTTATGGATGCCTTTAATAGTTGAATTTTAAGTACTTCAAACGAAAAAAAAATGCATAAATGTTATTGTTTTCTGATGTATGAAATTATCATTTGAATTGTAATAAATATTTATTTTTCTATATTTTTTAAACCTAAATCTGAAAACATTAGTTAGCTAAAAAATCTGAAAACATTGTTTAATCGGTTTAATTACAGCAAGTTCAGACGTAATATTAAGCCAACATTAACGAGCCCATCCATGACCATAATGTCGAACAGCTTTTTTTCTTTCTAAACTGGCCACTTTAGTCCATATAAGATGAAAGAATCTTCATGAGATATGACCAGATAGGAAAAAAAAAGAATTATCATCATAGAAGAAAGGAATAAAAAGGATAGGATGTCTGTCAGACAACCATGTAACCATGTCAAAGCCCAAGAAGATGAACTTACAACGATCCTCTACTAAGCCATGGTCAAGACCATGGACTCTGTTAATCACGCTCTGGTTACATGGTCCTGGTTCATCAACCAGACCAGAGGTACGAGCCTATAGAACAGATCCTGTTCAAGTAAGGTCGTGCTAGTTCACCTCCGTACCCTGCTTATTTCATGTCTACCATTTGCATTGGCAGCCGATGTGGGACAAAAGCATCTGCAGTTTGTGAAGTCCAAAAAGTCAAAACAAGACTATTACATACAAAAATAAAAACAAAAATTTCAGTTCTACGTTTTTATTTGTGTATTTTTATTCAAAAGCATATTTTCTAGGTTGATTGATTTGAAAACCATGAAAGACTACCTCGTATACTTGTATCGCAAAGGATATCATCCTATGGGAATCTGGCTAACTCTTTCAGATGGAGCTAGAGGTAGAAAAATCTTGCTGCAAAATTAACAGTTAGATGTTGCAGACTTGGAGTGCATTTTGGAGAGTTTTGTATTTAAGAACAACGACGGCGAGTAGTGGAGATGGATAGCGGATCAAACGGGTCATTTTTTGGTTAAATCATTGGGGTCAATTTTTAGTTAAATCATTGAGGAAATTCGTATGGGTAAACTGGATTCCGCTTATAACAAGTTGCTTCGCTTGGAGATTATGACGGAACAAAGTTTCTTTAGTTTCAAACTGGATTTCCACAACTGTAGAAGATATCTTCCTTTCATAGTTTCAAGCTTTTATGCCACAATGATTTGGCAGCATGTCCTCCTATGGAGTGGCTTGGACTTTTGTTAGCTAAAAAAGTCAGGTTGGTTTAATTGTTTTCTTGCTTCTCTTTAGGTTCGAATACTAGTAGGTAATTAAAAAAAGTTATGATGTCTGTCAGACAACCATGTAACCATGTCAAGCCCAAGAAGATGGACTGACAACGATCCTCTACTGAGCCATAGTCAGGACCATGGGCTCTGTTAATCACGCTCTGGTTACATGGTCCTGGCTCATCAACCAGACATGGGTTTCTGTCTTCTTAGGAATCAAGAATACAGAGGTACGAGCCTATAGAACAGATCCTGTTCAAGTAAGGTCGTGCTAGTTCACCTCCGTACCCTCTTTATATGATGCCTTCCATTTGCATTGGCAGACGATGTGGGACATAAGCATCTGCAGTTTGTCAAGCCCAAACGGTCAAAACAAGACAAGACTATCAAATACAAAAATAAAAACAAGAATTTCAGATCTACTTTTTTATTTGTCTATTTTTAATCAAAATCAAGTTTTCTGGGTTGTTTAATTTAGAAACCGTCAAAAGACTGCATCGTATAGGCGTATCGCAAACTGCGAAGGATATCATCGGATGTGCATTTGGCTAGCTCTTCCACATGGAGCTGGAGATAGAAATATCTTGCCTCAGAATTAACAGTTGGATGTTGCGGACTTAGAGTGCATTTTGGAGAGTTTTGTATTTAAGAACATCAACGACAAGTGGCGATGAACAGCGGATCAAACGGGTCAATTTTTAGTTAAATCATTGAGGACTCTTTGCTCACTTCACTGCTTCAGTCAACCACTTTGAATGCGTTCGAGCAATTCATATGGGTAAACTAAATTCCGCTAAAACAAATTACTTCGTTTGAAGATTACGACAGAACAAAATTTCTTTAGTAGTGAACCTCACAACCCGAGGCATTTGTATGGCCTCAAGTAGGTGCTTGTTTCGTTACACAACTGTTTGAAGTAGGTGCTTGCAAGTGCAATGTTGGGTGGTATTTTCGTGTTAAAAATTGTTGTTTAAAACAGAAATGAATCTATTCAAATACTTTTATTCATTGACCACAAAAAATATATTGTATTAGAGGATTTTGAGTCTGGCCACATAAAAAGATTAATAGATGTTCAAAGAAATCATTATCTAAGTGTTAATTGCATTGATAATGTATTGGTTTATGTTTAATCACGTGTTGATTAATAAGTTGGTCTTAAGGTAAGACAGCTTATAAATAAGACACTTTGAAGGAGCTTAACTCTTTACACTCACCACCATATGTTCAAGCATGATCACCATAAGTTCAAGCACTTTAGCCATAGTTAAAGATCAGACTGAAGATAGAATGTATACGGCTCTTGACGGGTTAGTGAAGATTAAAGATCAGCATAAGATAATAAGTAATATGTATGAGATTTGATAAATATCTCATAAATGATTAAATACACTGAAATTTCAATCAAAAGGAAACAAGTCTTCTTTTAATTTGAACTAGTAATTAGGGCTATTAAAAAAGCCTGTGGCTTGAGGCTCACTCGAAGTTCGCTCCAAAAAAGTTCTTTAAATGCTCGGTTCAAAGTTAGCTTGCTTTTAAACTAGTTGGCTCGGCTCGGCTTGGTTTGTAAACGAGCCGAGCCCGAGCCAAGGTAGGTTCGATTCGTGGCTCGCTCGTTTGGCTAGTTTAAATTAAACCCCAAATTATATATGTGTGTGCGTGTATATTCTAATATATTTAAGAAATGTTGTTTAATTAGTACATAGTTATTTTTTTATTGAAAGAAATAGATTGTTAAGCTATAGTCTTAATTAGTAATATTGATTTAAAAAAATATTAAGGTAAGTAACATAGAATCTTTTCTTGTTCGTTTTATTTATAGTTTTCCCAAAATTATTATTTATTATATATTAGTTTTATGTATATCATTATGTGTAAAAAATACAATTTGATTTTGTTAAAACTTTGAATTGATAAGCTTGTGACACTTAATGGCAGATTTATGTTTTTACTTAATTAAATTGGTGATTGTTTTAAGAGTAAACTGCAATTTTACCCCTGGGGTTTAGGGCAATTGGCATGTCTACCCCCTAAGGAAATAAATGCAATTTTACCCCCCACTGTTTGGGGTTATGTCGCAACTTTACCCCCCGGACCATTTCAACGTTATTATTACCGTTAGTCTGTATGGAAATGTCCAAAGTACCCTTCATCTTCCCCATTAAAAGCTTGAACCCTCAATTGACTGCCCTAAACGTTGTTCTTCTTCAATCGACCCCCAATTCAAGCTTGAATCCCTCAATTCACTGCCCTCAATTCGCTGCCCTCAAACTACTTGGTCCTGAACATGTCTTCATCTTCTTCCTCTGTGCTTCGATTCAAGGGCAAAACTCAAGATTCAGACATCATCTGTCCTTGTGGTGGGAAAACAGTGGTGAAACAATCAGAATCCAAAGCTAATCCTGGTCGATGGTATCTTCGATGTGTAAGTTTCTTCTGTTTTATGCTTATTGAAACTCAAGTTTGTTTGAAACTCTTGCTTATGATGTCCGATAATAGGTTGGAGGATGTGGATTCCTCAGATGGGCTGATGTTGGTGAAGAACAGGGATGACCGATTTTTCGAGAGGTGTCACGCCCCCGACCCGGTTTGACCCAGTTCAGGAGCCGTGTGACAGAAAATCCCGTGGTATTATTTAATTGAGTTTACAGGGGAAGATTTTAACAGGATCTTTTTAAAACTGCAAATGCCCGATTATTTTATTTCATAATTCGAGATAAAACCCCGGTACTTTACAATAAGGTGATTTCACTGGGAATTCTTTATTTTACAAAACATGTTTCCTTATTTATATTGAGCCACTTCCTTAAACTTGTAGTGCTTCACAGCACTTTTCCTGGATCATAACAGATCACCTGAAACATGTTTGAAAAGGTTTTGTCAGCGGAAAATATTGGTGAATCATTCTTTTTACTAAAACGACACGTTGTTATAATTTACAGTATTAAGAGCGATTACAGTGTTTCCATATATCAACCAACTACCCACGATATTTGTCACTCGACCCTCCATTGGTAACCTCATTGTCCAATGGTGTCTGTGACTATGGTCATATCACCCCTTGGCTAACTCGTTGTCCAATGGTGACGGTTATCAAGTAATGTATACAAAACCCCACATACCGGCTGTAACTTGGAGATTACAAAGACTTAATCCCTGTAATTATAACTTTGAAAACAAACATGATTTTGAAAGTACTTTGATAAAAAGAGAATGACTCACATTGCAGATTTAACGGCAGAGTTTAAGCCTACGGTTTAGCCTTGTAACCTAAATTAATAACATGCACACGAACTAGGTCAGTAACTAATACAGCATTTACGATATCTCACGAGATTAAACCCTCATAACGAATGACAAAGTGCGATACTTAAACATCCATCGAATTCACGACGAATGACAAAGCATAACCCTAATGTGGGCAGCACTTAAACATCCATTGGATAGTTTTAATCGATCAGACATTGAATCGTAGCAGCGATCGAGTTAATACCCTGTATCGTAGCAGCGCCTCGCTATATTAATTGATTTTTCTACTTCAGAGTATTATACTTTCGTTTTTGAAAGTTTTCATCGACACAGAATGAAAGCCCCTGAGCTAAGCTATTTATAGCTGAAATTGGAGGTCCACTCGGCCCGCGTAAACCTTGGAACATCTTTACGCGGCCCGCCTAACCACCTATTCTACGCGTAGGGTTGATTGGTCACGAGTAGGTATGCCAGCTGGTCAACACGTGTATCCGGAACACTTATCCGATCAACCTAGCTTTGACGCGGCCCGCGTAAGCTTTCCTTAAGGCTTACGCGGCCCGCCTGAAACCCATATTTCTTGATTTTCTTTATTTTTGATATGGATTAGGGTTTCAGGGGTCCGGGTTTTCACTTACGGGTAAAATTGGGACATTTTTTGAGTGTCCTTACATCCTCCCCACCTTATTTAAAATCTCGTCCTCGAGATTCACTAAATAAGTGAGGATACTTTCGCTTCATTTCTGATTCCAGCTCCCATGTGTATTCAGATCCTCTTTTCGAATCCCACTTGACTTTGACTAGAACTAGTCGCCTGTGCTTGAGAAACTTAATCTTTCTGTCTTCTATCTGTAATGGCTTCTCAACAAACTTTAACTTTTCGTTTACCTCTATATCTTGAAGAGGTACTACCAGGGACTCGTCAGAGAGACATTTCTTGAGATTGGATACATGAAATACGTCATGTACTCCAGCTAACTCTTCTGGAAGTTGTAAGCGATAGGCAACTGGTCCTATTCGTTGGATGACTGGAAATGGTCCTACATATCTTGGACTTAGCTTTCCTTTCTTACCGAACCGCACTACTCTTCTCCAAGGAGAAACTTTTAAGAGTACCTTATCTCCAACTTGAAATTCTAGTGGTTTGCGTCGATTGTCAGCATAGCTCTTTTGACGATCTCGAGCAGTCTTCAGTCGTTCCTTGATCTGAGTAATCTTGTCAGTAGTCTCTTGTACTATTTCAGGACCTGATAATTGACTTTTTCCTATTTCTGCCCAACAAACCGGAGTTCTACACTTTCTTCCATACAGTGCTTCGAATGGGGCAGCTTCGATGCTTGTATGATAACTATTGTTATAGGAGAATTCAATTAAGGGTAGGTGATCATCTCAGTTTCCACCAAAATCTATCACACATGCTCGGAGCATGTCTTCTGTATCGTCCTTTCACTTTGCCCGTCTGTTTGTGGATGATATGCAGTACTCAAATTTAGTCGAGTTCCCATTGCTTCCTGGAAACTAGTCCAGAAATGGGAAGTGAAACGACTATCCCTATCCGATACAATGGAGAGTGGAACTCCATGTAAGGATACTACTTCGTCTACATACAATTTGGCTAATCTTTCCATGCTAAAGGTTTCCTTCATGGGTAGAAAATGAGCTGACTTGGTTAATCGATCTACAATTACCCAAATCGCGTCATTACCTTTTCTGGTTTTGGGTAACTTAGTAACAAAGTCCATTGTTATGAGTTCCCATTTCCATACAGTCATTTCTAATTGTTGAAGTAGACCTGAGGGTTTCTGGTGTTCCGCCTTAACTTGTGAATAAGTAAGACACTTAGAAACATATCTAGCTATGTCTTTTTTCATTCCTATCCACCAGAAGTTATTTCTTAAATCTTGGTACATTTTATTGTTACCAGGATGCATGGTATACCTAGATTTATGAGCTTCTTCTAAAATCTTATCTCTTAAATCTCCTTGCTTAGGTACCCAAATTCTTTTCTTATGGAATCTCCAAATTCCATCACTTCCTTGCTCTAATTCCTTTATTCTTCCTTTCATTCCTTCAGCATCGTCCTTGATTGCTGTCTCTTGGACCTTCTTTAGTTGTTCCATTAAATCTAACTGTATATTTAATCTAAGAGCACGAACTCGTCTTTGTTTTTCCTGATATTTACGACTTAAAGCATCTGCAACTACATTTTCCTTTCCTTCATGATATTGGATATCACAGTCGTAGTCACTTAGGATCTCAATCCATCTCCTTTGTCTCATGTTTAACTCTTTTTGCCCAAATATATACTTTAAACTTTTATGATCTGTATAGACAGTAAACTTACTTCCGTAAAGATAATGTCTCCAAATCTTAAGGGCAAAAATTATGGCTCCTAATTCTAAATCATGAGTCGTATAGTTTTCCTCGTGCTTTTTCAATTGCCTTGATGCATACGCAATTACCTTCTTGCATTGCATTAACACACATCCTAATCCTAGCTTTGAAGCATCACAATATACTTCAAAATCTTCTGCTAGGTACCCAAATTCTTTTCTTATGGAATCTCCAAATTCCATCACTTCCTTGCTCTAATTCCTTTATTCTTCCTTTCATTCCTTCAGCATCGTCCTTGATTGCTGTCTCTTGGACCTTCTTTAGTTGTTCCGTTAAATCTAACTGTATATTTAATCTAAGAGCACGAACTCGTCTTTGTTTTTCCTGATATTTACCACTTAAAGCATCTGCAACTACATTTGCCTTTCCTTCATGATATTGGATATCACAGTCGTAGTCACTTAGGATCTCCATCCATCTCCTTTGTCTCATGTTTAACTCTTTTTGCCCAAATATATACTTTAAACTTTTATGATCTGTATAGACAGTAAACTTACTTCCGTACAGATAATGTCTCCAAATCTTAAGGGCAAAAATTATGGCTCCTAATTCTAAATCATGAGTCGTATAGTTTTCCTCATGCTTTTTCAATTGCCTTGATGCATACGCAATTACCTTCTTGCGTTGCATTAACACACATCCTAATCCTAGCTTTGAAGCATTACAATATACTTCAAAATCTTCTGCTCCTTCTGGTAAAGCTAGAATTGGAGCATTTGTTAACTTTTGCTTCAAAATCCTAAAGGCTTCTTCTTGTTTAGGTCCCCATTCAAACTTAACTGATTTACAGGTTAGCTTAGTTAATGGTACAGCTATCTTGGAAAAATCCTTAATAAACCGTCTATAATATCCAGCTAATCTTATAAAACTTCTAATTTCCATTGCTGATTGCGGAACCTTCCATTTGGTGATTGCTTCAATCTTAGCAGGATCTACATAAATGCCTTCGTGATTCACCATGTGTCCTAAGAATTGTACTTCTTGTAACCAAAATTCACACTTCGAGAATTTGGCATAAAGCTTTTCTTTTCTTAACAAAGTTAAGAGTGCATGCAAGTGCTGACAGTGTTCTTCCTGACTTTTGGAATAAATAAGTATATCATCGATGAAGACAATTACAAACTTATCCAAATACGGTTCACAGATTCTATTCATCATGTCCATGAATGTTGCAGGTTCATTTGTTAGTCTGAAGGGCATGACTGTAAACTCGTAATGACCATACCTAGTTCTGAAAGCAGTTTTAGGTATGTCTTCTTCTTGTACCTTTAATTGATGATATCCGGAGCGTAAATCTATCTTAGAAAAATATCTAGCTTCTTGAACTTGATCGAATAGATCATCAATCCTAGGCAATGGGTATCGATTCTTAATTGTAACCTTATTTAATTCCCTATAATCGATACACATTCGCATCGAACCGTCCTTTTTCTTTACGAACAACACTGGTGCTCCCCAAGGGGATGAACTATGTTGTATGAATCCTTTACTTAGTAATTCATCTAATTGCTTTTTCAATTCTAGCATTTCAGTAGGTGCTAACCGATAAGGTGCCTTGGCTATCGGTGTAGTTCCAGGAATTAGATGGATTCTAAATTCTACTTCCCTGTCGGGTGGTAACCCCGGGAGTTCTTCTGGAAATACATCTGGGTATTCTGAGACTATAGGAATCTCCTTAAGTTCTTTATTCTTAGTACTAATGATTACTGAAATCATATACATTATTCCTTGCTTTCGTTCATAACTAGCAACTTTCATTACTGAAATGAACTTCATGGGTTTACGTGGCTTATCTCCTGTAATCATAAGTACTTCTCCGGTGGGTGCATGAATTTCTATGGAGTTCTTATCACAAAGGATTCGAGCATGGTTGGCTACTAACCAATCCATTCCTAACACAACATCGAACCCAGCTAAATTCATTGGTAATAGGTTTGCATGAAATTTATGACCTGAAAGTTCTATATTTTCTTTTTGCAAAACCTTATCTATGCTAACTGAATTCCCATCTGCCGTTTCGGCTGTAAAAATCTGCCTAAGGTTGGTTAAAGGTAAATTAAGAGCTTGACAGAAAGAAGTATTGATAAAACTTTGGTTTGCACCAGAGTCAAATAATACTTTTGCGTACACGTTGTGGACTAAGAACGTACCAGCTATCACATCTGGAATGAGTTCTGCTTCTTGAGTGGTCAGTTGGAATGCTCTGGCATTCTTCTTAGTAGCTCCATCAGCTGTCTTGGTTTTGTTGTCTGTTGGTTTGACCAATTTAGGACATTCTGTTTTGAAATGCCCAGCTTCTCCACAGTTATAACAGATCCTGGTTTTCTTTCTGCAGTCTTCTTCACGATGTCCTACAACTTTGCAAAAGTTGCAGGTTACATTACATCTTCTATAATGTTTCTTTCTGCAATTCCTGCAGAACGACGGAGTTGAGGATTGTCCTGTTCCTCTTTTCTTGAAGTTGCTACTATTACCCACACGAAATCCTTGGGTAATTTTCTGAGCCAGTTCCTTTTTCCTAATTTCATCTCTTGTGCGTACCAGCTCGTCAGTTAGGGTGTTTGCTAATTCTACCGCATCGTCAATAGTGCGAGGTCTCGCAGCTTTAACGATATTACGGATTTCGCCAATTAATCCCCAAATATAGCGGGAAATGAGCACCGGCTCTGGCGAAGCCAGGGTTGGTACTACTCTCGCATATTCGAAGAATGTCGAAGTATATCCTCGACAGTCTACACCCATCATTCGATGGTTCAGGAATTTATTTGCCATTTGTTCCTTTTCATACTCGGGACAGAATTATATTTCCATCAGAATTTTAAATTATTCCCAATTCATGGCATAGGCCACATTTCTTCCTTTGGCTTGAAGTACCGTATTCCACCATTCTAACGCCCCTTCTTTAAACAGATGTGATGTGTACATTACCTTATCTTCCTCGGCACATTTACTTATTGCAATTACTGCCTCGGTTTTCTCTAACCAACGTAGTGCAGCAGTCACCCCTTCGTTACCTGCAAACTCAGCTGGTTTACAGGCAAGAAACTCCTTGTAAGTGCAACCAGGTGTTGCAGCTTTTATTTTCTTAAGGAGTGGTGCTTGCATCCCATCATTGTTGTTATTAGTATGGTTGCCGCCTCCATTTACACTATTACTAAAATTGTCGCCTTGTGTGCGTTTACTAGGAATAATTTGTTGAGGTTCAACAGGTTTCAGGGCAGCAGCAAGGATTGCTGGAATAGCTTTGGCTATTCCTTGAGTAACGATATTTTCTATATCTTGCCTAGTCATAAATTGATCCTCCGGGTGTTGCTCAGATTGGTTAACCTCGTTAACTGGTTCATTATTAGCGTTTTCCATCTGATAATTAATATATATAATTTATTAGTATAGAATAAATAGCAATTATACACAAAACAATCATACAATTTTCTCAACACACATATAGCCAAAATTATCGATTTCTCGATTCCCATTTTATATATTATGCATCATTACACACCATTATCTTACAAACGTTTTATTGGTAAGTTATTTTACATACTTATTTTATTATTACTATTACTATTACTATTATATAATCATAGATTCACCACCATCCTATCCCTGGGTATTTTAGAAGCGACGTTCTCTCTCGTCGTACTTCCAGGAGATCTGTTCTCCTACCTCTCGAATCCTATTCCCCGCACATATCAGCTCCTCACCAAAATGGCGGAGTTCAGCTAAGTTTTCATTGCTCATTGGTGGGTTTGGTATAGGTTCTGGGTCGAACTGAGGGAAAAACGTATAAGGGTTATTAAGTAGGTTTTGAAACTGCCAGTCGTTGGTCCACCATTCATCCATTCCTAGAGGTTGGGTGTGGATCAGAGGTTCTGGGATGGCTGGTTCCAAATTTATTGGAAGTTGAGTTTCAGCAGAATAAGGGTAAAGGTTGTTATTTATGGGCCTGAGAATATCACATCCTGCCAGTATTTGATCCAACTCTTCTTGTAATGGCAATTCGTCGACTTGCTTAGAACTTTCCCCAATTTCCATTTCTACTTGCCTGGAATCTTCCCCAATTGCAATTCCTTTTCCTTTATCTATGGGATTCTCTATTTTGGGAATTCTCCTAGTTGTTGGTTTCCTCCTGCGTACACGTCTCCAACCTACAAATCTTCTCCTTTTCTTGGGCTTTGGTTTCTCTGGAGGTGGAGTGTTGAATTCCATAGGTTCTTCTACATCGGTTATGTAACCAGTAAAGTCTTTGGAAACTTCTATTTTTACCGGATAAAGATTGAGACTCTGAAGGGCTTCAGATAACTCATTCATGCTGTTTAGCATATATATGCAAAATACACACAAAATGCTAAGTTAAAATTTTATAACAAAATTTTCACAGATAATTTTTCAAGTATTATTGCATACCGTGTGGTTAATTTATTACAAAGGACAACTGACAATTAAACATACTAGGGTTTATTGGAAACTTATTTATTTACTGAGTAAAGTTTCTGGCTTGTAGTTGATAAAGGTGCTAATACTGGGTCAGGGTATTTTAAAGATTTGCATTTACTGCTACAGTGGCTAGCATATAGAGATCTGCCCATTTTTCATCTAACTTGTCTTCCCATGGTGGGTTATTGCCTAATTTCTGAATTTCCTGATTAACTCTCATTTCTTTTGATTGAGATTTCTTTATTTTCTCCTGACTTTTCCTAATAATCAAACTTCTTTTATTAGGAGAAAGTGGTTCCTCATAATGGCCTTTACGGACAAATATTCCCTCCTCAGTATCTACTGAGTATTTTGAGGATTGGGATGAACTTCCCTTTTCTTTTGGCGAACTATCTAATTTAAGATAGATGTTCGAAAGCTTTTGCTTACCCATACTGTAATTAACAAATAGTCAGTTAATAAAACACATAATCACAAAATGGCAATCAGTAAAATTAAGTATTTTCTAAATACTTAATTGGCTTAAATCAGTGGCTCTGATACCACCTTTTTCTGTCACGGCCCCCGACCCGGTTTGACCCAGTTCAGGAGCCGTGGGACAGAAAATCCCGTGGTATTATTTAATTGAGTTTACAGCGGAAGATTTTAACAGGATCTTTTTAAAACTGCAAATGACCGATTTTTTTATTTCATAATTCGGGATAAAACCCCGGTACTTTACAATAAGGTGATTTCATAGGGAATTCTTTATTTTACAAAACATGTTTCCTTATTTATATTGAGCCACTTCCTTAAGCTTGTAGTGCTTCACATCACTTTTCCTGGATCATAACAGATCACCTGAAACATGTTTGAAAAAGGTTTTGTCAGCGGAAAATACTGGTGAATCATTCTTTTTACTAAAATGACACGTTGTTATAATTTACAGTATTAAGAGCGATTACAATGTTTCCATATATCAACCAACTACCCACGATATTTGTCACTCGACCCTCCATTGGTAACCTCATTGTCCAATGGTGTCTGTGACTATGGTCATATCACCCCTTGGCTAACTCGTTGTCCAATGGTGACGGTTATCAAGTAATGTATACAAAACCCCACATACCGGCTGTAACTTGGAGATTACAAAGACTTAATCCCTGTAATTATAACTTTGAAAACAAACATGATTTTGAAAGTACTTTGATAAAAAGAGAATGACTCACATTGCAGATTTAACGGCAGAGTTTAAGCCTACGGTTTAGCCTTGTAACCTAAATTAATAACATGCACACGAACTAGGTCAGTAACTAATACAGCATTTACGATATCTCACGAGATTAAATCCTCACAACGAATGACAAAGTGCGATACTTAAACATCCATCGAATTCACGACGAATGACAAAGCATAACCCTAATGCGGGCAGCACTTAAACATCCATTGGATAGTTTTAATCGATCGGACATTGAATCGTAGCAGCGATCGAGTTAATACCCTGTATCGTAGCAGCGCCTCGCTATATTAATTGATTTTTCTACTTCAGAGTATTATACTTTCGTTTTTGAAAGTTTTTCGTCGACACAGAATGAAAGCCCCTGAGCTAAGCTATTTATAGCTGAAATTGGAGGTCCACGCGGCCCGCGTAAACCTTGGAACATCTTTACGCGGCCCGCCTAACCACCTATTCTACGCGTAGGGTTGATTGGTCACGAGTAGGTATGCCAGTTGGTCAACACGTGTATCCGGAACACTTATCCGATCAACCTAGCTTTGACGCGGCCCGCGTAAGCTTTCCTTAAGGCTTACGCGGCCCGCCTGAAACCCATATTTCTTGATTTTCTTGATTTTTGATATGGATTAGGGTTTCAGGGGTCCGAGTTTTCACTTACGGGTAAAATTGGGACATTTTTTTGAGAGTCCTTACAAGAGGTAATGCCTGCTTTAATTCAAAGCATTAAAGATAAGGATGAGTTGGCTAAGTGCAAAGACCAGTTGGCTCGGTACAAGAATGGCGATGTGTTCAAACTGAAGATGTACTTAGGGATTACTTGGGTCTTGATTGTTCTACTTTTTTTTGCTTAAGTAGTTAAATGTGGAGAAATTGGATTAGTTTGTGTATTTTGACTCTAACTGTATTTGAGTTATGAGTTTTCAAGTTTATGCAATGGTCCTTTTCAAGTTCCTATATGTTTGTTTTGGTAGCCTGCTTGTAATTCTGTAGGTATTGCTGACGAAGAGAATGATATAGTTGAGAATGAGAAAGATATTGCTAAGGATGAAGACGTCGTTGCAGCCAAAGAACCAGACAGTTATGTATACTTCGAGGATCAAAACTCTGAGATACTCAGACCTTACATGGAGCAAGAAACTGATTATGAAAAGATATTCGGAGATCCGACAAAGGATTATGACCCTGAAGTGCTGGAACATGCATGGGATTACACATATTGGGATGAAGATGATGATTGGTACTTTGACCCATATGAAGGGGAGCATGGTTCTGATTCGGATTGGTCTTGTTTGGATGATTGTCACTGGAAATAGGCTAGATTTGTTTGGTTGTATGTTTGTATTTTGGACCTCTTATTTGTACTAAATGTTGCAATGTAATCGAATCACTTTCCGTCAAAATTCTGTTTGAACACATTATTTGTACTAAAGCAGCCATATACAAACCAAACATAAAGATTGTAAACCAAACATTGTAAACCAAAATAAAGCAGCCATATGTAAACCAAACAGTTGTAAACCAAACATTGTAAACCAAAATACAAGCCATATACAAACCAAACATAAAGCAGCCATGACAACATAACCATCCGTCACTCATAAAGATTCCAAACCAAACATTGTCTTGAACAAACTTGACAAACCAAACATTGTCTTGAACAAACAAACAAACAAACATACTCTAAAGTTATAAACCTAACATTGTCTTCAACAAACTTGACAAACAAACAAACATAGTCTAAAGATTGTAAAATGGTGCACCTTGAGTGGCAGTGTGTGATTCCTGTGAAGCAGTGGATTGTTCACCCCCTTGTCCTTTGCAGCTCCTGACATTGTGACCCATGTTCCCACATTTACCACACTTGATGTTGGTTCCCTTTCTGGTCATTTTACATCCTTTGTCGAACTCCTGCTCAAGCTCTTTTTCACCAAATGCCTTCCTTCGTTTCTTCTTTGGCCTTCCAACTTGTGTAAGATGCTTTGGTGGGATGAGTGTTGTTGGACACTATGAAGGAGTCCACATGTCCGGCCCGTTGATTGGCTCTATCACATTGTCATAAACTTTCTTCCATGTTGACAGCCAATACACATCAGAAACCCACTCTTCTGGTATGCCAGCATCAATGCTATTCCTTGACATATCCCATATGGCTGCAACTGCATGTTTGCAAGGCATCCCTGTCAAATCCCACTTCCTGCATGAACAGTTTTATGTTTAACATTCACAACACACTGTGATCTTGGACCTGTTACTTGATACTTGTCTGAATCAACCATTAAAACATACATTTCAGCAGCCTGTTTCTTGATCTCATCGAAGACCTCAGTGGCATGAGGTGTCAGTGGCCCCATACACTTTGCTTGCAATTTCTTGACATTCACTATCCTCTTGGTCATGTACTCCCTAATGAATTCTAGGCATGTGATAATCGGCTTGTCCCTTGCTCCTACGATTTGTCTGTTAAAAACCTCACATATGTTGTTCAGCAACATATCACATTTAGCTCTTCCAGAAAAATATGCTCTTGACCAAGCTGTGTATGGGATCTCATTCAGCCAGTCATACATAGCTCGTTCTGTTGTCTTAATTTATTCCATAGCTTTGTTAAAATATGGAATAGATGTCTTCTTTCCGGCTGACCAAAGCAAATTCTTGTAAAGATCTCCACGCCACTTGGATTTCATGTTCTCATGGATGTGCCTCAAACAAAATTTGTGCTCACCATTAGAAAAAACAGCTAGCATAGCTGGAATCAGACCCTGTGATACAAAATGCAATTAATCCTAATATTTTGCAACCAAAGTTATTTGCAAGTTATTAATTAACACTTAAGAAGTCATTACCTTTTGTCTGTCACTGATGAAGGTGAAACAAGACTCATCCGTACACCCTAGGTCATCTCTCAACAGTTGCAAAAACCATTTCCAGCTTCGGGTTGTTTCTGCCTCAACAAGGGCATAACAAACTGGATATATGCTATTGTTCCCATCTATACCAACAGCACTCAAGATCTGTCCAGGAAATGGACCTTTCATGAAACAACCATCCACACCCAGCAATGGTCTTCCAATCATCTTAAATCCTCTCATCATAGAGGCAAAACAAACATAAACCCCTCGAAACTGCCTTGTAGGACTACCTGAGTTCCCACATGGCTCCACATAAATTTTAATTGTACTACCTGGGTTGGCTTTTAGAAGTTCATCACAGTATGACCTTAGCAGACCATACTGTTCTTGGTAATCACCATAGATCCTCGTAGTTGCTATCCTCTTGGCTCTGAAGACCTTATGTAGTGATATTTCTAGTTGATGCTTTCGAAGCAGTTGACTTTGGATTGCATGAATTGGCATGTCTGGATTGGTTTCAATCATAGGTTGGATCTCTTTGGCAATCGAACTCATTGTGTACAAAGAAACGGCCCTTGTTGTCAAACAATTATGTTGATCATGAATGGTCTTCACACACCACTTATCCTTGTCTGTATTTCTTGAGATGTGAACTACCCAAGGACAGGTGGGCTTGATATGCCTTTTAAGGTGTTTGTATTTTTGCCCTACTTTGGTGCATTTACTATTTTTCCCTTCATCCCCCTTCTTTTTACAGGACCAAGTAGTGGTGGATTACTTCCAAAACATACTACCCTATACCTTAACAATTCGTTTTTTAGAATAAACACATCCCTCCTTGCCTTAAGAGCATAATCTTTCACCATCCGATTCATCTTTTTCTTGTCATCAATAAGCTGACCAACAAAGAATGGCAGATCATTTGGACCTTTTAAAGCACCCTTGTTTCTCCTCCTTATCTTCCTGGCAACCTTATCTCTAAGGCTTGAATTGTCATCAGACCCACTTTCAAAGTCCACCAGGTCTACAGGCAGATGACCTTCTTCGCTTCTCTCATCATCATGATCCCCATCAGTTGAACCATCCAGTTCTTCCCTAGTAAATTCAACATTAGCCCTGAACCTCTGTATATCCACCTCTCTTTGATAAACCAAATTATCTTCCACGATATACTCATTATCAGGATCACTTCCTTGATCACTTCCTTCACTCTCTTCATCGTGATCTTCAATTTCTTCCTCATCTTCATTCATACTATGATTCTGATTATTTATTGTAAATGATGCTGGAATAATTGCTTTACATGTTCTATCAACAGGAACTTCACTTGACCCAATCAAGATTGTTGACCTCCGGTGTTCAACATACATGTCTATAATGTGGACTCCTTGACACACATGATCAAAGATAGGCTCTAAGTCAACATCACATTTTAATGTCCTAAGACCAAAATCCAACGAACAGTACGGTTCCTTATAATGAATGCAGAAAAACAGACCATCATTGTATCCTAATTTCTTAACCACCCCCTCTAAAACATCAGTATTCAACACTCGAAAATCTACATGATCAATGTAGTTCATCTTTCCACCAAAGTAATTCCTATTTGGGTTTTCTACAAAATTACCTCCATGGTGAAATTTTATGGTAAATTGAGATTGGGCTTGACCTGTAAACAAACAACAATAACAAATTAACACAGAAAAATGTTCAAATTTTACCTAATTCAGACCCTGTGAGATTGCATGTCACTTACGGTACATTTCATCTGGTTCAAAATACTGGTCTTCAACTCGTAGCTTCCACAATCGAAGATCCATGTTCGTAACAGAGTTCTAATACACTGTAATTCTTGAAGATCGCCAATGAGCAGCTCTTGAATTTAGAGGTAGGTTATGTTGAGGGTTTCAAAGTGATGGAATGGGAATTTTCTGAGGTTGCAGCTCAAGCGAAGGGTAATAGCTGAAGACAATGGTGATTTTACATATTTGCCCTTTGACCATTACAAGAAAACGGTGATATGTGACGGAAAGATGGTCCGGGGGTAAAGTTGCGACATAACCCCAAACAGTGGGGGGTAAAATTGCATTTATTTCCTTAGGGGGTAGACATGCCAATTGCCCTAAACCCCAGGGGGTAAAATTGCAGTTTACTCTTGTTTTAATAAGACCCGTTAAGATTTGTTTCATAATCTCACTTGTGTAATCATACAGGTAGTTACCCTTAACGACTTTCCACTAGATTAATAATATCAACTTTGTTTTTTCAAACCTGAAACCCGGAGTAGATTACCTTTTCTCATAATTGTTTTCAATCAATTGAATCTGTTGTTTTTATAATAATTATCTTAGTCGATCAAAAGATAATAGTTTTTGAATAGTTAATCAATTAACACACGAATTATGACACTTTACACTAATTCCCCCAGGTTCAACAACCTACTAGTAAAGGTATTTAGGATTGATGTTTAAAATTTTTTTACCGACCTTACGAGATCGATCATTCGACACTCTTGTGTTGAAGACATGTTAGCAAAGGACCATTCTGGTAAGCTTTTGTTTTTACATTTTGAATAGGAGTGATGTGTCACACCCCAACCGATGACAGAAACATCGGAGTGAGACTAAAACGAGATTGCAAGAGACTTCATAAAACTATCTGTGACAATATTTAATAAAATCAAAATTTCATTTCATTGCTAAATTCAAGTACATCGTTCGAAAGCAAATTACGACAACATATAACAAGGAATCAAACTACAACATGTACTAAAATTTAAAGGTGCGTTTCTAGTCTCCCTGCTAGATTTCATTCATCATCATCATCATCATCAATTTCCTGCAATACGTATTAAAGTACATGTCAACACATAAGTATTGTCGAACATACAAGTTTAAGTACTAGCATAAATATAAAATCGGTTAAACGAATCCACATGGCATAAACGTAATCTATAACATATCATGGCAATACTAGCATGCAACTCCTACTTGTCAACCCAAAGTTTCCCACTAGCGTAATCTTATCGTAGCAACGATAAGACCGCTTTGTTTAACTTAACACGACCTCAAGAATATGGGCGTTATGTTAATCCTATAGTGTTATACATGTTAAGGGAGACTTGATCGAAGTTAATGACAAAGTGTATTGCAAATAAGTTTCTTGTATGTATGAAGTCTTAGCATAATGTATTAAGCATGTATATAGGATTGTTTCTTTGTGTCTAAGCATAAAATATGTGATTGTGTGAGTTTGATAACATTTACGTATTGCACCTAAAGTGACGAAAAGTAAAAGGGTCATGTACACTCATGGTTTTGCAAAGCTTTCCTAGTAACCGAGAGTTTGACGAACGTTGAGAGTGGAACACCAAAGTTACCCTACATTGGGGAAACGAAGGTGTGTGAGTATTCAGAAAGTTTGAAGGATTCAGATTCGGAATTTAAGTTATATAAAAAGTATGTACGAAAATATATCTTGTCTTAAACACTTGTTTTGACACTAAGATTTTATGTGGTTTCATGGGTCCAAACTTGCCCATTAGAATCATAAACAGGAATTTAAAACAAAGATAAGTTAACCTATGTTCATGACACATAACCATAATTCGGTTATTATCAAGTATTCGGTCATATATTATATAGTATATAGATTATATTATAGGTCCATCATGTATTATCATATAGTGTCATATAAGTCAAGCATGGAGGTATGATTACCTCATTTTATGATTCACCAAATCATAAAGTTTACCAACATAGTTGGTAAACCTGGTTGGTCATGAATGAAAGTAAAATATAATTAACCTATTAAGATACTAAGTAGCCAAATAAGAACAACCCGAGCGTGCCATACCCAATATGGCAAATGTTGGAGGCGAGGCGGGGTTAACTTACTTTGGGCCTAGGAAACTACTTAGTTGAACATGAATAAAAACATCGAGGTGGTGGAACAAGTTTGGAAAGCCAAAGCTTCCATGGTTCACACCTTCACCAAAACACAAGTCTTGTTACTATGGTAAACTTGGATGGTCTCAACACTTGTAAGTTGTCTAAACCTTGTCAAAACAGAAAGTTTAGAGGGTGTTTGCACCTCTAAACTAATAACAATCAACCTTAAACAAGTCCCATAACTATAGATGAGTTTAGGAACATGTTAGGCACAAGATTCATGCAAGAAAGTGAAGTTTATAAAAAGTTTACATCATATAACTTCCAAAACGGAAAGTCTGGACCTCAAAATGGTGATGTCTCACCTTAGTTTACCATGGTAAACTTGTGGAAACACTCCTAGAGGTGTTCCAAGCTTTGAAGTGGAAGAAAAGATGAAGAAATGTGAGTTTGAACTCATTTTAGGACTTAGAGTTTTTTGGCCTTTTCTTGTTTTTGCAACAGAATTGAGAGTGTAAATGAGTTGGAAAAGTGAAAATGGGGTGATGGAAGTTTGTTTATATTTTTGCAACTGAATTGAGAGTGTAAAGGAGTCGAGAAAGTGAAAATGGGGTGATGGAAGCTTGTTTATATAATAGAGGATCAGGGTTTAGAGTTTAATGAGGTTTAGAGGTATTGGGGGAAGAAAAAGGTGGGAAAAAGGTGACCAACCCGTAGCTGGGAAACAACCATCTGCGGATCCAGCCCCGTGGCGTCACACGTGCAGAAAGAGGGGGGTGTCGCGTGGCGCGATGCGTCTTTGGCCATCCAACTTTTGTTTATTGCTTTTTGGCCCATTAACTTCCATTTTGTTGTCATTTTATGCTAGAATTTTGTATTTCAGATGTTTTCAAGCACGAAACGCGTACGTAAGTATAATTCGAGTGTCGTGATTGTATGTACGAGTAATTGCACGTATAATAAGTATCAGTTTGCAAGTAAACACATATTTAACGATTTATTTGTAAGTATAACATGTATGTGTAAAGTATGAATTTCATTATGATCAAAGTCTCGGAATACAAGGTCGAGAACGAAATACGAATACTATATGATTACAACTTTCCAAAAATAGAAATACAATTACACTTTCTAAATAAGGAAAGTACAAAAATGTGGAGCGTTACATGATGATACCAACTTTGGTTGTAGCCAACTAGAACATGGCAACTTCTATTAATCCACTTTTTTCGGATCATAACGCTCAAGGAGAGGGTTCTCATTGGGTGGGTCAGAGTTGTCCCTGCAAAACAATATCACATATATGAACAACCAAGACATGATCATTTAGAATTGGTTAATATGGGTTGTCTTATCTCAACCGAGTCAATTCACTAGACTCAACATCAAGTATAATGGGCAAAAAGGTTAAAAGAGGTCCTTACTCCTTAGCCCATTTCTAATGCATGAATCCAATATCTTTTACTTAAGCATCTTGATTATTATCACAAGTACTAATGCATTAATTGTCACACCCCAACCAATGGTGGAATCATCGGAGTGGGACTAGTTCGAGATTGTAAGAGACTTCATAACACTATTTGTGACAATATTTAATTCAACCAATTTCATTTCATAATCAAATTGTCAAAACGATACAAGGAAAATTCAAATAACAACATTGTTCAAATCATAACATAACAAAATTGATACAACACTTTAAACCTAAACGTCTAAGTGAGTATCTAGGCATCTTTGCTAATCCATTTCATAGCATCATCAATCCTCAACCTGTAACATGTTTAAAATACAATTCAATGCAAAAGCAAAGGCGAGTATACAAGTTTAAGAATAAGTATAAGTTTAAAAGTTGAAAAAAGAATCCACATGGCAACTAGTTTATATAAGAGCATCATACAAGGCATGCGATATTTCTAGTCAACCCTCTGTTTACGCAAAAATGATATAATTCAACATGACATCTCGTTCACGGGTGGTGGGTTACTCCTATAGCGCTATACATGTTAAATGGAAGCTCATACAAAGCTAATGACTAAAGTATTACATAAGAATCACCCAAGTATAAGCATCAAAATATAACAACATAGCATTCATGTATAAGGATTGTTTTCGTGCAAGTATAAAGATTAAAGTTTAAGTGTGATTTTATAATTTAACATGTTACACTCCAAAAGTGGTAAACATAAAAAGGGGGTTTGCGAGTATACTCACGGTTTTGCAAGTCTTCTACTTGTGAATCCGCGAGTGAGTTGTTGTGGGAGGTTGGAACACCAAGTCCTTCTACGCGAAGAAACAAAGTGCATGAGTTTCGGAGATTAACGGTAGATTAAGGATTTTGGAATTTAAAACACAAGAACGTATGTATACGAAAGTAATCATCTTTTAACACAAAGTACTTGTTTTGACACTATGAAACCTCAAGGGTTAATGTTTTCATGAGTAGTATACTCATTAGAATCATAACAAGTCTTATGTCTTAGATGATGTTATTCTAACACTTTGACGAATGAACACAAGTTCACCATCAAGGGTTCGAATGTTGAATAGTATATATACATATATATATATATAAGTATTATATGTATTATTATGTCCAATAGTCAAGCATGAGGTAGAAGATTAAATCTTCATTTAGGTACCTCTAACTTTCATGGAAGTCATGTAGGAGGTAGGAAATTTAGGTACCTCTAAGTGTTCACCACTACACTTGATGTAAAAACATACAAGGAGAGTCATGAACTATGAATAATACAAGAATATAAACAACTATACTATAAGAAATCATCAAGCAATGTGGGGATTTTATGTTGGACAATCCAAGTTAGTATATAATCACACCTACATTAAGTCTTGGACTTAAACATTACTTGTGGGTTTAAAACCCTAAACAAAATAGAATGTATATGAGCTTTAACCTCTGATTTTGAATGTCTCAACCTTGTTTTTAAGCCTAACTAACCATAGAAGTGGTTATAAGCATAAGGACATAGGTTTGAGATGAGTTAGACTCAAGTTTGAATAAGTTTAGTAAAGATTTAATCAAAACAGAAACGAACAGCGAACTTTGGAGCCTTTTTAGCGACGTTCCAGGGACTTATTTACTGTGAAACACCCATGGAATCGAAGCTAGGTCAATCCAAGCACATAGGAAAAAGAATGGACTAAATCGGACAAATATTGAGTGAGTTATGCTCACTTTAGTGAAGAGGTATGAATCTGCTCGAACTTCAGAACTCAGCTGGGTTTTTGGTTGATTTGGGAGTGATTAGAGTGTTGCAAAAGTGGTAGGGAGGCTGAGATTAAGTTGTATTTATAGGGGAAAAGATTAGGGTTAAGTTGGGTTAGCATTAAATATAGTTAGTTGAGTGTTAATCAAAATAAAAAAAAAACAATTTAACCAGCCATTGTAACACCCTATTTATTTTTAACATTAATTGTATAATCTAAACTCATAATCATGTAATTACAATCACGATTATACTGAAAATACGGGCTTGTTAAAAACTTTTTACAATTTATAGTGATGTAACATAATGCGACTTAATTCACCGTTTCAGAATAACGAACGAAACAACTTGCGGAAGCTTTATTTAACATGTGTTCGGTTCTTGCACGACGCTTGATCTTCATCCGGGCTCTCGACATATACCTGTGTTCAAAACCAACTTAACAGTTAGTTTTGATAATTAAATATCTAATATAACGAGAAGATTATGTAATTCCAACATTTATAACAAGACCCAAAACAATGTGCTTGAATTTGGCCTCCACCGTAAATTACGGTGGAACCGTAATTTACGGTGGCCTCTGGATTGTTCTTCCACCGTAAAACAGTTGGAAATCACCGTAACAAGAATCAGCTCCACCGTAAATTACGGTGGCACCGTAATTTACGGTGGACCCTGCATCCAGCTTCTCCATTTTGCCGTTTTTGATACGAAAACTTCCGTATCTTTCAAACCGCTTATCCGTTTGACCTACCGTTTCTTCCTACGTGTTTGTAATTTGATTCTCCATCATATGGAGTTAAAATCCGACATCCGGCTTAACAAAATATAAGACTTTTAAGTCTTCGGCTTATTTCCCTTTTTACCAAATTTTGACCCATTCGCGGTTTTATCAAACAAACGTATTTGTTTGATTCCTATAACACATGAATCTTATAATTTCAATGTTATCTATCATATTAGATTCAATTCACGGGTTTATGTATACTTTTAAACCCGTTTGTACTAAAATGCTTATTTTGACCCGTTAAGGGTATTTAAACCCTTTTCCGCATAATTCATAATTATTTGTTTCTAGCATCCTACTTTAGCAATATTTGTCAAATGAACTTCCACCACAACTATATTTATGGTGATTTTACTAAGGTAATCTATGCAAACCAAGTTTTACCCCTTAACTCTTTGTTTTACGGCAAAGACCCAAATAGAGTCGTTTGACTAACGTAATACATCTTTCAACTTCTATACTTGTCCTAAGTATTTATTAAATCGTAAAAATCATTTCCAAACAACTTTTAAAGGTTGTTTGCTCAATTTAGCCTCCAAGGGCGTTTTGGTCCATTTAGTCTCTTTTTAACAATGAAGGACTTTTGAAAGCATATTTGACCCAAAATCCCTCTTTTAACCTATGATTCTGTTTGAAAAGTCATTAAGCTTTCCAAACGTAATGTCCATTACTTAAAACATTTGGTTTACTTATCAAGTGACCAAATGTCCATGTTGACCTCTTTTAACACCCGTGAACCACATGTTCTAAATGAGTGTTACCCTATTTCACATACCTGGCGCATATCAATATATTGACCTGTTTTTAATACCTTGCTTTTATAACCGCTAGTTCATAGTATTGCTAATACCCATTTGACATTTATACCTGAAATAATATAGCTCGACAATAATCATTAGTCGTTATTGTCAAAGGGTGATATTTTCACCTGTTGACCCATTTGGTCTAAGTGAACGATTAGGTTGGCGAGATGATATTCATTACCATCTCATCTATATGACTCGCTTTGGTTTACACCGTGTGGTCATTTCATTTATTAATCGTTTTCTTAACGCTTTTTAGCCTATCATGGCTTACGCCTTACAGTGTCCTTCAAAACAAATAGTTATGGTCAACGCATGACCAACTTACCGTTTAATTCCTTTTTAACCATCAACATGTTTTCTTGTCACGCTCGACTACCTTGTTCCGTATGTTTACACATCGGAACATCAAACCTCAATTCTATATTTATCTTATTCGTAACTAATACGATAAGAGAACATTCTAACAAATATAAGACTAGTGTAAGCTATACTTACCTTGCATCCGAATTACGCTTTTCTTTTCTCACTTGCTTCGATTTACCCGCTTTCTCCCCAAGCTTCATCTAGCTTGTTAAGCGCCTACTATCATCATAATTCATAAGACGGTTATATTAGTCATCATTAATTATGACTATTCCATCTTACATATCTTCTATCACAATTACCATTCGATCTTATTAATGGTCGGTTTGACTATTTAAAAGTCAAATCATCAATTAACACTTATGATTGCACTATCAAGTTCACAAGACTCGATTAGGCACATTATCAACACTTAGTTCTCATTTAGGCATTTTAACAAACACCTAATGTGCATAATTCTACATATTCACTAACTAGTTCCTAACTAGTTATTTTTACCAAGATTAACACAATAATTCAAACTTTCATGTCTAGTGTTCATGAACTACACTTAGTACTAGTATCATAACATCAATATTCATCAATTTAACACTCAAATTCAAGTGTTCGTCTTCTTGTCATAAAACCCACTTAGCACACATATGGATAATCATCAAATTTCTATTTTTCAACACTAGTTTATCAAATTATTAACTAGGGTTGTTCCTAAACATGGATTTCATCACAATAACGCTCATAGATTCAACATTCATTCCAGAATTTTGATTATGATTGTTCATCATAATTTCAAAGTATCACTAAATCATAAGATTCAACATACCTTGTGATCCCCACAACTTGGTGATCATTAATATGTGTTCATGCATCCGATTTGGGCCAGATTTGACCTTCAATTTGATGGATTTGCTGAAGTTAGGGTTTGAGCTCCCTAAAGCTCTTCCTGGTCGATCCTCACACACGCACACACACTCTTGTGTGTGTGTTTGTGTTTTATTTTTATGTTTATAATTCATTTTCAAGTTACCCGGCTTTGGTCCCTCGTGTTTGGTTAGTTATTTATTTGGTTACAACCTAGATTACTTTCAATAATATTCTCACTTATTAACTAGGTTTTACATTTCTAGTTAACTTAGCGGGTTCGGGAATATTTATGACTAAGTTTATTTTAGGTCCCGTTAACTCGGGCCTTCTAAGCTTTTATTTCTTAAAAGCTTTTTATTCACTTTTTATTTATTATTATGATTAATTATTTAAATCCTAATATTTACCGGGTAAATTTTGCCACTAACGGTACTTTACCCGTCCTTCAGTATTAACGGAGTTTAATTACCAAACCCGTTTTCGGGGTGTTACAGCCATGAAAGGCTCCGGTCGCAAGCTGTATCAACAGCCCCTTTTACTATCTTGTTTTTCATTACAATCAAAGGTTTGATGTTGAATTTAATTGTTTAAGCTAAATAATTAAATAACATAATTTTCCACTTACTAAATTGTAGTATTATGTGATTGAGAGTTGTAAAAAGACAACAAATTCAAAGCTGCCCAAGGCAGCCGATCGCATGGGCTGTTGACTTCTTTTTTTTGTTTTGTTATCTTTTTTTTAATAGTAATATATTAACAACATACATCGTTGATGTTTACTAAAGTTATTCTTATATTATTATTATTATTATTACTATTAACTAACCATGTATTTAATAGTTAACAAGCACGTATAAGTTATGAGTACCAGTATGTCGGGTATGGGTTGCGCGTATGCATTCGAGATTGGTAACGTATAACCCGAGTATTGCAACACGTATAAGCATGTATATAAAAAAAAAAAAATTTCATTACGGTCAAAGTAGCAAACGAATGCACATATCAATGTATAAACATGTATAAACAAAAGATCAATTTCATTACGATCGAAGTCTCAGATTTACAATGGCTTGAAACGAAATACGATTACAAAGGAAACAAGTTTCCGAAAATAGAATTACAAGACGAGCTTTCTAATTAAGGAAAGTACGAAAAAGCAGAGCGTTACAGTCTCCCCTCCTTTAGGAAATTCCGTCCCAAAATTTAGGAAGGTATAACGAACAGTTGCGGATAGGGCTGTAAACGAACCGAACGAACACGAACAAGGTCATGTTCGTGTTCGTTCGCTAAGAAAATTAACATGTTCATGAACTGTTCACGAACGCATACCGAACATAAGTTTATGTTCGTGTTCGTTCGTTAAGGAAATGCAGTTGTCACGAACAGTTCATGAACACTGGTCTCGAACACAAACGAACGCAAGCAAATAAAAACAAACGCAAACGAACATTTAACTTGAAAATAAAAAAATAAAGACATTGTTATCCTTAAACATTGGATATAAGTAGTTAAATACAACCATCAAATGATAAATCAAAACACAAGAAGTCGACTAGACTACCAAACGATGAATCAAGTTTAACAAATTTAGACATAATTATCCCCAAAAATGTCTTAGAATGTCCACATTTTAGCTAACTTAGAAAAAAATAGGGTTTCAAGTTTTCAATATGTTTAGATAAAAGGTTTATTATTATTATTATTATTATTATTTTTATAATCAAACTGACACGAACGAACGTAAATGAACATATTACCGAACGTTCACGAACGTAGTCGAACGAACGAGACCTGTGTTCGTTTGCTAACCTAACCGAACGAAATTTTGTGTTCGTGTTCGTTCGTTAAGCTAATCGAACGGACATAAACGAACTTCCCGCCGAACGGTTCACGAACTGTTCGCTGAACGTTCGGTTCGTTTACAACCCTAGTTGCGGATACTTAGTCTTCATGTCACTTTCGAGTTCCCAAGTGAATTCAGCGCCACGTTTTCCTTCCCATCGAACCTTAACGATAGGAATTTGTCTGCGCCTCAATATCTTGACTCCTCGGTCCATGATCTCGACGGGTTTCTCCACAAAATGCAAAGTCTCGTTGATTCGAAGATCTTCTAGTGGAACTTGAAGTCCTTCATCAGCTAAACACTTCTTCAAGTTTGAAACGTGGAAGACAGGATGAACATTGTTGAGTTCTTCAGGCAGGTCCAGTCTATACGCAACCTTGCCAATCATTTCGAGAATCTTGAAAGGACCAACGTAGCGAGGTACGAGTTTACCTTTCTTACCAAATCGAACCACTCCCTTCCAAGGGGATACCTTGAGGAGTACGAAGTCACCTATCTCGAATTCCAAGGGCTTGTGACGCTTGTCGGCGTAACACTTTTGTCGGCTCCTGGCTTTCAGTAAATTGTCTTGAACCTGTAAAATATTGTCCGTTGTCTCTTGTATGAGCTCGGGACCAGTGATTTGAGCTTCACCAATCTCGTGCCAACAAATAGGCGAACGACACTTACGACCATACAATGCTTCGAAGGGTGCCATTTGAATACTCGCGTGATAACTATTGTTGTACGAGAACTCGATCAAAGGCAAGTGTGAATCCCAGTTGCCACCAAAATCTATTACGCATGAACGAAGCATATCCTCTAATGTTTGGATAGTACGCTCGGTTTGACCGTCTGTCTGAGGATGGAAAGCGGTGCTAAGGTTAAGAACAATACCCATAGCAGATTGAAAGGTTTGACAAAGACGAGACGTAAAACGAGCATCACGATCGGAAATGATGTCAATGGGGATACCATGACGACAGATGATCTCATCAGTGTAGATTCTAGCCAATTTCTCGACTTTGAAATCTTCACGAATGGGAAGAAAATGAGCTGATTTTATTAATCGATCAACGATCACCCAAATACTGTCATGACCAGAATACGTACAGGGGAGCTTAGTGATAAAATCCATGGCAATACTCTCCCATTTGCAGACAAGGATTTCTGGTTGTTCGAGCAGACCAGAGGGACGTTGATGCTCAGCTTTCACTTTTGAATATGTGAGACATTTCGAGACGAAAGTGGCTATATCCTTCTTCATTCCAGGCCACCAATAGGATGCACGCATATCATGGTACATCTTGTCGACACCAGGGTGAATAGAATATTTCGTGTGATGTGCCTCCTTTATCAGGAACTCTCGAAGGTTACCACGATTTGGAATCCAGATTCGATCGAGATAGTATTGAATACCATCATATTTGGTTACGAGGCTTTCTTCAGCACCACATCGCATCTCGTCGTAGAGGTTATCCTCGTTAACAGATGAATATTGAGCGTCACGTATGCGGTTCTGAAGATCATGGACGAGTTGGAAACAACGGATACTCTTGACATGAGTTTTACGACTAAAAGCGTCGGCTACTACATTTGCTTTACCTGGATGGTATTTGATTTCGCAGTCGTAGTCATTTAACAGTTCCACCCAACGACGTTGATGCATGTTCAGTTCCTTTTGGTCGAAGATATGTTGAAGGCTCTTATGGTCGGAGAAAACCACACACTTAGTACCATAAAGGTAGTGTCGCCAAATCTTCAATGCAAAAACAACTGCGCCAAGTTCAAGGTCGTGTGTAGTATAATTCTTTTCATGTATTTTGAGTTGTCTCGACGCATAAGCGATGACCTTGTCTCATTGCATAAGCACACAACCAAGTCCAAGGTTTGAAGCATCTCAATATACGACGAAGTCGTCGTTACCATCAGGAAGCGCGAGAATAGGAGCATTACAAAGCATCTCCTTGAGCGTTTGAAAATATTCCTCTTGTTCGGGACCCCAAACAAAAGGTTTCTCTTTTTGAGTCAAAGATGTCAAAGGAACATCGATCTTCGAGAAGTTAGAGATAAAACAACGATAATAACAAGCAAGACCAAGAAAAGAACGAATTTCAGTCGGAGATTTAGGTGCGATCCAGTTCTTCACAGGTTCGATTTTAGCGGGGTCAACATGAATACCAAGTTCGTTGACGGTATGGCCAAGGAATTGAACCTCTTTTAACCAAAATTCGCACTTGGAGAATTTGGCATATAGACGTTCAGTACGAAGAAGTTGAAGGATAAGACGCAAGTGTCGCTCGTGCTCGTCTTGTGTCTTGGAATAGATAAGAATATCGTCGAATAAAACGATCACAAAACGGTCCAAGTACGCTTTGCACACGCGATTCATCAAATCCATGAAAACAGCAGGTGCGTTGGTCAAACCAAAGGGCATGACCACGAACTCGTAATGACCATAACGCGTACGAAAGGCGGTTTTAGGTACATCTTCTTCAAGGACTCGAAGTTGATGGTACCCAGAACGAAGATCGATTTTTGAAAAGCAGGTCGCGCCTTGCAATTGATCGAAGAGGTCATCGATGTGAGGAACAGGGTATCGGTTTTTGACAGTAAGCTTGTTGAGCACACGATAGTCAATACACATACGGAATGACCCATCTTTCTTTTTTACGAACAAAACGGGAGCGCCCCAAGGAGAAGTACTAGGGCGTATAAAGCCTTTGTCAAGAAGCTCTTGAAGTTGACTCGAGAGCTCTTGCATCTCAGAGGGTGCTAAACAGTAAGGAGACTTAGCGACGGGTGTAGCGCCAGGCACTAAATCGATATGAAAGTCGACAGAACGAGCAGGAGGCGAACCAGGAAGATCGTCGGGAAACACATCAGGAAATTCACGTACGACGGGCACGTCGCTTATGCATTGGCCTTTGTCCTTCCTTTCCACAATGTGGGCAAGAAATGCGAAAGTACCCTTACGTAAGCATTTGTTTGCTTGGATACACGACATAAGCTTGAGACCATGAGAAGGTTTCTCGCCATACACGTGTAGAGAATCACCATTTGGAAGAGGAAGGCGGATAAACTTTTCAGAACAAACAACTTCAGCACGAACTCGCCTAAGCCAGTCCATGCCTACTATGATGTCAAAGCTACCCATTTGCATATGTATAAGATCGATTGAGAACGTATGGTCGTTAAGAATCAAGGAACAATTGGAAAGAATGGAATCGACAGCGACGGATTTACCATTAGCGACTTCAACAGCGAAAGATCTTGGCAACTTAGAGCGTTTACACTTAAGCAAAGGTTCAAATTCTAACGACACAAAACTTTTATCCGCGCCAGTATCAAACAGACAAGAAGCATAAACATGGTTCACAAGAAACGTACCCGTAATGACGTCGTTCGTATTTTGAGCTTGAGCAGTAGTGAGGAGGAACGCTCGGCCTCTAGCGGGTTGTTGAGCTTGTTGTTGTTGTTGTTGTTGTTGTTGCTGCTGCTGTTGGGGTTGGTTCCTTTGAGGGAAAACATTGGCGAGATGATTGAGATCGCCACACTTGAAGCATGCTCGTACCGGAGCAGCTTGAGGTTGAGCCTGGTTAGGAACAGGGTTGCAACGAGGGCTTGATTCTGGTTGTTTTGAGGTTGAGGGATGTTGCGGCATCGGTCGGAAAAATGCCCAAACCTATGACAACGGGCGCATTTGCGGCACGGTGTGTTCGTAGGATGATGGTACAAACAGGTAGTACACTGGGGATGAGACCCAGTGTAGGCTCGTTTTGGTAGTTCGGTGTTTGCGGGGGTAACGACGGCTACTGTTTGTAAAGGTTGAGGGTTTGGCGGAGTGACGATCGCATAATTCTGGCTTGAAGCCTTCCGCTTCTTGCCACGGTTTTTCTTTGGTTGGGAGGATGGAGGTTCAATAGCGGTTGTAGTATCGGTGGTATCAGTGACGGCTTGATGCGCACTCTTCATCGAAACCTTGTCATAGGTTCCATGAAGGACGCAATTGTTGTTGAGTTCGGTGGCTATGCTAAAGGCTTCCTCTATGGTTTTAGGGCAAGCAGAGGCAACATGGTTAGTCAAGGAAGGTGCAACACTACGAATGAACTTGGCTATGGTTTTGGGGACATAGTCGACTTGTCCATGACAGAGGACACTTAGTTGTTTAAAGCGTGTAATCAGACCATCCATGTCGCTCCCCTTTTGCGTTAGGTTCCAAAATTTGTTCTCCAACTTTTGGAGTTCGTGAGGGGGGCAGAAATGGTCCTTCATAAGCCGCTTAAGTTCGCCCCAAGGCATGGCATGTGCAACATCGTTTCCCCTCTTGTTGCGTTCGGTGGTCCACCATTCGAGTGCCCTTTAACGGAAAATCCCAGTTGCGTTCAAGGTTCTTAGCTCATCAGGATAGCCACTTTGCAAGAAAGTAAGCTCAATCGCGTCAAACCAATTCATCATGGCGGTATCGCCATCTTTGCCAGTAAACTCCAAGGGTTTACAAGCCATAAATTTCTTGAATTGGAAGGTCAATTTGGGTTTTTCTGCCTTTGAATCAACAGAGCCATGCGGTGAGTCGGGATTGATTTTGCTAACGATATCAGGGATGACCTTAGCCATTTGCGCAGCCATAAACTTCATACAATCCTTTTTCGACATTGACTTAGAGCTAGAACCCTTCTTTGATTGGAGCTTCTTGGATGCGCTGGACGACATCTAAAGGATCGAAAGAGAAGGAAAGGATGAGACTTGGTCATAAATTCAAAATAAGTTTGCAAGTTTAAGTATGCAAGCATGATGTATCACGTATGGTTCACATAGTTAACATGAATTCAACAAGTATAAACACGTATGAATGCGTAAAAAGAATGTAAATTTAATTTGTTCACAAGAATTATTATTGTTTTTTATTGCGCTAGACGTGCGAATTGTGTAACGGTTTTGAAACGAACGAGGTAACAAGTATAAAATCACATATAAATTGAATCACATAAAAGAGAGGCTCATAAAACATAGGATTGTTTCGGGTAGAGAAACGTCGACTATTCCAAAGTGAATCGAAAGTCCTTTCAAATTAGAGAAACGTGCTTTGGCCTATAGGTAAGATACTCTCGTCGATAAGCGATTAACGGTATCTTACCCTTCCAATTACTACACATCTCTAATCGATTGAAACAATCAAAACTTTGGCGAGAACGAAAATCGAGGAATGGGACTCAATCGACAAGGTACGGGTTCACCCCTAACTTAACGATTTCGTACCCTAATGTGGTTGGTACTCGTCGGTCAAAATATAATTTCGACACTATGACGAGGGTCCACTAGAGTTTGAATTGGAAATTTACCATTTAGATGTGGATTTCACTCCTAGCTAAATGGCGAAATTTCGTGCAAAAATAAGAATAAACGGAATGAGAGTCGTTCACCAAATTGTGGGTTTCACGCCTATTTTGGTAAACTCGTCTCTTTTGTATAAAGAGTGTCTTCAAGTTTTCAAGTGTATTGTGTAAAAGGTCTTAGGAAAGACATTATGTAAATATTAAGACCAAAGAGAAGAGAAAGAAGCAAAGTAGGAAGAATAACATTTTAAGCAAGAATCAATAATGGTCAAAAATATGGTTCCTACTATAGACTAGGTCGAACATGGCAATTCTACCTAATTCCCTACAGTTATGGCTCTGATACCAATATGTCACACCCAACCAATGGCGGAATCATCGGAGTGGGACTAGTTTGAGATTGTAAGAGACTTCATAACACCATTTGTGACAATATTTAATTCAACCAATTTCATTTCATAATCAAATTGTCAAAACGATACGAGGAAAATTCAAATAACAACATTGTTCAAATCATAACATAACAAAATTGATACAACACTTTAAACCTAAACGTCTAAGTGAGTATCTAGGCATCTTTGCTAATCCAATTTATAACATCATCAATCCTCAACCTGTAACATGTTTAAAATACAATTCAATGCAAAAGCAAAGGCGAGTATACAAGTTTAAGAATAAGTATAAGTTTAAAAGTTTAAAAACGAATCCACATGGCAACTAGTTTATATAAGAGCATCATATACGACATGCGATATTTCTAGTCAACCCTCTGTTTACGCAAAAATGATATAATTCAACATGACCTCTCGTTCACGGATGGTGCGTTACTCCTATAACGCTATACATGTTAAATGGAGGCTCATACAAAGCTAATGACTAAAGTATTACATAAGAATCACCCAAGTATAAGCATCAAAGTATAACAACATAACATTCATGTATAAGGATTGTTTTCGTGCAAGTATAAAGATTAAAGTTTAAGTGTGATTTTATAATTTAACATGTTACACCCCAAAAGTGGTAAACATAAAAAGGGGGTTTGCGAGTATACTCACGGTTTTGCAAGTCTTCTACTTGTGAATCCGCGAGTGAGTTGTTGTGGGAGGTTGGAACACCAAGTCCTTCTACGCGAAGAAACAAAGTGCATGAGTTTCAGAGATTAACGGTAGATTAAGGATTTTAAAACACAAGAACATATATATACGAAAGTAATCATCTTTTAACACAAAGTACTTGTTTTGACACTATGAAACCTCAAGGGTTAATGTTTTCATGAGTAGTATACTCATTAGAATCATAACAAGTCTTATGTCTTAGATGATGTTATTCTAACACTTTGACGAATGAACACAAGTTCACCATCAAGGGTTCGAATGTTGAATAATATATATATATATATATATATATATATATAAGTATTATATGTATTATTATGTGCAATAGTCAAGCATGAGGTAGAAGATTAAATCTTCATTTAGGTACCTCTAAGTTTCATGGAAGTCATGTAGGAGGTACGAAGAGAAGTCTTCCATTTAGGTACATCTAAGTGTTCACCACTACGAGGGTGTTTGTTTTTTCTTCAAACATCTTCAAGGGAGCTGATGTCTGCAGGCGCGCAGACATTACCCTTGAAGACTGTTTGTTTTTTTTTTTCTTAAAGATCTGAAAATGGCTTTTTTCAGCTTAAAAAAAAAGCTATCACACCCTTTCTTCAAACATCTTCACAAAAAAAACCTAACTCTCTCATCTTCAAAGAAAACCCCTCCTCCCTCAAAACTGACCACCACCACTGCTCTAAGGTCGCGCCGGCCGTCGCCTCAGTCGGCATCATCATCATCATCATCATCGTGTCCGGCCGTCGTTAAATCACCACCTTCCCCTCTCTCCCGCCGCCGTACCAACCACCACCACTGCATAAATGGGGAACGATGAGGAGACAAAAACAAGGGAAGAAGCGAGTCAGCAGATTAATAATAATACCCCGCAGCAGCCTTTTGATCTGAATGATTTCACCATTATCAAAGAAGGTGAAGCTGAGATTTTAATGCACAAGAAAAACCAAGTCTTTTATAATAAAGCCCAGGTTTGCCTGCCTTTTACCTAATTTATCAATTATGTTGTGGTTAAGTAGTGTTACTGATTTTGCTTGTATAAATTAATCTATGAAAATTCTGTTGGTAGTTTCATGGTTTTTGAATTTGGTAGTAGATTAATGGCAGTTATCTCCTTAATGTATGATTTCAAGTATCATGATTTGTTGTTGTTGTTGTAACTGGTGGAAGATTTAAATTTTGTGCAAGCTCATTAGTCATTACTTACAAGCATTTGATTTAAAATAATTACATGGTATGGAATATTCCAAATTAATTTAGGTTATGAAGTGAGAAGTGTTTAGTTGGAGTAGAAGAAGGTGAAATTGATACCTAATTGGAATGTGAATTCAGTTTAGTTTAATCGATAATTTGGGAATTTGGGGAATTGGGTTGCACATTTTGGATGTTGAATGTGTAGTTGAGGTAATTGGTTTAGGATGTTTTAATTTGGAAAATAAAACAAAGTTCATGTAGTTTGTACAGACAGTATCAATTTATAAAAACAAACAGTCTTATATTTTCAGCTTGAAGAGCTTCAGACCACATCTTCAGTTGCAAACATGAAAACAGATGAAATCAGCTTGCAGACAGTTTATGTCTGCAAAAACAAACAGCACCTACACTTGATGTAAAAACATACAAGGAGAGTCATGAACTATGAATAATATAAGAATATAAACAACTATATACTATAAGAAATCATCAAGCAATGTGGGGATTTTATGTTGGACAATCCAAGTTAGTCCATAATCACACATACATTAAGTCTTGGACTTAAACATTACTTGTGGGTTAAAAACCCTAAACAAAATAGAATGTATATGAGGTTTAACCTCTGATTTTGAATGTCTCAACCTTGTTTTTAAGTCTAACTAACCATAGAAGTGGTTATAAGCATAAGGACATAGGTTTGAGATGAGTTAGACTCAAGTTTGAACAAGTTTAGTAAAGATTTAGGGGCTGTTTGGTAGCCTCTTAATGACCATTCAGATGCTACCTCTTAATGGTTTAAAACCTCTGAATGAATAAGAGGTAACCTCAAGTCTGAATGGTTAAGAGGTAACCTCTGAATGGTAAATCATCACATGTCACATTCTTCTACCTTCTCATTGGTAAAATTCTTAATGGTTTCATTAAGAGGTAGCCTCTTAATGACCATTCAGAGGCTACCAAACAACCCCTTAATCAAAACAGAAACGAACAGTGAACTTTGGAGCCTTTTTGGCGACATTGCAGGGACTTATTTACTGTGAAAAACCCATGGAATCGAAGCTAGAGTCAATCCAATCACATAGGAAAAAGAATGGACTAAATCAGACAAGTATTGAGTGAGTTATGCTCACTTTAGTGAATAGGTATGAATCTTCTCGAACTTCAGAACTCAGCTGGGTTTTTGGTTGATTTGGTAGTGATTAGAGTGTTGCAAAAGTGGTAGGGAGGCTGCGATTAAGTTGTATTTACAGGGGAAATGATTAGGGTTAAGTTGGGTTAGCATTAAATATAGTTAGTTGAGTGTTAATCAAAATAAAAAAAAAAACAATTTAACCAGCCATCAAAGGCTCCGGTCGCAAGGTGTATCAACAGCCCCTTTTACTATCTTGGTTTTCATTACAATCAAAGGTTTGATGTTGAATCTAATTGTTTAAGCTAAATAATTAAATAACATAATTTTCCACTTACTAAATTGTAGTATTATGTGATTGAGAGTTGTAAAAAGACAACAAATTCAAAGCTGCCCAAGGCAGCTGATCGCATGGGCTGTTGACTTCTTCTTTTTTTCTTTTTTTTTAATAGTAATATATTAACAACATACATCAACGTTCAAGTTGATGTTTACTAAAGTTATTCTTATATTATTATTATTATTATTACTATTAATTAACCATGTATTTAATAGTTAACAAGCACGTATAAGTTATGAGTACCAGTATGTCGGGTATCGGTTGCGCGTATGCATTCGAGATTGGTAACGTATAACCCGAGTATTGCAACACGTATAAGCATGTATATAAAAAAATAGAATTTCATTACGGTCAAAGTATCAAACGAATGCACATATCAATGTATAAACTTGTATAAACAAAAGATCAATTTCATTACGATCGAAGTCTCAGATTTACAATGGCTTGAAACGAAATACGATTACAAAGGAAACAAGTTTCCGTAAATAGAATTACAAGACGAGCTTTCTAATTAAGGAAAGTACGAAAAAGCAGAGCGTTACATTAATAGTTGAGTGAAATGCTAAATAGAAATCTTGAAGGTGGAGATGGTGGTTGTGGGTGTTGGTGTAGATGGTGGTAGTGGGTAGGTGGTGATGGTGGTGAAATCATTTAATAAAGAGGAGGAAGAGTATGATGGGTAAAATGGATATTTCACATACACTTAACTGGTAATTTTAACATATGTCAGTGATAAGGACCACCCAAGTTAAAAATTTCAAGCATTAGGACCAATTCTGTAATTATTTAAGTCTTGGAACTAACTCTGCAATATCTGCAAACCACAAGGACCAACCAATCATTTAACTCTGTAACTAATAAAAAGAGTAATGCAATTTTACCCCTGGGGTTTGGGTCCGCTGCCACCCTTACCCCCTATTTTCAAAAAAAAAAAATGTTGCCTTACCCCCTAATTAGTCCCAACTGCATCAATCTTGGACCGTGCCACTTAACGCTCTTAAATGTCAACGTTTCCATGTAACGGTCAAAGGGTGTGTTGGTCATTTCCATTAGTTTTTACTTAGCCCACTCATTTCTAAACCCCTTCTTATGTAAACTGGTTTGGTCTTAACCCCCCCCCCCCCAAAACCATTCACACTTATCAAATCAAGAGCGAGACCAGCATGCTTCCTTCTTCGGTGAAGAATTCCGACACTCAAGCATCATCCAGTGGACGTGATCACTTGTTTGCAACACAATGCCAATAAGGACTATGGTTGGAAACCTAATCAGGGAGATGGCATGTATGTTCCTACTTCTACTAGGTTGATTCCGTTAACCAATCGTCGTTTGTTTGTGATGTTATAAGGTATACGATTACAAGGGATACAGTTAGGTTAGGTATGTATGCTTAATTTCCATCATTGTGGTTTGAAGTGTCTTAGGGTTCACTATTCATGATGAGCTAGACACGTAAAGTGAAACATAGTATACCATTCAGTAGATTAGTTAGTGTTCAGTATTTTGTTTGTTCATGGGGATGAAGAGAGAATGATGATGATCTAGTAGATTGAGACAATGGTCAAAAGAAAGTGTTGATGATCTAGTATTTTGAAACAGGGATCAACAGAAAGTGTTGATTAAGTCTTTTGTTTTACATGTTGATGATTTGCTGCGATCATGTGTATAGTTAAGTCATTGTTTAATCATGTGTATAGTTAACTCATTGTTTGTTCACACTGGTTAATGACATTAAATTGTTTGATGACAATATATTGTTTGATCATGCTTAATTTCCATCATTGTTGTATGGTCATGATTACTTGTTTATTGTTTCATTAATTCACTGGTCAATGAGTCACACTAGTTCATGATTATGTTACAATTTCCCTGTTCATGATTCAGTCGATTATGTTACCTGCTCATTGTTTGTTTCATTTGATCACAGTGTTTCATGATTACTTGTTTATTGTTTCTTTGCAGTTGAAGTGAGGATGGACATATCCGTCACATCTCTGGTGTTCTACATGGTGGTTATAGTGTATGGTTGCCCTTTCCTCAACTTTCTGTATCCACCTGAAAATATGTTCCACATAGTGGTCACATGCATGGTTGTAAAAGTCGCTAGGCGCTCCCTAGTTGGATTTGAGAGTACTCGGGAAGGACTCGGCCTAGGCAGAGATTACTTGGGGAGTAATTGGCCTAGGCAAACAATACTCGGGCCTCGGCAGCCTACCTTGTAGCGAGTACTCGGGGAGTACTCGGAGCATAGTCGGGATTTTTACAACCATGGTCACCTGTATGGTCGCCCTTTCCTCAACTTTCTGTATCCACCTGAGAATCAGAGGATTGAATAGTGAAATTCAAGACCTTATGTTTAATATTTATGTAGGATAAGTGTATGATATTTTGATGATCTTATGTTTACTATTTATGTAGGCCAACTGATTTATGGACGATGTTTGTCTAATTAAATAGTGTTTGGTTATGGATTAATTGTGCATTTGAATTGGCCATGATATCTTCGTCATATGTGTATTGTTTGTGGATTAGAAACCATTGTTTTGTTCATAAAAAACGAAAGGTTATTATTTGGATTAGATGTTGGTCACAACAGAAAGATGATCATACAATGATTGTGGATTATACCTACATTTGTGCATCTGACTTTGAAAGTTCAAACAAGAAGTAAGGGAAGATGTAGATTTGTGCATTTGACTTTGATTTGTGCATTTAACAGGAAGTATTGGCCACTATATGTTGATTAGGATTACATGTTGATCATTTGATTAGGTTTAGATGATGTGCATTTGAAAGTATGGCCACTTGAATCAATTGATTAGGATAAAAGGATTTGACTTTGCCAGAGTCAAATAATTTAAGTTGTTGACTATCTAGGGTCAAACAGTTTAGACAAGTTTAGACAGGAATCATTAAAAGTTGTGCAGGGTGTAAAACATTTTATTGTTACAAAGAAAACGAGGTAAAAAGGGTAAAATTGTCATTTCGCATCTCAACTAACACAAGTGTAGTGTCATTTAACAACATGGTCCAAGATCGATGCAATTGAGACTAGTTGGGGGGTAAGGCAGCAATCTCTTGAAAATATGAGGCAAGGATGTCAGCGCGCAAGCGAAATGAACTGATTTTTGGCAACGGTACCTTATCAGTGCCTTCGGTAATGGAAGAGATTAAGTCAATGAGCTTCTTATGGGTAAAAAACCGATCAAACAATGCCACACTTGGTTAAAATGGAGGATTTTTGATGTATATGTGGTGCTGGCCGTTTGCTAGATTTGGTGGAATAAAATTTTCGTTAGCCATTAAAAAAGAAATGCATTATCCTTGTTATCGAAGAGCAAAAAGCACGCGCTTGAAAGGGAGCACGTGGGCGTAAAACAAAAAGGTAAACGAAAACCAAAGCTAAGCCTCTAGTGGGTAAATTTGGGGAAGAAAATAATCACACGCACACACTCTCTGCTAATAATAATAATAAAATAAATAATAATAATAATACCATTCGCTGGATTTCATTTCATTTCATTTGCTTTGCTTTGCTTTGCTTTGATTTGTTTGGTTTTGAAAACTCAATTCCACCGAGAAATCAGTGCTCTCGATCTCCTCTTTCTTCTCTCATCAAAGGTAAACAACTTTCTTTCTACTTCTCTTTCATTATTTATATATACATATATATTATTATACATACATACGTCTGAATCTATCGCACTATAATGACACACATCACTGGATTAGGGTTTACTAATTGTTCATGAATACAAACTTTATAATTGCGTAGATCGGTTACATACAACATGATGACAATAGTTCTAGGGTTAGGGCTTTGTGTATTGATTATACTTTAGGATTCTTCTGAAATTAGAACGGATGTTGGTATTTTGGCTCTAATTGGCTGATTAGGGATGTTCTTGTATGTCTAATTATTATGTTTATTGAGATTTAAGAACTCTAGAAGAAGAGGCATGGGAGTTTTAGGGTTTCAAGGAGGAGATCATGAGTAAGTTGTTGTGTTCCAGGTTTATTTGTAGTTACTAGTTGCCTACAATGAATGGCAGATGATAAGAAGCTTGGAACTGTTTAAGATGAAAATCCAGGAAGGAATCAAATGGAAATTGCGAGTTGTGTAGTTAATAGCAGTGTTTGAAAAGAGCGATGCGTTTTCAGTACTACAATATGAAACAGTGATTTGATTTATCCTCTTTGGATTAGATTAGCAGCATTAGCCGAATGATATTAAAGTATGGTTCATATACTATGCAGTTATAGCGGTCCAAAATCAAATAGCGGTCGAGGGCCGATATTTGAGATATAGTTTATCACGGTGGGATATCGGTAATTTTTATATCATGTAGAATTTGTATATATACATATATAAAACGTAAAACATATATAATGTTAATACTATTAGTACTATCAAAAGTCAAAACTCAAAAATGCCAATAGTTGGAAGCTGATCTAATCGTAAGCCATGAAATCTTCCTCTGAGTCCACATAAACCAAGGCATCCAAAATGACGGTCAATATCGCTCATGTAGCGGTCAATAGCGGCGATTATAGTGGTTCCGCTATTCTGGACCGCTATTTGACACCACTATTTTGGAAGGGCCCGATAACTGCTATCCCGCCGCTATCCCACCGCTATTGACTGCTTAGTTCATATAAATGAGTGAATTTTATGAGGTTGCATAATGGAGGTGAGAGCTATAAATAAATCATGCACCCTGCACGATGAGTACCTTTTATCTTAGAATATTTGACTATTTAATCATAAGCAATTATTGGAGCTTGAAATGGATTTAGGCTATGCAGTTAATGCGGAAAAATATCGGTTATCGGTCAAGGACCGATATATGAGATATCGTTTATCGCGGTGAGATATCGGTAATTTCTAATATCATGCATAAATATATATATTTATATTTATATTCATATTCATATCTAGAGCCTATATATATACTAGAAGTCTAATATCATGCATAAATATATATATTTATATATATACAAGAGGTGGTAGAAAGTATAGGTGTGGGAATGAAAGTCTCAAAAGGTGGTAAATACTTTGTCCCACATTGGTGTGGGAACAAAGTGAGTGGGTGTTTATAAGGTAAAGCATTTACTACTCCATTGTAGCTTTATGACATGTTTTACCACAAGTCCTACCCGCGCGCGCAGGGTGGGGGGGTGCAAAAAATGGGTTTCTGAGCTGGAATTTGGTTGAACTCGTGCGTGCCCGCGCATCCTGCGGATACGAATGCAGCTCCGAAACCCCAGGGGTCCGCGTGAGGTTGTTTTTTGCTGTGGAAAGCAGTTTTTTTTTTTTTTTTTTTTTTTTGTGAAAAAATGGCCCAAACGATATTTCGGCGATACAACCGAAACGATTTTTGCAAGATATCGGCGATATTTCGGCGTTGACCACCGATATTATCGTTGACCGATATATGACCGATATCGGAAACCGATATTTTGGTGAAGGGCCGATAACCGAGATATCGCCGAGATTAACTGCATAGGATTTAGGTAATGTGAAGGATGTTTAGTTACTTCGAGCTGAAATCTGTAGGACACATCACATATGTTAACAAAGGGACTCTTTAGGCTCAAGGCTAAAATATAGGGTGTAAACGATATTGTACTTGTGATTCATAGAGTCATTGATATGCTATACATATGATTCCATGTGCTATTAATGATAACGAATAGAAACTCACCATCAAGGTCCTTGTAACTATATAGTATTAGTATATACAGGTAACAGTCACTTAAGTATTCATAAGTTTCAGCTACAAAGTGACCTCTTTAATCCGTTTTTGCAGATCTTTAAATTATTTTTGTGACACATATAACATATTAGAGATTCTGTTCAAGAATGAACCCACAACAAGTTCCACAGTCCAGATCATCTGCAAATGGATTTACTCGTAGAAGAGGCGAAAAAGAAACGGGAAACAGGCTGGAAAATAAATTTCAGCCTGGAAAATCAAACTTCAACAGAATGACAACTGCAGGTAAAACTTTCTTGTCTAATTGTGTTATGATATTCATTCTTGTTATTGACTTAAGCTTTCATAGGTGTACAAACCGGAAACAAAGGGGGAATTGAAAGCCCATCACATGATCGGCTAGTTTATTTAACAACATGCCTCATTGGACATCAGGTGGAAGTCCATGTTGTTGATGGATCTTTGTTTACTGGAATATTTCATGCCACAAATGCAGAGAAAGATTTTGGTACCTTTTATAGCTTTTGTAACATTGTTTAAGAAAATGTATCGATGCATAGTTGATTGTTTTGACGATGTTATGGATTTGCTATTTTGCAGGAATAATATTAAAAATGGCTCGTGTAACAAAGGCGGGTTCATCTCGTGGACAGAAAAACATTTCCGATTCTGTTCAAAAGCACCCTTCTAAAACGTTAATAATACCTGCAAAAGAACTTGTGCAGATTGTAGCTAAGGTTTGTTTTATATCATCAGTTTTCTTTTAAAATTCATCGTCTTGCTTCTTTTGTTCTATTCGTATGACGTATCATTGATTAATCTTGAATAGTTCTCTCTGGAGAGTTTTAGGGTTAACATAAGTATTTATTTTATGTATTTGGGCAGAGTGTGCCTGTGACTAGGGACGGGCTGATGAATGAATTTCAGAATAATCAACTGCATGACATCATGATCGACTCATCCATTTCTCAATCCCGGCATGTTGACTTGGAACGAGAGTTGAAACCATGGGTCCCCGATGATGATAACTCAGAATGTCCTGAATTAGACAATACATTTGATCGTCACTGGAACAGGTTCTAGATTCTTTTTCTTGTTTAACATCTGATAATGAAATCACAATTATCATGAAACATTTGATTATGTGAAGAACCCCTTGTGCATGGTGCCGACTGTAAAGGACCCGAACGGTCAGTGAACAGTTCGTGAACTGTTTGGCGGGAAGTTCGTTTATGTTTGTTCATTTAATAAATGAACGAACACAGACAAGAAATTTTGTTCGTTAAGTTAAACGAACAAACATGAACAGAGGTTGCGTTCATTTGTTTATGTTCCTGAACGTTTGGTAATGTGTTTATTTATGTTCGCCCATTTATGTCCATTTGTGTTTGTTCGTTTAAAGGTTTTTATATATTTTTGTTTTATTGTATTTATTTATTTTTTAAATTTGAAACCCTAGTTATACTATATTTTTATATGTTCATTTGTTTAGTCCCCCAACATCCCTCATTTGATCATTTCAATTTCAATTTGTGTTAATCATGTTTTTGATAATTATGTCAACTGTTTTTGGATAATTATGTTAAGTGCTTATATATTTTTGGTGAATTCTTCGTAATCTTTGTGATGAAAAACGCAGATTTTATTCTAAAATAAATATGTATTCTTGTGTATTCATTTGTGTTCATAAACTATTCATTTGTGTTCATAAATGTTGTTTGTGTTCATTTATGTTCATGAACATTTGTTTGAGTTCAGTTGCGTTTGATAAGTGTTCGTCAACAGTTCATTTCTTAAATGAACGAACACGAACAAGAAATCTCGTTCGGTAAGCGTTCATGAACAGTGCATGAACAGGCGCATTCTTAGTGAACGAAAATGAACAAGGCCCGTTCGGCTCGTTTACAGCCCTACATGGTGGTTTGTGAATTTATTTGCTAAATCCTTTATCTCCTGTAGTTTACTGATATAACTCACACTTTATTAGGGGCTGGGATCAATTTGAAGCAAACGCAGCATTATTCGGAGTAAAAAGTACATTTAATGAGGAACTCTACACTACAAAGCTTGACAGAGGTCCTCAAATGAGGGAACTAGAAAAAGAAGCCTTAAGATTAGCCAGGGAAATCGAGGGTGAGGACACGCAGGACCTTCATTTAGCAGAGGTTAGGGTTTTACTTCCTAATATCATTTCCAAAAATCACCTTTTCTTATAATGTTATATATAAATTATTTTCATAAATTCTTACAGCTCTTTTACCTTTTGTTGTAATTAGGAAAGAGGCATCCACTTTCATGACAAGTTTGATCTCGATGAGGAAACTAAATATTCATCTGTTTTTCGTGGGGTTGATGATAGTGGTTTTGATGAAGATGAAGATATCTTGGATTCCAAAAATAGTCAAACCTTTGGAGATGTTTCTGATTCTCTTCCGAACAACGCGTCTCAGCCAACATCAAGTTTTCCCACTTTGGTATATATAAAATTTACAGTTATTTTCCTATATAGTTGTTGACTAATGAGTCTGTTTTCACCATGTTTATGTTGTGTTTTTTGTCTACCCTTAGTTATTGTGCCATATGATTTGTCATTTGTCATTACTACATGTTATACAGGCTGAAGTTCAATCTTCTCATTTGAGTACTACCGACGACTTCCATACATCTGGTGCTTTAGATGGTACAAGCATGTACGTATACTGACTTGTTTTTTCTTCCTTCTAAAATTATGTTTTATTTTATGTATGGTGGACTGTTATGAGTTATGACATGCTTCAAAATCATTATTTAACTGAGACTTTGTTGTTTCAGTATTGAAAACAATCAGACTGATCAACAACAGGCTGGTGGTAATTACACCAAACAGGATACAGAGAAGCGTACGGTAAATTAGTTTTTTACCATTCGCCACCTAACTACTTTTTTACGTCCCACCTGTTTGCTATTATGTTTTTCTTTGAGTATTTTTTGACTGTTCCTTTCGTGTTTGACTAATACAGGTGCATGATCAAAAGCAGACTTCACAATCTAAGGGTTAGTATTTTTATACCTTTGGCAATAATACCAACCTTTGTTGTGTATATTGGCGACTTTTTTTGTTTGCATTTATATTATTGATTGCAGTTTTATAGATATGGTTAGTGATATAAATGATACTATTTGAAGCTTTGATGTCCTAGAAATGGTACTATTTTAGCATTTGAAGCTGTTTGAACTTATATACTGTTAGACTATGAATTCGAAAATGGTATATTATTTTTATTATGCATCAATAAAAATGCGGTCAGTTTCTATCATATACATTCTCTTTTGAGATTTATGGCTTCTTTAGTGTATATATATTTTCAACTATTCTTCAGAATATATTATATGCATCTGTCTACCACACACGCACACACATATACATAATTTGGTTGGTATTGTAATCTACTTGTAACTTGTTTTTAATCATCAGTCTCCTAGGTTATAGATGGATTTGCGCATTTATGATTTCTGTTGCTTTGTGCGTCGTGCTATAGAATTCATGTCTTTAACGTTTGCTCTGCTGTGTGCATTCTTTAAGAGGGTTTAATATCACCCTTGAATTTCTTTTTCTTTTTAAAACACAGAATCATCATTGTTGGCAAATGAAGAAAGTACTGATAAAGGACTTTCAGCAACGGTTACTGCATCTGCACCAACCAATGTCTCATCTAAAGCTCAAGAGAAGACAAGTTCCGGTGAAGTATCGTCAACTTCAGAATCTGGAAATGCTGCCCCCACTGCTGCAAGTGGCCCTCGGTTATCACCTAGTTCATCGGTCGGCTCTTTGACTTCAGAAAAGTCAACATTGAATCCTCATGCAAAGGTTAACACGAAATATCTAGTCGTCTTTAAACATAAGAATCACAATACTGATACTATAAGAATTTTGACTTTTTTTCCTCTCACAAGACAAATCCCTTTATTTTTTTTACATGATTACATTCCTTAACTTATAAGATGTGATGTAAATATTCTTTTTAAGGGATTTATTCATGCAGAAAATGACCATTTTGTTAGTTTTTTTTGGTTGAAACAACAATCATGCAAAAAGAGGTTCAGGGACTTATTTGTCAAAAAGTGAAACTTCATTGAATTTTTTTTAAACTTGTCTTCTAATGTTAATGCTGGTAGGGGTGCAAATGAGCCGAGCCCGAGCTCGATTAACTTATGAGAGGAGCTCAGCTCTGTTCGCGATTTATTTTTTAAAGCTCGGCTCGTTTATTAGGGTGTAGGGAGTGGTTAGACACTTGAAAGTGGTAAACTTCAAAATCAACCAATGAGAGTGTGCCACGTCATTTAGTCATAAGTGTTTAAACTATGTTGAAAAGTGTTGGCAATGGTTAGACACTTGGTAAAGTGGTAAACTTTTTATAAAAAAAAAAAAGGAAAAAGGTTTGATTGGTTGAGATGGCATGGACCCCACCCTATATACCTCCTCTCTCTTCTCCCCGCTCGGTAAGCCACCACCGATCGGTAAAGAACACCGCACGGCAAAGTTCAAGGCGGTGGTGGTTGCCGCTCGGTAAAGGTGATTACCGCTTTGTTTGCCGACCCACTCCCAATACCCTTATCTATTAATTAATATATTAAATAATTAAATAAAAATAATATAAATAATAGACTCGTTAGGCTGGCGAGCTCGATAAGTGAAGCTCGGGCTCGTTTACCAAACAAGCTTATTTCTAGGTTCGGGCTCGGCTCGTAAACAGGTTTAAATAAGCTCATTTACTAGATAGCTTTAAACTCACTGGAAGCAGCCTCTCTATTCCTACGGGGTAGAGGTAAGGCTGTCTACATCTTACCCTCCTCAGACCCTACCGTTGCTTTGCTATTGGTAGGATTTACTGAGTATGATGATGAAAAAAAAAAGATGATGATGATGATGACTAGATAGCTTTAAAAAGGGGTAAATGTTATTAAATATTAATAAAATTTAGTATTACACTAAGGCTCGATAAAGCTTGATGGGCCTGAGCTTCACATGCGAGGCTCGAGCTCGGGCTCTATAAATAAACGAGCTTTATTTTAGGCTCAAGCTCGGCTCGGGCTCGATAAAGCTCTGGCTTGGCTAGAGCTTTTTCTCGAGTAGCTCGCGAGCCGCTCGGCTCGTTTGCACCTCTACTGGTGTTAATGGTATCATCGTTTTTAGAACTGATTATGATGGTAATAACTTTTAACAGTTGATGACATCCGTATTACTTTTTATTTTAATACCGAAAAATCATTATTGTTAATATTATAAATTTTGACTTAAGGTTTTATCATTATATTTTCAGGAATTTAGACTGAACCCAAATGCGAAGAGTTTTGTACCATCATCAGCGTCACCAATAAGGGCTGCATCACCTGTATCTGATGCATCCTTTTACTACCCGGCTAATGTAGCACCGGCCCCACCTATGCATGGCATGCCTGTTGGCATCGGAGTAAGCTTTAAATTTTAATTAATAATTACATTTATTTTTTCTTAATATTTTCCTTCATATCGTTTTGATCATATGGAATATCGTCAAATGATAATATTAGGTTTCTTGCAATCAATTTAATTGTTATGTAAATTACCTTTGTAGATGGGACCCGCATTTCCGTCCCACCAGCCTGTTATATTTGGTCCACAAGGAACACCTTTGCAACCCCCACATGGGTATTTTCATCCGAATAATCCACAGGTATGTTTGTGGCCTCACTTTGTCTTTATTTATTTTTTTACTGGAATGTTATTTTAAAAAGTTAACCGTACATGCTAACAGTGGTATATTCGTAAATGTATTGCAGTATGGGCAGCAGATGCATCTTGGCCAACCCCGACAGGTGGTATACATGCCAACTTATCCTCCGGTAAGAAAGTTATCTTATTCAAATGAATGAAAATAGAAACTGTATGCATGATACCAGAGAGTGAGATCTCTTGTAACATGTCCTTATAGAGAAAGAGAAGGTTTATAATTCTTTTCGATAGATGTGATATTTTGGAATAAAAAATGTTGTATGTATGGTTCTAAAGGGAGCCAAGAGTTTTTAAAAAATATGAATTTTGCTCAAGTGAACATAAAAAAATATGTACCCAATAAAATCCCACTTATCGCAAAAAGCTATTGGTAAAAAGAAAAGACTTGTTCTAAATGTATTTTATATTATATGCAGCATGGTTTTTTAAGAAAGAATATATCTTAGATGATTAAAGCATGGGTATTTATGAAATACTTCTTTTTATCTAGATTGAGTGTCTGCCACCATAATAATGAGAAAATAAACAAAAAAAAAATGTCTCATTGAAAATCGAGTGACATTTTATTTGCGTCATTTTTATATACAATCTTGTGTGTGTATTAACCAATTAAGGTTGGAACCATAGTCCTACGTATATAACATCCATACCATATTATAGTTTATTTGTGTGTTTATGAGTTTTCTGCACATTAGGTTGAGCATGTAGTTTTATAAATTGTTGTTAAAACTTATGTGTTGGTCTGAATACATGTTAGAAGATGGACCTTTTCATTTGGATTAAAAATTTGGTTTATTGCATCAAAATGTAATGAACTTGTGCTTTAATTTGTTACAAAGTTTTATTCCGTTACCATTTGATCTCCGGGAAAAAAGATGACGCGACATTCGTAACAGTGACGATTTTCCGGAAAGCTGGTAATTGAATCAAGTGGTAATGAAATAAAATTTTGTTACATCCAATGGTAAAAAAGATGACAAAAACGTGACAGTTTGTTACAGTTGGTATAAAAAGTTGCATTTTGGTTGGGTTCTTTATATTTATATGTATATGCCGCTAAAAACATACCCTTCTTTTTATCCCATACAGGATATGCCATATAAAGGACGGGACTTTTAGGACGGTCAAAAGATTTGAACCGTTGATGATGATGATGATGATCAGATTTCGCAATGCCGATGAAACGGGTTTGATGAAAAGAATCGGTTCAGATTTCTCAAAAGCTCTTGAAGTTGAAACATGATTTGCACAAGGGAAAAAGCAGCATAATTGTAACCTATGATTGTTCTCTTTTGGGGTGATGCTTTCTATCTTGATTTTGTGTTATTTGAACCACATAAATTGAAAAGAAAGTACCTTTTTACAACCCTAAATTGGATTTTGATATACCTTTTGGTTTCCTACAATATGATTTTGGTTCTTTGACTTTGTGTATTGGTCAACCCTTGCAACTTGTTCAATAAAAATGTCATTTAATTCTTCTTTCTCCAACTTCGTGTTCTTCAAAAATTTAAACCAACTTATTGCTTTCTATCTACATCATTTTATTATTTTTTTTCATACAATTTTATTGTTTTTGAATATACATCTTCAATGTTTAATGCCAAATCTACAGCAACAGCATAGCTCAAAAGTACCCTAACTAAACCTACATACTTGGGATAATTGAAGTTTATGGTGAGTTTGGTTTGTGGAATTTAAAGAACTAAAATACGAATTCTTTCTTTTAATGTGTTTAGTTTGCAAAATTTGTTAGAATTTCAATTTTAATTATAATGTTTGTAAGGGAAATTAATGGAAATTGTAATGGAAATTAACTTCCTCAAATTCCTTCACGTTAGAAATTCAAAATGTTAATGGTACTTGAAATAATTGTCTACTTACTCGTTGCATCCCCCTCCCTCGGGTGCACGCACACCAAGCAAGCTCTATGGCCCTGGACTGTCAACCCGACACTTAGATTGTTGATCCATATCGTTCGTTCGGTCGTCGACCGGCAACGTCTTAACCCAGTTACCTAATTAGTGATAAAAAAAACTTTCTCAAATTTAAGTCAAATTGAAGAAAAAATCACTATCTAAATACAAAAAAAAAAAAAAAAAAACTAAATCTTCTTACCATTTAATGATTAATTTATTTCAGTTTGACTTTAATTTAACAAACTTGTTTATTACTTAGAAATTTGTTCTCTTTAGTGTTCAATAAATATTACAAGCACTTATAACATATATATAAAGTGTGATTTTATATAAGTATATTACGGATGTGTTCAGATAGTAACAAAATAATTTTTAAACAATGCATATACCGGTTTTAAAGGTGAAAGACCTAATAATATTAACTACACACGTAATAGGCAAACGTACCTATCATAGTATAGTATCGTTCAGGTACGTTACCGATAAGGCTGTTCATGAGCTGAGCGGACCTTTGCTCATGCTTGGCTCGTTTACAAACCGAATCGAGCAGAGCGGCTCATTTAAAATCAAGCCTCAAATCAAATGAGCATTTTCCGAGCAGTGACCGTTCCGAGTGAGCGTCGAGCGATTTTGACAGCTATGTCGCCCGATTTAAATTTGTGGAAAGAGATAGTGACAATATTGGGTCTCAAGTTTTTATGTCTTTTAAAAACAGACACATTTCATGGCATAATATTTTTCTTACGAATAACAATGTTGTGGTCGATGAGGCGATGATCATATTGCACGAACAATGACATTGAGAGCATGAGACGATCGACTTAGGGTAACAACATGAGACATTGAAGCGATGAGCAGACTGTCGTTTAGTGGTTTAGGGTTTGACTTTTAAATTTGGTGTTAATTTTTTATTGGCGTGATTGGGCTAGTACGTATAGATATAGTTGTAAATTTGTATATAGTAGACCAAAATCTAATAGAGTGGTATATATAAAACGATAAATTTAATTTATATTTATGTATATATGTATGTGTGTTTATATATAGGTGTGTGTATGTAATTTATATTTGTGTATATACGTGTTTATATATGTATGTGTATATGTATATGTATATGTGTATATATACTAATTAAAAATAAAAATTCGAGCCGAACGAACCTTTGCTCATGCTTGGCTCATTTACAAACCGAACTGAGCAGAGCGGCTCGTTTACAACCGACCATCAAATTGAACAAGCATTTTCCGAGCAAGCGGCAAGTAGTTTGGATGGCCCTAGTTACCAAGTATCAATCCTAAGACATGATATCTTTTAATAATAAATCATTGACTAATATCTAACCGATGTATTAACGATTTTAGAAAAAAAAACCCATCAAAAGTGAAAATGATTTAACGAAATCAAATATGAGAAAAATAACCAATTAGGATCAAAATCCCTCTAGTCTTTTGAAAAGCTTGTCAGATATGGAAAGCTCATTATGACAAAAACAATAATGAGGTTTGAAGCCCTAAAACATGGCCGGCTCTTCGGCCAACCCGTGCCGATGCCCGAGGCTCAAATTTTTAAAGGCCCCAAAAGATTTTTATAAGCTTATATATATATATATATAGGGGATGGATCATGAGAAAACTAGTTTAAATAAGAAAACCAAAAAACTAACCAAAAAACCCTAAAAACATACCAAAATTTTTTATTTTTTTTTTTACAATTTTTTTTTAAAAAATCGCTACTTTTTATGTATGGAAAAAAAATTTCAAAAAAAAAAAAAATTTTTTTTTTTGGTTGTACTGCACATGTGCACTAATACATAAAGCTTAAACCACTTAACCCACCCCCCACCGACAACCCCCAAAAACCTAAACCCCCCACCCCCACCCCCCAAAAACCTAAATTCACCCTCCCACCAAAAGCCTAACCCCCCCACCCCCCCACCATCCCGAAAACCTAAAACTAAACCCTAAACATACACCCGAAAAAAACCTAAACCCCCCCACCCCCAAAAAACCTAAACCCCCCTCCCCCCCCCCCCCCCCCACACCCAAAAACCTAATCCTAATCCTCCAAAAAAACTAACCCTAAAAGCTAAACTAGACTCAAAAAGCTAATTTTAAGCATGTAATGCAATAAAAAAACCTAAACCCCCCACCCCCACCCCCCAAAAACCTAAACCCCCCTCCCCCTCCCCCCCCCCCCCCCCCACACCCAAAAACCTAATCCTAATCCTCCAAAAAAACTAACCCTAAAAGCTAAACTAGACTCAAAAAGCTAATTTTAAGCATGTAATGCAATTGTAGTACATGTTATATTGCACATGTGCACTACTATAATAATAGTATTGAAAACAAGACGACACCATAAATCTTTTTTTATGTCATAAAAAATATGCTCGAATATACTTGAATGAAAGATACAAAAATTTGTGATCTTATGGTGCCATTTTTGTTTTAAAATGATAACGTATGGAGAAATGGGAAATGTTTGAAAAGTTATATATTTTTTTTCCAATTTTACCCCTCCTTTATTAAAAGTCCCCCCTCCTTCATTAAAAGTCTCCCCCCTCCTTTTTAGTGCTTTTTTGGTTAGTTTTTTGGTTTTCTCATTTATATCTAGTTTTCTCATGATCCTCTCCATATATATATATATATGGAGCCGCTAAAATGAAAACCACATCCAGTTGTAAGAACTGTGAGAACCACTCTCTACTAATCAGATTACGCCAACAAAAAGGGTGTTTCGGTCATTTACTCCAATTGTCTAATCTCTCTCTCTCTTCATTAATTGTAGCAGACCTTTTATCTCTCCTCTCTCTTCTTTCTTCTCTTTAAAATTCAAAGTCATCTTGTAGCAGACCAAAAAAAGTGACCCTATCATCTCTCTCTTTGAAATCTTTCTCCGGCGACAATTCCGGCCACAACACATCTATCTTCCTCACAAGTCTGAGAGAGAATCGGAGGGGAGAAAGAGAGTGCCGGAGAGAGAGAGAGATTGGCTCGTGGTTTCCAGTCATCATCATCAACGGTAGGCGATGACAGAATGGTGGTGATGCATTCCGACCACCGTTTCCTCCGCCGCCGTCTACGGAGATCCCACTCCAACCACCAGCTCCATCACTTCGCACTCTCTATCAACGGAGATCACACTCCAACCACCGCCTCCTCCGCCAACGTCACCGTCTCCTCCGCCACCGTTCAGGACCATTTAACGGAGATAAACCCTTGGACGCCGCCGCCGCACAGGGCGTTGGTGTGTAGGGTTTCGTTCCCGGTGGTGCCGGTCGTGCCGTTGATGTCGGTAGTGCCGGTGATTGGGTGGTGGATTGATTTGTTTTTTTTGAATGTTGAACAATCTTGATTCTGTTTTTGCTTAGATCTTGGTTTGATTTGTTTTTATTTTTGGATTTGCAAGAAGAGGGGTGGGTGTTGATCTTTGGATCTTTAATTTGTGTTTTTGATTTTGCAAAAAATGATTTCTGTTTGCATAAAAGTGATTCTGCAAGAAGAAGAGTGATTTTCTTTTTGCATAATTTGTGTTCTTGCTTGGATTGATTCTGCAAGAAGAGGGGGTGGGTGTTGATCTTTGGATCTTTAATTTGTGTATTTGATTTGCAAAAAGTGATTTTCTGTTTGCATAAAAGTGATTCTGGTGGGATTCTCTGTGATTGATTTGTGTTTTTGATATTGGGGGGTTGAGATTGGCAGTGATAGTTCGAAACAAAATTTCCGACAATTCATGACGATGGCGCGGCGAGGATGGTGGAGGGTAGTTTTTTGAACCTGCAACCCCACTTTGCAGCCTTGATTACTGGAAAATTTGAGCCAAACCCCGTTTTTTTTTCTAGACCCACGGATGGTTTTTTTATTCTTGTTGTTTGGTTTTTTAGTTTTTTTTTTCAGTCCATGATGATAAGTTTTCAACTTATCTGAGACAGCTTGGTAAAACCCGTAAAAAGTTTTTTGTTTGGCGTAAAAAGTTTTTTTTAACCTGTAATTTTTTTTTGGCGTAAATCATAAAACGTAAAAAGTAAAACGTAAAATGTAAAACGTTTGGCGTAAAACATAAAACGTAAAACGTAAAAAATTTTTGGCGTAAAACATAAAACGTAAAATGTAAAACGTAAATTTTTTAATGTAAAACGTGAAATGTAAAACGTAAAGTTTTTAACGTAAAACGTAATTTTTTTAATGTAAAACGTAATTTTTTAACGTAAAACGTAAAATGTAAAACGTAAACTTTTTAACGTAAAACGTAAACTTTTACGCGTAAAACGTAAAATGTAAAATTTTTAACGTAAAACGGAAAACGTAAATTTTTTAACGTAAAACGTATTTTTTTAACGTAAAACGTAAAGTTTTTAATATAAAACGTAAAACTTAAATTTTTTAACGTAAAAGGTAAACTTTTTAAACGTAAAACGTAAACTTTTTAACGAAAAACGTAAAATTTTTAACGTAAAACGTATACTTTTTAACGTAAATAACGGCGCGTTAAAAAAACGACGTCTGAAAAAGTCGGGCATAAAAACGGGGCGTAAGAAAAACGGCACTTCAAAACGTTTTTTTTAAACAAATCTTAAAAAAAATTATCATAAAAATCTGATTTCAAAAAATTATTCAACAAAAAAATCTGTTTTTTAATAAAAAAATAATTAATGAGGACAAAAAAGGCAATTAAAATAATATATATAAAAAGACAAAAAAAAACAATTTTACTTATATATCCTCTAACAATTAAATATTAAAAACATAATAAGAGAAAAAATATTTAATATTAATTTTAACTACTTTTAATCTCATCCATCCATTTTGAAGATCTAATGGCCAGAAAGTGGTTCTCATGGTTCTTACAACTGGATGTGGTTTTCATTTTAGCGCTCTCATATATATATATATATAGTGGGGATCCTACGGAAAGTGTGTTTTTCCTAAAAAGTGTAAAAAGTCATAAAACACAATAATTTCAGGCATAAAACACACCTAAAACTCACAAATAATAGAATGAATATTACTAAAACACCATATTCAAACTCTAATGGTCCATAAATACTTCAAACGCACTATCGTAGAACTATGAATATAAAACACACAATGCTAAACAACATAAAACACAATAATATTTGTCATTCCACAATCAGAGCCTTAACATCTAAAACACAACACAAAACCCACATACATGATGTTTTAGTAATCTTCATCATATTATTTGTGGGTTTTTTGTGTGTTTTATGGTTGACATTATGATGTTTTATGACTTTTTACACTTTTTAGGAAATTTAGACTTTCTGGCCAACTCCTAGCCTATATATATATATATATAGGACAAAGATCCGTTAGGAACCACCCCTTATTGCGAGAACCGCGAGAACCAATGTGAACACAACCAAAAATGTCTAAAAATAGCTAAAAACACACAATTTTTTTTTAAATATTTTTTATGCTAAAATCGCTACTTTTAGTAGAAAAAAAAATTAAAATTTTTTTTTGCTACTAAAAGTAGCGATTTTAACATAAAAAATATTAAATTTTTTTTTTGATTTTTTTAGTTTTTTTTAGGTTTTTTGGGGGTTTAGTTTTTAGCATTTTAGCTTGGGGGTTGGGGGGTGGGGGAGGGGGGTTTAGGTTTTTGGTTGGGGGGGGGGGGTGGGGTTTTTTAGGTTTTTTGGGGGTTTTAGTTTTTAGCATTTAGCTTGGGGGGGTTAGGTTTTTTTTTTTTTGGGAGGGGGGGTTAGTTTTTTTAAGGTTTTTTTAGCTATTTTAGGGTTGTGTTCACATTGGTTCTCGCAATAAAGGTGGTTCTCGCATGAACCTTACCATATATATATATATATATATATATATATATATATATAGAGAGAGAGAGAGAGAGAAACGGGATAAGGAGAAAACAGTAGAAAATGTGAGAACGGTGAGAACGCTTCCTGGCCTAACACGTGTCACGCCGCTTAGAGAAAGGCGGATGGGCTTTTTTGTCCTTTCATATTTCTTTTTTATTAACGCGTGTCCCTTCATCTTTCCATCTTTTTTGCGTTTATTAAATAAACGGCGTTTTTATTGTTTTTAGATCAGAACTATAGTAAACATTTTGGCGTTTTAAGTATTTGTTTTGGCGTTTTTATTGATTTAAAAAACATCAGTAATTTTCTTTGATTTTTATAATATTAAGTGTTTTGCCATCTAGGATACAGGCCTATAGTGTGACAGGCAATTATGGCGTTTTGAAAAGATAAATAAGTTTCAATTTTTCATGTAGTGGCATTAATATAACTTTAATGTTTTTGGCAATAAATGATACCGTCTCTTTATTTTACTGTTTCTTTCAATTTCCATCTGTCAATTAGTGTTGATTTTTCCAGTAATACTTTGTTTGCGTTTTTGGCGTTTTATATAGCAACCTCGTACTTTGCTAGCATTCGTTCTCACACTATCAGGCGTTTTGGTGTTTGTAGATTTTGGTGTTTTATACTCAATTTTTTTAAAATAGCAGAGAATTAGATGGTAAACAACACAGAATTACATAACAAACAATAGATAATGAAAAAAAAATTAAAAATTACAATCTAATTTCTCATTCAAATCTTCACTGTCATCAGTCTCCTCTACTTTAACCTTTTTGGCGTTTTTGAACCTGTTTTTTGAATGCCTTATGTAGATCCTTATTTTCCTACATAACGGCCGTCTTTAGAAGATGCTTATTTTTTGTGGCATCCTTTATGGTGGGTGGTTATATACTTTGTTTGATGACATGTTGAAGATCAACGTCTGCTCTAATGTATTGATCCATTCATGCCATTAACTTTCTTTTTACATTTTTTTAGAATTTGCGTATCTGTTATAAATATATTTTATGATATGACTATCCACGTGCCTAATTCTCATTGGCATTTAAGTTGTATTGAATGATAGCCCTATAAATAGTGGCTTTTGTATTTCATACAAACATCAACAAGAATAAGTTTCTTACATTATCCATTTTCTTTTTGTCTCCATAATCTCTATAATCCTAGTTCATATGTTTATATATTGTTGCTATTAGGTCGTTGTTTCACAACACGTTATCAGCACGAGGCTTAAAAACCTTGATCAATGATGCCATCACCTAGAATCATCGCAAGAGAATGAGAGCCACTGCCCTCACAATCTCACATGGAACATGAAAGCCGACATCTCCGTTCTTGATAGGTATTCTCTTCATGACACAGGTAACAAAATCAAACCCCCTTGAAATTGTTTAATAGTATATGCATACATTATTATACATACGCTATTTGAAACTTGTCTTAATTCGTCCTATCAAACATTGAAAAAAACGAACTATTTTTTTCTAATTAGTTTCCTATAAAACAAAAGGATGCATATTGTTTTAAACTTGAAAAAATGTTATTTAACAGTATAATACCCATAAGTTGTTAAGATATCCATTTTGTGGCCAAGTGAGTTGTAAGCCTTCCGAAACAAGTTATAGACCATTAATTGCTAGAATGTTCCCATGTAACGAATTGTGATGTTCATTCATATTGTTCATCATCAACTTTTACACATATTTTATTGGCTTTTAAAATGCAACAAGTTATATGTTCTTTATATGTATTAGTAAGCATAAGGAAACAAGTTATATGTTCTTTATATGTATTAGTAAGCATAAGGAATACTTGATGAACGTAATGTAATTGTTAGAACTTCTATGGGAATATTTTGATAATCATAATTAATTACATCAGTTCAGATGACCTTTCCATAACGATGATAGATGAAGTACACCTTATTATGTTTAGATTTCAATTTATCACATAAAAAGTTATGAGAATACATATTATTTACAATATTAGTCACTCCTATAGAAAAAGCAAACCATTTTTACTTGTTTGGTGTTTCATGAAACGTCTTACTCTAGTTTAATGACTTAATTATCCACGTGTTTACTTATCTTAATTATCAACCTTTTTGTTATGAATATAGTGTTATAAATATTGTGACTATCCATGTTCCTAACTCCATATCATTTAGTGTTATGAATATTGTGACTATCCATGTTCATAACTCCATATCATTTATGTTCTAGAGCCCTATAAATAGTAGCCAATGTATTTGGTTTTAGATATCTCAAAATGAATAAAAACACTCCAATTCTCCATGTTTCTATCTCTCTATGATCTTTAGCTTGTTAGTAAACTATTATATAATAATGTGTTCCTTTCTCTGAGTACAATTCATATATAGAAATGCTTTTTATATGATTCATATACTTGGTGACGCTATATGATTAAAAACTTTATATTTGTTTAGAAAACCTATGTAATGTATTATATAGTTATGCACTTAACACATTATCATAAGAAAATATATAATGTGTACGTATTCCATTAAACGTTTTAATAGTGTTTTTGATATATTCTTCACATTTAACCATGATTAGTAAGGAAAATAAAAAAATGTATATTTTATTATATTGTATTTGATGAGAAGGCTAGGGGTCTTCAAAAAAATCCGAATCTGAAATATCCGAAAACCCGTATCCGAAATATCCGAATTTTCGGATATCCGAAAATCGGATAATCCGAAAATTCGTATTCGGATTCGGATAGTGATTTTGAGAATTTTCGGATAATCGGATTATCCGAAAATATCCGAAAATTTAATTTTTATTTTTTTCGGATATCCGAATATCCGAAAATATCCGAAGTATCCGAAAAATATCTGAAGTATCCGAAAAATATCCGAAAAAATATCCGAAATATCCGAAAAATATCCGAAATTTATATTCGGATATCCGAAACTATCCGAAAAATCTGGTTCCAAATATTAAAAAATAATAAAAAAATAAAATTTAAATAAAAAATTGGATATTCGGATATCCGAACCCGAATCCGAAATTTCGGATATCCGAAATTTCGGATTCGGGTTCGGATGTCAATATTTCACTATCCGAAATTTCGGATATCCGAAAACCGAATTATCCGATCTTGAACACCCCTAGAGAAGGCATCTTATATCAATTATATATTGTACAATTTGACTTTGTACATTATATTTAATATGCCATTGTTTATGTATATAGACTGTCTTCAATGAAGCAGCTAAATTAATTAAAGTTGTGTATACGATCACACATTATAAACAAGATTGAATAGTGATCAAGATTCATTTATAATATGACATTCGAAGTTTCAACTCACTAAAGCTTATTGTAAATTTATTGATGCTTGTAAGATTTTGGACTGATAAATCTTAATGATTCGGTCGTATAACTGATGTTATGTGGTGAAAAGATTAGTTATACATGTGGAATAAAACAAGTTCCATTGTCAAACCTCAAATATGCTCTTGAAGAAGCAAGATTATTAAAGAATATGTAAGTTTTGAAATGACCACCATGAAAGTTGTGTGATTCTAATCCATTCATGAAATGAATGTGATGATATAATGACCAATGTAAAGGTCGCGATCATGTATATAATAACTAAGAAAATTGTAATGATGTCACCATGATAGTTGTTTGGTTATAATCCATTCCTTGAACTGAATGTGATGATATAATAATTGGTGTAAAGTTCGTAATCATGGTAATTGAGGAAATTGTTATGATACTCATGTAACGAGATCAACCATGTTAATAATGTGATGACTATACAATGATCGTTACAAAGGTCGTAAGATATAAGATTGATAAATCTTATATGACTCAACTACTTCTCAATTGATGGTAAGCAAAGAGAACATTATTTACAAGGAAAAATCAATTAAATTCTTTTCATTTGTCACACTTGAGACATATGTTCCTAAAGTAGCAATATCATTATAAGAGTTATGAAAAAAATGAAATGATTTTATACTCATGTGACCGAGTAAATAATGAAAAGCTATGAAGCTTGTTTTGGTTCTACTCCATTCCCAAAAGTGAATGTGATTATATATTAATTATTGTAAATGTAATGATGGACCTAATTGAGACATTTGTAATGATGAGATTGACTATAAGAATTGTAATGATGGCCATTTTAATAATGAGATGGACCACCAAAAGTGGCAAACTAAGGAGTGATTGCATAACGTGATGGTTTTAACTTTGAAGTTATAATATATTCTCTCGTATCATACGTTTTGTATTACATACAAGCAAGTAATACACATACGATCATAAACCAGAAGTTTATAGATCATAATTATTTAATTAGTTGGCATGACCGGTTAGACCACATCGAGTCAATGATGATGTGAAACATAATAAAGAACTAGAAGATTCTTCAAGATAATAATTAGCATGCAATGTTTGCTCTCAAGGGAAATTATATATTTGCAAAATAAACGAGGTTATGTATACCTAAATATTCTGGAAGCAATTAAAGGATATGCATATCCCAACATGATACCATTTAGTGTTTTAAATCGATGCATCGTCTAAATGGTTATCAAATCCACAACCTGAAGCTTGTGTGATTGTGGCTTAGCTAATGTGATAGCAAGCATATTAATCCAGATTAGTATATTTATTTGATAATAGTGAATTTGATTCCCAAGTTATTAATGATCATTGGAATAAGTGTTATTGTTGAGATGATCACTAAACGTCTACTATTGGTTACAAAGCCAATGATCATGAGAGGAGCAAAAGTTCATTTAGGTACATGTAATTTTATATATAGTACCACCAATTCACATCAAGCTAATAAGTTTTAGTTCTCCCCATACAGTTGGTTTTTGGTCAGGAACCAAAGATGTCTCATCAAAGATTTTGGTTGTGCGACATGTATTGAAACTCATCCACCACACCGCACAAAGATGGGACTTATAAAAAGTTTGAGAATATGTTGGGTATAAATAATCGTCTATGATTAAATACTTAAAGCCATTAGTGAGAAAAATTCATTTATGGCTCATTGGTTTTCACTTTAATGAATGAATGTTCCCAACATTAGAGGGAGATAACAAGCAGTTGAAATGTGAAAAGTGAAATGAATTATCATGTCATCTTGTTCCTCAAACTATATGTCACACCCCCCAAAATACCACATGCGGAATTACCGCGGGGCGTGTGACATACCAGGATCCAAGCCACCAATCACATTGAACTTCGTGTAATATAATTAAACAAAACTTTCATTTGTTGACCTTAAGTATTACAACGTTATAAACAATTCACAGTATACAGCGGAAGTATAATTCATTCGTTAAGTATTTATAAGCCACATGTAAAAGCCATTTGTCGTGTGTTGTGTTTCCATGTATCTCGACCCATGACCACTCCAGCTTCCCAGATAGCAAGTTCCAACAATATACACCTAGAGGCCTGCAAGGCATGTAACAACGAATCAACAACAAAGTTGAGCGAGTTCACAGTTGGGTGTTCGTTTTAAGTTGTTTCCGAAAACATAGTTTGTCTTTAGCTGGCTTACTTGCCGTGGGGGTTACCCCATAGTTGAAAATATGATTAACCAGTTCCTTCTTTCCCAAACCATAACCAGTATCTTTATTACCCAAACCATATCCATAATCAGTGAGGGCTTCCCCATGTGAACCACTAGACCGTTACCATATCGACAACTGACGAAAGTAAGTTGTACCCTAAGTCAATGTCTATCATCATTGACTGAATGCCCAGGTCCATTAGTACACGCCCGTCCTACCGGCACGGTGTGAGGCTTGTCAACCCTAATAGCACTATTAACTAATGACTCGTTCGCCATTGGCCCGGTGATTAAGTCGATATAAAAATGAGGGACTTCATGATAGAGTTTTGTCTAGTAAGTTTAAGGTTGTTGTCCTACCCAAGGATGACTAACGTACGTATTCTACCCAAGGAGAATACGCAGGATTAATATTGGCATCCTACCCATGGAGGATGGCGGTACATATCCTACCCAATGAGGATATGCAGGTTCCGTTTTAGTTCTTTAACCCATTCCCAACCACCGGGAATCTCATGCCTTAGAAAGAGTGTGAACTGTAACACCCTAGAATTTAAACCCTTGATTTTTAAATAAAATATAGTTAAGTACATGACTTTTATTTACAAAATTTTATAATAACCATAACCTTAGTCGAGGAATGACTAAGATACAAAATTTCGAGCAGTTTAAAATGTATTAACAACCATACACAAGAACTACAAAAGATTTAACACATTGCGGAAGCTTCAAAATAGAGTGTTCGGTTCTTCAATCGATTACTTGATCACCGCCCGTAAGATCCACCAATTTACCTAAGGTCAAAACCAATAAACATTAGTTTTGACTTTGAGAGTTAAGATTTAACATATATTACAACATTAAACTTAAATAAAATAAAATATAAAGTTTCCTGTTTCCACCGTAAATTACGGTGTTACCGTAATTTACGGTGACATCTGAACATCTATGGTTCCACCGTAAACCAGTAGAAATCCGCCGTAACATACTTGACCCCTACCGTAAATTACGGTACAACCGTAATTTACGGTGGTTCCTGGAAACCTTGTTTTTGCTTATTTTGATCAAGGCTCTCAACCCAACCTTCGGATTTCGTTTATAAAACTTCACTATATCAAATTCTAATATTTCTTACCTGTTATATGTTAACCAACATCAAAGTAAAATCCACGTATTCCGTAGTATTAATCATGCTTTAATTTGGTTATTTGACCCGTTTAGCTTGTCTACGGAAATTCCTTCCTTATGACAACTACCAACGGAATATATCCAACTTTTAACCAATTATTCTCTATATAGCGACACAATTACTTAATTTCATAGCATTCTTTATTCTAAACTCGAGTACTCATTACATAATTATCCAATCTACTAAATGTAACGGAACAAGTTACATACCTTCAAAGTTTGCCCTTCAAACGTGGTTCGCCTCCCGCTTGTCCACTTGACGCTCCTGCGTCCGATCCTATAGAGTTCATTCACAATGCGTTTTAGAACTCTATTTAAATCATGATTCGCATATTTCGCCAAAACATCATGACTATGAGTTTAAGCTCAGAATTTCTGTTTTAGGCCTTCATAGAGGCATTTCATCAAACACTTTAAAGGCAGAATTTTATATCTCTCATATTCAAGTTTATAGCTTGTTAGTTAGCTAACTAAATCATCAATATAACCTTCATATATCATTTACACATCATGTATTTTCTGAAATCATTTTCTAAGATCAAATTACACTAAAATATTCATTCCGATTCCTAGTGTTCATCATCATATTGTAAAACCCACAATCCACCTTCAAGGTGTTCATGAAATTTCCAGAATTTGGTAGTGATTTCACATGTAGTTGGCTAGATTTCATATCTAGACTTCATATCAACCCTAATCTAACTACATAACACACATGCAACCTCAATTTCCAGATTTTACAAAATCATGAGAAATTCAAGTTGAAGGATTTCATCAGATTTTACATACCTTAGAATCCTCTCGCAATGAGGATCACGAATCTATGATTAAATTTCGATTTCGACTTGGATTGAACCTTCAATTTGTAGATTTAGTGAGGTTCTAGGTTTTTGAAGGTTTGGGTCGCCCCTGGCCTTGTTTGTACGACCAGACACCTCCATTTGGGGGTGTTTGGCTTGTTTTATTTGTTTAGTAACAACCAAGTTTCAAATGTTACAACTTAAGTCCCTCCATTTTGTTAAATGTTTATTTTAATTGCTTTTTACCCTACTGTAGGTTATTTCTAAACTTGTAACTAGCTAGGTTAGAATCCCTAGTTAGTAAATTCTCGTTTATTTATACTTTATGTTTCTAATAGAAAGTTTTATATTTTCGGGGTGTTACAAGTCCACCCCCCTTAAAAAGGGTTTCGTCCCCGAAACCAAGGTACGTACCAAATAAGTTAGGGTGAAGCCGTCGCATCTCCTCTTCGGACTCCCACGTAGTGTCCGAACCTTTTCTATGCTCCCATTTAACCTTGACTTGATCAATTTGTTTATTTCGTAAACGTTTGACCTTTCTGTCTAAAATTTCAACCGGTCTCACCACATAATTTAGACTATTATCCACTTCGATATCGTCGTAATGGATATATGTCGTTTCGTCTGCTAGGCACTTTCTTAATTGCGATACATGAAACGTGCCATGGATCCCACTCAGCTCCTCCGGTAGTTCAAGACGGTAAGCTACCTTGCCAACTCTTCCGATGATTTTAAATGGCCCGATAAACCTTGGGCTTAACTTCCCCTTCTTTCTAAATCTTATAACACCTTTCCATGGGGACACTTTTAGCATGACCATGTCACCGACTTGAAATTCAATTGGCCTTTTCCTTTTGTCAACATACGCCTTTTGCCTGTCTTGAGCCGCTTTCAAGTGTGCCCGAACTTTATCGATCTTTTCGTTCGTGGCTCGTACTATGTCTTGGTGGGCAAGTTCACGTGGACCCACTTCACCCCAACAAACCGGGGTTCGACACTTCCTACCGTAAAGCAGTTTGTATGGTGCCATTTTAATACTAGATTGGTAACTGTTGTTATACGAAAACTCGACCAATGGTAGGTGAACATCCCAACTGCCTCCAAAGTCGATTATACATGCCCGTAGCATGTCACTCAATATTTGTATCATTCTTTCACTTTGTCCATCCGTTTGGGGATGGTACGCAGTGCTAATGTACAACTTGGTCCCCATTTGTTCTTGGAAATCACGCCAGAAATTCGAAGTAAACCGGGTATCCCTATCAGACACAATGGACACCGGCACTCCATGACGTGCTATGATTTCATTGGTATAGACTTCTGACATCTTTTCTGACGTATAAGTCTCACGAATCGGAATGAAGTGAGCACTTTTCGTCAATCTATCCACCACTACCCATATTGCATCAAAACCACGATTCGTCTTAGGCAACTTGGTTAACAGGTCCATTGTAATATGTTCCCATTTCCAAACCGGAATTTCTAACGGTTGGAGTTTGCCATAGGGTTTCTGATGTTCCGCCTTGACTTGTAAGCATGTCAAGCATTTTTCCACATACTTCGCCACATCCCTTTTTATTCCAGGCCACCAATAGTTTTGTTTCAAATCATTGTACATCTTGGTCGCACCCGGATGAATTGAATAACGGGATTTATGAGCTTCATCAAGTAGAAGCGCCTTTACTCCACAGGTATGTGGGACCCATATCCTTCCGGATCGAGTCTTTAACCCGTGATTCCCATCCGACAAGTCTTTCAACTGACCAATTATCCTTTCCTTCTTCCAATTCTCTTCTTTTACTGCTTCCATTTGTGCCTCTCGAATACGTTCAAGTATACCCGAGGTTACCACGAGTTGCATCGATCGTACTCGTATCGGAACATAATCCGCTTTTCTGCTCAGAGCGTCCGCTACCACATTTGCCTTTCCGGGGTGATAATGTATCTCACAATCATAGTCTTTCACCGTTTCCAACCACCGCCTTTGTCGCATATTTAACTCCTTCTGATCGAAGAAGTATTTCAAGCTCTTGTGGTCGGTGAATATGGTGCATTTCACTCCATACAAGTAATGCCTCCATATTTTTAATGCAAACACTACCGCTGCCAATTCGAGATCGTGCGTGGGGTATTTCTTCTCGTGCATCTTCAATTGTCTCGAGGCATAGGCTATTACCTTGCCCCGTTGCATCAACACGCAACCGAGCCCCGATAATGAAGCATCCGAATAAACCACCATGTCTTCGACTCCGTCCGGCAATGTCAGTACCGGAGCTTGAGTTAGCCTTTCTTTTAGCGTCCGAAACGCTTTTTCTTGATCGACTCCCCAAACAAACTTTGCTTTCTTTTGGGTTAGCTTTGTTAGCGCCGATGCAATCTTGGAGAAATCTTGAATGAATCTCCTATAATATCCAGCAAGCCCCAAAAAGCTTCTAATTTCCGAAGGGTTCTTTGGGGGATTCCATTTTGACACCGCCTCTATCTTTGACGGATCCACCAAAACTCCATCGGCACTTATGACATGACCTAAAAATTGAACCTCTCGTAACCAAAAGGCACATTTAGAGAATTTCGCATATAACTTCTCTCGCCTAAGTGTCTCTAACACTTCTTGTAAATGGTGTGCGTGTTCAGCTTCACTTTTCGAATACACCAGGATATCATCGATAAACACGATGACCGACTTATCCAACATTGGCTTGCAAACCCGGTTCATGAGGTCCATGAATGCCGCGGGCGCATTTGTCAGCCCAAATGACATTACGAGAAATTCGTAATGTCCGTATCTTGTGCGAAAAGCCGTCTTCGGCACATCTTCTTCTTTGACCTTTAGTTGGTGATACCCCGACCTAAGGTCAATTTTTGAGAACCAACTTGCGCCTTGTAGTTGGTCGAATAAGTCGTCTATCCTCGGGAGCGGGTATCGGTTCTTTATCGTGAGTTTGTTTAACTCCCGATAATCGATACACATGCGCATACTCCCGTCCTTCTTTCTCACAAACAACACCGGTGCGCCCCAAGGAGACACACTCGGCCTTATGAATCCTTTATCAAGCAAATCTTGAATCTGGGACATCAACTCTTGTAGTTCCGACGGTGCAAGTCGGTACGGGGCTTTTGCTACAGGTTTCGCGCCCGGAATCAATTCAATCCCGAACTCTACTTCCCGTTCAGGCGGTATCCCCGGTAGATCTTCCGGAAAAACATCTTCATAATCCCGTACTATTGGTACATCTCCAATCTTCCGTGATTCTTTCTCGGTCTCATTTGCATAAATTATGAATGCCTTGCATCCTCGCTTCATGAGTTTGTGAGCTTTCAACATCGAACATACTATGGGGTTGCCTCGTTTTTCGCCATAAATGGTGACGTGTTTTCCGCTCGGAGATGTTAGTTTTATCTCTTTGCGAAAACACACAACCTTTGCATGGTATTGAGATAGCCAATCCATTCCCACGACTACTTGAAATTCTCCCATCGACATCGGGATTAGATTTATTAAGTATTCTTCATCATCGATGCTCAGTTTACAATTTTCACATACATCACAAACAATAAAGCTTTTGTTATTACCTATCTCTACTTCTAAAGGCACAGGTAATTTCGTTAGAATAAATGAAGGATGTCGAATAAACCCATATGAAACAAAGGATTTATTCGCACCCGTATCAAATAACACGTGTGCGGGAATTGAATTTACAGCAAATATACCTGAGACCACGTCAGGTTCAATCTTCGCTTCTGCGGCAGTTAGTTGGAAAGATCTTGCTTTTGCTTTCGGGGCTTCATCTTTCGCTTCTTGCCCATCTTTCCTTCCAACCAGTTCCGGGCATTCCGACTTTTTGTGACCCGTTCGATAACAATTGTAACAAACCGTCACCTTCTCCGGGCATGACATAGCCATATGTCCCTTTTTCTTGCATATGGGACAAGGCTTATCCTTGTAACGACATTCGCCCTTATGATTCTTCCCACAAATTTTGCAACCTGATGTGCCACCTTTAGCATCTGATCTCTTTGCGGATTCATTCGTTCTTGCTTTCTTGGTAGGGCTTGGATTCACATCTAGTGCCCTTCGTTCACCCCGTTCTATGCTCTTTTTCAATTCAATCTCCCTTTCCCGAGCAGCATTGACAATCTCGGTAAGGGTCTCGTACTTCGAAGGGGTTATGAACTCTCTGTATTCCGCGCTTAGCATGTTATGGTAATAGTAGACCTTTTGCTCTTCATTCGTTATCAATTCGTCACAGAACTTCATCTTGTCCATAAACATCCCCGTGATCTTGTCTATGGATTCACCTTTGTGTCTGAGTTGCATGAACTCTTCCTTGATTTTATTTACGACCGCCTTGGGACTATGGTGTTTAAGAAACGGCGTCTTAAACTCCTCCCAAGTCATGGCCTTAGCCGCTTCGCTTCCAATCTCCTTCTTCTTGTTATCCCACCAATCTTTCGCTTGACTCCTTAGTTGACCCGTACCAAAGGCTACGTAGTCTTCTTCGTCACAATGGGTTCTCTCGAATACCCCTTCGATGTCACTTAGCCATCGTTGGCACACTATCGGGTCAACCTCCCCATTGTATACTGGTGGTTTACAAGCCATGAATTCCTTGTATGAACAAGGCTTTCGTCCTCCACGCTTTTCCTTTACTACATTTGACTCGTCTTCCAGTTTCTTGATTCTATCTTCTACTATTGATAAAACCGTGTCTTGGATTTTATCAATAAAGTCCGACAAACTGTTTTCGATCGCCTTTCCAACCTCTTCGGCAATCACTTCCCTCACTTGTTCGGTGACTCTTGGCACCGCATTATCATTGCCTCCATCAGCCATCTCGATTTCTGAAATGTTTACATAGATTGTTAAACATTCTATTTGTAACACATGCTTTACTTGTTTTGATTTAATCAAGTTCGTAACTTGATTTGATAATTCATGTTTCTATTTAATCAAGTCCGTAACTTGATTTGATAATTCATGTTTCTATTTAATCAAGTCCGTAACTTGATTTGATAATTCATGTTTCTATTTAATCAAGTCCGTAACTTGATTTGATAATTCAAGTTTCTATTTAATCAAGTCCGTAACTTGATTTGATAATTCATGTTTCTATTTAATCAAGTCCGTAACTTGATTTGATAATTCAAGTTTCTATTTAATCAAGTCCGTAACTTGATTTGATAATTCATGTTTCTATTTAATCAAGTCCGTAACTTGATTTGATAATTCAAGTTTCATGCATTTCTTGCTTTTTGAGTGAGCTTACACACTCTTTTCATGCATATTGTCCATTTCTCATTTTATACGTAGTACATAATTTATTAACAAAACAAGTTAATTCTTACCGGACGATCGATCAAGCTTGAACCGAACACTTATTGACAACCTTGAGCTCTGATTACCAACTTGTAACACCCTAGAATTTAAACCCTTGATTTTTAAATAAAATATAGTTAAGTACATGACTTTCATTTACAAAATTTTATAATAACCATAACCTTAGTCGAGGAATGACTAAGATACAAAATTTCGAGCAGTTTAAAATGTATTAACAACCATACACAAGAACTACAAAAGATTTAACACATTGCGGAAGCTTCAAAATAGAGTGTTCGGTTCTTCAATCGATTACTTGATCACCGCCCGTAAGATCCACCAATTTACCTAAGGTCAAAACCAATAAACATTAGTTTTGACTTTGAGAGTTAAGATTTAACATATATTACAACATTAAACTTAAATAAAATAAAATATAAAGTTTCCTGTTTCCACCGTAAATTACGGTGTTACCGTAATTTACGGTGACATCTGAACATCTATGGTTCCACCGTAAACCAGTAGAAATCCGCCGTAACATACTTGACCCCTACCGTAAATTACGGTACAACCGTAATTTACGGTGGTTCCTGGAAACCTTGTTTTTGCTTATTTTGATCAAGGCTCTCAACCCAACCTTCGGATTTCGTTTATAAAACTTCACTATATCAAATTCTAATATTTCTTACCTGTTATATGTTAACCAACATCAAAGTAAAATCCACGTATTCCGTAGTATTAATCATGCTTTAATTTGGTTATTTGACCCGTTTAGCTTGTCTACGGAAATTCCTTCCTTATGACAACTACCAACGGAATATATCCAACTTTTAACCAATTATTCTCTATATAGCGACACAATTACTTAATTTCATAGCATTCTTTATTCTAAACTCGAGTACTCATTACATAATTATCCAATCTACTAAATGTAACGGAACAAGTTACATACCTTCAAAGTTTGCCCTTCAAACGTGGTTCGCCTCCCGCTTGTCCACTTGACGCTCCTGCGTCCGATCCTATAGAGTTCATTCACAATGCGTTTTAGAACTCTATTTAAATCATGATTCGCATATTTCGCCAAAACATCATGACTATGAGTTTAAGCTCAGAATTTCTGTTTTAGGCCTTCATAGAGGCATTTCATCAAACACTTTAAAGGCAGAATTTTATATCTCTCATATTCAAGTTTATAGCTTGTTAGTTAGCTAACTAAATCATCAATATAACCTTCATATATCATTTACACATCATGTATTTTCTGAAATCATTTTCTAAGATCAAATTACACTAAAATATTCATTCCGATTCCTAGTGTTCATCATCATATTGTAAAACCCACAATCCACCTTCAAGGTGTTCATGAAATTTCCAGAATTTGGTAGTGATTTCACATGTAGTTGGCTAGATTTCATATCTAGACTTCATATCAACCCTAATCTAACTACATAACACACATGCAACCTCAATTTCCAGATTTTACAAAATCATGAGAAATTCAAGTTGAAGGATTTCATCAGATTTTACATACCTTAGAATCCTCTCGCAATGAGGATCACGAATCTATGATTAAATTTCGATTTCGACTTGGATTGAACCTTCAATTTGTAGATTTAGTGAGGTTCTAGGTTTTTGAAGGTTTGGGTCGCCCCTGGCCTTGTTTGTACGACCAGACACCTCCATTTGGGGGTGTTTGGCTTGTTTTATTTGTTTAGTAACAACCAAGTTTCAAATGTTACAACTTAAGTCCCTCCATTTTGTTAAATGTTTATTTTAATTGCTTTTTACCCTACTGTAGGTTATTTCTAAACTTGTAACTAGCTAGGTTAGAATCCCTAGTTAGTAAATTCTCGTTTATTTATACTTTATGTTTCTAATAGAAAGTTTTATATTTTCGGGGTGTTACAGAACTCACCTTGGTTTGCTCGGCAGATAGTTTACTTGTTAAAACACTTTAGTCAATCACGTCCTATTATAATTATCATATCTAATTAGGCATGTACCAAACCGTGTCATATAGACTCGTATTCAATCATGTAGCATATAATATATGTAGCACGTGTCTTATAACATAAAACAGATCATGATATTACCACTTAATTTTATAAACAGTAACATGAGCTTCCTAATGCTAGTTGTGTTTGGTTGACTCAACAGTTAACACATAAACCACATAACATATATATATATATATCCAATCACTCTACTCGGCCCAAAAATACTCCCAAACCCAAAGGAAGCATCCAACCTAGTGATTTATTCTAATTGACAAATGCAGCCCAACCTAACTGGCTGTTAACATTACATAGTCCACCCGCACAGCCCAGCCCATGTGATGTTATGTGAAACAATATGGCCCAACCAACTATACCAATATGTATTATCATCATAGACCAGTAATATATTATTGTTAGTATCAAACTACCCAAAAATATCAACATGTGATCGATGACTCTAACTGACATCCTATCTAATCAATGGTACCCATTATTCAATTAAATCAATACTACGACCATGTGGCCACCATCTTTTAATCAAAGCTATCCATATTCTCATATCACTTAACTTCCCATTTATTGGACCAACAAAACTACTAATATATCAACATTGATTATGTGAATTCAGTGGACTAATATGATAGGACCAAACATAATTAATGGGTTTGAACAATTATAAAGTGGGTCGGTTCTTGTTTGTCATCACTGGCCGCCATCTTTTGATTATTACCTCCACTTTGTTTGATAACATCAAGATTATGTCATACGGCCAAATCCATAACATCATCATATATTTTGGTGCAACATAATCACTATCACATATAACAATACCAATCAATATAATAACGAATTCTCATGTTTCACATAATATTCGCATGCAAGAACATAGTGGCCGACAATTAACATATATACTATCACATGCAAACATGAATTTACTAACCAATTTAATGCTTTGATGCACAGGGGGGGTCTACTGCCGTCGCCAATCGCAGGGGGTAGGGTTATGCTTGAGTTTTATGATAACAACCATATTACGTATACTAATAGATATAGGTTTTGTTTGGGGCGGTTGCTTGTTTCCCTTGACCGAACTGGGCCCAAAGTTCATAAGAGTTTTTAGTGGGCTAAGTGTGTATGGGAACCTAAACAATCAATAAACATTATAATTATCACACACTTAGGCCGGCCATAGTCTAAAGCTAACATGTGCGCGTGTGAGTGTGGCCCGACACACTCGCGGCCCAATGTGTATATGATGGCCCAGTTTCGTGTCCTAAAAAATAACCCAACACTTAGACGGACCCCCAACCACACCAAGTTATAACTAGGTAAAAATACGCATTCGACACGTTTAATATAACAAGAGTGTGCAAAGAAGGAGTTATGAGGAGTTAGGTCCAACCAGTACTAACCTTGGAAGTTCGGGTTGTCACATCATCCCCAACTTGAAAGAAATTTCGTCCCGAAATTTAGCACGTGGTTACTGAGGAAGCTAGTTATGTTGTGCGTTTTCCTGGTTTTTCCTGGGGTGTCACATCATCCCCCGTTGGTTTGGAATTTCGTCCCGAAATTCCGCAGTAGCTTCAGCCTCAGTAGTGGTTGCACCTTTCTCGAACAACTGGGAATACTTGAGTTTCATTTGGTCTTCTCGTTCCCAGGTATACTCTGGGCCACGACGGGAGTTCCAACGAACTCGAACAAGGGGTATTCTGGTATGCTTGAGAATATTAACATCTCGGTCTGTAATCTCTACAGGTTCCTCGACGAATCGCAACTGATCGTCGATAGTGAGTTCCTTGAGAGGAACTATGAGGGTCTCATCTGACAGACACTTCTTCAGATTCGACACATGGAATACGTTGTGAACTCCGCTGAGTTCTGCAGGTAGATTCAGCTTGTAGGCCACCTTGCCAATTTTCTCAATGATTTCGAAGGGTATAACATATCGCGGGTTGAGCTTGCCACGTTTACCAAAACGGACTACACCCTTCCAGGGTGAGACTTTAAGTAGCACTCGATCTCCAACCTGGAACTCGAGTGGTTTCCTACGTTTATCAGCGTAGCTTTTCTGACGGTCACGAGCTGCCGCCATTCGTTGTCGTATCTGAGCAATCTTCTCTGTTGTATCTATTACAAGTTCTGGGCCAGTGATTTGACTATCGCCTACCTCTGCCCAACAAAGAGGTGATCGGCACTTTCGTCCGTACATTGCCTCAAACGGAGCGGCCTGGATACTGGTGTGGTAACTGTTATTATACGAAAACTCCACCAATGGGAGATGTTTTTCCCAGCCGTTACCAAAGTCGATCACACATGCCCTAAGCATGTCTTCAAGAGTTTGGATGGTGCGTTCAGACTGCCCATCCGTCTGTGGATGATACGCTGTGCTCATGTCTAATCGAGAGCCAAAGGATTTGTGCACCGCTTGCCACAAATCAGATGCAAATCGTGGTTCACGATTAGAGGTAATGGAGGTTGGCACCCCGTGCCTAGCAACCGCTTCCTTCGGGTAGTCGACTGCAAGTGTAGAAAACTTATCCGTTTCTTTGCTGGCTAGAAAGTGTGCTGGTACACAAGACAATCAATGAGCATCCAGGTGGTATTGTTTCCGTTTCGAGTTGTAAGTAGACTATCGACCAAATCCATGGCAGTCTGTTTTTATTTCCATGTGAGTGTTGCTAATTGCTGATGCTACACCTTGACTTTCCACAGGTCGATCCATCACTCACATACTTAACTAGATGAGCCTTCATGTCCGATTACCAGTACAAGGTTTATAAATCCTAATGCCTCTCATCAAAACCCAGACGGCTAGAATGTCGAAACTGGTGAGCTTGCTCAACGCGAGTTCCCTACAGTTGCCATGCAATGAGACTCGCATTCGTTTCATGAAGTAACGAGTATCGTCCGACTGGTCAAAGGTTGCTTCTCCATGCCCCACATGGGTTCAACTTGAAGATTCCTCTTTCTTCAGTTCTCCAGTTTGAACAGAGCGAGTCTGATCCTGGTAAGTTAGAGTCGATAGCGAGCTGGAGAGCTCGTGTACGTTTAGGTTTCGCAGTCATATTCTTCCAGAAGTTCCATCCAGCGATGTCATTGTAAGCTTTAGCTCTTTCGAACATCGGTACATGGGAGGCCCTTGAGATCGGTCTAAATAACGTATCTGGTACCGTCCAAGTGATGCCTCCATCCAAAACCCCCAAGCCGTGGTTTTCACCGTCAGTCGCGTGTCGTGCAGTTCCTCTTAGTAATTCCATCACGTATGTCATCACTCTCTCGTGTTGCATTGGCGTGTGACTGGGACTCTGGTTCAAACCATCATGGTATACTACTAAGTCATCAGTACTTTCGGATAAAGACGATGCCCAGTGTATTGCTGAGTTACGATTCGAAGGCTGTTAAGACGTCCCCCTGTCTGTCTTCCACGAACACAGCACCCTGCTGTGCTAAAGAGATTTAAGCTGCGAGACCTTCGAAAGTCATGCGATTTATCTGCGATAGAATCAAGCGAGACCAAGAAATTGTTGTATCCTCGTAGGACTCTTTGGTGTCGATCAGTTTCTAACCAAGACGGATCTTAGCGAGATCCACGGGCATTCCCACTTTGCTGATTATATGTCCAAAAGGTACCTCTCGAACCCCAAAATTACATTTAACAAGACTTCGCACGTAATGGCTCCTCCCACAGAAGCGCTGAGATAGGATACATATGCCACCCATGGCGTTCCATTCTCCTGGTCAGGATTCAGAACGTTGTTAACAAATGCGGTCGATTCATGTGATTCCCTGAAGCTGCTGGTGTGTTGGTCAACTCAATGGTCATGGTGTATAACGTTGGAATGGCTGCATTACCTTCGACATGCTTTTCTAAGGGCATTCTACCCTTAGATTTCCATCTGACAATAGCTCGTTCACTAGCAAATCTTCGAATGGAAGCTTGTTCCTCGCAACTGGTCGACGGGTTGTCAATACGTGGTCGAGGCAAACGGTTCTTGACTGTCACCTTGTTGAGTTCTCGATAATCAGTACGTATACGAAAAGGCTTATCTTTTCTGGTATAACTGAGGCTCCCCAAAGCGAAAAACTAGATCCGATGAAACTCAAGTCCAATAATTCCTGAAGTTGATTAGGCAGTTCCTGCAACCTTCCTGGTGTAAGACAATAAGATATACTAGTAACAAGGGCTACTTCTGACATGATACCGATTTGATATTCCACCTGACGATGTGAAGGTAAACATGACAGTTCTTCTGGTAGTACTTAGGGAGAAATCACGAACAATTGGTGGATCCTCGATCCTCCTTTCCTTAGCCTTGACATCAGTAACGAGTGCTATCATTTCGGGGTAATCCTTCCGTAGACACTCCTGGCTTTTCTTGCTGAAATGACGCTAACCTTTGTGCCACTCTAGCGCGTTAGAACAGATAACAATCCTCCACGAAGGGGAGGGATGCGTAGAATTGTCTCCTCACAGGGTACATCTATCAAGATTAACAGAAGAAAGGTCGATGTCGAACACTTATCCCACCAGGTTGTGTTTGCATCCCAATGATCATATGAGGTTTCCATTATCTTGCCATCAGCCTATTCCACAACAGGTTCAAATTTTTAGGAGCATCGGGGTCAAACGGAACAGAGACGAAACAGATTGCTACTCATACTAGCTACCATGTCGTTAAAGTCCTGACGTCGCCCACGCCAATTCTAAATGCCCCTTCCAAGAGCATCATTTCTGGTGTTGCTGTTTTCATTACTAGGATTCCAAGTACTGTCGTTGTTCCATTGATCTTTGTCCCCTTAACTTAACCACGGCCAATCCATGTTGTAGGCACCTTTATATCCCTACTGTAGGCTAGGGTTACGAATACCTTGTTGTCACTGTGACTGCTGCCCTCAGTGTCGTTGCTCGAAACGAAGCCCTACAATTCTTCACCATCATAGTCCATCTTTTCACATTCTGAGCCACGTCCTAAAGCACTACTCACTGTGCTGGCAGTTACGCTTACCACACTAAGGTCAATTATCATCACTTATGCCTCGTTGATTCGTAAGAGTTGACTCCCACAATTCGCTGACTAGAGTTACGGACTCGATTGAAATCAATCCGCTGACGTTCGTTGCCGGTAATCAGGGCCGTCAAAGTACTGGGCTCGGTAAGGTACTACGCTCAACCTCCTACCCATCGATGTTGCAAGCGGTTCAAGTAATACGCAGTACGCTGCGGGAGTGTTGCAGAAGTGACCACACCTCGGAATCTAAGGCATCAATACGTTAAGTTCCAGCAAGCGAAGAAAGGTGAGAAAGATATCGATCAATCATTCGACGCTGCGACATCCAACACATGGATGTTCGTATAAGCACCTAACATTCTACACGGTTCGCTGAGTTCAGATGGGTGTTCAGGTAACACTCAATTGCATCGAGATTCGAAGGGATCCAAAGATGAATGAAAGTTCACGTTCGAGTAGGGGACAATCACTGCTGTGACCCTTATAGGTTGGTTATGTTTCACATTGATCAAATAACGGAACAGAACCCCTTTTCCACTTGTTGAGCTTCACTGGGACTCACATGCACCCCACATTATTATTATGTGTGCACCCACAATAATATTGTGATTTGCATGCTCATCTCAGCTCCTCTTAACTCATGTCAAACGGTTCCTCAAACTCGAGTAGCAAACAAAAGGGTATCACGAAGCGTAAGTCTTGAAGGTTTAGGGAAATACCACCCTATAAGTCACATATCATATGCAAGTATACATGAATTCATATTGTTGTGCTAAACGTGCAATCACATGCAATATCATTTGTAGGTGTCCACTAGTTATGCAGTACAATGAGTATACGAGAGACGAACCTTGCAATCTGGAGCTGAGTGTCATGGTCGTATTCACGTCTTCAGAACTATTCGGTTATAGTCTGATTTTACAAAAAACGTTTTTCCCTTTTTAAATAAAACCAAGTTCACTATAACCAATGGCTCTGATACCAATCTGTCACACCCCCAAAATACCACATGCGGAATTACCGCGGGGCGTGTGACATACCAGGATCCAAGCCACCAATCACATTGAACTTCGCGTAATATAATTAAATAAAACTTTCATTTATTGACCTTAAGTATTACAACGTTATAAACAATTCACAGTATACAGCGGAAGTATAATTCATTCGTTAAGTATTTATAAGCCACATGTATCTTGACCCATGACCACTCCAGCTTCCCAGATAGCAAGTTCCAACAATATACACCTAGAGGCCTGCAAGGCATGTAACAACGAATCAACAACAAAGTTGAGCGAGTTCACAGTTGGGTGTTCGTTTTAAGTTGTTTTTGAAAACATAGTTTGTCTTTAGCTGGCTTACTTGCCATGGGGGTTACCCCATAGTTGAAAATATGATTAACCAGTTCCTTCTTTCCCAAACCATAACCAGTATCTTTATTACCCAAACCATATCCATAATCAGTGGGGGCTTCCCCATGTGAACCACTAGATCGTTACCATATCGACAACTGACGAAAGTAAGTTGTGCCCTAAGTCAATGTCTATCATCATTGACTGAATGCCCAGATCCATTAGTACACGCCCGTCCTACCGGCACGGTGTGAGGCTTGTCAACCCTAATAGCGCTATTAACTAATGACTCGTTCGCCATTGGCCCGGCGATTAAGTCGATATAAAAATGAGGGACTTCATGATAGAGTTTTGTCTAGTAAGTTTAAGGTTGTTGTCCTACCCAAGGAGGACGAACGCATGTATTCTACCCAAGGAGAATACGCAGGATTAATATTGGCATCCTACCCATGGAGGATGGCGGTACATATCCTACCCAAGGAGGATATGCAGGTTCCGTTTTAGTTCTTTAACCCATTCCCAACCACCGGGAATCCCATGCCTTAGAAAGAGTGTGAACTCACCTTGGTTTGCTCGGCAGATAGTTTACTTGTTAAAACAATTTAGTCAATCACGTCCTATTATAATTATCATATCTAATTAGGCGTGTACCAAACCGTGTCATATAGAGTGTATTCAATCATGTAGCATATAATATAAGTAGCACGTGTCTTATAACATAAAACAGATCATGATATTACCACTTAATTTTATAAACAGTAACATGAGCTTCCTAATGCTAGTTGTGTGTGGTTGATCCAACAGTTAACACATAAACCACATAACATATATATATCCAATCACTCTACTCGGCCCAAAAATACTCCCAAACCCAAAGGAAGCATCCAACCTAGTGATTTATTCTAATTGACAAATGCAGCCCAACCTAACTGGCTGTTAACATTACATAGTCCACCCGCACAGCCCAGCCCATGTGATGTTATGTGAAACAATATGGCCCAACCAACTATACCAATATGTATTATCATCATAGACCATTAATATATTATTGTTAGTATCAAACTACCCAAAAATATCAACATGTGATCGATGACTATAACTGACATCCTATCTAATCAATGGTACCCATTATTCAATTAAATCAATACTACAACCATGTGGCCGCCATCTTTTAATCAAAGCTATCCATATTCTCATATCACTTAATTCCCCATTTATTGGACCAACAAAACTACTAATATATCAACATTGATTATGTGAATTCAGTGGACTAATATGATAGGACCAAACATAATTAATGGGTTTGAACAATTATAAAGTGGGTCGGTTCTTGTTTGTCATCACTGGCCGCCATCTTTTGATTATTACCTCCACTTTGTTTGATAACATCAAGATTATGTCATACGGCCAAATCCATAACATCATCATATATTTTGGTGCAACATAATCACTATCACATATAACAATACCAATCAATATAATAACGAATTCTCATGTTTCACATAATATTCGCATGCAAGAACATAGTGGCCGACAATTAACATATATACTATCACATGCAAACATGAATTTACTAACCAATTTAATGCTTTGATGCACAGGGGGGGTCTACTGCCGTCGCCAATCGCAGGGGGTAGGGTTATGCTTGAGTTTTATGATAACAACCATATTACGTATACTAATAGATATAGGTTTTGTTTGGGGCGGTTGCTTGTTTCCCTTGACCGAATTGGGCCCAAAGTTCATAAGAGTTTTTAGTGGGCTAAGTGTGTATGGGAACCTAAACAATCAATAAACATTATAATTATCACACACTTGGGCCGGCCATAGTCTAAAGCTAACATGTGCGCGTGTGAGTGTGGCCCGACACACTCGCGGCCCAATGTGTATATGATGGCCCAGTTTCGTGTCCTAAAAAATAACCCAACACTTAGACGGACCCCCAACCACACCAAGTTATAACTTGGTAAAAATACGCATTCGACACGTTTAATATAACAAGAGTGTGCAAAGAAGGAGTTATGAGGAGTTAGGTCCAACCAGTACTAACCTTGGAAGTTCGGGTTGTCACACTATAAACTATGAACTAGAAGTTTAAAGTATAATTCATTTACCAATATTAAAGAACAAATTACCAGACAAGTTCACTGACCTAAATAGAGTGACTAAGTAAGTCACATAATCAACTGCTTATGCTCCAGTTATATTTGTGTCCCAAGAGGACAACCACATATTTTTGTAATGAGTCTATTGCACGCCTAAAGCGTGGTAGAATAGTTGGTTCCAATAATAAAATTACTCGAAAATTGGACCAAGTTATTAAGATGGTCAAGTCGAGGTTATAGTAATAAGATCTCCTGAAGAAACAATAGACATGATGGTTCAAGAAGAACCTCAGGTACCTGAAAATAAAGGGATCTCGATAAGTTGTATCATATCTAAGATATGTATGGAATCGAAATAAAAATCGACGTCGTTAAACTTTTGTATATAATGTAGCGCTTAAAATGATTAAATGATGAGGATCAAGATTTAAGATCTGCCTATGAATGAATATTAAGAAATGATTGGCCAAAATAGAAAGACGCAAATAAGGCAGAGTTTAGTTCTCTAATGAAATGGAAATTTTCTGGACCAACAGTCCATAAAACTAAAGTTGTAAAATATGTTGGAAACAAAAGTGTCTTTTACGCGAATCATGTGAAAATCAAATTAAGTGATATAAGTCAAAATTGGTGGCACAAGAATTTCACAAGGACCTATGATTGATTATGAGAAAACGTATTCTATAGTGGTGGATGCATTGACTTTCCAATATTTTATTAGTCTGGTAATATAAAGAGAGAATTGATGTGCGTCTATGAATGTTTTGTATCACTTGATACTAAAAGTGTACATGAAGGTCCTTAAAGGATTTGAATGATCAAAATCATGTAAGTTAAGTTATCGAGAACAATATAATCGTTGTATATAGATTCGTTTTTGTTTATGATTGAACTCCTGATGAGTTTTCTAAAGCAATTGAGTTCCCTAAAGGTAAATCAAAACATATTAATGATGTAATTCTTGTGCACCAATAAACATACATAGAAACTTGTACCCAGTGATTGTGATATCTCAATAAATAGGTTACACGCATGGTACACTATGGATTTTGAAGATAAAAGCAAGTGTTCATGTCATTTTAGCATATGATATAGATATCTATGTGTTATATGGGTAAGTTTATGTAGTAAAACTCATGAAGAATGAATGCACATGTATATTTGGATAAGATGGGCATAATTCCCCCATGATTGATAATGTCAGAAACATTGATATAAAAACCTCAAGAACGTACTATATGAAGTTGAGAAAATACATATGGGCTAAAATAGTTGGGTCGAGTGTTGTACAACTCGAGATATTCTCATAAAGAGGGATATAAGTTTGATTAAACTAGCCATGTTCTATGAACATTCTACTTTTAAAAGTTCACTATAATCGCAATTTACAGTAATGATGTCTAGGCATCATTGAGAGAAATTGTGGAGCTTTTAGAGGGAGAATTTTTGAATGACCTTGGCACGGTCTAATTATTACTCCAACTGCAGTTCGAGTAATATATGTAATTATATTTTACTAATCCCTCAAGCACATCTAGAAGATGATGTTTGGATATTTTAGTATGGACATAGTTGAACCTTAAAATATGTTAAAGGTTGTTAAATCATTTATTATAAGAAATGCATATTATCATCTCCTACCAAAGTAGAGATTCTCATTCTAGGAGTACCATCGTTAAATGCATAAGTGCATTAATATGTTTTGCTAGCTATGTATAGTTATAATATCTTTCACTTGAGCTTATTGTCATGATATAACCTTTGTCAAGCGAAGAGACATTGGAATGAGTTCAAAGAAGTATTTCAAGTATAAACAATATTTGATTACATTTTACTAACCCATCAAAACAAGTTTGGTTAGCCTTGTAGATGCAGGAATGTAACAAAACACAACACTGCTCAACATAAAGGATTGCACATTAAGGGATCAAACGACAAATCATTGGCTACAAAAGCTTTGTTCGACTTTCAAGGAAGATGGACACACGTCACTCAAAGGATACATGTTAAAATGAGGGGAAGACCTATTCAAGTTGCACTCTTTTACCCTTGACTAAGTTTTGTCCCATTGGGTTTTTCTTAGTAAGATTTTTAATGAGGCAAAATACCAGATCCAATAGTATCAGGGGGAGAAAATGCGCGCTGCACTCTTTTTCCCTAAGCTGAGGTTTTGTCCCACTGGGTTTTCCCAGCAAGGTTTTTAACGAGTCAGCACTACCAAGCGTATAATACATTGTTTTCTTTTATCACGTGGATAGTCAAGGGGAGTGTTACAAATATATTTTATGATATGACTATCCACATGCCTAACTCTCATTGGCATTTAAGTTGTATTGAATGATATCCCTATAAATAGTGGCTTTTGTATTTCATACAAACATCAACAAGAATAAGTTTCTTACATTCTTCATTTTATCTTTGTCTCCATAATCTCTATAATCCTAGTTCATATGTTTATATATATTTTATATATTGTTGCTATTAGGTCGTTGTTTCACAATAGTATCTCAGTTAACTTTGTTTACTCTTTCTAATTCTTATTCTTTTTACATGTTGGATCGATCTTATAAAGTGGTCAAATGAGTCAAATAAAAAATTCCACATAGTTTGAAAATTAAAAGATTTGGAATAAAAAGTTAGAATGGTTTAGACGTCAAAACGAAAATTTTACTGGCCTCATTGATTGATACGTGTCCCAAAAAGGTTTTGTTATATATATAATAACATGTATTAAAAGTATTATATTATCATTTAAAAGCGAGGAGACATCAAAGAATGACACTTCTATAAAAATATTTTCATTTATTACTATAGAAAGAAAATTATATTATTAGTTTAGAAATAGGTAAAGGGTATTTTGGTCTTTTCATGAAAAATTATAATAAAATTTGGGTGAAGTTAGTGGACTGGACCTAAAATGATATGACAACCAAACTATTGGATTAAAAAAGTCAGAAAAAATCTTTTGAACCGAAATAGATATTTTATATAAACCACAAGGACTAAAATAGTATATAACTCAAACCTAAATACAACTTGGGATAATAGAAATTTATGGTGAGTTTGGTTTGTGTAATTCAAAGAATTAATATACGAATTCTTTCTTTTAATGTGTTTAGTTTGCAAAATTTGTTAGAATTGAAATTTCAATTTTATTTATAATGTTTGCTAGGGAAATGAATTAAAATTATAATGGAAGTTAACTTTCTCAAATTCCTTCACGTTAGAAATTCAAAATGTTAATGGTATTTGAAATAATTGTCTACTTGCTCGTTGCACATCCACATTGTTCGGTCGTCGACCTGCAATGTCTTAACCCAATTACCAAATTAGTGATAAAAAACTTTCTCAAATTTAAAGTCAAATTGAAGAAAAAAAATCACTAAATACTTAAATAGTAATTGAATCTTTGTTACTGATTAATTTATTTCAATTTGACTTTAATTTCACAATTATGAATTTTAATTTTTACTTGGGAATTTTTCTCTTTACTGTTAGACTTTTATTTCAAGTTAATTAGAAAAAAATAATAATATTACAAGCATTTATAACATATATAAAGTGTGATTTTATATAGGTATATTACTGACGTGTTCAAATAGTAACAAATAATTATTAAAAACAATAATGAGGCGTGAAGGGCTAAATGTAACAACCCGCGCTCTCTCGCTCATTACTCTCGTTACGCCTAGCACCCGAGATTCGGATCATAATGTGAACTATGCTACATCGCATATTTTCGCACTACATCGCTTATTTTAGCACGCTATATCGCACTTCACAACGCTTACGCTTATAACGCTTACGCTTACACTACTACATCACGTGAGTATCTAAACTACTCGCTCGCTCTCGCACCATCGCAACGCAAACTCAATGCAAACTCAAAACGCGGTTACTTATATATATATTATATTATATTATTAGTTATATATATATATATATATATATATATATTATCTATGTGTTAAAAAACTCGCTTAAACGCTCACTCGCACAACTCGATTTATTGCTCTAAAACGCAACGTAACGCGACACTTAATATCTCGCTAAAATACTTAAAGTACTTGAACTAACTAACGCAATAAAACGCACCTAACGAACATCCGACACGCGAAACGGGAATTTCTCACACAAAACTGGTCCCTTCTTACGAAGCCAACCTGCTCATTTCCACTTCCTCTATAAATACCCAAGCCTCTTCTCACATTCTAACTTGCTGCCATTTCATCCAAAACGCTCCCAACCTACTGTTCATCGATTTCCCAAGAAAGACCCGCTATTTTTACAAGTTTCACAACGATTTCCACTATGATTTTACACGATTTTCGCTCCGATTTCATCCAAACTTCTTCTTTTTCATCTAAACATCATCTTTTCATCTAAAACTTCATCTTTTTCATAAAAACCTTCATCTTTTTCTTCAAGAACTTCTGATTTACCACGGATTTGCACTTAAACGAGTGTATTGGGCTAAGCTTTGGCTTCCCAAGATGTAGATCTGGGAATCTCGCACTCACCAAGTGTTTAATCCAAAGAAAAACTCTTTTAAACTCGATTTTTACACTAAACCGGACCAAAACCGACATATATTTCGTTCACCGAATAGTGGGGCGAAGTGGTGTCGAAACCGTCATGAAAATGGCTAGAAAATACATCCGATTCAGGCGAAAACGCAAGTCCGAACGCTAAAAAACGCTGAACAGCAGCTTCTTACGGAGGCAGCTTCTTACGAAGCCACTCCCTTCGTACAAGGAGTCTGTTTCCCACTCGACACTCCAACTTTGACCGTTTCAGCACTAGGAAGACTCTGACACTCCCTCCACTCCATTCCAGACCGTGTTTACTGTTAAACACGCACTGTGAGTATACTCGAACCCTTTTTCGCTTAACGCACTTTTGGGTGTAGCATACGTTCATATCTAAAACACACTTATCAAAACGCACTACACGCTCTAAACTATTAATCACATGCGAATGACTGACATACATATTTACACGTGATGCTTGCTACATATGTGCTAGGACTCTTACTTGTTGATGTTCCACCTTAGCTAGTATGGTACTATAGTTCGACTCACACCCGACGGGGTCTAGTTAAGGATATCTCACACCACTCCTTCGCGGTCATCTCGGGACTTAGCTTGAGTGTTTGTCTAGTTAGTATATATGTTGTGTTGAATCTCGTTTATGTATGTGGAAATTCGCAACGCTTTTATCTATTTACTATTATTATATAAAACCTGTATACTCGCCAATACATTTTTGTATTGACATTATTTTAATGTATGTTGCAGGTTAATCGCAGGTTATCTCGAATCAAGATTAGGCTACTTTAGATACACGCCTAGACTATTATCAAACTATTGAATCTCTTATTTGAACTATTTGTACTTGAATTTGTATGACATTAGTTTTGCCATGAAAAGAAATTAAATATTATTGTCGCAATTTTACTGTTATGGATTCTCTCGAGCAATCTCGTCGCTTAGTGCGACATCCCGATATTTCCGCCATCGGTTGGGGTGTGACACTAAAAGGTCAATATCCTGCGAGGTTGACCATATAACCCCGAATATCTAAGTTATAGTGATTATCTGAATTTAAAGAGCTAAATAATTTACCAATCCCTTGTGATTTAGAGCCTCTTAGTTGTTTAGTTATATATATTAACGAATAGAGTGCATACTATCTATAAAACTCAATTTACACTCTATGCAGATCCTTCCCATAGGTTGTCCATATACTTTACCAACCTTTGGATCAATATATCTATTACCGACTAAGTATCAAGCCCTAAGTTAAATATCGATATATGACTCAGAGATAGAATAATCAGATCAAACATGCATAACTTCATAGAAAGACCTATATCATCCACATTAAACTCACCCATAAATCAAGCATAACATATAGTCATATACATACCAAATTCGGTAGCAAATACTTATGTAAAATCACACTTTCATAAACAAAATCATTCAAACCTAACAAAAACTACATTCCATCTTACCTAACCGGATATAAGGCGCTTAGCTAGCCATATACAAAACTAAACAAAGAGAATTCAATGAATGCATCTTAAAGACTAAGGAAATAGAAATAAGAAAGTATCTAACTCAGTGAGATTTGCAAATACAATCTCCTGTATGTCAGATCTTCAGTTCCTATACTCCTTTGATCTTCAACCTTGATAGGAAAACTTGAAAAGGTCTTTTTTCGCTTCCACAGTTGCCCGATTTCGTAATTTAGGGCTTCCTAACCGTCATGTTCTTTATATAGGCTAAATTAGGGTTTCGATAAGGGTACGACCCGTACCCTCATTAAAACGGCACAACTCGTACTTCCACATCAGCATCTGGGGACCATGAGGGTTTTGACTTCTGAGGCGGTGTTACTTTTTGTCTTCACATGGTACAGGTTGAACCCACCTTTAAGTGGTACGAGTTGTACTGGGCTTCAAATCCAGCTTTTTCTGATTTCTTCTTCTAATCTCTCATAAAATATATTTATTTTATCATTCAAATAAATTGACTTTGCAGATATCATTAGCATGTAATTTAATTGCTAAAAATCATGTATCTTGTTTTTTAAACAGTTTTTTCACACCCAAATATTACCAACCTACCACCGAACCTTTTGGTTGAGTGGTAGACTGATAGCCTCATGACTTTTTAAATGAGAAATCATGTGTTGAAGTCTCGTCTAGGATAAATTGTGTTTTAGGTTAAATCATACATTTTCCAATTGTAAGTTCCTTCTTAGTGGGTGAGCCAAATCACCATGTTCTGTTTTTCGAATGAAAGGTTGATGTATGTCCCAAGGCTCTTTGTTTTTAAAAAGATAAAATATATTTCCATCTGTTACCATCCTTTTACATTTGCAATGATTTAAAATTTAAACCCATGTTACTTTTCACGGGTAATAAAAGTTACATATTTTATGGAGTAAAATGCTAAAATGAGTCTCTAAGTTTAGGCTACTTTTGTCATTTCAGTTCAAAAATAAACTTCTTGAATCTGGTACTGGAGGTTTTATTTTTGTTGTCAATTTCATCCAATTGACAAACTGTATTAGAATTTTTATTAATTTTCCCCTTTTTCTGTTGTTTTCCTCATTTAATTAAAATATATTATGTCATAAGAATGCCATAATACCTTTCATTTAAAAGGAGGAAACGGAAAAAAAAAAGTAGAAGTTAAAAAAAAATTAACTCAGTTTGTCAATTGAAAATGACAATAAAAATGAAATCTTAAAAACCCCGATACAAAAAAATATTTTTATATTGAAATGACAAAAGTAGCCTAAACTACTCAGATCACATTTTGATAATTTACTCCCGATTAGAGCTGTAAACGAGCCGAGTCGAGCCGAACTAGACTCGGCCTGAGCCCGGCTCGAACTCGATTCGAGCTAAGATTTGAGGCTCGAGCTCAACTCGATTAAAATTCGAGCTATCTCAAACTAACAAAGAACCACAAAATTTACTACTTAAAAAACCTTCAAAAATGAATCTCTTCATTAACTAAGGGCCCTAGTTGCAATTTAATTTAACCAGATAGCTAAATATGCAAGTAAAAATAGCTAATTCACTTTGTGCATTGTCTTTGTTTATTTTATAGGATAGATATTTCCTTAGTTTCTGTTTACTAAGCAATGTGGGACAAAAAAAAATGAAGGATATAAACCTTATCGAGCCAGCTCACGAGCCGAGCCAGGCCAAGCTCGAGCTTAGCTCGTTTACAAACCGAGTCGAGCCGAGCTGGCTCGTTTACAACCGAGCCAATTTTGAACCGAGCTTTTTTCGAGCAAGCTGCGAGCCACGAGTTTTTTGAACAACCCTACTCCCAATTTTATTATGCGTATTAAAAGTGACACATAACATAACATGGGTTTTGTTTTTGTTTTCCTCCCGTATCGGACTCGTGACCTATAAATCAAATATAGTTAAACCCCTCGATTATCATTAGATTCAAATCCGCCCCTTCATCATCACCATCTCCCTCACTCGTACGTGTCCTTTTCTTCTCTCTTTCTTTCTCTGCTCTTCTTCTCACTCTCTCTTCTCCATATTTCATTTTTTCTTTTTTTTCTCATTCAAACCATAAATTCAGATGGACGGTGGAGCCGCTAACTACAATCCTCGCACAGTTGAAGAAGTTTTTAGGGATTTCAAAGGTCGCCGTGCCGGTTTAATCAGAGCTCTCACCACCGGTAACCTTTCGTCTTTTCTTTCATTAATAATAATAATTAGGTTTTTGTAATTTTAATTTTATTGAATTTTCTAATTATGTTTGCAGATGTTGAAGACTTTTACCAGCAGTGTGATCCTGGTTAGTTAGGGTTCTTTCTATTGTTATTGTTTGTGTCTACTTGAATTGAATTGGTTTATTTCTTATTTCTGCATGTCAGTTATGTTGCATTGAAATTTTGAAATTGTTTATATTTTTTTATTGTTACTGTTGATATGAAATTATGAATTATTATGTTATATGTAGCTGGTTTGTGTTTTGTGTTACTGTTTTATAATTTGTATGGATGGACTGATGGTGAATTTTTTATTTCCCCAAATTTGTCTAAGTGAAGTTCTATTTTTCTGACAAATATACTGTATTTAAAGTTTTTTCTATACTTATTAAGTTATTATATACTTTTTTTTTTTTAATTTCTCAAGCCTAATCTAGTAGATGTATAGTGCTCTTAAGTTTGTTTTAAGGTTTATTATTGCATAATCTACAGTAACTAGTAACTACACTCAAGTTATAGCACCTGCTTTGTTAATAGCGAGCGTTTAGCGTGGCGATGCAGCAATAGGTCGCAATCTGATTTTGGCGCCTCTGTAGCGTGAAAATAGCAATAAAATATACCTATAAAATAGCGGGAGTTTTTTTTTTATAAAATAAATATACATATAAAAACGGCGTATTTTGATAAAATATACATATAAAAGATTTCTAAAATTTTCATCTAGTGTATGGCTAAACATAACATAGCACCCACTATTTTATTGCTATCGCTACGTAGAGTATAGGTAGCTTGTCACCATCGTTTGCCATTCGCTGTTAATAACTATGTTGCTTAGGAATCAATAGAGGGCATGTATTTTGAAATCGTATTTTACTCGTAGTATGTCGCCTTTTATGGAACATGGAAATAGATTGGATGTACAGTATATCTTAAAACTCTACGCTTATGTTGTTCAGAATACGCAATTGGAGTGTTTGTAAATTGTAAGTTTGATGGCTTCCATAGACATTCCTTTCAAGGGAGACAGTTTTGCTAAATATGCTTGTAGTTTCCTTATGCTTATAAGATGTTTCGTTAAGTTTTGTTTTCTGAAGAAAAGAATATATCTGTTTTCCCCTCTAGTCAAGAAAAAGGAGATGCCTAAAATATAAAACCTAAACGAATATGTTAAAATTTTATCGGGTGTTATAATAATGATGACTTAATTACTACCATAAAGTTTGATGTAATTATTGCTTTTATCTAATCTCATAAAGTGATATTTCTCATCAGATTTTGCCCCTCTTGGTTTTTTGCTTTGATGCTTATTCTTGCAAGTTTTTCTCTAGTGATTAATTGCCATATGTGACTATGTGTTGGGGCATATGCTCTATATATCTGTGGCATATGGTAAGCATTATAGGCTGATGTCATGCCCTCATGGTTTTTATTTAGTACGGTGACGTAAGTCACATAACAGTTTCTTACTTTTTGTGACGTTTTATGATGCATTTAATTACATAAAACATATTATCATATGATCTGAGCTTTCCTTTACACAATTACATCTACTATTTCCCTTACATCTTCTTCTAGAAGTCGTTCTTGACTTCGAAGCTAATAGCCTTGTTTGTGAAGTTTATTACTATTATATGTTCTTTTACACGTTAACCACCTATTTTCTTACTGTTATAGTGTATATAGAAATCCCTGTGAACTGTTATGCACAAGGAAAACCCACATGTTATATTTTTTTATCGTTGAGTTTTGAAGTAATGAAAATTGCAAGTGTTATAAGAACAACCATGAATAATGATTGAGCATTCACTGTTATATATGTTAACTTAACAGATTGAGTTTACTTCTTCCGATTGATATTTTATATGGTAAAAAGCATTAGTGTTGCTTATGATGTGTGCATGTATTAGCATGTATATCTCTTATGCATGGTTGTCATGATTAGGTCGATTCAGGTTATGTTTTATCTCTGGCGTGTAAAATAAAGAATACAATATACATTGCTTAGAAGAAAACAGTTAAAAAAGCATCCGAAGTGCATTTTTAACGCATTAGACTTCATGAATCACTTTTAGTTAGAAAGCTATTTTATTTTTAAATGGCATATTTCGTAATGCGTTGATACACTAAATACTTACAAAAAAGAAAAAAAAAATTCTGGGAAAAAGTATTTCGGGTCAACACAACCGAGCCGTTACCCGACCTGCCTATTTTGTCATGTGTATAAATATCAAATACGTGCTGTTTACTTTATGATACCTTAATGTTTATTTTACTACTAACGTGAAAGAGTGTGTCTGTGTGTTGGGGTGTACAGAAAAGGAGAATTTGTGTCTGTACGGATTTCCAAGTGAGCAATGGGAAGTGAATTTGCCTGCTGAAGAGGTGCCTCCCGAACTGCCAGAACCCGCGCTGGGAATAAATTTTGCGAGAGATGGAATGCAAGAGAAAGACTGGTTATCTTTAGTTGCTGTTCATAGTGATGCTTGGTTGCTTGCTGTTTCCTTCTATTTTGGTGCTCGATTCGGTTTTGACAAATCCGACAGGTAAATCACAAATCTTAACTCATACAAACGTCATTTTCAAAATTACAGTTAACTTTTTGGTATCTCACTGGGAGTCGTTGTCACTCGTTGATTATAAACTTTTGATCCTTTAATACTGTAATTTCTCTTTTTTACATCCCATTTTGGAATGTTATGAAAACTTACAGCAGAACCTGAGTATGTTTTCTGTAATGTTCAGTAACAGACATCTTTTCCAAATGATTCTGAGTTTAGTTAAATTATTTTTCCTTTTCCAAAATTTACTATAATACGTATGTATATCTAGGGTTGTAAACGAACCGAATGAACACGAACAAGGCCTTGTTCGTGTTCGTTCATTAAGGAATGAACATGTTCATGAACTATTTATGAACACTTATCGAACATAAACGAACACAAACAACTGTTCATGAACATAAATGAACACAAAAGAACGTTGTATATTCGTTTTAAAATAAAATCTGCATTTTTATCGGAAAGATTACAAAGAATCTACCAAAAATAAATAAGTGCTTAACACAAACTGAAATTGAAATGGTCTAATGAGGGATGTTGGCAGAGGCGTATAGTATAACTATGGTTTCAAAATTTTTAAAACTAAAATCAATAAAATAAAAATATAACACATTACCAAACGTTCACGAACATAAACGAATGAACACAACCTCTGTTCATGTTCGTTTGTTTAACTTATCGAACGAAATTTCTTGTTTGTGTTTGTTCATTTATTAAACGAACGGACATAAACGAACTTCCCACCGAACGGTTTACGAACTGTTCGCTGAACGTTCAGTTCATTTACAGCCCTATGCATATCTATATTAAGAGAGAGAGAGAGAGAGAACCAATTCTAATATGAGCTGTGCAAACAAAACCTTACATGTTATGTTCCATTTTGACTGCCTTTTTCATTCCATATCACAGGAAACGACTTTTCAATATGATAAATGATCTCCCAACAATATTTGAAGTTGTAAACGGTACTGCAAAGAACAACTCAAAGGAGAAATCGTCAGTTTCGAATCACAGCAGCACCAAATCCAAAGCAAACGCAAAGGTACTATAACTATAAACCAGTCAATATATCCACAATTTTGTCCTCCTTACTAAATGTTCCTTGTTTCGTGTAGCCACTGCCAGCAGAAGAAGAAGGCTTAGATGATGAGGATGAAGATGAAGAAGACGAGGATGACGAACATGGTGAAACTTTATGTGGGTCATGTGGAGAGAATTATGCATCGGATGAATTCTGGATATGCTGTGATATATGTGAGAAATGGTTCCATGGCAAATGCGTAAAAATCACACCAGCAAGAGCCGAGCATATCAAGCAATACAAGTGTCCGTCCTGCAGCAACAAGAGAGCTCGACCATGATAATTACTGTGTTGATATAAATACCGTGTTGTTAACTGTTAACTTGCTTGTGAAAAGTGATGTTGGTTGCTTAAGCCTGATTATGCGTGAATTTGATCTCAGTTGGTGTATAATTAGTCAGCAGATCATGTTTGTTTGATTCAACTAAAGAATTTCGTATTATACTACATTCATGTTACTTTGTTAACTAGCAAAATCAGTTGCATTATTAATTTCATATTGACAGGTGCCACACAGAGGTGAAGTAAAACGTCTCAAGCGAGGCTAAGCTCTTTGAGCACTTGATCGACTCATTGAAATTGATGCGGATCAAGTTTGGCTTATGAGTAATTTTACTAAGTTCATATTACAAGTTTGGTTTTTTCTTTCCTGATATCGAGTCTATGGTCACCATTGTTCGTTCACGAGTAATGCATGTGACCACTGTAGATCTTTGGATGCATTATGTGTGTGTTTCGTCGCTGTGTGGTGGTTAAGACAAATGTAATGGTTGGAGGCAAGGGCAACAGAGCCGGATTAATCAGAGAAGAACGATGTGCTAGAGCTCTGTGGGGGTGGAAAGACCGTTGTCGGATCTGATTGAGATAATAGGGAACGAGAGGCTAAGGTTGTTTATATTTCCTTAAATTATGTGTTTTTTTTTCTTTCTAATAAGATAAAATGGTCATAAAAGTGTCATATATACGTAATAGGCTTGTTTAGAGTCTGATTAAGTTTGGTGTATGAAACTCGGGCTTAAGGTCGCCTTAAGCTTGTTTAAATCCGTTCCATATTATGTTGTTATCAAACAAATCTCGAATAACTTCTGAATTGCTCAACTCATTGTAAAACACTTCCACAAAACGGAGTCTATTTCTCACGGTTGCACTTCTTCCTTCATCGCCCTGGTGGGTTCTCTGAGCGATGTTATTTTCAAAGTTTTGGCGACCAGACTAAAAATACTGCTAAGTTCGGTAATTTCCGACTTCCAATATGCTTTTGTACGGGATAGAAATATCATTGATGGGCCACTCATAATGAATGAGATCGTTTCGTGGGTAAAAAAAGGAAGAATAAACTACTGATGTTTAAAATAGATTTCGAAAAGGCTTACGATCACATAAGCTGGGGTTTTTTTTTACTCGATTCTTCAGCAAATGGGATTTCCGCTTAAATAGCACAATTGGGTTCATGCCATCCTTGCCTCGGCAAGGTCGTCCGTTTTAATTAACGGGTCGCCATCCGTTGAATTTCAATTTCAAAGGGGCATGTGTCAAGGTGACCCGTTATCCCCTTTCTTGTTTATTATAGGCATGGAAGCTTTCTCGTGCATGATGTCGAAGGCGGTTGAAGTGGATCTCTTTCATGGTTTTAAACCTCCGAACGAAGGACCTGTTATTTCCCACTTATTGTTTGCCGATGACACAATCATCGTCGGTGAATGGCCAAGGGGAAATGTCACCAACATGGCTCGATTGTTAAGATGTCTTTTCTTAGTTTCGGGTCTCCGAATTAATTACTTTAAATCCTGTTTGTTTGGAGTTGGAGTTCATCAAAGTGAAGTAATTAATATGGCTAATGGGATCAAATGAAAAGCCGATTCTTGCCCTTGTGCTTACCTTGGGTTACGAATTGGATCAAATATGAACCATTTGCTAAATTGGGGGCTGGTGCCGATGTTTTCGATAAAAGGTTGTCGGGTTGGAAATCTTCCACTCTGTCGGTTGGTGGCAGGTTGACTCTTCTTAAAGTTGTTTTAGAGACCATTCGAACTTATTTTTTCGCTATATGAAGAAACACGGAACTAATCTTAGGTTTAATTAGTTTGGTTTATGTTCCTCTCATAGTGGTTAATCTTCTCTAAACTTTCTGAGCTTCGGTTTGGGCTTGATGATCCTGCAAAACAGAACTCCGTTAGCTCGTTAAGAGGGGAATATGGGGGTTTCCCTCTTAACCAGGCTCCGGCGTGAGAATAAGTATCTGCTTTGAGGAGATAATGGAGTGTTAAGAGAGAGAGTACAGAGAATAGAATGTTTAACCTGTGCTTGAAGGTCTCTATTTATAGCCGGAGAGGTGTAAGAGGAGATGGGCTGATGGGCCTTGCGCCGGAAGACGACAACATAGAGGATATGCTATTTGTCTCACTGGTGTCGACCGTTAGTGTCTTCTGGAAGATCTTCGGTGCTGGCGCACCCTGATTGGAGCCACGTGTCATAGTTGTCGGCCTTGTTGTCCCTCTGCCATCAGCAGGTAAGTGGAGATCATGGGGCAGGTGTCGCCGCCCCCTGATTGGTGCCACATAGGCGTCCTTGTGTACTTTCTGTCTCCTGCACGTCAGATGATCGTGGAGCACGATAGAGTACAGCCTGGAGGACGCTGATTGGCTTGCCCTTCTGCCACTTGTATCCTTGGTACTTTCTGAAGTGGCCTTACTCTTTGACACCTGCGCGACCCTTGCTGAGCACGTTAGTAGCTCGCGGGGGGTTGCAGGAGGTGAAGGTCCTTATTCAGAATGCCAACTATAGAAACTTCCGTTAATACTTGGTTTGACCTCGCGCGAGACCATGTTCTGTTTGATCATCCCGCGCGGGGTCTAAAGATTGATCACTAAAGTGTTTAAGGAGTATGGTTCAAAAGCGCGAGCATGATGATCACGCGCGGCTGGTCACCATGGAGGTTATCTAGAGTGTGCGCAGCATGTTGAAGAGGCGTTAGGACAGGAGTTTGACGTTAGTCATTGCTCAGTGATTGATCAGGCTGATGCTGCATTGGCCCGCGCTGAAAAGGTTTATGACCATTTATCACTGCTTGTGATGGATTTGGTCGCAGAGGTGCTGAAGCACGATGACTGGTGTCAACGGCTCAAGACTATTCTGGATCCTCCAGAAACAATAGAGTTATCTGATGAAAAAGAAGAACCAGCTGGTGGAGATGGTGAATGTGAAGGCGGTGGGAATGATGACGATGATGGTAGTGATGGATATGAGTAGTTAGTGTTTATAGGCTTCGTGCCTTGTAATTTTCCTTTAAGAACTGAATGTAACTTGACGCGCAGTCGCGCTTTTTGAAATGAATCGATGATGTTTTGCTATTTCTTGTGTGCTTATTGCGCGGTGCGCTATCATTATGTTTTCCATAAATTTGTTGAGGTACAATTATTGCATTGTTGTTAGAAACTTTGGTTAAGTTACCGCGAATAAATGTAAGTGTGGCTCGTATGTGAGTGTATTTGCCCAGTCTCGCGCTATGTTCGCGGATAACCTTGGAGGCCTAACTCGAGAGCTCGTAATTTATGGTAGTGTTTTCGTGCTAATCAAAAGTTTAACATGCATTTGTAACGAAGAAGTCATGATGCTAAAAACAAAAGGCATAAGTCAATGCTTTCATTAAGTAGCTCTTAAACAGGCGCTTAGGCCAATCATACATCATCGAAATAAAAGGGCGTATAGCCAACATAAGTAGTAACAAGGGCACGTGGCCAACATAACTGATAAAGGCGTAAGACCGAGAATAGTCACATGTAACATTTGCGCAATTGTTGCGCGTTCCACGTGCGCGGGATGATGTGTCCATCCAGAGTGCGCAACTTGTATGCCCCTTTCCCTAGCACCTCGTGTATTAAGTATGGACCTTCCCATTTGGGTGCTAGCTTTCTGGGGCGTTCGGCGTTTGAAGCTTCATTGTCTCTGAAGACATATTCTCCTGGAGTGAAGGTACAAATGCGTACTCTTGCATTGTAGTACCTCTCCAATTGCGTCTTGTACTTGGCTTCTTTGATACGCGCTATTCAGCGTCTCTCTTCTAGTAGGTCCAAGTCTAGACGTCGCTCTGCCTCATTGTCGATTGTGTTTACCGCTGTCAAGAGCGGCGAGGGAAGGCCAACCTCAGCTGGGATAACCGCCTCCGAGCCATAAACTAGGCTAAAAGGGGTTTCGCCAGTACTTGTTTTCGGCATGGTTCGATGAGCCCACAGGATGCTCGGGATCTCATCTACCCAGCCTCTTCTCTTTGTGCCCAGTCGGGCCTTTATCCCGCCGATAATACTTTTGTTGACACTTTCTACTTGGTCGTTGCTTTGAGGGTGCGCAACGGAAGAGAAAGTGTGTTCGATCTTCATTCCTTTCATCCACTTTTGAAGGTCGTCAGACGCGAAATTGGTGCCATTGTCGGTTACAATCTTGAGTGGGAGGCCGAATCTGCAAATGATGTGTTCCCATATAAACTTGCGCACCATCATTGCAGTAGTTGAGGCGAGAGCTTTTGCCTCCACCCATTTAGTGTAATAATCGACGGCCACGATTATAAACTTTACGGCGCCGAGAGCTTCGGGGAAGGGTCCCACCGTATCAATCCCCCACTGCTGGAAAGGCCAAGCAGTGGATATAGGGATCAGATCGTTTTTGGGGCGCAGGGTTTTTGGGGAGTGCCTTTGACAGGAGTCGCATTTGCGCAATTCCTTTAGAGCGTCGACGTGCATCCCTGGCCAGTAGTATCCAGCGTTCATTATTTTCACGACGACCATGCGCGGGCATGCATGGATGCCGCAGATACCTTCGTGGATCTCCCTTATCAAGTAATTTGCATCTTGGGAGTCCACACAGCGCAGAAGTGGCCCCAAGAAGGATTTTCGGTACAAGATACCACCATTCATCTCATAGTGCAAGGCCTTGTTCTGTATCTTTCTTGCCTCTGCTTTGTTTTCAGGGAGTATTCCTTCTTGCAAATACTGTATGATAGGGGTCATCCAAGATGGTTGTCCTATCTCGATTACATTCACTTGACGCAGCAAAACCGACGGGTTTTTTAATACTTCAATTCTTACATCTTTGGCGAGATGTTGAAAAGAAGTTGAAGCGAGCTTGCTCAAGGCGTCTGCTGGTTTATTCTCTGAGCGATTGATGTGCACTACCTTGTATGACTTGAATTGTTGAAGCAACTCTTTTGCTTGGTCTAAATTCAAAGCCATAACTTCGCCCTTTGCATCATATAATCCGTTGATTTGACTGGCGATCAGGAGTGAGTCAACATGCGCTTGTAGATTTTGATCTCCCATTTTTATGGCAAGGCGCAAGCCTGCCAGGAACGCTTCGTACTCTGCCTCGTTGTTGGTATTCTTGAAATCCAACTTGATGGCATATGTAAACTCATGTTTCTCAGGGCTAACAAGGCGCATTCCAGCTCCTGCGCCATCTTCGTTTGAGGCTCCGTCAGTGTATAACAACCATAACCCATCTGATGTTTCCTTGATGGGAGCTTCAACCACCTCACAATCTTTGATCTTATCTTCTGGGACTTCAGTGATGAAGTCCGCTAGCACTTGACCCTTAATTGATGGGCGTAGCCTGTATAGAATGTTGTGGCCCCCCAGTTCGATCGCCCATTTTGCTAACCGCCCAGATGTCTCTGGTTTTTGCAATACTGTGTCGATGTGGAAATTAGTGAGTACGGTGATGACGTACCCTGTGAAGTATCTGCGCAGCCTCCTGGAGGCGTGTAGCAGCGCAAGCACTAACTTCTCCATTGTTGAATATCGAGTTTCTGGATCTGTGAGCACCCCGCTAATGTAGTAAATTGGAGCCTGAACTCCATCTCTCTCTACTAACAATGCCGACCCAACTGCCTTGTCCGAAGAGGATAAGTACAGAATGAGAGGTTCCTTCACGAATGGCGCGGTTAGTGTAGGAAGCTTGATTAAACACTGCTTCATTTGTTGGAAGGCAGCTTCTGCTTCGGGTGTCCATTTGAACTTTTGTTTTTTCACACAATTGCGCAAAGTGCTTATGAAAGGGTACGACTTCGCGGCGTGGTTTGACAGAAAGCGATTGAGCGCGGCTAGCCGACCGGCTAATCTCTGCATCTCTTTGATTGTTCGCGTTGATGGCATCCGCTCTATGGCTTGAACATTTTCGGGGTTAACCTTAAAACCGCCGTTTGTAACCACGAAGCCTAAAAACTTGCCATCTTCCATGCCAAAAGAACACTTTGCTGGGTTCAGCTTCATGTTCACACTTCTCAAAGAGTTAAATGTTTTCTCAATATCTTTTAGCATCTGGTCTTCCTCGGGACTTTTAATCACCAGATCATCGATGTAAACCTCGATATGTTTTCCTATGTCATCCGCAAATATCGTATCCATCAGGCGCTGGTAAGTTGCGCCAGCGTTTTTAAGGCCGAATGGCATCTTTGTGTAACAGAAGATGCCAATGTCGGTTCGAAAAGCTGTATTGTCTTCGTTCTCGAGCTTCATTTGAACCTGATGATACCCCTTGTAACAATCTAAGAAACATTTCCATCTGTATGGTGCGAGGGAATCTATCTTTTTGTCGATCTCGGGCAAAGAATAGCAATCTTTGGAGCATGCCTTGTTGAGATCGGTATAATCGACGCACATTCTCCATCCTCCATTAGACTTCTCCACCATCACGGGGTTTGCAACCCAACTTTGATACCGCACCTCTCGCAGTATACCTGCTTTTAGCAATTCACAGACTTGCTCATTCATGGCTTTGGTTTTATCCGCCTCTAGGCTGCGCCTTCTTTGGAATTTTGGCTCGACGGAGGGATAAGTGTTCAAACAGTGTTCAGTGACATCACGCGGGACACCGGTCATGTCTGCCGGAGTCCAGGCGAAAATGTCCATGTTCCTGAACAACAGTTGCTTGAGGTGCGTTCTGATGTTTGGCGAGATTGGGTGTCCAATCATCACCGTTTGCTCTGGGTATTTACGGTTTAAAACCTACTTTTCTGGTTCGGTTGTTGAAATTTTTACCGCTTTTGCTGGGCGCACATCCTCTGCTGACATCACTTCTTTCTTTGCATAGATAATCGCTACCCCCGTCTCGGTTGGGAACCCGATGGCTGAGTGGGGCGTGGAGGTTACCATGTTTAGCTCTCCTTGGGTTTCTCTCCAAATTAAAACATCATGCCTTGATTTGACAGACATCACCATGAAGTTGACATTTGTTGTTCTTGAATGCTTCCCGTCAGACAGCGTGACGGGGAAGCTGATCTGGCCTAATGGGAATACCATTTCATTGCAGAATCCTGACAAAGGATAATCAACCGGCTCGAGTCTCGCTTTATCTTCATCATCGAACTGATTAAAGCACTGCTCGTAGATAATGTCAGTTGTACTTCCCGGATCAATGAATATGTATTCTGTTTCATAATGATCGATAATACCGGTAATGACGACGGGGCGCGTGGGCCCGGCGTACTACCGGGAAAATGACGTGTTGCTCTTGCCATGTAGGTTCGAAAGGGCGCTTGCCCTTATCTCTTACGCTGTATCTTGGTCTGTTGACCATGTGATTTTCCAGGCGCCTGACCTTCTTCTGGTTTCCCTCATCATGGCGCTGGATCTGGCGTGTCTCTTTGCGCACATTTTTTACCAGGTGGCTTAACTTTCCGCTTTTCAGCGCTCTCTCGATCTCTTGTCGTAAGCTGATACAGTCATCTGTCAGATGACCTGTATCCTTGTGAAAATCGCAGTACAGGTTCAGGTCTTGCCCCTTCTTGTTCGTCATAGGCCTTGGAGCCTTGAAATCGTGGTTCTCCGTCATGAGCACCTCTTTTGGTGTCTTTGTGAGCGGAGTCCAGTGCTTTTCTCGATTATCGTCCCTTACTGCCTTTTGATACCCAATTCTGTCGATTGTTTCTCGCGCGACCTCTTTATAGCGCGATCTTTCCTCATAACCACTTGATTTTCTAGCTTTCCAATCATGATTTTTGCTTTTGTTGCGATTGCCGTAGTCGTGCGAGCTTCTCTTGGAAAATCGATATTCGGTGTATGAGCTCTTGGCTCCAGCTAGCGACTCTTCAGTTTGCGCTACTATTTTTGCGGCTTCCATCACCTTGTCCCATTCTTTGGGCATACCATCTTTTCCAGTGAAAGTGTCACACCCCAACCGATGGCGGAAACATCGGGGCATGGCACTGAACGAAACAGATTGTCCAGAAGTTTCCATAACAATTATCATTACCAATTAATTTAAAGTAACATGTCCCATACCATGTCTTAAAGGGCAAACAAATTATTACAGACAAATCTAGTCAAGTAGTTCTGTTCCGACAACTCAGATTTATACATAAATAGTTTATTTATTGGTTTCTAGGACTCCGTCCCTAGCCTCAATTTCAACACCAGCACACAAAGCATGTAAACATCCTAAGCACCTGTCACATACGTTAAAGTAAAAGTCAATATACATAGTGTAAAGGTGAGCATACAAGTTTGATAATAGCATATAGAGTTCGAAATAGTTTACGCATAACCAACACGTACACAGAGTGAAATGAGGCATGTTAGTTATCGATATGAACCTATCGATACCAATGACTGCGGGTTGACTGCCCAAGGCAGTTCACAATACATTCTCACCACTGTGAGCCATGTAGGTAATTGTCCTTAACAACCCCCGAGTGAACGGGTGCTGAGTCCAAACTAATAGTACTATCGTTGCTAAGGCAGGTAGACAACATTCCATGTGTAAACATAACAAACAAGCATTCATTAAGTCACGTATAACATGCGGTAACGGTTAGCGTTTTAAAGTATTGCGTAGTGTGTTCGATGTGATTTAGTATAAGTAACGAATGTAACACCCAAAAGTGCATAAAGCAAAAAGGGATCGAGTATACTCACAGCGGTTGATGGATTGAAGGGAGCGCTAGAGAGTAGGGTTAGCCTGAATAGATTGATAGCATAACGATAAGCGACGCGTAAAACGATGTCGGGTACCAGTGAGTCGGACAGCGGTTCGGTCGGATGGTAATCCGATCGGACGGCCGGTCGTGCGAGTGGTAATCCGGCCGGACAGCGGTCCAGTCGGACAGCAGTCCGGTCGGATGGCGGTTCGAGTGGATTGTTTCATCCTTTGAGAAGGATGTGTTTGTGTATGATGGCTTGTCTTTTGAAGTTATCGTTGTAGCATTTTGAAAACGTTGAGGTATCTCTACCTTTCAGGTCGGTCGATCGGACGGTCGTCCGGTCGGACGGCGACTCGAGTGGCGAGGTTCCTCAGAGAGAACAAATCCTTAGCAGGGCGGTCGCTCGGTCGGATGTCCATTCAACCGGGTGGCAACCCTGTTACTGAACCTGTTGAAAATTGTTTAAGATTTAAATGAATCAAGATGCAACCCGATCGGACGGTGGGTCGAACGGATGGCAACCCTGTCGGACAGCAGTCTGGTCGGATGACAACTCGTTCCAACGACTTGATCGTCCTGTTACTTGATCTTGCCTGAAGTGTTGTAACTTGAGTGAGACGTTGTGATGACTGGTTTAAACAATAGGAACCCCATCTCGTCCCCAACGACCTGACCGAACAGGAATCACCCTAATCCGATGGTGCACGGTCTGAGACGGTTATTCATGTCCAAACCCAAAATCACTATCTCATGGATGGGACTTGGATCTAGCACTGATACATTACTAAGAATGAGCAAACGATCAGTATTAGCTCCGGTTCCATCGGGTTTGAGTGCATTGAGTGTAAAAGAGTTGAAAGAAAGTTGAAAGACCTTCTCTCAATCCTTTTCTCCATGAATATGTTTAGATCTATGAAAGATCTTTGTTTGTTTATGTGGAAATCGGTTAGATCTAAGTTGTTCTTGGTGGATTGAGGCCAAAACATGAAGTTCTTCAAGAACACATGATGACGTCATCCTAGAACACCTTAGATCTTGATGATTTCACGGTTAAAAGTTAAGATTTAAAAGATAGAAAGGTGTAGGAGTGCGTGTAGATTAAGGAAGTACAAGATTTAGGATGAGATCTTACGGGAATCATGAGAAATCTAAGGAAAAGTGAGGAAGACGAGCTGGTCGGACGTCACTTGCCAAAAGTAGAAAGTTTGAAAGTGACAAGGGGTATTTATAGGATGCCCAAAGTGGAAAGGGACTGGTCGGTCGGATAGCATCTCGCCCGGATGGCAGCCCGGCCGAGTGGCTCCTCGGTCGGATGGCACCTCGCTCGGGTGGCAGCCCGGTCGGTTGGCAATCCGGCCGGCTGGCACCTGGTTCAAGTGCTCAGCGTGACGAGTTTTGTCATTTCGATTTCGATTGCGGGAGTTGCGATGCGATAGAGTTTCCTAGTCAAATTACTTTTAATCCCAACTACTCATATCTCGCACTATCTCTTCTCTACCAATTATCATACTGTTTCGGTTGCGATTGAGTTCGATTGCGTTTGAGTTTCGATTGCGATTCGATTGATTACCATGACATAACATAAATAAACATGCACAAGTAACACATAAGGCACACACACATGTATAACAATAACCAAAATGCGTAATTCGACAGGCTTCTCCACGAAGTGCAGTGTTTCGTTTACTTGAAGGTCATCGAGAGGTACAATTAAATCATGCTCAGCCAGGCACTTTCAGAGGTTTGACACATGGAAAGTCGGGTGGACGCTACTAAGTTCTTTCGGTAGTTCGAGTCTGTAGGCGACTTTTCCGATCCTTTCCAGAATCTTAAAAGGTCCAACATATCGAGGCGCTAGTTTCCCTTTCTAGCCGAATCTGACCACACCCTTCCAAGGTGATACCTTTAGGAGTACGTAGTCGCCAACGTCAAATTTAAGGGGCTTGCGTCGTCTATCGGCGTAACTTTTCTGTCGACTTCGAGCTTTCAACAAGTTGTCTCGAATTTGGAGGACTTTGTTAGTCATTTCTTGCAATAGCTCAGGACCGGTTAATTGCGAGTGACCGATCTCGTGCCACACAATAGGAGATCGACATTTTCTTCCGTATAAAGCCTCGAATGGTGCCATTTGAATGCTGGAATGATAACTGTTGTTATACGAGAATTAGACTAACGGCAGCTATGTATCCCAATTACCACCGAAGTCTATGACACACGAACGGAGCATGTCTTCAAGAGTACGAATCGTTCTTTTAGTCTGACCGTCGGTTTGAGGGTGGAATGCGGTACTTAAGTTAAGCGATGTACCGAGAGCCGCTTGAAATGTTTCCCACAGTCATGAGGTAAACCGAGCATCACGGTCAGAGATGATGTCGCGAGGCGTCCCATGATTACAAATGATCTCGTTGGTGTAGATTCGGGCTAATCGTTCTACCTTGTAGTCTTCCCGTATTGGCAAAAAGTGAGCAGATTTGGTCAAACGGTCAACGACAACCCAGATGCTGTCGTGACCTGATGACGTGTGTGGAAGTTTTGTTATGAAGTCCATAGCTATACTCTCCCACTTCCACATAGGGATAGGCGGTTGTTCGAGTAAGCCAGAGGGTCTTTGGTGTTCAGCCTTGACTCTTGCACATGTAAGGCACTTTCCAACATAGAGAGCAATATCCCTTTTCATGCCCGGCCACCAGTACTTGTAGCGAAGATCCTGGTACATTTTTTCGGCACCGGGATGAATAGAATACCGGGATTTGTGGGCTTCGTCCATCAAAATCTGTCTCAAATCGGTCCGTTTAGGGATCCAAATTCGGTCCAGAAAGTGGAATATCCCATTCGACTTATTCACAGCTGGGCTCCATCGTGATAGATTCGTTCCTTCTTCAGAGTGCGTTCGTTAAAACATGCATGCTGAGCTTCGCGGATGAGAGTTTCAAGATCGTATTGGGCTTGAGTATTACGAATGCTGAGCAAATAACTTCGTCTGCTGAGAGCGTCGGTAACAACATTTGCCTTGCCTGGGTGATAACGAATCTCACAGTCGTAATCGTTGAGAAGTTCTTCCCATCGGCGTTGACGCATATTAAGTTCTTTCTGATCAAAGATATGTTGTAGGCTCCTATGATCGGTGAAGATCGTACACTTTGTACCATACAGGTAGTGTCGCCAAATCTTTAACGCAAAAACAACTGCGCCTAGCTCGAGATCATGGGTTGTATAGTTTTTCTCGTGGATTTTGAGCTGACGAGATGCGTAAGCTATAACCTTGTCCCGCTGCATAACAACACAACCAAGACCAAGGTTGGAAGCATCACAATAGACAATGAAGTCGTCGTTTCCGTCGGGCAATGTGAGAACAGGAGCATTGCAAAGCATGTGCTTGAGGGTTTGAAAGGAAGACTCTTGTTCAGTTCCCCAAACAAAAGGTTTGTCTTTATGCATGAGGGCGGTAAGCGGCACATCGATCTTTGAGAATCCTTCGATAAATCGTCGATAATAGCCCGCTAATCCGAGAAAAGAACAGACTTCAGACGGGTTCTTAGGTGTAATCCAGCTCTTAACTGCTTCAATCTTCGCGGGATCAACGTGAATACCTTGGCTATTAACAATGTGACCCAGAAACTGAACCTCCTCCAGCCAGAATTCGCACTTGGAGAATTTGGCATAGAGTTGATTCCCCTGGAGTAGTTCGAGAACCAAACGTAGATGTTGCGCGTGTTCGGCTTTCGATTTGGAATAGATCAAGACATCGTCGATGAACACGATGACGAAACGGTCGAGATAAGGTTTACACACGTGATTCATCAGATCCATGAAAACCGCGGGTGTGTTGGTTAAACCAAAGGGCATAACAACGAATTCATAGTGGCTGTATCGAGTGCGAAACGCGGTTTTGGGTATATCCTCCTCTTGAATGCGTAGTTAGTGATAGCCTGAGCATAGATTGATCTTTGAGAAACACGTAGCACCTTGTAGTTGATCAAACAAATCGTCAATGCGTGGCAGGGGATAGCAGTTCTTGATAGTTAACTTATTCAATTCCCGATAGTCGATGCACATCCTGAACGACACATCCTTCTTTTTGACGAAAAGGACTGGCGCGCCCCAAGGAGAGGTGCTCGGGCGAATGAAGCCTTTCTCAAGTAATTCTTGGAGTTGGTTCGAGAGTTCACGCATTTCGGACGGTGCGAGTCGGTAAGGAGCTTTGGCAACAGGATTGGCTCGAGGAATGAGGTCGATACGAAAGTCGATATCATGACTTGGCGGTAGTCCTGGGAGATCATCAGGAAACACATTGGGAAATTCACGAACCACAGGAACGTCTTTCACTTCTGTCTTTCCTTTTTTTTCCTTCTCCGCTACTACAATGTTAGCCAAGAAAGCTCTGTATTCCTTGCGGAGGTACTTGCTAGCTTGGACACATGACATGAGTTTGAGACCTTTCGAAGTAGTTTCACCGTACCCACACAATAAATCACCATTCGCGAGCAAGAATCGAATCATCTTATCGAAACACACAACTTCAGCATGGTTTTCGCGAAGAAAGTCCATGCCTACTATGACGTCAAAACTTCCGAGTTGCATCGGAATAAGGTCGATTGGGAAGATGTGATTGTTGAGCTCAAGAGTACAATCACGAAGAACAGAATTAACGACGACAGTTCTTCCAGTGGCGACTTCAACATCGAACGTCGAGGGGAGTTGGGAGCGTTTACGACTAAGAAGCTTCTCGAATTCGAACGACACAAAACAATTATCGGCTCCAGTATCAAACAAACATGAAGCATAAATACCATTCACAAGGAACGTACCATTGACCACGTTGTTGTCAGCCTGGGCTTGGCGCACATTGATGTTGAAAGTTCTGGCACGTACGGCTTGTTGCTGTTGCTGAGGCTACTGCTGCTGCTGGTGTTGTTGCTGCTGCTGGGGCTCTTGTTTCACAACCCTGTTCGGGCACATGTTCGCAAAGTGGTTGGGATCACCACATGCGAAGCAGACTCGGGCGTTGACCGCGGGTGCCTGAGTCGCTTGCTGGCCTTGCGGGGCTGGGAGCAGAGCTTGATGAGCAGTGGCTTGAGCTGGCGCTTGACGAGGACCAGTACGGCAATTAGCGGTGAAGTGGCCGTACATGTTGCAGTGAGCGCAGAAGCGACATGTGAGAGCCACCGGATGATGATAAGAACATGTTGGGCAAGCCGGGTGGGGGCCTGTGTATGCACGCTTGGCTGGCGGTGCATAGGTAACTGGTGCTGGACGGTGATGGTGCTGCTGCTGGGCCGGTACGGCCTGAAGAGGAGCAGTAGTGATGGTGACAGCACAATTCTTGTTGCTGGAGTTGCTGTTGTTATTCTTCTTCTTGCGGCGTGGGGACTTTGATGGTTGAGCGGCGGCGGTTTCAGCGGTTGGTACGGTGGTGACTTGGTGCAGGCTCTTTGAAGCTTTATCCCAAACAGCAACTTTTACCCGCTTGTCGTTGATTTCGGCGGCAAGCAAGTAAGTTTCTTCAATTGTTGTTGTCTTTGCGGCATGCACAAAATCCGCAACACGGGCGGGTAGAGCTCGAATGTACTTCTTGATTGCCATGTTAGGCGTCTTCACTTGATCAGGACATATGATGCTGAGCTGCTTAAAGCGAGCAGTCAGGGCAGCGTTGTCACCTTCTTTCTGCTTAATATTCCAGAACTCGTCCTCCAGCTTTTGGCGTTCATGGGGAGGACAGAACTCATCCATCATGATGGCCTTCAACTCTTCCCAGGTCAGCTCATAAGCTGCATCATTCCCGCGTTTGTTTCTCTCAGTCGTCCACAAGTCTAATGCACGGGACTGGAAGACGCCGGTAGTGTTTAGAGTGCGGAGATTTTCTGGACATCCACTCTGGCGCAGAGTTACTTCGATGGAATCGATCCATTGAAACATAGCCGTCGAGCCATCTTCTCCAGTGAATTCCTTCGGACCGCATGCCTTGAACTGCTTGAAGCTGAAAGCAGTCTTGGTAGCAACTTTAGGAGCTTCGGTTCTAGACTCCTCAGACGATTTGCTGACGTTCTCGTAAATCTCACTCACGATCTGAGGTACAACCTTGGCCACTTGTTTCGCGAGGATGGCAGCAAGGCGTTTGTCCCTCTGTTCTTGGCGAGAGAGTCGTGGGTGACGGGGTCCTGATGATGGTCCAGTTGACATTGTCTGCAACAGACATCGTCATGGGTTTCAGACACATCATAATCGAACCTCACCTCACACGTCTAATACTTACTAAAGCTCAGGAACACAATGTAACATGTATCTCATAAACACATAGGCACCTAATCACAGATTCACATAACACAGAAGCACATAAGCACGTAGGGCACAGAAGCACATAAATCACAGAATTACAGAAGCATTTAAGCACAAGAGGTAGTCATAATACAGAAACCTATCATTCACAGTTCGCGAGCGTTCGAATATAGCGATCGCGTTTAGTATATCGAGTAGTGTAGTATAAGCGTATATCATAGCATAAGGTCGTCCATAGTTTAGCGATTTGTCAGCGTTCTGAGATAGTAGTGCAGCGCGAGTCGTGCGTATCGATCGAAGTGGAAGCAAAAATCGAATAAATCTCCAAAATTTAAACATATAAACAGGAAAATTCACATAAAAGCACATAAAATCGATGAATCATCAGAGTCAGCAGTTGCGGGCTCAGAATCGAAACACATAAAAATCGAGAAATAGATCATCTGCGGCTATTAGACATTGACTATCCAAAGTGATTCGACTATTCTCAAGGACTTGTTGTGCACATTTGACCTTCAGGACGGTGCTTTTGCCTCGATTCTTGGGCATTTGGCACGCATCCCGTTAGTCATATCGTGCCTTCAGGTCGTTGGAGTCCGTCGAGACTTTGGAGAGAGTTTTGTAAAACCAAGTAATAGTCGGAACAAGTCGTCAAGGTTAGGGTTTCACCCCTGGCTTAACAACTTTGTCCCTGTTTTGATAAAATAGGATAGAATTATGCGTCGAAGTATGGATTTCACTCCTATTTCAACGCAATTTCTCGTGTTCATAGATAAAAATAAAGGTTGATCAAGCAATTTAGTCGAGAGTTTGTGGTTTTCACACCTAATATTGACTTAATCGCTCATTCCAATTTGAAAATTCGAGTGCAGTGATAGCGTAGCATAGGCGAGAATAGCGAGAAATGGTAGTAAGCTCCTACATAATCCCTAATGGATATGCACAAGTCGGTCTGTTGGTTCCTAACTATAGACTAGGTTTCTAAGACATCGACCCGGACTAGGTCGAGTCTTGCCTAATTCCCTATAGTTATGGCTCTGATACCAATCTGTCACACCCCAACCAATGGCGGAAACATCGGGGCATGGCACTGAGCGAAACAGATTGTCCAGAAGTTTCCATAACAATTATCATTACCAATTAATTTAAAGTAACATGTCCTATACCATGTCTTAAAGAGCAAACAAATTATTACAGACAAATCTAGTCAAGTAGTTCTGTTCTGAAAACTCAGATTTATACATAAATAGTTTATTTATTGGTTTCTAGGACTCCGTCCCTAGCCTCAATTTCATCACCAGTACACAAAGATGTAAACATCCTAAGCACCTGTCACATACGTTAAAGTAAAAGTCAATACACATAGTGTAAAGGTGAGCATACAAGTTTGATAATAGCATATAGAGTTCGAAATAGTTTACTCATAACCAGCACGTACACAGAGTGAAATGAGGCATGTTAGTTATCGACATGAACCTATCGATACCAATGACTGCGGGTTGACTACCCAAGGCAGTTCGCGATACATTCTCACCACTGTGAGCCATGTAGGTAATTGTCCTTAACAACCCCCGAGTGAACGGGTGCTGAGTCCAAACTAATAGTACTATCGTTGCTAAGGTAGGTAGACAGCATTCCATGTGTAAACATAACAAACAAACATTCATTAAGTAATGTATAACATGCGGTAACAGTTAGCGTTTTAAAATATTGCGTAGTGTGTTCGATGTGATTTAGTATAAGTAACGTATGTAACACCCAAAAGTGCATAAAGCAAAAAGGGATCGAGTATACTCACAGCGGTTGATGGATTGAATGGAGCGCTAGAGAGTAGGGTTAGCCTGAATAGATTGATAGCATAACGATAAGCGACGTGTAAAACGATGCCGGATACCAGTGAGTCGGACAACAGTTCGGTCGAATGGTAATCCGATCAGACAGCTGGTCGTGCGAGTGGTAATCCGTTCGGACAGCGGTCCAGTCGGACAGCGGTCCGGTCGGATGGCGGTTCGAGTGGATTGTTTCATCCTTTGAGAAGGATGTGTTTGTGTATGATGGCTTGTCTTTTGAAGTTTTTGTTGTAGCATTTTGAAAACGTTGAGGTATCTCTACCTTTCAGGTCGGTCGGTCGATCGGACGGTCGTCCGGTCGGACGGCGACTCGAGTGGCGAGGTTCCTCAGTGAGAACAAATCCTTAGCAGGGCGGTCGCTCGGTCGGATGTCCATTCGACCGGGTGGCAACCCTGCTACTGAACATGTTGAAATTTTTTTAAGATTTAAATGAATCAAGATGCAACCCGATCGGACGGTGGGTCGAACGGATGGCAACCCGGTCGGACAGCAGTCTGGTCGGATGACAACTCGTTCCAACGACTTGATCGTGCTGTTACTTGATCTTGCCTGAAGTGTTGTAACTTGAGCGAGACGTTGTGATGACTGGTTTAAACAATAGGAACCCCATCTCGTCCCCAACGACCAGACCGAACAGGAATCACCCTAATCCGATGGTGCACGGTCCGAGATGGTTGTTCATGTCCAAACCCGAAATCACTATCTCTTGGATGGGACTTGGATCTAGCACTGATACATTACTAAGAATGAGCAGACGATCAGTATTAGCTCTGGTTCCATCGGGTTTGAGTGCATTGAGTGTAAAAGAGTTGAAAGAAAGTTGAAAGACCTTCTCTCAATCCTTTTCTCCGCGAATATGTTTAGATCTATGAAAGATCTTTGTTTGTTTATGTGGAAATCGGTTAGATCTAAGTTGTTCTTGGTGGATTGAGGCCAAAACATGAAGTTCTTCAAGAACACATGATGACGTCATCCTAGAACACCTTGGATCTTGATGATTTCACGGTTAAAAGTTAACATTTAAAAGATAGAAAGGTGTAGGAGTGTGTGTAGATTAAGGAAGTACAAGATTTAGGACGAGATCTTACAGGAATCGTGAGAAATCTGAGGAAAAGTGAGGAAGACGAGCTGGTCGGACGTCACTTGCCAAAAGTAGAAAGTTTGAAAGTGACAAGGGGTATTTATAGGATGCCCAAAGTGGAAAGGGGCTGGTCGGTCGGATGGCATCTCGCCCGGATGGCAGCCCGGCCGAGTGGCTCCTCGGTCGGAAGGCACCTCGCTCGGGTGGCAGCCCGGTCGGATGGCAATCCGGCCGGCTGGCACCTGGTTCAAGTGCTCAGCGTGATGAGTTTTGCCATTTCGATTGCGGGCGTTGCGATGCGATAGAGTTTCCTAGTCAAATTACTTTTAATCCCAACTACTCATATCTCGCACTATCTCTTCTCTACCAATTATCATACTGTTTCGGTCGCGATTGAGTTCGATTGCGTTTGAGTTTCGATTGCGATTCGATTGATTACCACGACATAACATAAATAAACATGCACAAGTAACACATAAGGCACACACACACGTATAACAATAACCAAAATGCGTAATTCGAGTTGCGAGTGCGATTGCGATAGCGATAAGGCGATTAAACATGCGATAAATAGCGATTATTATGCGATTATTAATTGATACTCCACATAATACAACTAAAGAGAAAATAAAATAGACTAACTACAAGTCAAAGAAGTCAAAACAGGAATTAAGCAAGGAGAGACAGGTCGCAATTAGCAATCTTTTCTTCCTTTGACTTCAATCTTGACTTTGACTTTCGAAACACGGGGTGTTACAGATAGTTCTGATGAGACTATCACAACGAAGAGCTTTCTTGAAGTGAGCGCGCATGAGCTGTTCGCCTACACCGCCGATTTCCAGGCATTCCTTATTGAAGCGAGTGATGAAGTCTTCTAAACCTTCGTTTTCTCTGTGCCAGATATCTGTTACTTCAGATGTATCTCGTTGATAGCGTCTCTGCTGGCTGAAGTGGTTTACAAATTGCGTTCTGAAATCAACCCATGAACTGATTTTTCCAGGCGGAAGGCTGTCGAACCAGGCGCGAGCAGCCCCAGTAAATGTCTGGATAAATAGGTGACACCACATCGGCATATTCCGACCTCCCATAACGCCAACACTTGTAAATACTCTAACATGATCGTCAGGGCCTGTAAGACCGTTGAATTTTCCCACTGTTGGGGGCAGCTTTTCCCTTGTTAGTGGTGCCAAAGCGATCTTTGGGATGAACTTTGAGTGTTCTGCAGCTTCTGCTGGCCTATAGGCTAGGCTGAAGTCTCTTTCTGCCACTTCGTTGTACGCGATGCGCTATCTCGGCTTGTAGTATTCGTGATTCCTCTGCAAACGGTTAAAGACTGAGGATCCTTCGTAATCTTGCCAAGTTGGGTCATTTGGGTCAGTGTCATCCCACTCGTTATTCATGTTGCGCGGCCCGAGCCGGCTATGAATTGGACCCCTTTGAACATTTGACGGATGGTCAAAATAGCTTTCTGTTTCTCCCCGCGTGTCGCGCGTGTCATGCACGCTTGGTCTTCTTAGGGGAGAAGGCCTGTTGATTCTTCCTTGAAAGTTTTGCTGTGGGAGTATCTGGCGCGCCCCTTGACTCGGACCCGGAGGTGTAACCAAAGATGGTTCTGCTTGCAAGACCGTTTGTTGTGCACTCAAAGACTGATATACAGCATTGATGGTAGCAATTTGTTTGGCATACCAAGAGGCTGGAGTTTCGCCCTCAGGTAGCCCTAATAGCGCCAAAATGTTCTGAGGTGGAGCTGGGTTTGAAGGACCAGCGACATGACTTACTGGGGTTACCGTTTGAGTGATGCGAGTGACACTCCCGCGGGGTCCCCCGGTGTTGGTTACTTCGATTTCACCGATTTCTTCAGCAGGTTGGACTTGGACATTTTGATTATCCTCCCCCAACACTGCGTTAGAGTTTGTTCCAAAACCAAAATTTGGAATGATTCCTTGACCAGCCATGATCGAAGGAAAAACAACTTAAAAAAGACTCAGAAAAAGAAGATGAGAGTGATTTGCAAAAAATCGGTGGGCGCCAATGAAGAAACACGGAACTAATCTTAGGTTTAATTAGTTTGGATTATGTTCATCTCATAGTGGTTAATCTTCTCTAAACTTTATGAGCTTCGGTTTGGGCTTGATGATCCTGCAAAACAGAACACCGTTAGCTCGTTAAGAGGGGAATATGGGGGTTTCCCTCTTAACCAGGCTCCGGCGTGAGAATAAGTATCTGCTTTGAGGAGATAGTGGAGTGTTAAGAGTGGGAGTAGAGAGAATAGAATGTTTAACCTGTGCTTGAAGGTCTCTATTTATAGCCGGGGAGGTGTAAGAGGAGATGGGCTGATGGGCCTTGGGCCGGAAGGCGAAAACATAGAGGATATGTTCTTTGTCTCACTGGTGTCGACCGTTAGTGTCTTCTGGAAGATCTTCGGTGCTGGCGCACCCTGATTGGAGCCACATGTCATAGTTGTCCGCCTTGTTGTCCCTCTGTCATCAGCAGGTAAGTGGAGATCATGGGGCAGGTGTCGCTGCCCCCTGATTGGTGACACATAGGCCTCCTTGTGTACTTTTTGTCTCCTGCACGTCAGATGATCGTGGAGCACGATAGAGTACAGCCTGGAGGACGCTGATTGGCTTGCCCTTCTGCCACTTGTACCCTTGGTACTTTTTGAAGTGGCCTTACTCTTTGACACCTGCGCGACCCTTGCTGAGCACGTTAGTAGCTCGCGCGGGGTTGCAGGAGGTGAAGGTCCTTATTCAGAATGCCAAGTATAGAAACTTCCGTTAATACTTGGTTTGACCTCGCGCGAGACCATGTTCTGTTTGATCATCCCGCGCGGTCTAAAGATTGATCACCGAAGTGTTTAAGGAGTATGCTCCAAAAGCGCGAGCATGATGATCTGCGCGGCATTTTTGGGACCATACCCCTTCACTATACAAGGCTCCTCAAGGTGTTATCGATAATTTGGAAGCAAAGCGTAGGAAGTTCTTTTGGGGTGAAAACTAGGATAATAATAAGATGAGCTGGGTGTGCTGGGAGAAAGTTGCTAAACCTAAGGACGCAGGCGGTTTGGGTCTCACGCCTCTTCGAGAAGCAAACATTGCGCTTTTATCGAAATGATGGCGGCGTTTTAAAAACAAAACCAACTCGTTGTGGAGAAAAGTCATTGTTTCGCTGCACTCTTCTAATCGTTCGTGGCCAAGCCGTCCTCATGCGAAAGGCAGTTGCGGTGTCTGAACTTCAATTGCTAAGCTGGAAAATCTTTTATCCAGCCAAAATACCCCATTCTCTAGCCTAATTAAAAGCATTATCGGGCGGGGTGATTCGACCTGTTTTTTGATCGACCCGTGGATAACTCAGGAGCCGTTAAAAGAGCTTTTTCCAAGTATTTTCAAACATGAAAAAAAGTGTGTTGGTGGTAAATTGCATCAATAGTGTCGAGAAGGATTGAAATTGGATTTGGAGGTGGAAAAAGTCCAACTTATCTACTGAGGAAAATAGGGAGCTGGATGAATGCCAAAGTCTTCTTCGTCATGCGAACCTATTGAACACTTCGGATCGATGGGTTTGGACCAGAAGCAAGAATGGACATTTTTCAGTTGCGTCGATGAAGAAAGTTTTGATCAATACACAACAGGTATTGGATCCAGAAAAAAAGTTAACATTTTGGCGTGGAAGGCGGAGATGAATCGATTGCCAACTCGATGGGCATTGTCTAGAAGAAATATTAATATGGAGTCGTCTTTATGTAAATGGTGTGGTGAGTACGAGGAAACCAGCGACCACTTATTTTCAGCTTGTTACGTCTCTTCCATTGTCTGGCAGGCGATTAGCTCCTGGTGTGATGTTCCTCCTATATTCGCCTTTTCGGTTCGAGACATCCTTTGTTATCACAAAAGTTTACAGACGGACCGAACCAAAAGAAGAGTTGTAGAAAGCTAGAAACGAGCTCATTTTTTCTAACAAGGAAACTAACATTGCCAAGATCATTGAAGACACGAAATCGCATGGCTACTTATGGATAAAGAATAGATCCTCGTATAAGAATTTGATGTGGAGAGAATGGTGTAATTTCATTTTGTAGTGTTATTTCCTTGTGTTTGTTTGTTCGTGTCTAGCGTCTTGCTAGTCGCCGTTGTTCAATGAAATAGGCGTTCAAAAAAATTATACAAGGTCTATTATCCCCTTTTGTTAGAAAAAATGATACTTTTGATCCCACAAATTAGCAGCTTATTATCGCTATCCAGTTATCGCGACTATGAGAAATGATAAAACAGCAACCCCCACGTTAAGTTGGTATGATGAAATGATGGTAAGTGTACCTAAATATTGAAATGATGAAACAATCCTTTTTTCTTGTTAAAATGCAAAATAGAGCAACTTGTGATTTACCTAATTCATTGATACTTTAATAACTCTTCTTAAAGCAACTTGTGATTCACCTAATCCCAAGTTGAGTGAAAAAAATTTTTTTGATACTTTAATTAATCTTCTTAGGATAAAGGTTGTGGGGGTCATGGCATGGTTGGGACATAATTCGGCACGTAGGAACATTAACGGAAGGTTATATCACCTCTTCCCTAATCCACCATGGTTTGCATGGATTAAAACCATGGCAACCATGGTCCTTTCCATTTTTCACGAAATCTTTTTTTTTTCTTTAGACAAAGATAAATTAAAATAAATAAGGGGATAGTGGGTCATAACCACACCCTTAGGGTAGTGATTTTGGATTGTGGATTAGAGGTGGTGACATAACGCTGATGTGGAGTGTCATGGTGGTCATGAAAGTCATGACCACACCCTATAGCCTTATTAACATATACAAATAACACAACCCGTGTTTTACAGATAATAATTTATTTATACTACAAAAATTACTAAAATACAAACTAACAAGTGACTCGTAACTTCCTTTCAATCCCCTTTCAAGCTTAAAGACAGCCTAAAAACAACCCCAAAAAATTTTTGAAAAACAAAAAAAAACAGAAATCACATGCTCTCACCACCCAAATCCAATACCCAACAAAATCTTAACTGTCATCTCAATACCCACGCTACCAACATTTTAAAAAAAAAATAATAAAACAATCCAAATACAAAAACAAAAATAAACATATAAAATATATTTATAACCGATAACTCCGACTTGGGCCTGGGCCAGGCCCAAGATTAGACATTCTGTTTCCCTGATTTTGGTTAAATGAATTGATTTTCTCCAGCTTCAACCCGGCCCGAAACCTTTCAATAAACTTATCAGCTTTTGTGTTCACATCCGGGCTGGGGCAGAACACCGGCGATGCTACGGCGGAAGACGGCGACTGTGCTTCATCTCCGTCGGGTGACAAGCTGCCGGAGCTCAATGTGCTCTGAACCCTAACATAATCACCTTCCACTGCAAACTTCCAATCCGGCATTTTAAACGGTGGCATCGGCGGCGGCGGCGGAATCCCTCTCATCGGAGATTCTCCGCCGCTAGAGCTGTCATCAATGCTGTTAAAATACTTCATCTTTACCGGCGCTCGAGGCTTCTCCGTTACAAAAGGTGCCACTCTGGTGATGGTGGTGGGTTTTGGTACACGCGCCGCCGCAGGTTTTGGTGCACGCGCCGCAGTCTTAGGTGGTGGAGGCGGCGGAGGAGCAGGGGGTGTTGATGATGAAGTTTTTTTCCGCCTATCTTTTTTGGATGTGAATAAGTTGTTGAGGATTGATGGTGGTGGTGGTGGTGGCGGCGGCGGGGGCGGCGGAGAAGGCGGTGGCAGCTGAAATTTTACTGGTGGTTGTGGGTGGTGTAAAAGAATGTCTAAATTGTCCACACTTCTTTGCCTTTGTCTCTTTTTCTTCTTTTTCTGATAAAAACTTGTGAAAAACTCTTTAGTTGCATTAGCTCCGGTTCTTTTCCGTTCTTTGCCGGTTTTTCTGTCGGAATCTTGAAATTCCGGCAGGATCGGCGGCGGAGACCATGGTTCCGGCGCAAGATCGTTACTTTCCAACACCATTTTTCTGGGTTCTGAGCTTCTTGCCCTTCTCCGTTCTCTTCGTTCTCTTTTTCCCTTTTTTCTGATCTCAATTTCTGCTTTTACATCAGAATCTTGATTTTCCGGCGACTCATTTTCCTTTTCCGGCAACAAAACTTTATCAAACTCCATGCTTTCACCTTTATCTCTGTCATCAACACCAACACTATGATAAGTTCTAATCACATCCGACGGCTGTTGCGGCGGAGACGGCGGCTGTGGCGGAGGAGAATGAGAATGAGAATAAGATTCATTGTCAACAACCGGCGGCTGTGACGGCGGAGCAATTGAATCTTCTTTAACAAGATCCACCACCCCATCAAAATCTTTAACACCCACATCATATTCTCGTCTAAAATAATACCGATCATAGTTCACAACCCCCCTATGATTATTATTATTCAAATGGGTATCATCGGAAAACCGCCAAGGAGATTCACCACGGTGGTTCCACGGCGGAGACAGCTCCCGGAGATCAGGGTAAGAGCTAGTACTCCGGTGTCTTCTCAACCCACTAATCGGTTGTTCAGGAAAATCATACCAATGATTTGGTGTTGACACCATCGGGCTTGAAACCGGAGCTCCGGATGACAAATCGGATCTACTCCGGTTAAACCCATTTTCAAATCTAGAGTTATTATTAATATTGTTATTAGTATTAATGTTTCTACTAAGGAAGCCGAATGCTAAAGCGAATAAAACTAGTACAAGATTAATAGAGTCCCAACTTTTTTTAACCAAATTTGGTTTTAAAAAGTGAGATGTGAAAGAAATGAGTGATGGGATGATGAAAAAAATGGATAAAATGGCGAATAAGAGTAGGAGGATGATGAGGACGCCGGAGTTGAAGATGAGGGAGGAGGCACGGCGGCGGAAGAGGTCCACACGGCGGACGTTGGTGGTGCTTTGTATCCAAAATGGGGATCTTGGTGTTTGTTCACCGTCGGTATCCATATGTTCCGTTGAGGTTGTTTTTTAGGTAAGAGAAAAGAGGGTTTTGAGGAAAAAGCTTTTGATAGGTTGTTTGCTTTGCTTTGCTTTAAGCTTTTGATAAAAGTTCGATGGTTTATGTAATGTTTCTACTCAACTTGTCGCCAATGTGGCTTATGGTAATATATTATAATATTTTATATTTGTAAAATATTTTATTTTGTATAATGTTTGTTTATTGAATGAATATTTCATAGAGAAAGTCTAATGTTGTTAGTGTGTGTTTATCTTGTTTCACATTGGTTAGTATGACACTTGCTGTGCAAGTTTTATCATCAAAGATTGTAATGTATTTTTTTGGGTCATCTTTCAAGTGAAAAAATAATTCAATCAACAAAAGTATTGATTATTGTATATTTAATTATTTATTAGAAAAAAACATTTTTAATTATTTTATAGGTTCGGTGAGTAAACGGATGACAATTATTACAGTTGTGCATATGAAATTAGGTATAAAAAAAATAATAATAATAATAATAATAATAATAAGTTATAAGTATAAATTGTATAATTCTAACATTTTAAAAAGCAGAAAATGCTACCGTGCACCCATCTTGTATTCTTGTGACTTGTGTGTATTTTGTGAGGTTGAGTGTCGGATCCGGAGAAAAAAAATAATACCAATATCACGTTTAATCGCTTATCCAAAAATAGCAACGAAAACTACAAAAAAAAAAGAGGGAAAAGGTTTTAATTTTAATCTTTCTAAAAGCTAACCTTATCATTTGAATCGACGCTAGTCGAAATCAAACTTTTGGATGAATGATCGATGATTCAAACGTAACTCATTTTGTTGTCCAAAACTAAAGTATCTTAACAAATATAGATCTCAACCGTAGACAAAGATGTTGTACCACGCACAAAATATAGCATGTCATATCTATGTCCTGTAAAATGGTACAATGGTTTGAATCCATACTAGTTACACAATATTTTCTTTAATTGTCTCATGTTAAGTCAAACGACAATTGTAACTACCTTATAACGGCATAACGTTCTCCTAACAGATAAAATATAGGCGTTACTCGTGTATACTTATCTCACATCGGAGTTGGGTGATGAAACATGTGTTTACAGAAGCCATAATCTAAAAACTAATATACATGATTTAAGTAATGTATAATAAAAGCCAGTTGTTAAATAAATATATAATGCAATCTAAGTATTTTTCTAAGTTTGGTGAGAAACGGTCGACAATTACTACAGTAGGCAATATCAAATATCAAAATAGGACGTTATTTATGAAATTAGGTATACAAATAATAATAATTCAAGAGGCAGAAAATGTTGTCGTGCACCATCATGTGTGTATTTTGTGTGGGTGGAGCGTCGGATCCAGAAAAAAAAATTCTAATGTCACTTTTTATACAAAAATATCAACGAAAACTAGAAAAAAAAAAGTTTGTAACTTTAATCTTTCAAAAACCTCACCTTATCATAAAATCCGACTTATTTTCCTATTTAGGTCACATCTGAACTAAACTAAACTATCTAAACAAATATTGATTTGAACCATAACCAAAAGATATTTCACCAAACATTAAATATAGCATATTAGCATATGTCACATCCACTTCTCGATACAACAGTTTGAATGCGTACTTGTTACAAGATTTTCTATAATTTTCACAGATTAAGTCAGACGCCATATGTGATTACCATAGTATAACAACGCTCTCCTAACAATATTGAATACACCTCACTTACGTATACTTGTCTCACATCGAATTCGGGTGATGAAACATGTGTTCAACTTCAAAGAATCTATAATCTAAAACTTCCAGAACTCAATTAACATGATTAAAATAATAAAAGCCAGTTGTTTTATATGCTTGTAAAATAGTGGATAAAACAAATGAGAATGGATTTGTTGACCATATTGAAAGTAAAGACTAAAGACATTGGCGTGTAGAGTAGAGAGTAGTTTTGTTAGAGAATGAATGAATGTACAGATGGATCCCCGCGTATCGTGATTCCTGAAGCATTTACAACCAAACAAACAAACATCATTACATTCAAATTCCCCTATTATCTGTAACCCCAAACATATTATATTTAGTATATTAACTAAAAAGTTAAAGCATATGGGGATTTAAATACTCGATACGAAAGTGATAGTGGGATTTTATTTTTAGAAAGAAAAAAAAAACATTCATATGACGTTTGGATATGATGCAATTAATACAAGTTACAATAAGTGTTTTGAGCGTTTAATTATCAGAAGAAAAAATAAAACAAATTACATAAGTTACATGATTAGTTTTTTTAGAATAGCAGGTATGAACATGCTATAAAATACTGTAACAATTATTTGACTCATAAATAATCAGGTCAATAAAAAACAGAATATATTTATTAAAATATTAGAGGTCGCTGTTTCAATTTGTTGATGGCAGCTGCCAATTTTTTATAAACCATGATGGCAGAAAACTGCGGAACATATTTAGTAACGTACCCCATAATATAATTTGTTTTTTAAAGAATATAATATTAACAAATTCATTATCACAAACTTGACCTTTAGAAAAATCTACGTCCGATGACCCATTCCATCTCACAGTGTTGTTAGTACAAGACTTACGAAGTAAGATCAAATAAAAAGTTTATTTTGCCTAAATAGGATGAGAAGGAATCTTAACCATTCATTTTTCAAGTCAATGGTTAAGATGAAAGTGTAGGAGAAAGGAGAAGTGCAACGGTATCTTGGGAAAATCCTATTTATGGACTTTCTCTCTCCACATGCAAGGCACATGCATATCACACCCCTATTTTTCAAACGTTCATAACTTTTTTATACGACATTATTTTTTTCATAAAAAGAGTTAAATGCCATTTTAGTCCTTGTGGTTTGGGCCATTTTGCCAGTTTAGTCCAAATGTTTCATTTTTAACCTGTGGGTCCAAAAAGGTTTCACAGTTGCCATTTTAGTCCACTGGGTTAACTTCATCCATTTTTTTCTGTTAACGAGAAGGCCAATTCGGTCATTTTATATGGCTGAATTGCCCATTTAATTAACAGAATTACATACAAAATGACCAAATTGGCCTTCTCGTTAACAGAAAAAATGGATAAAGTTAACCAAGCGGACTAAAATGGCAACTGTGAAACCTTTTTGGACCCACAGGTTAGAAATGAAACCTTTGGACTAAACTGGCAAAATGGCCCAAACCACAGGGACTAAAATGGCATTTAACTCTTCATAAAAATTTCACCGTAAAATCGAGTGTCTTTTTATCTTTAATTTGAGTATCATATTGCTATATAAAATATGAAGACTAAAAAACCCACTAAAATGTGTTGTATTTCTATGTTGTATAATATTTTTTTGTGCTGGATTTTTGTACTATATTTTTGTGCTAAATTTTTTGTGCTGAATTTTTGTCTTAAATTTTTTTTTCTCAATTTTTTATGCTGGATTTTTTTTTACTAAATTTTTTTGCTGAATTTTTTCTTGCTATATTTTTTGTACTAGATTTTTGTGTGCTATATTTTTTTGTACTACATTTTTTGTGCTATATTTTTTTTACTAGATTTTTTGTGCTAGATTTTTTTTGTACTAGATTTTTTTGTTGTATTTTTTAAAAACCAAAGAGGTGCCACATGTCATTTTCACTTCTATTTATAAGGACCAAAATGTCCTTCATTCCTACTTATTAGGAGTGCCAAATGTCATCATCACAATCTTTCTTAGGCTACTTAGGCAAAATCCACTTTTTAGTGGATCCTTCCCCCAGACTTACTACCAATTGGTTAGACAACCAAAGTCGGTCCGATTGAATACTTTTAAAACCGTCTTCGTTTAGACCGGCAAGTTACATCTCCCAACCGCTCGCGGTATGCGCATATAATGTATATATGTGTGGGCCATCGGGGGGCAAAAGTGAAAGTGCACTACTTTTAACATTATTTTACTAATTTCGTGAAAATAACGTTAAAAGCTGAGGACGGTTCATCATGCATCATGCGGTGGCGTTGAAAGACAAAAGGGTACATGCACTAATCGGTCTTTGTCCCGATTGCTAAGTGTTATGTGCCTTATGTCCAAGGCTTGATGCAAAACTACTATCGAGTCAGAGTCTCACTGGAAGCAGCCGCTCTATTTCTATGGGATAGAGGTAAGACTGTCTACATCTTACCCTCCTCATACCCTACCTTTGCTTTGCTATTGATGAGATTTACTGAGTCTGATGATGACGACGACAACATTACACATCCACACCAAAAAAGTAGTTTTGTATGTTGTTTTGTATTAAAAACTTAAGTTATTTATGACATCATCCGGTTTAAAAAACTGGTATGCGGTTCGATAACACGTGAGGTTATCAAAACATTGGTTTTACTTTTTAGGATATTGAGGTCAATTCTTTATCAAAACATTGGTTTTACATGTTAGATCTGCTAACGTGTAACCAATTGTCAAATTGGTTTTAAGATGCTTTAAAACAAGATTTCATACATTCATAATGGGACATAAAATTCAAGTACAAAAACAATAATACCTAAAGTTTCATGCAAGATTTACAATGAGTTAATATGGAAACATCATAATGGGAATGGATTTAAAGACTCACTTTAATATTTACAACACCATTCATGTTCCCCGGCTTTTTAATCCATGCATGAGATGTCACATTCAGGCTTTTCCTTGATACGGGTCATGGTACAATAACAACGAGCCAAAAATCAAACGAAGATAACGAGTACTGCAATAAGCACTGCAATTGTAAATATCAGAGCCTGCAATGCAACCCATCAAGGGTTAGTTGACTGGTCAGGTACAGATGAAATGAGTAGTGATAAAAAAAAAATAGAGTAAAATGCACGGATAGTCCCTGTGGTTTGATGAAATTTCACCTTTAGTTCCCAGCTTTTCAAAATTACACTCTTAGTCCCCGTAGTTTGACAAGTTGTTACTCGGATAGTCCCCAAAGCGGATGAAGGTTACTCGGATAGTCCCTGTGGTTTGACAAGTTGTTACTCGGATAGTCCTTGTCATTTCACACCCACTTAACCAGAAAAACTAACCTCCATCCGCTTTGGGGACTGACTACCCGAGTAACAACTTGTCAAACCACAGGGACTAAGAGTGTAATTTTGAAAAGCTGGCGACTAAAAGTGAAATTTCACCAAACCACAGGGACTATCCGTGCATTTTACTCAAAAAAATATATGTTATTTTATTGCAACTTCATGAAACCAGAATAAAAACATGACACAACCTCAATATCCTCAAAAAACGGAAACAAATATATAACAAAGAACCTGCAACACCTAAAATATTGAGACCAAAATTCCTATATTGAAACAAACTAAAGTATGATAAAAAAAGAAGACGTCTAAATTCGTGTACATGTGCTACCATCAACATAACTGTTGGACAACTTTCTTTTAATTTGTGGCACCAAACGGTTCAACTACCTATAAATATCTAGATTCCAGAATCAATTAAACGAACTTATCATAAAGGTTATCGTAAGTGCTGACAGTTATTTATGAGTCAAACATGCTTCTCCTAACGAAAAGGAGTTTAAATAGAATGATATGATGGTGGGATTTAGAGTGCAAAACAGTCTACTTATGATTTCCAGTAGTTATTTGATTAGAAAATTCGAAAATAAAAATGGTTTATAAATACATACAGCTATTGCACTGGCAGCGAGTCCTGTTCGCTCCCTTGGATCCTTTTGATAGTAATTTCTGAAGTACAAGATTGTTGCATAATACCAAAGCAAAGGGAATATGAACCCAAATAACAGGCTGCAAAAGCACATACACCCGCATTAAGATGTTATGTTTTGTAGATATTGCAAGATGGATGGGTCACAATGTAGGGTGGGACCGCGGGTTCGGTAATGTGGGGGTTTTATGAATGATTTATGTGGTAATTATGTTTATCAAAACAATGTTCTTATAATAATAACTCAAGTCTTTCAAAATAATGGTTAGGAGGTTGTATGCAATAAAATAGACGTCTGCCGATTTTCAACCCATTTACCCATTCGAAAATACACGACCCAAAGTTTACTCGACCCGTTTAAGATAAAACACAACCCAACCAAATGAGATAAAACACAACCCAAGGTTTATTTGACCCGTTTGAGATAAAACAAAACCCAAGGTTTATTTGACCCGTTTGAGATGCAAGTCAGCAACACATCCCAAAGTTTATTTGACCCGTTTGAGGTGAAACACAACCCAAAGTTTATTTGACCCATTTGAGATAAAAACAGAACCCAAAGTTTATTAGACCCGTTTGAGATAAAAACACAACCCAAAGTTCATTTGACCCGTTTGAGATAAAATCACAACGCAAAGTTCATTTGACCCGTTTGAGATAAAATCACAACCCAAAGTTCATTTGACCCGTTTGAGATAAAAAAACAACCCAAAGTTTATTAGACCCGTTTGAGATAAAAACACAACCCAAAGTTTATTTGACCCGTTTGAGATAAAATCACAACCCAAAGTTCATTTGACTCGTTTGAGATAAAAAAACACAACCCAAAGTTCATTAGACCCATTTGAGATAAAAACACAACCCAAAGTTCATTTACCCCGTTTGAGATAGAATCACAACCCAAAGTTCATTTGGCCCGCTTGAGATAAAAACACAACCCAAAGTAAAGGACGAGGACGAAAAAGAACTCACCAAAACCATCCTATTCCAAAGCCAAAGCAAGGGAGGGGTTTGTCAAAATATCCTAGCTCATTATTCTCTACATCTCCAATTAATGTGTAATTTCCTTTTTCATGTTGCTTTAGATCAGATGAAATCACTGCATACACCAATAGAACAAATCGTTACACAAAATAATCAGATCAACCAAATATTCAACTAACACCCCCTTCGATTCGTAAACCAGAAAACATTAACAAATCAGAAGAGGTCTGATAAACTATAGAGATAATTACTTTGGTGGGCTAGTCACGTTCTTCGGCTTCTTTTTCTGTGTTGCTACAAGCACACTATGAATCAGCAACCTGATAGTCCTTAAAACTCAACAGGTTCAAGCAAGAAGATGGCGACTGAAAGAAATCAAGAATTCAAAAAAAAAAAAAACTGAAAACCAGATCTCTATATACAGAGATTACAATGAAAAAGGTAGTTATAAAAGCAAACCAACTAACGATAGAAATAAAACGTTACTAAGAATCATAATATTCAAACTGGAGATACAATAATAACTAACAAACAAATTTGAAGACACGTGATAAATCAAATAACAGCAACTATAAATAGACAATAAACTCTGCTAACAATAAGCATTTACAGAAACTCGTCAAATAGATTACTTAAATGTGAGTCTAATGTTTCATTCTTGAACATTCACAATTATATAACCTTACTAAACATGAAATCATTCGCAATCAACCGTAAGCTGGCTGCAGGTTGAAGATCAATGAAATTAGGTTTGCTGTAAATAATAATAATAATAATAATAATAATAATAATAATAATAATAATAATAATAATAATAATAATCAAACATAGAGAATATAAAAACCAAACTCGATCTTGATATTGTACGAACAATGTAATTAAAAAAGTGTCGAATTAAACGAAACAGAATTAGTGAATTCAATCAGGTTACACAACGAACTTGCTTAAAAGAATCATAAATGTCCACTAACAATCACAATATTCAAACTAGAGATACAATAATAAGTTACTAACTAACTAACTAACTAACAAATAAACGTTAATAACTATCATAACATACAAGCTAGAAATACAATAATAATAACTAACAAACAAATTTAAAGAAAAAATGATAAATCAAATAACAGTAGCTAAACTCTGCTAACAACAAGCAATTAAAGAATTGATTACTTAAATGTGAGTCTAATGGTTCCATTCTTGAACATTCAAAACTGTAGAATCTTACTAAACCTACACCAAAAGCAACCAGTAAAGTAAATTCATTCTGTAAATAATAATAATAATTAAATTTAGATAATAAAACAGGAACAGGATCTTGATACTGTACGAACAATGTAGTGTTAATTAACTAAAACCCTAGATTAATTATGTTCGAACTAAACGAAAATGAATTAGTGAATTCAATCAGCTTACACAACGAACTTGCTTAGAAGAATAATAAATGTAGAGCGAGACAATGCACCACCTTCCGGTTGAAACGACGCCGTAGCGCCGCCGCAGTTGGGGTTGAAGTTGGTAGCCGAGTGCTGACTGATGACCGGCTACAGGAGGTGTTAGGTAAGGAAAAGTTTGCTTGTTTTGTTTTAAAAGTTTGAGTTAAATGTCACCATTTTAGTCAAAAGGTCTTGTTCGTGTTCGTTTGATTAAAAATATATGTGTTCGTGAACCGTTCACAAACACTTATCGAACGAGATTTCATGTTCGTGTTCGTTTGTTAAGGAAATGAAATCGTTCGTGTTCGTTTGTGTTTGTTTGGTAATTTTAGGCAATGAACAAAAACGAACGTTGACGAACACAAATGAGCACAAACTAATGTTTATGAACACAAATGAAAACAAGCGAACACAAACAATCGTTCATGAACAGAATATATAATACACTGACAATTATTAGATATTTATTTTGTCGGAATTTTGAAGTATTTAAATAAATATAAAAACTAAAAACACCAATGAACTATTGAACAAAACACTAATGAACTATTGAACACAAACGAACACGTTACCGAACGTTCACGAACATAAACGAACGAACGCGACCTCTGTTCATGTTTGTTCATTTAACTAAACGAACGAAATTTCTTGTTCGTGTTTGTTTGTTTAATACACGAACGAACACAAACGAACCTCCCGCCGAATGGTTCACAAACTGTTCGCCGAACGTTTGGTTCGTTTGCAGCCCTACATGTGGGTACAAAAAAGTTTCATTGTTGTCATTTTAGTCCGCTGGGTTAACTTCATCTATATTTTTCTGTTAACGAGAAGGGCAATTCGGTCATTTTTCATGTAATTCTGTCAACTAGAAGGATAATTCGGTCATATAAAATGATCGAATTCGCCTCTCGTTAACAAAAAAATGGGTAAAGTTAACCCAGTGGAATAAAATGGCAACGATGAAATCTTTATAGACCCACGGAGAAAAAATGAAACATTTAGACTAAACTGTCAAAATAACACAAACTACATAGGAGAAAATGGCATTTAACTCTAAAAGTTTTAAAATTATTATTTTTGACGAAAGAGTTTACTGCTTTTATTACCAAACTCTTTTTTTTCTATCATAAACTAGTGTTTTTCAAAGACGCGCGTTGCGCGAAAGGCATTTGTGTTTTCGACCGACATCATCCTGCAACTCTTCTTTTAACTGTTTCACTTTTTGCAAAGACTGAACGTAGACCCTAACTCTTGTTTCACCACTTAATCACTGTAAAAATTACAGGATTCATGTTTGGAGCATGGGTTGACACGTGGACATCGAGCCTCCCCGCTGGTGAGTGACGTGTTGGGTCGGTTAAGACAAAAAAGCTTAAAGCGTTAGGTAGATTTCGAACAGGGCGAGCTTGTCAAACGGCTTCCGCTCCTTGCCCCGGAACTCGATGTTGGCCACCGCCACCCGGTTTTCGTGACTTATATCACCACCCGGGACGCTATCGTAGTAGGCTTTAAAACGGTCGAGCTTCGGTCGTAGCTCGCGCCACTTGTGTTGGCACGCGTTTAAATTGTGCCGGTCGTTCCCCACGTTGTGCCGATAGCTAGCGAAAGCTTCCGGCCAGTAACGGGTCTCACCGGGTTGGCGGCCCTTCATCGCGTTGTGCCGGTATCAAGTGTGGGTAGCGGGTTCGGGTAGGTGGAGTGAAGGGTTGGGGTAGCGATGTGGACAGGAGGTGGGGTTGGGGGTTTTATAGTGACTTGGGTGAACCGTTTGGCTTGGCCAAACGGTTATTTTTTAAAATTTTAACCTAGCCGCTATGCCTAGCCAACCAAGCCAATGAGAGCCGGCCACGGAGGACCTAGCGCCAAACGGTTATTTTTTAAAATTTAAACCTAGTCGCTATGGCCTAGCCAACCCAGCCAATTAGAGCCGGCCACAGAGGACCGCTAGGCATGCCCAACGCCCGGGCTGAAACTCCCGCCCAAGGGGCGACGCCGAAACCCAAACCCACCCGGGGTGGTGACTTGGGCATTTGTACCCAAACCACGGCCCGGCCCAACCCTCGCCCCATACCTCATAGTCTAATAAATGAATATAAGGTATATCACATAATAAATAAAGAATTAAAAAATCACTGAATGATACTATTCATTCTGTTTTCATTTTATCATATAGTATTTGTACCCAAACAGTGGCCCAACCCTCGCCCCTTACCTCATAGTCTAATAAATGAATATAAGGTATATCACATAATAAATAAAGAATTAAAAAATCACTGAATGAACTGTTCATTCTGTTTTATTTTATCATATAGTAATTCAAAACTCTAATCTTAGAGGTGTGTAGTGAGGATTTAAACTGTTTTTAGTCAATTAGTCATTTTAATATGACATATGTAACTCGTGAATACTTATGGATCGGTGAAACCACGGCGTGTGGCTACAAAATTTGTATGCATACGTTGTTAACTTTATATTGATAAGTATGTTAAAAGGATTAACGAAAGTGATGTCCAACGGTTACTAGAGTTTCATTTATAAATCCACAAGTTTCCTGGAATGTTGGGCAACATTGATTGTATGCATTGACGATGTAAAATTTGTCATGTTGCATGCCTTTTTTGGAGTTGTCGTTCGAGCAATGACATCAATGTTCTAAATCAGGCACCAATATTCAATGACATAATAAATGGGTTTGCACCTTCATGCCATTTTATGATGAACGCGACACAATACGACAAAATATATTATTTTGCAGATGACATTTATCTGGAAGGGGATACATTTAAGCTTCTTCTTTTCACAAAGCCCGAATATGCTTAAGTTCAAAAAACGTCACAAATCAACACAAAAAGATGTCGAGAGAGGGTTCAATGTCCTTCAATATCGATGGCACATCATATAAGGCCCAACACGGTTGTGAAGTACAAGAATAATATCCGATGTAATGTACGCATGTATTATACCGCATAACATGAATGAGAGGACGAGGGACCCACTATAAAGCGAGTGGTCCGATGATAAGGAAGCTGAATGTCACACCCCAACCGATGACGGAAAGATCGGAGTGAGACGAAAACGAGATTGCTCATTACACATAACACTAACATGTGACAAGTATTTAAGAATAACTTTCATTTCATTGCATAAAAGAATCAATTACATTGTTTAAAATGCAATACAACAAGTCGAAACAAATAAATTACAATACAACAAGTATTAAAGTTTAAATGCGTTTCTAGGCATCCTAATAAGTTTCGTGCATCATCAACATCATCATAAACCTGTGAAGGGGTATGGTCCCAAAAACCTTGCGCAGGCGCATAAGACCATAGCACAACCTTATCCCAAAACATATTGAACAAAGACCCTGCGCGGCTGCACAGCGGTCCTAAACAGGATTTGGGAGGAAACGGTTCAATAATAAAAGGAGTATGGTCCCAAAAACCTTGCGCATACGCATAAGACCCTACCATAGCCTTACTTCTAGAACATCTTTAACGAGACTGTGCGCGGCTGCGCAGCGGTCCCAAACAAGTTAAGAAAGAAAAGAGTCTTCGATGGCCACGCGCCGGAGAAAAGGAGAAACAAACATTCAACTAACACCCCTGCGCGGACTCGCGCAAGAGAACGGTTAGACTTGAAGATAAAATCCTAAACGTCTCCGCACGCCTAAATCAAGACTTGAATGAAAGCATCTTTTATGTTACAACAAGATAGACACGTGCCAAGGGCATAACGGTTTACAGCTGTAGATCTTCTAGAAGCTTTAAATGCCCATCGTGCACAACCATTCTGTTATAACTGAAGATGACGTGGCATAATCCTGGACACTCATCTAAATCACGATGATGGCATTAACTTGGAGAAGGATCTACCCAAAACTACCTTCCACGTAGCAATTCCCCAACCGTTGATCAAGACCCACGATCCGTGTGCAAAGATTAATGGAAAGAAAAATAACCACCAAACAGAAAGCACTTTCCGTTACTCTCTCCGTCGCACCAGTTTCCCGCAAAAAAACCGGCTATAAATAAGTCATTGCAGGTATGATCTCATAAGCTACTTTCACTTCACTCTCACTTTACTACTTCTTCTTCTTCATCGAGATCACTATACTTATTCTCACGCCGGAGGGTGGTCACGGAGAGAACCCTCATTCTCCCCGTTGCGAGTCTAACGGCTTTCTGTTTTGCAGTGATCACCGGAGAAGGAAGTCAGTCAAAACCCCGAGTCAACGAGAGGATTAACCCTTTTATGCAGAGAGTAAACCCCTGATCTGATTGATTCCGGTCAATTCAGATCACTGTTTCTTCATTGGCGCCCACCGATTCTCCAATTTTCATTCTCATCTTCTCGATTGGTTCACCTTTTCTTCTGTTTTCTATGGCAGAAATTCCGACAAGTTACCCATCAAGTCCTCGATCTAAAAGCAGGGACGTCCCGGCTCGTGTTTTTCAGATCGGCGGAATCATGGGAAAATCATTTAGTAACAGTGAGATTCGTCATGAGATACACAGTTCTGTCGCCTCAAAAGTTCAATTTGGAACTCAGATTAATCCAGATCTACTTCCGGAAGAAACTCCGGTTTATTGGTTTATCAAATTCCAAAATGCCGTAAACATTTTTTTTGCACAAAAACCTGTTACCCAGACCAGCACCGGATGTGAATTCCTCCATCTCATATCTGGTTACCAGGAGTCTCAGGCAGAGCACAAGTTTTAGAAGAAATCCTAAGGTACAGCGTTGGGCCCACGTCCATTACAACAGTGGGACACCCAACTTAGTAGCGGAGAATATCTGAAAACACTCAGTTATACGAGACAAAATGTGAAAGACGACCACAACAACCCAAAAATCAGTACGAAATAAACGTACATGGTGCAAGGCGGACCCTCATGCAAACATAACAACAAACGGAGCCACAGTCAACACTGGCGTGAACAACAAGTAATTTTCCTCGTCGTTCCAGGGGGTCCTCAAGAAGAACGACCGGTCATCATAACTGGTATATTCAGTTGTTACCGTACTGATTACATGTTCATTGATCCGGGTAGCTCTATGGATATTATTTACAAACAATGTTTTAAACAACTAGACCATTATGCTTCTGTGTTTTATTACAAATGCATGCGATTCCTTTTGGTAAGCACAAAAACACTATGATAACACAAGTCTCATGAACGGTCCACGGTCACAAGTACCGCATAAGGTCCAACCCTACGTTCACACGTGAGCTTTGTATCATCTTTATTTGTCCTACCCAAACAAAGTAATCGAACCCATGCAAATATTGTAACTAGAATAAACAGAAACACAACTTGTGCAACAGCACATTAACAAAGACGTGCGGCAGCACATTAATACAGTTATTTGCGCGGTAGCGCAATAACAAAGTTGTGCAACAGCACATTAACAACGATGTGCGCCAGTACATTAAACAGTTATTTGCGCGGCAGCGCAATAACAAAGTTGTGCAACAGCACATTAACAAAGATGTGCGGCAGCACATTAGTACAACTACTTGCGCGGCAGCCATAAAAAAGTTCTGAAACTGTATATTAACAAAAGGAGCGATGGCACTAACACAGCAGCACAAAGCAGTATTGGCACAACAACGGCCGGATTCAACGTCCTAACAAAAAACTAGTCGGGACAACCTTTACAGAAATCGTATAATCATACGCTAAGGTCTTCACCACATCAGGAGGCGGACATAACTGTACATCCTTGATAACAATCAAGGAAACAACCCTATCCACGCGCGTACAGTTTCCACATCGCATAACTAGTCAATATCTTACACAAGAAGATTCTTCATACTTCGCGCCAAATAAGCCTGCTACTCCTCAAAGCAAAAAGCGCACAATTCATTTTATAGTCCAGTGCTCCATCTACTTGCGCAGAAGCAACACTTGACTAGGGGGACTTGAAAGGGTGTGGCCCCAAAAACCTTGCGCAGGCGCATAGGACCATACCACAACCTTATCCCAAAACATCTTGAACAAAGACCATGCGCGGCTGCGCAGCAGTCCTAAATAGGATTTGGGAGGAAACAGTTCAATAATAAAGGAGTATGGTCCCAAAAACCTTGCGCAGGCGCATAAGACCATACCATGGCCTTACTTCTAGAACATCTTTAACGAGACCGTGCGCGGCTGCACAGGGGTCCCAAACAAGTTGAGAAAGAAAACAGTTTTCGATGGCCACGCGCTGGAGAAAAGGAGAAACAAACATTCAACTAACACCCTTGCGCGGGCTCGCGCAAGAGAACAGTTAGACTTGAAGATAAAATCCTAAACGTCTCCGCGCGCCTAAAATCAAGACTTGAATGAAATCATCTTTTCTGTTACAACAAGATAGACACGTGGCAAGGTGTCACACCTCGATATTTACAACTCAGCCCGGTGGGGAGTATCGTGACGTAAGATTGGTATCGTCATGGTCAAACATACACATGATAGCACAACGGAAGTCTTAGAATATAAAATATTATTACAAACACAAATATCTGAAAATATCAAAGTAATTAGTACAGACAAGCTTGTAATAATCCACAGGCGGATCATTAAAACAAAAGGAGTTTATCAGACTAATGGCTTATGCGAAGGAGTTGCAAGTTCCTCCTCTAATAATCTCGAGTAGCTTCCAGCCTATTTAGGTATTTGTACCTGTCACTTAGACTTTTGAAAATACGTCAGTTTTCACTGGTAAATACAATCAACCGACACATTTGAAAATGTTTATGAAAATTGGTTTAGGTGCACAAGGCACGAAATATTTTATACTTGGGACAAACTATATCTCATGTTATCAGTTTTACATAACTTGCTCTATATACGGGGCCCGGTAACTATGCCGGTTCATAATTAACCGACACACCACGTATTCCCTTATTGGGAAACCCATATTGGGTATAAAATTATTTAATAAACCATATTGCATTTTCCGGGTGTATGCCTACACCCCGTGCTTAGGTCGTGGCCATTTGCAATTAATGAGTCAAGGATATCCAGGACACGGTCGCATTAACCCCCAATGTTTCAGTCAAGCAATACGAATTAAAACGGGTTATTTGAATTTCCCGACTTATTGGTCTTCGAATCCCATACCCGACCATGCGGTAAATATTTTACCGTATCCCAAGCCCGTATAGGGGAAAATAGGTTAAGAGTGTTTACCTGAGCTAGCTCCTGTCTTAAATTGCAAGATTTTTATTAACTCAGCCGTATTCAATTAAATAAGCGTAGGTACAATTTACCGAAAGTCTCTAGTCTGGAATGATGGTATAAATAACCAATTAGAATGCTAACGGGTTTTATTTAAGTCATAGACTTAAACCGGCTAACTGGAAATATTAAAAATGGTACGATACGCTAGATTATACGATGACCGGAATGGAATGTAATTTAGACCCAACAAGTATGAAGACTTGTATAATATGGGTAAACTAAAAACATTCTGGATTTTGAAGTAAAAATGATAAGGTTTGACCCGTTTCGGCTAATTTATGCAAATTAGTTACATAAACCGTACCGAACGCGTATAGGCACAACGGGTAACCGGATGAGTCAAGTTCAAGTTCCATAATTTATCATGCTTAAAATATATTGTGATATCAGTAGGATATCAACAATTATGCCCCAAATGAATTTAAGACCAATTTAAGTCCCGTAAGGGTATTTTGGTCATTTTAAAGTTTATAAAACAGGTTTAAACATAAACTGAGGTTCTGGTCTAAAACATTCAGTAAAAATATTTATTTTATCATGTTACATCAATAAGATATCATACATATGTGAGGTTTATCATTTATGGCCAAACTATGCACCGTAGGGGCATTTTGGTCATTTCACATACGTTTTAAGGACCAAATTGGAAGTCTGAGTTCAAGACTTATACTTACTGTTAAAATATTAAAATTCATTTATAAAATCAGTAGGTATCATGTCTTAGGTGCTAAATATGGTTTTAAACCATACTATGCGCCTAATTTGCGTAAAAGTCGATAATTGACGATATTTGAGATGTGTATGAAATTCTGAGTTTTTGATCAGTCTTAAATGTTTAAAATATTTTATTTTTCATATAAAATCAGTAGGAAAAGGTTTGGCATGTTAATCATATGTAAATCTCATTTTATTAATGAAAAGGGCATTATCGTCAATTACCGAATTCATACAAGAACTCTATGTTATGGTCAGTATAAAATCTGACCAAAAATCCCTAAAAATTATATCATAACAGTAGGCAATGAGTTTGGTGCTAAAAATTGGGTTTAAATATGATTTATGCTAAAAACGTAATTTAATTAGCAAAAAGTTTCATTTTACGATATCTTGCATAACTTTAGTTTGAGACCAAAAACTGATGTCAAATTTATTGACATTCTTATATATTAGTAATAAAACTTTTTGTCCTCTCACATTTTCAAAAATCTCATTTTTATAACATAAGGGCATGATAGTCAATTTTTAAGCATTTAACGGAAACAAGCAAATAACTCAGATTTCTAGTATGATCGTGTAATATAACCTTATAGGGTTATGATACATTAAATTACGATCATAACAAAACCTAAAATCAGTAGCAAACTAATCTAATTCGGTTCATAATCGAAAGTCAATGCAGAAGTCAAACTTCACGAATTTCGGTTGCGAACCGACCCTAAGACTGGAATTGATGAGCCGAACATGTTTACACATGTTCTAATAATTATTACCAAGTTGTTTAAGTGATAAAACGTATTTTATAACATTTCTAAACTCATATCGCAATTATTTAAAAAACTGCTCCGTTGACTTTTTAAAACAAGATTACGTTGACTCATCAATTAACCAAGCAAACGTGATTCTTAGGAGGTGCCCTTTTGAGGGGTTAACACCTACCTAGTTACGATCATGTAGCCATGTTCGTTGAGAACAATGGCTTGACCATTTATGGTCTAGCTAAAAGTCAAAGTGTTTATCGTAAACGCTTGACTTTTCGGCTTTTTAAGCCAAATAAAATAAATTAGTCACGAAAGGACACTTACATAAGGTCCTAGGGACTGAAAGGAGGTTCCTAAAAGTTCAGGATCCTCTTAGAATTGAGAGATATAGCCAGAAAGGAATGAGATGCAAGTTGGAGAAATGAAATCAATCACCTATTTATAGATTTTGGGATGAAGTGTGATCATGACAAGTGTTCCAAGGGTTTTTGAGATTGTAACAGGTGTAATACCATATTCTAAATTAGTATAACAATCTATGGTTTGTTAAAAATGGTTTTAATTGAGAGTAAGAAACAAGATTTTAACAAAAACCATCAAAAAACGAACTTTGTTTGTTGTTGCTGTTAGTTGCGGCCCGCGTAGGAGAGCCCAGCCAGTCTTCGCGGCCCGTGAGGTCTGGCCCAGCTTCAAAATGTTTGGCAGTTTGCTGCATTTGGTCCTTGTCTCTTATAATCAGCATTTTAAACTTATTTATCTTATAAAAATGTCATAATTGGTCCCTATGACTTCTGAATCAGATGTATACAAGTTCAAAAATAACTTTTGAAGGTTTGACAAGTGATGTGCGTTAGGTGTGGTATATTTTCAATTATATTTTAGCCCTTTTTAACACTTTAGTCAAGTTTTAAATGTATAAAACACGATATTCTACTAACACTAAACACACATATGGGCAAGTGCACCCATCGTGAGCGTAGTATAGCGTTGGTAAGATACCGAGGTCGTCCAAGGACACAAGAGCTTTAATACCGGTTTATCCTCAACGTCTAATCAAATCAAAATTTAGAAAAAAGTTTAAATATAAAAATAAAAACTAAAAATGCTGAAAAATAAAAATTAAAATAAAACAGATAGACAAGATGAATCACTTGGATTCGACTCGCCTTTAGTGTAACCTTTGATGATTTCCGTACTTTTGCACTTTTTAAGAGATTATCTTAGTTATAGTAGTAGGCCCATCTTTTGAAGGTGACATTACCCTCAACCCAGTAGTTTGAGTCAGCAAGGATACAATCCTAAAGGGTCGGAATATTGAAAGATAATTAATTAAGTTATTAATGCGTAATGTGGTAGGCCCCTCTTTTGAAGGTGACGTTACCCTAGGCTAAGTGGTTTGAGTCAGCAGGGATACAATCCCAAATAGCCGGCTTAATGTATTAATAGTAGTTTACATATGAGGGGATCAAGCCATTCGCACCCCCGCCATCCAATACCAGTGGGTATTGAAGGAGGTCCTAGTAAGCTTGACCCAGGTCCTTGCAGGATCTATACACTGAACAAGGCAAGAACCTTACCAAACCATTCCCTTAACCCCCGACCAGGTAGCCAACATATCTCTATATAGACCGTAGAGATATGAATGGTGTAAATCTTTTATTTTATATAGAAAGTAAAATAACGCCAAGACACCACGGACACATGATAAGGAAGTTTCACCTTCAACATAAGAAACTAGTTATTAAGGTCATTAATACAAAACCAAAGAAAAAGTGCGAAAAGATTAAAAATTAAAAGTATTACATTAAATGCTTGTCTTCACCAAGTGATGTAAGAGACTTAGGCAAACATGGCCTTTGATTGTCAAGAACTCTTACTATTAATCTTGGATCCCGAGACTACTACACACACTCTATGATGGATGATAGATGATGGTGGTGGATGTGGGTGGTAGTGGTGGTGGAGTGTGGGTGAAGTGGGAGAGAGGTGGTTTGCCAAGGGATGCCTTTGAAGTGAACCAAGCACCCCTATTTATAGCCTGCATAGGACACGGCCCCGTGTCCATCCACTTTCTCTTTCTTCATTAATTGCAGTTTGTCTTTATTGGCTCCACACGCCCCCGTATCCGCTGGGCACGGCCCGGTGTGCAGAAGCGTATCTGTACTATCAAGATTTGCTTGGATTATGCGAATCTTAGCGTTGACCACAGCCGTGTTGAGCTGGGCACGTCCCCGTGTCGGGAAATTGAAGCTTCTACGACTTTGTCTTTTCTGCAGACACTTGAGCACGCCCCCTTGTCCGCTGGACACAGGGCCGTGTTCATCCTTCTGATCTCTTGTTTTTGCTTGGGAAGATGCTGTCGAGGGGTCAGGCATGCCACGTTTATTCCTTTACTTGTAGTTATGTTAGATTTTGCTGCATTTTTGCTTCTTTTGTTCATTTATGCTCATTTAATCCTGAAAATATAAAAGGAAGACAAAAGCACACTTTTTCCAATATTAGTACTAAAAAAGGTTAGTTTTATGCGTTATTTGATGTAATTTATATGTTGCATTTTACACACATCAACAAGAACAGTTCCTCACTCCATTACTTATTATTCAACTTTCATGTGTTGGCATTTTCGGCACAAAAGTTTCTAATTCTTTGAATAACATCATTGTAAGGCACGAATGCCTTTAGTGACCAATTTAGGCACACTCGGAAGTATGACTGAGCATTACGGAGTTCATGGTTCGCTTAAAAGGTCGCTCAAAAGTGCAGTTTCGCTTGTTGTCATTTCTAGTCCTTTTAAAGCACATAAATGTGCGTAATATCGTTTAACGATGTCCAAGCCTTACGTAACCCATGTTAGGCATTCCCGAGTGTATGCTCAAATATTACGATGCTCCAGCCACTTAAATGGTCATTCAAAGGTGTAGTTTTAGAAGTTAACGCTTTTGGTCCCTCTAACGCGTAAACTTGCGAGTATTATCGTTTAGTAGCATCAAAGCCCTATGAAATCCATATTAAGCATTCTCAAGAGTATAATTGCACTTCATAATACCTCGGGTTCGTTAAAAGGTCAATCAGAGGTATAATTAAACATATTGACGCTTTTAACCCCTTTAACTTGCAAAGTTGCGCGTAACGTCACTTATAGGCATAAAAGCCTTAGATGGCCAATATTGGGTATTCACGAGAGTATAATCACACATCATGAAGCTCTCGGTTTGTTAAAAGGTCACTCAGAGGTAAGAATTAACATGTTGACGCTTTTGACCCTTCGACACGCAAACTTTCAAATAATTATGCAAACGGCTCCTCTCGACCAACGAGTGGCTTAATTCTAATTATGAATACCGTGTATTGTTATTCAGAGGCTTAGTTTAAGCATGTTAACACTTTTAGTCCTTCTACATTCAAAGTTTTTTTATTTTTCGCAAAAAAATTGTTCTATAAAGTAAACGTTTGACTTTATTAGGGTTTAGTACACGTGTCAACACATCATTGGGCGTGATTTTACGAGGTGTTACACAAGGGCATAACGGTTTACAGTTGTTGATCTTCTAGAAGCCTTAAATGACCATCGTGCACAACCATTCGGTTATAACTGAAGATGGCGTGGCATAAACCTGGACACTCATTGACGTGATGTCGTAGTCACAATCAAATTTAATCCAAATACTACTAGATAGCTAGCGGTAAGTGGGTATCGAACACAGGGAGTTTGTGGAATATGTGTTATTTAAAGGTTTATCTAACTTGACTAAAATTAAACTAATTGCAAATAAAGTAGAATTCAAGAGTTGATTTAAGTGAATTGGTTTTAGAACTAAATTTAACTAATTAAATTGCAAGAGAAAAGTTTTGGTTGTAAACAAATTAGAGACAAATGACCATCCTAGATTTCCGGTTTCAATTGACATTCATGTTATCATTCCACTAGAAAGAACTACATAGACATAGCTCATGTGTGACTACTTGTAGTGATGAAAGGGAACTAAGTACTCAGATTCCTAGAACGTAAGGTTGTTACCCGATGATCAATCAACCCTTACCCAAACCTAACTATACCCATGATATCTCGATTGCCAATGGCACCAAGAACGTATGGTTTCTAATTAGTTCAAAGTAAGAATTAACAAGTTACTAACAAACAATCACACCCCATAACAAGCAAACCATAAAGATAAGGATTGTTATTCTAGAAATTAGGAAATCAAACATGAAATGTCTCAAGCAAACCTTCAATCCAGGATGATCACAAAGTGTTTAGCCACTCATGGCTTGAATCAACATCATAATACTAGTTTTAATGTTCAAAGCAATCACCAACATCAAAACAAGAGATTAACTAGTGTTCTTCCAACTCAAGGTCCCCAAAATTGCTCCCAAAATCGTCTCAAGACAAGTGGTAACCGAAAAACAATGATAAGTCTCCATAAACCCCATCAAATTGACAATTAATGAGGGAGTTACAAGTTTGGTATCAGTCGGCGCCGTAAGCTACGCCAGGCCACCGTAGCTTACGGCAGCCAGCATTTCTTTACGGTAGCTCTCTTCTGATCTACGGCGGGGGTTTCTTGAAAGAGATGGGACCGTAACCTACGGCCAGATGCCGTAGGTTACTGTCACACCCCCAAAATACACATGCGGAGTATTACCGCTTGGAGGCGTGACTGACCAGGATCCAGCCACCAATCATATTGAACAATGTATTTAGAATAAATAAAATCCAACCACACAATATAATTGGTGTTCAAAAACCAGTTAACCAAGTTCAAGTTAATTAGCGGAAGCATAAAACGAAAAAACCAAAATAAAAGTTCAATGAGTTTAAATGTAACATGGCACACAACCGTCCATGCTCCACAACGACTCCTCCTGCTCGTGCAAGCTCCAAAGATACCTAACGACCTGCAAGGCATGTAACAATGAGTCAACAACAAAGTTGAGCGAGTTCACAGTTGGTGTTCATGATTAAGTTGTTTCAAAACTCGGAGTTCATCTGTAAGTTGTAAGTTAATCCGTTTACCCTGTTTCCCAAACATATCCATAGTTGGTGGGGGCTTCCCCATGTTAACCACTAGACCTGTTTACCGTATCGACCACTGACTAAAGTAAGTTGGTGCCCTGACGTCAATGTCTATCATCATTGACTAGTGCCCAGATCCATTAGTTCACGCCCGTCCTCTGCGGAACGGTGTGAGGCTTGTCAAACCTAATAGCGCTATTTAACTAATGACCCGCTCGCCATTGGCCTCAGCGATTAAGTCGATACAAAATGAGGGACTTAATGATAGAGAGTTTTGGTCTAGTATCCGTGTTGTCACCCTTCAGTGAAGAGGGTGTGTACGTAATCCCCAAACCAGGAGATTACGCAGGTTCCGATTATATTCTTATCACATGTTGTCACCCTTCAATAAAGAGGGTGTGTACGTGTCCCAAACCAGGAGATCACGCAGTTTCCGTTCAAATCCTTTACCCATTCCCAACCCCTGGGAATCCCATGCCTTGTAGAAAGTGTGAACTCACCTTGGTTTGCTCGGTAGATAATTTACTTGTGTTAGGTTGGTAAACCACACCCTAATATGGATACCAATGTTGGTTAGGTTTGTTATGTAAGTAACATCACTTATCAATTACACATATCTAACACATAGTGTTCAAATAGCAGTTACTATACGTTATACTAACATGCATACACGCTCACAATTATCATCACAGTTAATCACAGTTCGATTGCATTGTTATAAGTGCGCAGTTAAACAAAGATATGGGCTTTTATTAGTGTGCGGCCCAGTTTTGAAGTGTGCGACTACCGATGTGTGATCGAGTAGTGTGCGGCTTCGGCTGACCCAAATAATTAACACCAAACTCAAATATTTATATAGTCAAATGAACGTATCAACCATGACTTCCATAAAAAAAAACCCAAGTCTACAAAATTTGACAAACGTATGATTAGATTTAAAACAAACGGTTTGCTACGGAAATAATATCCAACACCCTATTCACAAAACAAATATTTTCATTCAATGAACACAACCGAGACTTACACCAAGGAACAATCAGTTTGTGCTCAACATTTTAAATCATACTTTTAAGACTCATGCATGTCAAAACGTTTAACATATATGTGCATTTAGCCAAGAATCCCAATAAACATAAAATAATCAATAATTAATAATACATATTTCACAAGCATGCATATACAATCCTTCTTGAATCATATATAAAACAGTTTTATACAATGTTCCATTACACATTTAAAACCTCATCCCAAAACTCAATTATGACAAAGGATTTAAAACAATCGGCCAACATACTAGGTATATACTCACATAATGAGTCTGACACTTTCACATGCAATTTATCAAAATGGGTGGACTGCAAATATGAATGATGAGCTGGCCATTTTTTTTTTTGAACTTCACAAACACATGCACAAGGAAATTAGTGGCAGACAACTATATTCAACATATTATCTTATCATTTAAATAGTAACAACTCATTCATTAATATTATACAATCCTTATTAACATACAACCCTGATTCATCCGTTTACTAGCCCAGTGCATAATCAATGACGTGTTTTCTTGATTTAAACAACATAAATCCTAGATAACATCAACATCATTCAGTAACACTAATCATCAACATCCTACCGACTGGTTAATTGATTTCATATCATCATACAAAATCATACAATTATCATCGATTTACATGAGGTCACAGATCAACACTAAGTCACATGTAATCAAGAACAATCAACACTAATCCAATCAAGTGTGTGAATACTAACCCAGCAAACTTGATCCGCTAGAATGATGTCACGAGAGGGGGGGGGGTCTCCTGTTGCCGTAATTCGTAAGAGGGGGTAAGGATGTCTAGGGTTTGCCAAGGTTTGAAACTAATAACTACGTATCATCTAAGTTACATGATATACACGTGAAACCTTGGATCAGTTTGGGCCCGATCGGACCTAAGGATCCTGGGCCTTGAAGTGTTTAGTGCACAAGTTCTAATGATGTTGTAAGGTCCTAGTGAGGAGTGTCCAACAGCCGGCCCAAGTGTATATATATAAGTGGGCTTGGTTAATTAAGTATAATTATCATAATAATGAGTGTATGTGCAAGTTCGGTTTGGGCCTCAGGCCCAAATGTATAAGGGAGTGTTAAACGAACACGAGATAAATAGATAAACACAGAGGCACACGCTACAAATTTGAGGGATTTCAAATAGCGCTGACCTTAAAGAGTCGGGTTGTCACATCATCCCCAACTTGAAAGAAATTTCATCCCGAAATTTAGCATGTAGTTACTGAGGAAGCTAGTTAGGTTGCGTGGTTTCTTGGTTTTTCCTAGGGTGTCACATCCTTCCCCCGTTAATTTGGAATTTCGTCCCGAAATTCCACAGTAGCTTCAGCCTCAGTAGTGGTTTCCTTGTTCTCGAACAACTGGGGATATTTGTGATTCATTTGGTCTTCTCGTTCCCAGGTAAACTCTGGGCTACGACGGGAGTTCCAACGAACTCGAACAATAGGTATTCTGGTGCGTTTTAGAATCTTGACCTCCCTGTCCAAGATTTCCACTGGTGCCTCGACAAATCGCAACTGATCGTCGATGGTGAGCTCCTTGAAAGGAACTGTGGGGGTTTCATCTGACAGATACTTCTTCAGATTCGACACATGGAATACGCTGTGAACTCCACTGAGTTCTTCAGGTATGTTCAGTTTAAAGTTGTTTTCAAAAACCATAAGTTCATTCGAAAACCAGTAGTTAGTTAGTTCCTTGGGTCGTGCGAATGAATCCAACTTACGTCTGTGTAGTTGTGAGGTTCCAAAGGAAAAAATGCGAAAACGTGTTCAAGGGAGTATGATCGTATCAACAATACACCGCCACCTTCAAGGTTTCGAGGAATGATCACCAATGATCGAAAGTCAAGCCTTCCACTTTCTTTAAGCTAGAGCGTGTTCGTTTCAGTATCTCAGCATGGAGTAGGGAGAACGTAAGGTCACTGTGGTAAGAGAGCGATGGTTTGGTCTAAGCCAGTGGTAGAAATTGGACATATCATTAATCAATATTCACGTGTTGGTGCAAGACCTAGTGCAAAGATTCCGCATATGAAAGAAAAACTATCATGACATTAGAGCACGTCTCTTGTAGTGTAAGGTGGGTCAGGTAAACGTATAAATTATCGTGTTTTCTGGTAGGTTGAGTGATCCACAACTCTGTCCCCAATTGTCCTGAAGACTATTTCACCAGTAATGGCTTCCATTCGCTAAGTTGGGTATACGTGAGGGCTAATCAAGTAGAATAAGAATAAACCATCCAACAAGGTAATAAGGTAGTCTTGTGATTGGTGAAAATCGTGGTATGGTTGTTGGTGTTTCATTAAATCGGTTGTCAATCGAAGCGATAGGGAATTAATGAGGTTCATGCAAAGAATCGAGTGAAAACAGGGGTCCAACAATAACCGAAGGATTTGACCAGCTAATCTGTTGTCTAGAAGCAATTTCCAGTAGTGGTGCATGGCGGCATGGCACAAAGAGAAGTTTGTTGCATCGTGGTCGCGCGAGTGTATCACTTGTCCAAAACAGAGTTTGGTGGGTAAGGTTTCGTGTTGCATAATGACAAATGCGTGTAACTGTGACTGCTTCACTTCTGGCGACGATGACAGGTGAAGGTAATAAAGTTCGTCAACAGGGATGCGTGGGTTTAGTTCTCCTAAGCCCGAGTTCGTGTAAGCCAGGTATGGTCTTCGTGAATGTTGACGTATAAACCGACTGTACGGAGGGTCAGATGGCGACGTCATGCCGAGGTAAACGTACGAGTAGATAGAATGCATAAACAGTCGTTGTAGCGGGGTGACAAGAAATCAGGGAAGAATTTGACCACCACTTGTCAAATTTCAAGTAAACAATTGTGTGTCATAAAGAACACAGTAGGACTAATAGACAGCATGCTGCTTTCCTAATTAAGCATACCATAACATCACACCATGCAAAAGTAATCTAGCAAGTAGGTAATATAAACTTAAATCATACCACCTAGTGTGTTGAGCCTTGCACGTGGAGCGAAGCGTCGTTGTGGATTGTTGAGCACTGTACAGGTTATAGTCTGGTTTTGTCAAAAAAGCTTTTCCCTTTTTAAAACCATGTTCACTATAACCAATGGCTCTGATACCAATCTGTCACACCCCCAAAATCCACATGCGGAGTATTACCGCTTGGAGGCGTGACTGACCAGGATCCAGCCACCAATCATATTGAACAATGTATTTAGAATAAATAAAATCCAACCACACAATATAATTGGTGTTCAAAAACCAGTTAACCAAGTTCAAGTTAATTAGCGGAAGCATAAAACGAAAAAACCAAAATAAAAGTTCAATGAGTTTAAATGTAACATGGCACACAACCGTCCATGCTCCACAACGACTCCTCCTGCTCGTGCAAGCTCCAAAGATACCTAACGACCTGCAAGGCATGTAACAACGAGTCAACAACAAAGTTGAGCGAGTTCACAGTTGGTGTTCATGATTAAGTTATTTCAAAACCCGGAGTTCATCTGTAAGTTGTAAGTTAATCCGTTTACCCTGTTTCCTAAACATATCCATAGTTGGTGGGGGCTTCCCCATGTTAACCACTAGACCTGTTTACCATATCGACCACTGACTAAAGTAAGTTGGTGCCCTGACGTCAATGTCTATCATCATTGACTAGTGCCCAGATCCATTAGTTCACGCCCGTCCTCTGCGGCACGGTGTGAGGCTTGTCAAACCTAATAGCGCTATTTAACTAATGACCCGCTCGCCATTGGCCTCAGCGATTAAGTTGATACAAAATGAGGGACTTAATGATAGAGATTTTTGGTCTAGTATCCGTGTTGTCACCCTTCAGTGAAGAGGGTGTGTACGTAATCCCCAAACCAGGAGATTACGCAGGTTCCGATTATATTCTTATCACGTGTTGTCACCCTTCAATAAAGAGGGTGTGTACGTGTCCCAAACCAGGAGATCACGCAGTTTCCGTTCAAATCCTTTACCCATTCCCAACCCCTGGGAATCCCATGCCTTGTAGAAAGTGTGAACTCACCTTGGTTTGCTCGGTAGATAATTTACTTGTGTTAGGTTGGTAAACCACACCCTAATATGGATACCAATGTTGGTTAGGTTTGTTTTGTAAGTAACATCACTTATCAATTACACATATCTAACACGTAGTGTTCAAATAGCAGTTACTATACGTTATACTAACATGCATACACGCTCACAATTATCATCACAGTTCGATTGCATTGTTATATGTGCGCAGTTAAACAAAGATATGGGCTTTTATTAGTGTGCGGCCCAGTTTTGAAGTGTGCGACTACCGATGTGTGATCGAGTAGTGTGCGGCTTCGGCTGACCCAAATAATTAACACCAAACTCAAATATTTATATAGTCAAATGAACGTATCAACCATGACTTCCATAAAAAAAACCCAAGTCTACAAAATTTGACAAACGTATGGTTAGATTTAAAACAAACGGTTTGCTACGGAAATAATATCCAACACCCTATTCACAAAACAAATATTTTCATTCAATGAACACAGCCGAGACTTACACCAAGGAACAATCAGTTTGTGCTCAACATTTTAAATCATACTTTTAAGACTCATGCATGTCAAAACGTTTAACATATATGTGCATTTAGCCAAGAATCCCAATAAACATAAAATAATCAATAATTAATAATACATATTTCACAAGCATGCATATACAATCCTTCTTGAATCATATATAAAACAGTTTTATACAATGTTCCATTACACATTTAAAACCTCATCCCAAAACTCAATTATGACAAAGGATTTAAAACAATCGGCCAACATACTAGGTATATACTCACATAATGAGTCTGACACTTTCACATGCAATTTATCAAAATGGGTGGACTGCAAATATGAATGATGAGCTGACCATTTTTTTTTTTGAACTTCACAAACACATGCACAAGGAAATTAGTGGCAGACAACTATATTCAACATATTATCTTATCATTTAAATAGTAACAACTCATTCATTAATATTATACAATCCTTATTAACATACAACCCTGATTCATCCGTTTACTAGCCCAGTGCATAATCAATGACGTGTTTTCTTGATTTAAACAACATAAATCCTAGATAACATCAACATCATTCAGTAACACTAATCATCAACATCCTACCGACTGGTTAATTGATTTCATATCATCATACAAAATCATACAATTATCATCGATTTACATGAGGTCACAGATCAACACCAAGTCACATGTAATCAAGAACAATCAACACTAATCCAATCAAGTGTGTGAATACTAACCCAGCAAACTTGATCCGCTAGAATGATGTCACGAGAGGGGGGGGTCTCCTGTTGCCGTAATTCGTAAGAGGGGGTAAGGATGTCTAGGGTTTGCCAAGGTTTGAAACTAATAACTACGTATCATCTAAGTTACATGATATACACGTGAAACCTTGGATCAGTTTGGGCCCGATCGGACCTAAGGATCCTGGGCCTTGAAGTGTTTAGTGCACAAGTTCTAATGATGTTGTAAGGTCCTAGTGAGGAGTGTCCAACAGCCGGCCCAAGTGTATATATATAAGTGGGCTTGGTTAATTAAGTATAATTATCATAATAATGAGTGTATGTGCAAGTTCGGTTTGGGCCTCAGGCCCAAATGTATAAGGGAGTGTTAAACGAACACGAGATAAATAGATAAACACAGAGGCACACGCTACAAATTTGAGGGATTTCAAATAGCGCTGACCTTAAAGAGTCGGGTTGTCACATCATCCCCAACTTGAAAGAAATTTCATCCCGAAATTTAGCATGTAGTTACTGAGGAAGCTAGTTAGGTTGCGTGGTTTCTTGGTTTTTCCTAGGGTGTCACAGTTACGGCGCTGAGCTTTGTTTCTTTTCTATTTCTTCACCAAATCTTCACTTCTTTCACTCTTTGACTCCACCAACTTCTAGCAACCAATCATGCCTTCTAAAAACCCGCATTTTGAGCACTTTAGCACCTGCATCATCAAACATAGAGTGGTTACCAAGTTCAAGCAATTAACCGAATAAAGCATGGAATGTGCATATATTTAGACCTTTTAAGGGTTGTCCTACGGACCACCCGTCACTCATCTAAATCACGATGATGACATTAACTTGGAGAAGGATCTAACCAAAACTACTTTCCATGTGGCAATTCCCCAACCGTTGATCAAGACCCACGATCCGTGTGCAAAGATTAACGGAAGGAAAAATAACCACCAAACGGAAAGCACTTTCCGTTACTCTCTCCGTCGCACTAGTTTCCCGCCAAAAACCGGCTATAAGTAAGTCATTGCAGGTATGATCTCATAAGCTACTTTCACTTCACTCTCACTTTACTACTTCTTCTTCTTCTTCATCGAGATCACTGTACTTATTCTCACGCCGGAGGGTGGTCACGGAGAGAACCCCCATTATCCCCGTGACGAGTCTAACGACTTTCTGTTTTACAGTGATCACCGGAGAAGGAAGTCAGCCAAAACCCCGAGTCAACGAGATGATTAACCCTTTTTTGCAGAGACTAAACCCCCGATCTGATTGATTCCGGTCAATTCAGATCACTGTTTCTTCAACCTGCAATATGTTTTAAAAGTATAGTTCAATACAAAAGTATTGGCGAGTATACAAGTTTGGTGTACTAGCATATAAGTATAAAAATGATAATGAACAATCCACATGGCAAATCTAGTTATCAAGATTAACGTATAAACTGGCATGCGATTTACAAGTCAACCCTCTGATTACCGCAAGTATAAAGAATGAATAAACTTAACATGACCTCTCGTTACCGGGTGGTGCGTTACTCCTATAGCGCTGTACATGTTAAGTGGAGGTTTGTACGAAGTTAATGACAAGTTCACCACATAAGAATCACCCAGAAAACACGAATCAAGCATAACATAACAGTAAGCATGTATTGGATTGTTGTTTATATGATTGCATAAAAACATGTATGTTAAGGTTATTTTATATATGTAAACATGTTGCACCCAAAAATGTGAAAACGGTAAAATGGGCCAAGTATACTCACAATATTGCACATGCTTTCCGATTATCCGTGATTGGCGAGTTGTTTGTGAATAAGGTTTCAATGGTAAGGTTACATGATGTTTAGGAAGTGGTAAGATTCAGGATTTAGAATATAAAGTATCAAAAGTGTGTATATAAAAGTATTATCTTGTTCTAAGCACTCGTTTATGACACTATGTTATGTGGTTTCATGGGTCTCAAATTGCCCATTAGAATCAATAACAAGTGACTTAGAAACTTAGATATAGTAGCCTAAGTTTATGAAGAAACATCATGACTTGATTACTATCACAAAAGCAGCCATGTTCTTATGTATACATATGTATTTATATAGTTATAATATCATCCTAAAACTAAGTCCAATCATAGATAACATGCAGTATCATGTAAGTCAAGCATGGAGGTTGAAACTTCATTATATGATTCACCACTACACAAACCATCACAAGGATGGTTAGAGGGTCATGAATAACAAGAAATAAACTTATCTAGCATATGATCAAACGACCAAGTACTCTACAACCCAGGTGTGCCAACACATCATGAAAAGAATTAACTAAGTAAGGAGGGCTAGACGGGGCTAAGGTACTTTGATTCTAGTAAGTCACTTTGAGTATACACAAGGTTCAAAATGAATGAGTGGAACTTAGTTTGGAAAGCCAAAGCTTCCATTTGTTCACACTTCACAAGTCACAAGTTCATCATATGGAAGATGATGAATTGTGCTTGCTTTCATCATTCAATTACCATGTATAAACAGAAATAAAATGAGTGTTTGAACTCATAACTTTGATGGTAATCACCTTAACACAAACCCACAACCATATACTTGATTGTGAGCTTAGTGGGTTTCACAAAGTTATTGCCAAGAACATGAACATACAAAGATATAACACAAAACAAAAATTTAATTTTGGACCTCAAATGTGGTTAGGTTTCACCTTAGATTACCAAGGTAATCTTGTGAAAACCTTTCTAGAGGTTATCCAAGTGCTAAGGAAGAAGAAACAAGTAAGAAATGGTAGTAAAAGTGAGCTAGAACTCATTTAGAATCACTTGAAGTTTCTGCTCAACTTCTGGAAATTATATGAGATTAGGGAGTGTTTTTTAGAGTGTTTAGTGTTTTTAAAGTGGAAAAAGAGTGTAGGAGAGGTTGGTTATATAGTGGAGGGATTAGGGTTTGAGTTGGGCGAGTATTAATGTGATTAGGTGAGAGTTAAGGCATCAAACAAACACAAAATGGACCAATACAAGAGCTGAATCAAACAATCTGCGGATTCGTGACCATGGCGGGCCGCGACAGAAGACGTCTTCAGCCGTCGCGGGGCGCGGCGGCCTTCAGCTGGACAAATGTTTGAATTTTTGACAAGTCTGGACCTTGTTGTTTCATGTTTCTTATGTATTAAGGTAAAATGCATGTAATAAGATGGTTTTAAGTATATCTATACTATATTATAATGCATGAGGGAGGGGTATTTTAAGATACCCAAAAAATAAGAACTTTCCCCCCCTTTATTTATAAAAAGACCCCTAAAATGAGGGTATTTTGGTCTTTTAAACACTATTTATTTTTTAGCCCCTAAACTTATTACACTTAAATCCTTGACTTTTAACAAAATTATAGATAATTAGTTACACTTTTCCCCCTTCACAACAAACTTATAATTTTTTTACGTATTCTTGACATATCTTATAAACTATAATATCTAAAAAAAATCCAAAGATAGTATGACGACCTACACATTTTTGTCGACGTTTCGATAGTTGTCTTGTTTAATATTGACGCACGGATTAAAAGGTACAAATTAATGATGCTTTAGTGTACAAGTGATTAAAGAAGAAAATAACAATCCATACTAATACTATTGTTGAATAACTGATTAAACAACTTTTTAATACTTTAGTCAAATATCAACAATAATTCCTAATTTAAAGGGTGAGAAAATTTTATATATACAAGTGATTAAAGCTTTTTGTACAACACATTCAAGCTAAATCTTTTAAAAGTATGTACCTGGTCAATCGGCTCCATGTTTTTAATTTTAAAATTTGAAATTTACACTATCTACTTTCGGTTCTCTCTCTCATGCTTCTCTTATTTTGAAATTCGAATTCTCTGCTCCAAGTTTTCTTTCATCTTGTTTCAAGTGAAACCCTAAATCGCACTTGAAGGATTTTGGATCTGAAATCGTTATTTGGAGGCTACAATCCAACATGCAAGAGGCTGAGAGGTGTGGGTTTTCTCATAATCGAAAGAAGGATGAAGGGCAATGACAAAATGGGTTCTGATAGGAGTTTCAAGGTTACTTTTTTTGTTTTCTCTTGCTTATGGGCTCGCTTGAAGCCCTAATTCGCGGCCAGCGTCTCCACATGTCGTCTTTTTTAGTTAGGGATTCTATTCAGGTTTGGACCTGTAACATATTTCATTAAATGTTATTACTCTTGATCTGTGTTTGTTAGTTTTAGGGAACTAGACTTGTGTAATTTGAAATTAAAGATTTTAGGTATTTTGGTAAGCTGGTAATTAGGTTATCTTATGTTTTATGTAGCTTAGAGTTAGGATTTAAGTCTTAAAGGGTACAATGGAGTAATACTAACTACTTACATAGTTAAACCCACAACGTTGCTATTACTTTTTGCAAATGCCTGGTCTTTCATAGCTCCATTTGTGTTAAGAGATCTGTACTGTCAGTTTGTCTCAGAAAAGGAAAGAAAGCCAAAGCTCAAACTTTGAAAGTAATCTTTGTGGTCTTGGTTATATATGTTTCATTGTTTATTCTAGACCTATCTCCTGGAAATTTTGTTGCATAAATTATAGAATGGCTCCTTTAAGCTCTCAAAATCAGGACCAACTAATTTCGCTGATCCTTATTTGGCTTGTTTCCATGTTCAAGTAGGTGGATCACCTCAATATAAGGTGGATAGAAAGTTGGGTAAAGGTGGATTTGGTCAGGTATTTGTAGGTCGTCGTGGTTGTGTTTATGGTAGAATTGGTCTGCATATTAGGTGTCCTGGTGCCATGGAGGTAATGTTTTTGCACCAACTAAGTTTCGGGTTCTTTGAAAATGTTCTTTTTTTTAATAAAGTCTGATTTCTAAAGTCAATTTGCATTTATTTTGTTTGTGGCAGCTAGCTCTAAAGTTTGAGCATAGAAACCACAAAGGCTACAGTTATGGTTCTCCTTATGAGTAGCAAGTTTACAAGTATGTGCAAGTTCTTTCGAACATATTTACATAGTTTATTTTCATAGTTAAAAAGTGACATTTTGGGTTTTTTGGTGAAAGAGTACTCTGGGTGGCAGTCACGGAGTGCCTAAAGTTCACTATATAGGAAAGCAAGGAGACTACTTTGACATGGTATGAAAAAAAGTTTTTTTTTATATAGAAAAATAAACGTTTCAACACAGTATTAATCATTTTGTTTGGTATTTTTTCTTGCACGCTAATATCATCATGTCTAATACTCTTATATATCGTTGGTCATTAATTAATGGCTACAACGACTAGAGATCAATGCAAACGTTGATGAGTAATTCAATATGTTTGAGTGGCCCACTTAGCTAGGAGATCGATACAAACCTTCGAGAAGCACACATGTAAGTGATTTTTTCTTATTTTTTATCGTGGAATAGTGTTTTTAATGCTTTGTTTGCGAATTGATATAAATGTAAACCGATAAATTCTAGAAACAAACCTGGTGGCAGATTTGGCGAGTCTCTGACTTTGAGAAATCTAATTAAAGGTCAAAGAACTTAGCTGGAACAAACAGAGGTTAGTTGTTGATTATGCATAGTCAGTTTCAAAACGCGCTAATTTTTGTCTTCTATGTGGCGCGACAGGCATGTCAGAGTGCTTGTTTTCATGGTCCTAGAGGACTAGCTGATTGTAACGGTGCATCATCAGAGATTTCACATACCTCAGATACGTCTCAAATTGACACGGTTTGCACGCTGCCTGTGTTGCGGACAGTCGAACACATCAGATGGGACGCTCGGCCGGTCTACAAAATGACAAAAACATGTCAGTTTTGTAACCCCAACAGCTGATCAAGATTTATCATCAGTAAGACATCCTTACATTGATATGAAAGATCCATAAACATATAGGAGATTGAAAATTTCATTTTTCTAACCAACCAGGTCATCCTCAAGGAAAGGATACGGTGGTATACATGACCTATGGTGATGCAATCACGTACTCATAAGTTTATTTGAAATAACAAACTAAATGTTGATTAATAGTGTGTTTAATTGTAGATGCAGGATCTGGCTGAAAACATTCCCCATTTAGCTGTAGTGTTTCATAGTCAGTCGCAAAACCACATGTGCAGTTCATAGGTTTTGGAATGATTGGATTTGGGAAAGAGAATTTAGCCACACACCAAAGTGCAGACTCTGGCTCACTATGAGGCGGTGGTGGTCTGGTTGGTGGCGGGTATAAAATCGGTGGCTCAAATAGAGGTGGTGCAGGTATGAACCTTGTAGGTGAAGGATATGAAGATGTTGGTGGGCATGGTTCATTATTATAAGGAGGGCTTAGACCAGGGCTCGGCTCATAGTTTTATGGAGGGGTTAGACCAGGGCTCGGCTCATAGTTTTATGGAGGGGTTAGACCGGGGCTCGGCTCATAGTTTTATGTAGGGGTCAGACCAGGTCCCGGTTCATAGTTTTAAGGTGGTCTCAGACTAGGGCCAGGTTCATGCAATTTGCTATGTCATTGAGTTGAATGTGGAAGATGCTGATGTAATTTGAGACTCATGGTGGAACTATATGTTATTCGTAAGTTAAATAATTGTGCTATAGTTAGTTAATTGTTTGCGTTCTTCATAAGAAATCTTTATATATTCTATTCTCAGCTTATGATTGGCATCTTATTTTTAGGGGTAATTGTTTGCGTTCTTCATAAGAAAACTACCAGAAATGAATACTACAATGCTATGTGTCGCCCCCGCTGCATCGCGCGGGCACCCTACTAGTAAACACATAAATAATCATTAATTAAGCATCGTAACTAGGGATTAAGTACTTGTAAGTGTAGTATGATGTATAAGCGTATGTGAAACGTATGGACCATGTATATACGATGTTTGATTGCAAGTTGCATATACGTTCACGAGAATCATGTATAATATATCAATTGCATAATTGGATTAAAACGTATAAGTATAGACTAGGGATGAGCTCGGTACCGTCCGGTACCGAACCAGTACCGGTACCGGTACCGAAAAAACCAAAACCGAAAATCCCCAAAAGTGGGTACCGGTATCGGTACCGAATATACCGGTTCTGTACGGTTTGGTACCGGTATTTGAAGGTAAAAACCGGTACCGAAAATGTCAAAAGTTGGTACCGAATCGGTACCGAAAAAGTACCCGGTCCGGTAAATTCGGTACCGGGTCTGATTTGCTCATCCCTAGTATAGACAATTAAGCAAAGTATAATTTGTATGAAATAGGGAATTTTATTACGATCCAAGGTCTCGGATTTACAATGATACAAACGAAATACGATTACAAGAGAAACAAGTTTCCAAAAATAGATTTACAAGACATGCTTTCTAAATAAGGAAAGGTACGAAAAAAAAAACTATCAATCAAATGGCTTTGTGTTAACTATCATCAATGCTATCAAATGGGCTTTGTCAATTAAATCGTTATATCAGCCCATTTTTGCATAACCCACTCACTCCACTATCAGTTTATTGTTTACTTTCATTCTAGAAATGATCGACGACATCCACCAAAACCTTAGCCGCCTCAAAACCCCTTCACAAACCGTCAACTTCTCAAGGTAATTCTATGTTGTTTTTTTCATGCCATTACAAGGTGCTGATATCAAGTTTGTATTATCAATTATGTGTTTTTGTTTTGATTTTTAGCTCAGAGTGTTTTTTGGTTTAATTAGATTGAATTCGGTCAGTTCGGTTAATCACCCGAAACCGATTCGAATTGAATTTGATTTTTTTTCGGATCCATTAGAACACTCCGAATTCCTATGGATTCTAATATTGATTAGAGCTCATAATGTTTTTAATCGTTAATCGAACCGGTGAACACCCAGAATTGCCATTTAAATGAGCCCAAATTAAGATACGTGGTTAAAAGTAAAAACATGTTTTTTAGAGAAAATTGGTGGTTTATGCCCAGGGCTAGAGGTGTAAACAAGCCCAGAGGCTTGAGAGCTATTTGTGATCGGCTCGGTTTAATTGCTTGAACGAGCCGAGCCTTGACGAACCCGAGCCTGACATAGAGCTCGTTTAGTTATCGAGTCCGAGCTCGAGCCTGATATTCAAAGCTCGTTTAAGCTCGCGAGCCTAAACGGGCCCCAACAAAGTTATTGTTTTAATAAAAAATATAATAAAAATGACGATACAATTGGCGAGCCGAGCTCGAGCTGAGCTGTTAGCTCGTTTGAGGTTTTCTCAAACTAGCTCGGGCCGAGCTTGAGCTTTGAGTTTTACTCGTGAGCCGAGCTCGAGCTCAAATAAGTAGGCTTGAACCGAGCTGAGCTCGTGCTTTGAGTTTTACTTGTGAGCCGAGCTTGAGCTCAAATAAGTAGGCTTGAACCGAGCCGAGCCGAGCTCGAGCTTCATAAAAACATGACGAGTCGAGCTCGAGCCTAGTCGGGCTCGGGTTTGGCCCGGCTCGTTTACACCCCTAGTTTATGCCACGCTTTTGAAAAAAAAAATTGGAAATAAAATTTTTGATGTTTGGGTTGGATCATAGTCACATGGTTTGTGGTACGCTCTGGTACGGGAACGTGAAACGGGGTCGCAATTCGCTAGGTCTCTAAAATTCGGTACGAGCGGGGGTAGGCTCATTTCGGATCGCTTCGGTATGATTTACCATATAATATGGTATGGCGTACATGTTGAAGTCAACTGTAAATAAGTTGGAGGTTCTTAAAAGCAAGATCTTGGCATAGTTTGGATAAGCAATCCCAACATCCTTCAAAGCAAGATCTTCACATACATGAAGAGAAAACTACTTAACAAACTTGACAGAATTTGGCCGGATTCTCTTCAAAGTTTCTCTATAGCACAAACCGCTCTGAATTAGAGAAAATGGACCTCACCATGGTGTTCGGAACGTCGAAATTAGTAGAAAAGTGTACCTTTGGCCAGAAAATGGTCGCCGAAAGGTTCGCCAGAAAACCGCCGCCGGCATGTGCCGCCGTGGTCGGCTACTGCCGCCGCCACGGCTCTGCCGTGTGGTGGCTGGATTCTGGTCGACGGATCTTGTGTTCTAAAGAGAGTATGTAGAGAGAGAGAGAGAGAGAGTATGTTGAGAGAGGTTAGAGAGAAATGAAGCAGAGAGATAAAATGTTTGTAAATAATGAAGGATATGGAGGTATATAGGGGTTTATATACCTAAGTTTTGGTGGAGTGGGTTTGAACTTTGAAGCCCATCAGCCAAGCTCATCCTTCTTCAGCCCACCATTGTCTTCACATAACTCCGTTCTAGCTTGTTCTTGCGTCAGAATTCTCGTTTTCTCGCGTAAATTTCAATACAAATTAGTTTATAAATTAAAATAATTATTTTTATGCTCAAAATATTAGTATTTTGCTGATATGGCATTAAATGTCATGCACACGAGCTACGTATTTAAATCGCGTAAGTTGATCTACTTACTGATTCTTGTCGTTTCAATGACCCGAAAGTTACTGTAACTTATAAACATACCTTTTCAATAATACATAAGTATTCTAAACATATTTATTACGATTAACGCACGAATTCTTGTTATCCCATGCGTAGTGTTGACCGTATACACGTCAAAACACTATGTATCTCTCCTAAATGCTAACCTTTAAATCTTAAAGATACAATTTCTTTCTTAATTATAAAGTTTAAAATAGAGAGTCAAACATTTGTTTTGAGTTATATTTCTGGTTGAGTCTTTGTTTTCCTGTACACTAATCGGGTTTTTCAATGTTAGTATGTTCTTAAATAATCATTAGTTTTTGTCTACATCTTATTTTAAGATGGGGTTTGTTTTTCTAAAAAAATATCTACATAGGCTCTTCTGTCTATTCCACGCAGACATTGCCATCTGCAGACTGTTTGTTTTTTCAAATATGTTTCATTAAAAAACATTTTCGCAAGCTCTTGTTGGTGCAGACTTGGACCAACCACTTTTAAGGTTTGTAGAGGATTAAACACCACCACTGTCCATCACCATCACCACCGTCCACCACCCCCGTCCAACACCACCACCACCCATCATCCACGTCCACCTCCCACCACCACCGCCACTAGGGATGGGATTGGTATCGTACCGGTACCGGTACCAAAAATACTGATATCGAATTTGAACAAAACTGGGTACCAAATACCGTACCAAATATATAGGTACCGTACGGGTACGAGTATTTTCGATACAGTACCCGCTTTGGTACCATTTTGTTTTTATATAGTTTTTAAGCACTTGTACGGGGTACTACATAGGTAAAATTGACATGAGTACCAATATAGTACGGATGCCAAATATGTAGAATTGGTCCGAGTACCAATATGATACGGGTACCGTATTGGTAAAATCAATACAAGTACTATAAATACCTTAACACGAAATAAAACATAATATAAAAAACTTTTAAAGGTCTATATAAAACTGAGTATTGATATATGTACCAAATACCTAAAATTGGTACGGGTACAGGTACGGTACGGTACGGGTACGAGTATTTGGGAAAAAAAGCTCATCCCTAACCGCCACCACCATTGTCCGTACACCACCCACCAGTTTATATGTGTGTGTGTGTGTGTATATATATTAATGCCCTTTAGCTATCTTTCAATGATCTCGTGAAGTCCCCCTAGGTATTAGCATGTGATTCTTCCAACTCAACAATCTTCTTCACCGCAAGACGTGTGACGTACCAGGATCCAGCCACTAATCACATTGAACTAACAATAATACAATAAATAAAAATTCCCATTCAATGTAATTAGTAAATTCAAAACATTTGTTCAAAACATGTTTAAGTTCAGCGGAAGCATAATTCGTTGTTTTAGTAACTCAAAACCAAAGTATGTAAAAACAATCAATACTCCTTGTCTTTACACTAGTCATGACCCATGACCACTCCAGCTCCCCAGACTGCAAGTCACACATCAAATACATATAGACCTGCAAGCATGCAGAAAAAGTGTATCAACATAAAGCTGGCGAGTTCACAATTTTGTAAAACGTTTAGTTGCCAAGTGTTTAGTTTCAAAGCATGTTGATAATAACTCGATACCGCAAGACGGCTGTTGTTTGCCTTTCCCCAATGCCTATCAACATTGGTCGAGTGGTTAAGGTCATTAGTTCACGCCCGTCCTATCCAGGTACGTCATGAGGGTGCCAACCTAATAGCGCTATCAACTAATAACCCCGTTGTCCTCCAAGCAACTAGTTCGGTAGTAAGATGGGACTTAAGGTGATAGTTTTGAGTGTATTATCCAACATCAACAATTATAACGTATCCCCTCCAGGGATAAAAGTGTGTCAAGTATCCCCTACAGGGATGTAAGTTTGTTTGTTTGTCCCCACTAGACGCATGCTTGTGAAAAGAGCAGTGAACTCACCTTAGATTTGCTCAGTAAGTTTATTACTTGTTCGAGGTTGGTCAACCACGTCCTATTATGGTTATCAGTAACAGTTAGGTTTGTATGCAAGAATAAACCATGTATGACAATCAGGTTACATCTAATGTATTCATCACATAACACATATAGCATGCAAGTTAGGCTAGTCACATAGCACATAAAGTATGTGGGCCAGGCTTAGACTTTTCAACAAAAGCCCAATGTGTAAATCAGTAAACAGTGTACGACCCAAGTTCTGCTGATGGGCCAATGATCAGCGTATGGCCCAAGTGGATGTTAAAGTTGGTTTCGAGTGAAACATCAGTCAAAACACAAGATCTCGAGTCGAAACCGATGATCTCGAGTGACAAGTTCATTAGTCGAAACCTAAAGGTTTCGGGTCACGTCCCGGGTCGGAACCGAGGTGGTCTCGACTCGCAAGCGGCTGGTCTCGAGTCCTATGGTGTTTAGTTTTGTGTCGAAACCGAGAGATTCCGAGTCGGAAGCAGGTGGTTGCGACTCGCAACCTTGGTCGAAAACTCGTCCCATTCAACTGGTCAAATATCTTATTAACTTTTATTCCGAAAAATCAGTTAACACTTTATCACATTCCTAATCAGATCAAACAACTTTTTTTTATTACTATTAACATGTTCATCTCTATTGGACATATAAAAGATATACCATCAAATGCTTTTTAAAAGTCTAATCTCCATGTTAGCTATTCACCACGCTTCTCCAGCTTGTCTTTAGCTTCTCTAAGGGCCCATACTTCAAAAAAATTAAAACTCTTGTAGTTAAATTATGAGTAGGTTACGCTCTAGTAATAAAAAGAAAATACAACGCTTTACGAAAATAAGAACTTCCTCTGAAGAAGGAAGTGGCTTACGGAAGCTATGTTTTGCAAAATGCAGAAGGAGTTGGGAAGGTGGTGGGTTTTTTTATGATAAAATAACATTCTGAAACTAATGAGAAAGATGATAGAGAAATGTGTTTGATCTAGAAAAAGAAGAAGACACGTGGCATGAAAACCATGTTAACAGCAAAAAAGGAGTAAATAAAATAATTCAAAATAATTTAACTATGCTAGGTAAAAATAGATTAAATTCTTTTATCATTCATTGGCTAATAATAATATATAGAGTAAATTACAAAAAAACATCATTTATCTATGTCACTAATTGCAAACTGTGTACTTTATCTTCAATAATTACAGAAAACGTACTCGATGTTTGCAAATCCTTGCAAGTTATGTCCTTTAACCCTAACTCAGTTAATTTTTTGTGCTTAAATCTGACCAAATGGACCCCACATGAGGGTATTTTAGTCATTTTACTTTCATGTGGGGTCCATTTATTCAGATTTAACCATAAAAATACCCTCATGTGGGGTCTATTTGGTCAGATTTAACCACAAAAATTAACCTAACTTGCAAGGGTTTGCAAACATCGAGTACATTTTCTGTAACTACTAAAGACAAAGGACACAGTTTGGAATAAGTGAAATACATAAAGGACAATTTTTGTAATTTACTCTAATATATATAGTTAAAATAAAATTAAAATTAAAACAACCCTAAACTAACTAAAGCAGCCGCCTCTTGTCTATCTCCCTGTTCGCTTCTCCATCTTCTAAACCTAAAAAACAAACAGCCGACTGACTGACAGATCTTCTTTCTTTCTTTCTTTCTTTCTTTCATTCTACGATTCAGCAGGGAGGGAAGGTAAGGTTCAATCAGCCAGCAAGCAAGCAAGCAAGCAGGTAAGCTTCGATTAGCCACCATTTCTTCTCTATTACATTTGAATTGTTGCCATTCGGAAACGCGATCCCTTGCGAATTGGACCGGACGAACCAAAACGAAAATCGTGCCATGACCAGCGAATTATGTGACTATGAGTTGGATGTTTACTAGACACTTGGTGTATCATATGTGTTTGCTGAAGTGTTATGGTTGGAGATTGTGCTGAAGGGTAGGGTTGTGCATGATTCGGTTTGGGAGCAAACTAATTTTTAGGTTTTGAAAACCATTCTGTTTCAGATTTTCGGCTTTTTATGATGGTTTTGGTTTGGTTAGATTTTTAGTTTTACCAAATAGTTTTGAATTATTTGGATCAAGAAAAAATGACCAAATATAATGAATATGGTCTTAAACTTTTAGGCCTAAATGATTTTGATAATGAATGATTAATTGATTATTACACCTTTAACCCTAATTTTTTGAGGACTACAACATTTGTTAATTACTTATAAAGGCCAATTCGGTTATGCTTGTTCGGCTACACGGGTTCAGTATGGTTTTTCGAGGATAGGTACAAGCATAATCGAAACCGAACCAGAAAGTCGGGCTTTTTAAAAACATGAAACCAAACCGACGGTTTTTGGTTGGGTATGGTTAATTCAATTTGTTTAGGTCAGCTATTCGGTTACAGCTCAATTATTTCAGTTTCATATGCATATTCAGATTTTGTTAAGTTTTTAGATTCAACCTTGCCAATACAAGATAACACAACAATTTACTCCTTGTAGCTAAATTCCACTCTCGTTTCTGAATCTATCGCTCTCAGTCGATTTTGTGCATAAAACGATGGGTAAGAAGCACAAAAAGGATACAGTCGATACAGAAACAGACGTTCCAACGGAGGAAAACGATGTCGTGCCGGAAGAACATTCAAAGAAGAAGCACAAGCACAAGAAAATCCACAAGAGAGAAGAAAAGATCGAGGTCAAAATCGAAACTGTCAAAGCAAGTTCCGATAAATCCCTGCCGTTAATCGGATATTTTCCATCCGGATACGACCCGGAGAAACGCCAACGGGTTGAAGAACCAACTGTTAGGGTTTTGAAAAGCGTGAAACGCAGCCACAGATTACAGGTTGTTGTGAGCCCTAACCAGTCTTCGCCGGTCAACTTCGTCGGAACCAATTATTCTGGCGAAGCGGTGGTTCCTCAGATGTGCTCTTATGCTCTCGGTGTTCTTGATAAGCAGACTCAGACGCTGAAGATTGTTCAGATTGAAGCTAATAAGGTATTACTATGGCATGTAATTTATGTTTGTAGATGTTGGTAGGCATGTAAATGAACAGACCGAACACAAACAGAGAAATGCTCATGTTCGGTCATTTAACTTTAACCAAACAAACACACAAAACATAATTTAACAATTTTTTTTTGTTCATGTTCGTTCCATATTTGTGTTCGTTTTAGAACCTAAAAATAGCTCATCAACTTAAAACAAACATCAACAAGCAAAGTTAAAATCGAACATAATTTAACAAAGGATAAACAAAAATGAACATAATTAACCAACATAAACGAACCCAAATGAACATAAAGTAGTTTGGTTCATTTACAGGCGTAGATATTGGTTTGTGTGATTAATGTTATTAGTTGTTTTTGAGTTCAGATATTTAGATTGGAACCGAGGTTTGGGGATCATGATAAGGTTGCAGATGAAGCTTCTAAGAAGGTGGAGAATGAAGCGACGGTTGAAGATAGTAAAACCAAGTTTAACTTTTCTACAAAGAAGTCCGAACGAACGGTATGTGGTTTTTTGTTAAACATGTTATTGCAGTAAGTTTATAGTCTTTAGGTGATAGTTTTAGCATCAGAATACTTGTTTTTCATGAAAAGTAGTTGCAAGCTTTTGATATGCTATCTAGGGTGTTCATTAGCCGTTTAGTCTGCCTAAACCGAAGCAAGTTGGCCGTTTGAGATACATACGGTTTGGCAGTTTAACAGTTATTTTTTATTTTCCATATTTGAAATATGTAGTTAGGTGTATATATATATTATAATTATAAACCATATATGTGATTTTAAAATTTTTAGTAACAGACTATTGATTTTGAAATAAAAATAGGTTTAAATTGACAAGTTGCTAAAACTGAATCCTTAAACCGACCCGGTTTGGCCGTTTTTTTTTTGGTTTCCTGAAAACATAGTTAGTTGTTCAGCCCAAATTTCATCAAAAGCGTAGTTATTTTCCATCAACGCTGTTTAATTTTTATGAACTCATAAGAAATATTAATGATCATTATGAACACATTTGATGATCTTTATAATTATGTTTTTTTTTTGTGATATCATTCATCCTATGAACTGTTAACCACTCAATGATACAATTTTGATACCGTAGGCCAAGAAGAATTGACATTGATACAATTTTAGTACTGAGTATTGATTTTGATATAAAAAATCAAACTGTCAAACCGCCAAAACTGACAATGAACCGCCAAACTAGTAACACCGGCCGACACATTTCATATGTCCAGTTTGGTTTTTTGTTTCCCAAACCAAACCATGAACCTTCATACATAGATTGGTCACAGTTTACCATTATATATACATTTGATGATTTTTATCTTCATGTTTTTTGCAATGTCATTTATCCTATGATTTTTATGGACATAACGATGGTACAATTATGATACCATAGGCCAAGAAAGAAAAGGCGTTACGCGCATACCGTGATCCAGAGGCCCAGGAAGATTTGAACGACAAGATGGCTGAAGCAGCGGTTGACACAGAAGCCATAGAAATTAGTGCACAAACTAGCAGCATTACCGCTCGTAATATTCCCCCTCATGATATATCAGCAACTAGACCTCAACAGGCTTATCCGCTAGAAAAGATCATATTAAAGGGAGAATGGAGATACCTTTCAGATATTGCTGAGCTTTTGCAAGAAGGAAAAACTATAAACTCTGCATCTTACCCTCTGTTTGTTTGCAACAGAATTCATAAGATCGAGGAGGTCAAGGTATGAAATTTACCTTTTCATTTATATGCCACTGTTCTGTCGAGCACCATGTTATCTTGCGTACATCATTAAATTTGCGTAGTGGTGCCAAAATGAGCGGGTTGACTAAAGGGTCACAATGTGTACCTTTTTTGTATGTGTCAAGACTGCTAAAGCATCTTGGTCTGACCCCAAAACTCGTTGTGTTTAACTTATCTATATACATAATTGTTTTTTTTTATTATGATTATATATTCAGTTTTATTATTTATTTATTATGATTATATATTTAGGTGGAAGTTTAAAACACAAAAGGCTCTTACCGTGTGACGGTACGCGACCACCAAAATAATGTGCGTGTTTGCATAATTACGCATGGGTTGGGTTAACCACGCACGTTATAAAACATAATTACGCACGTTATTTGCATAATTACGCGCGGGTTGGGTTAACCCCTAATTACGCACGTTATTTGTATAATTACACATGGGTTTGGTTAGCCCTAATTACGCACGTTATTTGCATAATTACACACGTTATATTGTTGGTCGCGTACCGTCGCACGTTAAGTGGCTATTGTAATATATATGATATTTTATGCATTGAAATTTGAAAACACACTTCTGGACATTTTATCTCTTGTTTGGTCATATATGATTGTTTTTTCTATTCTTTTAGACCCTATTCACACGCTTGTTACTACATGTTATAATTACAGTTTTTTTTGTGTATATTTTAGGATGAGGAGGTGAAGGAGAGTCTTACTTGCATATTCTCGTACATCAATCATCTTATAAAGTTCAAGGATAAGCATTCAATGGATGGTTATTCGTCAGCAAAACATCATAAACTACCAAACATATTAACTCAGAAATTTAACGACATGTTTGCCAACACCGAATCAAAACGGCTGGCTGACGACAAAAGGGATCTTCTAATCAGCTATGTTTTGGTGCTCACGCTTTTTGTTGACAACTTCAAAACAGAATTCTCAGATATTGCTAAAGATCTGAGAATGTCTACTGGTGCATTGAGGCCTCATTTTGAATATCTGGGCTGCAAATTTGTTAGAGAACATAATATAACATTGGCCACGCTTCCTGCGCCTCTTAAATTCCCCGAAATCAGGATGAGGCGCCGAAGGTGAGCATGAGTTTATCGTTTGGGTGATAGCAGGACGTTTATTATTGAATATTTATGAACACTTTCATGTAATTCAGATTTGAAAATTTTGAGGTTGACTAAGTGGATGGTTTTGTTGTCTTTTGGAACCATATAATTACAATGATTGGAGGGAGCTATAGAATGATTTTACTTGTTTATCCTATGTTACTTTATCTTGATAACAATTTGCTGTCCAAAACCTATAAGTGATACAGATTGGTATGATTAGGATCAGTTGAGAAGATAACTGAACGTCTGAACCTAAAACAAAAATAAACAAATTTTTGTGTCGAGCCTTCTGCGCCAGGCGTCTATGATGGTACAGTTAACTATGGGTTGAAACGCACCAAGTCTGGTATAGGTTGAAATGATGGGTATAAGGGTGTGAAAAAACCGAATAAATTGACAAACCAAACCGAAAAAACTCACCCAAGCTAATAACCGGTGATTCGTTTTGTTCTTTTTTCTAAACAGAAAGTTGTGGTTTAGGTTATACATTGTTCCAAAACTGAACCATGTCAAACCGAACCTCATGACCTAGACCTAAATTCATTTAGTCAAATAGATTATCAGTTATAGGGGTGAAAACGAGCCGAGCCGAGCCCGATTAACTTACGAGAGCTCGGGCTCGACTTGTTTGTTATCTATTAATTAATATATTAAAAAATTATAAATTATAAATAATAAACTTGTTTAAGCTAGTTAGCTCGATATCTGAAACTCGGGCTCGTTTACTAGACAACTTTAGATAAAGGGTAAATATTATTAAATATTAATAAAAACTAATATTGCATTAGGTTCGATAAGGCTCGACGAGCCTGATGAGCTTCACATGCCAGACTCGATAAGGCTCGACTCGTTTCAAGCTTTTTCTCGAGCTTATCGACTCGTTAGCACCGCTAATCACTTATTTTAGGCTATTCTTTAAAACCCAAGCCAGAGAAGAGAAGGGATTTAAAAAGAAAGAAGAGAGCAACGGTCAGAGTTTTGTTTATGAGGGGAAAAGAAAGAAGAGAAAGGGATAAGATTTACTATTTTAGTGTTTATCTCTTTCCTTCCAAAATGGAGAGAATTGGGGGAAAGGATCACAGCATCAAAAAAATTGGCGCGTATATCTCTCACAACCCCGCCGCCTTGTATTCAACCCACCTTCGATCATCAATCGCAGTCAGTTACCACAAGAGAGTCTGATTCAGCACCCACCCTGATTTCTTGAGGTAAATCACTGACCCTTGTTGTTTCTCTTATGTTTGTTCTGCTAATTATATTGTTGTAGCAGTTTCTATACAACCGCACTAAGGTATTAAAGATGTTCTCAAAACACAACTGAATCGTTGAACTAAACATTTCAAGATGTTAATAATCAGTAATTGACTTTTTCAATTTTAACGATTTATCGTCCATTCGTCTGAATCCATTTAACTAACTAACTAACTGCAGTCTTCAACATTAACTATCGACTATTATAACAAAAGTTTTAATCGTGTGATTAAGCTTTCTTAGATCATAACCACTTAAATCATCCGATATGCTAATAGTTTGTTCATTTGTCTACTGTGAATTATTAATATAACAAGAATGTGATAGAAGCTGTGAAATGTAGGTTGATCATCATGCCAGTATGTCGATTTGTGGATCCTACCATAATTTCATAGAACAAGAATTAACAATTTTCTAATATTTTTTTTAATAGCAAGTAAAGTTGCAATGGATAATCAGATACGCAAGATAATTGAAGTTGTGCGAGCCAGACAATTTCTGGCAGTTAACCTGATTTGCTTATTGGTGGCTTTCGTTGCACTACGTAGACTGTCAACCAAAAAGCGTGCTAATTTACCTGCTAGAGATGAAATTTTACAAAGACGATATGTACGAAAAGAGATGTTACACGGTCCTTCAAATGGCGGTAAATGCCATGACCTTATCCGCATGAGTGAGGAATCTTCAAGCGCAAAGAAATGTAAGAGTAGAAAAAGAAAAATTGAACAACAAGATGAAGATTTAGCTTCTATGATTATGAATAGTGTTGGCAGTGTGGCTAATGCTATTTTAGAAGGCAATAAAATTCTTCAGGAGAGCAATAAAATACTAGAAAGAGCTTATCATCGCGAGTACACAGGTGAGGAAATCTATAATGAACTGGAGCCGATGGGATTGGAATTGCATGAAATACCGAGGGCTTTTAATTACTTGGCGGCCAACCAAGCAAAAGCAAGGACGCTATTTAGTTGTCCTCCTCAGATACGGTTGGGTGTACTACGAGATATGATGGGTTCTGGTAACTAAGCGAGTTTAGGATACATATATCTAGTTGAAGTTTTTCTTGTTTGGTAACTTCGTACATTTATGACTTATTTATTTATTGGGTCTTTTACTATATGGTTATGGATCTTGCTTTCTCAATGATTTTGTTTCTTTCTTTCCTTTCTAAATTGTTGTTTCATTTAGTGGTTATGGTGTTATTTCACATTTATGGGTACGGTTCTTTTCTTGTACATGATTGATTGTTTCGCAGCAACATGCTTAACCGCCAATTTGATATGTGTATATTTTAGGTGACTGTGGTTACCAAAGCAGCTTGATTTAGTTAAACGGGTCAAGTTTAATGTAATAATTTGCAGAAAAACTAAGTCTAACAACAACATCGCTAGGTGCTCGTTAGACAGCATCGCTTCATTCAACCTTTTTTTAAATCAACGGGTTGTATTATTTATCATACTTCACTTTATCATAGTCCTCATGTAAAAATTACTCCCTTCGTCCCGAAATAATGGTATATCAGACTAGGTGTACATACCTAATATCTACTATACCCTCAATAATGAGAATAAGAGAACTTGTGGGCTAAAAGCCTAAAATCAATGTGGTGAATATACTTATGATTTACTGGTTGGAAAAATGGTATCTTGGATATGAATTTTACCAAAAGGAAATTGTTATTATTTTGAAAGGAATTTTTTGCATTTACTTTGGGATGGAGGGAAGATATTCCTATTTAGACATTATCATGGGTACATAATGACATTTAATCAATTTACGAGGTTTATTGCATTAGAAATACACATTTGGCACTTTTCTACCCCTCTTGACTCATTTTTTTTTCTTACGTGTAACCTGAATTAACCTGTTCATAAGTAAACGGGTCAAAAGTGACCCATCCTGAATGTATTGTTTTTTGGAGTGTGTTGTAGGTATGACAAACTCATTTATATGTTCAAGAAAGCCACATCCACATGCAGTTGTTCATGAATTGTTAGCTGGGAATAATTTATATTTTGGAAATCCATTTAAGAAATGGTAAATTCAAGCTCTTAATTTTAGTAGTGGATTAATAGAAGCTTAGTAATAACTGGGAAAAAGGCAATTATACCCCATTATTATGTTGGAATCTATTATTATTAGGTTTATATTATGAACCCTCGGGCCATTAGGTATCTAGGATTTGCATTCGTTCTATATATCATGTAATGCGTTATTGAAATAATATCATTCAAACCTTTTACCATTCTTACATATTATTCATGTGTGAAGCACATGACTAAGTTAAGCGAATATAAACGATATAGTGAAAACGGATTTGGCTACTCATGCATCGAGCTAACAGTCATGGGTTGACTTTTAATTCACTCTTGTTTTATTATGTTTAGGTTAGATAGTTTTGTATGCCAACTTTAATAGTGGAAAATAAGGTCTTTAAAGGGATTCAATTGCCTAACCAAGGCCCTTTGATTTCTACGCGGATGACGCAATGTTCGTTGGTGAATGGCATTGAGAAAATATGATGAATCTGGCTAGGATTCTGAGGTGTTTTCATCTTGCTTCAGGTTTAAGGGTGAACTTCTCTAAAAGCAAGGTGTTGGGGGATTTAGAGGTTGGGCATATGGAAGGGATCTTGGGTTGCAAGGCTGCCACGGTTCCCTGGGCTTCCAGTGGGGGGCAATATGGGTCGGAAAAAGAATTGGGTGCCCATTTTAGATAGGGTGGGTAATGGGTTGAGCTCATGGAAAGCCAACAATCTTTCATTCTGTGGGAGGCTTACTCTAGTGAAAGTCTATCCTTGATGATTTGGAAAGGTTGAGAAGGAGATTTCTTTGGGGTCCAAAAAAGCTTGTCTCATTGAGGAGGGAGAGAGTGGGGTTTGTTGGCGACTTCATGGGCATGGAACCGGAAGAAAAAGAGGCTGTCTAGTCATGATCTCGAAGATATTCGGATCTAGAAGAAATGATTTCCTTGTTTTCCTTTGCTGATGGGTGGTAAAAAGGTGGCGGAGTGGATTAAGTGGGTCCCAATCAAAGTGAATTGCTTTATATGGAGGCTGATGCAGAATAGGATGATACCTGTGGGTGCAGCAAATCTGTGTGCCAGAGGATTGTCTAATGTCTTTGGGCATTGCTGTGATTGCCCGGGGGTCATGGAATCGGTGTCGCATGTGTTTCTTGATTGCACATTAGCCAAAGTTGTGTGCAAATGTGTGTCGCTGTGGGACCTCACAGGCTTGTCTACGCTGGAAGACTTGGTTGAGGAAAGCGGGCAGATGACCTTGGTGGCGAACAACAACAGAGGTCTCTGGGCATGGCCCTTTGGAAGGAAAGGGACAACAGAATCTTTAGGGGTTTAAAACGCTTTGCGAAGTGAGGAGGTTATTTCGCTTTCGTATAATTGTACAAGAAGCAGGTCTAAAGTCTGTGTAGGTAGCTGGCCGGAGTGGGTTCGATGGGTAGGGCCTTTGGTTTGTATGTTTTAGAGGCTTTTTGTTTCGCTGTGCAGCGTCTGTCCTGCAGTGGCTATTTTTTTTTTCTTGGGGTATGTTCTCCAACAAAACTTATAATTTATGTTGAATTGTGTTTAGGTAAGGTTAACATGTTTTAGATCAAAGGGTATAACAGTAAAATCGCAACTTTCTTTTCTTTCCTTTCCATTAAACTCAGAAACACGAAAAAAATCATATCGTTTTCTTTTAGAACGAACCATACCCATGTAAAACTGAAAACTTCAATATTGGTTTACTTGAATTCAAATCCAAAACAATCCATGCACCCCTGTTAAATTAATTCGTTAAAAATATACAACCCAAATTAATCCATAGACACAATAAAGTCAAGTGATTTACATCATTAAAAACCCTTATAAATCCAGTCTTATTTAAAGAAATGGGGCAGTTATGTAAACAAAGAAATACACATAAGTTTTTTTCTCTTTTTTTTAGATTGTACAAAAACTATATCATGATCAAACGATGGGTGAACATAACACTATCAAGGTTTAGCTTTAAACTTCCTTTGGGATTTGAGGTCCACCACAATCACAGAAACATTATCTTTGCTTCCTTTTTGAAGAGCCAACATTGTAAGATAATCAGCTGCTGCTTGTGCCGCTAGATCCGGCCCACCGACCTCCCTCTCAATGGCCGATCCACCGTTCTTTTTGTGCCAAATTAAAAGGCGTTTCTTAGCAACTTCACACGCTTCCTGATTTGACATCACGTCCCATAAACCATCACTAGCTAAAATAAGACACTCGTCGTCTCTAGCTCGGGGTGTAAATGTGACTTCTGGATCAGGTATTATCGAAGGCTTTAAATACCCGTCACCTGAGAGAAAAAAAAAACATCAATTCAAGAAATTAACCCAATGTATAAAAAACATGATTCACACTTCACTACAAATTAAAAAAAGTAAACTGCATAAAAAAGTTAACCAGCTTCAATACATTTAATAATTTAGCAGGTCACCAAATATGGTTGCACCAAACACGACGAGCATAAAATTCAAGAAATCGTTTTGAAAGTTTTGTGAGTTTTTAATAATTATTCAAAGTAAAATGCAATTTTCGTCTCTAAGGTTTGGCCACTTTTGCGACTTTCATCTAAAGGTTTATTTTTACGCGTCCGGGTCCTCGTGGTTTCAAAATCTTGTCATTTTCGTCCCTGATAGCCAAACCTTGAGGGACGAAAGTCGCAATAAATTGCCAAACCCCAAGGAGGCAGGGACAAAAATGACAAGATTTTGAAACCACGAGGACCCAGATGTGTAAAACAAACCTTTGGATGAAAGTCGCAAAAGTGGCCAAACTTCACGGACAAAAATGACATTTTACATTTTTTTATAAATCTTAGAGGTTTTCTTTAAAAATAAATTCTAAAAATATAAGTTTTTTATTTTAGAAAAAAAGATGGTTGGTAACCTAAACTTTTTTTCAATCTAAATTAAACTTTTTTATGCAATTAACTCTAAAATAAACTTACCAATAGACCTTGACATTGCAAGGACACCACAAACTCGAGGCCCATTCCATTCTATGACCCTGCCACCTGCCGCCTCAATCCTTGCATACTCATCTTCACGGTTCGGCTAATTATAAGAAAAAAAAAATTAATGGTGAGTTATATAATAAACAAAACGTTCATACATCATATGACGACAAAAACAAGAAGGTTTTTTATGTTTTTACTTTATGATCACTTGACAAAGGAATGGCTTCTTTCCCACGATAAAGTACGGCTCTTGAATCACCACAATTTGCAACTATAACATGTGATGCACAGATCAATGCCACCACAGCAGTGGATCCTACAGTTTCTGGAGCTACGGGTTCAGCGATTGCATTTGACCCGTCAATGATTCCGCTTGTTTTACCTCCAACTTCATCATCGACTTTTTTAAAGCAATTTATGAATGTTTTCTCCCATTGAACTTGTACCGTCTCATTTGTGGTTCCTTTGATCAGTTCTTGTTTCATAACTTTGATTTCCTCCTCTAAAGCAATATGAAGACGGTCACGACAGTAATTGGCCACCTGCAAAAAGAAATATGATCCGGTTTAGATATTTGGCATAATATAAAGCCTAAATGTTACATAGGTGTGAATGTGTGATATAGAAAGATTTTAAAAACTATAGTGCAGGACTGCAGGGTTTAGTGTGGACCGGCCACAAATAAAGATGTATCACTTCTTATAAATACAGTAATATATACGGATGGTCCTGTGGTTTACCAAAATTTTGAATTTGGTCCCTAGCTTAGCTTTCCAAAAGTACACGGATGGTCCCTGTGGTTTGTAATTTGTAACGCATTTAGTCCCCAACCAACAAATCTAAAGGTTTTAGCAATATGCGTTACAAAGTGCAAACCACAAAAACCATCCATGATTCCATGTACTTTTGGAAAAAGTTGGGGACTAAATTCGTTATAAACTGCAAACCACGCAGACCATTAGTGTACTTTTGGAAAGATAGGGACCAAATCCAAAATTTTGGTAAACCACAGGGGCCATCCGTGTACATTACTCTTTATTACATAATAGGCTAACTTTTTTAAGAAGTTATTTTGTAAGATTTTTATGCATATGAATAAAGTTCTGATGATGCCCAACCTGGTAGACCATCTCGTTTTAGTAAATCCTTTAGGCTAACCTAATTTGATTTGTTAAAAATAAACGATAATCCAAATCAACCAATTTATACTTAAACGGGTCAAAATTGTCACCTATATATAGAGCTGAAGTTTGAGCTGCAAAGAAACAAGTGTCTAATTCAACAATTCCAAATCAAGGATAACAATTAAATGGTGTGTTTATATACGTAGAAAACGACATAAGACATCTAAATGAATTAAAAATTATAAAAAAACTGCTACTTTGTAATAAAATGAAAAGGGGGAAAACATACCTGGCAGCCTCCATGACCATCATATACTCCAAAGAAATGAGCAGTCAAATCATTCAAATTTGAATTAATCCCATTAATTACACGATCGCCAACCAACATTTTCAAAGGAATTTTCATAAATGCAGGAACACTTGCAACAGCATCTTCCATTTCCGGTCTTCTACCACAAACCGAATGAGACCCATAAAGTGGCACATATTCTAACTCAAAAACACTCCTTACGGTTTTACTTTGAGTCTTATCAGCAACCACCACTACCGATGCTGTTAAAGTATGCCCGATCGCACTCTCGATTGTTTCTTTCCCCAAACTTATTACTTCCGCAACTATCTGACCCTCGTCTATATCGGTGATTGCAACCGTAATCGAGTTTGATTCATGCCCGATGGACATAATTTCTTTTGGGATGTTTTCTTGAATGATAATATCATCATTAACATTAACCAACCCGTTGGTTCCAATTTCTTGAATCATATTAAGATCATTATTTGACCCATCGAGAAACATGGGAACATGATCAGATAGCATGCTCGTTGCGCCCGTTAATAGCGCGATTTTCGATATGGGACTAGCTAAACTAATCGAAATCGAAGCGGCCGGTGTCATCTCTTCAATCAAACCCATTAATTTCGAAATCTTTTTATTTTAAGGAAGATCAAGGATTAAAAATGGCGGTGTGCAGGTGATCTAAAGAATACGATTCATCGATACATATATAAGCATTAGTCTACAGTTGACCAATCAAAAAAGGTCAACAGATCTGGTGTGGTGAAGTATCGAATCTGATTTCAATCCTAAAAATCGTTACTTTTTTTTAACATCTATCTACAGAATACAAGATTCTTCAATCAAGAAACAAAATCAAAACCCTAAATCCTAATTTCACAGACAAACATCAAGAACAAACTCTACAAACTACAAATCAATCTAGAAACACCAAAAGAAACAAACCCATCAAAGATCACAGAAAACCCACAAGAAATTTCAAACCTTTTTTCAAGATTTCACACATAGAAGCTAGGGTTCATGGATCTGAAGCAAACCCAATTCAGATTGTCAACATAACTTCGGTTTTCGTTTCATCGCTTCACCAGCAATTTGTATAGCAAATTAGGGAGACAACAATTTGTGGGGGGTTTTCAAGAAACTAAACTGCAAGATTTGAGCTTTTTATCCTTTAATGCAACTGGAAATAAGAGATATAAAAAAGGCTACAACTTATTGAAGGGATGAAAAGGGGAAAAGATTAAGTGCTTGAGCTTCCTCTTTCTTGGCAACAAGATGTTTGTTGTTTGTTTGTTTAACTAGTTAGATGCCCCGCCCGCGTTGCGGGGCGGTGGACAAATAATGAGCGAGTGTTAGGTAGCAGCTCATTGACACGAAAAACAACTAAATCGAGTCAACCAATAAAAAAAACACTTTTATATTTTTGAAAAAAAAAAACTAAAACAATGGCAACATTGTAATTTTTAACTGAGGGAAAGTTGTATTTTTTGACTGGAGTAAAATCGTAAATTGCCAAAAGCCAAAGTCATGGCAGTACTGTAAATTTGAAGGGGGGGAGGGGGATTTGAAATTTTAATAGGGACAAATTCGTTATTTTGCACCTAGGGTAACAGCGTAATATAAATTTGAACTACGGGCACAATCGTAATTTTAAGCTGGAGGCAAAAGCACAATTTTATTTTGAACCGAGGGCAAAAGCGTAATTTTGAGTTTGGGGCAAAAACATCATTTTATTTTGAAGGGGGGACAAACGTAATTTTCAACTGAGGGCGAAATCGGAATTTTTTTAACGGGAAAAATAACATTTTTTAACAGAGGGCAAAATCGTATTTTTTAGCTGGGGGAAAAACATAATTTTATTTGGGACAAAAGCGTAATATTATTTTGAGATGGGGGGCAAAACCGTCATTTTAAAATGGATATAAAATAATAAACTGGTTGGTCCAATGGGAGAGTGGCAGACGAAATCGTAATTTTGACTTGAGGGCAAAATCGTAATTTTGAGATGGAGGCAAAAGCGTAATTTTAGTTTGAGCTAGGGGCAAAACGGGAAAAAAAAAAAAAAACCTATTAAGGCAGCCGCCCATTTTGGCCAATGGGAGCAGGCTGCCGACATTGTCTTTTGTAGTAGTATATAATGGGGAGGTGATGGGAGAGTATACGAGAGAGTTCCTTGGGAATGGTATGATGAGTGGAATTTTATATATGTTGGGATTTACATTGAATTATAATAAATAGAGTAAACTTCTGTTTTTGCTCCCTGTGGTTTGGTCACTTTAACGGTTTTGCTCTAAACCTTTAAAAATAGCCATTTTACTCCCTGATGTTTTGGTTTTTTTGGCAGTTTGCTCCCCGCCTCTAACTCCATCCAAATTGTTTGTTTTTCCATTTTGCTTCCCGCAGGGAGCAAACTGGCAACAAAACCAAAACATCAGGGAGTAAAATGGCTATTTTTAAAGGTTTGGGGCAAAACCGTTAAAGTGACCAAACCACAGGGCGTAAAACGGAAGTTTACTCTAATAAATAAAAGTGAAGCTTCAATGAGTGCATGTTGTTTTGTTGATAAGACCATGGGGTTTGGGTTGGGGCTTGGGTTGCGCATTTGGTGATACGTGGATCTTGAATATTACAAACCCAAAGCCAAGTTTTTTAGGGGTATGGTGGGGCTTGGGTTGGGCGTGGCTGGGCGGCGTGGCCTAGCCACATCAACATTTTTTTATATATATTTTTATTTATAACTAAATAAAAAATAAGCATACATATTTTTTTTAAAATACATAAACATGCATAATAATTATCAAAATAAAAAACAGTCATTCTTCGTCGTCTTCATCGGTTTCGAACCCAGGAATCGTTGAAACATGTTCCACCAAATCAGCTCGAAGGTTCTGATGTATATCCCTTGACTTTATTAAAAATTCATTTGCCGCTTTATCTTCGTCTGTTACGTTACCTGGTTGGGGGTCATCGTCATCATAGTAGGTAACGCCGCGATCGTTTGTAGAAATATTTCCGCACCATCGTCAGACGATGATGACGATTCACTATAACTTGAAGAACTCATGGCAATATTGTGTTTTATGTGTTTGATATTGTGTGAGAAAAATGTTAAATGTGGTAAGTATTTATAAAGGAATTTTTTTTTTTTTTTTAAAGTAGCCCCCAACGGCTACCCCAACGGCTAGCCAACGGCTACTTTTAATGGGCCAATCACAATCCACCAACTCACCTTGCTCCCCTGCCCCACGCCCGGCTTGAAAGCCAAGCCCCAAGGGGCCACGCCCCAACCCAAACCCCATACCCCACTGCCTAAGAAGAAGAGGGCATCTTCTACATTTTATTTTCTTCCCAACATAACAATTATTGTTACTTTTGAGTTGCCAATAATAGAGTTACAACTCTAGTTTAACTTAACTTAGAGTTGCCAATCTTATTTTAAGTTTCTAAGTTCGAACTAAATATGGGTTCGATGTCTTTATCTTGTTCTGTTTAAAGCTCTGTCGCTCTACGATCCCAAAACAATAGAGTGGAGCTCTTGCTTCTTTCGCAACCTTTGGTCCCGCATCTCGCTTTTGTATGTTATTTTTCTTCTTTGTTTCCTCTCTAAATCGAGACGACTGTCCCTAATGGCGGAGATTGAACGATTAATTGGGTTTAGACCATGACTGTCCCGTTAAGATCTTGTTGCCTAGAGGTGGAGGCAATGTTCCTACAAGGAAATTCAATAATGAAGAACTGCAAAAGTTGAACGATGTTTTCCAAAAAAATGCCCTTAACAAAATCGATCTTTAAATCGGTCCTTGGTTTTTCATTATCATTTCTTGCCAAGCTTGTGATCGACCCTTTTCGAGTGTTTTATTCAATTTAGTTCTGATTGAATCTTGTCCAATATTGTTCTTGGCTAGAGTTCAGCGTGTGGTTCACAACAACTTTTCGACCCCTCAGGGGTGAGACTTTGTTTTTATAAGATTACGGTTTTTTATTCAGAAGGGGATGGCAGCGCAGTTTGTTACTAGTCTACCTGCTATCCTTATGTAATTTGCCATAATAATTGGAATGTCCTTTGTTACTCAAAGGTTCAAATCCAACAAAAAATATCATAGTACATTCCTCTTGATCGAACTATTTTACAACTGACACACTAACTGGTGGATTTGATGTTCTTTTGTAACTTTTCATATGAGGTGGATGACTTCCTTACACACCAAGCTCTCTTAAATGTCATTTTTATTGTCAAGATACCAGTTATAAAAAAGGGTAAGACCATGTGTACTGGGGCGTTTTTTTTTTTTTTAATTTCAAAAATAACGCCCAAAAACGCCCCCCCCCCCCATTACATAGGGCGTTATTTGGCATTTTTTTTGAAAAAAAGTGATTTGGCGTTTTAATTATAACGCTGAATTGTGCATAGGGTAAACCAATTCCATTCTTGTTTGGCCAATAAAAACATTCCAACAAATATTATTTATTTTATTTTTATTTTTTTTAAATAATTGGGTAATCATTGAAGGGGCGTTATTGGGCATTATTCCCACTACGGCACTTTTGCAATAACCCCCAATAATGTCCCATGCTGACTGGACTGCCACGTGTCGCAAAACGCCCCATGGTGGGGCATTATTTGGGTAAACCACTACACATGGTGCGTTATAAAAAAGGGAACTTTTGACTTGGTTTTTTATTTAGAAAAGTGGATAGAAATGGTCAAAGTATTTACGATTGGTTACCATGTGGGTACAGTGAGAACACAAAAAAATATTGATCGATGATGGGATCACATTATTCATACATAGATGGATTGTATATTGTTTTTTCCATAAAGTTTCTGAATATTTTTTTACAATTCAAAAGTTCAATTGTTGAATTGTTACTTATTCAATAGCAATCACTAATAGTGACTGTATATTTTCAGGTGTCAAATTTTGATCAATTTTCTTTATTTGGTTACTTTGTGTTGGAGGATATTTCTATCATTTGTATTTAAACATCGTTTTCGAATTTAATATTCATCTAAACCTTACGGGGAACTCATGGGTGATACAAGGTGCGAATGTAAATCAACTACGTCGAATAGAAGATCCAACATGATTGAAGATATTCGACACAATGAATTTGTGCATTCACGTATGTTGTGCGTTCTTACGATTTTGATTAACTTGCTTTCTTTTGTTCGATCTTTTGGACATTTATGTTGATCATTTAAGAATGTCAAGGTAAAATGGTGATCTATTTAGATATCGACATTCTTTCTCGCAAAAGTACCATTTTACTTTCTTCTCTCTAGTAGTGACGTTACAACCCCTCTTATTCGATGTCCCTGAATCTAGTTCTCCTTCTCGAGACATGTATTGGGTAAGCATTACGTAAGAGATTATGTGGTTGTGGGTTCAAATCTTACGAAGTAATGTTGGGATGATCTTAAGAGTACAACAAAGATAAAGTAAAGAGTCTATGTTTGGTGGTAAAAAAAATACATGTGTTAGTGAACTTAAATAGGATTAAGGGAGGAGGGCCCGTCTGCGATTAAGGAATTGGGGGTAGCATACTCAATTCGATAACACTGTCGGCACCCCTTCGGTTAAGTTCGGCGGGTACCATTCATGGTTTGTTACCTGAATGTTAAGTTTGAATTTTTATCCATGGAAGGGAAAAATGAAGTGACAGTGCATAATTGGTGGGTTTCGATAGGGGTGTTTAAAACCGGATATCGGAAAATTCGGATATCCGAAATTTTTGGATATCGAAATTTTCGGATACCATATTTCACTATCCGAATCCGTATCCGAAATTCGGATATCTAGTGAATCGGATATCCGAATATCCAATTCTTTATTTAATTTTATTTTTTGTTAATTTTTTTATATTCGGAACCGGATATTTCGGATATTTTTCGGATATTTGGATATTTTCGGATATCCGAAAAAAAATAAAAATTAAATTTCGGATATATCCGAAATATCCGAAAATTTTTAAAATCACTATCCGAATCCGAATCCTAAAATTCGGATATCCGAATTTTCGGATATTTCGGATTCGAATATCGGATATTTTGGATTCGGATATCGGATTTTCTGATACGGATAATTTTGAACACCCCTATGTTTCGAGGTACATGAAAGGAGTGCCACCTCCACTATAAGCATCATGAAAAAATAAGTTAACATGTAAGGATGACAATGAAGCGGGTTTAGGTAATTAGATTAAGCTTGTCCCAAACCCGTCGGGTATCTATCGGGTAATTACCCGTCAGGTATCGGGTATATCAGCGGTTTTCAGGTAAACCTGCTAATCTAAAAATGTTGCCCGTTGTGTATACCGACCCAAATCAATTGCGTTTAGCATTATCACTAGAAAAATATATCAAAAAACCAGAATGTATATAAATAAAATACCATAATGTATATAAATAAAATACCAAAATGTATATAAAAAAAATACTCAAATGCATAGATGAAAAAAATAGTGCATGTAATAATTGATACACACACACTATTAAAAAAATAAAAGAAATTATATCGGCTATACAGTTGGGCAAACGGATATATTTAATCGGGTAAATAGTTATATCACCAAATCTAAACTTATCCAAAACCCGTAGAAATATAAAACTAATCACAAAGCAGGTGTCATATCCAATTACCCGTCCAAAATATGTAAGGTTTCAAGTTTACCCATCAAACTCGGGTTTAATTGTCATCCAAAACAAATTATATATATACCAAGTGTGAAGTTGCATGAACATTGGTTGCCACTTGCATGGCAGGTGGCTATTTGCCTTCCCTTTTTTTTATGAAGTTGGATACACAGTATCAAACACCTGCTTTATCTTTTTGAGTTTATTATATAGTTTTGTATTCTTTTATACTTTTTTGATTTCTTTTATCTTTTGTTTTTTATTTATAGTTTTGTACTATTTTACATCTTAACTTTCAGCGTTGACACTTACAACCCTTTAACTTTGTAATCAATCTTTACGTGTTTATTTTTATTTACGTGTTGGTATAAATTAAAATTGATTTGCGTTATTTTGCGTTTAGACGTAAATTTTTCACGGAAATGAGTTGGGTTAAATATAATATGTTCTCATCCGTATAATTATGTACGTTTTCAGTTAGTCTAGATTTTAACGTAATTTTTTGGAAAACGAGTTCGATCAAATATAATACACTTTCGTGCTTATTTTATACTTTATAATTTTAATATAAAGTTTTATATTTTCGGGGTGTTACACTAAACTTATCCAAAACCCGTAGAAAAATAAAAACTAATCACAAACTAGGTGTCATATCCAATTACCCGTCCAAAATATGTAAGGTTTCAAGTTTACCTATCAAACTCGGGTTTAATTGTCATCCAAAACAAATTATATCTAGGGAAAATTACGAAATTGTTGGTTGACCAAGAGGGTTTTCAATTTTGTCACCCTCCTGCGTCCTTGGAAGGACCACTCAGCACGGGAAGAGTCTGCATGTTATGTTGATGCGTCCATGTCCACGTGTCCGGCGGACCACTCCCGTGCGTCGGTGAACCACTCCCGTGCGTCAGCAGACCACTCCGTGCGTCGCGGACCACTCCCGTGCGTCGGCGGACCACTCCCGTGCGTCGCGGACCACTCCCGTGCGTCGCGGACTACCTCCCGTGCGTCGGCAGACCACTCCCATTTTGGCTGACTCTTCGGACAGACGGACAGACCACTCCCGTGTGTCACGGCCCCCAACCCGGTTTGACCCGTTTCAGGAGCCATGGGACAGAAATCCCGTGGTATTTAATTAACAGTGGAAGTTTCTTCAGGATCTTTTTAAAACTGAAATATTTCCCAGTTATTTTATTTTACAATTCAGGATAAAACCCGGAAATTTACAATATTGAGATTTCACAAAGAAATCTTTTATTTTACAAAACATGTTTCTTTATTTTATACTGAGCCACTTCCTTAAGCTGATAGTGCTTCATGGCACTTTTCCTGGATCACAACAGATCACCTGAAACATGTTTGAAAAAGGTTTTGTCAGCGGGAAATACTGAGTGAATCATTCTATTTACTAAAAAGACACATTTGTTATAATTTACAGTATTAAGAGCAATTACAATGTTTCAGATATCAACCAACTACCCTCGGTATTTGTCACTCGACTCGTTTCTGTGACTATGGTCATATCACCCATTGGCTAACTCGTTGTCCAATGGTGAAGATTATCAAGTAATGTATACAAAACCCCACATACCGGCTGTAATATGGTGATTACAAAGACTTAATCCCTGTAATTATAACTTTGAAAATAAACATGCTTTTGTAAATAGATTTGATAAAAAGCGAATGACTCACATTGCAGATTTAACAGAGCTTATTCTACTGATTAGCCTTGATAACCTAGTTTAAATAATCAGGCACACAAACTAGGTTAGTAACTTAATACAGCATTTACGATAACTCACGAGATTAAAACCTTCACAACGAATGACAAAGTGCGATACTTAAACATCCATCGATTTAACGACGAATGACAAAGCATAAACCCTAATGTGGGCAGCACTTAAACATCCATTGGATAGTTTAATCGATCGGACATTGAATCGTAGCAGCGATCGAGTTATTACCCTGAATTGTGGCAGCACTTCGTGATCAGTGTATGTTTTTGTAGTAAACAGTGTCTAACTTTGTGTACGTAAAGAGTTTTAACGTCGAACTGAAACCAGAATTCAAGTCCCAAGCCCCTGTATTTATACGTGAAATTGACATCTCCCGCGTGTCGCGGAAGATGTCATGGATGCTGTCGCGACTCGCCTGGGGTACACATCTACCCTAGGGTAGGCTTGTCACTAGTATAGGCCTGCTGAGTCGACGTTTCGTGAATTCTCAATTTAGACAACGCATTTTAGAGATAATCGTTAGTTAGGGTTTACCCCCCTTAAGTTTTAGGGGCCCTAATCCTTATTCCAAATGTTCTGAAAATTTTAGGGATTATACAGAATCACTTGGGTTTCTCAATTAGGGTTTCCTGTTGGACAATTTAATTAAATAAATATAACTTTTGATGAGAGTTGTTACATTCTCCCCACCTTAATAAAAATCTCGTCCTCGAGATTTACTGGAATAAGTGAGGATACTTTCGCTTCATTTCTGATTCCAGCTCCCAAGTATATTCAGCTCCTCTCTTTGAATTCCATCTGACTTTGACTAAAACTAGTCGTTTGTGTTTGAGAAACTTGATCTTTCGATCCTCAATTTGAAGAGGTTTCTCAGCAAATTTCAGCTTTTCGTTTACCTCTATATCTCGAAGAGGTACTACCAGTGATTCATCTGATAAGCATTTCTTGAGATTGGATACATGAAATACATCATGTACTCCTGCTAATTCTTCTGGTAGTCGTAAACGATAAGCGACTGGTCCTATACGTTGGATCACTGAAAATGGTCCTACGTACCTTGGACTTAGCTTTCCTTTCTTTCCAAATCTAACTACTCCTTTCCAAGGAGAAACTTTTAATAATACTTTGTCTCCTACTTGGAATTCTAACGGCTTGCATCTATTGTCTGCATAACTCTTCTGGCGATCTCGAGCCGTCTTCAGTCTTTCCTTGATTTGAGTAATCTTATCAGTCGTCTCTTGCACTATTTCAGGACCTGATAATTGACTTTCTCCTATTTCTGCCCAACAGACTGGAGTTCTGCACTTTCTTCCATACAGTGCTTCAAATGGGGCGGTTTCAATACTTGAATGATAGCTATTGTTATAGGAGAATTCAATTAATGGTAAATGATCATCCCAATTTCCACCAAAATCTATTACACATGCTCGGAGCATGTCTTCTAGAGTTTGGATTGTCCTTTCACTTTGTCCGTCTGTTTGTGGATGATATGCAGTGCTCAGATTTAATCGAGTTCCCATAGCTTGTTGGAAGCTTTTCCAGAAATGAGAAGTAAAACGACTATCCCTATCCGAAACAATGGAGAGTGGAACTCCATGTAAGGATACAACTTCATCTACATAAAATTTTGCCAACCTTTCCATACTAAAGGTTTCTTTCATTGGTAAAAAGTGAGCTGATTTGGTTAATCGATCCACAATTACCCAAATCGCATCATTACCTTTTCTGGTTTTGGGTAACTTGGTAACAAAATCCATTGTTATAAGTTCCCATTTCCATATAGGCATTTCTAATTGTTGTAGTAGACCTGAAGGTTTCTGATGTTCTGCCTTAACTTGTGAACAAGTGAGACATTTAGAAACATTTAGTGCTATATCCTTTTTCATTCCTATCCACCAAAAGTTCTTTCTTAAATCTTGGTACATCTTATTGTTTCCTGGGTGCATAGTATACCTAGATTTATGAGCTTCTTCTAAAATCTTAGGTCTTAAGTCTCCCTGCTTAGGTACCCAAATTCTACTTTTGTGGAATCTCCAAACTCCATCTACTCCTTGTTCTAATTCCTTGATTCGTCCTTTCATTCCTTCAGTATCATCCTTGATTACTGTAGCTTAAACATTCTTCAATTGTTCCATTAAATCTATTTGTAGATTTAATCTGAGAGCACGAACTCGTCGCTGTTTCTCATAATATTTACGACTTAAGGCATCTGCAACTACATTTGCCTTTCCTTCATGATACTGAATATCACAGTCGTAGTCACTTAGGATTTCCATCCATCTCCTTTGCCTCATGTTTAACTCTTTTTGCCCAAATATATATCTTAAACTTTTGTGGTCTGTGTAGACAGTAAATTTACTTCCGTAAAGATAATGTCTCCAAATCTTAAGGGCAAAAATTACGGCTCCTAATTCTAAATCATGAGTCGTATAGTTTTCTTCGTGCTTTTTCAATTGCCTTGAAGCATATGCAATCACCTTTTTGCGTTGCATAAGTACACATCCATATCCTAGTTTTGAAGCATCACAATATACTTCAAAATCTTCAGTTCCTTCTGGTAAGGCTAAGATTGGTGCATTTGTTAATTTCTGCTTCAATATTCTAAAGGCTTCTTCTTGCTTTGGTCCCCATTCAAACTTAACCACTTTACAGGTTAACTTAGTTAATGGTACGGCTATCTTGGAAAAATCCTTAATAAACCGTCTATAATACCCAGCTAAACCTATAAAACTTCTTATTTCCATTGCTGTTTGTGGAACCTTCCATTTGGTAATTGCCTCTATCTTAGCAGGATCTACGTGAATACCTTCGTGATTTACCATGTGTCCTAAGAATTGCACTTCTTGCAACCAAAATTCACACTTCGAGAATTTGGCATAAAGCTTTTCTTTTCTTAACAAAGTTAAGAGTGCATGAAGATGTTCACAATGCTCTGTTTAACTTTTGGAATAAATAAGTATATCGTCTATGAAAACAATTACGAATTTATCCAAATATGGTTTACAGATCCTATTCATCATGTCCATGAATGCAGCAGGTGCATTTGTTAACCCAAAGGGCATGACTGTAAACTCGTAATGACCATACCTAGTTCTGAAAGCAGTCTTAGGTATGTCTTCTTCTTGTACCTTCAATTGATGATATCCGGAGCGTAAATCTATCTTAGAAAAATATCTAGCTCCTTGAAGTTGATCAAACAGATCATCAATCCTAGGTAATGGATATCGATTCTTAATTGTAACCTTATTCAATTCTCTATAATCGATACACATTCTCATTGAACCATCCTTTTTCTTAACAAATAATACTGGCGCTCCCCAAGGGGATGAACTAGGTTGTATGAAACCTTTACTTAGTAATTCATCTAATTGCTTTTTCAGTTCTAACATTTCTGTGGGTGCTAACCGATAAGGTGCCTTGGCGATCGGTGTAGTTCCTGGAATTAGATGAATCCTAAATTCTACTTCCCTATCCGGAGGTAATCCCGGTAAATCTTCTGGGAATATATCTGGATATTCTGAGACTACAGGAATTTCCTTAAGTTCTTTACCCTTAGTACTAATGATTACTGAAATCATATATACTATTCCTTGTTTTCGTTCATAATTAGCAACTTTCATTACTGATATGAACTTCATGGGCTTACGTGGTTTATCTCCTGTAATCCTAATCACTTCTCCGGTGGGTGATTGAATTTCTATGGAATTCTGATCACACAAGATTCGAGCATGGTTGGCTACTAACCAATCCATTCCTAATATAACATCAAATTTAGCTAAATTCATCGGTAATAGTTTTGCAGAGAATTTATGTCCTAAAAGTTCTATGTTTTCTTCTTGCAAAACTTTATCTATTTTAACTGAATTTCCTTCTGCCGTTTCAACTGTAAAAATCTGCCTAATATTGGTTAAAGGTAAATTAAGAGCTTGGCAGAATGAAGTATTTATAAAACTTTGGTTTGCACCAGAGTCAAATAATACTTTGGCGTAAATGTTGTGAACTAAGAACGTACCCGCTATCACATCTGGGATGAGTTCTGCTTCTTGAATGGTTAGCTGAAATGCCCTGGCATTCTTCTTAATAGTTCCATCTGTCGCCTTGGTTTTGTTGTCTGCTGGTTTGATTAATTTAGGACATTCTGGTTTAAAATGTCCTTTTTCTCCACAGTTATAGCAGATCGTTGTTTTCTTTCTGCACTCTTCTTCCCGATGTCCTACCATTTTGCAAAAATTGCAGGTTACATTACATCTTCCATAATGTTTTCTTTTGCAATTCTTGCAGAATGGCATAGTTGAGGATTTTCCCGTTCCTCTTCTGTTGAAGTTGCTATTATTACCCGTATGAAATCCTTGGGTAATTTTCTGAGCTAATTCCTTCTTCCTGTTTTCATCTTGGGTGCGTACTAGTTCGTCAGTTAGGGTATTAGCTAATTCCACCGCATCGTCAATAGTGCGAGGTCTCGCAGCTTTAACGATGTTGCGGATTTCACTAATCAGTCCCCAAATGTAGCGAGAAATAAGTACCGGTTCTGGCGAAGCCAGTGTTGGTACCACTCTAGCATATTCAAAGAATGTCGAAGTATAACCGCGACAATCTACACCCATCATCCGATGATTTAGGAACTTATTTGTCATCTGTTCCTTTTCATACTCGGGACAGAATTTTCTTTCTACAAAACCCTTAAATTCTTCCCAAGTCATGGCATAAGCTATCATTCTTCCTTTTGATTGTAACACAGTGTTCCACCATTCGAGTGCTCCTTCCTTGAAGAGATTTGATGCGTACATGACCTGATCATCTTTAGCACATTTACTTATTGCAATGTCTGCTTCGGTTTTCTCTAACCAACGCAGTGTTGCAGTTGCTCCTTCATTGCCTGCAAATTCAGTGGGTTTACAAGCAAGGAATTCTTTGAAAGTGCAACCAGGCGTTGCAGTTTTCATTTTCTTGGGTAATGGAGCTTGATGTGGTTCCCCATTATGGTTAACATGATCATTGCCTCCGTTTACACTATTACTGAAGTTATCTTCAGAAATACGTTTACTAGGAACGATTTGTTGCGGTTCGATTGGATTCTTTATAGCAGCAACGAATGCTGGAATAGCATTGGCTATCCCTTGAGCAACAATGTTTTCGATATCTTGTCTAGTCATATATTGATCTCCTGGATGTTGCTCAGACTGATTAACCTCATTTACTGGTTCATTACCAATAGTTGCCATCTGATAATAAATTTTATATAAATAATTAGTATAATTATAAATATAATAAAACAGTTTGCACATAATTACATTAACATGTATAACCAAAAATTATCGATTTCACAAGTTTCATTTCTATATATTATATTATGCCTCGTACACACGATTATCATACAACGTTTTATTGTTAAGTTATTACACATACTGGTTATTATGATTATTTATTAACACATATTCCTGCAAACTCCCATTATCTGGTCAGCTAATTTCTTAAAAACGACGCTCCCTTTCGTCATACTTCCAAGTAACCCTTTCTCCAATATCCCTAATCCTATTTCCTGTATCAATTAACTCTTCGCCCCAAAGACGAAGTTCAATCAGATTCTCCGGGCTCATAGTTGGGTATAGTGGAGGTTCTGGGTCAACTTGTGGGAAAAATGTATCAGGGTTGTTTAAAAGATTTTGGTATTGCCAATCAGTTTTCCACCATTCAACTAATTCTACTGGTAATGGTTGAGGTTGGACAATAGGATCTGGAATAGCAGGTTCCAGATTGATTGGGATTGGAACTTCTAGTGGATAACTAAAAAGATCTTCTTCAGTAAATATAAGGTTTGGATTAGCTGGTTCAAGATTTCCATCGGCAGGTCCGATGAGGTCACTCATTACTAGTTTATGATCTAAAACTTCCCAAGGAGTCATTTTCTGTTTCTGGCTAGAACTTTCTCCGATTTCTCTTTCTGTTTGCTTAAAACTCTTTCAGCTTTTATCTCTACTTGATTAATATTTTCCTCAATTTCTACCCATTTTTCTTTGTCTTTTGGTTCTTCAGTTGTAGTAACCTTTCTTGTTGCTGGCTTTTTCCTTCGTACTCGCCTCCAGCCCACAAATCTGCTTCTTTTCTTGGGTTTAGGTTTTGCCAGTGGTTTGGATTGAAATTCCATGGGTTCTTCTTTATCAGCGAAGTAACCGGTGAATTCCTTTGAAACTTCTATCTTAACAGGATAGAGGTTAAGATTTTCTAAACCTTCTGATATCTCATTCATGCTGTTTAGCATATATGCAAAATACATACCAAATGTTAAAATAATATAACAAAATTTGATAGATAACCTGTAAATATTATTGCATACATAAAACAACTGACAAGTAAATTATACTACGATTTACTGTAAACTTATTTATTTACTAAATAAGGTTTCTGGAAAATAAAAGTGCTAAAACTTTTGAGTATTTAGAGATTTGCATTTTCTGCTACTGTGGCTAGCATATAAAGATTTGCCCATTTCTTATCTAATTTGTCCTCCCAAGGTGATTTATTGATTAAATCCTGGGTTTCTTGTTTAACTTTCTTCTCTCGGTTTTTCCTTATTTCCTCCTGACTTTTCCTAATAATCAAACTTCTTTTATTAGGAGAAAGTGGTTCCTCGTAATGTGCCTTACGGACAAATATTCATTCTTCAGGAATTACATAAGATTTTGTTTGGGATGAACTTCCCTTCTCGTTGGTTGACCTATCTAGTTTAAGATAGATGTTTGACAGCTTTTGTTTACCCATACTGTAATTAACAAATAATCAGTTAATAAAACACATAATCATATAATTGGCAATCAGTAAAATTAAGTATTTCTAAATACTTAATAGGCTTAGATCAGTGGCTCTGATACCACCTTATTTCTGTCACGGCCCCCAACCCGGTTTGACCCGTTTCAGGAGCCGTGAGACAGAAATCCCGTGGTATTTAATTAACAGCGGAAGTTTCTTCAGGATCTTTTTAAAACTGAAATATTTCCCAGTTATTTTATTTCACAATTCGGGATAAAACCCGGAAATTTACAATATTGAGATTTCACAAAGAAATCTTTTATTTTACAAAACATGTTTCTTTATTTTATACTGAGCCACTTCCTTAAGCTGATAGTGCTTCATGGCACTTTTCCTGGATCACAACAGATCACCTGAAACATGTTTGAAAAAGGTTTTGTCAGCGGGAAATACTGAGTGAATCATTCTATTTACTAAAAAGACACATTTGTTATAATTTACAGTATTAAGAGCAATTACAATGTTTCAGATATTAACCAACTACCCTCGGTATTTGTCACTCGACTCGTTTCTGTGACTATGGTCATATCACCCATTGGCTAACTCGTTGTCCAATGGTGAAGATTATCAAGTAATGTATACAAAACCCCACATACCGGCTGTAATATGGTGATTACAAAGACTTAATCCCTGTAATTATAACTTTAAAAATAAACATGCTTTTGTAAATAGATTTGATAAAAAGAGAATGACTCACATTGCAGATTTAACAGAGCTTATTCTACTGATTAGCCTTGATAACCTAGTTTAAATAATCAGGCACACAAACTAGGTTAGTAACTTAATACAGCATTTACGATAACTCACGAGATTAAAACCTTCACAACGAATGACAAAGTGCGATACTTAAACATCCATCGATTTAACGACGAATGACAAAGCATAAACCCTAATGTGGGCAGCACTTAAACATCCATTGGATAGTTTAATCGATCGGACATTGAATCGTAGCAGCGATCGAGTTATTACCCTGAATTGTGGCAGCACTTCGTGATCAGTGTGTGTTTTTGTAGTAAACAGTGTCTAACTTTGTGTACGTAAAGAGTTTTAACGTCGAACTGAAACCAGAATTCAAGTCCCAAGCCCCTGTATTTATACGTGAAATTGACATCTCCCGCGTGTCGCGGAAGATGTCATGGATGTTGTCGCGACTCGCCTGGGGTACACATCTACCCTAGGGTAGGCTTGTCACTAGTATAGGCCTGCTGAGTCGACGTTTCGTGAATTCTCAATTTAGACAACGCATTTTAGAGATAATCGTTAGTTAGGGTTTACCCCCCTTAAGTTTTAGGGGCCCTAATCCTTATTCCAAATGTTCTGAAAATTTTAGGGATTATACAGAATCACTTGGGTTTCTCAATTAGGGTTTCCTATTGGACAATTTAATTAAATAAATATAACTTTTGATGAGAGTTGTTACACCGTGCGTCACGGACCACTCCCGTGCTCAGAGATCCTTCCAAGGACACATGAGAGTGACAAAATTGAAAACCATGTTGGTCAAAAGACAAATTCGTAATTTTCCCTTATATCTATATGAAGTGTGAAGCATGCAGGTGGCTATTTACGTTCCCTTTTTTTTTATGAAGTTGGATACAAAACACCTACTATATCTTTTTGAGTTTTTTTATAGTTTTGTATTCTTTTATACTTTTGTAATTTCTTTTATCTTTTGTTTTTTATTTATAGTTTTGTACTCTTTAACCTCTTAACTTTCAGCATTGACACTTACAACCCTTTAACTTTACAAGAACTTTGTAATCAAGCTTTACGTGTTGGTATAACTTAAAATTGATTTGCGTTATTTTGCGTTTAGACGTAAATTTTTTCGCGGAAATGAGTTGGGTCAAATATAATATGTTCCCATCCGTATAATTATGTACGTTTTCAATTAGTCTAGATTTTAACGTAATTTTTTGGAAAATGAGCTGGATCAAATATAATACACTTTCGTGCTTATTTTTATTTACGTTTTCAATTTCTCTACGATTTGACGTAAATTTTGTTCGGAAACGAGTAGAGTAAAATATAATACGTTTTCATTAGACGATATAAATTTGAGTCACTTTGCGTTTTGACGTCGCCGCAACGCGCCATAACTATTTTTTACGTGCTTATTTTATTGCACGTGTCGGTATAAATTCAAGTTTGTCTACGTTTCGATGTAATTTTTTTTTCCAGAATATGTCGAGTCAAATATAACACATTTCTATGTTTATTTTTATGTACTTTTTTCTCTTTCTTGATTTTTTTTCTAGACTTTATTATTTATATTTCTAGACTTTTTGTTATGTTTAGTGTTTTGGTTTTATGTTCCTTTTTATTGAAGTTATATTTAAGATAAAGTTTAAGTTTTCATTTACAATTAATTTAAAATCAACCCATCTCGCTATCCAATTTAAATTTAGTTTTATGATTTTCGATCTACGTAAAAAAAAGTGTGTCAATATTCTTTTGAGTTTATTTCTTTCGGTTGATTGTTGTATTAAACCAGAATACATATCGAACGAAACCCACAGCGTAGCGCGGGTATTCTTCCTGGTAAATTAACAAACACCGCCTCTCATCTTCTTTTATTACCACCACTTGTTATTCTTCCCCAAACCAAAACCAAAACCCTAATTCCACCATGTCTAACCACCAAAAACCTTCAAACCACAACCAATCCGACGAAAACAACCGCCTTTACAACCCATACCAAGACCTCAAACTCCCCACACAAACCCTATACAAACTCCCCACATCTCCCCAATTCCTCTTCCAAGAAGAATCCATCGCTCAACGCCGTTCATGGGGCGAAAACCTAACCTACTACACCGGCATCGGCTACCTCAGCGGCGCCATGATCGGCGCCGGAAAAGGCTGCATCGAAGGCATGAAAGCCTTTGAACCTGCAGACACTTCGAAAATTAGGGTTAATAGGATATTAAATGGTTCAGGAGGTTTGGGAAGGAGATATGGGAACCGTGTGGGTGTAATTGGGTTGTTGTATGCAGGAATGGAGAGCGGAATGGCTGCGGTTAGGGATAAGGATGATATAGTTAATAGTGTGGTGGCTGGGTTGGGGACTGGGGTGGTTTATAGGGCCGCGGCGGGCGTTAGGTCCGCCGCGGTGGCCGGAGCGATTGGTGGAGTGGTGGTGGGGTTGGGGGTTGTAGGGAAGCATGTTTTGAAGAGATATGTGCCAATTTGAGAGTTTGAAAGGTGTATGTTTGGTTGAAAAATGTGTTAGCATCAGGAAGGGTTTAGTGACAAGTGACAAATAAAGTTATGTAGACTTTTATATGCTTAATCTTATTACAGCTTTTTGAGTTTTTGTAGCTTGTTTGCTAGATTTTTATTTGTTATGGCTAATTGAAGTGAAATTGATTGAATGATGATGGTCTTAGTAATGTGCTTGCTGTTTGTGAAGTATAGCCATTTTGATAACAACTGCTAATCTTGAAAATCAAGTTTCTTTCATGATGGAACCTTTAAGTTTTAACCCTCTTGGCGTTCGTAAGGTATGTGTACCGTCAAATTAGACGAGGCAGTAGAGACTATGAGATCAATAGTTGGCATGACAATGATTAGTATACACTATACAAGATTGATTCAGCTAATTTAGTAAAATCCTCAAGTATGTCGAATCCGATGTTCATTGAAATGCCATCACTATGGATGTCGTTAACCATTCGACTTTTTGTTGTTTTTTCTTCTTTTCTAGAAGTACATGTTTGAGACATATTTTTTTGCTTATATGCTCATTATGCCACAACTAGCGACGGGCGTTTATAAAATAAAATTTGGACATGTCTTTGTTATATATGTTGCTTTTGTATATCACTTATGTTATACTTTATACACTTGACACTTTATTGATGATTTTACTCTATGGAATAGCCAGAATAAAAATGACTAATATTGCGTCAAGGGTAAAATCGTCAAGAAGAAGTTTACGCGGAGTTTGAAGTTTCTAGTTAACTACCATGGTGTACAAATGGGGGAGTTTGATTAGTATGACTTATCATTTCTGCATAACTCTAGCTGCAGAAATTGAGCATGAAAATGCGAATAATAGACTTATTTGGTTTTGATTCTCATGTAAACCTCACTCGTTACATTAATATATAACTTTCTTGGATTATCGTTGTATGTTTTTTTTTTTACTTTTTGGTATATATGATCATGCTAGTCGTAACTCGTAAGTTGTGAAAAAATCGTTCTCACATTAACAACAGTTACAAGGGCATCAAACTGTAGTAAGCTTGATGTTTATTTTGTTAGAAGATAAGATTATAGTTCATACATGTGTGATGATAATTTAAAAGAATTTGTTATAATTTGATGTGATGATATATTAGAGGTCCAACAACTGGTCATCATCTTTGCGAGATTATCTTCAATGACATTTTTTGTAGTCGTTATCAAGATCGTTTTTTCATATATGATGAAAATGAGAAATCTTCTCTGCCAAGATCGTTTTTCATCTAAAATAATATCTAGAAGCAAAAACAAGAGAAAATTTGTGGATCATAGTTTGTTATATTAAGAAAAAGTATGTTTATTAGTTTGTTATATATTAGTGAAAATTAATGTATAGTTTTCATTTCATAACGATAAAATGTGCACAAAAGGTTTTTGAAATGGAGGGAGTTTGCTACAGGTGGAAGTGATTAAAAATAGGGTAAATTACTTTTCGAGTCCCTGTGTTATATGTTTTTTAACTAGTTGAGTCCAAAAACAAAAAGTTTAACGACCTGAGTCCCTATAAGCAATTTCTTTAACCATTTGAGTCCATTTTTAACCATTCTGTTAAATCTGCTATTAAGTCCCCCCATGTGCAGTCCACGTGAGGGGTAATTTCGTCCATTTAACTCCCCTGTGTCTATTTATAATTGTTCCCTTTTATCTTCTTCCACATAAACTAAAAACCCTAATTCTTCAATATGATCTCTCCCTTTCATCTTCTTCCCCAAAATTAAAACCCTAGATCTTCATCATGATCAATCAGGTTGTATGCGCATGTGGCTCTGCAACTATCATTCGAACCTCGTGGACTGCAACAAATCCAGGGAGGAGATTCCATTGTTGTGCAAGAGAGGTAGTTGATTCGATATAAAGATCCACAGGTAAAGAACCCTAATTCTTGTGTTTTATGTGTTGCAGGGAACTAATTGTGGGTTCGTAAGCTGGGCTGAACCTCCATTATGTGCACGAGCAACGGAAATCATACCTGGATTACTAAGATCCATTAACAGTCATGAAGAAATGGCAAGAAAAAAGGACCTCGAAGTGAAAAGGTTGAAGATTGTGTTAGGGGTTACCTGGGTTTTGTGTGTAATGTATATGCTGTTGGCATGAAAGTTGTACCCTTCTTACCCCATTGACCTTTTTTTGTCAACATTATTGTAAATGGTCAGTGGGGATGTCTTTTGTACCCAATATGATGCTAATGAAAACAAGTTATGTTTCGCCTATCCAGAAGTTACGTTTTCGCTATCGGACAACTTACGTTTTGTCTTGTGTTTATGCACTCTACAATGTACCAAACCAAAAACACACATTACCAAACCAAAAGACACTTCATACATTCAAACATTACATAAAGTGGCATCCAAAAGTACAATATCTTAGTTAAGTTACCAAAGTTTGAGCTGTTGTTTGACTCTGAGGTTGAGTTGCACCCTGACCCTTGCAGCTCCTCTTATTATGCCCAACATTCCCACATTTCTTGCAAGTTTTAGGCACTCCTTGCCTTGTCATTTTCCCCTTCTTGTCTATCAAAAGCTCAGAAATCTCCACCTCTGACTTCTTCCTTTTCTTCTTGGGCCTTCCCACTGGAGTATGATGAATTGGAGGGATAAGGGTTGTTGGGCATTGTGAAGGTGTCCAGTACTCTCTCCCACTGATAGGTTCAATTGTGTGCATGTAAACATCCTTCCAGGTTTGAAGCCAATAAACCTTATCAACCCATGACTCTAAAACACCTACATTCATACCATTCCTTGCCATATCCCATATGGCAGCTACACCATGTTTACATGGCATACTTGTTAACTGCCACTTTCTGCATGTGCAGGTTCTCTCATTAACATCTACCTTGCACTGATCAGCATATCCACCAGTAACCTGGAATCTACCCCTACCAGCCATCATCACTGAATACTGACTTGCATCAGCCTTGATTTCATCAAACACTCTTGTAGCATATGGAGTCAAAGGTCCATTACTTTTAGCTATGACTTTGTGAACCACAACAATTTTTTTCATCAGGTATTCTCTGATATACTCAAGACAGGTGATTATTGGTTTGTCCATCCCCTTTACAAGCTGGTTGTTGAATGACTCACACATGTTATTCAATAAGACATCAGTCTTGGCCCTACCTGTCAAACAGAATATTCAAACAGAACATTGAATATTTAAAACATAACAAAAAAACTGTTAGTGTGTAATGAAACAAACCAAACCTGTGAAATGTGATCTTGCCCAGGATTTTGGTGGAATCTGGCTTAACCAGTCAAACAAGTCACTGTCAAGCAGTCTTATGGCATTCATCTTTCTGTTAAACTGTGGCATTGTGGTAGCACATGCAGCATCCCAAACTGCCCTTGTGGTGGTTGCATGCCTTGTGGGGGTTGCATGCCTTGTACGTCCGGATTCACACCATGACAAACCACCCTAAATCTTCTATTATCATTCCTTCTTATTACCAACTGCCTTCTTAAGTCCAATGCATGTTTTTTAATCATCTGCTTCAAGTCTTCTTTATTATTAAATAACTGCCCAACATAGAATGGCCCTCTTCCACCCCTGACCCCCTTTCTCCTCTTTCTCATCTTCTTCAGGCCCTTCTTTAAGGGAGGGTCATTTTCATCAGCACTTGCAAAGTCTTCAAGGTCAATCTCAGTGGTTTCCTGTTCATTTTCTTGTTCATCATTCTGATTTTCTTCATCATCTTGATCATTACCTTCTGTTTCAACAACTGTTCTAAATGTATCCATATCCACTTCAAGTTCTTGAATCATATTGTGTTTATCAATATTGTAATCTAACTCATCACCATCAACATTATTGTTTTTACCAACCTTTTTACCTTCATGATCTCTTTGGTCATCATCCTCATCTGAATCAGGTGGCTCATGTTCCATCCTGTAATCCGGATCATCGGAATCCTCTTCATCATCAGTAAACTTCAAAGATGATGAATGAGTATCAGCACTTGCATTTACATTATCCTGCACATCTACTTGTTCAGTATCTTTTCCATTTTGATTATCCTGCTCATGTTGTTCACTATCTTTTGCACCTAAGTCATTATTTACACCATTCAAACCTAAGTCATTTCCATCTTCTATGTCATCTCCTAAGTTAATACCACCTTCTAAGTCATCATTCACACCTGATTCATTTACATCATTCACACCTGATGGGCCACTATCATCCAACCACCCAATTTCAAGTCTTCTAACACAACCTCTAGGTTTAGCTCTAACTCTAACAGGAACATTCCCAACTGATGGTGCATCTTCAGCAATTTCTTCAATTACCACATTTGATGTGGATTTAGGTGGTGACAGGAAATATGTGGCAAGTTTTGTCGTCCAATGTTCAACATAAACCTCAATCTCTCTAATCCTACCAACATATTGACACATATCTATCACATCCTGATCAGTCCCTAAAGCCCTAATCCCTTCAACCAAACTTTTATCCGGAATCCTATAATGGTAATACACAACTTCATCCTCCGGATAATGCAGCATCTTAAACATCGTATTAAACTCAATAACAGAGAATTCATCAGCATCTATGTAATCAATATGGTTGCTTTTACCTTTAACATACTTCAACACAGGTTTAACAACAAACTCCCCACCATGGAAAATGTGAATGCTGAACATTGTCGGCTCACCAACTGAAATGAAGTAAAACAGAGTTGAGATTACTGTCAGTGGCGGACCCAGGAATTTTTCTATGGGGGTGCGGAACATTTTTAAAAATTTTAGGCCCCTAGGTATATAAGTAAAAAAATCGGCTCGTATCGGGTCGGGTCATGTAAAACAAACGAACATCAAACTAAATTTATATAATAATAAAAAACATGTCAAACCTTGTTACAAACATAATTAAAACGTCGACGCCCTGCGGGTTTTCATTTTTTGAAATCTATTCAAAACATCATCTAAAGCTAATTTCTTAAGCAATTCTTTCTCTATATAACATAAGTTCATCGCTCCATAACATAATGTTTCAATTTTAATTTTCAACTATTCAAGCCCTAAAAATCATAACGTAAGTTGTAATCACCCTAAAAATATATAAGCAACATAATCACCATAAAAATCATCTAAACAACCATAAACAACGTCAAAACACACAAAATTTCAAACCTATTTAACAACTTTATTACCCTTTTATCTCCTATAATATCAACCAAAATCATCAAAATAACAAAGAAACTTACCCGTGTTCGGATTCCGGTTAGATTTGGTGTCGAACGATGATGGTATGGTGGCTGATTACGGTGGTCGCCGGCTGCTGGACTGTTGTCGCTGGGTGATGTTGTTCGTTGGCAGTGCAGGGACGCAAGAGAGAGAGAGCGGGAGAGAATTTCTAAATGTTTTGGGCTTTAATTATTTTATTATAGTTTGAAATATTGTTAGGTTTGTTTAATGGGCTAAGACTTAGTGGGCTAGCTAGTTAGGAATTATAAGTTGGTAAAGGTATGAGTATTTGGGTTTAGTTAGTTAGGTATTAAAAGTTATATAATTTAGCTAGTATTTTTTTTTTTTAAATAAGAGTTTACTAAAAAAAATTAAAATATAAATTGATAACACTTTTTACCTAAGGGGGTACGGACGAAAAATTTCAAGGGGTGCGGACGAAAAATTCCAAGGGGTGCGGACGGGATTTTCGACGGAACTTAGCACTAAATTTTTTTTCCCCGGGGGTGCGCCCGCCCACCTTGGGCTGACCTTGGGTCCGCCCCTGATTACTGTAAAAGGATTCATGTTAAAACAGAGATGAGATTTAGGTTATTAGTTACTTACCATACTCCTCATATGGATCGAAATGTTGTCCATAACCACGAATACACCACGTTGAGATGTCGTGAAGATGCGCCATTGTTCTTCGTTCGTGTGGATGATGATCGACAGGATGATTTGAAGTTATCAGGTGGAATTGTGAGAGCGAGTGAATGATTTGGGGGTGATAATAGGGTTTTAATTGAGGTTGGTGGCATTAATGAAGGTGGAATTAAGGCAGGGGGAGTTAAATGGACGAAATTACCCCTCACGTGGACTGCACGTGGGGGGACTTAACAGCAGAGTTAACAGAATGGTTAAAAATGGACTCAAATGGTTAAAGAAATTGCTTATAGGGACTCAGGTCGTTAAACTTTTTGCTTTTGGACTCAACTAGTTAAAACACATATAACACAGGGACTCAAAAAGTAATTTACCCTTAAAAATAATTATTTATACATCCATGCTAAATAATTATTAAAAATAATTATTTATACATCCATGATTAAAAATAATTATTTATACATCCAGGCGAGAAACCTTTGACCTTTCTACGATGCAGTTTACTCATGTATTTGAGTTTTATTATCAAATGACTTAATGCAGGCTGGCCAACTTTGTAGAAGCACGTGTATCTTAAGAGGGGGATGTCCGAGATGCAAAGGAGTGCTTTAAAATAATTAGTGTAAAGTATAAGCAACATTTTTTTCGTTCAAAAACATAAAAACTTGATTTAACACCTCATTGTGTATAGATTAAAGGCCAGCTATTCGTATAATCATTACCATAAGTACGAGAACATTACTACAAAAGTATATAAAGAACAGATTCTCTATGCTCGTTGGCCAATCAATATAAATCACCTCCTAGGATCCCATTTTGAATAACAAATAAAGAGCATTCAACTTTCTCTCTATGAATTCTAATAAGACTTAGAACTCTTTTAACAGATTAACTTATGATGTTAAATGACTAAACATGTGACAGAAGTTGGTTTATTTTTATCTTCAGCTCTGCTTGAAACAATCTGCAAGATGAATTAGAAATAAATGAAACCAAAACATGGTATCAGTTGGGTAATCGGTTTTATTCAGGTTACATGCAAGTGCAAGAATTGAATCGAGAATTACGTCCTGCACATTAGATGTTATCTCTATACATCACCAAAACTGAGTTCACGTTTTCATGACTAGAAAACTCTACCTCTCCTTTTCTTATTTTGAAACCAAGATTTCATCATGTGATCAACCGAAAGCCAGTGGGTAAACAACACATGGAAAGAAATTGATAATCGCAAATGGAAATTAAATCAAAAAGAGAAAACACAGATGATGGTCTCTAAAGCAGCATTGTCTCTGGATTCTCTATGTAGCCTTTGAATGCTTTTAGCCATTCCGCACCAATAGCACCTAATAACCCAAAACCCCTTTGTTAGAATCCATCTCATCTATACTTTCAACAAAATTCTTAAAAGGTCAAAACGTATTTTATTCAAGAAACTCGATACATACCATCAATAACACGGTGATCACAACTCAATGTGACAGACATGTATGACGCAAACTGGAATTCTCCGGCCACTGAACCGGGAATAACCCTCTTCTCAGCTGCAAAGAATTTATTTAAGTATTATTGTTAGGTTGGAAGTTAAAGATAAATAATATTGCAAAGAGTAAAATGCCATTTTTGTCCCTGAGGTTTGGCCTGTTTTGCGACTTTCGTTCAAAGGTTTGTTTTTCCATATCTGGATCCAAAAGATTTGAAATCTTGCCATTTTTATCCGGCTCGTTAACTCCATCCATTTTTCTCCAATAAGTCATGGGTATTTTCATCTTTTTTTGTTAACTTAAAGAGAAATTCAGTCTTTTGAATACTTGTACATAAGCTAAATGCTTGTACATAAAATGAAAAAACATCGAATTGCCCTTTAAGTTAACAAAGAAGACGAAAATACCCCTGACTTAACGGGGAAAATGGATGGAGTTAACGAGCCGGATGAAAATAGCAAGATTTCAAACCTTTTGGATCCAGATGCGGAAAAACAATCCTTTGGACGAAAGTTGCAAAACTGGCCAAACCTCAAGGACGAAAATGGCATTTTACTTAATTGCAAACACGATTTAAAATTTTGCTTATTTCTCAACTCACCAGATCCAACTGCTAGAATGCCAGCCTGAGGTGGATTTATGATAGCACAAAACTGCTTGATCCCAAACGGGCCCCCTAGATTTGAAACCGTGAATGTACCCCCCTACATAATAAGAGTATATGAACTACTGAATCATGCTTGAAAACGATGCAAATAGTTTAACAAAAAGGTGAGAACCATTCAGACCTCATATTCAGCTGGTTTCAAGCTGTTTTCTCTAGCTTTTTGGGCTAGATTCTTTACATCCTCTGAAATTGCTGACAGGCCCTTCTTATCAGCGTCCTGCACAGATAAATCAATTATATATTTATAATACGGATCGAGTTGCAAACATGGTGTCACAGTGATATACAGAGGTGGCAATTTCGACCCATTTACTTACAAGTGGGTTGACTTGGATCATGTTGCATCTTTAACAGATCAAAAGTTTCCAAAAATGAATTTATTATGCATATAGCCTTGTAACCAGTTAAAACATTACTAGAATATTGTTAACTTTGTAAGACACATCAATTCTCTATCTATTACAAAGTAAACTTTTTGGTCAAAATGCGTTCCAGATCAACCCCAGGCCTAGGGCTGCAAACGAGCTGAACGTTCAGCGAACAGTTCGTGAAACGTTTGGCGGGGCGTTCGTTTAATAAAAGAACTAACACAAAGAAATTTCGTTCGTTTAGGTAACTGAAAGAACATGAACAGAGGTCGCGTTTGTTTATTTATGTTCTTGAACGCTTGGTAACATGTTCATTTTATGTTTGTTTGTGTTCGATAGTTTGTTCATGCTTTTAAATTTTTTTTTTAAATTCAGTGTATTACATATTCTGTTCAGGGACACTTGTTTGTGTTTTGTTTGTTTTCATTTGTGTTAATTTATATTCATGAACGTTCGTTACCTAAATTAACAAACGAACATGAACACGTTCAAACGAACACGAACGAGAAAATCTCGTTCGGTAAGTGTTCGTGAACACGTATATTTCCTTGACAAACGAACACGAACAAGGCCTTGTTCATTTTCGTTCGGTTGGTTTACAGCCCTAACCAGCCATCCAAAAAATATGCCAAACCCGGCCATATTACCACCTGTAAATCATAGAAATGGCAACCAAAGGTGTAGTGACTAACCCTTACGACAGGGACAAAGAGTCCATTATCGGTCTGCACAGCCACGTTGATGTGCACTTCATGAAACCTATGAATTCAACCATACGACACATGATTTCATGAAAATGCATGTCGAGTTACTGTGTAGTCATATTCTAACAGACTACAAAAAATAATTTCCAAATTGCGTATACGTACTGACGAATATAATCATTAGTCCACGAACTGTTACATTGAGGAACTTTACGAAGAGCTAATGCTGCAGCCTGCAAAAATAGATCAAAACAGGGTACGTAGATTAACATTACTAACTTATCAACCAGAATCCAAAATAAAATAAAATTATACAACGAAGTCCATATAAGTGGTGAAAATCCAACTTCTTATACCTTAATCACAAGATCATTAATGGATATCTTCTTCCCTCCTGAAGCTTCTTGTAACGAATTGAGTTCTGCACGCAATCTGTACAAACAACATTAATCAGGTCATCTTATGAAAGACTGATTAGTGCAAATCATCACACATTTAGTTTAGACCAAAACTCACTTAGTAAGCTTGTCGACACATGTATCTACAGTAAGATAATAATGCGGAATGGTTTGCTTTGACATCAATAACCGTGAAGCAGTGACCTGTTAATGTAACAAGAACAGTTATTAGTTTAAAGTTAAACAGAAAAAAGGGTGAATAGATATTGTATCAAGGTTAGAAGTCGTATCAATAAGGGTATAAATGACCTTTCTTATCTGAGAGTTTGGAATGTCAGTGTAATTGATAGCGGAAACTGGAGCTTTAGCGTCAGCCTTTGATGGTGCTGCTGGAAGATCTTTCTTACCAGAAGCTACAAAACAATTATGCAACCAAATTAAACTGTGGGTTCCATGAAGCGGTGGCAATTTCGACCCATTTACTTATGAATGGGTTGATTCGTTACGTTTCATCTCCGACATGTTGAATCATTTTATACAAAACATTGGATTACTATTGTTTTTTTTTTTTTTTTTTGAACGGCCAACAAACTCAATCCCGAGCACTCTCGGGGCACCCACTGGACAAACGGAGTACTCCGAGAGTAACCCGAGTCCACCACCAATTCCGGGGAAAACCCGGTAACCCACCCGCCCGTAGGCGCGACAGTGAAATTACCGGTAAAACCCGTTTGGCTCAAGGATCCAACCCAGGTTTCCCTGGGTCTCCTATCATTGCCCACCAGTGCCTCACTCTGCACCAAGTGGGAGTCGAACCTGCATCTCTCAAGAGAAATGCAAGCCCTCCACCACTTGATCTAGAGATCATTGGATTATTATTGTGATAGTGTGTCTTTCATAATCATATCTAACAAAAAATTTGGAGTGAAGTACACGGATGGTCCCAGTGGTTTACCAAAATTTTAGATTTGATCCCTAGCTTTTCAAAAGTACATGGATGGTCTCTGTGGTTTGCACAACGCATTTAGTCCCCAACCAACAAATCTAAAGGTTTCAGTGGGTCCACGTTTGAGACTAAACGCGTTACAAAGTGCTAACCACAAGGGCTATCCATCCACTTCTCAAAAAAGCCGGGGACTAAATGCGTTACAAAGTGCAAACGGACCATCCGTGTACTTTTGGAAAGCAAGAGACCAAATTCAAAATATTGGTAAACCATAGGGACCATCCGTGTACTTTACTCCAAAATCCGTTTATAACCAACTACACCCGACCTGTTTTGACCTAATCCACCAATTTTGTCACCTCTAGTGTCATGCTAAGATATGTATAAATGTGATCCAGTAAAACTACAAGCTTAACAATATCCAGCTTAAGCTGAATTATGCTTACAAGTACCTAAGTATTCTTCGATGTCAGCCTTCACAATGCTTCCATCAGGGCCTGTACCTTTAATACTTGATAAAGATACCTAATTAAAGAAAATAATTAACATATAACGAACATGAAAAAATCAGGCTTGTGATAGTAAGTTTTATCATATATAAGACTTAGTACATTGTTATCTTCAGCCAATTTTCTTGCAAGAGGACTAGCAAAAACACGGTCTGTTGCAGGTGATGTACTGGGCTTCACAGGTTTTGGTTCAGGTGGGCTAGGTGCTTTTTCAATTACCTCTTCTTTAGTAGGAGTACTTTCTGGGGGAGCTTGTTGGGCCCCACCATCTGATGCTTGGGGTTTGTAATCTTTGAATTTTTCAATATCTTCCTTGTCTTCAACAGTTATAGCAATCACCTGCCACAAGTATATATACTTTAGTTCCTCCTTGCTATCACTTAACCACTTAAAAGTCATTCAACATCGCAGTAAGTTGCGTGTCCTCATACACGGGTCAAATACCTCGCCAACTTTGATTTCTTTTGCTCCATCTCCATGTATAATCTTAGCAAGATATCCTTCCTCCATACATTCCATTTCAACGGTGGCTTTATCCTGTAACAAATCAATGCACATGTTGGCAGGTAATTTGCAGGACTGTACAAAATTCTCCTCCAGAGAACCATGATAAGCGAAAACCTAAAAGTAAAGATAAAGGCCACGTACTGTTTCAACTTCACATAGTACTTCACCAGGTGAGACTTGATCACCTTCTTTCTTTAACCAACGTGCTATGTTGCCCTGTACAAGAAATCAAGCAAACAGTTCAGTAAACAGAATTAACACAAAGAGCCAAAATGAGGTACCATGAGAGTTGAGACGTAGAATAGCACATGCCTCTGTCATTGTAGGAGAAAGAGAAGGCATCCCGAGCTCTTGGTGTGGGGGAAGGCCTGCAGCGTGAAAGCATATATTAAATAATTTTAAATATAGCATATGATGATCTGGTAAAATGAATATGCTGCAAAAGCTTGGTCAAACAAAAGTCAAAGCAAATATCCTGTGAATCTCGTGATAAAATGGCCCCTTTGTCAATTAATATACGAGGATAATTGATCTAGGCCTTGAGTATGATGCAAGTTACACCATTCAATTTATGGTCACATCCCAACAGAAGTATAGATAGTTTCAAAATGTTCACTAAATAATATTTAGTAAATATTTGATTTTTCAGCACCAAAGCATCACAAACAATGTCTGTACTTTCATCATCACAGAAAGAAGTTCCATGTACGTCAGTAGATTTATACATTTAATTCCATCGAATATATGTTTAGGGGTTTAAGCTAACTTGTGTCTGTAGTAGGTAGATAAGTTGATATCAATGTGGCACATAAAAGTTACCTGAATTTGTTGCAAAACTTCTCCTCAATTGTACATCAGAGCTGTTACACACAAATCATAAATCAGAACACAAATCATGAGTGCAATAATTGCAATGGTGGTGGTTAGGACGCTTCAATGATTACCATGTAATTCCTCTACTAAACACCATACCACTAACAGCATGTCCATTTTGCACCTAGAAACAACAGGCATCAGCAATATTTGAGACAACAATATTCTATTTAACTTTATGCCCAATCAACATAATGACAAAAGAAACAAAAAACACTACGAATGTGCAATCCTTAATGGATTTGGCTTACCTTTGTGGAATTAACCGCCCTATAACTTCGAGTGAACACGGGTGCACTAGACATGGATCCACTGCAAGACTTACATGCACACACACTCTCCCCGAAAACATTGCTAATATGGCGATGCTTCAACATATCTGCACACGAAACCATAATTTTGTCAATATCATCATTCATGTGAACCTTGTTTTCTTCCACACAGTAGCAAAATTAAACCTGCTACAAATGAATTACAACTTACCATCCCCTTTGCTAGTGACGGAACGAGTACTATGCGTAAACCACCGAACCAGAACAGCATGATCCTGCCGTAGCAATCCAGGAGCATTTTTCAACTGAAAACACACACAAAATCATTACAATAAAACACTATAACTTATCAGATAGATTATGCCACATAAAAATAAGCATCCTCAATTCCTCATGTTGAAGCTCAAATTAACAGAAATCTTCCTCTCTCCACTCACAACTAATCAAATCTGCAACCTAATTACCTAAATAAATAGCTCAATCTTCACATACTAATCATCTACTCTTCCTTATAACAGCTAGACGCATACAACTAATTAGCTTAATCCTCACGGATCTTAAAATGAAATCAGAAGTGCAATAACCTAACCTAACGCATCAAGAGTCAATACATTTACTAATTGAAATCAATCAGCGATCGTGAATCGTAGGGTTTATACAAACAAAACATGATACAGATCGAATAAAAGTGAAAATACAAAAAGCGAAGATATATAGCAGTAAGTAAGCGAATTGAGGATGAAAAAGAAGAGTGATCGGAACCTGTTTAGAGTGACGGAATACGTGAGATGCGAAAGTCATGTTCGCCGGAAGAAATGGCGTACGCCGTCGGAGATGATGGAGCGAATCTTTGGTTGAATGAATGTGTGTGTGTGTATTGGCTAGGGCTAATAAGAAAAGTCAATTGGTGAAGGTAAGAAGGTCCAGATCGGTGTCTTCCTGATTAAAATGGGTCTTGCTGTAAAACGGTAAAACGTAAAAGTGTGGGGGACCTTTTCGCTTTTTTTTACCTTGATTTTTTTTACATTTCCTCATTTAAGTGGGTGTTTGGGATGGTTTATTTTAGCCAACTTGTAACTTATTAACTTTTTAAAAAGTTAAATGGTGTTTTGTGAGGGGAAAAGTTAATAAGTCAATCCAGTATAACTTATTAACTTTTCTAAAAAGTCATAAGAAGTTTGAAAAAACTAAGCCAAACACCCCCTAAATAATCATCACTTAGACCGTGGGGTTTGGGTTTGGGTGTAAGAACACAATCCACGCCGCGTACATCATCCCCTTAGGGGCTTGGTTTGGGCGTTACCTTTTTGGCGTGGGATTCTAGCCAGGCGTGGGGCGTGGCTTGGGGGTGGGGACTGGGGTGGCTATGTGGGATTGGTTAGTTTTTTTATGTATTTTTCTTATTTGATGTGGTAGTTTTTTTTATGAATTAAAAATACGTGAGGTAGTAGTTTTATTTTTATTTGATGTGTTTTTTTAGTATAATTGTCACTGTTTTTTAATTAATACATCATCATCATCATCGTACTCAGTATATCCCACCTATAGCAAAGCTAAGGTAGGGTCTGAGGAGGGTGGGATGTAGACAGCCTTACCTCTACTCCGTAGGAATAGAGAGGCTGCTTCCAATGAGACCCCCGGCTCGATTGTGGTTTTGCATCAAGCCTTGGACATAAGGCACATAACACTCAGCAATTGAGACAAACGCCAATTGGTGCATGTACCCCCTTGTCTTTCGGCTATCAACGCCACCACATGATGCCTGATTAACGATCCCCTCTTTTTAACGTTATTTTCACGAAATTAGTAAAATAACGTTAAAAATTAGTGCACTTTTGCTTTTGCCCCCCCGAGCGCCCACACATATATTACATTATATGAGCAGACCGCAAGCGGGGCTCTTTTTTAATTAATACAAATGTATTTTTTATATAAATTTAATTCGTTTGTTTAGTAAAAGAAAGTATAAAAAAGGCGGATTGGAAATAAATAATCTCATCTAACTCAATTTGGTCGATAATAATCCCAAGTCAGTTATTGGCCGATAATAATCCGAACTGATCAAATTTTTTTTGTAAAATAGTCTGCCGTTAAAATAGCTTAACGGAGTTAAGTTTTTTTCCGAATTACAAACCGATGTTTTAGGGTTTTTTATCAGAACGAGGATACGAGTCGATTGATGTAAACTTACCTCAAAATTGTGCTCGAAATGGCTTGATTTTTGTTAATTGGAAGTTTAAAGACCCAAATTGAAGTACCGCTTTCGTGAGTTGGGCCAGTATTTTGAGGTAAGTTTTACATCAATCGACTCGTATTCTCGTTCTGATCAAAAGCCATAAAACATTGGTTTGTAATTCGGAAAAAAACTTAACTCCGTTAAGCTATTTTAACGGCTGACTATTTAATAAAAAAAAATTGAGCAGGTCGGATTATTATCGGCCAATAACTGACTTGAGATTATTATCGGCCAAATTGAGTTGGGTGGGATTATTTATTTTCAATTTGCCTAAAAAAACTAGTGTCACGTATCAACTCATGGCCTAAACCCAAACCCCTCCACTCCCCTGCCTTTTGAGGCTTGAGTTGGGGAGTCTACACTGTCTACGTGACAGACACGTGTCAACTCATGCCCAAACCCAAACCCCTACACTCCCCATAGTCTTAGGGTGGCGGGGCACCTTTGGGTACCCTTTGTGGGTTCTTGGGTACCCACCATGGGCGAAGGATAGTGGGGGCGGGAGGGGGCAGCCGACCCCCCGAACTTTTTGCTCAGTAGTGGAGAGTATGTAGTTTTCGTATATAAATTTTTAGGTATATACGTTTTCGACCCCTCATTTTATAATTTTTTTTTGGTATATACGTTTTCGACCCCACGGTCGGAAATCTCAAGCTTCGCCACTGGTACCCACGGTGCTGCCCCTTACCTGTATTCTTTCAGTTTCACTCGATATGAGTAGGAGTGTGTTTGTGATAGTTGAATATGGAAGGGGCAAATAGTTCGGTAACAGCGGCGCCGGTGTATTTGGATTTCAACTGGCTCTTATATGAGAGATGAGGTGTACACCGATGATTGGTTGTTGAGAGGGTTCTGACAAGTTATATCACGTTCACCCTTAAAGTGTAAATATATTTATATTAATGTTTAAACTTCGGTTTTTTAAGTGTAGGAAAGATTATGAGTCTTTTATAAAATTAGTTTGTTGGAAAGAAATCTATTTCATTAGAAATATGATTAAAATATTATTTAGCAAATGATCAACTATTATCTGTTTTGGTTGCTGCTTCATAATTGAGGTGGAAACTGATAGGATTTATGGGATTGAAATTTGTGGGTTTTGGTGTGCTTTTAAAACTGTTGATGTTTGTACTCATTTCTTTTTAGACCATATCTATTAGTTGAATCAATAAACTCTCAAGGCTCAAGCTACATATTCAATTGTGGGTCCATTTTTTTAACATATAACAATTGTCAAAGGTGTCTGCTGAAAAGTAAAGATAAAAAAAAGCACATCGCTATGTTGGTTTAGTTGTTCTCCCTTTATTGGCTTGTAACCAAACCAATAAAACTAATAGTTGTTAGTTTAACCAGATGAACCGACCGGTCTGATCTTATTTTTAAAACACTAGTAATTAGTATATAGTAAGTAACTAGTAACTAACCTCGCACCTTGCGGCGATAATTTGGTTGTATTCAGGGGCGGATCCAGCCCGCATTTGTGGGTTCCCAGGAACCCAGTGTGTTTGGAAAAAACGGAAAAAAATAGTGAGAACTTTGTAGAATTTAGAAAAAAATAGTGAGAATTAAAGAGAATTTACCAAAAGGAACCCATTAGAATAAAATCATACATCCGCCACTAGTTGTATTGGTTCGTTTTATTACAGTATAAATACAGTACCGGTACTCGGTATAGCAATAAAAAGAGAAAGTGCAACATACGTAACCTTGTATAAGAACAATAAAACCTAGACATCGTTGTTGATAACCTTTGTAGCTTAAAATGCAGATGGTGTCGATAACTTTATTAAAGTTCAGGGGCTTTAGTGTAGATTTGTTAAAAAAACAAAAATATATTTCTATTAAAATGGAGGCGTCGTATAATAAATTTATCAAAATCAAGGGAGTGTAAATGAAATTATGAAGTGAAAGACAAAATTCATTACTACTCTGAATACTCTCATCTCCTAAGAAAAAAAGCAAGGTTGTACCGTGTGATCGTAAAATTGTAAATCACTAATAACAAAAGTTGGTAAATGCATGTAAGTTAATAATAATTAATAATTAATTTTAATTAATTTTAACTTTGATTTTGCAGTGGATGTCATAGAGGCTTGATGTTTCAATTTTTTTTATTATTAGTTATTATATCATCCACTCATTTAGATCCGCTTCACCAATAAAAACTGATTCAACTTTCATAACACACATTAAAAATTGTGAAATCAGTTTTGCCTACGTGACGGTAACGTGAAAACACTTTTTCCACATTTTAACTCACCATAACATATTAACATAGTCTCATTTTCATTAGGAGGTTTTAACATCGGATAATTAACTAAAAATATCAAAGCATATATTGAATAGAATATTGTAGTTATTAAAGACAGATGGATAATGGTGTATAATTAAAGATGGATGGGTGTATATATATTTTTTAATTAAATGCATTTTTACTTGGCAACTATTATATGAATAGTGCTAATATTGATTTTGGTCGACACTTTCCTTAGTTTTGTTTTTAGGACCACTTTTCATATATCCACAAAAAGGAGCCAATTTCGAAGGTACACAATTCACAAACGAAGGCCACATGTTAGTCCCCCACTGCGGAAGTAGATGGGGCCATACACAGTGTGTTTAAAAACGTGACTGAAGAAACACGGAACTAATTAAGGGGCTAATCAGTTTGGTTTATGTTTCTACCATGATGGTTAATCTTCTTTAAGGTTTCCTGAGCTTCCTACTGGCCGTGGTTATCTGCAAAACAAAACACCGTTACTCGTTAAGAGGGGAATGTGGGGGTTTCCCTCTTAACCGGACTCCGGCGTGAGAATAAGCGACTGCTTTGTGGAGAGAATTAAGTATCAAGTGAGAGAGTAGAGGGAATGAAATGTTTAACCTGTGAAGTGAGGTCTCTATTTATAGCCGGAGTAGTGTAAGAGGGTGTGGGCTGATGGCCTTGGGCCGGAAGGCGACAACATGGAGGATATGCTCTTTGTCTCACTGGTGTCGACCGTTAGTGGCTTCTAGGAGCTTTATGGAGTTGGCGCAATGTGATTGGAGCCACGTGTCACTGTTGTCGGCCTGGTCGCCCTTCTGCCATCAGCAGGTAAGTGGAGATCGTGAGGCAGTTGTCTCTGCCCTGTGATTGGTGCCACATAGGCGTCCTTAAGTACTTTTGTCTCCTGCATGTCAGACGATCGTGGAGCACGATTGCGCAGGATCTGAAGGACCCTGATTGGCTCTTTTATTCTGCCACTTGTACCTTGTGTACTACCTGAACAGGCCTTCGCCGTAGTCACGCATGAGTCTTGCTGAGCACGTTACTACCTCGCGCGAGGCATGGACTTTCAGATATTCTTTTCAAAATGCTAAGTGTTGCTAATTGGAGCTTCTCATTGTTCAGGACTCGCGCAACGTACAGTAGAGCGTGGTGTAACTCGCGCGATGTTAAAAGATAGGAAGCTTTTTGAATAAGGAGTATGGTCCCGCGCGCAACCCTTACGGAGGTTTGCGTGGCTTTTTGGGACCATACCCCTTCAAGTCCCCCCAGTCCAGTGTTGCACCATGCGCAAGGCGAGTGGTTGGAGCTCTGGACTTAAAAATAAAAGTCGTGGAAAATGTTTCTTCGGCTTTGGTAGACGGGGCGCGTGTAACCTTTTATTGGTTACAACGGTGCGACTACCGGATTGGTTCTGGGTTAGTTATTGTCCTTCTGTGTAGGCGCGCAGGGTTACTAAGGGACTGTTAACATTGCGCGGCCGTAGTTGCTTCTGCATGAAGTTTCTTCGTAATTTATGGCGGGAAAAACTTCGAAATTTGAACTCTGACAGGTTGGTGAAGAAAGTCGTGGTTGGTGACGACTGAGTTGACCTCTGACGGTTGTCATCAACTTGTCCCTGACGAATCGTATTTCCGTCAGAGAGTGATGCCCACGCGCGCGTGGTAACCGTCACTCCGGGAAACACGCCTTACGTGGCGTTTTCTGATTAGCCTCGCTTGCGGCGATTCTGGCACGGTTACCCATCGCATTAAATGCGGTGGGTATATATATCCGAAGAGGCATGAGGGCTGATCAATTTCTCTTCTATTCTTCTCCTTATTTCCTCTCGAGTTCCTTTGAATCTTCAAAGTTTGAAGAACACGGTTGCAGCAGATCTTCAAGTTCTTTGAAGAACATCGTAGCAGATCATCAAGCTTGTTTCCAGAATAATCAAGACCTTTGTCAATGGCTGAATGATGTATTGCAAAATACATACTTATATCGTGTAAAGTTTGTATAGTTTTCGTTGCATTTAGTTTTGTTTTTCGTTAGAATATGCATGCTATTGATTAAATCATGTTTCGCAGGTCTTGATGCTTAAATATGCGGAAAACCGAGTAAAACGAGTTAAAATATTGGAAAGTCAAGTCTTGGAGCATGTTGGAAAGGTCGAGGAGTTGAAATAGAGTTAAAGAGCTGAAAAATCACTCTCTGGCACCCCGTGAGAAGTTTCTGGCACCCGGCGAGAGTCTGAAGGTAGTACATGAGCTGAAAAACAAGGTGGCACCCCACCACCCATTCCTTCAGTGGGTGGCGGCCAGCCAGAAGCCTGCAGATGGCGATTTTTGTTAAGGAAAGTCATATAAATACATCTTAAGCTTGGAAGAAACCCTAATTCGATTTTAGGAACTTCTTGGGCAATTGTTGAGCATTCTTGGAGAACTTTTGGAGATCTTAAGGCATAGGAATCATCGATACGAGTTCGGGGAAGAAGACTTGAAGATCTAATCGGGTTTTCTAGTTCTTTGTTCTTGACTTTTCTCACGAAACTTGTTATGATGAATTCATATTTAGACATCTTTGAATTGTTTTCACGTTTTAACATGCTTGGCTAATTTCATAAACCACCTAGACTTGATGAATGGATTAATATAAAGTTTTTACCGGTTTTGTTATTTGCATGATTGTTATGGGTGATTGTGTTTAGTAAGCGGTTTGATTTAATGATTTGATGTGTGTGCATACTTTGAATTGGTTTATTGTTATTACTTGCTTCATATGATTCTTAGTGACGGTCTATATCACAACATAGAGTCATATTAGGGTTTAGGGTTTCGGTGAGTGTCTATATCACGTTAGAAAACCTTCACTCTTTAGGGAGAATTGGGCAATAACCCCTAGAAGTAAGTGTTAATAATTTGCTAAGTCTTAGTGTTCTACTAGTCCTAATACCTGGGAAGTGAGGGGCTATTAGTAGGTCTTACCCGGTGAATTGCTTTAGATAGGCCTTGGGAAAGGTTATGTCTTGGTTTACCTGTCGGTCTTATTAGTCTATCAAGTCAAATTAATTACTTCAAACTACCCTAGATCTAGGATTGGGAAAGAATAGGTCAACATTAGGGTACTTACACAATAATTAGACAACTGGGAAGGCGTCTAATAACCGGTAGAATTAACGGCCTAGGTAGTGCCACAGGTTTCTCCTTGAGAAGGGTCGAGGGGCCTCGATGGTTCTTAATAGGTTTAGTATTTTAAGATCCCGGTTCCATAATTCGTGCATTTAACTTAATCGGTAATCTCTTAAAACGATCCATGATTCTTGTCTAGGTGATCCCATTCTCATATAAGAAAAAGTCCTTAGTCTTTATTCGGGTTTAGTCTAGCTTTAGTCTACTTAGTAGTTTAATATAGATTTCCTAGATTTTCAGTAACCCCCCCCCCCAAAACAAATAAACTAGTTGAGTCGTGTCTGTCAGTGTCTAGTCAGAGTCTAGTCTACGTGATACATAGAGTCCTGTGGTTCGATATCCGGACTTCCTAGGTTATACTACATTGATCGGTACACTTGCCGATTGTGTGGTTTTAGGTCGAGTCTAGAATTAAAGCTTTATAGTGTCTAGAATAGAGAGTCTAATTTAGTTTGTTTTTAATAGTCTGTTTAGCACACATCAAGTTTTTGGCGCCGTTGCCGGGGACTCTTGGTAATTGCGTTCATTAGCTTTGATAGATTTACTTGACAAATACGTGCTACGTGTTTACTTTGTTTTGTGTCTTTTATTTTCATCTTGAGTCTTAGTAACTAGTGTTTTCTTTTCTTGTGATTCAGGTTTTTGCTTGTAGTGGATGCCACATCTACGCTCGCACGGACCACCACCACCAGTCAAGCAGTCATCATCTCAACTGGGCGAAGGCCCAGAGGTTAGTTCTTCATCTTCATCTCTTCCCGTTTTCCCAGATTTCGACACCAATCCCCTTACCGTACCACCACCTTCACCAAACCATTTACCTAAGGATTCTCCACCCAATAGTCCCACTTATAGTACCTCTAGCGAACAGGAAAACTTAGATCAAATGGCCAACCCTAGGCAAACCGTCCATCAGCAAGCCACTCAGGATTTCACCGGCCTTGCTTCACCCATCACCGTCCCACCCATAGTTAATGACAATTCATGGCAGATCCCATCGCATGCCATGCAGGCTATCACCAATACCATCCAATTCCATGGCCGAGACGATGAGGACGCCCGGCTCACATAAACCGTTTCTCTCGTATGCTAGCTACCTTTAACCTTCACGGTGCACCCAATGATGCCACCTACCTACAGCTTTTCCCATTCTCATTAGCCGGCCGTGCGGCTACTTGGTTGGACTCACAACCAACCGGTACCTTTACCACTTGGGCGGGGCTTCGTCAAGCCTTTTTGAACAAATATTTCCCGCCCGCTAAAGCCTCACGTCTTAGGGACCAAATCCACTCCTTTCGCATGGAGCCCGACGAGCCTTACTACCTTGCTTGGGAGCGTTTCCAAAACCTTTGTGCTCGTTGCTCCCAACATGGTCTTTCCGATTGGGCTTTATGTGAGAAATTCTATAACGGTCTTACCCAAGAGACTAGAGATAGGTTCGATACTAATGCGGGGGGGCATATGATGGGTATTCTTACAGTTGCTGAGTGTTTAGAGCGTTTTGAGGCATTTGCTCAGTCTCAATCCCAATCACGATCCGATCAGAGGTATCAAAGTGGTAATTCTAATACCACTACTAGTGCACCCGCCCGAGGGGTGAACCATGTCACCATGGACCCTAGTTTGGCCGCTGTGTTGGAAAACATAACTCGAGAGCTCAAGGAGATTAGAGCTAAGGTAGATAAATGTGAGTATTGTCGAGGGGGTCATGACACGAGTGCATGTCCATTGCTAGTTGGTGAGGAGCAAGTTGATTTCGTAGGAGGAGGTTTCGGTAGAGGTCAATCTAGTGGGTTTGGTAACAATAATCTTGGCTCGGGTTGGCGAAATAATAATAATAACTTTAATAATAATAACAATTTTCGTTCAAATGGACCTCCTGGTTTTCAAATAGCTCAAAATCCAAATAGAGGTCTAGGTTCGCTCTTCGGTGGGGGTTTAAATGGGCAGGTTAAGGATGGAGGGTCAAGTAGCCAGGTTCAAACAGGTCAAGGTTCAAGTTTCGATTTAGGGGGTAGCATGGAAAGAATGGAGTCCATGATGAGTCAACTAATTGTTAGGGATCAAAATACCCAAAAGAAACTTAGTGAACATGACCTCATGCTTAAGAATCACCAAGCTGCGGTCCAAGACCTTTCTAGGGTTGTAGGTGATATGTCTAGGAAGTTAGATGAAAGATTACCCGGTCAGTTTGCAGCTAACACCCAACCTAACCCGAATGCTCATGTAAAAGCCATTACCACTCGTAGTGGCAGAACCGTAGGGAATCCCAGTGTTGAAGAGAGAGAGGTTGATGAGGATGGAGATATAATAGATGAAGTGATTGAGATGGAGGCTCCCGGCAAAGTGCAAAAGAGGCTAAGCCCAGCAAGTACCGCACAGCCCGGTGAGTCTCAAAGTGAGAAGAAAGTTGAGAAAAAACCCATAGACGTTAGACCTTCATCCTATGTGAATCATGCGTATGTTCCGTTTCCCTCACGTCTTAAGAACCAAAAATACTCAAGGGAATATGGGCAATTCTTAGACATCTTCAAGCAATTGAAGATTAATCTTCCGTTTATCGAGGCACTCCAGTCCATGCCTAAATACGCGAAATTTTTAAAGGATCTTCTTAGGAACAAAGAGAAGTTAGGAGAGTTGTCGAATGTCCCATTGCATGGAGGGTGTTCAGCCATTGTTTCAAATAAGCTTCCTGAAAAGCTTACCGATCCCGGTGTTTTAACTATTCCTTGTCTATTCGGTAGTAACACAAATACTAGAGCTTTAGCCGACCTAGGTGCTAGCATCAATTTGATACCCTTTTCGCTTTACGAGAAGCTAGACTTAGGCGAGCTTTCACCTACTCGAATGACATTGTCCTTAGCTGATAGGTCCGTGAAACACCCGAGGGGAATAGTTGAGAATTTGCTTGTTAAGGTTGATAAGTTCGTTTTTCCGGCCGATTTCGTTATTCTCGACATGGAAGCCGATGAAAATGTACCGTTAATTTTAGGACGCCCGTTCTTGAACACCGCTAAAGCTCTTATAGATGTCTCTTTAGGCACCATCACACTTAGAGCGGGCGAGGAATCAGTAGTTTTTAATGTTATGAATTCGAGAGGGTCAAGTGATAAAGTGGAGGCGGTATCGTTAGTAGGGGAGGGTGAGAAGGACAAGAGAGATGAGGAGAAGGTGGTGAGTGATCCGAGTCTAGAGAAAGTAATCGGACTTAAGTGTGGGGACCCACCTGATAGGAGATTGGAGGAATTAGAAGCGAGAATTGTGCGTTTAGAATCTAAGATAGAGACACTGAGCAAGGCTCAGTGTGGGGATAGAGTTCGATATGACGAGTTTAGATTCAAATCACAAGATGAGGAGTTGAGAAGTTACGAGAGAAATAAGGGTGTTCGGGTTGATTCGGGCAATAAGAACAATGGTGCTATAGCCCGTGAGTGTGTGTTTGGAGGTGAGCTGCATCTCTATGATCCTCCATAAATATGTGAAAAGTTGAAAACCCAAGTGTAAATTTTGTACCGTTTGTATCTTCGTTTATTTTTCGTAATTTTTAGTAGCTAATGGTCGTTTTTGTTAGTTTTTCGGGTCCTAGTTTGTGTCTTGAGTCATTTGCAGGAGGGCATCACCGAGGATTTGCAGGAATTCGCGAGAGAAATAAGGTTTGAGGTAAGTTTTATACTTAGAGAAAAATCAAGGTTGAACTTTGATGAGGTTTGTGAAAAGCATAAAAAATTTTCTAAGGCATTTAAAGAAAAAAATTGGACACTTTCTGTTAAAAACGGCCTCTGGCACCCCGCCACCCACTTATAAACAACTTTCTCGCTCCCGCCAGCACGTATGCCAATTTTTCGGAAATCTGTAACGTGGTGGCGGGCCGCCACCCACCTTTTAACTTTATAGCGGGCCGCTAGAGGCCGTATCTGCAGTTAATTTAATTTTAAAACCCAAAAACTTATTACTCCCCTTCACCTTCTTCACCGACCATTACCACCCTCTGTTACCTCATGACCACATTCACCCGAAACCCTTTTTCTCCTCCACTAATCCACACCTCACCCTTTCATCTCAGTCAAACCACTACTCACTTACCCCTCATCACTGTAACCCTCTATCTCAACCACCACCCCTAACCACAACCATTATCTAATCGCCGACTCCTCCCCGAACCACCCCTAACATCACCGCCGTAACCCCTTCACACCACCGATAACTCCTATTCCCCTTTCCCCTCTGCCGACAACCCCCTTACCTCACCATTTACACCGCCAAACACTGCTGTAAACCCACAAACAGCCCTCAAACATCCGATTGCAACCATCAATCCGCCATATCTTACCACAAAATCGGAGTTAACTTGGGGTTTAAGTGTTCGACCGAAATCTTTCTATTTCTTCGTGTTTCTAACGAATCCAAGGTATGTTTTCCTGCAAAGCTTTTCTTGTATTTTAGTTTAGTAGTCGAGTAGTCTGTTTGGTTTGTTTATTGAGTCGAGTTAGTGAGGTCTCTGTCTGCAGTCGTGTCTGTTTAGGTCTGAGTTCAGTCCGGTGTAGTGGTCGGATCAGGTGGGTGTGTGTCGTTTCAATCCAGTCTGTGTTGGAGTCCGGTCATGTGTTCTGAGTGGGTTCTAATCAGTCAGTTGTCTCTTTTGTGGTGTGTCGAGTAGTGTCGGGTCTCAGCTGGTGTTTGTGATGTGTTGAGTCGAATTGAGTCTTTGTCCAGTCAACTGTCGATCCTGGTGCGTTATTGAGTCGCTAATAGGTTGAATAGAGTCCGTTGTGTTGAGTTGTTCGAGTCGGTATCCTGTGTTTCTGTTTAGGGCCAGCACATTGTGTCGAGTCCATAGTCTTTGGTTGGGTCTTGTGTGTGTGTTGAGTTGCGTCATGTAGTTGTTTTGTCACGGGATTGCGGAATGGCTCGGGTTGGGACATAATGGTTATATTTGGTAGAAGTTAAGTGGGGGTTTTCTTGTTTTGCACTTGACTATTGGGATTGGATTTGGTAGTCGGGTTGGTGGTGCAATTGTTTGCTTGATATTTGCTTGGTTGGGTTTGATACATTGACTAAAAGCTCCGATTTTGCTCGTTGAAACTACATTTTTTGCATTCGAAAGAAACCTCTTTTCACTAGGCGGAATCTTTCGACGCTAGAAAGTAAAAACAACTAAAAAGTAATTATTTTTACGCGTGAATTGGACTTCAATGTCATATTTCGGCACTTTGGCTCTTAATTGGGACAATTAAAAGTGCCGAAGGGGGTAGTGTACATTGAGTCTAGTTTAGTGTTTTCGCGTCGTCTTTGTGTCGTTTAGCATAGTTTGAGTAGTGTTTAGTATTGTTTGGGTTTACTTGCACGCACAAGTGGTTTGAACTCGCCCGTACTCAATCTCCATTCGGGCGAGTTTAGCCACCACTTAGCAATTGTAAAAAAAGTAGCCCGATTGTTTTAGCCGCGAACGAAATGCTATACGGCTAATCTTTAGAATAAAAAAAAATAATAATAATAAAAAAAAATAAAAAAAATAAAAAAATTTAAAAATTCAAAAAAAATATAAAATCTGAAAATACCAAAAACAGTTGTTATTTACTGATTGTCTGCTTGTTTTGGCTTGAAATTTATCTGTTTTACAGGCATGGCTAGTAGTTCAAGGAGCAGGAGGGCCCCGACTGGTGCTGGTGCGGGAGTTGATCCGGAGTCTCCAGTTCAGGTGGTTGGAGAGCAGTGGTGCAGCTGGGCAGCAGGAGTAGTGTAGGGATGGCAAGGTAGATTGTGTTAGCCGCTTTCGTTCGCGTGTCCGAGATTAGAGTTGTTTGCTGAGCGTGTTTCGAATTGGAGGGCTTATGTGGAAACGACTGACACTTTGACAGTCTCACATACTCAGCTAAGTCGTTTTCCCTTTTTGTTGTTGTATATTTTATTTATTTTGTTTGCAGTTTTTATTTTTAGGTAGTTGTTGAGTCGTATTTTCGTTCTTGCATTAGGGACAATGCAATCTCTAAGTGTGGGGATGGGATACTTGTAAATATTTGAGTCATAAATATGAAAAACGAATTAAAAAATTGAAAAATCCAAAAAATTTTTTTTTTTGAAAAAATAGAAAATGTCTTTCGAATAAAAAAGAAGTTTGCAATTAAAGCGGAAAATGATAGAAAAAATGAATTTTTGCTCGTGTTCGAATAATAATAATATGAGATTATAATAAATCGAGCTTGCGTCTAGTTAGGGATATGTGGATAGGCCCGGGTTTGGTTTTAAGTCCCTTTGAGCTAATATACCTTAATTGTCGGTCTGCTAATGGGTTCTCACCTGGGAAGTATGGGAAACTAAAACTGCCAATAATAGTATAAGGGGCACCGTTATAAGTTAAAACCGTTAGAGTTTGTGATCTTGCGAAAAAAAAAAAGAATAAAAAGTGAGCTAGAAACTAAATGAAAGTAACACAGGTCTATGTAATCCGAGTTGGGGATAGCGATTCTACAGCCGGAATGCCTCTGGGATGTGTGAAATCGACTTGCCGAATAAAAGTACCGAAACCTAAGTAATCTGTGGTTGGGGATCGCGACTCTACAGCCGGAATACCTCTTGGTTAGGGAAAGCATCGTCTAGACTCACGAGAAAAAAAAAAAAAAAAAGCAAAAGCAAAGCAAAAATAGGAAAAAAAAAGAAAAAAAAAAGGAAAAAATTGATTGTAAACTCTCTTGGTTTTGATATAAGACGGTTAGGAATTGGTCCAGTGATCGTTCCTTTAGTCCTATAAGCTTGAGGTGGGAGTAGGTGGACCGTAGATTCTAGTGTGAGACCCTAAGTAGACTGACCGCACTTAAATTAAATTCACATGATAAGGGTTTAGGATTGGATTCGGGTTTAAAGGGATAAGTATATTCGCAATCGCGGCTAACGCAAGTCTTGGTTTTAATTAAATATACCTATGTTTTTGACCCGGGTAATTATTTGTTTCTGATTCCGTTGCATAATTCTTTTTCGAGGACAAAAAAGAGTAAGTGTGGGGATGTTTGATGTATTGCAAAATACATACTTATATCGTGTAAAGTTTGTATAGTTTTCGTTGCATTTAGTTTTGTTTTTCGTTAGAATATGCATGCTATTTATTAAATCGTGTTTCGCAGGTCTTGATGCTTAAATATGCGGAAAACCGAGTAAAACGAGTTAAAATATTGGAAAGTCAAGTCTTGGAGCATGTTGGAAAGGTCGAGGAGTTGAAATAGAGTTAAAGAGCTGAAAAATCACTCTCTGGCACCCCGTGAGAAGTTTCTGGCACCCGGCGAGAGTCTGAAGGTAGTACATGAGCTGAAAAACAAGGTGGCACCCCACCACCCATTCCTTCAGTGGGTGGCGGCCAGCCAGAAGCCTGCAGATGGCGATTTTTGTTAAGGAAAGTCATATAAATACATCTTAAGCTTGGAAGAAACCCTAATTCGATTTTAGGGACTTCTTGGGCAATTGTTGAGCATTCTTGGAGAACTTTTGGAGATCTTAAGGCATAGGAATCATCGATACGAGTTCGGGGAAGAAGACTTGAAGATCTAATCGGGTTTTCTAGTTCTTTGTTCTTGACTTTTCTTACGAAACTTGTTATGATGAATTCATATTTAGACATCTTTGAATTGTTTTCACGTTTTAACATGCTTGGCTAATTTCATAAACCACCTAGACTTGATGAATGGATTAATATAAAGTTTTTACCGGTTTTGTTATTTGCATGATTGTTATGGGTGATTGTGTTTAGTAAGCGGTTTGATTTAATGATTTGATGTGTGTGCATACTTTGAATTGGTTTATTGTTATTACTTGCTTCATATGATTCTTAGTGACGGTCTATATCACAACATAGAGTCATATTAGGGTTTAGGGTTTCGGTGAGTGTCTATATCACGTTAGAAAACCTTCACTCTTTAGGGAGAATTGGGCAATAACCCCTAGAAGTAAGTGTTAATAATTTGCTAAGTCTTAGTGTTCTACTAGTCCTAATACCTGGGAAGTGAGGGGCTATTGGTAGGTCTTACCCGGTGAATTGCTTTAGATAGGCCTTGGGAAAGGTTATGTCTTGGTTTACCTGTCGGTCTTATTAGTCTATCAAGTCAAATTAATTACTTCAAACTACCCTAGATCTAGGATTGGGAAAGAATAGGTCAACATTAGGGTACTTACACAATAATTAGACAACTGGGAAGGCGTCTAATAACCGGTAGAATTAACGGCCTAGGTAGTGCCACAGGTTTCTCCTTGAGAAGGGTCGAGGGGCCTCGATGGTTCTTAATAGGTTTAGTATTTTAAGATCCCGGTTCCATAATTCGTGCATTTAACTTAATCGGTAATCTCTTAAAAGGATCCATGATTCTTGTCTAGGTGATCCCATTCTCATATAAGAAAAAGTCCTTAGTCTTTATTCGGGTTTAGTCTAGCTTTAGTCTACTTAGTAGTTTAATATAGATTTCCTAGATTTTCAGTAACTCTCCCCCCCCAAAACAAATAAACTAGTTGAGTCGTGTCTGTCAGTGTCTAGTCAGAGTCTAGTCTACGTGATACATAGAGTCCTGTGGTTCGATATCCGGACTTCCTAGGTTATACTACATTGATCGGTACACTTGCCGATTGTGTGGTTTTAGGTCGAGTCTAGAATTAAAGCTTTATAGTGTCTAGAATAGAGAGTCTAATTTAGTTTGTTTTTAATAGTCTGTTTAGCACACTTCACTGAAGAACAGCATGAAGATAATCCCGGAGAAGAGGGTCCCGTTCCCGTTCTTCGGTGGGATTTGGGTCTTTTCGAGCAGATCGTTCGTGGCTTCCGGTTTCCACCGGAGTGGGATGCCAGGTACCCCGGCCAGAACCAGACGGCCGCTGATGCACCACCGGGGTACATCACTTTGTTCGAAGACTTCTTTCATCAGGGCAATTTCCGGTTGCCGGCGACGAACTTCATGGCTCATATTCTTCAATATTATGGGTTCCATATATCTCAAATGAGCCCACCCGGAATGGTTCGGGTTCGACATTTCGAGTTCCTGTGTTGGGCTCATGGCATCGAACCAACTGTGGATAAATTCCGAGTCTTTTATCAGCTACAGCGAAACATGGGTTTTTACTCTTTTGCCAGTCGTGGCACCGCCAAGAAGATATTGCTGAACCCACCCAAGAGTTTCCATGACTGGAAACCCAAATTCTTCTATATACGCGAGGAGGTTATTCCCATTGCCATGACGTTTCGCGCCTGGAATGAAGCGATTGTGAAAGAAGACTTACCGATTCCTAAGACTGAGGCTTGGTATCGGGAGCTTACTGCTACTCCCAACCGGGTGTTTGGGGAAAGTGTCTTGGTAGCTGCGCAGATGAGTGATCAATGGCCGCCTGAGAGCCAAGACGTCCCTGTCTTAAAGTTCCAGGATGAAGGTTAGTTAATTCGTTTGTTTTGTTGCAATTCGTTTCACAACTGTTTATTTATTCAATTTGTCTTGTAGAGGCGCGCCTGTATCAAGCTGCGTTCTCTACCTTTGGCGGGTCCATGAGCGAGCGCCCGCTCCGGGCTGGGGAGGAGTATTGGTATGAACAAATCAAGGGTAATTTCATGTACCCGGTTGCTGACGCATTTGCCGCGCCGCCTACCGCGACTGAAGGTGCGCTAATACCTAACCCTCGTCCCTTGCGCTCTTTTACTTCTGCTGGGAAAGAGGTTGTCTATCTTTCCAGCGAAGAGTCTGTGGGGTCTTCAAACGGGGAGTTAAGTTCCTGGTCTACCATCTTTGCAGGTGTGCTGCGCGATTTGGGCATTGACCCTGAAGAGAAGAAAAAACCACCCAAGAAAAAGAAGGTGTTCAATCTTAAGCCTGAAGTGACAAGTAGAAAAGGTGGGAGCGGCCGCGCAGCTGCTGGTGCTGCTGGTAAAGGTACTCTTCGGCTTCGTCAGGGTGACTTGAAAGATTATGTGATAATTAGTGACTCACTTGAGGGCTTGTCGCGCGCATGCGAGAAGAAAGCTGGAGCGGGTGGCTCGAAAAGTGGAGGTAGCGCGGGTTCTCGTAACCCGGATGATGGCGCTACTCCATCTTCTGTTGCGCATGAAGACGAGGAAGAAGAAGAGCAGGCTGCTGAAAAATTGATCAGCAGAAAGAGAATTAGAAGCGAAACTACAGCCGGTGTCTCAGCTGCGCCCGGAGCTGGAGAGGTTCCCTTGATTGGGAAGCGGAGCAACTTGCGCTCGCTTTACAAAGTTTCTCCGGGTTAGTTCTTTAGTTACGTTATTTTGCTACCTTCGCTCTTTTTAACACTTTTGTTTTTGCAGAGGTTAAGAAGACGACCCCAGAGAAGGGTGTTGTGATTACGGAGCCAGAGCCAAAGAGGCCAAAGACTGTCGTTAAGTCTTCCAAGGCTGCTGGGGCTGAGACTGCCAAGGACAAACATGTTGCTGAGGGTGATAAGGCGAAGGCTGCCGCAGATCAGAGGTAGGTTGATGAAGAGCGTAGGAGGAAGGCTGATGAGGATAAGAGGAAGAAAGCGGAGGAAGAGAAGAGGAAAGCCGAGGAAGATAGGAAGGCTGAGGAGGCGAAATGGAAGAAAGCCTCTGATATGGAGAAGGAAAAACAAAAAAACTGTTGAAAAGCCTATTGATGATTCATTGAGGTATACCGGTGCTGCTGCTGCTGCTATCACTATTCAAGAGAAAGCGCAGGGTCCCGAGGTTTTGAGCATTGCGGGGTCTGCAAAGCCCCATCAAGAGAGGCGAAAAGAACCTGAGGTTGAAAAACCTACCCGCCCTACGCATACTAATATCCCCCATCGCTCTAAGGTGACTTCCACTGGGGGATCAGGTCCGTATGTTTCTAGTGGCGCGAGTTCTGGTGGCTCCGGGGGTTATAATCCCCAAGCTATCGGGCCGAAGGATACCCTCGGTGATATCTACTATAAAAGTTATACTAAAGAGGAACGCGGTAATGCCCCCCATCAGGCTCCCTGGAGTTTGAGGCAAAAGGACACCTTTCAAGAGTTCGGCCCTTGTCGCGATTGGTTCTTCAATTCCTTCACTCCTGGAGAGGTTAACCGACAGAGGGCGAAGACTCATGAAGGGTTATACCGTACTTATATGCTCGGGGAGGCGAATGCTCGCGCTGCTAACCAGGAGATTGTGCGGGAGTGGCGAACAATGGTTAGGGAGCGGTCGGACTGGGAGAGGTACCGCGAGCGGATGCTGAAGCGTATTAGTGAATTTGAGAAGTCGAAAACTGCCCTTGATGAAGAGAGGGCCAAGCTTGAGGCTGATAAGAAGGCCGAAGAATGGGGGCGCGAGGGCCTGAAAAATAAACTTCACGCTGCCGAACAGCAGCTGGCTAAGGAGAAAGCTGAGTTCAAGCGTATATGCGGGAAGGATAATGAGCGCGCGGCTGCGGATCGTAACAAGATTGTCAACCTTGAGGCCAAGGTTGTGGAGTTGACGACGAAACTCGAAGATGCGCAAGATGCTAAGGTTGCTAGGGAGCAGCTTGAGGTTTGTGCAACTTATACCTTTTCCTTCTGTGCTTTGTTTGCAACATATCCTAAGTCCTGTCCTTTTTAGGTTGAGCTTGCTGAAGTGAAGGGTCAGTTGTCTGGTAAGGACAAGGATCTGCAGGCCAAGGATGTTGAGATCGCTGAGCTAAAACGTCGCCTGAACGAACAGGTTGACAAATGCGAATCCTTGGAAATCGACCTCGAAGCTGAGAAGGTTAAGGTAGCCACTGCTCAAGAGGCCAAACAAAAGGCTGAGGAGGCGCGCGACATTAGCACCACTGCCCTTAACGTAGCACAAAACAACTACTCCGAGGCTCAAGGTATCGTAGATACTTTGGTCTCTGAAGCCGAGTGGCTGCGCGGGCGTGGAATGGTGTTGGTATGATTCCTCTTGACTTTATTTTGATTTATTTAGACCTGTTGGCTAAAGTATTGCGTTTGTTGTAGATGGCCAACTCCATCCTGAATGCTGGAGAATTGGATAAAGTTGTTGCGGCCGTTATAGATGCTTCCCTCGCGGTTGGTCACCGTAAAGGCTATCTTGAATGTGCGCAATATGCTACCGTTATGCTTGGGCAGGAGTTCGACACTAGTCACTGCTCAGTGACTGATGAAGCTGAGGCTGAGCTAGCACGCGCGGAACATGGTTATGATCATCTATCCATTCCGGTGATGGACTTGGTTACTGATGCGCTGAAGCATGATGACTGGTGTCAGCGTCTGAAGAATATCCTTGACCCACCGGAGACTGTTGAGCTCTCGGATGAGGAGGAAGCTGCGGGTGATGATGGCGATGGTAAAGGTGATGGTGATGGTGATGGCGATAAGCATGACGATGATCCTAATGATAGCTTTGAATAGGCTAGTACTCTTTGGGCTTTGTGCCTTGTAATTTTTGTTTATGCTTTGAATGTAAGCTTTTGCGCGGTCGCGCTAGTTTTAAATAGCGGGAACACTATCCGTTGGCTATATAACTGTTGCGCGGTTGCGCTTGTTTTAAATATAATGTTTGTTTATCCTTTCCCGTTACAATTATTGCACTGTTGTTAGAAACTTTGGTTAAGTTAGCGCGAATAAATGTAAGGGTGGCTCTTGTGCGAGCGTAACTGGAGTGTTTTCGTGCTAATCAGAAGTTTAACATGCATTTGTAACGAAAGGAGTCAGCGTAAAAGAAAACATGTCGTATGCTTTCATTAACTTAGGAACAGGCGCTTAGGCCAAACATACATTGCTTGTAACGTAAAAGGCGTGTAGCCAACATAGGAAAGTAAAAGGTGCATGGCCAACATTAGTGGATAAGGGCGCAGGGCCTGGGATAGTCACATATAGCATTTACGCAGTTGTTGCGCATTCCAAGTGCGCGGGATGATGTGTCCATCCATGGTGCGCAGTTTGTAAGCCCCCTTCCCTAGCACTTCGTGAACCAAGTATGGGCCTTCCCATTTGGGTGCTAGTTTTCCTGGGCGCTCAGCGTTTGAGGCTTCGTTGTCGCGAAAGACGTACTCTCCTGGAGTGAAGGTACAGATGCGGACTCGCGCGTTGTAGTACCTTTCCAATTGTGTTTTGTACTTGGCTTCTTTAATTCGCGCAATTTCGCGCCTTTCTTCCAGCAAATCTAAATCCAGACGACGCTCTGCCTCGTTGTCGATTGCGTTGACTGCTGTCAAACGCGGGGAGGGCAGGCCAACTTCTGCCGGGATAACCGCTTCTGAGCCATAGCCTAGGCTAAAAGGGGTTTCGCCGGTACTTGTTTTCGGCATGGTTCTGTGAGCCCACAAGATACTCGGGAGCTCATCCACCCAGCCTCTTCGCTTTGTGCCCAGTCGGGCCTTAATCCCCTCGACAATGCACTTGTTTACACTTTCAACCTGCCCGTTGCCTTGAGGGTGCGCAACGGAGGAGAAAGTGTGTTCGATTTTCATCTCCTTCATCCAGTTCTGGAGGTCTTCAGACGCAAAGTTGGTGCCGTTGTCAGTTACAATCTTGAGTGGGAGGCCAAATCTGCAGATAATGTGTTCCCAAATGAACTTGCGTACCATCATGGCTGTAGTTGAAGCAAGGGCTTTGGCCTCCACCCATTTCGTGAAGTAATCGACGGCCACTATTATAAACTTGACGGCGCCAGGAGCCTCTGGGAAGGGTCCCACCATGTCGATTCCCCACAGCTGAAAGGGCCAGGCAGTGGATACGGGGATCAGATCGTTCTTGGGGCGCAGGGTTTTCGGAGAGTGCCGCTGACAAGAGTCGCACTTGCGCAGTTCTTTCAGGGCATCAACATGCATCCCTGGCCAGTAATATCCCGCGTTCATAATCTTCGCGACAACCATGCGTGGCCCTGCATGGATGCCGCATATCCCTTCATGAATCTCCCTTATCAGGTAATTCGCATCTTGGGGGTCCATGCAGCGCAGTAGTGGTCCCAAGAAGGACTTGCGATACAAGATACCATCATTCATTTCATAGTGCAGAGCTTTATTCTGAATCTTTCTTGCCTCTGCCTTACTCTCTAGGAGTATTCCTTCTTTCAAGTATTGAATGATATGGGTCATCCAGGATGGTTGCCCTATCTCGATCACATTGACTTGTCGTAGCAGAACTGATGGATTCTTGAGTACTTCAATCCTTACATCTTTGGCGAGATGTTGAAAGGAGGTTGAAGCAAGCTTGCTCAAGGCGTCTGCTGGTTTGTTTTCCGAGCGGTTGATGTGGATTACCTTGTGAGACTCGAACTGTTGAAGCAACTCTTTTGCCTGTTCTAGATATAGGGCCATAACTTCTCCCCTTGCATCGTATATACCGTTGACTTGGCTGGCTATCATGAGTGAATCAACATGTGCTTGTAGATTTTTAGCTCCCATTTTGATGGCGAGGCGCAAGCCTGCCAGAAATGCCTCGTATTCCGCCTCGTTGTTGGTGTTTTTAAAATCCAACTTGATGGCGTAAGTGAATTCATGGTTTTCAGGGCTCACTAGGCGCAATCCCGCTCCTGCGCCATCTTCATTTGAGGCCCCATCAGTATAAAGCATCCAAGTCTCATTTGTCATGTCTTTTACAGGAGTTTCAACAAGCTCACAATCTTTGATTTTCTCTACCGGGACTTCTGTGATAAAGTCGGCGAGGACCTGACCCTTTATGGCTGGGCGCGGACGATACAAAATGTTGTGGCCTCCCAACTCGATTGCCCATTTTGCTAGTCGCCCGGATGTTTCTGGTTTTTGAAGTATCGTGCCAATATGGAAATTGGTAAGTACGGTGATCACATGCCCTGTAAAATATCTGCGCAGCCTGCGGGAGGCGTGTAGCAGCGCAAGCACCAAATTTTCCATCGTGGAATATCTTGTTTCCGGGTCAGTGAGTACCCTGCTGACGTAATAAATTGGAGTCTGAACTCCATTTCTTTCCACCAGTAATACCGATCCTACTGCCTTATCTGAAGAAGATAAGTACAGTACGAGTGGTTCTTTTTCAAACGGTGCAGTCAGGGTAAGGAGCTCGATCAAACATGCTTTCATTTGCTGAAAATCCTTTTCTGCTTCAGGGGTCCATCTGAACTCTTGCTTCTTCACACAGTTGCGCAGCGTGCTGATAAAAGGATACGACTTCGCGGCGTGATTTGATAAAAAGCGGTTAAGCGCGGCGAGGCGGCCGGCTAACCGTTGCATTTCTTTGATTGTTCGCGGTGATGGCATTCGCTCTATTGCCTGCACTTTTTTCGGATTCACCTTAAAGCCGCCGTTTGTGACTATGAAGCCTAAAAACTTCCCTTCTTCCATGCCAAAAGAGCACCTGGCTGGATTCAACTTCATATTTACGCTGCGCAATGAATTGAACGTTTTCTCGATGTCCTTCAACATTTGGTCCTCTTCGGGACTTTTGACCACCAGATCATCGATGTAGACCTCAATGTGCTTTCCGATGTCTCCCGCGAAGGTCTTATCCATCAGGCGCTGGTATGTGGCGCCAGCATTTTTGAGGCCGAATGGCATCTTTGTATAGCAAAAAATCCCAAGATCAGTACGAAAAGCCGTCTTGTCTTCATCCTCGAGCTTCATTTGAACTTGATGATACCCCTTGTAGCAATCCAAGAAGCATTTCCCTCTGTATGGCGCGAGAGAGTCTATCTTTTTGTCGATCTCAGGCAAAGAGTAGCAATCTTTAGGGCATGCCTTGTTGAGATCGGTGTAGTCAACACACATTCGCCATCCACCATTAGACTTCTCTACCATCACGGGGTTCGCAACCCAACTTTGATAACGTACTTCTCGCAGGATGCCGGCTTTAAGTAACTCGCATACTTGCTCATTCATTGCTTTTGTTTTGTCTGCCCCTAAGCTGCGCCTTCTTTGGACTTTCGGTTCAACAGAGGGGTAGGTGTTTAAACAGTGCTCGGTAATGTCGCGCGGGTCCGGTCATGTCAGCCGGAGTCCAGGCGAAGATATCCATGTTCTTGAACAGGAGCTGCTTGAGGCGAGTTCTGATGTTTGGTGAGATTGCGTGGCCTATCGTCACCGTTTGTTCCGGGTACTTGTGATTTAAAATCCATTTCTCGGGCTCGGTTGTCGAAACCTTCGCCGCTTTTGTCGGGCGCATTTCTTCAGCTGACATCACTTCTTTCTTTGCATAAACGATTGCCACCCCCGTCTTGGTTGGGAAACCAATCGCTGAGTGGGGGGTGGAAGTTATCATGTTCAGCTCACCTTGCGTCTCTCTCCCGATCAGCACATCATGTCTTGACTTAACAGGCATCACCATGAAGTTAACGTTCGTTGTTCTTGAATGCTTCCCGTCAGACAGTGTGACGGGGAAGCTGATCTGGCCTAACCTAACGGGAAGACCATTTCATTGCAGAATCCAGACAGTGGGTAATCAACTGGTTCGAGTCTCGCTTTGTCTTCATCGTCGAACTGATTAAAGCACTGCTCATAGATGATGTCGGCTGTACTCCCTGGGTCAATGAAGACGTATTCGGTTTCATAGTGGCCGATGATACCGGTGATGACGATGGGTCGTGTGGCTCGAGGACCCCCGCGCACCACCGGGAAAATGACCTGCTGTTCTTGCCATGAAGGCTCATAAGTTCTCTTGCCTTTTTCTCTCGCGCTATACCTTGGTCCATTGACCATGTGTGTCTCTAGGCGTCGGACTTTCTTGTGATTTCCCTCATCGTGGCGATGGAGCTGTCTAGTTTCTTTGCGCACGTGTTTCACTAAGTGGCCTAGCTTCCGCTCTTTAGCGCTCTCTCGATCTCTTGACTCAAGATGTAACAATCATCTGTTAAGTGGCCTGTATCCTTGTGGAAATCACAATACAGATTGGGGTCTTGCCCCTTTTTGTTCGTCATAGGCCTGGGAGCCTTAAAATCATGGTTCTCCGTCATTAACACTTCTTTTGGTGTTTTTATGAGCGGAGTCCAATGCTTTTCACGATTATCATCTCGGACTGCCTTTCTATAGCCGATGCGATCAATAGTATCTCGCGCGTCTTCCTTATAGCGGGATCGTTCTTCATAACGGGGTCGTTCATTATAACCGCTGGAGTGGTTGGCCTTCCACCCAGGGTTCTTGCCTTTGTTGCGTCTGTTGTCGTCGCGCGAGTGACCCCCTTTAGAAAATCTATCTTCGGAACGATAGCTGTTGTTTCGTGCGAGTGACTCTTCAGTTTGCGCGACTATCTTCGCGGCTTCCATGAGTTTATCCCACTCCTTGGGCATTCCATCTTTCCCAGTGATGGTTCTAATCAGGCTATCGCAGCGGATGGCTTTCTTGAAATGGCAGCGCATGAGTTGTTCGCTTACGCCACCAATTTCCAAACACTCTTTGTTAAAGCGAGTGATGAAATCTTCCAAACCCTCATTATCTCTGCGCCAGATGTCTTCAACCTCGGCTGTATCGCGCTGGTATCGTCTTTGTTGACTAAAGTGACTCATAAACTGGGTCCTGAAATCTACCCAGGATTTTATCTTTCCCGGAGGAAGGCTGTCGAACCAGGCGCGAGCAGCCCCGGTAAGCGTTTGGATAAACAGATGGCACCACATGGGCATATTCCAGTTCCCCATGCAACCGGCGCTTGTGAAAGAGCTGACGTGATCATCGGGATCAGTCAATCCGTTAAACTTTCCAACTGTCGGAGGTAACTTTTCTTTTTTAAGCGGCGCAAGCGCTATCTTCGGAATGAACTTCGAATGCTCTACGGCTTCAGCTGGCCGGTAGGCGAGGCGAAAGTCACGCTCTGCCTCTTCGGTATACCCAACGTGCTGCCTTGGTTTGTAGTACTCGTGATTTCTTTGTAAACGATTGAAGACCGAAGACTCGTCATCGTTCTCCCAAGTTGGATCATTCGGGTCAGTCTCTTCCCACTCGTCGTTTGACGGGTCCTCAGCGTGAGCCGGCTATGAACTGGGCCTCTTTGGAAGTTTGACGGGTCGTCATAGTAGCTTTCGGTTTCTCCCCGTGTGTCGCGCGTGTTCTGCACGCTTAGTCTTCGGGTAGGGGGAGGTCTGTTGGCTCTTCCTTGGATATTTTGCGGTGGTGGTATCTGGTGCGGCCCGTGACTGGGGCCGGTTGGTGTAACCAAGGAAGGTTCTGCCGTTAAAACTACTTGTTGCGCGCTCAAGGATTGATAAGCCGCGTTAATGGTGGCGAGTTGCTTGGCGTACCACGAGGCTGGGGTTTCGCCCTCTGGTAGCCCTAGTAGTGCCGAGATATTCTGAGGTGGAGCTGGGTTCGAAGGTCCAGCACCATTGTTTCCTGGGGTAGTTTGAGTGATGCGGGTGAAGCTCCCGCGCGGACCCCCAGTGTTGGCTAGCTCGATTTCGCCGATTTCTTCAACGTGCTGGGGTTGGATGTTTTGGTTATCCGCCCCCAACGCTGCATTAGGGTCTGCTCCAAGACCAACAAACTCGGGCATGATTCCTTGACCAGCCATGATCGAAGGAAAGAAAACAACGAAAACTCAGGAAAGAAGATGAAAGTGGTTTGTAGAAAAAATCGGTGGGCGCCAATGAAGAAACACGGAACTAATTAAGGGGCTAATCAGTTTGGTTTATGTTTCTACCATGATGGTTAATCTTCTTTAAGGTTTCCTGAGCTTCCTACTGTCCGTGGTTATCTGCAAAACAAAACACCGTTACTCGTTAAGAGGGGAATGTGGGGGTTTCCCTCTTAACCGGGCTCCGGCGTGAGAATAAGCGACTGCTTTGTGGAGAGAATTAAGTATCAAGTGAGAGAGTAGAGGGAATGGAATGTTTAACCTGTGAAGTGAGGTCTCTATTTATAGCCGGAGTAGTGTAAGAGGGTGTGGGCTGATGGGCCTTGGGCCGGAAGGCGACAACATGGAGGATATGCTCTTTGTCTCACTGGTGTCGACCGTTAGTGGCTTCTAGGAGCATTATGGAGTTGGCGCAATGTGATTGGAGCCACGTGTCACTGTTGTCGGCCTGGTCGCCCTTCTGCCATCAGCAGGTAAGTGGAGATCGTGAGGCAGTTGTCTCTGCCCTGTGATTGGTGCCACATAGGCGTCCTTAAGTACTTTTGTCTCCTGCATGTCAGACGATCGTGGAGCACGATTGCGCAGGATCAGAAGGACCCTGATTGGCTCTTTTATTCTGCCACTTGTACCTTGTGTACTACCTGAACAGGCCTTCGCCGTAGTCACGCATGAGTCTTGCTGAGCACGTTACTACCTCGCGCGAGGCATGGATTTTCATATATTCTTTTCAAAATGCTAAGTGTTGCTAATTGGAGCTTCTCATTGTTCAGGACTCGCGCAACGTACAGTAGAGCGTGGTGTAACTCGCGCGAGGTTAAAAGATAGGAAGCTTTTTGAATAAGGAGTATGGTCCCGCGCGTAACCCTTACGGAGGTTTGCGCGACTTTTTGGGACCATACCCCTTCAGTGACCTTTTTTTCTATAATTTTACCCTAAGTGAAAAATAACTAAAGCTACCATTCAGCCAAATTTAGTATGTGCTGTCTTTTTAGTGCAATCACCACCTCAACAATGGCCTTTTGCACTCCAAAAGAGCCAAAGGCCGAATACCATTAGGCTGCGAGGTATGGGGATCGTCCCCGGTTCGTTCTGGTCCGGCGCCGAGCCAAACACCGCCCCGCCCCCCTCCGGCTTCGTCCTCACCGTCTCTTTCCAGACGTTGGTGCCGGTCCACAAATGGACAAAAATCATCCCTCCCCCTCTCTCACACACCTATACATACAATATATACATATACGTTTTAGGTTCATCCCTCCATTTTCATACCTCCATCCTCTTTGCCTCATCCTCACACCCATCCTACGTGGATCCTACGTGGTGGATCACCCTCCAAGGGAGGACCATCACCATACTGCATAGCCTTATCCAAATACATTCTTATATATCTCATTCAACCTCGAGCTTACTAAGTTATCTTCAAAACCCAAAGAACATGAAAAGTTTCAGAAGATGCGTCACTCGGAACAAACCGAGACACAAAGAGCCTGAATCATCTAAATTTACAACAGAAGGTGATCGATGAAATCATTAGTAAGCAACTTACAATATTTGTGCAATAAACTCAATAAAACCTTTTTCTAACTATAAAAATCGCTCTTTTTCACACAGCAGAAGAATATTGAAACTGGATTACTGGTACATATTTGAGGTATATGCATCTTAAAAACATTATAATAATAATATTAATAATCGTAAAGATCTTACATACTAATTTGAGAATATTTTGCTAAACTTTCATTTATGAATCATGAATACCTGAGTTCAATTTGCAGCAAATCAACACAAGAAAATAAAGGTCTCATGATGAATCAATAGATTAAAAAACATACAACCGTTGATGAACCATATTACAAAGTTGATATCCACATCAAATCATATCATCTCAGTTTCCACAAAACAACCGAAAAACATGTGGGTTTTCAAGAATTCTTTGTTATTGCACGAGCCGAGAGCTTTACTTTCGAAAAAAACAAATTTATATGGTACACGAGTAAATGAAGCAAACTCTTTTTTCACTTTGTTTAGAGATGCAGACCCTCAATACCTTTCAGAGTTGACTCAAAGTTCTTTATGTTAGTTGACCGTTTCTGGTCCGAGGATACAACTGGTGAGCTCCTTTGACCGGTGCTTGTGACCCTACGGAGAGCACCAGGGCTTGCATTTGTGGTCCGCCTGTATGACGACTCGGGCTCACCACCCGGGTCACGACTGCTAGAGACACCAGGTCGCCTTGAAGATCCACTAGATTGCAATACAATATTACTCGATAACTGTGTAGCCCAAAAAGAAACATGTCAGACGGGTCATATAAATTTCAACCCTTTTGTTAGTGTAAATACTCTTTTTATTAAAAAAAATTAAAAATATTTTATAATTATTCAAAAATACCTCTCTGCTCATGGATGGATCACTGGAAGCGGGATTTTTCTGTCGAGAAAGGGTCCCGGAATTGAAGGGCATCCCGGCATTTCTGGTTCTGGAGGGATTTGCAGAGGACCAACCAGAAGGTCTACCTTCTTCACCACCTGCTAACATTTTTATTTTTCCTTTTATAAGTAATTAATTCAATATACCAAATATGATTACAGATTTACTATTATATACCAATCTAATGATCCAATCTTTGATGAAGCAATATGAAAGATTGTAAACACTTATATTAGCTTTTAAAATTCGACCAATTTCCTTTTAGACTAACTAGAATTTTGACCCGTGCCGCGCATTGCGGCGGCAACATTGCGTTTGTGACTTCGTTATACACGTAAGGATGATGACATCAACGTGCAGTAGCCGCACACGACGTTACGCGTTTTTGACATTAAAGTCATTAGACATAGATAAAAAACAGTATAACGTCTTAGACGTCACGGCGTAAAGTTGTAAAAGTAATTTAGACAACGGTGTAAAGTCGTAAAAGTAATTTAGACAGAGGTGTAAAGTCGTAAAAGTAATTTAGACAGTGGTGTACAGTCGTAAAAGTAATCTATACATAAACGTGGTTAGGCATTGATAGAAAAAAAGTATAATAATGTATCGCACGCAGGGGTGTTCATCGGGTTTCGGGTTTTTCGGGTCGGGTTGTTCGGGTTTTTATCTGGAAAAAATTGACCCAATAACCGACCCATTTTAAAGTTCGGGTTAGTTGGATTTGAGTTATTCGGGTTTGGGTTAGTTCGGGTCGGGTTATTCGGTTTTCGGGTTTAGTTGTAAAATGAAAATAAATGTTTTTTTTAAATATCATCAAAATTCATATTGTTATTTTTAAAATATCATCAAAGTTCAAATATTAGTTGACCTGACCATATGCTATTATAATATTTAAAAGTCTCAAAACTTAGTGTTGCATCTATTAAAGACTCCAAATCTAAACACTCCTATAAGAAAAAAAAACAATAAATGTTCGGGTTTTCTTTCGGGTTTCGTGTTTCGGGTCGGGTTGTTCGGGTTTTTTTCCAGGAAAAAGTGACCCGATAACCGAACCATTTAAAGGTCGGGTTCGGGTTTTTCGGGTATTTGCTAATTTGGGTTCGGGTGGCTTTGAATTCGGTTCGGGTTTTGGATAAAAATGAACAGCCCTAAAGTCATAAAAATAATTTAAATAAAATGAGTTGTCAAGTTATTAAGTAAAAAAAGGTTGGCAGGCCAAAGTTGTAAATTACCAAAAGTTAGAAGCGAATGTGTAACTTACGTAAAGACGAGGGTTAATAGTGTTTCATGTCAAAAGTTTGAGGGTAGGTGTGAAGTGAAAAAACCAAAACTTTTAAAATGAATTAGTAGTCTAGGGGTTAAAGTTGCTAATTGTAAAAGTTTGGTCAGTTTGTCGGTGGGAAACCCCACCAACCATTGATTTTAAGACATGTATAATTTCTTTAACTTACCCATTTTGGTTTCAATATAATACATCAACCCATAGTCATATTCATCGTGTTCCATATAGATGGGTTGAAATTGCCCCCTCTAAATTAAATCATCAGAAAAAGCCAGAAAGTATAGAAATAACATTCCCATCCTATGAATGTCACAAAACTCTCTCTTTTAGGAAACTAAGGTTAAAATTACTTGTTTGTAATAATCAGTGTAGAAAAATATATGGATCTAGTCATCGTCAATATTCCAGATATTTGAAACGAAACAAAAATTTCACTCTAAAGAGTAGATGAATAAGAACAGATCTATCTCCTGATCAGATCGTTATAAAAATATTATATATGAACTTAAGATACGAAAACTCACCTGATAGCCTACTAAGGTTGGCAGCCACAGGAGGTACACCAGAACTTGTTCCAGCACCAGTACCCTGTCAAAATAAAAGCATTATGTAATTCAATGATACCAGGATTCCTATATAACTCCCACGTAGAAAAATATATATAAAAAGGTAAACAACTTACGATAGCACGCGATGGAGGATTGGCAAGCTGTGATTGCTGATATTTCAAAATAGTCCAATCAAAGATGTAATCGAACTGAAAGCCTGAACCAAACAGATTAATGACATTAATAATTAACAAAGTAAAACAAGATATTGAAACCCATTCATATGAAACACGATAAAAAACAAAGTAAAACAAGATTATCTCCAAGAACTTACCTTCACGAATAAAAAGATCACGGAAGATTCTCTTCAAATAAGCATAATCCGGCTTATCATCGAATCTTAACGAACGGCAATAATGGAAGTAAGATGCAAACTCTGTAGGGTAGCCCCGGCATAAAGACTGCAAAAATGATAATAATCAATAATAATATATTGAAATAACGCAAATGGCAGTTAAAAACATCTCGGAATATTATAATGGTTATACCTCGATAGAGGTGGAAACCTTTTTCTCACTAATTTTTTCGTACTTCTGTTTCTTGTTCCCAGCTTTTAGTCCCTGCCAGGGGAGACTACAATGTACAAAATACGTATTCAAAACCAATAATATTATTTTCATACACCAAAAGGAAAGAAAGACGATATATATGTGAGGTGTACAGTATATCTACCTTCCTCTTAAGAAGTACATAAGAACATATCCAAGTGATTCCAAATCATCTCTTCTGCTTTGTTCTAAGAAATAGATACGTATAAAATATATAAGAATGATGTCATGTTGTTTTATACGTTTGAATGAGCTTGACCACCATATGCTTACCAATCCCAAGGTGAGTATTCATGCTGGCATACCTAGCTGTCCCTGTCAAATTCTTATTCTCTCTGCATTTATATGACATAACAGAACAAAGAACGTATGACATTATTATCTTTTATTTTTGTTCCTTTCTATTAAAACGTCACTTGTGGACGTGCATTTATGCATTCATGTGTTATTTCAAGAAACGGACAGTTGTAATTCATGCATATTAGACCAAACAATATTTTATTTAGTGATAATATAGGGTAAGTTATGTAATATTGTGCTTTGAGTTAACTGCCATTTTCGTCCCTGTGGTTTGGTCACTTTGGCCATTTCAGTCCATTTTTCAAAAATGCGCCATTTTCCTCCCCGACGTTCTGGAAAGGTGCCATTTCAGTCCAAAAATCATAACCAAGTTAAGTCGGTTAGTAAATAAGGACTGATTGTGTAAATTTGTAACATAAAGGACTGATTGTGTAAATTTGTAACACCACCACCACTAGCCCTGCCACCACCACCACCACTCCGCTGCCACCACCACCACCACCACCACCGCCACCACCACCACCGCCACCACCACCACCACCACCACCCCCACCGTCGCCGGTTCTCTCTCCCGCCTCCTTCTCTCTCTCTCTCTCTCTCGTCGTTATCTCTCTCTCTCTCTCTCCGACTGTGATGATGATTGATGAAGATGAGTTGCAGGTTGTCGGTTTTACAGCGGTGAACGGAGGTGATGACAGAGGTGAACGGTGGTTTACGGTGAAGTGGTGGTGGGTTATGGTGATGGTGCAGCGGTGAACGGAGGTGATGACAGAGGAGACCTAGCCCACCACATGAGGAGGAATGGAGTAATCGCAACAGCGCCTAACTCAGTAACGCGACGTTTGACTATAACTGGTCCGAGATATGAGAACGAGTTAGAAGATCTTCATCCTATCCGGTAGACTTAATTCTGAATTTCATTTAGTTTACATTTAATGAGTTTATGCTGCTTTCAATTCCGTAACTAACATGCTATTTGCCTGCTGTAGTTAAATGTAAGCTTCTGATATACTTATTGACCAAACTAAAAGTATGAAATGATAATTGCTAAGCTTATAATTTACACTAATTAGTTAGAGAATATGAAATCGGTGAACAGAATCATATCTGGTTGTGGCTCAACTTCTTATATAATTTTTGGAATTTTCTGTTGAAAATTGTATCAGAGACTTGAACCTTATTGGATCTAAATCGAAATCCTGAGAATGAATAATTTCTAGTTTAGTCTAGGATGGAAACTGTTTCAGAATAAGAAACGAACTGGTCAACTACATATACTATTAATGCGATTAATTCTCCTTTATACCGAAGTATGTTTTGACAATAGTTAAAGTCAATTTTATTAACCAAACATGAGATAATTAGAAGCATGTGGACTTCTGACTTCATTGAGGCTCTTTGAAGTTAACAAGTTTGATAAGCTCCACTTGAGTAATTAACTATCTGTTTCTTGTAGTTTACGGAATTTTTGGGAAGGTAAATTCTGTTAGGAAGGAGATGTATCTGATTGGGAAGGTAAATTCTTTGAAGTGGTGGGAAGTTTACATGAGATAATTACTCCTCACCGCTGCACCATCACCATAACCCACCACCACTTCACCGTAAACCACCGTTCACCTCTGTCATCACCTCCGTTCACCGCTGTAAAACCGACAACCTGCAACTCATCTTCATCAATCATCATCACAGTCGGAGAGAGAGAGAGAGATAACGACGAGAGAGAGAGAGAGAGAGAGAGAGAAGGAGGCGGGAGAGAGAACCGGCGACGGTGGGGGTGGTGGTGGTGGTGGCAGCGGAGTGGTGGTGGTGGCGGTGGTGGTGGTGGTGGTGGCAGCGGAGTGGTGGTGGTGGCAGGGTGATACGAAACCAGACTCAATTCAGGAGGGAAATTAGGAAAGGAATAGTGGGTGAGTGGGGCTGAAAAATAGAAAGTAATTGCTGTTTAGTTTACGTTTAAATGTGCTTCTTTGTGTTTAGTTTAGGGGTAGGGTTTTTATATTTTTAGAAAATTCAGAATTGTATTCTGTTTTGGAGACTTAATCCTTCTCGAAATGGATTAAAATCTGTAGTTGATTAGTTTAGTTTTCTGGGTTTTATCATTTGGTTCCATTGCCGGGAAATCGAATGGCACTTACAACCCGGAATTTGGCGGATCAACTAGCAACCATTGCAGCAAAATTAGATGCCATTTTGGGATCTTTGAGGGATGTTGTTGACGACATCAAAGCCCAGATGATCGGAGATGGCTGTAACATTGAAGAATCAGGCAGTGATTTGAAGAAGACGGTGGAGATGGGCATAAAAGGGACACCAACTGATGAAGAATTGAATGATCTCAAAGAAGAACCGAAGGCTGAAGTGCTTATACAGAAATCTAGAACCGTGTATAATGCTGGTAGGATCAATGTCCCTGATTGTACTTCCCAGAACTATGACCAACTTCAAAAGGACTTCCCCCAAAAATTGATTTGTCATGAGAATGAGCATGTTGTTTTAACGCAGCCACATCCTCAATTGAAAACAAATCCGGAGATCGAAGATTTGGATCCACTAAACCTCTCAAGGGAAGATTTGACCAAACATAGGGATGCGAGGTTATCGCCCAGATTTTTTGGACCATACAGAGTCTTTGGCAAGGTGGACCCAAACATAGTCTATGAGGGTGCGTTTCCACAGGGCTCTTGCACCCACCCTATCATTCATATTATAACGTTCAAGGCGGCTCGTAGACAACTCCCTGCTTCATTGGATACTTCCCAGCCTACTACTAAAGTTCTAAACAATAATGGGGTCCAAGAAACCGGTCAAGCTATAATGGAATGGCTCATCGCTTGGTATAACAGTCAATAAATATCAGATAAGCGACTTGAGGACAAGTCGTTTCACCGGCTTGGATGTATTGATACGAAACCAGACTCAATTCAGGAGGGAAATTAGGAAAGGAATAGTGGGTGAGTGGGGCTGATAGTATTGATACATACCCAGTACCAAACAGCCAGAACCCGACCCAAATCCAAGCCCAGAACCAGACCAGCTGCATATTCAATTAGTTTAAACAAAATAGCGGGAACAGTTTCCAAAGTGGTTTTCTAGCAGTTAATTAACTTCTGTTTCTTTTATGTTAAATAGGGAGATTAGGTCATCTTTCTTGATGTCGATGTTTATTCTATAAATATTAGGGTTCTTAAACCTTGCATTTGGAGACCTAATCCTTCTCGAATTGGATTATCTATCTTGTTTGTTCTTGTTTCAATCAAATCTGAATTTCAGATTCTATCAAATGGTTCCATTGCCGGGAAATTCGAAGCTGGTGCAGACCCGGTACAGTTCCTGCGATCAGGTTGTGCTTGCTTCTCAATTAGCATCAATTGCAGCCAGCATAGACTCTATGCGGAAGGATATCGCAGAGATCAAGGCGCAGGTAATCCGAGATGGTCGTAACAGTGAAGAATCAGCCAGTGATTTGAAGATTCCGGTGGAGAATAGCATAAAGGAGACGCCAACTGATGAAGAGCAAGATAGTCTGAAAGAAGAATCGAAGGCTGAATTGCGCATCCAGGAAATTGGAACCGTGTATAATGCTGCCAGTACCCTAGATGAGTCCAAGATCTATTCATCTAAGCCCACTAGTAGTTTTACATGTAGCCCAAGCCCAAAACCTATCTCAGCCTATGCTAAAAATGCCTCTCAGTCTGTTACCCAAAACCCTACACCCCAGCGCCAATTTCCTCATACTACAGAGTTAGAGAACCAAACTCGGTTTCTCAAAAGACGAGCTGCTGATCATAGGTTCAGAATGGGTACATTCAACCTGCTGGAAACCTCTGAAGGACAAGACGAGCCACTCGACACCAACAAGGAAACGGAGGATGCAGAATCAGCAATTAACATTGATGTTTTCATTAAGTTATTTATTAAAGACATGAAAAAACAGGCTGCATTAAAGCAGACTAATGTGTCCTTGGATGCTAGTGATATTATCTTTATAGGGATTCAACTGTATCGCCAGAAAAGTTTGGCAAAACTGGACCTCCAACCTGATACAGTCCTCGCCTACCGCTCGGTCTCAGACGCAGGACATCCTATTCAGGAGCTACTTCGTTACTGGGGTAACCGCCCTTTAGAGGAAAAGACTTGGAAAATTTACGATCGCCTGGAAGAACAGTTTCCCGTGTTTCGACTTGAGGACAAGTCGTGTCTCCGGGCGGGTAGTATTGATACATACCCAGTACCAAACAGCCAGAACCCGACCCAAATCCAAGCCCAGAACCAGACCAGCTGCATATTCAATTAATTTAAACAAAATAGCGGGAACAGTTTCCAAAGTGGTTTTCTAGCAGTTAATTAACTTCTGTTTCTTTTATGTTAAATAGGGAGATTAGGTCATCTTTCTTGATGTCGATGTTTATTCTATAAAAATTAGGGTTCTTAAACCTTGCATTTGGAGACCTAATCCTTCTCAAATTGGATTATCTATCTTGTTTGTTCTTGTTTCAATCAAATCTGAATTTCAGATTCTATCACAGGGCTAGTGGTGGTGGTGTTACAAATTTACACAATCAGTCCTTTATGTTACAAATTTACACAATCAGTCCTTATTTACTAACCGACTTAACTGGGTTATGATTTTTGGACTGAAATGGCACCTTTCCAGAACGTCGGGGAGGAAAATGGCGCATTTTTGAAAAATGGACTGAAATGGCCAAAGTGACCAAACCACAGGGACGAAAATGGCAGTTAACTCTTGTGCTTTATATAAGCACACATCATTGTAACCCTAATTACACAACAATTATCAATACAATCATATTTACAAGTTTATTTATGCACCTTACTTGAATGAGCACATTTCATCTTTATAGATAGCAAAAAGGGTGGGTTGGTAACATGTAGTATAGATCAAGTTAGGTTGACCAGTCAACACCTTTTATCACTTTTCAAATTCTTTTATAACAAACTAATGTATTATATAAAGATTATAAAAGCTACTTACCTGTAAGGAATATGCTGATGAGTAGAAGAGTCCCTATATTTCTTGGCTAGACCAAAGTCAATAGCATAGACCTATAATTTGCAGGCGTTACAAAACAACTCATAAAATTCAGAAACGTGCAGTGGGAAAAGAGAATAAACTATGGACAGAAACCTGATTAGCACGCCTCCCTAAACCCATAAGGAAGTTGTCTGGTTTAATATCCCTATGCAGAAATGATTTACAGTGAATGAATTCAACACGATTGATCTGCAGCAAACAAGTTCATGAGTAAACAAAATTAAAAACATGATTTTTTTCAAAATAATAATAACAATTAAAAAAGGCATACCATCTGATCAGCAAGCATAAGTACGGTTTTCAACGACAGCTTTCTGCTACAGAAATTAAACAGATCCTCGAGACTGGGTCCCAATAAATCCAACACAAGAACATTGTAGTCTCCTTCAACACCAAACCATCTCACGTTTGGGATTCCAGCTGACAAATTGGCAAACACACGGAGCAGTAAGAACAAAAGGTAAATAACTGCAGTATAAAAAAGTGAAAGAGAATTTAAAAGGGGTAATTACTTCCTCCTTGTAGTATCTTGTACAGCTTTGATTCATATAGCAATTGTGGATGTTTTGTTTTGATATTTTCCTGAAAAGGAAACAACAAAACAAAATAGTTAAGCTAAACATAATAGTGTAATACGGTGTAGATATTAAGTTATAGTTTTTATTCAAATTTGCAGCAAATTAATCAAATACCACATGATGGTAACAAACCAAAAACATAAAATTAAGACAAAACAATCACAACTTTAGTATATTTTAACTCAAATATGTACATGTATTTACTATTTAGTAGATTCTCTTATGAGCACATAAATACAAATAATTTCATTGCAAATATTAAAGATTTATATATTAATATCAGACCACTTAGCATCTAGGTCAATCGAGTATTTAGCAATCTTTAACGCATTTTAGCTCGGCTTAAATGGACGCTATACACATCAAGATAACATATTTAACATTATCTTAATATAAAATTATAAATGAATGTTTCATTCAGAAAACAATGGTCAAAGTAAGGGTAGTTTTGTGTTTTTGTCATCATAAAAGTGTACAGAACCTTCTACTTTCCGTTCTCTCTATATCTTTCCATATTGTTAGGTATGCGCACGCGTAACAAACACACAATCAATGATAATCTGCAGAAAATAAACGAACACGTAAATCCGCGACGGGGTTCCTCTTCTGCCGGTGACTTGAACAAGGGTGGCGGCTAAGAACCTACTGGCCAAAATCTAAATCCCTTGCGTCCGTTCATCGTTTTCTGCAGTCGATTGTTCGTGTGGGTGTGTACGCATGTTTCCTGAGTTTGAATTTCATTTTAAGCCTAACACATATTTGGAAAAAAGTTTTGAAGAGAAAATCAACCAAACCTTCCCTCCAGAACCTTTTTTTTTCTTTTGTAAAAATAGAACAAAACTAAGTTAAATAACTCTAGAACGCAGAGGTTCTCTCCATTTCTTTCCAGATCTTTCATTTCCCCTATACTACTAATGCCGTGAAAACGAAGTTAAAAATAGAAATATCAGTTACCAAAAACAATCTCTATGGTCTCATATAAAATAACACTTTAGCACATCACGGTCTTTAGTGGGACAATGTAGTCGTGTAGCATGTTTTGTTGGTTGACAAAGTCATACTCACCTTTAAAAAGTCATCTTCTTGTAAAGCACTTCACTCAAACTTGCCATAATCTTTCGAAAGTTTCATATCATAGTAAATCGTGTAATTTTGAACTTGTATTTTCTGACAATAAATTAACCATCTATCCGGTTAAAGTTTTGACCTTACTACATTGACGAAACAGCTGGCAAACACTAACAGGAACGAACACAAAGGAGGTCAACTACAGCACCTACTATTTTTTATATGTTATGTGGTACATTAGGATTATACCTACTCTAGATGTTTCAAACAAACAAAGTTCATATACGTGCTTTATAATATTTGGGCTTTGGCCATGCATATATCCTCTTACCTCCCATGATTCAATAACTGAAACTTACAAATAACGCTAAATCCAGTTATCAGGAAACCCGTTTTCCACAAAGTATGACGAAATCACAGCCAGCAAATTACTGAACCATGCATATACATTGTACCACTCTTCTATTATCGAGATTACCATAATTTGTGCTTGACTGCTTGATTATAGACCACAAATTCACGATGAATACACACATCCATCCAGATAAGGTTCTCCCTATTCAGCTGGTTAAGTTATAGATGATTATGTAATTTATATTTATCTCAGTATTAATTTCTAAATCAGGTATGATCATTTAGACCCAAACACCCTAAATGTATAGCTTAAATGAGAAAATCCCATGGTTGTAAAACAAGGTTTCCAAGGCCGAGTACTCCCTGAGTAGTCGCTACAAAGTAGGCTGCCGAGGCGACTTTCTTCGACTCCGCCTAATTACTCGGAGTCGGTCAAACGCGGTCAACCTTGGCCAGAATTGGATCTAGTAGGTCAACTCAGACCTAGTTTTACTTAAATAATAATAAAACATTATTTTTATGCCTATCATATTAAAGAATGAATATCATTTTCACGTATTTTGTTATAAATATTAGTAAATTTATGTTATTTGACATATATTTAATCTCCAAAAAGTAATTTCTTTATAATTTAACATGTCCGAGTACTCCCCGAGTACTCTCCGCCTAGACCGAGTACTCTCAACTCCCCGGTCAACCGACTAGGGAGCGCCTAGCGACTTTTGGAACCATGGAAAATCCTATGTGAAACTTAACAATAGCAACATATTATTTGAAAGTTCACAATTCACTAGAACTAAACAGTAATCAAATACTCACCAGCTTGATAGCAACTTCTTCATTCGTCTGAATATTAGTACCTGTAAAAAACAAACAAATTCACAACAATTAACAACACAATCTACTAAACCTCAACATATCAACAAATCATAAACATCAATAATCAATCAAACCTAAGTAGATCTCTCCAAATGATCCGCTACCGATCTTCCGCCCTAGCCGAAACTTATTCCCCACACGAGGCTCCATCGTTCAAAACTCTAATTGTACAAATCAAAACCCTAATTCACCAAAACAGATGAAAAACAGCAATCCGGTCCGTACATGGCCTCATTTTAACAATCGGATCGGCCGATCGAGAAGAAGAAGAAGGTGTCGACGTCAGCCAGCCATGAAGAGTGAGGTTGAAGGTTGGTGAAGGAGAATGAAAGGATTGGTGAAAGAGACGGATCAGGTGATTGTGATTGTATGGTAATGAATCTGTAAGAGGTTAATTTGTTTCTTCAAAATTGTTTATTTCAATGGAGGTTTAGGTTGGAATAATAATGGGAATTGGGGGGAGAGAGAAAGCGAGAAGAAGAAGATGCATCGTGATATCACCCGACTCCATACCCCACCCACACTTTGATGATTCAACCCAAACGGGTTTTTTACCCGACCCGGTTGGTCACACAGCCTCACCCTTCAAGTTTGAACACGAGTTTTCTCGATTCTATCTATTATTATAATGATTTTTAAAACTTTGATAAAACCTTATGGTTTTTTAAAACCTTCTACTTAACGGCAAAGGTTACTCCTACCTGTTTACACCAATAATCTTTTTTTTTTTTCGAAAAGAGAATTTCATTAAATAAAGGCAATGCAAGTCCTCAAAGCAAGGACCAACGAGCCAAACAACAAACATCAAACCCACGGACAAGTACACCATTGTTTCCAATCGACAATCTTAATCCTAGACCTATTACTGTAACATCCCGAAATTATAAAATTTTATATTAGAATTATAAAGTATGAAATAAACGAGAATAAACTAACTAGGAAATAAATAACTTAGTTAGTTGGTTGTCTTGTTTTAAAGCATGAAAGAAGTTAAATTGCCAAAGATATAAGCTAAATAAAAGTGGAGGGGCCTATGTTGTTAAAAGTGAAACTTAATTTCATAAACAAAATTAAAAACAAACCAAACACACCCAAAAGGGTGTCTGGTCGATCAAGAAGCAGGGGGCGACCAAGAGCTCCCCTTCAAACCATAGTTTCACAAAAAAATGATCAATTGGAGGTTCTATTCAGTCCCAAATCAAGTTCTAAACACGAATTAGTGATCACCTCACTGAAGGGATCACAAGGTATGTAAAATTCTAGTATTTTGATTCATCTCAAGTTCTAGGTTAATTGTGAAAAGCTGAAATTTAGCTTGATTATGTCTTGCATGGATGAAATTAGAAGTAATATGGCATCTAGGGATAAACCCTAGATGATTTCTGGTTAAAAACTAGCATTATGCTTGTGGGGTTTATAATCACCATTGTAGGTGATTAATGGGTTTGTAGAAACTAAATAAACACTAGAATTATGGTTCTTATTCTAGTGAAATCTGAATTCATGTGGTGAATCTGAAATTATTGATGTTAAAATTTAGTATAGATTTGTTAATTGAAGTAAATATAGATGAAAATAACATGTCAAGAACCTAGTAATGGTTATGTAAAAATCTGAACCGCTAGGTGTTTGTTAAAACGCCTAAGTGAGGAGTAAAACATTAAAGATCGGACAAAAACGCAGATTTGAATATCATAATGAATTATCCGATTTTTGGTTATAAAAGAGTTCTAAATTTGGATGTGAATGGAACTCTATAGGTAAAGAATCCGGGTCGTCAAGTGGACAAGCCGGAGGTGATACACGCTAGAAAATTGTGCTTAAAAGGTACGTAACTTTTGGTTTCGTTACAATATACTTAAACAATAGTCTTAGAAATGTTGATGAGATTGTAGTGTCAAATGTGAGTTTGGTATGTCATAGAAGTGACGAAGTTCACTCGACAAATCAAGCGGGTCAAAAGGTTAGTTAGTTATGTTGGTTGACAATATGGATAATTGGTCATTTTGGAATGTAAATAAAGTGATGTAGCTCACTAGATAAAGAAACGGGTTAGAATACTTGTGGTAAGAAGTTTGATATGTTGATGAAATGGTGAATTCCATTAGACAACCAAACGGGTTAAATAACGGTCGAAATGTTATTGCTTGAAGTGACTTAAACATCACTAATTAAATTGGAATTATTAGAGCGTAAATCATGGAATGATGTGATATGCATAAGGTTGACAAGCCCGGGAATGGGTAATTATGGTTAGAAACCAATTTTGATAAATTATACAAGTATGCAACTTGATTCGTACATTAAGTAATTTGATAACTAGAGCATATTTAGTTGCGTTGTAGAATAAGGTAGCGTTGATTGAATGACAATGTTCGTTAATTGAAATAATAGGTTAAGAATTGGTTAGAAGTCGTTTGGTAGTCATCATAATGGAGGATTCCGTAGATGAGCCAAACGGGTCGAATAATGGTGAAATGGTATTGTTATAGATATTAATAGTTAGCATAGGCGGTTACAATCTTACGAGCATGAAACCTTGAGTTTGGTAATAAAATGCCGGTGATAATAAGCCCCGGAAGTTGGGTAAAAAGTGCCTATGTTTACTATTAAAAAGTGTAGTAAAATGAGTGTAACTTGAATGGGTCGAATAAATGCATAGTGATTTTTAGTCATTCGGTCCGTAAACTAAATTTTCGGTATGATAATCATTATAAACGCGTCTGTAATAAATTTACAGACGTATAGGAAAAAGAATCACCTAAAACGGACTTACGAGTCAAAAGTTATGGTCAATTGAAGTTAAAATTCAGAATTTTCGGAGCTGGCAGCAAATGCAGGTCACAAACCTGCATCTGCTGGAAATTCGTTTCCCCCGCGCCATGCGAGCCGCCGCGGCTCGCGACGGAATTAGTGGAACCTGCCGCGACACGCGGCATGATAAATTTGAAATTTTGTTTTGTTTCTCATGTCTTGATGCTAGAACTTGTTTATACGCACTATACTAACGTCAAAACTAATATCTTAAGTGGTTTTGACCATTAGGTGATATTGGGGATTTTCCGGATGCCGATCAAGCATGTTGAAGAACCGAACACGCATTTTTTAAGCTTCCGCAATTGTCTAGTTTTGTTTGTAAAAAAAATGGAATATGTAAACATTTTAAACTATGTTTTAGAATGTTGTAAACATGTTTAAATAATCAAGATGTAAAAGTTTTTGATAAGTGGCATTTTCTTATAAAATGCTTACCTTAATTATATATATTAACGTTAAAATAGTATGGGTGTTACAATTACGAATCCAGAAGTAAGTCTTAGCTTTGACAATCTCTACAACCTCGCAAGGTTTACGCCTCTTCTTGTTGAAAATCCGATCATTGCGCTCATTCTATAACACCCAAAAAGTAGCATACACGATCCCTCTTAAAGTGTGCCTCGATTTTTTAGAGCTAGCATTACGCTCCGGAAGTTGAAGGAGATCTGAGATATCAAAAATACAACCATGCTGAATACGACACCAAGCTTCGATACGGAACCAAACTTCTTGGGAGAACATACACCCGGTGAAAAGATGAAGAGTTGTCTCCATAACTTCGTCGCAAAAACTGCAGCAGCAATGCTGGATTGAGACTCCTCGTTTTATCAGCTCCGCAATAGTCGGCAGACGGTTACGAGCGGCCCTCCATACCATAATTTTACACTTGAGAGGCACCCATCCTTTCCACTTAAAACTCGAGTTTGGATCTCCCATATTGTTGCTGGACAGAAGCTTTTTAACCGAAGATACAGAGAACAAGCCGTCTTTGTCGAATTTCCATTTCCAATCATCTTCACCGCCACGCCAAACAAAGTCATGAATATCATTTAACAACCCAAATAATTCGGTAACTTCTTCTGGAGTAGATGGATTAGACCGCCAACCCCATGCCATAGACTTAGAGTTGTTATAATAGAGGATCCGATTAGATACCTTAACCCATTTATCTTTCTCGAGTCTAAATAAGTTAGGATATCTATCTCGAAGAGGTTCATCTCTCAACCAAATATCCCCCAGAAATTTATAGAGGAGCCTTCACCTATCACCCCAACGAAAAAAGAATTGAGCTTCCAGCCGTTCGGAGCGGTACCTTCACCAACTTTGACTATATGTTTCCAACACCCATGAGAAGACTTGGCACAAGGAACCAAAGCCCACGATCTACTAAATCCATGGCACCCCATAATAATCTTCTTCCACAAGCTATTTTTTTCTTTTAAGAACCTCCACGTCCATTTTAATAAAGAGCGCATCGTTGACATCTTGAAGCCTTGAAATGCCCAATCCTCCTTTCTTTTTCGAAGCCGTGACAATATCCCAAGCAACCCAATGAATCTTCTTCTCGTCACTAGAACCCGCCCAAAGAAAGCGTCTCATAATAGCTTCAATAGCATTAATCACCGCTTTGGGCGCTTTATAAAGCGATAGGTAATAAACCGGTAAGTTTTCTAGTACCGACTTGATAAGCACTAGACGACCACCGATTGAGAGACACTTCGCTTTCCATGAAACAAGGCGCTTACGAACCACTTCGATAACAGGGTCCCAGCTACGAATGCGAGTCATTTGTGACCCCACTCGTATGCCAAGATAGGTGAAAGGAAAGTCACCACGTTTACATCCCAAGAAATCCATCATACCATCAACTTCCGAATCCTCCGTACCTATCCCAAAAATGTTGGACTTGTAGATATTAATCCGAAGCCCCGAGCAAAGATAGAATATACGGAGAATCCTGGCAATACTAAGAATGTTATCCCGAGACCATTCTCCCAAAATAAGAGCATCATCAGCATAAAATAAATGAGATAAATCCGCCACATCACCCGACAAACAAATACCTTTAAAAACCCCAATCTGTTTAGCTTTGTCAAGAAACCAAGACAAGGCTTCCATCACAATCAAGAATAAAAATAGGGAGAGGGGGTCACCTTGCCGAAGGCCCTTTTCACATCTAAAATTGAATGTAGGCGAACCATTGACTAGGACTGCGGCTCTGGAAGAATGACAAACGCCTTTGATCCAATCGCACCACCTAGGGGGAAACCCCGTTTGAGTAAGAATAGAGATAAAAAAAATTCCAGTTAACGTTGTCGTATGCTTTTTCAAAATCGATTTTAAGCATAAAAGCCTTCCTACTTCTTTTCTTTAACAAATCCAGAATTTCGTTCACCATGAGAGGGCCGTCTAGGATAAAACGATCAGATAAAAAGGCCGATTGAGCTTCCGAAATAACCTGCCCCAACACCTTTTTGACACGATTAGCAAGGATTTTAGTGATCACTTTACTAATCATCCCAATAAGAGTAGTCGGCCTATAATCTCTAAGCCCCAAAGGCATTTTCACCTTTGGGATTAAAGTGATGAAAGAAGACCCGCAACCAGTATTAATAATGCCTGTTTCGTGAAACTCTCCCAAGATGTTATAAAAATCATCCTCGAAAAAATTCCAAAAACGTTTGACGAACCGAAAATTAAAACCATCGGGACCTGGCGCCTTGTTCGACCCGCACCCGAAGACAGCATCTTTTATTTCTTGCTTAGAAAAAGTAGCGACCAGATCAATCCCATCTTGTTCCTTTATTTTCTTCAAGCCGTCGCAGACAATAGTCGGCCGAACCGGAACTTGTTCTTTAAAGTGGCTTCTAAAAAATCTTAACACCTCTTTCTTAACTAGAGCTGGTTTAGTCACCCAATCCCCATTAATTAAAATACCCGTGATGGAATTACACGCCTTTCTACCGCTAACGATATTGTGGAAAAAACTGGAATTCTCATCACCCAATGCAGCCCATTTAACACGAGATTTCTGTCTAATACCTCGCGTCTTATGTCTCTCTATATCTTCAATTTCTTTCAAGCATTCCGACCAAATCCACAAATCCGTCTCGTCCAAATCTTTAAGTTCCATTTGAATCTCTAAGTCCTCCTTTTCTTTTCGTAACCGGGTCTCGTCTTCCTTTTCCTTAACCCTGTAAGAATCGTACCAATTCCTCAAGCTACCACGGAGCTTCTTTAACTTATTCAACAAATTAGTATCGGCCGGCCCCCTGTTTACCCAATTTTCTAGCACCGAGTTAATCGTGTCAATGCAACCCGGGCGATCAAGCCACGAATCGAACATTCTAAATGGCTTTGGACCAAAGTTAGTGTCAAGAACCGAAAAAACCAAAGGAGAATGATCCGAAAGATTTCTATTTAAAGCCCGAACACAAGCGTTAGGCCACTTGTTAAAGACATTTTCACATACCAAGAATCTGTCAATTCTGCTCCAAGTACAAATACCCCTTCTATTATACATGTATGTAAACCTCAACCCTTTCAAATTGAACTCCCAAAGGCCATTAACATCGATAAAATCATTGAAATCCCGTGCACAAACCTGATCAAACTTCGAGTTCTTTCTTTCCGCGCGATCTCTAACAGCGTTGAAATCACCACAAAGAATCCACTACCCTTGATTGGAACTAATAAGGCTTTCAATCTTACTCCAAAGAAGACGTTTCTCAATATTAGATTGCGGGGCATAAACATTTAACATATTTAACCGAACTGAGTTAGCCAAAATCGTCCCTGCCACATGAAGAAAATTGCAATCTTTAGTTACCGAATATTTTAAGAACACTTTGGGATCCCAAATGCTCAAAATACCACCCGAATTACCGTTCGCACCCACAAAATCAAAATCGTAATCAGTCCCACCCCAAAAAGAAGATACCAAACCCAATTGAACATCATTAGCCATAGTCTCTTGCATCCCGATAAACGAAATACCAAAATCTTTTTACAGTTTTCTAATCCAACACGGTTTACCATCCTAAGGAGACGAACCATTTTCCGGCATGGGTTTAGACACTTTATAAAATTCTGGAACCCATTCACCAGATTCTTCGGAAACCCAAATAAGAAACTTCCGATCATTCCATTATAACTTTACTTCTTCACCGATCCTCTTACCCTCTCCAACAAGTACTCCGATGTAATCATACGAGATATCGCTATCCTTATCAGACCTGGATGCCCTGTGAATCACCTTCCCGAAAACATTCCCCACAGCTTCTATAACTTCATCGGAAAGGAGATGAAGAGGAATACCCATAAGTTTAAGCCAAGCCAATCGTTCGTAACCAAACACCTGACCTTCCCACAGATCAACCGAAGCAAAGCTCCCAGTCACCTTCCTAGCTGCCTCAAGAACCTCCGTAGCCAAAGAATTATTATCAAACGAAATAAGAATAGATAAACCTCCAAGGTATTGCACCTTACCCGACCCTGGACACAAGTCATCCAAGATCAGGTAAATGTTCTTCAAGGCTTCCAAATCGATCATTCTAGCCACCAACGCCCTCCCATGCAGACCTTGGAAAGCGTTTAAGTGACTGTTGACAACTACCGTTTTCCGGATGTTCATGGTTCCTTGTCTGCCCAAAAGAGTATCCGTAAACGATCTATTCTCGTTAATAAAAGAAGATGAAGCCTGAACAGTAGGCCTGCCTTCTCTCTGAAAAACATTCTCGTTGTTGGTCTTCTTCGTTGAGATATCCGGTTCAGGCCGAATTTCTCCTTCTTCAAGAGTGAAACGAGCAATATTAGCCCTTAACCAACAATCACCAATACAAGTATTACATATCTTTCTGATCAATTCCTTGCTATCTTTAACATCTAGAAACGAAACAAAACCGAAACGATTCCCTGCTTTATCCCTCTTACGAGCGATGTAGAGATCATAAATATCTCCATAGGACCGAATGAAATCCGAAAGATCATTGCCACTGCACTTATCTGGGAGATTTGTAATGAAAACCTTAGTTATTCTTTGTAAAACGTTGGCCGGAATAGGGGCTTTCCGACCAGCCATGCCTTTGTACCTATTCTAAATTTTAATTAAAACACCAATAATCTAAATTATTTCCTTACCCAAATTAAATTTTTAATTAAAACATCTTTCTAAAATATATTTATATATTAACAGAAGTGAATAAAAAGTTATATAAAATAATAATGTTAGAATCAATAACCTTGATAACGAATTAAAATAATAATCATTAATTAACATATAAGTTAATATATATGGCTTATTTTATTATCAAATTAACTAGTGGTTGGGAAAAAGGATGTAAGGTTTTGACAGAGGGTTGTAAGTTTATTTTCAGATAGACCCCTACTGATAATTAATTTAATATTTCTATTATTATCTTCTTTTATGTATTCTCTCTGCATCTTCTTCTTCGGTGTACGTTGATAGTTGCCGGCCGGAAAAATAAAACAGATGATATTCTCAATCTTCACTAATTTTTCATTTCCTTTCACTTTAACTACTCTATAAACGAATATTTAAAGGGTCAAGCATCAGAAACATCTCTCCCTTGCCTACCCTGATCAAGTGAAACTCTCATCGGCCGGAGGGTCAACTGACCCTCTTGACCCTCCTGTAGTTCCGCCCCTGTTCACATATAATATCTTTTCTAATTTACTATATATGCTCGATCTAACTCATCCATCCAACATGCATGGGTCACAATCAAGGTCTTTGTTGAGGTTGGTGCTCGCTCGCGTATCACTTCATGCTTCTTTGTGTCTATCCTATTCATGCTTTTTTCCATCCACTCTCTCACACACACAATACCATCTCGTTTTTAGCCAAGACAACAAACATATAATGTATGTTGTTCGGTTGTTCCCCATTGTTCCATATACCAAGACAATTTCTAGTCTAAGAAATTCGGTAGAGATAAGAATTAGCTGTTATTATTCTGGTAGGCATCAATTGGGCATGCATGCACCAAAGCAAAAGATGGTTTTTTGAATTAGGTAACTAAAGTCCCTTTTATTCAAAAGAAGGAAGTAGGAGTATGCATTCACATATAATATCTTTTCTAATTTACTATATATGCTCGATATAACTCATCCATCCAACATGCATGGGTCACAATCAAGGTCTTTGTTGAGGTTGGTGCTCGCCCGCGTATCACTTCATGCTTCTTTGTGTCTATCCTATTCATGCTTTTTTCCATCCACTCTCTCACACACACAATACCATCTCGTTTTAGCCAAGACAACAAACATTGTTTTGCAAAATGTCCCCACTTCCATGTTAGAGTGATTGCAGTACACAAGCTTAGTTAGTGCAAAATATAGTCCATCCGTTCCATCATTTTCTAACACTAATAAATATTAACTAGCATACGCCGGAGACAAACACCTTAACGCCAATTTTCTCGATTCTATCTATTATTATAATGATTTTTAAAACTTTGATAAAACCTTATGGTTTTTTTAAAACCTTCTACTTAACGGCAAATGTTACTCCTACCTGCTTACACCAATAATCTAAATTATTTCCTTACCCAAATTAAATTTTTAATTAAAACATCTTTCTAAAATATATTTATATATTAACAGAAGTGAATAAAAAGTTATATAAAATAATAATGTTAGAATCAATAACCTTGATAACGAATTAAAATAATAATCATTAATTAACATATAAGTTAATATATAGGGCTTATTTTATTATCAAATTAACTAGTGGTTGAGAAAAAAGATGTAAGGTTTTGACAGAGGGTTGTAACTTTATTTTCAGATAGACCCCTACTGATAATTAATTTAATATTTCTATTATTATCTTCTTTTATGTATTCTCTCTGCATCTTCTTCTTCGATGTACGTTGATAGTTGCCGACCGGAAAAATAAAACAGATGATATTCTCAATCTTCACTAATTTTTCATTTCCTTTCACTTTAACTACTCTATAAACGAATATTTAAAGGGTCAAGCATCAGAAACATCTCTCCCTTGCCTACCCTGATCAAGTTAAACTCTCACCGGCCGAAGGGTCAACTGACCCTCTTGACCCTCATATAGTTCCGCCCCTGTTCACATATAATATCTTTTCTAATTTACTATATATGCTCGATCTAACTCATCCATCCAACATGCATGGGTCACAATCAAGGTCTTTGTTGAGGTTGGTGCTCGCCCGCATCCACTCTCTCACACACACAATACCATCTCGTTTTTAGCCAAGACAACAAACATATAATATATGTTGTTCGGCTGTTCCCCATTGTTCCATATACCAAGACAATTTATAGTCTAAGAAATTCGGTAGAGATAAGAGTTAGCTGTTATTATTCTGGTGGGCATCAATTGGGCATGCATGCACCAAAGCAAAAGATGGTTTTTTTCAATTGGGTAACTAAAGTCCCTTTTATTCAAAAGAAGGAAGTAGGAGTATGCATTCACATATAATATCTTTTCTAATTTACTATATATGCTCGATCTAACTCAAATTCTTGCATGTGATTGAAATCGAAGGTTGAGCTTGATTATGTGTTGTAAAACATGAAATTGGAAGTAATGTGAAGTCTAGGGACAAACCCTAGATGATTTCTTGTCAAAATCTTGCATGTTAGTTGTAAGGATCAAAATCACTATAGTGGGTGATTAGTAAGATAGTAGAACTCGATAAACACTAGGATTAAGACTCTTGTTCTAGTGTAAACTGAAATTGTGAGCTAATCTCTGAAATTGTTGATGTTAAAATATGTGTATATTGTCTAATTGAAGTTAATTTGAGTGATAATTTCAAGTTATGAACTTGGTTTAGATCATGTAGAAATCCGACCCGCAAGGTGTTTGATAAAACGCCTAAATGAGGGTTAAAACGTTAAAGATTACCAAAAACGCAGATTTGCATATGTTGTGAATTAATGCGTTTAAGCTTATGAAAGAGTTCTAATCTTGTTATGAATTGAACTCTTTAGGCAAGGAATCCGGAACGTCAAGTGGACACGCCGGAGGTGATACTCGCGGAAAATGTGTGCTTTAAAGGTACGTGGCTTTAGTCCCGTTAAATTATGCTTAAATGCTTTGGTTTGCTATATAAATGATGTTGTAGTGTAAAGGATGCGTTTGATGTGTCACTAAAGTGGCGAAGTACACTCGACCATTAAACGGGTCAAAATAAGGACTTGGAATTTAGTTTGGCATGTCAACAAAGTGATAGTTTTCACTAAATAGCCAAACGGGTCAAAAAGATGTTTTAAGAAGAATCATGATAATAGAGACTTGAAAGTCTCATATTTCATTAAGTGGTGGATGGTACCACGCCATTGAATTGGTTATAATAAATTAAGTCTAAGAACCCGGGAATTCGGGTCAAACAATAGAAGCTCTATGAAAGTATCGTTTGAAACGGAATGCTTGAATTCCGAAGAAACGAGTATTTAGCCCTAAGGGAACGCAAAGCCATGAAATGGCGCGAATACACCAAGTATGTAAGCCCGGGAAATTGGGTAATTATGTCTAACAGGTCTTAAGAATGGAAAAAGAGGTGCTATGCACTTATACTAATGAATTGGATAATTGAAATGAGGAAATTGAGAACTGATTGTCGGTATCTCGGTTTCCGTAATGATAAATTTACATGGTCGGGTTCGTAATTTTATTACGGACTCGTAGGAAAAAGAATCGGCTAAAACGGACTAACGAGTAAAAAGTTATGATAGTTTAAAGTTAGAAAATTGTGAATTTTCGGAGCTGGGCAATAATGCAGGATTTTAACCTGCACCTGCTGGAAAAAGGTTTCCCCCGCGCCACGCGGAGGGTTACATTGAAAACTCCGCGACACACGGAAGCCGTCGCGAGTAGCGACGGATTTAAGGACTCCCGCCGCGACACACGGGAGGACCAAAGTTGGAAAAATTTATTTTCTTTATTTGATTTGATGTTGGAACTTGTTTACACGTATTATGTCAATGCCAAACTAATGTTTTTAGTGGTTTTGACCTTAGGTGACTATGGTGGGCTTCCGGATGGCGGTCAAGCAATGTAGAAGAACCGAACACGCATTTTGTAGCTTCCGCGTTAACTTAACTTTGTTTAGACAATGATTTTGATGTAAATGAATTGTTAACTATGTCCTAAGGTTTTAAACTAGTCGATAGTTGACTAGTAGAAGTTACTTTTAAACTTTCGTTTTGTACTTAACATGATCATGTTTGGTATTTCAAATTGAAAATCTTTAGTAAATTGGGATTTTAGTATAAACTCATGAAATATCTTTAAATAAGCCCATTATCATAAAAAGGGTGTTACAAGTTGGTAATCAGAGCTCAAGGTTGTTAACAAGTGTGTTCGGTTCAAGCTTGATCAAACATCCGGTAAGAGTTAATTATTCTTAGTAGAGTTATTAAGTAAAATAGGGAATAATGGATAGATATGCATGGGAAGAGTGTGTTAACACACTCAAACCCGGAAAGTGCATTAAATAGAACGGTGAAAACAAGTCACGAACTTGAATAAACCGAAGTAAATAAATCACATGTTATAGATGAAATGTTAACGTTTGATGTAAACATTTCAGTTAAAGATGGCAGATAAAGGTAATGATGATACGGTGTTAAGAGTCACCGAGCAAACAAGAGAAGTGATTGCTGAAGAGGTAGGAAAGGCAATCGAAAACAGTTTGTCGGGTTTCATCGACAAAATCCAAAACACGGTACTATCAGTGGTGGAAGAAAGAATCAAGAAATTGGAGGATAATACCAATTTAGTAAAGGAAAAGTCGGGAGGACGAAAATCTTGTTCTTATAAAGAGTTCATGGCGTGTAAACCGCCAATCTACAATGGGGAGGTTGACCCGATAATATGCCAACGGTGGCTAAGTGATATGGAGGGAGTATTTGAAAGGACCCATTGCGATGAGGATGACTCCGTGGCTTATGGCACGGGTCAGTTAAGGGGTCAGGCGAAAGATTGGTGGGATAACAAGAAGAAAGAGATCGGAAGTGAAGCGGCTAAGGCTATGACATGGGACGAGTTTAAGACGCCGTTTCTTAAACATCATAGTCCCAAGGCAATCATTAACAAAATCAAGGAAGAATTTATGCAGCTTCGACACAAGGGTGAATCTATCGATAAAATCACGGGAACGTTCATGGATAAAATGAAGTTTTGTGATGATCTCATAACGAATGAAGAGCAGAAAATATATTATTATTATTATAATATGCTGAGCGCCGAGTATAGGGAGTTTATGACTCCTTCAAAGTATGAGACTCTCACCGAGATTATAAACGTTGCTCGGGAACGGGAGATAGAGTTGAAGAAACAGATAGAAAGAGGCGAAAGAAGGGCACAGGTAGTAAACCCAAGCCCGGCGAAAAAGGCACGTCCGAATGAATCCTCAAAGAAACAAGAAGGAAAAAGCGGGTCAACAAGCTGCAATATATGCGGGAAAGGGCACAAGGGTGAGTGCCGGTTTAAGGACAAGCCATGTCCTATTTGTGGGAAAACCGGGCACACGGCTGCGTTGTGCTCGGGGAAGGTGTCGGTGTGTTACAAATGTTATCAGCCGGGACACAAGAAATCGGAGTGTCCGGAATTGATCGGGAAGAAAGATGACAAGGATACACGTACCGAGACACCAAGAGCAAAAGCAAGATCCTTCCAGTTAATGGCAGCCGAGGCAAAGGTGGAACCCGATGTGGTTTCAGGTATATTTGCTATAAACTCGATTCCCGCACATGTGTTATTTGATACGGGTGCGAATAAATCCTTTGTTTCACATGGATTTATTCGACATCCTTCTTTTGTACTAACAAAATTGCCTATGCCATTAGAGGTAGAAATAGGTGATAACAAAAGTTTCCTTGTATGTGATGTATATCGAGACCGCAAAATAAACATTGATGATAAGGAATATTTAATAGATTTGATCCCTATGTCAATGGGAGAATTCCAAGTAGTGGTCGGGATGGATTGGTTATCTCGACATCATGCAGAAGTGATATGTTTCCGCAAGGAAATAAAATTGACATCTCCAAGTGGAAAACAAGTCACCATCTATGGCGAAAAAGGGGGCAGTCCAGTTATGTGCTCAATACTAAAAGCTCATAAGCTTATGAGGCGCGGATGTAAAGCATTTATGATTTACGCAAACGAACCCAATAAAGAGACGCCGAAGATTGAAGACGTACCAGTGGTACACGAATACGCTGATGTATTTCCGGAAGATTTACCGGGCATACCGCCAGAGCGGGAGGTAGAGTTCGGAATCGAATTGATTCCGGGCGCGAAACCCGTGGCTAAGGCGCCGTATCGGTTAACGCCATCAGAATTGCAAGAATTGATGTCCCAAATCCAAGAATTGCTAGACAAGGGATTTATTCGGCCAAGTGTGTCTCCATGGGGCGCACCGGTATTATTCGTGAGAAAGAAGGACGGGAGCATGCGTATGTGCATTGATTACCGGGAGTTGAATAAACTCACGGTAAAGAATCGATATCCGCTCCCAAGAATTGATGACCTATTTGACCAATTACAAGGTGCAAGTTGGTTCTCAAAAATCGAACTCAGATCGGGGTATCATAAGTTAAAAGTCAAAGAGGAGGATGTACCGAAAACGGCTTTCCGTACACGGTACGGACATTACGAGTTTCTCGTGATGTCCTTTGGGTTAACTAACGCACCCGCGGCTTTCATGGATCTCATGAACCGGGTTTGCAAGCCCATGCTAGACAAGTCAGTGATAGTGTTCATTGATGACATCTTGATGTATTCCAAGAATGAAGCAGAATACGCAACTCATTTGCGTGAAGTGTTGGAGACGCTCAGGAAAGAGAAATTGTATGCAAAATTCTCGAAATGTGCCTTCTGGTTACGAGAGGTGCAATTCCTTGGGCACATCATTAGTGCATACGGGGTGTTAGTAGATCCGTCGAAGATAGAAGCCGTGTCAAGATGGACTCCACCAAAGAATCCTTCGGAAATTAGAAGCTTCTTGGGGCTTGCGGGTTATTATCGGAGATTCATACAAGATTTCTCCAAAATTGCTATGCCATTGACCAAACTAACCCGAAAGGATGAAAAGTTTATTTGGGCCGAGGATCAACAAAGGGCGTTCCAAACGCTCAAGGAGAAATTGACCCATGCACCGGTATTGTCATTACCGGACGGAACGGAGGATATGGTAGTTTACTCGGATGCATCGCATTCGGGACTTGGCTGCATTTTGATGCAGCGGGGCAAGGTTATAGCCTATGCCTCGAGGCAGCTAAAGACTCATGAGAAGAGATATCCTACCCATGACCTCGAGTTGGCAACAGTGGTGTTTGCCTTGAAGATATGGAGGCATTACTTGTATGGGGTGAAGTGCACTATCTTTACCGACCACAAAAGCTTAAAGTATTTCTTCAATCAGAAGGAATTAAATATGAGGCAGAGGCGGTGGTTAGAAACTGTCAAAGACTTTGATTGTGAAATACATTACCACCCCGGGAAGGCTAATGTAGTGGCAGACGCGTTGAGCCGAAAGACAGATTATACGCCTATTCAAGTACGATCGATGCAACTAATTGTGACATCGGGTTTGCTTGAACAAATCCGAAAATCTCAAATTGAAGCAATCAAGGAAGAAAATGTAAAGAAGGAAAGGATAGTTGGGCAGCTAAAAGACCTGGAGGATGATAATCAAGGATTGAAAACTCGATTTGGGAGAATTTGGGTTCCAAATACGTGTGGGGCCAAGGTGCGTCTACTTGACGAGGCCCATAAATCTCATTATTCAATTCATCCGGGGGCGACCAAAATGTATAATGACTTAAAACAAAACTATTGGTGGCCTGGAATGAAAAGAGATATTGTGAAATATGTGGAGAAGTGTCTGACTTGTTTACAAGTCAAAGCGGAGCACCAAAAGCCATATGGTAGGTTGCAACCGCTGGATATCCCAGTTTGGAAATGGGAACAAATCACGATGGATTTGTTAACCAAATTGCCCAAAACCAATCGCGGATTTGATGCTGTATGGGTAGTCGTGGATAGATTGACAAAAAGTGCTCACTTCATTCCGATTCGTGAGGCTTATACATCCGAGAAGATGTCGGAAGTGTACACCAATGAAATCATAGCACGTCACGGAGTGCCGATATCCATTGTGTCAGACAGAGATACTCGGTTTACCTCTAAATTCTGGCGCGAATTCCAAGAGCAAATGGGAACTAAACTGTTCATTAGCACTGCTTACCATCCGCAAACGGATGGGCAAAGTGAGAGAACGATACAAACGTTGGAAGATATGTTGCGGGCTTGCATCATCGACTTCGGGGGTAGTTGGGATGTCCATCTACCCTTGGTCGAATTTTCATATAACAATAGCTATCAATCGAGCATTAAAATGGCCCCGTATGAGATGTTATATGGTAGAAAGTGTCGAACCCCGGTGTGTTGGGGAGAAGTGGGACCACGAGGATTAGCACCTACTGATATAATCCGAACTACGAATGAGAAAATCGATGTGGTCCGAGTTCACCTAAAAGCAGCTCAGGATCGAAAAAAGTCGTATGCGGATAAGCGAAATAGGCCTATTGAGTTTCAAGTGGGCGATAAGGTAATGCTGAAAGTATCTCCGTGGAAAGGAATCATACGGTTCAGAAAAAGAGGGAAATTGAGTCCAAGATTTATTGGGCCGTTCAGAATCACCGAACGGGTTGGTAAAGTTGCATATCGTCTTGAACTACCCGATGAGTTGAGTGGGATTCATAGCACATTCCACGTGTCACATCTCCGAAAATGTTTAGCAGATGAAACCGCTCGCATTCACTATGATGATATCGAGGTGGATAACAGCCTCAACTATGCAGTTAAGCCAATTGGGATATTAGATCGTATGGAGAAAAGTTTGAGGAACAAGGTAATTAACCAAGTGAAGGTTAAATGGGAACACAGGAAGGGTGCGGATACCACATGGGAGTCCGAAGAAGAGATGCAACGGCTCTACCCTAAACTATTTGGTACGTATTACGGTTTCGGGGACGAAACCCTTTTAAGGGGGGTGGACTTGTAACATCCCAAAATTTCAAAACTTTATACTAGACTTATAAAGTGTATAATAAACAAGAATAAACTAACTAGGCTAAATAACCCAGTTAGTTAGAAGTCTTGTAGTAACACAAGAATGAGTTAAAAAGCCAAAGATATAAACTAAATAAGAGTGAGGGGCCTAGGTTGTCAAAATTGAAACTTCAATTACTAATATTTAGTAAATTAAAAACCAAACACTCCATTTTTGGAGATCCTGGTCGATCAACAAAACACAGGGGGCGACACCCACACTTTCACAACCCTAAATTCTACTAAACTCTCAAATTGAAGGCTCAAATCATGTCGTAATCGAAATCTGAACATATAATCGTGATCTCCTCGTCAAGGAGGTCATAAGGTATGTCAAATTAGGTTGTTTTGATACAACTCAAATTCTTGCATGTGATTGAAATCGAAGGTTGAGCTTGATTATGTGTTGTAAAACATGAAATTGGAAGTAATGTGAAGTCTAGGGACAAACCCTAGATGATTTCTTGTCAAAATCTTGCATGTTAGTTGTAAGGATCAAAATCACTATAGTGGGTGATTAGTAAGATAGTAGAACTCGATAAACACTAGGATTAAGACTCTTGTTCAAGTGTAAACTGAAATTGTGAGCTAATCTCTGAAATTGTTGATGTTAAAATATGTGTATATTGTCTAATTGAAGTTAATTTGAGTGATAATTTCAAGTTATGAACTTGGTTTAGATCATGTAGAAATCTGACCCGCAAGGTGTTTGATAAAACGCCTAAATGAGGGTTAAAACGTTAAAGATTACCAAAAACGCAGATTTGCATATGTTGTGAATTAATGCGTTTAAGCTTATGAAAGAGTTCTAATCTTGTTATGAATTGAACTCTTTAGGCAAGGAATCCGGAACGTCAAGTGGACACGCCGGAGGTGATACTCGCGGAAAAGGTGTTCTTTAAAGGTACATGGCTTTAGTCCCGTTAAATTATGCTTAAATGCTTTGGTTTGCTATATAAATGATGTTGTAGTGTAAAGGATGCGTTTGATGTGTCACTAAAGTGGCGAAGTACACTCGACCATTAAACGGGTCAAAATAAGGACTTGGAATTTAGTTTGGCATGTCAACAAAGTGATAGTTTTCACTAAATAGCCAAACGGGTCAAAAAGATGTTTTAAGAAGAATCATGATAATAGAGACTTGAAAGTCTCATATTTCGTTAAGTGGTGGATGGTACCAAGCCATTGAATTGGTTATAATAAATTAAGTCTAAGAACCCGGGAATTCGGGTCAAACAATAGAAGTTCTATGAAAGTATCGTTTGAAACGGAATGCTTGAATTCCGAAGAAACGAGTATTTAGCCCTAAGGGAACGCAAAGCCATGAAATGGCGCGAATACACCAAGTATGTAAGCCCGGGAAATTGGGTAATTATGTCTAACAGGTCTTAAGAATGGAAAAAGAGATGCTATGCACTTATACTAATGAATTGGATAATTGAAATGAGGAAATTGAGAACCGATTGTTGGTATCTCGGTTTCCATAATGAGAAATTTACATGGTCGGGTTCGTAATTTTATTACGGACTCGTAGGAAAAAGAATCGGCTAAAACGGACTAACGAGTAAAAAGTTATGATAGTTTAAAGTTAGAAAATTGTGAATTTTCGGAGCTGGGCAATAATGCAGGATTTTAACCTGCACCTGCTGGAAAAAGGTTTCCCCCGCGCCGCGCGGAGGGTTACATTGAAAACTCCGCGACACGCGGAAGCCGTCGCGAGTCGCGACGGATTTAAGGACTCCCGCCGCGACACGCGGGAGGACCAAAGTTGGAAAATTTTATTTTCTTTATTTGATTTGATGTTGGAACTTGTTTACACGTATTATGTCAATGCCAAAACTAATGTTTTTAGTGGTTTTGACCTTAGGTGACTATGGTGGGCTTCCGGATGGCGGTCAAGCAATGTAGAAGAACCGAACACGCATTTTGTAGCTTCCGCGTTAACTTAACTTTGTTTAGACAATGATTTTGATGTAAATGAATTGTTAACTATGTCCTAAGGTTTTAAACTAGTCGATAGTTGACTAGTAGAAGTTACTTTTAAACTTTCATTTTGTACTTAACATGATCATGTTTGGTATTTCAAATTGAAAATCTTTAGTAAATTGGGATTTTAGTATAAACTCATGAAATATCTTTAAATAAGCCCATTATCATAAAAAGGGTGTTACAAGTTGGTAATCAGAGCTCAAGGTTGTTAACAAGTGTGTTCGGTTCAAGCTTGATCAAACATCCGGTAAGAGTTAATTATTCTTAGTAGAGTTATTAAGTAAAATAGGGAATAATGGATAGATATGCATGGGAAGAGTGTGTTAACACACTCAAACCCGGAAAGTGCATTAAATAGAACGGTGAAAACAAGTCACGAACTTGAATAAACCGAAGTAAATAAATCACATGTTATAGATGAAATGTTAACGTTTGATGTAAACATTTCAGTTAAAGATGGCAGATAAAGGTAATGATGATACGGTGTTAAGAGTCACCGAGCAAACAAGAGAAGTGATTGCTGAAGAGGTAGGAAAGGCAATCGAAAACAGTTTGTCGGGTTTCATCGACAAAATCCAAAACACGGTACTATCAGTGGTGGAAGAAAGAATCAAGAAATTGGAGGATAATACCAATTTAGTAAAGGAAAAGTCGGGAGGACGAAAATCTTGTTCTTATAAAGAGTTCATGGCGTGTAAACCGCCAATCTACAATGGGGAGGTTGACCCGATAATATGCCAACGGTGGCTAAGTGATATGGAGGGAGTATTTGAAAGGACCCATTGCGATGAGGATGACTCCGTGGCTTATGGCACGGGTCAGTTAAGGGGTCAGGCGAAAGATTGGTGGGATAACAAGAAGAAAGAGATCGGAAGTGAAGCGGCTAAGGCTATGACATGGGACGAGTTTAAGACGCCGTTTCTTAAACATCATAGTCCCAAGGCAATCATTAACAAAATCAAGGAAGAATTTATGCAGCTTCGACACAAGGGTGAATCTATCGATAAAATCACGGGAACGTTCATGGATAAAATGAAGTTTTGTGATGATCTCATAACGAATGAAGAGCAGAAAATATATTATTATTATTATAATATGCTGAGCGCCGAGTATAGGGAGTTTATGACTCCTTCAAAGTATGAGACTCTCACCGAGATTATAAACGTTGCTCGGGAACGGGAGATAGAGTTGAAGAAACAGATAGAAAGAGGCGAAAGAAGGGCACAGGTAGTAAACCCAAGCCCGACGAAAAAGGCACGTCCGAATGAATCCTCAAAGAAACAAGAAGGAAAAAACGGGTCAACAAGCTGCAATATATGCGGGAAAGGGCACAAGGGTGAGTGCCGGTTTAAGGACAAGCCATGTCCTATTTGTGGGAAAACCGGGCACACGGCTGCGTTGTGCTCGGGGAAGGTGTCGGTGTGTTACAAATGTTATCAGCCGGGACACAAGAAATCGGAGTGTCCGGAATTGATCGGGAAGAAAGATGACAAGGATACACGTACCGAGACACCAAGAGCAAAAGCAAGATCCTTCCAGTTAATGGCAGCCGAGGCAAAGGTGGAACCCGATGTGGTTTCAGGTATATTTGCTATAAACTCGATTCCCGCACATGTGTTATTTGATACGGGTGCGAATAAATCCTTTGTTTCACATGGATTTATTCGACATCCTTCTTTTGTACTAACAAAATTGCCTATGCCATTAGAGGTAGAAATAGGTGATAACAAAAGTTTCCTTGTATGTGATGTATGTCGAGACCGCAAAATAAACATTGATGATAAGGAATATTTAATAGATTTGATCCCTATGTCAATGGGAGAATTCCAAGTAGTGGTCGGGATGGATTGGTTATCTCGACATCATGCAGAAGTGATATGTTTCCGCAAGGAAATAAAATTGACATCTCCAAGTGGAAAACAAGTCACCATCTATGGCGAAAAAGGGGGCAGTCCAGTTATGTGCTCAATACTAAAAGCTCATAAGCTTATGAGGCGCGGATGTAAAGCATTTATGATTTACGCAAACGAACCCGATAAAGAGACACCGAAGATTGAAGACGTACCAGTGGTACACGAATACGCTGATGTATTTCCGGAAGATTTACCGGGCATACCGCCAGAGCGGGAGGTAGAGTTCGGAATCGAATTGATTCCGGGCGCGAAACCCGTGGCTAAGGCGCCGTATCGGTTAGCGCCATCAGAATTGCAAGAATTGATGTCCCAAATCCAAGAATTGCTAGACAAGGGATTTATTCGGCCAAGTGTGTCTCCATGGGGCGCACCGGTATTATTCGTGAGAAAGAAGGACGGGAGCATGCGTATGTGCATTGATTAGCGGGAGTTGAATAAACTCACGGTAAAGAATCGATATCCGCTCCCAAGAATTGATGACCTATTTGACCAATTACAAGGTGCAAGTTGGTTCTCAAAAATCGACCTCAGATCGGGGTATCATAAGTTAAAAGTCAAAGAGGAGGATGTACCGAAAACGGCTTTCCGTACACGGTACGGACATTACGAGTTTCTCGTGATGTCCTTTGGGTTAACTAACGCACCCGCGGCTTTCATGGATCTCATGAACCGGGTTTGCAAGCCCATGCTAGACAAGTCAGTGATAGTGTTCATTGATGACATCTTGATGTATTCCAAGAATGAAGCAGAATACGCAACTCATTTGCGTGAAGTGTTGGAGACGCTCAGGAAAGAGAAATTGTATGCAAAATTCTCGAAATGTGCCTTCTGGTTACGAGAGGTGCAATTCCTTGGGCACATCATTAGTGCATACGGGGTGTTAGTAGATCCGTCGAAGATAGAAGCCGTGTCAAGATGGACTCCACCAAAGAATCCTTCGGAAATTAGAAGCTTCTTGGGGCTTGCGGGTTATTATCGGAGATTCATACAAGATTTCTCCAAAATTGCTATGCCATTGACCAAACTAACCCGAAAGGATGAAAAGTTTATTTGGGCCGAGGATCAACAAAGGGCGTTCCAAACGCTCAAGGAGAAATTGACCCATGCACCGGTATTGTCATTACCGGACGGAACGGAGGATATGGTAGTTTACTCGGATGCATCGCATTCGGGACTTGGCTGCGTTTTGATGCAGCGGGGCAAGGTTATAGCCTATGCCTCGAGGCAGCTAAAGACTCATGAGAAGAGATATCCTACCCATGACCTCGAGTTGGCAGCAGTGGTGTTTGCCTTGAAGATATGGAGGCATTACTTGTATGGGGTGAAGTGCACTATCTTTACCGACCACAAAAGCTTAAAGTATTTCTTCAATCAGAAGGAATTAAATATGAGGCAGAGGCGGTGGTTAGAAACTGTCAAAGACTTTGATTGTGAAATACATTACCACCCCGGGAAGGCTAATGTAGTGGCAGACGCGTTGAGCCGAAAGACAGATTATACGCCTATTCAAGTACGATCGATGCAACTAATTGTGACATCGGGTTTGCTTGAACAAATCCGAAAATCTCAAATTGAAGCAATCAAGGAAGAAAATGTAAAGAAGGAAAGGATAGTTGGGCAGCTAAAAGACCTGGAGGATGATAATCAAGGATTGAAAACTCGATTTGGGAGAATTTGGGTTCCAAATACGTGTGGGGCCAAGGTGCGTCTACTTGACGAGGCCCATAAATCTCATTATTCAATTCATCCGGGGGCGACCAAAATGTATAATGACTTAAAACAAAACTATTGGTGGCCTGGAATGAAAAGAGATATTGTGAAATATGTGGAGAAGTGTCTGACTTGTTTACAAGTCAAAGCGGAGCACCAAAAGCCATATGGTAGGTTGCAACCGCTGGATATCCCAGTTTGGAAATGGTAACAAATCACGATGGATTTGTTAACCAAATTGCCCAAAACCAATCGCGGATTTGATGCTGTATGGGTAGTCGTGGATAGATTGACAAAAAGTGCTCACTTCATTCCGATTCGTGAGGCTTATACATCCGAGAAGATGTCGGAAGTGTACACCAATGAAATCATAGCACGTCACAGAGTGCCGATATCCATTGTGTCAGACAGAGATACTCGGTTTACCTCTAAATTCTGGCGCGAATTCCAAGAGAAAATGGGAACTAAACTGTTCATTAGCACTGCTTACCATCCGCAAACGGATGGGCAAAGTGAGAGAACGATACAAACGTTGGAAGATATGTTGCGGGCTTGCATCATCGACTTCGGGGGTAGTTGGGATGTCCATCTACCCTTGGTCGAATTTTCATATAACAATAGCTATCAATCGAGCATTAAAATGGCCCCGTATGAGATGTTATATGGTAGAAAGTGTCGAACCCCGGTGTGTTGGGGAGAAGTGGGACCACGAGGATTAGCACCTACTGATATAATCCGAACTACGAATGAGAAAATCGATGTGGTCCGAGCTCACCTACGAATGAGAAATTGGGGAGAAAATCGGTATCTCGGTTTCCGTAATGAGAAATTTACATGGTCGGGTTCGTAATTTTATTACGGACTCGTAGTGTAACACCTCGAAAATTTACGTCCTATAATGTCTTGACACGTGTCATAACCTTTGAACGTGTGAAAGAATGTTCTTGAAGGACTAAAGTTGACAAACAATGAAAATGTGTAAATATAAGGGTTCAAAGTGTCAAGAATGAATAAATATACTTTACAATAACCCTACATGATGTTTATAACCTTAAACGAATGGATCATGGATCATACGAAGCGAATTGTGAAAGAAAGTGAGAGATTACAAACTACAAGGGTTAAATGTGTCAACATGTTAAGATATACCTCTGAGTAACCTTATAGCAAACCCGAAGCCTTGTAACGATTAATTATGCTCACTAGAATGCACCATAAAAATTTCACCAAGTTTCGTTGCCGTATGAGAAAGTTGTGATAAAATTCGTGTGTGAGGGTTAGAATCGTCAACATTGAAAATTAGGGCTTTTCGGGTAAACCCAAAGTGGCCAAGGACCTCATAAAGTGGGTATAAGTCTTAGAGCCCCTATATGTCAATATTAAGGGTTTAAGATGCAAGAAATGTAGTGAAAATGACATTTCGGGGGACCAAGGACCAAACAACAAATAAATAAAAGGTTTTTGCAAGTCAGACGGGGCCAGGCGGCCCGCTTAAGGCCTTATGCGGGCCGCGTGCGACTATCAGATGCAGAAAACAACAGCCAGCTGTCTGTTGATGTTTAAACCGACTCCAATCGCATTTGTGTGATACCATGGGCTGCCTATGATGGTATTTAGCCTATAGAAGACACATGTATCAATCCTTGATCATTTGTAGACACATTTGGCAACAATCTAGGAAGATCAAAGTCACTATAAATGGGTTATGTTGCAACATGCAACCACACTTCAACTTCTGATCAATTCTGGAACTCCCAAGCTGATACAAGACCTTCTTAATCATCCATTAGTCACTTGTAAGTAACCTTGACCCTTCTTAATTAAGTTTTGTTTACTTTATAGTCTAGAAGTCAAACCGTCGTAACTACGGTTTGACTTAGCGATAAAACACAAACGGTCCAGGGTTTTGTCGAAACGAAAGTTGTTATAAGTTGGTAATTATGTGGGCAATTAACCCTTAAAAGGGCACCCACTGATAACCGTTCTAACTAGGTCGTTTGTCGAGTCAAACTTCTTACGAAAAAGTCAACAGAACCGTTAAACATGTAATTAACGATACAAAAGGCGTGTAACCTGTTTTATCATTCATATAACTTGAAAATAAGTATAATAACTTGTCTAAGCTTGTTTGATTCGACAACTTTCTGTTTTGAACTGATTCGGAACCCAAAGACGCAAAAGTTTGACTTTTGCTTTGACTTCAGTTCTGACCCGGTTTAGATAGGTTTAGACATGCCTTAAAGTTCCATTAGGACCTAGTTACATGTGTGTATAACCCTCTGCGTTTATACCACATAAATCCTTAATTGTCCGACGTTTCCGTTAATTGCTTAAATAGTGACCATAATGCCCTTATGATCATAAAACGAGATTTTTGGAAATGTGAAAGTACAATAACCTTTGTTACTGATTATTAGGCATGTCCCTAAAATTTCACGTCAATCGGAGGTCTAGATTAGGAGATATGCTCAATGGCGTAATTAAGAACGCTTTTATTAATTAAACGGCGTCATTAGCGTAAAGCCTATCTAAACCCATTTTTGACACCAAACCTTTTACCCACTGATGTAATATAATATTTTGGGATTTTTGAAGATTTTTAATTATTTTTAAACTGATCATAAGCTAGGATTAGTACCTCGATTCGGTAAATACTGATTATACCTTTTTCGGCCATAAAATGAGTTTTACAAGTCCTTTTGCTACCAATCCAATTGCTACTGATTTTAAATAATAAATGAAGTGTTTTGAACCTTGTAAACTGACCTGGAAACTCAGAATACTATTTTAACCCGTAAATCGCTTAAAATGGCGTTATACGCGTATTAAGCGCATAGTAAGGGTTTAAAACCATTTTGCCACATAAGACTTAACACCAACTGATATACCAAGTTAAAATAAACTATTTTACTGATTTATTCAGACCCGGATCACAAAAGCTTAATTGATCCCTTTTATAATCTTTAAAATGACCAAAATACCCCTAAGGGGCTTAATATGAGATTAAACTCGTTTTGGGCATAATGGAAGGTATCCTACTGATATCACAACATATTTAAGGCGTGTTAATTTAGGAAACCTGATTAGGACTCTTATGGTTACCCGTTACGCTTCATACGCGTTCGGTTCGGTTTATGTAACTAGTTTACATAAATTAGCCGAAACGGGTCAAACCTTATCGGTTTTATCTCAAAATCCAGAATGTGTATAATATACCCATATTTTACAAGTCTCCAAACTTGTCGGATCTAAATCACATTCTATTCCAGTCTTCGCCTTATCATGCGTTTGAACCGTATCTTCCTTTTGAAAACTAACTGGTCTAAGTCATGACTTAATTAAAGACCCGTTAGGATTCTAATAGGTTATTAAAAACATTTGTTCCAGATTTAGGAGCCCAGTAAAAGCTATCTGTACTTGCTGATTTGATACGGCTGGGATTGAATTTATATTTAGCTCAGGTAAATACTCTTAACTTATTTTCCCTATACGGGCTTGGGGTACGGTATATAAAATACCGCTTGGTCGGGCATTGAATCTTTAATTGTATGATGGTTAAAGTATTGAGATGTTCCGTTTAATTTGTTTTGTTTGCTTAAAGCCTTTGGGGGTTAATGAGCGTTGTCCCGGGTATCCCTGGCATCATTTTACGAAATGGCCACGACCTTAGCACTAAGGTGTAGGCGTACACCTGTCAGTGTCTCATCTAAATAAAGTGGTGTGTCTATTGATCTTTAACCCGGCTCGATCCGGGCTACTGAACGCATAAGGAACATGTAAATCCTTTACAAGTTTATATATTTAAATAAGCATCCCAAGTTAAAAAATATTTTTTGTGCCATGTGCATTCAAATCAATCATTTTTAAAACCTTTTCAAAATGAGTCGGTTGATTGTATTTACCAGTGTAAACTGGCGTATTTTCCCAAAAAGGCTAAGTGCAGGTACTAATTGGAATTGGCTGGCTACTCCTAGCATCAATAAAGAGTCTCGCAAGCTTAGATGCCTAAAGTCTGTTGAACAGTGTTATTTTATTTTCGATCCGCCTGTGGATCCCTTACTTCCGTTGTAATATTGTGATGTTATCCTTTACTTCCGTTGTAATACTTTGATGTTACATTATTTCGGATTGTAATATATTTATCCTTTTGCTTCCGCTGTGCATTTATATATTGTGTTGTTTGACTATGATGTTACCAACCACGTCATGATACTCCCCTACCGGGCCCACCGGTAATACGTGGAAATTTGGGGTGTGACAGGTTGGTATCAGAGCCAACATTGAGTGAATTAAACACTAACCTTTTGTGTTTAATCTCAATGACACATTAGCACATTCCTTGTCCTTCTGAGTCTAGACTTAACATAGGAATATTCTCAATCCTTATATGGAAATTCTGCTTCCAAATTTTTTTATATTTTGGATACGTCGCCAAGCAAAGAAGCCGTAATAATAATTCTCCACACCCGGAGCCTTAATTTGCTGACCTTCGTACAGCGGCTAGGACGAAACATGCAACCAAGGAGAAAGGATTCAGAAATAAAATGAAGAAGAAACTCCTTTTGCTAAAAATCGTTTCCTTAATAGTCCTTATAAGGATATAATTACCTTTCAGTTCCTTCGAGGACAACATTATTCCTTTCAAGCCCCGTCTAGGACACATCTGTATTTTTAATTTTATAGTGGAATAATTAACTTTAAAATTTTCATTCAGACATTCCTTTTATAAGATCTACCTTTATATAAAATGGCAAAATCTAAAAAGGACAAGACCTAGCCACGCATTATTTTGAGACAGGGCAAATATGGTAGTTCCTCAACTAGATTCAGATCCTTATTAACATCCTGAGTTAGGATTGTTTTGCGTTTTTATTAAAAATGAATCTTAAAGGTAAACCTAGCCTATATGACGAGGCCAAGATGGTAGGACCTATTCAAGGATTCAAATCCCAGTTAACATCTAAAAATATGTTAACACTCCTGGCAGACGTGATTCATTAAAATCACACACGTCATTCTTATTATCGGATTCTTCAAAAGATTCCTAACCCAATGTAATGATCTCTGAATCATGGGTTTAGATCATCACTTGAGATGATCATATTTTGACCATACGTGGTAATATAGTGCCTACAGGCCCTGCTCATTTCCATATGAACCAAAAGACAGTGGTAACGATGACTCCCTGTCAGATAAAGGTAATGAACTAGGTTCAAACCTTCATGCTTTGATTCTCTGAAATCATAGCTTATAATTTATAAATATCCTTGTGACTAGGCCTGTTGTGCCAGTATACCTTCATGCTTTGATTCTCTGAAATCATAGCTTATAATTTATAAATGTCCTTGTGACTAGGCCTGTTGTGCCAGTATACCTTCATGCTTTGATTCTCTGAAATCATAGCTTATAATTTATAAATGTCCTTGTTACTAGGCCTGTTGTGCCAACAATACCTTCATGCTTTGATTCTCTGAAATCATGGCTTATAAATTAAACTTGTCTACACGACTAGGCCATTTGTGTTATTACTAACTTATAAATTAGGATTCATGATAAAAATCCTGAATAAAATAAATATTTTTCCTTTCCTGCCAATATAGATATTAAAGGAGAATCTTAAAAGGTTTGACCTAGCTTAAATGTCATTGAAGACCTAGCTAAGATGGTAAAACCTGTTTAAAAAGAGATTCAGATCCTTGTTAACATCTGAAAATGTGTTATCACTCCCGATAACCGTGATGCGATAAAAATCACTCTTGTCATCCTTAAAATAGGAAGTTTCCAAATCCCTTAGTTAGCGTAAATGATCAATAGGAATCTTGGCTGGTAGACGTCGAAAATGATGTACGCATCAAAGCATCCATTTGGGATGTATACCAACGGGAAAAGGTGTATACATGAAAAGATAGTTTTATTTCATAACTTCTTGTCAAGACAATGAACTATGAAATTTTCCGACCCAAAGGAATCATCGATTATGTTTTAAAATTTCCCTAGTGACAAGGCCTCTGAGCCATCATAAGTCCTTTGGAACAAGCCCTTGTGCTATATATAAAAGATGTTAGTATGACATTGGCAGTCGTGACTTATGTCCCCTGTCTAATAAATATGAAGGATTATATTCCGTTTAAATGCCAAGGATGGTTTATTTAAAAACCTAGGCAGAACATAATCAAATAACTTAAATACTATCTTTTGGCCTATATGGTTTAATTACACCATAACTATTTAATCAACAAATTCGACAATTCACCATGTAATTAAATCAATTATTACTAATTGGTTTGTAGCCTTCAAAGCTTCACCATGGTTGACTCCTCAGAAGCTCACAATCATCCAGTTAATCAGAATGATGATACAAGACTGAATTTAACGGGCGCCGAGTTACAGGCTATGTTAAATACAGCTGTAAACAAAGCCGTGAACCGAGCGTTAAGGGATCACAAGCGAAAGTGCAATAATACCCCTAAGCAAGGTTGTAAAAAGGGTAAGACCGGTTCAAACTATAACCAGTCTAAGCCAAAGGAGGCTAAACCCGAATGTAAGAATTGCGGGAAGAAGAGGCACTTCAGTAAATGTATATATGAACAAATTAGGGGATGTGGTATCTGTAAAGAGATGGATCACAAGACCCAAGAATGCAAAGAATTGAAAAACAACCAACAGTCGGGTGAAAAACCCAGATGCAAAATCTGCAAGAAACAGCACTTCGGGAAGTGCAGGTATGGATCGAACTCGCATACACGGTCGAGAACTTTTGCATGTGGGATATGCAAGTCCAAGGGGCATAAGACCTTGGACTGCAAGAAGATGGAAGACGCAACTTGTTATGGTTGCAATGAAAGAGGGCACATTAAGACCAACGTCCCTAAATATGCTAAAAAGCTTGAGGAAGTTAAAAAGATCAAAGCTGGAAGCTCTCAAATGGGTGCTCAAGAGACTGTTCAGGATAACAATGTCACAACAGGTACTTTCTTTATCAATAACGCTCACGCTAGAGTATTAATTGATTCAGGTTCAGATAAGTCTCTCGTAGACAATAGATATTGAAAATCATTAAATCTACTTGTTAAAACTCTAAGCGTTAAGTATGAAGTAAAATTGGCCGATAGTACCTCAGAAACTGCTTCAGCAATATTAGATGGATGTTTTATATCCATTAGGAATCATTTTTACGATGTCCTATTTTCCGTTAAAATATAAGGACGCAATATAGTGATAAAAATCGAAGGGTTGCCTTGAAAATCAAGCCCATATTATGGGTGATAAGAAGCAATTAATTATCAAGACTCCTTATGAGACAACCCTCATCATTACATGTATCAGTACGATTAATTAATATTAAACATAAAAAAAATGGTGGAATTGGCCGTCCCCGGAATCGAACCTGGGTCTAGGCCGCACCCTTTCGCGCGCCTAGCCAACCGAGCTAGGTGCCTAGTTTGTGAAATTTCCATTTTGATTTAATATAAGCACATGTACAATAACTTCCTTGCTTCTTACTATAAGTCACCTACTTATCCTTCTTATGTTAACTAAGTATTAGAATCCAAGATTTTATCTCTATGTTTTAATTACTCTTGGCTTGCTTATGTTGACTAAACACTAGAAAGGATGAAGTAGAAACCATTAAGTATATCAGTGGTTATGCTAGAAAGGACATGGTAAGGTATAAATCACAATCATACGATGGCAATACTTTTAATTAGTAAGGACATTAAAGAAATCCTTAAGAAGGATCCTCTTATACATTGTTGAATGGTCCAAGTTTTAAGGACCTTATTAGAAAAACCTAGTATTCATTTCGCGAAAAGGGAAAAGACGAAATAAGAATTTCTGACTCTCGCCATAAAAGTTCTAGACTGTCGACAGTATGTCGCAAATTTTAATTCATTGGCTGAGATAGTACCCTATTCAGTATACCCAAAAATCTAAGCTTAAAGCACATAATTATTAAGTGGTTAGCATTGACAATAAGAGGGCACACTAAGGTTTAAAAACCTGCTCATTAAAAAAAAAATCCATTATGGATCTACCTCAGCTACCCACGTTATAATGATTAAGAAGTAATCAGTCAAAGCTGAGACTGCCCTAAATTTATCTAAGATTTTACAGCTAAGTTTAGAAGGATTAATAGTGGAGGCGTTTAGCCCTCCTGTTGAATAATTAGAGACAGCTCACATTAGGAATTTCACCAGATAAACCCCTATTTGTGAATTTATTGCTATAAATTACATGTGGTTTTGGGTGCTGCTAAGTCTCTCACAAGATCATAAACTTAGCAAACTTTTAGAAATTTTCCTGTAAGAACTCCAGATATTAAGCGTAAGATAAAACTTACCTGCGAAATCATAAGAACCATTTCTTCTGTTCTTGTCAGGAACCTCCAGTCATAGAAATTTTTCTCTCTCAAGAGGAAGTGCGTCAGCACATGTAGTTGATATCTCTTTAATCTCTATCGATTCCGAATACCAAATGGTATGATAAAAGCATCATATGAGGATTGGTGTATCTTAATAAATTCCATAGATTGCTTCCATGCCTTATCAGTATGGAGGTTTAATACATGGGACCACAAAGATATTCCGAGAGGTCATATGGTACTAAAGTCAGCTAATGGTATTCAAAGGAGATGTCCAGGATGGAATTGTCCAAGTAAGTGTTCCCGATAAAGGAGTTCTTGGACTCGTAACCTAAATGTGTCACTTAATTGACACAAACAATGGTGGATGAATTGGAGCCTGAGATTTTGTAAAAATCTCTGTAACCTCCTTGTACCTTGATTATCTTCTCCTATTATTACCCTGTTTACCCCTGAGAGGCAGGTAGAGTTAAGGTTTAAATTCCGTTTAAGGCTGTGTTATTATGAAATCTCCAAGACGGTTAGTACCATCATTGGAAGAATCGAAACCCTGATTAACTAAGTTTAAAATAGAGGGTTCATATAGCCTAACTCAATATCCTGGGAATCCGGTATAGTTAAGTATGAAAGACGGTTCATTTTTCTTATGCATTATCACCGCAACCCTAATTAGGCAACGTTTAGGAATTTGCCATCAGCTGCCCAGGATCGTCGATCTGTTCGACTAACGGTAAGGATTAGCTATTCCTTAAAAAACTAGTTAAGCAGTGGTTAGAATAACCATCTCACCTTAAAATAAGCTTTTCTATAATAATTGATATGTAAGTATTAAGGCTACTCCTTTGGAGACCTTGTATAGATGGAATGTTAAATGTCTATTGTTAGATAGGGAATTGGTAAGTCCAATTATCAAGACCTGAAAGTTGCCTGGGAGACAACAAATAAGATCATACAAATCCATAATCGATTGTAGGTTGCCAGTATACGGCAAGAAATCAAGGAGTTATGAAAATAGCAAACTTCCTAAGTTCTTGTTAAGGATTATGGTTTAACAAAAGATATCACCCAGGAAGGGTGTACCAAATTTGTTAAATTATCAGGCTAGTTAAGCTCTGAATATATGGAAATCATTCGAAGGAAATCGAATGTATCAAGATCAAGTAGCTTGTAAGCTAAAACCTACTTAAGGAGTTTGACGGAGCTCGCAATACATTGCACACTAGTGACTGAAGGATGTGTTCCGCCAATAAGTCAAGAAGCACTATCACATAATGATATGCAGAATTATGATGTGATGAGCATCCTGTATCAATTGAGGATCGACAGGTCAAGAAGCTCCAAAAGGATACATACGCCTAATATAAGAGCCACTTTGGGAGCTTGGAAAGACTCCAGATATGCTATAAAAGTTAAGTCCCTTATGCGACAAATAGTACTTCCAGCATTTTAACAAATCTCGAGGTCGAGATTTCTTTTAAGGGGGTGAGGATGTAACACCTCGAAAATTTACGTCCTATAATGTCTTGACACGTGTCATAACCTTTGAACGTGTGAAAGAATGTTCTTGAAGGACTAAAGTTGACAAACAATGAAACTGTGTAAATATAAGGGTTCAAAGTGTCAACAATGAATAAATATACTTTACAATAACCCTACATGATGTTTATAACCTTAAACGAATGGATCATGGATCATACGAAGCGAATTGTGAAAGAAAGTGAGAGATTACAAACTACAGGGGTTAAATGTGTCAACATGTTAAGATATACCTCTGAGTGACCTTATAGCAAACCCGAAGCCTTGTAACGATTAATTATGCTCACTAGAATGCACCATAAAAATTTCACCAAGTTTCGTTGCCGTATGAGAAAGTTGTGATAAAATTCGTGTGTGAGGGTTAGAATCGTCAACATTGAAAATTAGGGCTTTTCGGGTAAACCCAAAGTGGCCAAGGACCTCATAAAGTGGGTATAAGTCTTAGAGCCCCTATATGTCAATATTAAGGGTTTAAGATGCAAGAAATGTAGTGAAAATGACCTTTCGGGGGACCAAGGACCAAACAACAAATAAATAAAAGGTTTTTGCAAGTCAGACGGGGCCAGGCGGCCCGCTTAAGGCCTTATGCGGGCCGCGTGCGACTATCAGATGCAGAAAACAACAGCCAGCTGTCTGTTGATGTTTAAACCGACTCCAATCGCATTTGTGTGATACCATGGGCTGCCTTTTAGCCTATAGAAGACACATGTATCAATCCTTGATCATTTGTAGACACATTTGGCAACAATCTAGGAAGATCAAAGTCACTATAAATGGGTTATGTTGCAACATACAACCACACTTCAACTTCTGATCAATTCTGGAACTCCCAAGCTGATACAAGACCTTCTTAATCATCCATTAGTCACTTGTAAGTAACCTTGACCCCTCTTAATTAAGTTTTGTTTAGTTTATAGTCTAGAAGTCAAACCGTCGTAACTACGGTTTGACTTAGCGATAAAACACAAACGGTCCAGGGTTTTATCGAAACGAAAGTTGTTATAAGTTGGTAATTATGTGGGAAATTAACCCTTAAAAGGGCACCCACTGATAACCGTTCTAACTAGGTCGTTTGTCGAGTCAAACTTCTTACGAAAAAGTCAACAGAACCGTTAAACATGTAATTAACGATACAAAAGGCGTGTAACCTGTTTTATCATTCATATAACTTGAAAATAAGTATAATAACTTGTCTAAGCTTGTTTGATTCGACAACTTTCTGTTTTGAACCGATTCGGAACCCAAAGACGCAAAAGTTTGACTTTTGCTTTGACATCAGTTCTGACCCGGTTTAGATAGGTTTAGACATGCCTTAAAGTTCCATTAGGACCTAGTTACATGTGTGTATAACCCTCTGCGTTTATACCATATAAATCTTTAATTGTCCGACGTTTCCGTTAATTGCTTAAATAGTGACCATAATGCCCTTATGATCATAAAACGAGATTTTTGGAAATGTGAAAGTACAATAACCTTTGTTACTGATTATTAGGCATGTCCCTAAAATTTCACGTCAATCGGAGGTCTAGATTAGGAGATATGCTCAATGGCGTAATTAAGAACGCTTTTATTAATTAAACGGCGTCATTAGCGTAAAGCCTATCTAAACCCATTTTTGACACCAAACCTTTTACCCACTGATGTAATATAATATTTTGGGATTTTTGAAGATTTTTAATTATTTTTAAACTGATCATAAGCTAGGATTAGTACCTCGATTCGGTAAATACCGATTATACCCTTTTCGGCCATAAAATGAGTTTTACAAGTCCTTTTGCTACCAATCCAATTGCTACTGATTTTAAATAATAAATGAAGTGTTTTGAACCTTGTAAACTGACCTGGAAACTCAGAATACTATTTTAACCCGTAAATCGCTTAAAATGGCGTTATACGCGTATTAAGCGCATAGTAAGGGTTTAAAACCATTTTGCCACATAAGACTTAACACCAACTGATATACCAAGTTAAAATAAACTATTTTACTGATTTATTCAGACCCAGATCACAGAAGCTTAATTGATCCCTTTTATAATCTTTAAAATGACCAAAATACCCCTGAGGGGCTTAATATGAGATTAAACTCGTTTTGGGCATAATGGAAGGTATCCTACTGATATCACAACATATTTAAGGCATGTTAATTTAGGAAACCTGTTTAGGACTCTTATGGTTACCCGTTACGCTTCATACGCGTTCGGTTCAGTTTATGTAACTAGTTTACATAAATTAGCCGAAACGGGTCAAACCTTATCGGTTTTATCTCAAAATCCAGAATGTGTATAATATACCCATATTATACAAGTCTCCGAACTTGTCGGATCTAAATCACATTCTATTCCAGTCTTCGCCTTATCATGCGTTTGAACCATATCTTCCTTTTGAAAACTAACTGGTCTAAGTCATGACTTAATTAAAGACCCGTTAGGATTCTAATAGGTTATTAAAAACATTCATTCCAGATTTAGGAGCCCAGTAAAAGCTATCTGTACTTGCTGATTTGATACGGCTGGGATTGAATTTATATTTAGCTCAGGTAAATACTCTTAACTTATTTTCCCTATACGGGCTTGGGGTACGGTATATAAAATACCGCTTGGTCGGGCATTGAATCTTTAATTGTATGATGGTTAAAGTATTGAGATGTTCCGTTTAATTTGTTTTGTTTGCTTAAAGCCTTTGGGGGTTAATGAGCGTTGTCCCGGATATCCCTGGCATCATTTTACGAAATGGCCACGACCTTAGCACTCAGGTGTAGGCGTACACCTGTCAGTGTCTCATCTAAATAAAGTGGTGTGTCTATTGATCTTTAACCCGGCTCGATCCGGGCTACTGAACGCATAAGGAACATGTAAATCCTTTACAAGTTTATATATTTAAATAACCATCCCAAGTTATAAAATATTTTTTGTGCCATGTGCATTCAAATCAATCATTTTTAAAACCTTTTCAAAATGAGTCGGTTGATTGTATTTACCAGTGTAAACTGACGTATTTTCCCAAAAAGGCTAAGTGCAGGTACTAATCGGAATTGGCTGGCTACTCCTAGCATCAATAAAGAGTCTCGCAAGCTTAGATGCCTAAAGTCTGTTGAACAGTGTTATTTTATTTTCGATCCGCCTGTGGATCCCTTACTTCCGTTGTAATATTGTGATGTTATCCTTTACTTCTGTTGTAATACTTTGATGTTACATTATTTCGGATTGTAATATATTTATCCTTTTGCTTCCGCTGTGCATTTATATATTGTGTTGTTTGACTATGATGTTACCAACCACGTCACGATACTCCCCTACCGGGCCCACCGGTAATACATGGAAATTTGGGGTGTGACACGTAGGAAAAAGAATCGGCTAAAACGGACTAACGAGTAAAAAGTTATGATAGTTTAAAGTTAGAAAATTGTGAATTTTCAGAGCTGGGCAATAATGCAGGATTTTAACCTGCACCTGCTGGAAAAAGGTTTCCCCCGCGCCACACGGAGGGTTTCATTGAAAACTCCGCGACACGCGGAAGCCGTCGCGAGTCGCGACGGATTTAAGGACTCCCGCCGCGACACGCGGGAGGACCAAAGTTGGAAAATTTTATTTTCTTTATTTGATTTGATGTTGGAACTTGTTTACACGTATTATGTCAATGCCAAAACTAATGTTTTTAGTGGTTTTGACCTTAGGTGACTATGGTGGGCTTCCGGATGGCGGTCAAGCAATGTAGAAGAACCGAACACGCATTTTGTAGCTTCCGCGTTAACTTAACTTTGTTTAGACAATGATTTTGATGTAAATGAATTGTTAACTATGTCCTAAGGTTTTAAACTAGTCGATAGTTGACTAGTAGAAGTTACTTTTAAACTTTCGTTTTGTACTTAACATGATCATGTTTGGTATTTCAAATTGAAAATCTTTAGTAAATTGGGATTTTAGTATAAACTCATGAAATATCTTTAAATAAGCCCATTATCATAAAAAGGGTGTTACAAGCATCAGAAACATCTCTCCCTTGCCTACCCTGATCAAGTGAAACTCTCACCGGTCGGAGGGTCAACTGACCCTCTTGACCCTCCTGTAGTTCCGCCCCTGCTTTTATCTTTATATCACTTTTCAGACGTAGACGATTTCCTTTTTAATGAATGTTGACAGACGATGTCCTTTACTAGGTATTTTGTTGCAAGTTTAGTCCTTAACACCCAACCCAGTTAAAAAACCCTGTTAATTGTTGACAGGCGGTGTCCTTTACTAGGTATTTTGTTGCAAGTTTAGTCCTTTAGAAGATCTTGGTTCTTACTTAAATATACACTATTTTTGGGGATAAAACAAGTGTAGAAACACTTGAGAAACAAGAAGATTTCACAAAGAAACGTTTTTGTAAAATATGTTTACAAGTTGTAAACACCTAAAACTTCCAAGAATGAGATTTTTAAAGTAGTAAACACACTTTAAGGGGTAACTAAACTTACTAAAAACGCTACCAAGTTACTACAAGTTTTTATGAAAGTTCAAGTTCATGAATATAGTGTAGATAGCTTTGTTTTAGCACATGGTAGGTGTAGATTGACTGTTGATTGCTTATGATGATTTTTGAAAAGAAAATGATATGCTTTGATAGTATAGACACCTCCATTTTTAGGGGAAACTATGACAAAATTTTCTAAAAACATAAACACTTAGAAAAATATTTTCTAAACAAATATTTACAAGTGTGTTTTAACTATGGTTTTCAATATAAACTTTGCCATAGACTTTGTTACAAAAATACAAGTGTTGGAGGTTGGTTTTTTTTTTATAAATAAAAATGGATAAATATGTGTTTAGAATATTTATTTACATCAAAGACACATTGTGTGTGACTAATTGTATACTTTGTGTAATAGTTATATTATTTTAGGGTTTAAATTAATATAACTTAACAAAATACCAAGAATTTACAATCCAAAATAATACCAAAAATCACAAAGAATGCATATATAAGTTACCCACTTAATATTGTGGAACCGAACGATAGAATGTAACTTACAAATATTCTGAAAAATGCATTTATGAACATATTTTTGGTAAATACTATTTTGGATACAAAAGAAATGAAAATATGATTTTTACAAAGTATATCATATTTTCAACAAAGAGATAATATATTATTTTGGAAGTAAAAATATACTTTCTTAGTATATTTAAAAGATATATGATTTTTGAGAAAAATATATATATTCTTGAAATACATTATTTTTGGGACAAAATAAGTTTAAATATATTTTCTAAAGTAAGACTTGAAAATATATTATTTTGGAAACTACAAATACGAGAATACGAATACACATGTATGAGAATACCCCCATCCTTGGGAATGAAATACTTGAGAAGCATTGATACAAAAATACTGTTTAACAATTATTCCAAAATTAAATATAATTTAAAGTTAAAATAATTATTATTTTAACAATGAATTATAACTTGGAATAATATTGGAGACATAAAAGAAACGTAACTCAAAAACCTAAATACTAAGGCAAGGCACGGCCCGTTCGTCTAATAGACCCTAGTACATTGTAGGGAGTTGTGTTTGCTGAGGAGATTTGAGTTACGAGTATCGAAGACGCAAAACTGTGAGTTCATGCTCCCCCTTTTCTTTAACTGTTTTCAGTTTTATAACTCTCGGGGGTGGAATACATGTTACGAATGCTTAAACGGTATGAATTGACTATGAAATGAACTATTAGATCATGTGAGCATAGATCAAAATTGAAATGCCATTAATTCTTAATTAGGGACGAAGGTTAGATCTAACGGGTACGGCCGAACCCCACTCATGGTACTTGTGACCACTTGAGTGCTTCGGTGTCCCAGTCGAGGGAAATCGACATAGTCGAGGTGAATCGACATAGTCGAGGTGAATCGACATAGTCGAGGGAAATCAACATAGTCCAGGTAAATCGACATAGTCGAGGGAAATCGACAAGGGTATAAGCCTACTCATTACGAGTGCTCCATATGTCCTCACATGCCTTAATGTCCTTGTAAAACATTCATTTGATATGTTCATAACTGCTTTTCATACCTGTTTTCGAAGGAGTCTCTCAAAGGTTTTACAAGTTTACCAGTACTCACACAAAAATCATAAACTCGCTCAACTTTTGTTGATGTTTTTCAAAATTACATGTATTTCAGGTAACAAGTTGGATCTTGAGCGCGGGTGTTGTTTCTAGAAGTAAATCCCAAGTTTAGATGTCATCCACTTTTGTTGAATTGTATCTTAGTCGAAGGTTGCGTTGTTTGAAACTTAAATAACTGGTATTTGTAATACTTTTACTTAATGAATGGATGAACATCGTTTTGGTCATATAGTTGTTTATTATGATTGAATGCAATGATATTAAACCAGTCACACATCATACGCTTCCGCAAAAGTCAGGGTGTGACAGTTTGGTATCTGAGCTTCGATTGTAGTGAACTAGGATTCCTTCTCGAGTCTAGACTACAATCACTAGAATTCTCTCACAAAAACATTTTACAAAAAGGATTTCATTGCATTCACGTAAGCGTCAAGATCCACGAGTCAAACATTTTTCAAAGAAAAGACAAGGCAAGGACATTAGTAGGGAGGAGAATACCCTAAACTAAGTTGCCAATTAAGGCATAGTCTATATGGGATAGACTTGCCAAAGACAAAATGACCCCCCAAAGGATAAACGAGAGTTATATGTGATATGATGCATCGAATTGCCTGTTTATGCTAAGTAACATATTTGTTTATCGATATATACATACGAATAAGTGTACGGAATAATTATTGACGTGAATAAGATACATTCGACTCCGAATCCTATTATTGTTCTTACTCGCACGATGAAGCTATCGGTCTCGCGTACATTGCAAAGCTCATGGCTGGAGTAATTACCAAACGAGATTCTGAGCTTGCTTTCGTGGGAGATGGTTGCTCTCCCCTCTCGATCGTGAAGGTGCCTGACTACGGTAGTGACGGCGAGGCAGAGGCGGCAACCTTGGACAACTTCTTAATCAGCGGGACGAGGTCCCTGCGGCTTTTGTGAAGCGAGATTGACGACACACTTAACCAGACAAAGAAGATGAAGTATTCATCTTGAAGGTGCCCCTCCAACTACTAGGAATTCTCCTTATTCCTACTTCGTTTAATTATCGTGCCTATTCGCGCGTAACGATAACGAGTGTTAGCGCGTGGACCACCGCAATGGTCCTTTCCATGTCAGAGATATAAGGACAGTAGTGTCCCCTCCTTAGTTGATCATCTGCTTGGACGAGGGAAAATTTGGGTAACTGTGCAAGACAATTTATTATTACGGGGGCCTACGTAATAACAACTTGTAGTGCATGGAAATCCTGGTGGACTCTGCAGGTCAGGTTAATGATCACCATCCATCCAAAAATAATCTATAGGTGTTCACACCTTCATCTGGTAGAACAATACATAGACCGTTGCTTTAGCACTTTATAAAGTAGGAAACCTGTCTTTGCCTACTTCGTGTCTGACACTTCAACCCGTGTATGAGACGTTTGAGAACCGATATTTAAGCAAGTGAAGATGGATAACATTCGGAAAGATTCAGTGACGTTACACTCTCTATCACCCCTACATGAACAACCCCCATCTCAAGGAAAGTATACCCGTCTTGTAAAGCTATGTAGAAGGAAAACAACTACCACTTCATGAAACTTGTATGACCGAGGCGATGTAGCCTCGAGTTCATTTTATTTTTTTCCATTACAAACAATAAGCCAAGTTGCCAAACCTATGTGAAGGCTCAGTAATTGTTTCCTCGCTCATACATTGTTGAGTATATATGCATGTGATATTGGGTGATTACATGTTGGCTTATGGTGCTATGTACCTCATAGACAATTATGGAAAGTTGTCTAACCTACCTCATACCTTTTGACAGAAGAGAATGCCGCCCAGACGAGACACAGACACCAGTATGTTACCAAGGACAGAAGCCGAGCTTCAAGAACGTATCTTACAGACAATTGCACGACATGAAGCCCTCCGCTCTGAACATAGCGGTGGCACTTCCGGAAATAACCCTCCAACTGGTTGCACCTATAAACAGTTCCTGGATTGCAAACCATTAAATTTTAATGGCACAGGAGGTGCCGTTGCGTATGTTCGTTGGGCAGAAAAGACTGACTTCGTTCTAAGAATGAGTAACTGTTCGCCCCAGCAGAGTGTTACCTTTATCTCAGGGTTGTTTTTAGAAGGCGCACTCTCCTGGTGGAACCTTCAGGTTCAGACCCTTGGTGAAGATGCCGATTATGCACTGAGCTGGGACGAGCTCAAGGAAATGATGGAGAAGAAATACTGTTCTTGGGCTGAAATCCAGAAGCTTGAGGTGGAGTTCTAGAATTTGAAAATGGACGGGCTGAAGATTTCGGAGTACGTCCAGCGATTTCACGACTTGTCCAGGGTCGTTCCCTACTTAGTCAAGCCGGAATTCAAGAGGATTGAGCGATTCATTTGGGGACTTGCACCTCAAATTAGGAGCTTGGTTACTACCTCAAAGCCCCCAACCATCACGGAAGCTATCGATTTGAGTGTCACTCTTACAGAAGAAGCTCTACGCATGGGAAAATTTTCGGAATCTGAGGATAACAAGAAAGAGACCCATGTGGAGTCAGGCAACAAGAAAAGGAAGTCTTCAAACCTAAAGATAGGCACCCAAGTCAGCTATGGAAGCTCTAAAGCAAACAAAAGAAAGGAAGTGAACCCGCCGCGTGGCAGGGAAGCTTATGGAGCCACTAATAAGACTGGTGGTAAGGTTTACTTGGGGACTAAGCCGAGGTGCGAGGAATGTGACAAGGATGCCTTTTGGGCGAAGGATCCAGACGGAAGAGATAATGGTAGAGTACCAGGCTGCTACAGATGTGGTGAAGTAGGGCACTTTAGGAAAGATTGCCCTAGAAGGAACCAAGCGAGGAAGGGTCTTCACGATTGAAGTTCGTGAAGCACGCCAGGATCCAGATGCGGTTACGGGTACGTTCCCTATTAACCAACCTTATGCTTCTATTTTTGATTAATAATGGCACCAACTTTAACCTTGTATGCTTAGAACTTAAGAAAATGCTCGGCCTAGTTTCGAGTAGAATAAGACGTCCTGTATTCTTTAGAATAGGCTTATTGAAGGTTAGTTTCAGCAGACGAGGCGAATAAGAATTATATTTTGGGAACTCAGAAGGCCGGAACCTTCCATTACCATTGACTTGGGAAGTCATGATATGATAGTCAGCATGGATTGGATATCCAAGTATAGAGTTGAAGCCGTTCGTTATAAGGAAAATCAATCGCATCCCTCTTGCGAATGATGAAACACTTAAAGTACACAACCTTCTTGCGATAAGTGCAAGGGTACTAGGCCCCATAAGACCGTGGGTCTGCGACATCTCTCATTGGTCGAAGAGACACAAAAGCGCCTCCTAATAGACTGCATAGCCTTCCTAGCTCATGTTGCCGATAAGGAGGCCTAGGAGTTGGGGATAGAAGACAACCCCGTGGTGGAGGAATTCCCAGAAGCCTTCCTGAAGACTTTTCAGGAATACCTCCACAGCAACAAGAGGAGTTTAAGATGAACCTAGTGCTAGGAACGACACTAGTGCCAAATGACGCCTTACCAACTAGCTTCGTCTGCGAAGCATGAGCCTCTGATATAACTGCAAGAGCTGCTAGACAGAGGGAATTAAGGACATGACATCCTTAGTTAAGGACATGAGAAGAAAGTCGGCAGTTTCCATTTTTCATCAACTTCAGAGAATTGGCAACATGATTGGACCAACCGTAAGATTCCAGTTACTACTTAAGGAGTGACTTGAGGCCAGGATGTCCTCATCTGCGAATATAAGAAGGAAATATCCCTAAAACGACCTTTAGGACTCGCTTCGAGCGTTACGAGTTCCTTGCCGTACCATTTGGCTTAACACATGCATCAACAGTATTCATGGACCTCATGAATCAAACGTGTAAACCATACATAGATCATGATTATATTTATAGACTACATTCTTATATGCCCAACGACCAAGGAAGGACATGAGCAACATCTGCAATTTATCTTGCGACTCTTAGAGAAAGAACAGTTATGTGCTAGGATGTCGAAGGGCGGATTTCGAATTCGCGAGGTAAGAACTTTAGGATACATGGTGGATAACAATGAGATTCATGCCAACCCTGCAAACAAGAGCTAAGGAGTTAGAGTTGCAATTATGTGACGCTTCTCGACAAAGTCTAGATTGCGTGTCGATGCAACGAGACCACGGCATTGCATACGCGTCACGTTAATTAAGGGAATCGTGAGAAGAAACCTTGATCTAGATACAGTATTTGCGCGCCGCAAATTTGACGTCATTACCTGTAAGAAAACGCTGCACGACCTTTACTGATCACAAGGGTTGCAGCACACTGTTGATCGTAAGAACTTAAAAACTAACGAAGGTGAACTGAGCTACTGAACGATGCAGACTGTATGGACATGTTACGTGCTTGTGTGATAAACCTTGATGAAAAGTTGGAACACTCACTTGCCCTTAGTAGAGTTTTCCCTACAACAGTATTTATCACACCGTTGTTTAAACCGCTTCGTGTGAAGCTTTAGATGGAACATAATAAGTCGATCCCCGTCGTGTTGAACGGAGACCGGAGATAAACAATCTAATGGCCTGAGTTGGTTCAGGAAAAATTAGAGGCAAGATCGTTCAGATATGTGATCGTATCAAGACAGCCGCGAAATACAAAAAGATTGTGCCGACGAGTGGCGGAAATCGTAGGAATTTGAGATAAGAAGTATGGCTTTAATGGGAGCCTCGCCTTGGGAAGGCGTGATGCGATTTGGAAAACGTGGAAGGTTAGACCCCACTATATTAGACCTTTCGAGATCCTGGTAGGGATCGGGACCATTGCTCACAAGCTGAAACTACCAGAAAAGATCCGTAGTGATCGCGACACAATCCCCGTGTCTAGTCTTTAGATGAGTCTGACTCAGGAAACAGTCGTTATTCCCACAAACAAGATTCACGTCATCGACAAACTCCAATTTACTATAGAACCTGTTAAGGTTGCGGACTGAAAGTCCACAAACACGGAGAAGACGTAATTGATTTACTTGAGTACGTTAGAATTCATATCATGGCCCAGAGTTACATGGGAACATGAAGACAAATTTTAAACCTAAGTGACCACATTTGATTCACAACTCCCCTGCGACCGATGGCATCGCTTGAATTTCGGGACGAAATTCTTTTAACAGGGGGAGAATGTGACAACTGTCACTTTTCCGTACATTCTGTACACTAATTGAATAGTAATCTGTGCATGATCTAGCTTACAAGACAAATGAATTTCTGATTACTGTTATATACATACAATGGCATTTCATGTTGCAAGACTTTTATCATTACTACATGCAACATGATATAGTTCTAATAATGCACAGAACAGAATTGGCACCATTATCAGACAAACTAAAAGCACTGACGGGAGTTCAGTACATAGACAGATAGTGTTTTGAGGCCCAGTATGAGCCAGAGACTACGTACTACACTAGTATAGTGTGTAGGGAAGTAAGGACCACAAAACTGCTTTTCTAGGTGATAGATAAAGTGCCGAAAAGTGCCTAAAACCCACTAAAAGTGCTGAATTCAGCACATTTCAGCAAAATTCAGCAATTTAACAAGCTAGTAACATGCAAAAATATGACTAAATGGTCCTGAATGCTTTCCTAAGTGTCGGGAATCAAAAGTGTCACAAAAGGGTACTTAAAGATCACTAAACGGAATAGTTTGACACCTTAACGAACCGGTATCTAACCGAACAACCGGACACTACCCGAAACACCAAAATTATACTAGAAGCATTGTTTTAATGTTTCTGAGCTAGTTATGATCCCTGAACACCCTAACACACTATATAACATATCATATGCATAAACACTAACTAATACACTTGAAATCTAACTTAATAACCTAACTAACCATTAAACACCAACTAAATACCCCCCCCCCCCCTAAGTGGACGGTCACATATGTGACCCCACCATAATCTTCCATGATCTTGTTAGATATGATTGGATCTCATTTGATTTAGTGAAGGATTTGTATTGTACTTAACAAACACATAAACCATTGGATAAAAGAGTTAGAGGTTATAAGAAGTATTAGAACTCATCACACTTCACACCACACTTCATCTCCTTCTCCCTCTCCTCCAATCGGCCGAGAACAAGCACCCACCACCCCACCATCATCATCTCACTCTCATTCAATCCATATACTCACAAAGGTGTAAGGAACCATATAAGAAGGTTTGGTGGTCTTGGATCTTGAAGGACCTCTCCCGATTGCTTTTATCCAACTCAATTGTCATCTACAACATCAAGTGTTCTTCCCTAGCCTTGTGCTAGTAGTAAGGCCCTTATGAACTCTTGATACTTCATATATTGTTGGTTAAAAGATGATGAACAATGTTAATCTTGTTGAACACTAAAGAACATATTCATAAAACTCTAACATAAGCTTGTCATATGATGAACTCTTGATAAAATAATGTTGTTTAGTGTATGTATGATACTTAATTGTTGTTTTCTTGAGATTATGATGTTGATCACCATAAGGAGCTTGCTAGATTGTGATTAAACACATGATCTAGCAAGTGAGAGGATGATTATGTGACAAAACAAGATGATCATCCTCACATATAAGCATGAACTTGAAGAATAAAGTGATTTCTTGAAAAATAATAAACAAAGTGAGTTAGTAATCTTATGGATCTAAGATTTATGAATGGTTTTCCAAAAGAACCAAGTTCAAAATATGATTTTTAGAAGATCTTGGTTCTTACTTAAATATACAGTATTTTTAGGGATAAAACAAGTGTAGAAACACTTGAGAAACAAGAAGATTTCACAAAGAAACGTTTTTGTAAAATATGTTTACAAGTTGTAAACACATAAAACTTCCAAGAATGGGATTTTTAAAGTAGTAAACACACTTTAAGGGGTAACTAAACCTACTAAACACACTACCAAGTTACTACAAGTTTTTATGAAAGTTCAAGTTCATGAATATTGTGTAGATAACTTTGTTTTAGCACCTGGTAGGTGTAGATTGACCGTTGATTGCTTATGATGATTTTTGAAAAGAAAATGATATGCTTTGATAGCATGGACACCTCCATTTTTAGGGGAAACTATGGCAAAATTTTCTAAAAACATAAACACTTAGAAAAATATTTTCTAAACAAATATTTACAAGTGTGTTTTAACTATGGTTTTCAATATAAACTTTGCCATAGACTTTGTTACACAAATACAAGTTTTGGAGGTTGGTTTTTTTTATAAATAAAAAATGGATAAATATGTGTTTAGAATATATATTTACATCAAAGACACATTTGGTGTGATTAATTGTATACTTTGTGTAATATTTATATTATTTTAGGGTTTAAAGTAATATAACTTAACAAAATACCAAGAATTTACAATCCAAAATAATACCAAAAATCACAAGGAATACATATATAAGTTACCCACTTAATATTGTGGAACCGAACGATAGAATGTAACTTACAAATATTCCGGAAAATACATTTATGAACATATTTTTGGTAAATACTATTTTGGATACAAAGGAAATGAAAATATGATTTTTACAAAGTATATCATATTTTCAACAAAGAGATAATATATTATTTTGGAAGTAAAAATATATTTTCTTAGTATATTTAAAAGATATATGATTTTTGAGAAAAATATATATTTTCTTGAAATACATTATTTTTGGGACAAAATAAGTTTAAATATATTTTCTAAAGTAAAACTTGAAAATATATTATTTTGGAAACTACAAATACGAGAATACGAATACACATGTATGAGAATACCCCCATCCTTGGGAATGAAATACTTGAGAAGCATTGATACAAAAATACTGTTTAACAATTATTCCAAAATTAAATATAATTTAAAGTTAAAATAATTATTATTTTAACAAGGAATTATAACTTGGAATAATATTGGAGACATAAAAGAAACGTAACTCAAAAACGTAAATACTAAGGCAAGGCAAGGCACGGCCCGTTTGTCTAATAGACCCTAGTACATTGTAGGGAGTTGTGTTTGCTGAAGAGATTTGAGTTACGAGTATCGAAGACGCAAAACTGTGAGTTCATGCTCCCCCTTTTCTTTAACTGTTTTCGGTTTTATAACTCTCGGGGGTGGAATACATGTTACGAATGCTTAACGGTATGAATTGACTATGAAATGAACTATTAGATCATGTGAGCGTAGATCAAAATTGAAATGCCATTAATTCTTAATTAGGGACGAATGTTAGATCTAATGGGTACGGTCGAACCCCACTCATGGTACTTGTGACCACTTGAGTGCTTCGGTGTCCCAGTCGAGGGAAATTGACATAGTCGAGGTGAATCAACATAGTCGAGGGAAATTGACATAGTCGAGGGAAATTGACATAGTCGAGGGAAATCGACAAGGGTATAAGCCTACTCATTACGAGTGTTCCCTATGTCCTCACATGCCTTAATGTCCTTGTAAAACATTCATTTGATATGTTCATAACTGCTTTTCATACCTGTTTTCAAAGGAGTCTCTCAAAGGTTTTACAAGTTTACTAGTACTCACTCAAAATGCATGAACTCGCTCAACTTTTGTTGATGTTTTCCAAAATTACATGTATTTCAGGTAACAAGTTGGATCTTGAGCGTGGGTGTTGTTTCTAGAAGTAAATCCCAAGTTTAGATGTCATCCACTTTTGTTGAATTGTATCTTAGTCGAAGGTTGCGTTGTTTGAAACTTAAATAACTGGTATTTGTAATACTTTTACTTAATGAATGGATGAACATCGTTTTGGTCATATAGTTGTTTATTATGATTGAATGCAATGATATTAAACCAGTCACACATCATACGCTTCCGCAAAAGTTAGGGTGTGACATAACATATCCGCAAATAACAGGTATATCTTTGGTTCTTTTTAAAATATCATTGAGATTTTGAAATACAATATTTTACCCTTTTAGTTTTTGTATAATTTTATGTTGTTATCGGCTACATAAGTTAATAATCCATATCATAAAAAAAAAGGTGATGATCAAATACAAAGGATAAAAAAAATAAGAAGGGTAAGAAGGTTTCTAGTCCATTGATCTTAGATTTGAAGGGTTGAGATTAGTTGTAGGGAAAAAAAAGATAATAGAAGGGTATAAAGGGAATCATATATTTATGGATTTTCTCTCCACATGTCAATTCCCCTATCGATTGAAAACGTCCGTAACTTTTTCATACGACATTTAAAAAAAATTCACCATAATAACGAGCGTTTTTTTATCTTTAACACGAGTACCATATTATCATATAAAAATAAAATAAAAAATTTCATTTTTACTGGGTTTTTTCACATTGTGTTAAAGGTTCAGTTCATTGCGTCTTTTAACTGGGTTTTGGTCATTACGTTTTAGTAGAGTTTCTATACATTGTGTTATTATCAAAACCTATAAGACAATGTTAATTTGGGTTCTATCCATTGTGTTTGTATAAGAACCTATAACACAATATATGACACAATGAAGATGATGTTATATCTGGGTTTTCTATAAATTGTGTTATTAGTTTAGGTCATTGACTCATTGTGTTTAATATGTTTTCTATTGTGTTTTAATAATTTGTTCAATTTTTTTTATTATCTTGTTCATTGTGTTTTAGTTTGTTGTGTATTGTGTTTTTAGTTTGTTTTCTATTGTGTTTTCACTGCTCTACATTGTGTTTTTTATCTGCTGTCATTAATTGTGTCTTTTATATGTTGTCATCAATTGTGTTTTTATTTAGTCTGATATTTATTGTGTTATATGTTATCGTCATTGTGTTATACGTTATGGTCATTGTGTTTTAGTATGTTGTCCATTGTGTCTTTATCTGTTTGTCATTGATTGTGTTTTTTATCTACTTTACATTGTGTTTTACATCATATCCATTGTGTAATATGTAACTGGGTTTTTGATTTTTTTTGAAAAATATAACAATATGGTACTCATATTAAAGATAAAAAAACGTTCGATTTTATGGTATAATTTTTTTAAAAGCAAATGATGTATAAAAAAGTTAAAGACGTTTAAAAATTGGGGGGGGGGGAATAACATGTGACTTGCATGTGCATATTCTCTTTCTCTTGTAGACAAAATTACCATTTCCATTTAATTCCTCATAGTACACTTGTCACTCTCTGGTGGCTTTTTACCTTTCTTATTTTTAAATCCTTTGCATTATAACTCAACCCCATAAAAAATATCAAAGAAATATTTTTCACATAATAAAAACTATTAGAATAAATCGTTGCTAGACTATGGTTAATGAAAAATTATAATTTAAAATTACATAAAACTTAGGTTAATTGTTCGGATAAACGGGTATTGGTTTTCGAGTGTCATTCCCATGCCCGTGAAATTTTTCAAAACTAATCTCCTAGCATGATCATACTCGAATACCCATCCTAAATGATTCAGGTTTACCCACTGGGTATGGGTTTGATTGTGATCCCTTTATATTTCAAAACAAACATATGAAAGAACGTTAATTGTTAGACACCAATAACCCTTTAAGTTCCACCCGTCAATATAAAACTTGATTGATGACACGTTCATAACACTTTAAATTCCACCCATGAATATAAAACATGATTAATGACCCTACACATCCTCAAATTTTAAAGAAAAAAATTATTTGTAACTATTTGATAAAATTTAAAACATTTCCATGATAATATAGTAGACTAGCTAAATTATACCGATTGAGCAATAACTCAATAAGTTCAAGAATTGAAGATAGTCATCAATGTGTTAGGTTTTCAATCCAAAAAGTTTCTTTATGACTGTACCATGGCAATACATATTTCAACATGACTATTGACTAGTTTGTCATATGTATTGAAATGACAACCCTTTTGTGCTATGACAATGAATTGTAGTTACTTTGTACAAATGATAAATTTAATGATCACATGCATAACTCTTAGGTGCCCTACTCCTTTTGTATTGGACGGCAGGGTGTGGGGATCGTCCCCCCTCGTCTCCGGCTCGTCCCCCTCGTCCCACACCGCCCCCTCCCCCTCGTCACGTCGTCGGCATCGCCTGGAAGACGGCAGCGACGAGCTGCCTCTCTCTCTCCTTCAGGTTTCTCTCTCTCTCCTTCAATTATATATTGATTTTTTTATTAAAGTGGGTAGTCTTCCACACCCTTTGGGTAGTCCCCAAAGGGATGATCCTCTACCAATGTGACGTGACGCCTACGTGACGGATAGTCCCCAAAGGGACTACCCAAACCACACCCAATGGCCTTATCTCCTTTATGGTATGAGGTACGATTTAAGAGCTCCTTTTATGAACCGTCAACTATCTTTTCAAAGGTTTATCATACACAACATGACAACTTTTGCCTCTCATGTGAACCGTTCATTTCATTTGGCTTATAGCCGATGTGTACATGTTATGGACACTTGTTAGAAAATATTAAGGGAAATGTATTTTCATGAGATTTAGACTTAAATAGTTGTATTTATATATGTATTATATAAATAATAATTATGTGGACTTATGTTCTACCATGTGAGAGCTTCACAACAAATCAACCCACATTTAAATCGAAGCTAAGATGAATGATATATCAACGCTCAAAGTTGTCCTGTTGAAATAACTATAGTTGTAAAAGTTGGAAGAAAATGGATGACGTTTTGTTAGCTTTTCCACAAAATTTGAAGTTGTTCATCAAGATGATCACTCCTTGTATATTATTATATAAAGACAAACTAATGGGGAGCCTAAAATGTACGGGCCACCTGCACGGTGTGGGCACTAGACACAATGTGGCGCTGAATACGTGTGGCTCGCCAATGGCATGACTCAACCGGCACGAGGTTTCAAGGCGCACAGGTGTCTGAATGCGCATGGCGTGGGCACCAGAAGTTAGAAGTTGCCTAGTGTGCGGGTTCAACTAAGACGCTTCTTGGTGTACGACTAGCATAGCTCAATCAACTTAATGGGTCAAAATGTTACAATTAAGTCATGAATGAAAATTGATGTTTGTAATGACTAGAATTAAAATGCAAATTTGGTTTCTTCTTTTGGCGACTATTTAAATGGACTTTTTGTTTTCAATTTTAAGTGATGAAAATATGCACTCACAAAAAATCTGTCTCCAACGAATTTAGAGAGGGGTACTCTATAATTCATTCCACCATATTTTTCATTTCCTTTTTTTTCAACAATTAAACACATTAATTTGGTGTAACCTTGGGCTCGTAAGCCATCTATAGGCTATTGTACACTGGGAGATACACAACTAGACGTGTCATCCAAGAGAAGACACATAATCTATAATATGTAATAAGGGGCTCATGTCGTACAACACTTTATTCATTTTTGCAGCCAAGGATAATACAAGAAGGCTCCTTTGAAGTCCTTGTAGAAGACAACAATTTTAATCATTATCGTTGCATAAAAATGTATTTATGTTTGTTTTCATTATGTACTAACGATATTGCTCTATCTTCACGAATAATGAGAACAACGTTATTATTGTCTTAATTTAATAAAAAGTGAACCAATCAACTAAAACCCTTGCATGCACACACATGCCCATATAGTTTGTAATTTGTATAATGGGCATTTGCACGAACCTACCTTGTTTACCATGCGGTATTACTTCACAATTACCAAACATCAAGAATGATATGTACACATTCTTTAATATTTAATGTTTACACAACCAAATATTACTTATATTGCTCATGAAAGTCATTCTCTACAATGCATGACCTCATTGACCTCGTTTTCACTACACCGTTTCTCCAGAGAATATGGATCTCACATTCTTTTTTTTTTTCAACGGACAACCAAGTCACCGGATAAGCATCCTGAGATTTCTTCAATCGAGCAAATGGATCTCACATTTTTCATTTTTATATTAATATATTAGCTTTCTATAGTTGGACATGTTGCCATGATACTGTCATTCATATGTAGTTATTGCATCTTTCTTAATCATAACATTATTTATCGGTTGTCCCATTGTTGCCCTTATCAACTTATGCTTGCCATTTATATGTAGTTATTATTGCACTCTTTTCATAATAACATTGGTTATTAATTTTCCTAAACGTTAACTTGTTGTATGTAGTCTAGATTGCGACAAAATATATAGTTGTTCGCAATGCTAACGTTGAACATATTTGGTTCCGTAATCTTTTTCTTGCATTAACATGCCATGATTCTTGATCCCGACAAAGTGTTACAAGCATCTCCTTTTGAGTTACGAGTATGAGGTATGTTAGAACATGAAAAGAAAAATATGTAAACATAATAACTTAACTTGTAACTGTTGATCAGTTCTGTTTAAACATAATGGAAAACATGAATAACGTACCTGTTACAGCAGACAGGCCAGTGGAGAATCCAGTCAGAGATGCAGCCATTGAGTTCGACATACTTGTCAAGATAATCTGGTTTCTCCTTAGGGTGTAAGGTGATGATGGTAATGAACCGAAAGTAGGGAGGTTTCGGTTATGGGGAGAGAGCCGATTTGATGTTATGAGGGTTGGTTGATTCACTAAGTGTGTAACCCTTAAACTCTCTAATAATCCCCTTATATATACACCCAAGAGGAAACCTAATTAGTTAATAAGGGTAATATGGTCCATCAACAATTACCAACTAATGATTAATAGGCTATTAATATATTTTGATCTAATATAATATAAATGATTATAAAGGCTACAAGATTAAATATTACATTAATAATATATTTAATCTCACATTCTCCCACTTAGCCGAGAAATCATTTATCATGAGTATTAGATGAGCCTGGCCAGGAGTTAACACTCATTTTAGCCTTAAACCAAGAACTATAGCAGAGAAATACAGCCGTTGAATCATCATTCGACTCAGGACCCCCATTAGTCATACTATAGCCTCAATTTAAAACCTAATAGTTACGATCAAAATATGTATAAGCCCTTTAGCGTCTGATTTGTATTTATATTTGTCTATATGTCATTACACCGGCAGAACATATGTTAGAGACATACAAAATCAAACTGAGAAAATTTCATTAATTAAAACATAAGCTAGTACAATATGCCATTAAACAAGGTCTTTAGTAAGTCCCATATTCGATACATGTTCTTCGAAAACTTTAGGTGGGAGACCTTTAGTCATCGGATCCGCAAGCATATCTTTAGTACTAATATACTCAATACAAAGATTATTTTCCTCAACTCGTTCACGTACGAATAAATATTTTGTATCGAGATATAAACCAGCTCCAGTCGAACAGTTACTGTTCGAGAAACTAACGGCAGCTGAGTTATCACAGTAAAGCTTCAATGGTCTAGAAATGGAATTAACGATTTTGAGTCCAGTGAACAGGTTTCTAAGCAACATTCCATGACAGGTTGCGTTGTAAACAGCAATGTATTCTGCCATCATCGTGGAAGTTGTAGTTAACTGTTGTTTATGACTCTTCCATGAGATAGGTCCGCCTGCTAACATAAAGATGTAGCCCGAAGTGGATTTCTTGTCATCTTTGCATTTAGCAAAGTCAGAATCAGAATAACCTACCACTTCTAAATGATCACTTCTTCTATAAGTCAGTTTATAGTCTTTCGTCCCTTGCAGATATCTAAGGACCTTCTTAGCTGCTTTCCAGTGATCTAGGCCAGGATTAGTCTGATAATGACCTAGCATTCCAGCAATATAAGCGATATCTGGGCGAGTACAGACTTGAGCATACATCAGGCTCCCGACTACTGACGCATAAGGTATCTGGCTCATCTGCTCCTTTTCAACCTCTGTTGCCGGACACTGGAATGAACCGAAAACATCTCCCTTAACTACTGGAGCGACTGAGGGTTTGCACTGTTGCATGTTGTAACGTGTAAGGACACGATCTATGTAAGTCTTTTGAGACAATCCTAAGATTCCTTTGTGTCTATCTCGGTGAATTTCAATGCCAATGACGTAAGAAGCATCTCCGAGATCCTTCATGTCGAAGTTATACGAGAGTAACCGCTTCGACTCATGCAACATGTCTAAACTATTACTTGCCAATAGAATATCATCTACATAAAGGACAAGTATAGTAAAGTTACTCCCACTCATCTTAAGGTAGGTGCATTGATCCACTTGATTCTTCATAAAACCTTGCCTCTTCATGACTTCATCAAACTTGAGGTACCATTGACGTGATGCTTGTTTTAACCCATAAATGGATTTCTTCAACTTACAGACTAGATGCTCCTGACCTTCAGGTTTAAAGCCTTCAGGTTGTTTCATGTAAACATCTTCGTCTAAGTCTCCGTAAAGGAAAGCAGTTTTGACGTCCATCTGATGCAGCTCTAAATCAAAATGAGCTACTAGGGCCATAACGATCCTTAATGAATCTTTACGAGAGACAGGTGAAAACGTCTCTTGATAATCGATTCCCTCTTTCTGAGTGTAGCCCTTTGCAACCAATCTTGCTTTGTAGCGTTCAACGTTCCCATTCGGATCCAGTTTTGTTTTGAACACCCATTTACAACCTACAGGTTTGGCACCATTGGGTAATTCGACTAAATCCCAAACGTCATTTTTCTTCATGGATTCAAGCTCATCAATCATTGCTTTATTCCATTCAGAAGACTGATCACTGCTAATGGCTTCATTATAAGAGATAGGATCATTGAGTTTTCCAGCATCCATTTCAGTCAGGTAGGTAACATAATCATCCCAATTAGTAGGCCTTCTTTGCCTAGATGACCTCCTGAGTTGATTATCGGGTTCAGCGTTGTCTTGGTTTTGAGCGTTTGATGTGCCTTCGTTATGAGGTATAATGGGTTCTGATTGTGGAGATGGGATTTGTGCAGTGGCTTCAGGTGCAGTTGCATGTGGTACAAGAGGAGTAAACGGAGTAATGGTAAGCGACGAGTCTCTCCCCCCCGCGTCTTGTACTTCTTGCAATTCTTCGTAAGGGTTGGTACTGCTCCCACTGACCTTGAAATCCTCCAGGAACGCAGCACGCTTGGTTTCAACAATACGGGTGACATGGGAAGGACAATAGAAACGATAACCCTTCGAATGATCAGGATACCCGATAAAGAAGCAGGTAACTGTTTTAGGGTCAAGTTTCCTTAGGAAAGGATTATAGAGTTTTGCTTCAGCAATGCAGCCCCATACTTTCATATATTTAAGATTCGGTTTCCTTCCTGTCCAAAGTTCATAAGGAGTTTTAGGGACAGACTTAGAAGGAACTCTATTGAGTATATGAACAGCTGCTTTTAACGCTTCAGTCCAGAGGAATAATGGTAAATTAGTGTTGGCTAACATACTGCGCACCATGTTCATAAGGGTAAGATTTCTTCTTTCAGCGATACCGTTCTGCTGAGGTGTACCAGGCATGGTGTATTGGTTCACAATCCCCTGGCCTTTACAAAACTCATAAAATGGACCAGGAGCTTGACCCACATCAGTATGTCTTCCATAATATTCACCGCCTCTATCTGATCTCACAACTTTAATCTGACGATCTAATTGCTTTTCAACTTCAGCTTTATAATCTTTACAAGTTGTAAGAGATTCAGATTTTTCCTTAATAAGATACAAGTACATGTAACGAGAATAATCATCAATGAAAGTGATAAATGAAGTATGTCCTGTTATGCCAGCAATTTGGTAAGGATCACTAATGTCAGTATGAATGAGTTCTAATAAATTAGAGCTCCTAGTGGCACCTTTCTTATTTGCTAATGTCATTTTTCCTTTAAGACATTTGACACATGTTCCAAAATCAGTAAAATCGAGAGGAGGTAAGACTTCATCCTTGACAAGACGATTCAATCGTTCTCTTGAGATGTGGCCTAAACGTTGATGCCACAACATAGATGAAGTCTCTAAGTCTCGAACCTGTTTCATCTTTGTGAGTGATTCATTAATATTATATGACAACAAAGATTTGGAAAAATTATCATCTAGTTCTAATCTATAGAGACCACCATCCAGAATGCCAGTACCATAAACAACGGAATCATAGAGAATAGAGAGTTTGCGATGACCATGAGAAACGACAAAACCGTCCATGTCTAACTTTGGTCCTGATACAAGGTTCCGAGTTACCTCAGGAACATATAAGGTATCATAAAGTTTAATACATAAACCAGTTTTCAAAAATAATTGTAATGTTCCTATGGCCTTCACTTCTAATTCCCGATCATCTCCAACTTTAAGTGTTCTTTGGTTTCTTCCCAGCTTCCGGATTGTAAGGAATCCCTGAGTTGAATTGGTAACATGAACCATAGAACCAGAATCAAACCACCAAGAATTAGCAGGAACATTTAAATTAAAGGACTCAAGTATCATGAAAAAATCGTTACCTTTCTTAGTCAGCCACTCCTTGAAGTCATGGCATTCCTTTTGCTTATGTCCTGTCTTCTTACAGAACTTGCAATAGGGTTTGTGTGACAACCCTCACCAAACCAGGTATCCGTACGAACTAATTAATATTTAATTACTGCTTAATTACTGTGCTTGCTTACAACTGTGATTAATCTACTACTTGAATTCTGATACATACTTATACATGCATCATACTTTACTACTGTCACTCCATTATTTACACAAAACTTCAGTGACAACCTTGATGCACAAAAGCACAGTGAGCACACTATACGGGATACCCAGTAAACATGCTGACATAGCCAGCATCAGACAGACACTGTCTCTAAGGCCAGTATGAGCCGGGAATAGATTACTACACTAGTAGAGAGTGTAGGGAGGTGAGGATTGTAGAACTGCGTCACTAGGTGATATTTATAGTGATCGGATGTGCCTAAAACGTACCTTAAGTACAAAATTCAGCACTTTAAATAAAAATTCAGCATTTAGCTAACTAGTAAAGTGCCAAAACATGAGAAAAATATTACTAGACACTTTCCAAAGTGTCGGGAATAAATTGTGTCACTAAAAATAATATTAACGACACTTTAAATATTTATTTAGCACTTTAACGGACTAGTATCCAACCGAACAACCGGACTTAACCCGGGACATAAAATTATTGACAATGACATTGTTTTCTTTTTTCTGAGCCAGTTAGGGTCCCCGAATACCCTAACACCCGTTATAATTTACTACCCACTAATACACTAAACATAATTTCTAACTAATTAAACTAACTAGTAATTATCTTCCAAGTCCAAAATAAACCAAATGGCCCAACCCCCCAACCGAGCGATTTCCCCCTAGGGAACACATAATCACATTCTTTTGATTAATTAAATCCAATTGCCTAAAATCTAGTAGGCATTTTATCTTGTGGATAATAAGGATTTGAGTTATAAATTAATCCAAAAGTCTAGACCTTCACATTCACAATTCACCAACAAAATTTTACTCTCTTTTTTCCCTCTTTGACATTCACGGCCGAGACCAAGAAGCATCACCTCACCATTTTCCAATTGTGACCAAGGCATCCCACTTACATACAAGGGTGAAGGATCGCATACAATCAAGCTCGGTGCCTACGGAATCGCGAGGACCCCTCTACGTTGTTATTAACCACCCGTTTTTCGACTAGTTTCTTCCCTAGCCTCGAGCTAGTAGTAAGTGACTCTAAATGCCTTTTTGATCTTGTCTAGAGTGGTTAATAAGAATTTTGTCGGTTGAAATTTATGAACATGTAAGAACAAAATTAAAATTCTACTAAAGAAAATAAACAAAGTGGATAATAAGTAAATAATAGTGTAAAACTTATAAGTCTAGTTTTGTTATGATTATTTTTGGTTGTTGATTGCTAGTATGGGAATGGATCGTCATCAAACCCACTAGATCATGTTCACAAAACATGAACTAGCCTTATGTTAAGTCGTAAAGTTATTAGATGACGAACCCTTTCGAACATAAACATGAACTAGCCTTATGTTAAGTCGTAAAGTTATTAGATGACGAACCCTTTCGAACATAAACATGAACTTGTGTAAAAACAATTTTTCTTATGAAATAGTGTTCTAAACTAGTGGATCTAAAGATCTACAAGTGGTATTTTCGAAGAACCAAATGTCAAATGAAATCATATTTTTAAAGCCGGATCTTTCCTTAAACAAAGGTGATTTTTGTGAACACACAAGTGTGTAGACACTTGTGTAACAAAAAGTTTTAACAAAGAATTATTTTTGTAATTTTTGACTAGAAGATGTACAAATGCATTTTCTGTAAAAATAAGATTCTCGAGAAACCGGTTTCATTCATAAAAGTAGAAAGATCTATTAAAAATAATGGGAAGTTACTACACACTTTTACACAACCCACAAGTTCATGTGTTTGTGATATTTTTGAACTAGTATGATGTTGGAATATTGTTTGTTGTTGATTGAGAAAATTGTTGTTTGAATTTATAAAAGAAAATGATACGCTTGAAAGCGTGGCTACCTCCAGTTACAGGGGAAACTCTGGCGAAATTTTTCCAAAAATCTAACACTTGGAAACATTTTTATCACAAGTGTTATGAATATAATTTTTAACTTATTTTACCCAAATAAATTTCGCCATGTTGTTATTACGAAACTTCCAAGTGTCGGAGGTGGGATTTTCACAAATAAAACTTGCTAAAATAAATATTTAGAATATATATTTTCATATTAACACTTGTGTGAATTTTTATGATTATTTTGTGAACTACGTAAATATTATTTTTAGGGTAAAAATAATATAACTCGTATACACTGAATATTAACGACTCCAAAATAATATGAACGCCTCCACAATAAATATTTAAGTTACACCGGTATTATTTATACCACCCGAACCTTACAACGTAACTGGCGTATTTTCAGAAAATACTCATAAGTGTGTATTTTGACAAGGATATTATTTTGGAAAATTATATGGAATAAAATATAATATTTTTGGGAAAAATATTTATATTTTGGAAGTAAAGTATTTTAGACTAATGAAATAAAATATATTTTATTAAGTGAGACTTAATAATATATTTCGAAGTTATACGAACGCACATGTATTAAAAACCCCCATCCTTGGGAAGGAATATATTTACAAATAATTACGAAGTGTAAACACGAAATAGTTGCCTAACTATTTCCCAAAGACATTAAACCTTAAACTAAGGCACGGCCGTCCGTCTAATAGAAGTTAGTACGTGTAGGTCGTCGCACAGCAGATTTTCTGGGAGATACTTTTTAGAGACGCACTTCGGTGAGTTCATGCTCCCCCTTTTCTCTTAACTGTTTTCAGTTTTTAAACTGCGGGGGTGAAATACATGTTACATTTACTACAAACGTTTTATACACGGTATGATTAGCTAAGGAACTTACTGCTAGATCACGTGACTGGATAGGCTATTATCGTAAGACCATTAATCCTTGTATAAGGACCGAGAGGCATGAGTGATAGATCTATCGGGTGTTGCGAACCCCACACATGGGCCTGCGTGTGGCTGCATGTGGTGACTATGTCGTTCCGCCGGAAGGACCGGTACGAAATCCGCGTTACAGGTTTGAGTGCTTCCTAGGCCATGTCACTTATTAATGTATTAGCTACACATTAATCGATCTCTTTTTCCTTATTTGCTACATACTAGGGATTTTTATACTTACAAAGGTTTTACATACTCACTTACACATGAACTCGCTCAACTTTATGTTGATTTTTCCAACTTACATGTATTTCAGGGAACTAAGGATCTGGCACGGTATGCTACGTTTTCACGCGGCGTAGAGTTATGGGATCATCCGAGTTTAGGGGTTGTGGCTTTTACCTGGACGAGTCACAGTTCTTAAACTACGTCTATTTTAAGTTTGTGGTTGTGTCTTTCAAACAATGTTTTTATGTTACTAGGTTGTAATTTCCGTTGCATGTGTCAACGCCTTAAGACAATGTTGTGGTATTTTACTTTTCAAACTTAAATCAATGGATGATCTGCATGGTTTTATTTTCATATAGCTTTGTTATGATTAAGCTATAGTATTAAGAAGTCACACCAAATAAACCCACGCTTCCGCAAAGCCAGGGTGTGACAGTTTGCCTAAGGAGTTCTTAGAGCTGGAAGGTGCACTTGTATGAGGATTTGGATTTGGCTTTTGGACCTTAGAAGCATCCTTTCTTTGATAATTGTGCTTCCTTTTCTTAGAGTTGGAGGTGGTGAAGTTAGCAACATCAGTAGTGCGATCCATCTTCATACGCTCTTCCTCCTGCACGCACATAGCGATCAGCTCACTCATCGTCCATTTGTCCTTCTGAGTGTTGTAAGTGATCTTGAATGCTTCATAGGACGAAGGAAGCGAAGTGATGATGATGAAGTGAATGAGAAAACCATCACTGATTTCCATCTCTAGCCCCTTCAGCTTATTGGCCATGTCATGCATCATCATGATGTGTTCGCGAATGCCGCTCCTCCCATCATACTTAGTTGTCACCAGCTTGAGGATAAGAGTACTAGTGTGTGCTTTTGATGTTCCCTTGAATTGATCCTCCACAGAAGCCAAATAGGTTTTAGCATCTTCAGAATCAGGAATGGCTCCTCTGATTGAGTTATGTGTGGACTGCTTCATGAACATGAGAGACATGCGGTTACACCTAGTCCATTTTTCATGAACTATCTGCTCAGCAGCAGTATTTTGAGTAGTAAGGTCCGCTGGCTTATTCTCTCTTAGAGCATAATCAAAGTCCAACAATCCAAGTGTAAGCATGAGGGCATCCTTCCATGCAGTAAAGTTATCACCAGTCAAAGGTGGAATCCCCTGATTGGGTGCTGATAGTGGAAATAAGGTGAGCAAGTTATGATACTAAGAAAGAAGTCTTAATGTGATCTAAGGGCATGTTATACTAAGGCAGACATAAATAATGACCATTTTAATTATGAAGCTGTGATAATGTCTATTACTAACATCAAAATAATAGACTTAGTTAAAAAAAATTATACTTAAACAAAGACAAATCAGCTTTGGCCAGAAGTGTAATCATTTAAGTATGTGTGCAAAGTAATCGTGACAAATCAGCTTTGGCCAGAAATGAGACAATCACTTTAGTTATGCACTTGTCAAGCATGCTAAACATAAATGAATTAAATCAGCTTTGGCCAGAATTAAGACATTTCACGTTTGTAATGCATACTCAACATAGCTTTTATAATACTTGAACAATAAATAGATGTATTAAATCAGCTTTGGCCAGAATTAATACATCAGAAGCTCATTCAAGTTAAGCTATTTTGGTTTTGTAAAAATTATTTGATTCTGATTAGTTAATTAAGTGTTAACAAAACCAAGTATTTAATAGCAAACCACCTGTTAGCACGGGGTTCGGGGCGGAGCCCCGAGCTAAATTTTAGTTCACATCAAACAGCCTAGGGTAATGAGGTTTCGATTCAGGTCTCGAGTTATAAAGATTTAAGGACCTGATGATCAATGTATGTAAGGCCCAAGTCTTGTGCGATGTATGTAAGGCCCAAGTCTTGTGCGATGTATGTAAGGCCCAAGTCTTATGCGATTGGCACTATCTTGTGCGATCCACAAGTCTTGTGCGATTATGTTGTCTTAACTTGTACAATGTGCTTAATTAGTTGTACAAATCTTGTGCGACTGTCTTGTGCGATTGCCCATGTGCGATCAGATCATATCTGATCTTGTGTGACTGTCTTGTGCGATCAGATCATATCTGATCTGATCTTGTGCGACTGTCTTGTGCGATCAGATCATATCTGATCTGATCTTGTGCGACTGAAGGGAACTTGTGCGATTAGTTACATTGATGATTTCGAATCCACTGTTAAGGCTGTTTATTGTGATAATAACTGAAACTCGAAATTTGAGGGATTGTGGGATAGTGTTTCCTATTTTATTTTTGATCTAAACTTATCAAAAGATTTCGAAAATAATAACTGATTATCCTTTAACAGTTTTCGGAAACTTTAATAGATAAAATTAAGATCAAAACAATGAAAACACCCACTAATCCAAATTATATTCCAAAATTTAGGGAATTTTCGAGTTTTACTTAGAACAAGCGATGAACCCTAAAAAAAATAAAAACATAATTCTGGAAATCCGAAACCTGAATTTTAATGGTTTTGTAATGGATTTCGTAACAACAAGTTTAGCCCTTTATGATTTCGAGTCAAAAATTTAAACATTCTTCCTAAAACAGTGATTTCGGCACATGGTACTCGAAATCAGCCGAGATTTTTTATAAACTTTCAAAAATTCTGTTTTCCAGATTTTGATCCCAGAATAATGGATACAAAAACAGAACTGATTCATCAACATATGCTCTGATACCACATGTTGATCAGTTCTATTTAAACATAATGGAAAACATGAATAACGTACCTGTTACAGCAGACAGGCCAGTGGAGAATCCAGTCAGAGATGCAGCCATTGAGTTCGACATACTTGTCAAGATGATCTGGTTCCTCCTTAAGGTGTAAGGTGATGATGGTAATGAACCGAAAGTAGGGAGGTTTCGGTTATGGGGAGAGAGCCGATTTGATGTTATGAGGGTTGGTTGATTCACTAAGTGTGTAACCCTTAAACTCTCTAATAATCCCCTTATATATACACCCAAGAGGAAACCTAATTAGTTAATAAGGGTAATATGGTCCATCAACAATTACCAACTAATGATTAATAGGTTATTAATATATTTTGATCTAATATAATATAAATGATTATAAAGGCTACAAGATTAAATATTACATTAATAATATATTTAATCTCACAGTAACTAAGATTTTAAATTTTGTTACTTAACGTCTTTTGAGAACTTTTTAAAAGTCATATTGTTCTAGAGCTAGATAAGGCTTGTGGGTATGGTGACGGAGATGAAGCCGGCGACGGGATGTAGACGGAGGGGGCGGCACGGTGTTCAAACCGGCAACGGAGGGGGGACCCATTGTTTTGCTCCGTCCTGGACGTCAGAATACCAACGGAGAGGACGATGACTGGACGGCGACGGGGGTGGCGGCACGGTGTTCAAACCGGCGACGGACCGGGACGATAGGGGGACGACCCCCATACCGTGTAGCCTAATAGATGATGAATCTTAATTACCTAAATTACCATATGTATCCAACTTTCAAACCCATAGTTTAATATGATCATATAATTTGTCACTATGAGTTATTAATTTTTTATTTTTCCACATATCAACTGGATGTAGATTATCATATATTACGAGAAGTGTCATGTTTAAAAGTTTCAATTTAAATTCTTATTAATTTATCAAAAATAACTATCAGAACTTATTTCTGAGATATACTATGGCTTATACCATATCTTATTTTTTTTATTATTGCAGGGTGTAGGGTGTTTTAGAAATATGATTAATACTTAATGACTTTTATCAGTGGCGGATCTAGGATTCCGACCAAGGGGTAACGTGGTATAAATAAGCCGTAACGAAATCGAAAAAACGTCAATTTTTTCCAAAATTTACACTAATTTTTCCAAAATTTTTCCGACCAAGGGGTAGCGGGGGTTACCCCTACCAAAGAGGTAGGTCCGCCCCTGACTTTTATTAAACTATATGTTAGATAGGGCTGACAAATCGTGTCTTAGCAGGTTTAACAGGTATCTGATAACGCGAACAACAAAAATTTTAAACATGAATACGACTCGTTTAACTACTTTATATCCAATGTCTATAAGACAGATGTATATTTTATGCACATAGAAGGAGAAATAATGGATCCTAACTTTCAAATTTTGATTATTTTTAAAAACGTAAAAAATAACATGGTATACTTTTCTGTTATCGTGTCTTAGCAGGTTACCTACAAATTACCTATTGCCAGCCTCAGGGTCGGCCCTGAGAATTCGTATACCCTGTTCGAGCTCGAAAAAATGTGCCCTTAGGCCTTAACGAAATTGGGTATTTGCCTCACTAAAGGTCTAAACCTAATGCCAACGGGGTTAATAACTAATCTAAACCATAAGAATAGTTTTGTAAGGGGCCTATGTTGGTGTTTGTATGGATGTACCCGATTAAAAAAAATTTATATATACATACCGTGTTTTTTTTCATAAAAAAACATGCCCCTCGAAATATCGGGCCCTGGCCGGTGGTCCTCCCCGCCCACCCCCAGGGCCGGCCATGGCCAGCCTTAATGTTAGATCAAATTTCTAACCTATACAGCTATACTAGTTTATTTGCTGGTTCTGGTTTAAAGTCTTAACTATTTTTTTTAAAGGCGATCAACAAGTATCATTAGTTTATGTAACTCGAGTTAAGGTAAAGGAAACCCGTACGTCTACGATTCTTAAGGGGCTCAAACGTATTTGATCAACATCTACATTTCCATCATTAGATTTATTTCATTGATTTCAAAAGATGGTACATGTTAAGATAAAATCATAAAATAGTTGCACAAAATTTTCATTAGAGACAAAATATATGTATTTTTGTGAACTACAACTTCATACAATAAGCAATGGTCAAAAACACAATTTTAATAAGAAAAGAAAGGTAAATTATACAAGTATTTAATAAATGACACAACTACCCCCAATCGAAACAACACTCCATTGCTACATGAACCAGAAATCTACCAATTCTACGTAAAGTATGTTGCATTAAGAAGAAATAATCAAGAAGAACCATAAAGTATGTTGCATTAAGAAGAAATAATCAAGAAGAACCATAAATTAATGATCTTGATGGGTTGACTACTTGACCGAACCATCATGGGCTATGCTCACATTTACTTGACCACCATTGGTCGGCACTTGTGTTGCTTCACACGGACTGCACCCATAGCACTTGTGTTTACAACTCGGTGGGCTCGATCCTATTCTCTTCTCAACCACACTCCCACCCTTCAAAGCACACCAAAATTTCAACTTTTTTCAAATTTTGAAACATACCCATTAGTCAACACACACCAAGATTGAATCTTTTTCAACTTTTGAAACATACCCATTAGGCTATGGGGTATGGGGCTTGGGTCGGGGCGTGGGTTGGCTGAAAACGCCCAAGCCACCACCCCGGGGGCTTGGGTTTGGGCGTGGCCCCATTGGCGTGGGCAGTGGCGGATCTTGCCCGTTGAACCTGCCAGGGCCGAAAGACACGGGCACTAAAATTAGCACTACGGCCGAAAAACTTGTCCGGGCCGAACATAGTATATATACAAAATTTCGATCGAAATGCGAAAAATTAGCACTACGGCCGAAAAACTTGCCAGGGCCGTGGCCCTGCCACACCACCACTAAGATCCGCCCCTGGGCGTGGGTTTGAAGCCGGGCGTGAGGCGGGCTAATAAGGTGACATGGCAGGCTCTCAATGGCCAAACCAAACTCATGCCCCCACCCCAAGCCCCCAACCCAAGCCCCACCATACCCCATGGGCGTGGGTTTAGGTGGTGGAGGGCCTTCCATTCCACGTGTCAACAAATGCCTCAACCCAAACCCAACCCAAGCCCCACCATACCGTACGGCCTTAGTTAAAACACACACTAAGATTTCAAACTTTTTCAAATTTTGAAACATACCCATTAGTCAACACACACCAAGATTGTATCTTTTTCAACTTTTGAAACATTACCCATTAGTTAAAACACACCAAGATTTCAAATTTTGAAACATACCCATTAGTCAAAACACACCTAGATTGTATCTTTTTCAACTTTTGAAACATACCCATTAGTCTAAACACACCAAGATTTTAACTTTTTCAGCTTTTGCAACACACCCATTAGGCAAAACGGTCAAAGGAGAGAGAAACACATATACAACATACCTGTTCTAAACCCATGGTCAGTTCTTGTGGAGGAATTGCAGTAAAAACAGCAGAAGTTGGTGTCAAATGCCTGCAGTTTACACTCAGAACATGCACCATTATCACAAGAATGATAAAGATTCTTAATTTCATTCCTTTTGAGGGTTGGTGATAACTGATTAAGTGATTATGATGACAGTATGGTAAAAGCTTGGATCTTTTTGAGTAAATATAGATACAGGTTTATTTGTATGTATATATACTGTGAGAGAAGGACCCCTACATAACAAATAAGATGAGGAAAAGTCCAAAGATTTCATTGGGATTCTACCATGCAGTAATTGCTTGATTTGGAGTGGTGATAGGGAGTGATCAGGTGTGCAGCTGGATGTTGCTTATCAGTCAAGTGATTCTACCATTCTTTTTTTTTTTGAACGGCAAAAACTTCTATATAAAATATAGAAAACGGGCCAGCAAGAAACTGGGATCCAAGATTACAAAATTACATCACGAATGTTAAAATCAGTCCACCTTTCCCACTCAAGATTACAAAAATTTGATCTCCCTGTAACAAAAAGAAAAACATTTTCTTTTATAGAATCGGCCGTTCGATTGAAATGAATTTGCCGCCCGTTGAAAGTTTTTTCATTTCGCGCTTTCCATATCTCCCACGCCGTAACTTGAATCACGACCCCTATTAATTTCTTCCAAGTCTTTGAACCATTCGTCTCAACCGCATTCGCCAAAATCTCTTGAACCGTAGTCGGCTGCTCCGGAAAAGGAAGCTTTATCCAATTGAAAATAGACCACCAAACTGATTTTGCAAATAAGCAATCCCACAAAATGTGATTAACTGTCTCTTCTCTTATGGCGCACCTGGAACATAACACATCTCCCAACACAACGCCTCTATACGAAAGCCCCGTCTTGGATGGAATCCGATTCATGGATGCCCTCCAAAAAAATATATTCATTTTTGGGGGGACCCAAGAATTCCAATACGGCCACCGGCTACAATTTTGACTATTAAAGTCATGAATTTTGGCCCGTAACCCCGCAACTGAAAGAGGACCCGAATCCGACCCTTTCCAAACCCAAACATCTTGTTTTTGCGATACCCACAAGAAATGTGGGACCCGGTTGGGAGTAGTGTGGGCCGGGTTAGGGAGGTCCGGGTCATTCTTATCAACGGCTAGCATTGACTCTTAAGTCAATAACGGATCTCAAGATCCTAACTAGAACATGTTCAAGTTTTATAGACCCAAGTTGTCCCAACTGTTTTTTTTTTTTTTTATTATATAATATTTTGGTATGATGATTCAATAATGCTTCTTAGACCACCCGTAGTGGGGCGTGTTTTTTAAAAATTTATAAAAAAAAACGCCCTATAACGCCCCGGTAACCGCTACACCCGGCGTTACCGGGCGTTATTTTCGAGAAAAATTGCGTCCGGCGTTTAAATTAAAACGCTTAAAATGAGGGGGGCCCACCTTTTTTACCGTTGACAAACGGTCATATTATGTATTTTTTTTTAATTTAAAATATTACCCCACTATATATATATCACCCCACATTCTCACATTTTTTATAAAAAACCCACTTTATCTTCTACTTTCTCTCCCACTTTTCTTCTATTTTTTATAAAAAAACACCCGCTTTCTCCTGCATTTTTATACAATCATGCATCCATTTCGACCCCCTTTTGGTGTCCCCGCAAGACCCACGAACCCGAACACAACTCAACCGCAAAACCCGTATAACCTTCAAGACATGGACCCGAGCTTTTTAACGTACGCGGCTTACTTGAGTGGCGCCCCTCCGTTTGTGCCTCCCATCCACTCTAAGGACTATCCGAGTAACAACTTGTTAAACCACAGGGAGCACGAGTGTAATTTTGAAAAGTTGAGAACTATAGGTGTTACTTTGACAAACCACAGGGACTATCTGTGCATTTTACTCTAATTTTTATAAATCTTGCCAAACCAAACCAATTACATAATAGTTTATTAGTTATTACCATCTTGTAATCGTGTCAAATGAAATGATATTAACAGGTGAAAATAAAAACTAAAAAAGGATACAAAGAAATATATAAAATTGATTTTAAAAAAATAAAAAAAAACACCATTATAACTATAACTTTTACTTTTTTTTTGCATTATCTCTATATCAAGAAATGGATGACGGGCTATTTCCTAAGACCATGTGTAGTGGTAATGTGTTATAATGCCCTCACCATGGGGCATTATCCGACACGTGGCGTCCTAGTCAGCGATGGGGCATTATAGCAAAAGTGGCGTAGTGGGACATTATGCCAATAACCCTCATTCAATCATTTCACAAGTATTTATTTTAATTTAAAACATAAAAAACTTCATTAATTAAAAAAAAATTACATTACTTGAAATAAAAATAAGAGAAAAATGCCCGGATAGTCCCTGTGGTTTCGCCTTTTTTCACCTATAGTCCCTATCTTTCTAAAACTACTTGAATAGTCCCCAAGTTTTCGATTTTTGTTCTCGAATAGTCCCTGGGTCTAACTTCAGTTACTTTTCTCAGTTAAGTGGGTGTTGAAATGACCAAAATACCCTTTCCTTAAAAGGCCAAACCATAGGGACTATCTGGGCACCTTCTCTTTATAAAACTCATCCACCCTTCATCTTCAACATTAAGAAACCCTAATACCCACACCCTGCTTCCCTTTAAATCCACTACCAAACACCCCCTGCCTCTTGTCTTCCCTGCCGACGAGCACAAGGGAGTCCGACTGGACTCCGGTGACGGGTCTAATTAGTTAATCGGCCGACAAGACATCCCAAACACCTCCCCTCGTCGACAAAACGGACCACCACCGTCCGGTGGTGGTGAGCGATGGCTGCGGAACCAGAGAGACAGAGAGGAAGAGAGAGAGAGAGACCGAGGAGAGGGAGAGAGATGGCGGAGGTTGGTGAGTGGCGGCGGGTCGTGGCGGTTTCATTCAGACTGATTTCATTCAGATCTGATATACAATTCAGATCTGAAACACATCACTGTTTCATTCAAACACTCGAATCTAAGTTGTTTCTACATAATCTTCGAACATAATCAGTGAACTTTGTTTCGGTGAAATCGAATGAGTTTCGATTGATTTTTAACGTGTCTAGGACTGATTTGAATGAGTTTCGGTGATTTTTGAACTGTTTCGGTTTGTTGATTAAGAGTGTCGGACTAATTCGGTTTGTATCGGATCAAATTTGTTCAAGTTTCTGTGTGAATCAGTGTTTTTTATCGAAGTTTTGAGATTTCAAAAATTATAAGACAATTTTAAACTGTGTACATACTGATTGAACAACTATATTTGAACGAACTGATCTGAATCTGAGTTGCTGAAAGAAGCTGGTGTCGATTCGTATTTCGATCTAGTTTCAGATTGTTTCGTTTGAATTTCGGACAAATTCGGTTGATTTAAGACAAATTTTGATGTGTCGTATGTGCTTTTCGAACTGATTTCGATTGATTTTCAGAGAGTTTCAAGTTGATTTGATCTGTTTCGGATCAAATATTGTTAGTTTCGGACTGATTAAAAGATGGTGTTGGTGTCCCGCCTGAACAATGGTAAAAGATAATGGTAAAAGATGGTGGTGAAAAGACGGCGTCTGAACACCGATAAGGTGTCGGCACCGGAGATGAAACAACTATGGAGAAGATCCAACAGGTGGAGAAGAAGGGTGGGTGTGGGGGGATTTTATAAATAAAAATGAAGAAGGTACCGGGATAGTCCCTATGGTTTGGCCTTTTAAGGAAAGGGTATTTTGGTCATTTCAACACCCACTTAACTGAGAAAAGTAACTGAAGTTAGACCCAGGGACTATCCGAGAACAAAAATCGAAAACTTGGGGACTATTCAAGTAGTTTTAGAAAGATAGGGACTATAGGTGAAAAAAGACGAAACCACAGGGACTATCCGGGCATTTTTCTCTTATTTTTATTTCAAGTAATGTAATTTTTTTTAATTAATGAAGTTTTTTATGTTTTAAATTAAAATAAATAATTGTGAAATGATTGAATGGGGGTTATTGGCATAATGTTCCACTACGCCACTTTTGCTATAATGCCCCATCGCTGACTAGGACGCCACGTGTCGGATAATGCCCCATGGTGAGGGCATTATAACACATTACCACTACACATGGTCTTAGGAAATAGCCCGTCATCCATTTCTTGATATAGAGATAATGCAAAAAAAAGTAAAAGTTATAGTTATAATGGTGTTTTTTTTATTTTTTTAAAATCAATTTTATATATTTCTTTGTATCCTTTTTTAGTTTTTATTTTCACCTGTTAATATCATTTCATTTGACACGATTACAAGATGGTAATAACTAATAAACTATTATGTAATTGGTTTGGTTTGGCAAGATTTATAAAAATTAGAGTAAAATGCCCAGATAGTCCATGTGGTTTGTCAAAGTAACACCTATAGTTCTCAACTTTTCAAAATTACACTCGTGCTCCCTGTGGTTTAACAAGTTGTTACTCGGATAGTCCTTAGAGTGGATGGGCGTTAGTTATCTCAGTTAAGTGGGTGTGAAATGACATTATTACCCTTACTAAAAGAGAAAAAAATAAAAATATTCAAATTAAAAGAGTTGTAAATGAGGCCCACTTTTTTATTTTAAGTATAAAAAACCACCCCCACCCCCACCCTACCCTTCTTCTCCATCCAGCTACACCTTCTTCTCCATCCACCTGCAACCTCCACAACCCGCTACCATCCTTACACCACAATCAATATCATGTCCAACACTACTAACACAATCATCTAATCAATCTCAGAAAGCAAATCGAAAATACCAACACAAATCGACTCAGATCTGAAGGGATGAAGTGGATGAAAAATCCCCAAACAGCGGCGGCGGTGTCACGGTGGAACGTGGCGGCAGCGGCGGTGTCATGACCAACACTTCCCGTTCTCTCTCTTCTTAGGCAAAAATCCCCAAACAACAAAAACACCACTGCAACGTGGCGGCAGCGACGGCGGTGTCACGGTGGTGCCCCTCTGGTTGAGTATTGGAAGATGGAGAGTGAATTGGAGGATTGGTGTTTGATTGAAGGGATGAAGTGGTTGAAAAATGAAGCTTGGAATGTGGAGGTGTTCATGGTGGTTTTTTGTGTTCGGTGATATGGACATGACAGGGATGATGATATCTTAACTATTTGAAATTATTTTAAAAAATGTGTAGATATATTAACAGGTGTTATATATTGTATTTTATAATTAATAATTAATTGTGGTCCTAATTGATATTTTAAATAATTAATTAGTTTTTTCTTATATTTTAATAAAAGCAAGGGGTAATTTTGTCATTTTACATAGATTTAACGGAGAAAACTAACGGACATCCACTCTAGGGACTATCCGAGTAACAAACTGTCAAACCACAGGGAGCACTGGCGTAATTTCCAAAAGCTAGAGACTATATGTGTTATTTTACAAAACCACAGGGACTATCCGTGCATTTTACTCTAAAAATTATCTGTCATTTGTTGGAAAAAAAAATTTATATAACATTAAAATGAAAGGTCGGTGGCACAGTGCCACCGACACACATTACAATCTACCTTTTGTCTAAAATTACAGAACTAGCCTTCATTCTTCTAGAAAGACCATGCATCTTCAAATCAACACCGTTGCAGAAGTGGTCCGTGTACAAGCGACGGTTACAATGACTTGATTCGTCGTCAAATCTTTACTACGGAGATCAAGGTTTGGTGTTGTGTCTGTCAGCTTTCACTCTCTCTTCTCTCCTACAGTCGTCTGAGCACCCAAGACCACCACTAACGTCATCACCTTCTGTGTGCATCTTCGTTGTGACCACCACCTTAACCACATGCCGGAAGCCGGCTCACTGGAAATGTGCAATGACTGAATTTAACCTTGACTATTTCCGAACTACACGAATCTATAACATGCATGATGAAGGATTGCTTGGCTGTGCCTCGCCGGAAATTTGATCGGAGCTCCAAAACTTCATCCATTAACAGATCGATTGTAGGTCTGGACATCCCAAGTCCGATGACACAACACCGCGTTGTGGTGGCAATGTCTTCAATCGGTGATAAAGGAAAAAAAAACTGTGCAACCCACTTCATTGTTGTTAACAGTCCCAAATATGAGTATACGACGGGAATGTCATTAAACGCCGGCAAAGAAAAAAACTGTAGCTGGAAGATCGGAAAGAGGTCGGAAGCTTACCGTTGAACCCTAGCCAACACAGGTCAGGTCGAGAAAACCACATGCAACGCTAGATCGGGACTGCGTTGACCTTAAAACATCAGAAATAGCGCACGCAGTCGTCGATTTAACCGAGATGCCGCTCTCATCCACCGTTTAGCCAATGTTTTGGGTCGTCGGAGGTCACTACGTAAACACGGGACCCACCGCTATCATCATCGTCCGCATTGGGCACTGAACCACCGTGGAGGTCTGGCTAGGTATTTTGCTTTTTATGGATAATTGGGAAGACTGGGTCTATTCGCACACGCTTTTTGTCTTTTTACACACTCAAAGCGCCCCGCTTTGGCCATAGCGCGGCGCTTTGGCCATAGTGCGGCGCTTAGGGTTCACGAGACTCCTGCAACCTCGTATCACCTTTATGTCTCTGCAACTTATGTTAGTCAAACGATCAAATCACCTTTTGTCGACCGAAGCGCCCCGCTATGGCCATAGCGCGACGCTTCGAGGTGTGAAAATAATTTCCTGCGTGTGGAAATAGCATGACCCAATTGGGAATGATAAACAATGAGGAGAGAGAATGAGGGCTGTGGTACTGATAAAGTGGGTGTGAAGATGAAGTGTTTTAAGTCTTTTTCCATCATATTGTTCCATTGTTCCAATTAATTAATATAAATGTAAATAAAAATAGTGGAAGAAAGCCGAGATAAAGTCTAATAAAAAAACTGGAAAAAACTAATACATTCAATAAATTTCCAAATAAAAAAATTCAATTTGTTTTTGTTGATATGTAATTGATTTTATTAAATTCACTGGTTACTATTTTGAGTATTTTCTAAAAAGCCATGACAATTATTATATCTTTTTCAATTTTTGAGAAATTTTCTTTTCATTAGAAAAATAGTCTTATGAGTAGATTCAATTAATTACAATAAATCTGGATATAGCATCTTTTACACGGTTTTATATTACGATTTTGTTAATTACTACCTAAAGTTTTTTTATTTGTTTTTCGATATGACACGTGTATATATCGTTTTTGTCATATTAGGGTTTTATTCTATATGTTTTCTTTTTCATTTGCTATAGCGTGTGCCAGTATCGTAACAAATCGAACTAATATCGCCCGAACCCCGTCATGTCCGCTAACTATACACCACCTAGAGAACGCCGCCGCAACGCGCGGCATCTGGCAACCTCCTAGTATAATCTTAAAGAGAAATGTCGGTGCACCCACCAAATTACAATAATGCCCTTTCCTCATAATTACGGTAATGCCATTCTTCTCCTCAATTCTATTTCAGTCGAAACATATAACTCAGATCCAAAACCCTAGCACAAATCTCCCTTTAGGGGCATGTTTGGCTAAGCTTATTAGAGGTAAAAAGGACTTTTGGGAAAATGACTTTTGGAAAAAGGACTTTTTGAAAAGGAGTTTTAAAAAAAAAAGTGTTTGGATTAGCTTATTGATGTAAAATGACTAAAATGGACATTCTTTTAGGTATAAGGGGGTAAAGAAGGGGTATATTGGTAATTTCATTTTTGAAAAGTCACTTCTGGATCCAAAAGTCATGAATTCTTGGCTTTTCAAAACCTTATGTTTCCTTCTTTGCTTTAAGCTATTTCAAAAATGACTTATCCATTATCCAAACATAAAACTAGCTTATTGACTTCTCCATAAGCTAATAAGCTAATAAGTCTGTTTGAGAAGCCCATCCAAACATGCCCTAGGTTTCGGCGGAAGTTGTTAGGTGATGGTGTTGTTGTGACGGCGGTTAGGTGGTGGTGGCCGTCAGGTGGCTGTGATGTGGTGAAGGCAGCGGTCAGATGGTTGTGATGTGGTGGTCGCGGGTTGGTGGTTGTGCCATCGTCACGGTAGCAGTGACGATTTGATGATGGTGGTGGTGGAAAAGAAAGGTCGGTGCACAAGTACAGCGGCGGTGGTGGTTCGATCATACGATCAAGTCTCCTCTCCCAATTTCTTCAACAAAGAGATGAGTTCTTCAATTTGCGCACCCAATTCTCTCCTTTCTTACACCCAATTGTAATCCATTCCCAATTCTCTTCATTCTCAGCCTCTAAAACGTTCTTCTTCTCTCATTACCAGAGCTTCTCTTTCCACCCCTAAAGAAACAGTCTTAAAATCATTCAGTGAAAGAAGAGCACTCAAGGTTCTTCATTTCTGTGATTTCTAACAATTTAGCTGATGGGTTTTGAAATTTGAACGAAATTGGTTGGTTTTGCAGATCATTTCAGGCTTGCAGAACTTCAACAAAGATAATGTTGCTTCTGTTGTCACTGCTGCTGATAAGGTACCCTCTTCTTGGCCTGTTTTACCATTTTTATTTTTTAATATATTTAGTTTCCTACTCATAGTTACTATAGATTTTTTTTGCTAAATAACAATTGTGAATTTGTGAGACTTTCCCAGCTTTTGAAATCTTCGGTTTGAAGCTTCATTTCCAATTTTATGAAAATAGAGGTTGTCTGTCATTTTATTAATTTGGGCAAGTTTTTTTTGGAAATAATCATGATAAATGAAAACAAATTGATACTTGAGTGACCTATAAAGAGTTGTGGAAGGGGTGAGGTATAATGGATGTTTAGATGTTCTTAACAGGTCGGTTGCGGTTATAAACGGTTAGATTAATTCAGTTATGGAAAATTTGTAATTATGTAATTGTTGTCTTTGGCCGCCCGGTTTCCGGGTTGGTGTCATTTTGATGAAGTTTACCTTTCAAAAAAAAAATCAGTTATGGAAAAGAGGGTTTCTGCCCACTTTAAAGTGAATGGAATCAAGTAATTAATAAAGGATATAAACGACAAGTGACAACTAATATGTTATTTGTGTAGAAATTACAACCAAACTTCCTTGACTTGATGTTGAAGCACTTGAAACCTGAGCCGTTCGATCGGCAGCTTCGTGACGCGTTCAAGGTTATTGATAAGGACTGTACTGGATACGCCGTCGTTGCGGATCTGAAACATATATTGACGTGTATTGGGGAGAAACTTGAACCCGCGGAGTTTGATGAGTGGATCCGGGAAGTGGATGTTGGATCCGATGGGAAGATTAAGTATGAGGACTTCATTGCAAGGATGGTTGCTAAGTGATTATTTGTAAGTGTTGGTTAGATGTTTTTTTTTGTTTTTTTTTTGTTTTGATTTGTTTATTTTATTGATTGTTTGTTTAAATGTTGGTTGATATGTTGTGCAGGTTGTTAACAATTTACGAGATTACCGGAGGGGCGGTAATCCGTTATGGCGGACAAGGGGGTGGTCAGACGATTCACAACGCCGACAGGTATGTGTTATTAATTTGACATGAATAAGTTTGTAGGCATCGATATATTTGCTGCGAATAGTAGGGACACTCACCTGGTTCGTTTTTGCAGATTTGTTTTTAGTTTGTGCACCCCTATTGTTTGTTTTATTTCCTTTAGATATGTGTCTAATTTTATATCTTATTAAGTTGAAGCCCACTTTAATTTCATTTGGAATCTACATTTTATAAACCACTGAGCAGTTGGTGAACTTGGAGGAGCAAGATATTTATCGTTTATACTAGATGTGTATATGGTCCTTTTATTTATGCCTAACCACATTAATGCCACCAACGTAATGTGTGTAACAAAGTAAAAAAACAAAGTCACAAAAGTGGCTTTGCCGCCGCAACGCGCGGCACGGTAAAAAACTAGTATATATTATAGGTAAGGTAATAAAAATCAAAGGCTGATGACGTTATACTTGCAAAGATCTCCCGTCAGTGTAATCCTCCTAAGTCTGCCCGTAGTGGGGCGTTTTTTTTTAAAAAAAATTCAAAAAAAAACGCCGGAAAACGCCCACTCCTCCACTACACCCGGCGTTTCCGGGCGTTTTTTTTTAAAAAAAAATGAGTCCGGCGTGGTTTTTAAAACGCTTGCACATGTTTTACCAACCAATCACAAGTCTCCAACGGCTAGAATCAAACGGCTAGTTTTTTTATTTATTTATTTTTTTTAACATTTTACCCCTATATATATAAACTCATTCATTTTCAACCAAAATCATCACAAAAACTCTCTAAAAAACACAACCATTTTATAAAAAACTTGATGGATTCTCCTAGTTCTTCATCCATGGTAAATTTTTACTACAAAGAGTTTTTTGCGGATGGCGATGGTTCAACCGATGAGAAGGTTGAGCAAGAGGCGGCTACGAGTGCTTGTCAACTAGCGGTGAAATATGTCGAGCATTGTCGTCGCCCCCAAGCAGAAAAAAATAAAAGATGTTATATTGAACGAGACCGACGCGGGGCACACGATCGTTTGATGAAAGATTATTTTGATGAGGCGTCGACATATTCGAAGGAAAGGCGATATGCCAGAATTATGTGCCAGAAGCCGTTCAAGAGGAGCATCCACAGGCGTCAATGGAAGAAAGAGTGAATAATGCGCGAGAGTTGCGTTACGAACCGTACCATTCCCAGTTAATGGTTGATTTGCTACACCACGCATGGTCGGTTCAGTATGTACCACCTGAGGGAGAGGAAGAAACGGAGGACGACGAAGACGAAGTTGGCGAGGGTGAAGAAAGCGAAGATGAAAACTAGTGTTTTTTTTTTTTTTTTTTTTTTTTAATTTCATCGGATTTTTTTTTCTAGTATTGTATTTTTTTTTATTTAATCGGACTTTAATTTTTTTATTTCTAGTATTGTATTTTTTTTATTTAATGAAGTATTTAAAGTTAAAAAAAAATAATAATTGGGAAATGATTGCATGGGCGTTATTGGAATAATGCCCCACTACACCACTTTATGCTATAATGCCCCATGCTGATTGGGATGACACGTGTCGGATAACGCCCCATGGTGGGGGCATTATAAGTTATTACCACTACACATGGTCTAAAGATCAAAAGCTGCATGTGCAATACTCTCAAAGATGCCTACTTTAAAGTATTTACATTTAAAGTTTTATGTTTAGATTTTTAATTATTCCTCTTAACATATGATTTACATAGAGTTAATTACTATTTTCGTCTATGTTGTTTGTCAAAAATTACTATTTCAGTCCATTAGTTTAAAAATTGCGATATCATTCCCTGTGATTTCACTTTCATAACCATTTCAGTCTATCTCATAACCATTTCAGTCCCTGTACTAACAGAATAAATGGATTGAAATGGTTACGAAAGTGAAACCACAGGGACTGAAATGGTTACGAAAGTGAAACCACATGGACTAAAATCGCAATTTTTAAACTAATGGACTGAAATAGTGATTTTTTTACAAACTATAGGGACGAAAACAGTAATTAACTCATTTGCATAAGTAAAATTATCTTTTTCAGACACTTCACCAAATTCATCCTCACTTTCATATTCTCCAGTCTTTTCATCTTTTTCATTCAGTTTCTTTAGTCTCAAGCTAAGAAAATTATTTTTGTTGTTTCTTTAGTCTCAAGCTAAGAAAATTATTTTTGTTGATTGTAGACGAGAGATAAGAAAAATAAGACAATTGAAAAGATACCAACAAAAAAAGGTTCATTCGATCTCGAATATTGATTGATTTAATTGTTATCAACTCATGAGATATTACTCGTAATCACAAACGAACACTAAATAGACATGCTAAGATTTTAAGTATGTGCGGATTAGGATTGAGATATTTGACACAAACAAATATAAAAGCCGCGTTCGAGTTCACTTATTTAATATATTAACCCACCAAAATCTTTGTTACACTTTGTGACATCTGTGCTTGTAATCATTGTATAAACTTTGAATAATTCTTTTATCAATAAAACAATGTGATTTGATCTCAATTTTTGTTTAATTATGTTTGACATTTTGCATGTTTTGATTTTTGTTCAATTTCAAACTCTATATCACTTTCTGGAGAGTTATACGCAAACCGATGCGTAAACGTAATCAGTTTAACGCGACAAACACTCCGGAACATCAACATATGCTTAACGTACCTTAAATGACCTTTACATAACTTAGAAATAAGTTTTAAAGGGTTTGGAATGGCAAAATCAAGTTTATTCGATCGCAAGGACTATTTGTGTCAAACTGCGAAAGTATGCCGATTCGTGTGGTAACGAACATTCTGGAACTTGATCATAAGTTAAACATACCATAAATATCCTTTACATAGCTTAGAAATAGGCTTTGAGGGGTTCGGTGTACAAAAATAAACTTTTTGGTCAATCAGGGACTAAAAGCGTCAAAAAGTGCATAAGTTTGCATTTTCGTGCCTTACGTTCTAAATATATCCGGACGTCCAAAATTTTTTGTAAACATTAAAATATTTTATTTTAGTGATTGGCATGCTAAAATTCCATTCGTCGCGTAATTTGGATCGTTTTTCGCGTCCGTTCGTGTTTCGTCGTAATTAACCGAATAACGTGATCGTACGACCAAACGAACCGACATCCGACATATTTTTGAGCATATTTTAAGTTGCCTACACTTTAACTTCATTATAGAGCCTTGAAATTGGGTTAACGGGGATTAAATGTGTCGAAAATGCATCGAAAACCAAGTTTTACACATTCAGGGACCTAAACTGTCAATTTGCTAAAGATGTCTCTGGCGGGGCGCGTAAGCAAAGACCATCTCTTACGCGGGGCGCGAGAGCTGCCCAGATCTGCAAAAACCAGTTTCTGCAATCAGCAGCTGGTTTCTGGCTTTGGTTCTTGGTTTTTCCACTCTATGGGCTTGTTTTGGGCACCCATAGTATTGTAATTCAGTGGGCACACATGGAGGGCCAAGATTGAAGCTCGTAAATCGAGGAACGATCCTAACGGTGGTCCAAACTCTATAAATACCCACATTGAATTCTTGCATTCTTCACACTTGATTCATTTTCTGCTCTAAGTTGGAGTTTCCATACTTCATACCTGAGCAACTTGAATCAAATCTCCTTTGCTTGGACCTCTTGTAAGTTTCTTTCGTTCTTTTATGCGTTTTTATGCACGAAAGTCAAACAGTGTTTGACTTTCTACATTGACCAGTCAAAGGTCAACACGAAGTTCGTTTAAACTTCGCAACGTGAGCATAATCACGATGGTCATAGTCCTTTGTAACTATACCTACTCATTACCACGTTATTTAGGCATAGTGACGAGTCATAGTTTCGGTCAGAATACGCGTTTATGCGTATTTTGCAATCAAACTATTCTTGGGTATCAAAACTCTTTGTTTTGATATCAAACTTGTTTTCTAACTTCATTAAACATGTTTTAACTCGTCACTTTTAGTTTAGTGCTTATATAGGGTCGTAAAGATAAGCGGTCTAAACAACCGCTTAGACTTTCGAACCCGACCCGTTTGGTCGATCATTAGGATCCGACCAAACAGATTTTGTGACCATAGTTGTAAAGGGAATAGCCTTCCGAGGTTATACCTTATGGTCACTACGTTTAGTTAGTTGTATGATAGGTAGTTTATATGCCTTAGGAAAATGACCAAAATGCCATTTTTACGCATAAATTCATTTTAAGCATATGTAACTTAAATTTTGACATCTAAACTGATTAGGCAACATTATTAGACTTGTTAAGGGACATAATACTTGTCATAGGACTAGTTAGGCGGTCCGAACTCGTTTTACGAGAACGACGCGTTAAAGTAGCGTGAGCTACCTAAACGGGTCGTAATGGGTAATAAGCACTTAGGATAGGTTCTGTTTTAGTATGTAGGCTTTGTTAAACCATATCATATGTGTTCCAATACTCATTTGGATTACGAAATCTCATCCTATCCGATCTTCCGATATAGGTCCGGTTTATTAACGTAGTTACCTATATTAGGTGCCGATTGATTCTGTGATCCTTCTAGCTTTGCTTGGTTGTTATTCAAGGACTTCTAAGCATTCTCAAGTGAGTACATAGACCCCTCTTTTACTGCTTTCAAATATTTTGGGGTGAAACTGTAACAACTCTCGCAAAATATCTATTATGTCCAATACGCCCCGCTTGCGGTATGCACATATAATGTATATATGTGTGGGCGCTCGGGGGGCAAAAGCAAAAGTGCACTAATTTTTAACGTTATTTTACTAATTTCGTGAAAATAACGTTAAAAGAGGGGATGGTTAATCATGCATCATGTGGTGGCGTTGATAGCCGAAAGACAAGGGGGTACATGCACCAATTGGCGTTTGTCTCAATTGTTGAGTGTTATGTGCCTTATGTCCAAGGCTTGATGCAAAACCACAATCGAGTCGGGGGTCTCATTGGAAGCAGCCTCTCTATTCCTACAGGGTAGAGGTAAGGCTGTCTACATCCCACCCTCCTCAGACCCTACCTTAGCTTTTGCTATTGGTGGGATATACTGAGTACGATGATGATGATGATGATCTATTATGTCCAATAGGAAACCCTAATTAAGACACCCAAGTGATACTGCATGACCCCTAAAATTTTCAGAACAGCTGAAATCAGGATCAGGGCCCCTAAAACTCAAGGGGGGTATTCCCTAAATTATGTTTATCTGCTCAAAACGATTCTAAAACACGTAATTTCGAATTTCATCGACTCAGCAGGGCTAAGTAGGTGACAAAGCAGGCCTAGCCTCTTTGGGTTTCCCCGCGACACGCGACAGGTGCGGGAGATCCTGTCGCGACACGCGGGAGGTACCAAATCAGGCTATAAATTCAGGGGCTTGGGACTTGATCAGTTTGCATGTTTCGACGTTAAATTTCGTTACGTACACTCACTTATACGTTGTTTTGTTCAAAAATAGTATAATCCCGAACCTCTGCTACGATAACAGGGTAATAACTCGATCGCTGCTACGATTCGATATCCGATCGATTGAAACTATCCGATGGATGTTTAAGTGCTGCCCACATTAGGGCCATACTTTGTCATTCGTCGTGAATTCGATGGATGTTTAAGTATTGCATTTTGTCATTCGTTGTAAGGGTTTTAATCTCGTGAGTTATCGTAAATGCTGTATTAGTTACTGACCTAGTTCGTGTGCATTGTTATTTAAATTAGGTTACAAGGCTAATCAGTAGGCTAAACTCTGCCCGTTTAAATCTGCAATGTGAGCCATTCTCTTTTATCAAAAGTATTTTACAATACTCCAATCATTTTTCGAAAGTTATAATTACAGGGATTAAGTCGTGGTTATCTTGAATCACTGGCTAGTGGGGTATTGTGCACATTACTAATTTCTCACGGTTAGACTAATAAATCCTAACAGTGGTATGACCATCGTCACCAGGAGGTGACATGGCGCCAGATAAAAATAAGATAGAAGCCATTGTAATCGCTCTTATGCTGTAATTTATAACTATGTGTCATTTTATTAAATGTGAGTGACTCGCCAGTATTTCCCCGCTGATAAAATATTTTTAAAACATGTTTCAGGCGACCTGCTGTAAATCAAGGAAAACGTGCTACGGAGCACTAACAAGCTTGAAGAGGTGACTCAGTTAAAATAAATAAACATGTTTTATAAATCAGGGAATTTCCTAGTAAAATTCCTCTATTGTAAATTACGGGATTTATCCCGAATTATGAAATAAAATAATCGGGCATTTTCAAGTTTAAAAGATCCTGTAAAATCTTCCGCTGTCCACTCAATTAATAAATACCACGGGTTCCTGTCCAGCGGCTCCTGACCGGGTCAAACCGGGGCTGGGGCCGTGACAGGAAAATGTGGTATCAGAGCCACTGATTTAAGCCTATTAAGTATTTAAAATACTTAATTTTCTGATTGTCATTTTGTGACTATATGTTTCTATCTTGACTATCTGTTAATATACAGTATGGGTAAGCAAAGAATTTCGGATATCTATCTTAAATTAGATAGTTCACCGAAAGATAAGGGAACTTCATCCCAATCAAATTACTCACGATACTCAGCAGATACTGAGGAGGGAATATTTGTTCGTAAAGCACAGTATGAGAAACCACTTACCCCTAATAAAAGAAGTTGGATTATTAGAAAAAGTCAAGAGAAAATAAAGAAGTCACAACCAAAAGAAGTGATGAGTGATAAGAAAACTCTGGTAATAGGCACAAACCTACCATGAGAAGATGAGTTAGATAAACAATGAGCAAATTTCTACATGTTAGCCACTGTAGCAGTAAATGTTAACCTTTAAAGTACCAACACCCCGACCCAGTACCAGCACCTAGGTCACCTACAAGCCAGAAACTTTAAATATAATAAATAACCACTAGTATATTTCGAATTTTAGTTGTACTAAATATAAATATTTTGTTTCAATAAAATGGTTTATTAGATGTTTGTAATTAAATAGTAATTTTTCTGATTGCCATTCTGTGATTATGTGAAAATTCAAATTACAAACTTTAACCTAGATTTTGTGTTTCTTCATAACTGCTAAACAGCATGAATGAATTGTCTGAAGCTCTTGAGAATCTCAATCTCTATCCTGTTAATGTGGAAATTTCCAGAGACTTTACCGGGTATTGTGCTGACATAGAGGAACCTATGGAATTTCAAACCAACCTTCGGAAAAACCTAAGCCAAAGAAGAGAAGAAGAATTGTGGGCTGGAGGCGTGTGCGCAGGAGGAAACCAGCGACACGGAAAGTTATAAAGACGGAGGATCCCAAAGGTAAAGGCAAGGAAATAGAGATTGGAGAAAGTTCCAGGCAAAACCAGGAAATGCCACCCTCGGAAGAGTTGGATCATAAACTAGCACTTAGTGACCTCATCGAACCTGCCGATGAAAACCTTTTTAATTACCCTATGAAAGCACAACTTCCAGTTGACCTAGAGCCCGAAATCCCAGATCCTATTATCCACACCCAACCTCTACCAGCAGAACTAGAAGAATGGTGGACCACCGACTGGTAGTTCCAGAATCTCCTAAATAACCCTGATACCTTTTTCCCTCAATTTGACCCAGAGCCTCCACTGCACCCACCTATGAGCATGGAAAATCTGGCTGAACTTCGCCATTATGGCGAGGAACTGATTGATGCAGGGAACCGAATTAGGGAATTAGGGGAAATAATATATTGGAAATACGACGAGAGGGAACGTCGTTTCTAAGACTCCGGCTGACAAGAAGGGTGTGACTGTGGTTGTATGGTTATAGGAATGTATGTTTAATAATATAATCATAAAAAAATATAATTATGTGTAATATTTAAAAATAAAAACTTTTGTAAGATAACCAGTTTGTACGGATGCCTATTATAAGATATAAAATATCAAACGTCGAAAGATCGACAATTTTGGCTATACGTGTTAACATGATTATGTGCAATTGTTTTGTTATATTTGGTAATTAATTATTTTATGCTAATAACTTATATAAATTACCAGATGGCAAACGCTGGTGTAACACCTCGAAAATTCACGCCCTATAATGTATTGACACGTGTCATAAGCTTTGAACGTGTGAAAGAATGTTCTAGAGGGACTAAAGTTGACAAACAAGGAAAGTATGTGAATGTAAGGGTTCAAAATGTCAACAATGGATAAATATACTTTACAATAACCCTACATGGTGTTTATACCCTTAAACGAATAAATCATGGATCATACGAAGCTAATTGTGAAGGAAAGTGAGAGATTACAAACTACAGGGGTTAAATGTGTCAACATGTTTAAAGTATACCTCTGAGTGACCTTTTAGCAAACCCGAAGTTTTGTAACGATTAATTATGCTCACTAGAATGCATGATAAAAATTTCACCAAGTTTCGTTATCGTATGAGAAAGTTATGATAAAATTCGTATACGAGGGGTTAAAAGCGTCAACGATGAAATTTATGACTTTTCGGGTAATCAAAAGTTAACCAAGGACTTAAAAAAGTTGGTACAAGTCTTGAAGTCCTTATAAGTCAATTTAGAAGGCTCATAATGCAAGAAATAAAGGTAAAGTTTATGACTCTCATGGTTACCCATTACGCCTCTTGCGCGTTCGGTTCAGTTTATGTAACTAGTTTGCATAAATTAGCCGAAACGGGTCAAACCTTATCATATTTATCTCAAAATCCAGAATGAGTTTAGTTTACCCATATTATACAAGTCTTCAAACTTGTTAGGTCTAAATCACCTTCTGTTCCGGTATTCGCTTAATCATGCGTTCGAACCATATATTCCTTTAAAGCTAACCGGTCTAAGTTTAGGCTTCTTTAAAGACCCGTTAGGATTCTAATAGGTTATTATAAACCTTCGTTCCAGAATAGGAGACCCGGTAAAAGCTACGTGCACTTGCTTGTTGTGATTATTACTTGCAAAGGTAAATACTTTTAACTTTTTTTCCCTTATACAAGCTTGGGGTACGGTATATAAAATACCGCTTGGTCGGGCAATGAATCTTTAATCGTATGATGGTTAATTTATTGAAATGACCGTTTGAGTTGTTTTGTTGCTTAAAGCCTTTGGGGGGTTAATGACCATGTCCTGGATATCCTTGGCATCATTTTACGAAATGGCCACGACCTAGGTACACGGGTGTAGGCGTACACCCGTTAGTACATATATAAATAATAACGTATAACCGCCGGTTTTGGGAATAACCCGCCGCGGGACTATATCATGTGGTGTGTCTATTAAGCTCTAACCCGGTGTCAACCCGGGCTATTGAACGCATAAGAAACATGTAATTCTTTTACAAGTTTATGTATAAATAATTATCCCAAGTTATAAAAGTTTGTGCCACGTGCATTCAAATCAATTTTATTAAACCTTTTAAAAATGAGTCAGTTAATTGTATTTACCAGTGTAAACTGACGTATTTTCCCAAAAAGGTTAAGTGCAGGTACTACTCGAAATAGGCTGGCTTTCTCCTAGCATCCACAATAAGTCTCGCAAGCTTGGATGACATAAAACTGTTGAACAATGTTCCCTTTTTATTTGATCCCCCTGTGGATTATTTTCAACTATTTTGTGATACTTAATATTACAATTATATTCGGTTGAAATGAATCTATCTTTTGCTTCCGTTGTGCATTTAAATATTGTGTTGTTTGACTATGATGATATCAACTACGTCACGATACTCCCCACCGGGCCCACCGGTAATACGTGGAAATATCGGGGTGTGACAGCTGGTAATGAACCCGTTAATGAAGTTAATCAATCTGAGCAAAACAATGAGGATCAATTTCTGAATAGGCAAGATATCGAGAATACCGTTGCTCAGGGAATAGCCAATGCTATTCCAGCAATACTTGCTGCTGCTCGAAATCCAGTTGAACCTCAACAAATTATTTTTAGCAAACGCACACAGGGTGATAATTTCAGTAATAGTGTTAACGGAGGTGGCAACAACAACAACAACAACAATAATAATAACGATGATGTAATGCAAGCCCCAATTCTCAAAAGAATGAAAGCTGCAACACCTGGTTGCACTTACAAGGAATTTCTTGCATGTAAACCAGCTGAATTTGCAGGCAATGAAGGGGCGACTGCTGCACTGCGTTGGTTAGAGAAAACCGAAGCAGTAATTATGATAAGTAAATGTGTCGAGGAAGACAAGGTCATGTACGCGTCGCAACTTTTTAAAGAAGGAGCGCTAGAATGGTGGAATACGGCACTTCAAGCCAAAGGAAGAAATATGGCCTATGCCATGAGTTGGGAAGAATTTAAGCAACTAGTGGAAAGAAAATTTTGTCCCGAATATGAAAAGGAACAAATGACAAATAAGTTCCTGAACCACCGGATGGTGGATGTAGACTGTCGAGGGTATACTTCGACATTCTTCGAGTATGCAAGAGTGGTACCAACCCTGGCTTCGCCAGAACCGGTACTTATTTCCCGCTATATTTGGGGATTGATTGGCGAAATTCGAGATATCGTCAAAGCTGCGAGACCCCGCACTATTGATGACGCTGTGGAATTAGCTAACACCTTAACTGACGGACTGGTACGCACAAGAGAAGAAACCCGGAAAAAGGAAGTGGCCCAAAAGATTACCCAGGGATTCCGTGTGGGTAATCGTAGTAATTTCAAGAGAAAAGGAACCGGGCAATCTTCCACCGTTCCATTTTGCAATACCTGCAAAAGAAAACATTTTGGAAGATGTAAAGGATATTGCAATTTCTGCAAAATCCCGGGGCACCAAGAAGAAGATTGCAGGAAGAAGAAAGCAACAATCTGCTACAACTGCGGAGAAGCTGGACATTTTAGGCCAGACTGCCCAAAATTGGCCAAACTAGCTGACAACAAAGCCAAACATGCAGAATGAGCTACCAAGAGAAATGCAAGAGCCTTCCAGTTAACTACTCAGGAAGCAGAACTAATTCCTGATGTGATAGCTGGTACGTTCCTAGTTCACAACGTTTATGCAAAAGTATTATTTGACTATGGTGCAAACCAAAGTTTTATAAATACTTCATTCTGCCAAGCTCTTAACTTACCATTAACCAACCTTAGGCAGATTTTTACAGTCGAAACGGCAGATGGAAATTCTGTTAAAATAGATAAGGTTTTGCGAGAAGGAAAGATAGAACTCTTAGGCCATAAGTTTTCTGCAAACCTGTTACCTATGAATTTAGCCGAATTCGATGTGGTGTTAGGAATGGATTGGTTAATAGCCAACCATGCTCGAATTCTTTGTGATAAGAATTCCATAGAAATTCATACACCCACAGGAGAATTAGTGGTGATTACAGGAGATAAGCCACGTAAGCCACTGAAATTCATTTCAGTAATGAAGTTGGCCAGTTATTCAAGAAAACAAGAAGTAGTGTATATGATTTCAGTAATCACTAACACGAAAGGTAAGGAACTTAAAGAAATTCCTATAGTAGCAGAATACCCAGATGTATTCCCAGAAGAACTACCTGGATTACCACCCAATAGGGAAGTCGAATTTAGAATTAATCTAATTCCTGGAACTATACCGATAGCTAAGGTACCTTATCGGTTAGCACCCACCGAAATGCTAGAATTGAAAAAGCAGTTAGATGAATTATTAAGTAAAGGATTCATACAACCTAGTTCATCCCTGTGGGGAGCTCCAGTGTTGTTTGTGAAAAAGAAAGATGGGTCAATGAGAATGTGTATCGATTTTAGGGAATTAAATAAGGTTACAATTAAGAATCGATACCCATTACCTAGGATTGATGATCTCTTTGATCAATTGCAAGGAGCTAGACACTTTTCTAAGATAGACTTACGCTCCGGATATCATCAATTGAAAGTACAAGAAGAAGACATACCTAAAACTGCTTTCAGAACTAGGTATGGTCATTACGAGTTTACAGTCGTGCCCTTTGGGTTAACAAATGCTCCTGCAGCATTTATGGACATGATGAATAGAATCTGTAAACCGTATTTGGATAAATTTGTAATTGTCTTCATCGACGATATACTTATTTATTCCAAAAGCCAGAATGAACACCGTCAGCACCTGCATGCACTCTTAACTTTGTTAAGAAAGGAAAAGCTTTACGCCAAATTCTCAAAGTGTGAATTTTGGCTACAAGAAGTGTAATTTTTAGGACACATGGTGAATCACAAAGACATTCATGTCGATCCCTCCAAAATAGAAGCGATCACTAAATGGAAGGTTCCGCAATCAGCTATGGAAGTTAGAAGTTTTATAGGGTTAGCCGGATACTATAGACGATTTATTAAGGACTTTTCCAAGATAGCTGTACCATTAACTAAACTAACCTGTAAGGCAGTTAAGTTTGAATGGGGACCCAGGCAAGAAGAGGCTTTTAGGATTTTAAAACAAAAGTTAACAAACGCTCCAATTCTAGCTTTACCAGAAGGAACAGAGGATTTTGAAGTTTACTGCGATGCTTCAAAACTAGGATTAGGATGTGTGCTAATGCAACGCAAGAAGGTAATTGCATATGCATCAAGGAAATTGAAAAAGCACGAAGAAAACTATACTACTCATGACTTAGAATTAGGAGCCATAATTTTTGCCCTTAAGATTTGGAGACATTATCTGTACGGAAGTAAGTTTACTGTCTATACAGATCATAAGAGTTTAAGATACATATTTGGGCAAAAAGAATTAAACATGAGGCAAAGGAGATGGATGGAAATCCTAAGTGACTACGACTGTGATATTCAATATCATGAAGGAAAGGCAAACGTAGTTGCTGATGATTTAAGTCGTAAGTATCATGAGAAACAACGACGAGTTCGTGCTCTTAGATTAAGTCTACAAATAGACCTAATGGAACAACTGAAGAATGTTCAAGAAACAACAATCAAAGATGATGCTGAAAGGATGAAAGGAAGAATAAAGGAACTAGAGCAAGGAAGTGATGGAATTTGGAGATTCCACAAGAAAAGGATTTGGGTACCAAAGCAAGAGAACTTAAGAAATAAAATTTTAGAGGAAGCCCATAAATCTAGATATACCATGCATCCTAGTAACAACAAAATGTACCAAGATTTAAGAAATAATTTCTGGTGGATAGGAATGAAAAAGGACATAACTAGGTATGTATCTAAGTGTCTTACTTGTTTACAAGTTAAGGCAGAACACCAGAAACCTTCAGGGTTACTACAACAATTGATCGGAGTGTCGCGCTCCGGTCAAAGATAATATTTATAAGCCCAAATTACCCTTAACAAATAGTTAGTGATAGCAAGGGGTCGAACCACGAAGAGTATGTGGTTTGTGAATGGATTCGATTGAATTATCAAGAGTGTCACAATTTATGAAGCTTACTAGAATGTTTTTGTATTTTTGTTTAATTGAGAGATGTGAATTTAATCTAAAGAAATTGGTGTAATTGATTGACAACTAAAAATTAATGATTGCACAAAAATTTGATTAATAAACAATAATGAGAAAAAGGGTTCACACCCGGTTTCGGTAATTGTCAACCTAGGGTTTCTACAAGTTTTTAGATTCAACTCAGGTGTGTATGATTAGCGGATTTAGTGTACCGTGACGTAGGTGCTAATAACTATCAACGTTTCGAGAAACGGACAAGAATACACTTTATGATCAACACAAGTAAAACCTAACCAAGACAAAACCATTTCGTAAAGTCATAACTTTTAACATCGTTCGACAATTTACGAATACGAAACAAATGCGAAATACTGTCAAAGGTTTCAAAAATCAAACACAAATTGTCACTAAGTTGAAACAAGAACAATTCGAAACCCTAAAATTAACAACTACCTACACCGGGGTGAAACCGAGATGATTAGCCGCTCATGGTTGAAGAATCTTGATCACCGGATGTTGAGAACTCGAAATTGAACATCTTGAAGCCTTGAGAATGGTGAATGATGAGGTTTGGTGAAAGATGATGATGGTAGAAGGATTAGGGTTTGTGGAATGATTGATTGTGAAGATGGTGATGGTGATGGTGATTCTTCGATGATGATTTCGGGTTGTAGAGATGATGTTAGATGGAATTGGTAGGTGAATAATGATGAGTATTGGCTCCAAGATCAAGTTCAAAACTCCCAAGAGTGTGTAACCCCCGAGTTAATGGCTCAAGAACCGTTTAAACTCGTCAAAAGATCAAGAAAAAACAAAATTCGAGATTGAACAAACAGGAGCCCGTCGCCGACGGGGTTATACCCGTAGCCTACGCCCTCTAGAAAACAGCTTTTCATCCGACGGCTTGTATTGCTGGATATGGGTGTTTCTGGCCGACGGGTGTTTCTAGAGCCCGTCGGCGACGGCCTCTTCAATACCAACTTTCCATTTTTCACTTCTCGCACTCCCGATTGATCCGTAACGTGTCTCGGTGCTCCGGTTATCGACCCGGTGACTCGTAAAGCTCCCGAAAAGCTCCTTAAACTTCATCAAACTTGCAAAACACATTTTTGATTAAAAGTAGGCTATCCGAAATTAAAAATTATGTAAAAACATCAAGTTATGCAATAACAAACACCGATTTTCAACCACGTATCACATCCCCACACTTGTCTTTTGCTTGCCCTCAAGCAAATCTGTTTTTCACTTTCACGTGGGTCGAACAACGAAAACACTTCCCATTCCCGAGACAAGGGTTAAAGTCTATTGTCATACAAAAGTTCACATTCTTTACAATTTCCACATATTTACCGGTCAAGTGAATAATCACATATAATAATGGTTATCCAAGATTAACCCGCCCGTAAAACTAACAAGTCATGCATATCCCTCGCAATGTTCTCTCCACTCGGCTTAAAAATTGGCTAATGTGTATAATGTATTAGCACTTCAGCAATTAATCGCTCAACACCGATTAGAACACGTACCCGCATAAGCTTGCATGTAACACCCTAGTTACTAATTAACGATTTTGTATGTAATTACCAACGATTAGATGTGTAGTTAAGACTACACATGCTATAAAATACGGGTTTGTTGAAACTTTTACAAATCATGAGTTATTCTACATCACGTTGTTGAATTCGTTGTTTAAAAATTACAACGTAGCAAAGTGCGGAAGCGTGTGTCTTTATCGTGTTTGGTTCTTCGTTGAGCTTGATCGTTTTCCGGCATCCAAGGTGTACCTACATTTCATAAACATGAAATGCTTTAGTCATACAGGGCTTAAAACGTATTTAAACGAGTCCGAGAAACAATTTATAACAAAAACAAAGTTTTCAATCTGGCCACCACCGTAAATTACGGTGGAACCGTAATTTACGGTGGCCTCTGGTTATTTAAGTTTCCACCGTAAAACAGTAGAAACCTACCGTAAATATATTAGCTCCACCGTAAATTACGGTGGCACCGTAATTTACGGTGGACCCTGCATTCCAGCTTTTCATTTTTTGCCGTAACTTGACACGAAATCTTTCGTATCTTTCAAACCGCTTATCCGTTTGACCTACCGTTTCTTCCTACATGTTTGTAATTTGATTCTCCATCATTTGGAGTTAAAATCCGACATTCGGCTTAACAAAATTTAAGACTTCTAAGTCTTCGGCTTATTACCCTTTATACCAAATTTTGTCCCGGTTATGCATTTTATCAAACAAACGTATTTATTTGATTCCTATATTTGATACACTTCATCAAATAATTTTGATATACCATATTAGGTTCTAATCATAGGTTTATTACACAAATTAAACCCGTTTTCACTAGTATGCTTATTTTGACCCGTTAAGGATATTTTAAGCACTTTTTAAGCTCAATTTCGCTTTCATTCTAATCTAGCGTAGTAACCTATATTTCTTATCTAGTACTCTTCCATCACTACTAAATGTGTGTTGGATTTAAAGTAGATATCTATGTGTTCCGGATTTATTCCCCTTGAAATATCATTTTACGGCAAAGACTCATATGGAGTCTTTTGGCCCAAGAATTACATCTTTCACTACCCATACTCGTTCTAAACTTTTGTTTAATCATAAGACTCCTTTCCAAACAACCTCTAAGGGTTGTTTGTTCAATTTAGCCTACAAGGGCGTTTTGGTCGATTTTGGTCCTTCTTTTACAATGAAGGGCTATCACCAATTATTCGACCAAATTAGCACTTTTACATACATCATAAATATGCGTACCTGGCTCGGATCAACAATTAGACCCAATTTTAATACCTTGCTTTATATTCGCTAATTAAGAACGATGCGAATATCCATTGGATATCTATTCCTGTAAGCATATGACTCGACAAAAGAATCATTAGTCTATATAGTCAAAAGGTGTTGTCTACACCTTTTGACCCGTTTGGCCGAATTGACCATTTATCTTTGCGAGATGGTATTTCTTATCATCTCCTCTACATGACTCTTCCCGTTTAACACCGTACGGTCATTTTAATTATAAACCGTGTATTGCTTTCGACATAATATGACCAAATTATCGGTTTACTTCTTTTTAACCATTATTATGGTTTCTATCATCTTTGATTTTCTTGTTCCGTTCGACTACACGACGGAACATCATATTTCAATTGTTTAGATATCTCATTCATAATTTATATGATAAGAAAACATTCCACAATTTAAGACTAGTGTAAGCTATACTTACCTTGCATCCGAATTATGTTTTTCCTTCATACTTGCTTCGTTTGACCCGCTTCCTTTCCAAGCCTCCACCTAGCTTGTCAAGCGTCAAACTATCATCATAATTCGTAAGACGGTTATATTAGTCATCATTAATTATGACTATTCCATCTTACATATTTTCTATCACAATTACCATTCGATCTTATTAATGGTCGGTTTGACTATTTAAAAGTCAAATCACCAATTAACACATATGATTGCACTATCAAGTTCACAAGACTCAATTAGGCACATTATCAACACTTAGTTCTCATTTAGGCATTTTAACAAACACCTAATGTGCATAATTTTACATATTTACTAACTAGTTATTTTTACCAAGATTAACATCAAAATCACCACTTAGTGAACATCATCTTTTGAGGTGACAAATTAACTAACATGTCATCAAATTCCTACCTCAAGTAATGATAAATCAACATGTAAATTTCAGTCATTATAAGCATATACCCACTTTGATCATCAAAATCATGGTTTAACTCTTATGTCTAGACCCACTTCTAGTTACTTTTGAACTCTTAACAAAATCTCTAATTTGCTCAAGTAGTTCATTCTTATGAGTTAGTATGATGTTTATAAACACCATTAGAACATCAATTTCATCAATTCAACCAAAACCCACTTAGCTCATAATAGGGTAATTATCAAATCCCTTGTTTGACAACAATTCATCAAGATTTCTACTAGGGTTTGCTTCTAAACCAAGATATAATCAAAATAACACTCATAGATTTAACATTCGTTCCAGAATTTCGATTATGATTGTTCATCATAATCTCAAAGTATCACCAAATCTGAAAATTCGACATACCTTGTGATCCCCACGACTAGGTGATCATTTATATGCGTTCATGCATCGATTTGGGTTTTGATTTGAGCTTCAATTTGTTGATTTTCTGTGTTTTAGGGTTAAAGCTTGGGACCTCCTCCTTGTCTGGTTGAAATCGCAGAACACACACCACGTATGTGTGTGTTTTGTGTTTACTACTTTATTTAATTGAAACTTTAATTCAATTGTCCATGTTTAGTCCCTTCACTTTACACAAGTTATTTAAAGGGTATCTCAGCCACATTAGTTCTATTCTGTCAAGACATTAACTAACTAGGTTAATACTCCTAGTTACTTGGTGGGTTCCGGGAGTTATAATCCGTAGTATTTTAAGTCCCATTAACTCGGGCTCTTATAAACTAAATTCATTAAAACTTTGTTTCGCTTGTATTTAATATTAGGATTTCTTATTAAATCCCGAATATTTACCGGGTTATTTTAACTACTAGCGGCACTTTACCCGTCTTTTAGTATTAACATGGGTTAATTACCAAACCCGTTTTCGGGGTGTTACATTGCAACTCAATCATTCTCCACCACCGATCACGAATACTAAGCACAAGTCATAAGGTCTTTGTAAGGGTTGTAACGGGGCTGGGCTAAAGGTAGGAAATGGGATATTTTAAAGTGGCTAAGGTGATGAAAATTCGATTTTTATTACAAAAGACTACTCAAAACAACACTAAACTATAAACATCAACTACAAGGCAACAACTTTAGCCTTTTATTTCTCAAACTAAGAACATATATTTTTGTTCTTTTCTCAACAACTTTCTATCTTTTTCATACATTTTCTGATTTTTCTCTTTTTTTTATATATATATGCAAATAAACAAATACAACTGTACAAACTTTACTTCTATAATCGAATTTCCATCACACGGGTTTAAAAGAAAAAGGTTTTAAGGTTATTGGTTAAAGGGTAGTCAAACGAAGGGTTTAGGCTCAAGATTGGCTACTAGGGGATAATTTTGGGTAAGGGTATAAAAATGGTGTAAAAGGAAAAGGTTTACCTAATGCCTTAATCATTCTCGTGCTTGTATTCGGTCTATGGTCTCAAACGTATCGAAATTTGCAAGTTCTACAATACGCGACTAATGGCCCACTCAACAAAGAAACATGTAAATGTAAATCTATGATATAAAAGTGGCTCAAGACCTCACGTATAAGGGTATGATATGTGATATGCATCAAATGCTAGTTCCTTAGGCGAATTACTCCCAAATAACCACCCGCTATGCTTATTAATTTGAACTTGACCATGACAAAAGACCACATGGGTTGTGATATCCCTCGTTGACTTGGTTACTTGTGCTTTTAAGATCGCTTTTGAAACAAGAAATTTTTGAAAATTTTTTGAAATTTTCCCCCATCCCCACACTTGAGGTAAACATTGTCCTCAATGTGTAAGAACTAGAGTTTTAAAACGCACAAGGGATATGACACGGCTAACCTTCCAAAATTTCACCCCGGAAAAATAAAATACAAAATACAATCCACTTATTACTAAACTAAGAATCAAGGTAAAAAGGAAACGCATGCACCTGATTTTTGTCGCTTGATGCCCATATCTTCTTCTTCTCTTCATAAAAAACGGTTGTCTCTCGAACATCATTTACCTACAAATTCTAACCCTTGTGTAGAAGCATGCTTCTCACAACCATTGAAATTTGTTAGGTGGTTAGTTCTACCATTTTTATAAAAGTGTTACCAAATCATGCGTTAAATTACCTTGATTTATGTGGAAAAGATAATTTACAACAATAACAATCCTAACTCACTTTCGTAGGAATCACGGCGGCATTTAGCATATGCACGCAAGCCCTTTAAACCTCCCGATAGCTCAGGAGGAAGAGTAGGTCTCGTGAGGGTTATATAGGTAACACACCCACAACGTTCATTTATCTACTAAAACGAAGTAACAAATTATACAACAACAACAACAAAACTACGGAGAAAAACTAAAACTAACTAAAACTAACTATAAAATGTATACAACAACAATTAACTTACCACCTCATGGTGGTCGAATGGCATGCTTGCCGCCTACAAACTCCTCGAACTCACCCACCGGTGATTCATACCATTTGTTGCCAAACGGTCCAAACTTCCTCACCTCCTCTTCCTTCTTCTTTTCTAGAGGTGACGTTTTCGCCTTCTTCTTCTTGGCCGTCTTCTTCTTTGTTTCTCCAAACCTACCAACCATAGCACATACCTTTTTGTTTGGATTCATGTCCTTCTTGGAACACATATCCTCACCGAGTGGGTTAGTAAATTTTGGAAAAACATTTAAATTTAATTCCCGGTCCCCAAACTTCATGCTTACCATTCCCGTGGCACAATTTATTATGGCATTAGCAGTTGCCAGGAATGGTCTACCCAGTTTGACTATCGGTTGGGTGTCCTCAACACACCCAACATAGTCTACTACCAAAAAGTCAACTGGATAGTAGCAATCATCCACTTTAACAATCACATCCTCCACCATCCCCCTTGGATGCGTGGGAGTCTGATCGGCCAATACTACGGGAGTATCAAACTTTTTCAATGGACCAAAATCATATTGGTCATAAAAACTCCCGGGCAAGATGCTCACACAAGCTCCAAGATCTAGGAGCGCCCTCTCAATTTTAAATGTTCCAATTTGAATTGGAATAAAAGGATCTCCCGGATCTTGAGCTTTTTGGGGAAGGGCGCTCGATAAAACGGCACTTACATGAGATATCAAATCAACCGGTTCGGGTAATTTGTTGTGCCGTTTTTAGATGCTTAACTCCTTTAAGCATTCCACATGAGCCGGAACCTTTTTAATGTCATCGAGTAACGGTAAATTAATTTTTGCTTGTTTAAAATTTTTCCACCTCTCGTCCTTTGGTGGGCACCGTTCTTTAAATTTTGATGTATTAATCGGGTTAAGTTGATTTAAACAATTTTCACAAAAAGATTTTTTAGTTACATTTTCAATTTTACTTTGTGAAGTCATTTCTTATTCATTTTCAATTTCTGGCTCATCATTTATATTTTCCACTACACCATCAACGAATTGTGGTTGTGGAATGCTTTCAACACTACAAACTTCATCATTTAAAAGAATACTTACCGCGCTAACGTGTGCATTCCTCACGTTGCTTGTGCTAGAACCTTGATGCTTCGGGTTCATTGTAGTGTCACTTGGAAGCTTTCCCATGCTTCCCCTCATTTGAGCCATTTCCTCCGCGAGTTGGCCCACTTGCTTTGCCAATGCCTCATGTGATTTATCTCGTACCTCAAACTCTTTCTTCATCCCTTGATTTGAATGATTGATAGCATTCATAATAGCATCAAATTTCGAATTTATCGAGTCATCACCTTGAGAGTTTGAAGCACCACCCCCATTCCCACTTTGGTTGTAACCACGTTGATAATTACCTTCACGTTTTGATAGCCTTGGTTACCCCCTTGATTGTAATTCTTTTGGTAGCCCCCTTTGTTACCACCTTGACGGTTGTTGTAAGAATAACCACCTTGATTACCTTGATTACCCGACTGAAAATTCGGGTTCATTTGATTCGAGGCATTACCATACCGGAAGTTAGGGTGATTTCTCAAACCCGGATGGTAAGTGTTGGAGTTCATGTCATATTTTTTTCGATCCCCATACACTTGGTTTACCTCCTCGGTGTAGTCACTCGACCCCGTTGGACATTGCTCGGTTTTATGCCCAATATCTCCACACTCTTCACATACCGTGAATTGTACCGCGTTCACCTCCTTCTTCTTCATACGAGCCATTTCCCGTTCTAAGGTGGAGATTCGATCCTTAGAATCAAGATCGGGAAGTGACCGGGAAACTGGATGTTTCTTAGCTCTATCGGCCGATCCCTTTTCTTTTGACCGTTTGCTCATCCTCTCCAAAAACTCCCAATCATCGTCTTCATGATTGCTCAAAAGAGTCCCGTTGCTCGTCGACTCGAGGCGATTCCATGTCACGTCGTCCAACTCACGTACAAAGCACTTCACTAATTCCCACTTTTTTATTTGGTGGTGTGGGCATCTCCGCATCAGCTCTTTGAATCGAGTGAATGCTTCATGTAACGGTTCACTCGATAATTGCCGAAATGACCTTATTTCATCCCTAGCATCGTCGGTCTTCGCCATCGAATAGTATTCGTCTAAAAAGACTTGTTGCATCTCTCCCCATGTCCGGATGCTATTCGCCGGAAGTGTGAGAAACCATTGTTTTGCCTTGTCTTTCAATGAAAATTGGAACAAGCGAAGTTTGACCTCCTCTAGTGCAAAATTGTGCCCCCCGATGGTGTTGCAAATGGAAGAAAACTCCGCCAAGTGCGTATACGGCTCATCATTAGACCTCCCATTGAAGTGGGGAAGTATATTGATGTAATGGGGTTTGCAATCGAACATTCTCCTTTCGCACACTATAGGAGAATCATTATCGGTAACCACCGGTCGAAAACGATCATTCACTCCCCGTGGAGGTTGTTGACGACGTTGTGGACCATTAACCTCTTGATCGACCGGCCTTCGGTTGTTTCTTCTATCACCTCTTCGATCACCACCTTGATTTCGACCTTGGTTACCCCTTTGATTACCTCCTCCCACGAAACGAGGAATCCGATTAGGGTTACCATTGTTGTTATTGTTGTTATTGTAAAACCCATCATTTCGGTTCCGTTGATTGTTATTTCGTGGTTGGCGGTTATTTCCGTAACCATCATTCCTCCTATCCCCATACCCGTAATCATCATCCCCTACATAGTTGGCGTCTTGATAGCCAAACTCCTCATCTTCAAATCTTCGTGCATTGTAAATATTACCCCGATTCACATATCCCCAATCTTCGTCATCGTTAGCCCGATCGTTATAATATTCTCCATCATCCGAATTTTCCATATGCACGCTCACATGTTCCGGCGATTGATAACCGGGAACACTATACGGTTCGTCATCGGGGATGGCGTTCCTCAAATCGTCTATGTTAAAGAAGGGGTCTTCGTTCGAGGGATTGCCACGATCTCGGTTGCCTCGATGGTCGGAATTGACGTTCCGGTCATCAAGATTGATGGGTAAAGAATTGTGTCGATGAAGGTTTTGTTGTTAGGGTGTTCGTTGGGTGTTATTGGGATTTTGGTTTTGAAAAGTTGGTGTGGGTGGTCCATTGTTGTTATTACCGCCCGGTCTCTCTTGAGGCATAGGTTGAACATTTTGGGCGGGGTAGAAGGTTCCTCGGGATTGGAATTGATTTTGGTTGAGGTTTGGGTGATTGGAGTTTTGGTTTGCCATTGAATCGGTTTCAATGGTCGGTGTGGATTGTGGTGTTTGATTGGTTTGATTAGAAGCAAGAGTTGCTTCTAACCGGCTTGCTAGATTTCTTCTTGCTACTCTTTCGATTTCCGGTTCGTAGACTAACGGTGAAGTCCTCCCGGAGTTTCGCGTATGCATACACTACCTGTAACCTGCACAAGTAACACACCCGCGTAACAAGGAAAAAGACAAAGTGCAAGAAAAGAAACTATGCAACTTAAACAGATAATCACGCGAATTCAGACAATAATCCAAACACAAAGCGCACGCACTCCCCGGCAACGGCGCCAAAATTTGATCAGAGTGTCGCGCTCCGGTCAAAGATAATATTTATAAGCCCAAATTACCCTTAACAAATAGTTAGTGATAGCAAGGGGTCGAACCACGAAGAGTATGTGGTTTGTGAATGGATTCGATTGAATTATCAAGAGTGTCACAATTTACGAAGCTTACTAGAATGTTTTTGTATTTTTGTTTAATTGAGAGATGTGAATTTAATCTAAAGAAATTGGTGTAATTGATTGACAACTAAAAATTAACGATTGTACAAAAAATTGATTAATAAACAATAATGAGAAAAAGGGTTCACACCCGGTTTCGGTAATTGTCAACCTAGGGTTTCTACAAGTTTTTAGATTCAACTCAAGTGTGTATGATTAGCGGATTTAGTGTACCGTGACGTAGGTGCTAATAACTATCAACGTTTCGAGAAACGGACAAGAATACACTTTATGATAAACACAAGTAAAACCTAACCAAGACAATGCATACTACACATAACCATTTCGTAAAGTCATAACTTTTAACATCGTTCGACAATTTACGAATATGAAACAAATGCAAACTATTGTCAAAGGTTTCAAAAATCAGACACAAATTGTCACTAAGTTGAAACAAGAACAATTCAAAACCCTAAAATTAACAACTACCTACACCGGGGTGAAACCGAGATGATTAGCCGTTCATGGTTGAAGAAGCTTGATCACCGGATGTTGAGAACTCGAAATTGAACATCTTGAAGCCTTGAGAATGGTGAATGATGAGGTTTGGTGAAAGATGATGATGGTAGAAGGATTAGGGTTTGTGGAATGATTGATTGTGAAGATGGTGATGGTGATTCTTCGATGATGATTTCGGGTTGTAGAGATGATGTTAGATGGAATTGGTAGGTGAATAATGATGAGTATTGGCTCCAAGATCAAGTTCAAAACTCCCAAGAGTGTGTAACCCCCGAGTTAATGGCTCAAGAACCGTTTAAACTCGTCAAAAGATCAAGAAAAAACAAAATTCGCGATTGAACAAACGGGAGCCCGTCGCCGACGGGGTTATACCCGTAGCCTACGCCCTCTAGAAAACAGCTTTTCATCCGACGGCTTGTATTGCTGGATACGAGTGTTTCTAGCCGACGGGTGTTTCTAGAGCCCGTCCGGGACAGCCTCTAGCCCGTCGGCGACGGCCTCTTCAATACCAACTTTCCATTTTTCACTTCTCGCACTCCCGGTTGATCCGTAACGTGTCTCGGTGCTCCGGTTATCGACCCGGTGACTCGTAAAGCTCCCGAAAAGCTCCTTAAACTTCATCAAACCTGCAAAACACATTTTTGATTAAAAGTAGGCTATCCGAAATTAAAACTTATGTAAAAACATCAAGTTATGCAATAACAAACACCGGTTTTCAACCACGTATCAACAATTAGAAATGCCTGTTTGGAAATGGGAACTCATAACAATGGATTTTGTTACTAAGTTGCCCAAAACCAGAAAGGGTAACGATGCGATTTGGGTAATTGTGGATCGATTAACCAAATCAGCTCATTTTCTACCCATGAAAGAAACCTTTAGTATGGAAAGGTTGGCAAAGTTGTATGTAGATGAAGTAGTATCCTTACATGGAGTTCCACTCTCCATTGTATCGGATAGGGATAGTCGTTTCACTTCCCATTTCTGGACAAGTTTCCAAGAAGCAATGGGAACTCGACTAAATTTAAGCACTGCATACCATCCTTAGACAGACGGACAAAGTGAATGGACAATCCAAACCCTGGAGGACATGCTTAGGGCATGTGTGATAGATTTTGGTGGAAATTGGGATGACCACCTACCCTTAATTGAATTCTCCTATAACCATAGTTACCATTCAAGCATTGAAACTGCCCCATTCGAAGCACTATATGGACGAAAATGCAGAACTCCAGTCTGCTGGGCAGAGATAGGAGAAAGTCAATTATCAGGTCCTGAAATTGTGCAAGAGACCACCGACAAAATTACTCAAATCAAGGAAAGACTGAAACAGCTCGAGATCGCTAGAAAAGTTATGCCGATAATCGACGCAAGCCACTAGAGTTTCAAGTTGGAGACAAAGTACTCTTGAAAGTTTCTCCTTGGAAAGGAGTAGTTCGGTTCGGTAAGAAAGGAAAGCTAAGTCCAAGGTACGTAGGACCATTCCCAGTAATCCAATGAATAGGACCAGTTGCTTATCGTTTACAACTACCAGAAGAGCTAGCTGGGGTACATGATGTATTTCATGTATCCAATCTCAAGAAATGTCTATCTGACGAATCCCTGGTAGTACCTCTTCAAGATGTACAGGTAAATGAAAAATTAAAATTTGTTGAGAAACCACTACAAATAGAAGACAAAAAGGTCAAGTTTCTCAAGCACAAGCGACTAGTGCTGGTCAAAGTCAAATGGGATTCAAAGAGAGGACCTGAATACACTTGGGAACTGGAATCAGAAATGAAGCGGAAATATCCCTACTTGTTCCAGTAAATCTCGAGGACGAGATTTTAATAAGGTGGGGAGGATGTAACAACTCTCGCAAAATATCTATTTTTTATCTATTATGTCCAATAGGAAACCCTAATTAAGACACCCAAGTGATACTGCATGACCCCTAAAATTTTCAGAACAGTTGAAATCAGGATCAGGGCCCCTAAAACTCAAGGGGGTATTCCCTAAATTATGTTTATCTGCTCAAAACGATTCTAGAACACGTAATTTCAAATTTCATCGACTCAGCAGGGCTAAGTAGGTGACAAAGCAGGCCTAGCCTACTTTGGGTTTCCCCGCGACACGCGACAGGTGAGGGAGATCCTGTCGCGACACACGGGAGGTACCAAATCAGGCTATAAATTCAGGGGCTTGGGACTTGATCAGTTTGCATGTTTCGACGTTAAATTTCGTTACGTACACTCACTTATACGTTGTTTTGTTCAAAAATAGTATAATCCCGAACCTCTGCTACGATAACAGGGTAATAACTCGATCGCTGCTACGATTCAATATCCGATCGATTGAAACTATCCGATGGATGTTTAAGTGCTGCCCACATTAGGGCCATACTTTGTCATTCGTCGTGAATTCGATGGATGTTTAAGTATTGCATTTTGTCATTCGTTGTGAGGGTTTTAATCTCGTGAGTTATCGTAAATGCTGTATTAGTTACTGACCTAGTTCGTGTGCATTGTTATTTAAATTAGGTTACAAGGCTAATCAGTAGGCTAAACTCTGTCCGTTTAAATCTCCAATGTGAGTCATTCTCTTTTATCAAAAGTATTTTACAATACTCCAATCATTTTTCGAAAGTTACAATTACAGGGATTAAGTCGTGGTTATCTTGAATCACTGGCTAGTGGGGTATTGTGCACATTACTAATTTCTCACGGTTAGGCTAATAAATCCTAACAGTGATAATCATCACTACTTGGGGAAAAGGACCCAATAGTGGTATGACCATCGTCACCAGGAGGTGACACGGCGCCAGATAAAAATAAGATAGAAGCCATTGTAATCGCTCTTATGTTGTAATTTATAACTATGTGTCATTTTATTAAATGTGAGTGACTCGCCAGTATTTCCCCGCTGATAAAATATTTTTAAAACATGTTTCAGGCGACCTGCTATAAATCAAGGAAAACGTGCTACGGAGCACTAACAAGCTTGAAGAGGTGGCTCAGTTAAAATAAATAAACATGTTTTATAAATCAGGGAATTTCCTAGTAAAATTCCTCTATTGTAAATTACGGGGTTTATCCCGAATTATGAAATAAAATAATCGGGCATTTTCAAGTTTAAAAGATCCTGTAAAATCTTCCGCTGTCCACTCAATTATTAAATACCACGGGTTCCTGTCCCGCGGCTCCTGACCGGGTCAAACCGGGGCTGGGGCCGTGACAGAAACACATATGCCTACTTGTTACTTTCGTGCTTTTCGTGCTTTCATAACATATACTTGCTATGTTTATTAGTACGCATATAGTGCATGATTTCATTATGTTTTACTATGTATGTTCACTTAGCATGCTAGCACATTGATTTTCATAAATACTTTTGTTGCATATGTTCACTCAGCATCTGGACACATTGATTTACATTGCATTTCTGTTGCATATGTTCACTCAGCATATGGACACATTGTTTTACATTTCTACTTTGTATGTTCATTTAGCATACTAAGTACATTATTTTCTCATAACATGCTTACATTTGGTATGACATTTGGTTTGTTTAACGAAACTGAAATACGTTCATTAACATTGATCACACCGCTCGGTAGTAAGTAGTGGTACCATAGGACTTGACAACTCCCATTCCTGAAATCCTAGGTTTGTTTGGACGTAAGGAATGACTGAATCCGAAAACATTTTTGATAACCTTTGATTTGTTCTAGGGTTTATCCTACAGTCTCAAGGCTTGAATGTATACGTTTAACATTACCACATAAGTGTTTGTATCAGTAAAGCTTGGATTTTGCAAAACATATCTTTGACTTAAATTATGATTTATATCAAATACATTGTTTTGTACATTTTGCTTATGATTTAAGTTGATATTTTCACTTGTCATACATAACATTTGATTATACATGAACATTTTAACATTGGTTTAAACATTACATTTTGGTGGTTTGTTTGGGTAAGTGATTTAAACAACGAGGCGTGTGTAATATGATAAAAGCATGGTGGATACGCCGCTGGTACTTCCTATATATAAGTGCTTTTATGATATTACATATCGTGGCGTTATTTAAACCATTTCAATTTAGACATATTACATTTTACACAAATAACATATTTTCACATAAACATTGTTTTACAAACAACTTATTTTATACAACCTCATTTTTACTTGGTTACTTATTTATCTATACATCTTTCTTTTATATATCATCTGATTTTCTTATCACTTTTTATGATTTATAAAAGAAAAAAAAAAAAACATTTTCCTAAGATTCATGACTAACTTTTATAAATCAATTCTTTAAACTTACAAGTCATGAATCCTAAATCAATAAACCTATGTATCTCACATGCATTTTTATGCTGACGTACCTATTTTCACATGTGTTTTCAGGAGCTGATGCATAGGAATGATCAAGATACACTTAGGCGGACCTGTGCCTTAGTGACATAAAACAAAGCTAGAATAATTTAATTATGTTATGTACTCTTTGTTTCCGTTGTTTTAAGACAATGTAACCCCTTTGTTTATAAATAAAATAAAACTATATTTACCATGGTTGTGAAACAATAATTCTGTTGCTCGACTCCCTGACGTTTCCGTCGCAGTTTGTTGTTTTACGCGGTCAGGGTGTGAGACACTTGAATTGAGGCTCCTGTGTATTTATTTAGTGCAAAAGAATGTGCACATAAAAATGATGTTTTAATTAAAGAACTTTTTTTTTCTAATGTGAATTTTGAGTATTTTTCAGCTAAATAAGGGATTGCTTGTATCTCAAGAAGAAGAATGCAACCCTATGTCTCAAACCAGTAAAAAAAAGAAAGGTCAGTTTATTCTCGAGTTCGTAATTCGTTTACATGTTGACCTTATTATAAAAACAAATATATTATTTTACATAAACTTTGATGTAAAATAATCATTTAGAAATTGGATGTTTTCTTTTAACATTTGTATAATTAAATCAAGGGGCATGTAAATAACTGGTTACATAATATGATCGCTGTAAAGCAAAACATAATAAATATTAAGAAATTAATAAAAATCAAATCAATTGTTTCTTTTAATACCAAGCGACAACTCATTGGATTGGAGGACCACTGTTGTCATCGGTTTCTCACAGTTGTACCCGGACCAACCCCCACCCCCATGCTCTGTCGACTCAACTGGCTGTGAGGTAGTCAAGTGTTGTCAAACCCTCCTTAGTTTATTTTCATTTTATTTTGGTATAGCCTTTTTTTTTTTTTTTTGAACGGCCAACCAAAATATTTATTTTGGTAGTTGGTAATTGTCTTGTATAATGTATATAACAACAATACATTTAAATCACATTGCTATTTGTAATTTGGTTTAGCCTTTTAGTTGGGGGGAATTGGCCTGTAATAATCTCAACTACACGTCATTAGCCATTGTCAGTCTCACTTTTGAATATTCCCCATGCCAGTCTCACCTTTCATCTATTTTTCCTCCACCAGTCCCCAGTTAAAAAAACTTAACGGAGTTAAGTTTTTTTTCCGAATTGCAAATTAGGGCTTTTGATCAGAATGAGGATACGAGTCTATTGATGTAAAACTTACCTTGAAACGGTGCTCCAAACGACTTGATTTTTGTTAATTGGAAGTTTAAACACCCGAATTGAAGCACCGTTTTCATCGCTTGGAGCACAATTTCAAGGTAAGTTTTACATCATTCGACTCGTATCCTCGTTCTGATCAAAAGCCCTAAAACGTCAGCTTGTAATTCAGAAAAAAAATTAACTCCGTTAAGTTTTTTAACTGAGGACCGTGGAGGAAAAATAAGTAAAAAGTGAGATTGGCATTGGGAATATTCAAAGGTTGGACTGACAATAGCTAATGACATCTGATTAGGGTTATTACAAGCCAATTCTCCTTTATTTTTTATTGTTTCATGCATTAGACATACTTTTATGTTTTGTACTTTAGGTATTTGATTGATTGTTTTCTAAAGATAAGATGTCTTTATTCAAACTTTTTTTAGTAATTTCCGTGTGATTCAATCAATGTTACGATTATCCATCTCTCGTAGAGATATTTAATTAATACTTTTCTAACTAAAATAACATCCATTGGTCTTCACCTTTACACCGCATGCCCTTAACCACCATCAACGTTCGATACCCACACCTTCGATTATATTACTTTCTTATTTGAAAGACTGGTTTTTTATTTTTTATTTTATAAAAATTATTGCTCTCTAAACTAAGGACTTCATCAATTCTTATAAAACTTTGTTTGACAACCTCCTTTTTTTGCAAGACATTCTAAGCACGTTATTAACCAAAGTTTCCGTTTCTAACCCTGGGCTTATAGCTCAGTGGTTATGGAAATGAGGGAAGACTCCTGACCGAAAGGTCTCGAGTTCGATTCCTGATCCACCCGGGTTTTACCGGCTTTGCATTGTCGTGCCCTTGGGCGGGTGCAGGGTCGGGTTTTCCCTGGAACTGGTGGCATGGTGGGCTAGGGGTTCCGTGCGTGCAGGTTGGGTTGCCGCGGGCTACCTTTCGGCCAATGGGTGTCGCGTACGGAGTACCCGGCGATTCTTATGTTGGACGTTCAAAAAAAAAATTTGTTATAAAATCTGTTGAAATTTGAAATCGGAGTTTCATTCTTAATGTGCTTGGTTAAGAAGGAAATTGAAATCGGAATTAATCCATCCAAACTCCATGTAAAGAATTTAACATTCCTTACAATTTGTGAACAAAAAACTCAACTTAAAAAATCATAATATCCGGCCACTCGCCACTATCACGGTTGTTATGATCACCGCCACCACCACCACCACCGACACCCCACACTCGTTGCCACCCACGCTTCCACCCCCATTTTATTGCCATTGCCAATGTTGGAACAACAAACAATAGGTGGCAATGACACCACCCGATAGACTAGGGTGTCGACGGTGTGGTGGCCAAGGTGCACAGGGGTGATGGTGGTTGAGAAGAGTGGCGAAAGGGTGACAACAGTGGTGGTGGCGAAGGTGACACAGGCAGGAAGAATGGCATTGACCATTGGTGTTTGCCACGGCGATAGATTTCATCTCCCATTATGATTGTTTGTCACCAAATGCATTACACATTCGAACTCTTTTAATAGACTCCAGTTCTTTTAAATTCCAATTCCCTTTGTCAAATGTTAGTTTGAAACCCAGTTTCTTTGATAAATTTCACTACAGTCGCAAAAATTTTGCTAACCAAACACGCCCTTTGTACACCACAAGCGAAACTAAATAAATCTACGATACAAACATTAAACCCTAAATCAGCCTCAGAGAGACAAACATCCAGCACACACATTGAACACATGGGAAATCATGCACACAACATCTAAGTCCTTTTATGATAGGAGACGAAGGGAGATGGGAGGTGGCGGTGTGACAGGTGCATCAATGGCGGCAAGTGTTTAAGCAGTTTTTGGAAAGGAAAGTGAGCGCCGGAGACTTGGAGTGAAGGAGACCACAGGTGGTCTTAGCGGTGACGGTTGAGAAGTTTGGTAGCCAAAGTCAGCGGTGAACGGAGGTTATAAGTATGAAGCCATTGACGAAGGTTTACGTGTCCATGATATAGATCATAAAGTTTTTTCTCTTTCTTTTTGGGAGGGAGGGGGAACATGGGTGACGATATAACAAAATTACTGTCATTATTACTTTTAGCATTAACCTTTTCAATTTATGTTGCGGCTGTAGAATAATACAACAAACCAAAAAGGTTAACTTACACAAGCTCAAGCGTCCAATGTCATGAAAAAGTCCAAAAAAGCAAGGGAAACTAGAGACACATGTATGTAACCATGAGCAACCGTCAAGAAAATAGGCTCGAACCCATATCCAAAGCTTCATACAGAAAATCAAACATTATTTCTGCAATTCTTCCCAAATTCTTTAACATCAATAAGGTGGCATTAGATCTCAAAATCCCAATTAACTTGCTAATAAAGCTAAAGCATGGTTTTTCTATGCTGTGATTCTGAACCGACCCTTGGCAATCCTCCTAGCAATGACGCGCCTACCTCCCTTGGTTGATTTACTGTATAAATTTACGTGCCAAATTAGGTTTCAATCACGTGTAGTGCAAGTAACAAGTGCATGCAAACTAGAAATTGACCTACCGAGCCAAGTAACCATGAACTCTTTTGCGCCTCAGGTTGCTAGGTTGGTAAGTTCTTTTGATGCATAATAATGGCTCGCTTGATGATGAATCATCTCCTGAAAAAAAAAAAGATACAACAGAAAGCAAAAACAATATGAGATGAATGTTGCAACATCATATAAGCCGCAAAGCGGGTAGCTCAGTTGGGTTGGGTTGGCCTACCACGGGTTATTTTTCAGTACGGGTCAAAACAGCTAGGAAGAGCTGCAAACATTATTTTATCCTTTTATTAGAATTAAATATAATCTGTGTGGGTATGATTACAGAAACTGTATTATTACGATAAGAACTTGATATTTTAATAAGGTGATATAAGAGACCATTAAGTTAAATCGTTTAGCTTAATTCATCTGATCCGCTAGAGATGAGACATAACCCAAAACTTGGTTTTATGAAGCACAATGTGCTCTGAGGTGTTTAGGTCACGAAAGGTCGAGGTGTTGCTCTATGCACAGCGAAATAAGCTTTATGTACAACCACCACAAGCTGCATCTCTCTCCTCTCTTTTACATATTTTCTTATTCATCAGGTAAACCATTCATAATCTTCCATCCTTTTAGTTCTTTTTACGCATCCGGCATCACCCTCCCAACGATCCAAAATTTGACCTACATGTGCATGAAGAGTCGCCTTGGTTGTCGCCTCATGCTTGAGGCGCTGTTTAAAACCAAGACCCATAACAAACCAACTTATAAGTAATCGGGTGTAAACTTCAACCTATACAAATTTCCTTTTTATACCACCATCTTATCAGAAAAGAATCAAAAGACGTCAATCAGAATCAAGAAAGAGCAAAAGTGATAGCTGACAAAAGCTCACGAAAGATAACACACTCATACAATACACCTCTATGATTTGCAACTAGCATTTAGATTTGAATCTATATAAAAATGAAGTGGTGGAATTCAATATGGTGTTGGTTATATAACTAAAACAAAAAGTTTATCCTACTACTTCTTAAGTTGATCCTAACATTTAAGCAAGACGTGCTTCTTTAATATTCTTGTAATGTTGGCTGCATATAACCGTACAACACATGACAGATTTACAATATAAAGCTATGATTACATATATGTAAAATTACCATTGTGATAGGTTTATTTACAATATAAAGCTTGAAGATATGCAACACTGTAACATACTAATTAACCTAAGAGTCGTGCGAATCACTTTCAGATTGAAACAATTCGATAGTTCACTCGAATTTCTGAATCAAATAAAACTCAGAATAAATCTTCAAGAGCAAAGTATATTATAATCTATGATAAATTCGTGAACCAAACCAACTCCATTGATGTATATTATGATACACTTTGGTCAACAAAATCAATCCAATTACGCTAAAATAATCAACGATACGTTCTTACATCTTTTCTAATCTACCAACATATTTATGCGTAAAAATTAGATAAAAAAAACAAGTGTTTACCATCAGGAAGAAAGAATCTGAGAGAAGGAAGGCCACAGGGATACAAGAACCCTTCAGAACAAACTTTTTTCAAAGTTTCTGCATCATTTTGGATCAAATTAACCGGATTCTGCACCTTCAAAACAGATGAAAACGGCGGAGTGAAAAGCTTCGGTTGAATATCGAAGATCTGAGGAACAATCTTCTGAGTCGGGCTTTGATGAAGAACTGGATTCATAAAACGGGTCATCAGCGAAGCTCCGGAGCGAATTAGGGTTTTAGATGACATCTTTTTCTGCGATCGAGGGTTTTTTCGATGCTGATTTCAATTTTGTAGAAAGATGAAAGTTGCGGTATGGACCCTCAGAGTTTACGATGTTTTAATATTTAGTCCATGTCTTTTTAATGTTTGGTTAACAATTTGGGCTTAAAGCCAAAAAGACGATTTGGGTTTAAATTATGGTTTTTTTTTGCTTTTTACCTAAAAGTCAGAGTGTAGACCATGTTACAAATGGATGTTAGTGTATCGATTCGAGTTAGACAGTTAAAAGTTTTAAATCATGTTTTACGCTTCTTTTTGCTTGTCATCAGAGTTAATTTTACCATAGGTGTAACTTTATATAATATCAGGTTTTCTTTGCGGTGTACAATGATTTAATAACAGGTTTTTAAATTGTATCAGATTAGGCTTGGAGACGGTTTAACCTGGTTCTAGTTAACCATATAATTCCATAAAACTACAACTTCAACTCAAAAAATACCAAAACAATATGGTTTCATGGTTGTAAAACAAGGTTTCCAAGGCCGAGTACTCCTCAAGTAATCGCTATAAGGTAGGCTGCCGAAGCGACTTTCTCTAACTCCGCCTAATTACTCGGAATCGATCAAACTTGGCCAAAATCGGATCTAGTAGGTCAATTCGGTCCGAGTTTGAATTAAAAAATAATTAAAGATAATTTATATGAATATCATTTTCACGTATTTTGTTATAAATATTAGTAAATTTATGTTAGTAGACATATATTTAATTTCCGAAAACTAATTTAACATGTCCGAGTACTCTCTGCCTATGCCGAGTACTCTCAACTCCCCGGTCGACCGACTAAGGAGCGCCTAGCGACTTTTGCAACCGTGTATGGTTTCATAATCAAAAAATCAATTTTCCAATAAAGTTTTTTTTTTAAAGAAGTCTACAATGGGTTTTCTAGCATTGAAGTGTTAAATGCATCAAGTTCATGATCGCTTAAAAGATGAAATTCACTATCATTGACATCCTCATTGATTAGAGCATAACCATTTTCGTTTCATACCATATAAAATAAGAAGTTTTAGCTACTAATAATCACAATCTACTAAACTTAAATAATATAAGTAATATATAATTGGGTCTTTCACGGTAATTTGGATGGGCCACTCAATTAAACGCCAAATTTTAACACGGGCTTAAACCGGTAAGCCGGTATTATTGGATGTACCGACAGTTCAAAGACTATACTGAAACCCTATTTATACCGGGATCAACCATACAGAAACAATATTCGGTAGCCGGTTCAACCGGTATTACCGGCGGGTTTAAACAGATTTTTAAAACATTGGCATTGTATGTTATGTTGTTAATGTTATATAAGTTATTTTGGTGGTGTTTTACCCCTCAAAATACATTTGCCAAACATCCTAAAAATCTCATATTGAAGAGAAAATATATAGCACCACCAAAGTACATCACTAAAGAAACGAGCAAGTTGCTATAACTACATACTTTAGGTACTCCAGGATCATCCATGCAAAAGTTGCTCTAAAAGAGAAAATCAAGCTTACACAGCGTAGTCCAATTAATTTATTAAAATCATATATTTATAATTAACTTGATTATTCATAGGAAACCACTTGTATGAAAGAATTTTCACCATCTACATTAGTTGATTATTATACAAATTATGTGTTGAACTGTCATACTTTAAAGAACAAGTGTTATCAAAACTTCCCTTCAACTTCCCTTTGAAGAATCTTGACCACTTCACTAAACATGAGCAATCATTTTGAATTCTTTTTCCACAGTTTCATCAAAGGTGAAACACCTTTACCAAATCATTATTGTGAACAACAATCATGAAAAAACAACTGTCACACTATCTTTATGAGACCCTCATCAATGACACCAACCACCTTAACAGAATTTTCAAGTCAAGATTTAACTTCTTTTATTTCCCCCATAAAGAACACTTTTGCCCATAAAGTGTCTTCAGCCAATAGCCCACTCATATGCATAATATTCTCCATACCATTTTTTTTAATGAAAATCAATAACCTTCAAATGTTGCACATGTATATATATCCATTTAAACAAACAACTACAAAATTACAGTTTCAAAACAAAAACAAAAAATACAAATTGGTGACAAGTTTGTCATCAATAAATAATCAGAATTTCACAACATGCCACACAAACTTGTGGGGAAGGATTTTCTCACTCGATATAAATTAAATCAAAGTTTAAATAAAAATTTACCTCAACACAAACTCAAAATGATGTCAAATGCTAAAAGCTGAAATTACCAATCTGCATCTCCAAATATACATACATGATTACTGCACTTCAGACATTCGTTTAAATTGCATCGGAAATCCATTCAGATGCGGCTTTTTCAATGTCTGGTTCAATCAGTTGAGAAACAGATATTGGAGTAACAGACACCTGTTGTAAAACAAAAGATTTTTTTTTAAACATCAAGCTTGTGCTTTACAATCATTAAGGTTGAAAATACTGATAAAGCAAATGCAATATTCTACCAATATTATTCAAGAAACAACAAGATTGTTGTGAAACTGATATACTTACAAATCCATTCTCAAGGGCTCTGAAATCGAGATTTTCATCTGTCTCTTCTTGGTTGCTGTCTTGAAACTGCATCACAAATCACAATTACACGCACATCTATTATTAGCTGTCTAAATAGACAAAAAGTGTTTACGAGTTAACTCAGCCCGACCGAGTCAGTTTAACTACCTCTAGCCTGAAGTATTTCACTGTCCTGGTGAGGTCAACTTTCCCGGAAACCCCAACTGATTCAACAATTTCCAAGCTTTTCTTCTGTGAGTTTAACCGCCTTGCTGCGCCCTTATACATAAAACACACTCGTACAATAAGACAAAAGATGCAAAGCGATTTTCTAAGATATGAAACAACTTCAGTATTAACTACTTACTGCTGCTGATGCATCTCGACCTAGCTGTGCAAGTTGCAAACCCATGGCTGGTTGATTGGCCATAAAACGGGCTGCTGAGGGGTTCCTGTTGGCTGCAATTGCTTGCCAAATGGGTTTGGACCTCCATAAACTCTGTTTCGTTAACTTAAATCCCTGCAAACGTGATACAACAAGGAGTGAACAAATTTATAGAAGAAAATAATTCCGAGTCATCAACTGTAATAGAAATCCATAGCCACATCAGAAAATAATAAAATTTTAAAAAACCATAACAAATTTATTCCAAGGGATGTACTAAAATGCTTTTCTATTTTTTACCCTACAAACATAAATCAGATCAGGGTATGCTTAGTGATAATCTAAAAAGAGAATTGTGAAGTCAACAGCAAAATGCTACAAGTCGATTAACTTTACAAGTCTTTTTAGGCATATTAACATAACACTCTTAAATGTGTAAAACACTAAAACTGTGAACTTACGTGGAGAAAAGTACCATGATGAATTGCTTCTAAACTATCCAAATTAAAAGCATGAACGAATTGCTTAAATTTCCGCACTTTTTAAGCATGTTTTAATCTTCACATATCAAATTTCTTTTTTTCCCAAACTAGAAACTTTTGAGCCTTTGTTATTTCTATGCAATTATGAATGTATAGTTTTTAGTGTCTCCTAACACTCACTCATAGAATATAGATGAAATACTCAACACATTTATACGTGTGGCAAAAATATTAATATACACATTTGCATTAACCAAGAAAAATTTCACATAGTTGTGGTGGTGACATTTACATAAAGTACGGAGTTTAAAATGAGACGAACCTTGTTTTCTGCAGGGAGTGTAGGGACGGTTATATGTAATGAAGAACTTTTAGGAAAAACCCCTTTCTCTACATCTCTTATGGCTGCTTTTATTAGTGGTAAACAAACTGAGACTGCATCCTTAAAATGACTCTCTTGACTTTCACTTTTTTTCCTGAAACAGATTAACATTTGGTACAACTTATTAGATGTTCCTACTTCTTGCTGCATAAAAAACTAACAATGAAAGAGATTAAAGCATAATTTACCAGTTTAAAGAGACCGATAAAGATGGTACACCACTAATCAAGGCTTGTCTAGCTCCAGCCACAGCACTTGAGGAAAACCTGCATGATTATAATACTATAAGTTTATCGGATATTAACCACTCATTAGCAGTTAAACAATAACTTGATTAATCACATATAAACATGAGTATTTTTTACCAAGAAAAATCACTTACATATCATGGCCACAGCTTGGACCTTTGTTAACTCCAACAATCACCTGTGCGTCATGACATAAATGCAACACCAAAAATGAGTAAAAAATGCATCGAGTCTTATGATTGATGTCACATTGTCACCTACAAAAACTGAAAGCATACCATAAGAGGCTTTGACCATGCAAACAATGCCCCAGATAACGCTAATGAAACACAATCTACAGGAGTACCTACATGAACAAATCACAAACAAAACTTCGGTTTAAGAAACTAATAAAAGCCATGCTTCACCATCATCAAAATGAAGGGAAACTAAGCTGCTTACCAGTAACCTCATAGGCAGTTGCACCTTTGATTTCAGCAGTGCTTACAGAAATCGATTCTTGGTATGTAAACGAGTGGCCAGAGAACGATTTATCCCTACAAACCGTATACGAATTATCAACAAATCTCAACATGTCACCCATAAATAATCTTTCCAACCAAATACTCACATACTTCAAAGTAATTATCTGATATTATCACCTCAAATCCCCAATCCAAAAACTGATGCAGGATATATTAATATTTATTTAGATTTCAATTTCCTAGTTACATTATTATCTGTTAGGTATTTGTTGATTTATAATTTATAAGAACTTTGTTCTTGAACCTTTATGAGCATTCGATTATCAAATGTTTCTTGAACCATTTGATCACTTCTGAAACTGCATCAAAAACCCTAAACCCAATATGCCATAAACCTCAAGATTTTACAAATCAGTAATCTTTCCAACTTAAAAAGAAATATAAAAACACATATTCCAAATCCCCAATCCAGAAACCCTAAAGCCAATAATCCAATATGCCCAAAACAGTTAACCAACAACCAGAATCAAGTTTCTTCTTCTTGTAACACAAATCACAAGTAAACTAATAAACAAATGAATATAAAGATAGAAGAAAGTTACAGTTGGGGGGCGCAGACAGCGACATTATAAAGACCTTCACTGACAAGAGCTTCAACAAGAGACGTGAGACCAGGGGAACCGATCCCCTCACTGTTCGTAACAAAAATCACAGGCTTTGAAGGATCAAAGTCGTCAGCAGTAGATGAAGATTGAACAGTAGATTCATCTTCTTCTACTTTTGCGTTATTTGATTTGTTGTTATCATCGTCATGAGATGGTGGTTGTATAGGGGGAATGTTGGGTTTCTTCTTGTTGAGAACATCTTGTAGATTCGAAACCAGACCTGGAGGTAACATGTTGTTCCTCATGCTGCTGCTGCTGCTGCCACTGCCAGGAGTCGTCATTATTCACTTTTACGCTTTAAAAATTGAAATGAAACCCTAGAGAGAGAGAGAGAGAGAGAGAGAAAGGGGGAAAAGTGTGATTATTGAAGGTGGAATGAATAGAGGGATTCAGACGGCGTCTATATTATAAAATGAAAATGGCGATGGAGATGTATAGAGAGAGAGAGAGGATAATGAATAAAGAAGGGGGTGTAATTTACACTTTATCTCCTTCCTTAACCAAAACCAAAGCCGTGTCAACTAACCGTGTCATTCTCGGACAGTTAGACCTTAGTTGTGAGTTGTGACCCGATAGCGGAGACATCGAATGGAACATTTTTATATCTATGGTTGTCCAAATCACTCGTCGCTTGCTCGGAAAATTGCGCGTTGGAATATGCTCGTTCAGATTTCGCTCGGTTCGGCTCGGTTCGTGAACAACCCTAGTCCAATGGCACGGGTCTTTGGTAAGAGCTTGGAATGTTTAAGGTCTCAAGTTCAAACATAATTTATGGGGGTTTTCCAAAGTGGTGGGTGTCTTTCTTGATGTTGTTCTTGGGTGAGTCAGAAATACTTACTCGGATATTGGGGTTGATTTTAAACGCGGTTTAAAAATGAGATTCACCGTGTAGGTATTATAGAATTTGAATAGGCATGGATACAAATGTGTAGGGGTCACTTTTAAAATTGAAATGTTTTGATAGTACAAATTGAATACTCAATAGTTTTATAGATTTTGAATAGGCATGGATACAATTGTGTACGGATCATTTTTCAAATTTAAATATTTTGATGGTGGTACAAATTGAATACTCAATCGGGTAACCGACATGTATACAAAAGACCTTTCTTATATATTGGACATACCATCATAATGTTTTAGAAAGTAATTGATAGTTAGACAATTATTGTAACACCTCGCAAAATCATGCCCAATATAATAAAGACACGTGTCATTGACTTTAAACATGTAAGGAATTGATTTCGAGGGACTAAATTTGTCAAACAATGTAAATATGCAAGTACAAGGATCAAACGTGTCATCATGCCAAGCTCGTGCCTCTGAATGATCTCGTAAGATGCTCGTATTCTTTGATGAATAAAATTTTCGGGCATAGAAAACCGTTTGTGCTTAAATTGAAAATTTTACAAAGCTTAAGGGTTAAACGTGTCAACATGTTAAATGTTACCTCTGAGTGACCTTTTAATGATCCCAAAGCTTTGTAATACTTCATTATGCTTCCATATATAATAAATAATGATTTTGTGGGGTTTCTACGCTCTTAAGATACTTTTCGGGTGATCGTACAACTAACCGGGAGCTTAACGGAGTTAGTTTATGACCCAAGGCCCTTAAAAGTTAACTATGGGGGTCATAAGTGCAATAAATGGAAGTTAAATAAACTTAAAATGGATCAGGGACCAAAACTGCAAAGTTTGAAAGTTGTTTTCCGTTCATAGAGGAGCCACGCGGCCCGCGTAGACTCCTTAAGAGTCTTACGCGGCCCGCGTGAGAAGTGCCAGCGAGCAAAAACAAGGATAGCTGCATGTTCAGCCTGTTACACCGCCTTTGCATGCAATTTTTCGATACAAGTGTCTGAGCCAACAGTTTTTCATGCACTAGGGACACATGGGATCATCTGGTTACTATAGATTTGCAGATTGAATGATCTTGGAGCTCTAAAAATCCTATATAAGGCCTTGTTTTTCATTTGTTCATTTGCACACTTGAGAAATCACTTCACAACTCACTCTTTGGAGCCTTCTGGAGCTCAAGGAAGTTTTCTAAAGTTCAATACTCGTGCTAAGTACCCTAGTAAGTGTTCTTAGCTCCTTAAGTTCAAGTTTTATTAGCTTAATGACCGAAAGTCAAAGTTGTCGTAATTAAGCTTTGACTTTGTGATTAATCACAAACGGTCCAGCCATTATTCGAATTGAAGGTGGCTATGAGTTGGTAATTATGTAGGTAATAAACCCTTAAAAGGGCACCTACTGATATGGGTTGGTAATTATGTAGGTAATAAACCCTTAAAAGGGCACCTACTGGTTATCACTTTTACTTGGTCAATTGTCGGGTCAAACTTGTTAATAAAAAGTCAACAGAATCAAATTTCACAAACAAATTCATAACTAACAATTCAGAGGTTATGGAACATGTTTTAACATTAAAATAACTTGGTAAATAATATAAGAACATGTCTAAGCATGTTCAACCCGACAATTATGAGTTTAGGCTCGGTTCGGAACCGAAAGTCGCAAAAGTAGACTTTTGCTTTAACTTTCAGTTCTGACCCTATTTAGCTTGTTTTAGATATGCCTTAAGGTTCCTTTAGGACCATATTATAGGTTAGTATAACCCTCTGAGGTTATACAAGTTGGTTCCATAGAAATCCTAGTTCATTGCATGTTTCCGTTAAATGCTTAAAAGTTGACCATTATGACCTTTTGATATTAAAACAAGATTTTTGAAACTGTGAGAGGACAAAAACCTTTATTACTGATTTATAAGCATGTCCTAAAAAATTTGACATCAGATTATGGTCTAAATTAGGAGTTATGCGCGATATCGTAAAATGAAGACTTTTTATTTATTTAAATGGCAATTTCGGCATAAACCATATTTAAACCCAATTTTTGACACCAAACTTGCCACCTACTGTTAAGATATAATATTTAGGGATTTTTGGAATTTTTTTTTGAATTTTAAACTGATCATAACATAGGGTTCTTGCATTGTCTCGGTAATTGACGGTTATGCCCTATTTGCTAATAAAATGAGTTTTACACATCCTTTACTCATCAAACCTTTTTCTACTGATTTTATACAATAAATAAATTATTTTAAACAGTAGAGGCTCATCAAAATCTCAGATTTTCTTAATCAACCCGAAACCGTCAAATACCGACTTTTATGCGATTTAGGCGCATAGTATGGTTTAAAACCATATTTAGCACCTAAGAATTGTTACCTACTGATGTTATGAATAAATTTTTATACTTAAACAGTAAGTAAAAGTTTTGAACTCAGAGTTCCAAATTTGACCCTTATAGTATATGTGAAATGACCAAAATGCCCCTACGGTGCATAATTTGGTCATAAATGATAAATTTCACATATATTATATATCTTACTGAAGGGGTAAGGTCCCAAAAACCTCATAATAAGTATTTGGGACCATACCATAGTTCTACCTTTTCGCCTTTAACCTTGCGCGGCCGCGCACTGGTCTTACAAAAGGAGGAAAGTAATCAGCAATCTATAGTCGCTCACCCAAAGGAGATCATAAATCCTTGCGGCTTCTTCCATTAGCAAAGGATTAAAATCCTGAGATCAATACTTCCGCCCAAATATCCAAACTTGGATATCATTTTACCCAGACCTGGGATTTAATCATCTGTGTCCACACGGCAAGGTGTCACACCAGATTACAACAATAATCTTCTAGAAAGAAATACAATCGTGCACCACCCAGACGGTTATAACCGTCTGGACACGTGTCATCATCACAAGCAACCCTAGAATCACAACGAAGGCATGCAATTGGAAAGTAATCTCCACTTAATCATTTTCCACGTGGCAATCCCCCAGCCATAGATCAAACCACGATCCGTGTGCATTCACATCGGATCGAGAAAACTTAACGTTGGATCAAAGAACTTAACGGAAGAAAATATAACCGCTACGGCGTTAGCATCTTCCGTCATCTTTTCAATAACAGGTTTTCCCTCCCAAACTCCCGGTTATAAATATGAGAACTGTTCAGGTATAAACTCAGATCATACTCACTTCTCAAATACTTTTCTCTTCTCCATTACCAATACTTATTCTCACACCGGAGTCGGGTCAAGGAGAGAACCCACTTCTCCCCTTGGCGAGGCTAACGGTGTTCTTTTTTGCAGAATCACCGGAGAAGAAGTTCAGCTGCAACTGAATCAACCGAGAGAGAGCTAACCCTTTTATGCGGATTCAAACCCCCTAGATACTTCGGTTCCGACCATTTATCTAGTGTTTCTTCATTGGCGCCCACCGTTTTCTCAGTTTTTCTAGTTTCTACCTCGTTTCGATTCAGTTCATTCCGTTTTCTGTTTTTGCACATGGCAGAAAATTCGTCATCTCACCGGCAACCTGGTCCTCGACCAAACGTCGGAAACAATTTACAACTAGAAGAATCTCCAGAACATTGGTTTAGCAGATGCCAAGCTGCTTTAAACACAATCGTTATTCAAATCGCCAGATCTGATTTACCAAACATCAGATCTGGAAAAGAAATTGATACCACAGTATTGGACCCACCAACACCACGTAGGGGGGACATCCAATCCAGCCAATATAGCAATTATCGAAAACAAATACACATGATTCAAGGAGGTCCGTCACGGAGGTCAAATAAACGAAATTATGATCAACATTGGAGAGAACAGCAAGTCCTATTTCCTGTTGTTCCTGGGGGCCCTCAGGAAGAACGACCAGTAATTATTACTGGTATTTTCGGTCATTACCGGACGGACTATATGTTCATAGATCCAGGAAGCTTGATGGACATCATATACGAGTAGTGTTTTAAACAACTCGACCCAGAAGATAAAGCACGTTTAGAACTAGTCGATTTTCCCCTCACCGGATTCTGTAATGAAGCTGTATTCCCATTAGGACAAATCGCTTTCCCGGTGACTTTGTCAAATGGCGAACACTCACGAACAGTTACAGTCAATTTCATGGTCATGCCAGCGACATCACGTCACGATGTCCTGCTTGGGAGAAGGTCACAAAGAGAATTCAGCATGATCACTTCCATCCCACATGCTGCTTGTGGATTTCCAACAGAAACCGGAGTTGCAATTTTATATTCAAGCAAAGAAGTCATGTACGTGGACGACGAGCCACCAGCAAAGGTAGCCAAACCTTCGACACAGAACGAACCAGAGAAATGAGTCCTAAACAACGAATACCCAGAGCAGACCATTCTGTTAGGACAAGCCATTTCCCCGGTAACACGCATACAACTGAAAGAATTGTTGTCTAACAACAAAGATATATTTGCCTGGTGCCCAGCAGACATGACTGGGGTCCCACGCGACATCGCGAAACATTTTCTAAACATCAAACCATCCGCGGAACCTGTTGCTCAGGGGAGACGCAATTTTAGTGAAGAAAAAGCAAAAGCCATGGACGAACAAGTGGCAGAATTACTGAATGCGGGAATCTTACGCGAAGTAAAATACCATACATGGGTGGCCAACCCAGTAATGGTGCAAAAACATAGCGGTGGATGGAGAATGTGCGTCGACTTCAAAGACCTGAATAAAGCATGCCCAAAAGATTGCTACGCGCTTCCAGAGATAGACAAAAAAGTCGACTCTCTAGCATCATTCAGATGGAAATGCTTTCTTGATTGTTACAAGGGTTATCATCAGGTCCAGATGAAAGAAGAAGATGAAGACAAAACGGCGTTCCGCACAGATAAAGGCATTTTCTGTTACACCAAAATGCCGTTCGGCCTAGGGCTGTTCAAAAAGCTCGCGGCTCGGAGCTCGCTCGAAGCTCGCTTGGATTTAGCTCGGAAAAAGCTCGCTCGATTTGGCTTGGTTTAAAAGTGAGCCGAGCCGGCTCGACTCGGTTAGAAAGTGAGCCTAGCTCGGCTCGGCTCGTAACGAGCCGATCTGGCTCGGTTTGGCTCGCTTTGTAGCTCGGCTCGGTTTAACTCGAATTATTTTACTTATAATAAGTTTTAATTTTATATACATTATAATATATTACAAAAAAACTGATTATTATTTACATGTATATAGGTTTGTAATTTGATATTTATGGCATATTTGAAGATTGATTACCATACTAATGAACTAATATTGTATTTTATTGAAATTAAAACTTATTTTGCGTTGTTAAACTTGATTTTGGTTTGAATTGTATTAGGTTGAACTTATTTTGAATATATTCTTTTAAATTATTGAATAATATTTTAGGCTATTATATTTTAAGAGGTATATATTAGTTTTTTTTTATAAAATCGAGCCAAACCAAGCCGAGCCGAGCTAGCTCGGTTTAAAACCAAGCCGAGCCCGAGCTTAGATTTTCAGCTCGGTTTCAAATCCGAGCCGAGCCGAGCCAGCTCGGTTTATAATCGAGCCGAGCCCGAGCTTGGCCTGGCTCGGCTCGGCTCGGCTCATGAACAGCCCTAGTTCGGCCTGCGCAACGCAGGCGCAACTTATCAACGCCTAATGGACACAATTTTCAACGATGATATTGGCAAGACTGTCGAAGTATACATGGATGACCTCGTCATCATGAGCCATGAGGAAGGCACAATGCTCGACAATATTCAGCGCACATTCGACTCTTTGCGCAGCGTGAATTTAAAGCTCAACCCAACTAAATGCTCCTTCGGCATGGAAGAAGGAAAATTTTTGGGATTCATCGTCACAAGAGATGGCTTTAAAGTAAACCCAGAAAAAGTGCAGGCTATTCAGCTAATGCCGTCACCCGCAACAGTTAAAGAAGTGCAAAGGCTCGACGGACGCCTAGCGGCTTTGAACATATTTTTGGCTAATCACGCAGCAAAGTCTTATCCATTCATCAGCACGCTACGAAACTGCGCAAAGAAAACTGACTTTCAGTGGACATCTGAAGCAGAAACCGCATTCAAACAAATGAAAGAATGTTTAATTCAGCTGCCAACGCTGACCGCACCAAAAGAAAAAGAACCACTGATTTTATATCTATCTGCCGCGGAAGTAGCGGTTGGTGCCGTATTGATGGTAGAACGCGAGAACATCCAGACTCCGATCTATTACATCAGCAAAATGCTTACCGGCCCGGAAACTCGTTACTCAGTGATAGAAAAGCTAGTCCTAGCACTAGTACATGCATCCCGACGCCTACGCAGGTATTTTTCGGGTCACGTCATCACAGTTCTTACCAATTACCACTTAGGCCAGATCTTATCTAAACCCGACGTGGCGGGACGACTGGCCAAATGGGCAATTGAACTGGGAGGATACAACATTTTCTACAGACCAAGACCAGCAATCAAAGGGCAAGTTTTAGCAGACTTCGCCACTGAAGTCCCCATCGAAAAAGTTCAAGAGTGTGAGGCAATCCAGAATCCTACACCCGTTTTCGACGATAGAGTCTGGACCTTGCACACAGATGGAGCGTCCAATGATGACGGAGCTGGAGCAGGTCTCCGATTAATCAGCCCAGACAATCATGAGCTCACATATGCTATACGCTTAGATTTCAAAAGCACGAATAACGAAGCTGAATATGAAGCCTTCTTGGCAGGTCTTCGCTTAGCGCTAAAAATGGGGGCAAGAAATCTTGAAGCTAACGTTGATTCAAAACTGGTAGCCGAGCAAGTTAATGGCAATTACGATGTAAAAGAAGCAATGGCATTATACCTTGAACAAGCGCGAGTTCTAATCAGCCAATTCCAAACATTCAAAGTTAACCACATAAACAGAAGCGAGAACAAGCACGCAGATGCGCTAAGCAAATTAGCCGCTACCAGCTTCAAACATTTAGCAAAGGAAGTACGTATAGAGGTACTATCCAACCCTTCTATTCATTTCAAGCAAGTAAGCGTCATAGAAATGGGAAATCCATCCTGGATGTCTCCGATCATCTTGTACCTTCAACACGGAAAACTTCCGGAAGGAAAAGCAGAAGCTCGAAAACTACAACACAAAGCGATAAATTATGAAATGGCGGATGGCGTCCTTTATCGAAAGTCATTTATGGGCCCATTATTACGCTGTGTTGATAAAGCAGACGCCCAATACCTAGTCAGAGAAATTCACGAGGGTTTATGCGGAATACACGCCGGACCGCGCATGGTCGTGGCAAAGATAATGAGCGCCGGATACTACTGGCCAGGCATGCACATGGACGCAGTTGATTTATTAAGAAGATGCGCAGCCTGTCAACGCCACGCACCAAAGACACCCCGACCCAAGAACCCGCTAATTCCCGTTACTTCCGCCTGGCCATTCCAACAGTGGGGCATCGATCTTGTTGGCCCATTTCCTGACGCGCCAGGAGCAGTAAAATTCATCATCATGGCGGTCGATTACTTCACCAAATGGGTAGAAGCTAAAGCTTTGGCCTCAACAACAGCAATGGTAATCCGCAAATTTATATGGGAACATATCATTTGCAGATTTGGATTACCATTGCGCATTATTTCCGACAATGGTACAAACTTCGCCGCAGAAGATCTTCAAAAATGGTTCAAAGAAATGAAGATCGAACATAATTTTGCTTCCGTCGCACACCCCCAAGCAAACGGTCAAGTAGAAAGTGTAAACAAACAGATCGTCGACGGCATAAAAGCGCGACTCGGGACAGCACGCAGAGGGTGGGTTGACGAACTTCCCAGCATCCTCTGGGCGCACCGAACAATGCCAAAGACTAGCACCGGCGAAACTCCGTTCAGTCTAGTCTATGGGTCTGAGGTCGTCATTCCAGCTGAGATAGGTTTACCATCACCGCGCATGATAGCCATGGAAAAACAGAACAATGAACAAGAGCGAAGAATGGATTTGGATCTTCTGGAAGAAAGGCGCGGGAACGCCGCTATAACAGAAGCAAGGTACAAATCCAAGCTCGAAAAATATTACAATGCGCGCGTCCGCGTTTGCACATTTGTCCCCGGTGATTTCGTCTTGCGCGACAATGAGGCTTCAAACGCTGAAAAGCCGGGCAAATTAGCGCCAAGATGGGAAGGACCATACGTCATTAATGAGGTCCTAGGCAAGGGGGCATATACCCTAAAAAGGATCGATGGGACCCTAGTCCCCCGCACCTGGAACGCACAACAGTTGCGCAGGTGTTACATATGAACTAAGTCTTCAAAAGCGGAAAGAACATACAGGCAATGTATTTCTTTATTATGTCTTGTATCACAAGCCTTACGCTCTTATCAATACAAACATCATTTTTACTTATATCACTGTTTATTACAAATTGCATGTAATTTCTTTGGTTCGCGCGAAAACAATATGGTCAAACATTGTATACCTCATGAACAGTCTAAAAACAAGGCAAGCTGTTGCGCCTTTTAGACAAACGTTCACACATGAGCACAATACCATCTCTCATTCGCCTTACCTATCCAAAAGCAATTAAAAACATGCAACATATTGTAATTTAAACAAACAATTCACAAGCATAGCAGTGCATCACAATATACAAAAAGTGTAACACAAACACTTAATAAGATCGTAGCCATGATCTTCAAAAAATTATCCAGTACCAAATTTACAAAAAGCATTAGCAAAAGACGAAAACTGGTCCTAAGGTTAAACACCTAACCAGCATCGGAATCATCATCAACAACAAACATCTGCTCACACCGACGAGTTTTCCGGCGTTGATACACCAGCCGGCATTCTCCTTTCCGAAGCAGCGGGAACCGAGCCGTCAAGCCATCAGCATCCAGCACAACACCGGCACCATCAATAACATCCATAGACTGAAGAAATTTACGGTCAGAATCAACAGTTGCCGGAATATCAGTTTTCACCGGACTCTCTGCTGCAACAGCAGCTAAAGGGGGAGAACGAGATAGAAGCACAAGGCCTTCAGCAGCCTCGTAAACCCTAAAAATATCCAGCAAACGACGAGTTTGGTACGAACGCTTCATCCTTCTTGCTCAAAAACCAATCGGAAGATAAGGTATCTGGAATATGCATATATATAAAAGAACTCAACCTCGAGAAAGGAGAAACCTACTCATCATTAATTGTCAGAATTATATCACATCCAAACGGCGCTACAGGAACCAGGGTCATTTCCCCATTAATAAACTCTGACAAGCGCCATTACAAATCTCAAGACAAAGAAGAAAAATACCCACTCTTACTGCCAGCTGACGTCATTACACGTCAGAGTATGATTGCAAAGTCACATTTTGTCACTTTCTTCAACAAACTCAATCTTCTCATAGAAGATTTCTTAATTCTCGCGCCCAAAAGCATCTCCCTCTTATTAGTCCAGTGCTCCACTTATTTGCATAAGTACAACACTAGACTGGGGGGACTTGAAGGGGTAAGGTCCCAAAAACCTCATAATAAGTATTTGGGACCATACCATAGTTCTACCTTTTCGCCTTTAACCTTGCGCGGCCGCGCACTGGTCTTACAAAAAGAGGAAAGTAATCAGCAATCTATAGTCGCGCACCCAAAGGAGATCATAAATCCTTGCGCCTTCTTCCATTAGCAAAGGATTAAAATCCTGAGATCAATACTTCCGCCCAAATATCCAAACTTGGATATCATTTTACCCAGACCTGGGATTTAATCATCTGTGTCCACACGGCAAGGTGTCACACCAGATTACAACAATAATCTTCTAGAAAGAAATACAATCGTGCACCACCCAGACGGTTATAACCGTCTGGACACGTGTCATCATCACAAGCAACCCTAGAATCACAACGAAGGCATGCAATTGGAAAGTAATCTCCACTTAATCACTTTCCACGTGGCAATCCCCCAGCTATAGATCAAACCACGATCCGTGTGCATTCACATCGGATCGAGACAACTTAACGTTGGATCAAAGAACTTAACGGAAGAAAATATAACCGCTACGGCGTTAGCATCTTCCGTCATCTTTTCAATAACAGGTTTTCCCTCCCAAACTCCCGGTTATAAATATGAGAACTGTTCAGGTATAAACTCAAATCATACTCACTTCTCAAATACTTTTCTCTTCTCCATTACCAATACTTATTCTCACACCGGAGTCGGGTCAAGGAGAGAACCCTCTTCTCCCCTTGGCGAGGCTAACGGTGTTCTTTTTTGCAGAATCACCGGAGAAGAAGTTCAGCTGCAACTGAATCAACCGAGAGAGAGCTAACCCTTTTATGCGGATTCAAACCCCCTAGATACTTCGGTTCCGACCATTTATCTAGTGTTTCTTCACTTACTGATATAACTTATTAAAATAAATGTTTTTACTGATTATTTTAGACCAGAACATTAGATTGCTATTTAACCTCTTTTATAAACTTTAAAATGACCAAAATACCCTTACGGGGCTTAAATTGGTTTTAAATTCGTTTTGGGCATAATGGAAGATATCATACTGATATGATAACATATTTTAAGCATATTAACTTGTGGAACCTGTACATGACTCATTTGGTTACCCGTTATGCATATTAGCGTTCGGTATGGTTTATGTAACTAGTTTGCATAAATTAACCAAAACGGGTCAAACCTAATCATTTTTACTTCAAAATCCAGAATGTGTTTAGTTTATCCATAATATACAAGTCTTCATACTTGTCGGGTCTAACTCACATTCTAATCCGGTCTTCGCTTAATCGTGCGTTTTGAACCGTAAACCTTTCGTTAAAACTAACCGGTCTAAGTTTAAACTTAAGTAAGACCCGTTAGGAATCTAATAGGTTATTAAAACCTTCGTTCCAGATCTAGGAGCCCAGTAAAAGCTATTTGTACTTGCTGGTTGTTATACGGCTGAAGTTAAAATTATATTTTTGCTCAGGTAAATACTTTTAACTTATTTTCCGTTATACGGGCTTGGGATACGGTATTATAATAATACCGCTTGGTCGGGTATGTAGTTATTTAAATCGGATTATGGTTAATACCTTTACATAACCCGTTTTAATCTGTTTTGTTTGATGCAATGCCTTGGGGGGGTAATGACCATGTCCTGGATATCCTCGGCACATTTATTAGAAATGGCCACGGCTTAAGCACGGGGTGTAGGCATACACCTGACAGTTGGGTATGTATAAACGGTATCTCACTCTCTTATGGGCATATACTTGTGGTGTGTCAATTAATCTAAATCGGCTATTCTAACCGGTCCCGAATGGACGACAAACATGTAAAACTGTATACAAGATTATTTTTAAATAATTGTCCCAAGTTATAAAAGATTTTATGCCTTGTGCATCCAAACCAATTTTTATAAATGGTTTTCAAATGAGCCAGTTAATTGTATTTGCCAGTGTAAACTGACGTATTTTCAAAAGGTTAAGTGCAGGTACTAAGCTTAATGGGCTGGAACTCCTGAGTGATTAAATAAAGAGTCTTGCAAGCTTTTAACACTTTAAATCTGTTGAAAAATACTTCTTTTGTTCTGATCCGCCTGTGGATCCATCTTACAATCCGTTGTGTAATAATTTATGTTACTTTAAACTCGGTTTGTATAAATTACTTTTAGACTTCCGCTGTGCATTTAAACTGTGATTATTGACTATGATGATATCAACTACGTCACGATACTCCCCACCGGGTTTCATTCGAGCATTTTGACAAACACTTGGCGTGGGTACTAATAATTAAGCATAGTGTACAAGTATCTTATCCATAATATGACCTATTCATATCAATAACATTAACAACATCAAATTAAGTCAAAATCTCATACAACCATCATCCTAACTCGAATTCTCTTAACAACATTTCATTATGAAGATCATCATATGAACATCGTTATACTAATTTACACCAAGTTTCATATTTCATATCATAACACTTTCACTATAAATGGATTTTCACTTTTACCCATCAATTTAGCCGAATTCAAGTTCAATTCATGTCTTATGAGATGTTCCTAACCCATATTCATCCTAATTTCATACAATTTCATGGATTTATTCGAAACCCATTTCATTCATGATCATCAAATTGCAAATTTCAACATACCTTATGTTTAGAATGCTAAGATGGTTAGATTGAGATGAACATGCAGGTGATTAGCTTCAATTTCTTCCTTTTATTGCTGAATTTTAGAAGTGAAAAGGGTTTCCCTCTTCTCTCTTGATATCATGGGCGACACACATCTGATGTGTGTGTGTGCCTATTTTAATTCTATTTCAATAAGGGAAAATTACCAAAATGTCGTTTGACCAAGTGCTTTTGCGAATTTGTCACCTTCCTGCGTCGTTGGAAGATCCTCACAGCCTCGGAAGCATCCGTGTTTCATGTTGATGCGTCCATTCCATACAAGCTGACACGTGTCTCACACGTGTCCGACAATGTTCAAGCGTCGGTGGCCGACGCGTCATAACCAAAAAGTATATTGATGCGTCCGGCTTTGTGTTTCGCTGACACATCATCTCTTCCTAAAAGTTTTGGCTCCCAGACGCTTCGAACGGCTTGCCGACGCTTCCTCCGATGGCATCCTCGACGCTTGGCTGACTCTTTGAATTTGTTTGGCTCGCCTGATTTCTCTAATATATATTTTTTGGTTTTTTTATTCTATTAAACATAAATTTTTCCAATGTAAAAAATATTACAACCTAAAGATATTAGTTAAATATAAGTTTTTAAATTTTTAGCCTATATATACTGCCCCTTGTTGTCCATTAGTGTGTATGAGCATGATGGCAACCAGGAGGCGTTCCAGTAACATACCGGAATCAGTAGAAAACACTATATGGGTCAATGACAAGCAACAACATGAAAATTGGTCTCCAAATGTTCTTGAGTTTTATTACGAGGGTGATTGTTCTTCATGTTGTTCCAGCTATATTGGGAGCCAACCTCTAGATAAACACTGGTGGGGTGGCCTATTAGGTTTTTGTGGAAACGGTTTTATTCAACAAACGGTAATTGTGTAATATATTTAAGTTTTATATTAATTAAAAGGTTAAAATATGAAAATTTTGTACACAACATGTCGGAGCATGGTGTAACTGGCTCGTGCAGTCGAAGAAAAATGAAAATCCCGGAATTGCGACTTCATTAGTTAGTTATCGCTGGACGGTGCTCCCACCTCAATTTCTCAATCTCCTTGTAGAACAACATCATGATGCTTACGGATATGTAAATGGCTCTAGCGGAATATATCATGCGTTGTGGGATGTCGATACGGTAAAAAAAGGGACCTAAAAATAATAGTAATTTTTTCCCGAAACTACAATATTAATGTTAACTTAACGTTTTTCAGGTATATATACCCGGTGTCAACAGACGGAGAAAATTGGATCCTTATTAAGATTGAAATGCCGTCACCAACTATAACTGTTTATTATACAAACAATTGCGATGCAATTAATTGTGGTGATTCGTTTTGCGTCCACTAGAGAATATACCAAACTCTTATTGAATTCGAGTCGACATTCCTATGGTTTCTAGAACGTATAGGTTACTGGGGAAAAATGGACTCAGCGAGGTTGACGCATTAGAATATGCTGGGGATGTTGTATGGCCTATGTGTGTTCGTCACGTTCGGCGAAATTATGGGGTTATCGTATGTATATTACTACAAAATCTGGTTGAAAACCATTCACTGAAATGGGAAGAAGGAAACATTCAAGATACTTGTATGAGATATAGAAGATTTATGGCTGATCAACTGTATGCTGGCCGCTATGTTTAGCAAATGTTAACAAAAATAAATAATATAATTGATGTGTGTGTTAGTGTTGGGTTGGACACGGTAGGCACGTGGGTTCGAGTCCCGCTGGCATCATTTTTTTGATGTTTTACTTTCAATTAAGTTTAACATAAAAAATTCAAAAAAAAAAAATAATAAAGCAAAAAATTAAATTAATGAGTCGGCGGACGGTTCGGAGGCGTCTTTCGTCAGACGGACGCGTGGCAACATATTTTTTCAAATTAATTGATTTTTATATTTGTTATAATTTTCAGTATATAAATACCCTTGGAAATCAGATGTTTTCTTTCCAAGCAGCGTTATACAATGCATATGTTAATTTCTTTTGATAGTCTACAAATAGAAACAAAGGCGTTTACATGTTTTGAAAATGACGTTTTATCGGTGTTGATGAAAACCGGTAGCAGGGAAGAACTCATCTTCAAAGGACACATGGAAACCGGTGTTGATGAAAAAGGGTTAGTGAACTTCTTAGAAATGGGAAGAACTCATCTACAAAGAACACATGGAATAACACCGTATTATCGGTATGGTCTTCCACCTCCTGAAGAAGTCACTTACAGAGGGGGTTATTTGATGTGTAATAAAATTTAGTGGTATGATGTGTAATTTTTAGTGATATGATGTGTAATTTTACTTGTATAATAAAATTTAGTGGTATGATGTGTAGTTTTTACTGTATTTGGTGTTTTTTAATTTAGAGTTATGTTTTATGAATTACCATTAAAAGCAACTTACATTCTCCAAACCTAATAACCAATTGAAATTCATATAAATAAATAATAAAAATAATTTAGATAGTGCATGTTTTTTCAGTTGTTATGTTTTCTGAATGCATGTTTTAAGTTACATGACTTTAGTTTTTTTTTTGGAATGGATATTTTCTTAGCATTAAAGATAATAGAAAATTAAAGTAAAATTAAACATTAACCTTAAAAGTGGATAAACTAAAAAAAAAGTAAATGGACGGACTCGTCGGCGGACGCTTGGGGAAGTGTCAGACGGACTCCTCGAGGTTGACGAGATGGCAATACTTTTTTGCGTCGGGGAGACGCTTCGGAGGCGTCTTGCGTCAGACGGACGCTTGGCAACATATCTTTTTCAAATTGCATGCTCACATAAACACTTCCACGTGAGCCGTTTACCACTTTCCAAACACAAAGCTTTCACCAAACCTAATTAACAAACAATGGCAAATAACCCCTGGACAGCCGAGGAAGATCTCGCCCTTTGCGAGTCATTTGTCGAGGCAGTATGTACTCCTCAAAGCCGTAGACAAGGCGGTTTATGGAGGAGGGTAATGCAAGATTTCACAGCACATACGGGGGCACACAACCGAACCGTGGATGCTTTGTCCTCACGATTTAGGGTGATACGTTCAGATTTTCTGCGGTTTGAGCATATCCACAACGAGGTTGAGTACCTGGGGCCGGGTCAGTTCCAAACTCAGATTTGATGCTCAGTTCTGAGTTGGTTTGGTAGGGGTGTAAACGAGCCGAGCCGAACCCGAGCTCGACCAGGCTCGAGCTCGGCTCGTTAGGTTTTTTATGAAGCTCGAGCTCGGCTCGGTTCGAGCCTACTTTTTTGAGCTCGAGCTCGGCTCGCGAGTAAAACCCAAAGCTCGAGCTCGGCTCGAACTATTTTGAGAACAACCTTAAACGAGCTAAAAGCTCGGCTCGAGCTCACTTCAACATCGCTTAAACGAGCCAAAGCTCGGCTGTAGCTCGGCTCATCAATGTTATCATCATTATTAATATATTATATATATATATAAATTAAAATTTTGTATGGGCTCGTTTAGGCTCGCGAGCCTAAACAAGCTTTGTATTTCAGGCTCGAGCTCGGGCTCGATAACAAAACGAGCTCTATTTCAGGCTCGAGCTCGGGCTCGGGCTCGTTAAGGCTCGGCTCGTTCGAGCTTATAACCGAGCCGATCACGAGTAGCTCTCGAGTCTCTAGGCTTGTTTACACCCCTATGGTTTGGGTCGGGTTCTCGGCACAGCAGACTCAGCTCGGCTACAGGTGATTCAGGTCAGGTATGTTCAACACAAGGTTGTGTTCGGTTCAGAATCAAGGTTTCGGGTTTTGTTTCGGGCTCGGTCAACAACTGACAACAGAAAGTTCGGTTCAAACGGTCCGGGTCACGTCAGATGGTTCGGGTCAAGCAGCTCGGTCAGCTTCAGTTTTGGCTCGGTCAACTCGGGTCAAACCTGGTTGACTCAGTCAACTCAGCGAGTCAACACTAAACCAGGTATCCGTACGACTTAACTAATGATTAATTACTGCTTAATTACTATGCTTGTCTGAACTAGCTGATGAACTGCTACTTGATATCTGATACATGTACTTACTTGCATCATACTTGCTTGCTGTCACTACATTATTTACATACTGAACCTTAGTGACAAACATGATGCACAAAATGCACAGTAGCACAATAGCGGATAACCTATTGAACATGCTGATAAAGCCAGCATCAGGCAAACACTGCCTCTAAGGCCTGTAAGAGCTTGAGATATTTTGCTACACTAGTAGTGAGTGTAGGGATATAAGGGTTGTGGAACTGCGTCTCTAGGGATAAGTCACTATGACTGGATGTGCCTAAAACGTACTCTAAGTACAAAACTCAGCACTTTACAAAATAATTCAGCTTTTAGCTAACTAATAAAGTGCCAAAATATGAGAAAAATAACACTAGACACTTTCCAAAGTGTCAGGAATAAGCTGTGTCACTAAAGAGAGTAATAACGACACTTTAAAGCCTTGTTAAGCGCTTTAACGGATTACTATCCAACCGAACAACCGGACTATACCCGGAACGTGAAAATATTGTTATTTTCATTATTTATCTTTTTCTGAGCCAGTTAGGGTCCCTGATTACCCTAACACCCTTTGTAACGCATGACACACCACAAACCAGGTTAAGTACCTAACTAACTAACTTAACCTAACTATTTACCCTAACTACTAGTTGGTTTCAAACTAAACCCCCCCCCCCCCCTCTTTATAACCGTCCCCATGTAGGGGAACACACTAGTACCATTATTTGATTATTTTAATCAAGTGCTTAATATCTTGGGGGCACAAGAACCATTGGATAATACACATGAAATTTATCTATAAGATCTAGTCTAAACCCATCATAACTTTCACTAAACACAACACACTCCAAAACTCCCTCTTTCTCTCTCAAAGCTTACGGCCAAGCATCCCCTATTCCATCCATCATATTTTCGATCTTGATCTTCATATTTCAAGCATCTACAAGTGTTAAGGGTCTCGTATTAGGAAGCTTGGAGCAAGCGGAACGCGAAGGACCTCTTTCTTTAGCTTTTATCCACCTCATTTGCGCGTAGATTCTTCCCTAGCCTCGAGCTAGTGGTATGATGTTTAAATCTCTATCTTGAACTAATCTAAAGTGGTTAAAAGGATTTGTATCGGTTAAATCTCGTTAAAATGCAAATTGATGCACAAAAGTCCACTAAAAACACTTAAAATGGTGGTTAATAGCTTATATGTTGTGTAAATGATGTAGTATTTGAAATGTGTGATTATTTAGACCCGATCTATGTTGTGGTAGCTCGGATCATCGTTTAACCCGGTATAGTCATGTTCTTGAATCATGACACAAAGCTATTTTAGAAGTAACAAGGGTTAAAAGGTGAAACCCTACCACACATGAAACATGAACTTGTGTAAAAGTGTTTTAACTTGTACTATAGTGATTAAAACTAGCAGATCTACGCATCTGCAAGTGGTCTTTTCAAAGAACCACGTATCAAAGAAATCATGTATTTAAAAGATGGATCTTACACTAACAAGCATGATTTTTATAAACCACAAGTGTGTAAACACTTGTGAAATGAAAGGATCCGACAAAATAACAGTTTTTGTAAAAGATGACGGAAAGTTGTAAAGATAGATTTTCTCTAAAAACGAGGTTTTTACAAGATCAAATTATCTTATGTGAAGATCTACTAAATTTAAGGGGATTTACACCACAGTTTTGGGAAAACTGCAAGTTCATGTACTTTTTGGCAATTTACACATATGTTGATTTGCTGTTGTGATGAAAGTTGTTCTGAGCAAATAAAGAAAATTGTTGAGTTGATTTGTTAAAGAAAATGATACGCTTGAAAGCGTGGCCACCTCCAGTTACAGAGGAAACTCTGGCGAAATTTTTCTAAAAACCTAACACTTAGAACTATTTACACTACAAGTGTTAGAATTATTTTTGGACATGTTTTCGAAACATAAATTTCGCCATGACTTTATTTACTAAATATTCGGAGGTGGGATTTTTACAGAATTTAACGTGATAAATATATATTTTCACACACTGTTTATGATTATTTTGTGGAAATACATAAATATTATTTTTAGAGTAAAAATAATATTTACGAACGTTAACGAATCCAAAATAATACGAACGCTTTCACCAGAAATATATAAGTTACACCGGTAATTATATTACCACTCGATTGTTAAAACGTAACTTACGCTCTTACGAAAATATTTATGAAGGCGTATTTTAACAACGTATTATTGGAAATATGTATATATATTAAGTTAGACTTAATGATTTAATTTGAACGCACATGTATTGAATCCCCCATCCTTGGGAAGGAGATTAACTACCAAGTATATACAGAATGTAAAACACGAAATAGTTGTCTAACTATTTCCCAAAGACTTAAACTATGAAGCTAAGGCACGGTCGTCCGTCTAATAGAAATTAGCACCTGTAGGTCGTCGCACAGCTGCGTGAGCAGGAGATACTTGGTAGAGACGCACCGACTGTGAGTTCATGTCCCCCTTTTCTCTAACTGTTTTCAGTTTTCTTAACTGCGGGGGTGAAATACATGTTACTTTGATTACAAGTACTTATACATGGTATGGTTAACGTAAGGAGGTTTACTACTTAGATCATGTGAATGGGTAGGCAGAAACACCGAGGGACGTAAGCGGTAGATCTATCTGGGTGTAGCGAGCCCAACTCTAGGCCCAACAGAACGGACCTCTAAGAGGCCCAGCAGAACGGACCTTGAGTGACTTTGTACCCGACGCAAAATCTGCTAGGTTGAGTCTTCCTACTTGCATTTCACACATGCTAATGGCCTTGCAAACCATTGGTGATCTCTTTTCCTTACACTGCTACATACCAGGGAACTTTTATACTTACAAGTGTTTTACATACTCACTTGCACATGAACTCGCTCAACATTATTGTTGATTTTTCAACTTACATGTATTTCAGGAAATTAAAGATCTGGCACGGTATGTTATGTTTTCCCGCTGCACAAGGGTTCCAAGGTCATCCCAGTTTAGGAAATGTGACTCTTTCCTGGACAAGTCACAAATCTTAAACTGCGTTTATCCCATGTTGATGTTTATGTTATTTAAGACAATGTTTTACGTTATGAGGTTGTAAGTCCTTAAGACAATGTTGTTGTAACTGGTTTTCAAAACTTAATCAAATGGATGATCTTGCATGATTTTATTTCATATAGCTTTGTTATGGTTAAGCTATGGTATTAAGAAGTCACACCAAAATTAACCACGCTTCCGCAAAGCCAGGGTGTGACAGCTTGGTATCAGAGCTCTGATCATAGCGAATTAGGATTCTTTCTCGAGTCTAGACTATGATCACTAGGGCTCTCACGAAAACATTTTTCTGCATACCACTTAAGTCCAGATCCAAAACTTTTTACAAACAAATGTTGAGCACATTTTATTATTTATAGGCTCAGTCCGGAAGGGCTGAGGCTCGGTCTGAGAGATCGAGGTTAGTTGGCTAGTGGGACTAGGAGAATTGGCTAGTGGGACTAGGAGAATTGGCTAGTGGGACTAGGAGGATTGGCTAGTGGGACTAGGAAGAGTAGGCTCAGTTTGGAGACTGAGGCTCGGTGTTGGAGACCGAGGCTCGATCTGAGAGGTCGAGGTAGTTGTTAGAGCAGTCTAGGAGACTGGGAGGCTAGTGGGACTAGGAGAGTTATGTGATATCTTACTTGGTGACTTATGTGATTATCTGATTGTATGACTGATTATATGAGCATATTTGTGTTTATGATACAGACTCATGGATTCAGCCGGTACTGGCGTTTCGGACACCACTGGACCCATACCTATCGTATCTGATGACCTCACATCCTCCGAGCATGAGGTGCACACATCTGACTATACCAGTACTGACGAGGATGATTTCCAGCCCTTCGCACTACCCGATGGTGCTGATGAACTTGCAGATGACCCTCCCGCTGAGTACCTACCTCTAGTAGAGATTCCGGCCCCTATACCCTTAGCCGTTTATCCAGCATATGATTTCCCCCTTGACGCTGAGGTTGATGGCGATATTGACCTGTTTGAGGATGAGCCTTTTGAGGATGAGATCCAGGGCGAGGCCCTTCTTCCTGCAGACGATCTTCTGATGATCGCTGACGTTCCCGCTGAGGATTCGCCTGCACATTCTCCTGTCCCAGACTCCTTCGAGTCTGTGGCATCCACACCTTCTCACACATTGAGCGCACAGCACTTTGCGCATGATTCTGATCCTGACCAGGCATCCTCTGTTGCACCTATACCCAGTTTTGCGTTTGACCATGATGACATAGAGGATTCTGATCCTATCTTTCCCCCGGGATACGACCCGGATCGCGATATCGAGTTTATACCTATGGATCAGCCCATGGAGGATCCAGCTGACCCAGTAGACCCTATCGACCCCGAGTTTGACTTCGAGATGGCTTTTGATGATCCCGAGCCTGTCGTCGCCCCTGAGCAGGCAGCCGCTCTAGACCCCATACTTGAGCATGACCCCGTACATGCTGGCATCCCTATTGAGCCTGTTATAGCAGACCCACCTGTTGATGATCTCCCCGTGGATGTTCCTTTGTTAGAGGACGATCATGTTGTTGTCGATCCTGTCGTTCCTCTACCTGTTGTTGATATTCCTGTTGACCATCCTGTTGAGCACATTGCACCTGTTCACCCTTTTGTTGCACCTGATCCCATCCCACTAGAGCCCGGGCATGCACTGTTCACGACACACATGGATCCGCCAGATGAGCATACACAGCACGGTTGGATACCTGCTGATGAGGATGTTCCACCTTTTCCCCCTCAGGTCCCTGATACACGACGTGTTGATTTTTCTTTTCAGGTTCCTCAGTTTGTACCTCCAGCGAGGCCTGGAGAGGGTTCTTCAGCCCATCCTTTTGGGCATATACCGATGTCTATTCCCTTCATGCCCCAGATGTCATCTGTTCCACCTTCGGTTGCTCCATTTCATGTGGCACCTTTTGACCCCACCAGTGAGCCGTTCCTTTGGGCACCAGACTCTGCTGTACCACCTACTGACCCCTACCATCGTTTCCACATGGGGTATACTATCGAGGACGTTTTGATGTCCTTTGTCGCGCAGCACGAGTCGCACACGCAGCGCATCCAGGAGCTTGAGAGAGCTCAGCTGCCGTCATGTCCGTGCCATGGTCAGACACACTCTCCTCTGCAGCCATTTCGACCCTTACCTCCAGATTATGCTGCCCGTCTCTTTACACTAGAGCAGCAGGTTGCTTCTATCATTCGTACTCAGCGAGCCATGGAGGAGGACTGGCTCCAGTTACGTCGTTTGTTTTACACCCACTTTCCCCCTCCTCCACCACCATCTGTATAGAGCTCATCAGTGCTGTTTGGGTAGACGAGGATGAGAAGACGGCGATTGTTGGACTGCACAGCATTTTTGGAGACTACATTTGATCCTGACTTTTGTTGACTTGTATTTGACGTATTTGACATTGACATGATATAGTTTTTGGACAGGGGTGATGTAGCCCCTAGTTGATTGATGATTGTATGACACATGGATGTACTGATACACTTACTATGTGGTCTCGATATATGGCAATCGCAGTATTCTCATCATATCTGATTCGCTTGATTGCTTATTTATATTTTTATGACATGGGATGTTGTGTGATTGGTATTTGTGATGTATTGATAACATGAGATGTTATGTGTTTTTACTATTACTATCGTTATATACGTACGCTACATTATGACCTGACTTACGTATTATAACATGGGAGCCTTACTATGGCCTGACCAACTTAAACCATCTTTTAGAAGATGCCGCCAAGACGTGAGACACGCATGCCTACCAATGAGGCAGAACTACAACAAGTCATTGCTGCTGCCATAGCACAGTATGCAGCATCCCAGCCCGGAACGAGCGGAAGTATTAACCAAGGCAATAACAATCCACCACACGCTAATACTAAGTCATTAAGACATACCGTGACCTAATTGGATATCTCTAGCAAGGATGCTAATGCCATTCATATGATATAACGTATGTGCAGGGTGCACCTTCAAGCAGTTTTTAGACTGCAAACATGCTGGCATCCCTGTTGAGCCTGTTGTAGCAGACCCACCTGTTGATGATCTCCTTGTGGATGTTCCTTTGTTAGAGGACGATCATGTTGTTGTCGATCCTGTTGTTCCTCTACCTGTTGTTGATATACCTGTTGACCATCCTGTTGAGCACATTGCACCTGTTCACCCTTTTGTTGCACCTGATCCCATCCCACTAGAGCCCGGGCATGCACTGTTCGCGGCCCACATGGATCCACCAGATGAGCATGCACAGCACGGTTGGATACCTGCTGATGAGGATGTTCCACCTTTTCCCCCTCACATCCCTGATACACGACGTGTTGATTTTTCTTTTCGGGTTCCTCAGTTTGTACCTCCAGCGAGGCCTGGAGAGGGTTCTTCAGCCCATCCTTTTGGGCATATACCGATGTCTATTCCCTTCATGCCCCAGATGTCATCTGTTCCACCTTCTGTTGCTCCATTTCATGTGGCACCTTTTGACCCCACCAGTGATCCGTTCCTTTGGGCACCAGACTCTGCTGTACCACCTACTGACCCCTACCATTCTTTCCACAGGGGGTACACTATCGAGGACTTTTTGATGTCCTTTGTCGCGCAGCACGAGTCGCACACGCAGCGCATCCAGGAGCTTGAGAGAGCTCAGCTGCCGTCATGCCAGTGCCATACGTTATATCATATGAATGGCATTAGCATCCTTGCTAGAGATATCCAATTAGGTCACAGTATGTCTTAATGACTTAGTATTACCGTGTGGTGGATTGTTATTGCCTTGGTTAATACTTCCACTCGTTCCGGGCTGGGATGCTGCATACTGTGCTATGGCAGCAGCAATGACTTGTTGTAGTTCTGCCTCATTGGTAGGCATGCGTGTCTCACGTCTTGGCGGCATCTTCTAAAAGATGGTTTAAGTTGGTCAGGCCATAGTAAGGCTCCCATGTTATAATACGTAAGTCAGGTCATAATGTAGCGTACGTATATAACGATAGTAATAGTAAAAACACATAACATCTCATGTTATCATTACATCACAAATACCAATCACACAACATCCCATGTCATAAAAATATAAATAAGCAATCAAGCGAATCAGATATGATGAGAATACTGCGATTGCCATATATCGAGACCACATAGTAAGTGTATCAGTACATCCCTGTGTCATACAATCATCAATCAACTAGGGGCTACATCACCCCTGTCCAAAAACTATATCATGTCAATGTCAAATACGTCAAATACAAGTCAACAAAAGTCAGGATCAAATGTAGTCTCCAAAAGTGTTGTGCAGTCCAACAATCGCCGTCTTCTCATCCTCGTCTACCCAAACAGCACTGATGAGCTCTATACAGATGGTGGTGGAGGAGGGGGAAAGTGGGTGTAAAACAAACGACGTAACTAGAGCCAGTCCTCCTCCATGGCTCGCTGAGTACGAATGATAGAAGCAACCTGCTGCTCTAGTGTAAAGAGACGGGCAGCATAATCTGGAGGTAAGGGTCGAAATGGCTGCAGAGGAGAGTGTGTCTGACCATGGCACTGGCATGACGGCAGCTGAGCTCTCTCAAGCTCCTGGATGCGCTGCGTGTGCGACTCGTGCTGCGCGACAAAGGACATCAAAACGTCCTCGATAGTGTACCCCCTGTGGAAAGAATGGTAGGGGTCAGTAGGTGGTACAGCAGAGTCTGGTGCCCAAAGGAACGGCTCACTGGTGGGGTCAAAAGGTGCCACATGAAATGGAGCAACAGAAGGTGGAACATATGACATCTAGGGCATGAAGGGAATAGACATCGGTATATGCCCAAAAGGATGGGCTGAAGAACCCTCTCCAGGCCTCGCTGGAGGTACAAACTGAGGAACCCGAAAAGAAAAATCAACACGTCGTGTATCAGGGATGTGAGGGGGAAAAGGTGGAACATCCTCATCAGCAGGTATCCAACCGTGCTGTGCATGCTCATCTGGTGGATCCATGTGGGCCGCGAACAGTGCATGCCCGGGCTCTAGTGGGATGGGATCAGGTGCAACAAAAGGGTGGACAGGTGCAATGTGCTCAACAGGATGGTCAACAGGTATATCAACAACAGGTAGAGGAACAACAGGATCGACAACAACATGATCGTCCTCTAACAAAGGAACATCCACGGGGAGATCATCAACAGGTGGGTCTGCTACAACAGGCTCAACAGGGATGCCAGCATGTACGGGGTCATGCTCAAGTATGGGGTCTAGAGCGGCTGCCTGATCAGGGGCGACGACAGGCTCGGGATCATCAAAAGCCATCTCGAAGTCAAACTCGGGGTCGATAGGGTCTACTGGGTCAGCTGGATCCTCCATGGGCTGATCCATAGGTATAAACTCGATATCGCGATCCGGGTCGTATCCCGGGGGAAAGATAGGATCAGAATCCTCTATGTCTTCATGGTCAAACGCAAAACTGGGTATAGGTGCAACAGAGGATGCCTGGTCAGGATCAGAATCATGCGCAAAGTGCTGTGCGCTCAATGTGTGAGAAGGTGCGGATGCCACAAACTCGAAGGAGTCTGGGACAGGAGAATGTGCAGGCGAATCCTCAGCGGGAACGTCAGCGATCATCAGAAGATCGTCTGCAGGAAGAAGGGCCTCGCCCTGGATCTCATCCTCAAAAGGCTCATCCTCAAACAGGTCAATATCGCCATCAGCCTCAGCGTCAAGGGGGAAATCATATGCTGGATAAACGGCTAAGGGTATAGGGGCCGGAATCTCTACTAGAGGTAGGTACTCAGCGGGAGGGTCATCTGCAAGCTCATCAGCACCATCGGGTAGTGCGAAGGGCTGGAACTCATCCTCGTCAGTACTGGTATAGTCAGATGTGTACACCTCATGCTCGGAGGATGTGAGGTCATCAGATATGATAGGTATGGGTCCAGTGGTGTCCGAATCGCCAGTACCGGCGGAATCCATGAGTCTGTAACATAAACACAAATATGCTCAAATAATCAGTCATACAATCAGATAATCGCATAAGTCACCAAGCAAGATATTACATAATTCTCCTAGTCCCACTAGCCTCCCAGTCTTCTAGACTGCTCTATCAACTACCTCGACCTCTCAGATCGAGCCTCGGTCTCCAACACCGAGCCTCAGTCTCCAAACTGAGCCTACTCTTCCTAGTCCCACTAGCCAATCCTCCTAGTCCCACTAGCCAATTCTCCTAGTCCCACTAGCCAATTCTCCTAGTCCCACTAGCCAATTCTCCTAGTCCCACTAGCCAACTAACCTCGATCTCTCAGACCGAGCCTCGGCCTCTCAGACCGAGCCTCAGCCCTTCCGGACTGAGCCTATAAATAATAAAACGTGCTCAACATTTGTTTGTAAAAAATTTTGGATCTGGACTTAAGTGGTATGCAGAAAAATGTTTTCGTGAGAGCCCTAGTGATCATAGTCTAGACTCGATAAAGAATCCTAGTTCGCTATGACCAGAGCTCTGATACCAAGCTGTCACACCCTGGCTTTGCGGAAGCGTGGTTAATTTTGGTGTGACTTCTTAATACCATAGCTTAACCATAACAAAGCTATATGAAATAAAATCATGCAAGATCATCCATTTGATTAAGTTTTGAAAACCAGGTACAACAACATTGTCTTAAGGACTTACAACCTCATAACGTAAAACATTGTCTTGAAAACCATAGACATCAACATGAAATAAGCGCAGTTTAAGATATGTGACTTGTCCAGGAAAGAGTCACATTTCCTAAACTGGGATGACCTTGGAACCCAATGTGCAGCGGGAAAACACGTCATACCGTGCCAGATCCTGTTAATTTCCTGAAATACATGTAAGTTGAAAAATCAACAATAATGTTGAGCGAGTTCATGTGTAAGTGAGTATGTAAAGCACTTGTAAGTATAAAAATTCCCTGGTATGTAGCAGTGTAAGGAAAAGAGATCACCAATGGTTTGCAAGGCCATTAGTATGTGTGAAGTGCAAGTAGGAAGACTCAAACCTAGCAAATTTAGCGTTGGGTACAAAGTCACTCAAGGTCCGTTCTGCTGGGCCTCTCAGAGGTCCGTTCTGTTGGGCCTAGAGTTGGGCTCGCTACACCCAGATAGATCTACCGCTTACGTCCCTCGGTCCTTCAATGAGGATTAATGGTCTCCAGTTTCTGCCTACCCACTCACATGATCTAAGTAGTAAACCTCCTTACGCTAACCATACCGTGTATAAAGTACTTGTAAACAAAGTAACATGTATTTCACCCCCGCAGTTAAGAAAACTGAAAACAGTTAGAGAAAAGGGGGACATGAACTCACTGTCGGTGCGTCTCTACCAAGTACTCCAAATCAGGCAGCTGTGCGACGACCTACAAGTGCTAATTCTATTAGACGGACGGCCGTGCCTTAGCTTTATGGTTTAAGTCTTTGGGAAATAGTTAGTCAACTATTTCGTGTTTACGTTTTGTATATACTTGGTAGATAATCTCCTTCCCAATGATGGGGGATTCAATACATGTGCGTTCAAATTAAATCATTAAGTCTCACTTAATATATATATGTATTTCCAATTCCAAAATATAAGTATTTTTCTCAAAAATATTATATTTTCATTTCACATAATTTTTCTCCAATAATACGTTGTTAAAATACGCGTTCATAAATATTTCCGTAAGAGCGTAAGTTACGTTTTAACAATCGAGTGGTAATATAATTACCGGTGTAACTTATATATTTATGGTGAAAGCGTTCGTATTATTTTGGATTCGTTAACGTTCGTAAATATTATTTTTACTCTAAAAATAATATTTATGTATTTCACAAAATAATCATAAACAGTGTGTGAAAATATATTTATCACGTTAAATCTTGTGAAAATCCCACCTCCGAATATTTAGTAAATAAGTCATGGCGAAATTCATATTTCGAAAACATGTCAAAAATGATTTCTAACACTTGTAGTGTAAATAGTTCTAAGTGTTAGGTTTTTAGAAAAATTTCGCCAGAGTTTCCTCTGTAACTGGAGGTGGCCACGCTTTCAAGTGTATCATTTTCTTTTACAAAATCAATTTCAACAACTTCCTTATTCAATCAAACAATTTCCGACACATCAAACTAGTCGACAAGTATGTAAATCGCATAATCGCATGAACTTGTAGTTTTTCCGAAACTATAGTGTAAATCCCCTTAAATTTAGTAGATCTTCATATAATATAATTTGATCTTGTAAAAACCTCGTTTTTAGAGAAAATCCATCTTTACAACTTCCCGTCATCTTTTACTAAAACCGTTATTTTGTCGGATCTTTTTATTTCACAAGTGTTTACACACTTGTGGTTTATAAAAATCATGCTTGTTAGTGTAAGATCTATCTTTTAAAATACATGATTTCTTTGATACGTGGTTCTTTGAAAATACCACTTGCAGATGCGTAGATCCGCTAGCTTTAAACACTATTGTACAAGTTTAAACACTTTTACACAAGTAAAACATTTTTACACAAGTTCATGTTTCATGTGTGGTAGAGTTTCACCTTTTAACCCTTGTATTATCCAAAACAAGCCTATGTTAAGACCCATGATCTTACTAAACCGGGTTAAACGATGATCCGAGCTACCACATCATAGATCGGGTCTAAATAAACACAACTTTCAATTACTACAACATTTACACAACATATAAGCTATTAACCACCATTTTAAGTGTTTTTAGTAGACTTTTGTGCAACATTTTGCATTTTAACGAGATTTAACCGATACAAATCCTTTTAACCACTTTAGATTAGTTCAAGATAGAGATTTAAACATCATACCACTAGCTCGAGGCTAGGGAAGAATCTACGCACAAATGAGGTGGATAAAAGCTAAAGAAAGAGGTCCTTCGCGTTCCGCTTGCTCCAAGCTTCCTAATACGTGACCCTTAACACTTGTAGATGCTTGAAATATGAAGATCAAGATCGAAAATATGATGGATGGAATAGGGGATGCTTGGCCGTAAGCTTTGAGAGAGAAAGAGAGAGTTTTGGAGTGTGTTGTGTTTAGTGAAAGTTATGATGGGTTTAGACTAGATCTTATAGATAAATTTCATGTGTATTATCCAATGGTTCTTGTGCCTCCAAGATATTAAGCACTTGATTAAAATAATCAAATAATGGTACTAGTGTGTTCCCCTACATGGGGACGGTTATAAAGAGGGGGGGGGGGGGGTTTAGTTCGAAACCAACTAGTAGTTAGGGTAAATAGTTAGGTTAAGTTAGTTAGTTAGTTAGGTACTTAACCTGGTTTGTGGTGTGTCATGCGTTACAAAGGGTGTTAGGGTAATCAGGGACCCTAACTGGCTCAGAAAAAGATAAATAATGAAAATAACAATATTTTCACGTTCCGGGTATAGTCCGGTTGTTCGGTTGGATAGTAATCCGTTAAAGCGCTTAATAAAGCTTTAAAGTGTCGTTATTGTTACTTTTAGTGACACAACTTATTCCCGACACTTTGGAAAGTGTCTAGTAATATTTTTCTCATGTTTTGGCACTTTACTAGTTAGCTAGAAGCCGGATTGTTATGTAAAGTGCTGAGTTTTGTGCTCAGAGTACGTTTTAGGCACATCCAGTCATTGTAACTTATTCCTAGAGACGCAGTTCCACAACCCTTGTGTCCCTACACTCACCACTAGTGTAGCAAAATATCTCAGGCTCTTATAGGCCTTGGAGGCAGTGTTTGCCTGATGCTGGTTTTATCAGCATGTTCAATAGGTTATCCGTTATAGTGCTACTGTGCTTTTTGTGCATCATGTTTGTCACTATGGTTCAGTATGTAAATAATGTAGTGACGATAAGTAAAGTATGATGCAAGTAAGTGCATGTATCAGATATCAAGTAGCAGTTCATCAGCTAGTTCAAACAAGCACAGTAATTAAGCAGTAATTAATCATTAATTAAGTCGTACGGATACCTGGTTTAGTGCGGGTTGTCACAGGTGACATCGATGAGGACGTCACTTTACAAGTCGCTCTCATCAACTATCAGCACCAGCTTGGGCGGGATTTCAAACGTGTCTCGGAGTGGGAGATCTTAAGGCTATTTTTAGTATATTAGGTGTTTTGTATGGTATTAATGTAGTTTATGAAATAAACTTTTAATTAGATGTCATTTAGGACCAAAATTACCGCAGCACCAATGGCGGCAAATAACATTTCAAAGCGACTCTCGTTGTCTGTCAATATATGTGTCACTGTTCCTGGATTTGCCTTCTTCAAATTGTGACAATATAATGGAAGTTCGGCAAAAGAATTTTCCAATGTTCCTTTCAGATTTTGTAACGCGTTACATTTACCCCGCCAAGCTTGCGTGTAAGATAAATTCACTTCAAAATTTTGTCTAAAATCTTTAACGATATCAGTAGCTCGGTAAATGCGATCGCCTTCCTTCAATTGTTCTTTTACATAACTTCCAACAACACTCGGGTTTGCTTGACGCAGACGTGGATGCGTCTGCATCTTAGAACATGTATGTTTGTTGTTAAAATATTTTATATAAAATACATCACTAGATTGACGACTACAAGCTCTAAAAAGCCATTCGCAGTCGTCATTTACACATAATGCGACATAACTTTTTTTTGATGACCTTTTTACTTTATATTCGAAACATTCTTCAAGACATAATCTTCCTAGTTCGATTTTCATCTCTTCTTTGTTTCTAAAAAGATACCCTTCTTTTAACCGACAATGTGACCCAACTTTTTCTATAACATTAAAAGAAACAGGTGATTGCTTTTCAGAATTAAAATTACCTTTATCACAATCATTAAACTCATTAGTTTCAAAAACATTATCGTTTAAATCGGGGCATTTGAAATTAGTGCGTTGACTTCCAGAAGACGAACCAACGCCAATTTCTTGAACTACATATAATTTAAAAAGATCATAGGGATTTTTTTCAATAAGCTGGAAAAAAGGAAAGATCATAATCATTAGTTAAATCAATGGGATCAGTAAAAGATGACATTTTGTATGATAAACGTGTGATATTTTGAACACCAAAAATCTCAAAAAGATATCTTACAAATTCAGTATACGAAATATTACTGTTCGGGATTTCTAAAAGACGTCTTACTGATTGATAATCAACAACATATTCCATGTTGTTATTAATAACTTTCCAGTTTCCACTAAAGTATACAACAAATTTAAAACCCATAATTGAGAGTAAAATCACACGTGATGTCTCTTGTTTACTATTACACTTCCTGGGTCCCAATACTGCCTATTTAAAAGGATCAAATGTTTATGAAATCCATATACAATCTAAAGCGTCCACACGTGATTTATCCGTCCTTCGTACGATTTTAAAGCGTCCATCAGGTTGCGTCAGGTTGTACTGTACGTTGACGCCTTTTGCGTCGGCGGGGACTTCCCTTCTGCGTCGGCGGGACTTCCCTTTCGCGTCGGCGGGACTTCTGGTTGCGGCGGTAGTCTCCTACTGCGTCGGCGGGACTTCTTTATTGCGTCATCGGGCCTTCTCGATTGCGTCAGACAGACCGTTCCCGTTTTTCAATGTTAATTAATGGAGATGGTCAGAATTTTGTCTTTAATTTATAAAATAATTCGCTAAAATAATTATTATATAAGAAAATTATTTATTTTTTCCAATATTTTAATACTTATAAGCCTATAAATACTACTCTAAATAAATAATAGTTTGGATTTTAGTTAATATGGGGGGTTAAATTAATATTCAGTGTAACTTTAAATGAATATACTGGGGGTTAAATTAATATTTAATGTAACTTTAAATGAATATATTATTTTAAATGGCTGTTAAAACGGCGTTGAGTTCAATGAATATTTAATGTAACTTTAAATGAATATATAATTTTTTTGATTGAATTTTACTACAATTAAAACATAAATCAGTAAATTTTATAACTTTATTATGATTCAATACAAAGTACATAAAAAACATAACACAAAAAATACAAACATAATCATTTGAACTAGAATACACCAAACCGCTACTTCCAACTGGGTAGGAGATCCGGATTCGGAATCCGAAATTTGCATCAAAACACCTAGCAATGATAAAGATGGGTCTTGAACTGGTAAGTTCCATCAACCCACCTTTATATTGGCCTAGGTGATATGTAACGGGTTGTTCACATTTTCTTCAACAGTTCGCTAGCTTCAATGATATTTGGAGACCTGGCTAACACATTGGTGAACAACCCGTTTGGACTCTTCACGTGTCCGTTGTAGATGAGTTCTTGAACCCGATCGACCCCGCAAAGCACGTGGAAGAGGATATCCGATCACATCCGATTAAATCGGAGAAGATCTGTATCCGTTGTAGATGACTTCTTAAACCCGTTTGTTGAATTCGAAATCAGGGGGTCTACCCATTTTTTGAAGTTGTGAACTGTGAACACTAATGGGGGGGTTAGAGGATATGGTGAACAAAAGATTGTATGTATATAAACAGCGTTGAACTTCAAAAAAATTTAAAAACTGCACACGTTCACACTTTTTAAAGCGTCGGCCAATACTCAAGTGTCTGCCAGACCTTTTTAAAGCGTCGGCCAAAGCTAAAGCGTCCGTTCAGTCTATTTAAAGCGTCGACCATACCCTTTTTAAAGCGTCGGTGGGCCTTCTCTATTGCGTCAACGGGACTTCTCGATTGCGTCAGCCAGACCGTTCTCGATTGTACAGCACGCTTGATGATTAATTTATATTTTAATTTAATTTTCTATTTGGAAATTTATGTTATAAAAATAATAAATAAAGTTGATTTTGCCAAACAGTCAGATCGGTTAAACAACAAAATAATTTTACTTTTCTACGTTACAGACAAAAAAATATAACCTAAAAACATATATTTATTACAAGACGTGTTTGAAATCAAGTGCTACAAATAAACATAAACTATGCCGAACTGCTATTTCCAACTGAATTAAATAGTCTTCAAATAACTTCGTCAAACTGCTAATTCCTTCTGGGTAGAAGATCCGGACAGAAATATTAAATTAAGAATGAATTTATTTCTGCTTACGGAATTCGCATCAAAACACCGACCAAAGATAAACGATGTATCTTGAAATGGTAAGTTCCATTGACACGTTGTTTACGATTTGGCGGAAGTGATATGGGACGGGTTGTTCGCAGTTTCTTCACCGCCATGTGCCGAACAACCCGTTTGATGCATCACGTGTTCTTTGTAGATGAGCTCTTGAACACTTTGTAGTGATCAGAGGTAGAGGACGGGGAAATCGGCTGACACCCGTGCCATCAGACAAGTATTGTCGATTACAAAAAATGACAACTCTAAAGCTTAGGAAAACGTCATCTTCAATAAAAGGAACTTCACACAAATCAATTTCAGGGGGTCTGATCATATTTGGAAGGTGTGAAATCTACGGGGGTAAAAGAAATTTTCATGAGATGTTCAATGCAAAATGAGGATTTTATGAACAACTGGTGGTATATATAAGGGAAGAAATCTTGAAACGATTTAACAATAAATTGTTATATGTTAATAATTAAATGGGGAGATCATAAATATGTCAAATTAAAAACCGTTTAACAAACAAATAAATTTAACTTCAAAAAATTTAAAAATGGGTCCCTTAAAAATTGAACACGTTCAGACTTTCTAAAGCGTCGGCCGGAAATTTTTAAAGCGTCGGCCTAAGCTAAAGCGTCCGCCTATCATTTTAAAAGCGTCGGCCAATCATTTTTAAGGCGTCGGCCAGGCCATTACGGTGCGTCAGCGGGACGCTTGGGGAAAGCGTCGGCCAGACCATTGCGGTACTTTAGCCGGACCATTACGGTGCGTCAGCCAAATACATCGTCAGCCGCTTTAAAAACGATAGGAAACCAGGGACGCAAGCCGTGGAATCATTGCGTCACCGACGCATAAACAATAATCAAGAGACGCTTGAACATATTATACACGTGTCGGACACGTGTCAGATTGTAGGAAATGGACGCATCAAGATGATAGACGGACGCTTCCGAGGCTGTGAGGATCTTCCAACGACGCAGGAAGGTGACAAATTCGCAAAAGCACTTGGTCAAACGACATTTTCGTAATTTTCCCTTTCAATAACCCATCTTTCATTCCTTGTCATTTTTAGTCCCTCCCAATTGTAGTGTTTACAACTAACACTAATTTCCTTTCTATTTGGTTATTGCTCACATAATAATTTAGTTCCTAGTTTTAATTCATCATTCTATTAATATTTATTCATACACATACTCTTGTTATTATTAATCTTGTCACAAATATTCACATACTAAGGTTATAAATACTATAACTTACTTGTTGCATATTATATAATCATAAAAGTATTTAATTATATTTTGAGGCGTTACATATTAATGGAAAACTTCAACGATAACTTGTTACCACTAAATAATAACCTGGTTGTTGTTGACACTCGGCCACCGTTGCGACATTTTTACCACGGATCACAAGCTATCATCAACAGGGGCGGACCTATAGCTTATTAAGGAGTGGCGTCCGCCACCCCTTGGTCGGAAAAAAATTGGAAAAATTAGTGTAAATTTTGAAAAAATTTGATGTTTTTGCGATTTCGTTACGGCTTATTTATAAAGCGTTACCCCTTGGTCGGAATCCTAGATCCGTCACTGATCATCAACGACCAGTTGCCACTAATGGACAAAATTGCAACCGACCAATTTACTATTTACCACCGATGATCATGCAGATTCGTTAATCAACTTTATGATGCCACTAATAATTAATTGCTATGTGGTTTCTCATTTATCATGTAAATTTAAAACAACTTATAGGTAAGAGAAAAATTCCACCATGGGCTTTTTGATGGGATCCAAGATCCACTAAAGGTGAACAATAATTGAATCGTTTACTAAAACCGAACTGAAAACTGACGAAACCAAATTGAAATTAACCAAAAACCGAATCAATCGAAAATAGGTTATCGGTTTTTTTGTACCCTCGGTTAACCAAAATTAACATAGCCAAATCAAACCATTCATATTTTCATACATTTCTAGCTTTTATACCTCTATTTTATGTATTTATACATCTATTTCATGTATTATATCTTCACCAGTTTAAGTACCCACATGTTATACAGGTTACTCAAAGTTAATTATATTACTTATAACCGTGTCGAAGAAGACATTGTCATCAAACTCCTCCATGTATTGGTTGTGTTCTATATTTCTAGCTTGTATACCTCCATTTCATGTATGCACACATCTATTTCACGTACTTATGTTTTCATTGCATTTATTCCTAAGCGAAAACTTTAGCCAAAGTTTGATTTCGATTATTAATCGAACCCAACCGAAAACCAACAAAAGAACTGAATAAACCAGCCCGATTAACAAAAAACCAAATGGTTAATAAAATAGATTAATCGACACTTCGGTTTCGCTTAGTTCTAATAAACGAATAAAACTGTGCACACCCCTTGGATCCACAGCCAATGCGCGCAAAACTCAACGCCTCTCCTGACCACGACTCATGTGGGATTTACCTAGCATGTTGCCAAGCATGTACCTCGCGCATCGTATCATTCTTATGTTTATATTTTCTTATGCTCTTAATTAAATCTCAACCAAAATACTTGCTTACACTAAAATCACCAACATTCCTTGAATTCTCCCTTATTTTAGTGTAATCCTTTATTCACTTAAAAGTTATAACATAATTACAAACTCATGCATAAATGAACATATCTTGAAAATTGATTTCTATCCTAGCATATTACAAATTTCAAATATTAAAATACCTAGGTGTCACTAAGGATTGAGACAAGTTAGTGGTTGATATGTTAAGTTACAAACCCAAACACGTCCTTGTTAGTTGTAACCATTTATATAAACGAGTCAAAAGAGTTGACGGGTTATAAATGATTTATAATCAAGTTATAAACGGGTTGACGTGTTGTAATAATTGGGTTAAACATTCATAAACAGGTTAACCTTAAAAATATGTTTTTTTTAATTTTATTCTATTTTTAATCAAGTAAGCATGTTTAATAAAACAAGTTAAGACATATCTTCATGATCCATATAACCAATCAAGTTGAACATGTCAACCAAACATAACCTGTATATGAAACATGCTAGAAATAACAAAACAAAATCCTCATGTCGTGTTTCGAATGTTGTCATAAATTTCCACCCTGTTATTTATATAGGGTCCTACTTCCTCCTATAACCACCAAAACTAATAACAGTAAGAAATAAGTTGACTTTCTGGGTCAACTTATCCTCCCTGCCAGCCATATTCGACTGCGTGTCCTGGCAACATCCTGTCATCCCACACCCCATGAACCTTTCTTTTTTCACGGTCCACAAGAAATGGAACCAAACCCGTAATTGAGATGCCGATGACAACAACGTTTGGATCGGATATTACAACCTAGCATATAATATAAGACTAATACCATAAAAGTTCATAGTGGCACAATTTACATGTTCAATGAGGCGCATATTATCATATACATCAAATCATAGTATCTTGTCGGTTCAATAAAAAATAATACAGGATCATGGCATACCGGTCCATGAGCCGGATGATGATTGCTAAGCCGAGAAAAATTAAGTTATGTCATAATCTTTAATCTTTTAGTTTGACTTTAAGTGCTTCGATAACTGCTGAAAAGTCGCTGTCACTTAGACCATGAGACTTGGCCACCTTGTAAAGCTCATTTGCAGCAGCTGCAATCGGTGTCGATTGAGAAACAGATTCAGCTAGACCCAAAGCAAGCCTCATATCCTGCAAACACAGGCCCGTTAATATTGACGTAAGAGGTTGGGTTAACTAATTAAAATAAGGGGGATCTGGGTTATGATCCGTCCATTTAGATCAACTGGGTCATGGGTCAGACCATTAGTCAATACTGTATATCTAAAAGTATCATGCGTTCGATTTCAGTGGATTTTGAAAGAAAAAGAAAAGGAAAAGGGAAACTATACCTTTTGCTGATGCTTCAACGGAAAAGCAGTAGGGTATTTGGATTGCACCATTGCAGGGCCTTTCAGTGAGAACATTGGTGCACTAATGGCACCTTGTGAGATTACCTGCAAAAATATACAATTTTAACTTCAAATATGGTTGCAACGAAAGTTAAATATTAAGGTATAGGTGGCAAAACGAGCCGGGGGAGCATGTCAAAACAGAGTTGGGTCAAACAGGTAAAAATGTTTATTTATTTATTTTTTTTTTTCACAAAAAGCTTATATGTTAAATGCGAGCACATTAACTAATAGTAAAACAACTATCCATCTTTTTAATAAAGCTCATTTGACACATTTACTTTATAACTACCGGAAGCGGTTAGATATAAAGTCCAACCGAAATTGACCCATTATTACATGGGTTTAAATAGCTCATCTACCTTTGGCATTACGAATTTTTCAGAAGTCGGTTTGATAGAATAAAAAGGTTAAAGTACCTCCACAACCACACTTGGATCAAGTCCTACTTTCTCACTAAGAAGCAGTCCTTCAGCAAAAGATGTCATCATGCTGCAAATAATATTATATTTAAAAAAACTTAGTATACAATAATACAAAGAAAATAATTGCAAAACACGAAAAATGAAGAATTATGAAATTGCACAACCTTCCCATGATCATGTTTACAACAAGTTTCATTGCAGCTCCGTTTCCAACGTCTCCCAGGTAAAATCTTGACTGGAGTGAAAGCAGAAACATCAATTGATTTCTTAAAAGTAATATATATATAGATATATATATATATATATATAGAGAGAGAGAGAGGCCGGTTATTCCGTTATTGTACAAATTGCCTTAACGTACGATGCGTACGAGATTGCCTTACAATATGCGAATTTTTCTTTACACATGCGATTTCTTTTTTTTTCTACAACATGCAACTTCTATTGGCTTCAACATGCGATTTATATACACACACAAACATGCGATTTTGCTTTGGTAAACCATGCGACTGTTGTTTCTATAACATGCGATTCTAGTCTCTAACATGCGAATTTGACATTGCGTATGCTTCGTACGTTAAGGCATATTGTACGATACACTTTTTCTATATATATATATATATAGACCGGTTAACGTACAAGACCACCTATCGTGCGAAGCGTACATGAGCATCTCAACCGCACATCTGACCTTCACTAGGCCTTCAATTGAACGCGGTGGCACAATAGTAATAAGGAATGACACGTGTCTCAATCTCCTACTCGCGTATCTTCGCACGATAAGGTACTATTGTATTCTACACTTTCTCTCTCTCTCTCTCTCTCTCTCTCTCTCTCTCTGTATATATACATATATATAAAGTTTCTAAAAACCAGCTCAAGCATGGTGGGGACGTGGGGTTGGATCAGTGGTCCCATACCCATCTCCAACTTTTGCAATTAATACAAACGCTTAAAATGTAATGAAATCAGAAATTAAATAACTTATACAGTTATACCATCTCCAAAATAGAAACTATAATAAATTTGTATACGTATATCGCTTATTTCTATTGATTTTCGGGCTCTGCAACCAAGAGATGGAGTTCAAATTAAGCTAAAATAAAGGAAAATGGGTACCTTTCCCATAATGTCCAAGTAGGGAGCCACTTTTTCGTATAAAGATTTGTCACCTGAAAAAAGGGCATGTGTGTGCTTCATATATCCAAACAACGCTTACCACCACCAAAAATTTCCAAGGTTAAAGTTAATAAGTTGAGGTGATAGATTTTACCTGCCGTGAGGAATATTAGCTGTCCGTCCTCTGCGGGTTTTTTGGACCCTGAAACTGGAGCCTAAACCAATGGAACAAATTCCTTTATTTTTACTGTGTATCGTGAAATACAAAATTAAAACCTATCGTTTTCTTTTAAAAGAAAAAAATTGAAGAGAATTAATCACCTCCAAAAATAGTGCTCCGGTTTCTGTTATCTGTCCATTTATCAACTTAGATGTGGGCCCATCAACGGTTGAGACATCTACATACCTACAACCATACATCGAAAGAACTAATGAACGCATATTATTAATATATCAACCTTCATATAGCTGTCTCATAAGTAATGCAACATTTCTTTTTTCTGCAAGGTTTCATCATGATATTACTTTTCTTTCCATAATGGCATTAATTTTGGTGCACGAGATTCGTCTACTTTTTTTGTGTCTTGATTGAGATGAAATTTTGATATTTCACAAATAGTCTGATAATTGTTTTAAACTAAGTGGTTCAATCAAGTGATACAATGGGCACAGTTGACGGAGATTGAAGTGGCGCTTTTGACCCATTGACTTAAAAATTGTCAAACGGGTCGAAGGGGTCAAATGTTACCCGAAGTGTATTCAAATGCTTACAACACACTCAATAGCAAATTTTTGTTGTGATGTAAATTAGTTTTCCTTATATAACTTATTTTATACTCATCTAAATAACAGATGATTAAATAACATATATACCCTTTTCCGGGACTCATTCCACTGGCGGCCCCGTCTTCTCCACAAGCAACAACCATCTGATTGTAAAAGCTACCGCAATTATCCACCATGGCTTTATCCTATCGAAAAAAACATTCTAATATGACATACTCACTGCACTTTCAGGATCAGCAAGCATGGCAAATGTGACATCACAAGATGCTGCAACTTCTGCTGGAGATGGCTTATACCTGCGCATACAAAATAATAAATTTAAACCAAATTTTCTTGAAAGTTAGGGCAAGAAATCGATTCTTAATAAAAAGATTTTCTGGTTATTATAAGGTTAACGTAATGAAATTTGGAGAAGCAGTTAAAGTTGATGCAAGAAAACTAAATAGAAAATAAATGTAGCATTGCCACCTGGTTATCTCATTTCGGTTCCTTAAGTCGCAATGACATCCAAAATACACATGATATAATAAGAATCCAAGAAATGACTTTGGATGCAGAGAAATTGGACAACAAAGTTTATTTATTTCCTGGAGCAATTATTGTATGTATGGTTATCGATCCTGATGTGAAGAACTCCCACTTTGTTAGAAATATCTTTTTAGAATCATTACCAAAACCAGAGTATCTCTTATTAAAATTGATAATTTAAGTAATGTTAACTAAAAATCCTGTAGCATGTTGATAAAGTTGAACGGTTTTTATGATGGTAAATAATATTTCCATTAAAACTAAAAGCTTTGTATGGATGTTGAACAACAAAAATCAATCTTGTGCTACAAAGCTGTTAAATTTAGCTCATGAAACCTTACTTTGCGCCAAGATCGATGAGAGGATCACATTTGTTCTTGGTCCTATTCCAAACAGTCACGTCACATCTACAACATGCCAATAAAGAAACATTATAAACAGCACAGTATATGATAAGAAATTCATAGAACATGATGCTTTTGCTAGATATATACGATAAAAAGTGGCTCCAACAATGCAATTAACATAATAAAGTACGACTATATGTAGAATTGGCAAGCATATTAAGTAGAAAAACTGACACCTACCCAGCTTTTATGAGATTTTGTGCCATTGGAGAACCCATAATTCCAAGACCAAGAAAGCCCACACGTGTAGGAACTTCATCTGCTATACATAACAAAGAATGACAGAAAGATGCATGACATAATTCACGAAAAAATGGCATTAAATTTTAAATCACTGATTAGTAATACGCATTACCCCATGTGATATCATGTCATTGTGGCACGTAAGTTGTAATTCCATTTGTTTTCGTTTTCAAGACATGCCCAAATTTTACAGTCATGAAATCTTTTCACACAGAAACAATGTTGAAAAAACACATTGCATGCCATGTTTTACATAACTAAAACTAGGGCTGGCAATTCTAACACGAAAACACGACACGAACCTACATGAAGTTAACAAGTTTTGTGTTTAACCTTAATAGGTTTCATGTCTATAACAGGTTAACACGATAAGACCTGTTTAATTTCGTGTCGTGTTCATGTTACCTATTTCGTGTTCGTGTCTTATCGTGTTTGTGTCTTAACAGGTCGTGTCTGACATGATATGACCTATTAAGACTTAAGACCATTGTACAATACATGTTAAGACCTGTTAATGGCTAAATATCAAATATGTAGTAACAGGTCGTGTTCATGTCTTAATAGGTCGTATGACACGCTCGTAATTTTTTCATGTAACCTATTTATTATCAGGTTCGTGTTCGTTTTTAGAAGATCTGACACGATAAGATCTCGTGTCGTGTTCGTGTTTACCTGTTTCGGGTTCGTATCTTATCGTGTTCGGGTCTTAACAAGTCCGGTTGACACGACATGCCAGCCCTAACTAAAACCCTCCTTGGTAATATAATCTGTATCTTGAACTAATTCATCAAACTTTATAATGTTTAAATGAAAATCCAAATCTAGATGCTGTAACCAATAACCAACAATCTCTCTATGTTGTATAAAATGTAATATAAGTCTACTAAACTAACCAAAACATTCTCAAGAATCTTAGGTAGTGTTCGTTAGAATGGAATGGAATCTGGATGGAATTGAAATGTAGATTTCATTTCTTATGTTGTTCGTTTCAATAAAAGAAGAAATTGGAATTGAACAATAACATAAGGAATGAAATCTACATTCATCCAAAATTCATTCCATTTTGCGAAACGAACACACCTAAATTCCAAAACAAATTCCAATTCCATTGCATTACATTCCACGAAACGAACGCTACCTTATGTTCCACTCAACATTACTTTCACATCCTTTCAAGACCCATAAAGCAATCATATACAGTACCATTATTATGAATTTATCATCTTGCTTTAATCATATTATCAGAAACAATGGTTTAAACAGCTTCCCAAATTGACTGATTCCATTTAATTGGACAAAATGGGCACATCAAAATATGAACTTTATCTAAAATGAAGTAATTTGAATGAAAACTGAACAAAATGAAGTAATTTGAATGAAAATTGAACACAGAAAATGTTACCTTTGGAAGATTGAGAAGAAAATACTTTAAAGGATGAAGAAGATTTACGAAACTTGATGATGGGTGTTGGTTTAAAGTGTTGGGGGAGTGAAGGACAGAAGCTTGCAGCCATGAGTGTGTGATTGGCTCCTCTCACCAGGCTCACCATAGCCTACTTGTTGTTGTGTCTCTGGTTGGTTGGGCCAATGTTCTCACACGTTTCGATGTGTTTTCTATCTACTTGCGGATAACATTTGCAACGGTTTGGTTCAGGATTGAAAGTTTGGGGATTTAATATGCATATGTAAATGGGTTTAGCTTAATTCTAAGACCATGTGTAGTGGTTTACCCAATAATGCCCCCATCATGGGGCGTTTTGCGACACGTGACAGTCCATTCAGCATGGGGCATTATTACGGGTTATTGCTAATGCCCAATAACGCCCTATGCAATCATTTCACAATTATTATTTTTTTTTAATTTAAAACATAAAAATCTTCATTAATTTAAAAATAAATTACACTACTTGAAAAAAAAACCCGAAAAAAAGAATATAAAAAAAACCGAAAAAAAAAAATAAAGTAAAAAAAAAAGATGATCTAGAGTCCATATTTTTCCCGAATTTTTTGGCGATGCATTTGCGCAAGGATCAACGCGTCGCCTTGGAGGTGGTCGATCGGTTTGGACAAAAACTCAATGTCCTTTTCCATTTGCCTCGCCTCTTGCATCTCGTTAAACTTTTTGGTTTCGGCCACTCGTTCTTTCATAATCTCATAACGTTGGTGGCCGAGGTCGCGAATGTCTTGGAGACGACGGTTCATCTCCTCGAAATCTTCCTTCAACTTGAGATCGGAAGACGACTTCACCGTTTTTTTCCCGCTTCGCTTATCCTTTCTTATACCTTGCGGTAGGGTCAACTCTTCTTCAAGTTGCTCTTCGTCAAGCTCCACAACATCATTTAGATCGTCATTGCGGGCATCCGATGTCGGTGTTTCAGGGTCAACGGAGGATGATGTTTTTGACCGTTTAGCTCGACGTCTACTACTAGACGTCATGGTACCTACTAGCGCCCACTTTGGACTTTTTCGTAGTAGATCCCAACATTTATAGTACGGGAAAGGGCATTTCGTTTTGTCGTACTCTTCCAAAGTCCTCCGAAACGTCGAGCCACGCCCGAGCCAACGTGAATTCCTCCTCCTTCGTCCATTTAATGTGAGTATTTTTACGTCGAGGTTCGTTCGCTTCCTTCTTCTTATGCGACCTTCTGCCGCGTTTCGATTTCTCTGGCACCGGTTCGGGTTGCGTCTCCGGCACGACATCGACATCGGGTTCGGCTTGTTGTTGTGAAGGTTGCGACCCGCGGGCTTGACCAAAGCCGAAGGTGGGAGGCACGAACGGAGTGGCGCCACTCAAGTAAGCCTCGTACGTTAACATGCTCGGGTCCATGTCTTGAAGGTTAAACAGGTGTTGCGGTTGGGTTGTGTTCGGGTTCATGGGTCTTGCGGGGACACCAAAGGGGGGTCGGAATGGATGCATGTTTGTATAAAATATAGAAGAAGTAGGAGAGAAAGATTGAGAATGTTTGTGTTTTTTTATAAAAAATATGGAAAAGTGGGTAAATATATATAGTAGGTTAATATTGGAATTAAAAAAAAATTAAAGAATTGACCGTTTGGCAACGATCATATCTCCCCCCAATACAAAATCGAGCGTTCTTTAAACCACGTGAACCGAATTTAAAAAAAAAAACGCTAAAAAACGCCGGGTGTAATGGGCCCGGGGTGTTATTTGGCTTTTTTTTTTTGAATTTTTTTTTAAAAAACCGCCCCACTACGGGTGGTCTAAGCTAGAAAGATAAAAGTGGGGTTATGAAGAAAAGCTAAACCTTGTGTCTAGGGCAATCAAGATGTTCGGTAAACAGTTTGTAAATTATTTGACGGAAAGTTCAATTATGTTCATTCATCAAATAGATGAGCGAACACGAACAACAAATTCCGTTCATTTAGATAAAGGAACGTACATGAACAAAGGTCGGGTTTGTTCATTTATGTTGGTGAACATTCGGTAGCGTGTTCATTTATGTTCGTTTGTGTTTGATAGTTTATTAGGCCTTTTAATATATTTATATTTTATTTAAATACTTTAAAAATGTCTCTAATAAAGTAGGGTATTGTATATTGTATACCTTTTAAAATATGTCTCTTTGTGTTTGAATAATTGTTTGTGTTTGACTCTATTCATGAACGTTCGTTTGTGTTCGTGAGCGTTTGTCTGTGTTCGTTTGGATTCGTGTATCTCCGTTTCCTAAAATTAATGAAACGAACACGTTTGTTTTCTTAATGAACGAACATGAATAAAAAAAATTTGTTCGGAAAGTATTCGTGAACACATGTATTTCCTTAACGAACGAGCACAAACAAGCATTTGTCCGTGTTCGCTCAATTCGTTTACAGCCCTACTTGCGTCTACTCTCTTTTTAGATTATGCGTAATGGAATAACTGAAAACTGCAAAAGTTTTTGTCACGTCATTGTCACGTAAACAATAGAGCTTTAACTAAATAAGAAACTACTATAATTAATTATTGCTGGCACGCATTTATTTTTTTCTTTTTTCGAAAGATACACGAACCTACTTTGGTAGATGTGATAAGTCTTTCTCGAGGAACAAAGATCGGACTCAATCCGTTCATCGTTTCCAAATTCGAGTCCAAACTTTCGATATGTGTTTTGACTACCAGGTTGATTGAAGACTATGGTTTGTTTTTGCCTTGCTTCTATCTCTCCCCATCAGACGAACCAGTTATGCTGATTCATCAAATTCGTCCGAAGCAGCTTGAGAGAAATTTGATTCATCAGAGGATGTAGTTTTTGATCGTTTATACCATACACTGATCGTCGTGACTAGATGCCACTTTGAAATTTCCTCAAAATAACTCAAGTTTTTCCATATAAAATGGGGAGTTAAATGCTTGGTTGGTCCCTGTGGTTTTCAAAAATTGCAGACTTGGTCCCAGTGGTTTACTAATTACACGCGTGGTCCCAAAACTTGTCAAAAAATGCACTCGGTTGGTCCCCAGCCCTAACATCAGTTAAATTTCTCAGTTAAGTCCATGTTAAATGACCAAAATACCCTTGCCTATCACCACAACCACAGCCTCCTTCCACCACCACCGCCTCCTTCCACCACAGCCTCCTTCCACCACCACCGCCGCTATCACCACAACCACAACCTCCTTCCACCACTGCCACCTGTTTCCACCATATCCACCAACCACCACCGTTTCAACGGCACCTTCACCATCCATCCACCTCGCCACCACCACCAAAATTTCATCCAAACACAAACCCCCAAATTTTCAAATTCAATACAAACCCCCAATTTTTTAGGAACAAAAATCCCCAAAAAAACTAGGTTAAATCTAACCCTATGGAACTTACGAGCCAAGAACTAAGAAACAACAAAGATACAAAGAGCCCACCAAACAGTTCGAAGTTTTGCTTCTTCGATCAAATCCTGCAAAGTCTCCATGGCCTTCATGACTATAAACCCTAATTCTTAATCAACCAAGTTGAGCATTTAACAATCGAAATTCGAAGTGGGTATGATGAAACCATAATCTTTTTTTAGATTGAACAAGGGTTGATTTGATTGTGGGTGTGATTCAAGTGTTAATTGCTAATAAAGATGTGAAATTTGGGATGAAACTAGGAACTTTGGTGTGTTGGTTTTGGGTGAAGAGTTAGAGAACGTGAAGAGGGGTTATGAGAAAAACGTGATACAGGGAGAAAGCTGTGCGATTTTCTTGATTCTTAAGTTCTTGATTTTCTTCATCTTCAACATAAAAACAAGAATGTAAATTCTAGTTCCAGGAGTTCAATTTAACGGGCATTATTAAACTATTTTTATTTTTTTTTATTTGTTATAACATTTTATTTATTAATAGGCAAGGGTATTTTGGTCATTTAACATGGACTTAACTGAGAAATTTAACTGATGTTAGGGTTGGGGACCAACCGAGTGCATTTTTGACAAGTTTTGGGACCACACGTGTAATTAGTAAATCACTGGGACCAAGTCTGCAATTTTTTAAAACCACAGGGACCAACCAAGCATTTAACTCTAAAATGGGACATCGTATTGGAGTTAACGAACCTCAAATAAGACGTCCATGTCGGTTAAACCACTTTCTCTCATGCGGTTATTACTTATTAGTAAGCCGATTGTGAACACAATTAAAGTTATTGATTTTTCCACGCATTGTGGTCCGTTTACGTTATTTGTTTAGGTTGGTTATGATTTTTTTTTTGTGTTCTTGATTGAACCATGTCAAAATCCGAAACATGCAAAACAATAACCCAAACTCGGATCATATAATATCTTTGGGTAAGTCACATGGTCGACCCATCCGCGTATGAAAAGAAGTTTTGGTTTTCGACCCCAATAAGTAAGGACACCATTTATTAATTCTGCTATGGTCCAAAAAAGTTTTTAACTGGGTAATCCGAATTTGTTTAGACCATGTATAGTGGTAACACCGCATAACCCCCTTTGGGGGGGGTTATGTCACATAACTTATGTGACAAATTACACAAAAGTGCAAGAGAAGGGGTTATGGGGGTTATATCACAAGGGTGTGTAGTTGTAACACCACATACCCATCATTACTCAGTTATTAATTTTGTTTTTATTTTGGTTAATTCTATACACACCCCCCCTCTTTACTGATTACACCCCCCCTTGTGAGAGGAAAACTGTCGGTCCCACGCAGGCCCCACCTGATCGTATGTGAGGGGAGGGGGTGAGAAAAGTAATTAGGGGGTGAGAATAGTAGCACCCTTTATTTTTCATTTAATCTCTATATTTATAAAATTTAAAAACTAATAACATATCATTAAATAAAAAAACATTACGATAATTAAAAAAAACATTACAATTACAATAAAATAAAATAAAAACACTCTAAAAATCAAGGATTATAATTTTTTTTGATGACCGCCTTTCGATGTAGAGCCATATCCAACGTCTTTCCGATTAGGTGGTCATGCGGGTTCTAGTAAAACTCAAAGTCTCTCTCAAATTGTCTATCATTCATAAGTTCGACCATATCCCGGTTCTCTTGCATACGTTGAGCCCTGAGGTCGCGTATGTCTTGAAGGCGTTAGTTCATCTCCGAAAAACGCTTCACTCAAGTCGGATCCCCCCGACAATGACTCCAGCCTCGTCGACCTTGCACCGCTTCACCTTCCGGGTGGTATTTGTAGCTCCGGTACTTGCTCGTCCACCCCTTCCTCAATCGTAAATAACGGATTTACATCGTATAGGTCGACGTTTGGAGCGTCGGACGTTGGTGTTTCGGGTTCAACCGACTCATTGGTTTTCGACTTCTTTGACGACCTTTTATTTGCCGACTAACTTGAAGAAACTCCTACCGCGGGTTTGACATTGGCCTCTTTAGGGTTATGACGAAGAATTTGCCAAACCTTTAAGTATGGGAAATTCCCTCGGACCGCTTGAATTCTACTAAAGTCGGCTGCATTATATCCTCGTCACTCTCACCGCTTTTCCAACCGTTTCGTTGACATTGATAAATTGATTGAAAAGTTGTGCGCTTGTTGTTAATATCGGTCCACTTGCTTGTAAGGACCTGCGAAAATGTCCCAAAACACTCCGTAAGTGAAAACCCGGACCCCTAAAACCATAAATTTCATGAAAAATCAAAAAAATCCAAATTTATCAATCTGTCGCGGGTCGCGTAAGAGTTAAGCAAGGCTTACGCGGGGCGCGACAGCCTTGCAATTCTCCGGATAAGCTTTAGGCCACGTGTCAGTCACATGGCAGACCTACGCCATGAAACGGCAGCCCTAGCCGTAGCTAGGGTGGCCCTCGCGGGCCGCGTAGGATGCCCTTCGAGTTTACGCGGGCCGCGACATACTAAAAAATTTGCTATAAATTGGACGTTCCATGGCCTTTCTTCTGCTTATATACGGGTGTTTAAGGGTCGAGACGCTGCTACGATTACAGGGTAATAACTCGATCACTGCTACGATACAATGTCCGATCGATTGAAACCGATCCGATGGATGTTTAAGTGCTGCCTGAATTCGGGCTATACTTTTTCATTCGTCGTGAGGGTTTTGATTTCGTGAATTTATCGTAAATGTTGTATTAAGTTACTAACCTAGTCTCGTTTGCATTATTTAACTAGGTTACCAGGCTTAATCAGTAGGCAAAACTCTGTCCGTCTAAACTTGCAATGTGAGTCATTCTCTTTTTACCAAATTGTTTCCAAACCCCTATTTATTTTCAAAGTCATAATTACAGGGATTAAGTCTTTGTAATCTTCAATTACAACCGGTATGTGGGGTTTTGTATACATTACTTGATAACCGTCACCATTGGACAACGGGTTAGCCAATGGGTGATATGACCATAGTCACAGATACAGTCGAGTGACAAATACCGTTTTGGGTAATTGGTTGATATATAAACATTGTAATCGCCCTTAATACTGTAGATTATAACAATGTGTCGTTTTGTACAAATTGAATGACTCGCCAGTATTTCCTGCTGATAAAAATCTTTTTAAACATGTTTCAGGTGATTTACTGTGAACAAGGAAAAGTGCCATGTAGAACTACCAGCTTGGATAAAGTGGCTCAGTAAATAAATAAACATGTTTTTGTAACCAAGGGGTTTCCCAGTGGAATTCCTTTATTGTAAATTACGGGGTTTGTACCGAAACTTGAAATAAAATAAAAGCATGTTCTCAGTTTAAACGATCCTGTTAAAATTTCCGCTGCCAAATTAAGTACCAATACCACGGGTTTCTGTCCCGCGGCGTTCGAACCTGGAAACTGGGTCGGGGGCCGTGACAGAAAAAAGGTGGTATCAGAGCCACTGATTTAAGTCACTTAAGTATTTGAGAAATACTTAAGCATTCAATTTGCCATTTTGTGATTCTGTGAAAATTTAATTTACAATAAATAAAATTTTAACTTGAAATTTTGTGTGTTTCTTCATGTGTGTCTAACAGCATGAATGAATTGTCGGAAGCACTCCGAAACTTTACTATCCATACTTCTGATATGGAGATTTCAGGAACCAGACCGGTTATCAAGCTGACACTAAGGAGCCAATAGTGTTCCAGGCTCAGTCCCAGGAGAAACCAAAACCCAAAAAGAGAAGAAGACTTTTGGACTGGAAGCGATGGAGCAAGAAGAAGCCAACTGCCCAAAAGGTGAAAAAGACAGAGGATCCAAAAGACAAAGGAAAAGGAAAAGAAGTAGGGGAAAGCTCTGGCCAGCCCAGGAGTTGCCGCCTTGGGAGGAACTTGATAGAAAACTTGCAAACTGTGACCTCATCGGACCGGCTGACGAAACCCTTTTCAATTTCCCTGCCCAATCAGAACTTCCAACTAAACCTGCTATTCCGGACCCTATTGTCAACCCTCAACCTTTTACAGGGCAATTGGAAGAATGGTGGACGAGCTATTGGCATTTTCAGAACTTTATGAATAACCTCAATGTTTATTTTCCCCAGTTTGATCCTGAACCTGCACCTTTTCCATCCATGAACCCGGAGAACGTTGCCGAATTACGCCGCTATGGCGAAGAACTGGTGGATGCGGGAAATCAGATTCGGGAAGTGGGGGAAAACATCACATGGAAGTAAGACGAGAGGGAGCGTCGTTTCTGAAAAGCCAGCTAACTGTGGTTGAATGTTTGTATAATAATAATATGTAGAAAAGAAAAAAAAAAATATATATATATAATATTGTATAATACTAATAAAAAATTAAAACATCTGTAAAATATATGGTTTGTATTGACGCATAATATTATAAAAATATATGAATGTCGCAAGGTCGACGATTTTGGCTATATGTGTGTTAACTTAATTGTGTTGTGATTACATTATTGTGTTTAGTTGCTATCCATTGTGTGACAATAATTTGCATATATTGTTAATTATTCAGATGGAAAACGCATAAAATCAACCGACAAATGAAGTTAATCAATCTGAACCCAATAATGAAGACCATTTCTTTAATAGACAATATATAGAAAATAGTGTTGCCCAGGGAATAGCCAATGCTATCCCGGCAATTGTTGTTGCCGTTAAGAATCCTGCTGAACCTTCCCAAGCCAACCATAGCAAACGCACCCGCGATGATAATTTCAGTAACAGTGTAAACGGTGGCGGCAACAATGATAATAATGTGGTTCAAGCCCCATTTCTTAAGAAAATGAAAGTTGCAACATCTGGTTGCACTTACAAAGAATTTCTTGCCTGTAAGCCAGTCAAATTTGCAGGCAATGAAGGGGCGACTGCTGCACTACGTTGGTTAGAAAAGATCGAAGCAGTAATCAAAATAAGTAAATGCGCCGAGTAAGACAAAGTTATGTATGCATCCCACCTTTTCAAAGAAGAGGCATTAGAATGGTGGAACACGGTGCTACAGGCAAAGGGAAGTGGCGTGGCTTATGCCATGAGTTGGGAGAAATTTAAGGAATTAGTAGAAAGAAAGTTTTGTCCCTCCTATGAAAAGGAACAAATGACGAATAAATTCCTGAACCACCGGATGGTGGACGTTGATTGTGGAGGGTATACTTCGAAATTCTTCGAGTATGCTAGAATTGTACAACTCTGGCTTTGCCAGAACCGGTGCTTATTTCTCGCTACATTTAGGGACTAATTAGCGAGATTCGGGATATAGTCAAGGCTGCGAGACCCCGAACAATTGACGATGCAATTGAATTGGCCAACACACTGACTGACGGACTGGTGCGCACAAGAGAAGAAAACAGGGAAAAGGAATTAGCCCAGAAAATTACCCAAGGATTCCGTGGGGTAATACTAATAGCAACTTCAAGAAAAAGGGAACTGGGCAATCTTCCACACCTCCATTTTGCAGAAACTGTAGGAAGAAACATTTTGGTAAATGTTAAGAAAATTGTAATTTCTGCAAGGCGCCGGGGCATCGAGAGGAGGAATGCAGGAAGAAATCAAAGATCTGCTCCAATTGCAGAGAAGCTGGACATTTTAGACCAGAATGCCCTAAACTAGTCAAGCCAGCCGACAACAAGACGAAAGCAGCTGAAGGAACTAATAAGAAGAATGCAAGAGCCTTCCAGCTGACTACCCAGGAAGCAGATCTGATTCTAGATGTGATAGCTGGTACGTTTCTTATACATGACGTTTAAGCAAAAGTATTATTTGACTCTGGTGCAAACCAAAGTTTTATAAATACTTCATTTTGCCAGGCTCTTAAGCAACCTTTAACCAAACTTAGGCATATTTATACGGTAGAAATGGCAGATGGAAATTATGTTAACATAAATAAGGTTCTGCAAGAAGGAAAGACAGAACTCTGAGGCCATAAATTTTCTGCTAACCTGCTACCTATGAATTTAGCCGGATTCGATGTCGTGTTAGGAATGGATTGGTTAGTAGCCAACCATGCTCGAATCCTCTGTGATAAGAATTCCATAGAAATTCATACACCCGCAGGAGAAGTAATTTTGGTTACAGGAGATAAGCCATGTAAACCAATGAAGTTCATTTCAGTAATGAAAGTTGCTAGTTATGAACGAAAACAAGGAATAGTGTATATGATTTCGGTAATCATTAACACTAAAAGTAAGGAGCTTAAGGAAATCCCAGTAGTATCAGAATACCCAGATGTATTCCCAGAAGAGCTACCAGGATTACCACCAGATAGGGAAGTATAATTTAGAATTCATCTAATTCCTGGAACTACACCAATAGCTAAGGCACCTTATCGATTAGCACCCACAGAAAGGTTAGAACTGAAAAAGTAGTTAGATGAACTGCTAAGCAAAGGATTCACACAACCTAGTTCATTCCCTTGGGGAGCACCGGTGTTGTTCGTGAAAAAGAAGGATGGTTCAATGCGGATGTGTATCGATTATAGGGAATTGAATAAAGTTACAATTAAGAATCGATACCCACTACCTAGGATTGATGATCTTTTTGATCAACTTCAGGGAGCTAGGTATTTCTCTAAGATAGACTTGCGCTCCGGATATCATCAATTGAAGGTACAAGAAGAAGACATACCTAAAACTGCTTTCAGGACTAGGTATGGTCACTACGAGTTTACAGTCATGCCCTTTGGATTAACGAATGCCCCTGCAACATTCATGGACATGATGAATAGGATCTGTAAGCCGTATTTGGATAAATTCTTAATTGTCTTCATCAACGATATACTTATTTATTCCAAAAGCCAGGACGAGCATTGTGAGCACCTACATGCACTCTTAGCTCTATTAAGAAAGGAAAAGCTTTACGCCAAATTTTCGAAGTGTGAATTTTGGCTACAGGAGATGTAATTTTTAGGACACATGGTGAATCACAAAGGCATTCACGTGGATCCCTCCAAGATAGAGGCGATCACAAATTGGAAGGTCCCGCAATCAGCAACCGAAGTTAGAAGTTTTATAGGGTTAGCAGGTTATTATAGGCGTTTCATCAAAGACTTTTCTAAGACAGTTGTTCCATTAACTTAGCTAAGCTGTAAAACAGTTAAGTTTGAATGGGGACCCAAGCAAGAAGAGGCCTTTAGGATTTTAAAGCAAATGTTAACGAATACCCCAATCCTTGCTTTACCAGACGGAACAGAAGATTTATAAGTCTACTGCGACACTTCTAAGCTAGGGTTAGGATGTGTGCTGATGCAACGCAAAAAGGTAATTGCGCATGCATCAAGGCAATTGAAAAAGCACGAGGAAAATTATACGACTCATGATTTAGAATTAGGAGCAATAATTTTTTCCCTTAAAATTTGGAGACATTATCTGTACGGAAGTAAGTTACAGTCTATACAGATCATAAGAGTTTAAGGTACATATTTGGGCAAAAAGAATTAAACATGAGGCAAAGAAGATGGATGGAAATTCTAAGTGACTACGACTGTGATATTCAATATCACGAAGGGAAGGCAAATGTAGTAGCAGATGCCCTAAGTCGTAAGTACCACGAAAAGCAAAGGCGAGTTCGTGCTCTTAGATTAAATCTCCAATTAGATTTAATGGAACAACTGAAAAACATTCAGGAAACAACAATCAAGGATGATGCTGAAGGAATGAAAGGACTGACAAAGGAATTAGAGCAAGGGACTGATGGAATTTGGAGATTCCACAAGAAAAGGATTTGGGTACCTAGACAAGGAAATTTAAGGGATAAGATTTTAGAGGAAGCCCATAAATCTAGGTATACAATGCACCCTGGTAATAATAAGATGTACCAAGATTTAAGAAATAACTTCTGGTGGATAGGAATGAAAAAAAACATAGCTAATTACGTTTCTAAGTGTCTAACTTGTTCGCGAGTTAAGGCAAAACACCAGAAACCTTCAGGGTTACTTTAACAGTTAGAAATGCCTGTATGGAAATGGGAACTAATAACAATGGACTTTGTTACTAAGTTGCCCAAGACCAGAAAAGGTAACGACGCAATCTGGGTGATTGTGGATCGATTAACCAAATCAACCCATTTCCTGCCAATGAAGGAAACCTTTAGCATGGAAAGACTGGCTAAATTGTATGTGGACGAGGTAGTGTCACTTCATGGAGTTCCACTCTCCATTGTATCAGATAGGGATAGTCGTTTCACTTCGCATTTCTGGACAAGTTTCCAAGGAGCAATGGGGACATGCTTAAACTTAAGTACTGCGTACCATCCCCAAACAGACGGACAAAGTGAAAGGACGATCCAAACCCTGGAAGACATGCTCAGGGCATGTGTAATAGATTTTGGTGGAAACTGGGATGACCACCTACCCTTAATTGAATTCTCCTATAACAATAGTTATTACACAAGCATCATTGTTGGCCTGTTCAAAGCACTCTATGGACGAAAGTGTCGAACCCCTGTATGTTGGGCAGAAATAGAAGAAAGTCAATTATCAGGTCCCGAGATTGTACAGGAAACCACCGACAAGATAACTCAAATCAAGGAGAGACTGAAAATGGCACGAGACCGCCAGAAGAGTTATGCAGACAATCGACGTAAACCGTAAGAGTTCCAAGTTAGGGACAAGGTACTCTTGAAAGTTTCTCTTTGGAAAGGGGTGGTTCGATTCGGTAAGAAAGGAAAATTAAGTACAAGATACAGAGGACCATTCTCAATTACTCAACGAATAGGACCAGTTGCCTATCGCTTACAACTATGTCACACCCCGATATTTCCACGTATTACCGGTGGGCCTGGTGGGGAGTATCGTGATGTAGTTGATATCATCATAGTCAATAATCACAGTTCAATGCACAGCGGAAGTCTAAAAGTAAAATATATTACAAACCGAATGAAAGTAACATGAGTATTATAAACGGAATGTAAAAGGATCCACAGGCGGATCAAAACAAAAGAAGATAATTGTTCAATAGATCTTTAAGTGACAAAGTTTGCAAGACTCTTATTTATTCACTCAGGAATAGCCAGCCTATTCCGCCTAGTACCTGCACTTTAGCCATTTTGGAAAATACGTCAGTTTATACTGGTAAATACAACCAACCGACTCTTTTGAAAAGTGTTTAAAAAAACTGATTTAAATGCACAAGGCACAAATAATCTTTTATAACTTGGGATAATTATTTAAAAATAATCTTGTAAAAGAATTACATGTTTATTATACGTTCAGTAACCCGCGCAGAATACCAGGTTAAAGATTAATAAACACACCACATAATATAACCTACGGCGAGTTATTCTCGAACAAGCAGGTATATCATTTTACATACGCACCGGCAGGTGTATGCCTACACCCTGTGCTTAAGTCATGGCCATTTCAATGAATGAGCCGAGGATATCCAGGACATGGTCATTAACCCCCCCCCCCCCCAAAGGCTTAAAATAAACAAAACAGATTAAACGGGTTATCTCAATGATTTAACCTTCATACGATAAAAAATTTAATACCCGACCATGCGGTATTTTATATACCGTACCCCAAGCCCGTATAAGGAAAAAATAAGTTAAAAGTATTTACCTGAGCAAATATGTATATCAATCAGCAAGTGAAAATATCTTTTACTGGGCTCCTAAATCTGGAACGAAGGTTTTAATAACCTATTAGATTCCTAACGGGTCTTACTTAAGTTTAAACTTAGACCGGTTAGTTTTAAAGAAAGGTATATGGTTCAAAACGCTAGATTAAGCGAAGACCGGATTAGAATGTGATTTAGACCCGACAAGTACGAATACTTGTATAATATGGGTAAACTAAACACATTCTGGATTTTGAGGCAAAAATGAAAAGGTTTGACCCGTTTCGGTCAATTTATGCAAACTAGTCACATAAACCGTACCGAACCCGAAAATGCATAACGGGTAACCAAATGAGTCATGAACAGATTTCCTAAGTTAATATGCCTTAAATATGTTGTGATATCAGTAGGATACCTTCCATTATGCCCAAAACGGATTTAAAATCAATTTATGCCCCGTAGGGGTATTTTGGTCATTTTTAAGATTATAAAAGAGATTAAATATTAATCTGAGGTTCTAGTCTAAAATGATCAGTAAAAATATTTATTTTTGCTTGTCATATCAGTAGGGTATTGCATGTATGTGAAATTTATCATTTATAACCAAACTATGCACCGTAGGGGCATTTTGGTCATTTCACATAAGCTTTAAAGATTAAATTTGGAAATCTGAGTTAAAAACTTTTACTTACTGTTAAAGTATAAAAATTTACTTAAAACATCGGTAGGTATTAAGTCTTATATGTTAAAAATAGTTTTAATCCATACTTATGCGTTTAAAACGCGTAAAAAGTTGGTTTTAAGAGATTTTCGGGTTTTTTAAAGAAAACTGAGATTTTTATCAATCTAGAAGGCTTAAAATATTTTATTTAACATATAAAATCAGTAGAAAAAGGTTTGGTATCAAAATTTTATGTAAAACTCATTTTATTAGCAAAAAGGGTATAACCGTCAATTACCGAATCAAAGCAATAACCCTATGTTATGATCAGTTTAAAAATTAATAAAAATATTCAAAAATTTCAAAATATTATATTACATCAGTGGGTAAAAGGTTTGGTGTCGAAATTCGGGTTTAAATAGGCTTTATGTTAAATATGCCGTTTAATTAATAAAAAGCTTTCAAATTACGATATTGAGCATAACTCCTAATTTAGACCTCAAAATGATGTCAAATTTTTAGGACAAGTTTATAAATCAGTAATAAAGGTTTTGTCCTCTCACATTTTCAAAAATCTCGTTTTAAGGTCAAAAGGGATAATGGTCAACATTTAAGCAATTAACGGAAACATGCAAATGAATCGGATTAATTAGGAACCAAGTTGTATAACCTCAGTGGGTTATACTAACCTATAACCTGGTCCTAATGGAGCTCTAAGGCATATCTAAACTAAGCTAAATCGGGTCAGAAATGAAAGTCAAAGAAAAAGTCTACTTTTGCGACTTTCGGTTCCGAACCGAGCTTAAACTCAGTATTATCGGGTTGAACATACTTAGACATGTTTTTACATTATTTACCAAGTTATTTTAGTGTTAAACAGGTTCCATAACTTCTACATTGCTAATTATGAATTTATTTGCAAAAATAGCTTCTGTTGACTTTTTAATATTAAGTTTGACCCGACAATTGACCAAGTTAGAGTGATAATCAGTGAGTTCCCTTTTAAGGGTTTATTACCCACATAATTACCAACTCATAGCCACTTTCAATTCGAAAAATGACTGGGCCATTAGTGATTAATCACTAAGTCAAAGCTAAATTACGACGGCTTTGACTTTTGGCCATTAGACTAATAAAACTTGAATTAGAGAAGCTAAGAATGCTTACAAAGGCTCTTAGCACGAAATAGGAACTTAAGAAAGCTTGCTTGAGCTCCAGGAAGTTCCAGAGATGAGTTGAGAATGATTTTTTGTGAATGAGTATTGAACTAACAAACCAACAAGCTCTTATATAGGACATTAAAACTCACAAGATCCTTCCACATAACTCTACAACTGATCTCTGATGAATTCCAGGTGTCCCTATGCATGAAAAATTGTTGGCTGAGCTCCTGGATTCGAAAAATGGTATGCAAAGGCGGTGTAACCTGAAGAACCTGCAGCTGTCCATTTTACTGCCCAGTTACAGGTCTTACAGACCGTAAGCCAGGGCTTTGCGGTCCGTATCCGTTATTCAAATTTTATCGCCCAGTTAAGCCTCCTTACGGTTCGTAAGGCAGATCCTTGCAGTCCGTAAGCCTTTGATCAGAAGACAAAACTTTGAGAACTTTTAGATTTTGACCATGCAATCACCATAACTCGAATCTGATGTCCTTTTCAGCAGGAGGGGACCATAAGATCAGGTCTGAACACTCTTGGAAGTGTTCTCATGCATAAGTATTGTTTTGGAGTCTTGTAGAATCATGTGAATGAAGAAATTTGTCGAATAAACACCTAGGATTCCGATCTTTTCAACTTTGAATATTAAACACAAGATTTAACCGGATATTTATAAAATTCTTTATCAGATACCCAAGAAGGTGTATTAATGTTTTTACAAAATTCTGGAAACGTTAAAAGGTCATTCAGAGGTAACAATTAACATGTTGACACTTTTAATCTTTCCAGTTATCCCTTAACATGACCCGGGTTTATAACACGTTTAAAGTTCATGACATGTGTCTTTATTATATTGGACATGATTTTTACGAGGTGTTACATCATCACTCCCTTAAAAGAAATCTCGACCTCGAGATTTACTGAAATAAATGAGGGTATTTATGTTTCATTGTGGATTCAACCTCCCACGTATATTCGAGACCTCTACAGGCATCCCATTTAACCTTCACTATCGGCACGTGCTTCCTTCGAAGCTTCTTAACCTGTCGATCCTCGATCGACAAAGGTTTTTCAACAAACTTTAAGCTCTCATCTATATGCACATCCTTATGTGACATGGCTAGCGATTCATCGGCTAGACACTTCTTCAGATTGCAAATGTGGTACACATTATGAATTCCACTGAGCTCTTCAGGCAGGTTTAAATTGTAAGCCACTGTCCCGACACATTCGATGATTTCGAATGGTCCTATTTATCGTGGACTTAACTTGCCTTTCTTTCCAAAACACATTACCCCTTTCCAGGGTGATACCTTAAGTAACACTTTGTCACCTACCTCGAATTTCAGAGGTTTACGCCTTTTATCTGCGTAGCTTTTCTGCCTATCCCTGGCAGCTTTGAGACGATCACGAATCTGCACAATCTTATCAGTCATCTCCAGGACTATATCAGGTCCTGTTAGTTGGACATCTCCAACTTCCGCCCAGCAAACTGGCGTCCTGCACTTTCTTCCATACAAAGCTTCAAAAGGTGCAGCTTGAATACTGGAGTGATAGCTATTATTATACAAAAATTCAATCAATGGAAGATGATCATCCCAACTTCCACCTAAATCAATAACACAAGCCCTTAACATATCCTCCAGCGTTTGAATTGTACGCTCACTTTTACCATCCGTCTGAGGATGATATGCAGTGCTGAAGTTCAATCGAGTGCCTAGCGATTGCTGAAAGCTTTTCCAAAAATGCGATGTATACCTTGTATCCCTATCAGAGATGATAGACACCGGCACTCTGTGAAGAGATACAATCCCGTCCACGTACAGCTGAGCTAACTTATCTGAGCTGTGTGTTTCCTTAATAGGTAAGAAGTGAGCTGACTTAGTCAACCTGTCGACTATAACCCAAATAGTATCATTTCCTCGCTTTGTCTTTGGTAACATGGTGATAAAATCCATAGTTACCATTTCCCACTTCCAGGTGGGAAGTTCAGGCTGTTGCAGCAAACCTGACGGCTTCTGATGTTCAGCTTTAACTTGCGGGCACGTCAAATATTTGGCCACTTAAGTGGCTATAGATTTCTTCAAACCTATCCACCAGTAATTTGCCTTTAAATCCTGATACATCTTATCACTACCAGGATGAACAAAATATTTGGAGCTATGGGCTTCTTGAAGAATCACATCTTGTAGTCCACCATAAATTGGAACCCATATTCTTCCATTCAATCTTAGAATTCCATCATTGTCATAGGATAACTGTTCAGCAGTTATTCCCAACTTTTCATTCGGATAGTTAGCTTCTGACACAGCTTCCTTCTGAGCGGCTAGCTACCTTTCATTCAAGCTGTTTCTCAATTCAATGCTCTTAGCATTGATCCTAATGGGCTTAACCCTTTCCTTCTTGCTTAAAGCATCAGCTACAACATTCGCTTTGTCTGGATGGTAGCGAATTTCACAATCATAATCATTTAGTGTCTCCATCCATCGACGCTGTTTCATGTTTAGATCCTTCTGGTTGAACAGATGTTGAAGGCTCTTGTGATCAGAATAGATCACACATTTGGTTCCATATAAATAATGCCTCCAAAGCTTTAGTGCAAACACAACGGCACCCAATTCCAAGTCGTGGGTGGTGTAATTCTTTTCGTGCACCTTTAATTGACGTGAAGCATAGGCAATAACCTTACCTTTCTGCATAAGCACACATCCCATGCTTGTGTGTGATGCGTCGCAATAAACCACAAAATCTTCAATATCTTCTGGCAATGTTAACACTGGTGCATTGCTTAACTTTTTTTAAGGATGTCAAAGGATTCTTGTTGCTTAGGACCCCAATCAAACTTGATATCCTTGCGAGTTAATGAAGTTAGGGGTGCAGCAATCCTTGAGAAGTTTTCAATAAAACGCTTATAATATCCTGCCAGACCCAAAAAGCTGCGAATCTCTGTGGGCGTCTTCGGCTCTTGCCAATTCATGATAGCTTCAATTTTAGCGGGATCCACCTAGATACCACGCTCACTAACCACATGTCCAAGAAATTGGACTTCACGAAGGCAAAACTCACATTTTGAAAACTTGGCGTAGAGCTTCTCTTGCTGAAGAAGTTTAAGAATACATCGAAGGTGCTTTTCATGATCAGCCTGGTTCTTTGAATAAATGAGGATGTCATCAATGAAGACGTTGACAAACTTGTTCAAGTAGGGTTTGCAAACGCGATTCATGAGATCCATGAATGCGGCTGGTGCATTAGTGCCCAAAAGGCATCACTAAGAACTCGTAGTGACCATAACGAGTTCTGAATGCAGTATTATGCACATCTTCATCTATAACCTTCAGCTGATGGTAACCTGACCTTAAATCAATCTTGGAGAAGTAACTTGGCCCTTGCAGTTGATCGAATAAATCGTCGATCCTAGGCAATGGATATATGTTCTTGATTGTAACTTTGTTAAGCTCGCGATAATCGATGCATAGACGCATCGATCCATCCTTTTTCTTCACAAACAGGATCGGTGCTCCCCAAGGAGATGAGCTAGGTCGAATAAATCATTTTACCAACAAATCATCCAGTTGAGTCCTTAACTCTTTCATCTCATTCGGTGCTAACCTGTAAGGTGCTCTAGCAATAGGTGCTGCTCCAGGAATAATGTCAATTCTGAACTCCACTTTTCTATGTGGAGGTAAAACAGGTAGTTCTTCAGGGAATACTTCTGGATATTCAGATATAACAGGGATGTCTTCAACCTTGGGCTTTGGGTTCATCAATAGTTACCTGTGCCAAGTAAATGACAGAACCTTTCTTCAAACACCTTGATGCTTTAAGCATAGACACTTGCTTAGGCAACCCATACTGAGTATCTCCTTGTATTGTGAGTGGCTCACCATACGGAGTCTTGATAATCACTTATTTCTTGTCACAAACAATCTGGGCTTGGTTATGAGATAACCAATCCATGCCTATCACTATGTCGAAACCAGCTAATTTCAAAGGAAGCAAAGATAACGGAAAAGAGTGGTTCCTAATGGATATAAAACATCCATCTAACACGGTTGAAGCAGTTTCTAAGGTACCGTCGCCAATTCTACTTCATATTTTATGCTTAGGTTTTAACAGGCAGATTTAATAACTTACAAAACTTATCATCAACAAACGACTTATATGCACCCGAATCAAATAATACCCTTGCATAAACATCATTGACTAGAAAGGTACCTGTTATCACGTTGTCATTCTGAATTGCTTCCTGTGCATTCATCTGAAAGACCCTAGCAGTGGTCTTCTTGCCTTCTTCAGGTTTCTTGGCATACTTTGGGTAGTTAGACTTGATATGCCCCTTCTCGTTACAGTTGTAACAAGTCGCATCCTTTATCTTCTTACAGTCCAGTGTCTTATGCTCACTAGACTTACAAATCCCACAAGCCCTAGGCTGCGTTTGGGATTTCGATTCATACCTGCACTTGCCCAGATGACGCTTCTTGCAGGTTTTGCATTTGGGATTCTCACCCGACTATTGGTTATCCTTCTTGAACCCTAAACTCTTCTTGTTTTCAGAGTTCCCTTTATGCTTCTTATCAGAACGGTGTGAGCTTCCATCCTCACGTTTCCTTTTCCCTTCATCAGAATTCCTAAGCGATCTCTGCCTGACCGCATCAAGGGTAAGGGATAATGACAAATCAGCTACAGACCTAAAGCTAGTAGGTCGAGATGCTTTCACACTAGCTTTGATCTCCAGTGCTAAACCCCCAATGAAACGGGCTATACTTTTTGGTTCCGGTGTCACCAAGTAAGGAACCAATCGAGATATGGTGTTAAAACTCGTGAGATATGCCTGACAGTCCAAGTTCTTCATGACCAATGTCAGAAAGTCAGTCTCGATCTTCTCAACCTCATGTTGAGGACATAAATTCTCTTTGATCAAAGCAACAAACTGAGCCCATGATAAGTTGTATAACGAAATCTTTCCAGTAGCTTGGATTAAGGACCTCCACCAAGCTAGAGCTTCTACTTTGAACGATTGTGAAACATACTTCACAATATCTTGCTCTGCACACCCACTAATATCAACTATTGTATCCATCTCATGTAGCCACGTCATGCAATCAATGGCTCCTTTTTCCCCAGTGAAATCCCTGGGCTTGCAGGAGACAAAATACTTATATGAACAGGTCTTTGCACGTGGCTCTTGATTGAATACAATCTTCTTAGACGGAACGTTATGCTGATTTGAAGAGTGCCGGCCATCATCCTTCTTTGACTCGTGAGATTTAGATGGTGGCTTACTATGAGCCACAGAGTAAGTCTTAGGGTGTGATTTAGAATGAGGTACCGATAGGGTCTTGCTCCGAGTACCACTTGATTCATTAAATTTCCTATCCATGGCCTTGGTAACAGCATTATCAATCAACACTTGAAGTTTCGCACCAGTTACGTTGATCCTGGTAGTATCATGATTCTCCCTCGGATGACTGTTGACTTCTTCTGATTCTGCCATCTAGCTTGATTGCTACATAAAATGATGACAATGATTTATTTAGAAGTCTATAGCAGTATTGTCATTCTTGATGATGGTATTAATAAACCATATTGGTTAATTTATCATATTCATTCAGGATTTTTATCATAATTATCCTTAGTTATAATTTATTACAATATTATAATGGCATAAAAGGCCAAGTCACAAAAACAATTTTAAATTTCAAGCTATGATCTTATAGGATCAAGGCATTAAGGTTTGAACGCAGTTCATCACCTTTCCTTGACAGGGAGTCGTAGGCTACCACTGTCTTTAGTCTCAAAGGGCATTAAATATGGCCCGTAGGCATTTCATCACTAATGGATGATTAAATAAATAGAGAAAAAGGAATTGGAAGGATCCAATATAAGGATGACTTATGTGATTTTATCAAATCACATTTTGCCAGGAGTGATAACATGTTTTCAGATGTTAACAATAATTTAAATCTTAATAGAGAACTACCATCATGGCCCTGTCTTAAAATGACACATGGCTAGGTTTTGCCATTAAGATTTTGTTTAATATTTAATGGCAGATCTTACAAAAGGAATGAGTTATTTTTATTTATTTCTTATTTTATATTATTGCACATAGTGACAAAATGAAATTTAATTAAAACATCCCACTAATCATTAAAAAGGAGTACATAATTGCCCTAAACGGGACTTTAACGAAAATAACTTGTCCATGCAGGGGCTAAACTGGAAATACAAGTCCTCGCAGGGACTAGATACATAAATAGATGTCCACACAGGGACTTAATTGAAAATTAAAGAAAAACAAACAAATAAATAAAGAATCTCAATGATCCCTTCTGTTCTTCCCCTTGATTAAACTTGCCAAACCCTTAAGAAATCCTCGGTGGCTTCTACGCTCCTCTTGAACCTCACGCTCCACCTGGCTCAACTTTTGAAGAATATCCTGCTGTTGCGGTGGCTGGATTTGCAGCGGTTGCGGCTGTTGATGCTGCGGAGGTTGAGGAGTACCCATAGGCCGGGTACCCAATCTGATATGGGATTCCATAGGGCCCCTCAGGATGAAGAGCATTGTAGTTCGCCGCTACAAGGTATGGGTCAACATCGGCGTTGTTGTAGCTAGTATGGGCTGGCTACTCAAAAGGGTTATACGCCGCTGCACCGACGTATGAAGGAATCGGGTTATCATAACCCATTGGTGGTGGTGTGACTGGCGCAGAGTCCACCTCAGAAACTGGGTTTGAATTCCCACCCATCTGCGGGTCTTCATACAGTGGCAGGTAGTGGCTGCCACTGGAGTGTTGGGGGTGCTGAAATGAAATCCCCCTCGCATGGACATCCGTGCTCCTGATCTTCTCCGCCTCGGTGGCTCCGGAGGCGGTTGCTGCTCTGGCGGCGGTGGTGGCGGTGGTGTAACCGCCTGGAAGCGTGAATCCTCGAAGGGATCCTGTTGCTGCTGTGGAGGTGCTGGGTTAAAAGGGGGAGTGAACTCCCAAGGGTACGAGGCAAACCTTGCTTCATAGCTGTCTGGGCCTCGGTAAGGTGAACCATGAAAGGACGATCCATCTGAAATCTCTATGGGATGCGTCGGCGTCCCACTTGATGGCATATCCGGATAGGGGTCATCATCCATATCCATAGCGTGATCACCGGAGAAATGATCTTCCGGTCCTAATGGGTTAAAAACCATTGGTTCTTTCACCCGGTTTGCTGGGTTGAACCGGCTTTGGAAGAATGGGGTCGGGTCTTCAAAGGTGCGGTGTGAACCCGACCGCAGCAGTGGAAGGTAGGAGTGGCGAGAATGATCAGACTCGTTGCCTTGATGGATCGGAAACAAAATATGAAACAATAGTTCAACAGACTTCAGGCATCTTAAGCTTGCGAGACTTCTAATGATGCTAAGGAGAAATCCCAGCCAATTACGCTTAGTACCTGCATTTAATCTTTTTTGGGAAAATACGTCAGTTTACACTGGTAAATACAATCAACTGACTCATTTTGGAAAATGATTGAAAATTGGTTTGGATGCACGTGGCAATAAACATTTTATTTAACTTGGGAGAATTATTTAAATATATAATCTTGTGAACGAATTACATGTTCCTTGTGCGTTCAGTAGCCCGGATCTTGTCCGGGTTAAAGATCAATAGACACACCACAATATTCTTTTGTGCACTGACGGGTGTACGCCTACACCCCGCGCTTAAGTCGTGGCCATTTCGTAAAATGATGCCAAGGATATCCGGGACATGGTCATTAACCCCCCCAAAGGCTTTAAGTACCAAGACTGTTTAAACGAGCCGATCAAATTATTCAATTACCCACTCAACGGTGGAGGATTTGATGCCCGATCAAGCGGTATGCTATATACCGTAACCCAAGCCCGTATAGGGAAAATAAGTTAAAAGTATTTACCTGAGCAAAGTATAATTCACAATAAGCAAATTGCAAGTAGCTTTTACTGGTCCTTCTAATCTAGAACGAATGTTTATAATAACCTATTAGAATCCTAACGGGTCTTTAGTTAAGCTTAAGCTTAGACCGGTTAGTTTCAAAGACACGGTTCGTACGCACGATTAAGCGAAGACCGAATAGAATGTGATTTAGACCCGACAAGTTCAGAGACTTGTTTAATATGGGAATTTCATACACATTTTGGATTTTGAGATAAAACCGATAAGGTTTGACCCGTTTAGGCTAGTTTATGTAAACTAGTTACATAAACCGAACCGAACGCGTAATAAGCGTAACGGGTATCCATGAGAGCTATTTACAAGTTTCCTAAGTTAATATGCTTCATATATGTTGTGACATCAGTAAGATATCATTTATTATGCCCGAAACGAGTTTGAACACAAACTATGCCCCGTAAGGGTAGTTTGGTCATTTACAAGGTTATAAAAGAGTCTAAGTGTTTAACTGAGTTACAGATCTGATGTAATCAACAAACATACTCAAATTAATGAGTTATAACAGTAGGATAAAGTTTATATGTGAAATTTACCAATTATAACCAAACTATGCCCCGTAGGGGTATTTTGGTAATTTCACATAAGCCGAAAAACTCAAAACTGAAGTCTGAGTTTATCAACCTTTGCTTACTGTTAAACTATTATAATTTGCCTCTAATATCAGTAGGTATCAACCCTTGTATGTTTAAAATAGTTTTAGTACATACTATGCGTTAAAAACGCTTAAAAAGGCGATTATATGCCATTTCCGGGTTTGATACATAAATCTGATATTTTTATATTTCCAGAAGGCTTAAAATAATTTATTTATCATATGTGGTCAGTAGCAAAAGGTTTGGAGTCGTTTAGATATGTAAAACTCATTTTATAGCCTTTAGGGCAAAACCGACAATTACCGGATTAAGCCTACGACTATAAGTTATGCTCAGCCTAAAATTAATTAAAAATCTTTAAAATCCCAAAATAATATATTACATCAGTGGGTAAAGTGTTTGGTATCGAAAAGTATGTTTAAGTAGGCTATGCGCTAAATACGCCGTTTAATTAACATAAAGCTTTAATTTTTACGCTAACGAGCATAACTCTTAATCTACACCCCAAACTGATGTCAAGTTTTGCATACAAGTTTATATATCAGTAATTAAGGTTTCTACTCTTTTACATTTCCAAAAATCACGTTTTAAGGTGAAAAGGGCATAATGGTCAACATATGAGCAATTAACGGAATCATGCATATTAATTGGATAACTAATGATCCGAGGTGTATAATCACAGAGGGTTATACTAGCATGTAACCTGGTCCAAATAAAGCTCTAAGGCATTTCTAAAACATGCCATAACGGGTCAGAACTGAAAGTCAAAGTATAAGTCAAACTATGCGACTTTCGGTTCCGAACCGGGTCTAAACAGGAAATTGTCGGGTTGAACATGTTTAGACATGTTCTTACATTCATTACCAAGTTATATTAATGATCACTGGTTATAAGTGTTCTACATTGCTAATCATGCATAAATTGCATTTTAAACATTCTGTTGACTTTTTACTAGTAAGTTTGACCCGACATTTGACCTAGTTAGAGTGGGAATCAGGGGAAACCCTTTTAAGGTTTTATTACCCACATAATTACCTACTTAAAGGTACTTTTGATTCGACTAATCACTGGACCATTAGTGATTAATCTTAAAGTCAACCGTTAATTACGACGGTTTGACTTTTAAGCTAAAACTTGATTTAGAAAGGATTAGCACACTTACTGAAGTCCTATGCACGAAATGGAAAGCTTAGAGGAAGATCCTTAGCTCCAGAAATGCTCCAAATGTGCAGATGAAGGTGTGAAGAACAATGGTGCATATCATGGCCTTTATATAGTGTTTAATCCACCACAATTCTTTGACACATTAGTCTACAACCCACCACAACTGATCAACACATGTTCTTAGTGTTTAGGGGTTGTTTAGAGGTCAAGGGATATGAGGAAAATCGTTTAAAGTCAGTCCCCAACGTTTAAACAGCAAACAGTCCCGTTTTCTGTCGCTGGCACCCCCTTACGGACCGTAAGGGGGTGGCTTACGGTCCGTAAGCCTATGGTCAGAAGCATAAAACTTTTGTTCTTTCAGGATTTCGAAAGGGCAACCTCATATTCCGTATTTGGGGCCTCAATTATCAGTTAGGGACCTCCCAAAATGGCCTTGAACAGTTACATACCCTACCATTTTGAATTGTTTGCTTGAATTCTTATTTGAGAGTGCCGAACAATGAGGTTTATCGAGCTTTTCTTCGTAGGAGTCCACCATTTCAATTATTGTCAAGAATTTCTGGATTTAGATGTTTAATATTATATACTTGGGTCTTGGGATTTATAATTGAGGTCGTTCAGAGGTAAAAATTAACATGACGCCACTTTTAAATCCTGCCAAAACATCTTTATTACATCCGGGTTTACAACGCGTTTTGTCTTTCATGACACGTGTCGTTATTTCATTGAACACGAATTTTCGAGGTGTTACATCCTCACCCCCTTAAAATAAATCTCGACCCGAGATTTACTGAAATAAATAAGGGTACTTTTCTTTCATGGTGGATTCAACCTCCCACGTATACTCGGGACCTCTCGGGCATCCCATTTGACCTTTACAATAGGTACATGCTTCCTTCGAAGCTTCTTTACCTGTCGATCTTCAATCGACAAAGGTTTTTCCACAAATTTTAAGCTCTCATCTATATGCACATCTGTATGCGGTATAACCAGTGATTCATCAGTGAAACACTTTTTCAGATTGCAGATGTGGAACACATTGTGAATTCCACTGAGGTCTTCCGGTAAGTTTAACTTATAGGCAACTGACCCGACACGTTCGATAACCTCGAAAGGTCCTATGTATCTCGGGCTTAGTTTGCCTTTCTTACCAAATCGCATCACTCCTTTCCAGGGTGATACTTTGAGCAACACTTTATCACCTACTTCGAAGTGAAAAGCTTTACGCTTCGGATCTGCGTAGCTCTTCTGCCTATCTCGGGCAGCTTTGAGACGGTCACGAATCTGGACAATCTTGTCCGTCGTTTCAAAGACTATCTCTGGTCCTGATAATTGGACATCTCCAACTTCCGCCCAACAAATAGGCGATCTACACTTTCTACCGTATAATGCCTCGAAGGGCGCAGCCTTAATGCTGGTATGGTAGCTATTGTTGTAGGAGAATTCGATTAATGGTAGGTTCTTATCCCAACTACCACCCAAATCGATCGCACATGCACGTAGCATGTGTTCCAACGTTTGAATAGTACGCTCACTCTGACCGTCAGTCTGAGGATGATAAGCTGTACTAAAATTCAAACGTGTGCCCAAAGATTGTTGGAAACTCTTCCAAAAATGTGACGTGTATCTAGTATCTCGGTCAGAGATAATAGACACAGGTATGCCATGTAAGGCTACAATCTTATCAACATACAACTGGGCTAACATGTCGGAGCTATACGTCTCCTTGATGGGTAGGAAATGTGCTGACTTAGTCAGTCTGTCAACTATAACCCATATTGTATCATTGCCTTTCCTTGTCTTAGGTAGCTTGGTGATAAAATCCATGGTTACCATTTCCCACTTCCACGTAGGAAGTTCAGGCTGTTGTAGCAAGCCTGGCGGCTTTTGATGCTCGGCTTTGACTTGCGCACATGTCAAGCATTTAGCTACATAGGTGGCTACAGACTTTTTCATGCCTATCCACCAATAATTTGCCTTTAGATCCTGGTACATCTTATCAGCTCCAGGATGAATGGAATATTTGGAACTATGGGCTTCCTGGAGGATGGCATCTCAAAGTCCTCCATAAATTGGAACCCATATTCGTCCATTTAATCGTAAAATGCCGTCCTTGCTAAGAGTTAACTGCTCCTCAGTTACTCCTAACTTTTCATTAGGATAGTTAGCTTCCAACACAGCTTCCTTCTGTGCAGCTAACAACATTTCAATCAAATTATTCTTTATCTCCATGCGCTTGACATTGATTCGGATGGGTTTCACCCTTTCCTTTCGACTCAAGGCATCAGCGACTACATTCGCCTTGCCGGGATGGTACTTGATTTCACAATCATAGTCATTCAAAGTCTCCATCCAACGGCGTTGCCTCATGTTTAATTCCTTCTGATTAAACAGATGCTGGAGGCTCTTGTGATCAGAATATATCACACATTTGATACCATACAAATAATGCCTCCACAGTTTTAGTGCGAATACAACGGCACCCAACTCCAAATCGTGGGTGGTGTAATTCTTTTCGTGCACCTTTAACTGTCGTGATGCATAGGCAATAACCTTGCCTTTCTGCATAAGTACACACCCCATGCCAGTGTGCGATGCATCGCAGTAAACCACAAAGTCTTCTATTCCCTCTGGCAATGTTAGTACTGGGGCGTTGCTCAACTTTTGCTTCAATATATCAAAGGATTCTTGCTGCTTAGGGCCCCAAACGAACTTTACTTTCTTCTTGGCCAAGGAAGTTAGGGGTGCAGCAATCCTTGAAAATTTTTCAATGAAACGCCTGTAATATCCTGCCAATCCCAGGAAGCTACGAATCTCTATAGGCGTCTTTGGTTCTTGCCAGTTCATGACTGCTTCAACCTTAGCGGGATCCACTTGGATACCACGCTCACTGACCACATGTCCAAGGAATTGGACTTCCCGAAGCCAAAATTCGCACTTGGAAAATTTGGCGTAGAGTTTCTCCTGATGCAGGAGTTTGAGAATACATCAAAGGTGTTTCTCATGGTCAGCTTGATTCTTTGAATAGATAAGAATGTCGTCGATGAAAACGATGACGAATTTATCTAAGTACGGCTTGCAAACGCGATTCATGAGATCCATGAACGCGGCAGGTGCATTAGTGAGCCCAAAAGGCATCACTAGGAACTCGTAATGACCATAACGAGTCCTAAATGTTGTTTTGTGCACGTCTTCATCTCTAACCTTTAGTTGATGGTAGCCTGACCTCAAATTAATCTTCGAGAAATAACTTGCCCCTTGTAACTGATCGAACAAATCGTCGATCCTGGGCAAAGGATACCTATTCTTGATCGTGACCTTGTTAAGCTCACGATAATCGATGCACAGACGCATCGATCCGTCCTTCTTCTTGACAAACAGGACTGGCGCTCCCCAAGGAGACGAACTAGGTTTAATGAAACCCTTGGCTAGCAATTCGTCTAGCTGTGTCCTCAATTCTTTCATCTCCGTTGGGGCTAACCTGTAAGGTGCTCTGGCAACTGGTGCTGCTCCAGGGATGATATCAATCCTGAACTCCACTTGCCTATCTGGTGGCAAACCAGGTAGTTCTTCCGGAAAAACTTCTGGAAATTCAGAGATAACAGGGATGTCTTCGATCTTCGGTTTAGGCTCATCAATAATCACTTGTGCCATGTAGATGACACAACCCTTCTTTAAACATTTTGAAGCCTTGAGCATAGTCACTTGCTCAGGCAGCCCATACTGGGTATCTCCCCGAATGGTAAGTGATTCACCAGACGGAGTCTTTATCACCACTTGTTTCTTGTTACAGACAATTTGGGCCTGGTTATGAGATAACCAGTCCATACCCAGAACTATGTCAAAACCGGCCAATTTAAAGGGAAGCAGAGACAGAGGAAAAGAATGGTTCTTAATGGATATAACACACCCATCTAACACAGTTGAGACGGTTTCTAGTGTACCATCTGCTAACTCCACCTCATAATTCACATTTAAGGTTTTGACAGGTAATTTCAGCAATTCACAAAACTTATGATCTACAAACGACTTATCAGCGCCTGAATCAAATAGTACTCTAGCATAGACGTCATTTACAAGGAAAGTACCTGTAATAACGTTGTCGTCTAGAACAACTTCTTTGGCATCCATTCTGAAGACTCTAGCATTTGTCTTCTTGGCCTCTTCAGGCTTCTTGTTGTATTTAGGGCAGTTGGTCTTAATGTGCCCCTTTTCATTGCAACGATAGCACGTTGCGTCTTTCATCTTCTTGCAATCCAAGGTTTTGTGATCCGTGGACTTGCATATACCACAAGCATAAGTTTTCGACTGAGTCTGTGAGTTTGACTCAAGTCTGCACTTTCCAAAGTGCTGCTTCTTGCAAATTTTGCATTTGGGCTTCTCACCAGAATTATGCCCATCCTTCCTTGACTCCGATCCTTTCTTGTTGTCACCGTTCCCACGGTGTTTCTTGTTCGATCTACATGAACTATCATCCTCACGTTTTCTCTTCTCAGCCTCCTTATTCCTCAGCGATCTCTGCCTGACCGCATCCAGAGTGAGGGATAAGGAAATGTCAGCTACTGATCTAAAAGTAGCTGGCCGAGAAGCTTTCATGCTTGCCTTGATCTCGGGGGCTAAACCACCGATAAAACGAGCTATTCTTTTTGGTTCCGGGGTTACCAGATAAGGGACCAACCGGGACATCGTGTTGAAGCTCGTTAGGTAAGCTTGACAGTCAAGGTTTGTCATCACCAATGATAGAAAATCAGACTCTATCTTCTCCACCTCATGCTGAGGGCAGTAATTTTCCCTGATAAGGGCAACAAATTGATCCCACGACATATTGTACAATGGGATTTTTCCGGTGGCTTGAATCAGAGATCTCAACCATGCTAAAGCTTCACCCTTAAAAGACTGCGACACAAACTTGACCACGTCTCTCTCAGCGCATCCGCTGATGTCTACAACCGTATCCATCTCATCCAGCCACGTCATACAGTCAATGGCTCCCTTCTCCCCAGTGAAATCCCGGGGTTTGCAGGAAACGAAATATTTATAAGAGCAACCCTTGTCACGGGGTCCCTGGTTTAATATAACCTGCTGAGATGGAGCACTGTGGTTCGAGGAGCGTCGATCGTCGTCTTTCTTCGAGTCGTCCTTCTTGGACGGTGGCTTTGAAGGCTGCGTAGATAGGGTCCTACTACGAGTCCCACTATACTCTTCGTACTGCCTTTCCAAGGCTTGTGTAACTGCGCCGTCTATTATTGCTTTCAATTCAGCACCCGTTAAATTAATTCGGGCGTTCTCGTTATTCTCCACTGGATGACTATTACCCTCGTCCGAGTTAGCCATTTTAATTGAACTGTTGCAGAAAACAAGGACAATAGTTTATTTGGGAGTTTATTATGGAATTGCCCCTTAGGGTAATTCATTAACCATGGTAAACAGAGACCATACTTGGTTAATTTATTAATCATATCTATTTAGGATTTCTATTATAATTTATCCTAATTATAAAACAATAACAATTTTATTGTGGCACAAAAGGCCTAGTCACATGGACAATTTAATTTATAAGTTATGATTTCAGAGAATCAAAACATAAAGGTATATTGACACAATAGGCCTAGTCACAAGGACAATTATAAATTATATGCTAGGATTTCAGAGAATCAAAGCATTTGAGGTTTGAACCTAGTTCATTACCTTTATCTGACAGGGAGTCATTGCTACCACTGTCTTTTGGCTCATATGGAAATGAACAGGGCCCGTAGGCACCATATTACCACGTATGGTTAAAAGTATGATCATCTTAATTGATGATTTAACCCATGATTCAGAGATCATTTAGTTGGGTTTGGAATCTTTGAAAGATCCTTATATAATAATAATGCGTGTGATTTTAAATGAATCACATCTGCCAGGAGTGTTAACATGTTTTCAGATGTTAACAGGGATACGAATCTTTTAAACAGGTCTTACCATCTTGGCCCGGCCTTATAATGACCCGAAGGCTAGGTTTCACACTCTTTAAGATTCTTATTTAAAATTTACATAGGCAGATTCTTATTAAAAGGAATGATTTGAATTTATTTATTTCATATATAAATTATTTATGCACATATGGCAAACATGAAATTTATAAACAAACATTCCATTAATTTATTTAAATTATTACACGTTGCCCTAAACGGGTCTTTTCAAATAACAAACTTACCCACGCAGGGGTTTAAATAAATACTTACCCTCGCAGGGGCTTAATAACACACATACCCACGCAGGGGCTTAATAATAAACATAATAGTCCACGCAGGGACTTACACAAATAAAATACCCTCGTAGGGGTTTACGGAAAAATAGACCCACGCAGGGGTCAAAATAAACAACATACATACCCACGTAGGGGCTTAACAACAAATGGAAGGATTCAATGATCCTTCTTGTTCTTCCCTTTGATCAAGCTTGCCAATCCTTGGAAGAAGCTCTGTCTCTCCCTACGGTCACGGTGGAAGCCTCGCTCTACTTCATCCAACCTTTGTAGGATTTCCTCCCTTTCTGGGGGAGAAAACCGTGGCGGCTGTGATTGCGTCCGGATAATAGGCCTAGGAGGTATCTGGTATCCCTGAGTCGGGTAACCTACTCCCCATGGAGCTCTGTATGGTCCCTCCGAGTGAAGAGCGTTATAATTAGCCGCTACCATGTAAGGATCGGCCTCCGCGTAACCATAGTTGTGGTGAGTCGGTGGTTCAAACGGGTTGTATGCCATGGAACCCGTGTATGCTGGAATTGGGTTGTCAAAACCCATCGGTGGCGGCTGCGGTACAGCTGGGTTAGAGGGTCCACCCATTTGTGGGTCCTCCTGATGTGGCGGATAGTGGCTGCCACTGGATTGACGTGGGGAACTGAAATGGAAATCCCCTGCTCGTGACGACATGCGCGCACCGGTTCTCCTTCGCCTCGGCGGTTGCGGAGGTGCCGGCTGCACTGGCGGCGGTGGAGGCGGTGGCGTGACTGCCACGAATCTGGAATCCTCAGAGGGATCCTGTTGTTGCTGCGACTGCTGCTGAGGCGACGGATGGTGAGGAGGTGTATAGTACCACTCGTGCCTGGTGAACATAGCTTGGAAGCTATCTGGACCAACATAGGGTGATCCGTGGAATGAAGATCCGTCGGAGATCTCGATGGGATGATTTGGCGTACCACTAGCAGGTTCGACGGGATCCGTGTCCTCGTCCATGTCGTCCGCGTGATCTCCGGAAAAATGGTCCTCCGGTCCCAATGGGTTGAAACCAACTGGTTCTTGTATGAAATTTGCCGGGTTAAACCGGCCCCTAAAAACTGGTGTAGGGTCACCAAAAGAGTGGTGCGATAAAGATCGCTGTAACGGTATATATGAGGGTTGTTGGGCTCGTACTCCGGCTGAGGCCCATAAGGGTTAGGAGGTGTTGAACTATGTGAGACCGACCGTCTGGCCGGCTCAAAGAGGTTCCTCCGGTTCTGCCGGGGATCATCACTCTCCGTTGTAGATGGAGCTCGCGTATTCGAAGGTCCAGCTTCATTATCATTGGGGGCGGTGATTGGCCCCTTGCCTCTTCCTCTTCTCCTGAAGAATCTTGGCGGCATTTTCAAATCCTGTCATTATAATATAAGATAACAACAAAATATATAAAATAAAGTAAAGGACAAAACAAAACCAAGTGGAATTCGTCCTATGTTATATGTCTAGACTCGAAAGTTTAGAATGTGCAATTGTGTAACTGAGATTAAACACACAAGGCTAGTGTTTAATTCACTCAGTGTTGGTTCTGATACCAACCTGTCACACCCTGACTTTCCACGTGTCACCGGTGGGCCCGGTGGGGGAGTATCGTGACGTGGTTGGCAACATAATAGTCAAACAACACAATATTTAATATGCACAACGGAAGCAATTTAAAAGATATAATACAACCGGATTTAATATTGTAATATCAAATGTCACAGTATTCGGATGTTTATCCACAGATGGATCGGAAACAAAATATGAAACAATAGTTCAACAGACTTCAGGCATCTTAAGCTTGCGAGACTTCTAATGATGCTAAGGATTCCCAGCCAATTACGCTTAGTACCTGCATTTAATCTTTTTGGGAAAATACGTCAGTTTACACTGGTAAATACAATTAACTGACTCATTTTGGAAAATGATTGAAAATTGGTTTGGATGCACGTGGCAATAAACATTTTATTTAACTTGGGAGAAATATTTAAATATATAATCTTGTGAACGAATTACATGTTCCTTGTGCGTTCAGTAGCCCGGATCTTGTCCGGGTTAAAGATCAATAGACACACCACAATATTCTTTTGTGCACTGACGGGTGTACGCCTACACCCCGCGCTTAAGTCGTGGCCATTTCGTAAAATGATGCCAAGGATATCCGGGACATGGTCATTAACCCCCCAAAGGCTTTAAGTACCAAGACTGTTTAAACGAGCCGATCAAGTTATTCAATTACCCACTCAACGGTGGAGGATTTGATGCCCGATCAAGCGGTATGCTATATACCGTAACCCAAGCCCGTATAGGGAAAATAAGTTAAAAGTATTTACCTGAGCAAAGTATAATTCACAATAAGCAAATTGCAAGTAGCTTTTACTGGTCCTCCTAATCTGGAACGAAGGTTTATAATAACCTATTAGAATCCTAACGGGTCTTTAGTTAAGCTTAAGCTTAGACCGGTTAGTTTCAAAGACACGGTTCGTACGCACGATTAAGCGAAGACCGGATAGAATGTGATTTAGACCCGACAAGTTCAGAGACTTGTTTAATATGGTAATTTCATACACATTCTGGATTTTGAGATAAAACCGATAAGGTTTGACCCGTTTAGGCTAGTTTATGTAAACTAGTTACATAAACCGAACCGAACGCGTAATAAGCGTAACGGGTATCCATGAGAGATATTTAAAGGTTTCCTAAGTTAATATGCTTCATATATGTTGTGACATCAGTAAGATATCATTTATTATGCCCGAAACGAGTTTGAACACAAACTATGCCCCGTTGGGGTAGTTTGGTCATTTACAAGGTTATAAAAGAGTCTAAGTGTTTAACTGAGTTACAGATCTGATGTAATCAGCAAACATACTCAAATTAATGAGTTATAACAGTAGGATAAAGTTTATATGTGAAATTTACCAATTATAACCAAACTATGCCCCGTAGGGGTATTTTGGTAATTTCACATAAGCCGAAAAGATCAAAACTGAAATCTGAGTTTATCAACCTTTGCTTACTGTTAAACTATTATAATTTGCCTCTAATATCAGTAGGTATCAACCCTTGTATGTTTAAAATAGTTTTAGTACATACTATGCGTTAAAAACGCTTAAAAAGGCGATTATAGGCCATTTCCGGGTTTGATACATAAATCTGATATTTTTATATTTCCAGAAGGCTTAAAATAATTTATTTATCATATGTGATCAGTAGCAAAAGGTTTGGAGTCGTTTAGATATGTAAAACTCATTTTATAGCCCGTAAGGGCAAAACCGACAATTACCGGATTAAGCCTACGACTATAAGTTATGCTCAGCCTAAAATTAATTAAAAATCTTTAAAATCTCAAAATAATATATTACATCAGTGGGTAAAGAGTTTGGTATCGAAAAGTATGTTTAAGTAGGCTATGCGCTAAATACGCCGTTTAATTAACATAAAGCTTTAATTTTTACGCTAACGAGCATAACTCTTAATCTACACCCCAAACTGATGTCAAGTTTTGCATACAAGTTTATATATAAGTAATTAAGGTTTCTACTCTTTTACATTTCCAAAAATCACGTTTTAAGGTGAAAAGGGCATAATGGTCAACATATGAGCAATTAACGGAATCATGCATATTAATTGGATAACTAATGATCCGAGGTGTATAATCACAGAGGGTTATACTAGCATGTAACCTGGTCCAAATAAAGCTCTAAGGCATTTCTAAAACATGCCATAACGTGTCAGAACTGAAAGTCAAAGTATAAGTCAAACTATGCGACTTTCGGTTCCGAACCAGGTCTAAACAGGAAATTGTCGGGTTGAACATGTTTAGACATGTTCTTACATTCATTACCAAGTTATATTAATGATCAAACAGGTTATAAGTGTTCTACATTGCTAATCATGCATAAATTGCATTTTAAACATTTTGTTGACTTTTTACTAGTAAGTTTGACCCGACATTTGACCTAGTTAGAGTGGGAATCAGGGGAAACCCTTTTAAGGTTTTATTACCCACATAATTACCTACTTTAAGGTACTTTTGATTCGACTAATCACTGGACCATTAGTGATTAATCTTAAAGTCAACCGTTAATTACGACGGTTTGACTTTTAAGCTAAAACTTGATTTAGAAAGGATTAGCACACTTACTGAAGTCCTATGCACGAAATGGAAAGCTTAGAGGAAGATCCTTAGCTCCAGAAATGCTCCAAATGTGCAGATGAAGGTGTGAAGAACAATGGTGCATATCATGGCCTTTATATAGTGTTTAATCCACCACAATTCTTTGACACATGAGTCTACAACCCACCACAACTGATCAACACATGTTCTTAGCGTTTAGGGGTTGTTTAGAGGTCAAGGGATATGAGGAAAATCGTTTAAAGTCAGTCCCCAACGTTTAAACAGCAAACAGTCTCGTTTTCTGTCGCTGGCACCCCCTTACGGACCGTAAGGGGGTGGCTTACGGTCCGTAAGCCTATGGTCAGAAGCATAAAACTTTTGTTCTTTCAGGATTTCGAAAGGGCAACCTCATATTCCGTATTTGGGGCCTCAATTATCAGTTAGGGACCTCCCAAAATGGCCTTGAACAGTTACATACCCTACCATTTTGAATTGTTTGCTTGAATTCTTATTTGAGAGTGCCGAACAATGAGGTTTATTGAGCTTTTCTTCGTAGGAGTCCACCATTTCAATTATTGTCAAGAATTTCTGGATTTAGATGTTTAATATTATATACTTGGGTCTTGGGATTTATAATTGAGGTCGTTCAGAGGTAAAAATTAACATGACGCCACTTTTAAATCCTACCAAAACATCTTTATTACATCCGGGTTTACAACGCATTTTGTCTTTCATGACACGTGTCGTTATTTCATCGAACACGAATTTTCGAGGTGTTACAATGTCACACCCCGATATTTCCACGTATTACCGGTGGGCCTGGTGGGGAGTATCGTGACGTAGTTGATATCATCATAGTCAATAATCACAGTTCAATGCACAACGGAAGTCTAAAAGTAAAATATATTACAAACCGAATGAAAGTAACATGAGTATTATAAACAGAATGTAAAAGGATCCACAGGCGGATCAAAACAAAAGAAGATAATTGTTCAACAGATCTTTAAGTGACAAAGCTTGTAAGACTCTTATTTATTCACTCAGGAGTAGCCAACCTATTCCGCCTAGTACCTGCACTTTAGCCTTTTTGGAAAATACGTAAGTTTACACTGGTAAATACAATTAACCGACTCTTTTGAAAAGTGTTTAAGAAAATTGATTTAAATGCACAAGGCACAAACAATCTTTTATAACTTGGGATAATTATTTAAAAATAATCTTGTAAAAGAATTACATGTTTATTATACGTTCTGTAGCCCGGGCTGAATACCAGGTTAAAGATTAATAGACACACCACATAATATAACCTACGACGAGTTATTCTCGAACAAGCAGCTATATCATTTTACATACGCACCGGCAGGTGTATGCCTACACCCCGTGCTTAAGTCGTGGCAATTTCAATGAATGAGCCGAGGATATCCAGAACATGGTCATTAACCCCCCCCCCCAAAGGCTTAAAATAAACAAAACAGATTAAACGAGTTATCTCAATGATTTAACCTTCATACGATTAAAAATTTAATACCCGACCAAGCGGTATTTTATATACCGTACCCCAAACCCGTATAAGGGAAAATAAGTTAAAAGTATTTATCTGAGTAAATATGTATATCAATCAGCAAGTGCAAATATCTTTTACTGGGCTCCTAAATCTGGAACGAAGGTTTTAATAATCTATTAGATTCCTAACGGGTCTTACTTAAGTTTAAACTTAGACCGGTTAGTTTTAAAGAAAGGTATATGGTTCAAAACACAAGATTAAGCGAAGACCGGATTAGAATGTGATTTAGACCCGACAAGTACGAAGACTTGTATAATATGGGTAAACTAAACAAATTCTGGATTTTGAGGCAAAAATGATAAGGTTTGACCCGTTTCGGTCAATTTATGCAAACTAGTCACATAAACTGTACCGAACGCGAAAATGCATAACGGGTAACCAAATGATTCATGAACAGATTTCCTAAGTTAATATGCCTTAAATATGTTGTGATATCAGTAGGATACCTTCCATTATGCCCAAAACGGATTTAAAATCAATTTATGCCCCGTAGGGGTATTTTGGTCATTTTTAAGATTATAAAAGAGATTAAATATTAATATGAGGTTCTAGTCTAAAATGATCAGTAAAAATATTTATTTTTGCTTGTCATATCAGTAGGGTATTGCATGTATGTGAAATTTATCATTTATAACCAAACTATGCACCGTAGGGGCATTTTGGTCATTTCACATAAGCTTTAAAGATTAAATTTGGAAATCTGAGTTAAAAACTTTTACTTACTGTTAAAGTATACAAATTTACTTAAAACATCAGTAGGTATTAAGTCTTATATGTTAAAAATAGTTTTAATCCATACTTATGCGTTTAAAACCAGTAAAAGGTCGGTTTTAAGCGATTTTCGGGTTTTTTTAAGGATAAATGAGATTTTTATCAATCCAGAAGGCTTAAAATATTTTATTTAACATATAAAATCAGTAGCAAAAGGTTTGGTATCAAAATGTTATGTAAAACTCATTTTATTAGCAAAAAGGGTATAACCGTCAATTACCTAATCAAAGCAAGAACCCTATGTTATGATCAGTCTAAAATTAATAAAAATCTTCAAAAATCCCAAAATATTATATTACATCATTGGGTAAAAGGTTTGGTGTCGAAATTCGGGTTTAAATAGGCTTTATGTTAAATATTCCGTTTAATTAATAAAAAGCTTTCAAATTACGATATTGAGCATAACTCCTAATTTAGACCTCAACCTGATTTCAAATTTCAGGACAAGTTTATAAATCAGTAATAAAGGTTTTTGTCCTCTCACATTTTCAAAAATCTCGTTTTAAGGTCAAAAGGACATAATGGTCAACATTTAAGCAATTAACGGAAACATGCAAATGAATCGGATTAATTAGGAACCAAGTTGTATAACCTCAGAGGGTTATACTAACCTATAACCTGGTCCTAATGGAGCTCTAAGGCATATCTAAACTAAGCTAAATCGGGTCAGAACTGAAAGTCAAAGCAAAAGTCTACTTTTGCGACTTTCGGTTACGAACCGAGCCTAAACTCAGTATTATCGGGTTGAACATGCTTAGACATGTTCTTACATTATTTACCAAGTTATTTTAGTGTTAAAACAGGTTCCATAAATTCTACATTGCTAATTATGAATTTATTTGCAAAAATAGCTTCTGTTGACTTTTTAATATTAAGTTTGACCCGACAATTGACCAAGTTAGAGTGATAATCAGTGAGTGCCCTTTTAAGGGTTTATTACCCACATAATTACCAACTTATAGCCACTTTCAATTCGAAAAATGACTGGGCCATTAGTGATTAATCACTAAGTCAAAGCTAAATTACGACGGCTTTGACTTTTGGCCATTAGACTAATAAAACTTGAATTAGTGTAACACCTCGTAATTTCATGTCCAATAATGTATTGACACGTGTCATAAGCTTTGAACGTGGGAAAGAATGCTTTAGAGGGACTAAAGTTGACAAACAGAGAAATTGTGTGAATATAAGGGTCCAAAGTGTCAACAATGGATAAATATATTTTAAAATAGCCCTACAAGATGGTTATACCTTCAAACGAATAAATCATGGATCATACGAAGCTGAAAATGAAAGAAAGCGAGGAATTACAAACTACAGGGGTTAAATGTGTCAACATGTTTAAAGTATACCTCTGAGTGACCTTTTAGCAAACCCGAAGCTTTGTAACAATAAAATATACTCACTAGAATATGTGATAAAAATTTCATAAAGTTTCGTTATCGTATGAGAAAGTTATGATCAAATTCGTATACGAAGGGTTAAAAGCGTCAACGTTGAAATTGGTGACTTTTCGGGTAAGCACAAAGTTAACCAAGGACTTAACCAAGTTTGTAAAAGTCTTAAGGTCCTTAAAAATCAAGTTAGAGGGACAAAAGTGCAAGAAAAAAAATCAAAACCATGTTACAAAGGACCAGGGACTGAAATGTAATAAATGAAACTTAATTGGTTGGTTGCGCCGGTTTTAGACGCCCCGCGAGGGACCTCTCGCGGCCCGCGTACAAGCAGCAGCGACAGAAACAACTTCCAGCTGCCAGTCAGACCTCTGAAACCGACTTTACACTCTTGTTTTACATTCCAGGGGCTGCTCCAATGGTTTAACATGCAATAGGGGCACTTGTCTTGATCTGGAAACATTCATAGATTATCTTGGCATCATCTTAAAGGATCAAATTGAGCATATAAGAACACCCAAGGTTTGCAACATTTGTTCATTCACTTGCATTCTCATTTCTGGAGCTCTCCTGATCAGCAACCAAGTTCCTTAGGCTCCCTAATCGTGCATAGGACTATTGTAAGTATCCTTAACCCTTCCTAATTCAGTTTAGCCTAGTTAGTTAGCTAAAAGTCAAACCGTCGTAATTAACATTTGACTTTGAGATTAAATAAAATTTGCTCAGTCAAATCTCGAATTAAAAGTACCTATAAGTAGGTATTTATGTGGGTAATAAACCCTTAAAAGGGTACTCTCTGATTCCCACTCTAACTAGGTCAATTGTCGGGTCAAAGTTGTTATTAAAAAGTCAACAGAATGCTTATTTTCAAATTAATGCATAATTAGCAATGTAGGAGACATGCAACCTGTTTGATCACTAATATAACTTGGTAATTAATGTAAGAACATGTTCAACCCGACAATTTTCAGTTTAAACCCGGATCGGAACCGAAAGTCGCATAATTTGACTTTTGCTTTGACTTTCAGTTCTGACCCGCTTATGCATGTTTTAGAATTTCCTTAGAGCTTTATTTGGACCAGGTTTCATATAAGTATAACTCTCTGAGATTATACAACTTGGTTCATTAGTTATCCGATTCATATGCATGTTTCCGTTAAATGCTTAAATGTTGACTATTATGCCCTTTTGACTATAAAACATGATTTTTGAAAAAGTAAAAGAGTATAAACCTTAGTTACTGATTTATAAACTTGCACCTAAAATTTGACATCAGTTTGAGGTCTAGATTAAGATTTATGCTCAATAGCGTAATTATAAAGCTTTATGTTAATTAAACGGCGTAATTAGCGTATAACCTATTTAAACCCACTTTTTGATATCAAACTTTTTACCCACTGTTTTAATATAATATTTCGTAATTTTTGAAGATTTTTATTTAATTTTTGGCTGAGCATAACATAGGTCTCTAAGTTTGATTCGGTTTATGCCGGTTTTGCCCTTTTAAGCCATAAAATGAGTTTTACAAATCCTTTTGACCCCAAACCTTTTCTACCAATTTTATTTGATAAATAAAATATTTTGAGCCTTCTGGAATTATAAAAATATCAGCTTTCCCTTGAAAACCCGGAAATGGCTCCTAATCGCCTTTTTAAGCGTTTTTAACGCATAGTATGTACTAAAACTATTTTAAACATATAAGGTTTGATACCTACTGATATTTTAGGTAAATTACAATATTTTAACAGTAAGAAAAAGTTGTTTAACTCAGATTCCCGTTTTGACCTTTTTAGCCTATGTGAAATTACCAAAATACCCCTAAGGTGCATAGTTGGGTTTTAAATAATAAATTTCACATATATCTAGTATCCTACTGTTATAACTTATTAAATTAAGTATATTTACTGAATAAATCAGACCTGTAACTCGGATTACTAATTAAACTCTTTTATAACCTTTTAAATGACCAAAATGACCTTATGAGGCATAGTTTGAGTTTAAATTCGTTTGGGGCATAATAAAAGATATCTTACTGATGTCACAACATATTTAAGGCATATTAACTTAGGAAACTTGCATATGACTCTTTTGGTTACTCGTTACGCACTTGTCGCGTTCGGATCGGCGTTTGTGACTAGTTTGCATATATTAGCCGAAACGAGTCGAACCATATCATTTTTGTCTCAAAATCCAGAATGTATTTAAGTTACCCATATTAAACAAGTCTCCAAGCTTGTCGGGTAAAAAAAAACCACATTCTAAACCGGTATTCGCTTTATCATGCGTTTGAGCCGTGTATTCCTTTTGAAAACTAACCGGTCTAAGTCTAAGCTTAATTAAAGACCCGTTAGGATTCTAATAGGTTATTATAAACATTCATTCCAGATTAGGAGCCCAGTAAAAGCCATCTGTACTTGCTGTATTTGACTTATACATTGCTCAGGTAAATACTCTTAACTTATTTTCCCTATACGGGCTTGGGATACGGTATTATAATAATACCGCTTGGTCGGGTGTGTAATCATTTAAATCGGATTGTGATTAATGTAATTACATACTCGTTTAAACTGTATTATTTGGTGTATGGCCTTTGGGGGTTAAATGACCATGTCCCGGATATCCTTGGCATCATTTTACGAAATGGCCACGACCTAAGCACGGGGTGTAGGCGTACACCTGACAGTTGCATATGTAAAAACTGGTAGCCCACTTAAAGGAATTAACCTTGTGGGTATTATACCTGTGGCGTGTCAGTTAATCTTGTCCGGCTCTACCAACCGGCCCTGATGGACGACAAATAAGTAAAACTGTATACATGATTATTTAATAATTGTCCCAAGTTATAAAATATATTTTTGCCGAAGTGCATTCAAATCAATTTTCAAACCCTTTTCAAAATGAGCCAGTTAAGTTGTATTTACCAGTGTAAACTGACGTATTTTCCAAAAAGGTTAAGTGCAGGTGCTACACGTAATTGGCTGGATACTCCAGACACCAGTAATCAAGTCTCGCAAAGCTTTAGGTGTCAAAGTCTATTGAACAATTTCCTTTTTATTTTGATCCGCCTGTGGATCTGTTTCAACTACATTGTGATACTTTATATTACAATTTATTTGGTTGAAATAAATCTATCTTTTGCTTCCGCTGTGCATTTAAATATTGTGTTGTTTGACTATGATGATATCAACTACGTCACGATACTCCCCACCGGTAATATGTGGAAATATCGGGGTGTGATAATTAGAGAAGCTAAGAATGCTTACAAAGGCTCTTAGCACGAAATAGGAACTTAAGAAAGCTTCCTTGAGCTCCAGGAAGTTCCAAAGATGAGTTGAGAATGATTTTTTGTGAATGAGTATTGAACTAACAAACCAACAAGCTCTTATATAGGACATTAAAACTCACAAGATCCTTCCACATAACTCTACAACTGATCTCTGATGAATTCCAGGTGTCCCCATGCATGAAAAATTGTTGGCTGAGCTCCTGGATTCGAAAAATGGTATGCAAAGGCGGTGTAACCTGAAGAACCTGCAGCTGTCCATTTTACTGCCCAGTTACAGGACTTACAGACCGTAAGCCAGGGCTTTGCGGTCCGTATCCGCTATTCAAATTTTATCGCCCGGTTAAGCCTCCTTACGGTCCGTAAGGCAGATCCTTGCGGTCCGTAAGCCTTTGATCAGAAGACAAAACTTTGAGAACTTGTAGATTTTGACCATGTAATCACCATAACTCGAATCTAATGTCCTTTTCAGCAGGAGGGGACCATAAGATCAGGTCCGAACACTCTTGGAAGTGTTGTCATGCATAAGTATTGTTTTGGAGTCTTGTAAAATCATGTGAATGAAGAATTTTTTCGAATAAACACCTAGGATTCCAATCTTTTCAACTTTGAATATTAAACACAAGATTTAACCGGATATTTATAAAATTCTTTATCAGATACCCAAGAAGGTGTATTAATGTTTTTACAAAAGTCTGGAAACGTTAAAAGGTCATTCAGAGGTAACAATTAACATGTTGACACTTTTAATCTTTCCAGTTATCCCTTAACATGATCTGGGTTTATAACACGTTTAAAGTTCATGACACGTGTCTTTATTATATTGGACATGATTTTTACGAGGTGTTACAAACTACCAGAAGAATTAGCCGGGATACATGATGTGTTTCATGTATCTAATCTCAAGAAATGTCTGTCTGAAGAGTCATTGGTAGTACCTCTTCAAGACATAGAGTTAAATGAAAGGTTGAAATTCATTGAGAGACCTCTTCAAATAGAAGATAGAAAGGTTAAACACCTTAAACACAAGAGACTGGTGCTGGTCAAAGTAAAATGGGATTCGAAAAGAGGATCTGAGTACACATGGGAACTGGAATCAGAGATGAAGCGAAAGTATCCTTACTTGTTCAAGTAAATCTCAAGGACGAGATTTTAATAAGGTGGGGTGGATGTAAGGACCTGCGAAAATGTCCTAAAACACTCCGTAAGTGAAAACCCGGACCCCTAAAGCCCTAAAATTCATGAAAAATCAAGAAAATCCAAATTTATCAATCTGCCGCGGGCCGCGTAAGAGTTAAGCAAGGCTTACGCGGGGCGCGACAACCTTGCATTTCTCTGGATAAGCTTTAGGCCACGTGTCAGACACGTGGCAGACCTACGCCATGACATGGCAGCCCTAGCCGTAGCTAAGGTGGCCCTCGCGGGCCGCGTAGGATGCCCTTCGAGTTTACGCGGGCCGCGACAGACTAAAAAATTTGCTATAAATTGGACGTTGCATGGCCTTTCTTCTGTGTTCGAATTTCACTTTCAAAACGTCAACATTCTGCTTATATACGGGTGTTTAAGGGTCGAGACGCTGCTACGATTACAGGGTAATAACTCAATCACTGCTACGATACAATGTCCGATCGATTGAAACCGATCCTATGGATGTTTAAGTGCTGCCTGAATTCGGGCTATACTTTGTCATTCGTCGTGAGGGTTTTGATTTCGTGAATTTATCGTAAATGTTGTATTAAGTTACTAACCTAGTCTCGTTTGCATTATTTAACTAGGTTACCAGACTTAATCAGTAGGCAAAACTCTGTCCGTCTAAACTTGCAATGTGAGTCATTTTCTTTTTACCAAATTGTTTCCAAAACCCTATTTATTTTCAAAGTTATAATTACAGGGATTAAGTCTTTGTAATCTTCAATTACAGTCGGTATGTGGGGTTTTGTATATATTACTTGATAACCGTCACCATTGGACAACGGGTTAGCCAATGGGTGATATGACCATAGTCACAGATACGGTTGAGTGACAAATACCGTTTTGGGTAATTGGTTGATATATAAACATTGTAATCTCCCTTAATACTGTAGATTACAACAATGTGTCGTTTTGTACAAATTGAATGACTCGCCAGTATTTCCCGCTGATAAAAATCTTTTTAAACATGTTTCAGGTGATTTACTGTGAACAAGGAAAAGTGCCATGTAGCACTACCAGCTTGGATAAAGTGGTTCAGTAAACAAATAAACATGTTTTTGTAACCAAGGGGTTTCCTAGTGGAATTCCTTTATTGTAAATTACAGGGTTTGTCCCGAAACTTGAAATAAAATAAAAGCATGTTTTCAGTTTAAACGATCCTGTTAAAATTCCCGCTGCCAAATTAAGTACCAATACCACGGGTTTCTGTCCCGCGGCGTTCGAACCAGGAAACTGGGTCGGGGGCCGTGACATTGCCCAATATTGAATCCGGTTGTCGGTAAGCATCCCACCTACACCCATGAGACCGAAAAACTCTTATCGGATTCGTCTCCAAAATAATCTTTTATTTCGACTGATTGCTAAAAAAAGATACAAAATAATAAATACAATCTTTAACAAACAAATTATATGTATAAATTAAAAAAAAAAAAAAGTCTATAAAAAATCTTACCTATTTCAGGATCCTCCGATACGTCGATCCAAGATCTAGCTAACGCGTACTCCTCTTCATCATCCCATGGTTGCACGTTTTTTTCTCGATCGGGTCTCGGTTACTTCTTTCTTTTTACGGGAGGTCCGTTTGTTGCGTTTGGTGTTGTTCGTTTGTGACGTCAGCTCCTCTATTTCCGGTTGTGTCTCCGGGACGAAGTCAGGCCGACTTTGTGATGAGCCGAAAGGTTGTGAAGAATTTGCGAAACCTCCCATGTTGCGGTTCGGGTTCCAACCCTATAGGTTTGGGTCCCAACCCTATAGGTTTGGGTCCCATGAAAGGGGTTGGTTCAATAGGTTCATGAAGGCGGTTTGGTTTTGATTGTACTCGACAAACCCAACTCCATAGGCGGTGGGTCGAGTGGGAACCGGAGCAACGGGTTGGATAGGAGTGTTCGTTTGGTTCGGGTCGCCGCTAGAACGAGGAACAAAACCACGGTTATAGGGATACATGGTAGAGTGCGTGGTATAAAAATCTAGAGATTATAAAACATAGAGTGAAAGAATGATTGTAGAGAGTGTGATTTTTAAAAAGTGAGGTGAATGGTATGTATTTATAAGGTTTTTATTTGTTAAATAAAAAATATTACCGTTCGACGGTAACAACACAATCCCCAAAACAAAACTGGCCGTTATAATTTTCGCGAGGATTCAAGATTGGTGATGTAGGGCGCCCTTGTGGCGGTGTTCGCCGGCGCCATAGGGCGTTGTGGGTGGTGGTGGCGCGATATACTACCCTTCCACTACGGATGGTTTTATGGTAAACATACTCCATCAATTATCAGTGTCGTGTTTTCAAAGTTCCATAAAATACCCACACCATTAGTTTCCAAGTTATCAGCCAACCATTTGATTTCGTACCAGACATCAATCAACATTTAATGTGCATAAGGGTTACATGTTGTGTGCAAAAGAGTTTTATCAACTACACCAGTCACCAGACACGACTTTTAATGTATTTTAAAATTTTGCATATGCTCCAGACTTTTGTAGTTGTGTTATCCGTATATATTCACATGAAAGCAACGTATATTTGAAATTTTGAATACAAGGCATCATTATAAGATGATGACTTTTTAACAAATTAATGAAAGCTACTTTGATTGTTTGTTATAATAATGTTTTATCATGATTGATGCTAATACATTATTCATCATGTTCCTAATCTTTTGTTGTATACTTGTATTTTATTCTTTCGATTGTTTCTTATACTAAAATATATAATAAAAAAAAATCCAATAATTCCATGTTAAACCGAAATCAAAAGTCTTACCCGCTCTAAACTAGATTATGTACTTAACAAATATTATATATATACCTATATATACTGTATAATAAATGAAAATACTTGAGAACACGTGTAACACATTCTGGTATATACTCACCTTTATTTTACCGCATCTCTCCTCTATTTCACTCAGTAAATCCCACCAATATCAAAACTAAAGTAGTGTCTGAGGAGAATAAGATGTAGAGAGTTTTACCTCTACACCGTATGAATAAAGAGGATGCTTCCGGTGAGACCCCGACTCGATAGTAGTTTTGCATCAAGCCTTGGATATAAGACACATAACACTCAGCAATTGAGACAACTGCCGATTATTGCATGTACCCCCTTGTCTTTCAGTTATTAACGCCATCACATGATGCATGATTAACCATTTCACTCATTTAACGTTATTTTCACGAAATTAATAACATAACGTTAAAATTAGTGCACTTTCTTTTAATTAAGGTACCGACTTTATTGTTGATTGGACTAACATATAAGAAGTCAACTACAACATTTTTAATCGAGGTTTGACCTATTAAACTAATCTTAGACTATGGGGTGCGGAAGGGATTAAGTTGGGAGCATTGTTCGACACGTGACAATGGTGGAATCCACAAACTAATACTAGAAAACATGGGGTGTGGTGGGGTGTCGCTTAGCTGGACGTGGTCAACCATGTGAAATTTTTTAAAAAACTACAAAGAAAATAAATAAAAAAAACTTACATTGAACCAACCGCCAACCATAGACCGCCATATCACCCAACCATCCCTGCCCCACGCCAGGCAGAATCTCCACGCCAAGCGGACAACGCCAACCCAGGATGAAGCACCCGACGTTAAAGGCGGTGGTGGAAGGTTGTGATGGGTAGAGAGATATGGATAGAGTGAGAAAATATATATATAATTATTTTATTTATTATCTTTAATAATAATTATCTAATTTAGTATTTAGGGGAAAATAACTAAAATACTCTCATGTGGTCTCCACTTAGTTAGACTTAACCATGAAAACTAACTGAGTTATTGCTAAAGGATGTAACGTGTAAGGGTTTACGAACATCAATTGTTTTTTTTTTTTTTTTTTTTTTTTTTTTTTTGTAGTTTTTGAAGACAAATGACACACTTTGCAATCTAGTGTCAACATAAAGGACGCCTTTTGTAATTTACTCATTTAATAGTTACGTCTACATTTTCATTTAAAATTTGCTAAAAGTCGGGTCAACCCCGCCACGCCGCGTTCCATACTTTCTCCCGCGTTAAAACTCACATTTTGGGCATATGGCTTTATAGCTCAGTGGCATCTTTGTGGTGAGATAAGACTTTGGGACCAATATGTCATGAGTTCGATTCTCACAAGGGGGTTTTCCTATATTTTTTGGCTTTTCTCCGGAAATGATGTATATGCAGTATGCATAATAAAGGTAAATATGATTGGGTGATTTCGCTCGTAGCACGATAATACTCGCCGCAAAAGATCAAATACAAATAATCTTAACATACTAAACATACAAATTGAAGGAAAACCCAAAAAGACAAGGTGGCATTTTTGTAATTACCACCAACTATCAAAGTTACAACCAAAAATACCTAAAAAAACACAATTTTTTTTTTAACATTTTTTATTAAAAAATTGCTACATTTCGTTAGCAAAAAAAAAAAAATTTTTTTTTTTTTTTTTGCTGCTACTAAAAGTAGCGATTTTTTAATAAAAAATGTTAAAAAAATAAAATAAAATAATTTGTGTGTTTTTTTTATATTTTTTTAGGTTTTTTTGGGGTTTAGTTTTTAGCATTTTAGCTTGGGTGGGGGTGGGGGGTCATGTTTTTTTTAGGTTTTTGGGGGGTGTGTGTGGGGGGGGGGGGGGGGGGGGGTTAGGTTTTTTTTTAGGTTTTTGGGGGGTGGGGGGGGGGGGGGGGGGAAGTGGTTAGGTTTTTTTAGGTATATTTGTAGAGTAACTTTGATAGTTATTGATAATTACAAAAATGCCACCTTGTCTTTTTGAGTTTTCCTTCAATTTGTATGTTTAGTATGTTAAGATTATTTGTACAAGAACTTTACCCTAATACTCGCCCGTTAGTTGTCCAAATTTGTTGTTAAAAAACAAACTCACATTTTGAAGTGTTTATATATTAGGTCACACAACACAAACTCATCCCCAAAAGCAAACCCACTACCGTACGAGGTGAACACTTTTCTTCTCTTCAACCTTTCATAGAGTTTTCGCTAGGGTTTCTTCCCGCCATGAAAGAGCACCTCGATATGTCCGATCTCTCCGCCTCCTTACCGGCCGCCGCCGCAGGTACCTTCTTCTTCTTCTTCTTCTATAAACCAAACCACCACCGCTCTTCATTACCTGTAATAATATCCTCTATTTACCGTATCGTTTTTCGTGAAATTCACAGCTCTTAGTGCCGAAGATCGTGCCGGACTCGTAAACGCCCTAAAGGTCCATATCATTCCATCTGCTTCTATCTGTTTTCATCTGTAGATTCGTTTTCACTTTTCTTTACGGATGATTTTACAGGATAAGCTTCAGAATCTGGCTGGACAACACTCTGATGTTCTCGAGAATTTGTCTCCAGCTGTTAGAAAGAGAGTTGAGGTTCTTAGAGACATTCAGGTTGTTACTATTTGCAGATATGTTAATTACTCTTATTGTTTTTAATAATTTATGCTTAATTAATTGATTTAGATCTGCCTTTTGATGTATTTAGTTGTAGATATTAATTATGATTTATGAGTCATGTGAAATTTGATTTCAAAAAGCCTTAAGATGTTTGGTTGCTTTTTCTTTTTGTTACAGGTTACAATTCATGTGCACTAACTTCCACTTTTGTTACTCTTAATACTTTTTTTATTTATTTATGTGCATATGTGTTCTTGATGGTGGGATGTTTTGTAGTTCCTTTGCTCAAGGTTTAAAAAAACGGAAACGAGTTTCGAGGCGTTTTCACTTCGCCTCACGAGGCGTAAGCCTCGAGGCGAACCGAGGCGTAAGCCCGAGGCGGAATTAAAAAATAAATATAAATATTATATACCTTATAAAAATAGTAATACTAACTAAATTCATCATCAAATTCATCAAAATAATCAAAAACACACATAAAAAAGACATAAATTGCTTGAAATTGACACAAAAACGCAAAAACATCAAAAACACATATCTAAAACCCCTGAGGCGCAGCCTTTTTAGCGCCTCAGCCCCTCTGAGGCGCACAAACAGTAGAAACCGCCTGAGGCGCGCCTCAGAATCGTTTTTTGGCCGTTTCGCCTTGAGGCGCGCCTCGAGGCGCACGCCTCAACCGTTTTTTAAAACCATGCCTTTGCTTAATGCTATCTGCTTCTGATATTTTATCGTTTGCAGAGCGAACATGATGAGCTAGAGGCAAAGTTTTTTGAAGAGAGAGCTGCACTGGAACTGAAATACCAGAAACTGTATGCACCACTATATGCAAAGGTTTGGATATATGATTTTCTCCCATTTGTATATCTGATCATGATGAGATTGACGTTTATCACATACGTTGTTGTGGCTGGTGACTTTAGAACATTAGAAGCGTATACAAATTATTTCACTTGAACGATAGTCATATTGTCATAGAGAATGGACTTCTAGAAAACAAATGTGTTTCATAATTCACACCTTATTGTTTCTGGGTAAAGAAGAATGTTTTGACTTTGATCATTTTGACTATAGCTAAAAAGGCACAAAGGCAAGATATACCATACTTTTTGCTTGCTTGTTGATTTCTTTTCCGACTGTTCTCCACGTTGAATGCATGTCTACTTTATGGACGGAAGTCACATAACAAGATAATGGTGTTTTGTTGTGGACAAAAATTCTTTAATCGTTAATGGTTTGCTCTAGATGTTGTATATACTGAATTGTTATATTCTGAAACTGCAGAGATATGATATAGTTAATGGTGTTGTTGAAGTTGATGGATTAAAGGATGAAGCTGCAACTGACAAGGCAGAAGGTACTATACTTTCTGTATGATTTAACTCTTCTTTTTTATATGCTGATCTCTTTTATCTGTAAAAGAACTAAAAACCATATATTTTTTTTTTTATTTTAAACCTTATTTTAGATAAGGGTGTGCCTGATTTTTGGCTTACTGCAATGAAGACCAATGAAATATTGGCCGAGGAGGTAGCAACCCCGTTTATAACTTGTGTTTTTTGTGACACAATTTTCCTTATTATCGTCTTTTGTTTCAAAAAGTATTGATTTTGATTTTGGCATAATCATCAGATTTCAGAACGCGATGAAGATGCTCTCAAATATCTAAAGGACATTAAGTGGTGCAGGATAGACGACCCCAAGGGTTTCAAGCTCGAATTCTTTTTCGATACGAATCCGTATTTTAAAAATTCAATGTTGACCAAAGTATATCATATGATTGATGAGGATGAGCCTATTTTAGAAAAGGCAATAGGGTAACCATTATATGTTTATATCCATATCTTATTTCACATGTTTTATTATAATTAGACATTGGTACAATCTTAAGCTCATGTTATGCTTGATACTTTGCAGGACAGATATTGAATGGCTACCAGGGAAATGCTTGACACAAAAGATATTAAAGAAGAAGCCAAAGAAGGGGTCAAAAAATGCTAAACCTATCACAAAGACCGAAAAATGTGACAGTTTCTTCAACTTTTTTAGTCCTCCACAATTGCCTGATGATGAGGATGATATTGATGAAGAAGAGGTAGCTTTTTTTATTACTTTCGATGCCCATATAGGCCTTTGATTGATAGAACTAGTTATGAATACTATTATTGGCAGGCTGAAGAACTTCAGAATCTAATGGAACAAGACTATGATATCGGGTATGTGGTATAAAATCATGAAAACTATTTTTAATGGTAGAAGTTGAAACTATATGTTTGTTTTATATGCTATGTAGTTCAACGATACGGGACAAGATTATACCCCATGCTGTTTCGTGGTTTACTGGTGAGGCGGCCCAGGAGGATGAGTTTGAGGGCATAGAAGAAGATGACGACGAGGATGATGATGATGAAGATGACGATGAGGATGAAATTGATGATGATGAAGACGAAGATGACGAGGATGATGAAGATGAAGAGGAGAGCAAGAGTAAGAGAAAAACAAAGGTGACCTTTCCTTCCCTTTTACTTCTTGTTCAAACAATTTGTGGTCCAACCCGCTTGACCCACGTTAAATAGCTACCTGTTTGTTACCTGACATAACTGACCCACCCAGCTGTAGTCACTTCTAGTATCTTCTGTACTATTTTGAACTTTTACTTTTTACAAATTAATCTGTGTGAACTGTGCTGCAGAAGGGTAGCGTCCCAAATGCGGGTGTGACAGGAGAACAGGCTGAACGACCTCCTGAATGCAAGCAACAGTAGCTTTGAAGGCTGCAAATGGTGTGATCTGCTTTTATTGAGAGTTTGAAATTGTTGGTTTCAGAATTTTGGCCTATTTATCTGTTAAAATGTTTAGTTTTTATGTTAGGTTACATTCTTAATTTGTGGAAAAGGGAACAATATAAGTATGTATGTTTTGGCTCATCTTTATTGGGCATGTTTGCTATTGGTGGGATTTATTGGGCATGTTTCAGAAACTGGTGTACCTATTTTGTTATATTTGTTAGAGTGAATATCTTTACATGTTTAAAGTTAGGTGTGATGGTGGATTGTAGGGTTGTCAATATAAATTAAATATAGTTACATATACTGTTTAGAGTATAAAACTATCATATGTATCTAATGTTTCGGTTCTAAATGGATTTGGGTCAAAACAGCTAAAACCGGGGTGGTTTTTTTTTTGTTTTTTCATTTTTTTTTCAGATAGGTATCAAACCATTTGGCCAAAAACCGGCAATTTTCACGTTATGTGTGGTTTAAATACTTTTTGAAGAACATATAGACATGTTTAACATATCTTTAATTTTTATGTCTTATTAAGACATCATATATACGTAATATGTAGGTTATATAAATTGTAAATAGCCTGGATGTTTCTTTGATTCATTGATCACTTTGATTGAAGTTTTTAGGTTGCACTCTCCAAATATTTAGTCAGATAATTCATAGAAAACAAGAATGAGCATGTTTTTCTATATGAAAAGTGCTAGAAAATTGTATGTAAAACATGCCAAATATCTTCCTTATATAAGCAGGGAACCATCAAAACTTTTAAGTTGAAACATCATAACCATTTGTGCAAGAGTAATTTTGTTGGAAGTAAAAGCCGTGAGTAGTTAGTTATTCGGTTACATCAGCAGGAAAATCGTTGGCAGAAACTCCTACCGCTAATGATGGCCTGTCAGTAGTAACATAGATATTGTTGATCACTCAACTTGGTGCTGATGCTATGCAGACAACAATTGCTATTGATGTCTAGTTGTTGATCACAGTTATTACTGATGATTTGTTACCATTGATGTAGCTCCTACTAGACATCAATCTTCATCAACCATGCAAATCCGAAACAACTTCCAATGGCTTTTCAACAATAAAATACAGTTACTGTTGATCGTCCAATTTACTGCTATTGCATATATAAGCGTATTATATATTACAGAGAACAAAAAAAAATTAGTGTTTCTTGCGGTTCTCTACTTTTGTCTTTTGGTCGCGTAAACAGTCTGTATTTTCGTTCTATAAGAGGAAAAAAAACACACACATGAATCTATACAAAATATGTGTTGTGCATCACAATCAGGGCCGGTTTAACCTTTTTTAAGGCCCAAAGCGAACTCTAAAAATCAGGCATTTGCTTAAAGGCAAAAGACTAAAAACCATGTAACCACTTGGCACTCTCTTAAAAGCAAACTTGACAACACAATCTAAGCTACACACACATTGATATTTAAGAATAGAATGAATGTATTGAAAAATGAAAAGCACATAGTGCATCTTCAACCTCTTGCCACTGTTATTCTCTATCAAAAAAAAAAAAGAAAGAAAGAAAAAGATGCAGAGTAATAGAACTTTAACTAAAAATTTGCTGCACAAAGAGGAAGTCACCTTTCAATCAAAAAAATCTAAGCCTCTAAGACATAAATATGTGTTATTTTGCATAAAGGATTAGGACTACTAAGGCATACCTTCAAGATTAGTTATATTAAAAGTCAAAATAAGTTCATTTATAATTCAATATGTTTAACTTTGTTATTCTAGTCAAAGTTCAATTTCAACAATTTTTTTTTAATAGAAATAAATCCAATATATGATACTACTATGTAAAAGATATATACATGTAAAATGATCCAAATCAATAAGTTAACAAGATTCCTTCATCTATATTCTCCATCTTCATTTGAAAACTCAAAATCTTGACCAGTGTTTCAACTTCCATACTCTCACTTTCTGCAAACTCCCCTGCTGTGAACATACGCACCCGTTTATTCAACTCAATCCAGCTTTGACCTCGCGTTTTAGTCAAACCCCGTGCCCGAGCTGATACTCTGACTTTTGCAGACTCCTCCCATTGACCACTTTGCGCATATATATTCGACATTAACATATAATTTCCGGTTTCAGAACTAAGCTCAAGTATCTTCGAAACCAATCGTTCATCCAAATCTGAACTCTTATGCATTCTACTCGAGTTCAAAAGCGCACCCCATACACATACATTGGGCTGTAACGGCATCTTTTTCGCAACTTCACTTGCTTCTTCGAAAAGCCCGGCCCGCCCAAGAAGGTCAACCATACACGCATAGTGTTCAATCTCGGGTTCGATTCCAAACTCGGGTTTCATTTGTTCGAATAGCTTACTCCCGTCGTTAACTAGGCCCGCATGACTGCAAGCAGAAAGTAACGAAATAAACGTAACCCCGTCAGGCTTATTTCCATCGTTAATCATTTGTTTAAAGATTTCTAACGCGCGTTTACCGAATCCATGCATTCCGTACCCTTTGATCATCGTATTCCATGAGCATAAATCTTTATGTTTTATGTTCTTGAATGTCATATACGCCGCCTTAAGGATACCACATTTGGCATACATGTTTATCAACCCGTTAACAACCAATAGATCGGCGTTCATTAAATTTCTAATGATATAACCATGCATTTCTTTACCGAAAACGATTGCAGATAAATCTGCACAAATTGATAAGATAGTCGATATGGTTATAACATTCGGATTCACTTTTGCAAGCTGCATTTTTCTGAATAGTTTCAACGATTCATCGGATCTCCCGTTTGAAGCAAAACCATTTATAACAGCACTCCAACTTATCACATTAGGCACGAGATGTTTTTCGGAATTCTTCAAGTTTAAGAATGTAGAGAAAGCCGCATCGCACAGACCAACTTGAGCGTATAACGAAATCAAAGCGTTCCAACTCACTAAACTCTTGTTTTTGATCTCCGTAAACAGTTTTTCAGCAGCTTCCAAAACTCCATGCCTACCATACGCGCATAAAAGAGAGTTTTTAACAAATAAATAATCCTCAAAACCAACCGTTACTACGTACCCATGGAGCTCCTTAATTTTATCAAATGTATTACAATCGTTACATGCGGATACAACCACAGCAAGTGATTCAGCAGAAGATTTACTACCTTTGCTTCTCATCACATTGTATAGTCTCAACGTTTCCAAATAGTAACCGCATCGAGCATGACTCGACAACAAAGAAGTCCAAGTCACAAGATTCGGCTCCCACCCGTCAACTTCCATCCTCTTAAACATCTCAACCGCACCATCACAATCATAATTAAAAGCGAAACCCGAAACCATAGTGTTCCAAGAAATACCACTTCTAACAATCATTTCATCAAACACTTGGCGTGCAACACCCATTTGCCCAAGTTTCCCATACGCAGCCAACAATTCGTTGGCAACATAAAGATTATCTTGAAACCCCATTAGTAAAGCATGACAATGAACTAAAGCACACGACTTTCGTTGACCCATCACAGCACAAGCACGCAAAATCAATGGAAAAGTAAACTCGTCAGCTAAAGTTCCAAAATTTCTCATTTGGGTATAAACCCTAAGGGCTTCTTGACAGTCTCCATTAGTGACATTAGCTCTTAACATAGAGTTCCAAATGATTGTGTTGAAAAGGTGTTCAATCGGGACAGATTGAAAGACTTTTTGTGCGTCAGTGAGAAGGTTAAATCTGGTGTAAATAGATATGAGTTTTGAAGGTAAGAATACGGTTGATAAGCCACGAAAGTGGATGATTTGGGCGTGTATTTGTTTGGATTGTGTGGAGGTGGTGCATTGTCGTAGAAGGTGGTCGAAATAATCGAAAACTTCGTTGAATTTTGTTGGTTGAAACTGGATTTGGACGTTGTAGCCATTAGAAATCCGACGGTGAGAAGCTAATGCAGAGGATATGTGAAGAAGATTCCTGGAATGTAAGGGAGAAACATGAAGCATGAAGCTTGTTGGTACTCTTGAGTGAAAAGATTTGGAGACTTTGTTATCAAATTGAATATGAATAGTATTTGATGGCCACTTGGCAAATGAAAAATTATGCAATTATTATTTCAAGGGATATTTGATTAAAATAACTCAACTTTCATCGCTAGTAAGTCTTGTTTGTGGTATGCGCATATAATGTATATATGTATGGGCCATCGAGGGGCAAAAGTGAAAGTGAACTAATTTTAACGTTATTTTACTAATTTCATGAAAATAACGTTAAAAATCTGAGGACGGTTAATCATGCATCATGTGGTAACGTTGATAGCTGAAAGACAAAAGGGTACATGCACTAATCGGTCTTTGTCCGGATTGCTGAGTGTTATGTGCCTTATGTGCAAGGCTTGATGCAAAACTACTATCGAGCCGGGGGTCTCACTGAAAGCAGCTTCTCTATTCCAACGGGGTAGAGGTAAGGTTGTCTACATCTTACCCTCCTCAGGCCCTACCTTTGCTTTGCTATTGGTGGGATTTACTGAGTATGATGATGATGATGATGATGATGATGATGATGAACTTTCATCACTAGACTGACTGATAGCATTCTCGATTTTTGATTTATACTATACCACTCCCAACTTTCAACTTATTGGCTGATAGCACTCCCAAACTAACTGAACTCTTACCCCGTTAGTTTTTTGATGGTGTGGCACTCGTGTGTTGACGTGACATTTAACGTGGAATTATTTGATGACGTGACAACTGAGGTGGCAACTGATGTGGCATATGACTTAGCTTTTTTAATGACGTGACAGTTGATGTGACACTAGTTTGGTGACATGTTAGCCGAGGTCAGCAAAATGGGTTAGTGTTGGTTTGTTTGGGAGTGCTATCGGCCAATAAGTTGAAAGTTGAGAGTGGTGTGGTACAAATCGAAATTTGGGAGTGTTATCGGCCAATTGGTGAAATTTGGAGTTATTTAAATCTAAAATCCCTTATTTAAAAAAGCAATTTTGTGAACATGAAGCTCTTCGGTTTGACGGTCACGACAGAACAAGGACGGGGTAATAAAAACAGGTGTCAGAGTAAAATGTCATTTTCGTTCTTGAGGTTTGATCACTTTTACAACTTTCGTTCCTGAGGTGTCATTTTCAACCAAAAAAAATTGAAATTTTGCCATTTTCATGGGCCAAAATTCGAGGGACGAAAATCCCAATAAATTGTCAAACTCAATGATGAAAAAGACAATAAAACGCAAACTTAGACTCAAATGCACAAAAAGTCATCTTCGATGAAACAAGCAAAAATGAATAAACCTTAGAGATGATTTTGACATTTTACTTTTGTTAGTGCATTTATGTTTATTGCCTCCGTCACTCCAGTTCGTAGCAAAATCAGAAGAAAACAAAGTTTTATATTGTAATATTTAGGAAAAAGGGCAAGGTGGCATTATTGTAAATAAGAAAACTTTCCTTATAACCTTTGCCTATCAATAGAGGAGTTAGGGCTTTAGTTTAGAACTTTTGCCATTCTAGACTTTGGAGAGCTTTGGAGCTAGAGAGAGAGTCTAGAGAGAGAAAGTGCAAGAGGTGATTCACGGTTCTTTGTACGATTTCATACGATCAATAGAATCACGGTTTATACTTTATAGTACGTTCTTGTGTTCGGTCCACGTACGTGTACGGATTCCGCATGTCACACGTATCAGTTCGCAATCGTTCGGAAGTCAATACCGGTCCTACAACTTTTTGTGTTATTGACAATATATGGGTCTAGATTTAATTTATATGTATTATTGTTATACAACACGGGTCGGGGTAATAAAAACTCATGTTATAAACAACGTCTAGATTTAATTTATATGGATTATTATTATGATACTACTTTTTTATGAATTGTTTTTTTACATTAAATACTTTATAATTATGAGAATAAATAGATGTATGATAAGGATATATAAAAAAACACATTAAGGAAAAGGGTTAAACTAAAAGGTATTTAGATAAACATAACTTTTATACAAACTTATAAACAATCCACTGGTTAAGAATTACCATCGTGACCGAAAACATGGCACAAACAAAACACAAACTAATCCCCGTCCCGCCAACATTAATTAAACAAATCGATCCACTAATTCATTTCCCGATTAGGACATTTACAACCGTGTCAAACGTTAGGAGATATGGGTTACACAAATCATGTTTATATTACAGAACTTTTAAAGGGTGCCGATTAGGGTTGTTCTTAATGCAAATACAAATATAGGTCTTCTTCGGGCTGAATTGCCGTCACAAACCACCCTGCAATCCACCATCACGCCTAAATTAAGAAAGTGAAAACACTCATTCAAAAAACATAACAAAAATGGTACACCAGTTTCTTAAACATGCTCAGTGATGATGAGCCAAAACATACATACTTAAATTGTTCCCTTTTCCATAAATTAAGAATGTAACCTAACATAAAAACTAAACATTTTAACAGAGAAATAGGCCAAAATTCTGAAACCAACAATTTCAAACTCTCAATAAAAGCAGATCACACCATTTGCAACCTTCAAATCTACTGTTGCTTGCATTCAGGTGGTCGTTCAGCCTGTTCTCCTGTCACACCCGCATTTGGGACGCTACCCTTCTGCAGCACAGTTCACACAAATTAGTTTGTAAAAAGTAAAGTTCAAAATAGTGTACAAGATACTAGATGTGGGAAGAGCGGTTAAAAAAACATGACCCAAATCGACCAGTTTATAAGTAAATGAAAAAAAAAATGTTTGTACAAGTAAAAGGGAAGGAAATTGCACCTTTGTTTTTCTCTTACTCTTGCTCTCCTCTTCATCTTCATCTTCATCATCCTCGTCATCTTCGTCTTCGTCATCATCATCAATTTCATCATCATCGTCATCTTCATCATCATCCTCGTCATCGTCTTCTTCTATACCATCAAACTCATCCTCCTGGGCTGCCTCACCCGTAAACCACGAAACAGCATGGGGTATAATTTTGTCCCGTATCGTTGAACTACATACCATATAAAACATATATTAACCCAAATGGTTCCAGATCACCACCCAAAAGTTTTAATAATATTATACCACATACCCGATGTCATAGTCTTGTTCCATTTGATTCTGAAGCTCTTCAGCCTGCCAGTAATAGTATTCATAACTTAATCTATCAATCAAAGGGCCTCTATATGTGCATCAAAAATAATAAAAAAATAACTACCTCTTCTTCATCAATATCATCCTCATCATCAGGCACTTGTGGAGGACTAAAAAAGTTGAAGAAACTCTCACATTTTTCAGTCTTAGTGATAGGTTTAGCATTTTTTGATCCCTTTTTTGGCTTCTTCTTTAATATCTTTTGTGTCAAGCATTTCCCTGATAGCCATTCAATATCTGTCCTGTAAAGTACCAACCATAACATGAGCTTAAGATTGTACCAACGTCTAATTACAATAAAACCTGAAAAATAAGATATGGGTATAAACATATAATGGTTACCCTAATGCCTTCTCTAAAATAGGATCATCTTCATCAATCATGTGATATGTTTTGGTCAAAACTGAATTTTTAAAATACGGATTCGTATCGAAAAAGAATTCGAGTTTGAAACCCTTGGGGTCATCTATCCTGCACCACTTAATGTCCTTCAGATATTTGAGGGCATCTTCATCGCGTTCTGAAATCTGATAATTATGCCAGAAACAAAATCAGTACCTTTTGGAAACAAAAGACCATAAATAAGAAAAATTGTGTAACGAAAAACACATGTTATAAATGGGATTGCTACCTCCTCTGCCAATATTTCATTGGTCTTCATTGCGGTAAGCCAAAAATCAGGCACGCCCTTATCTGAAATAAGGTTTTAAATAAAAAATTATGTTCTTTACTTCTTTTACATATAAAAGAAATGAACACAAAAAAGCAGGGTAAAATCATACAGAAAGAATATTACCTTCTGCATTGTCAGTTGCAGCTTCATCCTTTAATCCATCAACTTCAACAACACCATTAACTATATCATATCTCTGCAGTTTCAGATCATAAAAATTCAGTATATACAATATCTAGAGCAAACCATTAACAATTAAAGATTTTTTGTCCACCACAAAACACCATTATCATATTATGTGACTTCTGTCCATAAAGGAGACATGCGCGCGTTCAACATGAAGAACATTTGAAAAGGAATTCAACCGACATGCAAAAAGTATGGTATGTTATGCCCATAGTTATTAAAGTGCTAGACATCCTCAAGGCGCATAGGCCTCGCCTGGGGCCTAGGCGCAAAAAAGGCGAGGGTCTGGGAAAAATAACTCGCACAATGAAATATATTAAAAATATTGTGTTAGAAATTTAATACTATTCATCAAATTTAATATCATCATTTTAGTACCAACAGTTCAAAAATATTAGTGTAGAAAAGTAGTTTCCGTTATATAAAAGTATAAATTTGGCTAAAATCTTGCCGGAAATTAGAGAATTTGGCCAGAAATTCTCCAAAATCTAGGAATCTTGCCGAAATCTACGCCTAGCATGGAAATGGGCCTAGGTGCAAGAGGTGATGGCTTTTAACAACTACGGTTATGCCTTTATACCTTGTTTAGCTATAATCAAAATGATCAAAGCATTCCCCTTCACCCAGAAACAATAAGGTACGAACTACAAAACACACTTGTTTCCTAGATTTCCATTCTCTATGACAATCGTTCAAGTGAAATAAACTGTATATGTTTCTGATGTTCTAAAGTCACCAGACAAAACAACTTCTAACCACAAACTATTACGTATGCGATAAATGTCAATCTCATCATCATGACCAGATATACAAATGGAAGAAAATCATATATCCAAACCTTTGCGTATAGTGGCGCATACAGTTTCTGGTATTTCCGTTCCAGTGCAGCTCTCTCTTCAAAAAACTTTGCCTCTAGGTCATCATGTTCGCTCTGCAAACAATAAAATATCAGATGCAGATAACATTAAGCAAAGAAACTAAAAAACATCCCACCATCAAGAACACATATGCACATAAATAAATAAAAAGTATTAAGATTAACAAAAGTATAAGTTAGTGCACATGAATTGTAACCTGTAACAAAAAGAAAAGACAACCACACATCTTTAGGCTTTTTCAAATCAAATTTCACATGACTCGTAATTAATATCTACAGCTAAACACATCAAAAGACAGATCTAAATCATCTAGTTAAGCATAATAAAAAACAATAAGTGTAATTAACATATGCAAAAATAAGTACCTGAATGTCTCTGAGAACCTCAACTCTCTTCCGAACAGCCGGAGACAAATTCTCGAGAACATCGGAGTGTTGTCCAGCCAGATTCTGAAGCTTATCCTGTAAAATCATCCATAAAACAAAGTGAGAACGAATCTACAGATGAAAACAGATAGAAACTGATGGAATAATATGGAACCTTTAGGGCGTTTACGAGTCCGGCACGATCTTCGGCACTAAGAGCTGTGAATTTCACGAAAAAACGATACGGTAAACAGAGGATAATATTATAGGTAATGAAGAGCAGTGGTGGTTTGGTTTATAGAAGAAGAAGAAGAAGAAGGTACCTGCGGCGGCGGCCGGTAAGGAGGCGGTGAGATCGGACATATCGAGGTGCTCTTTCATGGCGGGAGATTAGTAGCAGAAACCCTAGTGAAAAACCCTAGCTAATTTGAAGAGATGTGTACGATAGTGGGTTTGCTTTTGGGGTCGATTTGTGACCTAATTTATAAACGGTACAATGTGATTTTGCTGTTTTCACACTAGAGAAAATATGGAAAATTAACAAATGTCGATAATACTAAAATACCGAAACTAGTATATAAAATATTAGAGGATTTACATTCAGCTCCCTAAAAATATAGATACATTCTACTAAAAAAACAACTCTTATATCAATATACTAGGTTAGAACCCCGTGTATTACACGGGTTGAATAAACGTAACTGTATATGCCAAATAATAAAAAAAAATATCTTTAAAAGCCTTGTTTATTACACGTGTTGAATAAATATAATTTTACATATTAAATATTAAAAAAAGTTATATTTTTAAGAACCATGTGTATTGTACGGGTTGGATAAATTTAATTTTATATATTAAATAATGAAAAAAAGTTACATTTTTAAGAAACTCATGTATTGTACGGGTTGAGCACATGTAATTTTATATATCAAACAACCAATAAACATTAATTAATATTTTTGTTTAAACATTTTTGAAATCGGTTCTACCCTTAACTACTTTAATTTAATAAAATAAATAAATCATTTACATTATATTAATTTATATTTAGTGTACATCTTTTGTTAATTTCAGGATAAATAATTTTGAAATCTGATAAATATTTCAAAGTATTATATTATCTCCTATATGAATTGTTTAAATTTATATTAAATTTAATTTTATAATAATCTTTTAATTAATATTAATCATTTATAATTAAGTAGGAGAGAGAGAGAAGCGGAAAAACTAAAAAATAAATGGCTTCAAAGAATAATATGTGTCATTCCGTTGGTTTCTTTTATTATATACTATAAATAGATTATTATAGTAACAAAAAGTACACATGCCATATGACAAAAACTAAATTGTGAGGTAGCTTTGATAACATGTCTTTTTGTGCTTCAATTACTTGTACATTACTATTCATAGGTCGATTTTTGAGTAAAATTTATATCAAGACGTAAAAAAAGAATATTAATGTCAAAAAGGAATGACTGAAATTTATTAAGTGTCGTATTTTGAAAGTTATAATGCTACAACGAAATATACTACATATTATTATAATAATAAAAGTAATAAAATTTATTATAATAAATTAACATAAACTAAAATTAGATAAAAGGTTAAAAAATCTTACCTGTGACAACTTAGAATTGTTCTCGTATTTGAAATTATTATAGTTAGAATTAGAATAATATTTAATTTTATCCGTAATTTATGTTTGAAACATTAATTAAATTTAATAATTTAAATTAATAATAATTATTTATAATTAAGTAATAGTAGATGGTCTATAATAATGACAAGTGTCCTTTTATTGGTTTCTTTTATTATATGTATAGATTTCAACTAAAAACAAATATTTTTTCTCACTCTTTTTCAATTAAATAATATTTTTATACATTTATCATTACATTTTTCTCTATCATTCACTCACAACCACTTTCAATCAGAGTCGTTCCTACGTTTTCGGAGGCCCTAATCGAACTACGAAGTGGTGGCCCTTTTACAAAATTATCATTTTCAACATATTTAGTAACAAAACTCTCCTCCTTTATCCGGGCTTGGGACCGGCAATTATAAACTAAAAGTTTATAATTGGCGTAGTTAATTTTTTTTTTTATTGAAAGTCATATGTTTTCTATAATTATAGTATATGTTTAAATAAAATCTATTTTTTTAGCTTTAGCCGAGGCAAATTGTTTGATGAAATTATCGTAATCAAGTTCTTCTATAAAATCTTTTTCGATTGACATAATAGCTAAACCGTTTAATCTTTTTTGTGACATTGTAGATCTTAAGTAATTTTTTATTAGTTTTAATTTGGAAAAACTACGTTCTGCGGTAGCAACGGTTACAGGAATGGTTAACACAATTCTATAGGCGATATATGCATTTGGAAAAGAATTAAAGTTTTTAATATAAGTTAATATATTAGTAAGTGTGTCAGATTCAACATGTATAATTTCTCTTAGCATTTTTAGTTCTTCAAGTAAATCTAAACCATCAATATCAATATGATTATCATAGTTCCAAAACTTTTCCAGATAAATGCACTTCTCTTTTAAAAAAAATTATTTAAAGATTTTAACTTTTTTATACAAAACAAAAAACCAAAAATTTGTTCGAACTCTTTAAACTGAGCAAATCTACTTTCGAGTGAAACACTAGCTTGATCTACTATGTATAAAAAGTAATCCGTTCTAAAACAATCAATATGAGTTTTCAAAGTCTCATTATCAACTTTTTCATCAAATCTTCTATTTCTACGAATAACACGTTTTTCACGAAAACTAGGTTCAATGCCCATCTTTAAAGCAAGTTCTTTAGCCGCAATCATAGCATTTTCAAATCCTTCATCCCTAAACTTTTTAAAATAAATAATAAGTCCATCTAGTTGTTTTATAGCAATATCAATACACATGTCTTTTGATCGTAAATTTTTGCTAACTACATTAATAGCATGTAAAACCTCATACCAAATAACCATCGCTAATAAAAATTCAAATTTTTCCAACTCATTTTCAACTAAAGATTTAGCCTCACTTTTAACATTAGCCTCGGTACTATCACGATACAAATCCATTAATGCATCTCTTAGTTTTGGAGCTTGAAACCTAATTGCTTTAACACTTTCTAATCGACTTTCCCAACGTGTTTGTAATAATGATTTAAGAGTTAAATATGGTATATTATCTTGTAAAATTTTCCATCTTTTATTGGATGATGCAAAAATAGAATAAATACGTTGTATGGTTCCAAAAAAATCTTGAACTTTGTCACAAGCGCTAGCCATATCAGAAATAACTAAATTTAAACTATGACAACCACATGGAGCATAAAAGGCTCTAGGATTAACTTCTAACAATCGTTTTTGTACTCCCTTATGTTTTCCTTTCATATTTGAACCATTATCATAACCTTGACCTCTAATGTCATCTACATTAAGTCCTATTCTATTAAGTTCTTCAGTAATAGAATTAAAAAAGACCTTTACCGGTTGTATCATGCACTATTAAAAATTCTAAAAAGTATTCTTTAACTTCTATTGAAATTGGTGAAATATCTAAACATCGTAAGATAATTGACATTTGTTCTTTGTGGCTTATATCGGGTGTGCAATCAAGAATAATTGAAAAATATTTAGCTTCTTTAACCTTTTTAATAATTTATGTTTTGACCTCATTTGATAATAAATGTATTAGTTCATTTTGCATTCTGGGTCCAAGATAATGATTATGAATTTGTTTATTTTGTATGCGTCTAACATGTTCTTGCATTAGACCTACCGTAGTGGGGCGTTTTTTTTAAAAAATTTTCCCCTAAAACGCCCGATAACGCCCCAACCCCCATTACAGGGGGCGTTATGGAGCGTTATTTTCGAAAAAAAAGTGCCCCGGCGTTTAAATTAAAACGCTCGATCAATTTAAACCAACCAATCAACGGCTACTTTCTTAACGGCTAGTTCTTTTTTTTTTTTCTTTTAAACCTTTTATATGTATATATATATATATATATATAAACAACCAAAACTCATCCATTTTCAACAAAAACAATCTCAAAACCTCTCTAAAAAATCTCACCATTTTTAAAAAAACTTGATGGATTCTCCTAGTTCTTCGTCCATGATTAATTTTTACTACAACGAGTATTTTGCGGATGGCGATGGTTCGACCGATGACGAGATTGAGCAAGAGGCGGTTACGAGTGCATGTCAACTAGCGGTGCGATATGTCAAGCATTCTCGTCGGCCCCAAGCACAAAAAAATAAAAGAGGCTATGTTCAACGAGACCGACGCGCGGCACACGATCGTTTGATGAAAGACTATTTTGACGAGGCGCCGACATTTTCGAACGAAATGTTTAGGCGTCGTTTCCGAATGAGTAAGCGGTTGTTTCTACGCATAGTCGACGACTTGGAGGCCAACTACGATTATTTTAAACAAAAACCGGATGCGAGAGGGGAACCTGGATTTACCGGTATCCAAAAGTGTACGTCGGCGTTACGAATCCTTGCTTATGGTAACACTACCGACATCAACGACGAGTATCTAAAAATGGCGGAGAAAACAACACGAGATAGCTTGGAACATTTTTGTCGCGGTACTTTTTCTGTTTTTTTTTTTTTTTCGGTTTTTTTTTTCAGTTTTTTTTTTATTTTTTTTTTCATGTAATGTAATTTTATTTTTAAATTAATGAAGTTTTTTTATGTTTTAAATTAAAAAAAAATAATTGGGAAATGATTGTAAAATGATTGAATGGGGCATTATGGGGCATTATACCACTACACCACTTTTGCTATAATGCCCCCTTGCTGACTAGGACGCCACATGGCGCAAAACGCCCCATGGTGGGGGCATTATAGTGTATAACCACTACACATGGTCTTATCGGGTCAAATTCTGCAATCATCTCAATACCGGCTAAAAATAAACCATTGTTTTCTTCATACAATTGTTCATTTGTCCCACGAAATGCTAAATTATGTGTACCAAGACTCTTTACAAGGGCAATAATTCTTTTTAGTACATTTCTCCAATGTTCTTTTTCTTTATTTATTTGATTTTGATTTTGTTTATCGATTGTCTTATTTTTCGCCAATCTTATCTCTAATTCCATCCATGTTCTCATATTATTAATATGCACTTTACTTTTTTCATGTTCTTTTAATTTACTACTAATATTTTTCCAATCATTATTGCCTTCTTTAGCTAAGCTACTAGTACATTGATTCACGTTAAACAATTTACAACAAAAACAAAATGCTATATCTAAATCTATAGAATAAATCAACCATTTTCTTTCTAGCGTTTCACCATTTGGTAGTGTTCGCATATAGTGAGATGTATTAAAGCTTCTTGAGTGTTCATCTTGTGGAAAATCGTAATCATGAACTTTAATCGGACCTTTTTCTACGAGTATATCTCTTAGATCAATACTAATATTATTCCATTGACTTGGATCAACAAAATTTATAGGTATTTCATCGGTTGTAAATTCATCATTTGTAGGTTTTTCGTCGTTTGTAGGTTCATTATTTGTAGGTGTATAAATATCGTTTGTAGGTGTATCGCTATCGTTTGTAGGTGTATCAATATCGTTTGTAGGTTCATTATTTGTAGGTGTATCACTATCGTTTGTAGGTTGACTTGTTGTAGGTGTACAAAATTTTAGAAGTGCTCCATTTTGTGATTCAATTAAAGCTTCTTGTTTACGTTTTTTTTGCCTTTTCGAATGACCGGATTCAAAAGTTCGAATTCGATTTGACATTGCTAAAATATAAATCTATTTAAGAGATGGATAATGAGCCCTAATTCCCTAAACAACAACTTTATTCAGAAAAATAGCAAATTATGAAAGACAAATAAGCCCTAATTCCCTACTAAACAACAACTTGATTCAAGGAAAAAAAATCAGATATCTAACCTGTGCCACTGACTTCCAAGAATCTGAGTGTCTGAGACTTATGTGCCATCGAGTTCCGAGAACAGAGAATCAATTCAAATCGAGAAGACAAGAACTGATATCAATAATCAATTCTGCCACAGAGCCGTTCCACGTCTGCCACAAATCAAGAAGACAAGAACTGATATCAATTCAAATCGAGAACTGATATCAAATCAAATCAAAAACTGATATCAATTCAATTTCAAATCAAGGTAATTGTATATGAGAACTGAGGGTTTCTTTGATGACCGACAAAACTCAATCGAGAAGAGTATATATACGTTAATTACCTGTAAGGAATCGACGAATCAGGCGACGATTGAGGCGACGATTCAGTGAGTTCCAACCTGCAAGGCCGTTCGAATTCGATTCAGGCTGTTCGTCAATCGTCATCGTAAATTGTGTGGGTTACTGAGACAACAGCTCTGCGACGTTTCCCTTTATTTTCTTCTTTGGGCTTTTTATTTTCTTCTCACTTTGACGACATGGGCCTTTAGTTCTTAGTAGAAAAAAAAATGGGCCTAGTATAGAAAGAACCTATAATAAATTTAGAGGCCTTTCATTTTGGGTGGCCCTAGGCCTGTGCCTAGGGTTGGAAGCCCATTGGGCCGGCTCTGCTTTCAATATATATTAAAAAATTATAGTAGGTGAACAGTATCCCCCAAATATAAATATGAACAGTAACATTTTCTCTCTCCTCCACTCACAACCACTTTTTATACACTTTATATTTTAAAAACCCCACACACAGATTTTGATTCTCAGGATGTGAATGCTCTTAGGTAGAAGTTTGGTTCGTCATGAAACTATGCAATTTTCTTTTTAACGGTGAGAATCTTTAATTTGTTGTTGGAGAGATCTTACATTCTCCTAAACAGAGAGTCATAACCCCACTTTGGCACTCGTATAATCTATCATATCATAAAATGTTATATTCTAAATAAAATTTTCGTTTTCAATACAATTTATATTGGTTCGCTACCGTATCAGACCTCGATACAGTGACCGAAAAATATATGCCAAAAAATAAAACTTTGATAAACCCAAAATGATATTAACATGTGTTTCACATCAATGTAAGATTAAATATATTACGTATTAATATTTAATCTGTAGCCATTATAATCATTTACATTATATAGATCAAAATATATAACAATCCTATTAAATAATTAGTTGGTAATTGTTGATGGACCATATTACCCTTATTAACTAATTAGGGTTTCCTCCTGGGTGCTTATATAAGGAGAGTTATGTGGAGGTTAAAGGGTTAGACGGTTACACATTAGACACAACCCTAATAACACATAACATCAAAATTTCGACCTCCATCTCCATACCGATTCCCTTATCGGTTTTCTAAGCCACCATCATCAGTCAGCACCCTAAGGAGGAACCAGACCAAGATGACAATCATGTCAACCCTTAATGGATTCTCTGCTAACCTGTGCTGATGCAACCAAAGGTATGTTTTCATGTTTTCCTTTATGTTCAAAACAGAACTGAACCAACATGTGGTATCAGAGCATATGTTGATTAGTCGGTTCTGTCTTCTATCCGTAAATCTGGATTAAAAAAACTGGAAAACAGGTTTTAAAACGATAATTAAAAATTCGGTTTTCATCATCAGAAATCATTACAGTTCGATTTCTGTCATCTGATATACATCTCGGATCGTTATGTTCATTCGTGATTACTGTTCTGAAATCTGAAGTTTCAGAAATATGATTAAATGTGTAATAAAATTCCAGATTTCGGATGAATGTTTGAGTATTTTTTATTTAGGGTTCATCACGTTCTTAGATAAAATTCGAAATATCCTATAAGTTTTGGAGTATGATTTGAATTGTTATGTGTTTTTCCTTATTTTGATCTATTTTTCTATTAAGGATTTTCGAAATATGTTAAAGGGATAAACATATCATGATTTCGAAATTTAGTGATAAAAATAGATCAATATTATAATAGGAAACCATATCACAATTCATATTTTTCGAATTTTTTTGTTAAGTTATCACAACAAACAGCTATTATACAGAGGATTCGAAATCTTTAATGTTCAAATCACACAAGCCCCTTAACATTCGCACAAGATCAGATCGAGAGAAAAAAAAAAAAAAAAAAAAAAGAAGATCTGATCGCACAAGACATAACGGATCGCACAAGGCCTTAGTGGATCGCACAAGACTTGTGGATCGCACAAGACCTTGCTAATCGCACAAGGCATTACTGATCCATAAGTTTTGGGCCTTATTAATCACACGAGTTTACTTGGGCCTTATGGATCGCACAAGTCTACTTGGGCCTTGTGGATCGCACAAGTCTACTTGGGCCTTATTGATCGCATAAGACTTGGGCATTACCGATCGCACAAGTCATTACTGATCGCACAAGTTCGATCCGCGCTAACAGGTGGTTTGCTATTAATTAATTGGTTTTGTAATTACTTAGCTAATTAATAAGGATCACATAATGTTTTACAAAACCAAAATAGCTTAACTTGAATGAGCTTCTGATATATCATTTCTGGCCAAAGCTGACTTGATACATCTACTTATCATTCAAGTATTACAAAAGCTATGTTGTGTATACATCATAAGCATGAATGTCTTAATTCTGGCCAAAGCTGATTTAATTCATTCATAGATGGCATACTCAACAAGTGCACAACTAAAGTGATTGTTTCAATTCTGGCCAAAGCTGATTTGTTACAACCACTTTGCACATATGCTTAAATGATTACACTTCTGGCCAAAGCTGTTTTGTCTTCATTTAAGTAGAATTTTTTAGCTAAGTCTATTATTTTGATGTTAGTAATAGACATATCACAATCTCTTCACATAATGATCCTTAGATTAATGATCCTTAATTAAGTTTTTATGATCATTTCGTCTGCCTTATTCTTAGTACCCATAATGTTACTCACTATAATTTTCTTCTATATATATCTCACTATAATTTTCTTATATATATATCTCATCCACTCTAATTTTTTTTAGACCTAAAATGTTTGCTTTATTTACAGTTTCTATAAGAATTAGCTCTTAAATTAAATCCTTGATTATTTCCTAAGACACGATAATCCTATTGCTCTCTTCTGATAAAGATTATAAAGAAGAAAGTTAGAGCATGATGAATAGGATAAATCGAACATGATGTCTCTTATGATAATCAAGAATTCTCTAACGTAAATGCTATCACTAAAGTTATTCCAGATTAAGTCTTTCCTAAGACTAATCTTTATTTATGGAAGAATTACTAGAACTCCTAAGATGCATGCCTTAATTTGAAACTCTAAACTATAAAGTTAAGTGGTATATGTGAATACATTATAATGTACAAAACCATGACCCATAAAGTTAAGGGCTTACGCATGGAAATAAGTACATTCTTTCCAGTACATTACATACTAAGATTTTCACTTGTACAATTTGATGCATTATAAAATCAACTATAACACTCAAAATACCAAAGTATAACGAGTGTGTTGATAAGCAACATATGTACAAAGAAATAAATGTTTAAAGCTGGAAAATAAGTTGTTATTCACCTTACAACCACTTAAAATGTTTAAAGAGGATTGTTCTAAGGTCCATAGACAAATTACAAGTGCTAATTCCAACTTTAAGGTTCTTCAAGGGAAAATCTCACTACATAATTATGTCATTAGACTAGACATAAGCAACGAGACTATCCATTATCCTAAAGAACAGTTGGGTAAATTAATTAGATAGTCACTTATTAATGATATTTAAGTCTGGTAATTTCAATATTCCAATTAACACATGATTAGTTGACTCTAGTTCCATACGTTTCCTTACCAGAACTCGACAAATAACTAACATGAGACTTAGTGACAAAATTAAATGTTAACGCTATAAGAACCATAATAAGCAGTCTTCTAACAAAGCTTTTCAATACATTACATGTTCTGATTATTAATCAGAGTACAGTATCATTACTTAGGCTATGTCATGAAGGTTGTGAGGTTTGCATAGTCAACATAAAGTCACACTTATCTTAAACTCTCATCTTATTTGTTCTAAATATCTGGATAGAAACATTATTAAAATGAAACTAGATGATACCTTACATTTTCACAACTTTTGTCATCATGCAAATGAGAATTTGACAAAAGGAAAATGAGACTTATAAATTTCATCCATTATAACCGAAATTCATGAGAAATTATGACATGGTTAATGAGGATGATTATTCATCTAATCTCATTCTAAGTGATTTTAAATCATGACGTTATAGCCCTAGATATTACTTGGCTTAAGGAATAAGTATGGGTCCATCATAAGTCATTCATTGACATTCGTGGAACTTATTCAAAATGGAATATTCAGACATAATTCATTTATCATTTAAAAGACTATCAACTTGTAGCTAACTTTTGTCGCATATGGCCCACAGTCTTAGAAGAAATCTATTCATATGTTTACTTATTAGGATTTCTATTAAATATGTCCTTAAGTTTCTTATGACATTTGGACGTTAAAGAAATCAAATAAAGTCTAACGTATATATGATAGGTTCCCACGTCACGTACCTCATTGAAACTTCTCTTGTAGCATTTCTAGAGATATCAAAGATCAGTGGGAGCATTAAGTGTCTTCATAATAACTTGCAATAGTTGCAAGAGGTGGGGGAGTGAAAATTTTACATTACCTAAAATTGCACCTCTTGTACAAGACACCGCTCCATCACGACACTGTTCTATCAAAACTTGTCTCCTTAAAATCTAATGCTACTCTTACAAAAAGTTTCATTGCTGCTTAATTGTGGGCACACTTAGATTTCTTACCTAAACTAACATAATCCTTAACAAGAGAAACTACAACGACTAACGTCATTAATTTGTTTTCTCTATTAGAATTTTGTTGGTCATTAAGTATTGACCCTAAGCATGCTGAGTTCCTAAAGATTTCTAAGGTCAGTGGGAGCAGTCAACGTCCTTATTATGACTTGCAAGGAATACAAGAGGCGGGGGGAAGAGTGTCATTAAATTTCACTCCAAATTTAACTCCGATTACACCTCTTGTACACCATACTGCACCAACTCTTATAAACTTAGAATGAAAATGATAGAAACCTAACCAAGAGCTAATCCATAAAACTGAAACTTCTAATGAACCCAATAATCAACTCAGGAGGTCATCTAGGTTTAAAAGCCTACTAACTTTGATGATTACATAACCTCCCTAATTGAACTTGAAATGGTTTTTGGAAATGTTTACTGATCCTATCTCTTCAAATTAAGCCATTAGTGTCAATCAATAATCTTAATGGAATAAAACAGTTTTCTAGTAAAACTGATTTTATGTGTTCGTATAACGTTTGGGATTTGATTGAATTACATAAGAGTGTTCATAACAAAACCAAATCCTAATATAAACGTTAAGACACAAAGGAGCATGATTGATTGTCAAAGGTTACACTCAGAAAGAGATGAATTATCAAAGAGTCTTTCTTACCTATCTTACACGAGATTTCTTTGAGGATCATCACTGTTCTAGTAGCTTATAATAGTTTAAAGCTACATTAGATGAACATTAAAAGAATTTTCCATAACAAATGGCTGACACATTTACATGTTCATTAGATAACAACCTAAAGTTTCAAACTGAAGGTTAAAGAACACTTTATTTGTAAGCCAATAAAATCCATGTATGGGTTAATGCAAACATCATAATGTGATGAAATCTTAACGTAATTATTTCATCAACAACCAAGTGGATTAATGTACCTACCTCAAAATGAGTGGGAGCAACTAAATTAAACTTGTTTATATAGATGATATTCTTTTGACAAGTATATGTTACAAAAGTCAAAGCATTGTTAACACAAACTTTGATATAATAGATCTCAGAGATATCTCTTACGTGATTGATATCATAACATACTGAGATAGACCCAATGGGATATTAGTTCCATTCCATAAGTTTAACATTAAATGGGTCCTTACATATGTAACTAAACACTGCTCTCCTTTAGAGGATAATAGGATAAATGAGATTAATTTTTTACGCTTCATTAATTGGAAGCCTTATGTAAGTTCAGGTCTATACTCGTTTAGATATTACTCACATTGCAACACACTAGATATGTCTAGATTATTGTGAAGCATCTAATGGAGTATTACAATATCTTTAAAAGAGACGAGAGACTATAATTTGAAGAAGAAGTGAGAATTAAAACCGGTTTATTATTATAACTTTGTGATATTCAAAAATGATAAAATGTAATTTCGGGTATATCCTTATGTCAGCAGACAAAACCTATTTCATGGAGGAGTCATAATGCACTGATATTAACAACCTAAGTTATAACGACATAATATAGTCACTAAATGTTGTTGGAAATATATCAGTAGACTCATAAGTTTATTAACTCCATATAATTGATGTTTTGAAGACTTAGTGTGATAAAGTCAGTTACCATAACTCCTTGAACAGTAACAGTTTAAGAGGTGCTGCATTAAGTTTCGATACACAATTAATTATTCGTTTATGAACGAATTGAGGAAACTAAGTTTGTATCGAATACATTCATGATATGCTTAAGGATCCTATAACTGAATGGTTATTACCCATAAGTCTTATTAAGAGAGCTCATAGACGGGTATTAGTTTATGGCCATGCGCAATTGCATATCGTACTATGAATGACTAAGTATTAGTTAATTTTTCCTCATCAGTTTGATTTTGTACGTCTCTAAGAATATGTCAAGTCGACATAATGGCATATAAGACAAATAAAGTTACAAATCAAACAAAGGGCTTATGCGTATTTTGATCATAACGATTAGGTTTTAAATTAAGGCTATAGTATGATTAATGGGGGTCCTGAGTCGCATAATGATTCAACGGCTGTATTTCTCTGCTATAGTACTTGTTTAAGGCTAAAATGAGTGTTAACTCCTGATCAGGCTTATCTAATACTCATAGTAAATGATTACTCGGCTAAGTGGGAGAATGTAAGATTAAATATATTACGTATTAATATTTAATCTGTAGCCATTATAATCATTTACATTATATAGATCAAAATATATAACAATCCTATTAAATAATTAGTTGGTAATTGTTGATGGACCATATTACCCTTATTAACTAATTAGGGTTTCCTCCTGGGTGCTTATATAAGGAGAGTTATGTGGAGGTTAAAGGGTTAGACGGTTACACATTAGACACAACCCTAATAACACATAACATCAAAATTTCGACCTCCATCTCCATACCGATTCCCTTATCGGTTTTCTAAGCCACCATCATCAGTCAGCACCCTAAGGAGGAACCAGACCAAGATGACAATCATGTCAACCCTTAATGGATTCTCTGCTAACCTGTGCTGATGCAACCAAAGGTATGTTTTCATGTTTTCCTTTATGTTCAAAACAGAACTGAACCAACAATCAATCGAAAACTCTAAAAACTATTATTAATGCCGGTTCCAGAATACCGATTATGCAAAAAGATATTTTAAAATAGAACAAAAAATTAACATATTTCTAAAACTCGAACAACACTTTATTTTAATTTTGGTTAAAATCCTTTTACAAATACTTAATATTGTAAATGTTGAAATGGAACCTTGGGTAGCTAACCGTGGCCTGATGAAATTGAACTTTGAGATTGTAAGTTGGATAGTTAACTAAATACGATCAATCTTTTACGCAAGAAGTATGATATACATGTGGTGATTAGTGTAATGTGGATTACTGTTGTCTACAACTTTTTTGGTCAAGTAGAAGAGGAGATACACAAACCCAAACGTTATTACTAACAAGATGGTGAACAAGAAGAAAAATTTATTAAATAAATCACTCTGTTGATCACCAATCTCGATACCCATTTTTACTTGGGTATCCGACTGTCCGTTAATAATGATTTAAACTATTGTGATACACGTCACTAGAGTCAAAGGGTTGTGTGGGATGGGTAACGGGTTGTCCCCCAAAAGGTTTGTGTCTGTGTTTTTGGTTATGAAGATACATATCCGAGGCCGGACATGATCCCTTGGGACGAACCGGACTCCACTTGAACGGACATCTCAGATACATCCGTTCCCCCATAACTCTGAGGACGAACCTACATTCAAGTGCGTCTGGACGAATGACGTCATCTCAGTTGACCATTATAAATACCCCATCAAGTACAAGGCCAAGTACGATTTTCTGAACCTTCGTCCTTATTTTCTCTCTCTCTCTACTTTCTCTCTATACCAATACTTATCCTCACGCCGGAGGGTGGTCGCAGAGGGGCCCTCCCATCTCTGTGGCGAGCCTAACGGTTTTCTGTTTTGCAGGACGATTCTCCGGCCCATTTACAAGATCCAAACCCTCAATTACAGGCTCCGGCCTAAACTCGATTCTTTGGTTCTTCAATTGGCGCCATCCGATTTCATAGCTCACAGTCCTTCACTTTGGTGAATTTCTTGAGCAACGAACTGATCTATGGTGGCCTCGGGTTCTGTGAATCCGAGATCCATGGCTGTTAGTACGCAAACTACAGCACCGGCAAGCACCGTTTCCACAGTCTCAGCTCCTTTAAGCTCGGGACCAGGAACAACTCTGCCATTCATACTGATTCCCACTTCGCAAGCATCAGAATTCGATGCAGAATTTCTTTCCAAAAATGCAAGTCTTCTACGAAGATTAAAAGCTCAACAGGCTAGAGATGAACAGATACTCGGTTTACGAACCAGGCTCTTTCATGATGAAACTCCGGTAAGGACTATGGGTCCTACGATATTCACCTCTCCTACTTTCTCCACAATTGTTACTTCGGAAACTTATAATGGATATGTGCAGGGTTCCTCCGGACCATCTCCAGCAATGACAATATGAAATGAAACGCAAATGGAAGTAGTTAATGATCCGGAACTCACCAAGCCATATCATCCGGTTTCCATGACTGCTAAGTCCAAGTTCAGCGCCCGCATCACACACGCCAAGCTCCCTCCGAAGCTCAAAATGCCAACCACAGTAAAGAAATATGATGGTACGACTGATCCGGACGATCATATGTTTGACTTCGACGGGGCTGCACGTGTGGAACAGTGGCCGATGCCGGCATGGTGCTTTATGTTCGCACAAACTCTAACCGGGGCTGCTCGGGTGTGGTTTGATGCGTTGAACGAAGGAGAGATCAACGATTTCGAAGAATTCTGAAGGCTATTCCTCCAGAACTTCAGCCAACAAAGGCACTACTCCAAAGAAATCACCGAAGTTCACAACATCCGGGGAAAAGATGGGGAATCCTTGGATAGTTTCATTGACCGATTCAATCGAGAAAGTATGCAGATCAGTGGGGTCGTGGACCAATTAAGAATCTCCGGATTCTGTAACGGTGTCCGGAATAACCAGTTGGTCGAAAAGTTGCACGAAAATCTCCCAAAGACGATGGAAGTACTCATGGAGCGAGCCAGAGCTTTCGCCCGAGGAAAAAACGCATGTAATCCAGCACCGGAGTCAGATCATAAAATGTCCTCCTAGAAGAAAAATGGTGGGTGCGTATTTGATAAAACTCCGTCCGGGAGTAGGGGACGATCACACCCATACAGCAGAAATGATAGGCCTCAACGGGGAAGGAGTTCCGGATCAAGATTTTACAATCTATCGGATCTTTCCAAAACTCCCAGTGAAATCCTCAGTGCCGAATGAGCAAACTTCCCCGCCCCACCAAAACTCTGAAATCCAGGTGACAAGAACTCCAAAAAATATTGTGATTACCATCATGCGTGAGGTCATAATACAGACGATTGCTGGTCCCTAAAACAAGAAATAGAAAAAGCAATACGGTCCGGTAAGCTGTCACATTTGGTAAAAGAAGTAAAAGAAGGATAATCTTCAGGAAATTCGGCAGATAATCCGAACAATCAACCAGCAATCTGCATGATCAAGAAAGTAGATAACCATGGCATTAAACGGTCCAGTCAACATATGGCCGCTTGGATGCAACAACCGATTGCTTTCCCCCCAATTACCCCCGGAGAAATCAAAGACGGACCAATCATAGTGTCTGCGATAATAGCAGGCCACAAGGTCCGGAGGATTTATGTTGATAGCGGAAGTGCCACTGAGATCATGTACCAACAGTGTTTCCAACAATTAGCTCCGCAAACCAAAGCAAAACTGATACAAGTCTCTATGCCATTGGTAAGCTTCCCTGGAGAGGTGTTGCAGCCAATTGGGCAAATCACCCTACCAACAACGTTGGGAGCCGGAAACCTGGTCAGAACCGTCAACTTGACATACCTGGTGGTGGGAGCAAGATCCGTCCACAACGTCATACTAGGGAGGCCAGGGATGTGCGTTTTCGGTATTATCAGTTCTACCATTCATGGGTCATTAAAGTTTCCCACCGAAGCAGGAGTAGCAACTTTACACTCCGAATCAACAATGTGCGTAGCTGAAATACGACAAAGCGAGGGTAATGTGCAACCTCCGGCCCTCCATACAGAGGAGTGGGCTATACATCCACATTTTCTGGAGCAAAAAATTGCCGTTGGGGCCCAGCTCACTGAACGTACCAAAAAACGGCTATGGAAGCTTCTGTCTAGTTCGTTTGATGTATTTGCATGGCAAACTTCTGACATGATCGGAGTTCCTCGGTGTTTGGCCGAACACAAGTTGAAAGTATCACATTCAGCAAAGCCATTCGCTCAAAGAAAAAGAAAAATGGCTCCAGGTCGTCACAAAGCCATCTCCGAGGATGTACGAAAACTACTAAACGCCGGAATTATCAGAGAAGTGAGGTATCAAACATGGGTCTCCAACCCGGTGATGGTAACGAAGAAAGACAAAACTTGGAGAATGTGCGTTGATTTTTCTGATCTGAACGATGCATGTCCGAAGGATTGTTACCCTTTGCCGGAGATCGATTTGAAGATTGATTCTCTTTCCAGCTTTCGCCTTAAATGCTTCTTGGACGCATATAAAGGTTACCACCAAATACAGATGGCTCTGGAATATGAGGATAAGACGGCTTTCGTAACAAATGAAGGTCTCTTTTGTTATACCAAAATGTCGTTTGGGTTAAAGAACCCCGGAGCAACGTACCAGAGGTTGATGGATAAAGCGTTCAAAGATCAGATCGGAGGGAACTTAGAGATTTACGTGGATGATCTGGTTATCAAAAGTCAGGCTGAAGATAACATGATTGATGACATACTCGAAACCTTTACTAGGCTTCGGAGTATCAACCTCAAGCTTAATCCCAAAAATGTTCCTTTGGTTTAGAAGAAGGGAAGTTTCTTGGCGTATGGATAACTCAATCCGGAATTCAGGCACATCCGGATAAGATCAAAGCGGTGAACTCCATGCAACCTCCTAAAACGGTCAAGGAAATTCAGTCACTGAATGGTAAGTTGGTAGCTCTCAATCGTTTTGTCTCAAAAGCGGCCGATCGAACTATTCCCTTCATGAATGTATTGAAAAAACGAACCGGAAAGGGTCAGATAGAATGGACGACGGAGGCTGATTCAGCATTCCAGGAGTTGAAAGTTTGTCTTGGGTCTTTACCCACTCTGACCGCTCCAATCACCGGAGAAACCGTCACTGTTTATTTCTCCGCTTCACATTTCGCCATCAGTGCAGTACTTGTGGTGCACCAGAACCAAGCACATATACCGGTTTACTACGTAAGCCGCATCCTAAAAGATTATGAAACTCGGTACCCGATGATTGAGAAATTGGCACTTGCTTTGGTACATGCATCCAGACGTCTCCGAAGGTATTTTCAGGCTTTCAATATAGAAGTACAGACCGACCTTCAGATTCAGCAAATTCTCAGAAAGCCAGAGGTCTCCGGACGTCTCACCAAATGGGCAATCGAACTCAGCGCTTTCGATATTACCTACCGAACGAGAGGTTCGGTAAAAGGTTAGGATGTGGCAGATTTTCTTACGGAGGTGCCGAACGGGGAAAGCACCAAAGAAAAGTCCACCCTTCCGAGGGTATGGAACTTGTATACGGACGGAGCCTCCAGTAAAGAAGGATCGGGAGCGGGTTTAATTTTGATAGATCCGGAAGGAATAGAATATACTTATGCTCTGCGCTTTGAGTTTAAAACTTCAAACAATGAAGAAGAATATGAGGCCCTCCTCGCAGGACTCCAAACCGCAGCCAAGGCTGGCGCAACCTCCGTACTGGCTCATGTTGATTCATTGCTAGTCGCCAACCAGGTTAGCGGAGAGTACGAGGCACGGGAAGAAAACATGATCCGGTATCTAAGCCAAGTTAACAGTTTAATCTCCTCGTTTGACTCTTGCAAAATAGTTCACATACCACGGAGCAAGAACAAAAAGGCGGATGCTCTAAGCAAGCTTGCGTCCGTAGCATTTTGTCACTTATCCAAAGAAGTGTTGGTCGAAGCTTTGCAAGCCCCGGCCATCCAACATACGGAGTCCGTTATGTCAGTCTCCGTACAGGAGAGATCATGGATGACCCCGATCTTAGACTATTTGAAAGACGGCACACTCCCAGAGGAAAAAGCTCAAGCTCGGAAGCTAAGGGTGAAGGCATTACAGTATCAGGTTCACGATGGGAAACTCTATCGAAAGACCTTTTTAGGTCCGCTCCTAAAATGCCTGACTCCGGAAGAGGCCAGCTATGTCATAAGAGAAATTCACTGGGGGATATGCGGCATCCACTCCGGGCCGAGGATGGTCGTAGCCAAAGCCATGAACGCCGGATATTTCTGGCCAGGCATGCATCAAAGCGCTGTCAATGAATTGCAAGCATGTGAAGATTGTCAGCGGCATGCTCCCATCAGTCACCGAGCTAAAAACAATCTTGTCCCTATAACTTCGGCATGGCCATTTCAGAAGTGGGGGATTGACATCGTCGGTCCTTTCCTTGTTTCCACCGGAGGAGTGAGGTTCTTGTTAGTAGTCATCGATTACTTTACAAAGTGGATTGAGGCCAAACCTCTCCGAACTATCACCGGGGATCAAGTGCTGAGATTCGTTTGGGAAAATATAGTGTGTAGGTACGGAATGCCGCTCTGCATTTTCAGTGACAACGGAAAGCAGTTTGCAGAAAAGCCATTCAAAACCTAGTGTGAAAGAATGCACATTAAACAAAACCTTGCTTCAGTAGCCCATCCCTAGGCCAATGGGCAGGTAGAAAGAGCCAACCGCAGTATTGTGGAGGGCATAAAAAAGCGTTTGGGGAAATAAGGCGTTTCTTGGGCAGATGAACTTCCGCACGTCCTGTGGGCTCACCGGACGATGCCAAAAACAAGCACGAGGGAAACTCCTTTCAGCTTAACGTATGGTACGGAAGCAGTCATCCCCGCCGAAGTTGGCATACCTACCCCTCGCATGCAGCAAAATCAAGAAGTGAACGAACAAGAACTCCGCCTGAACCTTGACTTGGCCGAAGAAAGAAGAGAACTAGCGGCCATCCGGGAAGCAAAGTACAAAAAAGAGTTGGAAAAACATTACAACTCAAAAGTGAAGGAGGTCCGGTTCAAGGTCGGAGATTACGTTATGCGAAGCAACTAGGCAAGTCTAGCTGAGGGTACGGGGAAAATGGCTCCGAAGTGGGAAGGCCCTTATCAAATTAATACTGTGGGAAAAGATGATGCTTATACGCTCAGCAGGATGGACGGAACCCTCGTCCCTCGTACCTGGAATGGAGCACACCTCAAGAAATGTTTTCTTTGAAAAACTTCATGATATTTCAAAATAAATTTGTAATACGGAGGCTACGACCCCCGTCATCTTTACTTTCCCTGTAATGCGGATGGTTTTACCCGCATAAAACAATCTTATATTTCCAAGAACTGCGGAGGGTTTTACCCGCGGATTACTTTAAATGTTTTTACCATGTGTTAACCGGAGAAGTATACTCCGGATAGATTAAATAGAATGCTAAAAATTTCTATCAATTAACAAAGTTGCAACACATAAGTGATCATCGGCCGAATCAGGGATGCTAACCCTAAAAGACAAGAACGAACTGGCATCGTTCATACTTTTTTCTTCATTCAAAAATTATCCTAAGAACAAAACAAATCGGATCTGTACCTTAAAAAGAACGTTCTAAAAAAGAGAAACGTAAGCACAAAAAGCATGGACGCATGCATAAAGAAGTGATTACATCAAAATTAACCGGATTGACATAACCGGAAGATACAAAAACTGTTTACATGTTAAAAGGATAATTGTCAAGTACGGTAAGAACATCATTACATTCATCTCGAATAAAAAACAAGGTGCATATCCCAAATTACCAGATATGTCCACCTTCTAAAAAAGATAGTTAGATAAACTAAAAACTTTCTAAGGTGCATACCCCAAGAAACCGGGCATGTCCACCTCATTCCTTCGAGGACTCTCCACTCGCAAAGAAAAGAGCGTCTTTGATCTTGGAAAGCGGTTCGTTGACAAGCTTCGGAAGATCTTCCACCACCGGAAAGATAAGAGAATCAAAGCAAACAATCGCCGCATTTAGCTCCTCCACCGCATTGCGGTTCAGCATCGGAACTTCAGCATAAGGAGTCTTTTCTTCAAGGCATGGAGATAGCCGTTATGAAGACCGGAGTTGACACCCACGACGCTCATCGCATTATTAACAGCGGCAACCGCGGCGGTCATATCCGGACCTTTATGAATATTCTTATCAAGAAGCCTGGCTCCCTCCGAAAGCATCCAAGTTTTAGTTGCCTGAAGATCTTCAACTTTAGCTTGTAAAGCTGCATTCTCCGCCTTGATCTCTTCCTCGTGCCCTCTCATCTATTCGATCTGTGCTTTCAAATCGGCCTCCCCTGATTTAAGCACATCCCGCTCTGACCAGAGTGTTAGTAAGAAATAGTAAAATAAAAGTGATTAAGTCAAGCAAGGAACATACCAGCCATCATGTTCGCATAAGCCAAACGAGCGTTCGTAAAAGACTCTTCCATCTTCGCCAAAACCGTCTTATGCTCTTCGTCTTTCTGCTTCATAGATTCGGAGAAACTTTTTAACTCAGCTGATATCCTGTCACGATCTTCCGCCGAAGAGGCCGCAGCTGCTTGGGATGACTGATTTTGAGTAATCAAGGACTTAACCTTTTCTTGTTGAGCCTGAAGGTCTTGAGTAAGCTGTGCAATCTTTTTCTCCATATCCGGAGTCCTTTGAATCTTACGTTTCAAAGAACGGGTCTCCTTTTCCAAGTTTTCCCTCACTGACTCCGCTTCGACCCACCTCCGGTAAAGCTCCGTCACAAAAATATTCGACTGAGCTTGATTAGACAGAACCATGGCACCCAGATCTTGGTTTTTCAATCTTCGGCTCCTGGCATGATCCAGCGGAGTACTGATATTAAAGAGAAAAGTTCTTGCAACAAGCTCATCCATCACTAAATCTTTATTCCGGATATCCCAATCCGGAACGAACTTCTCCTCGGTCGTTGATGGGTCGATCTCCATATCTTCCGAGAACGCATCTGCATATCGAAAAAAGGACATCAACTCAGGTCCGAACCAAGATGGAGGAATAGAGGACACTTGGTCTTCCTCGTCATCAATCAAACGGTCCGGACCCAAAGACGAGTCCAAAATCGTACCTGAGAAAGTCACCACTTTCGGCTCACTATGAGTGTTTTCCTTCTCCTTGCCCGTAGTTTCTGGGATCTTCGTCTCCATACGCTCCACTTCACTAGTGGGAAGAAAACCACCAGAAAAGATAGGGGTTGGTTCAGATCGAGCCCGTGCGGCTTCCTCCCTAGAAAATTTACCGCCGGTAAGGTGCTCATCCAGCTCAATCATCACGTCACTACCGGAGTGAGAGGAACCTTTCTTAGTCTTCTTCGTCCTCGGCATCGGAAGAGGATCAGAAGAACGGATCAGTACCGATTCAGTTTTCCTTTTATCAACAAGCGCTTGCTGATCTACCTCATGCATAACACCTTTGCTTTTCAAAGAAGCAGAAGAAGGACGGTACTGAAGGGCTTCGTCCAAACTTCGTACCTCCGGATCACTATCCACGTCATATAAAATTGACTTCTTGTCAGCCTGAGATCCGGATGAACCAGCGGCACCTTTTGTAGGTGTTGGAATAGAAGAGGTAGCTTCTGCAGTGGATGGTTGGGATGAGTCTGGGGGGATTACAGGTCGGATCTCCTGAGCCGAAGGAGGCACTTGCTTCATAAGAGGAACTTCACCTTCACCTTGATTGTCCAAGTCAAAATCAAGAACGTCAAAGCTCGGAACCTTTAGAGCATCCCTGAGAGACATTACGGAACCTGCATTTTTAAAAATAAAAAAGAAGTTAGTAAAATAGCGAAAAGAAAAGTGCCGAAGGGGAGGTAAAGGGCCGGAACTTACGATCACGCTTTCTGCGAATAACCGGCCAATCCCTATCCCCTTGGCTCCAAGAAAAACAGAGTCGACCCAGTAAAAGAAAATGCTCATGAAGGGGACGGATTGGGGACTTGTGCTCAATTAAGGCACGAGCCAGTTCTTGGTCGAAGACGAAGTCTTCGCCCAGATCGAAGGACATTGACTGGTCCTTAAAACGCCACCTCATATCCTCCGGACGACAACGATCGTCCAACCAGAAAAAATTATCTTTCCAATTTTTCAAGCTGGATCGTTCGTCGGAGGAAGGGGGAGGTATACCCTTCCGATGGACAAATGTATACCAGTCCCCGGCGGTAATGAATTCGAAGAAGTACCGGAAGACATTTAAGTCCGGTCTCCGATCTTAGGCCCGACAGGAAATTTCAAAATGACTCACACGACTCAGACCGAATGGGTTAACTTGACTGATATGAACCCTAAAAAATTGGAGAACCCTAATAAAAAAAGGGAGAACGGAACCCTGTAATTCGAGAAATTGCAGACGCGAGTGTAAAAGGGAAACTTCCCTTGACAGAAGGGGTAAACGGTTTCGTCCTTTGAGGGAAGGACCGGGTGAAGATCCAGAGGGATCCTATATTCTCGAACAAACTTATCCAACTAACGTTGGGTAAGAATGCTCACACTCGCCGACATGTTGTCTTTACCCGGAGCCATAATATAAAAGGAACGCACCTTTCTTTAAAGTAGACGAAGATAAGAAAGCAATAGGGATAACAGTTGAGAGAAGAAAAAGAGAGAAAAGAGGTAAAAATGAAAAGGTAAAACCGGCTTTTATAGGAAAAAGCAAGTCGGTTTAGGGGCAGTTAAATCAAGCCGTCGCTTCAGTTGACACCCACGATTCCCAATACCGGGTTTCGTATTCGTCACACGTAGGTGACTGACAGCCAAACCACTTATATCACCCACGCCACGTTGGCACTATTCAAATCGAGCCACGTCATTCGACCGAAACCACTCCTGCAGTGACACGTCATTCGGGCAAAACAACTTGCACAAACATTTTGCTAAGTCCCTTACGAAACTTAACAAACTGGGGGACTTGAAGATACATATCCGAGGCCGGACATGATCCCTTGGGACGAACCAGACTCCACTTGAACGGACATCTCAGATACATCCGTTCCCCCATAACTCCGAGGACGAACCTACATTCAAGTGCGTCTGGACGAATGACGTCATCTCAGTTGACCATTATAAATACCCCATCAAGTACAAGGCCAAGTACGATTTTCTGAACCTTCGTCCTTATTTTCTCTCTCTCTACTTTCTCTCTATACCAATACTTATCCTCACGCCGGAGGGTGGTCGCAGAGGGGCCCTCCCATCTCTGCGGCGAGCCTAACGGTTTTCTGTTTTGCAGGACAATTCTCCAGCCCATTTACAAGATCCAAACCCTCGATTACAGGCTCCGGCCTAAACTCGATTCTTTGGTTCTTCAGGTTATATATGGTTAGAAAAAACTACCGTGTTAAAGTTATAACCACATTTATTAATAAAGCGATCAAGTATGTTGTAAGCATTTGAATACGCTTTGCGTGACGTTTGACCCTCTCCAACCCATTTGACCATTCTTAGGTAAATGGGACCCCAACCATGCTTCAGTTGGTTTGTAGAAACTACTTTTTTTTTCTTTCAGAAACTTAGATTTTATTAAGAACCCAATTGATGTTTCTGCTTTCACTCCGGACGAGTGCTTCTTAATGAGCCAAGAGAAAGAAGGACTTTTTTTTTTGAACGGCTAACTGCTTTTCACGTGTACACTCACCCTTTCGGAGCTATGTCCAAAGGCCGACTACTCGACTACCACTAGAAAGCGTAGCACACCCCTGATGCACGGAAACCCCGTGGAATAGGTAAAACCACGCCCCCCCCCCCCCCTCGGACTCGAACCCGGGTAAAACCCCGGCCAAGCCCTCTCCAATACCCAGCACCAGCCAGGGATCGAACCGACGCCTCCAATGGAGATAACCGGCCAACCAACCAACTGAGCTGGGGTAATGGACAGAGAAAGTAGGACTTGATCCAAGCATGGTTGTGGATGTACTATTAAATTAACTCATTATAACGAACTTTCTTATTTTCTGAGTTTTTTTAACTGTAATGCATTGTACGGTTATTTATGCATTAGCGGTAAGCAAGACGATCAAGAATAATTATATTTCATTGTTTAAAAATTATTAAAAGTTGCTTCAAATTTACATGGTTGATAAAAAGTTGAATGAAAATTAATTATCAATGGGAACCGGTTAGGCGATTATCAATGGTAACTAGTCATCATTAATAGCTGTGATCAACAACAACTAGGCATGAGTGGTAACTGATAATCGTTTTACAACCTAACATGTATGATTTTATAATTAAAGATGTGAAAACCATTATAGAATGCATACATAGTATCCCACTTGAATTGTTTATGCTCGTGGGTGCGGTAGGCTTTATCACGTCACATTGGCCTTTAACTTACATGCAATGGTTTAAAGCCCCCATCATAATTATATAATTATTATTTTTTTATTATATTTTGTATTTTTTTTAATTTATATGCCACTTTTATTTAAAAAAAACATAATTTCAATAAAATAAATAAAAGATTACAAACTACTCAAACACACCCGTTCGCGGGTCTTTTCGGTATCGTTCTTCTTGATCATTGTTTGCTAAATTACCCCAAAACGGATTCTTGGAGTCCCACGCGTTTTGATTGTTGGGAAACATTGAGTGAGTATGACAAAGTTTATAAAATTTATAGATGGAGAATAGATGGAAATTTGAGTAAAACAGGTTGGATATATAAAGTGTTAAATTTAAAAATTAAAAGTTATATATATATTTTTATTTTTATTTTGTTACCATTGCAAACGGTCAAAAAATATAGGGACCACCAAAACTAGCCGTTTGGTGCTCGTTACTGTGCTGGCGGAGACTCAATGCCCCCCTCCTCTGGCGCCCATTGATCGGAGTGTCGCGCTCCGGTCATAGATAATATTTATAGTCCCAAATTACCCTTAACAAATAGTTAGTGGTAGTAAGGGGTCGAACCACGAAGAGTATGTGGTTTGCGAGTGGATCCGATTGAATTATCAAAAGATGTCACAATTATAAAGCTTGCTAAATTGTTTTTGTGAATTTTAATTGATTTTAAAAAGATGTTGAAATGTGAATAACAAATGAGTTGGATTAACTAAAGGAAATAAACAAACAATTGCAAGAAACGTAATTGATGGTTTAAAAACAAGATATGTAAACAAGGTTCACACACGGTTCGGTGATTGAAGTCCTAGGGTTTCTACACGTTTTAGATTCGATTCAATTGCAAATATGATTAACAAATTTAGTGTTACAAGGCTTAGGTGCCAAGAGCTATCAACGTCGTAAGTGACGGACCACAATGCACTTCGTTACCAAGAACATGTAAACTCTAACCTAGATAAGGCATAATTACACATAAACATTTCGCAAAGTCAAATTTAATCTTCACTCGACAATTCACGAATACAATACCAATGCAAGACAATTATCATAAGTTTCAAAATCAAATCACAACTTGTCACAAACCGAATCTCAAATACAATGTTTAAACCCTAAGAACTTACAAAAACCTACACCGGGGTGAAACCTCCAAGAATTAGCCGCTCATGGTCGAAGAGGCACGATCAACGGATGATTGAAACTTGAATTGGGTCATCTTTGAAGCTTGAATATGGATGAATGGGTGAATGATTAGGGTTGTGGATGGTTGGTGATGGTGAAGTGAAAGATGAATGGAATGGTGATGAATTATCGAATCAGGGTTATGGAATCAACAGTGATAATGATTCGGTTCTTGATTCGGGTTGTAGGTATGATGGTAGGTGGATTGGTAATGAAAGATGGATGATTATGGCTCCAAAGATGAATTCAAAACCCAAAGGAATGTGTAACTGTCGAAAATAAATGGTCCCACTTATGTTTTGATTCGTCCAAAACCCAAGAATTCAAGATTTTCGCGTTTGTAAGATAGGAAGGCCGTCGCCGACGACCATGTGGTCCGTCGCCGACGGCGTGTGCAATATCGAAAATGGCCGATGGCCTAATACGCTGTCTACGGACACTTTGGACGACGGACAATTGCATGGGGCGTCGCCGACGGGCCCTTTGGCCATCGGCGACGGTGCCTAGATCCTTCAATTCCTGTTTTTCGCGTTCCTTGCTCCCGGTTGACCCGTTTCGCGTCCCGATAGCTTGTTTTCGTCCCGGTCACCCGAAAAGCTCCTTAAACTCTGCTAGACCTGCAAAACAAGTATCTAATCAAAAGTAGGCTATTCAAAATTAAAACTTGTGTAAAAACATCAAATTAAACAATTACAAGCACCGGTTTTTGACCACGTATCACATCCCCACACTTGTCTTTTGCTTGCCCTAAAGCAAATTTGTTTTTCACTTTCACGTAGGTCGAACAACAAATACACTCCCCATTCCCGAGACGAAGGTTAAGGTCTAATGTCATGCTAAAGTTCAACTCTTTACAATTTTCAACATATTAGCGGTTAAGTGAATAATCACATATAACAATGGTTATCCAAGATTAACCCGCCCGCGAAACCAATAAATCATGCACATCCCTCACAATGTTCTTTTCACTCGGTTTAAAATTTGGCTAATAGATAATGAAATAGCACTTTTCAAGTAATCACTCAAAAACCGATTAGAACACGTACCCGCATAGGCTTGCTACTCAATCATTCTCCACCTCCGAACACGAATACTAAGCACAAGTCCTAAGGTCTTTGTAAGGGTTATAACGGGGCTAGGCTAAGGGTAGGAAATAGGATATTTTAAAGTGGCTAAGGCGATGAAAATTTGATTTTTATTACGAAAGACTACTCTAAACAAAACAAAACTATAAACATCAACTACAAGGCAACAACTTTAGCCTTTTATTTCTCAAACTAAGAACGTATATTTTTTTGTTCTTTTCGCAATGATTTTCAATTTTTTTTCATAACATTTTCTGATTTTTCTTTTTTTTTTATGCAAACAATCAAATACAACTATACAAATACGACTCCTATAATCGAATTTCCATCACACGGGTTTAAAGAAAAAGGTTTAAGGTTATGGGCTATAGGGTGGTCAAACGAAAGGATTAGGCTCAAAATTGGCTACTAGGGAATGATTTTTGGGTAAAGAAATATAAATGGTGTAAAAGGAAAAGGTTTACCTAATGCCTTAATCATTCTCGTGCTTGTATTCGGTCTATGGTCTCGAACGTATCAAAAGTTGCAAGTTCTACAATACGCGACTAATGGTCCACTCAAACAAAGAAACATGTATATGTAAATCTATGATATAAAGTGGCTCAAGACCTCACGTATAAGGGTATGGTATGTGATATGCATAAAATGCTAGTTTCTTAGGCGGATTATTCCCAAATAACCACCCGCTAAATACCCGTCATGCTATTAATTTGAACTTGACCATGACAAAAGACCAAATGGGTTGTGACATCCCTCGTTGACTTAGTTACTTGTGCTTTAAGATCGCTTTTGAAACAAGATATTTTTGAAAAATTTTTGAAATTTTCCCCATCCCCACACTTGAGGTAAACATTGTCCTCAATGTATAGTGTTTAAATGAACGGGTCAAAATCGAAAACTTTTACTACTCCCCCATCCCCACACTTGAGGTAAACATTGTCCTCAATGTGTAAGAACTAGAGTTTTAAAAACGCACAAGGGATGCGACACGGCTAACTTCCCAAAGTCGAACCACGAAGAGTATGTGGTTTGCGAGTGGATTTAATTGAATTGAAATATGTGTCACAACTTATGAAGCTTGCTATGATATATTTTTGTGTTTTTTGTTTTGTTGAAAGATGTGAATTTAAACTAGAAGAATTGGTTTAATTGATTAACAACTAATGATTAACAAATTGCAAGAAATGAAATTGATTGTTTGAACAATAAAAAGAAAACAAGGTTCACACTCGGTTCAGTGATTGAAGTCCTAGGGTTTCTACACGTTTTAGATTCGATTCAATTGCAAATATGATTAACAAATTTAGTGTTACGAGGCTTAGGTGTCAAGAGCTATCAACGTCGTGAGTGACGGACCACAATGCACTTCGTTACCAAGAACATGTAAACTCTAACCTAGCTAAGGCATAATTGCACATAAACATTTCGCAAAGTCAAATTTAATCTTCACTCGACAATTCACGAATACAATACCAATGCAAGACAATTATCATAAGTTTCAAAATCAAATCACAACTTGTCACAAACCGAATCTCAAATACAATGTTTAAACCCTAAGAACTTACAAAAACCTACACCGGGGTGAAACCTCCAAGAATTAGCCGCTCATGGTCGAAAAGGCACGATCAACGGATGCTTGAAACTTGAATTGGGTCATCTTTGAAGCTTGAATATGGACGAATGGGTGAATGATTAGGGTTGTGGATGGTTGGTGATGGTGAAGTGAAAGATGAATGGAATGGTGATGAATTATCGAATTAGGGTTATGGAATCAAAAGTGATAATGATTCGGTTCTTGATTCGGGTTGTAGGTATGATGGTAGGTGGATTGGTAATGAAAGATGGATGATTATGGCTCCAAAGATGAATTCAAAACCCAAAGGAATGTGTAACTGTCGAAAATAAATGGTCCCACTTATGTTTTGATTCATCCAAAACCCAAGAATTCAAGATTTTCACGTTTGTAAGATAGGAAGGCCGTCGCCGACGGCCATGTGGTCCGTCGCCGACGGCGTGTGCAATATCGAAATTGGCCGACGGCCTAATACACTGTCTACGGACACTTTGGACGACGGACAATTGCATGGGGCGTCGCCGACGGGCCCTTTGGCCGTCGGCGACGGTGCCTAGATCCTTCAATTCCTGTTTTTCGCGTTCCTTGCTCCCGGTTGACCTGTTTCGCGTCCCGATAGCTCATTTTTCGTCCCGGTCACCCGTAAAGCTCCCGAAAAGCTCCTTAAACTCTGCTAGACCTGCAAAACAAGTATCTAATCAAAAGTAGGCTATTCAAAATTAAAACTTGTGTAAAAACATCAAATTAAACAATTACAAGCACCGGTTTTCGACCACGTATCACCCATGAGATGGCTAAGGGGCGCTATAGGGCGTCATTTTCGCTGATTTGGCCAAAGACGGCATACCACACCCTGGCCTTATAATTGATAGGTAACATGTCATTCAGAATCGTGCTAGTGCTAATGTGGTTGTCATGTGGCTTGCAAATGTGTGGTATGAAGTTAAATTATAAGTAAATAAAATTTTATATTATAATGATTTAAATCTCTAAAAGTGAATGTTATATCAAAGTTGGATTGAACAACGGGCCCCTTTCCGTTTTATCTGGAAACAGGTAAGGCTCGTTATGAAGAACATACTTTAGATAACATGAAATTCAATGATTAAATGATTGACCAATAACTTGTGCATGAGATGTCATTGTATGATCGTTTGTTACGATCACATGGGTGACTGTACCCTTTGATTTTGATAATTTGAGAGCTTGACAACGACACGAGGTGTTGAATTGAAGATGTATGTATATATGTGTTTACAGTAAAAGTTGAACAAACACTAAATTACTACATTACCCTTTCAAATAATCATGTATTTGTTTAGAGTAGCATGTTTGGAAAGTTATATTTATTTTTGTTAGTTGTATCTTTGAGTTGTAAATATTTAAATACAAGTGTTAGACAAAGTAGTTATATACTTATATATAGTGAAATATACACATTGTACTACAATAGACCACAAACTGAAGCACTTTAAACATACTATGATATTTATGTGATTAAACTAACTTTTAAATAGTAGTTTATAGTAACTCTTAGGATATATTAAATTTTACCTAATAGTTAATATGTTTAATCTTAAGTCTTTAACAAAGGAGATATAGTGACATATATATTATACTACTAGTCTTAAACTACCCGCGTTACGGGACAGTTGGCATAAAAACGTGCTACCAACGTTGAGGAGATGGGGACGTAAAACCATGCTAAGTAGCATCGAACGAAGACGAAAACCCGGTAAAGCGTAAAAAAACACGAATTTCCAACACAAAATGACTTACGTGACGTAAAACGTAGAAGGAGTCGAATTTATAACGATGCGTATTAGAAAGTGGAGAGGAAAAAAAACTTAAAAGACCAAATGTGACCACCAAATATGAATGAAAAAAACATGAAGGGCCAAATGTGACTATCAAACACTGTGCTAAATAGCAACGAATGACGAACAAATCCGAGAAAAACGTAAAACAAAAACTAATAAAAAAACTAAAATTATTTAGCCTTTGTGACACAAATTATAAAAACTAAAGTTTTGTTATAAAATGAAAAATCATAACGCAAAAAAAAAAAAAAAAGAAACAAAAGAAGACAAAAAAATATATTATTCTTACGTATGTTATTAAAATTAAAATTAATAGATTTTAATAATAACAATAATAATAATAATAATAACAATAATAATAATAATAATAATAATAATAATGAGGATAAGGATAACAAAATATTTTTTATATTGAAATTAAGAGATTTATAGATAATAATAATAATAATAATAATAATAATAAGGATAACAAAATATTTTTAATTTTTAAATAAAAATATTATTGTGAAGTTGAAGGATAAATTGACACGTGGGATTAATTGTAGTCTTTTATTAATATTTAGATAATATAATAGTATATAAACATATAACTTAAATCAGGTTTTAAATATAAATTGATATATTAACTATAAGTTTTAAATTTGAACTTATATATTAAGTACTCGGATTTATTAAATTTTGCTAAAGTATTTCATATAAGTGTTTAACAATGTAGTTATTGTGAAATATGTATTATAAACTAGTATTAAGCCCTTGCGTTGCCGCGGTTGTTATAAAATTTTGTTAAGTAGTAGCAATACTATACCATTTTCGGCGACCACCAACACCGGAAAAAGCTCATAAAAAAAAATAAATAAAAACGGGAAAAAAATAACGCCTAACGGAAAGCAAACGTAAAATCTTTGAATCACGCACGCTCGTTGCTGAGAAATTAAACCGAAACGTAAAACATAGAAAAAATAACTAAGTCCATCCGGGACCCGCGTGTTGGACGAACTTGTCAAACAAAGAAAAATAGATGTGACGCGACGGGTCAGTCAAACGGGAAAAAATATAAAAAAATTGTTGAACCCGCCCACACGCACGTTGCGGTGCGTTAAGTCACAAAATTTAGAAAGAAACGAAAAACTTGGAAAAGATGAAAAGTATGGTAGACCAAATTTGAAAATAAAAAAGAGTTGAGACTAAATTGCAAAAGAAGAAAAAACATTGGATTAAAAGAAAAAAAACAAAGGGGTCTAAATTGCAAAATTCAACTTATTTATTAATTTTAAATAAAGATAAGGATAAAAATAAGTGATATCTATATATTGGTTATTAATTAATATTAATATTAAAAGAAATTTATTAAATAAATATAAATAAAATTTATGAGGTTGAAGGAAATAATGCCATGTGGCATTATTTGGAGTCTTTTATTATAAGTTAGATTAGATTTATATTATATTATTACATTACACAAACATATAAGTGGGATACTTTATACATATAAGTGGAATACTTTATACATACTATGATATTGCTGTGATTAAGATGTGTTTTAAACATTAGTTTGTTTTTTAGTTATTAGGATATATTAATTTCAATATGTTGAGTTTTATTTATAGTACAACTGTAGAATAACTCTTTTTGGTCATCATAAATGTAACTTAGATTTTATATGCAACTAAAACTCTAAGGTAGTGTTTGATATGGAGGAATGAGAGACGTAATTGAATGGATGATTACAAGGGAATGAAGAAAGTGGTGTTTGGTTGGTCAATTGAATGGAATCATTCATTCCAAAAGGCATTCCATTCCCTCAAAATTATTTCATCCAGCCCCATGTTTTTTTTTTTCATTTCATCCCCTCTTGCACCATTCATCAACAACACCACCACCCACCACCTTTGCCACAACCCACCAGCACCACCCACCACCGATGCCATCGCCGCCACCCGTAACCCGCCACCCCGACAGCCACCGCCGTCGCCGCCGCCACTCACCCGCCACTGTGACCACTCACCCACCACCGTTACCACCAACCGCCAACGCCACTCGCCGCCGCCACCCACCACCATCGCTGATGCCACCACCGCCACCCACCACCATCGCTGATGCCACCACCACCGCCACCACCAACCACCGCCGTCGTTGCCGCCACCTCCGCCGCCACCCACCACCAACGGCCGTCGTCGCCGCCACCGCCACTCGTCATCGCCGCCACCACCACAACCCATCGCCGCTGCCACCCACCACCGCCACCTATAACCACCCACAATCACTACCACCGACCACCACCACCACCACTCACCGCTAATTTTATTCCTTCGTTTTTCTTGCCACCAAACAATATACAATAATAATTCATTTCTTTCACACATGGTAACCAAACAAGACATGTAATGGTAATGATCCATTGCATTCACTCGTCCATTCCATTCCTTCGTCTATTCCATTACCCCATACCAAACAGACCCTAAAAACACAAATGAAACTAATAATTAGAAGTGATATCGTACAAACTATAGGTTTTTCTCACCGCACGTTGTAACAGGAAATAATTATGAAGAGTTATAAAATAGAGGTGATTAACAATCTCTTCTAACAAGATCCTATAGCATCGTCATCATCATCAATGTCAAGGTTACATATTCATTTCATAATTTTTTTAAATGTTTTATTTATAACCCAATAAAAAAGCAATTAACAAATTAATTAAACAAATTAATAACAACCAAACCCAACATAATTAGCAAACTAATCAAATAAATTATTAACAACCAAGCCCAAGATATTGTTGAGCCTAAGTGGCCAGTGCCAGCAAAAAAATCAGTAAAAAGTCGTCCAAACGAGCTTTGCACTTGCGCAACTGTAAGATTAAATATATTATGTTTAATATTTAATCTGGTAGCCATTATAATCATTTACATAATGTAGATCAAAATATATAATAACCTATTAAATAATTAGTTGGTAATTGTTAATGGACCATATTACCCTTATTAACTAATTAGGTTTCCTCCTGAGTGCTTATATAAGGAGAATTATGTAGAGGTCATAAGGTTGCACACACTGAGATAGATAACCTAATAACCATAACATCATCATCGACCTCCCTCTCCCATAACCGATTCCCTTGTCGGTTTTCTTAGTCACCATCATCAGTCAGCACCCTAAGGAGGAACCAGATCACCTTGACAAAGATGTCGAACTCCATGTCATCCTCTCTCACTGGATTCTCCACTGCACTGTCTGCGGTGACAGGTATGTTTTCATGTTTTCCATTATGTTTAAATAGAACTGATTCAACATGTGGTATCAGAGCATATGTTGATTAGTCAGTTCTGTTTTCGTATCCATCAATTCTGGGATAGAAACTTGGAAAACGGAATTTTGAAAGCCTCATTTAATTAACAGCCGGTTTCGAGTCGAATATAACCACTCGAAATCCCTGTTTTCGGAAAAGATTAATCATATGTTCACTCGAAATCAAATGGGTTATGTTTTTATGACCGAAATCTGTTTTAGAAAAGCCTTAAAATTCAGGTTTCGGGTTCCATAATTTATGTTTTAATTTCTTAGGGTTCATCATGTTCTTAGGAAAATTCAAAAATTCCGTTATGTTTTGGAATGTAATTAGGATTGATGAGTGTTTTTCCCTATTTGATCCAATTTTATCTCTTAAGTGTATTCGAAAACTGTTAGAAGATATACAATTATAATTTTCGAAATATTTTTTGATAAAATTAGATCATCTTAAAACAGGAAACCATATCTCATAATCCCTTAGAATTCGAATTTTCAGTTATGTTTTACATTAACAGCTGTAAACAAGAAGTTTCGAGATAAATTTTAATGACCCGAGACCAAGATCTCGACTCGAGACCAAAGGATCTCGACTTGAAATCATAAATGTTCTCAAATATTCACAACTCGAGACAACGATTTCGACCCGAGACCACTAAGGTTTCGACTAAGGACTTCAATCTTCACAACTCAAGACCATGGTTGCGATTCGAGACCTCATCAAGGAACCGAGATCTCACAAAACATACTAGTCGAGACCATGATTACGACTCGAGACTGAGGTTGCGACTCGAGACTGAGGCTGTGACTCGAGACTGAGATTGCGACTCGAGACCTTAATGAGTCGAGACCTCGTAATGCTGCAAGATAAGTCGAGACTTGACTCGAGATCTCACTCGAAACCTCATTATTTTAGGCTGTTTAATGTGAACTAAGATTTAGCTCGGGGCTCCGCCCCGAACCCCGTGCGGGGGCACGCTGTTCCCCTGCACCCCCCAGCGAACTCACCGCGGAGTTCGATACGCGTTAACGGGTGGTTTGCTATTAAATAATTGGTTTTTGTAAATACTTAGTTAATTAATCAGAATCAGATAATGTTTTACAAAACCAAAATAGCTTAACTTGAATGAGCTTCTGATGTATCAATTCTGGCTAAAGCTGATTTGATACATCTACTTATCGTTCAAGTATTACGAAAGCTATGTTAAGTGTGCATCATAAACATGAATGTCTTAATATCTGGCCAAAGCTGATTTAATTCTTTCATAGATGGCATACTTAACAAGTGCATAACTAAAGTGATTGTTTCAATTTCTGGCCAAAGCTGATTTGTTACAACCACTTTGCACATATGCTTAAATGATTACACTTCTGGCCAAAGCTGATTTGTCTTCGTTTAAGTAGAATTTTAACTAAGTCTATTATTTTGATGTTAGTAATAGACAATATCACAGCTTCATAATTAAAATGATCATTATTTATGCCTGCCTTAGTTTAACATGCCCTTAGATCACATTAGAACTTCTTTCTTAGTATCATAATTCGCTCATCTTATTTCCACTATCAGCACCCAATTGCGGGATTCCACATTTGACTGGTGATAACTTTGCTGCATGGAAGGATGCTCTCATGCTTACTCTTGGGCTGATGGACTTTGATTATGCTCTAAGAGAGAATAAGCCAGCGGATCTTACCACTCAAAGTACTGCTGCTGAGCAGTTGACTCATGAGAAGTGGACTAGGTGTAACCGCATGTCTCTCATGTTTATGAAGCAGTCCATCAGCAATGCAATCAGGGGAGCTATTCCTGATTCTGAAGATGCTAAAACCTACTTGGAACATGTGGAGGCGCAATTCAAAGGGACGTCTAAAGCACACGCTAGTACCCTTATCCTCAAGCTGGTGACAACTAAGTATGATGGGAGGAGCGGCATTCGCGAGCACATCATGATGATGAATGACATGGCTAATAAGCTGAAGGGGCTAGAAATGGAGATCAGTGATGGTTTCCTCGTTCATTTCATCATTACTTCGCTTCCTTCATCCTTTGAAGCATTCAAGATCAATTATAATACTCAGAAGGACAAATGGACGATGAGTGAGCTGGTCGCTATGTGCGTACAGGAGGAAGAGCGTATGAGGATGGATCGCCCTATTGATGTTGCTAACTTCACCACCTCCAACTCTAAGAAAATGAAGAACAATCATCAGAGGAAGGATGCTTCAAAGGTTCAAAGGCCTAATCCTAATACAAGTGCACCCTCCAGCTCTAAGAACTCCTTAGGCAGAATCCGCTGCAAGTTCTGTAAAAAGGCAGGACATATGCAGAAGGAATGTCCTGACTTTAAGGAGTGGCTGGCTAAGAAAGGTAACGATTATTTTATGATACTTGAGTCCTATAATTTAAGTGTTCCTGCTAATTCTTGGTGGTTTGATTCTGGTTCTATGGTTCATGTTACCAATTCAACTCAGGGATTCCTTTCAATCCGGAAGCTGGAAAGAAACCAAAGAACGCTTAAGGTTGGGGATGATCGAGAATTAGAAGTGAAGGCCATTGGAACATTACAATTAGTTATGAAAACTGGTTTATGTATTAAACTTTATGATACCTTATATGTTCCTGAGGTAACTCGGAACCTTGTATCAGGACCAAAGTTAGACATGGACGGTTTTATTGTTTCCCATGGTCATCGCAAACTCTCTATCCTCTATGATTCTGTTCTTTATGGTACTGGTATTCTGGATGGTGGTCTCTATAGATTAGAACTAGATGATGGCTTTTCCAAATCTTTGTTGTCATATAACATTAATGAATCACTCACAAAGATGAAAGAGAAACAAGACTTAGAGACTTCATCTATGTTGTGGCATCAACGTTTAGGCCACATCTCAAGAGAACGGTTAAATCGTCTCGTAAAGGATGAAGTGTTACCTCCTCTTGATTTCTCTGATTTTGGAACATGTGTCAAATGTATTAAAGGTAAAATGACATTAGCGAATAAGAAAGGTGCCACTAGGAGCTCTAATTTATTAGAACTCATTCATACTGACATTAGTGGTCCCTACCAAATCGTTGGCATAACAGGACATACTTCATTTATCACTTTTATTGATGATCATTCTCGTTACATGTACTTGTATCTTATCAAGGAAAAGTCTGAATCTCTAACAACTTTTAAAGATTATAAGGCTGAAGTTGAAAAGCAATTAGATCGTCAGATTAAAGTTGTGAGATCAGATAGAGGCGGTGAATATTATGGAAGACATACTGATGTGGGACAAGCTCCTGGTCCATTTTATGAGTTTTGTAAGGGCCAGGGGATTGTGAACCAATACACCATGCCTGGTACACCTCAGCAGAACGGTGTAGCTGAACGAAGAAATCGTACCCTTATGAACATGGTGCGCAGTATGTTAGCCAACACTAATTTACCATTATTCCTCTGGACTGAAGCGCTAAAAGCAGCTGTTCATATACTCAATAGAGTTCCTTCTAAGTCTGTCCCTAAAACTCCTTATGAACTTTGGACAGGAAGGAAACCGAGTCTTAAATATATGAAAGTATGGGGCTGCATTGCTGAAGCAAAACTTTACAATCCTTTCCTAAGGAAACTTGACCCTAAAACAGTTACCTATTTCTTTATCGGGTATCCTGATAATTCAAAGGGTTATCGTTTCTATTGTCCTTCCCATGTCACCCGTATTGTTGAAACCAAGCGTGCTGCGTTCCTGGAGGATTTCAAGGTCAGTGGGAGCAGTACCAACCCTTATGAAGAATTGCAAGAAGTACAAGACGCGGGGGGGGGGGGGGGGAGACTCGTCGCTTACCATTACTCCGATTACTCCTCTTGTACCCAATGCAACTACTATACCTGAAGCTACTGCACCAACTCCAAATTTACCTCTACAAACAGAACCCATTATACCTCATGACGAAGGCACATCAAACGCTCAAAACCAAGACAACGCTGAACCCGATAATCCACTCAGGAGGTCATCTAGGCAAAGAAGGCCTACTAATTGGGATGATTATGTTACCTACCTGACTGAAATGGATCCCGGAAAGCTCAATGATCCTATCTCTTTCAATGAAGCCATTAGCAGTGATCAGTCTTCTGAATGGAATAAAGCAATGATTGAAGAGCTTGAATCCATGAAGAAAAATGACGTTTGGGATTTGGTAGAATTACCCAACGGTGTCAAACCCGTAGGATGTAAATGGGTGTTCAAAACAAAACTGGATCCGAATGGTAACGTTGAACGCTACAAAGCGAGATTGGTTGCAAAAGGCTACACTCAGAAAGAGGGAATTGATTATCAAGAGACGTTTTCACCTGTCTCTCATAAAGATTCATTAAGGATCGTCATGGCCCTAATAGCTCATTTTGATTTAGAGCTGCATCAGATGGACGTTAAAACCGCTTTCCTTAACGGAGACTTAGACGAAGATGTTTACATGAAACAACATGAAGGCTTTAAACCTGAAGGTCAGGAGCATCTAGTCTGTAAGTTGAAGAAATCCATTTATGGGTTAAAACAAGCATCACGTCAATGGTACCTCAAGTTTGATGAAGTCATGAAGAAACAAGGTTTTATGAAGAATCAAGTGGATCAATGCACCTACCTCAAGACGAGTGGGAGCAACTTTACTATACTTGTCCTTTACGTAGATGATATTCTATTGGCAAGTAATAGTTTAGACATGTTGCATGAGTCGAAGCGGTTACTCTCGCATAACTTCGACATGAAGGATCTCGGAGATGCTTCTTACGTCATTGGCATCGAAATTCACCGAGATAGACACAAAGGGATCTTAGGATTGTCCCAAAAGGCTTACATAGATCGTGTCCTTACACGTTATAACATGCAACAGTGCAAACCCTCCGTCGCTCCAGTAGTTAAAGAAGATGTTTTTGGTTCATTCCAGTGTCCGACAACAGAGGTTGAGAAGGAGCAAATGAGCCAGATACCTTACGCGTCAGTAGTCGGGAGCTTGATGTATGCTCAAGTCTGTACTCGCCCAGATATCGCTTATATTGCTGGAATGCTTGGCCGTTATCAGACTAATCCTGGCCTAGATCACTGGAAAGCAGCTAAGAAGGTACTTCGATATCTGCAAGGGACGAAAGACTATAAACTGACTTATAGAAGAAGTGATCATTTAGAAGTGGTGGGCTATTCTGATTCTGACTTTGCCAAGTGCAAAGATGACAAGAAATCCACTTCGGGCTATATCTTTATGTTAGCAGGCGGCCCTATCTCATGGAAGAGTCATAAACAACAGTTGGCCACAACTTCCACAATGATGGCAGAGTACATTGCTGTTTATAACGCAACCTGTCATGGAATGTTGCTTAGAAATCTGATCACTGGACTCAAAATTTGTTAATTCCATTTCTAGACCATTGAAGCTTTACTGTGATAATTCAGCTGCCGTTAGTTTCTCGAACAGTAACAGTTCGACTGGAGCTGGTTTATATCTCAATACAAAATATATGTTCGTACGTGAACGAGTTGAGGAAAATAATCTTTGTATCGAGTATATTAGTACTAAAGATATGCTTGCGGATCCGATGACTAAAGGTCTCCCTCCTAAGGTTTATGAAGAACATGTTCGGAATATGGGATTTAGTAAAGACCTTATTTAAGCATATTGTACTAGCTTATGTTTTATGATTAATGAAATTTCCTCAGTTTGATTTTGTATGTCTCTTAGAATATGTTCAACAGGTATAATGGCATATAGACAAATAAAGTTACAAATCAAACAAAGGGCTTACTGTAAGTGCAGTATTCGGTGACTGAAGATATCAGTGTTAGACAGAACTGATTGCAACAGTTAAGGGGGAGACTGTAAGTGCAGTTCCTGCCGGGTAACTGTCGCTTATCAGTTCCGTATTAATCAAAACAGAAGTCCAAGTTAAAGTCAACAATAATGAAGAATTCAAGACCACATGAAGACCAAGGGGAGTTTGTTAGTGCACTTTAGGTGATAAGTGCATGTCTCCCATTCTTTAGGGTCTTTATTGTACTTTTGTTGAAAGTTAGTCCCAACTTTATCCTAGGGACATTTTGTCCAAGTTTTATGTCTAGGAAAAAGGTCAGGGGTTTATGTTAGGGACAAAAGTCAGGGTTTTGGTGTAGATTGTTTGTCCGAGTATAGTCCTAGTCTATATATATATGTGTTGTATAGGATTAGGGCATTATCCAACGAACCAAGATCGATCAAGAAGCTTTGTGCACCTCTCCAACTTCTTGTTCCTCATGGTGTGCACACCCTAGAGAGAGAGAGACTATGTGTTAGTGAGAGAAAGCTAGGGTTTAGATCTTTGTGATCTAAACCAGCTTGTAGAAGATGATGTATACTCGTTTGGTATGTAATCTGTGATGACTGATTCAATATAAAGGGTTCATCTTCTACATATTTCTATCTTGTTCATATTTTGTTCTTCATGTCTTGAATCAAGTGCAATGTTTGATGTTCGTCATCGATCCAGTGCTTTAACACTTACGCGTATTTTGATCATAACGATTAGGTTTTAAATTAAGGCTATAGTATGACTAATGGGGGTCCTGAGTCGCATAATGATTCAACGGCTGTATTTCTCTGCTATAGTACTTGTTTAAGGCTAAAATGAGTTTTAACTCCTGATCAGGCTTATCTAATACTCATAGTAAATGATTATTCGGCTAAGTGGGAGAATGTAAGATTAAATATATTATGTTTAATATTTAATCTAGTAGCCATTATAATCATTTACATAATGTAGATCAAAATATATAATAACCTATTAAATAATTAGTTGGTAATTGTTAATGGACCATATTACCCTTATTAACTAATTAGGTTTCCTCCTGGGTGCTTATATAAGGAGAATTATGTAGAGGTAATAAGGTTACACACACTGAGATAGATAGCCTAATAACCATAACATCATCATCGACCTCCCTCTCCCATAACCGATTCCCTTGTCGGTTTTCTTAGTCACCATCATCAGTCAGCACCCTAAGGAGGAACCAGATCACCTTGACAAAGATGTCGAACTCCATGTCATCCTCTCTCACTGGATTCTCCACTGCACTGTCTGCGGTGACAGGTATGTTTTCATGTTTTCCATTATGTTTAAATAGAACTGATTCAACAGCAACGCCATTAAAGGGCGAGTACCTATGATACGGATCCACCCACGTGACCCGTATTCGCAAGTGGAGCATCTGCATGTTTGACCACGTTTACTTCTTGCATAACTAAATCATTTGCACGTTTACTTTTTTCCTGCACAATTCTAGCTCCACTTCATGCATTAGCATTCCCACGTTCACCACTTTGTTATGTATTTTCCTATTTAAGTTGTATTACATTTGAGATGAAAGGAGAAGAAAAAAGTATTGTTTCGTTTCTCTTATCTAGTTCTTGGAGTCTAACCCACTCAACGGGTCTCTTGGGAGATTAGCCATCTCGAATCGGCTTCTATCAACCTACCACTCCACTAGTGGTGCTTTTATGGTTCTCTCTGTGTCAAAATCTATATAACCTAAACAGTAGCTTGACGAAAAAACAACAACCAGCACTCTGAACCAATCAAAAGGAGTCGGCTCATTTTAGCACCCTTACCTTATTCATAAAGCTCACCGATAATATATTAATTAATTAATATGTGTATATTATAATGTGGATGCTTTTTTAAATAAAAACCCTCCATTAATTTGTTTTTGTTCCAATTTTTCAATTCTAGTAGTTTATATGTACTTTTTTTATGATTTGATCAAGCACAGACCCAATAAACAACTGTGGTGAGTCATTTTCAAATCACAAATTCAAATTAAGTTTATTATTTCTTAAGATGATAAAAAAACATGGTCAATCATATTAAATTATCAAAACAGAACTCGCTTATAGAACTTTGAGTCACAATTAATTACTTTAAGCATTTTGATAATAACAATTAACAATATTCCCTTTTTACTATTTATTTTTAAATTTCAAATATAATATAAAGTACTTTCAAATTTTATATTTGACACATGTTAATATATTTAAATTAAGTTAATATAAACCTTTAAGGAAAACAACATTGATTTTAAGAACACAAGTTAATATAACTTTTAAGGAAAGCAACATTTATTTTAAGGAGTACAATACGTTTACATCATATGTACAAAAAATATTGGTGCTAAAACTATACATGTAAATGACTTCAAGGAGTAGGATCAAATACAAACCATATTTCGCATACAAACTTTAAGAACCATTTAAAAAGTGTCACGTGACATCTAACCAATTATAAAGAAATGATAAAATAATATCCTAAATAATATTAATTATATTGAATTCCTTATAAAATATGCTAACAAGCAATTAGTTTTTTATTTGAATCTTCCTTTTGTTTTCAATGTACTGATTAAGAAAAGTGCTAATATCATTCAAATATGTGCTAAAATCAATTATCTTGATTAATTTTCATGTGCTAATATAACTCAAATGTGTTAGTTTTATGTATGTATTGTTTTTGTATGTGCTAATTTAACTTTTTTTAAGTGCTAGAATCTGTTCTTACGGTTTGTAGGATAAATATGGTTTGTACCAGAATCAACCCCTTAACTTCAATAATTAGATGACTAGATAAGATGAAGATAACAGTAAACTTTTAAATTCTAATACTAATTATGAATACAAAAATATCGGTGCTAAAACTCTACATGGCTTTAATATAATTAGATGAAAATAAACATACTCAATTAAGACTGCGGGGTATGGGGGCTTGGGTTGGGGCATTTGTTGACACGTGGAATGAGAGGCCCCCCCACCAAACAAACCCACGCCCATGGGGTATGGTGGGGCTTGGGTTGGGGGCTTGGGTTGGGGGCATGGGTTTGGTTTGGCCATTGAGAGCCTGCCATGTCACCTTACTAGCCCTACTAGCCCGCCCCACGCCCGGCTTCAAACCCACGCTAGAAGGGCCACGCCCAAACTCATGCCCACCCGGGGTGGTGGCTTGGGCGTTTTCAGCCCACCCACGCCCAAACCCCCGTCCCATACCCCGCAGTCTAATAATTTAACTAATTATTATTTATACACACCATTAGTGACTTAGTGTATACGAGAGAAAGCGAGAAACCTATTTACAATATGTTGATGATGATAAAATATGTAAAAATATTTATTGCATTTATCATATTTTATCATGAACAATTAATTTCTAAAATTTGGATGAATAGTGCTAAATTGTATATTTCTAAATCGACTTTTTTTCAATAGCAACCTTGTCTCCCACTTTTCAGAAACTAAAACACATTCAAAATCACTTTATGCTCTTAACAAAAATACACAATACTAAAGTAGTAAAAAACTAAATACACATTATCATGTCACATATAACAAAAACTGCATACCCCAAACTAAAATTAACAAAAAAAAAAAAAATAGTTATACCATAAGAAAAAAAATCATGACAAGTGAAACAAATGCATAAAATCTCAAACCGTCCATTTCCAGATCTTGATCCGAAGATCCACCTTACATTTCACACCGGAAGTACTCGCCGTCGCCACCGTCTTACCAACCGGCGCCGTAAACCTAATTCCGTCACAAACAACCCTAACCGGCACCTTCTTCGTCTTCAAGCTTCCGATCTTCACTTTAATCTTTGTATCAAGGTGAATCGATAACGGCAAACTCTTCTTATTCTTCAGATCTGATTTCAATCCACTATTATCATCCACACTTCTTCCACTAGCCGCCACAACCGCCTTCAATCTCGTCGTGTTCTTCTTCGGCATGACGAACGCCGGTATAGATCCGTCACCGACATCACTTCCTTTCGAATCGATTGAAACGGAAACCGGATTGAAATAGAACTCGATCTTCTTGTTAGGGTTTCGAGCGGTTACGGTGAAGTTGAACCTACTGTTTAGGTGATTTGATGAAGTTAGGTTGAATTGAGAGATTTGAAGCGATGAGACGGTGAACGACGGGCGGTGTGGACGGTATATAACGTAGAAGATGCCGCCGGCGACAGCGGCGAGGATGATTAGGATGAGGAGGATGAAGGTGAGCCAGAGGCAGAAACGGCAGCAGCAGCTGCGGCGGCGGTTGCGGTGTGGTTGAGGACGGTAGACTGGACGAGTGTTGTTGTAGATTTGAGATTTGGTTGCCGGAAAGGTAATGTTTCCGCCGTTTCCGGTGGCGGTTGCGATTCCGGCGGGTTGTTTAGCGGAAGGATGTATTTTATCGGCCATAATTTGGTGAATATTTTTTTTGTGTTGCTGTTGTTGTTAATAATGGAGCAGAGAAAGAGAAAGAGAGAGATGAGATAGTGATGGGAAGACTGTGGACACCGGAGATGGTGGGGAAGATGCTGCAATGGCAAAAAAGTCGTCTACCACACGGTTTTCTGTTTTCTTTGTTTTCTACTTCTACTTCACTCAATATTAGGGCATGTTTGGCTAAGCTTATTATAGTTAAAAAGGACTTTTGGAAAAGGACTTTTGGGAAAAGGAGTTTTTAAAAAAAGTGTTTGGATTAGCTTATTGATGTAAAATGACTAAAATGGGCATTCTTTAAGATATAAGGGGGTAAAGAAGGGGTATATTGGTAATTTGTAGTTTGAAAAGTTAAAAGCTGGCAAAAAAGTCACAATATTATGACTTCTTGAAACATCATTTTTCTTCTTTGCAAAAAGTCATTTCTAAAAGGACTTTTGGCTTACCCAAACACAAAAACAACTTATTGGTTTTTTGATAAGTCAATAAGACAATAAGTTGTTTTGAAAAGCTTAGCCAAACATGCCCTTAATGTGTAATTCCAAAGTCTCATATAAATATTAAAATATATACATTCTAATTGGATGAATGGATTCTTCATGCTGTATAGGGATTTGGTTTGTTATAGTATTGTTATGATATCGGTACTTGGTATAGAAACAAAAAGAGATACATGTAAAATGATATTGACTTGTGTTTTACATCGATAGAAAATCATATAAATGAACTTGGTGAGTCATGGCATCGTGACTGTACTGACATTCGTTATAGCCTATGGTACCAAAAAAGATTTTCAAATTTTATACTTTCACATCAAGAAAACCATAAAAACGAATATGATACTGGTAATGATTTTGTTTGGACAATATCGGTTCAATTTGTCAAGATAAAAAACAAAAAAATCAATTATGTTTAACTCGTTTGAACGATTTTTTTTATCGAATCGTATATAAAAATAAGCATGTCGCGATGATATATTTCCAAACTTTATGAGACGTTATGTTATGTTACTAAAATGATGAAAGGGTAACGACGTTACATCATATAAGGAAAGAACTAAACTACGAGACAATATTGATGAAATGTACGTTTGAGATTCTATAACTTATGGATTACTGCTTATAATCCGCATATGATATATCAATATGTTGACAAAGAGAGGAATGACGCAACGACATACTCGGAACCATATGTATAAAATTAAGCATGTCACAAAGGTATATTCGGAATTAGGGGAACAAACGAGCCGCACGGCTTGCGTGCTACTCGAGATCGGCTCGAGACAAAACTCGAAACGAGTCGAGCCCGAGTCGAGTTTGAGCCTAAAATAAAGATCGTATATTTATTGAGAGCCCGAGCTCAAGCCTGACATGTGAAGCTCGTTAGACTCGTCGAGTCTTTTCGAGCCTTAGTGTAAACGAGCCGAGTTGGGCCTATATAAGTCTGTTTACGAGCCGACACTGAACCTAAAAATAAACTTATTTTGTAAATAAGCCGAGCTCGAGTTTTGAAAACATAACTTGAATCGAGCCGAGCTCGAGCTCAACGCGGCTTGTTTGCACCCTATTCAGAATCTGAATAACGAAAAGGTAAACGATGCCATATTATATAAAAAACTAAATGTGAGGTAGTTTTTATAACATGTACGTTTGTGCTTCAATTACTAATACATTACTACTCACAACAAGAATTTAGAAAAAAAAAAATACATAAGACGGATAAAAATGGACACTCACAATGACTTGCCTTACTAAGACTTTCTCCAATGCTAAGAGCGCCCTTAGCTGCCTAGTCAACTGCTACATCATATCCTTACAAATTCATAAAAATCTTTACAAATCCTTAAAAACCTACAATTCATCTCCAACCATACAAACATCCTTACAAATCCTTACATTTTCCACATCATCACCCATTTTTTCTTTAAATTTAATTACTAAAATCACTGTAATCTCTATCTATTATAAAAGAACAAAAGGTTGGGACACTTGTCCCCTCCACATTCATCTGAGACACATGTCCCCTTCTCCTTTCATTTGCTATCGTGTTCGTCAGTAAGCCTATCCACGTCTCCTTATTCTGAACCGGGTTTTTTGTTCCATATATTCTTCCAAACCCTAATCCTTTCCCCAAAATATTCAGCCGTTTCTCTATCTTGCTTATCTCCTTTATTCTCAGTCAATTGTAAGATGCTTCTCCTACATCAAAGTACACCTTCATCGCAATCTAACAGGTATTTGGATGTTCGATTTCTGTTGATTGACTTCGATTTATTTAGGGTAAAATCATTGCAAGCTTGTGTTCCACATATAAGATATATTCTCTAGGGTTTCACACAATCCAACAGCTGACCTCCTGCCACAGACCACCTCTTCATCCTGTAAGATTTCTTTCATCTCAGTTCTATTAATCTCATTACAATGTTGTTGAAGAACTTAATCGCATCAGATATGATGAATTTCATATGATTTGGTTTATCGATGATGAATTTTGTGATGTTTTTGAACTTAATTGCATCAGATTTAGTGAATTTTATGTGATTTGCGCTAGTGGTGATGAGTTTTGTGATTGAAGACTCAAAACTAGTTTGTCCGACCTGGTTAGAGCAGAGCTTCAGATGACCTAGCAAAGAACCTGCAAGATCACAAGGAAACAAGCACACCGTTAGCCTCGTCACAGGGAGGGGGGCCTCTCTGTGACCAAGCTCGGGCGTGAGAATAAGTATTCGTGTGGAGGAAATAGGCCAGGGAGAGAGAGAGGAGAGTTTAGAGAGAGAAAGTAGCCATTACCCCTTTTGGAGGTTTAAATATGGTATTTATAGTCTTTGGGTATGCTGACGTGGCGAGTTAGTTGTGGTCGGACCAGTCACTGTCATGACGGTTATGGTTGTGGGGCCCAGTTAGTTATGGCGTACCAGTGCATGTGTCCGTTCCGTCTATGGCATAGGGTGCGATCCGACCTTGATGTATTATGGCTCGGTTCTTTGTTTGGCGATGATTCGGTCCGACCAGGGACGTATCCTCATCAAGTCCCCCTAGTTTGTAGCGTTTCCCAGGTAAAAGCTTCGAACTATGATGGCGTAACTTTGGCGGTCTGAATCCCTGATTTGTCGTTTTGTTGAGCTTTTTTTAATTTTAAATTTTTTGGGCGGTGACCTATTGCTGGGTGACCGACGGTCACTTTAATTTTCCCGCTTGATGTGCGTCAGTTGTCATGACGTGTCAACCCCTGATTGGCTGATTTGAGGCGGTTTCATATCTCTATAAAAAAGGGAAAAAGTAATTTCTCGTTTTCACTTTTTACTTCATCTTCTTCACTCTTTTCTCTGAGCCGAAGACTTATTCGCTGAGCAGGTTAGTACCCGTCTTTTCAGCATGTCGAACAAAAGCAATCTGTCTGGTTGCTTCAATATTTTGAGTAAAAGTGGTTTAGAGTGGTATATAGATATGTACGCGATTCCTGCCTCATTGCACCCCGTTCTCCCCGAAAAGGATACGCCCATTTATCCTTTTGTACCGGGGAAAATAGGGATTTATACTCGCCTCTTTGATTATTGCAACTATCGTCTTCCTCTGACGAAGTTTTTGATCGAAATTCTTTTGTTTCACGAGGTTCACCTTACTCAAATGAACCCCTTCGGCCTTGCCAAGGTGTGTCACTTTGAGCTATCTTGTCGTGGATTGGGATCCGACCCGGATTTGGATGTGTTCCAGGCTTTTTATAAGTTGAATCGGTCCGGTAACTGGTACACCTTCGAAGTTAGGGATAAGAATTCTTGTTGTTATACGTGGATCACTACCAGCATAAAAGATTGGAAGGATCACTTCTTTTTGGTTGACGATCGGTGCGTTCCGGAGTTTATGACGTGGAGATTAAAGAAGTCGAAGCTCCCGCCTCCTCTTCTGGAAGACTTCGAATTTAACAAAGATTCATATGCAAATTTGATTAAGGAGGCTGGACGTATACAGAAGTATCCGGAACACATCCTTGTTATGGGGCGGATCAGCACGATCTGGACCGAACCGGAGTGGTATCCTATCCTCAAGTGGAACAACAAGGGTTAGTTTGTGCGGTGTTCCTCGAATTTATTTTGATTTTTTTTTGTAAGCTTTATCATCACGGCAGACTATAGATATTATTTGATGTTTTCGTTTATGCAGTTATGGGCTTGAAAGAAGCCTTGAGGCTAAAATCCTTTGAGTCCAAGGAATTTGAGATCCGAGCTACTAGGACACCGAAAGGTGATCCTCCGTACCTAAGCGTGGTGCAAGAGAACCTTTACCAGATTCGGGAACCTGAGGCTCCGGATAATCAGGGAGGTTCAGCCGGTCAAGGAGGTTCGGGTTCGGCTCCGTCGGCGCAAATAACGGATACTGTTCCGGCTCAGGCTGCGGCGGTGGTTGGTGGTGATAAAGGGAAAAAAGTTAGTTCGAGTGGGACAAAGGGTTCCGGCTCCAAGTTTGTTATTGAGGATGAAGGAGTCCATCTTTCTGTTGGAGACGAAGGAGTGCGTGATGAAGGTGTAGAAGAGGGTGGTGATGGCGAAGATGAGGATGAAGAGGAGCATCCTCAGGTTAGCTTGAAAAGAAAGCGGGCTGCTCCGTCTAAATCCGGTCCGGAACTTAAACAAGCGAAAAAGAAGAAAACAAGCCTCAAGACTATCACACTCGACGATGATGATCAGGTTACCGAGTTTTCTGCTGCCGGAGGCATACTGGAAAATTTGGATGCCCATCTTCATGGGGGTCGTACCCCAAGGGACCGCCTGGTAAATATTCCATCAAGCCCATTATCCTTAGGAGGAGGGGCTACCAGGGTTATTGCTGATGTCCATATGTCCGATCCTAAGAAGACCGAACCTTCTCCTTCGGGTAAGCCTACCACGGGGGTTGCTTCTAACGTGTCAAGGCCGAGCCCCAAGCCAATTGATGGTGGGGACAGTGCCTCTTCTTCCCCTTTATGGTATAACACTGAAGCGGGCCGGAGCTTGGGAACGCCCTAATGCTGAATCAGGCTCAGTCGAACTCTCTAGTGGTGGAGACGTATAAGCGCTGGGTCGAGTCGGAGTCATCTTGTCGCAAGCTTCAGCGTGAAGTTGCTGATCTGAAGAGTGAAGACAATGCCCGATCGAAGACGAAACAGGAACTGGCTTCCCTCCGATCTCAAGTCGACCGCTTGAAAGAGCAAGTTTCGGAGGCGAAGGAAGTTAATAAGTCTTCCCAGGATTCGGCTGCGGTTGCTTACGAGGCTCGAGATAAAGCCCTCCAAGACGTGGAAACTTTCAAGATGAAATTCGGGGATTTGGAAAGGAAGCTATCTGATTCGGAGAAAAGGTATGCGGCTGAACTGAAGGAGGTGCAAACATCTTATGACCAGCTTCTGACGGACCACCATCGTCTGATAAGCGGTATGTTCGTGATTTACTTTTTAAAATGCTTGTCTTCTTGCTGATTTAATCTTTTCTTTCTCCAGATAACGCAGAACTCAAAAGAGCCCGTGATAGGGCGATTGAATCGCACACGGCGACGATTGATGAGGCGAAAGGCATGTTGACCCGTACTGATGGTGAGATGGTTGAGCTATATTCCTAGGTGTCGGAGCTCATGCTTACCAAGCAATGGTTCCTCACAGATGGGATTGCTTGGGTAGTTAAGCTGGTCCACCAGAGCCCGGAATTGGAGAAGGTCGTGGCTGACCTAGGTAATAGTGTTGAAGCGGTGAGAGTGAACGAGGGCATTAAGCGAGGCTTTGAAGCCGCCCATGATTCGATTCGTTCTGCTGAAGAGGTTCATGGATATGATGAGAGGGCTAATGAAGTGTTAGAAGCTGCCATAAAGGCCTTTGATAACTTCAACATCTCTGTGCTTGACCAGGTTTCAGATTTGATGGATAAGCCCTTATCCGTTATTAAACAGCAGAGCAAGCTACCGATTGTGCAAAAAGACGATGATGAAATTTGAAATTTGGTTTTAATAGTCGTACTGTACCTTACTATCATGGTGGCCTGTATTCGTACAATTTGAACTTTTCTTTTGGCATTGTAACCGTACAGTTTATCTTTTTCGTTTATGGTATCTGACTGACATGTTTATCTTATTTTGCATGCAATCATGATTTTGATAACAGACATTCGTTCCTGGCTACTTAGTTTTTAGTTCGCGTCCGAACTTCACTTTTCGACCAGGTTTTTTCTCGGTTCACTTAGGTGACTGAGCTTTTAGCAAGAAGTTTTTGTTGACTTTCTTTGCTTAGTAGATTTTTGTAGTCGGACCGAACTTGGTACGGACCGTTTGCTTAATATATTTTACTGTTTTGGAACTATTTAAGCCTTCTTGATCGGCGCGAGGCATGGGTCGAGGCCCGTTTGTGCACATTTTTTTGACATCGTTCGAACTTATACATATGCTATGATTTATAATTAAAAAAGTACAGATCGCTTTATTTGATTACTTAATCACAGATCCGGGGAAGACCCTCCCGGTTACATGGAAATCAAAGATTAGTTCGGGGTATTACCCTCCCGACTTACATATGGAAATTGAAAATAAAAAATAGGAAATAACGATCTTTTTTAGCCGTGTCCGGCTGTTTACATGAAACATTTCTTCAGATGTACCCCATTCCACGTCCTGGGGACTAGGGTTCCATCGATTTTCTCCAATACGTACGAGCCTTTTTCACTAGCTTCTTTGACTCGGTACGGTCCTTCCCACTTTGGGGTTAGCTTGCCAGGGGCCTCAACACGGCTCGCATCATTGCTTCGGAGCACATAATCTCCGACCTTGAACTTGTAGAGCTTGGCACGGGCGTTATAGTATTTCTCGATCTTCTTTTTGTATTGGGCTTCTTTGATCGCTGCGATGTTTCGGCGCTCTTCTAGCAGATCAAGATTGGATCGGAGCTCACGCTCATTTTCCTCCCAAGTTTTACACCTTTGATTTGGGAGTCCGATCTCTGCGGGGATTACGGCTTCTATGCCGTATGTAAGACTGAACGGTGTTTCTCCGTTACTAGTCTTGTGCAACGTTTGGTGAGCCCACGGTACATTCGGTAATTCGTCCGCCCAACCTTTGCCTTCCTAACCAAGCCTTCTCTTTATCCCATCAACAATTCTTCGATTTATCTGCTCGACTTGCCCGTTCCCCTAGGGGTGAGCAACCGAGGAAAAGACTTGGTAAATCTTCAAGTTTTCGCACCAGCGTTTGAACGGGTTTTCCGCGAATTGCTTTGCGTTGTCGCTTACGATATAAAGTGGAAGACCAAAACGGCACACGATTTGTTCCCAAAAGAATCTCGTTACATTATAGCCGGAGATGATCGTAAATGGTCGAGCTTCCACCCATTTGGTGAAATAATCCACTGCGACTAGCAAGTACTGGGCGCTTCCGCTTGATCGTGGAAGAGGTCCAACTATGTCGACGCCCCACTTTTGAAAGGGCCATGCCACGGTTACCGGTATCACCTCGTTCTTAGCTCGAAGGCTTATGTGTCACGACCCCCGACCCGGTTTGACCCGTTTCAGGAGCCGCGGGACAGAAATACTGCGGTATTTAATTGATTAAGTTTAACAGCGGAAGTTTATTTAACAGGATCGTTTAAAGCTAAAATTTTCCCCGATTATTTTATTTCACAATTCGGGATAAAACCCCGATAATTTACAATATTATGTTTTTACTACGAAATCGTGATATTACAAAATTATTTCTTTATTTTATAATGAGCCACTATCTTAAGCTTGAAATGCCCCAGCACTTTTCCTGAATTACAACAGATCATCTGAAACATGTTTGAAAAAGGTTTTGTCAGCGGGAAATACTGAGTGAAGCATTCTATTTACTAAAATGACACATTTGTTATAATATACAATATTAAGAGCGATTACAATGTTTCAGATATCAAGCCAACTACCCACGGTATTTGTCACTCGACCCATTGGCCCATTCGTCCAATGGTGTCTGTGACTATGGTCATATCCCCCATTGGCTGCCCCAATGGTGACGATTATCAAGTAATGTATACAAAACCCCACATACCGGCTGTAACTTGGTGATTACAAAGACTTAATCCCCGTAATTATAACTTTAAAAATAAACATAATTTTGTAAATAGATTTGATAAAAAGAGAGAATGACTCACATTGCTGATTTAATACGGACAGAATCTAGTTTATGAATTAGCCTTGTTAACCTAATTTAATAACAATGCACACAAAACTGGTTTAGTAATCAATCCAGCAATTACGATAACTCACGAGATCAAATTCTCACAATAAATGACAAAGTGCAATACTTCATCCATCGAATTAACGATGATCCGTCAAATTAATGACGAACGACAAAGTATAATACTTTATCCATCGAATTAACGATGATCCATCAAATTAATGACGAATGATAAAGTATGACCCTAATGTGGGCGGCACTTAAACATCCATTGGATATATTGATCGTCGGAAAAATGAATCGTAGCAGCGATTGTGCTAATACCCTGTTTTGTAGCAGAATTTCGAGACCCGTGTGTGTTTGTATAGTAATTTGAACGTAACTCAGTGTAGAATTGGAGTTTGAACGTCGTTTCAGTGCCCAGATTCCAGTCCCAAACCCCACTATTTATAGGTAACTTTTGACCCCTACGCGGCCCGCGTGAGGTTTAAGCTTATCCTTACGCGGCCCGCGAGACACCTAATTTTAGGCCTAGGGTTGCCACGTTTGGCACTAGCTTTGCTGAGTTGATAATTTTCGAAAATTACTTGCTGCCAACGTTTTAGATGGATAATCGTCCATAGGGTTTAACCCCCTCCTGAGTTTTAGGGGCCCTAATCCTGATTCTGAAAATTATGAAAATTTTAGGGTTTGTTCAGAATCACTTGGGTGTCTCAATTAGGGTTTCCTATTGGACTAATTATTTTAATAATTATGACTTTTGATGAGAGTTGTTACATTCTCCTCACCTTAATAAAAATCTCGTCCTCGAGATTTACTGGAATAAGTGAGGATACTTTTTCTTCATTTCTGATTCCAGTTCCCAAGTGTACTCAGCTCCTCTCTTTGAATCTCATCTAACTTTGACTAGAACTAGTCGTTTGTGCTTGAGAAACTTGATCTTTCGATCCTCAATTTGAAGAGGTCTCTCAACGAATTTCAACTTTTCATTTACCTCTATATCTCGAAGAGGTACTACCAGTGATTCATCTGATAAGCATTTCTTGAGATTGGATACATGAAATACATCATGTACTCCAGATAATTCTTCTGGTAATTGTAAACGATAAGCTACTCGTCCTATACGTTGGATCACTGGAAATGGTCCTACGTATCTGGGACTTAGCTTCCCTTTCTTACCGAATCTAACAACTCCTTTCCAAGGAGAAACTTTCAATAACACCTTGTCTCCAATTTGAAATTCTAGCGGCTTGCTTCTATTGTCTACATAACTCTTCTGGCGATCTCGAGCCGTCTTCAGCCTTTCTTTGATTTGAGTAATCTTATCAGTTGTTTCTTGCACAATCTCCGGACCTGATAATTGACTTTCTCCTATTTCTGCCCAACAAACTGGAGTTCTGCACTTTCTTCCATATAATGCTTCAAATGGAGCAGTATCAATGCTTGAGTGATAACTATTGTTATAGGAGAATTCAATTAATGGTAAGTGATCATCCCAACTTCCACCAAAGTCTATTACACATGCTCGGAGCATGTCTTCTAGAGTTTGGATCGTTCTTTCACTTTGCCCATCTGTTTGGGGATGATATGCAGTGCTCAAATTTAGTCGAGTTCCCATAGCTTGCTGGAAACTTTTCCAGAAATGGGAAGTAAAACGACTATCTCTATCCGAAACAATGGAGAGTGGAACTCCGTGTAAGGATACAACTTCATCTACATACAATTTAGCCAGTCTTACCATGCTAAAGGTTTCTTTCATTGGTAAGAAGTGAGCTGATTTGGTTAATCGATCCACAATTACCCAAATCGCATCATTACCTTTTCTAGTTTTGGGTAACTTAGTAACAAAATCCATTGTTATAAGTTCCCATTTCCACACTGGCATCTCTAACTGTTGTAGTAGACCTGAAGGTTTCTGATGTTCTGCCTTAACTTGTGAACAAGTAAGACATTTAGAAACATAGCTGGCCATGTCCTTTTTCATTCCTATCCACCAAAAGTTCTTTCTTAAATCTTGGTACATCTTATTGTTTCCTGGGTGTATAGTATACCTAGATTTATGAGCTTCTTCTAAAATCTTAGGTCTTAAGTCTCCCTGCTTAGGTACCCAAATTCTGCTTTTGTGGAATCTCCAAATTCCATCAACTCCTTGTTCTAATTCCTTGATTCGTCCTTTCATTCCTTCAGCATCATCCTTGATTGCTGTGGCTTGAATATTCTTTAATTGTTCCATTAAATCTATTTGTAGATTTAATCTGAGAGCACGAACCCGTCGTTGTTTCTCATAATACTTACGACTTAAGGCATCTGCAACCACATTCGCCTTTCCTTCGTGATACTGAATATCACAGTCGTAGTCACTTAGGATTTCCATCCATCTCCTTTGCCTCATGTTTAACTCTTTTTGCCCAAAGATATATCTTAAACTCTTATGATCTGTATAGATAGTAAACTTACTTCCGTACAGATAATGTCTCCAAATCTTAAGGGCAAAAATTACGGCTCCTAATTCTAAATCATGAGTCGTATAGTTTTCTTCGTGCTTTTTCAATTGCCTTGATGCGTATGCAATTACCTTCTTGCGTTGCATAAGCACACATCCAAATCCTAGTTTTGAAGCATCACAATATACTTCAAAATCTTCAGTTCCTTCTGGTAAGGCTAAGATTGGTGCATGGGTTAATTTCTGTTTCAAAATCCTAAAAGCTTCTTCTTGTTTAGGTCCCCATTCAAACTTAGTAGCTTTACAGGTTAGCTTAGTCAATGGTACAGCTATCTTGGAAAAATCCTTAATAAACCGTCTATAATACCCAGCTAAACCTATAAAACTTCTAATTTCCATTGCTGTTTGTGGAACCTTCCATTTGGTAATTGCCTCGATCTTAGCAGGATCTACATGAATACCTTCGTGATTCACCATGTGTCCTAAAAATTGCACTTCTTGTAACCAAAATTCACATTTCGAGAATTTGGCGTACAACTTTTCTTTTCTTAACAAAGTTAAGAGTGCATGAAGATGTTCACAATGCTCTGTCTGACTTTTGGAATAAATAAGTATATCGTCTATGAAGACAATTACAAATTTATCCAAATACGGTTTACAGATCCTATTCATCATGTCCATAAATGCTGCAGGTGCATTCGTTAACCCAAAGGGCATGACTGTAAACTCATAATGACCATACCTAGTTCTGAAAGCAGTTTTAGGTATGTCTTCTTCTTGTACCTTCAATTGATGATATCCGGAGCGTAAATCTATCTTAGAAAAATATCTAGCCCCCTGAAGTTGATCAAAAAGATCATCAATCCTAGGTAATGGATATCGATTCTTAATTGTAACCTTATTCAATTCCCTATAATCGATACACATTCTCATTGAACCATCCTTTTTCTTGACAAACAACACTGGCGCTCCCCAAGGGGATGAGCTAGGTTGTATGAATCCTTTACTTAGTAATTCATCTAATTGCTTTTTCAGTTCTAACATTTCTGTGGGTGCTAACCGATAAGGTGCCTTGGCTATCGGTGTAGTTTCTGGAATTAGATGAATCCTAAATTCTACTTCCCTGTCTGGAGGTAATCCCGGTAAATCTTCTGGAAATACATCAGGATATGCTGAGACTACTGGTATTTCCTTAAGATCTTTTCCCTTAGTGCTAATGATTACCGAAATCATATACACTATTCCTTGTTTTCGTTCATAATTAGCAACTTTCATTACTGATATGAACTTCATGGGCTTACGTGGTTTATCTCCTGTAATCCTAATCATTTCTCCGGTAGGTGATTGAATTTCTATAGAATTCTGATCACAAAGGATTCTAGCATGGTTGGCTATTAACCAATCCATTCCTAATACAACATCAAATTCAACTAATTTCATCGGCAATAGTTTTGCAGAGAATTTATGTCCTAAAAGTTCTATGTTTCCTTTTTGCAAAACTTTATCTATTTTAACTGAATTTCCGTCTGCTGTTTCAACTGTAAAAATCTGCCTAATATTGGTTAAAGGTAAACTAAGAGCTTGACAGAATGAAGTATTTATAAAACTTTGGTTTGCACCAGAGTCAAATAATACTTTTGCGTACACGTTGTGAACTAAGAACGTACCCGCTATCACATCCGGAATGAGTTCTGCTTCTTGAGTGGTCAGTTGAAATGCCCTGGCATTCTTCTTTGTAATTCCTTCGGTTGTCTTGGGTTTGTTATCTACTGGCTTGATCAATTTAGGACATTCTGTTTTATAATGCCCTGCTTCTCCACAGTTAAAACAGATTACGGTCTTCTTTTTGCAGTTTTCTTCACGATGTCCTATACCCTTGCAAAAATTGCAAGCGATATTGCATCTTCCATAATGCTTCTTTTTGCATTTCCTGCAGAATGACGGAGCTGAAGCTTGCCCTGTTCCTTTTCTCTTGAAGCTGTTATTATTACCCACACGAAATCCTTGGGTAATTTTCTGGGCTAATGCCTATTTCCTATCTTCATCTCTTGTGCGCACCAGTTCATCAGTTAGAGTATTGGCTAATTCTACCGCATCATCAATAGTGCGAGGTCTCGCAGCTTTAACAATATTGCGGATTTCACTAATTAGCCCCCAAATATAGCGAGAAATGAGTACCGGTTCTGGCGAAGCCAGTGTTGGCACCACTCTTGCATATTCAAAGAATGTCGAGGTATAACCACGACAATCCACACCCATTATCCGATGATTTAGAAACTTATTCGCCATCTGTTCCTTTTCATACTCGGGACAAAATTTTCTTTCCACCAAACCCTTAAATTCTTCCCAAGTCATAGCATAGGCTATTACTCTTCCTTTTGATTGTAACACAGTGTTCCACCATTCAAGTGCACTTTCTTTGAACAGATTGGATGCATACATGACCTGATCATCTTTACCACATTTACTTATTGCAATGACTGCTTCGGTTTTCTCTAACCAACGTAGTGATGCAGTTGCTCCTTCATTGCCTGCAAATTCAGTGGGTTTACAAGCAAGGAATTCTTTGAAAGTGCAACCAGGCGTTGCAGTTTTCATTTTCTTGGGTAATGGAGCTTGATATGGTTCCCTATTATGATTAACATGATTATTGCCTCCATTTACACTATTACTGAAGTTATCTTCAGTAATCTGTTTACTAGGGACAATTTGTTGTGGTTCGGGTGGATTCTTGATAGCAGCAACGAATGCTGGAATAGCATTAGCTATCCCTTGAGCAACAATGTTTTCGATATCTTGCCGAGTCATATATTGATCTCCTGGATGTTGCTCAGACTGATTAACTTCATTTATAGGTTCATTACCACTGTTTGCCATCTGATAATATATATATATAAATTTTATTAGTATCTGCTAAATAATAATTACATACAAACAATCAGAAAATTTTATAATACAGATATAGTCAAAACAATCGATTTCTCGATTTCATTTTATATATATTATAGTATGCATCATTACTCACAATTATCATACAGAGTTTTATTTGTTATTTACAGACTAACTTTACTATTACTATTATACAAACACCGTTTTACCATCCTACTATCTCTCGTCACTTGCTGTTCTAAAAACGCAGTTCCCTCTCATCGTACTTCCAGGCAATCTGTCCCCCTATTTCCCTGATTCTAGTTCCAGCATCAAACAACTCTTCACCAAAGTGGCGAAGTTCAGCCATGTTTTCATTACTCATGGGTGGATTAGGTAGGGGTTCTGGATCGAATTGTGGAAAAAAAAAGTAAGGATCGTTGACAATATTTTGAAATTGCCAATCGTTTGTCCACCATTCGTCCATTCCTATGGTTTGGGAGTGGACTATTGGGTCTGGAATTGCTGGTTCCCAATTCATAGGGAGTTGGTTTTCAAGAGAATAAGTAAAAATATTATTATTATTATTATTATTATTATTATTATTATTATTATTATTATTATTATTATTATTATTATTGACAGGCTGAATTGTTTCACAGCTTGCCAATAGGAAATCTATCTCATCTTGAAAAGTCCTTTCCTGGTTTTGATTGGAGCTTTCTCCGATTTCTATCTGAGTTGGTCTAGAGCCTTGCCCAACTTCCATTTCTATGTCCTTAGAGTATTCCTCAAACTGCCTCTCCATTTGTCTAGAAACTTCTTTAGCTTCAGTCTCCATCTTTTGGAGTCTAGAACTTTTCCTGGTTACAATTTCTTTTGTACCTTCCTTCATCTGTATTCCTATCTCCTTAACCTCCTCCTTGTCTTCAATTTCCATTTCCGGTTGTTTGGAACTTTCTCCGGTTATAATTCCTTTTCCCTTTTTCAAAGGATTGTTTATTTTGGGAAGTTTTGGAGCTGGCTTTTTCTTACGTATCTTCCTCCATCCTACATAACTTCTTTTCTTTTGTTTTGGCTTGTTCACAGGTGGAACCTTGAATTCTACCGGTTGTTCTATATCGGGAAAGTAGCTAGTATATTCTTTGGAAGCTTCGATATTTACTAGGTAAAGATTAAGGTTCTGAAAAGCTTCAGATATCCCACTCATGCTGATGTAGCATATATGCAAAATGCATAAAATACTAAGTTAAAATTCATAAATAACCGTTTAATTTATTACATACTGTGTCTTAATTTATTATAAAGATAACTGGAAAACACACTTAGATTTTGAAATTTATTTATTGCACAGGGTTTCTAGATTATAAAGGTAAAGTGCTAAAACTTTAAGTATTTAAAGATTTATATTTTCTGCTACTGTGGCTAGCATATATAAATTTGCCCATTTCTCATCTAGTTTATCTTCCCAAGGTGATTTATCAATTAATTCCTGAGTTTCCCGTTTAATCTTCTTTTCTCGAATTTTCTCTTTACTTTTCTTAATAATTATTTCCCTCTTTCTAGGAGAAAGTGATTCCTCGTATTGTGCCTTTCGCACAAATATTCCTTCTTCAGGAATTTCAGCCTGATTCGAGGATTTGGTTCGGGATGAACTTCCCTTCTCATTGGATGATCTATCTAATTTAAGATAGATACTTGACAGCTTTTGCTTACCCATACTGTAACTAACAAATAATCAGTTAATATCACAAATAATCACATAATAGTAATCAGGAAAATTAAGTATTTCTAAATACTTAATTAGCTTAACCCAGTGGCTCTGATACCACCTTTTTCTGTCACGACCCCCGACCCGGTTTGGCCCGTTTCAGGAGCCGCGGGACAGAAATACTGCGGTATTTAATTGATTAAGTTTAACAGCGGAAGTTTATTTAACAGGATCGTTTAAAGCTAAAATTTTCCCCGATTATTTTATTTCACAATTCGGGATAAAACCCCGATAATTTACAATATTATGTTTTTACTACGAAATCGTGATATTACAAAATTATTTCTTTATTTTATAATGAGCCACTATCTTAAGCTTGAAATGCTCCCCAGCACTTTTCCTGAATTACAACAGATCACCTGAAACATGTTTGAAAAAGGTTTTGTCAGCGGGAAATACTGAGTGAATCATTCTATTTACTAAAATGACACATTTGTTATAATATACAGTATTAAGAGCGATTACAATGTTTCTGATATCAAGCCAACTACCCACGGTATTTGTCACTCGACCCATTGGCCCATTCGTCCAATGGTGTCTGTGACTATGGTCATATCCCCCATTGGCTGCCCCAATGGTGACGATTATCAAGTAATGTATACAAAACCCCACATACCGGCTGTAACTTGGTGATTACAAAGACTTAATCCCCGTAATTATAACTTTAAAAATAAACATAATATTGTAAATAGATTTGATAAAAAGAGAGAATGACTCACATTGCTGATTTAATACGGACAGAATCTAGTTTATGAATTAGCCTTGTTAACCTAATTTAATAACAATGCACACAAAACTGGTTTAGTAATCAATCCAGCAATTACGATAACTCACGAGATCAAATTCTCACAATAAATGACAAAGTGCAATACTTCATCCATCGAATTAACGATGATCCGTCAAATTAATGACGAACGACAAAGTATAATACTTTATCCATCGAATTAACGATGATCCGTCAAATTAATGACGAATGATAAAGTATGACCCTAATGTGGGCGGCACTTAAACATCCATTGGATATATTGATCGTCGGAAAAATGAATCGTAGCAGCGATTGTGCTAATACCCTGTTTTGTAGCAGAATTTCGAGACCCGTGTGTGTTTGTATAGTAATTTGAACGTAACTCAGTGTAGAATTGGAGTTTGAACGTCGTTTCAGTGCCCAGATTCCAGTCCCAAACCCCACTATTTATAGGTAACTTTTGACCCCTACGCGGCCCGTGTGAGGTTTAAGCTTATCCTTACGCGGCCCGCGAGACACCTAATTTTAGGCCTAGGGTTGCCACGTTTGGCACTAGCTTTGCTGAGTTGATAATTTTCGAAAATTACTTGCTGCCAACGTTTTAGATGGATAATCGTCCATAGGGTTTAACCCCCCCCTGAGTTTTAGGGGCCCTAATCCTGATTCTGAAAATTATGAAAATTTTAGGGTTTGTTCAGAATCACTTGGGTGTCTCAATTAGGGTTTCCTATTGGACTAATTATTTTAATAATTATGACTTTTGATGAGAGTTGTTACATTATGGGTGCGTGCTTCTGGCACTCATCACACTGTTGGAGCTCTTTAACTACGCTTTCATGCATTCCGGGCCAGTAATACCCCGCATTTTTTACCTTTGTTACAATCATCTTAGGTCCTGCATGGATACCGCAAATGCCATAGTGTATTTCCCTGATGATATAACTGGCTTGCTCCGGGTCCAGGCATTTTAACAGAGGCCTGAGGAAAGTCTTTCGGTATAACCCTCCTTCTTGCATCTGGTATTGAAGAGAGTTGATTTGGATCTTTCTCGCCTCTGCCTTATCGACCGGTAGAACATCATGCACCAAGTACTTGATTATAGGCGTCATCCATGTTTGCGACGGAGCTTCTACTTGCATAACATGCGGGGTCGCAATTGAAGGTGCGGTTAGAACCTCCACCCTCACCTCTTTGGCTAGATGACTAAATGACACTGACGCCAACTTGCTCAATGCATCGGCCTTTTTGTTTTTGCTACGGGGAACATGCTCGACTTTACATGCTTCGAATGATGCCATGACTTGCTTCACCTGTTCGAGATATTCGATCATGTTAGCTTCCCTTGCTTCGTATTCTCCGTTCACTTGATTTGCTACGAGCAACGAGTCTACATGAGCTACGACGTTTCTTGCTCCGACTTTCAATGCTAAACGTAAGCCAGCTAGCAGGGCCTCGTATTCAGCTTCGTTGTTTGAACTTTTAAATTCTAGTCGGAGAGCGTACGTCATATCCGTACCATCTGGATCGGTGAGAATTAGGCCTGCTCCCGCTCCTTCGGCGCTTGAAGCCCCATCTGTGTACAAAGACCAAGGCTTCTCTGGAGCTTTCTCAATTTCTTGTGCTTCTTTTTCCTCCTGCATTTCTACTAGGAAATCGGCTATCACCTGCCCTTTTAACGGACCTTTGGTTCTGAAGGTGATATTAAATGCGCCCAGCTCGATCGCCCATTTTGCCATACGGCCCGAAACTTCGGGTCGTCGGAGAACATGATGGATTCTTTGATCCGTCCGTACCTCGATCGGGTGAGCTTGAAAGTATCGCCGGAGTCTTCTCGAGGCATGGACCAATGCTAAGGCTAGTTTTTCCAAATTTGAATATCTCGTTTCATAATCTTTTAACGTTCGGCTCACGTAGTAGATGGGGATTTGCGCCCCGGTCCGGTGAGCGACCAATACTGCACTGATAGCACCGGACGATGCAGCCAGATAGACCGTTAATACCTCGTCCTTTTCTGGTACGGTGAGTGTCGGTAGTGTACCGAGATAAACTTTAAGTTCCTCGAAAGCTCGCGCAGCCTCTTCCGTCCATTTAAACTCCGATCTAAAGCTTTTTCTAAGAACATCCATGAACGGGAGCGATCTGTCTGCTGCTTTTGACAAGAACCGATGGAGAGCAGCCAATCGTCCATTTAAGGACTGAATCTCTTTAACCGACGCCGGAGGCTTCATTGTAAGAACAACATCAATCTTGTCTGGGTTGGCTCGCAAACCTTTTGACCCGACCATGACCCTCAGGAACTTTCCTTCTTCTACCCCGAATGTGCACTTCTTGGGGTTTAATTTCATGTTGATGCTTCGGAGTCGGGTGAACGTTTCCAATACGTCTTTTAGCATGGCGGTTTCATCGTGACTCTTGATCACGATATCGTCAACGTACACCTCTACGTTTCGTTCAATCTGATCTTTGAAAGCTTTGCTCATTAAACGCTAATACGTAGCACCAGCGTTTTTTAAACCGAACGACATCTTGGTAAAACAATACACTCCTTCATTAGTGACAAAGGCTGTCTTATCCTCATCTTCGACTGCCATTTGTATCTGATGGTATCCCTTGTAGGCATCCAAAAAACACTTCAACCTGAACGTGGCGACGGAATCAATTTTCTCGTCGATCTCCGGTAGAGGAAAGCAATCTTTCGGGCACGCATCGTTTAGATCGGTGAAGTCAATGCACATTCTCCAAGAATTATCCTTTTTCCGTACCAAAACAGGATTCGACACCCACGTTTGGTACCGGACTTCTCGAATGATTCCGACGTCTAGGAGACTCTTCACATCTTTCGCAATTGCTTTGGCCCGGTCCGGTGCCATATGCCTTTTCCTTTTCCTTTACGCTATCGGTTTGATTGATTCTTTTACGTTCAGGTGATGTTGTGCCATAGACCTGGGGACTCCTTGCATATCGGAATGCTTCCATGCGAAGACGTCAATCGAGTTGCTTAATAATTCCCACATGAGCTTCTTTGTTCGTTTTGGGAGTTGAGCACCGATAGCTACTTGCTGTTCGGGAAAATCCGGATTGATCGCCCAAAGTTCCGTAGGTACTTCGGACATTTTGGGGCTCGTTTCCGCTGCATGTCTTACTTCGGCAACAAACGAGTTTAATTATGAGAAAATAGTGGCGACTCCAGCCTCGGTAGGGAATTTAATAGCTCCATGTATTGTCGAGCTGATCGCCCCAAGAGCTCGCAACTCGGGTCGTCCGAGTATTATGTTATGCGACGAATGAGTGCCAACAACCAGGAAAGTTAACTAGACGGTTCTGCTATTATCACCATCTTTGAATGTCGTCGGAAGGGTAATCCGTCCCATCGGACGAACCACCTCTCCCGAAAAACTGATTAGAGGGGTGGAGACTTCAATCAACCTCTTCTTTACTTGGGGGTTCAGCTGCTGGAAACACTACAGATACATGATTTCAAAGGCGCTTCCTCCGTCCACATACATTCGTCGGACCAGATGTCCAGCAACGACGGCCGAAATTGTAATTAGTCCGTCTCGAGCATCGTTTGGATCGATCGGAGGGAAGTATGTTGGCTGATGCATCCATGCTGCCATATGCTGGTTCGATCGCTTTACCCCTCTTGATTCGATCGACCGGATCATATTGATTCCGGGCTCGGTGTTCGGATTATCAATTGCTGCTGCAGACTTCTTCCCATCTTTCACTTCTTTCACAAGGTGAGAGAGTTTACCAGATCGTACGGCCTTTTCGATTTCTTGCTTCAGAGCCCAACATTCATCAGTTGTATGGCCCTTGTCTCGGTGATATTCACAATATTTCTTGGAGTGCTTATCCGAGGTAGGTCGTTGCTTCGACGGCGTAGGGAACCGGGTAGTCTCCGTACTGAGAATTTTGCTTGGCGATTTGGTGAACTCGGAGAACGTGTTAAAACGCACGTTTCCGGTTCGGAAGCTGTTTCGATCTGACTTCTGATACGGGCCACGACTTCTATTCCAACTGCTGCTTCTATCTTTTGGTGGTGACGCGTTCCGTCTCCACGATGTGGTTCGAGCCTTGGCATTTCTTGCTGTGGTTTCGTTCGGTTGACCGCAGGCGCTCTTTCCCCGAACGAAGGCTCGAGCTCTCTCCATAAGTATCTCCATGGTTTTTGGAAGATCTTCATGGAGTTTTTCCACGAGTTGATTGTTCCGAACTCCGTGACAGAACCCAGAGACTCGGAGCTGGTCAACCGCTCTACTTATCTGCATGCTTTCTCGATTGAAGCGATCGATAAAATCTTCTACGGATTCTCCGTCACGGCGCTTTATATGGTGAACCTCGGTAATGTCTTTCTTGCAGCGTCGCTGCTGACAGAAGTTTTGCAAGAATATACGCCGGAAATCCTCAAAGTGATCGATCGACCCCTCTGGCAACCCATCAAACCAAACCCTTGCCGATCCGGTGAGAGTTTGGGCGAACATAAGACACCAAGCCGGCATAGGCCACTGTTCAACCTTAGCCGCTCCGGCAAACGCGAACATATGGTCGTCCGGATCGGACGTACCGTCGTAAAACTTCAGCGTAGGAGGCATCTTCAGTTTAGCTGGGAGTGGGGCATTGACGATCCGTAACGTAAACTTTGATTGGGAAGTCATAGACGTGGGGTGATACGGCATGAGCAGCTCTTGATCTTGAGGGTTTAAACCCATAGATCCCTGGCGAAACAGGTCGTTTAGACCGTTATTCATCGGAGCACTTGTAATCGAAGAAAATTGTGTAACGCGTGTTATAGGATTGGAGATCATAGAACTTACCAGAGATCTGGAAGTGAAGGCTCCAACGGAGACGGGGTTGCCCCCTGGACAGGCATTGTTAAACAGGTTCGTTCGGAGGCTCTGCAGCATCTCCTCTCGCTGTTGTTGCTGTTGTAACTGGCGCAATAGATCGGCATTCCGTAGAAGGAAGGCGTTGTCGAAGTTAGGTAGTGGCGTGGCGACCGGGGCAGTAACAGACAGCGTGGTGATAGAGCTTCCGCCTACAGAATTTGCAGCTGGAGGAGCCGACGCGAATCCTATCGAAGCTACTGGGGCAGCAACTGCTGTTGAAGCAATTGTGGAGGCAGCGTTTCCTTCCCATATATCATTGTAAGATGGGAAAGTGCTGGTGAGACTGCTGTCGTTGATTCTGCCATGATTTCGAATGAACAGAAACAGGGAAACGAATTATGTGAATTCGAGGGGATGGCGCCACTGAAGACTCAAAACCAGTTTGTCCGACCTGGTTAGAGCAGAGCTTCAGATGACCTAGCAAAGAACCTGCAAGATCACAAGGAAACAAGCACACCGTTAGCCTCGTCACAGGGAGGGGGCCTCTCTGTGACCAAGCTCGGGCGTGAGAATAAGTATTCGTGTGGAGGAAATAGGTCAGGGAGAGAGAGAAAGAGGAGAGTTTAGAGAGAGAAAGTAGCCATTACCCCTTTTGGAGGTTTAAGTATGGTATTTATAGTCTTTGGGTATGCTGACGTGGCGAGTTAGTTGTGGTCGGACCAGTCACTGTCATGACGGTTATGGTTGTGGGGCCCAGTTAGTTATGGCGTACCAGTGCATGTGTCCGTTCCGTCTATGGCATAGGGTGCGATCCGACCTTGATGTATTATGGCTCGGTTCTATGTTTGGCGATGATTCGGTCCGACCAGGGACGTATCCTCATCAGTGATGTTTATGAACTTAATCGCATCAGATTTGTGCCTTTTGTTAGTTTTATTTAGGTATAAATTTCTATTTATATCATCATCCCCTATTCCATTCGTTACTTGCTGAAATGTTTCTTCAGATTTTGAATTCATTATTATAACCTCAAAAATGTAACTAAAATACATTTATGAATCCGTAAAAATGTTTAGATTATTCATATACTCTTTATTGTTAATATGGTTTTTATTGTTTAGAGTGCTTATTGGCTTTTGTAGATTCTATTACAAACCCCTAAATTGAGATGCCTCTCGCTTTCATGGTCACGAATGCACCAGAAGAAACTTCAAGTTGTTACTCTCAATTATGTGAACAAATGTGCTTATTTGGAAAATTAAGTTTCTAGAAACCTTATCTGGAAAAAATAGTTTTATGGATTTGTAATTAGTCACTTCTATGATTGTTTTGTACTTATGTTTTTTTTTTGTATTATTGCTTTCATTAGATGAATAAGTGCTAGGGTTCAGATTTTGATTTTGTATGATACTCATACATTTATACAAGTTGGTTAGCTTCTGTAGTTTATGAAATGTAATAACTAAAAAACATAAGATGTACAAGTATGCATATATGTAGTATTTACTTTACTAATATGTATATGATGTTACTTATCCTTGCATTCAGATGGCTAATGGTTAGCTTTTCTCTTCAGGTTTTTGTATCTTTACTCTCTGTTCTGTCTTCTATATTGCCTTTTTTTCTGTAACTTAAGTGTGATGCGTTTTATCTTCCGTCTAGAAATATTAAACCGTAATTTTCTATTCAATGGGTGAAGTTCTTGTGGATAATGGTTGTCATTCTTTCACATGAATATGTTATAAACTAAGTGTAATATTCTTTTTCTTATTGAATCAACACCCACAATATATTCATGTGACAAAAAATAAACTACATGATATATTATGTAAGCAGACAAGGAAGATGCAAGTGGTAAGTCTAAGCAAAGCAGAAGTTAGAAAAAAAGGCGAAAGGCTAAGTTAAAGCTTGGAATGAAGCCCATTCTTGGAGTCAGTCATGTTACCAGGAAGAAGAGCATGAATGTAAGTTTAATATAACCCCACATGTAACTGGACCAAAAAATTAATCCCCTAAAATATCTATTAATACTAAGATTTTAATCTAGAAAAAAGTTAAAGAAGAGTTGTGGTCAATCACTTTATCTGAATCGTGACCCTTTAGTAATCTATCTACTTAAAAAATGGAAAACGTTCTTTTTTTATAATCTTATTCACAGTATTTTTGTATTAAAACAATGGTTATCTTGACGACACTCATTTTGCCATTTTTCTACTGTTAGTTTCCATGATAATTATTGCTTGTGAATGGTTACTGTCATCATTTTGCAAATTTTGTTTGTGATCTCAAAGCAGATGTTTTTAAGTCTCTTGCTTTAGACACATATATGTAATGTTTGGACGTTTGGTGAAGCGAAAATAGAGGATCTGAATTCACAGTTGCAGAGTCGGGCAGCAAAGCAATTCAAGGCACCTAACCTTAGTAACGTTCCCCAGAGCCAACAGCCATGACCCAATGAAATTGAGTTGGTTGTGACCCAAGCTGGAGTCTCAATATAAAATGCAGCCAAGGCTTTAAAGGATGCAAATGGTGACATTGTATATGCAATTTTGAAACTCACAACTTAAAAGTGATCGACTCACTGTCATAATTTTATTTTAATTATTTTTTTAAGGAAAACACATGGTTCAAAGAAATAAATTTCTAATTTTTAATTATTTTTTTCTTAAGTCTCCTCATCAAATGGTGACATTATATATGCATTTTTTTGAAGGAAAACACATGGTTCAAAGAAATAAATTTCTAATTTTTGTTTTAATTGTTTTTTTCTTAAGTCTCTTCATCAAATGTTTACATTTTGTGTAACTGTTTGGCTGGTTTAGTCTTTAAATTTGTTGTTTTTGGTTTCATTAACAAGTTAGATATTTATATACATGATTATTTGGTAAAGAGAGATTTGAAAGCTTCTGCTCAGGCATTTCTAGCTGAAGGAAAAGTCTCATCTGACCCTGTTGGTAAGAATTTTTTGCAAAGATGATTATTTTTATATATAAAAAATAAAGATTTTTTGTTCTTTTTACTTCATATAGTTTTTAAATTACATAAATGGTGTGTAATTTCGGCAGCTATTGACGCCCCTGGTGGCATTCTTTTTGACTTTGCATCAACAAGGTAATAAACCTCTTCCCAAAAAAACTGTTCACTTTTTTTACTTTTCAGCATTCCTAAAGTAAAAAAAAGCTGTAAAACAAAACAAAACAAACCTTGTATCCTTACTTTGACCTATAAGTTTGACCTTCTCAAAGGTCTTTTCTCTTTATTTGACCTTACACATAAATGGATCCTTACTTTCTGCAACATAATACTTTTTAGAACAGTTTTGAAATAGATAGGTGTTTCGGATATGCTTCTTTGAAATATTGATAAAAAAAGTGGACTGTGTAACGGAACTCGATTAAAGGTGGTCTATTTGGGTCAGCGTGTTAATGTGTTATACAGGTAGAGATTATATCCGGAAGTCACATTGGAGACCGTCATTATATTCCTAGAATTACGTTGATACCTACAGACAAAAAACTTCACATTAAGTTACAAAGAAGACAATTCCCGCTTGCGGTATCTTTTGCAATGACCATAAACAAAAGTCAAGGACAATCTCTCTCCAGAGTTGGTTTGTTTTTGAAAAAACCAGTCTTTACACATGGTCAATTGTATGTTGCATTATCAAGAGTTACAAGACGAGATGGCCTCAAAGTTGTTATTCTAGATAGTGATGGTAATCTTTCAAATACAACATCAAATGTTGTATACAAAGAAGTTTTTAGAAATTTGTAATGTATGTTTATATATTTTTTTTTGTACATCTTTCATGTTAAATTATTTAGTTTGTTATTTATTTACTTATTTTTATTATTTTATTTTAGATTAACATTAATTTCTATTATTTCATACTCCAAACAAACATTTCATAGGACGTTTTAAATAATGAAGATGTCGACTTATATTTCCTGAACAACTTACGAAATTGAAACTTGTGTTCATAACATTAAAAATTGAACTGACAAGCGTCAAAACATTATTATTTTAAATTACTTGGTTACATGTTTTTTTTTTAATTCTTTAAAAAATCATACATCATATTTATTAATGTGTTTTAAATTTTATTTTTTGAACCCGTGTGTCACACGGGATATAAGCTAGTATATTTAAATAATCAAATGATTTGATAATCACCCATTTTTTATTTAAATATAATTACTAAAATTACTATAATATATTTAAATAATCAAATGATTAGATAATTAATATGTGTAAACAAGTAATACTAACATAAAAGTAAACTGGATATTTTAAAAGTTGTCAACCTTAATGTTTTCTATGGTTGTGTCATGTATCGACTGTCTAATGGTTGTACCATTTTTTTTTATATAAATACTTACTAAAAAGTTGTCAACCTTAATGTTTTCTAAGATGTAAATTCACACTCAAATGGTTAGACTACCGAAGATTAGGAGTCATTAAGATATTATTTACCTTGATTAAATAGAAAAGTGCTGATTACTATCTGGAATACATATAAACTAATGGTGATCTCTACCTAACTAGAGAGAGTTATAGTGTGATCTCTACCAAACTAGAAAAAAAGCTTTTTGATTAATCAGTTAACAACCATTGCAAATGGCGTGATAATTTAGAGCAAAAACAACGAATACAAATCTTGATTTAAAAACCTTGTAGCACACGTAACGTGAATTATTTAACACACACGAATACTTCTAGAACTAATATCTTCTCAGGAATAAAGACTAACACCGAGGGGCAAAGGGGGTAGGCGGCGGTGTTCCCGAGCGGCAAACTGCCTTTGCCGATCCCCTTTGCCGCCCACTCCGTAGCCCCTAAAGACAAAAAAACATATATAAATAGGTTAACGAACATTTTTCATGCATTTTCCGAGCGAGCGTTAAGGAGTTTTGAGTTTTGACTGCACTACAAACATATGATTATGTTGGGCCTGACTTTGAGCAAATGGGCTCTAAGTCTCAGACCATCAACATCAACCCATGTACTGTTATTGCATATAGCACAATGCAACAATAATGCTAAACAAATTTCATGTCATTTTCTAAGACTTTTTCACCAGTTTTAAATTTAAACTAGTTTTTTTTCTACGTCGCGCGTTGCGGCGAAACCGAGCAAATGATAATGTAAAACAAACATGATTTAAAAATAAAGCATGTTGTTTAAAAAACCAAAGCATTAGAATGGCTTAGTTTATCATTGTATTATTTTATGATACAAAATAAATACTTTATTTTGAGTACAACTTTGTTTTTAACAAAACTTATAAGGAATGTCGAGGGAAAAAATCAATCACAACTACATAATTTTTTAGAATAAAGTTATACACGTAAGTTATTAAAGAAGTATCAAATTATTTGATAAATTAATATGTGTTCTAAAAAAGGAAAAAAATTTAAATGGTAAAGGAAATATTATGATTTTAAAAACGGAAAAAAATTAAAATATGTTATTAAAAGTAAATATAATAATAAACTATTATAATATATGAAATAAAATAATAATTAAAAGCTATATATTATTTTAAAAATAATGTTACTATTCATCATCCATGGCTAACTATATATATAACTAGTTTTTGCCCCGCCCGCGTTGCGGGGCAATAAGCCGAATATTTTTCTCTCATAACATGTATGTCTGTACAGAGGGCAAAATCATAAATTATATTTTGAACTGGAGGCGAAATCATAATTTTAAACTGAGAGCAAAATCATAATTTTAAACTGGGAGCAAAATCATAGTTTTGAGTTAGGGGAAAAACATAATTTTATTTTGAACTGTGGGCAAAAACGTAATTTTGAGCTGAGGGCAGAATCGTAATTTTGAGCTAGAGGAAAAAACATTTTATTTTGAACTGGTTGCAAAAACGTAATTTTCAACGGGGTGCCAAACCGTAATTTTAAACTGGGAACAAAATTAAAAGTGAGTTTTTGAACCGAGGGCAAAAGCGTAATTTTGAGCTAGGGGCAAAATTATAATTTTATTTTGAGCTGCAGGCAAAAACGTAATTTTAAATTGGAAATAAAATTAAGAGTAAATTACGTTTTTGGCCCCCTGTGGTTATGTCAGTTTTACTATATTAGCCCAAAATAAGAATTTTTAACGTATCTGCCCCCATGGTCCCTATATCTAACCATTTTGGCCCCTAATTCTAACCAAACCCTAACTCTGGTTAACTTCTAGATCACATGTGTTGCACATGAGGGGTAAAATTGTAATTTCCCCTCCCCTTTTAATGACTTTGTAAAAAAAATCCCAGATCTTCAACCAAACATCATCATCCCCAGATCTTCATCTTCAATCATCATCATCATCCCCAGATCTTCATCTTCAACCATCATCATCATCCCCACATAAACTTCAAACACAAAATCTAACCCAGATCATCATCATCATCCCCACATAAACAACATCCAAACACCCCCTAAATTCCTAACACAAAATTGTCAAAAAAAAAAAAAAACGTAACAAAATACAAACCTGAAGATGAAAATCCACATAACAAAATACAAATCTTACAAAATAAAATCTAATATCCCAAGGTGCATAACCCAGAACAAGAATATAAAAAAAAAACAGATTAATAAATAATCACTTAAATCATCATCGTTAACAGCAACAACCTCGTCTTCACCTGAAAACACCCACATCGGCCAGAGAAAACGGTTCAAGCGAAACTTTTGAAAGAGAGAAGAGAGTGTTGAACAATTTACCCGATGTCACGGCTGCCGGACTCCACTGCCGTCGTTGATTACCGTCAATAACAGCAACATCATCCTCGTTGAATACCTTTAACTGTAATCATCATCATCAGTCATCTTGTCATACCGTCGTCAGCTCCTCCCATGGCGGTGCCGCCGTCACCAGTCGCCGGAGACAGGAACAAGGGAGCTGGCTGGGTTTTGGGGGTTTACATGGTGCGTGTGGAGCGTGGCTCACTGGAGAGGAAGGGGGTGTGGGTGTCGACCGACCGGAGAAGAGGGGGGGTGTGTAACGAGAGAAGGAGGAGATTTAGGGGTGGTGTTGGAGGATAACCAGCAGCCTGTGGTGGGTGTACTGGTGTAGCCAGAGTACCGACGGTTACCAGCCACCGACCGGAGTCATGATCTCCGATGATCGGAGTTGAAGAAATGAAGAGGGAGGGGGGACTGAGTTCTGGTGGGGGGTGCAGCTGAAATGAAAAGTAAGGTTAGGGTTTTTTTTACATATAAGGGATAGAGTAAATTAAAGGGGGAGGGGAAATTACCATAATACCCATCATGTGCAACACATGTGACCTAGAAGTTAACCAGAGTTGGGGTTTGGTTAGAATTAGGGGCCAAAATGGTTAGATATACTGACCATGGGGACAGATACGTTAAAAATTCTTATTTTGGGCTAATATAGTAAAACTGACATAACCACAGGGGCCAAAAACGTAATTTACTCTAAAATTAAATTAAAATTAAGTGGTCCAATAGGGAAGTGTCAGGCCTAGAGGCAAAATTCTAATTTTATTTTGAGCTGGGGGCAAAAACGTAATTTTAAACAAAGGACGAAAACATAATTTTAACTGGAAATAAAATTAATTTAAAAATAAGTTGGTTCAACAGGGGAGTGACAGGCAGCTGCCTGACACTATTCCCCCAAGCTTGTAAATGTATATGTTGGAAATGCATTTAATCTATACTAGTTTTTGGCGGGCGGGGCAATAAGCCGTATATTTCTCTCTCATAACATGTATGTCTGTGTTTCGGTTACTTGTACATACTGCTCATAACACGATCTCAAAAAAAAATTACATCGAGTCAACCAACTAAAACAAAAACACTACCATACTTTTATTAAAAAAAATTAAAACGATGGAAATACTATAATTTTAAACTGGGAGTAAATTTGTAATTTTTCAGGACAAATGAGCATGTACCAGGCATGCCTGGAAGAATAAAAATTACACCTATGCCCGCCCGCGGTGCGGGGCGTTAAATCAAATATTTCTTAGTTTCATAACATGTATGCATGTATTTAGGTTAGTTGTACATACACGATCTAAAAAAATAAACCGAGACAACCAATTAAACGAAAACTCTATCATAGTTTTGCTAAAAAAAATTAAAACAATAACATGTCTGTGATTTTGAGCTGGGGTTAAAATACTAATTTGTCAGAACCAATGAGCGAGTGTTAGACAAATGTTTGACACAATAAAAGTTACATTGAGTCAATCAAGCAAAATAAAACAGTACTATAGTTTTGCAAAAAAAAAAAGTAAAACGATGGCAAGATCATAATTTTTAACTGGGGGAGAAATCGTAATTTTTGAAATGAGAGCAAAATCATAATTTTGAACAGATAGCAAAATCGTAAAAATATTTTGAACTGGCGCGAAATCATAATTTTAAACTGAGGGCAAAATCATAATTTTGAGCTATGGAGAAAAACATAATTTTATTTTGAACTGTGGGTAAAAACGTAAATTTGAGTTGGGGGCAAAATCGTAATTTTGAGCTAGAGGCAAAAACATATTTTTATTTTGAACGGGGGGCAAAAGCATAATTTTAGACGGAGGCCGAACCCGTAAATTTAAACTCGGAATAGAATTAGAAATGAGTTTTTGAACTGAGGGCAAAAGCGTAAATAATGAGTCAGGGCAAAAAAATATAATTTTATTTTGAATTAAGGGCGAAAACGTAATTTTAAACAAAGGACGAAACCGTAATTTTAAGCTATGAATAAAATTAAATTAAAAATGAGTTGGTCAAATAGGGAAGTACCAGGCAAGCTGTCTGACACTATTCCCTCAACTTCAAAATGTATATGTAGTAAATAATATAATAATACAATTAAGTAATAAAATAATTAAAATTAAAACTGAAAAACAATATTAAAATAGGTAATAAAATAATTGAAAAAAAATAATATTATAAAAGTATATGAATACTGTTCATCATCAGTTGCTTTTAATATGTACGAGTGGTGTGAAGCTCTCTCCGGTGATCTAGAATCATTGCCAACACATTAAATGTTTTATTAGAGGGGATTAAAAGAGTATAAAAAGTAGGGCTGACATATCGTGTATACCCGTACACGATAAGACACGATAAGACACGACACGATAAGACACGACACGATAAGACACGATACACGAAATCATATACACGAACACGACACGATAACTTATCGTGTCCTTTTTTTCAAACACGAACACGACACGATATACACGAAAATTACCTGTTAACACGACTGTTCGACTGTTATACACGAAAATTACCTGTTAATACCTGTTAACACGAACAAAAACTCGAACACGACATGCTATCTGAGAGTTACAGAGGGAGTTTAGGGTTTTATTTTTTTTGAATTGAATGAGGAATGAAAATAGAAAGGAATTAAGGAACCCACATGCATATGGCTTATGAGTTTTATTTAATTTAATTTCTTATCGTGTACTAACGGGTATTAACAGGTAAACAGGTATTTAACCTGTTTATACATGAAAATTAACAGGTAATATCGTGTCTACCTGTTTGGTACACGATACATGTTAAGGCCATACACGATACCTGTTAACTTCGTGTAGGTTCGTGTCGTGTATTCGTGTAAAATTGCCAGCCCTAATAAAAAGGGCATTTGAAGATGGTGGTGGTAGGCAGCACTAATCGGTTAGTGGTGGTAGCAGTGGCAGTGGTGGTGATTGAATTGGTGGCTACTTGGAGAATAAGATGAATGGGATGCATAACAGTAATTTCACACCTAAACTAACAAAAAAAAAAAATTAACGGTATTAAAGTCTAGAGACGTAAAGTGTGAAAAGATCAAATGACAAGAACTCATAGTGTTAATGTTGGATTAAACCTGTTAACTGAGGCAAACCTTAGAGATGAAAATTGAAATTTACTCAGCTTATAATAACTTAATTGTGTATACTTTTTAAACCTTAATACAATGAATTGCAAGACATGTAAATTATATATAACTAGTTAAATTCCCTCGCACGTTGCGGCGGGTATTCATTCGGTATGGGTTCAATTCATTACGACATCGGTACGGTATCACCACTCGGTATACCAAGCGAAAGATAAAACCCAAAAAATAAAGTCACGATATGACCAAAATAATATCAATATGTGTTGTACATCGGTTAAAAACCATAAATACAAATATCAGTAACGTTCTGATAATAAGGATACCGATACCGACGCTATACAGTCGAGATCGCGAGGGCATCAATGTTGCTAAAACATTATCTTAAATGTTATATGAGAAAACTTAAAATAATAAAATAATGGAAACTTAAAAAACTATAATTTTTTGAACGGCAAATTATATGAGAAAACTTAAAATAATAACATAAGGAAACAATAAAATAATAAATTAAAGTAATAAAATCTATCTATACTATATAATAAAAGAAACCAATAAAATGACACTTGTTATTATTCTAGACCATCATTAATTGTAGATAATTATTATTTAATTTAAATTATTAAATTTAATATATGTTTCAAACATTTAAGAAATTACGGATAAAGTTTCATAAAATATTAAATTTTAAAGTTATATAATTTAATAATTACCGATAATTTATACTTATTTGATTAATTTAATATTAACTATTGTTTTGTAGCAATAAGTTTATCTATTTGACTAGTTGCTATATGCCTAATCTGGACATTTCAACATTTTTAGAACTAACAAATTAAGACCACTATTATTTAAAGAAAACTTGTTATGAAATGTATGTTCACATGACTGTTAAAACTGATGCGAAAGTCAATGATAAAGGTGGCCTTCTAATCGATGGTTCAAATGTTTTCATATTTGTAAACTTGGCAAACATCACACGTTTTGATCATACATGACACAAAATTTTGTTTGCATGTCAGAAACGCGTCTTAAAAAATATCGTTTTCTAATTGTTAAATCTTCGTTATTAACTATTTGATTTTTTATTTACTTAACCCGTATAATACACGGGGTTATAACCTTGTAATAAAATAATAAAAACTTAAAAAACTATAATATTAAAAAAAATATTGAACAACTGTTCATCACAGGTTTCTTAAAATAATAAGATAAGGAAACAATAAAAAAATTTAAAATAATAAAATAATAAAAACTTCTGTTCATCACCGGTTTGTATTAATATGTATAATGTATAATATAATAATAATACTTTATAGGTAGAGGATCCTGTAAAAAGTGCTCAAAGTGTGAGAAGTATATTATAACACTATATATAATAATATATAACACCATATAAACACCGTATAACAATATGTAACACCATATAATACCATATAACACTATGTAACACTATATATCATTATATAACAAATATAACACTATAGGTTGTCTGATAGCATGTCTATGATAGATGTATAGTGTTATATTTGTTATATAATGATATATAGTGTTACATAGTGTTATATGGTATTATATGGTGTTACATATTGTTATACGGTGTTTATATGATGTTATATAGTATTATATATATATCCTGCCTCCTAGCTCAACCGGTTATCCCCATGTTGGTTAAGGTTGGGCCGGCTTCCTCCTTGGAGGTCGCCGGTTTGACTCCCGGTTGCGGCATACGGGGGGTGGGACGTCCCAATGATGGATCGTATCCTACCGAGGCATGGTGCGGTCTTGAGGGCAACCCGGTTTTACCCAGCTGTTACCCCAGCGAGTCTCTCGTGTGGGAGCAGTATGGTTTCCGAGCGGAAGTCAGCTTGCGCAACGGCCGGGGCCCGATCGAACATCGCGTCCGGAAGAGCGGGGCTGACGGGGGAATGTCTTCGACATGAACCCGGTGACCTAGGTCCTGTACATTGAAAGTCACCTTCCAAAAAAAAATATAGTATTATATATAGTGTTATAATACACTTCTCACACTTTAGGCTCTTTTTACACTATCCTTACCCATACTTTATATATGTCTTCCTGAACATACTACAAGGAAATGTCAAAACTCCTTCCAACAAAATATTAATATTACAGCAGACACCAAACAAACACTAGAAATTGTTTGATAAATAAACAAATACAAAAGAAAGTAAAAAAGTCAAAATGTTGACTTTTTCATTCTTTTCTTTTCTTACCTAAATTTCTACATATCAGTTCTTGATGATTGATTTTGTTGACACAAATTACATACTGGTACACGGGAAATTATCTCCCGCATCGTCTATATCGCAAGTCTTCTGCAGCCGCTTCATAAACCCGCCGATCTTCCTAATCTGTCTCGTAATATCTTCACTCCCATGTACCTGCATAACACCATATAATTAAATAACCAAACACAATTGTTATATGTTGTTAATACACAAGCAACAACTATTTCATGTAACGTTGTGTTATGTTGCTAAACGGGTCATGTTTACAGGTTGACTGTTGATGGGTCAAACCCAAAAAATGATATGATATTCACCATACCTGCCCAACATCATAACTGTGGCTTGGGGGTTCGTGCCGGGGGATTCATGAAAGGTTGACCCGTCGATGACTCGAAGCCTGTGGACCCCATTGACCTCATAATCCTTGTTCACCACATGGCCGACATGGCATCCGCCATGGTAGTGCCAAATTGAGATTACGGTGTCTTTACAAAACTGCTTGAGCGATTTTGTGTCGTTTGTGTGTCGTGGTATCATATTGATGTTTGCAGTTATGCTCATGTTGAGCAACTTTTTAACCGTTTGTTTGTTACCTTTGGTGAAATTAAGGAAAGGTTTGGACTGCAGGAGTTTTTTCACAATGCGGATCCCTTTCACGCATTGTCGGAGGTCTTTTGGGTGGCTAAAGTAGTTAAAAGTGACGATTGGATTATCGTCGATATTTGTGTTGTTTAAAACTAGTTGCCCTTTTGACTTTGGGTAAGCGATTTTTTCTAATATGAAACCGCCGTGAAATGCTTCATGTGGGAGATCTTTCTTGTTTCGTTTAAACGCTTCGATGGCTTCTTGTGTCCGTCTTTTTGGTGGAATAGTCGAAAGTTGCCCGATCTGTTATCAGTTGACAGTTATAAACCATTTGCAGTATATAATATAACATCTTAAAATAATATTACCTCAGCCGAGGCGACACCATGGTGGCAGTGAATGCTATCGGGGGACTGACTAAACCCGCTGCTTGCTTCAATGTACACGCCCTTTTTCGTTATCCCGACCGTTTCAATTAACGACTGATTAACAGGCCTATTAAACGGCACAAAAATAGAGTTCAAAGGGTTATCGGACATATGTTTCCCGACAAATTTGTTATCGTGCACTACTGAAATGTTCAGCTTCTCGAGATCAGCCTTCGGTCCTATTCCACTAAGCAATAGTAGTTGTGGGCTTCCTATGGCCCCACACGCTACTATTACCTCGCTCCTCCGTCGTTTTGAGATATGGGCCACATGTTGAGCCCCGTTTTCGTCTTTGAAGTGTACCCCAACCGCCCTCGGTTTTAAACCTATAATTCACATAGATCACCAAGTTATTTTAGTATGACCAGCCATATTGTCTTGTAAAAATAATAGTATAGCATTCTCTTGTTTTAAAGCAGAAGTGGGTTCTTTGTTGGGCCCATTGGCCCAATATGACAATACAATGATTTTTTATGCCAATACATACCGGTAGTGTCGAAAATGATTTTTTGAACCCGGGCATGAATCAAAACATCGAGGTTTTCGGCGTTTGCGGAGGCTAGTAGCTCTGCGGCAGTGTGTCGACGGCCATACTTATCGAAAATTGTTCCACCAACTTTTGTACCGTACAAGTGGTCATAGGTGAACCCATTGTTTGGTGCAATACCAACTTCCACAAGACTGTCTCGAACCACTCGTTGCCATGGTTCGAATATGGGCTCATGAACAATTTGCTTTTCGACCCATGGGTACGATTCATTCACCAATTTTGCATCCCACCCTGCTTTTTTAACATATCTACAAACAAAATTCGGTATTATTTATATTAACAACAACAAAATCCATTTTTTTTACTCTACGAAAGGTAATAAGAAACAAGAAGAAACGTTACATAGCAAATAATTATAAGTGGGCCTATGGGCCATGGTGTCTTAGTCACTATCAAAAGCAATGGTTGTAACTCATAACTTCCCAAGCCCAAAAAAAAGAGATGTTTGTGGCCCATGGGTACTACATTGTAGGCCCAAAAGGACAAAGATTTGATAAAGGTCTAAATTCTAATTTAGCCCCACCCAACGGCAAAACAAATACCTTTTACAATTTTCAAAATCCTTCTACCTAAAATCCGTTGATTTGAATTATTAACCTTAATTCTTATATCTAACACAAAAAAAGTGGTTAAAAGTTGTCTCAAATGTAGTAAAACATTTTAAATAATTTTATTTAAATAATCAGATAGTGTCAACTTCCGTAGAATAGAAAATTAATACATATTTGACAGCCGTACGTTGTATTTAGAACCAATATACATCATATTGCATTGATGATTTAATGAGAGAAAAAGATAATGGGGTAGATGGAAGCCTTATGTATTACGCTTTAAGCAAAAGTTATAAATATGCTATGCGGTTTTCATAATTCTCAACATAATATTGTTTTGGAAAAGAACGCGTCCCTATATTAATAATTCTAATATAAAAACAGTCTTAAGCAAAGAGCGAGTTAAACACAAAAACAATTTTAAGCGTAGAACTTTGGTAACAAACAAAATAAGCTTGTGTATCTTTTGCTTTCATTCTAAATACATAAGATAACTACACCTATCTTTCTCTTTTTCACTATACGTTATGTGTTTCTCTTAGCTTAAATTAGTTTTGTTTCAAACACAACAATCTTCTTTAAAATATTCATTCGACCCGTTTCATATGATATTAAAAATGACCCGTTTTGACGTGAAGAGTGTGAGTTGTACCTTGTGCTTGCTCGTGTGTAAAATCCAGCATTAATAGAAGTACCACCACCCAACACCCTAGCTCTCGCATTAAACACTCCATCGGTGGATACAAAAAACTGTGAAGCAGAACTTGCTGACGTGTCCGCAAGGGTAATATGGAAATTTGACAAAAATGACACATTTATGTTTGCAAAAGGGACACCACCTCTCTCTAGTAATAACACACTGTAATTTTGTGATAGTGTTGCTGCCAGTGGACACCCTGCCGTCCCACCACCTACAACTATGTAGTCATACTCCTTTTCTCCACCGTAGGATTCTGATGATGAAAACAAACTCGCCCGTTGGATGAATGGGTACCGATCTTGCCACACCCTCCGATCACCTGCATCGCATATGCTGGATTACTGATTTGCCCTTCTTGTTGTTACTACAATCAAGGATTTCTTTTCCCAAAGATTTTAAGAATCTTATTTCACAAATATACATTAAAAAAACCATTAAATAAGTCAACGTTATTTATTATTTTTTTAAACCAAATGTTTAGAGCATTTACATTTCACTTTTCATTTTCATTTTTATGTGAGTGGGTTTTGTATTTATAAAAAAAAAGGGTTTTAATTAGATGAAAAAGAAAGCATTATTAATTATCTGTATATTTAGGGGACAATGTTTACCCCTATTATTATTTAATATTTTTTTTGAAAGTGGTTTAAGTAGAAAAGAGAGAAAATGTAATAATAAAAATATAAATAATATATTTTAATTGATAAATAAGAGAAAATATAGTAATTTTTAGTGTAATTATAAAAATAAGGATAGAGAAAGGGATGTGAATGCTCTGATATACACATTAAATAAAGAATCGGTCAAAAATACATTTTTTACATGTACGATTTAAAACTCTAATCTTTTGGTTGTGAATCATGATATTCACTAAGAACGGTTATAAATGAATAAACATATGTAACAACCGAATAATGCTTGGTAAATACAATGAAATTTAGAAAAATACCGAGTTAACATGATTACTTAACAATTTAGTCTATGTTTGTTATAGCTAAGTATATAATGTTTATGTGATTCACACAATCTGATATTTAAAATTTATTAAATTTGATTATGTATTTAAGCACTCACAACATATGTATAAAGACTTGATTTCAACCGGAAGATACCTCCGGCAGATTAATCTTCCGGCAATCGGCTAATTTAACAAGATTAATGCATCAAAATGGCCATTTTTAGTGCAAAAACTTTAACTTTATCACCAAACCTAGAAATTTGTTGCTAAACACATCAAATTAGACCATCTTTCGTGTAAAAAACTTGAATATTTTCCCCCAAGAATAATATCAAGTTGCCAACTTTTATGCCAAAACATCAATCTTTTCACAAACCCACAAACCAAACAAGATAAAAACCAAAACCCATCAATTTAACACCAAAATATAAAAAACCCATATCATAATTTTTTGAAAGAATCAACACACATCAAGAACATGCACATATACATATACATATATATATATATATATATAGAGAGAGAGAGAGAGAGAGATGTAACCTTGACTAGAGGTGATAAGAGTGGCAAGAATAAAAGATAGAAGGAAAAGGGAGAGAGAATTAGAAAGATGGTGGTTGTTGTTGAGTGCCATTGGAGAAAGAGCAAGAGAGGTAGGGGAAGATGGAGACAATGAACACAGTATAATTTGCACCTTCAACTTTCAAACTCTGTGGCCAAATCTGGTTGGTCTGCTACTCTGTGTAATCTTCATTACAATTATATTCACATTTGACATCTGCTTTGGAATAAATAGGAGGATGGTGGTGTAATATATATGCATAATTTCTAACTAACTATTATTATTATTTTTTCTACACTACTATGAATGCATTTAATGTCAAAGATTTAAAAGCAAAGGACAAACATAACATAAAAGCCATGTACAAATAGTCAAATACTACAAATCTCACCACATTAAAGAAAATTGTATGAAATAAGGATAAAATGGTAACAAGTTTTATAAGCTTCTTTATTTGAAAACTAGTTGAAAATATTTTATATTTAAAACATTTAAAACTTAATGCATGAACCCAATATCTTAAAATAGAAATACTTAAAATCTGTTATTTAAAAAAAGTTGGTTAATTCACATTGAGATGTTTAAACGGCTAATTTCTTTTAATCTATGTCGTTTTCGTGACTTGAACCCAAGACTTTCTCCTCTAAAACCCAGGTATTTAAAGGTCTTGTCTTTACCAATGCACCACCACACCATTGATTAAAAAGTTTTATTAGTTTTTTCACGCATTATCCTGATCAATTAATGATAATATAATTCATCACAGAAGGGGTACGCACATGATGCGGCGGAAAACAAATCGCAATCACACATACATTGGCAAAACGCTTGAACAGTCAGTTGGTGAAGTATCATATTTGAGGGTTCAATAAAAACTAAAACGTATTTTTTTAGTGTTTATAAAAATATCACACACATACTAAAGATTAAAAAATACTCGTTATTATGGTGAAATAACGCATAAAAGTTATAAACATTTAAAAAAGAGAGGGAATATGCATCTAACTTAGGGGTTGTTTGGTAGCCTCTTAATGATCATTCAGATGCTACATCTTAGTGGTTTAAAACCTCTGAATGAATAAGAGGTAACCTCAAGTCTGAATGGTTAAGAGGTAACCTCTGAATGGTAAATCATCCCATGTCACATTCTTCTACCTTCTCATTGGTAAAATTCTTAATGGTTCCATTAAGAGGTAGCCTCTTAATGACCATTTAGAGGCTACCAAACAGCCCCTTACATATTCTTTTACAAAGTTAACAATAAGGCAATGACTACAATTCCTATTCTATCCTTCCAGCCTTCAAAATTCATAAAAGACAATTTTGTTTCCTTAAACCCTTAAATATCAATGAAAAAAAAAACAATTTATTCATCCCGGATATATTATAATACAGTATATATATACATACATACATACATACATACATACATACATACATAGGAGTTAGTTAACGTACAATTGGCCTTAACGTACGATGCGTACGTGATGAACATATGACATGCGTATTTTAACTTACAAATTTGGAAAACTCACAAACCTGGAAGATTCACCATGTGGACTTCACAAAACTCGAACGCTTCCAACATGCGGAGTTCACAAACTTGGAAGATTCCAACATGCGGTTCACAAACTCGGAAGATTTCAACATGTGGTTCACAAACTCGGACGATTCCAACATGCGGATTTATGGTTTTGAGGTTTTATAACTTGCAGAATACTCATCGCGAACACTCGTACGTTAAGGCCCATTGTACAGTGCACTTTCTTTACATACATACACACACACACACATATATATATATATATATGCATGTATATATATAGTCTTAGGATTCTATAAAAAGAGATCATTTTTGTGAGAAGTATGAGAAGACATAAGAATTGACGTATAGGCATCATGTTTTGGACTTGGGCATAATATTTTGGGTTGTTTTGGCAAGAAAAACACCAAATATAACAATTCAAGACACAATGCAATCAATTCTAAGCATAAAACTTAAAACACAATGTCAAGAACGTTAAGTAGTGTGTTTTAAGTGTTAAGCAATGTGTTTTAGTTGTGTTTTAAATTTCACGCCCATAATACGTTGCATTGTGTTTTAAATTGTTATGTTTGGTGTTTTTCTTGCCAAAACAACCCAAAACATGATGCTTAACTCCAAAACATGATGCCTACATGTCAATTTCTAAGCCTTCTCACGAAAAAGATCCTTTTTACAGAAGCCTCACCCTATATTGTCACACCCTGATATTTCCACGTTTGACCGGTGGGCCCGGTGGAGGTATCGTGACGTGGTTGGCAACATTACAGTCAAACAACACGATATTTAAAATGCACAGCGGAAGCAAATGAAAGATATATTTCAACCGAATATAATTTGTAATATCAAGTATCACGACAGTTGAAATTAATCCACAGGTGGATAAAAATATAAATAGGAAACATTGTTCAACAGTTTGACATCCAAGCTTGCGAGACTTATTGTGGACACTAGGAGAAAGCCAGCCTAGTTCGCATAGTACCTGCACTTAACCTTTTTTGGAAAATACGTCAGTTTACACTGGTAAATACAATTTAACTGACTCATTTTAAAAATGGCTAAAATTGATTTGAATGCACGTAGCACAAACTTTTTATAACTTGGGATAATTATTTAAAAATATAATCTCGTAAAAGAATTACATGTTCCTTATGCGTTCAGTAGCCCGGATCATGCCGGGTTAAAGATCAATAGACACACCACATTATTTATTTTGGCACTGACGGATGTACGCCTACACCCCGCGCTTAGGTCGTGGCCATTTCGTAAAATGATGCCAAGGATATCCGGGACATGGTCATTAACCCCCCAAAGGCGTTAAGCAAACAAAACATATTTTAAACGGGTCATCTCGATAATACTTAACCACCAAATGATTAAGGTCGAATAACCGACCAAGCGGTATTTTATATACCGTACCCCAAGCCCGTATAAGGGAAAATAAGTTAAACGTATTTACCTGAGCTAAATATAATATTCAATTCCAGCCGTATCAAATCAGCAAGTACAGATAGCTTTTACTGGGCTCCTATTCTGGAATGAAGGTTTATAATAACCTATTAGAATCCTAACGGTCTTTAGTTAAGCTTAGGCTTAGACCGGTTAGTTTTAAAGGAAGATACGGTTCAAACGCACGATTAGGCGAAGACCGGAATAGAATGTGATTTAGACCCGACAAGTTTGAAGACTTGCCTTATATGGGTAATCTAGGTACATTCTGAATTTTGGGATAAAACCGATAAGGTTTGACCCGTTTCGGCTAATTTATGCAAATTAGTTACAAAAGCCGAACCGAACGCGCAAGAGGCGTAACGGGTATCCATAAGAGTCATATACAGCTTTCCTAAGTTAATATGCCTTAAATATGTTGTGACATCAGTAAGATATCTTTTATTATGCCCGAAGCGAACTTAAACGCAAACTATGCCCCGAAGGGGTATTTTGGTCATTTACAATGTTATAAAAGAGTTTAAGTATTAACCTGAGTTACAGGTCTGATATAATCAGCAGAGATACTTAATTTAATAAGTTATAACAGTAGGGTAATGCATATATGTGAAATTTATCAATTATAACCAAACTATGCACCGTAGGGGCATTTTGGTAATTTCACATAAGTCGAAAAGCTCAAAACTGAAGTCTGAGTTAAACAACTTTAGCTTACTGTTAAAATATTATAATTTACCTAAAACATCAGTAGGTATCAACCCTTATATGTTTAAAATAGTTTTAGCACATACTATGCGTTAAAAACGCTAAAAAGGCGATTAGAAGCCGTTTCCGGGTTCTATATACAAAGCTGATATTTTTATTATTCCAGAAGGTTTAAAATAATTTATTTATCATAAAAATCAGTAGCAAAAGGTTTGGGGTCAAAAAGATATGTAAAACTCATTTTATAGCCCAAAAGGGCAAAACCGACATTTACCGAATCATGCTTATGACTCTAAGTTATGCTCAGCCTAAAATTAATTAAAAATATTCAAAAATCCCAAAATAATATATTACATCAGTGGGTAAGAAGTTTGATATCAAAAAGTAGGTTTAAATAGGCTATATGCTAATTATGCCGTTAAATCGCTAAAAAGCTTTCTAATTACGCTAATTAGCATAACTCTCAATCTACACCTCAAACTGATGTCAAATTTTGGGTGCAAGTTTATAAATCAGTAACTAAGGTTTCTACTCTTTTACATTTTTAAAAATCACGTTTTATGGTGAAAAGGGCATAATGGTCAACATATAGGCAATTAACGGAATCATGCATATTAATTGGTTAACTAATGAACCAAAGTGTATAATCACAGAGGGTTATACTAGCATGTAACCTGGTCCTAAGAAAGCTCTAAGGCATTTCCAAATCATACTCAATCGGGTCAGAACTGAAGTCAAAGCAAAAGTCAAAGTTTTGCGACTTTCGGTTCCAAACCGGGTCTAAACATAAAATTGTCGGATCAAACAAGCTTAGACCAATTATTATACTTATTACCAAGTTATATGAGTGGTAAAATAGGTTACACGCCTTCTGCATTGTTAATTATGCGTTAATTCGAAGATTAGCATTATGTTGACTTTTTCTAATTAACTTTGACCCGACAAATGGTCTAGATAGAGTGGGAATCAGAGGGTGCCCTTTTAAGGGTTTAATGCCCACATAATTACCAACTTATAACTACCTTCAATTCGACTAATCACTGGACCATTAATGATTAATCGCTAAGTCAAACGGTAATTACGACGGTTTGACTTTTAAGCTAAAACTAAGTAAAAACTCAACTAAGAAAGGTTAAGCATACTTACTGAGGTCCTATGCTCGATTAGGAATGTCTTGGGTCTGCTCTTAAGCTCCAGGAAGCTCCAGAAATGCAGAAGGAATGAGTGATCAAATGGTTGCAACATGAGGCCCTTTTATAGTGATCAAAACTCATTATATTGTTGACAACCCAAGCTACAACTGATCATGGATCACCCACAAGTGTCCCTAAGGTCCTAGGAGTTATTTAGGGGTTGCCCATGGAGTGAAATATCTGATTAAGTCGGTTTATAGCGTTTAAACAGGCTGCTGTCGATTTTCTGTTCGCTGTGCACCCCTTACGGACCGTAAGGCTTGACCCTTACGGTCCGTAAGCTTGTTCCAGAAGACAAAAACTCTTGGCCTTTCAAGCTTACGAACGGGTAACTAATGTATTACAATTTTGGACCATTATTTTCAATATGGGGCCTCATGTTTGGGTCATGAACAGTTTACACTACCATGATATGATATAAAGTTGTCTTGGACTTTAACGAAAGCCATAAACGAAGGTTTGTTGCGCATTTCTTCGTAGGATTCCACTCTTGCAAATACGAATTAATTATTACCAGAAATCACCGGATTTGAATGTATACCAGATGTTTATTATTCAAATTAGGGTCTCGGGATTCATAATGAGGTCGTTCAGAGGTATAAATTAAACATGACGACACTTTTTAAATCCTGCCATATATCTTTAATTGGATCCGGGTTTATAACACCTTTGTCTTACATGGCACGAGTCGTTATTCTATTGAACACGAATTTTCGAGGTGTTACATCCTCACCCCCTTAAAAGAAATCTCGACCTCGAGATTTACTGAAATAAATAAGGGTACTTTTCTTTCATTGTGGATTCAACCTCCCACGTGTACTCGGGACCTCTACGGGCATCCCATTTTACCTTTACAATAGGCACATGCTTCCTTTGAAGCTTCTTAACCTGTCGATCCTCGATCGACACAGGTTTTTCAACAAACTTTAAGCTCTCTTTTATGTGCACATCTGTATGTGGTATAACTAGTGATTTATCAGCGAAACACTTCTTCAGATAGCAGATGTGGAATACATTGTGAATACCACTGAGCTCTTCCGGTAAGTTTAACTTATAGGCAACTGATCCGACACGTTCGATGACCTCGAAAGGCCCTATGTATCTCGGGCTTAACTTGCCTTTCTTACCAAATCGCATCACTCCCTTCCAGGGTGATACTTTAAGCAACACTTTTTCACCTACCTCGAATTTCATAGGTTTACGCTTTAGATCTGCGTAGCTTTTCTGCCTATCCCTTGCAGCTTTCAGGCGGTCACGAATCTGGACAATCTTGTCCGTCGTTTCAAAGACTATTTCCGGTCCTGTCAATTGGACATCTCCAACTTCCGCCCAACAAACGGGCGTTCTACACTTTCTACCGTACAGGGCCTCGAAAGGCGCAGCCTTGATGCTGGTATGGTAGCTATTGTTATATGAGAACTCGATTAATGGTAGGTGGTTATCCCAACTACCACCCAAGTCAATCACACATGCACGAAGCATGTCTTCCAAAGTTTGGATGGTACGCTCACTCTGTCCGTCCGTCTGAGGATGGTAAGCCGTACTGAAATTTAAACGCGTGCCCAAAGATTGTTGGAAACTTTTCCAAAAATGTGACGTGTATCTAGTATCTCTGTCTGAGATAATAGCCACAGGTACGCCATGTAGAGATACAATCTTATCTACGTACAATTGGGCTAACATGTCGGAGCTGTAGGTCTCCTTAATGGGTAGGAAATGTGCTGACTTAGTCAGTCTATCAACTATCACCCATATCGTATCATTTCCCTTCCTTGTTTTGGGCAACTTGGTGATGAAATCCATTGTCACCATTTCCCACTTCCACGTGGGAAGTTCAGGCTGTTGTAGTAAACCTGACGGCTTCTGATGTTCAGCTTTGACTTGTGCACACGTCAAGCATTTAGCTACATAAGCGGCTATAGACTTCTTCAAGCCTATCCACCAAAAGTTTGCTTTCAAATCCTGGTACATCTTATCAGCTCCAGGATGAACGGAATATTTAGAACTGTGGGCTTCCTGGAGGATAACATCCCGAAGTCCTCCATAAACTGGAACCCATATTCGTCCATTTAACCTCAGGATTCCGTCCTTGCCCTGAGATAATTGCTCTTCGGTTATTCCAAGCGTTTCATTAGGATAGCCAGCTTCCAGCACAGCTTCCTTCTGCGCAGCTAACAACCTTTCATTCAAACTGTTCTTTATCTCAATGCTCTTGGCATTGATTCGGATGGGTTTCACCCTTTCTTTTCGACTCAAGGCATCGACGACTACATTCGCCTTGCCCGGATGGTATCTGATTTCACAATCATAATCATTCAACGTCTCCATCCATCGGCGCTGCCTCATGTTTAAATCCTTTTGGTTAAACAGGTGTTGGAGGCTCTTGTGATCAGAATAGACCACAAACTTGATTCCATATAAATAGTGCCTCCATAGCTTCAGAGCAAATACAACGGCACCCAACTCCAAGTCATGGGTGGTGTAATTCTTTCATGCACCTTCAACTGTCGTGAAGCATAGGCAATAACCTTGCCTCTCTGCATAAGCACACATCCCATCCCGGTATGTGATGCATCGCAGTAAACCACGAATTCTTCGGTACCTTCAGGCAACGTCAGTACAGGAGCGTTGCTCAACTTCTGCTTCAAGATATCGAAAGATTTTTGCTGTTTGGGTCCCCAGTCGAACTTAACCTTCTTCCTAGTTAAAGAAGTTAGGGGTGCAGCAATCATTGAGAAGTTTTCAATAAAACGCCTGTAGTATCCTGCTAAGCCTAGGAAGCTACGAATCTCTGTAGGCGTCTTTGGCTCTTGCCAATTCATAACAGCTTTAACCTTAGCGGGATCCACTTGGATACCACGCTCACTAACCATATGTCCAAGGAATTGGACTTCACGAAGCCAAAATTCACATTTAGAGAATTTGGGATAAAGTTTCTCCTGCTGAAGTAGTGAAAGAATACATCGTAGATGCTTCTCGTGATCAGCTTGGTTCTTCGAGTAGATGAGGATGTCGTCAATGAAGACGATAACAAATTTTTCCAAGTAAGGCTTGCAAACGCGATTCATGAGATCCATGAATGCGGCAGATGCATTAGTGAGCCCAAAAGGCATCACTAGGAACTCGTAATGACCATAACGAGTCCTAAATGCAGTCTTGTGCACATCTTCATCTTTGACCTTCAATTGATGATAGCCTGACCTTAAATAGATCTTAGAGAAATAGCTTGCCCCTTGCAATTGATCGAACAGATCGTCGATCCTGGGCAAAGGATACCTATTCTTGATAGTGACCTTGTTAAGCTCACGGTAATCGATGCACAGACGCATCGATCCATCCTTCTTTTTGAAAAATAAAATCGGTGCTCCCCAAGGAGACGAACTAGGTCTAATGAAACCTTTGGCTAGCAATTCGTCTAGTTGTGCTCTTAATTCCTTCATCTCTGTTGGTGCCAACCTATAAGGTGCTCTAGCAACAGGTGCGGCCCCGGGGATGATGTCAATCCTGAATTCCACTTGCCTATCTGGTGGTAAACCAGGTAGTTCTTCAGGAAAAACTTCAGGGTATTCAGAAATGACGGGGATGTCTTCCGTCTTTGGTTTCGGCTCATCAATAGTCACTTGTGCCATGTAGATGACACATCCCTTCTTCAAACACTTAGAGGCCTTGAGCATAGTCACTTGCTCAGGCAGTCCATACCGGGAGTCTCCCTGAATGGTAAGTGATTCACCAGATGGAGTCTTGATCACCACTTGCTTCTTATTGCAGACAATCTGGGCCTGGTTATGAGATAACCAATCCATGCCTAACACGATGTCAAAACTGGCTAACTTCAAAGGAAGTAGGGACAAAGGAAAAAAGTGGTTCTTAATGGATATAACACATCCATCTAATATGGTTGAGGTGGTTTCTAAGGTGCCATCTGCTAATTCCACCTCATACTTCACACTTAAGGTTTTTACAGGTAAATTCAGCAATTTGCAAAACTTATTATCTACAAATGATTTATCAGCACCTGAATCAAAAAGTACTCTTGCATAGACATCATTTATGAGGAAAGTACCTGTGATCACATTGTCGTCCTGGACGGCTTCCTTTGCATCCATCCTGAAGACCCTAGCATTTGTCTTCTTTCCTTCCTCAGCTTTCTTTGCATATTTTGGGCAGTTTGTCTTAATGTGCCCTTTTTCGTTGCAACTGTAGCACGTTGCGTCCTTCAACTTTTTGCAATCCAAGGTCTTGTGTTCCTTGGACTTGCATATCCCACAAGCAAAAGTTCTCGACTGGGTCTGCGAGTTCGATTCATATCTGCACTTCCCAAAGTGCTGTCTCTTGCAGATTTTACACTTGGGCTTATCACCAGATTGATGCCCATCCTTTTTAGACTCAGACCCTTTCTTGTGGTCATTGTTTCCTCGGTGTTTCTTGTTCGATCTTCGTGAATTGTCATCTTCATGCTTCCTCTTCTCGGCATCCGTGTTCCTCAGTGATCTCTGTCTGACCGCGTCCAGTGTGAGGGACAAAGATATATCAGCTACAGACCTGAAAGTAGCTGGCCGAGAGGCCTTCACGCTTGCCTTAATTTCTGGGGCTAAACCCCCAATGAAACGAGCGATTCTTTTGGGTTCCGGGGTTACCAGATACGGAACCAATCTTGACATGGTATTAAAGCTCGTAAGGTAAGCTTGGCAATCCAGGTTCTTCATAACCAAGGATAAGAAATCAGACTCAATCTTTTCTACCTCATGCTGAGGACAGTAGTTTTCCCTGATGAGAGCAACAAATTGTTCCCATGTCATATTGTATAATGGGATCTTCCCAGTAGCTTGAATCAACGATCTCCACCAGGCTAAGGCCTCACCTTTAAACGATTGAGACACAAATTTTACCACATCCTTATCAGCGCATCCGCTGATATCAACAAGGGTATCCATCTCATCCAGCCACGTCATGCAGTCTATAGCTCCTTTCTCCCCAGTGAAATCCCTGGGTTTGCATGAAACAAAGTATTTGTAGGAGCAACCCTTATCACGGGGTCCATGATTTAGCATGATCTTTTGAGATGGATCACTTTGATGATTTGAAGAGTGACGATCGTCATCTTCTTTCTTGGGTTCATCCTTCTTGGAGGGTGGCTTTGAATGCGGTGTAGATAGGGTCCTACTACGAGTCCCACTATATTCTTCATACTGCCGCTCTAAGACCTTTGTAACAGCATTATCTATTAACGCTTGAAATTCTGCACCCGTTATATTAATTCGGGCGTTATCATTATTCTCCCTTGGGTGACTATTAATTTCATCCGAGTCAGCCATTTTAATTTGAACTGTTACATAAGACAATGACAATAGTTTACTTGGGAGTTTATTATGGAATTGTCTTTTATGGCAATTCATTAACCATGGTAAACATAGACCACATTTGGTTAATTTATTAATCACATTTATTTAGGATTTTTATTACAATCTATCCTAATCATAAAAACAATAACAGTTTTATTAGTGGCACACAAGGCCTAGTCACAAGGACACTTTAAAGCATAAGCCATGATTTCAGAGAATCAAGGCATTGAGGTTTGAACATAGTTCATTACCTTTTTCCGACAGGGAGTCATAGCTACCACTGTCTTTTATCTCATATGGAAATGAGCAAGGCCCGTAGGCACTATATTACCATGTATGGTCAAAATGTGATCATCTTAATTGATGATTTAAACCCATGATTCATAGATCATTAAGTTGGGTTAGGAATCTTTTGAAGAATCCAATAATAAGAATGACGTGTGTGATTTTAACGGATCACTTCTGCCAGAAGCGTTAACATGTTTTCAGATGTTAACTGGGATTTGAATCTTTTTAACAGGTCTTACTATCTTGGCCAGGTCTTATAATGACATGCATGCTAGGTTATACCTTTAAGATCCTTAGTTAATAATTAAATAGGCAGATTATTTTTAAAATGAATGATTCTGATTTATTTATTTCACGTATAATATATTTATGCATATAATAACAAGAATGAAATTTATAAACTTAACATTCCATTAATTATTAAAGGATTACATACTGCCCTAAACGGGACTTTTAACAGAACAATTTGCCCACGCAGGGGCTAATCCGATAAATACAAGTCCACACAGGGACCAAATACTAAAACAAATGTCCACGCAGGGACCTAAAAACATAAGTCCACGCAGGGACTAAATACACAGATGAATGTCCACGCAGGGACTTGATTGAAATAGAAAATACAACAGTACATGTAGGAATTTAATGATCCCTCTTCTTCTTCCCCTTTAGCAAGCCTGCTAGGCCCTTGAGGAAACCTTGTCGCTCCCTGCGTTCTCTGTGAAAATCTCGCTCGACTTGGTCCAATCTTTGAAGAATCTCTTCCCGCTCTGGCGGGGAAAATCGTGGTGGCTGTGGCTGTATCTGATGTTGAGCAGGCACTTGGTAGCCATGAGTTAGGTATCCAACTCCCCATGGGGCTCCATATGGCCCTTCTGGGTGGAGGGCATTGATGCGTGTGAAGTGTTATATATAGTAGGTTTATATTTTAAGCCCCTTTAACACTTATTTTTAGCCAAGTTTTAAATTTATAAAACACGATATTTTACTAACACTAAACACACATATGGGCAAGTGCACCCATCATGAGCGTAGTATAGTGTTGGCAAGATACCGAGGTCGTCCAAGGACACAAGAGCTTTTAGTACCGGTTTATCCTCAACGTCTAATCAAAATAAAAAGTTTAGAAAAATGTTTTGAACTAAGAAAAATAAAAACTAACTAAAATGCTGAAAAGTAAAATAAAAGAAAAACAGATAGACAAGATGAATCACTTGGTTCCGACTCGTATCTAGTATAACCTATGATTATTTCCGCACTTTTGCACATAATTAAGAGATTATCTTAGTTATTGTAGTAGGCCCCTCTTTTGAAGGTGACGTTACCCCCACCCCAGTAGTTTGAGTTAGCAAGGATACAATCCTAAAAGGGTGGATTATTGGAAGATAATGAATTAAGTTATTAATGCAAATTATGGTAGGCCCCGCTTTTGGCGGTGACGTTACCCTCGACTAAGTAGTCTGAGTCAGCAGGGATACAGTCCTAAATAGCCGGGTTATAGTATTAATAGTAGTTAACTTATGAGGGGATCAAAGAGTTTGGACCCCCGCCATCCAATACCGTGAAGCATTGAAGGAGGTCCTACTAAATTTGACCCAGGTCCATTGCAGGACCTCTAAACGCTGAACAATGGCAAGACCTTTACCAAACCGTTCCCTTAACCCCCGACCAGGTAGCCAACATACCTCCATATAGACCGTGGAGATATGAATGGTGAAAATCTTTTATTTTATATAGACAGTAAAATAATGCCAAGACACCACGGACAAACGATAAGGAAAGATCACCTTCAACATAAGTAACTAGTTATTAAAGTCATTAATACAAAACCAAATAAAAAGTGCAAAAGATTAGAAATAAAAAGTATTATACTAGACACTTTGTCTTCACCAAGTGATGTAAGAGACTTAGGCAAACATGGCCTTGATTGTCAAGAACTCTTACGATCAATCTTGGATCCCGAGACGACTCACACACTCTACGATGGACAATGGATGATGGTGGTGGATGATGGTGTTGTGATGGTGGTGGGTGGTGGGTGAAGTGTGAGAGAGGTGGTGTGCCAAGGGATGAGTTGAAATGAAACCAAACACTCCTATTTATAGGCTGAACAGAAGGCTGGGCACGGCCCTGTGTCCGCTGGACACGCCCCCGTGCCTGTCTGACACTCTCTCTCTTCATTAATTGTAATTCGCAATTACAATTAATGCGCCTGCTGTACTTTCGCCACGCCCCCGTGTTCACTGGACACGGCCCCGTGGTGGGCAATAGAAGCTTCTATAGGTTTGTCTTTTCTGCTGCTTCTTGGGCACGGCCCCGTGCTGGCTGAGCACGGGGCGTGTTCAGTCTTCTGCCTTCTCTATTTTGCTTGGGAAGATGCCGTTGAGGGGTTGGGCAGTCCACTTATGTTCCTTTTCTTGTATTTATGTTAGATTTAGCTGTCTTTTTGCTTCTTTTGTGAATTTGAGCTCATTTAATCCTGAAAATATAAAAGGAAGACAAAAACACTCTTTTTCCAACATTAGTACTTAAAAAGGGTTAGTTTTATGCCTCATTTGATGTAATTTATATGTTGCATTTTACACACATCAAATACCCCCACACTTGAACTTTTGCTTGTCCTCAAGCAAAACTCTTTAATATGTGGCTTACACTCCCAAATGGAATGGGTAGAAGAGAAGGTTTTGGCTTGTCATAGAGTGTTGGGAATCCAAGATCTTTTTGGGTTTTATTTTTATCTATTTACAATCCTATTCGTTATGATTTGTTTAGAACGTTTCATAGGAGAAATTACTTATTTGAGCATAACATGCCTTTTTAAAATTCCATTTATATACAAGTTCACATACCTCACGGGAGAAATCACTCACACTCGGCCGAAGGTGTATTTTTAGTGAATCACTCGAGAGCGGCATGGAACTTACTTCTACCATAGGCTTGCCAAGCAATCAATCCTCCTCCTTTTTAACTTTTATACCTTTGTAAATATCAAGAGGACTTTGTGGGTGAAGGGTTAGGCTTGAGTTAAAGGTAGGTGGTTGGGTTAGTGGTTAGTGGTTAGTAGAAAAAAAAAACTGAAAAAGCGTAACAAGTGTCGGTTTTCGTAGGACTTTCTATTTTTGTAACTTTTATTTTGATGAAGCTATTATTCAAACAAAGTTATTTTTGATGAACTTGTTTGTTTATTTTCTTTTGCTTCATCATCAACACATTTTTTTTTATTTTTTTTTTTGAACGATCATACGAAAAACCGAACTAGTTACTAAAACAAAGGGTTAAAAATGAAAAAGGTTTTGGTGGGTAAAAGGGTGTTTGGTTTGGGTTATGAAATGAAAAGGTTTAGGCTCAAAGGGGCTAACTAGGGGGATTTTGGGTAGGTGGTAAAAAAAAAATAATGGTGTAGAAATAAAAAGGTTAGTCCTAATGCCTCCATCATTTACTTACTTGGGTTTAAGTTGGTAAGGACCGGGAATGAATCGTCGTGGCAAGTTCTAGAGTCGTAAGAACCAAGCGGCTATTCACACAAGAAACGAAAAATGAGCATTTAGTCTAAAGATGTAAATTTGTATGCTCAATAAAGGCTCAAAAACTCACTTTTTGTGGGAACGGGTTTTTCTATGTGATCAAGTATATATAATCAAATTTTAACTAAGCTTGTCATGCTGTTTCATAATTTTCTTATGTTGGTTCTTGTTATCATGACGCTCTCGGTTGTAAATTTGTAAAAATATAACCTTATTAATCTTATGATTCCTAACTTAAACTTTAGACAAGTAAAAAAAAATGAAAAATTTTTTGAAAAAAATTTGGGGTGTTTAGCGGTTCCAATAGAGTTTTGTGTAAGGCTTGTTATTAGGACTTGCAAAATTTCAAGGTTTTAGCATCCCCCCCACACTTAAATTACACATTGTCCTAAATGTGTCCCAAAAATAATTTTTTAGGTTGATTAGATGTGTAATATGGTGTTAAAAGCAAAGATTTATGTTACTGGCAGTCTGGACACGGCCCCGTGTCCGCTGGACACGACCCCGTGGCGAACTGCCAGTAACGAAAACTTACAGAAGGCGAACACGGGGGCGTGTTGGTTAGGCACGGCCCCGTGTCTGATAAAAATCTGCAGGACAGTAACCAAACAGCAGGTCTGGGAGGTGAGCACGGGGGCGTGTTGGCTGGACACGTCCCCGTGTGGACAGTCTGTAAGCCTGAAAAACAGGTTTCTTCCCCCGGTTTTTTTCCATCCTGGTCCTATAAGTGCTGAGGCTTAGCACTCCAAGCCTCGGTTTGTACCTGTTTCATCACTTAATACCACACCAAGTAACACAAACATCCTACATTACCATAGTTAATTGTCCCAAGCATAAAGTAAAAAAAAATAAAACGGAAAATAAAAGTGGTCAAGGAAAGTAAATTGTTCAACACTTGGCACGCAGGCCACCAACTGTTCGATAGTGAAAAAGGGTTAACCTGGGAAGTCATCAACCAACCGCTTCCTCCTCTGCTCCTCTCGCCTACTCCATAGCATCGTCATCATCATCATCGTCATCATCCCCTCCATGGCGTGCGATGTGGTCTCGTATGTATCCAACATCATCTTGGATGTCGGATATGTTTCTTTCGATAGCTCCGACCCGGTGGTACGTGTTGCTCACCATGTTATAAGTGTTCCTGGTGCACATAAGGTTTTCCTGCAACAAATCATGCAAACTTTGAAAGTTAGGAAAACCGCCTCCCGAGGAGGATGATTGGCCTGGATCACCGTGGGGTTGGTATTGATACTGATGGTGTTGCGGAGCTGGGAGGACCAGTGCTTCTTGCGGGTTCCATGCATGACCTTGCATCCTTTGAAAGCTCACCGTCCCGTCCTCCGCCTCATAAATCAGGTTCATTGAGCGGCATATGTGAATATCCACCGTACCCGACCATGGGCTCCTCTCAAATGACCTAGGTATGTGGGCGAAGTGCTTGAAGAGACGGTACACCCATCCCCCAAAGAAAATAGGAGTCGGTGCACTAGCAAGGCGGTTGTGATGCATGTTTCGGAGCATGAGGAACGGAACATCGAGCGGCCTGCGGTTGTGGATGCAGTGGAGGACAACCAAATCTCTTAACCCAACGACGCCACTACTTTCATGCCTTTGGCTAAGAGAGTAGCCGAGGAGCCTATGGATGTATCTGTAGAGCGGATCCCTCAGCTTTGTATTCTTAGTGCTGCTCGGGTTGTAGTACCCCTCACCAATCTGAGCCCAAATAGCTTGGCGTTCGTTTTCTTCGATCTCTCTCAATCCCCCAGTATTTTCTTCGTTTCCCGCATCCTCTTCCGCATACAACCCGACAATTGACCCAAATTGTGCCATAGAGATCGAGTACCTCATTCCGCCACATCGGAATGACACCCCGTCATTGTCGAACGGGTCGCACCTTGAAGTGAATGCAAAGGTGCTATAGAATTCCAAGGTGCATTCATGGACGGAACGGAGTCTAGTTGTTAGGGCGTCTCTGAGTGGTCCCGTGACAATGTTGTTGAAACGGTCAATTTGATTCACCAAGGTCAGCAAGTCCATGCATGCTTGCCTCGGGTATTCCTCCGGCCTTGTTTGAAGAATCTCATATCGAGCTCTTGCATCGAGCTCATTGGCGTTAAATCTTGTGAATTTCCTGGTCATCTGCAAGAATACACCAAAAGTTAGCATGAAACAGAAATATTTTCGGAAAAAAAACTGCAAACAGTTGTCTGGACACGACCCCGTGTTCAGCGGACACGGCCCCGTGTCCAGGCGCCTGTTACCCAAAAATTTCATTTTTCGACCCGGTTTCAAAAACTTGAAAATTTTTGGTCCAATAGGCGCGGTTTCCCCCGAAAATGAAACCCTAAGTGCCGTTTTTCCCAAAATATCCCGTTTACCCTATCAATTTTATCTTTTTCGGTTCAAGAACAAGGGTTTGGGGTTTTTGTGAGAAATCGGTTGAATCTATGAACAATACAAGTGTATTTACTTCCCTTAACACTAATCTAACTAAATGCAAACAGATTTAGGCAAAAATTTTAGGTTTGATTCGAATGAACTTCAAGAACCCTAGATTTTTCCCCAAATTTGTGGTGTTTTAACTACATGCAAGTAACTAATCTAACTACTAAAAGTGATAGAATCATACCTTGATGTTGTTAGAGTGATAGGAGACGTCGAAATTTTTCGAAAAATCGCCTGGAACCAGATCTTTTTCGGGGAAACGGGGCGTGTGGAATGAAGTAACTGTTTTGAAAAAGGGGATTTATCCCGACTGCAGCGCGGACACGGCCTCGTGCCGAGCAAGGGTTTTTTTTTTTTTTTTTTTTGTGCTCGTGTGAGTGCCCTTGTTTCCCATAAGCCTTGGTTAGAAAACTTACCACTTTCGATGTCGTCCCAATTGCTCGTAACTTATCAGGTATGATGTTGGTTTCATCCTTCCACTGTTTGAAACGAGATCTCTTCCTCTTCATCCTCAATGAATCCTTGATAAAGTTTCAGCCGTTGCCCATTGACTTTGAATGGAGGCCCATTTCGAGATTTAATTTCTACTGCACCGTGTGGGAAAATATGGGTGACGGAAAAAGGTCCTGACCACCTAGACTTTAATTTACCAGGAAACAATCGAAGTCGTGAATTAAACAAAAGAACTAGATCTCCTACCCGAAATTCATTAGGTTTAATATGTTTGTCATGCAAATTTTTCATTCTTTCCTTATAAATTTCAGAGTTTGAGTATGCATAATTCCTAAGCTCGTCTAATTCATTTAATTGACAAAATCGATTTTTACCAGCAAATTCTAAATCTAAGTTTACATTTTTGATTGCCCAGTAGGCTTTGTGTGCAATTTCTACTGGTAAGTGACAACTTTTTCCATAAACTAGCTTATATGGGGTTGTACCTATTGTTGTTTTATAAGCAGTTCGAAAAGCCCATAAAGCATCATCTAATTTATCAGCCCTTTCCTTTTTATTTATCCCTACGGTTTTTTCAAGTATTCGTTTTAAACCTCTATTAGTCACTTCGGCTTGTCCGTTTGTTTGAGGGTGATATGCTGTTGAGACCCGATGATAGACCCCATATCTTGTTAAAAAAATTTCAAGTTGATGGTTGCAAAAATGGGTACCTCTATCACTTATTAAAGCTTTAGGTGTGCCAAAACGAGAGAATAATTTTTTCAGAAATTTTACCACGACTCTTCCATCATTTGTTGGAAGTGCCTCGGCCTCGGCCCATTTAGACAAGTAATCTACTGCCACAAGTATATATTTGTTTCCTTTCGATGGTGGGAAAGGTCCCATAAAGTCGAGCCCCCACACATCAAAAATTTCACAAACAAGAATGCCATTTTGTGGCATTTCATTTTTGGAAGAAATATTACCTGTTCTTTGGCAAGCATCACATGTTTTTACAAGACTTTGGGCGTCTTTGTAAATGGTTGGCCAATAAAATCCTGAATCGAATACCTTTCGTGCGGTACTAGCAGCACCATGATGTCCTCCGTATGGACCTTCATGACAATGGCGGAGAATTCTTCGTGCTTCACTACCATGTACGCATCGTCGGACGAGTTGGTCGGCACACATTTTGAAAAGATATGGATCTTCCCAAAAGTAGTGTTTCACATTGGCAAAGAAATTTTTTCTTTGATGATGTGGCCACCCTTTTGCGACTATACCGCTAGCTAGGTAGTTAGCATAGTCGGCGTACCATGGTTCTTCCTTGTATTCCACCATTTCCAGGGACACAGTTGGGAATTTTTCGTTGATTTGCTCGTCCCTGGTTGCTTCCAAAGCTGGGTCTTCTAAGCGCGAAAGATGATCTGCAGCGGTGTTTTATGCTCCTCTTTTGTCCTTGATTTCAATGTCAAATTCTTGGAGGAGTAGAATCCACCGAATCAAACGTGGTTTTGCATCTTGCTTTTTGAAGAGATATCGGATGGCTGCATGATCTGTATAAACTATAGTTTTAGAAAGAACAAGATAAGAACGAAATTTATCAAAAGCAAATACCACAGCTAGTAACTCTTTTTCAGTTGTTGTGTAATTTTCTTGTGCATCATTAAGTGTTTTACTAGCATAATAAATTGGGTGGAAATGCTTTTCTTTTCTTTGTCCCAAGACAGCTCCAACTGCAAAGTCACTAGCATCACACATGATTTCGAAAGGAAATTTCCAATCAGGCGCTATCATGATAGGTGCATTGACTAACATTTCTTTCAAGGTGAGAAATGCTTGATTGCAATCATTGTCAAAGATGAAAGGAGCATCTTTTTCAAGTAATTTTGTTAGAGGTCTAGAAATTTTAGAAAAGTCTTTGATAAACCGTCTATAGAATCCGGCATGCCCTAGGAAACTTCTGATAGCTCGTACGGAGGATGGAGGTGGTAATCTAGAAATGGTATCTATTTTGGCTCGATCCACCTCCATTCCTTCGCTTGAGATCTTGTGACCGAGTACTATTCCCTCCGTTACCATGAAATGGCATTTTTCCCAATTAAGGGCGAGGTTAGTTTCCTCACATCGGGATAGCATTCGTTCAAGATTATCGAGGCATTGGTCATATGAATCCCCAAAGATAGAAAAGTCGTCCATAAAGACTTCCATTGTCTTTTCTATCATGTCGTGGAAAATGGCTACCATGCAACATTGAAATGTTGTGGGGGCATTACATAGACCAAACGGCATGCATCGATAAGCAAAAGTTCCATAGGGACATGTGAAAGTTGTCTTTTCTTGGTCTTCGGGTGCTATCGGGATTTGAAAGTAACCTGAAAAACCATCCAAGAAACAGTAAAATTTATGACCGGATAATCTTTCTAACATTTTATCAATGAAGGGTAAAGGAAAGTGATCCTTTCTTGTTTCTTCATTTAATCGTCTATAATCTATACATACTCTCCATCCTGTGACGGTTCTCGTTGGTATTAGTTCATTCTTTTCGTTAGTTATTACCGTCATACCTCCTTTCTTTGGAACTACTTGGATAGGACTTACCCAAGGGCTATCGAAGATAGGATAGATAAGTCCGGCGTCAAGTAATTTGATGACTTCGTTTTTAACCACTTCTTGAACATTTGGATTTACTCGACGTTGTGGTTGTATTACTGATTTGTAGTCATCGTTCATCAAAATTTTGTGTGTGCACATGGAAGGACTAATTCCTTTTATGTCTACAAGTTTCCAAGCTATTGCGTTTTTGTGTTTTTTCAAAAGATTAATTAATTTTTCTTTTTCTAAGTTATCTAATTTAGACGAAATAATTACAGGTAAACTACCATCTTTGTCTAGAAAAGCGTATTCCAAACCTTTTAAAAGTTTTTTGAGCTCAAGTGGTGGGTCTTTGGGAGACTCCTTATTTGGTTGCTCATTTCGATCAAGAACTTTAAAAGTTTGTTCTATGGCGACCTCTTCTTCAACAAAGTGGTCAATCTCTTCACTTGTATCGGGTGGTTCATCTTCATCTTCAATTAGGGGGTCATTATTGCCGAAAGGATATTTCATTGACCGTTCGAGATCGACACTTCTTTTAAATGCCCCTAATTGAAGAGGTAGATTTTTGAACTTCCGGTTTTTCAAAGCTTCGTGTGTTTTTACAAATGGTCGCCCCAACACTAGAGGAGCGTCATCGAGGATGACAAAGTCGGTTGGGATTACCATTTGATTTGCTTGAACCAATACATCCTCAATTATACCGATTGATTTTATTACTTTCCGATTGGATAGAAAAATTGGTATTTGAAGTGGAGAAAAATCACTAATACTTAATTTTTCGAAAATGTAGTTAGGCATTATGTTAACGCAAAGATCTTTATCAATGGTGACATTACTAATAAACGAATTTTGAAAGAAACATGGAACCGGTGTAATGTTAATTTCAAATGGGTCTTCTTTTATTAGCGAGGTTTGATCATTAGTTAACTTAACACTTACCGTTTCGTCAATTTTAGTGTTAGTGTTTAACTCTTTTAAAAACTTAGCATGAGAGGGTACTAAACAATGATTTTCAAAAGAAGGTGACAAGAGATTAATTTTTTCAAAATTAGACTCTTCTTGAATTTTAACGTTGTCGGACTCACCTTTTTCGTGGTTTAACTCATGTGTAGGTTTTTCACTTATTTGTTCTTCCATTTTTACATTTTCGGTTATCTCTTCCTTTTTTAATTCTTCTCTTGCGCGGGACTCCTCTTCCCTTGCGCGAGCATCTTTTATACATCGATCGATAACTCTAATGTGTTCTAATATCCTATCGGTCACTTTGGTTATAGAAAAAGAATCGGTATTTTCTAAGCTTGAATCCGGTTGTTCGACCCTTTGTTCCTCATAATACCCATATGAAGTCGATGGTTCGCACCATTGTTCTTCATTGTAAGCATATGATGGATAAGGTTCGTAATTTTGTTCTTCATAATACTCATATGAGGTGGGTTGTTCACGCCATGGTTCCTCATAGTAAGCATATGAAGGTGGTGGCTCATATCTTGGTTCCTCAAAGTATGAGTATGAAGGCTCATACCTTGGTTCATCAAAATATGAGTATGAGGGAGGAGGTTCATACCTTTGGTCTTCATAGGATGTGTATGAAGTTGATGGCTCGTACCTGGGCTCCTCATAGTAGGTGTATGAATTAGATGGTTGATATGAGTGATTGTATTGAACCGAGCGTGAGTTACGACAATTAGTGCAATAATTACCCCTATAATCATCCTCATCATAGGTGTAGTTGTAACCTCTTGAGTATTCATCCATAAGAATCACTCAGCAGACCACAACCAAGTCTCGAGATCAGAAAACAAAAATAAAAACGGAAACAGAAGGCTGGACACGGCCCCGTGTTCAGTGAGCACGGCCCAGTGTTCAGGATCTGTATCTGGGCGTTTTAATTAAATTTACTGATTTCGTTGAGCACGGGGCGTGTTCAGTGAGCACGGCCCCGTGTTCAGACTCTGTATCTGGGTATCTAATTAAAAATATGCAGCACGGGGGCGTGTTCAGCGAACACGGCCCCGTGTACAGGCTACTGTAAATGCAAATCTAAACTAAAATGCAGAAAAATGTGCGCGCGTTTTGAAAAGGTTTGAAAAACTGATTAGGCTGTTGATTTTAAGCTTTCTTAAAATCCTTGTGTCCCCGGCAACGGCGCCAAAAACTTGATGCGTGTGAAGTGTTATATATAGTAGGTTTATATTTTAAGCCCCTTTAACACTTATTTTTAGCCAAGTTTTAAATTTATAAAACACGATATTTTACTAACACTAAACACACATATGGGCAAATGCACCCATCGTGAGCGTAGTATAGTGTTGGCAAGATACCGAGGTCGTCCAAGGACACAAGAGCTTTTAGTACCGGTTTATCCTCAACGTCTAATCAAAATAAAAAGTTTAGAAAAATGTTTTGAACTAAGAAAAATAAAAACTAACTAAAATGCTGAAAAGTAAAATAAAAGAAAAACAGATAGACAAGATGAATCACTTGGTTCCGACTCGTATCTAGTATAACCTTTGATTATTTCCGCACTTTTGCACATAATTAAGAGATTATCTTAGTTATTGTAGTAGGCCCCTCTTTTGAAGGTGACGTTACCCTCACCCCAGTAGTTTGAGTCAGCAAGGATACAATCCTAAAAGGGTGAATTATTGGAAGATAATGAATTAAGTTATTAATGCAAATTATGGTAGGCCCCGCTTTTGGCGGTGACGTTACCCTCGACTAAGTAGTCTGAGTCAGCAGGGATACAGTCCTAAGTAGCCGGGTTATAGTATTAATAGTAGTTAACTTATGAGGGGATCAAAGAGTTTGGACCCCCGCCATCCAATACCGTGAAGCATTGAAGGAGGTCCTACTAAATTTGACCCAGGTCCATTGCAGGACCTCTAAACGCTGAACAATGGCAAGACCTTTACCAAACCGTTCCCTTAACCCCCGACCAGGTAGCCAACATACCTCCATATAGACCGTGGAGATATGAATGGTGAAAATCTTTTATTTTATATAGACAGTAAAATAATGCCAAGACACCACGGACAAACGATAAGGAAAGATCACCTTCAACATAAGTAACTAGTTATTAAAGTCATTAATACAAAACCAAATAAAAAGTGCAAAAGATTAGAAACAAAAAGTATTATACTAGACACTTTGTCTTCACCAAGTGATGTAAGAGACTTAGGCAAACATGGCCTTGATTGTCAAGAACTCTTACGATCAATCTTGGATCCCAAGACGACTCACACACTCTACGATGGACAATGGATGATGGTGGTGGATGATGGTGTTGTGATGGTGGTGGGTGGTGGGTGAAGTGTGAGAGAGGTGGTGTGCCAAGGGATGAGTTGAAATGAAACCAAGCACTCCTATTTATAGGCTGAACAGAAGGCTGGGCACGGCCCCGTGTCCGCTGGACACGCCCCCTTGCCTGTCTGACACCCTCTCTCTTCATTAATTGTAATTCGCAATTACAATTAATGCGCCTGCTGTACTTTCGCCACGCCCCCGTGTTCACTGGACACGGCCCCGTGGTGGGCAATAGAAGCTTCTATGGGTTTGTCTTTTCTGCTGCTTCTTGGGCACGGCCCCGTGCTGGCTGAGCACGGGGCGTGTTCAGTCTTCTGCCTTCTCTATTTTGCTTGGGAAGATGCCGTTGAGGGGTCCGGCAGTCCACTTATGTTCCTTTTCTTGTATTTATGTTAGATTTAGCTGTCTTTTTGCTTCTTTTGTGAATTTGAGCTCATTTAATCCTGAAAATACAAAAGGAAGACAAAAACACTCTTTTTCCAACATTAGTACTTAAAAAGGGTTAGTTTTATGCCTCATTTGATGTAATTTATATGTTGCATTTTACACACATCAAATACCCCCACACTTGAACTTTTGCTTGTCCTCAAGCAAAACTCTTTAATATGTGGCTTACACTCCCAAATGGAATGGGTAGAAGAGAAGGTTTTGGCTTGTCATAGAGTGTTGGGAATCCAAGATCTTTTTGGGTTTTATTTTTATCTATTTACAATCCTATTCGTTATGATTTGTTTAGAACGTTTCATAGGAGAAATTACTTATTTGGGCATAACATGCCTTTTTAAAATTCCATTTATATACAAGTTCACATACCTCACGGGAGAAATCACTCACACTCGGCCGAAGGTGTATTTTTAGTGAATCACTCGAGAGCGGCATGGAACTTACTTCTACCATAGGCTTGCCAAGCAATCAATCCTCCTCCTTTTTAACTTTTATACCTTTGTAAATATCAAGAGGACTTTGTGGGTGAAGGGTTAGGCTTGGGTTAAAGGTAGGTGGTTGGGTTAGTGGTTAGTGGTTAGTAGAAAAAAAAGTGAAAAAGCGTAAAAAGTGTCGGTTTTCCCGGTGGTGGTGGTGCAACTTGTGCAGAATTCATCTCTGCAGCTGGGTTTGAAGGCCCACCCATTTGTGGGTCTTCATGCAGTGGCGGGTAATGACTGCCACTGAAGTGTCGAGGGGTGCTGAAATGAAAATCCCCTCCTCGCGCGGATATTCGCGCACCGGTTCTCCTACGCCTAGGCGGTTCGAGAGGTGCTTGATGAACTGCGGCGGTGGAGGCGGTGGCGTGACTGCCACGAATCGTGAATCCTCGGAGGGATCCTGCTGCTGCTGTTACTGGTGCGGTGATGAATGGTGAGGAGGTGTGAAGTACCACTCCTGTTGGTTAAACCTCATCTGATAACTGTCTGGACCACGATAGGGTGATCCGTGGAAAGATGAACCATCGGAGATCTCAATAGGATGGTTGGGGGTACCGCTTGCAGGTTCGACGGGATCCGTGTCCTCGTCCATGTCCATAGCATTGTCTTCCGAGAAGTGGTCCTCCGGTCCCAATCGGCCCTGAAAAACAGGTGTGGGGTTGCCAAAAGAATTGTGCGAAAGAGATCGCTGAAGAGGTATATATGAAGGTTGTGGGTTATCGGGCTCGTTTTCTGACTGTGGCCCATAGGAGTTACGATAGGGAGGCGTTGAGTTGTGCGAGACAGATCGTCTGGCGGGCTCGGTGTAGGTCCTCCAGGCTCCTTGCGGATCGGCACTCGTAGTAGTAGAAGGAACTCGTCGGTGCGAAGGCCCGGCTTCGTGATCGTTGGGGGCGCTCATCGGCCCATTTCCTCGTCCTCCTCTTCTCATTATTGGTGGCATATTTCCTGTCAATATCAAGGATAACAACAAGAATATAAAATAGAAGACAAAGTAAAAATTTAAAACAATTTGGATTGTTCCTATGTTCTTTGTCTAGACTTGAAAATTTAGGAATGTGCAATTGTGTCACTGAGATTAAACACAAAAGGCTAGTGTTTAATTCACTCAATGTTGGCTCTGATACCAACCTGTCACACCCCGATATTTCCACGTTTGACCGGTGGGCCCGGTGGGGGTATCGTGACGTGGTTGGCAACATTACAGTCAAACAACACGATATTTAAAATGCACAGCGGAAGCAAATGAAAGATATATTTCAACCGAATATAATTTGTAATATCAAGTATCACGACAGTTGAAATTAATCCACAGGTGGATAAAAATATAAATAGGAAACATTGTTCAACAGTTTGACATCCAAGCTTGCGAGACTTATTGTGGACGCTGGGAGAAAGCCACCCTAGTTCGCATAGTACCTGCACTTAACATTTTTGGAAAATACGTCAGTTTACACTGGTAAATACAATTTAACTGACTCATTTTAAAAATGGTTAAAATTGATTTGAATGCACGTAGCACAAACTTTTTATAACTTGGGATAATTATTTAAAAATATAATCTCGTAAAAGAATTACATGTTCCTTATTCGTTCAGTAGCCCGGATCGTGCCGAGTTAAAGATCAATAGACACACCACATTATTTATTTTGGCACTGACGGGTGTACGCCTACACCCCGCGCTTAGGTCGTGGCCATTTCGTAAAATGATGCCAAGGATATCCGGGACATGGTCATTAACCCCCCAAAGGCGTTAAGCAAACAAAACATATTTTAAACGGGTCATCTCGATAATACTTAACCACCAAATTATTAAGGTCGAATGCCCGACCAAGCGGTATTTTATATACCGTACCCCAAGCCCGTATAAGGGAAAATAAGTTAAAAGTATTTACCTGAGCTAAATATAATATTCAATCCCAGCCGTATCAAATCAGCAAGTACAGATAGCTTTTACTGGGCTCCTATTCTGGAACGAAGGTTTATAATAACCTATTAGAATCCTAACGGTCTTTAGTTAAGCTTAGGCTAAGACCGGTTAGTTTTAAAGGAAGATACGGTTCAAACGCACGATTAGGCGAAGACCGGAATAGAATGTGATTTAGACCCAACAAGTTTGAAGACTTGCCTTATATGGGTAATCTAGGTACATTCTGAATTTTGGGATAAAACCGATAAGGTTTGACCCGTTTCGGCTAATTTATGCAAATTAGTTACATAAGCCGAACCGAACGCGCAAGAGGCGTAACGGGTATCCATAAGAGTCATATACAGGTTTCCTAAGTTAATATGCCTTAAATATGTTGTGACATCAGTAAGATATCTTTTATTATGCCTGAAGCGAATTTAAACGCAAACTATGCCCCGAAGGGGTATTTTGGTCATTTACAATGTTATAAAAGAGTTTAAGTATTAACCTGAGTTACAGGTCTGATATAATCAGCAGAGATACTTAATTTAATAAGTTATAACAGTAGGGTAATGCATATATGTGAAATTTATCAATTATAACCAAACTATGCACCGTAGGGGCATTTTGTTAATTTCACATAAGCCGAAAAGCTCAAAACTGAAGTCTGAGTTAAACAACTTTTGCTTACTGTTAAAATATTATAATTTACCTAAAACATCAGTAGGTGTCAACCCTTATATGTTTAAAATAGTTTTAGCACATACTATGCGTTAAAAACGCTAAAAAGGATATTAGAAGCCGTTTCCGGGTTCTATATATAAAGCTGATATTTTTATTATTCCAGAAGGTTTAAAATAATTTATTTATCATACAAAATCAGTAACAAAAGGTTTGGGGTCAAAAAGATATGTAAAACTCATTTTATAGCCCAAAAGGGCAAAACCGACATTTACCGAATCATGCTTATGACTCTAAGTTATGCTCAGCTAAAATTAATTAAAAATCTTCAAAAATCCCAAAATATTATATTACATCAGTGGGTAAGAAGTTTGATATCAAAAAGTAGGTTTAAATAGGCTATATGCTAATTATGCCGTTAAATCGCTAAAAAGCTTTCTAATTACGCTAATTAGCATAACTCTCAATCTACACCTCAAACTGACGTAAAATTTTGGGTGCAAGTTTATAAATCAGTAACTAAGGTTTCTACTCTTTTACATTTTTAAAAATCACGTTTTATGGTGAAAAGGGCATAATGGTCAACATATAGGCAATTAACGGAATCATGCATATTAATTGGTTAACTAATGAACCAAAGTGTATAATCACATAGGGTTATACTAGCATGTAACCTGGTCCTAAGGAAGCTCTAAGGCATTTCCAAATCATACTCAATCGGGTCAGAACTGAAGTCAAAGCAAAAGTCAAAGTTTTGCGACTTTCGGTTCCGAACTGGGTCTAAACATAAAATTGTCGGATCAACCAAGCTTAGACCAATTATTATACTTATTACCAAGTTATATGAGTGATAAAAGAGGTTACACGCCTTCTGCATTGTTAATTATGCGTTAATTCAAAGATTAGCATTCTGTTGACTTTTTCTAATTAACTTTGACCCGACAAATGGTCTAGATAGATTGGGAATCAGATGGTGCCCTTTTAAGGGTTTAATGCCCACATAATTACCAACTTATAACTACCTTCAATTCGACTAATCACTGGACCATTAATGATTAATCGCTAAGTCAAACGGTAATTACGACGGTTTGACTTTTAAGCTAAAACTAAGTAAAAACTCAACTAAGAAAGGTTAAGCATACTTACTGAGGTCCTATGCTCGATTAGGTATGTCTTGGGTCTGCTCTTAAGCTCCAGGAAGCTCCAGAAATGCAGAAGGAATGAGTGATCAAATGGTTGCAACATGAGGCCCTTTTATAGTGATCAAAACTCATTAGATTGTTGACAACCCAAGCTACAACTGATCATGGATCACCCACAAGTGTCCCTAAGGGCCTAGGAGTTATTTAGGGGTCGCCCATGGAGTGAAATATCTGATTAAGTCGGTTTATAGCGTTTAAACAGGTTGCTGTCGATTTTCTGTTCGCTGTGCACCCCTTACGGACCGTAAGGCTTGACCCTTACGGTCCGTAAGCTTGTTCCAGAAGACAAAAACTCTTGGCCTTTCAAGCTTATGAACGGGTAACTAATGTATTACGATTTTGGACCATTATTTTCAGTATGGGGCCTCATGTTTGGGTCATGAACAGTTTACACTACCATGATATGATATAAAGTTGTCTTGGACTTTAACGAAAGCCATAAACGAAGGTTTGTTGTGCATTTCTTCGTAGGATTCCACTCTTGCAAATACGAATTAATTATTACCAGAAATCACCGGATTTGAATGTATACCAGATGTTTATTATTCAAATTAGGGTCTCGGGATTCATAATAAGGTCGTTCAGAGGTATAAATTAAACATGACGACACTTTTTAAATCCTGCCATATATCTTTAATTGGATCCGGGTTTATAACACCTTTGTCTTACATGACACGTGTCGTTATTCTATTGAACACGAATTTTCGAGGTGTTACATCCTCAACCCCTTAAAAGAAATCTCGACCTCGAGATTTACTGAAATAAATAAGGGTACTTTTCTTTCATTGTGGATTCAACCTCCCACGTGTACTCGGGACCTCTACGGGCATCCCATTTTACCTTTACAATAGGCACATGCTTCCTTCGAAGCTTCTTAACCTGTCGATCCTCGATCGACACAGGTTTTTCAACAAACTTTAAGCTCTCTTTTATGTGCACATCTGTATGTGGTATAACTAGTGATTTATCAGCGAAACACTTCTTCAGATTGCAGATGTGGAATACATTGTGAATACCACTGAGCTCTTCCGGTAAGTTTAACTTATAGGAAACTGATCCGACACGTTCGATGACCTCGAAAGGTCCTATGTATCTCGGGCTTAACTTGCCTTTCTTACCAAATCGCATCACTCCCTTCTAGGGTGATACTTTAAGCAACACTTTTTCACCTACCTCGAATTTCATAGGTTTACGCTTTAGATCTGTGTAGCTTTTCTGCCTATCCCTGGCAGCTTTCAGGCGGTCACGAATCTGGACAATCTTGTCCGTATTTTCAAAGACTATTTCCGATCCTGTCAATTGGACATCTCCAACTTCCGCCCAACAAACGGGCGTTCTACACTTTCTACCGTACAAGGCCTCGAAAGGCGCAGCCTTGATGCTGGTATGGTAGCTATTGTTATATGATAACTCGATTAATGGTAGGTGGTTATCCCAAATACCACCCAAGTCAATCACACATGCACGAAGCATATCTTCCAAAGTTTGGATGGTACGCTCAATCTGTCCGTCCGTCTGAGGATGGTAAGCCGTACTGAAATTTAAACGCGTGCCCAAAGATTGTTGGAAACTTTTCCAAAAATGTGACGTGTATCTAGTATCTCTGTCAGAGATAATAGCCACATGTACGCCATGTAAAGATACAATCTTATCTACGTACAATTGGGCTAACATGTCGATGTCGGAGCTGTAGGTCTCCTTAATGGGTAGGAAATGTGCTGACTTAGTCAGTCTATCAACTATCACCTATCACCCATATTGTATCATTTCCCTTCCTTGTTTTGGGCAACTTGGTGATAAAATCCATTGTCACCATTTCCCACTTCCACGTGGGAAGTTCAGTCTGTTGTAGTAAACCTGACGGCTTCTGATGTTCAGCTTTGACTTGTGCACACGTCAAGCATTTAGCTACATAAGCGGCTATAGACTTCTTCAAGCCTATCCACCAAAAGTTTGCTTTCAAATCCTGGTACATCTTATCACAATCCACACAGGTTGTTAATCTAGTCTTAAATACAAAAAAAAAGTAAAAAAGGGATAGAGATTGAGTTGTATTTGTAATTAATAAATGGGAGGGAAAAAAGTAATAAATATTGTGGTGAGTGAGTGAATGCTTACGGTTGGAAACGGAGTTGGAAAGATAGAGGTTGGTGGATGAATTCATGGCCGTTTGATTAACTCTCATATCATCATCTCAAATTTCCATCGGCCCATCGTACGGATAACACCAAACCTTGCCTAACAATTGATGTTTTTTTGTTAACAAATAAATACGCTGTTAGAACATGTGTAGTGGGAGGGGAAGACTTTTGGGCATTTTGCGGCATGTGACGGTCCAATCAGCATGTAGACATTGTGGGGCATTATGTTAAAAAGGGTGTATTGAGGCTTGAAATCTTGCAATGATTATTCTAATAGAATTAAATAAAAAACAAAAAAAATCATCAAAGAAATGCTATTAGCCAAAGAAACAAGTGAAGGCGTTTAAAAAGGACGCCCCCACCATTTAAAAAAAACGCCCCTAGGGCAGTTCCGAGGCGTGTTTGGGCATTTTTTGAGGAAAAAACGCCAAAAAACCCTCTACTATGGGTGACGATGTTAAATAGATAAACACCCAAATACCTCAACAATCGATGCCTAATAATCTTTTTTTTTCTCTCATGGATTAAATGGCAAGCCGCTGAAACTATTTAATTCATCAATAAAAAGTAAATAAGATTGTTATTTTTGGGTGAATAGCCAACAAAAAAAGGTATCACCTAATTCCTATTCTGGGTGCCGATCATATAATTTGAATAAGTTATCGTATAATTCTGCATCCAGCGGTTCTGAACTGTTTATTAATAATAATAGGTTGGTTCGAATAAAAAAAAGTTTTTAAGTTTAGTTGGTTTTATTACAACTTATAAATATAAAATAGAAGATGAATACATGTACCCATTAAAAACAACATTTCAAATTAGACTGTTATAATATAATTAATAAAACTCTACCAGTATAATACATTCCTAAATGACTTAAAGTACAATAACAATTTTTAAAATTAATACGAGACCATTAACTGATATATTAATTATCAAAATCAAATAATGATACGATCTTATAAATTTAATCTATATATATTCTAAAGTTTAGTTATATGTTCTATTTTAAAACCAAAATTTATGGTTGTTTTAAATGCATCATCCTATAAAAATCCTATTAATTGCATTTAATTTACATTAAATAAATAAGAGATAAGATAAAAAATAAAATAAAATAATTATATATCAATAATCATTAAAATTAATATCAATCAATAACACATTATACTAAATAATATATTATAGATAAAAGTAGATTAGTTTAAAGTTAACTTTGATCTTAATTTGTTTTAATAATTGGTTTAAAGATAATTATTCCAAACTTATGATTATTCTATAAAATGATCTTTGACAAGGTAACCATAAATTTAAATTTCGAAGTAACTAATATATTAAAAGTAGCTCAAATATAATTCGTAATAAAAACACAACAATATATTTTCAAAGAAAACATATAATAAAAAAAATAGGTAAAGGGATCCAAATGATATCAAATATTAAGAACTTATCCATGATATTAGTATCAGAATTTAATAGATTAAGATAAAATTTAAACCGAAAGATCATAAGTATCATAAAAATATCATTAAATTAAAGTTAAAAAGTAAAGAAAAGAATTATTATTATAATATTAAAATAATAAAAATATTTAAAAAACTATATATATTATTAAAATATTAAAATTACTATTTGTACCGATACCAAACAAGACCGTACCGGTATTTTCGATACCAGTACCGGTTGACACCAAGCTTATCCCACCCCGTGATACTAAAAAATCATTAAATTAAAGTTAAACAGTAAAAAAAAGGAATTATTATTATAATATTAAAATAATAAAAGTATTAAAATAACTATATATATATATATATATATATATATGCCGCTAGAATGAGAACCACCACGAGTTATGAGAACCACGAGAACCGCGCCCCGCGGGTGGCCGTTGACCACGAAATTTTTTTTACACCTAGATCCGTATATTTTAAGACCGGGTGTAAATTTTGGGTTCAAACGGCGCGCCCGAGGGGGTAGTTTTTTACGCCCAAAGTTTGGTAAAAAAAAAAGAAAAATTAAAAAAATAAAAAAAAACCCAAACTTTGGGCGTAAAAAACTACCCCATCGGGCGCGCCGTTTGAACCCAAAATTTACACCCGGTCTTAAAATATACGGATCTAGGTGTAAAAAAAATTTCGTGGTCAACGGCCACCCGCGGGGCGCGGTTCTCGTGGTTCTCATAACTCGTGGTGGTTCTCATTCTAGCGGCCCCCTATATATATATATATATATATATATATATATATATATATATATATATATATATATATATATATATATATATATATATATTCTAATATATTATTAACAAGATTTTGGCTAAATTAATTAGATTATTATAAATAATAATAATAATAATTTACAAATAAAACAACACAATTTGCAACAAAGCAATGCATGAAACACCATATTAACATATAGTACAGTACATTAATGCTAGAACCTAATCTATACTATATTATAAAGCATTTCATAAGGATACCAACCAAATTTAAGTAATTACAATCTTTTATACTTATGGTACAACAACTTAATGATGTTAGTAAGGGGTGAAATGGTCTTTCTACATTAATATTAAAAAAAAAAAATTATCTATATCTATATCTATCTATCTATCTATACTATATTATAAAGCATTTCATAAGGATACCAACCAAATTTAAGTAATTACAATCTTTTATACTTATGGTACAACAACTTAATGATGTTAGTAAGTGGTGAAATGGTATTTCTACATTAATATTAAAAAATAAAAAAATAATTAAATGAGAATATAATCACAATTAATTATAATAATACAATAATAAGTTCGGTACTTAAATGCAATTAATAAACGAAACCTATTGGGATAAACCGCAAAAGCACTCCAAAGGTCCAATTTCAATCAATATGTAATAAATTTGATCGATTAAGCAATCTCCTATCATTGCTATAAATTCACCATTTCACTCAACATCAACTCCTTTGTCTACTATTGTGCGAGTTAGAGTCGAAAAGAAAGAGATAAGAAAGAGATAAGTTGATATGAAATTTATTTATCTTGGTGGAAAGGTGTGTTCTTTTATACCCATTTCAACATTTATTCGAAAAAACTTTGGTTTGTTTCTTAAAATATTCAAATGGGATAACAGTTTTCTTTTACATAATCTATGAGTTTATATTGATGTTTTATTATGTTTGTGGTGATTTAGTGGTTTTTTTTTCAAATTATGATTTTATATTACATATAAAGTATACACACAGGTTATTGGATACAAAAAGACAGACACTTCATACTTCATCAAGGTACCCTTGCATGACTATAGTATCTGGAACCATTTACCAATGTATTGTTTAATTGTTCATAAATTTATAGTCTTTTTCCTTTTTTGTAGCTTCATGTATATGGAGGTGTAAAATGGTGGGTACGAGAAAAGTTATTCATTTGGAGATAGACATTTATTTGGCCTATTGGTATTTCCTTTTTTAATTTCTACTTTACTATTTTTTTTTTAAACATATGATGCTTTTGTGTGATTTAATTGATACTATATATAGGCAATATAGATGCAGAGGAAATATTTGAGGAGGTATTGTTTGACAGGATTGGGCAGCAAACTTTAAGGGCTCGGATGTTTTCAACCCGCGCAAAAGATTTAAATTGATTGCGTTTATCTATACTATCGTATAAAGCATTTCACAAGGGTTCCAACCAAATTTAAATAATTGCAACATATTATGCTTATAGTACAACAACTCAATGAAGTTAGTAAAGGGACAAATTAGTCTTTCTACATGAGTATAAATTGATAAATACAATTAAATTGATAACTTTATAAATTAAGTATTGTTAAATACTTGATAAAGAATTAAATCATTTGACTTAGTTGAACATCATCACCTTCCTCATATTTACATTGCTTTTCCGTTTCAAGTTCTCCGTAACCGATTACTTGATTGAATTTTATAATTAAGTCATTATTATTTGGTTTAGTAATTGCTAAACATCATACAAATAAGGTTACAACCTTTTTTGCAATTTTATCACATAGTTGATGAACATCATATGAAATAAAAAAAAAATAATAATAATAATAATTAAATATAAAAAAACTTAATCAACGTTATTATGAATTTAATTATAACTATAAATGGTTTTAAAACTTAAAAGATGCTAACCAATTAGAAACGAAAATTACTAAAAGGTAATTTCATGGGGTATTATTATCTATAATACCTAATAATTGCAACAATAATGATTAAATAATGAACTTAATTACAGATGGTTTAAAACTCAAAAGAATGCTTCTTGCATCTTACCTCAAGTCTCATGGAATAAGGTTCAAATGATAACCATTGCATAATTAGGAACCACTTTTTAGCCCTTGGATCGTATTTTGATGGTTGAGACGGATGCAACGGCGAGAAGAGGACTTCCGGAAGTGAAAGGGTTGTTTAACTGGTGTCACACCCCAACCGATGGCGGAATCATCGGGGCGCGGCACTGAGCGAAACAGATTGTCCAGAAGTTTCCATAACAACTATCATTACCATTCAATTTAAGTTAACATGTCCCATACCATGTCTCAAATAGTAAAACAAGTTATTACAGACAAAACTAAACAAATATTCTGTTCCGACAACTCAGATTTAAACATAACAATTTATTTGTTGGTTTCTAGGACTCCGGTTCCTAGCTTCGATTTCATCACAGCACAAAGAGCAAACATGCAACCTAAGAACCTGTCACATACGTTAAAATAAAGTCAATACATAAAATGTAAATGTGAGCATACAAGTTTGATACTAGCATATAGAGTTTGAATTCGTTTACGCAAAACCAGCACGTACACATAGTGAAATGAAGCACGTTAGTTATCGACATAGATCCATCGATACCAATGACTGCGGGTTGACTGCCCGAGGCAGTTCGCAATACATGATTACCACCGTAATCCATGCAAGTAAAAGATCCTTAACAACCCCCGTGTGAACGGGTGCTGAGTCCAAACTATAGTACTATCGTTGCTAAGGCAGGTAGACAGCATTCCATGTGTAAACATAACAAACAAGCATTCATAAGCCACGTATAACATGCATAATTGGTTTGGCGTCAAAATAGCTTGAGTAGTGTGATAGTTGTAGTTTGAATAGTTATAACGTATGTAACACCCAAAAGTGCTAAAAGCAAAAAGGGTTCGAGTATACTCACAGTGATATGGATTGAAGGGAGCGCTTTACAGCGAGTACGATTAGCCTGAATAGATGCGATAACGTAACGATAAGTGACGCGTAAAACAGTACAAGTGAGAGTGGGTAGGATGACGGATCGTGCGGATCAGTTATCCGTGAATAGAAGTCATCCGTGCGCATGACCTATCCGTACGGATGGTGATGCGTGCGGATGGTGATGCGTGCGGACGGTGTTCCATCCGGATAGGTCATCCGTGCGTGTGACTGTCCGTGCGGGTGGCAACCCGTGCGGACTAGTTATACGTGCGGACGACTTACCCGTACGGTTAGATTGCTTATGTGGATAAATGTCCAAGTGGATTGTTTCTTCCTAAGATGTGTTTGTGTATGATGGCTTGTGCTTTGGAGTTTTCGTTGTAGCATTTTGAAAACACCAAAGTGTTTCTACCTTTCAAGCCGGCCGCGCGGACGGCGGTCCGTGCGTATGGTAGTCCGTGCGGGCAGCCAGTGCGCGCGGGCAGAGACAATCCGTCCGGATAGCCTGTCCGTGCGTACGGCTTGGCCATGCGGATGAAGTTTGTTTGATTTTCATTTTAAGGCCTTAGTATCTCATGATCCGAAGAGTAATCCATTCAGAGGTCGTCCGTTCGGATTGCTCGTTCGTCGATACTCAAACCTTTGTTTGGAAAGTGGGTCCCAAGGGTAGTCCGTACGGATGACAACCCGTGCGTATGACCCGTACGTGCGTATGGGCTGTACGTGCGTATGGCTCATCCGTGCGGACAGCTAGTCCGTGCGGACAACTGGTCTGGTTGTCCCGTTCGTCTACACTTGGTTTCTGTTGTCGTTTATCGAGACGTTCTGATCACGTGGCAACCACTTGGAGTTGTGTTTCTACCCGCGTGACTAGGCCGGTCAGGAACCACCCTAACTCGGCCTGTCGGCGACTCAGAACGGTCATCCCGGTTAACCCCGAAATCAGTTGTCTATGGGTAGGAATCCAGATCTGGAACTAGGGCATCACTATTTACGAGTAGAACACTAGGACTGATCGGATTCGTACCGGTTTTAAGAGTAAAAGAAGGAGAGAACTTAGGTTTATTTCTTTCAACTCTTTTATCCTTAGAAAGGTTTAGATCTAGGTGAAATTATTGTAAAAACTTGTAGGAATCGTTTAGATCTGGGATATTCTTGGTGGAATGAAGCCAAGCATGAAGTTCTTATGAACTTCATGATGACGTCACCCGTGAATACCCCAAATCCGGATGATTTCATGGTTAAAATCGAAGGTTCGAAAGATAGAAGTGTGTAGAATCGTGTAGTGATTAAAGATGTACAAGGATTAGTGCAAGATCTTACCTGGATTGAGAGAAATCTGAGAAAAGGTGAAGAATGCGTGTGGTTCGGACGTCACTTGCCAAAAGTGGAAAAAGTGGAGAGTGACCCGTGTATTTATAGGATGCCAAAAAGGGAAAGGGGTGAGCCGTGCGCATGGCACGCACCCGGGTAGGTTATCCGCGCGGACTGGCCATCCGTGCGGACTGGCAATCCGTGCGGATTGCCCATCCGTGCGGGTTGGCCATCCGTGCGGATGCCACCTCCTTGGGTGAGCTCGATGCGATGTTGGTTCGGCTCTGATTGCGAGCGGTTCGATAGGGTTTCCTAATCTAAATTACTTTCAGTCCCATCTACTTCTTATAGGGTTCGACTCGGAATTCGGGGTCGGGTTCGCTTTATATTCGAGTTAGATTTCGAGTTCGCTTGATTTTATCAACATAAAATAACATAACAATAAACATGCGCAGGCAACACGTAAGGCACACACACACGTATAATGACAAGTAAAGTACACAGCTCGAGTTACGATTTGATGTCGATTTGATTGGTATAGCTTGATTAACTTTATCGCATTGTTACTTCCTATCGTTCACAGTCGTAGGTCGATTGAGATACGGTTAGCATGATTTGATTATTACAATGTACGACACTTACTCCACATAATCTAAATATCATACAAACAATTCTACTAGTCACGTCGCGCGAAATCGGTCGTTGACTTTGACCTTGACTTTGACTTTCACTCGTGAAAACACGGGGTGTTACAGCCTCCCCTTGTTTAGGAAATTTCGTCCCGAAATTATGCTGGAAGCTGTAACTAGTTCGTGAATCACGTGTGAGAGTCCTTCGTTTGGGTTATTGAAAATCGTCAAATTAACCAGGATTGTATGGTTAGAAGCGTTGGAGAGAAATCTTTGTCATTTGCAAAAACTTCGATTATTGAAGGTTCTGGTTCGAATTCGTTTTGATTGCGATCCGACTCATACGACGTGCGGAATCCGTGAACGATCGTGACCAAACACACAAGAACGTACAATTGACGTGATTCTATTGATTGATATGAAATCGTACAAACACCTGAATCACGATGTCACTTTCTCTCTCTAGACTTTCTCTCTCTAACCTTAACACTTTTATTTATAGGCAAGGATTATAAGGGATTTCTCCTCATTTACATATATGCCACCTTGCCTTTCTTAGCTGGACGTTACTCCTTCGTTAAACAGTTGTGGATACTTTGCCTTCATGTCACTTTCGAGTTCCCAAGTGAACTCCGCGCCTTGTTTGCCTTCCCACCGGACCTTCACAATAGGAATGCGTGAGCGCCTGAGTTCTTTGGTTTGGCGATCCATGATTTCGACAGGCTTTTCCACGAAGTGTAATGTTTCATTCACTCGTAAATCATCTAGAGGAACATTTAAATCGGGTTCGTAGATGCTCTTTCGGAGGTTTGACACGTGGAAGATCGGATGGACGTTGCTAAGTTCTTCCGGTAATTCGAGTCTGTAGGCGACTTTTCTGATCCTTTCCAGAATCTTAAAAGGTCCCACATATCGAGGCGCAAGTTTCCCCTTTTTGCCGAATCGGACTACACCCTTCCAAGGTGATACCTTTAGGAGTACGTAGTCACCAACGCCATACTCACGGTGTTTGCGCTTTTTATCGGCGAGAAGCATCTGTCTATCTCGAGCCTTCGCTAGATTGTCCCGAATTTGGAAAATTTTGTCTGTCGTTTCTTGTAGCAGCTCCGGACCGGTTAGTTGCGAGTGACCGATCTCGTGCCACACAATAGGCGATCGACATCTTCTTCCGTATAAGGCCTCGAAAGGTGCCATCTGGATGCTAGCCTGGTAGCTGTTGTTGTACGAGAATTCGACTAACGGAAGGTGTCTATCCCAATTACCACCGAAGTCTAGAACACACGAACGGAGCATGTCTTCAAGCGTACGAATCGTTCTTTCAGTCTGACCGTCGGTTTGGGGGTGGAACGCAGTACTTAGATTAAGCGTTGTACCGAGTGCCGTTTGAAACGTTCCCCACAATCGCGAAGTGAATCGAGCATCACGATCAGAGATGATGTCACGAGGCGTCCCATGTCGACAAATGATCTCGTCGGTGTAGATTCGGGCTAATCGTTCCACCTTGTAGTCTTCTCGTATCGGCAGAAAGTGGGCTGATTTGGTCAAACGGTCAATAACAACCCAAATGCTGTCGTGACCTGATGACGTGGTTGGAAGCTTGGTTACGAAATCCATAGCTATGCTCTCCCACTTCCACATGGGAATTGGAGGTTGTTCGAGCAAGCCAGAGGGTCGTTGATGTTCAGCCTTGACTCTAGCACAGGTTAGGCATCTCCCGACGTAGAGTGCGATATCCCGTTTCATGCCCGGCCACCAGTACCTATATCGTAGGTCATGGTACATTTTGTCGGCACTAGGATGAATAGAGTATCGGGATTTGTGGGCTTCGTCCATGATGATCTGTCGCAGGTTAGTTCGCTTGGGAATCCAGATTTTGTCTAAGAAGTGGAATATCCCGTTTGATTTGCTCACAAGTTGGGCTCCATCGTGGTAGATTCTTTCTTTCTTCAAGGTGCGCTCGTTGAAACATGCATGCTGGGCGTCGCGAATGAGAGCTTCGAGATTGTGCTGGGCTTGAACATTTCGGGTGCTAAGCAAATAACTTCGTCTGCTAAGCGCGTCGGCAACAACATTTGCCTTGCCTGGGTGATAACGAATCTCGCAGTCGTAGTCGTTGAGAAGTTCTACCCATCGGCGTTGACGCATATTCAGTTCCCTCTGATTAAAGATGTGCTGTAGGCTCTTATGATCGGTGAAGATCGTACACTTGGTACCATACAGGTAGTGTCGCCAGATCTTTAATGCAAAAACAACTGCGCCTAGCTCGAGATCGTGGGTTGTATAGTTCTTCTCGTGGATTTTGAGCTGACGAGATGCGTAAGCTATAACCTTGTCTCGTTGCATCAAGACACACCCGAGACCAAGGTTGGAAGCATCACAGTAGACAATGAAATTATCGTTTCCGTCGGGTAGTGTCAGAACAGGAGCATTGCAAAGCATGTACTTGAGGGCTCGGAAGGCAGACTCTTGTTTGGTTCCCCAGAAAAAGGGCTGATCCTTATGAGTGAGAGAGGTAAGTGGTACAGCAATCTTCGAGAATCCTTCGATGAATCGTCGATAATAGCCCGCTAGCCCGAGAAAGGAGCGGACTTCAGTCGGGTTCTTAGGCGTAACCCAGCTCTTAACAGCTTCAATCTTCGCAGGATCGACGTGAATACCCTGACTATTCACGATGTGACCCAGAAACTGGACCTCCTCCAACCAAAACTCGCACTTGGAGAACTTGGCGTAGAGTTGGTTCCCCTGGAGTAACTCGAGAACCAGACGTAGATGTTGCGCCTGTTCGGTTCTCGTTTTGGAATAGATCAAGACATCGTCGATGAACACGATGACGAAATGGTCAAGATACGGTTTACACACTCGATTCATCAGATCCATGAAAACTGCTGGTGCATTGGTTAGGCCAAAAGGCATGACAACGAATTCGTAATGGCCGTAACGAGTGCGAAACGCGGTTTTGGGTATATCCTCCTCTTGTATACGTAGCTGATGGTATCCGGAACGTAGATCGATCTTCGAGAAACACGTAGCGCCTTGTAGCTGATCAAACAAATCGTCGATTCGAGGCAGAGGATAGCGGTTCTTGATAGTTAACTTATTCAATTCCCGGTAGTCGATGCACATCCGGAACGTCCCATCCTTCTTTTTGACGAAAAGGACTGGTGCGCCCCACGGAGAGGTGCTCGGGCGAATAAAGCCGTTTTCAAGCAATTCCTGGAGTTGGGTTGAGAGTTCGCGCATTTCGGACGGCGCGAGTCGATAAGGAGCTCTGGCGATAGGATTAGCTCCAGGAATAAGGTCAATGCGGAAATCGATATCACGCTTTGGAGGTAGCCCGGGAAGATCCTCTGGAAAGACTCGAGGAAATTCTCGAACCACTGGAACGTCCTTCACTTTCTTCTTCTCTTTCTTTTCCTTCTCCGCTGCTACGACATGAGCCAAGAAAGCCCTGTATTCCTTACGGAGATACTTGATGGCTTGTAGGCATGGTATAAGCTTGAGACCCTTTGAAGTAGTATCACCATAAACGCACAATGAATCTCCGTTGGCGAGCGAAAAACGAATCATTTTATCGAAGCACACGACTTCGGCATGGTTTTCGCGAAGAAAGTCCATGCCTATTATGACATCGAAGCTTCCTAGTTGCATTGGAATGAGATCGATTGAGAATATGTGATTGTTGAGTTCGAGAGGGCAATAACGAATAACAGAGTTTACAGCGATGGTTCTTCCGGTAGCGACTTCAACTTCGAATGCAGAGGAGAGTCGGGAACGTTTACGACTAAGGAGTTTCTCAAATTCGAGTGACACAAAGCAATTATCGGCTCCAGTATCAAACAAACATGAAGCATAAATACCATTCACAAGGAACGTACCATTGACCACATTGTTATCGGCCTGGGCTTGGCGCACGTTGAGGTTGAAAGTTCTGGCTCGCGCGACCTGTTGCTGCTGCTGTTGATGCTGTTGTGGCTGCTGTTGTGGCTGTTGTTGTGGCTGTTGGGGTTCTTGTTTCACCACCCTGTTTGGGCACATGTTGGAAAATGGTTCGGGTCGCCGCATGTGAAGCAGACTCTGGCTTTGACTGCGGGTGCCGGAGGAGCTTGTTGACCCTGTGGGGCAGCGAGTAGAGCTTGATTGGCAGGAGCTTGACGAGTACGGCAGTTGGCAGTAAAGTGGCCGTAGACGTTGCAATGAGCACAGAAGCGGCATTGAATAGCAGTTGGATGGTGGTAGGTGTAAATAGGGCAGAGTGGGTGTGGTCCCGTATATGCACGCTTTGCAGGCGGTGCATTGGCCACAGGCGCCGCTACTTGACGCTGTTGAGCAGGTACGGCTTGGATCGGTGCAGCAGTAATCGCACAGTTTTTGTTGGTGGAGTTGTTCTTTCTCTTGTTCTTTCTCTTGTTGCTTGATGACGTGCGTTCAGCAGTTGGCGTAGCAGTAGTGGCTTGATGCAGATGCTTGGAGGTCTTATCCCACATCCCAGCCTTGACCCTTTTGTCATTGATCTCAGCGGCCAGCAGATAGGTTTCTTCGATCGTAGTAGTCTTAGCCGCTTGTACGAAATCAGCAACGCAGTCGGGTAGGGCTCGGATGTACTTTTTGATGGTCATCTCAGGGGTCTTGACCTGGTCAGGACAGATAATGCTGAGTTGTTTGAAGCGAGCAGTGAGACCAGCATTGTCTCCCTCCTTCTGATGTATGTGCCAAAATTCATCTTCAAGCTTTTGACGCTCGTGAGGAGGGCAGAATTCCTCCAGCATGACTTCTTTGAGCTCATCCCACGACAAACCGTAAGCTGCATCATTCCCTCTCTTGTTCCTCTCGGCCGTCCACCAGTCCAAGGCACGAGACTGAAAGACGCCGGTAGCGTTCAGAGTTCGAAGGTCATCAGGGCAACCACTTTGTCGCAGAGTAACCTCGATAGAGTCAAACCAGTGGAATAGAGCAGTAGGACCTCCTTCGCCTGTGAATTCTTTCGGCCCACATGACTTGAATTGTTTGAAACTGAAAGGTCTCGCGGCAGCTTTGGGACCCTCAGTCCTCGATTCCTCGGATGACTTGCTGGCATTCTCGCAGACATCGCTCACAGCCTTCGCTACCGCTTTCGCGACGATGGAAGCAAGGCGTCTGTCCCTCTTTTCCTGACGAGAGAGTTGATGACGGGATCCAGACGACATTGTCTGCAATAGACATCGCCATGGAACTCAACATATGTATTCGAATTCTCACCTCACACGTCTAGGATTACTAAAGCTCAGTAACACGTACTATGTAAACGCATATAGTCACAATTTCACAGAATTGCACAAAACCACATAGACATATAGTGCACATAATCACAGTATTCCTAATCACATAAGCACAATCAGCAAGAATCACATAAACTTAGTCACTAAAAGCACTTACGAGCGTACAAGGTATTCTAACTGCTCTACTGTCGATTCACTAGCGATGAGTTGTGGGTTTTGTGTTTTAGCGAAAGCAATAGTGTTGGGTCGAAACCAATAGTATCTCAAAACGTTAACAAATAACAGGAAAAGCATAAAAATTTCATAAAGATCGATAAATCGATAGTAGATTGTCTGCGGCTAATAGACTTCGACTAACCAAAGTAGTTCGACTATTTGCAAGGATCCTGCACAACGACCTCCAGGACTACGCCTCCGCCTCGACTCTCGGGCGCTGGCGCAATTCCCTTTGGTTGGGTTGTGTTTTTAGACCGTTGGAGTCCATCGAACCTTGGTGGAGTTTGTATAAAAGCGGGACGAGTCGTCAAGGTTAGGGATTCACCCCTATCTTGCAACTTCCGTCCTCGTTTTTGATAAAAATTGAGGAGATTATTCATCAAAATATGGATTTCACTCCTGATTTGGTATAATTCTCCTCGTTTGTAGCTAAAACGCAAGCTGATCAGGCAACTTTAGTCGAGAGTTTGCGGTTTTCACACCTATTCTCGGCCTTATTGTCCGTTCACAACTTGAAAATTTCGAGTGTAATGATAGGAAAGAGTGAGTGATAGTGGCGAAATTACGCATACGCGTGAGTTGGTCTGTTGGTTCTTAACTATAGTCTAGGTTTCTAAGACTTCGACCCGGACTAGGTCGAGTCTTGCCTAATTCCCTATAGTTATGGCTCTGATACCAATCTGTCACACCCCAACCGATGGCGGAATCATCGGGGCGCGGCACTGAGCGAAACAGATTGTCCAGAAGTTTCCATAACAACTATCATTACCATTCAATTTAAGTTAACATGTCCCATACCATGTCTCAAATAGTAAAACAAGTTATTACAGACAAAACTAAACAAATATTCTGTTCCGACAACTCAGATTTAAACATAACAATTTATTTGTTGGTTTCTAGGACTCCGGTTCCTAGCTTCGATTTCATCACAGCACAAAGAGCAAACATGCAACCTAAGAACCTGTCACATACGTTAAAATAAAGTCAATACATAAAATGTAAAGGTGAGCATACAAGTTTGATACTAGCATATAGAGATTGAATTCGTTTACGCAAAACCAGCACGTACACATAGTGAAATGAAGCACGTTAGTTATCGACATAGATCCATCGATACCAATGACTGCGGGTTGACTGCCCGAGGCAGTTCGCAATACATGATTACCACCGTAATCCATGCAAGTAAAAGATCCTTAACAACCCCCGTGTGAACGGGTGCTGAGTCCAAACTATAGTACTATCGTTGCTAAGGCAGGTAGACAGCATTCCATGTGTAAACATAACAAACAAGCATTCATAAGCCACGTATAACATGCATAATTGGTTTGGCGTCAAAATAGCTTGAGTAGTGTGATAGTTGTAGTTTGAATAGTTATAACGTATGTAACACCCAAAAGTGCTAAAAGCAAAAAGGGTTCGAGTATACTCACAGTGATATGGATTGAAGGGAGCGCTTTACAGCGAGTACGATTAGCCTGAATAGATGCGATAACGTAACGATAAGTGACGCGTAAAACAGTACAAGTGAGAGTGGGTAGGATGACGGATCGTGCGGATCAGTTATCCGTGAATAGAAGTCATCCGTGCGCATGACCTATCCGTACGGATGGTGATGCGTGCGGATGGTGATGCGTGCGGACGGTGTTCCATCCGGATAGGTCATCCGTGTGTGTGACTGTCCGTGCGGGTGGCAACCCGTGCGGACTAGTTATACGTGCGGAGGACTTACCCGTACGGTTAGATTGCTTGTGTGGATAAATGTCCAAGTGGATTGTTTCTTCCTAAGATGTGTTTGTGTATGATGGCTTGTGCTTTGGAGTTTTCGTTGTAGCATTTTGAAAACACCAAAGTGTTTCTACCTTTCAAGCCGGCCGCGCGGACGGCGGTCCGTGCGTATGGTAGTCCGTGGGGCAGCCAGTGCGCGCGGGCAGAGACAATCCGTTCGGATAGCCTGTCCGTGCGTACGGCTTGGCCATGCGGATGAAGTTTGTTTGATTTTCATTTTAAGGCCTTAGTATCTCATGATCCGAAGAGTAATCCATTCAGAGGTCGTCCGTTCGGATTGCTCGTTCGTCGATACTCAAACCTTTGTTTGGAAAGTGGGTCCCAAGGGTAGTCCGTACGGATGACAACCCGTGCGTATGACCCGTACGTGCGTATGGGCTGTACGTGCGTATGGCTCATCCGTGCGGACAGCTAGTCCGTGCGGACAACTGGTCTGGTTGTCCCGTTCGTCTACACTTGGTTTCTGTTGTCGTTTATCGAGACGTTCTGATCACGTGGCAACCACTTGGAGTTGTGTTTCTACCCGCGTGACTAGGCCGGTCAGGAACCACCCTAACTCGGCCTGTCGGCGACTCAGAACGGTCATCCCGGTTAACCCCGAAATCAGTTGTCTATGGGTAGGAATCCAGATCTGGAACTAGGGCATCACTATTTACGAGTAGAACACTAGGACTGATCGGATTCGTACCGGTTTTAAGAGTAAAAGAAGGAGAGAACTTAGGTTTATTTCTTTCAACTCTTTTATCCTTAGAAAGGTTTAGATCTAGGTGAAATTATTGTAAAAACTTGTAGGAATCGTTTAGATCTGGGATATTCTTGGTGGAATGAAGCCAAGCATGAAGTTCTTATGAACTTCATGATGACGTCACCCGTGAATACCCCAAATCCGGATGATTTCATGGTTAAAATCGAAGGTTCGAAAGATAGAAGTGTGTAGAATCGTGTAGTGATTAAAGATGTACAAGGATTAGTGCAAGATCTTACCTGGATTGAGAGAAATCTGAGAAAAGGTGAAGAATGCGTGTGGTTCGGACGTCACTTGCCAAAAGTGGAAAAAGTGGAGAGTGACCCGTGTATTTATAGGATGCCAAAAAGGGAAAGGGGTGAGCCGTGCGCATGGCACGCACCCGGGTAGGTTATCCGCGCGGACTGGCCATCCGTGCGGACTGGCAATCCGTGCGGATTGCCCATCCGTGCGGGTTGGCCATCCGTGCGGATGCCACCTCCTTGGGTGAGCTCGATGCGATGTTGGTTCGGCTCTGATTGCGAGCGGTTCGATAGGGTTTCCTAATCTAAATTACTTTCAGTCCCATCTACTTCTTATAGGGTTCGACTCGGAATTCGGGGTCGGGTTCGCTTTATATTCGAGTTAGATTTCGAGTTCGCTTGATTTTATCAACATAAAATAACATAACAATAAACATGCGCAGGCAACACGTAAGGCACACACACACGTATAATGACAAGTAAAGTACACAGCTCGAGTTACGATTTGATGTCGATTTGATTGGTATAGCTTGATTAACTTTATCGCATTGTTACTTCCTATCGTTCACAGTCGTAGGTCGATTGAGATACGGTTAGCATGATTTGATTATTACAATGTACGACACTTACTCCACATAATCTAAATATCATACAAACAATTCTACTAGTCACGTCGCGCGAAATCGGTCGTTGACTTTGACCTTGACTTTGACTTTCACTCGTGAAAACACGGGGTGTTACAACTGGCGTTTGTGGGGACTTTGGAGTTCGTGATATTCATCCTTCGCCTCTCAATATATGCTCTCCAATCCATAATTAACTTCTCCCCAATTGAAGATCTTCATCGATTAGGCACACAACTCTCAGACATATATCTTCGATTGATCTCCTGCACAGGCTCGCCATCAGGCTCTCCATCAGTCGGCAACTCAATTGGAATCGTAATTAACTTCTCCCCAATTGAAGATCTTCATCGATTTGGCACACAATTCTCAAACATATATCTTCGATTGATCTCCTGCACAGGCTCTCCATCAGTCGGCAACTTCAATTGGAATCAAAATGGGTCATTTACTTGCTCCTTTAATTACACATCATCCTCCGACTCTCCAGCAACCTTTAAGTGCAATATCTATATCTCTAAGATGAAGATAATGTATGGTAATGAAGATTTGGAGCAGCAAGAGGTAAAAACAGCCTAAATTTTTCCTTTTATAAATTCGATTCGATTCGTGAGTGTTAGTGTGTGTGTTTATATTGATTAGGGTTTCATCAAATGCAATGTGAGGGTTTCCAATCGGTGTTTATACAAATAATATAGAACCCAATTTTTATGTATGTGTATGCAGTGTGTAGTATGGGGTCTTGCTTACCTCATTCAATGAATAACAATGAAAGACAGGGGTCACTGATTTTGAAAAACTCTGCCCCTTTGTCCGCCTTCTTCCTGATTTTAAGTTACGGTGAGTCTATTTCCTTTTTTCTGATTCTAATCGATTAAGAACTATACGTGATTAACCAACGAATTGTGGTAGATTTTATGTTTCTATTGCAGTATTTGGATTGAATTGACTGTTGCAATTTAATAATCGTCAGTTATAGTTCGTTTTTTGAATATAGAGAAACACTGACTTATTTAAGGTGCTTGATTTGGGTGAATAGTAGCAATATAAACTGCTATTGTAATTTGGTGTGATATTCAATTCAGTATCAGCAACCTAATCAAATTGTTCCCTAAACATAGAGTAAATGTGTTCACCAGCAAGGTAATAATATGTACTAATTTTCAATTATCAGAGACTTCTAATAAGGAAATATAGCTATTAGGTTATGTCAAGGTAAGCATAGTTTATAAAGAATATGTTGCAGAATAAAGTTAATGCAACATTTTAGTAATAAATAATAAACTGCTTTCTTATCTATAAAAGGGAACAAAACCTGCAATTTGACTTTTAGATGTCAAAACTGAATTTATATGTATATGTGTATGTAGTATAATATATATATTTAACATCTATTTTACACCATCTAAAACAATGAAAAAGAAAAAAATAAAAATAAAAAAAAATTGAAAACTGTGACGTTATTTGAAGAGGGTTGAGAAACCACACGTCCATAGATTTGAAGTTTTGTGAGACCACATGTGGTGGGGCGCAAACCTCTCTCAAAGCGTCTTAAAAACGCGGGGGAACACTGTACCCTCGGGCGTTTTGGGCCTTTTTTGACTGGTAGTGCTACCACAAAGCGCCGAACGAGGAGTGGACTTTGGTCAAAATAACCATGGTCAAACGGCTAACTTTAAAAAAAACCGGTTTTTGTTTTAAAAATCTATACTATATTCGCACTTTCGTACCGTGTCACGCACTATCTATATCAGTCGTCGTTCCAGGAAAAAACAATAACTATTATGCATGTCGTGCATCGCACGGGTGTTCCCCCTAGTTAACTCAACAAAAAAATTGATTTTTATTGATAGTAATAAGTGTATTATTGAATTCTAATATATTATAAAAGTATTCAATAAAAAATCATTCGTTACCCTTAACGTAGGGCTGGCAATTGGGTACCTGTTAAGACACGATTAGACCTGTTTGACTGAAAAATACACCCTTTGACTTTTTTAATTTTTAAAATAATTAAAATTACAATGTTAGGATCTATCATTTATTCATCATTGTACATAAAATATAAAACTGTTTTATAAACATGAGGTAGAAAGTAGTTAAACGAGTCGTAATCATGTTTGAAACTTATGTTGTGCGCGCCGTCAGAAACCTGTTAAACCTGTTAAGACACGATTTGCCAGCCTTACCTTAATGTATTTTCATTTAACATTAAAAAGTTAAATATAATGAATACATATATAACAAAAAAAAGTTGACGTGTAACAAACAAAATGCGCCAATGAGGTGGTGTGAAGTGGTAAGGAAGAGACTTAATTTTCTAAGGGACTCAGGTTCGATTCCTGCCCTCCCATTATTTTCTGCGGCACCTGGTGATGATGGGAGACTAGGTGAATAGGTGGAGATCCCTAGTTCGATCCTTGAACTGAGCGGGTTTTACCTCACCGCACTGTCGTGCCTTCGGGCGACTGTTCATGGGCTTTGACCCTAGGTGAGGGTTTGCCCCGGTTCGGAGGCGAGTGTATCTCGATGTGGTGAATTTCGCCAGTAGCCAATTTGGAGGATTCGTTGGCCGTTTAAAAAAAATGCACCTGATATTAAAATGTTGTCAGCCCTCACGGGTGTAGCTCAGTTGGCCAAGGCGGGGGTAAGTTGCATCCATAAGCGCGAGTTCGATTCCGGGCTACTGCGTCTTGTCCCTCTGAGTTAGCTCCTGCCCTCTCGCCCCTAAACCTTAGTCTCTGACGGGGGGACGCCTCCACCATCATCGGGGCAATGGTGTGGGCCGGTTTGCATGTCCGGTAATACACGTTTTTGCATCCATTAAAATTGTTGCCAAGAAAGGGAATACATATATTTTGAACATCTTTTTATGAAACTATATGGAGAAGTGTATTTCAAATTACACATTATGTATTAATATCACCCACCACCAAAATCAAACCATATAGTGTGTATTTATTATATCATTCATCAAGTAACACCAAAGTGTAGAGTACAATAACAAGTCTCACCACATTTGATCCCTCTTAAAACTCTTTCCTTTTGAAACATGACACACGGCTGGCTTCATAACTCATAACACACCAGACCAATCGTAGTACAACCTTTACTGCATAAAGTACAAGTCATTATAGCATCTGAAACTAATTTGTCAACTGCAGAGTGATGGCAGTACAACACACACAGCAATGGCAACAGTGGTAAAGTAAATTCTCATGACCTACTTTTCTGCCAAAAGTTTAATTGTGAAGTTAATATTTGGTTGTTCCCATTGGCCTATTAGCTACCTGCTTTATGTTAACGGATCCACACCCTTGTCATGCGTGTGAAGAAGACCTTGCTTCCCGCAAACGCGCATGAAAATGTGGTGATTTGCTATAAGTTATAACCATGGGCGCATAATCTTTGAAAATGTGGTGGTGTTTGAGTTTGCCGCATACAAAATGGGGATGGCGGAGGTGTTACCGCACGGTAACACCTTCACCTTAAGCTTTATTTTTAACTATTAATTTTTTTTTTTGTTATAGAGCCATTTTGATAACTTTTTAGTAACATTTTCTATATTAAAAGATCATGAGTTAAAATTTTGGTTTAAATTAGAAAACAAGTGAGAGCATGCCAATTTGGTTGTAAAGTTTTGGGCTAAACATAACCATCAACCACCATTATACGGAAATGGGTTAGAATTTGGCACAGTATTTTCTTCTAAAACAAATGGTGTGTTCAAAACTGGACCGGCCCGAGAATGAAACCAACTTTTTTGGACATGGAAACCTGAGGACCGGAGCGTTAATTGGTGGGCCAGTCTCGGGTTACGTAGATTGGGCTGGTTGGATTGTGACTGAATTTGTATGTTGGGCCAGATCACAACTTCGCATAACTTGGGTCAATTTGTGTGTTGGGCGGCCCAATTACGACCTTGGTCCACTTATATCAACCCATTAAATGATCACATTTGTGTGTTGGGCAACAAATGAACATAAACACAATGTTGGGCCAGATCATATTTGATTGTTCAACAGATGACCAGAATCCAAATCACACCCCATTGTGGTCATTTAAAACTGACTACATATTAAAATGTAACTAGTCTATATGACCAAAAACCTAATAACTAATGTAACTGTAAATTTATATCACCAAAAACCTAATAATTATGTGCATCATTTCCCTACAAGTTTTATCGTATTCCTTTGCACACACTTGCACCGTTTAGAAGCGTGTGAGCTTGAGCATGTAGATTCTTCATTCGGATCACCATCAGGATATACCATGGTGCACTTCGCATCTTGTGACTTCTGCAACAAGTAACCTTTCACACCCGGAACAAGCCTCAACAATTCACTCAACGACGCGCAGTCCCCTTCAAACAACTTTTGATAATAAAAATGACTAAAATCCAGCTTCAAACACTTCAACTCCCGAAAAGGCGAACATTGATTCGCCAATTCATCCCCAAAATACGAGAGCAGTTGAACAACAGACGAGTAAACCACAAGCGATTTGGCGTTATGCAAACTATTAAACAACATCATAAGATCATCAAACGTTTCCCTCCGTTGATTTTCGCGGCAAAACCCGTTGTAATCTATGACCACTGTCTCAAGAACCGAAAGACCATCCGGATCACGTGTTTGCAACCGCGGGAAATTACTCCCTCGACACTCGAAATATTTAAGGTTTGGAGTATTGAGTTCGCAGCGGTTGACATACTGACTGTAGTAATAGATGGTTAACTCCGAAAGCTGCGGAGCGTGTACATTCAAAGTATTAGTTCCATCTATGTGAAGATTACAACAGACCAATGTTAACTTCTTCAATGCAGGAAACCCCGAAAACGGGTCAAGATCCGTAATAATCACCCTTTTGAGATACAAATTGGTTAGATTCTTGAAGGCTCTTGATTCCGGGCCCAAGCCCGAAAACGAGCAGCCCATGTTACTATTGCTGCTTAGTTTCAAACTTGTTAACGAATCCGACGTCGTAATCGGGCCAATGGGCCAACTCTTGTCTTTCCTACTCCGTATAATGCTTGCATCCAGTTCTTTCACCCCTTGTGAAAACGCGTAACCGAATACTTTGTTTAAAATCTTGGCGCTGCATATTCCGCTGCGTTTGAAGGTTAGTTTATCTAAGTTTGCGGATCGAGGAACTGATAATGTGTTGAAGACGAACTTATCGAACTCATTGAGTTTTTTGAAACTGTAGGAACTGAAGTTGAGAACCGGAACATAAGTCCATCTAGAAGCCCATGATTTCGACAGGATTGATGTTTTAAAGGCATGTTTGGTTTCAAGAAGGGAAAGGATGTGAAGTTGTAGGGATTCTGGCAACTCTGTTAACCTGTCCGCCATTGTTGTGGTGGTTTCTTGTTCTACACATGTTTTGATGGTTTGAATCTGGGTTGAAGTTTGTTGTTTACGGATTCTTTTGATCGCCATAGGTTTGAGGTTCTGTAAGAAAGTGTTGAAGGATCGATCGCTTGATGTAATATATGAGTTATATATTATAGTTTATAGTTTAGGGTTTAATATATTAATTGCAATTACTCATACAAAAAAGGGTAGTTGCACGGTACCCCTGACCGCGGAAGGGATCTCCCTTCCCAGTTCACCACCCGACAAGGATCCCTGGCGGCAAATACCCATAGCCATCAAAGAGGGGTAAGAAACATGTTTCAAACCCGAGACCTCGAGTGTCCTCGGTCCGGCTTTAAAGCGGGTGTCGGTGGCCACCAAAGTGGCACTAATGGGAATTGAACTTGGGTCTCCATTGGAGAACCCAAGTCACTCCACCACTAGGCCACTTGTGGTGGTTCAATACAAGGTAACAAATCTTTTGAGATTGTCATGATCGAGTTGCATTTAATATTTGAAAAAAAAAAAGGTAATATTAGTTAAATAGGAATTATCTCGTATTGAAAATTATTATTTGTAAAACCATATGCAAGATATTGAATGTATAAGTAAACACAAATAGGGGTGTCAATCGTGTCGGGTTGGCGGGTTGGCAGGTTAAATCCTCGAACCCGAACCCGACCCGTATTATTATTCGTGTCAGAATTATCAACCCTAACCCGGACACGTATAAAATTGAATAACCCGAACACGACCCGTTTAACCCGTATTTTAAACAGGTCAAACAGGTTAGCAGGTTATGGACGGGTTGACAGGTTAAAAAATAAATAGTTTACAAAATCAACAATATAGCTAAAAAATCAAAGTCACAAGTCACAACGTTCAAAAACTTCAAATGAAATTCAATAACCAAATTCAAGTCAATGTTCCCAAAAGCATAATAAAAGGTTACATATTACTAATCAAAAGCGTGAATGCTAAATCAATGAAAAAGTAAATAAAGTATTCGTTTCTTCTTTCTTCTCCACGCATTCATTTCTTCCACAAGCTAAAGTTGATTCAATTTGTCATCCCCAATAGCATCTTCATCAATGTTCATTGCCATAATGTTTGGAGTTACTTCAGAATCATCATGTGAAGTTGCTATACAGATGATTCTGAAGCCTCGCTGAAGTAACAGCCGGATGAAAACCGGGGTGCGGCTCAGGATCGAACCCCCCTCGGTGGGTTTGTCACCTTCATTGCCCAATATCCACCCCAATATGACACAAGTGAGAATTGAACTTGAGTCTCCATTGAAAAACCCAAGTCTCCTACCTCTAGGCCACAAGTGGGAGATAAGATAAATAAACATGTCCTAAAATATAACCTCTATAGTCTAGAAATTAAGAGAAATCAACCATGAGAGGGATATAGAATTTGGGAAAGTTTCATATACATGTGATTAGGGTACTCAGGGCATTAAGAGGTACCCCTATCAGCAGTGGCGGAGTTTGACCAAAAGTTTCGAGGGGGCGCAAAGTGATGGGACCCAAAATTTTTTTTCCTATCGTTATGTTTCAGGTCGGGTCGGCTATTCGATTCAGGTCGAGTCAAATAATAATAGTTCCAAATAAAACTAAAAAAATTCATTCATTCATTCAAAGTAGACCTGGCAAACGGGTCGGATCGGGTCGGGTCGGGTCATGGGTCAAAATGGGTTCGGGTCGAAACGGGTTCGGGTCAAAACGGGTCAATTAAAAAAAGGGTTGTTTTGGTTCGGGTCGAAACGGGTTCGGGTCAAAACGGGTTCGGGTTGGAACGGGTTTGGGTCAGAACGGGTTCGGGTCAGAACGGGTTTCGGGTCGGGTCGGGTTGGTTAAAAACATGTTTTTTTTTAAATGTTTAGCGGTATGAGAAGAGGTTCGATCATCCGGAGTGTGATTTGGAGACATCATCGTGTATACGGTGAAATTAGAATGAAATTGCAGCGAATAGAAGGTTGTAGAGAGTTGAAAACGATGTCGTGTGAAGTCTATGAGCGAGCAGAAGCCATTGCTTGTTGGAGTTGCAGGGTTTGAAACGTGATTATTGCGACTTCGTGAATTAGATTTAGATAATCATTTGAAGGATTTATTAGTTAGGAATTGGTATATTACTTAGCTTTTATACTCAGTAATCAGTTTTTGTACAGCAACTTATATCTTGCTTCTTCAATATCTGATTGTTTTGGCCTTTATAACTAGAAAACGAAAACTAGTATCAGTATTTTGGTTTAAAAAGGTGCACGAGCTACTCATAGACTTTCAGTTGAATCTCGTAAGCAACAAGACGAAGACAACAAACACTCCACCTCCGTTTCTTTTCCATCTTGGGCTCAGATCTCCGTTAGTAACCACTGGGCCTGTTTAGCAATAACTTTGGGTTCGAAACGGTACTGGTCGAAACGGTTCCGAAAGGTTCCCGTCGAAACGGTTCGATTCGAAACGGTACTGGTCGAAACGGTACGGGTCGAAACGGTACGGGTCGAAACGGAACGGGTCGAAACGGTTGGCGTCGAAACGGTACGCGTCGAAACGGTTCGCGTCGAAACGGTACGCGTCGAAACGGTTCGCGTCGAAACGGTACGAAACTCGTTCCGACCCGAAACTTGTCTCGTGCGGAAACTCGTGTCGGCCCAAAACTCGTTGTGATCCGAAACCCGTCCCATGCAGAAACCCGTGTCGGCCCGAAACCCGACCCGAACCGACCTTACGATCCAAAACCTGCATCGTGCCGAAAACCTTCTCGGCCCGAAACTCAATTTGAACTGAACCCATTCTGATCCGAAACCTGCCCCGTTTCTTTAAGACACTAACCCGCATCGACCCATTTCTTTAATGTTGTCGACCCGCTTTGACCCGAAAATAACAAGATGGAATTTCAAGTGACCCATTGTGACCCATTTAGTTAAAATATCTTACCCAAACCAACCCATATAATTTTAAAAGCAACCCAAATTGACCCACTTGGAAGACTTTGGGTCAAGATTGCCTCCTCTAATTCAAAGGACCCGTTCTTGCACATAGAAAAACTAAATATTGTATAACAAACTAAATATTTAGGATATACAATTTAGGGGGCGATCCTATATAATTTTAAAATCTTCAGACGAAAAATCGGAACTTATACACTTCTAACCGAAACATTAGGGGGGTAGCACCCCCGGGCACCAACTATCCTTCGCCCCTGCCTATCAGGTATAGGAGGGGATCAAGTAGAACCAACGGGTTGGGGGTATACATACCCAAATCGGTAAGTGGAGGTGAACTTATGTGGAAGACGGCGCAGGAGGATTTAGGGATTTAGGTTGCACAGGTTCACGAGAGCATCGCACATGAAATAGGGTTCTGGCAGGTTTAAATTGGGTGATGAATCGGGTTTCGACAATAGTGCCCCGAGTATCCTTTATATTTATATATGAATAGATAAAACCAAATTTTAAAACAAACTAAAGCATAACTCTGATTCTAATGAGGTTTTCAAATTTTCTAGTCGAGTCAACATGTTTGAGTTTTTTAATCAAATTGAAAATTGTGATTTTCGAACCAAACCAATTTGAATGTCAATTTAAAAAATATTAGGATTCGTAATTTCGTTGGAGGAGGTGGTCCGTTTCGCTTGGGTCTATTTCACCAGACTCATCCGAACCATGTGAGTGGAGACCACACACACTAACCTATTTTTATATAAAAGTGGAGTGTGAGGTGATGAAGACTGATGATGTATAGAACAAGAAAAAAATAATGTAAGATTGTTATCAAACAAATTGGTAATCAAGCATTTAAGATCGATAAAGAGAAGAAGAAACGAAGAGACAAGAGAAGAAGCTAATTCACTTCATCGATGCCATTTCCATTAGCAATTCGTCTTACAAGTTACACTTTCAACCCTCTTACTTAACTACAACTACCAAAGACCCCTTCTACTTATTTGACATGTAACAAAGATGATAGGAGGCAGTGTAGAGTTTAGTTGAGTCTGCTAGTGCTTGCTGATTATTTTGTAAAGTAACTTATAACATCAAGAAACAAAAATAATCATATTGTAACAGAAACTTGATGAAATATAACCATCTTAAAATGATTTTACAGTGACAAAGCAATAACAAATTGCTTCTACAGAGATAGAAAGAAAGCCAGAAGCTTTTACATTTGACTTCAAATAAGCCGATGGACTCGAGTCAGAGTCTCAAAATGCTTTCCTACAAACATTACATTCGCGTGCGAGCCAACTTTATTTACACCAATCTTCAAAGCCTATATATGACAGATGCTTTTGAACCACAATGGTGTGTTGCATATCTGTACAACTTCACCTCTGGCAAAACTCCATCATATTATATTTTAAATAAACTATAAAATTTTAAATCTTAAATAAATTCAAACCAAATTGCTGTCCTTGAAGTTGAAACTTTTCCCTTTTTCTCTCTTGTTTTTAATCATCATCATCAGCTGCAAATTGCTTCAACCGAAAGTTTCTTCATTACTTTCGGGCAAGGATCACCTCCAAATGCCTCGGGTGTTACAGGTACCGTGCATGATTGTTGTCCAATGCAGTACTGCAAGTATTATAAATAGCAAAATATTAGCATTTTTTTGTAAAAACTCATGGGGACCCACCAATACCATCCTAACAAATGACAGCATACATTCTTAATATTGTTGGTAGGCTTGCAAACGAACCGAACGAACACGAATAAGGCCTTGTTCGTGTTCGTTCGTTAAGGAAATTATGTGTTCACGAACTGTTCATGAACAGTTACCAAACGAGATTTTCTGTTTGTGTTCGTTAAGGAAATGAACATGTTCGTGTTTGTTAAGTTTAGATAACGATAACAAACGTTCATGAACATAATTGTGCAAAAACAAAATTTGCATTTTTTATCACGAATATTACGTAGATCCACCTATAGTATACTAACCTAAAATTTATTAAATAATTTAAATAAAATACAATACACTAATATTTATTAGATATTTTATTAGTGGGAATTTTGAAGTATTTAAATTTAAATATAAAATATAAAAAATTAAAACCCCAATGAACTACCGAACCCAAACTAACATATACGAACACGTTACTAAACGTTCACCAACATAAACAAACAAACGCGACCTCTATACATGTTCGTTCATTTAACTAAACGGACGAAATTTCTTGCTCGTGTTCGTTCATTTATTAAACGAACGGACACAAACAAACTTCCCGCCGAACGGTTCACGAACGTGACGTTCAGTTCATTTGCAGCCCTAATTGTTGGTCCTACTTGTACAGTTTTGTGATAATAAAGATGAGATTTTGAGGGTCTTTATTTACCAACTAAAATTGGTATAATTAAAACAAATTTGTCTAAAAACCAAACACACCCAAAAAAATGTATATAAATAACTGTGGGCCGTCGCTCTTGATTTATGAATAAGAAAAATTAAGTACCTTGTTGAATGCATCATAAGAATGATGAGCATGGCAGCTACCCTCACTATAACTACCACAACCGCCCAACGGGGTGCCGAAACTAGCAAATTTTATCGAAGTTATTTTCTGACCCGCGCTGCACGAAAGGTGTGCTTTGGGCCTCAACGGTTTAGCTGCTTTACCAGAAGCTTGCATTTCATAATTCATCAGTGAAGGCTGCCACTCGTATATATCAGCACACACACTGTAAACGGATCTTTTCACCATCGATATTCCATATGGGATTCCTCCTAATTCTTCAAACACAACCAATAAGTTTCCTCTCGGTTTTAACCATGACCGCGGTACGTGGTACCATTTTTGGGAAGATTCGCCGCATTTACTTAAACATTTTTTCTCGTCAAAATATCCAGCGTAACTACAAGTACTACAAGATCCTCGTGCCTTGTACGCAGGCCAATAACGTCCAATGCTTTGTCCGTTTATCCATATTTGACCTTTTCCCATACTGCTCATGTCTAAAGCCAAAGGTTCATTCCCACCCGGAGCATTGAAAATAGTCTTGAAAAAATAAAAATATAAATGTATTAAGCCAAGTTAATTTCACCATATCATGCCAATAAACATGACACTTATAAAGTTATAAACATACCTTGTACCACGTTAACGGTTGTTTCTGGGCCACATAAGAACCTTGAATCCACTCAACAGATGAACTTCCCATGAGTGAGTGAAGACTTAGAATTTCACCTTTAAGGCCAACCTGGTCAACACAGTCAAAGTTCAAGTAAGAACATCAGTCTGTCTCTTACTATTTAGCATTTCATCATTTTCATGGTCTTATAATGTGACACGAAGATGTGAAATTGGGTCCCGTTTATTTGATTTGAGAATTGGGATAGGGCCCACCAGATGGAAGTTTGTAAAAGACAAACCTTGTAAGACCATTTTTGCCAAGTCAAGTCTCGTTTTCCTTCGTTGAGACCATAGAGTGTGACCGGACCAAGAACACCCGCGTTCCAAGTCTCAAAATGGGGACCGATGTTCTGTAAAATCATATAAAAAGAGCATTAAGACTCACATACATTTGTGTGATATATATTTATATATATATAGGGAAAGGTTAAAATGAGAATTCCCCCGAGTTGCGAGAACCGCTAGAACTTTTTCAAAAAATGTTTTTTTTTTAAATTGCCAAAATTTTTTAAAATTATATAACCTTTTCAAACAATAAAGAAAATATTGTATACGAAATCTTACATCAGTGTAAAAACAAATTTACATAACCGTAACGTTCTCCAACCGGTGACGTTATGCGTTTTGTAAAACAAATTTACACGTCGAATAAATGCCGGCTCAACAACTTTTTAATTTTTTTAATTTGACAGATGTCTTAGTTTAGATGTTCATCTACGTTTGTGCAAAATTTGGTTGGAAAACTCGCACGGGAAGTAGGATTTCCACCGGAGTTCTCATATGAACCAGCTCCTCTATAAATATATATGTGTGCGTGTGTAAAGAGAGAGAGAGAGCATACCGGAAGACCAACAGCAATGCTTAGTAGAGAAATCTTGTTCACACCAGGTCTTAGATTTACCGGTTTATTAAAAGTTACTTTTGGATTTGCTTGACTTCCGTAGACAGTTCCTGTGAAAAACCAAGAGTGTCATAAGATGAACTCTACATACTTTCAAATAAAGAAACGTTTCGAACGAACTGTATTGTACAATATTTGTTAGCATTGATAATAATAGTTGTGCACAAAATGAAAAACAAAAACATAGTATTTACATGGTTCAATAAATTGCTTTGTGCATAGTCATAAACCATACAGAAAGAATCTTTCTATAATAGAAATCATCAAACTAAAAAAGATAAATATCTTGTTCTTCATTTCAAACTTCTTACCTGATAACTGACCGTTGATGAAAACATGCAAAGCATGACCCGCAGACATGACTGTAAGTGTAGGCCACTTCCCACTTTTCAAGAACCCTTCATTGGAGCCAACCCTGACACTGCATGAAATGGGTCATATTTAGTATCAGTCGGGTAAAGTCAGGGTGACCCGTATGTCGTAACCCCTTTTTTGACTATTTTTCTTTCAATATTTTTAATGAGATAACTATGATTAAAAACAATATTATTATAGCTCAAACTAGTCAAATAAACTTTAGCCAAACGGTTGAAACTTGAAAGTCATCCAAATTATGTTTTTAATGTATACAACCACCTTTAACGCAATTACGAAAAATTCTGCATGAAATAACAAAATAAAAGGTTGCACTTACTCTGTCATGTACCACAAATAATCTGAAGAATCTCTAGTGACATTAAGTTGCTCTAATAATCCGACGGTTGTATATGAATTGTCATCATATGATTCAGTTTGATCGTTATATGACTGCCAAGAAAATCCTCCACCCTCTGAAGTCATCTTCATCAATGACGTTTGTGCACCCACCTATTAATCACATTCACATTTACACATCATCAATAACTATATATAAATGCAAACATTTGACTCAAATATGCATGGAGGTCATTGTCAATCGAAAATGACGTTGAAACCATTCATCCATAACTATAAATCATGCTATTAGTTTATGAATAAAATATTTTCGGCAAATTGCTCGAAAAGTGATAAACTTAAATCATGCTATTAGTTTATGAATAAATGATGATTAAACTCATGTGACTTTGACTTATGCTTGTATCCTTAAATCATGCTATTAATTTATGAATAAAATATTTTCGGCAAATTGCTCGAAAAGTGATAAACTTTTGTCAAACAGAACTGCACAATAAAAGTGCACCACTTTTTAACCCCAAAAATCATCAAAATTTCAAAAGAAATCTACTTACCTTGGTGTAAGGGATTGCTTGTATAAACAGTTTATGCTTGTGTGTATAAGCAAATCATCATTTTCAACTTTAAATCAAAATCTTTGAACACTGGTTGTTTTAAATATAATTTCTACCAAAACCGATTACCTTTGTATGCAATAAGTGGTAAATTATTTTACTTAACTAAGACAAAAATAACAAAAAATTATAATTATTCTCACCCTTGCGGTATTATAAACTGTGTTCTTGCAGTCTGGGAGAATGCTTATAGACCAAGGAGGAATATTATAACGCTGGCCTCTAAAGTTCACAGTTGCATAAGCAGCTCGGTTGTTATTCGAAAGGAAAGCAGCACAACCTCCAGCCTTATATTTGTAAACATATGCCTATATTTATAAAGACAAAAACAAACATAAGCGATGGTGTCCACTGCTGACATGGATACTGTGATCATGAATCAATAGAGCAAAAAAAAAAAAAGAAAAATTAATCCGACCGTTTGATAGTTTCCGAGGGTGATAACAGAGGGATCACCGTTTACTAAAGCGGGCTCACATAGTTTAATGGCTCTATGCAAATCTTTCAAATGTCCCCATTTAGCTTCCCGTTTTAGTCCTGTATATAAAATATATCCAAATTTAGTAACAACATTGCGTAGGAAAATACGTCGTGAACACTGAAATATCTAGCCATGAACATATGAAATTATGAATTATCTCAAGTGTGATCTATTTTATGTGACAAGTTTAAGTTAAACGTTTTGACTTTTTGCGAAAGAACATTAGTAAGTTGGTTGGTGTTGGTTAAAGTTAGTTGGTTGTGGAATTTGGGATTGCTTAATTTAAAAGCTAATCTAGTTATTGTGCTTTTTAAAAGCAGATAAGCAAAGGTTTACCTTTGTGAAATATCTAAAGGTTACCTTTGTGAAATACCTAAAACGCCCTTTTATCAAACGTAAAAGAAAGAACCATATGAGCCTAAGTCGACACCATCAATATATGAGACTAACGATAATGACAAATATGTCATTTTAAATTTAATTTTGTTATGATATTAAGAAAGAAAGAAAGAAATCTTGCAAGTGAAAGTCAATACCTATAGTTGAATTGTAATGTTGATAATGGGAAAATATGTAATATTAACTCAAAACTTTCAAAGAAACATATAGTATGCATATCAATATGCTTCTTAAAGTACACACAAAGAATATAACAGTAGATATGATGCATAACTAATTGATAACGAATTCTTTCATCGATATACACTTTTAGAGATGTGACATACGCAGCGTATCGACCCTGATGTGACAAAATTCACGAAAAAAATCTAGAATCATGTCGAAGCTCGGACAACTTTATATTTAAAATTTAAGTTTGTCAATACTCGATAACGTATTCACAAGCATGCAAATATGCTATGAACCTTAGCTTATTACATACCATATTCATCAAGAGGAGCATCATAGTCATAGCTTGTAGCAATAAACGGGCCACCCGCAGTCCGCCCAAAGTTGGTTCCTCCATGATACTAACAAAAAAAGAATAAACTTTAATGCAATATTCCGGTAAACGAGATTTAAGAAAATAAAAATACAATAATTTTGATTTACCATATAATAATTGATGAAAGATCCACCACTCTGAATAAATTTAGCAACCGAATACGCCAAGTCTTCAGCTGGTCTATAAGGAACAGCCCCTCCAAACTCAGTGAACCTGTATTCATTCATATATTAAAAAAAATTTTAAAAAAAATCATCCAAATAATTTTTTTTTTTTAAAAGGGGATTTCGTATACGCGGTATATAAATGAAATTACCATCCTGTCCATGCTTCGGTCCACATCTTCGGTTTAAAGTTTTTGTTGGGAGTGAAATAGTCACAGTAAAATCCATTGCAAGTGTTAATCTGTCAAAACAAAAACCAACATATAGTCATTTTTTTTACAGTCATGTGGTCAAATAATTGACATGAGAAAGTCAACATAAAAAGGTCAACAGGTACACAAAAACATGTATAATAACTAGATAGTGCACTTACAACTGGGTCAGGGGCATCATCTTGCTTACACATGACCCACGGTACACCGGTTCCTAGACCCACAGCCATTTGTGCAGCCCATTTTGTATACGCTCGAGCCGGTGCTCCAAGTTCGTACTCCAACGGCCCGTATTCATTTTCAATCTGTCACATTAACAACTTATACGTTAAAAACACAATTCTGCAAATTATCAGTTGACATGAGTGTGAAATGAGTGTCTTTAATTACCTGAGATAGAATAATTGGACCACCTTGAGTCTCATATAAGCCATTGGCTTTCATCATATTCACTATGTGCCTTGTGAATTTTTCCATAGCAGCCTATACACATACATACATAATCATCATCATTTCATCATTACATGCTCATTTCAAAATATCAAAAAATCAATAAATATTGTATGGATAAATTAAGATATTATTCATAAGCAGACCTTGAAAGGGCCATTATCTGTTCTGAAACTAATTCCTGGAACATATTTCAACCAAACAGGAAATCCCCTGTAATTGAGATGACAATTGGAATATAATTAATTTTTTGTCAGGAAATTAAAAATATACATATATATGTATATATATGGATTTTTTTTAAATAATAATATTTACCCAAAGTTCCATTCAGCACAAGCATAAGGACCAACTCTGAGATGAGCATAGAGTCCAGCTTGCTTGATTAGCTTTATGAACTTTACCAAATCATACCTATCTTCAAAATAATACTGAGAGAAAAAAAGAAAAAAATATTTGAATTAAGAAAACAAAAAAATAAATAAATATTTAACTGATTCAAAAAAAAAAAAAAAAAAAAAAAAAAAAACACACACACACACTTACTTGACCAGGTTGGGGTTCATGACCATTCCAGAAAACATAAGTCTGAATGACATCCAACCCTCCTTCTTTGGCCTTCTGAATAAGATCTGGCCACATCTGAAACAACAAAATACATGTTAAAAATTAGTAAAAAAAGATTCCCAGAAGTGAGCTTTTGACTTCTTGAAGATAATATGAAAATACAAAAGAGGAAACAAAAATAAATATAAAAAAAAAAGAAGATAAGTGCATTTGTAAGTAAGTTGTACCTCAGGGGTGCTTCTTGGGTAATGAATGGATCCAGAAATAAGAATTTTTCTTTGGCCATTAATGGAGATAGCCTTATGGTCATATGAAACAGAACCAGAACATAAAGAAACCAAACAACACAATAAAACCACCAACATTAAATTAAACTTCTGCATTTTTAAAAACTCCTGTTTCTTTAACAGAAATTTCATCAGAAACACTTATATTCAAAGCAAAATCCTCTCTTTTTCTCTAATAGTTAACTAAAGCTCAATCTGTTCTTTGATCTTTCTTGTTTAGTTGTTTTTTTTTTTTAATTCAAGAAAGACCCCCAAAAAAACTCAAAAAAGAGTTCTTGTGAACTTTTGGGTTTTGTATGAGGAAAAAAATGAAGATGAAAGAAGGGTATTGGAGGAGAGGGTGTGAATGTTGAAAAAAAAGAGTGCTTTGAAGCTGGCATTTATGCAAGGGAGATTGGGTTTGTCTGCAACAGTGAATATCAGTGAAGGCCCTACTTTTTGGTCTGTTTTACATTTAAATTTAAAAGTAATATTTTTTTTATATAGCCTTTTCAAGGTAATCACATAAAAATTTAAAATCCATATTTTTTCATCTATGTAGAAGATATTTTAGGCACATAAAAAATTAAAAATTCTATATTTTTTCATCTATGTAGAAGATATTAGTTTGGCTAATTCTATACACACCCCCCCCCCCTCTTTACTGATTACACCCCCCCTTGTGAGAGGAAAACTGTCGGTCCCACGCAGGCCCCACCTGTAAGTATGTGATAGGAGGGGGTGAAAAAAGTAGCACCCTTTAGTTTTACTAGCAGTGATAAACAATTAAAAATGTATTTTATTTAAAGCTACTTTTTAGATCAAATGAAAATTGATTAATCAAACTTAATGTGAGAAGTTCTCAATGTAGAACCAATTTTACAAGTGGAGTGAGTAGTGACTATGAAAATCGTATAAACATCTGTATTTAATATTCTAAATGCGATATGTATGACGGTTATTTAATTGCTTATCGATCTCTCACTATTTTTTGAATTATCTTCTGTGGACTACGTAAAAGTGTGTATTTGATTTTTGTAAGTTTATACTTAAATTTGATTCTATATTGAAGGCGCCTATCGTTCTGAATTTATATTGAGCCATCCTTAAATATCGGTTAATGATCCATTTGTTTTCAGTCGATGAGCCTTACCCAGTTTGCCACAAGGTTTGTTTGGATAGCTTTGGGGAGCATTCGGTCCATTGCTAGGAACTACGGGGCTTTAAAGACAGACATGACTTGGTCAGAATATGTGATGTGCTGAAGTGAAGAAGGCTGGAATCTCTGCTAAAAAAAGAGGCCACTGTGAATTTCCTGACAGACCCACTTGAAGGGAAGTCCACTCTGCGGCTGGCGGATGTTCTTGTTTTTGGTTGGGAAGAAATGAAACCCGCTTGTGTAGACCTCACAGGAGTATCCCCCTTGTTGGGCTCAGGGAAAATTGTTTCATGGCTGGTCGGGCTATGTTGAAGCCACATTCAGGGAAAATTACTAAGCATGAAAAAACTTGTGCTGATAATCAACACGTATTCATTCCCTTTATTTTTTGATACATATGGTTCCCCTTGTTCCTGAAGTTGTTGGTTTTCTTAACAAAGTGCAAAGTGCCGTGCACAACAATTCCTCGACGACATGGAACCAACGTTTTGTTTTGGTAGAATTGGATTTGCTATTTAAAAGAGGTTGCGACACAATTTGTTGCTCATTACTTGCCATTCCTATGTAATTTTATGATATAATTATTTTTATGTTAAAACTTTTTACTATAGTCAAAAGTGAAAAAATATATCTTTGTTAAATGTAATCTAGAAAGGAATAAAGGTGGAGAGTATCATTCAAACACTGAGTGTTTGAGTTATTCTTTAGCCAACAATATCATGTCATGTCAAGTCCTCATTCCACTTTTCATTTTGCACTCAATCACTGCCAATGGTTCAAACACATAAGAGTAGTAAAGAATTAAAAAAAAAATTGTGATTGTTTGAAAGAGGTTGGGACCCACCATTAAACCCCCCCCCCTCTCTGCTCCTTCCCTTCTCTTCCCACATCGGTGAGTATACACCGAAGAAACCATTCACCGAACCTCGAAAAGAGGCCGGCATCCATCACTGCTCGGCAAACACACTCCCCGAAGCCTCTCCCCGAGATGATACCGAGTACCCTAAGGTAGTGTTTGGTATGCAGGAATGAGAGGCGGAATGGAATGGATCATTACGAAGGAATGAAGAAAGAGGTGTTTGGTTGGTCAATGGAATGGAATCACCAATTCCATAAGGCATTTCATTCCCTCAAAATCATTCCATCCATTCCCCATGTTTTTTTTCATTCCATTCCATCTAGCACCATTCATCACCAACACCACAACCCACCACCTTCGCCACCACCCACCACCACCACCACCGACGCCATCGTCGCCTCCACTCGCAACCCGTCAACGCCTACACCGCCATCCCGATAGCCACCTCCACCGCCACCCACCCGCCACCATTGCCACCCGCCACCGTTTCCACCCACCGCCGCCGCCAACACCAGTCGCCGCCGCCGCCCACCACCGTCGACGCCACCACCACTGCCACAACTAACCACCGCCGCTGCCGCCACCCACCGCTACCTCTGCCTCCACGCACCCCCCGGTCACCACCAGCTGCCATCGCCGCCTCCACCGCCACTCGCCGCCGCCATCCACCGCCGCCGCCACCACCCACCACCGCCACCCACAATCACTACCATCGACCACCACCCCTCACCGCTGATTTTATTCATTCGTTTTTCTTTGCCTACCAAACAATACACAATAATAATTCATTCCATTCCCACATGGTAACCAAACAAGACATGGAATGGTAATGATCCATTGCATTCCTTTGTCCATTTCATTCCCTCGTCCATTCCATTACCCCATACCAAACAGACCCTAATAGTTTTATGTTTAGATGCTTGAAGTACACTATTTACAATCGATAAAGAATATATATATTTTTTTTAATTTTGAAAGTATTTTTTGTTACAAATCGTGTCATTTAATAATCAGCGGGACCACAAAAAGAAAAGCACCAATATCATGTTTGTGTTTTAAAGAATATTTAGCATTGTGTCCTTAATTACGCGTTTTATATGTTAACAAAATACAATAAATAATGGACGTTAACATATGCTGCAAGTTTTTTCTTTAATTACGCGTTTTATATGTTAATTTGTTTGAAAAGTCAAATTATCAAAGGTGATTTTGCAAAATTCCAAACTTAATATTTACAAGTACTTGTACTTTAAAAAGTCAATTAAACTCTAGTTTAAGTGGTAGGAGTATTTGAGTTTTTCTTTGAAGACTTAACTTCAATTCCTATTTGGTGCAAAAAAAAAAAGTGAAGTATTGGTGAGTAAAGATAGGAGACCTAGGGAAAACTGTGTTTGATCCTTGAGGCAAATGGGTTTTACTGGTAATTTGCCGTCGTGTCTACGGGCGGGTGAGTTACTGGATTTTCCCCGGAATTGGTGGCAAACGACTCGGGTTACTCTCAGAGTGGGTGTTCTAAGAATGCTCGGGATTGATTTGTTGGCCGTTCAATAGTCTTCCCCCTAAAATAATTAAAAATTATTTAAGAACCCAACTATATTATATATAGAAATATTGTGATGGCATAACCCTTTTATAATCAATATGATGTTTTTTATAACTCTTTAGAGCTTTACCAGAAGTTTTAAAAGGTAAGAATAATTACAATTTTTTGTCTTTTTAAACTTAGTAAATTCAAGATAATTGATGATAGTATAATATTTTTTATGTCGATGTTTACCTCTTGAATATAACTCTTAGGATTCATTTTCCAAGAAAAAAATATATTTAAATAAAGGATTTAGTAGTAATAGCCCCAACCCCAAATGATACGATTAAGGTGATTAATAATAAATGACTAAGATACTATTAGCTACGTAGGGTTAAGTTATCGTATAAATGAGTTTTGACATACAAAATGATTTATCGTGAGAACAAAATAAGGGATCTAAAAAATTACATCTTATTAATCACGTATTTTATATCATGATTTTATACTAGTAGAGTAATTATGTAATTACTGTAGACTAATTATAATTACTCTACTAAAATTACATAATTACTCTACTAGTGTAAAATCACGATTTTTTTTTATATTTTGTAATTAAACATCATACTTATGTAGATGGTAAAAAAAAAACATTTTCTTTACTTCTCATGTTAAGGTTATTTTGTGTGTTTTATGGTTTAACCATATTCGTAACTAATTATAAATTCATTTGAAAGCATTGTAACACCCCAAAAACGGGTTTGGAAATTAAACCACGTTAATATTAAAGAACAGGTAAAATACCGTTGATGGTAAAAGCTAATACGGTGAGCATAAGGATTTAATCAAATAAAGCTAGTGCTAGATAAAAGATAAATGAATGCCTTTTTAGAATAAAGTTTACAAAAGGCCCGAGGCTATCGGTACAAGATCTAAGTCGAGTTGTAACACCCTGACCTTGATATAATGAATTATTATATTCATTTGATAAGTGACATAATGTATACAACTATAAATTTTATAGTAGTTAGTATACTTGTTGATTTAAAAAGATAAAGGTTTGTGACTTGAAAGTGGCAAGCCGATCGAGCTGCCACCCGATCGGGCTGTCATCCGATCGAGGTGCCACTTGATCGGGCTGCCACCCGACCAGGGTAGCCACTCGATCGACCAGCCCTCTCCTCCCCTTTTCCATTTATGGAAACCCTATAAATATCCCCTGTCAGCATCAAAACTACACCTTTTGCACTCTCTCGTCCGACCAGCGCTTCTTGCCCACTTTTCTTCAGATTTCTCGCGATTCTTGTAAGTTTTCCACCTAAATCTTGTACTTTCTTAATCTACATGCACTCCTACACCTTTCTATCTTTTGAATCTTAACTTTTAACCGTGAAATCACTAGATTTGAGGTGTTCTAGGATGATGTCATCATGGTGTTCTTAGGAACTTCATGTTTTGGCTTCAATCCACCAAGAACAACTTAGATCTGAACGATTTCCACACAAATAAACGAAGATCTTTCTTAGATCTAAACATATTCACGGTGAAAAGGATTGAAAGATGGTTTTCTAACTTTCTTTTAACTCTTTTACACTTAATGCACTCAAAACCGATAGGATCAGACCTTGTTCTAACCTCCTACTCCTTCTTGGTGATGTGTTGGTTCAAGATCTGAGTTCTACCAACGAGACAACCGATTTTGGGTTAAGCAAGAACAACCATCTTGAACTGGTTAACTGGTTGAACTTGGGTGATTCCTGTTCAATCGGGTCACTTGTGTCAAGATGGGGTTCTGTTGATTAGCACGTTGTCACACCGTCTCGATAAAACTACAAACCATAAAAAACGACCAAGTATAAGACGATCAGGCCGACCAGGACGGAGTGCCCCCCGATCGGACTGCTGTCCGATCGGATTGTCACCCGATCGGGTTGCCACCCGATCGGCTTACACCTTGGCCCCACACTCAACTTTTATTTTCAAACTTTTGAAGTTGAACATTGAACGAAATGTTGTCTGATCGGATTACCACCCGATCGGATTACCACTCGACCATGAGATGTTCTGACTTCAACACTTAAACAATTTTCAACATGTTCAATGTACAAGGGTTGCCACCCGATCGGACTACCATCCGATCGAGTGACAAACTACTGTGAACTTGTTCTCACTAAAGTGTCCAACCAATCGGTTTGTCGTCCGATCGAACGGTCGTTCGATCGACCGACCTGAAAGGTAGAGATACTTCTATGTTTTCAAATGCTACAACGAAAACTTCAAAAGATAAGCCATCATACACAAACACATCTTTCCCAAACAAAGTAACAATCCACTCGAAAGGTCACCCGATCGGATGACCATCCGAGCGGATTATCACCCGATCGACCGGCTACCCGATCGGATTGCTGTCCGACCCACTGATACTTTGCTTCGATTTATGCGTCGCTTATCGTTATGCTATCGTTCTGATCAGGCTAACCTTACTCTCTAGCGCTCATTTCAATCCATCAATCGCTGTGAGTATACTCGAACCCTTTTTGCTTTACGCACTTTTGGGTGTTACATACGTTATTTATATTAAATCACATCGAACACACTACGCAATACTTTAACGCTAACCGTTACCGCATGTTATACGTGACTTAATGAATGCTTGTTTGTTATGTTTACACATGGAATGCTGTCTACCTGCCTTAGCAACGATAGTACTAGTTGTTTGGACTCAGCACCTGTTTACTCAGGGGTTGTTAAGGACAATTTGTTACATGGCTCACAGTGGTGAGTGTGTATTACGAACTGCCTTGGGCAGTCAACCCGCAGTCATTGGTATTGATAGGTTCATGTTGATAACTTACGTGCTTCATTTCACACTGTGTACGTGCTGGTTATGCGTAACGATTTCGAACTCTATATGTTATTATCAAACTTGTATGCTCACCTTTACACTATGTGTATTGACTTTTACTTTAACGTATGTGACAGGTGCTTAGGATGTTTATATGCTTGACTTGCTGTGAAATCGAGGCTCGAAAAGGTCTAGAAACAAATAAACAATTGTCTGTATTTGGAATCTGAGTTGTCGAAACAGAACAATTTGACTAGATCTTGTCTGTAATAATGATGTTATCTTTTATGACATGGTATGGGACATGTTGCTTTAAATAATTGGTAATTATACTTGTTATGGAAACTTCTGGACAATCTGTTTCGCTCAGTGCCACACCCCGATGTTTCCGCTATCGGTTGAGGTGTGACAGATTGGTATCAGAGCCATAACTATAGGGAATTAGGCAAGACTCGACCTAGTCCGGGTCGATGTCTTAGAAATGACCTAGTCTATAGTTAGGAACCAACAGACCGACTTGTTCATATCCTGCAGGGATTATGTACGAGCTTACCTGATACTTCTCGCTATTCTAGCCCACGCTACACTATTGCTGCACTTTAATTTTCGAAAATGAACGAGCGTTTTGGTCGAGATTAGGTGTGAAAACCGCAAACTCTCGACTAAATTACTTGTTCAACCCACATTTTTCCCACAAACAGGAGGCATTGTGCCGAATCAGGAGTGAAATCCATACTTTGGCTCATAAATCCTCTTTATTTTGAAGTTGCTAAGTCAGGGATGAAACCCGAACCTTGGCGACTTGTTCCGATCTCATTTTGGGTTTTACAAAGCTCTCACCAAAGTCTCGACGGACTCCAACGACTTAAAGTCACGATATGACTGGAAGGATGCGTGCCGATCGCCCAAATTCGAGGCGAGAGCACAGTCCTGAAGGTCAAAGTGTGTACCAAAAAGTCCTTGTGAATAGTCGAATCACTTTGGGTAGTCAATGTCTATCGAGCCTGAGACAATCTATTTCTCGATTTTTATGTGATTCGATTCTGAGCTCGCTACTGCCGACTCTGATACTCGCCGATTTTATGTGTTTATGTGTGTATTTACTTGTTTATATGTTTTAATTTTTGGTGATTTATTCGAATTTCGCTATTGTTAATCGACACGCACGACTCTCACTGCTCACTTACCTCAAACCGCTAACAAACCGCTACTACATGAGGAACGACTTTGCGCAATGTTGCTTGCTATATTATTCGCTTACGCTATACTAATCGCTATGATATTCGCAATCACTATTTTCAAACGCTCGCGGACGTTGAATGATAGGTTTCTATATTTTGACTGCATCTTGTGATTACATGCTTATGTGCTTCTGTGATTCTGTGCCTTATGTGCTTCTGTGCTTATGTGAATCTGTGATTATGTGCCTATGTGGTTATGTGATTATACGTGTTCCTGAGCTTTAGTAGTATTAGGCGTGTGAGGTGAGATTCGATTTTATTGAGTTTGAGCCCTATGGCGATGTCTGTTGCAGACAATGTCGTCATCTGAACCGTCATTTGGACCCCGTCACCCACGAGTTACTCGTCAGGAAGAGAGAGACAAACGCCTTGCTGCTCTCGTCGCTAAGCAAGTAGCAAAGGTAGTTCCTCAGATCGTGAATGAACAGTACGAGAATGTGAGCAAATCGTCTAAAGAATCCAGGACCAAAGCTCCTAAAGCTACACCCAAAGCTGCTTTCAGCTTCAAACAGTTCAAGGCATGCGGACCGAAAGAGTTCACTGGCGAAGATGGCCCCACGGCCTTGTTTCAATAGTTCGACTCAATCAAAGTCACCCTGCGACAGAGCGGATGTCCTGACAATCTCCGCACACTGAATGCTACCGGCGTTTTCCAGTCTCGCGCACTAGACTGGTGGACGGCCGAGAGAAACAAGCGCAGAAACAATGCAGCCTATGGTCTGTCATGGGACGAGTTGAAGAACGTTATGCTCGAAGAGTTCTGCCCTCCCCATGAGCGCCAAAAGCTGGAGGATGAATTATGGCATCTGAAGCAGAAAGATGGTGACAACGCTGCCCTGACTGCTCGCTTCAAGCAACTCAGTATCATCTGCCCCGATCAAGTGAAGACTACTGACATGACGATCAAGAAATACATCCGCGCTCTGCCGGATTGTGTTGCCGACTTTGTGCATGCTTCAAAGCCAGCAACGATCGAAGAAACTTACTTGCTTGCCGCTGAAATCAACGACAAGCGAGTAAAAGCTGGTTTTTGGGATAAAGCTTCGAAGAGTCTGCACCAAGCTACCGCCGCACCAACTACCGGCACCGCCACCACATCGCAGTCATCCAAGTCCTTTCGTCGCAAGTGGAAGAACAACAACAATAGCTCCAGCAACAAGAACTGTGCTTTCACAACCACTGCTGCTCCACTCCAAGCCGTACCGGCTCAGCAGCAACCCCAGCACCGATCAGCACCAGCACCAATCACCTATGCACCGCCGGCTAAGCGTGCATACACAGGCCCCCACCCTGCCTGCCCGACATGTACTTATCATCACCCGGTGGGTATCGCCTACCGATTTTGCGTGCACTGCAATATGTACGACCATTTCACTGCTAACTGCCGTACTGGTCCTCGCCAAGCACCAGCTCAAGCTACTGCTCATCAAGCTCTGCTCCCAGCTCCTCAAGGCCAACAAGCGGCTCAGGCACCCGCGGTCAACGCCAGAGTCTGCTTCGCGTGTGGTGATCCCAACCACTTCGCGAACATGTGCCCGAACAGAATTGTGAAACAAGAGCCCCAGCAGCAGCAACAACCTCAACAGCAACAACAACAAGCCGCCCGCGCCAGAACTTTCAACATCAATGCGCGCCAAGCCCAGGCTGACAACACTATGGTTAATGGTACGTTCCTTGTGAATGGTATTTATGCTTCGTGTTTGTTTGAAACTGGAGCCGATAACTGTTTTGTGTCGTTCGAATTCGAGAAGCTCCTTAATCGTAAGCGCTCCCATCTCCCCTCGACGTTCGATGTCGAAGTCGCCACCGGAAGAACCGTCGCCGTCAATTCTGTTCTCGGTGATTTTACTCTTGAACTCAACAATCACATCTTTCCGATTGATCTTATTCCAATGCAGCTCAGAAGTTTTGACATCATAGTAGGCATGGACTTTCTTCGCGACAACCATGCTGAAGTTGTGTGCTTTGATAAGATTATTCGATTCGCGCTCGCTAATGGTGATGTATTATGTGTTTATGGCGAAACTGCTTCGAAAGGTCTCAAGCTCATGTCATGTGTCCAAGCTAGCAAGTATCTCCGCAAGGAATACAGAGCTTTCTTGGCTAATATTGTAGTAGCGGAGAAGGAAAAGAAAGGGAGTCCCGGTGTAAACGATGTCCCTATTGTTCGAGAATTTCCGAATGTATTCCCTGATGATCTTCCAGGCTTGCTGCCAAGTCGTGATATCGACTTTCGTATCGACCTAATTCCTGGAGCAAACCCCATTGCTAGAGCTCCTTATCGACTCGCTCCGTCTGAAATGCGTTAACTCTCGAGTCAGCTCCAGGAACTGCTTGATAAAGGCTTCATTCGCCCGAGCACCTCTCCATGGGGCGCACCAGTCCTTTTCGTAAAAAAGAAGGATGGGTCATTCAGGATGTGCATCGACTATCGGGAATTGAATAAGTTGACAATCAAGAATCGCTATCCCCTGCCTCGAATTGATGATTTGTTTGATCTGCTACAAGGTGCTACATGTTTCTCGAAGATCGATCTATGCTCAGGTTATCACCAACTACGCATTCAAGAGGAGGATATACCCAAAACCGCTTTTCGCACCCGATACGGTCACTATGAGTTTGTTGTTATGCCTTTTGGTTTAACCAACACACCCGCGGTTTTCATGGATCTGATGAATCGCGTGTGTAAACCTTATCTCGACCGCTTCGTCATCGTGTTCATCGATGATGTCTTGATCTATTCCAAGTCGAAAGCCGAACACGCGCAACATCTACGTTTGGTTCTCGAGCTACTCCAGGGAAATCGACTCTATGCCAAGTTCTCTAAGTGCGAATTTTGGCTGGAGAACGTTCAATTCCTCGGTCACATTGTCAATAGTCAAGGAATTCATATCGATCCCGCGAAGATTGAAGCAGTTAAGAGTTGGGTTACGCCAAAGGACCCGTCTGAAGTCCGTTCTTTTCTCGGACTAGCGGGCTATTATCGTCGATTTATCGAAGGGTTCTCAAAAATCGTTGTGCCGCTTACTGCTCTCACGCATAAAGACAAGCCTTTTGTTTGGGGAACTGAACAAGTGTCTGCTTTCCAAACCCTCAAGCACATGCTTTGCAATGCTCCCGTTCTCACTTTACCCGATAAAATGACGACTTTATTGTCTATTGTGATGCCTCAAACCTCGGTCTTGGTTGTGTCCTCATGCAACGGGACAAGGTCATTGCTTACGCATCTCGTCAGCTCAAAATCCACTAGAAGAACTATACAACCCATGATCTCGAGCTAGGCGCAGTTGTTTTTGCGTTAAAGATTTAGCAACACTACCTATACGGTACCAAGTGTACGATCTTCACCGATCATAGGAGCCTACAACATATCTTTGACCAGAAGGAACTTAATATGCGTCAACGCCGATGGGTATAACTTCTCAACGATTACGACTGTGAGATCCGTTATCACCCAGGCAAAGCAAATGTCGTTGCTGACGCCCTCAGCAGACGGAGCTATCTGCTCAGCATTTGAAATATCCAAGCCCAACACGATCTCGAAACCCTCATCCGAGAAGCCCAGCATGCCTGTTTTAATGAGCGCACTCTGAAGAAGGAAAGAATCTACCACGATGGAGCCCTGCTTGTGAATAAGTCGAATGGGATATTCCACTTTCTGGACCGAATTTGGATCCCTAAGCGGACCAATTTGCGACAGATATTGATGGACGAAGCCCACAAATCTCGGTACTCTATTCATCCCGGTGCCAATAAAATGTACCAAGACCTTCGCTACAAGTACTGGTGGCCGGGCATGAAGAGTGATATCGCTCCCTATGTTGGAAGGTGCCTCACTTGCTCGAAAGTTAAGGCCGAACATCAAAGACCCTCTGGCTTACTCGAACAACCCCCAATCCCTATGTGGAAGTGGGATAGTATAGCTATGGACTTCATAACTAAACTCCCGCGCACGTCATCAGGTCACGACAGCTTCTGGGTTGTCGTTGACTGTTTAACCAAATCTGCTCACTTTTTGCCAATACGGGAATACAAGGTAGAAAGATTAGCCCGAATCTACACCGATGAGATCATTTGTCGACATAGGATGCCTCGCGACATCATCTCCAACCGTGACGCTCGGTTTACCTCGCGCCTGTGGGAGATGTTTCAAACGGCTCTCGGTACTACGCTTAATCTAAGTACCGCATTCCACCCCCAAACCGACGGTCAGACTGAGAGAACGATTCGTACTCTTGAAGACATGCTCCGTTCATGTGTCATAGATTTCGGTGGTAATTGGGACGCTTACTTGCCGTTAGTCGAATTCTCATATAATAACAGTTATCATTCCAACATTCAAATGGCACCGTTTGAGGCTTTATACGGAAGAAAATGTCGATCGCCTATTGTATGGCACGAGATCGGGTACTCGCAATTAACCGGTCCTGAGCTATTGCAAGAAACAACTGACAAAGTCCTCCAAATTCGAGACAATCTGCTGAAAGCTCGGAGTCGACAGAAAAGTTACGCCGATAGACGACGCAAGCCCCTTGAATTTGACGTTGGCGACTACGTACTCCTAAAGGTATCACCTTGGAAGGGTGTGGTCATATTCGGCAAGAAAGGGAAACTAGCGCCTCGATATGTTGGACCTTTTAAGATTCTAGAAAGGATCGAAAAAGTCGCCTACAGACTCGAACTACCGGAGGAACTTAGCAACGTTCACCCGACTTTCCATGTTTCGAACCTCCGAAAGTGCCTGGCTGAGCATGATTTATTTGTACCACTTGATGATCTCCAAATAAATGAAACACTACACTTCGTGGAGAAGCCTGTCGAAATCATGGATCTCCAAACCAAGCAGCTCAGACGCTCGCGCATTCCTATTGTGAAAGTCCGATGGGAAGGTAAACGAGGCGCAGAGTTCACTTGGGAACTCGAAAGTGACATGAAGGCAAAATATCCGCAATTGTTTGTTACAGCTTCGGCCTAATTTCAGGACGAAATTCTCTCAACTAGGGGAGGCTGTAACACCCCGTGTTTCGAAAGTCAAAGTCAAAGTCAAGATTGAAGTCAAAGGGAGACAAGATTGCTAATTGCGATCTGTCACTCCTTGCTCAATTCCTGTTTTGACTTCTTTGACTTGTAGTTAGTCTATTATATGCTTTACGTTAGTTGTATTATGTGAAGTACTTATTAATAATCGAGGTTTATTCGATATTTATCGCATGTTTTATCGCTTATTCGCTTATCGCAATCACACTCGCAACTCGAATTACGCATTGTGGATATTGTTTTACGTGTGTGTGTGCCTTATGTGTTACTTGTGCATGTTTATTTATGTTTATGTTGTGGTGATTAAACAAAACGCAATCGAAACTCAATCGCAATCGAATCGCAAACGCAAAACGCAAGTTAATTAAGGATGATTGTATGTTGATATAGTAGTTGGGATTAAAAGTAATTTGAACAAGAAACTCTATCGCATCGCAACGCTCAGCACACGAATCGAAATCGCAAAACTCATCGCGCCGTTCCCTCCAATCGAGTGGCCTGCCGATCGAGCTGCCACCCGATCGGGCTGCCATCCGATCGAGGTGCCACTCGATTGGGTTGCCACCCGACCAGGGTAGCCACTCGATCGACCAGCCCTCTCCTCCCCTTTTCCATTTATGGAAACCCTATAAATACCCCCTGTCAGCATCAAAACTTCACCTTTTGCACTCTCTCGTCCGACCAGCGCTTCTTGCCCACTTTTCTTCAGATTTCTCGCGATTCTTGTAAGTTTTCCACCTAAATATTGTACTTTCTTAATCTACACGCACTCCTACACCTTTCTATCTTTTGAATCTTAACTTTTAACCGTGAAATCACTAGATTTGAGGTGTTCTAGGATGATATCATCATGGTGTTTTTAGGAACTTCATGTTTTGGCTTCAATCCACCAAGAACAACTTAGATCTGAACGATTTCCACACAAATAAACGAAGATCTTTCGTAGATCTAAACATATTCATGGTGAAAAGGATTGAAAGATGGTTTTCTAACTTTCTTTCAACTCTTTTACACTCAATGCACTCAAAACCGATAGGATCGGACCTTGTTCTAACCTCTTACTCCTTCTTGGTGATGTGTTGGTTCAAGATCTGAGTTCTACCAACGAGACAACCGATTTCGGGTTAAGCAAGAACAACCATCTTGAACTGGTTAACTGGTTGAACTTGGGTGATTCCTGTTCAATCGGGTCACTTGTGTCAAGATGGGGTTCTGTTGATTAGCACGTTGTCACACCGTCTCGATAAAACTACAAACCATCAAAAACGACCAAGTGTAAGACGATCAGGCCGACCAGGACGGAGTGCCGCCCGATCGGAGTGCTGTCCGATTGGATTGTCACCCGATCGGGTTGCCACCCGATTGGCTTACACCTTGGCCCCACACTCAACTTTTATTTTCAAACTTTTGAAGCTGAACATTGAACAAAATGCTGTCTGATCGGATTACCACCCGATTGGATTATCACTCGACCATGAGATGTTCTGACTTCAACACTTAAACAATTTTCAACATGTTCAATGTACAAGGGTTGCCACCCGATCGGACTACCATCCGATCGAGTGACAAACTGCTGTGAACTTGTTCTCACTAAAGTGTCCAACCAATCGGTTTGTCGTCCGATTGAACGGTCGTTCGATCAACCGACCTGAAAGGTAGAGATACTTCTATGTTTTCAAATGCTACAATGAAAACTTCAAAAGACAAGCCATCATACACAAACACATCTTTCCCAAATGAAGTAACAACCCACTCGAAAGGTCACCCAATCGGATGACCATCCGAGCGGATTGTCACCCGATCGACCGGCTACCCGATCGGATTGCTGTTCGACCCACTGACACTTTGCTTCGATTTATGCGTCGCTTATCGTTATGCTATCGTTCTGATCAGGCTAACCTTACTCTCTAGCGCTCCCTTCAATCCATTAATCGCTGTGAGTATACTCGAACCCTTTTTGCTTTACGCACTTTTGGGTGTTACATACGTTATTTATATTAAATCACATCGAACACACTATGCAATACTTTAACGCTAACCGTTACCGCATGTTATACGTGACTTAATGAATGCTTGTTTGTTATGTTTACACATGGAATGTTGTCTACCTGCCTTAGTAATGATAGTACTATTTGTTTGGACTCAACACCTGTTTACTCGGGGGTTGTTAAGGACAATTTGTTACATGACTCACAGTGGTGAGTGTGTATTATGAACTGCCTTGGGCAGTCAACCCGCAGTCACTGGTATTGATAGGTTCATGTCGATAACTTACGTGCTTCATTTCACACTGTGTACGTGCTGGTTATGCGTAACGATTTCGAACTCTATATGCTATTATCAAACGTGTATGCTCACCTTTACACTATGTGTATTGACTTTTACTTTAACGTATGTGACAGGTGCTTAGGATGTTTATATGCTTGGCTTGCTGTGAAATCGAGGCTAGGAAAGGTCTAGAAACAAATAAACAATTGTCTGTATTTGGAATCAGAGTTGTCGGAACAGAACAATTTGACTAGATCTTGTCTGTAATAATGATGTTATCTTTTATGACATGGTGTGGGACATGTTGCTTTAAATAATTTGTAATTATAGCTGTTATGGAAACTTCTGGACAACCTGTTTCGCTCAGTGCCACGCCCCGATGTTTCCGCCATCGGTTGGGGTGTGACATCAGGTCTCAAATTCGTGCATGAACATGAATTATCGATCACCTAGACTAGGGGATCATAAGATATGTTTAAAAACCTGGATTGGTGAAAGTCATAACTTGAGACAAGTAGAATACTTGCAATTAGATTGTTGGATTATAATCCAAATATGAAATTGAGTGTATGTGTATGCTTAATTTCGTTAGACATAACGAAATTATGAAATATTTGATGTAAAATTTCTTGTAAGTGATTAACAAGTAGATTATGAAGTGGATTTTGATAATATGATTAAGTTGATATACTTATGTTTATAATCATCATGAAGGGTAGTAATAAGAAGATACTTGAACAATCTATGAGTTTGAGTACATATTCATACTTGCCATGAAATGGGTTTTGTATGATATGATGAAATTGATGTTATATTCATGTTAATAAATGCTTGGAAAGGAGTGGTAAGATTCATCAAAAGGGGAAAGCTAAGCCCCAGGTATGTTGGACCTTTTGAAATCATTAGGAGAATAGGACCTGTAGCCTATCAACTACAACTACCAGAGGAAATGGCAGGAATATATGATGTATTTCATGTATCTAACCTCAAGAAATGCTTAGCTGATGAATCACTGTTAGTACCTCTTAAGGATATAGAGGTAAATGAAAAGCTTAAATTTGTAAATAAGCCACTACAAATTGAAGACAGGAAAGTCAAGAATCTCAAGCACAAGAGACTAGTTCTGGTCAAAGTGAAAAGCTTAAAACAAGGTGGGAAGAATGTAACAACCCTCCAAAATTTTCCCGACACCCCTAATATGTTTAAAATATCCCAATACGTCCTAAAATGCACCCCGTATGCGAAAAACGACCCAAATACCTTAATTTTATCAAAAATAAAATAAAATAAATAAAAATAGGGCCTTGCGGCCCGCGACGGAGAAGGCACAAGGCCTACGCGGGGCGCGACGGCCTGGCTACCAGGCTTTACCCGGAGCCGCTACGTGGCGACAGATGTCGAGACTATGTTGTTGACCGGACAACCCTATGCCCTAGACCCCCTACGTCGCGGGGCGCGACGGCCCCTCCCGTTTCCGTCGTGGGGTGCGATGCCCTCTATGATCAGCCCTTATAACAACCCTCCTAAAATATTTTCGACGCCCTAATTTATTTAGAATACCCCAATACATCCTAAAATACACCACGTATACGAAAACGGGCCCCAAATACCTTTATTTTTATTTAATTTAATTAAAAACCAGATTTTTATATCTGTCGCGGGCCGCGTAGCCCTTGGCTACTTCTACGCAGGGCGCGACAGCCCGGCTTCGAGGCGACTGTCACACCCCAACCGACGACGGAAACATCGGGGCATGGCACTGAGCGAAACAGATTGTTCGAGAGAAATTCCATAACAACTACTTTACCGAATAGTTAAACATTATGTCCCATACCATAACCTATTAAGCAAGCAAGTTATTACAGATAAAGATATCTCCAAAACAAACAAAACTATTCCGACAACTCAGATTCAAATAAAAATAAATTGTCTTTGGTTGTTTCTAGACTCTCCTAAGCTCGATTCCATCAAATAGTAAGCAAAGCACAACATCCTAAACACCTGCCACAAACGTTAAAATATAGGTCAATACACATAGTGTAAAGGTGAGCATACAAGTTTGATAATAGCACGAGTTCGAAATCGTTTACGCATAACCAACATGTACAACGTATAATGTGAAGCATGTAAGTTATCGACAAAGATCCTATCAATACCAATGACTGAGAGTTGACTGCGGGTAACGAGTGCGCATCACATGTCCACCACCGTGAACACGTGAAGTATTGTCCTTAACAACCCCTGAGTAAACAGGTGCTGAGTCCAAACTATAGTACTATCGTTGCTAAGGCAGGTAGACAGTAATCAATGTGTTAACATAACAAACAGGCATTCATTGAGTCACGTATAACATGCATTAGAGGTCAGCATATAAATAGTGTTGCGTTGTGTGTTCGATGTGATTTAGAATAAGTAACGTATGTAACACCCAAAAGTGCATATAGCAAAAGGGATCGAGTATACTCATAGATAGCGTTTAACTTAATAAACACTGCCTTGGATTGAAGGGAGCGCTGAGAGAAATTAGCCTGAACAGTTAACGATAGCATAATGATGAGCGGCGTGTAAAACGATGCAAGTGTACCAAGGATCGGATGGTAATCCGATCGGATGGCAATCTGATCAGATGGCAATCCGATCGGATGGCCATTCGATTGGATTGACACCTCGTTTGGTGAGGATGTGTTTGTGTATGATGGTTTGTCCTTTGAAGTTTTCATTGTAGCATTTTGAAAATAGAGAAGTATCTCTACCCTTCAGGTCGGTCGATCGGACGGCGATCCGTTTGGCGAGGCTTCTCAGTTTGAGAACAAGTTCACAGCAGGATGGTCACTCAATCGAATGGCTATCCGATCGGGTGGGAATCCGTTAGTTACTGATGTTTTGTTTGAAAATTGAAAATGATTAGGTGTCGAAGCTCCAAAACGTCACACGATCGGATGGTCGTGAGATCGGATGGCTATCCGATCGGGCGGCAATCCGTTCAACGTTCAGGTTCTTGAAAAGTTGAATAAATAGTTGAAGTGTGGAACCAAGTGCAACCCGATCGGTTGGCCGGTCGATCGGATGGCAATCCGATCGGACGGCAATCCGATCGGATGGCAATCCGTCCCAACGATCTTGATCGTCTTGACACTTGATTTTGTTTGAAGTTTTGTAGTTTTGAACTAGACGTTATGATAACTTGTTAAAACAACAGGAACCCCATCTTGACCCAAGTGACCCGATCGAATAGGAATCACCCTAGTCCGACCGGTTCACGGTTCGAGACGGTTGTTCATTTTCAAACCCGAAATCAGTAGTCTCTTAGATAGAATTCAGATCTTGAACTAACCCATCACTAAGAATGAGTATAAGATCAGAACAAGCTCCGTTTCTATTGGTTTTGAGTGCATTGAGTGTAAAAGAGTTGAAAGAAAGTTGGAAATCCTTCTTTCAATCCTTTCAATTATGGATTCGTGTAGATCTATGCAAAAACATTGATTTATATTATGGAAATTCTTCAGATCTAAGTTGTTCTTGGTGGAATGAAGTCAAACATTGAAGTTCATAGGAACTCCATGATGACATCACCCCAGAACACCTCAAATCCGGTGATTTCATGGTTAAAAGTTAGGATTCAAAGGTGAAAATGATTTAGAAATGTGTGTAGATCATAGAAGTACAAGATTTAGGTTGGAAACTTACAAGAATCGAGAGAAATGAGGGCTTGAAGTCGGCTGGTCGAACAAGGGAGCTGTCACATCACAAATGATGTGACAGGTGGGTATTTATAAGGTTTCCCAAAAAGGAAAGTGGGGAAGGTGTCGGCCGATCGGGTGGCAATTCGGTCGGGTGGCAGCCCGATCGGGTGACAACTCGATCGGATGACAATCCGATCGGATGGCATTCCGATCGGATGGCCACTCGATCGGTTGGCCACTCGATCCTAGTGCTCAGCGCGACGAGTTTTGTCATTTCGATTCGCGTGTTGAGCGTTGCGATGCGATTCGAGAGAGTGATGCGATAGTATTACCCATTAGTTCCACAAATAACATAACTACTATATCTAATATATAATCACTATAATTAATTTGCGTTTAGCGTTTGCGATTCGATTGCGATGCGATATATTGCGATTTGCGATTAACACCTCAACATAAACATAACATGCACAAGTAACACATAAATAGCACACACACGTAAAACAATATCCAGAACACATAATTCGAGTTGCGATAGCGATAGCGATTAGCGATAAATCGATCAATCATGCGATTAAATAGTGATTAAACCTCGATTATTAAAAGATACTCCACATAATACAACTAAAGCAAATAATTAAATAGATTCGATTACAAGTCACTATCAAAACAGTAGTTGAGCAAGGAGTGACAGATCACAATTAGCAATCTTTTCTTCATTTGACTTTGACTTTCACTTCCGAAATTAGGCTTTAGCCGTAACAAACAACTGCGGGTACTTCGCCTTCATGTCGTTTTTGAGTTCCCAGGTGAACTCGGCACCGTGTTTGCCTTCCCAGCGAACCTTCACAATGGGAATGCGTGAGTGTCTGAGTACCTTGGTTTCTCGTCCCATGATTTCGACAGGCTTTTCCACGAAGTGTAATGTTTCATCCACTTGCAAGTCCTCAAGAGGGATATGTAAGTCCTGGTCGGCCAAGCACTTTCTGAGGTTCGAAACGTGGAAAGTCGGGTGAACATTACTCAGTTCCTCTGTTAGTTCGAGTCTGTAGGCCACTTTTCCAATCCTTTCCAGAATCTTAAAGGGTCCAACATATCGAAGCGCGAGCTTTCCTTTCTTGCCGAATCTGATCACCCTCTTCCAAGCGCAACCTTTAGGAGTACGTGATCGCCAACGTCAAATTCAAGGGGCTTGCGGCGTCTATCAGCATAACTTTTCTGTCGGCTCCGAGCTTTCAATAGATTGTCTTGAATTTGGAGGATTTTGTCTGTCGTTTCTTGCTACAGCTCGGGACCGGTAATTTATGCGTCTCCGATCTCATGCCACACAATAGGCGATCGACATTTCCCTCCGTATAAAGCCTCAAATGGTGCCATTTGTATGCTAGAATGATAACTGTTATTGTTCTAGAATTCGACCAAAGGTAAGTACGTGTCCCAATTACCACCGAAATCTATGACACACGAACGGAGCATATCTTCAAGGGTGCGAATCGTTCTTTCAGTCTGACCGTCGGTTTGGGGATGGAAAGCGGTACTTAGATTAAGCGTAGTACCGAGAGCAGATTGAAACGATTCCCAAAAATGCGAGGTAAACCGACCGTCACGGTCAGAGATGATGTCACGAGGCGTCCCATGTCGGCTAATGATCTCATTGGTGTAGATTCGGGCTAATCTTTCTAACTTAAAGTCTTCTCGTATTGGCAGGAAGTGAGCTGACTTGGTTAAACGGTCAACCACAACCCAAATGCTATCATGACTAGATTGAGTACGCGGAAGTTTCGTTATGAAGTCCATGGCTATACTCTCCCATTTCCACAGCGGGATCTCGGGTTGAACGAGTAAGCCAGAGGGCCTTTGATGCTCAGCCTTGACCTTGGAACAGGTCAGGCATTTCGAAACATAGATAGAGATATCCTTTTTCATGCCCGGCCACCAGTACTTGTAACCCATGTCCTGGTACATCTTGTCGGTACCGGGAGGAATGGAATATCGAGATTTGTGGGCTTCGTCCATCAGAAGTTGTCGCAAGTTCGTACCCTTGGGAATCCAAATTCGGTCCAAATGATGAAAAATACCTTTAGATTTATTCTCGAGTTGGGCGCCATCGTTTAGAATTCTTTCCTTCTTCAAAGTTCGCTCGGTAAAACAAGCATGCTGCGCGTCACGGATAAGAGCTTCGAGATTAAACTGGGCTTGAGAATTACGAACGCTAAGCAAGTAGCTTCGTCTACTGAGGGTATCGACAACAACGTTTGCTTTGCCTGGATGGTAACGGATCTCACAGTCGTAATCGTTGAGCAGTTCTACCCACCGGCGTTGACGCATATTCAGTTCTTTCTGGTCAAAGATATGTTGTAGGCTCCTATGATCGGTGAAGATCGTACACTTGGTACCGTAAAGGTACTGTCGCCAAATCTTTAACGCAAAAACAACTGCGCCAAGCTCGAGGTCGTGTGTGGTGTAGTTCTTCTCGTGGATTTTGAGCTGTCGAGAAGCGTACGCGATAACCTTGTCTCGTTGCATGAGAACACAACCAAGACCAAGGTTCGAGGCATCGCAGTAAACTACGAAGTTGTCGTTTCCGTCAGGCACTGAGAGCACAGGAGCGTTGCAAAGCATGGTCTTGAGGGTTTGAAAGGCTTCCTCCTGTTTGGTTCCCCAAACAAAAGGCTTGTCCTTGTGCGTGAGAGAGGTAAGCGGCACGGCGATCTTAGAGAAACCTTCGATGAAACGACGATAATAGCCTGCCAGTCCGAGAAAAGAACGGACTTCAGATGGATTCTTAGGTGCAACCCATCTCTTAAGATCTTCGATCTTCGCAGGGTCAACGTGGATACCCTGACTATTGACAATGTGACCCAAGAATTGGACCTCCTCTAGCCAAAATTCGCTCTTGGAGAACTTGGCGTAGAGATGGTTTCCCTGGAGTAACTCAAGAACCAAACGTAGATGCTACGAGTGTTTGGATTTTGATTTGGAATAGATCAAGATATCATCGATGAATACGATTACGAAGCGATCAAGGAAGGGTTTGCACACTCGATTCATTAATTCCATGAAGACTGCAGGAGCGTTGTTCAAACTAAAAGGCATGACAACGAACTCATAGTGACCATAGCGGGTTCGAAACGCGGTTTTGGGTATATCCTCCTCTTGAATGCATAATTGATGATAGCCTGAGCGTAGATTGATCTTAGAGAAACACGTAGCACCTTTTAGCTGATCAAATAAATCATCGATTCGAGGCAAGGGATCGCGGTTCTTGATTGTCAACTTATTCAATTCCCTATAGTCGATGCACATCCTGAACGAACCATCCTTCTTTTTGACGAAGAGGACAGGTGCGCCCCATGGAGAGGTGCTAGGGAGAATAAAGCCTTTATCAAGTAGTTCCTGGAGCTGACTCGAGAGTTCGCGCATTTCAGAAGGAGCGAGACGATACAGAGCTTTAGCAACATGGTTGGCTCCAGGAATGAGGTCGATTCGGAAATCGATATCACGAGCGGGTGGTAGACCGGGCAGATCATCAGGAAACACGTTAGGGAATTCACAAACCACAGGGATATCATTCACTCCCTTAACTTCCTTTTTTCTCCTCTACTACAATGTGCGCCAAGAAAGCTTGGTATTCCTTGCGTAGATACCTGCTAGCCTGAACACACGACATGAGTTGGAGTTTCTTCGACACGACTTTACCATAAACACACAACTGATCACCATTAGCGGCGAGAATCGAATCATCTTATCGAAGCAAACAACTTCAGCATGGTTTTCACGAAGAAAGTCCATGCCTACTAGGACGTCAAAACTACCGAGTTGCATCGGAATAAGGTCGATAGGAAAGACATGATTGTTGAGCTCGAGAGTACAATCCCGAAGAATGGAATTGATGGCGACGGTTCTTCCGGTGGCAACTTCAACATCTAGCGTCGAGGGGAGATGAGCGTGCTTACGATTGAGGAGCTTTTCGAATTCAAACGATACAAAACAGTTATCTGCTCCAGTATCAAATAAACACGTAGCATATATACCATTCACGAGAAACGTACTCTTGACCACATTGTTATCGGCTTGGGCCTGGCGGGCGTTAATGTTGAACACACGTCCGCGGGCTGCTGGCTGTTGCTGCTGTTGCTGAGGCTGCTGCTGCTGTTGTGGCTCTTGCTTGACCACTCGATTCGGGCACATGTTGGCGAAGTGGTTAGGTTCACCACACGCATAGCAAGCTCTAGCCTTGACCGCGGGTGCATGAGCCGCTTGATGGCCTTGAGGAGCAGCAAGTAGAGCTTGTTGAGCAGGAGCTTGAACTTGAACTTGGGTTGGAGCAGGGTTTTGTCGAGGACCTGTACGACAGTTGACGGTGAAATGGCCGTACATGTTGCAATGTGCACAGTATCTGCAAGCGATTCCCACTGGGTGGTGATAAGTACAAGTAGGGCAGACCGGATGAGGACCAGTATACGCACGCTTTGCTGGCGGTGCGTTGGTAACCGGGGCCGCTACTTGGCAGTGTTGATGTTCCTGGGGAGCTGGAACTGTTTGGAGCGGGGCAGCATTGGTCACAGCGCAGTTCTTGTTGCTGGAACTGTTGTTGTTCTTTCTCTTGCGTCTCATGACTGAGGAGCGGTGGCGGTTTCAGCGGTTGAAGCAGTGGTAGCTTGATGCAGATTCTTGGGATCTTTATCCTAGACTCCAGACTTGACTCGCTTGTCGTTGATCTCAGCAGCAAGCAAGTAGGTTTCTTCAATCGTTGACGTCTTTGCGGCTTGAATACAATCAGCCACGCAATCCGGAAGAGCACGGATATACTTCTTGATGGCGATTTCGGGCGTCTTGACTTGGTCCGGACAGATTATACTCAACTGCTTGAAGTGCGCAGTTAAACCAGCGTTGTCACCATCTTTCTGCTTAATGTGCCAGAATTCATCCTCCAACTTTTGGCGCTCATGGGAAGGGCAGAACTCTTCCATTATCACGTCCTTCAACTCATCCCATGATAGCCCGTAAGCTGCATCATTTCCGCGTTTGTTTCTCTCGGCCGTCCACCAGTCTAAAGCGCGGAACTGGAAGACACCAGTTGCGTTGAGAGTACGGAGATTGTCAGGACAGCCACTCTGACGCAGGGTGACCACAATAGAATTAAACCATTGGAACATGGCCGTAGGACCATCTTCACCAGTAAACTCTTTCGGTCCGCAGGCTTTGAACTGCTTGAAGCTAAAAGCAGCTTTTGGCGAATCAGTTCGGGACTCTTCAGAAGACTTGCTTACATTCTCGTTTAGTTCACTCACGATATGGGGAATAACTTTAGCGATTTGGTTGGCGATGAGAGAAGAGTCGCTTGTCGGCGTGCTTACGCCTAGCAGCTCGTGATTTAGGGTTCCAGATGACTACATTGTCTGCAACAGTCAGCGCCATAGGATTCAAAACACTTATTTGATCACTCCTAGTATAGTCTAGCGATTCACCATAAAGCTCAGGAACACCTCCATTCATATAAGCTCATAACACATAATCACAGAATCACATAACACGTAGAGCTCAAAAACACGTAGGCACGTAAGGCACATGAGCACATAAGGCAGTCAGAATATAGAAACCTAACTATATGTTGCACGTATTCATTATCCTTCACAGCGCGTATAGCGATGAAATATAGCGATTGCGAGTATCGAGCAGTGATGGCGAATAACGACCAACGATTTGTTAGCGTTTTGACGTAGATGTGCAGTGCGAGTTATGCGTGTTGGTCGAAATAAACAGCGAAAATGAATAAATCACCAAAATTGAAACACGTAATCACATAAAAGCACACAAAAATCCACATAAAAGTGACAAATATTAGAGTCAGCAGTTGCGGGCTCAGAATCAAAACACATAGAAATCGAGTATAGATCGTCTGCGGCTGGTAGACGTCGACTACCCAAGGCGATTCAACTATTCACAAGGACTTTAAGTGCACACTTTAGCCTTCAGAACTGTGCACTCGATTCGATTCGAGCGGTTAGCACGCATCCTTTCAGTTACTGTGTGACTTCAAGTCGTTGGAGTCCATCGAGGCTTTGGTGAGAGTTTTGTATAACCACATTAAGGAGTAGAACGAGTCATCAAGGTTCGGGTTTCACCCCTAACTTTGCGACTACGTTCCTGTTTGTGTGATGAAATCACGAGATAGACAAGGAGATATGCGTCGAAGTAAGGATTTCACTACTAATTCAACGCAAATTCTCTTGTTTTGTAGTAAAAATAGCAATTCGAACGAGTAATCTGGTTGAGAGTTTGCGGTTTTCACACCTAATCTTAACCAGATCATCCGTTTGTGTGTGCAATCAGCCTTAGGAAAGGCTGATCTTGCGCGGAACTGTAGCATGCGATGCTCGCACAGGTGTGTAGTGTACTGACGTGATGTCGTGGTCACAATCAAATTTAATCCAATTACTACTAAGTAGATAGCGGTAAGCGGGTATCGAACACAGGGAGTTTGTGGAATATGTGCTATTTGAGAATTTATATAGATTAACTAAATTAGACTAATTGCAAGAAAATAAAATTCAAGAGTTGATTTGAGTGAATTGGTTTAAGAACTAAATTTAACTAAATAAATTGCAAAAGAGGAGTGTTGGTTGTAAGCAAATTATAGACAAATGACCATCCTAGATTTCCGGTTTGTTTCGACATTCATATTATTATTTCACTAGAAAGAACTACATAGACATAGCTCATGTGTGATTACTTGCAGTGATGAAAGGGAACTAAGTACTCAGATTCCTAGAACGTGAGGTTGTTACCCGATGATCAATCAACCCTTACCCAAGCCTAACTATACCCATGATATCTCGATTGCCAACGGCACCAAGAACGTATGGTTTCTAATTAGTTCAACATAAGGATTAATAAGTTACTAACAAACAATCACACACCATAACAACAAATCATAACGATAAAGATTGTTATTCTAGAAATTAGAGAAATCAAAACATGAAATGTCTCAACCAAACCTTCAATCCAGGACAATCATCAAGTGTTTAGCCACTCATGGCTTGAAGCAACATCATAACAAAAGTTCTATTGTTCATAAAGATCGAAGCACAAAACTAATGATTGAAGATAGTGTCTTTTCTTCCAAAGTCTCCCAAGATACTCCAATTTTCATTCCCAAGTGAGTAGTAACCGAAAAACATGATTAGACCCCATAAAAACCCCATCAAATGACCAATAAATGCACAAGTTACAAAATTGATCAGTCGGCGCCGTAAGCTACGTCATAGGGCCGTAGCTTACGGCGAGCAGCCAAGTCATACGGTCCTTGTCTTCTGTCTTACGGCAGGCAATGTTGAAAACTTGTTTTCAGCATAACTTTTTCGTTTCAACTCCGTTTTCTTCACCGTTTTCGCCTACGTTCTCGTAATTTAGTCCTCTATCATGCTATCCTCTTAATTATTCAATTATAAAATTGATTTTTTATTGATGCTCCAAATTCTTTCCCTTTTATCCTCCATTTGCACCTGCACGTCCAAACAACTAGTAGTTACCAAGTTCAAACAATCAAACGTGTAAAGCATGGGATTTTAATCTTTTTAAGGCACTTAAGGGTTGTCCTACAGACCACCCGTCACATCCCCACACTTACTCGTTGCTTGTCCTAAGCAACCTATTCAAAAACCATTTCAAAACCACAAGCGATCAACATGCAAATCAAGCTAAAATGTATCGTCCTTTTACTAACTTTTTATTACACCACAAGACACACCCCTCACAACAACTCTCGGTGACAAGAAATATTAGCACATTATGCTAAAACACTCAATGCACGTGTGTGATTGTGCGACAATAAGCTTGTATACAAATCAAATCTCTTCCTATCAAATATTTAGCATGCTTATGAATCAAAAGGACATTCAGGTTGTAACGGGGCTATGTGTAAAGGTAGGAAATAGTGGGAATGTGAAAGTAGCTCATTGATTCGACCCGATTTTTATTTCTACTACTTAAACAAAGCAAACATCAACTATATACACAACTTCATCAACATTTTCAACTACTATTGCAACTAAATCCTTCTTTTTGTATTTTTCTCATATTTTTTCTCTTTTTTTTTCTTTCTTCTTTTTTTTTTTTGTTTTTTTTAAGCATAGAACTCAAAAATATATACAAGAACATCAACAATCACAAACTAAATTCCTGAACCAGGTCATCTCAATAGGTAAAGTTTTTGTAAGAAGTAGGTTTGGGTCACAACCGAATGGTATAAGGCTCAAACATGGCTTTCTAAAGACCAAACCCCCACCCCTCACAATACCAAACTCATATATATAAAGTATGAGGTCCAACCCACCAATCTCGCACTCTCACACATCTAGACGAGGCTACCTAAAAGTCCCCTATCATCTTCAAAAGCATGCTAATTCTAGGATTTAACAAGAATTCAAACACAAGTTCTATTAACACAAGACACACACCGCCACTCAAGACAAAGAAATCTATATAATAACCAAATGTGGCTCAAATTCTCACCAAGAAAAGACGAGAAATGGGTGTCGGTGTGTCAAGTGGACAAATATAAAGCTTTCAAAATTTGACAATTTTCGCTTGGAGTTACAAAATTTTTTTAAATTTCCTCAAAAATTTCCCCCATCCCCATACTTGGGATACATTGTCCCAATGTATGGTTTTGAGGGAAAGATCACTTAAACACCAAAAACATCAACTTTGTTTTTTTTTTTTTAAACAAAAGCAAACAACTAACTACCAATATTTCAAAGCTAAAGAACACAACAAGACTAAGGAAAGAGTACATTGACCTGGTGAAGTTTGCCACAACAGATGTTGTAGATAATTCGACTTCCTATCACCACCTTCACCCAAATATCCGTACATCTTCCCCACACTTGAATGTCGCCATGGCCCTGAAACATAGAAAGATAAAAACAGCAAGATGAATATAAAACCCCGGGTTGCCTCTCGAGCAACGCTAAGTTTCAAGTCTTCAGCCAGACCAATCCACCCCCATTTATGGTGGCTCAAAGAACCGGTTCCTATCACCTCCCCCACTGTAGCTTGTCATTGGTTGAAATGGATCCATCAAATGTCCATTCGGTGGATAGTCAACTACATACTTGCTCGAACCTTCATACTTCTTTTCACACCCCGGTGGTTTATTTGTTTTTATTCTCTGATGCACACTTTTCATATGGTTACTAGACTCTCTACCCTTCTCTTCACTAGGTTTATAATTAATCTCCCTAGTATGAACATCAAAGTACAACTTACGGTTCTTTTCGGTCATAGTAATGATCCCGTCTCTACAGTTGATTTGAGCACTTGCCGTATAAAGAAACGGTCGACCTAAAATTACCCTTTGTTGTGATGCCAATTTGGTAGGGGCATAATCTAGGACCAGAAAATCCACCGAATCTTCGAATTCTCCCAGCCGAATCATAACATTCTTAACTATTCCCCGTGGACGCCTCCAACTTTCATCCGCCAAGCTCACCATGGTGTCTGTATCTTGAAGCGGACCAAAATCATACATATCATATAAGTCACCTGGTAGCACACTCATACTCGCCCTATAATCCAATAATGCATGGGGAATTTTTAATTTTCCCACTCGGATCGTCACAAGTGGTGCTCCATGCTCTTTGTCCGTTTCAACCTCGGCATCCCTTCCTATACCTGCACTCACTTGACAAGAAGATGTTAAAAATGTTTCATTCAATTCACTCTTAGGAACGGTTCTTACCACATTGATATTAACACTTTTAATGTTTTTGGGATTTATCACCGTGTCACTTGGTAGCTGGCCTTTTACTTTCTTCAATATCGCCACTTCACTTGCAAGTTGACCCATTTGGGTGGTCAAAGTTTGAATTTCTTTATCACGGGCCTCGTCCTTTTGCATCCGAACCTCATCACGTTGATTCATTCGTTGCATTTCAACTTGCATCGCCTTCAACATCTCCATTACTTCGTTTCCACCCGAAGAGCTTTGACCCGTTTGATATTGCCTTTGAAATCCTTGGTTTCCTTGGAAATTCGGGTTAGGTTGATTTGAAAGGTTCCCATACCGAAAGTTTGGGTGGTTCCTCAACCCGGGGTGGTAAGTGTTAGAGTTCATGTTATAATTTCTACCACCCCCTCCTTGTCCTTGTATCGCATGAACTTCTTCATATTGCCCTTCCACCATTCCTTGGCAATTTTCAGCCGCATGACCTATTTCATTACAAATAGCACAAACATCATAATTTTGGTTAGAAGTTTGCACATTACCATCATCTACCGCATGTACTTGTGTTCGGGTAACGGCCGGTCGTGCTCTCCTTGATGCTTGAGCTTTTCTCTTTGAAGTAATTGCCATTTGCTCCAAAAACTCCCAATCGTCATTTTTGTAATTCGTGCCAAAAGACCTATTTGTAATGGACATTAAATCACGAGCATCTTCGGCACTCAACCCCTCGTGGAAGGCATTCATTAACTCCCACAGTTCAATTCCATGATGAGGGCAATTCTTGATCATCATGTTGAAACGCTCAAAGGCTTCATGAAACATTTCGCCTTGTTGTTGAAAACTTCTCAACCCTTTCCTAGCATCATTTGTCTTTTGAGCGGTATAAAATTCATCCAAGAATATTTGTTGCATTTCCGCCCATGTGTAAATAGATGCTGAAGGTAGTGTGTAGAACCACTTTTTCGCCTTATCTTCCAAGGAAAATTGGAATAATACCAATTTGACATCATCGGCCGAAAATCCTTGACTCCCAAGAGTGTTGCAAATTGAGTCATAAGCCTCCAAATGAAAGTAAGGCTCTTCCGTTGCTAAACCCCTATACTTTGGCAAGCTTTGTAATGAATTGGTTCTCACTTCAAATGTCCTTCCTTGATCATTGTGAGGAATAACTACCGGAGAAGGATTATGAGTGATTACCGGCCTAAAATGTGCCTCTATACCTCTAGCATGTTCTCGAAGATGTCGTCTCGGTACACCCACCCGAGCTCTTGGACGTATAGGACCCATTGGTCTTTGAACTGGCATTCGTGGAGGCCCAAAGTGTTGTGGAAGTGGTTGGAACATTGGCCTCACATTTTGTTGTTGTTGCACTTGCCTTTGAATATGTGGACCTTGTGGTGGCACTTGTTGTTGAGGGACAATTTGTTGAATAACTGGTTGTTGAACTCTTCCATAACCTTGCATCCCTTGACTCACACCCCGACTTTGCACATAAGTATACTCTCCTTGGTCTCCATCACCTCCATACATGTATCCTTCTTCATCGTATCCCCCAAAATCGTCATCATACCCATCGTCATACCCATCTTGTCTTACTCCCGAAGTATGTTGGAATTGTACTCCCGGTTGAAATGGAGTAGAATGAATAATGGATGGACCGGTTTGAAATAGGTTAGGTGGTGGTATTTGTGATGATGATGGTTGACCGGATGATGGGAAGAATGTTGAATAGGATGGAACGGTAGATGATGTAGGTTGATAGCTAAAAGAGTATTCAGATTGAGTGTTCTCGGGTAAAGTAGTGTTGGTTGGTTTGATTTCTGATGTGGATATAGGAATGGTAGTATTTGGTGAAGGTTGAGTGGATGATGGTATGAAATGTGGTATAAGTTCACCCGTAGTGGGTGGTGGTGGTGGTGGTGGATCCATGTATCTAAGTGGTGTAATTGGTGTAGTTGGTGTTGTTGGTGAACCACTGATTCTGTTTTCCCTTAACAATATTATGTTTCCTCTCAAAGTCCGTTCAATCTCTGGATCAAATGCCAATGGTGATAGCTTGTGAGAGCTTCTAGTACGCATGCACCTGTAAATACCTGCACACTAACACACCCAGCGTAAACCAGAAAAATAACAAACTTAAAAAGAACAAAAATAACACACGTTGCGCACTACTCCCCGGCAACGGCGCCAAAATTTGACGTGATGTCGTGGTCACAATCAAATTTAATCCAATTACTACTAAGTAGATAGCGGTAAGTGGGTATCGAACACAGGGAGTTTGTGGAATATGTGCTATTTGAGAATTTATCTAGATTAACTAAATTAGACTAATTGCAAGAAAATAAAATTCAAGAGTTGATTTGAGTGAATTGGTTTAAGAACTAAATTTAACTAAATAAATTGCAAAAGAGGAGTGTTGGTTGTAAGCAAATTAGAGACAAATGACCATCCTAGATTTCCGATTTGTTTCGACATTCATATTATCATTTCACTAGAAAGAACTACATAGACATAGCTCATGTGTGATTACTTGCAGTGATGAAAGGGAACTAAGTACTCAGATTCCTAGAACGTGAGGTTGTTACCCGATGATCAATCAACCCTTACCCAAGCCTAACTATACCCATGATATCTCGATTGCCAACGGCACCAAGAACGTATGGTTTCTAATTAGTTCAACATAAGGATTAACAAGTTACTAACAAACAATCACACACCATAACAACAAATCATAACGATAAAGATTGTTATTCTAGAAATTAGAGAAATCAAAACATGAAATGTCTCAACCAAACCTTCAATCCAGGACAATCATCAAGTGTTTAGCCACTCATGGCTTGAAGCAACATCATAACAAAAGTTCTATTGTTCATAAAGATCAAAGCACAAAACTAATGATTGAAGATAGTGTATTTTCTTCCAAAGTCTCCCAAGATACTCCAATTTTCGTTCCCAAGTGAGTAGTAACCGAAAAACATGATTAGACCCCATCAAATGACCAATAAATGCACAAGTTACAAAATTGATCAGTCGGCGCCGTAAGCTACGCCATAGGGCCGTAGCTTACGGCGAGCAGCCAAGTCATACGGTCCTTGTCTTCTGTCTTACAGTAGGCAATGTTGAAAACTTGTTTTCAGCAAAACTTTTTCGTTTCAACTCCGTTTTCTTCACCGTTTTCGCCTACGTTCTTGTAATTTCTTCCTCTATCATGCTATACTCTTAATTCTTCAATTCCAAAAATTGATTTTTTATTGATGCTCCAAATTCTTTCCCTTTTATGCTCCATTTGCACCTGCACGTCCAAACAACTAGTAGTTACCAAGTTCAAACAATCAAACGTGTAAAGCATGGGATTTTAATCTTTTTAAGGCACTTAAGGGTTGTCCTACGGACCACCCGTCATGTACAACGAGATCGAGCGAGATATAAAGAGTAAGCTCGTACAAAACCCCTACTTGGCATGCACAAGTCGGTCTATTGGCACTTAGACTATAGACTAGGTCGTTCTAAGACATCGACCGGGACTAGGTCGAGTCTTGCCTAATTCCCTATAGTTATGGCTCTGATACCAATCTGTCACACCTCAACCGATGACGGAAACATCGGGGCATGGCACTGAGCGAAACAGATTATTCGAGATAAATTCCATAACAACTATTTTACCGAATAGTTAAACATTATGTCCCATACCAAAACCTATTAAGCAAGCAAGTTATTACAGACATAGATATCTCCAAAACAAATAAAACTGTTCCGACAACTCAGATTCAAATAAAAATAAATTGTCCTTGTTTATTTCTAGACTCTCCTAAGCTCGATTCCATCAAATAGCAAGCAAAGCACAACATCCTAAACACCTGCCACATACATTAAAATATAGGTCAATACACATAGTGCAAAGGTGAGCATACAAGTTTGATAATAGCATAATAGAATTCAAAATCGTTTACGCATAACCAGCATGTACAACGTATAATGTGAAGCATGTAAGTTATCGAAAAAGATCCTATCAATACCAATGACTGCGAGTAGCGAGTGGGCATCACATGTCCACCACTGTGAACACGTGAAGTATTCTCCTTAACAACCCCTGAGTAAACAGGTGCCGAGTCCAAACTATAGTACTATCATTGCTAAGGCAGGTAGACAGCAATCAATGTGTTAACATAACAAACAGGCATTCATCGAGTCACGTATAACATGCATTAGAGGTCAGCGTATAAATAGTGTTGCGTGTGTGTTCGAAGTGATTTAGAATAAGTAACGTATGTAACACCCAAAAGTGTATAAAGCAAAAAGGGATCAAGTATACTCACAGATAGCGTTTAACTTAATAAACACTGCCTTGGATTGAAGAGAGCGCTGAGAGAAATTAACCTGAATAGTTAACGATAGCATAACGATGAGCGGCGCGTAAAACGATGCAAGTGTACCAAGGATTGGATGGCAATCCGATCGGATGACCAGTCTTTCACACCCCGATATTTCCACGTATTACCGGTGGGCCCGGTGGGGAGTATCGTGACGTGGTTGATATCATCATAATTAAACAACACAATATTTAAATGCACAGCGGAAGCAAAAAGGTAGATTCATTTCAACCGAATATAATTGTAATATTAAGTATCACAAAATAGTTAAAAATAAACCACAGGTGGATCAAATAAAAAGGAAACATTGTTCAACAGTTTTATGTCATCCAAGCTTGCGAGACTTATGTGGATGCTAGGAGAAAGCCAGCCTATTTCGAGTAATACCTGCACTTAACCTTTTTGGGAAAATACGTCAGTTTACACTGGTAAATACAATTAACAGACTCATTTTGAAAAGGTTTATAAAATTTATTTGAATGCACGCGACACAAACTTTTATAACTTAGGATAATTATTTATACATAAACTTGTAAAAGAATTACATGTTTCTTATGCGTTCAGTAGCCCGGGTTGAGACCGGGTTAGAGCTTAATAGACACACCACATGATATAGTCCCGCTGCGGGTTATTCCCGAAACCGACGGTTATACCTTATTATTCATATATGTACTAACGGGTGTACGCCTACACCCGTGTACTCAGGTCGTGGCCATTTCGTAAAATGATGCCAAGGATATCCGGGACATGGTCATTAACCCCCCCCCCCAAAGGCTTTAAGCAAACAAAACAATTCAAACGGGTCATTTCAATAATTTAACCATCATACGATTAAAGATTCAATGACCGACCAAGCGGTATTTTATATACCGTACCCCAAGCCCGTATAAGGGAAAATAAGTTAAAAGTATTTACCTTTGCATATAATAATCACAACAAGCAAGTGCACGTAGCTTTTACCGGATCTCCTATTCTGGAACGAAGGTTTATAATAACCTATTAGAATCCTAACGGGTCTTTGATTAAGCCTAAACTTAGACCGGTTAGTTTTATAGGAAGATACGGTTCGAACGCACGATTAAGCGAAGACCGGAATAAAATGTGGTTTAGACCCGAAAAGTTTGGAGACTTGTATAATATGGGTAAACTAAACACATTCTGAATTTTGAGATTAAAATGATAAGGTTTGACCCGTTTCGGCTAATTTATGCAAACTAGTTACATAAACCGAACCGAACGCGTAAGAAGCGTAACGGGTAACCATAAGAGTTGTATACAGGTTTCCTAAGTTAATATGCCTTAAATATGTTGTGATATCAGTAGGATACCTTCCATTATGCCCAAAACGAGTTTAATCTCAATTTAAGCCCTGTAGGGGTAATTTGGTCATTTTAAAGATTATAAAAGAGATTAATTATAATTCTGAGACTCGGGTCTGAGATAATCAGTAGAACAACTTATTTTAACAGGTTATATCAGTTGGTGATAAGTCTTATATGCCAAAATGGTTTTAAACCCATACTAGGTGTTTAATACGCGTAAAAAGCCGTTTTAAGCGATTTCCGGGTCATACAGGAAATCTGAGTTTTCTGATCAGGTTATAAGGTTCAAAATACTTTATTTATTATATAAAATCAGTAGCAATTAAATTGGTGTCAAAATGTTATGTAAAACTCATTTTACAAGCAAAAGGGTATAATCGGTAATTACCGAATTAAGGCAATAACCTTAGGTTATGACCAGGTTAAAAATAATTAAAAATCTTCAAAAATCCCAAAATATTATATTACATCAGTGGGAAAAAGGTTTGGTGTCAAAAATTGGGTTTAGATAGGCTTTATGCTAATCACGCCATTTAATTAATAAAAAACTTTCTAATTGCGCTATTGGGCATAACTCCTAATCTAGACCTCCAACTGATGTGAAATTTTAGGGACATGTTTATAAATCAGTAACAAAGATTATTGTCCTCTCATATTTCCAAAATTCTCATTTTATGGTCAAAAGGGCATTATGGTTAACATTAAAGCAATTAACGGAAACGTGTTAACGAATCGGACAAACAACGAACCAATCACAGAGGGTTATACTATCATGGAACCCGGTCCTAATGAAGCTCTAAGGCATTTCTAAACCCATCTAAATCAGGTCAGAACTGAAGTCAAAGCAAAAGTCAAAGTTTTTGCGACTTTCGGTTCCGAACCGAGCCTAAATAGAAAATTGTCGGATCAAACAAGCTTAGACCAGTTCTTATACTAATTACCAAGTTATATGAGTGATAAAATAGGTCACACGTTTTCTACATTGTTAATTATGCGTTAATTGGAAAATCATATTTCTGTTGACTTTTTATAACAAACTTTGACCCGACAAATGATTTAGTTAGAGCGGGAATCAGAGGGTGCCCTATTAAGGGTTTATTGCCCACACAAATACCAACTTATAACAACTTTTAGTTTGACTAAACACTGAACCATTAGTGATTAATCGATAAGTCAAACCTTAATTACGACGGTTTGACTTTTAAGCTAATAACCAAGTAAAACATGATTAAGGAAGGTTAAGGAAGCTTACCAAGGTCCAATGCACGACCAAGGATGCTTAGGGAGTGGCCTTGAGCTCCAGAAATGATCAGAAGTTGAGTATGGAATGAATGATCAAAAAGTTGCAACTTAGTGCTCTATTTATATTGGTTTTAATCTCCCATGATCATGCCAAGCAAGTCTAGAATGGAACCAAGATGCTTACAAGTGCCCCTAGTGCCTAAAAACAAGCTTAGGCAGCACATGGTATTGAAAGAAGGCAATATAAGTCGGTTACATGGGCTGAACAACCACCTGTGGGTTTTTCTGTCTCTGGGCATGGCTTACGGACCGTAAGGGTCCATCCATACGGTCCGTAAGGACCGGCCAGCTCACCAGAACTTTTAAAAGCTGACACTTTTGGCCCCTGGTCCTCCCAAACTTGATTTTAAGATGCTTTCTTGCACTTGTAACACCCAAACTTGACTTTTAAGGACTCCAAGTCATAACCCAACTTTGTTAGGTCCTCGGTTATTCATACGATCACCGAAAAGTCTTAAATTTCAACGTTGACGCTTTTAACCCCTCTTATACGAATTTTATCATAACTTCCTCATACGATAACGAAACTTGGTGAAATTTTTATCATGCATTCTAGTGAGCATAATTAATCGTTACAAAGCTTCGGGTATGCTAAAAGGTCACTCAGAGGTATACCTTAAACATGTTGACATATTTAACCCCTGTAGTTTGTAATCCCTCACTTTCTTTCACAATTAGTTTCGTATGATCCATGATTCATTCGTTTAAGGGTATAAACATCATGTAGGGTTATTGTAAAGTATATTTGTCCATTGTTGACATTTTGAACCCTTATATTCACATACTTTCCTTGTTTGTCAACTTTAGTCCCTCTAGGGTATTCTTTCACACGTTCAAAGCTTATGACACGTGTCAATACATTATTGGACATGAAATTACGAGGTGTTACATCCTCACCCCTTAAAAGAAATCTCGACCTCGAGATTTTACTGAAACAAATGAGGGTACTTTTCTTTCATTGTGGACTCTACCTCCCACGTGTACTCGGGACCCCTACGGGCATCCCATTTAACTTTTACGATCGGTACATTCTTCCTTCGAAGCTTCTTAACCCGTCGATCCTCAATCGACAAAGGTTTTTCAACAAACTTTAAGCTCTCGTCAATGTGCACATCCGTATGTGGTATGACTAGTGATTCATCAGCTAGACATTTCTTCAGATTGCAGATGTGGAATATGTTATGAATACCACTGAGCTCTTCAGGCAAATTTAGCTTATAAGCAACTTATCCGACACATTCGATGATCTCGAATGGTCCTATGTATCTCGGGCTTAACTTGCCTTTCTTACCAAATCGCATTACCCCTTTCCAGGGTGATACTTTGAGTAGTACTTTATCACCGACCTCAAACTTTAGAGGTTTACGCCTTAAGTCCGCGTAGCTTTTCTGCCTATCCCTGGCAGCTTTGAGATGACCGCGTATCTGCACAATCTTATCTGTCGTCTCCAGGACTATTTCAGATCCTGTCAGTTGGACATCTCCAACTTCTGCCCAACAAACGGGCGTTCTGCACTTTCTACAGTACAAGGCCTCGAAAGGCGCAGCCTTAATGCTAGTATGATAGCTATTGTTATAGGAGAATTCGACCAATGGCAGGTGGTTATCCCAACTACCACCTAAGTCAATCACACATGCCCGAAGCATGTCTTCCAAAGTTTGGATTGTACGCTCACTCTGCCCGTCCGTCTGAGGATGGTAAGCCGTACTGAAATTTAAGCGCGTGCCCAAGGACTGTTGGAAACTTTCCAAAAATGTGATGTGTATCTGGTATCTCTGTCAGAGATAATAGACGCTGGCACGCCATGCAGAGATACAATCTTATCTACATACAATTGGGCCAACATGTCGGAGCTATAGGTCTCCTTAATGGGTAGGAAATGTGCTGACTTAGTCAGTCTATCTACTATCACCCATATAGTATCATTTCCCTTCTTTGTCTTTGGCAACTTGGTGATGAAATCCATTGTCACCATTTCCCACTTCCACGTAGGAAGTTCAGGCTGTTGTAGCAAACCTGACGGCTTCTGATGTTCAGCTTTGACCTGCGCACACGTCAAACATTTAGCTACATAGGTAGCTATAGACTTCTTCAAGCCTATCCACCAAAAATTTGCTTTCAAATCCTGGTACTTCTTGTCAGCTCCAGGATGAACGGAGTATTTAGAACTGTGGGCTTCCTGGAGGATAACATCTCGAAGTCCTCCATAAACTGGAACCCATATTCGTCCATTCAACCTCAGAATTCCGTCCTTACCATAGGATAACTGTTCCTCGGTTACTCCTAGCTTTTCACCAGGATAGTTAGCTTCCAGCACAGCTTCCTTCTGTGCAGCTAACAACCTTTCATTCAAACTATTCTTTATCTCAATCCTCTTGGCATTGATTCTTATAGGCTTCACCCTTTCCTTTCGACTCAAGGCATCGGCGACTACATTCGCTTTGCCAGGATGGTATCTTATCTCACAATCATAATCATTCAAAGTTTCCATCCAACGTCGTTGCCTCATGTTCAAATCCTTTTGGTTAAACAGGTGCTGGAGGCTCTTGTGATCAGAATAGATCACACACTTGATACCGTACAAATAGTGCCTCCATAGCTTTAGTGCAAATACAACGGCACCCAACTCCAAGTCATGGGTGGTGTAGTTCTTTTCGTGCACCTTCAACTGTCGAGAAGCATAGGCAATAACCTTGCCTTTCTGCATAAGCACACACCCCATACCTGTGTGAGATGCATCACAATATACCACAAACTCTTCTATTCCATCAGGCAATGTCAACACAGGTGCATTGCTTAGCTTCTGCTTAAGGATATCAAAGGACTCCTGCTGTTTAGGACCCCAGTCAAACTTAATATTCTTCCTAGTCAAAGAAGTTAGGGGTGCAACAATCCTTGAAAAAAATTCAATAAAATGCCTGTAATATCCTGCCAATCCCAAGAAGCTGCGAATCTCTGTGGGCGTCTTCGGCTCTTGCCAATTCATGACAGCTTCAACCTTAGCGGGATCTACCTGGATTCCGCGTTCACTAACCACATGTCCAAGAAATTGGACTTCACGAAGCCAAAATTCACACTTAGAGAATTTGGCGTAGAGCTTTTCTCGATGAAGCAGTTTCAGAATGCAATGGAGGTGCTTTTCATGGTCAGCTTGACTCTTCGAGTAAATAAGAATATCATCGATGAAGACGATGACAAATTTATCCATGTAGGGCTTGCAGACGCGGTTCATGAGATCCATGAATGCGGCTGGTGCATTAGTGAGTCCAAAAGGCATCACTAAGAACTCGTAGTGACCATAACGAGTCCTAAATGCAGTCTTATGTACATCTTCATCCTTGACCTTCAGTTGATGATATCCTGACCTTAAGTCGATCTTGGAAAAGTAACTTGCTCCTTGAAGCTGATCGAACAAGTCGTCGATCCTGGGTAATGGATACCGATTCTTGACAGTAACTTTGTTAAGTTCTCGATAACCGATGCACAGACGCATCGACCCATCCTTTTTCTTCACAAACAGGATTGGCGCTCCCCAAGGGGATGAGCTAGGCCTGATAAATCCTTTGGCTAGCAAATCATCCAGTTGAGTTCTTAACTCTTTCATCTCTGTTGGTGCCAATCTGTAAGGCGCTCTTGCAACAGGTGCTGCTCCAGGAAGAATGTCAATCCTGAACTCCACTTGCCTATCTGGGGGTAAACCAGGTAGTTCTTCAGGGAATACTTCTGGGTATTCAGAGATAATGGGTATGTCTTCGATCTTAGGCTTTGGTTCATCAATAGTTACTTGCGCCATGTAGATAACACAACCCTTCGTCAAGCACCCTGATGCATTGAGCGTGGACACTTGCTCAGGAATTCCATACTTAGTATCTCCTTGGATTGTCAAAGGCTCGCCATGAGGAGTCCGGACAATCACTTGTTTTCTAGCACAAACGATCTGGGCTTGGTTGCGAGACAACCAGTCCATGCCTATTACTATATCGAAACCGATAAATTTCAAAGGAAGTAAAGACAATGGAAAAGAGTGGTTCCTAATGGATATAACACATCCATCTAACACGGTTGATGCGGTTTCTATGGTTCCATAAGCTAATTCCACCTCATATTTCACACTTAAGGTTTTAACAGGTAATTTTAACAATTCACAAAACTTATTATCTACGAACGACTTATCAGCGCCTGAATCAAAAAGTACTCTTGCATAGACATCATTTATGAGGAAGGTACCTGTGATCACATTGTCGTCCTGGACGGCTTCCTTTGCATCCATCCGGAAAACCCTTGCATTGGTCTTTTTCCCATCCTCAGTCTTCTTTGCAAGTTTTGGGCAGTTGGACTTGATATGCCCTTTTTCGTTGCAGCTATAGCACGTAGCATCCTTGATTTTCTTACAGTCTAGGGTCTTGTGCTCAGAAGACTTGCAAATCCCACATGCCCTTGGCTGTTGCTGGGATTTCAACTCATATCTGCACTTCCTGAAGTGACTTTTCTTGCAGATCTTACATTTGGGTTTATCACCCGACTGATGACCATCTTTCTTAGATCCAGAACTCTTTTTGTGGTCATTGTTTCCTCTATGTCTCTTATCCGATTGCCATGAGCTATCATCCTCACGCTTCCTTTTCTCTGCATCAGTGTTTATCAGTGATCTCTGCCTGACCGCGTCCAGAGTAAGAGATAATGCTATATCAGCTGCAGACCGGAAGGTAGCTGGTCTGGAGGCTTTCACACTGGCCTTAACCTCTGGGGCTAAACCCCCGATGAAACGAGCTATCCTCTTGGGTTCCGACGTCACAAGGTAAGGAACCAACCTTGACATTATATTGAAACTGGTAAGGTAGGCCTGACAGTCTAGGTTCTTCATAACCAAGGACAAGAAATCAGATTCAATCTTTTCAACCTCATGCTGAGGGCATTAGTTTTCCTTAATCAACATCACAAACTGATCCCATGACAGATTGTACAATGGGATTTTTCCGGTAGCTTGGATTAATGACCTCTACCAAGCTAATGCCTCGCCCATGAATGACTGAGATACGAATTTTACCACATCCTTTTCAGCGCACCCGCTGATATCAACCACGGTATCCATTTCATCCAACCATGTCATGCAGTCAACCGCTCCTTTCTCCCCAGTAAAGTCTCTGGGTTTGCATGAGACGAAGTACTTATATGTGCAGGACTTACCACGCGGTTCCTGCTTAAGTTCGATCTTCTTTAATGGGACACTTTGCTGATTTGAAGAGTGACGATCGTCATCGTCTTTCTTTGGCTCTTCCTTCTTGGAGGGTGGCTTGCTGTGAGCCTCAGAATGAGTCTTAGGCTTGGAATGCGGTGCGGATAGGGTCCTACTTTGAGTCCCGCTATATTCATTATACTGCCGCTCTATTGCTTTTGTAACAGCATTGTCTATTAATGCTTGCAATTCTGCACCCGCTATGTTAATTCGGGTATTATCATGATCCTCCCTTGGGTGACTGTTGATCTCATCCGAGTCAGCCATGTAGTTTGAACTGTTACATAAGATATTGACAATAATTCATTTAAGGAATTGTCTTTTATGTCAATTCATTAACCATGGTAAGCATCGACCATATTTGGTTAATTTGCTAATCATAGTTATTTAGGATTTTTATTATAATTTATCCTAATTATAAAACAATAACAGTATTATTAGTAGCACAAAAGGTCTAGTCACAGGGACACTTTTAAATCATAAGCCATGATTTCAGAGAATCAAGGCATTAAGGTTTGAACATAGTTCTTTACCCTTTTTTTTCTGACAGGGAGTCGTAGACTACAACTGTCTTTTTGTCTTATTTGACATTTATTATGGCCCGCAGGCACTATATCACTAATGGATGTTTAATATGTGATCATCTTAATTGATGATTTAAACCCATGATTTACAGATCATTAGGTTAGGATAGGAATCTTTTGAAGAATCCTATTATAAGAATGATGTGTGTGATTTTAACGAATCACGTCTGCCAGGAGCGTTAACATGTTTTCAGATGTTAACAGGGATTTGAATCTTTTTAAACAGGTATTACCATCTTGGCCAAGTCTTATAATGACATGCGGGCTAGGTTATACCTTCAAGATTCTTAGTTAAAGTTTAAATAGGCAGATTATTTTTAAAAGGAATGATTTTTGCTTTATTTATTTCATGTATAATATATTTATGCATATAATGACAAAAATGAAATTTTTAAACTTAACATTCCATTAAACATTAAAGGAGTACACATTGCCCTAAACGGGACTTTTAACAGAACAACCTACCCACGCAGGGGCTAAACTGAAATACAAGTCCACGCATGGACCAATTACTAAAATAGATGTCCACACAGGGACTAAAAAGACAAGTCCACACAGGGACTAAGTACATAGATAAATGTCCACGCAGGGACTAGATTGAAATAAGGAAATACAACAATACATATAGGAATTCAATGATCCCTCTTCTTCTTTCCTTTTAATAAGCTTGCTAAGCCCTTGAGGAATCCTCTGTTGTTCCTACGCTCTTCCTGAAAGTCTCGTTCCACCTTGCTTAGTCTTTGGAGGATTTCCTCCTGTTCTGGTGGGGAAAACCGTGGCGGTTGCGGCTGGTGCTGAAATGAAAGTCGAGCAGGTATTTGATACCCATGAGTTGGGTATCCCACTCCCCAAGGGGTTCCATATGGTCCTTCAGGATGAAGGGTGTTGTAGTTTGCTGCTACTTGGTATGGGTCGGCTTCAGCATAATTGTAATTAGTGTATAGGAATTGGGTTACCAAAACCCAATGATGGCGGTGGTGACGCAACTGGTGCAGAATTCACCTCTGAAACTGGATTTGAAGACCCGCCCATTTACGGGTCTTCATGCAGTGGCGGATAGTGACTGCCACTTGAGTGATGAGGTGCTAAAGTGAAAACCCCCTTCTCGCACGGATATTCGTACGCCTGTTCTTCTCCGCCTTAGTGGTTCTGGAGGTGCCTGATGAACTGGCGGCGGTGGTGTGACTGCCACGAAATGTGAATCCTCGGAGGGATCCTGCTACTGTTGTTGTTGTAGGTTATGAGAGGGTGTAAAATACCACTCATACTGATTGAACCTCACTTGATAACTGTCTGGACCACGGTAGGGTGATCCGTGGAAGGACGAACCATCCGAAATCTCGATGGGATGGTTGGGGGTCCCGGTTGCAGGCTCGACGGGATCCGTGTCCTCATCCATGTCCATTGCATGGTCTCCCGAGAAATGGTCTTCATGTCCTAGTGGGTTAAAACCCACTGGTTCTTCAATATAGTTTCCGGGTTGAACCGGCCCTGTAAGACAGGAGTGGGGTCGCTAAAGGAATGGTGCGAAAGGGATCGCTGCAAAGGCAAGAAAGAGTGGCGTGAGTCATCGGGCTCGTTTTCTGAGTGCGGCCCAAAGGAGTGACGATAGGGAGGTGTTGAGCTATACGAGATAGATCGTCTGGCAGGCTCTAAATGGGTCCTCCAGTTTCCCTGAGGATCGACACTCATAGTTGTAGAAGGAGTCCGCTGGTGTGAAGGCCCGGCTTCATGATCGTTGGGGGCGTTGATCGGCCCCTTACCTTGTCCTCCTCTTCGGAACCTCGGTGGCATATTTCCTGTCAAAAACAAATGAAAGATACAACAAATAAATATAAAGGGAAAATTTAAATTTAAAAACAATTTGGAGTATTCCTAAGTTCTTTGTCTAGACTCGAAAATTTAGGAATGTGCAACTGTGTAACTGAGATTAAACACAAAAAGGCTAGTGCTTAATTCACTCAGAGATGGCTCTGATACCAACCTGTCACACCCGATATTTCCACGTATTACCGGTGGGCCCGGTGGGGAGTATCGTGACGTAGTTGATATCATCATAGTCAAACAACACAATATTTAAATGCAGAGCGGAAGCAAAAAGGTAGATTCATTTCAACCGAATATAATTGTAATATTAAGTATCACAAAATAGTTGAAAATAAACCACAGGTGGATCAAATAAAAAGAAAACATTGTTCAACAGTTTTATGTCATCCAAGCTTGCGAGACTTATGTGGATGCTAGGAGAAAGCCAGCCTATTTCGAGTAGTACCTGCACTTAACCTTTTTGGGAAAATACGTCAGTTTACACTGGTAAATACAATTAACAGACTCATTTTGAAAAAGGTTTAATAAAATTGATTTGAATGCACGCGGCACAAACTTTTATAACCTGGGATAATTATTTATACATAAACTTGTAAAAGAATTACATGTTTCTTATGCGTTCAGTAGCCCGGGTTGACACCGGGTTAGAGCTTAATAGACACACCACATGATATAGTCCCGCGGCGGGTTATTCCCGAAACCGGAGGTTATACCTTATTATTCATATATGTACTAACGGGTGTACGCCTACACCCGTGTACTCAGGTCGTGGCCATTTCGTAAAATGATGCCAAGGATATCCGGGACATGGTCATTAACCCCCCCCCCCAAAGGCTTTAAGCAAACAAAACAATTCAAACGGGTCATTTCAATAATTTAACCATCATACGATTAAAGATTCAATGCCCGACCAAGCGGTATTTTATATACCGTACCCCAAGCCCGTATAAGGGAAAATAAGTTAAAAGGTATTTACCTTTGCAAGTAATAATCACAACAAGCAAGTGCACGTAGCTTTTACCGGATCTCCTATTCTGGAACGAAGGTTTATAATAACCTATTAGAATCCTAACGGGTCTTTGATTAAGCCTAAACTTAGACCGGTTAGTTTTAAAGGAAGATACGGTTCGAACGCACGATTAAGCGAAGACCGGAATAGAATGTGGTTTAGATCCGACAATTTTGGAGACTTGTATAATATGGGCAAACTAAACACATTCTGAATTTTGAGATTAAAATGATAAGGTTTGACCCGTTTCGGCTAATTTATGCAAACTAGTTACATAAACCGAACCGAACGCGTAAGAAGCGTAACGGGTAACCATAAGAGTCATATACAGGTTTCCTAAGTTAATATGCCTTAAATATGTTGTGATATCAGTAGGATACCTTCCATTATGCCCAAAACGAGTTTAATCTCAATTTAAGCTCCGTAGGGGTAATTTGGTCATTTTAAAGATTATAAAAGAGATTAATTATAATTTTGAGACTCGGGTCTGAGATAATCAGTAGAAAAACTTATTTTAACAGGTTATATCAGTTGGTGATAAGTCTTATATGCCAAAATGGTTTTAAACCCATACTAGGTGTTTAATACGCGTAAAAAGCCGTTTTAAGCGATTTCCGGGTCATACAGGAAATCTGAGTTTTCTGATCAGGTTATAAGGTTCAAAATACTTTATTTATTATATAAAATCAGTAGCAATTGAATTGGTGTCAAAATGTTATGTAAAACTCATTTTACAAGCAAAAGGGTATAATCGGTAATTACCGAATTAAGTCAATAACCTTAGGTTATGATCAGGTTAAAAATAATTAAAAATCTTCAAAAATCCCAAAATATTATATTACATCAGTGGGAAAAATGTTTGGTGTCAAAAATTGGGTTTAGATAGGCTTTATGCTATTCACGCCGTTTAATTAATAAAAAGCTTTCTAATTACGCTATTAGGCATAACTCCTAATCTAGACCTCCAACTGATGTGAAATTTTAGGGAGATATTTATAAATCAGTAACAAAGATTATTGTCCTCCATATTTCCAAAATTCTCGTTTTATGGTCAAAAGAGCATTATGGTCAACATTAAAGCAATTAACGGAAACGTGTAAACGAATCGGACAAACAACGAACCAATCACAGAGGGTTATACTATCATGTAACCCGGTCCTAATGAAGCTCTAAGGCATTTCTAAACCCATCTAAATCGGGTCAGAACTGAAGTCAAAGAAATAGTCAAAGTTTTTGCGACTTTCGGTTCCGAACCGAGCCTAAATAGAAAATTGTCGGATCAAACAAGCTTAGACCAGTTCTTATACTAATTACCAAGTTATATGAGTGATAAAATAGGTCACACGTTTTCTACATTGTTTATTATGCATTAATTCGAAAATCATATTTCTGTTGACTTTTTATAGCAAACTTTGACCCGACAAATGATCTAGTTAGAGCGGGAATCAGAGGGTGCCCTATTAAGGGTTTATTGCCCACACAAATACCAACTTATAAAAACTTTTAGTTTGACTAAACACTGAACCATTAGTGATTAATCGATAAGTCAAACCTTAATTACGGCGGTTTGACTTTTAAGCTAATAACCAAGTAAAACATGATTAAGGAAGGTTAAGGAAGCTTACCTAGGTCCAATGCACGACTAATGATGCTTAGGGAGTGGCCTTGAGCTCTAGAAATGATCAGAAGTTGAGTATGGAATGAATGATCAAAAAGTTGCAACTTAGTGCTCTATTTATATGGGTTTTAATCTCCCATGATCATGCCAAGCAAGTCTAGGATGGAACCAAGATGCTTACAAGTGCCCCTAGTGCCTAAAAACAAGCTTAGGCAGCACATGGTATTGAAACAAGGCAATATAAGTCGGTTACATGGGCTAAACAACCACCTGTGGGTTTTTCTGTCTCTGGGCATGGCTTACGGACCGTAACGGTCCAGCCATACGGTCCGTAAGGACCGGCCAGCTCACCAGGACTTTTAAAAGCTGACACTTTTGGCCCCTGGTCCTCCCAAACTTGATTTTAAGATGCTTTCTTGCACTTGTAACCCCCAAACTTGACTTTTAAGGACTCCAAGTCATAACCCAACTTTGTTAGGTCCTCGGTTATTCATACGATCACCGAAAAGTCTTAAATTTCAACGTTGACGCTTTTAACCCCTCTTATACGAATTTTATCATAACTTCCTCATACGATAACGAAACTTGGTGAAATTTTTATCATGCATTCTAGTGAGCATAATTAATCGTTACAAAGCCGACAACCGTTTGAGTTTCATCGTAATTTGACGAAAAACATGACCGTACGACCAAACGAGCCGACATCCGAGAGTTTTCCGAGCACATTTTGAGTCCTCTAAACTTTATTGACCTTGTAGAGCCTTGAAAATGGCTTAACGGGGGGTAAAAAGGGCCTAAAATGAGCTTAAACCAAGTGCAGGGACCTGAACTATAATTATTGAAACTATGGCTGATCTGGGAGGGCCACACGGGCCCCGTAAGCCCATCCCATATACTTACGCGGGCCGCCTGAAGACCCCAGCGACCAGATATCAGTTTTTCAGCAACAGTTTGATAATTCAGGGGCTGTTATGCAAAGATCTTAGTGTGATGAGCAAGTTAACACCTCCCCAAGGCTTTGAACCTGCTTGTGACAATTGTAGGGCCATAATTCTTGCTTAGAGGTTACACAAACATGTGTCATGATCTTGTAACTTTGCAACAAGTATAAATAGCATGGCCAATTCATTGTTTTTCCTCACACTTGATCTAAAATTCTCTAAGTTGGAGTTCTATAACTTCATACCTGAGAGTTTATAAGATCAAGTTCAAGCAAGGACCTTTTGTAAGCCATCTTTCATTCTTTTATTGCTTTTTAGCGTAAAAAGTCAAATAGTGTTTGACTTTCAGTTTGACCAGTCAATGGTCAACGCAAAGTTCGTTTGAACTTTGTAACGTGATTGAAATCATGATGGTTATAATCCTTAGCGATTATACCTACTGATTACCACGTTAACTAGGCGTAGTGACGAGTCAAAGTTTCGGTCAAAATGCGTCTTAGCACGCATTTTGCCACGGAACTACTTTTAGGTATCAAAACACTTTGTTTTGATACCAAATCAGTTTTCTAAGTAGGTTAAACATGTTTTGACATGTTTAACTCGTCACTACTAGTTTAGTGCTTGTTTAGGGTCGTAAGTTAAGCTGTCTAGACAACCGCTTAGACTTTCGAACCCGACCCGTTTGGTCGATCATTAGGATCCGACCAAGCTTGCTTAGTGATCATAGTTGCATAGGGAATAACCCCTGAGGTTATACCTTATGATCACATAGGATTGGTTAGCTATTCGTTAATTGGTTTACATGCCCATAGGAAATGACCAAAATGCCCCTTTTTAGCATAAATCCGTAATGTGCATATGTGAACATATTTTTGACATCTAATCTGAATTAGTAACATGTTAGGGTATAATTGGGCATGTAAGACTTGACATAGCTCATAGATAACCATCCGAACATAGTTTTGTGCGCACGACGCGTTAAAGTAGCATAAGCTACCTAAACGGGTCGTAACGGGTCGAAAGAACTTAGATTAGGTTTCAATTTAGAATGTAGGCTTTGTTAAACCATACCACATGAGTTCCAACACTCATTTGGTTTACAAGACCTCATTCTGTCCGATCTTCCGATTTAGGTCCGGTTTATTTTTGTAGCTACCTATTATTAGGTGCCGTTTGATTTCCGTGCTCCCTCTAGCTTGCTTGGTAGTTGTTCAAGACTTCTAAGCACCCTCAAGTGAGTACATAGTCCCCTCTTTTACTGTTTAAATGTTTTGGGGTGAAATATGTGTACCTATTTGTTATGTTCACGATTTCAAAGTATAATTGATTATACATATTAGTACTTATCTTTTGACAAACTGAATGATTATTTATGGTTTAAACACTGATTTTTCAAAGATTATAAAATAAATTGTTGGATAGTACTTATTTTGTTCACCAGACCGGTTGGTAGTATGATATAGCGCTATAGGACTAGACACCCCATTCCTGTTGTCATGGAATGTCAGAAACCAATATTTTATCCAAATAGGGATTGCCTTCGTGGTATCTCTATAGTCTCAATTGGTGCAGTTTGATGCACTAAGGTCTGATTGAATTCTTAAATCACATTATTATTGTATATTTGATTATACTCCCAAAAATATACTTTGATATACTCTCATATGTGATATGGTACAAAACAACATATATTTTATAAATCACTAAAACATATTTTGATATGTTATTCATAAAACCAAAGCATAGTTTAAATATGTTATTTATAAAACCAAAGTATATTTTTGATATACTTCCAAAAACGATTATTTTGACTACTAAAGTATATTTAATATACTATCTGTTTAACGATTATGGAACCAAAATATATTTTGATATATTACTTATTCGACTTTCTTAAAACCAAAGTATATATTTTTTTATATATACTACAAACCTTTTTATCAAAACATTATTTTACAAACTCATTTTACTTAATTATTTATTTATCCATTTTCTTTTACATCATCTGTTTTCTTATCACTTGTTTATAAAAGAAAACATTTTTAAGGATTCATGACTATTTTTAAAACATTCTTTTAAACTTACAAGTCATGAATCATGCATTAACAAAACCTATGTATCTCACAGGCATTTTTATGCTGACGTACCTATTTTTACACATGTTTCAGGTGCTGCTTTGTGATGATTGTTGATACATGCTATACATAGGATGGACTCGTGCCTTAGCGACTTTAAAACTCAAAAGATAATATTTGAATTTATCTGATTTGTAATAAACAATGAGTCCAATAATTCAATAAAACGAAATTATTTAATCCATGGTTGTGAAACAATGATTCTGTTACAACACTCCCTGACGTTTCCGCCACGTTTTGTTGTTTTACGTGGTCGGGTGTGACAGAAAAGTTGGTATCAGAGCCAATGGTTATAGGGAATTAGGTTATTAGTAATGCTTTAACCTAGACTATAACCTTCCTAGGACCCTAACACAAGTTGTCTTGTGTTTAGTTTTAAAACAATGCCATCGCCTATCCTTAGGTGACAACCACAATAAGAATACAAAATTCGAATCCGCTTTGAAAACCAATCATCTGTTCTAGGATGATTGATTACTAGGTTTTGAACCCTCTGTTATAAGGTTTTGAACCCTCTTAGTTTTCAAAATCTCGTCAAAGTTTGGGTCTAAATAATGTGAACACATGCAAACTGGAAGGGTGAATGCCTGTACCCTGAGTTTTCTGTCTAAGGCTAGAGTGTTCGTACAAATCCGCAGTAACGGACCAGTCACTCTTACCTGGGAACTCTTGGGGTGAGTGTTCACTTATAGGCGAGCATGTCTTCGGTAATACATTATATTGATCCATTTACTTTGATTAGTCGCTGCGTGTCGTTTGTTTGTTCGAGGTAACGAACGAATGATCGCTTTCCTTGTGTTTTATCAATGTTTTCAATACCTCTTTTGTTTTTCCAATCATCGACCTCACTCGTTTCTCATGTTCCTTTGTTCCTCTTAGACAATGCCTCCTCGACGTGATGCTCAATATTTTACTGCTGAGGAAGTCGCAGCCCTTGTTGCTCAACAAATGGCTGCAGTGCTTCCAGACGTAGTAACTCAGATTCATGAGTTATATAACAACAATAACAACAACAACACCCAGTGTAATTTCAAGACCTTCAACTCTGCCAAACCTTCGAAGTTTTCTGGATCTCAAGGAGCAACCGCGCTCCTGCAATGGTTCGAAAGTTTGGAGAGCACATTCAGGCACGTGCAATGCCCGAATGAGCGTAAGGTTGAGTTTGCATCCAGTGCGTTCGAGAAGCGTGCTCTTACATGGTGGAACGGTGTGATGCGTGATAGAGGTGCCGATGTGGCAATGGCACAAACTTGGGAAGAGCTTCGAGCTCTAATGATGAAGGAGTTTTGTCCACGTCATGAGCTTAGAGCATCAGAAAGGGAATTTGACGATCTTAAACAAGACAGCGGTGAACATCGAGCCTATACTGACCGTTATGAGGAATTGAGCCTGTTATGTCCTGCCATGGTCACGCCTGTGGATAAGGTGATTGAGAAGTACATTGATGGTCTTCCTGATTTAGTTCAACATATCGTTACTGGCAGCAACCCTACTACTGTCAGACAGGCCATTGAATTGTCTGCCACCCTGACTGAATCCCATATCAGGAAGGGTAAGCTTTTTTGAAAAGGAGACCCAAGACCATCTGACAAGGCTGCTCAAATTGAACCAAAGGAAAAACAGGCCGAGGTATCCAAGAAAAGAAGCGTAAGGCTTCTCAAAACTGCGCCATAACTGCTCAGAACAATCAGGTTGCACCAAACCAACCAGCATAACCTCGTAAGAGGAAAAATTATGTTGGTACTGCACCTTTGTGCAACAAATGCAACCGTCATCATCTGGAGTAAGAGCAGTGTCATAAATGTACCCACTGTGGAAGATTGGGACATTTGGTCGATACCTGCCGTTATGCAAATCCTGCTGCTGTTCAAGCACAGTTCCCACCTGGGTCGTGTTATAATTGTGGTGACCTTACTCACTACAGAAACAATTGCCCAAGACTTGTTAACGCAAATCCAGCGCGTGGACGAGTGTTTAACATAAATGAGGCAAACGTGGACGACAACGCAGCAGTGAACAATTAGTCTTTTGTATTTCTTTGTTTGTTATCTTTCGACGTTGGAACAATTCAGTTGTTATATAAATAAAATTTGATGTTTCAATTTTATTTTGCAAAACTGATACAATTGTGTGAATGTTTGATCCAACCCTTCGATGACAACACCAAGACAAACTACTCGTGTGGTTCTGTCATTTTATGATCACTTGTGATCTCCCCGAAAATCTTAAATACACATTTCTTTTTAAGAAACAAAGACAAATCTCTATCAAGATCTTCCTATCTTCATAGTTAGATTCGTGAAAATATTTAAAGTGCCAAACGGAATTCATGGATTGGATTCCTAGTGTGCTTTGAATACTCGTGTGCTTAATTAACAAGAAAATTAACAAAATGAAGATCAAGATAAACAATTATGTGGTTATGTGCTTATGTGTTTTCTTATATGTTCCATGATTTTATGTGATTTATCCCAATCCTCATAAAATCTTCCATATTTCAATATGAGGGATTCATAGTAGGATATCAAAAGGTACTATCTTAAATCCTTAATGGACTTCTACGTCGTAGTTAAGTCCCTTGGATTATAAAGTACTATTCTATAATTGGACCCCTTGAGTGGTCTAGTTAAACAGATTGATTCAAAAATCTGGTTAGAAATATCATGTGATGATATAATTGAAAAGATCCCTTAAGTGATCAATTTAAAGAGATCGTACGACGGTCTAGTTAAGAAGATCATGTGTAGATCTAATTAAAAATATTGTTCCTTGATCTAATTAAAAAGATCCTTTGGTGGTCTAGTCAAGTCACTTCATGTTTATTCAATTGATTTTTTCCCCTACGCATTATGAAATGAACTGTGCGGACTGTGCAAGGAATTACGTAATTATGGATGCATACATAATTATGGAATTCAGTGCACAGAAACCACAGCAAATTTTGTCATGTGCTAAGACCTATAGTGATGAGAATAACGATACGGGAACAATGTAGAAAGGAGCATGGTGGATACGCCGCTGGTACTTCCTATATATAAGTGTTCCTTATTACATTGCGAACGTAGAGTTATTTAAGTTACTAGAAGTCCTGGATTTTGACCAATGTCATTTTATCTTACACTCTCCGATTTTGATTTCGAGCACACACAAGTTTCTTATGATAGTCTTCATAAGAAACGTTCTTCTGTCCGTAGTTCGAAACTCCATGTTTTGTTACTACAAGGACTTCACTTTGAGAGTTGACAATTTTGCTAAGAATCCTAACATGGCCCAGAGTTTTACTTAGGGTTCGAGGGATTTATTCGAAAGCAAAACCATCACAGTTGTCTTCACAAGTTTCCGCTAAAATTAAATTTAGGACGAAATTTCCTAAAGTAGGGGAGACTGTGACACCTGTGTCACTTCAACCATCATACAAATACCAAACCAATGAAATATTGTGTTTCATACTTGGGATTTGTATAAATATGTGTATCGTTTGCACATATCAATTCTTGTTCGATTTCGAGCTTTAAATCGTTTTCTGGAAGGTTATACGCGATCTAATGCGTAAATATAGCCATTTTAATGAAACAAACACTATGGAATAGTTAAATAGGCTTAACATACCTTAAATAACCCTTACATAACTTAGAAATAAGTTTTGGAGGGTTTGGTGTGGCAAAAACAAGTTTATTCGCTCACAGGGACTATTTGCGTCAACTTGCAAAAGTCTGCCGTTTCGTAAGGCAAACGTACAGTCCGGAACATGATCATAAGCTAAACATACCATAAATAACCTAAACATAGCTTAGAAATAAGCTTTGAGTGGTTCGGTGTGTGAAAATATGCTTATTTGATCTTACAGGGACTAAAAGTGTCAAAAACGGCGTAAGTTTGCATTTTCGCGCATATCTTACGTTCTGACCACATCTGGACATCCAAAATTTTTGTACACACTAAAATATTTTTATTTTGGTGATCGGCATGCAAAAACACCATTCGTCGCTTAATTTGGATCGTTTTCACGTCCGTTTGAGTTTCGTCGTAATTTGACGAATAACGTGACCGTACGACCAAACGAGCCGACATCCGAGAGTTTTCCTAGCACATTTTGAGTCCTCTAAACTTTATTGACCTTGTAGAGCCTTGAAAATGGCTTAACGGGGGTAAAAAGGGCCTGAAATGAGCTTAAACCAAGTGCAGGGACCTGAACTATAATTATTGAAACTATGGCTGATCTGGGAGGGCCACACGGGCCGCGTTAGCCCATCCCATATACTTACGCGGGCCGCCTGAAGACCCCAGCGACCAGATATCAGTTTTTCAGCAACAGTTTGATATTTCAGGGGCTGTTATGCAAAGATCTTTGTGTGATGAGCAAGTTAACACCTCCCCAAGGCTTTGAACCTGCTTGTGACAATTGTAGGGCCATAATTCTTGCTTGGAGGTTACACAAACATGTGTCATGATCTTGTAACTTTGCAACAAGTATAAATAGTATGGCCAATTCATTGTTTTTCCTTACACTTGATCTAAAATTCTCTAAGTTGGAGTTCTATAACTTCATACCTGAGAGTTTATAAGATCAAGTTCAAGCAAGGACCTTTTGTAAGCCATCTTTCATTCTTTTATTGCTTTTTAGCTTAAAAAGTCAAACAGTGTTTGACTTTCAGTTTGACCAGTCAATGGTCAACGCAAAGTTCATTTGAACTTTGTAACGTGATTGTAATCACGATGGTTATAATCCTTAGCGATTATACCTACTCATTACCACGTTAACTAGGCGTAGTGACGAGTCAAAGTTTGGGTCAAAATCCGTCTTAGCACGCATTTTGCCACGTAACTACTTTTTTTGGTATCAAACCACTTTGTTTTGATACCAAATCAGTTTTCTAAGTAGGTTAAACATGTTTTGAAATGTTTAACTCGTCACTACTAGTTGTGTGCTTGTTTAGGGTCGTAAGTTAAGCGGTCTAGACAACCGCTTAGACTTTCAAACCCGACCCGTTTGGTCGATCATTAGGATCCGACCAAGCTTGCTTACTGATCATAGTTGCATAGGGAATAACCCCTGAGGTTTTACCTTATGATCACATAGGATTGGTTAGCTATTCGTTAATTGGTTTACATGCCCATAGGAAATGACCAAAATGCCCCTTTTTAGCATAAATCCGTAATGTGCATATGTGAACATATTTTTGACATCTAATCTGAATTAGTAACATGTTAGGGTATAATTGGGCATGTAAGACTTGACATAGCTCATAGATAACCATCCGAACATAGTTTTGCGCGCACGACACGTTAAAGTAGCATAAGCTACCTAAACGGGTCGTTACGGGTCGAAAGCACTTAGATTAGGTTTCAATTTAGAATGTAGGCTTTGTTAAACCATACCACATGAGTTCCAACACTCATTTGGTTTACAAGACCTCATTCTGTCCGATCTTCCGATTTAGGTCCGGTTTATTTTTGTAGCTACCTATTATTAGGTGCCGTTTGATTTCCGTGCTCCCTCTAGCTTGCTTGGTAGTTGTTCAAGACTTCTAAGCACCCTCAAGTGAGTACATAGTCCCCTCTTTTACTGTTTTAAATGTTTTGGGGTGAAATATGTGTACCTATTTGTTATGTTCACGATTTCAAAGTATAATTGATTATACATATTAGTACTTATCTTTTGACAAACTGAATGATTATTTATGGTTTAAACACTGATTTTTCAAAGATTATAAAATAAATTGTTGGATAGTACTTATTTTGTTCACCAGACCGGTTGGTAGTATGATATAGCGCTATAGGACTAGACACCTCATTCCTGTTGTCATGGAATGTCAGAAACCAATATTTTATCCAAATAGGGATTGCCTTCGTGGTATCTCTATAGTCTCAATTGGTGTAGTTTGATGCACTAATGTCTGATTGAATTCTTAAATCACATTATTATTGTATAGTTGATTATACTCCCAAAAGTATACTTTGATATACTCTCATATGTGATATGGTACAAAACAACATATATTTTATAAATCACTAAAACATATTTTGATATGTTATTCATAAAACCAAAGCATAGTTTAAATATGTTATTTATAAAACCAAAATATATTTTTGATATACTACCAAAAAACGATTATTTTGACTACTAAAGTATATTTAATATACTATCTGTTTAACGATTATGGAACCAAAATATATTTTGATATATTACTTATTCGACTTTCTTAAAACCAAAGTATATATTTTTTATATATACTACAAACCTTTTTATCAAAACATTATTTTACAAACTCATTTTACTTAATTATTTATTTATGCATTTTCTTTTATATCATCTGTTTTCTTATCACTTGTTTATTAAAGAAAACATTTTTAAGGATTCATGGCTATTTTTAAAACATTATTTTAAACTTACAAGTCATGAATCATGCATTAACAAAACCTATGTATCTCACAGGCATTTTTATGCTGACGTACCTAGTTTTACACATGTTTCAGGTGCTGCTTTGTGATGATTGTTGATACATGCTATACATAGAATGGACTCGTGCTTTAGCGACTTTAAAACTCAAAAGATAATATTTGAATTTATCTGATTTGTAATAAACAATGAGTCCAATAATTCAATAAAACGAAATTATTTAATCCATGGTTGTGAAACAATGATTCTGTTACTACACTCCCTGACGTTTCCGCCACGTTTTGTTGTTTTACGTGGTCGGGGTGTGACAAGAACAAGTTTACAGCAGGACGGTCACTCGATCGGATGGCTATCCGATCCGGTGGCAATCCGTTAGTTACTGATGTTCTTTTGAAAATTGAAAATGATTAGGTGTCGAAGCTCCAAAACGTCACACGATCGGATGGCTATCCGATCGGGCGGCAATCCGTTCAACGTTCAGGTTCTTGAAAAGTTGAGTAAATAGTTTAAGTGTGGAACCAAGTGCAACCCGATCGGAAGACAATCCGTCCCAACGATCTCGATCGTCTTGACACTTGATTTTTATTGAAGTTTTGTAGTTTTGAACGAGACGTTATGATAACTTGCTTAAACAACAGGAACCCCATCTCGACCCTAGTGACCCGATCGAACAGGAATCACCCTAGTCCGACCGGTTCACGGTTCGAGATGGTTTTTCATGTTCAAACCCGAAATCAGTTGTCTCTTAGATAGTATTCAGATCTTGAACTAACCTATCACTAAGAATGAGTAGAAGATCAGAACAAGCTCCGTTTCTTTCAGTTTTGAGTGCATTGAGTGTATAAGAGTTGAAAGAAAGTTGGAAATCCTTCTTTCAATCCTTTCAATAATGGATTCGTGTAGATCTATGCAAAAACATTGATTAATCTTGTGGAAATCCTTCAGATCTAAGTTGTTCTTGGTGGAATGAAGCCAAACATTGAAGTTCATAGGAACTCCATGATGACATCACCCCAGAACACCTCAAATCCGGTGATTTCACTGTTAAAAGTTAAGATTCAAAGGTGAAAATGATGTAGAAGTGTGTGTAGATCATAGAAGTACAAGATTTAGGTTGGAAACTTACAAGAATCGAGAGAAATCGAGAGAAATGAGGGCTTGAAGTCGGCTGGTCGAACAAGGGAGCTGCTACATCACAAATGATGTGACAGGTGGGTATTTATAGGGTTTCCCAAAAAGGAAAGCATGGAAGGTGTCGGCCGATCGGGTGGCAGCCCGATCGGATGGCCACTCGATCGGTTGGCCACTCGATCCTAGTGTTCGGCGTGGCGAGTTTTGTCTTTTCGATTCGCGTGTTGAGCGTTGCGTTGTGATGCGATTTGAGAGAGCGATGCAATAGTATTACCCATTAGTTCCACAAATAACATAACTACTATTTCTAACATACAATCACTATAATTAATTTGCGTTTAGCGTTTGTGATTCGATTGCGATGCGATAGATTGCGATTTGCGATTAACACCTCAACATAAACATAACATGCACAAGTAACACATAAATAGCACACACACGTAAAACAATATACAGAACACATAATTCGAGTTGCAATGGCGATAGCGATTAGCGATAAATCGATCAATCATGCAATTAAATAGCGATTAAACCTCGATTATTAATAGATACTCCACATAATACAACTAAAGCAAATAATTAAATTGATTCGATAACAAGTCAATGTCAAAATAGTAGTTGAGCAAGGAGTGACAGATCGCAATTAGCAATCTCTTCTTCCTTTGACTTCAATCTTGACTTTGACATTGACTTTGGAAACACGGGGTGTTACAGCGACACCCGGAAGCTGCCACGTGTAGACACGTGGCAAGGCTAGACTGGTGACAAATCAAGGCTATGGCCTACTTTACCTATGTCGCGGGCCGCGTAAGACCCCCTCTAAGTCTACGTGGGGCGCGAGGGACTCGATATCAGCTCCTATAAATTGGGAGCTCGGGCCTTCAGTTCCAGTCGCTCACAATCTTTTCTTCTCTCAAAATTTCTCATAGTAGGCATAATCTCCGGGTATAATACCCCCTAAATAACGAAGTTCTGCTCCGTTGTAAGTATCATAACCCCGATTATGTATTAGATACGTTGCCCGATTGATCCAGGGTTCCGTAACGACTGTCGTGGTTCTGCCCGATGTAGTCGTTGGAATGCCGTCTCGGGGAGGGTATTACTAATGTAAATATTGGGTTATTATACTAACGCGTGTGCATTTATGTATTTAATAGATAATCACCAGGAAATCCTTAAAGGAAACCTTAAGACAGCAATGTGAGTAATCTCCTTTTTTAACTGTTTTTACAAAACCTCACATAATTAATAATATATTAAACAGTGATTGAGTATTTGTATTCTACAATTATCGTCGATATGTTGGGGTTTTGTATACAAAATTTGTTACTACCTTGCGCGGAGTAACATGACCACAAGTCGGGTTGACAGTACCGTGGGTGGTAATGAAGTAGATGGAAACAAATGTAATTACACGATCGCCATCAATACTGTACAATGGTTTTACTTAACTTGATTAAACTGGGATTCACTCACCAGTATTTCCCACTGACAAAATGTTTTTAAACGCGTTTCAGGTAACAAAATGTGAAAGCCAACTAGAAGCCAGCTGGACAGCACTGAAGGCTTGGAAAAGTGGCAATAAAGTTACCTAAACTTAAGAGATGTTTTATTTAAATAAAATAGGGTTTATCCCTACGAAAATGTGTGTACTTAAAACTTAGGTTTTTCCCATGTGTTTGATATATTAATAGCGTGGTATTTTAGTCTGATAAAATATTTCCTAACTACGGTCCTGATGTAATTTCCGCTGCCAAAATGATAAACACCTGGATACCACCAAAACTTGTCGCGGCCGCCCGTTCCCGGGTTGTTAGGGGATGGGGGTTGCGACAGAAGGTGGTATCAGAGCTAAGCCACTGATTCAGCCACAGAAGTGTTTTGCTGACACCAAGATATTGCTCAAATTGTTAGGAAATAAATTATGGAAATACGTGCATATCTGTATTTTATTGTTATGTGTTATTTGACTATTTGTTAGTTTACAGTATGAGCGATCAAGGACCCTCCGACGCTTATCGTCAGTTGCCCGGCTCACCTAGAAGCGAAGGCACCTCTTCACAGCCTGCCCTCTCAGGGTATTCAGCTGACAATGAAGATGGGATATTCGTGTTTAAGGCTCAGTCCGAAGAGTCATTCCATCCTAAAAAGAGAGGATGGTTCAGTAGGGGAGCACATGAGCGTAGGAAGAGAATGAAAAAGTTACAACAACAGCGAGTGTTAGCAGCCGCTAAAAGAGAAACAGATGCCCACACTCAAGACATACTCAATAGGAGCTTAGCAAACTTCCATATCTTAGCAACCACAGCTGCCGACCCAAACATGGAACAACTTATAGCCCCTCAACCATTACCCTTGTTTCCCACACAGCCAATGGAGATTGAAAACAACCCAGAAAACCAAATCAAAATGCATGATTTTAACCCAGAAGAGATACCTAGGGTACCAGCACCTAATCCCTTAGACCCAGACTACGACCCGTGGTTCGATGATCATAGGGATTATGTGCAACGCTACCACCTAACAGACGAACCCATGCCAAACCTAGCAGCTTACCCAGGTCTGGACCCTCTAGATCCCTACTATGATAATGATGAATACATTAGGGAAATCCTAGAGAATCCATACCCTCAGGAAGAACCCATGCCACAGTACCCAGATCCAGTACCAGCACCTGCACCCCCAATGAGTGCAGAAAATGTGCAAGAGCTCCGAAATTTCGGAGAGGAAATTTTAGAAAGTAGCGAGAGAATGAGGCAAATTGGAGAACGACTCGTCTGGAAATACGAAGAGCGTAATATGGAGTTCTGGATGAACCCATATCAATGATGGTGATAGTAATAATAATATAATAATAATATATATAATATGTATGTAAGAAAAAAAATATATATATATATATATAATAATAATAATAATATATTTATCGTAGTATAGACCACCTCGTGGTTGGTGATGCATAGTAGTATTGTAATTTTAAATTTCAGTATCGGTTTGTATTAGATGCATACTTTAAGAAAGAGTAAGTCGCAATGTTCGACGTTTTTGACCAATATGTGTGTTATGTGAATGTGTGCATTAAATATTATTTTGTGATATTAATACGTGGCAAATGTTTAAAATTCAGATGGACAACGAAGTGAACCAGGAAAACCAGAATAATGATAACCAGAGTAACAATAACCCGGATAACGATAACCTGAACAACAACAATAATGGAAACCAAGTGGATAACAGTGCCATCCTGTTAGTGGCACAAGGGATAATAGATACAATGCCATATTATCAAAACGGTTAAGGAAGCAGATAATAAAAGTAAACGTCATAGGAAACGACCAACTGACCCGGAACACAACGTAAACAATGGACCCATACTCCAAGCGCCCATTCCCAAACGAAGAAGAACCATGTCTTATGGTTGTTCTTATAAAGAATTCTGGTCTTGTAAACCAATGGAATTCTCGGGCAATGAAGGGGCCATTGCAGCTCTACGCTGGATAGAAAAGACTGAGGCAGTCTTAAAAATAAGCAAATGTGCAGAAGAGGATAAAATAATGTTTGCTTCCAATCTGTTTAAGAATTCAGCCTTAGAATGGTGGAACACTATCCTCCAGTCTAGGGGGAAGTGATAGGGTTTACAATTTGAAATGGAAGGAATACAAAAACATAGTAGAAAGGAAATTCTGCCTTCCCAATGAAAAAGAACATATAGCAAATAAGTTCTTAAACCTTAGGATGAGTGGAATAGATAGTAAGGGGTACACTACTTTATTCTTTGAATATGCTAGAATAGTGCCAACCCTTGCATCACCTGAACTAGTATTAATATCCCGTTACATCTGGGGATTAATCAGTGAAATTAGTCATGTAGTCAAGGCAGCTAGACCTCAAACCATAGAAGAAGCTGTAGAACTAGCAAACACCTTGACAGATGAGTTAGTACGTACTCGAGAAGAGGACCAAAGGAAGAACCTAGCTCAAAGGCTTACCCTGGAATTTCGCTACGGAAATTCTAACCATGGGAAAAATGTAGGTTCTACCTCTACACCCTACTGTAAGGCCTGCAAGAAAAAGCATTCAGGAAAATGCCCTACCTACTGCAATTTCTGCAAGATACCAGGGCACAAGGAAGAAGATTGCAGGAGGAAACCTAATAATGGAATGTGCTTCAACTGTGGAGAAAAAGGTCACATCAAGCCAAACTATCCAAAACTAGCTCCAACCACGAACACCAAGAATACTAAAAATGCGAGAGCATTTGTTCTGGCTGCGGAAGTAGCAAAGATGATCCCGGGTGTGATCGCCGGTACGTTTTTAGTTAATGATGTTTTTGCAAACTTCTCAATCAACCATTAACTAAACTCCCACAAGAATGTCTAGTAGGGACAACAAATGGGGAAACCATAAAGATTTCTGAAATCTTGCACGGAGCAAGAATAGAATTTCTAAATCAAAAGTTTATTGCAAACCTTTACCCAATGAATCTGGCAGGATTTGATGTTGTGTTAGGAATAGATTGGTTAATAGCCAATAAAGCCAGTATTTTATGTGATCAACAATCAATCCAAATAAATTCACCAAAAGGTGAAAAGATCACAATTAAAGGAGATAAGCCGTCTAGATCCATAAAATTCATCTCTGTGATGAAAACATCAAGTTATATAAGAAAATGATCTTTAGTGTATTTGATTTCCATAATCACTAACACTAAAGGAAAAGAATTAAAGGATATTCCATTAGTTTCTCAGTTTTTAGATGTATTTCCAGAAGAATTACCAGAGCAACCTCCAGACAGAGAAGTTGAATTCAGAATCCATCTGCAACCAGGAACAGCACCGATTGCCAAGGAACCTTACCGTTTGGCACCCGTAGAAATGCAGGAACTGAAAAAATAATTAGACGAATTGTTGGAAAAGGGATTCATACAGCCCAACTCATCGCCATGGGGAGCACCGATCCTATTCGTTAAAAAGAAGGACGGATCAATGCGTATGTGCATTGACTACCGTGAACTGAACAAAGTCACAATTAAGAATCGGTATCCATTACCAAGAATCGATGATCTGTTCGACCAGTTGCAAGGAGCATGATTTTTCTCGAAAATTGATTTACGATCAGGATATCATCAATTAAAGTTACAGGAAGAGGATATTCCTAAGACTGCTTTTAGAACAAGGTATGGCCATTATGAATTTACTGTCATTCGATTTGGTTTAACCAATGCCCCGGCTGCATTTATGGACATGATGAACCGAATATGTAAGCCATATTTTGATAAATTCATAATTGTCTTTATAGATGATATTCTTATTTATTCTAAGAGCAAAGAGGAACATGCAAGTCATTTGCACGCACTTCTAAGTTTATTGAGAAAAGAAAAGCTTTATGCTAAGTTTTCAAAGTGCGAGTTTTGGTTAGAACAGGTACAGTTTCTTGGACATCTAGTTAATCATGAAGGAATTCATGTAGACCCCACAAAGATCGAGGCAATTACCAAATGGAAAATCCCTGAGTCACCAACCGAGGTTAGAAGTTTCTTAGGATTGGCTGGTTATTATAGAAGATTTATTCGAGATTTTTCTAGAATAGTCATTCACTTAACTAAGCTAACCTGTAAATCTGTTAAGTTTGAATGGGGACTAAAACAAGAAGAAGCCTTTAGAATTCTTAAGCAAAGATTAACCCATGCACCCATACTAGCATTACCAGAAGGAACTGAATACTTTATAGTCTATTGTGACGCTTCTAAATTAGGTTATGGATGTGTATTAATGCAACGTAAAAAGGTCATAGCCTATGCATCTAGACAACTTAAGAATCATGAAGAGAATTTTTCAACCCATGATCTAGAATTAGGAGCCATAATTTTTGCCCTTAAAATTTGGAGATATTACCTTTATGGTAGTAGGTTTACCATTTTCACCGACCATAAGAGTTTAAGGTATGTTTTCAGGCAAAAGGAATTGAATATGAGACAAAGACGCTGGATGGAGATACTTAGTGATTACGATTGTAATATCCAGTACCATGCAGGAAAGGCAAATGTAGTAGCGGATGCTTTAAGTCGAAAATATCATGAAAAGCTAAAAAGGGTACGTTCACTTAAACTAAATCTGCAAGTAGATTTAAATGAACACACTTGAAAGGCACAAAAATCAGTAATCAAGGATGATACTGAAAAACTGAAAGGAATGATTAAGGAACTAGAACAAGGAACATATGGAACTTGGAGATTCTATAAGAAAAGAATGTGGATACCCAAATTAGGAAACCTACGTCACCGTATATTAGAAGAAGCCCATAAGTCTAAATATACGATGCATCCTGGAAGTGATAGGATGTATCAGGATTAAGAAAGAATTTCTGGTGGATAGGAATGAAAAAGGATATAGCAGCTTATGTTTCTAGGTGTTTAACCTGTTCACAAGTTAAAGCTGAACATCAGAAACCCTCGGGATTGTTGCAACAGTTAGAAATGCCCGTATGGAAATGGGAATTGATCACAATGGATTTTGTTACTAAATTACCCAAAATAAGAAAAGGTAATGATTCAATCTGGGTGATTGTAGATAGACTAACTAAGTCAGCTCATTTCCTACCAATGAAGGAAACTTTCAGTATGGAACAGTTAGCTAAGTTATATGTAAATGAAATAGTTTCATTACATGGAATTCCGTTATCAATTGTTTCTGACAGAGATAGCCGTTTTACCTCTCATTTTTGGGCAAGTTTTCAAAAAGCAATGGGAACCAAGTTGAATCTAAGCACCGCTTATCATCCTCAAACGGACAGACAAAACGAAAGGACAATTCAGACAATGGAGGACATGCTTAGAGCTTGTGTAATTGATTTTGGAGGTAATTGGGACGATCATCTACGATTGATAGAATTTTCTTATAATAACAGTTATCACACAAGTATCAATGCTGCACCATTCGAAGCACTGTATGGACGAAAGTGCCGAACCCCGGTCTATTGGGCAGAAGTTGGGGAAAAGCAACTATCTGGACCTGAGATAGTGCAAGAAACAACCGACAAGATCATTCAAGTCAAGGAACGACTGAAAGCAGCACGTGACCGACAAAAGAGTTATGCAGATAACAGGCGAAAGATGTTGGAATTTCAAGTAGGAGATAAAGTGTTATTGAAAGTCTCTCCGTGGAAAGGAGTGGTAAGATTCATCAAAATGGGAAATATAAGCCCCAGGTATGTTGGACCTTTTGAGATTATTAGAAAAATAGGACTTGTAGCCTATCAGCTACAACTGCTAGAGGAAATGGCAGGAATACATGATGTATTTCATGTATGCAATCTCAAGAAATACTTAGCTGATGAATCCCTGGTAGTACCTCTTACGGATATAGAGGTAAATGAACAACTTAAGTTTGTAGAAAAGCCTCTACAGATTGAAGATAGGAAAGTCAAGAACCTCAAACATATGAGATTAGTTTCGGTCAAAGTGAAATGGGACTCCAAAAGTGGACCAGAGTATACAGGGAGCTTGAATCAGAAATGCAAAAGAAATATCCACACTTGTTCTAGTAGATCTCGAGGATGAGCTCTAAAACAAGGTGGGGAGGATATAACAACCCTCCTAAAATATTTTTGACGCCCTAATGTATTTAGAATACCCCAATACATCCTAAAATACACCCCGTATATGAAAACGGGCCCCAAATACCTTTATTTTTATTTAATTTAATTAAAAACCAGATTTTTATATCTGTCGCGGGCCGCGTAGCCCTTGGCTACCTTCTACGCGGGGCGCGACAGCCCGGCTATGAGGCGACACCCGGAAGCTACCACGTGTCAACGTGGCAAGGCTTGACTGGTGACAAATCAAGGCTAGGTCCTACTTTACCTATGTCGTGGGCCGCGTAAGACCCCCTCTAAGTCTACGCGGGGCGCGAGGGACTCGATATCAGCTCCTATAAATTGGGAGCTCGGGCATTCAGTTCCAGTCGCTCACAATCTTTTCTTCTCTTGAAATTTCACATAGTAGGCATAATCTCCGGGTATAATACCCCATAAATAACGAAGTTCTGCTCAGTATCATATCCCCGGTTACGTATTAGATACGCTGCCCGATTGATCCAGGGTTCCGTAACGACTGTCGTGGTTCTGCCCGACGTAGTCGTTGGAATGCCGTCTCAGGGAGGGTATTACTAATGTAAATATTGGGTTATTATACTAACGCGTGTGCATTTATGTATTTAATAGATAATCACCAGGAAATCCTTAAAAGAAACCTTAAAACAGCAATGTGAGTAGTCTCCTTTTTTTAATTGTTTTTACAAAACCTCACATAATTAATAATATATTAAACAGTGATTGAGTATTTGTATTCTACAATTATCGTCGGTATGTTGGGGTTTTGTATACAAAATTTGTTACTACCTTGCGAGGAGTAACATGACCACAAGTCGGGTTGACAGTACCGTGGGTGGTAATTAAGTAGATGGAAACAAATGTAATTGTGCGACCACCCTCAATACTGTACAATGGTTTTACTTAACTTGATTAAACTTGGATTCACTCACCAGTATTTCCCACTGACAAAATGTTTTTAAACGCGTTTCAGGTAACAAAATGTGAAAGCCAACTAGAAGCCAACTGGACAGCACTGAAGGCTTGGAAAAGTGGCAATAAAGTTACCTAAAATAAAGAGATGTTTTATTTAAATAAAATAGGGTTTATCCCTATGAAAATGTGTGTACTTGAAACTTGGGTTTTTCCAATGTGTTTGATATATTAAAAGCGTGGTATTTTACTCTGATAAAATATTTCCTAACTACGGTACTGATGTAATTTCCGCTGCCAAAATGATAACCACCTGGATACCACCAAAACTGGCCGCAGCCGCCCGTTCCTGGGTTGTTAGGGGACGGGGGATGCGACAGCCCTATAAATTGAGTCGAGAGGCCTTCAGTCCAAATCGTTCAGTTTTTTCATTTCTCTCTCAATTTCTACGTAGTATACACTATACTCGGGCATAATACCCCCTAATTAGCGAAGCCCTACCTCGTTGTAAGTATCATAACCCCTGGTTACATATTTGATACGCTGCCCGATTGATCTAGGGTTCCGTAACGGCTGTTGTGGTTCTGCCCGACGTAGTCGTTGGAATGTCGTCTCGGGGAGGGTATTACTAATGTAAATATTGGGTCATTATTAGTGCGTGTGCATTTGTGTAATTAATAGATAATCACCAGGAAATCCTTAAGGAAAACCCTAAGACAGCAATGTGAGTAATCCTCCTTTTTGCAAATTGCTTTTACAAAACCTCAATTATTTTAATTTATATTTAACAGTGATTGAGTATTTTATTCTACATTTATCATCGGTATCTTGGGGTTTTGTATACAAAATTTGTTACTACATTGTGAGTAGTAACATGACCACAAGTCGGATTGACAGTACCGTGGGTGGTAATTAAAGTAGACGGAAACAAATGTAATTGCGCGACCGCCCTCAATACTGTAAAACGGTTTTACCTGTCTTGATTAAACTGTTTTTACAAAACCTCACATAATTAATAATATATTAAACAGTGATTGAGTATTTGTATTCTACAATTATCGTCCGTATGTTGGGGTTTTGTATACAAAATTTGTTACTACCTTGCGAGGAGTAACATGACCACAAGTCGGGTTGACAGTACCGTGGGTGGTAATTAAGTAGATGGAAACAAATGTAATTGCGAGACCGCCCTCAATACTGTACAATGGTTTTACTTAACTTGATTAAACTTGGATTCACTCACCAGTATTTCCCACTGGCAAAATGTTTTTAAACGCGTTTCAGGTAACAAAATGTGAAAGCCAAATAGAAGCCAGCTGGACAGCACTGAAGGCTTGGAAAAAGTTGCTATAAAGTTACCTAAAATAAATAGATGTTTTATTAAAATAAAATAGGGTTTATCCCTATAAAAATGTGTGTACTTGAAACTTGGGAATTTCCCATGTGTTTAATATTATAAAAGCGTGGTATTTTACTCAGATAAAATATTTCCTAACTATGGTCCTGATGTAAATTCCGCTGCCAAAATGATAAACACCGATACCACCGAAACTGGCCGCGGCCGCCTGTTCCCAGGTTGTTAGGGGACGAGGATTGCGACAGAAGGTGGTATCAGAGCTAAGCCACTGATTCATCCACAAAAGTGTTATGCTGACACCAAAAATTTATTCAATGTGTTAGGAAATTGATTACAGAACAACATGCATATCTGTATATTATTATTGTGTGTTATTTGACTATTTGTTAGTTTACAGTATGAGTGACCAATGACCTTCCGAAACCTACCGTCAGTTGTCCAGCTCACTTAGAAACGAAGGCACCTCTTCACAGCCTACCCTCTCAGGGTATTCGGCTGACAATGAAGACGGGATATTCGTGTTCAAGGCTCAATCTGAAGAGCCATTCCCTCCTAAGAAGAGACGATAGTTCAGCAGAGGTGCGCATGAACGTTGGAAGAGGATGAAAAAGTTACAACAGCAGCCGCTAAGAGAGAAATAGATGCCCACACCCAAGATATGCTCAACAGGAGTCTAGCAATTTTTCATATCCTAGCAACTACAGCTGCAGACCCTAATTTAGAGCAACTCATAGCACCCCAACCATTACCCTTGTTTCCCACACAACCAATGGAAATTGAAGTCAACTAGGAAAACCAAATCCCAGCACCAGCTTTTGACCCAACTGAGATACCTAGAATACGAGCACCCAATCCCTTAGACCCAGACTACGACCCGTGGTTTGACGACCATAGGGATTACCAGCAACGCTACCCAATAACCAGAAGAACCCATGCCAAACCTAGCTGCTTACCCAGGTTTGGACCCTCTAGATCCCTATTATGACAATTATCAATACATTAGGGAAATTCTAGAGAATCCATATCCTCAGGAAGAACTGATGCCACAGTACCCATATCCAATACCAGCACCTGCACCACCCATGAGCACTGAGAATGTGCAAGAACTCCGAACCTTTGGTGAGGAGATTTTAGAAGTATAACAACCCTAAATTAAACCGACACTATCCCGAATATTTTCCGACACCCTAATATATTTTAAAATATCCCAATACGTCCTAAAATACACCCCATACGCGAAACGGACCCCGAATACCTTAAATATCATTAAAAATAACTAAAAATCAAATTTTTGGGTTTGAGGCGGGCCGCGTAGCCCTTGGGCTAACCCTTACGCGGGCCGCGACCTGGTGAAATATGGCACGACCATGGGCCGCCACATGGCCCAACACCCGGCAAACCTATACGATGACTCGGACACCCTAAACCCTACCCGGGCTACTACGCGGGCCGCGTAGCCCGTTGTTTATGTTTACGCGGGCCGCGTAAAAGTCGAGATGAGGCACTATAAGTAGCAGGCATCGGGTTTCATCAAAACTCGTTCATTTCTTTCTTTCTAAACGAAAATCTCTCACAGTAGGTATAATATTCGAGTATAATACCCCTAATTAGCAAGGTTCTGCTCCGTTGTAAGTATCATAAGCCCTGGATACGTATTAGATACTCTGCCCGATTGATCTAGGGTTCCGTAACGGCTGTCGTGGTTCTGCCCGACGTAGTCGTTGGAATGCCGTCTCGGGGAGGGTATTACTAATGTTAAAATGGGTTATTATACTAACATGTGTGCATTTGTGTAAATTATAGATTGTCACCAGGAAACCCTAAAGGATAATCTAAGACAGCAATGTGAGTAATCTCCTTTTTCTTAACTGTTTTTACAAAACCTCACCCGATGAATTATATATTAAACAGTTATTGAGTATTTGTAAGGATACAATTATCGTCGGTATGTTGGGGTTTTGTATACAAAATTTGTTACTGCCTTGCGAGGAGTAACATTTCCACAAGTCGGGTTGACAGTACCGTGGGTGGTAATTAATTTGACTTGGAAACAAATGTAATTGCGAGATCGCCCTCAATACTATACAATGGTTTTTATTTAAACTTGATTAAACTGGGATTCACTCACCAGTATTTCCCACTGACAAAATATTTTTAAACGCGTTTCAGGTAACAAAATATGAAAGCCAAATAGAAGCCAGCTGGACAACACTGAAGGCTTGGAAAAGTGGCAATAAAGTTACCTAAAATCAATAGATGTTTTATTAAATAAAAATAGGATTCATTCCTATGAAAATGTGTGTACTGAAAACATGGGTTTTACCCCATGTATTCAATATTATGAAAGTGTGGTATTTTACTCTGATAAAATATTTCCTAACTACGGTCCTGATGTAAATTCCGCTGCCAAAATTGAATAAACACACGATACCACCAAAACTGGCTCGCGGCCGCCCGTTCCTGGGGATTAGGGCTCGGGGGTTGCGACAGAAGGTGGTATCAGAGCTAAGCCACTGATTCAGCTACAGAAGTGTTCTGCTGACATCAAAATTTAAATTGTTAGGAAATAAATTATGGAAATACGTGCATAATTGTATTTTATTGTTATGTGTTTTTTTACTATTTGTTAGTTTACAGTATGAGCGACCAAGGACCATCTGACGCGTACCGTCAATTGTCTGGTTCGCCTAGAAGCGAAGGTTCCTCTTCTCAGCCTGCCCTCTCAGGGTACTCTGCTGATACGGAAGAAGGAATATTCGTGTTTAAGGCTCAGTCCGAGGAGCCATTCCCTTAGAAAAAGAGAGGATGGTTCAGTCGAGGGGCACACGAGCGTAGAAAGCGTATAAAAAGTTACAAGACCAAAGAGCACTAGCAGCAGCCAAAAGAGAAACCGATGCCTATGCCCAGGAAATGATTAATAGGGGTATAGCCAACATCCACATCCTAGCAAGCACTGCAGCTGACCCTAACCTGGAACAAATGATAGCACCCCAACCACAACTACCAATTCCTGACCAACCGATGGAAATAGAAAACCCTGAAAATCAAGTAGAAATGCATGACTTTAATCCGGAAGAAATACCTAGGGTACCTGCACCTAACCCATTAGACCCAAATTACGACCCATGGTGGGACGACAATAGGGACTATGTGCAACGTTTCCCGATACACGAAGACATACCCATGCCAAACCTAGGAGCCTAACCAGGGTTAGATCCTCTAGATCCTTATTTTGACAACGATGTATACATTAGAGAGATCTTAGAAAATCCTTACCCATACCAGGCCCCTACACCCCCATATCAAGAACCCGCACCCCAGATTCCGAACCCAGTCCTAGAACCTGCACCCCCAATGAGTGCAGACAATGTACAAGAACTTAGGACATTTGGTGAGAAAATTTTAGAGAGTAGTGAACGAATGAGACAGGTGGGAGAGCGACTCGTCTGGAAGTATGACGAGCGCAATATAGATTTCTGGATGAATCCATATCCATGAATGTGATGATGGAGACGGTAGTATTAATAATAATAAGAAAATAATAATAAAATATGTGTGTATGGATGCCTACTATTATTAGTGTAATTTTATTTCAGTTGGTGTTGTAAATTTAATTTCAGTACTGGTGTGTAATAGATGCATATTATATGAATAGAGTAAGTCGCAATGATCGACGCTTTTGACAAAAATGCGTGTCATGTGATTAACTATATTAAATATTATTTTGTGATATTAATATGTGGTAAATGTTTAAAATTCAGATGGCCGACGAAGGGAATCAGGAAAATCTGAATAACGATAACCAGAGTAACCTTAACTTTGATAATGAGAATCCAAACAACAATAACAATGGAAACCAAGTGGATAATAGTGCCATTCAACACATAGTGGCACAAGGAATTATAGATGCAATGCCATTTATTATTCAAATGGTTCAAGAAGCGAATAATAAAAGTAAGCACAGCAGTAAGCGACCAACTGAACCAGAACACAGCGTAAACAATGGACCTGTATTTCAAGCGCCCATTCCCAAAAGAAGAAGAACCATGCCTTATGGATGTTCTTATAAAGAATTCTGGTCCTGCAAACCAATAGAATTCTCGGGCAATGAAGTACCCATTGCAACTCTACGCTGGATAGAAAAGACTGAGGCAGTCTTAAAAATAAGCAAGTGTGCTGAAGAAGACAAAATAATGTTTGCTTCTAATTTATTTAAGAACTCAGCCTTAGAATGGTGGAACACTATCCTCCAGTCAAGAGGAAGTGATAGGATATACAACATGGAATGGGAAGAATTTAAGAACATGGTAGAAAGGAAATTCTGCCCTCCCAATGAAAAGGAATAGATAGCAAATAAATTTCTGAACCTTAGAACATAATAAGGGTTATACTACTACATTCTTTGAATATGCCAGAATAGTACCAACCCTTGCATCACCAGAACCAGTATTAATCTCCCGTTATATATGGGGATTAATTGGAGAGATTAGGCATGTAGCCAAGGCAGCTAGACCTCAAACCATAGAAGAAGCTGTAGAACTAGCAAACACCTTGACAGATGAATTAATCCGTACTAGAGAAGAAGACCAGAGGAGAAACCTAGCCCAAAGACTTACCCAAGAATTCCGTTCTGGAAATTTCAACCGTAGGAATATAGGATCTACCTCTGCTCTAACTGCAAAGCCTGCAAGAAGAAGAATTCGGGAAAATGCTTCACTCACTGCAATTTCTGCAAGATGCCAGGACACAAGGAAGAAGATTGTAGGAGAAAACCTAATAATGGGATGTGTTTCAATTGTGGAGAAAAAGGTCACATCAAGACGAACTGTCCGAAATTGGCTCCAGCTGCGAACAACAAGAACACTAAAAATGCTAGAGCATTCGTTCTGACTGCAGATGAAGCCAAAATGATTCCAGATGTGTTAGCCAGTACGTTTTTAGTTAATGATGATTTTGCTAAAGTATTATTTGACTCCGGTGCAAACCAAAGTTTTATTAATACTTCATTTTGCAAACTTCTAAATCAGTCATTAACTAAACTTCCGCAAGAATGTCTAGTAGAGACAGCAAATGGAGAAATAGTTAGGATTTCTGAAATCTTGCATGGAGCAAAAATAGAGTTTTTAAACCAAAAGTTTATTGCAAACATTTATCCCATGAATCTGGCAGGATTTGATGTCGTTTTAGGAATGGATTGGTTAATAGCTAATAAAGCCAGTATTTTATGTGATCAAAAGTTAATCCAAGTAAATTCACCAAGAGGTGAAACGATCACAATTAAAGGAGATAAACCATCTAGATCCACGAAATTCATCTCTGTGATGAAAACTGCAAGCTATATAAGAAAAGGGTCTATAGTGTATTTGATTTCTATAATCACTAACACTAAAGGAAAAGAACTAAAAGACATTCCAGTAGTGTCTCAGTTTTCAGATGTATTTCCAGAAGAATTACCAGGATTACCGTCAGACAGAGAAGTTGAATTCAGAATTCATCTGCTACCAGGAACAGCACCAATTGCTAAAGCACCTTACCGTTTGGCACCCGCAGAAATGCAGGAACTGAAGAAACAATTAGACGAGTTGCGGGAAAAAGGATTCATACAGCCAAGCTCATCACCATGGGGAGCACCAATTTTATTCGTTAAAAAGAAGGACAGATCAATGTGTATATGCATTGATTACCGTGAATTGAACAAGGTCACGATTAAGAATCGGTACCCATTACCAAGGATCGATGATCTGTTCGATCAACTGCAAGGAGCTCGATTTTTCTCTAAAATTGATTTAAGGTCAGGATATCATCAATTAAAGGTACAGGAAGAGGATATTCCTAAGACCGCCTTCAGAACAAGGTATGGTCATTATGAATTTACTGTCATGCCATTTGGTTTAACCAATGCCCCAGCCGCATTTATGGACATGATGAACCGAATATGTAAGCCATATTTGGATAAATTCATAATTGTCTTTATTGATGATATTCTCATTTATTCTAAAAGTAAAGATGATCATGCAAAGCATTTGCACGCCCTTTTAAGTCTATTAAGAAAAGAAAAGCTTTACGCTAAATTTTCAAAGTGCGAATTTTGGTTAGAACAGGTACAATTTCTTGGACACTTAGTCAATCATGAAGGAATTCATGTGGATCCCACAAAAATCGAGGCAATTACCAAATGGAAAACCCCTGAGTCACCAACCGAGGTTAGAAGTTTCTTAGGATTGGCCGGTTATTATAGAAGATTTATTCGAGATTTCTCTAGAATAGCCATTCCTTTAACAAAGATTAACTAATACACCCATACTAGCATTACCAGAAGGAACTGAAGACTTTGTAATCTATTGTGACGCTTCTAAGTTAGGTTATGGATGTGTATTAATGCTACGCCAAAAGGTTATAGCTTACGCATCTAGACAACTTAAGAATCATGAAGAGAATTATTCAACCCATGATCTAGAATTAGTAGCTATAATTTTTGCCCTTAAGATTTGGAGACATTACCTTTATGGTAGTAAGTTTACCATATTCACTGATCATAAAAGTTTAAGGTATGTTTTCGGGCAAAAGGAGTTGAATATGAGACAAAGACGCTGGATGGAAATGCTTAGTGATTATGATTGTGATATCCAGTATCATGCAGGAAAGGCAAATGTAGTTGCTGATGCTTTAAGTCGAAAGTATCATGAAAAGCCAAAAAGGGTACATTCTCTTAAATTAAATCTACAAGTAGATTTAAATGATCAAATTAGAAAAGTACAAGAATCAGTAATCAAAGATGATACTGAAAAGCTAAAAGGTATGATTAAAGAATTAGAACAAGGAACAGATGGAATTTGGAGATTCCATAAGAAGAGAATGTGGATACCTAAATTAGCAAACCTACGTCATCGTATATTAGAAGAAGCCCATAAATCCAAATATACAATGCACCCAGGAAATGATAAGATGTACCAGGATTTAAAGAAGAATTTCTGGTGGATAGGAATGAAAAAGGACATAGCAGCCTATGTTTCTAAATGTTTAACCTGTTCACAAGTTAAAGCTGAACACCAGAAACCCTCAGGTTTATTGCAACAGCTAGAAATGCCAGTGTGGAAATGGGAATTGATAACAATGGATTTTGTTACCAAATTACCCAAAACAAGAAAAGGTAATGATACAATCTGGGTGATTGTAGACAGGCTAACTAAATCAGCTCATTTCCTACCAATGAAGGAAACTTTTAGTATGGAACAATTAGCCAAATTGTATGTAAATGAAATCGTTTCATTACATGGAATTCCTTTATCAACAGTTAGTAATTTCGAAATTAATGGATGCCCGTATTATAATACAAGGCTTTTCTACTATACGCATCAACGCATGTAATTTCGTTGACTATATCTACTCTATATCGTTTTTATTGGTGTAACGTGTATTACACGATAACCATATGTGTTGTTCTCAACACTTTAATCATACTAAACCATTGATATACATGTACTTACCGGATTTGCGATCAAGCCTCGAACCGAACACACTTTATTCTTTAATCATGAGCTCTGATTACCAACTTGTAATGCCAGTCTAAATTAATCAAGATTTTAATAATTAAAATACACATTTGAATGCTAAAATGTAACTTTACAAAAACTTGTCACACTTACATTCCCATATGTTTACAACATTTCAAAAACATATTTGTAAGTGTTTACATAATTCACTTATAACAAAACAAATCAAGATTTGACGCGGAAGCTTCATTTAACATGTGTTCGGTTCTTGCTCGACGCTTGATCTTCATCCGGGACTCTCGACATTCACCTATGATCAAAACCAACTTAGAAGTCAGTTTTGATAGTTAAATAACAAGTACAACAAGGTAATTTGGTCAAATAATCAAAATAAACAAAATAATCCAAAATTTCAAGAATTTACCCCGTCGCCGCGCTCCACGGCAAAGCCTTTTGGCCGTGGCGCGACGCCACGACTTCATTTTGATAGAATGTTTGCATCAGTTGCTGCATATTCCCAGCCAAGCTTGATTTTACGAAAACGAGCATAACTCTTCGTTATTGATTCGATTTACATGATTCTTTTTCCTACGTGATCGTAATTTAATTCTCCATCACATGGAGTTAAAATCCGATATCCGGATTAAATAAATTTGAGATTTTTAAGCCTTCGACTTATTATCCTTTTTACTAAATTTTGACCCGTCTATGTGTTTATCAAACAAACATGTTTGTTTGACCCCAATTTTTCACGAACCCTTTATCTCCAACATTGTCTATCATATTAGGTTCTAGTCACGGGTTCCTACGCATTATTTACCCATTTTACTTATAATCTTACTTTGACCCATTAAGGGTATTTATGTCCTTTTAAGCATAAATCACGCCCATTTCTCGTATGCCTCATAATTTCAACCATTCATATTGATTGGTCTTCCACCACAACTATGATTGTGGTGGATTTAAAGTAATAGACTATTTATTCCGAGTTTTTATCCCTCGGATATGGCATTCTACGGTGAGACGCATTTAAGGCATTCAACCCTTGAAAGTTTATGCCTTCAAATCTTATACGCATCTAAAGGTTACAAAATCATAATATAAGTTTCTAAACAACCTCTAAGGGTTGTTTACCCGGTTTACCCATCAAGGGCTTTATGGTCATTTTTAATCCCTCGCTTTACGACGAAGGATTTTGGCTACTTATTTAACCGAAATTGTACGTTTAACTACAATCATATTTATACGTACCTGACTCAGGTCAACATATTGACCCGATTTATACCTTGCTTTTATTATCACAATTTCTATGGCGACGAAATCATCCGAATTGCTAATCGTTCCTGTTATCATAAGGCTCAACAACCACATTAGTCGATATTGTCAAATGGTGTTACCACCACCATTTGACCCGTTTGGCCTATACGGCCAAACCTTTACATGTATAGCAAAAACATGGTTTTTAATCACCAATTTGCCCATCCGACCCTTTTCGGATTTTTCCTTTCATTAATCCCTTTCCGTACTTATTTAGCCCATTTCGGCTTACGCCATGAGTACCTTTTTAACTTCGGTTTACATTAGTCAACACTTGACCAAATTCCATTTTTACCCTTTTTCTTAATGTTAGATTACATTACAAGGTAATCTTATCGAAAACTCATAATTTCTTAGTCCTTTTATGACCAAGTTACCATTTCGCCCATTTTTACCATAACCCGTGGTTTTTATTATTTATATTAGTCCGACTCGCATTAATTGCGTCGGAAATCGATGTTTCTCGTATTATATTTATCGCATTTATACTCATAAAATAAACAAATATTCTACAAGGGGGTATAAGTTTCACTTACCTCTCATCTGGTTTACGCTTCTCCTCTCGTACTTGATTTATTTGACCGCTTCTTTCCCAAGCCTCCACCTAGCTCGTTTAAGTGTCAAACTATTGTCAATCATTTACAAGTCAGTTAAATTAGTCATTAACAATCACGACTATTCCACCTCACTTATTTTCTATGTCGAAGCTACTATTCGACTTCATGATTAGTTAACTTAGTTTATCAAAGTTAACTATTTTCAATCACATGGTTTACAACATTAAGTCTAAATCGACATGTTGTCTAGAACCCTTATCACTTCATATTACGCATAATTGCCATATCATTCAAATACACGTTTTCACTCTAAATTTCAACACTTTAGTTCTCATTTACGCATTTTAACAAACACCTAATGTGCATAATTTTACATATTTACTAACTAGTTCATAACTAGTTATTTTTACCAAGATTTACATCAAAAATCAACCCTCTATGTCTAGCGTTCATGAGCTGCAACTAGAACTTATATCATAACATCAATATTCATCAATATAACACTCTAATCCGAGTGTTAATCATATTATCATAAAACCCACCTAGCACATAATAGGGTAATTATCAAATCCCTAGTTTTAACACCAATTCATCAAGTTTTCAACTAGGGTCTGTTTCTAAACATGAATTTCATCACAACAACGCTCATAGATTCATTATTCATTCCAGAATTTTAACTATGATTTCTCATCATAGTTTCAAAGTATCACTAAATAGCAAAATTCAACATACCTTGTAATCCCCATGACTAGGTAATCACGAATTTGTGTTCATGCATCTGATTTGGGCTGGATTTGACCTTCAATTTGTTGATTTTGCTGAAGTTAGGGTTTGAGCATTTTGTTCTTGCTTCTGGTCGATCGAACACACACACATGTGTGTGTGTGTGTTTTGATTTTTATTATTGTTTTAATTAAAATATTTCCTAAGTTGCCCACTTTTAGTCCCTCATATTTAGAAGTTTCATAAAGAGGGTTAAATTCTTGATCTTTATTCATTCACTTGATTACACATAAATAACTAGGTTAATTATTCCTAGTTGACTTAGTAGGTTCCGGGTTATAACCCGTTTCATTCTAAGTCCCGTTAACTCGGGCATTTTGTAAATTTATTTTCTCATAAACATTCCTTCACCCCTTTTTATTTAACATTAGATCTATTTATTTAGAAACCTTAATATTCACCGGGTAAATTTTACCACTAACGGTACTTTACCCGTCTTTTAGTATTAACGTGGTTTGATTACCAAACCCGTTTTCGGGGTGTTACACCGCCCGCGTTGCCGAGCGTGAGGCCGAATATTTATCAACCAATTAAAAAACACTACCATAGTTTTGTTAGAAAAAATAGCTAAAACGATAGTAAGACTGCAATTTTGAGCTGGAGCAAAACGGAATTTATCAAGACCAATGAGTGAGTGCTAGGCAGCTATCTGACACGAATAAAAATTACATCAAGTGAACCAATTAAAAAAAAGCACTTCCATAACACGAATAAAAATTACATCAAGTCAACCAATTAAAAAAAACACTTCCATACTTTTGCAAAAAAAAAAAAAAAACAAACCCTTAAATGATGGAAAGACTATTTTAAACTGTGGGCAAAAACGTAATTTTGAACTGCGAAATCATAATTTGTCAAAAAGCTAAAATGATGACAATATTATAATTTTTAAACGAGGGAAATTGTAATTTTTAACAGGTGACATATTCGTAATTTTAAAGTAAGGGTAAAATCGTATTTTATTCGGGCCAATAAAGGAGTGTCATGTAGCAGCCTGACACTATTCCCTCTCATTAGAATTGTAGTGCATATAAATATAAATAAAATATATATAGTAAATGTTATAAGAAAGTTTGACATATTTTTTAGGGTGAAATTTTATTAACATAAAATTAATTCAAAGCATTCAATAATCATATGCAAAGTATAATATTATATATTCACTATATTAATATTAATATTGGACGAAATAAATTGGTATCATGCAATAATCATATATAGAAATAATATTATATTTATTCACTATATATGTGTAATATTGAACTAAATAATTTACCATTGGGGTAAAAATTCAGTTTAGGAAATTTGTGTGTGATATCAAACTATATACATGTAATGCACTAATGTTTAGGTTGGGTTAATTCGTAGATTTTTAAAATTTAATTTATAATGATAATGATTTTTTTAAACTAAACCTTATCAAAGCATTATTTGAAATTATTTATTAGATTAAGATAAGAATTAATCTATACTTTCTATAAAAGGAGAAATCCCAATGACATAAGAAAAGCTGACGTGTCAGCAGGAGAGGTTGTCCAACAATGTTTTTCTTATGTCATTATTACATCATAAAGTCTAATATATAAATCACTTTAAAATAGATTTAATTTAATTTTAAACCACTGCCTTGTGTATTCAAATGTTAAAGGCCTGGCCCACATAAGAAAAGGGCAAACCACTGCCCATCTACGAGAAAGTAGCAGATGCTTCCTTTGGCAAACGTATACTGATGTGTGTAAAATGCAACATATAAATTACATCAAATGAGGCATAAAACTAACCCTTTTTAAGTACTAATATTGGAAAAAGAGTGTTTTTGTCTTCCTTTTGTATTTTCAGGATTAAATGAGCTAAAAAACACAAAAGAAGCAAAAAGACAGCTAATTCCAACATAAATACAAGGAAAGGAACATTAGTGGACTGCCCGACCCCTCAACGGCACCTTCCAAAGCAAAATAGAGAAATCAGAAGACTGAACACGCCCCGTGCTCAGCCAGCACGGGGCCGTGCCCAAGAAGCAGCAGAAAAGACAAACCTATAGAAGCTTCTATTGCCCACCACGGGCCGTGCCCAGCGGACACGGGGGCGTGTCGAAAGTACAGCAGGCGCATTAATTGTAATTGCGAATTACAACTAATGAGGAGAGAGAGTGTCAGACAGGCACGGGGCCGTGCCCAGCTCTCTGTTCAGCCTATAAATAGGAGTGCTTGGATTCATTTCAACTCATCCCTTGGCACACCACCTCTCTCACACTTCATCCACCACCCACCACCATCACAACACCATCATCCACCACCATCATCCATTGTCCATCGTAGAGTTTGTGAGTCGTCTCGGGATCCAATATTGATCGTAAGAGTTCTTGACAATCAAGGCCATGTTTGCCTAAGTCTCTTACATCACTTGGTGAAGACAAAGTGTCTAGTATAATACTTTTTATTTCTAATCTTTTGCACTTTTTATTTGGTTTTGTATTAATGACTTTAATAACTAGTTACTTATGTTGAAGGTGATATTTCCTTATCGTTTGTCCGTGGTGTCTTGGCATTATTTTACTGTCTATATAAAATAAAGGATTTTCACCATTCATATCTCCACGGTCTATATGGAGGTATGTTGGCTACCTGGTCGGGGGTTAAGGGAACGGTTTGGTAAAGGTCTTGCCATTGTTCAGCGTTTAGAGGTCCTGCAATGGACCTGGGTCAAATTTAGTAGGACCTCCTTCAATACTTCACGGTATTGGATGGCGGGGGTCCAAACTCTTTGATCCCCTCATAAGTTAACTACTATTAATACTATAACCCGGCTATTTAGGACTGTATCCCTGCTGACTCAGACTACTTAGCCGAGGGTAACGTCACCGCCAAAAGCGGGGCCTACCACAATACTGCATTAATAACTTAATTCATTATCTTCCAATAATCCACCCTTTTAGGATTGTATCCTTGCTGACTCAAACTACTGGGGTGAGGGTAACGTCACCTTCAAAAGAGGGGCCTACTACAATAACTAAGATAATCTCTTAATTATGTGCAAAAGTGCGGAAATAATCAAAGGTTATACTAGATACGAGTCGGAACCAAGTGATTCATCTTGTCTATCTGTTTTTTCTTTTATTTTTATTTTCAGCATTTTAGTTAGTTTTTATTTTTCATAGTTTAAAACATTTTCCTAAACTTTTATTTTGATTAGACGTTGAGGATAAACCGGTACTAAAAGCTCTTGTGTCCTTGGACGACCTCGGTATCTTACCAACGCTATACTACGCTCAACGATGGGTGCACTTGCCCATATGTGTGTTTAGTGTTAGTAAAATATCGTGTTTTATAAATTTAAAACTTGGCTAAAATAAGTGTTAAAAAGGGCTTAAAATATACACCTAATATATATAACACTTCACACGCATCAAGTTTTTGGCGCCGCTGCCGGGGACACAAGGATTTTAAGAAAGTTAGGAATCAACGGCCTAATCATTTTTTCCTTTTCCTTTTTCTTTTTTTAGGATTTTTTTTTTTAGTTTTTCAGCTTCTGCAGCGCTCAGCACGGGCCGTGCCCAGCATCATCACTGGCAGTTTTTATTTTCTGAGTTACAGAGAGCTGAACACGGGGCCATGTCGGTGCAACACGGGGTCGTGTCCAACTCCCAGTAACAGGGATCCAGAAATCAATCACTGTGCCTCTGACCACGGGCCGTGTTCGCTGAGCACGGGGCCGTGGTGAATACTCTGACCAACGTTCTTTTCTATCTTTATTGCAGGACTTGGAACCTAGGCGCCACATTTGAACCTCCTACGTAGTGCATGAGCTCCAGTTCTAGTAGAGACATAAAAGAACCTCTAGAAGAACCCGAACGCTTTCTCAGAAAAAGACTTAAAGCCAAAAATCAAGAGAAAGTCTCAGGGGACCCACTTCCAATGGCGGACCAACGTACCCTCATGGATTACCTACGGCCCACCGTAGGCAATCTCGGCGCCGCTATCAACGCACCGAATGTCGAAGCCAACAACTTCGAACTTCGGCCGCATTTGATTCAAATGCTCCAAAACTCCGCAACCTTCCACGGGCTTGCGGACGAGGATCCCCATCTACATATTACTAACTTCTTAGAAATATGTGATACCTTTCGGATCAATGGAGCATCAAATGACGCCATCCGCCTTCGAATGTTTCCATTTTCACTAAAAGACCGAGCTAAGGCTTGGCTTAACACCCTCCCAGTTGGATCGGTAAACACTTGGGATGAACTTGCCCAAAAGTTTCTATATAAGTATTTCCCTCCTGCTAAAACGGCTAAATTAATGACTGAAATTAATACACACTCACAAGAGGATGGGGAATCCTTATATGAAACTTGGGAAAGGTTCAAGGAGCTTCTAAGAAAATGTCCTCATCACGGTTTAGCGGTGTGGCAACAAGTATCCACTTTCTACAATGGATTGTTGCCACACACAAGACAAACACTTAATTCAAGCTCCGGGGGACTTTTAGGTAATCGTCGCCCAAATGAAATATATAATCAAATTGAGGAAATTGCTCAAACCAATTTTCAGTGGCACACTCCCCGAGGTAATAAATCTATTGCCCCGGGCGCCCATAAGGTTGATGAAAGCACCTCTTTACAAGCCCAAATCGAGGCCCTCTCTTCAAAAATCAAAAAGCTAGAAATGACAAAAGCGGCCTCGGTTATGGCTTGTGAAGGGTGTGGTGGGTCACATGAGAATTGGAGTTGTATGAAAGAATTAGATGAACAAACAGAAACGGTAAACTACTTGGATAATAGACCTAGGCCGTCGGGTCCTCCCACGGGTACCTACAACCAAGGATGGCGTAACCACCCAAATCTTGGTTGGAGAGATCCCGGCAATAGTAGTAACCAACAAAACCAACGAACTAATTTTCAACAACCACAAAATTTCTCTCAACAACAAGGTGGAAGAGAAAGGCTTGAAGATACTATATCTCGCCTCATCTCTGACACTGAAAAGAAAAAATCGGATCGATTTCAACAATTAGAATCGAATTTTAGAAATCAACAAGCTAGCATTCAAAACGTTGAAAAACAATTAAATCAACTAGCTCAAAATTTCTCCGAGAGACCACAAGGCGCGTTACCTAGTAATACCGAAACCAACCCGAAGGCACAAGTACATCTCATCACATTAAGAAATCGAATCGTGGGTCCCGAGGATGCTCCATTGCCGCCAAGTGAAAGAAGCCATTCTAGCCAGCCTATGATCCCTCCTGCGCCAGAAAAGGCTTCTCTACCAACTCAAGAGGCCACCAAGACTCCTCCTATTCCGTACCCCGGTAGGTTAAATCGTCAAAAGACCGATGAGCAATTCGCTAAATTTGAAAATTTGCTAAAACAATTGCATGTTAATATTCCTTTTATCGAGGTCCTAACCCAAATGCCTAAATACTCAAAATTTATGAGGGATTTCCTTGCAAACAAAAGGAAAATTGAATCATTGCAATTAGTTAACTTAGGCGAAGAATGCTCCGCCTTAGTGCTCAATAAACTTCCATAAAAGAAAATCGATCCCGGGAGTTTCACAATCCCTTGCTCGATTGGAGGATCTCCCGTTCGTAATGCATTAGCCGATCTTGGGGCTAGCATTAACCTCATGCCCACATCAATGTTCAAACGACTCGGCCTAGGAACAACAAGCCCTACAAAGATGAGCATACAACTCGCCGACAGATCCGTCAAATTTCCACAAGGTGTCGCTGAGAATTTATTGGTAAAAGTTGACAACTTCGTTTTTCCAACCGACTTTGTCATCTTAGACATGGAAGAAGACACCGATGTCCCTCTCATCCTTGGGAGGCCATTTCTAGCCACCGCCCAAGCGGTGGTGGACATGAATGACGGAACGTTAACATTGAAGTTTGGGGATAAGGAGGTGAAGTTTGAATGTGGAAAAAGAATTGAGGACGAAGACCCGGTCAACTACTTGCAGGTCATAGACTCAAGCTTGGATGATGCTCTCCGACGGTGTAACATGGGATGCAATACATCCCACTTTGGTGACATATGACCGGTTTTGGGTCTAGCCAAGGACCCTTATAAACGTGGCGCACCATGGAGGCATTCCGCGGAACTATCCTTAGTTTAATTTAGATTAATTTTTATGTTTTCTAGTTAGTTTTAATTTTCAGGAATAAAACACACTCATGGTGGTAAAGGATGAAAAGGGGAATGAGAAAAATGAACTCATGCACAAGAACAAGGCAACCCGACAATTCTCTCCATTTCAGAAGGTTCAACACGGGCCGTGCCCAACCAACACGGCCCCGTGCTGAACCACCTGCATAAAAACGCCCAGTTCAGGTAACTGGACACGGGCCGTGTTCACCCAACACGCCCCCGTGTCCAGACTTCTGTTTCTCTTGTTTTAATTTTGTTACTGGCACTTGAACACGGGGCCGTGCCCGGATAACACGGGGCCGTGTTCAGCGCCCAGTATCACAAAATTTTTGCTTTTTAACATTATTTTACACATCTAATCAACCTAAAAATTTATTTTTGGGACACATTGGGGACAATGTGTAATTTAAGTGTGGGGGGATGCTAAAACTTTGAATTTTGCAAGTCCTAAATACAAGCCTTACACAAAACTCTATTGGAACCGCTAATCACCCCAAATTTTTTTTTCAAAAAATTCATTTTTCTTACTTGTCTAGGTTTAATTCGGGAAATTCAAGTTCTCAAAAAGGTTATATTTTTACGAATTTACAACCGATAGCGTAATGATAAAAAGAACCAACATAAGAAAATTATGAAAAGGCATGGCAAACTTAGTTAAAATTTGATTATATATACTTGATCACATAAAAACCCATTCCCACAAAAGTGAGTTTTGAGCCTTTGTTGAGCATACAAATTTACATCTTTAGACTAAATGCTCATCTTTCGTTTCTTGTGTGAATAGCCGCTTGGTTCTTACAACTCTAGAACTTGCCTTGACGATACATTCCCGGTCCTTATCAACTTAAACCCGAGTAAGTAAATGATGGAGGCATTAGGACTAACCCTTTTTTATTTCTACACCATTATTTTTTCTTTTTCTTTTACCACCTACCCAAAAATTCCCCTAGTTAGCCCCTTTGAGCCTAAACCTTTTCATTTCATCACCCAAACCAAAAACCCTTTTACCTACCAAAACCTTTTTCATTTTTTTTAACCCTTTGTTTTAGTAACAAGTTCGGTTTTTCGTAAAAAAAAAAAAAAAATTGTGTTGTTGATGAAGCAAAAAGAAAAACAAACAAGTTCATCAAAAATAACTTTGTTTGAATAAAAGCTTCATCAAAATAAAAAGTTGCAAAAATAGAAAATCTTACGAAAACCGACACTTGTTACGCTTTTTCGCCCTTTTTCTACTAACCACGAACCACTATCCCAACCACCTACCTTTAACCCAAGCCTAACCCTTAACCCACAAAGTCCTCTTGATATTTACAAAGGTATAAAAGTTAAAAAGGAGGAGGATTGATTGCTTGGCAAGCCTATGGTAGGAATAAGTCCCATGCCGCTCTCGAGTGATTCACTAAAAATACACCTTCGGCCGAGTGTGAGTGATTTCTCCCGTGAGGTATGTGAACTTGTATATAAATGGAATTTTAAAAAAGGCATGTTATGCCCAAATAAGTAATTTCTCCTATGAAAAGTTCTAAATAAATCATTACGAATAGGATTGTAAATAAATAAAGATAAAACCCAAAAAGACCTTGGATTCCCGACACTCTACGACAAGCCCAAAACCTTCTCTTCTACCTATTCCATTTGGGAGTGTAAGCCACATATTAAAGAGTTTTGCTTGAGGACAAGCAAAAGTTCAAGTGTGGGGGTATTTGATGTGTGTAAAATGCAACATATAAATTACATCAAATGAGGCATAAAACTAACCATTTTTAAGTACTAATATTGGAAAAAGAGTGTTTTTGTCTTCCTTTTGTATTTTCAGGATTAAATGAGCTCAAAAACACAAAAGAAGCAAAAAGACAGCTAATTCCAACATAAATACAAGGAAATGAACATTAGTGGACTGCCCGACCCCTCAACGGCACCTTCCAAAGCAAAATAGAGAAATCAGAAGACTGAACACGCCCCGTGCTCAGCCAGCACGGGGCCGTGCCCAAGAAGCAGCAGAAAAGACAAACCTATAGAAGCTTCTATTGCCCACCACGGGCCGTGCCCAGCGGACACGGGGGCGTGTCGAAAGTACAGCAGGCGCATTAATTGTAATTACGAATTACAACTAATGAGGAGAGAGAGTGTCAGACAGGCACGGGGCCGTGCCCAGCGGACACGGGGCCGTGCCCAGCTCTCTGTTCAGCCTATAAATAGGAGTGCTTGGATTCATTTCAACTCATCCCTTGGCACACCACCTCTCTCACACTTCATCCACCACCCACCACCATCACAACACCATCATCCACCACCATCATCCATTGTCCATCGTAGAGTTTGTGAGTCGTCTCGGGATCCAAGATTGATCGTAAGAGTTCTTGACAATCAAGGCCATGTTTGCCTAAGTCTCTTACATCACTTGGTGAAGACAAAGTGTCTAGTATAATGCTTTTTATTTCTAATCTTTTGCACTTTTTATTTGGTTTTGTATTAATGACTTTAATAACTAGTTACTTATGTTGAAGGTGATCTTTCCTTATCGTTTGTCCGTGGTGTCTTGGCATTATTTTACTGTCTATATAAAATAAAGGATTTTCACCATTCATATCTCCACGGTCTATATGGAGGTATGTTGGCTACCTGGTCGAGGGTTAAGGGAACGGTTTGGTAAAGGTCTTGCCATTGTTCAGCGTTTAGAGGTCCTGCAATGGACCTGGGTCAAATTTAGTAGGACCTCCTTCAATACTTCACGGTATTGGATGGCGGGGGTCCAAACTCTTTGATCCCCTCATAAGTTAACTACTATTAATACTATAACCCGGCTATTTAGGACTGTATCCCTGCTGACTCAGACTACTTAGCCGAGGGTAACGTCACCGCCAAAAGCGGGGCCTACCACAATACTGCATTAATAACTTAATTCATTATCTTCCAATAATCCACCTTTTTAGGATTGTATCCTTGCTGACTCAAACTACTGGGGTGAGGGTAACGTCACCTTCAAAAGAGGGGCCTACTACAATAACTAAGATAATCTCTTAATTATGTGCAAAAGTGCGGAAATAATCAAAGGTTATACTAGATACGAGTCGAAACCAAGTGATTCATCTTGTCTATCTGTTCTTTCTTTTATTTTTATTTTCAGCATTTTAGTTAGGTTTTATTTTTCATAGTTTAAAACATTTTCCTAAACTTTTATTTTGATTAGACGTTGAGGATAAACCGGTACTAAAAGCTCTTGTGTCCTTGGACGACCTCGGTATCTTACCAACGCTATACTACGCTCAACGATGGGTGCACTTGCCCATATGTGTGTTTAGTGTTAGTAAAATATCGTGTTTTATAAATTTAAAACTTGGTTAAAATAAGTGTTAAAAAGGGCTTAAAATATACACCTAATATATATAACACTTCACACGCATCATATACCCCACATCAGATGTTTTGAAATTGCGGGTAATTTGAAATTCAAAACAGTGGCGGATCCAGGATTTTTTTCACTGGGTTCACTTTTTAGGTGCTCTAATTTCCATCAGCGTGACGTTAGAATTTCCGTCCGGGTCGGGTCGGGTTGGGTCGAGTCGGGTCGGGTCGGGCTTTATCACTAAAGTCACTTTTTCGTATGATAGTTTAAAACTTTCACATGAACATCAAGTTATGATATTAGCATTAAACATACATTAATTATGCAAAAGCCCCATACATAGAATTACATTAAACAATTATCAAGATTAAAATAGAGTTTGCCAGAAATTTTTTTGAATTAAAGAGCACACACCATTCAATGTATATCACATAAACATCAAGTTAATGGCCGTTAATAGTACTACCATCACCTCTATTGAGCTCCACCCCAACTAATAATGGGAAAAAAGAAAAAAACGGAAAAAAACACATGAAAATGAGCTCCACCCGAACTAATAATGGGAAAAAAAGGAAAAAATCGGAAAAAAAAAGATGAAAATGGCTGATGCGGGATTTGAACTCGGGGTGTCAAGGTAAAGGGGTGCACAATTAACCAGTGGAACACCAGAGCATTTGTGTTATGGGTTCTCCCAATATTTTATTTATGGGTTCCTTTTTAGTTTGTCTTATACATTTACGCTAAAAATTAAAAACCGAATGGGTTCCTGGGAACCCGATGTTGATACATAAATCCGCCCCTGATTCAAAATGCATGGGGATATGTAATTTTCAATTAATGCATGTCTCTCACTCACTTCTGTCAATCATCTTCTTATATAAACTGATTTGTATTCTCATTTCACTCTTCATATTTACATTCTCATGTTCTCTTCTTTTGTGTTTTCAAAACACATTTCTAACGTATGTATCTCTCCCTCAAATCCCTTCTTCTCAATACTCGACTTTTGTTCATAAAGGATAAGAGAAAACTGAAGCTCTCTCTGACCCACTTTCAGAACAAATTTTGGGGATATGTGGTTTGCCTTGATCATGGTAATGTGATATATATGATTATGTTTGTTTTTGTTTTTTATTTTTACTAAAGTTTTGTTATCTGAGTTATGACTAAATGATGATTGTGAATGATCTGCTGCAGTTGATGATGATGATTGTTCTACGGTTGTTTGCAGCATCATTGTTCCAACATCGTTTAAAGTATGTTTTTTTTTGCTACTCCAATTTTGAAATTTTGAAATTTTAATTTTGAAGTGATATACTCTAATTCTCGCTTTATATTTCAGTCTAATCACAGTTGTTTGAAATTCATACAATCTGATGCGGGTTATTATAGGTTTGTATTAAAAGAAACATAAAGTTAAATTAAACACAAAGAAAGATTATTAAATGTACATTTAAAATAATTTTTGCTTATGACTAAATGATGATTATATATGACTTTGGGCAGATAATGATGATGTAGAACCCGCAGTAGTTCCTACTAAACGCAAGAAAGGATCTGCTACTGCTGTAAGATAAGATTTTATCTTACTAGAGTAATGGTCTTTACTGCCTTTTTTGTATTAAAAGAAGCATAAAGTTTGGTTTAAAGCAGTTTTTTATGAAGCAAGTTAAGGATTAAGTATATGAGGACAGGGCTACTCTTCAACAGCCGAAGAAGTGTTTTCATGTACTGCATCTTGGTATGTTCACGAGAGATCAGGTTTCTACAAACCTGATGTTGATGCATTCTGTACTTCCGTGGAGTTCATTGCGATTGTCGAACATATACATTGATGGAGTTTAAAGCTAAAAGCACTAAATTTTAAGCTAAAACCATTAAATTTTTTTTGTTAGGTTGGTAAATTTCTTGGTGTTGTTGTTAGATTTTAAAGTTTCATTGTAATTTTAAGCTGAATAAGCATTATTATGTAATTTTTAATATCATCTGATTATTGCAGATCGGTACTTTTGATGTAGAAATGAAATTGTCTCTGAGTTTAATTAGATTATGTTGACGTTGTATCAATTTCTGATAGTGTATAGATCTGTCAAAGTTAAAGTTTGCTAAAAGAGAACATCTGCTCTAAATCATCATCTGCTGATCTAACGGCTGTTTGACTTGCTACTATTGCCAACATCTGTTGTTTCCTAATAGAGCTTTTCGAAGAATTTCCTCCTCTCAATTGCCAACATCTGTTTGACTTGCTACTGTTGCGAACATCTCCTACTTTAACAGATGTTCGCAATATCTTTGTATTGCAAATGAATAGATTTTTTATCTAAGTTATGACTAAATGATGATTGCTGATGTGTCAATTTTTTATCTGAGTTAAAATACATTTAATTTCAAACTACTGCTCTATATTTAAATGTCAAAGGTCTAACCCACATTAAAGAGTGCAAACTACTGCCCATCGCCAAGAAAGTATAACTTAGCAGATGTTTCCTTTGGCAAACATATACCTTAGCAGTGGTTTTGAAATTGCCGGTAATTTCAAATTCAAAATGCATGGGGATATGTACTTTGCAATTAATGCACGTCACTCAATCAGTTCTGTCTTATGGTAAAGGCGTCTTATGGTATATGAAGAGGTTAATTGTAATTATAATAACGTATTTAATTTTATATTTTTCCCATGGAAATGCATTAAAAGCCTAACAAGTGTCGCATCATATTCTTTCGTCTGACGATATATTTAGTCATAACCACCTTCATTGGGTATATAAAATACATTGGGTAGAGGTTTTAATCATTACTGTTTTGATCCATCTACTCAATCATCTTCAAAGGTTTTGAGTTTATCAATATCATTACAATTTCTTTTACTTTCAAAGACGCATTGGTTCACTGCAAGATGGAAAAATTTGGGTTTCAAGTGATTGTTGACGAGATTTTCACAAGGCTCTCTGCAGAAGATATTGGTCGTTTCAAATGTCTTTCCAAGAATTTTTATAGGGAATTGTCAAGTCATGGATTTCAGATGATGCATGCTCTCCTAAGTGGAGATTCAGTACAAAAGAAACTACTCTCCTTTAAAGACACGTCAATTGTCGTTGATGACGTAGTTGCTGGTAATTTGGATGTTGTTAGGAGCAAAACCTTAAGTTTTCCTAACAATGTCCACCCTAGCTTCTTACGTATTCTATCGTCATTTAATGGTTTGTTGTTAGTTTGCAATGAAGGGATTTGCTGTGAGCTGATTCTTTGGAATCCAACTACCAGGCGCTATAAGGTTTTGTCTGATGACTACTTCAATTACAATCATGATCGAAACTCTGATGCTGGTGGAATTTATTTTGATCAATTCAATGATCTGAAAGTGCTGAACATCAGATGTTACCGTAATGTAGCTGCTGCTCGTGTTTATTCACGACGTCGTGAGTCATGGAGAACAATAAATTTTGGTAGCGCAAACAATTATAGTTCAAGTGGTTATTCATGGTCTACAGGAGTTTATGATGATAAAACCATATATTTTATGGTTTCAAATTATTGGTATCCACTAGGTGAGAGGAACATCGTTGCTTTTGATGTTCTGAGTGAGACTTTCAGAATGCTTCATTTTCTAGAGAGTATTGTAGTCAATCCTTGCCAAGGGCATTTTTTGACCATCGCAAAGAAGCTGCATTTGATTGTTATTGGAAAGTCTGCTGAGCTAACTGCTTATTTGCTCAGATATGAAGAAGAAGGCTGGATGAAGGTGTTTGTTTTCAATAATCCTCGTGTAGTTGATTATGTAGATAGGCGCCGAAGGACTAATATAATTGAAGACAACAAGTGGCTGATAACAAGAATCTGGGGGGATATGGTAGAAGTTGATCTGAGCACGAACTTCTGAAATACCTCCAACATGTTGACAACTACAATGGTCCAAAAGGAGCTTTACTTATCGAGACTACTGTTTCACCAACTGATTAGGAATTAGTATGCTGTATTTTATTGAATGTTGTTTGCTGTTTTGACAATTGTAGTTTTTATATAATTAGTTGTGTTAAAATTATTAACCATGTTTGTTATTTAAATTAAGTAAATGAATATTTATGTTTGAGAGTGTAAAAGCTTGTAATATTGGCAAAGGTCTGTTTAAATGATCAAAGCTCTGTTATTGGGAACAGATGTTTGAAAATAAAACAGTGGTTGATCAATCTGTTGACTTGGGTCAACAGATAGATGAACTTTGTATGTTGTTTCGCCCATATTTGGAATTAGTATGCTGTATTCTATTGATTGCTGTTTGTTGTTTTGAACTTCGTTTATTATATAGCTAACTCTGTTTGACACTTGTATTTTTTATATAATTAGTTGTGTTAAAATTATTAACCATGTTTGTTATTTAAATTAAGTAAATAAATATTTAGGTTTGAGAGTGTAAAAGCTTGTACTATTGGCAAATGTCTGTTTAAATGATCAAAGCTCTGTTATTTGGAACAGATGTTTGAAAATAAAACAATGGTTGTTACATCTGTTGACTTTGGTCAACAGATGGATGAAAAGAGATGTTTGGAACTACTATTGAGATAAAGCAGAGTGTTGTGGAGAAAACTGTGGTTGAAACCGCTGTTTGGTTAAAACGGTGGTTTAAAACCACTGTTGGGTTAAAATAGTGTTTTGTGGAGGTTGAAGGGGATTGAAACGACTGTTGGGTTAAAATATTGTTTTTTGGAGAAGGAACATGCTTGAAAATAAAACAGTAGTTGATACATCTGTTTACTTTGGTCAACAGATGGAGGAAAAAGATGTTTGAAACCGCAGTTGCGTTAAATGTATTTATTGTGGAGAAAATATGGTTGAAACTGCTGTTGGGTTAAAACGGTGGTTTAAAACCACTGTTGGAATAATAGGCAAAATCCTGTTTTTCTATGAATAAAAGCATTAAAATGTTTTCAGAAAATAAAAAATTCATCCTTAAAATAGCTAAAAATGAAAATTTTCATTAAATCCTTAAAAGTCTGCCATAACCACTGTTTGTTTCAAACATTTGTTCTGCTGAATATTATCCACTGCTGAAAGTCAACATCTGTTCTCTCATTTTCTTTGTTAATTACTGTTGTTAATCCTCAGTGTTTTAATCCATTGATAGGCTATCCACTGATAGTTATAGTCAGTCACTGTTTTCATTTTCAGCACTGTAAACCACAGATATTGATTCATCAGTGGTTTCCTAACAACTGTCATCCATTCTTAATCAGAGGTTGTCACGTGGACAGTACTTAACAGATGATCTTTTGTAACTGTTGCCACGTCAGCATTCACTTTGTTGGTACTTCAGTTGTTTCAACAGATGTTATCTCAACAACTGCCATCACTACTACATCAACCCACACTCAATCCACTGCCATACCAAAAAACAATATCACCACCACAAAAACCACTTGCCAAAAAGCAGAAAACAACAGTTGACACATCAACTGTTGTAGTGACAGCAGTGGTTGAAACACTAGTTGTTTCAACAGCTGTTAGTCAGATACCCACTACTTCAATCACTGCCACTAAACCCACAAATACACCACCAACTTCTCTAAAGCACAAAAGGAGAAGGATAACAAACATTGTACTGGAAGATGACACTTCCCCAACTCTAACATCTACACAACCACTGTCCCTTGTCACCATTCCAAACCCTGTTCCATTATCTTCAGTTCAACCCTTCAATCAAAACACTGCCATTGTCCCTGCAGGAGACAATATCATCTAGATCTTCGAGCAGTCAGGGAGGAAATCAAATCCTTCTACTCTGAAGATGATCCTGAAAAGAGGAAACTCCCATCTGTTCAAGGTTATCCTTTGCCAAGAAATATAGAAGAATATCTCAAAATAAAGGCCCAACAAGCAGAGGATATATCTAAAAGAGACACAGAGGGAAAGTCTGACAAAGAGATTTAAAGAAATTATCAATACCTGCTCACCAAAGTTAGAACTTTAGAGTAGTTCTCAAAAGTTCTTTGTCAGAAATTATCAGAAAAAGATGATGAAAGCATGAGAAATGACTATCTTGAATAAAATCATGGCATACAAGAAGCACATGGCAGAAAAGTATCAATACAAAGAATGGACCATCAGTGAACTGCAAGAGGAGACAGCCAGAATTCAAAAGATGATTCAAGACAAGGTAAAACAAACTCCTCCAGTTTGGGCCAATTACAAGAAAAATGTACCAGAAAGTACCTTGAAACTGAAAAGAATGAAAGAAGAGCTGATAACTGCTGATTATGGGTCAAGGAACCAGGTTACAAGGTGGACAGAAGAAAAGGTGTTAGCTACCTACAAAAGGTTGGAAGAGTTAAGGAAGAGAGATCCCACTGCTCCTAAAAAGCCTGATTATCCGGAAGCAGTGGTTCCAGTCAAACAACAAAAATTGCCAATCAGGAGACCCACTGCTCCACATGCTACCATCCTTTATCAAAGATGGAAACAAAAGCAGATGGATGAATTAACAAAAGAAGACAAGGCTCAAGAAGAATACATCATCAAAATGGTTCTGCAGACACTTATGGAAGAAAAACAAGACTCGGCACAATCAAAACTTTAAGTTTTTATACTCTAAACTTTAAGTATTTACCGACTGATTTATTTTATTTATTTTATTTATAAGTCTATATAAATATAACTATACTCATCATTTATATTTGTTATGCATGGTTTTCTAAGAAACGACCCGTGTTTGCACACGGGTCTTACCGCTAGTGATATATAATAAAATATAATTAAAAATTTTAAGATTGAATGAGAAAATGACACGTGGCATTAATAGAAGTCTTTTATTATAATTTAGATTATTAAATGAGAACAATTAAAAATATATATACCATGTGCACTTATATTTCACAAATGACACATTTTTAGTCTTAAAAACATAAATTTACATGGTTTTCACAGTTGGTACAACTGAGCAAGCAACCACATGATACATGTCAGCTCTAAACAAAAAATGGAGTATTGTTGTATAGAAAAGTTAAGATGATCAACCATCTTTTTTTAACCAATAGAATTTGATCATCTAAACCCTAAAAATGGTCTCTTTTTCTTAAGCATGACCATATAATGTTACACATATAAAAAAAATCCAGTTGAAAGAGTTATCTTAATAAAGAAAAAAGCTGATCAAAATGATAATTTTGTTATTTCTTTTGTTAGATACACTTTGCCTTTAAATTGAAGTTATATTTGTTAATTGTTAGCTGCTAGGCTTTTAATTCTGTTAATAATAATAAGTCTCTTTAGTTTCTGGTTAGGCCTTAGGGGTCCATAAGTGAGTAGTAATTAAGTTAACCTTCAATTATAATTTGGTACAAAACAAACACGTAGGTAAACAGAGTTATGTTGTTAATCCGAAGGGTTCGGTTAATAAAGAACTTTTTTTTAACTTTTAATGAGATAATGAATACAAAATAATTGATAGAATTAGATGAGTGTACCGTCCCAAGAGTTAAGCTGTCTGGTTTGTCGAGGAAAAAAATACTTATTTTACACGGACTTTCCCAAATCCAAAGTCCAACAAGATTCTCTACTTCTGTCTTTGTCCATACTTCTTTTTTAATGCGAATGCTATTTGTATAAAGAAAAGTATTATATTCCGTTTTAAATATTGTCCTTTCTCACTAAATACAAAAATAATAAACTTTACAAATAGAAAAAACAATAAATCAAAATATAAATGTATGCTTAAATTGACAAATAAGATGGTTTAGTAGCAGGAAATACGAATGCTAGTTTTACGATTTTTAATTTTTTTTATATACATAATTTACCAATTTGATGTGTAATTAATTTTAACAAATTTAATCTTTTATCATCAATAAAATAAGTATTTTACCCCTTACTATTAAAAATTTTAAAACTCAACCTCTAATAATTTATTTTACTTCGACGTTTATTCACATTTGTTGATAGTTTTCATAAAGTGGTCAATAAATATTGTTGGCATATGTAATAATAATAATAACGGTTTCCTAATTATCAGACTTTTCACGGATAGATTATGATTTTCTCTTCAGAAAATTGCTTTAAAATAAAATTTATCGAATGTCCCCGAAGAAACTAATTTTTACTTTTTAAAAAAAAGTGACGGCAAGCAGATACCGAGTATCAAAACATAAATAAAAATGTCGTGAAAATGATAGTCACTCCGTCCTAAAAAAGAGATTTTAAATAACCTAATATATATAATAATAGGACCCACACGTCCTACACATTGGAAATTCGGTTGTTTGCAGTTCAGTTATTACGGCGCTAACATGTTAAAATATGGATGAGCTCGGTACCGATAACGACAACGAAAGTACCGATCCAGAAAATCATCGAAATTAGGTACAGGCACCAAAAATGCTCGGTAGAATACGATATGGTATTTGAAGGTAAAAATCAATAAATACAGATATGGGGCTAGACCGATGTCGAACCGAAAGTAACGATTCTAAAAACCCCAAAAGGTGGGTACCAAATTGGTATCGAAAATGATTTGGTATAGTAAATTTGGTACCGATACGATACCGGTTTGATTACATGATTTGATACGATTGCTCATCAATAATCTAAATATCCAAGTTAATTTTATATGCTACAATTCATTCATTACAGAAAAAGAAAAAAAATAAAGCAAAATAAGTTGTTGTGTGTATAAAACGTCATACAAACGAAATACAGTTTACTTACTGTGTGTATGAAAAGTAATCTAAATGGCGCAATTACTTGCATTGCTACGTTACTACAGGATTTGATGAGCTCGGTATCAACCGGTACCAAAAATACCGTTACCGAAATCCCCAAAAGTGGGTACCGGTACCAAATATACCTGGTACGATACCGGTCGGTACTGGTACGACACTGGTATTTGAGGGTAAAAACCGATGAATAATGGTGCCGAACCGGTACCGAAAATACACCCGGTTTGGTAAATTTAATACCGGCACCGGTATCCGATACCATTCATTTAATTCTATTTTTATTACTGTTAATTCCATTCTGTTTTTAATATATATTTTATTACTGTTCATTACATACTCTTTTTAAAACGGTTACCGAAATCCCCAAAAGTGGGTACCGGTACCAGATATACCTGGTACGGTACCGGTCGGTACTGGTACGGCACTGGTATTTGAGGGTAAAAACCGATGAATACTGGTGCCGGACCGATACCGAAAATACACCTGGTTTGATAATTTTAATACCGGCACCGGTACCCGATATCATTCATTCAATTCTATTTTTATTACTGTTAATTCCATTCTGTTTTTAATATATATTTTATTACTGTTCATCACATACTCTTTTTAATATATAGGTTTCTGTTTTTAATATATATTTTATTACTGTTCATTACATACTCTTTTTAATATATAGGTAAATTGTAAACTCACACCTGATGCATATGTAATGAGAAAACTAACAAGTTGCAATAAGTTTATTATGATGACAAAATTCAGAAAACATTATTTTTTTTAATTTTCTTTTGCTTGGGGAAGGGGAAGAGAGAAAATGTGTTGGGGGTTGTTTATTTAGCTCTTAATGACCTCTTAATGGTTCAGACCTCTTACTGATACAATACTTAATGCCAATGGTTCACATTGTTTGTTACGCGAGCATGTGTCTGGATGGTTCAGACATTTGTCTCTGAATGGTTAAGCATTATACTGAGTTTAAATGGTTAAGACTACTAATCTAAATTTGTCAAATATTTGTCTCTGAACGGGTAAGCATTATACTGACTTTTAATGGTTCAGACATCTTACTAGTTTATCACTTAGTGATTCAAACCTCTTACTGGTTTAGCGCTTAACCATTCAGAAGTTGTCAAACAGCCCTTAGTGATTAAATGCATTTTTCGTATATTAGAATAAAAATTAAATTGTTTGATATATAAATTTATTTAAAACTTAGGCATAAACCAATCGATATTTGTTTCACGAGATGAACCGGGTCGGTTTCTATTAAAATAAAATAACAATGATGAGACATGATTTGAAGAGTTCATAGTGGGTGGGTTTGTATTATTTAATGTTGCGTGTGAAACCACATATTTAAATATCATGCGATTTTGTTTTGGGCATTGCCAATTATCCTCATCGTGTCACGGCCTATGTCCGCGTCTTACAAAAAAGCCATCCGCATGTTCGCTTTCTACATATAATATGTTAAAATGAGTTCGGATAAAATACTATATAATTCATACATGTAAGTTTATAATAAAATTTGAAATTCAAATTCAAAACGATATAAATTAGTATATGTATTTGAATAAATTTTGTTTATATGTTTACGTTTATCTTATTATCAAATTCAAAACGATATAAATTAGTATATGTATTTGAATAAATTTTGTTTATATGTTTACGTTTATCTTATTATCCTATTTGTTTGTTAGGCACCGCATATCTTCAACATCATTAACATCATCAATTTTGTATTTGCTTAAACTAAACAAAATTATTACTCATTAAATATATGATAGGGACCATCCTCAAGACAATAAGAGTTATAGAATACATCAGAAGTTAGTAAAAACGACTCGATAAGAAAAAAGAGAACGCGTTGAAGGGTATTTATCGGCATGCATCCAACACTTGCCCACCTAGCCATTGACACACATCCGTTGCACAAACATGACAAGCTATCCACACTCGAGGCCCAATAAGGATTAAGTAATGTAATTGTCACACCCCAATCGATGGCGGAAACATCGGGGCGCGGCACTGAGCGAAACAGATTGTCCATGAGTATCCATAACAACTATTAATTACCAGATATTTAAACGTCATGTCCCATACCACAACATATCCAAATAAAACAGTTATTACAAATAATTGTCTAAAAACAAACACTGTTCCGACAACTCAGATTTAGCAAGACATAACTAGACCCCTAACTCGATTCACCAAAGCACAGCATTCCTAGCATCTTAAGCACATGTCACATACGTTAAAATAGAGGTCAATACACATAGTGTAAATGTGAGCATACAAGTTTAATAGTAATAGTAGAATTCGAAAGCGTTTACGCATAACCAGCATGTAACATGTATAATGTGAAGCAAGTAGGTTATCGACAATGAAATATGCACAGAAGTGACTGCGAGTTGTAGAATGCGCAACACATATCACCACTGTGACATGCGAGAAAAGCCTCTAACAACCCATGTCCACGACAGGTGCTGAGTCCAAACTATAGTACTATCGTTGCTAAGGTGTCAGGCAACAATCATTGTGTAAACATAACATACAAGCATTCATCGAGTAACACGTATAACATGCAGTAACGGTTAGCGTATAAAAGTGTTTGCGTTGTGTGATCGATGTGATTTGATATAAGTAACGTATGTAACACCAAAAAATGCGTAAAGCAAAAAGGGATCGAGTATACTCACAAATCGTGTTTAGTAAATAAACACTCTCTTGGATTGAAGGGAGCACTGAGAGATTAGCCTGAACAGAATGATAGCGTAAGCGATAAGCGACACGTAAAACGATGCGAAGTGAAAGGGTGTCGAAGTGCCATCCGAACGAATGGCAATCCGATCGGATGGTCATCCGATCGGATGGCCATTCGGTCGGTGAGCCACTCATTTGGGATGGATGTGTTTGTGTATGATGGCTTTGAAGTTTTCGTTGTAGCATTTTGAAAACAGAGAAGTATTTCTACCTTTCAGGTCGCCCGGTCGAACGGTCGTTCGATCGGATGGCGATCCGTCAGTAAGACATTCTCAGAGAACAAGTTCACAGCAGGATTGTCATTCGATCGGATGGTCTTCCGATCGGGTGGCAATCCGTTAGAACTGATGATCTTTGAAAATTGTTAAATTGTTTAAGTGTTGGAACCATAAGTCAATCCGATCGGATTGTTGTTCGATCGGATGGCAATCCGATCAGACGGCAATCCGTTTGGGTGACTGGTGCGTTTTGAAATTCGTTAAGTTTTGAAAGTTTTGTGGTTTGATCGAGACGGCATGGCTACGTATTGAACAATCAGGAACCCCACCATATCCAGACCATCTGATCGGATGGGAATCACCCTAGTCCGATCAGTTAACTGTTTGTGACGGTTTGTTCATGTTTAACCCGAAATCGGTTGTCTCTTTGATAGGAATCAGATCTCAGACCGACACTTCACTAGTAAATGAGTAGAAGGCTTGAACGAGCTTCGATTCTATCGGTTTTGAAGGCATTGAGTGTAAAAGAGTTGAAAGAAAGTTATGAAACCATCTTTCAATCCTTTTAACCATGAAAATGTTTAGATCTATGCGAAAATAGTGTTAAAACATGTGGAAATCATGTAGATTTGAGTTGTTCTTGGTGGAATGAGGCCAATCCTTGAAGTTCATAAGAACCCCATGATGACATCATCCTAGAACACCTCAAACCCGCTGATTTCACAGTTAAAAGTGAAGATTCAAAGGTGAAAATGATGAAGAAGTGCGTTTAGATCATAGAAGTACAAGATTTGGGGAAGAAACTTACAAGAATCGCGAGAAATCGAAGGAAAAGAGAGCTTGAGCACGCTGGTCGGAAGAGAGGGCTGTCACATCACAAACTGTGATGTGATAGGGTATTTATAGATTGCCAAAAGAGGAAAGGTGCGCACATGAGATGGATCGGATGGCAACCCGATCTGATGGCCATCCGATCGGATGGTCATCCGTACGGATGACCATTCGATTGACTTGTTGCCGCGAGTCGGTTTTTGGCGTTTCGTTTTGCGTGTTGAGCGTGGCGAGGCGTTTCGAGTGAGCGATGCTATAGTATTACCCATTAGTTACACAAATAACTTAACTACTATATCTACCATACAATCAACATAAATAACTTGCGTTTAGCGTTTGCGATTAGATTGCGTTGCGATTGCGATTAATCACCTCAACATAAACATAACACACACAAGTAACACATAATAGCACACACACGTAAAACAATATCTAGAACACATAATTCGAGTTGCGATGCAATAGCGATGCGATTAACGATAAGTCGATCAATGATTAAACAGCGATTAAACCTCGATTAAATAGCGATCATTTACAAGTACTCCACATAATACAACTAAAGCGATTTAAAATAGAATATCAATGTCCCACCCCAACCGATGGCGGAAACATCGGGGCGCGACACTAAGCGAAACAGATTATCCATGAGTATCCATAATAACTATTAATTACCTGATATTTAAACGTCATGTCCCATACCACAACATATCCAAATAAAACAGTTATTAGCGTGACATAACTAGACCCCTAGCTTGATTCACCAAAGCACAGCATTCCTAGCATCTTAAGCACCTGACACATACGTTAAAATAGAGGTCAATACACATAGTGTAAAGGTGAGCATACAAGTTTAAATAGTAGTAATAGAATTCGAGAGCGTTTATGCATAACCAGCATGTAACATGTATAATGTGAAGCTAGTAGGTTATCGACAATGAAATATGCACAGACATGACTGTGAGTTGTAGAATGCGCAACACTTATCACCACTGCGATACGTGAAGAAATAACCTTAACAACCCCTATCCACAACAGGTGCTGAGTCCAAACTATAGTACTATCGTTGCTAAGGCGTCAGGCAACAATCACTGTGTAAACATAACATACAAGCATTCATCAAGTAACACGTATAACATGCAGTAACGGTCAGCGTATAAAGTGTTTGCGTTGTGTGATCGTTGTGATTTGATATAAGTAACGTACGTAACACCCAAAAGTGCTTAAAGCAAAAAGGGATCGAGTATACTCACATGCTTAATAACTAAACACTCTCTTGGATTAAAGGGAGCGTTGAGAGATTAGCCTGAACAGTTAACGATAGCATAAGCGAATGAACGGCGCGTTAAACGGTGAAAAGTGAACTAAGGGACGAATAGTCATCCGATCGGATGACAGCCTGAACGGATGGTCATTCGATGAAATGACAATCCGTTCGGATGGACATCCGTTCGGATGGCCATTCGATCGGATTGGCATTCGTTTGGGATGGATGTGTTTGTGTATGATGGCTTTGAAGTTTTTGTTGTAGCATTTTGAAAACAGAGAAGTATCTCTACCTTTCAGGTCGTCCGGTCGAATGGTCGTTTGATCGGATGGCGATCCGTCGGTTAGACATTTATCAAAGAACAAGTTCACAGTAGGATTGTCATTCGATCGGATAGCCTTCCGATCGGATGGCAATCCGCTAGAAACTGGTGATCTTTGAAAATTATGAAAATGTTTAAGTTTTGAACCATAAGCCAATCCGATCGAATTGACGTTCGATCGGATGGCAATCCGATCGGACGGCAGTCCGTTTGGGTGGCTGGTTCGTTTGAAATTCGCTAAGTTTTGAAAGGTTTTGCGGTTTGATCGAGACGTTATGACATTGTGTTAATCAACGGAAATCCCACCAAGTCCAGATTATCTGATCGGATGGGAATCACCCCAGTCCGAGCAGTTAACTGTTCGTGACGGTTTGTTCATGTTTAACCTAAAATATGTTGTCTCTTTGATAGGATTTAGATCTCAAACCGACACTTCACTAGTAAACGAGTAGAAGGCCAGAATGAGCTCCGATTCTATCGGTTTTGAAGGCATTGAGTGTAAAAGAGTTGAAAGAAAGTTGTGAAAGCATCTCTCAATCCTTCTTCACCATGAAAATGTTTAAATCCATGCGAAAATAGTGTTAAATCGTGTGGAAATCATGTAGATCTGAGTTGTTCTTGGTGGAATGAAGCCAAAACTTGAAGTTCATAAGAGCTCTGTGATGACATCACCCTAGAACACCTCAAATCCGTTGATTTCACGGTTAAAAGTGAAGATTCAAAGGTGAAAATGATGAAGAAGTGCGTTTAGATCATAGACGTACAAGATTTGAGTTGAAAACTTACAAGAATTGCGAAAATCGAGAGAAAAGAGGGCTTGAGCACGCTGGTCGGACGAGAGAGCTGTCACATCACTGTTGGTGATGTGACAGGGGTATTTATAGGGTTTCCAAAAGAGGAAAGGTGGCACATGGAACGGATCGGACGGCACATCGATCGGATGGCACATCGATCGGATGGCCATCAGATCGGATGGTCATCCGTTCGGATGACCATTCGATCGAATGGTCCGACGGGTTAGTTTTCGGCGTTTCGTCTTGCGTGTTGAGCGTTGCGATGCGCTTCGAGTGAGCGATGCGATGGTATTACACATTAGTTACACAAGTAACCTAACTACTATCTAACATACAATCAACATAAATAACTTGCGTTTAGCGTTTGCGATTAGATTGCGTTGTGATAGAATTGCGATTGCGATTAATCACCTCAACATAAACATAACATGCACAAGTAACACATAATAGAACACACACGTAAAACAATATCCAGAACACATGATTCGAGTAGCGATGCGATACCGATGCGATTAGCGGTAAGTCGATTAGCGATTAAACAAGCGATTAAACCTCGATTTGTTATAGATACTCCACATAATACAACTAAAGCAAATAATTAATAGAATTCGATTATAAGTCAAGAAGCACAAATCAGTAATTAAGCAAGGAGTAACAGATCGCAATTAGCAATCTTTTCTTCCTTTGACTTTGACTTGTACTTTAACTTCAAAAGTCGGGTTGTTACAATTGATTACAAGTCAAGAAGCACAAATCAGTAATTAAGCAAGGAGTGACAGATCGCAATTAGCAATCTTTTCTTCCTTTAACTTTGACTTGTACTTTGACTTCAAAAAGTCGGGTTGTTACTGTAATTATCTTGTAGTTTCTTGTTGTGACTATATCTGGCAAACAAACTACAAAATTGACGATTTAATCTCCGATAAAAACACTTACTCTCCAAATCTTGATGGCGTAAGCTCTGTCTACAACACGATTTCATCAAATAGATGGTGTGGAATATATGAAGACCTTCATTTTGGTTGTTAAACCAACCGGAATGCGGTTACAAATGATTATTTTTATAACAATAGTTCCTATTTTCAAATTATTGCTAAAAGTAATAAAAAAATAATTAGAAATTATATTTTTGGTCTCTCCATTTTTTTGGTTTTTACATTTAAGAGGAGTTTACATTTGATGTTTCTCGTATACATTTTATACACATATATAGATATGTGTATATGTATATTATATGAATGTATGTATGACATCCAAATAAAAAAATCAATGTGATAATGTATTCTTATAAAAAAAATCTCGTGATTCAGCCGGCTAATCTCCGATTATACTTCTTTGTTCGAATGTTTGTTGATTCTGTTTACATATCATCATTCCAATATCATGTGTTTGAACTTCTGTTTACATGTTATCGTTCCAGTATCATTGTTCCAACATCGTCCTTTCAATGAAGCTTCCCTTCACACATCAACCTTTCAACATCGATATTGCAGTATCATTGTTGCAACATCGTGAAAAGTTGCATGTGCTACCTTCTTTGATGGGAGAGTTGCATTGTTCGATTTTCGTTAAATCGAAAGTCAGTTTTTCTTATTTCAGCGAGATTTTCTTCTTTTTCAACATCGATATTGCAGTATCATTGTTGCAACATCGTGAAAAATTGCATGTGTTACCTTCTTTGATGGGAGAGTTGCATTGTTCGATTTTCGTTAAATCGAAAGTCAGCTTTTCTTATTTCAGCGAGATTTTCTTCTTTTATACAAAGTATAGATTGGTGCAATATCGTGAAAAGTTATATGTGCTACCTTCGTTGAGAGGAGACCTTTGCATTTTAGGTTTGTTTCTTATTTTGATTACCTGTAGTTTAATTTGATTATGAACAAATGATATACGTTAAATTATACATGTTTTTATACCCCAAAACACTTCCGTTTTAAGCATTTTTGACCGAAAACACAACGGTTAGGTGCCTAATCCAGTACTTTTATATTTTCAGGTCTTAAACAGAGCTTAAAGGAAAATTCCGATGAAAACGGACAAAATCTGATGCATTTCTGATAAAAAGAACAAAATTCTGATGACTGCCAGGTGTGGCACGGCCGTGCCATCTGATGGCACTACCGTGCCGATCGTTCGATCTCGGAAGCACTGCCAGTGCAACAGCCAGTGCCGATCTGTTCCCGGGCCGCATGACCGTGCCACCCGCCGCATGACCGTGCAATGGCCAGACCAGGGTTTCTGATCAACATTCTGATGACACCGCACTACCGTGCCACCAACGGCATGACCGTGCCGATCTAATGACCCAGGCAACTTGTCCACTAGTCTACTTGGCTGACTCGGGATCGCTGAAAATGACGTCACCCGACAACACCTGACCGCACGGTCGTGCGACCCAACGGCACGGCCGTGCCAAACTGAAAATTGCCTATAAATAGTAGCATTCGCTACTGAACAAAATGTTGGGTTTTTCTCCATGTTTCTGGGCAATTTCTGGGTTCCGAAGCAGTCCTGATCAGACCCATTTGAAGCTTAAAGATCAAATGGAAGCATAACCGATCCAACCCATCAATTCCTTGCTTGTTTATGGTTCGATTCCTTGTTCTTGAACATGTATTCTGATCATTTTGCAAGTTATGAGCTGATGTTAGTTTATGTTTAATGTAGTTTATGTAATAGTAGTTATAAACTTGTTTCTTGAATAATCGTTACATTGTAATCTTATTTGTATGAAGCTTTAGTATTTTTTCATGTTTGAATCTTCATGATTATATAACGAACGTTTCATTGATGTTGAGTTCCAGATTATGTTTGATTATCTTGGATAATGAATCTGTGGTTAGTGGGATGGTAACTATTTCTTGATTAATCACTTGTTTGTAAACTTGTTTACACCATGAGACTTGAGAGGGGTATTGGTTTTATCTAAGATATATCTTATTTTGATTAGGAATACTTTCTTGCACGTAAGGGTTCTAACGAATTATATGGTGTTGATTACATGTTCTTGCATGCGGTTTATGATCCTTGTTTAGTAGTTTTGGTCTGAAATTGCTGACATGGTAGATTTGTATTCAAGACTTGTAAAGGTGAAATATGTTGTTATATGATCTACTTAAATGCTTATCCTCGTGGCTGTATTGTGACCATCGGTATTGCTTTCTTTGATAAGTGAGGTTAGAAAACTCCTAGCGGATGACTAATCTATCTTTAAAGGTTTACATGAATGAATATCAATAGCTCGCTAAAGAATGATTTTAGGTGGTTAACGTGTGTTTATCGCGTTAACTTTCCGAAGAAGCATCATGTTAGAAAATTCCTAGCGGATGACTAACTGTCTCAAAATTGGAAAATTGATTAAGTGCTTTTGTGACATATGTGATATAGATAACATGTTTAGGTTGTTTATGAAACAAGATAATAGTATATTTATGTTTTAATTGTAATTTAGTTAAATTAGTTAAACAACCATTCACCTATCTTTTTATCTGGTAAATTAATGACAAATATTTAGTACATTATAACGCCCGTGTTCCATGGATCGATATCTGGCTCTTACCAATACTTTGCTACATATATGACGGGATGCACTTGTCCTTTGTTTTGTGTGTTTTGATGTTAAGGTATAAACCATTTTTATAAATATAAAACACATTTCGTTACATGTGAAAATACTGTAAATAAATATGTATGTAAACATGTACGTCAACAAACAAGTGTTGATGATGTTGAGAGTTTTTATTGACTCTGACATTTTAGAATATGTTAAGATGCATATTGAGATTATTAAATTAAATAAACATACATAGAAAAATAAAAATTTACTGAAATATTTATAAAATATTACACGCTAGAGTTCACACTTGCTAGGATTTCGTAGACTCTGGCCTTTCTCCTTGTGATTTCATGCTCTCTTTTGTTTTTCAGATCAGTTAGCATGTTGCAGATTTTCTGATCCTGTTTTAGTAGTTGTGTCAGAAACTCTTCTGCATTCTTCTGGAAATCTGATGGAGGAGAGTGGAGGACTTCGTCGAGCAATGCTATGTTGTTCCAGGTTTTGTTGTAATTAGTGTCATTGATTATGTCGACTTTTGTGTTTAGTTCTTCGTCTGTTCTTTTTTCTTTGAGTGACCACATCGAGAATTGTGTTTTAACATCGCTGGTGTCTGACCAGTGGTAGAAGCTAAAGTTTGCCATGTAGATTTTTGTTGGATTTTCTGATTTGGAACAACTTTTGACTGACAGTGATTTGTAGGATAATTTGTTGATGTTTTGAATCAAAAGTAATCATCGGTCTTTTATAGATTTTAAAAACGCGTCTACATGGTAATGAAGAGGTTAATTGTAATTATGATAATCTGCTTTTGTTCTTTGAAGTTCGAAAATTTTGTCCCTTGGGTTTCTTGATATTTAATTTTACAGTTTTCCCATATAAGTTGGGGTTTGAAAAGGTTTTTGCATTAAAAGACTGCTGTTTTGAAATATACACTAATATGTTTATATTAAATCTACATGTTTTGATTGATTAGATTAATAAATGTACAATGACTTTAAGTGTGATTTCTTTCACTGTTAGATATTTCAGTATATAAACTCATAGTTACTTCACTTGTTTTTCATCACGTTTTCCTACGAAGATATCATACTTTCAGGAAAGTCGAGTAATACAGTTTATTGAAATGACGTCATACACTTCTGGGAAATCAGATGATCTAAAGCAGCGTTTTGTCAGGAAAATTGAGGAACAGGTGTATGAAGATAGGGCTACTCTTCAAGAGCTGAAGAAATGTTTTGATGGATTGCAAGTTGGCCTGTTCACGAGAGAGCAGGTTTCCAGAAATCTGATGCGGATGCCTTCAACTTCCATTCGTGAGCTTTGTGTTGTCAGTAATATAGAGTGCGGTGATAGAGACGTGGAGTTCATGGCGATGTTGAAGGACATACATCGAGAGGTTCAGCAATCGATGGAGTTGAAGCTAAAAGTTCTTAATTCTTGCTGTTGTTTCTAGATTTGAAAGTTTAGTTGTTCACTATGTTATGTAATTATTGGACTTTTAATGTCATGAATAAATGTATAAATTTTAATCTTATGAATCTATGTTGTTGCGTTTTACTTTTACTTATTTAGTGTTTGAGTTTGATTTAGATTATGTTGATGTTGAATTGTGTCTGAACAGATGTTTGGTAAGTCAACAGAGGTTTAATAGGATCAAGGGTTGGTTTAATGGTGAACAGATGAGTGCAAAGATTAAAATTTGATCATTGATAGTAGTTTTTTGAAGAATTTGTGCTCCTGCAAATTACAAAGAGTCAATAATTGGAGTTGTAAAAGGTCTGTTGTAGTTAAAGTGCGGTAAAAGAGAACATATGTTGATGATGAAAGATTGAAGAAGTAAAGGTCTGTATGGGAGACCAGATGTTAAAGAACAACAGATGATATTCAAAATATGTTGAGCCAACAAAAGGTTTTTATAGTAACAGTGGTTAGGTTAATAGCAGATGTTGGGAGTTTGTTAGTCCATTAGATTAGATGTTGCACAGTATGTGAAATTGTAATTGTAGACCTTTGTATAAGCATGCTGCTGTTGTCTTATATTCGAACCTTCTTATGAAACAATTGTGTATGCTAACAACTGTTGATTTACCACTGTAGAATAAATGAATAAATTTTAATACTATTAATCTTTGTTGTCTCATCTTCATTTTAATTATTTCAGTCATTCCTAAGTATTATTATATAATTTTGAATAACATCTAAGGATTGCAGACTGATATTGATGTTGATGTGTAACATCTAGAATATTTGTTCATCAATAACAGTTTTTTGGAAGAATTTGCGGTAAGACCTAATTACAAAGAGTCGATATTTGCTGTTGTAAAAGGTGTGTTGTAGCTAAAGTCTGACAAAAGAGAGCATCTGCTGTTGAATAAATGTCTGAAGATGCAAAGGTCTGCTATGGGCCAACAGATGTTAACGAACAACAGATGATATTCAATCTTAAAATGTTCAACAGAGGTTTTGATACTAACAGTGGTTGGGCTAATAGCAGATGTTAGACTTACGACTGTTGAGTTACAGCTGTTGAAAGCAACTGTTTTTGAAACTTCTGCTTGACTAAAAATACATCCACTGAATAAAGGTACCGACTGTTGTCATCATTTCTGTTTATCCTAATGACTGTTAATTTACTCTACAGCTGACTGTCATCCATTATCACAAGAGAGGTTCTGACGTGGACATATGTTAGCTAAAAATAAAACAACTGTTGAAAGTTATCATCTGTTCTCATAACTTCTGTTTATCTAATGACTGTTTGACTCACACTGTTCCCAACTTCTGTAGTCGACCAACAGAGGTTTCCAAACAACTGTCATCGGCTGTCGCAAGAGAGGTTGTGACGTGCACAAATCTTAGCCATCAGATATTTGTAACTACTGCCATGTCAGCCTTCCCTTTTTCTCTCTATATAAAAGCTGTTTCATCCCTAAATTGAGCTTCTACCACTGCCGTCTCGAATTCAAAATTCTCAAAAATAGTTTCCAACATATTAAAAACCCTCCAACTTAAACCCTGTTTCATCCTCAAATCACCTTCTTCTCCGATCATGTCTCTGAACATCAAAAAACCCTCACAACTACCTCCCCATCTTCGAGAAAACCAGCAAAAATACTAGCTTTCACTCAATAATTGATCTTTTAACGTCATCAAAATACAAATCAATCCTTACTGCTGATGCTCCGGTTCATACAGAAACACTCTGACAATTTTGGTTTAATGCTGAAATAGAGTCTGAAGATAATAATCTAGTTGCCATCACATCTAAGGTCGGGAAAAGTGTGGTACGAATTTCTCCATTTACAATTTCCACTACATTTGCATTGGACGACTTGGGAGGTAAGACCAATTTTGAAAAATCTGAACTTCATATAGAGTTCATTGAAAGAGGGTATGATGCACAATTAAAGGAAGTTACTATGTACAAACCAAACTTCCCTCCGCCAATGAAATTTTGTTTCATACCCTTTTAACTTGTCTCTCAGCCAAGACCACCGCATTTAATGAGATACCTTTAAACATTCAGTATTTGGGTTATGCTATTTTAACAAAATCTGATTACAATTTATCACAAGCACTGTTTCTGATTTGTTGAATAATGTGAAAAATGTGAAAAAATTGAAAAAAGGTGTTCGTAGTAATGCTTTTCTGTTGTATCCAAGACTTCTAAGCTACTACCTACGAAAACAAGTGTCACAAACAGATTTTGAACAAGGTGTAGCTTTTCAAATAAATAGTCTTACAAGTAAAACTTTTACTAGACTTATGGATAAAGAGTCAAAAGTTTCAAAAACAGAAACAAAGGGGGATGAGCCTGTTTTAGATGCGTCCACATATGTTGTTCAAACCTCTATTGTTCAGCCAACTGCTCCTGGTGATCATGACACTACAACCGGTGTTGTGAAACACACACCAGGAAAACGCAAAAAGAAACCTGTCATGTCCAAAAATCCCACCAAAACCAAACAAAATAAAAAGGTTCCTCTGGAAGATGAGATCCCAGAGGTTAATCCACTGACAACACAAATGTCATTTGAAACCACTGCTGCTACTTACTCACAGTTGTTGGAAAGATCTCAACCCATCCAAACTCCTCACGTATCCTCACAAAAGGATCATGTTGTAAGCACAGGGACACCACAACATCAAGTAGACCTTTCATATGAAAGTATGTTTAAAAGTCCCTCTCTCAAGGCAATCTCGCTTTCTACACCACAACCCTCTTCTCAAGTTCCATCAACAATATTACCTCTGTTTGAAGCAATTGAATTAAAAAACAAAACAGTTCCTCTAATGCACATATTACTGAGAGTAGAGTGCAACAAATGACTGTGTCTGAACCAATTCAATCTGCTATCCTACAAACAGTTGAGGAGGTTATCCCCGTTGAGTATTACGAAACTCTTGGTGGTAGTTCAAGTGGAGCAGCCACTACAACTGTTGAACCCATTGGTGATCAGTTGGACAGTGGTTACATCATTAAGACTCCCTTGAAGGCAACCACTGATGAGGTTACAACTGTAATCTCTGCTTCAGTGGGAAGTCCCCAGAACCAAGAAAAAGGGACATCTGTTTTTGATGATATGGAGATTTCTCCTATTATCAAAACAAATACAACCACTACAGGTGGGAATTCAGATGATCCAATTAATGTAGGTGATGAATTAAGTTATAAGGATTTGACGGTTAGAGTGTCTACCATTGAAACAGATGTTGCTGAAATGAAAGAATTGATTAAGCAAATGATAGAGCTTTTTAAAAGTCAACCTACCACACAGGAAATTGCCAATGAGCATTGGAATTCTATGCAACCCATCCTTCAAGCTCAGAGGAATTTGGCTGAAAGTAACCGCAATTTCAGTTTGCAATTTATCAGAAATTTGGTTGATGCGAGGTATAAAGACACACAAGCAGACATTATGAACATTAAAGAACATCTGTTGAAACTTACTGGCTCCACCCCTACGTCAATCTTTGAGAAAGATGATGATGATGATGATAATGATGCCAAAAAGGGGGATAAAGATTCACTAAGAAAGTTGCCACCAGATTCAAAATCTAATCCTACAGATATTGTATCTTCTGCTCAACCTAAATCCAAACCTTCTCCAAAAAAAAAAAACACCACAAAAGAAAGAGAAAATATCTTCAACACCATCATCACCCATTCTGTCAATAGATGCTGATATAACAAAAGTATCAGCAGATGTTAGCCAAACAACTGCTGAGACACCAGTTGTTTCAGCAGAAGTTTGTCAAACATCTGCCATGATCATTTTCACTACACCAACCACAATCCAACCACCTCCAACGTCACAAAGATTTCCCATACATTCAACTTCACCACCAAAACATTCTCCTTCACCAGAAATCACCTCCACACGTAAGAGAAAAACTCATATTGTGTTAGAAGATGATGTGGATATTAAATCAGCAATCCATGTATCATCTTCCTCCATTCAAAATAGTCCATGCTCATCATTTCCACCCAGAGAACCTACTTCATCTCTTCCAATTGCTACACTACCATCAGTCATTCCTCTGGAAGCTCAATATCCGCTGGAGTTAGTCATTGTTAAAGGTGAAAATGAATCATTCTTCACAACAGAGGATCCATCTAAAAGATCCTTCCCATCTCTTTATGGCTATAAGAAGCCTCAAAACTTAGATGAGTCACAGGCTGAGGTTATAGCAAGAGAGAATAGCACAGGGATGGATGACAGGGAATACCAGAGGTTCTTATCATTTTAGCTTAGCAAAGTCGTAAAACTTGAAGACTATGCTAGGGACCTGAGTAAACCCATGTCTGATAGGCCAGTAACTCCTGAACTTCAGATGAAACTGAGGGATGATTATGTTGCACACATTATGAAGTACAAACCATATAAAGCAACTGAAGATCAATTCAAAAACTGGTCAGCATATGCTCTTAGAGAAGAGATCGACAGAATCACAAAAATGCGCAATGATCCTCTAGTAAAGCCAACTCCACCTAATTAGAAGAAAGTCAAAACAGTGGATTCAGATGAGGCATTGAAGTCTAAAAGAATGAGAGCAGAGCTTGTGGCTGCTGGTTATGGTCCAGCTAGATCCATTGCCAGATGGTTTAAACTGAAGATAGTTGAGACCTACAAAAATTTGGAAGAACTTAGAGCTGAAGATTCAAATGTTCTTCAAAACCCAGTCTATCCTACAACTTGTCACACCCCAACCGATGGCGGAAACATCGGGGCATGGCACTGAGCGAAACAGATTGTCCAGAAGTTTCCATAACAACTATAATTACCAATTATTTAAAGCAACATGTCCCATACCATGTCATAAAAGATAATACAATTATTACAGAAAAGATCTAGTCAAATTGTTTTGTTCCGACAACTCAGATTTTTATTACAGACAATTGTTTATTGTTGACCTAGGTCTTTCCTAGCCTCGATTTCACAGCAAAGTAAGCAAATAAGCATCCTAAGCACCTGTCACATACGTTAAAGTAATAGTCAATACACATAGTGTAAAGGTGAGCATACAAGTTTAATAGATATAATAGAGTTTGAAATCGTTTACGCATAACCAGCGCATACACAGTGTAAAATGAGGCATGTTAGTTATCGACATGAACCTATCGATACCAATGACTGCGGGTTGACTGCCCAAGGCAGTTCGCGATACACACTCACCACTGTGAGCCATGTAACTAATTGTCCTTAACAACCCCTGAGTGAACAGGTTCTGAGTCCAAACTATAGTACTATCGTTTCTAAGGCAGGTAGACAGCATTCCATGTGTAAACATAACAAACAAGCATTCATTAAGTCACGTATAACATGCGGTAATTGGTTAGCGATAAAAGTATTGCGTAGTGTGTTTGATGTGATTTAGAATAAGTAACGTATGTAACACCCAAAAGTGCGTAAAGCAAAAAGGGATCGAGTATACTCACAGCGATTGGTGGATCGAAGGGAGCGCTAGAGAGTAAGGTTAGCCTGAACAGTTTGATAGCATAACGATAAGCGACGCGTAAAACGAAACAAGTGTCAGTGGTTCGGACAGCAGTTCGATCGGATGGTAGTCCGATCGGACAGCCGGTCGTTCAAGTGACAGTCCGCTCGGATGGTCATCCGATCGGTTGACCTTCCGAGTGGATTGTTTCTTCCTTTGGGAAGGATGTGTTTGTGTATGATGGCTTGACTTTTGAAGTTTTCGTTGTAGCATTTGAAAACACAGAAGTGTCTCTACCTTTCAGGTCGGTCGATCGAACGGACGTTCGATCGGACGACAACCCGATTGGTTGGACACTTTAGTGAGAACAAATCCACTGCAGTTTGTTACTCGATAGGATGGCAATCCGTTGGTATTGAACATGTTGAAAATTGTTAAGTGTTGAAGTTTAAATGTCTCATGATCGAGCGGTAATCCGATCGGATGGTAGTCTGATCGGACGACAATTCGTTCAACGTTTAGACTTCAAATGTTGGTAAACAGTTTAAGTGTGGGACCCAAGGTGCAAGTCGATCGGGTGACAACCCGATTGGATGACAGTCCGATCGGACGGCATTCCGTCCTGGTCGTTCCGTTTCTTCTTACACTTGATTGTTTTGATTGTTTGTCGATTTATCGAGATGTTTTGATAACGTGTTAAGCAACAGAAACCTCGTCAACGCTTGGTACTCCTGATCGGACAGGAATCACCCTAAATCCGGCCAGTTAACTGTTCGAGACGGTGTTCCATGTTTAACCCAAAATCGGTATTCTCGTGGATAGAATTCAGATCTTGAACCAACACAACCACAAGAATGAGTAGGAAGTCGGTACAAGCTCCGATTCGATCGGTTTTGAATGCATTGAGTGTAAAAGAGTTGAAAGAAAGTTGGAAAACCATCTTTCAATCCTTTTCATCGTGAATATGTTTAGATCTATGAAAGATCTTTGTTTGTTTATGTGGAAATCGGTTAGATCTAAGTTGTTCTCGGTGGATTAAGGCCAAAACATGAAGTTCCCAAGAACACCATGATGACATCATCCTAGAACACCTCAAATCTAGTGATTTCTCGGTTAAAAGTTAAGATTCAAAAGATTGAAATGTGTAGAATCAAGTGTAGATCAAAGAAGTAGAAGATTTAGGTTGAAATCTTACCGGAATCGCGAGAAATCGAAGGAAAAGTGAGATTGGAGCGCTGGTCGGACAGGAGAGTGCCAAAAGTGGTAAGTTTGATGGTGACAGGGAGTATTTATAGGGTTTCCCAAAGTGGAAAGGGTGGATCGATCGAGTGGCAGCCTGGTCGACGGGCTGATCGATCAAGCGGTAGCTCGATCGAACGGCTGGTCGATCGGCCGGTAACTTGGTCAATTAGCCAGTTGGTTCGAGTGTTCGGTGCGACGAGTTTTGTCATTTCGACTGCGATTGCGGGTGCTGCGATGCGATGGAGTTTTCCTATTCAAATTACTTTTAATCCCAACTACTATATCAACATACAATCATCCTTAATTGACTTGCGTTTAGCATTGGCGATTTGATTGCGTTTCGAGTTTCGATTGCGTTTCGATTATCCACCACAACATAACATAAATAAACATGCACAAGTAACACATAAGGCACACACACACATAAAACAATATCCAGAACGCGTAATTCGAGTTGCGAGTGCGATTGCGATAGCGATAAGCGATAAAACATGCGATAAATATCGAATAAACCTCGATTAGTAATAAGTACTCCACATAATACAACTAACGTAATGCATAAAATAGACTAACTACAAGTCAAAGAAGTCAAAACAGGAATTGAGCAAGGAGTGACAGATCGCAATTAGCAATCTTGTCTTTCTTTGACTTCAATCTTGACTTTGACTTTGACTTTCGAAACACGGGGTGTTACAGCCTCCCCTAGTTGAGGGAATTTCGTCCCGAAATTAGGCCGAAGCCGTAACAAACAACTGCAGACACTTCGCCTTCATGTCGCTTTCGAGTTCCCAAGTGAACTCTGCACCTCGTTTGCCTTCCCATCGGACTTTCACAATAGGAATACGCGAGCGTCTGAGCTGCTTGGTTTGGCGGTCCATGATTTCGACAGGCTTCTCCACGAAGTGTAGTGTTTCATTTATTTGGAGATCGTCAAGAGGCACAATTAAATCATGCTCAGCCAGGCACTTTCGGAGGTTCGAAACATGGAAAGTCGGGTGGACGTTACTAAGTTCCTCCGGTAGTTCGAGTCTGTAGGCGACTTTTCCAATCCTTTCCAGAATCTTAAAAGGTCCAACATATCGAGGCGCTAGTTTCCCTTTCTTGCCGATCTCTGACCACACCCTTCCAAGGTGATACCTTTAGGAGTACATATTCGCCAACGTCAAATTCAAGGGGCTTGCGTTGTCTATCGGCGTAACTTTTCTGTCGACTCCGAGCTTTCAGCAGATTGTCTCGAATTTGGAGGACTTTGTCAGTCGTTTCTTGCAATAGCCCAGGACCGGTTAATTGCGAGTGACCGATCTCGTGCCATACAATAGGCGATCGACATTTTCTTCCGTATAAAGCCTCGAATGGTGCCATTTGAATGCTGGAATGATAACTGTTATTATACGAGAATTTGACTAACAGCAGGTAAGCATTCCAATTACCACCGAAATCTATGACACACGAACGGAGCATGTCTTCAAGAGTACGGATCGTTCTTTCAGTCTGACCGTCGGTTTGAGGGTGGAATGCGGTACTTAGGTTAAGCGTAGTACCGAGAGCCGCTTGAAACGTTTCCCACAGTCGTGAGGTAAACCGAGCATCACTGCCAGAGATGATATCGTGAGGCGTCCCATGTCGACAAATGACCTCGTTGGTGTAGATTCGGGCTAATCGTTATACCTTGTAGTCTTCCCGTATTGGCAAAAAGTTAGCTGATTTGGTCAAACGGTCAACAACAACCCAAATGCTGTCGTGACCTGATGGCGTGCACAGGAGCTTTGTTATGAAGTCCATAGCTATACTCTCCCACTTCCACATAGGGATCGGGGGTTGTTCGAGTAAGCCAGAGGGTCTTTGATGTTCAGCCTTGACCATTGAGCAAGTCAGGCACTTCCCAACGTAGAGAGCGATATCCCTCTTCATGCCCGGCCACCAGTACTTGTAGCGGAGGTCCTGGTACATTTTGTCGGCACCGGGATGAATAGAATACCGGGATTTGTGGGCTTCATCCATCAATATCTGTCGCAAATTGGTCCGTTTAGGGATCCAAATTCGGTCCAGGAAGTGGAAGATCCCATTCGACTTATTCACAAGCTGGGCTCCATCGTGATAGATTCTTTCCTTCTTCAGAGTGCGTTCATTAAAACATGCATGCTGGGCTTCGCGGATGAGGGTTTCGAGATCGTATGGGGCTTGGACATCACGAATGCTGAGCAGATAGCTCCGTCTGCTGAGGGCGTCGGCCACAACATTTGCTTTGCCTGGGTGATAACGAATCTCACAGTCGTAATCGTTGAGAAGTTCTACCCATCGGCGTTGACGCATATTAAGTTCCTTCTGGTCAAAGATATGTTGTAGGCTCCTATGATCGGTGAAGATCGTACACTTGGTACCATACAGGTAGTGTCGCCAAATCTTTAACGCAAAAACAACTGCGCCTAGCTCGAGATCATGGGTTGTATAGTTCTTCTCGTGGATTTTGAGCTGACGAGATGCGTAAGCAATGACCTTGTCTCGTTGCATGAGGACACAACCAAGACCAAGGTTCGAAGCATCACAATAGACAATGAAGTCGTCGTTTTCGTCGGGTAAAGTGAGGACGGGAGCATTGCAAAGCATGTGCTTGAGGGTTTGAAAAGCAGTCTCTTGTTCAGTTCCCCAAACAAAAGGCTTGTCTTTATGCGTGAGAGCGGTAAGCGGCACAACGATTTTTGAGAATCCTTTGATAAATCGTCGATAATAGCCCGCTAATCCGAGAAAAGAACGGATTTCAGACGGGTTCTTAGGTGTAATCCAACTCTTAACGGCTTCAATCTTCATGGAATCGATGTGAATACCTTGACTATTGACAATGTGACCGAGGAATTGAACCTCCTCCAGCCAAAATTCGCACTTGGGGAACTTGGCATAGAGTCGATTCCCTTGGAGTAGCTCAAGAACCAAATGTAGATGTTGCGCGTGTTCGGCTTTCGACTTGGAATAGATCAAGACATCATCGATGAACACGATGACGAAGCGGTCGAGATAAGGTTTACACACGCGATTCATAAGATCCATGAAAACCGCGGGTGCGTTGGTTAAACCAAAAGGCATAACAACGAACTCATAGTGTCCGTATCGAGTGCGAAAAGCGGTTTTGGGTATATCTTCCTCTTGAATGCGTAACTGGTGATAGCCTGAGCGTAGATCGATCTTGGAAAAACACGTAGCACCTTGTAGTTGATCAAACAAATCATCGATGCGGGGCAGGGGATAGCGATTCTTGATTGTCAACTTATTCAACTCCCGATAGTCGATGCACATCCTGAACGACCCATCCTTCTTTTTGACGAAAAGGACTGGTGCGCCCCAGGGAGAGGTGCTCGGGTGAATGAAGCCTTTATCAAGTAGTTCCTGGAGCTGACTCGAGAGTTCACGCATTTCGGACGGAGCGAGTCGATAAGGAGCTCTAGCAATAGGGTTTGCTCCAGGAACGAGGTCGATACGGAAGTCGATATCACGACTTGGCGGTAATCCGGGAAGATCATCAGGAAACACATGAGGAAATTCACGAACCACAGGAACATCTTTCACTTCTGTCTTTCCTTTCTTTTCCTTTTCCGCTACTACAATGTTAGCAAAGAAAGCTCTGTATTCCTTACAGAGATATTTGCTAGCTTGGACACATGACATGAGCTTGAGACCTTTCGAAGCAGTTTCTCCATAAACACACAATACATCACCATTAGCGAGCGCGAAACGAATCATCTTCTCGAAGCACACAACTTCAACATGATTTTCACGAAGAAAGTCCATGCCTACTATGACGTCAAAACTTCCGAGTTGCATCGGAATAAGGTCAATTGGGAAGATGTGATTGTTGAGTTCAAGAGTACAATCACGAAGAACAGAATTAACGGCGACAGTTCTTCCGGTGGCGAATTCAACATCGAACGTCGAGGGGAGTTGGGAGCGCTTACGACTAAGGAGCTTCTCGAATTCGAATGACATAAAATAGTTATCGGCTCCAGTATCAAACAAAAACGAAGCATAAATACCATTCACAAGGAACGTACCATTGAACACCTTGTTGTCAGCCTGGGCTTGGCGCGCATTGATGTTGAAGGTTCTGGCGCGGGCGGCTTGTTGCTGGTGCTGCTGAGGCTGTTGTTGCTGCTGTTGCTGAGGCTGCTGCTGCTGGGGATCTTGTTTCACAACCCTGTTTGGGTACATGTTCGCAAAGTGGTTGGGATCACCACATGCGAAGCAGACTCGGGCGTTGACCGCGGGTGCCTGAGCCGCTTGTTGGCCTTGTGGGGCTGGGAGCAGAGCTTGATGAGCAGTGGCTTGAGCTGGTGCTTGACGGGGACCAGTACGGCAGTTAGGAGTGAAGTGGCCGTACATATTGTCGTGCGCGTAAAAAGGCAAGCGAGACCCACTGGGTGATGATAAGTGCATGTCGGGCAGGCAGGGTGGGGACCAGTATAAGCACGCTTTGCGGGCGGCGCATAAGTGATTGGAGTTAGAGCTTATCGGTGTTGTTGTTGTTGCTGAGCTGGTACCGCTTGAAGTGGAGCAGCGGTAATGACATCACAGTTCTTGTTGCTGGAGCTGCTGTTGTTGTTCCTCTTCTTGCAGCGAGAGGACTTTGATGTCAGCGATGCGGTGGCGGTGGTGTCGGCAGTTGGTGCGGCGGTAGCTTGGTGCAGGTTCTTCGAAGCTTTATCCCAGTAACTAGCTTTTACCCGCTTGTCGTTGATTTCAGCGGCAAGCAGGTAAGTTTCTTCGATCGTTGCTGGCTTTGAAGCTTGCACAAAATCTGCAACACAATCCGGCAGAGCGCGGATATACTTCTTGATCGCCATGTCGGTAGTCTTCACTTGATCGGGGCAGATGATGCTGAGCTGCTTAAAGCGAGCAGTGAGGGCAGCGTTGTCACCATCTTTTTGCTTGATGTGCCAGAATTCATCCTCCAGCTTTTGGCGCTCATGGGGAAGGCAGAACTCATCGAGCATAATGTTCTTCAACTCGTCCCATGACAGACCATAGGCTGCATCATTTCCGCGCTTGTTTCTCTCGGCGGTCCACCAGTCTAAAGCGCGGGACTGGAAGACGCCGGTCGCATTCAGTGTGCGGAGATTGTCAGGACATCCACTCTGACCTAAAGTGACTTCGATCGAGTCGAACCATTGAAACAAAGCTGTAGGGCCTTCTTCGCCGGTGAACTCTTTCGGTCCGCATGCCTTGAACTGTTTGAAGCTGAAAGTAGCTTTGGGAGTTTCAGCTCTGCATTCTTCAGACGATTTGCTCATGTTTTCGTATAGTTCACTAACGACTTGGGGTACAACTTTTTCCATTTGCTTGGTAATCATGGCAGCGAGGCGTTTGTCTGCTTGCTTTCGGCGAGCATCTCAGGTAGCGCGAGATCCAGATGACGACATTGTCTGCAACAGACATCGCCACAGGACTCAACACAATATGATCGAATCTCACCTCACAATCCTAATACTACTCAAGCTCGGGAACACGTTTACGTAACATATAGGCACATAATCACAGATTCACGTAAGCACAGAAGCACATAAGCACGTAAGGCACAGAAACACATAAGCATATAAGCACGTAATTTGTCTAGAAGCACACAGATGCAGTCAGAATACAGAAACCTATCATTCAAGGTTCGTGATGGTTTGAAAATAGTGGTCGAATAACATAGCGAATAGTATATTATAATCGAATAATATAGCGATCGACATAACGCACGGTGGTTCCTCATGGTAGTAGCGATTTGTTAACGTTTTGAGATAGAGTGTAGTGCGAGTCGTGTGTGTCGATCAAAGCGTTAGCGAAAATTGAATAAATCTCCAAAAATTAAAACACATAAGCAGGTAAATACACATACAAACACATAAAATCGACGAATCATCAGAGTCAGCAGTTGCGGGCTCAGAATCGAAATACATAAGAATCGAGAAATGGATTGTCTGTGGCTATTTAGACATCGACTTACCAAAGTGATCCGACTATTCACAGAGACTCTTGGTACACACTTTGGCCTTCGGAACTGTACTCTAGCCTCGAATCTGGGCGATTGGCATGCATCCCTCCAGTCACATCGTGACTTCAAGTCGTTGGAGTCCGTCGATACTTTGGTGAGAGTTTTGTAAAACCAAGTAAAGGTCGGAACAAGTCATCAAGGTTCGGGTTTCACCCCTGACTTAACAGCTTTGTTCCTGTTTTGATAAAATAAAAGAGAATTATGCGTCAAAGTATGGATTTCACTCCTGTTTTGATAAAATAAAAGAGAATTATGTGTCAGAGAATTATGATCTCGGTAAGGGTCTCGTATTTTGAAGGGGTGATAAATTCCCTGTACTCAGCACTCAACATGTTATGGTAGTAGTATATCTTTTGTTCTTCATTCGTCACTAGATCATCGCAAAACTTCATCTTATCCATAAACGTTGCCGTAATCTTGTCTATGGTCTCACCCTTGTGCCTAAGTTGCATGAACTCCTCCTTGATTTTATTCATAACCGCCTTGGGGCTATGATGTTTAAGAAACGGCGTCTTGAACTCTTCCCATGTCATGACCTTAGCAGCTTCAATACCGATCTCTCTCTTTTTGTTATCCCACCAATCTTTCGCTTGACTCCTTAGTTGACCCGTACCATAGGCTACGTAGTCATCTTCATCACAATGGGTCCTCTCGAATACCCCTTCGATATCACTTAGCCATCGTTGGCACACAATTGGATCAACCTCCCCATTATATATTGGTGGTCTACAGGCCATGAATTCCTTGTATGAACAAGGCTTTCGTCCTCCATGCTTCTCCTTCGCTAAATTTGAATCATCTTCCAATTTCGTGATTCTATCTTCTACTATTGATAAAACTGTGTTTTGAATTTTATCAATAAAGCCCGACAAACTGTTTTCGATCGCCTTTCCAACCTCTTCGGCAATCACTTCCCTCATTTGTTCGGTGACTCTTGGCACCGCATTATCATTACCTCCGTCAGCCATCTCTATTTCTGAAATGTTTACACAAGTTGTTAAACATTCTATTTATAACACATGCTTTACTTGTTTTGATTCAATCAAGTTCATAACTCGATTTAATCATTCTTGCTTCAATTCAATCAAGTTTATAACTTGATTTAATCATTCTTGTTTCGATTCAATCAAGTTTATAACTTGATTTAATCATTCTTGTTTCGATTCAATCAAGTTTATAACTTGATTTAATCATTCTTGTTTCGATTCAATCAAGTTTATAACTTGATTTAATCATTCTTGTTTCATGCATTTCTTGTGTTTGAGTGAGCTTACACACTCTTTTCATGCATATTTTGTACATTTCTCATTCTATACGTAATACATAATTTATTAACAAAATAAGTTAATTCTTACCGGACGATCGATCAAGCTTGAACTGAACACTTTGTTAACAACCTTAGGCTCTAATTACCAACTTGTAACACCCGTCTAATTAAACATGATTTTTAATAATAGCGTATACCATTATAAATAAAGGCTGCTTAATTAACATATAATTTATACAAAAGGTTCATAAGTAACAAAAGTTTAGTCATACACGACTAAATAAAACGTTTCAAAAGTTGTTTAACAATCATTTACAACCCATAATCTAAGTCTGGTAAGGATTTAAAACATTGCGGAAGCTTGAAGGTAGTGTTCGGTTCTTCAAAAGTTTGCTCGACCATCTTTCGATTAGTTTTCTTCATTACCTAAGATCAAACCCCAACATAATTTAGTTTAGATCAAGTAAAAAGGGTTACAAACAAGTTCCATGGATCAACAATTGAAAAAAAATAAAAAAATTCGGATCGGAGGCGTCGCGTGACGCGACAGGGGCTCGCGCTACGCGAGGCCCTTGTTTTCACAGACTCTTCCATTTGTTTATTGCTGAACATTCCCAGCTCCGAGTTCAATCAAGTTCCAACTTTAAATAGCCATAACTTTTGACTCGTAAGTCCGTTTTAGGTGATTTTTCTTCCTATACGTCTGTAAATTCATTACCGACATGACCATTATAAATTTGATTTCAAAAATTTATTGTACGGACCGAAAGACCATATGTCGCTATGTAGTTATTCGACCCATTCTAACCTTACACAATTTACATCCATTTGACTAAAGATCCTATGGCGCCTTATGCCCAACATCCGAGGCTTATTATCACCCGCATTTTCTTACCAACTTTTTAGTTTAATTCCTTTGTGATCATTATCGCCATTGTAGACTACTAGAACGTTTAAAACTACAATTTTCCATACTAATAGATCAATTGGCTCATCTTGTGGAACCATCCACTTATGATGACTACCAATTAGGTTCGTTTACTATACTAAATCTATCAAATTCACAACCCAACCATAATCGACAAGAATTCTATCAATAACACATAGTTCATTCATATTTCAACGAGTGTAACAGATCAAGTTACATACCTTAGCGTACGCCCTTCAACCGCGAATCACCACCGGCTTGTCCACTAGACGTTCCGGTATCTTTTCCTATAGAGTTCAATTCAAAACATGTTTAGAACTCTCTTTAGACCTCACTTCGCATAATATACCGAAACATCACAATTATGCGTTAAAGCTTTAAATTTCTATTTTTAAGCCTTCTTTGAGGCATTTTCACAGACACCTTAAAGGCAGATTTATCACAAGATGATATGACAAGTTTCTAGCTTAACATTTAGCCCTAATTTCACTTCAATCAACATTTTACATGTTTGTTAGCTTCTAAATTTCTGAAATCACTTTCAAATCGTCAAATTACAGAAAATCAACATCCAATATCCTAGTATTCATCAATTTACTCATAACCCATTAATCACATATAATGGTGTTCATAGATTCACCAAAATTTCCTATGATTTCAACTTCTATTGGTCTAGGATTTGTTCCTAAACACTATAGTTGCTCTTCAATCATCACAACATATACATGCAACCCTAATTCAGATTTTTCCAATTTTCATGAGAATTTCAAGTTAAGAGTTTTTACTAATTTTTACATACCTTGTAATCCTCTTGCGATGAGGATCACGATTCTAAGCTCAGATTTTCGTTTGGACCAGATTTGCTCCTTCAATTTGAGGATTTTAGTAGAATTCTAGGTTTTGTTGAAGGTGGGTGTCGCCCCCATGTAGTTCTGGTCGACCAGGGCTTCAAAAGTGGGGTGTTTAATTATGTTTTATTTGTTTATTAAAATTCAAGTTTCAATTTTGACAACTTAAACCCCTCCACTTTGACCAACATTGATTTTAATTACTTTTAACCCTACTTTAGGTTATTTCTAGACTTATAACTAATTAGGTTAAAATTCCTAGTTAGTAAATTCTCGTTTATTTAAACCTTACCAATTCCAGTTTAAGGTTTTATATTTTCGGGGTGTTACAGTTTCCCAAAGTGGAAAGGGTGGATCGATCGAGTGGCAGCCTGGTCGACTGGCTGATCGATCGAGCGGTAGCTCGATCGAACGGCTGATCGATCGGCCGGTCACTTGGTCGATTAGCCAGTTGGTTCGAGTGTTCGATGCGACGAGTTTTGCCGTTTCGATTGCGATTGCAGGTGCTGCGATGCGATGGAGTTTTCCTATTCAAATTACTTTTAATCCCAACTACTATATCAACAAACAATCATCCTTAATTGACTTGCGTTTAGCGTTTGCGATTCGATTGCGTTTCGAGTTTCGATTGCGTTTCGATTATCCACCACAACATAACATAAATAAACATGCACAAGTAACACATAAGGCACACACACACATAAAACAATATCCAGAACGCGTAATTCAAGTTGCGAGTGCGATTGCGATAGCGATGAGCGATAAAACATGCGATAAATATCGAATAAACCTCGATTAGTAATAAGTACTCCACATAATACAACTAATGTAACGCATAAAATAGACTAACTACAAGTCAAAGAAGTCAAAACAGGAATTGAGCAAGGAGTGACAGATCGCAATTAGCAATCTTGTCTTCCTTTGACTTCAATCTTGACTTTGACTTTAACTTTCGAAACAGGTGGTGTTACACAACTGTTGCTCTGTCTCTAAAAATCGATACTCCAAAAAACCTTCTCTCGTCATCTGATATGTCTGAACCAATTGCAAATTTAGTTAGCAAACCACAATCACCAAACTCGTCTTCAATAATTCTTTTCCCAAGAAAACCAACTGATACAAAAATAGTAAAGTGGAACTCATGCTCAAAAACCCAAGTATTGACTTTGATCAGATCAGATGGTAGTGTTGAAGAGATTAAAATGTATATTGCATATAATCTGAATGCATACGATCGCCAATATTTGTTGGACCTTCAACTTGAAAGGGATGATGAAGAAGACATGTTCTCCCTGGACTTTGAACTATAATTCAAAGGACAAATAAGGGAGATGTTGATGAGAAATAAAAATCAGTAACAAATAAGGGTTTTCGTATCATCTGTTGTATAGGGAGATTGTTGGATCAGCAGCTGTTACATCGTCTCCAGTAGCATATTTAACCAGATCACAACATGTAACAAAGGACATGTTGCCGCATAACAAATTCTTGACTGAGGTTTGATGTGTGTTGTTTAGGCAGGTGATCGTATGTTCTTAGTTAATGTTTGTTAAAACTTAAGTTGTATTCGAATTTTATTAAGTTTGTTAGACATCTTTTATATGTACTTATGCTTATAACAGTTTACATTGTCAATGGGTGGATACTCTCTTTTTTGAATAAGAGAATGGAAATAATCATATATAACTGATATATTAACCGATGATCTATGTTTATAGTTGTCTTTTAGCTATAATAGATAACACGTTTTGGTACAATATCTATACATGTATCTATATGTTCTATTAATATGTGTTATGCATGGTTTTCTAATAAACCACCCGTGTTTGCACACGGGTCTTACCACTAGTATCTATATAATAAAAGAAACTATTTGGGGATACTTGTCATCATATTAGGCCATGTTTTTTTTTTATTTTCCTGTCAATCTCTTATGGATAATTATTATTTAGTTTAATCTCTTTTAATTAGTTATTATAGATAACTCTCCTACTATATATTATCTAGTTTAATCTCTTATGGATAATTATTATTTAGTTTAATATCTTCTAATTAATTATAGATAACTCTCCTACTAAATATTATTTAATTTAATCTCTTCTAGTTAATTCTACTTAGTTATAGATAACTATTATTTGATTTAAATTTAATGTATACTTCTCATTTATAATATTATTTATTTGATTTTCTATATCATATTATCTTCATTGTTTATATTACTTAACATGTTATATAAACAAGTTTTAGCTTTCTTTTACCCAAAATATTACTTATTTTTGACAGACACTTACTTTTTATTTGTGATATACAAATTTACTCTTATTCTTTTCGATGATGTAATTATCTCTAATAAACTTTAAAGTTTTACCATAGTATATATAATACTAGACATAAAATCGAAAAACATTTTGGATGGCATCAATAACTTAAGACATAATATAATTTTATGTATAATATGCACTTTTTAGTAATATAATACCAAACAAATTTACAAATATAAAATCATTGATTTTGCAAACAATAATAAAGTCCTAATTTTTTAATAATAAAAAAATATATAACTAAAAACATATGAGATTATAATACAGTTAACCGATTTATCATTATACAATCTCCCAACTATTGAATCATATTTTTTTCCTATCCTACTTTAAATGTCGAATAAAATACATCTATTTTTCTTATAAAATATTATCCTTAAATTTAAATTGTTAATCTATTATAACTAATAAATGAAAGTTATTTGGGCCACGTGTTATTAGATTAGGGCATCACTTTTTGCCTTTTCCCGCCCAACAGTACCATCCCTTTTATTTTCCCTTTTCTTATTCTTCTTTCTCACAATTAACCCAAACCCTAAACACTCTTTCTCTTTGAAGATCATCGGCGACAAACTTTTCCAGTGTTTCAATCAACAATCATCGGCTTTCAAGCCTTTATACTCGACGGTAATCTCTAACTTATGGTTTGATTATTATATTTAATCGTTCGATTCGTCTGATTTGGTTAATCGTTCAATTCTTCTGATTTGGTTAATGGTTCGATTCGTCTGATTTAATCGTTCATGTATATAGATTTGTTTTTGGTTCAATTTCATTTTCACAGGCTTATAATGGAGGTGCGTCATAGCAAATCAACGTCTTGTGAACAGTCATAATCGTCCGTTGTAGAGAATTTTAAGACATGACCTCTCCGGTTGTCGTGGATACGTCGGAATATGCCGCCGGTAGTTGTAATGAATCTGCAAATTGCTGATTTTACATTATTTGGTAAATCAATAAATTGTCAGTGATTGTTATGTGTTTTGTGCTCAGGTAGGGTTGTTTTGTGGACAAGAGATTGGGGATTTGCCCAGCTTTGCACCCTCTGCCGCCGGTAGTTGTAATGTATCTGCAAATTGCTGATTTTATGCATTCTGTGCTCACGTCGGAATATGTCGCCGGTAGTTGTAATGTATCTGCAAATTGCTGATTTTATTTGGTTTGGTGTAAAAATATTAAGAACTGGTCTATAAAGGAACACTATATAGAAAGTTTATGTTGAATTAAAGAATATATTAACGTTTTCTAAACTAATTTTACATTATTTGGTAAATCAATAAATTGTCAGTGATTGTTATGCGTTTTGTGCTTAGGTAGGGTTGTTTTGTGGACAAGAGATTGGGGATTTGCCCAGCTTTGCACCCTCTAGGGCCCCATCAGACTATATTAGTTCGTCCATTCTTAAGCGTGTGGCTCGAAATGTTTCTCCTCCGTGGCGCCAACATGATAAAGATGGGCACTATGTGTTTGCAGTTGGAGATAATCTAACCACTCGATGTAACTACCTTTCACCACTGTTAAACAAGTTTTTATTATTGATTTCTTACTATACCATATTCGTCTTTGTATATGATGAAGGGACGATACCGACACCATGTTTTTATGTTTGGTTTATACTTTGATTATAGTTTAATAGGAAACACAGCTTAAATGTATTTTAATTTTCCTTCACAGTGTTTTAGTTTGTTACATACAATATTATAAGCTAATGTTTTTTTGGCATTTATTTCATGATGTATTGTACTATTGTTGTTTTATCTGCCATGTTTTGATTGCTTATTATTTTTTTTCTCATGATTTGCAGATAAGATTCATGGAAAAATGGGCGAATGTAAGTTTGATTTGTAAACAAATCATAGATCGTATGGTATTTCATATTGATAATGTGTAAAATTGTTTCATTGATGTATTTTTAATTTTAATTCAGGTACCTTTGGACAAGTTTTAGAATGTTTGGACAAAGAAAGAAAAGATATGGTTGCAATAAAAATAGTTTGTGGTATAAAGAAATATCGTGAGGGTGCTATGATAGAGATTGATGTGTTGCAACAACTTGGTAACCATGGCAAAGGGGGCAACCGGTGAGTGACATTTAAGCAACATGCACTATTTATTATATTGTGTCGTTTAGATATTGCATATGAGTTGTTTTATGTTTGTGTCTGGGTTTGTGGTGTTAAATTGGTTTATTCTTTGCAGTTGTGTGCAAATAAGGAACTGGTTTAACTATCGTAACCATCTATGTATTGTAAGTATATGATACGATGATTAATATGGTGGATTTGCTTCCCCCAATTAACAAATATTTTTAGGGTTAAGATGTTGGGTGTGTTCAAATGGTGTCAACATGTTTTTGAGAAGCTTGGACCAAGCTTATATGATTTTCTACGCAAAAACAATTATAGCTCATTCCCAATTGACCTAATCTTCATGTTAAGGTATTATAATAAATTACAGTCTAATTGAATTTAGTTGGCTTTGGTGTAACAAATTTAAAGTATAAAGACTCAAATATATTACTTTTGCAGGTCGATTTGACTGAATATGAGGATAAACTTGAATTTGTATTTGATGCTGTGATGAATGAAGATGTCAGAATCGATAATGCGGGTATATAAAATTGTGTCTTCATCTTCATGTTGCACTTTTTAAGATATTTTGGCTGATACTTTTATTCTTTATGATGTAGATATGACAAACTGTTGAGCCTATAATCCTAATTATCTTTAAAAGAAGAAAAGCAACTTGCTTTGTTATTCACTGGTTAGAACTCACATTTCAAAATGTGTAATTATGTGAAATATGTTAAAAAATTAAGTTATTTGTATATTTTATCAAATGGCTGATTATATGTAATTGGTGATTATAGAACTTACATACATTGTCTTTTTAGTGCAGGTCAAAACAATCATTTCCTTTTCATGATTCTCTTAGCCGGATTCATAATAGCCGAGTCGTGTTACATTTTGGGTGCATCTCAAAGTAAGCTTCACCATATTTTTCTCAAATCTTTCTCATATGCTCATCTGTAATATATTCATAATTACATTCCATCCCGGACACTTAATCGTGATGGGCAGAAGGTATCAATTGTTCTTTCAAGCACTACCTTGAATCTTTTCAGTTGCAAATCATTTATTTGTTAAAGCAAGGTTGTAATGTTTTAATTTTCTTTATATAGCAGGTTGTTTGGACCGTAACATTAGCTACTAGCACGATGGTATTTTCCATTCTCCAGGTACTTTGGCAGGTACCGTGCTATTATATACCATACCAGATTATGAATGTTTTTTTTAACCAATCTTACTATATCTATTTATGGATAAAGAAATTTAAAGTATAAAGACTCAAATATAATTACTTTTGCAGATCGATTTGACTGAATATGAGGGTAAACTTGAATTTGTATTTGATGATGTGATGAATGAAGATGTCAGAATCGATAATGCGGGTATATAAAATTGTGTCTTCATCTTCACGTTGCACTTTTTAAGATATTTTGGCTGATACTTTTATTCTTTATGATGTAGATATGACAAACTTTTGAGCCTATAATCCTAATTATCTTTCAAAGACGAAAAGCAACTTGCTTTGTTATTCACTGGTTAGAACTCACATTTCAAAATGCGTAATTATGTGAAATATGTTAAAAAATTAAGTTATTTGTATATTTTATCAAATGGCTGATTATATGTAATGGGTGATTATAGAACTTACATACATTGTCTTTTTAGTGCAGGTCAAAACAATCATTTCCTTTTCATGATTCTCCTAGCCTGATTCATAATAGCCGAGTCGTGTTACATTTTGGGTGCATCTCAAAGTAAGCTTCACCATATTTTTCTCAAATCTTTCTCATATGCTCATCTGTATTATATTCATAATTACATTCCATCCCGAACACTTGATAGTGATGGGCAGAAGGTATCAATTGTTCTTTCAAGCACTACCTTGAATCTTTTCAGTTGCAAATCATTTATTTGTTTAGGCAAGGTTGTAATGTTTTAATTTTTTTTATCTAGCAGGTTGTTTGGACCGTAACATTAGCTACTAGCACGATGGTATTTTCCATTCTCCAAGTACTTTGGCAGGTACCGTGCTATTATATACCATACCAGATTATGAATTTTTTTTTAACCAATCTTACTATATCTATTTATGAATAAAGAAATTTAAAGTATAAAGACTCAAATATATTACTTTTGCAGGTCGATTTGACTGAATATGAGGATAAACTTGAATTTGTATTTGATGTTGTGATGAATGAAGATGTCAGAATCGATAATGCGGGTATATAAAATTGTGTCTTCATCTTCACGTTGCACTTTTTAAGATATTTTGGCTTATTTTTATGATGTAGATATGACAAACTGTTGAACCTATAATCCTATTTATCTTTCAAAGAAGAAAAGCAACTTGCTTTGTTATTCACTGGTTAGAACTCACATTTCAAAATGCGTAATTATGTGAAATATGTTAAAAAATTAAGTTATTTGTATATTTTATCAAATGGCTGATTATATGCAATGGGTGATTATAGAACTTACATACATTGTCTTTTTAGTGCAGGTCAAAACAATCATTTCCTTTTCATGATTCTCCTAGCCGGATTCATAATAGCCGAGTCGTGTTACATTTTGGGTGCATCTCAAAGTAAGCTTCACCATATTTTTCTCAAATCTTTCTCATATGCTCATCTGTATTATATTCATAATTACATTCCATCCCGAACACTTGATAGTGATGGGCAGAAGGTATCAATTGTTCTTTCAAGCACTACCTTGAATCTTTTCAGTTGCAAATCATTTATTTGTTTAGGCAAGGTTGTAATGTTTTAATTTTTTTTTTATCTAGCAGGTTGTTTGGACCGTAACATTAGCTACTAGCACGATGGTATTTTCCATTCTCCAAGTACTTTGGCAGGTACCGTGCTATTATATACCATACTAGATTACGAATGTTTTTTTTTTTTAATTTTTATCATATAATGTGAAATTATTAGGCGGCATTTCTAGCATGGCATATCTACTGTGTGTGTTTTAATATCAGAACAGATGAGTGGGTAAGTTCTTTAAAAAATATGATTTCACCGAAACAGTATAAAAAAAAGATTAAGGCTTTATTAGAGTTTCACGGATCTATAGAAAGCTTTCGGTGAGAGCAAGAAAACTCGCGATTCATCTCTGTATTTTACATAAAACCTATAGTTTTTCAAACAGTGTTTTAATCCGAGAAAAAGTGAAACCACTGTTTTGGGTTAAAACAGTGTTTTGAAACCACTATTCGGTTAAAACAATGTTTGAAACCACTGTTAGGTTAAAACAGTGTTCTTAAAACAGTGTTTTGAAACCACTTTTGGTTTAACAGTGTTTGAAACCACTGTTGGTTTAAAACAGTGTTTGAAACCACTGTTTTAACCCAATAGTGGTTTCAAAACACTGTTTTAACAACACTGTTTTAACCCAACAGTGGTTTCAAACACTGTTAACCCAAAAGTGGTTTAAAAACACTGTTTTAACAACACCGTTTTAACCCAACATTGGTTTCAAACACTGTTTTAACCCAAAAGTGTTTTAACAACAGTTGTTTGACTTTGGTCAAACAGTGGTTTGACATTGGTCAAACAGACTTTTGAACCACTAAGAATCATATTTTTGCAGTCAAACAGTTGTTTGACTTTGTTCAAACAGTGGTTTAACTTTGGTCAAACAGTGGTCAAATAGCGTTACAAGAGTCCAGCTAGGATGAAGTCGAGATTTGATATATAGTTTTGATTATCTGCTTTATATGAAGAAAGAGATGGTTCAAAATTTCTACATTATCATGTTTCATATTCTGTTAATTATATTGGAGATGTTATCAATACACACCATTGATTATTTTGTTATAAGTTTATTTCATGAACTTCCTCATTTCGTTTCATATTAGGATCACTATCTAACATATATGGGGTCTTCAATGCTGATTATAAGTTTTTTTATGGCTCTGTAATTTCAAATTAATTGATTATTCGATTTAGTAGTCCATCTTTGTTTGTTTATGTATCTCTAAGAGTTGTGTAATTTTTAAATACTTGAAGTGTTCATGTTATATGTTTGTTTCTGAAACAAAGTTCATTTGATTCTGCATCAGAAAAAGATATCACATAATATATGGTTGTGATAATATCCAAAAAAGTGGCATTCTACTTAAGTTGTATCCTTGTGGCAATCTTTACATGTTTGTTTTTAAGCTTTATGTATATTCCTATTTTAAAGTAGATTAAAAACCCATTTTTCTTTGTGTTGAATTTTTTTATTGGAAAAGGGCCTTTGCATACCACACAGATCATAGCAAGTAACGGTCATTATTCAGATTCTGTTTCATCGCTTCTACTGCACGTCAAGATATGTTTTTTTTTTTGTTTCAGTTGATGTAATTATAGGTGCGTGCCTAGGGAAGGCAGGGCGTAGCAAAACCCTTTGTGTGTAGCAACTAGCAAGGTGCCAAAGGCCCAAAAGTGCCTAACGGGATAAAAACAGGCATGAACCAGTAAAAAAAACTGTTTGATTGGGCAGTGGTGATGTAAGTATATACATTATTAAAATCTCAAATGTATGGTTATTTTATTAAGGTCTAATTACTAAGCGTCTCTGATTGAAATCTTGAATGAAGACATATGTTTAGGGCTTATTAAGTTCCACTTGCACGTTGATCAAGCAATGAATTTGAAAATAAACTTGAATTATTATGAGGTATGATGCAAATTTGAAAACACAATCAATCAACATAGAGTATCGGATTGAAATTATCTTAATCGGCTTGATGTTTTCATTGGTCTATTTGGTAGTGTTAACAGTTCGGCTGAGTAATTTGGTATTACTTCCCACTAATCGTCTCACTCCACATTAATTCTTCATTTTCCGAGCTTAAAACTATTATTTTAAAGGAAGAACCGCCTCTTGGCAAGTCAAGTTTTCAGATTATAGGTTACTTATTGCTTGGTATTGCAGGTTGTTTTTGGTAGGTAAAAGGTTAAATTGGACACTAGACCAGTAAGAGGTCAAGTTGCAAATCCCCGGCTGACAAACCCTATCGAGTTTTTGTAATAAATGTTTTCCCCGAGCGGGTTTAATCTTACCAGTTAAATAAAAAGAATGCTTAAGCATATAGTTCTTCTACTGAGATTTTTTTTACTATCATACACATTTTGTGATTATTTTTTTACAAGTGATTGATGTAGAGTTTTGTTTCAAATTTTAGAGACTGCAATGGTGGAGTATTATGGCCATGAGAGCGGGTTCGTACACTGGAAAAAAAATGTAGAAAAGGAAGAAATGGGTGCTAACCAACAAGATGGTAAAAAAAATCCCGGTCCCTCTTAATTCAAAGTATGTATTTTTTATACCTATGTTATTAACAGTTTTAGTACATATTTGTTCAATGTTTCCATTTAAATTTGATTAGTGATAACTGTTAGGGGATCCGGGATCTTAACTTTGAAGTTGTTCACGTTGATCTTGCTTTTGTATGTCACTTAGTTTTGTATTTATTTTATTTATACATGTAGGATCAATATGTTTGTATTATTTTATTTATATATTAATAATTAATGATTAATGTAAATAAATTTCTCGAGCCCTGGAAGCAATCCCGGGTGATAACCTAGTTTAAGATATATTTAAATAACTAAATTATTTATCACAAAACCAAATTTTGTATTAAGATATTATTTATTTTTATTTTCATTAATAAAAAATTATTATATCGATTGTATTACATAATTTTTAAATAATCATCTCCGTAATCATCATATCTATCGCGTATCGAGTATATCCATTAGTTTTTTTAAATATAATTTTCTTATTATTTGGTATATAAAATCATATTTATTCAACCCGTGTAATAAATGAAGATTTTTAAAGATATAACTTTTTTATTATTTGGTAAACAATATTATATCTATTCAACCCGTGTAATATACATGATTTTAAAGATATAACTTTTTTTATTATTTAGTATATAAAACTACATTTCTAACCCGTACAATAAATATGGCTCTTATAAATACAATTTTTTTATTATTTAATATATAAAATTACATTTATTCAAACCGTGCAATAAAAAAAGATTTTAAAGATATATTGTTTTATTATTTAGTATATGAAATTTATTTATTTAACCCGTGTAATACATTGGTTATAGCCTAGTATAAAAATATTTAAAGGTATTCATACAAATAATCTTCTTAAAATACTCCCACGTTCCCTATGATTTTGGAGTACTTCTTATCTTATCGCATTTGGCAAGAATCTTTGTTCTCATTATCTCTAAATAATAAAATCAAGTTTGAGGGGAAATTAATAAAAACGATAATAGCTTGAGTTTTAAATAACGAATTTGGTCGTATTGATTGATGAGTCGCATCGAATTTGAAAATACAAATCATTAAACAAATGGAATATGATTGTGTTCACAAGATAAATATAACATCTCTTATTTAAATAAGATTTATGTATCTCCATCTCATATATATTACATAGCTGCCTTCTAAAAAAATATTTGGTGGAGCTATTTTTGATATTATTTTACAGTTAATTAAAAATTTTGATTTCTTAATTTAACATTTTATTATACTTAGTTTAATATTAACTATAAATTTCCTAAAAAAAATATTTTAAATTGACATTTCCACCGCCTCGTAGCCCATAATTTAACAACTCCGTACAACTCTTCTGTTCAGGCCATCCGTAGTCATAAGACCCTTTTGGGAGCATTATGCGACATGTGGCATGCCACGTCACCACGGGGCTTTATGGGGCGTTATGCAAGTTCAGGCCGTAGTCATAAAGCCCCTTTGTCATCATTACTCATTATTTTAATTTTCATTTTTTTAATTAATTTCTAAGTTTTTTAAAATTAAAAATCATTTCATTAAATAAAAAAAAGAGTACAATAAAATAAAAAAAACATTAAACTAGAATAAAAACAGAAAATAAATAAAAAAAATGCAAATAGATAAAAACAGGAAATTAATTAAAAAAACTGAAATATGTTTAATTGCAGGGACCAAATATGTTTAAAAACCAATTTTGTAGGGACCAATTAATAAAACCTTCTTCCTTCTTCAATACCCGCAACAACAGAAAGAGAGCATTACAAATATGTTTACAAATATGTATGTATAATTGCAGAGGAGAAAACCAGAAAAAAAAAAAACAAATAAATATTCAAACAAACCACAAAATAACGCCGCTATAATCCTCGCGCCCCACTTCAATTTGGCATTCATACCGCCCTTCGTGGCGGTGTTCCGAGGCGTTTTCCGGCGCTATGGGGGCCATAGCGCCCCACTACGTTTGATCTCATACCGTCGTGATCATGATCGAGAACAATATTCTTTCAAATTATTAAAATGTTTTAATTTAAAAACGGGTCATCTTAAATTCACAAACACACCGTCTCTTAAATGCTCCCATGCTTTCAAATTTCAATCAATCTTATCTTCATTAATAGATGAACACAAAATTAGGTTTTGACTATTATTATTATTATTATTATTTTTATTATTATTATTATTATTATTATTGTTGTTGTTGTTGTTGTTGTTGTTGTTAGTATTACTATTATTATTATTATTATTATTATTATTATTATTATTATTATTATTTGTTATTGCATTATTTTTAATATACTTTTAAGACTTATCATCGTCGTCATCATCATCATACTCAGTAAATCGACCAGTAGCAAATTTAAGGTAAGATCTGAGAAGAGTAAGATGTAGACAACCTTACCTGTACCCAGCAGAATAGAGAGACTGCTTCCACTAAGACCCCCGACTCGATAGTGGTTTTGAATCAAACCTTAGTAGAACGAGCCGTAGCACGGGCTACGGCTCAACCTCTTATTCGCAGTGCAATTTTTTTTTCTTTTTTCGGTTTTATACATAGGATCTTCCTAAACATATATGAGGATACCCCTATAAGAAAATTATGAAAGATATTATTCATTAAGCCCAAAACCTGTTTAGTAACTAAGCCTAAATAACTAGTTTTATATTAAGCTCAAATTGTAATAACTAATAAAGCCCAAATAATAAAATAATCCATTGAACCATTGATTATGGGCGGCAATGTCCTATTGTGAAACCAAACGTCGCACAACACAATCGCATTATGTAGTCTCTCATAGTCGCACGTAAATCAGCGATTCCGGTCCGGCAATCTGAACAGCGACTCAGGGCTTGGGCGATTTGATTTCTTATGAGTTTTACTGTCCTCGTAATCTTTCATAATTGATAGTTTGATTTCTTTTATGATGATTTTTTAGACTTATAGTTTATCTAGAAATTCTTTTATGATATTTCACATATAAGAAAGGTATCAACATAATTTGAGAAATTATCACCGATATTGTTGTTCAAGCGAATGGAATGAGAAAAGAAAAAGTATAGAGTAAACCACACCTTCTATTGTTGCTCGATTTATGCAACATATGTTTTTTTGTTGTTTTTTTCCTTTCTTTATCTCTATTTATTTTATTTTCCCACCATGTTATGTATAAGTTATAGCATAGTCAAAGTTGGGCTAGTTTAATATTATATGATTGGGCGGTAAAAAAATCTATTAGATATTTGTTTTATTTTATTTATTGTTTGTTGATTTTTTTTAATATTGTATGATTGCACGGTAATTTTTTTTTTTGATACTCCTGATTTAATGGACTAGTTCCGCTACTGCTTAGACATAAGACACGTAACACTCAGCAATTGAGGCAAATAAAAATAAAGATTTATATAAATAAAAATTATAAACTTCTTGAATCTTTTTTTTGAAAAGCAAAAAAAAAAAAAAAAAAAAATTAAGATAACGAAAATTGAATTTGATAATAGGTTAACGAAAATTGAATTTGATTGAATCTTGATAATAGGTTAACGAAAATTGAATTTGATTCGATACCTAAAATTGCTTGAAGATTTTCATGTGGAATATGCTTCATAAAGTATTCTTCAATAATTAAGATAACTAAATTCTGTTAATTGAAATTATGTCTCGTAAATAGGGATTGTACATCGAAACATGATTTAAAATGGCAAATGCATACAGAACATATCTCTATACTTATAAATAAAAATAAGTATACGTGGCAGTTTTTTCAGCCTCTTCGTTTTGGTTGTTATATGTGGCTATTTTTTCAGCCTCTTCGTTTTGATTGCCTTGTAATGACACGTGTTTTGGTTTTAGACAATCCCGGCATTACCCGAATATTACCACTATTATATTATAACCGACCCATTAAAGCAAAAGCCCATAATCACTCCACTGATTTAGTTATTCCCTTTTCAGCCATCCTCCTCCAAGACTATAATACATAAACCCAAAATCAAAGACACAAATTTTGGAAAACCAAAACGTAATCACAATCCATAACCTAAAGCAGTTATTCTGTTTCTTTATCCGAATTAGTTAATCCCACCTAAAATATATCTCATGTGTAAATGTTGGTAAAGAAAATGTAGAGAGAGAAACGGGTCGGTGGCTTTAAGGTGGTGGTGGCTCCCAAAAAACTGTCACGCCCCAACCGATGGCGGAATCATCGGGGCGACACTAGGCGAACCAGATTGTTCAAGAGAATCCATAGCAACTATTTAGTGACAATATTTAACAAGTTCATTATCCCATACTAATAAACAAATATTTCAACAAACAGACAACAGTCATAACTGAAAGCAAGTCTCTTAAACAAACCAGATCCGACAACCTAGATTTTTATTATGGGTTTCTAGACTTCCTATCCATTTGCAGCAACAATTCATCAACCTGTCACTTACGTTAAAATAAAGTCAATACAGTAATGTAAAGGTGAGTACACAAGTTTAGTATAAGTATAGTATAAAAACGTTTATGCATAACCAACATGTAACACGTAGAGAGGTGAATCAAGTATGCTATCAACAATGACACAAGCTAACCACATGACTGCGAGTTGGAGTATGTGCGATACGTGTTCACCGAAGCGAGCACACACGTAAAGTGAGAATGTGATCCCTAGCAACCCCTGACTAATCAGGTGCTGAGTCCAAACTATAGGTGCTGAGTCCAAACTATAGTACACATAGCAAACAAGCATTCAGCGAATCACGTGTAACATGCGAGAGCGGTCAACGTTTAAAATGAGTTAAGCGTTGTGTGCGTTGTGTTTTGATAGAGAACGTATGTAACACCCAAAAGTGAGTTAAGCGAAAAGGGTTCGAGTATACTCACAATGCGTGTCTAGCAAGTAAACACGTCCTGAAATGGATTGAAGGGAGCGTCGGATCAGCCTGCGTACAGGGACAAAATGCGTAAGTCTTTCAAAGTGCTGAAACGATCGAAATCGGAGTGTCGAGGGGGAATCAGAAGCTTCGTACAAAGCTGTGTCTTCGTGCGAAGGTGGGGTCTTCGTACGTATGTGGCTTCCGTTGTCCAAAATCGAGTGTTCTTCGCGTCTTTCTTCGAGAAATCGAGTGTGCATCCCTCCATCCTTAAGCTACTGATTAAACTTAGAGCCGGAGAGGTCATACCTTCGTACGAAGGCGTGCCTTTGTACAAAGCCATGGCTTCGTACAAGCCAGTCTGGCTTCGTCAAGCCTCTATTCAGCGTGTTTGAGCGTCCGGAGCTGTGTTTTCGTCTGAATCGGATGTATTTTCGAGTCCTATTCATGACAGTTTCGACACCACTTCATCCCACTATCCAGTGAACGAAATATGGGTCGGTTTGATCCGTTTTTGTGTAAAAATCAAGTTTAAAAGTGGTTTTAAATTGTTTTCACTTAGATCTAACACTTGGTGAATGTGAAATCAGCAGATTTCTGACTTGGGAAGCCGTAGCTATGCCCAATACACTCGGTTAAGTGTAGATCCATTATAAAGTAAGAAGATTTGATGAAAAACATGAAGGTTTTCATGAAAAAGATGAAGTTCTTTGTAAAAAGAAGAAGTTTGGAGGAAAATAGAAGAGTTTTGATGAAATCGGAGTGAATCTTGTGGAAAATCGTACTGGAAACGTTGTATAACATGTAAAAATTAGTAAATCATACTTGAAAACAGTTGGATAGCAATTCGACAACGTTTCGTAGTAAAAGTGTCACACCCCGATATTTCCACGTATTACCGGTGGGCCCGGTGGGGAGTATCGTGACGTAGTTGATATCATCATAGACAATTTATCACAGTTTAAAACACAGCGGAAGTCGAAAGATAAAAACATTACAAGCCGAATGAAAGTAATATCAATTATTACAAAAACGGTTGTAAAGGATCCACAGGCGGATCAAAGTTAAAAGGAACATTGTTCAACAGATTTATAAACATCTAAGCTTGCAAGACTCTTTATTGATGCTAGGAGTAGCCAGCCTATTCCGTCTAGTACCTGCACTTAACCTTTTGGAAAATACTTACACTGGAAAATACAATTAACCGACTCATTTTGAAAATGTTTAAGAAAACTGATTTGAATGCACAAGGCACAAAATAATCTTTTATAACTTGGGATAATTATTTAAAAATAAACTTGTAAAAGAATTATATGTTTATTATACGTTCAGTAGCCCAGGCTGAATACCGGGTTAAAGATTAATAGACACACCACATGATATAATCCCGCGGTGAGTTATTCTCGAACAGGCGGTTATATCTTTTTATATACGCACCGGCAGGTGTATGCCTACACCCCGTGCTTAAGTCGTGGCCATTTCAATGAATGAGCCGAGGATATCCAGGACATGGTTATTAACCCCCCAAAGGCTTTAACAAACAAAACAGATTAAACGGGTTATCTCAATGATTTAACCTTCATACGATTAAAAATTCAATACCCGACCAAGCGGTATTTTATATACCGTGCCCCAAGCCCGTATAAGGGGAAAATAAGTTAAAAGTATTTACCTGAGCAAATTATACAAATTTATCCCAACCGTACAAATCAGCAAGTGCAGTTATCTTTTACTGGTCTCCTAAATCTGGAACAAAGGTTTTAATTAACCTATTAGATTCCTAACGGGTCTTACTTAAGTTTAAACTTAGACCAGTTAGTTTTAAAGAAAGGTATACGGTTCAAAACGCATGATTAAGCAAAGACCGGATTAGAATGTGATTTAGACCTAACAAGTTTGAAGACTTGTATAATATGGGTAAACTAAGCACATTCTGGATTTTGAGATAAAAATGATAAGGTTTGACCCGTTTCGGTTAATTTATGCAAACTAGTTACATAAACCGCACCGAATGCGAAAAATGCATAGCGGGTAAACAAATGAGTCATGAACAGGTTTCCTAAGTTAATATGCCTTAAATATGTTGTGATATCAGTATGATACCTTCCATTATGCCCCAAAATGGATTTAAAATCAATTTAAGCCCCGTAGGGGTATTTTGGTCATTTTAAGGATTATAAAAGAGGTTAAATATTAATCTGAGGTTCTGGTCTAAAATGATCAGTAAAAATATTTAATTTAATAAGTTATATCAGTATGTTATTGCATATATGTGAAATTTATCATTTATAACCAAACTATGCACCGTAGGGGCATTTTGGTAATTTCACATAAGCTTTAAAGGTCAAATTTGGAAATCTGAGTTCAAAAATTTTGCTTACTGTTAAAGTATAAAAATTTACTTAAAACATCAGTAGGTATTAAGTCTTATATGCCAAAAATAGTTTTAACCCATACTATGCGTTTAAAACGCATAAAAGTCGGTTTTAAGCGATTTTCGGGTTATATAATGAAAGCTGAGATTTTTATCAGCCCAGAAAGCTTAAAATATTTTATTTATCATATAAAATCAGTAGCAAAAAGTTTGGTATCAAAATGTTATGTAAAACTCATGTTAGTAGCAAAAAGGGTATAACCGACAATTACCGAATCAAAGCAAGAACCCTATGCCATGGTCAGTTTAAAAATAAATAAAAATCTTCAAAAATCCCAAAATATTATATTACATCAGTGGATAAAAGGTTTGGTGTAAAAATTTGGGTTTAGATATGCTTTATGCTAATTATGCCGTTTAATTAATAAAAAGCTTTCAAATTACGATATTGAGCATAACTCCTAATTTAGACCTCAAACTGATGTCAAAATTTTAGAACATGTTTATAAATCAGTAATAAAGGTTTTTGTGCTCTCACATTTTCAAAAATCCCGTTTTAAGGTCAAAAGGGCATAATGGTCAACATTTAAGCAATTAAAAGAAACATGCAAATGAATCGGAATAATTAGGAACCAAGTTATATAACCTCAGAGGGTTACACTAACCTATAACCTGGTCCTAATGGAACTCTAAGGCATATCTAAACTAAGCTAAATCGGGTCAGAACTGAAAGTCAAAGCAAAAGTCTACTTTTGCGACTTTCGGTTCCGAACCGAGCCTAAACTCAAAATTGTCGGGTTGAACATGCTTAGACATGTTCTTACATTAATTACCAAGTTATATAAGTGTTAAAACAGGTTTCATGGTTTCTACATTGTTAATTATGTGTTTATTTGCAAAATAGCTTTCTGTTGACTTTTTATAATTAAGTTTGACCCGACAATTGACCTAGTTAGAGTGGAAATCAGAGGGTGCCCTTTTAAGGGTTTATTACCCACATAATTACCAACTCATAGCCACTTTCAATTCGAAAAATGACTGGACCATTAGTGATTAATCACTAAGTCAAAGCTTAATTACGACGGCTTTGACTTTTGGTCATTAAGCTAATGAAACTTGAATTAGAAAGGCTAAGAATACTCACAATGATCCTTAGCATTAATTAGGAAGTGATGGAAGCTTGCTTGAAGTCCAGAGAGCTCCAGGGAGTGTATGAGAATGATTTTCAAATGAGCAAGTTTAATGTTGCAACATAGAGCTCTTATATAGGAGTTTTAATTTCACAAGATTATTACAACAAGGTCTACACATGATCCCTGATGAATTCCAAGTGTCCCTATGTATGAAAAACCATTGGTGCAGCCCTGGGATCGAAAACCAGGCTTCTGAGGCGGTGCAACCTGCTGTAACAGGCAACTGTCCAAGAAAACTGCATCTGCAGGTTTTAGGCGGCCCGTGTAAATGTTGGGGGAGGGTCTCCGCGGCCCGCGTTGTCACACCCCGATTTCCACGTGTCACCGGTGGGCCCGGTGGGGAGTATCGTGACGTGGTTGGCAACATAATAGTCAAACAACACAATATTTAATTATGCACAGTGGAAGCAATTTAAAAGATATAATACAACCGAATTTAATATTGTAATATCAAATGTCACAATATTCGGAAGTTTATCCACAGATGGATCGAAAACAAAATGAAACAATAGTTCAACAGACTTCAGGCATCTTAACCTTGCGAGACTTCTAATGATGCTAAGGAGAAATCCCAGCCAATTTCGCTTAGTACCTGCATTTAATCTTTTTGGGAAAATACGTCAGTTTACACTGGTAAATACAATCAACTGACTCATTTTGGAAAAATGATTGAAAATTGATTTGGATGCACGTGGCATAAACATTTTATTTAACTTGGGAGAATTATTTAAATATATAATCTTGTGAACGAATTACATGTTCCTTGTGCGTTCAGTAGCCCGAATCAAGTCCGGGTTAAAGATCAATAGACACACCACAATATTCTTTTGTGCACTGACGGGTGTACGCCTACACCCCGCGCTTAAGTCGTGGCCATTTCGTAAAATGATGCCAAGGATATCTGGGACATGGTCATTAACCCCCCAAAGGCTTTAAGTAACAAGATTGTTTAAACGAGCCGATCAAATTATTCAATTAACCACCAAACGATGGAAGATTTGATGCCCGATCAAGCGGTATGCTATATACCGTAACCCAAGCCCGTATAGGGAAAATAAGTTAAAAGTATTTACCTGAGCAAAGTATAATTCACAATAAGCAAATTGCAAGTAGCTTTTACTGGTCCTCCTAATCTGGAACGAAGGTTTATAATAACCTATTAGATTCCTAACGGGTCTTTAGTTAAGCTTAACCTTAGACCGGTTAGTTTCAAAGACACGGTTCGTACGCACGATTAAGCGAAGACCGGATAGAATGTGATTTAGACCCGACAAGTTCAGAGACTTGCTTAATATGGGTATTTCATTCACATTCTGGATTTTGAGATAAAACCGATAAGGTTTGACCCGTTTAGGCTAGTTTATGTAAACTAGTTACATAAACCGAACCGAACGCGTAATAAGCGTAACGGGTATTCATGAGAGCTATTTACAGGTTTCCTAAGTTAATATGCTTCATATATGTTGTGACATCAGTAATATGTCTTTTATTATGCCCGAAACGAATTTAAACACAAACTATGCCCCGTAGGGGTAGTTTGGTCATTTAAAAGGTTATAAAGGAGTTTAAATATTCACCTGAGTTACAGGCCTGATGTAATCAGCAAATATACTCAATTTTCTAAGTTATATCAGTAGGTTAAAGTATATAAGTGAAATTTATCAATTATAACCAAACTATGCCCCGTAGGGGTATTTTGGTAATTTCACATAAGCCGAAAAGCTCAAAACTGAAGTCTGAGTTTATCAACCTTTTCTTACTGTTAAAATATTATAATTTACCTCAAATATCAGTAGGAATCACCCTTGGTATGTTTAAAATAGTTTTAGTACATACTATGCGTTAAAAACGCTTAAAAAGGCGATTAGAGGCCATTTCCGGGTTTGATACATAAATCTGATATTTTTATATTTCCAGAAGGTTTAAAATAATTTATTTATCATATGTGATCAGTAGCAAAAGGTTTGGAGTCTTTTAGATATGTAAAACTCATTTTATAGCCCGTGAGGGCAAAACCAACAATTACCGGATTAAGCCTACGACTATAAGTTATGCTCAGCCTAAAATTTAATAAAAATCTTTAAAAATCCCAAAATAATATATTACATCAGTGGGTAAAGATTTTGATATCAAAAAGTATGTTTAAGTAGGCTATACGGTAAATACGCCGTTTAATTAACATAAAGCTTTAATTTTACGCTAACGAGCATAACTCTTAACCTACACCTCAAACTGATGTCAAATTTTGTATGCAAGTTTATATATCAGTAAATAAGGTTTCTACTCTTTTACATTTCCAAAAATCACTTTTTAAAGTGAAAAGGGCATAATGGTCAACATATGAGCAATTAACGGAATCATGCATATGAATTGGATAACTAATGATCCGAGGTGTATAATCACAGAGGGTTATACTAGCATGTAACCTGGTCCAAATAAAGCTCTAAGGAATTTCTAAAACATACCATAACGGGTCAGAACTGAAAGTCAAAGTATAAGTCAAACTATGCGACTTTCGGTTCCGAACCGGGTCTAAACAGGAAATTGTCGGGTTGAACATGTTTAGACATGTCCTTACACTAATTACCAAGTTATATTAATGATCAAACAGGTTGTATGTGTTCTACATTGTTAATTATGCATAAATTGTAATTTACACATTCTGTTGACTTTTTAAATACAAGTTTGACCCGACATTTGACCTAGTTAGAGTGGGAATCAGGGGGAACCATTTTGAGGTTTTATTACCCACATAATTACCAACTTATAACTCCTTTTGATTCGACTAATCACTGGACCATTAGTGATTAATCTTAAAGTCAACCGTTAATTACGACGGTTTGACTTTTAAGCTAAAGCTAAGCTAAAACTCAATTAAAGAAGGTTAAGCAAACCTACAAAAGTCCTAAGCTTGATTAGTGATCACTTGAGAGTGCCTTGGAGCTCCAGAAATGATCAGATTGCAAGAGGAAGGTGTGAAGAACAATGGTTGCATATCATGGCCTTTTATAGTGAATTAATCACCACAAATCTTTGACACATAAGTCTACAACCCACCACAACTGATTAACACATGTCCCTAAGTGTTTTGGGGGTGCCTAGGGGTCGCACAAGATGTGAAAAATCGGTTAAAGTCGCGCACAAAGGCCATGGCAGACAACAGCCAAAAATTTCGGAACTAGGAGTCCCTCGCGTGGCGCGAGGGCTCCTCGCGTGGCGCGACGGCCTTCTGCAGAAAATCTGCATTTTTGATTTTTTGCTATTTGATCCTTGGCTCTTCAAAATCCGTTTAGACACTTGTTCCTTGCATTATGAACCCTCATAATTGATCTATAAGGGCTTTAAAACATATACCCACTTTGTTAAGTCCCCGGTTAACTTTATTGTTACCCGAAAAGTCCTAACTTCCAACGTTTACGTTTTAACCCTTCGCACACGAATTTGATCATAACTTTCTCATACGATAACCAAACTTTACGAAATTTATATCGTGCATTCTAGTGAGCATAATTAACAGTTACAAAGCTTCGGGTTCGTCAAAAGGTCACTCAGAGGTATAATTTAAACATGTTGACACATTTAACCCCTGTAGTTTGTAATCTCTCACTTTTAGCTTCGCATGATCCATGATTTATTCATTTGATGTTATAAACATCATGTTGGGTTAATGTACATTATATTTATTCACTGTTGACATTTAGAATATGTATATTCACATACTTTCCATGTTTGTCAACTTTAGTCCTTCTATAATATTCTTTCACACGTTTTAAACATATGACACGTGTCAACACATTATAGGACGTGAATTTTCGAGGTGTTACATCCTCACCCCCTTAAAATAAATCTCGACCCGAGATTTACTGAAATAAATAAGGGCACTTTTCTTTCATCGTGGATTCAACCTCCCACATGAATTCGGGACCTCTACGGGCATCCCATTTGACCTTTACAATAGGCACATGCTTCCTTCGAAGCTTCTTGACCTGTCGATCCTCAATCGACAATGGTTTTTCCGCAAACTTCAAGCTCTCATCTATATGCACATCTGTATGGGGTATAACCAGTGATTCATCAGCGAAGCACTTCTTCAGATTGCAGATGTGGAACACATTGTGAATTCCACTGAGCTCTTCCGGTAAGTTTAACTTATAGGCAACTGACCCGACACGTTCGATAACCTCGAAAGGTCCTATGTATCTCGGGCTTAGCTTGCCTTTCTTACCAAATCGCATCACTCCCTTCCAGGGTGATACTTTTAGCAACACTTTGTCACCTACTTCGAAGTGAAAAGCTTTACGCTTCGGATCTGCGTAGCTCTTCTGCCTATCTCTGGTAGCTTTGAGACGGTCACGAATCTGGACAATCTTGTCCGTCGTTTCGAACACTATCTCTGGTCCTGTTAATTGGACATCTCCAACTTTCACCCAACAAACGGGCGATCTACACTTTCTACCGTATAATGCCTCGAAGGGCGCAGCCTTAATGCTGGTATGGTAGCTATTGTTGTAGGAGAATTCGATTAACGGTAGGTTCTTATCCCAACTACCACCCAAATCGATCGCACATGCACGTAGCATGTCTTCCAACGTTTGAATAGTACGCTCACTCTGACCGTCAGTCTGAGGATGATAAGCCGTACTAAAATTCAAACGTGTGCCCAAAGATTGTTGGAAACTTTTCCAAAAATGTGACGTGTACCTAGTATCTCTGTCAGAGATAATAGACACAGGTATGCCATGTAAGGCTACAATCTTATCAACGTATAACTGGGCTAACATGTCAGAGCTATAAGTCTCCTTGATGGGTAAGAAATGTGCTGACTTAGTCAGTCTGTCAACTATAACCCATATTATATCATTTCCTTTCCTTGTCTTAGGTAACTTGGTAATAAAATCCATAGTTACCATTTCCCACTTCCACGTAGGAAGTTCAGGCTGTTGTAGCAAGCCTGACGGCTTTTGATGCTCGGCTTTGACTTGCGCACATGTCAAGCATTTAGCTACATAGGTGGCTACAGACTTTTTCAAGCCTATCCACCAATAATTTGCCTTTAGATCCTGGTACATCTTATCAGCTCCAGGATGAACGGAGTATTTGGAACTATGGGCTTCCTGGAGGATGACATCTCGAAGTCCTCCATAAATTGGAACCCATATTCGTCCATTTAATCTTAGAATTCCGTCCTTGCTAAGAGTTAACTGCTCCTCAGTTACTCCTAACTTTTCATTAGGATAGTTAGCTTCCAACACAGCTTCCTTCTGTGCAGCTAACAACCTTTCAATCAAATTATTCTTTATCTCCATGCGTTTGGCATTGATTCGGATGGGTTTCACCATTTCCTTTCGACTCAAGGCATCGGCGACTACATTCGCCTTGCCGGGATGGTATCTTATTTCACAATCATAATCATTTAAAGTTTCCATCCAACGACGTTGCCTCATGTTTAATTCCTTCTGATTAAACAGATGCTGGAGGCTCTTGTGATCAGAATAGATCACACACTTGATTCCATAAAGATAATGCCTCCACAGTTTTAGTGCGAATACAACGGCACCCAACTCCAAGTCGTGGGTGGTGTAATTCTTTTCATGCACCTTTAACTGTCTTGATGCATAGGCAATAACCTTGCCTTTCTACATAAGCACACACCCCATGTCAGTGTGTGATGCATCGCAGTAAACCACGAACTCTTCTATTCCATCTGGCAATGTCAGAACTGGGCATTGCTCAACTTTTGCTTCAGAATATCAAAGGATTCTTGTTGCTTAGGGCCCCAAACGAACTTTACTTTCTTCTTGGTCAAGGAAGTTAGGGGTGTAGCAATCCTTGAAAAATTTTCAATGAAACGCCTGTAATATCCTGCCAATCCCAGGAAGCTACGAATCTCCGTAGGCGTCTTTGGCTCTTGCCAGTTCATAACTGCTTCAACCTTAGCGGGATCCACTTGGATACCACGCTCACTAACCACGTGTCCAAGGAATTGGACTTCTCGAAGCCAAAATTCACACTTGGAGAATTTGGCATAGAGCTTCTCCTGATGCAGGAGTTTGAGAATACAGTGAAGGTGTTTCTCATGGTCAGCCTGGTTCTTCGAATAGATAAGAATGTTGTCGATGAAAACGATGATGAATTTATCTAAGTAAGGCTTGCAAACGCGATTCATGAGATCCATGAACGCGGCAGGTGCATTAGTGAGCCCAAAAGACATCACTAGGAACTCGTAATGACCATAACGAGTCCTAAATGCTGTTTTATGCACGTCTTCATCTCTAACCTTCAGTTGATGGTAGCCTGACCTTAAGTCAATCTTCGAAAAATAACTTGCTCCTTGCAATTGATCGAACAAATCGTCGATCCTAGGCAAAGGATACCTATTCTTGATCGTGACCTTATTAAGCTCACGATAATCGATGCACAGACGCATCGATCCGACCTTCTTCTTGACAAACAGGACTGGCGCTCCCCAAGGAGACGAACTAGGTTTAATGAAACCCTTGGCTAGCAATTCGTCTAGCTGTGTCCTCAATTCTTTCATCTCTGTTGGAGCCAACCTATAGGGTGCTCTGGCAACTGGTGCTGCTCCGGGGATGATATCAATCCTGAATTCCACTTGCCTATCTGGTGGCAAACCAGGTAGTTCTTCCGGAAAAACTTCTGGGAATTCAGAGATGACAGGGATGTCTTCTATCTTCGGTTTAGGCTCCTCAATAATCACTTGTGCCATGTAGATGACACAACCCTTCTTTAAACATTTTGAAGCCTTGAGCATAGTCGCTTGCTCAGGTAGCCCATACTGGGTGTCTCCCCGAATGGTAAGTGATTCACCAGACGGAGTCTTTATTACCACTTGCTTTCTGTTGCAGACGATTTGGGCCTGGTTGCGAGATAACCAGTCCATACCCAGAACTATGTCAAAACCGGCCAACTTAAAGGGAAGTAGAGACAGAGGAAAAGAATGGTTCTTAATGGATATAACACATCCATCTAACATGGTAGAGACGGTTTCTAGGGTGCCGTCTGCTAACTCCACCTTATAATTCACTTTTAAGGTTTTGACAGGTAATTTCAACAATTCACAAAACTTGTTATCTACGAAACACTTATCAGCGCCTGAATCAAAAAGTACTCTAGCATAGACGTCATTTACAAGGAAAGTACCTGTAATAACGTTGTCGTCTAGAATCGCTTCTTTGGCATCCATTCTGAAGACTCTCGCATTAGTCTTCTTGGCCTCTTCAGGCTTCTTGGTGTATTTAGGGCAGTTGGTCTTAATGTGCCCCTTTTCATTGCAACGGTAGCACGTTGCGTCTTTCATCTTCTTGCAATCAAAGGTTTTGTGATCCGTGGACTTGCATATACCACAAGCATAGGTTTTTGACTGAGTGAGTGAGTTCGACTCAAGTCTGCACTTTCCAAAGTGCTGCTTCTTGCAAATTTTGCATTTGGGCTTCTCACCAGAATTATGCCCATCTTTCCTTGACTCCGATCCTTTCTTGCTGTCACCGTTCCCACGGTGCTTCTTGTTCGATCTACATGAACTATCATCCTCACGTTTTCTCTTCTCAGCCTCCTTATTCCTCAGCGATCTCTGCCTGACCGCATCCAAAGTGAGGGACAAGGATATGTCAGCTACAGATCTAAAAGTAGCTGGCCGAGAAGCCTTCACGCTTGCCTTGATTTTCGGGGCTAAACCACCGATAAAACGAGCTATTCTTTTTGGTTCCGGGGTTACCAGATAAGGAACCAACTGGGACATCGTGTTGAAGCTCGTTAGGTAAGCTTGACAGTCAAGGTTTGTCATCACCAATGATAGAAAATCAGACTCTATCTTCTCCACCTCATGCTGAGGGCAGTAATTTTCCCTGATAAGGGCAACAAATTGATCCCACGACATGTTGTACAATGGGATTTTTCAGGTGGCTTGAATCAGAGATCTCCACCATGCTAAAGCTTCACCCTTAAAAGACTGCTACACAAACTTGACCACGTCTCTCTCAGCGCATCCGCTGATATCCACAACCGTATCCATCTCATCCAGCCACGTCATACAGTCAATGGCTCCTTTCTCCCCAGTGAAATCCCGGGGTTTGCAGGAAACGAAATATTTATAAGAGCAACCCTTGTCACGGGGTCCCTGGTTTAGTACAACCTGCTGAGATGGAGCACTGTGGTTCGAGGAGTGTCGATCATCATCTTTCTTCGAGTCGTCCTTCTTGGACGGTGGCTTTGAAGGCTGTGTAGTTAGGGTCCTACTACGAGTCCCACTATACTCTTCGTACTGCCTTTCCAAGGCCTGTGTAACTGCACCGTCTATTATCGATTTCAATTCAGCACCCGTTAAATTAAATCGGGCGTTCTCGTTATTCTCCACTGGATGACTATTTATCTCGTCTGAGTTAGCCATTTTAATTGAACTGTTACAGAAAACAAGAACAATAGTTTATTTGGGAGTTTATTATGGAATTGCCCCTTAGGGTAATTCATTAACCATGGTAACAGAGACCATATTTGGTTAATTTATTAATCAAATTTATTTAGGATTTCTATTATAATTTATCCTAATTATAAAACAATAACAGTTTTATTTGTGGCACAAAAGGCCTAGTCACATGGACATTTTTATTTAATCTATGATTTCAGAGAATCAAAACATTAAGGTATACTGGCACAATAGGCCTAGTCACAAGGACATTTAAAAAAATATAAGCTACGATTTCAGAGAATCAAGGCTTTTAAGGTTTGAACCTAGTTCATTACCTTATCTGACAGGGAGTCATCGCTACCACTGTCTTTTGGCTCATATGGAAATGAGCAGGGCCCATAGGCACTATATTACCACGTATGGTAAAAATATGATCATCTTAATTGATGACCTAAACCCATGATTCAGAGATCATATAACTGGGTTAGGAATCTTTTGAAGAATCCATTAATAATAATGACGTGTGTGATTTTTAATGAATCACGTTTGCCAGGAGTGTTAACATATTTTCAGATGTTAACAGGGATTTGAATCTTTTTAACAGGTCTTACCATCTTGGCCCGGCCTTATAATGATCCGAAGGCTAGGTTTCACTCTTTAAGATTCTTATTTAAAAATTTACATAGGCAGATATTTATTAAAAAGGAATGAGTTTTGATTTATTTATTTCATATATAATTTATCTATGCGCATAATGGCAAACATGAAATTTATAAAACAAACATTCCATTAATTTATTAAAATATTACACGCTGCCCTAAACGGGTCTTTTCAAATAACAAACTTTCCCACGCAGGGGTTTAAACAAGTACTTACCCACGCAGGGGCTTAATAACACACATACCCACGCAGGGGCTTAATAACATAATAGTCCACGCAGGGACTTACACAAATAACATACCCTCGCAGGGGTTTACAAAAAGATAGACCCACGCAGGGGTCAAAACAAACAAGTATACCCACGCAGGGGTTTATACATCAAATGGAAGGATTCAGCGGTCCTTCTTGCTCTTTCCTTTGATCAAGCTTGTCAATCCTTGAAAGAAGCTTTGTCTCTCCTGGCGGTCGCGGCAATAGTCCCGCTCAACCTGATCCAGTCTCTGAAGAATTTCCTCCCTTTCTGGGGGAGAAAACCGTGGCGGCTGCGATTGCGTCCGAATGATAGGCCTGGCCGGTATCTGGTACCCACGAGTTGGGTACCCTACTTCCCAAGGAGCGCCATAAGGTCCTTCTGGGTTAAAGGCGTTGTAGTTAGCCGCTACCATGTAGGGGTCGGCCTCTGCGTAACCATAATTGTGGTGAGTCGGCGGTTCGAACGGGTTGTATGCCATAGAACCCGTGTATGCCGGAATTGGGTTGTCAAAACCCATCGGTGGTGGCTGTGGTACAGCTGGGTTAGAAGGTCCACCCATTTGTGGGTCCTCCTGATGTGGCGGATAGTGGCTGCCACTTGACTGACGAGGAGAGCTGAAATGAAAGTCTCCTACTCGCGAAGACATACGTGCTCCGGTTCTCCTACGCCTTGGCGGTTGTGGAGGTGCCGGTTGAACTGGTGGCGGTGGAGGTGGTGGCGTGACTGCCACAAATCTTGAATCCACAGAGGGATCCTGCTGCTGCTGAGGCGACGAATGGTGAGGAGGTGTATAGTACCATTCGTGCCTGGTAAACATAGCTTGAAAGCTATCTGGACCAACATAGGGTGATCCGTGAAAAGAAGATCCGTCAGAGATCTCTATCGGGTGGTTTGGGGTACCACTGGCAGGCTCGGCGGGGTCCGTATCCTCGTCCATGTCGTCCGCATGATCTCCAGAGAAATGATCCTCTGGACCCAATGGGTTAAAACCCACTGGTTCTTGTAAAAAGTTTGCCGGGTTAAACCGGCCCCTAAAAACTGGTGTAGGGTCACCAAAAGAATTATGCGATAATGATCGCTGCAACGGTATGTAGGAAGGTTGCGGGTTGTTGGGCTCGTACTCCGGTTGTGGCCCATAAGGGTTTTGGACAGGAGGCGTGGAGCTGTGTGAGACCGACCGTCTAGCCGGTTCAAAGAGGTTCCTCCGGTTCCGCCGGGGATCGTCACTCTCCGTGGTAGATGGAGCTCGTACATTCGAAGGTCCGGCTTCATTATCATTGGGGGCGGTGATTGGCCCCTTGCCTCTTCCTCTTCTCCTGAAGAATCTTGGCGGCATTTTCAAATCCTGCCATTATAATATGAGATAACAAAACAAAAATATATGTAAAATAAATGACAACACAAACAAAGTGGAATTTGTCCTATGTTATATGTCTAGACTCGAAAGTTTAGAATTGTGCAATTGTGTAACTGAGATTAAACACAAAAGGCTAGTGTTTAATTCACTCAGTGTTGGCTCTGATACCAACCTGTCACACCCCGATTTCCACGTGTCACCGGTGGGCCCGGTGGGGAGTATCGTGACGTGGTTGGCAACATAATAGTCAAACAACACAATATTTAATTATGCACAGCGGAAGCAATTTAAAAGATATAATACAACCGAATTTAATATTGTAATATCAAATGTCACAATATTCGGAAGTTTATCCACAGATGGATCGAAAACAAAATGAAACAATAGTTCAACAGACTTCAGGTATCTTAAGCTTGCGAGACTTCTAATGATGCTAAGGAGAAATCCCAGCCAATTTCGCTTAGTACCTGCATTTTATCTTTTTGGGAAAATACGTCAGTTTACACTGGTAAATACAATCAACTGACTCATTTTGGAAAAATGATTGAAAATTGATTTGGATGCACGTGGCATAAACATTTTATTTAACTTGGGAGAATTATTTAAATATATAATCTTGTGAACGAATTACATGTTCCTTGTGCGTTCAGTAGCCCGAATCAAGTCCGGGTTAAAGATCAATAGACACACCACAATATTCTTTTGTGCACTGACGGGTGTACGCCTACACCCCGCGCTTAAGTCGTGGCCATTTCGTAAAATGATGCCAAGGATATCCGGGACATGGTCATTAACCCCCCAAAGGCTTTAAGTAACAAGACTGTTTAAACGAGCCGATCAAATTATTCAATTAACCACCCAATGATGGAAGATTTGATGCCCGGTCAAGCGGTATGCTATATACCGTAACCCAAGCCCATATAGGGAAAATAAGTTAAAAGTATTTACCTGAGCAAAGTATAATTCACAATAAGAAAATTGCAAGTAGCTTTTACTGGTCCTCCTAATCTGGAACGAAGGTTTATAATAACCTATTAGATTCCTAACGGGTCTTTAGTTAAGCATAAGCTTAGACCGGTTAGTTTCAAAGACACGGTTCGTACGCACGATTAAGCGAAGACCGGATAGAATGTGATTTAGACCCGACAAGTTCAGAGACTTGCTTAATATGGGTATTTCATTCACATTCTGGATTTTGAGATAAAACCGATAAGGTTTGACCCTTTTAGGCTAGTTTATGTAAACTAGTTACATAAACCGAACCGAACGCATAATAAGCGTAACGGGTATTCATGAGAGCTATTTACAGGTTTCCTAAGTTAATATGCTTCATATATGTTGTGACATCAGTAATATGTCTTTTATTATGCCCGAAACGAATTTAAACACAAACTATGCCCCGTAGGGGTAGTTTGGTCATTTAAAAGGTATAAAGAAGTTTAAATATTCACCTGAGTTACAGGCCTGATGTAATCAGCAAATATACTCAATTTTCTAAGTTATATCAGTAGGTTAAAGTATATAAGTGAAATTTATCAATTATAACCAAACTATGCCCCGTAGGGGTATTTTGGTAATTTCACATAAGCCGAAAAGCTCAAAACTGAAGTCTGAGTTTATCAACCTTTTCTTACTATTAAAATATTATAATTTGCCTCAAATATCAGTAGGTATCACCCTTGGTATGTTTAAAATAGTTTTAGTACATACTATGCGTTAAAAACGCTTAAAAAGGCGATTAGAGGCCATTTCCGGGTTTGATACATAAATCTGATATTTTTATATTTCCAGAAGGCTTAAAATAATTTATTTATCATATGTGATCAGTAGCAAAAGGTTTGGAGTCGTTTAGATATGTAAAACTCATTTTATAGCCCGTAAGGGCAAAACCGACAATTACCGGATTAAGCCTACGACTATAAGTTATGCTCAGCCTAAAATTTAATAAAAATCTTTAAAAATCCCAAAATAATATATTTCATCAGTGGGTAAAGATTTTGATATCAAAAAGTATGTTTAAGTAGGCTATACGCTAAATACGCCGTTTAATTAACATAAAGCTTTAATTTTACACTAACGAGCATAACTCTTAAGCTACACCTCAAACTGATGTCAAATTTTGTATGCAAGTTTATATATCAGTAAATAAGGTTTCTACTCTTTTACATTTCCAAAAATCACTTTTTAAAGTGAAAAGGGCATAATGGTCAACATATGAGCAATTAACGGAATCATGCATATGAATTGGATAACTAATGATCCGAGGTGTATAATCACAGAGGGTTATACTAGCATGTAACCTGGTCCAAATAAAGCTCTAAGGCATTTCTAAAACATACCATAACGGGTCAGAACTGAAAGTCAAAGTATAAGTCAAACTATGCGACTTTCGGTTCCGAACCGGGTCTAAACAGGAAATTGTCGGGTTGAACATGTTTAGACATGTCCTTACACTAATTACCAAGTTATATTAATGATCAAACAGGTTGTATGTGTTCTACATTGTTAATTATGCATAAATTGTAATTTACACATTCTGTTGACTTTTTAAATACAAGTTTGACCCGACATTTGACCTAGTTAGAGTGTGAATCAGGGGGAACCCTTTTGAGGTTTTATTACCCACATAATTACCAACTTATAACTACTTTTGATTCGACTAATCACTGGACCATTAGTGATTAATCTTAAAGTCAACCGTTAATTACAACGGTTTGACTTTTAAGCAAAAGCTAAGCTAAAACTCAATTAAAGAAGGTTAAGCAAACTTACAAAAGTCCTAAGCTTGATTAGTGATCACTTGAGAGTGCCTTGGAGCTCCAGAAATGATCAGATTGCAAGAGGAAGGTGTGAAGAACAATGGTTGCATATCATGGCCTTTTATAGTGAATTAATCACCACAAATGTTTGACACATGAGTCTACAACCCACCACAATTGATTAACACATGTCCCTAAGTGTTTAGGGGGTGCCTAGGGGTCGCACAAGATGTGAAAATCGGTTAAAGTCACGCACAAAGGCCATGGCAGACAACAGCCAAAAATTTCGGAACTGGGAGTCCCTCGCGTGGCGCGAGGGCTCCTCGCGTGGCGCGACGGCCTTCTGCAGAAAATCTGCATTTTTGATTTTTTGCTATTTGATCCTTGGCTCTTCAAAATCCGTTTAGACACTTGTTCCTTGCATTATGAACCCTCATAATTGATCTATAAGGGCTTTAAAACATATACCCACTTTGTTAAGTCCCCGGTTAACTTTATTGTTACCCGAAAAGTCCTAATTTCCAACGTTTACGTTTTAACCCTTCGCACACGAATTTGATCATAACTTTCTCATACGATAACGAAACTTTACGAAATTTATATCGTGCATTCTAGTGAGCATAATTAACAGTTACAAAGCTTCGGGTTCGTCAAAAGGTCACTCAGAGGTATAATTTAAACATGTTGACACATTTAACCCCTGTAGTTTGTAATCTCTCACTTTTAGTTTCGCATGATCCATGATTTATTCATTTGATGTTATAAACATCATGTCGGGTTAATGTACATTATATTTATTCACTGTTGACATTTAGAATACGTATATTCACATACTTTCCATGTTTGTCAACTTTAGTCCTTCTATAATATTCTTTCACACGTTTTAAACATATGACACGTGTCAACACATTATAGGACGTGAATTTTCGAGGTGTTACACGCGTAGAGGTCAGCTCCGGTTAACAAGTTTCCATATATTGCACTTTTAGTCCCTGGTCCTTCTAAACATGTTTTAACTTGTTTTAATGCACTTTTAACCCCCAAACTTGACTTTTAAGGACTCTAAGTCATAAACAAACTTCGTTAAGCTCCCGGTTAGTTATACGATCACCGAATAAGTCCTAAATTTCAACGTTGATGCTTTTAACCCCTCACTTACGAATGTTAACGTATTTTCTTCATACGATGTTGAAACCTTGTGAAATTTTTATCACTTACTCTTGGGAGCATAATTAATCATTACAAAGCTTCAGGTTTGCTAAAAGGTCACTCAGAGGTATAAATTAAACATGTTGACACATTTAACCCTCGCGGCTTGTAAACATTCACTTTCATCCACAAACGGTTTCATACGATTCATGATTCATTCGTTTAAGGGCATAAACATCGTGTAGGGTTGTTGAAAGGTATAATTGTCAAATGTTGACACTTTGAATCCTTCTGCACACATACTTTCTTTGTTTGTCAACTTTAGTCCCTCGTAATCACTTTGTTACTTGATTAAAGTCCATGACACGTGTCTATATTATATTGGACATGATTTTACGAGGTGTTACATCCTCACCCCCTTAAAAGAAATCTTGACCTCGAGATTTACTGAAATAAATGAGGGTACTTCTGTTTCATAGTGGACTCAACCTCCCACGTGTATTCGGGACCTCTGCGGGCATCCCATTTAACCTTTACAATCGGTACGTGTTTCTTTCGAAGCTTCTTAACCTGTCGATCCTCGATTGACAAAGGTTTTTCGACAAACTTTAAGCTCTCATCAATATGCACATCCGTATGTGGCATGACTAGTGATTCATCAGCTAGACATTTCTTCAGATTGCAGATGTGGAATACATTATGAATTCCACTGAGCTCTTCAGGCAGGTTTAACTTGTAAGCCACTGTTCCGACACATTCGATGATCTCGAATGGTCCTATGTATCGTGGGTTTAACATACCTTTCTTGCCAAATCGCATTACCCCTTTCCAGGGTGATACCTTAAGTAACACTTTATCACCTACCTCGAATTTCAGAGGTTTACGCCTTTTATCTACGTAGCTTTTCTGTCTATCCCTGGCAGCTTTGAGACGATCACGTATCTACACAATCTTATCTGTCATCTCCAGGACTATATCAGGTCCTGTTAGTTGGACATCTCCAACTTCCGCCCAGCAAACTGGCGTTCGTCACTTTCTTCCATACAAAGCTTCAAATGGTGCAGCTTGAATGCTCGAATGATAACTATTATTGTATGAAAATTCTATCAATGGAATATGATCATCCCAACTTCCACCTAAATCAATAACACAAGCTCGTAGCATATCCTCGAGTGTTTGTATAGTACGCTTGCTTTGACCATCCGTTTGAGGATGATATGCAGTGCTGAAATTTAATCGAGTGCCTAGGGATTACTGGAAGCTTTTCCAGAAATGCGATGTATATCTCGAATCCCTATCAGAGATGAAAGACACTGGCACTCCGTGATGAGATACAATCTCATCCATGTACAGCTGAGATAGCTTATCTGAGCTGTGTGTTTCCTTAATAGGTAAGAAGTGGGCTGACTTGGTCAGTCTGTCCACTATAACCCAAATAGTATCGTTTCCTCGCTTTATCTTTAGTAACTTGGTGATAAAATCCATAGTCACCATTTCCCACTTCCAGGTGGGAAGTTCAGGCTGTTGTAGTAAGCCTGACGGTTTCTGATGCTCTGCTTTGACTTGCGTGCATGTCAGAAATTTAGCCACATAAGTGGCTATAGACTTCTTCAAGCCTATCCACCAATAATTTGCCTTCAAATCCTGGTACATCTTATCACAGCCATGATGAACAGAATATTTGGAGTTATGGGCTTCTTGAAGAATCACTTCCCTAAGTCCTCCATAAATTGGAACCCATATTCGTCCATTCAATCTTAGGATTCCATCCTTGCCATATGATAATTGTTCAGCAGTTACACCCAACTTTTCATTTGGATAGTTAGCTTCTAATACAGCTTCCTTCTGAGCGGCTAACAATCTTTCATTTAAGCTGTTTTTCAATTCAATGCTCTTGGCATTGATTCTAATGGGCTTAACCCTTTCCTTTCTGCTTAAAGCATCGGCGACCACATTCGCCTTACCTGGATGGTATCGGATTTCACAATCATAATTATTCAGTGTCTCTATCCATCGACGCTGTCTCATGTTCAGATCCTTTTGGTTGAACAAGTGTTGAAGGCTTTTATGATCAGAATAGATTACACACTTGGTACCATATAAATAATGCCTCCAAAGTTTTAGTGCAAATACAACGGCACCCAATTCCAAGTCGTGGGTGGTGTAATTCTTTTCGTGCACCTTTAATTGTCAGGAAGCATAGGCAATAACCTTGCCCTTCTGCATTAGCACACATCCCATACTTGTGTGTGATGCGTCGCATTATACCACAAACTCTTCGATTCCTTCAGGCAATGTTAACACAGGAGCATTGCTCAACATCTGCTTAAGAATCTCAAAGGATTCTTGCTGCTTAGGACCCCAATCAAACTTGATATTCTTCCTAGTCAGTGAAGTTAGGGGTGCAGCAATCCTTGAGAAATTTTCAATAAAACGCCTGTAATAACCTGCCAGACCCAAGAAGCTGCGAATCTCTGTGGGCATCTTCGGCTCTTCCCAATTCATGATAGCCTCAATTTTAGCGGGATCCACCTGGATACCATGCTCACTAACCACATGTCCAAGGAATTAGACTTCACGAACCCAAAATTCACACTTTGAAAACTTGGCGTAGAGTTTTTCTTGTTGAAGAAGTTTAAGAATACAACGAAGATGCTTCTCATGATCAGCCTGATTCTTTGAATAAATAAGAATGTCATCAATGAAGACAATGACAAACTTGTCCAAGTAGGGTTTGCAAACGCGATTCATGAGATCCATGAACGCTGCTGGTGCATTAGTGAGCCCGAACGGCATCACTAAGAACTCGTAGTGACCATAGCGAGTTCTGAATGCAGTCTTGTGCACATCTTCATCTCTAACCTTCAGTTGATGGTATCCCGACCTTAAATCAATATTGGAGAAATAACTTGCTCCTTGAAGCTGATCGAATAGATCGTCAATCCTGGGCAATGGATATCTGTTTTTTATTGTAACCTTGTTTAGCTCGCGATAATCGATGCATAGACGCATCGAGCCATCTTTCTTCTCCACAAACAGAATTGGCGCTCCCCAAGGAGATGAGTTAGGTCTAATAAATCCTTTTGCCAACAAATCATCCAACTGAGTTCTCAACTCTTTCATCTCAGTTGGGGCCAACCGGTAAGGTGCTCTTGCAACAGGTGCTGCTCCAGGTATAATGTCAATTCTAAACTTCACTTGCCTGTCTGGTGGTAAACCAGGTAGTTCTTCAGGAAATACGTCTGGATATTCAGAAATGATGGGAATGTCTTCGATCTTGTGCTTTGGTTCATCAATAGTCACTTGTGCCATATAGATTACACAACCTTTCTTCATACACCTTGATGCTTTAAGCATAGACACTTGCTTAGGCAACCCGTACTGAGTATCCCCTTGTATGGTAAGTGGCTCACCATACGGAGTCTTGATAACCACTTGTTTCTTGTCACAAACGATCTGAGCTTGGTTATGAGATAACCAATCCATGCCTATTACTATGTCGAATCCAGCTAGTTTCAAAGGAAGCAAAGACAATGGAGAAGAGTGGTTCCTAATGGATATGAAACATCCATCTAACACAGTTGAAGCGGTTTCTATGGTACCATCGGCCAATTCTACTTCATACTTAACGCTCAGGGTTTTAACAGGCAGATTTAACATCTTACAAAATTTGTTATCAACAAATGACTTATCTGTACCCGAATCAAATAATACCCTTGCATAAACATCATTTATAAGGAAGGTACCTGTTATCACGTTATCATCCTGAACTGTTTCCCGTGCATTCATTTGAAAGACCCTAGCATTGGTCTTTTTGCCTTCTTCGGGTTTCTTGGCATACTTTGGGCAGTTGGACTTAATGTGCCCCTTCTTGTTACAGTTATAGCACGTCGCATCCTTTATCTTCTTGCAGTCTAACGTCTTATGCTCACTAGACTTACATATCCCACAAGCCCTGGGCTGCGATTGGGATTTCGATTCGTACCTGCATTTCCCCAGATGACGTTTCTTGCAAATTTTACACTTGGGTTTTTCACCCGACTGCTGATCATCCTTTCTAAACCCTGAACTCTTTTTGTGATCCGAATTCCCCTTATGCTTCTTATCTGAACGGTGTGAGTTATCATCCTCACGTTTTCTCTTCCCAGCATCAGAATTTCTAAGCGATCTCTGCCTGACCGCATCAAGGGTAAGAGATAATGACAAATCAGCTACAGACCTAAAGATAGTAGGTCGAGAGGCTTTCACACTAGCTTTGATCTCTGGGGCTAAACCCCCAATGAAACGGGCTATATGCTTTGGTTCCGGCGTCACCAAGTATGGAACCAATCGAGACATGGTATTAAAACTCATAAGATATGCCTGACAGTCCAAATTTTTCATAACTAATGTTAGGAAGTCAGTCTCGATCTTCTCAACTTCATGTTGAGGACAGAAAGTATCCCTGATTAAAGCAACAAACTGATCCCAAGTCATGTTATATAATGGGATCTTTCCAGTAGCTTGGATCAATGACCTCCACCAAGCTAGAGCTTCTCCTTTAAACGATTGCGACACGAACTTCACTATATCTTGCTCTGCACAACCACTGATATCAACCACAGTATCCATCTCGTCTAGCCACGTCATGCAATCAATGGCTCCTTTTTCCCCAGTGAAATCCCTGGGCTTGCAGGAGACGAAATACTTATAGGAACAACCCCTAACACGAGGCTCTTGATCGAATACAATCTTCTTAGACGGAACACTATGCTGATTTGAGGAATGATGAGAATCATCCTTATGAGATGCATGCGACTTGGAAGGTGGTTTTACATGTTGAACAGATAGGGTCCTGCTACGAGTACCACTTGATTCATTATCTCGTCTGTCTAGAGCTCGAGTAACGGCATTGTCTATTAATGCATGCAGTTCTGCACCAGCTATGTTGATTCTGGTGGTATCATGATTCTCCCTTGGGTGACTGTTAACTTCATCAGACCCAGTCATGTAGCTTGATTGCTACACAAAATATTAACAAGGATTTATTCAGGAGTCTAATATGGAATTGTCTTTTATGGCAATTCATTAACCATGGTAACTATAAACCATATAACTAATTTGATTAATTCAAATTTTATCATATTTTATCCTACAAACTATTTAAGATATTAGGGTGGCATACAAAAGGCCTAGTCACAAGGACAATTTCTAAGCCATGATTTCAGATAATCGAGGCATTAAGGTTTGAACGTAGTTCATTACCTTTTGTTGACAGGGAGTCGTAGACCACATCTGTCTTTTGTCTTATATGACAATAAGTATGGCCCGCAGGCACTACATCACCAATGGATGTTTAATATATGATCATCTTAATTGATGATTCGAACCCATGATTTATGGATCATTAGGTTAGATTAGGAATCTGGAAAGAATCCAATATAAGGATGACATGTGCGATTTTAACGAATCACATCTGCCAGGAGTGTTAACATGTTTTCAGATGTTAACAAGGATTTTAATCTTTTTAAACAGGTTTTACCATTATGGCCAGGTCTATAATGGCATGCAGGCTATGTTATACCTTTTAAGATTCTTATTTTAATATTTAAAGGCAGATCTTATAAAAGGAATGACATATTTTGGATTTATTTATTTCATATATACTATATTTATGCATATAATGATAATTAAAATTCAACACATTTCATAATTAAATAAAAGAGTACATAAATGCCCTAAACAGGACTTTAACAGAAATGACTTGCCCACGCAGGGGCTAAACTGGAAATACAAGTCCTCGCAGGGACTGAATACTTAAATAGATGTCCACGCAGGGACTTGATTTAAAATAAAGAAATTACAATACAAATAAATAATTAAGGAATCTTCAAAAATCCATTTTCTTCTTTCCCTTGATTAAGTTCGCCAGACCTTTGAAAAATCCTCGGTGGTTCTTACGCTCTTCTTGAACCTCCCGTTCCACCTGACTCAACCTTTGAAGAATCTCTTGTTGATGCGGTGGCGGTATCAGTGGCGGTTGCGGCTGCTGCTGATGCTGCGGAGGTTGAGGAGGTGGCAGGTATTGGTACCCATAGGGCGGGTACCCAGTCTGATATGGGACTCCATAGGGCCCCTCGGGATGAAGAGCATTGTAGTTCGCCGCTACAAGGTATGGGTCAACTTCGGCGTAGTTGTAGTTAGTATGGGCTGGCTGCTCAAAAGGGTTATACGCCGCTGTACCGGCGTATGAAGGAATCGGGTTATCATAACCCACTGGTGGCGGTGCGACTGGCACAGAGTCCACATCGGAGACGGGGTTTGAAGGCCCACCCATCTGTGGGTCTTCATATAGTGGCGGGTAATGACTGCCACTTGAATGCTGAGGGGTGGTGAAATGGAAATCCCCTCCTCGCACGGACATCCGTGCTCCTGATCTCCTACGCCTCGGTGGCTCCGGAGGCGGTTGCTGCACTGGTGGTGGTGGTGGCGGAGTGACTGCTACGAAACGTGAATCCTCAGAGGGATCCTGCTGTTGTTGCTGCTGCGATGGGTTGTAAGAAGGAGTAAACACCCAGTCGTATTGGGCAAACCTTGCCTCATAGCTGTCTGGACCACGATAAGGTGATCTATGAAAAGGCGACCCATCCAAAATTTCGATTGGGTGAGTAGGTGTCCCAGATGGTGGTTCGGCGGGATCTGGGTCATCATCCATATCCATTCCCTGAGCTTCAGGGAAATGGTCTTCAGGGCCCAATGGGTTGTGACCCATTGCTTCTTCAACCTGATTTGCAGGGTTGAATCGACTCTGGAAGTATGGGGTCGGGTCCTGGAAGGCCCGATGTGAGGTTGACCGCCGCAACGGTAAGAAAGAGTGGTGAGAATCTTCGGGCTCGTTCTCCGATTGCGGCCCGAAGGAATGATGGTAAGAGGGTGATGAACTTAACGAGACAGATCGCCTCGCTAGCTCCAAATACGTCCTCCAGTCCTCTTGAGGACTGGTGCTCATGGTAACAGACGGTGTTCGCCGGTGGTAAGGTCAGGCCTCGTGATCGTTGGGGGCATTGAGTGGCCCTTTGCCTCGTCCTCCTCTTCGAAACCTTGGTGGCATTTTGTTGAACCTGTCAAAACAAACAAAAGGACAACAAAGAAGAAAATAAAAGAAAAAATTAAAATAAATTAGGATTAGTCCTAAGTTCTTTGCCTAGACTCGGAAGTCGAGGAATGTGCAAACTGTGTCATTGAGATTAAACACAAAAGGCTAGTGTTTAATTCACTCAATGTTGGCTTTGATACCAACTTGTCACACCCTAATATTTCCACGTATTACCGGTGGGGAGTATCGTGACGTAGTTGATATCATCATAGACAATTTATCACAGTTTAATACACAGCGGAAGTCGAAAGATAAAAACATTACAAGCCGAATGAAAGTAATATCAATTATTACAAAAACGGTTGTAAAGGATCCACAGGCGGATCAAAGTTAAAAGGAACATTGTTTAACAGATTTATAAACATCTAAGCTTGCAAGACTCTTTATTGATGCTAGGAGTAGCCAGCCTATTCCGTCTATACCTGCACTTAACCTTTTGGAAAATACGTCAGTTTACACTGGTAAATACAATTAACCGACTCATTTTGAAAATGTTTAAGAAAATTGATTTGAATGCACAAGGCACAAAATAATCTTTTATAACTTGGGATAATTATTTAAAAATAAACTTGTAAAAGAATTATATGTTTCTTATACGTTCAGTAGCCCGGGCTGAATACCGGGTTAAAGATTAATAGACACACCACATGATATAATCCCGCGGCGAGTTATTCTCGAACAGGCGGTTATATCTTTTTTATATACGCACCGGCAGGTGTATGCCTACACCCCGTGCTTAAGTCGTGGCCATTTCAATGAATGAGCCGAGGATATCCAGGACATGGTCATTAACCCCCCAAAGGCTTTAACAAACAAAACAGATTAAACGGGTTATCTCAATGATTTAACCTTCATACGATTAAAGATTCAATACCCGACCAAGCGGTATTTTATATACCGTACCCCAAGCCCGTATAAGGGGAAAATAAGTTAAATGTATTTACCTGAGCAAATTATACAAATTTATCCCAGCCGTACAAATCAGCAAGTGCAGTTATCTTTTACTGGTCTCCTAAATCTAGAACGAAGGTTTTAATTAACCTATTAGATTCCTAACGGGTCTTACTTAAGTTTAAACTTAGACCGGTTAGTTTTAAAGAAAGGTATACGGTTCAAAACGCATGATTAAGCGAAGACCGGATTAGAATGTGATTTAGACCCGACAAGTTTGAAGTCTTGTATAATGTAGGTAAACTAAACACATTCTGGATTTTGAGATAAAAATGATAAGGTTTGACTCGTTTCGGTTAATTTATGCAAACTAGTTACATAAACCGCACCGAATGCGAAAAATGCATAACGGGTAAACAAATGAGTCATGAACAGGTTTCCTAAGTTAATATGCCTTAAATATGTTGTGATATCAGTAGGATACCTTCTATTATGCCCCAAAACGGATTTAAAATCAATTAAAGCCCCGTAGGGGTATTTTGGTCATTTTAAGGATTATAAAAGAGGTTAAATATTAATCTGAGGTTCTGGTCTAAAAAGATCAGTAAAAATATTTAATTTAATAAGTTATATCAGTAGGGTATTGCATATATGTGAAATTTATCATTTATAACCAAACTATGCACCGTAGGGGCATTTTGGTAATTTCACATAAGCTTTAAAGGTCAAATTTGGAAATCTGAGTTCAAAACTTTTGCTTACTGTTAAAGTATAAAAATTTACTTAAAACATGCTTAGACATTGTCGGGTTGAACATGCTTAGACATTGTCGGGTCAGAACTGAAAGTCAAAGCAAAAGTCTACTTTTGCGACTTTCGGTTCCGAACTGAGCCTAAACTCAAAATTGTCGGGTTGAACATGCTTAGACATGTTCTTACATTAATTACCAAGTTATATAAGTGTTAAAACAGGTTTCATGGCTTCTACATTGTTAATTATGTGTTTATTTGCAAAATAGCTTTCTGTTGACTTTTTATAATTAAGTTTGACCCGATAATTGACCTAGTTAGAGTGGAAATCAGAGGGTGCCCTTTTAAGGGTTTATTACCCACATAATTACCAACTCATAGCCACTTTCAATTCGAAAAATGACTGGACCATTAGTGATTAATCACTAAGTCAAAGCTTAATTACGACGGCTTTGACTTTTGGTCATTAAGCTAATGAAACTTGAATTAGAAAGGCTAAGAACACTCACAATGGTCCTTAGCACGAATTAGGAAGTGATGGAAGCTTGCTTGAAGTCCAGAGAGCTCCAGGGAGTGTATGAGAATGATTTTCAAATGAGCAAGTTTAATGTTGCAACATAGAGCTCTTATATAGGAGTTTTAATTTCACAAGATTATTACAACAAGGTCTACACATGATCCCTGATGAATTCCAAGTGTCCCTATGCATGAAAAACCATTGGTGCAGCCCCTGGGATCGAAAACGAGGCTTCTAAGGCGGTGCAACCTGCTGTAACAGTTAACTGTCCAAGAAAACTGCATCTGTAGGTTTTAGGCGGCCCGCGTAAATGCTGGGGGAGGGTCTACGCGGCCCGCGTAGAGGTCAGCTCCGTTTAACAAGTTTCCATATATTGCACTTTTAGTCCCTGGTCCTTCTAAACATGTTTTAACTTGTTTTTATTGCACTTTTAACCCCCAAACTTGACTTTTAAGGACTCGAAGTCATAAACAAACTTCGTTAAGCTCCCGGTTAGTTATACGATCACCGAATAAGTCCTGAAATTCAACGTTGACGCTTTTAACCCCTCACTTACGAATGTTAACGTATTTTCTTCATACGATGTCGAAACCTTGTGAAATTTTTATCACTTACTCTTGGGAGCATAATTTATCGTTACAAAGCTTCAGGTTCACTAAAAGGTCACTCAGAGGTATAAATTAAACATGTTGACACATTTAACCCTCGCGGCTTGTAAACTTTCACTTTCTTCCACAAACGGTTTCATACGATTCATGATTCATTCGTTTAAGGGCATAAACATCGTGTAGGGTTGTTGAAAGGTATAATTATCAAATGTTGACACTTTGAATCCTTCTGCACACATACTTTCTTTGTTTGTCAACTTTAGTCCCTCGTAATCACTTTGTTACTTGATTAAAGTCCATGACACGTGTCTATATTATATTGGACATGATTTTACGAGGTGTTACAAAAAGAGAGCAAGTTAGAATGAATGAGGAGGGCTTGGCTATTCATAGAGGAGGTGGGATCGCACAGAGGCGTTTGTTCGAAGCTAGCTGCCTTCGTACGAGGCTGGCTGGCTTCGCTCGAAGGGCCTGTTTTGTGCAATTAGTTTCTCGTTTCGCATGTAAGATGCTCGTTTAATGCGTTTCATTGTGTTAGTTAGTTCTGGTACTTTAAGTATTTTAGCAAGGTAATCAAGTGTCGGGTTGCGTTGCGTTTCAGTGTGATAAACCGAGTTGCGAGAGTGAGCGTTTAAGCGTTTTAAGCGAATAACCATTACAAATAACACAAGTAACTTGTAAACACACAAATAATATAAATAAATCCGCGTTTCGAGTTTGCGTTGCGATTAGCGTTTAAGTAATAAGCGTTTAATGTGATAATTGCGATAAATAAACGTTGTAAAATGCGTTTAAAATAAAGTAAACCCATTGCGTTCATCGAATCTCAGAGTACAAGCATGCATGAGTGAAAGAATAGTAGAAACAGAAACAACCAAAGTTCAGGTTGTTACAGGTTAGAGGTGGTGACGCTCGGCTTCGTCTCACCAGAACCGCCACCCCCGCAGGCTTTCACGTCTCCAGATCTAGGGTTTTGATGGTGGTGGTGGTGGTGATGAATGATGAAGAGTTTAAGGTTAGAGAGAGAGAGAGAGAGAGAGAGAGAGAAATAAAAAAGAGGGAGAAGGGGGATGAAACAAGAGATATGGTTACAGATTTAAATGCGGCGGTTTGGTGGTGGTGATGCTGGTAGTGCTGCGGCGGTGACAGTACGGCGGCGATGCTACCACATTGGTGGTGGCTAAGTGGTTGCCTGGTTGGTGGTGTTGGTAATTTACTCGCTGAGATAAAGAGAAAAATAATGACATAGTAGTGTGTGTGCTGTGAATACAAAACTGTTTACACTTTTCAGCACATGGTTTTTAAAAATCATGTTTTTACGAGGAACTAAAATATTAATTTTTCATATTTAGTTCGTTTCTGTTATGATATGAAAATGTACAAATTTTCTCATTATGATTTGAAAACGTAAGTTTAACTTGGACTAACATATACATTTAAAAATAATTAATTTAAAATAGAAAGTATACATTTAAAACTAATTAATTAATTTAAAATAGAAAGTGAAAGTTTCAAATATAGTATTTCATCTAAATTCAAATATTAGCACCATTACTAAAAAAATCGGTTCACTTGAACACTAAATTGAAATATTCGAGACATGAATCCGAATATGTTATTTAAATGTCGCTTATGATCTGTATAGGTATTGATATTCATTTTTTTGGTTCTTGATTGATGTCAATCATTTTGGTCATTCGGTATTCTGTTTCTGGTGTAGGGAGTGCCCGTAGGCCACATATCATAACGAAATGTTATCGTTTTATTTACGTAATGGTTTGCAACGCGCATGTGTGGTTAAATGTTTTAACGTTTATTTTTTGTTTGGTTTAATAGTCCTACTGTGACGTGCATGTCCTCAAAACTTGTAATAAATAAAAATAAAGTATATTTGGTTGTCCATCAACCTCCTTTTTATTGGCGTCTAATATGTGGACACTTAGCAGCTTTTGGTAAAAATATTTAACAAAATTGGTGATTTGAAAAAAATGTACAAAAATTAGTATTTTTTCTTTATTTATTTATTTTTGAAACGTTTTCTAATAACTTCTAAAAAATGATTTATGTTTTTAATTGTGTTTTAACAAACGATTTATTTCTGTTTTCTAAATTACACAATCTATCATGACCAAACGAAATGGTTTATATAATTCTTTGAAATAACTTCTGATTTTGTCGTGATATTTTATAATACGTTTAAAAATAGGATTTCTAGCCCGTGTAATACACGGGTGACTAACCTAGTTATTCATAAAAACCGACCTAATCACCCCAAGCGAGTAGCGTATAATTGTAACACGTCATTGTCGGAATCTCATGAAGTTATGGTAAATATTGTATTGTAAGAACAAAAGATACAAGTGTTAATAAATTTGAAAATCACTATACTTGATATTTTAGTTTTTGTTGTTAGGTAATATATGTTTTGCATGTTTTATGGCGTGTCAAATAAAAAAATGTTTTTGATTAGGTAGGCTAAGAAGAATCTTAATATTTATTTTTTTTTATAAAGGAATATTGGATTTTAATAATCACAATTATTCGTCATTAGCCGCCAACAGTCACAATTTCAAAAATAACCACTGTCAGTCTCAACTATTAACATATTTCCTTCCAATGAACCCTGACTAATAAAACCCTAACGCCGTTAGTCTCCGATTTCCGAAAAAACGATTTTGGCCGAAAAACTCAACTTTTTCGTCACAAAACTCTTTGTAACCTTGTACGGACCTTAGGAACCTTCTTTCTAGTAAAATGCCCAATTATTTAGGTCGTCGGAAAACTCATTTTTTTTCTAGAAAACTTTTTTTTGGCCAGAAAAATCAACATTTTCATCTTAAACCTCTTTGTAACCTTAGATCGGACCTTTAGAAACCTTTTTTCTAGCCAGAAACGTTTTTCAGAGACCAGAGACTAATGACGTTAGGCTTCTGTTAGTCAGGGTCCATTGGAAGCCAATATGTTAATAGTTGGAATTGTTGGTGGTTATTTTTGAAGTTGTAATTGTTGGCGGCCAATGACGAATAGTTGGGATTATTAAAATCCAATGACCCTTTTTTAGATCAAAAAGTGTATGAAAAAATAGGTGTGCAAATGTAGTTTTGGAATAGCTACTTATATTGACTTTTTTTTTATTCTTTCATTTTTTTTAAATATTTTTTCATACGACATGTTTTTTTTTGGTGCTGAATTTATTGTTCTGAATGCTTTGTAATGAACTACTGGATTTTTTATGCTAAAGTTTTCATACTCGACTATTTGTGTCCAATTTTGAGAAAACAAATGAGTGAGAGTTTGTGTCACACAAAACCTACTTTTACGGGATCTTCTCCATGAATAAAGTTATCCTTTAATGATAATTCGGATTCAAATTTCAAATTTGACACTATTTAAGATTTTATTTGAATCAACAAAAATGTCTTTTTAGAATGTTTCTCTAATTTATTCATGAAATAAGATATTTTTTTAGTAAGCGCACCTTCTGCGTGTGTTAATGGGTAAAAGGTAGAGTTTATCATTGTCACACCTCAACCGATGGCGGAAACATCGGGGCGCGACACTGAGCGAAACAGATTGTCCAGAAGAAATCCATAACAACTAATTTACTAGATAATTAACATCATGTCCCATACCATAACTCATCAAAGTAAAACAATTATTACAGACATAGATATCTCATAGACAAATAAAGGTTCCGACAACTCAAATTTAAACTGTTTGTTTCTAGACTCATCCTACTCAATTCCACAAAAGCAAGCATCCTAGCATCTCAAACACCTGTCACATACGTTAAAATAGAGGTCAATACACATAGTGTAAAGGTGAGCATACAAGTTTAATAGTATAATAGTAGCGAAAGCGAGTTTACGCATAACCAGCATGTAACATGTATAATGTGAAGCAAGTAAGTTATCGACAATGAAATATGCACAGGCGTGACTGCGAGTTGTAGAATGCGCAACACATATCACCTTTGTGACATACGAGAAGAACCCTTAACAACCCTTGTCCACGACAGGTGCTGAGTCCAAACTATAGTACTATCGCTGCTAAGGTGTCAGGCAACAATCACTGTGTAAACATAACATACAAGCATTCATCGAGTAACACGTATAACATACAGTAACGGTTGGCGTATAAAAGTGTGTGCGTTGTGTGATCGATGTGATTTGATATAAGTAACGTATGTAACACCCAAAAGTGCTTAAAGCAAAAAAAGGGATCGAGTATACTCACAGATCGTGTTTAGTAAATAAACACTCTCTTGGATTGAAGGGAGCGCTGAGAGATTAGCCTGAACAGTTAACGATAACATAAGCGAATGAACGACGCGTTAAACGGTGAAGAGAAAACCCAGTGACGAATGATCATCCGATCTGATGACAATCCGAACGGATGGTCATTCGATCGAATGACAATCCGTTCGGATGGTCACCCGTTCGGATGGCCATTCGGTCGGATTGACATTCGTTTGGGATGGATGTGTTTGTGTATGATGTGACTTTGAAGTTTTCGTTGTAGCATTTTAAAACCAGAGAAGTATCTCTACCTTTCAGGTCGTCGATCGAACGATCGTTCGATCGGAGAGCTATCCATCCAGTGAGACACTTTAGAGAACAAGTTCACAACAGGATTGCCATTCGATCGGATGGTCTTCCGATCGGATGGCAATCCGTCAGAAACTGATGATCTTTGAAAATTGTAAAAGTTCAAGTGTTAATGACCATATGCAATCCGATCGGATTGTCGTTCGTTCGGATGGCAATCCGACCCACAATCTGATCGTTTTGAATATTTGGTTAAGTCCAAAAGTTTGCGGTTTGATCGAGACGGTATGACAACGTGTTAAACAACGGAAACCCCACCAAGTCCAGACTATCTGATCGGATGGGAATCACCCCAGTCCGATCAGTTAACTATTCGTGACGGTTTGTTCATGTTCAACCCGAAACCGGTTGTTTCTTTTATAGGAATCAGATCTCAAACCGACACTTCTCTAGTAAACAAGTGGAAGGCCTGAACGAGCTCCGATTCTATCGGTTTTGAAGGCATTGAGTGTAAAAGTTGTGAGAAAAGTTGGGAAAATCATTCTTTCATGTCACACCCCGATATTTCCACGTATTATCGGTGGGCCCGGTGGGGAGTATTGCGACGTAGTTGATATCATAGACAATTTATATTATCACAGTTTAATACACAGCGAAAGTCGAAAGATAAAATCATTACAAACCGAATAAAAGTCATATCAAGTGTATTACAAAACGGTTGTAAGGATCCACAGGCGGATCAAAGTTCAAAAGATCATTGTTCAACAGATTTAATAACATCTAAGCTTGCAAGACTCTTTATTGATGCTAGGAGTAGCCAGCCTATTCTGTTTAGTACCTGCACTTAGCCTTTTTGGAAAATACGTCAGTTTATACTGGTAAATACAATTAACCGACTCATTTTGAAAATGTTTAAGAAATTGATTTGAATACACATGGCATAAAATAATCTTTTATAACTTGGGATAATTATTTATATATAAACTTGTAAAAGAATTACATGTTCGTTATACGTTCAGTAGCCCGGGCTGAATACCGGGTTAAAGATTAATAGACACACCACATGATATAATCCCGCGGCGAGTTATTCTCAATCCGTCGGTTATACCTTTTTATATATATATGCACTGGCAGGTGTATGCCTACACCTCGTGCTTAGGTCGTGGCCATTTCAATGAATGATGCCAAGGATATCCGGGACATGGTTATTAACCCCCCCAAAGGATTTAAGCAAACAAAGCAGATTAAACGGGTCATCTCAATAAATTAACCTTCATATGATTAAAAATTCAATGCCCGACCAAGCGGTATTTTATATACCGTACCCCAAGCTCGTATAAGGGAAAATAAGTTAAAAGTATTTACCTGAGCAAGTATATATCACAATCAGCGAGTGCAAGTATCTTTTACTGCTCTCCTAATCTGGAACGAAGGTTTTAATAACCTATTATATTCCTAACGGGTCTTAATTAAGTCTAAACTTAGACCGGTTAGTTTTAAAGGAAGATATACGGTTCAAAACGCACGATTAAGCGATGACCGGATTAGAGTGTGGTTTAGACCCGACAAGTTTGTATACTTGTATAATATGGGTAAACTAAACACGTTCTGGATTTTGAGATAAAAACGATAAGGTTTGACCCGTTTCGGCTAATTTATGCAAACTAGTTACATAAACCGCACCGAACGCGAATAATGCGTTACGGGTAACCAAATGAGTCATGAACAGGTTTCCTAAATTAATATGCTTAAATATGTTGTGATATCAGTAAGATACCTTCCATTATGCCCAAAATGGATTTAACTAAAATTATGCCCCGTAGGGGTATTTTGGTCATTTTAAAGGTTATAAAAGAGTTTAAATACTAATCTGAGTTTCAGGTCTGATATAATCAGTAAAAATATTTATTTTTATAAGTCATAACAGTAGGGTATTGCATATATGTGAAAATTTTCTTTTATAACCATACTATGCACCGTAGGGGCATTTTGGTAATTTCCATAGGCTTTAACGGTCAAAATTAGAATTCTGAGTTCAAAACTTTTGCTTACTGTTTAATTATAAAAATTTACTTAAAACATCAGTAGGTATTAAGTTTCATATGCCAAAAATAGTTTTAACTCATACAATGCGCTTAAAACGCTTAAAAGTCGGTTTTAAGCGATTTTCGGGTTTAAATAGGAAATCTGAGTTTTTGATCCGTTTATAAAGTTCAAAATGTTTTATTTATTATATAAAATCAGTATCAAAAAGTTTGGTGTCAAAATATTATGTAAAACTCATTTTATTCAAGAAAAGGGTATAACCGACATTTACCGAATTATAGCAAGAACCCTATGTTATGCTCAGCTTAAAAATAATTAAAAATCTTCAAAAAATCCCAAAATAATATATTACATCAGTGGGTAAAAAGTTTGGTGTCAAAATTTGGGTTTAGATAGGCTTTATGCTAATTACGCCGTTTAATTAATAAAAAGCTTCTTAATTACGATATTGAGCATAACTCCTAATCTAGACCTCAAACTGATGTCAAATTTTTAGGAAAAGTTTATAAATCAGTAATAAAGGTTTTTGTCCTCTCACATTTTCAAAAATCTCGTTTTAAGGTCAAAAGGGCATTATGGTCAACATTTAGGCATATAACGGAAACATGTACATGAATCGAATAACTAATGAACCAAGTTGTATAACCTCATAGGGTTACACTAATCTATAACCTGGTCCTAATAGAGCTCTAAGGCATTTCTAAAATATGCTACATTGGGTCAGAACTGAAAGTCAAAGCAAAAGTCTACTTTTGCGACTTTCGGTTCCGAACCGAGCTTAAACAAAAAATTGTCGGGTTGAGCATGTTTAGACATGTTCTTACATTGATTTTCCAAGTTATATGAGTGATAAAACAGGTTCCATGGCTTCTACATTGCTAATTATGCGTTTACTTGAAAATTAGCTTTCTGTTGACTTTTTATAATCAAGTTTGACCCGACAATTGACCTAGTTAGAGTGGGAATCAGAGGGTGCCCTTTTAAGGGTTTATTACTCACATAATTACCAACTCATAGGTACTTTCAATACGAGAATTGACTGGACCATTAGTGATTAATCACTAAGTCAAACCTTAATTACGACGGTTTAACTTTGGGCCATTAAACTAATTAAAACTGAATTAAGAGAGGTTAAAGACACTTACTGAAGTCCTATGCACGACTAATGATCCTTAGGAAGTGGTCTTGAGCTCCAGGAATCTCCAGAACAAGTGTTTGAAAGTTTTCAAGTTAAGTGCTCAAATGTTGCAACAATGAGCTCTATATATAGCCATGGAAGGATCATGGAGATTGATACAGGTGTTGTGGCAACTCTAGAGATGAAAACAAGTGTCTAGGGACGTGTTTAAAGCAGCTAGAGGGTGGCAAACTCGCGGAATTTAGCAAACATGCAAGCTGCCATGTTAAAACAACTTTTGCTGAACTGGCATGCTGTCACGTCGCGCGACGGCAGAGGGGGATGCTGGTGGCGCGACGCCAGCATGTAGCTGACCTGACCATCAAGTTTCAAACAATGACATTTTCACCCCCTGGACCTTCTAAAGCGTAATTTCTTCCATTTTAAGCACTTTTAACCCATGAAATTTATATTTTTGTGATCCATGATGTATAACCAAACATTGTTAGGTCCAGTTTCGTTAAAAGGTAACCGAAAACACAAGTTTTGCCTCGTTGACGCTTTTAACCCTTTAATTACGAAAGTTAACGTATCTTCCTCATACGATATCGAAACCTTGTGAAATTTTTATCACTCATTCTTGGGAGTATAATTAATCGTTACAAGGCTCCAGGTTCGCTTAAAGGTCACTCAGAGGTATAACTTAAACATGTTGACACTTTTAACCCTCGCGTCTTGTAAACTTTCACTTTCTTCCACCAACGGTTTCATATGCTTCATGATTCATTCGTTTAAGGGTATAAACATCGTGTAGTGTTGTTGAAAGGAAAAATTATCAAATGTTGACACTTTGTATCCTTATATACATATTCTTTCTTTGTTTGTCAACTTTAGTCCCTCATAATCAATCCGTTACACGTTTAAAGTCCATGACACGTGTCGATACTATATTGGACATGATTTTTGCGAGGTGTTACATCCTCACCTCCTTAAAAGAAATCTCGACCTCGAGATTTACTGAAATAAATGAGGGTACTTCTCTTTCATTGTGGACTCTACCTCCCATGTATATTCGGGACCTCTACGGGCATCCCATTTAACCTTTACAATTGGTACCTGCTTCCTTCGAAGCTTCTTAACCTGTCGATCCTCAATCGACAAAGGTTTCTCAACAAACTTCAGGCTCTCATCTATGTGCACATCCGTATGCGGTATGACTAGTGATTCATCAGCTAGACATTTCTTCAGATTACAGATGTGGAATACAATATGAATACCACTGAGCTCTTCAGGAAAATTTAACTTATAAGCCACTGTTCCGACGCATTCGATGATCTCGAATGGTCCTATGTATCTTGGGCTTAACTTGCCTTTCTTGCCAAATCGCATTACCCCTTTCCAGGGTGATACCTTCAGTAATACTTTGTCACCAACCTCAAACTTTAGAGGTTTACGCCTTTTATCTGCGTAGCTTTTCTGCCTATCCCTGTCAGCTTTGAGACGATCTCTTATCTGTACAATCTTATATGTCGTCTCCAGGACTATATCAGGTCCTGTTAGTTGGACATCTCCAACTTCTGCCCAACAAACGGGCGTTCTGCACTTTCTTCCATACAGAGCTTCAAAAGGTGCAGCTTGAATACTGGAATGATAACTATTGTTGTATGAAAATTCGATCAGTGGAAGATGATCATCCCAACTTCCACCCAGATCAATAACACAAGCTCGTAGCATATCTTCGAGTGTCTGAATAGTATGTTCACTTTGACCATCCGTCTGAGGATGATATGCAGTGCTGAAATTTAATCGAGTGCCTAGGGATTGCTCAAAGCTTTTCCAGAAATGCGATGTATACCTTGTATCCCTATCAGAGATGATAGACACTGGCACTCCGTGGAGAGATACAATCTCATCCACGTACAGCTGAGCTAACTTATCTGAGCTGTGTGTTTCCTTAATAGGTAAGAAGTGGGCTGACTTAGTCAGTCTATCCATTATAACCCAAATAGTATCATTTCCTCTCTTCGTCTTTGGTAACTTGGTGATAAAATCCATAGTCACCATTTCCCACTTCCAGGTGGGAAGTTCAGGCTGTTGTAGCAGACCTGACGGCTTCTGGTGTTCAGCTTTAACGTGCGCGCACGTCAAACATTTGGCTACATAAGTAGCTATAGACTTCTTCAAGCCTATCCACCAAAAATTTGCCTTCAAATCCTGGTACATCTTGTCACTTCCAGGATGAACAGAATACTTAGAACTGTGGGCTTCTTGAAGGATAACATCCCGAAGTCCTCCATAGATCGGAACCCATATTCGTCCATTCAATCTTAGGATTCCATCCTTGCCTTATGATAATTGTTCAGCAGTTACTCCCAACTTCTCATTCGGGTAGTTGGCTTCTAATACAGCTTCTTTCTGAGCGGCTAGCACTCTTTCATTCAAGCTGTTCTTCAACTCAATGCTCTTGGCATTGATTCTAATGGGCTTAACCCTTTCCTTCCTACTTAAGGCATCGGTGACCACATTCGCCTTGCCTGGATGGTATCGGATTTCACAATCGTAGTCATTCAAAGTCTCCATCCACCGACGCTGTCTCATGTTTAAATCCTTCTGATTAAACAGATGTTGAAGGCTCTTGTGATCAGAATAGATCACACACTTGGTACCATACAAACAATGCCTCCACAGCTGTAGTGCAAATACCACGGCACCCAATTCCAAATCGTGGGTGGTATAATTCTTCTCGTGCACTTTTAGTTATCGGGAAGCATATGCAATAGCTTTACCCTTCTGCATTAGCACACATCCCATGCCAGTGTGCGATGCGTCGCAGTAAACCACAAATTCTACAATTCCTTCAGGCAATGTCAACACAGGAGCATTGCTTAACTTCTGTTTAAGAATATCGAAGGATTCTTTTTGCTTAGGACCCTAATCAAACTTAATATTTTTTCTAGTCAACGAAGTTAGGGGTTCTGCAATCCTTGAGAAATTCTCAATAAAATGCCTGTAGTATCCTGCCAGACCTAAGAAGCTGCGAATCTCTGTGGGCGTCTTCGGCTCTTGCCAATTCATGATAGCTTCAATCTTAGCGGGATCCACCTGGATACCACGCTCACTAACCATATGTCCAAGGAATTGGACTTCACGAAGACAAAATTCACATTTTGAAAACTTGGCGTAAAGCTTCTCATGCTGAAAAAGTTTAAGAATACACCGAAGGTGCTTCTCATGATCAGCTTGATTCTTTGAATAAATCTGAATGTCATCTATGAAGACGATGACAATTTATCCAAATAGGGTTTGCAAACACGATCCATGAGATCCATGAATGCTGCTGATGCATTAGTGAGTCCGAAAGGCATCACTAAGAACTCATAATGTCCATACCTTGTTCTAAACATTGTCTTAGGTGCATCTTCAGTTCTAACCTTGAGTTGATGCTACCTTGTTCTCAAATCAATATTTGAGAGAAGCTTGCCCTTTGGAGTTGGTCGAATAAGTTGTTGATCCTTATTTGATACTGGTTTCTCATGAAACCATAAATTTTCATTAATCTGTCTATCATTATGTGATAACGCGTTTTGACTTATCAGTGAAACATATCATTAAATCACTAGTGTGGGTCATATTGCGAGCTCCACTAAGCTCCTTAAATAGGTTTTAGCTTATAAGCTATTGACCTTTGATGTATTCGATTTCCTTGAATGATCCTATATATCCAGAGCTTAACTAGCCCGTTGTATAAAAATTTCAGCACACCCTTCTTAGGGCGATACTTTCAATTGAACCTTATTCCTTATTAAGGACTTAAGAGGGTTGCGACTTTCATCAATCCGAAATTTTTCCGCCGATTACTGGCAACTTTCAGACGATTATCGATTTGTATGATCTTATTCGTTGTTTCCAAGGCAACTTTCAGATCCTGATAATTGGACTTACCAATCTTCTGTCTAACAACAGATGTTTAACTTTCCATTTATACAAGGTCTCCAAAGGAGCAACCTTGATACTTACATACTAACTATTAGTTACAGGAGAGCTTATTTAAGGTGGAGTAATCTTTCCAACAACAGCTTAAAACCAATCTTAAGGAATAGCTAATCCTTACAGTTAGTCAAACAACTCGACGATCCTGGGCAGCTGATGGTGATTTTTTTAATTGTTGCCTAAATAGGGTTGCGGTAATCAATGCATAAGCAAAATGAACCGTCTTTCTTAATTAATAATACTGGAACTTTCAGAATATTGAGTTAGGCTTTATGAACCTCTATCTTAAAACTCACTTAATCAGGGTTTCGATTCTTCCAATGATGGTACTAGCCGTCCTGGAGATTTCATAATAATGCAGCCTTATGCGGGATGTAAATCTTAACTCTACTTTCCTTTCAGGAGGTATACAATGTAGTCTTTGGAGAAGATAATCAAGACAAAAGAAGGTTACAGAGATTTTCCAAATCTCAGGCTCTAGTTCATCTATCATTGCCTGTGTCAGATAAGTGACACGTTTACGTTACGAGTCCTTGGATTCCTTAATCAGAGACACTTACTTGGACAATTCCATTCTGGATATCTTCTTTGAATACCATTAGCTGACTCTAGTACCATATGACCATTAGAATATCTTTGTGGTTCCATGCATTAAACCTCCATACTGATCAGGCATGGACGCAATCTATGGGACACACTAGGATATGCCAATCCTCATATGGCGCTTTTATCAAATATAGTTGGCACTCGCAATTGATAGAATTCAATGAGAAAGTAATTAAAATAACGTATGTTGTCGTACTCTATTTGAAGAAGGAGTACTCTTAGATTTTCGGAAGGATCATCGTCAAGAATAAAAGGAACGGTCTCCATGGTTTCATTGGTAGGTCCTACCTTACTTAGTATCTAGAGTTCTTACGAGTATCATCAAAAGTTTGCTAAGCTTATGGTCTATGTAAGACTGATTATTGCATGTATTAAAAACAGGACACTTAGCAGAAATTATCATTGATATATGATAAGGAATGTACCTGATAATATTATTAATATGTACTGCCTCTGGTATTCATCAGGTAGTTCAGGCATTTCCCTTCTTAGCCCCTTCAGGCTTCTTGGTTTTATTTGGGCAATTAGTTTTGATGTGCCCTATTCCATTGCAACCATAGCAGGTTGCGTCCTTTATGTCTTGGCACTCCAAAGTTTTGTGCCCTTCCTTATTACAAATTCCACAAGGCTTAGCTTGTGAATCTAAAGTGCCTTTCCCTTTAATCGCCTTCTTTGGGCAGCGAGTCTTTATATGTCCTTTCTCGCCACAACCATAGCATGTGGCGTCTTTCAAGTCCTTGCATTCATGATGTAACAACCCGCCCTTTCGTGCGTTGTTACTACTCGATATACTCGTTACGCCTAGCACTAGAGATTCGGATCATAATGTAACTATATCGCATACTTCGCTATTCGAAGGATAAATCGCATATTTTCGCAATATATTATCACTATATCACACCACAAACACTAACACCCATGATGACATTGAGTGAGGACCTATTCTACCCTCCTCGGTGGCCGTGATGTGTCGGAACGCAGACAATTAACGCTAACAAAGATTCTCGGGTGAGTGCTATAACTCCAGTCGTCGTGACGATGATGACAATACGAGTGAATGGTACCCCGTCAGTCTTTGTGGCACAAATCTGAGTGATTAACTCCCACCGTAAGCGCCTCAGATCTGAGTGATTTCCACATGTTTTGATAACGAATCTCACCTAAATCTATGTATTTAATCAAGAACTGAACGATTTCAGGATTAAACATGAGAAACCGTCAAGAACGGCCAGATCTGATGGAACGGGGTGATTACCGGCCGTTAGAGCGGGTCGGAACTGATGGAATTTCAAGTGTTAGTGCGAAATTACACTGTCCCGGTAACTCCGCACGTATTCCTTCCGTTAAACACTCAAAACAATGTTCAGAATGCGAAACAGACGTATCATCCTCACGGATCACATGTCATCCGCACGGATCACATGTCATCCGGACGGATCACATGTCATCCGGACGGATAACTTGTCATCCGGACGGATAACATGTCATCCGGACGGATGAGCACCATCCGACCAAATAAATGACTTTTCAAGGCTATTCTCGCTTAACCGTACATCGTTTGCTATATCCTTCAATGATTCAACGAAGACATACTCGCAACCGATCCAATCAAGTTGTATTCTCGCTAAATACGCACTGTGAGTATACTTGAACCCTTTTTAATCGTATTTTGGGTGTAACATACGTTTCTAGCAAATCGAACTTATCAAACGAATTATTCAATCAATCGAATTATCACTTGCGAATGACTGTTATGCATAGATATACGTGATGCTAGTTGCATATGTGCTAGGGCTTATGCTCTTGACGTCCCACCATGACTAGTATAGTACTATTGCGCCCGACGGGGTCTAGTTTGCCATCGCATATTTGAGCATCGAGGACTTAGTTGGTAGTATCAGCTTTGTGAGTATATATGTCGTGTGTTACGTTTATGCATGTGGAAATTCGCTACACTTTTTATCTATTACGCTATACATATCAAACCTGTATACTCGCCAATACTTTTGTATTGACAAATATTTTAAAGTATGTTGCAGGTTAGATCGCAGACTATATCAAATCAAGCTAGGAAGTCTAGAAATTCAATTAAAAATCTAGGTTGTCGGATTTGTATTGTTCGAGAGGACAAGAAATCTGTGATAACTTATGTGATTGTATTATTTGTTAGTATGGGATAACGAATGTATTAAATATTATCGCAATATAGTTGTTATGGATTCTCTTGAGCAATCTGATTCGCTTAGTGCCGCGCCCCGATGATTCTGCCATCGGTTGGGGTGTGACAGATTGGTATCGGAGCCATAACTATAGGGAATTATGCCAGACTCAACCTAGTCCGGGTCGACGTCTTAGAAATCGACCTAGTCTATAGTCTAAGTACCAACAGGCCGACTCGTACAAACCAGTAGGGTTTTGTAACGGGCCTACTTGATACTCTCGATCGAAATTGCTAAAAGCTACAACTTTGTGTGAACACCGCGTACTATAACTTCGCACGAAGAAGCATTTCCTAAGGCCGACACAATACACGTGTTTTCGAAAAAATACTCGCATAACGAAACCGAGCGATCCAGTCAAGATCAGGTGTGAAAACCAAGAACTCTCGATAGGATTGCTCACTCAGCGCATTTTTCTAACACGAGAACCTTTCATCGAGTTAGGAGTGACATCCACATCTCGACGAAAGTCTCCATTTCGAAATCTAGTGGAGCTCGCGAATTTATTCGAAGAGTATAACCACAATTAGGAGCGAAGCTGTTAAGTCAGGGGTGAAACCCGTACCTTAATAAGCCGTTCCACTCTCTAAATTGGTTTTCAAAAGCTCTCACCAAGGACTCGACTATCATGATAACTCGAGCCACGTGATGACTAGGAAGATGAATGCCATGAGCTGCATCCTAGTGGAAGCAAGAAGTTCTCTAGGTCAACGCGCGTGCACGAACTTGTCAAATACAGTTGGGTTACCTTGGGTAGTTGACGCCTAAACACCCAAGGCACTCTATCATACGACCCACCCATTTTACAACTGGTTGGAACTTATCTACATTATGAAACTTTACGCTTTATCGATTTCTCGATTTAACAATTTTCACTCCCTGTTTGATAAACGCACAACTCGCACCTCCATCGCAATCTAAAACGAAACCCGAATGTTCGCAACAAAACCAATGCATAATCTATCGCCTTCGCTATCGTTTTTTCACCTCAACGCGTCCTCGCATATTCTAAATCAACCTGTATGTGTATGATTACAAGTTACATCTATATATATATATATATATATATATACGTATAAACAAACAAGTCATTGCGTGAGAACTTAGGAATTTCGTGTTTCCTATGTGGCTCCTATGTGATTCGCATACTAATATACTATCGCATCAAGTTTTGAATGCGCTCAATAGCATCGCAAAACTCAAAAATCATTATGATCGAATCTCATTCCTAGTCTCTTCCTGTCTAGATGCCTTCCAACGTTTCTACCTCTAGACGAACAGCTAGGAGGAGAGCCAAACGAAGCGTCGATAAGAGGATTGCATCACTTGTGACTAAGAAAGTGGTTAAGCTTATTCCTCAAATTTCCGCTCGAGTGCACTCTCTCAGCAACTCTCGAGCCTCGGAAGACTCCAAGACGGGAGCACCGCAATCTGCTTTTCTTTACAAACACTTCAAAGCCTGTGACCCGATGGAATTCACGGGTGAAGGAGGTGTGACTCAACTGCTCCAGTGGTTCGGTTCTATCGAAGTTACCCTTCATCAAAGTGGGTGTCCCGATAGTTTCCGTACTACTTGCGCCACTGGGGTATTTAAATCGCGAGCACTCGACTGGTGGACCGCCGAGCGTAACAAACGTGGGATCTCCGCAGCCTACGCTCTCTCTTGGGATGAGCTGAAAGAGCTCATGAAGAAGGAATATTGTCCTCCCCACGAGATCCAGAAGCTAGAAAACGAATTTTGGGAAATCAAGCAAACAAAAGGTGACAATGTTGGCTACACCACAAGGTTCAAACAGCTTAGCGTAATCTGCCCAAGTCAAGTCAACACTACAGAAAAAGCCATTCCTAAGTACATTCGCGGCTTGCCTGAGTGTGTGGGTGATTTCTTCGAAGCTGCAAGACCTGCTACTATCGAAGAGACATACCGCTTAGCCGCAGAAATCAACAACAAACGACTCCTAGAAGGGTTTTTCTCAAAGAATCCTGTCAAGCAAGCTTATCAAGCGATCGACATTAATCCTTCAGAGGATCCTAGCAACGATTCTCCTGATGAATCTGCTAACGATTCTTCTGACGAATCTGCTAACGATTCTTCTGACGAATCTGCTGCCGACTTCTCTGACAAATCTGCCGACGGATCTTCCAACGACAAATCGGCCAGAGACTCTGCAAGTGAGTCCTCAGGCGAATCCTCCAACGACGACACCTCTTCGCAGGACACCGACAAACCCAGCCGCAAACGAAAGACTTCAAGCCCGAGCTCATCAACAACCGAACTGCTGCAACTGAAACCTCTTCGAACAGTTCCGATGTTCCCAAAACGAGCCTACACTAGAGCTCATCCTCAGTGTTACTCGTGTACCTATCATCATCCAGTTGGGGCTGACTGTCGCTATTGCAATAACTGCAATCGTTACGGTCACTTCACCCGCAACTGCCGCATCGAACCGCGAACTTGAGAACAACAACAACAGCTCCGGCAAAAGTCTTCAGCATCAGACATCTAGCAAGCGTGGAATAAAGTTGTAATGATACGGTTCTCGACGTTAAATTCTAAGTTTTGAACCTACTCTATTACTCGATGTTGTCACTTTGTGTAACGTTAACTCTCGTCTTCATTCTCTCTCTCACTCTTTAATCGTCGCACTTAGACTAGAATCACGCACATACTACATACTATATCACGAAATAATGTGTTTTACCCTCACTACACTCTTAGAACGAGGTACGATAAACGTGCAAGGAACGATTAATCACGGGTGCACACGGGATTATTTGGGTCAGTGCACAGAGATCGTAGTGAATTCTAAGGTGCCATAAGCGTTTCGATGAAGTATGACACCAAATCACGGGATCTAAGTAGTAGGGGTTACGCAAGGTGTGCTTCACCATACTACCGAAGTTCCGTGAAGAAAGTGCCACGTGGAGTTGAACGTTATTAGACCTATTATACTATTGTGATTATTTTCAACACACTACACTCGATCGCATGGCGTAACAACCACATCATCGCAAGACTTGTCGTAAGTCAGCAAACGCAATGCAATCGCCTCATCGATGGACTCTGGAGAGTCTGCCTCGCAGGACAATTGCATCAACGCAAGACTGGTCGTAAGTCTATAGCAATCAATCTCATCAAGCACATTAACGTTCACGATGTTGTCGGGTGAGGACCTATTCTACCCTCCTCGATAACCGTGATACGTCGCAACGTAACGTTAAGCTTATTCGAAACAAAGTCGCAATCGTTTATCATGTGTATCTCGCAATCTCTGTCGCTTATTATGTGAATCTATATCGCTTGCTGTGAATCAATCTATCGCTATCGCCTACCGTTATCTGTGATATTCGTGTGAAGTTAGCACACATGACCTCACTTCACGAGATAAAGCTCATATGGTTAAAACAAGGCGTTTTAGTCATATCAGCGGCCTTTCGTGGAAAAAGGCCATGTGGGGTCTGATGATGGTTAAACTCTGTGGTGTTAATCAATCAAATCGAACCGCATAAATCGTGTATACCTCCATCGATCGCAACGCAACAACTGCCGATTATCGTAATTCGTTATCGCCGCCGTCATTACTGGTGTTATGATGTGTTAATCGCTTAATCACCTAATCGCTTATCGCTTATCGTGTATAGTCTACCGCTTATCGCTCGCTTGGTGTTCATTGCAGTCTGTGTGGTATTAATACACATGACATCGCTTCACGAGGCAAAACTAACCTGGTCAAACGTGGTGTTTCACCATGTTAGGAAACCCTCGTGGAAACATGCCATGTGAGTTTAATATGGAATCTAATCGAAAACGCACTATTCGCTTATCGCTTGTCGCTCGACGCCTACCCAGACACGACACATAAATGTTTCGTGTCATCAGGCTACTCGCGCACGCTGCTACAACTACGCTCGCAATTCAACCCGCTGGTTTAACCTGTTCGATTCTACCTTATACTCGGTACGACTTCCTATCGATTGGGCCGAGTAAGCGCAATTCTATCCGTGTCGTATCGGCGCACATGACACCGCCTCACGGAACGGAAGTAATATGGGAAAAACATGGTGGATACGCTGCTGGTACTTCCTATACATAAATGTTTTAATCATATTAACGAACTTCCGTGGGAAGGTGCCAAGTGGGGCTCGATGCTAAATTGTCTTCTTCAAACGGTTAAAACTGATTTTTTATAAAACTTTTATTAAAACCATGGGACAAGTGAAACTCCTCACAACGTGGAGGTAACATCGAACCAGCTTAACTCCATGTCCAAGAGGAACCTTCATGATTCCAATTTTTTTTTTCCTTAAAACCTTTTCAAATATCAAAAGCAAGACTTTCTTGAGACGTTGGTTCAGCATCGAGTTCAGCTGAACCCATATCATAGGAGAGTTTTCGTAACCTTAGTTTTCATCTTCGAATTCTTTAAAGTGTGTAAGACCTAAACTTCCTTGCAACGTTGGTTAACATCGACTCAGTTGGCCATATGTAAAAAGGAAGCGTTTCGAGATTTTTCGTCCATAAATTTCCTTTTGATTATCTAAAAACGAACGTTTCTTGTAACGCTGGTTAACGATCGACTCAGTTAGTTCCACGTCATTAGAAACCCTTCAAGTTCTTTAAAATTGCAGTCGTATTGAACTAACGAATCCTCCACGACACGAGGTACTTTGGGAAGCCAACTCGAGGGATATTACTTTTGTCTTTACGTCGCCTTCTCGCTATCGCAATCGATCTCTCTTATTCGAAGCAATCTCGCCTGTCAACCCTCGGTCAAGTCACTCGCTGTATCGCTACGTATGCAGGAGCAACTCTCAAAGGTCTACCTGTTGGATTAATTTCGGGACGAAATTTCCTAAAGCAGGGGAGACTGTAACAACCCGCCCTTTCGTGCGTTGTTACTACTCGATATACTCGTTACGCCTAGCACTAGAGATTCGGATCATAATGTAACTATATCGCATACTTCGCTATTCGAAGGATAAATCGCATATTTTCGCAATATATTATCACCATATCACACCACAAACACTAACACCCACGATGACATTGAGTGAGGACCTATTCTACCCTCCTCGGTGGCCGTGATGTGTCGGAAAGCAGACAATTAACGCTAACAAAGATTCTCGGGTGAGTGCTATAACTCCAGTCATCGTGACGATGATGACAATACGAGTGAATGGTACCCCGTCAGTCTTTGTGGCACAAAACACAATAATGTTCACGATGACATCAAGAAAGGACCTATACTACCCTCCTTGATGGCCGTGAAATGTCGCTAATAATCGCATACTCGAAACGAAAACCGGCTGTAATTATCGAAACTGTGGATTATGGATACGTAAATACGACCCCTAGTGATATCTATAGGTATATATAATAATAATATAAAAAGCACGCACTTCAAAGTCGATCACAACACTCAAGAACGGAGAAATCCATCGCGACGGAGTGGCCATCCGGACGGATAGCCATCCGGACGAATGGGCCATCCGGACGGATAACCATCCGGACAGATGGGCCATCCGACCCAAAATCCACTTCAGCCCTCTGTTGCCTATAAAAAGCAAGTCACATCACTCTAACAGTGATGTGACAGCGCCCACTCGACCAAACACGCTCTAGGACCTTTTCTCTCGATTCCTCGCGATTCCGGTAAGATTTCAACCTAAAACTCGTACTTCTATGATCTACACTCAATTCTACATCATTCTATCTTTTAAAACTCAATTTTTAACCGTGAAATCTATTGATTTTGAGGTGTTTTAAGGTGATGTCATCAAGAGTTCATATGAACTTCAAGTTGTGACCTCATCCCACCGTAAGCGCCTCAGATCTGAGTGATTTCCACATGTTTTGATAACGAATCTCACCTAAATCTATGTATTTAATCAAGAACTGAACGATTTCGGGATTAAACATGAGAAACCGTCAAGAACGGCCAGATCTGATGGAACGGGGTGATTCCCAGCCGTTAGAGCGGGTCGAAACTAATGGAATTTCAAGTGTTAGTGCGAAATTACACTGTCCCGGTAACTCCGCACGTATTCCTTCCGTTAAACACTAAAAAACAGTGTTCAGAATGCGAAACAGACGTGTCATCCGCACGGATCACATGTCATCCGCACGGATCACATGTCATCCGCACGGATCACATGTCATCCGCACGGATAACTTGTCATCCGGATAGATAACATGTCATCTGGACGGATGAGCACCATCCGACCAAATAAATGACTTTTCAAGGCTATTCTCGCTTAACCGTACATCGTTTGCTATATCCTTCAATGATTCAACGCAGACATACTCGCAACCGATCCAATCAAGTTGTATTCTCGCTAAATACGCACAGTGAGTATACTTGAACCCTTTTTAATTGTATTTTGGGTGTAACATACGTTTCTAGCAAATCGAACTTATCAAACGAATTATTCAATCAATCGAATTATTACTTGCGAATGACTGTTATGCATAGATATACGTGATGCTAGTTGCATATGTGCTAGGGCTTATACTCGCGACGTCCCACCATGACTAGTATAGTACTATTGCGCCCGACGGGGTCTAGTTTGCCATCGCATATTCGAGCGTCGAGGACTTAGTTGGTAGTATCAGCTTTGTGAGTATATATGTCGTGTGTTACGTTTATGCATGTGGAAATTCGCTACACTTTTTATCTATTACGCTATACATATCAAACCTATATACTCGCCAATACTTTTGTATTGATAAATATTTTAACGTATGTTGCAGGTTAGATCGCAGACTATATCAAATCAAGCTAGGAAGTCTAGAAATTCAATTAAAAATCTAGGTTGTCGGATTTGTATTGTTCGAGAGGACAAGAAATCTGTGATAACTTATGTGATTGTATTATTTGTTAGTATGGGATAACGAATGTATTAAATATTATCGCAATATAGTTGTTATGGATTCTCTTGAGCAATCTGATTCGCCTAGTGCCGCGCCCCGATGATTCCGCCATCGGTTGGGGTGTGACACATGAGTCTTGTGATATGTCTTCTTATAGATGCCATATCCCCTGATCTGCTTATGGAAACATTTTCCGAAGTGCTGCTTCCCGCAGGTTTTACATTTGGGTTTTGCCTCATTTGGCTTGGACTGATTATAGTTTGAACCGGTCTTACCCTCTTTGTAACCCTTATTTGGGTTATTATCGCACTTTCGCTTATGATCCTTTAATACTCGGTTCACGGCTTTGTTTACGGCTGTATCTAACATAGCTTGTAACTCAGTGCTCGTTAAGTTCAGTCTTGCGTTATTATTCTGATCAACTGGATGATTATGAGCTTCACATGAGTCAGCCATGGTGAAGCTTTGAAGGCTACAAACCAAGTAATAATAATTTGTTTAATTATATAGTGAATCATCGAATTTGATAATTAAATAGCCATGGTGTAAATAAACCATATAGGCCAATAGATAGTATAAAATTTATTTGATTATGTTTTGCCTAGGTTTTTAAATAAACCATCTTTGGCGTTTAAACGGAAATCTAATCCTTCATTTTTATTAGACAGGGGACATAAGTCACTACTGTCAATGTCGTACAGACATTTTGTATAGCGTAAAGGCTTGCCTTAAAGGACTTTTAGATGGCACAAAGGCCTTGTCACAAGGACAATTTAAAACATAATCAATGATCCTTTGGATCGGAAAAAATTCATAGTTCATTGCCTTTTGACAAGAAGTTATGAAATAAAACTATCTTTGTCATGAATACATCTTTGCCCGTAGGCATACATCTTAAATGTATGTTTTGATGTATACATCATGTTCGACGTTTATTAGCCATGATTCATATTGATCATTTAGGCTAAATAAGGGGTTTCGAAATTCCCAATATAAAGATGACAAGTGTGATTTTATCGCATCACTGTTGTCAGGAGTGTTAACATGTTTTCAGATGTTAACAAGGATCTGAATCTCGTTTAAACATGTTTTACCATCATAGCCAGGTCTTTAATGGCATTCAAGCTAGGTTATACCCTTTAAGATTCTTTTTAATATATATACTGGCAGGTCAATTTTTTAAAAAGGAATGATATTTTGATTTATTTCATATATTATATTCATATATAATGATAAAAAAGAAATTTTAGATAAAACATTCCAATGATTTTAAAAGAGGTACAGAATTGCCCTAAACGGGACTTGAAAGAAATAATGTTGTCCACGAAGGGACTAAAAGATAAATATGTCCTTATAAGGACTACTAAGGAAACGATCTTCAGCAAAAGGAGTTTCTTCTTCACTTTATTTCTGAATGTTTTCTCCTTGGTTGCATGTTTATCCTAGCCGCGGTACGAAGCTCGGTATTTCAAGGCTTCGGATGGGGAGAATTTCCATTACGGCTTCTTTGCTTAGCGACATATTAAAGAAATATATAAAATCGAAAGCAATAGTTTTCTGAATAGGGATGAGAGTATTCCTATGTTAAGTCTAGACTCAGAAGGTCAAGGATTGTGCTACTGTGTCATTGAGATTAAACACAAAAGGCTAGTGTTTAATTCACTCAATGTTGGCTCTGATACTAACCTGTCACACCCCGATATTTCCACGTATTACCGGTGGGCCCGGTGGGGAGTATTGCGACGTAGTTGATATCATAGACAATTTATATTATCACAGTTTAATACACAGCGAAAGTCGAAAGATAAAATCATTACAAACCGAATAAAAGTAATATCAAGTGTATTACAAAACGGTTGTAAGGATCCACAAGCGGATCAAAGTTCAAAAGATCATTGTTCAACAGATTTAATAACATCTAAGCTTGCAAGACTCTTTATTGATGCTAGGAGTAGCCAGCCTATTCCGTTTAGTACCTGCACTTAGCCTTTTTGGAAAATACATTAGTTTACACTGTTAAATACAATTAACCGACTCATTTTGAAAATGTTTAAGAAATTGATTTGAATACACATGGCATAAAATAATCTTTTATAACTTGGGATAATTATTTATATATAAACTTGTAAAAGAATTACATGTTCGTTATACGTTCAGTAGCCCGGGCTGAATACCGGGTTAAAGATTAATAGACACACCACATGATATAATCCCGCGGCGAGTTATTCTCAATCCGTCGGTTATACCTTTTTATATATATATGCACTGGCAGGTGTATGCCTACACCTCGTGCTTAGGTCGTGGCCATTTCAATGAATGATGCCAAGGATATCCGGGACATGGTTATTAACCCCCCCAAAGGATTTAAGCAAACAAAGCAGATTAAACGGGTCATCTCAATAAATTAACCTTCATATGATTAAAAATTCAATGCCCGACCAAGCGGTATTTTATATACCGTACCCCAAGCTCGTATAAGGGAAAATAAGTTAAAAGTATTTACCTGAGCAAGTATATATCACAATCAGCGAGTGCAAGTATCTTTTACTGGTCTCCTAATCTGGAACGAAGGTTTTAATAACCTATTAGATTCCTAACGGGTCTTAATTAAGTCTAAACTTAGACCGGTTAGTTTTAAAGGAAGATATACGGTTCAAAACGCACGATTAAGCGATGACCGGATTAGAGTGTGGTTTAGACCCGACAAGTTTGTATACTTGTATAATATGGGTAAACTAAACACATTCTGGATTTTGAGATAAAAACGATAAGGTTTGACCCGTTTTGGCTAATTTATGCAAACTAGTTACATAAACCGCACCGATCGCGAATAATGCGTTACGGGTAACCAAATGAGTCATGAACAGGTTTCCTAAGTTAATATGCCTTAAATATGTTATGATATCAGTAAGATACCTTCCATTATGCCCAAAATAGATTTAAACTAAAATTATTCCCCATAGGGGTATTTTGGTCATTTTAAAGGTTATAAAAGAGTTTAAATACTAATCTGAGTTTCAGGTCTGATATAATCAGTAAAAATATTTATTTTTATAAGTCATTACAGTAGGGTATTGCATATATGTGAAATTTATCTTTTATAACCATACTATGCACCGTAGGGGCATTTTGGTAATTTCACATAGGCTTTAAAGGTCAAAATTAGAATTCTGAGTTCAAAACTTTTGTTTACTGTTTAATTATAAAAATTTACTTAAAACATCAGTAGGTATTAAGTTTCATATGCCAAAAAATAGTTTTAACTCATACTATGCGTTTAAAACGCGTAAAAGTCGGTTTTAAGCGATTTTCGGGTTTAAATAGGAAATCTGAGTTTTTGATCAGTTTATAAAGTTCAAAATGTTTTATTTATTATATAAAATCAGTAGCAAAAAGTTTGGTGTCAAAATATTATGTAAAACTCATTTTATTCAAGAAAAAGGTATAACCGACATTTACCGAATTATAGCAAGAACCCTATGTTATGCTCAGCTTAAAAATAATTAAAAATCTTCAAAAATCCCAAAATATTATATTACATCAGTGGGTAAAAATTTTGGTGTCAAAATTTGGGTTTAGATAGGCTTTATGCTAATTACACCGTTTAATTAGTAAAAAGCTTCTTAATTACGATATTGAGCATAACTCCTAATCTAGACCTCAAACTGATGTCAAATTTTTAGGAAAAGTTTATAAATCAGTAATAAAGGTTTTTGTCTTCTCACATTTTCAAAAATCCCGTTTTAAGGTCGAAAGGGCATTATGGTCAACATTTAGGCATATAACGGAAACATGTACATGAATTGAATAACTAATGAACCAAGTTGTATAACCTCATAAGGTTACACTAATCTATAACCTGGTTCTAATAGAGCTCTAAGGAATTTCTAAAATATGCTACATTGGGTCAGAACTGAAAGTCAAAGCAAAAGTCTACTTTTGCGACTTTCGGTTCCGAACCGAGCTTAAACAGAAAATTGTCGGGTTGAGCATGTTTAGACATGTTCTTACATTGATTACCAAGTTATATGAGTGATAAAACAGGTTCCATGGCTTCTACATTGCTAATTATGCGTTTACTTGAAAATTAGCTTTCTGTTGACTTTTTATAATCAAGTTTGACCCGACAATTGACCTAGTTAGAGTGGGAATCAGAGGGTGCCCTTTTAAGGGTTTATTACCCACATAATTACCAACTCATAGGTACTTTCAATTCGAGAATTGACTGGACCATTAGTGATTAATCACTAAGTCAAACCATAATTACGACGGTTTGACTTTGGGCCATTAAACTAATTAAAACTGAATTAAGAGAGGTTAAAGACACTTACTGAAGTCCTATGCATGACTAATGATCCTTAGGAAGTGGTCTTGAGCTCCAGGAATCTCCAGAACAAGTGTTTGAAAGTTTTCAAGTGAAGTGCTCAAATGTTGCAACAATGAGCTCTATATATAGCCATGGAAGGATCATGGAGATTGATACAGGTGTTGTGGCAACTCTAGAGATGAAAACAAGTGTCTAGGGACGTGTTTAAAGCAGCTAGAGGGTGGTAAACTCGCGGAATTTAGCAAACATGCAAGCAGCCACGTTAAAACAACTTTTGCTGAACTGGCATGCCGTCGCGTCGCGCGACGGCAGAGGGGGATGCTGGTGGCGCGACGCCAGCATGTAGCTGACCTGATCATCAAGTTTCAAACAATGACATTTTCACCCCCTGGACCTTCTAAAGCGTAATTTCTTCCATTTTAAGCACTTTTAACCCATGAAATTTAAATTTTTGTGATCCATGATGTATAACCAAACATTGTTAGGTCCGGTTTCGTTAAATGGTAACCGAAAACACAAGTTTTACCTCGTTGACGCTTTTAACCCTTTAATTACGAAAGTTAATGTATCTTCCTCATACGATATCGAAGCCTTGTGAAATTTTTATCACCCATTCTTGGGAGTATAATTAATCGTTACAAGGCTCCGGGTTCGCTTAAAGGTCACTCAGAGGTATAACTTAAACATGTTGACACTTTTAACCTTCGCGTCTTGTAAACTTTCACTTTCTTCCACCAACGGTTTCATATGCTTCATGATTCATTCGTTTAAGGGTATAAACATCGTGTAGTGTTGTTGAAAGGAAAAATTATCAAATGTTGACACTTTGTATCCTTATATACATATACTTTCTTCGTTTGTCAACTTTAGTCCCTCATAATCAATCCGTTACACGTTTAAAGTCCATGCACGTGTCGATACTATATTGGACATGATTTTTGCGATGTGATACATTTCAACTCTTTTACATTTGAAAATGTTTAGATCTATGCGAAAATAGTGTTTAATCATGTGGAAATCATGTAGATCTGAGTTGTTCTTGGTGGAATTAGGCCAAATCTTGAAGTTCACAAGAACCCCATGATGACATCATCCTAGAACACCTCAAGCCCGTTGATTTCACGGTTAAAAGTGAAGATTCAAAGGTGAAATTGATGAAGAAGCGTGTGTAGATGATAGATGTACAAGATTTGAGTGGAAAACTTACAAGAATCGTGAGAATTCGAAGGAAAAGTGGGTTGGAGGCGCTGGTCGAATGAGAGAGCTGTCACATCATTGTTGGTGATGTGACAGGGGGTATTTATAGGTTTCCAAAAGAGGAAAGGTATGCACAGGTAACAGATCGGATGGCAAACCGACATCCGTACGGATGACCATTCGATCGAATGGTCATTCGATCGAAGTGATCCGGCGAGTTGGTTTTCGATGTTTCATTTCGTGCGTTGAGCGTTGCGATGCGTTTCGAGTGAACGATGCGATAGTATTACCCATTAGTTACACAAATAAACTAACTACTAAATACCATAAATATAAACCTTAAATCTCGAGTTTGCGATGAGACTGCGTTGCGATAGAGTTGCGATTGCGATTAATCACCTCAACATAAACATATCATGCACAAGTAACACAAAATAGCACACACACACGTAAAACAATATCCATAACCTATCATTCAAGTTGTGATGCGATAGCGGTGCGATTAGCGATAAGTTGATTAGCGACTAAACTGTGATTAAATAGCGATTATTAACAAGTACTCCACATAATACAACTAAAGCAAAATAAAATAGAGTATCGATACTAGTCGTGAAGTACAATTCAATAATTAAGCAAGGAGTGACAGATCGCAACTAGCAATTTTTTCTTCCTTTAACTTTGACTTTGACTTTAACTTGTACTTTGACTTCAAAAAGTCGGGTTGTTACAATCATCAGCGGAAATATGAGTTGAAAAAAAAGTGATGACAAACATATTATTTTTAATCCTCTAAATAATATATTCTAAATAATATATAAACCCTTATACCAACTCAGCTTTAAAATATCTATAAGTTTTAACTAAGATGCACCTAATACTTTATTAAATATCCACATACCCTTTTTTTCATATTTATTTATCAAAGATTCAAGTACATAGTCTCCTAAAATTATATAAAAAAGGCAAATTGGAAATAAATAATCCAAACTCATTGTTATTGGCCAATAATAATCCCAACTCATTTAATCACCAATAATAATCCGAACTATTCGCTTTTGTTTGTAAAATACTCTCACGTTAAAAAAACACTAACTAGGTTAAAATATTGCTGATGTGGCTTAACATGTGTGGACTGACGTGGCTGGTTAACATCTTACCTGTGTATAAAATGATTATCAGCCTCATTTGCACACACAATCAACTGAATTTGCCCAATTTGTAGAATTAGGGTTTTGAAGGAGAGTGCGATTGTGTGTGCAAATGAGGCTGATAATCATTTTATACACATGTAAGATGTTAACCAGCCACGTCATCCACACATGTTAAGCCACATCAGCAATATTTTAACCTAGTTAGTGATTTTTTAACGTGGGAGTATTTTACAAACAAAAGTGAATAGTTTGGATTATTATTGGTGATTAAATGAGTTGGGATTATTATTGGCCAATACCAGTGAGTTGGGATTATTTATTTCCAATTTGCCTATAAAAAAAAGCTCAAAACTCAATCGACGCGAATAGACTCATGCAAAAACCTCATGCAATAGCCACATCACTTAACACAAAATCTTCACTTGGTTGCGGCGCAATGTGACATGCGTGATGGGGTTGTCATATAATTAGGCTGAAATGTACAATATAGATGTAAGAAATAAACTTTATACGTAAAATGTACGGTTAACAAGATAAACTCCACACTAATCACTTTAGTTGTTCAATTGAAATGGAAATTACTCTCACTAGCACAAGTCTTTTATTATTTGATGAAAATTTTCAAAATTCGTGATATTAATATTTTTAGCGTTGTTCATTATGGCAAATGTATGCAACATGGTGTGGGATAAAGCCCTACTACATCAGCGTCATATAAACAAGAGGCTTTATAGCTCCTCACCTTTACTACCATGCAGTGGGCTAAAGCCCTGTAAAGCTCATCTCATAATTACTCAATCATCAACTTTATTTTAATTTAGATTTATTTTAAACTTGGAAACTAAAAAAAATTATAAACCAACCTAAAAAACTAAACTATAGCTAAAAAAATTACAAACCAGCCTAAAAAACACTACTTAAAAAGGTACAGATTAAAAAAACAACTTAGTTCCACTGATCACGACCTCTCAAAATTGTCCAAGTCGAAACGTGACCAAAACTAGTGTTGTGAAAACGTTGGAACTCGCCATGGGCCGCATCAATCGTTTCATCTCCAGTTAAACCTTTTTCGCCGTTCAACGCATTGTTAAAGTGCCTCTCAAATCCTGCAGACTTTGTTCGGATAACCACAAATCTTGAAGTTATTTGATGACCATTACGATGGCTTTCACCCAGTTGTTGACAGAATTGCGTCAAAACTGTGTTCCAAAATGAGAACGAACCTTGAGGCTTCCTTTACTCAACTACATGCACCTATTCCCTAGACAAAGCGATGTCCTCTTCCTCGGTCCAATGTCTTGCCTTTTGAAAATTAACGAATAAAAAATACTGAGAGTGAAAGAATATAGAGTGATTTGCGTGAAAGTTTTTGGTATGAATTGTGGTTTAAATGGGTATTTATAAAGGTTTTAAAATTAAAAAAAAGAGTTAAATGTCATTTTAGTCTATGTGGTTTGGGCCATTTTGCTTGTTTAGTCCCTGGTTTTATATTTCGTCTGTGGGTCCAAAAAGGTTTCACCGTTAGGGCTGTTTAAAAAGTTCGTGGCTCGAGCATCGCTTGAAGTTCGCTCGAAAAAAGTTCGAAAAAAGCTCTGCTCGAAGTCAGCTCGGTTTGTAAACAAGCCGAGCCCGAGCCAAAGTAGGTTCGGTTCGTGGCTCGCTCATTAGTAGGCCGTTGACTCGCTCGTTTGGCACGTTTAAAATAAACCCCAAATTATGTGTGTGAGTGTGTGTTTATATACATATATTCTAATATATCTAAGCAATGTTATTTAATTAATAATATGGTTACTTTTTTATCAAAAGAAATAGATTGTTAAGGTATAGTTTTAATTATTAATATTGATTTAAAAGATATAGATTAAGGTAAGTAACAATAAATCTTTTCTTGTTCATTTTATAGTTCGCTTAAAATTACTATTCTGTTTAAAAAGTTCATGGCTTGGGGCTTGCTTGAAGTTCGCTCGAAAAAAGCTCGGCTCGAAATCAACTCGTTTTAAACTAGCCGGCTCGGCTCGATTCGATTTTTAAACGAGCCGAGCCTGAGCCCACCCTGGTTCGGTTCGGCTCGGCTCGTTTACAGCCCTATTCACCGTTGTTATTTTAGTCCACTGGGTTAACTTCATCCATTATTTCTATTAACGAGAAGGGCAATTCGGTCATTTTATATGGCCGAATTACCCTTCTAGTTAATAGAATTACATATCAAATGACCGAATTGCCCTTCTCGTTAACAGAAAAAATGAATGAAGTTAACCCAGTGGACTAAAATGGCAACGGTGAAACTTTTTTGGACCTATAGACTAAAATGAAACATTTAGACTAAGCTGTCAAAATAACCCAAACCACAAACACTAAAATGACATTTAGCTCTTAAAAAAAATATTTTTAAATATTTTTCGATCGAAGAGAAAAAATTGAAGGGTCCCACATTGTTTCTGTTGGCACTCGTGATGCACTTGGCAAATCCCCTCATACAACCACCACCACACACAACAACAACAAATCCCCCCCCCCCCCATAAAAAAAAGTTAAACCTTAAAGTCTATCTTTATTTTATTGATTTTCTGTTTGTAAATCTCCCTTAAGTTAGGTATTGGTGCAATCATTGAATCTACTTTATTGGAAGACTTGTGTGATCGTTAGGTAGGAGAGTGCATGCAAGCTATATATTAACTATGAAATATATGTTGACACTTTATTATATTTATATTTTGTCATTCTTTAGTTCACACTATTTCTGATTAAAATCTTTCTTTGTAAATTAATTAAAACAACTATAATTTATCAAAATTAATATCCTAAATAGTCTATATCAATATAATAAGTTTGTTAAAAAGGAGTCTTAATGTTGATAAATATATATTATAATTAGTGGAATATACATCATGAGATGCATAAAAAGTTTGTTTGATAAATGTAACGGGTTAGACCGTGGGGTATGGTGGGGCTTGGGTTGGGGCTTGGGTTGGGCATTTGGTGACACGTGTAAAGGGAGCCAGCCCCACTGACAGGTACGTGTCCGCGGGGTATGGCGGGGCGTGGGTTGGGCTTGGGTTGGGTGCACCGCGTGGCATAAATGTTTAAAAAAAAAATACAAAAAATTTATAAAAAAACCTACTTCATTAAAATTTTAAAAATTACATAATCCTAAAAATTACATAACTTCTAAAAATTACAAAATAAAAAAACCTAAAGCGTTCAAAAAATTTCAAAAAGTTCGATCTTGTCGAACGCCTTCTTTTCCACGCTTCGAAACTCTATGTTTGCCACCGCCACCCGGTCCTCGTGGCTTAACTCGCCACCGGGAACCGCTTCGTAGTAAGCCTTGAAACGCTCGAGCTTGGGGACCCGGGTGGCGGTTATAGAAGATGGGGGGATGGGGGACCATTTGAATTTCAAAATTTTAAACACCCGCCTGCCCACGTGGCGGGTGACCCAATGAGAACATGCTAGCTCGCTTCGCCATTCCGCCCCACGCCCGGCTTGAAACCCAAGCCCCAAGGGGCCACGCCCAAACCCAAGCCCACCCGGGGTGGTCACTTGGGCGTTTTACCCCAACCCACGCCCAAACCCCCGCCCCATACCCCACGGCCTTAATGCATCTTATAATTAGCGGAATATATATATCTTATAATTGGTGTCATGATGTGGTGATTTGATCTCTTTGTCCTGCAGGCTAGCGACCCCATCCAACAACTATTCCTTTTATATGTTTTTCCTTTTCAGTGAGAACACCGTAGTGGTTAAGAAAAATAATGCCCCCACCATGGGGCATTATCCGATACGTGTCATCCCAGTTAGCATGGGTAGGGCCGTTCAAATTGCTCTCCGCTCGTCGCTCGCTCGACGCTCGTTCGAAAATTGCTCAGAAAATGCTCGTTCGATTTGACGCTCGGTTGTAAACGAGCCGCTCTGCTCGGTTCGGTTTGTAAACGAGCCAAGCATGAGCAAAGGTCCGCTCGGCTCGGTTCGGCTCGAATTATTATTTTTAATTAGTATATATACATATATAATAAACATGTATATACACATATATATATTACACACAAATGTAAATTATACATATATATATACACACATTACACATACATATATACTTAATATAAATTAAATTTAGAGTTTTATATGTACCACTCTATTAGATTTTGGTCCACTATATACAAATTTACAATTATATCTATACGTACTAGCCCAACCAAGCCGATAAAAAAATTAATATCAAATCTAAAAGTTAAACCATAAACCGTTAAACGATAGTCTACTCATCGCCTCAATGTTTCATGCCGTTACCCTAAGTCGATCATCTCCTACTCTCAACGTAATTGTTCGTGCAATGTAATTATCGACCACAACATTGTTATTCATAAGAAAAATATTATGCCATGAAATGTGCATGTTTTTAAAGACATAAAAACTTGCTACCCAACATTGTCACTATCACTCTCAGAAAATTTAAATTGGGCGACACGGTTGTCCAAATCGCTCGAACTTCGCTCGACGCTCGCTCGTAATTTTTACCGCTCGAAAAATGCTCGCTTGATTTGAGGCTCGGTTCTAAATGAGCCGCTCCGCTCGGTTCGGTTTGTAAACGAGCCAAGCACGAGCAAAGGTCCGCTCGGTTCGGCTCGGCTCGTGAACAGCCCTAAGCATGGGGCATTATTGCAAAAGTGGCGTAGTGGGGCATTATTCCAACAACGCCCATGGGGCATTATTTCACAATTATTATTTTCATTAATTTACAATAAAAATTACACTACTTGAAATAAAAAAAAAACAGAAAAAAAACAGAAAATAAAAAACCGAAAAAAAAAACAGAAAAAAAAAAAACAAAAAAAAAAAACATAAAATCTTCAAAAGTTATCTCCATCTTTAAAACCATATCTAAACTACAGGGACCAAAGTTGTCAAAACCAAACCTTTTAAACCTCATCTGCCTTCCATCTTCTTCTTCGTTTATTTCCGGCTACAGGGACCAAAGTTGCAGGTTTTCCCGCACAACTCCTCTGCGTTCCATCTTCTTCCGGCTAACTTTCGTCTCCTTCCCGCACAATTTCCAGGTGTCTCCATCTGATTGGCTGGTGAAACTTGTTCAAAGCGTTGTTTAAACAACGCCAAATCGATTTTTTTTCAAAAATAACGCCCAGAAACGCCTAGCGTAATGGGGGGGGGGGCGTTTTAAGGCGTTTTTTTTTTGAATTTTTTTTAAAAACCACGCCCCACTACGGGTGGTCTGATAAACTAGTTTTTGTCCCGCCCGCGTTGCGGGACAATAAGCCGGATATTTCTCTCTCACAACATGTATGTCTGTACAGAGAGCAAAATCATAATTATATTTTGAACTGGAGGCGAAATCATAATTTTAAATTAAGAGCAAAATCATAATTTTGAGCTAGGGGGAAAACATAACTTTATTTTAAACTGTGGGTAAAAACGTAATTTTGAGCTAATGGCATAATCGTAATTTTGAGCTAGGGGCAAAATTATAATTTTATTTTGTGCTGGGGGCAAAAACGTAGTTTTAAACGAAGGACGAAAGTGTACTTTTAAACTGTGAATAAAATTAAATAAAAAATAGGTTGGTCCAATAGAGGAGTGCCCAGGCAAGCTGCCTGGCACTATTCCCTGAACTTGTAAATGTATATGTAGTTAATTGAATGGAAAATATATCTATTTTCTTAAGGATATAGAAAAAAGGTAAATAGATATTTGACTTTTCTTTTAAATAGAAGTTAATTTATATATGCCAATGATCCTAGAGATGCATTGACTTTTCTTTTAAATAGAAGTGAATTTATATATGCCAATCATCTATCCTCCACTTGTGGTGGAGTGGTGGAAAGGATTTGGTTTTCCTAGGATGGCCAAGTTCGATCCCCACACCCATCACATTTGGGGGAATGGCAATGAACGGGTGGAGGGCCAGTTGGTTCGAAACCCGGGAGCCACCCCGAGTTTTCTATTACAGTGCATTTACTCCAGAGAGTCCCCGACTCTTGTGGAGGGTGCAACTACACGCTCCCGGTTAATCGGGTGGGCAGTGGGCTGGAAATTTTCTCGGGGAACGCCTTAGCCAAACTCTGATGCACCAAGCGTGGGCCCGGTTAAGACAACATAGCCTTGGATGCCGGAGTGGGGCGGAGGGGCCTACCCGAGTTATAGGGTAGGTGCGATCTCTATCGCCTGTTGTAGAAATATCGCCGTTCAAAAAAAAAAATATATGCCAATCATCTCTAGAGATGCAGGTTCGACTTTCACTTGATGCAGAGTGAGGCACTGGTGGACAATGATAGGAGACCCAGGGAAACCTGGGTTGGATCCTTTAGCCAAACGGGTTTAACGGGTAATTTCACTGTCGTGCCTACGGGCGGGTGGGTTACCGGGTTTTCCCCGGAATTGGTGGTGGACTCGGGTTACTCTCGGAGTACTCCGTTTGTCCAGTAGGTGCCCCGAGAGTGCTCGAGATTGAGTTTGTTGGCCGTTAAAAAAAAGTGAATTTATATATATCCTAATTGTTGTGACAAGATAAGATTTAATATTTATTTTAGCCTAACCTTATGACAAAAATGTCACTATAAGATACTTATAAATATTTCGCTAAGTTTTAAAATTCATATATTCCGAAAATTAATTTTTTAGTTAATTTCAATTAAAATCAAAACATTGATAAAAATATAGCAGACTTGCCAAATGGTTAAAATCTTCTTGCTTAGGCTATGAGGTGTGGATGAAGCCCCATGGGGCTTTATTAAGTCCATGTAGGATCCACGTCAACAATGGAGCCCGTCTTTAATTTGTAGGGTGTGGATGGAGCCCCTTATTAAACAAAATTAAAAATTTTTTTGATTTGTTTAAAACTAGTGGGCCCCACCTGAATATGTGCGTATGGGCGCTACCACTAGTTACCATGATGGAGCCCCATGGAGCCCCCACACCTCATAGCCTTATAGTCTTGCTTTCCCGTTCTTATTCATACTAGGCTACTAGCAATGGAAGCATTGCATTTAATCATCGGCAAAGCGGCTAATAATGGGGTCTTTAATGCAATTAGTCTCTCAAAGAGTGGCTCAAGAATAACTCACTTACTTTTTTTTTGCTGAAGATGTGCTATTTTTGGGGAATAACTTGATTGAGGAGTTCAAAAATCTAAAACGGATTCTTAGACTATTTCACTTGACATCTGGATTGAAAGTCAACATGAATAAAAGCAGGGTCTTTGGGTCAAGACTTCATTAGCGGGACATCCAATCAATCGCAACGTCGTTTCGATGCTCGTATGGTTCTCTTCCCTTCTCTTCATTAGGTCTTCACATAGAGCGAATTAAGTCTTCATATAGAGCGAGTATGAAAAGAGAAGTCCATTGGCATTTAGTTTTTGAAAAAAATTAACTCACGTCTATCCTCTTGGAAAGCTAGACATATCTCTTTTGTAGTTAAAATCACTCTCATCAAAGCAGTTTTGGGAAGCATCCCAACATACTATTAATCTATGTTCAAAGCACATCAAATCAGTTTTGGGAAGCATCCCAACATACTATTTATCTATGTTCAAAGTGTGAGATTAAATATATTAACATTATATTATTTAATCTTGTAGGCATTATAATCATTTATATTATATATAGATCAAAATATATTAATAACCTATTAATAATTAGTTGTTATTGTTGATGGACCATATTACCCTTATTAACTAATTAGGTTTCCTCTTGGGTGTATATATAAGGAGATTATTAGAGAGTTAAAGGGTTACACAAGTTAGACAATTTCTCAACCCTCATAACATCACAATCGGCTCTCTCTCCATAACCGAAACCCTCCATTGTTTCGGTTCATCACCATCATAACCTTACACCCTAAGGAGGAACCAGATCATCCTGGCAATCATGTCGAACTCGATGGTTGCATCTCTGACTGGATTCTCTGCTGGCCTGTCTGCTGTAACAGGTATGTTATTCATGTTTTCCATTATGTTTAAACAGAACTGACCCTAAAACAGTTACCTGTTTCTTTATCGGGTATCCTGATCATTCAAAGGGTTATCGTTTCTATTGTCCTTCCCATGTCACCCGTATTGTTGAAACCAAGCGTGCTGCGTTCCTGGAGGATTTCAAGGTCAGTGGGAGCAGTACCAACCCTTACGAAGAATTGCAAGAAGTACAAGACGCCGGGGGGAGAGACTCGTCGCTTACCATTACTCCGTTTACTCCTCTTGTACCCCATGCAACTGCACCTGAAGCCACTGCACTAACTCCATCTCCACAATCAGAACCCATTATACCTCATAACGAAGGCACATCAAACGCTCAAAACCAAGACAACGCTGAACCCGATAATCAACTCAGGAGGTCATCTAGGCAAAGAAGGCCTACTAATTGGGATGATTATGTTACCTACCTGACTGAAATGGATGCTGGAAAGCTCAATGATCCTATATCTTATAATGAAGCCATTAGCAGTGATCAGTCTTCTGAATGGAACAAAGCAATGATTGATGAGCTTGAATCCATGAAGAAAAATGACGTTTGGGATTTAGTCGAATTACCCAATGGTGCCAAACCTGTAGGTTGTAAATGGGTGTTCAAAACAAAACTGGATCCGAATGGGAACGTTGAACGCTATAAAGCGAGATTGGTTGCAAAAGGCTACACTCAAAATGAGGGAATTGATTATCAAGAGACGTTTTCGCCTGTCTCTCGTAAAGATTCATTAAGGATCGTTATGGCCTTAGTAGCTCATTTTGATTTAGAGCTGCATCAGATGGACGTCAAAACTGCTTTCCTTAACCGAGACTTAGACGAAGATGTTTACATGAAACAACCTGAAGGTCAGGAGCATCTAGTCTGTAAGTTAAAGAAATCCATTTATGGGTTAAAACAAGCATCACGTCAATGGTACCTCAAGTTTGATGAAGTCATGAAGAAACAAGGTTTTATGAAGAATCAAGTGGATCAATGCACCTACCTCAAGATGAGTGGGAGTAACTTTACTATACTTTTCCTTTATGTAGACAATATTCTATTGGCAAGTAATAGTTTAGACATGTTGCATGAGTCGAAGCGGTTACTCTCGCATAACTTCGACATGAAGGATCTCGGAGATGCTTCTTACGTCATTGGCATAGAAATTCACTGAGATAGACACAAAGGGATCTTAGGATTGTCTTAAAAGACTTACATAGATCGTGTCCTTACACGTTACAACATGCAACAGTGCAAACCCTCAGTCGCTCCAGTAGTTAAGGGAGATGTTTTCGGTTCATTCCAGTGTCCGACAACAGAGGTTGAAAAGGAGCAAATGAGCCAGATACCTTACGCGTCAGTAGTCGGGAGCCTGATGTATGCTCAAGTCTGTACTCGCCCAGATATCGCTTATATTGCTGGAATGCTAGGCCGTTATCAGACTAATCCTGGTCTAGATCACTGGAAAGCAGCAAAGAAGGTTCTTAGATATCTGCAAAGGACAAAAGACTATAAACTGACTTATAGAAGAAGTGATCACTTAGAAGTGGTAGGTTATTCTGATTCTGACTTTGCCAAATGCAAAGATGACAAGAAATCCACTTCGGGCTACATCTTTATGTTAGCAGGCAGACCTATCTCATGGAAGAGTCATAAACAACAGTTAACTACAACTTCCACAATGATGGCAGAATATATTGCTGTTTACAACGCAACCTGTCATGGAATGTTGCTTAGAAATCTGATCACTGGACTCAAAATCGTTAATTCCATTTCTAGACCATTGAAGCTTTACTGTGATAACTCAGCTGCCGTTAGTTTCTCGAACAGTAACAGTTCGACTGGAGCTGGTTTATATCTCGATACAAAATATTTGTTCGTACGTGAACGAGTTGAGGAAAATAATATTTGTATTGAGTATATTAGTACTAAAGATATGCTTGCGGATCCGATGACTAAAGGTCTCCCACCTAAAGTTTTCGAAGAACATGTATCGAATATGGGACTTACTAAAGACCTTATTTAATAGCATATTGTACTAGCTTATGTTTTAATTAATAAAATTTTCTCAGTTTGATTTTGTATGTCTCTAACATATGTTCTGCCGGTGTAATGACATATAGACAAATATAAATACAAATCAGACGCTAAAGGGCTTATGCGTATTTTGATCATAACTATTAGGTTTTAAATTGAGGCTATAGTATGACTAATGGGGGTCCTGAGTCGAATGATGATTCAGCGGCTGTATTTCTCTGCTATAGTTCTTGGTTTAAGACTAAAATGAGTGTTAACTCCTGGCCAGGCTCATCTAATACTCATGATAAATGATTACTCGGCTAAGTGGGAGAATATGAGATTAAATATATTAACATTATATTATTTAATCTTGTAGCCATTATAATCATTTATATTATTTATAGATCAAAATATATTAATAACCTATTAATAATTAGTTGGTAATTGTTGATGGACCATATTACCCTTATTAACTAATTAGGTTTCCTCTTGGGTGTATATATAAGGAGATTATTAGAGAGTTAAAGGGTTACACAAGTTAGACAATTTCTCAACCCTCATAACATCACAATCGGCTCTCTCTCCATAACCGAACCCCTCCCTTGTTTCGGTTCATCACCATCATAACCTTACACCCTAAGGAGGAACCAGATCATCCTGACAATCATGTCGAACTCGATGGCTGCATCTTTGACTGGATTCTCTGCTGGCCTGTCTGCTGTAACAGGTATGTTATTCATGTTTTCCATTATGTTTAAACAGAATTGATCAAAACAAAGCACCAAGGAAGGTTATACAGAAGATGGAATGCATCAGAAGGAATTTCTTGTGGGGTACGAATGACCAAGTAAAGAGAATCTGATGGCTAGCATGGGAAAGAGTAAAAAAGGATCGCAATAAAGGAATAATATGGGTTGGAAGCATCAAAGACACGAATATAGCACTTCTAACAAAGTGGTGGTGGAGGATGAAAACGAAAAATCATCTTCTATGGACCAAAGTAATCATATCAATTCATAATCGAGGCAAAGCTTACAAGTTGGTCCCATTATGCAAATCCATATCGGGCCTGTGGAAATCAATCGTTGACGTCCAGAAAGACCTACAAGACGTAGGCATCGATATACATTCAAAATGGAAAGTTAAGGTTGGGAACGAAACACATACTCTTTTTTTTGCTAGACAACTGGTCAAACAACAGCTTTTTGTGTGAGACGTACCCATAATAATTCAAGCTAGAGAAACAAAAGCACATTACAGTGGAAAAACAGTGGAGTTCGGAGACAGATTCATGGCATATTCAACGGAAAGAACAACCAACAACAAACATACAACTACAACAAATGTCATAACTAAATCGTTTTCTTTAGCAGGTTCATGTAACAACCCGACTTTTGAAACTCAAAGTACAAATCAAAGTCAAAGTCAAAGGAAGAAAAGATTGCTAATTGCGATCTGTCACTCCTTGCTTAATTATTGATTGTACTTCTCGACTTGTAACCGACACTCTAATTAAGTACATGTTAATAAATCGTTGTTTAATCGTTAATCGACTTATCGCTAATCGCACCGCTATCGCATCGCAACTCGAATGATAGGCTATGGATATTGTTTTACGTGTGTGTGCTATTATGTGTTACTTGTGCATGTTATGTTTATGCTGAGATGTTTAATCGCAAACGCAATCGCAACTCTATCACAACGCAATCTCATCGCAAACTCGAGATTTAAGGATTACTTTTGTGTTATTTAGTAGTTAGGTTATTTGTGTAATTAATGGGTAATATAATCGCACCGCTTACTCGCAACGCTCAACGAACCAAACAAAACGTCAAAAACTAACTCGCAGAACCCATCCGATCGAATGACCATTCGATCGAATGGTCATCCGTTCGGATGACCATCCGATCGGATGGCCATCCTATCGAACCACCTTTCGATCCCACTACTGCACCGCCTTTCCTCTTTTGTCACCTATATATAGCCCTGTCACATCACTGTTCATGATGTGACAGCTCTCTCGTCCGACCAGCACGTTCCAGCCCTCTTTTCTCTCGATTTCTCGCGATTCTTGTAAGTTTTCGACCCAAATCTTGTACTTCTATGATCTACACGCACTTTTACATCATTTCCACCAACAAATCTTAACTTTTCACCATGGAATCGGTGGATTTGGGGTGTTCTAGGGTGATGTCATCATGAGTTCTTATGAACTTCAAATTGTGACATCATTCCACCAAGAAAAACTCAGATCTAAGAGATTTCAACATGCTTAAACACTGATTTCACCTAAATCTAGACATTTTCAAACTTCACAAATATTAAAAGAGTTGAAAGATGATTTCATAACTTTTCTTCCACATTATTTTACACTCTTTAGCTCAAAACCGATAGAATCAGAGCTCGTTCGGGCCTTCTCCTCATTCTATAGTGAAGTGTTGGAGTGAGAATGTGTTTCTATCGGAAGAGACGACCGATTCACGGGTTGAACATGAATGACCGTCAAGAACAGTTAACTGATCGGACGGGGTGATTCCCATCTGATCGGGTGACTTGGGCTCGACAGGGTTCCGTTGTTTGACACGTTGTCATAACGTCTCGATACAATTACAAAACTTTCCAAACTTAGCAAAATTTCACAAGTTTTCAAACAAACAGGGTTACTGAACGGATCACCGTCCGATCGGATAGCCATCCGATCGAATGGCAATCCGATCGGATGACCTATGGTGTTCAACACTTAACAATTTTCACAAGGAATACTAGTTCAGCGAACCACCATCCGAACGGACGGCCATCCATCCGGATGACCATACGACCGGATGACCTGAATGGTAGAAACACTCCTTTGTTTTGAAAATGCTACAACGAAAACTTCAAAGTCACATCATACACAAAGACATCCATCCCAAACAAATGGAAACCGACCGAATGGCCATCCGACCGGATGACCATCCGTCCGGATTGCCATCCGATCGGATGACCCTTCGTCATTCTGTCACCCGCATTGTTTAACGCACCGCTCATCGCTTATGCTATCGTTCTGTAATCAAGCTAACTCTCCAGCGCTCCCTTCAATCCAAGACGGTGTTTACTTATTAAACACTATCTGTGAGTATACTCGATCCCTTTTTGCTTTAAGTACTTTTGGGTGTTACATACGTTACTTATGCTAAATCACATCGACCACACAATGCAAACACTTTTATACGCTAACCGTTACTGCATGTTATACGTGTTACTCGATGAATGCTTGTATGTTATGTTTACACAATGATTGTTGCCTGACACCTTAGCAACGATAGTACTATAGTTTGGACTCAGCACCTGTCGTGGACAGGGGTTGTTAAGGGCTTTTCTTCACGTGTCACAGTGGTGATATCTGTTTCGCATTCGACAACTCGCAGTCACGTCTGTGCATATCTCATTGTCGATAACCTACTTGCTTCACTTAAAACATGTTACATGTTGGTTATGCGTAAACTCGCTTTCACTACTGTTATACTATTAAACTTGTATGCTCACCTTTACACTATGTGTATTGACTTTTACTTTAACGTATGTGACAGGTGTTTAGGATGTTTGCTCTACTTGCTGGAATCAAGCTATGATGGAGTCTAGAAACAAATCTAATAAAATCTGAGTTGTCAAAACATTTTACCTGTCTTTGAGAAAACAATGTCTGTAATAACTGCTTTTATTTGATATATTATGGTATGAGACATAATTCTAAATATCCGGTAATTTTAGTTGTTATGGATTTCTCTTGGACAATCTGTTTCGCTCAGTGCCGCACCCCGATGTTTCCGCCATCGGTTGGGGTGTGACATATTGGTATCAGAGCCATAACTATAGGGAATTAGGCAAGACTTGACCTAGTCCGGGTCGATGTCTTAGAAACGACCTAGTCTATAGTCTAAGTACCAACAGACCGACTTGTGCAAACCCTGTAGGGGTTTTGTACGAGCTTACTTGCTATTCTCGCTCAAACTCGTTGTACACTACATTCTTGCGCGAACATCGCATACTATTGTTCCGCGAAGGACCAACTTTTCCTAAGGCTGGCAACACACACAAAATTCTAACAAGAAGGAGAATTGTGTCGAGATTAGGTGTGAAAACCGCAAACTCTCGATTAAATCGCTTCATCGATGCACGAATTTTATTTGTAAGCACAAGAATTTGCGTTGAACCAGGAGTGAAATCCATACTCCAACGCCGATTCCCTATTTATCTCGTAATTTTATCACACAAACAGGAATGGAGTCGCTAAGTTAGGGGTGAAACCCGAATCTTGATGACTTATTCCGCTCTACATTCAGGTTTTACACAACTCTCACCAAAGTCTCAATGGGTTCCAACGACTAGGGTCATGTAACAACTCTCATTAAAATTTCGATTTCTTATATTATTTTATCCAATAGGAAACCCTAATTAAGACCCCCAAGTGATCCTGCACAAACCCTAAAATTTTCAGAACAATTGGAAACAGGATCAGGGCCCCTAAAACTCATGGGGGGTAAACCCTAGTTGATATTATCAACACAGTTTTACGTGTATAACGAATTTTGACGAACGACCAACTCAGCAAGCCTACTAAGATACGGGGCTACCCTATGGTAGGGTAGCACCCCTCGCGCCATGCGAGGGCGCCCTTTTTCCAGTATAAGTAGTAGACTTTGGCACTTGCAATTTCGCGTTGGTTCGACGTAAAAATTCAATTCATGCACTGAGATATCGTCCAAATACTACGAAAACACACACAATCTCGAATTATGCCGCAATAAACAGGGTAATAACTCGATCCCTGCTACGATTCAATGTCCGATCGATTGAAACTATCCGATAAATGTTTAAGTGCTGCTTAAATTGGGTTTATACTTTGTCATTCGTCGTGAATTCGATGGATGTTTAAGTATTGCACTTTGTCATTCATCGTGAGGGTTTAATCTCGTGAGTTATCGTAAATGCTGTATTAGTTACTGACCCAGTTTCGTGTGCATTATTGTTAAATTAGGTTAACAAGGCTAATCAGTAGGCTAGACTCTGCTCGTATTAAATCTGCATTGTGAGTCATTCTCTTTTTATCAAATATTTTACAATACTCCATTTTCAAATGTTATAATTACAGGGAATAAGTCGTGGTTATCTTAAATCACTGGCTAGTGGGGTATTGTGCACATTACTAAGTTCTCACGGGTTAGGCTAATAAATCCTCACCGTGATAAACGTCACTACTTGGGGAAGGACCCAATAGTGGTATGACCATCGTCACACGAGTGACAAGGCGGCAGATAAAAATAAAATAGAAGCCATTGTAATCGCTCTTATGCTGTAATTTATAACTATGTGTCAATTTATCAAAATGAATGATTCACCAGTATTTTCCCGCTGACAAAATATTTTTAAAACATGTTTCAGGCGACCTGCTGTAAATCAAGAAACACGTGCTATGGAGCACTAACAAGCTTGAAGAGGTGGCTCAGTTAAAATGAATAAACATATTTTAATAAATCAGGGAATTTCCTAGTAAAATTCCTCTATAGTAAATTACGGGGTTTATCCCGAATTATGAAATAAAATAATCTGGCAATTCAAGTTTTAAAAGATCCTGTCAAAATCTTCCGCTGTCGCATAAATAAAATACCACGGGTTCCTGTCCTGCGGCTCCTGACTGGGTCAAACCAGGGCTGGGGCCGTGACAGGAAAAGGTGGTATCAGAGCCACTGATCTAAGCCTATTAAGTATTTGAGAAATACTTATTTTTTTTTCCTGATTGCCATTTTGTGATTTCGTGTTTTATTATTTGAATATTTGTTTACAGTATGGGTAAGCAAAGACTTTCGGATATCTACCATAAATTAGATACTTCACCGAAAGAAAAAGGAACTGCATCCTCAAAATGCCCAACAAATACTGAGGAAGGAATATTTGTCCGTAAGGCACATTTTGAGGAACCACTTTCTCCGAATAAAAGAAGTTTGATTATTAGGAAAACTCAAGAGAAAATAAAGAAATCACAATCAAAAGAATTGAGGAGTAATCAGGAAATTCAGAAAATAGGCAGTAATCCACCATGGGAAGACAAATTAGATGAAAAATGGGCAGATCTCTATATGTTAGCTACGATAGCAGTAAATGCTAACATTTAATACCCTGACCCAGTACTAGCACCTATATCACTTACAAGCCAGAAACTTTACCGAGTAAATAAATAAGTTACAATAAACCCTAGTATGTTTTAAATGGTCAATTGTCCTTTGTATTACAATTAGTCACACGATATGTAATAATACTTGAATGTTTATCTATGAAATTTTGTTATAAAATTTTAACTTAGCATTTTTGTGCATTTTTTTTGCATATATGCTAAAAGCATGAATGAGTTATCTGAAGCCCTTCAGAATCTCAATCTCTATCCGGTGAAAGTGGAAGTTTCCAAAGACTTTACTGGTTACATACCCGATGTGGAAGAACCTACGGAATTCCACGCTCCACCTCCGGAGAAACCAAAACCTAATAAAAAGAGAAGATTTGTAGGTTGGAGGCGTGTACCCAAGAGGAAACCAGCAACTAGAAAGGTTCCCAAAATAGAGAATCCCATAGATAAAGGAAAAGGAATTTCGATCGGAGAAGGTTCTAGGCAAATAGAAATGGAAATTGGGGAAAGTTCTAAACAAATCGAGGAGTTGCCATTATAAGAGGAGTTGGATCGCATATTGGCAAGCTGTGATATCGTTAGACCTATCAATAACAACCTTTACCCTTATCCTGCCGAAACTCAACTTCCAATAAATTTGAAACCAGCCATCCCAGAACCTTTAATCCATACTCAACCTTTAGGAGAAATGGACGAATGGTGGACCAACGACTGGCAGTTTCAAAACCTCCTAAATAACCCTTATACCTTTTTCCCTCAGTTCGACCCAGAACCTATACCAAACCCACCAATGAGCAATGAAAATTTAGCTGAACTCCGCCATTTTGGCGAGGAGCTGATAGGTGCAGGGAGTAGGATTCGGGAGGTGGGAGAGCAAATCTCCTGGAAGTACGACGAAAGGGAGCGTCGTTTCTAAAATATCAGCAGAAGATATGGTGTGAGAAAGTAACGGTGATTGTATAATAATAATAATAAAAATATAATCTTGTAAAATAAAAATAAGACTTTGTAACATAACAGTGTGTACGGATGCATAATATGATATATAAAAAGGGAAATCGAGGAATCGATAATTTTGGATATATATATACGTGTGTTGTGAAATTTGTATGATTGTTTTTTGTATAATTGCTAATTACTCTATTCTAATAAATTATATATATTAATTATCAGATGGAACCTGCTAATGAACCAGTTAATGAAGTTAATCAATCTGAGCAAAATCAGGGAGATCAATTTATGACTAAGAAAGATATCGAAAATATTGTTGCTCAAGGAATAGCCAATGCTATTCCAGCAATCCTAGCTGCTGCCCAGAAACCTGTTGAACCTCAACAAATTATTCATAGCAAACGCACACAAGGCGACAATTTTAGTAATAGTATAAACGGAGGCGGCAACCATATTAATAATGACAATGACGGGTTGCAAGCTCCACTCCTTAAGAAAATGAAAGCTGCAACGCCTGGTTGCACTTAAAAGGAGTTTCTTGCCTGTAAACCAGCTGAATTTGCAGGCAATGAAGGGGCGACTGCAACACTGCGTTGGATGGAGAAAACCGAAGCAGTAATTATGATAAGTAAATGTGCTGAGGAAGACAAGGTCATGTATGCGTCACATCTTTTTAAAGAAGGGGCGCTAGAATGGTGGAATACGATACTTCAAGCCAAAGGAAGAACTATGGCCTATACCATGAATTGGGAAGAATTTAAGCAACTAATGGAAAGAAAATTCTGTCCTGAATATGAAAAGGAACAAATGGCAAATAAGTTCCTGAATCATCGGATTATGGGTGTAGATTGTCGAGGGTATACTTCGACATTCTTCGAATATGCGAGAGTGGTACCAACCCTGGCTTCGCCAGAACCGGTGCTTATTTCCCGCTATATTTGGGGATTGATTGGCGAAATTCGTAATATCGTTAAAGCTGCAAGACCTCGTACTATTGACGATGCTGTGGAATTAGCTAACACCCTAACTGACGAATTGGTACGCACAAGGGAAGAAGACCGGAAAAAGGAAGTAGCCCAAAAGATTACCCAAGGATTTCGTATGGGTAATAGTAGCAATTTCAAGAGAAGGGGGACCAGGCAATCTCCCATTGCTCCATTTTGCAATACCTGCAAAAGAAAACATTTGGGAAGATGCAAAGGGTATTGCAATTTCTGCAAAATTCCAGGGCATCATGAAGAATAGTGTAGGAAGAAGAAAGCAACAGTCTGCTATAACTGTGGAGAAGCTGGACACTTTAGGCCAGACTGCCCAAAACTGGTTAAACTAGTTAATAACAAAGCCAAACCTGCAGAAGGAGCTACAAAGAAGAACGTAAGAGCCTTCCAGTTAACTACGCAGGAAGCCGAACTAATTCCTGATGTAATAGCTGGTACGTTCCTAGTTCACAATGTTTATGCAAAAGTATTATTTGACTCTGGTGCAAACCAAAGTTTTATAAATACTTCCTTCTGCCAAGCTCTTAACATACCTTTAACCAACCTTAAGCAGATTTTTACAGTCGAAACGGCAGATGGAAATTCTGTTAAAATAAATAAGGTTGTGCGAGAAGAAAAGATAGAACTTTTAGGTCATAAATTTTCGGCAAACCTGTTACCTATTAATTTAGCCGAATTCGATGTTGTGTTAGGAATGGATTGGTTAGTAGCCAACCATGCTCGAATCCTTTGTGATAAAAACTCTATAGAAATTCGGGCACCCACCGGAGAAGTAATCGTGATTACAGGAGATAAGCCACGTAAACCCATGAAGTTCATTTCAGTAATGAAAGTTGCTAGTTATGAACGAAAGCTAGGAATAGTATATATGATTTCAGTGATCATTAGTACTAAGGATAAAGAACTTAAGGAGATTCCTGTAGTCTCAGAATACCCAGATGTATTCCCAGAAGAGTTACCAGGATTACCACCAGATAGGGAAGTAGAATTTAGGATTCATCTAATTCCTGGAACTACACCGATAGCTAAATCACTTTATCGGTTAGCACCCACGGAAATGTTAGAATTGAAAAAACAGTTAGATGAATTGCTAAATAAAGGATTCATACAACCTAGTTCATCCCCTTGGGGAGCACCAGTGTTGTTCGTGAAGAAAAAGGAAGGTTCAATGCGAATGTGTATCGATTATAAAGAATTAAATAAGGTTACCATTAAGAATCGATACCCATTACCTAGGATTGATGATCTTTTTGATCAACTACAAGGAGCTAGATACTTTTCTAAGATAGATTTGCGCTCCGGATACCATCAATTGAAGGTACAAGAAGAAGACATACCTAAAACTGCTTTCAGAACTAGGTATGGTCATTACGAGTTTACAGTCATGCCCTTTGGACTAACAAATGCACCTGCTGCATTCATGGACACGATGAATCGGATCTGTAAACCGTATTTGGATAAATTTGTAATTGTTTTCATCGACGATATACTTATTTATTCCAAAAGCCAGGAGGAGCATTGTCAACACTTGCATGCACTTTTAACTTTGTTAAGAAAGGAAAAGCTTTATGCCAAATTCTCGAAATGTGAATTTTGGCTACAGGAAGTGCAATTTTTAGGACACATGGTGAATCATAAAGGTATTCACGTAGATCCTGCTAAAATAGAAGCAATCAACAAATGGAAGGTTCCACAATCAGCACTAGAAATTAGAAGCTTTATAGGTTTAGCCGGATATTATAGACGGTTTATTAAGGATTTTTCTAAGATAGCTATACCCTTAACTAAGCTAACTTGTAAAGCAGTTAAGTTTGAATGGGGACCTAAGCAAGAAGAAGCTTTTAAGATTTTAAAGCATAAGTTAACAAATGCTCCAATCTTAGCTTTACCGGAAGGAACCGAAGATTTTGAAGTATACTGTGATGCTTCAAAACTGGGATTAGGATGTGTGCTTATGCAACGCAAGAAGGTAATTGCGTATGCATCAAGGCAATTGAAAAAGCACGAGGAAAATTATACGACTCATGACTTAGAGTTAGGAGCCATAATTTTTGCCCTTAAGATTTGGAGACATTATCTGTACGGAAGTAAGTTTACTGTCTATACAGATCATAAAAGCTTAAGATATATATTTGGGCAAAAATAATTAAACATGAGGCAAAGGAGATGGATGGAAATCCTAAGTGACTACGACTGTGATATTCAATATCACGAAGGAAAAGCAAATGTAGTTGCTGATGCTTTAAGTCGTAAGTATCACGAAAAGCAAAAGCGAGTTCGGGCTCTCAGATTAAATATACAATTAGATTTAATGGAGCAACTGAAGAACACTCAAGAAACAACAATCAAGGACGCTGCTGAAGGAATGAAAGGAAGAATCAAAGACTTAGAACAAGGAAGTGATGGAATTTGGAGATTCCACAAGAAAAGGATTTTGGTACCTAAGCAAGGAGAATTTAGAAATAAGATTCTAGAAGAAGCTCATAAATCTAGGTATACCATGCATCCTGGCAACAACAAGATGTATCAAGATTTAAGAAATAACTTCTGGTGGATAGGAATGAAAAATGACATAGCTAGATATGTTTCTAAATGACTTACTTGTTCACAAGTTAATGCAGAACACCAGAAACCTTCAGGTCTACTACAACAGTTAGAAATGCCTGTTTGGAAATGGGAGCTCATAACAATGGATTTTGTTACTAAGTTACCCAAAACCAGAAAAGGTAATGATGCAATTTGGGTAATTGTAGATCGATTAACCAAATCAGCTCATTTTCTACCTATGAAAGAAACCTTTAGTATGGAAAGGTTAGCCAAGTTGTATGTAGACGAAGTAGTATCCTTACATGGAGTTCCACTCTCCATCATATCAGATAGGGATAGTCGTTTCACTTCCCCCTTCTGGACAAGTTTCCAAGAAGCTATGGGAACTCGACTAAATCTAAGTACTGCATATCATCCTCAAACAGACGGACAAAGTGAAAGGACGATCCAAACCTTGGAAGACATGCTTAGGGCATGTGTAATAGATTTTGGTGGAAACTGGGACAACCATTTACCCTTAATTGAATTCTCCTATAATAGTAGTTATCATTCGAGCATCGAAGCTGCCCCATTCGAAGCATTGTATGGACGTAAGTGTAGAACTCCAGTTTGTTGGGCAGAAATAGGAGAAAGTCAATTATCAGGTCCTGAAATAGTACAAGAAACTACCGACAAGATCACTCAAATCAAAGAAAGACTAAAGACGGCTAGAGATCGCCAGAAAAGTTATGCCGACAATCGACGCAAGCCATTGGAATTTCAAGTCGGAGATAAGGTACTTTTGAAAGTTTCTCCTTGGAAAGGAGTAGTTCGGTTCGGTAAGAAAGGAAAATTAAGTCCACGATACGTAGGGCCATTTCCAGTAATCCAACGTATAGGACCAGTTGCTTATCGTTTACAACTACCAGAAGAACTATCTGGAGTACATGACGTATTTCATGTATCCAATCTCAAGAAATGTCTATCTGACGAATCCCTGGTAGTACCTCTTCAAGATGTAGAGGTAAATGAAAAGCTGAAATTTGTTGAGAAGCCATTACAGATAGAAGATAGAAAGATCAAGTTTCTCAAACACAAGCGACTAGTGCTTGTGAAAGTCAAATGGGAATCAAAGAGAGGACCCGAATACACCTGGGAGCTGGAATCAGAGATGAAGCGAAAGTATCCTCATTTATTCCAGTAAATCTCGAGGGCGAGATTTTTATTAAGGTGGGGAGGATGTAACAACTCTCATTAAAATTTCCATTTCTTATATTATTTTATCCAATAGGAAACCCTAATTAAGACCCCCAAGTGATCCTGCACAAACCCTAAAATTTTCAGAACAATTGGAAACAGGATCAGGGCCCCTAAAACTCAGGGGGGTAAACCCTAGTTGATATTATCAACACAGTTTTACGTGTATAACGAATTTTGACGAACGACCAACTCAGCAAGCCTACTAAGACACGGGGCTACCCTATGGTAGGGTAGCACCCCTCGCTCCACGCGAAGACCCCTCGCGCCACGCGAGGGCGCCCTTTTTCCAGTATAAGTAGTAGACTTTGGCACTTGCAATTTCGCGTTGGTTCGACGTAAAAATTCAATTCATGCACTGAGATATCGTCCAAATACTACGAAAACACACACAATCTCGAATTCTGCCGCAATAAACAGGGTAATAACTCGATCGCTGCTACGATTCAATGTCCGATCGATTGAAACTATCCGATAAATGTTTAAGTGCTGCTCAAATTGGGTTTATACTTTGTCATTCGTCGTGAATTCGATGGATGTTTAAGTATTGCACTTTGTCATTCATCGTGAGGGTTTAATCTCGTGAGTTATCGTAAATGCTGTATTAGTTACTGACCCAGTTTCGTGTGCATTATTGTTAAATTAGGTTAACAAGGCTAATCAGTAGGCTAGACTCTGCTCGTATTAAATCTGCAATGTGAGTCATTCTCTTTTTATCAAATATTTTACAATACTCCATTTTCAAATGTTATAATTACAGGGATTAAGTCATGGTTATCTTAAATCACTGGCTAGTGGGTATTGTGCACATTACTAAGTTCTCACGGGTTAGGCTAATAAATCCTCACCGTAATAAACGTCACTACTTGGGGAAGGACCCAATAGTGGTATGACCATCGTTACACGGGTGACAAGGCGGCAGATAAAAATAAGATAGAAGCCATTGTAATTTATAACTATGTGTCAATTTATCAAAATGAATGATTCACCAGTATTTTCCCGCTGACAAAATATTTTTAAAACATGTTTCAGGCGACCTGATGTAAATCAAGAAACACGTGTTATGGAGCACTAACAAGCTTGAAGAAGTGGCTCAGTTAAAATGAATAAACATGTTTTAATAAATCAGGGAATTTCCTAGTAAAATTCCTCTATTGTAAATTACGGGGTTTATCCCGAATTATGAAATAAAATAATCGGGCAATTCAAGTTTTAAAAGATCCTGTCACAATCTTCCGTTGTCACATAAATTAAATACCACGGGTTCCTGTCCTGCGGCTCCTGACCGGGTCAAACCGGGGCTGGGGCCGTGACAGGTCACGTAAAGGGCGAATGGATGCGTGCCGATTGCCCGGATTGAGGCGAGAGCACAGTCTATTAAGCCAATGTGTACCCAAAGTCCTTGAGAACAGTCGAATCACTTTGGGTAGTCGACGTCTATCAGCCGAAGACAATCTCCTCTCGATTTTATGTGTTTCGATTCTAAGCCCGCAACCGCTGACTCTGTGATTTATTGTGATTTATCGCTTTTATGTGTGAATTTTTATGTGTTATATGTGGTCTTACATGTTTATGTGTTTTGATTTTTGGTAATCTACTCGCTTTTCGCTGTTCGCTTTGGTCAACACACACAACTCACACCACAATAACAACTCGCTTATGTTACTCGCAATCGCTACTTGCTAAGACTACTCATTACTCGCACTCGCAATACTCGATCGCTTTACGCCGTTGTGAAAGATAGGTGAATATGTGCAATATATGTAGGTCAATACGTGCAAAATATAGTTGAAGATTCGCTTATGTGGACTATGTGCTTCCTTGCTTACGTGGAATACGTGCTTATGTGATTACGTGCTTCTGTGGATTATGTGCCTACGTGATTTTGTGATTAGATGTGTTCCTGAGCTCTATATAAAGTAGCTTTCGGTGAGATAATAGACTATACTTGACTTAATCGAAATTGTGTTTGAGTCCTGTGACGATGTCTGTTGCAGACAATGTCGTCATTCGGATCTCACACTGCTCGCTCCGCTCGCCGAAACCGTGAGGACAAACGCATCGCTGCTCTAGTCGCAAAGCAGATGGCGAAAGTCATTCCGTAAATTGTCAGCGAGCTGAACGAAAACGCTAGCAAGTCCTCTGAAGAATCCAGGACTGATTCTCCTAAAGCTACTTTTAGCTTCAAGCAGTTTAAAGCATGCGGTCTGATGTGTGCAAAATGCAACATATAAATTACATCAAATGAGGCATAAAACTAACCCTTTTTTAGTACTAATGTTGGAAAAAGTGTGCTTTTGTCTTCCTTTTGTATTTTCAGGATTAAATGAGCATAAATGAACAAAAGGAACAAATATACAGCCAAAACCAACATAAATACAAAGAAAGGGAAGAAACGTGGCATGCCCTACCCCTCGACAACATATCCCAAAGCAAAAAACAAGAAGAAAGCTAAGCATGGGGCTGTGCCCAGCTCAACACGGGGCGTGCCCAGCGGACACGGCCCCGTGCCCAGCGGACACGGGGGCGTGTTCAGGTGTTTGCAGAAAAGACAAAGTGGTAGAAGCTTCTATTCCCAACACGGGGGCGTGCCCAGCTCAACACGGGGTCGTGGTCAACGCTAAGATTCGCAGAATCCAAGCAAATCTTGATAGTACAGATACGCTTCTGCACACGGGGCCATGCCCAGCGGACACGGGGGCGTGGTCAACTAATGCAGACAAACTGCAATTAATGAAGAAAGAGAAGAATGGTGGACACGGGGCCGTGTCCAGGCTTCTGTGCAGGCTATAAATAGGGGTGCTTGGTTCACTTCAAAGGCATCCCTTGGCACACCACCCCTCTCACACTTCACCCACACTCCACCACCACCACAACAACATCATCCACCACCATCATCCATCATCCATCATAGAGTGTGTGAGTCGTCTCGGGATCCAAGATTGATCGTAAGAGTTCTTGACAATCAAAGGCCATGTTTGCCTAAGTCTCTTACATCACTTGGTGAAGACAAGTGTCTAGTGTAATACTTTTTATTTTTAATCTATTCGCACTTTTTATTTGGTTATGTATTAATGACTTTAATAACTAGTTTCTTATGTTGAAGGTGATTCTTCCTTATCGTTTGTCCGTGGTGTCTTGGCATTATTTTACTGTCTATATAAAATAAAAGATTTTCACCATTCATATCTCCACGGTCTATATGGAGGTATGTTGGCTACCTGGTCGGGGGTTAAGGGAACGGTTTGGTAAGAGTCTTGCCATGTTCAGTGTATAGATCCTGCAAGGACCTGGGTCAAATTTAGTAGGACCTCCTTCAATACCCACTGGTATTGGATGGCGGGGGTCCAAACTATTTGATCCCCTCATATGTAAGCTACTATTAAAACTTTAACCCGGCTACTTAGGACTGTATCCCTGCTGACTCAGACTACTTAGCCGAAGGTAACGTCACCTTCAAAAGAGGGGCCTACCACATTATGCATTAATAACTTAATTCATTATCTTTCAATAATCCGACCCTTTAGGATTGTATCCTTGCTGACTCAAACTACTGGGTTGAGGGTAACGTCACCTTCAAAAGAGGGGCCTACTACAATAACTAAGATAATCTCTTAAAAAGTGAAAAAGTGCGGAAATAATCAAAGGTTACACTACACACGAGTCGGATCCAAGTGATTCATCTTGTCTATCTGTTTTTATTTTATTTTTCAGCATTTTAGTTAGTTTTATTTTTCTTGTTTAAAAACCTTTTTCTAACTTTTAATTTGATTAGACGTTGAGGATAAACCGGTACTAAAAGCTCTTGTGTCCTTGGACGACCTCGGTATCTTACCAACACTATACTACGCTCACGATGGGTGCACTTGCCCATATGTGTGTTTAGTGTTAGTAATATCGTGATTTATAAATTTAAAACTTGGCTAAACAGTGTAAAAGAGCTTAAATTATACATTAAAAACCTATCACACCTAACGCACATCAAGTTTTTTGCGCCGTTGCCGGGGACACAAGGATTTTAAGAAAGCTTAAAATCGATGGCCTAATCAGTTTTTCAAAACTTTTCAAAACGCGTGCACATTTTTCTGCATTTTAGTTTAGTTTTGCATTGCATTTACAGTAACCTGAACATGGGCCGTGCTGCATATTTTTCATAAAACACCCAGATACAGAGTCTGAACACGGGGTCGTGTTCACTGAAGACGCCCCCGTGCTGCACAAAACCAGTAACTTTTAATTCAAACGCCCAGATACAGATCCTGAACACGGGGCCATGTCCACTGAACATGGGGCCGTGTCCACTGAACACGGGACCGTGTCAAGCCTCTGTTTCCGTTTTTATTTTTGTTTTCTGGTCTCGTGACTCTGTTGTGGTCTGCTGAGTGATTCTTATGGATCAATACTCAGGAGGCAACAACTACATCTATGAGGAGGATGATTATAGGAAAGACTATTGCACTAATTGTGGAAACCCGCACTCGGTACAATATTGTGATTTATTTCAACCATCCACTTCATACACCTACTATGAGGAGCCCAGGTACGAGCCATCAACTTCATACACATCCTATGAAGACCAAAGGTATGAACCTTCTCCCTCATACTCATATTTTGATGAACCAAGGTATGAGCCTTCATACTCATACTTTGAGGAACCAAGATATGAGCCACCACCTTCGTATACTTATTATGAGGAACCATGGCGTGAACAACCCACCTCATATGAGTATTATGAAGAATAAAATTACGACCCTTATCCATCATGTGTGAACCATCTACTTCCTATGAGTATTATGAGGAACAAAGGATCGAACATCCGGATTCAAGCTTTGAAAATCCCGATCCTTACTCTATCGCCGAGGTAACTGATAGGATACTAGAACACCTTAAAACTATCGAGCGTTACATAAAAGAATCTCGCGCAAGGGAAGAGGAGTCCCGCGCAAGAGAGGAATTAAATAAAGAAGAGATAGTTGAAAATGTAAAAATGGAAGAACAAATAAGTGAAAAACCGACACATGAGTTAAACAACGAAAAAGGTGAGTCCGACAACGTTAAAATTCTAGAAGAGTCTAATTTTGAAGAAATTAATCTCTTGTCACCTTCCTTTGAAAATCATTGTTTAGTACCCACTCATGCTAAGTTTTTAAAAGAGTTAAACACTAACACTAAAATTGACGAAATGGTAAGCATTAAGTTAACTAATGATCAAACCTCGCTAATAAAAGAAGACCCATTTGAAATCAACATTACACCGGTTCCATGTTTTTTTCAAAATTCATTTATTAGTAATGTCACAATTGATAAAGATCTTTGCGTTAACATAACGCCCAACTACATTTTCGAAAAATTAAGTATTAGTGATTTTTCTCCATTTCAAATACCCAGTTTTCTATCCAATCGGAAAGTAATAAAATAAATCGGTGTAGTTGAGGATGTCTTGGTTCAAACAAATCAAATGGTAATCCCAACCGACTTTATCATCCTTGATGACGCTCCTCTAGTGTTGGGACGACCTTTTGTAAAGACCCACGAAGCTTTGAAAAATCGAAAGTATAACAATCTACCCATTCAATTAGGGGCATTCAAAAGATGTGTCGATCTTGAACGATCAATGAAATATCCAATCGGCAATGACGACCCCCTAATTGAAGATGAGCCAGAACCACCCGATAAGGTGGGTCTAGCCAAGGACCCTTATAAACGTGGCGCACCATGGAGGCATTCCGCGGAACTATCCTTAGTTTTATATTAGTTTAACTTTTATGTTTTCTAGTTTAGTTTTAATTTTCAGGAATAAAGCACACTCGAAATGGTGGAGGTTACTAAGGGAAACTTGAACCCACACCCCATGCACAAAAACAGAGCATCCCGACAATTTTTCTTCATTACAGCAAGTTCAGCACGGGGCCATGCTCACCCCAACATGCCCCGTGCCCGAGGTTCTACAGAAAAATGCCCAGTTCAGGTGACTGGAGACGGGGCCGTGCTCACTGAACACGTCCCCGTGCCCAGCCTTCTGTTTAAATTTGATACTGGCAATCTGGCCACGGGGCGGTGCTCAGCCAACACACCCCGTGTTCAGCTAACCAGTAACATAAAATCTTGTTTTTAACCCACTTTTACACATTTTAATCAACCGAAAAACTTATTTTTGGGACACATTAAGAACAATGTGTAATTTAAGTGTGGGGGATGCTAAAACCTTGAATCTTGCAAGTCCTAAAAACAAGCCTTACACAAAACTCTATTGGAACCGCTAATCACCCCAATTTTTTTTTTAAAAAAAATCATTTTTTCACTTGTCTTGGTTTAATTTGGGAATAAGAAGTTCTAAAAAGGTTATATTTTTACAAATTTACAACCGATCGCGTCATGATAAAAAGAACCAACATAAGAAAATTATGAAACAGCATAACAAATCTAGTTAAAATTTGATTATATATACTTGATTACATTAAAAACCCATTCCCACAAAAAGTGAGTTTTGAGCCTTTATTGAGCATACAAACACACATCTTTAGATTAAATGCCCATCTTTCGTTTCTTGTGTGAATAGCCGCTTGGTTTCTTATGACTCTAGAACTTGCCATGACGATACATTCCCGGTCCTTACCAACTTAACCCCGAGTAAGTAAATGATGGAGGCATTAGGACTAACCCTTTTTCTTTCAACACAATTATTTTTTTTACCACCTACCCAAAATCCCCCTAGTTAACCCCTTTGAGCCTAAACCTTTTTCATTTCTAAACCCAAAACAAACACCCTTTACCCACCAAAACCCTTTTTCATTTTAACCCTTTATTTTAGTACAAAGCTCGGTTTTCATGTGACATTCCTTATAAAAAAATAAAGAAAAATGTTGAAGCAAAAAAAATAAACAAACAAGTTCATCAAAAAGAACTTTGTTTGAAGAATTGCTTCATTAGAAAAAAAAAACAAAAACAAAAAGTCTTACGAAAACCGACGCTTTTTACGCCTTTCGCCCTTTTCTACTAACCACTAACCCAAAACCACCTACATTTATCCCAAGCCTAACCCTTCCCCAAAGTCCTCGTGATATTTACAAAGGTGTATAGTTAAAAAGGAGGAGGATTGATTGCTTGGCAAGCATATGGTAGAAGTAAGTTCCATGCCGGTCCCGAGTGTTTCACAAAAATACATCTTCGGTCGAGTGTTGAGTGATCCCCCGTGAGGTATGTGAACTTGTATATAAATGGAATTTTAAAGAGGCATGTTATGCCCAATTAAGTAATTTCTCTTATGTAATGTTCTAAATAAATCATAACGAATAGGATTGTAAATAAAATCAAAATAAAACCTAATGAAAATCTTGGATTCTCGACACTCAAAGACAAGCCCAGAAACTTCTCTTCTACCCATTCCATTTGGGAGTGTAAGCCACATTTTAAAGAGTTTTGCTTGAGGACAAGCAAAGATTCAAGTGTGGGGGTATTTGATGTGTGTAAAATGCAACATATAAATTACATCAAATGAGGCATAAAACTAACCCTTTTTTAGTACTAATGTTGGAAAAAGTGTGCTTTTGTCTTCCTTTTGTATTTTCAGGATTAAATGAGCATAAATGAACAAAAGGAACAAATATACAGCCAAAACCAACATAAATACAAAGAAAGGGAAGAAACGTGGCATGCCCGACCCCTCAACAACATCTCCCAAAGCAAAAAACAAGAAGAAAGCTGAGCATGGGGCTGTGCCCAGCTCAACACGGGGCGTGCCCAGCGGACACGAGGGCGTGTTCAGGTGTCTGCAGAAAAGACAAAGTGGTAAAAGCTTCTATTCCCGATACGGGGGCGTGCCCAGCTCAACACGGGGCCGTGGTCAACGCTAAGATTCGCATAATCCAAGCAAATCTTGATAGTACAGATACGCTTCTGCACACGGGGCCGTGCCCAGCGGACACGGGGGCGTGGTCAACTAATGCAGTCAAACTGCAATTAATGAAGAAAGAGAAGGAGGGTGGACACGGGGCCGTGTCCAGGCTTCTGTGCAGGCTATAAATAGGGGTGCTTGGTTCACTTCAAAGGCATCCCTTGGCACACCACCTCTCTCACACTTCACCCACACTCCACCACCACCACAACACCATCATCCACCACCATCATCCATCATCCATCATAGAGTGTGTGAGTCATCTCGGGATCCAAGATTGATCGTAAGAGTTCTTGACAATCAAAGGCCATGTTTGCCTAAGTCTCTTACATCACTTGGTGAAGACAAGTGTCTAGTGTAATACTTTTTATTTTTAATGTTTTCGCACTTTTTATTTGGTTATGTATTAATGACTTTAATAACTAGTTTCTTATGTTGAAGGTGATTCTTTCTTATCGTTTGTCCGTGGTGTCTTGGCATTATTTTACTGTCTATATAAAATAAAAGATTTTCACCATTCATATCTCCATGGTCTATATGGAGGTATGTTGGCTACCTGGTCGGGGGTTAAGGGAACGGTTTGGTAAGAGTCTTGCCTTGTTCAGTGTATAGATCCTGCAAGGACCTGGGTCAAATTTAGTAGGACCTCCTTCAATACCCACCGGTATTGGATGGCGGGGGTCCAAACTCTTTGATCCCCTCATATGTAAGCTATTATTAAAACTTTAACCCGGCTACTTAGGACTGTATCCCTGCTGACTCAGACTACTTAGCCGAGGGTAACGTCACCTTCAAAAGAGGGGCCTACCACATTATGCATTAATAACTTAATTCATTATCTTTCAATAATCCGACCCTTTAGGATTGTATCCTTGCTGACTCAAACTACTGGGTTGAGGGTAACGTCACCTTCAAAAGAGGGGCCTACTACAATAACTAAGATAATCTCTTAAAAAGTGCAAAAGTGCGGAAATAATCAAAGGTTACACTACACACGAGTCGGATCCAAGTGATTCATCTTGTCTATCTGTTTTTATTTTATTTTTCAGCATTTTAGTTAGTTTTATTTTTCTTGTTTAAAAACCTTTTTCTAACTTTTGATTTTATTAGACGTTGAGGATAAACCGATACTAAAAGCTCTTGTGTCCTTGGACGACCTCGGTATCTTACCAACACTATACTACGCTCACGATGGGTGCACTTCCCATATGTGTGTTTAGTGTTAGTAAATGTCGTGTTTTATAAATTTAAAACTTGGCTAAAAAGTGTAAAAGGGCTTAAATTATACATTAAAAACCTATCACACCTAACGCACATCACGGTCCCAAAGAATTTACCAGAGACGACGGGCCTACGGCCATGTTTCAGTTGTTCGATTCAATCGAAGTCACCCTGCGCCAAAGCGGCTGTCCCGAAAACCTTCGCCCTGTTAACGCCACCTGCGTTTTCCAGTCCAGGGCTCTGGATTGGTGGACTGCTGAGAGAAACAAGCGAGGGAATGGTGCAGCCTATGGGCTAACGTGGGATGAGTTGAAGGACATCTTGATGAAAGAGTTCTGCCCTCCCCACGAGCTTCAGAAGCTGGAGGACGAGTTCTGGCACATCAAACAGGAGGGTGGCGACAACGCTGGTTTAACTGCCTGCTTTAAGCAGCTAAGTATCATTTGTCCGAGTCAAGTTACCACTCCCGAGATTACCATCAAGAAATACATCCGTGCCTTACCGGATTGTGTCACTGACTTCGTTCAAGCTGCAAAGATGACAACTATCGAAGAAACTTACCTACTTGCTGCCGAGATCAATGACAAGCGAGTTAGGGCTAGTTACTTTGATAAAACCACCAAGAGTCTTCACCAAGTCACCGCTGTTCCCACCGCTGAAACCGCTGCATCGCAAGCTCTCAAGTCATCACGCTGCAAGAGAAAGAACAACAACTCCAGCAACAATAACTGTGCAGTAACCGCCGCTCCACCCCAAGCTGTACCGGCTCAACCGAAACCTCAGAACCGCCAAGTAGCGGCGCTAGTGACCAATGCACCGCCGGCAAAGCGTGCATATACTGGTCCACACCCGCTCTGCCCTACTTGTACTTATCATCACCCGGTTGGAATCGCATGCCGGTTTTGTGTTCACTGCAACCTGTACGGCCACTTTACTGCTAATTGCCGTACCGGTCCTCGCCAAGCTCCAGCTCCAGTTCAAGCTCCTACTCTACCAGCTCCTCAGGGTCAACAAACAGCTCCTGCTCCTGCTGCTCACGCAAGAGCCTGCTTTGCGTGTGGTGATCCCAACCACTTCGTAAATGTCTGCCCAAACAGAGTGGTGAAGTAAGAGCCGCAACACCAGCAGCAGCAGCAGCCAGCACCGCAACAACACCAGCAGCAGCAGCAGCAGCAGCCAGCTCAGGAAGCAGCCCGCGGGCGAGTCTTCAACATCAACTCCCGCCAGGCCCAGGCAGACAACAACGTGGTTAATTGTACGTTTCTCGTAAATGGTATATATGCTTCGTGTTTATTTGATATTGGAGCCGATAACTGTTTTGTATCGTTCAAATTCAAAAGGCTCTTAAACCGTAAACACGTTAATCTCCCATTAGCGTTCGACGTAGAAGTTGCCACTGGAAGAACCGTCACTGTTAGTTCCGTTCTGCGTGACTGTACTCTTGATCTTAAGGGTCACGTTTTCCCGATCAATCTTATCTCGATGCAGCTCGGTAGTTTTGATGTCATAGTAGGTATGGATTTCCTTCGAGAGAATCATGCTGAAATTGTTTGCTTCGATAAAATGACTCGTTTCTATCTCGCAAATGGTGATCAATTATGTGTATATGGCGAAGTCGCTTCGAATAAATTGCAGCTCATGTCATGTGTCCAAGCTAGCAAGTATCTCCGCAAGGAATACCAAGCTTTCTTGGCACACATCGTAGTAGCGGAGGAAAAGGAAGGAAAGACATGAGTGAAAGATGTTCCCGTTGTTTATGAATTCCCTAACGTTTTTTCCGACGACTTACCTGATTTACCTCCCACTCGTGACATCGATTTTCGAATCGACCTCATTCCTGGAGCAAATCCTTTGCTAGAGTGCCTTATCGTCTCGCTCCCTCTTAAATGCACGAACTCTCGAGTCAGCTCCAGGAATTGCTTGACAAAGGCTTCATTCGCCCTAGCACCTCTCCTTGGGGCGCGCCTGTCCTTTTCGTCAAAAAGAAGGACGAATCATTCCGGATGTGCACTACAGGGAATTGAATAAGCTTACCATCAAGAACCGATATCCCCTGCCTAGAATCGACGATTTGTTTGATCAAATACAAGGTGCTACGTGTTTCTCGAAGATTGATTTACACTCAAGCTATTACCAGTTACGAATTCAGGAGGAAGATATACCCAAAACCGCTTTTCGACCCGATACGGTCACTACGAGTCTGTTGTTATACCCTTTGGCTTGACCAATGCTCCTGCAGTTTTCATGGATCTAATGAATCACGTGTGTAAACCCTTTCTTGACCGCTTCGTCATCGTGTTTATCGATGATATCCTGATCTATTCCAAGTAAAAAACCGAACACGCGCAACATCTCCGTTTGGTTCTTGAGTTACTCCAGGGAAACCGTCTCTATACCAAGTTCTCCAAGTGTGAATTCTGTCTTGGGGAGGTTCAATTCATTGGTCACATCGTCAATAGTCAAGGAATTCATGTCGATCCTGTGAAGATCAAAGCCGTCAAGAGTTGGGTTACACCGAAGAACCTGTCCGAAGTTCGTTCTTTTCTCGGATTGGCGGGTTACTATCACCGATTCATCGCTGATTTCTCAAAAATCATTGTTCCTCTTACCTCGCTTACGCACAAGGACAAACCTTTTGTTTGGGGAACCAAGCAAGAGGAGGCCTTTCAAACTCTCAAAGCTATGCTTTGTAACGCTCATGTGCTTTCACTACCCGACGGAAACGATGACTTCGTAGTCTGCTGCGATGCCTCTAACCTCGGTCTCGGTTGTGTTCTCATGCAACGGGACAAGGTTATCGCGTATGCCTCTCGAGAGCTCAAGATCCACGAGAAGAACTATACAACTCACGATCTCGAGCTTGGTGCAGTTATTTTTGCTTTAAAGATTTGGCGACACTACCTTTATGGTACCAAGTGTACGGTCTTCACCGACCACAAGAGCCTGCAACACATCTTTAACCAGAAGGAACTGAATATGCGCCAACGCCGATGGGTTGAACTTCTCAACAATTACGACTGTGAGATTAGTTAGCATCCAGGCAAAGCAAATGTCGTTGCCGACGCTCTCAGTCGACGAAGCTATTTGCATAGCGTTCGTAATACTCAAGCCCAGCACAATCTCAAAGCTCTTATCCGTGTCGCCCAACGTGCTTGTTTTACTGAACGCACTTTGAAGAAGGAAAGGATCATCAATAACGGTGAACAACTGGTGAATAAATCGAATGGTATATTCCATTATCTAGACCGAATTTGGATCCCCAAGCGCACCAACTTACGACAAATCCTGCTAGACGAAGCCCACAAATCGTGATATTCCATTCATCCCGGTGCCGATAAGATGTACCAGGACCTTCGCTACAAGTGCTGGTGGCCAGGCATGAAGAAAGATATCGTTGTCTACGTTTCGAAATGCCTGACGTGTTCGAAGGTCAATGCTGAGCATCAACGCCCCTCTGGCTTACTCGTGCAACCCGAGATCCCGATGTGTAAATGGGAGAGTATAGCTATGGACTTCATAACGAAACTTCTGCACACGCTATCAGGTCACGACAGCATCTGGGTTATCGTTGACCGTCTTACCAAATCTGCTCACTTTCTACCAATACGGGAAGACTATAGGGTAGAACGAATAGCACGAATCTACACCGATGAAGTTATTTGTCGACACGGGACACCTCGTGATATCATCTCTGACCGTGATGGTCGATTCACTTCGCGCCTCTGGGAAACGTTTTAATCTGCTCTTGGTACTACTCTCAATCTTAGTACCGCTTTCCATCCCCAGACCGACGGTCAGACTGAAGGCACAATTCGTACCCTCGAAGAAATGCTTCGTTCGTGTGTAATAGATTTCGGTGGTAATTGGGATTCGCATTTGCCTTTAGTTGAATTATCGTACAATAACAGTTATCACTCTAGCATCCAAATGGCACCATTTGAGGCATTATACGGAAGAAAATGTCGATCGCCTATTGTGTGGCACGAGATCGGGGATGTGCAAATTACCGGTCCTGAGTTACTGCAAGAAACGACTGACAAAATCCTCCAAATTCGAGACAACCTGCTGAAAGCTCGGAGTCGTCAGAAAATTTACGCCGATAGACGCCGCAAGCCCTTTGAATTTGACGTTGGCGATTACGTACTCCTAAAGGTTGCACCTTGGAAGGGGGTGATCAGATTCGGCAAGAAAGGAAAGCTCGCGCCTCGATATGTTGGACCCTTTAAAATTCTGGAAAGAATTGGCAAGGTGGCCTACAGACTCGAACTACCAGAGGAACGTAGTAATGTCCACCCGACTTTCCACGTTGCGAACCTCAAAAAGTGTCTAGCCGACCAAGATTTACATGTCCCACTTGAGGATCTACAAGTGGACGAAACATTACACTTCGTGGAAAAGCCTGTCGAGATCAAGGGCCGAGAAACCAAGGTACTCCGACGCTCACGCGTTCCCATTGTGAAGGTTCGCTGGGAAAGCAAACGCGGCGCCGAGTTCACCTGGGAACTTGAAAGTGACATGAAGTGTAACACCTCGTAAAATCACATCCAATGGTGTATTGACACGTGTAATAAACCCTAATGAAGTCAAACACTGAAATTAAGGGACTAATTTTTCGAAAAATCGAAAACTTTGATTATGAAAGGACTGGAAGTGTTATCATACCAAAAATAAGTTTCTGAATAACCCCTCACGATGATTATATTCACAAATGAGCCACTCGTCGATCGAGTGTAGCCGTTTACGTAATTAATTGAAAGTTTGCGCAAAGAAGGGTTAAAAGCGTCAACATGTTAATTCTTACCTCTGAGTGGCCTTTTAACAAATCGGGAGTTTCATGATATTTTATTATACTCTCAAGAATGCCAACTATTGTCCGTCTAAGGTTTTTATGCCTATAAGTAAAGTTACGCGCAACTTTGCAAGTTAGAGGGGCTAAAAGTGTCAATATGTTTAATTATACCTCTGAATGACCTTTAAGCGAACCCGAAGCATTGTGATGTTTAATAATACTTTCAAGAATGCCTAATATGGATTAGATGAGGCTTCAATGCTATTAAATGATGAGATGCGCAAGTTTGCGCAATAGAGGGACCTAAAGCGTCAACTTTTGAATCTACGCCTTTCGGTGACCATTTAAGCGAACGAGAGCGTAGTAATATTTAAGTACATGCTAGGGAATGCTCATTATGGGCCATGGAAGGCTTGGATGTCATTAAACAACATTTCGCGCTACTTTGCGCAATTAAAGGACTATTTGCGTCAAACGGCAAAAGTATGTCGATTCGTATAGTAACGGACCTTTTGGAATATGACCATAAGTTAATCATACCCTAATTATTCTTTATATATCTTATTTATAGGATTTGAGGTGTTTGGTGCGCAAAAATAAACTTTTAAGTCATGCAGGGACTAAAAGTGTCAGAAAGTGCACAAGTTTGCACTTTCGCGCATATCTCACATTCTGAATATCTCCGGACACCCAAAAATTTATGTAAGCACTAAAATCTTTTATTTTAGTGATTGGCTTGATAAAATTCCATTCGTCGCGTAATTTGGTTCGTTTTTCGCGTCCGTCCGTGTTTCGTCGTAATTAACCGAACAACGTGACTGTACGACCAAACGAACCGACATCCGACATTTTTTTGAGCATGTTTCATGTTCCCTATACTTAGGCATCCTTGTAGAGCCTTAAAAATGGTTTAACGGGCCTTGGATGTGTCGGAAATGGCATTTGGAAGTGCAGGGGCCAAAGCTGTCAACAAATGAAAGTTGCTGTGTGCTGGCCTGGTCCTTATGGACCGTATGGCTGGACCCTTGCGGTCCGTAAGCCTTGCCCAGTAACAGAAAACTGAAAACCAGCTTTGGTTTTGCTTCCTTGTCTCACACATTCGAATCCAGGGGCCTTTGATGGTTTGGAAACCTGGTATTACACCTGTAAACATCTCCCAATTCCATCCTAACACTTGTCATCATCCTATCATCCTCCAAAAACTATAAATAGGATGAGAACCCAACACTTTCATTTGCTCATTTCATCCCATCTTGCTACCTTCTCATTTCTGGAGGAATTCTGAGTTTGTGGAACTTCCTTGGAGTTCATTTCAATACTAAGGACCCTTTGTAAGTGTCCTTAACCTCCAAATTCTAGTTTTGATTAGTTAATGACCTAAAGTCAACCGTATCGTACTTAAGGATTGACTTAGTGATTAATCACTAACGGTCCAGTAGTTAGTCTAATTAGGAGTAGCTATAAGTTGGTAATTATGTAGGTAATAAATCCCTAAGAGGGCACCTACTGATCAGCAACCTAACTTGGTCAAATGTCGGGTCAAACTTAAATTATAAAAAGTCAACAGAAACTTGTTTTGCAAATAAATTCATAATTAACAATATAGAAGCTATGGAACCTGTTTTAACACTAAGATAACTTGGTAATTAATGTAAGAACATGTCTAAGCATGTTCAACCCAACAATTTCAAGTTTAGGTTCGGTTTGGAACCGAAAGTCGCAAAAGTTGACTTTTGCTTTGACTTTCAGTTCTGACCTGATTTAGCTTAGTTTAGATATGCCTTAGGATTCCTTTAGGATCATGTTATAGGTTAGTATAACCCTCTGAGGTTATACAACTTGGATCCTTAGTTATCCTATTCAATTACATGTTTCCGTTATATGCTTAAATGTTGACCATTATGCCTTTTGACCCTAAATCGAGAATTTTGAAAATGTGAGAGGACAATAATCTTTATTACTGATTTATAAACTTGTCCCTAAAATTTGACATCATTTTGAGGTCTAGATTAGGAGTTATGCTCATTAGCGTAAATGAAAAGCTTTTTATTAATTAAACGGTGTAATTAGCGTATAGCCTATCTAAACCTGATTTTTAATACCAAACTTTTCACGCACTGATATAAAATAATATTTTTGGATTTTTGAAGATTTTTATTTATTTTTAGGCTGAGCATAACTTAGAGTTCTAAGCTTGTTTCGGTTATTGTCGGTTTTGCCCTTTTGGCTATAAAAAGAGTTTTACAAATCCTTTTGACCCCAAACCTTTTTCTACTGATCCAATATGATAAATAAATTATTTTGAGCCTTCTGGAATAAAAAAAACATCAGCTTTCCTTTGAAAACCCGGAAATGGCTCCAAATCGTCTTTTTAAGTGTTTTTAACGCATAGTATGTATTAAAACTATTTTAAACATATAAGGTTTGGTGCCTACTGATATATTCAGTAAATTTTTATATTTTAACAGTAAGCAAAAGTTTTAAACTTAGATTTCCAGTTTTGACCTTTTAGGCTTATGTGAAATTACCAAAATGCCCCTACGGTGCATAGTATTGTTATAATTAATAAATTTCACATATATATGATACCCTAATGTTATAACTTATTAAATTAAGTATTTTTACTGATTATATCAGACCTGTAACTCAGGTTAATATTTAAACTCTTTTATAACCCTTAAAATGACCAAAATGCCCTTTCGGGGCATGGTTTGAGTTTAAAATCATTTCGGGCATAACGGAAGGTATCTTACTGATATCACAACATATTTAAGGCATATTAACTTAGGAAATATGTATATGACTCTTATGGTTACCCGTTACGCATGTTTCGCGTTCGGTACGGCTTATGTAACTAGTTTGCATAAATTAACCGAAACGGGTCAAACCTTATCATTTTTGCCTCAAAATCCAGAACGTGTTTAGTGTACCCTTATTATACAAGTCTTCAAACTTGTCAGGTCAAAATCACATTCTATTCCGGTCTTCGCTTAATCATGCGTTTTGAACCGTAAACCTTTCCTTAAAACTAACCAGTCTAAGTTTCAACTTAAATAAGACCCGTTAGGAATCTAATAGGTTAATAAAACCTTCATTCCAGATTTAGGAGCCCAGTAAAAGCTATTTGTACTTGCTTGGTGGTATACGGCTGGTATAAATTGTATAAATTTGCTCAGGTAAATACTTTTAACTTATTTTCCCTATACGGGCTTGGGGTATGGTATATAAAATACCGGTTGGTCGGGCATTGAATCTTTAATTGTATGAAGGTTAAATCATTGAGATGTCCCGTTTGAAAATGTTTTGTTTGCTTAAAGCCTTTGGGGGGTTAATGACCATGTCCCGGATATCCTTGGCATCATTTTACGAAATGGCCACGACCTGAGCACGGGGTGTAGGCGTACACCAGTCAGTGCATAAATAAATAATATGGTATAATCGCCGCCTTCGGGAATAACTCGCCGCGGGACTATATCATGTGGTGTGTCTATTAATCTTTAACCCGGTCTGCGGATCGGGCTACTGAATGCATAAGGAACATGTAATTCTTTTACAAGTATTATATTCAAATAATTATCCCAAGTTATAAAAGATATTTGTGCCACGTGCATTCAAATCAATTTTATCAAACCTTTTCAAAATGAGTCAGTTAATTGTATTTACCAGTGTAAACTGACGTATTTTCCCAAAAGATTAAGTGCATGTACTACTCGTAATAGGCTGGCTTACTCCTAGCATCCACAATAAGTCTCGTAAGCTTGGATGACATAAGACTGTTGAACAATGTTTCCTTTTTATTTTGATCCACCTGTGGACTGTTTTCAACTATTTGTGATACTTGATATTACAATATTATTTGGTTGAAATGAATCTATCTTTTGCTTCCGCTGTGCATTTAAATATTGTGTTGTTTGACTATGATGATATCAACTACGTCACGATACTCCCCTACCGGGCCCACCGGTAAAACGTGGAAATATCGGGGTGTGACAGGTTGGTATCAGAGCCAACACTGAGTGAATTAAACGCTAGCCTTTTTGTGTTTAATCTCAGTTACACAGTGCACATTCTTGAGTCTAGACAAGAACATAGGACTAATCCTAATTCGTTTTATTTTGTCCTTATTTGGTTCCTTTGTTATTTTTCTGATTAGCCCTTGCATGGGCAAGTCATTTTCTGTAGAATTCCCATTTAGGGCAACCATATACTTGTTTAAATTTTAATGGGATGATTAGATTTAAAATATCATTCCTTTTATAAGATCTACCATTATAATAAAATGACAAAATCTAAAAAGAACAAGACCTAGCCCATGTGTCACCCTAAGACAAGGCCAAGATGGTAGTTCCTCAATTAGATTCAGATCCTTGTTAACACCTCAATTTAGGATTGTTCTGCGTTAAATATTAAAAATAATCTTAAAGGTAAAACCTAGCCTAAATATCACTGCAGACAAGGCCAAGATGGTAGAACCTATTCAAGAGATTCAAATCCTTGTTAACATCTGTAACATGTTAACACTTTTGACAAATTGTGATTCGATAAAACCACATAAGTCATTCTTAAAATTGGGTTATTCTAAATTCCCTCATTTATATAAACATCCCTTAAGGATGAAGTGCCTACGGGCTATAATTAACGTCCTCTGAGACTAAAGACAGTCGTAGCCTACAACTCCCTGTCAAGAAAAGGTAATGAACTTTGACTCAAGTGTCACACCCCGACTTTCCACGTATGACCGGTGGGCCCGGTGGGGGAGTATCGTGACGTAGTTGGCAACGTTACAGTCAAACAACACAATATTTAATATGCACAGCGGAAGCAAATGAAAGATATATTTCAACCGAATTTAATTGTAATATCTTGTATCACAAACAGTTGAAAAATAATCCGCAGAAGGATCAAAAATAAATAGGAAACAGTAGTTCAACAGGCGTTAGGCATCTTAAGCTTGCGAGACTCTTTATTGATGCTAAGAAGAAATCCAGCCTATTACGAGTAGTACCTGCATTTAATCTTTTTGGGAAAATACGTCAGTTTACACTGGTAAATACAATTAACCGACTCATTTTAAAAATGATTAAAAATTGATTTGGATGCACATGGCAGAAACATTTTATAACTTGGGATAATTATTTAAATATATAAACTTGTAAAAGGATTACATGTTCCTTATGCGTTCAGTAGCCCGGATCGTGCCGGGTTAAAGATCAATAGACACACCACATAATTTATTTATGCACTGACGAGTGTACGCCTACACTCTGCGCTTAGGTCGTGGCCATTTCGTAAAATGATGCCAAGGATATCCGGGACATGGTCATTAACCCCCCAAAGGCGTTAAGCAAACAAAACATATTTAAACGGGTCATCTCGATAATACTTAACCACAAATCAGTTAAGGTCGAATACCCGACCAAGCGGTATTTTATATACCGTACCCAAGCCCGTATAAGGGAAAATAAGTTAAAAGTATTTACCTTTGCAAGTATAATTCACAAACAGCAATTGCAAGTAGCTTTTACTGGTCCTCTTATTCTGGAACGAAGGTTTATAACAACCTATTAGAATCCTAACGGGTCTTTAATTAGCCTAAACTTAGACCGGTTAGTTTCAAAGATACGGTTCGTACGCACGATTAAGCGAAGACCGGGATAGAATGTGATTTATACCCGACAAGTTTGAAGACTTGCTTAATATGGGTATATTATACACATTCTGGATTTTGAAGTAAAACCGATAAGGTTTGACCCGTTTCGGCCAATTTATGCAAACTAGTTACATAAACCGAACCGAACGCGTAAGAGGCGTAACGGGTAATCATGAGAGCCATATACAGGTTTCCTAAGTTAATATGCCTTAAATATGTTGTGTCATCAGTAAGATATCTTTTATTATGCCCGAAACGAATTTAAACACAAACTATGCCCCGTAGGGGTAGTTTGGTCATTTACAAGGTTATAAAAGAGTTTAAGTATTTACCTGAGTTACAGGTCTGATGTAATCAGCAAAAATACTCAATTTAATAAGTTATAACAGTAGGGTAAAGTATATATGTGAAATTTATCAATTATAACCATACTATACACCGTAGGGGCATTTTGGTAATTTCACATAAGCCGAAAAGCTCAAAACTGAAGTCTGAGTTAAAAAACTTTTGCTTACTATTAAAATATTATAATTTACCTAAAATATCAGTAGGTATCAACCCTTGTATGTTTAAAATAGTTTTAGTACATACTATGCGTTAAAAACGCTTAAAAAGGCGATTAGGAGCCATTTCCGGGTTCTATATAGAAATCTGACATTTTTATTATTCCAGTAGGTTTTAAATAATTTATTTATCATATGAAATCAGTAGCAAAAGGTTTGGGGTCAAAAAGATATGTAAAACTCATTTTATAGCCCAAAAGGGCAAAACCGACAATTACCGAATAAAGCTTATGACTCTAAGTTATGCTCAGCCTAAAATTAATTAAAATCTTCAAAAATCCCAAAATAATATATTACATCAGTGGGTAATAAATTTGATATCAAAAAGTAGGTTTAAGTAGGCTATATGCTAATTATGCCGTTTAATCGCTAAAGAAGCTTTCTAATTACGCTAATGAGCATAACTCTCAATCTACACCTCAAACTGATGTCAAATTTTGGGTGCAAGTTTATAAATCAGTAACTAAGGTTTCTACTCTTTTACATTTTTTAAAAATCACGTTTTATGGTGAAAATGGCATAATGGTCAACATATAGGCAATTAACGGGATCATGCATATTAATTGGATATCTAATGAACTATGGTGTATAATCCCAGAGGGTTATACTAGCATGTATCCTAGTCCAATTAAACCTCTAAGGCATTTCTAAAACATGCTTAAACGGGTCAGAACTGAAAGTCAAAGCAAAAGTCAAATTATGCGACTTTCGGTTCCGAACCGGGTCTCTACTGAAAATTGTCGGGTTGAACATGTTTAGTCATGTTCTTACATTCATTACCAAGTTATATTAATGATCAAACAGGTTGTATGAGTTCTACATTGCTAATTATGCATAAATTGGAAATTAAGCATTCTGTTGACTTTTTAATAACAAGTTTGACCTGACATTTGACCTAGTTAGAGTGGGAATCAGAGGGTGCCCTTTTAAGGGTTTATTGCCCACATAATTGCCAACTTATAACTACTTTCAATTCGACTAATCATTGGGCCATCAATGATTAATCTCTAAGTCAACCATTAATTACGACGGTTTGACTTTTAAGCTAAAACTAAGCAAAAACTTAACTAAGAAAGGTTAAGCAAACTTACTGAAATCCTATGCACGATTAGTGATCACTTGAATCTGCTTTGGAGCTCCATAAATGATCAGAAATGCAGAAGTGAGGTGTGATCACAATGGTTGCAACAAGGCCTTTATATAGTGCTCAAACTCACTTAGATCATTGACAACAAGTGCTACAACTGATAATGGATTGTCCACAGGTGTCCCTAAGTGCCTAGGACTGTTTAGGGGTCGCCCATGTAGTGAAAATATCCCTTAAAAGTCGGTTAAAAGGCTGGGCAGGCTGCTGTCCACGTTTTCTGTATCTGGGGGTCTGACGCGGCCCGCGTAAGACATATTAACATCTTACGCGGCCCGCCTGAGCCTCGTATACAGATTTTACATTTTCTATTTGTTGCATATTTGTCTCTTGGCCCTTCCAAAGGTCAATCAAACTTATTTCTTGCAATTTGAGCCCTCCAATTTGACATACAAGGGTTTCAAGACTTATACCCACTTTGTTAAGTCCTTGGTCACTTTGTTATTACCCAAAAAGTCACCATTTCCAACGTTGACGCTTTAACCCCTTGTATACGAATTTGATCATAACTTTCTCATACGATAACGAAACTTTATGGAATTTTTATCATGCATTCTAGTGAGCATAATTAATTGTTACAAAGCCTCGGGTTTGCTAAAAGGTCACTCAGAGGTATACTTTAAACATGTTGACACATTTAACCCCTGTAGTTTGTAATCTCTCACTTTCTTTCATATTTAGCTTCGTATGATCCATGATTTATTCGTTTGAAGGTATGAGCATCATGTAGGGTTACTGTAAAGTATATTTATTCACTGTTGACATTTTGAACCCGTGTATTCATATACTTTTCATGTTTGTCAACTTTAGACCCTCTAGAGTATTCTTTCACTCGTTCAAACTTATGACACGTGTCAACACATTATAGGACGTGAATTTTCGAGGTGTTACATCCTCACCCCCTTAAAAGAAATCTCGACCTCGAGATTTATTGAAACAAATAAGGGTACTTTTCTTTCATTGTGGATTCAACCTCCCACGTGTATTCGGGACCTCTACGGGCATCTCATTTTACCTTTACAAAAGGCACATGCTTCCTTCGAAGCTTCTTAACCTGTCGATCCTCGATCGACAATGGTTTTTCCACAAATTTCAAGCTCTCATCTATATGTACATCCGTATGTGGTATGACTAGCGATTCGTCAGCTAGGCATTTCTTCAGATTGCAGACGTGGAATACGTTATGAATACCACTGAGCTCTTCAGGTAAGTTTAACTTATAAGCAACTGATCCGACACATTCGATGACCTCGAATGGTCCTATGTATCTTAGGATTAACTTACCTTTCTTGCCAAATCGCATCACTCCCTTCCAGGGTGATACTTTAAGCAACACTTTGTCACCTACTTCGAATTTCATAGGTTTACGCTTTGGATCTGCGTAACTCTTCTGCCTATCCCTAGCAGCTTTCAGATGATCACGAATCTGGACAATCTTGTCAGTCGTTTCAAATACTATTTCAGGTCCTGACAGTTGGACATCTCCAACTTCCGCCCAACAAATAGGCGTTCTACACTTTCTACCGTATAAGGCCTCGAAAGGCGCAGCCTTGATGCTGGTATGGTAGCTATTGTTATATGAGAACTCGATCAATGGTAGGTGCTTATCCCAACTACCACCTAAATCTATCACGCATGCACGAAGCATGTCTTCCAAGGTTTGGATTGTATGCTCATTCTGCCCGTCCGTCTGTGGATGGTAAGCCGTACTAAAATTTAAGCGCGTGCCCAAAGATTGTTGGAAACTTTTCCAAAAATGCGAGGTGTATCTAGTATCTCTGTCAGAGATAATAGACACAGGTATGCCATGTAAAGCTACAATCTTATCTACGTACAGTTGGGCTAACATGTCGGAGCTGTAGGTCTCCTTAATGGGTAGGAAATGTGCTGACTTAGTCAGTCTGTCTACGATCACCCATATGGTATCATTTCCTTTCCTTGTCTTAGGTAACTTGGTGATAAAATCCATAGTTACCATTTCCCACTTCCAAGTGGGAAGTTCAGGCTGTTGTAGCAAACCTGACGGCTTTTGATGTTCTGCTTTTACTTGCGCACACGTCAAACATTTAGCTACATTGGTAGCTACAGACTTCTTCAAGCCTATCCACCAATAGTTTGCCCTTAGATCCTAGTACATCTTATCAGCCCAGGGATGAACGGAATATTTAGAGCTATGGACTTCCTGGAGGATAACATCCCGAAGTCCTCCATAAATAGGAACCCATATTCGTCCATTTAACCTCACGATTCCGTCCTTGCCCTGAGATAATTACTCTTCCGTTACTCCTAGCTTTTCGCTAGGGTAGTTAGCTTCCAACACAGCTTCCTTCTGTGCAGCTAACAACCTTTCATTTAAAATGTTCTTTATCTCAATGCTCTTGGCATTGATTCGGATGGGTTTCACTCTTTCCTTTCGACTCAAGGCATCGGCGACTACATTCGCCTTGCCGGGATGGTATCTGATTTCACAATCATAATTATTCAACGTCTCCATCCATCGGCGCTGCCTCATGTTTAAATCCTTTTGGTTAAACAGGTGCTGGAGGCTCTTGTGATCAGAATAGATCACACACTTGATACCATATAAATAGTGCCTCCATAGCTTCAGTGCAAATACAACGGCACCCAACTCCAAATCATGGGTGGTGTAGTTCTTTTCGTGCATCTTTAATTGATGTGATGCATAGGCAATTACCTTGCCTTTCTGCATAAGCACACACCCCAAGCCAGTGTGTGATGCATCGCAGTACACTACGAAATCTTCGGTACCTTTAGGCAATGTTAGTACTGGAGCATTGCTCAGATTCTGCTTGAGAATATCGAAGGATTCCTGTTGCTTAGGACCCCAATCGAACTTTACCTTCTTACGAGTTAATGAAGTTAGGGGTGCAGCAATCCTTGAAAAATTTTCAATGAAGCGCCTGTAGTATCCTGCTAAGCCCAGGAAGCTACGAATCTCTGTAGGCGTCTTCGGCTCTTGCCAATTCATAACAGCTTCCACTTTAGCGGGATCCACTTGGATACCACGCTCACTAACCATATGTCCAAGGAATTGGACTTCTCAAAGCCAAAATTCACATTTAGAGAATTTGGCATAGAGCTTCTCATGATGTAGGAGTTTAAGAATACAGCGAAGGTGTTTCTTGTGGTCAGCTTGGTTCTTCGAGTAAATGAGAATGTCGTCGATGAAAACGATGACGAATTTATCTAAGTATGGCTTACAAACGCGATTCATGAGATCCATGAACGCGGCAGGTGCATTAGTGAGCCTAAAAGGCATCACTAGGAACTCGTAATGACCATAACGAGTCCTAAACGCAGTTTTGTGCACGTCTTCATTTCTAACCCTTAGTTGGTGGTAGCCTGACCTTAAGTCAATCTTCGAGAAGTAACTTGCCCCTTGCAATTGATCGAACAGATCGTCGATCCTGGGCAAAGGATACCTATTCTTTATAGTGACCTTATTAAGCTCATGGTAATCGATGCACAGACGCATCGATCCATCCTTCTTTTTGACAAACAGGACTGGCGCTCCCCATGGAGACGAACTAGGTCTAATGAAACCTTTGGCTAGCAATTCATCTAATTGCGTTCTCAATTCCTTCATCTCTGTTGGTGCCAACCTGTAAGGCGCTCTAGCAACAGGTGCTGCTCCAGGGATGATGTCAATTCTGAATTCCACTTGTCTATCTGGTGGCAAACTAGGTAGTTCTTCAGGAAAAACCTCAGGGTATTCAGATATGACGGGGATGTCTTCTATCTTAGGTTTCGGCTCATCAATAGTCACTTGTGCCATGTAGATGACACAACCCTTCTTCAAACACTTAGAGGCTTTGAGCATAGTCACTTGCTCAGGCAGTCCATACCAGGTATCTCCCTGAATGGTAAGTGGTTCACCAGACGGAGTCGTGATCACCACTTGCTTCTTATTGCAGACAATCCGGGCCTGGTTACGAGATAACCAGTCCATGCCTAAAACGATGTCAAAACCAGCTAACTTCAAAGGAAGTAGGGACAAAGGAAAAGAGTGGTTATTAATGGATATGAAACATCCATCTAATATGGTTGAGGCGGTTTCTAAGGTGCCATCTGCTAACTCCACCTCATATTTCACTCTTAGGGTTTTAACAGGTAAATTCAGCAATTTGCAAAACTTATTATCTACAAATGATTTATCAGCTCCTGATTCAAAAAGCACTCTTGCATAAACGTCATTTATAAGGAATGTACCTGTTATCACATTGTCATCCTGTACTGCTTCCTTTGCATCCATTCTGAAGACCCTAGCATTGGTCTTCTTTCCTTCATCAGCTTTCTTTGCGTATTTTGGGCAATTAGTCTTGATATGCCCTTTCTCGTTGCAACTGTAGCACGTTGCATCCTTCAACTTTTTGCAATCCAAGGTCTTGTGTTCCTTGGACTTGCATATACCACAAGCAAAAGTTCTTGACTGAGTCTGCGAGTTCGATTCAAACCTGCACTTCCCGAAGTGCTGTTTCTTGCAGACTTTGCACTTGGGCTTTTCACCGGATTGATGCCCATCCTTCTTTGACTCAGACCCCTTCTTGTTGTCACTGTTTCCTCGGTGCTTTTTGTTTGACCTCCGTGAATTGTCATCTTCACGTTTTCTTTTCTCGGCATCCTTGTTCCTCAGCGACCTTTGTCTGACCGTGTCCAGTGTGAGGGGCAAGGATATATCAGCCACAGATCTGAAAGTAGTTGGTCGAGAGGCCTTCACGCTTGCCTTTATCTCTGGGGCTAAACCCCCAATGAAGCGAGCTATTCTTTTGGGTTCCGGGGTCACCAGATACGGAACCAACCTCGACATTGTATTAAAGCTCGTGAGGTAAGCTTGAAAATCTAGATTTGTCATTACCAACGAAAGAAAATCTAACTCAATCTTTTCGACCTCGTGCCGAGGACAGTAGTTATCCCTGATGAGGGCAACGAATTGTTCCCAAGACATGTTGTACAATGGGATCTTCCCAGTGGCTTGAATCAGCGATCTCCACCAGGCTAAGGCCTCACCTTTAAATGATTGAGACACAAACTTCACTATATCCCTCTCAGCGCACCTGCTGATATCCACTACTGTTTCCATCTCATCTAACCACGTCATGCAGTCAATGGCTCCTTTTCCCCCAGTGAAATCCCTGGGCTTGCATGAAACAAAGTATTTGTAAGAGCAACCCTTATCACGGGGTCCTTGATTCAGCATGATCTTTTGAGACGGAGCACTGTTGTGGTTTGAGGAGTGTCGATCATCATCTTTCTTGGGTTCTTCCTTCTTGGAGGGAGGCTTGCTGTGAGCCTCAGAATGAGTCCTTGACTTTTAATGCGGAGCAGATAGAGTCCTACTTCGAGTCCCACTATAATCTTCATACTGCCGCTCTATGGCCTTTGTAACAGCGTCGTCTACTAACGCTTTCAGTTCAGCACCCGTTATATTAATTCGGGCGTTATCATTATTCTCCCTTGGGTGACTATTAATTTCGTCCGAGTCAGCCATTTTAAATTTGAACTGTTGCATAAGACAATGACAATAGTTTATTTGAGAGTTTATTATGGAATTGCCCCTTAGGGTAATTCATTAACCATGGTAAACATATACCATATTTGGTTAATTTGTTACTCACATTTATTTAGGATTTCTATTATAATTTATCCTAATTATAAACAATAACAGTATTTATTAGCACATAAGGCCTAGTCACAGGGACATTTTAAATTATAAGCAATGATTTCAGAGAATTAAGGCATGAAGGTTTGAACATAGTTCTTTACCTTTTTCAGACAGGGTCACAGACTATTACTGTCTTTTGTCTCATATAAAAATGAGAAGGGCCCGTAGGCATTGTATTACCAATGTATGGTCAAAATGTGATCATCTTAATTGATGATTTAAACCCATGATTCAGAGATCATTAAGTTGGGTTAGAAATCTTTTGAAGAATCCTTATATAAGAATGACGTGCGTGATTTTAACGAACCACGTCTGCCAGGAGCGTTAACATGTTTTCAGATGTTAACTGGAATTTGAATCTTTTTAACAGGTTTTACCATCTTGGCCAGGTCTTATAATGACATGCAGACTAGGTTATACCTTTAAGATCCTTATTTAATATTAAATAGGCAGATTACTTTTAAAAGGAATGATTTGGATTCATTTATTTCATATATAATTTATTTATACATATAATGGCAAAAATGAAATTTATAAACTAAACATTCCATTAATTATTAAAAAGATTACACATCGCCCTAAACGGGACTTTTTAGACAGAACAACATACCCACACAGGGGTCAAATTGAAATACTAGTCCACACAGGGACTTAAACAAACAACATACCCTCGTAGGGGTTAACAGAAAGATAGCCCACGTGTAACAACCCGCACTTTTGTGCGTTGTTACTACTCGTTATACTCGTTACGCCTAGCACCGGAGATTCGGATCATAATGTAACCATATCGTATATATATCGCTACTCGAAGGATAATCGCATATTTTCGAAATACAATATCACTATACTACGCTACTATCACACTAACACTCACGGTGGCATTGAGTGAGGACCTATTCTACCCTCCTCAGTGGCCGTGATGTGTCGAACGTAAACAATTAACGCTAACAAGGACCCTCGGGTGAGTGCTGTAGCTCCAGTCGTCATGACGATGGCGACAATACGAGTAAACGGTACCCCGTCCGTCTTTGTGGCACTACACGAAATAACGTTCACGATGACATCAAGGAAGGACCTATACTACCCTCATTGATGGCCGTGAAACGTCGCTAATAATCGCATACTCGAATCGGAAACCGATTGTTAATTATCGAAGCTTTGGATTATGGATACGTAAATACGACCCCTAGTGATATATATATATATAATAATAATAACAATATAATGATAATATAAAAAAAACAATTATGGGAGTACGCACTTCGAAAACTATCAAAACGATCAAAAACGGAGAAGTCCAACGCGTCAGGATAGCTATCCGGACGGATGGACCATCCGGACGGATGGACCATCCGGACGGATGGGCATGCGCACGGATGGCCATCCGCACGCATGGGCCATCCGCACGGATGGGCTATCTGGGCCAGGACCCTTTCCTTCTCCTCTGTGGCCTATAAATACCATGTCACATCACTTGAACAGTGATGTGACAGCTCCTACTCGACCAAACACGCTCCAAGACCCTTTCTCTCGATTTCCTCGCGATTCCGGTAAGATTTCAACCTAAAACTTGTACTTCTACAATCTACACTCGATTCTACACCATTCTATCTTTCGAAACTCAAATTCTAACCGTGAAATATGCGGATTTGAGGCGTTTTGAGGTGATGTCACCAAGAGTTCTTATGAACTCCAAGTGGTGGCCTCATCCCACCATAAACGACTCAGATCCGGGTGATTTCCACATGTTTTAATGACAAATCTTACCTAAATCTGTGTGATTTCGAGTTAACCAGGAAGAACCATCACGAACGGCCAGATCTGATGGAACGGGGTGATTCCCGGCCGTTAGAATGAGTCGGAATTGACGGAACTTCAAGTGTTAGTGCGAAATTACACTACCCTAGTAAAAAAAACGAACGTATTCCTTCCGTTAAACACTCGGAAACAGTGATCAGAGTGCGAACCAGACATGTCAGTCCGCACGGATGACATGTCAGTCCGCACGGATGACATGTCAGTCCGCACGGATGACCCTAGTCCGCACGGATGACATGTCAGTCCGCACGGATGACTCATCCGCACGCACAACTGTCATCCGCACGGATCATGTCGTCCGCACGTACTGTCATCCGCACGGATCATGTCAATCCGCACGCACCACTCACCCGCACGCACCACTCACCCGCACGCACACTCATCCGCACGCACCACATCATCCGCACGGATCAACTGTTATCCGGACGGATAACATGCCATCCGGACGGGTGACTTGTCATCCGGACGGATAACATGCCAATCCGCACGGATGAGAGCAATTCAACCTAATGAGTAACTTTTTCAAGGCAATCTTGCTTATCCGTACATCGTTTACTCTATTCTTCAAGGATCAGTACAGACATACTCGCAACCGACTCGAACAAGTTGTATTCTCGCTAAATACGCACTGTGAGTATACTTGACCCCTTTTTAATCGAATTTTGGGTGTAACATACGTTCCTAACAAATCGAACTTATCAATCGAAATATTCAATCAATCGAATTATCACTTGGGAATAACTGTTATGCATAGATATACGTGATGCTAGTTGCATATGTGCTAGGGCTTATACTCGCGACGTCCCACCATGACTAGTATAGTACTATTGCGCCCGACGGGGTCTAGTTATGCCATCGTACATTCGAGCATCGAGGACTTAGTTGGTAGTATCAGTTTTGTGAGTATATATGTCGTGTATTACGTTTATGCATGTGGAAATTCGCAGCACTTTTAATCTATTATGCTATACTTATCAAACTTGTATACTCGCCAATACTTTTGTATTGACAAATATTTTAACGTATGTTGCAGGTTAGTTCGCAGGCTATATCAAATCAAGCTAGAAAGTCTAGAAACTCAACTAAAATCTAGGTTGTCGGATTTGTATTGTTCGAGAGGACAAGAAATCTGTGATAACTTATGTGATTGTATTATTTGTTAGTATGGGATAACGAATGTATTAAATATTATCGCAATATAGTTGTTATGGATTCTCTTGAGCAATCTGATTCGCCTAGTGCCGCGCCCCGATGATTCCACCATCGGTTGGGGTGTGACACCACGCAGGGGTCAAAACAAACAAACATACCCACACAGGGGTCAATACAGCAAGACAGGCCCACGCAGGGGCTCAACTGGTACAAGGAAATTACAACAAATAATGGAAGGATTCAATGGTCCTTCTTGCTCTTTCCTTTTATTAAACTTGTCAATCCCTGGAAGAAACTTTGTCGCTCCCTGCGATCTCTGTGAAAGTCTCGCTCGACTTGGTCCAATCTTTGAAGAATTTCTTCCCGTTCGGGTGGGGAAAACCGTGGCGGCTGCGATTGTTGCCGAATTATAGGTCTAGCAGGTATTTGGTACCCATGAGTCGGGTACCCTACTCCCCAAGGAGCTCCATAATGTCCTTCAGGATGAAGGGCGTTATAGTTGGCCGCTACCAAGTATGGGTCGGCTTCAGCGTAATTGTAGTTGGTGTGAGCCGGCTGCTCAAACGGGTTGTACGCCATCGAACCAGTGTAGGCAGGAATCGGGTTTTCAAAACCCATCGGTGGTGGCTGCGGTGCAACTGGGTTTGAAGGCCCATCCATTTGCGGGTCTTCATGTAGTGGCGGATAATGACTGCCACTTGAGTGATGAGGAGAGCTGAAGTGAAAGTCCCCTCTACGCGCGGACATTTGCGCGCCTGTCCTCCTACGCCTCGGCGGTTCTGGAGGTGCCTGATTAACTGGCGGCGGTGGAGGCGGTGGCGTGACTGCCACAAATCGTGAATCCCCAGAGGGATCCTGCTGCTGCTGGTGAGGCGACGAATGATGCGAGGGTGTAAAATACCACTCAAACTGGTTAAACCGTGCCTGGTAACTGTCCGGACCACGGGGTGATCCATGAAAAGACGAACCATCCGAGACCTCGATAGGATGGTTGGGGGTCCCGGTTGCAGGCTCGACAGGATCCGTGTCTTCGTCCATGTCCTCTGCATGATCGCCGGAGAAATGATCCTCTGGCCCCAATGGGTTAAAACCCACTGGTTCTTGTATGTAGTTTGTCGGGTTAAACCGGCCCTGAAAAACAGGTGTAGGGGTCACCAAAGGAATGGTGCGATAGGGATCGCTGTAGAGGTATGTAAGAAGGTTGTGGGTTATCGGGCTCATTTTCTGACTGTGGCCCATAGGAGTTACGAAAAGGAGGCGTTGAACTGTGCGAGACAGACCGTCTAGCAGGCTCAAAAAGCTTCCTCCTGTTCTCTCGAGGATCAGCACTCGCAGTGGTAGAAGGAGCTTGCCTGTGCAAAGGCCCGGCCTCGTGGTCATTGGGGGCGGTGATTAGCCCTTTTCCTCGTCCTCTTCGTCTGAAAAATCTTGGCGGCATAATTAGACCTGTCAATATAACATAAGATAACAACAAGAATATATAAAATAAAAGAAAAAGTTAAAAATAAATTGAAACAAATTTGGATTGTTCCTATGTTCTTTGTCTAGACTCGAAAATTTTGGAATGTGCGATTGTGTAACTGAGATTAAACACAAAAGGCTCATGTTTAATTCACTCAGCGTTGGCTCTGATACCAACCTGTCACACCCTGACTTTCCACGTATGACCGGTGGGCCCGGTGGGGGAGTATCGTGACGTAGTTGGCAACGTTACAGTCAAACAACACAATATTTAATATGCATAGCGGAAGCAAATGAAAGATATATTTCAACCGAATTTAATTGTAATATCTTGTATCACAAACAGTTGAAAAATAATCCACAGAAGGATCAAAAATAAATAGGAAACAGTAGTTCAACAGACGTTAGGCATCTTAAGCTTGCGAGACTCTTTATTGATGCTAAGAAGAAATCCAGCCTATTACGAGTAGTACCTGCATTTAATCTTTTTGGGAAAATACGTCAGTTTACACTGGTAAATACAATTAACCGACTCATTTTAAAAATGATTAAAAATTGATTTGGATGCACATGGCAGAAACATTTTATAACTTGGGATAATTATTTAAATATATAAACTTGTAAAAGGATTACATGTTCCTTATGCGTTCAGTAGCCCGGATCATGCCGGGTTAAAGATCAATAGACACACCACATAATTTATTTATGCACTGACGAGTGTACGCCTACACTCCGCGCTTAGGTCGTGGCCATTTCGTAAAATGATGCCAAGGATATCCGGGACATGGTCATTAACCCCCCAAAGGCGTTAAGCAAACAAAACATATTTAAACGGGTCATCTCGATAATACTTAACCACAAATCGGTTAAGGTCGAATGCCCGACCAAGCGGTATTTTATATACCGTACCCCAAGCCCGTATAAGGGAAAATAAGTTAAAAGTATTTACCTTTGCAAGTATAATTCACAAACAGCAAATGAAAGTAGCTTTTACTGGTCCTCTTATTCTGGAACGAAGGTTTATAACAACCTATTAGAATCCTAACGGGTCTTTAATTAAGCCTAAACTTAGACCGGTTAGTTTCAAAGATACGGTTCGTACGCACGATTAAGCGAAGACCGGGATAGAATGTGATTTAGACCCGACAAGTTTGAAGACCTGCTTAATATGGGTATATTATACACATTCTGGATTTTGAAGTAAAACTGATAAGGTTTGACCCGTTTCGGCCAATTTATGCAAACTAGTTACATAAACCGAACCGAACGCGTAAGAGGCGTAACGGGTAATCATGAGAGCCATATACAGGTTTCCTAAGTTAATATGCCTTAAATATGTTGTGTCATCAGTAAGATATCTTTTATTATGCCCGAAACGAATTTAAACACAAACTATGCCCCGTAGGGGTAGTTTGGTCATTTACAAGGTTATAAAAGAGTTTAAGTATTTACCTGAGTTACAGGTCTGATGTAATCAGCAAAAATACTCAATTTAATAAGTTATAACAGTAGGGTAAAGTATATATTTGAAATTTATCAATTATAACCAGACTATACACCGTAGGGGCATTTTGGTAATTTCACATAAGCCGAAAAGCTCAAAACTGAAGTCTGAGTTAAACAACTTTTGCTTACTATTAAAATATTATAATTTACCTAAAATATCAGTAGGTATCAACCCTTGTATGTTTAAAATAGTTTTAGTACATACTATGCGTTAAAAACGCTTAAAAAGGCGATTAGGAGCCATTTCCGGGTTCTATATAGAAATCTGACATTTTTATTATTCCAGTAGGTTTTAAATAATTTATTTATCATATGAAATCAGTAGAAAAAGGTTTGGGGTCAAAAAGATATGTAAAACTCATTTTATAGCCCAAAAGGGCAAAACCGACAATTACCGAATAAAGCTTATGACTCTAAGTTATGCTCAGCCTAAAATTAATTAAAAATCTTCAAAAATCCCAAAATAATATATTATATTAGTGGGTAATAAATTTGATATCAAAAAGTAGGTTTAAGTAGGCTATATGCTAATTATGTCGTTTAATCGCTAAAGAAGCTTTCTAATTACGCTAATGAGCATAACTCTCAATCTACACCTCAAACTGATGTCAAATTTTGGGTGCAAGTTTATAAATCAGTAACTAAGGTTTCTACTCTTTTACATTTTTTAAAAATCACGTTTTATGGTGAAAAGGGCATAATGGTCAACATATAGGCAATTAACGGGATCATGCATATTAATTGGATATCTAATGAACTATGGTGTATAATCCCAGAGGGTTATACTATCATGTATCCTAGTCCAATTAAAGCTCTAAGGAATTTCTAAAACATGCTTAAACGGGTCAGAACTGAAAGCAAAGCAAAAGTCAAATTATGCGACTTTCGGTTCCGAACCGGGTCTCTACTGAAAATTGTCGGGTTGAACATGTTTAGTCATGTTCTTACATTCATTACCAAGTTATATTAATGATCAAACAGGTTGTATGGGTTCTACATTTCTAATTATGCATAAATTGGAAATTAAGCATTCTGTTGACTTTTTAATAACAAGTTTGACCCGACATTTGACCTAGTTAGAGTGGGAATCAGAGGGTGCCCTTTTAAGGGTTTATTGCCCACATAATTGCCAACTTATAACTACTTTCAATTCGAATAATCACTGGGCCATCAATGATTAATCGCTAAGTCAACCGTTAATTACGACGGTTTGACTTTTAAGCTAAAACTAAGCAAAAACTTAACTAAGAAAGGTTAAGCATACTTACTGAAATCCTATGCACGATTAGTGATCACTTGAGTCTGCTTTGGAGCTCCAGAAATGATCAGAAATGCAGAAGTGAGGTGTGATCACAATGGTTGCAGCAAGGCCTTTATATAGTGCTCAAACTCACTTAGATCATTGACAACAAGTGCTACAACTGATAATGGATTGTCCACAGGTGTCCCTAAGTGCCTAGGACTGTTTAGGGGTCGCCCATGTAGTGAAAATATCCCTTAAAAGTCGGTTAAAAGGCTGGGCAGGCTGCTGTCCACGTTTTCTGTATCTGGGGGTCTGACGCGGCCCGCGTAAGACATATTAACATCTTACGTGGCCCGCCTGAGCCTCGTATACAGATTTTACATTTTCTATTTGTTGCATATTTGTCTCTTGGCCCTTCCAAAGGTCAATAAAACTTATTTCTTGCACTTTGAGCCCTCCAATTTGACATACAAGGGTTTCAAGACTTATACCCACTTTGTTAAGTCCTTGGTCACTTTGTTATTACCCGAAAAGTCACCATTTCCAACGTTGACGCTTTAACCCCTTGTATACGAATTTGATTATAACTTTCTCATACGATAACGAAACTTTATGGAATTTTTATCATGCATTCTAGTGAGCATAATTAATCGTTACAAAGCCTCGGGTTTGCTAAAAGGTCACTCAGAGGTATATTTTAAACATGTTGACACATTTAACCCCTGTAGTTTGTAATCTCTCACTTTCTTTCATATTTAGCTTCGTATGATCCATGATTTATTCGTTTGAAGGTATGAGCATCATGTAGGGTTACTGTAAAGTATATTTATTCACTGTTGACATTTTGAACCCGTGTATTCATATACTTTTCATGTTTGTCAACTTTAGTCCCTCTAGAGTATTCTTTCACACGTTCAAACTTATGACACGTGTCAACACATTATAGGACGTGAATTTTCGAGGTGTTACATCAAGCCTAAATGCCTCGATTCTGTAAAATCTTAGCTTATAATTTTGTCCTTGTGACTTGGCTTTTTGTGCCATAATTATAATTTAATTAAATTGAGGATGATTATAATGAAAACCCTGAATAAAATAAATATCTTTCCTTTCCTGCCAGTATACATATTAAAAAGAATCTTAAAGGTACGACCTAGCCTATATGTCATTCCAGACCAGGCCAAGATGGTAGAACCTATTCAAAGGATTCAAATCCTTGTAACATTTTAAATATGTTAACACTCCTGGCAACAGTGATGCGATAAAATCACACTTGTCATCTTCATGTTAGGAATTTCCAAACCCCTTATTTAGCGTAAATGATCAAGAGGGATCATGGCTAATAAACGTCGAACATGATGAACACATCAAAACATCCATTAGGATGAATACCTTCGGGCAAAGATGTATACATGAAAAAGATAGTTTTAATTCATAACTTCTTGTTAAGACAATGAACTATGAAATCTTCCGATCCAAAGGAATCATCGATTATGTTTTAAAATTTCCTAGTGACAAGGCATCTATGCCATCAAAAGTCCTTTGGAACAAGCCCTTGTGCTATATATAAAAATGTCAGTACGACATTGGCAGTCGTGACTTATGTCCCCTGTCTAATAAATCTGAAAGATTATATTCCGTTTAAACGCCAAAGATGGTTTATTTAAAAACTTAGGCAAAACATAATCAAATAAATTAAATACTATCTATTGGCCTATATGGTTTATTTGCACCATGGCTATTTAATCATCAAATTCGATAATTCGCTGTATGATTAAACAAATTATTACTACTTGGTTTGTAGCCCTCAAAACTTCACCATGGCTGACTCCTCTGAAGCTCACAATCATCAAATTGATCAGAATGATGATGCAAAACTGAACTTAACAAGCACCGAGTTACAGGCTATGAAAGATACAGCCGTAAACAACGCCGTGGACCGTGTGTTGAAGGGTCATAAGCGAAAGTGCGATAAAACCCCAAATAAAGGTTGTAAAAAGGGTAAGACCGGTTCAAGCTATAACCAGTCCAAGCCAAAGGAGGCAAAACCCAAATGTAAAACCTGCAAGAAGAAGCACTTCGGAAAATGCTTCTATGAACAGACCAGGGGATGTGACATCTGTAAGGAAATGGATCACAAGACTCATGAATGCCAGGACTTAAGGGGTAACCAGCAGACCGGGGAAAAGACCAGATGCAAAACCTGTAGGAAATACCACTTCGAGAGTTGCAGATTTGAATCTCAACCTCTACCCTGTGGAATCTGCAAGTCCAAGGAGCATCAAACCTTGGAGTGCCAAGACATAAAGGACGCAACCTGCTATGGTTGCAATGAAATAGGGCACATCAAAACCAACTGCCCAAATAAAACCCAAAAGCCTGGGGAGGCTAAGAAGACCAAAGCTGGAAGCTCTCAAATGGGTGCTCAAGAGACTATTCAGGATGACAATGTCACAACAGGTACCTTCTTTATCAATAACGCTCATGCTAGAGTATTATTTAGTTCAGGTTCAGATAAGTCTTTCATAGACAATAGATTTTGTAAATCATTAAATCTGCCTATTAAAACTCTAAGCATTAAGTATAAAGTAGAATTAGCCGATGGCACCTCAGAGACTGCTCCAGCAATATTAGATGGATGTTTATATCCATTAGGAATCATTCTTTTCCGCTGTCCTTGTTTCCATTAAAATAAGAGGGACTCGATATAGTGATAGGAATGAATTGGTCGTCTTAAAAATCAAGCCCATATTGTGTGTGATAAGAAGCAAGTAGTTATTAAGACTCCTTGTGGTGAGCCTTTGACAATTCAAGGAGACACTGGGTATGGATTACATAAGCACTTGTCAAATATGGTATTTAATACCAAAGATTCGAGTATGGAAAACTCAGGAGAGACAAACATCAGTCGCGATACTGGAGATGCGACAAATGTTAATGGTACATCCATTATGAACCTCAATGTTAATGAAATTAATCTCCAAAAATGAAATTGACGCAGTTGTTAGAAAGGTTATGAGAAAAGTCATGAGAAGAATCAAGAAGCCGAATGTTGTTGCTCTAAAACACATGTCGCTGCTCATAAGAAGAGCTTTATTCATACTTCAAATGCGAAGACTAACCCAAATAAAATCGTATGTGGCAAGGAGCCCATTTCTTTTTAGGATGTACTTAAAAGTACGTCGTCTCTTGGAAGTCAAGAGACTTCAATGGTAAAAAGGGGGCCATCGATTACAGGAAATTGATGGATGAAGTAGAAACCATTAGGTATCAGCAGTTATGCTGGAAAGAACACGGTGAGGTATGCATCACAGTTATTCGATGGCAATATCCTCGATTAATGAGGACATTAATGAAGTCCACAAGAAAGATCCTCTTATACAATATGGAATAATCCAAGTTTTAGGACCTTATTAGAAAAACCTATTATCCGCTTCGCGAAATGGAAAAAGAAGGAATAAGAATTTTCCAACCCTCACCATAAAAGTTCTAGACTGTCAGCAGCATGTTATAGACTTTAACTCATTAATTGAGATAGTACCCTATCCCATTTGCCCAAAATCTAAGTTTAATGCAAATAATTACTGGTGGTTAGCATCGGCAATAAGAGGGCACATTAAGGTTTCAAAGCCTGCTTATTATAAACCCATTATGGATCTACCTTAGCTGCTCACGTTATATAGATTAAGAAACAACCAGTTAAAGCTGAGTCTGCCCTAAAATCTGTCGAAGATTTTTACAGCTAAGTTTAAAGGATTAAGAATAGAGACGTTTAACCCTCCTGATGAATGATTAGAAGCAGTTCACATTAATAATAACACCAGATAAATCCTTTATTGTGATTTTATTGCTAAGAGTTACGTTTGGTTTCAAATACCGCTTAAGTATCTCATAAGACCATAAGCTTAGCAAACTTTTAGAAATTTTCCCGTAAGAACCCCAGATATTAAGTGTAAGGTAAAACTTATAGGCGAAATCATAGGAACCATTTCTTCTGTTTCCGTCAGAAACCTTCAATCGTAGAATTCTAGAAGTATCCTCTCTCTAGAGGAAGTGCGTCAGCATATATAGTTGATATCTCTTTGATCTCTATCGATTGCGAATACCAGATGGTATGACAAAAGCGCCACATGAGGATTGATGTATCTTAATAAGTTCCATAGATTGCTTCCATGCCTGATCAGTATGGAGGTTTAATGCATGGGACCACAAAGATATTCCGATGGTCATATGGTACTAAAGTCAACTAATGGTATTCAAAGAAGATATCCAGAATGGATTTGTCCAAGTAAATGTTCCCGATTAAAGAATTCATGGACTCGTAACATAAATGTGTCACTTAATTGACACAAGCAATGATGGATGAACTGGAGCCTGAGATTTGGAAAATCTCTATAACCTCCTTTGTATCTTGATTATCTTCTCCTAAAATTACCACGTTTACCTCTTGAGAGGCAAGTAGAGTTAAGAATTATACCCCATTTAGGGCTGTATTATTATGAAATCTCCAAGACGGCTAGTACCATCATTGGAAGAATCGAAACCCTGATTTCGTAAGTTTTAAAATAGAGGATTCATATAGCCTAACTCAATATTATGAGAATTCGGTATAGTTAATTAAGAAAGACGGTTCATTTTGCTTATGCATTGATTACCGCAACCCTAATTAGGCAACAACTAAGAATTTCCATCAGCTGCCCAGGATCGTTGATTTGTTCGACTAACGGCAAGGATTTGCTATTCCTTAAAAAAATTTAGTTTTAAGCAATGGTTGGGATAACCATCTCACCTTAAGATAAGATTTTCTATAATAGTTGATATCTAAGTATTAAGGCTGCTCCTTGGGAGACCTTGTATGGATGGAATGTTAAGTATCTATTGTTAGACATAGGATTTGCAAGTCTAGTTATCAGGATCTGAAAGTTGCCTTGGAAACAAAGAATAAGATCATGCGAATCCATAATCATCTGTAAGATGCCAGTATACGGTATAAAAATCAAGGATTAATGAAAGTAGCAACCCTCCTAAGATTCTTGGTAAGGAATAAGGTTCAACAAAAGATATCACCCTGGAAGGGTGTGCCAAATTGTTAATTATCAGGCTAGTTAAGCTCTGAATATATATAGAATCATTCGAGGGAATCGAATGTATCAAGATCAAATAGCTTATAAGATAAAACCTATTTAAGGAACTCGGCAGAGCTCGCAATGCATTACACATTAATGATTTAAGGATGTGTTTCACCAATAAGTCGAGAAGCATTATCACATAATGATATGCAGATTTATGATATGATGAGAAACCTATATTGATTAAGGATCGACAGGTTAAGAAGCTCCAAAAAGGATATATGTACCTATTATAAAGGTCAACTTGGGAGCTTGAAGAGGCTCCAGATATGTTATAGAAGTTAAGTCCATTATGCGACAAAAAGTGCTTCCAGCATTTATCAAATCTCGAGGTCGAGATTTCTTTTAAGGGGGTGAGGATGTAACACCTCGTAAAATCACGTCCAATGGTGTATTGACACGTGTAATAAACCCTAATGAAGTCAAACACTGAAATTAAGGGACTAATTTTTCGAAAAATCGAAAACTTTGATTATGAAAGGACTGGAAGTGTTATCATACCAAAAAATAAGTTTCTGAATAACCCCTCACGATGATTATATTCACAAATGAGCCACTCGTCGATCGAGTGTAGCCGTTTACGTAATTAATTGAAAGTTTGCGTAATGAAGGGTTAAAAGCGTCAACATGTTAATTCTTACCTCTGAGTGACCTTTTAACAAATCGGGAGTTTCATGATATTTGATTACACTCTCAGGAATGCCAACTATTGGCCGTCTAAGGTTTTTATGCCTATAAGTAAAGTTACGCGCAACTTTGCAAGTTAGACGCGCTAAAAGTGTCAATATGTTTAATTATACCTCTGAATGACCTTTTAGCGAACCCGAAGCATCGTGATGTTTAATAATACTTTCAAGAATGCCTAATATGGATTAGATGAGGCTTCAATGCTATTAAATGATGAGATGCGCAAGTTTGCGTAATAGAGGGACCTAAAGCGTCAACTTTTGAATCTACGCCTTTCGGTGACCATTTAAGCGAACGGGAGCATAGTAATATTTAAGTATATGCTAGGGAATGCCCATTATGGGCCATGGAAGGCTTGGATGTCATTAAACAGCATTTCGCGCTACTTTGCGCAATTAAAGGACTATTTGCGTCAAACGGCAAAAGTATGCCGATTCATATAGTAACGGACCTTCCGGAATATGACCATAAGTTAATCATACCCTATTTATCCTTTATATAGCTTAGTTATAGGATTTGAGGTGTTTGGTGCGCAAAAATAAACTTTTAAGTCATGCAGGGACTAAAAGTGTCAGAAAGTGCACAAGTTTGCACTTTCGCGCATATCTCACATTCTGAATATCCCCGGACACCCAAAAATTTATGTAAGCACTAAAACATTTTATTTTAGTGATTGGATTGATAAAATTCCATTCGTCGGGTAATTTGGTTCGTTTTTCGCGTCCGTCCGTGTTTCGTCGTAATTAACCGAACAACGTGACTGTACGACCAAAGGAACCGACATCCGACATGTTTTTGAGCATGTTTCATGTTCCCTATACTTAGGCATCCTTGTAGAGCCTTAAAAATGGTTTAACAGGCCTTGGATGTGTCAGAAATGGCATTTGGAAGTGCACGGGCCAAAGCTGTCAACAAATGAAAGTTGCTGTGTGCTGGCCTGGTCCTTACGGACCGTATGGCTGGACCCTTGCAGTCCGTAAGCCTTGCCCAGTAACAGAAAACTGAAAACCAGCTTTGGTTTTGCTTCCTTGTCTCACACATTCGAATCCAGGGGCCTTTGATGGTTTGGAAACCTGGTATTACACCTGTAATCATCTCCCAATTCCATCCTAACACTTGTCATCATCCTATCATCCTCCAAAAACTATAAATAGGATGAGAACCCAACACTTTCATTTGCTCATTTCATCCCATCTTGCTACCTTCTCATTTTTGGAGGAATTCTGAGTTTGTGGAACTTCCTTGGAGTTCATTTCAATACTAAGGACCCTTTGTAAGTGTCCTTAACCTCCAAATTCTAGTTTTGATTAGTTAATGACCTAAAGTCAACCGTATCGTACTTAAGGATTGACTTAGTGATTAATCACTAACGGTCCAGTAGTTAGTCTAATTAGGAGTAGCTATAAGTTGGTAATTATGTAGGTAATAAACCCCTAAGAGGGCACCTACTGATCAGCAACCTAACTTGGTCAAATGTCGGGTCAAACTTAAATTATAAAAAGTCAACAGAAACTTGTTTTGCAAATAAATTCATAATTAACAATATAGAACCTATGGAACCTGTTTTAACACTAAGATAACTTGGTAATTAATGTAAGAACATGTCTAAGCATGTTCAACCCAACAATTTCAAGTTTAGGTTCGGTTTGGAACCGAAAGTCGCAAAAGTTGACTTTTGCTTTGACTTTCAGTTCTGACCTGATTTAGCTTAGTTTAGATATGCCTTAGGATTCCTTTAGGATCATGTTATAGGTTAGTATAACCCTCTGAGGTTATACAACTTGGATCCTTAGTTATCCTATTCAATTACATGTTTCCGTTATATGCTTAAATGTTGACCATTATGCCTTTTGACCCTAAATCGAGAATTTTGAAAATGTGAGAGGACAATAATCTTTATTACTGATTTATAAACTTGTCCCTAAAATTTGACATCATTTTGAGGTCTAGATTAGGAGTTATGCTCATTAGCGTAAATGAAAAGCTTTTTATTAATTAAACGGTGTAATTAGCGTATAGCCTATCTAAACCTGATTTTTAATACCAAACTTTTCACGCACTGATATAAAATAATATTTTTGGATTTTTGAAGATTTTTATTTATTTTTAGGCTGAGCATAACTTAGAGTTCTAAGCTTGTTTCGGTTATTGTCGGTTTTGCCCTTTTGGCTATAAAAAGAGTTTTACAAATCCTTTTGACCCCAAACCTTTTTCTACTGATCCAATATGATAAATAAATTATTTTGAGCCTTCTGGAATAAAAAAAACATCAGCTTTCCTTTGAAAACCCGGAAATGGCTCCAAATCGTCTTTTTAAGTGTTTTTAACGCATAGTATGTATTAAAACTATTTTAAACATATAAGGTTTGGTGCCTACTGATATATTCAGTAAATTTTTATATTTTAACAGTAAGCAAAAGTTTTAAACTTAGATTTCCAGTTTTGACCTTTTAGGCTTATGTGAAATTACCAAAATGCCCCTACGGTGCATAGTATTGTTATAATTAATAAATTTCACATATATATGATACCCTAATGTTATAACTTATTAAATTAAGTATTTTTACTGATTATATCAGACCTGTAACTCAGGTTAATATTTAAACTCTTTTATAACCCTTAAAATGACCAAAATGCCCTTTCGGGGCATGGTTTGAGTTTAAAATCATTTTGGGCATAACGGAAGGTATCTTACTGATATCACAACATATTTAAGGCATATTAACTTAGGAAACATGTATATGACTATTATGGTTACCCGTTACGCATGTTTCGCGTTCGGTACGGCTTATGTAACTAGTTTGCATAAATTAACCGAAACGGGTCAAACCTTATCATTTTTGCCTCAAAATCCAGAATGTGTTTAGTGTACCCATATTATACAAGTCTCCAAACTTGTCGGGTCAAAATCACATTCTATTCCGGTCTTGGCTTAATCATGCGTTTTGAACCGTAAACCTTTCCTTAAAACTAACCGGTCTAAGTTTCAACTTAAATAAGACCCGTTAGGAATCTAATAGGTTAATAAAACATTCGTTCCAGATTTAGGAGCCCAGTAAAAGCTATTTGTACTTGCTTGGTGGTATACGGCTGGGATAAATTGTATAAATTTGCTCAGGTAAATACTTTTAACTTATTTTCCCTATACGGGCTTGGGGTATGGTATATAAAATACCGGTTGGTCGGGCATTGAATCTTTAATTGTATGAAGGTTAAATCATTGAGATGTCCCGTTTGAAAATGTTTTGTTTGCTTAAAGCCTTTGGGGGGTTAATGACCATGTCCCGGATATCCTTGGCATCATTTTACGAAATGGCCACGACCTGAGCACGAGGTGTAGGCGTACACCAGTCAGTGCATAAATAAATAATATGGTATAATCGCCGCCTTCGGGAATAACCCGCCGCGGGACTATATCATGTGGTGTGTCTATTATTCTTTAACCCGGTCTGCGGATCGGGCTACTGAACGCATAAGGAACATGTAATTCTTTTACAAGTATTATATGCAAATAATTATCCCAAGTTATAAAAGATATTTGTGCCACGTGCATTCAAATCAATTTTATCAAACCTTTTCAAAATGAGTCAGTTAATTGTATTTACCAGTGTAAACTGACGTATTTTCCCAAAAGATTAAGTGCATGTACTACTCGTAATAGGCTGGCTTTCTCCTAGCATCCACAATAAGTCTCGCAAGCTTGGATGACATAAGACTGTTGAACAATGTTTCATTTTTATTTTGATCCACATGTGGACTGTTTTCAACTATTTGTGATACTTGATATTACAATATTATTTGGTTGAAATGAATCTATATTTTGCTTCCGCTGTGCATTTAAATATTGTGTTGTTTGACTATGATGATATCAACTACGTCACGATACTCCCCTACCAGGCCCACCGGTAAAACGTGGAAATATCGGGGTGTGACATGAAGGCAAAGTATCCACAATTGTTTGTTACCCCTACCCGACTTTTGAAAGTCAAAGTACAAGTCAAAGTCAATTGAAGAAAAGATTACTAATTGCGATCTGTCACTCTTTGCTTAATTATTGATTGTACTTCTCGACTTATAACCGACACTCTAATTAAGTACATGTTAATAAATCGATGTTTAATCGTGAATCGACTTATCGCTAATCGCACCGCTATCGCAACTCGAATGATAGGTTATGGATATTGTTTTACGTGTGTGTGCTATTATGTGTTACTTGTGCATGTTATGTTTATTTTGAGGTGTTTAATCGCAATCGCAAACGCAATCGCAACTCTATCACAACGCAATCTCATCGCAAACTCGAGATTTAAGGATTACTTTTGTGTTATTTAGTAGTTAGGTTATTTGTGTAATTAATGGGTAATATAATCGCACCGCTTACTCGCAACGCTCAACGCACGAAACAAAACGTCAAAAACCAACTCGCAAAACCCATCCGATCGAATGACCATTCGATCGGATGGTCATCCGTCCGGATGACCATCCTATCGGATGGCCATCCGATTGAACCACCCTTCGATCCCACTACTGCACCGCCTTTCCTCTTTTGTCACCTATAAATAGCCCTGTCACATCACTGTTCATGATGTGACATCTCTCTCGTCCGACCAGCACATTCCAGCCCCCTTTTCTCTCGATTTCTCGTGATTCTTGTAAGTTTTCGACCCAAATCTTGTACTTCTATGATCTACACGCACTTTTACATCATTTCCACCAACAAATCTTAACTTTTCACCCTGAAATCGGTGGATTTGGGGTGTTCTAGGGTGATGTCATCCTGAGTTCTTATGAACTTCAAAGTGTGACATCATTCCACCAAGAACAACTCAGATCTAAGAGATTTCAACATGCTTAAACACTGATTTCACCTAAATCTATACATTTTCAAACTTCATAAAGATTAAAAGAGTTGAAAGATGATTTCATAACTTTTCTTCCACATTCTTTTACACTCTTTAGCTCAAACCGATAGAATCAGAGCTCGTTCGGGCCTTCTACTCGTTCTATAGTGAAGTGTTGGACTGAGAATGGGTTTCTATCGGAAGAGACGACCGATTCATGGGTTGAACATGAATGACCGTCAAGAACAGTTAACTGATCGGACGGGGTGATTCTCATCCGATCGGGTGACTTGGGCTCGACAGGGTTCAGTTGTTTGACACGTTGTCATAGCGTCTCGATACAATTACAAAACTTTCCAAACTTAGCAAAATTTCACAAGTTTTCAAACGAACAGGGTTACTGAATGGATCACCGTCCGATCAGATAGCCATCCGATCGAACGGCCATCCGATCGGATGACCTATGGTGTTCAACACTTAACAATTTTCACAAGGAAGACCAGTTCAGCAAACCGCCATCCGAACGGACGGCCATCCGTCCGGATGACCTGAATGGTAGAAACACTCCTTTGTTTTGAAAATGCTACAACGAAAACTTCAAAGTCACATCATAGACAAATACATCCATCCCAAACGAATGGCAACCGACCGAATGGCCATCCGACTGGATGACCATCCGTCCGGATTGCCATCCGATCGGATGACCCTTCGTCACTCCGCCACCCGCATCGTTTAACGCACCGCTCATCGCTTATGCTATCATTCTGTAATCAGTCTAACTCTCCAGTGCTCCCTTCAATCCAAGACGGTGCTTACTTATTAAACACTATCTGTGAGTATACTCGATCCCTTTTTGCTTTAAGTACTTTTGGGTGTTACATACGTTACTTATGCTAAATCACATCGACCACACAACGCAAACACTTTTATACGCTAACCGTTACTGCATGTTATACGTGTTACTCGATGAATGCTTGTATGTTATGTTTACACAGTGATTGTTGCCTGACACCTTAGCAACGATAGTACTGTAGTTTTGACTCAGCACATGTCGTGGACAGGGGTTGTTAAGGGCTTTTCTTCACGTGTCACAGTGGTGATATCTGTTGCGCATTCTACAACTCGCAGTCACGTCTGTGCATATCTCATTGTCGATAACCTACTTGCTTCACTTAAAACATGTTACATGTTGGTTATGCGTAAACTCGCTTTCACTACTATTATACTATTAAACTTTTATGCTCACCTTTACACTATGTGTATTGACTTTTACTTTAACGTATGTGACAGGTGTTTAGGATGTTTGCTCTACTTGCTGGAATCAAGCTAGGATGGAGTCTAGAAACAAATCTAATAAAATCTGAGTTGTCGAAACATTTTACCTGTCTTTGAGAAAACAATATATGTAATAACTGCTTTTATTTGATATATTATGGTATGGGACATAATGCTAAATATCCGGTAATTTTAGTTGTTATGGATTTCTCTTGGACAATCTGTTTCGCTCAGTGCCGCGCCCCGATGTTTCCGCCATTGGTTGGGGTGTGACAGTTCACTTGTCAAATAATGAGGACGTGTAGAGTTGGGAGGGAGGTGAAGTTGCAAGATTGAGTGTGAAAGTTATAAAGAAATAAATGAGAGATTGCAACAACTCACATAATAACACTCAATCTGGAACAATTGGGTTCCAATAAAAGTTAACTTCTTTACTTAGAGTGTTATTCTAGATAAAATCCCTATTAGAGTGGCGCTGAAAAAAGAGGATTGTACTCTATGGTGGACGTGGACGAGTGCGTTTGGTGCGACATGGGCAAAGATAACCCAGATCATATTTTTCGTTAATTTTCAACTAGCAAAAATTATGTAGCGCGAAACATGCAATGGTAATGTTCCTTCGTAGGCTCAGTTTTGTTTTTAAGATACACCCAACCTACGTATTTGGCTTTAAGATTATGATATGCATTCTTGATTTGTTTTATACAAGCCAAACTTTTTCTTAAGAACTTTTCCTAAATTATTCCATAAGTCTTTATGCGAACTCAATCATTTTCTACCCACCGTGTTTATCTCTTTAATGCAAGTCTCTAATAAGCATTTTAGATGCTCATTTGACCATTGTTGTTTCTCTCCCATTTCTATTAATCAACAAACAATCAATTACCATACTAGGCACGAATCATGTCAATCCATAACAAATACAAAAACTCTAATCAAACAATTTATCAAGATGAACAACAATTATAATCAAACAAACAAAAACTCAAATCAAACAATTTATTAAGATGGACATCTATATTCCATAACAAACACAAAAAATTAACATAATCATAAGCAAAATCAGAATCAAAATATAAACTTTAATAATTAACTTATGAACTAACGTTAAACAACAAAAATCAGAATTTAAACACCAAAATTAACATAATCAAAAGCAACAATTTCCATACTATAAATTTTCAACAATTGTATGCATAGAAAGGGTGTACCCAATGCTTAGAGAGATTTTCAAAAACAAAACTTGATTTTTCACTTTTAATCCAAACCTATTTGATTTTTTTTTACTTTAACCCAAAAGTTTTCGTCTTTCGCAAGTTAACCTCACAATTTTTTTCTTTCAACTTTGGTCCCTTATATTTTCCATCTTACGCAAATTTTTCGTTTTACGTTCCATTTTAAATTCTGTGAGTTAACACGACGCAACGTGTGTGCGGTTCAACATTTTTACGTTGTCTATTTTTTACAGTTCGATAGGTTCATTGCAACGCACGAGTCCTAGGTCAACTTAGTTATTTTTTTTCTATGTTTTACATTTTGGTCTAAGTTATTCGCATTAACACGCCGCAAGTTCAATGTTGATGGCCCCGCCAAACGCGAGGGGGGGGGGGGCTTAATACTAGTTATAATCAGAATTTAACAACCAATAATTAACATAAACAATTCATAACATTAAACAAAAAAAATCTTAAAAAAAACATACATACATGTTGTCGGCTAAAGGAATGGCAGTGACGTCGCAGGGGAGGAGCAGTGGCTGAAGGAATGGCAGTGACGGAGCGGCGGCGGCGGAGAGGAGGGAGGAGGAGGAGCAGCGGCTACGATGGCTGGGGTGGAAGATGGAGAAGGGAGGAGATAGAGAAGGAGCTAGGGTTTTTTTGTGGTTGTGGTATCTGGAAAATAAAAAGAACGGAGAAGAGGTAAGAAGACCTAAACCCACATCTGCACAAAAAAGAGGGCGCATAAACTTTTTTTTAATGAAAGGTATTCGAGAAAACAAACAGTCTTCACACCCAAAGGTTTGCGCATGGTCTACGCGACACAGACACAAAAGGCCTGGAAACTTTTCTTAAAAAAACAAACAGCCCCTTAGAAACTACCTTGACACGAGGCTTGTAAAGGTTTTGCATCAAGTTGTCCCAAGAGAAACTAGTCAGGGATTAAATTGGTGACTTTCCCTTACTATTAAGTATTAATCATCAATCTTTCATTATTTTAAACCTAATAGGAATCTTTCTTTTACTTGAAATGAAAATATTGCCTTTAAAATTGGATTATATTGTTTTTAACTAACGAAATTTAACTAACGAAATTATTGCTTTTAGTAAGATCCCAACCCCCAACAATTTAAATGTGTAGCTTGCAAGTTACACCACCAATACATCAGTCATTAAGCAACATCATTATCTTTTCTCATTTTCTTTATATTTATTATACAACTCACACTTTTCTTAAACTTTAAAATTAAACAAAGAAATAATAAAAGTATAAAAGCATAAACTCGTATTGGGTGGTCACCTTAAAGTTAATAATCACTAGATAATGCTTTGAAGAGTAGCAATTACATTATTATACACTTTGTTGTATAATTTTAGTTACTTTCTATTTTTCTTAAGAGTTAAATAAATTTGTAACAAACATGCATCCAGAAACCCTATTTATAAGACCATTGGGTATGGAATGGGTAGTCTCTTTGGAGACTACCCGTCATGTAGGCGCCACGTCATCACGGAAGGAGGAGCATCCTCTTAGGGACTACCCACTTTAATAAAAAATCAATATATATATATATATATATATATAAAGGAGAGAGAGAGAGAGGGGCCCACCAATGAAGAAGCATCCAATCAACAGCCCCGTCTCCTCCGTCTGGATTCCGACGATGGCGACGCGACGGGCCACAAGGGCCGGTGTGGGACGATCCACCCGGACGGCGCCGATCCAGGGACGAGGCCCATACCGGGCGGTCTAACACTAAAATAACTTGAAACTAAACATTATAATATTGTCCCATCCTAGCAGCCTTGCCGCCCTAAGCTAGTCATTATCAAACTGGGGTCGGGTCAAAAGTTTATATATGGTTTGTAATAGCTGACCCGAATGGTAACAAAATAGCCAACACCACCTCCTTTTTGTAAGCCAATCAAAAGGTGTTTCAATTAACATATTCCTTAATTAGTTGATTATAAAATCCATTAATTTATTTGTTAAAATCTCATAAAATGTATCTTTTTTTTTTTGAAAATTCTCATAAAATGTATCTAGTAACTTTTATTGTGTTAGTATCTTAAAATCTCATAAAATGTATCTTTTTTTTTTTTGAAAATTCTCATAAAATGTATCTAGTAACTTTTATTGTGTTAGTATATAATAGAGGGAGAATTGCATATACCTAACTTCATTAATTGTATATAGTCAACCAACATAAAACTAAAATTGTATGTATTCTCTTGCTTAATGATAAAAATATACAATTTATTCACTTTAATTTATTTTATTAAAAAGTCCAACATAAACAAGGAAAAATATCAGGTAAGAAATGAAATCATAATATATAAACACGCTAGAGAAGTGAGTTTAAATGCAAAGTAATAATTAAGAACCAGATAATAAATTTTAGCTTATGAGACTATGTGCTGTTGTGATGAGTTTTATTATTGAGACTTTCTGTGAAAAAAAAAAAGTGTTGTTACGTAAACGTACTTTCTTTTTACTCTTCACATCAATATAGTGTTTTGTGGGGTGTTTTTATATGAAATACGGTACCAGATTGAGGGGTGACTATATATGATTGAGTATATATTATTTAATAAAAAAAAAACTCATCAAAAGAAGCCCCATGCCCGCGGTTAGCTCCACGCAAGAGTGGCAAAATCCCTTTCAATCCCCTTTGCAATTGCAACATTGTAACGGTGTAGGGGCGCTATGTTTGTTGATGTGACCCCTTTGAGAGGATCGAAAACTATATATTTCATGCGATTGAAAGAAAGACGATCGCTAATCTATGACCAGTGATTGGTCAAATTTTTTTAGAGAAAACAATATGTCGCACTTTTTCTCTTTCAAAAATCTAATAAACATAAGATCCGTCAAATTGTTTATCAAAAAAACTCCTAATGGAAACTATAAATAAATTCGTTCATGAATTGTCACCAAATAATTTCAATGCAAAACATTTTACTAATAAGACCAAGGGGTGTGCCATATCGCCTCTGGCCACCTCAGCCTTGTTAGCGCCCCCTACCCATCCCCTGCTCGCCAAAGGGGGGCGCTCACGATCCTCCGCCAGCCTAGTAACGAGCGCTAATGGCAACTGCAGGTGGGACCCATTGTTTTCAGCCAATCAATTTTTTTCTCTTTAATTTTGGTTTTTTGTATTTTGTTTAATAGAGCGGCTTTAAAGGGCTTTAAACCACTGCATGCAAGTTAAAAAGATTGGTTTTAAAGCCGGCTATGTGACATGGCTTTGATGTAACTCTGACATGACACTATAAAACCCCTAGGGACTTTAAACCATACCTCCTACCTAATTCTTTTTGCAGTAAGGCTGAAGGGTGTGGTTGGAGCCCCCTAGGGGCTTTATCAGGCCACGTAGGATCCACGTTAGTCATGGAGCCCCTCTTTAATTTGCAGGGTGTGGATGAATCCCCCTATTAAACAAAATTAAAAAAAAAATTGATTGGATTACATGTTGTGGGCCCCACCTGAACACATTAATCTTCTCGTTACCATGCTAGCACCTCAACCATGGCGCCCCCTCTTAAAATGGAGGGTGTGGTGATGGAGCCCTATGGGGCGCTATACATAATGAGATAGCGGAGGTGGCGCCCCCACACCCTCCATCCTAATGGCAAAGGGTTATCGTTTAACAGCTAATGGATTACGGATGATGATGAGTGACACATCAGCCAGCAACTAGACCTCACAAATCAGCCGTAAAGTGCAATGGATTAGGATGACACATCATCCATATGTGGGTCCACTTAACACGTAGGACTTCGATACAATCACGATAATATATGTATCATGAGGGTATTTCACTATTTCAACATTATTTGACCTATTTCTTATTTTGTTATGAGTGATTCAATTATTTAAATGTATATTTTCTCTTTAAATACTATATTTTATATGTGTTGCATAAATAAATTAGATAGATGTTACATCAAATTATAGTAACACTTAACAACAAAAGATAATTTTACAACAATCTCATCCACTTCATATTTATAGATATGAAATTTTGGATATATACATTAAGATTTGTAACATAATCTCCTACAAATCGATTTTATAATCAAAACCACACGTCCACACATATAAAAAAGTACATACGACTTATAATATCTTACTCATAAAATACAGAATTATTCAATCTTTTTTTTATAAATTTATAACGTCAATAAAATATGAATATATGATAAACATATAATAAACAAAGCATGAAGTCTAGAATAGTAAATAAATTATAAGTATATGAGATTTTGATAGAAAAATTGAAAATCCAGTCAAACTAACGATCATGTTCGATAGTTTAACCGGTCGATGCCATAACCAGTCGGCCCAGATAAAAAACGATTTAACAGTACTCGATCAAACCAGTGATTTTCACTTCGACAGTTCCGAGCTACCAATCCAATCCAATCCATTAGGGGAACACTATGTTGTTACTTGTTAGCCAAGAAAATACTATCATGTTGTAGATGAGTTTGCCACTCATTTTGGAGTATGGATAGGTATCGGTGTCCACATCTTATAAGGGCCCCTCTTGATTGGTCTTTTGTCATCCAATACAATAGTAACTTCACAATTGTGGGCCACATTCTAGAATCAAATTTACTTTTTCTTTTCTTCTTTAACTTATTGGGCCCTGATTATATTATGCAATCCCATCATGTCATGACATTTGATTAATTTGTGTTTGTGAATAAATAGATATAAAGTTTATGATGCATATTATCTTGTGAATGAAGCTATTGATGGGAATGTTGAAGGGTATTAATTAAGTTGGTTAAGAAAATGGGCCAAGCCCATGTTCTTTTGGGTGTGCATGAGCATGACCGTATGTCATATTCCATGGTTCCATAATCAAACTCAACCACAAACCCCACACAAGAAATCTGGCACCTAACATTCCTGCCAATTTTACATGTGCACCCTTTTCGTTTTGTTGTTTGAAAAACCATTTTGATCAATTGGTGCCATGAAAATAACACACACACACATATATAATTTAATAAAAAAATTACATGAGCTAGGAAGATAATTATTTCATTTTCATCCCTAGTTTAACAACTAATGAAAACTTATCTATGTTGGCTGCGACAACGTTCCCCTTACTTACCCCAACCGGTTGATGAGTGACGTTTGGCGTGATGCGGAGAATATCCCCAAATTGCGACCATGTATGTATGAGAGTACAAGCGAGACAATAGAGCTAGTTTTTGTTTTTTGTTTTTATTTTTATTTTTATATGAATTATATCATAATTTTTGTTTTCTTTGGACTTGTATAGGCACATACACACACACATATAAATTTCTCATGGACAATTTAGAGCATGTATATCATTAACGTTATGAGTTGCAAACGTATCAACATTTATATCCTTATACCATAGGAGTAGATAGGATTGCTAAGTTGAGCTACACTCAACCCCTTTTTTTATATAAGTCTAACGACCATAAAAAACCAATAATAACATAGTTTGCATTATTTACATATAGGCATACATTTTTAAGTAAGGTTTAAAATATTTGGTTAGACTTTAAGCTAAACCATTACAAACTCAAGTTTGCTCATTGTATATTTCAAACTCGTTTTTATTTTTGCGCACTAGTTGAACATGCTCAAGTAATGCTAAAATTAGATGTAAAAAATTGAATTGTTTCAAACTCGTTTTTATGTTTGCGCACGAGTTGAACATGCTCAAGTAACGCTAAATATGCTCAAGTAACGCTAAAGTTAGATGTACAAAATTGAATTGTTTGTAAGAGAGTCCGACGGATTAAAATGGTTATTACATTAGATTATTATCTCAAAAGTTAGAATTTTACCTTATATTCAATTTAAAGTAAATAACATAATTTTAAAGTAAATAACATAATAAAATATACTTCGAATGATACGATCTGCACCTTTTCAAATAAGTGGACATACAAAAATGTTATTTAAATATGATAGGATTTTCTAGGAAAGGATAACTACTTGTTATCCATATAAATACGTAGGTCCAGGTTAAAAAGAAATCATATACGCAACTTTAAAAAGGAAATATAAATATCAATATAATAATTGTATTGGATCATTCTAAATACACTTAAAACGCTATGTTGGCTGATCACTCCGACATAGCCATTTGTCCTCTTATGAGTGGTCAAAATAATTTTTCGCTTTCAACCCTTAATTTTTCTAATTTACGTGTTTAGTCCTTCTATTATAATTATCATAATATATACATGTTTAGTCCCTCTACTTAATAAACTTTATTCCTCATTAGTTAACTTTGCTAATATACATGTTTAGTCCCTCTACTTTAACTTTGATGTCCTTCTACTCTAGCTTTCCTAATATACTTATTTAGTCCCTCAACTTAAATTTGATTCCCCATTAGTTTACTTTGCTTATATACATGTTTACGTTTTCTAAATACTTTTCTAATTTTTTCAGTCAATGTAAGACACGTGTCGACATACTTTTGTTTCGGATCAAAAATCGTGTCGCCCCGCCGCGAAGCGCGGGTGCAACACCCTAGTTACTTATAAAAGTGAATTCAACTATATCATGCATGAGATTGGCACAGTCAGCAGACAATATTGTAATAACTATACACAATAAATATAATTATATCACAATACTATAATTGATTAACGTATTTGTCATCTAATCACTTATACTAAGCTTATAAAATTTAATATATTCTTATAAAACATACATAATACACTAATCAAATATAAAATTTAACAATATTAATTTATGTCATTTATACTTTTTCTTTGCTATCTACCACAAACATAAAAAAAATCTTCGTTGATCTCTATACTTTTCAGTCTCGAACTACTTATACAGATACTCACCCGTTCTTCAAAGAAAGAGTTGATTTGAGAGAGAAAATAATAATAACAAAAAGGGTAAATGCATCCATTAAGGCCATTTGAATTAGACACTGATGTTAACTTAAAACGGCTATCTAACACTCATGACTCTTGTTCCTCACCACCACCTATTAATTTGTTGTTGACACTGCTTCTGACATCACCACTTACAGACCTCATCTCCCCCTCCAGCACCTCCACCATCGCCACCACCATGGGAGGCTTTGATGGTGTGCGGGGAGGACCTCCGCACAAGGCCCACAATTTCGAGGGGCATGCGATTAAAAAAATATCCGATACGTATATGTTATTTTTTTTTTAAATAGTAAACACATACCACTTTTAATATAGGCCAATTTACAAATCATTTTTTATGGTTTAGAATTTAGCCCACCTGAAATTAGGTTTATTAAGCCCAATACTGATTTGATCTTTTTTAAATAACAACAAAACATAATAGAAGGGCACATTTTTTCAATCTCAAACAAGGTACGTGAATTCTCAGAGACGCCTTTGACCACCACCACATGTCACCACTAGTCATCATAAAGAAAATATAGCGGGTGTACCTATTTTGATATATATTCTTTAAAAAAAGACTCATTTCAACACGAGCCCATTCGGTTAAAAACCCATTTTGTCCCGAAGCAAATTCATACCTTTTTAAAATGATCCAGTCTAATTCAAACGTATTTTGCTCAGACCTTATATTGACTCGAGTTCTTTCTACCTTGTTGCCTGACCCGTCCAGTACCCCAGTTTGTGTAATGGGATAGAGAATATATGTTTGTTTATAAAAAAAATACATTTTATATTTATAAACTAGAGATATATTTATGAGGTTATATAAAATGGTGTTAATAAAAATTATGAAATGACATGTTTATCCATGATTTAGAATCTATAGGGTGAGGGGGAATGTGAGGTCCGTGAGGATGAGATGAGGTCCTACTTCATCCATAGAGGAACCTTAAATGTATATATGTGGGCTTCCTTAAATACTCGCCTTATCTTTATTTCCCTTAAAATCCAACACGTTTTTTCAACCATCTAATTGGGAGTCTGGGACAACAAGAACAATATGAGATCATAACACCATTACCTATCTATATCTTATCACATATTCATTTCAACCATCGTTTCCTATATGGTTTCAAATTATAAAAATCAAGAAAAAAGAAAATCAATAAATATTATATAACGAATCATCATATTCATATTAGATTGTTTTTACTGTGGTAGTACAATTTACTTTAGAGTGAGTCTATTAAATTCAGATTATGTGTTATTTGTAACAATTCGAATGAGTAAAAAAAAACATATTAGGGAAAAGGCATGAGGGAAATGGTTAAAACCGCATAAATCATAAATTTAGGGGTGTAAACGAGTTGGGCCGAGCCTGACTAGGCTCGAGCTCGGCTCGTCATGTTTTTTGGAAGCTTGAGCTCGACTCACGAGTTAAACACAAAGCTCGAGCTCGGATCGACTTGGCTCGAGATATTTTGAGAAAAACCTCAAACGGGTGGAGCTCTCTTCAATATTGCTTAAACAACACAAAGCTCGGCTCACCAATGTCATCATCATTATTATCTTCCTATACTAATGAATGAAAATCTTTTTTGGACACATGTCACTTCCTGGTGTTTTCTCACTTTATTTTCCAATTTATCTCTCATGTTAAATAATAATAGTAGTAATTTTAAACAAAAATATTAGATAAGAGTGAATTGCAAATTTTGTCATTTATCTTTATAGTGAATTGCAGGCGGTGTCCTTTATCTTTCAAATTGACGAGTTTTATACTTAATGTTTTAAAATCTTGCACTTTATGTCCTTTATCCCTAACCTAGTTAGATTTTTTTTGTTAAATCTGATCATGTAACTTGCACATGAGGGTATTATTGTCACTTCATTTTTCAGGGACTAATTGTGTAAATTAATTAAATACATAACCATTAAAAAATAAAAAATTAGATATCTCTCTATCTCCCTCCCTACCATTTACCACCAACATCCACCATCTACCATCACCACCACCACCACCACCACCACCTATCTTTCACAAAATGAAGGATGCTTCAATAACTAGTGGTGGTCCTACCTTTTCACATATTGTAAGCCAATGGACCTTTTATTATTATGATTATATAATTTTAAACAAAAGATTAGATAAAAATATAAACGTTTATTTTTATTATTATGATCATATTAAATAATAATAATAATTTTAAACAAAAAATTAGTTAAGAATACATGTTTAACAAAGTAAATTGTTATAATAAGTAAATAGTACATTAAAGTTCATTTTTAAAACATAAATCTATAATAAGTAAATGGTACATCAATGTTCATTTTTAAAAGATAAATCTTGATGATTTTTTGTATTAACATATGACATTATATTTTATCCAACACGTGTAGTATACGAGTTTATTTAAAAATATATCTTATTATTTATTATATAAAATTTTATTTATGTAACCCGTATAATACACGGGGTTTAACCTAGTTATATTATATATAAAAAAGTAAAATTTTGTTTGGGTCAAAAAGGATCGCTATAAAACATGTGTGCATTTGTTTCGGCTCAAAACCCAGTTCCAACCAGAAATGGGCTCAAGTTAAAAATGGTCGGTTTTTTTTTTCAAATTTGAAACAAAATATATACTAAAATGAGTTCACCCTCTATAGTTGTTCTTTTTTGTGACGGCTAGTTATAAGTTTATACACACTTTATCGCTTATTAGTTATTTAATAAGTCACCGATATGATTTCGAAATATACTATTTTTAATTTATTTTATGTTTTGTAAGTTTTAAGATAAAAATGCTAAAACGACGAGCTAAATACAGTTTATAAATATCTGTGTTGAGACATGTTAAAATTAATTGTCTGTAAAATGAACTGATTTGTCTTGTTAGAAAGAGTTAAAGGTGTGAAGTAGGATCACATGAAAAAGTGAGGAATACTGAGAGATATTTTAATTGCTTGTTTAATGCGATGCATGCAGGATTGTAGGAATAAGAAATTGAATACTAACGGAGGTGGGGTGGTGATCACTCATCACTCACAACATCCAATCAAGTTCCGCCATGTCATCAATCATTATTCCATCACTCACAAGCTTTTTTTGTGGAAATGGTCACCACTCACCACCACACCCAACAATACCCATCACCTACAACACTCATCAACACCCAACAATACGATCACTCACAATACCTTAACACGTGAAAAATACCACGCGTGGTGAAGTTAACGAGTGATCATTTGGGGGGTGGCGGTGGTGTTTTGGATATTATAACGAGTGATCACAGGGAAAACCATTCCCACCCCGCCTGCCCTAAAAGTTTTCTTTTAACGTGAAAATGTTACGTCTTTAATTATCTTCTCTTATCCAGGTTTGAATCAGATCTAAGAGATAAAGTTTTTTTTAACAGTAAATGTTACTTCTTTAATTATATCCCCTTGGTTTGAATCTAATTTAAGTGACATGTCTTTACCAAGTGGACATCCCAATTGGATTGAATAGTGAAAAACTGAAAATTAGCTGCTGGAGTAGTGGGGTCGGACTTCAAGGTTATTCTAAATGGGCTAAGAGCCTGAGGGGAACTAAACTAGAAATGGGCTGGTCTTGGGCCTGTTGATACACCGAAGATATAAAACATGAAGCCGGCAGGTTAAAAGTAGAGGTGCACAAATCAGGTTTTTGTTAATACCCGGTTTCGAGTATGGAACCGGTTCCGGGTATGATTGGGCATTTAAAAAATGGATATTAAGAGAAACCGGGTAGGGTTCGAGTACGGATATTGAAGAGAAAAGTCATACCCTCTCATTTTCTTTTCTTTCTCTCCGTTTCTTTCCAAATTTGAAAGATTAATTTTAGGCAAAAAATCTCTTATTTTCTCTCCTTTAATGAAACTCTGGAACACAACTAAAAATTATTTCTTTTCAAATCTTTTCTTTTCTTTTCTCTCATTTAATGAAACTCGAGAACACAGTGTTAAGGTTCATATTTTTAAAATTTTATGTTTCCTACTTTCATGTGTATTATTTATACATAAAAAAACCATGTGTATTTACCTACACATAGCCTATATATATGTAGGTAATTTAACCTACACATGGTCTACATATTTAGTTAACTTTTGTTTTTTACATTGTATACTTTCGTTTCATGGTTTGAAACATTTTATTGTTGCAATTTTAATTTCGATTGGTTTGAATTTTGGATATTGTTACTCTTAGGTATATGTTTTAAACGGTTTGATTGTTTTAATTGTTTTTATTTTGTTGTTAGTTTTAGGATTTAATTGACAACCGGTTCCGGCAAAAACATTAAAGCGAGAACCGTTTACCCGGTTCTGAACTAAACCGGAACCGTTACAATGCGGTTCGGTTCCGGTTCTTATAATTAGCATTAAATGGTTTCGGTACGGTCCAGTTCTGAACCGTTGCACAGACCTAGGCACGATGATACACCAGTGGTCTATCAGTGATCCAAATTTTCCGTTCAAAAAAAATAAACAAAAACCAAACAAACAATATATATGTCTACGTGACTAACAAATATAACAAGTTCCACTTGGTTGAATGACAATTATGCTTAAGGCTAGACGGTGTGGGGTTCGTCCCACCCCCGTCGAGGCACGTCGCTGGTGGCAACACCATCCCCCCCCCCCCGGGCGTCGTCCTGAACGTCGCCCTCCCGACGTTGGAGACTGCCACTACAAGACAAAAATTGATGCATTCTCCCCTCACACACACATATACATACAACTCATATATATATATATATATATATTTTAGGCCAATCCCTCATTTACTTAGTTTCATCCCCTTTGCCCCTTCCTCAAACCCATCCTACGTGGCGGGTTATCCTCCAAGGATGATCCTCAACCATACCGCATAGCCTGATAATTTAAATTGATGTTAATCATACACATGTGATTTATATTCGCTATCGTGTGATTAATTCCTGCATTGATCTGACAAATGTTTTGTAGTACGACAGCTGATCATGTCCAACACACCTTGGTAAGTTTAGTTAAGGATCAAATGGTTGGTGTGTATGTACATGGATCGTGCTCTAGGTCAGTGATATGATCAATATAAGTCTGGTCTAAATAATTGATTAAACATTGTCCTTATCAATTAGCTCTTGCAACCTGGTTACCAAACCTAAAACCAAAAGTGATTGATTTCTTCGTAACCTTAAAGCTCTTTTGTGTCATAGTGTGTTTCATGCTTCTAAATTCAATTGTAGTGTTTCTTGCTTGTCAATTGTAGTGTTTCTTGCTTCTCAATTCAATTGTAGTTTGGTTTAACTTACTTTAATTCAACAACCTTCAATTAAATTTTTTGTATTTTCGTTTATAATTAAATGATACGTGTAATGTTAACCACATGCTCTTCGTGAATATGATACTTTACTTGTCTTACCTAATTAGGTAATTTAGATCTTGCATGACTTTACAACGGTTCAGCAGCAAAGGTGGCCCCACGCTGTTGATTTGACAAGATGCAGCAGGTGGTGGATGAGTCGTGGTGATGGCCCATTTAGACCCATTTTAAGTTAGAAAGTTCTATAAAAGTACCCCGTTTTGACAAATTGTAATCAACCCATTTCTTGATGATGGTTATGATTGGCAGGCGTAATTTTAGACAAAAAAAAGTGTTTTATGTCGACAACCCGACCCGAAAGAAAGAAAGAAAATGTTTCGACTAGTTACCTCGTATTAAAAAGCTACTTAAAAATTGGTCATCAGAAACGACGATAAGAAATTGTTACAACAAAACCATTAGTACATTCTACTTTTGCGAAGTTCATATAAACAGACTGGTAAAATATGGATTGATATTAAAAGAGTATAAACATACATTAAAAAGTGAGTATGCTATGTTACATTTAATTTAACTCACTCTTTGCTTCTTCCAGGATCATTTGATTCGAGACACCCGATGAGAAACCTAGCTTTAGCATGATTTCATCTAGACGTTTCACGTTTGTAAGGTATAGATAACCAACCTACATAATGGGTCAATAACAGTAATAATCAAAGAAAAAATTAAGACCTTAAACTTCTATTACCAAGTCCACTTAGGTGTCACTTGTTTAAACAAAATTTGTCAACAAATAACAATGGACATATAAAAACTGACCAGTGTTTCCAAAGATGATGCTCTGTTGTAAACGGCTACACCAGCACGTTTTTTGGTTCGCGTTTTAGAGGAAGAAAGATTCTTTCCCCACCGAAGAACGTCCCTGTATGAGACAAAAAAAAATGTACTTTTTTATTTACAGTGAATAATATTACTTCATAAAACGAATGCCCAAAATGTTAACCTGACAAAGGTGACAACATGGTGCATAATTAACCGAAGCATGGTAAAACTGACCTTTCTTCATCTGATAAAACTTTATCATTCATTAGTTTTTGGAGCATTGCATCCTGATATGCACCAAAAGAAAATATCAATATATTGCCTAAAATGAAAGTAGTAGTGTAATATATAATCCACATTTCATACTTGGGCTTCACATCGTACGACAGCCATCACACGGTCGTTATATTCTTCAATATTTAGTGGTGGAAACAGAAAATGCCTGCGCGCGTATAGCTGCACACATGAAAATACCCTTGACTTATCTGTTGTGTTCTTAATTAATAAAAAAAATTCTAACACTCAGCATCATCAACTATGACTATTAGGACTTTAGCCACCAGATTTAGTTCATTAGTGCAGTCGATAATCAGATTCTGATAATTCAGTATCACGTAATCCCTATCAATCACACATCCAAACTACCGCTAACTAGTGTAAGATAGATGATGGTCGAAAAAAAAGAAACCCATCACTTGCTAATTATATATTATGCATATAACTTTGCGACATGATTTAAGACAAACCTCGTATATGCAATCTCCAAGGTATGCTAGTGCGCAGCATTGTATGTTGAGCGAGGTTTTTCCACTTTTGGTGCGCTTGGCATCCATGTCTCATAGCCCAAATACGTCTCTTCCAAACAAGCTGTTGAAATTTACAATTTTAATCAGGACAAACACATGCAACTGGTAAAATCCGAATGCCCCCATGTCACCAGAAAAGCAATGATCATTACTCTGTTACTTAGATTGCAGTGAAGACACAACCCTACTTGATTCATTATGCATGCACACCAGGTGTTCGACAAAATTCCTCATGCAAGTAACCATGCTTTTTACTAAAAACACAGCAATTGAACGTCCCGATTTCAATTAAAACCAACACATGGAACAGGTAAAATCATGATACCAAAGAGTTGACCGATAACAATGCTCATCAATCATTCAATCTTACTAAAGAATGAACTCTATCCAATACATGCATTATGCATACCATGTTTGGAAGAAACTCCACACTGGATGCACGCGATAACGCGTTTCTTCCTATGAGGCGTGTAACAATGTGTAAAAAACAATCATTTATCTGTAATTCCATAATATATAACTCTTTTGAGTACACGGCTACACGCACACCAGGTGTTCGAAGAAATTCCTCACTGTGAAGGGTATAACAATACCTTTATAGAGAATGCCCCGTTGTAATTCTCAATTTCAATTATAACACTCTCTAAAGTCACCAGATAAAAATGCTCATTTAACTATAAAACAACAATATACAACTCTACTGATTACGTGCACACCAGGTGTTCGACGAAATTCCGCACTGACAAAAATGCAAAAAAAAAAAAAAAATGATACCTTCATTTGGGCTTGGAGATCTACGACTGAGAAGGGCAGATACGGATAACAAATTGCGATCTGTTGAGTTAGATTTAAGGGTTTGTCCGGTGTTTGAACTGGTGGGAGCAACAGTGATAGGGATTTTGGGGTAAGTACGGTGGGGGCTGTACGGGAGTCTCTGCTGTGTGTCCCATGAAGCTCTGACCTTCACTGAAATTGCATGGAGAGCAGTAACCGCAGTAGCCATGGGTTTAGCTTCGATTGTGTTGGGGGTGAAGGTTTTAAGATAATTGTGGGTTTTGCTTGTTAGCGATAACGGCAACGGTATTTGAATTTTCACTTTTTTAATTGGTTGTTGTCTAGAGTTCAGTGTGTGGTCCACAGCAACTTTTCGATTCCTCAGAGGCGAGACTTTGTTTTTAGTAGTTTACGGTTTTCTATTCAGAAAGGGATGACGGCGCAGTTTGTTGCTCGTCTACCTGCCATCTTTATGTAATTTGCCCTGATGATTGGAATGAAATATATGTTGACTTAAAAAAAATTGGTTTTTTTCTTCGCTAAGGTAAGTATTATATAATCTATATCTATACTGTATAATAAAAGAAACCATTTTTGGGACACGTGTCATCATATTAGGTTATGTTTTATAGATAAGTATTATTTTAGTTTAATCTTTTCCAATTAATTATAGATAATCCTCATACTAAATATTTTTTAGTTTAATTTCTTATGGATAATTATTATTTAGTTTAATCTCCTTCTCATTTATAATATTATTTATTTAACTAATAGAGTAAATACGATTTTGGCCCATGTGGTTATATCATTTTTACTCTTTTAGCCCAAAAAGAATTTTTAACATCTGAGCTGCCAACTTTTTTTTTAAATCTTTTTTGCCCCTAACGTCTTTTTTTTATAACCCTTTTAGGCCCCTAACATTTAATGGATGAGGTTAGTGTTAGGGGCCAAAAGAGTTAGAAAAAAAGACGTTGGGGGCTCAAATGTTAAAAAAAATCTTTTTTGGGCTAAAAGGGTAAAAATGATATAACCACATGGGCCAAAATCATAATTTACTCTAACTAATATTATTTATCATTTATACATTTACGGGGTTTAAATATTTGTCATTTATACATTTACGGGGTTTAAATAATGGGTTAAATTTATTGAGACTTCGTTAACAAATTTTGCTACAACAAAATAATCTATTTATATCAATCTAAATTTTTATCTATATTATACGATTTAATAAAACATTTTGTAGGTATTTATTTTATGATTTTCTCGCCTCACTTCCAAACTAATCTTATATTAATTAAATGAATAATGAGCTAATATTAAATTTTATCCTACTTTAAATTTCGAATACCATTCTTCTATTTTTCTAATAAAATATTATCCGAAATTGTAAATTGTTAATTTAAAACATTTTAAATAAAACAAATTATTTATCACGAAAACCAAACTGTGTATTAATATATTAAATGTTTTTATTTTCACTATACAAAATTACATTTACTAACTTTTTTATTATTTGGTATATAAAATTACATTTATTTAACTCATGTAATAAATGAGGTTTTTTAGAGATGTATTATTTTATTATTTGGTAAACAATATTACATTTATTCAACCCGTGTAATACATGTGGTTCTTATATATATAACTTTTTATTATTTAATATATAAAATTATATTTATTCAACCCGTGCAATAAAGGAAGTTTTTTAAAATATAATGTTTTATTATTTAGTATATAAATTTATTTACTCAACCCGTGTAATACACGGGGTTATTATTTTTTTTTGAAGGGTGACTTTCTATGTACAGGACCTATCGGTCACCGGGTTCTTGTCAAAGACAATCCCCGTCAGGCCGTTGCGGACGCGATGTTCTATCGGGCCCCGGCCGCGATTATAATCTAGTATATTATATATTATATATTATATGTTTTCGAAGTTGTATATACAGTAGCAGCTGCCAACTGCTGATCCATGTGTTATTATATAACTGGTTGAACTTTCTAGCTTTTCTTTAACTCCACCCCCTCTCTCTCTCCCTCAAAAGACACCGTAACCACTATCACCGGCGTTCTTCACCCACAATCCCACTCCATCTCACCAGTGCCTGCCGTATCACATTTCACCACTGTTATCCCCCCAGCGCAATTTCGATTGTCAGCTCGCACATCTCCGATTAAAACCGGTGCCAATTGCATAACAGCCAACGAGGCAGAAGGTGCGACATCGGTAATGGTTGCGGCTTCAAGTAAGGAAATTCCAGATATGACGAAATCTTTTCAGATTTGGTGATGGATCGATGACAAGTTGTTTAGTGGCAGCAGTGACGAACTTCGTTCGGATCTGGCGTCTCTCTGTATCTCTTAAAGACGGTGGCATGGTGGTGTGAGTGGCAGTATAGATGAGAGCGGCCGGATTTGAGGTGAGGGTGGCCATCGGCTTCAAAAAGATAACGAGATCAGCCGTCGGTGATCGTGTTGGTGGGTGGCGATGAAACGATGACGGTATAGAGAGAGATATCCACTTTGGTTAATTAAGTTACACAGAGAGAGGTGAGAATATTAACCACTTACTTTGGTTAATAAAGGTCAACAGAGTTGTAAATGTCACACCCCTTTCTGCGGCGGAAGCACGAGGTGTGATCATGAATGGTTCTCATTGCATACGAAGAGTAAACATACTACATGCTCATAAAATAACTTCAAAATGCCAATACTACATAACCGAAAACATGGTTTAAGTGTTTACATCACAAGACAGCATTTTGTCTGACAAGTTTACTACTTTATTCAAAGCTAAACAAAAGCGACATCCAAGAGCATGAGTAAAACCGCGCGCACATCCATCCTAGTTACCTGAAATACATGTGAGTTTTTGGAAAAACGTCAACATAATGTTGGTGTGAATTCATGCAATTTTTGTATTTCACGTTTATATACTTTGTATGAAAACATAATTTGTATTTTGTATAAATCAAGTCTTTTGTGTACACCACGTACTCATGTATAAATCAAATATTTCTGTATGTATCAAGTGTTAATGGGTTGCAAAGCCATTAACATGTGACACGACATAGGAAGTCACCAACCATAGGCATTTTTCTGTAGTCGATTCACGACTGAGACACAAAAACACTGCTTGGTAAAAGAGTGGCCAAGAGTGGGGCTGCCCTGAAACCCATTAGATCTAACCTTTTGTTCTGCGGTCTTAGTATGTACACGATTAATGGTGCTTATGGTACCCTATTCGTGACACGATTTCTCGTATCATTCTTGTATCCATCATACCATTTGTAAACATTGTAATATTTGTAACATGTATTTCACCCCCGAAGTTATAAAACTGAAAACAGTTAAGAGAAAAGGGGGAGCATGAACTCACAACTTTGCGTTCCTGTGCGTCGTAAACTTCACCGGATTTGCTTAATTAACGTCGTAACCTATACGCGTTTTCTTAATGTTAGTCACTAGACTTGTATCGCACAAGTACAGTCACTCTCTTTTGTATTTGTATTGTTGTGTTAAAAATATTTCATATTTTTAACTACGTATCTTACTTATATTATTTCCTCTAAAATAAATATAAGTCTTTTGTGTTTTGCACTTCGCACCCGAATTATGTATCTTGTATTTTTATGTTTATACTCCTCACGAGTATTTAGTGTATTTTTAAGTCTTAATACGCTAGCACGTATAACACATACTATATACACTTAGCACAAAAGTTGGTGATAAAATAATATATATATTTTTCTCAAAAATATATACATACTTAATATCCATTTTTATTTTTGAAGAAGTCCTCATTTCTTATCACCAAAAATTAGGGAAACCTTGGTAATACTTTTAAACACATTTTTAGGGAATAAGTTTCTCAAAAACTTATATTTTTCTAAGTGTCAAAATTTATAAAAATTTTGACAGAGTTTCCCCTAAAAATGGAGGTTTCCCATGTTTTCAAAACATGTGTTTATTTTCTTTTAAATCGTCAACAATCTCCTCATTCAACAATAAACAATATGCAACTAGTTAAAATAGATATAATCGCAGAAATACATGAACTTGTGGTTTTTCCAAAATAGGTAGTATCCTTCCATTATTTTTAGTGGATCTTTGTATAGATCAACTTTGTTTCTTGAAAGTCTCGCTTTTAAAGAAATTACATCTTTACAACTTCCGGTCAACATTTACAAAAATAGTTATTTTGTCGAAACTTTGTGTTACACAAGTGTTTACATACTCGTGTGTTTGCTAAAATCATTCTTTTTCATGTAAGACTCGGCTTTAGAAAATATGATTTCTTGGACACTTGGTCCTTTGAAAGTACCGCTTGTAGATCCGTAGATCTACTAGTTTTGAACACCATTTCATAAGTAAAATCGATTTTACACAAGTTCAAGTTTGATGTGTGGTAGAGTTTCATCACCTAACCCTTGTTACACTTAAACAAACTTTATGTCATAATCCATGATCATGACCAATCCGGGTTAAACGATGATCCGAGCTACCACAACATAGATCGGGCCTAAATAACCACACAAATCAAATACTACAAGATTTACACAACATTCAAGCTTTTAACCACCATTACTAGCATTTTTAGTAGACTTTTATGTATCAACTTGTATGTTTACGAGTTTTAGCCGTTACATAACATTCTAACCACTTCAAAATAGTTCGAGAGTGTGATTCAAGCAACTTACTACTAGCTCGAGGCTAGGGAAGAATCTAGACGCAAAATGAGTGGATAAAAGCAATAGAGTGAGGTCCTTCGCCTTCCGATTGCTCCAAGCTTCCTTGTAGGTGATCCTTAACACTTGTATGATCTTGGAATAGCTTGAACAAAACTCGAAAATGGGTGGATGGTAGAGGGGGTGTTCGGCCGTGAGTAGTAGAGAGGGAGAGAGTGTGTGTGAAGTTGAGTTGTGTGATGGAAATGTTGAGTGTGTTATGCCATGATCTTATAGACAATTATCAAGATTATTACCCAAAGGTTCATGTGTCTACTTGATATTAGACACTAGTGATTAAAATAATCATATGGAGGACAAGAGGTGTCCCTCTTGGGGACCGAATTCGTAAAGGGGGGGGGGGGGGGGTTCTAGTTCAAATCCAACCATCTAGTTAGTTAATAGTTAGGTTAATCTAGGTTAGTTAAGTGATTAACCCGGTTGATAGTGTGTTGTGCCTTATTGCTGGTGTTAGGGTATTCAGGGACCCTAACTGGCTCAGAAAAAGATAAACAATGTTATTGGCAATATTCTTATGTTCCGGGTAAACTCCGGTTGTTCGGTTACATACCGATTCGTTAAAGTGCTAAATTGCACCTTTTAGTGTTTAATAAGTATCTTTTTATAACACTATCGATTCCCAATACTTAGGGAAATATTCTGGATAATAAAACGACATTTCTGCAAAATATTCATATGTCTAAATGCTGAATTTTTGCTGAATTATATAAATTCTGCACTTAAAGTGCGTTTCGGGTGCTTTTTAGTGCTTAATTTTGCTTTCGCATTGTATATATATATTAAACCCTTGTATGTACTCTTGGGTTTTAATGCATTCTTGTTGTCGGACCTACACCTAGGTTCCAATTTTATTGTCTGACTGCTTTCTGCAGTTCTGTTGACACAGTGTGTCTTACCGGTGAGTTTACTAGTATTTTTGACGCAACGCTCTCGTTTATGCATGAAGCAATATTTTGTAGTATACAACATACATGAATTCACTTGTTTAGTAAGTAATCAGACATGGCTGACAATTAAGCACATAATTGCAGTCATTAACTAATGATTAAAGTGTACGGAAATTACCGGTTTGGGCCAGTTGTCACAGTAAAGCACAACTAATTTTCTTTTGGGGTGTTAGAACAATGAAAAATCCATATTAAACATATTACAATACCTTCTTTTGTTTTGAGGTTCTTATTTAGCATGCTTAGTACAATACTTTCTTTTAAAGTGAAACGACATCAATAGTTTTTTTTTTTTTTTTGAAGGTGACTTTTTATGTACTGGACCAGTGGTCACCGGATTCATGTCAAAGACAATTCCCCATCAGCCCTGCATTTAGGGACGCGATGTTCGATCAGGCCCCGGCCGCCGCGTAAGCTGACTTCCGCCCGGAAACCATACTGCCCCCACACGAGAGACTCGCTGGGGTAACAGCTGGGTAAAACCGGGTTGCCTTCAAGATCGTACCATGCCTCGGTAGGATACGGTCTATCATTGGGACGTCCCCCCCCCCCCCCCCAAGACCACAAGTGGGAGTCGAACCGGTGACCTCCCAAAGGAGGAACCGGCCAACTTAACCCCGTGGGAATACCCACTGGGCCACGAGGAGAGGATTAAACGACATCAATAGTTACCATTAAGTTTATATTATTGTCAATAAATTAAATTAGAAAACAAATAAAACACATATAAAGTTAATTTAGATAGAAACGAACGATGTAAAACACGTGACAATGTCCTCTTCTTTATGTTTCTTTCGTTTGATATACAAAGTGGTCGCGTTGTAGCCAGACAAAACAATACCGACTAAAACCCCGCTGCGTGGCAAATTACTATTGGTGTTTTTTTTTTCATTTTAAATTTATATAATATAGTTTATTGTACGAGATAATCACCAAAATTTACGTAGTTCAATTGGTTTTCGTGCCTACTCACATAATTTGGCAGCTGGCTATTGGACCTTATTATTATAATTTTTCCGTTTTCGGTTGTATATTATATATATTATTGTTACACGCACTATTGCAATGCTTTCAGGTTCCGTTTCAAATCAAGGTAAAAGTGTTTTTTTTTCTCATCCACGCGACCTTCATTCTTTCACACAAAATGTCAAAGGCCTGGTCTATTCGCACATGGCATTTGTCTATTTGCACACTCAAAGCGCCCCGCTATGGCCAAAGAGGGGCGCTTTGGTGTAAAGTCAACAGACAAGGTCTGAACCGGTCAGACCTTGTCTGTTGCTTTACATCAAAGCGCCCCGCTTTGGCCATAGAGCGGCGCTTTGGTTTTTTTTTTTTTTACATTTTGGGACAAAGCGCCTCTCTTAGGTCAAAGCGCAGCGCTTAGGGCCTTTTTTAAATTTTTTAAAATTGTTTTTAATTCACAAACGCGTCGATAATAGTCTAAATTTTACGCTTTTTCCATTATACATCATTTTTTAATATATATGGACTATACTGCAAGTTCCGGATCAAATCGGTTACGTGTGATGTCGTATTCCATTATATCGTATTATTTTGGTTTGAAAGCACAAGTACTCCTATGAGTAGTTTTATGTGTATCAGCCGCCTACCGTACATGTACCTGACGTATTTTAAGTTTTTTAAAGCTCTCGGTGAGATGCTTATTTTTTTATTTTATTTTTTTTGCTCGATGACATCTTTATCATTTTGAATACTATCATAATAAGCATTCTATTCTTTTGTATCGGATTGCAGCATACAGTAAATCATAAGGAGATACATCACAAGTACTGGCGCCTGGCCTGATGATGCGTCGCGCCTTTTGGTTGGTGGCTTTTTTTTTAGTTTAGTTATTTTTTTTCTTGGTTTGTTGTCACTACATGTATAACATTCTCGAGTCGAGCTTTCTTATTTTTATTATTCTTTTTTTGCTCTCATTTTCTTAGGCACAAATGTTTGTATGTATTGTTTGTGATATATATTTAATAAAAAAAATCGAGTAAGATGGTCGTCTTTTGTGGGGTTTTGGTTAAATAAAAAACTCCTTTATTTTGTATGTTTAAAAAAAAATCTTTGGAACAATAATCGTTTGAAAAGAAATAGCCGTTGGAACAGTAACCGTCTGGGAATAATAAAAAAAATAAACAATTTAATAAATTAAAAATAAATTAATTATGGCCAAAAAGGGGCGCTTTGAGTTTTTTTTTTTTTTTTTACTACTCTGGACAGCGAACAGAACAGAGCGTGCAGCAGCCTGGCATACATTATTGGGTCGTCTCGGTGACATTCGGTTTTTAACGTGATGTAACGCATATATTCAATACGCACTTTAGTTGTAATTATTTTAAAGTTGGTTTAGAAAAAAAGTTAAAAAGTTGACTGAAATTGCTTAACTTGTGGGTAAAAGTAAAAAAAGTTTGATTATTTTCAAAGATCAAATGGCGTGCAACGGCAAGAAATCGATTCCAACGGTAACATAGGGGTGAGCAAATTAACCATCATAACCGATAACCGAACCATGACCGACATAACCGAACCACTAATAACCGATAACCAATATAACCAATGGTTATGGTTATGAAACTTTGTATTACCGCTCAATCATAACCGAAGTTTTGTGTGATTGTTGATAACCAAAACCGAACCATAACCGACTTCATAACCGATTAACCATAACCGAAGTTTGGTTATGGTTACCAAAAATCCATAACCGAACTAGCGGTTATGGTTAATAGTAAAAACCGAACCAAACCGACCCATGCACACCCCTACGGTAACCGGGTAGGAACCGACAAGTTTTTTTCAGTGTTATGACAATAAACATCATAATACTACAATTAATGAAAAAATACGTCATGTACATGTACGGTAGGCGGCTGATACACATAACACTACTCATAGGAGTACTTGTGCTTTCAAACCAAAATGATACGATATAATGGAATACGACATCACACGTAACCGATTTGATCCGGAACTTGCAGTATAGTCCATATATATTAAAAAATGATGTATAATGGAAAAAGCGTAAAATTTAGACTATTATCGACGCGTTTGTGAATTAAAAACAATATTAAAAAATTTAAAAAAGGCCCTAAGCGCTGCACTTTGACCTAAGAGGGGCGTTTTGCCCGAAAATTTAAAAATGTAAAAAAAAAAAAAAAAACCCTCAAAGCGCCCCTCTTTGGCCATAGCGGAGCGCTTTGATGTAAAGCAACAGACAAGGTCTGACCGGTTCAGTCCTTGTCTGTTGACTTTTACACCAAAGCGCCCATCTTTGGCCATAGCGGGGCGCTTTGGGGTGTGAAAATAATGAGGACCGTGTGTAAATAGCATGACCCATGTCAAATTCTAATACCTTTGTGTACACGTGACTATCAAATTATTTTGGATATTCATCTGAACTAGATTTACATTAATATTGTTATTAAATATGTTAATATAATTAGTATATATATACAGGGGTGGACCCACATAGAATGGGTCGGGGTCCCCGGACCCCAATCTTTTTTATAAATTTAGTAGATTTGGAATATTAAACTTTTCAAGGACCCCATAAAAATATTTAGTTGGACCCCATAGTATCAAAACTGAAGCTGGTGTGGTGGTTAATTCCTTGTATTCTAACAGTGAGGTCACAAGTTTGATGTTGCTACAAGCTGGTTTTTGAGATTTTTTTTTCATCCAGTTGAAAACTAGTTTTTTAAAACAAAATTGAACATACAATGGCCTGCCATTTTTGGGATTTTATTCAATAAATCATCCTGACCCGACCCAAACAACAACTGACCCGAAAACTATATTGTTTGCTTGCGAAAAATTTGAATATCGAAAAAAATGGACCCCATTAGAAAAAAATCCTGGGTCCGCCACTGTATATATATATATATACATAGATATACTCACTTTTAAATTTCTTTAATTCGTTTTTTCTTAACGTAGTATTATACAACGACGTCGCTTTTCGAATGTATCTTCATTTACTACGTTTTTCTACTTTTAAATTTTGAGAAACAACCCGTCGTAACACGTCACATATGGTTTTACAAAAAAAGGGCTAATAAGGAAATAATTATGATGGTGAGAGAACTAGTCAGTGTGGTCCTAGGTGGCCACATCGTCGTTCAGCCTGGAACTCATGCCATCGCCGTGAAACCATCCCCAAGGTCGTGGATTACAAGTGTGAAGTTTGCTTGTAGACCCTTCCACGCCGCGTGGAAAAGGATTGTGAGGGATGCCATTTTCTTTTGTATAATTAGTATGAAACTTGGATATGGAAAATAAAACCACACCTTTCATATGTGAAGATCGTGTGAAAACGATATGACACCTACGTGGTAGTTTTCATGAAGTGTGGAAGGTGAAACCACATCCATTAGTCTAACAAAAAATCTAATAGAAAATATGTAGTTATTTAAATTTTTTTTGTCAAACTAGCTACACAGCCACACCCTTAAATTCCACATGTGAGGTTTCACCGCAAAACATACGACTGACCATAATCCAACCACTAATCATGTTGAACCTTTTTTTAAATCATAAAAACATCACTAACAACATGATTGGCGATCAATTTTTAATTGTCAAAACACAATGTAAGTTGCAGCGGAGATTAAAGTTAAAAATCCCAACAAATATTTAAAAACCCCAAGTTTAATAAATGTTTCAAATCATAAAGTTTTAACGAACCACACCACTCCAGCAGTTTGCAACGTCCGTCTCCAGTTGTACCTACTGACCTGCAAAGCATGCAACTACGTGTCAACAATAAAGTTGGTGAATTCACAAATTTTTAGTTTAGCAAAAGTAAAGTTCACAAATGTTTTTGGTTTATGTATGGCTCGGGTAGCTAACCCTCATCACATGGCTAAACTGTGTACCGAATGCTGACGTTTCGTTTGTGCCCTCATTAATGTCTATCAAAATGTAAGAGTAAAGGTTAGAAGTTCACGCCCGGCTTCCAGCACGGTGTGAGGTTTGTCAAACCTAATATATCAACTAATACCCCGCGTATGCCCACTCGGCAATCTAATCGGTAAAATGTAAGGACTTTCGTGATAGAGTTTTTCGTTTAGTCCCAGTGTACTACTCCACCTCCAGTGGATAGTATGTTTCAGTGGTTACAACAAGGAACGCGCGTGTAGCCCCAACCAGGGCTACTGTAAAAAGTGTTGTCCCAACTAGGACTTATGCTTTTAGAAAAAAATTGTGAACTCACCATAGTTTGCTCGACAGTAAACTTGAAAGGTGATCAGGAATAATCTTTTCCTGATATGTTTACTGTCCCTTTATTTTCATTTGTAACATCCGGCAACTCTCACCATCAATATTGTCCGATTTACCCCCGATGGATCAGGAATAATCTCTTCCTGATGTGTTTACCGTCCCTTTATTTTCATTTGTAACATCCGACACCTCTCATCACCAATATTGTCCCCTTTACCCCCGATGGGTTGCCTATCCAGGAATTCACGGCTTTGTTTTTTGTTGCCCCGGTGGAGACTTCCCAGGAGCTCACTCATCCTAGTACTACTCCCACCTGGTCACGCTTAACTGTGAAGTTCTACTTAACATCCGCTAAAATGGGTAGTAGAAAAATCCGACCCGTTTTGAAAATTGAATCTGAACCATTTCTAAACCAGTTCGAACCGTTATAAATAAAATATATTATTTTTAACCCTACTCTGTATTTTTATGAAACTTAGGTCATATTACAGAGAAAACTACGCTCATTCCTACAGTACATTCGTATATTTATAAAACGTTATATTTTTTTGAGTTATATAAAAACAAGTTAAGAAGCTGAATTAATTATAAAAATTAATTATATAGTATAACAAAAACAACATATAGAACAGAATGTCACGAGATCGTTTTTAACGTACGTATTAAACTAAATGAAATTGTAATATAATGGGTTAGGATCAAATACAAAGGATAAAATAAATAAGAAGGGTAAGAAGGTTTCTAGTCCATTGATCTTAGATTTGGAGGGTTGAGATTAGTTGTAGGGGAAAAGAAGATAATAGAAGGGCATAAAGGGAATCCTATATTTATGGATTTTCTCTCTCCACATGCAAGGCATATGCCAATTTCCCCATCGATTTAAAACGTCCACAACTTTTTCATACGACATTTAAAAAAAAAAATCACCATAATAACGAGCGTTTTTTTTATCTTTAATAAGAGTACCATATTATCATATAAAAATAAAATAAAAAATTTCATTTTTACTGGGTTTTTTCGCATTGTGTTAAAGGTTCAGTTCATTGTGTCTTTTAACTGGGTTTTGGTCATTACGTTTTAGTAGAGTTTCTATACATTGTGTTATTATCAAAACCTATATCACAATGTTAATTTGGGTTCTATCCATTGCGTTTTTATAAGAACCTATAACACAAAATATGACACAATGAAGATGATGTTATATCTGGGTTTTCTATAAATTATGTTATTAGTTCAGGTCATTGTGTTTAATATGTTTTCCATTGTGTTTTAATAATTTGTTCAATTTTTTTTATTATCTTGTTCATTGTGTTTTAGTTTGTTGTGTATTGTGTTTTTAGTTTGTTTTCTATTGTGTTTTCACTACTCTCCATTGTGTCTTTTATCTGCGGTCATTAATTGTGTCTTTTATCTGTTGTCATCAATTGTGTTTTTATTTAGTCTGATATTTATTGTGTTATATGTTATCGGCATTGTGTTATACGTTATGGTCATTGTGTTGTTTTCCATTGTGTTTTAATAATTTGTTCAATTTTTTTTATTATCTTGTTCATTGTGTTTTAGTTTGTTGTGTATTGTGTTTTTAGTTTGTTTTCTATTGTGTTTTCACTACTCTCCATTGTGTCTTTTATCTGCTGTCATTAATTGTGTCTTTTATCTGTTGTCATCAATTGTGTTTTTATTTAGTCTGATATTTATTGTGTTATATGTTATCCGCATTGTGTTATACGTTATGGTCATTGTGTTGTTTTCCATTGTGTTTTAATAATTTGTTCAATTTTTTTTATTATCTTGTTCATTGTGTTTTAGTTTGTTGTGTATTGTGTTTTTAGTTTGTTTTCTATTGTGTTTTCACTGCTCTCCATTGTGTCTTTTATCTGCTGTCATTAATTGTGTCTTTTATCTGTTATCATCAATTGTGTTTTTATTTAGTCTGATATTTATTTTGTTATATGTTATCGCCATTGTGTTATACGTTATGGTCATTGTGTTTTAGTATGTTGTTCATTGTGTCTTTATCTGTTGTCATTGATTGTGTTTTTGATCTACTTTACATTGTGTTTTACATCATGTTCTTTGTGTAATATGTAACTGGGTTTTTGATTTTTTTTTTTGAAAAATATAACAATATGGTACTCATATTAAAGATAAAAAACGCTCGATTTTATGGTATATTTAAAAAAAAAAACAAATGATGTATAAAAAAGTTACGGACGTTTAAAAATTGGGGGGAAATAGCATGTGACTTGCATGTGCATATTCTCTTTCCTCTTGTAGACAAAATGACCATTTCCATTTAATTACTCTTAGGACACTTTTCACTCTCTGGTAGCTTCTTACCCTTCTTATTTTTAAATCCTTTGCATTATAACTCAACTCGTAATATAATAATATGCCACTATTGTTAAAGTATTAGTGACTCCTCCTCCGGCAATCTTGCGCAACTCCGACGTAAATCTTGGGTTTTTTGGCAAGGCTTATTTTTGGTCAAGGTATCATTTGATATCTCCTTCAATCTCAAAAGAAAAAAAAACCCATTTGTTAAAACAATATCTTACCATTTTGTCAAACATTTCCTTCAATGTCTAATGCGTTTAATCAATTGTTAATCACCAAATCTTTAATAAAAAAAATCGGATCTTCACCTAAAATCACGGAACCTTTCATCTTGGTCATGTTGGTTGAATAAGTATATAAACAATCTCCCATTTATCATTCAGAAACTTTTCACACAAACCAACACACCCAAAGTTCTCTGTTCTTCGTTGGTGCGATCTCGCCGGATGTTTGGCCTCGTCGGAAAACCTGTAAATCGGTGAATCTCTGCAACCCGTAAGTTTCTTTGGATTGCTTCTGCTCATTTTTAATACAAGGGTTAAAAACCCAACATAGTTTGCAAGAACATACAGTGTACATGTATAATTTAATGTATCAAGGATTGGGGTTTGTACTGCATATTGATTTGGGAATAGGCTTGTAACTGATACTGTATAAATGTATTTCGTGTTCCGTCTAATCCAAAGTTAAAGAGCATGTTGGCGCGCTTGTGTTGTTGTTGGATAAGACTTGAATCCGGATAACCTGGGTTCGACCGACGGGATTCCTTTATATATTATCGATAATGTTTTTCTTATTCTTTGGTTTCCATATGAAAATTATACATATGATGCTATGAATTGAATGATTATATGATTTACCACACTAAGATAAGCGGGTTTTAATCATAAGAAGGATTTGATGATATAATTGTGTTTAGAATCATCATATATGATAATAATGAGGAAATACTTGAACAAATTGAGTGTTTGAGTATATAATCATACTTACTATGAAATGAGTTTAGTATGATATGATAAAAATTGATGATAGGTTCATGTTAAATGATGTTTAATATCATCAAGTATTAATTCGGTAACTTATGATTACAAGAACTTGGTAAATAAGTGATTAAAACGGTAACATAAGAATGATGCTTACCGGACATGTGCGGGTCGGAACAAAAAGACAATAATGATAAACCATGTTTATCGTCAAAAAGGCTAATATGATTACTTAGTCATGCAATGACTAATAAATAGCGAGTTTTGAATGATTACCTTATAAGGTAAACCAATACAAATAATAAGGGTAAAACGGTAATTCGGTCACTCGATGACGATAACCGTTAGTTTTTGAAAGACACTTTATGGCGTAAGACATAAAGGGGTCAAAAGAATCAAGAAATAGTTTATACGTAAAATGATCGTACGGTGTAAACCGAAGCGAGTCATGTAGATGAGATGGTAATAAATACCATCTTGCACAGATAAACAGTCACTTAGACCAAACGGGTGAAAATATCACCTTTTGACAATATCGACTAATGATTATTGTCGAGTTATATGATTTCAAGAGTAAATATCGAATGGATATATGCATCGCTATTACTTAGCGGTTATTAAAGTAAGGTATTAAAACGGGTCAATATATTGATCCGAGCCAGGTATGCGTGATAGGTTAACTACTCATTTAGGACTTCAAGTTCAATGAGAGTTAAATGAAGTCAAAAATGGACATTGGGTTACCTTAAGGCTAGAGGGTATGGTGATGGTCCTCTAAGGGAGGATGATCTGCCACGTAGGCGCCACGTCATAGTCCTCCCAAGAATGGTCCATCCCACAAAACTAGAGGGTATGGAGGATGGTCCTAGATGATCCTACCCCACCACTTTTATGTTTTTTTTATTTTTTTAATCTTCTACTTTTTTTAACATTTAAAAAATAAACTAACAAAATATTTTCATTAATATTAAAAACACATTACATAAACTTAAAAAAGAAACATAAACTTAATAAAAAAGTTGATATCCTGTAAGCCCAAAGTGATTAAAATTTTAAAAAATTATTGAATACGCAAGGATCCAATCTTAGCCCCAAATTCCAAATGATGTAGATATCCATTTCTCTTTATAAAGCCCACTAAAAAGTAGGTTAATACTGGGGACACACTTATACCACCGCCTCCGCAGAAGCAAAGAAAAAAGATTGTGCTCTCCCTGTGTTCTTTCTACCTTTTTCCGTAATCCATCTTTGTTGTCCATCCACAATTTAGATTTGCGTTTATAGATCGAAAGTTTTATAAACAACAAAAGGTTAAGATCGAATGGAATTGATTCTGAGGGTCGAAGATGGCTATGTTCTTGGTTCTCAAACAAAACAAAGATGGAAGATCGAAAGTTTTTTTTTATTTCTAACGGTTACTTTTGGAGAGGGGCCCACCTTAATTGCTTCGTCTCCAACGTCGAGTATGAGACGGATAGGACGGGACGGGACGGGAGGGGGGCGACACGGTTTGCCGGCGTCGCCGGACCTCGACGGGGTAGGGGACGTCCCCCATACCCTGCAGCGTAATAGGTAAACCCAATAAATTAAATTATAATCATGGTGTTTTTAGAAACATAACGGTTTCTAAACAAGATTATAGTTAAAAGGTCGGATTTTTGGTCAAACAAGTTATTAAAAGTCCTTCTTCGTAAAAGAAAGACTAACATTGACCAAAGCGCTCTTGTAAGCTAAATTGAGCAAACAACCCATAAAGGTTGTTTGGAAACGAGCCTTATGATTAAATAAACATTTAGAATAAGTATAAAAAGCGAAAGGTGTGAATCCTTGGGTCAAATGACTCTATATGAGTCGTTGCCATAAAAAGAGAATCCAAGGGGTAAAACTCGGAATAAATAGATTTCCACTTAGAAACCACCACAAATATATTTGTGGTGGAAAATCATTTGATAAGTAATGTGGAAATGTGACGCTAGAAACGAATGAAAGCGATTCGTGCTTAAAATATGCTTAAATACCCTTAACGGGTCAAAATAAGCATATGAGCGAAAACGGGTTTAAATTACTTATGAACCCCGTGATTTGAACCTAATATGATAGACAATATCGAAAATATAAGGTTCAAGAGAAATTGGGGTCAAACAAACATTGTTTGTTTGATAAACACATGAACGGGTCAAAATTTGGTAAAAAGATAATAAGCCGAAGGCTTAAAGTCTCAAATTTATTTAATCCGGATGTTGGATTTTAACTCCATGTGATGGAGAGTCGAATTACGATCACGTAGGAAGAAACGTGACTTGAATCGGATCAATAACGAATGAGTTATGTCCGTTTTCGTAAAACTGAGTTTGGCTGGGAAATATGCAGACCTGAACCAAACTTTCTGTCGAAATAGGGTCCTCGCGTCGCGCGACGGAGAACCCCAAACATGGTCGCGGCACGCGACAGCTAAACGTGTACCCCGTCGAGGCACGCGACAACTAAACTTGTATTTCTATTTTTGGAAGTCTTGTGTTCTTGTAATCGTTCTTTCTCTGTAATCGTTGTAAACCGAGACTTGGATCATAAATAAAACTCGTATTTCTTTAATTTCGTGTTAAATAAACTTTATACATTCTCATACATTCAATATCTTGAAACAATTGATGCTTATTCGTAATTATTGGAAACTATGTGCCAAACTTGCAAATATGTGAAGCTTATTGTAACAATCCTCAAATAAACCGACACCCTTATAAATAATTCTGACACCCTAGAATATTTTAAATTGACCCAATATGTCTTTAAATACACCCCATACTCGAAAACGGGCCTCAATTACATTAAATAGTATTTAATATAAATAAAAATCTAATTATTAAGCTGAGGCCGACCCTGTAGACCCACCTCAACTCTTACGCGGGCGGTTTCAAGGTTGAAACCTGATTTCGTTGATTTTCTTAAGTTCAAGCGGGCCGCGTAAGACCCTCGTTTAGTTAACGCGGGTCGCGAGAGTCCCAAAATGTGGCGCAGCCCGGTGATGACACGTGTCATCATCGTGTCGAGCCTAGTAGATGACCCGGACAAGCTACCCTATTGACCAGGGTTGACGCGGGCCGCGTAAGCCCAACCCATGTGTTACGCGGGCCGTGAGAGGACCAGATTCAGCAACTATATAAGGAGGCCTCGGGATTTCATTTCCGTCGCTCACATCTTTTCTTTCTAAACGAATTCTGAAGTAGTAGAAGTAATACTCGGGTATTATATTCCCCTAAGTAGCGAAGTTCTGCTCCGTTGTAAGTATTATAACCCCTGGATACGTATTGGATACGCTGCCCGATTGATCTAGGGTTCCGTAATGGCTGTCGTGGTTCTGCCCGACGTAGTCATTGGAATGCCGTCTCGGGGAGGGTATTACTAATGTTAAAATGGGTGATTATACTAACGCGTGTATATTTGTGTAAATTTTAGATTATCACCAGGAAACCTTTATGAAAAATCTAAAATAGCAATGTGAGTAATCTCCTTTTTGTTAACAGTTTTTACAAAACCTTAACTATTTTACAATGCAATTTAGCAGTGATTGAGTCTTTGTAATTCTTCAATTACTGCCGGTATGTTAGGGTTTTGTATACAAAATGTACTACAATGCAATTTAGCAGTGATTGAGTCTTTGTAATTCTACAATGCAATTTAGTAGTAAGTCGGGATGACAATAAGTTACCATTGGACAAGGAGTTAGCCAATGTGTAATATGACCCACAAGTCAGTGGATTGACAGTACTAATGGAGTAATTGTGTAGATAACTATGACTTTTATTTAAACTTGATTAAACTGAGATTCACTCACCAGTATTTCCCACTAACAAATGTTTTTAAAACGTGTTTCAGGTAACATAATGTGAAAGCCAATTAGAAGCCAGCCGGACAACACTGAAGGCTTGGAAAAGTGGCTATAAAAGTTACCTAAATAAAGAAAGCGTTTTAATTCAAATAAAATAGGGTTTATCTCTATAAATGTATTGTAATAAGAAACTTGGGTTTCATCCCAATAAGTTTATTTATAAATGGTGGCTTTACTCTGATAAACATTTCCTAACTACTGTCCTGATGAAAAATTTCCGCTGCCAAATTAAACGACACACGATTCCACCGAAGCTGGCTCGCGGCCGCCCATTCCCGGGGATCAGGGATCGGGGGTTGCGACAAAAGGTGGTATCAGAGCTAAGCCACTGATTCAGCCACAGAGGTGTTCTGCTGACATCAAAATGTAAAGTGTTAGGAAATAAATTACGAAAATACGTGCATAACTGTATTTATTTGTTATGTGTTATTTAACTAATTGTTAGTTTACAGTATGAGCAACCAAGGACCATCTGACGCGTATCGTCAATTGTCTGGTTCGCCTAGAAGCGAAGGCACCTCCTCTTCTCAGCCTGCCCTCTCAGGGTACTCTGCTGATACGGAAGAAGGAATCTTTGTGTTTAAGGCTCAGTTAGAAGAGCCATTTCCTCAGAAAAAGAGGGGATGGTTCAGTAGAGGGGCACACGCGCGTAGAAAACGTATGAAAAAGTTGCAAGATCAGAGGGTATTAGCAGCAGCCAAGAGAGAGACAAATGCCTATGCCTAGGATATGATAAATAGGGGTATAGCCAACATCCACATCCTAGCCACTACTGCAGCTGACCCAAATTTGGAGCAAATAATAGCACCCCAACCACAGCTACCAATCCCAGACCAACCAATGGAGATAGAAAACCTCGAAAACCAAGTAGAGATGCATGACTTCAATCCAGAAGAAATCCCTAGGGTACCTGCACCAAACCCCCTAGACCCAAATTACGATCCCTAGTGGGATGACGTTAGGGACTATGTGCAACGTTACCCGATACATGAAGACACACCCATGCAGAACATAGGAGCCTACCCATGTATGGACCCTTTAGATCCCTATTACCATGACGAATACGTTAGGGAGATCTTAGAAGATCCTTACCGATTTCAGGCACTTTCACCCCCATATCAGGAACCCGCACCCCAGATTCCGAACCCAGTCCTAGAACCTGCACCCCCAATGAGTGCAGAAAACGTACAAGAACTTAGGACATTTGGTGAGGAAATTTTAGAAAGCAGTGAGAGAATGAGACAGGTGGGAGAGCGTCTCGTATGGAAATACGATGAGCGCAATATGGATTTCTGGATGAATCCATATCCGTGAATGTGATGCTGAGATGGTAATATTAATAATAATAATAAAATAAAATATGTGTGTACAGATGCCTAATATTATTTATTTCTGTTGGTATTGTAATTTTTATTTCAGTACTGGTATGTAATAGATAATAGATGAATAGAGTAAAGTCGCAATGATCGACGCTTTTGGAAAAAATGTGTGTCATGTGATTGACTATATTAAATATTATTTTGTGATATTAATATGGGATAAATGTTTAAAACATCAATATGGCCGACGACGGAAATCAAGGAAATCTGAATAACGATAACCAGAGTAACATTAACGTGGTTAATGAGAATCCAAACATCAATAACAATGGAAACCAAATGGATAATAGTGTTGTTCAACATATAGTGGCACAAGGAATCATAGATGCAATGTCATTTATTATTCAAACTATTCAAGAAGCGAATAATAAAAGTAAGCATAGCAGTAAGCGACCAATTGAACCAGAACACAGCGTGAACAATGGACCCGTACTTCAAATGCCTATTCCCAAAAGAAGAAGAACCATGTCTTATGGTTGTTCTTACAAAGAATTATGGTCCTGTAAACCTATAGAATTCTCGGGCAATGAAGAACCCATTGCAGCTCTACGCTGGATAGAGAAAATAGAGGCTGTTCTGAAAATAAGAAAGTGTGCGGAAGAAGACAAAATAATGTTTGCTTCCAATCTATTTAAGAACTCAGCCTTAGAATGGTGAAAAACTATCCTCCAGTCAAAAGGAAGTGATAAGGTATACAATATGGAATGGGAAGAATTTAGGAACATGGTAGAAAGAAAGTTCTGCCCTCCTAACGAAAAAGAACAAATAGCAAACAAATTCCTAAACCTTAGGATGAATGGAGTGGATAGTAAAGGATACACCAAGTTCTTCTTTGAATATGCTAGGATAGTACCAACTCTTGCATCACCAGAGCCGGTATTAATCTCCCGTTACATTTGGGGATTAATTGGAGAGATTAGACATGTAGTCAAGGCAGCTAGACCCCAAACCATAGAAGAAGCTGTAGAATTAACACACACCTTGACAGATGAACTAGTCCGTACCATAGAAGAAGACCAGAGGAAAAACCTAGCCCAAAGACTTACTCAAGAATTCCGTTCTGGGAATTACAATCGTAGGAATATGGGTTCTACCTCTGCACCTTTCTGCAAGGTCTGCAAGAAAAAGCATTCTGGAAAATGCTCTACTCTTTGCAATTATTGCAAGATGCCAGGACACAAGGAAGACAACTGCAGGAAGAAATCCAGTAATGGATTATGCTACAACTGTGGAGAAAAAGGTCATATCAGGCCAAACTGTCCAAAACTAGCCCCAGCTACAGACAACAAGAACACTAAAAATGCTAGAGCATTTGTTCTGACTGCAGATGAAGCCAAGATGATTCCAGACGTCATAGCTGGTATGTTTTTAGTTAATGATGTTTTTGCTAAAGTATTATTTGACTCTGGTGCAAACCAAAGTTTTATTAATACATCATTTTGCAAACTCATTAATCCGTCATTAACTAAACTACCACAAGAATGTCTAGTAGAGACAGCTAATGGAGAAACAGTTAGGATTTCTGAAATCTTGCAAGGAGCAAGAATAGAAATTTTAAACCAAAAGTTTATGGCTAACCTTTATCCCATGAATCTGACAGGATTTGATATCGTTTTAGGAATGGATTGGTTAATAACCAATAAAGCCAGTATTATATGTGATCAAAAGTCAATCCAAGTAAATTCACCAAAAGGTAAAATGATCACAATAAAAGGAGATAAGCCCTCTAGGTCCACAAAATTCATCTCTGTGATGAAAACTGCAAGTTATATAAGAAAAGGATCTATAGTGTATTTGATTTCCATAATCAATAACACTAAAGGAAAAGAACTAAAAGACATTCCCGTAGTGTCTCAGTTTTCAGATGTATTTCCAGAAGAATTACCAGGACTACTGCCGGATAGAGAAGTTGAATTCAGAATTCACCTGCTACCAGGAATGTCACCGATTGCCAAAACACCCTACCGTTTGGCACCCGCCGAAATGCAGGAACTGAAGAAACAATTGGATAAATTGCTGGAGAAAGGATTTATACAACCAAGTTCGTCACCATAGGGAGCACCGATATTATTCGTTAAAAAGAAGGACGGATCGATGCGTATGTGCATTGACTATCGTGAATTAAACAAGGTCACGATTAAGAATCGGTACCCGTTACCGAGAATCGATGATCTGTTCGACCAACTGCAAGGAGCTCGATTTTTCTCTAAAATCGATTTAAGGTCAGGATATCATCAATTAAAGGTACAGGAAGAGGATATTCCTAAAACCGCATTTAGAACGAGGTATGGTCATTATGAATTTACTGTCATGCCATTTGGTTTAACCAATGCCCCGGCTGCATTTATGGACATGATGAACCGAATATGTAAGCCATATTTGGATAAATTCATAATTGTTTTCATAGATGATATTCTCATTTATTCTAAAAATAAAGAGGATCATGCAAAGCATTTGCACGCACTTTTAAGTTTATTAAGAAAGGAAAAGCTTTATGCTAAATTTTCAAAGTGCGAGTTTTGGTTAGAACAGGTACAATTTCTTGGACATTTAGTTAATCATGAAGGAATTCATGTGGATCCCACAAAGATTGAGGCAATTACTAAATGGAAAACCCCTGAGTCACCAACCGAGGTTAGAAGTTTCCTAGGATTGGTCGGCTATTATAGAAGATTTATTCGAGATTTTTCTAGAATAGCCATTCCTTTAACTAAGCTAACCTGTAAATCTGTTAAGTTTGAATGGGGATTAAAACAAGAAGAAGCCTTTAGAATCCTTAACTAATACACCCATATTAGCGTTACCAGAAGGAACTGAAGACTTTGTAGTCTATTGTGACGCTTCTAAGTTAGGTTATGGATGTGTATTAATGCAACGCCAAAAGGTTATAGCTTACGCCTCTCGACAACTTAAGAATCATGAAGAGAATTATTCAACCCATGATCTAGAATTAGGAGCTATAAGTTTTGCTCTTAAGATTTGGAGACATTACCTTTATGGTAGTAAGTTTACCATATTCACAGATCATAAGAGTTTAAGGTATGTTTTCGAGCAAAAAGAAGTTGAATATGAGACAAAGATGCTGGATGGAGATGCTTAGTGATTATGATTGTGATATCCTGTATCATGAAGGAAAAGCAAATGTTGTGGCAGATGCTTTAAGCCGAAAGTATCATGAAAAGCCAAAAAGGGTACGTTCTCTTAAATTAAATCTGCAAGTAGATTTAAATGATTAAATAAGAGAAGCCCAAGAATCAGTAATCAAGGAAGATAATGAAAAGCTAAAAGACATGCTAAAAGAATTAGAACAAGGAAGAGATGGAATATGGAGATTCCATAAAAAGAGAATGTGGATACCTAAATTAGGAAACCTACGTCACCGTATATTAGAAGAAGCCCATCAGTCTAAGTATACGATGCATCCAGGAAATGATAAGATGTATAAAGATTTAAGGAAAAATTTCTGGTGGATAGGAATAAAAAAGGACATAGCAGCTTATGTTTCTAAATGTTTAACTTGTTCACAAGTTAAAGCTGAACACCAGAAACCCTCAGGTTTGTTACAGCAATTAGAAATGCCAGTATGGAAATGGGAATTAATAACAATGGATTTTGTTACTAAATTACCCAAAACAAGGAAAGGTAATGATACAATCTGGGTGATTGTAGATAGGCTAACTAAGTCAACTCATTTCCTACCAATGAAGGAAACTTTCAGTATGGAACAGCTAGCTAAGTTGTATGTAAATGAAATTGTTTCTTTACATGGAATTCCTTTATCAATTGTTTCTGATAGGGATAGCCGATTTAGCTCTCATTTTTTGGTCAAGTTTCCAAAAGGCAATGGGAACCAAATTAAATCTGAGCACAGCTTATCATCCTCAAATGGATGGACAAAGCGAAAGGACAATTCAAACAATGGAGGACATGCTTAGAGCTTGTGTAATTGATTTTGGAGGTAATTGAGACGATCACTTACCTTTAATAGATTTTTTTTATAATAATAGTTATCACACAAGTATCAATGCTGCACCATTCGAAGCACTTTATGGATGAAAGTGCCGAACCCCAGTCTGTTGGGCAGAAATTGGGGAAAAGCAACTATCTGGACCTGAGATAGTACAAGAAACAACCGATAAAATCATTCAAGTTAAGGAACGACTGAAAGCAGCACGTGACCGACAGAAGAGCTATACCGATAACCGACGCAAGCCATTGGAGTTTCAAGTTATCACACAAGTATCAATGTTGCACCATTCGAAGCACTTTATGGACGAAAGTGCCGAACCCCAGTCTGTTGGGCAGAAATTGGGGAAAAGCAACTATCTGGACCTGAGATAGTACAAGAAACAACCGATAAAATCATTCAAGTCAAGGAACGACTGAAAGCAGCACGTGACCGACATAAGAGCTATGCCGATAACCGACGCAAGCCATTGGAGTTTCAAGCATGAGATAAAATATTATTAAAGGTCTCTCCTTGGAAAGGAATAGTAAGATTCATAAAAAGGGGAAAGCTAAGTCCCAGATATGTTGGACCTTTTGAGATTATTAGAAGAATAGGACCTGTAGCCTATCAGCTACAATTGCCAGAGGAAATGGCAGGAATACATGATGTATTTCATGTATCAAATCTCAAAAAGTGTTTAGCTGATGAATCACTGATAGTACCTCTTAAGGATATAGAGGTAAATGAACAACTCAAGTTTGTAGAAAGGCCTCTACAAATTGAAGACATGAAAATCAAGAATCTCAAGCATAAGAGGCTAGTTCTTGTCAAAGTAAAGTGGGACTCCAAAAGAGGACCTGAGTATACATGGGAGCTTGAATCTGAAATGCAAAGGAAATATCTGCATTTGTTCCAGTAGATCTCGAGGACGAGCTCTAAAACAAGGTGGGGAGGATGTAACAATCCTCAAATAAACCGACACCCTTATAAATAATTCTGACACCCTAGAATATTTTAAATTGACCCAATATGTCTTTAAATACACCCCATATGCGAAAACGGGCCTCAATTACATTAATTAGTATTTAATATAAATAAAAATCTAATTATTAAGCTGAGGCGGGCCGCGTAGACCCACCTCAACTCTTACGCGGGCGGTTTCAAGGTTGAAACCTGATTTCGTTGATTTTCTTAAGTTCAAGAGGGCCGCGTAAGACCCCCGTTTAGTTAACGCGGGTCGCGAGAGTCCCAAAATGTGGCGCAGCCTGGTGATGACACGTGTCATCATCGTGTCGAGCTTAGTAGATGACCCGGACAAGCTACCCTGTTGACCAGGGTTGACGCGGGCCGCATAAGCCTAACCCATGTGTTACGCGGGCCGCGAGAGGACCAGATTCAGCAACTATATAAGGAGGCTTCGGGATTTCATTTCTGCCGCTCACATCTTTTCTTTCTAAACGAATTCTGAAGTAGTAGTAGTAATACTCGGGTATTATATTCCCCTAAGTAGCGAAGTTCTGCTCCGTTGTAAGTATTATAACCCCTGGATACATATTAGATACGTTGCCCGATTGATCTAGGGTTCCGTAATGGCAGTCGTGGTTCTGCCCGACGTAGTCATTGGAATGCCGTCTCGGGGAGGGTATTGCTAATGTTAAAATGGGTTATTATACTAACGCGTGTACATTTGTGTAAATTTTAGATTATCACCAGGAAACCCTTACGAAAAATCTAAAACAGCAATGTGAGTAATCTCATTTTTGTTAACAGTTTTTACAAAACCTTAACTATTTTACAATGCAATTTAGCAGTGATTGAGTCTTTGTAATTCTTCAATTACTGCCGGTATGTTGGGGTTTTGTATACAAAATGTACTACAATGTGAGTAGTAAGTCGGGATGACAATACGTTACCATTGGACAATGAGTTAGCCAATGTGTAATATGACCCACAAGTCAGTGGATTGACAGTACTAATGGAGTAATTATGTAGATATAAACATTGTAATCGCTCTCAATACTGTTCACTGTGAATTTTATTTAAACTTGATTAAACTGGGATTCACTCACCAGTATTTCCCACTGACAAATGTTTTTAAAACGCGTTTCAGGTAACATAATGTGAAAGCCAATTAGAAGCCAGCTGGATAGCACTGAAGGCTTGGAAAAGTGGCTATAAAAGTTACCTAAATAAAGAAAGCGTTTTAATTCAAATAAAATAGGGTTTATCTCTATAAATGTATGGTAATAAGAAACTTGGGTTTCATCCCAATATGTTTATTTATAAATGGTGGTTTTACTCTGATAAACATTTCCTAACTACGGTCCTGATGAAAAATTTCCGCTGCCAAATTAAACGACACACGATACCACCGAAGCTGGCTCGCGGCTATCCGTTCCCGGGGATCAGGGATCGGGGGTTGCGACAGAAGGTGGTATCAGAGCTAAGCCACTGATTCAGCCACAGAGGTGTTCTGCTGACATCAAAATGTAAAGTGTTAGGAAATAAATTACGAAAATATGTGCATAACTGTATTTATTTGTTATGTGTTATTTAACTAATTGTTAGTTTACAGTATGAGCGACCAAGGACCATCTGACGCGTATCGTCAATTGTCTGGTTCGCCTAGAAACGAAGGCACCTCCTCTTCTCAGCCTGCCCTCTCGAGGTACTCTGCTGATACGGAAGAAGGAATCTTTGTGTTTAAGGCTCAGTCAGAAGAGCCATTTCCTCAGAAAAAGAGGGGATGGTTCAGTAGATGGGCACATGAGCGTAGAAAATGTATGAAAAAGTTGCAAGATCAGAGGGTATTAGCAGCAGCCAAGAGATAGACAAATGCATATGCCCAGGATATGATAAATAGGGGTATAGCCAACATCCACATCCTAGCCACTACTGCAGCTGACCCAAATTTGGAGCAAATAATAGCACCCCAACCACAGCTACCAATCCCAGACCAACCAATGGAGATAGAAAACCTCGAAAACTAAGTAGAGATGCATGACTTCAATCCAGAAGAAATCCCTAGGGTACCTGCACCAAACCCCCTAGACCCAAATTACGATCCCTGGTGGGATGACGTTAGGGACTATGTGCAACGTTACCCGATACATGAAGACACACCCATGCAGAACATAGGAGCCTACCCAGGTATGGACCCTTTAGATCCCTGTTTTGTTCAAGGGTTTAACCCACAAGTGATGTTCAAGCTCAAAACTTGATGAATGTGAGATTAAGGATTAACTTGGGTTATCCTACATAAAATCCACACATTGCTTGATGATTTCTCATAGATTAGTGTTTCATATTCTTGTATTACTTGTAAGTTCATGACCCTCCTTGTATGTTCTTACATCAAGTGTGATGGTGAACACTTAGAGGTACCTAAATGGAAGACTTTTCTTCCTACCTCCTACATGAATTCTATGACACTTAAGAGGTACCTAAATGGAGGATTCATCCTCCTACCTCATGCTTGACTATTGGACATACTAATATATAACCTAAATAATACTTTATGTACTATCCAACATTCGAACCTTTGATGATGAACTTTTGTTCATTCGTCAAAGTACTAGACTAATATCATCTAAGACCTAAACCTTGTTATGATTCTAATGGGTGTCCTACTCATAAAAACATTATACCCTTTGAGGTTTTATAGTGTCAAACAAGTGTTATGTGTTAAAAGATGGTTACTTTCATACGCTATATTTTTGTGTTTTAAAACTCCGAATCTTCATTCCACCATATTATTCCCAATACTCATACACTTTGCTTCTTCGTGTAGAAGGACTTGGTGTTCCAACCTCCTAATCAACAAACAACTCACTCGCGGATTCTCAAGTTCAAGACTTGCAAAACCGTGAGTACACTTGACCCATTTACCTTTAAAAACACTTTGGGTTGTAACATGTTATTATACAAAATACACACTCACACACTTAAACATTCTTTATACTCTCAATCCGTTATACATGCTACTTGTTTACTTAGGTTCATGCTAGATTATACATGCTATATGTCATTAACTTTGCTAAGCCCTCAACTTAACCTATATAGCGCTATAGGAGTAGCACACCACCCGTCGGGGTCTTGTTAAGTCTTTATACTAAACGGTCTCGTCACTTTTATGGCGAGGGATGCTAAATACTAGTGGACACTTGGGTTTGACGTATTGCTATGCATGCTAGTTACCTTGTTTACAAATTGCCATGTGGATTCGAGATAATGCTTTTATACTTATGCTATACTTATTCAAACCTTGTGTACTGGCCTTTGCTTTTGCATTGAACTTTATTTTAAACATGTTACAGGTTGAGGATGATGATGCTATGAAACGGAGTAGCGATGATGCCTAGATACACATTTAGACATCTTAGGTTTAAATTGTTGTATCAAATTTTGTTTCGTTATGAACATGTTATTTGAATTTATATGTAATGTTGACAATTTGATTTATGAGATTAAAATGGTTGATTTAAATATTGTCACAAATAGTGTTATGAAGTCTCTTGCAATCTCGAACTAGTCTAACTCCGATGATTCCGCCATTGGTTGGGGTGTGACACCGGCGCTGTACGCGACGGGTTAAAAATCTGGAAAAGATTATAAGCTATTCGTTTTGAGTTACGGTTTTGTTTAAATACTTATAAATCTCGTATAACTAAAACATTTCATGTTTTTTTATGAAACGTAGGTTACAATATGGTGCCGGAGAACGATCAAGCTCAATAAAGAACCGAACACGATCAAGATTCAAGCTTCCGCGAAATGATTCGCCGTCACATTTTTTTAAAACGGCGAATGTTTTATGAAATGTTGAATTGTGTTGTTTCTTAAAAGTTTTTAAGAAATACATATTTTGTAATGTATGTGTAAGCATAATGAAATAAATATAGTCGAAAACTATATGAAAATCATATAAATGGACTAAGGGTCTTACATTATGTTGTTTATAAATATATATTTATTTATTAGAATCCAATTGGGAATAGTGTGATTCATGTTTAATAATATAGGAATAGGAATCATTGTAATATACTAAATACTAATATTTCTGTAAGGGTGCATATAGAAAATTCAGTTTATTACTACAAAATGTTTATAGATCGATAAATCATGTATATTAGTTCAAATCTAGTAGTTGGATTCAATTGAATCATGACCTAGTGTGCTCTATTAAAAAAATAAATTGTTATGTATTTTTACCTAGTGTGCTCTATTAAAAAAAGCTTTGTTATGTATTTTTTATTTATTACAGAACTTATAATTCAAAAATTATATATAAGAAAGAAAAAAAATAGATTTTCAAAATGCTTACCTTTTTGGGTTATAAAATAAATTTTTAAAGCAAAAAAAATATATATACCATAAATACGTTGCATGAATTAAATAATTAATAACACTTATAATCAATTTTCATTTTTATTAAACAATTTAAAACGTTTTTACTTAAAACTTAAGTATTCCCAAATTAGTCGTAGCAGTCCCTAATCCCTATAATCCTAACATGCTTTAGACAACAATCTTGGTTCGTTAACCAATAAAACCTTATTATTTAAACATGATAGGGTAGCATTTTGGGATTCTCTCGGCGCTTACATTCTTGCAGCTTGTGTGATTTGCTTTCACCCTAAGTGAGTAGGTTTTACTTTTCCCCCTTTTGTCACTTTAACTTTTTGGGATGTTTCATGTGTCACATTTTCTATGTTTCGCATATTTTTTTAATAACATGCCAAGTTAAGTGTTATATGTGCACATTGTTTGTTTTGTACGTTGCATTACATGTTATCATTCATATGCTATATGTGTTTACCGCTTTATGTCAAGTGTTTCATAGTATCGCTTTTCGCCTTACGGGGCTTGAATCGCATCATTGTTTCGCTTTTCGCCTTTCGGGGCTTGAATCGCATCATTGTTTCGCCTTTTGGGGCTTGAATCACATCATTGTTTCATAGTTTCGCTTTTCGCCTTTCGGGGCTTGAATCGCATCATTGTTTCTTTGCTTATGGTTTGTGATGTCATATTATATTATTTACATATGGAGTGGTTGACTTTTGAATTAATTGATTTAAGTCACCTATTACACTTAATATCGCATGTTAAATAATTTATATTAAATAAAATCAACTAAACTTTTAAAGTTAAATACAAACAAATAAGGATCAATTCACACAACTATTGTTGACCTAAATTTCTTTTACACGTGAAACAGATACACAAGGTTGATAGCTACTTGAGAAGACACATAGGATTGTGCCTTAGAATAATTAAATCAAGACTATGTTATCTTTTGTATTTTGAATATTGTATGGTTTCATTGGAACAATTATTTGGTTATGTGAGACAAATTAATATTGATGATAATAAATATTCAAACTTTAAATAATTGTCAAAGGCTATGGAACAATCATATCGTGCCCTGTGCCATATCCGCCGCGGATCGGGGTGTGACAATTAAGCCCAAAACGCATTGGTAATTTAAAAGTCATTGGATTACTTATGAACCAGTGATCTCTCCTGGCCACGACCGATGTGGGATTTACCTAAGATGTTACAATGATCCATGTTAATCTTCTCAGTAGTCAGTATCAGTTTTATTACATACATGGTTACATCTAGCTAGGTATGAACATGATTACATCCTTAAGTATAAAAAAGAGGCCTTTTACTTAAATGATATGTTGTAATCCATTCCTCTGGCACATAAACCACTTTAATCAATCATGGTTAATGACTTCATCTTGTGGCCATTGCTATATCCCCTCATAAGACTCATATATGTAACTGGGTTATGATATTTCATAGCTATATGTACGAGTCTGATAATCGATCACTAACGAGCTTTAAGCCATCAATAAGGTCTTGGGGTATACTTTAACCCTCATCGACTCCACATAGGTGCCACATTACCCACTTTTCCCTATTTCATTTTAACTCCCCTCAAGGAAATGGTTTAATCATGTTAACTCCAGCTGATCTTATTTTTAATGGTTTTTTATTTAAAAAAGAAAAAAAAACTAATCATGTTAACTCCATCTTGTATGAAAAACTTGTATGTGTTGGTTTAACAGTAATTGTTTTCAAATCTAAAGAGAAAAAAATTTATAGTAAAAAGTATAAAACTGTTTTCAAATGTAAAGACATAAAAGAATTATATAATATATATATGTAAATATTGTTAACGAAATACGATGAATAGTAACTTTATTTTTATAGTAACTAGGGTGAAGACCCGCCCGCGTTGCGGCGCGGGTACATCGTAAACATTGAATGGATTAATCCAAACGTTATATAATGCATTAACCATATGAAAACACACATTTCAACGTATCCAGTTGAACTCAGTGTAAACCGTATAAGCATAGTGATTGGATTAAACGTAAAGTAAATGGAATTCATATCGAACAATCATAACGTATTATATGTGACCCAACTCATACGTAGAAAACGTAACGGGTATGAAGGAAAATGTGCATATGTAATCGAAATGGATTAATTAGAGCTTTCGGAAAAAAGGGAGAAAAAGAAACCATAATTTGACTCCACTCGGTTCGAAAAAAAAACTTTACGAAACATACATAAAATAAACACGAAAACATATTATATTTGACCTGAATCATTTCCCAAAAAAATTTACGTCGAAACGTAAAACAACTTGAATTTATACCAAAACGTACATAAAAATATGCATGTAAAAATGATTTCTTTAAACGAAAACGTATTATATTTGACATGACTCGTCTATAAAAAAAGTTTACGTCAGAATGTAGAACAAATCATATTTATACATGCCCGTACATATAATATGCACGTAAAAAATAGTTTTTAAGTAAAGGAAGTATAGGGGTAAACCAAAACAAAATGTTAGTAAAAAAATTAATAGGTTAAAAACGTTCGTAAAACCATGCCAAGTAGCAACAATGCCACAACAGCATCGACTCTCAACATCGTAAAAATAAAATAGATAAAATGGTAAAAATTACACTGAATAAAAAGGAGACTAAAATCGTTGAACCACGCACACCCGTTACAGTGTCTTAATGCGAAGAAATTAACCAGAAACGTAAAACGTACAAAATAATAACTTAGTCGATCTATGACCCGCCCGTTACGGGGAAGTTTTCAAAAGGGAAAAAATGGACGCATTGCGACGGGTCTGTCAAATATGAAAAAATAGAACAAAAACGTTGAACATCACATGCACGCTACGACATGTTAACTCGTAAAATTTAGAACGAAACGTAAAACAAAAAACTTGTGAAAGATAAAAAGTATGCCGGGACCAAAGTTGTAAATAATAAAGTGTTGTGTTAAATTACAAAAGATAAAATAGTTTGAGTTAAAAGTAAAAAATTTCAAATGGGTTAAAATGTAAAAGAAAAAACTTTAAGGATGAAAGTGAAAAATCAAGTTTTTTTTTTTTTTTTTGAAAAAGTCCCCAAGCATAGGGTACAAGTGATGATGCACAAAAAAGTTGCTAATTTACATATGGAATAATATATAGTTTTTTTGTTTTTCTTTTATTTAATATATTATAATAGTTTATTATTATATTTACTTTTAGTAACATATTTTTTATTTTTTCCCTTTCTTAAGACCATATATTTCCTATACCATTTTTTTAATAATTCATTTTTTTCTTTTTTTAGAACACATATTAATTCATCGATTAGTAACATATTTTTTATTTTTTCCCTTTCTTAAAAGCATATATTTCCTATTGTTATAATATTACAAAATGATTTACCATGAAGATCAAGATCTACCTCTAGATTTACCAAGCAAGTGGATGAACTCTTTGTCAAACTTATGGATAGCCTTATCTACCAAATAGTTAACCTTGTCTACCAAATAGTTAATCCTTTTGTAGTATAAATACTAGCTCAAGATAGAGGAAAAATGCACCTCATGTATACACTATTATAAGTTATACAATTCTCTTCTTCTTTCTCTTATAACATTTATAAAGTTCTTAAATTTTTAGCACTAATCTTGTGTTAATTCTTGTTATATTATAACACATTATCAGCACGAGTCGCTTATATCCTAATCAAAGAAGACTTTAAGCCCAAAGATATCCATCAGGAGCAATGTAAGCACATCATTAACTTTATAATTTACTTTGGAAAAAAAACTAAGTACAAAAGAACATTTTAATATACATATTTCATAACTACGGGATTACTAACATTCTAACATTTAATTATTTATCTAACTTTTATTTTTATCGCAACTAACTTTTATTTATACACACACGCTCATATTTCATTTAGAGTTTACGTTTATTTATGTATACTAACATTTTTATTCTTATTATTATGCATCCTAATTTTATATCTTATAAAATAACATATCTGTAATTCATCATTTATTATAAATACATATATATATATATAACCGTTATATAACGGCTATAAAACGGTAATATAACCGTTGCAAAACGGTTATAATTTACCACTATAAATCACCAATTATCAATCTCATTTTTTCGCAACAAACACTCTTCTTCTCAAGGTTATTCAAGAAAAATTTCGAAGATGATTCTCCCGGTTTTAATATTCGCCGGCATAATATTAATATTGTTGCCAACCTTAATATATGAGCTTCCACCTCATCTTTTTGGTACTTATGTATTCATGTATTTGTTTATAACTGTACATCTGTATGTTATCTCATTTTTAATGAGTATTTAGATTTTAATATAGATCTTATTTATGTTTAGCAACAAAATGACAAACATCGCAAAAATTGAATTCCCGGCTCTTAATATCACCGGAGAAAATTATATGTCGTGGACGGCACATGTTAAGCGACATCTCAAGTCAATGGGTGTTTTGGAAACGATAACGGAGTTGAATAATTGTAGCGATCAAGACAAGGCAAAAACCGATGTCTTCCTCCATAAACACATTGATGAGATGTTGCAATTTGAATATTCAAATTTTGAGGATCCATACGTTTTGTGGGAAGATTTAAAAAGCAGATTTGATAATCAAAGGTAAGTTTTACTTTCCACAGCTAGAGATGAATGGAACAATCTCAGATTCCAAGATTTTAAAAAGGTGAATGAATACACCTCTGCTTTGTTCAGGATATGCTCAACGCTCCGATTCTGTGGGCAAACTGTTACGGAGGAAGATATGTTGGAGAAAACTTTCTCCACATTTCATGCATCAAATATAAACTTGCAACAACAATATAGGTTGCAAAGGTTGCAAAGGTTTCAAAGATATTCTGATATAAATTCATTTCTCCTCGTAGCAGAGAAAAACAATGAGCTACTAATGAAAAATCATCAAGCTCGTCCCACTTGATCATTAGCCATTCCAGAAGCAAATGCTGTTATTAATGATGATACTAAAGACCCTGGAAGAAAATGGGGACGAGGCTGTGGCCGTGGCCATTTTGGTAAAGGTAATGGTCGCAACTATTCCTTCAAAAGAAATAATAATTTCTGAGGTAATTCCCATGGTCGTGGACGCGGTCGTGGTCGAAATCAAAGAACCCTCAATTACCACACTCCACAAAATATCAATTCCAACCAGTATAACAAAAGGAATGAAGCTTGTAGGTCCGAAAACAATGGCACTTCTTGTTTCAGATGTGGAAGTACAAACCATTGGTCAAAGGCTTGTCGTACACCTTCACATTTATGTGAACTTTACCAAGCCTCTCTCAAAAGAAAAGAAAATAAAAGAAAAGGAGATGAACCATGTGGATAATTTTAATGATATCAACGTCGAACTGAATGTCGCCGACTATACCATTGAGATGGAAATCTGAAATAAATGTTGCTAAACCATAATAATTATATGCAACAATTATGTAATTTCCTTTATTATAACTATCTTTATTATGTTTCATCAGTCTTTCTTTTCATGTAACGTTTTTAGCTAATAAATAAACTTCTTATTAAAAAAAATCATAATGCCTTCGTTATACACTTATTATTATTTCTCTTTATATTTCAAGATTAAAATGAATACCATTGGAGCACATGAGCAGACAAATGATGCAGATATATGTATAGCGGATAGTGGAGCCACACACACTATACTTAAATCTAAGAAATATTTTTATGAATTGAAACCAACAAAAGGAACCGTTGATACAATATCAGGTCCTACAAACTTGATAGAAGGAGTGAGAAAAGCTAATTTAATATTACCAAATGGTACAAAGCTCTTAATAGAGAATGCTTTATTTTCCCCAAAATCAACAAGAAACTTGTTAAGTTTCAAAAACATATATCATAACGGATATGATACTCAGTCAAGGACTGTTGATAATAAAAAATATTTGCACATCATGAGCAAAGATCATATACTGGAAAAACTGCCAATGCTCCACTCTGGTTTGCATTATACACACATTAATGTGCCTCAAGCACATATGGCAGTAAAAGAAAGTTTTTATGATCCTGAGACATTTAACTTATGGCATGACAGACTAGGCCATCCAGGATCTACAATGATGAAAATAATTATTGAAAACACACATGGACATCCACTGAAATATCAGAAGATCCCCCAATCAGATAAAATGCCTCTATGTACCTCTTGTTCACTTGGATAACTAATTACAAGGCCTTCATCCTTAAAAGTTGACAAAGAATCACCAATGTTTCTTGAAATAATTCAAGGTGATATATGTGGACCAATTCATCCACCATGTGGACCGTTTAGATATTTCATGGTCTTGATAGACGCATCCAGCAGATGGTCTCATGTCTCTTTATTATCAACTCGTAATGTTGCCTTTGCAAAATTTCTTGATCAAATTATCAAACTACGAGAACATTTCCCTGATTACACTGTTAAACGGGTGAGACTTGATAATGCTGGTGAATTTACATCACATGCTTTTAATGATTATTGCATGTCTGTGGGAATTGTTGTCGAACACCCTGTTGCTCATGTACACACACAAAATGGCTTAGCTGAATCATTGATCAAACATTTACAGCTAATCGCTAGACCATTAATAATGAGAACAAAACTTCCTGTGTCGGTTTGGGGTCATACAATTTTACATGCTGGATCACTGATTCGTGTGAGACCAAGTGCAAATCATAACTACTCCCCACTACAACTTGTTTCTGGCCATGAGCCAGACATTTCCAACCTTAAAATTTTTAGGTGTGCAGTGTATGTTTCTATTGCACCACCACAACGCACAAAAATGGGACCTCAAAGAAGGTTGGGAATATATGTTAGATATGAAACAACCTCCATCATACGATATCTTGAACCTTTAACGGGTGACGTATTTAAAGCACGTTTTGATGACTGCCATTTTAAAGAGGCAATGTTCCCAGCATTAGGGGGAGAAAATAAAAAAACGAGAAAATGATGTCTCATGGTGTGTGCCTTCATTATTTCATCTTGATCCAAGAACAAAACAATGTGAGACAGAGGTTCAAAAGATAATACACTTGCAAGACATTGCAAATAAATTGCCCGATGCTTTTACTGATACAAACAGAGTTACTAAATCTCATATACCAGCTGCTAATGCTCCAGCTCGAGTTGAGATCCCAAGTAACGCAATAGATAATAAGATAGCTCATGAATCTTAAAAACGTTTAAAACGTGGAAGGCCAATCGGTTCAAAGGATAAGAATCCTCGAAAAAGAAAAGCACTTGTAAAGGAAATTGACCACAAAGAGAATGATCTTGATAAAACAGTAAATACCGAAACCTCTCATGCGGAAGATGTTGTTGATACTAACAAAGAGATATCAATCAACTATGGTCATACACATATCATATGGAACCTATATGAAATGGAAAATATTGATGAGATATTTTCTTATTCTATAGCAAGTGACATCATGGGTGGAGATGATGATCCTGAACCAAAATCTGTCAATGATTGTCAAAATAGACATGACTGGGATAAATGGAAAGGCGCTATGCAAGCTGAATTAGATTCACTCAACAAACGAAAGGTTTTTGGGTCTATTGTTGTTACACCTAAGGCTGTAAAGCCTGTAGGGTATAAATGGGTTTTTGTATGAAAACGAAATGAGAAAAATGAGGTTACAAGATATAAAGCGAGACTTGTAGCTCAAGGTTTTTCACAGAGGCCAGGGATTGACTATGAAGAAACATATTCTCCCGTTATGGATGCAATAACCTTTAGATACTTAATCAGCTTAGCAGTTTCTAAAAAGTTAGAAATGCGTCTTATGGATGTTGTTACAGCTTACTTGTATGGATCACTTGATAATGACATCTATATGAAAGTTCCTGAAGGATTTAAACTCCCTGATGCGTTAAGTTCAAAACCCAAAGAAATGTATTCGATCAAATTACAAAGATCTTTATATGGGTTGAAACAATCGGGAAGGATGTGGTACAATCGTTTGAGCGACTATTTGACAAGTAAAGGTTATACAAATAATCTTATCTGTCCATGTGTCTTTATTAAGAAGACAACATTAGGATATGTGATCATAGATGTATATGTTGATGACCTAAATATAATTGGGATGCAAAAAGAAATTCATGAAGCAATTATTCTTTTAAAGAAAGAATTTGAAATGAAAGAACTTGGAAAAACCAAATATTGTCTTGGTTTACAAATTGAACATATGAGCAATAGAATACTTGTGCATCAAACGAATTATACTGAAAAGTTGTTGAAACGTTTCAATATGGACAAAGCAAACCCTTTAAGCACTCCAATGGTCGTTAGATCACTTAATGTCGAAAATGATCCATTTCGTCCTTGTGAGGACAACGAAGAAGTTCTTAGTCCAGAAGTACCATACCTCAGTGCAATTGGAGCACTTATGTATCTTACCAATTGTATGAGACCTGACATTTCTTTTGCAGTGAACTTGTTGGCAAAATTTAGTTCAACTCCTACTAAAAGGCACTGGAATGGGATTAAACATATTTTTCGATATCTTCGAGGTACAGTTGATTTAGGCTTGTTTTATCCCAACGATTCAAAAGAAGGGTTAGTTGGTTATGCAGATGCAGGTTATTTATCTGATCCTCATAAAGCAAAATCTCAAACTGGATATGTATTTATGAACGGAGGAACTGCGATTTCATGGCGTTCTCAGAAACAAACACTTGTCGCAACATCCTCAAATCATGCTGAAGTCATTGCACTATATGAAGCTTCAAGAGAATGTGTATGGTTAAGATCTATGTCACAACACATTGTGACTTCTTGTGGGCTAGAGAAAGATCGAAGTCCAACTCCTATCTATGAAGATAATGCCGCCTGTGTCTCTCAGATGAAAGAAGGGTATATCAAAAGTGACAGAACAAAACATATACCACCAAGATTCTTTGCATATACTCGGGACCTTATTAAAGACAATCAGGTCGATTTGAGATATATCCAATCCAGTAACAACTCAGCCGATCTTTTCACAAAAGCACTACCTACAGCAACTTTCAGGAAACATGTTCATGACATTGGCATGCGTCATGTACGGAGAATGTGAGTCCTTACAAATTGCAAACTTGAGGGGGAGCTATAGACTGCACTCTTTTTCCCTTAGCTAAGGTTTTTTTCCCACTGGGTTTTTCTTTAGCAAGGTTTTTAGTGAGGCAGTACATAAAGACCCCGAAGTTTGCAAAGTGTCATCCAAGGGGGAGTGTTATAATATTACAAAATGATTTACCATGAAGATCAAGATCTTCCTCTAGATTTACCAAGCAAGTGGATGAACTCTTTGTCAAACTTATGGATAGCCTTATCTACCAAATAGTTACCTTGTCTACCAAATAGTTAATCTTTTTGTAGTATAAATACTAGCTCAAGATAGAAGAAAAAATGCACCTCATGTATACACTTTTATAAGTTATAGAATTCTCTTCTTCTTTCTCTTATAACATTTCTAAAGTTCTTAAAGTTTTAGCACTAATCTTGTGTTAATTCTTGTTATATTATAACACCTATATCATTTTTTTAATAATTCATTTTTTTTCTTTTTTAGAACATATATTAATTTATCGATTAATTTGATACTTCTTTAATAATTTACGTTTATAACTTTTTCTCTAAAAACTTAAGTACGTAGTTGTGCTTGATTTTTTCCCCGACATTCTGTTATAAATTTTGTTAAAAAAGAAGTTGTACTCTAAATAAAGTATTTATTTGGTATCAAAAAACGATACGATGATAAACTAAACCATTCTAGTGGTTTGTCTTTCTAACAAAAATGCTTTATTTTCAAATCACATTTGTTTTACATTATCTTTTGCTCGGTTTCACCGCAACGCGCAACCTAAAAAAACTAGTATATAGTAAAAGAGTAAAATGCACAAATAGTCCCTATGGTTTGGTAAAATAACACCTATAGTCCCCAACTTTTGGAAATTACACCGGTGGTCCCTGTGGTTTGACAATTTGTTACTCTGATAGTCCCTGGAGTGGATGTCCGTTAGTTTTCACCGTTACCTCCATGTAAAATGAGCAAAATGCCCTTAGTATTAAATTAAAACACTAAAAGTAGATATATTAAAATTAAAGGTGGGACCCACCAACCTTCTAATTCACCTTTTAAGCCCTGTATATCTCTCTCTCACACGAACTCACAACCACCTGACTCCACCACTTACCACCAGCCGCCACCACCTGCCACTCCATAGCATCAACATCTCCGCCACTGTAACTCCCTCCTTCATCCCAGAAAAGGTCGATCAGAGAGAGAGAGAGAGAGAGAGAGAGAGAGAGGGAGAGACACAGAAAAGGTCACTCACCACCACATGACTCTGCCACTGTAACTCCCCCATTTCCGCCACTGTAACTCACTCACCACCACTGCAATTCTGCCACTGCAACTCCCTCCTCCATCAACGTTATTCGATTAAGGTACATATTGCCTCTTAAGGTTTTGAGTTGAATTTGTAGATTTAGAACCTTTTTAGGGTTTTATTGGTTGGGTTTTGATTACGGTTGTTGATGACGGTGGTGGCAACAATAGGTGTGTTGACGGCGAAGAAAGATGATGATGGTGGTGGTTCAGATGGTGGATGTGGTGACCATGGTGGTTCAGATGGAAGCTGTTGGTGGTTGTTGTTGTGGCGGTGGTGACCGTGGTGGTGTTCTTTGACGGGTTAAGGGTTGGAGGGGTTAGGTTTAGGTGGCGGTGGTGGGTGTGGGTGTGGGTGGAGGTGGGTGGCTATGGTGATGTGTAACACCTTGTAAAATCATGTCCAATAATGTATCGACACGTGTCCCTAATCCTAATTATGTCAAACGTTGACTAGGAGGGACTATTATTGTCAAACAATGAAAACATTGAATATGCAAGGACTAAAGGTGTCAACATGCTTAAATAAAGCCTCTAAGTGACCTTATACAGTGTTCGTATTCTTTTAATAAGCCACTTGTTGGATAAACGAAACCGTTTGCAATAAAATTCAAAAGTTATGCATCAAAGGGTTAAAAGTGTCAACAAGTTAATTCTTACCTCTGAATGACCTTTTAACGAACCTGGAGCGTTGTGATGCTCGGTTATACCCTCGAGAATGCTTAATATGGATTATGTAAGGCTTTGGTGTCGTTAAGCGATATTACGCCCAACTTCGTGTGTTAAACGGGTTAAAAGCGCCAACGAGTGAAACTAGTGTCCTCGGGTGATCTTTTAACCGAACCGGAGTTTAGCGATATTTGTTATACTTCCATGATCATCTAAAATCTAACTTGAAGGGCCAAAAGTGCTGAATATGAAAGTTATTTCAAGATAGAAGGTTAAGGGGCCATTTATGTCAAAATTTGAAAATGTTTGGCTGAACCCGGAGGGGGTCGCGCTGCGCAACAGCTCCCTTGACCCTCGGTCGCGCGACGCGACAGCGTCACGTGTGTAGAAAATAAACAGCAGCAGCAGTTTGCAACTTGAATTGTTTTTATTTATTTTATTAGTCTTGATGAACAAGTTGTGTGTTCACCAAGCATGGAAATCTGATCTAGACACATGTTGTGATCCTATAAATACTTGGAGAACACACATGACACTTGTAATCATCCTAGTTCATCCCAAACACTATAAATAGGTGTGATCTTTCAATTCAACACTTGCATCTTCCTTTCATTTCTCTCTAGCTTGAGTTTTCCTGAAGCTTTCTGGGATTCCTGATCATAAGGAAGCCTATTCTAGTTGAAAAGATTGCTAGGACCCTTTGTAAGTGTTCCTAGCCACTAGTTTATGTTTTATACGCTTTTAAGCCAAAAGTCAAGCGTTATCGTAATAACGCTTTGACTTTTAGTAAGACCTTAAAAGGTCAAGCCATTGTTCGCAACGAACATGGCTATGTGATCATAATTAGGTAGGTGTTAATCCCTAAAAATGGCACCTCCTAAGAATCATATTTGCTTGGTCAATTGACGAGTCAAAGTAATATTAATTTAAAAAGTCAACGGGTCAGTTTTTAAAATAATTACGATATGAGTCTAAAAATGTTCTAAAATATGTTTTATCACTTAAACAACTCGGTAATAATTATTAGAACATGTATAAACATGTTCGGCTCGTCAATTCCCGTTTTAGGGTCGGTTCGCAACCGAAAGTCGCGTAGTTTGACTTCTACGTTGACTTTTTGGTTCTAAACTGAATTAAACTAGTATGCTACTGATTTTAGGTTCCGTTATGATCATAATATAATGTAGTATAATCCCCTAAGGTTATATTACACGATCGGAATAGGAATATGAGTTTTATGCAAGTTTCCGTATTTATGCCATACTTTGACCTTTATGCCCTTTTTAGCAAAAATGGGGTTTTAGAAAAAAATAAGCTTGCAAATGATTTAAGTACTGATATGTTAACATGTTTAACATATTTTGATGTTTATAATCTGGTCATAAACTGAGTTTACGCATATGATCGTAAACTATGCTTTTAAAAGGACTAAAATGCCCTTTTTCATCTAAAATGAGTTTTAAACATAATTTCTTGGCAAAACTCATTATGTACTGATATGATATAATATTTGGGATTTATTGGGATGTTAGGTCAGATTGTAAACTGAGTTTAACTTCAGTTTCGTATAAAATGCAGATAAATGACGATAATGCCCTTTTGGCGCATAAAACAAGTTTTAAGCATGATATGCAAACCAAACCATTTCCTTACTGATTTTTTATGAAAAATAAAATAATTTAACTATTCAAAGCTGGTCATAATATTAGATTTCATAAATCTTCACATAAATCGTCATTTAACGACATTAACGCCGTTTAGGCGCGTAGTATGGTTTTAAACCATATTTATGAACCAAGACTTGTTACCTACTGATTTTATAAACCATTTTAAATGTTTTTTTACAGAAGGTATAAGTCATGAACTCAGAATCCCAAATAAGTTCTCAAAACTATGTGTGAAATGACCAAAATGCCCCTACGGCGCATAGTTTGGTCTTAAAGCATAAACCACACATATATTTGACATCTTACTGATATGATATCATAATTTAAACATTTTTACAGAATGTTTATGACCATGAAATCAATTTACTCGCAAGCTCCTTTTATAAGTTGTAAAATTACCAGAATGCCCTTATGAGGCATAGTTTGATTTTAAAACCTTAACGGGCATACAAGTTGATATCCTACTGATATTATAAATTGTTTAAAGTGTACTGGCATATGAAACTTGTTCATGACTCATCCGGTTACCCGTTATCACCTATACGCGTACGGTTAGGCTTACGTAACTAATTGACATAAGTTTACCAAAAAGGGGTTTAACCTTACCGTTTTGACCTCAAAATCCAGAATGTACATTGTTTACCCATATTATACAAGTCCTAGTACTTGTTGGGTTTAAACCACATTCTATTCGGTATACGCTTAATCTAGCGAACCTATTCTTAAGTATCGGGTCATATCTAAAGGAACTACCTTTGGCCCGTATACATTCTAATAGATAATAAATCTGTTCATTCCAGACTATAGTACCCCCCCAGATAATCGGACTTGGGTCAATATACTTAGACTTGCGGCTTATTGCCAAATATGGTCTTATTGATTGGAAGCTAGCAAAAGGTGAATACTCTTGACTTATTTTTTTTTGGGAAACGGGACTCCCCGGGTAAACATTTATTAATTTTTAAAAAAGGATTACAAACAAAGTGCATTTGTTAAGCAATGGCGACTCGCCAAAGCAACAAACCACAAAAAGAGAGAAGATACAAATAAAAACAAACACAAAGAAACTAAAATTTGGAGCCTATTTTCATAAATTGCGCTATTTCACCGGTATCCGACTCCACCTCAGCTTCATCTCCATCCACTTTTGTCAAACTATCATAATATTTCCTCATATTTTCGGACCATGCATTATAATCTTCAATCTTCGGGCGGGTGCTAGTTTCCACAAACTTTTTGACAGCTTCTATCTCATGCTCCCACATCCCAAGGTCCGTGTCAAAACAATCTCCTTCATCCCTTAATGTACCAAAGCTATTTTTTGTGTTTACATTTGAATTTGGTCCAAACCCAAAAACATTTTTAGAAACATCAAAAAAACCGCTACCCTTAACTGGGCCTTTAGTAACCGGCCCAGCACCTTTTAAAGGTGAGTAATGACCCATCATACCTGGGCTCTCTCGCATTGGGCCTGAAGCACCATGCGGATCCAAAACTGAGTCGGTTTTATTTTGCAGCCCATCAGTCTTCATTGGGCCCAGCATTTGATCCACGCCCGAGACTCCATGAGACGGGGCATGCTTTTGAAGCCCAATCGAACCACTAGCATTTTCTGGTAGGCCCAAATCATCAACAGCCATATGCTGAAGCCCAGCAGCTTTTTCGCTGGGCTTCCTTTGATCTTTTGAGCCCATATCAGGTTATCGAGATGAAGCAGACCTCGGCCCAGCCTGTCGTGATGGACCAGGCTCCATAATAACAGGCCCATTGCTTGTTTTTTTGGGCTGCCATATCGGGTTCTTTCCCTTGTTTTGGGCCTTTACTTCCCTTGCAACTTCTTCAAATCCATCATCTTGAATTATATTCTCCTTAACTGCCATATTATCTTTTGTTGTTTTCTGATTTTTCAAACCGGGTATAAGCCCATTATCTTTTTTATCATTGCATTTTCCATCCATATGCCCAAAAACCTCACACAAACTACAACATGGAGGTTTCCATTTGTACGCTAAATTTAAAAAATAGGACTTACCCGGGATTTCGCCACAAGTGGGAAGATTAATTTTAACTTTGTCCGGTAGCCCATTAGAAGCTTTTGCATCCACCAACACACGAGCAAAATTTAGCGGTCCTTCTTTAGTTTCACATCTCTTGAATGTGGCTTGATCGAGCATTAATGGCTTTCCAACACAACTAACCACTTGTCCTATATTACCCCCATTCCACAAACTAAGAGGCAAATCCTTTATGACTACCCAAATAGGAACCGTTTTTGGATTCGGTTTACATAAGACAACACTAGGATCCCATATTTGTAAAATAAGTGGAACATTATCCACCAACCACGGGTTTCTTTCTAGCACTTTCAACATACCATCTTCATGATCAAACATGAAGAAAAAGTACCCATTTCTATTCATATTAATTGATTTTAATCCATACTTATGCCACATTTTTATCAAATTTTCTTTCACTACATGAAAAGGCATAACGGCCCCAATAAAGTACCCATAAAGTTGAAACACATTTGACGCATATGACTTTTTCATAAAGTGGCCCTCAATGTTTACTTCAAAAATTCCTTCGGCATTACGTTTAGGACCAACATAAGCCAAACGTGTTTCCCCATCCACAACATCATCACCCCTAAGTACTTTTTCAAATAACTCTTGGTTCCAATATTTTGTACCCCGAAGAGGATCAATTTCCGGGACATCATCCTTAATTTGAATAACGGCTTCAAATTGTCCAAACTTCATGACATGAGGAGACAAATTATGAACCGGCCCTTGGACTATATCCGCAAATGTCACCTTCTTATGGGCCTTGGCTTGAACAGCCGGCCCATTAGCAGGTTCATTCACAACATTTAAAATAGTTGGCCCAGCTTCCTTATCTAAATTAATAACTGGCCCAGCATCAAGCTCCGAATTAGCTACAGCTGCCGTAGGCAAGGCTGTATTCTGATTTGGGCTCCCCCTCTCAATTGGGCTTGCACAAACAGGGCTATTGTTACACAAACCTGGAATATCTGTTGGGCTAGAATCATGCGGTTTATCATTAGAAATATTCGGTAACATATCAGGTCCCACCACTTGATTCCCTTTCATCCGCAATCGTTGATCAATTCCATCATCCAACGACTCACAATTACTAGGGTTAATCATTGTTGATTGGACATCATGTGCAGCCGTCACCGAACATTCCATCTGCTGCATCACGCTTACGTCATCCACACAAATCCCCATATTCTTCGATACATTTTCCGATTCCCACATCATAGAATCCCGGAAATTAACCGGTGAAATTTCCTTCATAACTTCCGATTTATTTCCCACATCCGTTTCAAGTTTTGCTGCTGCTATCGAAGCATCACGTCGTAACATCCAAACTTCATATTCACTCTTTCCGGCTAATGACTCCTTCACCGGCGTCAGTAACTCCGACATGTCTGGTTTCGCCGGAATAGGAATATTCCTTTTATCATAATCCAAAATATCATATACTGAAGCTGTTTTAGAACCTTTTCTATCTGGATTCTTCATAATCAAAGGAGATGAATTCACAGATTCATCTCCAGACGCCGTAAACGATAACCCAGTAGATTCACCATCCAAACTCTCCATGTTTTCCGACGAAACAAACTTCAAACTCGCATATTTTCCAGACGATATTTCAACCGTAGAAACCGTTGGAACAGTGGACACTGATTGACTCAACCCACAAACCTCCGGCTCTTCACTTTTCCTTTCATCCTTCTTCTCAGCATCCCCCGAAACTACTGCATTTCCACTTATCAATTTATCCCACCACGAAGTGACTTGTTCTTTAATCACATTTGCCTCCTCCCTCGTCATAGATCTAGCATTGTGAACCTTAGGCGGCGGAGGTTTCTTTTTCTTCCCCATAACAGCCTGAAATCTTCAGATCTTCCCTAAGACGCACCCAAAAAAGCAGATTAAAAGTGTTTCAGGTGATAGATGTCACCCGAAATAGAGGATGAAAGGTGTTTAGGAGGGTGGCAGACGGCGACGGACGGAGGTATTAGGGTGGATGACGGCTAGAAAAAGTGGGAGAGAAGGGAGAGCATTTTCTCTCACACCTTAAGTGTGTGTTTAGGAAAAATCACAAATGGGACAAACTTTCTCTTGACTTATTTTAGTGTAAACTTGGGATGGTAATTATGCCTCTTGGGACGGTTATTACACAAGTAAGTCGTCTATGATTACACAAAAGTGTAGGAATACGGTTAAATTCCGTTTACTTGATAATTACTGTTATTGGGGGTTATTGATACCATGTCTGGACAACCCAATGGGATAATCAAGTATATAATTTCGTAACAAGAATAATCCTAAGATATATTTAAAAGATCACCTACGGGTTATCTATATGTATAAAACTCTTTTTGAAAAACTATTTTTCCAAAGAGTCAGTTAATTGTATTTACCAGCTTTGGCTGACGTATTTTCAAAAAGATTGAACAGCAGGTACCGAACCTTATTATAGGCTGGGATTACGGGTCGGCTAGAATGAAGGCTAAGGAATTTGCACTCCTGATGCTTAAGGCCTATGATGTCTAAAGCTCTGTTTATTTGGATCCTGCCTGTGGGCATGTATCGAATGCTTGTAATACTTTTATACATTCAAGCTTTATTTTAATAATTTCAATCCAATACTTCCACTGCATATTATTATATTGTGATAACTGTTATCCAGCCGTCACGTGTGTACCCATCCGGGCCCATCGGAAATCGGGATGTGACAGGTTGGTATCAGAGCTACAGTTTGAGTGAATTAGACACTAGCTCTTAGTGTCTAATCTCAAATATCACAAAATGCAGATTCCTTTAAAAAGAAACTCCGAGTCTAGACCTGAATATAAGACTACTCTTAATCTATATAGTCGTTATTGATTTTATACCGCCAAGATGTCGCGGACTAGATGAAGAAACTATAATGGGTCACAGACTCGATGATCTCTACCATTGAGTAGCTTGAAGTTCCATATGGTGAACTACATATGTTTTGGAGACGATGACTCCGATACGAGGATGATAAACCTCGTCACCTAATGAAATATCTTTTGATGGTCTTGTGATATCCTAATATCATTTATCCAAAGTCTATCATATTTGATAGACATTCTGGTGATATATCACCAGCTGATTGAAACAACAACAATTATGGAAAGCCGTATCATGGCAAAGATATATGTGCACCTTGCACCAAAATTTCTATTCTTGATTCAAATATTCTCTCATTTTAGAGAATAAGCAGAAAAAGAAATCACTTTCTCTGATTCATGCTTAGAGCATATAATTTCGAGTCTTCGAGCTCGATTAATTCAAATTCATCTGGATATATATTATATTATATAAATTCGGCAACTCTCGCCAGTAATTCATCCAACTGCAATACGGCAATGATTTCTTTTTCATTGATTTTTAGCAATTACGAATGCCAAACTTAGTTTGATGGAAGCGCCATATGATAATTGGCAGTATCCTAGTGTGTCCCATAGATTGCTTTCATGTCTGGCCAGTATGATGGTTTAATGCATGGAACCACTAAGATCTCTCAAAAGTCATATTGTACTGATATCGGCTAATAGTAAGCATCTAATATAATTTGGCGATATTACTGCCATAAGAAGAATCATTGATTTTATGGAGCCCATTTTATGATTTTTCCTTCTATGAAGGTCACATTTATTGCTCCTACCTTATCAAACAGATCTCTCGATTGCGCAATAGACGAAGGCCAAAAAGCACGCGTTCCCACCAACGAGTGATTGAAATAGTGCAAGATGTTCGTCCAAATATGAGACGACATATCCCCATGTCTCCCGATAAAGGAGAGGGGTATATATTTAAACGTTGTACTTTATTGAGCCGTACCATATACAATGTACTTTATTGAGCTGTATTATATACGTTGTACTTTATTGAGGCGTATCCCCATGTCTCCCGATAAAGGAGAGGGGTATATATGTAAACGGTGTACTTTATTGAGCCGTATCGTATACACTGTACTATATTGAGTTGTATACCAAATCTCCAACTAAGGAGAAGTGCATAAAATTTAAAACGTCAAATGAGACGTGTCCTGGAAACTCCAACTGGGGAGAAGAACTAAAAGTGCCAACTCTATTGGGTGAAGACAATTAGTCGAAGAACCGCTAGCAATCAAGCAAATAAATCTCTCTTAAATTACTCGATCTACTAGTTCTTATGAAATTGAGACTAGTAAATAAGACCATGATAAAAGACTCTGTCTCTAATATATATTTTCCCACCATTGGTAGTGGTTGAAAAGAGTAATAGAAGTGGAAAACTGATTCCCTCACACTCATATGACCTTCAAAATCTTAAAGTGATTCTCGTCCAACTATAGGACGACACTTATCTAAGATCTCCAACAAATTTCCAAATGAGTGGAAAGGAGATAGAAATTTCATTCATCTATGCGATGCTAATCATCCCCAAATCTCCAAATGTGGAGAAAGATTTATAAACGGTGGACTTTATTGAGCTGTGTCATATACAGTGTACTTTATTGAGTTGTATCATATACACTGTACTTTATTGAGGTGTATTCCCGAATCTCCTCATAAGGAGAAAGGGTAAAAATTATAAACGGTGTACTTTATTGAGTCGTACCATATACAGTGAACTTTGTTGAGCTGTATTATATACGCTGTACTTTATTGAGGCGTATTCCCAATTATCCCAATATGGATAGGGACTTATATTTAAACGTCACTGCGACGTATTCCCAATTATCCCAATGTGGATAGGGACTTATATTTAAACATCACTGCGGCGTATTCCCAATTATCCCAATGTGGATAGGGACTTACATTTAAACGTCACTGCGACATATTCCCAAATATCCCAATACGGATAGGGACTCATATTTAAACGTCAATTGCGACGTATTCCCAAATCTCCCAACACGGATAGGGACTTATATTTTCAACATCAACTGAGACGCATCTCCAAATGAGGAGAAGAGTTCATATTCAATACGTTGACTGAAACGTATTATTAAAATCTCCAACTAAATTCCCAATTGTATGGAAAGGAGAAAATCTTTGTCAACTTTGTGACGATACTCGTTCCAAATCTCCAACAATTCCCAATTATGTGGAAGGAGAGGAAACATAATACTGCTTTGTCAGTTAAAACAAAGACAGTTGTGACCTTTATGGATCCCTGTCTAAAGTGGTGGGTTATGCCCAAACCTCATAGTCTATATGATCAATGCGATCATGACTAATATCATCTGATACGATAATCATATTATTTAACATCCTTAGTGATGTTTTTGCCTACGGGCTATAGCATAATGTCCAATTGAGACATTGACATTGTGATCTTTGTGATCCCCTGTCCAAGGTGGTGAGCTATGCTCAAGCCTAATAGTCTATATGATCAATGAGATCATGACTAAAATCATCAATATGATGAATTATATTTAACATCCTTAATGATGTTTTGCCTACGGGCTATATTATATTGGCCAATTGTGACAAGATAATTGTAATCTTTTATGATTCCTTGCCCAAGGGGGTGAGCTATGCTCAAACCTCATAGTCAATATGATCAGTATGATCCTAACTAATATCATCAATATGGTGATCATCTTATTAACATCCTTAGTGATGAAGTGCCTACGGGCTATACTTTACTATAATCTCGATAAGACAATGATAGTTGTGACCTTTAGGGTCCCCTGTTCAATGTGGTGTTATACCAAACCTAATAGTCTATGTGATCAATGCGATCATGACTAATATCATCAACATGATAATCATACCTAACATCCCTAGTGATGTTCCGCCTACGAGCTATATTATATCATCCATCGAATTGCGTACGGGCCATATTATGTCGTCAATTGCGACAATAGTGGTCTACAACCCCTTATTCAAAGGTAATAAACTATGTTCAAACCTTAAAGCCCTTTGATCAAATGAGATCGCGGCTTATATATATCTTAAAATGTTCTTCGTAACAAGGCTTCAGTTCCATATCTTCTATTTGTCCTCCGTGACAAGGCTTCAGTGCCATATCATTCAATGTCCTCCGTGACAAGGCCTTGTGCCATATCTTTCACAACCTTTGTGACATGCCCTCGTGCCATGTCTTGGACGTCCTTCATGACAAGCCAATGTGCTATATTTAAATGTCCTTCGTGACAAGCCAATGTGCTATAATTAAATGTCCTTCGTGACAAGCTAATATGCTATATTTAAATATCCCTTGTGACAAGCCGATGAGTAATACGGCTAAAGTCCATTACCATTTGTGGTAAGCAGGGCTAGTGAAATTGATATATAAACATATAGATCCGTAAGATCTAATGCAAATAAATTTATTTGCTATTTAGTTCTCTGATGTGCTAAAAGTGGTCTAATTAAATTAACTAAATTAAACCCTAAACTAGACTCTCTAAGTTTTAAATTTATAAACTAAGACTCTCTAAAACCTAGACCACACAACCGACAAGTGTACCGGTCAATGCAGTATAGCCTAAGTAAGTCCGGGTATCGAACCCACGAGACTCTCTATTTACGTTGACTAGACTCGACTAACTTAACTGACCTAAATGAATTACTTGTTTTTATTGTTTTTTTTGGGGGGGGGGGGGTGGGGAGGTCTAAATATCCTAAAATTACGACTAAAATAAACTAATTAAAATAAATAACTAGAACACGACCTAAATGAGATTTAGATCAGAGGTGACGAAGCAACTACCTAGACTAGAATCCTATTTAACTAGGAATGAATTTCTATTCGAAACTAAAGTGGTATGGAACCGGGATCTCCGTGTGCTAAACCCTAAGAAATCCCTACTAAGACCTCCCGACCCTTCTCAGGAAGAAACATGTGAGACTCTACAGGGCTGTTATGACTAACGGTTGGTTAGACTTCCTCTCAGTCCTCTAACTTCTTTAAAAGTGCCTTAATCCGACAATCTACCTCTCAGCGCGAAAGTCTAAGGCAACTATGGATTTTAACTTAGTTTAATAGTAACGAATAAGATTAGGGAACTAAGACCGATTTCTCTCAAAACCTAATCCTAGCTATATATCAAACCGAGACCTATTAATAACCTCGAGCCTCTCAGCGACAAGATTAGCAGAATATCAAGTTCTAATTATCTTTTATTTACCGTTTCTAAGGTTATTGGCCAATTCACCCAAAGACTACCCGAACCCGCAAAGACGCGAACAATCAACACAAACCTATCCTATGAAAGACATTCACCAAGGTTCATGTGAAACGAATAAACAATCAATAATCAAAACTAGATACGCATATGCACTAAGTTAAAGATTCCACAATTCTTTACTTTTTAAGAAAATCCATACACAATGATAATAACCGAAAAGAAATCCAAACTTTATTAAATATTCATCTTAACCTAGGTAGTATAAAAGATCTAGCCAAGAAACATAGTCAAGAACGAAGATAATAAACAAGGTTCAAAACAAGAATTCATCGACAAAACAAAGAAAATAAGAAAACTAAAAGAGTCGGATAACAAAACCCGGTAATCTCTTATTCTCCAAATCTCCCGCTCGATCCCGATGATTCCGTACCTTCTCTCTTCTGCTCGTGCGTCCCTCCTCTCGCACGTCTGATGACGATTATGGTTGACTAGGTTTAAAATTTAATAACAATGTTTAAAAAAAACATTCTAAAAGGCCCAAACATCAAATCTGCGCAATTCTACTGATTATATTAGTCTCATGGCCCAAAAATCCAATTCCCACGTAATCTGTGGCTGGAGGTTTTATCTTTTCTTTTGCGGCCCATGTTCCTTTAATTCGTTTAGTAGTGTTCTCCAATAACAATCATCATAAGGCCAGGCGGGGCGGATAAAAAATAACGCGTGGAACATCAAAAATAACGCGTGGAACATCAAAAATCCCACCCCCACCTCCAAGTATAACGCGTTATATATTAACGAAAACCCGATTTCGTTATTTTTACAACACCGTGATGGGTTTTTTTGAGAGTGTAATTGTTGGTTGGGGGGAAATTGTTGGGTGTGGTGGTGAGTGATGACCACCCCCACTAAAAAAGGTTGTGAGTGATGGAAAAATGGTTGCTGACATGGCGGAACTTGATTGGTGCTTGTGAGTGATAGAATTCTATCACTAGTGACCACCCCCTCCCCCCTAAGGCAGCCTTTCGTCTAATGGGTATCATAGCAGCCCAAACTTCATGTGGCTCAACACCAATAAATTATATGAACTCAAATTATAAAACTATATATTGATGTGGCCCTAGCCCTTTCTCTCGATCCAATTATATAATTTTTGTGGCAGCCCTTTAACTTATAAAATAGAGATAGTGGCCTTGACCCACTCACAGAAAATAGCTGCAAATTTCCTCCTGTCACTGGCGCCCCACTCTGCCCAACTGGCTTGTTATTTCTATATTACTCTTTTTCGCTCCATTTTCACCAGGACCTGCCAAAACACACTATAATATAATATAATACTAAAACTAAATAAAAACAAATAAAAACTTATACAAAAAGTATACAATTTACACGGGACAAATATGTGTATTTTACCCCACATCATTCTCGAAGAATTACTGATGGCTTTATTATCTTTCAGATAAGCTTATGGCGAGCCTGAGTATTGGCAAAGCAAGTAAGAAAAATGGTGGTGACAATTTAGAGCACCAGAACCCTAATGACGAAGAGAATCGTCTTCGATCCATAGTTGCCGATAAAGTCGGTAAAGCCCTGGCTGGATTTATGGCCACATTTAAAGGGCCAGAGCCATCAGTACAGAAAGAGAACTCTGTTACTAAACCCCGTTCTAATACTCATAAGACTGAAGAGTCTCAATTCTCCTCAACTAAAAGTGGGCAGAATAACAAGAGTATCAAGAAAGCTGAGTCTCATAACTCTAAGAAGGGGTGTACCTACAAATACTTTGTTTCATGTAAACCTCGTAACTTTACGGGTGAGATCGGAGCAATCGATGCTCTGAAATGGCTGGATGAAATGGAAACCGTTGTTGATATAAGCGGTTGTGCAGCCAAGGACACTGTTAAATATGTGTCACAATCCTTCAAGGAGGATGCTCTGACTTGGTGGAAGGCACTGATCCAATCCACCGGCAAGGTTAAAATGTACAACCTTAGTTAGTTAAAGTTCGTGGAACTGATCCGCGAGACTTATTGCCCACCTCACGAGGTGGAGAAAGTTGAAACTGACTTTCTAAAGCTGAAAGACCTCGAGTGTCGAGCCTATTTATCTGAATACAACTCCGTATCAAGACTCGTGCCGTATTTAAATACCCCCGAGTCTAAGCGCATTGCACGGTTTCTTGGAGGGCTCGCTCCAGAAATCAAGGGGATGGTTAAATCCTCCAAACTTGCAACCTTTAGATCCGCTGTGGATCTGGCTCTATCTCTCACTCAAGATGAAATAAGAGCAAGGGCGATTAAGGCCGATGAGGATCATAAGCGAAAGCGTGATGATACCCCAAGTAAAGATTTCAAAAAGGGTAAGACTGGTTCGAATTATAATCAGTCCAAGCCGAATGAGGCAAAACCCAAATGTAAAACCTGCAGGAAGCAACACTTCGGAAAATGTTTCCATGAGCAGACCAAGGGTTGTGGCATCTGTAAGGGGATGGACCACAAGTCTCATGAATGCAAAGATTTGAAAGACGCCACCTGCTATGGATGTGGCGAAAAAGGGCATATAAAGACCCGCTGCCCAAAGAGGGCGACTGATGGGAAGATCAAGGCCACTAGTGGCAAGAAAGGCAATGCTTGAGCCTTCCAATCTGCTACAGCTGAGGCAGTTCAAGACATATCGTTACGAATATGTTTTTCGTAAATGAATTAATTGCTAGAAACTTGTTTTAAATCCTGGAGCTAGTTAAAGCTTCATCTATTGTAAATTTAATAAAAACTTTAAATCTGCCTTTTCAAGGCTTGGATATTATTTATAAAAATCAAGTGGCCAACCTAGATGGTTTCACATATAAGATATCCTTCGCGAATCAATTTGTCTTTGATAATCTCTTTATCTATAAATCCTGCGGGATTCGATATGTTCTTAGACATGGATTGGTAAGTTCAAAAACCAAATCCACATTGTCTGCAGTAAGAAACTTATCGAAATTAAAATCCCCATCTGGTGATATACTCACCATTCGTGGAAGATCAACATTTTGGATTGCCCAAAGAAGCTTATATGCTTAAGGTATCCAAGTGATTGTATGAATGATGTGATATCCACATGACACCAGTAGATTCTGACGAATTTAAAGTCGAAAGCTGAAGACCTTTGTGCGAATGGACATGAGAAGTCCATAGCTACCAAGGAAGCTTAATGCTTAGAATGTTCGCAAATGAGTCGAACATCGTAGACCTTTTGTGGTCTGTGTAATGAACTGGAAAAATCCCACATAGAATTGGGAAATGGTGACAATGGATCTAATCTCCCAGTTACCTAAAATAAATCGCTACCATGATGCGATGTAAATTATAATCGGAAAATCTACGAATTCGACGCTTCTTTTCAAATAAGGAAAATTCTTGAATTCCGACAAGTTAAGCTATATAAAGACAACATCGAGTCTCCTTATAGAGCACCGTTGTCTGAAGTATCGAATTATGATACTAAATATAATTTTATCTCTGGTAAAATCCTAGCATGATGCTCGGCTATTAAGCACTTGTCATGCTTCGCCATGACATTCAAACGTGAGCTTAAAGTTTAGTGAAAAAACTTGTCTATTATGGACCATGGAATTTGAAAGTTCCAAGATTACCTCGTAAACACTAAAGGGATTCCCTTTGTGGCCCAGGATACTTTTCTATGGTTGAAAGCTCCAACTATACGGAACTAACCGTATTGCTCTGAGAAAATCTCGAGGTCGAGATTTCTTTTAAGGGGGTGAGGATATAACACCTCGTAAAATCATGTCCAATAATGTATCGACACGTGTCCCTAATCCTAATTATGTCAAACGTTGACTTGGAGGGACTATTATTGCCAAAAAATGAAAACTTTGAATATGCAAGGACTAAAGGTGTCAACATGCTTAAATAAAGCCTCTGAGTGACCTTATACGGTGTTCGTATTCTTTTAATAAGCCACTTGTTGGATAAACGAAACCGTTTGCAATAAAATTCAAAAGTTGTTCATAAAAGGGTTAAAAGTGTCAACATGTTAATTCTTACCTCTGAATGACATTTTAACGAACCTAGAGCCTTGTGATGCTCGGTTATACCCTTGAGAATGCTTAATATGGATTATGGCTTTGGTGTCGTTAAGCGATATTACGCCCAACTTCGTGCGTTAAAAGGGTTAAAAGCGCCAACGAGTGAAACTAGTGTCCTCGGGTGATCTTTTAACCGAAACGGAGTTTAGTGATATTTGTTATACTTCCATGATCATCTAAAATCTAACTTGAAGGGCCAAAAGTGCTGAATATGAAAGTTATTTCAAGATAGAAGGTTAATGGGCCATTTATGTCAAAATTTGAAAATGTTTGGCTGAACCCGGAGGGGGTCGCGCTGCGCGACAGCTCCCTTGGCCCTCAGTCGCGCGACGCGACAGCGTCACGTGTGTAGAAAATAAACAGCAGCAGCAGTTTGCAACTTGAATTGTTTTTATTTATTTTATTAGTCTTGATGAACAAGTTGTGTGTTCACCAAGCATGGAAATCTGATCTAGACACATGTTGTGATCCTATAAATACTTGGAGAACACACATGACACTTGTAATCATCCTAGTTCATCCCAAACACTATAAATAGGTGTGATCTTTCAATTCAACACTTGCACCTTCCTTTCATTTCTCTCTAGCTTGAGTTTTCCTTAAGCTTTCTGGGATTCCTGATCATAAGGAAGCCTATTCTAGTTGAAAAGATTGCTAGGACCCTTTGTAAGTGTTCCTAGCCACTAGTTTATGTTTTATAGGCCTTTAAGCCAAAACTCAAGGGTTATCATAATAACGCTTTGACTTTTAGTAAGACCTTAAAAGGTCAAGCCATTGTTCGCAACGAACATGGCTACGTGATCGTAATTAGGTAGGTGTTAATCCCTAAAAAGGGCACCCCCTAAGAATCACGTTTGCTTGGTCAATTGACGAGTCAAAGTAATATTAATTTAAAAAGTTAACGGGTCAGTTTTTAAAATAATTACGATATGAGTCTAAAAATGTTCTAAAATATGTTTTATCACTTAAACAACTCAGTAATAATTATAAGAACATGTGTAAACATGTTCGGCTCGTCAATTCCCGTTTTAGGGTCGGTTCGCAACCGAAAGTCTCGTAGTTTGACTTCTACGTTGACTTTTTGGTTATAAACCGAATTAGACTAGTATGCTACTGATTTTAGGTTCCGTTATGATCGTAATATAATGTAGTATAATCCCCTAAGGTTATATTACACGATCGGACTAGGAATATGAGTTTTATGCAAGTTTCCGTATTTATGCCATACTTTGACCTTTATGCCCTTTTTAACAAAAATGAGGTTTTAGACACAAATAAGCTTGCAAATGATTTAAGTACTGATATGTTAACATGTTTAACATATTTTGATGTTTATAATCTGGTCATAAACTGAGTTTACGCATATGATCATAAACTATGCTTTTAAAAGGACAAAAATGCCCTTTTTCATCTAAAATGAGTTTTAAACATAATTTATTGGAAAAACTCATTATGTACTGATATGATATCATATTTGGGATTTATTGGGATGTTAGGTCAGATTGTAAACTGAGTTTAACTTCAGTTTCGTATAAAATGCCGATAAATGACGATAATGCCCTTATGGCGCATAAAACAAGTTTTAAGCATGATATGCAAACCAAACCTTTTCCTTACTGATTTGTTATGAAAAATAAAATAATTTAACTATTCAAAGCTGGTCATAACATCAGATTTCATAAATCTTCACATAAATCGTCATTTAACGACATTAACGCCGTTTAGGCGCGTAGTATGGTTTTAAACCATATTTATGAACCAAGACTTGTTACATACTGATTTTATAAACCATTTTAAATGTTTTTTTTACATTAGGTATAAGTCATGAACTCAGAATCCCAAATAAGTTCTCAAAACTATGTGTGAAATGACCAAAATGCCCCTACGACGCATAGTTTGGTCGTAAAGCATAAACCACACATATATTTGACATCTTACTGATATGATATCATAATTTAAACATTTTTACAGAATGTTTATGACCATGACATCAGTTTACTCGCAAGCTCCTTTTATAAGTTGTAAAATTACCAAAATGCCCTTATGAGGCATAGTTTGATTTTAAAACCTTAACGGGCATACAAGTTGATATCCTATCGATATTATAACTTGTTTAAAGTGTACTGGCATTTGGAACTTGTTCATGACTCATCCGGTTACCCGTTATCACCTATACGCGTACAGTTAGGCTTAAGTAACTAATTTACATAAGTTTACCAAAAAGGGGTTTAACCTTACCGTTTTGACCTCAAAATCCAGAATGTACATTGTTTACCCATATTATACAAGTCCTAGTACTTGTTGGGTTTAAACCACGTTCTATTTGGTATACGCTTAATCTAGCGAACCTATTCTTAAGTATCGGGTCATATCTAAAGGAACTACCTTTGGCCCGTATACATTCTAATAGATAATAAATCTGTTCATTCCAGACTATAGTACCCCCAGATAATCGGACTTGGGTCAATATACTTAGACTTGCGGCTTTTTGCCAAATATAGTCTTATTGATTGGAAGCTAGCAAAAGGTAAATACTCTTGACTTATTTTAGTGTAAACCTGGGATGGTAATTATGCCTCTTGGGATGGTTATTACACAAGTAAGTCGTCTATGATTGCGCAAAAGTGTAGGAATACGGTTTAAATCCGTTTACTTGATAATTACTGTTATTGGGGGTTATTGATACCATGTCCGGACAACTCAATGGGATAATCAAGTATATAATTTCGTAACAAGAATAATCCCAAGATATATTTAAAAGACCACCTACGGGTTATCTATATGTATAAAACTCTTTTTGAAAAACTATTTTTTCAAAGAGTTAGTTAATTGTATTTACCAGCTTTGGCTGACTTATTTTCAAAAAGATTGAACAGCAGGTACCGAACCTTATTATAGGCTGGGATTACGGGTCGGCTAGAATGAAGGCTAAGGAATTTGCACTCCTGATGCTTAAGTCCTATGATGTCTAAAGCTCTGTTTATTTGGATCCTGCCTGTGGGCTTGTATCGAACGCTTGTAATACTTTTATACATTCAAGCTTTATTTTAATAATTTCAATCCAATACTTCCGCTGCATATTATTATATTGTGATAACTGTTATCCAGCCGTCACGTGTGTATCCATCCGGTCCCACCAGAAATCGGGGTGTGACATGATGGAATCTTGATTTTGGATGTTGATTAACTTACTGTTGAGCACCATCTTTTTTATAATTTCCGGACTGTAAAAGATGAATATATTGTAGTGAAACTGGTGCTGTATGAGTTGGTAATTAGATGTAAGGTAACATATTGACCTGCAAGCTGGTTCGTTCAATGATTACAGTTTAGAAAGATTATTTTTAAATAATATTTGTTTTGTTATTTAAAAATAATCTTTTAATAATAATATTTGTTTTTTTAAATAGGGGTAAATAAGTAATTTCAAATAGACTTAACAGAGGAACTAACAGACATTCACTCCAATGACTATCCGAGTAACAAACTGTTAAACCACAGGAACCATTGGTGTAATTTTCAAAGTTAGAAACTATATATATTATTTTATCAAACCATAGTTGGGAAGCATATGTGTTATTTTACTAAACCATACGGACTATTCGTGCCTTTTACTCACAGTAAAAAGTAGAAAGTTTGAGAATATGACGCCATCTCCCTAGCAGGCCTGGCCCAGTTCTCACAGATACCAAATCTAATGTCATTCGGCCCAGTTTCACTTTCACAGTGTCACTCCTCTCTGGATGCATCGCTTGTAGAAAGGGCAATCGATCAATCGTCCGACGGTGAACGAATCCAGCGAAGAAAAACCACAAAAATGAGTAACGAAACCCCCAAACTCTACGTTCACAAGCCTAAGAAAGGTATTTTCATCGATTCTCAATCTTTAATCTGTTTTTCGTATATTTTCACTTTAACGGTTGATTTGATTGCGATGAGTTATTGATTTTGTTCTACTGTGTGAATACTAGCTCAACTGAAGAAACATCTGCAACAACAATCGCGATCTTCACCGTCGCCGTCACCGGCACCGGTAACGGCGTCATCTTCCTCATCAATGGCTAGTCAATCTACTGCTTCTTCGTCTTCGCGTGTTCCTCCGACGCCGCCGAAGGAGTCACTTGCACGCCGTTATAAGTTCCTCTGGCCGCTTCTTCTTGCCGTTAATTTTTCAGTCGGAGGTATATATATAATATATTGATTCAGTTATTTATAGGTTGTTACTTGTTAGGATCACAGATCACTGTAGTTTTATAGGCTTTTGTTGATTTCAGTATTTGCTGATAAATATAGAATGAATTAGGTTCAATCAGATTCCTGCATAGTTTGCGGTTAAAGGATTTGTTACACAGTTTTTTTTTTTTTTTTGGGCCATATGAGGAAGTTCAAAGTTAAGGTTATAGTTACCAGAGTTTTATCTAATGGCATAGCTTTCAATCCGTGCGTCATTTTGTAAAATTGCTGGTTGTATATAGCTAACTATATAGGTAATGATTAATGGATCTAGATTAACTAAGAATATGTGTAGCGGGCGTTAAGGAGGTGCCACCTTACCCTCATGGGGCGCCAAGAAGGGGGCGTCGTGGCTATAATGGGCGTGAGGGAGAGTTGTGTAGTGATTTTTTTGAGCCAATCACACCATGACAATTGACAAATCACACTCCGTTTCTAATTTTCTTCTTAGTTTATTTAATTTGTTTTAGTTAAACCGCTACATGCATTTGAGGGTTCAGTTAGTTAAAGTCCCACTGCTATGCCTGGAAAAATGGGCGGGTTGGGTAACGGGTCAGAACGGGTCATTCTGAGGGTGGGTCATTTTGGTTCGGGTCAGAGCGGGTTGTGGTCATTTTGGTTCATGTCAAAACGGGTTGTTTTACAAATGGCATGTCAGCAGAGTATTAGAATCTCTATGATAAAACCATACTCTGAATCAAAATAGAAATTGAAGTTAGAACAACTTTTAAATGGACAACCAAAATTTGATGAAACTTAAAAAAAATCGTTTTAATTTAGAAATTTAACACTGATTGAGAACGAGAACCGCTGATCATTTCATTCGGTTGCCGCTTCAGCCACTCGTTCGTATGGCAATTAAGAATTGACCGCAGTTGAGAAAGAGAAGAACCGCCGATCGTTTCATTTCGGCGCCGATTCAGCCACCTGTTTGTGTGGCGTTTAAGAGTTTACCGGAGTTTCATTGCCGGAGGCACATGCTAGATGACACGAAGACAACCGTTTCCGATTGTGGCTGATTCCGGTGTAAAGAAACCCTAATCTGATTTCTTTGTAGAATATGAAGAGTTGCGTTTCAAGAGAAATATGATAATCAGATGACGTGCTACTTTGACCCGTCCTTTTCTTTCAAACCCAATCTGACCCGTGCTCTGAATTTTCAGTTTTTGAAATTACCCAATCTGACCTGTTGGTATTAATATATGACCCAAACTAACCCATAAACTTATATTAAAAAAGTCCATTTTGACCCATGTTAAGGGTTTGGGTTGTGATTGCCGGGTGTACCCAGTACCCACTGCCTACGTGGAAGTGACTTGGCAGAAACCTTTTCATTTTTAGTTAAACCACTACACAGTCTTAGGTAAAAGTGACACTGCTGATGAAGCATCAGGTGAAATTATATAATCAGTATGTTCATTTTTATGGTAACAGTAAACTAGTTAACTGGTTCTTTTTTAGGGTTTGTTCCGTTCTATAGAAAACTGAAAACCCGCGTCTGAACTTGTATATGTATGTTATTTTTGACTTAGCATAGAGTCTAACAGAGGGCATTATAGTTCATTTATGAAGGCGTGTACCGATACCAAGTATATGGATGGATATAGAACTCTGAGCCCTTTTAGTAGGTTGCACTTTATACTATGTGAGTGGCGGTTTCAGTCTAAATGGATCGATTTGGGTTGTATGTTATCTCAAACGGGTCAAATGGTTTTCGCCATTGATTTTCCTCCATAGTTTGATACTATCTGTAGCATTTTACTTCTCTTTTAAACCTTATTTAATTAGCAAAGGTAATATTATAGGGCAGATGATGTATGCTGCTAGCAACACATAATGATAAATAGGAGTGTGAATGTGCTTACACAAGAAAATTAAATACATATAAATATTACATTTATTTTTTTGTTTAATCTGTCAACTCATCGTATTTATATTTTGTAGCTTACCTTTTCATGAGAACAAAGAAAAAGGAGAGCATAGAGGAAGATGCGACTGCTGTTACATCTACTCCCACATCTGCTGTTTCAACTGCTGCAGTTAGTGATACATCAACGTCCCACCCTGTTGTTATGGAGCCCATGAAAGTACGTGAACCGATACCGTTGGATCAACAACGCGAGCTTTTCAAGTGGATATTGGAGGAAAAAAGGAAAATAAAGCCAAAGGATCCTGAAGAGAAAAAGAAAATCGATGAAGAAAAGGCCATTTTGAAACAATTCATCCGAGCAAAGTCCATCCCGCCAATCTGAAATGCAAATCATATGTTGGATTTTCTTCATTTACAGTTTGTACATTTTAGTTTTTGTTTAGGATTATGTTGGGATATGGCCATATTAACCTTGGACATTCATCTTTGATTTCTTATAAAGGCATAACAATGAATCGGTGATGATGACAATTATCGTTTTGCATGTTGGCACAATGACAAATCAAGCATCTTTTAGTCAAGGTTAAAACCAGTGTTGGAAACGAGCTCAACTTAAGCTTTACTCATTCATCTTTTGCCTAAGCTTGATATACCTCGACGATGAATGCTTGAGCTTCGTATAGGCTCACGAGTCAGGAGCCTTTAATCAAGTTTAGTATCTAAAGCTAACGCTCATTTATTATTTTTACTGGCGTTGTTCTGTTGTTTGTTTTGGGTTTTGGTTTAATCATACCCAAACCGAATTAGATATCAGGTACTGGGTATTGGTTATCCTGTGGCTCATGCTCAACCAACCTGACAACATAGAACTATCAATTTAGCATTATTTTTACCATCGTGTTAATTGAGTTATGTTAGCTTTGCCTTGGCATTGTTTGCTTGATGTCAGATTAAGGTTATGAACTTTTATGGGAGTGTTTATACATATGCCTTTGACTTGTATTGGCGTCTAAACTCATGTTAGGGGAGTGTATAGGTACTTTCAAGAGGGTAAGTGCTTCGTTTTCTTTTCTCTGCTTTTTTGTATGGTTACTGCTTTGATTCTCTTAGCCACGTTCTATGTTATCTAGATATACACGTCAAAAAAGTTTTTTTGGAGTTGGGGGTCTCACCGAGAGCATTCTCTTTATCCCCTATGATAGAGGAAGGTTCGCCTTCATCTTGTTTACCAGGCCCTACCAATAGCTCTATAATGAGTGAGATTTTACTAGGTACGTTTGTTTGTTTGATTAACTTATAGTACTTCAAGATCACATGCTTATTGATCTAGATTCCCAATTCACATATCGCTTAGATAACACACATTTCCGGTTACTATAAGGAGCTGAGGTTTCAATTCTTTACTTAAAAGAGGAACCAACAACCACAACAGAATAGAAGAAGCAGCCTCAATGATGCCAACAAATCCCAATCATACACTGTCTTTTAAGGTCTAGCAAGCTATTTTCAATTTCGGTATCGATCTCACTGTTAAACCATTTAGAGAAACGGAAAATGCAAATAAGATTAAACTTCATATCAAGCAACAAAAGGACAGACCGACAATACACAGGGAGCTACCGACGGGGTGGTGGTCCATGGGTAAAGGCAAAGCCTTTAAACACCCAGGGAGGTGGAGGTCTTGTGTTCAAGTCCCATAGACGACTAAAATTAAAAAGAAATTTGCCGTTAAAAAAACAATTCACATGGAGCAATTATGTAATAGACCGAGGGCTGCCGAAAACCCAACACCATCCTGGGCTATTTTAAAACTAGTTTGGGTTAACAGGGTATACCCGAATTTTATATTCCATACCCTATAACCGGACCGATGATACTATGGGTAAACCGATTACCCGGTTTTTTAAACCCGAAACCTGACCTACCTCAACCCATCTAATTAAATGTGATTTAATTTATCTAACTCGTTTAAGCTCGGCTCAATTCGAGCTCTTAACAAGCTGATATTGAGCATCTTGGTTTGTTTATACCTCTAGTGTTTGACTTTCATCGGCATCCAAAGACTTCCCTGGTAAGTTTTATAAATTCACTACCGATACCAAGTCCGCCTTGATCTTTTAGAGCCATGATCATGTCCCACGAAATCCGACATATTATGTGTTTGGTACACAATCGCCCCATGAAAACCTTAGCCTTATCCCTTCTAGCGCCTCAATGACCAATAATGTGGCTTTTAACAATAAAAAAACCTCAAGATGCCGTATTTATGTATTGTTATAATTGTCACAAAATGAAAATGAAAATGAAAATGAAAATTGTAACATGTTCAAAAGTTACTATATTATCATTGAATTGTAACCTATGTAAAGCTGACAACAGAATAAGATACGTATTTGATGGTTAATGATTTAATGGTTCAATGTTAAGCAGGGCCGGCCCGTAGGGGTGTGGGGTAGGTGACGGCACACGGCCCAAACCCTCTGAGGACCCAAATCTTTTTAATTTTGTATAGAATTTACGTTGTATAAGATAGAACATATATACACTGGATCGAGAGATAATATAAATGAGTCTTTGTAATAATGGTTACTGTCTTGCTTAAACAACAAGGAGACGCCGGTTCTGATCTTTCTCTTTAATTAATAAATTACTTTCTAAACTTAATTAAAAATGACTATTTAAATTACATCCACATAAATTTTAGTGATTGATGAGTTTATATATTAAATGAAGATTTTTGAATATGGCCCAAATTTTTTATCTCGCATAGGGCCAGGTTTTTTTTTTTCGGAGACGGCATTAGGTGGTAAACAATTATAAATAATAATAAATGTTTCTTTTAAAAATATGATATAAGTTGGTTGTTATAGTTAAAAAAATATAGTTAGCCTTCACTATATTTAATTTTGAAAGGAAAAATAGAAAGAGAAGAAGCATGGGAACGTCCGCCGAATCCATTAAAAATGTGTTGGATGACGAATGATTAATTTTCGTGTGTGATGATGAGAATTATGTGTTTCCAACTTATTTATTTTATTTTTATTTGTGATTTTATGAAAATAAGAATTACAATGAGATGGTCACATGAAGCACATTATCAAGCCCTACCACCATAATTACGATGTGGGGGGCTCCTTCATCTTGTACCTTCCCCTTTTTACACAAATATACAAAAGGTCCCTTCACTATTCCCAAACCTACACTTTTGACCACTTCACTTTATCTATCAATCTATGTCATGTCATCTTTTGATCAAAGTATCGTATGTCTCCATTCTCATATTTTCCTATATAATCATCATAGGGCGAGCGTGTGTGTATATATAGAAGTCGAGTACATAACTAAATTTGGATATAGGATATTAAGATCTCATAATGTATTTGTGATAGTGTTTTATTAGATATAAATAAGTTGATTATGTAACTGCTTATATCTTATATCGCTCTCTTTTCAATATTTTTTATTTTAGAGTTAATAGTCAAAATGGTCCCTGAGGTTTGCTCACTTTTGGCACTTTAGTCCAAAATCCAAAATTTTTAAATCTGGGTCCCTGAGATTTGCATTTTGTTGCCATTTTAGTCCAAATTTCAAAACCCCCCTTTTTGACTGTTGCAACCAACCTATTTTGTCCTTTTGTGCAGGGGTATTTTGGTCTTTTTTATGAGTTATTATAACAAACCCAGATCATCTCTCTCAAAGCAGATCAAGAACCTAGATCAACTCTCTCTCTTCTCTCTCTATAGCACCACCACCACCACCACCGCCACCTCCTCTAAACCTCGCCGGAGGCGATGATGATACAACAACTCTCTGCACCTTCTCTCTCTCTCTAAACACATCTGACTCTCTCTCTCTTCTCTGTCTCTCTCTATAGCTTTTACCCTCTCTTTCTCTCTCTAAACCTCACCGGAGCCGATGATGATACAACAACAACGATCAGAGGGTTTTGACTTGATATGAGGTACAACAGCAACGATCAGAGGCGATGATGATTGTAACAACCCGCACTTTTGGTGCGTTGTTACTACTCGTTATACTCGTTACGCCTAGCACCAGAGATTCGGATCATAATGTAACTTTATCGTATGTACCGCTATTCGAAGGATAATCGCATATTTTCGATATACAATATCACTATACTACACTATTATCACACTAACACTCACGGAGGCATTGAGTGAGGACCTATTCTACCCTCCTCAGTGGCCGTGATGTGTCGAACGTAAACAATTAACGCTAACGAGGACTCTCGGGTGAGTGCGGTAGCTCCAGTCGTCATGACGATGATGACAATACGAGTAAACGGTACCCCGTCAGTCTTTGTGGCACAACTCGCAATAACGTTCACGAGGACGTCGAGAGAGGACCTATACTACCCTCATTGATGGCCGTGAAACGTCGCTAATAATCGCATACTCGAATCGAAACCGATTGTTAATTATCGAAACTTTGGATTATGGATACGTAAATATGACCCTTAGTGATATATATATATATATATATATATAATAATAACAATATAATGATAATATAAACTAATTATGGAAGTACGCGCTTCGGAAACTATCAAAACGATAAAAAACGGAGAAGTCCACGCGTCAGGATAGCTATCCGGACGGATGGACCATCCGGACGGATGGACATGCGCACGGATGGCCATCCGCACGCATGGGCCATCCGCACGGATGGGCCATCCGCACGCATGGGCTACCCGGGCCAAAACCCCCTTCTTCTCCTCTTTCGCCTATAAATAGCCTGCCACACCACTATTCAAGTGATGTGACAGCTCCTGTTCAACCAAACGCGCTCCAAGACCCTTTTCTCTCGATTTCCTCACGATTCCGGTAAGATTTCAACCTAAAACTTGTACTTCTACAATCTACACTCGATTCTACATCATTCTATCTTTCAAAACCCAAATTGTAACCGTGAAATCTGCGGATTTGAGGCGTTTTGAGGTGATGTCACCAAGAGTCCTTATGAACTTCAAGTTGGGGTCTCATTTCACTATAAACGACTCAGATCCGGGTGATTTCCACATGTTTTAATGACAAATCTCATCTAAATCTGTGCGATTCCGAGTTAACCAAGAAGAACCACCATGAACGGCCAGTTCTGATGGAACGGGGTGATTCCCGGCCGTTAGAATGAGTCGGAATTGACGGAACTTCAAGTGTTAGTACGAAATCACACTACCCTAGTAAAAACGAACGTATTCCTTCCGTTAAACACTCGAAACAGTGCTCAGAGTGCGACACAGACGTGTCAGTCCGCACGGACAACATGTCAGTCCGCACGGACAACATGTCAGTCCGCACGAACAACATGTCAGCCCGCACGGATGACACAAGTCCGCACGGATGACATGTCAGTCCGCACGGATGACATGTCACCCGCACGCACATGTCAACCGCACGGATGACATGTCACCCGCACGCACATGTCAACCGCACGGATGATATGTCACCCGCACGCACATGTCAACCGCACATACAAGTCAACCGCGCGCACACTCATCCGCACGCACAACACTGTCAGCCGCACGCATCGCTCATCCGCACGTATGACATATCATCCGCACGGATGACTTGTCATCCGGACGGACAACAAGTCAATCCGTACGGATGAGGACCAATTGACCTAACGAGTAACTTTTCAAGATAATCTTGCTTAACCGTACTTCGTTTACTCTATTTCTTCAAGGATCATTACAGACAACTCGTAACCGACTCAAACCAGTTGTAATCCCGCTAAATACGCACTGTGAGTATACTTGACCCCCTTTTTAATCGAATTTTGGGTGTAACATACGTTTCTAACAAAACGAACTTATCAATCGAAATATTCAATCAATTGAGCTATCACTTGCGAATAACTGTTATGCATAGATATACGTGATGCTAGTTGCATATGTGCTAGGGCTTATACTCGCGACGTCCCACCAAGACTAGTATAGTACTATTGCGCCCGACGGGGTCTAGTTATGCCATCGTACATTCGAGCATCGAGGACTTAGTTGGTAGTATCAGTTTTGTGAGTATATATGTCGTGTATTACGTTTATGCATATGGAAATTCGCTACACTTTTTATCTATTATGCTACTTATCAAACCTGTATACTCGCCAATACTTTTGTATTGACAAATATTTTAACGTATGTTGCAGGTTAGATCGCAGACTATATCAAATCAAGCTAGGGAGTCTAGAAACTCAACTAAAATCTAGGTTGTCGGATTTGCATTGTTCGAGAGGACAATAAATCTGTGATAACTTACGTGATTGTATTATTTGTTAGTATGGGATAACGAATGTATTAAATATTATCGCAATATAGTTGTTATGGATTCTCTTGAGCAATCTGATTCGCCTAGTGCCGCGCCCCGATGATTCCGCCATCGGTTGGGGTGTGACAGATTGGTATCAGAGCCATAACTATAGGGAATTAGGTCAGACTCGACCTAGTCCGGGTCGACGTCTTAGAAATTGACCTAGTCTATAGTCTAAGTACCAACAGGCCGACTCGTACAAGCCGAGTGGGGTTTGTATTGGGCTTACTTGATACTCTCGATCGAAATTTGCTAAAAGATACAACTTTGTGTGAACCTCGCGTACTACAACTTCACACGAAGAAGCCTTTCCTAAGGCTGAAATACTACCTAGCCTTTCCTAAGGCCGACACAATATACACGTTTTCGAAAATACTCGCATAACGAAACCGAGCGATCCAGCCGAGATCAGGTGTGAAAACCAAGAACTCTCGATAGGATTGCTCACTCAGCGCATTTTTCTAGCACGAGAACTTTTCATCGAGTTAGGAGTGACATCCACATCTCGACAAAAGTCTCCATTTCTAAATCTAGTGGAACTCACGAATTTATTCGAGGAGCATAGCCACAACTAGGAACGAAACTGTTAAGCCAGGGGTGAAACCCGTACCTTAATAAGTCGTCCCATTCTCTATAAACTGGTTTTCAAAAGCTCCCACCAAGGACTCGACTATCACGATAACTCGAGCCACGCGATGACTAGGAAGACGAATGCCATGAGCTGCATCCCAGTGGAAGCATGAAGTCCTCTAGGTCAACGCGCATGCTCGAACTTGTTAGATATAGTTGGGTTACCTTGGGTAGTCGACGCCTAAAACACCCAAGGCACTCTATCATACGACCCGCCAATTTTACAATGATTGGAACTTATTTACGTTTTTAAACTTTACGCTTATCGATTTCTCGATGTAACGATTTACACTCCCTACTTTATAAACACACAATTCGCACAGCCATCGCAATCTAAAACGAAATCCGAATGTTTGCAACAAAACTAATGCATAACCTATCGCATTCGCTCTCGTTTTCTCACTGCAACGCGACCTCGCTTATTCTAAATCGACCTGTATGTGCATGATTACAAATTACATCTATATAAATATATATATATACGTATAAACAAACAATTCATTGTGTGAGAACTTAGGAATTCCGTGTTTCCTATGTGGCTCCTATGTGATTCGTATTACTACTATACTATCGCACCAAGTTTTGAACGCGCTCAATCGCAACGCAAAACTCAAAAATCATTATGATCGAATCTCACTCCAAGTCTCTTCCTGCCTAGATGCCTTCCAACAACTCTACCTCGAGACGAGTAGCTAGGAGGAAAGCCAAACGAAGCGCCGAGAAGAGAATTGCTTCACTTGTGATTAAGGAAGTGAGTAAGCTTAGTTCTCAAATTGCCGCTCGAGGACACTCTCTCAGCCACTCTCGAGCTTCGGAAGACGTTAAGATAGGAGAGCCGCAATCTACTTTTCTCTACAAGCACTTCAAAGCCTGTGACCCGATGGAATTCACGGGTGAAGGAGGTGCGACTCAACTACTCCAGTGGTTCGATTCTATCGAAGTTACCCTTCGTCAAAGTGGGTGTCCCGATAGTCTCCGTACTACTTGCGCCACTGGAGTATTTCAATCGCGAGCACTCGACTGGTGGACCGCCGAACGTAACAAACGTGGGATCTCCGCAGCTTACGCTCTCTCTTGGAATGAGCTGAAAGAGCTCATGGAGAAAGAGTACTGTCCTCCTCACGAGGTTCAGAAGCTGGAAAACGAAATTTGGGAAATCAAGCAAACCGGAGGTGACAATGCTGGCTACACCGCAAGGTTCAAACAGCTTAGCATAATCTGCCCAAGTCAAGTCAACACTCCGGGGAAGGCCATCGCGAAGTACATTCGTGGCTTGCCTGAGTGTGTGGGTGATTTTGTAGAAGCTGCAAGACCTACTACCATCGAAGAAACATACCGCTTAGCCGCAGAAATCAACCACAAACAACTCATGGAAGGATCATTCTCAAAGAATCCTGTCAAGCGAGCTCATCAAGCCATCGCCAGTAATCCTTCAGGCGAACATGTTGACGAATCTTCTGATGAATCTACTGACGAACCTTCCGACAAATCTGCTGGCGAATCTTCTAATGAATCAGCTAACGGTCCTTCTGACGGATCTGCTAACGATCCTTCGGACGAATCTGCTGCCGATTCTTCTGACAAATCTGCCGATGGATCCTCCGACAAATCAGCCAAAGACTCCGCAAGCGAGTCTTCAGACGAATCCTCCAACGACGACACTTCTTCGCAAGACACCGACAAACCCAGCCGCAAGTGAAAGACTTCGAGCCCAAACTCATCAACAACCGAACTGCTGCAACCGGAACCTCTTCGAACAGTTCCGATGTTTCCAAAACGAGCCTACACTGGAGCTCATCCTCAGTGTTACTCGTGTACCTATCACCATCCAGTTGGAGATGACTGTCGCTATTGCAATAACTGCAACCGTTACGGTCACTTCACCCGCAACTGCCGCATCGAACCGTGAACTTGAGTACAACAACAACAGCTCCAACAAAGGTCTTCAAACATCAGACATCTAGCAAGCGTGGGATAAAGTTGTAATGATACGATTTTCGACGTTAATTTCTAAGTTTTGAACCTACTCTCTTATTCGAAGTTACCACTATATGTAACATTAACTCTCGTTTTCGTTTTCTCTTCCGCTCTCTAATCGTCGCACTTAGACTAGATTCACACATACTATATACTACATACTATATCACGAAATAATGTGTTTTACCCTCACTACACTCTTAGAACGAGGTACGATAAACGTGCAAGGAACAAATAATCGCGGGTGCACACGGGATTATTTGGGTCGGTGCACGGTGATCGTAGTGAATTCTAAAGGTGCCATAGCGTTTTGACAAAAGGTGACACCAAAAACACGGGATGGAAGTAATAGGGGTCGGGCAAGGTGTGCCTTATCATACTACCGAAGTTCCGTGAAGAAAGTGCCACGTGGAGTTGAACGTTATTAGACCTATATACTATTGTGATTATTTTCAACACACTACACTCAATCGCAAGGCGTAACAACCGAAATTGCATCATCGCAAGACTTGTCGTAAGTCTGCAAACGTAATGCAATCGCCTCATCGATGGACCCTGGGGAGTCTACCTCGCAGGACAATTGCATCAACGCAAGACTGGTCGTAAGTCTATAGCAAGCAATCTCATCAAACACACGAACGCTCACGGTATTGTTAAGTGAGGACCTATTCTACCCTCCTTAATAGCTGTGATGCGTCGCAACGTAACGTTGAGCTTACTCGAAACAAAACTCGACAAATCGCAATCATTTATTATGTGAACCTCGAAATCTCTATCGCTTATTACGTAAATCTATGTCGCCTGTTGTGTATCAATCTATCGCTATATCGTTATCCGTAGTATTTATGTTAAGTTAGCACATGACCTCGTTTCATGAGATGAAGCTCATATGGTTAAGGCAGGGTGTTTTAGCCATATCAGCGACCTTTCGTGGAAAAAGGCCATGTGGGGTCTAATGCTAGTCCAACTCTGTGGTGTTAATCAATCGAACCGAACCGCGTAAATCAAATCGCATACCTCCATCACTTGCAACGTAACAACTACCGATTATCGTAATTCGTTCATCATCATCGTCGTCGCAAGTGTTTCATGTTTATTCGTTTCATCACCTAATCGCTGATCGTCTATCGTGTATAATCTACCGCCTATCGCTCGTATGGTATTAAGTACACATGACACCGCTTCACGAGGCAAAGCTAACCTGGTTAAGCACGGTGTTTCGCCATGTTAGTAGACCCCCGTGGAAACGTGCCATGTGGGTGTAATGTGGAATCTAATCGAAAACGCGCTATTCGCTTCTCCCTTATCAACTCGCTGGATTAATCTATTCTATCCTATTTTATGCTCGGTCCGACTTCCTATCGATTGGGCCGAGTAAACGCAATTCTATCAGAGTCATATCGGCACACCTGACACTGCCTCACGAAACGGAAGTAATATGGGCAAAACATGGTGGATACGCCGCTGGTAATTCCTATATATAAGTGTTTTAAACATATTAACGAACTTCCGTGGGAAGGTGCCAAGTGGGGCTTGATGCCAAATTACTCTTTTCAAAAGGTTAAAACTGATTTTTATAAAACTTTTATTAAAACCATGGGACAAGTGAAATTCCTCACAATGTGGAGGTAACATTGAATCAGCTTAACTCCATATTCAAAGGGAGCTTCATGAGTTCATTTTTTCCTTAAAACCTTTTTTCAAAGATAAAAAAAAACAAGATTTTCTTGAGATGTTGGAGCCCATATCATAGGAGAGTTTTTCGTAACCCTTGTTTTCAACTTCGAGTTCCTTAAAATGTTAGAAACTTAAACTTCCTTGCGACAACGGTGAACATCGATTATGTTGACCGCACGTTAAAAAGGAAAATTTTCAAAGATTATCATCCTAAATCCCTTTTTGATATCCAAAATGAATGCCTCTTGTAACGATGGTTAACGATCGACTCAGTTAACTCTACGTCATGAGAAACCTTTCAAATTACAATCGTATCGAACTAACGAATTCTACACAAGGCACGATACTTTGGAATGCCAACTCGTGGGATTAATACTTTCGTCTTTACGTCGCCTTCTCGCTATCGCAGTCGATCCCTCTTATTCGAAACGTTCTCGCTGTCAACTTACGGTCAAATCACTCGCCGTATCGCTACTTATACAAGATCAACTCTTAAGAGTCTACCTATTGGATTAATTTCGGGACGAAATTTCCTAAAGTAGGGGAGACTGTAACAACCCGCACTTTTGGTGCGTTGTTACTACTCGTTATACTCGTTACGCCTAGCACCAGAGATTCGGATCATAATGTAACTATATCGTATGTACCGCTATTCGAAGGATAATCGCATATTTTCGATATACAATATCACTATACTACACTATTATCACACTAACACTCACGGAGGCATTGAGTGAGGACCTATTCTACCCTCCTCAGTGGCCGTGATGTGTCGAACGTAAACAATTAACGCTAACGAGGACTCTCGGGTGAGTGCGGTAGCTCCAGTCGTCATGACGATGATGACAATACGAGTAAACGGTACCCCGTCAGTCTTTGTGGCACAACTCGCAATAACGTTCATGAGGACGTCGAGAGAGGACCTATACTACCCTCATTGATGGCCGTGAAACGTCGCTAATAATCGCATACTCGAATCGAAACCGATTGTTAATTATCGAAACTTTGGATTATGGATACGTAAATATGACCCTTAGTGATATATATATATATAATAATAAAAATATAATGATAATATAAACTAATTATGGAAGTACGCGCTTCGGAAACTATCAAAACGATCAAAAACGGAGAAGTCCACGCGTCAGGATAGCTATCCGGACGGATGGACCATCCGGACGGATGGACATGCGCACGGATGGCCATCCGCACGCATGGGCCATCCGCACGGATGGGCTACCCGGGCCAAAACCCCCTTCTTCTCCTCTTTCGCCTATAAATAGCCTGCCACACCACTATTCAAGTGATGTGACAGCTCCTGTTCAACCAAACGCGCTCCAAGACCCTTTTCTCTCGATTTCCTCACGATTCCGGTAAGATTTCAACCTAAAACTTGTACTTCTACAATCTACACTCGATTCTACATCATTCTATCTTTCAAAACCCAAATTGTAACCGTGAAATCTGCGGATTTGAGGCGTTTTGAGGTGATGTCACCAAGAGTCCTTATGAACTTCAAGTTGGGGTCTCATTTCACTATAAACGACTCAGATCCGGGTGATTTCCACATGTTTTAATGACAAATCTCATCTAAATCTGTGCGATTCCGAGTTAACCATGAAGAACCACCATGAACGGCCAGTTCTGATGGAACGGGGTGATTCCCGGCCGTTAGAATGAGTCGGAATTGACGGAACTTCAAGTGTTAGTACGAAATCACACTACCCTAGTAAAAACGAACGTATTCCTTCCGTTAAACACTCGAAACAGTGCTCAGAGTGCGACACAGACGTGTCAGTCCGCACGGACAACATGTCAGCCCGCACGGACAACATGTCAGCCCGCACGGATGACACAAGTCCGCACGGATGACATGTCAGTCCGCACGGATGACATGTCACCCGCACGCACATGTCAACCGCACGGATGATATGTCACCCGCACGCACATGTCAACCGCACATACAAGTCAACCGCACGCACACTCATCCGCACGCACAACACTGTCAGCCGCACGCATCGCTCATCCGCACGGACCACTGTCCGCACGTATGACATATCATCCGCACGGATGACTTGTCATCCGGACGGACAACAAGTCAATCCGTACGGATGAGGACCAATTGGCCTAACGAGTAACTTTTCAAGATAATCTTGCTTAACCGTACTTCGTTTACTCTATTTCTTCAAGGATCATTACAGACAACTCGTAACCGACTCAAACCAGTTGTAATCCCGCTAAATACGCACTGTGAGTATACTTGACCCCCTTTTTAATCGAATTTTGGGTGTAACATACGTTTCTAACAAAACGAACTTATCAATCGAAATATTCAATCAATTGAGCTATCACTTGCGAATAACTGTTATGCATAGATATACGTGATGCTAGTTGCATATGTGCTAGGGCTTATACTCGCGACGTCCCACCAAGACTAGTATAGTACTATTGCGCCCGACGGGGTCTAGTTATGCCATCGTACATTCGAGCATCGAGGACTTAGTTGGTAGTATCAGTTTTGTGAGTATATATGTCGTGTATTACGTTTATGCATATGGAAATTCGCTACACTTTTTATCTATTATGCTACTTATCAAACCTGTATACTCGCCAATACTTTTGTATTGACAAATATTTTAACGTATGTTGCAGGTTAGATCGCAGACTATATCAAATCAAGCTAGGGAGTCTAGAAACTCAACTAAAATCTAGGTTGTCGGATTTGCATTGTTCGAGAGGACAATAAATCTGTGATAACTTACGTGATTGTATTATTTGTTAGTATGGGATAACGAATGTATTAAATATTATCGCAATATAGTTGTTATGGATTCTCTTGAGCAATCTGATTCGCCTAGTGCCGCGCCCCGATGATTCCGCCATCGGTTGGGGTGTGACAATGATTTTTTCGTTGTCTGAGTGAATCGAGTGAAGCTTGAGACTTACCGTATCTTGGTGGGGTAATATCCGGCTGTTGAAGCAGCCGCGAATTTTGCAGCCATGGCGGTTGGTTCCTCTTTGTTTTGATTATTATTAACAGATCTGAGCCTCTTCTAATTCTTCTTTTTCATATTTTCGTTTTTATTTTTATCAAGGGTTTTGACTTGATATTTTCGGGGTTAATTAGTGTTGTTGATTCGTCATAGTTGCAGGTGTTGATGTTCAGTTGTTTGAGAAGATGATGATGATTCAGTTGTTTGATGATCTGCTTTGAGAGAGATGATCTGGGTTCTTGATCTGGGTGTGTTATAATAACTCATAAAAATAACCAAAATACCCCTGCACAAAAGGACAAAATAGGCTGGTTGCAACAGTAAAAAAAGGGGGGTTTTGAAATTTGGACTAAAATGGCAACAAAATGCAAACCTCGGGGACCCAGATTTAAAAATTTTGGATTTTGAACTAAAGTGACAAAAGTGAGCAAACCTCATGGACCATTTTGGCTATTAACTCTTTATTTTATTTACAAAGCAAGTATGTAGTAGTGTATTAGTTATCACCACTTTAGTGAGGTGATCAGAGGATTTTTCTATAAGGGTTTCCTTCTGAGGAGGTCTTAAGTTTGATCCTTACCAAATGCAATATGTACATAATGGAGCAAGCACCACTGAGAAGAATTTGAACTTGTGGCAAGGTTTAAGAGCTTGTTCTTACCCTGAGGGAGTTAGCAGGTGTCTTCGAAGCCAACTGCACTAGCCAATAAAAAAAGTACAATATATTTACAATCAACGTAGCTCTTTAATTAAAAATGATTATATTTCACTGTTTTAGTTTTGATTTTCTAATTTGATTTACATTTAAAGAAAATAAGTTCATAATCATATACGGCCACGTGGTTTCTTCTTCCTCAATCAGTCGATCTCCATTGTTCATTGCTCTTCAACTTAAATCTAATTATTTTTATTTTTATGATTAGCAACTTTTTTAATAAAAAAGGAACTAAAATTATTAGGATAAGCATCATTAGCATGACTGAAAAGTTTATTTATTTATTTCTTTATGAACATTGAATCTGTACAGATAGATTCTTTCATGAAGTCAATTTTGTCGCATTTAATTTTCTTGATTTTTAATAATAAGTGTAAATAATAAGATTCATTGTGAGGTATTAGTGTTAATGTGTTATAAGACGTTTATAAGCTAAATATAACTAAACACGTTCTTTGTACACCAAAAACATAAATAAATGGTTTCTAACTAAATATAGTTAAAAATTATTTTAATACAGTTTATTTCTTTTATTTCAGTTTGATTAAGGGACCCGGGGCGGTCCGTTATAAGCCCCTACCACGTATGTTAAACAAAACACCGCCGCCACTAACAATTAAAACGCGTTAACTTAATAACGCATGATATTTATCACTCGTGAACAATTGAAAAAAAAAAAACCGACCATTGGCATGTATCCATTGCGTATCATTTGACCGTTTAAAGTTTTTTTTTATATATACACACAATATTTTAAAATCCAAATAATTTTCTAACTCAATCCAAACATTCTTCCTTCAAATCCAAACATTCTTCCTTCAAATCCAAACATTCTTCCAAATACAAACTTTAACTTCAAAAAAATTCAATACAAAGATGGAAACTTGCCCCAAATGAATTTGAATGACGACCCAAAAGATCAAAGACCTCCGAGTCGGGGAACTACACGACTTCCGCATCGGATAACTTGCCCCAAATGAATTTGAACGACGACCCCGTTGACGAACCCAATCAACCCGTTGATGAACCCATTCAAGACGATACACCGACAAGGCCGCGCCGCAAGAAAAATGGTGATTCGTCAAGTAAAGGAAAGGAATCGGTGGTGGAGTCGATCTCCGAAATCAAAGAGGCTAAATTGGTGGAAATAACCCAAGCCACCGAAAGAAGTGAAAAACTTGTGGCGGCAAAACTTAAACGCGAGGAGCGGTATATTCAACACTTGAACGAAAAAGAAAAAAAATAATGATTTAAAAATCTTGTTAGAGCCGCACAACAATCTCGATGAACCGTTTAAGATGACCGTAATTCAACGAAAACGCGAGATACATATGTGAAAAGTGAGGGTGGGAGATGCCTTAGGTTTTTTTATTTGCAATGTTTAGTTTTTTTAGTATGTAATTTAGGTTTGATTTAAATGAAATTTATAATTTATAATTTTAGTTTTTTATTGTTAATTTATAATTTAAAAAAAAAGTTGTGAGTGATGGAATTTCATCACAAGTGATGGACATCTCCACGAAAATCAATCACTAGTGATGGAATAATGCTTGATGAGATGGTGGAACTTGATTAGAAGTTGTAAATGAGTGATGAGCGCCCCTATCCCCCTTAGTTTAAATAATATTAACCGTTATGAAAGTTATTATAAAACAGCTTATTTTATAGCCAATAATCAACTTTCCACCATATTTTAATATGTTATATATACTACAATTGACCCCAACGGGTCATGCATTTTTTTTAGTGATGAGATTATTGGAGAATAATACGTTCAAAGTTAGAATTGTTTTTAAATATTTCCTTAGTTTAGATTAATCCTACCAAAAGATGGAAGTTATGATTATTAAAATCTAATAATCTTTTTCTTAATGATGTATTAGGACCAGTTTAAGGTCCAGTTTGGTAAGCTTATCAATTGTCTTTTTATGAAAATCATCTTTTCATAGTTCTTTAGGACCCATTCCAAAAAACAAACATTTTTTTTCGTATATATTCTTTGATTTGTATACTTTTATACACAAGTTGGAAATGAATTATGTTTGGTTTAAGGAAGTGTGGAATTGGAATGAAATAAAAGATTAAAAAAGATAGATGATTGCTTATTTGCTTTTGCATAACGAGTCTTTGAATCAAGGTAATATATATATGTGATGGGCCATGAACGAGTTGCACGCGTGCACACACACGTACGTCCATATTTTCATCTCACTTCCAATCATATATAAACCACCACATCCCACCCATAACTCAACTCAAAAACTCAAAACTCAAAACCACCGATCATGGACTTCACCACCACCATCGTCTTCATCTCTGCCGCGGTACTCTTTCTCTTCACCGTAATCTTCATCAATAGACGTCATTCGCTTGAATTACGAGTTAACACTAAGAAAATCCTCTTAGGATCCATGGGATGGCCTTTTATCGGCGAAACCTTAGATTTCATCGCTTGTGGTTACACTGATCGTCCTCAATCGTTCATGGATAAACGCCGTCAATTGTAAGTGTTCAACAACATATCTAGACGAACATTTTTATCGTGGGTCATCATAAGACTCTCTTCTGTGTCGGCAGGGGCAAACCCATTAACGACTTAAGGGGAGCCACCCCCTTAACAAAAATATATCAGTGTTATTTTTAATCAAAAATCTCAATCATCTCCTTTAAAAGTTTGGTTAATTAATCCCCTGATTGCTCCCTACGAAAAAAAAAAAAAAATCCTGCCAGATACAACTAGAGAGTCTAAATCATTTTTTTACAACTAGAGAGTCTAAATCATTTTTTTTTTCATAAAAAAAATATATAAGATTATATAGTCTTAGGATCCTGTAAAAAAAGACATTTAACTGGTTTAGTCAACATACCCTCTTGACCGCCTTTGGTTCCCGCCCTGAACATAACACATTTCACTCCGATCTTGTGTTCTTCTTCTTATTCGTTTCTGATGAAAACAGGTACGGAAAAGTGTTCAAATCTCACTTGTTCGGGAGCCCAACGATCGTGTCGACTGATGCAGAAGTGAGCAGAATTGTGCTACAAAGTGATGCCAATAGCTTCGTGCCATCGTATCCGAAATCGTTGACTGAGTTGATGGGAGAGTGTTCGATTTTGCGGATCAATGGAAGTTTACACAGGAGAATTCATGGTCTTATCGGCTCATTCTTTAAGTCTCCTTACCTTAAAGCGCAAGTAACTTGTGACATGAGGAAACTTGTTCTGCAATCCATGGCTGCTTGGGAAGAAGATCGCCCTATTTACATTCAAGATGAAACTAAACATGTATGCTTTCTATATCTCATTATGTCGATCTTCACCTTTTTCTTTAAAATAACTATATATTATGTTTAACAAATTTTAATTCAAGAGCATTATCTCAGACAAAGCAAATTTCACGTTGGCTGTGGAATTTGTAGTATTTTTTTAATGCATACTAAACATAAATTATTAAGCTTTCATTATACACTTGAGTGAAATTACGAAACAAAAAAGAACTATGTAAACAATGTATTTATTTTTTTAATATACATAAAACGATTTTATATATGCATAGTGTACATAAAATGATAAACAATCAAACTAATGTGTTAATATTTTTTTTCTTTGTATTTTATACCATACATACATAAGCGAAAAATTAAACTACTTAATTCATATTAACAAAACAATAATTATTACATTTTTATTTGTAAAATTGAAAAATGGAACGTTATTTTTAAGCTATATGTTTTTGTAATAATGCATTTAAATATGTATGTATGTAGGCCAAACTCATCCTATGTTTTTTTTATCATACAGTATTTTTTGTTTACCCAATAAACAAAAAACAAGTTGCTTCATTTGACCATGTTTAATTATGTTTTCTTTACAAACAATTATGATATTCCAATGATGCTTATATAGAATTTTCACAAATGTTTGGATTCAAATTTGTCGTGTTATCTTGATAAAATATATTTTACAAAATAATTACAAACTTTTTTTTATGTAAAAGTAAATAAAAGCACCGTTAATGCATTGAAAATTTGTGCTACTTCTAGATTTTTATATGTATGCTTAGATATTTATTAGTTTGGTTTGATCATTATTTGAAAGAACCGTTTGATGGGTTTAACACGGTTTGACATGACCCGAGCCTAACAAGATTTAAATCTTTTTTTAAAAAACATGGTATTTATTTACAATTTTACAATATTTTAGTTTCTACTTTTGAATTGAGTGAAACATGATTTCTGATTTTGTTTTTAAATTACAAAAGCTATGCCTTCGTTTAAAATGTAAACAAGATGTGTCAACTCATGTTAACTATTTTGGCTATTTGTGAGAAGAAAAAACAAAATCTCAAAACCAAAAAGTTGTTTGTTTGGGTGTCTATTTGTAGGGAAAAGGGGTTTAAACAAAAAAACAAGTTACAAAAGTAAATGTAACTTTTGATTTTTCTCAAAACATTATGATATAAAGCAATTACAGCTCTTGTTATTGGTTACATAATCATTATAATTTAATTATTTTGTCTACAAATTTCACCACCATAGGGTCCATGTAACAAATCATTTGTTCCCAATCTCCTCCACATGTCGCTATTAGAAAAATTTCCATTCAATTTCTACAGTTGTTTTTTTACAATCTTGTTGTTTTCTAGCCATCAAGTAATTGTCATTAAAACTAACGGGTCGCGTTGTTTATTGTTTTGTCAGATTGCGTTTCAAGTACTAGCAAAAGCTTTGATTGGTTTGGATCCAGGTGAAGATATGGAGTTTTTGAGGATCCATTTTCAAGATTTCATTGCGGGTCTCATGTCATTACCCGTAAATTTACCTGGAACCCAACTTCATCGATCATTACAAGCCAAGAAAAAGATGGTGAAGTTAGTCCGAAAAATTATAGCGAACAAAAGAACATGCAATGTTACTATTTCACAAGGTCCAAAAGATGTGGCCGACGTGTTACTTAACGATAAGAGTGAAAAACTATCAGATGAATTGATATCCGATAATATGATTGATTTGATGATTCCGGGAGAAGATTCTGTCCCTTTACTTATAACATTAGCCATCAAATACTTATCGGATTGTCCCAAAGCTCTCCTTCAACTTAAGGTACTTGTATCTTTAATTAACATCTCGTTATAAATAAATTATTTTGTTTCTTTATACTTCTTAGTGTGACACATTCATGGGTTCTATACGAGTTAACATAATCGCGAAGTAATCATATATTTGTTGTAGTGTAAATTGATTTTTTATTAACTTGTTGCATGGCCTTATAAGTAAATTTTTTTTAACGACAAATCACTTTATATATATATATAAATTAAGGTGACATGCACGATTAGCAGTTGTATACTATTTAATCCACTTTTTAGGAGTTGTGATGATTGTTTATGGCCATGATCTATCTCTAATGATCATTTTCTTAGGGCCCAGGGGCGGTGCGTTAATTTAACGCGTGAAACAAATATAACACGTTGAACTTTCCATATTCCCACCGCCACTATAAAATTAACGCGTGATACAATCACGAAAACACGATTTCGTTATTTTTTAACAACGTGATGGGTTTTATTGTGAGGGTAATTGTTGGTTGGGGGGAAATTGTTGGGTGTGGTGGTGAGTGATGACCATTGCCACCAAAAAAGGTTGTGAGTGATGGAAAAATGGCTGCTGACATGGCGGAACATGATTGGATATTGTGAGTGATGGAATTCCCTCCCCCCTTAATTACCCACTTGATCACTATTTAATTATGATGATGATTAGGAGGAAAATTTGGAGATGAAAAGACGTAAAAAAGACCTCGGAGGCCTAATGTGTTGGGATGATTACCTATCATTACCATTTACACAAAATGTAAGTTAAAAATAACTCTTATGATGATTAACCAACTAGGTAATTACTTACTGATGATGATGAGTAAAATGAATTAATTAACAGGTGATTACAGAAACACTAAGATTAGGGAATATAATAATGGGGGTGATTAGAAAGGCTATGAAAGATGTGGAGATCAAAGGGTACCTAATACCAAAAGGATGGTGTGTGTTGACTCATTTCAGATCAGTTCATCTTGATGCTAATCACCATGAGTCTCCTCACCACTTCAATCCTTGGAGATGGCAGGTAATTAAGCATGTACTGCACGCAATTATCCGTCGATGAATTCTTTACCCATGTCATGTTTTCTTTATATAACCTTATGAAAATTTGAATCTTGTGTAATAAACAACAGAATAGGGATATGTGCAATGGTAGCAACACTTGCTTCACTCCTTTTGGAGGAGGACTCAGGCTATGCCCTGGGCTTGATTTGGCCAGGCTAGAAGCTTCCATATTCCTCCATCACTTTGTTACCGAGTTCAGGTAATTAAGAACGCATGTGAAGGGTAAAATGGTAATTTCACCACTCACAAACCCTATTTTCCAACAACTACGGATTATAGGGAGTGTAAGTGGTGCGACCTCAGTCCCTCACATGCTCTTGTATAACATTAAAAAAATGGTGTACCTGTTGGCACACCAATGTGCCTATATGCACACCAAAAAAGTTGTTTTTTGTCCTATATGCACACTTGCAGTGTCGGCCTATGGCCAAATCGCGGCGTTTTGGTCCGGTCAACTAGACAAAGACTGACGGGTATCTGACGGGTCTGTTGACCGGACCAAAACGCCGAGCTTTGGCCGCGTTTTGGTCCTGTCAATCAGACACCCGGTCAGTCTTTTGTCTGGTTGACCGGACCAAAACGCGGCGTTTTGGTCCGGTCAACAGACCCGTCAGACACCCGTCAGTCTTTGTCTGGTTAACCGGACCAAAACGCCACTCTTTGACCACAGCTCGACACTGTTGGATATGTATATAAGACAAAAAAACCACTTTTTGAAGTGGCTATCTACACACCAAGTGTGTAGATAGTTTGAGCCTAAAAAAAAAGCATATTAAAGCAACTAAAAATAATAATAACAATAAAAAATAACTTATTTAGTTTGGTCCGACATTATTTATATTATAAGTTTATATTCTAGGCCTAGTTTTTCTACCCTGACGGGGCGCCCGAATCCTTAGAGACGACGAGACAAAACATTATATTTTGACTTCTTTTTTAAACTCAAGGGTCAATATTGTTATATGTATTGCCTAGATAAGATTACCAAAGCACTTGCATGCATAAATATATAGATCTCTCTCTATATATAAACAATTTACTTGTAGCATTAATATATGTGGGATTTCATGAAAATGCAGGTGGGTAGCTGAGGATGACACCATAATAAACTTCCCAACAGTAAGAATGAAGAATAAAATGCCAATTTGGGTCAAAAGAGAGAATTACATATGGTAGGGTAGGGTAGGGTAGGGTGGGGGGGGTATGATTGAAGAATTTTCATGGGCCCTTTTGTCTAAAGAAAAAGAAAAGGTTGATGAAGACCCACACGTGTGGGTGGCCATGACATGATCATATGTTGATATATCTGTCCCATCTTCGAACATACACACGCATGCATCTTAAAAAAGGTCACAAGTGGAAGACAGTTTATTAGGAATCTTTTATGTAAACTTGATTAGGGTCGTCAATTCATTTTGCATAGTATGATATAAGTTCAAAGTTAATTAGTGAGGTATAATGCGTATCAACATATATCATACATAAGTCACAAGTGTATACTATAGAAATGTAGGAATCGTTTTTTGCAACCAAGATTCATGAAACCAGATCTGAAAAGCAACTTTCGTTGTACTTCATTGACGTACTTTGAAGTATAAGATATATATCCTATATGTAAGTGCTTATGATAAAATGAATTCACATTCCAAAATTTCATGGTTCCAAGTATTACAAGAAGTATTTTCTAGGTTTTATAATTTGGAATAGCCTTGAATATCTATGTGATTGATGTATGTATCACTTTCATATCGGAGCGTTTCAATGGTACTATTATGAATTGTATATGTTGGGTTCAATGTGTAAAGTCCTTGGGCTAAATTAACTGCTATTGGGCTTGAATGATTAGAAGACTTGATGGAGACCGTTTTCTTGTTCATTAAGTTGTAAACCCTAATCTAATCTCTATATATATCCCGTCCATGTAATTGTAATACTTGTTAGAGCTTAATAAAGGATCTCTAGTTGCAGCCCGTGGACGTAAGTTCCCCACTGGAACCGAACCACGTAAATTTCTCGTGTTCGTGTGTCGTGCTTTATATTCTCGTTTATTATTGCGTGTTCGTTGTGAGTCGTTTATTCCACTGCGCCACTTGAGACCTAACAAGTGGTATCAGAGCTTCGGCTTGTTGGATTCACGTAACGTTTCGCAGTTTGGTTTATCCCGTACGAAGATCGGTCTCCGTTTAGCCGTTTGCCGTTTTCACTCAAGACGATTCCGTATTGCAATTTTTCATTTATTCTTCGGTGTTTGCGCCAACCAAAAGAAAATAAAGGGAGAGTTGTCGGCTGTTGTTTTCCAACGGAGTTACCAAATACCGATAGTTGCCAAGGCCGTCGTTTACAATCGTTTTTTAAGCCGTGATCAGGAGAGACAGGTTCACTCATTCTTGTTTTCTGATTATAGTTTGTTCGGGTTGTTGTTCGGGTTTTGGGTGTTCAAGTTTCGGGTCGTTCGGGTTCGGGTTTGTTTGTCCGGTTTTTTTTGACCGGTTATTATCAACTTGCAACCGGGTAATTTTGGTCTGTTTTCGTTTGTCGTTATGGCAGAAGACGGAAAGTTGGTGATTGAAAAGTTTGACGGTTCGGATTTTAGTTGGTCGAAAATGCAGATAGAAGCATTGTTGGGTCAAAAAGACTTGGATATGGTACTTGAAGAAAAACCGGAGAAAATGGATAAAGCTGAAGAAGCTCTGTGGAATGCCGGACAAGAAGGCTAGAGGGGTTATTACGTTGTCACTGACAAGGGGCGTTGCTTTTAACATCATGTCTGAAACCACTGCGCGTGGTATGATGTTAGCCTTGTCAAACATGTATGAAAAGTCGTCTGCAGCTAACAAAGTGTTCTTGATGAGAGAATTGTTCACGATGAGAATGAAAGAGGGAAGCTTAGTGACCGAGCACATAAATAATTTGAATTCTCTTCTGTCCAGACTGTCGTCTGTGGGAATGAAATTCGATGATGAGACAAAAGCTGTGATTTTGCTATCTTCACTGCCTGATAGTTGGTTCGGGATGGTGACTGCTGAATGTGGAATCTTGGGTCATGGATTCCGGTGCATCATTCCATGCTACCCATAGCAATGATGGCATGCGGAATGTTAAAGAAGGTGATTTTGGCAAGGTTAGGCTCGGAAACGGTGAAATTCTTGATGTGACTAGCATGGGGGATCTGGATCTAGTTACCACTTTGGGCACTACTTGGACTTTATATGACGTTAGGGTTATTCCAAAGCTTGAAACGAAATTGATCTCCGTTGGGCAGTTGGATGAACAAGGCTTGGACATTAAGTTTGGTGGTGGAAAGTGGAAGGTTGTTAAGGGAAATCTCGTGATTGCTAGGGGTTTCAAGAAGGGGTCGTTATATATGGTGCCTGTTCTGTCTAGGGTAGTGACCACCTCTGTTAAGACGAACGCCAAATTCAGGCTCGCCGATTCGATAGTTAAACAAGTCCAGTTTGCAGAAAAGGACTCTGGGACTTCAGGTAATCAGCTTGAGCGTATTCGAAGGTCTGAACATGTACGGGATTTTTGTAGCAGTGGGAGCATGGTGAGTGTTCCGACACCATCTGGAAATCAACGTTGGGTTCAGAAGACCAGAAATCCGAATGAAATCTCTCCTGAGAAATTTCTGCTAGTGGGGAGTGTTCCTCTGAGAATCCCTGTATCTGATGGTTCGAGACTATGGGAATCAGTTAGGATTGAGGATGTGAAGACGGGGTCTTTTGAGACCGGGTTGAAGCCATCTTGGGCTTCAACGGGCCCTTCTGTTTACTAACGATGATTGGGCCGGCTGCAACTGGGTTGATTGGGGATACAAGATTTGAATTTTGGTTTGTTCTTAGGAGTTGGACCAGAAAGACCTATGTTCCTGTGAAGTTTATGGATTACTGAAGACATGGATTGCTTTGTGCTTGTTGGCGGACTTAGTATTTGTCGCAAGGCCTTCAAGTGGGAGATTGTTGGGTTCAATGTGTGAAGTCCTTGGGCTAAATTAACTTGTAACACCTCGAAAATTGATGTCCAATAATGTATCGACACGTGTCATAAGCTTTAAACGTGTAAAAGATTACTTTAGAGGGACTAAAGTTGACAAACAAAGAAAGTATGTGAATAAAAGGATTCAAAATGACAACAACGGATAAATATGCCTTACAATAACCCTACACGATGTTTATACCCTTAAACGAATAAATTATGGATCATACGAAGCTAATTGTGGAGGAAAGTGAGAGATTGCAAACTACAGGGGTTAAACGTGTCAACATGTTTAAAGTATACCTCTGAGTGACCTTTTAGCAAACCCGAAGCTTTGTAACGATTAATTATGCTCACGAGAATAAGTGATAAAAATTTCACAAGGTTTCGATAAAGTATGAGAAAGTTATGATAATATTCGCGTACGAGGGATTAAAAGCGTCAACGAGGCAAAACTTGTGTTTTCGGTTTATCGTTTAACGAAACCGGACCTATTGATGATTGGTTTTATCTCATGGATCATAGAAATATAAATTTCAAGGGTAAAAAGTGCCCAAAATGGAAGAAATTACGCATTTGAAGGTCCAGGGGGTGAAAGTGTCACATTTTGAAACATGTTGGCTGATATGTGGGGTGCTGGTGTAGCGCCACCACCTGGGCACCCGTCCACGGCACCACGCGACGGACTGCCAGTGACAGCAAACATCTTTGAACGTGGCAGCTTGCATGTTTACGCGATTCAGCGAGTTTGCCACCCTCTTGCTGCATGATACACGTCCCTAGGCACTTGTCATCATCCCTAGAAGTTCCCTTAACACCTGGATCAATCTCCATGACTTCCCTTGGCTTCCACACTTTGAGCAATTCACTTGGAAAGCTTCCAAACCTTTGTTCTGAAGATTTATGGAGCTCAAGGGCACTTCCCAAGCATTCTTAGTCGTGCATAGGACTTCAGTAAGTGTCCTTAACCTTCCTTAAGTCAGTTTTACTTAGTTTATTAGCCTAAAGTCAAACCGTCATAATTAAGGTTTGACTTCATGATTAGTTAATATTTGTCTAGTCAAATCACGAATTGAAAGTAGCTTTGAGTTGGTAATTATGTGGGTAATAAACCCTTAAAAGGGCACCCTCTGATTCCCACTCTAACTAGGTCAATTGTCGGGTCAAAGTTAATTTTAAAAAGTCAACAGAAAGCTAATTTTTGTATAAACACATAATTAGCGATGTAGAAGCTATGAAACCTGTTTTATCACTCGTATAGTTTGGTAATCAATGTAAGAACATGTCTAGGCATGTTCAACCCGACAATTTTCTGTTTAAACTCGGTTCGGAACCGAAAGTCGCAAAAGTAGACTTTTGCTTTGACTTTCAGTTCTGACCCATTAGAGCATGTTTTAGAATTGCCTTAGAGCCCTATTAGGACCAGGTTATTGATTAGTGTAATCCTATGAGGTTATACAACTTGGTTCATTAGTTATCCGATTCATATGCAAGTTTCCGTTATATGCCTAAATGTTGACCAATATGCCCTTTTGACCTTAAAACAAGAATTTTGAAAATACGAGATGACAATAATCTTTATTACTGATTTATAAACATGTCCCTAAATTTTCACATCAATTGGAGGTCTAGATTAAGAGTTATGCTCAATAGCGTAATTAGAAAGCTTTTTATTAATTAAACGGCGTAATTAGCGTATAGCCTATCTAAACCTAATTTTTTATACCAAACTTTTTACCTACTGATATAAAATAATATTTTGGGATTTTTGGAGATTTTTATTTAATTTTAGGCTGAGCATAACATAGATGTCTAAGCATGATTCGGTAATTACCGGTTTTGCCCTTTTGGCCTATAAAATTAGTTTTACAAATTATTTTGATACCAAACCTTTTGATACTGATTTGTTATAATAAATAAAATATTTTGAGCCTTCTGGCAATGTTGTAGAAGGTGCTAGGGATTAATCGGGATTAATCGGAATAGGATTGTTATATGTATTTTTTCAAAATTATATATATATACCCAATAATATAAAAATAATACTTCAAAATTCACATAAATACTTCAAATTTCAGATAGTATGGTTCGATTTTGACCGATTTTGACTGATTCTGACCAATTTTGACTACTAGGACCGCCTAGGACCGATTTTGACCGATTAATATAGTCCGATTAATCCGATTTTTGACCGCCTAGGACCGATTTTGACCGACTCCGATTAATTGACCGACTAGCTCAAAATTAGTCAGTAAGTAGCCGCCTAGCGCCTAGGCGCCGATTAATCGGCCGCCTAGGCCGATTTTTGCAACACTGCCTTCTGGAATATTAAAATTATCAGCTTTCCTTTAAAAACCCGGAAATAGCTCAAAATCGCCTTTTTAAGCGTTTTTAACACATAGTATGTATTAAAACTATTTTAAACATATAAGACTTGATACCTACTGATATATTAAGTAAATTTTTATATTCTAACAGTAAGTAAAAGTTTTTAAACTTAGGTTTCCAGTTTGACCTTTTAGGCTTAAGTGAAATTACCAAATACCCCTTCGGTGCATAGTTTAGTTATAAATAGTAAATTTCACATATAGGTAATACCCTACTGATATAGCCTATTAATTTGAGTATATTTACTGTTTATATCAGATCTGAAACTCAGAATCATATTAAATCTCTTTTATAACATTTTAAATGACCAAAATACCCCTACGGGGCATAGTTTGTGTTTAAATCCATTTTGGGCATAATATAAGATATCTTACTGATGTCACAACATATTTAAGGCATACTAACTTAGGAAACCTGTATATGACTCATATGGTTACCCGTTACGCATCTTTCGCGTTCGGTTCGGTTTATGTAACTAGTTTGCATAAATTAGCCGAAACGGGTCAAACCTTATCATTTTTGTCTCAAAATCCAGAATGTGTTTAGTTTACCCATATTATACAAGTCTTCAAACTTGTCGGGTCTAAATCACATTCTATTCCGGTCTTCGCTTAATCGTGCGTTTGAACCGTATCTTCTTTTAAAACTAACCGGTCTAAGTTTAGGCTTAATTAAAGACCCGTTAGAAATCTAATAGGTTATTAAAAACCTTTGTTCCAGAGTAGGAGACCGGGTAAAAGCTACGTACACTTGCTGTTTGTGATTAATACTTGCAAAGGTAAATACTTTTAACTTATTTTCCCTATACGGGCTTGGGGTACGGTATATAAAATACCGCTTGGTCGGGCATTGAATTTTTAATTGTATGAAGGTTAAATTATTGAAATGTCCCGTTTAAATTGTTTTGTTTGCTTAAAGCCTTTGGGAGGTTAATGACCATGTCCCGGATATCCTTGGCATCATTTTACGAAATGGCCACGACCTAAGCACGGGGTGTAGGCGTACACCCGACAGTGCATATATAAATAATAAGGTATAACCGCCGGTTTCGGGAATAACTCGCCGCGGGACTATATCATGTGGTGTGTCTATTAATCTTTAACCCGGTGTCAATCCGGGCTACTGAACGTATAACGAACATGTAATTCTTTTACAAGTTTATATATATAAATAATTATCCCAAGTTATAAAATGTTTTGTGCCTTGTGCATTCAAATCAATTTCCTAAACCTTTTCAAAATGAGTCAGTTAATTGTATTTACTAGTGTAAACTGACGTATTTTCCCAAAAAGGTTAAGTACAGGTACTACTCGAAATAGGCTGGCCTCTCCTTAGCATCAATAAGAGTCTCGCAAGCTTGGATGCATTTTGAGTCTGTTGAACTACGTTTTCTGTTTATTTGATCCGCCTGTGGATCCGTTTCAACTATGTTGTGATACTTAATATTACAATTTTATTCAGTTGAAATAAATCTATCTTTTGCTTCCGTTGTGCATTTAAAATTGTGTTGTTTGACTATGATGATATCAACTACGTCATGATACTCCCCACCGGGCCCACCGGTAATACGTGGAAATATCAGGGTGCGACAGGTTGGTATCAGAGCCAACACTGAGTGAATTAAACACTAGCCTTTTGTGTTTAATCTCAATGACACAGTTTGCACATTCCTCGACTTCCGAGTCTGGACAAAGAACTTAGGATTAATCCAAATTTGTTTTTATTTCTAACTTTGTCCTTTATATTTCTTTGTTGTCCTATTGTTTGTTTTGACAGGATCTACTACAAGATGCCGCCAAGATTCCGTGGTAGGGGAAGAGGCAAGGGGCCATTTGTTGCCCCCAATGATCATGAAGTCGGGCCATCACGCCGGCGAACACCATCCGACACCCAAAGCCGATGTCCTCAGGAACACAGGAGGACCCATATAGAACCAGCAAGGCGCTCAGTCTCGCTGAGCTCCTCCCCCTCATACCTAAACTCCTTCGGGCCTCAGTCTGAGAATGAGCCCCACAACTCCCACCAATCCTATATACCACTCCAAGGTCATAACTCACACCACTCACCTTTCGATGACTTGACACCTGTTTTCCAAAGCCGGTTCAACCCGGCAAACTACCTTGGAGAACCCGTGGGTTTTAACCCACTAGGACCCGAAGACCATTTCGCGGGCAACCATGCAATGGACATGGATGAAGACACCGATCCTGCAGAGCCACCGTCCGGAACCCCTAACCACCCCATCGAAATTTCGGATGGGTCACCTTTCGTGGGATCACCTTATAATGGTCCCGATAGCTATGAGGAAAGGTTCAGACAGATCAACTGGGTGTTTACTCCCAGTTACCACAACTCGCCACAGCCGCAGCAGCAACAACAGTAGGATCCTTCCGAGGATTCTCGTTATATTGCGGTCACTCCGCCACCACCACCAGTTCAGCAACAGCCTCCGGAGCCACCGAGGCGAAGAAGAACAACCGCACGGATGTCCGTGCGAGGAGGAGTGCGAATCAGCACCCCTCAACCTTCTAGTGGCAGCCGCTACTCGCCACTCCATGAAGACCCGCAGATGGGTGGACCTTCAAACCCCGTCTCGGAAGTATACTCTGCGCCTGTCGTGCCACCACCGTTGGGCTTTGGCGACCCTATACCTACATACACCGGTGCGGCAGCGTATAATCCCTTTGAGCAGCCGATCCACACCAATTACAACTATGCAGAGGCCGACCCTTACCTGGTAGCAGCGGCAAACTACAATGCCCATCATCTGGAAGGATCCTTTGGGATCCCATATCAAGCCGGATACTCACACTATGGGTACCAACCTTATGGGTATCAGCAACCGCCGCCTCCTCAACCTCCGCTATATCAGCAACCCCCGCAGCCGCCAGCGATGTCGCCACCGCAGCATCAGGAGATCCTTCAAAGGATTAATGAGGTGCGGCAGGAAGTGCGGGAAGACCGCAGGCAAAACCGATGGATGTTCAAGAGTCTGGCAAATTTAATTAATGGAAAAAGCAAGAAGGATCATTGAATCCTTTATTTGTTTGTTTGTTTTAGTGTAGTAATCATGTCCCTGCGTGGACATTCGTTTCTGTATTCTGCCCCTGCGTGGGCATGTCTTTCTGTTAACCCCTGCGTGGGTATGTTATTTCTGTTTCAGCCCCTGCGTGGGCGTGTTATTTCTGTAGAAGTCCCGTTTAGGGCAAACATGTATTTGTTTAAATTTTAATGGAATGGTTAGTTTAAATTTTCATTTTTAAATTATATACATAAATACAATATGTGAAATAAATGAAAATAACATTCCTTTTATAAGACCTACCATTATAATAAAATAATAAGAATCTTAAAGGTAAAACCTAGCCACATGTCATTCTAAATATGGCCAAGACGGTAAAACCTATTCAAAAGGTTCAAATCCTTGTTAACATCTGAAAAGATGTTAACACACCTGGCAAAATGTGATTCGATAAAATCGCATAAGTCATCCTTATATTAGATTTTTTTCAAATTTCTTTTATGATATTAAACATCCAGTAGGAATGTAATGCCTACGGGCTATATTCATTGTCATATAAGACAAAAGACAGTTGTGGTCTTCGACCCCCTGTTAAGAAGAGGTAATAAATTATAAGTAAAAACCTCAATACCTTGATCCTATAAGATCATGATTTAAAAAAAAAAATTAAAACTGTCTATATGACTAGGCATTTATGCCATTGATATATTTTAATTATAACTAAGGATTATTATAACGAAAATCCTGTATATATATATACCTAACAAATTAATCGAAATGGTTTCTTAATACCATGATTAATAAATCATCTAGAATGATGAAACTGTTATAGACCTCTGAGTAAATTAAAATCATTTATCTTCTGTAGTACTCAAGCTACATGCCTGGGTCAGACGAAGTCAACAGTCACCCCAGAGATAATCATGACACCTCCAGAGTCAACGTAGCAGGAGCAGAATTACAGGCATTGATAGACAATGCTGTTACAAGAGCTTTGGATAGGCAATTCAATGAATCCAGTGGTACCCATGTAAGGACCCAATCTGTACCACATACGAAGCCACCCTCAAGAACTCATACTGCTCACAACAGTGATTCTCATCACTCAACGAACCAGAGGAGTGTTCCATCTAAGAGAGTTGTGCTGAACCAAGAACCACGTGCTAAAGGTTGCACCTATAAGTACTTTGTTTCCTGCAAACCCAGGGATTTTACTGGGGATAAAGGAGCAGTTGACTGCATGTCATGGTTAGATGAGATGGACACCGTGGTGGATATCAGTGGTTGCGCTGATAAGGATGTGGTAAAGTTTGTATCTCAGTCGTTCAAAGGCGAGGCACTAGCGTGGTGGAGGTCTTTGATTCAAGCCACTGGGAAGATCCCATTGTACAATCTGACATGGGATTAGTTTGTTACTCTCATTAAGGAAAACTACTGCCCTCAGCACGAGGTTGAAAAGATTGAAGCTGATTTCCTGTCATTGGTTATGAAAAACCTAGATTGTCAAGCCTACCTTACAAGCTTCAACACGATGTCAAGACTGGTTCCGTATCTGGTAACTCCGGAACCCAAAAGAATAGCTCGTTTCATTGGGGGTTTGGCCCCAGAAATCAAGGCCAGTGTGAAGGCCTCTAGACCAGCCACTTTTTGGTCTGCAGCTGATATATCATTGTCCCTTACTTTGGACGCGGTCAGGCAGAGATCGCTGAGAAACACAGACGCTGAGAAGAGGAAGCGTGAGGATGACAACTCACGACGTTCAGACAAGAAGCGTAAGGGAAACAATGACCACAAGAAGAGTTCTGGAACGAAAAAGGATGGTCAGCAGTCGAGGGATAAGCCCAAGTGTAAGGTCTGTAAGAAGCACCATTTCGGGAGGTGCAGATATGAATCGAAATCCCAGCCACAACAGAGAGTTTGTGGGATTTGTAAATCCTCTGAGCACAAGACATTAGACTGTAAGAAAATCAAGGATGCGACGTGCTACAACTGCAACGAGAAAGGGCATATTAAGTCCAACTGCCCAAAGTTTGCAAAGAAGGCTGAAGATGGGAAAAAGGCCAATGCTAGGGTCTTTCAGATGAACGCACAAGAGGCGATCCAGAATGATAATGTCATAACAGGTACCTTCCTTATTAATGATGTTTATGCAAGGGTGTTATTTGATTCTGGAGTAGATAAGTCATTTGTTGATGATAAGTTTTGTAAATTGTTAAACCTAGCTGTTAGAACCCTAAGCATAAAATATGAGGTTGAATTAGCCGATGGCACCATAGAAACCGCATCAACCATGTTAGATGGATGTTTCATATCCATTAGGAACCACTCTTTTCCATTGACCTTACTTCCTTTGAAGTTAGCCGGTTTCGGGAATAACTCGTCGCGGGACTATATCATGTGGTGTGTCTATTAATCTTTAACCCGGTGTCAATCCGGGCTACTGAACGTATAACGAACATGTAATTCTTTTACAAGTTTATATATATAAATAATTATCCTAAGTTATAAAATGTTTTGTGCCTTGTGCATTCAAATCAATTTCCTAAACCTTTTCAAAATGAGTCAGTTAATTGTATTTACCAGTGTAAACTGACGTATTTTCCCAAAAAGGTTAAGTGCAGGTACTACTCGAAATAGGCTGGCCTCTCCTTAGCATCAATAAGAGTCTCGCAAGCTTGGATGCATTTTGAGTCTGTTGAACTACGTTTTCTGTTTATTTGATCCGCCTGTGGATCCGTTTCAACTATGTTGTGATACTTAATATTACAATTTTATTCAGTTGAAATAAATCTATCTTTTGCTTCCGCTGTGCATTTAAAATTGTGTTGTTTGACTATGATGATATCAACTACGTCACGATACTCCCCACCGGGCCCACCGGTAATACGTGGAAATATCGGGGTGTGACATAACTGCTATTGGGCTTGGATGATTAGAAGACTTGATCGAGACCCATTTAGTTTTCTTGTTCATTAAGTTGTAAACCCTAATCTAATCTCTATATATATCCCGTCCATGTAATTGTAATACTTGTTAGAGCTTAATAAAAGATCCCTAGTTGCAGCCCGTGGACGTAGGTTCCCCACTGGAACCGAACCACGTAAATTTCTCGTGTTCGTGTGTCGTACTTTATATTTTCTCGTTTATTATTGCGTGTTCGTTGTGAGTCATTTATTCCGCTGCGCCACTTGAGACCTAGCAATATAGGCCTCTATGAATCGTGTACGTACACTGTAAAATGTCGGTCTATATTCAAAGATGTAGATTGCGATAGGTGGCGTGAGTTTAACGTAAAGGTTGTAGTTTTTGTTCAGGTGCCACTTCCTTACTGCCCTAGTTTTTTTTATCAGTTCAAAAAGAAAAAAAAATGTACACTATAAAATGACCAAAGATTTGTGTTTTATATATAGTTGGGGAACCATCACAACATTTAGTTGAAATGACACAACTCTTTATGAAATATAAAATATAATTATTTAATAAATATCTAAGTAATTATAGATCTTGTTAACCAAACTTTCATGTTATACAAGTTTCAACAATATTTCATGTTGTACAAGTTTTAACAATAAAGAGAAAATTTTCAACTACTACAATCACAAGTGTCGGTGCCGACACGGGAATAGTTCTGGCCCTTTATTGGGCTAAATGGGTGGCAAAAGAATAGTGCAAGGCGCCTGGCACTCTCCTATTGGCTCAACAAAATTACGATTTTACCCCCGCTTTAAAATTACGATTTTGCCATCAGTGTAAAATTATTTTTTTCCCCACTTAAAAATAAAATTACGCTTTTGCTCCCAGCTAAAAATTTCAATTTTGCCCTAGGTTCAAAATTACGACATCGCCCCGTTTAAATTTACAGTTTTGCCATTTAGTTTTCCCTCTTATAATTACGACTTTGCCATCAGTTCAAAGTTATGTTTCTACCCCGACTTAAAAATAAATTTACGCTTTTGCTCCCACTAAAAAATTTCACTTTTGCCATCGGTTCAAAATTACGATTTTGCCCCATTTAAATTTACAGTTTCCCCATTAGTTTTTTCCCTCATAGCCACGTTATGATTTTGCCCTCAAATTAAATTTACCTGGAATTACAATTTTCCCCCCAGTATAAAATTACAGTCATGTCGGCAGCTGCCTTACACTCCCCCATTGGTCCATTTAATTTACGATTTTATCCTTGAATAAAAATTATGATTTCGCCCTCAGTTCAAAATTACGTTTTCCCATCGTTTTAGTTTTTTTTCGCAAAAGTATAAAACTTTTTTTTAATTGGTTGACTCGATTTAATTTTTTTTCCGTGTCAAGAAGCTGCCTAACACTTGCTCATTAGTCCTGAAAAATTGCAGTTTTGCCCTGAGTCGAGCAAACGGTCTTATCATCGTTTTAGTTTATTTACTGACAAAAGTATAGTAGTGTTTTTTTAATTGATTGAGAATTATTCGGCCATCGCCCCGCAACGCGGGCAGGGCATCACCTAGTTTGTAATGTTATACAAGACATGATATTATTATATATATCAAATGACAACACCACTTTGCTACAGTGGTGTTGTCATTTTCTTTTCTTTTTTTTTCTTTTTTTTTTGGGTTTTTTTTTTCTTTTTTACTTTACCCTTTAATTTTCAGCATTGACTCTTACAACCCCTTAACTTTCTAAATACTTTTTAATCGAGTTTTACGTCTTTATTTTTATTTACGTGTCGATATAAACGTAAGTTGATTTACATTTCGACATGATTTTTTTTGTGTTTATTTATGATTTTGCCCCCAATATAAAATTCATTTTAATATTTTTTTTAGAAGACTATGGTAGTGTTTTGTTTTAATTGGTTGGCTCGATTTAATTTTTATTCGTCATGCCAAGCGGTAGTTTTTCCATCGTTTTAGTTTTTTTTAGCAAAAGTATGGTAGTATTTTGTTTTACTTTGTTTACTCAATGTAATTTTTTTTAGATCGTGTTATGAGTAGTATGTACAAGTAACTAAACACACAGACGTTACATGCTATGAGAAAGAAATATTCGGCTTAATGCCCCGCAACGCGGGCGGGCAAAACCTAGTTTATGTAATTTGGTAATTTACTCTTTTAGTCTTTTTGATGACGTAAGTACATAGGTAAGCACACATAACTTGGTTTTGGGCCCATTTAAAGTAACGTAGTGTTCGAAAATCATTTTTAATCAGTAACTAGTGAGGTTTCTCCGTGTTATGTGCGGGAATTCGGTCGGTATAAGTTCAGTTCATTACAGTATCAACATTTGCTATAGCAACCAGAAGAGAAAATTATCCTTGATATTCCTAGAAAGACATCGACATGTGTTTTATATTGATTTAAAAAACAATAAAAACAAATACCAGTGTCGTTGTTCGGTCGAATCTTTTTGGCTCTTTAGGGTATTGACACGATACTACACTCGCATAGCCTACGATACCAAAGAAACAATGTATTTTTAATGTTAAATAAAAAAGTTGAAATAATATTATATGTTTAGTAATAGTATTAACTTTGTCAAGTTGAAAAAAGAAAAAAAAAATAGTGCCCAAAATATAAAGAAAACAAATCTAATTATAAGATGTGGCTAAAGTAAGATTTTTAAAAATTTACTATTGCTTGATGCGTGATCAATTAATCCATACTAGAATTATCACTCGTCGCAATGCGGCAGAAGATTCGTTAGTTATATATCATATTAGATGAAAGGCAAATGTTTCTTACATGACCGCGAGCCTGTGTGTAAAACATAGAAAAGAATAACTGAGCCAATCTATGACCCGACCCGCTCATTGCGACAGACCTATCAAACGGGAAAAATAGTCGTGTTGTGACGGGCCTGTCAAACAGGATAAAGTAGATGAAAAAACGTTGAACTCCACACGCACGTTGTGGCATGTTAAATGTTAACTCGGAAAATCTAGAACAAAACGTTAAACACAAAACTTGCGAAAGATGAAAAGTATGTGGGGTCAAAGTTGCAAAAGTTGAAAAGCTTTAGGTTAAAAGTGTTGGTGCATGCGTCTGTCGACTTTGTCTTGTATCGAGTCTTGTACTTAGAATGTTAGATCAGGGCACGTAGTTCGAGATATAGTTAATTCCGCTTGAAAGGAGGTAATTCCGTTTGAATGGCATTAGGTAATTCCGTGCGGAATTAGATTCCGCTTGGAATCTAATTTCGTTTGGAACATTCTCAAACGGAATTAAGAGCCTATATATACCCCTTCAAACGAAATCATTTGTAATCTTTCCGGTTTGAGCCACGAAGTGCTGCCGAAGTGTCGTCTCGCTATATTTTGTTATCAATTCAATCATACGACATTTTAAAGTGTATATCTTGCTGAATTGACCTCAGTACGACTGTTTTCGCCTTTCGTACCGAGCATAAACTCTTCTAATCGACTCGTTTGGGTCCGAAAACGATCCTACAAAAAGTAAAAAAAATCAAAGTGGTTAAATCGTAAAAGATGGAAATTTTTTAATTAGAAGTGAAAGTCCAAATTAATCAAAGGGGTTAAATTATATAAGATGAAAACTTTTGAATTAGAAGTGAAAAATCAAATTAATTAAAGGGGTTAAATTACCAAAGATTAAAACCTTAAACTTAAATTGTCAAAGATTGATACTTTAGGGTTAAAAAGGAAAATTCCAATTTTTTTGAAAAACTCCCAAAGCTAAAAGTATTGCGTGATCAATCTATTATATATAATAAATGAAAGTTTTTTGGGCTAACGTGTCACTTGATTAAGGCATCCTCAATCCCTTTCCCGCCCAACAGTACCACATCCCCTTTTTTCTTTTATCTCACTTTTTTTCACAAAACCTAGATACCAAAGTGTCATCCACTGCTTCATTCTTCTCCTTCACGCACACTTGAAGGATTTAGGGTTCAATAATTAGGTATGATTATTTGTTTATATGTTGATTTTACTTTTTGATTTCACTGCAATCTTCTCTCACACTGTATCTATGTTGATTTCACTGTAATCAACCTCATCGAAATGGAGTAATTGAGAGAAGCTTTTCTGTTCGTATTTCGGTGACGGATCTGATCTTATCCCCTCTACTCCATGGTTTCAGCCGTCACTGATGATACTCCAGGTTCTTCCCTTCTCTGGTTCCAGAGATGACGATGGTGGTGTCACGGAAGAGGTTCCAGTAATCCATTGTCTTCAAACTCTCTAATGCTAAGGTACAATTTTTTGAAATACAGGGCTTGAGCTATTGCGTTTATTCTTAGTTTACAAATTGAAACCCTAGATATGTTGTGTGGGTTTAATTTCTTTTGAGGAATTCGGATTTTGTGTTTTTGTTTACACAAAAAGGTTTTTGATTTTGTAAATTGATGAACTTCGATTATAGGGTTTCGTTTGTTTGAACTTTAGGGTTTGGTGTTTGTGATGAATCAACAAATCAGTTGTAAATTGGAACTTACAGGAATCAGGGTAAATATATAATATTGTACTGTTTGTGTAACATTCAATCTTTGTTAGGTTGGGGCCACAAGGAAAGGATTGCCCAATGTAATTGTTATTGATGGAAGCTTACTTGCCCTTTTTTTGTGCACACTGCTCTTCAAACAGGTATGCTTTCAAACTAAACATTTTAATCAGATAAAAAGTTATTAACCAATTCTCTTTTTGAGTTGGTGGTATAGAATAAAAATAATACTTATTATAAAAGAATTGGGAACTTGCTGATCCAGAGGCATGTAAATCAGCAGGATGAGGACGACAACTTCACTTGTAAGTATACATATTTATAAAAAATTGAATGGAATTTGTGAATGTTGTTAAAAGTTAACCTCTTTTATTGGAGCACAAAATTTTACCGCCTCCCAACAGCTGATGAATTGGTTAAAAGAAGGATCCTAAATGGCTCGAGCAGGCTTATGCCTTTGTATTTGCTGTTTCAGAAAGGTGATGCTTTCTATGATATTGAATTTTATATCTTTATATATGTGTGTGTGTGTGTATACACATATGCTCCATTGAAATGGCTCTTGAATGTCATTTTCTGATGAATTCATTCTAGGTTCCAACTTTTCTTTTGTATGCATGAGCTACCTGTATATGTTGCTTTTATTTACCACTTGTGGTGAATAACGGACTTTGTACTTGTATTTCATGCTGTGCAGTTTCGGGAATGTGGTCCAAGAAAAACGTTGTTGGGAAGGAAGAAGTTGCCAAATTAGTCGATGACATTTACAGGTGTGCATATCTTTACACTAATTATTCCTGCAATCTTGTGTAATATCACAAACTAGTGGTTCATATCATATAATATTTGTCAGTTATGCTTCCTATTCATTTCATTTTGACATGTCACCTTTTTCCCTTGCCACAAGGAAACTGCAGGATTCTGGGGCAACCGAGCTGGCATCAAAAGGTCACGGTGTGTCAGATAGTAATAACACAAAACATAAAGCAGAATTTGAAGTCCCTCATCAGGTGGAAAAAGTCTGTTGCCCCTGTGGAAGTTCATTGAAAGCTGATTCAACAATTAAGGTTTCAGACTTTCAGCATTACTTTCGTTATCTTTTTTGCGTAATATGTTCTTCTAGGATGATATTGGTTGTTTGAGTGGCTTTAAATTCGTTAAAAATTCTCTTCTTCAGTGTGAAGATCCAAGATGCAATGTTTGGCAGCATATTACTTGTGTTATTATCCCGGAGAAACCCATGGAGGGTATTTTACCAACACCTCCCCCAAAATTTTATTGTGAAATTTGTAGGCTTGGTCGTGCAGATTCGTAAGTTATCAAGCTTTTGATATAATGTTTATGTATTTGTTTGACCTGATCATGATTTTTCTAAAAGAAACATGATAGTGTTTGTAGTTAGGATAGTATTGGGACCCTTCTATTTATGTCCAAGCCTCTTACTTATTTTTCTTCTTACTTAAGTGCGCCATCTATCTACTTTCTTTTTGTTTGTGTACACACGCAAGTAACACAAGCTAACATGACTGCTTAATAAGGAACAATGACTAATGCATGTTATTAAACATTCAGGTTCTGGGTTACAGTGGCACATCCGTTACTTCCTTTGAAGATGGTTATCGCAAATGCCCCAACAGATGGGTGAGTCTCATTCTTTGTTCTTTTGTTTTTTAAACGCACGTTGATGAAGTTTGCAGATCTTTGTTTTACATATTTTTTTAAGTGATTTGACATGGATATTAAGCAGTTACAAAAGCTCTTTAATGCATATATAAGAATTTCGCTATTTAGATAACAACCGCCATATGTTTCAGTGCAAATCCAATGCAAAGTGTTGAGAAAACTTTTCAACTTACAAGAGCAGACATGGAGTTGTTGGTGAAACCCGAGTATGATGTGCAGGTTAGTCATATTAATTTTTCTTTTAATTATTGTAGATAAAAACTTTGATGATCTTTTTTGTTATATATGCAGGCTTGGTGTATGCTTCTGAATGACAAGGTTTCTTTTAGAATGCAATGGCCACAATTCGCAGAGCTACAAATCAATGGTATATTTTAATATTTTATCTTGGGTTAAACAGTGTTTTGAAACCACTGTTAGGTTAAACAGTGTTTGAAACCACTGTTGGGTTAAACAGTGTTTCAAAACGACTGTTAGGTTAAACAGTGTTTCAAAACACGGTTGGGTTAAAACAGTGTTTTGTGGAGAAAACAGTGGTTCTTTCTTTCCAAACAATAGTTTGACTTTGGTCAAACAGCGGTTTGACTTTGGTCAAACAGCGGTTTGACTTTGGTCAAACAGCGGTTTGACTTTGGTCAAACAGTGGTCAAACAGCATTACAGTGGTTTGACTTTGGTCAAACAGTGGTCAAACAGTCGTTCCTCTAATCCTTTGATTTTGATCTAATCCTTTGATTTATTAGCATCATCAACATCGTTCTGATTTTTTTATTATCAAAATTGTTTGTTCAATCTTTGCTCGATTTACTCAAATTCAATGTGTAAATCTATGATCATGTCTTTGTGAAGAATTAGAAGAAGGAACACGGGTTAGTTGTTAATTCCTTTTAATGAGATTACCGTTTTTATAAATTTGTTAATTTTTGGAAACTTTGGGAAAAAAATGTGAGGGAACCAATTCGTTTTTTAATCTAGAAGGTCGATGTTGATTTCAAGGAAATAGGATTTGTAATTCTAATTTCCATGAGGTGTTAAATTCTTATTAATTGTTTTTGCCCTAATAATATGAATGTGAATTATTTTGTTGTTATAACTAGCTAATAGTTTTTTAACTGGTTGTGATTTTCATAATTTCGGAGATTAATTTTGCGGAAATTAGGGGTTTCATAACACTTTCTGCTGTTGAATCTCTTCAATTTATGTCCATGTTCATAACACTTTCTGCTGTTGAATCTCTTTAATTTACACGTAATGTACAAGTTGATACCGTGGATTTTGTATACAAGATCTTTATTATTGATGTGATTACCATGTATTGACAATATGACAATGTGTTTCTTGGAACTAGGGTTTATTTTGTTAAGATGTTGTGAGGATACAACTGTTTCTTAATATGCTTAAATCCGGTTAGGGTTTTTGTTTATGAATAGAAATAATGTCAGGGTTTTTATTGCAATTAGCTTCATATTGCCTTTACTGTATAATACTGGCATCTTCATCATCTGATGTGTTTTGCAATAGAACTGGAGTGTTTTAGCCAACCCGGCCCAGGCTAAATTACCTGTTTTGAGCCATTATACCCCAACCTGCTCATCTTGCAACCTTTCACGATATGGGTCACAATTATTTTGTCCCTGATGATTGTTTTCACTTGGCAGCCAAATCCAGAAGCAAATGTAGATGTTTGTGTGGAGGATGAAGAACTAAATTCTTGAGTTGAAAGGGGGTCCAACCGCTCTCAATGCTCACCTTGTGAATGTCAACGAGTGGACCCTGTGTAGTAGGTATCACATGAACCCAAGTTCATATTCAAGTCAATTATTCTAAGTTCGATAACTAAAGTTTTTTTATGTCATAACATAGTTTTAGCGCATGACATGGTGAACATGGAAGAATCAACGAGTGAGTGACTGCCTCCTTTATTTGCCTCCCTTCTCAAGTCCGGCATTCGGGTTTTCTATTCATGTGAGTCACCCTTTTTATGTGCCTTCTTAAAATGATTACCTAATTTTGACTACTCACAACTAGATAATTAATAGCAATAACAAAACAAAGATATAAGATACTAACATGATGTGCTTATGCTTGTAGGTTGCCATAAAACAACCTATTTGTTTATAACAGTTATGCCATTAGTAATAACCGTTAATAGATGAAAAGTTGTTGTTGGTTTCAATAAAGTGATGCCACTTTATCTGTTGATGTTATTAGTTGCAGGTGACATATTTCATGCAGCACAAAACATTGATCATTCCCAGGATTTTGTAAGAAAAGTTATAAAATAGTGGCTGAACTAGCTCGAGAACAATATTGGTTATGATGCTTGGCGCCTTGACTTTGTGAGGTGAGTGTTGTCAACCGATGTTGCTGTGTAAATAAACTGAAGGTTGTTACCTATGTGGAAGTAGATAGCGTACAAAGGCTGCTCTCAAGACTATTAAAAACTTTTTATGCTCAAAGCTCTGTAATTAATACCAAGTCTTTTTAAAATATTTGGTCAGAGTAATGAATGTAGTTCATCCTACTTAATGTTTTACATGTTCTAGAAGTTCTCCCAAACCCAGTAATGATGACTGCAGTTCAGTTTGCTATTGAGACTTTCATTATATTTATGGCATGGGCCTTAAATCTTCATAAATGCCCAAATATGAATTGCAGACAGGTATGAAGAAACTGACCGAACTCATGTATCTGTTGCATATTTTTATATTTCTTGAAGTTAGTTTTATTACATTTTGGAAGCTTTTAGAAATCATTCCACTAGATGTTATGCATACATTAGGTAATCTTACGACCAATATGAGTATTGGCTAAGTTTCTGTTTCATTTACTGGTCATAAAGAAGATGATGTGTAACATTAAAGGTTGCAAAATGAGCGAGTTGGATTGGGTTAGTTGTTGGGTAAGAATGGGTTTTGGTCAAGATAGGCTAGCCTAATAAAAAAATGGGCCATGATGGGTATGGGTTAGAATGGGTTTAGGTCAGGATAGGTCATAATATTCTTTACATGTTTGTGATATAGCTCAATATAATTTTATTTTAGATTATGTATTTGAAAACCAAGGAACGCCTTTTGAAGGATGGCCTCCCCACACCACTTAATTCGAAAAAAAAAACATTCTATATATACCTTAGAATTTGTGGTCATGGGTCATCGGAACTTTTTTGTCGCAACCCCCGTCTCCTAATAACCCGGGAACGGGCGGCCACGGCCAGTTTCGGTGGTATCGTTGTTTTATTATTTTGGCAGCGGAAATTACATCAGGACCGTAGTTAGGAAATATTTTATTAGAGTAAAATACCACGCTTTTATAATATTAAACACATGGCAAACCCTATTTTATTTAAATAAAAACATCTCTTTATTTAGGTAACTTTTATTGCCACTTTTCCAAGCCTTCAGTGCTGTCCAGCTGGCTTCTATTTTGCTTTCACATTTTGTTACCTGAAACGCGTTTAAAAACATTTTGTCAGTGGGAAATACTGGTGAGTGAATCCCAGTTTAATCAAAACAGGTTTTATCAGTCTACATCATTGAGGGTGGTCGCGCAATTACATTTGTTTCCATCTACTTTAATTACCACCCACGGTACTGTCAACCTGACTTGTGGTCATGTTACTACTCACAATGTAGTAACAAATTTTGTATACAAAACCCCAACATACCGACGATAATTGTAGAATGCAAATACTCAATCACTGTTTAATATAATGTTAATCATATGAGATTTTGTAAAAACAGTTTGCAAAAAAGGAGATTACTCACATTGCTGTCTTAGGGTTTTCTTTTAGGATTTCCTAGTGATTATCTATTAATTACACAAATGCACACGCGTTAGTATAATAACCGAATATTTACATTAGTAATACCCTCCCCGAGACGGCATTCCAACGACTACGTCGGGCAGAACCACGACAGCCGTTACGGAACCCTAGATCAATTGGGCAGCGTATCTAATACGTAACCGGGGGTTATGATACTTACAACGAGGCATAACTTCGTTATTTAGGGGGTATAATGCCCGAAAATCACTTTAACTGTGAAGAAATTCGAGAGAGAAGAAAGTTGTGAACGATTTCGACTGAACAGCCGATTGCATCTATTTATAGTGTATGTCTGAAACTTCGTCGCACCCCGCGAAGCTTGTAGCCAAGGGCTACGCGGCCCGCGAGGGTGGCTAGGGTAGGCCATAGCTGATCCGACTCAAACCCTAGCTTCGACACAACACCCGACACGTGGCGGCACCGGGCGAGCTCTGGTAGCTAGCTGTTGCGCCCCGCGTAAGACCCTTAAGGGTTCTTCGCGGCCCGCGAGCGACAATTAAAATTGATTTTTATTTAATATTTAATTATATATGATATTTAGGGTCCGGTTTTCGCATACGGGGTGCATTTTAAGACATATAGGAACATTTTAAATATATTAGGGTGTCGGAAATTATTTTGGAGGGTTGTTATATCCTCCCTACCTTGTTTTAGAACTCGTCCTCGAGGTCTACTGGAATAAGTGTGGATATTTCCTTTGAATTTCTGATTCAAGTTCCCATGTGTATTCTGGTCCTCTCCTGGAGTCCCATTTCACTTTGACCAGAACTAATCTCTTATGTTTGAGATTCTTGACCTTTCTATCTTCAATTTGTAGAGGCTTCTCTACAAATTTAAGTTTTTCATTTACCTCTATATCTTTAAGAGGTACTACCAGTGATTCATCAGCTAAGCATTTCTTGAGGTTAGATACATGAAATACATCATGTATTCCTGCCATTTCCTCTGGCAGTTGTAGCTGATAGGCTACAGGTCCTATTCATTTAATAATCTCAAAAGGTCCAACATACCTGGGGCTTAGCTTTCCTCTTTTGATGAATCTTACCACTCCTTTCCAAGGAGAGACTTTCAATAACACTTTGTCTCCTACTTGAAATTCCAATGGCTTTCGTCTGTTATCTGCATAACTCTTTTGTGTATCACGTGCTGCTTTCAATCGTTCATTGACTTGAATGATCTTGTGAGTTGTTTCTTGCACTATCTCAGGTCCGGATAGTTGTTTTTCTCCAATTTCTGCCCAACAGACTGGAGTTCGGCACTTTCGTCCATAAAGTGCTTCGAATGGTGCAGCATTAATACTGGTATGATAGCTGTTATTATAAGAAAATTCTATCAATGGTAAGTGATCATCCCAGTTACCTCCGAAATCAATTACACAAGCTCTAAGCATGTCTTCCATTGTTTGAATTGTTCTTTCGCTTTGTCAATCCGTTTGAGGATGATAAGCGGTGCTTAGATTTAACTTGGTTCCCATTGCTTTTTGGAAACTTGTCCAAAAATGAGAGGTAAAACGGCTATCTCTATCAGAAACAATTGATAAAGGAATTCCATATAATGAAACTATTTCATTTACATACAATTTAGCTAACTGTTCCATACTGAAAGTTTCCTTCATAGGTAAGAAACGAGCTGACTTAGTTAGCCTGTCTACAATCACCCAGATTGTATCATTACCTTTTCTAGTTTTGGGTAATTTAGTAACAAAATCCATTGTTATCAATTCCAATTTCCAAACTGGTATTTCTAACTGTTGCAACAAACCTGAGGGTTTCTGATGTTCAACTTTAACTTGAGAACATGTTAGACACTTTGCAACATATGCTGCTATATCCTTTTTCATTCCTATCCACCAGAAATTCTTTCTTAAGTCTTGATACATCTTATCACTTCCAGGATGCATCGTATACTTAAATTTATGGGCTTCTTCTAATATACGGTGGCGTAGGTTTCCTAATTTAGGTATCCACATTCTTTTCTTATGGAATCTCCAAATTCCATCTATTCCTTGTTCTAGTTCCTTAATCATTCCTTTTAACTTTTCAGTATCATCCTTGATCCTTGATCACTGATTCTTGTGCTTTTCTAATCTGTTCATTTAAATCTACCTGCAGGTTTAACTTAAGAGAACACACTCTTTTTGGTTTTTCGTGATACTTTCGACTTAAAGCATCAGGTACTACGTTTGCCTTTCCTGCATGGTACTGGATATTGCAGTCATAATCGCTAAGTATCTCCATCCAGCGTCTTTGTCTCATATTCAGCTCCTTTTGTCCGAAGACATACCTTAAACTCTTATGATCAGTGAAAATGGTAAACTTACTACCATAATGGTAATGTCTCCAAATCTTAAGGGCAAAAATTATAGCTCCTAATTCTAAATCATGGGTTGAATAACTCTCTTCATGATTCTTAAGTTGTCTAGAGGCGTAAGCTATAACCTTTTGACGTTGCATCAATACACATCCATAACCTAATTTAGAAGCATCGCAATAGACTATAAAGTCTTCAGTTCCTTCTGGTAACGCTAATATGGGTGCATTGGTCAATCTTTGCTTAAGGATTCTAAAGGCTTCTTCTTGTTTTGGTCCCCATTCAAACTTAACAGATTTACAGGTTAGCTTAGTTAAGGGAATGACTATTCTAGAAAAATCTCGAATAAACCTTCTATAATAACCGGCCAATCCTAAGAAACTTCTAACCTCGGTTGGTGACTCTGGGGTTTTCCATTTAGTAATCGCCCCGATCTTTGTGGGATCCACATGAATTCCTTCATGATTGACTAAATGTCCAAGAAACTGTACCTGTTCTAACCAAAATTCACACTTCGAAAATTTTGCATAAAGCTTTTCTTTTCTCAATAAACTTAGAAGTGCGTGCAGATGCGCTGCATGTTCCTCCTTATTCTTTGAGTAAATGAGAATATCATCTATAAAGACAATTATGAATTTATCCAAATATGGTTTACATATTCAGTTCATCATGTCCATAAATGCGGCTGGGGCATTGGTTAAACCAAATGGCATGACAGTAAATTCATAATGGCCATACCTTGTTCTGAAAGCGGTCTTCGGAATGTCCTCTTCATGTACCTTTAATTGATGATATCCTGAACGTAAGTCGATTTTAGAAAAGAATCGAGCTCCTTGCAACTGATCAAATAAATCATCGATTCTCGGTAATGGGTACCGATTTTTAATCGTGACTTTGTTCGATTCACGGTAGTCAATGCACATACGCATTGATCCATCCTTCTTCTTGACGAATAAGATCGGTGCTCCCCATGGCGATGAACTTGGCTGTATGAATCCTTTTGCCAATAATTCGTCTAACTGTTTCTTCGGTTCCTGCATTTCTGGGGGTGCCAAACGGTAAGGTGTTTTTGCAATTGGTGCTGTTCCTGGTAGTAGGTGGATTCTGAATTCAACTTCTCTGTCTGGCGGTAGCCCTGGTAATTCTTCTGGAAATATATCTGAAAATTGGGATACTACTGGAATATCTTTCAGTTCTTTTCCTTTAGTATTAATGATTATAGAAATCAAATATACTAATGATTCTTTTCTTACATAACTGGCTGTTTTCATCACAGAGATGATTTTTGTGGATCTAGAGGGCTTATCTCCTTTAATTGTGATCTTTTCACCACTTGGTGAATTTACTTGAATTGACTTTTGATCACATAAAATACTGGCTTTATTGGCTATTAACCAATCCATTCCTAATACGACATCAAATCCTGCCAGATTCATTGGGTAAAGGTTTGCAATAAATTTTTGATTTAAAAATTCTATTCTTGCATCCTGCAAGATTTAAGAAATCTTAAAGGTTTCTCCATTTGCTGTCTCTACTAGGCATTCTTGTGGGAGTTTAGTTAATGGTCGATTGAGAAGTTTTCAAAATGAAGTATTTAATAAAACTTTGGTTTGCACCAGAGTCAAATAATAATTTAGCAAAAACATCATTAACTAAAAACGTACTGGCGATCACATCCGGGATCATATTTGCTTCTTCTGCAGTTAGAACAAATGCTCTAGCATTCTTAGTAGTCTTGTTGTTTGGGGCTGGAGCTAGTTTCGGACAGTTCGGCTTGATGTGACCTTTTTCTCCACAGTTGAAGCACATTCCATTATTAGGTTTCTTCCTGCAATTTTCTTCCTTGTGTCCTGGTAGCTTGCAGAAATTGCAGTAAGTGGAGCATTTTCCTGAATGCTTCTTCTTGCAAGCCTTGCAATAAGGTGCAGAGGTAGAACCTACATTTTTCCCACGGTTGGAATTACCATAACGGAATTCCTGGGTAAGCCTTTGAGCTAGGTTTCTCCTCTGGTCCTCTTCTCGTATACGCACTAATTCATCAGTCAAGGTGTTTGCTAGTTCTACGGTTTCCTCTATAGTTTGAGGTCTAGTTGCCTTGACTACATGCCTTATCTCACGGATTAATCCCCAAATGTAGCGAGAGATTAACACGGGTTCTGGTGATGCAAGGGTTGGCACTATTCTAGCATATTCAAAGAATAAAGTAGTGTATCCCTTACTATCCACTCCAGTCATTCTAAGGTTTAAGAACTTGTTTGCTATTTGTTCTTTTTCATTGGGAGGGTAGAATTTTCTTTCTACCATATTCTTAAATTCCTCCCATTCCATATTGTAAATCTTGTCACTTCCCCTAGACTGAAGGTTAGTGTTCCACCATTCTAAGGCTGAGTTCTTAAACAAATTGGAGGCAAACATTATCTTATCTTCTTCTGCGCACTTGCTTATTTTTAAAACTGCCTCAGTATTTTCTATCCAGCGTAAAGCTGCAATGGCCCCTTCATTGCCAGAGAATTCTATTGGTTTACAGGACCATAATTCCTTATAAGAACAACCATAAGACATGGTTCTTCTTCTTTTAAGAATGGGCACTTGAAGTATGGGTCCATTGTGCACGCTGTGACTAGGTTCTATATGGGTTCCTTTACTTCCATTACCACTTTTATCATTATTTTCCGCATCCCTAACATTTTGGATAATAGCTGGCATGGCATCTCTAATTCCTTGGGTTACAAGGTGTCGAATTTCACTATTATTCATTTGATTTTCATTATTATGGTTTTCTGGATTTGCTGCGTCGGCCATCTGGATTTTAAACAATTACCAAGTATTAATATTGCATAAAAATATTTAATGCAACAAGCATGTTGATCCAAAATCGTCGAGCATTGCGACTTACTCTATTTTATAGTATGCATATATATTTATTACAATACAACTGGAATAAAAATACAATACTAGTATGCATCACTAACCACTAGGTGGTCTATACTACAATATATATTATCATCATCACTTTTTTTCAAACATACACACCTATTATATATAGAGACCGAAAGGATGAGACAAATAGGGGAACGACTCGTCTGGAAATATGACGAGCGTAATATGGACTTTTGGATGAACCCCTACCATTAGTAATAATATATATATATATATATATATATATATATATATTATTACTAATGGTAGGGGTTCATCCAAAAGTCCATATTACGCTCGTCATATTTCCAGACGAGTCGTTCCCCTATTTGTCTCATCCTTTCGGTCTCTTCTAAAATCTCCTCACCAAAGGTTCGGAGTTCTTGCACATTTTCTGTGCTCATGGGTGGTGCAGGTGCTGGAATTGGATCTGGGTACTGTGGCATTGGTTCTTCCTGAGGATATTCTCTAGAATTTCCCTAATGTATTCATCATTATCATAATAGGGATCTAGAGGGTCCAGATTTGGGTAAGCTGCTAGGTTTGGCATGGGTTCCTCTGGTATTGGGTAGCGTTGCTGGTAATCCCTATGGTCGTCAAACCACGGGTCGTAGTCTGGGTCTAAGGGATTGGGTGCTGGTACTCTAGGTATCTTAGTCGGGTCAAAAGCTGGTGCTGGGATTTGGTTTTCCGAGTTGACTTCAATCTCCATTGGTTGTGTGGGAAACAAGGGTAATGGTTGAGGTGCTATGAGTTGCTCTAAATTAGGGTCTGCAGCTGTAGTTGCTAGAATATGAAAATTTGCTAGACTCCTATTGAGCATATCTTGGGTGTGAGCATCTGTTTCTCTCTTAGCGGCTGCTAAAACTCGCTGTTGTTTTAACTTTTTCATCCTCTTCCTACGTTCGTGCGCACCTCTGCTGAACCATCCTCTCTTCTTAGGAGGGAATGGCTCTTCAGATTGAGCCTTGAACACGAATATCCCATCTTCATTTTCAGCTGAAGACCCTGAGAGGGTAGGCTGTGAAGAGGTACCTTCGTCCCTAAGTGAGCTGGACAACTGACGGTAAGAGTCTGAAGGTCCTTGGTCGCTCATACTGTAGACTAACAAATAGTCAAATAACACATAACAAAAATATACAGATATACACGTATTTTCGTAGTTAATTTCCTAACATTTTGGATAACATCTTGGTGTCAGCAGAACACTTCTGTGGCTGAATCAGTGGCTTAGCTCTGATACCACCTTCTGTCGCAACCCCCGTCCCCTAATAACCCGGGAACGGGCGGCCGCGGCCAGTTTCAGTGGTATCGTTGTTTTATCATTTTGGCAGCGGAAATTACATCAGGACCGTAGTTAGGAAATATTTTATCAGAGTAAAATACCACGCTTTTATAATATTAAACACATGGGAAATTCCCAAGTTTCAAGTACATACATTTTCATAGGGACAAACCCTATTTTATTTAAATAAAAGCATCTCTTTATTTAGGTAACTTTTATTGCCACTTTTCCAAGCCTTCAGTGTTGTCCAGCTGGCTTTTATTTGGCTTTCACATTTTGTTACCTGAAACGCGTTTAAAAATATTTTTTCAATGGGAAATACTGGTGAGTGAATCCCAGTTTAATCAAAACAGGTTTTATCAGTGTACAACATTGAGGGCGGTCGCGCAATTACATTTGTTTCCATCTACTTTAATTACCACCCACGGTACTGTCAACCCGACTTGTGGTCATGTTACTACTCACAATGTAGTAACAAATTTTGTATACAAAACCCCAACATACCGACGATAATTGTAGAATACAAATACTCAATCACTGTTTAATATAATGTTAATCATATGAGATTTTGTAAAAACAGTTTGCAAAAAGGAGATTACTCACATTGCTGTATTAGGGTTTTCTTTTAGGATTTCCTGGTGATTATCTATTAATTACACAAATGCACACGCGTTAGTATAATAACCCAATATTTACATTAGTAATACCCTCCCCGAGACGGAATTCCAACGACTACGTCGGGCAGAACCACGACAGCCGTTACGGAACCCTAGATCAATCGGGCAGCGTATCTAATACGTAACCGGGGGTTATGATACTTACAATGAGGCAGAACTTCGTTATTTAGGGGGTATAATGTCACACCCCGATTTCCACGTGTCACCGGTGGGCCCGGTGGGGAGTGTCGTGACGTCATGGTTGGCAACATAATAGTCAAACGACACAATATTAATATGCACAGCGGAAGCAATTGAAAATATAATCCAACCGAATTTATTATTGTAATATCAAATGTCACAATATTCGGAAGTTTATCCACAGAAGGATCGAACATAAAATGGAACAATAGTTCAACAGAATTTTAGACATCTTACGCTTGCGAGACTTCTATTGATGCTAAGGAGAAATATCCAGCCAATTTCGTATAGTACCTGCATTTAGCCTTTTTGAAAAATACGTCAGTTTACACTGGTAAATACAATCAACTGACTCATTTTGGAAAATGATTTAAAATTGGTTTGGATGCACATGGCATAATGTTTTATAATTCGATTAAAATGCACAGAGGCAAGATTAATCTTTTTAACTTGGGAGAATTATTTAATATTATAATCTTGTGAACGAATTACATGTTCCTTGTGCGTTCAGTAGCCCGGATCTTGTCCGGGTTAAAGATCAATAGACACACCACATTATTCTTTTGTGCACTGACGGGTGTACGCCTACACCCCGCGCTTAAGTCGTGGCCATTTCGTAAAATGATGCCAAGGATATCCGGGACATGGTCATTAACCCCCCAAAGGCTTTAAGTAACAAGACTATTTAAACGAGCCGATCAAATTTATTCAATTACCCACTCAACGGTGGAGAATTTGATGCCCGATCAAGCGGTATGCTATATACCGTAACCCAAGCCCGTATAGGGAAAATAAGTTAAAAGTATTTACCTGAGCAAAGTATAATTCACAATTAGCAAAATGCACGTAGCTTTTACTGGTCCTCCTAATCTGGAACGAAGGTTTTATAATGACCTCTTAGAATCCTAACAGGTCTTTAATTAAGCTTAAGCTTAGACCGGCTAGTTTCAAAGATACGGTTCGTACGCACGATTAAGCGAAGACCGGATAGAACGTGATTTAGACCCGACAAGTTCAGAGACTTGTTTAACATGGGAAATTCATACACATTCTGGATTTTGAGATAAAACCGATAAGGTTTGACCCGTTTAGGCTAGTTTATGTAAACTAGTTACATAAATCGAACCGAAGGCGTAATATGCGTGACGGGTAATAATGAGAGCCATTTACAGGTTTCCTAAGTTAATATGCTACGTATATGTTGTGACATCAGTAAGATATCATTTATTATGCCCGAAACGAGTTTAAACACAAACTATGCCCCGTAGGGGTAGTTTGGTCATTTACTAGGTTATAAAAGAGTTTAAGTGTTTAACTGAGTTATAGGTCTGATGTAATCAGCAAACATACTCAAATTAATGAGTTATAACAGTAGGGTAAGGTATATATGTGAAATTTATCAATTATAACCAAACTATGCCCCGTAGGGGTATTTTGGTAATTTCACATAAGCCGAAAAGCTCAAAACTGAAGTCTGAGTTTATCAACCTTTGCTTACTGTAAGAATATTATAATTTGCCTCAAATATTAGTAGGTATCAACCCTTGTATGTTTAATATAGTTATAGCACATACTATGCGTTAAAAACGCTTAAAAAAGGCGATTAGAGGCCATTTCCGGACATAAATCTGATATTTTTATATTTCCAGAAGGCTTAAATTATTTTATTTATCATATGTGATCAGTAGCAAAAGGTTTGGAGTCGTTTAGATATGTAAAACTCATTTTATGGCCCGTGAGGGCAAAACCGACATTTACCGGATTAAGCCTACGACTATGAGTTATGCTCAGCCTAAAATTAATTAAAATCTTTAAGAATCCCAAAATAATATATTACATCAGTGGGTAAAATATTTGATATCAAAAAGTATGTTTAAGTAGGCTATACGCTAAATACGCCGTTTAATTAACATAAAGCTTTAATTTTACGCTAACGAGCATAACTCTTAATTTACATCTCAAACTGATGTCAAATTTTGCATACAAGTTTATATATCAGTAATTAAAGTTTCTACTCTTTTACATTTCCAAAAATCACATTTTAAGGCAATAATGGCATAATGGTCAACATATGAGCAATTAACGGAATCATGCGTTTTAATCGGTTAACTAATGAACCATGGTGTATAATCACAGAGGCTTATACTAGCATGTAACCTGGTCCAAATGAAGCTCTTAGGCATTTCTAAAACATACCATAACGGGTCAGAACTGAAAGTCAAAGTATAAGTCAAACTAAGCGACTTTCGGTTCCGAACCGGGTCTAAACAGGAAATTGTCGGGTTGAACATGTTTAGACATGTTCTTACACTAATCACCAAGTTATATTAATGATCGAACATGTTGTATGTGTTCTCCATTGCTAATTATGCATAAATTGTAATTTACACATTCTGTTGACTTTTTAAATACAAGTTTGACCCGACATTTGACCTAGTTAGAGTGGGAATCAGGGGGAACCCTTTTGAGGGTTTATTACCCACATAATTACCAACTTATAACTACTTTTGATTCGAGATTTGACTGAGCCATTATTAATTAATCTCGAAGTCAAACCGTAATTACGATGGTTTGACTTTTAGTTAAATAACTAAGCTAAACTTAATTTAGAAAGGTCAAGCAGACTTACAAGTGTTTAATGGTTGATTAGGAAGGCCTGGAGAGTGCTCTTGTGCTCCACAATTGATCAGAAGATGTTGAGGAATGAATGATCAAAGTGTTGCACTTTGAGAGCTTTATATAGTGATCCAAGACACCACAAAGTGTTGACAACTATGTCTACCACTAACCATAAGTTATCAACATGTGTCCTATATGTTTAGGGATCGTTTAGGGGCCAAGGGATATGAGGAAAACCGTTTAAAGTTCCAGAATCGCGTTTAAACAACAAACAGCAACTTTTATGTCGCTGGCACACCCCTTGCGCACCGTAAGGGTCGAGTCTTGCGGTGCGCAAGGCTTCCCCAACAGCCAAAAACCTTTGTTCCTTCAGCCATTCGAAAGGGCAACCATCTTTTCCGAATTTGGGACTTATTTTATCAGTTTGGGACCTCCCAAAATGGCCTTGAACAGTTACATACCCTACCATTATGAATTGTTTCAATGAATGCTTAATGAAAGTGCCGAACAATAAGGTTTTCCGTAGAATTTTTCGTAGGAACCCATCATACACTTCGAATTCAATCATTGTCAATACATTTCTGGATTTTCAAATTTATTAGATGTTTAATATACATATACTTGGGTCTTTGGATTTATAATTGAGGTCGTTCAGAGGTAAAAATTAACATGACGCCACTTTTAAATCCTGCCAAAACATCTTTATTACATCCAGGTTTACAATGCGTTTTGTCTTTCATGACACGTGTCGTTATTTCATTGAACACGAATTTTCGAGGTGTTACATCCTCACCCCCTTAAAATAAATCTCGACCCGAGATTTACTGAAACAAATAAGGGTACTTTTCTTTTATGGTGGATTCAACCTCCCACGTATATTCGGGACCTCTACGGGCATCCCATTTGACCTTTACAATAGGTACATGCTTCCTTCGAAGCTTCTTTACCTGTCGATCTTCGACCGACAAAGGTTTTTCCACAAATTTTAAGCTCTCATCTATGTTCACATCTGTATGCGGTATTACCAGTGATTCGTCAGCGAAACACTTTTTCAGATTGCAGATGTGGAACACATTGTGAATTCCACTGAGCTCTTCTGGTAAGTTTAACTTATAGGCAACTGACCCGACACGTTCGATAACCTCGAAAGGTCCTATGTATCTCGGGCTTAGCTTGCCTTTCTTACCAAATCGCATCACTCCTTTCCAGGGTGATACTTTGAGCAACACTTTATCACCTACTTCGAAGTGAAAAGCTTTACGCTTTGGATCTGCGTAGCTCTTCTGCCTATCTCGGGCAGCCTTGAGACGGTCACGGATCTGGACAATCTTGTCCATCGTCTCGAACACTATCTCTGGTCCTAATAATTGGACATCTCCAACTTCCGCCCAACAAACGGGCGATCTACACTTTCTACCGTATAATGCCTCAAAAGGCGTAGCCTTAATGCTGGTATGGTAGCTATTGTTGTAGGAGAATTCGATTAATGGTAGGTTCGTATCCCAACTACCACCCAAGTCGATCGCACATGCACGTAGCATGTCTTCTAACGTTTGAATAGTACGCTCACTCTGACCGTCAGTCTGAGGATGATATGCCGTACTAAAATTCAAACGTGTGCCCAAAGATTGTTGGAAACTCTTCCAAAAATGTGACGTGTATCTAGTATCTCGGTCAGAGATAATAGACACAGGTATGCCATGTAAGGCTACAATCTTATCAACGTATAACTGGGCTAACATGTCGGAGCTATAAGTCTCCTTGATGGGTAAGAAATGTGCTGACTTAGTCAGTCTATCAACTATAACCCATATTGTATCATTTCCTTTCCTTGTCTTGGGTAACTTGGTAATAAAATCCATAGTTACCATTTCCCACTTCTACATAGGAAGTTCAGGCTGTTGTAGCAAACCTGACGGTTTCTAATGCTCGGCTTTTACTTGCGCACAAGTCAAACATTTAACTACATAGGTGGCTACAGGCTTCTTCAACCCTATCCACCAATAATTTGCCCTTAGATCCTGGTAATTGAACTTACCAATCTATTGCCCCGACAATAGATGTTTATCATTCCATCTTTACAAGGTCTCCAAGGGAGCAGCCTTGATGCTTACATATCAATTATCATAAAAAAAAAAACTTATCTTAAGGTGAGATGGTTATTCCAACCACTACTTAACAAATTTTAAGGATTAGTTAATCCTTGTAGTTAGTCGAACAAATCGACGATTCAGAGCAGCTGATGGCAATTCTTAATTGTTGCCTAATTAGGGTTGCGGCAATTAATACATAAGCAATATGAACCGTCTTTCTTTATTCAATAACGTAAAACCCTCAGAATATTGAGTCAGGCTATATGAGCCTATGTCTTAAAACCTACTTAATCAAGGTTTCGATTATTCCATAATCAATATGGAGTTTTTCACAATACTCCAGCCCACAACGGGATGCTAATCATTATTTCTACCTGCCTTCCTGGAGGTAAGCAGGGAAAACTTATGAGAAGATAATCAAGATACAAGGAGGCTACAGAGATTTTCCATATCTCAGGCTCCAGTTCATCCATCATTGCTTGTGTCAAATAAGCGACACATTTGTGTTATAAGTCCACGAATTCCTTAATCGGGAACATTTACTTGGACAATTCCATTCTGGATATCTTCTTTGAATACTACTAGTCGACTTTAGTACAATATGACCATTGGGATATCTCAGGGGTTCCATGTATTAAACCTCCATACTGATCAGGCATGGAAGTAATCTATGGGACACACTAGGATACGCCAATCCTCATATGGCACTTTTATCAAACATAGTTTGGCATTCGCAGGCGACAAAAAAATGAGAAAAATAATTAAAATAACATATGTTGTCGTACTCTATGCGAAGAAAGAGTACTCGTAGATTTTTTTGAAGGATTCCTTGCCGATACTAGAAGAATCGGTTACTATGGTTTCCTTGGTAAGTTATACCTTGTGAATAATATAAAAGTTTGCTAAGCTTATGGTTTATGAAGATTTATTATTGCCTGTATTAAAAACAGGACACTTAGCAGAAATTATCATTGGTAAATGATAAGGAATGTATTTGATGACATCGTGAACTGCCTCTTGGCATTCATCAGGAGGGTTAAGCGCCTCCATTCTTAATCCTTTCAAACTTAGCTGCAAAATCTATGACAATTTAGGGCAGTCTCAGCTTTGACTGGTCGTTTCTTAATCTATATAACGTGAGTAGCTGAGGTAGATCCATAATGGATTTATAATGAGTAGGTTTTGAAACCTTAGTGTGCCCTCTTATTGCCAATGCTAACCACTAATAATTATGTGCTTATATTTAATCAAAATGGAAATTTCACAAACTAGGCACCTAGCTCGTTTGGCTAGGCGCGCGAAAGGGTGTGGCCTAGACCCAGGTTCGATTCCGGGGACGGCCAGTTCCACCATTTTTAATGTTTAATATTAATTAATCGTACTGATACATATAATTATGAGGGTTGCTCATAAGGAGTCTTGATAATTAATTGTTTCTTATCACCCACAATATGGGCTTGATTTTTTTTTTTAGACAACCCATCGATTTTATAACTATATTGTGTCTTTATATTTTAACGGAAACTAGGACATCGTGAACTGCCCATCTCATCCAAGTTTTCCGTACTCAAAACTTGGTACTAATCACCAAGATTTAACAATTATTAGTCATCATCCTGATGACATGACTTAGATTAGCCACGGCATTCATAAACCGTATGGGCTATTCTGTTCTGAACATTCTTAATGAATGCTATTTGAATGTATATCTATTACATTTAGCTTAGGTCACAAAAGGACTATCAATGGCATTTAAGGTTTGGAGCGAGTCCAATACCTGCTTGACAGGGGACCATAATGTCACAACTGTCTTTGTCACAAGGACGATTATAAATAGCTCAAAGGCTTGCCTTACAAGACTTTTATTATATGTATACATATATGGCATAGAAGCCTGTCTCGATGGACGTAGAAAGATATGGCATAAAGCCCAGTCATGAAGGACATAAATGATTATAAGGCACGAAGGCCTTGTTGCAAAGGTCATTTAGATACGGCACAAACGGCCTTGTCATAAGGACATTTATCAAATCTGGCACAAGGCATGTCACCAGGAATGTTAACATTTAATATGTTAGCTTGTCACGAATGACAAATTATAGCACATAGGCTTGTCAAGAATGACTTTAAAACATAATTCGATGGTCTATCAACAAGGTCCTTAATTTATTAGCCGCAATCTTATTAGATTAGGGCTTCAAGGTTTGAACGTGGTTCTTCACCTTTGGACAGGGAGTCATAGACTACAACTGTCATCGTCTTGAAAGACGATTCATTTGGCAGAAAAGTAAGCCAATCAACATCACTAATGGATGTTTATATATAACCATCGTATCTCATGATATTAGTCATGATCACATCGATCATATTGACTATTAGGTTTGGGTATAATCATACCATTTTGAACAGGGGATCATAAAGATCACTACTATCTTTGTCTTACCGACACTAGAATAAAGTATAGCCCGTAGGCATTTCATCACGAGGGATGTGAATATTATGATCATCATACTGATGATACTAGTCAGGATCGCAATGATAGTATAGACTATGGGATTTGAGTATAGCTCACCCCCTTGGGCAAAGAATCACAAAAGATTACAATTGCCTTGTCTCAATTGGACAATATAATATAGCCCTTAGGCAAAACATCATTTAAGGATGTTAAAATTTTTAACCATCGTATTGATGATTTTTGTCATGATTGCATTGATCATATAGACTATTAGGCTTGAGCATAGCTTACTGCCTTGTACAGGGAATCGTAAAGATTACAATGTCTTTGTCACACATGGACAATATAATATGGCCCATAGGCAAAACATCACTAATGGATGTTTATAATAGGTTCATCCTATTAGATAATATAAGTCATGATTGCATTAATCATATTGACCATTTGGCTTGAGCATAGCTCACCACCTCAGACAAGGAATCATAAAGATAACAATGTCAATGTCCCAAATGGACAATATATTATAGCCCGTAGGCAAAACATCACTCACGGATGTTTATAATATGATCATCTTATAAGATGATATAAGCCATTATTTCTAGATCATAAGGCAAATTAGGAATAAAAAAAATTCCAATATAGGGATGACTGTTGTGATTTTATCGAATCACATTTGTCAGGAGTGCTAACACGTTCTTAGGTGTTAACAAGGATCTGAATCCCTTGAGTAGGTTTCACCATCTTGGCCGCGTAGGCTAGGTTTCACCTTTAAGATTCTTTTTAAAATACATACTGACATGGAAGGAAGGATATTTATTTTATTCAGGGTTTTTATCATAAATCCTAATTTATAAGTTAATAATAGCACAAATGGCCTAGTCGCGTAGACAAGTTTAATTTATAAGCCATGATTTCAGAGAATCGAGGCATTAAGGTTTGAATCAAAGTTCATTACATTTTCTTGACAGGGAGTTGTAGGCTACCACTGTCTTTAGTCTCAGAGGACATTAACTATAGCCCGTAGGCACTTCCCTTCTAAGGGATGTTTATTACGGAATTGCCCCTTAGGGAAATTCATTAACCATGGTAAGCAGAGACCATATTTGGTTAATTTATTAATCATATTTATTTAGGATTTCTATTATAATTTATCCTAATTATAAAACATTAACAGTTTTATTAGTGGCACCCAATGGCCTGGTCACATGGACATTTATAAATTATAAGCTTATGATTTCAGAGAATCAAAACAACAATAACAGTTTTATTTAATAGCACAAAAGGCCTAGTCACAAGGACAATTATAATTTATATGCTAGGATTTCAGAGAATCAAAGCATGAAAGTATGTTGGCACAATAGGCCTAGTCACAAAGACAATCATAAATTTTAAGCTATGATTTCAGAGAATCAAAGCATGAAAGTATATTGGCACAATAGGCCTAGTCACAAGGACAATTATAAATTATATGCTAGGATTTAAGAGAATCAAAGCATTTGAGGTTTGAACCTAGTTCATTACCTTTATCTGACAGGGAGTCATTGCTACCACTGTCTTTTGGCTCATATGGAAATGAGCAGGGCCCGTAGGCATTAAGTTACCACGTATGGTTTAAAATATGATCATCTTAATTAATGATGTAAACCCAGGATTCAGAGATCATTAAACTGGGTTAGGAATCTTTTGAAGAATCCTATATAAAAATGACGTGTGTGATTTTTAATCAATCACGTCTGCCAGGAGCGTTAACACGTTTTCAGATGTTAACAGTGATTCGAATCTTTTAAACAGGTCTTACCATCTTGGCCAGGTCTTTATAATGACACTCAGGCTAGGTTTCACTCTTAAGATTCTTTTAACATTTAACGCAGAGCAGTCCTAAATTGAAATGTTAATAAGGATCTGAATCTAAATTGAGGAACTGCCATCTTGGCCGGTCTTAATATGACCCGAAGCTAGGTCTTGTCCCTTTTTAGATTTTGCCATTTTATTATAATGGTAGATCTTGTAAAAGGAAATGTTATTTTCAATTTATTTAATATTTCTTGTTTAGAATGAAAGTTTAAACTTAATCATTCCACTATATAAAAACAAAAGTATAAAGTTGCCCTAAGCGGGACTTGAAAGGAATAATGTTGTCCTCGTAGGGACTGAAAGATAATTGCGTCCTTATAAGGACTTATTAAGGAAACGATCTTTAGCAAGAGGAGTTTCTTCTTTATTTTATTTCTGAGTGTTCTCTCCTTGAACTCTCGTTTCATTCTAGTCGCGGTACGAAGCTCAGCATTTCAAGGCTCCAGTGGAGGATTTTTATCACAGCTTCTTCGCTTGGCGACGTATATATGAAAATTTGGAAGCAAAAATTTTCCAGGTTAGGATTGAGAATATTCCTAAGTTAAGTCTAGACTCAGAAGGTCAAAGAATGTGCTACTGTGTCATTGAGATTAAACACAAAAGGCTAGTGTTTAATTCACTCAATGTTGGCTCTGATACCAACCTGTCACACCCCGATTTCCACGTGTCACCGGTGGGCCCGGTGGGGAGTGTCGTGACGTCATGGTTGGCAACATAATAGTCAAACAACACAATATTAATATGCACAGCGGAAGCAATTGAAAATATAATCCAACCGAATTTATTATTGTAATATCAAATGTCACAATATTCGGAAGTTTATCCACAGAAGGATCGAACATAAAATGGAAACAATAGTTCAACAGACTTTTAGACATCTTAAGCTTGCGAGACGTCTATTGATGCTAAGGAGAAATATCCAGCCAATTTCGTATAGTACCTGCATTTAGCCTTTTTGGAAAATACGTCAGTTTACACTGGTAAATACAATCAACTGACTCATTTTGGAAAATGATTTAAAATTGGTTTGGATGCACATGGCATAATGTTTTATAATTCGATTAAAATGCACAGAGGCAAGATTAATCTTTTTAACTTGGGAGAATTATTTAATATTATAATCTTGTGAACGAATTACATGTTCCTTGTGCGTTCAGTAGCCCGGATCTTGTCCGGGTTAAAGATCAATAGACACACCACATTATTCTTTTGTGCACTGACGGGTGTACGCCTACACCCCGCGCTTAAGTCGTGGCCATTTCGTAAAATGATGCCAAGGATATCCGGGACATGGTCATTAACCCCCCAAAGGCTTTAAGTAACAAGATTGTTTAAACGAGCCGATCAAATTTATTCAATTACCCACTCAACGGTGGAGAATTTGATGCCCGATCAAGCGGTATGCTATATACCGTAACCCAAGCCCGTATAGGGAAAATAAGTTAAAAGTATTTACCTGAGCAAAGTATAATTCACAATTAGCAAAATGCACGTAGCTTTTACTGGTCCTCCTAATCTGGAACGAAGGTTTTATAATAACCTATTAGAATCCTAACAGGTCTTTAATTAAGCTTAAGCTTAGACCGGCTAGTTTCAAAGATACGGTTCGTACGCACGATTAAGCGAAGACCGGATAGAACGTGATTTAGACCCGACAAGTTCAGAGACTTTTTTAACATGGGAAATTCATACACATTCTGGATTTTGAGATAAAACCGATAAGGTTTGACCCGTTTAGGCTAGTTTATGTAAACTAGTTACATAAATCGAACCGAACGCGTAATATGCGTGATGGGTAATAATGAGAGCCATTTACAGGTTTCCTAAGTTAATATGCTTCGTATATGTTGTGACATCAGTAAGATATCATTTATTATGCCCGAAACGAGTTTAAACACAAACTATGCCCCGTAGGGGTAGTTTGGTCATTTACTAGGTTATAAAAGAGTTTAAGTGTTTAACTGAGTTACAGGTCTGATGTAATCAGCAAACATACTCAAATTAATGAGTTATAACAGTAGGGTAAGGTATATATGTGAAATTTATCAATTATAACCAAACTATGCCCCGTAGGGGTATTTTGGTAATTTCACATAAGCCGAAAAGCTCAAAACTGAAGTCTGAGTTTATCAACCTTTGCTTACTGTTAGAATATTATAATTTGCCTCAAATATCAGTAGGTATCAACCCTTGTATGTTTAATATAGTTATAGCACATACTATGCGTTAAAAACGCTTAAAAAAGGCGATTAGAGGCCATTTCCGGACATAAATCTGATATTTTTATATTTACAGAAGGCTTAAATTATTTTATTTATCATATGTGATCAGTAGCAAAAGGTTTGGAGTCGTTTAGATATGTAAAACTCATTTTATGGCCCGTGAGGGCAAAACCGACATTTACCGGATTAAGCCTACGACTATGAGTTATGCTCAGCCTAAAATTAATTAAAATCTTTAAGAATCCCAAAATAATATATTACATCAGTGGGTAAAATATTTGATATCAAAAAGTATGTTTAAGTAGGCTATACGCTAAATACGCCGTTTAATTAACATAAAGCTTTAATTTTACGCTAACGAGCATAACTCTTAATCTACATCTCAAACTGATGTCAAATTTTGCATACAAGTTTATATATTAGTAATTAAAGTTTCTACTCTTTTACATTTCCAAAAATCATGTTTTAAGGCAATAAGGGCATAATGGTCAACATATGAGCAATTAACGGAATCATGCGTTTTAATTGGTTAACTAATGAACCATGGTGTATAATCACAGAGGGTTATACTAGCATGTAACCTGGTCCAAATGAAGCTCTTAGGAGTTTCTAAAACATACCATAACGGGTCAGAACTGAAAGTCAAAGTATAAGTCAAACTATGCGACTTTCGGTTCCGAACCGGGTCTAAACAGGAAATTGTCGGGTTGAACATGTTTAGACATGTTCTTACACTAATCACCAAGTTATATTAATGATCGAACAGGTTGTATGTGTTCTCCATTGCTAATTATGCATAAATTGTAATTTACACATTCTGTTGACTTTTTAAATACAAGTTTGACCCGACATTTGACCTAGTTAGAGTGGGAATCAGGGGGAACCCTTTTGAGGGTTTATTACCCACATAATTACCAACTTATAACTACTTTTGATTTGAGATTTGACTGAGCCATTATTAATTAATCTCGAAGTCAAACCGTAATTACGATGGTTTGACTTTTAGTTAAATAACTAAGCTAAACTTAATTTAGAAAGGTCAAGCAGACTTACAAGTGTTTAATGGTTGATTAGGAAGGCCTGGGGAGTGCTCTTGTGCTCCACAATTGATCAGAAGATGTTGAGGAATGAATGATCAAAGTGTTGCACTTTGAGAGCTTTATATAGTGATCCAAGACACCACAAAGTGTTGACAACTATGTCTACCACTGACCATAAGTTATCAACATGTGTCCTATATGTTTAGGGATCGTTTAGGGGCCAAGGGATATGAGGAAAACCGTTTAAAGTTCCATAATCGCGTTTAAACAGCAAACAGCAACTTTTATGTCGCTGGCACACCCCTTGCGCACCGTAAGGGTCGAGTCTTGCGGTGCGCAAGGCTTCCCCAACAGCCAAAAACCTTTGTTCCTTCAGCCATTCGAAAGGGCAACCATCTTTTCCGAATTTGGGACTTATTTTATCAGTTTGGGACCTCCCAAAATGGCCTTGAACAGTTACATACCCTACCATTATGAATTGTTTCAATGAATGCTTAATGAAAGTGCCGAACAATAAGGTTTTCCGTAGAATTTTTCGTAGGAACCCATCATACACTTCGAATTCAATCATTGTCAATACATTTCTGGATTTTCAAATTTATTAGATGTTTAATATACATATACTTGGGTCTTGGGATTTATAATTGAGGTCGTTCAGAGGTAAAAATTAACATGACGCCACTTTTAAATCCTGCCAAAACATCTTTATTACATCCGGGTTTACAACGCGTTTTGTCTTTCATGACACATATCGTTATTTCATTGAACACGAATTTTCGAGGTGTTACATATAATTCCTGAAAATCACTTTAGCTATGTAGAAATTCGAGAGAGAATAAAGTTGTGAACGATTTCGACTAAACAGCCAATTGCATCTATTGATAGTGTCTGTCTGACACTTCTTCGCGCCCCGCGAAGCTTGTAGCCAAGGGCTACGCGGCCCGCGAGGGTGGCTAGGGTAGGCCCTAGCTGTTCCGACTCAAACCCTAGCTTCGACACAACACCCGACACGTGGCGGCACCGGGTGAGCTCTGGTGGCTAGCTGTTGCTCCCCGCGTAAGACCCTTAAGGGTTCTTCGCGGCCCGCGAGCGACAATTAAAATTGATTTTTATTTAATATTTAATTATATATGATATTTAGGGTCCGGTTTTCACATACGGAGTGCATTTTAAGACATATAGGGACATTTTAAATATATTAGGGTGTCGGAAATTATTTTGGAGGGTTGTTATATTTTTTTTGCTCATTTAATATTTTAGGTGAATATTATTGTGGATTGTTTTATACTCATACTATTTCCATCAATTGTTTAAATATGGGGTTATCAGGTTGTTACTATGATCTATGACTATTGAGTTTAATTCTTTCACCACCGCGGGAGAACATAAGTTATTATATAATTTATATTGGTATCATTTGCTTATGTAGCTTTATACAACATTTCACTTCTGATCGCCTCTTTATTACTACATCTATTAAATTATAAGATTGTTATTTTTTATTGCATGTGATTTAGAGCAACTAAGAGAAATACATTGGGTCAAATGATTGTCCTTTACTTTGCATTAACTCCTCCAAAGGTCGATTATTTAATCACAAACTGAATCCATGGGATCTGTATGTAAGTGCATTTATAATATTGCAAGTTGTTGTCGTATTTCATTATATTTTTTGTATTCATAACGGATTATGAATGGATTGCATCTTTGGCAGGATTTAAATGCTTCACCCGATCAGCATCTTAGCTATTAAGAATGAGGATATAGATGAGTTAGTCTCTTATTATTTTTTTTAAACCAGTTTTGTTTAAGGCTTATTGATGTTGGTTAGATGATCTATGGTCTACTTTATTTGTTTAAGGCTTATTTATGTTGGTTAGATTATCTATGTTCAACTTTATATAAGTTGCAACAGTTAGAAGGATTTTGTTCTTGATCTGTCCCCCAAAGTTATGATTCCTAGCATGGAGCAAAGAATCTGTTTTCTAAATGAGCAGGTCATCTTTATTTCTAGTCAAATTAGTTATATTTTAATTTTGAATCCGTACTCATCTTCATTATGTATGCCGTTATAAGTCTCTACAAATATGATAACAGAGCCATGTAGAGAATTCAATACACAAGCAAAAGGACGAATTGATGCTGCATTTTGATAATGAAATTTTTGGTGTGGATATTATGCCACTTTGTAATGAGAACTTCTCATATGTGTATATTAAATCGAAGGTTAGTTAAACATGTTTGTGGCTATTATTGTTGTAAAACAACAAATGTGGTGTATAAAGAAATATTTAACGACCAGTGATTTTTTTGTATTCATTTTTTCAGATCATTTTAATCTAATCTTTACATAAGTAGTGTACCGTTTCTTTCATTTCAAAGTTTATATTTTCAATTATCTATATTTAGGCATGTTTTTAACTCGTGATTAAGTTTATGAAAAGTTTATAACTCTTCTTATAGCGAAGACATTAATATGTCATGTTTTTTGTATGATCTTAAGTGTGTATTAATTAATAATAATAATTAACCTAAATAATTTTCTTGAGCCCGAGAAGCAATCTCAGGTAATAACATAGTTAATACATATATAAAATATGCTTAATCAAGAATTTGATTTGGATTGATGGGTTTTGTGTCACAAACCTACGTGTGTGCCCCCCTCCCAATTTTCTCTGTGGTAAGAATTAAAATATTTCCTTTTATAAGTAAAATGTTACTAAAATGCCCAACTTTTCTCAACTGGTTCAGTAATTATTATTCCATATATAAATTTGTAACTTTCTTGTGCATCATGACTTATACCCTATGCTTGGGGAGTTTTACAAAAAAAAACTTGATTTTTCACTTTCAACCTTAAAGTTTTTTCTTTTACATTTTAACCCATTTGAAATTTTTACTTTTAACTCAAACTTTTTCATCTTTTGTAATTTAACACAACACTTTATTATTTACAACTTTTGCCTCTCCATACTTTTTATCTTTCACAAGTTTTTCGTTCTAAGTTTTGCGAGTTAATATGTCTTAGCGTGCATGTGAGGTTCAACGTTTTTGCTCTATTTTTTTATATTTGACAGACCCATCGCAACACGTCCATTTTTTCCCTTTTGAAAACTTCCCCGCAACGGGCGGGTCCTAGATCGACTAAGTTATTATTTTGTACGTTTTACGTTTCTGGTTAATTTCTTCGCATTAAGACACTGTAACGGGTGTGCGTGGTTCAACAATTTTAGTCTCCTTTTCGTTCAGTGTAATTTTTACCATTTTATCTATTTTATTTTTACGATGTTGAGAGTCGATGTCGTTGTGGCATTGGTGCTACTTGGCACGGTTTTACGAACGTTTTTAACCTATTAAATTTTTTACTAATATTTTGTTTCGGTTTACCCCTATACTTGCTTTACTTAAAAACTATTTTTTACGTGCATTATGATTTGTTCTACATTCTGACGTAAACTTTTTTTATAGACGAGTCAGGTCAAATATAATACGTTTTCGTTTAAAGAAACCATTTTTACGTGCATATTTTTATGTACGTTTTGGTATAAATTCAAGTTGTTCTACGTTTCGACGTAAACTTTTTTAGGAAATGATTCAGGTCAAATATAATATGTTTTCGTGTTTATTTTATGTATGTTTCGTAAAGTTTTTTTCGAACCGAGTGGAGTCAAATTATGGTTTCTTTTTCTCCCCTTTTTTTCCGAAAGCTCTAATTAATCCCTTTCGATTACATGTGCATATTTTCCTTCATACCCGTTACGTTTTCTATGTATGAGTTGAATCACATATAATACGTTATGATTGTTCGATATGAATTCCATTTACTTTACGTTTGATCCAATCACAATGCTTATACACGTTACACTGAGTTCAACTGGATACGTCGAAATGTGTGTTTTCATATAGTTAATGCATCATATAACGTTTGGACTAATCCATTCAATGTTTACGATGTACCCGCGCCGCAACGCGGGCGGGTCTTAACCCTAGTTACTTTAAATTTCTAGTTACTTTAAATTTGTAACTGTCATGAAATAACATAAAAAACATAGAATGATATTTTTATATTACTTAAAGATCTCTAAATAATGTTAAATAGTTTCACAATTTCTTAGGGTGGACGGAGTCATGGTGAGGAGTGGATACGGGGACCAAGTTTGCCGATCGGGATATTGTCGCCACTCCCCATTCGGTATTCGGTGAATGATTAAATCGGTGACTATTCACCGATGCGGGAAGATAAGGGGTAGAGGAGAGAGAGGGGGTTAATAGTGGGCCTCACCCTTTTCTAACAATCACATTTTTTTTAAATTGTTTATCACTCTTCATGTGTTTGACAATTGCCAGTGATTGAGTGCAAAATCGGGAGTAGAATAGGAACTTGACATGACATGATATTATTGATAAGAGAATAGCTCAAACACCCTAAAGTGATTGAACAACTCCCTCCATCCTTATCTATTAACTTATAAATTGTCTTTATGAAGGCTTTTCACTATTCAATTATTAATCCACAGAGACTTAAAGATCTCTAAATAATTAACAGTTTCACAATTTCCTATCAATTAATTAGGGGTGTTCAATAACCGAACCGTTAACCGAAACCGAACCGAAAAACGACAAAACCGAACCGAAATTAACTGAAACCAAATTAACCGAAAGTCGGTTAACGGATATTTTTTTTACCATCGGTTAACCGAAATTAACCGAACCGAACCGAACCGAATTGTTTATTTTTTATATATTTCTAGCTTTTATACCTCTATTTCATGTATTTCATGTTTTATACTTTCATTTCATGTAATAATACCTCTATTTCATTTATTTATGCCTTCATTTCATTTATTTATACCTTCATTTCATTTATTTAAACATTTTTTCATGCATTTATACCTCCATTTCATTTATTTATATATTCATTTCATGTATTTATACATCTATTTCATGTATTTATACCTCTATTACATGTATTTCTAAGTAAAAAAAATTAGCCCTTGTTTGAATTGGTTATTAACCAAAAATTAACCGGGCCGAACCGAAAACCGAAAAATTAACCAAATTAACCGAACCGATTAACCGATGACTTCGGTTATGGTTACGGATAATGCTAATAACTGAACCGAACCGTGCACACCCCTACAATTAATTTGTGAAAAGTGTTTGTAAGGGATTTTCACTATTCAATTTATTTTAATCTTGACCCTTCAACTTTCACTTTTTACATATAATATCCCTTAAAAATTACAAAATGATCCCTTCACTTTCATTAAGCTTAGTATATAGACCTTAAACTTTTTATTTTTACCTTTTTCGTTTCTTTTTTACGTTGGTTATTAATCGTGATTTTCACTATTCAATTTATTTTCATCTTGACCCCTCAACTTTCACTTTTCACACATCATATCCCTCAAAAATTACAAGATGATCCCTTCACTTTCATTAAGCTTAGTATATAGACCTTAAACTTTTTTATATTTTACCTTTTTAGTTTCTTTTTTGCGTTGGTTATTAATCGTTTCGATTTAGTTATTCTTTTTACGATAAATTTTACGTTCCGGTCAAAATTTCACACACTATCTATTAATTTGTGAGGCGTTTTCACTATTCAATTTATTTTAATCTTGACCCCTCAACTTTCACATTTTACACATCATATCCCTCAAAAATTACAAGACGATCCCGTCACTTTCATTAAGCTTAGTATATAGACATTATACTTTTTATTTTTACCTTTTTAGTTTCTTTCTTACGTTGGTTATTAATCGTTTCGATTTTGTTATTCTTTTTGACGATAAATTTTACGCAGTCAGAATTTCACACGCTACGCGCGTGTTTAGTTCAACGTTTTACGTCTATTTTCTGCGCTTTAACAATTTTGTCGCAACACACAGGTCCTAAGTCGACTTAATGCTTTTGTTCTATGTTTGACGTTTAGCAGGGCCGACTCAATGTTTTCGGTGGCCTAAAGCAAAATAAAATTTTGAGGCCCTTTTCCATATCAAGTGCTTAACTATTAAAGTATAAACTAGCGTTTAACAACATCAACAGAATCAAGTGTTTAACTATTAGCAAATTAGGGGCATAAATTATCACTCAAAATCAATAGTTTTAACAACGATTACCTTCAAGCAAATCCAACTAATAGAATAGCAAGCAAATTAGGCAAAACTTGGATAACTAAGTTCTAAAAAACTATCCCTACCAAAAGGATAACTGCAAAAATAATCAACTAAGTAGTCTAACAAAAAAATCGAAGCGATTACCTTCTGCTTCAGGCCTGCAGATTCGATGCTATTACACAGGTTGGCGGAGCATTGATGAACAGTTTTAAGCTATTACACAAATATTACGGAACCAATTCAAAGCTATTGCATACAAGTGATGAATGATCAAAATTACCAAAAGGGTAATTAACAAAATTGAGAATAGAACAAATGACTTTTTCGTTAAACTGTAGTGCCGTTTCATTGTTCAAAGGGAGTCGTTTTTTTAATTTTCTTGAAAGACCTAACTTTGACTTTTGGGCCTACAAGCAAACACAACTACTACCTTCTTTTGTTTGCTTTCTTTCCCTTTCATTTAGTTAACCCAAAACAATCAGCACAAGCCCAAATATATAAATATATATATGACAAAAAATCCCAGATGAGAGGCCCTAAAAGTTGGTGGCCCTAAGCTAATGCCTCATTTAGTTTGCCCTAACACTCTGTTCCCGAGTCTCATTTAACAGGGGGGGGGAAGAGATGAAAATATGAAAAAACCATGTTCCCGAGTCTCATTTAACAGGGGGAGGGAAAATGAGGGAAAAGGTAAGAAAATATAACCATATATTCATCCTCCTAAATTAGAGATATTAGGAGAGAAATTTTTCCTTACCCTCCCCCTGTTAAATGAGACTCGGGAACATAGTGTAAAGCCGGCACTGACGTTTAGGTTTATCTTTTGTGAGTTATTCTTTTCACATGCTACGCACTGTGTGGTTCAACATTGTTTTGTTTACTTTTTGTTCGATTTAACGGTCTCGCCTGTCACACCCCGATATTTCCACATATTACCGATGGGCCCGGTGGGGAGTATCGTGACGTAGTTGATATCATCATAGTCAAACAACACAATTTAAATGCACAGCGGAAGCAAATGATAAATATATTACAACCGAATAAGAATATCAAAGTATTACAAACGGTATGTAAAGGATCCACAGGCGGATCAAATAAAAGAAAACTGTTCAACAGACTTTAGGCATCCAGAACTTGCAAGATTCTCTATTAACGCCCTGAGCTCCCAGCCAATTATGTACAGTACCTGTCACTTAACCTTTTTGGAAAATACGTCAGTTTACACTGGTAAATACAATTTAACTGACTCATTTTGAAAATGTTTAATAAAAAATGATTTGGATGCACAAGGCACAAAATATCTTTTATAACCTGGGATAATTTTATTAATAAAAATCTTGTATCTGATTTACATGTTTGTCCAACACTTAGGGCCGGTGATTATACAATACAAGCCGGTCAAGATTAATCGACACACCATAAATATAACTCACAAGAAGACACCCTTACGAGTGAGTATATCTTTTACATACGTAACAGGAGGTGTTATGCCTACACCTTGTGCTTAAGTTATGGCCATTCACTTTTTAAATGAGCCAAGGATATCCAGGACACGATCATTAACCCCTAATGTTATTTGTTATCAATCAATACAAATTAAAACGGGATTATGCAATTTAATCATCTCCGATTAAAAGGTTTCTACACCCGACCAAGCGGTATTTTTATAATACCGTATCCCAAGCCCGTATAAGGGAAAATAAGTTAAAAGTATTTACCTGAGCTAGCAATGCAAATTTATACTCAGCCGTATATTCTAATCAGCAAGCACAAGTACTTCTACTGGGGCTCTTAATCTGGAACGAAGGTTTTATTAACCTATTAGATTCCTAACGGGTCTTATTTAAGTCGTAACTTAGACCGGTCAGTTTTAAGGAAAGGTTTACGGTTCAAAACGCATGATTAAGCGAAGACCGGAATAGGATGTGATTTAGACCCGAAAAGTTTGGAGACTTGTATAATATGGGTAAACTAAACACATTCTGGATTTTGAGGCAAAAATGATAAGGTTTGACCCGTTTTGGTCAATTTATGCAAACTGGTTACATAAACCGACCCGAACGCGATATATGCGTCACGGGTAACCATAAGGGTCATATACATGTTTCCTAGGCTAATATGCCTTAAACATGTTGTGATATCAGTAAGATACCTTCCATTATGCTCATAATGAATTTAAAACCAATTTATGCCCCGTAGGGGTATTTTGGTCATTAAAAAGGTTATAAAAGAGGTTTAATATGAATCTGAGTTTCAGATCTGATTAGATCAGTAAAATACTTACTTTAATAAGTTATATCAGTAGGGTATTACACATATGTGAATTTTATCATTTATAACCACACTATGCACCGAAGGGGCATTTTGGTAATTTCACATAAGGTTTAAAGGTCAAATTTGGAAACCTGAGTTTAAAACTTTTGCTTACTGTTAAAGTATATAGATTTACTAAAAATATCAGTAGGTATCAAGTATTATATATTTAAAATAGTTTCTATACATACTATGCGCTTAAAACGCGTGAAAAGGCGATTTTAAGCGATTTTCAGGTTTTTAAAGAAAAGCTGGTATCTTTATCATCCCAGAAAGCTTAAAATATTTTACTTATCATCTAAAATCAGTTGCAAAGGTTTTGGGGTCAAAAGGGCACAATGGTCAACATTTAAGCATATAACGGAAACATGCAATGAATAGGATAACTAAGGATCCAAGTTGTATAACCCCAGAGGGTTACACTAACCTATAACCTGGTCCTAAAGGAATCCTAAGGCATATCTAAACTAAGCTAAATCAGGTCAGAACTGAAAGTCAAAGCAAAAGTCAACTTTTGCGACTTTCGGTCCCAAACCGAGCCTATACTTAGAATTGTCGGGTTGAACATGCTTAGACATGTTCAACTAATAATTACCAAGTTATTAAAGTGAGAAAACTGATTTTTATGACTTCTATATTAATAGTTATGAATTTTACTTAAAACAAACCCGTTTGACTTTTATTTGACCCGACAATTAAACTAAGTAAACGTGGTAATTAGGAGGTGCCCTTTTTGAGGGTTTAACACCTACTAATTACGGTCACGTAGCCATGTTCATTACGAACAATGGCTCAACCGTTTAAAAGTCAAAGCGTTCATCAAAACGCTTGACTTTTCGGCTATAACGCTAGAAATTTAAACTAAGCACGAAAGGACACTTACAAAGGGTCCAAGCAAGGAGGGTTGATCATAAATTCTCAGGTATGAAGAGCAAGGTCTCCAACTTAGAGAATTCAAGATCAAGGTGTGAGTTTGGGGGAAAGTTAAGGTGGGTATTTATAGGTTTTTTGGAACCGTTAAGATCGTTTCTCGTAACCCGTGATTTAATCTCATCCTTACACTTGTTGGTAACCTCATGTGCATCACATTGGCCCCCCATCATCAGGAAACAACATGTGGAATTGAGTTTTGGGTGCTTAACAGCTGTTTAAACTGATTATTCTGATCTGGGAGGGCCTCGTGGCCCGCGCAAGGTATACACAAACCTTACGCGCCCCGCCTGAGGGTCCTGGTCAGAAAACAACTTTGCCATAATGACAGTTTCAGTCCCTGTTGGTGTTTAAAGCTCATTTCGACACGTTTAAGGTCCGTTAAGCCATCTTTAAGGCTCTAAAATGATGCCTAAACATTGTGGACATGAAACAAGCTCAAAAATATGCCGGATGTCGGTTCGTTGGGTCATACGATCGCGATGTTCTCTTAATTACGACGGAATGCGCATGATGCGTGCGAAGTGTTATATATATTAGGTGTATATTTTAAGCCCCTTTAACACTTATTTTAGCCAAGTTTTAAATTTATAAAACACGATATTTCACTAACACTAAACACACATATGGGCAAGTGCACCCATCGTGAGCGTAGTATAGTGTTGGTAAGATACCGAGGTCGTCCAAGGACACAAGAGCTTTTAGTACCGGTTTATCCTCAACGTCTAATCAAATCAAAAAGTTTAGAAAAATGTTTTAAACTAAGAAAAATAAAAACTAACTAAAAATGCTGAAAAGTAAAATAAAAGAAAAAAACAGATAGACAAGATGAATCACTTGGTTTCGACTCGTATCTAGTATAACCTTTGATTATTTCCGCACTTTTACACATAATTAAGAGATTATCTTAGTTATTGTAGTAGGCCCCTCTTTTGAAGGTGACGTTACCCTCACCCCAGTAGTTTGAGTCAGCAAGGATACAATCCTAAAAGGGTGGATTATTGGAAGATAATGAATTAAGTTATTAATGCAATATTATGGTAGGCCCCGCTTTTGGCGGTGACGTTACCCTCGGCTAAGTAGTCTGAGTCAGCAGGGATACAGTCCTAAAGAGCCGGGTTATAGTATTAATAGTAGTTAACTTATGAGGGGATCAAAGAGTTTGGACCCCCGCCATCCAATACCGTGAAGCATTGAAGGAGGTCCTACTAAATTTGACCCAGGTCCATTGCAGGACCTCTAAACGCTGAACAATGGAAAGACCTTTACCAAACCGTTCCCTTAACCCCCGACCAGGTAGCCAACATACCTCCATATAGACCGTGGAGATATGAATGGTGAAAATCCTTTATTTTATATAGACAGTAAAATAATGCCAAGACACCACGGACAAACGATAAAGAAAGATCACCTTCAACATAAGTAACTAGTTATTAAAGTCATTAATACAAAACCAAATAAAAAGTGCAAAAGATTAGAAATAAAAAGTATTATACTAGACACTTTGTCTCCACCAAGTGATGTAAGAGACTTAGGCAAACATAGCCTTGATTGTCAAGGACTCTTACGATCAATCTTGGATCCCGAGACGACTCACACACTCTACGATGGACAATGGATGATGGTGGTGGATGATGGTGTTGTGATGGTGGTGGGTGGTGGATGAAGTGTGAGAGAGGTGGTGTGCCAAGGGATGAGTTGAAATGAAACCAAGCACTCCTATTTATAGGCTGAACAGAAGGCTGGGCACGCCCCCGTGTCCGCTGGACACGGCCCCGTGCCTGTCTGACACTCTCTCTCTTCATTAATTGTAATTCGCAATTACAATTAATGCGCCTGCTGTACTTTCGCCACGCCCCCGTGCTCACTGGGCACGGCCCCGTGGTGGGCAATAGAAGCTTCTATAGGTTTGTCTTTTCTGCTGCTTCTTGGGCACGGCCCCGTGCTGGCTGAGCACGGGGCGTGTTCAGTCTTCTGCCTTCTCTATTTTGCTTGGGAAGATGCCGTTGAGGGGTCGGGCAGTCCACTTATGTTCCTTTTCTTGTATTTATGTTAGATTTAGCTGTCTTTTTGCTTCTTTTGTGAATTTGAGCTCATTTAATCCTGAAAATACAAAAGGAAGACAAAAACACTCTTTTTCCAACATTAGTACTTAAAAAGGGTTAGTTTTATGTCTCATTTGATGTAATTTATATGTTGCATTTTACACACATCAGCGCATAAGCGCGAAAAACGATCCAATTTGAGCGACGGATGGATTTTTCTTATGCCAAACACTAAAATAAAATTTTTTAGTGCTTACATAAATTTTTGGATGCCCGGGGATATTCAGAATGTGAGATATGCGCGAAAATGCAAACTTGTGCACTTTTTGACACTTTTAGTCCCTGCATGACTTAAAAGTTTATTTTTGCGCACCAAACACCTCTAAGCCTACATCTAAGCTATATCAAGAATAATTAGGGTATGTATAACTCATGGTCATATTTCGGAAGGTCCGATAACATACGAATCGACATACTTTTGCAGTTTGACGCTTTAGGTCCCTCTATTGCGCAAACTTGCGCATCTCATCATTTAATAGCATTGAAGCCTCATCTAATCCATATTAGGTATTCTTGAAAGTATTATTAAACATCATGATGCTTCGGGTTTGTTAAAAGGTCACTCAGAGGTAAGAATTAACATGTTGACGCTTTTAACCCTTTATTGCGCAAACTTTCAATTAATTGCACAAACGGCTACACTTGATCAACAAGTGGCTCATTTGTGAATATAAAACCGTAGAAGGTTATTTAGAAACTTATTTTAGGTATGTTAATACTTCCAGTTCTTTTATAATTAATGTTTTTCGATTTTTCGAAAAATTAGTCCCTTAAATTCAAGGTTTGACTTTATTAGGGTTTATTACACGTGTCAATACATTATTGGACGTGATTTTTACGAGGTGTTACATCCTCACCCCCTTAAAAGAAATCTCGACCTCGAGATTTGCTAAAGTAAAGGAAGTACTTTCTGTCTTATATTGGGCTTAATCTTCCCCAGTACATTTGGGCCTCTAAGGCACCCCAATTGACCTTTCTAATAGGTACATGTATCTTTTTGGAGTTTCTTAACCTGCCGATCCTTAATCGATACAGGTTTCTTATCATATCATAAAGTTTCTTAAATATGCCTATCATTATGTCAATGTGTCTCAACATATTGGTGAAACATATCCTTGAATCATCAGCGTGGGTCGTATTGCGAGCTCCACTAAGCTCCTTATATAGGTTTTAGCTTATAGTCTTATTGACCTTTGTTGCATTCGATTTCCCGTATGTTCCTATATCTCTAGGGCTTAATTTACCCTGAGGAATTTAAAATTTAGCACACCCTTCTTAGGGCGGTACCTTCGATTGAACGTTATTCCTTATTAAGGACTTAAGACGGTTGCAACTTTTATAAATCCTCAATTTTCTGCCGTTTACTGGCAACTTTTAGATGATTACGAATTTTGTTGAATCTTATTTGTTGTTTCCAAAGCAACCTTCAGGTCCTGATAATTGGACTTACCAATCTATTGTTCTAACAATAGATGTTTAACATTTCATCTATACAAGGTCTCCAAAGAAGCAGCCTTGATACTTACATAACAATTATAATAGAAAAGCTTATCTTAAGGTGAGATGGTTATTCCGACCACCACTTAAAACTAATCTTGGGGAATAGCTAATCCTCACAGTTAGTCGAACAAATCGACGATCCTGGGCAGCTGATGGCGATTCTTAATTGTTGCCTAAATAGGGTTGCGGTAATCAATGCATAAGCAAAATGAACCGTCTTCCTTATTTAACAATATCAAACTCTCAAAATATTGAGTTAGGTTATATGAACCTATATCTTAAAACTTACTTAATCAGGGTTTCGATTATTCCATAATCAACATGGAGTTTTTACAACACTCCAGCCCAAAGCGGGATGCTAATCTTAACTCTACTCGCCTCAGGAGGTAAACAGGGTAATCTCTGGAGAAGATAATCAAGGTACAAGGAGATTATAGAGATTTTCCAAATCTCAGGCTCTAATTCGTCTATCATAGTCTGTGTCAGATAAGTGACACATTTATGTTACGAGTCCACGAATTCCTTAATTGGAGACATTTACTTGGACAATTCCATTCTGGATATCTTCTTTGAATACCATTAGTTGACTTTAGTACCATATGACCATTGGAATATCCTTGCGGTTCCATGCATTAAACCTCCATACTGATCAGGCATGGAAGCAATCTATGGAACTTATTAAGATACATCAATTCTCATACGACGATTTTTGTCATACCATTTGGTATTCGTAATCAATAGGGATCAAAGAGATATCAATTACATGTGAATGCATTTTATCTGGAGAGAGGGTACATTAGAATTTCACGATTGAAGATTTCTGACAGGAACAGGAGAAATGGTTCCTATGATTTTGTCTGTAAGTTTTACCTTACACTTAATATTTAGGGTTTTTATGGAAGATTTTAAAAGCTTGCTATACTTATAGTTTATGAAAGATTTATTGGTAACCGAACCAAAATAAAAACTCTTAGCATTTATATTACTGATAAATGTTAAGGAATGTACCTGATGCCATTATTTATGAACTAGCTCAGGCATTTTAGGCGCTTTCATTCTTAGGCTTTCCTTCCTCAGCCGCATTTCCTTTGACAGATTTAGGGCACGTAGTCTTGATGTGGCCTTTCTCATTACAGCCGAAGCAGACTGCATTTTCCATGTCCTTGCAGTCCAACGTTTTATGTTCCCTTGATTTGCAGATCCCACAAGCCCTCGGCTGCGATTGGGATTTTGGTTCGAACCTGCACTTCCCATAATGGCCCTTCTTGCAGGTCTTGTATACAGGTTTCTGGTTGGACTTTTGTTTGTTCTTTTTCTTAGAACTCTAGGAGTTATCTTCCTCCCTTTTCCTTTTTAGTTCATACTTTGCATTAGTGGCATGAACGAGATCCTTCTCGTGAGTAAGGGAGGGTAGTCTTGAATGAAATTTGGAGCAAGTAGCATTGGGCTCTTTGAACTTTCTCACAGCCTTCTTCACAGCTTTTCCAACAGCTGCGTCTATCATAGTTTGAAGAACATCTTTGGAAATTCTAAGGTTTACAATTGTAGCATCATTAGCAAGTGTCGCATCATCAATGGCGCGATTGACTGTTGTCTTATCCGAGTTTATCATACTCAAGATTTGGTTCCTGTCACCAAGTGAATCATTTACTTAATTGCAATCCATCAACTGCTATTTATTACCCTGATGGCCTTAACATATACTAACCATGGTATCATTAAACCATACAGGCCAATATAGTACTAACATTCTTAATGAACGTTATTTAAAAATATATATCATTATTACTTAGCCTAGGTCGCAAAAGACCATCAATGACATTTAAGGTTTGGACCTAGTCCATTGCTTTTCTGACAGAGGATCAAAATGTTACATCTGTCTTATTATATTGATGAATTTGGATAGCTTGAAGTTTGCCATAAGGGTATCAGAAAAAAATGATTCCTAATAGATATAAAATATCAATCTACAATTTGTTGGAGCATTTTCTAAAGTATCATCGGCAAATTTCTATCTTGCGTTAAATGTCTGGAGTCCTAGTCAGGCGGAGACAACAGTTCTCAATATTTATCGTTAATTATAGAATCATATGTGCCAGCATCAAATAAATTTCTGCATAACTTCTTGATAAGGAAAGGTACCTGCTATATTGTCGTCATTCTGCACCATCTCCAGGGCGTTCCTCTGGAAGACTCATGCGTTTGTTTTCCTGGCCTCTCCAGGCTTCTTTATAAGCTTTGGGCAGTTGGTTTTGATGTGCCCTTCCTCGTTACAATTGTAACATGTCGCGTTCTTCAACCCCTTGCAATCTAAGGTTTTGTGACCCTTGGTCTTGCAAATTCCACACAATTTAGCACGTGGGTCGATAGTACATTTTCCAGAATGTTGCTTTCTGCAGTTACTGCATTTGGGTCTGTTATTAGACTGACTTGAGTTTTTCCTAAACTCGGAGTCTTCCTTGTTCCTAAAACTTCCCTTTTTCGATCGATGAGAGTTCTCCTCTTCTCTTTCCCTTTTTCCCTCGCCAGAAGCCTTAACAGACTTATTTCTGATTGTATCTAAGGTGAGAGATAAGGATAAGTCCACCACGGACCTATATGTGGTAGGCCTAGATGCTTTAACATTTCCCTTTATCTCTGGTGCTAGGCCTCCAATAAAACGCGTTATGCGTTTAGGTTCAGGGGTGACTAAATAAGGAACTAGGCGGGACATAGTGTTGAAACTTGTCACATATGCCTGACAATCCAAATTCTTCATGACCAGAGTCAAGAAGTCTGATTCTCTCTTTTCTACCTCATGCTGAGGGCAATAGTTTTCCTTGATTAATGCAACAAATTGATCCCAAGATAAGTTGTAGAGTAGGACCTTTCCCGTGGCTTGGAGCAATGATCTCCACCATGCCAACGCTTCTCCTTTGAATGATTGTGAAACAAATTTCACAACATCGTGTTCCGCACAACCGCTGATGTCAACAACAGTGTCCATCTCATCGAGCCATGTCATGCAATCCATGGCCCCTTTTTCCCCTGTAAAGTCTCTAGGCTTGCAGGAGACAAAATATTTATATGAGCAGGTCTTAATTGGTGCCTCTTGATGAAGCACAACCTGTCTAGACGGAACACTCCTCTGATTTGATGAGTGATGAACATCGTCCTCCCTTGACTCATGTGTTTTAGAAGGGGGCTTACTACGAGCCACAGATAGAGTCTTAGAGTGGGTATCATTTGATTCATCATACTGTCTGTCAAGAGCTCGAGTAACTGCATAATCTATTATTGCCTGCAGTTCTGCTCCAGTTACATTAATTCTGGTAGTATCGTTGTTCTCCTTCAAGTGGCTGTTAACTTCATCTAATCCAGCCATGTAGCTTGATTGCTTCATAAACATTGACAATGATTTATTCAGAGGTTATTTTGAAATTATCATTTTTTATAATTTATTAACCATGGTAATATAAACCATATGGGTTAATTTGTTGATTTTATTAGTATTTTCATTATAATTTATCCTAGTATATAAAACATTAAGGATATTAAAGTGGCACAACAGGCCTTGTCATGAGGACAGTTTTGAATTTATAAGCCATGATCGTTTGGGATCGAGGCATTTAAGGTTGAGCATAGTTGGTTACTTTTCTTGACAGAGAGTCGAATACTACAACTGTCTTTTGTCTTTTAGGACAATAGATATAGCCCGTAGGCATTTCCCTTCTGAGGGATGTTTATGATATGATCATCTTTTCAGATGCTATTAGTCGAGATCGTATGGATCATACCGACTATTATGCTTGGACATGGTCCAACAAAGACCACCACTATCGTTGTCTTATCGGACAACAAGTTTAGCCCGTAGGCACTTCATCACTAACGGATGTTTATAATATGATCATCTTATAGGATAATATAAGCCATGATTTCTAGATCATTAGGTCAAATTAGGAAATTTGAAAAATTCCAATATAGGGATGACTATTGTGATTTTCTTGAATCACTTTTGTCAAGAATGCTAACACGTTCTTAGTTGTTAACAATATGATCATCTTTATTTGATGATTTAAGCCATGATTTCTAAATCACTAGGCTAGATAAAAAAAATTGGAAGAATCCAATACAAAAATGACTGTTGTGATTTTCTCGAATCACATTTGTCAAGAGTGCTAACACGTTCTTAGGTGTTAACAAGGATATGAATCTCTTTTAAACAGGCTTTACCATCATAGCTAGGTCTTTAATGACAGTCAAGCTAGGTTTTTATCCCTCTAAGATTCTTTTTAATATTAAGCGCAGAACAATCCTAAATTGAGATGTTAATAAGGATCTGAATCTAATTGAGGAATTACCATCTTGGCCCTATCTCATAATGACACGTGGCTAGGACTTGTCTCTTTTTAGATTCTGCCATTTTATCATAATGGTAGATCTTATAAAAGGAATGTTATTTTTCATTTATTTCATTTTTCATGTTTAGAATGAAAATTTAAACTTAATCATTCCACTATAAAATTTAAAAGTTCATGTTTGCCCTAAACGGGACTTGAAAGTAATAATGTTGTCCTCGAAGGGACTGAAATATAACTATGTCCTTATAAGGACTATTAAGGAACAATCTTCAGCAAAAGGAGTTTTCTTCTTTACTTTATTTCTGAATGTTTTCTCCCTGGATGCACGTTTCATCCTAGCCGCGGTACGAAGCTCAGCATTTCAAGGCTCCGGTTGTAGAGGATTCCCAATTCGGCTTCTTCGCTTGGCGACATATTCAAAATATATAAAAAAAAATTTGAAGCAATAATTTTCCAGATTTGGATTGATAGTATTCCTATGTTAAGTCTAGACTCAGAAGGTCAAGGAATGTGCTACTGTGTTATTGAGATTAAACACAAAAGGCTAGTGTTTAATTCACTTAATGTTGGCTCTGATACCAACCTGTCACACCCCGATATTTCCACGTATTACCGGTGGGCCCGGTGGGGAGTATCGTGACGTAGTTGATATCATCATAGTCAAACAACATAATTTAAATGCACAGCGGAAGCAAATGATAAATATATTACAACCGAATAAGAATATCAAAGTATTACAAACGGTATGTAAAGGATCCACAGGTGGATCAAATAAAATAAAACTGTTCAACAGACTTTAGGCATCCAGAACTTGCAAGATTCTCTATTAACGCCCTGAGCTCCCAGCCAATTACGTACAGTACCTGTCACTTAACCTTGTTGGAAAATACGTCAGTTTACACTGGTAAATACAATTTAACTGGCTCATTTTGAAAATGTTTAAGAAAAATTGATTTGGATGCACAAGGCACAAAATATCTTTTATAACCTGGGACAATTTTATTAATAAAAATCTTGTATCTGATTTACATGTTTGTCCAACATTTAGGGCCGGTGATTATACAATACAAGCCGGTCAAGATTAATCGACACACCATAAATATAACTCACAAGAAGACACCCTTACGAGTGAGTATATCTTTTACATACGCAACAGGAGGTGTTATACCTACACCTTGTGCTTAAGTTATGGCCATTCACTTTTTAAATGAGCCAAGGATATCCAGGACACGGTCATTAACCCCTAATGTTATTTGTTATCAATCAATACAGATTAAAACGGGATTATGCAATTTAATCATCTCCGATTAAAAGGTTTCTACACCCGACCAAGCGGTATTTTTATAATACCGTATCCCAAGCCCGTATAAGGGAAAATAAGTTAAAAGTATTTACCTGAGCTAGCAATGCAAATTTATACTCAGCCGTATATTCTAATCAGCAAGCACAAGTACTTCTACTGGGGCTCTTAATCTGGAACGAAGGTTTTATTAACCTATTAGATTCCTAACGGGTCTTATTTAAGTCGTAACTTAGACCGGTTAGTTTTAAGGAAAGGTTTACGGTTCAAAACGCATGATTAAGCGAAGACCGGAATAGGATGTGATTTAGACCCGACAAGTTTGGAGACTTGTATAATATGGGTAAACTAAATACATTCTGGATTTTGAGGCAAAAATGATAAGGTTTGACCCGTTTTGGTCAATTTATGCAAACTGGTTACATAAACCGACCCGAACGCGATATATGCGTCACGGGTAACCATAAGGGTCATATACATGTTTCCTAGTCTAATATGCCTTAAACATGTTGTGATATCAGTAAGATACCTTCCGTTATGCTCATAATGAATTTAAAACCAATTTATGCCCCGTAGGGGTATTTTGGTCATTAAAAAGGTTATAAAAGAGGTTTAATATGAATCTGAGTTTCAGATCTGATTAGATCAGTAAAATACTTACTTTAATAAGTTATATCAGTAGGGTATTACACATATGTGAATTTTATCATTTATAACCACACTATGCACCGAAGGGGCATTTTGGTAATTTCACATAAGGTTTAAAGGTCAAATTTGGAAACCTGAGTTTAAAACTTTTGCTTACTGTTAAAGTATATAGATTTACTAAAAATATCAGTAGGTATCAAGTATTATATATTTAAAATAGTTTCTATACATACTATGCGCTTAAAACGCGTGAAAAGGCGATTTTAAGCGATTTTCGGGTTTTTAAAGAAAAGCAGGTATCTTTATCATCCCAGAAAGCTTAAAATATTTTACTTATCATCTAAAATCAGTGGCAAAAGGTTTTGGGGTCAAAAGGGCACAATGGTCAACATTTAAGCATATAACGGAAACATGCAATGAATAGGATAACTAAGGATCCAAGTTGTATAACCCCAGAGGGTTACACTAACCTATAACCTGGTCCTAAAGGAATCCTAAGGCATATCTAAACTAAGCTAAATCGGGTCAGAACTGAAAGTCAAAGCAAAAGTCAACTTTTGCGACTTTCGGTCCCAAACCGAGCCTATACTTAGAATTGTCGGGTTGAACATGCTTAGACATGTTCAACTAATAATTACCAAGTTATTAAAGTGAGAAAACTGATTTTTATGACTTCTATATTAATAGTTATGAATTTTACTTAAAACAAACCCGTTTGACTTTTATTTGACCCGACAATTAAACTAAGTAAACGTGGTAATTAGGAGGTGCCCTTTTTGAGGGTTTAACACCTACTAATTACGGTCACGTAGCCATGTTCATTACGAACAATGGCTCAACCGTTTAAAAGTCAAAGCGTTCATCAAAACGCTTGACTTTTCGGCTATAACGCTAGAAATTTAAACTAAGCACGAAAGGACACTTACAAAGGGTCCAAGCAAGGAGGGTTGATCATAAATTCTCAGGTATGAAGAGCAAGGTCTCCAACTTAGAGAATTCAAGATCAAGGTGTGAGTTTGGGGGAAAGTTAAGGTGGGTATTTATAGGTTTTTTGGAACCGTTAAGATCGTTTCTCGTAACCCATGATTTAATCTCATCCTTACACTTGTTGGTAACCTCATGTGCATCACATTGCCCCCCCCCCCCCCCCCCCATCATCAGGAAACAACATGTGGAATTGAGTTTTGGGTGCTTAACAGCTGTTTAAAATGATTATTCTGATCTGGGAGGGCCTTGCGGCCCGCGTAAGGTATACACAAACCTTATGCGCCCCGCCTGAGGGTCCTGGTCAGAAAACAACTTTGCCATAATGACAGTTTCAGTCCCTGTTGGTGTTTAAAGCTCATTTCGACACGTTTAAGGCCCGTTAAGCCATCTTTAAGGCTCTAAAATGATGCCTAAACATTGTGGACATGAAACAAGCTCAAAAATATGCTGGATGTCGGTTCGTTGGGTCGTACGATCGCGATGTTCGCTTAATTACGACGGAATGCGCATAAGCGCGAAAAACGATCCAATTTGAGCGACGGATGGATTTTTCTTATGCCAAACACTAAAATAAAATATTTTAGTGCTTACATAAATTTTTGGATGCCCGGGGATATTCAGAATGTGAGATATGCGCGAAAATGCAAACTTGTGCACTTTTTGACACTTTTAGTCCCTGCATGACTTAAAAGTTTATTTTTGCGCACCAAACACCTCTAAGCCTACATCTAACCTATATCAAGGATAATTAGGGTATGTATAACTCATGGTCATATTTCGGAAGGTCCGATAACATACGAATCGACATACTTTTGCAGTTTGACGCTTTAGGTCCCTCTATTGCGCAAACTTGCGCATCTCATCATTTAATAGCATTCTAATCCATATTAGGTATTCTTGAAAGTATTATTAAACATCACGATGCTTTGGGTTTGTTAAAAGGTCACTCAGAGGTAAGAATTAACATGTTGACGCTTTTAACCCTTTATTGCGCAAACTTTCAATTAATTGCACAAACGGCTACACTTGATCAACAAGTGGCTCATTTGTGAATATAAAACCGTATAAGGTTATTTAGAAACTTATTTTAGGTATGTTAATACTTCCAGTTCTTTTATAATTAATGTTTTTGATTTTTCGAAAAATTAGTCCCTTAAATTCAAGGTTTGACTTTATTAGGGTTTATTACACGTGTCAATACATTATTGGACGTGATTTTTACGAGGTGTTACACCGCCTAAAACACGGGGTCCTAAATACTAGTTACAAATAAAATTTGTTCTCTTTCTATGTCCTCAATGTAAAATTAGGGTGTAAGGGGCACTCCTCTAAGTGGGGGAGTGACTTCTCTTACCCACAGCCAATCAGCACGCGCCACATCAACTCCCCACTTAACTCACCCCACACCCTCAATTTGATGGCGGCACTCCTCTCTTGGGGGACTTGTTTTTTTATTTTTTTTAATTAAGAAAATATTTTTATAAAAAGTAAAACATAATTTACATAAAATAAAAAATTACATTTCATTTAATAAAATAAAAATTACATCGCAATACTACATTAAAATTTTAGAAATTACACGGCCACCCGTACTTGTTAGCGATCTCGCGCTTTCGGGCGAGGATGAACGGCAACATTTCCGGCGGAGCATCGTTGTGCGGCTTGAGGAATGTTTTCATATCTCGATCGTGCGCGTAGTTTCTCATCGTCTCGCGTTGTTCCGTTATGAGATCGTGAGCCTCCGACTATCTTTTCTTCCTCAATTCAATCGCCTCCAATTCAATCGCGTGCTTCGCTTCTTTCATGGCGGTGTACTCTTTGAATTGTGCCGCCAACTCAGCCGAGCCTTCGGACGATGTCGCTTGACGCTTGTCTCGCCGTTGTGTTCTTTGTGGTGAGGGGTCTTCGTTCACATCGGGTATGGAAGGGTCCACGTCAACGGACTTTCTTTTTTGTGCCGAACCTTCCCCTTCCTCACCCAACAATGGGACTTGGGCCCATTTGTCGTGTTTTCGAACGACCTCCTATGCCTCGACATGTTGAAAACCGCTCGGATATTTATTTTGAAAATCCTTTAAAGCGATTTTCATCACGTTGAGATCGTTACACCCGCTATCTCGTGTGCGATCCTACATATTATAAAATAACAAGTGTTAAAAACATATGAACTTAGTAAACAAATTTAAAAATATACAACGTTAAAAAATATAATTTTTACCGCTTGTTGGTATAGGCCGTTGAAATAGTTTATTTTCGTCATCATCGGTATCCATTTAGACCGTACTTGATGCACGGTCCGGTTACTTCCACCAACGGTGGCATTATAATGATCTAAAATCTTACGCCAAAAACCATCGCGGGTTTGTTGATTGCCCTTCTTTTTGTCGGTAGAGCAATGTACCCACGCCTTCACCAACGCCTCTTCTTGGTATTTTGACCAAGATTGGCGCTCCATTTTTGCCTTTTTACCCCGAGCGTCATCTTCTTCGTTGCCGGCGTCTTCATTCGCATTATATTCATCGTCGCCGGTGTCATCTTCATAGTCGCCCAAATTTTGAGTTTCGGGCACTACTTCCTCGTCCTCGTCCTCGTAAATAGGTAGAGGACGTTCAACATTTTCTCATGGAGATGGAACTTGTGGGGAACGAAAACCAAACGGGTCAAAGGCGGGGGCCTGAGGATCCATTGATAACAAATTTTGGAAATAGCCGAAAGGGGGTTGTGGTTGGGTGTTGTAAAAGGAGGGGTGTGAAGGTTGTGGGTAAAAAAAACGGGGGTTGTGTAGTATATCCGAAAGGTGGTTGTGGTTGTGCGCTTGCACCGCTCGAACCACCACGAGACGGTTGCGAGCCGCGTCCCTTAGTGTTAGAGCCGACGGACTTTTTCTTGGCTTCGCGGGGTTGGTTCTCCATTGCTCGGGTTGGCTTTGTGTTGTATTTGAAAGAATTTTAGAGGAATAAGATTGAAAATTTGTGTGGTAAAAAATTAGATTTAATGGGGTATTTATAGGTTAAAATTTAATTTTTTTTAATTTTATCGTTCATAACCGTTGCCCAACGTTCAAAAAATAAAAAACATGTGCGGTGAATCAATGCCACTCCCCACTCCCCGCTTAGCCTCCCCGAGGGGTCGGCGGCGGTGTTCCCGAGCGGGGAAACCACTCCCCGCACCCCTCCCCGCAAAGCGCCCCGTTCACCCTAAATATTATAAATTTGCAACATGTTAGTGTATCATGTTGTTGTAACATATGCTTCTGTTGTGTTTCATGTTTTGGTTTTGTACTTTGTGTTGAATTATGCATACCTTCATTAGGCCGGAGGGTGTGGGGGGCGCCACCCTCGCCATGTCACCGCCTATAGCGCCCCCGGCGCTATACACCCACACCCTGCACATTAAGTCGGGGCGCTATAGGGTCCTCGCCAACATGATAACGGCCGAAAATTGCGTGATATAGTATTTGTTTTAGGATGAAATTATGTTTTTTTTTTAATTTTCTAGTTATATAAAATGGTCTTTTAATTTAAAAAAGTAAAATGTAAAAATAAAAAATAATTAGGTAATGATGACGGGGCTCCATCCCACACCCAGCAAATTAAGTGGGGGGGGGTATAAAGCCCTTTGGCTGATGTGGCGCCTAGGTGGCGCCTAGGTGTCCTTATAAGGCCCAAGGGGCTCCATCCCACACCCTCTAGCCTTAGCTTGAGCCACGTCGCAGCCCATGTGTCCCCTTCCCCCTTAAAACCCCTTTTTCTTTCAGATTTCCCTGCATCAATGTGCTTCGCCGTGCCTCCTTTGTTTGGTGCTTTCGTTTCTGGCAGATGAACAAAGTGAAACTGTGGTCATTATTGGGAGAATTTGGGTTCGAAGGTCACTAGGTGGTGTTTGTTCAGCCTTTTACTTGGAGAGAGAACGCGGTAACCTTACAGGTTAGGGGTAGTCGGTTACTGTCCGATTCTTATTGCCTGACTTCTTTATTTTTTTTCGTCATAACCCTTTTGCTCGATTAGGGTTCACGAAAGGGCTCTGATGAGTTCGAGGATCTCAGTAATCACTGAAGATCTGATGTGGTTCCAACGGGTTAATCGTTGGCCAAAGAAAGTAGAAAGAAAACTGAGTAGAAATTTAGAGAGAAATATTAAGACTAATTCTTTTCATTGATAATCCCAAATGAAAATACTATTGGCTATTTATAGCCTTACGTAAACAAAAAAGATTAACTCCCACCACTATGCCACTAACAAACTAACTAACCTATAAACATGGATGAAATATTGAAAGTAATTAAACACTAAAAACATGCATGGAAAAAATGGACTACGTGGGTTCACTGGCACACATCAAGATCCCACCTTGGCGTGGCAGGGTTGCAGGATGGTATGTGAACACCTGCAACCTCCCCTGTAGCCATGGTGGTTTTCTTATTTCGCAAACTCTGACCCTAAGTGAATGAAAGTTGTTTTTTCTTATGTAAACTCAATTCTAGATGATTACGTTGTTTTTGCAAACCCTAATTTTAAGGGGTGCAAGAACCAGCTATTGCAAGAGACTGTTTTGTAGAGTTTTTTGGTTGATTTGGGCCTCAGGATTGGGCCAATGAATGCCATCAGGCAGTCGTTGCCGGAGATTCAAAGGCTATGATGAGAAATCTGAGTCTCCTTATTTTGAAAATTGAAGTTTTGGTACATATTGTGTTAATTTTGGATTTATATTTTGGTATTGACATGCTGCTCATTTTCAGGGGCAGTGATAGTTACCTGAGCCCTCTATATCGTAAAAGTCATGTATATATATGACGTTTGGTACGATGGCAAGGCCGCAAGGGTTCTTTTGCTTGGCTGACTCGGCTAACGAACAATGGACATGAGTAGAGCCAAATATCGTAGATGAGGTGTAAACAGAAGTAACACGTGGCTAAAGAAATAAAAGTTCCTCCACAAAATTAACAAAGAAAAGTTGGTACTTGCAGCAGTGGCGGATCCAGCCAGTTTTTTCACTGGGTTCCTTTTTCCAAATCATACAAGGTTTACACTACAAAAAAAACATTCTTTTCCAAATCATACAAGGTTTACACTACAAAAAAACGTTTTTTTCCAAATCGACTGGGTTCCTGGGAACCCAGTAAACCCCTCTAAATCCGCCCCTGACTTGCAGCCATTGTAGATGCTTTTCTTGCTGTATGCCCTCTTTACTGATGATTATTCTCATGTTCGAGTCTTTATGAAATTGCGCTGTTCATTAGAATATATTAACATTATTGGCGTGGTTCTAAAAGCTATGATGATAACTTTGCTTTTCCATACGTGAGGTAACCTTGAAGGTGTTGTCAGTGGCCTCTCTCTGATGTTGCAACCGGTTAATGTGCTGCCTTTTTTTTTTTTTGTATATCTTAGACCTTTTTATGTTAAAAAAACCTTTGACAACATGACCAGCAGAAGACGTTATTCGTACTGTCATATTGGCTTGCCTTCTTATTGAGATTATGTTTGTTTCTACAGCGTTGTTCTTGGGTTATGATGCTAACTTCGGTTTTGCATCGGTGTGAGCATTACTCTTAGCTTGGTGTGGCGATCATGAAGGTGATGTGAGTGTTCCTACTTTGACATCACAACTAGTTTTTTTGAATGGTTATGTTAGGCACAAGCTATAGATTACTTTTAAAAATTAATATTTTTATATACACTTTCAAGAAGCAGGAGTTGCCGCTTTGTTGACAACGAAGTTGTATGCTAGATATATTGTTTTTTTGGCGTTGGCGTAGGCTATAAGAGTGTTGCTGTGTGATACCTTGACGAACTAATTCCGACTAACCGACATTAGCACAGTTATCGATATAATTGAATTGGGGTACCAATTTTGTTTTTATGATTTTCGATCGATATTAAACGCCTGTCGTTATCCTTTTTGGAATATAACAACTTTATTTTTTAAGGTTTTTTTTTTGTTTCAACTGGTATAATGAGTGTCGGTATCATAACGAACTGAACCGGTGCCGGACAAATTCCCACCATGTAGCGCGAATGAATCCACTAGTTTGTATTAATATTATATAAACATGAATGCATCAACTACAATGTTTTCCTCAATGAAAAGTCAAGGCACACTCTTTTACTCTCATAAGCAATGTTTTCAGAACCAGACCGGACGTCGAACCGGTCTTCTTACCGGTTCAATGGTCCGATCGGTCGGACTAGACGTAAGAAGCAGAAGGTATCGTAAGTATATAAAAATTTAATAGGGTCAAATCTGAATAAATATATAAAAAACCGGTCCAACCCTTTCAAAAACCGGTCCGATCGGCCGGTTTCCCGGTCCAACCGCCGGGTCATCGGTTTAACTCCGGTTCAATGCATTTCCGGCCTGATACCATGATCCAAACCGGCTCAACCTCCGGTTCCCGGTCCGACCGGCCGGTTCGGATCTGAAAGCACTGTTCATAAGTCATAAAATTGATGGATTTGAAGACCACACGGAGTGGTGGCATAGAGAGAGGAGGGCATGCCTCTTCACGCCCACCACACCGGCCCATCTTTCAAGCTAGAAACTCTAAGAGCGTTGCCCTCATTTTCACTCTTACAAACTTCACTTTTTAGCCCTTTTGCCTTTGTCCCTTACCTTTCATCACCCCTTTCCTTTTGTGATGTGGAGGGCAAAACCCTCAAACTCTACGCGGCGCTTACGTGATTGGATTTCGACTCCTTGCTCTTGCCCACCACTCCGTATAGTATGAGTGTAACTTGTGAAACAGTATGCCATTAAGAATGTGCATTTTGTGTGTTGCAAATATAATTATCATTATTTTACTAACATTTTTTACATTAGTACCAAATAATTTTGCAGGGCCGGCTTTGGGTCTGTGCGAGAGGTGCCACAGCACAGGGCCCAATATTGTTTAAAAAGAGTAATATATATTTCATATATAAACTTATTCTAGAATAAAATACACAAATTCATCTTTGGCTCAATGGTTGCGGCAATTGATTTGATAGACGACCATGCCTTGTTAGAATCCCCTGTCATCTCTAATTTATGTATTATTTAGGCTTCTCCATCTTTTGTTTTTGTTTGGGCCTCAAGGGGCTGATCTCATAGGAGGGAAATGCCCCATATGCTCACACCAATAACAACTATGCAAGCTTATTTTTAGTTTTAATTTTGATTTTTAACATCAAAATTTGGGTCTTCATAAATTTATAAATTTATAAGTTCTTTGATTTTTTCTTCTCATTTAACCATTTACATAACAAACTTTACATGTTTTCTTGTTTAAATTTGTAGGTTTAATATTTCTCATTTAATCATTTACAATATATACTTAAAAGAACTCAATATCTAGTTAAGTATTAAGTATTAAATAAGAAAAAACTCAGATCTGTTACTAAAAAGCATGAGTGATGCTCAATGTCCATTAGCTGACCTCAGTAACTGCATTAGTTGACTCAACTACTTTTGATAAGTTCATTATCAGGTTTCCTAACTCTTTAGCATCATCCTTCGATCAAACTCGTCACAATCAGTGACGTATTCATCGAGGACATTACATACAAATAATGCACAAATGTGTCGTATCTTCAAGCTCCAACAACTATCCTTGTTTATCCCCTCTGTGATACGATTGCTTTGGCTACATGAGGTTAAAGATTTGTTTCAAAATGAAGAGATTTATTTATTTTTATCAATTTAGGTGACTAGTTCACACAGAGTTTTTTTTTTCTAGGTATAAGAAGACACATTACATAATGTAATAATTTTTTTGGTTTGCTGTATTAATTGAAAAAGATTTTAGTTTGCTATATACAATTTGAAAAAGATGTCAATGGATAGTCATGTGTTGAGGAAACAGGGTCGGCTTAACCATTTTGATGCCCCAAAGCTTGTTACAAATTCGGGGCTTTTCTCTGGATTAAAAAAATACCACACAAACCTGTTGTAGATTTGCAGTCGAATATAATGTTACACTTTCTTTGGATTAATCAACTAGCAAATTAATTTTAGTTAAGGCCTTTTAACTTAGGGGCTGTTTGGCAATATCTGAATGGTTAAGTGCTGAACCAGTAAGAGATCTGAACCATTAAGTGCTGAACCAGTAAGAGGTCTGAACCATTATAAGCCAGTATAATGCTTAACCGTTCAGAGGCAAATGTCTGACCATTTCAGATTAGAGGTCTTAATCATTCAGACTTAGTATAATGCTTAACCATTCAGAGGCAAATGCCTGAACCATTCAGACATTTGTTTGCGAAACAAACAGTCTGAACCATTAAGTGCTAAACCAGTAAGAGGTCTGAACCATTAAGAGCCCCACTAAGAACTAAACAAACAGCCCCTTACTATATCACAAACCTGTTGTAGACTTGCAGCCCAATATTACACTTATAACTTTTTTTTTTTTGAAAATTGAGGCTCTATAGATTTTGGGGCCTAAAGCCCTAGCCTCATTTGGCTTGCTCTTAGGCCGGCCTGTGAAGAAATGTTTTAGAAATTGGTTTTTAAATCATACCGGGTTAAGCTCAGAAATGGTTCAATCCGGTTGAATCGATTAACCTTATAAATCCATAAAATACAATTTCAACTAAAAAATAATTTAAAACTACATCATTCCATTATAAAAAAATATTTCAAAAGTTAATCCATAATAAAAAAAAATAACCCAATGATTTTTTTTTTATTTTTTTTTTTACAAAAATTTCTTTATTTATATATAAGGTCAAATAAATTACACCAAGATAGCCGGTAAGCGGGCAACAAGCTGCGCCGCTACCCAATGATTGATGTTCATTGTGGATGAAGTTTGATCGATGTGGATTGTGGGCGCTAGGTTCTACTAAGAAGGTAAATCGTCACCTTATTTGGCCTATAAAAGATTAAAAGTTCAAATTTTAACCTTGGCCCGACACCGGTATACCGGTTTAAACTGGTATTAACTCAATTTACTGGCGGTACAACTTCTTTGTCGTTCCCTCAGTCTACCAGTATGATTCGTGCTGGACAAGCTTCCGGCATCTGGTTTAACCGGTTCAACTAGCCGGTTTTAAACCGGTTTTTAAAACCTTGGACAGAGGTGCATATAAAACCGATTTGTGATTCAAAACCAGTTAAAAAAATCGATCTGATCCATCGGTTTATACTGGTTTAGGATCCCATCCTGGCCATTAAAACTATTTCGACCTATATATTTGATGTATTAGTTTAGTACACCACCCAAAAACACTTTTAAGTCAATCACAATCTTTCCATAATATTGAATCTTCGTCAACCAACTTAATGGTTATTCATGTCGGCTCGTATCTCTTTAACTAGCCCAATTACTTAATTGAGATGTTGGTCCGGTGGTCAAATGGTCTGACCTCCCTAGTGAGGATGCATATTCGATTTTCGTTTGAGCCATTTTTGAGGGACATGAAGGGAAGAATCGAGGCTTTAATCTCGGGTTGGAACCTGACGAGGGGCAAGGGTTTACGGATTGCTTCTGGTTTCCGCGCGCATAGGGGCACGGTCTCATGAACAGAACATAGAGGATGAATTCACATAAACAAAAGTTACAAAACCGCAAAGTTCATCCTAATTTCTTCATACAATCAAGGTACGTGTTGCATAACTATTGTTACTTGATTTTCCATATGTTTCTACAGAAAAATCCCCTAATTTTTACGCAAGTATTGCTGTTTTTTTCAATACTAGGGTTTTGTAGTCGATTTGTTGATGCAGTTTTCGTCACATTGACTGTTTGAATGATCAGATTGCTCTGGTGTTGTAAGATATTTAAACTGTAGTTATACCTGGAATGAATGTGTTTTGTTTAGGATTTGATTAGAGTGAGAGAATTGAATGAGAGATCGTACATAAGTCAACTAATTGGAAAAGAAACATATAGATAGATAGATAGATATTGTGTTATAGTTTAAGTTAATGTTATGACTGGCATGATCCAATCTGACAAACGTGCGAAGAGGACGCGTGTTCGGTGTAGTGTTTTCTGAAAATTTAGATGTTTGAGGCTATAGTTTCAATTAAGAATGTTTCATCAGAGGCTATGTTTCATCGGGACCGCTATTTGGACCGCTATGGGTTTGTATGCCTGCTAAGCGCTATAGCACGCTATTGACTGCATAGTTTTTCAGTCACCGCACTCTTAAAACAAATGATACGAGTTGAATGGCATTGACTTCGTATTATAAGTATTTTGGCAGATGTAGTAAGCCATCGTGACACGATCATGTCATTGAGATTATTTTCAAGTCCAGATATAATTATACGTACTTCCTATGATTGTTGACATGTTATATTTTAGTTGATCTTATACTAAATTAGTGCATAAAGTATATATACTAGCTCCACTTGATAAGATGTTTTGTCCATTCCCTTAGGGTCAACTTAAGATGGCAGGGATATGAAAACCATCACGGGGCCCTATTCCTCGACCTATGCCACCTCATCCTGCCATGCTGGAGGAAGAACTTGAATTCCAACGTCATGAATTCCGCAGGCTTTTGGGTGAAAATAGGAGGTTAGTTGAAGACCGAGTTGCTCTACAACGAGATTTGGGTGACGCCAATAAGGAACGTAGGCGAATGAATATTGCAATTGCTGACATTCAAGAACAAAATGAAATGCACTCATTGAAGCTTATTGAAAACAGTCTGAAACTAGAAGCATATCCTATTTTCTTGTCGCGAGTTTATGTTCATCTCCTATGCATATCTGACTATCTCATATTAGTTGAGTTTTTAGTTCTATTATTGTTTCTGTTTTTTTAGTCTAGTATCAATGATATCTTTTCATGATTCTTTGATATCTGGTTATATAGGTGGCTCATATGGGATGAAATACGGAAGTTCAGATGGTTGTTTTCCTCATTATGGCGATGGACACGCCATTCACCTGGTATTACTTGCTATATTGTTCGAACTTATACTTAGTCTATAGTGGTTGTTTTGGGTCAGAATGAGTCTTTTATAAGAACGGGCTGAGTGGACCGGGTCAGTTCGGGTTGATTTTATACTTAAAATTGCTGGATTGAAGTATCTTCGTTGTTCATCAGGGGTGATGCTAACAAGGGTATATGGTTCAAGTTTATAACGGAGAAACTATTAACCAGTTTATATAGGAAACTTTTGAAGACAAAAATCAGTGGTGATCATCACATTGTTAAGGCTTGTTCATGAAGAGTATGCCATCTTATGTTGATCTGTCTGCAGCAGTTCAGACAATCATTTTGCAGTCCCGTATATCTTATTTTGGTGCGATCTTTAGCGTATATATATTTATCTGATAATGCTGTATAGTTGACATCCTTGCCACCATCGGATAAGAGGTGTGCTGGTGGCTAGCTTGAAGAAAGGCTGACATGACGTTTGATGTGGGCTGAGTTCTGGTACGTACTTTATGCTAGACAAGTACTCTCTCAGTTTCGTGGGTAAAATTGTTACTTAAGTATAAGTACTATATCTTGAGCTAACAGATACAAATACACATTACACTTGACGTACTTCGATTAACGTTTATACTAGGTGTTTGCTCATTATAGGAGTTGGACCTATAGCGCTCTGTTGTCTTTCTGGAAAGTTATTGTACACTCTAGGGTCGATTTCCCTTTATTTAATCTTCTCTCAAATTGGATTTTGATAAATTTACAACATATGAGTGTCTGCTCAGTTTGCTTGAGTGCTTGACTAACTCATCTATGAGAAGGAGACGAGTATTTATTGAAATTTGTGAGCTTCAATTGAAAACGAAACATAAATATACATACATTTTTATATAGATAGGAACTTGTGTTATATAGAGACGCAATTCCTGTGGTATTCTCAAGATATGTACAGAATCTCTTGATGCAGCAATACATTTTGCTTATGTAGTAAAGATCGGCGGTAGAACTTTACATCGTTTTCCCCTTATTTGTGCTTTCGTGTCAGGAAAGTGGACACCTCCGTCCACCTGGTCCTCAACCTTCCCTTCTTGCGTTACATGAACAGGGTAACCGACAAGATGTACACCCTCCATGTCTATGACCTCATCACCCGAATAAATCTGCATCATCTGCTCCCCAAGTTGACGCATCATCACCACACATTTCAAACTCTCGGGATCTTGAAAAACTTCTTCGGTTTGTCCGGTATGTTCATACCATAATGACATACGATAACCATGAATATCTCGTTTATTTGTCTGTCTATCGCTTTCACTTGATTGGTAGCATCCTATCGCAATCTCCGTGTCGCGTTGCCCATCCATGGATCGCTGGTTTATGTTTGCTGATCCTATTAACATGTAAGTGTCGTCCACTGAAAATATTTAAGCAACAAGACGACAATAAAAATCTTAGATTATGAAAACAGTTGATGTAATTAACTATGTAGTAATGTGGTAACAAATCGGATACATGTCAAGGACCGATATTTGAGATATCGGTTATCGCAGTGGGATATTGGTAATTTTAATATAGTTGCAGAATTTATCTTTTTTTTTTTGAATGGCTAATGTTTCCTTACACCAATAATACTAAAGTATTCCCCTTGTGTAGGTTTGAACCTGGGACCTCCCCTTTAAGAGACTTGTGCCTCTATCGAGTGAGCTACCCCATATTGGCATGCAGAAGTATACTCTCATACCATTAACATTTCGCAACTTGCGAAACACTTAACAATTGTAGAAAGTAGGAACCGATTAAGACTTAAAACACTAACAATGAACAATTAAGACTTAAAACACTAACAATTAACAATTATGACTTAAAACACTAACAATTAGCAATTAAGACTTAAAACACGAATAGCAGCAATAAGAAGAAAGACGAATCGTAGAACTAAGAAAAAAGGTACTCGTATCGGGAAAATCGGTGATATATCGGTCCAATATCACCAATAATATCGGTACCGATATTCTGACCGCTATTTGACACCGGTATTTTACATGGGGACTGATAACGACCGATATTAACTGCATAGGTAATTAAGGATATAAAAGTTTTATGGATGGTTAGTTAGTGATTACCGATCATGAGTTTGGAGTGTACATATATCATGAATCTTCGATGTTTTTGAGCGTTCCAGTATTGTGTTCCGTAATGAGGTGAATACAGAGGGACATACTCTCCTCCGTTTTCATCTTCCCTGTTAGCAAGACAAAAAAAATTCAAATAGTCTTTCGGATGCCAATTTTCACCACTCTCTCTTACGGCTTCTCCTATCAAACCATACATCATCTTCATGGTTTCGTGTGTCCAATGCAGTATATCTTGTACAGATTCACTCTCGGGACCACCTTCTGGCCACATGGGTATTACAATATACACTGCAAACCGCTCTTTTGCTTTGATTTTACTTGCGATCTTAAGTGCAATCTCAATCGGAATCAAATTCCAACATCCTGCATGTCGATCCTTTTCCCATAAGTGACACCCCCCAATGAAATATTGATTCTCAATGTATATAAACCTCTCGGCTCGCCTAATTGCTTCTACATATGCTTCGTGTATACTTCGTTCAACGCGAAGGTTACCGTTGACAGGAACCGACACATGGTCAATCGACCTGAAAACTTGAACATTCCAATTCCGTTCAGTTTCGGTAATCGAGTAGTCATGTTGAAGATCTGTTATTTTGTTAACAGGAACCAGTAAAGATGGATCAAATTGTTTCTCCCATCGTTGCTCAAAATTGCGCATTATATCGCGTGCAGCTTCTCCGATAACGCACGCATGCGAATCATGCCATGGTTCTCTTGGCCCGCCTTTACGAAAGCTCGCTCCGGGTATACTCGTTTGGTAGAAATCATTCACTTGTGGTTCGGTATTTAGCGTTCTAAACAGCGAGTGTTGTTCTGTATCATATCGGCCGTTGCATAGATCAATGCCCCCGATAAAGCTAATGATTTCTCGTTTGCTTGAAGATGTTTGGGCCCGTGTGTCAACTGTGATGGTTTTTTGATGGTGGGTGAACATTGTTGGGAAATTGTGGTTTAATCTAGGGCTCAGTTTGCATACTACTTTTGTGTTTTTGAAGAATGCGAGGGCGTTTTCGTCATCGGTTCCCATTACTCCTTTGTTTTTTATTACTGGTAGTGAAGTTTCATCATCCCAGATCATGATTCTTACTGCTACACCTTCCTCTGCTTTTCGTTTCAGCAGTTCACCTAGCTTTATTCCTCTTGCATGTGGAATATTTGTTTCCAAATCCCGCACCTGTGTAGTACGTTATATTTCTATGTTTTTATTAGAGTTTCTATTACACGTTGATTTGGGTTGTTTTTATGACTTTTATCACTAACGGGTCAAATAAAATAATAAATATAGTAAAAACATGAAGAAATTCGTTAAAAGTATTTAATGTTGTATTTTTTTCTTTATCATAATTAGGGGTGTGCAAAACACCGAGTTAACCGACAAAACCAAACCAAAAAAACCGAACCAAATCAAAAACCGGTGGTTCAGTTAATTGTTTTTTGAAAACCGAAAGTAGCGGGTCGGTTATGGTTACCAATGTTTCCATACCCACCATAACCGAACTGAACCAACATGTAGTAAAATCTTAGTTGGATTTTGGACTTTTCACCATTTTTCAATATTTGATGTTTTTGGTTAAACTTTGGTTTAATTTATGGGTTATATCATATCACTTTGGTTAAATGTTTGTTTGAATTTATTGTTTATATCATATTGTTTTGTTTGAATAATCGGTAGATGGTGTTAGTGTTATAGATTATATGTATATTTTATTGCTATGTAATACATTAATGTATACAAAAGTGTAATAACAATTTATTTCATGGTAAAAAAAATTGAGTTATTTTTAGCTAGACATAAATTCACGGTTAGCCGACCCATAACCAACTCACTATAACCATCAAAACCGATTCAGCGAAACCGCCATAGCCGATCGTTATGGTTATGATTATCCAAAAACTGACGTCACGGTTATGGTTATGGTTTTTGATCAAAACCGACCCATACACACTCCTAAATCAACACCTTAATTGTTAGTGTGTACAGGAAACTTCAATTTTTGGTGGTGGTACTAGATGTGTCAATTCCAGAATTTTTACCCTGATTTGGGTTGTGTCTCATACGGGTCAAAGCGAAAAGGGGAACAAGTCAAATGGCTTGGAAGTCACTAAAAGTCTATTTCTAATGCATAAAGCTGTTTATATTGTTTAATTTAACATTTTGATTGTTCTTGTAATAAAAGTTATTGTAATCATATTTAGCATATTAATTATTCCCAAAAATTAACATTTTTGCTGGGCAAATTAACCTGGCCCAGCTCTTATGACCCGTATGTAATATGATTGGCCCGCACACGGCCCATCTTACGATATCTAATATTTTACCAATATAGTTTTAACAAGGTTTTCCGTTTGCTTACCAGAATCAGGTGAGGATTGAAAGACCACCCTGCAATATAAATCAAATGTTTGGCACCTTCAATGGCTACGAAAACATCCTCCCAAAGGTTTCTTGGTGACCCACAAACATCCAACGGTGGTTGAAACATAGGACAGTGATGAGAATCTTGATACAGTGTAACACTGCAGTTGGTCCTTTGTGGAAATGTAGCATCTCTCAGCCCATTGAATCTGCTGTTGTCGATTATTTTTCGCCAACTTGGTTCAAGTTGTGCGGGTTTGAACCATAACATGAATCTAATTTTCAGTTGTGGATGTGGCTTCCCGTTTTCCATGCACACTGGAAACAAACCGTCAATCAGGTTTGACTTCTCTAACAACTGATGAACTTGAATGTTGACTTTCCCAAGGATCGAACATTTTGTCTTGAGGGTGATCGTTAATGTTGCGTTTATAGGATGAGCACAAAGAACACGTAATGTTTGGTTCCAAACGCGCTCACTTTCATGACTAGTTGATGCTATCTTTTTGTGATCTATTTTGATGGTAACATACGCCGGTGCTCCCGTTGGATTTATGCACTGTAAAAGCCAAAGACACACCAATCATTAAGCCAAATATGATTACTAAATTATGTTATTCTGCTAATAATCTAAAATTTTAAATAAATTGATTTAGGAGGTTTTATGAACTACAAATATGCTTTGCGCGGTTTTTAATTTGTTTGGCCTTTTCGACCCATTAGGCCAATTTTATTAGAACTAATATTTTTATATCACCTGTTTGGTGATCAAACATAATCCGAATTTTCTTATGCAAAAGTATGAGTTGTAATGACAAAAACCGCAATAAAACTATAACCGAACATGAGTACGAGCTAAATTTGCAATACGATACGTACATTTAGTAAAAACGGCGGTGAATAAGGTGTGGCATGGAAGATTGTAGCTTCAAGTGTTCCATGAAGAAACATTGGTTTTCCTTCCATTATTTGTGTAACTTGCATACAATCAAACTAATCTTTATAGAAAAGAGGTTATGTAAGAAATGCACGAAAGTATGAAAGCAAATATGCATTTTGAGTGGAGCTACAGTTATAGAAAACTTGTACAAGTCTATAGTTTGAAGCTTAGAGGCAACCTTTAAGCCTACTTTGTTTGCTTTTCCTTGAATTATAGCTTCTTGTGTTTATTTAAAGTGACACCACCAAACCACAATCCTTTTTATTAATGGTGGTTTGGGTTTATTTATCTTATATTTGATTTGATTCAAAGTTTAGATCAAACATCATAAACCCATAACAATGTTATCTAATGTTCAAGTAATGTTGGAAAGAAAAAAAAAACATATGTATATATACATGGTAAAGTTATTGTATAAATGAGTTTTAACATACAAAATACCCTTAACGTAAAAAGTGACGGAGGGTTTTTTTTTATTTTTGAATTTTTTCCCATCTTATTAAGCACGTATTTTAGTCGCGGAATCCAAAAAAAAATTGTGATTTTATATTAGTAGAGTAATTATGTAATTTTGTAGAGTAATCATAATTACCCCAAATAATAGTTACAAGTATCGATGTAGTTCTACTTAATATTGTTTCGTTTAATAACGGCCTACGGGCGTGTGTATATATATATATATATATATATATAGAGAGAGAGAGAGAGAGAAAGTATAATGTACTTCACGCCTTAACGTACATTAACGTACTTCACGAAATATATAACATGCGTAATTATTTTTTTGACCAAAATAACGTGCGTGATTTTGGATCCCATGCGTGATTATGTGGTCCCATGCGTGATTATATGTTCCATGCGTGATTATACCCCTGATCCAACGGTTACCATTGTCTCCTACGTGAAGTATGATAAGCCGTGAAGTATGTTAACCTCTCTCTCTCTCTCTCTCTCTCTCTCTCTATATATATATATATGTAGTGAAAAAATCAAACACAAAAGCGTCTTAACATACAAATTGCCCTTAACGTAAGAAGCGAAGGAAAGTTCTTGTTTTTGAGATTTTTTCCGTACTCGTTAATAATGATATTTAACTGCAAAATGTAAAGAAAAATCATGATTTTACAGTAGTAGAGTAATTATAATTACTTTTTACGTTAAAGACATTTTATATGTTAAAGACTCTTGTATTTGATTTTTAGTTTTTTACACTATACATATATATATATACATACCCATAGGCCGTTTAATAATGAAACAATATTAAGTAGAACTACATGGATACGTGTAGCTATTATTTTGGATGATTATAAAACATTATATTATTTCAATGACAAAAGAAACAAATCTAGATTTATCTAAATTTCTGAACAAAATGTTTCTGTTTGTTAGATGTATACAGTTTACCTACACGTGTGTACTACGTTATACATATAAACAAACAATCAAACGTAATATTTTCTTTTAAAATTTTACAAGATTTAAAACATAATTTATTCATACATGTGTGTTTATAATGTTGGTGACCTTGACAACATACCTGTCAATATCTAGAGACTTGGCTATTTCTTGCCCCGTAAGGTTTGAAACATTAATTATTTGCACGACTTTTTTATTTTATAATCTATTTTCTATTAATAATAAATAGCTTAGACGTGACATATTCTAACCTAAGTATATCCAAAGCATAATTTTGTTTTATGCACATGGGCGGAACTAGGTAGACGGTTTGGTACGCATCACTTGAAAAAAAAAATAAGTGTATTTTATAAGGCAAAATCCCGATCGCACCCCTTGAAAATTTAGGATAATTGTGTTTGGGTCATAAATGGGTCGGCATGTTAATGGCACGACTAAAAACGCGTTTAAATGGGTTTAGCTTGTTTATTATTGATTTACTGCCACTTCATTTTTACGATAAATGTGTTTTCGTTATTTTAGCTATTTGTTTTGTTTATTTATATCAAAATGGCAAGATTAAATGATGGAAATACCCCTGACTTGACATTAAAAAATGGATTGAGTTAACGAGTCGGATGAAAATGTCAAGATTTCAAACCTTTTGGATCCAAATGCGAAAAACAAACATTTAGACAAAAGTGGCCAAACCTCAGGGACGAAAATGGTATTTTACTCTTTTATTTTTTATCTAGCCAACCTATTATACAGCTGGAAGGAAGGAGGTGGTGTTGGAGTGGACGATAACAAAAAACGGTTTGTTCGGCATCTACTATTTTGCTTTTGTATTATTTTGCTTATATTAATTAATACAATCAGGTGCATGATGATCCACTTAATGATGGTCCAACACAACACAATGGGTAAAGTTCTTGACACTGAAAATACTAATATTATTTTATTAAACATTTTGTAGACTAGTTTTCCATGTGTGATCAAACAGAAAGGTTCGTGATTTAAAACTCTCATTTTTTGCACATAAGATATTTTATTATTTTTTTTGAACGGCCAACAAACTCAATCCCGAGCACTCTCGGGGCACCCACTGGACAAACGGAGTACTCCGAGAGTAACCCGAGTCCACCACCAATTCCGGGGAAAACCCGATAACCCACCCGCCCGTAGGCACGACAGTGAAATTACCGGTAAAACCCGTTTAGCTCAAGGATCCAACCCAGGTTTCCCTGGGTCTCCTATCATTGCCCACCAGTGCCTCACTCTGCACCAAGTGGGAGTCGAACTTGCATCTCTCAAGATATTTTATTATTGAGTTTATAACTTATTTCTTGTCATCTATGGTATGTTCATTAGGTAGGTTTATAACAAAGGGGGAGACTATTTGCACACTTGGTGTGTAGATAGTCAGCCTAAAAAGGGTTTTTTGTCCTATATGCATATCCTGCAGTGTCGAGCTGTGGTCAAAGCGCGGCGTTTTGGTCCTGTCAACCAGACAAAGACTGACGGATGTCTGACGGGTCTTTTGACCGGACCAAAACGCCGAGCTTTGGCCACGTTTTGGTCCAGTCTACCAGACACCCGGTCAGTCTTTTGTCTGGTTGACAGGACCAAAACGCGGCCAAAGCTCGGCGTTTTGATCTGGTCAACAGACCCGTCAGTCTTTTGTCCGGTTTACCGGACCAAAACGCCGCGCTTTGGCCACAGCTCAACACTGCAGGGTATGCATATAAGACAAAAAAGCCCTTTTTGATGTGCATATAAGCATTTGGATGGGCCAATAGGTACACCCATAACAAATTACCGCTATGCTTATGTAAGCATGCATCATGTTATAGGTTATATAACTTTTTACTATAATTTAAACCTGAATTACATTTTGAGGCAATGGGCTGAGTTTGTGTGCGACGGATTTTGGTCCTTGAAGCATGCCCGATTGTGAAAACAAATTCTATATTATGTCCCTACTTGTCGGGTACTCGATATCTGATTATTATTATTATTATTACTCATTAGGTTTATGATTTTGTCACAACTGATTGGAAATAACAAACAAGAAAGTACAATTCTAAACCTTCTAGATTTTTTAACGGTTTGAAGTTTTTAGTATCCAAGTGTCATTTATTATTCCTTTTTAATATTACATAATATCTTAACATGCAAGATCTATCCTTGTGATCCATAACATCGCGCATCGGGTCGTCTCAGGACTCAGGGGCGGAACTCAGTGGCGGAGCTAGCCCAAAAGGTTAGGGGTATCCTAATTTTTTTTAGGATCAGGGGTATCCTTTATATAACAGAAACGAAGTTGAGTGATATTTTTATACTACCAAAATGAAGTTAAGGGGTATTTTTACACTACGTAGACGTGGTTGAGGGGTAGCCCGTGCTACCCCTGCTAACACTTTAAGTCCGCCACTGGCGGAACTAATGTATTAAGAAGGGTAGCACGGGCTATGGCTCAACCTCATATTCGTAGTGTATTTTTTTCGGTGTTTTTTCAGTTTTATACAAAGAATATCAGAAGTATTGATACTGCTATTTGTATCAGTGGTGAAGTTTGAGGCTTGTATACTTCAAAATCGTAGTTATTCAAAAACATGATATTAGAATGCTTGAAATAATGTTCTATGTTTTTTTTTTCAAAAACGCATATCAGGATATGGTATTTCATCATTTAGTTAATTACTTGATAAATTTTTGCATAATATAAACGCATATCAGAATGTGGTATCTCATTATTTAGTTAATTATTTGATAAACTTTTGTTTATATAAAATTAGTGAACGCCAATAATGGAATATATGTGTTAATATTCTATACATTAGAAAGAAAAACAAATAGCTGGAATAGCTCAGTTGGTTAGAGCGTGTGGCTGTTAACCACAAGGTCGGAGGTTCAAGCCCTCCTTCTAGCGAGCTTTTTTTAATTTATTTCGAAGATAATATTTATATTATTTCAAATTAAATACAAGACATTAACATAAGTCTGTTATCCATTTTTTTTACTTTGAATATCGAACTTGTATTTGTCAAGGTCATGATTTGCAAGTATTCTTGTATATTTAGTGTATACTTTTAAAACTTACTTTAGTTAACCATTTACAAAGAAATATATTTAAGCATTTGATCTATAATGCACGCTTATGATAAAGATTATAAAGAAAAATAACCTTTTAATTGGTCATATGAATTTGTCAATAAACTTTCCAGGTATATTAAAGGAGCTTTCATATTCTATACATGACCTGATGGTCGGGATGGCGGAGCTTGAACGAAAACTTATTGAGGGGCAGACTCTTAAAATCTAAATCAGTAGGGGTTGGACTCTTAAAAAATCCAATATTTTCGGCTGCCCATGCCACGCGTTATTGCATAACAGATGGCCTTAACAGAATACATCGGGATGAGACGAAGTGTGTAGATTGCAGAGACTTCATAACGCTATTTTGTGTCATGTATTTAATAATTACATTTTACATGGTTTGAACTAGATACCACAAGATTAAAATAAATAATGCACAATAAGTATTCAAATAATTAAATTTCATTTCATTGATAATTAATTATTACAAGTATTGAAAACAGAATACAACATGTTCGAAAATAAAGTACAGTACAACAAGTATTAAAATCTAAATGCGTTTCTAGGCAATCCTACTAGATTCCTTGAATCATCCAAATCCTGCAATACATGTTAAAGCATAGATCAATACAAATAGTATTGGCGAGCATACAAGTTTGAGTATAAATATAAAATGTCTTAAATAGATTTTTTTTTCATGGCAATAACTAAGTTAGGCATATAAATTTAAACACGTATGATTGCAAGTATAACACGTATGTTTGCAAGTATAACACGTATGAGCATATATAGAGATTATTTGTATAAAATTCTAGCATGTATGTGTATTTGATTCAAAGTACATGTATTGCATCCCAAAGGTAATAAAGCGTAAAAAGGGATCGAGTATGCTCACCGAATTGCTAAGTCTTCCGATTATCCAGTGCTGACGAGCGTAAGAGATTAGGAGAATGGACCACCGATGTCACCCTGTACGGGCAAACGATGGTGCATGAGTAAACGGAATTTTGACGGAGAATATGACGTGGAATAAAGTATATCTAGCTGATATATATTATATAGTTTACACAATAAATTCTAAATTAAGTTTATCGAAAATAGTATAGAAGTAACGTCAAAATAAATATACATTTTCGATTACTGTTATAAAAGTTATTTGAATCCGATATGTGTTCATTAGTTTTTCGACTAAAAAGTAAAAATATATTTTACGAAAATCGGGCAGAGTTTCCTCTGTTTTTGAACGATCCTGACAATGCAAGTTGTCGTTATATTTTTTTTTCAAAATTCAATAAACGATAAACGAACAATATATAATGGATACTTTTCAACATTAGATAGCGGTGTCGGTTCGATATATACTTTAACATACAAAATTTTAAATAATAAAGAACCGCGCAAGTTATCACTAAGTTTACTAATCGTGTCGGCTTCGGTTATGTTTTACTCAACAATTTTATATAAAAAGAACGAGCCGAAAACTGAAATAAGATACGAATCAACATCCGAACAACTCACTCGAATCAGATCTAAAATTGAACTAGACCGAATAAACATAACCCGTACCTGAACCGGAACCAAAACTAAATCGAAACTAACTGTGATAACCACCTCCGCTGCCACCATCGTTGGTTCCACCGGAACCAAAACCGAACCCGAACGGAACTGACCCGAGAAACATGATGAGCCGAATCCGAGGTTGACTAAAACAAGACTCAAATTCCGAATCTGTCTCTTGCTCCTTGTACTCGAACCACAGCTAGCCCGAGACTCCTGAACCAAACGAGACCCGAAGAACAAATCACCACCTCCCCTGCTCCCGTCGCTCACTGCCGCAGACGGCGGCGATGCAACCGCTGTCATCACTACCATCACCATCATCGGTCTTCAGTTTATATAAAAAAAAAAGAAGTAAACAGAGGAAGGGGGTATTACCGTGGAACCCGTCGGACCGCCCGTTCCTGGGACAGATAAGGGGGCGGGGGTTGTGACATTGCGTATGCCTCAAGGCAATTGAAAAAGCATGAAGAAAACTATACGACTCATGACTTAGAGTTAGGAGCCATAATTTTTGCCCTTAAGATTTGGAGACATTATTTGTATGGGAGTAAGTTTACTGTCTATACAGGTCATAAGAGCTTAAGGTATATATTTGGGCAAAAAGAATTGAACATGAGACAAAGAAGATGGATGGAAATTCTAAGTGACTATGACTGTGATATTCAATATCATGAAGGAAAGGCAAATGTAGTTGCAGATGCCTTAAGTCGTAAGTATCATGAAAAGCAAAAGCGAGTTCGTGCTCTTAGATTAAGTCTACAATTAGACTTAATGGAACAACTGAAGAATATTCAAGAAACAGCAATCAAGGATGATGCTGAATGAATGAAAGGAAGAATAAAAGACTTGGAGCAAGGGGCTGATGGAATTTGGAAACTCCACAAGAAAAGGATTTGGGTACCTAAGCAAGGAGAGTTAAGAAATAAGATTTTAGAAGAAGCCCATAAATCTAGGTATATCACGCATCCTGGTAATAACAAAATGTACCAAGATTTAAGGAATAACTTCTGGTGGATAGGAATGAAAAAGGACATAGTTAGTTATGTTTCTAAGTGTATTACTTGTTCACAAGTTAAGGCAGAACACCAGAAACCCTCAGGTCTATTACAACAATTAGAAATGCCTGTATGGAAATGGGAACTTATAACTATGGATTTTGTTACTAAGTTGCCCAAAACCAGAAAAGGTAATGACGCGATTTGGGTAATTGTGGATCGATTAACCAAATCAACTCATTTTCTACCCATGAAGGAAACCTTTAGCATGGAAAGGTTGGCAAAATTATATGTGGATGAGGTAGTATCCTTACATGGAGTCCCACTCTCCATTGTATCAGATAGGGATAGTCGTTTCACTTCACATTTCTGGACAAGTTTCCAAGAAGCCATGGGGACGCGGTTAAATTTAAGTACAGTTTACCATCCTCAAACAGACGGACAAAGTGAAAGGACGATCCAAACCCTGGAAGACATGCTCAAAGCATGTGTGATAGATTTTGGAGGAAATTGGGACAATCATTTACCTTTACTTGAATTCTCCTATAACAATAGTTATCATTCAAGCATCGAAGCTGCCTCGTTCGAAGCACTATATGGACGAAAGTGTAGAACTCCAGTTTGTTGGGCAGAAATAGGAGAAAGTCAATTATCAGGTCCTGAAATTGTGCAAGAGACCACCGACAAGATCACTCAAATCAAGGAAAGACTGAAAACGGCTCGAGATCGCCAGAAGAGTTATGCAGACAATCGACGCAAGCCACTGGAATTCCAAGTTGGAGACAAGGTACTCCTAAAAGTTTCTCCTTAGAAAGGAGTAGTCCGCTTTGGTAAGAAAGGAAAACTGAGTCTAAGATACATAGGATCATTCCCAGTAATCCAGCGAATAGGACCAGTCACCTATCGCTTACAACTACCAGAAGAATTAGCTGGAGTACATGACGTATTTCATATATCCAACCTAAAGAAATGTTTATCCGACGAATCATTGGTAGTACCTCTTCAAGACATACAGGTAAATGAGAAGTTAAAGTTCGTAGAGAAACCGCTTCAAATAGAAGACAGAAAGATCAAGTTTCTCAAGCACAAAAGACTAGTACTGGTCAAAGTCAAATGGGATTCGAAGAGAGGACCTGAGTACACTTGGGAGCTGGAATCGAAAACGAAACGAAAGTATCCTCACTTATTCCTATAAATCTCGAGGACGAGATCCTAAATAAGGTGGGGAGGATGTAAGGACCTGCCAAAATGTCCCTAAGAGACTCGTAAGTGAAAACCCGGACCCCTGAAACCCTTATGTGCATGAAAACCTAAGAAATCAAGAAAATTGGGTTTCACGCGGGCCACGTAAACTATAAGAGGAGTTTACACGGGCCGCATCAACTTATAATTTGACCGGATAAGCATTCCAGCCATGTGTCGAACACCTGGCAACCCTACCCGTGACACATATGCCCTACACGTAGACTAGGTGGCCCTCGCGGGCCTCGTAAAACTCAAAATGTGACTATAAGTAGCTTGTGCATGGGGCTTTCAACTGTGTTCGAAAACTTTTCTCAAATATAAAAATGTCTTAAATAGATTTTTTTTTCATGGCAATAACTAAGTTAAGCATATAAATTTAAACAAGTATGATTGCAAGTATAACACGTATGTTTGCAAGTATAACACGTATGAGCATATATAGAGATTATTTGTATAAAATTCTAGCATGTATGTGTATTTGATTCAAAGTACATGTATTGCATCCCAAAGGTAATAAAGCGTAAAAAGGGATCGAGTATGCTCACCGAATTGCTAAGTCTTCCGATTATCCAGTGCTGACGAGTGTAAGAGATTAGGAGAATGGAACACCGATGTCACCCTATACGGGAAAACGATGGTGCATGAGTAAACGGAATTTTGACGGAGGATATGAAGTGGAATATAAAGTATATCTAGCTGAGATATATTATATAGTTTACGCAATAAATTCTAAATTAAGTTTATCGAAAATAGTATAGAAGTAACGTCAAAATAAATATACATTTTCGATTACTATTATAAAAGTTATTTGAATCCGATATGTGTTCATTAGTTTCTCAACTAAATAGTATAAATATATTTTACGAAAATCGGGCAGAGTTTCCTCTGTTTTTGAACGATCCCGACAATGCAAGTTGTCGTTATATTTTTTTTTTTCAAAATTCAATAAATGATAAACGAACAATATATAATAGATACTTTTCAACATTTGATAGTGGTGTCGGTTCGATATATACTTTAACATACGAAAATTTTAAATAATAAAGAACCGCGCAAGTTTTCACTAAGTTTACTAATCGTGTCGGCTTCTGTTCTTTTTTAATCAAGAATTTTATATAAAAAGAACAAGCCAAAAACTGAAATAAGATACGAATCAACATCCGAACAACTCACTCGAATCAAATCTAAAACTGAACTAGACCGAATAAACATAACCCGTACCTGAACCGGAACCAAAACTGAATCGAAACTAACTAACTGTGATAACCACCTCTGCTGCCACCATCGTTGGTTCCACCGGAACCAAAACCGAACCTGAACGGAAGTGACCCGAGAAACATGATGAGCCGAATCCGAGGTTGACTGAAACAAGACTTGAATTCCGAATCTGTCTCTTGCTCCTTGTACTCGAACCACAGCTAGCCGGAAACTCCTGAACCAAACGAGACCCGAATAACAGATCACCACCTCCCCTGCTCCCGTCGCTCACTGCCGCAGACGGCGGCGATGAAGCCGCTGTCATCACTACCATCACCATCATCGGTCTTCAGTTTATATAAAAAAAGGAAGTAAACAGAGGAAGGGGGTGTTACCGTGGAACCCGTCGGACCGCCGTCACACCACCAATCGCCGGAAAACGACACCTACATTTATATCTTGTCTCCGCCACCACCGAGGTGTGGTGGCCAGCCCCACGGTTGTCGTCGGCTTCTTGGGGTTCGTCGGAGCTGCATAAGTGACGAGGGGGGTGTGAATTGAGTTGCGTGGGTGTCGACTGGCCGGAGCTGAATCCGAGAGAGACAGAGGGAAAATAGATAGATGAGGGAGATGGTTGATTTGTGTGAATGAGTCTTCGATTTGAAGTGAAGAAACATGTTAGGGCTTGTGAGTTCATTAAGTAGCAGGTATGAGTTTTAACGAGAGGGTGAGGGAGGGAGGCAATGGGTGTGTTATGGTTGAAGAAGATGAAGTGTAGATAAAGAGTTGGGAGGGAAGGGTAAACGGCTGATGATAAACAATTAGGGTTACTAGTTTTTGTAAACATAGGGTTTATTTAGTTAGTGGGCTTTAGGCTTTGGCCCAAGGCCCACAAGCCCAACTCATGTGTTTAAGCGGCTCGAAAGTTCCTACGAGCTTGTTTTCAAAACCCGATCGTCGTAGAATGTCGTATAATATTATTTTAAAGTTTGAATGCGTGAAATAATGTCGGTGTTCGATATTGGTCGCGTTCGTGTGTCGGTCGCGTTAAAAGTGCGTAAAATGCGTAGCTTTCCGTTTTTAAACCGTTTTTCGATCAGATTTCAACTGTGTTTCTAAAAAAATAGGAAATGAACCCGAATTTTATAAAAACAAGGAATTACGGAAATACGAGGCGTTACAGTCTCCCCTCCTTTAGGAAATTTCGTCCCGAAATTTATTCAAGAGGAAAGACTTTGGGAAAGATGGTATTCTTAAAGTGGGTTTGGGTATAAACGAGATATAGATTGTGAGCGATCAAAGTTTGTATTCAATATGGTATGGGGAAACACTGAATTTCTCATGGCACGTTTTTACGAAAGTTTGGTAACATGATAGGAACATTTATATATAGGAAGTACCAGCGGCGTATCCACCATGTTCATACCATGTTATATCTGTTTCGCTATTCGGTGTCATGTTACTTTCAGTGTTACAATACACAGTAGAACCTACTATGGTTTTCATGCACCTACCAATATAATCATGTATGCATCCGTGATTATTTTGGTTTATGCATGATTTGCGTAGTTTGTACTAGTAGTGTATGGGTCATGGTTTATTAATGTATTACGAGTGAGAATGATAACGTATAGAAGTTTAAGTATGTAAGTATGATTGTATGTAAGCATGATTGTGTTTAAGTATGAGAGAGGTTATAAGTATGAGTATGATTAAATCCTTGAATAGTTCACATGAGATATTTAGTTAACTAGATTAACGCATTACTGGCATGTGATCTCACTGGTCAACCATCGTGTCCGCAAGTATGTATGAATGTCTTAACATGACCGCAAGTCCATGCGGCGGGCGTTACTCCTATAGCGCTACACAAGTGCTATATATGTTAAGGTGAGGCTTCATCCGAAGTTGATGACGAAATGTCAACCCAACGTTTAACGCAAGCGTCATCTAATCATAGCACATTGTCATCATTTCGTTCCTATAAAGACCGTAAAAGTTTAACTTAACATAACCACAAATCCATGTGGCGGTGCGCTACTCCTATAGTGCTTCACAAGCACTATATACGTTAAGGTGTGGCTTCTTACGAAGCTAATGACCAGTTCATCACATAAAGAATGTCCGGTAATCCCGAATCAAGTATAACGTATTAGTATGCGTGTATTAATTTATTGAGTAAAAACGATGATTAGGTAACAAGTGTTAAATCGCATAAAAGTTACGTTAATATAAAAGAGAGGCTTGATAAGTATTGGAGTGCTTCGAGTTTAGAAGCTTCGACTATTCCAAAGTGAATCGCAAGTCCTTTCGAATTAGGGAGACATGCTTTGGCCTAATAGGTATAATACTCTCGTCTCCAGGCAATTAACAGTATTTTACCCTTCCAGTTAGTACATGTCCCTAATTTGATTGAAAATACGAAACTTTGGTGAAATTGGAAATCGTAGAGCGGGACAAGTCACCAAGGTGTGGATATCAATCCTAGCTTGACAATTTCGTCCCAAAAAATGTGGTTTATTGAACGAAACAAGATAAAATCTCGGCTCCTCAAAGTGGAACCACCAGAGTATGAAATGGAAATTCCCATCAAGATACGGATATCACTCCTGACTTGATTGTGAAATTTCGTGCACAATAACATGTAAGGTGGATTGAAATTCGTCACCAAAGGCGGGAATCACCCCTATTCTAGTGAGTCGTTTCGATTGTGGAATATGAGTATCTTCAAGTATGTATTGTGTGTAAAGTTTTAGAAAAGACACATTATATATTTAGACAAAAGAAGAGTAAGAAGCAAATAGGAAGAATTACATATTAAGCAAGAATCAGGAATGGTCAAGTTTTGGTACTTAAACTATAGACTAGGTCGAAAATGGCAATTCTACCTAATTCCTTATAGTTATGGCTCTGATTCCAATCTGTCACACCCCAACCGATGGCGGATACATCGGGATGAGACGAACTGTGTAGATTGCAAGAGACTTCATAACGCTATTTTGTGTCATGTATTTAATAATTACATTTTACATGGTTTGAACTAGAATACTACAAGATTAAAATAAATAATGCACAATAAGTATTCAAATAATTAAATTTTATTTCATTGATAATTACTTATTACAAGTATTGGAAACATAATACAACATGTTCGAAAATAAAGTACAGTACAACAAGTATAAAAATCTAAATACGTTTCTAGGCAATCCTACTAGATTCCTTGCATCATCCAAATCCTGCAATACATGTTAAAGCATAGATCAATACAAATAGTATTGGCGAGCATAAAAGTTTGAGTATAAGTATAAAAATGTCTTAAATAGATTTTTTTTCATGGCAATAACTAAGTTAAACATATAAATTTAAACACGTATGATTGCAAGTATAACACGTATGTTTGCAAGTATAACACGTATGAGCATATATAGAGATTATTTGTATAAAATTCTAGCATGTATGTGTATTTGATTCAAAGTACATGTATTGCATCCCAAAGGTAATAAAGTGTAAAAAGTGATCGAGTATGCTCACCGAATTGCTAAGTCTTCCGATTATCCAGTGCTGACGAGTGTAGGAGATTAGGAGAATGGAACACCGATGTCACCCTATACGGGAAAACGATGGTGCATGAGTAAACGGAATTTTGACGGAGGATATGAAGTGGAATATAAAGTATATCTAGCTGATATATATTATATAGTTTACGCAATAAATTCTAAATTAAGTTTATAAAAAATAGTATAGAAGTATCGTCAAAATAAATATACATTTTCGATTACTATTATAAAAGTTATTTGAATCCGATATGTGTTCATTAGTGTTTCGACTAAAAAGTATAAATATATTTTACGAAAATCGGGCAGAGTTTCCTCTGTTTTTGAACGATCCCGAAAATGCAAGTTGCCGTTATATTTTTTTTTTCAAAATTCAATAAACGATAAACGAACAATATATAATAGATACTTTTCAACATTTGATAGTGGTGTCGGTTCGATATATACTTTAACATACGAAAATTTTAAATAATAAAGAACCGCACAAGTTTTCACTAAGTTTACTAATCGTGTCGGCTTCGGTTCTGTTTTAATCAACAACTTTATATAAAAAGAACGAGCCGAAACTAAAATAAGATACGAATCAACATCTGAACAACTCACTCGAATCAGATCTAAAACTGAACTAGACCGAATAAACATAACCCGTACCTGAACCGAAACCAAAACTGAATCGAAACTAACTGCGATAACCACCTCCGCTGCTACCATCGTTGGTTCCACCGGAACCAAAACCGAACCTGAACGGAACTGACCCGAGAAACATGATGAGCCGAACCGAGATTGACTGAAACAAGACTCGAATTCCGAATCTGTCTCTTGCTCCTTGTACTCGAACCACAGCTAGCCGAGACTCCTGAACCAAACGAGACCTGAATAACAGATCACCACCTCCCCTGCTCCCATCTCTCACTGCCGCAGACGGCGGCAATCCAGCCGCTGTCATCACTATCATCACCATCATCGGTCTTCAGTTTATATAAAAAAAAAGGAAGTAAACAGAGGAAGGGGGTATTACCGTGGAACCCGTCGGACCGCCGTCACACCACCAATAGCCGGAAAACGACACCTACATTTATATCTTGTCGCCGCCACCACCGAGGTGTGGTGGCCAGCCCCACGGTTGTCGCCGGGTTCTTGGGGTTCGTCGGAGCTGCATAAGTGACGAGGGGGTGTGAATTGAATTGTGTGGGTGTCGACTGGCCGGAGCTGAATCCGAGAGAGACAGAGAGAAAATAGATAGATGAGGGAGATGGTTGATTTGTGTGAATGAGTCTTCGATTTGAAGTGAAGAAGCATGTTAGGGATTGTGAGTTCATTAAGTAGCAGGTATGAGTGTTAACGAGAGGGTGGGGGAGGGAGGCAATGGGTGTGTTATGGTTGAAGAAGATGAAGTGTAGATAAAGAGTTGGGAGGGAAGGGTAAACGGCTGATGATAAACAATTACGGTTACTAGTTTTTGTAAACATATGGTTTATTTAGTTAGTGGGCTTTAGGCTTGGGCCCAAGGCCCAAATGCCCAACTCGTGTGTTTAAGCGGCCCGAAAGTTCCTACGAGCTTGTTTTCGAAACCCGATCGTCGTAGAATGTCGTATAATATTATTTTAAAGTTTGAATGCATGAAATAATGTCGGTGTTCGATATTGGTCGCGTTCGCTTGTCGGTCGCGTTAAAAGTGCGTAAAATGCGTAGCTTTCCGTTTTTAAACCGTTTTTCGATCAGATTTCAACTGCGTTTCTAAAAAAATAGAAAACGAACATGTATTTTATAAAAACAAGGAATTACAGAAATACGAGGCGTTACATTTCAAGAAAAGGGGTCACCAAGATGTATTAAACCACTACACATTAAATGGTTTGGTTAGTAAATGTCCTACTGCATGGTTAACCCCTTCAAAGTTGGTTTCCTTCCGATTGAAAACCATATTGTTCCCTTGCACTCCATATACACACACCAAATTGTAACCTGCACTAGCGAATACAAGAGCTTCTTCCATCCAACAACATTTAACTTATTATTCGCCTTAATCATTTGCATACTGTTAAACTGACTAAAAGCCACAACCGAACCATTTGGATCTCAAGCCAGCCGGCTTGCATTGGTTCAAACTCGACGTTCGATTTCAACAATAAACACCCAAATATAGGTCCCAAACTTAATACATGACCTTTTATAATGTTAATTTATTAGAAAAATGTTCAAATCCATAGTCTCCAAAAATAGGAAGTCATAATAAGGATATCAAAACTCATTCTAGCAGCTTTGCAACCTTCTCGTCGAACTCTACAATCTTAAATTTTAGGTTTTCCCTTTTGGATTTTCAGCCTGTAAGTTTTTAAATTTTTGTTTAGATCATTGTGTCTTTTTATTTGGTATTTTGTCTTTTTTTTGTTATTATGTCTTTTTTCCTCTGCATCGTGTTATATTTTTATTTGCGATTCATTTGTTGATCAGTTCTGTTTTAGATGTAATGGAAAACATGAATAACATGCCTGATTGCAGTAGTACAAGCCAGCAAAGAATCCAGATGGAGACGCAGCAATAAGGTTTGACATGATTGTCAGCTTGATCTGATTCCTCCTTAGGGTGCAATCTAATGATGGTGATGAAGAAAACCGAATAGGGTGTTCGGTTATGGAGAGAGGGGCGATTTCATAATGATGTTATTGTGATTAGAGTCTAACCCTTTAACCCTCTAATTATCTCCTTATATATGCACCCAAGAGGAAACCCTAATTAGTTAATAATGGTAATAAGGCCCATCAACAATTACCAACTAATTATTTAATAGGTTGTTATATATTTTGACCTGTATAATGTAAATGATTATAATGGCTACTAAATTAAATATAATATAATATTATATTTAATCCTAGATTCTTCCACTTAGCCGAGTAATCATTTACTATGAGTATTAGATAAGCCTGATCAGGAGTTAACACTCATTTTAGCCTTAAACAAGAACTATAGCAGAGAAATACAGCCGTTGAATCATTATGCGACTCAGGACCCCCATTAGTCATATTATAGCCTTAATTTAAAACCTAATCGTTATGATCAAAATACGCATAAGCCCTTTGTTTGATTTGTAACTTTATTTGTCTATATGCCATTATGCCGGCTTGACATATCCTTAGAGACATACAAAATCAAACTGATGAGGAAAATTAACTAATACTTAGTCATTCATAATACGATATGTAGTTGAGCATGGCCATAAATTAAAACCCGTCTATGAGCTCTCTTAATGAGACTTATGGGTTATAACCCTTCAGTTATAGGATCCTTAAGCATATCATGAATGTTTTCGATTAAAACTTAGTTTCCTCAATTCGTTCATAAATGAATAATTAATTGCGTACCGAAACTTAATGCAACACCTCTTGAACTGTTACTGTTCAAGGAGTCAATGTAACTGACTTTATCACACTAAGTCTTCAAAATAATAATTATATGAAGTTAATAAACTTATGAGTCCATGGATAAATTTCCAACAACATTTAGTGACTATATTATGTCGTTATAACTTAGGTTGTTGATATCAGTCCATTATGACTCCTCCATGAGATAGGTTTTGTCTGGTGACATAAAGATATACTCGAAATAACATTTTGTCATCTTTGAACATTATAAAGTTAGAGTAATAAACCGGTTTGAGTTCTCACTTCTTCTTCAAATCATAGCCTCCCGTTTCTTTTAAAGATATTGTAGTAGTCCATTAGATGCTTCACATTAATTTAGACATATCTAGTGTGTTGCAATGTGAGTAATATCCAAACGAGTATAGACTTGAACTTACATAAGGCTTCTAATTAATGAAGCGTAAATAAATAATCTCATGTATCCCTATTATCCTCTAAAGGAAGAGCAGTATTGTTTGTTACATATGTAAGGACCCATTTAGTGTTAAACTTATGGAACGGAACTAATGTCCCATTGGATCTATCTCAGTATGTTATAATATCTATCACGTAAGACATATCACTGAGATCTATTATATCAAAGTTTGTGTTAACAATGCTTTGACTTATGTAACATATACTTGTCAAAAGAATGTCATCTATATAGACAAGTTTATTTTAGTTGTTCCCACTCATTTTGAGGTAGGTACACTAATCCACCTAATTCTTGATGAAATAATTACGTTAAGTTTTCATCACATTATGATGTTTGCATTAACCCATACATGGATTTTATTGGCTTATAGACAAATTGTTCTTTAACCTTTAGTTTGGAACTTTCAGGTTGTTTTATGAACATGTAAATATGCCAGCCATTTGTTAGGGACAATTGTTTTTAATGTTCATCTAATGTAGCTTTAAACTATTATAAGCTACTAGAACAGTGATGATCCTCAAAGAAATCTTTTGATGATTTATCTCTTCCTAAGTATAACCTTTGACAATCAATCATGCTTCTTTGTGTCTTAACGTTTATATCAGGATTTGGTTTAGTTATGAACACTCTTAGGTAATTCAATCAAATCCCAAACGTTATACGAACACATAGAATTAGTTTTACTAGAAAACAATTTTATTCCATTCAGATGATTGATTGGCGCTAATGACTTAATTTGAAGAGATAGGATCAGTAAACATTTCCAAAATCCATTGTAAACTTTAGTTAGGGAGGTTATGTAATCATCAACGTTAGTAGGTTTTTAAACCTAGATGACCTCCTGAGTTGATTATCGGGTTTTAAAAGTTTCAGTTTTATGGATTAGCTCTTGGTTAGGTTGTTATCATTTTCAGGATTCTAAGTTTATAAGAGTTGGTGCAGTATGGTGTACAAGAGATGTAATCGGAGTTAAATTCGGAGTGAAATTTAATGAAACTTTTCCCCCACCTCTTGTATTCCTTGCAAATCATGATAAGGACTTTGACTGCTCCCACTGACCTTAGAAATCTTTAGGAACTCAGCATGCTTAGGGTCAATATGTAACGACCAACAAATTCTAATAGAGAAACACAAATTAATGACGTTAGTCGTTGTGGTTTCTCTTGTTGAGGATTATGTTAGTTTAGATAAGAAATCTAAGCGTGCCCACAATTAAGCAACAATGAAACTTTTGTAATAGTAGCATTAGATTTTAAGGAGACAAGTTTTGATGGAACATTGTCGTGATGGAGCGGTGTCTTGTACAAGAGGTGTAAATTGAAGTAATATAAAGTTTTCACTATCCCACCTCTTGCAACTATTGCAAGTTATTCTTAAGACACTTAATGCTCCCACTGATCTGTGATATCTCAAAATGCTACAAGTGAAGTTTCAACGAGGTACGTAACGTGGGAATCTATCATATGTATGTTAGACTTTATTTGATTCCCTTAATGTCCAGATGTCATAAGAAAACCCAGGGACATATCTAATAGAAATCTTATTAAGTATATATATATGAATATATTTCTTCTAAGACCGTGGGCCATATGCGACAAAATTTAGATACAAGTTGATAGTCTTAAAATGATAAATGAATTATGTCTGAATATTCCATTTGGAATAAGTTCCACGAATGTCAATGAATGACTTATGATGGACCCATACTTATTCCTTAAGCCAAGTCATATTTTAGGGCTTTAACATCATGATTTAAAATCACTTAGAATGAGATTAGATGAAAGAAAATCATCCTCATTAACCATGTCATGATTTCTCATGAATTTCGGTTATGACGGATGAAATTTATAAGTCTCGTTTTCCTTTTGTCAAATTCTCATTTGCATGATGACAAAAGCTGTGAAAGTGTAAGGTATCATCTAATTTTATCTTAGTAATGTTTCAATCCAGATATTTAGAACAAATAAGATGAGAGTTTAAGGTAAGTGTGACTTTATGTTGACTATGCAAACCTCACAACCTTCATAACATTGCTTAATTATGATACTATATTCTGATTAATCTTCAGAATATATAAGGTATCGAAAGGCGTTGTTAGAAGACTGCTTATTATGGTTCTTATAGCCTTAACATTTAATTTTGTCACTAACTCTCATGTTAGTTATTTGTTGACTTCTGGCAAAGAAATGTTTAGAACTAGAGTCAACTAATCATGTGTTAATTGGAATATTAAAAAATTAGCAGATTTAGATATCATTAGGAAGTGACTACCTAATTAACTTATCAAACCGTTCTTCTGAATAATAGATAGTCTCGTTGCTTATGCCTAGTCTAATGGCATAATTATGCAGTGAGATTTTCCCTTGAAGAACCTTAGAGTTGGAATTTTTACTTGTAATTTGTCTATGGACCTTAGAACAACCCTCTTTTAAAGTTTTAAGTGGTTGTAAGGTGAGTAACAACTTATTTTCCAGCTTCAAACATTTATTTATTTGTACATATGTTGCTTATCAACACACTCATTATACTTTGGTAATTTTGAGTGTTATAGTTGATTTATAAGGCATCAAACTGTACAAGTGAAAATCTTAGTATGTAATGTACTGGAAAATGTACTTATTTCCATGCGTAAACCCTTAACTTTATGGGTCATGGTATTGTACATTATTATGTATTCACATATACCACTTAGCTTTATAGTTTATAGTTTTAAATGAAGGCATGCATCTTAGGAATTCTTGTGATTATTCCACAATAATAGATTAGTCTTATGAAAAACTTAATCTGGAATAACCTTTTAGTGACAACACTTATGTTAGAGAGTTCTTGATTATCATAAGAGACATCATGTTTGATTTGTCCTATTAATCATGCTCTAGTTTTCTTCTGTAATAATCATTATCAGAAGAGAGCGGTAGGATTATCGTGTCTTGGGATAATCAAGGATTCAATTTAAGAGCTAATTCTTGTAGAAACTTTAAGTAAAGCAAAACATATTAGGTTGAGTGGATGAGATATTGATTTATAGAAGAAAGTTATAGTGAATAAAGTTATGGGTACTTAAAAAATTAAGGCAGACAAAATGATCAGAAGATTAATGAAGGATCATTAATGTGATGATCATTATGTGAAGAGGCTGTGATATGTCTAATAATAGACTTAGTTAAAATTCTACTTAAACGAAGACAAATCAGCTTTGGCCAGAAGTGTAATCATTTAAGCATGTGTGCAAATTGGTTGTGACAAATTAGCTTTGGCCAGAAATGAAACAATCACTTTAGTTATGCACTTGTTAAGAATGCTATATATGAATGAATTAAATCAGCTTTGGCCAGAAATTAAGATATTCACGTTTGTAATGCATACTCAACATGACTTTCGTAATACTTGAACGATAAATAGAAGTATTAAATCACTTTGGGCAGAAATGATACATCAGAAGCTCATTCAAGTTAAGCCATTTTAGTTTTGTAAAACATTACTTGATTCTGATTAATTAACTAAGTATTTACAAAACCAATTATTTAATAGCAAACCACCTATTCGCTGGGGGGTGCAGGGGGACAGCGTGCCCCCGCACGGGGTTCGGGGCAAGCCCCGGGCCAAATTTTAGTTTACATTAAACAACCTAAAATAATGAGGTTTCAAGTGAGATCTCGACTCAGTTATGAGATCTCGAGTGAGATCTCAAGTCAAGTCTCGACTCATCTTGTAACATTATGAGGTCTCGACTCATTAAGGTCTTGAGTCGCAACCTCAGTGTATCGAGTCGTAATCATGGTCTCGACTACTGTGTTTTATGAGATCTCGACTCCTTGATGAGGTCTCGAGTCGCAACCACGGTCTCGAGTTGTGAAGATTGAAGTCCTTAGTCGAAACCCCAGTGGTCTCGAGTCGAAACCTTATGGTCTCGAGTCGAAATCGTTGTCTCAAGTTGTAAAGATTTGAGAACCCTTATGATTTCGAGTTGAGACCTTGTGGTCTCGAGTCAAGATCTTGGTCTCGGGTCGTTAAAAGTGATCTCGAAACTCCTGTTAACAGCTGTTAATGTAAAAGCATAACTGAAAATTCGAATTCTTAGGGATTTTGAGATATGGTTTCCTGTTTTAATGATGATCTAATTTTATCAAATATTTCGAAAATTTTATCTGCTGATCTAATAACTGTTTTTCAAAAATTTCTAAGAGTTAAAACAAATCAAAACATGGAAAAACACTCAATAATCCAAATCATATTCCAAAACATAAAGGAATTTCGAATTTTCCTAAGAACACATGATGAACCCTAAAAAATAAAATAATAATTTTGGGATCCGAAATCCTTATATTTTAGCATATTAATGTCGATTTCGGAACAGTAACAATTTCGGATGTCATTAAACATCCTTTTAACTCATAAAATCCGTGAATTCCAAGCTTTATTCGAATTTTATTTTTCAAGTTATTTCGGGTTTTTCATAAAAAATTGTTTTCCATATTTTAATCCCAGAATAATGGATAAAATCAGAACTGATTTATCAACATATGCTCTGATACCACATGTTGATCAGATCTATTTTAGATATAATGGAAAACATGAATAACATACTTGATTGCAGCAGTACAAGCCAGCAAAGAATTCAGATGGAGACGCAACAATAAGATTTGACATGATTGTCAGCTTGATCTGGTTCCTCCTTAGGGTGCAATCTGATGATGGTGATGAAGAAAACCGAATAGGGTGTTCGGTTATGGAGAGAGGGGGCGATTTCATAATGATGTTATTGTGATTAGAGTCTAACCCTTTAACCCTCTAATTACCTCTTTATATATGCACCCAAGAGGAAACCCTAATTAGTTAATAATGGTAATAAGGCCCATCAACAATTACCAACTAATTATTTAATAAGTTGTTATATATTTTGATCTATATAATGTAAATAATTATAATGGCTACTAAACTAAATATAATATAATATTATATTTAATCCTACATCATTGTGTCTTTGTACTTTTTAGATTTAGAAGTTTTTGTAGGATAATTTTACCCAGTTTAATAGTAGAAGATCTCTTCAGAGCTTGGTAATGAAAAGTTCAATAGTTATACACAATTTCGACAAATTTACTTAAAGTTGTTGACATGAGCTACCTTTGAACATGATGATATGGGATTTGGATCCGACCCGATAACCTCAACCACCTTTGGAAGGAGATTAGAGTACATTAAACCCACACAACATGGGACCGGTTAACATTTATAGCGTAGAGACTGCAATCGATATGGGTCACGTATAGGGGTCTAAACAAGCCCAGAGGCTCGAGAGCTACTCGTGATCGGCTCGGTTAAAAGCTCGAACGAGCCGAGCCTTAACGAGCCCGAGCCTGAAATAGAGCTCGTTTTGTTATCGAGCCCGAGCTCGAGCCTGAAATACAAAGCTTGTTTAGGCTCGGAGCCTAAACGAGCCCATACAAAATTTTAAATTTTTTTTATATATAATATATTAGTAATGATGATAACAATGATGAGCCAAGCTAGAGCCGAGCTTTGGCTTGTTTAAGCGATGTTGAAGTGAGCTCGAGCCGAGTTTTTAGCTCGTTTAAGGTCGTTCTCAAAATACTTCGAGCCGAGTCGAGCTGAGCTCGAGCTTTGGGTTTTACTCGCGAGCCGAGCTCGAGCTCAAAGAAGTAGGCTCGAACCGAGCCGAGCTCGAGCTTCATAAAAACCTAACGAGCCGAGCTCGAGCCTGGTCGAGCTCGGGTTCGAATCGGCTCGTTTACACCCCTAGTCACGTATTGTAACTAAGTGGCTCGTACAACCGGTTGGGTCATAACTTAAAAAGCGTCAACTCTTTGGAGGAGCCAATAATGAGGTGCCAAAAATAGCATGTCAATCCAAATAGGAAGTATCTGGATAAACTTCCCTGGTGGCCCACAACCAAAAATAAAAGGAAATGTAATTATTATTATTTTTAGAGTTAATTACTGTTTTCGTCCCTGAGGTTTGTCAAAAATAACGGTTTCAGTCCATTAGTTTAAAAATTGCGATTTCAGTCCATTAGTTTCATTTTCGTAACCATTTCAGTCCACTAACTTAACTCCATCCATTTATTTTGTTAACTTTGAGTTAACTAACTAATTCAGGGACGGTTTGCATCAGTTTTAGAAACACAGGGACTTAAGTGTAAACTTTAAAACATTAAAACAAAAAAATAGTAAATTCCAAAAAATCAAAAAAATTCCAAAAAACCAAACAAATAATAAAAATTCTAAAAAATCATAAAAATTCTAAAAAATTCTAAAAAATCCAAAAAATCCGTTTCGGCGCGAACTGTTTCGAACCCGAACCGTTTCGAGCTGAACCGTTTCGACGATAACCGTTTCGACCCGTACCGTTTCGACCCGAACCGTTTCGAGCTGAACCGTCCGTACCGTTTCGAGCTGAACCGTTTCGACGCGAACCGTTTTGACCCGTACCGTTTCGAGCCGAACCGTTTCGACTCGTACCGTTTCGAAGCCGAACCGTTTCGAGCTGAACCGTTTCGAACCGAACCGTTTCGACCCGTACCGTTTCGAAGCCGAACCGTTTCCAGCCGTACCGTTTCGAACCGAACCGTGCCGTTTCGAACCGAACCGTGCCGTTTCGAACCGAACCCTTTCGAGCTGAACCGTTTCGAACCGAACCGTGCCGTATCGAACCGAACCGAACCGTTTCGAGCTGAACCGTTTCGAACCGAACCGTTTCGAGCTGTACCGTTTCGAACCGTACCGTTTCGATGCGAACCGTTTCGAACCGAACCCTTTGGACCCGAACCGTTTCGACCCGAACCGTTTCGAAGCCGAACCGGTACGGTTCGATATGGCACGGTTCGATACGGCACGGTTTGATACGGCATGGTTCGGTTCGAAACGGTTCAGCTCGAAAGGGTTCGGTTCGAAACGACACGGTTCGGTTCGAAACGGTACGGCTGGAAACTGTACGGCTTCGAAACGGTACGGGTCGAAACGGTACGGGTCGAAACGGTTCGGTTCGAAATGGTTCGGCTTCGAAACGGTACGGGTCGAAACGGTTCGCGTCGAAACGGTTCAGCTTGAAACGGTTCGGGTCGAAACGGTACGGACGGTTCAGCTCGAAACGGTTCAGGTCGAAACAGTTCGCGCCGAAACGGATTTTTTGGATTTTTTAGAATTTTTATGATTTTTTAGAATTTTTATTATTTTTTAGAATTTTTTGGAATTTGTTTGGTTTTTTGGAATTTTTTTGATTTTTTGGAATTTACTATTTTTTTTGTTTTAATGTTTTAGAGTTTACACTTAAGTCCCTGTGTTTCTAAAACTGACGCAAACCATCCCTGAATTAGTTAGTTAACTCAAAGTTAACAAAATAAAAGGATGGAGTTAAGTTAGTGGACTGAAATGGTTACGAAAATGAAACTAATTGACTGAAATGGCAATTTTTAAACTAATGGACTGAAACCGTTATTTTTGACAAACCTCAGGGACGAAAACAGTAATTAACTCTTATTTTTAAATCTCCACTTGATTGTTTATTTTATAATAAAATAAAGAGTAAACTTCAATTTTCGTCCCTGTGGTTTGCTAATTTTAACACTTCCAGTCCAATAGTTTAAACATTGCATTTATCATCCATTAGTTTGCTGATTTTAACAGTTTCAGTCCATTAGTTTCCTGATTTTAACAGTTTCAGTCCACACCACTAACACTGGTGTGGACTGAAACTGTTAAAATCAGGAAACTAATGGACTGAAACTGTTAAAATCAGCAAACTAATGGATGATAAATGTAATTCATAAACTATTGGACTGAAAGTGTTAAAATTAGCAAACCACATGGACGAAAATTGAGGTTTACTCTAAAATAAATATAAATATAAACTATACAACCATTCAAATTTCATGATATGTGGATTTATAAACTAGGGTGGAGATACAATAGAAAGTTTATTTGGCTAGGAAGGCTAGGAAGTGATCTTGACCATCCATTAAGTTAATCAAGGGCTAAGATTAAATCAGGGAAATTGAAAGGAAGAAAAGAGGCGCGTGAGTTTGTTCAAGGGCATTCTAGTCAATCCAAGCCAATAGTTTATCTCTCCTCCAATTCCCCCCATGTTTTAAATGTTAATAACTCTTTCATACGACATTATTTTTTTATTAAAAATTGCACCAAAAAAACGAGCGTTTTTTATCTTTAAAACGAGTATACTATTGCTATATTTAAAAAAAAAAAATTAAACCCAGTTGTGTAAAACGTAATAAAAAAACCACCAGTTACGTAAAACGCAATGAAAAAAAACCCTAAAAAATGACATTTTTCTAAAACGCAATGCACAAAAAACACAAAGAAATGACTTATTTGTAAAACGCAATGGCCAGAAAACACAAAGAAATGTCTTATTTCTAAAACGCAATGGACTGAAAACACATAAAAAAATGTTTTACCTAAAACGCAATGCACAGAAAACACAAAGAAATGTCTTATTTGTAAAACGCAATGGCCAGAAAACACAAAGAAATGTTTTATTTGTAAAACGCAATGGCTAGAAAACACTTAAAAATGTCTCATTTCTAAAACGCAATGACCTAAAAAAACAAAAGAAAGTGTTCTCTGTAAAACGCAATGGATTGAAAACACCTAAAAATGTGTTTTACCTAAAACGCAATGACTAAAGATACTTAAAAATGTGTTTTTTCTAAAAAGCAATAGCCAGAAAACACATAAAACTCTCTTATTTCTAAAACGCAATGGACACATAAAACTGTTTGTGAACTGTCTGAATTGTCTACGAATTACTGTCTTCGAAATGAGCCAATTTCTGGAAAATTAAATTTTCTGATGCGTTTTTAGTATAGCAATTTAACTGGCAGCTCAACCCCAGCCAGGGGCTCTGCCCCTTGGACCCCGCCAGGGGCTGCCGCCCCCGGACCCTCGCCAAGATCGTAAAACGCAATGACTAAATAAAAACCCAGATCGTGAAAATGAAATTAAAGAATTTCTTACATGGATCGAAGCCGGTTTCTTCATCAATTGACGAAATTTGAAATGATAGAAACACTTATCAGCAATTGAATCGAACAAATCGAGTGATTATCTTCACAATCACCAGAAAAAACGAGATTTTGAATGAAATTAAACTGGGTTTTCTTCGAAAAAAGCTGAAGAACACGTTGATCGGGTGGTTGAATCATTGATTGATGACGAAAATCACACTATAATGTAGTGATTATTGAGACAGTAAGTGAAGAAAAGGTTGGAGATGGTGGGTTTTGAAAATGGTGGGTTTTGAAGTAACTGGGGAGAAGAAGGAAGAAGAAATGATGAGATTGACTAAAACACCCTTTCTCTTTATTTTAAAATTTGCCACATGTCATAATCCTATGGCTTCCTATCCTTCTTAGCCAAAATTAACTTCCTATTTGATCTTTTCCCTTATAAACTATAGCATAGCATAATCTTCCTATACTAATAAACAAAAATCTTTTTTGACACGTGTCACTTTCTCATGCTTTCTTACCTTATTTTCCTATTTATCTATGTTAAATAACAATAATAATTTTAAACTAAAAATTAGATAAGAATAAATATTTGTTTTTCTATAAATAATTTTAAACAAAAATTTAGATAACTATAATTTTTTTTTTATCTTTTATGTATGTTTATTAAATTTACTAATTATAATGGATTAACCTGCTTACATTTATTTTATAGTTAATGGATTAACCTACTTTCATTTATTTTATAGTTTACTAGGTTATAATCCCGTGTATTACACGGGTTGAATAAATAAATTTTATATAATAAATAATAAAACAATATATCTTTAAAAACCTTCTTTATTGCACGAGTTGAATAAATATAATTTTATATATTAAATAATAAAAGTTATATCTATAAGAACAATATTGTACATGTTGAATAAATGTAATATTGTTTACCAAATAATAAAATAATACATCTTTAAAAAACCTCATTTATTACACGGGTTGAATAAATGTAATTTTATATACCAAATAATAAAAAATTACATCTTTATACCAAATAATAAAAAAAATTACATCTTTAAAAATATGTGTATTACACGGTTTGAATAAATGTAATTTCTGTACTAAATAATAAAAAATATATATATCCTTAAAAAACCTCGTGTATTGTACGAATTGAATAAATCTAATTTTATACATCAAATAACAAAATTACGATTTTGGCCCTCGTGGTTATATCGCTTTTACCCTTTTAGCCCAAAAAAGAATTTTTTAACATATAAGCCCCCGACGTCTTTTTTTCTAATCTTTTTGGCCCCTAACGTCTTTTTTAACCCTTTTGGCCCCTAACATTTAATGGATGGGGTTAGTGTTGGAGGCCAAAAGAGTTAGAAAAGAAGACGTTGGGGGCTTAGATGTTAAAAAATTCTTTTTTGGGCTAAAAGGGTAAAAGTGATATAACTACATGGGCCAAAATCGTAATTTTCTCTAAATCTATACTATATAATAAAGGAAACCTGTTCTGGGACACTTGTCATTCTCTCATTTAATTGATTAAAATTATTAATAATACTAATAATAATATTTAATCTAAATTAATACAAATTTTTATTATTAATAATATTTAATCAAATCTAAAATCTAATCTAATACAAATTTTTATTATCAATCTTCTACTATATAATCTGTTTTTCATTTTGTTATTATAATATTTATAATAAAATTACCTTAAAACATGAATTCATTATCATTAACAAAATAGATTTATCAATTCGATTTTACTTGATCAAATACGTTATTATCAATTCCTTCTTATTTTTCATAAAATAACTTGTATCATCCCATATGATAATATCAATTCTTTTTATCTTCTTATTTACCATTAAAATATATTTTAACATCCGATAAGGTAATATCAATTTATCTTGTCTTCTTATTATTTTTTGAACTACGAATTTCTTTTAGTCTCTCTCAACGTTTGTAAGACTTGAACCCAAAATTACCCCTTCCAAACTCATATGTTTTAAAAGATTTGTCTTTTCCAATGAACCATCACCTCATTCATATCTTCTTATTTACCCTTTATCCATTACCAAATGTCTGACTTTTTTTTGCCAAAATCGTCCATAAGATTTGGGATTTTTTTCCATTTTCATCCAAATGTTTAATAGAAAAAATAAAGCAAATTAGATGTTTGGATGAAAATGACAAAAAGAAAATACAATGGTCAAACATGTTATTCAAGAAGTAAATAAACAACCATTTGAGTGATAAAATATAAATTATAGTTAAAAAAACCCGTAATAAATCTAATTTTATATATAAAGTAATATTAATATTATAAATGAGAAATATACATTAAACTTAAACTAAATAATAATTATTTATAGTTAAGTATAAAAGATTAAACAAAATAATATTAGTAGGAGAGTTACCCATAATTAATTAGAAGAGATTAAATTAAAGAGTAAATTGCCAAAATCATCCACGAGGTTTGGGTATATTTGTCATTTTCATCGAAAACAACTTTTTTATACTATATAGTCATTCACTTTCACCATACATATCGTGTACCGAGTATATCTATTAGTATTTTTTAATATAATTTTCTTATTATTTGGTATATAAAATCATATTTATTCAAGCCGTGTAATACACGATGGTTTTTTAAGATATAACTTTTTTTTTATTATTTGGTAAACAATATTACATTTATTCAACCCGTGTAATACACATGGTTTTAAAGATATAACTTTTTATTATTTGGTATAAAATTACATTATTCAACCCGTACAATATGGTTCTTATAGATATAACTTTTTTATTATTTAATATATAAAATTACATTTGTTTAACCCGTGCAATAAAGGAGGTTTTTTGGAGATATATTATTTTATTATTTAGTATATAAAATTCATTTATTCAACCTGTGTAACACACGGGACTATAACCTAGTAATTTTATAAATGAGAAGAAGATTAAACTAAATAATAATTATCCATAAGATATTAAACTAAATAATATTTAATAGAAGGATTATCTATAATTAATTAAAAAAGATTAAATTAAAATAATAATTATCTATAAGAGATGCCCTAATATGATGACAAGTGTCCAAAAAATGGTTTCTTTTATTATATGTATAGATGTATCATATTAACTAAATAACAGTTTTACCTATATTAATGGCATTTTGATAACGATAATTACCTTTTTTTTCTTATATGATGATTACTATCATAAAATAACAAAATGTTAAATTCATAAATTGGATTAGAATTAATTGTATGATTATAAACTTTTCAATTTTCTTTCTAAGCGTAATAAACTTTTCAAAGACTTTTCTTTTCTTTCTAAGCGGAATAAACTTTTCAATTTTCTTTCTAAGAAATTAATCGATTAAGATTTAGAGAATCAAAATATAATTTTCAATTTTTTTCTAAAGAAATTAAAATCAATTAAACTCTAGATAATTAGAAAACTTAAGGAGAAAGATATTTTAATTTTACTAACTAGAAAAGTAATCTATCTACTATAATAAAAGAAACCAATAAGTGACACGTATCATTCATTGAAGGCGTCTACATATGTAATTTCCTACATTTTCATACTTATCTTATATCAATTAATTAAATAATAAATAGTTAATTAATATTAAATCTTATCTTACTTTGAATATCGGATATAATCATTCTATTTTTTCTAATAATATAATAAATTAAATATATTCTTTAAATAATAACACAAAACAATAATCTTAAACTTAAAAAAACAATAATATGCTTATATAAAAAATTTAAAGTACAAACAAAATACACAAAATAACTTATTAGACATTAGATCAAACTTAAAAAAAAAAAACACTAATTAGGAAGAGAAGCTAATAATATAATTCTGTTTTTGATTTTTCAAATTGGGGTTCTAATCAATTCGAATTAAACCGAACCAAATTTATGATTTTTTAAACGAATCCAATAGCATATTATTTAATATACAAAATTACATTTATTTAACCCGTGTAATACATGGTGTTTTTAAAGATATAACTTTTTTATTATTTAGTATATATTCGCACCACTTGGGGTATACAAGGTTACAAAATTACATTTATTTAACCCGTGTAATACACAGTGTTTTTAAAGATATATTTTTTTTATTATTTAGTATATATAATTAGATTTATTCAACCCTTACAATACACGGATTTTTATTATTTGGTATATAAAATTACATTTATTCAGTACAAATACATGGGGTTATTAGAGATATAATTTTTTATTATTTAATATATAAAATTACATTTGTTCAACTCGTGTAATAAATGAGATTTTTAAAGACTAACTGTTTTAATTTAGTATATAAAATTACATTTATTCAACCCGTGTAATACACGGGGTTCTAACCTAGTATAATATTAATGGACAAATGAAATCCGAGCTTACTTTCACAACCAACCACATAAAACGTGATTATCTTTTGGTAATACTAATTTGGATATACTTCGCTTAGAATATGCTTATATGCCACGTCTAAGCTATTTATATATAGTCCGATAGTCCTTGTGATTTGTCCATTTTTCACCTTTAGTCCCTAACTTTCTAAAATTACAGCTATAGTCCCCAATTTTTGTAATTTCGTTCCCGGATAATCCCTGCCGCGGATGGAGTTAGTTTTTGGTGTTAGGTGGGTGCGAAATGCAAAAGTTGTAATTTTACACCCCACTTAACAACAAAAACTAACCCCATCCGTGCCAGAGACTATCCAGGAATGAAATTACAAAAGTTGGGAACTATAGCTGTAATTTTAGAAAGTTAAGGACTAAAGGTGAAAAATGAGCAAACCACAGAAACTATCCGGACATCTTTCTCTATATATTATTATAAATAGATGTGTATGTAATATAACTTATAAACCATCTTTTGTCATTTAAAAGAATTTATACAAACTAATGTCTTTGATTTTGAAGAAAAGAAAAATGAGCTCAAATCGTCAAAAACCAAACCATTAAATCGTCATTCTAGCCGGTTTTGATTGATGTTCTCAAAGCCGTAGTTATCATTTTGTTTTTGGTCAAAACCAACTAAACCGACCAAAATGTAATGAATAACACTTGTTCAAATCTTTAAACAAATTGATAAAAGTATGCTTCTTGCGTAGCTTGTAGAGATCATCCGATCCACGAAATATGGAGTGTAGACAGGTGACTCATCTTAAATTATCTATAGGAATTCATTTCAAGATAATAATATTATTATTTTATGTTTGTAAATTGTAATATTAATATTATATTTATTGAGTTGTTTCAAATTCTCTGGTAAATTAATAGATGATATTACACGGGCTGGATTGATGAATAAAATAAATTCTAATAGAGGTTTAAATGGATAAAGATATACCAGTAAATACCGACTACCGTACTATTTGAGGTAAATATGTTCGGGTAATAAATGGACCGATATGATAATGGCATGACCAAAAGGGTTTAAATGAGTTTAACTTGCTTAACTTGTTTATTACATGCATAACACGTATGCATCTGATATTTGATCAAATAACTTAGAGTTCCATTTTTTTTTCTAGGGTTGGAACCTTACGAATTTTCTCTTTTGTATTCGTGGTCTAGTAAATGATGATGTCCTTGATCTTAACATGTAAAATGCATCTCACGTTTTTGGTGTTTACCTTCACGTCATGTGCATGAGCATGACTAAAAGTAAAACAAAATTTAGTACCATTTTTCTGAGTTTCGTTGTTATAATATAACACCTAAAATTTTAGCGCCCAAGGTTATGTGTAATAATTGAACTAAAAGTGATGTTATGTCACGTAGGCACAAGATAAGTTAGAACGTGTTACATGATAATGATGAATTACCTGTAACTGTTTTATAGATAAAGATAACAATAGAATAGCTAACTAACATAAAGACAAAGATAATGACCAAATTAACAATAATATACCATAGTAATAATCGGCAAACAGTTTCAAGTTTCAACATAAAATATGATAATTTAGAATACAAAGATAAAAAAGTGTTATCTATTTATCTAACTTATTTTCTAACATTCTTTAGTAATAAAAATCAACAGTGTTAGGGGGTGTTTGGGATTGCTTTTTCAAAATAGATTATGCGTTTTGAATAATCAGAATCAGATAATCAGCTGTAACAAAACGTGCTGCAGAAAGATTGTGTTTGGATTTGATTATGCTGTTTGATATCACAATAATCAGATAATCAACTATTGAGTGTTTGGCAAATATATATATATATATAGGGAGCCGCTAATATATATATATATATATATATATATATATATATATATATATATATATATAGGACAATGCTAGACAGAAAACCCTATTTAGGTAGAAAACTCTGGAAACCCAAATCTCCTCCCATTTTTACCCAACCTCCCGACATTTTTTTTTTGAAAAAAATAACACATGTAATATACATGTTTTAGAGTGTTTTGGGCAAAAAAAACAAAAAAGCGCCGAAGGGATTTTTTTTAAAAAAATAAACAAATTTCAGTGCCTAACATGTGTTAGGCACAAAAGACATAAATTGCTGAATTTTTTTTTTAAATTATCCATTCGGCGCTTTTTTGATTTTTTTGGCCAAAAACTCTTAAAAACATGTATATAACATGTGTTATTTTTTTCAAAAAAAAAAAATGTCGGGAGGTTGGGTTTTCTAGGGTTTTTTATATAGATAGGGTTTTCTATATAGCCCTACCCTATATATATATATATATATATATATATATAGTGTGAGGTTCATTGGGGAACACTAAAAAAGTGGGGAACCGGGGAACACTCTTAAAAATTTAACTTAACATGTTAAAAATTAATTTTTTAAACATCTTTTTCGGCGCTTCTCCTTATATATACTTATAGAAGCATTTTTAATAAAAAAAATCAAAAACTAAAAATATTTAAAAAAAAATAAAAAAAGGCTAAAAAATTTTTTTTTTAGAAAAAATATTTTTTTACTCGACTAGATTCTCCTCCTTTTTATAAAGAAAAGCGCTGAAAAAAATTTTAAAAAAAATTATTTTTAACATGTTAAGTTAATTCTATAAGATATAACTGTTTTTTTTATATTTTTAGTTTTTGATTTTTTTTATCAAAAATGTTTCTATTTGTATTTATAAGAAAAAGCGCTGAAAAAAAATTAGAAAAATATTTTTTTTAACATGTTAAGTATAATTTTTAAAAGTGTTCCCCTGTTCCCCACTTTTTTAGTGTTCCCCAATGAACCATCCCCTATATATATATATATATATATATATATATATATATATATATATATATATATAGGGTAGGGATCCTAAGAGAAGTCCACCCTATTTGAGAAACTTGAGAAGCAATCTGGACCACACATTTTCCTTAAGCAAAAAATGAAAAAAAAATGTGAAAAAAATGCAATTTTTTTTTTTTTTTTTTTTTTTTGAAAAATCGCAGCTTTTTCTTTAAGGATTAATTTTTTTTTTTTAAATTTTTTTTTTGGATTTATACACATGTGTATATTGTTAATCTTTTAACTATACATATATGTATATTGTCAATTATACATATATGTATATACATGCTTAAAATTGAAAAAATGTATATATTGTTAATCTTAAACCATAAACAATAAAGCTAAACCTTAATGCTAAACCCTAAACTCTAAACCCTAAAGCTAAACCCTAATGCTAAACACTAAAGCTAAACCCTAATTCTAAACCCTAAAGCTAAACCCTAATGCTAAACCCAAAAGCAAAACACTAAAGCTAAACCCTTAATGCTAAACCATAATACAAACCCTAAAGATAAAGCTAAACCCAAAAGTTAAAGCTAAACCCCAAAAGCTAAACCCTAATGCTAAACCCAAAAGCTAAACCCTAATGCTAAACCCTAATGTTAAACCCTAATGGTAAACCCTAAAGCTAAACCCTAAACCATAAAGCTAAACCCTAAACCCTAATGCTAAACCCTAAATACTAATGCTAAACCCTAAATAACACTTATTTTTTAATTTTAAACATGTATATACATATATGTATAATGGACAATATACATATATGTATAGTTAAAAGATTAACAATATACACATGTGTATAAATCCAAAAAGAAAAAAAATTAAAAAAAAAATTAATTCTTAAAGAAAAAGCTGCGATTTTTCCAAAAAAAAAAAAATTATTTTTTTTTTGCATTTTTTCACCTTTTTTTTTTTTGCATTTTTTTGCTTAGGGAAAATGTGTGGTCCAGAATGCTTCTCAAGTTTCTCATTTAGCCTACTACTTCTCACATGATCCTTATCCTATATATATATATATTTTAAAAAATAAATATGTGAAATGACAAAAAAAAGACATTAACCATCAAATCAAACAAACAATATCAAGAAGCCAATAACAACAAACTCCAGTTCAATCGCTACGCCATATGATTTCGGTGCAATGTAAGTAAACAAATTATTCACTATTTTGCATTAGTACCGCAATTGAAACAGATTAACATTCAAATGGATCGCATAATATCTTTTGCAATTCTCTCTCTTACCGAACTCATATACATATCGTCTTGCCTACGACGTGTAGTTATGTCTTCTTGTGTTCCATTAATTCTGATGGGTGTATCACCTTCAACATCTCGAGTTGGACGATAAGTTTCTTGTTGTGCTTTGTTAAATGCTTCATCAAAATGACCTTTCATCCTAATGTAGTTGTGAATTGCCATGGATGCTATCACACTGTCGACCTGTGTTTCATAAGAGTAATTAACATGCATATCTTTTAATATTGCCCACCTTGCCTTCCATACTCCAAATGTCCTTTCGATCACATTTCTTAAAGATGAGTGATAGTAGTTAAATGTCTCTTTTAGTCCTTTCGGAGCGCGTTGGGCAGCTGTTTGACCTCGACGAAAATCAGGGATATGATAACGAACATCATTTCCTTTATATGGAGCAAGATAGCCTCTGGTATTTGGGTACTCGGCATCAACAACATAGTACTTATCTGTATAAATTGAACTTGTACTTCAATGCAATAGGTTAATTAAAAATATAGCATAAAACATATATAAAATAATACTAACCACCCGTTGGACGAGGAAATTTCACCTCTGGCTTACGTAATGCTTCTAAAAAAATTCTTGTGTCATGTGCAGTGTCTTCCCATCCCGCCCATGCAAATGTAAAACACATATTAAAATCACATGCTGCCATGATATTTTGGGTTGCATATCCTTTTCTACCAATATATTTTGCTTGTTCATGCTCTCGAACTGATGCCTTAACATGTGTCCCATCAATAGCACCAATGCAATCCTATAGATACAAAAACACTAATTACTATTTCACAATACTATAGACAAAGTATTAATTCTAAAATTTGAAGTAAAAAAATAGAACACACCTTGAACATGGGGTAATACCGAGAGTTGTTTAAGAGTTGTCGAGGTACTTCATCGTTATAGTTTGCTTTAGGCATGATGATGTCCCCGCTAAGCTTAAGCACCGCTCTTAAAACACGATGGAAATGTCTATGAATAGTTTCCCCTGAATGATTGAAAATTTCTTGAGCTAGTCTATTTCCACATCCGTGTGCTAATATCAACAAAAAAATACCAACAGACTCTTCAATAGATACATTACGTGTCTCCTTTAGGTTGTAGTGCATTCTAAGATCTGAACATAAGCTCTTGAAAACATCAACATGTAACCTGAAATCTTCATAACAACGTCTAGGATGACCATTGAGTATTTCTTGAATAAAAATATTTCCTGTATGACAGGAAGTGTGACAAGGGATACGTGGGATATTCATCATATTATGTACTACCATCACCCCTTTGACGACTAAACCACATAGTAGTAAAAACCGTTTCTCATCATCTAACCAATCTTCCTCATTCGAGTCATTGTTCTCATCTTCACTATCGGAATTCACATATTTACCATGGTTTGGTATCTCCATCCTATTGAAGTACACAATAAAAAGACATAAATAGTCAAAATAACTCAAAATGAAACATAGCTGAAAGATAGTATCGAAAGTTCTTGTAAAAAACACAATGTCATTTATTCAAACAACGCACACATAGAAATGTCTACAAACGAACATCCAAATAGCAAAGAATAACATCAAATAAATAAAAAAGATAACACGCTATCACTCGTCTATAAGTGAGTAGAGAAAGCTAATCTTGTCAATGGTAGTTGGCGGGTACATAAAGCTTTCCCTTGCCTCCTTTTTCATGAAGATTCGTAGAGCCTTGTTATAATTTATCGAACATGGCTCAAAACCCGGGAAGTTTGAAACAATATCCATACATTCTGCTATAGTAGGTATTTGAATACTTGGTGTGCTTCGTGAGGCTAGTGCTTCAATAACCGTGTCAGGTTTAACTTCAAGTGAGGAAGCTATTGTACTTTTTCCCCTGCTTGAACGACCATCAGCATTGTTTTATATTTTCCTCCTCTTGACCAAATTGCTTTCTGGAAATAATATTTCCACATCATCACCTACATTCCCTTCATCGCTATCTGCCTTCCCTTCTACATCCATAACACCAATATCGTTTTGAGCATCACTTTGACTAATTTCATTTTGCAATTGATGAGGGGTTTTAGTCTTATCCCCAGTAGCAACACAGTCTCGAAACAATGGCTCGTAAAACTCTTGGTACATCTCCAAATTTTTGTCCTTGAATTTTGCAAGTTCTGGATCCGCCTTTAAATTGAAGTAAACAAAAGTTAGTACCTAAACTACGATGAGATTGTGAAGAAACTACTTGATCAAACATTACATGTATTTTTTCATCCCACCACTCACTCGTTGCGTTTATCGTCTTTTTCACAGGATCCCATCCAAGCCCAGATTCAATTCTCATCAAACGATCGTATAACTTCCAATCCCTCTTCATTGAATCCCAATGGTTTTTAAGTTGCAGTTTGGTGTAATCTTTTCCTGTTCGAGTTTTTAGATTATTTGCTAGGTTCGTCCACCCAACCTTATTGAAATGGCTCGCAGGTCTATTGCTTTTATTAACTTCCTCGAGACACAACTCAACAAATATCATATGGGTACTAGAATCCCAAACTGTTTTTCGAGCACTAGCCTTGGTAGATGAAAGCTTACTTGTGGCATTTTCATGGTTCAAATCCATTCCCTGTTAGATGAAATCTGGCCTTGGTAAAAGAAGTAATATACATAGAAGGCTATAAAAGCCCCAAACAGTTCTAATAACACTAGAAGAAACTTTCCTATAGATATTCTGGAACTTATAATCTAGCAAGTGCATAAGATATGTTTTTATTTTTCTTATGTTGTATCGGATAGGGTTTGAATTTGTGTGCAGCTAGATGAAATTACACTATGTGCTTGCTGATACATCTGATCTAAGCAAAACAATGTAATCAGTATAATTCCACTCATAGTAGAGCTGTTAGTAGGGCTTGGGGATGGTGTGAAGGAGGCAAACAGGCTGCTCATGCGAGATCCCCTGGCTTTGGAAACCTTTTTTTAATTATTATGTGTACAGTTTCGAGTATAGTGATCAATATAATATAAAATGCAGTGCAAACAACATACAAAAGTACCAATAATGGAAGTTGTAAACTGTAGAAGCACTAATCCATATGTCAGTACCTATACACTTCCTTAGGAAAGGTCGTAGACGCCTAGACAAAGCACAAAACCTCACTGTTAGTTTAGGTACTAACTTTATTAGGTAGGCACCGTTATTAAGCATAAAACCTCACTGTTAGGGGGGCAGGGCACTCCCCTTCTCCAGCACTTGAACCCAAACCATCACTTGAAAGTTACCCCTTTTGATCCAATACCCAACTCGACCATTTTACCGCTTAATTCACTTTAATACTTTATTACAAAAATATGGATTATTAGTAAAAGGTCATATATCAAAACAGTAAATCTATGATAAAGTGTCAACAAAGAGATCCTCAAGTCAAGATGGAGACAACTATTTTCTAACAAAACTACCATATTAAACTCTAACAATAGAAACAACTATTTTAGTTGTCCAAACTCGTACAACATTCTGACTTCAGTGCAACTCTTTTATTTTTTGCTTGGACTCATATATTCCTTATGTAAACCCGGTGTCGGTCGAAACGGTTCTATTCGAAACGGTACCAGTCGAAACGGTACGGATCGATACGGTTCGCGTCGAAACAGTTCTATTCGAAACGATACCGGTCGAAACGGTTCGATTCGAAAGGGTACGGGTCAAAACGATTCGCGTCGAAACAGTTCTATTCGAAACGATACCGGTCGAAACGGTTCGATTCGAAAGGGTATGAGTCAAAACGGTTCGCGTCGAAACGGTACCGGTTGGAACGAGGAAGGATCTTCATGGGTGCCTACACTTGTTATCCTTAGGCTTAACCGTGCTGCACTTTGTGTGCAGTGGAGTCCTAAAGGTATTCTAACCATCCAAATGACTTTTAATGTTCTTGATCACTGTTTGTTAAAAATATCTAAAGCAAATGTATATTATATTATTATACATTTATACATGGTAATTATAGTTTACAGGAAACAAGTTTGTTATGGGAAGTGGAGCTAAAACTGTAGACGGCTCCAATCATATGTATGACAAGAGCAACAACTATGACTGCTGCTAATTTGGCGAGTAATGGCAAGATCATTATTACTAGCTAATCATTGCAGATTTAAGGAGGTGTTTTAGGAGATGCTATATCAAGGCTCTGGCAAGATCACTATTACGACCTTTAACGGGTTGACACGAAAGATGTCTCGAACACAACAGATCATACCAGCATAAAACATAAACTAGATCATACCACCATTATAATAACCATGTATCTGGTGCTATACGTTTACTTCAATAATATTATTGATTTGTAACCTATTTGTTTTATAAATCGACAACAAACCCTAAGGTAACTCAGCCTCTTAAACCTATCCTGATCCAAACGACGAACAATCAAAGCAATTTCATTGAATCAAACCAACTGCACCAAACCGAAAACAAAAACAATTAACAGGATGAATACCTTACGTAGGGCAAACGACAGATGCTGAAAATTAAGAGACGAGAAACCCTAACGCACCGCTTTCAATCTGTTGTGCGGGAAAAGAATGGCTGGAATATCACGCACCAAGAAGAGAAGAAATAGTTAGAAAAAAGAGTGAATTTATACGATTAATGTGAAGAGAATAAATAGTTAAGAGATAGTTGTGGTGATCGAAAGTAAAGAGAATGATTGGGGATCGTGATGAAGAATCATACCTCTTGATGAAGCGAACTGCAGTTGTGATTGATCAAAGGATCGTGATGAAGAGATCAACTTCCAGGGGAATTTTGGCGGCAGTTATGGCGCAATATTTTGTGGAATCACGTTTCCCTGCAGTAAGGGGAGACCTACTTATGGATTATCACGTTTTGAACTTTACAAATCGTAGAAAATCACTTTTTATTAATTTTTTACCAAACACTCAAAATAGATTTTTTGCGATTTCAAAACACAATAATCAGATAATCAGGCTAAAAAAGCAATCCCAAACACCCCCTTAGTGTTGTAAAAAATCAATGGTGTTACACTTTACAAAATCGACAACATTTAAAAAATACCAAACATGTAATGAACTCCACTTACAACTTAACTTGATTGTTCGCTGAGTGTATTTGGTTAACGTTCACATAGAAAGGCGTTAAAACACCAAAACACGGACGCCAAGGAGAACTCCACTTACAACTTAACTTGATTGTTCGCTGAGTGTATTTGGTTAACGTTCACATATACTTGAACATAGAAGGGCGTAAAAACACCGAAACACGGACGCCAAGGAGAGAGGCGTGGGGGCATTAACGAGCGTGAAAAAGTTAGAGTTGGAGATGGTGATGATTTCAAGAAAATAGGCATTAAACCACTACACACTTTAGACCTTCCGTAGTGGACTTGTGGTCCACCCAACCACGAGCGCTCGCGAGTTATACACCACCCCCCCAATCTCGTGAATGGGGGATTTTGGCCAAGCCTCGTGGTTCTGGTCACGCGTGAAAGAGAGAAAGAATGGTATGTTTTTGCTTTTTACTTTTGATGAGAGAGAGAAAATATGTATGAGTTGGTATAGTAAATAACGAAGGTGGATGAATCACTACACCATTTTAGACTATCTACATCAAGGATGTTTGTAGGTGATTCTTGGCCTATGTGGAGGGCATTTGTGAGAGGGATGGATTAGTGGGTGTTGTAGAGGATGACATGGAGGGTGTTCATTCTTAAGGATTCTTGGGGAAGAATGGTGAAGAATGGGGGAATGGTGGGTCCTTTCTTTTTTTTATTTAGTTTAAATTTAATAAAATAATTATAATAAGGTTGTTTGTGGGAAGGATATATATGTTATTGTTGTGGGTAAAAAGTGTTTGTGGGAAAAATAAGTGAAAAGCTGATGTGGCATGCTGATTAGGCTGTTTGTAGAAAGGATAGCCTTTCACTGATGCGCATAGTCTTACCATGTGAAATGGCTTAATGGCCTTAGTGACATGAACGACACATGGCGTAAAGAGACATTTCACATGCCTCACCACTACTCATGTTCTTAATTGGTTTTGTTAGATCATGTGTAGTGGTGAAGAAATATAATGCCTCCACCATGAGGCATTATCCGACACGTGTCATCCCAGTCAGCATGGGGCATTATAGCATAAAGTGGTGTAGTGGGGCATTATTCCAATAACCCCCATATTATTTTTAATGAAAAAAAAGCACACGAAATACAAGGTTGTCAGAGCATGTGGGTAACTGATTGGTGGGTCACATTTCCACAAAAGCAATTCAGCGTTTTAAGGGTAAATTACATTTTTCGTCCTTTATGTTTGTAGCGGGTTGCAATGGATGACCTTTAACTTTAATAATTACAGTCACAGTCCTTTATTTACAAAACCTGTTACACCTTAGGTCCTTTGACCCAGTGTTGCAAAAGTCGGATTCCTCGGCCGAGTACTCGGCGAGTACTCGGTCCTCGGACCTCCACCTTGGCGACTTCTTCCTAGGCGGTCGCAACTAGTCGGCCTCGGGAGTACTCGGTCCTAGTCGGCGCCTAGTCGGCCTAGTCGGAGCCTAGTCGGTCTAGGCGGTCAACGTGGTTTGTTGACTTTTAATCGGTCAAACTCGGTCAAAATCGGCCTACTCGGCCTTGTACTCGGACTACTTGGCCTTGTACTCGGACTACTCGGCCTTGTACTCAGACTAGTCGGACTTGTATTCAGAATATTTGAACTTTAAACATTTTTCATTTTAAATTATACCCAGTTGACATGAATTATGCTTATTTTAACACATAAATAATATATAACAATTAATTTTCTTGATATTTACCATGTCCGAGTACTCTCCGAGTACACCCCGAGTACTCCGAGTACACCCAACTCCCTCGTTAGCCGACTAGGTTCCGCCTAGCGACTTCTGCAACACTGCTTTGACCCTAACCTAGTTAAAACTTTCAGTTAAGTGAGGTCATGTGCAACACATGTGAGGGCAAAATAGTCATTTAAAACAAAAAAAAAAAGAATGTAAAAAATATAAACCTAAACCATCCCTGTACTCTCTCTTTTATCCCCTGTACTCTCTCTCTCTCTTTATATACCCAGATCCAAACAAGCAAGAATGCACTTTCATATACTCATCAGCCGATGAATCACAGTTTCCGACATCAGGATGCAAAACTCTGGCTAATCTCCGGTACGCCGTCTTGATCTCCACCGTATCGGCTCCGATTTTATTCGGAGCACATCGTCGAGGGAAGATTTATTAGTAATCCGTTGAGATCTGGTTGAAAACGATGCCGTTCGTTCAGCTGTGGCAAAATTGGCAGAAATTGGAGGCGATTTAGGTTGTCGATGGAGGGTGAAATTTGGGGAAGTTGGAGACGATTTAGGTTGTCGATGGATGGTGAAATTGGGGGAAGTGAAAAGACATCACTGAACTCATTGCATCAGGAACGGAAATTGGCGGTGTTGCAGTTGTTGCTGCAGCTGGTGACGGTGGTGATGCTGCACCTGCAGCCGCTGCCGAAGAGCCAAATAAAGAGGAAAAAGAAGACGAGGAGTCTGATGATGTATGCATTTCTTTTACTATTAATATTATTGTGTCAAACTTAACATGTTTGACAAATATTTGTCGACATATTCGATAGTATTTTGATTTGCAGGAATTGGGATTTGGCTGATTTGTAGGGGATTGTGTTTTGAGTTGCAGTACAGTACAGGGGAGAGATAAAGAGAGCACAGTGGAGATGATATGGTTTAGGTTTATACTTTTGACATTTTTTTTTTGTTTTAAATGACTGTTTTGCCCTCACATGGGTTGCACATGATCTCACTTAACTGAAAGTTTTAACTAGGTTATGGTCAAAGGACCTAAGGTGTAACATGTTATGCAAATAAAGGACTGTGACTGTAATTATTAAAGTTAAAGGTCATCCATTGCAATCCGCTACAAACATAAAGGACGAAAAGTGTAATTTACCCGCGTTTTAATTATAACGCCAACAACAAACTTTTCAAAAAAAACGCCGGGTAACACCGGGTGTAGTGGGGGGAGGGGCGTTTTGGGGCGTTTTTTTTTTTCAATTTTTTTTTAAAAATCACGCCCACTACGGGTGGTCTTAGTGAAAGTTCCATTACTTATGTGACATGACAGAAACTGAAACCTTTTTACTTTTTAGTTAAACCGGTACACATAATTTAAATTATATTTATCAATCTTAACCTCTTTAATAATCTTATCTTGTTTAAATTACATTTATCTAGTTAACCCACAGCTGGTATAACTCGAGGTGATTCTAGATATTATAATTTAATTTAAAAAAAAATACGTTAATTAAATAAAATATCCAACATTTAACATCTTATTTGCCTAAATCAGTTCCATCACGTGCCCATCCTCGCATCCTCTACATACACCCACTCCTTTTCCACCGCCCTAAAATAATATCTAAAACCCTCACCACCGCATCTCCGCCACCACCAATGACCACATACGGCACCATTCCAACCTCCTCCGGCGGCACCACCACCACCACTAATCTCGAATACCTTTCCCGCGCAAAACACCGTATAAAAACCGGCCTCGGCACTCTTCGTTCATGGAAACAAATGTTGAATCTCGCATCAATCAACTTCCCTCACAACATCTCCGACTCCTTTTCTCGAATCAAAACCAACACCGCCTACTTCCGCATGAACTACGCGATAATCGCGCTAATAATACTGTTTTTAAGCTTGTTATGGCATCCGATCTCGTTGATCGTGTTCGTTGTGTTGATGGCAGCGTGGTTGTTTCTGTACTTTCTTCGTGATGAGCCGCTGATGATATTTCACCGTGTGATTGATGATCGTGTTGTGATGACGGTTTTGTTTGTTGTGACGGTCGTTTTGCTTTTGTTGACTGGCGCTACGGTGAATATACTGGTTGCGATGTTGATAGGGCTGGTGGTTGTTGTGGTTCATGCGGTTTTGAGGCGGACGGATGATTTGTTTTTGGATGAGGATGGAGTTGAAGCGGGTGGTTATTTGGTTGCTTCTTCGTAGAAGGTAAATTGGTGGTTTTTCTTTGTTAGTTTATGGTTTTAGTGGTGAAGTTGTGGTTATGGTTATTGATTGTGTTTGTTTGAATTTATGTTTAACAGGAATTGGTTATGTATCTATGCGTGGCGTATATGAGGTTTATGAGGATCGATTCGTGATGCAAAGAAAGTTATTTTGCTGTATTTATTTGAGCATTCTGGTTTAATATCAATTGTTGATTTGTGTTTGTTGATTTCCTGTTTTACTGGACTACTGGTTACTTGTGTTGATTGTTAAGGGTGATGGAAGGTATTTGTTATTAGACCTAGAGTTGACCAGTATTGGAATTGGATTGAAAAAATTGGAAATTGATTTGAATAGAATCGAATTCTAGATTTGACTGGTTATATAGATCAATCAAACTTGCACATCATGAACCATTTTTGTTACTTTTGAACTGTCCTTATTTGAATAGTTGAGTCCGGTTCGATGAATAGTCCGGTTATAATGATATAATGATGGAGGGAATGACCACCACTTCTCAATATTCTCATGATCTCATCCCATCCTTAAACCATGAAAATGCACATCTTTCTCATCCCTAATCAATTTTGAATAAATTAAATGAGAGAGATGCGAAGAGAGAAGACTAGGGATTGTGGCGACAAAGGTACCAATCGGTATCATATTGCTTGGCACAAGGGGGCGGCCAGTGTCGCACGCCACATCATTTCGTGATAAGATGAACAGGAAATGTGGTTTTGCCTTTAGTTTAAAATCTCGTTTGCTAATTCAATTACTACTTGAAGTTATCAACATCGCAATTCCAATATGGATTTTTAATATTTAATTTATTTAAGACTACATCTGGTTATGGAAACCAGTCTTGAGGAGTTAGGCAATAAGGCGAACGGTTTTAGTGATGAAAACATTGCATGGAACTCCAAAATTCTCAAAGATAATGCAATGAATTAACTTTTTAACAAAATCTGATTATGCTAGATTAGTAATTATTATTTAAATGGTCAGGATCTTGAATCTGCATATGATATCTAGAAAAGAATATATTCACCAACACTTTGTGCAGCTGTTTCTTCATTCAAAATGATCATGATTACAAAAACACCAACCAATCATGTCCTGTACAAGGACAAAAGCATACACGATGAACCAAAAAGGTTGGGACACGCTATACTTGGGACCTCTACGTTTTTGCATCATTACCTTCGATCATTGCATGTTGTTCTTCTCGTCTTTTCTCTTTGCCAATGCCGCATCGAGTCCACAGAAACTTTGCTACTCAACCCGTCCATCATCTCCCTCATTGGACTCAGTTGACGATCCATGTAAATCCTACCACTCCGGTTCCCAACATCGTTACTCGAATCCATCATCATGTCCCCTTCTAGTATGCGTAACACCTTGCGAACAAAATTATCATTAAATATTCAAGTCAAAGTCGGGTCAAAGGTGTAGAACAGAATTCTGAAGAAAAGAAAGCGTGCTGAACCAAAAGTATTAAAAAACAAACAAGAGCAACTTTTGGTCCGAATATCAGTTTTCACATGAGCTAGCTTTTCTGTCATTTCAGTTGTAAAGTGCTTTTACTGTGTTTTAAAGAACTCTACAGAAAAGTGTGAATGGTGATTTGAAATGCATCTGATAAAGGAGAAACCAACGGTCAGGTGTTCTTGTATTGTTTTCATGATTAAATTGTACAAGTTATTTCACATTCACATTCTCCAACATGATGAACTAATAAAACAAAAGTTGTAGTATAGTAATAAAACCAAGAAGTACCTGTGACATGCGCGGACGTAACTGTGGATCGCGTTTAATGCATAGAGAAGCAGCTTGTAACATGCAGTAAACCTCTTGTTCCGAGTAAGCGTTCCCTAACCGTGGGTCGATTAACTCGTCAATGGCATCTTCTTCCAACAATGGTCGTGCCTATTCGCATATTAAAGAACCCAATTTACAACAGAAATCATTTTGACCCGTCTACCCAATTTGACCAATAGATAAAATAAATGTGCTGAAATTGTTGACCAATAGATTTAACCTCTGGTTTGATACCAGTTTATGAACTTTTAACTGTTGCCTAAAACTCACCCATTCTGTGAGGCATTGTTGGCCTTTAGGTCTGTTAAGATCCACTGCTTTTCGTCCCGTAACAAGCTCTACCAGTACAACTCCAAAGGAATACACGTCAGCTTTCTCGGTAATCTGGCCACTTTGTGCGTACTCAGGAGCCAGGTATCTAATTAAACCACAAAACACATTATAATTACATATATTATTCATAATATTACATATAGTATTCACATTATAATGACTAACCCAAATGTCCCTATTACTCTTGTTTCTTCTCCGGTATCACCATCAGGCTGCCATCTTGCTAGGCCAAAATCTCCTACCTTGCATAAACAATATAAATTATCTTTTAGCCTTTAAGTTTATTTCATATCAAAGGTTGTGTAGTAAAAAGAAGAATATACCAGAGGTTCAAAATCATGGGTGATTAGGATGTTGTTTGGCCGCATGTCACGATGAACAATGCAACCAACTCTGCATTCTTCGTGAAGATAGCGTAAGCCTCGAGCAGCTCCAACCGCAATTTTTTGTCGTGCAGCCCATTCTAATGGATCTCGATGACGTCCTGCAAATATCACAAAGATTAGGGTTACACTCACCAAAAAGCAGTATTGTAAGGATCACTAGGCGCTAGTCGGCCGGTGGGGTACCGACTAGCGTTTAATAGGGATTAATCAGATTGGGATTTTATATGTAATTTTCAGTCTTATATGTATACACACATTTTTATCTGTACTTTTTAAGTAGACATGTTTTAACACCTTCTTCGACCCATATTCTCAAGTAGATAGGATTAATTGCTGGAATTTACAGGTTTCGGTCAAGAATCTGGCCAGAATCGCTTGACTGCCACCGATTTTTGACCAATTAGGACTGGATTTGACCACTATTGACCACCTATTGATTAATTGACCGATTAGATAGGATTTTTACTCGGTGAATCTCCGACTAGCGATTAATTGGCGACTAATCGAAGGCTAGTCGGGATTTTTACAACCATGCCAAAAAGTAATGCACCCTCCAACCTAAAAAGTCTTAATTATAACAAATTTGGACATAACTTTCTGAACATCATTGAAGATAAACTTTGTTTGAGATTATAGGTTTGTAGTTAAGAAAATACCATAAAGATGAGAATCCAGTGATCCGTTGCATATATATTCATAAACAAGCAACCTCCTTCCGTCTTCAATACAAAATCCAATCAGCATAACAACATTCCGATGCTGAGCACAGCTCAACACTTCAACTTCTGAGCAGAATTCTTGATCCCCTTGAGAACTCGCTAATTTATGCTGTTTAACAGCAACTACCTGACCATCTGGAAGTATCCCTCTATGTACCGACCCAAATCCTCCTTCAGCCAAGAAGTTAGCTTGCGAGAATCCTCCGGTAGCAAGCTCGAGCTCAGCGTAACTGAACCACCTTGGCGGTTTTCCAAATATCGGTGCCTTATGCTGACATATCGTGCACAAAGGAGGTGGGCCGGACGGTATGTTTCTAGAGAAAGCTATCGCTTCTCGAACATTACCGTTAAAATCCACATCGCTTCTATGGCTTCCGTGCTCGCTATCTCTATCAAGCTTAGATAACCTCCGGAACATGTCTTGTGATCTAGAAGTTTCTAATGAAGTATAACGTAGTGAGTTTTCTTCCTTGTTTTGAAATGATTGACAGCTGGATGTGATCATATCCACCATCCATGGTTGAAACCGTAAGCTAGATGAAGTTGATGATAAATGTTCACTTTCGGAATCTGAACTCGACTCGTTAAGATCCTGACTTTCTTTTCCGGCTAATGACTTATCCTTTTTTAACAAACTGTTGGTTACCGGGATGAAAAACGGTGAAGTACCCGGATCAGAACTTGAAACTGATGAGGTTCCGGCTTCAGTTGCGGTGAATACTTCGGGGCTGCTTGTTGGAGTAACAACAGGCCCACGATTGGAATCGAGAGATGAGTTTTTGTTTTTTGTTTGTTTTTCAGATGATTGATTTGTTGAAGTCAGTGGACAATCGGCTTCAGGGTTCTTCTTAGGCGATCCAACTAAATTTAGACGTAAAACTTTCGGCTGTGATTTTTTCATTACCACAATGTTGCATTGCAAGTCTTCCATACATCGCTTTTGTTCATGTTTAAGCTTCCTGCAAAAGTTGAATTTTGCTCAATGAAAGATATTTAAATTTAAAAATTAAAGAAAAATAACAAATTTAATTGAACATACTTATCCAATACAACCCAGCTAGCTTGAATTTTCTTAGCCTCTGCAGCTACGGCTCCACATGGCGATCCAGAAACGATTTTAATCTTCACGTTTATCTGCAATATAATCAGCACAACGAGGTTTACATTACTAACCGAAAAGATAACTAAACATCAAGAAATAAGTAAGTCCCGAAATTGACAAACAAACCTTATTAGGGTCATAAACATCATGAAGTTGAAGAATCATTTGAGAGCAGGAATCAGTAAGATCGATTTTCTGTTCTGAACTTGTTCCCATATAAGATTTTCTGTGGCCACTAGCGCAGTCCCCGGTAAATCTTGGAAAACCCCATAGTTTCCTACCTACATTAAGAAAAAAAAAAAAAAAAACAGATTGCTTTATTATCCAAAATTATAAAATAAAATATGTTATATCTGATGATAAGTAGAAACCTATCAAAGTTAATTATGTTACCAGAACTTTGTGCAGGCAAGACCACAAGCAATGTAATACAATGCCCTGGTTGAACCACATGAGTCAAAGCCCAAACCAAAGCAGTCTTCGGGATTTCCTTAGAGGCCTTCACCGCAACAACTATTTTCTCAGCGGCATCTGATCCCTTTTCCACCTTCACCATCTTCTCGTCTCTACTCATTGAACCCAATTAAAATAGCCCCACTCTTAAATATCACTACTTTAACACACCCGACCCGAAAACATTTCTACAAAGAGGAACAGCGGTATATATGGAATTTTAAGTACATGAAAACCCAATCTGCATTATTGTGTGAGTCAATCAGTCCCCACCACAAGGCTATGATTCTTCAAAGACCTATGAGTAGAAAAGTGCAAGCTGTCCAGTAACAAAAGCTTAATTGAATACCTCCAAAATCAGGGAAAAGACCCTTATGACTGATGAAATTTCACCAGCTTATCACTACTAAAGGTGTTTCTAAAAATGGAATACCCCCTGTAAAGGAATCAAAACAGTCCGAAGCGTTCGTATTCACCAAATTTAGTAAGGATATTTCGCATCTGCAACGTTCTAACCAAATAGCTCCAAAATTAACATCTCTGCAACCTGACCACAATTTTCATTGCTCTTGTTTAAACCACATGAACATGTTCAATTAAGCACATTCAGCCGATTCAACCGCTTCTTCTCAAAATACAACGGATCTATTCAATATTTCAAACCTATAATAAAAAAACCAACAATTAGGTCAAAAATAAAGCTCAAATCCTTAACCTAATTAAAATAAATACCTCAAAACATCAAAATAAGTGCAGATAAACTTACAAACACACTTAAATCAGTTAAATCTATTCAAAATTTCAAACCTATTTTGATAAATCAACTATTAAAGCTCAAAACAGTTGGAATAAATATCTCAAAACATCAAAATAAGTACAAACACACTAAGTTAAATCAATTACATCAATCAAACAACATGACTCACCAGTGTCAACTCACGATTCACGAATAACTGAATCATTGAATTATAATAATACTAATATATTCGATTACAATTACTAGCTAAACGACTCACAGATGCATCAGTACATCACGATTTACGGATTTAATTGAGTGTATAGTTGGTGCATACATACAAACAAATGACAGCAAATAGTTGAGGAGATAACTCAACGTAACAAACGTACAAGCATGCAATAATGGAATTCATCTGTCAAACACAATAATAGCATCAAATTACCATTAATGTTGCGAAATCTCGACAAAAAGCATCAAATCAAAAATTCAAAAAACGAAACAGTAATCACAAAGAGATGAAGATTATTACCGTCTCTCTGGAAACTGTATATCATCAGAATCAGGAATCTGAAATTGAAGATATTGGAATCATCATGAAAACGGTTATCTTATTGTGTGTGTGAAATGAGTGTGTGTGATCTTTTTTTCATCTTTCACGGTTTTCTTGTGTGTTGCTGGTGATTTTTGGTTGACGGAAATGCCCTTGGTTTTGGATAGATCTACTGAACTGACCTTCTTTTTCTTCGTTTTCAGTAAAACCTACTCTTATCGAGAAACATGAAAAAGTTTGATTTTAATTAAATGCACACCGAATTCTACTTCTTATCGAAATTTGGGTTTTTTTATTTTTGTCCCCTGAGGTTTTGGATTGTAGTTATTTTGGATCCTTATTATAATGCATATTTTAGTAGTAAAGAATTTATAAATTAGAGCTCGTAAAATGTGTTGTGTTAACCAGGTCGTGTTTGATATGATTTTTTTAGCGTATCTGGTTAATCCAAACATGATACCTTTTATTAATTAAAGTTAATGCACAAGTTTCCTCCTTGACATGCTGGAAACGTGTGGTGCCACTTCGATCCAAAAATTAAAACCCAGTTAAACCTGACAGGTTAAATGAAGGGTATTATTATCAATTCATAAAATAAGGTGAAAATAAAAGATATATGAATTGACAATAATACCCTTCATTTAACATGTCTGACTTAACTGAGTTTTAATTTTTAGACTGAAGTGGTACATTTCTAGTACGTCAGGAAGGAAACTGTTGCATTTTTGAAAATTGGTCTGAAATGGCAAAAGTGAACAAAACACTGGGATGAATTTGCAGTTAACTCTATTAATCATATTAGTTATAGAAAAAACACTAACATGAATATATTTAATAAATGGGTCACTTGACACGATATGTTTAGTACAATTAAATATAACAAGTTTAATAACATGAAAAGCAAGACATGACATGTTTATAACTATTAAATGTAAGTAGTTGCATAACATTATTGACGTGACACGTTTATTGAGATTATCCAAAATTAACAACCCGTACAAAATTTAAGATAATGTAACTACGATTTATTTTATCATATACACATTTGTAAATACACATTGTTTTGATAAATCGATTTAAAATACTTTGTCGATTTGTTGACTAATTTAACACGACTAGTTAAACATGTAGTTCATGTCATAAACAGGTTGAGAGGATGTCATTAACGTGCCAATCCGTTTATGGCATGAACCCTTCTAATTTCAAGTTGAGTCATGTTGTGTTAACTGATTATATAATGATATAATAGTGAGATTGTCTATGCAACAAATGGAAAACTTTGAACATCGGTATTGAACCAGAGGGTATGTTTCGTAAGAATATAAAAGAAGGGGTGAAATAAAATAGCTAAAAAATTTGAATGAGACAGTGCATCCTCTTTATTTGTCTCCATTGGGGATTGTGAGAGAATCTATATTGATAGAATATAATATAATCAATTTGAGCATGTTAAAATTTAATCTCAATTAATTAAAAACAAGTAGATAATCATACTTATTTAATATGATTTTGGGTTGTATTTGAGGGGCCCAATATCGTGTGGAGACAAATTGGTTTAAGTTACAAATACAATTTAGATTATTGATGATCCTAATAAAGTTAAAGTTGATTATCCTATCATGACCAATACATTATTTTGGTAGATAATATATATACTGATCATCCTAGTATTACTTACATTTTCAATGTTTTAAATCAATACGTTTGATAAGTCTCATTTTTAATTGTTATCACTAGTCGGCTTAAACCATTAGTTGTTCAAACTACTAATATGAATTTGAAATTATTCACACTAATAGAAAAATACAATGGTATATGCTTTTCACACACACGTATATATGGATGGACCCACACAAATGCTCTTATTTTTTGCTATTTGTGTTTACCATGCATTCATCTTCGTTTTTAAGAATAACAACTCCAAATTTTCGGAAAAGACACAAAGCATGTAACTATCATTAAAAGGTTATGTCATTTGTGATTGAACGAACTGTTTAAAGTGACGCAAGTTGGCCAGTTTACGTGATTTGAGATCCATATCATTTAAATCAAAGCAAGTTGGTCGGTTTTCTTGGATCCCAGTTTCTTGCTGGCCCGTTTTCTATATTTTATATAGAAGTTTTTGCCGTTCAAAAAAAAAAAAAAAGTTGGTCGGTTTGCATGATTAAAATGAACAAACTTATACAAATGATGAGTTTAATTTTCAAACTTATCGGAAGCGATCCCACGTATAGGACAAATTATTTCATATCAAGAAGTATTTTAAACCATTGTAAAATGGTGCCGTTATATAAAAAAATTAAAAACAATGTGTCAAATACATTATAATGGATTAATGGTGTGTCTAAAATTAATTATCTATGCTACTATATAATGCATTTTAGATGTGAAAAACTGTAAATTTATAGTGATGTTAAAACAAATTTAACATAATGCATTAAGTCAATTACCAATTTTAATGGATTGAAATTTAATGAAGTTAGGCTATTAATTAGTTAACTATGTCTATTAGGCCATATGCAATGGGGCTTTATAAGGGCATAAAAGATTTTGATAGGGGCATGAAGAGAGAGATAGACATTTCTAGAATAATGCCCAATAAGGAGGAAAAACAAAGAAACTAATAAATGAAAGGGCATTGTAAAGTTTTAACCATTACATGAAGCATTATGTTGGTGATGTGTCAAAAAATGCCCCTTAAAGGGCATTAACCATTACTCATGGTCTTACTATTACTATTAGTATTATTATACAACTCTAGTAATAAAAGGGTAATTTCCACATGATATGAAGACGATATTAAGACGCAAGATATTAAGATAATACGATATATTGAGGTTATAGAGTGAAAACTTACTATGTGAAATACAACACAACATATTAAGACAATACAATATATTGATTATAAAGTGAAAGTTTGAAATTTATTTCTCCATCATTCTAACCTAAAGACTGATCATAATCTTTCATTCAATATAGCGATTGTTTAACCTCCTAAGAGCATTCATAATTCGACCCCCAAATTCTGTGAGGGAGCTTTTTATATTATGTTAAGTGATTGTAGATGGTTGGAAATGGTTGTGAGTAGAGGAGAAAGAAAATGTTATAGTTCATCTGTAAATTTGAGTTGACACTGTTTATTCTCTATAATTTTTTTAAATATTTTGAAAATGGTTGTGAATAGAGGTCTGAAAAATATAAAAATAAAAGTATATAAAAATATTATTTAATTGAAAGAAGAAAGAAATTAATAAAAAAAAAAAAAAAAGGCTATGTACACACTTAAAAAAGGAAATTGCCAAAATCGATATCTAGTGAAACAAACAAGACCATAAAGAATGAAAAAACTAAAAAGCTAGAATCGTAAATAAAGAGTAAACCGTGGCTCTTTTGTTATTAAACCCCCTTTTGGACACGCAAGATTTGAATTATAAATTATACAATCAATGCAGCTACGGAGAACACGTTCATGACTCAAACAACACATTCAATTCCAGTTGAGGGACCCACACTCACCGTTACCCATCTCCGTCAATCCAAGGTATCAAGTCTATCAACCAAATCTGTAAAACGCCGTTAACTTGACGTTCAGCTCATATCACGCCGTCAATTAATATTAATATATTCCTTTCAAAAAAATTAATATATAATATATAGAGTGATGGTAAATAAATAAGGAACGGTGGTAGTTGGCGGTGGTCGAGATTGTCAGTTGTGGTGGCTTCGGCGGGTGGGTGGGTGGGTCCAGTCCACTTTCTACGGATCGTGTCACACATAACTTTCGAACCTCCTATGCTCAAAACTTCTGCTAAGATTAACTAAACAAATATGTAGCTTAATTAATATATTTTGTAAATTATTTATTACTCCTAACGAGTATCTAGAACCCGCACTTTACAGCCAGAGACGCAGCTTTGTAGGGGTCGGGAGGGCACCCGACCCCCGAATTTTTCGCTCAGTAGTGTTCGGTATGTAGTTTTCGTATAGAATTTTTAAGTATATACGCTTTTCGACCCCCGGTTTTATAATTTTATTAGGTATATTCTCCTATATATTAAAAAACAAATGGAATGAACAGTTTCTATATATTAAAAAAACTAATTGAATCAACAGTAAATTTGAGAGGTATTTAAGGGATTTTTATACACATAAAACAAAACCACCTCTTCCCATACTGGTCGTAGTTTATTTAACTCTAAATATATATTTGCTAGTAAACGCAGTGGTTTCATTTAAACGCTACTCAATCATTTGAATTAGGTTTAAGTTATTCTACAAAGAGTCCTAAAAATAAGAAGTGTATAAAACCACAATGGATCTCACAAGATGACACAATGTCGAACAAAATATAGCACAATGCCGTAAAATATAACACAACGTCGAGGAAAAATGACACAATGAAGCAAATAGAGAAAAGACACAATGATAATAAACAAAATTTCTAAAATCTACAACCTATAAATCCAAAAGTGAAAACCTAAAATCTCATATCGTAGAGTTCGATAAGATGGTTCCAATGCCGCTTGAATGAGGTCAATCGGAGTCCGTTTGATACTCTTTGTACTAGGGATGGGCTTTTTTGTACCTGTACTTGTACCGATTTTAGGTATTCGGTACATGTATTGGTACCTAGTTTTATTGATTGTGATATTCGGTACTTTCGGTATTGGTACGGGTAGAAACGGGTACTGGTACCGAATTTTACTTAGACCTTTAAAAGTTTGTTTTTATATTATGTTTTATTTCATATTATGTTATTTATAGTACTCGTATTGATTCTACCTATATGGTACCCGTATCATATTGGTACTCGTACCAGTTTAACCTATTTGGTACTCGTACCAGTTTAACCTATTTGGTACTCGTACTATATTAGTACTCTTGTTAATTTTACCTATTTAGTACTCGTATGACTGCTAAAAAACTAAATAAAAAAAATGGTACCAAAGCGGGTATTGTACCGAAGTACCCGTACCATACCAATATATTTGGTACGGTATTTGGTACCTAGCTTTGTTCAAATTCAGTACCAGTACTGTACCAATCACATCCCTACTTTATACGACTTTTTATTTTTAGAACAATCTGTATTTGATTCTAAACAATTTGACTTAACATGTTTTTTATAAACAATTAACAGAGATTTTAACATTGATATGAAACAAGTTTTCAACATCGTCTCTGAAAACTAATATATAACTTGAGATATTGAAATCAAGTTTCAATCTCGACTTGCTATTTATATTCTTATAGTTTAATTAATGAGATACTCCTGTAGATTTTAATGGGATTTTTACATATTTCCCTTCCTAAGCAGCTTTATTACATATTTCCTTAACCCATAAATTTAATTACATATTTCCTCTTCCTAAAGAAGACTTATTACATATTTCCCCAATCTCTAAATTATTATTACATATTTCCCCAATCTTTAAATTTAATTACATATTTCACCTTTCTAAACCCCATATATTACATATTTATCCATTTTATTAAAAATACTATTATAAAATTACTATTTTACCCTAATGAGTTTATTCAATTTTATTTCATTCAGTTTCAGTTTTCAGTTTCAGTTTGAAAAGATTTGTAAATTGCAGGGGCGGACCTACCATATACCCGGGGGCAACGCCCGCTACGGCTTGGCTCGGAAAAATTTGAAAAAATTAGTGTAAATTTTGGAAAAATTTGAGGTTTTTTCGATTTCGTTACGGCTTATTTATAAAACGTTACGGCTTGGCGGATTTTCTAGATCCGCCACTGGTAAATTGATTAACAAACAAACAAACCCTATTGTTTGGTTTAAAGTTTTTTTTATGTTGGTGAGTTGACTGTTAACAGTGATAAAAGGGTTAGTGAAGTATTGAAAAATGTTAGTTTTGTTTAATATTAAAGAACTGTTGGTGTTTGATAGTTTTGTTTAATATTAAAGAACTCTCAGAGCATTCTCATCCAATCCATCAAATTATACATACATTCCACTAAAAAACAACCCCTATATCAATATATTGTCACTAAAAACAAATACTTTTTCTCTCTCCTTTTCAATTAAATAATATTATTATTACATTTTTCTCTCTCCTTCACTCACAACCACTTTCAATATATATTAAAAAAATTATACTGGGTGAACAGTGTCCCCCCAAATATACAGATGAACAGTAACATTTTCTCTCTCCTCCACTCACAACCATTTTTTATACCCTTTATAATATAAAAACTACCCCTCACATATTTTGATGGTTTGGATGAGAATGCTCTGATGGAAAGAATTAGAGAGAGTATTTTTAAAACTTTAAAGCAAACAAAGGTGAAGCTAGAAAATTTAGTGCATGTTTGGCTTTCCTTTTGAAAATGACTTTTCAACTTATTTGAGAAGTAATAAGTCAGGATTTCCTGACTTATTGACTTATTTACTCACACACAAAAGAATTCCAGACACTTTGAAAAGTCCTTTTTGCTTCAAATAAGTCAATAAGTTGAAATAGAAGGAACCCCAAACACCCCCTTATTGTAGTTATTTATTTAATAAACTCATTAGGGGTAAAATAGTAATTCTATAAGCGTATTTTTAATAAAATGGATAAATATGTAATATATTGGGTTTAGGAAGGTGAAATATGTAATTAAATTTAGCGATTGGGGAAATATGTAATAATAATTTAGAGATTGGAGAAATATGTAATAAGTCTTCTTTAGGAAGGGGAAATATGTAATTAAATTTATGGATTGGGGAAATATGTAATAAAGCTGCTTAAGAGGGGGAAATATGTAAAAATCCCAATATATTTTACTATTCAAAAGCATCGGAAATTTAATGCATGCCGTGTAAGTAGTTTAATGTATACTGTCGATTAAATTGTAAGGCTAGAGGGTATGGTGATGGTCCTCCCTTGGAGGATGATCCGCCACGTAGGCGCCACATCATAGTCCTCCCAAGGATGGTCCATCCCACAAAACTAGAGGGTATGGGAGGATGATCCTACCCCACCACTTTTTTTATTTTTATTTTTTTAATTTTTATGCCCTATGTACAAGTATGGAAGCCTAATGTACAAATCAGAAACAAAGGGGGCCCACCATGTTAGATCGTCCTGGACGTCCAATTCTTGACGTTGAAGACGGGGACGGGGGGGGGGGGGGGGATGGGTTGACCCCGACGCCGGACGGGGACGGGGTGGGGGACGGTACCATACCGTCCAGCCTAAGTACCACGGATGGTGTTTTGTCTATATATGGGACATAATCAGATATATGTCATTTAATTCATGTATGTTTTTTTTTTTTTTTTTTTTTTTTTTTTTTTTTTTTTTTTTTCTGAGGAGCAAATTTGGATCACTGACGGACCACTGGAGTATTATCGTGTCACCAGCGGAACCTCCCGATCATATCCATCTCCACTAGGCATAATGCCTATACACTAATTCAGGAGGAAACCCAATAAATATGGGAAAACCCCCTTGTGGGAATCGAACCCAGGACCTATTGGTCCCAAAACTTTATCCCACCCCCAATATGCCACTAGGCAATAATTACAAAAAAAAATTGAACGGCAAACAACAATCTTCTTCCACACCAAATTGTTGGTACAATAAAATGGTTAGTAAGTTACTAAGTTAACCAACTGATACATCATCACCCAGATCAATAATATTATATCTATTTTAGAAAATAGCTCGATCAAATATACTCTTTTCATAATTTTACATAAATCTCTTACGTTATGTCCTTAAATAACAGTTTATGGGTCGTGTGAAGATGCGAGCTTGAATGGTAATTTTGTTCGCTGTGATATCGTGCCGCTCCCTACATCACTTCAATAGCGCCCCACTCGCCATCTCTTAGGCGCCACTGAAGGGCGCTAGGGTTGTCTTCGCCAACCCCGTTAAACCGGTTTACAAAATATTCATATTTGATTTTTACATTTTTAAATCCGATATTTTGGTGAACTCCAATGACATAAACCCATTGTAAAAATAATAAAAAAAAAACTTTGTTGGAAAGTTGAATACTTTTGAGTTATTTTTTATTATGGAATCTGTTATAAACCAGACATTTTAGGCCCAACCCATTACTTATGGGCTTTAGGGTTTATAGTTATGTTTATCTATATATTGTAATGTTGAATAGAATGAAGTATGGAATTCAGTTGATCTCTATTTCTCTTTGGTTTTTATCACGTTATCAGCACGATCGCTCTATTCATCAGGGAATTTACCAGCTTGGATTCAGATAATTGCCGTTCATCAAATCCGGGTACACTATCAATTTTTCTGCAATTTTATTTTGAACTCTAGAACAAACTAGGACTGCCCTGTTTTGGTGAATTAGGACAGAAATGAAATAATTATTTCGAAGCGGTCACTGCTGCCCAAATACACGAACTTCCCGTACAACAAACAGAAAAATAAACAACGAAAAAAAAAGCGTGTTTGATGTGTATATTCATCGTCTTTTGAAGTTTGTTGCAGGTTTCTTGTTGAGCGATGAATAAATAAATAAATAAATAATAGCCGTTCTGTCTCTAATTGATTGGGTTTCATTCGGTTATTTGTTTTTTGATTATGTGAATTGAGAGTGTGAATTGTGTAGAAATTAATTTTTAATAGCAATTTTTTTTTTGATTTAACGGGTCCTTTTATTCACATCTAAATGCACTTTACATCAATATCGCTGGTAAGCGAGCAACAAGCTGCGCCGCTACCCCTTTCTGAATAGCAAACTCTAGCCTATTAAAGACAAACCCCTGCTCCCCTGTTGATTTAGAATTGATTTTGTATTGTCTAGCTTAGGGTTTTTTTCATTGATGTGGAGTAAATGATAGATAGGTATAGTTTTAGGGCTAGATGAAATCATATTATAGAACTGGAATGTTTTGACTAATATCTGAATACCTTGATAATATGAAGATATCTATTAGGCCATCCGTAGTCATAACGCCCATTTGTGGGCGTTATGCGACACGTGGCGCGCCACGTCAGCGTGTGGGCGTTATGGGGCCTTATGCATTTAAGCCCGTAGTCATAACGCCCCTACCTCATCATTACCCAATTAATTAATAAACCCTTAAATTATACATATATATGTATATATATATGTCTGTGTGAGTGTATTGAAAACAAACCAAATCCATAGCGCCGCTATAATACTCGCGCCCCCCCTCTTTTTCTCATCCATACCGCCCACCGTTTTGGTGTTCCGGCGTTTTGCCGGCGCCATGAAAGGCCAAAGCGCCCCAGTACGTAAGGACTTATGCCTATGCCTAAACAAGAAAAAGTATGCCTATGGTCATTTGCCTTTAGGGTGTACGGTGTGGTAGTCGGCAAAGGGCGGCAAACGGGTTTGCCGATCGGCAAACACCGCCGCCGACCCAATGCCGACGCGGCAAACCAAAGGAATCGGGGACAGCATGCCGATTCGGGGAAGAGCCTGATTGAGAGAGAGGGGGTATTGTGGGTGGGGTCCATTCCTGTATCAACCAATCACACCTTTTTCCTTTAAAAAAAAAATAGTTACCACTTCACCAAGTGTCTAAACCATTGCCAACACTTTTCACCAAAGTTTAAACACTTTTGACTGATTGACATGGCGCGCTCTGATTGGTCGGTTTTTTGGTTTGCCACTCCAAAGTGTTTAACCACTCCCTACACCCTTAGGAGAGCATTTTAATTTTTTAATAATAAAGAGCATGTGGCCTCTTGTCAAATGCCTGTATGCTTTGAGTACAAGCAATAACAAACAGGCCAAGTTACTTGAAAATGTGGTTCTTACAAAGAGTCTAAAAATAAGTTAGTGGAGTAAATTATGCAGATGTTCCTATCATGTTCATATTTTTTTATTTGGTTCCAACCATTTATAACATGTTTGGTCCCTAACAGTTAACCAATGTCAGATATGGCTGTTAAGTTGATGTAAATAAAACCACATTACCCTTTTTTCATTCCACATGGACCGTTTGTGTAACTTAGTCTAAGTTAGTGTTATAGTTGAACTTAAGCTTGTAGGCGTGTGTTGAGGCCTGAGTTTGGTTTGTGTCTAAACTATAAGGGTGAAGGGAGTGGCACGGCAAACCCATCGGCAAAGGAGAATGCCGATCGGGAACACCGCCGCCACCCCTTATAAACCGATCGGCAAACTCAATAATCGGTGTGTGGTCACCGATCGACAAAGGCTAGCCGACAACCTCGATTTGTGTGTGTGTAACGGCAATAATGCCGTTTAAAAAAAAAAAAAAAAATTTATTAATATAAATCAACATTTTACACCCAACATTTCTCCAAACCTTCTTCAAACAATCAACCAAATTATACATTCTGCTTCTCTTTTTGCAAATGGAAGGCTCAAGCAAACGCGATGGCAAGACAACTAAACGGGGCGGCTCGAGGACGAGTGTGCCAACTCAACGGGGCGGCTCGAGTGGTTCAACTCCGCCGTATCATCCGCAACTAGGCTTCGCCACACATAGCCAACCTCCATTTTTTTATAGCCAAGGCATGCAACCGACTTACGGGTTCAACACCCAACCCCAGTTTAATTTTTCGCCGCATAACTATTTTCCACAGGGTCCGACCACGGTTGCTCCAAATATTTATGATTCCCTAGACGACCAAAACACTTTTGACCCGTTTGGTTTTCAAACCCCATCCTCACAACGAGCCGATGTGGAAGATGAAGACGACGAAGAATTTGTGGCGGAAACGCAAGAGCAATATCATGACGAAGACGAAGGCCACCATCAAGAAGAACCCGCAAACGAGCCGAGAGGGAAGAGTGGTAAAGCGAAACGGGAAAATTGGACTCCTATACAAGAGGAGGCATTGGCCAACGCTTGGGTTCATTGCACCTTAGACAAAAGAAATGGCAACCAACAAAAGAAGAAGAGTTTTTGGGGCAAAATTCTTAAGCACTTCAACAACACGATCGGAGGAAGCAGCCGAACCCAACATCAGGTCCGCTCCAAGATGATTACCATGCACGGAAAGTTGAAATTATTCAACGGGTTTTATCAGCAAGCGGTAAACTATTTAATATTCATACGTTTAATTTTTACCCAAAAAAAATACTTATTTTTTTCTGTAATTTATTATTTTAGGACCGTTTACGTCCAAGCGGATCCGACGATTCTTGGGTCTTGAAGCAAGCGTTTAAGGATTACAAGGAAAAAGAACGTCATGAGTTTGCTCATATGGCGGCGTGGGAGGTCGTCCGAAGTCAAGAAAAATATAGCCAAGTTCCGTTGTTGGGTGAAGGCGAAAGCTCGGGCTCGAGTTCAAAAAGAAAGTCGTCGGACTCGGGTAATTACCATCCGGATACACCGAATGCCGAGTTCACGAGTGGCCATCAAACTATCCCCGACATGAACGTGGATCCCTCGCCACGAAGACAAAAGAGGAGGGATAAAAAAACCAAAGCCGCCCCTTCTTCAAGCGACGATCCAAGAGACATAACCACTAAATTTGAAGAATATAGGGCGATGAAAAAAGAGTTGATGGATATCGAAAGGGTGCGAGAGGAAAAATATTTGGCGTTGGCCGAGAAGCAAGACGAAAATATGCGCCAGGCTAAATTCGACAAGGACTTGAAGACGTACAACCGGCCTCACGACAATGTTCCCCCAGCAATGTTGAGATCACGCTCGCACGAAAACGCGAGATAGCCGAAAAGTATGGATGGCCGTGTGATTTTTAATTTTTTTAGTCGTTGCGTTGTTTTAGTGTCGTGTAATTTTTATGAATTTTATGTTTTTTTTTTAAGTTTCATTTTAATGTAGTTTTTTTATTAATTTAATGTTTTGTTTGTTTTTATTTAACATATAATTTAAAAAAAACAAAAAAAAAAGTTTGCCACTTTCAAGTGTCTAAACCATTGCCAACACTTTTCAGCAAAGTTTAAACTTTTTACCCTCTCTGACGTGGCACTCTCTGATTGGTCCACTTTAAAGTTTGCCACTTTCACCTGTTTAACCACTCCCTTCACCCTAATCAAACATTTCAATAACTTAGGTTACAACTTACATGTCTTTCGGATGCCTAGTCCTGAAAAGTGAACCAGTTGATAGTTGACTAGAAATTTAAATAATCTAAATGTGGCTGTACAGTTGTTATCAGTGTCAGCATTAATAGTATATTAATATATTAATAATATTATATGAACATATTAATTGTATTATATTAATAATATAATATCAACAAATTTGATGTGTTTGGTGTTCTCTTAACCGTGTGTTCTCTACCAAAATAATTATATTAGAAAAATAAATTATCAAATTAATGTTAGTATTATATAACAACAGCCTAACGTATGGAAACCGAAGTTCTATCTATAGAGAACCTGAAGTTCTCCTATAATATATATAGATTTTATATTGCGGCTTAAGTTTAAATCCTTGATTCTTTCATTTATAGATAATATATCGAACTTATCAAATCTTGAATTCACTGCACTTGACATCTCGGGTAACAACTACCTCCCGTGGACTCTTGATACTAAAATTCATTTGACAGCAAATAATTTGGGGGAGACAATTATTGATGGTAATCAAACTTCACCTCAAGATAAAGTGAAAGCTACGATATTCCTCCGCCAAAATCAGGCTAGGATAATATAACCAAATCTTTGTTGTGGGGAATGATGCTTGAAATAATGTACGAATGTATGAATAACTTGCAAATGTTATGAACAAGTGACACAAGGATTTATACGAGGAAAAAGCCCTTGATCAAGAGTTGACCTCCGGCATAAAAAACCTCGGGTGATGGAAACTACCGATCACCAACTACTATTAAACAAATGATTGTTACAACTCGGGATGATAACAAGCTTGTTACAAGGATCACTATAGTGTGCAAAAGTGCAAAAATGTATGAAATCGCCAAGTAAACTGTTGAGAGCTTATTGAGAGCTATTACGAGAGTGTGTGTGTTTGCTAAATTAGCCAAGTGTTCTAATTCCAGCTTGTTATCCCCTTTTAAAATTAGAAATCACTAAAACAACTAACTATCCGCAATTCATGCTAGCTTCCCACGATCTCCATAACGTTCACTAAGCCATGCACGTGCGGAATATTGAGAGCATATTCTCCAAGAATATCAGCAAGACCAAGTCTAAGGCTTATACTCCTGCAAAACAAACTCAAACATAGCAAAGACAATCGTTAGTGTAAGGATAATCATGAGGATCCTGAACCCTGATCCTGCCACAACTTCTGAGGATCCTTAATTCAAACAGAATTGAGGATCCGTGATCCTGGCAGTGCTTGAGGACCCGTGATCCTTAGGATTGGAAAATCATCCCCTAACAATTGCCCCCAAAATATAAGGAGTAAAGTGTAATTTTAACGAGTTATATTTTTGATCTTATCTCCAACTGACTAACGGATATATAACCGTTTGGATCGAACTAGCCGTTGCTGGTCTTACGTCATTGAAGTGACAATCCTGCAGAATCATCATTATAAATAGGTTAGAGATAAGGATCGGCAGGCATTTAAATTCGTGCGTTACTTCCTTTAAATCCTCATTCAAAGGTTAATCAGGTACATTTCTTCCCCTTCTTTCTTCATCTTTTTACTCTATTCTTCTTCGAAACCTTTGAATCACGATGAAGTTACGATCATCCCCCGCCAAGGATCACCAAAAGGATAGTCCTTTGAAAAGCCAAGGGATTATAAAAAGTACTCTGAAGGAACTCTGTAGTTTTACCGATCCGGAGATCGAGCGGATTCGCCATTGTTTTCCAGCGAACACCGTCTTCAAGCCCTTTGACCCTACCACCAAAAGTGATCTTATTTCTGAAACCTGGGTTGCTTTTCCGGCAACTCCATTCCTGATAGGATACTCCTATCCTTTCCCTGCCTTCACTGAATCCTTCTTTTCTCTCACCGGCATGTGCTATGTTCAGGCAATGCCAATGATGTGGAGGGTTTTATACACCCTAGAGAGAATCATTGAGCAGGAAGGTATAGAGTTAGGGATGTCGGAACTTGCTGAACTGTACAACCTTGTGAGCATGGTTCACACCGCTTTTTATTCAAACACAAACCCGGTGAAGAACACCCAATCCTCAAGACCACCAAAAATGACACCAACTGGAAGAAGCGTTTTTTCTTCGTTAGGAGGGATTCTATCCCGGATGGGAAGGATCTCCCCAGAAAATGGGCCACTCATGGTAGGATAGAGGATCCTTATAGAAGGATCATAGGATAACCCTGTTCTTGTGAGGATAACTGATCTATTTTTGTTTTTTGTTTTTTGCAGCTATCTCTGTTTCTCATATTATTCCATCACCTGCAACAAAGGAGATGATCGCTGCTTTCTGGAATCTTGATCCTGTAGTAAGATCATTTCAAGCAAACTCAAAGGATTCTCAAGAAGTATCCTCTGGCTCAGTCACAATGTCAAGTAAGTATCCAAGTTTGTACATGATTAAATGTTTAAATGACAATAAAACAAGAATACTTATCTGTTGTTTTGGATTGATAGGCGCTGGAAAATTCTCAAAGTCAGCCACCCGCTTCAGTGTTACCGATCTCAGCAGTGTGGCTCCCCGGTCTGGAAAGAAGAAAACTGCTGCTAGCCCAATTGCTACAGTCCCTAAGCCTGTCATCTCCAAGGGCAAAGGAGGAAAGAAGAGGAAGTCCTCTGAAGCTGACAACCTTGAAGGCCTGCCCCTCATCCGTCACCAATTTGAGGAATACTTCAATGAGGTAAGGATCCCTGATCCTTAATCCTATCCTGCATATATGAGGATAAGTGATCCTGAAATGAATCCTTCTTTCTTTGCAGAAATTCGCTGAGATCCATATACTTTTTGATGCCTATGTTGAAGAGGCTGAGGCGAAAGAGTTGGACTTCCATAAAATCTTCTTGACTAAGGATGAGACTATCTCTCGCCTTGAGAAGAACCTGAACTTGGCAAAGAAGCAGCTGGTAATGGCCCACATCAATGCTGACCAGGAGAAGAACGAGGTGATGGAGGATGCCAAACTCTCTGCTGCCATTGCTATGTACAAGACCAAGTTGCAGATGGCTCAAGAGGCTGAGGATCCTGACTTTGACAGGACCAACTGGGACCAGGAGGGCTGGAAGGCTTGGTTGGCTGAGCTTGATGATGAGGATGAGGCTACAGAGGTCTTGATGCTGGAGGCAAGCGGCAGTGGAGCTAAGGATCAGGCTGGTGATGCTGGGGCAGGAGATGGTGGTGATGCAGCGAAGGTTTGAGCTGCAGAAATGGGCGATGATGGATTTATCTAGACGCGGCCGGAGCCCATTTTTTATGATTTGGTAGTGGTTTTTATTTGATGGTGTTTTTCATGAACAATTGTTGGTCTGTAATAACTTAGACAATAGTTTTTAGGGTTGAGGATCATGGATCCTTGGACAATAGGTAGGATAATGGGTGGTGGATGGATCCTCTGTTTGGGGGATGAAGCCACTTGTTATCCTTCCGCCTTTATTTCCTGCACTAAGACATTATTAAAACGGCACTAAGACATTATTAAAACGGACACCCTTTGCCAACCCAAGTGGACGGGCCACGTTTTGCTGGTAGAAGCTTGGGTTGGCAATTTTGACAACCTTTTAAGGGTTTAACTTTTGGTAAATAAAATCTTAATCTTTTGACTATCTTACGTGTTGTTTCATTTGTGAATTCCTTACTTTTCAGTTGCTATTATACACTTTGTTTGAATTCATAAGTTGAGAATAAAAGTTTAACAGATTATGTCAAAAAGTTTAGGATATGATCAAGGATCAAATATCCTATAATCGATAAATTCAAAAAAGTAATGTAACTTAAGGATCATGAGTCCTGTTGTCAAAGAATAAGGGTCACTTAGATAAACAAAGAATAAAATCAAAATGATCAAGGATCATACCTGAGAATCCAAGTTAGGATCCTAAACCTTTAACATTTACAATCAGGATAACCAGAAGACAAACCTTAGTAAAAGGTAAGGATCAAGGATCCTTAGCTGTTTAACTTCAAAAACTTGAAATGGAACATAACTTGGGACTAAGCCAGTATAAGAGAAGAGTTAGCAACTGGGGACAAGCCCAACAATTTTGGGGACAAGCCCAAAAAACTGGGGACAAGCCCAAAGGATCTTATGTAAACTGGAGTATGGCCCTCACTGGCGACTATCCAAACTTAGTGACCTGAGAATGCCAAAACCTTAGCTAACGTGAAAATGTTAGAAACCTTAGGAACGGATGTATGGTACGTCTACCATTATACGTAGGATCCCGGATACAGCCAGTACAATAAAATTGTCAGCCCCTAAAGCGAGTACTGGTCCCATTGCCATGAACTGTACCAGGATCATCGTGCGCTGCTGGCGATACTGGGGACAGGCCCAAATAACTAGGGTCAAGCCCAAATAACTGGGGTCAAGCCCAAAAAACTGGGGTCAAGCCCAAAAAACTGGGGTCAAGCCCAAATAACTGGAGACTTCTGTGGATACTCAATCCTTCGTTAATGATACATGAACCTTCTGCAAAACTCAAACTCAAAATAAGCGACAAAAGGTTAAGATTTTATTTATTAACAAAAGACTAACCCTTAAAAGGTTGTCAAAATTACCTACCCCGAGCATCTACCAGCAAAACGTGGCCCGTCCGCTGGGGTAGGTAAAGGGTGTCCATGATAATAAGTTCAAAAGTAGTGCAGGAATATAAAGGCGGCAGGATCACAATGGCTTCATCCCCCAAACAGAGGATCCCTCCACCAATTGCGATCCTACCTATTGTCCAAAGGATCATACATGATCCTTAATCCTAAAAACTATTGTTCGGTACAAACCATCAAATTGTTCGACATCACAACCACAAAAAACTACTACCAAATTTAAAAATTGGGCTCCGGCTGCGTCTAAGAATGTCCATCATCGCCCAATCATGCATCCTAAACCTTCCCTGCATCACCACCTCCGGCTCCACTTGCTTCACCACCTTCACCCTTGCCTCCAGCCTCAATCGCCAAAACTTCCTCAGTCTCCTCATCATCTTCAAGATCAGCCAACCTTGCTTTCCAGCCCTCAACATCCCAGCTGCTTTTGTCAAAGTTAGGATCTTGAGCTTCCTGGGCCATCTTCAGTTTTGTCTGATACATTGTGATGGCAGCAGAGACCTTTGCACCTTCTATGAGATCATGCTTTTCATAGTCAAGGTCAATCAGGAGTTTAGCCGTCTTAGTCTTGGCATCTTGGAGTTCCTTCTGAAGGTCAGCAATTTTGAGGTCCTTAAGCACTGCAACCTGTTGGAGGTCAGCAATCTTCTTGTCCTGCTCCTCGACGTTCCCCACATAGTCCTCAATCTCAGCGAATTTCTGCAAAAGAGATAAAAGATAAGGTCAGGACCAAGTGATCCTCAAATCAGCAGGATATGTCAGCAGGATATGCCAGCAGGATATACAGGCAGATACAGTGATCCTTACATCATTGAAGTACTCGAGGAATTGGTGACGGATCAGAGGCAGACCCTGCAAATCCTCAGCCTCGGAGGTCTTTCTCTTTTTGCCACCCCTTCCTTTAGTGGGTGCCTTGGGGATGGAGATGCTAGGACTAGTAGTGGACCTTTTCTTCCTGGGTCTAACAGAATCAAGGTCAGCCGTGTCGAATTGAGAAGCAGGCTTGGTGGATTTTCCAGCACCTACACAACCAAAACAAGATAAGTATCTTCACTTAACTTATATTTCACTATTTATTTAAATTTTAAACAAAGATACTTACTTGACATCGTGACAGAGCCTGAGGATACCTCCTGGGAATCTTGGGTTGTTGTCTTGAAAGTTCTTGCTTCAGGATCAAGTTTCTTGAAAGCGATGAGTCTCTCTTTAGCAGCAGGAGACAATCTGAGGTGTGAGACGGTGATAGCTGCACAACAAGAAAGCAAAAATATTAGTGATCCTTACATCAAAAGAAAGTTTCTGGTGATCCTTCTCAGGATCCTCCACCCTACCATGGGTAGCCCATTTCTTGGGTAGATCCTTTCCATCCTCAATAGAATCTCTCTTGACGAAAAAGAAACGCCGCTTCCAATTAGCATCGTTCTTGGTGGCTTTAAAGATCGGGTGCTCCTCACCAGGCTTACGTTTAAACAAATAACGATGAGAACCAAAGGTAGTAAGATCATACAGCTCTCCCAGCTCTGACATTCCTAGGTCTATCCCTTCCTGCTCGATGATCCTTTCAAGGGTATACAAAACCCTCCAAATCATCGGCATGGCTTGGATATAAGAGATGCCGGTTAGGGAAAAGAAAGATTGGGTGAAGGCTGGAAAAGGATATGTATAGCCTATGGTGAACGGAGTGACAGGAAAAGCAACCCACTTGTCGGAAATATAATCACTCAGGGCATTGGGATCAAAAGGTCTGAACTCGGTGTTCGCCGGGAAGCAGTGGCGGATCCTATCAATCTGTGCATCATTGAAACAGCAGCGTTCTTTTATGGAATCTTCGATGATCCCCTGGCTTTTCGGTGGGCTGTTTTTCGGGTGATCCTTAGCTGGGGAATTCCGGAGCAACATCTTTGATAGAATGGTGAAAAGAGACGGAAAACAGAGCAAGAGAAGGAAGAAGATGAAGAGAGAATACCTGTTTATCTTCGGAATGCAGTTATAAAGGGAGTCTTTCTGAAATTTTAAATGCATTTGATCCTATCTCTATCTCCTATTTATAATCATGATCGTGCAGGGTTGTCACTTCTGTGACGTCATGGTTGCAACGGATAGTTCCAAAATAACGGCTATATTTACGATAGTTAGTTGCGGATAAGATCAGGAAAATATAATTCACTTATTTAACATTTCACTCCTTATATTTTGGGGGGCAATTGTTAGGGGAGGATTTTCTAACAATTAGTGATCCTTATTCATTATCCTAATTAATGATCCTTACTTCTGTGACAGATAGTGATCCTCAGAAGAGCTTCAGGATCAGGATCATGGATCACTTTAAGGATCCTCATACTGACGATTGTTTGTTTGTGTTTTGTATTACTTCGCAGGAGTAACAAGCTTGACTTGGTCTTGGCAACGTTACTATGGAATATTCCACGGGTATTTCGCACACGTTTGACTGGAAATGGACGTTGTGGAGAACGTGGGAGCTTGGCACAAAAGTCGGATAGTTTGTTATTGTAGTTAACTTCTATTTTTAAAGGGGTAACGAGCTAGAATTAGAACACTTAGCCATTTTCAGCTACACACACTCTCATACAATCGCATTCTTGAAGCTCTCGACGAACACTTATTAGTTTTCACTCACTTTTACACATTTCACACTAGTGATCCTTGTACCTGGCTCGTTACTATCCGAAGTTGTAAACGTTTATTGATTTATTTAAGCTTGGTGATCGGTAGTTTCCATCACCCGGGGTTTTTTGTGCCGGAGATCAACTCTTGATCAAGGGCTTTTTCCCCGTATAAATCCTTGTGTCGTTTGTGCAATTTACACTAAAGTGGTCCTAATCATTGTTCTACATTTAAAGCATCATACCCCGTAACTAAGAGTTTGGTTGCATTATCCTCATTAGATTTTTTTTGACCAAAACAGTTTGGCGCCCACCGTGGGGCAATTGGTGCTTCATTCCTAAGAAGTTTTTCTGTTGGTGATCATTCCGGTTCATTGTATACGAATACATGGCTTCATCATTGAAGAATACCTCTACTGCAATGTCTGCGGTCAATTCATCTCAGGGCATTCCACCTTTGCCTCCACCACCTTCTGGACCTCAGAAAAATGCCGAGAAGAAACCAACTCCAATTTTTTCCAAACCTCCAACTTCTTCTGCTTCTTACACTCCCACTACTAGTGACATGTTTACTTTAATTTTGCAGATGAAGGATCACATACAGCAACAGGATAAGACTAATGAGAGGATTCTCAAAGAAATTGGAGATCTCAAGGAACAAAAGAAAACGGCAGAGGATCATTCTCCACTGATGCCCAGATCTTTGAATTTTGATACTTCGGTGATTACTTCTCAGCCATCAGTGGCTCCAGATGTTCAATATGTGGGTGGACCAAAAGGAGTGCACTACGGAACAACAACAGTGACCCAGGCATTAGGTCCATACTTCCAGCCAGCAGGATCCTATCCTCAGCATATGGGATCCTTCATGAATTCAGGAGGATACTCAGGAGCGCAGCAGATTCAAGGATCCTCCATTGTTCCAGGATCATCCCAGGTTCAAGGATCCTCCTTTGTTCCAGGATCATCCCAGGTTCAAGGATCCTCCTTTCTTCCAGGATCATCCCAGGTTCAAGGATCCTCCTTTGTTCCAGGATCATCCCAGGTTCAAGGATCCTCCCTTGTTCCAGGATCATCCCAGGTTCAAGGATCTTCCTTTGTTCCAGGATCATCCCAGGTTCAAGGATCCTCCTTTGTTCCAGGATCCTTTGTTCCAGGATCATCCCAGGTTCAAGGATCCTCCTTTGTTCCAGGATCATCCCAGGTTCAAGGATCCTCCATTGTTCCAGGATCATCCCAGGTTCAAGGATCCTCCTTTGTTCCAGGATCCTCCCAGTTTCATGGATCCTTCCAGATGCCAGGATCCTTGAGGAGTTTGCAAACAGGAAGTTCAGATGTCCATCAGGGAGATTTTATTCCAATGCAGACCAATGCTTCTACTGGTCCTTCGATCATTCCAGAGCCCCAACAATATGGATTAACATCCATTCTTCCTAATTTGAATCCAATGGGAGGTAACACTTTTAATAATTCCTATGCTACTAACCATGGCCTTATGCAGGATCCAGGTATCAATCATGCCATGGCCAGAGAATTGCAAAAGTTGAAGGATATGATATCAAGTGTTCCAGGAGTGGTCAAACCTATCACAGAGATTGCAGATGGGAGCCACAGGATATCTCGTTTTGCACCACCGATCTGTGATGCTGAGATACCCAAGAGGTTCCATGTTCCAACTATGAAGCTGTATGACGGTTCGACGGATCCTGAAGAACACATAGCACAATACAGGGAGAGGATGGAGATCAATCCAATCCCAGAAAGGTTAAAGGAAGCATGCCTGTGCAAAGGATTCGGATCCACTCTTACTGGATCAGCTCTCAAATAGCTGCTAAGTCTTCCCCTACTCTATTACTTCATTTGCTAATCTAGTTAATTTGTTTAATAGCCAATTCTCATGCAGTAGGAAATTTGAACGATTAACTAGTGATCTATATAGGATAACCCAGGGTCATAATGAATCATTAAGGGATTACATTACCAAATTCAGTAAAGAATCCTTAGACATTCCCAACTTGGATATAGCCACGGCTGTTGAGGCCTTTAAAATGGGATTGCTTAGGGATTCGTCATTCTATGATGATCTTGTTATGACACCATGCAGGAACTTAGATGAGGTAAGAACCCGGGCACTTAGGTTCATTCGGCTAGAGGATGACAAGAGGATCCAGGAGAGGTTAGCAGGATCCTCAAAGCAAGATAAGCAAGGATCCTCGTTCAAGAACAACAAGTTCAGATCCTACAACTGATCTGATAACCAGAACGTGCATGCAGTTGATCAAGAAGAGGATGATGAGGATTATCCTCCAATTTCTGAATATTGTTTTTCTGTTGATAACAATGAACTAATCCTTGCGATGCAGAACTTAGGTGATAAAGCCAGATGGCCCAGAAAGAATGATAGGCCAGCTGCAACTAAGGATAAGTCAAAGTGGTGTGCATACCATGAAGATTTTGGGCATCTCACAGAAGAATGCATTGCACTGAGAAAGGAAATTGGATACTTGTTGAGCAAGGGGCATCTAAAAGAATTGTTGGGGAGAAAAAAAGTCAAGGACTCAGGATCCTGAAAGGATCCCTGAGAAGGCTCCAGCCCCTCCAGTAGATGCACAAGTAATAAACTTTATTTCTGGAGGATCAGACATTTGTGGCACATCCTTCTCAGCAGCTAAAAGGCATGCAAAAGAAACTAAAATGGATAAGGGAGAAAGACCCGTTCGAACATCAAGTGTCTCCGAAGGAAAAGTCATAACCTTTGATGAGGATGATCATGTTGATATCCAGGATCCTCATCACGATGGTTTAGTTATTACTCTTTTCATTTCTAACCATTTTGTCCGCAGGATCCTTATAGACGGAGGAAGTTCAGTGAACATTATCCAGCTTGATGTTCTAAAGAAGATGGGTATCCCTGAATCAGATATCATACCAAGATCCTCCGTGCTCGTGGGATTTAGTGGCGAAACTAAGAATACCCTGGGGGACATTAAACTCCCAATATACATCGAAGGCCTACACTCATATCAAAAATTTTGTGTTATTGACTGTTTATCTTGTTGTAATGTTATCCTTGGCAGGCCCTGGATACACGATATGAAGGCAGTCCCATCTACCTACCATCAATGTGTGAAGCTCCCTAGTCCTTGGGGAATAGTGAAGATTGATAGTGATCAGCAGGAGGCTAAGAATTGCTACACTTCATCGATGAAACCAGCCTCGAAGTTAAGGGAGCAATAGCAATCAAAGTATCCTCCAAGGGATGTCTTGGAGGCAAGAGAGCAGGATGTGGTAGAAGTTCTCATGGATCCTGATGATCCTGAATCCAAAATCTATATCGGATCAGGGATCCTTGGCGATATGAAGGAATACCTTATATCCTTCCTCAAAAGGAGAAAGACTACCTTTGCATGGAAACATGAAGACATGACAGGCATATCTAAAGATGTAATCACTCACAAACTTGGCATTGACAGGTCATTCAAACCAATCCATCAAAGGAGAAGAAAGTTTGCACCGGAAAGAAATGCCATTATCCAGGAAGAGGTAGAGAAATTGCTCTGGGCAGGTATGATTAGAGAGGTCAAGTATCCAAGATGGTTGGCCAATGTGGTTGTTGTTCAAAAGAAAAACGGAAAGTGGAGGGTATGTGTCGATTTTACCGATTTAAATAAGGCATGTCCCAAGGATCCTTTCCCATTACCCCACATTGACTCCATGGTGGATGCAACTGCGGGTCATGAACTGTTAACTTTTATGGATGCTTCATCTGGATTTCAACAAATCCAAATGGAACCATCCGATCAAGAGGATACAGCATTCATGACTCCAACTGGTATATATTGCTATATTGCTATGCCATTCGGACTAAGAAATGCAGGTGCAACATATCAAAAGCTGGTGAATATGATGTTCAAGGATCAGATTGGACAAACTATGGAGGTTTACATAGATGATATGGTGGTAAAATCCATAAAAGCTGAGGATCACCTAAGAGACTTGGAGGAAGCATTCGATATCCTTGACAAATATAACATGAAACTTAATCCTTCAAAATGTCACTTTGGTGTTAAAGCAGGTAAATTCTTAGGATATATGGTGACAAAGAGAGGCATTGAAGCTAGCCCAGAACAAATCAAAGCTATAGTGAACATCAAATCTCCGGCCAATGCTAAGGATGTTCAAAGGCTAACAGGCAGGATAGCAGCTTTGAACAGATTCATATCCAAATCCTCAGAGAAGTGCAAAGAATTCTATGATATCCTAAGGAAGAACAAGAAATTTGAGTGGACGGAGAAGCATGAAAATGCCTTAAGAGCTCTCAAAGATTATCTATCCTCAGCCCCGGCCTTGATGAAACCAGAAAAAGGCGATGTGCTATCCTTATATCTTGCAGTATCCTCGAAAGCAGTAAGTGCGGTCCTTGTTAAGGATCACGAAGGTACACAACATCCTGTCTATTATAATGTCCTCAGGAAACCAGAGATGTCAGGAAGGATGGCTCAGTGGGCAGTGAAGCTGAGCGCATATGATATAAGATATGAGCCTAGGACAGCCATCAAATCCCAAGCATTAGCTGACTTTGTGGCTGATTTCAGTAGTGATTTACAAAAAGAAGCTGAGTTAGAAGTCCAGCAGCTAGAGGAGACCAAGGATCCTTGGATACTCTATGCTGATGGATCCTCAAATATCAAAGGCACAGGGCTTGGAATACTACTAAAATCGCCACAGGGGGACATAATACCCCACTCTATAGCTTGTGAGTTCCAAACCACTAACAATGAGGCTGAATATGAAGCCTTAATTGCTAGTTTGCAAATTGCAAAGCATATGGGGATCAGGTATCTTGAGGTACATGTAGATTCATTATTAATTACAAACCACTTTAATGGATCCTATGCTGTTAAAGGTGAAAAGCTAACCAAATATTTAGAGATAGTCAAAGAATTGGCACTCTCTTTTGTTTCCTTTAGTTTGACACAGGTACCAAGGGAAGAAAATACAGAAGCTGATGCATTGGCTAACTTAGGATCATCTTTGAAGATCCCTGACGATATCAAGATCCCTATTATCCATATCCTGACCCCGGCTATCGAGGATCATGTGGCTATGGAGATAGGAAATGATTATGCAATTATCCCTAGTGAGGATACTCAATCCCATTCAGGATCAGAATCATGGATCTCACCAATCATGAGATACTTACAACATGGAGAGATTCCTACAGGAGAAAACCCTAGGGCTTTCAAAATTAAGGTATCTCAATTCACAATTTTAAATAATATGTTGTATAGACGATCTCTTGCAGGACCATACTTGGGATGCATTGAGGATCCTGAAATCCAAGAAGTTTTAAAAGACTTCCATGAAGGAGATTGTGGAAACCACACGGGGGGCAGGGCATTATTCTCAAGGATCCTGAGGACAGGATACTACTGGCCAACTATGAAAAGAGATGTTGTGGAGTATGCTAAGAGATGTGATCCTTGCCAGAGACACAACAATATCCTTCATCAACCAGCTGAATTATTGCATCCTATATCCTCCTCTTGGCCATTTATGAGATGGGGTATGGATATAGTTGGTAAGCTCCCTAAGGCACCTGGTGGAAAAGTATTCATGCTCGCTATGACTGATTACTTCTCCAAGTGGATAGAGGCTGAAGCTTTTGCCCAAGTCAGAGAAAAGGAAGTTATATCCTTCATTAAAAGAAATATTATAACTATATTTGGAATTCCTTCTGAAATTATATGTGATAATGGTTCCCAATTTATTGGGGGCAGAACCACTAACTTTTGTGACAGTTGGGGGATTAAGATGATAACATCAACACCAGTCCACCCACAAGCTAATGGTCAAGCAGAATCATCCAACAAGATCATCATCAACAATTTGAAGAAGAAGCTTGGATCCAAGAAAGGAAAATGGGCAGAAGAACTACCTTATGTGCTTTGGGCTGATAGGACAACCCCTAAGAATGCTACTGGTCAAACACCATTCTCTTTGGTGTTTGGGGCAGAATCAGTGATCCCAACAGAAATGGTGGTTCCAACTGCTAGAATAAGTACCCGTGATCCTGAGGAAAATGATGAGAACTTGGCTCAAGACCTGGATACTATTGAAGAAATCAGGGATATGGCTAGGATAAGGATGGCCAGTTATCAACAAAGAATGGCTGGTGCTTACAACAAAAATGTCAGGATCAGGAAGTTTCAAGTTGGAGATATGGTATTAAGGAAAGCATTTCAGAATACCACCAATCCTGCTGATGGAAAATTGGCTCCAAAATGGGAAGGCCCTTATTTGATTGAAGCTGAAGCAGGAAAGGGGGCATATAGATTGCTAACCATGGAAGGTGATTTGCTACCAAGAGCTTGGAATGCTGTCCATTTGAAGAAATATTTCATGTGAGCAGGATCCTCATAGCACAGATGATCCTCACGTTAGGAGTATCCTTGAAGGATCCTTAAAGTATCAGTGATCCTTACTTTGGTAATATCCTAATCTTGAACTATTTCATTTCTTTATTTTCTCATATAAGGATAAGGATCATGTGTCCTTTATCCATCTCTCACGTGATTTTAAGTTTTGAAAGTTCAGGTGCATAACATTGGTTATCTGCAGAAGCAATCCGTTCCTTAGGTTTAACCCCAGTTATTTGGGCTTGACCCCAGTTCCGCCTGTAGCGCATGATGATCCTGGTATAGTTCAAGGCAGTGGGACCAGTACTCGCTTTAGGGGCTGATAATTCCATTGTACTGGCTATACCTAGGATCCTAAGTATAATGGTAGACGTACCATACATCCGTTCCTAAGGTTTCTAACGTTTTCACGTTAGCTAAGGTTTTGGCATTTTCATGTCACTAAGTTTGGATAGTCGCCAGTTAGAGCCATACTCCAGTTTACACACGATCCTTGGGCTTGTCCCCAGTTATCCTTGGGCTTGTCCCCAGTTGTCCTTGGGCTTGTCCCCAGTTGCTAACTCTTATCTTATATTGGCTTAGTCCCAAGTTATGATCTATTTCAGGTCCTTGAAGATAAGCAACTAGGGATCCTTGATCCTTACTTCTTTCTAAGGTTTATTTTGTAGTTATCCTGATTATGGTTAGGATCCTAACTTGGATCCTCAGGTATGATCCTTAACTATTTTTAATTCTATTCATTATTTATTTGAATAACCCTTAAAATTTGACAACTAGACTTGTGATCCTTAAAATATATTGCTTTTTGGGATTCTTTAACTATAGGATATTTGATCGTGGATCATGTCCTAAACATTTTCAATCTGACTTATCCAAAATTGTTTATTCAATAAATGTGCATCAAAACAAAGGAGAATTAAAGAAACAAAAGGATAACAACACAAGATAAGCGACAAAAGGTTAAGATTTTATTTATTAACAAAAGACTAACCCTTAAAAGGTTGTCAAAATTACCTACCCCGAGCATCTACCAGCAAAACGTGGCCCGTCCGCTGGGGTAGGTAAAGGGTGTCCATGATAGTAAGTTCAAAAGTAGTGCAGGAATATAAAGGCGGCATGATCACAATGGCTTCATCCCCCAAACAGAGGATCCCTCCACCAATTGCGATCCTACCTATTGTCCAAAGGATCATACATGATCCTTAATCCTAAAAACTATTGTTCGGTACAAACCATCAAATTGTTCGACATCACAACCACAAAAAACTACTACCAAATTTAAAAATTGGGCTCCGGCTGCGTCTAAGAATGTCCATCATCGCCCAATCATGCATCCTAAACCTTCCCTGCATCACCACCTCCGGCTCCACTTGCTTCACCACCTTCACCCTTGCCTCCAGCCTCAATCGCCAAAACTTCCTCAGTCTCCTCATCATCTTCAAGATCAGCCAACCTTGCTTTCCAGCCCTCAACATCCCAGCTGCTTTTGTCAAAGTTAGGATCTTGAGCTTCCTGGGCCATCTTCAGTTTTGTCTGATACATTGTGATGGCAGCAGAGACCTTTGCACCTTCTATGAGATCATGCTTTTCATAGTCAAGGTCAATCAGGAGTTTAGCCGTCTTAGTCTTGGCATCTTGGAGTTCCTTCTGAAGGTCAGCAATTTTGAGGTCCTTAAGCACTGCAACCTGTTGGAGGTCAGCAATCTTCTTGTCCTGCTCCTCGACGTTCCCCACATAGTCCTCAATCTCAGCGAATTTCTGCAAAAGAGATAAAAGATAAGGTCAGGACCAAGTGATCCTCAAATCAGCAGGATATGTCAGCAGGATATGCCAGCAGGATATACAGGCAGATACAGTGATCCTTACATCATTGAAGTACTCGAGGAATTGGTGACGGATCAGAGGCAGACCCTGCAAATCCTCAGCCTCGGAGGTCTTTCTCTTTTTGCCACCCCTTCCTTTAGTGGGTGCCTTGGGGATGGAGATGCTAGGACTAGTAGTGGACCTTTTCTTCCTGGGTCTAACAGAATCAAGGTCAGCCGTGTCGAATTGAGAAGCAGGCTTGGTGGATTTTCCAGCACCTACACAACCAAAACAAGATAAGTATCTTCACTTAACTTATATTTCACTATTTATTTAAATTTTAAACAAAGATACTTACTTGACATCGTGACAGAGCCTGAGGATACCTCCTGGGAATCTTGGGTTGTTGTCTTGAAAGTTCTTGCTTCAGGATCAAGTTTCTTGAAAGCGATGAGTCTCTCTTTAGCAGCAGGAGACAATCTGAGGTGTGAGACGGTGATAGCTGCACAACAAGAAAGCAAAAATATTAGTGATCCTTACATCAAAAGAAAGTTTCTGGTGATCCTTCTCAGGATCCTCCACCCTACCATGGGTAGCCCATTTCTTGGGTAGATCATTTCCATCCTCAATAGAATCTCTCTTGACGAAAAAGAAACGCCGCTTCCAATTAGCATCGTTCTTGGTGGCTTTAAAGATCGGGTGCTCCTCACCAGGCTTACGTTTAAACAAATAACGATGAGAACCAAAGGTAGTAAGATCATACAGCTCTCCCAGCTCTGACATTCCTAGGTCTATCCCTTCCTGCTCGATGATCCTTTCAAGGGTATACAAAACCCTCCAAATCATCGGCATGGCTTGGATATAAGAGATGCCGGTTAGGGAAAAGAAAGATTGGGTGAAGGCTGGAAAAGGATATGTATAGCCTATGGTGAACGGAGTGACAGGAAAAGCAACCCACTTGTCGGAAATATAATCACTCAGGGCATTGGGATCAAAAGGTCTGAACTCGGTGTTCGCCGGGAAGCAGTGGCGGATCCTATCAATCTGTGCATCATTGAAACAGCAGCGTTCTTTTATGGAATCTTCGATGATCCCCTGGCTTTTCGGTGGGCTGTTTTTCGGGTGATCCTTAGCTGGGGAATTCCGGAGCAACATCTTTGATAGAATGGTGAAAAGAGACGGAAAACAGAGCAAGAGAAGGAAGAAGATGAAGAGAGAATACCTGTTTATCTTCGGAATGCAGTTATAAAGGGAGTCTTTCTGAAATTTTAAATGCATTTGATCCTATCTCTATCTCCTATTTATAATCATGATCGTGCAGGGTTGTCACTTCTGTGACGTCATGGTTGCAACGGATAGTTCCACAATAACGGCTATATTTACGATAGTTAGTTGCGGATAAGATCAGGAAAATATAATTCACTTATTTAACATTTCACTCCTTATATTTTGGGGGGCAATTGTTAGGGGAGGATTTTCTAACAATTAGTGATCCTTATTCATTATCCTAATTAATGATCCTTACTTCTGTGACAGATAGTGATCCTCAGAAGAGCTTCAGGATCAGGATCATGGATCACTTTAAGGATCCTCATACTGACGATTGTTTGTTTGTGTTTTGTATTACTTCGCAGGAGTAACAAGCTTGACTTGGTCTTGGCAACGTTACTATGGAATATTCCACGGGTATTTCGCACACGTTTGACTGGAAATGGACGTTGTGGAGAACGTGGGAGCTTGGCACAAAAGTCGGATAGTTTGTTATTGTAGTTAACTTCTATTTTTAAAGGGGTAACGAGCTAGAATTAGAACACTTAGCCATTTTCAGCTACACACACTCTCATACAATCGCATTCTTGAAGCTCTCGACGAACACTTATTAGTTTTCACTCACTTTTACACATTTCACACTAGTGATCCTTGTACCTGGCTTGTTACTATCCGAAGTTGTAAACGTTTATTGATTTATTTAAGCTTGGTGATCGGTAGTTTCCATCACCCGGGGTTTTTTGTGCCGGAGATCAACTCTTGATCAAGGGCTTTTTCCCCGTATAAATCCTTGTGTCGTTTGTGCAATTTACACTAAAGTGGTCCTAATCATTGTTCTACATTTAAAGCATCATACCCCGTAACTAAGAGTTTGGTTGCATTATCCTCATTAGATTTTTTTTGACCAAAACAGTTTGGCGCCCACCGTGGGGCAATTGGTGCTTCATTCCTAAGAAGTTTTTCTGTTGGTGATCATTCCGGTTCATTGTATACGAATACATGGCTTCATCATTGAAGAATACCTCTACTGCAATGTCTGCGGTCAATTCATCTCAGGGCATTCCACCTTTGCCTCCACCACCTTCTGGACCTCAGAAAAATGCCGAGAAGAAACCAACTCCAATTTTTTCCAAACCTCCAACTTCTTCTGCTTCTTACACTCCCACTACTAGTGACATGTTTACTTTAATTTTGCAGATGAAGGATCACATACAGCAACAGGATAAGACTAATGAGAGGATTCTCAAAGAAATTGGAGATCTCAAGGAACAAAAGAAAACGGCAGAGGATCATTCTCCACTGATGCCCAGATCTTTGAATTTTGATACTTCGGTGATTACTTCTCAGCCATCAGTGGCTCCAGATGTTCAATATGTGGGTGGACCAAAAGGAGTGCACTACGGAACAACAACAGTGACCCAGGCATTAGGTCCATACTTCCAGCCAGCAGGATCCTATCCTCAGCATATGGGATCCTTCATGAATTCAGGAGGATACTCAGGAGCGCAGCAGATTCAAGGATCCTCCATTGTTCCAGGATCATCCCAGGTTCAAGGATCCTCCTTTGTTCCAGGATCATCCCAGGTTCAAGGATCCTCCTTTGTTCCAGGATCATCCCAGGTTCAAGGATCCTCCCTTGTTCCAGGATCATCCCAGGTTCAAGGATCTTCCTTTGTTCCAGGATCATCCCAGGTTCAAGGATCCTCCTTTGTTCCAGGATCCTTTGTTCCAGGATCATCCCAGGTTCAAGGATCCTCCTTTGTTCCAGGATCATCCCAGGTTCAAGGATCCTCCATTGTTCCAGGATCATCCCAGGTTCAAGGATCCTCCTTTGTTCCAGGATCCTCCCAGTTTCATGGATCCTTCCAGATGCCAGGATCCTTGAGGAGTTTGCAAACAGGAAGTTCAGATGTCCATCAGGGAGATTTTATTCCAATGCAGACCAATGCTTCTACTGGTCCTTCGATCATTCCAGAGCCCCAACAATATGGATTAACATCCATTCTTCCTAATTTGAATCCAATGGGAGGTAACACTTTTAATAATTCCTATGCTACTAACCATGGCCTTATGCAGGATCCAGGTATCAATCATGCCATGGCCAGAGAATTGCAAAAGTTGAAGGATATGATATCAAGTGTTCCAGGAGTGGTCAAACCTATCACAGAGATTGCAGATGGGAGCCACAGGATATCTCGTTTTGCACCACCGATCTGTGATGCTGAGATACCCAAGAGGTTCCATGTTCCAACTATGAAGCTGTATGACGGTTCGACGGATCCTGAAGAACACATAGCACAATACAGGGAGAGGATGGAGATCAATCCAATCCCAGAAAGGTTAAAGGAAGCATGCCTGTGCAAAGGATTCGGATCCACTCTTACTGGATCAGCTCTCAAATAGCTGCTAAGTCTTCCCCTACTCTATTACTTCATTTGCTAATCTAGTTAATTTGTTTAATAGCCAATTCTCATGCAGTAGGAAATTTGAACGATTAACTAGTGATCTATATAGGATAACCCAGGGTCATAATGAATCATTAAGGGATTACATTACCAAATTCAGTAAAGAATCCTTAGACATTCCCAACTTAGATATAGCCACGGCTGTTGAGGCCTTTAAAATGGGATTGCTTAGGGATTCGTCATTCTATGATGATCTTGTTATGACACCATGCAGGAACTTAGATGAGGTAAGAACCCGGGCACTTAGGTTCATTCGGCTAGAGGATGACAAGAGGATCCAGGAGAGGTTAGCAGGATCCTCAAAGCAAGATAAGCAAGGATCCTCGTTCAAGAACAACAAGTTCAGATCCTACAACTGATCTGATAACCAGAACGTGCATGCAGTTGATCAAGAAGAGGATGATGAGGATTATCCTCCAATTTCTGAATATTGTTTTTCTGTTGATAACAATGAACTAATCCTTGCGATGCAGAACTTAGGTGATAAAGCCAGATGGCCCAGAAAGAATGATAGGCCAGCTGCAACTAAGGATAAGTCAAAGTGGTGTGCATACCATGAAGATTTTGGGCATCTCACAGAAGAATGCATTGCACTGAGAAAGGAAATTGGATACTTGTTGAGCAAGGGGCATCTAAAAGAATTGTTGGGGAGAAAAAAAGTCAAGGACTCAGGATCCTGAAAGGATCCCTGAGAAGGCTCCAGCCCCTCCAGTAGATGCACAAGTAATAAACTTTATTTCTGGAGGATCAGACATTTGTGGCACATCCTTCTCAGCAGCTAAAAGGCATGCAAAAGAAACTAAAATGGATAAGGGAGAAAGACCCGTTCGAACATCAAGTGTCTCCGAAGGAAAAGTCATAACCTTTGATGAGGATGATCATGTTGATATCCAGGATCCTCATCACGATGGTTTAGTTATTACTCTTTTCATTTCTAACCATTTTGTCCGCAGGATCCTTATAGACGGAGGAAGTTCAGTGAACATTATCCAGCTTGATGTTCTAAAGAAGATGGGTATCCCTGAATCAGATATCATACCAAGATCCTCCGTGCTCGTGGGATTTAGTGGCGAAACTAAGAATACCCTGGGGGACATTAAACTCCCAATATACATCGAAGGCCTACACTCATATCAAAAATTTTGTGTTATTGACTGTTTATCTTGTTGTAATGTTATCCTTGGCAGGCCCTGGATACACGATATGAAGGCAGTCCCATCTACCTACCATCAATGTGTGAAGCTCCCTAGTCCTTGGGGAATAGTGAAGATTGATAGTGATCAGCAGGAGGCTAAGAATTGCTACACTTCATCGATGAAACCAGCCTCGAAGTTAAGGGAGCAATAGCAATCAAAGTATCCTCCAAGGGATGTCTTGGAGGCAAGAGAGCAGGATGTGGTAGAAGTTCTCATGGATCCTGATGATCCTGAATCCAAAATCTATATCGGATCAGGGATCCTTGGCGATATGAAGGAATACCTTATATCCTTCCTCAAAAGGAGAAAGACTACCTTTGCATGGAAACATGAAGACATGACAGGCATATCTAAAGATGTAATCACTCACAAACTTGGCATTGACAGGTCATTCAAACCAATCCATCAAAGGAGAAGAAAGTTTGCACCGGAAAGAAATGCCATTATCCAGGAAGAGGTAGAGAAATTGCTCTGGGCAGGTATGATTAGAGAGGTCAAGTATCCAAGATGGTTGGCCAATGTGGTTGTTGTTCAAAAGAAAAACGGAAAGTGGAGGGTATGTGTCGATTTTACCGATTTAAATAAGGCATGTCCCAAGGATCCTTTCCCATTACCCCACATTGACTCCATGGTGGATGCAACTGCGGGTCATGAACTGTTAACTTTTATGGATGCTTCATCTGGATTTCAACAAATCCAAATGGAACCATCCGATCAAGAGGATACAGCATTCATGACTCCAACTGGTATATATTGCTATATTGCTATGCCATTCGGACTAAGAAATGCAGGTGCAACATATCAAAAGCTGGTGAATATGATGTTCAAGGATCAGATTGGACAAACTATGGAGGTTTACATAGATGATATGGTGGTAAAATCCATAAAAGCTGAGGATCACCTAAGAGACTTGGAGGAAGCATTCGATATCCTTGACAAATATAACATGAAACTTAATCCTTCAAAATGTCACTTTGGTGTTAAAGCAGGTAAATTCTTAGGATATATGGTGACAAAGAGAGGCATTGAAGCTAGCCCAGAACAAATCAAAGCTATAGTGAACATCAAATCTCCGGCCAATGCTAAGGATGTTCAAAGGCTAACAGGCAGGATAGCAGCTTTGAACAGATTCATATCCAAATCCTCAGAGAAGTGCAAAGAATTCTATGATATCCTAAGGAAGAACAAGAAATTTGAGTGGACGGAGAAGCATGAAAATGCCTTAAGAGCTCTCAAAGATTATCTATCCTCAGCCCCGGCCTTGATGAAACCAGAAAAAGGCGATGTGCTATCCTTATATCTTGCAGTATCCTCGAAAGCAGTAAGTGCGGTCCTTGTTAAGGATCACGAAGGTACACAACATCCTGTCTATTATAATGTCCTCAGGAAACCAGAGATGTCAGGAAGGATGGCTCAGTGGGCAGTGAAGCTGAGCGCATATGATATAAGATATGAGCCTAGGACAGCCATCAAATCCCAAGCATTAGCTGACTTTGTGGCTGATTTCAGTAGTGATTTACAAAAAGAAGCTGAGTTAGAAGTCCAGCAGCTAGAGGAGACCAAGGATCCTTGGATACTCTATGCTGATGGATCCTCAAATATCAAAGGCACAGGGCTTGGAATACTACTAAAATCGCCACAGGGGGACATAATACCCCACTCTATAGCTTGTGAGTTCCAAACCACTAACAATGAGGCTGAATATGAAGCCTTAATTGCTAGTTTGCAAATTGCAAAGCATATGGGGATCAGGTATCTTGAGGTACATGTAGATTCATTATTAATTACAAACCACTTTAATGGATCCTATGCTGTTAAAGGTGAAAAGCTAACCAAATATTTAGAGATAGTCAAAGAATTGGCACTCTCTTTTGTTTCCTTTAGTTTGACACAGGTACCAAGGGAAGAAAATACAGAAGCTGATGCATTGGCTAACTTAGGATCATCTTTGAAGATCCCTGACGATATCAAGATCCCTATTATCCATATCCTGACCCCGGCTATCGAGGATCATGTGGCTATGGAGATAGGAAATGATTATGCAATTATCCCTAGTGAGGATACTCAATCCCATTCAGGATCAGAATCATGGATCTCACCAATCATGAGATACTTACAACATGGAGAGATTCCTACAGGAGAAAACCCTAGGGCTTTCAAAATTAAGGTATCTCAATTCACAATTTTAAATAATATGTTGTATAGACGATCTCTTGCAGGACCATACTTGAGATGCATTGAGGATCCTGAAATCCAAGAAGTTTTAAAAGACTTCCATGAAGGAGATTGTGGAAACCACACGGGGGGCAGGGCATTATTCTCAAGGATCCTGAGGACAGGATACTACTGGCCAACTATGAAAAGAGATGTTGTGGAGTATGCTAAGAGATGTGATCCTTGCCAGAGACACAACAATATCCTTCATCAACCAGCTGAATTATTGCATCCTATATCCTCCTCTTGGCCATTTATGAGATGGGGTATGGATATAGTTGGTAAGCTCCCTAAGGCACCTGGTGGAAAAGTATTCATGCTCGCTATGACTGATTACTTCTCCAAGTGGATAGAGGCTGAAGCTTTTGCCCAAGTCAGAGAAAAGGAAGTTATATCCTTCATTAAAAGAAATATTATAACTATATTTGGAATTCCTTCTGAAATTATATGTGATAATGGTTCCCAATTTATTGGGGGCAGAACCACTAACTTTTGTGACAGTTGGGGGATTAAGATGATAACATCAACACCAGTCCACCCACAAGCTAATGGTCAAGCAGAATCATCCAACAAGATCATCATCAACAATTTGAAGAAGAAGCTTGGATCCAAGAAAGGAAAATGGGCAGAAGAACTACCTTATGTGCTTTGGGCTGATAGGACAACCCCTAAGAATGCTACTGGTCAAACACCATTCTCTTTGGTGTTTGGGGCAGAATCAGTGATCCCAACAGAAATGGTGGTTCCAACTGCTAGAATAAGTACCCGTGATCCTGAGGAAAATGATGAGAACTTGGCTCAAGACCTGGATACTATTGAAGAAATCAGGGATATGGCTAGGATAAGGATGGCCAGTTATCAACAAAGAATGGCTGGTGCTTACAACAAAAATGTCAGGATCAGGAAGTTTCAAGTTGGAGATATGGTATTAAAGAAAGCATTTCAGAATACCACCAATCCTGCTGATGGAAAATTGGCTCCAAAATGGGAAGGCCCTTATTTGATTGAAGCTGAAGCAGGAAAGGGGGCATATAGATTGCTAACCATGGAAGGTGATTTGCTACCAAGAGCTTGGAATGCTGTCCATTTGAAGAAATATTTCATGTGAGCAGGATCCTCATAGCACAGATGATCCTCACGTTAGGAGTATCCTTGAAGGATCCTTAAAGTATCAGTGATCCTTACTTTGGTAATATCCTAATCTTGAACTATTTCATTTCTTTATTTTCTCATATAAGGATAAGGATCATGTGTCCTTTATCCATCTCTCACGTGATTTTAAGTTTTGAAAGTTCAGGTGCATAACATTGGTTATCTGCAGAAGCAATCCGTTCCTTGGGTTTAACCCCAGTTATTTGGGCTTGACCCCAGTTCCGCCTGTAGCGCATGATGATCCTGGTATAGTTCAAGGCAGTGGGACCAGTACTCGCTTTAGGGGCTGATAATTCCATTGTACTGGCTATACCTAGGATCCTAAGTATAATGGTAGACGTACCATACATCCGTTCCTAAGGTTTCTAACGTTTTCACGTTAGCTAAGGTTTTGGCATTTTCATGTCACTAAGTTTGGATAGTCGCCAGTTAGAGCCATACTCCAGTTTACACACGATCCTTGGGCTTGTCCCCAGTTATCCTTGGGCTTGTCCCCAGTTGTCCTTGGGCTTGTCCCCAGTTGCTAACTCTTATCTTATATTGGCTTAGTCCCAAGTTATGATCTATTTCAGGTCCTTGAAGATAAGCAACTAGGGATCCTTGATCCTTACTTCTTTCTAAGGTTTATTTTGTAGTTATCCTGATTATGGTTAGGATCCTAACTTGGATCCTCAGGTATGATCCTTAACTATTTTTAATTCTATTCATTATTTATTTGAATAACCCTTAAAATTTGACAACTAGACTTGTGATCCTTAAAATATATTGCTTTTTGGGATTCTTTAACTATAGGATATTTGATCGTGGATCATGTCCTAAACATTTTCAATCTGACTTATCCAAAATTGTTTATTCAATAAATGTGCATCAAAACAAAGGAGAATTAAAGAAACAAAAGGATAACAACACAAGATAAGCGACAAAAGGTTAAGATTTTATTTATTAACAAAAGACTAACCCTTAAAAGGTTGTCAAAATTACCTACCCCGAGCATCTACCAGCAAAACGTGGCCCGTCCGCTGGGGTAGGTAAAGGGTGTCCATGATAATAAGTTCAAAAGTAGTGCAGGAATATAAAGGCGGCAGGATCACAATGGCTTCATCCCCCAAACAGAGGATCCCTCCACCAATTGCGATCCTACCTATTGTCCAAAGGATCATACATGATCCTTAATCCTAAAAACTATTGTTCGGTACAAACCATCAAATTGTTCGACATCACAACCACAAAAAACTACTACCAAATTTAAAATTTGGGCTCCGGCTGCGTCTAAGAATGTCCATCATCGCCCAATCATGCATCCTAAACCTTCCCTGCATCACCACCTCTGGCTCCACTTGCTTCACCACCTTCACCCTTGCCTCCAGCCTCAATCGCCAAAACTTCCTCAGTCTCCTCATCATCTTCAAGATCAGCCAACCTTGCTTTCCAGCCCTCAACATCCCAGCTGCTTTTGTCAAAGTTAGGATCTTGAGCTTCCTGGGCCATCTTCAGTTTTGTCTGATACATTGTGATGGCAGCAGAGACCTTTGCACCTTCTATGAGATCATGCTTTTCATAGTCAAGGTCAATCAGGAGTTTAGCCGTCTTAGTCTTGGCATCTTGGAGTTCCTTCTGAAGGTCAGCAATTTTGAGGTCCTTAAGCACTGCAACCTGTTGGAGGTCAGCAATCTTCTTGTCCTGCTCCTCGACGTTCCCCACATAGTCCTCAATCTCAGCGAATTTCTGCAAAAGAGATAAAAGATAAGGTCAGGACCAAGTGATCCTCAAATCAGCAGGATATGTCAGCAGGATATGCCAGCAGGATATACAGGCAGATACAGTGATCCTTACATCATTGAAGAACTCGAGGAATTGGTGACGGATCAGAGGCAGACCCTGCAAATCCTCAGCCTCGGAGGTCTTTCTCTTTTTGCCACCCCTTCCTTTAGTGGGTGCCTTGGGGATGGAGATGCTAGGACTAGTAGTGGACCTTTTCTTCCTGGGTCTAACAGAATCAAGGTCAGCCGTGTCGAATTGAGAAGCAGGCTTGGTGGATTTTCCAGCACCTACACAACCAAAACAAGATAAGTATCTTCACTTAACTTATATTTCACTATTTATTTAAATTTTAAACAAAGATACTTACTTGACATCGTGACAGAGCCTGAGGATACCTCCTGGGAATCTTGGGTTGTTGTCTTGAAAGTTCTTGCTTCAGGATCAAGTTTCTTGAAAGCGATGAGTCTCTCTTTAGCAGCAGGAGACAATCTGAGGTGTGAGACGGTGATAGCTGCACAACAAGAAAGCAAAAATATTAGTGATCCTTACATCAAAAGAAAGTTTCTGGTGATCCTTCTCAGGATCCTCCACCCTACCATGGGTAGCCCATTTCTTGGGTAGATCCTTTCCATCCTCAATAGAATCTCTCTTGACGAAAAAGAAACGCCGCTTCCAATTAGCATCGTTCTTGGTGGCTTTAAAGATCGGGTGCTCCTCACCAGGCTTACGTTTAAACAAATAACGATGAGAACCAAAGGTAGTAAGATCATACAGCTCTCCCAGCTCTGACATTCCTAGGTCTATCCCTTCCTGCTCGATGATCCTTTCAAGGGTATACAAAACCCTCCAAATCATCGGCATGGCTTGGATATAAGAGATGCCGGTTAGGGAAAAGAAAGATTGGGTGAAGGCTGGAAAAGGATATGTATAGCCTATGGTGAACGGAGTGACAGGAAAAGCAACCCACTTGTCGGAAATATAATCACTCAGGGCATTGGGATCAAAAGGTCTGAACTCGGTGTTCGCCGGGAAGCAGTGGCGGATCCTATCAATCTGTGCATCATTGAAACAGCAGCGTTCTTTTATGGAATCTTCGATGATCCCCTGGCTTTTCGGTGGGCTGTTTTTCGGGTGATCCTTAGCTGGGGAATTCCGGAGCAACATCTTTGATAGAATGGTGAAAAGAGACGGAAAACAGAGCAAGAGAAGGAAGAAGATGAAGAGAGAATACCTGTTTATCTTCGGAATGCAGTTATAAAGGGAGTCTTTCTGAAATTTTAAATGCATTTGATCCTATCTCTATCTCCTATTTATAATCATGATCGTGCAGGGTTGTCACTTCTGTGACGTCATGGTTGCAACGGATAGTTCCAAAATAACGGCTATATTTACGATAGTTAGTTGCGGATAAGATCAGGAAAATATAATTCACTTATTTAACATTTCACTCCTTATATTTTGGGGGGCAATTGTTAGGGGAGGATTTTCTAACAATTAGTGATCCTTATTCATTATCCTAATTAATGATCCTTACTTCTGTGACAGATAGTGATCCTCAGAAGAGCTTCAGGATCAGGATCATGGATCACTTTAAGGATCCTCATACTGACGATTGTTTGTTTGTGTTTTGTATTACTTCGCAGGAGTAACAAGCTTGACTTGGTCTTGGCAACGTTACTATGGAATATTCCACGGGTATTTCGCACACGTTTGACTGGAAATGGACGTTGTGGAGAACGTGGGAGCTTGGCACAAAAGTCGGATAGTTTGTTATTGTAGTTAACTTCTATTTTTAAAGGGGTAACGAGCTAGAATTAGAACACTTAGCCATTTTCAGCTACACACACTCTCATACAATCGCATTCTTGAAGCTCTCGACGAACACTTATTAGTTTTCACTCACTTTTACACATTTTACACTAGTGATCCTTGTACCTGGCTCGTTACTATCCGAAGTTGTAAATGTTTATTGATTTATTTAAGCTTGGTGATCGGTAGTTTCCATCACCCGGGGTTTTTTGTGCCGGAGATCAACTCTTGATCAAGGGCTTTTTCCCCGTATAAATCCTTGTGTCGTTTGTGCAATTTACACTAAAGTGGTCCTAATCATTGTTCTACATTTAAAGCATCATACCCCGTAACTAAGAGTTTGGTTGCATTATCCTCATTAGATTTTTTTGACCAAAACACTCCGTAGCACGTTTTCCTTGATTTACAGCAGGTCGCCTGAAACATGTTTTAAAAATATTTTATCAGCGGGAAAATGCTGGCGAGTCACTCAATTTGAGAAAATGACACAGTTATAAATTACAGCATAAGAGCGATTACAATGGATTCTATCTTATTGTTATATGGCTCCGTGTCACAATGGTGACGATGGTCATACCACTATTGGGTCTTGTCACCCAAGTAGTGATGATTATCACTGTTAGGGCTTATTTGCCTAACCCTTGTTAGGGATTTATTTGCCTAACCCCGTGAGAAATTAGTAATGTGCACAATACCCCACTAGCCATTGATTAAGATTACCACGACTTACTCCCTGTAATTATAACATTTGAAAATAATTTGAGGTATTGTAAAACAGTTGATAAAAAGAGAATGACTCACATTGCAGATTTATATGAGCAGAGCTTAGCCTACTGATTAGCCTTTTAACCTAAATTTAAACAACATGCACACGAACTAGGTTAGTAACTAATACAGCATTTACGATAACTCACGAGATTAAACCCTCACAACGAATGACAAAGTGCGATACTTAAACATCCATCGAATTAACGACAAATGACAAAGCATAAACCCTAATATGGGCAGCACTTAAACATCCATTGGATAGTTTTAATCGATCGGACATTGAATCGTAGCAGCAATTGAGTTAATACCCGGTATCGGAGCAGCGCCTCGCTAATTTTTAAAAGTAATTTCGACTTCAGAGTATTGTAACTTCGTTTTTGAAAGTTTGTTTCGACACCAGTGGACTGTGCATGCAACAAGCTATTTATAGCTGATTTTTAAGGTTCACGCGGCCCGCGTAAACCATAACCCAAACCTTATGCGGCCCGCGAGGCCACCTAGTCTACGTATAGGTTGCATGGGTCATGAGTAGGTTTGCCATCTGGTTACCACGTGGATCCGGAACACTTATCCGGTCAACCTATGTTTGACGCGGCCCGCCTAAGACAAGGCTTGTCTTTTACGCGGCCCGCCTAGGAACCAAAATTCTGTTTTCTTGATTTTAAATATGGTTTAGGGTTTCAGGGGTCTGGGTTTTTACTTACGGGTATTTTTAGGACAATTTTGAGAGTCCTTACATCCTCCCTGTTTTGGTCAAAAAATCTGATGAGGATAATGCAACCAAACTCTCTATTACAGGGTATGATGCTTAAAATGTAGAACAATGACAAGGATCACTTCAACGTAAATTGCACAAATGACACAAGGATTTATACGGGGAAAAAGCCCTTGATCAAGAGTTGATCTCCGGCACAAAAAACCCCGGGTGATGGAAACTACCGATCACCAAGCTCAAATAAATCAATAAATGTTTACAACTTCGGATAGTAACGAGCTAGATACAAGGACCACTATGGTGAAATGTGTAAAAATGAGTGATAACTAATAAGTGTTTGTCGAGAGCTTCAAGAGTGCGATTATATGAGAGTGCGTGTAGCTGAAAATGGCTAAGTGTTCTAATTCTAGCTCGTCACCCCTTTAAAAATAGAAGTTAGCTACAATAACTAACTATCCGACTTTCGTGCCAAGCTCCCACGTTCTCCACAACGTCCATTTCCAGTCAAACGTGTGCGAAATACCCGTGGAATATTCCATAGTAACGTTGCCAAGACCAAGTCAAGCTTGTTACTCCTGCGAAGTAATACAAAACACAAACAAACAATCGTCAGTATGAGGATCCTTAAGGTGATCCATGATCCTGATCCTGAAGATCTTCTGAGGATCACTATCTGTCATAGAAGAAAGGATCATTAATTAGGATAACAAGTAAGGATCACTGATTGTTAGAAAATCCTCCCCTAACAATTGCCCCCAAAATATAAGGAGTAATATGTTAAATAGGCGAATTATATTTTCCTGATCTTATCCGCAACTAACTATCGTAAATATAGCCGTTATTGTTGAACTATCCGTTGCAACCATGACGTCACAGAAGTGACAACCCTGCACGATCATGATTATAAATAGGAGATAGAGATAGGATCAAATGCATTTAAAATTTCAGAGAGACTCCCTTTATAACTGCATTCCGAAGATAATCAGGTATTCTCTCTTCATCTTCTTCCCTCTCTTGCTCTGTTTTCATTTCTTTCCATCATTCCATCAAAGATGTTGCTCCGGAATTCCCCAGCTAAGGATCACCCGAAGAACAGCCCTCCGAAAAGCCAGGGGATCATCGAAGATTCCATTAAAGAACGCTGCTGTTTCAATGATGCACAGATTGATAGGATCCGCCACTGCTTCCCGGCGAACACCGAGTTTAGACCTTTTGATCCCAATGCCCTGAGTGATCATATCTCCGACAAGTGGGTTGCTTTCCCCGTCACTCCGTTCACCATAGGCTACACATATCCTTTTCCAGCTTTCACCCAATCTTTCTTTTCCCTAACCGGCATCTCTTATATCCAAGCCATGCCGATGATTTGGAGGGTTTTGTACACCCTTGAAAGGATCATCGAGCAGGAAGGGATAGACCTAGGAATGTCAGAGCTGGGAGAGCTGTATGATCTTACTACCTTTGGTTCTCATCGCTATTTGTTTAAACGTAAGCCCGGTGAGGAACACCCGATCTTCAAAGCCACCAAGAACGATGCTAATTGGAAGCGGCGTTTCTTTTTCATCAAGAGAGATTCTATTGAGGATGGAAAGGATCTACCCAAGAAATGGGCTACCCATGGTAGGGTGGAGGATCCTGAGAAGGATCACCAGAAACTTTCTTTTGATGTAAGGATCACTTATATTTTTGCTTTCTTGTTATGCAGCTATCACCGTCTCACACCTGAGATTGTCTCCTGCTGCTAAAGAGAGACTCCTCGCTTTCAAGAAACTTGATCCTGAAACAAGATCTTTCAAGACAACAACCCAAGATTCACAGGAGGTATCCTCAGGCTCTGTCACGATGTCAAGTAAGTATCCTTGTTTAAAATTTAAATAAATAGTGAAATATAAGTTAAGTGAAGATACTTATCTTGTTTTGGTTGTGTAGGTGCTGGAAAATCCACCAAGTCTGCTTCAAAATTCAATGTCACTGTTCTCACTACCGTCAGATCCTCCAAGAGAAAAGCTCCTACCAGTCCGACAGCTTCGGTCCCCAAGGCACCCCTCAAAGGAAAGGCAATCAAGAAGAGAAAGGCCTCTGAAGCTGAGGATCTGCAGGGTTTGCCTCTGATCTGCCACCAATTCCTCGAGTACTTCAATGAGGTAAGGATCACTGTCTCTGCTCGTATATCCTGTTGACATATCCTGCTGATTTGAGGATCACTTAGTCCTGACCTTATCTTTTATCCCTTTTGCAGAAATTCTCTGAGATTGAGGATTATGTTGGCCACGTTGAGGATCAGGATAGGAAGATTGCCGACCTCCAGCAGGTTGCATTGCTAAAGCACCTCACAATTGCTGATCTTCAGAAGGAAGTCCGGGATGCCAAACAGGAGACGGCCAAGGTGCTGGTTAATGTTGACTATGAGAAGCGTGAGATCACCGAAGACGCCAAAGTCTCTGCCGCCATAACAATGTACAAGACCAAGCTGCAAATGGCCTTGGAAGCTCAGGATCCTGCTTTTGACAAGAGCACCTGGGATGTTGAAGGCTGGAAGGCAAGGCTGGCTGAACTGGACGATGAAGAGGCTGAGGAGGTTGAAGAGATCCTGACGATTGAGGCTGGAGGCAAGGGTGAAGGTGGTGAAACAAGTGGAGCTGGAGGTGGTAATGCAGCGAAGGTTTAGGCTGCATGATTGGGCGATGATGGACATTCTTAGACGCAGCCGGAGCCCAATTTTTAAATTTGGTAGTAGTTTTTTTTTTGTGGTTGTGATGTCGAACAATTTGATGGTTTGTACTTGAACAATAGTTTTTAGGATTAAGGATCATGTATGATCCTTTGGACAATAGGCAGGATTGCAATTGGTGGAGGGATCCTCTGTTTGGGGGATGAAACCATTGTGATCCTGCCGCCTTTATATTCCTGCACTATCTTTGAACTTATTATCATGGACACCCTTTACCTACCCCAGCGGACGGGCCACGTTTTGCTGGTAGATGCTCGGGGTAGGTAATTTTGACAACCTTTTAAGGGTTAGTCTTTTATTAATAAATAAAATCTTAACCTTTTGTCGCTTATCTTGTGTTGTTATCCTTTTGTTTCTTTAATTCTCCTTTGTTTTGATGCACACTTAGGGGCTGTTTGGTTAGCTCTGAATGAAACCATTCAGAGGTCCACCTCTGATTCGGTCAGAGGTGAAGGTGTTTGGTTGTGCCTCTTAATGGCAAACCTCTTAATGATTCAGTGCTGAATCATTCAGATCGGTGAACATGCTGAATGAAAAAAAAAAGACAATTGTTACCCCTTTCACCCCTCATCAGCCAAGAAACCCTACCCCTCTCCTCACCACCGAACACCTTTCACCTCTCATCAGACCTCCGCCCCCACCCCTCTCCTCACCACCGAACGCCGCCGCCCACCTCCACAATCGAACTCAGCTCTGATTCAAGCACGTTGCTTCAACTGCTCCGTCCTCTCTCTCAACACCGAATCTGGAACAGAACTCAGCTCTGATTCAAGCGGTGGTGGGTGTTGTTGTTGAACTCAGATCGGTGGTGGGTGTTGTGGTGGTGAAGCGGTGGTGGGTGTTGTGGAGGTGCAACGGTTCCAGCTAGAAGCTTCGGTGGTGGGTGTTGTGGTGGTGAGCCGCTGGTGGAGATGATGATGATGATGATGGCGGTGGCGGTGTTGAATACTGATGAATGATGATGATGATATTGGGTTTAACGGATCCTTGGGTTTTATAGATGATGTTGCAGGTAGGGAGAAAAGGGGGGGGGGTGAATACTGATGAATGATGATGATGATGATAATAGGTTTTATAGAAAAAAAATCTATAATGGGTTTATTTTGTGGGGAGGGGTAAAAATGTCATTTTACACTGTTATTCAGATATGGAACCAACAGCACTTTACTGGTTCAGCACTTACCCATTCAGACCCTCTTACCCATTCAGACCTCTTATTCATTCAGCACTTATTGGTTCAGATGTTGCCAAACAGCCCCTTATTGAATAAACAATACGTGTTGAATAAACAAATTTTGAATAAGTCAGATTGAAAATATTTAGGACATGATCCATGACCAAATATCCCCTAGTTAAAGAATCCCAAAAAGTCATACATTTTAAGGATCACAGGTTTAGTTGTCAAATTCTAAGGGTTATTCAAATAATCAATAAAAAGGATAAAAACAATTAAGGATCATACCTGAGGATCCAAGTTAGGATCCTAACCATAATAAGGATAACTATAAGATAAACCTTATAGAGAAGTAAGGATCAAGGATCCCTAGTTGCCTATCTTTAAGGACCTGAAATAGAGCATAACTTGGGACTAAGCCAATATAAGATAAGAGTTAGCAACTGGGGACAAGCCCAAGGATAACTGGGGACAAGCCCAAGGATAACTGGGGACAAGCCCAAGGATTGTATGTAAACTGGAGTATGGCCCTAACTGGCGACTATCCAAACTTAGTGACATGAAAATGCCAAAACCTTAGCTAACGTGTAAACGTTAGAAACCTTAGGAACAGATGTATGGTACGTCTACCATTATACGTAGGATCCTAGGCATAGCCAGTACAATGGAATTATCAGCCCCTAAAGCGAGTACTGGTCCCACTGCCTTGAACTATACCAGGATCATCATGCGCTACAGGCGGAACTGGGGTCAAGCCCAAATAACTGGGGTTAAACCCAAAGGACGGATTGCTTGTGCAGATAATCAATACTTTGCTAAGGATTCCTGAACTTTCAAAACTTAAAACCACATGAGAGATGGATGAAGGATACATGATCCTTATCTTTATATGAGAAAATAAAGAAGTGAAATAGTTCAAGATTAGGATATTACCAAAGTAAGGATCATCGATACTTTAAGGATCCTTCAAGGATACTCCTAACGTAAGGATCATCTGTGTCATGAGGATCCTTCTCACATGAAATATTTCTTCAAGTGGACAGCATTCCAAGCTCTTGGTAGCAAATCACCTTCCATGGTTAGCAATCTATATGCCCCCTTTCCTGCTTCAGCTTCAATCAAATAAGGGCCTTCCCATTTTGGAGCCAATTTTCCATCAGCAGGATTGGTGGTATTCTGAAATGCTTTCCTTAATACCATATCTCCAACTTGAAACTTCCTGATCCTGACATTTTTGTTGTAAGCACCAGCCATTCTTTGTTGATAACTGGCCATCCTTATCCTAGCCATATCCCTGATTTCTTCAATAGTATCCAGGTCTTGAGCCAAGTTCTCATCATTTTCTTCAGGATCACGAGTACTTGTTCTAGCAGTTGGAACCACCATTTCTGTTGGGATCACTGATTCTGCCCCAAATACCAAAGAGAATGGCGTTTGACCAGTAGCATTCTTAGGGGTCGTCCTATCGGCCCAAAGCACATAAGGTAGTTCTTCTGCCCATTTCCCTTTCTTGGATCCAAGCTTCTTCTTCAAATTGTTGATGATGATCTTGTTGGATGATTCTGCTTGACCATTAGCTTGTGGGTGGACTGGTGTTGATGTTATCATCTTAATCCCCCAGCTGTCACAAAAGTTAGTGGTTCTGCCCCCAATAAATTGGGAACCATTATCACATATAATTTCAGAAGGAATTCCAAATCTAGTTATAATATTTCTTTTAATAAAGGATATAACTTCCTTTTCTCTGACTTGGGCAAAAGCTTCAGCCTCTATCCACTTGGAGAAGTAATCAGTCATAGCAAGCATGAATACTTTTCCGCCAGGTGCCTTAGGGAGCTTGCCAACTATATCCATACCCCATCTCATAAATGGCCAAGAGGAGGATATAGGATGCAATAATTCAGCTGGTTGATGAAGGATATTGCTGTGTCTCTGACAAGGATCACATCTCTTAGCATACTCCAAAGCATCTCTCTTCATGGTTGGCCAGTAGTATCCTATCCTCAGGATCCTTGAGAATAATGCCCTGCCCCCAGTGTGGTTTCCACAATCTCCTTCATGGAAGTCTTTTAAAACCTCTTGGATTTCAGGATCCTCAATGCATCTCAAGTATGGTCCTGTAAGAGATTGTCTATACAACATATTATTTAAAATTGTGAATTGAGATACCTTAGATTTGAAAGCCCTAGGGTTTTCTCCTGTAAGAATCTCTCCATGTTGTAAGTATCTCATAATTGGTGAGATCCATTATCCTGATCTTGAATGGGATTGAGTATCCTCACTAGGGATAATTGCAGAATCATTTCCTATCTCCATAGCCGCATGATCCTCGATAGCCGGGGTCAGGATATGGATAATAGGGATCCTGATATCCTCAGGAATCTTCAAAGATGATCCTAAGTTAGCCAATGCATCAGCTTCTGTATTCTCTTCCCTTGGTACCTGTGTCAAACTAAAGGAAACAAAGGAGAGTGCCAATTTTTTTACTATCTCTAAATATTTGGTTAGCTTTTCACCTTTAACAGCATAGGATCCATTAAAGTGGTTTGTAATTAACAATGAGTCTACATGTACCTCAAGATACCTGATCCCCATATGCTTTGCAATTTGCAAACCAGCAATTAAGGCTTCATATTCAGCCTCATTGTTAGTGGTTTGGAACTCACAAGCTATAGAGTGGGGTATTATGTCCCCCTGTGGCGATTTTAGTAGTATTCCAAGCCCTGTGCCTTTGACATTTGAGGATCCATTAGTGTAGAGTATCCAAGGATCCTTGGTCTCCTCTAGCTGCTGGACTTCTAACTCAGCTTCTTTTTGTAAATCACTACTGAAATCAGCCACAAAGTCAGCTAATGCTTGGGATTTGATGGCTATGCTTGGGATTTGATGGCTGTCCTAGGCTCATATCTTATATCATATGCACTTAGCTTCACTGCCCACTTAGCCATCCTTCCTGACATCTCTGGTTTCCTGAGGACATCCTTAATTGGAAAATTAGTTTTAACAACAATAACATGAGTTTCAAAATAATGTCTCAACTTAGTAGATGCCATAATTAATGCAAGAATAAGCTTTTCAAGGTGTGAATACCTGGATTCGGCATCAAGTAAACTTTTACTTACATAATAGACACGATGTTGTGTACCTTCATGATCCTTAACAAGGACCGCACTTACTGCTTTTGAGGATACTGCAAGATACAAGGATAGCACATCGCCTTTTTCTGGTTTCATCAAGGCCGGGGCTGAGGATAAGTAATCTTTGAGGGCTCTTAAAGCATTTTCGTGCTTCTCAGTCCACTCAAATTTCTTGTTCTTCCTTAGGATATCATAGAATTCTTTGCACTTCTCTGAGGATTTGGATATAAATCTGTTCAAAGCTGCTATCCTGCCTGTTAGCCTTTGAACATCCTTAGCATTGGCCGGAGATTTGATGTTCACTATTGCTTTGATTTGTTCTGGGCTAGCTTCAATGCCTCTCTTTGTCACCATATATCCTAAGAATTTACCTGCTTTAACACCAAAGTGACATTTTGAAGGATTAAGTTTCATGTTATATTTGTCAAGGATATCGAATGCTTCCTCCAAGTCCCTTAGGTGATCCTCAGCTCTTATGGATTTTACTACCATATCATCTATGTAAACCTCCATAGTTTGTCCAATCTGATCCTTGAACATCATATTCACCAGCCTTTGATATGTTGCACCTGCATTTCTTAGTCCGAACGGCATAGCAATATAGAAGTATATACCAGTTGGAGTCATGAAGGCTGTATCCTCTTGGTCGGATGGTTCCATTTGGATTTGTTGAAATCCAGATGAAGCATCCATAAAAGTTAACAGTTCATGACCCGCAGTTGCATCCACCATGGAGTCAATGTGGGGTAATGGGAAAGGATCCTTGGGACATGCCTTATTTAAATCGGTAAAATCGACACATACCCTCCACTTTCCGTTTTTCTTTTGAACAACAACCACATTGGCCAACCATCTTGGATACTTGACCTCTCTAATCATACCTGCCCGGAGCAATTTCTCTACCTCTTCCTGGATAATGGCATTCCTTTCCGGTGCAAACTTTCTTCTCCTTTGATGGATTGGTTTGAAGGACCTGTCAATGCCGAGTTTGTGAGTGATTACATCTTTAGATATACCAGTCATGTCTTCGTGTTTCCATGCAAAGGTAGTCTTTCTCCTTTTGAGGAAGGATACGAGGTCTTCTTTCATTTCGCCAAGGATCCCTGATCCGATATAGATTTTGGATTCAGGATCATCAGGATCCATGATGATTTCTACCACATCCTGCTCTCTTGCCTCCAAGACATCCCTTGGAGGATACTTTGATTGCTATTGCTCCCTTGACTTTGAAGCTGGTTTCATCGATGAAGTATAGCAATTCTTAGCCTCCTGCTGATCACTATCAATCTTCACTATTCCCCAAGGACTAGGGAGCTTCACACATTGATGGTAGGTAGATGGGACTGCCTTCATATCGTGTATCCAGGGCCTGCCAAGGATAACATTACAACAAGATAAACAGTCAATAACACAAAATTTTTTATAAGAGTGTAGGCCTTCAATGTATATTGGGAGTTTAATGTCCCCCAGGGTATTCTTAGTTTCGCCACTAAATCCCACGAGCACGGAGGATCTTGGTATGATGTCTGATTCAGGAATACCCATCTTCTTTAGAACATCAAGCTGGATAATGTTCACTGAGCTTCCTCCGTCTATAAGGATCCTGCGGACAAAATGGTTAGAAATGAAAAGAGTAATAACTAAACCATCGTGATGAGGATCCTGGATATCAACACGATCATCCTCATCAAAGGTTATGACTTTTCCTTCGGAGACACTTGATGTTCGAACGGGTCTTTCTCCATTATCCATTTTAGTTTCCTTTGCATGCCTTTTAGCTGCTGAGAAGGATGTGCCACAAATGTCTGATCCTCCAGAAATAAAGTTTATTACTTGTGCATCTGCTGGAGGGGCTGGAGCCTTCTCAGGGATCCTTTCAGGATCCTGAGTTCTTGACTTTTTTCTTCCCAACAATTCTTTTAGATGCCCCTTGCTCAACAAGTATCTAATTTCCTTTCTTAGTGCAATGCATTCTTCTGTGAGATGCCCAAAATCTTCATGGTATGCACACCACTTTCATTTATCCTTAGTTGCAGCTGGCCTATCATTCTTTCTGGGCCATCTAGCTTTATCACCTAGATTCTGCATCGCAAGGATTAGTTCATTGTTATCAACAGAAAAACAATATTCGGAAATTGGAGGATAATCCTCATCATCCTCTTCTTGATCAACAGAATGCACGTTCTGGTTATCAGATCTGTTGTAGGATCTGAACTTGTTGTTCCTGAATGAGGATCCTTGCTTATCTTGCTTTGAGGATCCTGCTAACCTCTCCTGGATCCTCTTGTCATCCTCTAGCCGGATGAACCTAAGTGCCCGGGTTCTTACCTCATCTAAGTTCCTGCATGGTGTCATAACAAGATCATCATAAAACGACGAATCCCTAAGCAATCCCATTTTAAAGGCCTCAACAGCCGTGGCTATATCTAAGTTGGGAATGTCTAAGGATTCTTTACTGAATTTGGTAATGTAATCCCTTAATGATTCATTATGACCCTGGGTTATCCTATATAGATCACTAGTTAATCGTTCAAATTTTCTACTACAAGAAAACTGATTATTAAACAGGTTAACTAGATTAGCAAATGAGGTAATTGAGTAGGGGGGAAGACTTAGCAGCCATTTGAGAGCTGATCCAGTAAGAGTGGATCTGAATCCCTTGCACAGGCATGCTTCCTTTAACCTTTCTGGGATTGGATTGATCTCCATCCTCTCCCTGTATTGTGCTATGTGCTCTTCAGGATCCGTCGACCCATCATACAGCTTCATTGTTGGCACATGGAACCTCTTGGATATCTCAGCATCACAGATTGGTGGTGCAAAACAAGATATCTTGTGGCTCCCATCTGCAATCTCTGGGATAGGTTTGACCACTCCTGGAACACTTGATATCCTATCCTTTAGCTTTTGCAATTCTCTGGCCATGGCATGATTGAGACCTGGATCCTGCATAAGACCATGGTTAGTAGTATAAGAATTATTAAAAGTGTTACCTCCCATTGGATTCAGATTAGGAAGATTGGATGTTAATCCATAGTGTTGGGGCTCTGGAATGATCGAGGGACCAGTAGAAGCATTGGTCTGCATTGGAATAAAATATCCCTGATGGACATCTGAACCTCCTGTTTGCAAGCTCCTCAAGGATCCTGGCATCTGGAAGGATCCTTGAAACTGGGACGATCCCGGAACAAAGGAGGATCCTTGAACCTGGGATGATCCTGGAACAAAGGAGGTTCCTTGAACCTGGGATGATCCTGGAACAAGGGAGGATCCTTGAACTTGGGATGATCCTGGAACAAGGGAGGATCCTTGAACCTGGGATGATCCTGGAACAAAGGAGGATCCTTGAACCTGGAATGATCCTGGAACGAAGGAAGATCCTTGAATCTGCTGCGCTCCTGAGTAACCTCCTGCATTCATGAAGGATCCTATATACTGAGGATAGGATCCTGCTGGCTGGAAATAGGAACCCGATGCCTGAGTCACTGTTGTTGTTCCGTAGTGCACTCCTTTTGGTCCACCCACATATTGAACATCTGGAACCACTGATGGCTGAGAAGTAATCACCGGAGTATCAAAATTCAAAGATTTTGGCACCAGTGGGGAATAATCCTCTGCCGTTTTCTTTTGTTTCTTGAGATCTCCGATTTCTTTGAGAATCCTTTCATTGGTCTTATCCTGTTGCTGTATATGATCCTTCATCTGCAAAATCAAAGTAAACATGTCACTAGTAGTGGGAGTGTAAGAAGCAGAAGAAGTTGGAGGTTTTGAGAAAATGGGAGTTGGTTTCTTTGCAGCATTCTCAGCATTCTTCTGGGATCCAGAAGGTGGTGGAGGCAAAGGGGGAACGCCTTGTGAAGAAGTGAATGAGGGCATCAAATTTGAAGCATTCTTCGCTGAGGAAGCCATTTGCTTGGTTGTAGTGAACTTAAATGAGCACAGAAATATGAATTTTTCTAAGAGTGAAGCACCAATTGCCCCACGGGGGGCGCCAAACTGTTTTGGTCAAAAAATCTGATGAGGATAATGCAACCAAACTCTCTGTTACAGGGTATGATGCTTAAAATGTAGAACAATGACAAGGATCACTTCAACGTAAATTGCACAAATGACACAAGGATTTATACGGGGAAAAAGCCCTTGATCAAGAGTTGATCTCCGGCACAAAAAACCCCGGGTGATGGAAACTACCAATCACCAAGCTCAAATAAATCAATAAATGTTTACAACTTAGGATAGTAACGAGCTAGATACAAGGATCACTATGGTGAAATGTGTAAAAATGAGTGATAACTAATAAGTGTTCGTCGAGAGCTTCAAGAGTGCGATTATATGAGAGTGTGTGTAGCTGAAAATGGCTAAGTGTTCTAATTTTAGCTCGTCACCCCTTTAAAAATAGAAGTTAGCTACAATAACTAACTATCCGACTTTCGTGCCAAGCTCCTACGTTCTCCACAACGTCCATTTCCAGTCAAACGTATGCGAAATACCCGTGGAATATTCCGTAGTAACATTGCCAAGACCAAGTCAAGCTTGTTACTCCTGCGAAGTAATACAAAACACAAACAAACAATCGTCAGTATGAGGATCCTTAAGGTGATCCATGATCCTGATCCTGAAGCTCTTCTGAGGATCACTATCTGTCACAGAAGAAAGGATCATTAATTAGGATAACAAGTAAGGATCACTGATTGTTAGAAAATCCTCCCCTAACACTCCCCACCTTATTTAAAATCTCGTCCTCGAGATTCATTGGAATAAGTGAGGATATTTTCGCTTCATCTCCGATTCCAGCTCCCAAGTGTATTAAGGTCCTCTCTTTGAATCCCACTTGACTTTAACTAGTACCAATCTTTTATGTTTGAGAAATTTGATCTTTCGATCTTCAATTTGAAGAGGTTTCTCAACAAATTTTAATTTCTCATTTACCTCTATATCTTGGAGAGGTACTACCAAAGATTCGTCTGATAGGCATTTCTTGAGGTTGGATATATGGAATACATCATGTACTCCAGCTAACTCCTCTGGTAGTTATAAGCGATAAGCAACTGGTCCTATACGTTGGATCACTGAGAATGGTCCTACGTATCTTGGACTTAGCTTTCCTTTCTTACCAAATCGAACTACTCATTTCCAAGGTGAAACTTTTAATAGTACTTGGTCTCCAATTTGAAACTCGAGTGGCTTCCGTCTATTGTCTGCATAACTCTTTTGACGATCTCGAGCAGTCTTTAATCTTTCCTTGATCTGTGTGATTTTGTCAGTAGTTTCTTGCACTATCTCGGGACCTGATAATTGACTCTCTCCTATTTTTGCCCAACAAACTGGAGTTCTGCACTTTTGTCCGTACAGTGCTTCAAATGGGGCAGTTTAATGCTTGAATGATAACTATTGTTATAGGAGAATTCGATTAAGGATAAATGGTTGTCCCAATTTCCCCTAAAATCTATCACACATTCCCTAAGCATGTCTTCCAGAGTTTGGATCGTCCTTTCACTTTGTCCGTCTGTTTGAGGCATTTGTTAACTTTTGCTTTAGAATCCTAAAAGCTTCTCCTTGCTTAGGTCCCCATTCAAACTTAACTGCTTTACAGGTTAGCTTAGTTAATGGTACAGCTATCTTGGAAAAATCCCTAATAAACCGTCTATAATATCCAGCTAAACCTATAAAAATTCTAATTTCCATTGCGGATTGCGGAACCTTCCATTTGGTGATCGCTTCTATTTTAGCAGGATCTACATGAATACCTTCGTGATTCACCATGTGTCCTAGGAATTGCACTTCTTGCATCCAAAATTCATACTTCGAGAATTTGGCGTAAAGTTTTTCTTTTCTTAATAAAGTTAAGAGTGCATGCAAGTGCTGACAATGCTCTTCCTGATTCTTGGAATAAATAAGTATATTGTCAATGAAGACAATTACAAATTTATCCAAATACGGTTTACAGATTCTATTCATCATGTCCATGAATGTGGCAGGTGCATTCGTTAGTCCAAAAGGCATGACTGTAAACTCGTAATGATCATACCTAGTTCTGAAAGCAGTTTTAGGTATGTCTTCTTTTTGTACCTTCAACTGATGATATCCAGAGCGCAAGTCGATCTTAGAAAAATATCTAGCTCCTTGAAGTTGATCAAAAAGATTATCAATCCTAGGTAATGGGTATCGATTCTTAATTGTAACCTTATTCAATTCTCTATAATCAATACACATTCTCATCGAACCATCCTTCTTCTTTACGAACAACACTGGTACTCCCTAAGGGGATGAACTAGGTTGTATGAAACCTTTACTTAGTAATTCATCTAATTTCTTTTTCAATTCTAGCATTTCAGTGGGTGCTAACCGATAAGGTGCTTTAGCTATCGGCGTAGTTCCAGGAATTAGATGAATTCTAAATTCTACTTCCCTGTTGTTTTGGTCAAAAAAATCTAATGAGGATAATGCAACCAAACTCTTAGTTACGGGGTATGATGCTTTAAATGTAGAACAATGATTAGGATCACTTTAGTGTAAATTGCACAAACGACACAAGGATTTATACGGGGAAAAAGCCCTTGATCAAGAGTTGATCTCCGGCACAAAAAACCCCGGGTGATGGAAACTACCGATCACCAAGCTTAAATAAATCAATAAACGTTTACAACTTCGGATAGTAACGAGCCAGGTACAAGGATCACTAGTGTGAAATGTGTAAAAGTGAGTGAAAACTAATAAGTGTTCATCGAGAGCTTCAAGAATGCGATTGTATGAGAGTGTGTGTAGCTGAAAATGGCTAAGTGTTCTAATTCTAGCTCGTTACCCCTTTAAAAATAGAAGTTAACTACAATAACAAACTATCCGACTTTTGTGCCAAGCTCCCACGTTCTCCACAACGTCCATTTCCAGTCAAACGTGTGCGAAATACCCGTGGAATATTCCATAGTAACGTTGCCAAGACCAAGTCAAGCTTGTTACTCCTGCGAAGTAATACAAAACACAAACAAACAATCGTCAGTATGAGGATCCTTAAAGTGATCCATGATCCTGATCCTGAAGCTCTTCTGAGGATCACTATCTGTCACAGAAGTAAGGATCATTAATTAGGATAATGAATAAGGATCACTAATTGTTAGAAAATCCTCCCCTAACAATTGCCCCCAAAATATAAGGAGTGAAATGTTAAATAAGCGAATTATATTTTCCTGATCTTATCCGCAACTAACTATCGTAAATATAGCCGTTATTGTGGAACTATCCGTTGCAACCATGACGTCACAGAAGTGACAACCCTGCACGATCATGATTATAAATAGGAGATAGAGATAGGATCAAATGCATTTAAAATTTCAGAAAGACTCCCTTTATAACTGCATTCCGAAGATAAACAGGTATTCTCTCTTCATCTTCTTCCTTCTCTTGCTCTGTTTTCCGTCTCTTTTCACCATTCTATCAAAGATGTTGCTCCGGAATTCCCCAGCTAAGGATCACCCGAAAAACAGCCCACCGAAAATCCAGGGGATCATCGAAGATTCCATAAAAGAACGCTGATGTTTCAATGATGCACAGATTGATAGGATCCGCCACTGCTTCCCGGCGAACACCGAGTTCAGACCTTTTGATCCCAATGCCCTGAGTGATCATATTTCCGACAAGTGGGTTGCTTTTCCTGTCACTCCGTTCACCATAGGCTATACATATCCTTTTCCAGCCTTCACCCAATCTTTCTTTTCCCTAACCGGCATCTCTTATATCCAAGCCATGCCGATGATTTGGAGGGTTTTGTATACCCTTGAAAGGATCATCGAGCAGGAAGGGATAGACCTAGGAATGTCAGAGCTGGGAGAGCTGTATGATCTTACTACCTTTGGTTCTCATCGTTATTTGTTTAAACGTAAGCCTGGTGAGGAGCACCCGATCTTTAAAGCCACCAAGAACGATGCTAATTGGAAGCGGCGTTTCTTTTTCGTCAAGAGAGATTCTATTGAGGATGGAAAGGATCTACCCAAGAAATGGGCTACCCATGGTAGGGTGGAGGATCCTGAGAAGGATCACCAGAAACTTTCTTTTGATGTAAGGATCACTAATATTTTTGCTTTCTTGTTGTGCAGCTATCACCGTCTCACACCTCAGATTGTCTCCTGCTGCTAAAGAGAGACTCATCGCTGTCAAGAAACTTGATCCTGAAGCAAGAACTTTCAAGACAACAACCCAAGATTCCCAGGAGGTATCCTCAGGCTCTGTCACGATGTCAAGTAAGTATCTTTGTTTAAAATTTAAATAAATAGTGAAATATAAGTTAAGTGGAGATACTTATCTTGTTTTGGTTGTGTAGGTGCTGGAAAATCCACCAAGCCTGCTTCTCAATTCGACACGGCTGACCTTGATTCTGTTAGACCCAGGAAGAAAAGGTCCACTACTAGTCCTAGCATCTCCATCCCCAAGGCACCCACTAAAGGAAGGGGTGGCAAAAAGAGAAAGACCTCCGAGGCTGAGAATTTGCAGGGTCTGCCTCTGATCCGTCACCAATTCCTCGAGTACTTCAATGATGTAAGGATCACTGTATCTGCCTGTATATCCTGCTGGCATATCCTGCTGACATATCCTACTGATTTGAGGATCACTTGGTCCTGACCTTATCTTTTATCTCTTTTGCAGAAATTCGCTGAGATTGAGGACTATGTGGGGAACGTCGAGGAGCAGGACAAGAAGATTGCTGACCTCCAACAGGTTGCAGTGCTTAAGGACCTCAAAATTGCTGACCTTCAGAAGGAACTCCAAGATGCCAAGACTAAGACGGCTAAACTCCTGATTGACCTTGACTATGAAAAGCATGATCTCATAGAAGGTGCAAAGGTCTCTGCTGCCATCACAATGTATCAGACAAAACTGAAGATGGCCCAGGAAGCTCAAGATCCTAACTTTGACAAAAGCAGCTGGGATGTTAAGGGCTGGAAAGCAAGGTTGGCTGATCTTGAAGATGATGAGGAGACTGAGGAAGTTTTGGCGATTGAGGTTGGAGGCAAGGGTGAAGGTGGTGAAACAAGTGGAGCCGGAGGTGGTGATGCAGGGAAGGTTTAGGATGCATGATTGGGCGATGATGGACATTCTTAGACGCAGCCGGAGCCCAATTTTTAAATTTGGTAGTAGTTTTTTGTGGTTGTGATGTCGAACAATTTGATGGTTTGTACCGAACAATAGTTTTTAGGATTAAGGATCATGTATGATCCTTTGGACAATAGGTAGGATCGCAATTGGTGGAGGGATCCTCTGTTTGGGGGATGAAGCCATTGTGATCCTGCCGCCTTTATATTCCTGCACTACTTTTGAACTTATTATCATGGACACCCTTTACCTACCCCAGCGGACGGGCCACGTTTTGCTGGTAGATGCTCGAGGTAGGTAATTTTGACAACCTTTTAAGGGTTAGTCTTTTGTTAATAAATAAAATCTTAACCTTTTGTCGCTTATCTTGTGTTGTTTTCCTTTTGTTTCTTTAATTCTCCTTTGTTTTGATGCATATTTATTGAATAAACAATTTTGGATAAGTCAGATTGAAAATGTTTAGGACATGATCCACGATCAAATATCCTATAGTTAAAGAATCCCAAAAAGCAATATATTTTAAGGATCACAAGTCTAGTTGTCAAATTTTAAGGGTTATTCAAATAAATAATGAATAGAATTAAAAATAGTTAAGGATCATACCTGAGGATCCAAGTTAGGATCCTAACCATAATCAGGATAACTACAAAATAAACCTTAGAAAGAAGTAAGGATCAAGGATCCCTAGTTGCTTATCTTCAAGGACCTGAAATAGATCATAACTTGGGACTAAGCCAATATAAGATAAGAGTTAGCAACTGGGGACAAGCCCAAGGACAACTGGGGACAAGCCCAAGGATAACTGGGGACAAGCCCAAGGATAACTGGGGACAAGCCCAAGGATCCTGTGTAAACTGGAGTATGGCCCTAACTGGCGACTATCCAAACTTAGTGACATGAAAATGCCAAAACCTTAGCTAACGTGAAAACGTTAGAAACCTTAGGAATGGATGTATGGTACGTCTACCATTATACTTAGGATCCTAGGTATAGCCAGTACAATGGAATTATCAGCCCCAAAAGCGAATACTGGTCCCACTGCCTTGAACTATACCAGGATCATCATGCGCTAGAGGCGGAACTGGGGACAAGCCCATAAACTTTGGAGAGTTGGCCAACCACTTTGATCTTCTGTAAAATGATAACAACTCTGCAAAAGCTTAAACTTTGTGAAAATAGATGTTAACTGATTAACATCTTTAACTTATGATAAGTAATAAGTATAAAATGAATGAAAATGAAAATGAAAGTAATGTGTTACCAAATGTAGAATCATATATCCTTTGAGGATCCTGGATCCTTAATCAGAATACCGGTATCGCTGAGGATCCCTGATCCTTCTTACTTAGTATTTTTTGAGATGAACAGCATTCCAAGCTCTTGGTAGGAGATCACCATCCATTGTTAACAAATGATATGCCCCCTTTCCTGATTCAGCTTCAATTAGATAGGGGTCTTCCCACTTTGGTGCTAGCTTGCCATCAGAAGGATTTGTAGTGTTCTGGAATGCTTTTCTTAGCACAAAATCACCAACTTGAAATCTTCTAATCCTGACATTCTTGTTGTATGCTCCAGCCATTCTTTGTTGATAACTGGCCATTTCCTTTTTTCTGACTTTGAGCAAAAGCTTCTTCTTAGGATGCAGATGTTATGTTGGTTGGTGTAGAATATTACTGTGTCTTTGACAAGCATCACACTTCTTTGCATAATCCACAACATCCTTCTTCGTGGTAGGCCTATAGTATGTTGTTCTAAGGATCCTTGAGAATAGTGCTCTGCCCCCAGTGTAGTTTCCACAGTCTCCTTGACTTTGAAAGCTTTAGGATTTTGTCCTGTAGGGATCTTTCCATGTTGTATATATCTTAGGATTGGAAGGATCCAAGATCCTGAATTCGACTGTGCAGGATCACCAGGTATGATTGCAGAATCCTCCACTATCTCCATGGCTACGTGATCCTCAATTGCAGGAGTTAAAACATGGGTGATGAGTATTTTTCACATCTTCTGGCATCTTTAGGAATGATCCAAGGTTAGTTAAAGCGTCAGCTTCTGCATTTTCTTCACTGGGTACCTGTGGTAGACTAAAAAAAGCAAAAGAATCTGCCAGTTTCCTGACTCATGATTAGTGGTTTGGAATTCCATGCAGTGGATTGGGGTATAATGTCCCCCTGTGGCGATTTTGGTAGTGTGCCTTGTCAAGTTCCTTTAACATTTGAAGCTCCATCCGTGAAGAGTGTCTAAGGATCCTTGGTCTTCTCAAGTTGTTGAACTTTTAATTCAGCTTCCCTTTGTAGATCACTACTGAAATCAGCCACAAAGTCAAGTAAAGCTTGGGACTTGATTGCCCATTTTGCCATTCTACCTGACATTTGAAGTTTCCTGAGAACATTCTTGATAGCAAGGTTAGTTTTCACAATAATGGTATGAGTTTCTAAATAATGTCTATGTTTAGCAGAAGCCATAATTAAATCAAGAATTAATTTCTCTAAATGAGAGTACCTGGCCTCAGCATCAAGTAGAATATTACTTACATAGTATACCGGATGTTGAGAGCCTTCATGATCCTTAACTAGGATCACACTTACTGCTTTAGCTGAAATAGCTAAGTATAAGGATAACGATTCTCCATTTTCTGGTTTCATCAGGGCTGGTGCTCTTCTTGGATAATGGCATTCTTTCGAGTGCAAACTTTCTCCTGTCATATCTTCATGTTTCCAAGCGAAGGTAGACTTTCTTCTTTTCAAGAAGGATATTAAATCCTGCTCAATACTGTCTAGGATCCCGGATCCTATAAAAATTTTGGATTCAGGATCCTCTGGGTTCAACAGAATATCCTTGACATCTTGCTCCTTGGAGGTTGGCTTCAATGAAGAAGTGTAACAGTTCTTTGCCTCCTGCTGATCACTTTCTATCTTCACCACATCCCATAGAGTTGGGAGCTTGACACATTGATGATATGTTGAGGGGACTGCCTTCATATCATGTATCCATGGCTGTCGTGATGAGGATCCTGAATGTCCGCACAGTTATCCTCATCATATGATATCACTTTCTGCTGGGTAAGGAGGGAGGTCCGAACAGGTCTGCCCCCATTCTCCATCTTTGTTTCCTTTGCACGTCTCTTAGCTGCTGAGAACCTCCGGAGATGAAATGGATGATTTGAGCATCGGATGGTGGAAGAGGAGCTTTTTCAGGAACTTTCTCAGGATACTTGATCCTTGACTTTTTCCTTCCAAGCAATTCCTTCAAGTATCCTTTGCTCAAAAGATAACCTATCTCCTTCCTTAATGCTATGCACTCATCTGTGAGATGACCAGAATCCCCATAGTAAGCACACCATTTTGATTCGTCTTTGGTGGTAGGCGGTTTGTCATTCTTCCTTGGCCACCTAACCTTGTCACCTAAACTCTGCATAGAAAGGATTAGTTCATTATTATCAGCAGAAAAACAATATTCAGAAATAGGAGGATAATCCTGATCATCTTCCTCTTGTTCCACAACATGCACACTCTGGTTGTCATGCTTGGAGTATTGCTTGGATCAGTTATCCTTGAGATAGGATCCTTATTTGTCTTGCTTTGAGGATCCTGATAATCTCTCGTGGATCCTTTTGTCATCCTCTAAACGGATGAACCTAAGGGCCCTGTTTCTTTTTTCATCTAAGTTCCTGCAAGGGGTCATGACAAGATCATCATAGAACATTGAATCCCTAAGAAAACCCATTTTAAAGGCTTCTACAGCCGTAGCTATATCCAGGTTAGGGATATATAAGGATTCTTTACTAAACTTAGTGATGTAATCTCTAAGTGATTCATTTTGACCTTGTGTTACCCTATATAGATCACTAGTTAATCGTTCAAACTTTCTACTACATGAAAATTGACTATTAAACAGATTAACTAGATTAGCAAATGGAGTAATAGAGTAAGGGGGAAGACTTAGCAGCCATTTAAGAGCAGATCATGTGAGTGTGGATCCAAAACCCTTGCATAGACATGCTTCTTTTAACCTCTCAGGAATGGGATTGATCTCCACTCTTTCCCTTGTGACTTCCATCTGGAATTTCAAGAATGGGCTTAACCACTCCTTGAATGCTGGATATCATATCTTTGAGTTTTTGCAATTCCTTAGCCATAGCTTGGTTGATTCCTGTATCCTGCACGAAGCCATGGTTAGCATTATAAGAAGTATTCAAAGTGTTACCTCATAATGGATTCAAGGTTGGAATTCCAGATGTGAATCCATATTGACGGGATTCTGGTATAACTGAGGGACCAGAAGAAGCAATAGTCTGCATCGGCATGAAGTCTCCTAGATGAACATCTGAACTTCCGAGTTGCACACTCCTTAAGTATCCTGGCATCTGGAAGGATCCATGAAACTGGGAGGATCCTGGAACAAAGGAGGATCCTTGAACCTGGGATGATCCTGGAACAATGGAGGATCCTTGAACCTGGGATGATCCTGGAACAAAGGAGGATACTTGAACCTGGGATGATCCTGGAACAAAGGAAGATCCTTGAAATTGGGATGATCCTGGAACAAGGGAGGATCCTTGAACCTGGGATGATCCTGGAACAAAGGAGGATCCTTGAACCTGGGATGATCCTGGAATAAAGGAGGATCCTTGAACCTGGGATGATCCTGGAACAAAGGAGGATCCTTGAACCTGGGATGATCCTGGAACAATGGAGGATCCTTGAATCTGCTGCGCTCCTGAGTATCCTCCTGAATTCATGAAGGATCCCATATGCTGAGGATAGGATCCTGCTGGCTGGAAGTATGGACCTAATGCCTGGGTCACTGTTGTTGTTCCGTAGTGCACTCCTTTTGGTCCACCCACATATTGAACATCTGGAGCCACTGATGGCTGAGAAGTAATCACCGGAGTATCAAAATTCAAAGATCTGGGCATCAGTGGAGAATGATCCTCTGCCGTTTTCTTTTGTTTCTTGAGATCTCCAATTTCTTTGAGAATCCTCTCATTAGTCTTATCCTGTTGCTGTATGTGATCCTTCATCTGCAAAATTAAAGTAAACATGTCACTAGTAGTGGGAGTGTAAGAAGCAGAAGAAGTTGGAGGTTTGGAAAAAATTGGAGTTGGTTTCTTCTCGGCATTTTTCTGAGGTCCAGAAGGTGGTGGAGGCAAAGGTGGAATGCCCTGAGATGAATTGACCGCAGACATTGCAGAAGAGGTATTCTTCAATGATGAAGCCATGTATTCGTATACAATGAACCGGAATGATCACCAACAGAAAAACTTCTTAGGAATGAAGCACCAATTGCCCCACGGTGGGCGCCAAACTGTTTTGGTCAAAAAAAATCTAATGAGGATAATGCAACCAAACTCTTAGTTACGGGGTATGATGCTTTAAATGTAGAACAATGATTAGGATCACTTTAGTGTAAATTGCACAAACGACACAAGGATTTATACGGGGAAAAAGCCCTTGATCAAGAGTTGATCTCCGGCACAAAAAACCCCAGGTGATGGAAACTACCGATCACCAAGCTTAAATAAATCAATAAACGTTTACAACTTCGGATAGTAACGAGCCAGGTACAAGGATCACTAGTGTGAAATGTGTAAAAGTGAGTGAAAACTAATAAGTGTTCGTCGAGAGCTTCAAGAATGCGATTGTATGAGAGTGTGTGTAGCTGAAAATGGCTAAGTGTTCTAATTCTAGCTCGTTACCCCTTTAAAAATAGAAGTTAACTACAATAACAAACTATCCGACTTTTGTGCCAAGCTCCCACGTTCTCCACAACGTCCATTTCCAGTCAAACGTGTGCGAAATACCCGTGGAATATTCCATAGTAACGTTGCCAAGACCAAGTCAAGCTTGTTACTCCTGCGAAGTAATACAAAACACAAACAAACAATCGTCAGTATGAGGATCCTTAAAGTGATCCATGATCCTGATCCTGAAGCTCTTCTGAGGATCACTATCTGTCACAGAAGTAAGGATCATTAATTAGGATAATGAATAAGGATCACTAATTGTTAGAAAATCCTCCCCTAACACCTGTCGGGTGGTAATCCCAGGAGTTCTTCTGGGAATACATCTGGGTATTCTGAGACTACAGGAATCTCCTTAAGTTCTTTATCCTTAGTACTAATGATTACGGAAATCATATATACTATTCCTTGCTTTCGTTCATAACTAGCAACTTTCATTACTGAAATGAACTTCATGGGTTTACGTGGCTTATCTCCTGTAATCATGATTACTTCTCCGGTGGGTGCACGAATTTCTATAGAGTTCTTATCACAAAGGATTCGAGCATGGTTGGTTACTAACCAATCCATTCCTAACACAATATCAATTCGGCTAATTTCATAGGTAATAGGTTTGTAGAAAATTTATAGCCTAACAGTTCTATCTTTCCTTCTCGCACAACATTATTTATTTTGACAGAATTTCCGTTTTCCGTTTCAACTGTAAAGATTTGTCTAAGTTGGGTTAAGGGTAAATTAAGTGCTTGGCAGAATGAAGTATTTATAAAACTTTGGTTTGCACCAGAGTCAAATAATACTTTTGCATATACATTGTGAACTAGGAACGTACCAGCTATCACATCAGGAATCAATTCGGCTTCCTGAGTTGTCAACTAGAAGGCTCTTACATTCCTTTTTGCTCCTTCTGCAGGTTTAGCTTTATTGTCAGCTGGTTTGTTTAGTTTTGGGCAGTCTGGCTTAAGATGTCCAGCTTCTCCACAGTTGTAGCATACTGTGAATTTCTTCCTCCTGCATTCTTCTTCTTGATGCCCTGGAATTTTTCAAAAATTGCAATATACTTTGCATCTTCCAAAATGCTTCCTTTTGCAAGAATTGCAAAATGGACCAGTGGAAGATTGTCCGGTTCCCCTTCGCTTGAAATTGTTATGGTTACCCATACGAAATCCTTGGGTAATCTTTTGGGCTACTTCCTTCTTTCTATTTTCTTCTCGCGTCCGTACCAGTTCGTCAGTCAGAGTATTGGCTAAATCCACCGCATCATCAATCGTGCGGGGTTTTGCAGCCTTGACGATATTACGGATTTCACCAATCAATCCCCAATTATAGCGGGAAATAAGTACTGGTTCTGGAGGGTTGGTACTACTCTCGCATATTCGAAGAATGTCGAAGTGTACCCTCGACAGTTCACATCCACCATCCGATGTGTCAGGAACTTATTTATCATTTGTTCCTTTTCATACTCGGGACATAATTTTCTTTCTACAAGACTCTTAAATTCTTCCCAGTTCATAGCATATGCCATTCTCCCTCCTTTTGCTTGTAACACCGTGTTCCACCATTCTAGCGCCCCTTCTTTAAAAAGGTTCGAAGCATACATGACCTGGTCTTCTTCAACACATTTACTTATGGAAATTACTGCCTCGGTTTTCTCTAACCAACGCAGTGCTGCAGTCGCCCCTTCGTTACCTGCAAACTCAGCTGATTTACAGGCAAGAAATTCTTTGTAAGTGCAACCAGGAGTTGCAACTTTCATTTTCTTGAGGAGTGGAGCTTGCCGTGGATCATTATCGTGATTAGTATGATTTCTGCCTCCGTTTACGCTATTACTGAAGTTATCTTCAGAAGTACGTTTGCTAGGAATGATTTATTGAGGTTCAACAGGTTTTTGAGCAGCAGCAAGGATTGCTGGAATAGCATTGGCTATTCCTTGAGCAACAATATTTTCTATATCTTGCCTAGTCATAAATTGATCCTCCGGATGTTGCTCAGATTGATTAACCTCGTTAACTGGTTCATTATTAGCATTTTCCATCTGATAATTAATATATATAATTTATTAGTATAGAGTAAATAACAATTATACACAAAACAACCATACACATTTCATAACACATGGAAAGCCAAAATTATCGATTTCTCGATTCCCATTTTTAGATATTATAATATGCGTCAATACACACCATTATCTTACAAAGTTTATTTGTAGTTATTTTACAAGGTTATATTTTATTATTATTATTACACAATCACATTTTCACAACCCCTCTATCCCTTGTCAGTTGGTACTTCAGTAGCGACGTTCCCTTTCATCGTACTTCCAGGAGATCTGTTCTCCTACCTCCCGAATCCTATTTCCTGCATCCACCAACTCCTCGCCAAAGTGGCGGAGTTCAGCTAAGTTTTCATTGCTCATCGGTGGGTTTGGTATCGGTTCCGGGTCGAACTGAGGGAGAAAGGTATAAGGATTGTTAAGCAGGTTTTGAAACTGCCAATCATTAGTCCACCACTCGTCCATTCCTAGAGGTTGGGTGTGAAGTATAGGTTCTGGAATTGCTGGTTCCAAGTTTATTGGAAGTTGATTTTCAACAGGATAAGGGTAGAGATTATTATTGACAGGCCTAACGATATCACAGCTTGCCAATGCGCGATCCAATTCCTCCTGAAATGGCAACTCCTCAATTTGCCTAGAGCTTTCCCCAATTTCCATATGGGTTTGCCTAGAACCTTCCCCAAACTCCATTTCTGTCTGCCTAGAATCTTCCCCGACTTCAATCCCCTTTCCTTTATCTAAGGAATTTTCTATTTTTGGAATCTTCCTAGTTGCGGGTTTCCTCCTGCGCACATGCCTCCATCCTACAAATCTTCTCCTTTTCTTAGGCTTGGGTTTCTCCGGAGGTGGAGCGTTGAATTCCATAGGTTCTTCTATATCAGGTATATAACCAGTAAAATCTCTGGAAACCTCTATTTTCACCGAATAGAGATTGAGATTTTGAAGGGCTTCAGATAAGTCATTCATGCTGTTTAGCATATATGCAAAATACACACAAAATGCTAAGTTAAAATTTTATAACAAAATTTCATAGATAACCTTTAAATATTATTGCATACCGTGTGACTAATTTAATACAAAGTACAACTGATAATGAAAACATATTAGGTTTACTGTAAACTTATTTATTTACTGGGTAAAGTTTCTGGCTTGTAGGTGATAAGGGTGCTAGAACTTGAGTCAGGTATATTTAAAGATTTGCATTTATTGCTACAGTGGCTAGCATATAGAGATCCGCCCATTTTTCATCTAACTTGTCTTCCCATGGTGGGTTATTGCCTAGTTCTTGGGTTTTCTGGTTAACTCTCTTTTCTTTTGGTTGTGATTTCTTTATTTTCTCCTGACTTTTCCTAATAATCAAACTTCTTTTATTAGGAGAAAGTGGTTCCTCATATTGTGTCTTTCGAACAAATATTCCTTCATCAATATCTGTTGGGTATTTTGAGGAATTTGTTTGGGATGAACTTCCCTTCTCTTTTGATGACCTATCTAATTTAAGATAAATGTTTGAAAGCTTTTGCTTACCCATACTGTAACTAACAAATAGTTAATTAATAAACACATAATCACAAAAATGAAAATCAAGAAAATTAAGTATTTTAAATACTTAATAGGCTTAAATCTGTGGCTTGATTAATGTGGCTCTGATACCACCTTTTCCTGTCACGGCCCCAGCCCTGTTTTGACCCGGTCAAGAGCCGCGAAACAGGAACCCGTGGTATCAATGATGCAACAGCGGAAGATTTTCAACAGGATCTTTTAAAACTCAAATGCCCAATTATTTTATTTCATAAATTGGAGATAAACCCCGTAATTTACAATAGAGGAATTTAACTAGGAAATTCCCTGATGTATTTAAAACATGTTTATTTAATTTTTAACCGAGCCACCTCTTCAAGCTTGATAGTGCTCCGTAGCACGTTTTCCTTGATTTACAGCAGGTCGCCTGAAACATGTTTTAAAAATATTTTATCAGCGGGGAAATGCTGGCGAGTCACTCAATTTAAGAAAATGACACAGTTATAAATTACAGCATAAGAGCGATTACAATGGATTCTATCTTATTGTTATATGGCTCCGTGTCACAATGGTGACGATGGTCATACCACTATTGGGTCCTGTCACCCAAGTAGTGATAATTATCACTGTTAGGGCTTATTTGCCTAACCCTTGTTAGGGCTTATTTGCCTAACCCCGTGAGTAATTAGTAACGTGCACAATACCCCACTAGCCATTGATTAAGATTACCACGACTTACTCCCTGTAATTATAACATTTGAAAATAATTTGAGGTATTGTAAAACAGTTGATAAAAAGAGAATGACTCACATTGCAGATTTATATGAGCAGAGCTTAGCCTACTGATTAGCCTTTTAACCTAAATTTAAACAACATGCACACGAACTAGGTTAGTAACTAATACAGCATTTACGATAACTCACGAGATTAAACCCTCACAACGAATGACAAAGTGCGATACTAAAACATCCATCGAATTAACGACAAATGACAAAGCATAAACCCTAATGTGGGCAGCACTTAAACATCCATTGGATAGTTTTAATCGATCGGACATTGAATTGTAGCAGCGATTGAGTTAATACCCGGTATCGGAGCAGCGCCTCGCTAATTTTTAAAAGTAATTTCGACTTCAGAGTATTGTAACTTCGTTTTTGAAAGTTTGTTTCGACACCAGTGGACTGTGCATGCAACAAGCTATTTATAGCTGATTTTTAAGGTTCACGCGGCCCGCTTAAACCATAACCTAAACCTTACGCGGCCCGCGAGGCCGCCTAGTCTACGTATAGGTTGCATGGGTCATGAGTAGGTTTGCCATCTGGTCACCACGTGGATCCGGAACACTTATCCGGTCAACCTATGTTTGACGCGGCCCGCGTAAGACAAGGCTTGTCTTTTACGCGGCCCGCCTGGGAACCAGAATTCTGTTTTTCTTGATTTTAAATATGGTTTAGGGTTTCAGGGGTCCGGGTTTTTACTTACGGGTATTTTTAGGACAATTTTAAGAGTCCTTACAGGGCCTTCCCACTTTGGTGCCAATTTTCCATCAGCAGGATTTGTGGTATTCTGAAATGCTTTCCTCAATACCATATCACCAACTTGGAATTTCCTGATACTGACATTCTTATTGTAGGCTCCAGCCATCCTTTGTTGATAACTAAGTATCCTTATCCTTGCCAAATCCCTGAGTTCTTCTATAGTATCCAAGTCTTGAACCAAGTTTTCAGCATTTCCTTCAGGATCACGAATGCTTGTTCTTGTAATAGGAACCACCATCTATGTAGGGATCACTGATTCTGCTCCAAATACCAAAGAAAATGGAGTTTGACCAGTAGCATTCTTGGGGGTTGTCCTATCAGCCCATAGTACATAAGGTAGTTCTTCTGCCCACTTTCCTTTCTTGGATCCAAGCTTTTTCTTCAAGTTGTTGATGATGATCTTGTTGGATGATTCTGCTTGACCATTAGCTTGTGGGTAGACTGGTGTTGATGTTATCATCTTAATCCCCCAGCTGTCACAAAAGTTAGTAGTTCTGCTCCCAATAAATTGGGATCCATTATCACAAACAATTTTAGAAGGAATACCAAATCTAGTAATAATGTTTCTTTTAATAAAGGATATCACTTCTTTTTCTCTGACTTGAGCAAAGGCTTCAGCCTCTATCCACTTAGAGAAGTAATCAGTCATGGCAAGCATGAACACCTTTCCTCCTGGTGCTTTGGGCAGTTTTCCAACTATATCCATTCCCCATCTCATGAATGGCCAAGAAGAGGATATAGGATGCAAGAGCTTTGCTGGTTGGTGAAGGATATTACTATGTCTCTGACAAGGATCACACTTCTTGGCATAATCCACAGCATCCTTCTTCATTGTAGGCCAATAGTATCCTTTCCTAAGGATCCTTGAGAATAATGCCCTGCCCCCAGTGTGGTTTCCACAGTCTCCTTCATGAAAATCCTTTAGGACTTCTTGAATTTCAGGATCCTCTATGCACCTTAGATAGGGACCTGCAAGAGATCGTTTATATAACTTGTTATTCAATATTGTAAATTGAGATACCCTAATTTTGAAAGCCCTGGGGTTTTCTCCTGTGGGAATTTCTCCATGTTGTATATATCTCATGATTGGAAGGATCCATGATCCTGAATGAGATTGTGTATCGTCACTAGGGATGATTGTAGAATCCTCTCCTATATTCATGGCTACATGATCCTCAATAGCAGGAGTCAAGATATGGATGATAGGGATATTGATATCCTCTGGAATCTTTAAGGATGATCCTAGGTTGGCCAATGCGTCAGCTTCTGCATTTTCTTCCCTGGGTACCTGTGTCAAACTAAAAGAAACAAAAGAGAGTGCCAATTCCTTGATTATCTCTAGGTATTTGATTAGCTTTTCACCTTTAACAGCATAGGATCCATTAAAGTGATTAGTGATTAACAATGAATCTACATGTACCTCAAGATACCTGATCCTCATATGCTTGGCAATTTGCAAACCAGCAATCAAGGCCTCATATTCAGCCTCATTATTAGTAGTTTGAAACTCACAAGCTATGGAGTGGGGTATTATGTTCCCCTGTGGCGATTTTAGTAGTATTCCAAGTCCTGTTCCTTTGATATTAGAGGCTTCATCAGTGAAGAGTATCCAAGGATCCTTAGTTTCTTCAAGCTGCTGAACTTCTAACTCAGCTTCTTTTTGTAAATCGCTACTAAAATCTGCCACAAACTCAGCTAAGGCTTGGGATTTGATGGCAGTCCTTGGTTCATATCTTATATCATAAGCACTAAGCTTCACTGCCCATTTAGCCATCCTTCCTGACATTTCAGGTTTCCTGAGAACATTCTTAATTGGAAAATTAGTCTTAACTATATTGGCATGAGTTTCAAAATAATGTCTTAGTTTAGTAGATGCCATAATCAAAGCAAGGATAAGTTTTTCTAAATGTGAATACCTGGATTCAGCATCAAGCAAACTCTTACTTACATAATAAACAGGATGTTGTGTACCTTCGTGATCCTTAACAAGGACCGCACTTACTGCTTTAGAGGATACCGCTAGATATAAGGATAATATATCCCCTTTTTCTGGTTTCATCAAGGCAGGAGCTGAGGATAGGTAATCCTTAAGGGCTTTGAGAGCATTTTCATGCTTTTCAGTCCACTCAAATTTCTTGTTCTTTCTCAAAATGTCATAGAATTCCTTGCACTTTTATGATGATTTTGATATGAACCTATTCAAGGCTGCGATCCTTCCTGTTAACCTTTGCACATCCTTGGCATTGGCAGGAGATTTGATATTCACAATAGCCTTAATTTGCTCTGGACTTGCTTCAATGCCTCATTTAGTTACCATATAACCTAGGAACTTGCCTGCTTTAACACTAAAGTGACACTTTGAAGGAATCAACTTCATATTGAATTTGTCAAGGATATTGAATGCTTCTTCCAGATCTCTAAGGTGATCCTCAGCTCTCTTGGACTTAACCACCATGTCGTCTATGTAGACTTCCATAGTTTGTCCTATTTGTTCCTTAAACATCATATTGACTAGCCTTTGATAAGTAGCACCTGCATTCCTTAGTCCAAATGGCATAGCAATATAACAATAGATACCAGTTGGGGTCATAAAGGCTGTATCCTCTTGATCAGATGGTTCCATCTGAATTTGTTGAAATCCAGATGAAGCATCCATAAAAGTCAACAACTCACGACCTGTGGTAGCATCCACCATGGAGTCAATGTGGGGTAATGGGAAAGGATCCTTGGGACATGCTTTGTTTAAATCAGTAAAATCGACACATACCCTCCACTTTTCGTTTTTCTTTTGAACAACAACCACATTGGCTAACCATCTTGGATACTTAACCTCTCTAATCATACCTGCTCAAAGTAACTTGTCTACCTCCTCCTGGATAATGGCATTCCTCTCAGGTGCAAACTTCCTTCTTTTTTGATGTATGGGCATGAATGACCTGTCAATACCAAGTTTATGAGTAATTATATCTTTAGAGATACCTGTCATATCTTCGTGTTTCCAGGCAAAGGTAGTTTTTCTCCTCTTGAGGAAGGATACTAGATCCTGTTCAATGTTACTGAGGATCCCTGATCCTATGAAGACTTTGGATTCAGGATCGTGAGGATCCATAAGGATTTCTTTCACATCCTGTTCTCTTGCCTCCAAGACATCTCTTGGAGGATACTTTAGTTGCTATTGCTCCCTTGGTCTTAAGGCTCGCTTCATTGATGAGGTATAGCAATTTTTTGCTTCTTGTTGGTCACTCTCAATCTTTATCACCCCCCATGGACTACGAAGCTGTAACACCCGTCTTTTAATTTTCATAAGAAATACGGAAATTGTAAAAGAAGAAAACTTTAATTAACAAAAACTTAGTTGGTAAACTAAGTTATACTTCATCATAGTGATTAACATAGTCAAATAAATAGTTTCAAACATAAGTCATTCAGTAGTGATTACAAAACTACATACTTTAATTAGATTTATTTAGTGCGGAAGCATCCAAAAGTTTTGTGTTCGGTTCTTGAAGCATCAACTTGATCATCGTCCACATACTTGCAATACCTGAAAACTGGAGATTATTAACAAAAATTAGTGTTAGAGTTCTTAGAAATATTGCTTAATCGAAACTATGCTCAAAAACGGATTCGATTAGCTAGGATATGCAAGATTTAACAAATATGTCTGGGCTCTACCGTAACTTGCGGTATCTACCGTAAGTTACGGTAGTCGTTGGATAACTTTGGTCTGCCGTAAGGCAGTAGAGAACTGCCGTAACCTTTTTATTTCTACCGTAAGTTACGGTAATCTACCGTAACTTACGGTAGTCTCTGAAAGTTTACGTTTTGATTAATTTTGTTTATTTCACCCAAAACCCAAATCTCGGATTCCTCATTTTTAACGCCCACGCTCCCATCACTGGTTTACGTGTTTTGTATTTCGCTACCCGTCGCTCGGGCTCAAAATCTACAAGTAAGGTACTACCGTTATTCGATCCATACCTTCTCTTAATGACCCGTTTAGTTCACCCTTATGGACTTCATCATTCTAACAAACCAACACGCTAAATTCTCGTATTCTAATATGTCATTTATTAACAATCACAAAAGACCAATTAACCATATTATGAAGCATTAACCAAGCATTATTTGATTATTCGCCCCGTTTGGCTCATCTACGGAATCCTCCATTATGATGACTACCAACGAGACCTAACAAATTCTTGGCCTATTATTCAGTATAGCGAACATTATCGCTTTAAATCAACACAACTTTTTTTCTACAATTCAACTATACATATGCTAATTATCAAAATTCACCCAATGTAACGAATCAAGTTACATACCTTTAGTGTACGCCCTTCAAACGCAAATCGCCACCGGCTTGTCCACTCGACGCTCCGGTACCTTTTCCTATAGAGTTCAATCACGATTCGTTTAGAACTCCTTTTCAATCATATATCGCATAATTTGCCAAATCATCACAATCATGCGTTTTAACTTTAAATTTAAATTTCGAGCCTTCTTTGGGGCATTTTTACAAACACTTAACGGGCAGAATTTTACATCTTTTATTTTCTAATTCATGGCTTGCTACTTAGCCTTGATTAACATCAATTGAGCTATTACATATAGAATTACACATCATATTTTCATAAATCTGTTTCTATGCATCAATTTACACTAGATTAGCATTCTACACCCTAGTGTTCATCATTTTCTCACAAAACCCATGAATGACCTTCAATGTACTCATGAAATTTCCAGAATTTAGGCATGATTTCACATGTTATTGTCTAGGTTTTAATCCTAGACACTATATCATCCCTATTCTATCCAAATAGCAAACATGCAACATCAAATTTCGGATTTCCCAAATTCATGAGAATTTCAGACAGAGAATTAACATCAAATTTTACATACCTTACAACCCCCTTGCAATGGGGATCAGTAATCTATGCTCGATTTTCGATTTTAACTTGGTTTAAGCCTTCAATTTGTGAGATTAGTGAGTTGTTAGGGTTTTGAGAGTGGGGGTCGCCCTTCTCCTGCTTTGATCGAACCAGGCACCTCAATGGTGTATTTGTTTTTTTATTAAACTTAATAATATAAGTTTAGATTTTAACAACATAGGCCCCTCCACTTTTATTTAGTTTATATCTTTGGCATTTTAAATGCATTCATGTTTTAAAACGGGACAATTAACTAACTAGGTTATTTATTCCTAGTTAGCTCATTCTCGTTTATTTTATACTTTATATAATGCTAATATAAAGCCTTTTTAAATTTCGGGGTGTTACAGAAGCTTCACACATTGATGATATGTAGATGCAACTGCCTTCATGTCATGTATCCATGGCCTGCCAAGGATAACAATACAACAGGATAAGCAATCTATAACACAAAATTTTTTATAAGAATGAAGTCCCTCAATGTAGATGGGATGTCCCCCAATGCATTCTTGGTTTCTCCGCTGAATCCCACAAGAACTGAGGATCTTGGGATAATGTCTGATTCAGGGATATTCATCTTCTTGAGGACATCAAGCTGAATGATGTTCACCGAGCTTCCTCCATCGATTAGGATCCTGCGAACAAAATGGTTAGAAATGAACAAAGTAATAACCAGACCATCATGGTGAGGATCCTGCACATCAACACGATCATCCTCATCGAAAGTTATAACTTTCTCCTGTGTAACAGTAGAGGTCCGCATGGGTCTATCTCCATTATCCATCTTGGTCTCCTTGGCATGTCTTTTGGATGCTGAAAAGGAAGTACCACAAATGTCTGATCCACCGGATATGAAGTTTATAACTTGTGCATCTGCTGGAGGAGCAGGAGCTCTTTCTGGAATCTTCTCAGGATCCTGGATCCTTGACTTTTTCCTTCCCAAAAGTTCCTTTAAGTGCCCCTTTCTTAACAAGTAACTAATTTCTTTACTAAGTGCAATACACTCTTCAGTGAGATGTCCGAAATCCTCATGATATGCACACAATTTGGACTTGTCTTTTGTTGCGGCTGGTTTATCACTTTTCCTTGGCCATCTTGCTTTCTCACCTAGATTCTGCATTGCAAGAATTAGTTCATTGTTATCAACAGAAAAACAGTATTCAGAAATGGGAGGATAATCCTCATCATCTTCTTCCTGTTCTACTGCATGCACGTTCTGGTTGCCAGACTTGTTGTAGGGTTCGGACTTGTTGTTCCTGAAGTAGGATCCTTGTTTCTCCTGCTTCGAGGATCCTGCTAGTCTCTCCTGGATCCTTTTATCATCCTCTAATCGGATGAATCTAAGGGCCCTGGTTCTCACTTCATCAAGATTCCTGCATGGGGTCATAACAAGATCATCATAGAATAATGAATCCCTAAGCAAACCCATTTTAAAGGCTTCCACAGCCGTAGCTATATCCAGATTAGGGATATCTAAGGATTCTTTACTAAACTTAGTGATGTAATCTCTAAGTGATTCATTTTGACCTTGTGTTACCCTATATAGATCACTAGTCAAACGTTCAAATTTTCTACTACATGAGAATTGACTATTAAACAGATTAACTAGATTAGCAAATGAAGTAATAGAGTAAGGGGGAAGACTTAGCAGCCATTTAAGAGCTGATCCTGTGAGTGTGGATCCAAAACCCTTGCATAGACATGTTTCCTTTAACCTCTCAGGAATTGGATTGATCTCCATCCTTTCTCTGTATTGAGCTACATGTTCCTCTGGATCCGTCAAACCATCATACAGCTTCATAGTTGGTATCTGGAACCTTTTGGGTATCTCAGCATCACAAATAGGTGGTGCAAAACGAGATATCCTATGGCTACCATCTGCGATTTCAGGAATGGGCTTAACCACTCCTGGAACACTGGATATCATATCCTTTAGCTTCTGTAATTCCCTAGCCATAGCTTGATTAATACATGCATCCTGCATAAAGCCTTGGTTAGTGTTGTAAGAATTATTCAAAGTGTTACCTCCCGGAGGATTCAGGTTTGTAATCCCATATGTGAATCCATATTGACGAGATTCTGGTATGATTGAAGTAGCAATGGTCTGCATTGGAATGAAGTCTCCTTGATGAACATCTGAACTTGAGGGTTGTACACTTCTTAAGAATCCTTGATCCTGAAAGATGTTGGATCCTTGAACCTAGAAGGAGGATCCTTGAACCTGAGAGGATCCTTGAACCTGTGAGGATCCTTGGACCTGAGAGGATCCCTGAACCTGTGAGGATCCTTGGACCTGAGGGGATCCTTGAACTGTGTGCGTCCCCATATATCCTCCTGAGCTGACGAAGGATCCCTGATGCTGGAAAGAGGATCCCGAAGGCTGAAAATAGGATCCTGAAGGCTGGAAGTGAGACCCAAAAGCCTGACTCATAGTTGTTGTTCCATAACGCCTTCCCAATGGTTCACTCTGGTACTGGATATCCGGAGCTACAGATTGCTGGGCGGTTATAGCTGGAGCGTCGAAATCCAGTGACCTTGGTATCAGAGGAGAGTGATCCTCCCCAGATTTCTTCTGTTTCTTGATGTCACCAATTTCCCTGAGGATCCTTTCGTTGGTTTTGTCCTGCTCTTGTATGTGATCCCTCATCTGTAAAGTCAAAGAAAAAAGATCACTAGTGGTAGGGTTAGAAGAAACAGCAGAAGTTGGTGGTTTTGAAAAAATGGGGCTTTGTCTCTTTGCAGCATTTTCAGCATTCTTCTGGGATCCAATAGGTGGTGGAGGCAAAGGTGGAACGCCCTGTGAAGAAGTGACTGCCGGCATAGAGCTTGAAGTGTTCTTTGCTGAAGAAGTCATGTGGTTGAAGATGATGAACCAAAATGAACACAATGAGCAAAATTTTTCAGAAATGAAGCACCAATTGCCCCACGGTGGGCGCCAAACTGTTTTGGTCAAAAATCAGGCTAGGATAATATAACCAAATCTTTGTTGTGAGGAATGATGCTTGAAACAATGTACGAATGTATGAATAACTTGCAAATGTTATGAACAAGTGACACAATGATTTATACGAGGAAAAAGCCCTTGATCAAGAGTTGATCTCCGGCATAAAATCCTCGGGTGATGGAAACTACCGATCACCAACTACTATTAAACAAATGATTGTTACAACTCGGGATGATAACAAGCTTGTTACAAGGATCACTATAGTGTGCAAAAGTGCAAAAATGTATGAAATCGCCAAGTAAACTGTTGAGAGCTTATTGAGAGCTGTTACGAGTGTGTGTGTGTTTGCTAAATTAGCCAAGTGTTCTAATTCCAGCTTGTTATCCCCTTTTAAAATTAGAAATCACTAAAACAACTAACTATCCACAATTCATGCTAGCTTCCCACGATCTCCATAACGTTCACTAAGCCATGCACGTGTGGAATATTGAGACCATATTCTTCAAGAATATCGGCAAGACCAAGTCTAAGGCGTATACTCCTGCAAAACAAACTCAAACATAGCAAAGACAATCGTTAGTGTAAGGATAATCATGAGGATCCTGAACCCTGATCCTGCAACAACTTCTGAGGATCCTTAATTCAAACAGAATTAAGGATCCGTGATCCTGGCAGTGCTTGAGGATCCGTGATCCTTAGGATTGGAAAATCCTCCCCTAACAATTACGTACCTATAACTTTAGAAGAGTGCATGCACAGAAATGATTGGCCAAGATGGCAAGAAGCCATAAACGCCGAATTGAATTCGCTCGAAAAGCGACATGTTTTCGGACATGTAGTCCGAACGCCCATAGACGTCAAACCAAGAGGTTATAAATGGGTGTTTGCAATAAAGAGAAATGAAAAGAATGAGATTGTACGATATAAGGCTCGACTTGTAGCACAAGGGTTTTCCCAAATCCCAGGAGTTGATTATGAGGAAACGTATTCCCCTATAGTGGATGCGATAACCCTTAGGTTCCTAATCGGCCTCACAATCTCTGAAGGACTTCATATGAGACTAATGGATGTCGTCACCGCATACTTATACGGGACACTTGAAAATGACATCTACATGAAAATCCCTAAAGGATTAAAATTGCCTGAAGCATTAAAATCAACATTTTGAGATATGTGTTCTATAAAGCTCCAGAGATCTTTATATGGCCTCAAACAATCTGGTTGTATGTGGTATAATCGACTTAGTGAATATCTCGAAAATGAAGGATACAAATCTGATGTAATCAGCCCATGTGTATTTATAAAAAGATCACACTCAAATTTCACTATAATAGCAATCTATGTTGATGATATAAACATCATCGGAGCTCCTGAAGAGATAGAAAATACTGCTAATATATTAAAGAAAGAATTTGAGATGAAAGATCTTGGTACAACAAAATTATGTCTCGGCTTGCAGTTCGAGCATTTGCATAATGGTACATTCGTCCATCAGTCAAACTACATCTAAAAGATGTTAGTACGTTTTAATATGGACAAAGCTCATCCGTTTAGCATACCCATGGTTGTCCGACCGCTAGATCCACATAAGGATCCTTACCGCCCTCAAGAGGAAGGCGAAGAAGTACTTGGTCCAGAAGTACCCTATTTAAGTGCGATCGGTGCCCTTATGTATCTTGCAAATAACACGAGACCCGATATTGCGTTCTCGGTACATGTACTAGCAAGATATAGTTCAAACCCAACACGTAGACACTGGAATGGCGTAAAACATATATTCCGGTATATTTGCGGGACACAAGACTTAGGTCTTTTCTATCAGAAAAAACAAAAGTCCCAGCTTGTTGGGTATGCGGATGCCGGATATCTATCAGATCCCCACAAAGCAAAATCTCAGACAGGTTATGTATTCACATACGGTGGCACAGCAATTTCTTGGAAGTCAACAAAGCAAACACTTACAGCAACATCATCAAATCATGCTGAATTGATAGCACTATATGATGCTGGTTGAGAATGTGTGTGGTTGAGATCAATGATTAATCACATACAAGAAGCATGCGGATTAGAACAGATCAAGAAGGAGCCGACAATTATTTATGAAGACAATGCTGCTTCCATAGCTCAGATCAGAGAAGGTTACATCAAGGGTGATCGAACAAAGCACATCTCACCAAAGTTCTTCTCAACATATGACTTGCAGAAAGAAGGGGAAATTGATGTTCGCCAGATCAAGTCAAGTGAAAATTTAGCTGACCTGTTCACAAAATCTTTACCAAGAAGCAGTCTCGAGCAACTATCACACAAGATCGGTCTTCGTAGATTGAAATATGTTTGTTGAATTCAGGGGGAGAATTATACAAGCTGTACTCTTTTTCCCTAAACTAAGTTTTGTCACACTGGGTTTTCTTAGTAAGGTTTTTAATGATGCAGCATAGCTGATCCAGTAGTATCAGTTTATTTATTCAGGCCCTGAAGTACCTATTTAACATCATCCTGAAGTATGTTGTTAAACTGTGTATAATCCTAAATGTCTGAGGGGGAGTGTTATAAACCAGACATTTTAGGCCCAACCCATTACTTATGGGCTTTAGGGTTTATAGTTATGTTTATCTATATATTGTAATGTTGAATAGAATGAAGTATGGAATTCAGTTGATCTCTATTTCTCTTTGGTTTTTATCAGAATCATATATTTTTGGATTATTTTTTGAATTGAAGTTGCATTTCATAGAATTATAAGGTTAACTAATCAATCCAGTTGAACCGTACAGAATAATTCGGTTAAACTATTTCTAAGACCAATCCAGTATGGTATAAAAATCAGTTTTTAAAATATTGATTTAAAGGTTTCCATATTTCTTGTGATTTTAAACTTTAAACGTTAAATATAGAAACTTTTGGTTGACCAATAGCTTCTACTTTGAATGCATTGTCTATAATTAAATTTAATTAATTAATTAAAATTGTAATTTTTACAAATTTATTAAACCAAATGTATTAAAAGATGAAGTTTTGATTCCAAACAAAGACTAAATTTCATTGAATTAAGCAAACCAAACTCTCTTTTTTTAATGACAAACTAATCTACTCTTACATAGTCTTATGTAGTACCTTGCACGATTTAAACTTCTCACCTCATAGATAAGTAATGGAAAGATTACCACCATATCATTACCCTTACGCACATGCCATCGACTTTCTAGTATATTGGTTGCCCCATGACCTTCCAATGTGGATGTCATGGTTTGAGTCTCGCCTGTAACAAAATTAATCTTAGTTGAGTTTTACCATAATAGGCCTTTAGACAATGGATTTCCTGATAGCAAACAGGGTAACTAGCTCCATCTATGTTCGTGAATGTGAATATACTTTTGCAATTAAGTTTACCCGCACAGTAAGGTTTTTATTGATTTAATAAAAAAAATATCCAAACTCGCATAGATTTAAATTTTCTGTGTTACACATGAGTCATGCCCCCATCATGTGAAATGATGTTTCTCGATTATAATATATTTTTCGTTCACAAAATGTGACTCCACCCTCTCTCTATTTTTGGACCTACGTAGTCGCCTTTGTTGATGCGTTGTTGCCTATCTATCAATAATTTAGTAATTAATTATAAATCATTGGGTTTTAATTAAACACGCACGTCTCAATATTTATTTGGTCTTTTTGTTTGTATCTATACTTTTTCTTTATCTAAATAAACAAATGAAAAAATGCTAACAAGAAATTTGCATCTAAACAACAAATTTTAAATAGAAAAGTATTAAAATTATAAAATACACTCATGTAATGCTTTGTTCATTTAACATGAGAAATGTAGAGTGAGATAGAAAATTATATAACTAACTTATTTAATAAAGACAGAGGTTCTAAATAGGGTGTGTTGGATGTGATAAGTCGAACCTGATACAACCCAAAAAAATTGACACAAACTCAAAGCCAACACAAAGACGAAAACCATGTAAGACACATGAACTCGAACACGACAAATGTTTCGTGCAGAACACAAACGCGACAAATTTAACCCGAAGTTTTTCTTTTTCATTTTTTAATACTCTACAACTACGAAAAAAACACAAAACAAATGTATATAATATATATATATGCTCTTAAACTATAACTACTTCTTACTCATTTTTCTTAAGTTTTGAAATTTTATGATAAATCACACTTAAAATATAGTAAAGAAACAGGTCAACCATTGGACCTGCTAGATCACCATGAACTCGACATGTGTAGTTAAACATGTTCGCTAGTTTGATCCAAAGCCATTTATAGCATAAACCCAAACTCATGAATTTTACATTAGGTTTGTATCGTGTTAAGTACTCTATCAAAAGTTCACATTCCTGATTAAAACCAAAGCAAAATCTACATAGTACATACCTTTATACTACTCTTACAATTTTACCAGATGTGTAAAACTAAATTGTATTTTTTATAATTTTTTTAATGGTGAATTTTTTTAAATACTTGTCGTCTTTGAGACTTGAACCTAAGACCGTTCTCTCAAAAACAACGTCCAACTTTATATATTTTGAGATTTCACAGAATAAATAAATATTAATATAATATTAATATTTGTAAACCCGGAAACAACGGCCCATGGAAGGTGGTCCGATATGTCTTTCACTATTTAGTACATTGATAGGCATTGAATTTATTGAAATTAATTGCACACTCACCAAACGATCTTACATAAATATCCTCTGCTCTAATTCCTATGTGCCCCCCTCGTCTTTTCTATTTCTCGATATTTGTTAAAATAGATGTGTAAAGGGACGCAGTCACGCAGCGAAAATGAGAGAACAATCGTGTATACTGTGATGAAAAGATAATAACATTATCTTTTCCTCTTAGAGGGGGAAAGGGTACCTATGCGGGTACCCTCCCCGGATAAGAACATTTCGTTAGGGATGGTAATGAGTCGAGTTTGGAACGGGTTTAGGTAATACCAACCTCAAACCTGGTTAAATAAGCTTGTCCCAAACTTGTCTTAAAACCCGTCGAGTTTCTAGCGGTAAATACTCATCGGGTATCGGTATACTCATGATTTCGGATAACCCGTTAATCCAAGAAAATTACCCGTTGGGTATGCCCGACGCAAAACCCATCGGGTATATATCGGGTAACTATTCATGAGTTACGTTTAGTATTATCGCTATAAGAATATATATTAAATAACTACAATGTATACATAATACCTATGTGTATTAAAAAAAATTAATGTATCATATATATGCATATTTAAATATATAAACAAATTATACTGTGTATACAATCGGGTAAACGGAACACTTTATCGGGTAATCAGGTCGGGTAAACGGGTATTCCATCAAATCCCAACCCCGATTAACCAACCCCAAACTCATTCCAAATGTGTTGGGTTTCTGATTTACCCATCGAATTTGGGTTTGATTGCCATTTCTACATGTCGTCAGACTACTGCCGTCACCCCTGGGTGCCCTTTCCCCTCTTACTGCTGTTGATTATCTATGATACACTATGTATATATGTATAATACGATTCTTATATTATACGACTTTAAATTTAAATAAAGGGGAAATGGATTGTATCACCCTAAACTATGCAAAATTGACCAATACCACTCCTAACTTTTAAATAGGCTCCCACCACCCTCTACTCGACAACTTGGTGTCACTGTCACCCATTCGTTAAAAAATACCAACTGAGTTAGTTTTTTAAGCCTATGTGGCATGCAAATGATGAGTTGGAAGCATACGGGGACATGGCCCCATTAAATACCCTTTTCCCTGTTAAATCGGTTGCATTTCATCACCCACACCCAGTTCACGTATGCTTCCAACTCATCATCTGCATGCCATATAGGCTTAAAAAAACTAACTCAATTAGTGTTTTTTAATGAAGGGATGACAGTGACACCAAGTTGTCGAGTAGAGGGTGGTTGTAGCCAATTTGAAAGTTGGGAGTGGTATTGACCAATTTTGCATAGTTTAGGGTGATATAGTCCATTTCCCCTTAAATAAATTGGTTATGTATTTGAGGGTAAGGTTATTGTAAAAAAAAAAAAACTTAAAAGTGTGAGAAGTGTGAGAAATATTGTGGAGATGACATGTGTCCTCAATCTAAATTAATTCAAAAGGGTAAACAAGTAACTTTATCATTGATTCAATTAATTCAAAACCTTCCATAACCGTCATCTTATTTATAGGAACATGATTTTTTTAAAAGATCTCTATAAAAACACTACGAATAACATTGCAACCACCATTCAGCACGTATATAACACCATGTAATAACTATATAACACCATTCAATAAGTATATAACACCATTTTAAAGATCTCTATAAAAACACTACGAATAACACTGCAAAATCACCATTCAGCACATATATAACACGATTCAATAATTATATAACACCATTCAATAAATATATAACACTATTAAAGACACTACCTCTATTTCCAGAATGTGTTCTTAGTATAATGTTCAAAGTATGGTTATTGTACATTGTGTTTTAAACCTGCATGAATGGTGTTTTACATCTGCATGCTAGTAGATGTTCCAGATTTCATATGTTAAAACATCATGGTGTTTTAAAACCTACATTCCTGTAGATAAAAAACACCAGGCTTTGAATCACAATACAATTAAAACACCACTGTATGAACATAGACAAGACATCTGATCGAAACATATTTTTTTCTCTATATAAGTATAGCAATATGATACTCATATTAAAGATAAAAAACGATCGTTATTATGGTGTAATTTTTTTTAAAGTTACGTATAAAAAGTTATTGACGTTTAAAAAAGACGGGGGAAGTTGCATGTGCATTAATGTTAGTTTCTTAATTTAAAAATGTTAAATTTACCTGTATACCTTTAATCTAGAAAATTAACATGTTTAATAGTAAACATTATTTACAATTTTGCTATTATGATCTCAACCATTATATCAAAGATTCTTTCTTACCTTTCTCAAAAAAAACCCTCTTTTTAGAGGAACCTCTACCATGTATTGGATGTATTTAAAACGCATATTGTATTGCATGAAAAAATAATTAAAAGATAAATTGTCAAATTCATATATGATAAAAAACAAACTAAATTAAAAGTGAATTTAGGGTATATTAGAATATGGAATATGAGGTGGGGTTGTGGCGTGGGTTGGGTACAAACGCCCAAGTCACCACCTCGGGTGGGCTTGGGTTTCTGCGTGGCCCCTTGGGCGGGGGTTTCAGCTTGGGGGCGGGGGTTGTGGCGTGGGTTGGGTACAAACGCCCAAGTGTCACACCCCGATATTTCCACGTATTACCGGTGAGCCCGGTGGGGAGTATCGTGACGTAGTCGATATCATCATAGTCAAACAACACAATATATAAATGCACAGCGGAAGCAAAAGATAAAAATATTACATTCTGAATATAACGTAATGTCAAAGTATTACAACGGAAAGTAAAGGATCCACAGGCGGATCAAATAAAAGAAAACTGTTCAACAGACTTTAGGCATCTAGAACTTGCAAGATTCCCTATTGACGCCCTGAGCTCCCAGCCAATTACGTACAGTACCTGCCACTTAACCTTTTTGGAAAATACGTCAGTTTACACTAGTAAATACAATTAACTGACTCATTTTGAAAATGTTTAAGAAAATTGGTTTGAATGCACAAGGCACAAACATTCTTTTATAACCTGGGAAAATCTTATTAATAAAAATCTTGTATCTGATTTACATGTTTGTCCAACATTTAGGGCCGGTGATTTTACAATACAAGCCGGTCAAGATTAATCGACACACCATAAATATAACTCACAAGAAGTAAGCCTTACGAGTGAGTATATCTTTTACATACGCAACAGGAGGTGTTATGCCTACACCTTGTGCTTAAGTTATGGCCATTCACTTTTTAAATGAGCCAAGGATATCCAGGACACGGTCATTAACCCCTAATGTTATTTGTTATCAATCAATACAGATTAAAACGGGATTATGCAATTTAATCATCTCCGATTAAAAGGTTTCTACACCCGACCAAGCGGTATTTTTATAATACCGTATCCCAAGCCCGTATAAGGGGAAATAAGTTAAAAGTATTTACCTGAGCTAGCAAATGCAATTTATACTCAGCCGTATATTCTAATCAGCAAGCACAAGTACTTCTACTGGGGCTCACAATCTGGAACGAAGGTTTTATTAACCTATTAGATTCCTAACGGGTCTTATTTAAGTCGTAACTTAGACCGGTTAGTTTTAAGGAAAGGTTTACGGTTCAAAACGCATGATTAAGCGAAGACCGGAATAGAATGTGATTTAGACCCGAAAAGTTTGGAGACTTGTATAATATGGGTAAACTAAACACATTCTGAATTTTGAGATAAAAATGATAAGGTTTGACCCGTTTCGGCTAATTTATGCAAACTAGTTACATAAACCGAACCGAACGCGCAAGAGGCGTAACGGGTAACCATATGGGTCCTATACAGGTTTCCTAAGTTAATATGCCTTAAACATGTTGTGATATCAGTAGGATACCTTCCATTATGCCCAAAACGAGTTTAATCTCAATTTAAGCCCCGTAGGGGTATTTTGGTCATTTAAAAGATTATAAAAGAGGTTAATTAAAATTCTGAGATTTGGGTCGGAATACATCAGTAGAATAACTTATTTTATTAGGTCATATCAGTTGGTAATAGGTCTTATATGCCAAAATGGTTTCAAACCCAACTATGCGTTTAATACGCTTAAAAAGCCATTTTAGGCGATTTCCGGGTTATACAAGAAATCTGTGTTTTCTGATCAGGTTATAAAGTTCAAAATACTTTATTTATTATATAAAATCAGTAGCAATTGGATTGGTGTCAAAATACTATGTAAAACTCATTTTATACATAAAAAGGGTATAATCGGTATTTACCGAATTAAGGCGATAGCCTTAGGTTATGATCAGTTTAAAATTAATTAAATATCTTTAAAAATCTCAAAATATTATATTACATCAATGGGTAAAAGGTTTGGTGTTAAAAATTGGGTTTAGATAAGCTTTATGTTAATTGCGCCGTTTAATTACTAAAAGGCGTTATAATTACGCTAATGAGCATAACTCCTAATCTAGACCTCCAACTGATGTGAAAATTTAGGGACAACTTTATAAATCAGTAATAAGGATTATTTTCCTTTCATATTTCCAAAATTCTCGTTTTATGGACAAAAGGGGCATTATGGTCAACATTAGGCATTTAACGGAAACGAGTAAACGAATCGGACAATCAACGATCCAACCTCAGAGGGTTATACTATCATGTAGCCTGGTCTTAAGGAAACCCTAAGGCATTTCCAAACCCTTCTAAATCGGGTCAGAACTGAAGTCAAAGCAAAGGTCAAAGTTTTGCGACTTTCGGTTCCGAACCGGGTCTAAACAGAAAATTATCGGATCAAACAAGCTTAGATCAGTTCTTATACTTATTACCAAGTTATATGAGTGATAAAATAAGTTACATGCCTTCTACATTTCTAATTACATGTTAATTTGCAAATTAAGCTTCTGTTGACTTTTTCTAAACAACTTTGACCCGACATTTGATCTAGTTAGAGTGGGAATCAGTGGGTACCCTTTTAAGGGTTTAATGCCCACATAATTACCAACTTATAACTACCTTCAATTCGACTAATCACTGGACCATTAATGATTAATCGCTAAGTCAACCGTTAATTACGACGGTTTGACTTTTAAGCTAAAACTAAATAAAAACTCAACTAAGAAAGGTTAAGCATACTTACACAAGCCTAATGCACGATTAGGGATGACTAGAGACTGATCATAAGCTCCAGAGAGTCCCACAAATGCAGGTGGAATGAGTGATCAAATGGTTGCAACCATGAAGGCCTTTTATAGTGATTTTGATCCCTTAAGATCATGACAAATCATGCTATACATGATCATGGATCAGTAACAAGTGTCCCTAAGGTCTAAAAATTAGTTTAGGCGGCCTTTGGAAGTGTTAAAGGGCTATAGTTGTCGTTTACATGGGCTGAACAGAAAAAAAAACGAGTTTCTGCATCTGGGACATGCTTGCGCACCGTAAGGCTTTTAGGCTTGAGGTGCGCAAGCCTTTTGCCATCACAATGAATCTTTCAAATGTTGACAGTTTTAGCCCCTGCACATCCAAATGCCATTTCCGACATATCCAAGGTCCGTTAAATCATTTTTAAGGCTCTACAATGATGCCTAAGTATGGGGAACATGAAACATGCTCAAAAATATGTCAGATTTCGGTTCGTTTGGTCGTACGGTCACGTTGTTCGGTTAATTACGACGAAACACGGACGGACGCGAAAAACGAACCAATTGACGCGACGAATGGAATTTTGTCAAGCCAAACACTAAAATAACATATTTTAGTGTTTACATAAATTTTTGGGTGTCCGGGGATATTCAGAATGTAAGATATGCGCGTAAACGCAAACTTGTGCGCTTTTTGACACTTTTAGTCCCTGTATGACTTAAAAGCTTATTTTTGCGCACCAAACACCTCTAAGCCTATATCTAAGCTATATTAGGGATAATTATGGTATGTTTATCTCATGTTCATATTCCGGAAGGTCCGATAACATACGAATCGATATACTTTAGCAGTTTGACGCTTTAGGTCCTTCTAATGCGCAAACTTGCGTAACTCATCATTTAATAGCATTGAAGCCTCATATAATTCATATTAGGCATTCTTGAAAGTATTAATAAACATCATAATGCGTCGGGCTCGATAAAAGGTCATTCAGAGGTATAATTAAACATATTGACACTTTTAGTCCCTTATACTTGCAAAGTTGCGCGTAACTTCACTTTTGGGCATACAAGCCTTGGGTGGCCAATGATTGGCAATCCCGAGAGTATAATCAAATATCATGAGGCTCTCGGTTTGTTAAAAGGTCACTCAGAGGTAAGAATTAACATGTTGACGCTTTTAACCCTTTTCTGCGCAAACTTTCAATTAATTACATAAACGACTACACTTGATTAACAAGTGGCTCATTTGTGAATATAAAACCATAAAAGGTTATTTAGAAACTTATTTTAGGTATGATAATACTTCAAGTTCTTTCATAATCAAAGTTTTTCGATTTTTCGAAAAATTAGTCCCTTAAATTCAACGTTTGACTTCATTAGGGTTTATTACACGTGTCAATACTTCATTGGACGTGATTTTTCGAGGTGTTACACCAAGTCACCACCCCGGGTGGGCTTGGGTTTCGGTGTGGCCCCTTGGGCGGGGGTTTCAGCCCGGGCGTTGGACGGGGCTATCAAGATGACATGACAGGATCTCATTGGCCAAGACAAGTAGCCGTTTGGGCTAGCCGTTGGCCAACGGCTATGTGTTTAAAAAAAATTTATTCACTATAAATACTCACACTTCTATTCATTTTTTTACCATAACTACTCCACCTCTTCTATAATCATCTCTATCTTATTTTTAAAAAAAAATTCTCATCCAACCACAATACGAAAAATGAATCATCATAATCGTGGTTTTGACCCGAACAATCCGTGGGCATTCCAAGAAACACCTATCCCAGCATCCAATCGTCCAATTGCTCCCTTTTGGCTGGTTACGCATCGTTTATCTCGAATCGTTTGAAGAATGATGTCGGTCGAAAACACCAATGCCTTTCGCGCAACGCGCGTCATTGAAGATAACACTAGTTAAGAAGAAAAGATAAACAGGGATGTAAACAATTTTTGGATATGTCATGTCAACTTAACTGAACTGTAGTTATATTTCAAAAGAGTGTCCTTATTTTAAATTATCAATCTTCACTCGTAATTTTATTTAGACTAGAAAAATCCATGTTATTTTCACCTTAAACGGTCATACATTTAAATTGTAATACTTTCCAAACGTTGGAAGGCTATTTTAGGATACTTCAAAAGTTCTTTTATGTTGCTCAAACAAAGTAATATCATCATCATCATCATCATATCCCACCAATAGCAAAGCTAAGGTAGGGTCTGAAGATGATAAAATGTAAACAACTTTACCTCTACCCTGTAGGAATAGAGAGACTGCTTTCAGTGAGACACCCGACTCCAAAATAAAGTGATATGATAATGTATGTATACAGAGGAGCGTTTATGTCATAACCAATACTATGTTTGGGAAATATGAGAACAATATAAGATACATATACATTTTGTTTATACGTGTGATATATAAAGGGGTTATGTAACCGCCAACGGTCTAACACACAATCTTATTAAATTATCAAAATATTGTGTGTAAGTGCTTTTTACGACTCTCCTAATTGACAACATAATATTGGTTCTAAAATAACGCACTGTATGCGTTTAGGGTAAACATTATAGAGTGAATGGAAGGTCGCTTTCTTTTGATTAAAGCCCTAAAACCTATAACATTGTCTCTATTGTCTACTTCATGTTTCTCTACCTCTTCAAAAATACGACTTTGATATGGCTAGCCATGTCACGTTATCCTCTAATTCTTGGACCACTTAAATGCTTCCTTTCTTTTTGACAGTTATATTTCACTATTATTTTTTCAAAAAGTAGAATCATTTATGTTCGTTTTTTCTTATCACTTGTTTTGTTATATTTTTTTTAACATATATAGAAAAATTGTTATTATTATTTTTTAATGGTGGCGTATTCAGGCTTAGTGGCATGCCTCTTCATATCCCATGTATATATCCATACCTCACACGGAATTACAACCGCCAATTGTTAAAAAAAAAAAAAAATAACTTACATAACACGGTTCTTCAAAACCGCATTGCTTCGGAGTTGAAGCTTAAAAGTTTAAAGCTTCTTTTATATCTATTAGGAAAGTTAACCAATCGTATGCTAAATATGTTAGTTGATGTAAGTTAACATTAATTTTGTCGTTAGTTTGTTATACAATCGCATGTTAAATTTGTTAGTTAATGCAAGTTAACCATTACTAGTGTTTTAGTGGTGGCCACGGGTATTTAAGTTCCACCTATGGTGGGCCCGAGTGAGTTTTCCCCTCCAGGTCTCAAGTTCGAGTCTGGGTGATAGAGGTTTCTCATTGAGGGGTTTAAATTGGGGATCTATTGTGCGAGGGGGCTCTCTAGCGCGGACCCGGTTAAGACGACGTAAGCTAGACCTCCCAGCATTCGCGAATAATTCACACCTTTCAAAAAAATTTATTGCAAGTTAACAACAATTATATTCAGTGGCGGACCCAAAAAATATTTGTTTGGGGTGCGGATGAGGTGTTCAACCATATTTTCAAGGGGTGTGGTCGGGTATTTTGCCTAAAATATACACTAATTTTTTTTTCAATGGGTGCGACCGCACACCTTAGCCAAAGAGTAGGTCCGCCCCTGATTATATTTCAGTAAATTTGTTATACAGAATATGGTCAGGGTCGGCCATTCCTTTATGTGAAACAAGGCAGCCGCTTAGGGCCCCGAATTTTAAGGGCTCATTTTTTACAGAAAAAAAGTTATTCTAGTGTGTATATATATATTAAACACATTTTCATTATCATGAAATAAATGTCACCATGAACCAGTGGCAAGCCTTCTGTTTTATAGTCTAAGAGTGCGTTTGGTTCGCGAAATGATTAGAAATTTGAATTTGTTTAGGAATTGAAATTTGAAAGACTTGGATTTTGAATTCAAACATTCCAATAGGAATTGAAAATAGTTGAAATTGAAATCTCAATTCCATTCTTGATGTGTTTGGTTGTCATATGAATTGGAATCTATCACCTCGCTCGCCCCCAACCCACGGGTTAGATCGAAATGATACGGTTCAATACGGTGCGGGACGATACGATTCGGGTCGAAATGGTGCGATCGAAACGATTCGGTTGAAACGGTTTTGGTCGAACAGTGCGGGTTGAAACGCTTCGGTCGAAACAGTGTGTGTCGAAACGATTTGGATCGAACCAGTTCAGGACGAAATGATGGACGGTGACGGGGTGGCAGATGCGAGGACGTCAACCAGTTGAAGATTACTATGAATTTACTTGAATTCTTTTACATGTTGGAAGGATCTTAAATTAATTTAGTTAAAGGAATTTGAAGAAATTAATGTCCGATTATAATTCAAATTTTCTTATAAACCAAACAAATGATAATTGGAATTAAGTTTCTAATCACAATAAATTCTGTAAACCAAACATATTAAAAGTTAAAATTAAGATTCTAATTCATTGAATTTTGACGAACCAAACACATCATAAATTATCAGGGTTCAATTCCTAAAAACTAATTCTTTTTCACACACCTTATTCCCATACTTTTCTTATATTTTCTTATCTCTTCCAGCCTCTTTACTTTATTCTTATTTCTTTTTCTTGTATTTTCTTTCTTTTTATATATGTAGAATGATGCATAGTTTTTTGTTATATTATTATAGTTGGTTCTTAGTATGTCATTATTTACTAGTTTTGTTATATTATAAAAATAACAATAAGTAATATTAACTAAAGTTAACAATGTAACTCACACAACTTAAAAATCTAGTCCTAACTCCACATGAATATCAACCATAGGACTAGAACCATCTACCACTTGGTGATGAACATCTTTAGTATACTAATTGATACCACCAGAATATAAGCATTTTTGTTTTGTTTGAGGTAACCGCTTTGTTTTGAAAAAACACCCTAGCTTATATCTGGTTAGGTTCTATATAAGTCCTGTCGTGTTAACTAGAAATGGAAAGTAAGAACCCAAAACTTTTGAGAAAAGGCCCCGAATTAATGCTTCGCTTTGGGCCTCCAAAATAATTGAGCCGACCCCGAATATAGTTAATAGTAAGAGCAACTTTAATTCTTTAAATTAAAATTTATTATAAAAATCTATTTATAAACTATAGTTAGGAAGTCCTACTTCATGAAGTATAAAACTAAATGAGTGGTTCACACTCTACAACTTACATCCATTATAACTTTACACACTTTTATTCTCATAATTAAAATAGATATGCATCTTGATATTGTTGTAATAACTTTAAAGAGTGAATTTCAAGGATTATCCTTTATCTTTATACCTACCCATTTTCAGGCGTTGTCCTTTATGTTTAAAATTGACGAGTTTTGTACTTTATGTTTTCAAATCATACACGTTTTGTCCTTTAGCCCTAACCCAGTTAGATTTTTCTATAAAATCTGGTCATGTGCAATGCACATGAGGGTAAAATTGTCTTTTCACCATATTCTTTAAAAAAATACATATAAAAGAAAAAAAAATATTATATATCATAACAAAAGCCCTCTTCTTCCCCAAATCAATCCCATTTCAAAACCCTAATTTATCTTCAACAAGTCTGGTATGGCAATTTTTTTTAAGAAAAGCCTAAGCGTTTTGCCCACCCGATTAAGTTTCCATAGTTATCAAGTAGTATTTCCTAATTGCATAATGTACTTATGTATATAACTTCAATTTGTTTGTATACGCGTGCTATACTGTGTTTCTTTCTCCAAGTGATGAGGATGATTATGTTCATGTAGGGGTGTTCAGGATTCGTTTCGAATTCGAAAAATTCGAAATTCGTTTAAATTCGATTCGATTATCAAGAATTCGTTTCGATTATAAGAATTCGAATTCGAATTCGATTCGATTCGAGTCAAGTAAATCGAATACGAATCGAATACGAATTTATAATTTCAAATTCGATTCGATTCGATTCGAAATTCGAATAAAAATTATACATTTTTATTTATTATTTTTATATATAATAAATATATAACTTTTATTAAGCTACACTATAAATTCTTTTCTAAATTTTTTTCAAGTATTAAAATTACCCATTACATGACCCATAAGTAAAACCTAATTAACAAATCTATCAATAGATTTCTAAACATAAAAATATTAACTTATAATGTGGAGCGATTATTCCCGGCTTCTAGTTTTGAATTTTAGACTTGTGGTACTTTATTTGAAACTTTTTAATGTGATATCGTGTTTTATGGCTGCTTTAAAATTTATGTTTCATTTTTATAGTTTTTTACATGTTTTAAAGAATCTGAATTAAATCGAATTTATTCGAATTCGATTCGAATTCGAAATTTTAATCGAATACGAATCGAATACGAATTGGGTTTTTTATTCGAATACGAATTCGATTCGAATTCGATAGGTTTTAATCGAATTCGAATCGAATACGAATTCAAGGAAAAATAAAAATTATTCGAACAATTCGATTCGAATAATTCAAAAATTCGATATTCGATTCGATGAACACCCCTATGTTCATGTATGACGTTGGTCTCTGCAGCTTAGTTGTGTGTGTATGTGGTTTATAGTTTTAATAAGCATTGGGTATTAGAGCAGAAATGGAACAAAGATGACGCGGGGAGGAAAGCAGAGTGATGTGGCAACAGAAACACCAGCATTCCCCTCTTGTTAGGGTTTTTGAAGAGAAATTAGGGTTTTGAAATGAGATTGATTTGGGGAAGGAGATGGCTTTTGTTATAACTAGTGAGAAGGCCCGCGCGTTGCAGCGGGTGTCCCGACTAATATCAGATTCAATTATGTTTATTATGAACCACAACTGATATTCAATACATGAATTTATGTAAGTTTCGTATATTTTCTATTGTGTACCTCAACAATGACATCAAAGGAAGATAAAAGAATTTTAACTTTTACACATCCATTTTCATCATAAAATTCTAAATCTCTACTACACCAACTTACATTGAAAGTCAACTGAAGTCTCTAAGATAAAGAATGAACAGGCAGATTTGACAAGATCCTCAAAACGTTTCAACTCTTTAACACACTATGAAACTCCCAAATTGATTCGATAAATAAGGTTTAGATCTCAAGCACACTGACATCCATCGAATTGATATTGACCTCAACTACACATAGAATACTTCTGATTAAGCAAAAATAAAGCATAAAAACCCATATATAAAGTAAATATTAGAATATCATTAAATATAAATATGTCACCCCCAAATGTCAACCAGAACATAAAAATAACCTACAAAAGTTGAAGACAACCATAATCCAAATTGTAGATACTTTGAAAACATACTGTAGACAAAAAACATATCACAACCTCCTTCCTCTTCTCCCACTCTTTCGATGAGTGCTATCTGTTGGAATTGGTGCACGTCCTCTGTCATCATCAAAACATACAACTTACTTATCAGCTACTCCTTAAACATAAATAAAAGTTCTTCAAAGAGCAAAAAGAACAAATACAAAAATTCGTATATAAAAAATAAAGAATATAAGCATACCAATGCGACCAATCTTCATGCCAGAATGGGCAAGAGCTCTGAGGGCAGACTGTGCACCTGGACCGGGTGTCTTTGTGTTGTTACCTTCAGTTTTCCGTAGTTTTATGTGGAGGGCATTGATTCCAAGCTCCAGTTGTTACAACAGAAATTTGTTAGCTGTAATGTATCAAACAAAAACAAACTACTATGATTACCATATAGCAAGACACTAAAAGAAATAAGTAAAAACCTTGAATCTTGTTGAAACATCTAGTGCAGCAAGCATAGCTGCATATGGAGACGACTCATCTCTATCAGCCTTTATCTTCATTCCACCTAATGAAAAAAAAGGATAGTAGATAAATATTACGATATAAAAACTATTAACCAAACACTCAATAGCATTTGAATTACAGTAAATATCTTGTGGAAAAAATATTAAAACTACAAACTACTAACCACTTTTGAGAAAAAATCTGTTGAGAAAAAGCGTAGACAAATAAACTTAATTCATGTTCTCTTTGCTATGGATCAGAAAAACAATGTGCATGTAATTATCTCTCCCAGTATGAACAAAATAAAACATTGCTCGCAAAAAATTGAACATACAACAAATGTTCCTAGCGGAATATATATTATATACACATGAGTGTGTTTAGCATTTACTTAAGGGTTTTAACTTCAATATCAGTTACGACTTTTGGTTTGTATATAGATTAGTGCAATGCTAAACCCTTCAAATGCTAATAGTTAATTTCCTCATAAATTCAATAAATGATGACCTTGATGATCATTGCTTATTAGTACCCATAATTCTTTGAATTATTTTTATTTAAAAAGGTGCCAAAATCCATATAATGCCCCTAAAGTGTCTTAAGTTTTTGGACAATATGCAAGTTTACCCCCTCTAAATTAGCTTGCCTCTTTTGTACATGTTGCTTCAAAATATGTACACAATGTAAAATTACCATAAGGGTAGAAAACCTAGTTTACTTAATAAGGTAGTATAGAAATATAGATTATTTATATTTATACATACTATTAAATCATGAAAATCCCAAAGGTTGCAAGACTAACCTTTAATTTAATCAATTAATTTCTTTAGTTATTATAAAACTTTTATTTAATTCCTTAATTTAATTCAATTAATAGAAGACATAAGTGGGCATGGATTTCATGGATGAAATGTCTAGATTGCCCTCAAAGTGTCTTAAAACTTTGGACAATGTCCAAGTTTCCCCCCTCTAAAATGGCTTGCTTCATTTGTTCACGGTGCTTCAAGATTTGTACCTAGGCAAAATTACGAAAAAGGTAGAAAACCCAGTTCTCTTAATATATATTTGTTATAATATATATATTTTTTTTCTTTTATATGTTTTTTTAAAGAATATGGTGAAAAAACAATTTTACCCTCATTTGCATTGCACATGATCAGATTTGACAGAAAAATCTAACTGGGTTAGGGCTAAAGGACAAAACGTGTATGATTTGAAAACATAAAGTACAAAACTCGTCAATTTTGAACCAAAAGGACAACGCTTGAAAATGGGTATAAAGATAAAGGTCAATCCTTGAAATTCACTCAACTTTAAAATTATGTATTATAAATTATAAATCTATACTATATAATAAAAGAAACATATTTTGGGACACTTATCATTCTCTCATTTAATTGATTAAAATTATTAATAATACTAATAAAATAATAATATTTAATCTAAATTAATATAAATTCTTATTATTAATAATATTTAATCAAATCTAAAATCTACACACCATGTTTTTAACTTATTGTATTTTAAATATTAAAATAAATTTCAAATCGTGTTTTCGGATTATTCAGTCATTTTTAAAGTTTTCAATAGAAAATTAATTACTTTTTAGCAAATTTTTAAAACGAAATGGTGGTCCATTTTTGTTTGTCAAAACAATAAAATAATCTTAATCATAACTGATTTTTATTTTTTACAATCAAAATATATTGAAACTAACCCCATTATAAATAAATAAATAAATAATATATATTAGTTTTGTTGAAACCCCGTTACTAATCTTCTATCTACCATAATAAAAGAAACTAACTTTTGGACACGTGTCATTCGAAGTTATTCTCAAATCTATACTTATCTTATATTAACTAAATAAATTAATATTAAATTATATCATACTTTAATAAAACATTATCCTCAAATCTAAATTGTTAATTTAATATATTTTTAAAACAAATACATCTCTTTCCTACTTATTTTATATTAAATATATAAATATTAAATAAATTAATATTAAATGTTATCCTAATTTATTAAAAATATAATTTTTTTATTATTTGGTATACAAAATTATATTTATTAAACTCGTGTAAAACATGTGGTTTTAAAAAATATATATTTTTTATTTACTATACAAAGTTACATTTATATAACCCGTGTAATACACGAAGTTTTTAAAGATATATAACTTTTTATCATTTGCTATGTAAAATTAGATTTATTCAACACGTGTAATATATGAGGTTTTTTAAGGATATAATTTTTTTATTATTTGATAGATTTTTCAACCCGACTATACACGAGTTCTTTTAAGATATGACGTTTTTAATATTTAATATACAAAATTACATTTATTTAATCTGTGTAATACACATGGTTTTTAAAGATATAACTCTTTTTTAGATCTATTCAACACGTGTAACATACGAGATTTTTAAGAATATAATTTTTTATTATTTGGTAGATTTATTCAACCCGATTATACAAGGGTTTTTTTAACTATACGACGTTTTTAGTATTTAGTATACAGAATTACATTTATTTAATCTGTGTAATACACATGGTTTTTAAATATATAACTTTTTTATTATTTGATATATAAAATTACATTTATTTGATCCGTACAATATACGGGGTTCACAAACATATTTTTTTTATTATTTAATATATAAAGTTACATTTACTCAACCCGTGTAATACACGGGGTTCTAACCTAGTTTATAATTTATAAAGATTATTAGTTTATTGATGAATTTAAATATCCATGGATTTAACTGAAAGGGAAAGGGCCAACTATTATCATTCATGTTTCGTACCGTCATCCATGTGCTGATAGCTGTTGAAAACAACACTACCCCTCCCATGTAACCATCTGTGTACGACTTTTTAAGCATGCTGCCATTTTACAATTCAATCGCCTTTTTAATAATTTAAACATCATTTTTCAATCAAATACAATCATACATTTCAAATTCATAACTTTGGCCCATAATATATAATAATGAACAATAGATTAATTCGTGTATATTAATAGGATTTATATATATATTATTCTAATTCATATTTTAAATCCATACACATATAAATAATAGTTCATATGTTAATTCTTATAAAATTAAATGTAAATCTATCTGTCTATACTTTCTATAAAACGAGAAATCCCCATGCCATAAGAAAAACTGATGTGTCAATAGGAGAACATGTCCAACAAGGCTTTTCTTATGTTATTATTACATCATAAAGCTTAATATTAAAAGACTTTAAAATTCAAAGTTGGCCCGCATTTAAGATGCAAAGGTCTGCTGAGGAAATGTCTGCCCATGTTAAGCCTAATATAAAATAACATTTAAACTTTTTTTAAACATCTGCCCTCAACATTTTATAATCAAACATCAGTTCCCAATAAACATCTGTCGAGATTCAAAATTCTGGCTTCACATTCAAAATTCAAACCATATATTCTAATCCTATAAATAAGGGTTAATAATCTGGCTCCACATTCAAATCTCTCCCGCTCACATCTGTGAGCGTATCTCTCCCTCTCAAATGCATCTTTCTCGTGATTCAGCCGCTAATCTCCGATTACACTTCTTTGTTCGAATGTTTGTTGATTATGTTTACATGTTATCGTTCTAGTATCATTGTTCCAACATCGTCGTTTCAATGAAGCTTCCCATCACACATCAACCTTTCAATATCGATGTTGCAGTATCATTGTTGCAGCATCGTGAAAAGTTGCATGTGCTATCTTCTTTGATGGGAGAGTTGCATTGTTCGATTTTCGTTAAATAGAAAGTCAGGTTTTCTTGCGTCAGGAAGATTTTCTCCTTTTATAGAAAGTATAGATTCGTGCAATATCGTGAAAAGTCAGATGTACCACAACAGTTGAGAAGAGACCTTTGCATGTTAGGTTTGTTTCTTATTTTGATTAACTGTTGATGATGTTGAGAGTTTTTATAGACACTGACATTTTAGAATATGTTAAGATGCATGTTTATATTATTAAAATGAACTACTACATAGAAAAATACAAATTTAAAGAAATATTTATAAAGTATTACACGTTAGAGTTAACACTTGCTAGGATTTCGTAGACTTTGGCCTTTCTCCATGTGATTTCATGTTCTCTTTTGATTTTCAGGTCAGTTAGCATGTTGCAGGTTTTTTGATCCTGTTTTAGAAGTTGTGTCAGAAACTCTTCTGCATTCTTCTGGAACTCTGATGGAGAAGAGTGGAGGACTTCATCGAGCAATGCTATGTTGTTCCAGGTTTTGTTGTAATTAGTGTCATTTATTTTGTCGAATTTCCTGTTTAGTTCTTCGTATGTTCTTTGTTCTTTGAGTGACCACATGGAGAACCGTGTTTTAACATTGCAGGTGTCTGACCAGTGGTAGAAGCTGAAGTTTGCCATGTAGATTTTTTGTTGGTTTTCTGATTTGGAACAATTTTTGACAGAAAGTGATTTGTAGGACAATTTGTTGATGTTTTAAATCAAAAGTAGTCATCGGTCATTTATAGAGTTTAAAAACGCGTCTACATGGTAAATCAAGAGGTTAATTGTAATTGTGATAATCTGCTTTTGTTCTTTGAACTTCGAAATTTTGTCCCTTGGGTTTCTTGTTATTTAATTTTACAGATTTCCCATAAAAGTTGGGGTTTGAAAAGGTTTTGCATTAAAAGATTGCTGTTTTGAAATATACATTAATATGTTTATATTAAATGTACACGTTTTCATAATACCAAATTTCAGTATATAAACTCATAGTCACTTCACCTGTTTTTCATCACGTTTTCCTACGAAGATATCATACTTTTAGGAAAGTCGAGTAATATAGTTTATTCAAATGGCGTCATTCACAAATGCAAAATCAGATTATTTAAAGCAGCGTTTTGTCAGGAAAATCGAGGAACAGGTGTATGAAGATAGGGCTACTCTTCAAGAGTTGAAGAGATGTTTTGATGGATTGCAAGTTGGCCTGTTCACTAGAGAGCAGGTTTCCAGATATCTTATGCGGATGTCTTCAACTTCCGTTCGTGAGCTTTGTGTTGTCAGTAATATAGAGTGCGGTGATAGAGACGTGGAGTTCATGGCGATGTTGAAGGACATACATCGAGAGGTTCAGCAATCGATGGAGTTGAAGCTAAAGTTTCTTAATTCTTGCTGTTATTGTTAGATTTGACCTTTAATGTTGTTCAGTATGTGATGTAATTATTGGAGTTTTAGTTTTAATGTCATGAATAAATGAATAAATTTTAGACAAAATTGCAGAAAACAACCTTTATGTATACCCCAAACTGCACTTCATACCTTTCACTATGAAATCCGCCAAAACCAACCTTTACGTTCATGTTTTGCTACAAGTTCAACCTTTACCACTAACACCATTAGATTTCTTGGTTAAGTTACCTCACATGCTTTGCATGTGAGGGTATTAATGTCTTTTCACCCATCTTTTTAATTAATAATTCTTTTTAACTTATATAAATGCTTTCTTCCCACTTTACAGCAGCAACAACACAACTTGATTCACCATTTCATTTAAACCCTAGATTCAAAGTAGGAAACATCACCTCATCTTGCAGCGGAGTTTGATGATTTATTTGGATTGTGAGTGGGATCAGAATTATCATAAACAAGTGATCCGAATTTGATATACATGATGAAGTGATAACGATGATCAATGCAATAGCCATTTAAAATGGCGATTTTTTCCACATAAGAATCACAACTAATGCTGCATTCAAAAATATTTCACAAACTCCTTTTTTTCTTACTTTTTCAACATTAAACAATTCAAATAACTCACAACGTTTCACACGAAGAATGAAGTGAATATTCAATCCCCTGTTTTGCAAATAAGTTGCAGACACAAACGAAAACAAAACTGATATCAAAGGTGTCTGATTAGTGATCATTGTCGACATCAAAAAATCAGAAATCATCGATTAATTAAGCTCAAAAACAGTTATTAAGAGTTAATCGGAGATTACTGATTCCGGCAAAAAATTCCGGCAATCAAAACTACACACGGTGAACTACGAAATCACCGATTAACGGTCTTTGATCCCGTCCCTTACTCTTATACTGTGAATTGAATACAAAATCGTTGCTCTAAATTTGTTAATCACAGATTGTTGTTATACTCTGTTTTTCAAACACATAAGAATCATTTTTTTGCAAAAAATAAGATTCACACATATTTTTCAAAAGTTGAAAAATCTCTGTTCGAAAAACAACAATCAGAACTTTCAATTCAAAAGCAGAAATCGCCAATAAGAATGGCGAAATTGACAGACTTTAAAAAACTCGCCATTATCAATCACCTTAACCACCTTCCACCCCGTCACAGCGTCACCACCACGAAACAACACACTCGACAACCGCCTTCTCCATCCATCACCTTAACCACCTTCTCCATCCATTCTTAACGACCGTAAGGTAGTGAGGTCAGGATGAAGATGAAGGGTAAAAGGTTGATATGGGTTTTGTGGTGGGTTACTGGAGATGAAGATGAGACTCATGGTGGGTTTTGTGGGTAAAAGGTAATATAGATGATACGAAAGTTGTGAGCTTTAAATGATTTAATGATTCAGATTTGCAAGCATAAAAATGAAACTGTATGATTTAATGAACTGGGTTTTCTTTTCATAAGCTTGAATCTGTGTTTTCATGGAGGGTACAAACTTATATGCTCAAGGTACAAGTTAAAACTGCATGTCTGAATATGTGAGGGAAGATGATGACCATGTGATTTAATAAACAAAAAAAAAAACAAGGTTGAAATGACAATAATACCCTCACATGCAAAGCATGTGAGGTGATTTAACCAAGAATATTAACAGAGTTTGTGTTAAAGGTTGAACTTGTAGCAAAACATGAAGGTAAAGGTTGGTTTTGGCGGATTTCATAGTGAAAGGTATAAAGTGCAGTTTGGGGTATACATAAAGGTTGTTTTCTGCAATTTTGTCTAAATTTTAATTTTAAGAATCTATGTTGTGTTTTGTTTTTACTTATTTAGTGTTTGAGTAAGATTTAGATTATGTTGATGTTGAATTGTGTTTGAACATCTGTTTGGTACTTCAACAGAGGTTTAATAGTATCAAGGGTTGGTTTGATGGTGAACAGATGAGTGCAAAGATAAAACAAATGTTTAGAATTTGATCATTGATAGCAGTTTTTTGAATAATCTGTGCTCCTGCAAATTACAGAGAGTCAATACTTCGAGTTGTAAAAGGCCTGTTGTAGTTAAAGTTTGGCAAAAGAGAACATCTGCTGATGATGAAACAACTGTGTATTCTAACAATTGTTGATACTAACAGTGGTTGGGCTAATAATGAATAAGTATTATTATATAACGTCTGCTATAAGTATTATTATATAATTTTGTTTATCAATAATAGTTTTTTGGAAGAATTTACGGTATATTTTGGTGTTATAAAATGTGTGTTGTAGCTAAAGTCTGACAAAAGAGAGCATCTGCTGATGAATAAATGTCTGAAGATGCAAAGGTCTGCTATGGGTCAACAGATGTTAACGAACAACAGATGATATTCAATCTTAAAATTCTTAACAGAGGATTTGATACTAACAGTGGTTGGGCTAATGATGAATAAGTATTATTATATAACATCTGCTATAAGTATTATTATATAATTTTGTTTATCAACAACAGTTTTTTGGAAGGATTTACGGTATATTTTTGTGTTATAAAAGGTGTGTTGTAGGTAAAGTCTGACAAAAAAGAGCATCTGCTGATAAATAAATGGCTGAAGATGCAAATGTCTGCTATGGGTCAACAGATGTTAACGAACAACAGATGATATTCAATCTTAAAATGCTTAACAGAGGATTTGATACTAACAGTGGTTGGGCTAATGATGAATAAGTATTATTATATAACATCTGCTATAAGTATTATTATATAATTTTGTTTATCAACAACAGTTTTTTGGAAGGATTTACGGTATATTTTTGTGTTATAAAAGGTGTGTTGTAGCTAAAGTCTGACAAAAGAGAGCATCTGCTGATGAATAAATGTCTGAAGATGTAAAGGTCTGCTATGGGTCAACAGATGTTAACGAACAACAGATGATATTCAATCTTAAAATGCTTAACAGAGGATTTGATACTAACAGTGGTTGGGCTAATGATGAATAAGTATTATTATATAACGTCTGGTATAAGTATTATTATATAATTTTGTTTATCAACAACAGTTTTTTGGAAGAATTTACGGTATATTTTTGTATTATAAAAGGTGTGTTGTAGCTAAAGCCTGACAAAAGAGAGCATCTGCTGATGAATAAATGTCTGAAGATGCAAAGGTCTGCTATGGGCCAACAGATGTTAACGAACAACAGATGATATTCATCCCTTGAAATATACATTAATATGTTTATATTAAATGTACACGTTTTCATAATACCAAATTTCAGTATATAAACTCATAGTCACTTCACCTGTTTTTCATCACGTTTTCCTACGAAGATATCATACTTTCAGGAAATTCGAGTAATGTAGTTTATTCAAATGGCGTCATTCACAAATGCAAAATCAGATGATTTAAAGCAGCGTTTTGTCAGGCAAATCGAGGAACAAGTGTATGAAGATAGGGCTACTCTTCAAGAGTTGAAGAGATGTTTTGATGGATTGCAAGTTGGCTTGTTCACTAGAGAGCAGGTTTCCAGAGATCTTATGCGGATGCCTTCAACCTCCATTCATGAGCTTTGTGTTGTCAGTAATATAGAGTGCGGTAATAGAGACGTGGAGTTCATGGCGATGTTGAAGGACATACATCGAGAGGTTCAACAATCGATGGAGTTGAAGCTAAAGTTTCTTAATTCTTGATGTTATTGTTAGATTTGACCTTTAATGTTGTTCAGTATGTGATGTAATTATTGGAGTTTTAGTTTTAATGTCATGAATAAATGAATAAATTTTAATTTTATGAATCTATGTTGTATATTGTTTTTACTTATTTAGTGTTTGAGTAAGATTTAGATTATGTTGATGTTGAATTGTGTTTGAACATCTGTTTGGTAAGTCAACAGAGGTTTAATAGTATCAAGGGTTGATTTGATGGTGAACAGATGAGTGCAAATATGAAACAAATGTTTAGAATTTGATCATTGATAGCAGTTTTTTGAAGAATCTGTGCTCCTGCAAATTACAGAGAGTCAATACTTCGAGTTGTAAAAGGTCTGTTGTAGTTAAAGTTTGGCAAAAGAGAACATCTGCTGATGATGAAACAATTGTGTATTCTAACGACTGTTGATACTATCAGTGGTTGGGGTAATGATGAATAAGTATTATTATATAACATCTGTTATAAGTATTATTATATAATTTTGTTTATCAATAACAGTTTTTTGGAAGAATTTATGGTATATTTTGGTGTTATAAAATGTTGTAGCTAAAGTCTGACAAAAGAGAACATCTGCTGATGATGAAACAACTGTGTATTCTAACGACTGTTGATACTAACAGTGGTTGGGCTAATGATGAATAAGTATCATTATATAACGTCTGCTATAAGTATTATTATATAATTTTGTTTATCGATAACAGTTATTTGGAATAATTTACGGTATATTTTGGTGTTATAAAATGTGTGTTGTAGCTAAAGTCTGACAAAAGGGAACATCTGCTGATGATGAAACAACTGTGTATTCTAACGACTGTTGATACTAACAGTGGTTGGGCTAATGATGAATAAGTATTATTATATAATTTTGTTTATCAATAACAGTTTTTTGGAAGAATTTACGGTATATTTTGGTGTTATAAAATGTGTGTTGTAGCTAAAGTTTGACAAAAGAGAGCATTTGCTGATGAATAAATGTCTGAAGATGAACAACAGATGATAATCAATCTTAAAATTCTTAACAGATGATTTGATACTAACAGTGGTTGGGCTAATGATGAATAAGTATTATTATATAACGTCTGCTATAAGTATTATTATATAATTTTGTTTATCAACAATAGTTTTTTGGAAGGATTTACGGTATATTTTTGTGTTATAAAAGGTGTGTTGTAGCTAAAGTCTGACAAAAGAGAGTATCTGCTGATGAATAAATGTCTGAAGATGCAAAGGTCTGCTATGGGTCAACAGATGTTAACGAACAACAGATGATATTCAATCTTAAAATGCTTAATAGAGGATTTGATACTAACAGTGGTTGGGCTAATGATGAATAAGTATTATTATATAACGTCTGCTATAAGTATTATTATATAATTTTGTTTATCAATAACAGTTTTTTAGAAGAATTTACGGTATATTTTGGTGTTATAAAATGTGTGTTGTAGCTAAAGTCTGACAAAAGAGAGCATTTACTGATGAATAAATGTCTGAAGATGCAAAGGTCTGCTATGGGTCAACAGATGTTAACGAACAACAGATGATATTCAATCTTAAAATGCTTAACAGATGATTTGATACTAACAGTGGTTGGGCTAATAACAGATGTTAGACTTACGACTGTTGAGTTACACCGATTGAAAAAACTGTTTTTGAAACTTCTGTTTGCCTAAAAATACATCCACTATTAAAGGTTACCGTCTGTTGTCATAATTTCTGTTTATCCTAATGACTGTTGATTTACTAAACTGCTGACTGTCATCCATTATGACAACAGAGATTCTGACGTGGACAGATGTTAGCTAAAAATAAAACAACTACTGAAAGTTATCATCTGTTCTCATAACTTCTGTTTATCTAACGATTGTTTGACTCACATTGTTCCCAACGACCAACAGAGGTTTCCAAACAACTGTCATCGGTTGTCGCAAGAGAGGTTCTGACGTGTACAGATCTTAGCCATCAAATATTTGTAACTACTGCCACGTCAACATTCACTTCTTCTCTCTATATAAAAGCTGTTTTATCCCTAAATCGAGGTTCTACCACTGCAGTCTCGAATTCAAAATTCTCAAAAACAGTTTCTAACATATTAAAAACCCTCCAATTTAAACCCTGTTTCATCCCCAAATCACCTTCTTTTCCGATCATGTCTCTGAACACCAAAAACCCTCACAACTACCTCCCCATCTTCGAGAAAACCTGCAAAAATACCAGCTATCACTCAATAATTGACCTTTTAACGTCATCGAAATACAAATCAATTCTTACTGCTGATGCTCCGGTTCATACAGAAACACTCCGGCAATTTTGGTTTAATGCTGAAATAGAGGCTGAAGATAATAATCCAGTTGCCATCACATCTAAGGTCGGGGAAAGTGTGGTACAAATTTCTCCCTTTACAATTTCCACTACATTTGCATTGGACGACTTGGGAGGTAAGAACAACTTTGAAAAACTTGAACTTCATACAGAGTTCATTGAAAGAGGGTATGATGCACAATTAAAGGAAGTTACTATCTACAAACGAAACTTCCCTCCGCCAATGAAATTTTTGTTTCATACTCTTTTAACTTGTCTCTCAGCCAAGACCACCGCATTTAATGAGATACCTTTGAACATTCAGTATTTGGGTTATGCTATTTTAACAAAATCTGATTACAATTTATCACAAGCACTGTTTTCTGATTTGTTGAATAATGTGAAAAATGTGAAAAAAATTGAAAAAAGGTGTTCGTAGTAATGCTTTTCTGTTGTATCCAAGACTTCTAAGCTACTACCTACGAAAACAAGTGTCATAAACAGATTTTGAACAAGGTGTAGCTTTTCAAATAAATAGTCTTACAAGTAAAACTTTTACTAAACTTATGGATAATGAGTTAAAAAGTTTCAACAACTGAAACAAAGGGAGATTAGCCTGTTTTAGATGTGTCCGCATCAGTTGCTCAAACTTCTGTTGTTGAGCGAACTGCTCCTGGTGATCATGACACCACAACCGGTGTTGTGAAACACACACCAGGAAAACGCAAAAAGAAAGCTGTCACGTCCAAAAAGTCCATCAAAACTAAACAAAATAAAAAGGTTCCTCTGAAGATGATCCCAGAGGTTAATGCAGTGACAACACAAATGTCACTTGAAACCACTGCTGCTACTTCTTCACAGTTGTTGGAAAGATCTCAACCCATCCAAACTCCTCATGTGTCGTCACAAAAGGATCATGTTGTAAGTACAGGGACACCACAACATGAAGTAGACCTTTCATATGAAAGTATGTTTAAAAGTCCCTCTCCCAGGGCAATCACTCTTTCTACACCACAACCCTCGGCTCAAGTTCCATCAACAATATTACCTCTGTTTGAAGCAATTGAATTTAAGAAAGAAAACGGTTCCTCTAATGCACACATTACTGAGAGTAGATCGCAACAAATAACTGTGTCTGAACCAATTCAATCTCCTATCCTACAAACAATTGAGGAGGTTATCCCCGTTGAGTATTACGAAACTCTTGGTGGTAGTTCAAGTGGAGCAGCCACTACAACTGTTGAACCCATTGGTGATCAGTTGGACAGTGGTTACATCATTAAGACTCCCATTAAGGCAACTACTGATGAGGTTACAACTGTAATCTCTGCTTCAGTGGGAAGTCCCCAGAACGAAGAAAAAGTAGCATCTGTTTCTGATGATATGGAGACTTCTCCTATTATAAAAACAAATACAACCACTACATGTGGGAATTCAGATGATCCTATTAAAGTAGGTGATGAATTAACTTATAAGGATTTGACGTTAGAGTGTCTACCATTGAAACAGATGTTGCTGAAATGAAAGAATTGATTAAGCAGATGATAGAGCTTTTTAAAAGTCAACCTACCAGACAGGAAATTGCCAATGATTCTATGCAACCCATCCTTCAAGCTCAGAGGAATTTGGCTGAAAGTAACCGCAATTTCAGTTTGGAATTTATCAGAAATTTGGTTGATGCGAGGTATAAAGACACCCAAGCAGACATTATGAACATTGAGGAACATCTGCTGGAACTTATTGGCTCCACCTCTACATCAATCTTTGAGAAAGATGATGATAATAATGATGCCAAAAAGGGGGAGAAAGATTCATTGAGAAAGTTGCCACCAGATTCAAAAGCTAATCCTACAGAAATTGTATCGCCTGCTCAACCTAAATCCCAACCTTCTCCAAAAAAACCACTACAAAAGAAGGAGAAAATACCTTCCACACCATCATCACCCATTTTATCAATAGATGTTGGGAACAAAAAAGTATCAGCATATGTTTACCAAACAGCTGCTGAGACACTAGTTGTTTCAGCAGAAGTTTCTCAAACATCTGTCATGATCATTTTCACTACACCAACCACAATCCAACCATCTCCAACGTCACAAAGATTTCCCATACATTCATCTTCACTACCAAAACATTCTCCTTCACCAGAAATCATCTCCACACGTAAGAGAAAAACTCATATCGATAGAATCACAAAAATGAACAATGATCCTCTGGTAAAGCCAACTCAACCTAATTGGAAGAAAGTCAAAACAGTGGATTCAGATGAGGTATTGAAGTTTAAAAGAATGAGAGCAGAGCTTGTGACTGCTGATTATGGTACAGTTAGATCCATTGCCAGATGGTCTAAACTGAAGATAGTTGAGACCTACAAAAAGCTGGAAGAAGTTAGAGCTGAACATTCAAATGTTCTTCAAAACTCAGTCTATCCTACAACTGCTGCTCTGTCTCCAAAAATCGGTACTCCGAAAAACCTTCTCTCATCATCTGATTTGTCTGAATCAATTGCAAATTTTGTTAGCATGCCACAATCACCAAACTCATCTTCAATAATTCTTTGCCCAATAAAACCAACTGATCCAAAAATAGTAAAGTGGAAGTCATGCTCAAAAACCCAAGTATTGACTTTGATCAGATCAAGTGGTAGTGTTGAAGAGATTAAAATGGATAGTGCATATAATCTGAATATATACGATCTCCAAGATTTGTTGGACCTTCAACTTGAGAGGGATGATGAAGAAGACATGTTCTCCCTGGACTTTGAACTACAATTCAAAGGACAAATCAGGGAGATGTTGATGAGAAATAAAAATCAGTAATAAAGAAGGGTTTTCGTATCATCTGTTGTATAGGGAGATTGTTGGATCAGCAGCTGTTACATTGTTTGCAGTAGCATATTTAACCAGATCACAACATGTAGCGAAGGACATGTTGCTGGGTAACAAATTCTTGAGTGAGGTTTGATGTGTGTTGTTTAGGCAGATGATCGTATGTTCTTAGTTAATGTTTGTTAAAGTTAAATTGTATTCGAATTTTATTAAGTTTGTTAGACATCTTTCATATGTACTTATGTTTATAACAATTTATATTGTCAATGGGTGGATACTCTCTTTTATGAATAAGAGAATGGAAATAATCATATGTAACTGATGAATTTTATTAAGTTTGTTAGACATCTTTTATTAACTTTGTTAAATATCTTTTATATTTACTTATAGTTGTCTTTTAGCTATAATAGATAACACGTTTTGGTACAATATCTATACACATATCTATATGTTCTGTCAATATATGTTATGCATGGTGTTATAAGAAACGACCCGTGTTTGCACACGGGTCTTACCGCTAGTACTATATAATAAAAGAAACCTGTTTTGAGACACGTGTCGCATTTCTACGCATCATCAGAGGTGTTTTCCCACTGATTTATTTATCTCTAATTTAGTTAATATCCTTAAATTACTCATGATCTTATATCTCTAATAAATATGTAAATATTTTTCCACAAATTGAGCCATAATTATAGGTAAGTTTTATTTTTTGTTTTACGGATTTTTTAGTTTAAATATTATTTATATGTTTTGTAATTGATAAATGATATCATAATTATAGATAAGTTTTTTTTATGCATTCTTTACATATAAATTTGGCTTTAAGAAAGATGATGATATAAAAATCATGACATGGAATTTATAATCTTCTGAAACTGAGAGGATGCGTTGCATAGGTGAGATATCTTATGCAATGAATTTAACATAATTTAAAAATGTGTTTACAGATATATTACACAAAAATTAAAGGATGACTACGATTTTGTATAATACCTATACTTATCCCGTGTAACACAAAAATATTTTGTTTTGTTTATATATATTTCACACAAATTCCATATATTAATTCGGTGATACACCCTCAAATATTAAAAAGAAATAAATAAACTAAATGATGTGTTGACATATGGCATTAACTTATTAGAAGTTATATTAGATATTTCCTAACTGCATTTATTTGATTAATTTATAAATTTCATAATAATTTTATGAAAATTCTTAAGGTGACGGTTTTCTTTTATATTCCAGGGATAATTTTTTTTTATTTTTTAAAGCCTATTTCTGAAACTACATTAATGTCCACCATGAGACTGTAACCCACAACCACTCTAAAGGAATATGTTTATGACACGTTATGATAGCGCTAAGCTATAAAAGTAAACTTTTATGTAGTTCCATTTGTGTAACATCCTATATTTTATATACAAGAAGAATAAAAAAATAAAAATTGGAAAAAAGGACTATTGCAGATATGCAATATATCATGTACTACATATGTGTAATACTACATATGCTCATTGTGGATCGCAAGCATTTTTGAATAAACGTATTTTATATGTATATATGTAATACAATTTCAGATGGAGTATTTTAAGCTTTATCATTAATAATGAGTCTTCTTATTGATCCTTTCTCTCTATGTATATATATGCATATATATATATCGTACAAATGGTTTATTGGTGGCCAAAATGTGACACATGTATTTTAGGTGAGGAATATAAATTTCATATATAATTACGTATCAAAGTTATATAATCTCGTACTACCAGGTTATATAATCACTTACCACTATGTTATATAATCATGCACTAAAGTTGTTTTGTTACTTTACAAATTTTATAATGTAATAAATCTTCTTAAGGTTACGTTTTTTTATATTCGAGTTTTATCTTTAATTTGCTACAATGTTTTTGTTGTTGTTATTATCAGTATTATTATTTTCCCTCTTATTTCACTGTCTTTCAGATTCTATTATTCAATTTTATAACTTTTATTAAAAAATCAACAATATGTTATCACAAAATTTATTTTATAATATTTTAATCTTTATTATTAACTATATTTATTTTATTCAACCCGTGTAATACACGGGGTTGTAACCTAGTAATCACATATAAAATTTCAGAGGTAAAAGACAATAAAGAATGCCAAATAAAACCAACCAAAAGAGTTTAATGTGGTTATGAAGAGGTATGGTTCCAATTCCTTGCCCACATGGCAAGGACCACACCACTTTCTCATCCTACATGGCGCCTACATCAGCAAACGAATCCAGAAGCTTCTAGAAGCTTCTGGAAGAAGTCAAGGTGGCACCAAAGATGCTCTCCCCGACAGAAAGGACAGCACGTGTCACCACTCATCAAACGCCATGTCGGCCTGCAACAAATCAAGGAGCAAACCGACAGCAGCGGTACGATGTTTCCAGCATGGACAAATATAGGCGCGCCATGTGTGCCACCACCCTGACCACAGCAGAGGAGACCAAGAGGATATTCCCCTTGGTCGGACAGCTGGTGCCCTATAGCAGCTGGCAAGGTTGCTCCTCCCTCTTTCACCCTCCGGCTATAAATATGACCCTTCATCATCCAGGTTATTCCTATTCGACTCTCTACACTCTGACTCTCAACACACACTATTTTATTCCCCAGGACAGTACTTATTCTCACGCCGGAGCCCGGTTAAGAGGGAAACCCCCATATTCCCCTCTTAACGAGCTAACGGTGTTGCTGTTTTGCAGGTCCAGTATTTTGGTGAGTAAGAAAGGAGATTGAACCCGCGAAAGAGATGACCCAGCTAGTTAATCATAGGATTTAACCAGTGTTTCATCATTGGCGCCATCCGCCGTTTTTGCAAACCATTTTCATCTCCTTTTTGTTCAAAACACTCTTCAAAATGACTGAAACAAACCCTTCCCACCAGGTGGATGGAGAAGTTTCTTCCTTTGAGCTCATTTCGGACACTGAGCACGTCCAAAGAGGCTAGAGGAACGAAACCATCCAAGAAGGGCAGACGAACAACGATTTCCCTGATATCTTTGGAAGTGCATCCAGAGTTGTCAGTCAAACCACAACTGGAGCCACTTTCCAACCTCCACCTAGGGTCATCACTCAAACCACAAACGGAGCCATTTTCCAACCTCCATCTGGGGTAGTCCAGCAAACACCCCCCAGCAGTTCAAACACCAAACCATGGAGCTGGCCCTTCAGCTCCATCGGAACAGACACAACTGAATTTCTCTGCACTTTTAGGGCTACCCGAAGGAAAAACTCTGGCTTCCTGGTATGCCGAACAAATGGCGTCTATAAACCTTGTTTATACACAACTCAGCGCTCAACAACCTTTGCTCCAAGCACAAGCCAACCAGTCCACCTTCGTTACCCCACCGCAAAGGTCTCTGAGCACTCACATGCCTCAGCAGGCCAATGCATGGAACTTACGCCCCGAAACAGGACCTGTACCAAACATCAGAAAGCCAAACGCGCACGATACGCGTGATACTTACGGTGAAACAGAAAGCAATTATGTGCAATACTCCCACCAACAAAGAAAACCAGTGCAAAGTCGTTTAGGCCCGCGCAACATAAATGACGAATGGTATAGTTATAAGGAAGAAGACGATGAGACGTACAAAGAAAGCACGGTATTCAGTAGGTTACCACCAGAGCATGAAGCGTACGTACCCCGCAAGCACACGGGGTACAATCCAAAAGTAGAACACAATTACACACTGAGCTATCGCCCAGATGGCATAACTGAAAACTCAAAATTCATCAAAGAGATTGCAACAGCCGATATTGACAAGACTAAATTGCCACACAATGTAGGCAAGTATAACGACTTAACAGATCCCGACGACCATCTCCAAGTCTTCAACGGCGCAGGACTAACAGGTGGATGGAACTTACCGACTTGGTGTCATCTTTTCGCACAAACCTTTGTAGGCGCGGCTCGCGTCTGGTTTGACAGCCTGCCAACAGGAAGAATTAAGTCATGGATCGATTTTCGAGACAAGTTCCTCGCGCACTTCTCTCAACAACGCAGGCACACTAGAGATCCGGCCGATTGTCTGAATATATGGAGAAAATACCATGAAAGCGTGGAAGATTTCATCACCAGGTACAACAAAGAGTGTCTGGAAATCGGTGATGTAGGCGAGAAGATGATGCGCGCACATTTTATGAGGGCAGTAAAGTGTGACGACCTGATCAAACGATTGAAGGGTAGAGACGGAGGCCCCAAAGACTGGGAAACCTTCATTGAGGCAGCAAAAACAATTGTGCGCATAGACAAACAATTGACCGGTGATGACAACCGTCAATACAGTTACAACCACAACGACCGGCGCAACAAGAAAGGCAAAGGCCAATCATGGAAAACACCCGGTTATAGAGAAAGAAGCCCGATAAGAGAAGATGCGCGCAATACAATCATCGCAAGGAGGTCAAAAGGGAAAACAGAGAAAAACAGTGGACACCCTTAACAAAGACTCCTTCTGAAGTCTTGTCAACCGAAAATCACCAGTTCAAACCTCCTCTACAGATGCGAAACAAGAGGGGTCAAGACCCAAATCTTTTCTGTGAGTTTCACAAAGACACAGGTCACCTAACCGACGTCTGTTTTAGCTTAAAACAAGAGATAGAAAGAGCTCTGAGAGACGGAAGACTCACTCATCTGGTGAAAGGCGGAAAGCGCGATCACCGTCAAATTCAAGGAAGGGACGAAGGGCCAGACAACAAGAAGCTCCGAAAATTAGAAACTCACATGGTTCAAGGAGGCCCACGAAGGCCAAGGAAGAACTACAACAAGCGCACACAAGACGACTCTTGGCGCGAGAGACAAGTTGTTTTTCCCATAGTGAGAGGAGGTCCAAGAGAAAGAAGGCCTATAGTCATATCCGGTGTAATCGGTCATTACCAAACCGAATACATTTTCATTGATCCATGGAGCACTGCAGATATCATCTACGAACAATGCTTCAACCAATTTGACCAAGAGGAGAAAACGCGCTTAGAACCAGTCGACTACCCACTAACTGGTTTCTACAATGAAGCTGTTTTTCCTCTCGGCCAGATATCGTTCCCAGTGCTGCTCTCAGACGGAAGAAATTCGAGAACGGAGGAAGTCACGTTCATGGTACTACCAGCACATTCAAGACATGATATCCTGTTGGGGAGAGAATCCCAAGGAGATTTTAGTATGATTTGCTCCGGACCACATTCAGCTGTGGGGTTCCCAACAGAGACAGGGGTAGCACTAATCTATGCAAGCAAAGAAGTCTTGGAAATAGACGAAATCAGGCCAGCAAAGGCAAGCAAATCTGCACCACGCGTGGAAGCTGAAAAATGGGTGCTAAACAGCAAATACCCAGAACAAACGGTTACCTTGGGCCCTGCAATGTCTGACCTCACGCGTGCGGCGCTAAAAAGTTGTTATTCGAAAACATGGATGTGTTCGCCTGGACACCAGCTGACATGGTGGGTGTTCCACGGCATATAGCAGAGCACATATTGAACGTCTCAGAGAGCGCCAAACCTGTGGTACATGCAAAGCGCCATCTAGGAGATATAAAGCATGACGCCATGCAAGAACAAGTCACGGAGCTGTTAAACGCCGGCATCATCAGAGAAGTCCGATACCAAACTTGGGTGACGAGTCCAGTAATGGTACAAAAAGGAAACGACAGTTGGAGAATGTGTTTAGATTACAAGGACCTAAACAAGGCATGCCCGCGCGACTGTTATGACTTACCAGATATTGATGAGAAGATTGATTCGCTAGCAACCTTCAGATGGAAATGTTTCCTTGACTGTTATAAAGGGTACCACCAGGTACAGATGGCCATCCAAGACGAGGATAAAACCGCATTCCGCACACCTACAGGGCTATACTGCTACACCAAAATGCCTTTCGGTCTGAAGAATGCGGGTGTGACCTATCAGAGACTAATGAATGAAACGTTCAGTGATGCTATCGGCAAATACATCGAAGTGTACATGGATGACTTGGTCATCATGAGCAAAGAAGAAAGTGTGATGCTGATGAACATCCAAAAAACATTTGACATACTGCGCGGTGTAAGTATCAAGCTAAACCCAGCGAAATGTTCTTTTGGCATGGAAGAAGGAAAGTTCCTGAGATTCATCGTCACAAAGGATGGATTTAAAGTAAATCCTGAAAAGGCACAAGCAATCGAGCGCATGCCTTCACCATCGACGATCAAAGAAATGCAGAAGTTGGCCGGACGGTTAGCAGCACTCAACCGTTTCTTAGCCAATCACGCTGCTAAATCTTTCCCGTTTATCAAGACTCTCCGCAATTGCATGAAGAAAAGTCAGTTCCAGTGGACCCCGGAAGCCGAACAAGCATTCCGAGAAATGAAAGATTGCCTCATAAGACTGCCAACACTGACGGCGCCAGTGAAAGGAGAGCCCTTAGTAATGTATTTATCAGCATCAGACAGAGCAGTTGGATCAGTTTTGCTCGTAGACCGACAAGGCATACAGACACCAGTTTATTATGTGTCTCGCACTCTTAATGATCCGGAAACGAGGTATGCTATAATGGAAAAACTAGTGCTGGCACTAATTCATGCATCAAGGCGGTTGCGCAGATACTTCGCCAATCACGTCATTCATGTCTTAACAAATTACAACGTCGGTAACATCCTTGCGAGGCCCGAGATTTCCGGAAGATTAGCGAAGTGGGCGATAGAACTGGGAGGTCATAATGTGGTTTTCAGGCCAAGACCAGCAATTAAGGGCAAGGTGTTGGCTGATTTCATGATAGAAGTGCCCGATGGCAAAGACAGGGAGTGTAAGGCAATGCAAAGAGCTGAAAGGCAACGTTCAGAAGAACCATGGCTACTGTATACATATGGCACATCTAACGAAGATGGCGCAGGTGCAGGACTTAGGCTGGTAAGTCCAGAAAAACACGAATTCACGTATGCCATCTGGTTAGACTTCAAGAGCACAAACAACGAAGCCGAATACTAAGCCTTTCTTGCCGGTCTGAGGTTGGCGATCAAGATGGGAGTCAAACACATAGAGGCGCATGTGGACTTCCTGTTAGTAGCTGGGCAGATTAACGGCCAGTACGATGCCAAAGGAGACGTAATGGCATTATACTTGGACCAAGCAAAAACATTGCTACAGAACTTCAATACTTACAAGGTGCACCATATCAACCGAAGCGAGAACAAACCAGCAAACACACTAAGTAAGCTCGCATCCACCAGTTTCCAGCACTTGGCAAAGGACGTGCGCATTGAAGTCTTGATCAATCCATCGGTACCGCTAAGGCAAGTGAGCATCATCCAGTTGGGAACAACATCTTGGATGACTCCCATAATCATGTACCTACAATCTGGGATATTACCAGAAAACAAAGCTGAAGCAAGGAAAGTTCAATACAAGTCCGAGAATTATCAGATGGTTGACGGAATCCTGTACCGAAAATCATACCTCGGGCCATTGTTGAGATGCGTCGACCCGGAAGATGCAAACTACCTGATCCGAGAAGTACATGAAGGAATCTGTGGCATTCATGCCAGACCGAGAATGGTGGTAGCGAAAGTGATGAACGCCGGGTAGTACTGGCCCGGAATGCATCTAGACGCAGTGAAGGTTTTGAGGAAATGCAGCGGATGCCAGAGACATGCTCCGAAAACGATGCGCCCCAAAAATGAACTAGTCCCCGTAACAATGGCGTGGTCGTTTCAACAATGGGGTATAGGTATGGTTGGCCCCTTTCCTGAAGCCCCCGGAGCAGTTAAATTTATCATAGTCGCGGTAGACTATTTCACAAAATGGGTGGAAGCGAAGGCGCTGGCGTCAACCACATCTACAGTAGTGCGACGTTTCATCTGGGAACAGATAATCTGCAGATTCGGGCTGCCTCTAAGAATCATCACCGATAACGGGACGAACTTTGCTGCAAAAGATCTTCAACGCTGGTTCAAAGAGCTATACATAGAACACACATTCTCCTCGGTCGCGCATCCGCAGGGGAATGGTCAGGTCGAGGCCGTCAACAAGAGCATTGTAGACGGCATCAAAGCACGGTTGGGAGCGCAAAGAAGAGGCTGGGTTGACGAATTACCCAGCATATTATGGGCATATAGGACGATGCCAAAAACAAGTAACGGAGAAACACCGTTCAGTTTAGTCTATGGGTACGAGGCTGTGATACCAGCAGAGATCGGACTGCCATCACCAAGAATGCTCTCTATGAACATGATCAACAACGAAGAAGAAAGGAGGTTGGACCTTGACCTCCTAGAAGAAAGGAGAGAGATGGCGACAATCAATGAAGCGAAATACAACACAAAGTTGAAAAAATACTATAACACCAAGGTCCTAATTTGCACGTTCAACCCCGGAGATTACGTCCTAAGGGACAACGAGGTGTCCAACGCCGAAAAACCTGGAAAGTTAGCTCCCAAGTGGGAAGGGCCTTATGTTATAGATGAAGTCCTTGGGAAAGGGGCATATAAATTACGCACCCTGGAAAACAAAGAGGTCCCAAGAACCTGGAATGCTCAGCAGTTAAGAAGATGCTACATGTAAACAGTTGAAGTTTTTTTTACTTGTAATGGCTGCGCGCCAACACATTTAGCACTAATACAAGAAGTGTTTGGCTATCTTTCCTCATGCGAATTTCTTGTCACAACTGTATATATTACTTTGGGCATACACGAAAACATCAATGGCTCAAACTTTTGTAGACCTCCAAGGCTTGTCACAAACAAGTACACGGCCGGGTCAAAAACACAACCAACGCCTAAGAAAATGCCAAATAAATACTTCGTGCCCACATAAACACGAAAGCATCGAAAACATGGTAAACAAGCATTGTAAGACCCCCAAAGCTGAACACAGCCGGGTCGACACAATAACCTATAACTCGATCACTTCTTATAAACGAATTAACCTGCGCGCTTAAACGACAGGACAAACGTTGTAACTAACACAGCACAACCTGTCAGCGCCATCATTCATTCGTGATACCTAATCAAAGTAATTACACATGCACATATTGTAACGATATCAAAATTCACAACGTACAAAAAAGCGAAGTCAAAAATTAACACAAAATACGTCGAGTCTAACAAAATGATAACAGATAGGTCGACCATAGGCAGATTGTTCACAAAGCATAAAGATAAAATTGTTCACGAGATTATCAGTTACAAGGCTATCGAAGCCCATACATGGCATGCAAGCCGGAATAATTCATTCCTGATGACTGGTGCCAGCGCCCCCGGTTCCAAGATCCTCATCATTAAGGGCCTTCCTCAATAAGGCGACACCATCAGACTTCCGAGATAATTTTTGAGCAGCTTTAACAACTCCAAACTCCAGAGATGCAAACTCTTGCCGTTTTTCAGCATAACGACCGGCACAATCAGTCTTATATAATTCAAATATTTTCAATGGCTCTTTCGACTCAGCAGCCGCCCTTCCTTCAGCATATCCTTCTTTGCGACCAAGATCACGTGCAGTTTCACCAAGCTCATACACGTACTTGGCCAACTCTTCGGACCCGACGATACGTTTGGCAATCTGCAAGAGTACCACACAAATGAGGAAAACGGCAAAGAATACCAAAAAACAAACAAACAAACAACAAATATTACCAGAGGCACTGCACGAGCAAGCAACCACTTGCAATCAGCAGACATTTCCTCAGCAAGAAGTTCAGAAGCCTCGCACTCAGCAACCGTTGTCTCAGCAAGCTTTTCCAACTTAACTATGCGTTGGAGATATTCTTCTTCCCTCTTCTGAGCCGCAACACGCTCCTGCTCAGCCTCATCACTGATCTTCTTTTTCTCTCCGGAAAACCTCACAATCGAATCACGTTACGCCTGCAACTCTTTATTGATCTGCTCACAAGCGGCCTCCCAATCCTTTTGTTTGTTGGAGTTAACCTGCTTCTCCTGTGCAAGATTTTGCTCCGCATCAGACACCCTCCACAACAAACCCTTCTTCTCAGCATTGAACTTCTCCCTCTCCTCAGCGAATGCTTTTTTATCATTTTCAAATTCAAGAGTCTCCTCCCCCATCAGCTTCCATTCTCGAACAATCTCCTGGGAGGTAGCAAAAAAGTTAACCCCAGCGTGAACATGATCATCCAGGAGATCAAACCGGTTACGCCTTTTTGAAATAACCTCTCAGCAGGGGGAGGGACAATGAGAAGAACTCTCGACAGTTACCATGGTCAATAATCTGGGAGCCCTGAGTTAAATTCCACTGAGGAGCATGCGGTAGATCATCACAAGCCGGGTTATGGGTATCCCAAGACCCAGCTTGGACATTTTCGAACTCAGGACTTCGGGGCACTCCTGAAGTAGCACCGCCACCACCCGGTGGACGCCTGGTATAGATGGTTCGACGAGGTGTAGCTTCACTGGACTCTTCCTCTGTTTCAATACCTTTATCTCGACCATCTCCACCAGCACCACCTGCACCATGACCACCAGCACCACCCGCGCCATCACCACCACCTTCACCAACATGTTCAACATTCACATCATCTTGTTTACTCTTTTCACCCAAATCATCACGAGGAGAGGACAAGCCAAACGTCCTATACGGTGGAGAGGTGGGGGGAGTAATCTTCGAAATATCAATCCTGCGCGGCGCCTTACCAAACTTGACACCTGCCATGAGACAACCATGATAGTCAAAAACAATCCAAAAGCCAAATAACAAGATTTACAAGAGCAAAGTCTCTACCTTGGGGAGCGGAAGCAACGTATATTTCCTCCAAAAGATTACCCTTCTTTGCACTAAAAACGCCCATGTCAATCTCAGACTCCGAGGGTGCAGGAGGAGTCTCCTTTTGAAGTTTGGATTTCTTGGAAGCAAGCATAGCAACAACTTGCTCATCAAGTTTCCGTTTTTTATCTTCAAGAGCTTTCTTCTTCATCATCTCCGTTAAGGTGGCGCCGTCGTTAAGATCGGGCCCACTGTGTTTCTCTCCGGCCCCTAAACCAGACAATGTATCAGAAACGACAACATAATCTAGGATAGGAAGGGTAGAGGGCCGCTTACGAGGAGTTTCAGTGGCTTTTTCCTTAGCCTTCTTCTCCTTCCCCTCTGACTTGTCCGCCTTTGTTTTCCTCCGAGTTTCTAACTGATCAGCAGTATCAACCGGCACTTCAACGTCAACACCAACTGGTTCATTAACGGGTTCATGCGCAACCCCTTGCGCTGGACCTGCACGAGGGGAACGAGGAATTAGGCTCTTACGTGATCTGTCAGAACCCTCACTCGAGAGAACAATAACTTCCTCTCGAGTAGGATCAGTAGCATCATCAACATCATCTTCACCATCTTCACCTAAAACAACGTTGGCATAAGTAGCAAAACTCTCATTAGTAGGATGTAAGAAACGGTTGTGGATCTGGTCCAACCATGTCGGTTTCCCATCCTCCTGAACCGCCTCAACCATGGCACCACCGGCCTTCGGGTCAAGAACATTCAACAAGCTGTACCCAACTGCGAAATACAAAGAGATGAGGAAGAACACAACAAAAACCAGAGAAAAAAGCAAACAACTAAGAAACATTACATACGTTTTCCTTGATAACCATAAACAGGAACACCCAGAGGGTTCTTCGGAAACCACCGCATGCTCATACCGGCACCAACCAACGCCCTCTCTCCAGCTGAGAAATAGAAATGGCCTTGTGCGTCACATTCTTGTACCACTCTTGCTTAGCAAAATCCACATTCACGTCGACCTTAGGGATCCCATCACCCTCTGATCGATAGTGCATGTCTACCGGAATAACACCACGGCGAATGTAAAAGAACTTCTGTTTCCAATCACTTAGGCTTTTCGGAGGATTGGAACTACAAGGGATAACACCACTGGTCTGGGAGTTAAAAGAATAAAAACCGCCAGTGTAAGTCACGGTGTAAAAAACATTGAACATCTCAAAGGTCGGCTCAACACGGTTGGCCCTGCAGATAAACTCAAAATAGGTAATACGAGGAAGTCCAATCGCGTTGATTTGGGAAATATGGAGCCCATAATTCGTCAAGACATCGGCAGTAAACTTGGTCATAGGGAGCCAGAAATTCCCCTCCCGAAAGAAGGCCGCATACAACGCGATATAACCTGGAGGTGCATCCATGGCGGTAGAACCTGGGGTAGGAAACTGAGCACCCCACTCTGGAAGAAAACCCATATTCCTAACCAAATTGTGGAACTCTTCCTCTTTCCAACTGATCATCGCTCGATCAGGACCGGGATGATTCCTACCCTTATATTTTCTCTTCTTAACCACAGGATTGGCCCCAGAAGACATGATTGTAAGAAGATGAAGAAAGAAAATATGAATGATCTCTGAAGAGGAAGAAAATAGAGAAGTATGGGAAGAACCGTTGTTCAAATTTTGAAAAGTGAAGGAAAGGAGAGAACCGCCATGTATTTATACCCATCGCATTTAATGCGATGGGTAGTGGGTCGTCAGGAAATCAGAACGTCACCCAACAGGGGAAAGACACATCAGCAGAGAGAGAAACCGTCACCTCCTTTTTCGGGAGCGTGGGCGGCACATGTCTGACACCGGGATGGAAAGTAACTGACACCACTGAAAAGGCGCTTGTTCACCTCCGACAAGACAGGAACATTAGACAATCACATCAGTTGTTTTCATCCCATGGAAAGAAACTTCTTTCAGAAGGAAACACCAACACGCCGTGCGCCACGCGTCCAGTTGGCTCAATGTTGCAAAGTTACCAACACGACGTGCGCCACGCGTCCAGTTGGCTCAACTTTGCAAAGTTACCAACACGCCGTGCGCCACGCGTCCAGTTGGCTCAACTTTGCAAAGTTACCAACAAGCCGTGCGCCACGCGTCCAGTTGGCTCAACTTTGCAAAGTTGCCAACACGTCGTGCGCCACTGTAACACCTCGAAAATTCACGTCCTATAATGTGTTGACACGTGTCATATGTTTGAACGTGTGAAAGAATGTTCTGAACGGACTAAAGTTGACAATCATGAAAAGTATGTGAATATACGAGTTCTAAATGTCAACAGTGAATAAATATATTGTACATTAACCCTACATGATGTTTATAGCATCAAACGAATAAATCATGGATCATGCGAAGCTAAAAGTGAGAGATTACAAGCTACAGGGGTTAAATGTGTCAACATGTTTAAGTTATACCTCTGAGTGGCCTTTTAGCAAACCCAAAGCTTTGTGACGATTAATTATGCTCACTAGAATACATGATAAAAATTTCATAAAGTTTCGTTATCGTATGAGAAAGTTATGATCAAATTCGTATGCGAGGGGTTAAAGCGTTAACGTTGAATGTTATGACTTTTCGGGTTAACCAGAAATGTCCAGGGACTTGGCAAAGTGGGTACAAGTCTTGAAGCCCTTATATGTCAAATTAGAGGGTTCAAATTGCAAGAATTAAGTTAGTTGCCCTTTCGAAAGGCCAAGGGACAATATGCAAAAACTTGAAAATGTGAAAACTGACAACAGGCCTCAGGCGGGCCGCGTAAAGGTTAACAAGACTTTACGCGGGCTGCGTCAATCGCCCAGATGCAGAAAAACTAGACAGCAGCCTGTTATCGCGCTAAACCGATCTTTAACAGATATTTTCACAATGTGGGCGACCCCTAAACAGTCCTAGACACTTAGGGACACTTGTGGATGAGTTGTGGTCAGTTGTAGACTTGTGTGTCAACAATCTATGGTGATTTGATCACTATAAAAGGCCATGAGTTGCAACCAAGTTGTTCACACCTTCCATCTGCACTTTGGATCACTTCTGGAGCTCAAGACTTCTCTCAAGTGATCTCTGGTCGTTCATAGGACTCTTGTAAGTTTGCTTAACCTTTCTTAGTTAAGTTTTTGCTTAGTTATAGCTTAAAAGTCAAACCGTCGTAATTAACGGTTGACTTTAAGATTAATCACTAATGGTCCAGTGATTAGTCGAATCAAAAGTAGTTATAAGTTGGTAATTATGTGGGTAATAAACCCTTAAAAGGGTTCCCCCTAATTCCCACTCTAACTAGGTCAAATGTCGGGTCAAACTTATTAATAAAAAGTCAACAGGATACTTAAATTCTAATTTATGCATGATTAGCAATGTAGAACACATACAACCTGTTTGATCATTAATATAACTTGGTAATTAGTGTAAGAACATGTCTAAACATGTTCAACCTGGCAATTTACTGTTTAGACCCGGTTCGGAACCGAAAGTCGCAAAGCTTTGACTTTTGTTTTGACTTCAGTTCTGACCCGTTTTGGTATGATTTAGAAATACCTTAGAGCTCTATTTGGACCAGTTTACATGCTAGTATAACCCTCTGTGATTATACACCATGGTTCATTAGTTAACCAATTAATACGCATGATTCCGTTAATTGCTCATATGTTGACCATTATGCCCTTATCACCTTAAAGCGTGATTTTTGAAAATGTAAAAGTGTAGAAACCTTAGTTACTGATATATAAACTTGTATGCAAAGTTTGACATCAGTTTGAGTTGTAGATTGAGAGTTATGCTCATTAGCGTAATTAAGAAGCTTTATGTTAATTAAACGGCGTAATTAGCGTATAGCCTAGTAAAGCCTACTTTTTGATATCAAAATTATTACCCACTGATGTAATATATTAATTTGGGATTTTTGAAGATTTTTAATTAATTTTAGGCTGACCATAACTAATAGTCGTAAGCTTAATCCGGTAATTGTCGGTTTTGCCCTTACGGGCCATAAAATGAGTTTTACATATCTAATCGACTCCAAACCTTTTGCTACTGATCTTAAATGATAAATAAATTATTTTAAGCCTTCTGGAATAATAAAAATGTCAGCTTTATGTATCGAACCCGGAAATGGCTTCTAATCGCCTTATTAAGCGTTTTTAACGCATAGTATGTACTAAAACTATTTTAAACATACAAGGGTTGATACCTACTGATATTTTAGGCAAATTATAACATTTTAACAGTAAGCAAAAGTTTTTTAACACAGACTTCAGTTTTGAGCTTTACGGCTTATGTGAAATTACCAAAATGCCCCTACGGAGCATAGTTTGGTTATAATTGATAAATTTCACATATATACTTTAACCTACTATTATAACTTAGTAAACTAAGTATTTTTGCTGATTATATCAGACCTGTAACTCAGGTTAATACTTAGACTCTTTTATAACCTTGTAAATGACCAAACTACCCCTACGGGGCATAGTTTGTGTTCAAATACGTTTCGGGCATAATAAAAGACATCTTACTGATGTCACAACATATTGGAAGCATATTAACTTAGGAAACCTGTATATGGCTCTAATAATTACCCGTTACGCTTATTACGCGTTCGGTTCGGTTTATGTAACTAGTTTACATAAATTAGCCGAAACGGGTCAAACCTTATCGGTTTTATCTCAAAATCCAGAATGTGTATGAAATACCCATATTAAGCAAGTCTCTGAACTTGTAGGGTCTAAATCACATTCTATCCGGTCTTCGCTTAATCGTGCGTACGAACCGTATCTTAGAAACTAACCGGTCTAAGCTTAAGCTTAATTAAAGACCCGTTAGGATTCTAATAGGTTATTATAAACCTTCGTTCCAGATTAGGAGTACCAGTAAAAGCTACTTGCATTTGCTTATTGTGATTATTACTTTGCTCAGGTAAATACTTTTAACTTATTTTCCCTATACGGGCTTGGGTTACGGTATATAAAATACCGCTTGGTCGGGCATCAAATCTTCCATCGTTTGGTGGTTAATTGAATAATTTGATCGGCCCGTTTAAACAGTTTTGTTTACTTAAAAGCCTTTGTGGGGGGGGGGGGTTAATGACCATGTCCCGGATATCCTTGGCATCATTTTACGAAATGGCCACGACCTAAGCGCGGAGTGTAGGCGTACACTCGTCAGTGCATAAGTAGTTGATGTGGTGTGTCTATTGATCTTTAACCCAGTACATCCGGGCTACTGAACGCATAAGGAACATGTAATTCGTTCACAAGATTATATATTTAAATAATTCTCCCAAGTTATAAAATGTTTATGCCAGGTGCATCCAAATCAATTTTCAACCATTTTTCCAAAATGAGTCAGTTGATTGTATTTACCAGTGTAAACTGACGTATTTTCCCAAAAATATTAAATGCAGGTACTAAGCGTAATTGGCTGGGACTTCTCCTTAGCATCAATAGAAGTCTCGCAAGCTTAAGATGCCTAAAGTCTGTTGAACTATTGTTTCCATTTTATTTTCGATCCGTCTGTGGATAAACAATCGACAGTTGTGATATTGGATATTACAATATCATATTCGGTTGAATTATATCTTACAATTTTCTTCCGCTGTGCATATTAAATATTGTGTTGTTTGACTATTATGTTGCCAACCACGTCACGATACTCCCCACCGGGCCCACCGGTGACACGTGGAAATCGGGGTGTGACAGGTTGGTATCAGAGCCAACATTGAGTGAATTAAACACTAGCCTTTTGTGTTTAATCTCAATAACACAATTGCACATATCAAAACTTTCGAGTCTAGACAAATAACATAGGACAATTTCTACCTTGTCTGGTTTTTTGTTTTGTCCTTTATTTTATATATGTTGTTGTTGTTATCTCATATTGTATTGACAGGATTAAAAATGCCGCCAAGATTCTTCCGAAGAAGAGGACGAGGAAAGGGGTCAATCACCGCCCCCAATGATAACGAGGCAAGACCTTCGCATGTGCGAGCTCCTTCTACTACCGAGAGTGACGATCCTCGACAGAACCGGAGGAACCTTTTCGAGCCGGCTAGGCGGCCGGTGTCGCACAGTTCGACACCTCCCGTACATAACTCATATGGGCCACATTCGGAAAATGAGCCCAATAACCCTCAACCTTCTTACATACCTTTACAGCGATCTTTATCGCACCACTCCTTTGGTGACCCTAGACCTGTTTTCAGGGGCCGGTTTAACCCGGCAAATTTTATACAAGAACCAGTGGGTTTTAACCCATTGGGACCGGAGGACCACTTCTCGGGAGACAACGCTATGGATATGGACGAGGACACGGATCTCGTCGAGCCAGCAACCGGAACTCCGAACCATCCTATTGAGATCTCGGATGGATCTTCTTTCCACAGATCACCCTACGGTGGTCCAGACAGCTTTCAGGCGAGGTTTACTCAGCACGAGTGGTACTTCACACCCTCGCACCATTCATCACCTCACCAACAGCAGCAACCGCAGCAGCAGGATCCCTCTGTGGATTCCCGATTCGTGGCAGTCACGCCACCACCTCCTCCGCCACCAGTTCAGCCGTCACCTCCACAACCGCCAAGGCGTAGGAGAACCGGAGCGCGGATGTCCGCGCGAGGAGGAGATTTCCATTTTAGTTCTCCTCGCCAATCAAGTGGCAGTCACTATCCGCCACACCAAGAAGATCCACAAATGGGTGGACCTTCGCAACCAGTTGCACAGCAACCACCTCCGATGGGTTTTGATAACCCGATTCCAGCATACACGGGTTCGATGGCGTACAACCCGTTTGAGCCGCCGTCTCACACCAACTACGGTTATGGTGAAGCCGACCCCTACATGGTAGCGGCAAATTACAACGCCTTTAACCCAGAAGGACCCTATGGCGCTCCTTGGGGAGTTGGGTACCCAACTCATGGGTACCAGATACCGGCCAGACCTATTATTCGGACGCAATCGCAGCCGCCAAGGTTCTCCCCACCAGAGCGTGAGGAAATTCTTCAGAGACTGGATCAGGTTGAGCGAGACTTTCATCGCGACCGCAGGGAGAGACAGAGCTTCTTCCAGGGATTGACAAGCTTGATCAAAGGGAAGAGCAAGCAGGACCACTGAATCCTTCCAATTATTGTTGAGCCCCTGCGTGGGCCAGTCTTGCGGTATAAACCCCTGCGTGGGTATGCTTGTTTGTTTTGACCCCTGCATGGGTCTATCTTTCTGTTAACCCCTATGAGGGTATGTTATTGTTTAAGTCCCTGCGTGGACTATTATGTTATTTGTGTAAGTCCCTGCGTGGACTATTATGATGTTTGTTGTTAAGCCCCTGCGTGGGTAAGTCCTTGTTTAAACCCCTGCGTGGGTAAGTTTGTTTATTTAAAAAGTCCCGTTTAGGGCGACGTGTAACCTTTTAATAAATTAATGGAATGTTATGTTTATAAATTTCATTTTTGCTTTTATCTGCATAAATATATTACATGAAATAAATAAATCAAAATCATTCCTTTTTGATAATAATATGCCTATTTAAATATTGAATGAGAATCTTAAGAGTGAAACCTAGCCTGAGTGTCATTATGAAGACCTGGCTATGATGGTAAGACCTGTTTAAAAGACTCAAATCCCTGTTAACATCTTTAAACATGTTAACACTCCTGGCAGACGTGATTCATTAAAATCACACACGTCATTCTTATTATTGGATTCTTCAAAAGATTCCTAACCCAATTTAATGATCTCTGAATCATGGGTTTAGATCATCAATTGAGATGATCATATTTTGACCATACGTGGTAATATAGCGCCTTCGGGCCCTGCTCATTTCCATATGAGCCAAAAGACAGAAGTAGCGATGACTCCCTGTCAGATAAAGGTAATGAACTAGGTTCAAACCTTCATGCCTTGATTCTCTGAAATCATAGCTTATAATTTATAAATGTCCTTGTGACTAGGCATGTTGTGCCAATATACCTTCATGTTTTGATTCTCTGAAATCACAGCTTATAATTTATAAATGTCCTTGTGACTAGGCCTGTTGTGCCAGTATACCTTCATGTTTTGATTCTCTGAAATCATAGCTTATAATTTAAAATGTCCTTGTGACTAGGCCGTTTGTGCCACAAATAAAACTGTTATTGTTTTATAATTAGGATAGATTATAATAGAAATCCTAAATAAATATGATTAATAAATTAACCAAATATGGTCTCTGTTACCATGGTTAATGAATTACCCTAAGGGGCAATTCCATAATAAACTCCCAAATAAACTATTGTCCTTGTTTTCTGTAACAATTCAATTAAAATGGCTAACTCAGACGAAATTAATAGCCATCCAGTGGAGAATATTGATAACGCCCAAGTTCATTTAACGGGTGCTGAATTGAAAGCGTTGGTAGACGACGCAGTTACAAAAGCCTTGGAGCGGCAGTACGAAGAGTATAGTGGGACTCGAAGTAGGACCCTATCCACTCCGCATTCGAAGCCACCTTCCAAGAAGGAAGAACTGAAGAAAGATGATGATCGACTCTCCTCGAACCACCACAGTGCTCCATCTCAGCAGGTCATATTAAACCAAGGACCCCATGACAAGGGTTGCTCTTATAAATATTTTGTTTCCAGCAAACCCCGAGATTTCACTGGGGAAAAGGGAGCCATTGACTGCATGACGTGGTTAGACGAGATGGACACGGTTGTGGATATCAGCGGATGCGCTGAGAAGGATGTGGTCAAGTTTGTGTCGCAATCTTTTAAAGGCGAGGCTTTAGCATGGTGGAGATCACTGATTCAAGCCACCGGGAAAATCCCATTGTACAACATGTCGTGGGAGCAATTTGTTGCCCTCATCAGGGAAAATTACTGCCCCCAGCATGAGGTTGAGAAGATAGAGTCTGATTTTCTATCGTTGGTGATGACAAACCTTGACTCTCAAGCTTACCTCACGAGCTTCAACACAATGTCCCGGTTGGTTCCGTATCTGGTAACCCCGGAACCAAAAAGAATAGCTCATTTTATCGGTGGTTTAGCCCCGAAAATTAAGGCAAGCGTGAAGGCTTCTCCGCCAGCTACTTTCAGATCTGTAGCTGACATATCTTTGTCCCTCACTCTGGATGCGGTCAGGCAAAGATCGCTGAGGAACAAAGATGCTGAGAAGAGAAAACGTGAAGATGATAATTCATGGAGGTCGAGCAAGAAGCACCATGGAAACGGTGACAACAAGAGGGGGTCTGAGTCAAGGAAAGATGGGCACCAGTCTGGTGAGAAGCCCAAATGCAAGATTTGCAAGAAACAGCACTTTGGAAAGTGCAGACTAGAATCGAACTCACAAAGAACTTTTGCTTGCGGGATATGCAAGTCCAAGGATCACAAGACCTTGGATTGCAAAAAGCTGAAAGATGCAACTTGCTACAGCTGTAATGAGAAAGGGCACATTAAAACCAACTGCCCTAAATACGCCAAGAAGCCTGAAGAGGCCAAGAAGACTAATGCTAGAGTCTTCAGAATAGATGCAAAGGAAGCAGTTCTAGACGACAATGTGATTACATGTACTTTCCTTGTAAATGATGTCTATGCAAGAGTACTTTTTGATTCAGGCGCTGATAAGTCTTTCGTTGATAATAAGTTTTGTGAATTGCTGAAATTACCTGTCAAAACCTTAAGCGTAAACTATGAGGTGGAGTTAGCAGATGGCACCATAGAAACCGTCTCAACTGTGTTAGAAGGATGTGTTATATCCATTAGGAACCACTCTTTTCCTCTATCCCTACTTCCATTTAAGCTAGCCGGTTTTGACATAGTTTTGGGTATGGACTGGTTATCTCGTAACCAGGCCCAAATTGTCTGCAACAAGAAACAAGTGGTGATAAAGACTCCGTCTGGTGAATCACTTACCATTCGGGGAGATACCAGTATGGGCTGCCTGAGCAAGTGACTATGCTCAAAGCTTCAAAGTGTTTAAAGAAGGGTTGTGTCATCTACATGGCACAATTGATTATTGATGAGCCTAAACCAAAGATAGAAGACATCCCCGTCATTTCTGAATACCCAGAAGTTTTTCCGGAAGAACTACATGGTTTGCCACCAGATAGGCAAGTGGAATTCAGAATTGACATCATCCCTGGAGCAGCACCTGTTGCTAGAGCACCTTATAGGTTGGCACCCACGGAAATGAAGGAATTAAGGACACAACTGGATGAATTGCTAGCTAAAGGTTTCATTAAACCTAGCTCGTCCCCTTGGGGAGCACCAGTCCTGTTTGTCAAGAAGAAGGATGGATCGATGCGTCTGTGCATCGATTATCGTGAGCTTAATAAGGTCACGATAAAGAATAGGTATCCTTTGCCCAGGATCGACGATTTGTTCGATCAATTGCAAGTGGCAAGTTATTTCTCGAAGATTGACTTGAGATCAGGCTACCATCAACTGAAGGTTAGAGATGAAGACGTGCACAAAACAGCATTTAGGACTCGTTATGGTCATTACGAGTTCCTAGTGATGCCTTTTGGGCTCACTAATGCACCAGCCGCGTTCATGGATCTCATGAATCGCGTTTGCAAGCCTTACTTAGATAAATTCGTCATTGTTTTCATCGATGACATTCTTATCTACTCGAAGAATCAAGCTGACCATGAGAAACACCTTCGATGTATTCTCAAACTCCTGGATCATGAGAAACTCTATGCCAAATTTTCCAAGTGTGAATTCTGGCTTCGAGAAGTCCAATTCCTTGGACATGTGGTGAGTGAGCGTGGTATCCAAGTGGATCCCTCTAAGGTTGAAGCAGTTATGAACTGGCAAGAGCCAAAGACGCCTACAGAGATTCGTAGCTTCCTGGGATTGGCAGGATATTACAGGCGTTTCATTGAAAATTTTTCAAGGATTGCTGCACCCCTAACTTCCTTGACTAAGAAGAAAGTAAAGTTCGTTTGGGGCCCTAAGCAGCAAGAGTCCTTTGATATCCTAAAGCAGAAGTTGAGCAACGCTCCTGTTTTGACATTGCCAGATGGAATAGAAGATTTTGTGGTTTACTGCGATGCATCGCACACTGGCATGGGGTGTGTGCTTATGAAGAAAGGCAAAGTTATTGCCTATGCTTTAAGACAGTTAAAGGTGCATGAAAAGAATTACACCACCCACGACTTGGAGTTGGGTGCCGTTGTATTCGCACTAAAACTGTGGAGGCATTATTTATATGGAATCAAGTGTGTGATCTATTCTGATCACAAGAGCCTCCAGCACCTGTTTAATCAGAAGGATTTAAACATGAGGCAACGCCATTGGATGGAAACTTTAAATGATTATGATTGTGAAATCAGATATCATCCCGGCAAGGCGAATGTAGTCGCTGATGCCTTGAGTCGAAAGGAAAGGGTGAAACCCATCCGAATCAATGCCAAGCGCATGGAGATAAAGAACAGTTTGACTGAAAGGTTGTTAGCTGCACAGAAGGGAGCTGTATTGGAAGCTAACTATCCTAATGAAAAGCTAGGAGTAGCTGAGGAGCAGTTATCTCTTGGCAAAGACGGAATTCTGAGACTGAATGGACGAATATGGGTTCCAATTTATGGAGGACTTCGAGATGTTATTCTCCAGGAAGCCCATAGTTCTAAATATTCCGTTCATCCTGGAGCTGATAAGATGTACCAGGATCTAAGGGCAAATTATTGGTGGATAGGCTTGAAAAAGTCTGTAGCTGCCTATGTAGCTAAGTGTTTGACTTGTGCGCAAGTCAAAGCAGAACATCAAAAGCCGTCAGGCTTGCTACAACAGCCTGAACTTCCTACGTGGAAGTGGGAAATGGTAACCATGGATTTTATCACCAAGTTACCTAAGACAAGGAAAGGAAATGATACAATATGGGTTATAGTTGATAGACTGACTAAGTCAGCACATTTCCTACCCATTAAGGAGACTTATAGCTCCGACATGCTAGCCCAATTATACGTAGACAAGATTGTAGCCTTACATGGCATACCTGTGTCTATTATCTCTGACAGAGATACTAGATACACGTCACATTTTTGGAAAAGTTTCCAACAATCATTGGGCACGCGTTTAAATTTCAGTACGACTTACCATCCTCAGACTGACGGACAGAGTGAGCGTACCATCCAAACATTGGAAGACATGCTACGTGCATGTGTAATTGATTTAGGTGGTAGTTGGGATAACCACCTACCCTTAATCGAATTCTCCTACAACAATAGCTACCACACCAGCATAAAGGCTGCGCCTTTTGAGGCCTTATATGGTAGAAAGTGTAGAACGCCCGTCTGTTGGGCGGAAGTTGGAGATGTCCAATTATCAGGACCAGAGATAGTCTTTGAAACGACGGACAAGATTGTCCAGATTCGTGACCGTCTCAAAGCTGCCCGAGATAGGCAGAAGAGCTACGCAGATCCAAAGCGTAAATCCTTTCACTTCGAAGTAGGTGACAAAGTGTTGCTTAAAGTATTACCCTGGAAGGGGGTGATGCGATTTGGTAAGAAAGGCAAGCTAAGCCCGAGATACATAGGACCTTTTGATGTTATCGAACGTGTCGGGTCAGTTGCCTATAAGTTAAACTTACCTGAAGAGCTCAGTGGAATTCACAATGTGCTCCACATCTGCAATATGAAGAAGTGCTTCGCTGATGAATCACTGGTTATACCACATACAGATGTGCATATAGACGAGAGCTTGAAATTTATGGAAAAACCATTGTCGATTGAAGATCGACAGGTTAAGAAGCTTCGAAGGAAGCATGTACCTATTGTAAAGGTCAAATGGGATGCCCGTAGAGGTCCCAAATTCACGTGGGAGGTTGAATCCACGATGAAAGAAAAGTACCCTTATTTATTTCAGTAAATCTCGGGGTCGAGATTTCTTTTAAGGGGGTGAGGATGTAACACCTCGAAAATTCACGTCCTATAATGTGTTGACACGTGTCATATGTTTGAACGTGTGAAAGAATGTTCTGAATGGACTAAAGTTGACAATCATGAAAAGTGTGTGAATATACGAGTTCTAAATGTCAACAGTGAATAAATATATTGTACATTAACCCTACATGATGTTTATAGCATCAAACGAATAAATCATGGATCATGCGAAGCTAAAAGTGAGAGATTACAAGCTACAGGGGTTAAATGTGTCAACATGTTTAAGTTATACCTCTGAGTGACCTTTTAGCAAACCCGAAGCTTTGTGACGATTAATTATGCTCACTAGAATACACGATAAAAATTTCATAAAGTTTCGTTATCGTATGAGAAAGTTATGATCAAATTCGTATGCGAGGGGTTAAAGCGTTAACGTTGAATGTTATGACTTTTCGGGTTAACCAGAAATGTCCAGGGACTTGGCAAAGTGGGTACAAGTCTTGAAGCCCTTATATGTCAAATTAGAGGGTTCAAATTGCAAGAATTAAGTTAGTTGCCCTTTCGAAAGGCCAAGGGACAATATGCAAAAACTTGAAAATGTGAAAACTGACAACAGGCCTCAGGCGGGCCGCGTAAAGGTTAACAAGACTTTACGCGGGCTGCGTCAATCGCCCAGATGCAGAAAAACTAGACAGCAGCCTGTTATCGCGCTAAACCGATCTTTAACAGATATTTTCACAATGTGGGCGACCCCTAAACAGTCCTAGACACTTAGGGACACTTGTGGATGAGTTGTGGTCAGTTGTAGACTTGTGTGTCAACAATCTATGGTGATTTGATCACTATAAAAGGCCATGAGTTGCAACCAAGTTGTTCACACCTTCCATCTGCACTTTGGATCACTTCTGGAGCTCAAGACTTCTCTCAAGTGATCTCTGGTCGTTCATAGGACTCTTGTAAGTTTGCTTAACCTTCCTTAGTTAAGTTTTTGCTTAGTTATAGCTTAAAAGTCAAACCGTCGTAATTAACGGTTGACTTTAAGATTAATCACTAATGGTCCAGTGATTAGTCGAATAAAAAGTAGTTATAAGTTGGTAATTATGTGGGTAATAAACCCTTAAAAGGGTTCCCCCTAATTCCCACTCTAACTAGGTCAAATGTCGGGTCAAACTTATTAATAAAAAGTCAACAGGATACTTAAATTCTAATTTATGCATGATTAGCAATGTAGAAAACATACAACCTATTTGATCATTAATATAACTTGGTAATTAGTGTAAGAACATGTCTAAACATGTTCAACCCGACAATTTACTGTTTAGACCCGGTTCGGAACCGAAAGTCGCAAAGCTTTGACTTTTGCTTTGACTTCAGTTCTGACCCGTTTTGGTATGATTTAGAAATACCTTAGAGCTCTATTTGGACCAGGTTACATGCTAGTATAACCCTCTGTGATTATACACCATGGTTCATTAGTTAACCAATTAATACGCATGATTCCGTTAATTGCTCATATGTTGACCATTATGCCCTTATCACCTTAAAGCGTGATTTTTGAAAATGTAAAAGTGTAGAAACCTTAGTTACTGATATATAAACTTGTATGCAAAGTTTGACATCAGTTTGAGGTGTAGATTGAGAGTTATGCTCATTAGCGTAATTAAGAAGCTTTATGTTAATTAAACGGCGTAATTAGCGTATAGCCTAGTAAAGCCTACTTTTTGATATCAAACTTATTACCCACTGATGTAATATATTAATTTGGGATTTTTTTAAGATTTTTAATTAATTTTAGGCTGAGCATAACTAATAGTCGTAAGCTTAATCCGGTAATTGTCGGTTTTGCCCTTACGGGCCATAAAATGAGTTTTACATATCTAATCGACTCCAAACCTTTTGCTACTGATCTTAAATGATAAATAAATTATTTTAAGCATTCTGGAATAATAAAAATGTCAGCTTTATGTATCGAACCCGGAAATGGCTTCTAATCGCCTTATTAAGCGTTTTTAACGCATAGTATGTACTAAAACTATTTTAAACATACAAGGGTTGATACCTACTGATATTTTAGGCAAATTATAAAATTTTAACAGTAAGCAAAAGTTGTTTAACTCATACTTCGGTTTTGAGCTTTACGGCTTATGTGAAATTACTAAAATGCCCCTACGGAGCATAGTTTGGTTATAATTGATAAATTTCACATATATACTTTACCCTACTGTTATAACTTAGTAAACTAAGTATTTATGATGATTATATCAGACCTGTAACTCAGGTTAATACTTAGACTCTTTTATAACCTTGTAAATGACCAAACTACCCCTATGGGGCATAGTTTGTGTTCAAATACGTTTCGGGCATAATAAAAGACATCTTACTGATGTCACAATATATTGGAAGCATATTAACTTAGGAAACCTGCATATGGCTCTAATAATTGCCCGTTACGCTTATTACGCGTTCGGTTCGGTTTATGTAACTAGTTTACATAAATTAGCCGAAACGGGTCAAACCTTATCGGTTTTATCTCAAAATCCAGAATGTGTATGAAATACCCATATTAAGCAAGTCTCTGAACTTGTAGGGTCTAAATCACATTCTATCCGGTCTTCGCTTAATCGTGCGTACGAACCGTATCTTTGAAACTAACCGGTCTAAGCTTAAGCTTAATTAAAGACCCGTTAGGATTCTAATAGGTTATTAAAAACCTTCGTTCCAGATTAGGAGTACCAGTAAAAGCTACTTGCATTTGCTTATTGTGATTATTACTTTGCTCAGGTAAATACTTTTAACTTATTTTCCCTATACGGGCTTGGGTTACGGTATATAAAATACCGCTTGGTCGGGCATCAAATCTTCCATCGTTTGGTGGTTAATTGAATAATTTGACCAGCCCGTTTAAACAGTTTTGTTTACTTAAAAGCCTTTCGGGGGGGTTAATGACCATGTCCTGGATATCCTTGGCATCATTTTACGAAATGGCCACGACCTAAGCGCGGAGTGTAGGCGTACACTCGTCAGTGCATAAGTAGTTGATGTGGTGTGTCGATTGATCTTTAACCCGGTACGTCCGGGCTACTGAACGCATAAGGAACATGTAATTCGTTCACAAGATTATATATTTAAATAATTCTCCCAAGTTATAAAATGTTTATGCCACGTGCATCCAAATCAATTTTCAACCATTTTTCCAAAATGAGTCAGTTGATTGTATTTACCAGTGTAAACTGACGTATTTTCCCAAAAAGATTAAATGCAGGTACTAAGCGTAATTGGCTGGGATTTCTCCTTAGCATCAATAGAAGTCTCGCAAGCTTAAGATGCCTAAAGTCTGTTGAACTATTGTTTCCATTTTATTTTCGATCCGTCTGTGGATAAACAATCGACAGTTGTGATATTGGATATTACAATATTATATTTGGTTGAATTATATCTTACAATTTGCTTCCGCTGTGCATATTAAATATTGTGTTGTTTGACTATTATGTTACCAACCACGTCACGATACTCCCCACCGGGCCCACCGGTGACACGTGGAAATCGGGGTGTGACAGCCACGCATCCAGTTGGCTCAATTTTACAAGTTACCAACACGCCATGCGCCACGCGTCCAGTTGGCTCAACTTTGCAAAGTTACCAACACGTCGTGCGCCACGCGTCCAGTTGGCTCAACTTTGCAAAGTTACCAACACGCCGTGCGCCACGCGTCCAGTTGGCTCAATTTTACAAGTTACCAACACGCCATGCGCCATGCGTCCATTTGGCTCATACATGCAGAATCACCACTGTACGAGATGCGCAGTGCGACCACTCGGCTCAACTGTGCAAAGCAGCAAACATGTATTTCAAGAAAGCCAACAACAACTACCCTTATAAGTCCAGAATCCCTCCTAGACGATCAACTCAACTAGAAGGCACACTGGACTGGGGGGACTTGAAGAGGTATGGTCCCAATTCCTTGCCCACATGGCAAGGACCACACCACTTTCTCATCCTACATGGCGCCTACATCAGCAAACGAATCCAGAAGCTTCTAGAAGCTTCTGGAAGAAGTCAAGGTGGCACCAAAGATGCTCTCCCCGACAGAAATGACAGCACGTGTCACCACTCACCAAACGCCATGTAGGCCTGCAACAAATCAAGGAGCAGACCGACAGCAGCGGTACGATGTTTCCAGCATGGACAAATATAGGCGCGCCACGTGTGCCACCACCCTGACCACAGCAGAGGAGACCAAGAGGATATTCCCCTTGGTCGGACAGTTGGCGCCCTATAGTAGCTGGCAAGGTTGTTCCTCCCTCTTTCACCCTCCGGCTATAAATATGACCCTTCATCATCCAGGTTATTCCTATTCGACTCTCTACACTCTGACTCTCAACACACACTGTTTTATTCCTCAGGACAGTACTTATTCTCACGCCGGAGCCCGGTTAAGAGGGAAACCCTCATATTCCCCTCTTAACTAGCTAACGGTGTTGCTGTTTTGCAGGTCCAGTCTTTTGGTGAGTAAGAAAGGAGATTGAACCCACGAAAGAGACGACCCAGCAAGTTAATCATAGGATTTAACCAGTGTTTCATCAGGTTATGTCATGTCAAGCGTGACATCTTTAGTCCACGGATAAAAACTCTTATTAATTTGTATGGTTTGAAGAAAGGATGAGCACGGTTCCCGTTTAGTACTGAACCGGAATCGGTACCGAAAAAACGGAAAAAGTGGGTACTGGTATTTAACCGTAAATATCGGTACCGAAAAACGGGAAAAGTGGTATTCAGTATCGGTACCGAATATACCCGGTACCAAATGCTCATCCCTAATTTGAAGTATTTTAACACATAGTTATAGAATTTCATATGCATATTCTTTTATATGGTACAAAAGACTTATTCATGCGTGTCATAAATGCGCTATGAAGAAGAATCCTTGAACAAAATGAGAAGTAGCTAATCAACTTCTAAGAGAAAAATAATTAATTGCATTGATCTTGGTAGCTACTTCACCCACGGAATTTAAAGAACCAAAAGGAGCATGAGTCATATATTACGCGGAACGATGTTTTTACCAGGGGTGCATGTCTTTTTTCAGCAGACTCAAGTCTAGCCCATTTGGACCGACAAGAGGTTCTAACCAAGGAGAGCATGCAAATCCCAAAAATGCGTAGTTTCTCCTCCGGTATGACTTCTCCGATCGTTAAAAATGCGAGTTCCGTTAATCCACAGACCTCACATTGTGCATGCATAAACCGTTCTTTCTCTAGCTATCTCAACACGCTTCATGATTCACAAAAATGCAATTATTCCCCAACAACGCGACATGTATATGCAAGTGCAACGACACGTCAAGGATTACCATGCTGATAAACATATTAGATAGATCATTTACTGATGTGGTTATTTAAAAATAAATAAATAAGTATTTTAAGTGTATTAAATAAAAAGAGATCGAACAGTAATTGCAAATGGTTATGGTCCATGGCTGTGGCAGGTCTGAAGCTTGTCTTTGTTTTTATATATTCTTTTCATTTCTTCATGTGTTGTAGGGCTACCTTTGCATGTACCATTTTTGCAATAATGAGATCAATGACATATAATCATATATAATTTTTGTCTCACGTCCAAAATTTTCCAGTATTTGAATATTACCATCACACAAAGATAGTTTAAATAATTTCCCTCCAATATTCAAGTCATCTTAATTAATAAAAAAAAAATAGAATTAAACATTGTTTTCGTAAGTTGATCGGGGAAGGGATGTATAATTAAACATGTTTAATATGTTAGTCCAAACACAACATGTTTATTAAAATGGTTAGACAAAATTACATCCCAAAACTAACTATTTTCATGTCGCGTATACTCTATGTTAGGGATCATCATTAGTTACCGGCATAAACAAGTAATGTTTGAATTGAGTTTGGTTGGTCTAGGTCTAATAACATATATTTTTTAACGCTAAATTTCTTTAATCATGTCACTCGTTGGACTTTTGAGCAACTTTTGACCCATTTTGTATTAAATATGTTTCCTTATTCATTAGTAGGGGTGAGCAAAGGCAGCTAACCGACCCGACCCGACCCGCCATTTAACTGACCCGAACCGAGAACCGAAATTATTGAATATATATAACCGATCACTGACCCTATAGACACTCAATTATCGGTTCCACAAAAAATGGTTTTTCGGTTTCCACCAAAAGACCGAACCCGACAATACACCACCTGTTCGATTTCATTCCAGAGTTACACCACTTCCATTTCGCTCCCCTCCATTTTCATATTCAATCAATTTCATTCCAGAATCCAGAACTGGAATGGGGATTAGATTATTGATTAGAAAGGTGTGTGATAAAAACCAGAATCAACATGTGATGGCTTGAAAAAAGGTTCATTCGCTATATCAAAATTTCATTCCAGAAACCAGAATTAGCATAAGGTTCATTCTAATGTTGACTGAAACAAAGCAGAAACGCTTTTGCGAACACCCTAGATGTTTACTGATTGTTAAATCTATTAATATTTAATTGTGATGCGCCAGACTTTTTGTTATTTTGGATTGGGCTTTTCCCATTCGTTAATTGGGCTAAAAACTAACAATCAATCTATATTAGAATTAGAGGTGTACAAATCGTTTTTTTAACCGGTCCGCTTGGTCCGTTTTTTTGTCCAAAACAAAAATCGGTTTTTTTATAACCGGTTTTCAAACCCAAAATAGTAACCGGTCTAACCGGTTTGGATCGGTTTTTTAACCTGTTCTTGCCAAAAAAAAAAACGGTTTTTAACCGGTTTTTTAAAACGGGTTGCAAAGATCAAGAATAGTAACCGGTCACAAACTGCCGGTTCGGTTCGATCCTAAAACCGGTTTTTAAAAAAACCAGTTTTGGTTTTTTCCGGTTTCGTTTCTAAAACCGGTTTTTTTTTTGTACACCTCTAATTAGAATTAAGATTAGGTTCAGATATGTTATAATAGGTTCGGTTATTACAATTTCGGTTTTCTAGGTTTGTTGGACCGAGAACAGACCCGAAAGCTAAGATGCCTATAAATAGGAACCGTTAAGAACTGACATGTAACGGATCAGGTTCGGTTTCGGTTTAGAATCGGTTATTATTTCGGGTAATTTCCGGTCGGACCTAAATATGCTCACCCCTATTCGTTAATTTCTTGATTTGTAATTTACTTATTTATTGTTATTTTTTTGTTTAAATAAAATAAGTAAAAGGAGATGCTAGAAAGGGGCATATGAAACACTAGAAGACACAAGTTATGATGTCTCTTTGTTATCATTGATTCAGACCACTTTTTCTTTTTCCCTATCAGTTCAACCCCATATGATCAATGGTTGCATCAGAGGTCAGAAAACTTAGTCTGAGTTTAGTTGGGTGCAGTCTGTTTGTATATGTATATGTGTCACTCATATTTTTGGGTTCAAGTGACCCCCAATCAATTACTAAGGTTGGTCCTTTTAATATATTAAATGCCCTTAAAACAAATTAGAAATTTATTTTCCCTATAAAATACAAATCAATACATTTACACTACTATTATTCAACGTATACAAATTAAAGGGGCGAGAATAGTGTTTTTCACCTATAGGGTGAAATAGGCGGTGGTGGCTATCTATTGGCTCAAATGGGCGGCAAAGAGAATAGTGTCAGGCAGCTGCCTGGCACGCTCCTATTGGCCCAACAAAGTTACGATTTTATCCCGATTTAAATTTACGATATTGCCACGAGTTCAAAATTATGATTTTACCCCCACTTAAAAATAAATTTACGCTTTTGCTCTCAGCTAAAAATTTCAATTTTGCCCGCGGTTCAAATTTACCATTTTGCCCCGTTTAAATTTACAGTTTTGGCATTAGTTTTTTTTCTTAAAATTACGATTTTGCCATCAGTTCAAAATTATGTTTTTACCCCCACATAAAAATAAATGTATGCTTTTGCTCCCAGCTAAAAATTCCAAATTTGCCATCGGTTCAAATTTACGATTTTGCCCCCCTTTAAATTTACAGTTTTGCCATTAGGTTTTTTTTTCTCACAGCCAAGTTACGATTTTACCCTCAACTTAAATTTACATTTTCTCCATCGCTTTTGTTTGTTTTCCTGACTAAATTACAATTTTACCCTCAGTGAAAATTATAGTCATGCCGGCAACTGCCTGCAACTCCCTCATTGGTCCATTTAATTTACGATTTTATCCCCGCCCTCAGTTTAAAATTACGTTTTCCCATCGTTTTAGTTTTTTTTAGCAAAACTATAAAAGTTTTTTGTTTTAATTGGTTGACTCCGTTTAATTTTTTTCGGTGTTAAGGAGTTGCCTAACACTCGCTCATTAGTCCTGAAAAATTACAGTTTTGTCCTGAGCCGAAAATTACGGTATTATCATCGTTTTAGTTTTTTTCCTAGCAAAATTATCGTAATGTTTTCTTAATTGATTGAGAATTATTCGGCCATTACCCCGCAGTGCGGGCGGGGCAACTACTAGTTATTAACAAAAGAACCTAATGAATAGTAGTTTTAATATTTTAATAATATATATACTTTGTAAATACTTTTATTTTTTAATATTATAATAATAATAATTATTTCCTTAATTATTTTTCTTAACTTTAATGATTTTTTTTATCAAGGGTTGGGATAAACTTGGTGTTAACCGGTACTAGTATCGAAAATACCGGTACGGTCCTGTTCGATGTCGGTACATGAAGGTAAAAACCGGCACTAACCTGGTATAGAAAACGCCAAAAGTCGGTACCGAATTGATATTGAAAATCTTTTAGTTCGGGAAATTCGGTACTGCTTCCCGGTGCCATTTGCTCATCCCTGATCATGGGTACCATACGAACAACAAAGGTAGCGTACAACTTTTTTTTGTTGATTTTCTTCAACTTTTAATTATTTTTGTTTTTTTGGTTTCAGGGAAGGGATGAGCTCGGTGCCAACCGATACCGAATCGGTACTAGTACCGAAAATACCGGTTACGGTACCTGTATATGAAGGTAAAAATTGGTAGTGAATCGGTACCAAGAACGCCAAAAATCGGTACCTGATTGGTACTTAAGATCTTTCGGTTCGAGAAATTCGGTACCGGTACCCAGTACTATTTGCTCATCTCTGACCACGGGTTTCATACAAACGTCATTACCATACAAATTTTATGGTTTATTTTCTTTCGGTTATATTTTAGTGTTTTTCTCTACATTTTCTTTTTATTCTTGTCAGTGGTTCCGTACGCAACGCGCTCATAGTGATTTTCAAAATTGCGGCGAAAATGATAAAGCTAGTTATAATTAAAGAATCCATACTATATAATAAAAGAAACTTGTTTTGGGACACTTGTCATTCTCTCATTTAATTGATTAAAATTATTAATAATACTAATAATAATAATATTTAATCTAAATTAATACAAATTTTTATTATTAATAATATTTAATCAAATCTAAAATCTAATCTAATACAAATTTTTATTATCAATAATATTTAATCAAATCTAAAATCTAATCTAATACAAATTTTTATTATCGATAATATTTAATCAAATCTAATAAGAATTCATACGAATTCCAAAATAATAATAATAATATTTATGATAATAATTCCTTTCATCTCATCCTATGCGTATGCATGTGCATGCATATTGAGTTACAAAAAAAAAAAAAAAATTAATTTCCTTGCCCAATTGCCACTTAATGATTATCAGTCCAACTCCTTTTGAGGACCAAATCGTCCCAACTCTCTTGTGTTCAACTGTTGGCGCATGCATGTTATTTGATCTGATTCCTCAAAAGAAACTTCCGAACTTAAGGCCCTAATCCTCAAACCGCCCCAACTGCCAAATTAGTTTATAAATTACGTGAGAGCATGTTGTCTTCTTTATAACTATCCAAAACTCTCATCAAACCCTACCTGCAAGTATACTAATCTGCGAGTATAAAAAATCTCTCTCTATCTCCCTCGCTGCGGAATCGGTCCCAAGATCACCACGCAATCGGTTAGTACAACTCACTCCGCAGTTTTTAATTAAGTTTTTGTTGTTTCGGTTTCGATTCGATCTCGACTTTAGTTTTAGGTGCATTCGTGACATGAACTTGACTTGGTATGAAACTGTGACTTTGACTTGGTATAGAAACTATGCTTATATGTATGAACACATGCTACTTGGTATAGAAATTGTGATGTGTATGTTATGTGATGTGCTTATATATGATGCTACTGTGATTATAAGGTTTTATGAATGGTACGAAAATAGTATTAATCTAATTTAAAAAATAATAAAAAAATCCATTTTGACTTAGAAAGATTTTTTTTAACAATAGATAAACCTGTGTAATACACAGGGTTTTTAATGATATAACATTTTTTTTATTATTTGCTATATAAAATTAAATTTATTAAACCCGTACAATACACGAAGTTTTTTTTAAGTATAACTTTTCTATTATTTAGTATATAAAATTATATTTCTTCCACCCGTGAATACACAGGGGTTTTTTTAAATATAATTTTTTTATTGTTTGGTATATAAAAGTACTTTTATTCAACCCGCACAATACACGAGTTTCTTAAAGATATAATTTTTTATTATTTAATATATAAAATTATATTTGCTCAATACATGTAATAAATGAGGTTTTTAAAATATATTGTTTTTATTTAGTATATAAAATTATATTTATTAAACCCGTCTAATACACGGGGTTCTAATCTAGTAAATAATATTTTAAATAGAACAAGGATGAATGAATAAATAAAATCATTAGGTTCACTTAGTAATTTTGGGTACACGAAAAATAACAGAGGTATAGATCCGGTAAGTTTGGTCTAGTAAAATGCTTATATACATTACATATAGGCCCAACGATGATCATTAAAGGTTTTAGCTGAAAGCCCATAAAACATGGGTCAGTTTGTGGTCAGTCACCATAGCCCAGCCCAAACTACAAGTTTACATCTTTGCAGTCGTGGACTCGTGGTAAAATGCTTTATCGCCAATTTCTAATAATCAATTTTATATTACATGCATTCTGATTTTTTAGGCTTTAAGATAATATAACATTAACTGACAAATCTTCAAATTAATATTGAAGAAACAGTGATCAGAATTGACCGGAATCAATCAGATCAGGGGTTTAGTCTCTGCATAAAAAGGTTAATCCTCTCGTCGATTCGTGAGTTTGGCTGGCTTCCTTCTCCGGTGATCACTGCAAAACAGAAAGCCGTTAGACTCGCCACGGGGAGAATGGGGGTTCTCTCCGTGACCACCCTCCGGCGTGAGAATAAGTACAGTGATCTCGAGGAAGAAGAAGAAGTATTAAAGAGAGAGTGAAGTGAAAGTAACTTGTGAGATCATACCTGCAATGTCTTATTTATAGCCGGTTTTGGCGGGAAATTGGTGCGACGAAGAAAGTAACAGAAAGTGCTTTTCCGTTTGGTGGTTATTTTTCCTTCCGTTAATCTTCGCACACGGATCGTGGGTCTTGATCAACGGTTGGGGAATTGCCACGTGGACAGCGGTTTTGGGTAGATCCTTCTCCAAGTTAGTGCCATCATCGTGATTTAGATGAGTGTCTAGGATTATGCCACATCATCTTCAGTTATAACCGAATGGCTATGCACGATGAGCATTTAAGGCTTCTAGAAGATCTACAGCTGTAAACCGTTATGCCATTGCCATGTGTCCATCTTGTTGTAACATAAAAGATACTTTTATTTAAGTATTGATTCCAGACGCTCGGAGATATTTAGGATTTTATCTTCAAGTCTAATTGTTCCTTTGCGTGAGCCCACGCAAGGGTGTTAGTTAAATGTTTGTTTCTCCTTTTCTCCGGCGCGTGGTTATCGAAGACTGTTTTCTTCTATGTCTTGTTTGGAACCGCTGCGCAGCCGCGCACGGTTTTGTTAAAGATGTTCTTGAAATAAGGCTATGGTATGGTCTTCTGCGCAAGGTTTGGGGGACCATACTTCATTATTGATATGTTTCTTTCCAATTCTTGTTTAGACTGCTACGCGACCGCGCAGGGTCCTGTTTAAGATGTTTTTGGAATAAGATTGTGGTATGGTCCTATGCGCCTGAGCAAGGTTTTTGGGACCATACCTCTTCAAGTCACCCCAGTCCAATGTTGCTTCTACGCAAGTAATTGGAGCTCTGGACTATATAAAATGAATCAAATTAAAAGCCCTTTTTCGATGATCTTCTGGTGCATTAGCAGCCCTTCCAATGTGGAGGCATGGTTCGTGTCTCACCTGTAGCAAAAATGCTATGGGTTCGAGCCAGAGGTTTTACAGCGGTGAGCTTTCAGATGGCGGATTTCCTCTGGATGGGTTATTTTTTGGACCAAACTCAATATGCAAAAGACGTTTGATCACGTGCCTCTATGTCATCTTGCAAACCATGCACCACCCCCGTTGACTTATCCTCAAAACTGAGTGCTTCGGATGGTCCCCTTTTTCTGATCCTACTATCTATCGCAGCCTTGCCGGTGCCTTACAATACTTGACGTTTACTCGTCCAGACATTTCTTATGTTGTCCAACAAGTTTGCTTGTTTATGCATGAACCTCGTGATCCGCATTTTGCGTTTCTAAAACGCATCCTACGGTATTTACAAGGCACAATTGACTATGGCATTCGGCTTCGTAAATCTACTACAGATTCTTTGGTTACTTATTTGGATGCTGATTGGGGTGGTTGCCCGGATTCCCGCCACTCTACTAGTGGATACTGTGTTTTTCTTGGAGATAATTTAGTATCATGGTCCTCCAAGCGTCAGCCCACCATCTCACGTTCGAGTGCTGAGGCAGAGTTCAGGGGCATCACTAACGCCGTGGCGGAGACCACTTGGCTACACAATTTACTTCTTGAGTTACATCTACCGCTTCGTAGAGCTACAATGGTTTATTGTGACAATGTTTCATCCGTATATATGTCGGATAATCCGGTCCAACATCAATGGACGAAACACATTGAGATTGATATTCATTTTCTTCGCGAAAAGGTTCGTGATGGGGATATTCGCGTTCTTCATGTGCCTTCCCCTCTTCAATATGCATACATTTTTACCAAAGGCCTTTCCCGTCAGTTGTTTCGGTCCTTTCGTTCCAGCTTGAGCGTCTGTCCTACGCCCGCTCAAACTGAGGGGGAGTCTTAGCGATATATATTTAGAAGATATATTATTTTGTATAGATAGTATTTATTTTATGTAATTGTGTAACGCCCCAAAAATATGAATGTTAATGTTTGTTGTATGTTATAATGTGACACGTCAGGAAATAAATAACTAGGTTATTTAACCTAGTTAAGGGTATGGTCGAAAGTCTTAAATGATTAAGGTAGTGTCAGTTATGTTTTAAAAGTAAACCCGAGGGGCTAAAATGGAACAAGTGGAAGTTAAGTTATAAGATAACTAAACACACACATAAACACACACATCGTGTGTGTTCGAGAAAGATCAGGAGGCTCCCATGGAGCCTCAAACCCTAAATCGCCTTTAAGCTCAAATTGGAAGGCAAGATGAAGTTGAAATCCATAACCGAGCATGGATTAATGATCACCAACACGAGGGGATCATAAGGTATGTCTTAAATCTAAGATTGGTGATCATGGGTGAAGTGGGTTATGTTCTAATCCGTAAGTTAATATGAAATTGATTATGTACGAGGGTTAGAATCCTCGTGTAGAATATGGGTTATGAATGGTTTGCGTTAATTTGATGTTTAGAGGTGACACCCGTTGGTTGGGGTGAAGATTATGACTAGTAATCACCTCCTATGTTCAAGTCTTGTTGAATGATTGATGTATTATGTGGGTATGATGAATTATTGTTAGATGAAAGTATAGGAATATGATGATGTTATGTTTAATGTTCATTTGGAATGATACATGATGATTAGAAGTTGGTTTTGATGGGTTATGTATGAGTTTAGAAGAATTGTGCATGAAATAGTTGTACGTATTGCTTAAAAGGTAGTACTCACATCAAGTATATGATGAAATGTATATAGTGTCGTCCGTATAGTCGATTATGATGATTACGGGTATATGATGATAAGATGATAGTTAAGTATGATTAATAGTTGACTTTTGAAAGTCAACTAAGCATAAGAAACATGACTTGACTCGTGGTCGTGAATGTAGGTTGATGGGAAGTCGTATGGTACATGTTATAGCAATCCGTGTTAAATGTAATGACATGATGAGTTACATGAGTTTAACGTATACGGATATGACTATATGAAGTTAATTATGTATTTTAATGCTTGTTAGAAATGACAAAGGAAAGTTAAGGATGAATTATGCGAGTGATATGATTGTTACGTGTACAAAGGTGTATACTAATAAGAGCGTGATTTCGATGAAATGAAAGTATAGGAATCACGACGAGACGGACTCAAGCATAAGGTGTTAACGGGCCAAGAAGAGGCAAGGAATCGGATACGAGCACGGACGCATAAGGTAAGTGATTTCCTTAATCACTTCTTAGTACGCGTAAGTAATAAAGTATTGTAATGAATTAAACATGATGTTTGAGGTCAAATATGTGCTAAAGTCTTTCGTCGTAAAGGATGGGTTTAAAGTTGACCAAAATGCCCTTGATGGGTATTTTGGGGTAGACGATCTTAAAAGTAGTTTAGAAGTAAGTTATTCGATTAGTGTAATGTTTTGGATAAGTATGAAAGTGGGGATGATGGTTTGGTTAGTCATAGACCAATTTATGTGCGAATACCCTTAACGGGTCGAAATGAACATATGAATGATAATGTGTTAAGAGGATGCAAGACATCCAAGAATTTGATAACTTATGATAGACGTCATTGATATCAATATGTTTATAAGAGGTTTTGGTAAAATGAACAAGTTATGTTGACGTATGCATAAACGGGTCGAAAAGTGGTAAAAGGGTAATAAGCCGAAGAGTTAAAAGTCAGAAATTATATTAAGTCGGATGTTGGATTTTAGTTCCATTAGATGGAGAATTAAATTACGGACGCGTAGGAAAAAGAATCGGGTAAAACGGATAAAAAACGAGTGAGTTATGGCCGTTTCCGTGAAATCGGATCGCGCTGGAAATATGCAGCATCCAGCTGCAAACCTTCTGCTGAAACAAGGGGGTCGCGTAGCGCGACGGCCCGTCGCGTCGCGCGACGGGGTAAGTTGTTCCAAAAATTGTTTTCATGCTCCGTTTTGGCTCGGGAACTCGTTTAAACGCGTTTTAAGTTGCGTATGATTAGTTTAACTCACGTTTTATGACCTTTATGGTAAGCGTATGTGTGGATAGGTATGTATGGATGTTGTGTATCTCTTTACACGTATGTAGAAGGTATGTAAGCGTGTATGCGCGAATGTATGTAAGATTATGGTATGTAAGCGAGTACATAAGGATATTTATATATATGCAGACGTATATGAGTAGGCAAGTATAAGTCGGGTATATTCCAATGGGTGATTGAAGATATGAATGTGGGTATGTATGTAGGTATATACGTATGTATGTTGTATAAGAATAAGTGTTTGTATGTAAGGATGTATACGGATGATATGTATATGTAGTCAAGTGAGTATGTACGAAGGTATGTACGTATGTAAGTTGTGAGAAGGTATGGAATAAGTATGTATGTATGTAAGTATGTATGTATGTTTGTATGTAAGTACGTAGGTAGGTTTGTATGTATGTATGTAGGTAGGTATGTATGTATGTATGAAGGCATGTAAGTATGAATGTATGTATGTATGAATGGATGTGTTTAGGTATGCACGTACGTATGTATGTAGGTACATAGGTATGCATGTTGCCATGTGTGATCGTAAGTGTACGTATAGGTTGTATGAAGGAATGTACGCATGCATTCAATGAAATTGAGTACTAACGATAATAACATCGTGCCTGGTGATGAAGTGTAACACAGGATACCAAGGAAGTCTCACTACGGATCGTATGATCAGAAAGAAAGCCGGAATGTAAAGAGTTAATGGAATGAAAAGTAAACGTGCACCACTCTTGTATGCTTATGATACGTACTAACGTTATGAATTTTATGTGGTGAGCGCAGGTAGTAAAAGACATGAGGATTACCAAGGAGTAGAGATCGAAGGTCGAGTCACAAGACAGATTGTACGGGAATGTTTAGATATGTAATTTTAGTGTCGATAAGTTATGTTCTTATATTATAATACGAAGTTTTAGAATGTCAAGATGTATGTCATGAAAGAAATTTTCAGACTCGAAATTCCGCTGCGTCGTTTAAAGGTTAAATGTGTTAGGGTGTTACAAGTTGGTATCAGAGCCCTGGTTTGAGAGAATCAAGTACGAGAAGGTAAGTACTTGAACTCAAACTTGTGTGCTCTTTAGATAAGAAGTCCGTACAATCTAAGACTCGATCAAGATCCAAAGGTAAAGGCTAATGAAAGTATGTACTTATGTATATGTATAAAGAAACTGACGGTTTGTATGTGCAAGGTAAGCATAAGTGTTGGAAGAGGAGGAACCGTGAATGCGGTCTAGGATGAATACTAAGGCAGGCAAAGAGGTAATAGGATAAATAGGCAAATGAGCCCAGGTACGTAAATGTAATATGTGGATGTATGTAATGGAAAAGTTCATTCAGGGAGGGAAAATTTTAAGATGAAAGACAATGATAGTATAGTAATGAAGTATTGGAAGCGATACACGCGCCGAAACCTAAGTCTACGGACATAAGGTGACAATTACATGAAGGCACGAAACTACTATGTGGATTGTGTACCTGGCCAGTACACGAGAAACGTATGACGTTCGTGAGATCATGATAATGGTTACAGGTATGTCCGGTAGAGTTGGGTAGCAGGCGGGCGTGTGGGTGAAATGGGAAGTAAGGCTCTCGGGAAATTGAGAGTACTATGTAAGAATGAAAAACATGCCTGATAAGAATGAAGAATGTTGAATCCGTGATTAAGTACGGGTCAACAAGATAAGAATGCAATGTTTGAATCCGCGAGACGGATTCAAGGATGAAAAGTATGAATGATATGTTTGAATCCGTGATATGGATTCAAGGATGAAAGGCATGAACGATATGTTTGAATCCGTGAGACGGATTCAAGGATGAAAGGTAAGAATGAATGTTTGAATCCGCGAGACGGATTCAAGGAGGAAAAGTATGAATGTAATGATTGAATCCGTGAGACGGATTCAAGGAGGAAAAGTATGAATGTAATGATTGAATCCGCGAGACGGATTCAAGGAGGAAAGGTATGAATGTAATGTTTGAATCCACGAGGCGGGTTTAAGGATAAGAGGCATGAATGTAATGTTTGAATCCGTAAGGCGGATTCAATGAATGAAAAAGCATGAATGATGCGTCTGAATCCGTGAGACGGATTCAAAAATATAAGAAGATGAAATTAATCCGCCTAAGAAGATGTCGACAGTTTGACCATGATTGAGTCGAACGGGTCATAGAAATAAGTATAAAGTAAAAAAAAAGTGATAGTATAATAAACGAAGTTTTGTATAAGTTACGTGTTAGATGTATTAGTAATTGACTCTTAGAAGTCGGAATGATGACGGGCTGTGACCCGGACAATAACTTGAGTATGGGCGGAAATGGTAAGCTCAGTAAGAAATATTGAAACGATGTAATAAGGTCTTTGAAAGTAAGCATGAATGGAAGGAAGTACGAGCGTGTACTTCCGTTGGCAAAATGATTAATTGAATGAAAAGATTGCATGTAAGAAATAGAATGTGCGGTACGTTATAGCAGGTACATAGGAAATTGTAGAAAAGTTATAGGTGGGTAATCACCTAGTGTAATGAATGTTTAAATGATATATGCTAACCGTCAATGATGTTGATGATAATGTTAGAATTATTGATGTGATGAAACCAATCGTATTGGGGAAAGGATGTGCACGAGTGGAAACTCATGACACGGATGAATGAAATCTGGCCTATTATGGCTAGTACCCGAGGAAAAGATGAATCGATCTGGGTTGCAGATCGTGGATTGGGAAATGAAAAAGAGGTTAGTAAGAATATTTAACTCATGATTGGGTAGATATGAATTAGTATGACACCTGTATATGTGTAAATTAACCAATGCATGAAGCGAAAGCAATAGTAATGTGAAATGAACGAGATGATTTAAAGATAAAATAAAGGTATGCAAGGTATACGTAGCTGTAGAAAATGTAGAATGAGGTTAACGTTAGAATTAAGCACGTAGGCGTGATTATGTAATAATAGTTTTGTTGTGATAACAAAACAAAAGTTAAATGTTATACAGAGTATGTAGAGAATGTAAATTTAAAGGTGAGATGGAGATATTAGATCCATTAAGAAAGGATCATATTAAAGGACGGAAGAGTATGTGTATTGACCAGTTATTGACAGGTCAAGTAAATGAAAATGAAAATGATATAAGAAAGAATGATCAGGAAAGTATGGGCTAGTAGTCGTATGGATGGACTAGAAGAAAAGATAATGTGTGTTTGATGAAAGTGAGAAAGGTTTCGGGGACGAAACCTTGTTTAAGGGTGGCAGACTTGTAACGCCCCAAAAATCTGAATGTTAATGTTTGTTGTATGTTATAATGTGACACGTCAGGAAATAAATAACTAGGTTATTTAACCTAGTTAAGGGTATGGTCGAAAGTCTTAAATGATTAAGGTAGTGTCAGTTATGTTTTAAAAGTAAACCCGAGGGGCTAAAATGGAACAAGTGGAAGTTAAGTTATAAGATAACTAAACACACACATAAACACACACATCGTGTGTGTTCGAGAAAGATCAGGAGGCTCCCATGGAGCCTCAAACCCTAAATCGCCTTTAAGCTCAAATTGGAAGGCAAGATGAAGTTGAAATCCATAACCGAGCATGGATTAATGATCACCAACACGAGGGGATCATAAGGTATGTCTTAAATCTAAGATTGGTGATCATGGGTGAAGTGGGTTATGTTCTAATCCGTAAGTTAATATGAAATTGATTATGTACGAGGGTTAGAATCCTCGTGTAGAATATGGGTTATGAATGGTTTGCGTTAATTTGATGTTTAGAGGTGACACCCGTTGGTTGGGGTGAAGATTATGACTAGTAATCACCTCCTATGTTCAAGTCTTGTTGAATGATTGATGTATTATGTGGGTATGATGAATTATTGTTAGATGAAAGTATAGGAATATGATGATGTTATGTTTAATGTTCATTTGGAATGATACATGATGATTAGAAGTTGGTTTTGATGGGTTATGTATGAGTTTAGAAGAATTGTGCATGAAATAGTTGTACGTATTGCTTAAAAGGTAGTACTCACATCAAGTATATGATGAAATGTATATAGTGTCGTCCGTATAGTCGATTATGATGATTACGGGTATATGATGATAAGATGATAGTTAAGTATGATTAATAGTTGACTTTTAAAAGTCAACTAAGCATAAGAAACATGACTTGACTCGTGGTCGTGAATGTAGGTTGATGGGAAGTCGTATGGTACATGTTATAGCAATCCGTGTTAAATGTAATGACATGATGAGTTACATGAGTTTAACGTATACGGATATGACTATATGAAGTTAATTATGTATTTTAATGCTTGTTAGAAATGACAAAGGAAAGTTAAGGATGAATTATGCGAGTGATATGATTGTTACGTGTACAAAGGTGTATACTAATAAGAGCGTGATTTCGATGAAATGAAAGTATAGGAATCACGACGAGACGGACTCAAGCATAAGGTGTTAACGGGTCAAGAAGAGGCAAGGAATCGGATACGAGCACGGACGCATAAGGTAAGTGATTTCCGTAATCACTTCTTGGTACGCGTAAGTAATAAAGTATTGTAATGAATTAAACATGATGTTTGAGGTCAAATATGTGCTAAAGTCTTTCGTCGTAAAGGATGGGTTTAAAGTTGACCAAAATGCCCTTGATGGGTATTTTGGGGTAGACGATCTTAAAAGTAGTTTAGAAGTAAGTTATTCGATTAGTGTAATGTTTTGGACAAGTATGAAAGTGGGGATGATGGTTTGGTTAGTCATAGACCAATTTATGTGCGAATACCCTTAACGGGTCGAAATGAACATATGAATGATAATGTGTTAAGAGGATGCAAGACATCCAAGAATTTGATAACTTATGATAGACGTCATTGATATCAATATGTTTATAAGAGGTTTTGGTAAAATGAACAAGTTATGTTGACGTATGCATAAACGGGTCGAAAAGTGGTAAAAGGGTAATAAGCCGAAGAGTTAAAAGTCAGAAATTATATTAAGTCGGATGTTGGATTTTAGTTCCATTAGATGGAGAATTAAATTACGGACGCGTAGGAAAAAGAATCGGGTAAAACGGATAAAAAACGAGTGAGTTATGGCCGTTTCCGTGAAATCGGATCGCGCTGGAAATATGCAGCATCCAGCTGCAAACCTTCTGCTGAAACAAGGGGGTCGCGTAGCGCGACGGCCCGTCACGTCGCGCGATGGGGTAAGTTGTTCCGAAAATTGTTTTCATGCTCCGTTTTGGCTCGGGAACTCGTTTAAACGCGTTTTAAGTTGCGTATGATTAGTTTAACTCACGTTTTATGACCTTTATGGTAAGCGTATGTGTGGATAGGTATGTATGGATGTTGTGTATCTCTTTACACGTATGTAGAAGGTATGTAAGCGTGTATGCGCGAATGTATGTAAGATTATGGTATGTAAGCGAGTACATAAGGATATTTATATATATGCAGACGTATATGAGTAGGCAAGTATAAGTCGGGTATATTCCAATGGGTGATTGAAGATATGAATGTGGGTATGTATGTAGGTATATACGTATGTATGTTGTATAAGAATAAGTGTTTGTATGTAAGGATGTATACGGATGATATGTATATGTAGTCAAGTGAGTATGTACGAAGGTATGTACGTATGTAAGCTGTGAGAAGGTATGGAATAAGTATGTATGTATGTAAGTATGTATGTATGTTTGTATGTAACTACGTAGGTAGGTTTGTATGTATGTATGTAGGTAGGTATGTATGTATGTATGAAGGCATGTAAGTATGAATGTATGTATGTATGAATGGATGTGTTTAGGTATGCACGTACGTATGTATGTAGGTACATAGGTATGCATGTTGCCATGTGTGATCGTAAGTGTACGTATAGGTTGTATGAAGGAATGTACGCATGCATTCAATGAAATTGAGTACTAACGATAATAACATCGTGCCTGGTGATGAAGTGTAACGCAGGATACCAAGGAAGTCTCACTACGGATCGTATGATCAGAAAGAAAGCCGGAATGTAAAGAGTTAATGGAATGAAAAGTAAACGTGCACCACTCTTGTATGCTTATGATACGTACTAACGTTATGAATTTTATGTGGTGAGCGCAGGTAGTAAAAGACATGAGGATTACCAAGGAGTAGAGATCGAAGGTCGAGTCACAAGACAGATTGTACGGGAATGTTTAGATATGTAATTTTAGTGTCGATAAGTTATATTCTTATATTATAATACGAAGTTTTAGAATGTCAAGATGTATGTCATGAAAGAAATTTTCAGACTCGAAATTCCGCTGCGTCGTTTAAAGGTTAAATGTGTTAGGGTGTTACAAATTGTATGGTAATTATGTTTCCTTATTAAAGGTAGGTTATGATTGTATCTCTCCCTATTTATTTTATGTAATTGTATGGTAATTATGTTTCCTTATTAAAGGTAGGTTATGATTGTATCTCTCCCTATATAAAGGGCTAATTTTTATCAATGAAAGGCATCAAAAATTATTCACCATAAACTCCTTTAGTAGGGTGTTAATTTTTCAACCAGGTCTTGAGGAAGATGGTTTTTTATTTGATAAATGGTTTGCTATAGCTGGCAATTCCTCTGGCATAGAGTAAGTCATGTTCCAATTGGTGTTTATTTGATAAATGTTTTTGCTTTTTCTTTTTTTTAGGCTGAAGAGGAAGCTACTTGTTATCACAGCGACGGTCGATAGAGCTACATCATTTTTGTTTCTAACTCTTCAATTTATTGTGTTTTTGTTTATGTTTTGTAGACATAGAATGCATGGTGTTTGTTTTGTGTTGAAACCTGATGAAACACAGGTTAACACCAGGGTTAATCTGTGGGGGTATTTCTTCTGTGGGTTCAATCTCCTTTCTTACTCGTGAAATGACTGGGATCCTGCAAAACAGCAACACCGTTAGTCTCGTTAAGAGGGGAATATGGGGGTTTCCCTCTTAACCAGGCTCCGGCGTGAGAATAAGTACTGTTCCGAGGGAGAATAAACAGTGTGTGTTAAGTGTAAGAGTATGGAGAGCAAGATGGATCAACCTGGATGTTGAAGGGTCCTATTTATAGCCGGAGGGTGAAGAAGGGGGGAGCAGCAGTGCCAGCTGTGGATGCGCGCCAGCTGTCCGAGCAAGAGGAATATCCCTTTGGTCTCCTCTGCTGTGGTCAGTGCAGTGGTACACGTGGCGCGCTCACATTTGCCTATTTTGGAGACGTCGTACTGGTGTTGTCGGACTGCTCCTTGATCCGTTGCAGGTCTACTTGGCGCCTGATGACTGGTGACACGTGTTGTCCTTTATGTCGGATGGAGCATCTTTGGTGCCACCTTGATATTTTCCAGAAGCTTCTGGAAGCTTCTGGATGGTCTTATTGATGTCAGCGCCACATCGGATGGAAAAGGTGGTGTGGTCCTTGCCACGTGGGCAAGGAATTGGGACCATACCTCTTCAAGTCCCCCCAGTCCAGTGTACCTTCTAGTTGAGTTGATCGTCTAGGAGGGATTCTGGACTTATGAAGGTAGTGTTTATCATGGCGTGCGTTTGTTATGTGAGGCCTAAGATATTTGCACTTGATGGGCCCATGGCGCATGGTTTTTTGCAGTTGTGAAAGGTGAGCCAAATGAGCGCATGGCGTATGGGTTTTGGCTACTTCTGAAAGTTGAGCCAAATTGACGCATGGCGCATGGTTTTTGCTACTTCTGAAAGTTGAGTCAAATGGACGCGTGGCGCATGGTGCATGGGTTTGGCTACTTCTGAAAGTTGAGCCAAATGGACGCATGGCACATGGCGCATGGGTTTTGGCTACTTCTGAAAGTTGAGTCAAATGGACGCATGGCGCATGGGTTTTGGCTACTTCTGAAAGTTGAGTCAAATGGACGCATGGCGCATGGGTTTGGCTACTTCTGAAAGTTGAGCCAAATGGACGCATGGCGCATGGGTTTTGGCTCTTCTGAAAGTTGAGTCAAATGGACGCATGGCGCATGGCGCATGGGTTTTGGCTACTTCTGAAAGTTGAGCCAAATGGACGCATGGCGCATGGCACAATGGCACTTTACTGTTGTCTTCAGGAGGAAGTTTTGTTTGTCTTGGGAAAGGAGTGACTGATGTGACTGTTGCGTGTCCCTCTGTCCTTTCAAAGGTGAACAGGCGCCTTTTCAGTCGCTGTTAGTTACTTTTCGGCGAGGTGTCAGGCGTCTGTTCACCTGCTCCCGAAAAAAGAGGTGCCGCCTTCTCTCTCTTCTGACGTGTCTCTCCCCTATTGGCTGCTTTTTCTGATCCTGACGGCCCACTACCCATCGCATTAAATGCGATGGGTATAAGTATATGGTGGTTTCCTCCATTTTCTTCACTTTTCAAATTTTGAACTCCGGTTCTCTCTTCTTCCTTTATCTTTGTTCTTCTTTTCTGGAGTTCATCTACATTATTTGTTCGTTTTTTCACAATGTCTGCTGCAAATCCATCGTCAAGGAAGAAGAGGAATAAAGGGAAAGCTCCCCCGAGTCCTGACCAGGCAGTCATAGGGTGGAAGGAAGAGGAGTTCCACAATCTTGTGAGGGAGATGGGTTTCTTACCGGAATGGGGGGCTCAGTATCCGATCGCCGGTTCGACTGCTATGGATGCACCCCTGGTTATATGACCTTGTATGCTGCGTTCTTTCGAGAGGGCAATTTCCGGCTTCCAATAACCAAATTCACCACCGACGTCTTGAGAAACTACGGGCTCCATCTTTCTCAGATTAATGCTATTGGGCTTCCTCGTATTACCCACTTTGAGTTTGTTTGCAAGGCTCACCGCCTGGATCCAACGTTTGAGATGTTCAACGTCTTTTACACTGTTACGTACACTAGCGGATTTTATTCTTTTAATGCCCGGACAGGTGTTGCTCCTGTTTGCTCTATTCCGTTGAAGAGTCTTCATGACTGGAAGCAAAAGTTTTTCTATATCCGTCGGGGTGTCATCCCTATGGATATGCATTACCGGTCGGTGGACGAAGGTATTCCCAAGGTTGATGTGGTTGCGGATTTTTCCGGACAAGACTGGTATAAAAAGTTGACTCGTAAAGCCACTCCGATTCTTCAACTTGAGGAGATGGCGTTGGTGGGTGCCGGCATGAGTATGAAGTGGATTCCTAAGCATCCACTGGGGGTCCCGGTTTATGGCTATGATGGCAAACGTATGTGTTTTTCCATAACCTTTTGTCTCTCTTTTGCATATATGTCTGTCTTGTGTTCGTCATTACACTTCATTTTTGTGTTTTCTGCAGTGGGTTACACCTTGTTGAATGTTCTTGACTCGAAAGCTAGTGGTGCTATGGTTGAAGCGATTCAGAAGGCTGAGAAACGACCTTGGTTGGATCAGATTCGTGGTCGTTTCCTGCCTCCCACGAACGAGAGTTTTACCTCCTATGCTAACACTGTCCTAGGTGAAGCTAGCGAAGAGGATGATGATTCTGTTAATCCTGCTCGGGATGAAGTTGTTTTTCTCTCGAGTGATGGTTCTGACGGATCTTGTAAACGCCTAACCTCTCATTCCCCGTGTGCAGGTCCGGCACAGGGGATAGCGCGCGAGCTTGTCAATGACCCTATCGATGATGATGTTGAGATTCCTGTTGAAACCGCTGAGCAGCTGGAAACAAGGAGGAAAACGAGAGCTGAAAAACCAAAAGGAAAGAAGGCTGAGGAGCATGCCACTGAGACCCCTCGTAAGCGACCTTCTGCTCTTCCTGTCCTAGATTACGTTGTAGTTTCTGATACATTGTCCGGTTTAGGGGCCGGAGAAAAACATCAGGAATCTGATCCTAAAGACGCGCTACCTTAATAGAGATAATGCAGAAGAAGATGTTTGATGATAAAAAACGGAAGCTTGACGAGCAGGCCGCTGCTATGCTCGCGTCGAAAAGGGTTAAACTCCAAAAGGAGGATCCTCCCGCCCCTTCTGAGTCGGAGGTTGACATGGGTATTTTTACTGAGAAACCTGGGGATTTGTTGCAGAAGATTTTTGAGGCTTCTGGTATTCGTTTTATCAGTTTCCAGTTTGTCTTTTTATTTTTACTTGCTTTTCCTTCTTTTCTCTGAGTGTATTGCTCGTTTTGGAGCAGGTGTCAAACCAGCCAAGACTGCACACAAGATTGATATTTCCAAAATTACTCCCCCTGCCTCTCCGCCTTCGAGGACATTTGGGTTGTCTCCTCCTTACAAAACCTCTGGTGAGAAGAGGAAAGAAGATGTCGTGACTGTTGAGCAGGTAGGGGGGTGGCGGTGATACAGGTGGTGCTGGTGGTGGTGATCGTGGTAAGAATATTGAAGTTGAGGTGGAAACAAGCGAGACTACTCCGCGTCAAACGATATATACCAAACGCCCACCAGGTGGTGGTGGTGGTGCAACTTCCGGGGCGGTTCGGAGTCCTGATTTTGAGCATGCTCGGGCTGGGTCCTGGGATACCCACAACTCAGCCTGTGATGATTTGCCCCATGCTCCTCGCTGGCGTTTGACCCAGGGCTCCCGGATGAATGATCTAGAAAATTGTCATGAGTTTTTCTCTCTGTCTCTCCCCCCGGCTGAAAGGTTATTTTAGAAGAGGCGCAGCTGGTTAGAACTTTTGGATGAGCATGTTCAAGCCGGGGTTAACTTCTGGTCTACCTCTCAGGAGATTGTCCGTGAATGGAAGCTGATGGGGGAGGACACTCTTGAGTTTGAGAATGAGAAGAAACTATTCGCGGAAGAGAGAGAGAAATTCAATGTTGAGAAGAAGGGGTTGATATGGAGGGTATCTGATGCGGAAGAGAAACTTGCCCGAGAGAAGCAAATCAATGCTGACAAGCAGAAAAATTGGGAGGCTTCGTGTGAGCGTACCAATGTCGAGCTGAAGACTCAATGGGATGCTATTGTGCGTTTGTCTGGTGAGAAGACAGAGCTTGCTGAGGAAGCTCAGCAGGCACGTGTCGTGTTTGAGAAGAAAGAAAAGGAGTATATTGATCGCATTACTAAACTGGAAGACCTTGCGAGACAGTATGAGGTTGCTGAACGTCTTCTTCAGGAGAAAACTGTTGAATGCAAGGCCTCTGAAGTCCTTGCTGAGGAAACATCGGCCGATTGCAAGTGGTTGCTTTCGCGCGCGGTGCCCCTGGTAACTTACTTTATTTTATTTTCGTGATTTTCGTTGGCTGTTTCTCTTATTTGTGTGATTCCCGCAGATTGCTGATCGCGTAGTGAACTCCCACGAACTTGCCAACTATATGTTTGAGTTGGGGCAAGCTGGTTATAATAGCGGGCGGAAGGATGGTTATAATAGCGGGCGGAAGGAGCATCACTTCGAGTTATGGAAAGAGGATTGCGGTGCTGCTTATACCGCGAAAAGGCAAGAGTTCTCGTCTTTAGAGTTTGCTGTTGTTAAGGCTGCTCAAAAATTGGCTCGAAGGTCTGATGGTGTCGCTTTGTTGAGAAAGGCTCTTGGCGATGAAGGTGGCGCGGCTGGAGGTGCTGGGACCAGTCATCCTGAATGAGGGATTCCGGCCTGCGTGCCGCGTATGACCTTAGGTGGTCCTGTATTTGATAATTTCGTGAATAATTTTAATTTTTGTTTATCTGTCGTGCTTCTGAACAATTGGTGATGCTTGACGTTTTGTTATGTCAATATTTGCCTTTGTTTTATTGCAAATTTTGTTAACGTCATAATATGTGCATGTATAATTACTTTGATTCAGGTATCACGAATGAATAATGGCGCTGACAGGTTGTATTGTGTTTATTACAACGTTTTATTCTGTCGTTTATGTGCGCAGGTTGGGTCGTGAATACGAAGTGATCGAATTACAGGTTATTGTGTGGACCCAACTGTGCTCAGCCTTGGGGGTGCTTACAATGTTTGTTTGTCCTGTGTTCGATGTTTTCGTGTTTATGTGGGCACGAAGTATTTATTTGGCGTTTTTTAGGCTTTAGTTGTGTATCTGACCCGGCTGTGCACTTGTTTGTGACAGGCCTTGGAGGTCTACAACGTTTCCTAATGGTCGAGCCATTGATACTTTCGTGTATGCCCAAAGTAATATATGCAGTTGTGACAGGAAATTTGCATGATAAAAAGATAGCCAAACACTTCTTGTATTACTATAAATGTGTTGGCGATTCAGCCGTTGCCATTACATGATCTTTTTACTGGTAACACTTTCTCAGTTGTTGAGCGTTCCAAGTTCGCGGAACCTCCTTGTTGTCAATGGTGCGTAGCTTGTAGGCTCCTTTTCCGAGTACTGCGTCTACGACATATGGACCCTCCCACTTGGGAGCCAATTTTCCGGGTTTTTCAGCATTTGAGGCTTCGTTGTCTCTGAGGACGTACTCTCCCGGGTTGAAGGTGCAGACTCGGACCTTGGAGTTGTAATACTTTTCCAGCTTCGTTTTGTACTTCGCTTCATTTATTGCCGCCATTTCTCTCCTTTCTTCTAGGAGGTCAAGGTCGATCCTCCTCTCTTCATCGTTGTTAATCAGGTTCATTGAGAGCATTCGTGGTGACGGCAATCCTATCTCCGCTGGTATTACTGCCTCGGACCCGTAAACTAAGCTAAACGGTGTTTCTCCGTTGCTTGTCTTGGGCATCGTCCTGTGTGCCAACAAGATACTGGGCAGTTCGTCTACCCAACCTCTTCTTTTTTCTCCCAACCTTGCCTTGATTCCATCGACAATACTCTTATTGACGGCTTCAACTTGACCATTCCCCTGCGGGTGCGCGACCGAGGAGAAGGTGTGCTCAATGTGTAATTCTTTAAACCACTGTTGGAGATTGTCTTCGGCAAAGTTCGTTCCGTTGTCCGTGATGATCTTGAGTGGTAATCCAAAACGGCATATGATTTGTTCCCAAATGAATTTTTTGACAACAGTGGCTGTGGTCGATGCGAGTGCCTTTGCCTCTACCCATTTGGTGAAATAGTCGACTGCGACTATTATGAATTTGACAGCTCCTGGGGCTTCGGGGAAAGGTCCGACCATATCTATTCCCCACTGTTGAAAGGGCCACGCCGTGGTAACTGGCACCAATTCATTCTTGGGACGCATTGTTTTGGGAGCGTGTCTTTGGCACCCACTGCATTTCCTCAGTTCTTTAACCGCATCTAGATGCATCCCGGGCCAATAATACCCCGCGTTCATGACCTTTGCCACCACCATTCTTGGTCCGGCATGTATACCACAAATTCCTTCGTGCACTTCTCTGATCAAATAGCTTGCGTCTTCGGGATCGACGCATCTTAGTAGTGGCCCAAGGTATGATTTTCGGTATAAAATCTCATCAGCCATCTGATATTGTTCTGCCTTGTACTGGATTTTCCTCGCCTCAGCTTTGTTCTCGGGGAGTATTCCAGATTGAAGGTACGCGATTATCGGAGTCATCCAAGATGTTGTTCCTAGTTGAACAACGCTTACTTCTCTCAGTGGCACTGACGGGTTGCTTAAAACCTCTATGCGCACATCCTTCGCTAGGTGTTGGAAACTTGTAGAGGCGAGTTTACTCAGCGCGTCTGCTGGGCTTATTCTCGCTTCTATTAATATGGTTCACTTTGTAGGAATAGAAGGTTTGTAGCAGCGTCTTTGCTTGACTCAGGTAGAGCTCCATTGTGTCTCCCTTGGCTTCATATTGCCCGTTGATTTGTCCGGCCACTAACATGGAGTCCACATGCGCTTCGATGTGTCGTACTTCCATTTTGATTGCCAACCTTAAACCAGCAAGGAAAGCTTCATATTCAGCTTCATTGTTTGTGCTTTTAAAATACAAGCGTATGGCGTAGGTGAACTCATGTTTGTCAGGGCTCACCAGCCGGAGCCCGGCGCCTGCATCGTCTTCGTTAGACGCGGCGTCTATGTATAGCAACCATGGTTCTTCTACTTGCTGTTTTCGGCTTTTTCCATTGCTTTACATTCCCGGTCCTTGTCATCCGGTACCTTTGTCATGAAGTCTGCAAGTACTTGGCCCTTAATTGCCGGTCTTGGCCTGAAAACCACATTATGGCCCCCGAGCTCTATCGCACATTTTGCTAGTCTCCCAGAAATCTCTGGCCTTGCGAGGATGTTGCCAATATTGTAGTTTGTTAGCACGTGAATGACGTGGTTGGCAAAGTATCTGCGCAGCCGTCTTGATGCATGGATCAGTGCGAGTACTAGTTTCTCCATGATGGCATACCGAGTTTCTGGGTCAGTCAAGGTTCGTGACACCTAGTAAACTGGTGTTTGAACACCTTGTCGATCAACGAGTAACACTGCTCCTACCGCTCTGTCGGAGGCTGATAAGTATAGCACTATAGGCTCTCCCTTGACTGGTGCAGTTAATGTTGGCAACTTGATGAGGCAATCTTTCATCTCGCGAAATGCACTCTCGGCTTCCGGAGTCCACTGGAATTGGCTTTTCTTCATGTAATTTCGGAGAGTTTTGATGAACGGGAAAGATTTGGCTGCGTGATTGGCCAGGAAACGGTTAAGTGCTGCCAAACGCCCTGCCAATTTTTGCATCTCCTTGATCGTCGAAGGTGAAGGCATGCGTTCAATTGCTTGTATTTTATCAGGATTCACTTTGAAACCATCTTTTGTGACAATGAAACCCAGGAATTTCCCCTCTTCCATGCCGAAAGAGCATTTTGCTGGGTTTAGCTTGATACTTACTCCGCGCAAGGTGTCGAATGTTTTTTGGATGTTTATCAGCATTGTACTTTCTTCTTTGCTCATAATGACTAGATCGTCCATATACACTTCGATGTACTTGCCGATAGCGTCGTGGAACGTTTCGTTCATGAGCCTCTGATAAGTCGCGCCCGCGTTCTTTAAACCGAAAGGCATCTTGGTGTAGCAGTATAGCCCTGTCGGTGTGCGGAACGCGGTTTTGTCTTCGTCTTGCACAACCATCTGTACCTGGTGGTACCCTTTGTAACAATCAAGGAAACATTTCCATCGGAATGTTGCTAATGAATCAATTTTCTCATCAATGTCTGGTAAGGCGTAACAGTCGCGTGGACATGCCTTATTCAGATCCTTGTAATCTACGCACATTCTCTAGTTACCGTTGTTCTTTTGGACCATCACTGGGCTTGCTACCCATGTTTGGTATCTGACTTCTCTGATGATTCCCGCATTTAACAATTCCATCACCTGCTCTTTCATGGCGTCATGCTTTATGTCTCCCAAGTGGCGCTTGGCATGCACCACCGACTTTGCATCTTCTGAGACGTTTAATCGATGTTCAGCTATGTGCCGTGCTACACCCACCATATCTGTTGGTGTCCAGGCGAACACATCCATGTTTTGGAACAACAGTTTTTTAGCGCCGCGCGCGTTAGGTCGGACATTGCAGGTCCTAAGGTAACTGTCTGTTCTGGGTATGCGCTGTTCAACACCCATTTTTTTGCTTCCGCGCGTGGTGCTGGTTTACTTGCTTTTGCAGGTCGGAGTTCGTCTGTTGCTAATACTTCTTTGCTTGCATATACTATTGCTACCCCCGTCTATGTTGGGAATCCCACAGCTGAATGTGGACCGGAGCAGATCATCCTGAAGTCTCCTTGGGATTCTCTTCCCAAGAGTATGTCGTGTCTCGAGTGCGCGGGTAGCACCATGAACGTAACCTCTTCCGTTCTTGAGTTCCTTCCATCTGAGAGTAACACTGGGAACGATATTTGTCCAAGGGAAAAAACGGCTTCATTGCAGAAACCAGTGAGTGGGTAATCAACTGGTTCTAAGCGCGCCTTATCCTCCTGATCGGATTGGTTGAAACATTGTTCGTATATGATATCCGCAGTGCTCCCTGGATCGATGAAAATGTAATCGGCTTGGTAATGCCCGATCACGCCTGAGATGACTATGGGTCGCCTTTCTCTTAGGCCCCCTCTTACAACCGGAAAAACAACCTGCCTCTCGCGCCACGAATCGTCCTGTGTGCGCTTGTTGTAGTTTTTCTTTGGTCTTCGCTGACCCCCTTGAATCATATGGGTTTCTAGTTTCCGGAGTTTTTTGTTATCTGGTCCTTCGTCTCTTCTTTGTATCTGGCGGTAGTCGCGCTTTCCGCCCTTTACCAAATGAGTGAGTTTTCCATCTCTTAAGGACCTTTCTATTTCTTGCTTTAAACTGAAACAGTCGTCAGTTAAGTGCCCTGTGTCTTTGTGGAACTCGCAGAAAAGGTTGGGATCTTGACCCCTCTTGTTTCGCATTTGTAGAGGTGGCTTGAACTGGTGGTTTTCAGTAGCCAAGAGCTCGGAAGGGGTCTTTGTTAGTGGTGTCCACTGTTTCTCCCGGTTTTCTCTTTTCACCTCTTTCCGGTGAGCTATCTGATTGATCGTGTGGCGCGCATCCTCTCTTACTGGGCTTCTTTCTCTGTGACCGGATGCTTTCCATGGTTGGCTTCTGCCTTTCTTGTTATGCCGGTCGGTATGGTTGTATCCGCGCTGGTGGTGATCGTCACCGGTCAGCTGTCTGTCAGACTGCGCAATGGTTTTGGCCGCTTCAATGAAGGTTTCCCAGTCTTTGGGTCCCCCGTCTCTCCCTTTCACACGTTTGATTAGATCATCGCACTTGACTGCCCTCATGAAGTGTGCGCGCATCATCTTCTCGCCCACATCGCCAATCTCCAAACATTCTTTGTTATATCTTGTAATGAAATCTTCCACGCTTTCGTGGTCTCTACGCCATATGTTTAAGCAATCAGCTGGGTCTCTGGTGTGTCTACGTTGCTGAGAGAAGTGTGCAAGGAACTTCTCTCGGAAATCGACCCATGACTTGATTTTTCCTGCTGGCAGGCTATCAAACCAGACGCGCGCTGCGCCGACGAAGGTTTGAGCGAAGAGATGACACCAGGTTGGTAAATTCCATCCGCCTGTTGCTCCAGCACCGTTAAAAACTTGAAGGTGATCGTCTGGGTCTATCAACCCATTGTATTTGCCCACGTTGTGTGGCAATTTCGTTTTGTCGATGGCAGCCGTGGCGATCTCTCTAATGAATTTTGAATTCTCAGCCATGTCGTCTGGACGATTGCTCAAAGTGTAATCATGCTCTGCTTTTGGGTCATATCCTGCGCGCTTGCGAGGCTTGTATGCTTCGTGCTCTGGCGGCTACCTACTGAACACTGTACTTTCTTTGTACGTCTCTTCGTCATCTTCAAATTCGTCGTTTATGTTGCGCGGACCTAAACGACTTTGTATTGGCTTCTTTGGTTGGTGAGAGTACTGCACATAATTGCTTTCTGTTTCACCGTAAGTATCGCGCGTGTCGTGCGCGCTTGGCCTTCTAATGTGTGGTGGAGGTACTGATTCAGGGCGTAAATTGAATGCATTGGTCTGTTGAGGCATGGGAGCGCTCAAAGGCCTTTGTAGTGGGGTGACAAATGCGGACTGGTTGGCTTGTGCTTGGAGCAGAGCTTGCTGCGCACTGAGCTGTGTGTAAACAAGGTTTATAGACGCCACTTGTTCGGCATACCAGGAAGCCAGAGTTTTTCCTTCGGGTAGCCCTAGCAGTGCAGAGAAGTTCAGTTGTGCTTGGTCCGATGGAGCTGAGGGCCCAGCTCCATGGCTCTGTGTTTGTACTGGTGGAGGTGTTTGTTGGACTACCTCTGACGGAGGTTGGAAAGTGGCTCTGTTTGTTGTTTGGGTGATGATCCTAGGTGGAGTTTGAAAAGTAGCACCAGCTGTGTTTTGAGTAATAACCCTGGATGCACTCCCGAAGATACTAGGAAAATCGTTGTTCATTGGCCCTTCTTGGATAATTTCGTTCCTTTGACCCCTTTGGACGTGTACGTTGTCCGAAACGAGTTCAAAAGAAGAAACGTCTCCATCTACCGGGTGAGAAGTTTCTTCAGCCATTTTGACGAGTGTTTTTCGAAAAGAAAAGAGATGAGAGTGGTTTTTGCTAAAAGCGGATGGCGCCAATGATGAAACACAGGTTAACACCAGGGTTAATCTGTGGGGGTATTTCTTCTGTGGGTTCAATCTCCTTTCTTACTCGTGAAATGACTGGGATCCTGCAAAACAGCAACACCGTTAGTCTCGTTAAGAGGGGAATATGGGGGTTTCCCTCTTAACCAGGCTCCGGCATGAGAATAAGTACTGTTCCGAGGGAGAATAAACAGTGTGTGTTAAGTGTAAGAGTATGGAGAGCAAGATGGATCAACCTGGATGATGAAGGGTCCTATTTATAGCCGGAGGGTGAAGAAGGGGGGAGCAGCAGTGCCAGCCGTGGATGCGCGCCAGCTGTCCGACCAAGAGGAATATCCCTTTGGTCTCCTCTGCTGTGGTCAGTGTAGTGGTACACGTGGCGCGCTCACATTTGCCTATTTTGGAGACGTCGTACTGGTGTTGTCGGACTGCTCCTTGATCCGTTGCAGGTCTACTTGGCGCCTGATGACTGGTGACACGTGTTGTCCTTTATGTCGGATGGAGCATCTTTGGTGCCACCTTGATATTTTCCAGAAGCTTCTGGAAGCTTCTGGATGGTTTTGTTGATGTCAGCGCCACATCGGATGGAAAAGGTGGTGTGGTCCTTGCCATGTGGGCAAGGAATTGGGACCATACCTCTTCAAAACCTAAGCAGTTAAAGCGGTAAAAAATCAGATAGCGGTCAAAGTCCGCTATATGATATATAGGTTATAACGGTGCTATAGCGGTGATATAGCGGTAATTTTTTTACCATGCATATTTTATGTACTTATATATATATATGTATTTGAAAAATATTAATAGTAATATCAAAATTCATAGTTTCGCATTCAAGATGAACTCTGAGTATCAAACCAGCAATTGAAAGATGACGAACAGCTTTGATTCGGATTTTTATCAGCTTTGAACAGCTTCTTGATGATGACGAACTGCTTCCAGCGACCTCAAACCAGTGTGCTCCAGACGTCGAACATAATAAATTTAGGTTTAATTGGTCGTATCTAGGTTTTATCAAACATCTGGGCCTTTTACTGTAATGGGTTTAATTAAAAAAAGTGGGGTTTTCCTTATGTTTGGGCTGCTAAAAGCACTGTTGTAGCCGCTATACAGGTCTTCAAATAGCGGCCATATAGCAGGCTATAGCGCCGCTAATAGCATAACCGCTATGAGCAACCGCTATTTGGACCGCTACAAGCCCAGACCTCCGCTAACCGCTATAGCGCCGCTATTAACTGCATAGGTTGAAACAATGTATCAATCATGCTTAGCAATTTAAGTTCTTTAATGTCACCAAATCCCATATTATGGGTTTCTTTTTCTTTTATATTGATGGTGATCATAAATTGGATTTGAGTAAAAAACATGTATCAAGTGTATACGTTCATATGTTCATACACATTAAATTATACCATTTCACTTTCTATGAAATTTAAGGGCTAGATTTAAACATGTTTGTATAACTATAGTCTTAGATGAATGGATTTGAGATTTCCAAAAAAGATATAATTTATTGCATGATAAGCCATTGTCATATGACTCTTGTATGCAAGCAAGATAAAGTGTGTGTACCATTTACCGAAAATCAACAATAGGTTAATTTTGTAAACGGAGTTTTGAATACAGTTTGTCATGTGCTTTTTGTGACACACTTTTGGATGTCTGACATTTAATTAACTAAAACCACTACCTATAAAACTTATAAACTTGAGCCTTGATAAAATACATGCATGTATATGTATATGTATACCCATAATATATAGTACCATCATGTTTAGATAAAGACGAAAATCATAAATATAAAGTTAATTTGTCATGTATTAAAAAAGTATAAATCAATTAAATTTCTTTAGAAAAAAAAAATTTCTTTAGAAAATTAAATGAACTACGTCCAAATGTATTGAATAAAAAAACTTCAATTAAAACGACATGAATGTTAAAAGGAAATAAGATGGAAGATCATGTGTTCGTTATTATGTGTGTTTGGATTTTTATTTTAAATAACGTTATCGTGAAATTTTCTTATTTGTGTATTTGTTATTATTAATTGAGATTTGGAAGGTATAGATACACACACCGGTATTAATAATAAGAAAACTAACAGAAGTATTATACATTATATCACGAGAAAATTGATAAATTAACAGAAAAAGGGTACTGCACTGTAAATTGCCGCCTCCGCCGCATCGCGCGGGTTTCCAACTACTAGTATATTATAAAGGGAAAATGTCACAGAATAGTAACCAAGTTTTAAAAGTGTTTTAATTAGGTCACTCGTATCGTTTTTGTACCAATTAGATAACTTAAAATTCAAATCGAGTCATGTCATTTTTTCTATGTGTCAAAAAAAAAATGAAGTATAAGATGTTGGGGGTCGGATTATTTTAATATATGAAATTATATTTATAAAAATAAAAAAAAACTTTAATTACATTAAAAAATAAAATAAAAAACAAGTTACAATTCACGTCATCACTCGAAGTTAGCACCAAATAAAAGGGAAAAAAGAAACAAAAATCCACATCACCATGGTTACCTATGAAATTGATGAAAAAAAACTCTTAATTTTAATGAAAAATGAATGTTGAGTGATCTGATTTGAATACTTTTTAAACTTGAATAACCTAATTAAAAGAGTAAACTGCCATTTTGGTCCCTGTGGTTTGGGCACTCTTGCCATTTTAGTCCAAATCTCAAACTTTTTAAATCTGGGTCCCTGTGGTTTCAATTTTGTTGTCATTTTGGTCCAAAAGTGAAATTTGGCAAGATTCCCCAAATTTGCCTGTTATGGGCCATTTTCTGAACATATATCCTGACTAATATTCTGCTTTTGATTGTTTATTTGTGATCAGGATACCGGGTCAGGATATTGGTAACATCCTGGTGCGATATCCTGGTATTAACTGAATTAACCACGTACAGATTAGAAGGTGCGGGTCCCTAATGGTCAAGTGGACCTCTTCTCCTTAAGACTCGGGCAAACCAGTTATGTGAGAGACGTTGAACCCGGAAGAAGTGGACTACAACGTTCACTTGAGGAATATTCGAAGATTCCCGGTTTAATAGGGTAGTTAGTTGATTTCGTTTAACTATAAATAGATTGATCGGATCGGTTAAGTCACACACACTCTTTCGCACACTTTACTCTCTGGCTACTAGCAATCACTACACACAAACACTTGTACTCAAATTACATTGTAACACCTAGACGATCCGCATCATATCCTGCACTGTATCCTGATATTTGAAGCAATAGAAGAACAAGGCAGCTGCGATTGTCAGCTCCCGAGGTTTTATGCCGGCGATCTAGATTGATCAAGGGCTTTCCTCGTACATCTCGTGTCACTCTTTACATTTTTGCTCATTGTTTGATCATAGATACAGCTCTATATCCTGAGCCGTATCCTGAAACTGTTTTTGCAAATAACTTGATTAACATATTTTCGACACACATTTCTAGCACACTACATCACTTAACAAATTTGATCACTTAATTGCTTCGGTAATTTTTGACCAAAACAATTTGGCGCCCACCATGGGGCAAGTGGTGCTATCTCTATTAAAAACTTTTGCAAAATCGTTACTTGGTTTTCTATTTTCGAAACTTTTTGCCACATTATTTTCAATGGCCTTAAGATCAAACATGAGCTCGTCCACCGTGTCTGCTACGACCTCTGCAACAGTTGGTTCGGTGCTTCCACCACCTCCTCCGAGAATGCAAGCCTCTTCGCAAGGAACCGAGACTCATGTGGCCCGGGATGTTATCCCTGCTCGCAATGTCCAGGGATCCGGTCATGTTTTAGCTTCTAACGAAGAGATTCTAAATTTGTTTGGTAGTGTACAAGAACAGATGAGACAGCAGCAGGAAACTAAGCAGATGCTGATGAGAGATATACAACTCTTGAAGTCTGGCCCGAGTCGGCCTGCTGAGAATACCGTCACTCCCTTGCAACCCAGGGCTTTGAACTTCAGTTCTGCAGTCTACACTGAGGATAACCGGGGGAATATTGTGCCTAGCCGTTCCCAGAATCATACTCCTGAGATACCTTCTTCAGTAAGAGTATCAACTGTGAGAAGCTCAGGATATGCTTCAGGATATGGCCAGAACCCCCAAGCTGGCAATGTATCTAATGATAATAATACTCTTGCTACTAATGGTGTTGTATCTTTGCAGGATGCAGGTATGACATCAGCATTTTCCAGGGAGCTTCAAAAACTGAAGGACATGATATCCAGTGTGCCTGGGGTGGTTCAGCCAATTCCTGAAGTATCCCAGGACAGCCACAGGATATCCCGTTTTCATATCCTATTTGTGATGCTGAAATCCCAAAAAGATTTCAAACCCCCAACATGAAACTCTATGACGGAACTACGGATCCTGAGGAGCATATTGCCCAGTATAGGGAAAGGATGGAAATCAACCCTATCCCTCCAGACCTCAAAGAAGCATGCTTGTGCAAGGGTTTCAGTTCTACCTTAACAGGATCAGCCTTAAAATGGCTGTTAAACGTTCCTCCTCACTCAATTACTTCTTTTGCTCATTTAGTTAATTTATTTAATAGTCAATTTTTTTGCAGCCGGAGTTTTGAGAAACTAACTGATGTGCGTGAAGTGTGTTATGGTTTTAATGTTTATTTTAAGCCCTTTTACACTTTCTTTAGCCAAGTTTTAAATTTATAAAACACGATATTTACTAACACTAAACACACATATGGGCAAGTGCACCCATCGTGAGCGTAGTATAGTGTTGGTAAGATACCGAGGTCGTCCAAGGACACAAGAGCTTTTAGTACCGGTTTATCCTCAACGTCTAATCAAATCAAAAAGTTTAGAAAAAGGTTTTAAACTAAGAAATATAAAAACTAACTAAAATGCTGAAAATAAAAATAAAAATAAAATAGATAGACAAGATGAATCACTTGGCTCCGACTCGTGTTTAGTGTAACCTTTGATTATTTCCGCACTTTTGCACTTTTTAAGATATTATCTTAGTTATTGTAGTAGGCCCCTCTTTTGAAGGCGACGTTACCCTCAACCCAGTAGTTTGAGTCAGCAAGGATACAATCCTAAAGGTCGGATTATTGAAAGATAATTAATTAAGTTATTAATGCATATTATGGTAGGCCCCTTTTTTGAAGGTGACGTTACCCTCGACTAAGTAGTCTGAGTCAGCAGGAATACAATCCTAAATAGCCGGGTTATAGTATTAATAGTAGTTAACTTATGAGGGGATCAAAGAGTTTGGACCCCCGCCATCCAATACCGTGAAGTATTGAAGGAGGTCCTACTAAATTTGACCCAGGTCCATTGCAGGACCTCTAAACGCTGAACAATGGCAAGACCTTTACCAAACCGTTCCCTTAACCCCCGACCAGGTAGCCAACATACCTCCATATAGACCGTGGATATATGAATGGTGAAAATCTTTCATTTTATATAGACATTAAAATAATGCCAAGACACCACGGACAAACGATAAGGAAAAATCACCTTCAACATAAGAAACTAGTTATTAAAGTCATTAATACATAACCAAGTAAAAAATGCGAAAAGATTAAAAATAAAAAGTATTACACTAGACACTTTGTCTTCACCAAGTGATGTAAGAGACTTAGGCAAACATGGCCTTGATTTTCAAGAACTCTTACGATCAATCTTGGATCCCGAGACGACTCACACACTCTATGATGGACAATGGATGATGGTGGTGGATGATGGTGTTATGGTGGTGGGTGAAGTGTGAGAGAGGTGGTGTGCCAAGGGATGGTTTGAGCTTGAGCCAAGCACTCCTATTTATAGGCTGAACAAAAGCTCGGGCACGGCCCCGTGTCCACATCCTTCTCTGTCTTCATTAATTGCTCTTGTCTGTATTAGTTGACCACGGCCCCGTGTCCGCTGGGCACGACCCCGTGTGCAGAAGCATATCTGTACTATCAAGATTTGCCTGGATTCTGCGAATCTTATAGTTGACCACGGCCCCATGTCCGCTGAGCACGGCCCCGTGGTGGGCGATGGAAGCTTCTACAACTTTGTCTTTTATGCTGACACTTGGGCACGCCCCCGTGCTCATTGAGCACGGGGCGTGTTCAGCCTTCTGTTCTCTTGTTTTGCTTGGGAAGATGCTGTCGTGGGGTCGGGCATGTCACGTTTGTTCCTTTTCTTGTATTTATGTTAGATTTAGCTGCCTTTTTGCTTCTTTTGTTAATTTGAGCTCATTTAATCCTGAAAATACAAAAGGAAGACAAAAGCACACTTTTTCCAACATTAGTACTAAAAAAGGGTTAGTTTTATGCCACAATTGATGTAATTTATATGTTGCATTTTGCACACATCAAATACCCCCACACTTGAATCTTTGCTTGTCCTCAAGCAAAACTCTTTATAATGTGGCTTTACACTCCCAAATGGAATGGGTAGAAGAGAAGGTTTTTGGGCTTGTCATAGAGTGTCGGGATTTCCAAGATTCTTTATTTAGTTTTATTTTTATTTGTTTACAATCCTATTCGTCATGACTTATTTAAAACTTTTCATAAGATAAATTACTTATTAGAGCATAACATGCTTCTTTAAAATTCCATTTATATACAAGTTCACATACCTCACGGGGGATCACTCAACACTCGGGCGAAGATGTATTTTAGTGAATCACTCGAGAGCGGCATGGAACTTACTCCTACCATAGGCTTGCCAAGCAATCAATCCTCCTCATTTTTAACTATATAGCTTTGTAAATATCAAGAGCACTTTTGGGTGAAGGGTTAGGCTTGGGTTAAAGGTAGGTGGTTGGGTTAGTGGTTAGTAGAAAAGGGGCGAAAAAGCGTAAAAAGCGTCTGTTTTCGAAAAACTTTTTATTTTTGCAATTTTTTTTATGAAGCTATTATTCAAACAAAGTTATTTTTGATGAACTTGTTTGTTTATTTCTTTTGCTTCATCAACAAAACAATTTTTTTTTCAAAGTCAAACGAAAAACCGAGCTTGTTACTAAAACAAAGGGTTAGAAATAAAAAAGGTTTTGGTGGGTGAAAGGGTGTTTGGTTTGGGTTATGAAATGAAAAGGTTTAGGCTCAAAAGGGGTTAACTAGGGGGATTTTGGGTAAGTGGTAAAAAAAAAATAATGGTGTAGAAATAAAAAGGGGTTAGTCCTAATGTCTCCATCATTTACTTACTCGGGTTTAAGTTGGTAAGGACCGGGAATGTATTGTCGTGGCAAGTTCTAGAGTCGTAAGAACCAAGCGGCTATTCACACAAGAAATGAAAAATGAGCATTTAGTTTAAAGATATATATTTGTATGCTCAATAAAGGCTCAAAACTCACTTTTGTGGGAATGGGTTTTTATGTGATCAAGTATATATAATCAAATTTTAACTAAGCTTGTCATGTCGTTTCATAATTTTCTTATGTTGATTAGCGGTTCCAATAGAGTTTTGTGTAAGACTTATAATTAGGACTTGCAAGATTCAAGGTTTTAGCATCCCCCCCCCCCCCCCACACTTAAATTACACATTGTCCTCAATGTGTCCCAAAAATAAGTTTTTTAGGTTGATTGAATGTGAAAAAAGGTGTGAAAAAGCAAAAAATTGTGTTACTGGGCGCTGGACACGGCCCCGTGTTCAAGTGCCAGTAACAAAATTGAAAAAGAGAAACAGAAGTCTTGACACGGGGGCGTGTTGGGTGAATACGACCCGTGTCTAGTTTACCTGAACTGGGCATTTTCTGCAGACTGTGCAGCACGGGGCCGTGTTGGGCGGACACGGCCCGTGCTGAACTTACTGTTAATTAAAAAAATTGTCGGATGGCCCTGTTTTCCTGCATGGGGTGCTAGTTCAAGTTTCCCTTGTTATCCTTTGCCATCCTGAGTGTGTTTTATTCGTTTCAACACCATCCAAACACCAGTTTAAAAACCATCATTCATTAAGTCATAGAGAGAATTACATAATAGTCCTAGAAAATGGAAAACAAAGCAGAAAATAAAAGTTAATGGTCCTAAATTAGATAGGTCAAGTGATACGTAAAATCATCCTAAGGAGTTCTACTTCTACAATAAGAACCAAAATTCCGGAAATAGTCTTCCGGTACCTAAAAGTCTTGTAGAACTCCGAGCCGAGGGGCGTTAAAGCCATTCTTCTATCTCTCTTGGGAGGAAGAAGGCGGCGTCACTCTCTTCAACATCTTGTGGAGGAGGAGCGACACCAACCGGAAACCCTTGTAGCACTTCCCGATGGGGCTCCGGATGCATGGCGTACCACTCGGCCGGTATGATGACTTCAGGAACCACATTCCATGCCCTTTGGGTAATGATTGGTACCAAAGGAGGAGAAGCGAGAATGTTCAACCTTTGGTGCAAAAGGTTGACCTCTCGAAGACATCCCTCTAGTCCCACCGTCAAATGATTAATACGGTCAACCAATGCCTCTTCCACCCCTGTCATTTCATCAAGGGCCTCTCTTAAGGCGTAAACATAGTTTACAAGAGAATCTTCAACCGTTGATGACCTTCTCCCTTGTCGGTTGTTTCTGGAGTGTGATGAAGATGTTCCGCTAGTTCTGCTCGCCATTCTGAGAAAACAAACCGAGAAGAGTTCAACTTTATGAAATCAGTACTTCGGACATGGCCCCGTGTTCAAATGTTTGCAGATTTTTAGGACAAGGGATCTTGGAGTTTTAATTTGTTTTTATGATGTTTAAAACGTTTTTAAGCAGAAACAACTTAAAACATTGTTGTAGAACTAATTTTTAACAAGATCCCATGAATAAAAATCTAACAAACATCTCACTAAAGCTTGAAATTATGGAGATTTCAAGTTTTAATGGAAGCATGAAGGAAAATTGAAGAAGATGGAAGTGGATAAAAGAGGAAAGGACAAGAAGGGTGTTGAGAAACTTCTTTTAGAAAATACCTAGGATGGTATGTGAGAATATTCCCCAAATCTCTGTCCCTTGAATGGTTCAAATGTGCAGGATTCTTAGCTGCATTTATAGAAAACGACAGTACGCTGCTCACGGCCCCGTGTCGGCTGGACACGGCCCCGTGTTCAGGGGGAATCCTGACACATTTTGTCTGTATTCTGACACGAAATCAGACGGGAATCTTTGAGTGGACACGGGGGCGTGTTGACCTGGACACGGCCCCGTGTCTAGAAGCTGTCTTATGGAGTTTGTCTATTTTTAAGGAACTTTTCTGGATCGGGCGGTTCCTTACTGGATGGAACAACCCCAAAGTGCCTAAGATACCTTAATTGCTCTAGATTAAGACGAGAACGCAAGAGGTTGTCGGTGAGGGTGATTCCTATGCTTTATGTAGGTGGACAAGTCCAACCCTTTCCCGGGCTCTCGTTAAAGAAGGTGTATGCCGAATCGCTCAGGTCTATGTATGCATCGAACGAAGTCGATGGGGAGTCCTTCACGGCACAATCGACACAGGGACGACTATCGTTCAAGTCCTCACTAGAGTTAGAAGTATCGTCGGGAACAACGAAGTTGTTTGAATGTGATCCCAATACTTCTTCTTGGTTATCGTCTAGAGATAAATTATTGAAATCTATCCTAAGTTCTTTTAACCAATTAAGAATTAGATCTTCCAATTTAAATAGTTCATCAAGAAGCATTTCTCCTAGAAAATCCGGTTGAGAGCATTCGAGGGAGAGATAAGGATTATTTTTACTTTCGCCCCTCTTAAGGATATAAGGAAATGATGGGTCTATATAGTGGGGCTTATAATTTAGAAAATAGCATTCTAATTCCTTATGGGAACCACCACATATTTGACACCACGTACCATAAGAGTGCCGAAAGTAAAAAATATCAGTATCACTCATGTTTGTGTCAGAAATTACCAACCGTTGGGATCTTACGGTTCTGTTTTCAGTAACTGAATCTTGGGCACGGGGCGTGTGGAGTGGGCACGGCCCCGTGTTCAGCTTACTGTCTGACTTAAAACAGGATTGCCAGTTCCAATGATTGGGCACGGGGCGTGTTCAGCGAGCACGGCCCGTGCTGAGTTCTGCAGAAGCTGAAAAAACTAAGAAAAATCCTAAAAATATAGAAAAATACAAATAAAAAAATGATTAGGCCATTGATTCCTAACTTTCTTAAAATCCTTGTGTCCCCGGCAACGGCGCCAAAAAAACTTGATGTGCGTGAAGTGTGTTATGGTTTTAATGTTTATTTTAAGCCCTTTTACACTTTCTTTAGCCAAGTTTTAAATTTATAAAACACGATATTTACTAACACTAAACACACATATGGGCAAGTGCACCCATCGTGAGCGTAGTATAGTGTTGGTAAGATACCGAGGTCGTCCAAGGACACAAGAGCTTTTAGTACCGGTTTATCCTCAACGTCTAATCAAATCAAAAAGTGTAGAAAAAGGTTTTAAACTAAGAAAAATAAAAACTAACTAAAATGCTGAAAATAAAAATAAAACAGATAGACAAGATGAATCACTTGGCTCCGACTCGTGCTTAGTGTAACCTTTAATTATTTCCGCACTTTTGCACTTTTTAAGAGATTATCTTAGTTATTGTAGTAGGCCCCTCTTTTGAAGGCGACGTTACCCTCAACCCAGTAGTTTGAGTCAGCAAGGATACAATCCTAAAGGTCAGATTATTGAAAGATAATTTAATTAAGTTATTAATGCATATTATGGTAGGCCCCTCTTTTGAAGGCGACGTTACCCTCGGCTAAGTAGTCTGAGTCAGCAGGGATACAGTCCTAAGTAGCCGGGTTAAAGTATTAATAGTAGCTTACATATGAGGGGATCAAAGAGTTTGGACCCCCGCCATCCAATACCGTTAAGTATTGAAGGAGGTCATACTAAATTTGACCCAGGTCCTTGCAGGATCTATACACTGAATAAGGCAAGACTTTTACCAAATCGTTCCCTTAACCCCCCGACCAGGTAGCCAACATACCTCCATATAAACCGTGGAGATATGAATGGTGAAAATCTTTTATTTTATATAGACAGTAAAATAATGCCAAGACACCACGGACAAACGATAAGGAAATATCACCTTCAACATAAGAAACTAGTTATTAAAGTCATTAATACATAACCAAGTAAAAAGTGCGAAAAGATTAAAAAAAAGTATTGCACTAGACACTTTGTCTTCACCAAGTGATGTAAGAGACTTAGGCAAACATGGCCTCGATTGTCAGGAACTCTTACGATCAATCTTGGATCCCGAGACGACTCACACACTCTATGATGGACAATGGATGATGGTGTTATGGTGGTGGTGGGTGGTGGGTGGTGGGTGAAGTGTGAGAGAGGTGGTGTGCCAAGGGATGGTTTGAGCTTGAGCCAAGCACTCCTATTTATAGGCTGAACAGAAGCTCGGGCATGGCCCCGTGTCCACATCCTTCTCTGTCTTCATTAATTGCTCTTGTCTGTATTAGTTTACCACAGCCCCGTGTCCGTTGGGCACGACCCCGTGTGCAGAAGCATATCTGTACTATCAAGATTTGCCTGGATTCTGCGAATCTTATAGTTGACCACGGCCCCGTGTCCGCTGAGCACGGCCCCTTGGTGGGCGATGGAAGCTTCTACAACTTTGTCTTTTATGTTGACACTTGGGCACGCCCCCGTGCTCATTGAGCACGGGGTGTGTTCAGCCTTCTGTTCTCTTGTTTTGCTTGGGAAGATGCTGTCGTGGGGTCGGGCATGTCACATTTGTTCCTTTTCTTGTATTTATGTTAGATTTAGTTGCCTTTTTGTTTCTTTTGTTAATTTGAGCCCATTTAATCCTGAAAATACAAAAGGAAGACAAAAGCACACTTTTTCCAACATTAGTACTAAAAAGGGTTAGTTTTATGCCACAATTGATGTAATTTATATGTTTCATTTTGCACACATCACTAACCAGTGATCTTTACAGGATAACTCAAGGGCCTCAGGAATCCTTGAGGGATTATGTGAACAAGTTTAGTCGGGAATCCTTAGATATCCCGCATCTTGATGTTGCAACAGCTGTGCAAGCCTTCAAGATGGGGTTGCAAAAGGATTCTGAATTTTATCAGGATCTTGTAATGAATCCCTGCAGAAATCTCGACGAAGCTCGTAACAGGGCTTTAAGATACATTCGGCTGGAGGATGATAAAAAGATGCAAGAGAGAATGAATTCGTCTACAACCTATGAGTCAACCAGCAGGAAATCAGAATCCTCGTATAAACCATACCGTTCTAAACCGTATGGCAGAAATGATGGCAAAAAAGTGAATGCTGTTGAAGACGAGGATCCTGAGGAGTATCCTGAGTTGTCTGAATATTGTTTTTCTGTTAACATACCTGAACTAATGTATGTTATGCAGGGTTTAGGAGACAAAGCAAGGTGGCCCCGAAAGAATCAACAAAAGGCTGATTGGAAGGACAAGTCCAAATGGTGTGCCTTCCATGAGGATTTAAGGCATATTACTGAAGATTGTATCGCTTTGAGAAAGGAAATAAGCTATCTCTTGAGTAAGGGATATTTGAAGGACCTCTTGGGAAGGAAGAAGAATAAGGGCCAGGATCCTGAGAAGGATCCTGAGCGTGCAGCGTCACCTCCTGCGGATGCAAAAATAATTAACTTTATTTCAGGAGGACCCGACATTTGCGGCACATCGTATTCTGTAGCAAAAAGACACGCGAAGGAAGCTAAGGCAGAGAGGGGAGATAAGTCAACGAGAGTGTCAACCCTCACGACTGACAAAGTCATCACCTTCGACAATGATGACAGGGATACTGTCCAGGATCCCCATCATGATGCTTTAGTAATAACCATATATGTTGCTAACCATTTTGTACGCAGGATATTGGTGGATAACGGCAGCTCAGTCAACATAATTCAGCTAGAAACATTGAAGAGGATGAATGCATCCCCAATGGATATCACTTCAAAGTCCACTGCGCTCTTTGGTTTCAGCGGAGAAGCTAGGAATACCGTGGGAGAAATAAAGTTGCCCATGTATATTCAAGGGGTTAACTCAATGCAGCGCTTTTGTGTCATGGACTCTCTATCCTGCTATAATATTATACTAGGTAGGCCTTGGATCCATGATATGAAAGCTGTTCCGTCAACCTACCATCAATGCATCAAGATCCCTACTCCTTGGGGAGTTGTCAAGGTGGAAAGTGATCAACAGGAAGCAAAGGAGTGTTATTCTTCTTCGATGAAATCCTCAAAAAAGCCTAGTGCAGCATAGCAATTAAAGATTCGAGGCCAGGATATCATGGAGGCTTCAGAGCAGGATGTAAAGAAAGTGGTCCTGGATCAGAATAATCCGGATATCTCGGTGCTCGTGGGAACCAATATCCCTCAGGATATTAAAGAACAATTGACCAAATTTTTGAGACGCAGGATGTCAACATTCGCGTGGAAGCACGAGGATATGACAGGTATTTCTAAGGATATTATAACACACAAACTCGGTATTGACAGGTTGATGGATTGGGTTTGGAATGGTGTTTAACATGTTTAAATGGTTAACTTTATGAGTTTTTATGTGTTTAAATGTTTGGAATTGAATAACTACGAGAAGTTGATGTGTTGTAGGTTAAACACGAAGATTGGACGTGTTTCGAGGAAAATAAGTGGAGTGGAATTGAAGATCTTGGGATATGGTATGATAGAGGGCTGAATTATGAAGATGTGGCCGCAAACGGGGAGGAAAATGGACTTTAAACGAAGAAGTTATGAAGAAAACAGTGTTATGAAGAATCTGTTTGCAATAGGTTACGGCTTCAGCCTGTTCTGGTGTAAGCTACGGTGCTGGGAACGAAAATTGAATAAAAATATGTTAAAACATAGGGGTTTCGATATCTGAGGTATTCCAACTTTGAGGCACGACTAAAGGGACGAATTTTAGGGTTTCTCTTGAGTTTTTTCCAACCATTCCACAACATCTAATCATCATTCCATCATCAATCATGCCTTCCAACATCAAGATTGAAGATCAATTCACAAGCATGAGTGGCTAATTCCTTCATGGTTTTCTCCGGATGGAGGATTTTCGTATGTTAGGTGACTTTATGTGTTTTTGACATTTATTAACTCGGTGATCAAAGCATTCGATGCTTTTCACCTATGATTTGATTGGTTGATTGTAAACAGTTACATTTTATTTAATCGTTAATCTTTAATCATTCAATTCCCGAGAGTTTTAGTAATCGGGATATATTTGAGGCGGGATTAGGGTTGGTAATTGTGATTGATATTCATTTGATAACCTCCCATCATGTATTGATCGGAGTACTTAGTCGTTGGATATCACAATCAATTGATTAGGTCAAACACTTATGTCTATGTGAGTGTTATGATAAAACACATAATCGAATCTAACTGGAAATCTAAATTCCGGAGGAACCATTGTTCTTCTTATAGATTAAAACCTCAATTTAATTCGTTTACTTTAGCAATTTCACAAATCCACAATCAAGATTTACTTTTACGCAATAGATAAGCAACATTTAACATTTCGACACTTTCCACAATCCTCCCTTGGTTCGATACCCTACTTATTCTATACTAATAGTTTAAATAGGTTTTTGCATGTCACTAACAACAGACATCAAAATGGCGCCGTTGCCGGGGAGGCGTGCGCAAAGTGCTTAGTGTTAAGTTCTAGTTAGTTAAATATAAAAAAAAATCCAAAAATAGTGTCTTTTTAGTTTGTTCTGTATTGTTCGGATTTATGCGAGGTTTTCTTGTTTTTGTTTGTGCAGGTGATCTAGGAAGTGTATGCATCACACTCGGAATTCCGGGAAGTCATCACCATTAGTGTTCGGCCCAGAGATCGAGAGAACAGTAAAGCATACCAAACGAGTACTACATCGTGAGAACAAGATTCTACAATCACCTATACCAACATCTAAAACAATGGAGAACTTAGCAACACCGGAGAAACAACCCGCAACTTCACAACCGCAACAATTCTCGCCAACACCTACCCAACCTTCACCAAACACTACCATACCACCACCACCACCACCACACTCTACACAACCTACTTCTACATCTCCAGTACCATCATTCTCAACCTTTTTCCCAAACCTTGATAACATTCAACCAACTTCTACCCAAGCAACATCTCTTCAACACCCAACTACGACCCAGACTATTAATTTACAGCAGTCGTCTCCTTACGTTAGAATCATTCCTGATGACACTCCATTACCGAGTCAAACTCAAGCACCTAATGCAACATCAATTCCGCCAGCCGCCTGACCAGTTATTTCACAGCAAAGTCAGCCAATGCCAAATCTTTATAGATCGACCATTTATGATCAAGGAAATAACTCAGGAGATTTTGATGATGGCTATGAGGAATATGATAACTACGTGGGTCAAAACGAGAGACAAGTGGTTAACACGGGTAGCTATGAGAGGCAAACACTCGGATTGGGTGCAGCCGAGAGAGTCATTCAAGGGAATGTAGGGTATCAACAATATGTGCAACCAACGCCAATACAACAACAGATACCACAACAATATCATCAACCTGACCCACTCAATCAGCAGCCTGCTCCGAGAAGGCCGGTGGTGGACACAGTGGCGGATCTTGCCCGTTGAACCTGCCAGGGCCGAAAGACACGGGCACTAAAATTAAGACTACGGCCGAAAAACTTGCCCGGGCCGAACATAGTATATATACAAAATTTTGATCGAAATGCGGAAAATTAGCACTACGGCCGAAAAACTTGCCAGGGCCGTGGCCCTGCCACGGCTCCACTAAGATCCGCCCCTGGGTGGACATTCCATTACCACCGCCGGTACCTCAGATGCAGGGTCAGGCAAGACCGCTGCCACGAAACCTACACCGACCGGTGATTTTACCGAAAGGAATCCCGCGAAGAAATAATCAAGGTCCAGTTCGAGGTATAGAGAGCCACTTCAGGCCAGCTATAGTTAACAACCCATCACCGGTTGTGATCCCGCAACTACAAGGAGGGCGGTCATTCGAAGTACGAACACAATCAATATCCAGTCTGCCTAAGTTTCATGGTCACGCACATGAAGAACCATATCTACACATTGCTGCATATGATGCACGTTGCAACACAATCAGCAGCCAAGGTTTCTCAGTTGATGATGTGAAATTGGTACTTTTCCAATTCACACTTGAAGACAAAGCACAGTGATGGTTTCATTCGCTACCGTATGCTTCAATCTTCACATGGGGTGAAATGCAGCAACAATTTTTAGATGTATTCTATACTCATTTGCGTACTAACAATGCAAGGAAGGATATTCGAGGGTTTCGACAACAGCCCGGTGAGTTATTTCACGAAGCGTTCAATCGTTTCAAAATGATGCTCAAGAACTGTCCACATCATGAGATATATTTGTGGGAGCTTATTATTACATTCCACGAAGGCCTAACAGATGAAGATGCCAGGGATGTAAATTCAATATCCAATGGTACTTTTGGAATGAATTACGAAGAAGATGATTGGGAATATTTGGAAAGAACCGTAAGGGCGTCAAAACGCAAAACTCAATCCTCTAGAAGTGCACGACATTCGACAGTGAGAGCAGTAGAGAATCCACCTGAGGTAAATGGTCAGTTTCCATTGTGTGGACATTGTGGAGATATAGGACATATAGCGGATCAATGCCCAACCATTCTTGGTGAAAGTGAAGATGTGAACTATGTTCAAGGTGGGGGTGGTGGGAGAAATTTCAACATGCAATCCAACACATATCACCCGGGCCTTAGAAATCACCCGAATTTTAGCTATGGGAATACAAATAATCAACTAAATCCGGGGTTTCAAGGCAACAATCAGTCTGGTGGTCAAAGAAACTTCAATCAGAATTGATTTCAAGGTAACTTTCAGGGTGGCTACCAAAACGATCAAAGAGGACCAACTGGGTCGTCTAACACTTCGGGGGGTAACGATATGATGGAGATGTTGAAATCAATTCAGCTTTAATTACAAAATCAAAGGCTTGAGCTGCAAACTCGTGCTCAAAAGGAGGAGGTGCGAGATAAAGCTGTTCAATCACTAACCACACAAATGGCTCAACTTGCAACCGATGTGAAGGAGCTGAAGCAGAATAGTGGGAAATTACCAAGTGATACAACACCAAATCCCGCTCATCAAAAGAAGGGCAGTCCAGTCGGCCAGGTAAGTACTTTACGTAGTGGTAGGAATTATCACAAGGTCGACACTCCACCACAACCCATGGATGGTGTGGTGGAGGATTTAGGTGAAAATGGTGAGAGTGACGATGAGTCGGAGCCTAACATTGTTAAAAGTAATGGTAAAAATACCCGTGCTACAATTTCTAAGCCAACCAAGGCTAAGGAAGGGGAACCGATTCTACCTCCCTTTCCCGAAGCCTTGAAGGATCCGGGTAATACAAAAATAATCAATAAAAGAGGACCTCAACCGGAGGAAATTTTAGAGGTATTTAAACAAGTAAAAATCAACTTACCCTTAATTGACGCCATTAAACAGGTTCCGGCTTATGCTAAGTATCTAAAGGATTTGTGCACTAAAAAACGGCAGCACAAAGTCCCTAAAAAAGTTGATCTCACTAATACAGTTAGTGCCGTATTGAATGGGGTCCTTCCACCTAAGCTACGAGATCCCGGGACGCCTTTAATTTCTATACAAGTTGGCGATTTTAAAATGAGTAGGGCGTTGTTGGATCTCAGAGCTAGCGTGAGTATCCTTCCGGGAAGCTTGTACGACCAATATGATTTTGGTCCACTGCGTCGTGCCGACACAACTGTTGTGTTGGCAAATTTGACCCCTAAGCTTCCTCGAGGGATAGTTCGCAATGTGATAGTTAAGGTGGAAGAGTTCTTTTTCCCTGATGACTTTTTGGTGCTTGATTATGTCTCTGCTGATAAAAACAATCAACCAAATGTTATCTTGGGCCGACCTTTCTTAGCCACTGCACATGCTCAGATCGATTGTCGCACCGGCATAGTCGACATGACATTCAGCAATAGAAAGGTCCGATTGAATGTGTTTTCTAATGTTTCTGACATATTTCAAAGTGATGAATGTTTCATAGCAGATATTATAGATGGATGCGATCCTCATGTCGAGGATGAGATGCCCGAGTGTTGTTTGTTTTGTGACAGGGTAGAAGAAAATCACATGTGTGATTTGGAAGAGGAAGTTCAGAAGTTGGAGGCACAAGCGGTTCAAGAGAGAAGGCCTCCATGGTCCCACCAAGTGGAGAGCCTTCCGGCTGAGATTTCATTAGGATTGAAACCATCACTTGTCAGCCCACCAAAGGTAGAGTTGAAAGAGCTGCCCGCGCATCTAAAGTATGCGTTCTTAGGAGAGGATCAGACTCTCCCGGTAATTATTGCAGCTAATCTGGAGAAAGAACAAGAAGAAGCACTACTGAAGGTGCTGAAGACCCATCGAGCTGCGATCGGGTGGACTCTCGCTGATTTGAAAGGTATAAGTCCTTCTGTTTGTATGCATAAAATTATTATTGATGCAGATGCGAAGCCTGCACGGGATACACAAAGGAGGCTTAATCCTAACATGCGAGAAGTGGTAAAGAAAGAGGTAATCAAGTGGTTGGACCATGGGATCATATATCCCATTTCAGATAGTGCGTGGGTGAGTCCAACCCAAACGGTGCCGAAGAAAGCATGCATTCAAATTGTCAAGGGCAATAATGGTGAGCAGATAGCCACCTGGCCGGTAACCGGGTGGCGGGTATGTATTGACTGCCGGAAGCTGAACCCTGCCACATCAAAGGATCACTTTCCTTTGCCCTTTATTGACCAGATTGTCGAGAAATTATCAGGTCAGAAATTTTACTGCATTCTTGATGGTTATTCAGGGTACAATCAGATTGCTATCCACCCTGATGACCAAGAAAAGACCACCTTCACATGCCCCTATGGCACATTCGCATTTAGGCGAATGCCATTTGGGCTGTGCAATGCCCCGGCCACCTTTCAAAGGTGTATGATGAGCATATTCTCAGATATGGTCGGGGACGCCCTAGAGATATTTATGGATGACTTTTCAATCTTTGGGTCATCATTTGACACATGTTTAGATGAACTATCTAGGGTATTAGAAAGATGTGTCCAAGAGAATCTAGTGCTCAATTGGGAAAAGAGCCATTTTATGGTTCAAGTGGGTATAGTGTTAGGACATGTCGTGTCAAGTAAGGGGATATAAGTTGATAGAGCTAAAGTGAGAGTCATTTCTACTCTACCTCCCCCTACTAATGTGAAGGGCGTCCGTTCCTTTTTAGGACACGCCGGATTTTACCGTAGGTTTATTAAGGGCTTTAGTGTTATAAAAAAAACCTTTATGTAACCTATTGTTGAAAGATGTTCTGTTTGAATTCGATGATAAATGTTTAAATGCGTTTAATGTGCTAAAGGAACAATTGGTACAAGCCCGAATCTTGCAATCACCCGATTGGACAAAACCGTTTGAAATAATGTGTGATGCAAGCGATTTTGCTATTGGGGCTGTACTTGGCCAACGAGTAGATAAGAAGCCGGTTGTTATCTACTACGCAAGCAAAACTCTCTCCGATGCTCAGTTGAATTATACCACAACGGAGAAAGAGTTGCTTGCCGTTGTTTATGCTTTAGATAAATTCCGGTCTTATATCTGTGGAAGCAAAGTAATCGTTTACTCTGATCATAGTGCAGTCAGGTATTTAATGGAGAAGAAGGATGCCAAACCGAGGCTGATTCGGTGGGTCCTATTATTGCAAGAGTTTGACCTCGAAATCAGAGATAAGAAAGGGTGTGAGAATGTGGTTGCCGACCATCTGTCACGACTACCGGCTGGAGTAGAGGATGTCACACCGGAGATCAATGAACAGTTCCCAGATGAATTTATAATGTCTGTTAAATCTGGACCGTGGTATGCTAACTTTGCAAATTATCTTGTTTCAGGTACGGTGCCAGATGCATGGAACAAGCGAAGGAAGCAACAATTCCTAACACAAGTGAAGAACTATATCTGGGATGAGCCAGATTTGTTTAGGATTGGGGCTGATCAGATCATCTGACGATGTGTTCCCGAGACAGAGTTTTTGGATGTGTTACAACATGCTCACTCACCTGCGTGTGGCGGTCACTTTAGCGGGCAAAAGACAGGCCATAAAGTTCTTGAATCTGGCCTTTATTGGCCAACTTTATTTAAAGATGCTTTTGAATTCGCTAAACATTGTTTTAATTACCAAAAGATGGGTGGGATATCTAAAAGGGATGAGATGCCGATGCAACCAATCTTGGTTGTCGACATATTTGATGTGTGGGGAATCGATTTCATGGGACCATTCCCCAATTCTAATGGTAACCTATACATCTTAGTGGCGGTTGATTATGTTTCAAAGTGGATTGAAGCAATTGCCACTAAGACAAATGACCATACCGTTGTTTGCAAGTTTGTCCATTCAAACATCATTTCCAGGTTCGGGGTTCCTCGGGTGATAATTAGTGGATGGAGGATCCCATTTTAAAAACTTTAATTTTGGCAAACTTTTAAAACGGTACGGCGTTGACCATCAAATTGCTACACCATATCATCCACAAATGAGTGGACAGGTTGAAGTGTCGAATATGCAAATTAAAGAAATTTTGCAAAAGACGGTGCGAACTGATCGTAAGGATTGGTCATCTAAATTGGATGACGCCTTATGGTCATATCGCACCGCCTATAAAACTCCTATTGGCACTACACCTTATCGTTTGGTGTATGGGAAGGGTTGTCACTTACCCATGGAAATCGCACATCGTGCATTGTGGGCTGTTAAACAAGTCAATACTGATTATTCTGATGCAGGTGCCCACAGGTTGTTGAAGCTAAGTGAGCTTGAAGAATTATGAAATGAGGCATATGATACCGCAGCCGCATATAAAGACAAGATGAAGGCAGTGCACGACGTGAAATTAAGGCGTCTGGTTTTTGCTGTAGGTCAACGGGTATGGCTTTTTAACTCACGTCTTAAATTATTTCCAGGAAAACTTAGAAGCAAATGGACTGGTCCGTTTGTTATCACACGAGTGGGGAAATTCGGGGACGTGGAGATTGAAGACCCGAAGGACCAAAGAAAACAAGTGGTGAATGGTCACCGATTGAAACCGTACTTGGACGGTGATGACCTTAACCCGTTACCAGAGGAGGTGAGCTTTCTTGCAAAGTCACCGGAGTATACGACAGAATGATGGTCATGAGAAGTCCAGCTGAAGACTAAAACTTAGCGCTACCGGGAGGCAACCCGGATTTCGGTACATATTTCTTTTCGTTAGTGTTTATTTTCATGTGTTTGCTTGGTTTTTATGGTTAGAAGGATTTCCGGAACGTACACCCATGACATGAGCAAGTGTGGGGAAGTTGAAAGCGCCCAGGTACGTTTTGCACTAAATTGAGTGTCGCGGACGACACGAATTTTTACGGAGGGTGGAGCGGGCGAGTAAGCGATAAAATTAAAATTAAATGAATTAGTTTTTTTACAATAAAACTTCTAAGGGAACCATCAAATCATTTAAATCATGTATTATTATTATTAGTATTAAAAAAAAAGAAAAAAAATGAAGAAAAAATAAAAAATATATAATAATAATACTCAATGTGAATGCATTTATTGTAAGCACATGTAATGTGCACAGATCATGTTGTCAAAACCAAAAGCTACGGAGGGGTTTCGATATCTGAGGTATTCCAACTTTGAGGCACGACTGAAGGGACGAATTTTAGGGTTTCTCTTGAGTTTTTTCCAACCATTCCACAACATCTAATCATCATTCCATCATCAATCATGCCTTCCAACATCAAGATTGAAGATCAATTCACAAGCATGAGTGGCTAATTCCTTCATGGTTTCCTTCGGATGGAGGATTTTCGTATGTTCGGTGACTTTATGTGTTTTTGACATTTATTAACTCGGTGATCTAAGCATTCGATGCTTTTCACCTATGATTTGATTGGTTGATTGTAAACAGTTACATTTTATTTAATCGTTAATCTTTAATCATTCAATTCCCGAGAGTTCTAGTAATCGGGATATATTTGAGGCGGGATTAGGGCTGGTAATTGTGATTGATATTCATTTGATAACCTCCCATCATGTATTGATCGGAGTACTTAGCCGTTGGATATCACAATCAATTGATTTGGTCAAACACTTATGTCTATGTGAGTGTTATGATAAAACACATAATCGAATCTAACTGGAAATCTGAATTCCGGAGGAACCATTGTTCTTTTTATAGATTAAAACCTCAATTTAATTCGTTTACTTTAGCAATTTCACAAATCCACAATCAAGATTTACTTTTACGCAATAGATAAGCAACATTTAACATTTCGACACTTTCCACAATCCTCCCTTGGTTCGATACCCTACTTATTCTATACTAATAGTTTAAATACATTTTTTCATGTCACTAACGACAGACATCACAGGTCATTCAAGCATGTCCAACAAAAGAGAAGGAAGTTTGCTCCGGAGCGAAATATGATTATCCAAGAGGAAGTTGAAAGACTACTAAGGAGCAAGATGATTAGGGAAGTAAAGTTTCCTAAATGGCTGGCGGATGTAGTTGTGGTACAAAAGAAAAACGGGAAATGGAGAGTTTGTGTAGATTACACAGACTTAAACAAAGCTTTTCCCAAAGACCCATTTCCTCTTTCTCACCCTGACTCAATGGTGGATGCTACTGCCGGCCATGAGATGTTAACCTTCATGGATGCGTCTTTAGGATTCCAGCAGATCCAAATGAAACCTTCAGACCAGGAGGATACCGCCATCATGACACCAACATGTATTTATTGCTACACTGCTATGCCTTTTGGTTTAAAAAATGCAGGTGCAACATATCAAAGATTGGTGAACATGATGTTCAAAGACAAACTGGGGGATACTATGGAGGTGTACATCGATGACATTGTAGTAAAATCTAAAAAGGCTGAGGATCACCTCCAGGATATTAAGGGAGCATTTGATATCCTGGATCAGTATAACATGAAGCTAAATCCTGCTAAGTGCCATTTCGGAGTGAGGGCAGGAAAGTTTCTAGGATATATGGTAACTAAAAGAGGGATAGAGGCAAGCCCGGAGCAGATTAAAGCTATCTTAGATATCAAATCACCTTCAAATATGTAGGATGTTCAACGGTTAACAGGACGAGTAGCAGCACTGAATAGATTTATTTCAAGATACTCGGAAAAGTGCAAGGAATTTTATGATATCCTGAAGAAGAATAAGAAGTTTGAATGGGGAGCAAAGCATGAAGCAGCCTTGCAGGATTTGAAGCAGTATCTTTCAACTGCACCCCTATTGATGAAGCCTGAGGATGGTAAACTATTATCCCTATATCTTGCGGTATCAAGGAATGCAGTAAGTGATGTCCTTGTAAAGGATCATGAAGGTCAGCAGTATCCTGCTTATTATGTTAGTAAAAGTTTATTAGATGCTGAAACTAGGTATTCTCACTTAGAGAAGCTGATATTAGCCCTAGTTATGGCGTCAACAAAACTTAGAGATTATTTTGAAACACATAGGATTCATGTTAAAACCAACTATCCTTGTAAAAATGTGCTTAGGAAACCCGAGATGTCAGCTAGGATGGCTAAGTGGTCAGTAAAATTAAGTGCCTTTGATCTAGTGTATGAACCTAGAAATGCCATAAAGTCTCAGGCTTTAGCTGACTTTGTGGCTGATTTCAGTAGTGATATTCAAAATGAAGTAGACTTAGAAGTACAACAGCTAGGAGAGAACTTAGAATCCTGGACCTTATATACCGATGGTGCATCTAATGTAAGAGGTGTAGGCTTGGGTATACTACTAAAATCGCCACAGGGGGACATATTACCCCAGGCTATTAGATGTGAGTTTCCTGCCACTAATAATGAAGCGGAATATGAAGCTTTAATTGCAGGATTAGAATTGGCTAAAAGTATGAATATCAAGAATTTGCAAGTATATGTTGATTCTTTGTTAATTACTAATCATTTTAATGGAACCTATGCAGCTAAAGGTGAGAAGTTGATCGACTATCTCGAAATTATCAAAAAATTAGCAGGATATTTCGTTATTTTTACACTTGAACAGGTACCAAGAGAGGATAATGCTGAAGCTGACGCCTTGACAAATCTAGGATCATCAGTCAGGATACCGGAAGGAACCCAGATACCGATATTACATATCCTGTATCCTGCAACGGATCCTCAGGATAAGGAAGTAGCGAGTGTTCAGGATCCTGATGAAGAATATCCTGAGAAGGATCCTAAGTCTTGGATGGCTCCAATCGTAAGATATCTGATGTGCACGAAGTGGTCAAATAAAAACAACTAAAATTAACCCTAATCTAGACACTCTAAGCTTTAAATTTATAAACTTAGACTCGATCTAAAACTAAAACCACACAACCGGCAAGTGTACCGATCAGTGTAGTAAAGCTAAAGTAAGTCTGAGTATCGAACCCACGAGACTCTAAGGATTACGCTAAGACTCTATCTAGACTATGACTGACACGACTTAACTAAATGTTTGTTGATTGGGGGGGGGGGGGGGGGAGGGGGGTTTCTAAAAATCCTAAAGAATGCAGATAACGATTAACTAGAAAAGCTAGACTAACTAACATGAACTCGAACGAAGACTTTGACCAGTAGTGATGAAGACTACCTAGGCTAGACGCAAGCTTAACTCGGAATGGATTTCTATTCGAAGGTAATGTGGTATGGAACCGGGATCTTTAAATGCTAAACCTATTAAGACACCAACTAAGCCCCTCAATCCTTCTCGAGGCGATTCTTGTGGCACTACCTAGGCTGTTACGATTACCGGTTGTTAGATTTCCTTACAGTCCTCTAACTTCTTGAAAGTGCCTTAATATGACGATCTACCTTACAGCGCGAAAGTCTAAGGCAACTATGGGTTTCAACTTGGTTTAATAGACAAGAGAATGGTTAGGGAACTAGACCAATTTCTTACAAAACCTAAACCTAGCTATATACCAAACCAAGACCTATTAACAACCTCGAGCCTTACAGTGACAAGATTAGTAGAACACTTGATTTTATAAAATTACCGAATATTACTTCTAAGTTTACTTACTAGATTTTCGCCTTAAAAGATTAAAGATTTATAACGTGATATAGACACTCACCTAAATCAAAAACCCTAGCACAACCCTATTATGTGATATCGACCGTCACCAAGGATTATACGAAGCAATAAACAGTGATTAAACGATATCAAGCATGCATATACACCAAGTTAAAATTCCATAATTGTTTACAATACATGAAAGCCCTTAACCCACATTAAAACCGAATAAAATTCAAATCTTTTATTAAACCATTGTCATGCCTAGGTAGTAAAAGCGTTTAGCCAAAAATCATTGTATCAAAAGACATAATAATCATCAACAATTCAGAATTCATCATGATCAAACTAAGAACAAACAAATAAAGAGAATTAACGAGAAGATAAAACCCGAAAATCTTCAATCCCGAGTGCTCCCGAGCCTTCCACGATGATTCCTATCGCTTCCAACCTTCAAAACCTTCTTCAAGAACCTCTAAACAGCCTCCAAGATGTCCAAAATTCGTCCTGATGTTGCTGGTTGCGTCTCTTCTCTTTTGTCGCCCGTTATGCGTCTGATGATGTATGCGTGTCCCTCAAATTGATTCTTGGCGTCCCCTTATATAATATGCAGCTCTCAAATATATAATAATAATCGCCGCCTCTCCCCTCTCATCGTTCCCCCTCTCTTCGAATATATATTTAATCAGAAGGCCAAAATCCACTAAATTCAATAACTTCGTTGGGCCTTTAATTTGCAAAGATGCTTTTCAAAATCGTCCTACAGCAGGTATCTTTTTTTTCCAAGGCTGATCATGTTAATGTTATATACATAACATTATTTTAATACTTAATTTAAAAGCCTAAATCATGCTTTTCACGTAAATCATCACTAGAGAATTTGGGCGGCCCATGAACAACATTCAGCTTTTCCTTTTTATGTATAGAGATGAGTGGGCTCGACCCAATCAAGGAAAATAGTGGCAATTTTAATTCGGTCTCTGGCATTCTACTCTGCCCAACTGGCTGGTCATTTTCATATTAATCGTTTTTGCTCCATTTGCACCAGGACCTGGCCCAACACAAAATAATATAATATCACACTAAAAACTAAATAAAAACAAATAAAATCTATACATAAATTATACAATTTACGCGGGAAAAATATGTGTATTTTACCCCACATCAAATATCCCCACACTTAACATTTTTTCGTCCCCGAAAAAGAATTATGCAAAACGGAATCATAGACGGAATAATCGTTCGGGAACAAAAGCTTAGTTACTTATTAAAACCGAAACTTGTGTTAGCCGCGATTGCAAGTATTCGTGTCCACTTAAACCCAAACCCGGTTCCAAGCCCTTATCATGCAAGTTTAGTTCAAGTGCGGTCAATCTACTTAGGGTCTCACGCTAAGAATTGTAAGTCCACCTATTCCCCCCTCAAGCTTATAGGACAGAAGGAACAATCCTAACCGCCTGATACCAAGATCAAGAGAGTTTAGAATCAAATCTATTCTTATTTTTTTTTCATTTTTTTCTTTTCTTGAGCGTAGACGTTGCTTTCCCTAACCCAGAGGCATTCCGGCTGTAGAGTCGCTATCCCCAACTCGGATTACTTAGGCTTCGGTACTTTTTATTTTCTTTGCAAGGTCGATTTCACACACCCTAGCGGTAATCCGGTTGTAAAGTCACTATCCCCAACCAGACTACATAGAAATGCGCTACTTTCATTCAGTTTCTAGCTCTTTTTTTATTTTATTTTTTAATTTCACACATCCTAGAGGTATTCTGGTTGTAGAGTCGCTATCCCCAACCAAGATTACATAGGCATGCGATACTTCCCTTTTTCAACGAGATAATGACAAGAAACTCTAACGATCTTAACTTATAACGGCGTCTCTTATACTATTATTGGCGGTTTCAATTTCCCCACTTTCCCTACATGAGAACCCACTAGTAGACCGACAATTAGGTACATTTTAATATCAAAGGAACCTAGAACCGAATCGAGCCTACTCGCACATCCCAAACTAGACACAAGCTCAATTATTTTATTCTCATATTATTATTATTTGAACCCGAACAAAAACCCGACTTTTCTATTATTTTCCGTTTTTTTATTTTGCAAACTTCTTATTTCAAAAGACATTTTCTAAATTTTTCACTTTTTTTGGATTTTTGAAATTTTTTTTGATTTTTTTTTCAAATTTTTATGACTCAAATGACTCACTAACTAGACACTAAACGATAGTTTCTCATCTCCACAAATAAACTCTACATTGCCCTCAATGTAGGATGGAAACCAACTCAAAAAACTAAAAAATAATAAAAAATAATAAAAAAATAAAAGACAAAGGGCATAAATGGAAAGGACTTAGCTGGTTAATAACAACGCGTAAGCTCCAAAACTCTCATCCAATCCAGCTCGATCGTATAGCATTTCGTTCGCGATCGGCTTTTGACGCTAACTGACATGCCTCATAGATGCCTGAAATCTGATAAGCAGCTCCAAAATCACCCGAATGGAGATTGAGTACGGGTGGTACATATTCAAACCTGCATAAACAAAAACAAGCAAACACCAAAGCAATACCGACTCTAAACAAAATACTGACTCAAAAACTACTAACTAAGACTCAATATACAAAAACTACGACTCTATACAAACTCTACAAAACCTCCCCACACCTGAATCTTATCAGGAGGCTTTTCTTTGATCTAGACCCTATCTAACCCGTTTAATTCCACCCGGTACTCAAAAATACTTAAAAAATTATTAGTGGAATTATAAAATATTTTAAAACTCTTAAACGGGTCAGACCACCAGAATTTATACTTACCTGGAAGAAACCGAATGCGCGGCATGTAACGAGAGGACTGATCGTGCTTGAAATTCAGAGGCTCCTCCTTTTTCTTCTTGTATAACCCTTCGGTCCTCTTCCATTTTCGGTATTTTCTTTTCCTTTTCTTTGCCCTCTCCCGTGGTGTTGTTGATTTTTCAGTTTCACTTATTACTAACACCAGGGGCCAGCTGTGGTGTTCTTCTTCTTCCACCACTTTCAAAAAACGATCCCCACACTTAGTTTCTTCGTCTGGTGTAGGGTTGCTCACCTCTGTCAGTTCACCTTCAAGTAGGGCATCAAAGTATGCTATGCCCCCATCAGGGTTCAACACCCCTACCTCTTCATGGACCGGTAAACCCTCTAATTCTAACTCTAAAAACTCATCCTCCCCAGATGACTTAATTTATACCTCTTCAATTTCTTCCTCTGCACCAAACATTAACCCAATGGAGTCTCCTAAATCCACTTCCTCCTCCATCACTTTTTCTTTTTCCACTTCATCAAACATCCAACCAGTGGAATCCCCCAATTCCACTTCTTCTTCAATTACTTCTTTCTTCACTAACGACCTCTGATACGCCGCCCATTCTTCTTCGTCTATCTCGTCATCAGAGTCACTCCTGTAATTAATAATTGGAACATGTGGAACCGGAGGTGGGACTTCGTAGTCCATTTTCGTCTCCGTTACTGAAGTGATCTCTTCATCTGACCAATCCTCATATGGCAGCTCTTTCCCTTCCGCATCATATGTATAACCAGTCGTTGGCTGTTCTGGTTGGACTTTTTGCGCTTGTTCCTCTTCTTTCAATCTCCTAGCAATGTCATATACTGTACGTTGAAGATCTAATAGAGTAGACTGTTGATCTAATATAGCAGAATCTTTATTTTTATTTATTTGCTCTTGATTTTTAGCGAAGTTATCAAATTCGGTTAAGGTTTCCTGAGTAACCACCATCAACTGAGCAAACATCTCCTCAATCCTACCCCAAACAGCATCATCACCCCCATCAGAGTTACTACTAGAATATTGTTCATAGTACTGACCCCCATTATTGTGGCTGCTGACACGGATCATCGTAATATGGCTGATTATCATAACAATGCAAAGAACACCCCTGTGAAAAATATGGTTGTGGCTGCATAAAAGGGTTAGCGTAACATCGTGCAGAGGACCCCTCATATTGTGGGCAATTAACAGTAAAATGAGGTCCTCCACAAATTTCACACATATTTACAAGACTCAAGAAAAATAAAAGACACGGACAATTAGACTCCTACGACTCAATATACAGAACACAAATAGCACGTAATATGTCAAGTAAGTCCAAACAAAGTAATCAACGCAATCGCCAAAGATTCCCCGGCAACGGCGCCAAAAACTTGATGTGCACGAAGTGGTCAAATAAAAACAACTAAAATTAACCCTAATCTAGACACTCTAAGCTTTAAATTTATAAACTTAGACTCGATCTAAAACTAAAACCTCACAACCGGCAAGTGTACCAATCAGTGTAGTAAAGCTAAAGTAAGTCCGAGTATCGAACCTACGAGACTCTAAGGATTACGCTAAGACTCTATCTAGACTATGACTGACACGACTTAACTAAATGTTTGTTGATGGGGGGGGGGGTTTCTAAAAATCCTAAAGAATGCAAATAACGATTAACTAGAAAAGCTAGACTAACTAACACGAACTCGAACGAAGACTTTGACCAGTGGTGATGAAGACTACCTAGGCTAGACGCAAGCTTAACTCGGAATGGATTTCTATTCGAAGGTAATGTGGTATGGAACCGGGATCTTTAAATGCTAAACCTATTAAGACACCAACTAAGCCCCTCAACCCTTCTCGAACCGATTCTTGTGGCACTACCTAGGCTGTTACAATTACCGGTTGTTAGATTTCCTTACAGTCCTCTAACTTCTTGAAAGTGCCTTAATATGACGATCTACCTTACAGCGCTGTAACACCTCGAAAAATTCACGTCCTATAATGTGTAGACACGTGTCAAATGTTTAAACGTGTGGAAGAAATATTATAGAAGGACTAAAGTTGACAAACATGAAAAGTATGTGAATATACGTATTCTAAGTGTCAACTGTGAATAAATATAATGTACATTAACCTTACATGGTGCTCATACCTTCAAACGAATAAATCATGGATCATACGAAGCTAAAAGTGAGAGATTTCAAACTACAGGGGCTAAATGTGTCAACATGTTTAATTTATACCTCTGAGTGACCTTTTGACAAACCCGAAGCTTTGTAACGGTAAACTATACTCACTAGAATGCACGACTTAAAATTCATAAAATTTCGTTATCGTATGAGCAAGTTGTGATCAAATTCGTGTGCGAGGGGTTAAAGCGTCAACATTGAAAATTAGGCCTTTTCGGGTAACAATAAAGTTAACCGAGGACCAATCAAAGTAGGTAAATGTCTTGAAGCCCTTATACGTCAATTACGAGGGCTCAAATTGCAAGAAACAAGTGTCTTTACAAAGTTTGAAGAGCCAAGGACTAAAACTGCAATTTACAAAAACTTTGTTGGAGAACACCCTAGGCTCGCGTAGCGCGAGCCCTCACCTCCATGCAGTCGCGCTACGCGACTGCCTCAGCTGATCAGCCAGCTCCGAATTCCTTGGGGTCTTGTCTGCCTTGGCTGTTATGCGCGACCCTTACCCGATTTTTCACATCACTTGGCCCCTAAAGCACCCCCTAAACACTAGTAACAAGTGTTGATCAGTTGTGGGCACTAGTAGACTTATTTTTCAATCAATTGTGGTGCTTAAATCCACTATAAATAGGCCTTCAAGTCACAAACATTCTCACACCAATTCCTTCAACATTCTGATCATTCCTGGAGCTCCAACCTGCTTTCAAGTGTTCTCTAATCAAGCTTAGGACCTTTGTAAGTTGCCTAACCTTCTCTAATTACTTTTAGCTTAGTTAATTAGCTAAAAGTCAAACCGTCGTAATTACGGTTTGACTTCGAGATTAGTCAACAATGGCTCAGTCATATCTCGAATTAAAAGTAGTTATAGTTTGGTATTTATGTGGGTAATAAAACCTCAAAAGGGTTTCCCCTGATCACCACTCTAACCAGGTCAAAAGTCGGGTCAAACCTATAATTAAAAAGTCAACAGGAAGCTTAAAATGTCATTTATGCATAATTTACATTATAGACCATATACAACCTGTTTGATCAATGTTATAACTTAGTAATAAGTGTAAGAACATGTCTAAACATGTTCGACCCGACAATTTCCTGTTTAGACCCGGTTCGGAACCGAAAGTCGCATAGTTTGACTTTCACTTTGACTTTCAGTTCTGACCCGTTAAGGCATGTTTTAGAAATGCCTCAGAGCTTTAATTGGACTAGGTTACATGTTAGAACAACCCTCTGTGATTATACACCTTGGTTCATTAGTTATCCAATTAATATGCATGTTTCCGTTAATTGCTCATATGTTGACCGTTATGCCCTTATTACCTTAAAACGTGATTTATAAAAATGAAAAAGTGTAGAAACCTTAAATACTGATATATAAACGTGTATGCAAAGTTTGACATCAGTTTGATTTGTAGATTAAGAGTTATGCTCATTATCGCAAAATTTATGCTTTATGTTAATAAAACGGCGTAATTAGCGTATAGCCTAGTTAAGCCTACTTTTTGGTATCAAACTTAATACCCACTGATGTAATATATTATTTTGGGATTTTTTTAGATTTTTAATTAATTTTAGGCTGAGCATAACTAGTAGTCGTAGGCTTAATCCGGTAATTGTCGGTTTTGCCCTTACGGGCCATAAAATGAGTTTTACATATCTAAACGACTCCAAACCTTTTGCTACTGATCACATATGATAAATAAAGTATGTTAAGCCTTCTAGAAATATAAAAATATCAGATTTAAGTATCGAACCCGGAAATAGTCTTTAATCGCCTTATTAAGCGTTTTTAGCACAAAGTATGTATAAAAATTATATTGGACATACCCGGGTTGATACCTACTGATATATGAGGCAAATTATGATATTTTAACAGTAAGCAAAGGTTGATAAACTCAGACTTCAGTTTTGAGCTTTTCGGCTTATGTGAAATTACCAAAATACCCCTACGGGGCATAGTTTGGTTAGAAATGATAAGTTTCACATATATGCTTTAACTTACTGATATAACTTAGCAAGTTGAGTATATTTACTGATTACATCAGACCTGTAACTCAGTTAAACGCTTTTATAAACTTTTAAATGACCAAACTACCCCTACGGGGCCTAGTTTGTGTTTAAACACGTTTCGGGCATAATGAAAGACATCTTACTGATGTCACAACATATTCGAGGCATAATTAACTTAGGAAACCTGTATATAGCTCTCATGAATACCCGTCACGCTTATTACGCGTACTGTTCGGTTTATGTAACAAGTTTACATAAATTAGCCGAAACGGTTCAAACCTTAACGGTTTTATCTCAAAATCCAGAATGTGAATAATAAACCCATATTAAACAAGTCTTCAAACTTGTCGGGTCTGAATCACATTCTATCCGGTCTTCGCTTAATCGTGCGTACGAGCCGTATCTTGAAACTAGCCGGTCTAAGCTTAAGCTTAATAAAAGGCCGTTAGAATTCTAATAGGTTCTTATAAACCTTCGTTCCAGATTAGGAGGACCAGTAAAAGCTACGTGCATTTTGCTTATTGTGATTAAGACTTACTCAGGTAAATACTTTTAACTTATTTTCCCTATACGGGCTTGGGTTACGGTATATAGCATACCGCTTGATCGAGCATCAAATCTCCACAGTTGAGTGGGTAGTTGACTAATTTGATCGGCTCGTTTAAACAATCTTGATTACTTAAAGCCTTTGGGGGGTTAATGACCATGTCCCGGATATCCTTGGCATCATCTTACGAGATGGCCACGACCTGAGCACGGGGTGTAGGCGTACACCCGTCAGTGTATAACTCTATGATGTGGTGTGTCAATTGATCTTTAACCCGGACAAGATCCGGGCTACTGAACGCACAAGTAACATGTAATTCGTTCACAAGATTATAATATTAAATAATTATCCCAAGTTATAAAAATGTTTATGCCATGTGCATCCAAACCAATTTTAAATCATTTTTCAAAATGAGTCAGTTGATTGTATTTACCAGTGTAAACTGACGTATTTTCCCAAAAAGACTAAATGCAGGTACTAAACGAAATTGGCTGGATTGTCTCCTTAGCATCAATAAAAAGTCTCGCAAGCTTAGGATGCCTGAAGTCTGTTGAACCATTAATATTATTTTGTTTCGATCCTACTGTGGATAAACTTCCGGATATTGTTACATTGATAAACAATATTAAATTCGGTTGTATCATATTTTAAATTTGCTTCCGCTGTGCATAATAATATTGTGTTGTTTGACTATTACGTTGCCAACCACGTCACGATACTCCCCCACCGGGCCCACCGGTGACACGTGGAAATCGGGGTGTGACAAGTTGGTATCAGAGCCAACTCTGAGTGAATTAAACACTAGCGTTTAGTGTTTAATCTCAGTTGCACAATTGCACATTCTAAACCTTCGAGTCTAGACATATAACATAGGACAAATTCTATTTTTGTTCATTTTTGTCTTATGCTTTATTTTTATATCTTGTTGTTGTTATCTCATGAAGTATTGACAGGACAACATGCCGCCAAGATTCTTTAGGAGACGAGGACGAGGCAAGGGGCCAGTCACCGCCCCCAACGATAATGAAGCTGGACCTTCGAATGTTCAAGCTCCATCTACGACAGAAAGTGACGATCCCCGGCAGAACCGGAGAAACCTTTATGAGCCGGCTAGACGGTCGGTCTCACATACTTTAACACCTCCTAACCCTTTTGGGCCTCAGCCGGATTATGAGCCCAACAATCCGCAGCCCTCCTACATACCACTACAGCGATCTCTATCGCATCATTCGTTTGGTGACCCTACACCAGTTTTTCGAGGCCGGTTTAATCCGGTAGGCTACGTGCCAGAACCCGTGGGTTTTAACCCACTAGGGCCAGATGACCATTTCTCTGGCGACAACGCTGACGACATGGACGAGGATACGGATCCCGTCGAACCTGCAAGTGGCACTCCGAACCACCCGATAGAGATCTCTGATGGATCTTCATTCCACGGATCGCCCTATGTTGGTCCGGATAGCTTTCAGGCGATGTTCACTCGACACGAGTGGTACTACACACCTCCTCACCATTCGTCGCCTCATGAGCAGCAGCAGCCGCAACAGCAGCAGCATCATCAAGATTCCTCTGAGGATCACCGATTTGTGGCAGTTACGCCACCACCTCCACCGCCACCAGTTCATCCGGCACCTCCTCAACTGCCAAGGCGTAGGAGAACCGGTGCCCGAATGTCGTCATGAGCAGGGGACTTCCATTTCAGTTCCCCACGTCAGTCCAGTGCCAGTCACTATCCGCCACACCAGGAGGACCCACAAATGGGTGGACCTTCACAACCAGCTGTTCCACAGCCACCGCCGATGGGTTTTGACAATCCAATACCAGCATATACGGGTTCCATGGCATACAACCCGTTTGAACCACCAAATCACCACAATTATGGTTACGCGGAGGCCGACCCTTACCTGGTAGCAGCGAACTACAACACCCAAGGACCCTATGGAGATCCATGGGGAGTGGGGTACCCAACACATGGGTACCAGATACCTCCTAGGCCTATTATTCGGACTCATTCGCAGCCGCCTAGGTTCTCACCACCTGAGCATGAAGAACTCCTTCAGAGGTTGAATCAAGTTGAACGGGTAGTTCATGAAGACCGCAGAGAGAGACAGACTTTCTTCCAAGGATTAGTAGGATTGATCAAAGGGAAGAACAAGAAGGATCATTGAATCCTTCCATTTTCTATATAAGCCCCTGCATGGGTGTATTTGGTTGTTAAGCCCCTATGGGGGTATGTGTGTTTGCATGTTTGCTTTGAGCCCCTGCGTGGGCCTATCTTTCTATAAACCCCTACAAGGGTATATTGTATGTGTAAGTCCCTGCGTGGACAATTATGTTATTAAGCCCCTGCGTGGGCATGTGTGTTATTAAGCCCCTGCGTGGGCATGTGTGTTATTAAGCCCCTGCGTGGGTAAGTACTTGTTTAACCCCTGCGAGGGTAAGTTGTTATTTGAAAAGACCCGTTTAGGGCAGTGTATAATATTTTGAATAAATCAATGGAATGTTTGTTTTATAAATTTCATGTTTGCCATTTTGCGCATAAATAATTTATAAATGAAATAAATAAATTAAAATCATTCCTTTTAAATTAATCTGCCTATGTAATTATTTAATTAAGAGTCTTAAAGTGTGAAACCTAGCCTCGTGTCAAATATAAGACCGGGCCAAGATGGTAAGACCTGTTTAAAAGATTCAAATCCCTGTTAACATCTTAAAACATGTTAACACTCCTGGCAGAAGTGATTCGTTAAAATCACATGTCATTCTTATATGTATAAGGATTCTTTAGAAGATTCCAAACCCAATTATATGATCTCTGAATCATGGGTTAAGATCATCAATTAAGATGATCATATTTTACCATACGTAGTAATAGGATGCCTACGGGCCCAGCTCACTTCCATATGAGCCAAAAGACAGAGGTAGCTATGACTCCCTGTCTGATAAGGGTAATGAACTAGGTTCAAACCTCAAAAGTCTTGATTCTCTGAAATCATAGCTTATAATTTAAATTGTCCATGTGACTAAGCCTTATGTGCTAATACATATTGTTATTGTTTATAATTAGGATAAATTTTAATTGAAATCCTAAATTAATACGATTAATAAGTTAACCAAAAATGGTCTCTGTTTACCATGGTTAACGAGTTACCCTAAGGGGTAATTCCATGATAAACTCCCAAATAAAATATTGTCCTTGTTTTCTTCAACAGTTCAATTCAAATGGCTGACTCAAATGAAATAAATAGCCACCCAGTGGAGCAAAATGAGAACGCCCAGATTACGTTAACGGGTGCTGAATTAAAAGCGATCATAGACGGCGCTGTTACACAGGCTTTGGAAAGGCAGTATGAAGAGTACAGTGGGACTCGTAGTAGGACCCAATCTACACAGCCTTCAAAGCCACCACCCAAGAAGGACGACCCGAAGAAAAACGATGATCGACGCTCCTCGAACCACAGTGCTCCATCTCAGCAGGTTATACGAAATCAAGGGCCCCGTGACAAGGGTTGCTCGTATAAATATTTTGTTTCTTGCAAGCCCAGGGATTTCACTGGGGAAAAGGGAGCCATTGACTGTATGACATGGCTGGATGAGATGGATACGGTTGTAGACATCAGCGGATGTGCGGAGAGAGAGACGTGGTCAAGTTTGTGTCGCAGTCCTTTAAGGGTGAAGCGTTAGCATGGTGGAGATCTTTGATTGAGGCCACCGGAAAAATCCCATTGTATAATATGTCATGGGATCAATTTGTCGCCCTAATCAAGGAAAATTACTGCCCTCAACATGAGGTGGAGAAGATAGAATCTGACTTTCTATCCTTGGTGATGACAGACCTCGACTGTCAAGCTTACCTAACGAGCTTCAACACAATGTCTCGATTGGTTCCATATTTAGTAACCCCGGAACCAAAGCGAATAGCTCGTTTTATCGCTGGGTTAGCCCCCGAGATCAAGGCAAGCGTGAAAGCTTCTCGGCCAGCTACCTTTAGATCAGTAGCTGACATTTCCTTATCCCTCACACTGGATGCGGTCAGGCAGAGATCGCTGAAGAATAGGGAGGCTGAGAAGAGAAAGCGTGAAGATGATGGTTCACGAAAGTCGAGCAAGAAGCACCGTGGGAACGGTGACAACAAGAAAGGATCTGAGTCGAGGAAGGATGGGCATAATTCTGGAGAGAAGCCCAAATGCAAAATTTGCAAGAAACAGCACTATGGAAAGTGCAGACTCGAGTCGAACTCTCAGACTCAGTCAAAACCCTTTGCTTGTGGTATTTGCAAATCCACGGATCACAAAACCTTGGATTGCAAGAAGATAAAAGACGCAACGTGCTATCGTTGCAATGAAAAGGGGCACATTAAGACAAACTGCCCAAAATACAACAAGAAGCCTGAGGAGGCTAAGAAGACTAATGCCAGAGTCTTCAGGATGGACGCCAAAGAAGCAGTTCTAGACGACAACGTTATTACAGGTACTTTCCTTGTAAATGACGTATATGCTAGAGTACTTTTTGATTCTGGCGCTGATAAGTCGTTTGTAGACAATAAGTTTTGTGAATTGTTGAAATTACCTGTCAAAACCCTAAAAGTGAACTATGAGGTGGAGTTAGCAGATGGCACCCTAGAAACCGTCTCTACTGTGTTAGATGGATGTGCTATATCCATTAAGAACCATTCTTTTCCTCTGTCTCTACTTCCCTTTAAGTTGGCTGGTTTTGACATAGTTCTGGGTATGGACTGGTTATCTCATAACCAGGCCCAAATAGTCTGTAACAAGAAACAAGTGGTAATAAAAACTCCGTCTGGGGAATCACTTACCATTCGGGGAGATACCCAGTATGGGCTGCCTGAGAGGTGACTATGCTCAAGGCTTCCAAGTGTTTGAAGAAGGGGTGTGTCATTTACATGGCGCAAGTGATTATTGATGAGCCTAAACCGAAGATAGAAGACATCCCTGTCATTTCTGAATACCCAGAAGTGTTTCCAGAAGATCTACCTGGTCTACCACCAGATAGACAAGTCGAATTCAGGATCGATATCATCCCCGGAGCGGCACCAGTTGCTAGAGCACCGTACAGATTGGCACCCACAGAAATGAAGGAGTTGCGGATGCAGCTAGATGAATTGCTGGCTAAATGTTTCATTAGACCTAGTTCATCTCCTTGGGGAGCGCCAATCTTGTTTGTCAAAAAGAAGGATGGGTCGATGCGTCTGTGCATCGACTATCGCGAGCTTAATAAAGTCACGATCAAGAATAGGTATCCTTTGCCCAGGATCGATGATTTGTTCGATCAGCTTCAAGGGGCAAGTTACTTCTCGAAGATTGATTTGAGGTCAGGCTACCATCAATTGAAGGTCAAAGATGAAGACGTGCACAAGACTGCATTTAGGACTCGTTATGGTCACTACGAGTTCCTAGTGATGCCTTTTGGGCTCACTAATGCACCTGCCGCGTTCATGGATCTCATGAATCGCGTCTGCAAGCCTTACTTGGATAAATTCGTCATCGTTTTCATCGACGACATTCTCATTTATTCTAAGAATCAAGCTGACCATGAGAAACATCTTCGCTGTATTCTCAAACTTCTACAACAGGAGAAGCTCTATGCCAAATTCTCCAAGTGTGAATTTTGGCTACAAGAAGTCCAATTTCTTGGACATGTGGTCAGTGAGCATGGTATCCAGGTGGATCCCGCCAAAGTTGAAGCAGTTATGAACTAGCAAGAGCCAAAGACGCCTACAGAGATTCGTAGCTTCCTGGGATTGGCAGGATATTACAGGCGTTTCATTGAAAATTTTTCAAGGATTGCTGCACCCCTAACCTCCTTAACTAAGAAGAAGGTTAAGTTTGTTTGGGGCCCTAAGCAGCAAGAATCCTTTGATATTCTGAAGCAAAAGTTGAGCAACGCCCCAGTACTGACATTGCCAGATGGAATCGAAGAATTCGTGGTTTATTGTGATGCTTCGCACACTGGCATGGGGTGTGTGCTTATGCAGAAAGGCAAGGTTATTGCCTACGCTTCACGACAATTGAAAGTGCATGAAAAGAATTACACCACCCATGACTTGGAGCTGGGTGCCGTTGTATTCGCACTGAAGCTTTGGAGGCACTATCTATATGGTGTCAAGTGTGTGATTTATTCTGATCACAAGAGCCTCCAACATCTGTTTAATCAGAAGGAATTAAATATGAGGCAACGCCGCTGGATGGAGACTTTAAACGATTATGATTGTGAAATCAAGTACCATCCCGGCAAGGCGAATGTAGTCGCCGATGCCTTGAGTCGAAAGCAGAGGGTGAAACCCATCCGAATCAATGCCAAGCGCATGGAGATAAAGAATAATTTAATTGAGAGGTTGTTAGCTGCAGAGAAGGAAGCTGTGTTGGAAGCTAACTATCCTAATGAAAAGTTAGGAGTAACTGAGGAGCAGTTAACTCTTAGCAAGGACGGACTTCTGAAATTAAATGGACGAATATGGGTTCCAATTTTTGGAGGACTTCGTGATGTCATCCTCCAGGAAGCCCATAGTTCCAAATACTCCGTTCATCCTGGAGCTGATAAGATGTACCAGGATCTAAAGGCAAATTATTGGTGGATAGGCTTGAAAAAGTCTGTAGCTACCCATGTAGCTAAATGCTTGACATGTGCGCAAGTCAAAGCCGAGCATCAAAAGCCGTCAGGTTTGCTACAACAGCCTGAACTTCCTACATGGAAGTGGGAAATGGTGACGGTGGATTTCATCACCAAGTTACCAAAGACAAGGAAAGGCAATGATACAATATGGGTTATAGTTGACAGACTGACTAAGTCAGCTCATTTCTTACCCATCAAGGAGACTTATAGCTCCGATATGTTAGCCCAGTTATACGTTGATAAGATTGTAGCCCTACATGGCATACCTGTGGCTATTATCTCTGATAGAGATACTAGGTACACGTCGCATTTTTGGAAGAGTTTCCAACAATCTTTGGACACACGTTTGAATTTTAGTACGACTTATCATCCTCAGACTGACGGTCAGAGTGAGCGTACTATTCAAACGTTGGAAGACATGCTACGTGCATATGCGATCGATTTGGGTGGTAGTTGGGATAAGAACCTACCACTAATCGAATTCTCATACAACAATAGCTACCACACCAGCATAAAGGCTGCGCCTTTCGAGGCATTATATGGTAGAAAGTGTCACACCCCAACCGATGGCGGAAACATCGGGATGAGACGAAGTGTGTATAGATTGCTAGAGACTTCATAACACTATGTGACAATATTTAATTAAGTTCAAATTTCATTGCAAATGCTAAATTGTCATACAATATTCAAAACAAAATACAACATTGTTTCAACAAATAACATAACATAAAAAGATAAATAGATTAAAGGTGTGTATCTAGTCCACCCTAAACTTGTTTCATCATTCATCCATACTTCAATAATCAACCTGCAACATGTATTAAAATAGAGTTTCAATGCAAAGGCAATGAGCGAGTATACAAGTTTGTTTACATAGCATAATAGAATAAAAGCTCAAATCCAACATGATTCATAATATGTGAATTACTAGTATGCAATTTTGGCGTACACTATGATCAAACCCAAGAATCCAACGCATAAAATAGTCTAATCCCAATTGATAGCAGGATAGTAAATGTTTAACTTAACAATACCCCCAAGTCTCAAGGGCGGTGCGTAAATCCTATAGCGCTATAATTGTTAAGGTGGGCTAGCAAAGTTAATGAGCATATACATTCCAAATCGTTCAAATAGAGCATACAAGAATCATAAGTAAAGCACATTAGTTTCATGTTTGTACAAGGATTGAGTATGTTTAGTTTAGTTTAAAGATGTTTGCATAATTATACATGTTGCATCCCAAAGTGTAAAGGGGAAAAAGGGATCGAGTATACTCACGGTGGTTGCAAGCTTTCCTACTTGAAATCCCGCGAGTGAGTTGATGGATGGATTAGTTTGGAGCACCTAGTCCTTCTACACGAGGAAACGTAGGTGTGTGAGTTTGGCGTTCAACGGAAGATTATAATTTTGGAGTTTAACATAACATAAAGTACGATATCAAAATAATCATCTTTAACTTATACTCTTGTATGACACTACGTAACCACTAGGGTTATATTGTATTTCATGGGTAGTATGCCCATTAGAATCATACTTGGAGTGTTAAGTCTTAGATGGTATTCTACTACTTTAACATATAAACACAAGTTTAATATTAAAGGTTCGAATGAGTGTATATATACTTAGGTTAAGTATTATATATTATTAAGTCCAATAATTCAAGTAGGAGGTAGAAGAATAAGATCTTCATTTAGGCACCTCAAGTTGTTCATAGATGTCATGTATGGGGTAGGAAGACAAGCTTCCATTTAGGAACCCCTTGAATGTTCACCACTTCTCTTGATGTAAAGACAACCAAGGAGGGTCACGAACTTAGGATTAGTATAATATAAACAATCTAACTAAGAGAAATCATCAAATCATGTGAGGATTGTATGTTTGGAACAACCCAAGTTGTTCCATAATCACTCTACATCAAGAACTAGCTCGAACATGACTTGTGGGTCAAAACACCCTAACAAAACAGAAAGTATTTGAGGTTTTAACCTCTGATTTATAGTGTCTCAACCATGTTTTTAAGCTTAACCAACCATCAAAGAGGTTGTAAGCATTAGGACATTGGTGTGAGATGTGTTAGACACAAGTTGGATGAAGTTTAAACAAGTTTGTAAAAACATAAATCAAAACAGAAAGTTTTTGGATCATTTCAGGGGATTTCCAGGTCTGATTTCTCCAAGGAGAAGTCAAGGAATCATACCCTATGATTATCCAAGCAATTAGGAAGAAGAATCAAGTGATTTCATTAAGAAATGAGCAAGTTATGCTCACTTTTGTGCAAGGTTATGAATCTGCCCGAATCTTGAGTTTGCAACTGATTTGAGAGTGAACTTGGAGTGATTTGAGAGTGTTGAAAGTGTAGGAAGGTTGGAGAAGGGTTATATTTATAGTGGATGAGTTTGGAGGTGATTGGAGGTGTTTAGAGGTGGCTAAATGGTGATTGGGGAGTGTTTAGAAGTTGGATTTCGTGCAAAAATCGCGTCTGATCGAAGCTGGTTGTGTTTTCTATGAATACAAGGCTAATGCGGCACGCATTAGGTTTCTGGTAAGTTAAAGCGGGCCGCCCGCCACTTCTGATTTCCATTTAAGTTTCAAAAATTGCACTTTAGCCCCCAGACTTGTTAAATTTGGTGTTTTTAGGACTTTTAAGGGCCATTCTTGCCATATAAGTATATTTTAAGATAAGTTCAAGTACGAGAAGTATAAACCAAGTATAATTAAGCATATAAGTATCATAATCAAGTTTCATTTACGTTCAATACACGTTTTAGGCATAAGTTTAGATTAATTACAAGTTTAGCACATAGTTTCCAAGAATAATGATTAAACACCAATTGATTCACCGATTCGAACATACGAGCATATATAAAGTGTGTATAACATATTTGTAACAAAATACGAGTTTCATTAATGATTCAAGTCTCGGTTTTACAACGATTACAAAGAAGGAACGATTACAAGAATACAACGTTTCCAAAAATAGAAATACGAACAAAACTTTCTATAAATGGAAAGTACAAAAGAGCCGGGCGTTACAGAAAGTGTAGATCGCCCGTGTGTTGGGCGGAAGTTGGAGATGTCCAGTTATCAGGACCAGAGATCGTGTTCGAAACAACGGACAAGGTTGTCCAGATTCGTGACCGTCTCAAAGCTGCCCGGGATACGCAGAAGAGTTACACGGATCCTAAGCGTAAGGATTTTCACTTCGAAGTAGGTGAAAAAGTCCTACTTAAGGTATCACCCTGGAAAGGAGTGATGCGGTTTGGTAAGAAAGGCAAGCTAAGCCCGAGATACATAGGACCTTTCGAGGTTATCGAACGTCTCGGGTCAGTTGCCTATAAGCTGAACTTACCGGAAGAGCTCAGTGGAATTCACAATGTGTTCCACATCTGCAATCTGAAGAAGTGCTTCGCTGATGAATCACTGGTAATACCCCATACAGATGTGCATATAGACGAGAGCTTGAAATTTGTTGAAAAACCTTTGTTGATTGAAGATCGACAGGTAAAGAAGCTTCGTAGGAAGCATGTACCTATTGTAAAGGTCAAATGGGATGCCCGTAGAGGTCCCGAATACACGTGGGAGGTTGAATCCACGATGAAAGAAAAGTACCCTTACTTATTTCAGTAAATCTCGGGTCGAGATTTATTTTAAGGGGGTGAAGATGTAACACCTCGAAAAATTCACGTCCTATAATGTGTAGACACGTGTCAAATGTTTAAACGTGTGGAAGAAATATTATAGAAGGACTAAAGTTGACAAACATGAAAAGTATGTGAATATATGTATTCTAAGTGTCAACTGTGAATAAATATAATGTACATTAACCTTACATGGTGCTCATACCTTCAAACGAATAAATCATGGATCATACGAAGCTAAAAGTGAGAGATTTCAAACTACAGGGGCTAAATGTGTCAACATGTTTAATTTATACCTCTGAGTGACCTTTTGACAAACCCGAAGCTTTGTAACGGTAAACTATACTCACTAGAATGCACGACTTAAAATTCATAAAATTTCGTTATCGTATGAGCAAGTTGTGATCAAATTCGTGTGCGAGGGGTTAAAGCGTCAACATTGAAAATTAGGCCTTTTCGGGTAACAATAAAGTTAACCGAGGACCAATCAAAGTAGGTAAATGTCTTGAAGCCCTTATACGTCAATTACGAGGGCTCAAATTGCAAGAAACAAGTGTCTTTACAATGTTTGAAGAGCCAAGGACTAAAACTGCAATTTACAAAAACTTTGTTGGAGAACACCCTAGGCTTGCGTAGCGCGAGCCCTCACCTCCATGCAGTCGCGCTACGCGACTGCCTCAGCTGATCAGCCAGCTCCGAATTCCTTGGGGTCTTGTCTGCCATGGCTGTTATGCGCGACCCTTACCCGATTTTTCACATCACTTGGCCCCTAAAGCACCCCCTAAACACTAGTAACAAGTGTTGATCAGTTGTGGGCACTAGTAGACTTATTTGTCAATCAATTGTGGTGCTTAAATCCACTATAAATAGGCCTTCAAGTCACAAACATTCTCACACCAATTCCTTCAACATTCTGATCATTCCTGGAGCTCCAACCTGCTTTCAAGTGTTCTCTAATCAAGCTTAGGACCTTTGTAAGTTGCCTAACCTTCTCTAATTACTTTTAGCTTAGTTAATTAGCTAAAAGTCAAACCGTCGTAATTACGGTTTGACTTCGAGATTAGTCAACAATGGCTCAGTCATATCTCGAATTAAAAGTAGTTATAGTTTGGTATTTATGTGGGTAATAAAACCTCAAAAGGGTTTCCCCTGATCACCACTCTAACCAGGTCAAAAGTCGGGTCAAACCTATAATTAAAAAGTCAACAGGAAGCTTAAAATGTCATTTATGCATAATTTACATTATAGACCATATACAACCTGTTTGATCAATGTTATAACTTAGTAATAAGTGTAAGAACATGTCTAAACATGTTCGACCCGACAATTTCCTGTTTAGACCCGGTTCGGAACCGAAAGTCGCATAGTTTGACTTTCACTTTGACTTTCAGTTCTGACCCGTTAAGGCATGTTTTAGAAATGCCTCAGAGCTTTAATTGGACTAGGTTACATGTTAGAACAACCCTCTATGATTATACACCTTGGTTCATTAGTTATCCAATTAATATGCATGTTTCCGTTAATTGCTCATATGTTGACCGTTATGCCCTTATTACCTTAAAACGTGATTTATAAAAATGAAAAAGTGTAGAAACCTTAAATACTGATATATAAACATGTATGCAAAGTTTGACATCAGTTTGACTTGTAGATTAAGAGTTATGCTCATTATCGCAAAATTTATGCTTTATGTTAATAAAACGGCGTAATTAGCGTATAGCCTAGTTAAGCCTACTTTTTGGTATCAAACTTAATACCCACTGATGTAATATATTATTTTGGGATTTTTTTAGATTTTTAATTAATTTTAGGCTGAGCATAACTAGTAGTCGTAGGCTTAATCCGGTAATTGTCGGTTTTGCCCTTACGGGCCATAAAATGAGTTTTACATATCTAAACGAATCCAAACCTTTTGCTACTGATCACATATGATAAATAAAGTATGTTAAGCCTTCTGGAAATATAAAAATATCATATTTAAGTATCGAACCCGGAAATAGTCTTTAATCGCCTTATTAAGCGTTTTTAGCACAAAGTATGTATAAAAATTATATTGGACATACCCGGGTTGATACCTACTGATATATGAGGCAAATTATGATATTTTAACAGTAAGCAAAGGTTGATAAACTCAGACTTCAGTTTTGAGCTTTTCGGCTTATGTGAAATTACCAAAATACCCCTACGGGCATAGTTTGGTTAGAAATGATAAGTTTCACATATATGCTTTAACTTACTGATATAACTTAGCAAGTTGAGTATATTTACTGATTACATCACACCTGTAACTCAGTTAAACACTTAAACGCTTTTATAAACTTTTAAATGACCAAACTACCCCTACGGGGCCTAGTTTGTGTTTAAACACGTTTCGGGCATAATGAAAGACATCTTACTGATGTCACAACATATTCGAGGCATAATTAACTTAGGAAACCTGTATATAGCTCTCATGAATACCCGTCACGCTTATTACGCGTACGGTTCGGTTTATGTAACAAGTTTACATAAATTAGCCGAAACGGTTCAAACCTTAACGGTTTTATCTCAAAATACAGAATGTGAATAATAAACCCATATTAAACAAGTCTTCAAACTTGTCGGGTCTGAATCACATTCTATCTGGTCTTCGCTTAATCGTGCGTACGAGCCGTATCTTGAAACTAGCCGGTCTAAGCTTAAGCTTAATAAAAGGCCGTTAGAATTCTAATAGGTTCTTATAAACCTTCGTTCCAGATTAGGAGGACCAGTAAAAGCTACGTGCATTTTGCTTATTGTGATTAATACTTACTCAGGTAAATACTTTTAACTTATTTTCCCTATACGGGCTTGGGTTACGGTATATAGCATACCGCTTGATCGAGCATCAAATCTCCACAGTTGAGTGGGTAGTTGACTAATTTGATCGGCTCGTTTAAACAGTCTTGATTACTTAAAGCCTTTGGGGGGTTAATGACCATGTCCCGGATATCCTTGGCATCATCTTACGAGATGGCCACGACCTGAGCACGGGGTGTAGGCGTACACCCGTCAGTGTATAACTCTATGATGTGGTGTGTCTATTGATCTTTAACCCGGACAAGATCCGGGCTACTGAACGCACAAGTAACATGTAATTCGTTCACAAGATTATAATATTAAATAATTATCCCAAGTTATAAAAATGTTTATGCCATGTGCATCCAAACCAATTTTAAATCATTTTTCAAAATGAGTCAGTTGATTGTATTTACCAGTGTAAACTGACGTATTTTCCCAAAAAGACTGAATGCAGGTACTAAACGAAATTGGCTGGATTGTCTCCTTAGCATCAATAAAAAGTCTCGCAAGCTTAGGATGCCTGAAGTCTATTGAACCATTAATATTATTTTGTTTCGATCCTACTGTGGATAAACTTCCGGATATTGTTACATTGATAAACAATATTAAATTCGGTTGTATCATATTTTAAATTTGCTTCCGCTGTGCATAATAATATTGTGTTGTTTGACTATTACGTTGCCAACCACGTCACGATACTCCCCTACTGGGCCCACCGGTGACACGTGGAAATCGGGGTGTGACAAGTGCGAAAGTCTAGGGCAACTATGGGTTTCAACTTGGTTTAATAGACAAGAGAATGGTTAGGGAACTAGACCGATTTCTTACAAAACCTAAACCTAGCTATATACCAAACCAAGACCTATTAACAACCTCGAGCCTTACAGCAACAAGATTAGTAGAACACTTGATTTTATAAAATTACCGAATATTACTTCTAAGTTTACTTACTAGATTTTCGCCTTAAAGGATTAAAGATTTATAACGTGATATAGACACTCACCTAAATCAAAAACCCTAGCACAACCCTATTATGTGATATAGACCGTCACCAAGGATTATACGAAGCAATAAACAGTGATTAAACGATATCAAGCATGCATATACACCAAGTTAAAATTCCATAATTGTTTACAATACATGAAAGCCCATAACCCACATTAAAACCGAATAAATTTCAAATCTTTTATTAAACCATTGTGATGCCTAGGTAGTAAAAGCGTTTAGCCAAAAATCATTGTATCAAAAGACATAATAATCATCAACAATTCAGAATTCATCATGATCAAACTAAGAACAAACAAATAAAGAGAATTAACGAGAAGAGTGCTCCCAAGCCTTACACGATGATTCCTATCGCTTCCAACCTTCAAAACCTTCTTCAAGAACCTCTAAACAGCCTCCAAGATGTCCAAAATTCATCCTGATGTTGCTGGTTGCGTCTCTTCTCTTTTGTCGCCCGTTATGCATCTGATGATGTATGCGTGTCCCTCAAATTGATTCTTGGCGTCCCCTTATATAATATGCAGCGTTCAAATATATAATAATAATCGCCGCCTCTCCCCTCTCATCGTTCCCCCTCTCTTCGAATATATATTTAATTAGAAGGCCAAAATCCACTAAATTCAATAACTTCATTGGGCCTTTAATTTGCAAAGATGCTTTTCAAAATCGTCCTACAGCAGGTATCTTTTTTTTCCAAGGTTGATCATGTTAATGTTAGACCATAGGGTATGGTGGGGCTTGGGTTGGGGCTTGGGTTGGGCATTTGGTGACACGTGGATTTTAGATATTAAAAACCCAAAGGCAAGTGTTTTAGCGGTATGGTGGGGCTTGGGTTGGGCGTGGCTGGGCGACGTGGCCTAGCCACATCATCATTTTTTATATATATTTTTATTTATAACTAAATAAAAAATAAACATACAACATATTTTTTTTTTAAAATACATAAACATACATAATAATTATCAAAATAAAAAACAGTCATTCTTCGTCGTCTTCGTCAGTTTCGAACCCAGGAATCGTTGAAACATGTTCCACCAAATCAGCTCGAAGGTTCTGATGTATATCCCTTGACTTTATTAAAAATTCATTTGCCGCTTTATCTTCGTCTGTTACGTTACCTTGTTGGGGGTCATCGTCCTCGTAGTAGGTAACGACCGCTCTACCTTCATCCTCCAAAATCATGTTGTGAAGAATGATACATGTGTACATCACGTTTCCAATCTGATCATTGTCCCATAGTCGACAAGGCATTGCCAAAATTCGCCACCTTTTCTTCAAAACACCGAATGCTCGCTCGACGTCTTTACGTGCAGCCATCTGGACCCTGTTAAACTTTAATCTCTTTGGATCTGTGGTACCGTGTCTTGTGAACGATTTTACGAAAACCCCCCACTCTGGGTAAATCCCATCAACTAGGTAGTACCCGTAAACGTACTCAATCCCGTTTACAAAGAAACTTCCTTTCGGTCCTATTCCATTTACCCGATCATTGAAAAGAGGCGAGTGGTTTACGATGGTAATATCATTATGTGAACCTGGCATACCGAAGAACGCATGCCATATCCAAAGATCTTGGGACGCAACCGCTTCAAGCATGATGGCTGGCACCCCGTGAAATCCACTAGTGTGAGCACCTTGCCATTGGGTAGGACAAAGTTCCCAAGGCCATTTCATACAATCTAAACTACCTAGCATCCCGGGTAGCCCATGATAATCTGCGTGATGTTCCAATATTTGTTGCATGTCACTGAAGGAGGGCTTTCTCAAATATCTTTTCCTATAAAGTTCTAGAATGCACGAACAAAAGTTGTGAAGAGTTTCTCTAGCTACACGTGCAGACATTTTTAAATAGTCATCCATAATGTCCGAACTATTGCCGTACGCTAACTGCCTAAGTGCGGCCGTGACCTTTTGCCACGTACTAAATCCTAATTGCCCGGTGACATCGGGTTTTTGTTGGAAACAAACATATTTCTCCTCAAGATCTCTAGATATTCTTAAAAATAAATTTTTACTCATACGAAAACGACGCCTAAACATTTTTTCATCATACTTAGGTTCCGCTGAGAAGTAATCGCTTACCAACAAATCGTTAGCGGTGTGCCGTTCACGAGCGATGTACCTTCTCCTCCGTTTAGGTTGTTGAGTCTCTTCCTCATTGTCTTCGTCTTCCACGATAGCTTTCACCACCGCCGCTATCGTTTGTAGAAATATTTCCGCACCATCGTCAGACGAGGATGACGATTCACTATAACTTGAAGAACTCATGGCAATAATGTGTTTTATGTTTTGATATTGTGTGAAAAAAATGTTAAATGTGGTAAGTATTTATAAAGGAAAAATAAAGTTTTTTATTTTAAAAAGTAGCCACCAACGGCTACCCCAACGGCTACTTTTAATGGGCCAATCACAAACCGCCAACTCACCTTGCTCCCCCGCCCCACGCCCGGCTTGAAACCCAAGCCCCAAGGGGCCACGCCCAAACCCAAGCCCACCCGGGGTGGTCACTTGGGCGTTTTACCCCAACCCACGCCCAAACCCCCGCCCCATACCCCACGGCCTTATATACATAACATTATTTTAATACTTAATTTAAAAGCCTAAATCTTGCTTTTCACGTAAATCATCACTAGAGAATTTGGGCGGCCCATGAACAACATTCAGCTTTTCCTTTTTATGTATAGAGATGAGTGGGCTCGACCCAATCAAGGAAAATAGTAGCAATTTTAATTCGGTCTCTGGCATTCTACTCTGCCCAACTGGCTGGTCATTTCCATATTAATCGTTTTTGCTCCATTTGCACCAGGACCTGGCCCAACACAAAATAATATAATATCACACTAAAAACTAAATAAAAACAAATAAAACCTATACATAAATTATACAATTTACATGGGACAAATATGTGTATTTTGCCCCACATCAATATCTCAAGGAAGGACACGTCCCAGAGGATGAAAATCCTAAGGCCTTTAGAATGAAGGTATCATGATTCACTATTATAAATGATGTCTTGCATAAGAAATCTCTTGCAGGACCATATCTGAGGTGCTTAGAGGATCCTGAAACCAAGGAAGTGCTTCAAGATATACACAAAGGGGATTGTGGTAACCATTCTGGGGGCAGGTCATTGTTCTCAAAGGCATTAAGAACATGATATTATTGGCCGACAATGAGAAAAGATGCTGCAGAATATGCTCGAAGATGTGATGCATGTCAAAGACATAGTAATATATTACATCAGCCGGCTGAGCCACTTTATCCTATAGCCTCCCCTTGGCCATTCATGAAGTGGGGGATGGATATAGTAGGAAAATTGCCAAAGGCTCCAGGAGGAAAGGTCTTCAGGCTGGCAATGACCGATTATTTCTCTAAGTGGGTCGAAGCTGAAGCATTCGTTCAAGTTAGAGATTAGGAAATGGTATCCTTCATAAAAAGGAATATCCTGACTAGGTTTGGAGTACCAGCTGAGATAATTTGTGACAATGGATCTCAATTTATAAGTAAGAGGACTACCGACTTTTGCAAGAGTTGGGGAATCAAAATGATTACATCCACACCGGTACATCCTCAAGCGAATGGACAAGCAGAATCCTCAAACAAGATAATTGTCAACAACCTGAAAAAAAGACTAGGGGCTAAAAAAGGAAGATGGGCAGAAGAACTACCCTTTGTTTTGTGGGCTGATAGGACGACGGTGAAAAGTGCAACTGGCCAAACCCCATTTTCCTTGGTGTTTGGAGCAGAAGCGGTGATCCCGACAAAAATGGTAATACCTACAGTGAGATCCAACCTCCAGGATCCTAAGCAGAATCCTGAAGTCCTATGCCAGGAATTGGATACTATTGATGAAACGAGAGACGCAGCAAGACTAAGGATGGCAGCATATCAACAGAGGATATCTAAAGCATATAACAAGAATATAAGGACTAGAAGGTTCCAGGTTGGAGATTGGGTATTGAGGAAGGCTTTTCAGAATACCACTAATCCTGCTGATGGAAAGTTGGCTCCAAAATGGGAAGGACCCTATGAGATTGAATCAGAATCAGGAAAAGGAGCATACCGACTCAAGAATATGGAGGGGGATATGCTACCAATATCCTGGAATGCTATACATCTAAAGCTCTATTTCAAGTGAGTTTGGAATTTAAATTCTAACTCGGGATGGTATGGATTTTATCTCTTTTATTAAGTTTTAATATTATTTATTGTTTTGAACCCATTACTGACTTAAGCATCGGAGGGGTGTTAGCCAGGCTAACACCCACCTTAGCTTACAGTTGTTTTGCAGTATATGCTTCGGGATATAGCTCCAGGATATACGTTCAGGATACTTCGAAAGATTAGAGGATTGGCCCCCTCTCTCACGCTTAAGGGATCCTGATCCCTTCACAGGTTTAAAGGTATTCAGCTTTCTCTCGAATTGGGTTTAAACACCCCGCCTGGAGCGCAAGTTATCCAGGGATAGTTCAAGATAGCGGGACCAGACCATGTAAAAGTGGCTGACAATTTCGTTATTGTTGGCTATATCCTGGATCCTAAAGGTATATGAGGATTGATCACCCTCTCTCACGAAAGGGTATTTTCATACTCTCTAAGGTTTAAAGGTTATCACCTTTCTAGGTCTTGGAGTTTAAACACTCCCGCCTGCAGCGCATGAAAATTTGGGATTTTCCCCCGGACACCTATGGGATTTTCCCCAAGATACTAAGGATTTTATCTCCAGTATGTTTTTGGGTTTTACCCCAGTAACACAAGAACTGTCCAAACAGTTAGAACTTGATTTCAAAAGTTAACTAAGTGTTTGAAGGCTTTATGCACAGGGGACATTCCTCCTAAGAAGGTTGTGTAAGGCTCGAAGAATCAAACTCAATGCACTAAGTATTTCCGACTGGGGACATCTTAGTTGAAGAAGTTGCAAAAGGATTGAAGTCCGATACTAGGGTTACACCCTATTCCTGGTATGATCTTTCCTTTGTAAGTTGTTTAAACTTTTGAAACTATGTTTAAGGCTCGAATATCCTGATGAGAATATATCTTTAGGATATGTTCTCACAATGTGTTTTCGGGATACGTTTCAGGATATTTGATTGGGAGATAATACTTGGGTTGAAAATAAGTACTCTGGTCAAACAAGTGTTATCGAAACGGATTATGAAAAATAAACTATCTTTAGAAACTTTGTCTAAATTGTTTGGGTTTTGAGAAGTCATATTTGACGAAAGTCTTCGTAGGATACCACTGAGTATATTGATCAGGATATTTTCAGAAAATAATTGCACAAATGTTGCAAAGCTAAAATTTAAACTAGGTAATGCATGACAAAAAATTAAAAGGCAACAACAATTAGGTCAAAAGGTGGTTATATTATTAACAAGTCAAAAGTTGTGCTTTTGGTTTCACCTCAAACCGAGGCCCATCCGCCAAAAGCACTATTAGTTTTTTACCATATTTACGCAACGGTTGAAGGTTTCATCTCAAAACGAGACCCATCCGCCTCCAACCGTTGCATCATCCAAAACAACTTATACTAACTGATGACCAAGGGCTTCATCCTGAAACCCAGGACGCATCCACCTTTGGTCATCATATTGTTCTAGTGCAGGAAACATAAATTGTTCAGCAACAGAAAAAGTAAATTGTTTATACAGACCACAACCATGAGATTTAAAAAAGTGGGCTCCGGCCTTGGCACGTATATCCATCATTGCCCACTTCGCTGCCTCTAAGGGGCAGCTCCTCCTTCCATCATAACCTCGTCAGCAACATCCTCGCCAGCATTTCCTCCAGCATCACCTTTAGAATCACCTCCAGCATCGCCGCCAGCATCCTTCGAAGCACCAACATCATCTACCTTCTCGGTCGCCTTAGTGGGCTCCTCTGCAGCAGGCTTTGAAGGAGGCTCCAGGGTTGCCACCAAGATCCTTCAATTTCATCTCCCAAGCTTTAACATTCCATGAAGGGCATTCAACACCCAAAGCCATGGCCTCGTAAGCCATTTTCAATCTGGCCTGGAGAAGAGAGATGATAACAGAATTTTTGAGGCTTTCTCGGTATGAAGCCATGCCATGCTCATGTTGAACTTGGGCTGCATCGAACTTGGCTTGAGCCTCGTGAGTGACCTTCTGGATGGCAGCTTGGTGCTCTTGGACCATTGCCTTATACTTAGCCTCGTAATGCTCTGATTTGGCGGTGGCAAGTGCTGCTTGATCTGCAATGCTGGCTTCAGCCTTCTTCAGTTTGCTCTCCAACATGGTATTCAGGCCACATGCGTCTTCATAAATGAATACCAGGCGTTCAAGACCCTGCAAAGAAACCAGGTATTGACTTTAATTGACTTTATTAATCAGCATATGATGCAGGATATGGGTCAAGATACTAACCTGGTTGAGGAAGCCGGTCATGAATTTGCTGGATTCCATAAACCCGTGGTTCTCAAATGGGAATACATGGGGTGTAGCGGGAGGCTCAGCTTCCTTTCTCTTCCGGGAGCTAGAGGCCCGGGTCCTGGATGCAGGAGGAGCTTTAGGAGCAGAAGTAGTCTTTGAACTAGTAGGCTTCGGTGTGACAGACGACTTCGGATTGGATTCTTGCTTGGCAGGTGCGAGGCCAGAGTAACTGTCCAACTCGTCAAGCTGGAAACCTTCGAGGTTAATGACCGGCACTAAACAAGGGAAGAAATATTTAGTTTGTAATACTTATACTTTATATTCACTATAATCGTGTGCTTACCAGACATCTCTGAGCTTGATTTTTGACTTGAGTTCGTAAGAGACAGGGAGAAGGTTTCACTAGCAGGAAGTCGGTAGATCTCTTTGATCCTGGCCTCTGATTCCGCGCTTGGGGGTGCTAGATCTCTGAAATTCGCTACACAAAATAGCAGGATATCAGTCTAAGATATAGTTTAAGGATACATTTGGGGATATTCCTAAAACCCTAAATCCTACCCTTGGTTAACCATCTAACTGGCAGATCGAAACCCTTATCAATAGAGTCTCTTTTTACAAAAAAAAGAACTTTCGTTGCCACTGATCTTCATTTTTGGTGGCCTTAAGGACTAATGGATTCTTGGAAGTGGAGAACAGAAGGAAGCGGCTGTTGCCATGGGATCTCAGTCGGTATGCTATGGGAAGGTCTTCAATGCATAGGTCAGGGCAATGACGAGATTTGATTTGGTTTAACACTATCAAAACTCGCCATACCATGGGCATGGTCTGGGCATAACTGAGGCCGGTAAGCTCAAAGAAACGAGAGATAAAGGGTGGAAATGGATACCGGAGTCCCAAAGAAAAGGGATAGGCAAGAAAGCAGACCCATTCGTTTAACGGCGCATCTGATCGGACTTCCCGATCAAAAGGACGAATGACCACTCCGGCAGGAAAGGCACCAGAATCCTTCAAAGCGGCGATATCGGCATTGTTGAAAGAGCAAATCTCATTTTGTGGTTCTCGTATGAGGTTTTGACTCGTGAGGGTTGCTACTGGCTCGTTCAACCGAGATCTTGTTCGAGATGCCATAAAGGGTATTGACCAAGAAACAAGAAATCCAAAGAAAAGAAAAACAGAGAAGAAGAGAGAAATACCTGAGATTCGCTTGAGGAGTAATGATCGAAATACAAATTATTTCGGCTAATTATAGGCTGAATGATAGGGGGTAAAGAGTAAATAACGCTTGGGAAGTTGCACATTGTCATTTCAAGAGTCTCGTCACATTGATTGCCTCGGTTTACGAGATAAATATATCCGTTGGATTAGTATACCAATAGATATATTTGGGGACAATTGTTATGGGCCATTTTCTGAACATATATCCTGACTAATATTCTGCTTTTGATTGTTTATTTGTGATCAGGATACCGGGTTAGGATATTGGTAACATCCTGGTGCGATATCCTAGTATTGACTTAATTAACCACGTCCAGATTAGAAGGTGCGGGTCCCTAACGGTCAAGTGGACCTCTTCTCCTTAAGACTAGGGCAAACCAGTTATGTGAGAGACGTAGAACCCGGAAGAAGTGGACTACAACGTTCACTTGAGGAATATTCGAAGATTCCCAGTTTAATAGGGTAGTTAGTTAATTTCATTTAACTATAAATAGATTGATCGGATCGGTTAAGTCACACACACTCTTTCGCACACTTTACTCTCTGGCTACTAGCCACTACACACAAACACTTGTACTCAAATTACATTGTAACACCTAGATGATCCGCATCATACACTGCACTGTATCCTGATATTTGAAGCAATAGAAGAACAAGGCAGCTGCGATTGTCAGCTCCCGAGGTTTTATGCCGGCGATCTAGATTGATCAAGGGCTTTCCTCGTATATCTCGTGTCACTCTTTACATTTTTGCTCATTGTTTGATCATAGATACAGCTCTATATCCTGAGCCGTATCCTGAAACTGTTTTTGCAAATAACTTGATTAACATATTTTCGACACACATTTCTAGCACACTACCTCACTTAACTAATTTGATCACTTAATTGCTTCGGTAATTTTTTACCAAAACATTGCCGTTTACTCGTTTAAACCCCCTGTTTTGTTCTTTTGCTTAGGGGTATTTTTTTTCATTTTAAACATTAATATATATAAATAAAATAGAAAATCCCCAAAACTCTTCACTCTCTCTTTCTCTCTCTAAACACCCTCTGCATTCTCTCTCTCTCTCAAAACACAACACCCATCTGTCTCTCTCTCTCTTCTCTCTCTCTAACACCAGCGCAATCTGTTCGTGTAAAGCCCCTGCCACACCCAAAATCTCTTCATGTAATCTGTTCCTTGTTCCTGTTTATAACATCCAGCGGTTTTGTTGATCGGTTTTATCGACAGAGATGTTAACGCCGGTGAAGTTACTGTAACACCCCGTGTTTTCGTAAGTGAAAGTCAAAGTCAAGATCAAAGTCAACGACCGATTCGCGCAACTTGACTTGTAGAAATGTCTTTATTTTATTTGTATTATGTGGAGTAAGTGTCGTTCATTGCAATAATCGAATTGTGTTAATCGTTACTCGATCGACCTACGACTGTAAACTATAGGAAGTAACAATGCGATAAAGTTAATCAAGCTATGCTAATCAAATCGACATCGAATCGTAACTCGAACTACGTAATTCTACTTATTAATTATACGTGTGTGTGTACCTTACGTGTTACCTGTGCATGTTTATTTATGTTATGTTATGTTGTGGTAATCAAGCGAACTCAATCGAACTCGAAATCTAACTCGAATGCTATCGAACTCGAACTCAAATCACAATCGAACCATGGTAGATAGTGGGAAAGAGATTACGCTAGATACGAAGTAGTTGAGACTGAAAGTAATTTGACTAGGAAACCTTATCGTATCGAACCGCTCGCAATCGAAATTGAAATATCTGAAATCGTCGCGCGAAACACTCGAAAGGTGCAACCGATCGATCAGGCTTCCCAGCCGATCGAACAGCCAGCCGAACGGACTGCTGTCTGATCGGACAGGCTGTCCGATCGAGGTGCCAGCCGATCGGCTAGCCCTTTCCTCTTTTGTCTTCCTATAAATACCCCTGTCATTATCACCCTTTACCACTTTTGGAAACCTCTGTTCGACCAGCACGCTCAACTCGCCTTTTCTCAGATTTCTCTCGATTCTGGTAAGTTTTCGTCCTAAATCTTGTACTTTCTTGATCTATACACACTCCTACACCTTTCTATCTTTCGAATCTAAACTTTTAACCGTGAAATCATTAAGAATCAAGTGTTCTAGGATGATGTCATCATGGGTTCTTGAAGAACTTCCTGTGTTGGCCTCAATCCACCAAGAATGACTTGGATCTAGCAGATTTCCACATAAACAAACAAGGATCTCTTGTAGATCTAAACATATACGTGGTGAAAAGGATTGAAGGATGGATTTTCCCAACTTTCTTCAACCCTTTTCACTCGAACCAGTAGAAACAGAACCCGAGCCGGTTTACTGACCACTTCGGTGGTTATACGACTCAAGATCTGTGTTCTATCCACGAGGTTAACCGACTTCGGGTTAAATGTTAAACTTCGTTCCGAACAGACCACGACCGGATTCGGGTGATTCCTGTCCAACCCGGGAGACCAAGTAAGAACGAGGCATCTATGGTTTTACTCGCTGTCAAAGTGCCTCGATAAAACGACAAACAAACGGAACAACCAAGGTGTTAGACGCAAGGCTGATCAGGTCAGGATGCTGACCGATCGGACTGCTGTCCGAACGGATAGCCAGCCGATCGGATAAACCAGCCGATCGACTTGCCAGCCGATCGGCTAGCACATGGTCCCACACAAACAACTTGTTTTGAAGAATGGTATTGAACGAACTGTTGTTCGATCGAACTATTGTCCGATCGGATTACTCTTCGGATCATGAGATACTATGCTTCAACACTTAATCAATTTTTCAACATGTTTAATGCACTAGAAGTGCCACCCGATCGAACAGCCGTCCGATCAGGTGACACCCTGCTGTCCGATCGAACAGCAGTTGTGCTATTCGACCGACCAACCATCTGATCCATTGCATCACACTTTACATTCACCAAAGTCTTTGACTTGTTGATTTGCCAACCGATCGAACACCTGTCCGATCCAAAGGCTAAACCTTGAAATTCTGTTGAATGCCTAACCGATCGACCGACCTGAAAGGCAAAGGTACTTCAATGTTTTCAAAATGCTACAACGAAAACTTCAAAGAACAAGCCATCATACACAAACACATCCTTCCCAAAGGAAGAAACAATCCACTCGTACAGCCATCCGATCGGCCTACCGACCGACCGAACAGCAGACCGTACGGACTGTCAGCCGAGCGGTCAGCCGTCCGATCGAACTGCCGTCCGATCGACCAGCTGTCCGACTCCCCAGTACTTGTTTCCTGTTTTACATTTCACTTATCGTTATGCTACCGAATCTATTCAGGCTAACCATATTCGCTAAGCGCTCCCTTCAATCCATAAATCACTGTGAGTATACTCGATCCCCTTTTGCTTTAAGCACTTTTGGGTGTTACATACGTTACAAATATTCAAACTACAATTATCACACTACTCAAACTATTTGAACGCTAACCGTTAATGCATGTTATACGTGGCTCATGAATGCTTGTTTGTTATGTTTACACATGGAATGCTGTCTACCTACCTTAGCAACGATAGTACTATAGTTTGGACTCAGCACCCGTTCTCACGGGGGTTGTTAAGGATCTTTTACTTGCATGGATTACGGTGGTAATCATGTATTGCGAACTGCCTCAGGCAGTCAACCCGCAGTCATTGGTATCGATGGATCTATGTCGATAACTAACGTGCTTCATTTCACTATGTGTACATGCTGGTTATGCGTAAACGAATTCGACTCTATATGCTATTATCAAACTTGTATGCTCACCTTTACATTTTATGTATTGACTTTATTTTAACGTATGTGACAGGTGCTTAGGAAGTTTACATGCTTAGCAGGCTGTGAACTTGAGGCTAGGAAAGGTCTAGGATGCTCTCTGCGCTGTGATGAAATCGAAGCTAGGAAATGGGGTCCTAGAAACCAATAAATAAACTATTTGTGTTTGAATCTGAGTGGTCGGAACAGAATATTGGTCTTGATGTTTATCTGTAATAATTTAGTTACTGTTTGAGACATGGTATGGGACATGTTAATTTAAATTGAATGGTAATGATAGTTGTTATGGAAACTTCTGGACAATCTGTTTCGCTCAGTGCCATGCCCCGATGACTCCGCCATCGGTTGGGGTGTGACAGTTACGTCACCGGTTTCCATTGAAACAACTGGTAGATTGATTCTAGAGGATAAAATGATAAATAATTGGTTTACCGGTCACCGGAATAATGGATTACCGGAGTGGGTGATGGGAGAAATTTGATTTGAGGAATTGGGGGTTTGAGAAGCCAGGGTTCTGCCGCCACCCCGTCAATCACCACCACCACTGAAGATCCACCACCACCGCCTCCACCATCACCGTCGCCACCCCCGACACCCTCACCTCCTCCACCTTCACCTCCTCCTGAATCGGATTTATTGTTCTTATGAATCACCTCCGTCAATCACCACCACCACTGAAGATCCACCTCAACTACGCCGCCGCCTTCATCTCCAAAACCACCTCAGCTACGCCACCGCCTTCATCTCCGCCGTCTATCTAACAGAACCCCTTCATCTCCGCGGTTTCTTCACTACTGATTTAACAGGTTTGGTCGCCGATTTGATTGTCGTAGATTTTGAAGCCATAGGGTTAGGACAATTTTCTTTGGCGGTGGAATTTTGTGGCTGCTTTGAGTTATGTGAGGGTTTTTGAGGGTTTTGGGTTTGGGAGGGTTGGCGGCAGTGGGATGGTTGTCACACCCCAAACGATGGCGGAATCATCGGGGCGCGGCACTAGGCGAATCAGATTGCTCAAGAGAATCCATAACAACTATATTGCGACAGTATTTAATGCGTTCATTGTCCCATACTAATAAACAATTACAATCACATAAGCTGTCACGAATTTCCTGTTCTCTCGAACAATTCAAATTCGACAACCTAGATTTTAGGTGTGTTTCTAGACTTCCTAGCTTGATTTGATGTAGACTGCGACTAAACCTGCAACATACGTTAAAATAATGTCAATACAAAAGTATTGGCGAGTATACAGGTTTGATATGTAATAGTGTAATAGATAAAAGCTGCGAATTTCCACATACATAAACGTAATACACGACATATATACTCACAAAACTAATACTACCAGCTAAGTCCTCGAGCTTCGATCGCGATTGCTAAACTAGACCCCGTCGGGCGCAATAGTACTATACTAGTCATGGTGGGACGTCGCGAGTATAAGTCCTAGCACATATGTAACTAGCATCACGTATAACTATGCACGTAAATCATTCGCAAGTGATAAGTAGTTTAAGCATTTGATGTGATTCGATTTGATAGCAACGTATGTTACACCCAAAAGTGCAAAAGCAAAAAGGGTTCAAGTATACTCACAGTCGGTGTTCAGCAAGTAAACACAACTTGGTTGGATTGGAGGGAGCGCGTCCGAGATGAGCCTGATTATAGATTGATAGCGTAAGCATTGAATAGTGCGTTAAACGGTGGTGAGTGAACCAAGTGTCGAATGGTAATCCGATCGGATGGCAATCTGACCGGATGGCAATCCGACCGGATGGCCAGTCGACCGGGTGGCAATATGTTCGGATGGTCATCCGGTCGGATGGCCATTCGATTGGATTGTCACCTCGTTTGGTGAATATGTGTTTGTGTATGATGGTTTGCCTTTTGAAGTTTTCATTGTAGCATTTTGAAAACATTGAAGTACCTCTACCTTTCAGGTCGGTCAATCGGACGGCAACCCGTTCGGTTGGGCACTTCAGTGAAAATAAGTTCACAGCAGGGTGACACTCGATCGGACGGTCGTTCGGTCGAGTGGCATCCTTGGTGCATTGAACATGTTGAAAATTGTTTAAGTGTTGAAGTTTCAAAACATCACATAGTCGGATGGTCGGTCGACCGAGTGGTAACTCGATCGGACTACAATCCGTTCGGGGTTCCACAACTCTTGAAGCTTGATTTGAAAACTAAGGTGGGGCCAAGGTGCAAGCCGTACGGGTGGTCGGTCGTCCGGGTGGCTGTCCGTTCGGACAGTAGTTCGTTCGGACGGCTCTCCGTCCTGGTTGACCTGTTCGTCTTGCACTTGGTTGTTTTGATAGTTTGTCATTTTGATCGAGACGATGTGATAACGTGCCAAACAACAGAACTCCACTATGAACCAAGTCTTCCGATTAAACCGGAATCACCCTGGTCCGATCAGTTAACTGTCCGTAACGGTTGTTCATGCTTAACCCGAAATCGGTTGTCTCTTTAGACAGAATCAGATTTGGAACCAACACTTCACTTAGAATGAGTAGAAGATCGGAACGAGCTCTGATTCCATCGGTTTTGAGTGCATTGAGTGTAAAAGAGTTGAAAGAAAGTTAGAAAACCATCTTTCAATCCTTTTAACCATGAGTTTGTGTAGGTTTATGCGAAAACATTGTTGATTCTTGTGGAAATCCTTCATATCTGAGTTGTTCTTGGTGGAATGAGGCCAAGACTTGAAGTTCATAAGAACTTCATGATGACATCATCCTAGAACACCTCAAATCCACCGATTTCGCGGTTAAAAGTTAAGATTCAAAGGTGAAAATGATGAAAGAGTGTGTGTAGATCATAGAAGTACAAGATTTGAGGTAGAAACTTACAAGAATCGCGAGAAATCGAGAGGAAATGGCAAGAAAGCGTCTGGTCGAACTAGAGCAGTCACATCAACTGTTGTTGATGTGACAAGTGGGGTATTTATAGGCAAAGGATGAGAGAAGGCGGTGCAGTGCATTGGGTCAGATGGCTGTCCGACCGGTTGGCTGTCCGATCGGATGGCCATTCGATCGAAGTGCCATTCGATCAAACGCCTCCGGCGAGCTAAGTTTTGGCGTTCCGTTTCGATTGCTAAGCGTTGCGATAGTTTGGTTACACATTCTCATCCACATTTCCATATATTTATTATAATTAGCTACGTTGGGTCGTATATACATATCCATATTTCAAAGTTACGATTCAATAACCGGGTTTCGTTTCGAATATGCGTTGCTTTGCGATGCTTCACGGTCGTCGAGGAGGGTAGAATAGGTCCTCACTCAACGTCATCGTGAACGTTAATGTGTGTGATGCGATGTGCGTTTTCTTGGGTATTAAGTTGCACTGCGACACATCACGACTATCAAGGAGGGTAGAATTGGTCCTCACTTGACATCTTCGTGGTTGTCAGCAAGTGCAATGTGATGTGATAGCGATAAAGTATGCGTAGTAGGCGAAAATACTGCGAAATAGCGATGTATGCGATATAGCGACATTATGATCCGAATATCTGGTGCTAGGCGTAACGAGTATATCGAGTAGTAACAACGCACGAACGTGCGGGTTGTTACAATGGTGGTCTTGGCGGCAGTGGGATGGTGGTGGTGGGGATGATGAGGTGGTGGTGGTGCTTGTTGTTGTTCTGGCAGTTGCATTATTGTTGTTCTGGCAGTGGTATTATTATCTATTAAATTTGAGTTATAATAAATCTAAATGGCCAAAATACCCCTGAGGATAAAGACAAAATAGGGGGTTTAAGTTGGGGAATCTGGCCAAATTTGAAATTTGAACAAAAATGACAACAAAAACGAAACCACAGGGCCCTAGATGCAAAAAGTTTGAGATTTGAACTAAAGTGACAAAACTGGCCAAACCTCAGAGACCAAAATGGCAATTTACTCTAATTAAAATTGAGTTCTTTTCCCAAAGTAGTGTTGGTGGAAAAAGTATTTACCAAAATGGTGTGCCTAGAAAACTATTTACCAAAGTGGTGTTTTATTGAATATTTATTTGTTTCTTACTCCTTATCTTAATGGATGACTCCCAATTGTTTAAAATTTATTAAATAGTTATTAATTAGTGATTTAATCATGGTGGTTCTTTAAACCTGTAACTTGTATTTTTATGAATCTTAACATAAGCCCTTTTTTTATGAAAACTACCAGGAAAAAATGCTATTGGCATTATGGGAGATTCTAATAATTCAAGTAATATGTTGTTTAATAAATTAAAATTTTACTCAAATATACAAACAATCAATTTATATTTCTTTTACTCAAATACAAATCATAACGAAAATACTTTATATGAAATATAAATTGTAGTAGCTTGATGAGCATTCATTTTTACATATTTCAAATAATAATTATTTTTTTCTTATTTTGCTGTAATTTTTTTTCTAGTTAATGATTCATATAAATTGATTCGAGTATGCATATATATATACACTAGTCACTTACCCGCGCGGTGCGGCGGGAGTGACAATTTACAATAGTATAATTGTTTACCGTTAGTTTATCCGTCGTCTCGTGAAATATTGTATAGTACTTAAGTTAGTTTTCTTATTCGTGATATAATGGCACTGGTTTTTCTGTTAGTTTATCGATTATTTGGTGATCTTCTACAAGAATAGTACAAAACAAGGAAGTAGATGTAATTAAAAACAAGAAGAGTTCAAAACAGTCAAGTAGCTGGACAAAACAATAAAAACAAAATGCGGGGAGTCTCTTGTATCTCTTCCTGTTTTACCAATACATCCGTTCGCTTATAACTTTCTTGTATCTTCTCCTCTACTGTACCAGATTTCGACACATAAAAAAATGTTAGACGCCTACAGGTGGTTTAAAATAGTAATTAAAAGGTACTTTCTGGAAGCAAATAAGGCACAAAATCTACTAACTTACCTTCTTTTTTATACGGATGCGATTAATTAATCACGCAACACTTCCTGGTAGACAACATTTGATGTGTAAACTCCGCGTTCTTTGAATTCTTTGGTGAGATGTACCAACAGCTTCGTACTTTGTCTTGAAATCCCTCTTGATAACGCGACATAAAGTTGTCCATGTGAAAATACAGAATCCGGTAGATAAATACCAACGTTCGGAATTGTTTGACCTTGAGCTTTATTAATCGTCATGGAAAAGCTAAGTCGAATTGGAAATTGTTTTCTTTTCAGCTTGAATGGGAACATGTCATCTTCAGAAAGGGTTAGAGGGATTCTTGGCAAAAAAACTCTTTTTCCGGCATGTTGACCGACTGCAATTTCCGCATCAATAACATTTCGCATGAAACCCTTACATATCAACCGCGTGCCATTACACAGGCCATGTGATGGATCGATATTACGTAACAATATTATTGGGCATCCAATTTTTAAACGAAGCTTATGAGGCGGCAAACCACTAACATTTAGCGAGTTTAAGAACTCGACCGGATAGAAGTTGCGCTGATCGTCTTCAGCTTCATCAAAACTGTAATAAACTTTTTCCTCCCCTTGAAAAATTTCAATCATTTGATTATTAATCTCGTCAACACTATCATTTTTAGTGGACAATATTTCTCTAGAGATTATATAATCTGAAGAATATACATTATCTTCAATTGATGGAAAGATGGCATGGATCAATTCTTTTATAGCATTTTCTCTGTTGTTGCACTGAATTGTCATGTCATCGGGTATGCGGATATAGTTTCCTTCTATTGGTTCTTCAGTTCCATCGCCGACTCTTAAAAGAAATTTAGAAAACCATGGATCTTTCAGCGCTCTCATATTTATGGTCAACCGCATCTTCTTAGTCAAAGACCAAAGAGGTGACATTCGTACGCTGGAGTCTACAATCTGTGCTCGAGTGCCACGTTTAATAACCGGCAACACCTGTCTGAAGTCACCTCCCATAACCATTATCTTTCCACCAAATGGGAGACTAACACCTATAATGTCTTGGAATGTACGATCGACTGCCTCTATCGCCTGTCGTTTAGCCATCGACGCTTCATCCCATATGATTATTTTGGCAGACCGAATCAGTTTAGCGGCCCCACTCTGTTTTTTGATATTGCACATTGAATTATTTTCAAGATTAAGAGGAATCTTGAATCTCGAGTGAGCCGTTCTACCTCCAGGCATATTATTAGCCGCTGCACCTGATGAAGCTGTTGCGAGAGCAATATGACCACGTGACCGAATTTCAGCAAGCAAGGCAATGTACAAAAATGTTTTTCCAGTTCCACCTGGACCATCAATAAAGAACATGCCTGGAAGATCATTATCAACATGCATCATGATCTCATCAAACACGTTTTTTTGGTCCGGATTAAGTGAATATTTGGCACTCAAGTGTTCAGGTTCCAAAACAATCCCATACTCTTCTTGTAACTCACGATAACCTGCATCTTGTAAGTTAACATCGTCTGTTATCTTAGGAAGGTCTAACTCATTGAAATTTTTACCCATGGATTGTACCAAGACACTAATTTCGGTAAGAACCATATTTTGAACTCGTTCTATACTTTGACAGTGTAACCGTTGATCTTCAGACAGTGAATCAAAGTGGTCATTCCATAACTTTCGAATATCTCCAGGTTGGCAAAAAATCATTATGGTCGCAAATAACCTTCTAAGAGCATTGGGAATCTGAAACGTAGAGGCTTCTTCGAGACATTGTGATAGATATTCATCGTCTTCTATTAAGCCTAACTCAAGAGCTGCTTTCCGAAATGTCGCACACCGTTGACCATTAACTGTACAAAGATGTTCAAAAGAAGTAGGCCCTCTGACATTTGACAAAAGTAGGCGTAAGTATTACCTTTCTCCTTCGGCTGGATTAGCGGAAACGATACGACCTCTTTGTTTTTTATCGAAACGACGACTCCAACGGCGTGTGCTTCCATTCCACGTAAAGTGTTTTGGAAAATCTTTATACAAATGTATCCTTGCTGTTTCATCGTTTCTATTTATCTCAAAAAATGCTGTTAGCATGGTTCTCTTATCCCTTTCCCTATCAACAATATTAGGCATTAAGTCATCATCTCTAAATCTAACCATCTGATTATTTGGGAGATGAAGTTGTAAGGCTAGAACAGCAGGAAAGATTTGAGAAAGAGAGAAGGAAAAAATGCGCCACATAGCCTCTGGGGGCGATATGTAGCGTGCATCTTGAAATCTTTTTATCTCATTAATAACAACCCCTGGCTCATTTTGATCCACTTGAATAACCTGTTTGTCATGTCCTTTATAAACATATTTGAAAAGATATTTCACAGATTTTATACTTGAGCAAACTTCAACATTCATGTGGCAGTTAAACATCATCAAAAGCCTTGGGTTATATGGGACCACCCATCTATTATCAAGTGTTTATCCTCGTAGGTCCACTTCTATCCCGGTGTCTCTCCTTCGATACAACGGATACGAATCTTCTCCTTGTGTCGTCTGTTCGTTAAATTGTCTAGGATAGTGAAAACGACAAATTTTAGGATCACCCTGCATACAAGGACTGCTTGATCGTAAATTGCCGCAAGGACCGTGAATCATGTGCTTGACAACCATCTCATGCAATCTGGGATGTGTTAGTTTGTTAGGAATTTCAGCACACGCAACCTTATCATAATGGTCCGCGTTATTGATCTTGTGTTGCGGGTACATGATTAGGAGAAAATGTGCGTGCGGCAAACCCCGCTTTTGAAATTCAATGACATAGACGTATGCCTTAACTTCCCCGAGGACATGTTTCTTGAAGAGTTGATCCTTAAGATCTTCTAATTTAGCCCGGAACACTCTTGAAACAAGGTCTGGACGATCTGTAGCAGTTTGACCAACATGTAAATTATCACATATCTCAGGCCACTTAGGATTACATGTCATTGTAAGGAATACATCAGGCTTGCCGTCATCTTGAACTAACGTCATCGCATCTAGAAACCGACGTCGCATGTCGCGAGGCCCCCCGATGAAAGATGCAGGCAACACAATTCTTTTCCCGACTATGTTTGCATGAACCTCACCAGTATTGACGCAATCCACAATACCTTGGTACAATTCGGCCCGAATCTTAGCCTGGTTTCTCTCACAAAATTCTAAGCGTGACGTCTCAATTTTCATGTAAACATCAACCATAAACTGCTGTAGCAGCCTACCACCGAACAAAAGCACATAATCGGTAGATCAAATCTGGAACTTGTAACAATAGTACTCTCGCATAGCCACGGTTGTTCTACCACTTCGTGTGTTTGCCTCTGAACGATGAAGATGTATTAAAAACAAACAGTTAATAAAAATAAAACGCATTACGCTATTTTTATGATCTTCACTTAAAAAAGGATAACAAATTGTTGGTACCTTCCATTTCTCCTTCAATGTTGTCATTGTTGCGAACCTCATTGATTGATACTCCGTGACGTGGTATGTTAGCATGCCAACCCGACTCACCATTAGGAAAAAATAGAGGATACGACAATGGATCGTAACAACTGAAGTACGGCTGAATAGTTTGACTATATTCAGACCTACCGTACACAACAATACTTCGTTTATACGAAGTGATATTGTCATTACCTTCAACCCAAATACCAGCAACCTATATAATTGTGAACTATAAGTAAGTAAAATAAGCAATACTATTAAATAATTGCAATTAATATAATATTATATATACCTCCGATGTCGTTGGTCGGTTGTACACCCTTTGGTCAAGTTCAACCGAAGTATTCAAAGTGACTCTATAGTTGTCCAGAGGTCCTAGTTCCGCAAGTCTTCTAAATGTATCGACATATGGGTTTGTAGAAAGAACGCGTGTTAAAATCTGAGTAATACGCCGATCAAGATTTGGCCATCGGAGTCTGTGATCTAACTCAGTATCAGGATCGTAAAAATACAACTGCAAGTACCTAGGGGTCCCATCCCTCAGAACTAATTGGTCGATTCTGTGATATATTCCTTTATGTGCACGAAAAGTATATACGCTGTCTCTCATATTGTTCAATGTATCATCCAATGTCACACCCATTGAGGCAAAAGAAAAATTGGTGTTATAAGCACGGATGTTTTGCCTAAACATATCTCCAATTTCATCTTGAGATGTGAAAAGTCGGTACAATTCCTCTGGAATTTCTAAGTTTGCTAACACAGTTTTCCCACTCATACAACAAAAGGTATCAAATTCATACTGAAATCGTTTTGCTCCACAATTAGGACATGCACCTCGTTCCTTTAAAACACGATGCTCTCCAGGTACACCATTGTAAACAAAATTATAAGGATCATCTTGTACGCTCCCATCTTGGAAGGAAGGTTGATCAACTACTTCAGCAAATTGGGGTAATAAAGTACGCGGATGAATTCGAATACCTAAAAAAATTGGTGTATTAAGTAATGAAGGTTGTAAAAGATGTCAAGTTCGAAAAAGAAATCATTGTTATATAAATAGAAACCTCGTGATGTTCTATGCCTGACTACGTCAATTACAGATGGGAATGTGGTTGTCGGCGTAACATCATCTATCGGGGTTTGGTTGACTTGACTGCCATTTGAAACACGCATTCCATTATCGTTTCGTGTATTAGAACATCCTTTATTGTACTCCTTGCGTTTTATAGTAGAAACACTTGAGGCGTTCTCATTTGTTGTTTGTGTAAATTGAGTAATATTAGTTTGTACACTTCTTAACGGTGTCCTTTCTGTTGACCTATTACTCATTAAAGATATTGATGAAGCACTTTGGGAGGCATCACCACTCCCAAATTTAGATACTTTGTTATTTTCTTTGCGTGCAGCATAGTATCTTTTTTGATACTCTTTTCGTTTTTCAGCTTTAGTAGATGCACTCGAGCTAGAAGCATGATTACGAGGGTTTGGTTGTCCATTAGTCATTGTAAATTGATAAAATGACAAATACCTTGCAAATTAAATAAAAGAGAGTTATCATAGATGATGAAATTCTCAAATCATTACAACATTCCAACACATAACTTACAGAATAACAAACCGAATGATAACATTGAAATACATAATGATAACATTAAAATACATGACTTAAACCGAATATCGTGACTTAGAGAAAAAAAAGACAAATCCTTAAAACATTGACATACATAATGATAACATTAAGTGAAAGCCAATCTAAATACTTGGTGAAACAATGGTCTCCACAAACACCGCACCCTTAAAACCTCAAAACCAAGAAACGGGATAAAAACATTCGAAGGGCTTCATATCCATTTCAATTGTAAACAACTTCCCTAATTTAGTCATCACAAACCAATTACCATTTGTCACATAATGTGTTATATCGCACCACAATGACAATGATATCGAGGGGATCGGAGGACATGATAAGACCTTAATCCAGTAATCCCCTTGTAGTGTCCATAGGTCAATTGTCATCTCAAACATGCCAGTGCTAGCAAACATGTGAAGCTCATTTTTTACATTAACTAAAACACCTTGAACCATTCCTATAGAAGGAACTGGTGGAAAGCTTATCTCCTTGAACTGCTCCGAATTAACATCAAAACAAATCACCCTTTTCGTACCTCCAAGCCAACATTCGCAAACAGTGAAATATACAGTACCACCACAAAATGTGCCAGCTGACCAATTGAAATGAGGGCTTAGGTACTCTTGTCTTGTTATGAAAGGAATATTTCTCCAAGAGTCTACTTCCCTAGAATAAACATAGACACCAAGTACACCACTCCTACGCTTTATATGCAAGACCTTGTAATCATCGTCAGCGTCAACGTACAAACCAACGACATCAAGGTTATTTATATAGAATCCATGAGAATCAGGAGTTGACAAACGCTTGAAAGCAGTAGTTGTTGGATTCCAAAGTAGCAGCTCGTATGTATGATTCAAGCAAACACACAACAATCCATTCAAATGTGAAAGTATTGAGACATCATTATTTTGGTGATGGAATGGAAATGTAACTATGGAGCTTGGCCCATAGTCAATGGTTTTAGAGATGATCGGACGAACAGAGCATGTTAGGTCGTCAATTAGTAGAACTCTCTGGTTAGATGAAACTAATGAGCGAGAACAATGTAACCTTACGAAATCTTGTGTTGGCAGTAACGCATACCATTGGTTACATACACTCTTAGAACGACCTACATCCTTCGCTGGCACCCTCGTTAATATCTCAAACACGATTGTATGAACAGGAAGGTCAGCCATGGTTATACCTTCGTTTAACACATAATGATTATTTAGTTGTCCAATCTAAGAAGATTATAGTTTGGTGAAAAATAGGTGTAACCATTACATGTAAATCAAGTAATATAACATACTTGTAATAACAAAGTAAAGTATACTTCTACAATTACTTCAATATGAGGGAAACAAAAAGCAAAACAAGAAACACCAAGAGAGACTTTAATATTCAACAACTTAACATATAACACCAAATGTTTCTAACTTAAACACAAACTTGGATAACGATCCATAATTTAAATATCCCGTGCCTCGACCATATCTGGTTCGTACGTAATCGTACTCAACTCCGTAGACTTCAAAATATTAACTGAAATAACAAATAAAATATAACTTTTATTAAATTACATGAGCCATTAAATCTAACTAATTTTAGAATGTTCATGTGTAAAGCATAACATACTATCTGCTAGATGAACCAACTTGACACGTGATACATATACGATAGACCTTTGTTGCACGGCTCGAATGGAACATATAATGTAAATATTATGTTTGTAATATGTTAATAATAAATAATAACTAACGTCTTGTCTTAAAGAGAAAGTTCAAAACAACATCGATCACGTTTGCCTTCTATTATTCTCCCAACGACATCTATAACAAAATCAGTAAAATCGTATACACAATATTATACTTACATATATAAAGTAGTATAGATATATTTAATAAAAAAATATAGATAGAGAATTTATATGTACCAACAATATCCATTTGAGGTCTCCTGTCATGCTTCAATTCTATAATGGAAGGGACCAATGGATATAAAGAAGCACCCCTTGGAATCGTAAGCATAAGTGAAGAAAGTTTTGTATATTCGTTGATGACAATTTTTTTCTCGGACCAAACTAACACGTAATTCTGGTACTTTGGGTACTCATGATAATTGAGATTCTCAATTTGGAAATGATTCAAGGAAAATAAATCACCCATCAATGCCGCGTCATTATATATGTGTATCAAATGTTGAGGGACGAACGCAACAATTTTGTGTCTCTAAAAAGAAAAGAAATTTAGTGGTGGAAAAACGCTTGGTCGTATAACACAAAGTAAATTAAAATAATGTTCTTACGTGTTGATCAAGAAAAATAACCACCAATCTCTTTTCATCAACGTCATGCCAAATAAACTCCACCTTAACAAAGAATATATTATACCATGCTCTATCATTTGTCAATGATGAAAATTCTTCAACGGAAAAATGATCAGACATATCCTATTAAGTATTCAATGTTAGTTAACTAAAAAAATAAAAACTCCAGAAACTTAAATTTAAACTAAAAATGATTAAAATTAAACAACTAATTTAAATTTAAACTAATACATAATTAAAAGTTACATAATAAAGATTCAAACTAATTTGAGAAAAAAAAACTACAGTCATCATCAAAGTTGTTCTAAGGTTCCCAAACCATTTCTTCATCCAATGGTGGTTCGTATTCCGCCCCACGGTCAGTTTGGTACCCTTCAGCCCAACTCGGTAGTTCTTGTGTTTGCCTGGGGTTTTCCACATAAGGGGGGTTTGAAGGTGGAGGATGCATAGGCAGTATAGGAGTGTTTGCCACCGGACGATGATGCCCCTCCTCAATTTGTAGTCCACCAAATTGTAGTTGAGCGAATGAATAGTCATACGCCCAATTCAACTCTTCATCCGTCCAACCAAATGGATCATCAGGTTGAGGGTTTGTCACCGGATGAAGGTTTGACACCGGAGGTGGGTTTGCCACCGGAGGTGGGTTTGCCATCAGACGAAAAGGGTTTCTAACTTCAGGGTTTGAAGTTAGAGGGTTTGAATCAGGAAGGTTTAAAGGGCGACGGGATGATCGTCCATGGTTTGTTGATCCTTGTGGTTCAACGGGAATTGGATAACCACCACCCATACCTCTCAATTGATATTTGTTTGGAGTGATTTGTAAACTGAAAAATACAATTTTGATTGGATATAAAGATCAATTTTAAAGCAAATAAAAATAGTTTGGTTAAATATAAAAAAAAGGATTGCGTAAACTGAAACATACAATTTTTATTGGATATAAAGATCAAATTTCTTACCATGTTAAAAATTAACATCAAAGTAAACTGAAACACAAGGATTGTGTAAACAGAAAAACAAAATTTTTATTGTAACATTTTTAACATCAAAGTTAAGTCAAATGTTTATTGGATTTATATTATTTTGACCAAAAGAAATGGCAGCAAGCTAAAAATTTCTGAAATTTCAAAGTTAAGACAATTGTTTATTGGTCACAGAAAATAAGCAATGCTCAAAATTGAAAAGGGACGTGGATAACTACAGATGGAAGTCAATGCATCTTACACATCACTCTTTACTTGCCACATCTATTTATATATCTTTTCCATTGCATCATCCACCACTTGATATTTAATTTTCTCATACATGATCTAATCATAGTCGATATATACCACTGTTTTCAGAAGTCTGGTCAGGTCTAGGAACGATATATAGAACCGATTGTTAGTATCTTAGACATCATTTTTTTGCTACACGGTTGAACCAGTGAAATCAGAACGGTGGTTGTACTAATAACATGCTCAGATGGCATAGCAGAAATTATAGTTTTACTCTACTTTAGTTTTGAGTTTTCACTTATATGGTTAGAAACTAATGCTGTTAACGGAAGATTGTGTTGTACCGCTAACTATTGTATCGCTTTGTACTATAAGAAAAAAACGCCTATAGGGACGACACCTATAGACATAATACAGCTGAAAAATACAATTTTGATGGATATAAAGATCAATTTTAAAGGAAATAAAAAAAGTTTGGTTAAATATAAAAAAAAAGGGTTGTGTAAACGGAAACATACAATTTTTATTGGATATAAAGATCAATTTTCTTACCATGTTAAAAATTAACATCAAAGTAAACTCAAACATAAGGATAACTTTACACAACGAAAATAGCCTTGAAGTTCATGCAAGTACGTTTTTGTAGGATAACTTTACACAACGAAAATAGTAACTATATTTCATAAATGCACTACATAACTTATTATGGTTTGTGTACACCAAACTATGAAAAAAAACATATAAAAAAGAAAACCAAAGAAGCTTAAACTCTTCTATTTTACAGCAAAATATATTCAATATTCAACATTAAGTGTATAAGGCCACGGTTAAACAATACAGAAGCAAAATGCATAGAAATAATACATGCAAACTAAAATAATACATGTTACAAAACAAATACAGAAGCAATAAAGTCTATACTTAACATTTATTTTACAACACATGTAAACTAAAATAATACATGTTACAAAACAATACAGAAGCAAAATGCATAGAAACAATACAGAAGCAAAATACATAGAAATAATACATGTAAACTAAAATAATGCAACAGTTAAAAGTGAAAAAAGTAACCAAGAAATGTGAGTAAACTTACAACAATGCAAGAGCCTGATGTAAAAAGCCGAAAAAAATGTAAGACCTTGATGTGAAGAGCCGAGAAACAACGCAAGACCCAGACGTTTAGAATATTGATTGATATTCTGAAATCGAAGTAAAATTGAAGATGTTAGGCTGATGTTTCGAAGGTTTGATGTAAGATTCAAAAGTAGGATGAAGTTCAACGCAAGACTTACAATTTAAAGGTTTTAGTATCTAAGTTGAGTGCTAGCAGAGTTGTGAGGAATTGTTATGAATGTAGTTGAATTTATAGACTTCCAAGCTTGCTTCCTTTCTGACAAATCCGAACAGTGTTTGCTTTTACAGCTGTATTTGAACAGTCATCGTCAGTAAAAAAATTCAAAAAAGGTGGCAGTAAAATATTTTGGATTCTGAAAGCTTGTCAACTGTTCAAAGACTTTGTGTGAAAAGTCTTTGAAAGGTTGTCAACTGTTCAACTGTAAAATCAGGAGTAGGTTTCTGAAATGGGTATCGAAAGTCTTTCTGACATGTTACTGTTCAATTTTTTTGTAATAAAAAAAACTAAAACAATTTTTACTTTAAATTCAAAAAGTTTATTAAAAAGAGTTAAAATTTGATGTAAGTGTAAAACCTGATTCATTACTTTAAATCAATTTTTACTTTAAATTCAAAAAGTTTATTAAAAAGAGTTATAATTTGATGCAACTGCAAAGTTGTTTAGAGTTTTAACCTGATTCATTAGTTTAAATCAATTGTTACTTTAAATTCAAAAAGTTTATTAAAAAGAGTTATAATTTGATGCAAGTGCAAAGCTGTTTAGAGTTTTAACCTGATTCATTACTTTAAATCAATTTTTACTTTAAATTCAAAAAGCTTATTAAAAAGAGTTATAATTTGATGCAAGTGCAAACCTGTTTAGAGTTTTAACCTGATTCATTACTTTAAATCAAATTTTACTTTAAATTCAAAAAGTTTATTAAAAAGAGTTATAATTTGATGCAAGTGAAAAGCTGTTTAGGGTTTTAACCTCTGATTCATTACTTTAATTCAATTTTTACTTAAAATTCAAAAAGTTTATTAAAAATAGTTGTAATTTGATGCAAGTGCAAAAGCTGTTTAGAGTTTTAACCTCTGATTCATTACTTTTAAATCAATTGTTACTTTAAATTCAAAAAGTCTATAGTTAACATTTATTTTATTAAAAAGAGTTATAATTTGATGCAAGTGCAAACCTGTTTAGAGTTTTAACCTGATTCATTACTTTAAATCAAATTTTACTTTAAATTCAAAAAGTTTATTAAAAAGAGTTATAATTTGATGCAAGTGCAAAGTTGTTTAGGGTTTTAACCTCTGATTCATTACTTTAATTCAATTTTTACTTAAAATTTAAAAAGTTTATTAAAAATAGTTGTAATTTGATGCAAGTGCAAAAGCTGTTTAGAGTTTTAACCTCTGATTCATTACTTTTAAATCAATTGTTACTTTAAATTCAAAAAGTCTATAGTTAACATTTATTTTATTAAAAAGAGTTATAATTTGATGCAAGTGCAAACCTGTTTAGAGTTTTAACCTGATTCATTACTTTAAATTCAAAAAGTTTATTAAAAAGATTTATAATTTGATGCAAGTGCAAAGCTGTTTAGAGTTTTAACCTGATTCGATGTCGGTTTCGACTTGCGGCGGGTTGAATAGCCTTAGGTTTTCTTTGCATTTTAGGGGGAAGATGGGCGCATCTCTCCACAGGGCATACAAAACACAGGTTATTGGCGGAAGCCCGCCACATTTAACATATAAAGTTTTTTTATATGTTAAATCTGGCGAGCGGCCGCCAATAACCTGAGTTTTGTATGCCCTGGGAGAGAAGCACCCATGTTCCCCTTAAAATGCAAAGAAAACATCGGCCTTTAGAGTCACAGGATCCAACCCTAATAAGCTACAAACATAATAACCTACAAACATAATAAGCTACAAACATACCAGATCTGTAACACATACCAGATCTGTAACAAACATAATCAGGTACAAACATACCAGATCTGTAACAAACCTAATCGGCTACAAACATAATCAGTAACATAAGCATGTAAATCAGCTAAAAACATACCAGATCAGGTACAAACATAATCAGTAACATAAGCATGTAAATCACAAACATAATCAGTAACATAAGCATGTAAATCAGCTACAAACATACCAGGTCAGGTACAAACATAATCAGTAACATAAGCATGTAAATCAGCTACAAACATACCAGATCAGGTACAAACATAATCAGTAACATAAGCATGTAAATCAGCTACAAACATACCAGATCTGTAACAAACATAATCAGTAACATAAGCATGTAAATCAGCTACAAACATACCAGATCTGTAACAAACATAATCAGTAACATAAGAATGTAAATCAGCTACAAACATACTAGATCTTTAACAAACAAAATCAGCTACAAACAAAATCAGCTACAAACATACCAGATCCGGGCTGCCAATATTCCTCTAAGAACTCAGATCTGCAAGTTGTGTAACCTCAGATCTGTCAATATTCATAAAAAATCCTCAAAAAATGACGGTAGATCTGAGAAATTTCAGCAGAAAAAAGTACCTGGCTCGACGGTGCTAAGGTAGATCTAAGTCGATGGTATCTCCACCGCTCCATCTTCATCTATAACAGAACAAACTCAAAATCAGCTACAAAAAAAAATAAGCTACAAACAAAATCAGCTACAAACATACCAGATGATACTTGCAAGATAAACAGCTACAAACAAAATCAACTTCAAAAATCACCCTAACACGAACAACTCAACGGCAGATCTGAAATATTACACAGATCCGATTCAAATTCCAGATGTTACTTGCAAGATAAACACAATAATCAACTTCAAATAAAAAATACAAACTTCTTTAAAGAAAAAAAAACTAAACTACAGAACACATACCACATCTGGTTATTCCGGTGCACCCTAACACGAACAACTCAATGGCAGATCTGAAATATTACACAGATCTAATTCAAATTCCAGATGATACTTGCAAGATAAACACAATAATCAACTTCAAATAAAAAATACAAACTTCTTTAAAGAAAAAAAAAAACCCTATATTCTGTTAAACATTTATTCATGGATCTGGGCCTTGCGAGACAGATTTGACCAGGTAAGTTTTTGAGTGTATAACAGATTTAGTAGACAAGTATTAATGTTTTAGTAGGCAAGTATTATAACAGATCTGCAAACAAAACCAAGTATTATAACAGATCTGAATACATTTCACAGATCCAGTAGAAACAACATACCGAGAAGTTGAACCCAGTAGACCTGATGTCGGAATCGCCGGAGAAAGAAACCCTAAAATTTCACAGATCTAAGTCAAATAACACACAAAAAATGCCGATAAGGTTAAAAAGACGGTACCTGAGAAGTGAAATCGTCGGTGAAATCCGTCGATCTAGTGAAATCGCCGGTGAAATCCATCGATCTAGTGAAATTCACAGATCTAAGTCAAATAACACACAAAAAATGCCGATAAGGTTAAAAAGACGGTACCTGAGAAGTGAAATCGTCGGTGAAATCCGTGCCATGAGACATATGCAGAGCGTCTGGTGAGAGAGAGAGAAGAAGAATGGGGGCGGATGTGAATGAAATGAATCTAGGGTTTAGATTGAGTGAAAGATAGTTTATATTGGATCCATTTGATAAAAACGGGTCAAAGAGATCCGGTTAGGATCCATAAAGCTGGTCCGCGTGTTGAATGGATTTTTCAACACCTTCATGCTTTAAAGGTTGTACAATGGGCTTCAAATGGTTGTAAAGTGGCAAATGACCATTTCTGTCCTTCCTATATGCTTTATAAAGTAGTATAGATTAACACAATAGGCTCTTTGGTCCCTCCATTAAAAAAATACTCAGTTTATTTTGTTATGTAAAAAAATAACGTAAAAAGAAATATAAAATTGACTGTATTTGAGTACATTTTAATTTATTAAACACGGATTTCATATGCTATTACTTAAATTATTAAATTCACACATCGACTTTTATATTAAGTACTTTTTTTCCCGGTAGTTTTTATAAAAAAAAGGTTTATTTTTAAGATTAATAAAAAATAGGTTAATTAAAGTTGTTTAATAAATTGGGAGTCATCCAATGAGATAATGAGTGAGAAATAAGTAAATATTCAAGAAAACACCACTTTGGTAAATAGTTTTCTAGCAACACCATTTTGATAAATACTTTTTCCACCAACACTACTTTGAGAATTCAAGAAAACACCACTTTGGTAAATAGTTTTCTAGCAACACCATTTTGGTAAATACTTTTTCCACCAACACTACTTTGAGAAAAAACTCAATTAAAATTTGGTTAATGTTTTACAAAGTTACCTCGTTATAAACGAGTAAACGTTAGGAAGCAAGTGCATGATAAAATCACATGATAATATTGTTTTGGAGTATGAAACCAAAGGCGTTTGGGAAGACAAAAACAAAGGAAACACAAGGAAGAAAAGGGTTTGGTCACTCCATAAAAGTATTCCAATTTTACCCCTCCGACTAGAAAGAAAGAAAGAAAGAAAAAAAGAGCCAGTGTGTGCGCCAAACAACACACAGATAGATAATTGAATCTCAAATCCATCAACGAATCGATCTTCTGCTCTTCACCATCATAACAAAAAAAACCTAATTCAACCTCCAAATGCCACATTATTCTTCATCGATCTGTCTCACACGATCCAAAAAATGCTAATCGGATTCGGTTGATGCCTTCGTGATTCGATTCAGTTTGTAGAGATTTCGGTAATTTTGTTTATTGTTCGGTTGATTAATTAATAGAAGAGGAAATGAACGGTGGTGATGGAGGAGGAGGTGTTGCGGCAGCTCCGGCGGATCCACCACCGCCGCTTGACTGGAAATTCTCGCAGGTGTTTGGTGAACGAACCGCCGGTGAAGAAGTTCAGGAAGGTAAACTAGGTTATTGCTATTGTTAATTGTTGATTTGATGATTTTATATTGTTACGTGGATCCGGTTATTTATGTTAGGGTTTGGATTATTGGATAGAGTATGTTTGTGATTTGTTAATTTGATGGATACATTAGTGATTATTGAAATGATTAAATTAGGTTAATACTTGTAGTTTGTAGAGTTGTTGATCCAGAGATTAATACTTCTTCTGTTTTTCTTACTCACACAGTCACACGTGGACACAGTTTAGACCTGCATGTTTTAGGGCTTTTGAAGTATATGATATAGGTTTTCAACATCTGGTTAGTGTGAGATTGTGATCCTGTATAATTGTATTATTCTTTTTACGATTAAACGGTTTCGGAATCTCGTTATAGGTTGGAAGTTTATGTCCAATCAGAGTTTCTTCTGCATTTGGTGCAGTGACATTGTGACACTTGTATGATGATGACATGTGTTTTTCCACATTTATTGCTTTCATTATATTTAAGTATAAACCTTAGGCTGGCTCTAGCGGTAAGGAGGACCGGAGGTCCTCTTCCTCCTGAACGTCGGGTTTCAAGGGTGCCTCTTCTTCTTCCTCTCACATCACCATCCTTCCTTAACCACCCGTATCTAAGGATTTTTCACTTTCTCTTTTCTAGACACATCAGATTTGTCCGTATCCCTTCTTCTACTTCTGATACGGGCATGCCTTAAGGGCGCTGCACTGGATACAGTCTTGGATTTAGTAGCTGTTAAAATTAAACTGATACATGCAAAGTTGACCCGAAAGAAAGTCAATTCACAAGAATCGCTAGAGGCTTTGTGTTTTAGATCCCTCTTATAGCCTTATGTTGAGATTGTATATAGTCTAGTGTTATATATGAGTATGTTAGACAAATAGCTAAGTTTTGTATCATAGAGTCCTAATATGTCAAAGTGAGGAAATGCCAAGTACGAATGTACGATGATTGCATCTATAAATTGCATATATGAATAATATTTGTGTTTCAGACGAACAATGTTTTAGTTCACAAATCTATTTCTAGCAATTATATATCTCTTTGTTTTTTAAGTTCACTATATAACCAAATTTTGAAACTTGGATATCTACTCCTTCCTTTCTCACCTTTGATTCCTTCTGAAGCAAATAAGCAGTGGTTCTTATCTACATGATCTTTTTACTTTCATGAAGTTTATCATCTTTGTATCTTGCGTTTTCTAATGTTATCAAAGGCGCTAGGCGCAAGACACAAAGAAAGCGCTAGCATGAGATAAAAAAGGCACACGTGCAGGAACGAAAACTAAAAAATTCGGTATGCATTGAAAATTCACACTATTTAAGATCATCAGGTTAGGACCAAAAGTTCTTAAAATTGAAACTCAATACATAAAGTTGAATACAAAAAGCTCAAAAGTAATACCAAAAGTTCAAAAGTAGTAAAGAGTAAAGGTTCAAACGAGCAGATTTCTTCTCATCAATAATCAAGACAAGTGAATACAAGAACAGAGAAAAAGATTGTGCGATTTAGAAGAAAGAAATATAAAAAACTAACCTTGTTCTTGAGTCTTGAATCGTGAATTTGTGCTATGAAATAAATCATTGGCTATTAATAAGATCAAAATAAATAAATAAATAAAATAAAAGATAGTGCCTATGAAGAAAAAAGCTCACTTTCTGAATTGCCTACGCCTGAAAATTAAAGCCATGCCTGGAATCAATTGTAAAATCCTCCATTTTTAACTCCAATACTCCATAGGTGTTTTTAACTCCATTTATTTATAATCTAGTACCATGTGTATAGTGTTATTTTACAACCCTTTATTCTACTTCTCTAAATTCTTTTTTTCAGCTCCCAAAAATTTGTGATTGCATTTTCTGATTTGTTTGCACTTTCTTTCGCAGTGGATATCATCTCAGCAATTGAGTTTGATAAAAGCGGTGATCATCTAGCAACTGGCGATCGTGGGGGCAGGGTGGTATTATTTGAGAGAACAGATACAAAGGAGGTTTGTGCCAGAGTATATTGTAAATTGTATTTTTTATTTTTATTTTTTGAGGTTTATTTCTAGTATTTGATATTTTTAACATTTTGCAGAATGATGGAAGTAGAAAGGATTTAGAGAAGATTGATTATGCTACAAGTAGGCATCCAGAGTTCCGTTACAAAACTGAATTCCAAAGCCATGAACCTGAGGTTTCTTTGAACTCTTTATCATGTGTATATTTTCTAGTTGATGTATATCTTTGTTCATGCTACATCCCCAATCGTTCTTTCAGTTTGATTATTTAAAGAGTTTGGAGATTGAAGAGAAAATTAACAAAATTAGATGGTGCCAAACAGCCAATGGTGCCCTTTTTCTTCTGTCGACTAACGATAAAACCATTAAGTTCTGGAAGGTAATCACATTAATTTCTTTTCACTAAGTTGCAAGGAAAGTTTAGCATATGTAGTTGTTTCTTTATGCTGGATTTTGATCTCTTTTTTCCTCATCTTTCTTTTATTTTTATCATTCGGCAACACAAATTTCACATGGCATTATGTCTTCACATTACACAGGTTCAAGAGAAGAAAGTCAAGAAAGTTGCAAGCATGAATATGGACCCTTCTAAAGTTGTTGGAAAGAGCAATATTGGCAGTTCAAGTGTTTCATCAAGTACTAATTCTCATCTTGCAAATGGGGGATACAAAGATACATCGTCCACTAATTTGATCAACGACTTCAAATTTCCTCCAGGTGGCATCCCATCACTGCGTCTACCTGTGGTAATGTTACTTGACTTGTGTATATTTTTGAATTATTTTATTGTCTTATTTTACACTCCTTATCGTCACCTAACTATTCCCTCACTTTTTTATTTTGCTTTTCAAACCAGTCATCTTAATAGTTCACCAGTAGTTGTGACTAGTGACATTCCCCGTGCTTTGCGGCGGGATTTTAGTCGCTATTAATTTGATTCGGTACAATTTTTCGATACGATACTGATGCAAACACAACTCCTTTCCCAATGATTTTTTTCGGAACGTCGAGAAAACCTAAAAAACGAATACATGTATCTGTTTTGTTCAGATTTTCGGTTCGTTAACGATAAATACCAAAAAGTTAGTTATATTCGACCTATTCGATTCATCAAATTTAAAAGTTAGCAGCTAAATTTTAAATTACTAAATTTAGTGGTTAATACTTAATTTATGAAAAAAAATAAGAGTATACTATTAGTTTAAAAGGAAACTTTTGTGCTCATTAAAAAAACACGTAGGACAACATCAAGTTTAAAAAAAGAAAAAAAATTGTTAAAGTTATTATTCATTAGCCAGCTTAAAGTTTAAAAATGGGAAAAAAAATTAAGTTACTATTCACATGAGTTGGTAATCGTATATATGTATAATATAATGTATAATTTCTGAAATCCTAACTGTTCTCCATTTAACGTTGTTAATAGTACTTCTATTTTTTTGCTTATTTCATTTCATTCTTTTTTCAACTGATTTGAGATTCAAATATAAAACACTTTTGTAGGTGACTTATAATGAGACCAGTCTTGTTACAAAATGTAGAAGAGTGTATGCTCATGCACATGATTATCATATCAATTCGATCTCAAATAACAGGTCTGGGTATTTAATATTTTATTCTTGCACATAATATTGTTTACTATGCTTATAGACACATATCTGATCTTGATTGCTTGAATCTCATCTTCGTATTCGGATATGATGCACCTTGACAAGATGCCATTGGTTGATACTAGTTTTCAGCACCTTAGGTTAGTCTATGTTCTGATGTCCACTTTTTTCTCCACTTATATGCATCAGTGATGGCGAAACGTTCATCTCAGCCGATGATCTTCGGATAAACCTTTGGAATTTGGAAATTAGCAATCAAAGTTTCAATATTGTTGATGTCAAGCCTGCCAACATGGAGGATCTTACAGGTATAATTTTTTAACATTTATTTGACTTGCACTAAATTTTATACATGCCTCCATTATTGGGACAGACCATATAATAACAAAAGAAACAGAGTTATCGGCCTGTAAATGAATCCAACGTTCATGAACTGTTCGTGAACTTGTTCGGCGGGAAGTTCGTTTATGTTTGTTTATTTAATAAACAAACGAACATGAACGCATATTTTTGTTCATTTAACTAAACGAATGAACATGAAGACACACTTTGTTCATTCATTTATGTTCGTGAACGTCCATTTATGTTCGTTTATTTACATCTGTTTATATCCGTTCGTTTCAATCTAAATAAAGACATAGTAGTTTTATCTATATGAATATTAAACATAAAAAGAACTTTCGAACTACTTATATAAATATAACTAATTGTTAATTGACTTTCTAGTAATAAAAATGGGTTTTCCAATGAAATTTATCGTGAATAATTAATCACTAATTTATATAAAAAAATTATTTATGTTCGTTTATGTTTAGTCAATTATGTTCATTTATGTTCAATTGTGTTATATATTGTTTGTTGAATTATGTCCGTTTAAGTTTGTTTGTTTATGTTCGTTTACATCCGTGAACTGTTCGTTTAGGTTTTAAACTAACGAACATGAACATGCCCGTTTTCTTAATAAACTAACAAGAACAAAAAATGTGTTCGATTATATGTTCGTGTTCGGTTAAAGTTGAATGAACTAACACGAACATGCCTTTGTTCGTGTTCGTTCGGTTCATTTACAGGTCTACAGAGTTATATATGCTGTAGATAGAGGTTTTATCGAAGGATTTACGTTATTATTATACGAATCATGTTTTTGTAATCATAATAAATAAGGTAATAGTTGTTTACGAAAAAGTGAAAAAAAAGATACAAAAAAGTGTATGTGAAGTGAACTAAACGCAGTCCGTTTCAACCCACAATAGCATTTCTTATATAGTGTGTGCAATGCTATTTTCTGTTTTTAGTATTAACTATTTTTCTTTTTTGCTTATTTATGATGCTTATCTTGACTGTGAATCAACTTTAATTGCAGAGGTGATTACATGTGCTGAGTTTCATCCCACTCATTGTAGCACACTAGCTTATAGTAGTTCAAAAGGATCCATTCGCCTCATTGATTTGCGTCAGTCAGCGTTATGTGATAAACATTCTAAATTGTATGTTCTCTCCTTTTCTATTATTAAACAGTTAGAAAACATTATTACAAGCAGATGCATTGTAGCGTGTATGTTGTATTAATAGAAAAGCAATAATATATACTTTTTTTTATAGGTTCGAGGAACATGAAGCACCTGGTTCTAAATCATTTTTCACAGAGATAATAGCGTCTACCTCTGATATTAAGTTTGGAAGGGATGGAAGATATATACTTAGCCGTGATTACATGACCCTTAAGGTTTGTAATATTACCGTTGACTGATATGTTTGATTTGACTTTTAAAGATGCTTATTAGCTTCAGCTATTTAACTAATAGTCAAAATATTCTACTGATTTTGAGCAATTATGTTTTTGAAATTGTATGACTTGTGCAGCTATGGGACATCAACATGGACTCTGGTCCGGTTTCAACATTCCAAGTGCATGACCATTTAAGACCTAAGGTATATACATTCCTTTTACCAGTGGCAGTGCTACAACCAACTTTTAGCCCTTGTTTTTTTCCTTTTTTCTTTTCGTTTATGCTTTTAAAATGTTCACTCTCAGCTATGTGATCTATATGAAAACGATTCAATCTTCGATAAATTTGAATGCTGTTTGAGTGGTGATGGTCAGCGAGTTGCAACTGGTTCTTACAGGTAATACAACCCCCTTCCCCGCCACACGCCCACATATGTAGGGGTGAGCAGAAAACCGAAAAAAACCGAACCGCACAAAAACCGAAACAAAATTTTCCGTTCGGTTACGGTTTTATATCATATGAAAACTGAACCGAACTGAATAACCTAAAAAATTATCTTTTTAATGTTTGTTATATATTGATTTAGAAATTATTACTTTTATTCTTGACTGTTAAGTATTTGTAATAAAAATATTAACATGTTTATATATCTACGAAATGATTTATCCATTGCCTACAAGAAATAACAAAAATTAAATGATTTTCAAAGTATTATAAAAGAAAATGTCTTGATAAAAATTTCGGAGAAACATAAAAATAGATTAGAAGGTTATGTTTAGGCGAACGATATTAACTAAAAAGGTTAAATATTATAACCTAAATGTAAACATCTAAGAAAGATTCTTAAATCTTGGATTATACTTTTTATTTTTGAATCTTGAGTAATTTTGTTCTAAAAACGAAAAAATCGAAATACCGAACTGAACCGTTGCTAAAACCGAAAACTGAAACCAAACGGTTTCTAATAACTGAAAACCGAACATTTCGGTTACGGTTTCAGTTTGACCATAAAACCAAACTAAACCGTTGCTGAAACCGAAAAAACTGAAATCAAACGGTTTCTAATAATCGAAAACCGAACATTTCGGTTACGGTTTCGGTTTGACCATAAAACCAAACCGAACCGTGCACACCCCTACACGTGTGTGTGGGTGGGTGGGTGCGGTATGTATGTGATGTATGTATGTATTATCACCCACTAACCTGTCACGTTTATATAACTTTTCAGTAATTTATTCCGCGTGTTTGGGTGCGCTCCTGGCAGTAATGAATCTACTACCTTGGAAGCTAGCAAAAACCCAATGAGGTAATAGATTTAACTTCTTTTTTTTAAATCGATTTTTATATGCGGTTTGATAAGAGAAATTTTGTCAAATAAAAATTGTAGGAGACAAGTGCAGACACCTTCAAGGCCTTCCACCCTAAGCAGTTTAACCCGTGCAGTTAGACGAGGTCAGCTTTCTTCTTTCATTTATGCCTTAACTCTATAGGTGGCACTTTTATCCGTTTACTAGTAAAATTGAGTTGTGTTTTATTTCAAACTAGTATTTTGACCCGCAGGGCTTTGCGGCGGCGTTGAAACTTAAAGTAACTCGAATTTGTACCGTCAAATATCTGACCCGGCTCGTTTTTGAACAAAACTTACGTCAAAATATAGGCCAACTGAAAACATACATAAAATAAGCACGAAAACGTATTATATTTGACGTGACTCATTACCCAGAAAAATTTACATGAAAACGTAAACTAAATTGAATTTATACCGTAACGTACTTAAAGTAAAGTAACTTGAACTTATAGATGACAAAATATACCAACTAAAAATGTACATAAAAGTAAGCATGAAAACTTATTGACAAAACGTAGACCAGTAAAAAAATAAGCACAAAAACGTATTATATTTGACCCACGTACATAAAAATAAGCACACAAAGCTCGAGGGGGTCAAAATAATATTTTATACAGTTTTTATAAAGCTAAGGGGTGGAAGTGACAATGCTGATTGTTGAGGGTAGAAAATAAAAAAAAAAACCACAAACAGACAAGAAATAAAGACCAAAAAAAAGTTTGACAAGACATTCGCTACCATAGTTGTTAATAGCGGCTATAGCGACCGCTATAGCGCGCTATGTGGCGAAGCGACCAAGTGTCGCTGAATAGCGAACTTAGCAACAACTGGTTTTTTTTTTTTTAAGTTTTAGTTTTTCACCTCTTGCCTGGGCCATTTTTAATACAAAAAAAATGCATAATCTGGTTAAAAAGCAGAAGGTTAAATTGTGCAAAAACTGGCACACGCGGGCCCGGGGTTTTCGGAGCTGCATTCGTGTCCGCAGGACGTGCGGGCATGCACGAGTTCAATTAAATTCCAGTTCAGAAACTCATTTTTTGTGGTAAAACATGTCATAAAGCTACAATGGAGTAGTAAAAACTTTACCTTATAAACAACCACTAACTTTGTTCACACACCAATGTGGGACAAAGTATTTACCACCTTTTGAGACTTCCATTCACACACCCAACATATAAGTCCTTTGCTACTAACTATTAGTTTTTGTTAAATATACATGTAAAATAGCATATATACAAGGGTATTTTGATGTGATATACATATAAAAATTTTCAAAAATCTTTTTCTAGTGTAATCGCTATTTATAAAATAGCCGTCGCTATTTGTCGCTATTCGCTACGTAGCCTATAGGTGCCTTGTCGCTATTTGTCGCTATTCGCTATTGACAACTATGTTCGCTACAGTGAAAACCCATTTCTCAAATGTTATATTTATGATAGGTCAAATACAAAAGTTAACTAAATGGTCAACCAGGTTGAAAGTCTTTCAAAGCCTATTGTTATTCAAAGACTTGGATTATTACTATAATAATATCGTATTTCTGATCCTAATCAATGCATTAATTATTAATAATTTTTTTTCTTACAAGTGGAAAGAAAAGTTGTTGCGGGTCAACCCGGCCCAGCATGGCTCAACTGTATACCACCTAAATGGGTTTAATGATTATAAAAAGAAAACGCTATTTGTACAGGAGGAGGAGAGAGCTCAGGGGTTGATGCAAACGGGAATTCATTTGATTTCACAACGAAGCTGCTCCACCTGGCGTGGCATCCCAGTGAAAACTCTATAGCTTGTGCTGCTGCTAACAGCTTGTACATGTATTATGCCTGAAAGGCACTAAGCACGTAACAGTTTAAAAAAAAATATCACTTGCCAACTCAGATAGATGGCTTCTTTTTGGGAAAACTCTAATAGATGAATTCAGAAAAGTCATCAGAGGAGCCACGGGTTACGGTTCAACGTCTATTCCTTTCATTTTACTTTTTTTTGTTGTTGGAAAATAACTGTTTTTTTTTTATTATGTTGGGTTGAAGTGAGGAAGAAAGATTCAAATTGTAGCTCTCCTACAACCTTTATGAATATGTGGAACTTAGGGTCAAAGTTAAAGATGTAGTTTTAGACATCATGTTTATATATATTCATCCTCTTTTACCATATACGATTTTCTCTGTATCAAAAATTTCTTGCATTTTTAAGATTTTGTTATGTCTTTTTTTATATCCGGTGTTGGGACCTTCATTATATATCTTGTTCATTTGTGACATGTCAAAATTAAGGCAGTAAATAAGGGGTATGCATATGATGAAAGAGCATTTCATTGTGATTATGAGTGGCAAAAAAAGTCACTCCGTGTCCGTTTGTATAACGGGTCAAAAGCGGCTGGGTTATAGCAGGTTCGTCTGCTATATTTGTTTTAACTCCACCTAGTACTAGTGAAGTAAAACAATTATGCACTTTCATTCATTCTGACTTGTCATCCAATTATACTTTATTTTTATACATCTCAGGATGACATGTGAGTAGAATATGTACAACTAAATTTGACTCGAAAGCGTTTTATCAGATATCCAAACCAAGTCGAATTAAAATTTTATCATAGAAAATGGAGATGTGCCGGTGCTACCATTGCTAATATGCTAACAAGAGTGGTGCGATATTCTCTTGTTCTAGGTTTGGCTTTGTTAAAGAGTTATTGTGTTATATATAGGAAGAACACCATAAGGCTACCCGTACCCGTGTGTAGTTTGGCTTCCCTAGCTACATCACCTTTATGGGGCGCCAAACACCACGCCACAGGCACCAAGGGCTCTTTCGTGAGTGAGGTAATGGGCACTAAAGTGGAGGCCAATGTGGACCCATTTGTCAGCCCATAGACCAATGAGAACCCTCCAGATGGGAAGGGTGCCGAACCACAGCTGTAGCCTAAGCGCTAAGCAGGTTAAAAAGAACTTATCTACGAAAATTAATTATTACATTTTTTTTAATGAAAGCCGTATCCAAACCGGATTCCCAAAGTGGTTGCTCCCAAACTGTATCCAAATTTGTTTTTAACGGCTAGATTCCCAAATTCGTAGAAACAAGCAGGTCAGATCCCCAACCGAACCCCATTAACTGAAACCGGTTTTGATACCGGATCGGATTTATAACTCTGATTCGGACCATTTTCTTTTTTTTTTTTTGTTTGCACTCCTAGGCTTCTAACCGGTAGTTGGGTCTCCGTATGCTGGGCTGAGAAACAAAAACATGTGCCAAACATGCTATTAGAATGGGCCGGATCCAAAGTGTATATGGGCCGGATCCAAAGTGTATAAACGCCGGAAGCCTAAAAGGCTAAAACTATAAGTCAAATTTAAGCCATTAGCATGCATGCATGAGCATTTTCTGTTTCATATTTGTAACAAAAATAAATTAATACTTATACCAGTATAATATAATGATAAACTAGGTTAGAGCCCCGTGTATTACACGGGTTGAATAAATGTAATTTTATATATTAAAAATTTATATCTTTATGAACCTTATATATTGTACGGGTTAAATAAATGTAATTTTATATATCAAGTAATAAAAAAGTTATATCTTTAAAAACCATGTGTATTACACGGATTAAAGAAATGTAATTTTGTATACTAAATACTAAAAATGTCGTATCTTTAAAAAAACCCGTGTATAATCGGGTTGAATAAATCTACCAAATAATAAAAAATTACATCCTTAAAAACCCCGTAGATTACACGTGTTGAATAGATATAAAAAAAGTTATATCTTTAAAAACCATGTGTATTACACAGATTAAATAAATGTATTTTTGTATATTAAATACTAAAAACGTCGTATCTTTAAAAAACCTGTGTATAGTCGGGTTGAAAAATCTACCAAATAGTAAAAAAAAATTATATCCTAAATAAATGTAATTTTGTATATTAAATACTAAAAACGTCGTATCTTTAAAAAAAACCCGTGTATAGTCGGGTTGAAAAATCTACCAAATAACAAAAAAAATTATATCCTTAAAAACCTCGCGTTTTACTCGAGTTGAATAAACATAATTTTGTAACCAAATAATAAAAAAAAGTTATGTTTTTAAATAATTAGGATAACATTTAATATTAATTTATTATTTATATATTTAATATAGGATAAGTAGATAAGAGAGGTATTTGTTTTAAAAATATATTAAATTAACAATTTAGATTTGAGGATAATATTTTATTAACGTATGATAAGATTTAATATTAATTTATTATTTATTTATTTAGATAAATATAAATCTGAGTATACCTTCAATGAATGACACGTGTCCAAAAGTTGGTTTCTTTTATTATAGTAGTTAGACTAAAGATAAATAAATATTGTGTTCACTACAATAGCACAATACAGTGATAACGTTGAAATAGAAAAATAATAATAAATAACTTGAATTCAAATAAAAGGTGGACTTATTTAAATAGCTCATGCTCGAAATCAACTCGTAAATTGTTAAGTCAAGTCAAGATGAGCTTGCTCACTTTGCATATTAATAGAATAGAATACTATAATATCAACTAAACCATATTGAGTACGAGCTAAAGTTTTAAGCCCGGTAGTTCGGTACCATACCTCGAGCTGAAACTGACTTGACTGTTCGTTACTTACAAACGTATTCTTATTACAACGCATAAAACCTTCATATCAAATAATATGGTAATAATGTGGAAAAAAATCACAAAAATGAATATGCTTTCTTAGTTAGATATTTATTTTTATTGACGGTCTTTATTAATCATTAGTAAGTAACTTTAGTATAAACAAATTTCTGTATATTTTTATGAATCTAGTGATTAGATTTTTTTAAAATTATAAAATTTGTGTTAGTTTTCTTAATCACAAACATATTTACAATATATCAAATTCTTTCACATGGTGAAAATTTTATTTATGTAGTGTCACTTCTATAATTTTATTGATGATTGCGTATAAAAATGGTAAATACATAAGTGGAGCAATTTAGAAACCCAAGTTCAGAAAATCATTTCAATACGAGTTAAATCATATAGGATTCAGTTTTCCAAAAGAACTAGTTCTACACGTAACACACGAAATGCATATGACCTTGAATTTCTTTCATCCTCTATTATTAGTCATTTCGTCAAAACCTTCAATTGTTATTTCTATTTATTTCTACTTAATTATACATCTATATCATTCTTATAATACAACTTTGGATCAAAATGTTAATGTTTTATCCATTGGTAATTATTTTTAGTATGTTAGTTACAACGTCTTCAAAACCGATGATGCCTGAAATGAAAGGTCGCCTAAATTTAATAGAAAAGTGATTCATGTGCACTTCACGTGAGGCCATTTTAGTTATATTAGATTATCATGTGCACTTCATGTGTGTATTTATAACTGTATTGACGAATGTGTTTACAATGAGGGTTATATATGTCTAATTATACAATACCACCTTCTAATATCACTAATTTCTTTTTAAACGGTAAAGAATCTCACGTGTAAACCTATTATGTTCGGAGCTATATCCAAGGTCCACTTCTAGAACTGTCAGGTTTGAACCTAGGATTAAAGTCCCGATTCGTCCCTTCACCCAGATGTCCCTCGAAAATGGCTCAAGCGGGAATCGAACCTGCATCTCCACAAAAAAAGGCATGTCTTTTGACCGCTGAACCAACATCTCAGGACCCTAGTATCAGTATCACTAATTACAACATGGTCTAATAATGTAGAGTGCACATAAAGAGACTTAACTTCAAAAAGAGACTCAATCCATTTCAAAAACCATACATATTATCTGTTAATGAACATTTTGTCACACAGACGACAGGAATAAAAGAAATTTACCGTTAAAAAAAATAGACGAAATATACATTACATGCTTACTACTAAATATGTAAATAGACCATAAATTGTTTTCAAGTAAATTTTTAGAATAAAATACAATATAAGACATAATGTCACGACCCCAACCTGTACACCGGTTTGGGCGTCGCGAGACAGACAACAGTGGTACCGGTGTTTATTAATTGGCAGTGGAAAAATCACCAGGACCGGGTGTCGGGAAAATATTTATCAGAGTTTCAAAACACCGAATTATTTTATTTCATAACTGTGGGGTAAAACCCGTATTTACAAAAAGGAATTTCACTGGGGAAATCCTTTATTTACAGAAAACACGTTTCATTTCTGGTTTACTGAGCCACTTATTTAAGCTGAAGTGCTTCACGGCACTTTTCCTTTCTTCACAATAAATCACCTGAAACGTGTTTTAAAAACATTTGGTCAGCAAAAAATACTGGCGAATGCATTCAATTTGTACAAAAAGACACATTGTTATAGTTTTACAGTATTAAGAGCGATTACAATGTTTATATCAACCAATTACCCCAAATCGGTATTTGTCACTCGACCGGATCTGTGACTATGGTCATATCACACATTGGCTAACCCGTTGTCCAATGGTGAAGCTTATCAAGTAGTGTATACAAAACCCCACATACCGGCAGTAATTGTAGATTACAGAGACTTAATTATTGTAAATACAACTTTGAAAACAAGTAGGGTTTTGAAAGCAGTTTGATAAAAAGAAGAATGACTCACTTTGCAGGTTTAGGTTGATAGAGCTTGCCTAATGGTTTATAGCTGGTAAACCTAATTAAATATACAATGCACACGTATTAGTGTGTTAACTCAATACAACATTAACGATAATCACGGGATCGAGACCCACAACGAATGAAAAAGTATAGCCGGGTACCGGCAGCACTTAAACATCTGTTGGATTGGTTTCAATCAATCGGATATAGTATTGTAGCAGTGATCGAGTTATTACCCTGATATCATAGCAGAGTTTCGAGACTTTAGGGTGTAAGTTGAAAGAAACAGAGCAAAGAGCAGTGTAACGAACAAAATTTTTAGTCGTAATAAGCAAACTGACCCTATCCCAGACTGTGGGATTTATACCCAAATTTGACACCTCCCGCGCGTCGCGCCAGCCTCCCTCGATCCTATCGTGTGTCGTGAGGCTGGCCCACCTAGCCTAGGGCAGCCTTGTGTCATTTATAACCTGGCCATTCGTCAATTTCGAGTTACACGCATTCAGAACTCATGTCGCGGGTCGCGAAAGATTTAGGGGACCCCCCCATGAGTTTCCGGGGGGGGGGTCCCTGTTACCAGTTCCGTCTGTTTTTCAATTCGGGTCACGCCGTACAAGTTTGGGGTCTGACTTAGGGGTCCTTAACGTGTATTTTAGGAATGGGTAATTGAAATTTTTGAGATTGTTACACATAAACACTTATTTCAATACGAGTTAATATAAACTAATACACATTACATGCTTACTACTATAGAGGCCGGTTAACAGCACATCTGACTTAACTTAGGCCTTCAATTGAACATAGTGGCGCAATAGTAATTAACATGACATAATTACGCACGTTATTGCATAACTACGTATAAGTAGGGTTAAACCCTAATTACACACAATATTTGCATAATTACGCATGATATTTGCATAATTACACACGTTATAATGCATAATTACGCACGTTATAAAAATCAAAACCCGCATGCCACAAAATATGAAAATTACGCATGTTGAACTCAATTTTACGCATGTTATACATAATTACGCACGTTATTGGGTGGTCGTGTACACTAAAGGACTTATGTATTTTAAACTTTCTCACCTGCTAAATATGTAAAGTATTTTAAAATAATCCCTATTCCCTATGTAGGTTCGATCTTTGTAGATACTGCTACCTTTTTCTAATTTTTTTTTGAAAAGTATACTTAAAAAACACGCCTCCGACTAAAAAGGGCAAAAGGCCAAACAAAACACAACCCCCAACCAAAGTGGGCAAAGGGCAAACAAATTAAAACATATACAACGAGTATTTACACCACTCCACCCAACTATATGAAGCTCTATTTTTAACCTAACCGAAACCCATTGATTTAATCTCCCATAGAATGTCTTGCGGGCTATGCTTTAAATGCTTGAATATCGACTCGTTTCTTCCTTCCCAAATACACCAGCAAGTAGTGATCACAAGGCCGTGAATTAATTTTTAACCCCGAGCACAAATAAGAGATTCTCAAAAATATTGCCACATTTACCACATTTTCCTTATCCCACTCCCCCAAAATAAGAGCATCGTCAGCGTACAAGAGATGAGAGATTTCAGGGCGGTTATTTGGAGTTTGAATTCCTTTTAACCGTCCTGCTTCTCCTGCTTTGCAAAAAATGTCAGACAACACTTCCATAACCATAAGAAACAAAAACAGAGATAATGAGTCTCCTAGTCTAATTCCTTTGGAGCATTTAAATTCGAAAGTAGGAGACCAATTCACCAGGACTGAAGAACTCGCCGAAACAAGAATCCCTTCAACCCACTTGCACCATAAATCAGGAAAACCCATTTGACCCATAATATCCAGAAAAAACCTCCAACTAACTTTATCATAAGCCTTTTCAAAATCAATATTTAAAAGGAAGGTCTTGTTCTTAACTTTTTTAATCCACGCAATTAATTCATTTAACATTAAGGGACTGTTAAGAATGTACCTTCCTTTAATAAAAGTCGTTTTGTTTTCTGAGATGATAGAGACAATTACCTTCTTGAGGCCATTTGCAAGAATTTTTGATATTGTTTTGCTTATCACCCCGATCAGGTTTATCGGTCTATAATCTTTCAGGCCCACCGGGTCCTTGTTCTTTGGAATGAGAGTTATGAACGATGAACTACACCCGGCCAAAATAGTGCCTTTACTGTAAAACGAAGCTAACATGTTAGCAAAACCATTTTCCAATTTACAATACATACAAATTCAACTTGACGGCGGGAATAGAGAAGGCCTGTGGTTGGCCAAAAGCGGCGGTCAACTTTTCTCTTTTTTTTTGCATAAAATGATTATTTATAAATCCTGTCAAATTAAGATTTTATCCCTGTTTAAAATTACGATTTTACCCCCGGTTTAAATTAAATTTATGCTTTGCCCACAGCTTAAATTTACGATTTTGCCTTGGTTAAAAGAAATTATAGTTTTGCCCACAGCTACAGTCCTGCCAAATTACAATTTGATTCCCAGTTTAAAATTACAATTTCGCCCTCAATTCAAAATAAAATTGTTGTTTTGCTCCCAGCTAAAATAAAAATTACGATTTTGCCCTCAGTAAAAAAAATTACAATTGTGCCCCCAATTCAAAATAAAAAAAATGGTTTTGCCCTCAGTTCAAAATATTATTTTACCTCCATTTTAAAATTACGATTTTACCAAGCTAAAAATTGCAACGTTGCCTTGCCTTAGTTTTTTTGGGCAAAACTATGGTAGTGTTTTATTTTACTTGGTTTACTCAATTTAGTTTTTGTTTGTGCCAAACAAGTGCCTAGCACTCGATAATTGGTCCTGACAAATTATTGTTTTGCCCCCAACTCTAAATTACACGCTTGCCATCGTTTTAGTTATTTTTTATCATAACTATGATAGTGTTTTTCTTTACTTTGTTAACTCGATGCATCTTTTTTGATATTATGTTATAAGTAGCATGTATAACTAACCGAAATATATACGTACATGTTATTACACTAAGAAATATTCGGTTTAGCGCCCCGCAACACGGGCGACGCATAATTCTAGTTTTCCAATAAATTCAATGAAGGGGAACAGTGAAAATCATTTTCTAAAAATAAATAAATCTATATTTACATTCTCCATGAACGGGAACAGTGAAAAGTTGCTATTGACAGATACAGAACCTTTAATATTTTTTTTGCTTTTAATTTTTCAAGTTAGTATATTTATATTTGAAAGCGATTATATATATATATACTACGTTAGAATCTCGTGTATTACACTGGTTGAATAAATGTAATTTTATATATTAAATAATAAAAAGTTATATCTTTATCAAACTCGTATATTGTACGGGTTAAATAAATGTAATTTTATATATCAAATAATAAAAAAAGGGTTATATCTTTAAAAACCATGTGTATTACACAGATTAATAAATGTAATTTTGTATACTAAATACTAAAAACGTCGTATCTTTAGAAAACCCGTGTATAATCGGGTTGAATAAATCTATCAAATTGTAAAAAAATTACATCCTTAAAAACCCCATATATCTAAAAAAGAGTTATATCTTTAAAAACCATGTGTATTACACAGATTAAATAAATGTAATTTTGTATATTAAATACTAAAAACGTCGTATCTTTACAAAACCCGTGTATAGCCGGGTTGAAAAATCTACCAAATAAAAAAAATTATATCCTTAAAAACCTCGTGTATTACACGTGTTGAATAAATCTAATTTTACATGGCAGATGATAAAAAGTTATATCTTTAAAAACTTCGTGTATTACACGGGTTATATAAATTTAACTTTGTATAGTAAATAATAATAAAAAGTTAAATTTTTAAAAGCCCTGCATTTTACATGAGTTGAAAAAATATAATTTTGTATACCAAATAATAAAAAAAGTTTTATTTTTAATAAATGAAGATAACATTTAATATTAATTTATTATTTATATATTTAATATAAGATAAGCAGGAAAGAGAGGTATTTGTTTTAAAAATATATTAAATTAACAATTTAGATTTGAGGATAATATTTTATTAAAGTATGATAAGATTTAATAGTAATTTATTATTTATTTAGTTAATATAAAATAAGTATAGATTTGAGGATACTTTTGTAACACCCCGTGTTTTCACGAGTGAAAGTCAAAGTCAAGGTCAAAGTCAACGACCGATTTCGCGCAACTTGACTCGTAGAAATGTTTTTATCTTATTTATATTATGTGGAGTAAGTGTCGTTCATTACAATGATCGAATCGTGTTTACCGTATTTCAATCGACCTACGACTGTGAATGATAGGAAGTAACAATGCGATAAAGTTAATCAAGCTATGCTAATCAAATCGACATCAAATCGTAACTCGAGCTATGTATTTCACTTGTCATTTATACGTGTGTGTGTGCCTTACGTGTTACCTGTGCATGTTTATTTTATGTTATGTTGGGATAATCAAGCGAACTCAATCGAACTCGAAGTCTAACTCGAATGTAAACTAACCCGAACCCGAATTCTGAGTCGAACCATATAAGAAGTAGTTGGGACTGAAAGTAATTTGGCTAGGAACCCTATCGAATCGCTCGCAAATCGAAACCGAAGCAACATTGCACCGAACACACCAAAACAGGCGGCATCCGCACGGATGGCAAATCCGCACGGATTGCCAATCCGCACGGTTTGCCAATCCGCACGGATGACCAATCCGCGCGGATAGCCTATCCGGGTACGTGCCATGCGCACGGCTCACCCCTTTCCCTTTTTGGCATCCTATAAATACACGGGTCACTCTCCAACTTTTCCACTTTTGGCAAGTGACGTCCGAACCGCACGCATTCTCCACTTTTTCTCAGATTTCTCTCAATCCAGGTAAGATCTTGCACTAATTCTTGTACATTCTTGATCACTACACAATTCTACACATTTCCATCTTTCAAATCTTCACTTTTAACCATGAAATCATCCGGATCTGAGGTATTCTCGGGTGACGTCATCATGAAGTTCTTATGAACTTCAAGCTTGACCTCATTCCACCAAGAATAACTCAGATCTAAACGATTTCTACAAGATTTCATAATAACTTCACCTAGATCTAAACTTTTCTAAGGATAAAAAGAGTTGAAAGAAATAAACCTAAGTTCTCTCCTTCTTTTACCCTTAAAACCGGTACGAATCAGATCGGTTCTAGTGTTCCACTCGTTAATAGTGATTCACTAGTCCTAGATCTGGAATCCTACCCACAGACAACTGATTTCGGGGATAACCGGGATGACCGTTCTGAGTCGACGACAGGCCGAGTTAGGGTGGTTCCTGACCGGTCTAGTCACGCGGGTGAGAATACAATTCCAAGTGGTTGCCACGTAATCAGAACGTCTCGATAAACGACAACAGAAACCAAGTGTAGACGAACGGAACAACCAGACCAGTTGTCCGCACGCACAGGTCATCCGGACGGGTTGCCACCCGGACGAGCTACCCTTGGGACCCACTTTCCAAACAAGGTTTGAGTATCGACGAATGAACAATCCAGACGGACGACCTCTGAAAGGATTACTCTTCGGATCATGAGATACTAAGGCCTTCAACTAAAATTCAAACAATGATCATCCGCACGGCGTAGTCGTACGCACGGACAGACTATCCGGGTGTTACATACGTTACGAATATTCAAACTACAACAATCACACTACTCAAGCTATTTTAAACGCTAAACCATTTACGCATGTTATACGTGGCTTATGAATGCTTGTTTGTTATGTTTACACATGGAATGCTGTCTACCTGCCTTAGCAACGATAGTACTATAGTTTGGACTCAGCACCCGTTCACACGGGGGTTGTTAAGGATCTTTTACTTGCATGGATTACGGTGGTAGTCATGTATTGCGAACTGCCTCGGGCAGTCAACCCGCAGTCATTGGTATCGATGGATCTATGTCGATAACTAACGTGCTTCATTTCACTATGTGTACGTGCTGGTTATGCGTAAACGAATTCGAACTCTATATGCTATTATCAAACTTGTATGCTCACCTTTACATTTTATGTATTGACTTTATTTTAACGTATGTGACAGGTGCTTAGGTTGCATGTTTGCTCTTTGTGCTGTGATGAAATCGAAGCTAGGAACTGGAGTCCTAGAAACCAACGAATAAATTAGTTATGTTAAATCTGAGTTGTCGGAACAGAGTAGTTGTTTTGATGTATCTGTAATAACTTGTTTGACTATTTAAGATACGGTATGGGACGTATCATTTTAATTAAATGGTAATGATAGTTGTTATGGAAACTTCTGGACAATCTGTTTCGCTCAGTGCCATGCCCCGATGATTCCGCCATCGGTTGGGGTGTGACAGATTGGTATCAGAGCCATAACTATAGGGAATTAGGCAAGACTCGACTTAGTCCGGGTCGAAGTCTTAGAGACCTAGTCTATAGTTAAGAACCAACAGACCGACTCACGCGTATGCGTAAACTCGCCACTAGCACTCACTCTTTTCTATCACTGCACTCGAATTTTCAAGTTGTGAAAAGGCAATGGGGCCGAGAATATGTGTGAAACCGCAAACTCTCGACTAAAGTTGCCTAATCAGCTTGCGTTTTAGCTACAAACGAGGAGAATCATACCAAATCAGGAGTGAAATCCATATTTTGATGAATAATCTCCTCAACTTTTATCAAAAACGAGGACGGAAGTTGCAAGATGGGGGTGAAACCCTAACCTTGACGACTCGTCCCGCTTTTATACAAAAACTCTCACCAAAGTTCGATGGACTCCAACGATCTAGAGACACAATATAACCAATGGGAGTTGCGCCAACGCCCAAGAATCGAGGCAAAGGCATAGTCCTGGAGGTAATTGTGCAGGATCCTTGCGAATAGTCGAGCCACCTTGGTTAGTCGAAGTCTATTAGCCGCAGACAATCTGCCTTTGATTTACGGATCTTTATGAAGATTTTATGCATTTCTGGTTATTTGTTAACGTTTTGAGGTATTATTGTTTTCAACCCAGCACTATTGCTACTGCTAAAATACAAAACTCACACGACACATCATTAACAAATCACTCGCACTACGCTGCTTTCGAACACTCGCAAACTCCGAATACTAGGTTTCTGTTTTCTGACTACCTCTAGTGACTAAGACATATGTGTTCTTGCTATTGTTCTTACGTGTTTAGGAATACTGTGATTATGTGCTCTATGTGTTTATGTGATTTTGTGCAATTCTGTGATTTTGTGACTATATGCGTTTACATGGTACGTGTTACTGAGCTTTAGTAGCAGTAGACGTGTGAGGTGAGATTCGAATACATGTGTTGAGTTCCATGGCGATGTCTATTGCAGACAATGTCGTCTGGATCCCGTCATCCACTCTCTCGCCAGGAAAAGAAGGACAGACGTCTTGCTTCCATCGTCGCGAAAGCCGTAGCAAAGGCGGTGAGCGATGCCTATGAAAATGCCAGCAAATCATCCGAGGAATCGAGGACTGAAGGTCCTAGAGCTGTCGCAAGACCTTCCAGTTTCAAACAATTCAAGTCATGTGGGCCGAAAGAATTCACAGGCGAAGGAGGTCCTACTGCTCTATTCCACTGGTTTGATTCTATCGAGGTTACCCTGCGACAAAGTGGTTGCCCTAATGACCTTCGAACTCTGAACGCTACCGGCGTCTTTCAGTCCCGTGCTTTGGACTGGTGGACGGCCGAGAGGAACAAGAGAGGGAATGATGCAGATACGGTTTGTCGTGGGACGAGCTCAAGGAAGTCATGCTAGAGGAATTCTGCCCTCCTCACGAGCGTCAAAAGCTTGAAGATGAATTTTGGCACATACATCAGAAGGATGGAGACAATGCTGGCCTCACTGCTCGCTTCAAACAGCTCAGCATTATTTGTCCCGACCAGGTCAAGACCCCTGAGATGACCATCAAGAAGTACATCCGAGCTTTGCCCGACTGCGTTGCTGATTTCGTGCAAGCGGCTAAGACTGCCACGATCGAGGAAACCTATCTGCTGGCCGCTGAAATCAATGACAAAAGGGTCAAGGCTGGGGCATGGGATAAGACCTCCAAGCATCTGCATCAAGCTACCGCTACAGCACCAACTACTGAAACCACCTCGTCAAGCAACAAGCGAAAGAACAAGAGAAAGAACAGCTCCACCAACAAGAACTGTGCGATTACTGCTGCACCGATCCAAGCTGTACCTGCCCAACAGCGTCAAGTAGCGGCGCCTGTGGCCAATGCACCGCCTGGAAAGCGTGCATATACTGGACCACACCCGCTCTGCCCTACTTGCACCTATCATCACCCGACTGCTATTCAATGTCGCTTATGTGCTCACTGCAATGTCTACGGCCACTTTACTGCTAACTGCCGTATTCGCCAAGCTCCTGCCAATCAAGCTCTACTCGCTGCCCCACAGGGTCAACAAGCTCCTCCGGCACCCGCAGTCAAAGCCAGAGCATGCTTCACGTGTGGCGACCCGAACCATTTCGCCAACATGTGCCCGAACAGGGTGGTGAAACAAAAACCGCAACAGCAGCAGCAGCAACAGCAACAACAGGCAGCACGCGCCAGAACTTTCAATCTCAATGTGCGTCAAGCCCAGGCCGACAACAACGTGGTCAATGGTACGTTCCTTGTGAATGGTATTTATGCTTCCTGTTTGTTTGATACTGGAGCCGATAATTGCTTTGTGTCGCTCGAATTTGAGAAACTCCTTAGTCGTAAACGTTCCCGACTCTCCTCTGCCTTCGATGTTGAAGTCGCTACCGGAAGAACCGTCGCTGTAAACTCCGTTATTCGTGATTGCACTCTCGAGCTCAACAATCACATTTTCTCAATCGACCTCATTCCAATGCAACTAGGAAGCTTTGATGTCATAGTAGGCATGGACTTTCTTCGCGAAAACCATGCCGAAGTTGTGTGCTTCGATAAGATGATTCGTTTTTCGCTCGCAAACGGTGATTCGTTGTGTGTTTATAGTGATACTACTTCGAAGGGTCTCAAGCTTATGTCATGTCTACAAGCTAGCAAGTATCTCCGCAAGGAATACAGGGCTTTCTTGGCTAACGTTGTAGCAGCGGAGAAGGAAAAGAAAGAGAAGAAGGAAGTAAAAGACGTTCCAGTGGTTCGAGAATTTCCTAATGTTTTTCCAGAGGATCTTCCCGGACTACCTCCGAAGCGCGATATTGATTTTCGCATTGATCTCATTCCTGGAGCTAATCCTATTGCCAGAGCTCCTTATCGACTCGCGCCGTCCGAAATGTGCGAACTCTCAACCCAACTCCAGGAATTGCTTGAGAAAGGCTTTATTCGCCCGAGCACCTCTCCTTGGGGCGCACCAGTCCTTTTCGTCAAAAAGAAGGACGGGTCGTTCCGGATGTGCATCGACTACCGGGAATTGAATAAGTTGACTATCAAGAACCGCTATCCTCTGCCTCGAATCGACGATTTGTTTGACCAACTACAAGGCGCTACGTGTTTCTCGAAGATCGATCTACGTTCAGGTTATCATCAGCTGTGTATACAAGAGGAGGATATACCCAAAACCGCGTTTCGCACTCGTTACGGCCATTACGAATTCGTTGTCATGCCTTTTGGCCTAACAAACACACCAGCAGTTTTCATGGATCTGCTGAATCGAGTGTGTAAACCATATCTCGACCGTTTCGTCATCGTGTTCATCGACGATGTCTTGATCTATTCCAAAATGAGAGCCGAACACGCGCAACATCTACGTTTGGTTCTCGAGTTACTCCAGAGGAACCAACTCTACGCTAAATTCTCCAAGTGCGAGTTTTGGTTGGGGGAGGTTCAGTTTCTGGGTCACATCGTAAATAGTCAGGGTATTCACGTCGATCCTGCGAAGATTGAAGCCGTTAAGAGCTGGGTTACGCCTAAGAACCCGACTGAAGTCCGCTCCTTCCTCGGTCTAGCGGGCAATTATCGACGATTCATCGAAGGATTCTCGAAGATTGCTGTACCACTTACCTCTCTCACTCACAAGGATCAGCCTTTTGTCTGGGGAACCAAACAAGAGTCTGCCTTTCGAACCCTCAAGCACATGCTTTGCAATGCTCCTGTTCTCACACTACCCGACGGAAACGATAATTTCATTGTCTACTGTGATGCTTCTAACCTTGGTCTCGGTTGTGTCCTAATGCAACGAGACAAGGTCATAGCTTACGCATCTCGTCAGCTCAAAATCCACGAGAAGAACTATACAACCCACGATCTCGAGCTAGGCGCAGTTGTTTTTGCACTAAAGATTTGGCGACACTACCTGTATGGTACAAGGTGTACGATCTTCACCGATCATAAGAGCCTACAGCACATCTTTAATCAGAAGGAACTAAATATGCGTCAACGCCGATGGGTAGAACTTCTCAACGATTACGACTGTAAGATTCGTTATCACCCAGGCAAAGCAAATGTTGTTGCCGACGCACTTAGCAGACGGAGCTATCTGCTTAGCACTCGTAATGTTCAAGCCCAGCACAACCTCGAAGCTCTCATTCGTGACGCCCAGCACGCATGTTTCAACGAACGCACTTTGAAGAAAGAAAGAATCTACCACGATGGAGCCCAACTTGTGAGCAAATCAAATGGGATATTCCACTTCTTAGACCGAATTTGGATTCCTAAGCGAACCAACCTACGACAGATTATCATGGATGAAGCCCACAAATCCCGATACTCTATCCATCCCGGTGCTGACAAAATGTACCATGACCTTCGATATAGGTACTGGTGGCCGGGTATGAAACGGGATATCGCCCTCTACGTCGGAAAATGCCTAACCTGTGCTAGAATCAAGGCTGAACATCAAAGACCCTCTGGCTTGCTCGAACAACCTCCAATCCCCATGTGGAAGTGGGAGAGCATAGCTATGGATTTCGTAACCAAACTTCCAACCACGTCATCAGGTCACGACAGCATTTGGGTTGTTATTGACCGTTTGACTAAATCAGCTCATTTTTTGCCAATACGAGAAGACTACAAGGTAGAACGATTAGCCCGGATCTACACCGACGAGATCATTTGTCGACATGGGACGCCTCGTGACATCATCTCTGATCGTGATGCTCGGTTCACTTCACGATTGTGGGAAACATTTCAAACGGCACTCGGTACAACGCTTAATCTAAGTACTGCGTTCCACCCACAAATCGACGGTCAGACTGAAAGAACGATTCGTACGCTTGAAGACATGCTCCGTTCGTGTGTTCTAGACTTCGGTGGTAATTGGGATAGACACCTTCTGTTAGTCGAATTCTCGTATAACAACAGCTACCAGGCTAGCATCCAGATGGCACCTTTCGAGGCCTTATACGGAAGAAGATGTCGATCGCCTATTGTGTGGCACGAGATCGGTCACTCGTAACTAACCGGTCCGGAGCTGCTACAAGAAACGACAGACAAAATTTTCCAAATTCGAGACAACCTAGCGAAAGCTCGGGATCGACAGAAAGTTTACGCCGATAAAAAGCGCAAACCCCGTGAATATGGCGTTGGTGACTACGTACTCCTAAAGGTATCACCTTGGAAGGGTGTAGTCCGATTCGACAAGAAGGGGAAACTCGCGCCTCGATATGTTGGACCTTTTAAGATTCTGGAAAGGATCGGAAAAGTCGCCTACAGACTCGAATTACCGGAGGAAATTAGCAATGTCCATCCAACTTTCCACGTGTCAAACCTCCAAAAGTGCATCGCCGACCACGACTTACATGTTCCTCTAGATGATCTACAAGTGAACGAAACATTACACTTCGTGGAAAAGCCTGTCGAAATCATGGATCGCCAGACCAAAGAACTCAGGCGCTCACGCATTCCCATTGTGAAAGTCCGATGGGAAGGTAAACGAGGCGCGGAGTTCACTTGGGAACTCGAAAGCGACATGAAGGCAAAGTATCCACAGTTGTTTAACGAATGAGTAATGTCCGGCTAAGAAAGGCAAGGTGGCATACTTGTAAATAGGGAGAGTCTCCTTATATCCCTGGTCTATAAATAGAACCCTTAGGGTTAGCTTTAGAGACTTTTGCCATTTTAGAGAGTTTGGAGCTTGGTGCTTAGAAAGAGAAAGTTCTCTCTATGAGATTCTCGGCTTTGTACACGTCATCATAATCAATAGAATCACGGTTATTGTATACATTAATCTAGCAATTTTCAGAGAAAAACGTGACGGAGATGAAAGATGCAGAACTTTATCGAATCTGATGTGTGTTTGATCCTCGCAATCGATCACCTACTCAGATACCACTTGTAGGACCGATTTTGACTCCGTTACGATTATATTTAGTCAAGCACGTTCGCGGATTCCGCACGTCGAACGTGTTGTTACGCAATCGAATCGGAGATAAATCCGGACCTACAATGTTCAAATTTCTCCCAAACGGCTTCGAATTGAAATCTAAAACTTTATAGGCTTTTAGATTAGATGTTTTCGCACAACATATCCGAAAATTATCAATTTTTAACCGTAAAAACCCGATTAATTTGACGATTTTCAATGGTCCGAACGAAGGACTCTCACATGTGATCCGCGGTTAGTTACGGCTTCCAACTTAATTTCGGGACGAAATTCCCTAAACAAAGGGAGGCTGTAACACCCCGTGTTTTCACGAGTGAAAGTCAAAGTCAAGGTCAAAGTCAACGACCGATTTCGCGCAACTTGACTCGTAGAAATGTTTTTATCTTATTTATATTATGTGGAGTAAGTGTCGTTCATTACAATGATCGAATCGTGTTTACCGTATTTCAATCGACCTACGACTGTGAATGATAGGAAGTAACAATGCGATAAAGTTAATCAAGCTATGCTAATCAAATCGACATCAAATCGTAACTCAAGCTATGTATTTCACTTGTCATTTATACGTGTGTGTGTGCCTTACGTGTTACCTGTGCATGTTTATTTTATGTTATGTTGGGATAATCAAGCGAACTCAATCGAACTCGAAGTCTAACTCGAATGTAAACTAACCCGAACCCGAATTCCGAGTCGAACCATATAAGAAGTAGTTGGGACTGAAAGTAATTTGGCTAGGAACCCTATCGAATCGCTCGCAAATCGAAACCGAAGCAACATTGCACCGAACACACCAAAACAGGCGGCATCCGCACGGATGGCCAATCCGCACGGATTGCCAATCCGCACGGATGACCAATCCGCGCGGATAGCCTATCCGGGTACGTGCCATGCGCACGGCTCACCCCTTTCCCTTTTTGGCATCCTATAAATACACGGGTCACTCTCCAACTTTTCCACTTTTGGCAAGTGGCGTCCGAACCGCACGCATTCTCCACTTTTTCTCAGATTTCTCTCAATCCAGGTAAGATCTTGCACTAATTCTTGTACATTCTTGATCACTACACAATTCTACACATTTCCATCTTTCAAATCTTCACTTTTAACCATGAAATCATCCGGATCTGAGGTATTCTCGGGTGACGTCATCATGAAGTTCTTATGAACTTCAAGCTTGACCTCATTCCACCAAGAATAACTCAGATCTAAACGATTTCTACAAGATTTCATAATAACTTCACCTAGATCTAAACTTTTCTAAGGATAAAAAGAGTTGAAAGAAATAAACCTAAGTTCTCTCCTTCTTTAACCCTTAAAACCGGTACGAATCAGATCGGTTCTAGTGTTCCACTCGTTAATAGTGATTCACTATTTCTAGATCTGGAATCCTACCCACAGACAACTGATTTCGGGGATAACCGGGATGACCGTTCTGAGTCGACGACAGGCCGAGTTAGGGTGGTTCCTGACCGGTCTAGTCACGCGGGTGAGAATACAATTCCAAGTGGTTGCCACGTAATCAGAACGTCTCGATAAATGACAACAGAAACCAAGTGTAGACGAACGGAACAACCAGACCAGTTGTCCGCACGCACAGGTCATCTGGATGGGTTGCCACCCGGACGAGCTACCCTTGGGACCCACTTTCCAAACAAGGTTTGAGTATCGACGAATGAACAATCCGGACGGACGACCTCTGAAAGGATTACTCTTCGGATCATGAGATACTAAGGCCTTCAACTAAAATTCAGACAATGATCATCCGCACGGCCTAGTCGTACGCACGGACAGACTATCCGGATGGATGGTCCCTGCCCGCGCGCACAGACTGTTCGCACGGATCACCATTGTCCGCACGGACTACCATACGCACGGATTGTCGTCCGCGCGACCGGCTTGAAAGGTAGAAACACTTATGTGATTTCTAAATGCTACAACGAAAACTCCAAAGCACAAGCCATCATACACAAACACATCTCACACTTAGGAAGAAACAATCCACTTGAACATTTATCCACACAAACAACTTGTCCGTACGGATAAGTCATCCGCACGCACAACTAATCCGCATGGATTACCATCCGCACGGACAGCTCGTACGCACGGATAGCTTATCCGGATGGATCACCATCCGCACGGATAGTTCATGCGCACGGATGACTCCCCCTCACGGATAGCTGATCCGCACGATCAGCCATCCTAACCACCCCCACCTTGTACTGTTTTACGCGCCACTTATCGTTATGTTATCAAATCTATTCAGGCTAACCGTACTCGCTGTAAAGCGCTCCCTTCAATCCATAATCGCAGTGAGTATACTCGAACCCTTTTTGCTTTAGCACTTTTGGGTGTTACATACGTTACGAATATTCAAACTACAACAATCACACTACTCAAGCTATTTTAAACGCTAAACCATTTACGCATGTTATACGTGGCTTATGAATGCTTGTTTGTTATGTTTACACATGGAATGCTGTCTACCTGCCTTAGCAACGATAGTACTATAGTTTGGACTCAGCACCCGTTCACACGGGGGTTGTTAAGGATCTTTTACTTGCATGGATTACAGTGGTAGTCATGTATTGCGAACTGCCTCGGGCAGTCAACCCGCAGTCATTGGTATCGATGGATCTATGTCGATAACTAACGTGCTTCATTTCACTATGTGTACGTGCTGGTTATGCGTAAACGAATTCGAACTCTATATGCTATTATCAAACTTGTATGCTCACCTTTACATTTTATGTATTGACTTTATTTTAACGTATGTGACAGGTTCTTAGGTTGCATGTTTGCTCTTTGTGCTGTGATGAAATCGAAGCTAGGAACTGGAGTCCTAGAAACCAACGAATAAATTAGTTATGTTAAATCTGAGTTGTCGGAACAGAGTAGTTGTTTTGATGTATCTGTAATAACTTGTTTTACTATTTAAGATACGGTATGGGACGTATCATTTGAATTAAATGGTAAAGATAGTTGTTATGGAAACTTCTGGACAATTTGTTTCGCTCAGTGCCATGCCCCGATGATTCCGCCATCGGTTGGGGTGTGATAACTTTAATGAATGACACATGTTCAAAAGTTGGTTTCTTTTATTATAGTAGACTAGCGGTAAGACCCGTGTGCAAACACGGGTCGTTTCTTAGAAAACCATGCATAACATGTATTGACAGAATATATAGATATGTGTATAGATATTGTACCAAAATGTGTTATCTATTATAGCTAAAAGACAACTATAAGTAAATATAAAAGATATTTAACAAAGTTAATAAAAGATGTCTAACAAACTTAATAAAATTCATCAGTTACATATGATTATTTCCATTATCTTATTCATAAAAGAGAGTATGCACCCATTGACAATATAAATTGTTATAAACATAAGTACATATGAAAGATGTCTAACAAACTTAATAAAATTCGAATACAATTTAAATTAACTAAGAACATACGATCACCTGCCTAAACAACACACATCAAACCTCACTCAAGAATTTGTTACCCAACAACATGTCCTTCGCTACATGTTGTGATCTGGTTAAATATGCTACTGCAAACAATGTAACAGCAACTGATCCAACAATCTCCCTATACAACAGATGATACGAGAACCCTTCTTTATTACTGATTTTTATTTCTCATCAACATCTCCCTGATTTGTCCTTTGAATTGTAGTTCAAAGTCCAGGGAGAACATGTCTTCTTCATCATCCCTCTCAAGTTGGAGGTCCAACAAATCTTGGAGATCGTATGCATTCAGATTATATGCACTATCCATTTTAATCTCTTCAACACTACCATCTGATCTGATCAAAGTCAATACTTGGGTTTTTGAGCATGACTTCCACTTTACTATTTTTGGATCAGTTGGTTTTCTTGGGCAAAGAATTATTGAAGATGAGTTTGGTGATTGTGGCCTGCTAACTAAATTTGCAATTGATTCAGACAAATCAGATGATGAGAGAAGGTTTTTCGGAGTACCGATTTTTGGAGACAAAGCAGCAGTTGTAGGATAGACTGAGTTTTGAAGAACATTTGAATGTTCAGCTCTAACTTCTTCCAGCTTTTTGTAGGACTCGACTATCTTCAGTTTAGACCATCTGGCAATGGATCTAACTGGACCATAATCAGCAGCCACAAACTCTGCTCTCATTCTTTTAAACTTCAATACCTCATCTGAATCTAATGTTTTGACTTTCTTCCAATTAGGTTGAGTTGGCTTTACCAGAGGATCATTGTTCATTTTTGTGATTCTATTGATATGAGTTTTTCTCTTACGTGTGGAGATGATTTCTGGTGAAGGAGAATGTTTTGGTAGTGAAGATGAATGTATGGGAAATCTTTGTGACATTGGAGATGGTTGGATTGTGGTTGGTGTAGTGAAAATGATCATGGCAGATGTTTGAGAAACTTCTGCTGAAACAACTGGTGTCTCAGCAGCTGTTTGGTAAACATCTGCTGATACTTTTGTGTTCCCAACATCTATTGACAAAATGGGTGATGATGGTGTGGAAGGTATTTTCTCCTTCCTTTGTAGTGGTTTTTTTGGAGAAGGTTGGGATTTAGATTGAGCAGGCGATACAATTTCTGTAGGATTAGCTTTTGAATCTGGTGGCAACTTTCTCAATGAATCTTTCTCCCCCTTTTTTGGCATCATTATCATCATCATCATCATCATCTTTCTCAAATATTGATGTAGAGGTGGAGCCAGTAAGTTCCAACAGTTGTTCCTTAATTTTCATAATGTCTGCTTGTGTGTCTTTATACCTGGCATCAACCAAATTTCTGATAAATTCCAACTGAAATTGCGGTTACTTTCAGCTAAATTCCTTTGTTTCAGTTGTTGAAACTTTTGACTCTTTATCTATAAGTTTAGTAAAAGTTTTACTTGTAAGACTATTTATTTGAAAAGCTACACCTTGTTCAAAATCTGTTTATGACACTTGTTTTCGTAGGTAGTAGCTTAGAAGTCTTGGATACAACAGAAAAGCATTACTACGAACACTTTTTTTCAATTTTTTCACATTTTTCACATTATTCAACAAATCAGAAAACAGAGCTTGTGATAAATTGTAATCAGATTTTGTTAAAATAGCATAACCGAAATACTGAATGTTCAAAGGTATCTCATTAAATGCGGTGGTCTTGGCTGAGAGACAAGTTAAAAGAGTATGAAACAAAAATTTCGTTGGCGGAGGGAAGTTTCGTTTGTAGATAGTAACTTCCTTTAATTGTGCATCATACCCTCTTTCAATGAACTCTGTATGAAGTTCAAGTTTTTCAAAGTTGTTCTTACCTCCCAAGTCGTCCAATGCAAATGTAGTGGAAATTGTAAAGGGAGAAATTCGTACCACACTTTCCCCGACCTTAGATGTGATGGCAACTGGATTATTATCTTCAGCCTCTATTTCAGCATTAAACCAAAATTGTCGGAGTGTTTCTTTATGAACCGGAGCATCAGCAGTAAGAATTGATTTGTATTTCGATGACGTTAAAAGGTCAATTATTGAGTGATAGCTGGTATTTTTGTTGGTTTTCTCGAAGATGGGGAGGTAGTTGTGAGGGTTTTTGATGTTCAGAGACATGATCGGAAAAGAAGGTGATTTGGAGATGAAACAGAATTTAAATTGGAGGGTTTTTAATATTTTGGAAACTATTTTTGGGAATTTTGAATTCGAGACTGCAATGGTAGAACCTCGATTTAGGGATGAAACAGCTTTTATATAGAGAGAAGTGAATGCTGACGTGGCAGTAGTTACAAATATTTAATGGCTAAGATCTGTCCACGTCAGAACCTCTCTTGCGACAACCGATGATAGTTGTTTGGAAACCTCTGTTGATTGTTGGGAACAGTGTGAGTCAAACAGTCGTTAGATAAACAAAAGTTATGAGAACAGATGATAACTTTCAGTAGTTGTTTTATTTTTAGCTAACATCTGTCCACGTCAGAACCTCTGTTGTCGTAATGGATGACAGTCAGCAGTTTAGTAAATCAACAATCATTAGGATAAACATAAATTATGACAACAGACGGTAACCTTTAATAGTGGATGTATTTTTAGGCAAGCAGAAGTTTCAAAAACAGTTTTTTTTTTCAATCGGTGTAAATCAACAGTCGTAAGTCTAACATCTGTTATTAGCCCAACCACTGTTAGTATCAAATCCTCTGTTATGCATTTTAAGATTGAATATCATCTGTTGTTCGTTAACATCTGTTGACCCATAGCAGACCTTTGCATCTTCAGACATTTATTCATCAGCAGATGCTCTCTTTTGTCGGACTTTAGCTACAACACACCTTTTATAACACAAAATATACCATAAATTCTTCCAAAAAACTGTTGTTGATAAACAAAATTATATAATAATACTTATAGCAGACGCTATATAATAATATTTATTCATCATTAGCCCAACCACTGTTAGTATCAAATCCTCTGTTAAGCATTTTAAGATTGAATATCATCTGTTGTTCGTTAACATCTGTTGACCCATAGCAGACCTTTGCATCTTCGGACATTTATTCATCAGCAGATACTCTCTTTTGTCAGACTTTAGCTACAACACACCTTTTATAACACAAAATATACCGTAAATTCTTCCAAAAAACTGTTGTTGATAAACAAAATTATATAATAATACTTATAGCAGACGCTATATAATAATACTTATTCATCATTAGCCCAACCACTGTTAGTATCAAATCCTCTGTTATGCATTTTAAGATTGAATATCATCTGTTGTTCGTTAATATCTGTTGACCCATAGCAGACCTTTGCATCTTCAGACATTTATTCATCAGCAGATGCTCTCTTTTGTCAGACTTTAGCTACAACACACATTTTATAACACAAAAATATACCGTAAATTCTTCCAAAAAACTGTTGTTGATAAACAAAATTATATAATAATACTTATACCAGACGTTATATAATAATACTTATTCATCATTAGCCCAACCACTGTTAGTATCAAATCCTCTGTTAAGCATTTTAAGATTGAATATCATCTGTTGTTAGTTAACATCTATTGACCCATAGCAGACATTTGCATCTTCAGACATTTATTCATCAGCAGATGCTCTCTTTTGTCAGACTTTAGCTACAACACACCTTTTATAACACAAAAATATACCGTAAATCCTTCCAAAAAAACTGTTGTTGATAAACAAAATTATATAATAATACTTATAGCAGATGTTATATAATAATACTTATTCATCATCAGCCCAACCACTGTTAGTATCAAATCATCTGTTGAGCATTTTAAGATTGAATATCATCTGTTGTTCGTTAACATCTGTTGACCCAAAGCAGACATTTGCATCTTCAGACATTTATTCAACAGCAGATGCTCTTTTTTGTCAGACTTTAGCTACAACACACCTTTTATAACACAAAAATATACCGTAAATCCTTCCAAAAAACTGTTGTTGATAAACAAAATTATATAATAATACTTATAGCAGATGTTATATAATAATACTTATTCATCATTAGCCCAACCACTGTTAGTATCAAATCCTCTGTTAAGAATTTTAAGATTGAATATCATCTGTTGTTCGTTAACATCTGTTGACCCATAGCAGACCTTTGCATCTTCAGACATTTATTTATCAGCAGATGCTCTTTTTTGTCAGACTTTAGCTACAACACACATTTTATAACACCAAAATATACCGTAAATTATTCCAAAAAACTGTTATTGATAAACAAAATTATATAATAATACTTATAGCAGACGTTATATAATAATACTTATAGCAGACGTTATATAATAATACTTATTCATCATTAGCCCAACCATTGTTAGTATCAACAATTGTTAGAATACACAGTTGTTTCATCATCAGCAGATGTTCTCTTTTGCCAAACTTTAACTACAACAGACCTTTTACAACTCGAAGTGTGGACTCTCTGTAATTTGCAGGAGCACAGATTCTTCAAAAAACTGCTATCAATGATCAAATTCTAAACATTTGTTTTATCTTTGCACTCATCTGTTCACTATCAAACCAACCCTTGATACTATTAAACCTCTGTTGAAGTACCAAACAGATGTTCAAACACAATTCAACATCAACATAATCTAAATCTTACTCAAACACTAAATAAGTAAAAACAAAACACAACATAGATTTTTAAAATTAAAATTTATTCATTTATTCATGACATTAAAACTAAAACTCCAATAATTACATCACATACTGAACAACATTAAAGGTCAAATCTAACAATAACAGCAAGAATTAAGAAACTTTAGCTTCAACTCCATTGATTGCTGAACCTCTCGATGTATGTCCTTCAACATCGCCATGAACTCCACATCTCTATCACCACACTCTATATTACTGACAACACAAAGCTCACGAACGGAAGTTGAAGGCATCCGCATAAGATCTCAGGAAACCTGCTCTCTAGTGAACAGGCCAACTTGCAATCCATCAAAACATCTCTTCAACTCTTGAAGAGTAGCCCTATCTTCATACACCTGTTCCTCGATTTGCCTGACAAAACACTGCTTTAAATCATCTGATTTTGCATTTGTGAATGACGCCATTTGAATAAACTATATTACTCGACTTTCCTGAAAGTATGATATCTTCGTAGGAAAACGTGATGAAAAACAGGTGAAGTGACTATGAGTTTATATACTGAAATTTGGTATTATGAAAACGTGTACATTTAATATAAACATATTAATGTATATTTCAAAACAGCAATCTTTTAATGCAAACACCTTTTCAAACCCCAACTTCTATGGGAAAAGTGTAAAATTAAATACCAAGAAACCCAAGGGACAAAATTTCGAAGTTCAAAGAACAAAAGCAAATTATCACAATTACAATTAACCTCTTGATTTACCATGTAGACGCGTTTTTAAACTCTATAAAAGCCCGATGATTACTTTTGATTCAAAACATCAACAAATTGTCCTACAAATCACTTTCTATCAAAAAATGTTCCAAATCAGAAAACCAACAAAAAAACTACATGGCAAACTTCAGCATCTACCACTGGTCAGACACCAGCAATGTTAAAACACAGTTCTTCATGTGGTCACTCAAAGAACAAAGAACAGACGAAGAACTAAACAGGAAAGTCGACATAATAAATGACACTAATTACAACAAAACCTGGAACAGCATAGCATTGCTCAATGAAGTCCTCCACTCTCCTCCATCAGAGTTCCAGAAGAATGCAGAAGAGTTTCTAACACAACTTCTAAACAGGATCGTAAAATCTGCAACATGCTAACTTACCTGAAAATCAAAAGAGAACATGAAATCACATGGAGAAAGGCAAGAGTCTACGAAATCCTAGCAAGTGTTAACTCTAGCGTGTAATACTTTATAAATATTTCTTTAAATTTGTATTTTTCTATGTAGTCGTTTCATTTTAATAATATAAACATGCATCTTAATATTCTAAAATGTCAGTGTCTATATAAACTCTCAACATCATCAACAGTTAATCAAAATAAGAAACAAACCTAACATGCAAAGGTCTCTTCTCAACTGTTGTAGTACATCTGACTTTTCACGATATTGCACGAATCTATACTTTCTATAAAAGGAGAAAATCTTCCTGACACAAGTAAACCTGACTTTCGATTTAACGAAAATCAAACAATGCAACTCTCCCATCAAAGAAGATAGCACATGCAACTTTTCACGATGTTGCAACAATGATATTGCAACATCGATATTGAAAGGTTGATGTGTGATGGGAAGCTTCATTGAAACGACGATGTTGGAACAATGATACTGGAACGATAACATGTAAACATAATCAACAAACATTCGGACAAAGAAGTGTAATCGGAGATTAGCGGCTGAATCACGAGAAAGATGCATTTGAGAGGGAGAGATACGATCACAGATGTGAGCGGGAGAGATTTGAATGTGGAGCCAGATTATTAACCCTTATTTATAGGATTAGAATATATGGTTTGAATTTTGAATTTTGATTGTGGAGCCAGAATTTTGAATCTCGACAGATGTTTATTGGGAACTGATGTTTGATTATAAAATGTTGAGGGCAGATGTTTAAACAAAAGTTTAAATGTTATTTTATATTAGGCTTAACATGGGCAGACATTTCCTCAGCAGACCTTTGCATCTTAAATGTGGGCCAACTTTGAATTTTAAATTCTTTTAATATTAGGCATTATGATGTAATAATGACATAAGAAAAGCCTTGTTGGACATGCTCTCTCGCTGACACATCAGCTTTTCTTATGTCATTTGGATTTCTCCTTTTATAGAAAGTATAGATAGATATGAAAAGAGCGTGTGATGTTTTGGTTTTGACATTTGAAATATGCACTACTGAAATCAATGGACCCGGGTTCGAAACCCGGGAGTTGCAAATAATTTTTTTCATTTTTTAAGCTATTACATTTAATATCCATTAACTTTACCCTGTATTTTCCTGATCCTTTTTTTAAGTTAGTTTATACTTCTAGACTTTAATAAAGCAACTCTACGGTTTCTAAACTTTCGTAAATTTTTTCCCTTTGACTAACATATTCTTATCTACGTCTTAATGTATTTTTTATTGAGATCAAGTTATGAGCAGTCAGTACAAATGACCGAGACACATGCCTACATGTTATCAAACTGATATATATATATATATATATATATATATATATATATATATATATATATATATATATATATATATATATATATATATATATGGTTTAGCGCCCGTAGCTCGCGACTCGTAGCTCGTAGCTTGCTCGAAAGAAGCTCGACAAAAACTAGCTAAAAAAACTCAATTTAAGATGACGTTAACCAAGCTGGCTCATTTTTATAACCAAGCCCAGCTCGAGCTAAGCTCGGCTCGGCTCATTGGCTCGTTCTTATGCTCGCTTAACTCCGACGTAAAGCTCAAGCCAAGTTTAGCCACCTGAATTAATTTCGAGCTTGAGCTCGATCCTACCTTGGCTCGACTCGACTTGTTTACAGCCCTAGGTGCATAAAACTAGTTAAAATACATAGGTAATGTTACTAATATACGTAATACCTGTTTTTAAATAAACCGGCTCATAGTTTGGCTGGTTTGGTTTTATCATACTCGCGATGACTCAATTTGAGTTTGAGCCCGTCTAATCTTGAACTCGACTCGTTTAATTTACGAGATCACAGATTCACAGTTGAGTTGCTTAATCTTAAACTGCTTACGAACGCTTCACACTATTCTCTTGGTTTTATTTTCATTTCTAAAAGTTGGACGATTGTTTCTTTTTTTTTTATATATATATAAAAATTGGATTACATTGCAAAAATAATGAGTTTGATTATGACGGTGGTCCAAATTTCCTCCAACTACAAGTGTGAATGATGAAAACGAGTTGTGGTGTCAGTCACTAAAGCCTGGGGATCTGCCACGTAGTGATTTGACTTCAACTTCACGTTAGCAAATGGACGGTCAGGATGATCTGCAGCTATAACAGTTATCACACCGCTTTGTTCGGACGCAAACGACTTTGCACGATTGACGGCTCTTGCTTTGGCGGCTTAGCTTATACCCGTAGTGGCGCGGTATTTTAAAAAAAAATTGAAAAAAAACGCCCCCCACCCCATTACACCCGGCGTTGTCCGGCGTTTTTTTTTTTTTTAAATTTGTTGTTGGCGTTATAATTAAAACGCTGAATTGGTTTGTGGAATTGTTGACCCACCAATCACTTACCCACATGTCTCTGACAACTTTTGAAAATGGTTGTATTTCGTGTGCTTTTTTTTTCATTAAAAATAATATGGCCGTTATTTGAATAATGCCCCACCACACCATTTTTGCAATAATGCCCCATGTTGACTGGGATGACACGTGTCGAATAATGCCCCATGGTGGAGGCATTATTTTGTTCCACCACTACACATGGTCTAAGGGTGAGAGGGGCACTCCCCTCTCTTACGCACACCCAATCAGGTTATATGTCACGTCAACTCCCCTCTTAAACTCCTCTCACACCCTCATTTGATGGCGGCACTCGTCTCTTAAGGGACTTGCTTTTTTTTTTTTAATTTGTTGTAATTATGCATGTTTATAAATTAAAAAAATATTAATAAAAATTAAATAAAATTTAACAAAAGACATTTCAAAGTAGAAAATAAAAATAAAAATTACATTCAAACTAGAAAATTAAAATTACATTCAAACTAGAAAATAAAAATTACATTCAAACTAGAAAATAAAAATTTTAGAAATTGCACGGCCACCCGTACTTGTTAGCGATGTCGCGCTTTCGGGCGAGGATGAACGGCAACATTTCCGGCGGAGCATCGTCGTGCGGCTTGAGGAATGTTTTCATATCTCGATCGTGCGCGTAGTTTCTCATCATCTCGCGTTGTTCCGTTATGAGCTCGCGAGCCTCCGACTCTCTTTTCTTCCTCAATTCAATCGCCTCCAATTCAATCGCGTGCTTCGCTTCTTTCATGGCGGTGTACTCTTTGAATTGTGCCGCCAACTCGGCCGAGCCCTCGGACGATGTCGCTTGACGCTTGTCTCGCCGTTGTGTTCTTTGTGGCGAGGGGTCTTCGTTCATATCGGGTATGGACGGGTCCACCTCAACGGGCTTTCTTTTTTGTGCCGAACATTCCCCTTCCTCACCCAACAATGGGACTTGGGCCCATTTGTCGTGTTTTCGAACGACCTCACATGTCTCGACATGTTGAAAACCGTTCGGATATCTATCTTTAAATTCCTTTAAAGCGACTTTCATCACGTTGAGATCGCTACACCCGCTTCCTCGTGTGCGATCCTACATATTATAAAATAACAAGTGTTAAAAAAAATATAATTTTTTACATATTAGTAAACAAATACAACGTTAAAAAATATAATTTTTACCGCTTGTTGGTATAGGCCGTTGTAAAAGTTTATTTTCGTCATATCGGGCCCCATTTAGACCGTACTTGATGCACGGTCCGGTTACTTCCACCAACGGTGTCGTTAAAATGATTTAAAATCTTACGCCAAAAACTATCGCGGTTTTGTTGATTGCCCTTTTTTTGTTGGTAGAGCAATGTACCCACGCCTTCGCCAACGCCTCTTCTTGGACCTTTGTCCATTTTTGGCTCTCCATTTTTCCCGTTGGTAGAGCGTCATCTTCTTCGTTGCCGGCGTCTTGATCCACATTATATTCATCGTCGCCGGTGTCATTTTCATAGTCGCCCAAATTTTGAGTTTCGGGCACTACTTCCTCGTCCTCGTGAATAGGTAGAGGACGTTCAACATTTTCTCGTGTATATGGAACTTGTGGGGAACGAAAACCATACGGGTCGAAGGCGGGGGATTGAGGAGGATCCATTGATAACAAATTTTGATAATAGCCGAAAGTGGGTTGTGGTTGGGTGTTGTAAAAGGAGGGGTGTAAAGGTTGTTGGTAAAAAAACGGGGGTGGTTGTGAAGTATATCCGAAAGGGGGTTGTGGTTGTGCACTTGCACCACTCGAACCACCACGAGACCGTTGCGAGCCCCGTCCCTTAGTTTTTTTCTTGGCTTCGCGGGGTTGGTTCTCGATTGCTCGGTTTGGCTTTTGTTGTATTTGATAGATTTTTAGAGTATAAAAGTTTGAGAATGGTGGGTGTGGTAAAAAATTATTGAAGTTGGTTATTTATATTAGTTTAAATTGAATTTTTTTTTTAAATTTGACCGTTTGCAACGTTTAAAAAATCGACCGTTCCTCGATTCTTGTGCAATTTCAACGCGGTGAACAAACACCGATTCCCCTCCCCGATTTGGGTCCCCGCGGTGATGACGGCGGTGTTCCCGCTCGGGGACTGGGGTCACCGCTAGCCTCCCCGCATGGTGCCCCGGATACCCTAAGATTTCTATTTCTATAGGAAATGTTGTATTTTATATAATTTTAAAAATAAAAATAGTACCAATTTCACAAAAACTTGTTAAAATGGCCAACCTAGTAGGGTGAGATGGTGTACCCGACGAAACCGATTCCCGATTACGAAGGCATCACTCTCACCCTTAGTCCGCCCGTAGTGGGGCGTTTTTTTTAAAAAAAATTGAAAAAAAACGCCTAAAAACACCCCTCCCCCCACTACGCCCGACGTTAGCCGGCGTTATTTTCTAATAAAATGCATGTTGGCGTGATTTTTAAAACGCCGAAGTAATCTTAATGTGGCCAATGGGAGTCTGCAACCCCACCCACTTTTGCATGTGATTAGTTTGACCAGCCAATCCATTTGTTTCCTTTTTTTTTTTTTTTTTAATGATTGAATGGGGGTTATTGGCATAATGCCCCACTACGCCACTTTTGCTATAATGCCCCATTGCTGACTAGGACGCCACGTGTCGGATAATGCCACATGGTGGGGGCATTATAACCCACTACCACTACACATGGTCTTAAAATGACTTTTTTTATGACGTCAAGCAGGATGATATCTATAATTATGGCTTTATATAAGGATGTTTGTGTGGGCCGTTGATATTGACGAAATCTACGTATCCTAGTAGTCGTTACGTTTTGGTGGCGATGAGCATATATAGACGGTCACGTTTACGTGGCATTTGAGATGTGGGTCGTTGATGGTAGACGACATCGATGTGTCCAAATTGAGATGAGTCACGTGGCATTTGAGATAATGGCCATTGATGGAAGATGAAATCAATGTGCCTAAATTGAAACGAATAGATCACCTCTTTGTGATGTGGTTGTGTGTTAGCTCCCACCTAATGTGATTTACTTGCTAGCGCTAGGGGAAGTGATGGGCATGGTGTGTAATTGTTAATGATGATAGTTTGAGTTCTTTATGTTGCGATGTGTCGTGGTATGATTTGAGGTGGAGAGTCAGTCGTATTTGTGTAGTCATTTGCATCGGCTAAACTCTAAAGGTATATGGCGGAGGAGCGGGTCTTGGGGCGTTACAATTTTTTTATATATATATTTGACTCATTCACAAACTTTTATCGAAACGTAGATAAAAATAATCACAATTGCTAGGTTTATAATTATATTTTATCTTGAACTCAACACTGCAGGTGTTGTCTTTTTCAGGCTGAATTGCGTGGCATTCGGGAGATGGTATGCCCCTTGATGGGGATGGAAGGAAATGGTAGAAGAGGATACTGATACGGTATTGAGGTGTACGATGAAAATAAAGGGGAGGATTAAGACTATAGACCACACCACATAGCCTTAAAATTGTTATATTGATTTTAGTTTCTTAATTAAGTGAAATTGGCTTGTTTTAAATTTGTAAAAATTTAAAATTATGCACTACATTTGCAAAATTAAGTAGGTGTACGGAGTAAAAAAAGAATAGTGTTATAAATATATTATATTATGTGGTTATCAACTCTTTAAATAGATTAGCTTGTTCTCCAAGACTTCTTCTCCTATATATATTTATTGTATTCCTTTGTAATACACACCTCAATCAATAATATCAATCTCCTTCTCTCTATTATTCTCTCATGTTCTTTTGCTATTAGGCTAGTTTCACAACACGTTATCAGCACGACAGTGCTCTCACCTAAACCCTAGTTTTTGTAGTCGTCACGTATAACACCCATACTAAAATCACCTTTGCCCTCATTAATCGCCGGCTACCAAGATACAACTTCCAACCTAAAAGAACCTGGAATAATGCCTGATCCAGGAATGGCTGCTAACTTCGTTGGATATATAAGGTACCACATATTCGAAAGGTAATCATATAAAAGGTTTTATATTCTTTTGATTTGCAATATTGAAGATGATTGCGTGAGTTATGGGTTACATCCCCATCAATATTTTATATTAAATTCTTTATAGATTTAATTCATTTAAATTATCACTTGATATTTAGTTTAGGATTATATATTTAATTTAATTTAAATTTATATTGGGTTACAGTAGTGATGGTTGAAAATTAACCCCTTTTTTCATAAAGTATATTAATAAGGTATGTAATAACGTATTTAAAGTTTTAAATAAATTCATGAGTTTTATGGATTGAGATTATTATGAAATTATGGATTGTATATACCACAACTTGCTCGGTCAGTTTATTTATTTGCCTATTCAATTATCTGTATCTGCTGTTGTCAAAAAAAAAAAAAAAAAAAAAAAAAAAAAATCACCGATATGATTAAACAAATTCCAGTATGATTATTCACCATGTTGTTTACATATAATTAGTAGAGTTTGATCTATATCAACTATGTGTGATATGCAAATGGTTAAATATTTCAGTGGATTGTTTTTTTTTTTATCATAATAATTGTTTCTTAATTATGTGGAAGTATTTTTCACATATTGTTTCCTAAAGTCAGTGTTATCTCTAATCCTTGGCAATAAAAAAATTGTAAAAAGGATATTGAATTCATTCTATTTTATTGCCAAAGAAAAGTGTAAGAGATTTTGATTATCCAGAAACCCATACAAGATAACTAGATTTTTGAGAGTATTAATCTTTTGTTTATGTTAGCAAGATGCTTAAGCAATAAATTGTGGGTTTTCTGGTGATTTGATGGATAAGCAGGGTGTTAACTTATAAGTTTATACAAAGGATTTTCATGTTATGTGTTTTATTGGTGTTTTTTTTTCCATGTTGTGTACTTTATTGGTATTTTAATTATATGAATGTAACTAATAAATAAATTTGGTGTTTAAAGAAATTATTAATATTAGGAATATATGTTTTCGTTCTAAAAAATTAGGACTGAAATTTGATTAGTATTCTAATCTAATTTTTTTTTGGGATGGTTTGATACCTTATTTAGTAAAATCGTTTTCTAGAAACCAATGGAGTATTTTAATTTCAGTTTTCATGGATATAGTACGTATGGGTATGTTTCAAGGCTATGAGATTGTCTATTTGTTTTTTTTTTTTTTTTAATTTTCATCTTTCTTGATATATTTACCACTTGAATCTAATTATGAATATTGTTGTGATAAAAGAAAACGAATCTTAGAGAAATATTGTTTTCTTATAACTTGTTCTATATGATCTCATGTAATAAGATTAGGTATTGTATAACTTGACTTTGTAATATGCATTATATGTTATCCTTTATTTATTTAGAAAAGAGAATAAAATTTGTATTTTATTATCACTCTCATGAAAGATCATAAATATGTTTTAATATGACACCTAAAGCGTCATACTCACAGAATTTCATTATTAAGCTATACAAGGTCGTAAGATGTCAGAGTGGTACTATTATAAGACTCAGACATATAATTACTTCTCGATCGATGTTATGTGAAGAGTAGTTTATTTATAAGGGAAAATCGGATAAGACAACTTTTGTCTGTCATATGCTATTGAAGTAGCAATATTATTAAAACGGTATGAAGGCTTGACATAACTTTATGTCCGGGAAATTAATGAAAAACCATGAATGGCTTGATATAATTATGGATGAGAAAATAATAAAACATCATGTAACTTGTTTGGTTGTACTTTGACCCATGAAAGGAATATATATTGACCATTGTGATCGTTCACATAATTGAGAAAATTATAATGATGGTCATATTAAAATGAGATTGACCATCAGAAATGCAACGATGATTATGTAAATAATGAGATTGAACACCACAAGTGGCAAAGTGATTATAACATGATTGTTTGAACTTTATAGTTATGATATATTTTCTCTTATTTTACATTTTGTATTACATACAAGCAAGTATTACATACACGATCATAAACAGAAGTTTATAGATCATAATTATTTAATTTATTGGCATGACCGGTTAGACCACACCGTGTCAATGATGATGTGAAGCGTATTGAAGAACTAGAAGATTCTTCAAGTTGGTAATTAACATGCAATATTTGCTCTCAATGGAAGTTAAATATATACCAATAAAAGTAGGGTGTGAATCCCTAAATATTCTGGAAATGATTAAAGGATATAATATCCATCCTGATACCATTTAGTGTTTTAAATCGATGCATCGTCTAAATGGTTATCATGTTCGCAATTTAAAGTTTGCGTGATTTATGGCTTAGCTAATAATATAGCAAGCATATTATTCCAGATTGGCTTGATTATTGTGGTAATAACTGTAAATTTAATTGCCAATTATTAATGATCATTGGAATAAGTGTTGAACTTCATATAGTTTATGTTCATACACAAATTGATTTTTTTTTAGACGATCACTGGCGACTACAATTAATTGCAAAGCTAATGATCATGAGAGCAAAAGTTTATGTTTGTATTTGGACACATGTGAGTTTACATATAATAACACAAGTTCACATCAAGCCAATAAGTTATAATACTTCATCCCCATTATAGTTGGTTTCGGTCAGGAACCAAATATGTCCCTTTTAGATTTTTGGTTGTGCGCTATATGAAACTGATCCACCACTACGCACAAAGATGGGACCTTAAAAGTTGGTTGGGAATATATGATAACGAATAAAGTCTTTCACGAGATTTTATTTACGACTCAGTTAATTGATATCCATCTCAATGGATTAACATTCCCAATATCAGGGGGAGATAAAAAAGCAGTTGAAAAAGAAATGAGTTGGTATGAATTATCATTGATCCTCAAAACTAAAGGTGTGAATCAGAAGTTCAAAGAATAACTCATTCACAAAGATTAGCGAATATATTACCAGACACATTCACTGACCTTTAAAAGGTGACTATGTCACATATACCAACTGCTAATGCTCCAATTAAGATAAGTGTCCCAGAAGGACAACCATATGTTTGTAATGAGTCTATTGCACGTTTGAAGCGTGGTAGACCAGTCGATTCCAATAATAAAATTCCTCGAAAGTTGGAGCAACTAATTAAGATGGTCAAGTCGAGGTTATATTAAAAAGGTCTCCTAAAGAGACATTAGACATGAAGGTTCAAGAAGGACCTCGGGTACCTGAAAGTAAAGAGATCTCATTAAATTGTATTATGTCTAAAAGTACATGGAATCGAAATAAAATCGACGTCGTTATACTTTTGTATATAATATAGCGCTTGAAATGATGAAGTGAAGAGGATCAAGATTTAAGATCTGCCTATGAATGAAAACATATAAATGATTGGCCAAAATGGAAAGACACAAATAAGGCAGAATTGAATTCTCTAATGACATGGAAAGTTTCTGGACCAACAGTCCATACAACTAAAGTTGTAAAATATGTTTAATATAAATGGGTCTTTTATGTGAATCATGTGAAAATTAAATAAAGTGATATTAGGCAAAATTGGTGGCACAAGTATTTTCACAAAGACCTATGACTGATTATGAGGAGATGTATTCTCCAGTGGTGGATGTATTGGCTTTCCAATATTTAATTAGTCTGGTAATATAAAGAGAGAATTGATATGCGTCTTATAAAAGTTATGAATCACTGGATACTAAAAGTTTACATGAAAGTCCCTCAAGGATTTAATTTATTAAAATCATGTAAAATAAGTTCTCGGGAACGATATGATCGTTGTATACAGATTCATATACGAATACGTTGAATATAATTGGAACTCCTGCTGAGTATCCTAAAGCATTTAAGTGCTTATAAGGTTAGTTGAAACATCTTATGGATGTAATTCTTGTGCACCAACAAACATACATAGAAAACCTGTACTTGGTGATTAGGGTATCTCAATGTACAGTGCATAAGCATGGTACAATATGTATTATACAAATAAAGCAAGTGTTCAAGACATCCTTGCATATGATATAGAAATCAATGAGGAGGTTTATGTAACAGAACTCCTAAAGAGTGTATGCACATACATTGTTTTTCAAAGTGGAAAGAAGTAAGTGAATGATTGTAAATGCCTGAAGCATTGATTTCAAAACCTGATGAATGTATCTTTATAAACTTAAAAAGATAGTATGGATAAAATAGTTGGGTTGAGTGTTGTACAACTCATGAGATATTCTGATAAAAGAGCAATATGAGTTTGATAATATCATCCATCTTTATCAAAAGTCCTCTCCTAAAAGTTCACTATAATCGCAGTTTACAGTGATAATGTCTAGGCACCGTCGAGAGAAACTGTCAAGCTTCTAGAGGGGAAATTTTGAATGACCCTGGCTCAGTCTAGTTACTACTCAACCTAAAGTTCGAGTATATTTGTGAACATATTTTTATCCATTGATCAAACTACATCCAGAAGATGCTGGGACATTATAGTATGGATAAAACTGAACCTTAAAGTATGCTAAAGGTTGTTCAGACACTTTTTATAAGAAATGACTATTATCATTTCCTACCAAAGTAATGATTCTCATTCCAAAAGTACCATGGCTAAAGTGAAATTGTGCATTGATATTTCTTCCTAGCTATACATGATTATATATATCTTTTATTTGAATTTATAAACATGATATAGCACATGTCCAGTGAGGAGACATTCGAATGGTAAATAAGATATGTCGATACTCTAAAGGTAAGAATGATATGTGCCTAGATTTTACTAACCCATGAAAACTAGTTTTGTTAGTCTTGTAGATGTAAAGAATGTACCACAACATAGTTGTGGATCTTATGGTATTTGTTCGTAAGAGGAAGCACTAGAAGTCTCACAAGAAGATTTTACAACATTATTCAACATAAAGGACTGCACTTCAAGGCATCAAGCGACAAGTCATTCTACAAAAGTTTTGAGCAACTTTCAAGGAAGATGGACACATGTCACTTAAAGGATGCATATTATAATGAGGGGGAGATTTATTCAAGTTGCACTCTTTTTCCCTCACTAAGTTTTGTCCCATTTGGGTTTTCTTAGTAAGGTTTTTAATGAGGCAACATATTTGATCCAGAAGTATCAGGAGAAGAAAATACGCGCTGCACTCTTTTTCCCTTTGCTGAGGTTTTGTCCCACTGGGTTTTCCAAAGCAAGGTTTTTAACGAGGCAGCATCTCAAAGCATACAAAGTTGATAACCAAGGGGGAGTGTTATAAATATATTATATTATGTGGTTATCAACTCTTTAAATAGATTAGCTTGTTCTCCAAGACTTCTTCTCCTATATATATTTATTGTATTCCTTTGTAATACACACCTCAATCAATAATATCAATCTCCTTCTCTCTATTATTCTCTCATGTTCTTTTGCTATTAGGCTAGTTTCACAACAAATAGTGAGTTTTTCAGTTTTAGTTTCACATTTTGTACTTTATGTATAATGTATTGCATTCGTATATCCTATGTTTTTCAATCTATTTATTTATTTTTATTAATTTGATTTTCCTCTTATAACTTGAGTATGTTAACTTTTTAAATCAGCTAAATACATAATTGTGTTTAATTATTTTTTATCGACATTCGGACATAAATTTTATTGATAAAAAATTGCATTCAAAATATAGTGTTTTTTTTTATTTTGTATCGTAGGCTAAACGGATGTTTGTATGATGTACATTGATGAATATAACCGATTATGAACAATCGGTAATCAAAATATCTGAACTTATACTAGTATTTGTTTCTATGGTTTTCGATCAACGTAAAATATGTGTTGATGTCTTTTTGAGATTTTATTTTTGCTTTTTTTTTCCGATTGCTTTAGCATGTCCTCACCAACCGAACCAAATCCGAAAAAGTATTTTACTACATGTAAACAAATCTGTTGGATTCTTTTAGAAAGTATTCCATAATCCATATCTCTAATTATGATAACTTTGTGCGGGGCATGCCTTTCGGATCACAATCTTTTGTTTTTTTGTTTTTTTTTTGTTTTTTTTATCTCAATCTCTTGTTTGTGTTAGACGGAGTCGTATCGGTAAACCACTTTACCGAAGTTGTAAACCACTGCCAACATCAAGTTTACCGATCAAGCTAAAGGATTTCGGTAAACCTTCACCGATTCGGTGAGAGGGGGGGGGGGGGGGGAGATTGGTGTGTGGTGGGGTCAATTCCTTCTCAATCAATCACACATTTTTTCCTGTTTTTTTAAATAGTTTACCTAAACCCCATTAGGTAAACCACCGTCAACGTTTTTGAGCATTAGGTAAACAATTTAGATGAATTGACGTGACACTGTCTGATTGGATGAATAGAGAGTTTACCTATTCCAAATGTTTAACCACTATCTTCACCCTTATTCTATAAAACGAAGAGGTCTCATATGACACTCGTTATGAGTTTTAACAAACGAACGGCGTCATTTTCCAGATCCACTAGTGCCAACTGCCATAAATATCACAGACGATGTGATTTTTTTATTTTGAGCCATGACTTTTTAATTCAACATCATAGCTTTCCCTTCAAGAATTCGTCATTATTTTTGTTGTTGTAAATGATATTTAATTTTATTTTTTAAAAGGTGGATTTATTTATTCATGTGGTCGGTGTGATTTGAACCCAAAATCCTCAAATCTACGTGTTCGTAAATGCTTTGCCACCAACCCCATTGGTGAAAAAAAATGATATTTACTTATTTGGTTGTTGCGTTGTGGATCATATTTCAAAAGACTCGTATAAACGTGAGTTGAAAGAGAGTTAACCCTACGAAATGACAAATTTATCATATATCTATATTAATATTATTCTAATTTGTGATAGAACGATGTGAATTTTGATTATATTGTTTTAGAATGACTTCTAATTCAAATATAATATTAATAATCATCTATACTTCCATTTCGCAAAATTTAAACCCTCCATGGTTACACCATAGTAAAAATAAAACAAAAAAAATCATTATCTTTTTAATTTTTTGAAAAATAGATTTTGTGATAAAATACAAAACAGAAAACACAAGAGCTTTGTTTGGAAAAGATAAAAAGACAAGTTTAAAAGACGAAAAAACACTTAATTTTTAACGTGTTATATACAGAAAAGAAAATCATAAATGCACTTACATTGTGTGATTTATTCTTACAAAGCATTTCTTCCATGTTTGGAAAAGATAAAAAGACAAGTTTTAAAGATGAAAAAACACTTAACTTTTAGCATGTTATAAAGTGAAAAAAAATCACAAATTCTCTTACATTACGTGGTTTATTCTTACAAAGCATTTCTTACATAACTTGGAATTTTACAAATTTATCTACTATTTTAAATAAGGCTAGACGGTATGGTGATGATCCTTCTTTGGATGATGATCCGTCACGTAGGATCCACGTAGGATGGGTGTGAGGATGTGGCAAAGAGGATAAATGTATGGAAATGGGGGGATAGACCTAAAATGTATATGTATATATATTGTATGTATAGGTGTGTGAGAGAGGGAGAGAAGTAGTTTTTGTCTTCTTGTGAGCATCCCCAACGTCCAGAAGAGGACGCCAAGGACGAAGCCGGGGGGGTGGGGGGGATGGTGCTGGACCGGCGCCGGACCGAGGACGGAGGAGGACGACCCCCCATACCGTCTAGCCTAATAAACCTACGCGTTTAAAAGAGTAAAAGTGGAAGAGTTGTTTAGTGACATTATGTCAATCGGATATCTTTGGTTTAAGAATAGGTCGAAACATCGCTTAGCGTCTTTGGGTTGAATGGTGTAAATTTATTTTTGTATAGTCCTGTGCAGCAGCTCGGTTTTCGGGTCGGTGTTGTTTTTATGAAGTTTTACTTAAAAAAAAACAATGCGTTTAAAAATAAATTCAAAGTCTTTAGAAACCAAGTTACTCTTTCCTTTCAAAATCCTTCTCCAACTCAAAGGGAGACAAGTGTCTCCGTATCACCAATGCTCAAAAACTTATTTCCTCCAGACTCCCTTCCTCTCTCAGCACGTATGTTGCCACGTATAGAGGTGCAAACGCGTTGAGTTAAGTCGAAGTTCGACTGAGTTCGACTCATTTTATTAATTAATTTATATTAATTATAGTTATTTTTGTTTATCTAAATTTGGTTATTTTATCATATATATTAGACAAAAGTTATATAAATATTAGGCTCATTTAGGCACACGAGCTGAATCGAGCTCAATGAAGCTTACACTTATTTAATAAACAAGTTTAATTTTAGGTTTGAGCTTAGAATCGAACTCGTTTAAACTTGGATCGTCTTCGAAATTATGTCCTCTCTAATTAGCATAATTTTTTTTTGAAGGCAAACTTGAATCACTCCTTTGTGGAGATAGAACTCGGGATCTCATAATCTCTAAGCCTTATCCTACCTCTAAAATACCAACAGACTATAATGCCCTAAGCTCTAGTTAGAATAAAATAGTGGTGTTGACTACGAAATAATAATATCTACAATTTTAATGTATTTTTAAGTTTATTCTTGCATGTTTATAGTGTTTTGTTATTAAATCTAGCTTATAATCTATACTATATAATAAAAGAAACCATTTTGAGAACACTTGTCATCATATTAGGCCATGTTTATAGATAAGTATTATTTTAATTTAATTTTTTCTAATTAATTATAGATAATCCTTCTACTAAATATTATTTAGTTTAATTTTTTATGGATAATTATTATTTAGTTTAATCTCATTCTCATTTATAATTATTTAGTTTAATTTTTTATGGATAATTATTATATTTCGATTAATCTCCTTCTCATTTATAATATTATTTAGAGTAAATTACGTTTTTGGCCCCTGTGGTTATATCAGTTTTACTATATTGGCCCAAAATAAGAATTTTTAACAGATTTGCCCCTGTGGTCCCTATAACTAACCGTTTTGGCCCCTAAATCTAACCAAACCCTAACTCTGGTTAATTAATTGGCACATGATGGGCATATTAGTAATTTCCCCTCCCCCTCTTTAAAATTGATATAACCACATGGACCAAAATGTAATTTACTCTAAATAAATAAACTAATTTAACACAAATTCATCCCTGTTCTCTCTCCTACTACGCTTTCTTCTCTTGAACAACACAAACACCACTACCCATCCTCCCTCCATTGTAGCAGACTAGTGGCATTTGAGGGTCTAGGATCACGACGAAGGTGGTGGTCGATGAAGAACCGACGACTGAAACTCAGACCGGTGGCGATGGTATGGTTTAAGGGTTGGGTAGTGGTGGCTATGGTCGGAAATCGAACCACTACTCGTCCCCCTCCATTGCAGTTGATCCATAAAGAAATGACGGTCAGAACTCGATTAGTCATCCCCCCTCCATTGTAGCAGATCTGAATGTGTTATATCAAAGATTTGGGATGTGATGTCAAGGTTTGGGTGGAGATTTGGGCGGAGATCTAGATATAGTGACAGTTATGATGAACTGTGAAGGTTGTGGGTGTAGCAGTGATGGCGGAGGTGATGGCGACTGGGTAGTGGTCGTTGATGTTGGTGGGTGTTGATGGATGGCTTGGGTGTTGATCACAAACAGAGCTCGAATAGAGAAATGAGGGTTTGGGGCAGCCCATGATCTCCGATTTCTCCCCAATATTCAACAGCCCTTGCATTTGATGGAGGGTTTTGTTTGTTTTGCCAAGTTAATTTAATTGCTTTTTTTTTTAATTTGCAGTGGGTACTTTATTAGGATCTTTAACAGGGGTTTTGATCGGTCAAGAAACAGAGAGTGGGTTTGTTAGGGATCTTTAAAAGATCTTATTTTTTTTATATACTTGAAGATCTGGGTTTGAAGTGTTCTTGAAGATGATGATGTGTTTTGAAGAGCTGGGTTTGAAGTGTTCATGATGATGTGTTTTGAAATCTGTTGATTTAATTATTGTTTTATTTTTTATATTGTCAGTAAAAGTAAAGAGGGAGGGAAATTACTAATATGCCCATCATGTGCAAGTCATGTGCCAATTAATTAACCAGAGTTAGGGTTTGGTTAGATTTAGGGGCCAAAACGGTTAGTTATAGGGACCACAGGGGCAAATCTGTTAAAAATTCTTATTTTGGGCCAATATAGTAAAACTGATATAACCACAGGGGCCAAAAACATAATTTACTCTATTATTTATTTAACTAATAGAGTAAATACGATTTTGGCCCCTGTGGTTATATCACTTTTACTCTTTTAGCCCAAATAGAATTTTTAACATCTGAACCACCAACGTCTTTTTTTCTAATCTTTTTGGCCCCTAACGTCTTTTTTCTAACCCTTTTGACCCCTAACGTTTAATGGATGATGTTAGTGTTAGGGGCCAAAAGGGTTAGAAAAAAAGACGTTGTGGGCTCAGATGTTAAAAAAAAAAATTCTTTTTTGGGCTAAAAGGGTAAAAGTGATATAACCACAGGGGCCAAAATCGTAATTTACTCTAACTAATATTATTTATCATTTATACATTTACGGAGTTTTAAATAATGGGTTAAATTTATTGAGACTTCGTTAACAAATTTTGGTACAACAAAACAATCTATTTATATCAATCTAAATTTTTATCTATACTATACTATATAATAAAACATTAATGTGTGACACATGTCGTTCATTGTAGGTATTTATTTTATGATTTTCTCGCATTACTTCCAAACTTATCTTATATTAATTAAATGAATAATGTGCTAATATTAAATTTTATCCTACTTTAAAATTCGAATACCATTTTTCTATTTTTCTAATAAAATATTATCCGAAATTGTAAATTGTTAATTTAAAACATTTTAAATAAAACAAATTTATTTGGTATATAAAATTACATTAATTCAACCCGTATAATATGGTTCTTATATATATAACTTTTTATTATTTAATATATAAAATTATATTTATTCAATCCGTGCAATAAAGAAAGTTTTTAAAGATATAATATTTTATTATTTAGTATATAAATTTATTTACTCAACCCGTGTAATACACGGGGTTATAATCTAGTAATATTTATATATAACTAGTATTAAGCATCTCCGCGTTACGGCGGGGGCGGACACCATGCCACACTACTGTCAGCGACCACTAACACTAAAGTTGTGGCGTGTTAATGCAAAAAAATTAAACCTAAACGTAAAATATATGAAAGAATAACTAAGTCGATCTAGGACCCATGCGTTACGATGAACCTGTCAAACGGGAAAAATAGACATCGTAAAAACGTTTAACCACACATCCACGTCATAAACGTAAAAACGTTTAACCACACATAAACGTGGATGGCCCAGAGAGTAGCACTGGAACTTGAATCTCCTATTGTGGAACCGAGGTCGATCGTATTTGTCGATGTAAATAACGAGAAAGGAAAAGAAAATGGTACATAAACAAAGTGAAATAAGGTTTCCTAGTTTAATTATGGTAATAAATAAATAAAAGTTTAATAATATAAAAACTATAGATAAAATATATGAAAGTACAAAAATCTTTAATTAAAACACAAACATACGAACATAATCGAACGCATATAGAATGAACGAAAGTTCACGAACACCCTACCGAACGTTCACGAACACAATTGAACGAACGAGACATTTGTTCATGTTCGTTCATTTATCAACTTGAACGAAATTTCTTGTTCATATTCGTTCGTGTATTAAATGAACGAACATAAACGAACTTTTCGCCGAACGGTTAACAAACTGTTCGCTGAACGTTTGGTTCGTTTACAACCCTAAATGTAATATTTTTTTTGAAAGGTAGCCCTAAATATAATATGGATAACTTATTTTTGTTGTATTCAAATATTAAAAAGTCATAACAAGTAAACAATATTTAGACCATTCGTAGTGGGCGTCATTTTTGTCAAAATTGGCCCTCAAAAACGCCTCATTCCTCCCCTCACCCGCCCCCCACGGCGTTATTGGGCGTTTTCTAGGTTGAAACTTGTTTTAACGTGTTTTGAATAACGCTGAAGGTGCAATTGTTTTGCCAATTATTTTTGAGCTTCCTTTTTTTTAGCCAATAGGTTTTTTGGTTGGTTTTTTTATTTATATTTAATTCTCTACACCCTTTTAACATAATGCCCACATACCCACTACACTCATTTTAGAAAAATGCCCAATAATGCCCATTTCTTACTGGGCTGTCTCATGGTGTAAAACGCCCTAGGGTGGATCTTGCCCCTACGCATGGTCTTATTATTATTAAATTAAAGTTAAAAGAAAAGAATTTAAATATTGGGAAGAAATTACTACTACCTACAATCATGTCACATCTCAAGAAATCCCAGCAAAATTCCAATTGGAAAGGGACTGGGAAGTCATTTGCGAGTGGTGCTCGTCATTTTCACGCGGACTCCTTCTCTCTGCCTTTTCTTCATCAAATTCAAACCCCCCTACCTCTTTTTTCAACCCAAACAAACACTAATGCATCATCGAGACACATCAACCTTTTCATCTCCACTAGACTCAATGAACCCTAACAACTTCCCAGACCACGAGCACCTCAAATGCCCTAGATGCGACTCCACCAACACCAAATTCTGCTACTACAACAACTACAACCTCTCACAGCCTCGCCATTTCTGCAAAAACTGCCGCCGTTACTGGACCAAAGGCGGAACTCTACGCAACATCCCCATCGGTGGCGGCACTCGCAAAATCACAAAACGAAATAGCAGCGTAGGCAAACGAACGTCACCGGCGTCCTCAACCACGCCGGTGACGACGACGTCACCACCACCTGTTCCGGTTCAACTGAAAGCGGAACCGGAACAATCGGTTGTGTACCGAGTAGGTGGTAATAGTAATAATAATCAGGTGGATACATCTGGAGGTTATCCGATGGGACCGTTTGGTAATTTACTAATGGAAGGATTGAATTTTAACCTAGTGAGTAAATCTGATGAGGATGTGTTGATTCGAAATCCGATTGCGGATGATTTTCGAAGCAATTTGTTGAAGTTGAATGATAACACTGATCAGACTGGTTCGAATGAAAGAGGAGAATCGAGTTGTTGGAACGGTGGAGAGAGTGGATGGCCTGATCTTTCCATTTTTACTCCAGGTTCGACTTTTCATTGATATTAATATATCTAGGGTTAGTTGGATCTTCTTGTTCTGAATTGTAATGAAATCTGATGCGTTATATTTAAGTTTTTAACTTCGTTGGTGTAATATATAAGTGTAAGGATGTAAGAATCTGACGTTCGATTGATTGTCGATTTTGATGATGAAGATGAAGAAATTGATATCTAGATTGGATCTGTGATAACTAGTGTTTGGTTTGATTGATTACTTAAAAACTTGGTATGTGATTGTTTGTGATTAAGATTAGTTGTTTGAATGGCATTTTTGTTAAAGACCACACGTAACGTAATGGGGCTTTATACGGGCGTGAAAGGTTTTGATAATGTCCTTACACCATCCCCATGAGCATTACAGGGGCATGGAGAGGGAGGGGCACAAGGAAACTAATAAACGAAAGGGCATTAAGAAGTCTTAACTATTACATGAAACATTATGAGACCGCCCGTAATGGGGCGTGTTTTGTAAAAAAATTTCGAAGAAAACGCCGGAAAACGCCCCATCGCCACTACACCCCGGCGTTATTGGGCGTTATTCGCGAAAAAATGGTTTGTGGCGTGTTTTGAAACACGCTGAAGGGGCAAATCTTCGATCAATCAGAACGAGATGCAACGGTCATGATTGGATGGCTACATTTAATTTTTTTTCTTTTTTTTTACCTCTCACCCATATATATTGTGTAATGATTGTATGGGGCGTTATTGGGCATTATTCCCACTACGCCACTTTTGCAAAAACGCCCAATAATGCCCCCATGCTGACTGGACTGCCAAATGGCAGAAAACGCCCCATGGTAGGGGCGTTATTTATCAAACCACTACGCATGGTCTGATGGTGATGGTGATGTGGTAAAAAATGCCTTGTAAAGAGCATTAACCATTACCCATGGTCTAAAGGTGAAAACTTTGTTTTGGTTTGGAAAGATTTGATATTAATTAATCTCTTGATATTTTAGTATGTATGTGGATTAAGGATTAACAAATTAAGAGATGGATAGAATATATATCATTTTATCATTTTTAAATAGATAAATGTGAGAATTGTATAATATATTTGTAGACATTTTGTTTTCTTTTAATGAATTTTATGTTGAGAACCATGAGAATCATATGAATATTTTGCACTTAGACTGTCCGGTTTGGTTTCCATTTCACGCCCAACACTGCGGTACCACATCATATACATCCGTTTTCCACTCATAGGGGTGTGGTTCTATTTTTCACTTCCAAACTCCACATCCATTTAAAATAGCCTGCCTTCCCTCATCCAATGGTTGGCCTCCACACAATGCACGCACATTCCACGCCAATCCTCTTCACCATGGCGGTCTCTAAGCCATCCCGCAACGCATGTGGTCCACGCCTCTTTCCACTCCTCCACACCTCATAATGTTGGTGAAGTATAGATTTGATGAGATAACGGGGTAGGCGTTAATTATATAATCGTTTTATGTATCCCAGTTAAAGCAAAATGTACGATTCTCGTGATTCTAAACGTATTCTTGGTTTTATACAAATGTCCTCTTATATTCATATGTAATGTAGAGAAAAATTAACTCGCTTCTAACTTTATCTCAGCTAGGAGGGTTATGAGCCTGGTTAATTACTAGAGATCTTAGTTTCTTTTGAAAGAGTTAATCTCCTTGAACTAGTGGTTTAAGCCTGCCACTATGCCTTTGTTTAAGAACCTTATGCAAATTGTTTATATAAACGTATTATTTATTAATCCTTTATAAATAACTATTGTATATAATTAAATAGACATACATTTATTAAAAAATATGAACGAAATCTACGTAGACAGGCAGCTTCGAAACTTGGACCCACGTTGTCAGTTATATCCGGAGTGTTGTTTTCTTCCAAACTTTATGATATCCGGGTGTTGGGAAAAAGTTGGAAAACATAATTACGTATATTCTTGTTAGGTTTTGAAGAAAATTAAGATATAGTTAGCCGGATGGAATAGAGTCTCTAAAACTGGGCTCGTCCGCAGGTCGGCATGGTGAGGTGACGGGCCAGCACACCGCCCCCCTCCGGGTCGTCCCCGTCGCAAACGTCGAGCCCTTAACAGGCAAGACGGGGCTCATTTGAATTATAAAGCCGTTGGTAACGGCTAGTTTTATAAAAAAAATTATTATTATTTTCTTTATAAATTTTAATCATTTATCCCTATTTTCAACCTAATCAACCCAATCTCTCTCACTTTTTTATACATTTCTTTAAATTTTATAAAGTTTTAGGCATGGATCCATACAATAAAAACAACCCGAACCCAAACATTTTCTCGTTACCTGGCTACACTCCAACGATCGATCCGAGTTGGTCGGCATCGCAATTTTCTTTTTCGGGTTTCCAACAAAGCCCAAATGTTTTCACTCAAATGAACCAAATGGAACAAATGCAATCGATGCAACAAATGTTAATCCGAAACCCGTTAACTCGCAATTTCAATCGCAACCACAACCTTCACCGCCACCGGTAGAATCGTCTCAACCCGTAGAAGATGAGGTTGAAGAATTTGTGCGGGAAACGCAACCCAAGCCTCCAAACGAAAAAAAAGGAATCAAATCACGAATCTAGTCATAGATCAAACTTTGAAACCGAAGGAGCAACATTTGTCAAAAATCGAGGAGGAGACATTAGCTAAGGCGTGGATTAGTACGTTAAAATGCCCAATTGTTGTTATGTAAAAATATATAAATTTTTGTTTTAAACTTTTTAATATTATGTTGTTAAAAATTAATATATAAATTTTATTACATTTTTAAAATATAGGAAACAACCAAACCGACGATGGTTTTTGGAAAGAAATACTAGCAAAATTCCTTGCGATTATGGAACAAGGTCCGTATCGAGATATCGATTCCGTCTCTTCCAAGTGGGCGAAAGATGCATTCTGTCATCAACCGTTTTTGTGGGTATTATAACAATTTATATACTAATCGTCCAAGTTGGTGGGGTGATGAAAGCGTTTTAAAAGACGCGATGCGTAGATACGAAGATGAGCATAGGCAGGTTTTCCCACACGTCCGGGCATGGGAAGGTATGAAGAACAATAAGAAGTGGGTGTCGGTTCCAAACGAGGTTGCAACCGCTAAACGGACCAAAACCTCAGAGACTGGAAGTTACAGTGTTGGGGGCTCGGACGCACGATATCAGATAAATATAAACGATGAGTCTGAATTTGACGAGGAAGAGAATGTAGTTCGAGAGGAGGTACGTCCCACTGGAAGGGGGACAAAGCCAAAAGGGCAGCGACTGCAAAAAAAACAAGCCTGGTCAGGGGGCAGTTTGAAAATGGATGAGTTGATGGCCCATTTCAAAGCATACACCGATGTCACAGCCGACAAGGTAAAAGTGAAACAACGTGAAGTAGACGAACGGGTAAGGTTGAAGCAAGAGGCGACAGAAATAGAGGAATGGAAGATAATGACAACCGATTGTTAGGGCATGGATTTTATGCTGAGAATCATCCATCCTGATATTGAACCTGGATCACGGATCCTTAACGGATAACGCATGGAGTCTGAGGATCAAGGATCCTTATTAATGTCTATGTTTTTTAACAATTGTTCCTTGTGTGTTTAGTTTACGTTTGCAGTTATTATGTGAAGTGAACTGAGTCAACACGAGAATATCGGAGGAATATGCTATTTATGGCACGTGCAAAGGGAATCAAGACCGTTAAGGGGAACGTGTGAAGCTTGCATGGATTTCAGATAGTTTATTAGTTAGATATTTCTAATTTTAAAGGGGATAATAAGCTCAGAATAGAAACACATTAACCACATTCGAACTCTCTGATACTCATTGGCGAAACACACACACTCACATTAGCAAATCACTGTATTGAGTTTGTTTCTTCCGAAGTTGTACTAGAATCATTGTTATTGTTCTGCTATACATTTGGTGATCAGAAGTTTCCATCACCCGAGGTTTTTTATGCCGGAGATCATTCATTGATCAAGGACTTTTTCTTCGTATAAATCCTTGTGTTCACCATTGACAACATTTCATACTATTTCATACATTCATTCATCAAACTAAGCACTCAACCTCACAAAAATCAGATTTGGTTACATTATCCTTTTTGTGATTTTTGACCAAAGCACCGATATTAACACGTATCCGGAAGAAGACTGTCACATTTTGCGTAAAATGAAAGAAAAGATCTCCAAAAAATGGAATTCCTAGGTTTTTTAATTTTTAGCAATCTAGTATTTTTTTAAGTTATGTAGTGTTTTTTTAAGTTATATAATGTTTTTTTAAAGTTATGTTATGTTTTTTTATAAGTTATGTAATGTTAAAAAAATGTTGAATTTTTATTAAAAAACAAAAAATAAAATAAAGGAGGGAGGAACATCCTACTTGCGTGGTGACGTGACGAGTGACGTGGAGGACCATCATTTGAGGATGGGGCTCATCCACACCCCATAATCTAAGGGCTCTATTGCGTCACGTCAAGGGACCTCGGCTCCACGTAAGCTCACCAGTGCCACATAAACAATGAAGCCTCCCTCCCCCTCTATTTAATTCTTTAAAGGTTTAAAATTAATGTGGGGATATTTCATCCGTTACTTGCTATTGTGATGGCTAGCATTCGATAGCGCCCCCTAGTAGCGCTCATGTTATGGGAGAGGGGGAGCTAGATATGGAGATTTTGTTGAGGTGAATGGGCAATGATGCCCCATATCCTTTAGTCTCATTTTACAAGTATATTTATACACAAGGTAGTTATTTTATAACGTCTTTTAAATCTAGAAATGATACAAAGATACAATAAATCGCAAAATATAAAACAATGGATCGCAAAAATAACACAATGCAGAGAGAAAAAAAAGATGAATCACAAAAAAAAAAAAAAAAGAAATGACGAAAAAAACACAATGCCAAATGTAAAGACACAATAATCTAAACAAAAATTTTAAAATCTAGAAACTAAGAATCCAAAAGCAAAAACCTAAAAATTTAAGATCGTAGAGTTTGACCAGATGGTTTCAATACCGCTAGAACAAGTTCAATCGAAGTCGATTTGTTACCCTTTCTATAATTTCCTATTTTTAGGTGACTATATGTATTTAAACCATCACTTTGGGTATGTTTGGCATGGAGCTTTTAGAAGCTTTTAGGAGCTTCTAGCTTTAGCTTTTTAAGAAAAAACTCGTACTCAATAAAAAGACTTGTTTGGTTGAAGAAGCTTGAAGCTTTTAGGTTAGAAGCTTGAAGTTTTTTGTTGAACACTTCTATTAGTAGCGTTTAGAAGAAGCTACAAGCTTTTAGGGAAAAAAATAACTATTTTAACCTCAAAAGATAATGAACTTTTTAATGCACAAACTTTTTTAATTTTTTAGTTATGTTCAATTTGGTCATTTTATACATTTTATTAAAATCTCTAGTTACTCTGTCAAACACCAAATATATCTAAAAAGTTACAGCTACTAGCCGATGTTTTAAAAACCGGTAATTACCGGCCGGTATTACCGGTATCGGATGGAAGAGCGGTACGAAACACCCCGGTAAATTAGGGAAACGGTATAGGATTTGTACCGGCGGTATTATACGGTATACCGGTACGAACCATAAAACCGGTACCGGGCCATGGTAATTTTGCTTGGGTTTTTACGTATTTGATAGAACCATCTTCTAACCGACTAACTTTTAACCTAGCGGACAAGATCAGAAGCGTGACTTTCAGCCTTCCTCGATCAAAACATCATCTCTAGGCAGGGGCAAATCTACTTGATCTTTAGCGGGTGCACAAGCAGTCGGGCACCCCCTAAGATTCAACTTTGTAAATGAAATTTTTTAGTTTTTTTAAGAAGGCCCCTTTGCAAATACATTGGAGGACCTTTGCCATCTACAAACCAAGAAAGTGAGTTAAGGAAATTGAATAATTATGAGGATTTAAAAGCTTCAATTGAGCTTTAATGGAGAAACTATAGTGTGTAGAGAAGATGAAGTGAAAAGGATAAAAGACAGAGAGAGGGAGAAGACGATATTTGTCACTACATTTCTAGTTTTAATATTAAAAGTTTTAAACTTACCCCTTTAGTTTAAGTAAAATTACAAAACCATTGTGTCTTTTTTATTTGGTATGTAATGTTAATTCTTTGCTTTCTTGTATAATATTCTTCATAAATTTCACTATAATGTTTAGCTTATTTGGTTCTGCTGATTACAAAGTAACAAAAGGAGCCTTTATAGTTTTGTTAAATAATTAGGCAAATAATGTGGAATGAGTTAAAAACTGAAACATACAATAGAATCTGGAAGAGATGATCTTATTGCTATAGAATTATATAGCTAGAATGTCTACCCGGTTGAACCACCCGGTACAAACCGGTTTAACCGGTTGAACCATTTTCAAAGCAAATCCGGTATGATTAAAATACCGGTTTTTAAAACATTGCTACTAGCTACCAGCTTCCAGCCATAGCTACCAGCTTCCAGCCACCAGCTACCTTTGATAAACATACCATTTATACATAAAACTTTGGAAAGTTTATTATGGGTATAATATAAATTCACTTGAAACCTTACTTTACTCAAATGTTGAATCTTGTGCAAGATAAAAATTGCTGTATAATATAATAACCCAAACTAATTATTGTGCCTTTCTCTAATTAATAACTGTTGTTTTAGTTCCATAGCTTTGCTTTTATATCATTTCTTTCTAGGTTGCTTCTTTCGATTAAAGTCACGAGGACATCATTAGCTGCGTTTTTTATGGAAACAAAAAAGACCAGAAGTGTTCACTAAATCTTTAGAGTTTAAGGTTCTTCAAGTTAATCGAATTGGTTCCTGCATTTGAAATCTATATCGTGAATTTGAATTAGTTTTACAACAAAATCACCGTACTCAATAAATCTCACATATAGGATAAGGGACAGAGACCAGGCAACATTTTAGTGCTCGAGACCAAGGTTGTATAAAGCAACATTTTATAGGTAAATAGTTTAAGTAGACAGGTTTTAATTCCTCAACTCATTTTTTTTCAGTATACAAGATTAATTGCTGGAATTCACATGGTTTGGTTGGAAAGTGACCGGAATTTACATGTTTTTTGGTCAAAATTGTCGATTTTTGGCCGCCCGACTAGGGCCAATTAGGTCCGACTACCGATTAATGAATAATGACTCAGTTACAGGCCGACTAGCGATCAACCGTCGACTAGTCGCGATTTTTACAACACTACTCGAGACCATGAGGGGCAGAGACGATTCATGACTTAATGAGACAAGCAGCCACGACTTAGTTAGCGACACAGGGTTCCCGGTGAGTGACGAGTTTAGACCATGGGTAATGGTTAATGCCCCTTAAGAGATATTTTTTGTCACATCACCATCATAATGATTCATGTAATGGTTAATGCTTCTTAATGTCATTTCATTTATTAGATTCCGTGTTTTCCCCCTTATTGGACATTATTCTAGAAATGTCCCTCCCTTTTTACGCCCTTATAATGCCTATAGGGGATGGTGTAATGGCATTATCAAAACCTTTCACACCCCTATAAAGCCCCATTACGTATGGTCTTATACGTTATCTTATAAGTATTTAATTCTTGGGAGTTGGTATATTAAAAGAGGGAGTAATTGAAGGAAAGATGTGGGCCTTGTGGGTAATGAGAAGCATGATGTCATGTAAGTCGTAATGTCTAGTTACCGTAAATTTCGGTCATAAAGAAAGGCCTACAACCCATGAGGAATAGAATGGAATGGGATGGACCACAGTAAGGTATGTAGGCCTCTTATATGCACATGGTTAGGCTTCCATCATTTACAAGTGCAAATCCACTACTACACCCTCATGTCATTATCATTCCTTATTATTACAATGCTCCCACCTAGCACTACCCCATTCCAAATGGGTCATTTTGAGGTACACAACTCAATCAGACTATAACCGAAAACTGGTTCTGTACCGACCAACACCGAACCAATAATTGATCTTTTGCAATAACCAGACTTGGTCAGTCTGAACTCGGGGGCCTACCAAATTATCTAGATTCAAGATTTTCAGAGGTTCGAAACAACCCACATGGTGGTTAAATCTATTAAAAACGGTCTTAACAGCGCATTTACTTGGCGTTATATATTATCGTATTACATCTCATTTGCTTAGATTAGATTTATTTTAGACAGGTAAGACCTAAAAATTGAAATTCATCAAAAGGGCTAGATAGGGCAAACGGTCGAATGCTTTCAAAAGCTTACAAACCTCTTCAATCAGTGTTTTAAATGCCACTTTTAAGATCTTCTAAGGTCTGCAAAGGGTTAAACACCACCACTGTACACCACCACCGGTTTTTCTTAAAAATCTACATATGTTAAGAAGGAAACAACCTTCTTCTTGCAGACTGTAGAGGTTTGGTCCACCTCTTCTAAAGTAGAATATTATTTTGCTACAGTCTGTTTTAGTCTGTTTATTATGATTTATCACATTAATTCTTTATGAGCTTAAAAAGTGAACAAAAAGCTTTGGCAGTTGTTCATGCCCGTGTCGAAAACCTCCCATTTGGACCCATAACCCAATCTGTCGTCTGATTGACCCGGATATACCACAATTACTCTATATTAAGTTTTTATATGTCAAGTCTATAGACGTCATTAAAATAACTGTTATATAACAATAAAAAGCCGTCTGCTTGTAACGAATTTTTTACCAGAATTTGAATTCACCCGACAATTCTGTAAGTGACATAGCAGATCTCTTCTTTACGGTCTCTTTTATTGGAGTCAAAGTCATCCTTGTCTTTCTCGCTGGTCCCCGTCTCAATCGGTCTCAGAATCTTAACAACTTGCCCGCGCCTTAACCCATAATATCTGGCGACTGGATCTGAAGCCAAAATTCTAGGTAACTGCAAAAACCATGCACCAATTGTATAGAACACGGACTAAAACTTGCAACTTGTTATGCATTAATTTAAAATATCCCACCATTTGACCACAAAAGTCAAAGCCTCGACTTTCTTTTCAAGATCTAAACAGCATTACGTAAACATAACTAATGGCTGACCTGTGCTTCTTTGACGGTGTATTGATCCAGCAAAGCTTTCTTTTCCACATTCGTAAGCGGGAGATGTTCGGGAACAAGATCATGATATCTGATGTTTACTAGCAGCTCTGCTTCCTGTATCAACGTAAAAACGGACCATAAAAACTAACTATTTTAACCCGCCAGCCCACCCGTTTTGTAATTGTATATGATATGCGTATTACTAACAGGCAAATAATTAACTGTCACCTGAAAAGCCTCCACCTGGAACCTTCCGGCTATCTCAGTCTGGCATGCCTTGGCACTGGGAGTTAAACCTACTCTAACCACTACAATTGCTCTTCGTATGCCCTCATTTTCCATACGGATTACATAGTTCTTGATTATCTTCACACCAATCTTCAGATCATCAGGAAAGAAAACATAGATCTGATTCCCAAAACACGAAAACAATTAGTACTATACTACCAATATCTTCAGGTCAACCGTATACCTTCAACAATCATATATTACTACAATGATGTAAAATCACAACGTGAATCAGGTTAATAACTAAATGACTATACTAAGCTAAGAGCACAAAAAAACGTGCATCAAGACGTTTAGCGTGTATGCGACCATATGCTAGTAAAGATGTAAAGCTAAAAAAAAAACGCGCCTGAACCCTAATGTACGAGACAATCAGGAAAGCGCCTCAAGACCTCATGTAGTTCTGATCAAAGTTAGGGTTTGTGGGAGACTCGTATAAAAACAACCAAAAATCAAAGGAATGAAGAAATTGATAAAATGGTCAATAAGTAAAACAAATTAGACTATGCGTAGTAGGCATGAAGCCCTTACCACCACCTCACCCCATCACAACGCCATACACCAAAACGAGCAAAGCAAAAGGGCGGCATCAAGGACTGCTCGACATGAGCATAACGAGCGCGAACATGGATTTGAGAGGGGTCACCACCTTCCACCAATCACATACACACACATTAACTTTTTAGTTAAACCACTGCAACCTTGTGAAAGGGTGGTTTAGCTAAACTAAGGCCCCACCGCCTACGTGGCAGTTACTTCTGCACTTTTTAGTTAACCCACTACGCATAGTCTTAGACACACAGCTACTAGACATAAATAAAGCTTATTTGGTTGTGCGTGTACATAATGCGCTCGCCTCAAGGCTGCTTTAGTGAACTAAACGCGCTTTTTTAAACCAAGGTTAAGAAACAATCACGCATATAGACAATAAGATGTAAACATAAAACTTATCATATGTACCAAAATACAGACCTGATCAGTGTTGCCTGGTTTGGACTTAAGGAAAGTTAGGTCTTCCCTTCTAATAATTCCATTATGCTTGTCAATGAACTCTTTTCTAGTCATTTGTATCTCTGAATCTTCAACCTCGTACCCACGGTCTCTCAGCATCTCAAAACATGTTTTCCGGACTCTATGCAGCCTCGTTATTTCTTCATCGGATACCGACATTGCCTCGGCTTTCAAATACTTTCACCGGTACAATTTCTGAAAGAGAAAACAAAGAGAAAAAACCGCCAATCTTCAATTATGTGATCTTTTTAAGTTAAAATATCGATTTATCAAGAGAGTAAAAACGAATGGAAAGAGAATCGTGTTCTTCAAACCTCTGTGGAATAACAGTTGCAGGTACGACAGTGGCGGAACCGCTGAACGCACGAAAGATCGCCGGACTCAGTGAGTTTTACGGCGGAACCCTCACTTTTTCTCTGGGCTTTTATGCGATGGATTTTCTGTTTAAATCTTCATTATTATTAGCCCATTTAGATGTATTTCAGTGTGGCCCAATCCATGAAATAAGTCCGTTGACTTAGAGGTCAGGGGTGTATAAGCCGGGTATTTTATAAGCCGGGTATTTTTAATAAGCGGTTTCAGTTATGGAACCGGTTTTGGTTTTTCATTTTAAGGGTTGGAACCGGTTATTGCTATAACCGGTTCGGTTCTTTTTATTTGACCAAAAAAACAATACCCTATGTGCCTGGTTCCAGGTAGGGCTCGGTTCCGGTTCTTAAGAAACCGAGTACTAAAATTCACTGTCTTCAGGGTTTTCTATACCCTATTTCCGAGTTTTTAGGACCATATTTTCAGAATTTTATAATACTCTATTGTGTGTTTATTACCTTATTTTCTCGCCCGTTTGTTTATTATTATTAAATATGCATTTTATGATGTAAACAAATTAAATATGGTACCAGTTTAGTTATAAAAACATTGGCCTATGTACTTGCCATTTCAATTTAGGTCGAAGATCAAGGTTGAAGACTTTCACGCTAGCTTGAGAACAACAACGCGTGACTTGACATGTGACACACATAAACAACACATATGCAATCCGGCATAATGGTATAATAAGTTTTAAATATATTTCCAGGTATATCTTATCACAACACTATTTCGTAATTATTGTAATTGAATATCAAATATATAAACTGAATTACCAAAAGGTATATATTAACTCATTGATGGCTAAGTTTTAATAACCCTCAAACAGTCAAACCTATTTGTTAATTCACAACCTTAGTTACTAAAACAAATTTATAATCGGTATGTATTGTTATATAGTGGTAATTAACTAGAGACCAATATGTGTCTGATATGAGGGTAATAAGAGGGTAAATAACTATGATTTGACATGTGTAAATATAAGGTCTTAAGTGTTTATTATTACGTACAAAATATGGTTACTTTGAGTTTGATTTGATTTGCATGTACCGGAGGTTCACGAATGGCTTTTGGGCTTAATAGAAGGTTTTCGGGAAGCATTATGAAGGTTTGGAAGTTCATACGCAAGATTGGAGTTGAAAATGATAAAACCGAGCAAGAAACCAGTAAGTAGCGGCATATGACCTAGCGCCAGTTTTGACGTAACACAACATAAATTTCATGCCCAACGCCACTTATGTTGGGTATGGCGTCACCTTGCTCGGTTGAAAAATATACATGCGAGGACGAATTTCCATGTTCCAAACCTTAATTTTTTCAAACCTTTCATGCAATCAAGATCCAAATAACCATACAAGATTCAACCATGATGATGAGCGGCTGATCTCACCCGTGATTTTTTGGGTTGAATCTCTAACCCATTAATTTTTTGTTAGATTCAATTGTGTTTTTCATTTAAGAGATTTGATTTTTTTGAACTTTAAATTGATGAAATTTTTGGTCTATGATTTGTTTATTAGTTCATGTTTCATAAGATTTTTTAAACTAGTATGACCATTATATCATTAGACCAAAGGGACATATTTGAACTAACTTTAGCCAAAGGTTATTCTTTAATCTTGTCTAACGCTGTTCCTAAAACAAGTCAATAATAATGGTATTTAATTACGAATAGATCGGAAGCTTGGTGTAAGTTGTATGTTGCCAAAAGAATTATGTTCTCCTTTAAGAAAGGAGTTGGAGAGTTTGGCGCCCTCGTTGATGCGAACCGGTGTAAAACGCATGGCCACACTCAAACTAAGAATAGTTTGTTAGATCACTTTAAATCTGATAACGAGAATAAGAATGGTTAACCAATATATGAGCATGTATACTAATCCATGTATCATGTATAACGAAGGTTCTTCACAAAAAAGGATAACAGATAAGGTTACCATGATTATAATACTTGGTTAAGTAAGGTGATACTTGAACACTAAGAACTAGTTGACAAATATGATATGTAAAACCCGCCACGGGTATTCGCCTTTATGGTTATAACCATAGTTATTAAAGGCACTAGGCGCACAAGCCTCTACTGGGGCCTAGGCGCAAAGCACAAAAAAAGCGAGAGCCTGAGAAAAATAAAGCGCACAATGAAAAAATTTAAAAATATATTATGTATTAGAAAAAGAATATTATTCTTCAAATAAAATAAACAAAGTCTATTATGTAACACTTTATATCATCTAATTAGTACCAAAATATTAGTGTATTAGTGTTATAAAGTAGTTTTCCTTGAAAAAAGTAGAAATCTGGCTAGAATCTTGTTGGAATTTAGAGAATTTGGCCGGAAGCTCTCCGGAATCTAGGAATCTCGCCGGAATGTGCGCCTGAACCATCACCTGGAGAATTAAAGCGCAATTTCCTCGACTAAAAGCGCAACTGCATCGCCTCGCCTGAAAAATGGGCCTAGGCGCAAGAGGCGATGGCTTTTAACAACTATGGTTATAAAGAGTGCCGATACCGTAATGAACTGAACCGATATCTTTACTGTGACTTTTTATTATGTCATCGTGATGTGGTTCTTTTATTGTTAGGTAGAACGTCCCTCCACAATTTGCCTATTTTTATCTATGTTTTAAACCTGCCACGAAAGACGGTTGATAACCCACTAGTTTAATATATATATTTTACTGTAAAATAATTCATCAAAGAAGACACATATTGTGTAGTGCATTCAAAAGCCCAAAAGATAATCGAACCGGGCCGGTCCAGTGTTAAACTGTTACAACACAAGGGCTTTGCTTCTAAATACTGGGCTAGGGTTTCAAGATAATATAAAACCGCACCAGCTCTACTCTTCCCACTCTCGTAACCAAGAAAGCCGCCGTAGCAAAACCCTAGACGGTGAGCAATGTCAATTCATCTCAAATTGTATGTATGATTTGATCTAAACTTTGTTGATTAACACAGGCTCAAGTAGTAGCAGAAATGACGACTGTTCCAGGCCAGCTGATTTGGGAGATCGTGAAGAAGAACAATTCCTTTCTTGTTAAGGAGTTCGGTAATGGAACTCAGAGCGTTCAGTTCAGCAAGGAGCCCAATAACCTCTACAATCTCAACTCCTACAAGCATTCTGGTAATTTTCAACAGTATTTTTTATACTATTGTCATCATTTGATTTGATTTATGGTTGTTTTTTTTTTATTTATGTTTGTGTTTTGATTGCAATCTGTGATGAAGAAATTGTGACATCTAGAATGTTCATAATGAGATTTAGCTTGTAGCCTTTAGAATATTATTATTGAGATTTAGTATGTAGCTACTGATTTTACAATTGTGAGACATCGTTAATTTTGAGGAAAACTGTTCTTCATCACTGTGATTTTGGCAATATACTCGTTTTATTTATTATTTGCAAAGTTATTGTTGAATCATTTGGACTTGTATGCTATGCTATGAACTGTTGTTTACTGTTTTTTTCATTGAGAATGGTACACTAGTTGCCGTTTGTGAAGAAATTTTTCAATGTTTGAAATATGATTTTTTAAACTGTATACAGTAATGCTTGTTTAAATAGCTAGCACTTTATCATGTTAAGATCTGTAGGCATTTTTGAGCTACTATGTTTGTGTTTTCAGGAGTGCAATTGGGTCTATCTTGTTTTTTTACATTTAAGGGGGCTTAAACTTGAGCTTTGGTTGTTGGTAATGGGTGTGCTCTGCCTTAACAGACCTGTATATTGAGCTACTTTAGCTCAAAAAGATACTGATAGCACATTTTAAACTGGACTTCATTTTATAAGTATGGTCCTACATTTTCAATACATAGTAGAATTTTGCAAGACGATCATGAGTAGCTTGCCAAGTAGCTAGAATTACATCATAGTTATTAAAGGTGTGGGAGGGGCACTCAGGGCGATTTGTTGGGCCCAGGGATTTATTTGCGCCTAGGTGCCCCTGGGCGCTCGCTTTAATAACTATGCAAAAGATTTTTGGCGTCATAGTTATTAAAGGTGTGGGGCGCACTCAGGGTGATTTGTTGGGTCTGAGGCTTTATTTGCGCCTAGCTTCGCCATGGCGCTCACTTTAATAACGATGGATTACATACACTGTTAGTTGTGTTGTTTTCACCCTCTTTGGTTATAAATTTTTCCACATTAATTTACTCATTATAAATTTCAATTTTTTTTTTGGAATGACTTTTTTCCAGGACTTGCTAACAAGAAGACTGTTACCATTCAGCCAGCTGGAAAGGAACATTCTGTTCTGCTAGCAACAACCAAGACCAAGAAACAGGCCAAACCCGCCAGTTTACTTCACAAGTCTATTCTCAAAAAGGAGTTCTACCGCATGGCTAAGACCGTGGTCAACCAGGTAACCTATTAGAAAATATTGTCTATAAAAATGTTAGATTTTTATCGCAGCTTATATTTGTTTATATATTTGTAGTCAAACGGTTTTGTATATTTGTTTCATGTTATCATTAGTTATTGAAATTGGGAGTTGATTTATACATATATCGTGTAAATATGTATTGCAGGTTGCTGACAACTACTACAGACCGGATTTGAAGAAAGCAGCTCTTGCAAGACTAAGTGCCGTGAACAGGAGCTTGAAGGTTTCAAAGTCTGGTGTTAAGAAGAAGAACAGACAGCCTTCAAGGGTTTATGGTAGGAAATGAAAAGGAAATGTATCAGTGTTGGTGGTGAGCTGAAATTTATTTTTCATGAATTTTTGTCTAGACTCTTAAATCAACTTCATGTTTGTCTTTGTGTTTCAATGTTGAAAGTCAAAGATGTTTGTTTTATTGTTTCAGTATTTGCAGAATATTAGATTTTGGTTTGGTGCTTCATACAAATGAGTTTTCATTATTTTGGTGATACATGCAAATACAGACTGTTTTGTTTAACCCTCATGATCTGATTTAAACGTACTTTGTCTAGAGAGCATAATAAGTATGCAGATTATGTGTTTATTGATACTAATATAATTAACCTGAAGTAAAATGATTTGGACTATAGCATTTTAAAACTCAAAATTGTACAAAACAATATCATTTTATTTAACATCACCTGTTGGTTAAGGACATCTGTACAAACATCATGCATAGCTTTAGCAGAATACTATTTACTCTAAACTGGATTGTTGACATAGCCGTTGCGGCAACGTCTATTTTTTTATAGACGGCGACACGTTATATGATGCGTCGACCCTATAAAACATGTGTTTTGATGTATCTGATCTAACTCAGTATAACAACCTATATAAGCGTTGCGGCTACAATGATGACGTTATGTGTGGCGCCTGCACATGACATTACGTTACACGTTTGTGACATTAACATCATTAGACATAGATAAAAAAAGTCGTTCGTTGCGTTGTAGAGTCTTAAAAGTAATTTAGATAGTGATGTAAAGTTTTAAAAATAATTTAGACATTAACGTGGTTAGACATAGATAAAAAAAATATAATAATGTGTCGCACGTTGTGGTGTCAAGTTAGAGATAAATATGTTACTTACTTAAAGAATAACTCAATAAGAAGTATGGGGGTCAAGTTCGAAAGTGTAGGGACGAACCTTTGTTTTTATAATATATTAAATACATAAATTTGAAATTATGTGTAATTTAATTAGTTTGAGTAATTATTTAGTAACTCAATGTGAGTATCCAGGGCTGCAAATGAACTGAACGAACACGAACAAGACCTTGTTCGTGTTCGTTTGTTAAGAAATATATGTGTTCGCGAACCGTTCACGAACCCTTATCGAACGAGATTTTATGTTCGTGTTCGTTTGTTAAGGAAATGAACTTGTTCATGTTCATTTGTGTTTGTTTGTTAATTTTAGGCAACGAACATTGACGAACACAAATGAGCACAAACTAATGTTCATGAACACAAATTGAAAAAAAACGAACACAAACAATCGTTTATGAACAAAATATATAATACACTGACATTTACTAGATATTTAATTTGTCGGAATTTTGAAGTATTTAATTAAATATAAAAACTAAAAACACTAATGAAGTATCGAACATAAACGAACACGTTACCGAACGTTCACGAACATAAACGAATGAACACAACCTTTGTTCATGTTTGTTCATTTAACTAAACGAACGAAATTTCTTGCTCGTGTTCGTTTGTTTAGTAAACGAACGAACACAAATGAACTTCCCGCCGAACGGTTCACGAACTGTTCGCCGAACGTTTGGTTCGTTTGCAGCCCTATGAGTATCGTCTTTGAGAAAAAGAATAAAATCAAATGTGAGTATCTACCCATAAAATTAAAACATTGTTTAAGAAAAAGAAGTGCCAAATGTGAGTATCTACCTATAAAATTAAAATTTTGTTTTAGAATTCCTGACCTCTACTTTACCAAGTGACAAGGAAACAACCGAACTACAATAACAATTTGTTTACGCAAACATTCTTATATAAACAAAGGTGGTGGCTTTGATGTGATAGCCACCAACGCCCAACCTTTTGTTTTAAAATATATATGTATTACACGGGTTGAATAAATGTAATTTTATATACTAAATTAAAACAATTATTCTTTAAAAATCTCGTTTATTACACGGGTTGAACAAATGTAATTTTATATATTAAATAATAAAAAAATATATCTCTAAGAACCCCATGTATTGTACTGAATAAATGTAATTTTATATATCAAATAATAAAAGCCCGTGTATTGTACGGGTTGAATAAATCTAATTATATATACTACATAATAAAAAAAGTTATATTTTTAAAAACACTGTGTATTACACGTGTTAAATAAATGTAATTTTGTAACCTTGTATATTACACGGGTTGGATAAATGTAATTTTATAAACTAAATAATAAAAAAAGTTATAACTTTATAAACCCTGTGTATTATACAGGTTCAATAAATCCAATTATATATACTAAATCATTATCATCATCATCATCATCATACTCAGTAAATCCCACCAATAGCAAAGCTAAGGTAGGGTCTGAGGATGGTAAGATGTAGACAGCCTTACCTCTACCCCGTAGAAATAGAGAGACTTCTTTCAGTGAGAGCCCCGGCTCGATAGTAGTTTTGCATCAAGCCTTGGATATAAGGCACATAACACTCAACAATCGGGACAAAGACCGATTAGTGCATGGTCCCCTTTGTCTTTCTACTATCAACGCCACCACATGATCATGCATGATTAACCGTCCTCCGCTTATAACGTTATTTTCATGAACTTAGTAAAAGAATGTTAAAATTAGTGCAATTTCACTTTTGCCCTCCGAGCGTCCACACATATATACATTATATGTGCATACCGCAAGCGGGGCGAATATATACTAAATAATAATAAAAATGTATATCTTTAAAAACACCATGTATTACACGGGTTAAATAAATGTAATTTTGTATAGTAAATAACATGCTATTGGATTCGTTTAAAAAACATAAATTTGGTTCGGTTTAATTCGAATCAAGTCATAAACTTGGTTAAGTTTAATTCGAATTGATTAGAACCCCAATTTGGAAAATCTAAAACAGAATTATATTATAAGTTTCTCTTCCTAATTAGTGTTTTTTAAAGTTTGATCTAATGTCTAATAAGTTATTTTGTATATTTTGTTTGTACTTTAAATTTTTTATATGAGCGTATTATTGTTTTTTAAGTTTAAGATTATTGTTTTGTGTTATTATTTAAAAAATCTTTAATTTATAATTTAAATTTGAAGATAATATATTATTAGATTAAATAGAATGATTCTATCCGACATTCAAAGTAAGATAAGATTTAATATTAATTGATTATTTATTATTTAATTAATTGATATAAGATAAGTATGAAAATGCAAGAAATTAAAATATAGACGCGTTCAATGAGTGGCACGTGTCCCAAAGTTGGTTTCTTTTATTATATAGTATAGATTGGTTTGCTATAACAAAAAAGCTTTCCCATTTAGAGTATAGAGTACAAAAAAACGCTATAGCCCGCAAACGAAAATTTGCGGAAAAATATAATTGGCCAAGAGATTATTTACCAGATATTTTTTTTTTAAATTTTCGTATTTTATTTTTTTCAGTTTTCATTTTTTTAATTTGAATTATGTAACTTTTTTTTATTTTAATGAAATTTAAAATTTTATTACATTTAGTTTATTTAAATTAAAGAAAAAAGGTTCAAGGGTAGTTGTGGACTTGTGGGTAGGCAGCGCAAGTGGTTTGTGGTTCTAGGATACTTTAAAGTGTAATTGACATGGCACCGCATGATTGGTCGGGGCTAGGATAGTACCCTTGGGTGTCCATTCCACCCTAAGCGATAGTTATATAGGATAAAAGTCGTCTTTACACCTACTTAAACGGATTATGTTTGTAGTTTTGGGACATGATTATTGCATTATTCATATACATAGACATCAAGCATATTATATGTATGAATTATGATTACGTAGAAATGTACGGGCTTTCAACACATTTTTTACTCTCTCTTTTGGGTAGGCTGAAAGAAAAGGCAGGTCGCAGCCCAAGTTAAAGTGAGAAAAAGTCCAAAAACAAAGAAAATAAGATGACACAAAAATGAGATTAATGGTGGTTCTTGTTCTTCCTATTTTTCTCCATCTCATTTCTTGTTTAAAGCTGGTTTCCATGGGCAAATAAAAGGAAGAAAAACTACATAATGATCTACAAATATAATCTCTAAAAGTTAGGTGTTTTCAAGATATCTTGTTATTACATCATTACTTGCATATCAATCAATATACATATATTTTGTGAAACTGATACAAATGTTTCTTGAGTTTCATATCATCATCTTGTCGGTTTTGGAGTGAGTTTCATATCATCATCTTGTCGGTTTTGGAGTGAGTTTCATATCATCATCATCTTGTTGGTTTTGGAGTGAGTTTCATATCATCATCATCTTGTTGGTTTTGGAGTAAATGGTTAGCACAACTTAAAAGGAAAATGCTCGGTGTTGATACTTGTAGAGGGAAGCTCCCGGTTCCTTCGTCCATGGCAAGAACTCGCTCTACCACTTCGCTACAAAGGTTGTAAAATTATAACATCCTATGGTTGTTTATGATTTATTATGTTACTTGTAAAATTATAACATCCTAAAATAACATTTATTCCTTTCACTAATCAAAAGAATATCATACATATCTTATCCATTTAAGATTCTCAAAACTTTTAACCAACAAAAGCAGTTAAGCACCTTCATATATTGCTATATGTGTTATTACACATCATTATCTCATTCTGATTTAATACCATATAATTATTTTCAAAACACATACATCACTTCCTCAAAAGAGACTAATTTTGGTAACAAACAACATAAAAAAAAAAAAAAACAAATCCACTTTCATCTCCAAATAATTTCTCTTACAACACCATTGTTTTCTAAATAAAGTATTTCATGTGATCAAATCTATAAAAGTAAGCAAATGATGCTTTAAAGAAAGTTACATAAGAACCAAATTGGTTTTCTTATTCCAAATACCGAGAGTGAGAGGCAGTAAGAAGAGCTGCCCCGATTCCTGAACCGTCATTCGAGTGTACAAGCTTAATGCATTCTGCTAACTCATCTCCCACAAGTTCGTGCAATGTGTTTTCCAGATGCTTCCTGTATTCAGTGTAATGCTCATACAAACCGCCGTCCATTGCTATCACTGTTTTTGGCGTCTCCCCGTTTTTGGCAATATCCCTTTCGGTTTTCCTCAAAATGCCCAAAATCCCAGCCGCAGCAAGACGGGCCCCTCGTGTGGCAATGACATTGCAAAGCTCGACTGTGAGCTTTCGTGTCTTCAAAGATGTGTTAGATATCTGCAACCAAAGTGTTTGGGTTAGTAATGACCAACTTTCTCGACTATGTTAATCATAGAGGTGGCAAACATGTATAGAACAAATAAGTTTCGGAACGAATCGCGTTGGGCTTACCCGAATTCTTTTTTGTCCTTTTTTTTATAAATAGTTGTCTTTCAACAGAAAATACTCTTAGCATATTTATCCAAAACCAGAGTCCCTTAGTTGGTGGGACACATTTGTGTAAAATTATTAAAAAATCTATATTGTTTTGACAACGATCGAACTCTATTTTTAAATCAGTATTATGAAATTGTGTCAATTTTCACCTCTATTCTATTGGCTTGGCTAGTTTAAAAAATGTACCTCTAAAATGTCTTTTAGTTTGTGTCTGACCACTCTAAGATCCTTGGATGTGTCGTGATGCATTGCTGACATCTCGGGCGTCCTGCGAGTGCCATAACAAAAATGTAACAATCAGCTTCGTATGATTAAAATACTATGTACATAAAATCAATAAATCACTTTCGTGTTGGATATTCAAATTAAACGGTTTAACATAGTATAGTACCTCAACACAAATGGAGTTTTTAGTTTCGGGGGGATTGTGTCACCAAAAAGAGCAGCCTCATCGGCCATCCTAAGCAAAACTCTACGAAGAATTTCTCCCAGGTACATCCCCGAAATCATTTTTTCATACATCTGTCAATAATATTATGTGTTAATAACAATATATATACATGTATATGGTGTATCAGCAATAGCATACGCAGAAACAATCACCTGTTGACCCGGGTTTAAGCTTTCTATATCCAATGCAGTATCATACTCCGTCAACGGAAGATGTGACGTGCTGAAGTTACCCCACTCCATGTTTATGACCTACACAACAAATGAAATTCGATACATATATTAAATGCTTCACCAAACTTATTAATAGAAAGGTTGTATTGTGGTCAGTTTATAGTTTGGCTCACCATCTCTCCTGATTTAGGTGGAGGGCCGTGCCATTTTGGTATACCCTGGGCTTGTTCAACATAAGCTGCATTTGTACCAGTACCCATAATTACAGCAATGGCAACGTCGTTATTGTCGTATCTACCTCTTGCTAACGTTCCAACTGTATCATTCACCTGGATCCAACATGCCACATTATTTATTTGTATAAAAAATGGAAAACTATAAAGAAACATGATAATAATGAAATTACCAGAGCGGAAACATGCATATCAATGCCTTTTCTTTTCATTGCTTGTGTCAATTCCGATACTACATCTTGACCAACCTATATAGCGTAAAAAAAGTTGCACACGTTAACTTCACTGGTTATCTTATAGCAACTAAAATAACCAGAAAATCATAATCACTTTCAAAACTAAAATTTACTTTTAAAGTTTTATTGCACCATATGCTATGGGGGGATAGACATTAGATTTTGTTTAAGAAAACAATTAAGGTATACTAGTTAATATTAATTAGTGTTAATGATAAATAGCAAAATAATGTATTTACCATGTCATCAATAGAGAATCCTTTAGTCCACCTCATGAGAGTCCCGGAAGCAATTGACAATTGCATTACAGGGAATGAAAAGGTGAAACCCAACTCCCTTTGTCGGCCTGGAGGCAGATGAAACTTGTCACTTTCGTCACCAACAAATTTTGCAAGTTCTGTTGCAATATAATCGAAAAGTTCCTGAAAAGATAAGTTGATTTCAGTATACAAGGGGTGCATGAAAGAAAAAAGATTTACAAGTACACATCACATATGAATGACAATGGGACGGGTACTAGTAAGGGTACTAGTAATCCTAGTCCCATACCCTGAGGGTACTCGATTACTCGTTAGTCGTTACCCTACGGTGTACACCCTTTAATTTGTTAAAATTTACCCCTTGGGATCCTCAAAATTCCAAGTACATTGTTTTCGTAGTATTTGACAAACAAACAAAACATTTATTCGAAAGTTTGGAAACATATTGTATCAGACCCACCATTTCGATTGATAACATTATAACACAATCTGCCCGTTTTGCCACTTCTAGTGGAGATCATACAGATAATTAAAGTTATACCAATGAATGAAAATAGGGAAAAATGTTGGTTGATCAAGAGGGTTTTCAATTTTGTCACTCTCCTGCGTCCTTGGAAGGACCACTGAGCATGGGACGAGTCGGCGTATCATGCAGGGGCGGACCCAAGCCCACCCCAAGGTGGGCGGGCGCACCCCCGGGGAAAAAAAAATTAGGGCTAAATTCCGTCGAAAATCCCGTCCGCACCCCTTGGAATTTTTCGTCCGCACCCCTTGGAATTTTTGACCGCACCCTTTGAAATTTTTCATCCGCACCCCTTAGGTAAAAAGTGTTATCAATTTATATTTTAATTTTTTTTAGTAAACTCTTATTTTTTTTTAAATATACTACCTAAATTATATAACTTTTAATACCTAACCAACTAAACCCAAATACTCATACCTTTACCCACTTATAATTCCTAACTAGCTAGCCCACTAAGTCTTAGCCTATTAACCAAACCCAACAATATTTCAAACTATAATAAAATAATTAAAGCCCAAAACCTTTAGAAATTATATCCCGCTCTCTCTCTCTCTTGCGTCCTTGCACTGCCAACGAACAACATCACCCAGCGACAACAGTCCAGCAGCCGGCGACCACCGTAATCAGCCACCATACCACCGTCGTTCGACACCAAATCTAACCGGAATCCGAACACAGCTAAGTTTCTTTGTTATTTTGATGATTTTGGTTGATATTATAGGAGAAAAAAGGGTAATAAAGTTGTTAAATAGGTTTGAAATTTTGTGTGTTTTGATGTTGTTTATAGTTGTTTAGATGATTTTTAGGGTGATTATGTTGTTTATATATTGTTAGAGTGATTACAACTTACATTATGATTTCTAGGGCTTGAATAGTTGAAAATTAAAATTGAAACATTATGTTATGGAGCGATGAACTTATGTTATATAGAGAAAGAATTGCTTAAGAAATTAGCTTTAGATGATGTTTTGGATAGATTTCAAAAAATGAAAACCTGTAGGGCGTCAACGTTTTAATTATGTTTGTAACAAGGTTTGACATGTTTTTGATGATTATATAAATTTAGTTTGATGTTCGTTTGTTTTACATGACCCGACCCGATACCTAGGGGCCTAAAATTTTTAAAAATGTTCCGCACCCCCATGAAAAAATTCATGGGTCCGCCACTGGTATCATGTTGAAGAGTCCATGTATCATGCTCCTTCGGAAGAGTCCACCGACGCTTTGGAAGAGTCACCGACGCATCCCATAAAACATGTGGGACACGTAGGGACATGGGCGCATCAACATAACATGCAGACTCTTCCGAAGCTCAGTGGTCTACGCAAGAGAGTGACAAAATTGAAGACCCTCTTGGTCAACCAACAATTTCGTAATTTTCCCATGAAAATATGATAAGATATGGAGAGATTTACCTGTTTAGTTCCAACCATCAACTGTGGAGGAATTGACACTTCAACAAACTCTTGAGATTTGATGCCCGACTTCCCTGCTAATTGCACACGCAACACTCTAAAGTTTGTTCCACCAAGATCCAATGCGTAATACACACCTTCCTCATCACTGTAACAAAGCAATGGAAATAAATAACATTTAGCTCAATCATCTTTCAATGATAGAAGAAAAGGTTGATAAATCATAAATCTGCCAATTTGACATGAACATAAACGAATTACCCGTTGGGAAGATTTTCAACGTAGCTGACAAGCATCTTGAGTTTACTATCATCTTCCGATGCAAGTCCAGCATGCATCTCCATACTCATGGCGTCTGCAATCTGCTTCAACTTTTTGTTACTTGTAGCACACTCCTCCTCAAACTCATTATATATCTTCGCCACTTTCAACCATCTTTGTGACCTCTGCGCACGCTGTCGCTGAATCAGTGCCGCCTCACCGAAAATCGCATCTCCACCTATCACTTTGCTCATCACCATGGGAAAAACAAATAGTATTATTAACTGAGTAGTGTAATAATTGAAGTAAGAGGTATAGAATATATAGCGATTGGATTTGATTGAAGAAGAGTTTATAGGAATTTGGTTTTATCAAGGAAAGGTAGTTTTTACGTGGATATAATAAGTATTTTACTTCTTACTCACGGTTTCCGTTTTAACACCGAATAGCATTTTTATTACGTTTTAATTAAAAAAAAAGAAGATAAATTACTAAAAATGAATAATAGTAGATTTGATTATAAAATGATAAAAAAAATACATATTTGATTTTTGTGATATACTACCCTACATATTATATCTTATCCATTGTAATTCATTTCTTCAAAAGCAAGTCATAATTTGAAATTTTTATTGTAATTTATTTCTTCAAAAGCAAGTCATAATTTGAAAATTTTATTGTTTATTTTTCTTAATTGTATATAAACTCTCGTATATGATTTTTGGCTTATCTCCATCTTAGTTCTTATGCATTTGTTAGGGGAGTTATAGAGGCTGTGCATGTTGGTTGACGAGTTTAATCTAACATAAATACAAAAATCGTGTTAACTTGAATTTTCGTGGATTGACATAAACACAATCCAAGTAACTCCTCTTTTTTTTTTTTTTAACATGTTGATGCTTTAACATAAAACACATATTAAGAATAAAATAAAATAAATAAATGGGTTAAATGGGTCAACCACGAACCCGTCGAGTTGACATGGACCCGGCTTGAGAAAACAACTAAAATTAGCCAAGCTTGGTCGTGCACAGCATAGTGATGGACGGGTTTTGGAATGGTGTTTCGTGAGTTAAAATGATAATTATTATTAGTCGTGTTGTGGTTAATTAGTTGGAATTAGTTAATTACAAATGAGTGTGTTATTTCAAGTTATACACAATGGGGAGAGATAATGAAGAAAGAAGGTGTTAGATATTTTAATGTAATCGGGATTGATTTGGTGATCAAAGCGAATAATAATACACATCAAGCAAGTTAGGAGGTGCGGGAGTGCACACTTATTTGAGTTATTATAATTCGAAGTGTACGGACGGAGCCTGTACTCTACGGGGGTTCCAAGGGGGCAACGCCCCCTTGGCAGGGGTCAGGGGCAGCGTCCCTGGGAGTAGGGTCCAAGAGGCGGCAACCCCTGGCGAGGTCCAAGGGGGTAACTATCTAATGGCAGTTTTATTGACAGTTTTGTCTGAAAATAAAGATAACAACCATTAGGCAATTACATCCCAAGAAACCCAAAATTCGTAGACGGTTTTTGATTACGTTTCTCCTGGTTCGGACAAAATTTCACAGCCACACACATACCCTGGTTCAATTTCTCAAAAAAATCATAGTTGTATTCGATTAAATTATTAGTGTGAACCACCGAAATAATTTGATCCGAGAGTGATTACACGCCTCTCTAATCATTCGGTTTATGAAGATACCCCAACAAAGGGGGTGGAAAAGTCAAAAGAGCATCACAAGCTAGTAGGGTGCAAACGAGCCGAGCCGAGCTCGACTAGGCTCGAGCTCGAGCTCGTTTAACATATGAAAGCTCGGGCTTGAGCTCGGCTCGATTCAAGCTTTATTTCTAAAGCTCGAGCTCGGCTCGAAGGTAATTTTTCAAGCTCAAGCTCGGCTCGGGCTCGACTCACTCAGTATTTATTAATTAATTTTTATTAATTATAATTATTGTTATACATATAATTTAGTAATTTTTATATATTTATATAAATGGTAAATATTATTATTTAAATATATGTTTAATATATTAATAAAAATATATAAAAAGAAAGCTCGTTAAGGATCGCGAGCCGGCTCAAGCTTGATAAGCGAAGCTCGAGCTCGGGCTCGTTTACTAAACGAGCTTGTTTTTAGGCTTGGGCTCGAGCTCGTTTAAGCTCGACTCGTTCGAGATTTTTTTCGAGCTGGCTCGTTTGCATCCCTACAAGCAAGAGAAATGGAAAAACCATGGCCACTGGCCGAGGGTCGTAGACCTTCACCAAATCCGCAAGGCCATATCAGAAAAAAAAACCTTTATTACGGGTTAGTTAATATAAAAAGATCATACTCCTGTACCAAATTGACATATGGAGCGGCTTTTATGTGTTGATGGAAGCGAGGCAACAAAATATTTTGGAAGCTAGAGCCTTGATTAAGAAACAACGCGAAAGTGTCGCCGAAGGGACGATGGACAAAGATTTTGAGACGTATACTCGGCCACACGACCATTTAGAGTATGGAGTACAAAATTCGCTATAGCCCGCAAACGAAAACCTGCGGAAACATTGTAACACCTCGAAAATTCGTGTTCAATGAAATAACGACACGTGTCAGGAAAGACAAAACGCGTTGTAAACTCGGATTTAATAAAGATGTTTTGGCAGGATTTAAAAGTGGCGTCATGTTAATTTTTACTTCTGAACGACCTCATTTATAAATCCCAAGACCCAAGTATATGTATATTAAACATCTAATATATTTGTAAATCCAGAAATGTAGTTGCCAATAATTAAATTCATAGTGCTAGATGGGTTCCGATAGAATTCCTACGGTAAACCTTATTGTTAGGCACTTTCAAAATGAATTCCAATGAAACAATTCATAATGGTAGGGTATGTTACTGTATAAGGCACTTCTTGGAGGTCCCTAGATGATAATTGAGGCCCCAAAGTCGGATATTGAGGTTACCCTTTCGAAACCTTGAAAGAACAAGCATTTTTGGTCCCTGATGAAGCCTTGCGCACCGCAAGCACACCCTTACGGTGCGCAAGCAGTGCCCAGCTCCAACAGAATTTGCTGTTTGCTGTTTAAACGCGATTCTTGACCTTTTATCCGATTTTCCTCATATCCCTTGGCCCCTAAACAACCCCTAAACATGTAGGACACATGTTGGTAACTCATGGTCAGTGCTAGACTTATTTGTCAACATGTTGTGGAGCCTTGATCACTATATAAGGAACTCACAAGTGCAACACTTTGATCATTCACTACTCAACATCTTCTGATTAATTGTGGAGCACAAGAGCACTCTCCAGGCCTTCCTAATCAACCATTAGACACTTGTAAGTTTGCTTGACCTTTCTTAATTAAGTTTAGCTTAGTTTTTAGCTAAAAGTCAAACCATCGTAATTACGGTTTGACTTCGAGATTAGTCAGCAATGGCTCAGTCATATCTCGAATTAAAAGTAGTTATAAGTTGGTAATTATGTGGGTAATAAACCCTCAAAAGGGTTCCCCCTGATTACCACTCTAACCAGGTCAAAAGTCGGGTCAAACTTGCTAAGAAAAAGTCAACAGGATACTTAAATTACAATTTATGCATAATTAGCAATGTAGATCATATACAACCTGTTTGATCATTGTTATAACTTGGTAATAAGTGTAAGAACATGTCCAAACATGTTCAACCCGACAATTTCCTGTTTAGACCCGGTTCGGAACCGAAAGTCGCATAGTTTGACTTATACTTTGACTTTCAGTTCTGACCCGTTTTGGTATGATTTAGAAATACCTAAGAGCCTTATTTGGACCAGGTTACATGCTAGTATAACCCTCTGTGATTATACACTATGGTTCATTAGTTAACCGATTAATACGCATGATTCCGTTAATTGCTCATATGTTGACCATTATGCCCTTTTCACCTTAAAACGTGGTTTTTGAAAATGTAAAAGAGTAGAAACCTTAATTACTGATATATAGACTTGTATGCAAAGTTTGACATCAGTTTGAGGTGTAGAATAAGAGTTATGCTCATTAGCGTAAAATTAAAGCCTTATGTTAATAAAACGGCGTAATTAGCGTATAGCCTAGTTAAGCCTACTTTTTGATATCAAATCCTTTACCCACTGATGTAATATATTATTTTGGGATTTTTAAAGATTTTTAATAAATTTTAGGATGAGCATAACTTATAGTCGTAGGCTTAATCCAGTAATTGTCGGTTTTGCCCTTACGGGCTATAAAATGAGTTTTACATATCTAAACGACTCCAAACCTTTTGCTACTGATCACATATGATAAATAAATCATTTTAAGCCTTCTGGAAATATAAAAATATCAGATTTAAGTATCGAACCCGGAAACGGCTTCTAATCGCCTTTTTAAGCGTTTTAACGCATAGTATGTACTAAAACTATTTTAAACATACCAAGGGTGATACCTACTGATATTTGAGGCAAATTATAATATTTTAACAGTAAGCAAAGGTTGTGAAACTCAGACTTCAGTTTTGAGCTTTTCGGCTTATGTGAAATTACCAAAATACCCCTACGGGGCCTAGTTTGGTTATAATGGATAAATTTCACATATATACCTTACTCTACTGTTATAACATGGTAAAATAAGTATTTTTGATGATTATATCAGACCCGTAACTCAGATAAATACTTAAACTCTTTTATAAACTTGTAAATGACCAAACTACCCCTAAGGGGCATAGTTTGTGTTTAAACTCGTTACGGGCATAATGAAAGACAACTTACCGATGTCACAACATATATGAAGCATATTAACTTAGGGAACCTGTAAATGGCTCATATGAATACCCGTTACGCTTTTTACGCGATCGGTTCGGTTTATGTAACTAGTTTACATAAACTAGCCTAAACGGGCCAAACCTTATCGGTTTTATCTCAAAATCCAGAGTGTGTATGAAATACCCATATTAAACAAGTCTCCAAACTTGTTGGGTCTAAATCACATTCTATCCGGTCTTCGCTTAATAGTGCGTACGAACCGTATCATTGAAACTAACCGGTCTAAGCTAAGGCTAAATTAAGGACCCGTTAGAAATCTAATACGTTATTATAAACCTTCATTCCAGATTAGGAGCCCAGTAAAAGTACTTGCATTTTGCTGTATTTGATTGATACTTTGCTCAGGTAAATACTCTTAACTTATTTTTCCTATACGGGCTTGGGGTACGGTACTATAAAAGTACCGCTTGGTCGGGTATGTAGTCATTTAAATCGGATTGTGATTAATGTATTTACATAACCCGCTTTATTCTGTATTATTTGATGTATGGCCCTTAGGGGTTAAATGACCATGTCCCGGATATCCTTGGCATCATTTTACGAAATGGCCACGACCTAAGCACGGGGTGTAGGCGTACACCTGACAGATGCATTATGTAAAAACTGGTAATCCACTAAAGGAATCAACCTTGTGGACACTATACCTGTGGCGTGTCAGTTAACTTAAACCGGCTCTTCTAACCGGTGCTAATGGACGACAAATGAGTAAAACTGTATACAAGATTATATACAAATAATTGTCCCAAGTTATAAAGATAATTTTTGCCGAAGTGCATTCAAATCAATTTTCAAACTCTTTTTAAATGAGTCAGTTGAGTTGTATTTACCAGTGTAAACTGACGTATTTTCCAAAAAGGTTAAGTGCAGGTGCTAGACGAAATAGGCTGGCTACTCCAGGCATCATTACTCAAGTCTCGCAAGCTCTAGATGTCAAAGTCTGTTGAACAGTTATCTTTTTATATTGATCTGCCTGTGGATCCTTTACTTTCCGTTGTAATACTTGGATATTACTTTTTATTCGGAATGTAATATATTTATCTTTTGCTTCCGCTGTGCATTTATATAATTGTGTTGTTTGACTATTATGTTGCCAACCACGTCACGATACTCCCCACCGGGCCCACCAGTGACACGTGGAAAGTCGGGGTGTGACAGGTTGGTATCAGAGCCAACACTGAGTGAATTAAACGCTAGCCTTTTGCGTTTAATCTCAGCTACACAGTTGCACATTCTTGAGTCTAGACAAGAACATAGGACAAATTCCAATTTGTTTCATTGTCTTTTAATTACTTCTTTGTTATTTTTCTGATTAGCCCTTGCATGGGCAAGTCATTTTTATTTATTATTAGAAGTCCCGTTTAGGGAAACCATATACTTGTTTAAATTTTAAAGGAACGATTATGTTTAAAACATCATTCCTATATTATAAGATCTACCATTATAATAAAATGGCAAAATCTAATAAGGACAATACCTAGCTCATGTGTCATATTAAGGCAGGGCCAAGATGGTAGTTCCACAATTAGATTCAGATCCTCGTTAACATTCCAATTAAGGATTGTTCTGCGTTAATTATTAAAAAGAATCTAAAGAGTAAAACCTAGCCTAAATGTCATTATAGACATGGCCAAGATGGTAGAACCTATTTAAGAGATTCAAATTTTTGTTAAACGTTTGAAAGCATATTAACATGCTCGACAAAATGTGATATGATAAAATCACATAAGTCATTTTGGGTTATTCTAAAATTCCCTTATTTATATAATCATCCCTTATGGATGAAGTGCCCACGGGCTATGATTAACGTCCTCTGGGACTAAAGACAGTGGTAGCTTATGACTCCCTGTCAAGAAAAGGTAATGAACTTTGATTCAAACCTTAATGCCTCGATTCTCTGAAATCATGGCTTATAAATCAAACTTGTCTACGTGACTAGGCCTTTTGTGCTATTATTAACTTATAATTTAGGATTATGATAAAGATCCTGAACAAATTTTATATTTAACAAATTAACTAAAATGTGTATTAAAAGCATGGTTAATAAATCGTTTAAGAACGATAGTACTGTAAGGGCTTCTAAATAAACCTTGCCCTTATCTTCTTTTTGTAGCAACTAAGACTACATGGCTGACTCTGACGAGATAAACAGTCATCCTTTGGAAAACCGCGATGATAATGATCGGATTAATATAACCAAAGGAGAGCTTCGTTCACTAATTGACACAGCTGTATCTAAAGCTGTAGAAGAACAATTTAAGGAGTATAGTGGGACGCATAGTCGAGCCTCAACTGTACCCCACTCTAAATCTGTTCCTAAAACTCATTCAGAGCCTCATAACAAGCCGCCCTCTAAGAATGAAGGGCCAAAGAAGGATGATGATCGACATTCATCAAATGAACACAGTGTTCCATCCAAGAAGATAGCGTTCGATAATGAACCGCGTACCAAGTCTTATACCTATAAGTACTTTGTTTCCTGTAAACCCCGAGATTTCACTGGGGATAAAGGAGCAGTAGATTGTATGATCTGGTTGGATGAAATGGACACGGTGGTGGACATCAGCGGTTGTGCTGAAAGGGATGTAGTAAAGTATGTATCCCAATTGTTCAAGGGAGAGGCACTAGCTTGGTGGAAGTCTCTCATTCAAGCTGCTGGGAAGATCCCGCTCTACAACATGTCATGGGAGCAGTTTGTTACCCTCATTATGGAAAACTACTGCCCTCAACATGAGGTCGAAGGAATTGAATCTGATTTCTTATCATTGGTGATGACAAACTTAGACTGTCAAGCTTACCTCACCAGTTTCAATACCCTGTCCAGACTGGTTCCTTACCTTGTAACACCAGAGCCCAAACGAATTGCTCGCTTCATTGGGGGTTTAGCCCCAGAAATCAAGGCCAGTGTTAAGGCTTCAAGACCTGCTACGTTTAGGTCGGCAGCTGATCTCTCTTTATCCCTTACTCTAGATGCGGTCAGGTTGAGATTGCTAAAGAAATCTGAAGAAAGTAAGAGGAAGCGTGAGGATGATAACTCATGAGGGTCAGAGAAGAAGCACAAGGGAAACACCGACTCTAAGAAGTCTGGGTCTGGAAGGAACAGTCAGCGAACAGAGGAAAAGCCAAAGTGCACGAATTGCCAGAAACGCCACTTTGGAAAGTGCAGACTTGAGTCTGATTCTAAGTCAGAGGCACCTGCATGTGGGATATGCAAATATAAAGAGCACAAGACGATAGAGTGCAAGAAGATAAAAGATGCCACATGCTACAACTGCAATGAGAAAGGGCATATCAAAACCAACTGCCCTAAGTATGCCAAGAAGCCTGAAGAGGCTAAGAAGACAAATGCTAGAGTCTTTCGATTGGATGCCAAAGAAGCGATTCTAGATGACAATGTGATTACAGGTACTTTCCTTGTAAATGACGTCTATGCTAGAGTACTTTTTGATTCAGGCGCTGATAAGTCCTTCGTTGATAATAAGTTTTGTGAATTGCTGAAATTACCTGTCAAAACCTTAAATGTGAATTATGAGGTGGAGTTAGCAGATGGCACCATAGAAACCGTCTCAACTGTGTTAGATGGATGTGTTATATCCATTAAGAACCACTCTTTTCCTCTCTCCCTACTTCCCTTTAAGTTAGCGGGTTTTGACATAGTTTTGGGTATGGACTGGTTATCTCATAACCAGGCCCAAATTGTCTGCAACAAAAAGCAGGTAGTGATAAAGACTCCGTCTGGTGAATCACTTACCATTCGGGGAGATACCCAGTATGGATTGCCTGAGCAAGTGACTATGCTCAAGGCTTCAAAGTGTTTAAAGAAGGGTTGTGTCATCTACATGGCACAAGTGATTATTGATGAGCCTAAACCGAAGATAGAAGACATCCCTACCATTTCTGAATACCCAGAAGTTTTTCCTGAAGAACTACCTGGTTTACCACCAGATAGGCAAGTGGAATTCAGGATTGATATCATCCCCGGAGCAGCACCAGTTGCTAGAGCACCCTATAGGTTGGCACCCACGGAGATGAAAGAATTGAGGACACAGCTAGATGAACTGCTAGCTAAAGGTTTCATTAAACCTAGTTTGTCTCCATGGGGAGCGCCAGTCCTGTTTGTCAAGAAGAAGGATGGATCGATGCGGCTGTGCATCGATTATCGTGAACTTAATAAAGTCACGATCAAGAATAGGTATCCTTTGCCCAGGATCGACGATTTGTTCGATCAGCTTCAAGGGGCAAGTTACTTCTCGAAGATCGATTTGAGGTCAGGCTACCATCAGTTGAAGGTTAAAGATGAAGACGTGCACAAGACTGCATTTAGGACTTGTTATGGTCACTACGAGTTCCTAGTGATGCCGTTTGGGCTCACTAATGCACCAGCCGCATTCATGGATCTCATGAATCGCGTCTGCAAGCCTTACTTGGATAAATTCGTCATCGTTTTCATCGACGACATTCTCATTTATTCTAAGAATCAAGCTGACCATGAGAAATACCTTCGTTGTATTCTCAAACTTCTACATCAGGAGAAACTCTATGCCAAATTCTCTAAGTGTGAATTTTGGCTACGAGAAGTCCAATTCCTTGGACACGTGGTTAGTGAGCGTGGTATCCAAGTGGATCCCGCTAAAGTTGAAGCAGTTATGAACTGGCAAGAGCCAAAGACGCCTACAGAGATTCGTAGCTTCCTGGGATTGGCAGGATATTACAGGCGTTTCATTGAAAATTTTTCAAGGATTGCTGCACCCCTAACTTCCTTGACTAAGAAGAAAGTAAAGTTCATTTGGGGCCCTAAGCAGCAAGAGTCCTTTGATATTCTGAAGCAAAAGTTGAGCAACGCCCCAGTACTGACATTGCCAGATGGAATAGAAGAGTTCGTGGTTTACTGCGATGCATCGCACACTGGCATGGGGTGTGTGCTTATGCAGAAAGGCAAGGTTATTGCCTATGCTTCAAGACAGTTAAAGGTGCATGAAAAGAATTACACCACACACGACTTGGAATTGGGTGCCGTTGTATTCGCACTAAAACTGTGGAGGCATTATCTGTATGGAATTAAGTGTGTGATCTATTCTGATCACAAGAGCCTTCAGCATCTGTTTAATCAGAAGGAATTAAACATGAGGCAACGCCGTTGGATGGAAACTTTAAATGATTATGATTGTGAAATCAGATACCATCCCGGTAAGGCGAATGTAGTCGCCGATGCCTTGAGTAGAAAGGAGAGGGTGAAACCTATCCGAATCAATGCCAAGCGCATGGAGATAAAGAATAATTTGATTGAAAGGTTGTTAGCTGCACAGAAGGAAGCTGTGTTGGAAGCTAACTATCCTAATGAAAAGTTAGGAGTAACTGAGGAGCAGTTAACTCTTAGCAAGGACGGAATTCTAAGATTAAATGGACGAATATGGGTTCCAATTTATGGAGGACTTCGAGATGTCATCCTCCAGGAGGCCCATAGTTCCAAATACTCCGTTCATCCTGGAGCTGATAAGATGTACCAGGATCTAAAGGCAAATTATTGGTGGATAGGCTTGAAAAAGTCTGTAGCCACCCATGTAGCTAAATGCTTGACATGTGCGCAAGTCAAAGCCGAGCATAAAAAACCGTCAGGTTTGCTACAACAGCCTGAACTTCCTACGTGGAAGTGGGAAATGGTAACTATGGATTTTATTACCAAGTTACCCAAGACAAGGAAAGGAAATGATACAATATGGGTTATAGTTGATAGACTGACTAAGTCAGCACATTTCTTACCCATCAAGGAGACTTATAGCTCCGACATGTTAGCCCAGTTATACGTTGATAAGATTGTAGCCCTACATGGCATACCTGTAGCTATTATCTCTGACCGGGATACTAGATACACGTCACATTTTTGGAAGAGTTTCCAACAATCTTTGGGCACACGTTTGAATTTTAGTATGGCTTATCATCCTCAGACTGACGGTCAGAGTGAGCGTACTATTCAAACGTTGGAAGACATGCTACGTGCATGTGCGATCGATTTGGGTGGTAGCTGGGATAAGAACCTACCATTAATCGAATTCTCCTACAACAATAGCTACCATACCAGCATTAAGGCTGCGCCTTTCGAGGCATTATACGGTAGAAAGTGTAGATCGCCTATTTGTTGGGCGGAAGTTGGAGATGTCCAGTTATCAGGACCAGAGATAGTGTTCGAAACAACGGACAAGATTGTCCAGATTCGAGACCGTCTCAAAGCTGCCCGGGATAGGCAGAAGAGTTACGCTGATCCTAAGCGTAAGGATTTTCACTTCGAAGTAGGTGACAAAGTCCTACTTAAAGTGTCACCCTGGAAGGGAGTGATGCGGTTTGGTAAGAAAGGAAAGCTAAGCCCGAGATACATAGGACCTTTCGAGGTTATCGAACGTATCGGGTCAGTTGCCTATAAGTTAAACTTACCAGAAGAGCTCAGTGGAATTCACAATGTGTTCCACATCTGCAATCTGAAGAAGTGCTTCGCTGATGAATCACTGGTTATACCGCATACAAATGTGCATATAGATGAGAGCTTAAAGTTTGTAGAAAAACCTTTGTCGATCGAAGATCGACAGGTAAAGAAGCTTCGAAGGAAGCATGTACCTATTGTAAAGGTCAAATGGGATGCCCGTAGAGGTCCCGAATATACGTGGGAGGTTGAATCCACCATGAAAGAAAAGTACCCTTATTTGTTTCAGTAAATCTCGGGTCGAGATTTATTTTAAGGGGGTGAGGATGTAACACCTCGAAAATTCGTGTTCAATGAAATAACGACACGTGTCAGGAAAGACAAAACGCGTTGTAAACTCGGATTTAATAAAGATGTTTTGGCAGGATTTAAAAGTGGCGTCATGTTAATTTTTACCTCTGAACGACCTCATTTATAAATCCCAAGACCCAAGTATATGTATATTAAACATCTAATATATTTGTAAATCCAGAAATGTAGTTGCCAATAATTAAATTCATAGTGCTAGATGGGTTCCGATAGAATTCCTACGGTAAACCTTATTGTTAGGCATTTTCAAAATGAATTCAAATGAAACAATTCATAATGGTAGGGTATGTTACTGTATAAGGCACTTCTTGGAGGTCCCTAGATGATAATTGAGGCCCCAAAGTCAGATATTGAGGTTACCCTTTCGAAACCTTGAAAGAACAAGCATTTTTGGTCCCTGATAAAGCCTTGCGCACCGCAAGCACACCCTTACGGTGCGCAAGCAGTGCCCAGCTCCAACAGAATTTGCTGTTTGCTGTTTAAACGCGATTCTTGACCTTTTATCCGATTTTCCTCATATCCCTTGGCCCCTAAACAACCCCTAAACATGTATGACACATGTTGGTAACTCATGGTCAGTGCTAGACTTATTTGTCAACATGTTGTGGAGCCTTGATCACTATATAAGGAACTCACAAGTGCAACACTTTGATCATTCACTACTCAACATCTTCTGATCAATTGTGGAGCACAAGAGCACTCTCCAGGCCTTCCTAATCAACCATTAGACACTTGTAAGTTTGCTTGACCTTTCTTAATTAAGTTTAGCTTAGTTTTTAGCTAAAAGTCAAACCATCGTAATTACGGTTTGACTTCGAGATTAGTCAGCAATGGCTCAGTCATATCTCGAATTAAAAGTAGTTATAAGTTGGTAATTATGTGGGTAATAAACCCACAAAAGGGTTCCCCCTGATTACCACTCTAACCAGGTCAAAAGTCGGGTCAAACTTGCTAAGAAAAAGTCAACAGGATACTTAAATTACAATTTATGCATAATTAGCAATGTAGATCATAAACAACCTGTTTGATCATTGTTATAACTTGGTAATAAGTGTAAGAATATGTCCAAACATGTTCAACCCGACAATTTCCTGTTTAGACCCGGTTCGGAACCGAAAGTCGCATAGTTTGACTTAAACTTTGACTTTCAGTTCTGACCCGTTTTGGTATGATTTAGAAATACCTAAGAGCCTTATTTGGACCAGGTTACATGCTAGTATAACCCTCTGTGATTATACACTATGGTTCATTAGTTAACCGATTAATACGCATGATTCCGTTAATTGCTCATATGTTGGCCATTATGCCCTTTTCACCTTAAAACGTGATTTTTGAAAATGTAAAAGAGTAGAAACCTTAATTACTGATATATAGACTTGTATGCAAAGTTTGACATCAGTTTGAGGTGTAGAATAAGAGTTATGCTCGTTAGCGTAAAATTAAAGCCTTTTGTTAATAAAACGGCGTAATTAGCGTATAGCCTAGTTAAGCCTACTTTTTGATATCAAATACTTTACCCACTAATGTAATATATTATTTTGGGATTTTTAAAGATTTTTAATAAATTTTAGGATGAGCATAACTTATAGTCGTAGGCTTAATCCAGTAATTGTCGGTTTTGCCCTAACGGGCTATAAAATGAGTTTTACATATCTAAACGACTCCAAACCTTTTGCTACTGATCACATATGGTAAATAAATCATTTTAAGCCTTCTGGAAATATAAAAATATCAGATTTAAGTATCGAACCCGGAAACGGCTTCTAATCGCCTTTTTAAGCGTTTTAACGCATAGTATGTACTAAAACTATTTTAAACATACCAAGGGTGATACCTACTGATATTTGAGGCAAATTATAATATTTTAACAGTAAGCAAAGGTTGTGAAACTCAGACTTCAGTTTTGAGCTTTTTGGCTTATGTGAAATTACCAAAATACCCCTACGGGGCCTAGTTTGGTTATAATGGGTAAATTTCACATATATACCTTACTCTACTGTTATAACATGGTAAAATAAGTATTTTTGATGATTACATCAGACCCGTAACTCAGATAAATACTTAAACTCTTTTATAAACTTGTAAATGACCAAACTACCCCTAAGGGGCATAGTTTGTGTTTAAACTCGTTACGGGCATAATGAAAGACAACTTACCGATGTCACAACATATATGAAGAATATTAACTTAGGGAACCTGTAAATGGCTCATATGAATACCCGTTACGCTTTTTACGCGATCGGTTCGGTTTATGTAACTAGTTTACATAAACTAGCCTAAACGGGCCAAACCTTATCGGTTTTATCTCAAAATCCAGAGTGTGTATGAAATACCCATATTAAACAAGTCTCCAAACTTGTTGGGTCTAAATCACATTCTATCCGGTCTTCGCTTAATAGTGCGTACGAACCGTATCATTGAAACTAACCGGTCTAAGCTAAGGCTAAATTAAGGACCCGTTAGAAATCTAATAGGTTATTATAAACCTTCGTTCCAGATTAGGAGCCCAGTAAAAGTACTTGCATTTTGCTGTATTTGATTGATACTTTGCTCAGGTAAATACTCTTAACTTATTTTTCCTATACGGGCTTGGGGTACGGTACTATAAAAGTACCGCTTGGTCGGGTACGTATTTTCCAAAAAGGTTAAGTGCAGGTGCTAGACGAAATAGGCTGGCTACTCCAGGCATCATTACTCAAGTCTCGCAAGCTCTAGATGTCAAAGTCTGTTGAACAGTTATCTTTTTATATTGATCCGCCTGTGGATCCTTTACTTTCCGTTGTAATACTTGGATATTAATTTTTTTTCGGAATGTAATATATTTATCTTTTGCTTCCGCTGTGCATTTATATAATTGTGTTGTTTGACTATTATGTTGCCAACCACGTCACGATACTCCCCACCGGGCCCACCGGTGACACGTGGAAAGTCGGGGTGTGACAAACATATAATTGGCCACATACTATTTACCGGATATTTATCTTTATTTAAAAAAAAAATTTGTCGTATTTTATTTTTTTCAGTTTTCATTTTTTTTAATTTGAATTATGTAACCTTTTTTTATTTGAATGAAATTTAAAATTTTATTACATTTAGTTTATTTAAATTAAAGAAAAAAGGTTCTGGGGTAGTTGTGGGTAGGCGGCGACAATGGTTTGTGGTTCTAGGATACTTTAAAGTGTAATTGACATGACACCAAAGGATTGGTTGGGCTCGGATAGTACCCTTGGGTGTCCATTCCACCCTAAGCGATAGTTATATAGGGTATAAGTCGTCTTTACACCTACTTAAACGGATTATGTTTATAGTTTTGGGACATGATTATTGCGTTATTCATATACTTAGACATCAAGCATTTTATATGTATGATTACGTAGAAATGTATAGGCTTTCAACACATTTTTTACTCTTGCTTTTGGTAAAAAGTTCCAGCCTTTTGAGGCTGAAAGAAAAGGCAGGTCGCATCCCAAATTAAAGTGAGAAAAGTCCAAAAACAATGATCTACAAATATAATCTCATTTCTTGCATATCAATTTACATATATTTTGTGAAACTGATACAAATGTTTCTTGAGTTTCATATCATCATCTTGTCGGTTTTGGAGTGAGTTTCATACCATCATCTTGTCGGTTTTAGGCAGGCTGCGGGTTTTTCCTGAAACTGGAGATCATAGGCTTGGACTATCCAGCGTTGTCTGCGATGTCAAACGTATAGGGTGACATTTTGCCATTGGGTTGCCCCGCATACCTGAACTTTTATTTCATTCATCGTTCAAAGAAAACTCATAAACACTACCATTCACTATTATATATAAAAATTAGGGCATGTTTGGCTATGCTTTATTGACTTATAGGTTTTTTTTGAAAAGTTAGTATGGAGTGACTTATTGACTTTTTCCCCTCACATACACCCTCATTGTCAAACATCATTTTAGAGCTTATGACTTTTCAAAAAGCCTATAAGTCAATAAATTGTTTTAAAAGTTTAGCTAAACATGCGGTAAGCTGCAAAAATAGTGAATATTTTGAGTTTCCCATTTCCTCCATAAAAGTTTTGAAGGTTGGTTTTTCTTTTTTGCAAGTTTTTGCAAAATGAAAGAATGGAGTCCATCCAATGAAGCTTTACACCAAAGTTTTTTTTTCGGTTAACTTTACTAATATAATTAAGAGTTAATGGCCCGGATGGTCTCTGTGGTTTCACATTTTTTCACGTTTAGTCCCCACCTTTTGAAAATAGCAGGTATGCTCCCTATGGTTTGTCATTTTGTTACTCAGATAACCCTGTGTAGATGTCAGTTAGTTTGGAAATTGCATGTATGCTTCCTATGGTTTGTCATTTTGTTACTCGGATAGTCCCCAGAGTAAATGTTGGGGGACTATCCGAGTAACAAAATGACAAACCATAGGGAGCATACATGCTATTTTCAAAAGGAGGGGACTAAACGTGAAAAAACGTGAAACCACAGGGACCATCCGGGCAATTAACTCTATAATTAGAGTAAACTGCAATTTTACCCCCTGAGGTTAGGGGTGATTGGCACCCTTACCCCCCCTAAGGAAATAATTGCAATTTTACCCCCCACTGTTCACTGTTATGTCGCAATTCTACCCACCGGCTTCAGTTTTGTTGACTAGTCAACATAAACATTGGAGGGTCAAAGGGTATAATAGTAATTTCAACTTAATTGTACCTTATATATTAAAATAACCCCTTAACTTAACCTTATATCACAACCTTACCCCCTAAGTTTCCTCTTCCTCACTACCGGCGATCACCTTCCCTCCGGCTTCTTCCCCGGCGACGTCTCTTCACCGGCGACCTCCATTCCCTCCGGCAACCTCCACTCCATCTTCTTCACCACTCCACCTTCTTCACCACTCCTTCTTCTTCACCGCACGAGCAGAGGATGACTGAACAGAATGCCATGATGCATCCAGCTCCACCGGCTGAGCCAGGGCCGGCGACCACACCACCGGCCACCGTCGATCCAACTGTGGTCCAGAGATCCTCCCTTTTCTCGCAGTTTGCAGGTATAATCAAACAACTATTTTGATTGTGGGGTAAAATCAAACAACTAGTAATGGATGTTTGTGTATTTGCAGTGGACATGAGGATTCATGTTTCACTTCGATCGATTGTGGTCTCATTGGTTGTCAAGATGCGAGGCCGCCCGTTCCTGCATTTCTAGTTTCCCCCTCAGCAGGAAATGGTTGTGTAGGTTCTTTTGGGTTAATATGTAGTGTAGGATACTTAAACTCTAATCTTCTAGGATCTTTTGGGTTAATGTGTAGGATCTTTTGCTTGATCATAGAACAGGTTATGTTTGATCATAGAACAGGTTATGTTTGATCATAGAACATATTGACTGTTAAGTTAGTTATATTTTACTGTTAAGTGGGTTAATGTAACACCTCGAAAATTCACGTCCTATAATGTGTTGACACGTGTCATAGGTTTGAACGTGTGAAAGAATGTTATAAACGGATTAAAGTTGACAATCATGAAAAGTATGTGAATATACGAGTTCTAAATGTCAACAGTGAATAAATATATTGTACATTAACCCTACATGATGCTCAAACCTTCAAACGAATAAATCACGGATCATACGAAGCTAAATATGAAAGAAAGTGAGAGATTACAAACTACAGGGGTTAAATGTGTCAACATGTTTAAGTTATACCTCTGAGTGACCTTTTGACAAACCTGAAGCTTTGTAACGGTTAATTATGCTCACTAGAATGCACGATATAAATTTCATAAAGTTTCGTTATCGTATGAGCAAGTTGTGATCAAATTCGTATGCGAGGGGTTAAAAGCGTCAACGTTGAAGTTTAGGACTTTTCGGGTGACAATAAAGTTAACCGAGGACTAAACAAAGTGGGTATATGTCTTGAAGCCCTTATAAGTCAATGTGGAGGGTTCAAAGTGCAAGAAATAATGTCGTAGCAAAGTTTCCAAGAGGCAAGGACCAATGCGTAAAAATAAAAAAATGTAAGATTTGATCAGAAGGGGCCTCGCGCCACGAGACGGCCCTGGGGGGGGGGGGGGCTTTGCGTGCCGCGAGGGGTAGTCTGTTCTGAAAACTTTGGGTTCTTGTCTTCCATTTGCATTCTAACCGACTTATGAACGATTTTCCTCATCTTGCACGACCCCTAGGCAACCCCTAGACACTTAGGGACATCTGGAAGTGATCCATGGCCTTGGTTAGACTTGTGTGTCAATGATCCAAGAGATTTTGAGCACTATATAAAGGGCCAAGGTTGCAACCAAGTTCTTCACACCTTCCTTCAACATTTTGATCATTCCTGGAGCTCCAAAGCAGGCTCAAGTGGTCACTAATCAAGCTTAGGGCTTCAGTAAGTATGCTTAACCTTTCTTAGTTAAGTTTTTGCTTAGTTTTAGCTTAAAAGTCAAACCGTCGTAATTAACGGTTGACTTAGCGATTAATCATTGATGGTTCAGTGATTTGTAGAATTGAAAGTAGTTATAAGTTGGTAATTATGTGGGTAATAAACCCTTAAAAGGGTTCCCCCTGATTCCCACTCTAACTAGGTCAAATGTCGGGTCAAACTTGTTATTAAAAAGTCAACAGAATGTTTATTTTCTAATTTATGCATAATTAGCAATGTAGAACCCATACAACCTGTTTGATCATTAATATAACTTGGTAATTAGTGTAAGAACATGTCTAAACATGTTCAACCCGACAATTTTCTGTTTAGACCCGGTTCGGAACCGAAAGTCGCATAGTTTGACTTTTGCTTTGACTTTCAGTTCTGACCCGTTTAGGCATGTTTTAGAAATGCCTTCGAGCTTTAATTGGACCAGGTTACATGCTAGTATAACCCTCTGTGATTATACACTATGGTTCATTAGTTAACCAATTAATATGCATGATTACGTTAATTGCTCATATGTTGACCATTATGCCCTTTTCACCTTAAAACGTGATTTTTTAAAATGTAAAAGAGTAGAAACCTTAATTACTGATATATAAACTTGTAACCAAAATTTGACATCAGTTTGAGGTGTAGATTAAGAGTTATGCTCATTAGCGTAATTAGAAAGCTTCTTTAGCGATTAGAAGGCATAATTAGCATATAGCCTATTTAAATCCACTTTTTGATATCAAACTCTTTACCCACTGATGTAATATATTATTTTGGGATTTTTAAAGATTTTTAATTAATTTTAGGCTGAGCATAACTTATAGTCATAGGCTTAATCCGGTAATTGTCGGTTTTGCCCTTACGGGCTATAAAATGAGTTTTACCTATCTAATCGACTCCAAACCTTTTGCTACTGATTAGATATGATAAATAAATTATTTTAAGCCTTCTGGAATAATAAAAATATCAGCTTTATGTATAGAACCCGGAAATGGCTTCTAATCGCCTTTTTAAGCGTTTTTAACGCATAGTATGTACTAAAACTATTTTAAACATACAAGGGTTGATACCTACTGATATTTTAGGTAAATTATTATATTTTAACAGTAAGCAAAAGTTGTTTAACTCAGACTTCAGTTTTGACCTTTTTGGCTTATGTGAAATTACCAAAATGCCCATACGGTGCATAGTTTGGTTATAATTGATAAATTTCACATATATACTCTACCCTACTGTTATAACTTAGTAAAATAAGTACTTTTGCTGATTATATCAGACCTGTAACTCAGGTTAATACTTAAACTCTTTTATAACCTTGTAAATGACCAAACTATCCCTACGGGGCATAGTTTGTGTTTAAATTCATTTCGGGCATAATAGATGACATCTTACTGATGTCACAACATATTTGAAGAATATTAACTTAGGAAACCTGTATATGGCTCTTACGGATACCCGTTACGCTTATTACGTGTTCGGTTCGGTTTATGTAACTAGTTTACATAAATTAGCCGAAACGGGTCAACCTTATCGGTTTTATCTCAAAATCCAGAATGTGTATAAAATACCCATATTAAGCAAGTCTTCAAACTTGTCGGGTCTAAATCACATTCTATTCCGGTCTTCGCTTAATCGTGCGTACGAACCGTATCTTTGAAACTAACCGGTCTAAGCTTAAGCTTAATTAAAGACCCGTTAGGATTCTAATAGGTTATTATAAACCTTTGTTCCAGAATAGGAGAATTAGTAAAAGCTACTTGCATTTTCTTATTGTGATTATTACTTTGCTCAGGTAAATACGTTTAACTTATTTTCCCTATACGGGCTTGGGTTACGTTATATAAAATACCGCTTGGTCGGACATTAAATCTTCCATCGTTTGGTGGTTAATTGAATAATTTGATCGACCCGTTTAAATCGTTTTGTTTACTTAAAGCCTTTGGGGGGTTAATGACCATGTCCCGGATATCCTTGGCATCATTTTACGAAATGGCCACGTCTTAAGCGCGGGGTGTAGGCGTACACTCGTCAGTGCATAAAAGAATAATGTGGTGTGTCTATTGATCTTTAACCCAGACACGATCCGGGCTACTGAACGCATAAGGAACATGTAATTCTTTTACAAGATTATATATTTAAATAATTATCCCAAGTTATAAAATGTTTATGCCATGTGCATCCAAATCAATTTTTAATCATTTTTAAAATGAGTCAGTTGATTGTATTTACCAGTGTAAACTGACGTATTTTCCCAAAAAGATTAAATGCAGGTACGATTCGTAATTGGCTGGACATTTCTCCTTAGCATCAATAAAGAGTCTCGCAAGCTTAAGATGCCTAACGTCTGTTGAACTACTGTTTTCCTATTTTATTTCGATCCGTCTGTGGATAAAATTTCAACTGTTGTGAGACACGATATTACAATATTTTAATTCGGTTGAAATATATCTTTCATTTGCTTCCGCTGTGCATTTAAATATTGTGTTGTTTGACTATTATGTTGCCAACCACGTCACGATACTCCCCACCGGGCCCACCGGTGACACGTGGAATTCGGAGTGTGGCAGGTTGGTATCAGAGCCAACACTGTGTGAATTAAACACTAGCCTTTTGTGTTTAATCTCAGTTACACAATTGCACTTATCAAAACTTTGGAGTCTAGACAAATAACATAGGACAAATTCCACTTTGGTTTGTTTTGTTTTGTCCTTTATTTTATATATGTTTGTTGTTATCTCATGCTATATTGACAGGATTAAATATGCCGCCAAGATTCTTTCGACGAAGAGGACGAGCCAAGGGGCCAGTCACCGCCCCCAATGACGACGAGGCAGGACCTTCGCACATGCGAGCTCCAACCACCACTGCGAGTGCTGACCCTAGAGAAAACCGGAGGAACCTCTTTGAACCTGCAAGACGATCATTATCGCACAGTTCGACACCTCCCATTCACAACTCATATGGGCCACATTCGGAAAATGAGCCCGACAACCCTCAACCGTCTTACATACCACTTCAGCGATCCCTATCGCATAATTCTTTTGGTGACCCTACACCTGTTTTTAGGGGCCGGTTTAACCCGGCCAATTACATACAAGAACCAGTGGGTTTTAACCCATTGGGGCCGGAGGACCATTTCTCCGACGATCATGCGAAAGATATGGACGAGGACACCGATCCAGTCGAGCCCGCAACCGGAACTCCGAACCATCCTATCGAGGTCTTAGATGGTTCATCTTTTCACGGATCACCCTACCATGGTCCGGACAGTTACCAGGCGCGATTTAACCAGCACGAGTGGTATTTTACACCCTCGCATCATTCGTCGCCTCATAAGCAGCAGCAGCAGCAGGATCCCTCTGAGGATTCCTGATTTGTGGCAGTCACGACACCGCCTCCACCGCCACCAGTTCAGCCGGCACCTCCGCAACCGCCGAGGCGTAGGAGAACCGGAGCGCGGATGTCCGCGCGAGGAGGAGATTTTCATTTTAGCTCTCCTCGACAATCAAGTGGCAGTCATTATCCACCACTTCAAGAAGATCCACAAATGGGTGGACCTTCGAACCCAGTTGCACCGCAACCACCACCGATTGGTTTTGATAACCCAATCCCTGCATATATGGGTTCAATGATGTACAACCCGTTTGGGCCGCCGGTTCACACCAACTACGATTACGCTGAAGCCGAACCATACTTGGTAGCGTCCAATTACAATGCCTTTAACCCTGAAGGACCGTATGGAGCTCCTTGGGGAGCAGAGTACCCAACTCATGGGTACCAAATACCAGCTAGACCTATAATACGGACACAATCGCAGCCGCCACGGTTTTCTCCCCCAGAACAGGAGGAAATTCTTCAGAGATTGGACCAGGTCGAGCGAGACTTTCACCGAGATCGCAGGGAGCGACAAACTTTCTTCCAAGGATTAACAAGCCTAATAAAAGGGAAGAGCAAGAAGGACCATTGAATCCTTCCACTGTTGTTGTAATTTCCTTGTATCAGTTGAGCCCCTGCGTGGGTATGTATGTTTGTTGTTTATTTTGAACCCCTGCGTGGGTCTAACTTCTGTTAACCCCTACGAGGGTGTGTTGTTTGTTTAAGTCCCTGTGTGGACTAGTATTTCAATTTGACCCCTGCGTGGGTATGTTGCTTTATTAAAAAGTCCCGTTTAGGGCGACGTGTAACCTATTAATAATTAATGGAATGTTTAATTTATAAATTTCATTCTTGCTATTATGTGCATAAATATGTTTAATTTAGTCAAGCAAGTATTTAAAGGTCCTTGTAGTAAAAGAAGGATGAAAATTGACCAAATTGCCCTTGTAAGCTAATTTGAACGAACGACCCATAAAGGTGGTTCAGAAATAAGTTTTATGATTAAATATATGCTTAAAATGAGTATAGGTAGTGAAGGATGTAAATCCTTGGGTCGAAAGACTTTATATGAGTCTTTGCCGTAAAATGATAATCCGAGGGGTAGAAACTCGGAACATATAGATATCCATATTAAATCCAACACACATATAGATGTGGTGGAATATAACTTGATAAGAAATGTAGGAATAAGATGCTAGAAAAGAATGAAAGCGAGTTCAAGTTTTAAAGTGCTAAAATACCCTTAACGGGTCAAAATAAGCATACGAGCGAAAATGGGTTTAATTTGTGTAATAAACCTATGATTAGAACCTAATATAGTAGGTAACATTAATTTGAAGAAGTGTATGAGATATAGGAATCAAATAAATATGTTTGTTTGATAAAATGTATAAACGGGTTAAAATTCGATAAAAAGGTAACGAGTCGAAGGCTTAGAAGTCTCAAAATTTCTTATGTTGGATGTAGGATTTTAACTCCATAAGATAGAGGATTAAATTACGGACGCGTAGGAAAAAGAATCGGGTAAAACGGATCAATAACGAAGAAGTTATGGCCGTTTCCGTGAAATCAGGTCGTACTGGGTATGTACAGCATCAGCTGAAGGCACAGGCTGTGAAAAACAGGGCTAGGCGTGATGCCTAGGCCCTTGGCGTCACGCGAAGCCCCCTAACTCCGAAATTTTTTAAATTTTGTCATTTTTAACCCCTGTACTTGTTTGAACTTAATATTTGACTATCAAAACTAACTTTTAAGTTGGTTTTGATCATAGGTGAATGCCAAGAGTGCACGGATGAAGATCAAGCGACGAGCAAGAACCGAACACGATCACGAAATAAGCTTCCGCACTATGTATCGTTATTATGTTAAACGACGAACGTACACATGATATGTTGTATACTTTTAAATTGTAAAAAGTTTTAACAAACCCGTAATTTCCAATGCATATGTAATCTTAATTACATGATTGTTTTTCGTAAATGATACGTTAAACCTTAATTTATAAGAACGGGTGTTACAAGTTGGTATCAGAGCCTTGGTTTAAGAGATTCAAGTATGGCAGGAAAGCAGAATATTTGATCATAATGTAAACGCACAGCCGAGTGACGGAAGCGTATTATATTAGGATAATGAGCCCGAGGGAAGGGACAAAGAAACATGTAAAATAATTAAGATATGCAATTGGGAGGGGTGTGCTTACACTCGAACCTGGAGAATGCAAATATGACTCTTAACGGGCCGATTTAGTAAAACACCAAATTTGAGAACAAAGTAGGAATATAAAAGCGAAAAGAAGTCATAATGCATACCGTAAGGGTTGCAATAATAACGACTTCGGTAAAACACCCGGTTGGTGGGTAAGGATTTAAACGCATGCGTGGACCGAGAAACGGGAACTCGGATGGGAAGTTAAAAGACTCGGGTTTTGAGTCATGACTAAAAGATGACAAGAATATTCGCAAACGTAAATTTTGGTAATTACGTTCAACCATTTCAAAGTTGGACGGGTCAAATAAAGAATGAAGTTTGACATTCATAAGTGATGAAAATTCACCCAAAATGAGTCAAACGAGTCAATTAAGGAATAACGCTTAATGTAATAGGAAAAACGCTAACCGGTGAAACCGGAAAGCTAAAAACAATAAGATAGAAAGACCCGGGTAATGGGTTGTAAAGGAGTATAAGTATCAACCGGGTAACGGTAAGCGTAGGACAAACTGACGTCTAAATGACGTTCGAAGTCGTAGAGTCGGAAAGATAGTCCGAAAGTAAACAAATGAAACCTTAGACTACGGTCAAGGTCAACTAAAGCTCAAAAGCAAAATTAAACGATTCCAAACATAACAAAAGATGCTTTAAAGCTACATATGTATAAATAGACAATTGAATAAAGACTAGAATAAAAGATGATCTACGGGATCATCATAACCTACGGGATATTAATTAGTGTAAAGGTCTACGGGGCCAAAATGACCCATGGGTCATGAATTGAAGCAAAGGGATCATAAGGGCCTCGCCTTAAAAAGGTGAAAAATCTAAAGAAATAGCCTACGAGGCTAAGTGAAAGAACCTACGGGTCAATAACGTGAAGCGAGGAAAATGGTTAAACTCCCCGCGTAAAACAATAACAGAAGGTAAAGGTGGTATAAAAGCGAGGGGTTTCGCTAACTTAACTGAGTGAGTTAAAAGCGAAGAGATCGTGAAAGGCTTGGTTGACAAAAATGAGAGATTTCACTAAAATATATAAGCGGGCAGAAACGACAAAAAGGATTCACAATTATTTAAATTCTGATAATTCACAAAAAGGACAAAAATATTACCGAAAAGACAACGGAAAGGAATAAATTTTCAGACGTAAAAGTCCCGGAAATGAGTAAAAGATGTAAGACAAGGAGAAAAAGGAAACGTTAAACTAAAATTTAGTTTTAGTAAGAAACAATGTTTTAACAAATATGGATATTACGAGGGAGATTAGAAAATGGTTAATATCAAAGAGTATGGGTCTTAACATCGATAGGTGCGAGACAATACATTCGAAAAGAAGAAGTATGATAAAGAAACGTAGATATAAATTAAACATGATGTGACACGATCACGGTCAAGAAATACAATGTGAAGTGGAATCACATTATAACCAAGTGAGCGGTAAAGAGTAACTGGACTAATAAGTCGAGTTAGTGGGACCGGTTAAGGTCATTTAAATAAATTCGGTTGCTTATAAGCGGTGGATTCGGTATAACTGAACCGAATAAATGAACTTAAAAACAAAAGAAATTGTTGTTAAAAGTGAAAGATTTCACTAAAGACCTTTAAACGGGTCAAGGTAACGGATTCACAAAGGGTTCGATAATATGGATATCGCTAAGTTAACTAAACTAGTAGAAATAACGAAATTTCGTTATTTCAAGTTGCATTATGTCGAATGAAGCACGTAGATGTTTTGTAACCAAAAAGGTATTACCATAATTTTTCTGGTAATACTAACAATCGATTAAAATATGAGCAATGCTCAATTGATTACTGAGAGCATATGCATGGAGTTACACTCTATAAATTATGAAAGAAAAGGTTTCGAGGACGAAACCTCTTTAAGGGGGGTAGACTTGTAACACCCCGAAAACGGGTTTGGTAATCAAACCTCGTTAATAGTAAAAACGGGTAAAATACCGTTAGTGGTAAAATTAACCCGGTGAATATTACGATAAATCTAATATTTATTAAAAAAATGGGAAATACTTTGAGAAAGCAAAGTATATAAAAAAGGCCCGAGATCTAACGGGACTTAAAATAAAACGGGTTTTTGAACAAGAACTAATTAACTAGGAAAAGTTATAACCTAGTTAACTACAAGTCTATAAATAACTTGAAATAAGGTTAGAATAACCAAAATTAAATGTTAAACAAAAGGGGAGGGACCAATGTTGTTAAATTTGAAACTATTATTATTAGTTTTAAAACAAAAAATAAAACCAAACACCTCAAATTGAGGTTCTGGTCGAACAAGAACACAAGGGGGCGACACAGGCTCCCCACCAAACCCTAGTGCATGTCAAATTTGATCAAATTGAGAGTCCAAATCAGCTCCAAATCGATTTTCAAGCACGAATTAGTGATCACCTTGTTGAGGGGATCATAAGGTATGCAAAATCTTGATGTTTTGATCCATCTTAAATTATAGGTTAATTGTGAAAAACTGAAATTGAGTTTGATTATGTCTTGCATGGATGGAATTAGAAGTAATATGGCATCTAGGGATAAACCCTAGATGATTTCTTGTTAAAATCTAGCATTATACTTGTGGGGTTTATAATCACCATTGTAGGTGATTAGTTAGTTTGTAGAAACTAAATAAACACTAGAATTATGGTTCTTATTCTAGTGAAATCTGAATTCATGTGGTGAATCTGAAATTACTCATGTTAAAATTTAGTATAAATTTGTTAATTGAAGTGGATGTAGATGAAAATAACATGTCAAGAACCTAGTAATGGTTATGTAAAAATCTGACCCGCTAGGTGTTTGTTAAAACGCCTAAGTGAGGAGTAAAACGTTAAAGATCGGACAAAAACGCAGATTCGAATATTATAATGAATTGTCCGATTTTTGGTGATAAAAAGAGTTCTAAATTAGGTTGTGAATGGAACTCTATAGGTAAAGAATCCGGGTCGTCAAGTGGACAAGCCGGAGGTGATACACGCTTGAAAGGTATGCTTTAAAGGTACGTAACTATGGTTTCGTTACGATACGCTCGATTACGTATTTTCGCTAGTAGACTTTAAATTATCATAATAGATGAAATTGGTATTTAGTTAAAGTGACGTAGATCACCCTTTGATAATATCGACTAATGGTTCGTTGAGTTATATGATTATAGGAATGAATATCATATGGATGTTTACAGCGCGATCACTTAACAGCCACTAAGGCAAGGTATTGAAACAGGTCAATATATTGATTCGAGCCAGGTATGTATAATAACACAACTCATCACGTAGAATTTGGAGTTCTATAAGAGTTAGACAAGGTTAGAGTATAGATATTCGGTTATCTTTAGGTAAACCGAATAAGTTGAATTATGTTTATGGTGTTTTAGAAGCACATGAGTTTACAAACAAGAATTATAGTTAAAAGGTTGGATTTTTAGTCAAACAAGTATTTAAAGGTCCTTGTAGTAAAAGAAGGATGAAAATTGACCAAATTGCCCTTGTAAGCTAATTTGAACGAACGACCCATAAAGGTGGTTCAGAAATAAGTTTTATGATTAAATATATGCTTAGAATGAGTATAGGTAGTGAAGGATGTAAATCCTTGGGTCGAAAGACTTTATATGAGTCTTTGCCGTAAAATGATAATCCGAGGGGTAGAAACTCGGAACATATAGATATCCATATTAAATCCAACACACATATAGATGTGGTGGAATATAACTTGATAATAAATGTAGGAATAAGATGCTAGAAAAGAATGAAAGCGAGTTCAAGTTTTAAAGTGCTAAAATACCCTTAACGGGTCAAAATAAGCATACGAGCGAAAATGGGTTTAATTTGTGTAATAAACCTATGATTAGAACCTAATATAGTAGGTAACATTAATTTGAAGAAGTGTATGAGATATAGGAATCAAATAAATACGTTTGTTTGATAAAATGTATAAACGGGTTAAAATTCGATAAAAAGGTAACGAGTCGAAGGCTTAGAAGTCTCAAAATTTGTTATGTTGGATGTAGGATTTTAACTCCATAAGATAGAGGATTAAATTACGGACGCGTAGGAAAAAGAATCGGGTAAAACAGATCAATAACGAAGAAGTTATGGCCGTTTCCGTGAAATCAGGTCGTGCTGGGTATGTACAGCATCAGCTGAAGGCACAGGCTGTGAAAAACAGGGCTAGGCGTGACGCCTAGGCCCTTGGCGTCACGCGAAGCCCCCTAACTCCGAAATTTTTTAAATTTTGTCATTTTTAACCCCTGTACTTGTTTAAACTTAATATTTGACTATCAAAACTAACTTTTAAGTTGGTTTTCATCATAGGTGAATGCCAAGAGTGCACGGATGAAGATCAAGCGACGAGCAAGAACCGAACACGATCACGAAATAAGCTTCCGCACTATGTATCGTTATTATGTTAAACGACGAACGTACACATGATATGTTGTATACTTTTAAATTGTAAAAAGTTTTAATAAACCCGTAATTTCCAATGCATATGTAATCTTAATTACATGATTGTTTTTAGTAAATGATACGTTAAACCTTAATTTATAAGAACGGGTGTTACAGCCACCTTCCAAGAAGGAAGAACCCAAGAAGGATGATGATAGACTCTCCTCAAACCACCACAGTGCTCCATCTCAGCAGGTTGTACTAAATCAAGAACCCCGTAATAAGGGTTTCTCCTATAAATACTTTGTTTCATGCAAGCCCAGGGATTTTACTGGGGAAAAAGGAGTCATTGACTGCATGACGTGGTTAGATGAGATGGACACTGTAACAACTCTCATTAAAAGTCCTATTTATTTTATTATTTTATCCAATAGGAAACCCTAATTGAGACACCCAAGTGATTCTGCACAAACACTAAATTTTTCAGAATCATCAGAATTAGGATCAGGGCCCCTAAAACTCAGGGGGGGGGGGTAAAACCCTAGTTACGATTATCTAAATAAAACGCTGTCAGTTTCGAAATTTAAGAATCCGTCAAGTCAGCAAGGCTAGTTAGGGACGTGGCTACTCTATGACCACTTCGTGTCCCTTACGCACCGTAAGGAATAATGCTTACGGTGCGCAAGCTGGGTCAAATTCTGTGTATAAATAGCAGGCATTGGGACCTGATTCTGTGCGTTTGTTTGACGTTCAATTTCAATTTGTACGTTGAGTTATAGTATAAACAGTCTGAAAACACACACGAATCACTAATTAGTATAGCGGGGTGCTGCTACGATACCGGGTATTAACTCGATCGCTGCTACGATTCAATGTCCGATTGATTAAAAATATCCAATGGATGTTTAAGTGCTGCTCAAACTTGGGTTATGCTTTGTCATTAGTCGTGATTCCGACAGGATGTTTAAGTACCACCCGAACTCGGGGAGTACTCTGTCATTCGTTGTGAATCCGATGGATGTTTAAGTATTGCACTTTGTCATTCGTTGTGAGGGTTTTAATCTCGTAAGTTATCGTAATTGCTGTATTAGTTACTTACCTAGTTCGTATGCACTAGGTTGCAAGGCTAATCAGTAGGCTAGGCTCTGCTCAAATTAAATCTGCAATGTGAGTCCATTTCTCTTTTCTCACCATTTTATCACCTTTTTTTGATACAATTATATTTAAAAATGCTTTCCAAAATCCTAAATGTTTACCAGTTATACTTACAGTGGTTAAATTTTTATATTATATAATAACTGCCGGTATGGGAGGTTTTATACATTATTTGACCCTCGTTACTATTGGCCAGAAAGTTAGCCAATAGTAGCATGACCACAATCACAGTGGGAATTATGCCCCAGTAGCCATAGCCTATAACTAATATTATTTTAACATTAAATCGTTAATAAATTTAATGTACATTTGAAATAAATCTAAATGGTGTATACCATAATAAAATAGTCAAGTATAATATATTTTACTATACTAAGATTATATTTTTAGTCTTAGTCACGTTAATATATTAAATAATGATATTACAATTATTTAATTAACATATTATATTTGATAAGTTATAGTAGTTTGACATAAAATGATATATGTCATTTTCTGGGTTAAGTGGTTTTGTGCCATACGTAATATATTTGACAAAGTAATGTCACGGGACACAACTAAGTCCAGAGTCACTAATTGAGAGAATGATCAATAGTATCATGTCCAAAGGCACTAGTTGAGAGAATGATCAACAGTGATATGACCACAATTACTAGTTGAAAGAATGATCAACAAGTGATATGACCACAATTACTAGTTGAAAGAATGATCAACAAGTGATATGACCACAATTACTAGTTAAGAGAATGATCAACAGTAATATGACCAGAGTCACTAGTTGAAAGAATGATCAACAGTGATTTGACCACCGTCACAGGAATCGCCTAGTGACCAATATAATAATAAGATATACTATATATCTAATACTTGATAAATTCACTATTGGACAAAAATGAGCCAATGAGTGATATAACCAATGTCACATCGGAACTGCCACCATGTGACAAATACTGATTGAGTTAGATAAATATAAATGAATATAAAAACTTTGATGCTGTAAAGTATAACAATATAGTTTATAAAATGGAATGAACTCACCAGTATTTATTACTGATAAAATGTTTTCAAAACACATTTTAGGTAACTAAATGTAAGGATAGTAGAAGCCAGCTATGGAGCACTGAAGGCTTAAATAAAGTGGCTATAATTACCTGAATAAAAGAAGAAATTTATGTTTTATTTATTTGGGTTTATCCTTATAAAAACAATTGAATGAAATACGGGTGTAAGCCTATTTGTTAAATTTTTGGTGTTTTACAAACTCTGAAATTATTTCCTAACTACGATCCTGATGAAAATTTTCCGCTGCGTAATTAATAAACACCGATACCATCTGGCTGGTTCACGACTCCCGCTCCCAGGATGGGGCCGGGGGCCGTGACAGACACGGTAGTGGATATCAGCGGGTGCGCTGAGAGGGATATAGTCAAGTTTGTGTCGCAATCTTTTAAAGGCGAGGCTTTAGCCTGGTGGCGATCGCTGATTCAAGCCACTGGGAAGATCCCATTGTACAACATGTCATGGGAACAATTCGTTGCCCTCATCAGGGAGAATTACTGTCCTCAGCATGAGGTCGAAAAGATTGAGTCAGATTTTCTTTCGTTGGTAATGACCAATCTAGATTGCCAAGCTTACCTCACGAGCTTTAATACCATGTCGAGGTTGGTTCCTTATTTGGTGACCCCGGAACCCAAACGAATCGCTCGTTTCATTGGGGGTTTAGCCCCAGAGATAAAGGCAAGCATGAAGGCCTCTCGGCCAGCTACTTTCCGATCCGTAGCTGATATATCTCTGTCCTTCACGCTGGACTCGGTCAGACAAAGATCGCTGAGGATAAGAGATGCCGAGAAAATAAAACGTGAAGATGATAATTCACGGAGGTCAAACAAGAAGCACTGAGGAAACGGTGACAACAGGAAGGGGTTAGAGTCAAAGAAAGATGGGCATCAGTCTGGTGATAAGCCCAAGTGCAAGATTTGCAAGAAACAACACTTTGGAAAGTGCAGACTCGAATCGAACTCGCAGACTCAGTCGAGAACTTTTGCTTGCGGGATATGCAAGTCCAAGGAGCACAAGACCTTGGATTGCAAAAAGCTCAAGGATGCAACGTGTTACAGTTGCAATAAGAAAGGGTACATCAAAACCAACTGCCCTAAATACGCCAAGAAGCCTGAAGAGGCCAAGAAGACCAATGCTAGGGTCTTCAGAATGGATGCAAAGGAAGCAGTTGTAACACCTCGAAAATTCACGTCCTATAATGTGTTGACACGTGTCATAAAATTTAAACGTGTGAAAGAATATTATAGAAGGACTAAAGTTGACAAACATGGAAAGTATGTGAATATACGTATTCGAAGTGTCAACAGTGAATAAAGATAATGTACATTGGCCCTACAAGATGTTTATAACATCAAACGAATAAATCATGGATCATGCGAAGCTAAAAGTGAGAGATTTCAAACTACAGGGGTTAAATGTGTCAACATGTTTAAGTTATACCTCTGAGTGACCTTTTGACAAACCCGAAACTTTGTAACTGTTAAATATCCTCGCTAGAATACACGACTTAAATTTCGTATAGTTTCGTTATCGTATGAGCAAGTTGTGATCAAATTCGTGTTCGAGGGGTTAAATCGTCAACATTGAAAATTAGGCCTTTTCGGGTAACAACAAAGTTAACCGGGGACCTAACAAAGTGGGTATATGTTTTAAAGCCCTTATAGATCAATTATGGTGGTTCATAATGCAAGAAACAAGTGCCTAATCGAAGTTTGAAGAGCCAGGGACCAAAACTGCAATTAATAAAAGTTTTGTTGGATGACACTAGGGGCTCGCGTAGCGCGAGCACTAACTGCTCATGCAGTGGCGCTACGCCACTGCCACATCTGGACAGATTTTGATCTTGTTTGATTCTTTATCTGCCACAGCCCTTGTAACCTCCTTTAATCGACTTTGCCTCTTCATGCTCGACCCCTAGGAACCCCCTAAGCACTAGGAACACTTGTAAGTCAGTTGTGGAGAGTTGTAGACCCAAGTGTCAACAAATTGTGGTGAGAAATTCACTATAAAAGGGCCTTGAACTTGCAACAAGTCTTCACACCTTCATTCAAGCTATCTGATCATTCCTGGAGCTCAAGTCTGCTTCCAAGTGATCACTAATCAAGCTTAGGACTTCAGTATGTTGCTAATCCTTTCTTTTATTGAGTTTAGCTTAGTTATTTAGCTAAAAGTCAAACCGTCGTAATTACGGTTTGACTTCGAGATTAATGATTAATAGCTCAGTCAATTCCTGAATCTAAAGTAGTTATAAGTTGGTATTTATGTGGGTAATAAACCCTTAAAAGGGTTCCCCCTGATTACCACTCTAACTAGGTCAAAAGTCGGGTCAAACTAGTTTATAAAAAGTCAACAGGATCCTTAAAATGCCTTTGATGCATAATTAACATTATAGATCATATAAAACCTGTTGGATCATTGTTATAACTTGGTAATAAGTATAAGAACATGTCTAAACATGTTCAACCCGACAATTTCCTGTAAATACCCGGTTCGGAACCGAAAGTCACATAGTTTGACTTTCAGTTCTGACCCGTTAAGGCATGTTTTAGAAATGCCTCAGAGCTCTAATTGGACTAGGTTACATGTTAGAATAACCCTCTGTGATGTTACACCTTGGTTCATTAGTTATCCAATTAATATGCATGTTTCCGTTAATTGCTCATATGTTGACCGTTATGCCCTTATTACCTTAAAACGTGATTTTTGGAAATGTAAAAGAGTAGAAACTTTAATTACTGATATATAAACTTGTATGCAAAGTTTGACATCAGTTTGAATTGTAGATTGAGAGTTATGCTCAATATCGCAAAATTAAAGCTTTATGTTAATAAAACGGCGTAATTAGCGTATAGCCTAGTTAAGCCTACTTTTTGATATCAAATCTTTTACCCACTGATGCAATATATTATTTTGGGATTTTTAAATATTTTTAATAAATTTTAGACTGAGCATAACTAGTAGTCGTAGGCTTAATCCGGTAATTGTCGGTTTTGCCCTTACGGGCCATAAAATGAGTTTTACATATCTAAACGACTCCAAACCTTTTGCTACTGATTAGATATGATAAATAAATTATTTTAAACCTCCTGGAAATATAAAAATATCAGATTTCTATATAGAACCCGGAAACGGCTTCTAATCGCCTAATTAAGCGTTTTAAGCGCATAGTATGCACTAGAACTATTTTAAACATACTAAGGTTGATACCTACTGATATTCGAGGTAAATTATGATATTTTAACAGTAAGCAAAAGTTGATAAACTCAGACTTCAGGTTTGAGCTTTTCGGCTTATGTGAAATTACCAAAATACCCCTACGGGGCATAGTTTGGTTATAATTGATAAATTTCACATATACACTTTATCCTACTGATATAATTTAGAAAATTATGTATTTTTGCTGATTACATCAGACCTGTAACTCAGGTTGTTACTTAAACTCTTTTATAAACTTTTAAATGACCAAACTACCCCTACGGGGCCTAGTTTGTGTTTAAACACGTTTCGGGCATAATGAAAGACATCTTACTGATGTCACAACATATTTGAGGCATAATTAACTTAGGAAACCTGTATATAGCTCTCATCAATACCCGTCACGCTTATTACGCGTACGGTTCGGTTTATGTAACAAGTTTACATAAATTAGCCGAAACGGGTCAAACCTTAACAGTTTTATCTCAAAATCCAGAATGTGAATAATAAACCCATATTAAACAAGTCTTCAAACTTGTCGGGTCTAAATCACATTCTATCCGGTCTTCGCCTAATCGTGCGTACGAACCGTATCTTTGAAACTAGCCGGTCTAAGCTTAAGCTTAATTAAAGACCCGTTAGGATTCTAATAGGTTATTATAAAACCTTCGTTCTAGATTAGGAGGACCAGTAAAAGCTACTTGCAATATTGCTTATTGTGAATTATACTTTGCTCAGGTAAATACTTTTAACTTATTTTCCCTATACGGGCTTGGGTTACGGTATATAGCATACCGCTTGATCGGGCATCAAATCCTCCACCGTTGAGTGGGTAATTGACTAATTTGATCGGCTCGTTTAAACAGTCTTGTTACTTAAAGCCTTTGGGGGGTTAATGACCAAGTCCCGGATATCCTTGGCATCATTTTACGAAATGGCCACGACTTAAGCGCGGGGTGTAGGCGTACACCCGTCAGTGCATAAAAGAATAATGTGGTGTATCTATTGATCTTTAACCCGGACAAGATCCGGGCTACTGAACGCATAAGGAACATGTAATTCGTTCACAAGATTATAATATTAAATAATTCTCCCAAGTTAAATAAAAATGTTTATGCCATGTGCATCCAAACCAATTTTCAATCATTTTCCAAAATGAGTCAGTTGAATGTATTTACCAGTGTAAACTGACGTATTTTCCCAAAAAGATTAAATGCAGGTACTAAGCGAAATTGGCTGGGATTTCTCCTTAGCATCATTAGAAGTCTCGCAAGCTTAAGATGCCTGAAGTCTGTTGAACCATTAATATTATTTTAATTTCGATCCATCTGTGGATAAACTTCCGAATATTGTGACATTTGATATTACAATATTAAATTCGGTTGTATCATATTTTTAAATTGCTTCCGCTGTGCATATTGATTATTGTGTTGTTTGACTATTATGTTGCCAACCACGTCACGATACTCCCCCACTGGGCCCACCGGTGACACGTGGAAATCGGGGTGTGACAGGTTGGTATCAGAGCCAACACTGAGTGAATTAAACACTAGCCTTTTGTGTTTAATCTCAGGTACACAATTGCACAATTCTAAACTTTCGAGTCTAGACATATAACATAGGACAAATTCCACTTTGTTTGTGTTGTCCTTTATTTTGCATATATTTTTGTTTGTTATCTCACATTATAATGACAGGATTTGAAAATGCCGCCAAGATTCTTCCGAAGGAGAGGACGAGGCAAGGGGCCAGTCACCGCCCCCAACGATAATGAAGCTGGACCTTCGAATGTTCGAGCTCCATCTACAACGGAGAGTGACGATCCCCGGCAGAACCGGAGAAACCTTTTTGAGCCGGCTAGACGATCGGTCTCACATAGTTCAACACCTCCTAACCCTTTTGGGCCGCAATCAGAATACGAGCCCAACAACCCTCAACCTTCATATATACCATTGCAGCGATCCTTATCGCATCATTCTTTCGGGGATCCTACACCTGCTTTTCGGGGCCGGTTCAATCCGGTAGGCTACATACAAGAACCCGTGGGTTTTAACCTACTAGGGCCAGAATATCATTTCTCTGGAGATAATGCGGACGACATGGACGAGGATACGGACCCCGTCGAGCCAGCCAGTGGTACTCCAAACCACCCGATCGAGATCTCCGATGGATCTTCGTTTCACGGATCACCCTATGTTGGTCCAGATAGCTTTCAAGCTATGTTCACTCGGCACGAGTGGTACTATACACCTCCTCACCATTCGTCGCCTCCTCAGCAGCAGCAGCCGTAACAACAACAGGATCCCTCTGTGGATTCCAGATTCGTGGCAATCACGCCACCGCCTCCACCGCCGCCAGTGCAGCCGTCACCTCCGCAACCGCCAAGGCGAAGGAGAACCGGTGCGCGCATGTCGTCACGAGCAGGGGATTTCCATTTCAGTTCCCCACGTCAATCAAGTGGCAGCCACTATCCGCCACATCAGGAGGACCCACAAATGGGTGGACCCTCTAACCCAGCTGTACCACAGCCACCGCCAATGGGTTTTGACAACCCAATTCTGGCATATACGGGTTCCATGGCGTATAACCCGTCTGAGCCGCCGACTCACCACAACTATGGTTACGCGGAGGCCGACCCTTACATGGTAGCGGCGAACTACAACACCCAAGGACCCTATGGAGATCCATGGAGAGTAGGTTACCCGACTCAGGGGTACCAGATACCTCCTAGGCCTATTATTCGGACGCAATCGCAGCCGCCAAGGTTTTCTCCCCCAGAAAGGGAGGAAATCCTACAAAGGTTGGATGAAGTAGAGCGAGGCTTCCACCGTGACCGTAGGGAGAGACAGACCTTCTTCCAAGGATTGGTAAGCTTGATCAAAGGGAAGAACAAGAAGGATCATTGAATCCTTCCACTTGTATCAGTTGAGCCCCTGCGTGGGCCTGTAATTGCTGTATTTGTTTAAGCCCCTGCGTGGGTATGTATGTGTGTTTGTTTTGACCCCTGCGTGGGTCTATCTTCCGTTAACCCCTGCGAGGGTATGATGTTTGCTTAAAGTCCCTGCGTGGACTAGTTTGTTTGTTTAAGGTCCCTGCGTGGACTATTATATTATTAAGCCTCTGCGTGGGTATGTGTGTATTAAGCCCCTGCGTGGGTAAGTACTTGTTTGACCCCTGCGTGGGAAATTGTTTGTTGAAAAGACCCGTTTAGGGCAGCATGTAATATTATAATAAATTAATGGAATGTTTTATAAATTTCATGTTTGCCATTATGTGCATATATAAATTATAAATGAAATAAATAAATTAAATTCATTCCTTTTGAAATAATTTGCCTATGCAATTATTAATTAAGAATCTTAAAGTGTGAAACCTAGCCTTTTGGTCATTATAAGACCGGGCCAAGATGGTAAGACCTGTTCAAAAGATTCAAATCCAAGTTAACATCTGAAAACATGTTAACACTCCTGGCAAAAGTGATTCGTTAAAATCACACGTCATTTTATATGTATAAGGATTCTTTAGAAGATTCCTAACCCAACTTAATGATCTCTGAATCAAGGGTTAAGATCATCAATTAAGGTGATCATATTTTTACCATACGTTGGTAATACGATGCCTACGGGCCTTGCTCATTTCTATATGAGCCCAAAGGACAGTGGTAGCTATGACTCCCTGTCAACTAAAGGTAATGAACTAGGTTCAAACCTCAATTGCTTCGATTCTCTGAAATCCTAGCATATAATTTATAATTGTCCTTGTGACTAGGCCTATTGTGCCAGTATACCTTAATGTTTTGATTCTCTGAAATCATAGATTAAATTAAAAATGTCCACGTGACTAGGCCTTTTGTGCCACAAATAAAACTGTTAATGTTTTATAATTAGGATAAATTATAATAGAAATCCTAAATAAATATGATTTATAAATTAACCAAATATGGTCTCTGTTACCATGGTTAATGAATTGCCATAAAAGACAATTCCTTAATAAACTCCCAAATAAACTATTGTCCTTGTTTTCTGCAACAGTTCAATTAAAATGGCTAACTCGGACGAGGGTAATAGTCATCCAGTGGAGAATAACCAGAACGCCCGAATTAATCTAACGGGTGCTGAATTGAAAGCGATCATAGACGTCGCTGTTACACAAGCTTTGGAAAGGCAGTATGAAGAGTATAGCGGGACTCGTAGTAGGACCCTATCTACACAGCCTTCAAAGCCACCGTCCAAGAAGGACGACCCAAAGAAAGATGATGATCGACGCTCCTCGAACCACAGTGCTCCATCTCAGCAGGTTATACTAAATCAGGGACCCCGTGACAAGGGTTGCTCGTATAAATATTTTGTTTCCTGCAAACCCCGGGATTTCACTGGGGAGAAGGGAGCCATTGACTGTATGACGTGGCTGGATGAGATGGATACGGTTGTAGACATCAGCGGATGCGCTGAAAGAGACGTGGTCAAGTTTGTGTTGCAGTCTTTTAAGGGTGAAGCTTTAGCATGGTGGAGATCTCTGATTCAAGCCACCGGGAAAATCCCATTGTACAATATGTCATGGGATCAATTTGTTGCCCTTATCAGGGAAAATTACTGCCCTCAGCATGAGGTGGAGAAGATAGAATCTGATTTTCTATCATTGGTGATGACAAACCTTGACTGTCAAGCTTACCTAACGAGCTTCAACATGATGTCCCGGTTGGTTCCATATCTGGTAACCCCGGAGCCAAAGCGAATAGCTCGTTTTATCGGTGGTTTAGCCCCCGAGATCAAGGCAAGCGTGAAAGCTTCTCAGCCAGCTACTTTTAGATCAGTAGCTGACATTTCCTTATCCCTCACTCTGGATGCGGTCAGGCAGAGATCGCTGAGGAATAAGGAGGTTGAGAAGAGAAAACGTGAAGATGATGGTTCACGTAGATCGAACAAGAAGCACCGTGGGAACGGTGACCACAAGAAAGGATCGGAGTCAAGGAAAGATGGGCATAATTCTGGTGAGAAGCCCAAATGCAAAATTTGCAAGAAACAGCACTTTGGAAAGTACAGACTCAAGTCGAACTCACAGACTCAATCAAAAACCTATGCTTGTGGTATATGCAAGTCCACGGATCATAAAACCCTGGATTGCAAGAAGATGAAAGACGCAACGTGCTACCGTTGCAATGAGAAGGGCCACATTAAAATCAACTGCCCTAAGTACACCAAGAAGCCTGAAGAGGCCAAGAAGACTAATGCTAGAGTCTTCAGAATGGACGCAAAGGAAGCGATTCTAGACGACAACGTTATTACAGGTACTTTCCTTGTAAATGACGTCTATGCTAGAGTACTATTTGATTCAGGCGCTGATAAGTCTTTCGTAGATAATAAGTTTTGTAAATTGCTAAATTTACCTGTCAAAACCTTAAGTGCAAATTATGAAGTGGAGTTAGCAGACGGCACCATAGAAACCATCTCAACTGTGTTAGATGGATGTGTTATATCCATTAAGAACCATTCTTTTCCTCTGTCTCTACTCCCATTTAAGTTGGCCGGTTTTGACATAGTTCTGGGTATGGACTGGTTATCTCATAACCAGGCCCAAATTGTCTGTAACAAGAAACAAGTGGTTAGCGAGCGTGGTATCCAAGTGGATCCCGCTAAGGTTGAAGCAGTTATGAACTGGCAAGAACCAAATACGCCTACAGAGATCCGTAGCTTCCTGGGATTGGCAGGATATTACAGGCGTTTCATCGAAAATTTTTCAAGGATTGCTGCACCCCTAACTTCCTTGACTAAGAAGAAAGTAAAGTTCATTTGGGGCCCTAAGCAGCAAGAGTCCTTTGATATTCTGAAGCAAAAGTTGAGCAACGCCCCAGTACTGACATTTCCAAATGGAATAGAAGAGTTCGTGGTTTACTGCGATGCATCGCACACTGGCATGGGGTGTGTGCTTATGCAGAAAGGCAAGGTTATTGCCTATGCTTCACGACAGTTAAAGGTGCATGAAAAGAATTACACCACCCACGACTTGGAATTGGGTGCCGTTGTATTCGCACTAAAACAGTGGAGGCATTATCTATATGGGATCAAGTGTGTGATCTATTCTGATCACAAGAGCCTTCAATATCCGTTTAATCAGAAGGAATTAAACATGAGGCAACGCCGTTGGATGAAAACTTTAAATGATTATGATTGTGAAATCAGATACCATCCCGGCAAGGCGAATGTAGTCGCCGATGCCTTGAGTAGAAAGGAGAGGGTGAAACCCATCCGAATCAATGCCAAGCGCATGGAGATAAAGAATAATTCGATTGAAAGGTTGTTAGCTGCACAGAAGGAAGCTGTGTTGGAACCTAACTATCCTAAAGAAAAGCTAGGGGTAACTGAGGAGCAGTTAACTCTTAGCAAGGACGGAATTCTAAGATTAAATGGACGAATATGGGTTCCAATTTATGGAGGACTTCGAGATGTCATCCTCCAAGAAGCCCATAGTTCCAAATACTCCGTTCATCCTGGAGCTGATAAGATGTACCAGGATCTAAAGGCAAATTATTGGTGGATAGGCTTGAAAAAGTCTGTAGCCACCCATGTAGCTAAATGCTTGACATGTGCGCAAGTCAAAGCCGAGCATCAGAAACCGTCAGGTTTGCTACAACAGCCTGAACTTCCTACGTGGAAGTGGGAAATGATAACTATGGATTTTATTACCAAGTTACCCAAGACAAGGAAAGGAAATGATACAATATGGGTTATAGTTGACAGACTGACTAAGTCAGCACATTTCTTACCCATCAAGGAGACTTATAGCTCCGACATGTTAGCCCAGTTATACGTTGATAAGATTGTAGCCTTACATGGCATACCTGTGGCTATTATCTCTGATAGAGATACTAGATACACGTCACATTTTTGGAAGAGTTTCCAACAATCTTTGGGCACACGTTTGAATTTTAGTACGGCTTATCATCCTCAGACTGACGGACAGAGTGAGCGTACTATTCAAACGTTGGAAGACATGCTACGTGCATGTGCGATAGATTTGGGTGGTAGTTGGGATAAGAACCTACCCTTCGAGGCATTATACGGTAGAAAGTGTAGATCGCCCGTTTGTTGGGCGGAAGTTGGAGATGTCCAGTTATCAGGACCAGAGATCGTGTTCGAAACGACGGAAAAGATTGACCAGATTCGTGACCGTCTCAAAGCTGCCCGGGATAGGCAGAAGAGTTACGCTGATCCAAAGTGTAAGGATTTTCACTTCGAAGTAGGTGACAAAGTCCTACTTAAAGTGTCACCCTGGAAAGGAGTGATGCGATTTGGTAAGAAAGGCAAGCTAAGCCCGAGATACATAGGACCTTTTGAGGTTATTGAACGTGTCGGGTCAGTTGCCTATAAGTTAAACTTACCAGAAGAGCTCAGTGGAATTCACAATGTGTTCCACATCTACAATCTGAAGAAGTGCTTCGCTGATGAATCACTGGTTATACCGCATACAGATGTGCATATAGATGAGAGCTTAAAGTTTGTGGAAAAACCGTTATCGATTGAAGATCGACAGGTAAAGAAGCTTCGAAGGAGCACGTACCTATTGTAAAGGTCAAATGGGATGCTCGAAGAGGTCCCGAATACACGTTGGAAGTTGAATCCACGATGAAAGAAAAGTACCCTTACTTATTTCAGTAAATCTCGGGTCGAGATTTATTTTAAGGGGGTGAGGATGTAACACCTCGAAAATTCACGTCCTATAATGTGTTGACACGTGTCATAAAATTTAAACGTGTGAAAGAATATTATAGAAGGACTAAAGTTGACAAACATGGAAAGTATGTGAATATACGTATTCGAAGTGTCAACAGTGAATAAAGATAATGTACATTGGCCCTACAAGATGTTTATAACATCAAACGAATAAATCATGGATCATGCGAAGCTAAAAGTGAGAGATTTCAAACTACAGGGGTTAAATGTGTCAACATGTTTAAGTTATACCTCTGATTGACCTTTTGACAAACCCGAAACTTTGTAACTGTTAAATATCCTCGCTAGAATACACGATTTAAATTTCGTATAGTTTCGTTATCGTATGAGCAAGTTGTGATCAAATTCGTGTGCGAGGGGTTAAATCGTCAACATTGAAAATTAGGCCTTTTCGGGTAACAACAAAGTTAACCGGGGACCTAACAAAGTGGGTATATGTTTTAAAGCCCTTATAGATCAATTATGGGGGTTCATAATGCAAGAAACAAGTGCCTAATCGAAGTTTGAAGAGCCAGGGACCAAAACTGCAATTAATAAAAGTTTTGTTGGATGACACTAGGGGCTCGCGTAGCGCGAGCACTAACTGCTCATGCAGTGGCGCTACGCCACTGCCCCATCTGGATAGATTTTGATCTTGTTTGATTCTTTGTCTGCCACAGCCCTTGTAACCTCCTTTAATCGACTTTGCCTCTTCATGCTCGACCCCTAGGCACCCCCTAAGCACTAGGAACACTTGTAAGTCAGTTGTGGAGAGTTGTAGACCCAAGTGTCAACAAATTGTGGTGAGAAATTCACTATAAAAGGGCCTTGAACTTGCAACAAGTCTTCACACCTTCATTCAAGCTATCTGATCATTCCTGGAGCTCAAGTCTGCTTCCAAGTGATCACTAATCAAGCTTAGGACTTCAGTAAGTTGCTAATCCTTTCTTTTATTGAGTTTAGCTTAGTTATTTAGCTAAAAGTCAAACCGTCGTAATTACGGTTTGACTTCGAGATTAATGATTAATACCTCAGTCAATTCTCGAATCAAAAGTAGTTATAAGTTGGTATTTATGTGGGTAATAAACCCTTAAAAGGGTTCCCCCTGATTACCACTCTAACTAGGTCAAAAGTCGGGTCAAACTAGTTTATAAAAAGTCAACAGGATCCTTAAAATGCCATTGATGCATAATTAACATTATAGATCATATAAAACCTGTTGGATCATTGTTATAACTTGGTAATAAGTATAAGAACATGTCTAAACATGTTCAACCCGACAATTTCCTGTAAATACCCGGTTCGGAACCGAAAGTCACATAGTTTGACTTTCAGTTCTGACCCGTTAAGGCATGTTTTAGAAATTCCTCAGAGCTCTAATTGGACTAGGTTACATGTTAGAATAACCCTCTGTGATGTTACACCTTGGTTCATTAGTTATCCAATTAATATGCATGTTTCCGTTAATTGCTCATATGTTGACCGTTATGCCCTTATTACCTTAAAACGTGATTTTTGGAAATGTATAAGAGTATAAACTTTAATTACTGATATATAAACTTGTATGCAAAGTTTGACATCAGTTTGAATTGTAGATTGAGAGTTATGCTCAATATCGCAAAATTAAAGCTTTATGTTAATAAAACGGCGTAATTAGCGTATAGCCTAGTTAAGCCTAATTTTTGATATCAAATATTTTATCCACTGATGTAATATATTATTTTGGGATTTTTAAAGATTTTTAACAAATTTTAGGCTGAGCATAACTAGTAGTCGTAGGCTTAATCCGGTAATTGTCGGTTTTGCCCTTACGGGCCATAAAATGAGTTTTACATATCTAAATGACTCCAAACCTTTTGTTACTGATTAGATATGATAAATAAATTATTTTAAACCTCCTGGAAATATAAAAATATCATATTTCTATATAGAACTCGGAAACGGCTTCTAATCGCCTAATTAAGCGTTTTTAGCGCATAGTATGCACTAGAAATATTTTAAACATACTAAGGTTGATACATACTGATATTTGAGGTAAATTATGATATTTTAACAGTAAGCAAAAGTTGATAAACTCAGACTTCAGGTTTGAGCTTTTCGGCTTATGTGAAATTACCAAAATACCCCTATGGGGCATAGTTTGGTTATAATTGATAAATTTCACATATACACTTTATCCTACTGATATAATTTAGCAAATTATGTATTTTTTCTGATTACATCAGACCTGTAACTCAGGTTGTTACTTAAACTCTTTTATAAACTTTTAAATGACCAAACTACCCCTACGGGGCCTAGTTTGTGTTTAAACACGTTTCGGGCATAATGAAAGACATCTTACTGATGTCACAACATATTTGAGGCATAATTAACTTAGGAAACCTGTATATAGCTCTCATGAATACCCGTCACGCTTATTACGCGTACGGTTCGGTTTATGTAACAAGTTTACATAAATTAGCCGAAACGGGTCAAACCTTAACGGTTTTATCTCAAAATCCAGAATGTGAATAATAAACCCATATTAAACAAGTATTCAAACTTTTCGGGTCTAAATCACATTCTATCCGGTCTCCGCCTAATCGTGCGTACGAACCGTATCTTTGAAACTAGCCGGTCTAAGCTTAAGCTTAATTAAAGACCCGTTAGGATTCTAATAGGTTATTATAAAACCTTCGTTCCAGATTAGGAGGACCAGTAAAAGCTACTTTCAATTTTGCTTATTGTGAATTATACTTTGCTCAGGTAAATACTTTTAACTTATTTTCCCTATACGGGCTTGGGTTACGGTATATAGCATACCGCTTGATCTGGCATCAAATCCTCCACCGTTGAGTGGGTAATTGACTAATTTGATCGGCTCGTTTAAACAGTCTTGTTACTTAAAGCCTTTGGGGGGTTAATGACCAAGTCCCGGATATCCTTGGCATCATTTTACGAAATGGCCACGACTTAAGCGCGGGGTGTAGGCGTACACCCGTCAGTGCATAAAAGAATAACGTGGTGTGTCTATTGATCTTTAACCCAGACAAGATCCGGGCTACTGAACGCACAAGGAACATGTAATTCGTTCACAAGATTATAATATTAAATAATTCTCCCAAGTTAAATAAAAATGTTTATGCCATGTGCATCCAAACCAATTTTCAATCATTTTCCAAAATGAGTCAGTTGAATGTATTTACCAGTGTAAACTGACGTATTTTCCCAAAAAGATTAAATGCAGGTACTAAGCGAAATTGGCTGTGATTTCTCCTTAGCATCATTAGAAGTCTCGCAAGCTTAAGATGCCTGAAGTCTGTTGAACCATTAATATTATTTTTATTTCGATCCATCTGTGGATAAACTTCCGAATATTGTGACATTTGATATTACAATATTAAATTCGGTTGTATCATATTTTTAAATTGCTTCCGTTGTGCATATTGATTATTGTGTTGTTTGACTATTATGTTGCCAACCACGTCACGATACTCCCCCACCGGGCCCACCGGTGACACGTGGAAATCGGGGTGTGACAGCAGTTCTAGACGATAACGTGATCACAGGTACCTTCCTTGTAAATGATGTCTATGCAAGAGTACTTTTTGATTCAGGCGCTGATAAGTCTTTTGTAGATGATAAGTTTTGCAAATTGATGAATTTACCTGTCAAAACCTTAAGAGTGAATTATGAGGTGGAGTTAGCAGATGGCACCATAGAAACCGTCTCAACTGTGTTAGATGGATGTGTTATATCCATTAAGAACCACTCTTTTCCTCTGTCTCTACTTCCCTTTAAGTTAGCCGGTTTTGACATAGTTTTGGGTATGGACTGGTTATCTCATAACCAGGCCCAAATTGTCTGCAACAAGAAAAAAGTGATGATAAAGACTCCGTCTGGTGAAGCACTTACCATTCAGGGAGATACCTGGTATGGACTGCCTGAGCAAGTGACTATACATGGCACAAGTGACTATTGACGAGCCGAAGCCCAAGATTGAAGATATTCCTGTCATTTCTGAATACCCTGAAGTGTTTCCTGAAGAACTACCTGGTTTACCCCCAGATAGGCAAGTGGAGTTCAGAATCGACATCATCCCTGGAGCAGCACCTGTTGCTAGAGCACCTTACAGGTTGGCACCAACGGAGATGAAGGAATTAAGAACGCAACTGGACGAATTGCTAGCTAAAGGTTTCATTAAACCTAGTTCGTCTCCTTGGGGAGCGCCAGTCTTGTTTGTCAAGAAGAAGGATGGGTCGATGCGTCTGTGCATCGATTATCGTGAGCTTAATAAGGTCACAATAAAGAATAGGTATCCTTTGCCCAGGATCGACGATTTGTTCGATCAATTGCAAGGGGCAAGTAATTTCTCGAAGATTGACTTGAGGTCAGGCTACCACCAACTGAAGGTTAGAGATGAAGACGTGCACAAAACTGCGTTTAGGACTCGTTATGGTCATTACGAGTTCCTAGTGATGCCTTTTGGGCTCACTAATGCACCTGCCGCATTCATGGATCTCATGAATCGCGTCTGCAAGCCTTACGTAGATAAATTCGTCATCGTTTTCATTGACGACATCCTCATCTACTCGAAGAACCAAGCTGACCATGAGAAACACCTTCGCTGTATTCTTAGACTCCTACATCATGAGAAGCTCTATGCCAAATTCTCTAAGTGTGAATTCTGGCTACGAGAAGTCCAATTCCTTGGACATGTGGTTAGTGAGCGTGGTATCCAAGTGGATCCCGCTAAAGTTGAAGCAGTTATGAACTGGCAAGAGCCGAAGACGCCTACAGAGATTCGTAGTTTTCTGGGCTTAGCAGGATATTATAGGCGTTTTATCGAAAACTTCTCAAGGATTGCTGCGCCCCTAACTTCGTTGACATGTAAGAAGGTTAAGTTTGATTGGGGGCCTAAGCAGCAAGAATCCTTTGATATCCTAAAACAAAAGTTGAGCAATTCTCCTGTACTGACATTGCCTGAAGGTACCGAAGAATTCATAGTTTACTGCGATGCATCACACACTGGCATGGGGTGTGTGCTTATGCAGAAAGGCAAGGTTATTGCCTATGCTTCACGGCAGTTAAAAGTGCATGAAAAGAATTACACCACCCATGACTTGGAGTTGGGTGCCGTTGTATTCGCACTAAAACTGTGGAGGCATTATTTATATGGAATCAAGTGCGTGATCTATTCTGATCACAAAAGCCTCCAGCACCTGTTTAATCAGAAGGATTTAAACATGAGGCAGCGTCGATGGATGGAGACTTTGAATGATTATGATTGTGAAATCCGATACCATCCCGGCAAGGCGAATGTAGTCGCTGATGCCTTGAGTCGAAAGGAAAGGAAAGGGTGAAACCCATCCGAATCAATGCCAAGAGCATTGAAATAAAGAACAGTTTGAATGAAAGGTTGTTAGCTGCATAGAAGGAAGTTGTGTTGGAAGCTAACTATCCTAATGAAAAGCTAGGGGTAACTGAGGAGCAGTTATCTCTTGGCAAGGATGGAATTCTAAGATTGAATGGACGAATATGGGTTCCAATTTATGGAGGACTACGAGATGTTATCCTCCAGGAAGCCCATAGTTCTAAATATTCCGTTCATCCTGGAGCTGATAAGATGTACCAGGATCTAAGGGCAAACTATTGGTGGATAGGCTTAAAGAAGTCTGTAGCTACCTATGTAGCTAAATGCTTGACGTGTGCACAAGTAAAAGCAGAACATCAAAAGCCGTCGGGTTTGTTACAACAGCCTGAACTTCCTACTTGGAAGTGGGAAATGGTAACTATGGATTTTATCACCAAGTTACCTAAGACAAGGAAAGGAAATGATACCATATGGGTAATCGTAGACAGACTGACTAAGTCAGCACATTTCCTGCCCATTAAGGAGACTTACAGCTCCGACATGTTAGCCCAGTTATACGTGGATAAGATTGTAGCTTTACATGGCATACCTGTGTCTATTATCTCTGACAGAGATACTAGATACACGTTACATTTTTGGAAAAGTTTCCAGCAATCTTTGGGCACGCGTTTAAATTTTAGTACGGCTTACCATCCTCAGACGGACGGTCAGAGTGAGCGTACTATTCAAACTTTGGAAGACATGCTTCGAGCATGCGTGATTGATTTAGGTGGTAGTTGGGATAACCACCTACCACTAATCGAATTCTCCTACAACAATAGCTACCATACCAGCATTAAAGCTGCGCCTTTCAAGGCCTTATACGGTAGAAAGTGTAGAACGCCTGTTTGTTGGGCGGAAGTTGGAGATGTCCAATTATCAGGACCAGAGATAGTCTTTGAAACGACGGAAAAGATTGTCCAGATTCGTGACCGTCTCAAAGTTGCCCGTGATAGGTAGAAGAGTTACGCAGATCCAAAACGTAAACCTATGAAATTTGAAGTTGGTGACAAAGTGTTGCTTAAAGTATCACCCTGGAAGGGGGTGATGCGATTCGGCAAGAAAGGTAAGTTAAGCCCGAGGTATATAGGACCGTTCGAGATTATCGAATGTGTTGGATCAGTGGCTTACAAGTTAAATTTACCTGAAGAGCTCAGTGGTATTCATAACGTATTCCACGTCTGCAATCTGAAGAAATGCCTAGCTGATGAATCGCTAGTCATACCACACACAGATGTGCATATAGATGAGAGCTTGAAATTTGTGGAAAAACCATTGTCAATTGAAGATCGATAGGTTAAGAAGCTTCGAAGGAAGCATGTGCCTATTGTAAAGGTCAAATGGGATGCCCGTAGAGGTCCCGAGTATACGTGGGAGGTTGAGTCCACGATGAAAGAAAAATACCCTTATTTATTTCAGTAAATCTCGAGGTCGAGATTTCTTTTAAGGGGGTGAGGATGTAACACCTCGAAAATTCACGTCCTATAATGTGTTGACATGTGTCATAGGTTTGAACGTGTGAAAGAATGTTATAAAAGGATTAAAGTTGACAATCATGAAAAGTATGTGAATATACGAGTTCTAAATGTCAACAGTGAATAGATATATTGTACATTAACCCTACATGATGCTCAAACCTTCAAACGAATAAATCACGGATCATACGAAGCTAAATATGAAAGAAAGTGAGAGATTACAAACTACAGGGGTTAAATGTGTCAACATGTTTAAGTTATACCTCTGAGTGACCTTTTGACAAACCCAAAGCTTTGTAACGGTTAATTATGCTCGCTAGAATGCACGATATAAATTTCATAAAGTTTCGTTATCGTATGAGCAAGTTGTGATCAAATTCGTATGCGAGGGGTTAAAAGCGTCAACGTTGAAGTTTAGGACTTTTCGGGTGACAATAAAGTTAACCGAGGACTAAACAAAGTGGGTATATGTCTTGAAGCCCTTATAAGTCAATGTGGAGGGTTCAAAGTGCAAGAAATAATGTCGTAGCAAAGTTTCCAAGAGCCAAGGACCAATGCGTAAAAATAAAAAATGTAAGATTTGATCAGAAGGGGCCTCGCGCCACGCGACGGCCCTGGGGGGGGGGGGGGGGGTTCGCGTGCCGCGAGGGGTAGTCTGTTCTGAAAACTTTGAGTTCTTGTCTTCCATTTGCATTCTAACCGACTTATGAACGCTTGCACGACCCCTAGGCAACCCCTAGACACTTAGGGACATCTGGAAGTGATCCATGGCCTTGGTTAGACTTGTGTGTCAATGATCCAAGAGATTTTGAGCACTATATAAAGGGCCAAGGTTGTAACCAAGTTCTTCACACCTTCCTTCAACATTCTGATCATTCTTGGAGCTCCAAAGCAGGCTCAAGTGGTCACTAATCAAGCTTAGGACTTCAGTAAGTATGCTTAACCTTTCTTAGTTAAGTTTTTGCTTAGTTTTAGCTTAAAAGTCAAACCGTCGTAATTAACGGTTGACTTAGCGATTAATCATTGATGGTTCAGTGATTAGTCGAATTGAAAGTAGTTATAAGTTGGTAATTATGTGGGTAATAAACCCTTAAAAGGGTTCCCCCTGATTCCCACTCTAACTAGGTCAAATGTCGGGTCAAACTTGTTATTAAAAAGTCAACAGAATGTTTATTTTCTAATTTATGCATAATTAGCAATGTAGAACCCATACAACCTGTTTGATCATTAATATAACTTGGTAATTAGTGTAAGAACATGTCTAAACATGTTCAACCCGACAATTTTCTGTTTAGACCCGGTTCGGAACCGAAAGTCGCATAGTTTGACTTTTTCTTTGACTTTCAGTTCTGACCCGTTTAGGCATGTTTTAGAAATGCCTTAGAGCTTTAATTGGACCAGGTTACATGCTAGTATAACCCTCTGTGATATATAAACTTGTAACCAAAATTTGACATCTGTTTGAGGTGTAGATTAAGAGTTATGCTCATTAGCGTAATTAGAAAGCTTCTTTAGCGATTAGACGGCATAATTAGCATATAGCCTATTTAAATCCACTTTTTGATATCAAACTCTTTACCCACTGATGTAATATATTATTTTGGGATTTTTAAAGATTTTTAATTAATTTTAGGCTGAGCATAACTTATAGTCATAGGCTTAATCCGGTAATTGTCGGTTTTGCGCTTACGGGCTATAAAATGAGTTTTACATATCTAATCGACTCCAAACCTTTTGCTACTGATTAGATATGATAAATAAAGTATTTTAAGCCTTCTGGAATAATAAAAATATCAGCTTTATGTATAGAACCCGGAAATGGCTTCTAATCGCCTTTTTAAGCGTTTTTAACGCATAGTATGTACTAAAACTATTTTAAACATACAACGGTTGATACCTACTGATATTTTAGGTAAATTATAATATTTTAACAGTAAACAAAAGTTGTTTAACTCAGACTTCAGTTTTGAGCTTTTCGGCTTATGTGAAATTACCAAAATGCCCATACGGTGCATAATTTGGTTATAATTGATAAATTTCACATAAATACTCTACCCTACTGTTATAACTTAGTAAAATAAGTATTTTTGCTGATTATATCAGACCTGTAACTCAGGTTAATACTTAAACTCTTTTATAACCTTGTAAATGACCAAACTACCCCTACGGGGCATAGTTTGTGTTTAAATTCGTTTCGGGCATAATAGAAGACATCTTACTGATGTCACAACATATTTGAAGCATATTAACTTAGGAAACCTGTATATGGCTCTTACGGATACCCGTTACGCTTATTACGCGTTCGGTTCGGTTTATGTAACTAGTTTACATAAATTAGCCGAAACGGGTCAAACCTTATCGGTTTTATCTCAAAATCCAGAATGTGTATGAAATACCCATATTATGCAAGTCTTCAAACTTGTCGGGTCTAAATCACATTCTATTCCGGTCTTCGCTTAATCGTGCGTACGAACCGTATCTTTGAAACTAACCGGTCTAAGCTTAAGCTTAATTAAAGACCCGTTAGGATTCTAATAGGTTATTATAAACCTTTGTTCCAGAATAGGAGAATCAGTAAAAGCTACTTGCATTTGCTTATCGTGATTATTACTTTGCTCAGGTAAATACTTTTAACTTATTTTCCCTATACGGGCTTGGGTTACGGTATATAAAATACCGCTTGGTCGGGCATTAAATCTTCCATCGTTTGGTGGTTAATTGAATAATTTGATCGGCCCGTTTAAATCGTTTTGTTTACTTAAAGCCTTTGGGGGGTTAATGACCATGTCCCGGATATCCTTGGCATCATTTTACGAAATGGCCACGTCTTAAGCGCGGGGTGTAGGCGTACACTCGTCAGTGCATAAAAGAATAATGTGGTGTGTCTATTGATCTTTAACCCGGACACGATCCGGGCTACTGAACTCATAAGGAACATGTAATTCTTTTACAAGATTATATATTTAAATAATTATCCCAAGTTATAAAATGTTTATGCCATGTGCATCCAAATCAATTTTTAATCATTTTTAAAATGAGTCAGTTGATTGTATTTACCAGTGTAAATTGACGTATTTTCCCAAAAAGATTAAATGCAGGTACGATTCGAAATTGGTTGGATATTTCTCCTTAGCATCAATAAAGAGTCACGCAAGCTTAAGATGCCTAACGTCTGTTGAACTACTGTTTTCCTATTTTATTTCGATCCGTCTGTGGATAAAATTTCAACTGTTGTGATACACGATATTACAATATTTTAATTCGGTTGAAATATATCTTTCATTTGCTTCCGCTGTGCATTTAAATATTGTGTTGTTTGACTATTATGTTGCCAACCACGTCACGATACTCCCCACCGGTGACACGTGGAATTCGGGGTGTGACAGTTAATGTTTGATCACGACATAATGTGGGTTAATATGGGTTAATGTTGGTTATATTTGACTGATGCATTTGGCAATGGTTCTGATGCATTTGCATTTACACTCTAGACACTTTATTTAAGATGAAAAAGCCATTCAATCTGTCATGGCACTTAGTGCAATCACCATCACTTTCAGTCCCTTGCATAAGTGAAAGAGGGTGTATGTGCAATTTGACTTCTGGGTCAATAATATAGGTCAATGTATATGTGTTGTTTTTAGGCAATAATATGGATATGCAGGCTTCTACAAATGCAATAGGTGTATGTGCAATTTGACTTATGAAAGTCAAACATGCTTGTACAAATGCTTATGACTTATGGGTCAATAATATAGGCCAAGATTTGTCATTTCTAAATTTCGACATTACAAACTTGTTTAAATTCTGTTTGACTTGACAGTGAACCTGTCAAATGCTGAAGGTTCTTCATGGTTTTTGAATTGACAGTGCTGCAATTTGACTTATGGGTCAATAATATAGGTCAATGTATATGTGTTGTTTTTAGGCAATAATATGGATATGCAGGCTTCTACAAATGCAACAGGCTTGTACAATGCATATGGTTTTTGAATTGACAGTGAACCTCTTTGACTTCTTCATGGTTTTTGAATTCTGTTACAACACTTCTTCATGGTTTTTGAATTCTGTTAAAACACTTGATGCCAAACACACAATGGTTATGATTTTTGCTGACAGTGAACCTAGTTGGACATGTGAACCTGGTTCTGGATGTGTATGGGCTTCAGCCAGGTTCATGGAGTTGGGACAGTAGCGAAGGGTGGTCAACGGTGGCTGAGTGGCTTGAATTCTGTTACAAGCCTGTTTATATGGTGGTGGAATCGAATATGGATAGTGGCGGGAAAGGTTTTGGTAGTTGCAGGGGGTAATTTTGCTTCTAAACATAAATTATAGGGGGTTATAAGAAAGGGTATTTTAGTAATTTATCCCAAGTCAACATATCAGCCAACATATTTGATTCCAGGGGGTAAACATGCGACATAACAGCAAACGTTGGGGGGTAAAATAAAAGGGTTAAATAGTCATTTCACCCCCAAGTCAACAGACCAGTCAACAAAACTGAAGCCGGGGGGTAGAATTGCGACATAACAGTGAACAGTGGGGGGTAAAATTGCAATTATTTCCTTAGGGGGGGGTAAGGGTGCCAATCACCCTTAACATCAGGGGGTAAAATTGCAGTTTACTCCTATAATTAATTTAAAGATATTTTGTTTTTCTTTTTTAAAATTAAAAATATTATGTTTTGTAAAATTCTGAATATACTGTTACAACACACTTATTTTTATCTACGTTTCAATATACATTTTATTCGAAATCAAGTCGAGTCAAATATAATATATTTTTGGAGGATTTTCTCATTCGGTTGCTATAGTAAGTATTAATACTCTAACGAGTCGAAACAAAACCAACCAAATTCCCGAGGCGTAGTGCGTTACCGAGCTGGCTAAATATAACATATATATTTTATGTTTCCGTAACCAGCCGAAACAAAACCAACCTAACGCAACGAGCCAAAACGAAATTGACGAAAATTCCGCCACATAACGTAGAGAACTATCTAGTTGTTGTATAAATCGAATATTAATAAACTCATAAACACGACCATTCACAATTCTCATAAATTAAAATTAAAATATATTTTTTTTTTGAGAGGAAAATTAAAATATATTGATATCTTAAAACTGTAGTTTTTATTATTTCCTGAAAATATCTTATAACCTTAGGGTGTAAGGGGCACTCCTCTAAGTGGGGAGTGACCTCTCTTACCCACAGCCAATCAGCACGCGCCACGTCAACTCCCCACTTAACTCTTTCCACACCCTCAATTTGATGGCGACACTCCTCTCTTGAGGGACTTGTTTTTTTATTTTTTTAATTAAGAAAATATTTTTATAAAAAGTAAAAACATAATTTACATAAAATAAAAAATTACATTTCATTTAATAAAATAAAAATTACATCGCAATACTACATAAAAAATTTAGAAATTGCACGACCACCCGTACTTGTTAGCGATCTCGCGCTTTCGGGCGAGGATGAACGACAACATTTCCGGCGGAGCATCGTCGTGCGGCTTGAGGAATGTTTTCATATCTCGATCGTGCGCGTAGTTTTTCATCGTCTCGCGTTGTTCCGTTATGAGATCGCGAGCCTCCGACTCTCTTTTCTTCCTCAATTCAATCGCCTCCATCTCACTCACGTGCTTCGCTTCTTTCATGGCGGTGTACTCTTTGAATTGTACCGCCAACTCAGCCGAGCTCTCGGACGATGTCGCTTGACGCTTGTCTCGTTGTTGTGTTCTTTGTGGCGAGGGGTCTTCGTTCATATCAGGTATGGAAGGGTCCATGTCAACGGACTTTCTTTTTTGTGCCGAACCTTCCCCTTCCTCACCCAACAATGGGATTTTGGCCCATTTGTCGTGTTTTCGAACGACCTCCCATGCCTCGACATGTTGAAAACCGCTCGGATATTTATTTTGAAAATCCTTTAAAGCGATTTTCATCACGTTGAGATCGTCACACCCGCTATCTCGAACCACCACGAGACGGTTGCGAGCCGCGTCCCTTAGTGTTAGAGCCGACGGACTTTTTCTTGGTTTCGCGGGGTTGGTTCTCCATTGCTCGGTTTGGCTTTGTGTTGTATTTGAAAGAATTTTAGAGGAATAAGATTGAAAATTTGTGTGGTAAAAAATTAGATTTAATGGGGTATTTATAGGTTAAAATTGGATTTTTTTTTTCGTTCATAACCGTTGCCCAACGTTCAAAAAATTGAAAACTTGTGCGGTGAATCAATGCCACTCCCCGCTTAGCCTCCCCGAGGGGTCGGCGGCGGTGTTCCTGAGCGGGGAACTCACTCACCGAACCCCTCCCCGCAGGCGCCCCGTTCACCCTAGCCCCGTTCACCCTTAGGGTGTAGGGAGTGGTTAGATATTTAAAAGTGGTAAACTTCAAAATCAACCAATGAGAGTGTGCCATGTCATTCAACCTTAATTGTTTAAATTATGCTCAAAGTGTTGGCAATGGTTAGACACTTCATGAATTGATTAACTATTTAAAAAAAATGTGTGATTGGTTGAGATGACATGGACCCCACCACACACACCCCCTCTCTCTCCTTCCCTCCCTCTCCCCGCTTCTGCAAACCTTTACCGCGTCTCCATCTTTACCGAACGGCAAAACCCACTGGCGGCAGCGTTACCGCGCGGAGTTACCGTTTTGCCGAGTGAGTTTGCCGCCCACTCCGGACACCCTTATATATTATAGTATTGTAATGTGATAATGATAAAGAGATACTCACGCATGTAGTGATGGTTGACAAGACATACATACACTCAGTTACTTACTTGACAAGACATACATACACTCGGTTATTACTCACGCATTAAACATGAACTGGGTAGTTGGATGCTTGGATCATTAAGTGCAATATAATTGGGCCGAAAGAGTAGCCCAGCAAAGTTTATCGGGTATGGATTGGAGGCAATCAAGTTTATTTGGGCCATATTTTACCGGTTTTTAGTCAAATCGTTTTTAAATAACAAAGTTATAACCATACTTACAAGGCACTAGGCCCACTCAAGACGTATCTTTGGGACCTAGGCACAGGGTGCAAAACAAGCGAGAACCTAAGAAAAAACGCATAACGAAATGCATTAGGAAATTAATACAATTCTTTAAATAAAAAAAAAACTAAAGCTATGATATAACATTTAATATCATCTATTTAGTATTAAAAGTTCTAAAATATTAATGTATTAGTGTATCTTGCCAGAGTTTAAAGAATTTGGCCAGAAACTCTCCGAAATCTAGGAATTTACGCCTAAACTGTCACATGGAGAATTTAATCACAATTGCCTTGACTTAAGGTGCAACTGGCTCGCCTCGCTTTGAAAATGAGTCTAGGTGTAAGAGACGATGGTTTTTAACAACTATGCTTATAATTACTCTAAAACATATATATATAACTAATTTAAAATAAATTATGAAACTATATTATATTTTAGCATGAATTTCTAATGTTGATAAATCGTGAAATCCTAAAAATAACAAATAAGAAGACTGGACTAGTAAATGGTACGACGGTTCACCACCTGGTCTGGTTTGTGGGTTCAACCGGTCTGAAGGGTAACCAAACCAGCAGCCTGGTTACGAAAACAATGATGTTTAACATAATCTAATTATGAAATGTTTCCCCTTTCAAAAACTTGAACTTATTCTAAGAGTCAAGTTATTCTACAAAGACTCCTAATTATAAGAAGTGTAAGAAAGATTTATAGAGTGACAAATATCAAATAACCTAAAATTAAACCCACTACATCACCACCCAAAACCTAAACACCCACCCCCACCCCACCCCACCACCACCCAAAAACCTAAACACCCCCCCCCCCCCCCCAACAAAAAAAAAACTATACCTCACCAAAAAACCCTCAAAAAATCTAACCCCCCACCCCCCAAAAACCTAAAAAAATACCTAACACCCCCCCCCCCCCCCCCAAAAAAAAAAAAAGCCTAAAAAAATCTAAACACCCACCCCCACCCTAGGGGTGTTCAGAAAAAACCGTAAACCAAACCGATCCGAATAACGAATTCGGTTTTTGGTTTGGTTTCTAACCGAAACCGATTTGTGAATATGGTTTTTGGTTCGGTTTATGGATCCACATTTTATTTTATTTGGTTTATATGGATAACCGAATAAACCATTTAAGTTAATTAATTATTAAATAAAAATAATAATATTTTATAAATCATATACAATTTATTAGCCCAAAATAGGTATTTTTTTATGCAGCCCAACATAACACATGTAAATCTAAAAGCTCAACTCAAACTCACTCATTTCTAAAATAATAGAACTTCTTCAGACCTTTAGTATAGAAACTAGGGTTACTACATGTTTGAAGATTATTTATATTTTGTGTCATTAGACTTGTTAACCATTTATCGTTTCTATGATCTATGTTTTGAAGCTTTAACTTTGTGGTTGTGTCTACGACTACTTTATGGATGTGTTTGTTTTATTTCGCAATGAAACTTTCTTGTATTCATATGTTGTTAGGTGTAAATTAGTTGCGATGTTCGAAAGTAGGAACACAAACATAAATATAAATTAGAAAAAAAGTACTTAGGTACAATTTGGTTAGATTTTGTTTATTTAGTTTATTTGGTTTCTAACCGAAACCAAACCGAATTGAATTTGGTTTGGTTTGGATCGGTTTGTATATTCCTTATTTGGTTTGGGGTAAAAAAATTTGAAAACCGAATAAACCGAACCAAATAAACCATAAACCGAACCGATGAACACCCCTACGCCCACCCCCTCGGCAAAAAAAAATTGGGTGGGTGATGGGGGAGAGGGTGGGTGGGGGTTTAGGTTTTAAGGTGGTGGTGGATGTTTAAGTTTTTTTTTTTTTTTTAGTGGGTTTTTTTAGGAGCCTTTTGTACCTTTCTTACAATTATGAGCCTTTGTATTTGATCATAATCCCTTATTCTAAACCAAAATATAATCAGAAACTTGAACTTATTCTAAACCAGAATATATTAATCAGAAAAATAAAAAGTTTAATAAAGATTAGTTTATGAATCACAATGAGGACCATTAATATTCTCTAAACTGATAACTTGTTAAAACACTTAAAATTAAAATGGTTGTACCTTTTTAGAAAACGTATCAGAACAAAAGCATTTATTTGAGATCTATAGATGGAGGACCACCGTAGATTCGGTCACCCCAAAATAGACGGTTGAGATGTGAAGTTGAACAAATGGGACAGTTTCCTCCCGCGTTTCATGAAATTGAACTCAGAGTCACTTATTATTATTTCTTACTCCTTTAGGAACTCAAAACTCAGCCGCAACCTTCTTTTTCAGAGATTTTCTGCCAAAAAATCGATTAAAATCTTTTCAATTATTATCACTGAGATTCAGTTGAATCGCTATCATCGGCAATAAATCGTACCATGTTGCACGTTAAAAATTGTTTTATTTTAAGCTTATCATGCCTGTGGCCTGTACGTAGCAGTCATGAAAATGAAATTACGATTACGCACTGTTGTTCTCGGTTTCTGGAGGCAGTTTGAATTGTAAATCTCATTAAATGTTTACTTTTGTTGAAAAAACTAAAAGCAATGTTTTCATAAGTTATGATCAAATGATTTGTCGAACCGATTGTATGTAGTCGTATGATCAAACCGGTCGAATCGGTTTCAAGAACCAAACTATTGAACCCATCAATCATGCATTGTCACCTTATTTTACTGACAAGTCACAACTAGGGGTGCAAACGAGCCGAGCTACTCGCGAGCTACTCGAGCTCGGCTCGAAAAAAAGCTCGAATGAGCTGAGCTTAAACGAGCTCGAGCTCGAGCCCGAACCTAAAAACAAGCTCATTTAGTAAACGAGCCCGAGCCCGAGCTTCGCTTATCGAGCTCGAACCGGCTCGCGAGCCTAAACGAGCTTTCTGTTTATATATTTTTATTAATACACTAAACATATATTTGAATTAATATTAATTACCATTTATATAAATATAAAAAATAACTAAATTATATATATATATATATATAATTATAATTAATATAAATTAATTAATAAATACTAAATGAGTCGATCCCGAGCCGAGCTCAAGCTTGAAAAATTACCTTCGAGTCGAGCTCGAGCTTTCATATGTTAAACGAGGTCGAGCTCGGGCTCGACTCGTTTGCACCCCTAGTCACAACTATCCTAATTAGGCCTGTAAATGAACCGAACGAACACGGACAAAGACATGTCCATGTTCGTTCATTTATCTTTAACCAGACACAAACATAGAATCGAACACATTTTTTAGTTTATGTTCGTTTATTAAGAAAATGGGCATTTCATGTTCGTTAAAACCTGAACGAACAGTTCACGAACGTAAAAACATAAACAAGTAAACTTAAACGAACATATTTTAACAAACAATAAACAACATAAATGAACATAATTGAACAAACACAAACGAACATAAATGACTAAGCATAAAGTAACTTTTTATATGAATTAATAATTGATTACGATAAATTTTATTGCAAAACCAATTTTATTACTAGAAAGTTCAATTACCAATTAGTTATATTTATATAAGTAGTTAGAAAGTTACTTTTATTTTTAATATTTATATAAATATAATTTTTTATGTATTTAATTGAAACGAACATAAACAAATGTAAATAAAAAAACCTAAATGAACAAACAAAACGTATGTTCATGTTCGTTTGTTTAATTAAATAATCAAAAAATTGTGTTCATGTTTGTACGTTTATTAAATAAACGGACATAAGCGAGCTTCACGCCGAACAACTTCATTAACAATTCATGAACGTTGGGTTCGTTTACAGACCTAACCCTAATACCACTAAATAAATGGCAACACTTCTTTAATCTACCCTAGAACTAAAGGTCCCACGCTTTTATTTTATCCACCAATGACACACCCTTACCACAACTACCCTAAATGGGTATGTAAACACAAGCCAAACACCCTACCCGAATGAATGACGACCATTTACCCTCCTCGGTTAAGGACCCGGAAGTGGTACCCGAATTGTGCCTCTCCTCCCTTGTATGTTTATTTGTAATGTTAACAACATATTGAGTATAAAACACACAACATATAAAACGTGAAGTGGTAAGTAAATGATTTGTATTATGTACCTCGTCCTGGCATCTTGCTTGGCTTTATTTTATTAAGGGTGGAAGGGATGCTCTAACACCTAATCAATAACCTCATGTCATGTCAAATTCTCTCTTCACTCCCCATTTAGCACTCAATCACTAGAGGTACTTCACCCAACAATTTTTTCTTAAAAAAAAATAATAAATGTGTGATTACTTGGAAGAGGATAGGGCCCACCATTAACCCCTCTGTCTCCCCTCTCACCTCGGTGACTAGTCACCGTGCAACATGTTCACCAAACACCGAACAACCCTTGGCGGCATTGATGGAGAGGGTGAAATGTGACAACTGTCAAAATTCCAGGTATCCGTACAACTATTAAACCATGATTAGTGCTAAATGACTGTGCTGAATTTCAATTAATGAATTGAAACTGCTTTCTGATTATTGCATTATACATACATGTGCATCACATATTGCTTAATGTCATATCATTATTGCACGAGAACTTTATTGACTCAAATGATGCACAAAACACATTTAGCACCGTTATCAGACAAATCAGGAAAATGTTGACGGAGTTCATTACATAGACAGACAATGTGTTGAGACACAGAATGGGCCAGAAACCAAGTATGACACTAGTATAGTGTGTAGGAAAGTAAGGATCACAAAACTGCCTTCCTAGAGATAGTTTAAGTGCCGGAAAGTGCCTAAAACTGACATAAACTGCAGAATTCTGTAGAAAAATCAGCAAATTCAGCATTTTAACACTCTAATATTATGCAGAAATGTGGTTTAATGGTCCTGGATGCTTTCCTAAGTGTCGGGAGTCGAAACTGTTACAAAAGGGTACATAAAGCACACTAAACTGCATAGTTTAGCACCTTAACGAACCAATAACCAACCGAACAACCGGACACTACCCGAAACACCAAATTTTCACTAGAAGCATTGTTTTAACATTGCCAAGCTAGTTATGGTCCCCGAACATCATAACACATTATATAAATATCTAGTAACTAAACATCTAACTACATACTTACATTTCAACCATGAACTAACTATATGGTTATAACCTAAGCCTACTACCCCCCCCCCACCTATGTAATCGGCCAACATGGCCCCCACCTCAAATTTTATAAGATTATAAAATTTGATCTTGTTTATACTTTATAAAACATATACACCAATGGTAATTGTGTTTTTGTGGATTATAAGAAGACATAAGAGTTCATAAGTTTCATATCTTTCAAACACCAAAACACACACTCTTCTCTCTTCTTCCTTGCTTGCTCACGGCCGAGATCACCAACACCATCATTCATCCATCTTCATCCAATTCCAAGCTTATACAAAGGTGTTAGAAGGTGCATAAGGAAGCTAGGAGCTTTCGGAAGTTCAAGGACCTTCTCTATTTGCTTTTATCCACCTTTTTTCTTCTCTTGATCATCCCTAGCCATGAGCTAGTGGTAAGAACACTAATCCTTCCATTTTACATCTTATATAAGTGGTTAAAGAATGATACATGATGATAAACTTGAAGAACACTAAGAATCAAGAGAATGAAACTTGAACATAAGCTTAAATCATGAAGAAAGCATGTTGTTTATGTGTTGATTTACTTGTTGATTGTTGTTTACTTGTGCAAATGATGTAGATCATCATATGATCTTGCTAGATCATGATTAAAAACATAATCTAGCAAGATGAGAGGATGGAAGTGTTAAAGATTCATAGATCATCCTCATGAAAGACATGAACTTGAAAGGATATAATGTTTTCTTGTAAAATGATGATTAAAGTGAGTTGTAAGTCTTGTAAATCTAAGATTTCAAGAGTGATTTTTCAAGAAACCAAGTTAAAAAAATACAAAGTTTACTAAATCTTGGTTCTTACATAAATAAACCTCATTTTTAAGGATTAAACAAGTGTAGAAACACTTATTTAACAAGAGAAATCCAAGAAGAAACATTTTTAGAAAATATGATTATAAGTTGTAAAGATCTAGATTCTTTAAAAATAATGTTTTTAAAGAATCAAACACACTTTAAAGGGTAACAAGACTTACTAGAAACACTAATAAGTTACTACAAATTTTTATAAATTTTCAAGTTCATGAGGTGGTATATTATGCTTGTTTATGGCAAAATTGGTAAGTATAGATTGTTTATTGTTCGTTGTTGATTGATTGTGTTGATTTACTAAGTTACTACAAATTTTTATAAATTTTCAAGTTCATGAGGTGGTAGATTATGCTTGTTTATGGCAAAATTGGTAAGTATAGATTGTTTATTGTTGATTGATTGTATTGATTTACAAAAGAAAATGATATACATTCAAGGTATGGAAACCTCCATTTTTAGGGGAAACTATGGCAAAATTTTTCTAAAAATTAAACACTTAGAAAAATATTTTTAAACAAGTATGTTTTAAACCATGGATTCTCACATAAAGTTTGCCATAGATTTTTGTTCAAAAATTATAAATATTGGAGGTTGGTTTTATAAATAAAAGTGACTAAATATGTATTTATGAAAATATATATTTAGATGTCACCATGTGTGTGATTACTTGTATATTATATGTATTAGTTATATTATTTTAGGACTTGAAATAATATAACTCATCAAATACCAAAAATTACAATCCCAAAATATTACCAAAATTCCAAGAATATGAATATACAAATCTTACCCAAAATATTGATGAAACCGAACAAAGGAGTATAACTTACAAAATATTCCAGAAATATTATTCATGAGTATATTTTGGTAAATAATATTTTGGACACCAAAAGAACAAAAATATGATTTTCACAATTATTACAAGTTTATATCATATTTTTGACAAGAAGAAAATATATTATTTTTGGTGAATAAAAATATATATGTTTTCTTGGAATTATTAGAAGGTATATTATCTTTGGAAGAAATATATATTTTCTCAAACAAACATCAAATATATTATTTTTGGGAGAAAAATAAGTTTATATATATTTTCCAAGTTAGACTTGAAAATATATTGTTTTTGAGACTTGTATGAAATTTATAAATATTTTCGTCAAGGGAAAAATTATAAATAATTTTTCTAAGTAATATTCTTAAAATATATATTTTGGAAATATATATTGATGAATTTCTATTAAAGATATTATTCCGGAAAAAAATATACAAAATTAAGTATAAGGATACTTAATAATTACAAGAAAATACGTATTTTCGTACGTATAAAGACACACCGGAATACGACACCAATACATGGCAAAAATATATAAGTATAAGGATACTTAATAATTACAAGAAAATACGTATTTTCGTACGTATAAAGACACACCGGAATACGACACCGATACATGGCAAAAATATACAAGTATAAGGATACAAATACACCCATCCTTGGGAAGGAAATACATGTATAAATACTTGAAAGGTATCAAGTTAAATTATATTATTTTAACTATTATTCCAAAATTTAATAAATATAATTTAAGTTAAAATATTTATTATTTTAACAAATAATTATATAACTTGGAATAATATTGAAGACACCAAGAAACGTAACTCAAAGACACTAATCCATACTAAGTCAAGGCACGACCCGCCCATCTAATAGACCTTAGTACGTTGTAGGTAGTCGTGTACGCCAGGCGAAGCTTTGAGTTACTGTGATTACAAAGAACGCAAGACTGTGAGTTATTGTCCCCCTTTTCTTTTAACTGTTTTCAGTTTTATAACTTCGGGGGTGAAGTACATGTTACAAACTGTTTACAAACGTTTATATGTGGTATGGTTAGCTAAGGAAGGGTACTGCTAGATCATGTGAGTGGTGGGTATAACGCTTAAGACCATTAATCCACGTTGAAGGACCGAGGGACATGAGTGATAGATCTATTTGGGTGTAGCGAGCCCCGCCCATCTTGGACCAGGGTTGGCCCATGGGATGACTATGTCTTACAGCCGGAAGCCCGGTGCAAAGTCTGCTAGGTTTGAGTCTTCCTGCATCACGTCACACATATTAATGACCTTGCAAACCATTAATGATCTGTTTTCCTTGTTGCTTTCATACCAGGAGTTTACAAACATACATACATACTTACAATGATTTCAAAGGTTTATTCGTGCACACTCACAAACACATGAACTCGCTCAACTTTTGTTGATGTTTTCAAACTACATGTATTTCAGGGAATTAAAAGTGGATCTGGCGGGCGTTTGGAAGTTTCAAGTTATGTTGAGAATAAAAGATCTCATCCGATGTTTAAGGGTTTGGATAGTGTGTCTAATCCTACATGAGACACATCTTCCAAAGCCTGGTTTTATTTAGAGTCTTTTGTTGAGTCCTTATGGAACTCAAAAACTATTTGCATGGGTTGTATTCGAATTTGAGGTCTGTGTTGGGATTTTAAAACAATGTTGGTGTTATGATTTTAAACTTATTTAATGGATGATCATCTTTAGTTTTATCATATAGTTGTTGTTATGATTGAATGCAATGATATTAAGCAAGTCACACATAATCAAGCGTCCGCAAAAGTCAGGGTGTGACAGTTTGGTATCAGAGCTTCGATTGTAGCGAACTAGGATTCCTTCTCGAGTCTAGACTACAATCATTAGGGCTCTCACGAAAATGTTTTCACAACATGTTTTCATTGCATACACGAAACGACCAGATCCAGGGAAACAAACATTTTTACAAATGGAAAGACACGAAACACGATTACAAGGTTTACTTTTGTGGTTTAGTCTGGGAGACTAGGTGGTTTAGTCTGGGAGACTGGGTGGTTTAGTCAGGGAGACTAGGAAGGATACATGATTTCATGATACATTGTCTTTGATTGCATATTAAATGATAGTGAATAATATGTGTGCGTATGTTATGATTGTTCTATTACAGACACAATGTCTTCATCCGAGAGTGGATTATCCGATACTGATGACCCTATGGCTATTGTGTCCGATGACGAGATCGCCCCAGAGCCAGAGATCTTTACTTCCGATACTGAGAGCGACCCAGATATGCTATCAGACGACGACGACTTCCAGCGGTTTGCATTGCCTGAGTTCGGAGATGACTTACCGCTGGCTGATGGTATCCCAGACGAGGATCCTTTTGTTATTCCCATTCCAGTCCATGATCATCTTATCATCGGTCATCCCGATGGTGAGCATATTGTGGCACCGATCCTCGCTCCTGTTCCTTTAGTGGTCATCCCTCCTGAGGATTGGCCTTTTGATGATCTGTTTGATGATGATTTTGATCTGTTTGTTGATGGTCCTCCCGATGATGCCCATGGTGATGGAGAGTTGGATGAGGACGTTGTTGCTATCCCACCTCTTGAGATCCCTGTTATTGAGATTTCCTCTGACACTAGCTTACACTCTGTCTCAGATTCCTTTGAGTCTGTGACGTCTTCTGCCTTGCAGGTAGATGGATTGCGATGTTATGCCACTGATTCCGATGATGATACAGCCATGTCAGCTGCACCATCCCCTCCACACGATCCCGAGTTTGATTGAGCTAGACTTTGTTCCTGTTGATCAGCCTGACGATGCACCTGCTGATCCTGAGCCTTTGCCTGATCATGACCCTATTCCATTCGGCTTACTTGACATTGCACCCCTCATACCTGACCCAGTTCCTACACCCGTTGACCCTCATGTTATTGAGCCGTTCATTCCTCCACTTGCACCTGCACCCGCTGATGTTGCTCCTTTTCACCCAGTGGAGTCTGATGTTCACCGTGATGATCTACCTATCATTTTATTGCAGGACATACCCGCACCCCGTCCAGGGGAAGGAACTTCAGGCCAGCAGCCTAGTCATGACCCTCATGTTTCAGCAGCTTTTCCACACATACCCCAGTCTGCACCTTTTGCTCCTTTTATTTCTTTGCCACTGGATGAGCCACTCAGATGGTTCCCACCATATACCATACCGATATCAGATCCCTATCATCCCTCATAGTTTATTGGTTATACATGGGATGAGCTACTACTCTCACTTCAGCTCCAGTATGAGATTATGAGTCGCAGGATTTTAGAGCTTGAGATGACACCGCATCCTTTACCATGTCCTTGTCAGCCTGCTTTCGTTCCTCCTCATTCATCACCGTCTCCATTTTCTCATCCCCCTGCACCTCTTACTCCATTTCCTGAGTTTGATGCTCGATTTCTCACGGTCGAGCAGCAGATCAGTTATCTGCTGCGTCATGTTTATGAGCTTGAGGAGGAGCTTGCACATGTGCGCAGCTTGCTTTTCTTTCCTCCACCTCCTCCTCCACCACCATCAACATAGCCGGCTTTTGGTTTTATGTAGGTAGCTTTGCTTTTGATGAAAGCACCACTATTGAGCTGAGCTTGTGAAGAATTTTGGAGATCACCTTTTGATTATATGACTTTTGTAGACGGATAGACTTGTTGGACAAGGGTAGTGTGACCCTGTGTTACTTTTGATATGGTACATTTTGTAAAATATGTAACAATATTTGTGGTCGATGATTAATGGAAGCTCAATCGTCATGTTCTCATTAAACATGTGGTTCAACAACGTATTTGCTATGTTCCCATTACATATGCTTTGAATTACATGTTATGCTATGATTGAGATGTTATATGCTTGCTTGCTATGATAAATGCTATTATGTACGTACTATATAGTCATTATAAGAACAAGACCTGACTTATACAAACTTCTTTTAGAAGATGCCTCCTCGAAGGAACACTCAGTTGCCCACAACAGAGGCAGAACTGCAAGAACGGATTTCACAGGCAATCGCACAACATGAGGCCCTACGCTCTGAACATAGTGGAGGTACCTCAGGAAATAACCCACCTCACGGTAATGTTTAAGTCACCCAAGACACATTACAATACGTTTGGACATTCCATGTGCGTTTGCTAATGCTTTCTGTGAATGATGTTGCCTGTACAGGATGTACTTACAAGCAGTTCCTTGACTGTAAGCCTCTGAACTTTGACGGCACTAGAGGTGCTGTAGCTTTCGTAAGATGGGCTGAGAAGACGGATTATGTGCTGCGAATGAGTAAGTGTGCGCCGGAGCATCAAGTCACTTACATTTCTATACTATTCCTCGATGGAGCCCTGTCATGGTGGAACCTACATGTTCAAACCTTGGGAGAAGCTGCAACGTATGCTATGACTTGGGACGAGATGAAAGAACTGATGCGCAAGAAGTACTGTTCAAGGGCTGAGATTAAGAAGTTGGAAACTGAGTTTTGGAATCTTAAGATGGATGGTCCTAAGATAGCTGAGTACGTGCAGAGATTCCACGATTTGTCTCGAGTTGTCCCTTACATGGTAGAACCGGAGTTCAAGCGAGTCGAATGTTTCATTTGGGGATTGGCACCCCAAATACTGAGCATGGTGACTACTTCGAAGCCTCCGACAATTACTGAAGCCATTGACTTGAGCGTGGCATTGACTGAAGAAGCCGTTAGATTGGGCAAGTTTTCGATCTCTGAACAAAAAAGAAGGAGACTCATGTCGAGTCATCAGGAGAGAACAAAATGAAGTTCTTGAATTTCAAGAAGGGTACCCAAGGAAACAACAGTGGTACTAACAAGCGTAAAGATGCGAACCCACCAGCCGAGGTCAGGAGTGGTGCTGCAAGTTCTAAGAACAAGGGGAAATGATACATGGGCACCCTGCCTAAGTGTGATGTATGCCAATTTCATCATGCCGGTCAGTGTAGGTTTAGGAAATGTGAATCCTGTGGAAAGAATGGTCATTCGAAGGAAAGGTGTTGGGCTGGTACTGGTCGTGGAAATGGTGGTCAGAAAGGAAATGGAAATGGCAGTGGCTATGGTAACCGTGGTGGAAACGATTATGGAAATCACAATCAAGGGGGAAATGGTGGAAATGGAAATCGTGGTGGTTCTAGAAATCAAGCTGGTAACGGAAATCGCGGAGTAAACAACAACCAGGGCAGAAATGGAAATGGTCGCGGCCAAGGTTGTTTTGGTTGTGGTGATGTTGGGCATTTCAAGTGGGATTGCCCAAAGAGCAATCAAGCCCAAGGAAGAGTCTTCAACATTGGAGCTAGGGAAGCTCGCCAGGATCCGAACGTAGTCACTGGTACGTTCCCTATCAATCAACATTTTGCATCTGTGCTATTTGATACTGGTGCCGACTATAGCTTCGTATCTCTAGAATTTAAGGATATACTTGGGTTAGTTGCCAGTAAGTTAGATATCCCGTATTCGATAGAACTAGCTAATAGAAAGCTAGTAGAAGCTAATGAAGTGATTAAAGGCTGTGTGATAGAGCTGGGAGAGCGTGAGTTTACGCTTGATCTGGTGCCAGTTGAGTTGGGAAGTTTTGACGTGGTAGTTGGAATGGATTGGTTGTCGAGTAATTGAGCTGAGATTGTATGCCATGAAAAGATTATCCGTATCCCGATGGTGAATGAAGAGACGATCTTGATTCATGGAGAGAAGCAGGATACACCTCTATGGATTATCAATTGCTTGAAGGCACGGAAGTTTATGCGAAAAGGATGTGTTGCCTTCTTGGCACACGTTGTTGATAAAGAAGCCAAAGAGCCGAAGCTGGAAGATATCCCTGTAGTGAGGGAATATCCTGAAGTCTTCCCCGAAGACTTGCCAGGAATGCCGCCGCAACGACAAGTCGAATTTCATATTGACTTGGTTCCGGGCGCCGCGCCTGTAGCCAAGGCACCTTATCGACTTGTGCCTTCAGAGATGCAAGAGTTGTCAGCGCAGCTTCAGGAGCTACTGGACAAGGGATTCATAAGGCCAAGCTTCTCGCCTTGGGGAGCTCTAGTTCTGTTCGTCAAGAAGAAGGATGGTAGTTTCCGTATGTGCATCGACTACCGAGAGCTGAACAAGTTAACCATCAAGAATCAGTATCCTTTGTCGAGGATTGATGATTTATTCGATCAACTTCAGGGTTCAAGCTACTACTCCAAGATCGATCTTCGATCATGTTATCACCAGTTGCGGATTCAAGAAGAGAGTATACCGAAGATTGCCTTCAGAACTCGTTATGGACATTATGAGTTTCTAGTGATGTCGTTTGGTCTGAAAAACGCGCCAGCAGTGTTTATGGACTTGATGAATCGAGTTTGCAAGCCTTATCTCGATAAATTCGTGATTGTATTTATCGACGATATTTTGATTTATTCACGGACGAAGGAAGAGCATGAACAACACCTTAGAGCCATCTTAGAGCTGCTTAAGAAGGAGAAACTCTATGCTAAGTTTTCGAAGTGCGATTTTTGGTTGCGTGAGGTACAGTTCCTTGGTCACGTGGTAAACAAAGATGGAATTCATGTGGATCCCACCAAGATCGAGGCGATTAAGAATTGGGAAACTCCAAAGACGCCAACCGAGATCCGATAGTTTTTGGGCTTAGCAGGGTATTATCGCAGATTCATTGAGGATTTTTCAAAATTTGCTCAGCTGCTGACCTCCCTTACTCAAAAGGATAAGAAGTATGAATGGGGAGACAAACAAGAGGAAGCTTTTCAGCTGCTCAAGAACAAGCTTTGCGATGCACCTATTTTATCCCTACCCGAAGGCACCGATGACTTCGTGGTCTACTGTGACGCCTCGCGTCAGGGATTGGGCTGTGTGCTAATGCAGCGACAAAAGGTTATCGCTTATGCTTCGCGCCAATTGAAGGTTCATGAGAAGAACTACACCACGCATGATTTGGAATTAGGCGCAGTGGTGTTTGCTTTAAAGATTTGGCGGCATTACCTTTATGGTACCCCCGATGTACGATCTTTACAGATCACAAGAGCCTACAACATATATTCAATCAGAAAGAGCTCAACATGAGACAGCGAAGTTGGGTAGAGTTGTTAAATGATTATGATTACGAAATCAAATATCATCCAGGAAAGGCGAATGTGGTGGCAGATGCCTTAAGTCGGAAGGAGAGGATTAAGCCCATAAGGGCTTTGGAGATGATTGTTCAAACAGACCTCTCGTTGCGTATTCGTGTTGCGCAAAGAGAAGCCCTTAAGAAGGAAAACTTGAAGGCTGAATATCTCCGTGGGATGGAGAAAAAGTTGATACCCAACAAGGAAGGAACCTTGTGTTTATGGGACGAATTTGGGCTCCTCTTTTTGGTGGTCTTAGGGATGTTATTTTCGATGAAGCTCATAAATCAAGGTACTCGATCCATCCAGGATCGGACAAGATGTACCAAGATTTGAAGGATTATTACTGGTGGCCAAGACTTAAAGGCGATGTGGCTACCTATGTTGGGAAGTGTTTGACTTGTGCCAAAGTGAAGGCCGAGTATCAGAAGCCTTCAGGTCTTCTACAACAACCTGAAACACCCATGTGGAAGTGGGAACAAATCTCAATGGATTTCATAACCAAGTTGCCCAAGACACCCAGAGGTTATGATACGATTTGGGTAATCGTGGACCGTTACATCTGGGGATTAATTGGGGAGATTAGGCATGTAGTCAAGGCAGCTAGACCTCAAACCATAGAAGAAGCTGTAGAACTAGCGAACACCTTGGCCGATGAATTAGTCCGTACACGAGAAGAGGATCAGAGGAGGAACCTAACCCAGAAGCTTACCCAAGAATTCCGTTCTGGAAATTCTAACCGTGGGAAAAATGTAGTGTAAGTCCCGTATAACCGGATCTTTCAATGATATCAAACAACACCAAGTTTGTGCGGAATCCAAACTTGATGTGATTCAAGAATAAACACGAAAAATACGAAATACGAAGAACACAACGAATCACCTTTAAACACTTGCACACAATTCTATTACTATCAACTAGCAAAACCGTCTAGTACAAGTGCTCACAAACAATCGCCTTCCTCTAGCTCTCTCTAGGAATTCTGTAACAATCAGGTTCCAAAGGTTCAAAACCTAAAAACAAGTTGAAAACTTGTTTATATACATGGACAAGCCCACTTCCCTACATGGGCTTCCCTTGGGCCTGCTTGGCCCACATGGCCTAAAGCTTGGCCCAAGTGACCTATAAAGGTCCACAACCTAATATAAACTAACCCGGTAAGACCCAGTTCATAACCATAGCTCGTTGTATTAATTTGATGCGTCAGTCTCACACTTTAGGGCCTAACAATCTCCCCCTAGACTGATGCCATCAAATTGTCTTCATACCATGAATTCAGCAACGTCTTCAACGAAGTCTATAGTTGTCTCTATGCTGCAGATGTTGTGGAAGTTCTTGACTTCTGAACTCTCAGCACTGGGTCTCTTTTCTTCAGCTCTTGTGGTTAGCTTCATATCAGGATCTCGATCAGCTTTGCTTGAAAATCTTGTTAAAAAGAATGTGAGAGGAGGATTCTCAGCAGCTCTTTTCTTCTTCAATCTTTTTCTTTCAAGCAGATTCAAGGTACTTCTCCAAATGCACTTTCACTGTTAGACGGCGTTTCGTATCCGGTTCTTCTGACTCAGGTACATCTTGTTATTGTGCTGCTTCAGGCTTCTTCAGCAACTAACAACATCTCAGTCTTCATCAACCCCTGTTCTTGATTGAAATCAAGTTCTGCACATGCTCACAAACTCATAAGCAAACATTTCTTATGCAACAGAGGAACGTACCACATGAACACTAGGTACATCCAAGTATTTGTACTCAGATTTCACAATTTAAATTCTTTCAACTTTTGATGATCAGTCAAATCTTCAAGAACGGTTACATTTTTAATTTTAAGAAAAACAAATAAGCACTCTATTTTTTGGATTTTTGAATTTTTCAAATTTTTTATTTTTAATTTAAGAACTAAAAACAAATAAAAATTCAAAATATAAACAACTACCATAATATACAATTACAATTGCAATGGGATCAAAATTCGTTCTCAGGCAGACTAAGGAACACTTTTCAGTACGAGTCTAATCAAACTGGTCTATGCGATTGCCAATATATTTGTCCATTTAAACTTTAACGCTCTACTTTCAATTTTCAACTTCGTGATATGCTTAAGGTAATATTATACTATTATACCCGTGTGTCCCATTCCAAGGCATACCCCCGCCATCAAGGTAAGCACAACGATTCATCGTAGCAGGTGAGTATACTGATGTCATCCTTTAAGATATCCTGACTGTGTCTAGGTTTGCATATAATCTGTTTTATCATGTTTTGATTTCTTAACAATGAACACCCAAATAAATACTAATTAAATCCTGGAAATATAAACAGCACACTCTATCATGCAAGTATCTTCCCTACCACATATTTCACAAGTCCAATCCAGATTTCTGAAATCTTAACTGGGAATAGGTTGAGAAGAGAACATAATAGATCTTTTGCAGATATGGTATAATATACAGATCAAATGAGTTTTTCTCAGTTTGATATAGGTTTCTTGGGTTTCTTTTGGGCACTTGAGGGCCTCTTTTGGGTGTATTAGATCTATAGCGCGACAACGTACAGCTAGGTCAGCATGTATCTGGATGCAGCAGAAGCTGTCGTTGCCTAGCACCTCCAGGTCAGCATATATCTGGATGCAGCAGAGGAGGTACACGACTTTTTCAGAGAAGATTTCAGAATCAGATCAAAATTGTGTGTATCGGGACAACATACAGACATTCAAATAGAAATGAGCTAAATCCAAGTGACTTTCTTTCCTGGGGTCATGTACAATTTTAGTTCTGAACAGAAGGACAGCCAAGATATCCCCGGATGATTCAACAATATAAAGACCCGAAACCTCAGATGTTGGCTATCTATCAACGCAAGATTTAAGACCATAAAATCATACGCCATTGATATGTTACCCACATGGTACATAGTTCGTTATGTTTATATCACTTAGTATCTTTTATCATTTTGAGCGTCAAGCCTATCGACATATCACAGTAGATCCTAGTCTTTTCAGCTATGGCACCTTACATGTGTTAGTCAAACCCTTTAACACGAACATTTATTTCACTTCCCATATCATGCAATTTTTCTTTTTGGCTTTTTCATTTTTCAAATGTTTTTGTATTTTTCTCATTTTCTCCCCCTAAAAGAATGCATATATACAGCAAACTCTTTTTGTATTTTTCCGAGTTTTCTCCTCCTAAACTCTATATCTATCTATATGTTCCTCTCCCCCCCTAAATTTGTGCATAAATCTTGTATTTTTGCAAAAATTTATCATTTACTAGAGAAAGGACAATTTATATACAAAGTAATGAACCAAGAAAGAGAAAAAAATATTTTTGCTTAACCATTCTGTCATTAGATTGAAGACTAATCAAATTCAAATCAAAGTACTGAATTTAAACGGTACCTTTTGTTGATCATTTCTTACTTCTGTTATCTCCTCCAAAGGAAACATATCATCTGTAAACAAAATTTGAACTTTTTGCAACAGTGAAATGTTACCCGTTTTTATCTCTGGAACAACCGCTATCAACATTCCAGAGATTGTCAACAGCTCCTCCTTGGTTGTTCCTGAAAAGTAAGGAGATTAGTAAGACATTGGTACCCAGGCCATCGTGGTCCTGGGATTTCCTGAAGCATCAAAGTAAGACACTTCTTTCAAACACAAGTCCCCTTTCGTTTCAAGGATTGGAAACGTTGCTGCCTTGGATTTGGGTTTCCAAATCTGTTTCGGTTTAACAAACGTGTTTGTTGCCTTCGGTTGAGCAACTTTAACTGTTTCAGGTTTGTTAGTTTTAGAGACACGTTTTTGTTCCTGAAAAGCTTTGCGTTTGTTTTTAGCAGCATTCCAATCCCCATCAGATGGTTTAACCTTAGGATTCACATTCTTCATTGCCTTAGGTGATGATACCTTCATTGGCTTGGAATGGTAGTTATCCTTTGATGTAACCCTCTGATTTTGCATATAATAGGGTACATAGGGACGATGTGTGCAATTTCGAGCAATGTGACCAGCAATGCCGCAATTGAAGCATGTCTGTCTCTTCATGTAGAAAGCATTCTGATCAGTTGGATTTGCTCTTGCAGGCCCTGAAGGACGAACCGGTTCTTTCTGTGCTTGTTTGTGTTGCACATTTCCTGCAGACGAAGATGAATTTGGGTGCCTGTACTTGTCGTTTGCAGGGGCCTTCTGTGGTGGAGATTTCCTTTGATTCTTCTTGTTTTCCTTAGACTGCAAGTCTTGTTCAGAAATCTCACCAGTCTTTCTGAAACCCTTGTTAGCACAGTCAAATGCATATTTCTCACATTTGCCATTACAGACTGGCTTAACAAAGACATTTTTCACATCACGGGCCTTTTGAGGACTATTACTGCCCGTTGAGGACTGTGGAGAGCCTGATCGTCTTTGATGTTTAGGCTTCTTATTTCCGCGTCCTTTACCTGCTTGCTTCGGCTCTTGTTGCTTGATCTGAACTTTTTCATCACTAACAAAAGGTTCAGATTGTTTAGCTTGCGCACTTGGAGCCTTGTTCACGCATGTCTTCTCTTCATCCTTCATGTCATCAGCTTTGACAGAATTGGAGAGTTCTGGTTTGTCGGAAGAAATACCAGAAACTTTAGCAGAAACTTCAGCTGAAACATTTGACGAATTTTCAGCACAAGACGGTTCTGCACATGACACCCTTGAGCTGAATTCACTAGAATCAACCGATTCCAATTTCTCAGAATCAGCTGCTTCAGGTGATTCGCATTTGGAATTAGATGGTTCAGCTGGCTCATTCGTTTCGTTTGCCATTTCAGTCTCTGTTACACAAGTATCAACGTTTTCGCCCAAACCATCAGGCCTGAAATTAATCATAGAGTGAAAAAATGAGCCAAAAATGTCACACACATGAGAATTTGATGCTTGTTCATCTCCAACGACACCTTCAACTTTAATTTCATCTGCAAGGGTAGACGAAGCATTAGGATCAAAAGTACCCTTTGAAATAAAATTTACCGAAGGAGTCACTCGTTTATTAACAGGTCTGCTGTTGATTGATGACTTATCAGTTTTAGGACCGTAAGCCATCTTGTCCACATTCATTAATTCCTCCCCAGTCATGGGTAAATATGTGTAGTTATCATTGTAAGGAGGAGGAGCCTGATTGTAACCCAATCCACACCCTTTCTTTTCCTTGTATGCGAGCTGTTGATCACACAAGTTTTTGACTAATTTGCTGGAAGAATCAAATTTCTTAATATTAAGCTCATTTATTTGATATCTATCTCTGATATCTTCCAGTTCCTTAGTCACAGCACACAGTTTCTCCTGGACATAAAAGAGTTGACTGGATTTCACACTTACATCATCCTTGAGTTTGACGATGTCTTTTCGCTGAGCTTCAATCTTTTCTTTATAAAGTTTTTCGTTTTTTGATAAAGTAAAGTTTTTATTTTTGATGTCGTTGTAGTCTTGAATCAACTCAGCGTTGTGTAACCGATATGCCTCATTTCTTTCTCTACACTCAGGAGTGCAAAAGACAGAAAGTATCTCTTCACGATCACGAGTAACTTCTTGAGCCAGGGCTTTGTTAAACATAAATACTGAATTTTGTGTGGATGAGCAAATAGCAGCAGATGTGTTGCCTTGAGTAGACTGCTTGTCAGCATTGTCATATGATTTGATGAATGAGATTAGCTCATCTGACTTCATTTTGTAACAGTTGCAGTCGGTTGTCACTAATATCTGATTAACATTGCGAAACCAACTACAGCTCGCCTGATCTGGAATCCCTTTTATAGCATCCAAAAGCTTTCTGTTGCTCATGCGAGTAGACACCACCATCTCTGCCTTCTCCATTTTAGAGAGCAGTTCAGCAAACCGGCCTGTAAGTGCTTCTATAGATTCACCATATAAGTATCTGAATCCTTCGAGTTCTTGCTCAAGCACCTCTCTCTTAGAAGACATTTTTAAGATGTGATCCCCCCCAAAAAAAATTGTGATCTCCGAAAGTGTGATCCCCTGAAAATGTGCGCTTTTAACTATTTCCTCAACACAAGCCCAAAGCGAGAACTCGTGTACTCGCTAACTCAAACCCCTTGCACGCGATTGACTGAACCCGTTTTCTAAACCGCACCTCAAAAATATGTCAAAACCGTTCTCACAAACAAACCCTTTTTTTTTAATGGATAAAAGTATACTAATAGTTATTATTATTATAAAAGAATACTCATTATTATTATTATAAATAACTAATGATTAGGTAATTATTACTAAATGATTAATCAATTATTATAATTATTATTATTAATAAAAGTCTAAAATAATATATCACGTATGTCTTCTTCTTCTACGCAACATGAAACCCAATACCCTAATTCAAAAACCCAACCGCCAACAACAGAACTGTCAAAACTGTTCCGACAAACAAACACAACTGAAGGAACGTTGGATGAAGGTGAATGGAGAATGGTTAATAGACGGAGAAGATCACGACGATGATTACGAAGGTTGCCGGAGACGATGGCCGGAGAAGATGAGCAGTAGAAGATCAGCGGAGGTTGATGATGATAGTTGCAGGTTTTGGTTTAACTGGAACAATGACCGACAAAGATTGCAGAAGATGACTCGAAACCGTGGAAAAGATGAGACTCGAAACCGTTGTTGATTGCGACTCGAGAACAGAAAGAGATGACTCGAGATCTCGGTTGCAACTCGGAACCGTGGTTGCGACTCGAGACTGTGAAAATTGATGAGTCGAGACAGTGAAGTGATGTTGAAGACTTGAGACCGTGATGATGATGAGTCGAGACCAGGTGAAGATGTGAGTCGAGACCGTGATGATGATGATGAGTCGAGACCGGGTGAAGATGTAAGTCGAGACCTTGGATGTTAGAATTTGAATGTGATTGACAGCTGTAGCTCGAGATATTTGGAAACTTTTAAATCTGGAAATTTGAAAATTTCAAAAGATTCTATCAATTCAACAAATCACCGAAAACTTTTGGGATTTTGAAAACTTTGGAAAGATAATAATGAAAACTTTAAAAAATTTCAAAAGATTTCCGTTTATCTTCTAACAACTTTCAAAACAAATCAAGAGCCAAAATATAGTAATTTTTGATAAAATTTCGATGAACACAATGAAGAACGCGAAGAACACCGAACCAAAAATAACAAAAATCTTGAATCTTTGATATCACACCGAGCCTAGAAATAGGTTCTAATGGCTCTGATACCACTTGTAAGTCCCGTATAACCGGATCTTTCAATGATATCAAACAACACCAAGTTTGTGCGGAATCCAAACTTGATGTGATTCAAGAATAAACACGAAAAATACGAAATACGAAGAACACAACGAATCACCTTTAAACACTTGCACACGATTCTATTACTATCAACTAGCAAAACCGTCTAGTACAAGTGCTCACAAACAATCGCCTTCCTCTAGCTCTCTCTAGGAATTCTGTAACAATCAGGTTCCAAAGGTTCAAAACCTAAAAACAAGTTGAAAACTTGTTTATATACATGGACAAGCCCACTTCTCTACATGGGCTTCCCTTGGGCCTGCTTGGCCCACATGGCCTAAAGCTTGGCCCAAGTGACATATAAAGGTCCACAACCTAATATAAACTAACCCGGTAAGACCCAGTTCATAACCATAGCTCGTTGTATTAATTTGATGCGTCAGTCTCACACTTTAGGGCCTAACATGTAGGTTCTACCTCTGCACCCTATTGCAAGTATTGCAAAAGGAAGCATTATGGAAGATGCTCCATATACTGTAACTTCTGCAAAATATCTGGACACAAGGAGGAAGACTGCAGGAAGAAACCTAACAACAGGATATGCTACAACTGTTGAGAACAAGGTCATATCAAGCCAAACTGTACGAAACTAGCTCCAGCTATGAACACCAAGAATACTAAAAATGCTAGAGCATTTGTTCTGACTGCAGAAGAAGCAAAGATGATCCCGGATGTGATCGTCGGTACGTTTTTAGTTAATGATATTTTTTCCAAAGTATTATTTGACTCTGGTGCGAACCAAAGTTTTATTAATACTTCATTTTGCAAACTTCTTAATCGACCATTAACTAAACTCCCACAAGAATGTCTAGTAGAGACAGCAAATGGGGAAACCATTAAAATTTCTGAAATCTTGCAGGGAGCAAGAATAGAAATTCTAAATCAGAAATTTATTGCAAACCTTTACCCAATGAATCTGGCAGGATTTGATGTTGTATTAGGAATGAATTGGTTAATAGCCAATAAAGCCAGTATATTATGTGATCAAAAGACAATCCAAGTAAATTCACCAAAGGGTGAAAAGATCACCATTAAAGGAAATAAACCCACTAGATCCACAAAATTCATTTCTGTGATGAAAACAACAAGTTATATAAGAAAATGGTCATTAGTGTATTTGATTTCCCTAATCACTAACACTAAAGGAAAAGAATTAAAGGATATTCCAGTAGTATCCCAGTTTTCAGATGTATTTCCAGAAGAATTACCAAGGCAACCGCCAGACAGAGAGGTTGAATTCAGAATCCACTAAATACCAGGAACAGCGCCAATTGCCAAAGCACCTTACCATTTGGCACCCGCAGAAATGCAGGAACTGAAGAAACAGTTAGATGAATTATTGGAAAAGGGATTCATACTGTCACACCCCTTTCTAAGGCGGAAGCACGAGGTGTGATCCTGAAAGGTTCTCATTGCATACGAAAGGTAAACATACTACATGCTCGAAAAATAACTCCAAATGCCATTATCATTACATAATTAAAACATAACATAGGTTAAGTGATTACATCACAAGACAACATATTGTCTGAAAAGTTTACACCTTATTTTAAAGACAAACATGAAGGTTTTGATTCTTATATCCCACACAAGATGGAATATAGAAACCAAATCCCACAAAAACAGGCATCGGAGTCTTGACACGACATGACTAAAACAAAAGCGACATCTTGAAGCAAGAGTAAGACCGCGCGCACATCCACCTTAGTTACCTGAAATACATGTGAGTTTTGGAAAATCGTCAACATAATGTTGGTGTGAATTCATGTAGATTTGAGAAAATATTTAAGCATTTGTTATGGAAAACATGGTATGCAATTGTATGAAATAAGTATTTCTGTAAATGTAAGGAAATCGAGATCGCTAATGGTTTGCAAGGCCATTAACATGTGACACGACATAGGAAGCATCCAAATCATAGGCATTTTTAGTTGTCGATTCAGGATTGTCGATTCACGACTAGAGACACAAAAGCACTACTTGGTAAAAGAGTGGCCAAGAGTGTGGTTGCCTGAAACCCATTAGATCTAACCTTTTGTTCCGCGGTCTTGGTATGTAACTGATTAATGGTGCTTATGGCACCCTATTCGTGACATGATCTAAAGTATCATTCCTTAGTTTTTGTATTCATCATACCATAGCACATGTATTTTCCCCAAGTTTAGAAAACAAGTAAAAGTTTAAAAGTGGGGACATGAACTCACAACTTTGTGTTTCCTGCGTCGTAAACTTCACCGGTAGCGTCGTGACCAATACGTGTTCTATTAACGTTAGTCACTAGACTTGTATCGCACAAGTACAAGTCACCATATTTTATGTATATGTTCTTTGTTGTTAAAAATAATTTATATTTTTAACTATGTATCCTACTTATATTATTTTTCCAAAAATAAATATAAGTATTTTGTATTTTTCACCAAAAACCAAGACTTTGATTTTTATTACTTTTCGGAATTATATTTCTTAAAAATAATATATTTTTAAGACTTGTATGAAATATATATATTTTGTCATGCTATAAAATATATATGTGTTTATTCTTGTTATCCACCCGAGTTATATATTTTCGTCCAAAAATATATTTTAAGTTCATAACTTGTCCAAGTTAAATAATGTGTTAAGAAATATATTTTTATAAATATATTTTCTTGTATTAGTTCATGTGCTTCTTATGTATTCTCGTTTATTTTGTATGTGTATTTTTGTATTTTTACTCATTAGGAGTATTTAGTGTATCTTCAAGTCCTAATACACTACTACATATAATACACATAATATACACTTAGCACAAGATTTGGTGATTACTAAATACATATATTTTCCCGAAAATATACATACTTAATATAAATTTTATCCTGAAGAAATAATCATTTCTTAACTTGTAATTTCTTACAAAGATTAGGGAAACCTTGGTAAATATTTTTTGGTAAATTTTTAAGGAATAAGTTTCCCCAAAACTTATATTTTTCTAAGTAAATTTCTTACAAAAATTAGGGAAACCTTGGTAAATATTTTTAGTTTCCCCTAAAAATGGAGGTTTTCCATGTTTTCAAACATGTGTTTATTTTCTTTTCAATCATCAAAACAATTTTCAACAACATATACTAATTTATTCATATGAAACATCATGGTGAACTTGATTCTTGTTAAACATGTGTAGTCTTTTAGATCTACACTTTACATAAGGTGATCTTTCCAAAATAAGTGTTCTTGTAAATTTTTAACCAACTTTTTATAAGACTTTATTTTACTAACCAACTCACCCATGAGTTTAATGGTTTCAAAGTTTGTATATCATGTTTCTAAAATCACTTTTGTGTTTATTAGAAAGATCACAATTTTTAACATCATGTTTAACCATGGATCTTTCAAGATCCATGCTTAATATTTTTAGATCTTTCAAAAACAAGTTTTATGTTATAATTTTAACAAACTTTCCATGAGTTTTAGTTTCAAAAATTAGTTCTACACATACTTTATCACTTCAAAATTACAAGTGTGTGCACAAAAATTCATATTTCAAGTTCACATCATGCTTCATATATTCATCTTCAAGTTTAGCCATGGATCCTTCAAGATCCATGCTTAAACTTGGTAGATCCAAGCTTTAACATACTTGATCTAATCATAAGCACAAGATATAACATCAACAACATCAATACATACATCAAAAATTCATGTAATCACTTATTTTCTTCATGAATATGTTAGATCTTTTCATTTTTAACATTAGAAGCTAAGTTGTTTAGATGGTGAATCTTGTACATAACATAAACATGACTTAAATTAGTGATCAAGAAGCTTACTACTAGCTCTAATGGCTAGGGAAGTGGCACAAAAATGAAGATGATGCACAAGGAAAAACTCAAGAGGTTAAAAGCTCCACAAGGTGGTCCTTCAAGTTCTAGCACCATACACCTTCCTAAATGGCCTCCATACACCTCTAGATCACCTTGGATTGAATGATTGAATCTTGAAAATGAATGTGTGTATGTGTGTGTGATGACCCGTGAGTATGAAGGAGAAGCAAGGAAGAAGGAGATGAATGATAGTGTATGATTTGTTTAGTACTTATAAAGATCTTCCAAATCTCCTTTCGGGTATAATACTAGAATATTCCTTACAAAAAAAATATAATATAATCTAATAAAGTCAAGTAAAATCTTTAGGTGGGACCCATAGGGGCCGGATTTGGTGGAAGGGGGGGGGGGTAAAGTGTAAAATTTGGTATGTTGAAGGTTTAAAGTGCAAACGAGGGGGTTTAAGTATGTTTAAGTGTGTTTAGGTGTTTTTATGATTTTTAAGATGTTCTAGCATCAATACTAGTTTAATATCATAAAAACATTACTTCTAGTCAAATTTTGAAGTCCCAGTTATTCTCCGGTTGTTCGGTTCGTTACGGTTCGTTAAAGTGCTGAATTGCACAGTTTCACTAGGTATAAAGCACTTTTTATGGCAGTTTTAATTCCTGATACTTTGTAAGTTAATTTGGACAATAAAACATAAATTCTACATGATATTAATGTGTTTAAAAGCTGGTTATAGCTGAATTGTTGCTGAATTATGCTGATTTCTGCATTTAAAGTGCGTTTCGGGTGTCTTTTAGTGCATAGTTTATCTTCCAGAAAGTTTATATGTTAACCCTTGTATCCACACTTGGGTTTTAATGTATTCTAGATGTTGGACCTACTCCTAGGCCCTGATTCTATTATCTGACTACTTTCTGCAGGGTTGCTGACACAGTGTGTCTTACCGGTGAGTTTACTAGTCTTTCTGACGCGACGCTAAAAGTAATGCATAAAGGAATATTTGAAGTATAAGACGTGCATGAATTCTCATGTATAGCATGTAATCAGACAATGTTGACATTTAAGCACATAATTGCAGATATTAGATAATAATAAAACTGTACGGAAATTACCGGTTTTGTGCCAGTTGTCACAGTCTCCCCCCGTTAAAAGAATTTCGTCCCAAAATTCAAGCTGAGTTATCTCCCACAGGAGCTTTCTTGAACAGATGGGGGTACTTAGCTTTGAACTGGTCTTCACGTTCCCACGTGTACTCGGGTCTGTGTTTAGAGTTCCAATGTACTTTGACAAGTTTAACACTACTCCTCCGAGTCTTGTTGACCTTCCAGTCTGTAACCTCAACGGGTTCTTCGGTGAATCGGAGTGTGTCGTCGATATGCGCCTCATCCGCAGGGATGCTCACTGCTTCTTAGGTTGGACTCTTCTTGAGGTTGGACACATGAAACGTATCATGTACTCCGTTAAGTTCATCCGGTAATTCCAACTTGTATGCCACGGTACCAATTCGTTCCAAGATCTTGAATGGTCCGATGTATCGTGGATTCAGCTTTCCACATTTTTCGAATCTTACTACACCTTTCCAAGGTGAGACCTTCAACAGAACTCTGTCTCCCACCTCGAATTCTAAGGGTTTCCGCCTTCGATCTGCGTAGCTCTTTTGTCGATCTTGAGCCGCCTTAATGCGCTCTCGGATCTGCATAATCTTGTCCGTCGTTTCTTGAACAAGTTCAGGATCGACCATACATTTGTCTCCCGCGTCTGCCCAACATAACGGCGAGCGGCACTTGCGGCCATAAAGAGCTTCGAATGGTGCGGCTTTTATGCTTGTAGGGTAGCTGTTATTATAGGAAAACTCAACTAAAGGTAGGTGAGTATCCCAGCTACCGCCTAGATCCATGACACATGCGCGAAGCATATCTTCTAGTGTTTGTATGGTCCGTTCACTCTGGCCGTCAGTTTGTGGATGGAAGGCCGTGCTTAGATCTAGTTGAGATCCAAAGGCCTCCTGGAAGGATTGCCAGATCCTTGATATGAAACGTCCATCTCTGGCTGAGATAATCGAGATAGGCACTCCATGACGTGCCATAATTTCCTTCAGGTACAACTCGGCAAGCTTTCCAGTGCTATCCTTTTCTCGGATTGGTAGGAAATGCGCAGACTTCGTTAACCGATCGACTATCACCCATATCATGTCATGCCCTTTAGGGGTCCTGGGTAATTTTGTTATGAAGTCCATTGAGATTTGCTCCCACTTCCACATGGGTATCTCGGGCTGTTGCAGTAGACCAGACGGTTTCTGATATTCAGCCTTAACCTTAGCACAAGTTAGGCACTTTCCAACGTAAATAACAACATTGCTTTTAAGCCTCGGCCACCAATAGTATTCTTTCATGTCTTGATACATCTTGTCCGATCCTGGGTGGATCGAGTATCTCGACTTGTGGGCTTCATCCAAGATGACTTTTCGAATACCGCCATAGAGCGGAACCCAAATACGCCCCTTAAAGTATAAGGTTCCCTCTTCGTTTGGCACCAAATTCTTCTGCATACCTCGGAGATATTCAGCTCTACGATTCTCCCTCTTAAGGGCTTCTTGTTGTGCGTCATGAATGCATGCAGTGAGGTTCGTCTGAATAGTCATTTCCAATGCTCGAACTCTTAGGGTCTTAACCCTTTCTTTTCGACTTAACGCGTCTGCTACTACGTTTTCCTTTCCAGGATGGTACTTAATCTCACAATCATAATCATTTAGCAGCTCGACCCATCGTCGCTGCCGCATGTTTAGTTCCTTCTGATCAAGTATGTGCTGTAGGCTTTTGTGATATGTGAAGATTGTACATCGAGTACCATATAAATAATGTCACCAGATCTTCAAGGCGAACACCACCGCGCCTAGCTCCAGGTCGTGAGTGGTGTAGTTCTTCTCATGAACTTTCAACTGTCTTGATGTGTAAGTGATGACCTTTTGGCTTTGCATGAGCACGCAACCCAAACCTTGACGCGAAGCGTCGCAGTATACCACGAAGTCTTCAGTGCCTTCGGAAGGATAGTATCGGTGCATCACATAGCTTGCTTTTGAGAAGTTGGAAGGCTTCTTCCTGCTTATCACCCCAGTCGTACTTCTTGTCCTTCTGCGTAAGGGAAGTCAGCGGTTGAGCTATATTGGAGAAATTCTCGATAAATCGCCGGTAATAGCCCGCTAAGCCCAAAAATTGTCGAACTTCAGTTGGGGTTTTGGGGGCTTCCCAATTCTTTATCGCTTCTATCTTGGCTGGGTCTACATGAATGCCCTTCTCGTTCACAACGTGACCAAGGAACTGTACTTCACGAATCCAGAATTCGCACTTTGAGAATTTTGCATAAAGTTTCTCTTTCTTCAGTAGTTCCAAAATGCTCCTGAGGTGTTGCCCGTGCTCTTCTCTCATTCGCGAGTAAATCAAGATATCATCGATAAATACAATCAAGAATTTATCGAGATATGGTTTGCAAACGCGGTTCATCAGATCCATAAATACCGCTGGCGTGCTCGTCAGTCCGAATGGCATCACAAGGAACTCGTAATGTCCATAACGCGTCCTGAATGCAGTCGTTGGTATGCTCTCCTCTTGGATCCTTAACTGATGGTATCCCGATCGAAGGTCGATCTTGGAATAGTAGCTCGATCCTTGCAACTGATCAAATAAGTCATCAATCCTTGGTAGTGGGTATCGATTCTTGACAGTGAGCTTGTTCAACTCTCTATAGTCGATACACATCCGCAAATTTCCATCCTTCTTCTTCACGAACAATACTGGAGCTCCCCAAGGCGAGAAGCTTGGCCTTATGAATCCTTTATCCAACAACTCCTGGAGTTGTGTAGATAATTCTTGTATCTCGAATGGTGCAAGCCGATAGGGTGCCTTGGCTATAGGAGCGGCTCCTGGAACCAAGTCTATATGGAATTCGACTTGCCGTTGTGGAGGTAGTCCTGGCAGATCTTCGGGAAAAACATCGGGGAATTCCTTCACTACAGGAATGTCTTCGAGTTTCGGCTCCTCAGCCTTCTTATCTACGACGTGCGCCAGGAATGCAACACATCCTTTCCTTAAGCACTTCTGCGCCTTCATACAATTGATAATGCACAGAGGCGTGTCTCGTTCTCTCCATGCACGATGAGAGTTTCATCATTCGCAAGAGGGATGCGAATGATTTTCTCGTGACCAACAACTTCAGCCTTATTCTTGGACAGCTAGTCCATTCCAACCACCACATCGAAGCTACCCAATTGAATAGGTAAGAGGTCGATACTAAAGCTTTGCTCACCAAGTTCTAATGTACAACCCCTAACAACTTCCCCCGATTCAACAAGTTTACCATCGGCTAGTTCTATGGAATAAGGAATATCTAATTTACTAGATTCTATTCCAAGCATACGTTTAAATTCCACAGACTTGAAACTATAATCGGCACCAATGTCAAATAGTATGGATGCAAAGTGATTGTTAACGAGAAACGTACCGGTGACCACATTAGGGTCCTCGCGTGCGTTCCTTGCTCCAATCACGAATGCTCGAGCCTGAGCATTGTTCTCCCTTGGGCAATCTTTCTTGAAATGATCCTTGCTTCCACAACCAAAACATCCTTGGTTCTGCCCAGCTCCATTACCATTCCGGTTACCATTACCATTGGCGTTTCCACCACCGTTTCCATTACCAGCACCGTTACGGTTTCCATTCCCGTTCCTATTACCACTTCCATTTCTTTTTCCCCAACAGTTCTCGGCATGGTGACCCAGTTTTCCACACTTGTCACATTTTAGAATGCGACAAACTCCTTCATGATGATGCTTGCACTGATTGCATTTGGGCAGAGTGCCCTGGTATCCTCTGGCAGGGGCGTCATTCATGGCTGCAAGAGCCTTTGCCTCCTGAGGCGGGTTGGGTTCGCGCTTCTTATTGTTGGAACCCTTGTTGTTACGTGTCGCTTGATTCAGGCTCGAATGCTTCCTTTTCTTGTCACCAGACGACTCAGCATGCGTCTCGGTCTTTTTAGTTGGGTTCAGTGATAACTTCTTCATACGTACAGCATCTTCAGTAAGGCTGACAGCCAGAGTTACAGCCTGAGTGATCGTTTCAGGTTTAGCCGAAGTTACCATGCTGCGAAACTCTGGGGCTAATCCCCAGATGTAGCGCTCAACGTGCTTAAATTCGGGAGTCACCATATAGGGGATCACTCTTGACAAATCAGGGAACCTTCGGGTATAACCAGTAATGTCCGCACCTTCCATGGACAAGTGCCAGAACTCAGTCTCCAACCTTTGGAGTTCAGCACGAGAGCAATACTTTTCTCTCATTCTCTCCTTCAACTCATCCCAAGTCATATCATACGCAGCATCGTCGCACAGAGTCTGGACTTGCAAATTCCACCAAGTCAAAGCCTCATCAATGAATAACCCAGTAACAAAAGTGACTTGCTGATCCGCGGTACACTTGCTCATACGGATAGTGGAATCAGTCTTCTCCGTCCAGCGTACAAAAGCCACTGCACCTCCAGTGCCGTCGTAGTTCAATGGCTTGCGGTCGAGAAACTGCATGAAGGTGCAGCCTTGAGTTGTGTTTCCTCCAGATGAATCTCCCTGTCCATTACGTCTAGCATTGCTTGGTCCTCCACTGTGTTCGGTGCGGTTCGCCTCGTATTGGGCGATAGCTGCGGAGATCCTTTCTTCCAGTAGGGAGTTTAGTTCTTCAGGAGTCCTCGGTAGTAGAGGAGGAGGAGGTTGATCAGAATCCTGATTGTTCACAGCTCTCCTGGGTGCCATGTTCTGTCAGAACATAACATAACAGGGTTAGACATATGTTTGATATCGTCATATGAGACAGTAGTAGTATATATACACAGGCATATACCCACATAAGTGACATCAAACAATCCGCCAAACGTATAAATCAATTCATACAGCAACAAGCATGCATAAATAGATAAATACTGATGTGTCATAAGATATTCACCGAGTCTTTATACATATCAGGACAACTTGTTACATCATTGTTTGCGAAGTAAACAAAATGCATAAGGGTTACATCACCCCATAGTACAAGTTTAACATATGTAAAGGACAAAATATCTTTCTTCACATTGGCGGTTCTTGTCTTTATACCATAAATCATTGCTCCAATAGAGTATTTAATAGGCTGGGGGAGGAGTGGGGGTGTTCACGTTTGACCTTCTCTTGTACTGAAGAAATCTCGTTTGATACGTGACAAGACTTGCTGTGGTTTCTATGCACTGAATTCCATAATTATGTATGCATCCATAATTACATAATTTCTTGCACTTCCTTTAGATAAGCCACTGTTTTCAGATGAAGACATGAGTATTTGTGATATTCTATCCCTAGTATATGTATATGTATATTTTAATTATTACACATAGTTGCTGTAACAACTCTCATAAAAAAGTCCTAATTATTTAATTAATTTGTCCAATAGGAAACCCTAATTGAGACACCCAAGTGATTCTGTACAAACCCTAAAATTTTCAGAACAATCAGAATCAGGATCAGGGCCCCTAAAACTCAGGGGGGGGGGGTAAACCCTAGTAACGATTATCTTAAAATCTCGTTGTCTAAAATCGAATTTACAAAACAGTTAAGTCAGCAAGGCTAGTCCCAGACGTGGCTGACCTAGGGTGAAAACGTGTCCCTTGCGCACCGCAAGGGTTCATGCTTACGGTGCGCAAGCATGGCCAATTTTTGTGTATAAATAGCAGACATTGGCATTCGAAGTTTGGCGCTTGAACGACGTAAATTCTCGTTACGTAGACTGAGTTATAGCAGAAACACTTCTAAAAACACACACGGTTCACTAATCGACGCCGCAATCAGGGTAATAACTCGATCGCTGATACGATTTAATGTCCGATTGATTAAACTATCCAATGGATGTTTAAGTGCTGCCCACATTAGGGTTTATGCTTTGTCATTCATCGTTAAATCGATGGATGTTTAAGTATCGCACTTTGTCATTCGTTGTGAAGGTATTAATCTCGTGAGTTATCGTAAATGCTGTATTAAGTTACTAACCGAATTGTGTGCTTGTTATAAATTTAGGTTAAAAGGCTAATCAGTAGGCTAGGCTCTGCTCAAATTAAATCTGCAATGTGAGTCATTCTCTTTTTATCAAAGTGCTTTATAAATTCTTAAATATTTTCAAAGTTATAATTACAGGGATTAAGTCTTTGTAGTCACCATATTACAGCCGGTATGTGGGGTTTTGTATACATTACTTGATAACCATCACTATTGGACAACGAGTTAGCCAATGAGTGATATGACCATAGTCACAGACACCATCGGGCAAAGAGGCTACCGATGGATGTTCGAGTGACAAGTACTGTGGGTAGTTGGTTTGATATCTGAAACATTGTAATCTCTCTTAATACTGTTAATTATAACAACCGAGTTGTTTTCATAAATATAATGATTCACTCAGTATTTCCCGCTGACAAAACCTTTTTCAAACATGTTTCAGGTGATCTGTTGTGATCCAGGAAAAGTGCCGCGTAGCACTACAAGCTTAAGGAAGTGGCTCAGTATAAAATAAAAGAAACATGTTTTGTAAAATAATAGATTTCTTCGTGAAATCTCAAGATTGTAAATTACCGGGTTTTATCCCGAGTTGTGAAATAAAATAATCGGGAAATATTTTAATTTTTAAAAGATCCTGAAGAAACTTCCACTGTTAATTAAATACCACGGGATTTCTGTCCCGCGGCTCCTGAAACGGGTCAAACCGGGTCGGAGGCCGTGACAGAAAAAGGTGGTATCAGAGCCACTGATTTAAGCCAATTAAGTATTGAGAAAATACTTAATTTTTAATTATTATTTTGTGATTATGTGTTTTATTATCTGATTAATTGTGTACAGTATGGGCAGATCTTTATATAGCCATTGTAGCAATAAATACAAATCTTTAAAATAATCTGACTTAAAATTTTAGCACCCGGATTATCTACAGTCTAGAAACTTTACCCAGTAAATAAATAAGTAAACCTTAGTATGTTTTAATTTTCAGTTATTTTGGTAGTTACCCAATATGAAATAATATTTAAAAGTTTTTCTATAAAAATTTTGTTATAATTTTTAACTTAGTAATTGTGTGTATTTTGCATAACAGCATGAGTGACTTGTCTGACGCCCTTCAGAATTTAAATCTTTATCCAGTAAGAATAGAAGTTTCCAGAGATTTCAATAGATATATACCAGACATAGAGGAACCTATAGAATTCAACGCTTTACCTCTCGAGAAACCCAAGCCTAAGAAAATGGAAATTGGGGAAAGCTCTAGGCAAATTGAGGGGTTACCATCTCAGGAAGAGCTAGATTTTATAATGGCAAACTATAATACCATTAAGCCTGTTAACGAAAATATTTTTATTCACTCTCTTGAAACACAACTACCAATGAACTTAGAACCAGCTATTCCAAAACCTTCAATCCACTCGCAAATAGACGAATGGTTGACTAATGAAATACAGTTACAAAACTATTCTTATAAGCTTTTTCCTCAGTTCGATCCAGAACCTTTACCAAATCCACCAATGAGTAACGAGAATATGGATGAACTCCGCCATTTTGACAAAGAACTAATGGATGCTGGGAATAGGATCCAAGAGATTTTGGGAGAGATCTCCTGGAATTACGATAAGAGGGAACGCCGCTACTAGACAATCAAACTGACAAAAGATAGGGGGTTTATGGAACGGTAGTGGTGTAATAGTAATAAGTAAAATCAATCTGTAAAATAACTACAAATAAAACTTTGTAAGATAATGGTATGTATTAATGCATACTATTAAATATAAATGGAAATTGAGAATTCGATAGTTTTGGCTATATTAGTGTTATGAACTCTGTATAATTGTTTTGTTTAATTGTTATTTTTTTGATACTAATAAATTATATATATTAATTATCAGATGGAAAATGCTAATAATGAACCAGTTAATGAAGTTAATCAATCTGAGCAACAACCAGGGGATCAATATATGACTAGACAGGATATAGAAAATATCGTTGCTCAAGGGATAGCCAACGCTATTCCAGCAATAGTTTCTCAAGGGATAGCCAACGCTATTCCATCAATCGTGGCTGCTGTTAAAAATCCAATCGAACCACAACAAATCGTTCCTAGCAAACGTATTTCTGAAGATAACTTCAGTAATAGCATAAACGGAGGCAATAATCATGTTAATCATAATAATGAACCACGGCAAGCTCCGCTCCCTAAGAAAATGAAAGCCACAACACCTGGTTGCACTTTCAAAGAATTTCTTGCTTGTAAACCCACTGAGTTTGCAGGCAATGAAGGAGCGACTGCGGCACTGCGTTGGTTAGAGAAAACCGAGGCAGTAATTGCCATAAGTAAATGTACTCCGGATGATCAGGTCATGTACGCGTCAAATCTTTTCAAAGAAGGGGCGCTAGAATGGTGGAACACGGTATTACAAGCCAAAGGAAGAGATAGGGCTTATGCCATGAAATGGGAAGAATTTAAGATTCTCGTAGAAAGAAAATTCTGTCCCGAATATGAAAAAGATCAAATGGCAAATAAGTTTTTAAACCATAGAATGATGGGTGTAGATTGTCGCGGTTATACTTCGACATTCTTTGAATATGCTAGAGTGGTACCAACACTGGCTTCGCCAGAACCGATACTCATTTCTCGCTATATTTGGGGATTGATTAGTGAAATCCGTAACATCGTTAAAGCAGCGAGACCTCATACGATTGACGATGCTGTGGAATTAGCCAATACCCTAACTGACGAACTGGTACGCACGCAAGATGAAAACAGAAAGAAGGAATTGGCTCAGAAAATTACGCAAGGATTTCGTACGGGTAATAATAGCAACTTCAAGAGAAGAGGAACAGGGCAATTTTCAAATCCGCCGTTTTGCAGGAATTGCAGAAAGAAACATTTTGGAAGATGTAGTGTAACCTGCAATTTTTGTAAAATGGTAGGACATCGTGAAGAGGAATGCAGAAAGAAAAATCTGCTATAATTGCGGAGAAACATGACATTTTAAGCCTAAATGTCCTAAATTGGTCAAATCTGCAGACAACAAAGCCAGAACAACCGATGGAGCTACTAAGAAGAATGTTCGAGCCTTTCAGTTAACTACTCAGGAAGCCGAGATGATTCCTGATGTAATAGCCGGTACGTTCTTAGTTCACAACATTTACGCCAAAGTATTATTTGACTCTGGTGCAAACCAAAGTTTTATCAATACTTCATTATGCCAAGCTCTTAATATACCCTTAACCAATATTAGGCAGATTTTTACAGTCGAAACGACTGATGGGAATTCAGTTAAAATAGATAAGGTTTTGCAAAATGTAGAAATAGAACTTTTAAGTCATAAATTTTCTGCAACCCTATTACCTATGAAATTGGCCGAATTTGATGTTGTGTTAGGAATGGATTGGTTAGTAGCCAACCATGCTCGAATTCTTTGTGATAAGAATTCCATAGAAATTCAGGCATCCACTGGAAAAGTCATTATGATTACAGGAGATAAACCACGTAAGCCCATGAAGTTCATATCAGTAATGAAAGTTGCTAGTTATGAACGAAAGCAAGGAATAGTGTATATGATTTCGGTAATCATTAGCACTAAGGATAAAGAACTTAAGGAAATACCGGTAGTCTCAGAATATCTAGATATATTCCCAGAAGAGTTACCAGGGTTACCACCAGATAGGGAAGTAGAATTTAGGATTCATCTAATTCCAGGAACTATACCGATAGCCAAGGCACCTTATCAGTTAGCTCCCACAGAAATGTTAGAACTTAAAAAGCAAATAGATGAATTACTAAGTAAAGGTTTCATACAACCTAGTTCATCCCCTTGTGGAGCACCTGTGTTGTTTGTTAAGAAAAAGGATGGTTCAATGAGAATGTGTATCGATTATCGAGAATTAAATAAAGTTACTATTAAGAATCGATACCCATTACCTAGGATTGATGATCTTTTCGATCAACTTCAAGGAGCTCGATATTTTTCTAAGATAGATTTACGCTCCGGATATCATCAATTGAAGGTACAAGAAGAGGACATACCTAAGACTACTTTTGAACTAGGTATGGTCATTACGAGTTTACAGTCATGCCTTTCGGATTAACGAATGCACCTGCAGCATTCATGGACATGATGAATAGGATCTGTAAACCGTATTTGGATAAATTTGTAATTGTCTTCATAGATGATATACTTATTTATTCAAAAAGTCAGGACAAATATTGTCAGCACTTGCATGCACTCTTAACTTTGTTAAGAAAAGAAAAGCTTTACGCCAAATTCTCGAAGTGTGAATTTTGGTTGCAAGAAGTGCAATTCTTAGGACACATGGTGAATCACGAAGGTATTCATGTAGATCCTGCTAAGATCGAGGTAATTACCAATTGGAAGGTTCCACAAACTACAATGGAAATTAGAAGTTTTATAGGTTTAGCTGGCTACTATAGACGGTTTATTAAGGATTTTTCCAAGATAGCTGTACCATTAACTAAGCTAACCTGTAAAGCAGTTAAGTTTGATTGAGGACCTAAACAAGAAGAAGCTTTTAGAATATTGAAACATAAATTAACCAATGCTCCAATCTTAGCCTTACCAGAAGGAACTAAGGATTTTGAAGTATATTGTGATGCTTCAAAACTAGGATTTGGATGTGTGCTTATGCAACGCAAGAAGGTAATTGCGTATGCTTCAAGACAATTGAAAAAGCATGAAGAAAACTATACGACTCATGATTTAGAATTAGGAGCCTTAATATTTGCCCTGAAAATTTGGAGACATTATCAGTACGGAAGTAAGTTTGCTATCTATACAGATCATAAAAGTTTAAGATATATATTTGGGCAAAAAGAGTTAAATATGAGGCAAAGGAGATGGATGGAAATCCTAAGTGACTACGACTGTGATATTCAATATCATGAAGGAAAGGCAAATGTAGTTGCAGATGCCTTAAGTCGTAAGTATCATGAAAAACAACGACGAGTTCGTGCTCTTAGGTTAAATCTACAATTAGATTTAATGGAACAATTGAAAAATGTTCAAGAAACAGCAATAGAGGATGCTGCTGAAGGAATGAAAGGACGAATAAAAGAATTAGAACAGGGAGATGATGGAATTTGGAGATTCCATAAGAAAAGGATTTGGGTACCGAAGCAGGGAGAATTAAGAAATAAGATTTTAGAAGAAGCTCATAAATCTAGGTATACCATACACCCAGGAAACAATAAGATGTACCAAGATTTAAGAAATAATTTCTGGTGGATAGGCATGAAGAAGGATATAGCTAGATATGTTTCTAAATGTCTTACTTGTTCACAAGTTAAGGCAGAACACCAGAAACCTTCAGGTCTACTACAACAACTAGAAATGCCTGTATGGAAATGGGAACTCATAACAATGGATTTTGTTACTAAGTTACCCAAAACCAGAAAAGGTAATAACGCGATTTGGGTAATTGTGGATCGATTAACCAAATCTGCTCACTTTCTACCAATGAAAGAAACCTTTAGCATGGAAAGATTGGCAAAGTTGTATGTAGATAAAATCGTATCTCTACATGGAGTTCCACTCTCCATTGTATCAGATAGGAATAGTCGTTTCACTTCTCATTTCTGGAAAAGTTTCCAAGAAGCTATGGGAACTCGACTAAATTTAAGCACTGCTTATCATCCTCAAACGGACGGGCAAAGTGAAAGAACGATCCAAACTCTAGAAGACATGCTTAGAGCATGTGTAATAGATTTTGGTGGGAATTGGGATGATCACTTACCATTAATTGAATTCTCCTATAACAATAGTTATCACTCAAGTATTGAAACTGCCCCATTTGAAGCACTGTATGGAAGAAAGTGCAGAACTCCAGTTTGTTGGGCAGAAATAGGAGAAGGTCAATTGTCAGGTCCCGAAATAGTGCAAGAAACTACTGATAAGATTACTCAAATCAAGGAAAGGCTGAAGACGGCTAGAGATTGCCAGAAGAGTTATGCAGACAATAGATGCAAGCCATTAGAATTCCAAGTTGGAGACAGAGTAATGTTGAAAGTTTCCCCTTGGAAAGGAGTTGTTCGATTTGGTAAGAAAGGAAAGCTAAGTCCAAGATACGTAGGACCATTTCCTGTGATCCAACGTATAGGACCAGTTGCTTATCGGTTACAACTACCAGAAGAGTTAGCTGGAGTACATGATGTATTTCATGTATCCAATCTCAAGAAATGTCTATCAGACGAATCTTTGGTAGTACCTCTTCAAGATATAGTGGTAAACGAAAAGTTAAAATTTGTTGAGAAACCTCTTCAGATAGAAGACAGAAAAGTGAAGTTTCTCAAGCACAAACGACTAGTGCTAGTTAAAGTCAAGTGGGATTCGAAACGAGGACCCGAATACACTTGGGAACTGGAATCAGAAATGAAGCGAAAGTATCCTCAATTATTTCAGTAAATCTCGAGGACGAGATTTTTATTAAGGTGGGGAGAATGTAACAACTCTCATAAAAAAGTCCTAATTATTTAATTAATTTTCCAATAGGAAACCCTAATTGAGACACCCAAGTGATTCTGTACAAACCCTAAAATTTTCAGAACAATCAGAATCAGGATCTGGGCCCCTAAAACTCAGGGGGGGGGGGGGTAAACCCTAGTAACGATTATCTTAAAATCTCGTTGTCTAAAATCGAATTTACAAAACAGTTAAGTCAGCAAGGCTAGTCCCAGACGTGGCTGACCTAGGGTGAAAACGTGTCCCTTGCGCACCGCAAGGGTTCATGCTTACGGTGCGCAAGCATGGCCAATTTTTGTGTATAAATAGCAGACATTGGCATTCGAAGTTTGGCGCTTGAACGACGTAAATTCTCGTTACGTAGACTGAGTTATAGCAGAAACACTTCTAAAAACACACACGGTTCACTAATCGACGCCGCAATCAGGGTAATAACTCGATCGCTAATACGATTCAATGTCCGATTGATTAAACTATCCAATGGATGTTTAAGTGCTGCCCACATTAGGGTTTATGCTTTGTCATTCGTCGTTAAATCGATGGATGTTTAAGTATCGCACTTTGTCATTCGTTGTGAAGGTATTAATCTCGTGAGTTATCGTAAATGATGTATTAAGTTACTAACCGAATTGTGTGCTTGTTATAAATTTAGGTTAAAAGGCTAATCAGTAGGCTAGGCTCTGCTCAAATTAAATCTGCAATGTGAGTCATTCTCTTTTTATCAAAGTGCTTTATAAATTCTTAAATATTTTCAAAGTTATAATTACAGGGATTAAGTCTTTGTAGTCACCATATTACAGCCGGTATGTGGGGTTTTGTATACATTACTTGATAACCATCACTATTGGACAACGAGTTAGCCAATGAGTGATATGACCATAGTCACAGACACCATCGGGCAAAGAGGCTACCGATGGATGTTCGAGTGACAAGTACTGTGGGTAGTTGGTTTGATATCTGAAACATTGTAATCTCTCTTAATACTGTTAATTATAACAACCGAGTTGTTTTCATAAATATAATGATTCACTCAGTATTTCCCGCTGACAAAACCTTTTTCAAACATGTTTCAGGTGATCTGTTGTGATCCAGGAAAAGTGCCGCGTAGCACTACAAGCTTAAGGAAGTGGCTCAGTATAAAATAAAAGAAACATGTTTTGTAAAATAATAGATTTCTTCGTGAAATCTCAAGATTGTAAATTACCGGGTTTTATCCCGAGTTGTGAAATAAAATAATCGGGAAATATTTAAATTTTTAAAAGATCCTGAAGAAACTTCCGCTGTTAATTAAATACCACGGGATTTCTGTCCCGCGGCTCCTGAAACGGGTCAAACCGGGTCGGAGGCCGTGACAGTTGCCAGTAATTCTTAGTCAAAGACAAGTGCTACTCCAGTGCACCCTAAGTCTCGTAGTGTCCTTACTTGACTCTTTGAGAACAGTTTCAGGTAGTGGATGTCGCGGAAAGTTTTATGCAATGAAAACTTTTGAAAAATTGTTTTCGTAGGAGGATCCTAAAGATTGTAGTCTAGACTCGAGAAGGAATCCTGGTTCACTACAATTGCAGCTCTGATACCAATCTGTCACACCCCTTTCAAAGGCGGAAGCATGAGGTGTGATCCTGAAAGGTTCTCATTGCATACGAAAGGTAAACATACTACATGCTCGTAAAATAACTCCAAATGCCATTATCATTACATAATTAAAACATAACATAGGTTAAGTGATTACATCACAAGACAGCATATTGTCTGAAAAGTTTACACCTTATTTCAAAGACAAACATGAAGGTTTTGATTCTTATATCCCACACAAGATGGAATATAGAAACCAAATCCCACAAAAACAGGCATCGGAGTCTTGACACGACATGACTAAAACAAAAGCGACATCTTGGAGCAAGAGTAAGACCGCGCGCACATCCACCTTAGTTACCTGAAATACATGTGAGTTTTGGAAAATCGTCAACATAATGTTGGTGTGAATTCATGCAGATCTGTGAAAATATTTAAGCATTTGTTATGGAAAACATGGTATGCAATTGTATGAAATAAGTATTTCTGGAAATGTAAAGAAATCGAGATCGCTAATGGTTTGCACGGCCATTAACATGTGACACGACATAGGAAGCATCCAAACCATAGGCATTTTTAGTTGTCGATTCACGACTGTCGATTCACGACTAGAGACACAAAAGCACTACTTGGTAAAAGAGTGGCCAAGAGTGTGGTTGCCTGAAACCCATTAGATCTAACCTTTTGTTCCACGGTCTTGGTATGTAACTGATTAATGGTGCTTATGGCACCCTATTCGTGACATGATCTAAAGTATCATTCCTTAGTTTTTGTATTCAACATACCATAGCACATGTATTTTCCCCAAGTTTAGAAAACAAGTAAAAGTTTAAAAGTGGGGACATGAACTCACAACTTTGCGTTTCCTGCGTCGTAAACTTCACCGGTAGCGTCGTGACCTATACGTGTTCTATTAACGTTAGTCACTAGACTTGTATCGCACAAGTACAAGTTACCATCTTTTATGTATATGTTCTTTGTTGTTAAAAATAATTTATATTTTTAACTATGTATCCTACTTATATTATTTTCCCAAAAATAAATATAAGATTTTGTATTTTTCACCAAAAATCAAGACTTTGATATTTATTACTTTCCGGAATTATATTTCTTAAAAATAATATATTTTTAAGACTTGTATGAAATATATATATTTTGCATGCTATAAAATATATATGTGTTTATTATTGTTATCCACCTGAGTTATATATTTTCGTCCAAAAATATATTTTAAGTTCATAACTTGTCCAAGTTAAATAATGTGTTAAGAAATATATTTTCATAAATATATTTTCTTGTATTAGTCCATGTGCTTCTTATGTATTCTCATGTATTTTGTATGTGTATTTTTGTATTTTTACTCCTTAGGAGTATTTAGTGTATCTTCAAGTCCTAATACACTACTACATATAATACACATAATATACACTTAGCACAAGATTTGGTGATTACTAAATACATATATTTTCCCAAAAATATACATACTTAATATAAATTTTATCCTGAAGAAATAATCATTTCTTAACTTGTAATTTCTTACAAAGATTAGGGAAACCTTGGTAAATATTTTTAGGTAAATTTTTAAGGAATAAGTTTCCCCAAAACTTATATTTTTCTAAGTGTCAAAATTTTATAAAAATTTTGACATAGTTTCCCCTAAAAATGGAGGTTTCCTATGTTTTCAAAACATGTGTTTATTTTCTTTTCAATCATCAAAACAATTTTCAACAACAATCATCAACAACATATACTAATTTATTCATATGAAACATCATGGTGAACTTGATTCTTGTTAAACATGTGTAGTCTTTTAGATCTACACTTTACATAAGGTGATCTTTCCAAAATAAGTGTTCTTGTAAATTTTTAACCAACTTTTTATAAGACTTTATTTTACTAACCAACTCACCCATGAGTTTAATGGTTTCAAAGTTTGTATATCATGTTTCTAAAATCACTTTTGTGTTTATTAGAAAGATCACAATTTTTAACATCATGTTTAACCATGGATCTTTCAAGATCCATGCTTAATATTTTTAGATCTTTCAAAAACAAGCTTTATGTTATAATTTTAACAAACTTTCCATGAGTTTTAGTTTCAAAAATTAGTTCTACACATACTTTATCACTTCAAAATTACAAGTTTATGCACAATAATTCATATTTCAAGTTCACATCATGCTTCATATATTCATCTTCAAGTTTAACCATGGATCCTTCAAGATCCATGCTTAAACTTGGTAGATCCAAGCTTTAACTACTTGATCTAATCATAAGCACAAGATATAACATCAACAACATCAATACATACATAAAAAATTCATGTAATCACTTATTTTCTTCATGAATATGTTAGATCTTTTCATTTTTAACATTAGAAGCTAAGTTGTTTAGATGGTGAATCTTGTACATAACATAAACATGACTTAAATTAGTGATCAAGAAGCTTACTACTAGCTCTAATGGCTAGGGAAGTGGCACAAAAATGAAGATGATGCACAAGCAATAAATCAAGAGGTTAAAAGCTCCACAAGGTGGTCCTTCAAGTTCTAGCACCAAACACCTTCCTAAATGGCCTCCATACACCTCTAGATCACATTGGATTGAATGATTGAAGCTTGAAAATGAATGTGTGTATGTGTGTGTGATGAGCCGTGAGTATGAAGGAGAAGCAAGGAAGAAGGAGATGAATGATAGTGTATGATTTGTTTTGTACTTATAAAGATCTTCCAAATCTCCTTTAGGGTATAATACTAGAATATTCCTTACACAAAATCTAATATAATCTAATAAAATCAAGTAAAATCTTTAGGTGGGACCCATAGGGGCCGGATTTGGTGAATGGGGGGGTGTAAAGTGTAAAATTTGGTATGTTGAAGGTTTAAAGTGCAAACAAGGGGGTTTAAGTATGATTAAGTGTGTTTAGGTGTTTTTATGATTTTTAAGATGTTCTAGCATCAATACTAGTTTAATATCATAAAAAAATTACTTCTAGCCAAATTTTGATGTCCCAGTTATTGTCCGGTTGTTCGGTTCATTACGGTTCGTTAAAGTGCTGAATTGCGCAGTGTCACTAGGTATAAAGCACTTTTTATGGCAGTTTTAATTCTTGATACTTTGTAAGTTAATTTGGACAATAAAACATAAATTCTACATGATATTAATGTGTTTAAAAGCTGGTTATAGCTGAATTGTTGCTGAATTATGCTGATTTCTGCATTTAAAGTGCGTTTCGGGTGTCTTTTAGTGCATAGTTTATCTTCCGGAAAGTTTATATGTTAACCCTTGTATCCACACTTGGGTTTTAATGTATTCTAGATGTTGGACCTACTCCTAGGCCCTGATTCTATTATCTGACTGCTTTCTGCAGGGCTGCTGACACAGTGTGTCTTACCGGTGAGTTTACTAGTCTTTCTGACGCAACGCTAAAAGTAATGCATAAAGCAATATTTAAAGTATAAGACGTGCATGAATTCACATGTATAGCATGTAATCAGACAATGTTGACATTTAAGCACATAATTGCAGATATTAGATAATAATAAAACTGTACAGAAATTACCGGTTTTGTGCCAGTTGTCACACATACAGCCAAGCTCATCGCCATGGGGAGCACCGATCTTATTCGTCAAAAAGAAGGACGGATCAATGCGTATGTGCATTGACTACCGTGAATTGAACAAGGTCACGATTAAGAATCGGTACCGAGAATCGATGATCTGTTTGATCAATTGCAAGGAGCTCGATTTTTCTCTAAAATCGATTTAAGATAAGGATATCATCAAATAAAGGTACAGGAAGAGGACATTCCTAAGACCGCTTTCAGAACAAGGTATGGCCATTATGAATTTACTGTCATGCCATTTGGTTTAACCAATGCCCCAGCTGCATTTATGGACATGATGAACCGAATATGTAAGCCATATTTGGATAAATTCATAATTGTCTTTATGGATTATATTCTTATTTATTCTAAGAGCAAAGAGGAACATGCAGCGCATTTGCACGCACTTCTAAGTTTATTGAGAAAAGAAAAGCTTTATGCTAAGTTTCCAAGTGCGAGTTCTGGTTAGAACAAGTACAGTTTCTTGGACATTTAGTTAATCATGAAGGAATTCATGTGGATCCCACCAAGATCGAGGCATTAACCAAATGGAAAACCCCTGAGTCACAAACTGAGGTTAGAAGTTTCTTAGGATTGGCCGGTTATTATAGAAGATTTATTCAAGATTTTTTCTAGAATAACCATTCTCTTAACTAAGCTAACATGTAAATCTGTTAAGTTTGAATGGGGATCAAAACAAGAAGAAGCCTTTAGAATTCTTAAGCAAAGATTAACCCATGCACCCATACTAGCGTTACCAGAAGGAACTGAAGACTTTGTAGTCTATTGTGACGCTTCTAAATTAGGTTATGGATGTGTGTTAATGCAACGTCAAAAGGTTATAGCTTACGCCTTTGGACAACTTAAAAATCATAAAGAGAATTATTCAACCCATGATCTAGAATTAGGAGCTATAATTTTTGCCCTTAAAATTTGGAGACATTACCTATACGGAAGTAAGTTTACCATTTTCACCGACCATAAGAGTTTAAGGTATGTTTTTGGGTAAAAGGAATTGAATATGAGACAAAGACGCTGGATGGAGATACTTAGTGATTATGATTGTAATATCCAGTATCATGCAGGAAAGGCAAATGTAGTAGCTGATGCTTTAAGTCGAAAGTATCATGAAAAGCCAAAAAGAGTACGTTCACTCAACCTAAATCTGCAAGTAGATTTAAATGAACAGATTAGAAAGGCACAAGAATCAGTAATCAAGGATGATACTGAAAAATTGAAAGGAATGATTAAGGAACTAGAACAAGGAACAGTTGGAATTTGGAGATTCCATAAGAAAAGAATGTGGATACCTAAATTAGGAAACCTACGCCACCGTATATTAAAAGAATGTATCAGGACTTAAGAAAGAATTTTTGGTGGATAGGAATGAAAAAGGATATAGCAGCATATGTTGCAAAATGTTTAACCTGTTCACAAGTCAAAGCTGAACATCAGAAACCCTCACCTTTGTTGCAACAGTTAGAAATGCCAGTTTGGAAATGGGAATTGATAACAATGGATTTTGTTACTAAATTACCTAAAACAAGAAAAGGTAATGATACAATCTGGGTGATTGTAGACAGGCTAACTAAGTCAGCTCATTTCCTACCTATGAAGGAAACTTTCAGTATGGAACAATTAGCTAAATTATATGTAAATGAAATAGTTTCATTACATGGAATTCCTTTATCAATTGTTTCTGACAGAGATAGTCGTTTTACCTCTCATTTTTGGACAAGTTTCCAAAAAGCAATGGGAACCAAATTAAATCTAAGCACCGCTTATCATCCTCAAACGGACGGACAAAGTGAAAGGACAATTCAGACAATGGAGGACATGCTTAGAGCTTGTGTAATTGATTTCGGAGGTAATTGGGACGATCATTTACCATTGATAGAATTTTCTTATAATAACAGTTATCACACAAGTATCAATGCTGCACCATTCGAAGCACTTTATGGACGAAAGTGCCGAACACCAGTCTGTTGGGCAGAAATCGAAGAAAAGCAACTATCTGGACCTGAGATAGTACAAGAAACAACATACAAGATCATTCAAGTCAAGGAACAACTGAAAGCAGCATGTGATCGACAAAAGAGTTATGCAGATAACAGACGAAAGCCATTGGAATTTCAGATAGGAGATTAAGTGTTATTAAAAGTCTCTCCTTGGAAAGGAGTAGTAAGATTCTTCAAAAGGGGAAAGCTGAGCCCCAGGTATGTTGGACCTTTTGAGATTATTAGAAGAATAGGACCTGTAGCCTATCAGCTACAACTGCCAGAGGAAATGGCAGGAATACATGATGTATTTCAGGTATGCAATCTCAAGAAATGCTTAGCTGATGAATCACTGGTAGTACCTCTTAAGGATATAGAGGTAAATGAACAACTTAAATTTGTAGAAAGACCTCTACAGATTGAAGACAGGAAAGTTAAGAACCTCAAGCATAAGAGATTAGTTCTGGTCAAAGTAAAATGGGACTCCAAAAGAGGACCAGAGTACACATAGGAGCTTGAATCGGAAATGCAAAGGAAATATCCGCATTTATTCCAGTAGATCTCGAGGACGAGCTCTAAAACAAGGTGGGGAGGATATAACAACCCTCCTAAATAATTTCGACACCCTAATATATTTTAAAATATTCCTATGTGTCTCAAAATACACCCCGTATGCGAAAACGGCCGAATACCTTTACTATTATTAAAATTAAATAAAAAACAAAATTTAAAGGGCTGTCTCGGGGCGCGTAGCCCTTGGCTACCTTCGCGGGGCGCGACAGACCGGCTATGAGGCGACACCCGGAAGCTGCCACGTGTCGACACGTGGCAAAGCTAGACCGGTGACAACTCAAGGCTAGGGCCTACGGACTCTACTACGCGGGCCGCGTAGCCCTCGGCTACGTCTTACACAGGCCGCGAGGGAAGGCGAAGGGTCACCTATAAATAGAGACCTTCGGCCTTCAGTTTACATTCACTCGTTTCTCGATCTCTCTCTCTCTATTTTCTGCATAGCAATTATAATAGCAGGCAAAATACCCCCCTAATTAACAAAGTTCTACCCCATTGTAAGTATCATAACCCCGGTTACGTATTAGATACGTTGCCCGATTGATCCAGGGTTCCGTAATGGCTGTCGTGGTTTTGCCCAACGTAGTCATTGGAATGCCGTCTCGGGGAGGGTATTACTAATGTAAATATTGGGTTATTATACTAACGCATGTACATTTGTATATTTAATAGATAATCACCAGGAAACCTTAAAGGAAACCATAATACAGCAATGTGAGTAATCTCCTTTTTGTAAACCTTTTTACAAATCCTTAAATATTTTACAATGTGATTAGCAGTGATTGAGTCTTTGTAGTTCTTCAATTACTGCCGGTATGTTGGGGTTTTGTATACAAAATGTGGAACACGTTACCATTGGACAAAGAGTGAGCCAATGGGTAATATGACCCACCAGTCAGGATTGACAATACTGAATGAGTAATTGTGTAGATGTAAACATTGTAATCGCTCTCAATACTGTGAAAATTGATAAAACTCTTCTTGATTAAACTGGAATTCACTCACCAGTATTTCCCACTGACAAAATGTTTTTAAAACGCGTTTCAGGTAACAAAATGTGAAAGCCAACTAGAAGCCAGCTGGACAGCACTGAAGGCTTTGAAAAAGTGGCTATAAAAGTTACCTAAATAAAAGAAGATGTTTTATTCAATAAAATAGGGATTTTCCCTATGAAAATATTTGTAATGAAAACTTGGGTTTTATCCCAATATGTTTAATATTATAAAAGTGTGGTATTTACTCTGATAAATATTTCCTAACTACGGTCCTGATGTAATTTCCGCTGCCAAATTGATAAACAACGATACCACCAAAACTGGTCTCGCGGCCGCCCGTTCCCGGGATAGATAGGGGACGGGGGTTGCGACAGTGGTGCTGGGCAGATGCAGGTGATAGACAGCTGGTTGGTCCCGAACTGGTCCAAGAGACGACATATAAGATCATACAGATCCGAGAACGCATTAAGGCGGCTCGTGATCGACAAAAGAGTTATGCGGACCAAAGATGAAAACCTTTGGAATTTCAAGTGGGTGATATGGTTTTGTTAAAAGTCTCACCTTGGAAAGGTGTGGCACGCTTCGGGAAGCGTTGTAAGTTAAACCCACGATATATCGGACCGTTCAGAATCCTGGAAAGAGTTGGTACGGTAGCATATAAGTTGGAGACAGTGGTTATCCCTGCTCAAGAGACAGTGGTTATCCCTACTGATGAAGTTCACATTGACGATACACTCCACTTTACTGAAGAACCTGTTGAGGTTACTGATTGGAAAGTTAACACGACTCGGAGGAGTAGTGTTAGACTCGTCAAGGTTCGTTGGAACGCACGTCACGGCCCAGAGTTTATGTCAAGGCCCCCGACCCAGTTTGACCCGTTTCAGGAGCCGCGGGACAGAAATCCCGTGGTATTTATTTAACAGCGGAAGTTTTCATCAGGATCTTTTAAAACTGAAATATTTCCCGATTATTTTATTTCACAACTCGAGATAAAACCCGGTAATTTACAATCTTGAGATTTCACGAAGAAATCTTTTATTTTACAAAACATGTTTCTTTATTTTATACTGAGCCACTTCCTTAAGCTTGTAGTGCTTCTCAGCACTTTTCCTGGATCACAACAGATCACCTGAAACATGTTTGAAAAAGGTTTTGTCAGCGGGAAATAGTGAGTGAATCATTCATTTTATAGAAAATGACACATAGTTATTAATTACAGCATAAGAGCGATTACGATGGTTTCTATCTTATTGTTATATGGCACCGTGTCACCTCCTGGTGACGATGGTCATACCACTATTGAGTCCTGTCACTCAACTAGTGATGATATATCACTGTTAGGGCTTATTTGCCTAACCTGTGTTAGGGCTTATTAGCCTAACCCGTGAGAAATTAGTAATGTGCACAATACCCCACTAGCCATTGATTAGATTACCATGACTTAATCCCTGTAATTATAACCTTTGAAAATAAACATGCTTTTTGGAAAGTAATTTGATAAAAAGAGAATGACTCACATTGCAGATTTAATTGAGCAGAGCCTAGCCTATTGATTAGCCTTTTAACCTAAATTTAATAACATGCACACAATTCGGTTAGTAACTTAATACAGCGTTTACGATAACTCACGAGATCAAACCCTCACAACGAATGACAAAGTGCGATACTTAAACATCCATCGAATTAACGACGAATGACAAAGCATAACCCTAACGTGGGCTGCACTTAAACATCCATTGGATAGTTTAATCGATCGGACATTGAATCGTAGCAGCGATCGAGTTATTACCCTGTATTGCGGCAGCACTTCGTGAATCGTGTGTGTTTTTAATAGTAAACAGAGCTTATCTCAGTGTATATTTCGACTTTGTTTGTCGTTTCAGTGCCCAGATTTCAGTCCCAATCCCTTCTATTTATAGGTAAATTTTGACCAGGCTTGCGCACCGTAAGCCTTATCCCATACGGTGCGCAAGGGACACGAAATCACTATAGGGTAGCCACGTCCTGGACTAGCCTAGCTGAGTTGGTTTTACGTGAAATTTCAATTTCGACAACAAACTGTCGAGATAATACTAACTAGGGTTTACCCCCCTGAGTTTTAGGGGCCCTGATTCTGATTCCGATTGTTCTGAAAATTTTAGGGTTTGTGCAGAATCACTTGGGTGTCTCAATTAGGGTTTCCTATTGGTAAAATTAATTTAATAAATGGGACTTTTGATGAGAGTTGTTACATTCTCCCCACCTTAATAAAAATCTCGTCCTCGAGATTTACTGGAATAAGTAGGGATACTTTTTCTTCATCTCAGATTCCAGCTCCCAAGTGTATTCAGCTCCTCTCTTTGAATCCCACTTTACTTTAACTAGCACTAGTCGTTTGTGCTTGAGAAACTTCACTTTTCTGTCTTCTATCTGAAGAGGTTTCTCAACAAATTTTAGCTTTTCGTTTACCTCTATATCTTGGAGAGGTATTACCAAAGATTCGTCTGATAGATATTTCTTGAGGTTGCATACATGAAATACATCATGTACTCCAGCTAACTTCTCTGGTAGTTGTAAACGATAAGCAACTGGTCCTATACGTTGGATCACTGGAAATGGTCCTACGTATCTTGGACTTAGCTTTCCTTTCTTACCAAATCTAACCACTCCTTTCCAAGGAGAAACTTTTAATAGTACTTTGTCTCCAACTTGAAATTCTAACGGCTTACATCTATTGTCTGCATAACTCTTCTGGCAATCTCTAGCCGTCTTCAGCCTTTCCTTGATTTGAGTAATCTTATCAGTAGTTTCTTGCACTATTTCGGGACCTGACAATTGACTTTCTCCTATTTCTGCCCAACAAACTGGAGTTCTGCACTTTCTTCCATACAGTGCTTCGAATGGGGTAGTTTCGATACTTGAATGATAACTATTGTTATAGGAGAATTCAATTAATGGTAAATGGTCGTCCCAATTTCCACCAAAATCTATCACACATGCCCTGAGCATGTCTTCTAGAGTTTGGATCGTCCTTTCACTTTGTCCGTCTGTTTGTGGATGATATGCAGTGCTTAAATTTAGTCGAGTTCCCATAGCTTCTTGGAAACTTTTCCAGAAATGAGAAGTAAAACGACTATCCCTATCCGAAACAATGGAGAGTGGAACTCCATGTAGGGATACAACTTCATCTACATACAACTTTGCCAATCTTTCCATGCTAAAGGTTTCTTTAATAGGTAGAAAGTGAGCAGATTTGGTTAATCGATCCACAATTACCCAAATCGCATCATTACCTTTTCTGGTTTTGGGTAACTTAGTAACAAAATCCATTGTTATGAGTTCCCATTTCCATACAGGCATTTCTAGTTGTTGTAGTAGACCTGAAGGTTTCTGGTGTTCTGCCTTAACTTGTGAACAAGTAAGACACTTAGAAACATATCTAGCTATGTCCTTCTTCATGCCTATCCACCAGAAATTATTTCTTAAATCTTGGTACATCTTATTGTTTCCTGGGTGCATGGTATATCTAGACTTATGGGCTTCTTCTAAAATCTTATTTCTTAATTCTCCCTGCTTAGGTACCCAAATCCTTTTCTTATGGAATCTCCAAATTCCATCAGCTCCTTGTTCTAATTCTTTTATTCTTCCTTTCATTCCTTCAGCATCATCCTTGATTGTTGTGGCTTGAACATTTTTCAATTGTTCCATTAAATCTAATTATAGATTTAACCTAAGAGCACAAACTCGTCGTTGTTTTTCATGGTACTTACGACTTAAGGCAACTGCAACTATATTTGCTTTTCCTTCATGATATTGAATATCACAGTCGTAGTCACTTAGGATTTCCATCCATCTCCTTTGCCTCATGTTTAACTCTTTTTGCCCGAATATATATCTTAAACTTTTATGATCTGTATAGACAGTAAACTTACTTCCATACAGATAATGTCTCCAAATTTTAAGGGCAAAAATTACGGCTCCTAACTCTAAGGCAGGAGTCGTATAATTTTCCTCGTGCTTTTTCAATTGTCTTGAGGCATACGCAATTACCTTCTTGCGTTGCATTAGCACACATCCTAATCCTAGTTTTGAAGCATCACAATATACTTCAAAATCTTCAGTTCCCTCTGGTAAAGCTAAGATTGGAGCATTGGTTAACTTTTGTTTCAAGATCTTAAAGGCTTCTTCTTGCTTAGGTCCCCATTCAAACTTAACTGCTTTACAGGTTAGCTTAGTTAATGGTACAACTATCTTGGAAAAATCCTTAATAAACCGTCTATAATATCCAGCTAAACCTATAAAACTTCTAATTTCCATTGCTGACTGTGGAACCTTCCATTTGGTAATTGCCTCTATCTTAGCAGGATCTACATGAATTCCTTCATGATTCACCATATGACCTAAGAATTGCACTTTTTGCAACCAAAATTCACACTTCGAGAATTTAGCGTACAGTTTTTCTTTTCTTAACAAAGTTAAGAGTGCATGCAGGTGTTGACAATGTTCGTCCTGACTTTTTGAATAAATAAGTATATCGTCTATGAAAACAATTACAAATTTATCCAAATACGGTTTACAGATCCTATTCATCATGTCCATGAATGCTGCAGGTGCATTCGTTAACCCAAAGGGCATGACTGTAAACTCGTAATGACCATACCTAGTTCTGAAAGCAGTTTTAGGTATGTCTTCTTCTTGTACCTTCAATTGATGATATCCGAAGCGTAAATCTATCTTAGAAAAATATCTAGCCCCTTGAAGTTGATCGAAAAGATCATCAATCCTAGGTAATGGGTATCGATTCTTAATTGTAACCTTATTCAATTCTCTATAATATTTACACATTCTCATTGAACCGTCCTTCTTCTTTACAAACAACATTGGTGCTCCCCACGGGGATGAACTAGGTTGTATGAAACATTTACTTAGTAATTCATCTAATTGCTTTTTCAGTTCTAACATTTCTGTGGGTGCTAACCGATAAGGTGCCTTAGCTATCGGTATAGTTCCTGGAATTAAATGAATTCTAAATTCTACCTCCCTATCTGGTGGTAACCCTGGTAACTCTTCTGGGAATACATCTAGGTATTCTGAAACTACAGGAATTTCCTTAAGTTCTTTACCCTTAGTACTAATGATTACTGAAATCATATATACTATTCCTTGCTTTCGTTCATAACTAGCAACTTTCATTACTGATATGAACTTCATGGGTTTACGTGGTTTATCTCCTGTAATCGTGATTATTTCACCAGTAGGTGCTTGAATTTCTACGGAATTCTTATCACAAAGGATTCGAGCATGGTTGGCTACTAACCAATCCATTCCTAACACAACATCAAATCCAACTAAATTCATTGGCAATAGGTTTGCATGAAATTTATGACCTGAGAGTTCTATATTTTCTTTTTGCAAAACCTTATCTATTTTTACAGAATTCCCATCTGCCGTTTCGACTGTAAAAATCTGCCTAAGATTGGTTAAAGGTAAGTTAAGGGCTTGGCAGAATGAAGTATTTATAAAACTTTGGTTTGCACTAGAGTCAAATAATACTTTTGCATAGATGTTGTGAACTAGGAACGTACCAGCTATCACATCTGGAATGAGATCTGCCTCCTGAGTAGTTAATTGGAAAGCACGAACATTCTTCTTTGTAGCTCCGTCTGCAGTTTTAGCTTTGTTTTCAGCTGGTTTAACTAATTTCGGGCAGTCCGATCTGAAATGTCCAGCTTCTCCACAATTATAACAAACTGTGGATTTCTTCTTTCGGCAATTTTCTTCCTGATGCCCTGGAATTCGGCAGAAATTGCAATATAATTTGCATTTTCCAAAATGCTTCCTTTTGCAGAAATTGCAAAATGGACCAATGGAAGATTGTCCAGTCTCCCTTCGCTTGACATTATTACTGTTACCCATACGAAATCCTTGGGTAATCTTTTGGACTACTTCCTTTTTCCGATCTTCTTCTCTTGTGTGCACTAGTTCGTCAGTTAGGGTGTTAGCTATTTCGACAACATCGTCAATAGTGCACGGTCTCGCAGCCTTAACGATGTTACGGATTTCACTAATCAATCCCCAAATATAACGAGAAATGAGTACCGGTTCTGGCGAAGCCAGCGTTGGTACCACTCTAGCATATTCAAAGAATGTCGAAGTATAACTGCGACAATCTATACCCATCATTCTATGATTTAAGAATTTATTTGCCATTTGATCTTTTTCGTACTCGGGACAGAATTTTCTTTCTACAAGAATCTTAAATTATTCCCAGTTCATGGCATAAGCCCTATTTCTTCCTTTAGCTTGTAATACCGTGTTCCACCATTCTAACGCTCCTTCCTTGAACAGGTTGGATGCGTACATTACCTTGTCGTCTTTGTCACATTTACTTATTGCAATCACTGCCTCGGTTTTCTCTATCCATCGCAGTGCTGCAGTCGCTCCTTCATTGCCTGAAAATTCAGCGGGTTTACAAGCAAGAAATTCTTTGAAAGTGCAACCAGGCGTTGCAGCTTTCATTTTCTTAGGGGGGGAGCTTACCGTGGTTCATTCTCATGATTAACATGATCATTGCCTCCGTTTACGCTATTACTGAAGTTATCTTCAGAAATACGTTTGCTAGGAATGATTTGTTGCGGTTCTATTGGATTTTTAACAGCAGCAACGATTGCTGGAATAGCATTGGCTATCCCTTAAGCAACGATATTTTCTATATCCTGCCTAGTCATATATTGATCCCCCGGTTGTTGCTCAGATTGATTAACCTCATTAACTGGTTCATTATTAGCGTTTTCCATCTGATAATTAATATATATAATTTATTAGTATCAAATAAATAACAATTACACAAAACAATTATACAGAGTTCATAACACCAATATAGCCAAAACTATCGATTTCTCAATTTCCATTTAATAGTATGCATCAATACACACCATTATCTTACAAAGTTTTAGGTTATTTCACAAGATTATATTGCTATTCTACAACCACAGTCTCATAACCCCTTATCCTTCATCAGCTAATATTTTAATAACGGTGTTCCCTTTCGTCGTATTTCCAGGAGATCTGTTCTCCTACTTCCCTGATCCTATTTCCTACATCCATTCACTCCTTGCCAAAGTGGCGGAGTTCAGCTAAATTCTCATTACTCATAGGTGGATTAGGTATAGGTTCTGGGATTGCTGAGTCCAAGTTTATTGGTAGTTGTGTTTCAAGAGAATGAATAAAAACATTTTCATTAACAGGCTTAATAGTATTATAGCATGTCAATATAAAATCTAGCTCTTCCTGAGATGGTAACCCTCACTTTGTCTAGAGCTTTCCCCAATTTCCATTTTCTTAGGCTTGGGTTTCTCGAGAGGTAAAGCGTTGAATTCTATAGGTTCTTCTATGTCTGGTATATACCTATTGAAATCTCTGGAAACCTCTATTCTTACCGGATAGAGATTTAAATTCTGAAGGGCGTCAGACAAGTCACTCATACTGTTATGCAAAATACACACCATTACTAATTATAACAAAATTTTTATAGAAAACCTTTAAATATTATTCCAGACTGTGTAACTACAAAACAACTGAAAATTAAAACACACTAGGTTTTATTTGTAAATTTATTTATTTACTGAATAAGGTTTCTAGACTATAGATAATAAAGGTGCTAAAACTTGGGTCAAATTATTTAAGGATTTGCATTAATTGCTACATTGGCTAGCATATAAAGATCTGCCCATACTGTACACAATTAGTCAGATAATAAAACACATAATCACAGAATGACAGTTAGAAAAATTTAAGTATTTTCTAAATACTTAATAGGCTTAAATCAGTGGCTCTGATACCACTTTTTTTGTCACGGCCCCCGACCCGGTTTGACCCGTTTCAGGAGCCGCGGGACAGAAATCCCGTGGTATTTATTTAACAGCGGAAGTTTTCATCAGGATCTTTTAAAACTGAAATATTTCCCGATTATTTTATTTCACAACTCGGGATAAAACCCGGTAATTTACAATCTTGAGATTTCACGAAGAAATCTTTTATTTTACAAAACATGTTTCTTTATTTTATACTGAGCCACTTCCTTAAGCTTGTAGTGCTTCTCAGCACTTTTCCTGGATCACAACAGATCACCTGAAACATGTTTGAAAAAGGTTTTGTCAGCGAGAAATACTGAGTGAATCATTCATTTTACAGAAAATGACACATAGTTATTAATTACAGCATAAGAGCGATTATGATGGTTTCTATCTTATTGTTATATGGCACCGTGTCACCTCCTGGTGACGATAGTCATACCACTATTGAGTCCTGTCACTCAACTAGTGATGATATATCACTGTTAGGGCTTATTTGCCTAACCTATGTTAGGGCTTATTAGCCTAACCCGTGAGAAATTAGTAATGTGCACAATACCCCACTAGCCATTGATTAAGATTACCATGACTTAATCCCTGTAATTATAACCTTTGAAAATAAACATGCTTTTTGTAAAGTAATTTGATAAAAAGAGAATGACTCACATTGCAGATTTAATTGAGCAGAGCCTAGCCTATTGATTAGCCTTTTAACCTAAATTTAATAACATGCACACAATTCGGTTAGTAACTTAATACAGCGTTTACGATAACTCACGAGATCAAACCCTCACAACGAATGACAAAGTGCGATACTTAAACATCCATCGAATTAACGACGAATGACAAAGCATAACCCTAATGTGGGCAGCACTTAAACATCCATTGGATAGTTTAATCGATCGGACATTGAATCGTAGCAGCGATCGAGTTATTACCCTGTATTGCGGCAGCACTTCGTGAATCGTGTGTGTTTTTAATAGTAAACAGAGCTTATCTCAGCGTATATTTCGACTTTGTTCGTCGTTTCAGTGCCCAGATTTCAGTCCCAATCCCTTCTATTTATAGGTAAATTTTGACCAGGCTTGCGCACCGTAAGCCTTATCCCTTACGGTGCGCAAGGGACACGAAATCACTATAGGGTAGCCACGTCCTGGACTAGCCTAGCTGAGTTGGTTTTACGTGAAATTTCAATTTCGACAACAAACTGTCGAGATAATACTAACTAGGGTTTACCCCCCCTGAGTTTTAGGGGCCCTGATTCTGATTCCGATTGTTCTGAAAATTTTAGGGTTTGTGCAGAATCACTTGGGTGTCTCAATTAGGGTTTCCTATTGGTCAAATTAATTTAATAAATAGGACTTTTGATGAGAGTTGTTACAGTTTACTTGGGAGCGTGAAGACCATATGAAAGCAAAATACCCGCATTTATTCCCTAACTCCCCTACTATTAGTAGTAAGGCTTAAAATTTCGGGACAAATTTTTTTTAACAGGGGGACAATGTGACAACTGTCAAAATTCCAGGTATCCGTACAACTATTAAACCATGATTAGTGCTTAATGACTGTGCTGTATTTAAACTAATGACTTGAAACTGCTTTCTGATTATTGCATTATACATACATGTGCATCACATATTGCTTAATGTCATATCATTATTGCACGAGAACTTTATTGACTCAAATGATGCACAAAACACAGTTAGCACCGTTATCAGACAAATCAGGAAAATGTTGACGGAGTTCAGTACATAGACAGACAATGTGTTGAGACACAGAATGGGCCAGAAACCAAGTATGACAATAGTATAGTGTGTAGGAAAGTAAGGATCACAAAACTGCATTCCTAGAGATAGTTTAAGTGCCGGAAAGTGCCTAAAACTCACATAAACTGCAGAATTCTGCAGAAAATCAGCAAATTCAGCATTTTAACACTCTAATATTATGCAGAAATGTGGTTTAATGGTCCTGGATGCTTTCCTATGTGTCGGGAGTCGAAACTGTTACAAAAGGGTACATAAAGCACACTAAACTGCATAGTTTAGCACCTTAACGAACCAGTAACCAACCGAACACTACCCGAAACACCAAATTTTCACTAGAAGCATTGTTTTAACATTGCCAAGCTAGTTATGGTCCCCGAACATCATAACACATTATATAAATATCTAGTAACTAAACATCTAACTACATACTTACATTTCAACCATGAACTAACTATATGGTTATAACCTAAGCCTACTACCCCCCCCCCCCCTATGTAATCGGCCAATATGGCCCCCACCTCAAATTTTATAAGATTATAAAATTTGATCTTGTTTATACTTTATAAAACATATAGACCAATGGTAATTGTGTTTTTGTGGATTATAAGAAGACATAAGAGTTCATAAGTTTCATATCTTTCAAACACCAAAACACACACTCTTCTCTCTTCTTCCTTGCTTGCTCACGGCCGAGATCACCAACACCATCATCACCATCATTCATCCATTTTCATCCAATTCCAAGCTTATACAAAGGTGTTAGAAGGTGCATAAGGAAGCTAGGAGCTTTCGGAAGTTCAAGGACCTTCTCTATTTGCTTTTATCCACCTCTTTTCTTCTTTTGATCATCTCTAGCCTTGAGCTAGTGGTAAGAACACTAATCCTTTCATTTTACATCTTATATAAGTGGTTAAAGAATGATACATGATGATAAACTTGAAGAACACTAAGAATAAAGAGAATGAAACTTGAACATAAGCTTAAATCATGAAGAAACCATGTTGTTTATGTGTTGATTTACTTGTTGATTGTTGTTTACTTGTGAAAATGATGTAGATCATCGTATGATCTTGCTAGATCATGATTAAAAACATAATCTAGCAAGATGATAGGATGAAAGTGTTAAAGATTCATAGATCATCCTCATGAAAGACATGAACTTGCAAGGATATAATGTTTTTTTTTTGTAAAATGATGATTAATGTGAGTTGTAAGTCTTGTAAATCTAAGATTTCAACAGTGATTTTTCAAGAAACCAAGTTAAAAATACAAAGTTTACTAAATCTTGGTTCTTACATAAATAAACCTCATTTTTAAGGATTAAACAAGTGTAGAAACACTTATGTAACAAGAGAAATCCAAGAAGAAACAATTTTAGAAAATATGATTATAAGTTGTAAAGATCTAGATTCTTTAAAAATGATGTTTTTAAAGAATCAAACACACTTTAAAGGGTAACAAGACTTACTAAAAACACTAGTAAGTTACTACAAATTTTTATAAATTTTCAAGTTCATAAGGTGGTAGATTATGCTTGTTTATGGCAAAATTAGTAAGTATAGATTGTTTATTGTTGATTGTTTATGTTGATTTACAAAAGAACATTATACCTTCAAGCTATGGAAACCTCCATTTTTAGGGGAAACTATGGCAAAAATTTTCTAAAAATTAAACACTTAGAAATAATATAACTCATCAAATACCAAAAATTACAATCCCAAAATATTTAGATGTCACCATGTGTGTGATTACTTGTATATTATATGTATTAGTTATATTATTTAAGGACTTGAAATAATATAACTCGTCAAATACCAAAAATTACAATCCCAAAATATTACCAAAATTCCAAGGATATGAATATACAAATCTTACCCAAAATATTGATGAAACCGAACAAAGGACTATAACTTACAAAATATTCCGGAAATATTATTCATGAGTATATTTTGGTAAATAATATTTTGGACACCAAAAGAACAAAAATATGATTTTCACAATTATTACAAGTTTATATCATATTTTTGACAAGAAGAAAATATATTATTTTTGATGAATAAAAATATATATGTTTTCTTGGAATTATTAGAAGGTATATTATCTTTGGAAGAAATATATATTTTCTTAATCAAACATCAAATATATTATTTTTGGGAGAAAAATAAGTTTATATATATTTTCCAAGTTAGACTTGAAAATATATTGTTTTTGAGACTTGTATGAAATTTATAAATATTTTCGTCAAGGGAAAAATTATAAATAATTTTTCTAAGTAATATTCTTAAAATATATATTTTGGAAATATATCTTGATGAATTTCTATTAAAGATATTATTCCGGAAAATTTATACAAAATTAAGTATAAGGATACTTAATAATTACAAGAAAATACGTATTTTCGTACGTATAAAGACACACCGGAATACGACACCAATACATGGCAAATATATATAAGTATAAGGATACTTAATAATTACAAGAAAATACGTATTTTCGTACGTATAAAGACACACCGGAATACGACACAAATACATGGCAAAAATATACAAGTATAAGGATACAAATACAAATACACCCATCCTTGGGAAGGAAATACATGTATAAATACTTGAAAGGTATCAAGTTAAATTATATTATTTTAACTATTATTCCAAAATTTAATAAATATAATTTAAGTTAAAATATTTATTATTTTAACAAATAATTATATAACTTGGAATAATATTGAAGACACCAAGAAACGTAACTCAAAGACACTAATCCATACTAAGTCAAGGCACGACCCGCCCATCTAATAGACCTTAGTACGTTGTAGGTAGTCGTGTACGCCAGGCGAAGCTTTGAGTTACTATGATTACGAAGAACGCAAGACTGTGAGTTCATGTCCCCCTTTTCTTTTAACTGGTTTTAGTTTTATAACTTCGGGGGTGAAGTACATGTTACAAACTGTTTACAAACGTTTATATGTGGTATGGTTAGCTAAGGAAGGGTACTGCTAGATCATGTGAGTGGTGAGTATAACGCTTAAGACCATTAATCCTCGTTGAAGGACCGAGGGACATGAGTGATAGATCTATTTGGGTGTAGCGAGCCCCGCCCATGTTGGACCAGGGTTGGCCCATGGGATGACTATGTCTTACAACCGGAAGCCTGGTGCAAAGTCTGCTAGGTTTGAGCCTTCCTGCATCACGTCACACATATTAATGGCCATGCAAACCATTAATGATCTGTTTTCCTTGTTGCTTTCATACCAGGAGTTTACAAACATACATACATACTTACAATGATTTCAAAGGTTTATTCGTGCACACTCACAAACACATGAACTCGCTCAACTTTTGTTGATGTTTTCAAACTACATGTATTTCAGGGAATTAAAAGTGGATCTGGCGGGCGTTTGAAAGTTTCAAGTTATGTTGAGAATAAAAGATGTCATCTGATGTTTAAGGGTTTGGATAGTGTGTCTTATCCTAGAAGAGACACATCTTCCAAAGCCTGGTTTTATTTAGAGTCATTTGTTGAGTCCTTATGGAACTCAAAAACTATTTGCATGGGTTGTATTCGAATTTGAGATCTGTGTTGGGATTTTAAAACAATGTTGTTGTTATGATTTTAAACTTATTTAATGGATGATCATCTTTAGTTTTATCATATAGTTGTTGTTATGATTGAATACAATGATATTAAGCAAGTCACACAAAATCACGCTTCCGCAAAAGTCAGGGTGTGACATGAAACCCGAGTGTAAATGTATTTATATTATGGGTTTTATTGCATTTAAGTGATTATATGCTTTGAATGTGATAACTACGAGAGATTATGGTTTTGGGGGTTAATTGCTTAAATCGGTGAAGTTAAAGTGTTTAGAGATGAAGCGAAACACCCGTGGATGATAATCAAGGTATATTACATTATTCGGGATTGGTTTCGGGTTAGAAGATAGCTTGGAAGTACGAGAAATGCGAAAGAATGAACTCCAGGGGCCTATGGGTCATTATATGAAAGTTGAAATGTTGGAGAAGGACCAAGTGGAAAACCCGTCGTAAGCTATGGTGGGGAATGCCGTAACTTATGGCAGGTATATGAATAACATCATCAACAGCAGATGTACGGCGTAGGCTACACTGTTAGGGCCGTAACTTACTGCCAGGCGGATCAAAAGAGGACAGAAGTTGCTGGTCGTAGCCTACATCATACTTTCTTACCGAATGCCGTAACTTATGGCAGGTATATGAATAAAACCCTAATGATGGTATTTAAGTTTGGGGACGAATTTGGGGAACTAGTATCACAATTTTGAGCACTTTTCATTCTTCTCATCATACTTTCTTACCGAATTCAAGAGATTGAAAATGATTTCAACCATTGTTCAATGTCACACCCCGATTTCCACGTGTCACCGGTGGGCCCGGTGGGGGAGTATCGTGACGTGGTTGGCAACATAATAGTCAAACAACACAATAATTAATATGCACAGCGGAAGCAATTTAAAAGATATAATACAACCGAATTTAATATTGTATATCAATGTCACAATATCCGGAAGTTTATCCACAGTCGGATCGAAAATAAAATAGTATTAATGGTTCAACAGACTTCAGGCATCTTAAGCTTGCGAGACTTCTAATGATGCTAAGGAGAAATCCCAGCCAATTTCGCTTAGTACCTGCATTTAATCTTTTTGGGAAAATACGTCAATTTACACTGGTAAATACATTCAACTGACTCATTTTGGAAAATGATTGAAAATTGGTTTGGATGCACATGGCATAAACATTTTATATAACTTGGGAGAATTATTTAATATTATAATCTTGTGAATGAATTACATGTTCCTTGTGCGTTCAGTAGCCCGGATCTTGTCCGGGTTAAAGATCAATAGACACACCACAATGTCCTTTTGTGCACTGACGGGTGTACGCCTACACCCCGCGCTTAAGTCGTGGCCATTTCGTAAAATGATGCCGAGGATATCCGGGACATGGTCATTAACCCCCCAAAGGCTTTAAGTAACAAGACTGTTTAAACGAGCCGATCAAATTATTCAACTACCCACCTAACGGTGGAGATTTGATGCCCGATCAAGCGGTATGCTATATACCGTAACCCAAGCCCGTATAGGGAAAATAAGTTAAAAGTATTTACCTGAGCAAGTATTAATCACAATAAGAAAAATGCACGTAGATTTTACTGGTTCTCCTAATCTGGAACGAAGGTTTAATATAACCTATTAGAATTCTAACGGGTCTTTAATTGAGCTTAAGCTTAGACCGGCTAGTTTCAAAGATACGGTTCGTACGCACGATTAAGAGAAGACCGGATAGAATGTGATTTAGACCTGAAAAGTTCATAGACTTGTTTAATATGGGTTTATTATTCACATTCTGGATTTTGAGATAAAACCGTTAAGGTTTGACCCGTTTCGGCTAATTTATGTAAACTTGTTACATAAACCGAACCGTACGCGTAATAAGCGTGACGGGTATTCATGAGAGCTATAGACAGGTTTCCTAAGTTAATTATGCCTCAAATATGTTGTGACATCAGTAAGATGTCTTTCATTATGCCCGAAACGTGTTTAAACACAAACTAGGCCCCGTAGGGGTAGTTTGGTCATTTAAAAGTTTATAAAAGAGTTTAAATGTTTAACTGAGTTACAGGTCTGATATAATCAGCAAAAATACTTAGTTTACTGATTTATAACAGTAAGGTATTTTAGATATGTGAAATTTATCAATTATAACCAAACTATGCCCCGTAGGGGTATTTTGGTAATTTCACATAAGCCGAAAAGCTCAAAACTGAGGTCTGAGATAACCAACTTTTGCTTACTATTAAAATGTTATAATTTGACTAAAACATCAGTAGGTATCACCCTTGTATGTTTAAAAATAGTATTAGTACATACTATGCGCTAAAAACGCTAAATAAGGCGATTAGGAGCCGTTTACGGGTTCAATACCTAAAGCTGATATTTTTATTATTCCAGAAGGTCTAAAATAATTTATTTATCATAAATAATCAGTAGCAAAAGGTTTGGAGTCGTTTTGATACGTAAAACTCATTTTATGGCCCGTAAGGGCAAAACCGACATTTACCGAATTAAGCCTGCGACTATGAGTTATGCTCAGCCTAAAATTAATTAAAAATCTTTAAAAATCTCAAAATAATATATTACATCAGTGGGTAAAAGATTTGATACCAAAAAGTATGTTTAAGTAGGCTATACGCTAAATACGCCGTTTAATTAACATAAGGCTTAAATTTTACGCTAACGAGCATAACTCTTAATCTACACTTCAAACTGATGTCAAACTTTGCATACAAGTTTATATATCAGTAATTAAAGTTTCTACTCTTTTACATTTCCAAAAATCACGTTTTAAGGTAATAAGGGCATAATGGTCAACATATGAGCAATTAACGGAATCATGCGTATTAATCGGTTAACTAATGAACCATAGTGTATAATCACAGAGGGTTATACTAGCATGTAACCTGGTCCAAATAAGGCTCTTAGGTATTTCTAAATCATACCAAAACGGGTCAGAACTGAAAGTCAAAGTGAAAGTCAAACTATGTGACTTTCGGTTCCGAACCGGGTCTAAACAGGAAATTGTTGGGTTGAACATGTATGGACATGTTCTTACACTTATTACTAAGTTATAACAATGATCAAACAAGTTGTATATGATCTACATTGATAATTATGCATAAAGGGCATTTTAGACTTCCTGTTGACTTTTTAAATATAAGTTTGACCCGACTTTTGACCTGCTTAGAGTGGTAATCAGGGGGAACCCTTTTAAGGGTTTATTACCCACATAAATACCAACCTATAACTACTTTTAATTCGAGATATGACTGAGCCATTGTTGACTAATCTCGAAGTCAAACCGTAATTACGACGGTTTGACTTTTAGCTAATATACTAAGCTAAACTCAATTTATAAAGGATTAGAACACTTACTGAAGTCCTAAGCTTGATTAGGGAACACTTGAGAGGAAGTTTGAGCTCCAGAAGTGATCCACAAATGCAGATGAAGGTGTGAAGCAAGAGTTGCAAGTTCATGGCCTTATATAGTGGATTCAAGCACCACAAAGTGTTGACAACAAAGCCTAGCACACACCACAACTGATCAACACTTGGTTCTAGTGTTTAGGGGGTGTTTTAGGGGTCAAGGGATGTGGAGAATCATGTTAGAATCGAGCAGATTGCACTCAGCAGGCAAAACCCAAAAATTTCGGAGCTGGGCACCCCTAGCGTGACGCTAGGCCCCCCTCGCGTCGCGCTAGGCCTCCCTTGATCAGCTTTTTGATTTCTTGCAATTTGATCCTTGGCTCTTCAAAATTTGATTAGGCACTTGTTTTCTTGCATTTTAAACCCTCAATGTTGATCTATAAGGGCTTTAAAATATATACCCTCTTTGTTAGGTCCCCGGTTAACTTCGTTGTCACCCGAAAAGTCCTAACATTCAACGTTTACGCTTTAACCCTTCGCACACGAATTTGATCATAACTTTCTCATACGATAACGAAACTTTATGAAATTTTAATCGTGCATTCTAGTGAGCATAATTTACCGTTACAAAGCTTCGGGTCTGTCAAAAGGTCACTCAGAGGTATAATTTGAACATGTTGACACATTTAGTCCCTGTAGTTTGAAATCTCTCACTTTTAGCTTCGTATGATCCATGATTTATTCGTTTGAAGGTATGAGCATCATATAGGGTTAATGTACATTAGATTTATTCATAGTTGACACTTAGAATACGTATATTCACATACTCTCCATGTTTGTCAACTTTAGTCCTTCTATAATATTTCTTTCACACGTTTAAACATTTGACACGTGTCTACACATTATAGGACGTGAATTTTCGAGGTGTTACATCCTCACCCCCTTAAAATAAATCTCGACCCGAGATTTACTGAAATAAGTAAGGGTACTTTTCTTTCATCGTGGATTCAACCTCCCACGTGTATTCGGGACCTCTACGAGCATCCCATTTGACCTTGACAATAGGCACATGTTTCCTACGAAGCTTCTTTACCTGTCGATCTTCAATCGACAAAGGTTTTTCCACAAATTTTAAGCTCTCATCTATATGCACATCTGTATGCGGTATAACCAGTGATTCATCAGCGAAGCACTTCTTCAGATTATAGATGTGGAACACATTGTGAATTCCACTGAGCTCTTCCGGTAAGTTTAACTTATAGGCAACTGACCCGACACGATCGATAACCTCGAAAGGTCCTATGTATCTCGGGCTTAGCTTGCCTTTCTTACCAAATCGCATCACCCCTTTCCAGGGTGACACTTTTAGTAGGACTTTGTCACCGACTTCGAAGTGAAAATCCTTACGCTTAGGATCAGCGTAACTCTTCTGCCTATCCCGGGCAGCTTTGAGACGGTCACGGATCTGGACAATCTTGTCCGTTGTTTCGAACACTATCTCTGGTCCTGATAACTGGACATCTCCAACTTCCGCCCAACAAATAGGCGATCTACACTTTCTACCGTATAATGTCTCAAAAGGCGCAGCCTTAATGCTGGTATGGTAGCTATTGTTGTAGGAGAATTCGATTAATGGTAGGTTCTTATCCCAACTACCACCCAAATCGATCGCGCATGCACGTAGCATGTCTTCCAACGTTTGAATAGTACGCTCACTCTGACCGTCAGTCTGAGGATGGTAAGCCGTACTAAAATTCAAACGTGTGCCCAAAGATTGCTGGAAACTCTTCCAAAAATGTGACGTGTATCTAGTATCTCTATCAGAGATAATAGCCACAGGTATGCCATGTAAGGCTACAATCTTATCAACGTATAACTGGGCTAACATGTCGGAGCTGTAAGTCTCCTTGATCTATCAACTATAACCCATATTGTATCGTTTCCTTTCCTGGTCTTAGGTAACTTGGTAATAAAATCCATAGTTACCATTTCCCACTTCCACGTAGGAAGTTCAGGCTGTTGTAGCAAGCCTGACGGCTTTTGATGCTCTGCTTTGACTTGCGCACAAGTCAAGCATTTAGCTACATGGGTGGCTACAGACTTTTTCAAGCCTATCCACCAATAATTTGCTTTTAGATCCTGGTACATCTTATCAGTTCCAGGATGAACGGAGTATTTGGAACTATGGGCTTCTTGGAGGATGACATCACGAAGTCCTTCATAAATTGGAACCCATATCCGTCCATTCAATTTCAGAAGTCCGTCCTTGCTAAGAGATAACTGCTCCTCAGTTACTCCTAACTTTTCATTAGGATAGTTAGCTTCCAACACAGCTTCCTTCTGTGCAGCTAACAACTTTTCCATCAGACTGTTCTTTATCTCCATGCACTTGGCATTGATTCGGATGGGTTTCACCCTTTCCTTCCGACTCAAGGCATCGGCGACTACATTTGCCTTGCCGGGATGGTATTTGATTTCGCAATCATAATCATTTAAAGTTTCCATCCAACGGCGTTGCCTCATGTTTAATTCCTTCTGATTAAACAGATGTTGAAGGCTCTTGTGATCAGAATAGATCACACACTTGATTCCATAAAGATAATGCCTCCACAGTTTTAGTGCGAATACAACGGCACCCAATTCCAAATCGTGGGTGGTGTAATTCTTTTCATGCACCTTTAACTGTCGTGAAGCATAGGCAATAACCTTGCCTTTCTGCATAAGCACACACCCCATGCCAGTGTGCGATGCATCGCAGTAAACCACGAACTCTTCTATTCCATCTGGCAATGTCAGTACTGGGGCGTTGCTCAACTTTTGCTTCAGAATATCAAAGGATTCTTGCTGCTTAGGGCCCCAAATGAACTTTACTTTCTTCTTAGTCAAGGAAGTTAGGGGCGCAGCAATCCTTGAAAAATTTTCGATGAAACGCCTGTAATATCCTACCAATCCCAGGAAGCTACGAATCTCTGTAGGCGTCTTCGGCTCTTGCCAGTTCATTACGGCTTCAACCTTAGCGGGATCCACCTGGATACCACGCTTACTAACCACGTGTCCAAGAAATTGGACTTCTCGTAGCCAAAATTCACACTTAGAGAATTTGGCATAGAGTTTCTCCTGATGCAGTAGCTTGAGAATACAGCGAAGGTGTTTCTCATGGTCAGCTTGATTCTTCGAATAGATAAGAATGTCGTCGATGAAAACGATGACGAATTTATCTAAGTACGGCTTGCAAACGCGATTCATGAGGTCCATGAACGTAGCCGGTGCATTAGTGAGCCCAAACGGCATCACTAGGAACTCGTAGTGACCATAACGAGTCCTAAATGCAGTCTTGTGCACGTCTTCATCTTTAACCTTCAACTGATGGTAGCCTGACCTCAAATCAATCTTCGAGAAGTAACTTGCCCCTTGAAGCTGATCGAACAAATCGTCGATCCTGGGCAAAGGATACCTATTCTTGATCGTGACTTTATTAAGCTCGCGATAGTCGATGCACAGGCGCATCGACCCATCCTTCTTCTTGACAAACAAGATTGGCGCTCCCCAAGGAGATGAACTAGGTCTAATGAAACCTTTAGCTAGCAATTCATCTAGCTGTGTCCTCAATTCTTTCATCTCCGTTGGAGCCAACCGATAGGGTGCTCTGGCAACTGGTGCAGCTCCGGGGATGATATCAATCCTGAATTCCACTTGCCTATCTGGTGGCAAACCAGGTAGTTCTTCCGGAAAAACTTCTGGGAATTCAGATATGACAGGGATGTCTTCTATCTTCGGTTTGGGCTCATCAATAATCACTTGCGCCATGTAGATGACACAACCCCTCTTTAAACATTTTGAAGCCTTGAGCATAGTCACTTGCTTAGGTAGCCCATACTGGGTATCTCCCCGAATGGTAAGTGATTCACCAGACGAAGTCTTTATTACCACTTGTTTCTTGTTACAGACTATTTGGGCCTGGTTATGAGATAACCAGTCCATACCCAGAACTATGTCAAAACCAACCATCGGATATATTTGATAGGGGTTAGGGTTGGTAATTTCAATTGATTACTGGTATGATAACTTTCCGTTGTTTTGCAATCGAAGTAAGTACTCTTTGGATAATCACAATCAATTAAGTGAATTATGCAATCTTGTCTATGTGATTGTGACAATCAAACATGCAACTGAAGTCTATTTTGAATCTAAAATCCGAAGGAACCATTGTTTTCTCTCATTGTTACAAACTCGTTTTTGTATTTCTTAGTTTAATCAAACAACCGATTTTACATTTTTGCAATTAGTTCCTTTATACTTAATCAACAACGCTTTCCACCATACTCCTCTGGTTCGATACCCTATTTACACTATTTACATAGTTATTTATGTTTTTGTATGACATTCAAGACAAGTCATTAGGCGTCTCATCGATCGATAAAAGAAGTAACCGAAGAGGTCACTGAAGGGCTTCACTACCACCCTAAAAAAATCGTCTTTCAAAAAGATTGTAGATGCATGAATATAAATATAATTAAATAAAATAAATTATAAGCTGTTTGTGTCTTTTTCTTATAAATACAAGCCTTTTCTATTTATAGATATTTTTTTAATGTTTTTCGTTTTTGCCCATCCCCTCACTTTTTATACACCTTTAGTGAAAGGGGGTGCCCCTCATATCATGATCCAACCCAGTTGTTTCCAATTTCCATTTCATATTTTTTAAAACTACAATCAACTCGTTTTTAAGCTATCTCACCCCACCACAATTTCATGTGACCCTATAAAATATGGTGGAATGGATGTGAATGCTACACTCCTTATAATTAGATAGTATGAAATAGTATTTTGTTCTTGACACACAAACTCTCACATTTTGTTTTCTCAAAATACAATACAAAAAATCTTATACATAAAAAATTAGCACTAAGATATAGCATAAGAAATGTAGCACAAAAAAAATCCATCACAAAAATCAAGTAAAAATTGTTATACAACATAGAAATCTAAGAGAATTTCTTGGGTTTTTTTATATCTCATATTTTATATAACAATATAGTGCACAAATTAAAGATAAAAATATACTCGATTTTACGGTGCAATTTTTTTTAAAAAATATAACGTCGTATGAAAAAGTTATTAACTTTCAAAAAATAGAAATACATATGCATGCAGAGAGAAAGTCAACAAATAAGCTATTACAAAAATACCCTTACACCTATTATTTTCTACATTTTAATCTTAACCATTGTTGAAAAATAGAAAGTTAAAATTACTTCTTATCATTTTTATTGAACTGACACATTTGGATCACTGACGGACCACTAGAGTATCATCGTGTCACTAGCGGAACCACCCGATCATATCCATCTCCACTATGCTATAATGCCTAAACACCAATTCAGAAGAAAACCTAAGAAATCTGGGAAAAAACCCCCCTTGTGAGAATCGAACCCATAATCTAATGGTCATAAGTTTTGTCCCACCTCCAAAATGCCACTAAGCTATAATGTCATAGGCATTACTTCTTAACATAGTTAGGCAAAATCAACTCTTAATTTGATGACCACAAATTACTAAAACTACACTTCTATTCATTTTACACAAAAATATATCTCATATTGTTAGATTAAAGATTTCAATAAATATTGTATATACATATATATATTGGAAGGTAGGGGTGAGCATACAACCGAATTAACCGAACCGTAACCGAAAAAACCGAACCGAAATAACCGATAACCGAAATAACCGAAGGGTTGGTTATTTATATTTTTAATAACCGATTTTTGCGGTTCGGTTATGGTTATTATTTTCATAACCGCAAATAACCGAACCGAACCGAACCGAATAAACATAGCCAAATCCGTAGCACCATAAGTCTTTAAGTTTGTATTTAAATGCTTAACCATGGCCTAATCAATATGTATCTTTGGTGAAGTATTTGAATGTTTTAACTTTTAACCATGACCCAACTTTGATGAAGATTGCACTACTACTTTTTATGTTTTGATTAAAAAGTGTCGAATTTAAAAACCACTTTGTGTTCGTATGTATGTTTCCACATAACACGTGACTACACGTGTTACTTTTGTTTTGGAATTAGTATGCATATGGTAGTGAAATATAATTGATTAACCGTATATTTATTGTTTGCGCATTAATTTTGCTCGACCCACACATTTAAAGTCCAACATTAGAAACAATGAAAATAACCGACCTATAACCGAACCAAAACCGCATTAACCGCAATAACCGATTAACCGAAACCGCATTAACCGAAACCGAACGGTTATGATTTTTTGATAACCGCAATGTGCGGTTATGGTTTCGGTTATAGGTAATAACCGAACCGAACCACACCATGCTCACCTCTATTGGAAGGCACAGCAAGAATATATTAAAAACCAAGCATACTAGCAAGAATATATAAAATCTATAAATAGTAACGGTTTCTGTCTAAATAGTGGGTAGGAGCAAAATAAGTGCGTTCTTGAAATCTAGGAAGGTGGGTGTGTGACCAAATGAGTGTTTACCCTTTTGAAATGACCATTGCTTGCTCACAGACTTTTTGCAGTTTGAACCAAAATTATTTGGATTTTTATGCTTCTTATTTCAACAAGAGAAATGATTGGATCAAAATACAAACAAAAGATTTTTTTTTTAATAAAGTATATAACTGATATAAAAGTAAGAAAACATGTGCTCAGATTACATATATTTGTGAAATTTAAAAAAAAAAAAAAAAAAAAACCTTAATTGATTTAGGTTAATGTTATAATCCGATTTCACCGACACATTAAAAAGTGAGTGTTAGTTACATTACTAGCACGTAGTCATGAGCTCTCACTCACTTTTAGAATATATTGTTCACAAGTTTTCAATACCTACCACCCATCAAAATGAAATTTAAATGAAATGATTTTAAAAAATAAAAAATAGAAGAAAAAGCTTGAAATATTGGTTGATGCATAAGACCCACTCCTTCCATTTTCACTGGCGTTGTCTGCACACCGACGTTGTCTGCACAACGCCCTTCCCCATCATGAAACCATTTAGGCGTGATTGGACCGGTGTTCAACACCCCTAATTTTCCAGACTAGTAGGGGCATTGCCCCATTACACCCCCCTAATATTAATTTTAATGACCACCTAACGGTTCAAAACTATTTAACACATTGAACATGTTAATTGTGGTGTCATAAAAATATAGAATTATGTTTATAACGCTAGGTATACCCCATCCCGTTCTCAGAGAAGGTAAATGCACATCCCATTATCTCATCATCCATTAGAAGTGCTGTAAGAAACATTAGGTACTAGGCGGTCGGTGGTGTATCGACTAACGATTAATTGAATTGGGAATGTATACGTAATTTTTGAGTTTTATATGTATATACACAAATTTTTATATGTATTCTTTAAGTAGACATGTTTTAACACCTTCATCGACTCATATTTTCAATCAGATATGATTAATTGCCGGGATTTACAACTTTTGGTCAAAAATCTGGCCGAATTGCTAGACTTCCATCGATTTTTGGCCAATTAGGACTGGACTTGACCCCTGCTGACGGCCTACTAATCAACTGGTCAATTAGATAAAAATTACTCGGTAAACCTTCGACTAGCGATTAATCAACGACTAATCAGAGGCTAGTCAGGATTTTAACAACCATGTCCGTTATATTGGTACGTTGGTTGTCCTATGGGCGTACACAAGTTATATAGGCTGCCCCATATGGGCGTATACGACTTTTTAGGGGTTATAGACTATGTAGCACGGGGACACCTAGAACCATCAGGTACCCATCCCGGGGACTTTTTGGGGACGGGGACGCCATGAGGACGTCCCCTAAACGTTTCCGGGTATTGGGCATGGCGACTACACGTTTCGGGGACGGCGAATACAAGTTTCGGGGACGTATCCTATTATTTTTAGGGGTTTATCTTTTACATCTTCCAAATTCCATAACAAACAATCAGCCTTTCAATTAGAAAACCCGATCAACATTCAATTATACAAAACGTCGGCCTTTCAGTTCCTTCTCTTCTCAATTCATCATCATTTGTATTAATCATCATCTATATTCATCATCGATTATCGCTTCTCAAGAAACACAAGGATGATCAACTACCCGTTTATATTTTTTTATTTTTTATATTTTTTTGCCGTACCCGTATCTTGGATTTTTGAATTTTGTCGTTCCCCGTACCCGTATCGTCCCCGCACCCCATTCCCGTACCCGTTCCCGTGCTACATAGGTTATAGAGATACATACAATGCCCTATATAGACGTAAAAGATTAAATCAATAAGCACATGATTAGTACGAATGGTATGTGTATATCCTCTCTCAGGACGATTGACCACAAGAGGTCCTTTTCGATTGTGTATTTCATGGCTTGTTTGACTGGAGTGTGCCATGATGTAATTATTTCAGAGTAATGATTGTACTTTCTTGTATCAATGCCTTCCTATTGGACTGAGTCAGGATTCTATGCAGTGAAAAGCCTTTAATGATTTATGAATTTTTAGTTTTATCTGTGATAAAAATCATCAAATTTATTATATTTTTAACAGCTTCTCTTTGTTGTATATTTTTTGAACGCAACAACTCTCTCTCTCTATAGGGCCAGGAGAACAAACAAGGATATAACCAAAGCAAAAAAAAAAAAAAAAGCGAACAACAGACGGGGGACTTATAAAATGTCCGTTACATCGAAATTTATCCAGCTCTCCCATCTGGGATTTTGGATATTTGCCCTATTACACCCTCATAAGCCATAAAGAAATGTGTCTTCTTGATTAGCTCCATGGTCTTTTGAACCGGAACAAAGGAATCTTCAAAACCTTTGGTGTTCCGGGCTTCCCATATCCTCCAGACAGTTGCCAGAGCAATGGCGTAAACGAGTCAAATCCCACATCGGCCATAGGTAGGAGAGATTCTTGGTTCACAAAAAATGTCATGCATTCACCAACCCGTTTCGGGCTTTAGCTGGCTGTGGAGCACATGGAAACTCTACAGTTAAGCATGCTCAGGTGCGAGTAATACTAGGATGGGTGAACTCCTTGGAAACCGGGGCAACAAAAAACAAATCCGTAGGTTCATGCAAGGACAACCTATTAAAGACAAAGCGGACAATATTAATGACGAATGTTACAATCATAAGTCACTAATGAGTTTAAAATGATATAAGTCTTCTAATTAAGAAGTCTCCAATTGATTTAAGTTGTGAACTACTACCTATCTACGTACATAATAAGTAGTGTGCAACTAAACTATTCATTGTGTAGTGAGTAGAGCAACAAAAATTTATTTTTCACACGCAAAAACCCTAATCGTTAACCTTTACAAAATACAACATATTTACCGATAGAGTGAGACATACAACAAGTCACATGAGTACAAACATAAATAAATAAATAACATTGAGCGGCAATTGATATGGTGATTTGAAAATCACCAATATTACCTTACTACCTTAGCATTTTTTCATGTGAAAAACGCTAGAGGCATGCTCTCTAACAAACCCCAAACAAGAATCACTATCAATCTTTATATATAAGTTTCTATTTACTTATATCAATTCAAATTGAAAATTCTGAACATGTTCACAAGATAGCAAAATATTTAGTTACATTATTGCTTTTGTACGCAACCAAAAGGTGATACACTAAGGCCATGTGTAGAGTCATAAAGTCCTTTGTGGGGGCATTATGCGACAAGTGGTGAAACGTGTAAGAGAGGAGCTTTATGCGGCTTTATATCATAAGAGGGTGTAGTGGGGTTATATATGCATGGGGCTTTGTATATATGTATGTATATATATGTGTGTGAGTGGGGCTTTGAATCTTTCTTCCTTCACGCCGCTATGCATATAACGGGAACAAGATTTTGCACCCCTAATGCGCCGTCTGTTTTGGTGTGTGCAGGCGCTATGGGGCGCCATGGAGGGAGAAGACGGTATATACCGCCCCACTACGTATTCTAAGAAAGGTATTTATGGTTCGCGTCTACATCTTGCTTTGAAATTGAACTTAAATGTGTGTGTGATGTAACTCCTGTGTGGTTGTGTATATGTGTATGTTTTAATGGTATGGCCCTAAATAAGTTGCTGATTTAATGCGTTTCTTCTTCTTATCAAAAGTATTAGTCAAAAGATGTCTTTCGATACACAAATAACGTAAAATTAGAATTAAGTCTAAATGAAGTTTTCAAAATCAAATTAAAAGCTTTCATCAAATATATTAGAAGTAGTCACATAAAATAAAATTTTCCTTTTATTATTGATTTTCAAAACGAAAAGTAGATAGATGTAAGAAGCATCTTCTCCAAAATTAAGACAAACAAGGTTGTGTCACTCTCTCCAATTTTACTATTATTTTTCTTTCGGGTTTATCCTTTTGTCTTGCAATGCCTTCTTCACGAGATTGTGTCAGAAAACAAATATAAATAAAATTATAATTCGAAACAAATCCCTCCCTCTTCTCTCGCAACATTATTTCATGTCTTTATCTCCCTCAAACCCAACACCTTTTTTAAGGGATAAATCACATTATTTTTTGAACAATTTTCCAATTTACGACTTTAATCTTTTATATTCAAATAAAAATAACGAAAACCACTTAATAACTTTGTATGAAGTGCATTGATAATTTATAAATAGATTTAGAAAATGATGAAGTAATCAGTTACATAATCGAAGTAAATAAATTATATAAATATTTTTGTAAACTGAGTGAACAAATCCTGTACATTCATTACACACGTGTATGGCCAGAATTTTATGATCAAATCATAAAATACACTAGTGTATTTCATCATCAAATCATGCCATTGATTTACACACGTGTATGGTCAGAATTATTTCGCAAATATACTATTGTTCACTCTTGAACCTAATCATATATATATATGTATATATGTATCTATATAATATAGGGGCAGGTTCATTTGAGAAGAAAATTTAATTAAGAAGAAAAAAGAACAAAGGGTACAATTGTAAAATATCAAATAGTTATTTTTTCATCTCATTTATTACAATCTTTAAGTAATTAATTACTTATAAAGACTATTATTCTCTACACTAATTTTCATTGCCTACACATAAAAAGTTGTCCTACATATTTCAAAAATTATTCTACACATACGTAAATTTATCCTACACAACTCGTAATTTATCCTACACACCTAGTAATTGTCCTACACTCTAAACAATTTTTTTTTTTGAAAAAATATATATTTTGAAAATAAGTTACAAATTTAATGTAGTTAGCTATTAAAAAGGAAGACTAGAAATTAATGATATATGTAAGTTTACAAATATACCCTTACATTAAAATTAAATGCAAATATTAAATGATGTAAAATGAAACATTCTTATTAATTGAAACTTATTCTTTTTTCTTCTTACAAAAAATTTCTTCTCATTTGAACCTTTCACGTATAATATATTAATTTAAATGTATAACTGAATGAATAATCAATTTTAATATACGCTCCAAAACACACACACACTATCATGTAAAAAGGATTATAAATACTCTTTTCAAATGTTCCTTCACTACTTATAAACACTTGGCTTTTTATGTATTTTTGAACCCTTGCCTCTTCCCTCTTCTCTCTTCCATATCCTCATTCATGTATTTTGTTTCTCTCTCTACATATTGATTTTTGAGTCAAAAACAAGAGAGAGAGTATGGGCAAGGCTTCACGCTGGTTCAAGTCTTTGTTGGGTATGAAGAAACACAAACAAAATTCACCACCACCACCACCACCGCCGGTGGATATAAACCCTCCACCGTCTAATGATCCCACTTGGTTGACATCTTACACGTCAGCAACAGAGAAAGAACGGAACAAACATGCAATTGCTGTTGCTGCAGCCACCGCCGCCGCAGCTGATGCCGCCGTCGCCGCCGCACAGGCCGCCATGGCGGTGGTGAGACTCACCAGCCTCGGCAGAGGAACGCTTTTTAACGGCGGCGGAGACAGATGGGCTGCCGTTAAGATTCAAACAAACTTTAGAGCTTATTTGGTATGAATTTTTTTAACAGTACATTAATTTTTGGAAATAATATTAGTTGAATGTGTTGTCTGCATGTTTGTTGTGATCTGTATTGTAGTGTTTGTGTTTATGCATTGTAGATTAGATACTCTATGCTGTTTGGTGTTCCTAGTAGACTGTGAAGGCAAGTACATTAGTAGTTCAAGTACTTCATTAATCATTGCTCTTCTGTCTTTATTTCTCTTCATTATTTCATATATTTATTAATTTATTATAAATTCTTGTAGCTATAATTTGAGTGACAAATTTCAAATTTTCAAAATTTTTGAGTGTTTCATGATCATGGGAAAGTTAAAAAAACATTTATACATGGTTTGATTAGATTTTAATAATTAAAAAGGAAAGGTATTACATAACCAGAGGGATAGATCTTGGGTTCAAGTCTCACAAACAACATGAGTAAAAAATTTGCCGTTCAAAAAAAATTATATAACCGCCTTGTGTATATATACACACATGTAAAACAATTAATATGTTTTTGTGGTTATTAGTTATAACCTTCTCAATTATGTTACTTTGAAGTTGCCTTTACCTAGGTATGATTGTTGACTTTGTTGCTCTCCTAAATCGATATCTCCAAAATTATGCATTTTCTATATTTAGTATTTTGTGCTTTGATCACCAAGCACGGTATTTTTGTCATTTTGGTTTGATTTAACGTACATGACACGTTTGAAACGTTTGATGACAAAAATATTGGTCAAACTTTGTTGACTCCGAAATTATTTTCACCTTATTTATTTATTTTTTAATTTATTTATATATATATTTTTTAATTTTAGTTGGATTTTGATTTGTGTTTTAGGCAAGAAAGGCTCTAAGAGCTTTAAGAGGACTAGTGAAGCTACAGGCTCTTGTTAGAGGGTTTCTTGTGAGGAAAACGGCAGCTGCAACTTTATATAGTATGCAAGCTCTCCATAGAGCCCAGATTGCTGCTCAGTCCCAACAACGGGCCCGCCGCTCGGTTAAAGATAGTAGGGTTCAACCCGAAACCCGTCACCGAAAATCGACCGTATGATCCCTTTGATTGTTCTTTGCCAATTGCCACCATTTTTTTAATAACAAAATTGTGATTTTTAATACTAAATCAGTGACAAATGTTTTTTTTAGGAGAGATTTGATCATGAGACAAAAAGTGAATTCCATAGCAAGAGGCTCTCAACTTCATACGAATCAACAACTAATTCACATGATGAGAGCCTAAAAATAGTTGAAATCGACACGTATAGACCACATGCGAGATCCAGGCGTATACACTCATGCACAACCGACTCTAGTGACGAATCACATTACCACCACAACATGTCATCTCCCCTGCCTTGCAATATCGCTACACGTAAGACAATCGATTGTGGGCATTTTCATGATCCCGAGTGGGGATTCATCGGTGAAGATTACAAATACTCAAACACCACTCAAAGCACGCCTCGTTTGGCCAAGCTATACGGGTCAAACTTGCCTCCAACTCCCGCAAGAAGTGTATGCGGGGACGGCTATTTTAGGCCTTATTCGAACCATCCAAGTTACATGGCGAACACACAATCATTCAATGCGAAACAGAGGTCTCATAGTACTCCTAAGCAAAGGCCAGAGTTGGGGACAAAAAGGAGGCAATCTCTTATTGAAATAATGGCATCAAGAAGTAGTTATAGTGGCTTGAGGATGCAAAGGTCTTGTACGAAAGCTCAAGAAGCTATAAACTCATAAATAAAGGGTTTGATGTTTAAACTTTATCATTACTTTGTGTTTGATAAAGAATTAGAGATAAGGGATGTTTGTCTTGTAAGTAAACAAGAAGGGCCTGTTTTTCTTCTCTTTTAGACCAAGTTGTTTGGGTGAAAGAGCTCTTCTTTTATTAATTTAATGTCTTCTTTTTGCAAACAAGGATGTTTATATGTGTTGTAAAATTGAGTTTTGATATTTTATTAATTTAATGTCTTAAATATTTTATCAGTTTTTTAAAAATTATAAGATAAAGTCGAGTATCACTCGTTAATGACGAGTAGAAAACTCAGCTATTGCGACCGAAAAAGGACGCAAAATTGGTGACAAATTTGGTCCGCAAGCATAAGGTTGCAAAATTAGCAACTAAACAAGGACCAGAAGTACAAAGTCGCTAAATTAGCAGCCAAACAAGTTTCGGATGCAATTCGGTCACAAAAATCTTAACTTTTTAATTAGCACTAATTTAAATATACCGGTCACAAACTAGTCACAACATGTGAAAATAGAATACGATCACAAATTAGTAGCAAAAATTGCGACCTTCTAAGCATGGCCATAAAATGGGTAAAAAACATAAAATTTAATATTAAAAGTACTCACAAAAATATATTCTCCATGGAATCGTTAAATCATGACTTTAAAATTAAATGATTTGAAAAAAAATCCAAATAGCGATCACAAATATGTTACTTAGAAGTTAGAAATGATATGAAAAAAAAAAAATCTAAATAGCGATCAACCTAAATATGTTAAAAATATACTGATGGGTAGAGAGATATGGTGATGGGTAGAGAGATATGGATAGAGTTAGAATCTGTGTATATAATTATTTTATTTATTATCTTGTATAATTATCTAATTTAGTATTTAGGGGGAAATAGACTAAAATACTCTTATGTGGGTTCCATTTTATTAGATTTGACCATGAAAACTAACTGAGTTACGGCTAAATAACGTAACGTGTGAGGGTTTACAAATATCAAGTATGTTTTTTGTACTTTTTAAATACAAAGAACACACTTTGCAATCTAGTGTTAAAATAAATGATGACTTTTGTAATTTACACTATATAAAATCTTTGTAAGCCTTCTTTCTTTATTTTTTTCTTTTGAGCTTATTTTTTTAATCTGAAACAAATACATTAATAGGGCATTCAGAATTATTACTTCTTAAATTCATTTATTACTTTGGTTACAATACTAATGATAAAACATATAATAATGTTAAAAGATCAAATATAAACAGCCTTATCGTACAAAACGTACGAAAGACATGGAAAGGTAAAAAAACGTGGTGGCATTTTTGTAATTATTTACTCGTAGAGTAATTATGAAAATTACCCTACAAATGATTCTGTAGGGTAATTTTGTAAAATGACATTGTATGGTAATTTTGATCATATAGGGTAATTTTGATCATGTATCATAGTTACTTTACAATCTTGTAGGGTAATTTTGTAGAGCATCATAATTAGTCTACAAATGATTTTTGTAGGGTAATTTTAATCTTGTAGGGTAATTTTGATCCTGTAGGGTAATTACGAGCATGGTTGCAGAAATCGGCCTAGGCGGCCGATTAATCGGCGCCTAGGCGCTAGGCGGTCATCTACTGCCTAATTTTGAGCTAGGCGGTCAATTAATCGGTCATGGTCAAAAATCGGTCAAAATCGGTCCTAGGCGGTCAAAATCGGTCCTAGGCGGTCAAAATCGGATTAATCGGACAATATTAGTCGGTCAAAATCGATCAAAATCGGTCCTAGGCGGTCAAAATCGGTCAAAATCGAACCATACTATCTGAAACTTGAAGTATTTATGTGAATTTTGAAGTATTATTTTTATATTATTGGGTATATATATATAATTTTGAAAAAATACATATAAAAATCCCATTCCGATTAATCCCGATTAATCCCTATTAATCCCGATTAATCCCTAGGTTGTACCTCACCGCCCGACTAGCGCCTAGCGCCTTCTACAACATTGATTACGAGTAAAATAATTACGAAAATTTCACCGCGTTTTTTTATCTTTTCATGCATTTCGTATGTCTTGTACGATAAGGATATTTGTACAGGATCTTTACCCAAAACATAATACTAATGAAAGTTGTGTATAAAAGATCAAACAACCAAAACATATAAACATACCCAAAAATGTCGCACACATAGAGTAGGATCTCCAGATGATGAGACGAAGACAAATTTCACCGTTATCTCAAGAAATAAAGTGAAAATAGAAAAGTTGCTTCCAATCAAACAAATTAATTAGATAAATGTAGAAAAGATATATGGTTGATGCAAATGTGACAATGCCTCATCAAATTTGAGAATTAACCTCTTAATACACTAAAAATTGAGACTACTAAATCATCTTTTAGTGGTCCTTTTTGGTTTAAACATTTTTTAATAGAAAGGAAAGATCATAAATTAGGAAGAAGAACTATTGGAAACATTTGTTATTAATACTAATTATTATTTCTCCAAATAATAACATATGAGTACAATTAATTTTCTCGCTGTATTACCCTCTAGGATCAAATAGTACTGCTATAATGGACATATGTTACGACTTGAGCATACATGTTCAACACTAGCTATTTAACATTTCTTTATAGATAATGTTTAAAAATAATATCAAGAAAACCAAAATTTGGTTATCTTTAACATGTGATCGATATAACTATATCTTGTAAACCATACCACCGCCAAACTATATCCATGATATAACATGAACTATTCAAGTACTTACACGAATGTGCACGAGACACGGTTGATATGACTTAGAAAAAAAGTATCGAAGAGTGACAAGATGTAACATGAAAGAAATAACAATAATCATTATGACAAGATATATTACTTGCTTGTGTCGGTATTAATCGGTTACTCAAAACAACAATAAAAGGATCTGATGTATTTTATATTTATTAGCACATGGCATGTATCTTTTCAATTTTGATTGTTCACTCCCATCTAGACCTGGCAAACGGGTCGGGTCGGGTCGGGTTGGGTCATGGGTCAAAACGGGTTCGGGTCAAAATGGGTTCGGGTCAAAACGGGTCAATTAAAAAAAGGGTTGTTTTGGTTCGGGTCAAAACGGGTTCGGGTCGGAACGGGTTCGGGTCGGAACGGGGTTCGGGTCGGAACGGGTTTCGGGTCAGAACGGGTTTCGGGTCGGGTCGGGTTAGTTAAAAAATGCTTTTTTAAAGAGATTGTACATCAAGAGGCAATTTTGTCGGGTTAAAACGGGTCCGGGTTGGTTCGGGTTGAGAATGGGTTCGGGTTGGTGCTGCTGTTGAAGGTCAACAAAGAGTCAAAGACTGCCACCCTCCCAAGATGTTCCAGTAACTCGATAAACAAAATTCAAAGACTGCTACCACTAGTTTTTATTCTTAAATGATTTCTTTTTGATCTTCTAGTAACTACATAAACAAAATTCAAATACAAAAGTTAGTTTCATCAACGATTTAGTGCCCCCTCAAGCAACAAATACACATCAACATTCCTGTTAAACCTAAAAAAACTTCAATCACATATGTATCAGTTGAACACACAAAGTTTTTGAAACATTTAGAAAGAAAAAAAAACAATCAGCCATTTAAATCATCAAATTTTCTTTAAACAATGACCATATATTCAATCAGTCATTTAAATCATCATCATAAGAGAGAGAAATTACAGCTTCAACATCAAACTTATAAAACATCGATCACAGATTTACAAATTAAACACAGTTTCTGAAACATTCACAACAAAAAAAAAAACGCTATTCATCTATCAAATTCCAAAACAACTCCACAAAATCAAACAAATTCACAACAAAATTTAAAACATTTACACAGACACACATCAAATCCATCAACTACGGCGCTCATGAAGTGATGATGATACCTTCACCGGAAAAGATGCCGTCGCTGATGAAGATCTCGTCGCTGATGAAGATGCCGGCGGAGAGTGGGGGGTTTGTGGCGGAGGAGACGACAGAGACACGGAGACAGTGGCGGGCTTGTGGCGGAGGAGACGGCGGAGGACGGAGAGGATGAAGATGCCCTCCCTGAATCGATGATGATGATGATGATGTTCACTGAAGTTCAAAGAGCTCTAAGAAAAAACCCTAGGAGTAACCCGTGTCGTATTTCTTCTCAACCCAGTAACCCGTTCCTTTTTACTTCAAAACCCAAATTGACCCGTAAACTTACTTCCCTCTTTTAAAATTGACCCAATTGGACCCATTAATTTTTACAAGGAAACCCAAATTGACCCATAGTAATTAATAAAAGACCCAAAGTGACCCAATTTTATGCATTCGGGTCAGAATTGCCCCCCCTACTCCCATCATTAGGTCTATGCATATTACAAGTAAAGTTGTGAATACTTCGTGTTATATTTTGTATAGTCTCGTGTTAGAAATGACAAATTAAATATCGTTACATGATCATTTCTTATTTCTAATTAGTAAATTACAAAAACTGTCCTTTATGTTGACACTAAATTGCAAAGTGTGTCATTTACTTCAAAAAGTACAAAAAACATACTCAATATTTGTAAACTCTTGCACGTTATGTCCTTTAACCCTAACTAAGTTAATTTTCATGGTTAAATTTGACCAAGTAGACCCCATATGAGGGTATCTTAGTCATTTTACCCTAAACTAAAAATCTTTTTTCCCTCAACTCACACACTCTCTCTTATTCACTCTCTCTCTCTCTCTTTCTCTCTCGCTATACAATCCGAGCCACCACCGCCCATAGAACCACTGCCATAGCACCACCGGCATAACACTGTTCACCACAGATCCACCGTCGGCCACTGTAGCAACAGCTCGCCATAGCACCGTTCACCACCGCCATAGCTCCGCCGTCGTTCAACATATAGCTTCGTTCGTTCCACAGAAGCTGCCGTCGTTCGTTCCAGGTAACCGAATCTCCCGATCTTCGTTCTAGGGTTAGGGTTCTTACGAATTAGAGTGGTGGTTGTCGGATTTGGTGTGGGGATGTCGGGTTTGGAGTGGTGGTTATCGGATTTAGTGTGGGTTGTCGGATTTGGTGGGTGATTGTTGGATTTGGAGTGGTGGTGATAGGGCGATGGATTATGGTAGTGGTGGTGCTTGGGTGGTGGTGGGCACAGAAGTCGTAGATTCGGTGCGGTGGTTGGGATTTGGTAGTGGTGGTGCTAGGGTGTTGATTTATTGGCAGTTGCTCGTGCAAGTGGTGTTGAGGTGGGAGTGGTGGTGGCTAAGGGTGGTGGTAGACGATGGTTGAGATGAGAGTTGTGGTGGTAGATGATATATAAGAGAGAGTTAGGTAAAAAGACTAAATTACCCTTGTGTTATCTAATATAACCAAAAGTTTTAACTGAATTAGGGTTAAAGAACGTAACATGTTGCAAACATCGAGTACGTTTTTTGTACTTTTTGAAGACAAATGACATACTTTGCAATCTAGTGTCAACATAAAGGACGATTTTGTAATTTACTCATTTGTAAATAATACTACCGATAAAGACATTTGTAGAATAAAAGAAGAATAAACAATATGGAGTAAAATGAACTTATAATGCAGATATGATCGTTCATAATCCAACTGTGTTCGAATTCATATAAATCCTCTATGTTTCGGTATTGTATTACAATATGCTAGTTTCGATGTGAGTCGGGCATAAGAAATTATTATGTCTTGCATGATTGTTGGGCATGTGATCTCTCGTGTGTTAGTCCATAAATTTTTGCCTTAGCTAGCTAGTTTATGTTCTATATGTTTCATGCGCATTGGATCACTTAACACTTGGGATCATGTCAGAGTGTCAAATGTATGTAACATGGAATTTCACGGGGGCCTCAGTGCTTAAAAGCCATTTGGATCGGCAATTTTCTGGTATCTCCGAAACATAACGCAAATTTAACCAGGTTTTAGGTTGTCACAAGTCGTCTTCAGGTTGACTTGATTTATTAATCTGGCAGCGTTCGACTCGTTAACATGTTTAACCTTTTTTATAAAAAAAAAAAAAAAAAACCCACCAACCTAATTAACACCTTAACAACTTGATTACTACCCATGAATCAGTTTGACACGTTTAGATAAACGAGTTGAATGGATTGTGCCAGGGTTACACAATATTAAGTGTGTACAAGCCACGGTTGATGTTTTTAATACACGTAAAACATGGGTCATGTTTGGGTTTGATAATTCAACCTGTCACCCCAACATTGAGTTATTGAGGCTGCATAAGCATGAGCATACTTTACCCACTACTTTCGACCACTGAATCATCATTTGTTTGTTTTGTAAGCTTTATCAGACTATTCGGCAGTGCATGTTGCTAGAATTTTGGCCCATATGTGTGTATATATTTTGGCGGGCTCCTTTATGTTGGTTTGATTTAGATTGCGAGAGCCATGGGTGTATAGTAGTTTGATTTTATTAACATGTTGTTCAAAGTAAATGGTTGTTGAAAACAAATGCTTCGCACCTACCCTATACCCACCATGGTTGTTAAAAAAAACCTCCACATTTCGAAGAGAGAAAGAGGGAGGCGTGGATGATGAACCGAGATGAGGGTGGGGGCGCGATGTTCTCGCACCTCACGCGACAATGTGGAACCTTTTTTATCTCTCTAAATATGTTCTGCTAGCATAATGACATATAGAAAAATAATTATACAAATCAAATGTTTAAAGGACTTACATGTACATTTTGATCATAACTGCTTAGGTTTTGATTGAGACTGTAGTATAATTAGTGGGGGCCCTGAGTTTAATACTAACTCAAAGGTTGTATATTTCTGCTATGGTTTTTTGGTTTAAAGCTAAAATGAGTAGTAACGCTTGATCAGGCTTATCTAACGCTCATAACAAATGATTACTCGGCCAAGTGAGAGAATATTAGATTAAATATATTAATTATATTTAATTATGTAACCATTATAATCATTTATGTAACAATAGATCAAAATATTAAATTATATTTTATTATATATTAGTTGGTAGTTGTGTATTACCCTTATTAACTAATAAAGGGTTTTCCTTAGGTTTATTTAAGGAGATCAATCAGGGAGAATAAGGGTTACACACGCAACATAACATCAATTATCAAATTCATCCCATCTCTCTCTCTCTCTCTCTCGATATTCACGAGTTCATCGCCAAGAATTCTTAATCCCGTCGGTAACATGCACTTTAAACGAGAACTCAGCCAAGATGATAATCATTTTGTCTACTTCTATGTCTGCTGCAGTTACTGGACTGAATGATGTAACAGGTACACTTTTACATGTTTTCTCTTACATACATTCATACAAACTGATCAACACCCGTCTTTCTTTTCGTGTGTGTGTGTGTGTTCAAGCAGCTCCTTTAGATGGCATTATTGAGTATTTGAGTCTTGCCATATATTAGTAAGTTGTTTTAGGTGATACGGTGTCACATTAGGTCATACGAAGCCATTTTGTACTAAATACACGCATATGGTGATCGGTACACTAATGGGCTTTAATGGCCTTGTCATGTGCTAGTGAGTTGGTTTAGGTTACACACAATTACATTAGGCCATAAGAAGCCATTTTGTGTTAATCATGTGTGTGATTCTTTATACATTGATGGACTTTAATGGACCTTGTCAGGAGCTAAAGACACTAACGAGCCTTAATGGTTAGTATACGAAGTCACTAATGTGTATGGAGATTACTACATATCTGATGGTAAGGAGGTGGGGAATCTGTTGTGGAGTTCTGGGAAGTTCTGGCACTACCTAACTTACTCTGAGCCACGTGATTTACCTCTCTTATGCTGGTCATGCGACCGACTGGTGGGTGACGTTTATTGGTGGCGTATATCATTTCAGCATACCTAGCCCAACAAGATAACTCGTTACCAAGTGTACTAAATAAAATTTCCACCACAATGTATGTGATGTGTGTAAAATGCAACATATAAATTACATCAAATGAGGCATAAAACTAACCATTTTTAGTAATGTTGGAAAAAGTGTGCTTTTGTCTTCCTTTTGTATTTTCAGGGTTAAAAGAGCTTAAATGAACAAAAGAAGCAAAAATGCAGCCAAATCTAACAATAATACAAGAAAAGGAATAAACGTGGCATACCCGACCCCTCGACAGCATCTTCCCAAGCAAAAACAAGAGATCAGAAGGCTGAACACGCCCCGTGCTCAATGAACACGGGGGTGTGCCCAAGTATCTGCAGAAAAGACAAAGCTGTAGAAGCTTCTATTTCACAACACGGGGGCGTGCCCAGCGGACACGGGGCCGTGGTCAACGCTAAGATTCGCATAATCCAAGCAAATCTTGATAGTACAGTACGCTTCTGCACACTGGGCCGTGCCCAGCAAACACGGGGGCGTGGTCAACTAATGCAGACAAACTGCATTTAATGAAGAAAGAGAAGATGGATGGACACGGGGCCGTGCCCAATGGACACGGGGTCGTTTCCGGGCTTCTGTGCAGGCTATAAATAGAGGTGCTTGGTTCACTTCAAAGGCATCCCTTAGCAAACCACCTCTCTCACACTTCACCCACCCACCACTACCATCACAACCCACATCCACCACCATCATCCATCATAGAGTGTGTGTAGTAGTCTCGGGATCCAAGATTGATAGTAAGAGTTCTTGACAATCAAAGGCCATGTTTGCCTAAGTCTCTTACATCACTTGGTGAAGACAAGCATTTAGTGTAATACTTTTTATTTTTAATCTTTTCGCACTTTTTATTTGGTTATGTATTAATGACTTTAATAACTAGTTTCTTATGTTGATGGTGAAACTTCCTTATCATTTGTCCGTGGTGTCTTGGCGTTATTTTACTGTCTATATAAAATAAAAGATTTACACCATTCATATCTTCACGGTCTATATGGAGATATGTTGGCTACCTGGTCGGGGGTTAAGGGAATGGTTTGGTAAGCGTCTTGCCTTGTTCGGTGTATAGATCCTGCAAGGACCTGGGTCAAGCTTAGTAGGACCTCCTTCAATACCCACTGGTATTGGATGGCGGGGGTTCGAATTTCTTGATCTCCTCATATGTAAACTACTATTAAAACATTAACCCGGCTACTTAGGATTGTATCCCTACTGACTCAAACTACTTAGCCGAGGGTAACGTCACCTTCAAAAGAGGGGCCTACCACATTACGCATTAATAACTTAATTAATTATCTTTCAATAATCCAACCCTTTAGGATTGTATCCTTGCTGACTCAAACTACTAGGTTGAGGGTAACGTCACCTTCAAAAGAGGGGCCTACTACTATAACTAAGATAATCTCTTAAAAAGTGCAAAGGTGCGGAAATAATCAAAGGTTACACTAAAGGCGAGTCGGGTCCAAGTGATTCATCTTGTCTATCTGTTTTTTTTTCAGCATTTTTAGTTTTTATTTTCATGTTTAAACCTTTTTCTAAAATTTTGATTTGATTAGACGTTGAGGATAAACCGGTACTAAAAGCTCTTGTGTCCTTTGACGACCTCGGTATCTTACCAACGCTATACTACACTCACGATGGGTGCACTTGCCCATATGTGTGTTTAGTGTTAGTAAAATATCGTGTTTTATATATTTAAAACTTGACTAAAGTGTAAAAAGGGCTAAAAATATACATAAAAACCCATCACACCTAACGCACATCAGTATGCCCGAAGATGTGACTTGAACAATTACTATATGTATTTTCTAGCTCATGAATTGAGAGACCTTCACATTACCGTGCGTATTTCTTAGCTCAGTTTCACTTGAAAAACTAAAGCTCAAAAGAAACTCATGTAAATGATGTGCATGTCATATGAATACACATGAAATCTTGGCCAGAACACGTGAGGCTGCTGTCACACCCCAACCGATGGCGGAAACATCGGAGTGAGACGAAAACGAGATTGCTAGAGACTTCATAACACTATTTGTGGCAATATTTAATAAAATCAAAATTTCATTTCGTTGCTAAATTCAAGTACATCATTTTGAAGCAAATACAACAACATAATCAAAGAAACAAAATGCAACATAAGTACTAAAATTAAAATGGGTTTCTAGTTCATCCTACTAGATTCTGTTCATCATCATCTTCATCAAATTCCTGCAACATGTATTAAAGTATAGTTCAACACAAAAGTATTGGCGAATATACAAGTTTGATTACTAGCATAAGTATAAAAGTTTTAACGAATCCACATGGTATAATTGTTAACTTAATACTATCATATAATACTAGCATGCAACTATACATGTCAACCCAAAGATTGCCGTAACAACCCGCTCTTTCGTGCTTGTTACTCTCGTTACACTCGTTATGCCTAGCACCAGAGATTCGGATCATAATGTAAACTATAACGCTTACTACGCTACTTCGCATATTTTCGCAAACACAACGCTTATTACAACACGCTATATCACAACGCTTACATTTTGTTCGCATATACTATTACGCTATTGCTACGCTACGCTACTCGCAAACGCAATGCAAACTCGAAACGCAGTTACTGATGCTATGACCTGTTATATAATGTTACTAGTTATATACAAATATCTAAGTACTAATACTTAGTTAAACGCGCACACGCTGGCATGCGCAACTCAATTTATCGCACTAAAAGCACAACATAACACGATACTATTTATCTCGCTAAAACACTTAAAGTATCCACAATGGTTGACGTAATGCTTAACACACGAAATGAAATTTGGAAAACTAACTCGCACATCACGGCTGTCCGACTGGACATCCAACCGAATGGACCCGGCCGGACATCCATTCGACCCTCGCACTCACCACCGCCTTACTCTCCCTCTCACCCTATAAATACCCGCCGTACACGCTACTGTTCACTGATGTGACATCTCCATTCGACCAACTCACTCCCAGGTCATTCTCATGCACTTTTCTCTCGATTCAAGGCTATTTCGTAAGTATTTCTCCCTAAATCTTGTACTTTCATCATCACAACACACTTCTTCATCATCTTCTCCATCAAAATTACTAGTTTTCATCTTGAAATCACCTGATTTGGACCCCTTGAAGGTGACATCATCTCAGTTGCTTATGCAATCAGTTGTGTGACGTTATCTCATCAAGATTGGTTCAGATCTAAAGGATTTCCACACTATTAAACACGAATCTCAACAAGACCTCAACATTTTTCAACTATTCTCTACTTTTCTTCAAACTTTTCTCACTTCTACTCAAAACCGATGGAATCTAGGTTCATTCAGGCTCTCTAATCATTCTCTAGTTGAGAACCGGCTTGAAAATGGATTTCCACCGGAGAGATGACTGGTGAGCGGGTTGAACATGAAACTCCATCAAGCACAACGAATCTGATCGAACGGGGTGATTCCCATCCGATCGAATGAGCTGGACTTGGTGTGTTTCCGTTGCTTGACACGTCGTCACGCCATCTCCGTTAAACTTCAAACTTTTTAACTTAGAAAATTTTACAAAAGACTTCAAAACAACAGGTTGCTCACTCGAGTGGCCATCTGATCGGATGACCATCCGATCGAATGACCATTCGACCAGGTGACTTGTCCCTTATACTATCCCTTGTCCAAAACGATTTGACCAAAACTTCAAAATACCAAACTCTCGATCGAATAGCCATCCGATCGAATGGCCATCCGTCCGGATGACCATCCGACCGGATGACTTGTTTAAATACTACAATGAAAACTTCAAAAGTTTCAAAACAATTTACAAACACCCACATCACATTCGAATGGCCATCCGTTCGAATGGTCATCCGCTCGGATGACCATCCGCTCGGATGACCATCCGCTCGGGTGACCATCCGATCGAATGGGTATTCATCCGTTCGACTCACCATTCGACATTTGACGCATCCGACACGCTGTTTTACGCGCTATTCAATGCTTACGCTACTGTTCTATGCTCAGGCTAACTCCAACACGCTCCCTTCAATCCAATTCAAGGTTGTGTTTATTTGTTAAACACGTACTGTGAGTATACTCGAACCCTTTTTTGCTTAACGCACTTTTGGGTGTTACATACGTTCTATATCAACTCACAACGCACACAATACTCAACTCTTTTATAAATGCTAATCGCTCTCGCATGCTATACGTGATTCGATGAATACTTGTATGTTATGTTTACATAGTGATTGTTTGCCTGACACATTAGCAACGATAGTACTATAGTTTGGACTCAGCACCTATTTATTCAGTGGTTGTTAAGGGCCTTACTTCACATGTTCACAGTGGTGAAAATGTGTTGCGCATTCTACAACTCGCAGTCATGTCGGTTGCATGCGTCATTGTCGATAGCTTACTTGATTCACATTTCTACGTGTTACATGCTGGTTATGTGTAAACGCTTTTCGCTATACTATATGCTATGCAAACTTGTGTACTCACCTTTACATTCTATGTATTGACTTTATTTTAACGTATGTGACAGGTTGATAGGATGCTAAGCTTGCTATGATGAATCAAGTAGGAAGTCTAGAAACCCACCAAATAAGAAATATGAGTTATCGGAACAGTTTATTTGTTTTTTAGACACGCTATCTGTAATGACTATTTTTACTTTATATGTTAGTGGTATGGGACATTAACGTCAAATATATTGTCATTTATAGTTGTTATGGATTCTCTTGAACAATTTGTTTCGCTCAGTGCCACGTCGCGATGTTTCCGCCATCGGTTGGGGTGTGACAATTCCCGCTAGCGTAATCTTGTCGTAGCAACGACAAGACCATCATGATTAACTTAACATGACCTCAAGAATACAAGCGGTGCGTTACTCCTATAGCGCTATACATGTTAAGGGATGCTTGTACGAAGTTAATGACATGTATAAAGCATAAGAATAGTCTAGCATGTAAGATTTCAAGTATAACGTATTAGGCATGTATGTTGGATTGTTTGTTTGTGATTTAAGCATAAAGTATGATGATTTTGTGTGAGTTTAATAGCATAAACATATTGCACCCAAAAGTGGTAAAAGTAAAAAGGTAGTCAGGCATACTCACGGTTTTTCAAGCTTTCCGATTAAACCGAGAGTTGATGAGTTGTTAGGATGGGAACACCGAAGTTACCCTACACGGGGAAAACGAAGGTGTGTGAATATTCAGTTTATGACGAAGGATTTGGATTTGGAATTCAAGTACAAAAAGTATGTACACGAAAATATATCTCGTCTAAGTACTCGTTTTGACACTAACATAGGTCCTAATTTGCCCATTAGAATCATAAACGAGAAACTTAGAATAAAGATAAGATGACCTAAGTTCATAACACCTAACCAAAAATCGGTTAGCATCATGAATTCGGCTTATATATATATATATATATATATATACACACACCTTATATCTTATACTAAATTGTATTATTATATCATGTATTATCATAGAATTCATTTAAGTCAAGCATGGAGGTATATCTTATAATGTAGAAGAATGTGACATGTGATGGTTTACCATTCAGATGTTACCTCCTATCCAGTCAGACATAAGGTTACCTCTTATTCATTCAGACATAAGGGCCACAAATGATTTCATTAAGAGACAACCTCTGAATGGATTAAGAGGCTACCAAACAGCCCCTTAGTCCACCTCTTTTTCTACAGATGTCTATAGATGTGATCCGCAGACTGAAAGTATTTTGTGTCTTAAAAAATAAACTACACCTCAACCTCATCTAATAAATGGGCTTGACTTCTAATCTTTATATACCAAGTTTATTAGGTTTTTGACTTTTGAGCCTATACATCTCGTTTACTTATATACATGACATTAATATTATATTATTTAAGGCAAAGGGTGCGATCTACGGTTACATCATTATTCCCTGGGCTTCCATCACCTTTGTATATTTCGTGCAGTGTGTAATAAACTAATAATAGATAAGGTTATCCCTTTCAATTTATTCTTGTCGGACATATATATTTTAAAAGTTGTATACTATCAACTGATATTAAGTAATATGTTACCATATGAAATTATGAAGGAGGGGATGTATATGTTTGATTTAGAGTATCTTAGGATGTTTAGAACTAAGGGGCTGTTTGTTTATCTCTTAATGGAACTAAGGGGATGTATTTGTTTGTTTGTTTCACGAGTAGATATCTGAATGGTTCAGACATTTGCCTCTGAATGGTTAAGCATTATACTGAGACTGAATGGTTAAGACCTCTAATCTGAATTGGTCAAACATTTGCCTCTGAACGGTTAAGCATTATACTGGCTCTTAATGGTTCAGACCTCTTACTGGTTCAGCACTTAATGGTTCAGACCTCTTACTAGTTTAGCACTTAACCATTTAGAAGTTTCCAAACAACCCCAAGCGAGTTTTCCCTGGAACCGGTGGCTTGGTAGCTTGGGTATGCATCCAACTTTGACCTAATTCCTGTTCGAGTGAAGTTAACTGATCAAGGTCTAGACGTGCCTTCGGTAAAGTGTCCGATATGCAATAAATAGGAGGGATCTATTGCGCATCTGTTTGGGAGTTGCGATATTGCGGGAAGGATATGGGTTGTTATTTTCAAATGGTTAGAGGTTTCGGCTAGTGGTGATTTAAGCCTTTCGGGTATGCTTGTGTGATGGAGTCGCTCCGAATGGATAGTAAGAAAAAGATTCTCATTTATGGTATTTTAATGACGACGTGGTGGGTTATTTGGAGATTTAGAAACAACATTATTTTATTACAAAATAATCGGCTCAAAGATTTTCTATTTGACTATATTATGAGTTATTCGTATTGGTGGTACTATAGTAGGAATAGAAAGATAATCGTTTTTTGGGTGTCGTGGATTCAAAATCCCCTCGTAATGTAGTGATCACGTCACTTTTGCTAGCTTAGCTGGTTTTTATAAATTAATGCAGTTGTTCAAATTTTTTTTTTTTGATATATCCTATTTGGCTATTTAGAACTTTCGTGTTTTTTTTTCTAAATTTTTTTTATCAATTTATATATTTAATATTTTATATTTTATATAAACATTATCTTATAAGAAATTAATAGGGGTGCAAACGAGCCTGAGCTCGGCCAGGCTCGAGCTCGATTAACTTATGAGAGCTCGGGCTCGAGCTCGGCTCGATTCGAGCTTTGTTTTCAAAGCTTGAGCTCGGCTCGTTTGTATTTTATCAAGCTCGAGCTCGGCTCGGGCTCGGCTCGTTTATTATAATTAGTATATTAAATAAAAATAATATAAATAATAGACTTTTTAGGCTTGTGAGCTCGATAAGTAAAGCTCGGGCTCGATTACTAAATCAGCTTTTTTTTTTAGGTTCAAGGTCGGCTTGTAAAAAAGTTTAAATAAGCCCGGCTCGACTCGGCTCGTTTACACTAAGGCTCGATAAGGCTCGACGAGCCTAACGAGCTTCACATGTGAGGCTCGAGCTCGGGCTCGATAAACAAACGAGCTTTGTTTTGAGGCTCAAGCTCGGCTCAGGCTCGATAAGGCTCTGCTCGTTTCGAGCTTTTTCTCGAGCCGATCTCGAGTAGCTCGTGAGTCGCTCAGCTCGTTTGCACCCCTACTTATACATATATCCCAACTCGTCATATACACATTACCTAACATGTTTTGTGTTAAAAAAATCGATGGTAAAGAGACCGAGTTCTGATACTATAATTGTGATACCAAAACCCGACTTAAAAAAACTTTAAGTTAGATTTGGAAGATATACAATACTAAAAATAATGTTATTTATACACGATGTTATATGTAATGTAATACGTAATTTCAGTCATATAAAAATATATATATTTTTCAGCATTCAGCTCATGTAATGCACGGGCTATTATGGTATTCCAGTGTTATAAGCTGATTTTTGTGATAGTTCAAGTTACTTGTATGAACAATCATGTGGTTTTTTTGCAGATTATATAACTACATCGTTTTTATTGTACAACACCGTATAATACACGGGTATATATATACCTATAGGGTGGGGTTCGGCTACAAAGTATAGTTTTCCTACAAAGTGTACAAAGTCATAAAACACCACAATTTCAGCCACAAAACACACTCAAAACCCACAAATAACAAAGTGAAGATCACAAAAACACAATATCCAAACCCTAACAGTCCATAAAAACTTCAAACACTCCATCGTAGAAACTATGAATATAAAACACAACATCAACATAAAACACACCAATGTTAGTCATTCGATAATCAAAGCCTTATCATCAAAAACACAACACAAAACCCACAAATATAGCGTTTTAGTAATCTATACTTTGTTATTTGTGGGTTTTGAGTGTGTTTTATGGTTGGTAGTATGGTGTTTTATGACTGTTTACACTTTGTAGGATAAATGGACTTTGTAGCCAACTCCCACCCTATACCTATAATTAATTATATATAGGTAAACGATATTACATATTGACATAGATCCAGTATGTTCAAAAGAATTCAAAATTGTAATCCTCGATATCACCTGGTATTATTATTTCTTAAAATAAAATTATACTATATGAATATTTATAAATCTATTTGAAAAGTTATAATTAATCCATCACAAAAACATTAAAATATAGGCACGAGATACAAGATAACATGTAAGAGTGGCATGATTGGTTGAATGACGTCTAGTATCGTAAGCATAATTCAAAAAAACCTCTGCCCATTCGTATTAAATATGCTAATACTAGATTAGACCATAATTTAAGGGGTTAATTACGAAAATCCATGTACCGTATTAATATTCTATGGAATTGATTTGCACACAGATCGAATTAACTTGCGTACAATGACAATTATGCCCTCCTAGACGCTCGACGACTGGCCATCACACTTGAATCGGCAAAAACGAAAAATTCAATTTTTTAGCCAACCCCACAAGTCAAAAAAACGAAAACAAATCAATTTTTAAACTTGTTATCAATGAAGCATAGAGCAAATATAAAATCTGTTAACTGGAACTCTTGGGTGTTTGTTTCGTTCTACAACCTTTATTGTATTATCTAGGGCCTTGCTATTTTTTTTTTTTTATTTCTATTGAATCTTCGTTAAAAAAAGTAAATTTTTGTGGCGAGCAAGGATCATGAAACTCGAAGGTTAAAAAAAGTAATCATTTATTGTTAAAAAATGTGAGGTCACTTAACTTGGGTCACACTTAACAATGAAGAGGACAACTAAAGCCGACACCTGGTGAAAGGGTCGGCTCTACAATTTGAAATGGTTTGTAAATTTAAATGGCTTGAAAAATCCGGCTAAAGGCTAGAAGAGGTACACAAATTAGTTTGGAACCCTAAATCGCTTCGGGTTACCTAATAAAAGGTCAAAACCAGTTTTGGTTTCAACCGGTTAGGGTTCTGTTCAGGTTTTTACCTGTTCGGATCCGTTTCTAACCGCTTTCATTTGAAAGGAATACAACCCGATTAAAAGCTACAAGTTTAATCAGGTTAGAACTGATTCGTCTTAATATTAGTTTCGTACCAGTTTTATTGCAAGTCTGTTCATTAGAGTCCGTTCTCGAACCAGTTTCATTGCAAGTCTGTTCATTAGAGTTTGTTCTCAAACCGGTTTAGAGTTGCACCACTTCTTGAAACCTCTTTTCCATATGCATATTCTACTATTACCTTCTTCTGTTAGCAAGTTGAGATGAGGGAGCTTATAACTTTTTACACTTACATAAATGTGATATTTTTTTAAGGTTTACCGTTTTTTTTGTTCACTAATGTGAGATAACAAACATAACATAAAGGATGACTCCATAAATTTCTTTACATAGAGGACCCAAAACTAAAATGTTGTTTGATGCTACGTAATAGGTTGGGCCGCCCCTGCCTAACAACAGATCCAATGGCACCAAGATTGTTAACAAACGGTATAGAGGGCTTGTGATGGTTAAACCATGTCAAAGCTATGAAAGACAAAGGAACTCGGTACTAGTCTCGTCCTGAGCTCGTTCTTGTTGTTCTTAATCCTAACACCAACTACCAAAGTCCTCAAAACTCCTTTGTTGTTTATGCATCGTTGTTTTCTCCCTTTCAATATTGGAGAATAATCAATAAGAATTATATATATTAACTTAGATCGCGTATCTTGAACGAGTTAATTTCGTGGGTTAAGAAAAGACATGAAAAGGTTTTTTTATATTTAAAGTTGATTTAAAAAAACATACGATAATTTGAATTGGAATTTTGTCTCATCGGTGATAAATCAAATGGGATTTCCTCCTTTTTCGTGTAAGTGGATTTATGGGATTCTCTCGTCCGCGAGATCATCGTTCTTATCAATGGCTCTCCAACCTTTGAATTCCCATGCTTCAAAGGTATGTGATAAGGTGATCCTATCTCTCCCTTTCTCTTTCTCTTTCTCTTTATCATTGTCATGGTGGCGTTTTCAAAAATGATTAGGAGGGCGTGCAATGTGGGTGCTTTTAGAGGCATACCTCTTCCAAATAATGGGTCGACCCTTGATCACCACCTTTATGCAGATGATTATGTTATGATGGGTGAATGATCGGATCACAATGTTAAAAAATGTTGCTAGATGCTTTGATGTTTTTACTTATGTTCGGGATTGAAAATAAATATGGGGAAATCTTGCATATTTAGTATTGGATCCGAGGAGGTAGAACCGTGGAAGTGGATGGTATGGCCGGTGTGGTTAATTGTAAAACATGCTCACTTCATTTTAAACATCTTGGCATTTTGGTTGAAGCGAATATGAATAGAGTGGCACATTAGAATTCTATTTATGATATTTTTAGGCTCGGCTCTCACGTTGGAAGGTGGATACGTTGTCTATTGAAGGAAGGGTGACTTTAATTAAGGGGAATTTTACGAAAATATCATTTGACCAACGTTCTTTACGAAAATGTCACGTTCATGCGTTATGCGTCCGTGGACGGACTCCTCCACATAGGATGCGTCCGGATGCAAGGGATGCGTCGGGGAGGGCATGGGATGCGTCGGGGAGGCATGGGATGCGTCGGGGAGGCATGGGATGCGTCGGGGGAGGCATGGGATGCGTCGGGGATGGACTCTTCAACATTTGAAAGGACACCTGTCAGCTCCTCATTCATGGACTCTTCAAGGTGACGCACAGACTCCTCCCATGTGGAGGAGTCCGTCAACGGACGCGTAAACGTGACATTTACGTAAAAAAACGTTGGTCAAATGACATTTTCGTAAATTTCCCATCCCTTAATTAAGTTGGTCATGGAGGCCCTTCTAAATTACTATTTCTCATTGTTTAAAGCCACGACTCAGGTTATTCAAGGTTTGGAAGCTATTATTAGATGATTACTTTGGGGAGGTTCGGTGAATAGAATAAAAAGGAGTTGGGTCTCGTGGGATAGGGTTACGTCTCCTATAAAGGTTGGTGGCTTAGGTCTTTCCAGATTAAAAGATACCAATATAACTCTTCTTTCTAAATGGACGTGGAGATATAGGAACGAGCCAATGAATCTCTAGAAATCCATTATCAACGCCTTACATGATACTAAAAGATGTTGGGCGCTACTTTTGGTTAATAATTCGATAACAAGTGTTTGGAAGAATATTGTGGGTATGATTGAGAAGGTGAAAGTTAACAATTTCAGTTTAAATCCCTTGTTTAAAGGTGTGGTGGGAGATGGTGCGAACGTAGACTATGACTTGATCCTTGGGTGTGTAATAAACCATTAAAGGATAAGTTATCTAATCTTTCTAGGCTGGAAAGTGAGAAGAAATGCAAAGCCTGTGATCGGTTCAATAAAGATACAAACAGTTTCATGTGGTTGTGGAGCTGGTTGCACCTGCCGAGTTCAGAGGCTGAGCTAGGTGTGGACAGGTGGGAGCCAAAGGAATTCTCGGTTGGTGCAGTTAGGAATTTTCTGAGGTGTGATGTGGATTATAGCAGCAAAGTTGTTTTTGATTGGTGCAAGTGGGTTCCGATGAAATGTGACATCTTTATGTGGAAAGCGGCTATGAACCGGGTCGCCACAGTTGATGCTCTTCATGCAAGGGATTGTTATGTTGGAGATGTATTCTTTGCTCATGCTTTATCGCCACAGGAGATTGGAATAATATCAGTGCATGGTGCAAGGTTGGGCCACTTTATATGTTTTTTTTTTTTGTGCAAGACTTGGTGGACCTTCATGAACATATGGGGATAGGGAGGGTGGAGAAGGAAGCATTTAAAGGTATCTTAATGGTTTTGTGTTGGGTCTTATGGAAGGCGAGAAATGAAAAAAAAAGTTTTTGAATGAGGAGGTTAATAAGTAAATGGTTACTGAATTATCTATTTTGAATGTAATAATAAATTAATAAACAACTTTAATAAATAACTTCACATAGCTTTCAACATTTCTATTGGGTTTGTGGAGGCTTGGGCCTCGGTTTGGGCCCGGGTATCTGCTGAAGATCTTGAAGACTTCTTTTAATTGGGTTTAATGAAGTTGAAGACATAGAAGTTGGGTTCAATGAGAAACCTACGTCCAATAATTGGACTAACCTTGTATATCTTATTATGACACACATATGTTTTCTTGTTCAACAAGGGTTAAACTGTATCTATTCATGTCATCTTATACTTGTAATGCCTCATCACGAGAGTTGAGAGCATAATAATAATAATAATAATAATAATAATAATAATAATAATAATAATAATAATAATAATAATAATAATAATAATAATAATAATAATAATAATAATAATAATAATAATAATAAATTCCTAGTTGTAGCCGTGGACGTAGGTTTCTCATTGAAACCAAACCACGTAAATTCTTATGTCTCGTGTTTTATTTTTCTACAGCATGATTGTGTTGTGAAAACACGAATCCATAACTTCCTCTATATTACCTCCACATATAAGAAAGTAACAAGTTTTAAATGAACTTAGTGTTAACGATGTAACAACAATATAACAGTTAAACAAATACCAATGTGGAGCTAGCCCACTTGGTAGGCATATGCTTCTTAGAGGAGAAGTCCCAGGATTATTAGTGTAATAGTAGGAGCAAGCGTTGCCATTCAAAAAAAAAGTTAAACAAATGTTGTGTATAACAATTTTAATTTTATTAATTATTACATATGTTTATATTATATTATTACTATATCCATCTCTCTTTAGAAATAATTAAAGCCCATGCAAACATGAATCATGATGTTGTTTCCTGGATTGATCTTGTGGATCCCGTTCATGGATTTGGTCAATGGGCTAGTTTCAGAAGCCCACTGATACTAGAGAACTCAAAGAGTATATCCATAGCTAATTAGTAATTACCATATTTGAATTTCATAGCATTCTTGAAATATAAGAGTCTAAGAAACAATTTCTTCTGAATGATTTTTATATGTAGATTTAGATAAAGTTATAATCCATCAGTTAATCAAATTATTTAGTCTTTACGAGGAAGAAATTATGTTAGAAGCAACCATGTGTAAAAATAAAATGATATAATGTATCATTGAAGAAAATGATAAAATAAATACAAGGAACATAGATTACGTGAATGTATCATTGAATGGCCAAAATACATGTTCTTATGTATTATTTTAAGAACATAGATTACGTGAAACCCGTCATGCAAGGTACGTCATAAGTACCCGCTACAATGTGCGAGCATTCTTACTTTTTTGCTTGGTTAATCTTTGCCTAGCTTACTGATTGCAGGTTAGACCATGGGGTATGGTGGTGCGGGGGTTGGGGGCATGAGTTGACACGTGGAGTTCGAGCCCCCCCACCGGTGAGTGATGTGTCCGTGGGTTATGGCGGGGCGTGGGTGAACCGCGTGGCTTGACAGTTTATTAAAAAAAATACAAAAAATTAAAAAAATACACACAACATTAAAAAAAAGCCTAAAAATTTATTAAATTCTTAAAAATTACATAATTCCTAAAAATTATAAAAGAACCTAAAAACGATTACAAAAAAAAAAAAAAAAAAAAAAAAAAAACCTAGAGCGTTAGGTAAATTTCAAAAAGTGCGAGCTTGTCGAATGGTTTTCGCTCCTTGCCCCGAAACTCAATGTTCGCCACCGCCACCCGGTCCTCGTGGCTTAATTCACTGCTCGGAACGGCTTCGTAGTAGGCTTTGAAACGATCAAGTTTCAGCCGTAGCTCGCGCCATTTATGTTGGCACGCGTTCAAGTTGTGCCGGTCGTTTCCGACTTTATGTCGGTAGCTTGCAAAAGCTTCCGGCCAATATCGCGTTTCGCCGGGTTGTCGGCCCTTCATTGCGTCAACGACGCTCGTGACGAGAGCTCGCTCTTCTTCGTGTGTCCAAGAGGCAATCGATCAAGTGGGTTGGGGTAGCGGGTTCGATCAAGTGGGTTAGGGTAGCGGTGGACAGCCAACAAGTTTGTTTGGGTTGGGGTAGCCGGTGGGGTTGGGGTTATATTTATAGTGATGTTGACTGTTGGGTTGGGGTGAACCGCTTGGCTTGGCCAAACGGTTAGATTTTAAATTTTAAATGCCCCGCTATGACATGGCCAACAAGCGAATAGGAGCCGGCCACATAAGATCGATAGCCCGCCCCACGCCCGGCTTTAAACTCCCGCCCCTTGGGCCACGTCCAAACCCAAGCCCACCCGGGGTGGTGGCTTGGGCGTTTTTAGCCCACCCATGCCCCAACCCCCCCCCCCCCCCCCCCTACCCCACATTCTTAACTTCATGCATTAAGTCAGATCTACATTTAAGGTATGTATTTTGTTTCTTCAAGCTCCTTATTTTGAATTTATATGGGTTGGGTAACGGGTCAACATGCAATGTATGAGTCAAACAAAGTGGGTTGGATCAACCCACAAACACTATTTCCTTTCCATTTTTTAGATTTTCTTAAAAACAATAACGTGCTAAATTGCTAATCATGCTTACAAAAACATTACTGCGATTAATTTATGTCTGAATAAAATGGTTCAGGAGGTTATATGCATTAAACATACAATGTTTTGCTATCAACGTGTTTGACCTATTCCCCTTCCGGCTAAGTTTTATTTCGTGACCCGTTTGTGATAAATCATAGCTTAAATAGACCCATTTTTAAGTAAATGTGGTTGAATTTATCACAATTTTTTGTTTATTTTAAATGCTAAAAGGTGATAATTTGAAACAAGGTGAATCTCATTTTAATGAAAAGATATCATCTTTTTGCTTCAAGTTGTAAACAGTTCAGATACAAGCGTAAATCACATGTTTACGGTGGTTCTTCTAATATGATCTAAACAAGGCCCCTGCCGATATTCAAGCTACAGTAGCCCATAATGACAATGACAATGACAAGGATGCATCGATTGGCAATATGGAAGGGGAGGTATTTATTAAAATTTATCTTATTCTTCGCTGATATTTTTTCCTAATTATGTTTATTGAAGTTTTTCTTTTTGCATAACACCCTGAAGAGGATGAGGAACCATCTAAAGTTGAACATGAACATGATCCTGAGGAATCATCTAAAGCTGCACATGAATATGCTCATTAGGGATGAGCTCGGTCCGGTTCGGTACCGAAAGAACCGGTACCGAAAATTCTCAAAAGTTGGTACCGGTACCGGTACCGAATATTCCCGGTTCGGTACGGTTCGGTACCGGTATTTGAGGGTAAAAACGAGCAAAATACCGGTACCGAACCGGTACCGTACCGGACCGGTACCGAACCGGTACCGAAAATGTCTAAAGTGGGTACCGAATCGGTACCGAAAAGGTACCCGGTTCGGTAAATTCGGTACCGGTTCGGTACCGGTACCGGGTCCATTTTGCTCATCCCTAATGCTCATTCTCCCGAGCCTGGACGTAGTATGTTGTTTGTCTTTTTTGAGCATTTGTAACAACCCTTGTGTCATGTTACTTCGGGTTATTTAGTCCCCAACGCACAGTGCGCCAAAAATACATAACTACCCGCGGCAACGCATGAGCTTTCCCACTAGTATTAAAAGAAGGGACCTTAATTTGTTACAATTAACACTAAACACATTGTTACCCTAACAAGTTCTTTTGTTGCAAGGCGGTGGGGTTATTCAAACGACATTGTATGATGGTGTTGGTCGATTTAGTTGAAAGCTCTCATTTGAATAGATTTGGTGTTATTGCTTGTGGAGGGGGTGTCGGTAATCGGCGGTGGAACTTTTTTCCGACATGAGAGAATTAGTGGTGGAGTTACAATGTTGTTGTAGGTCATGGAGTGTGTTTGTGAGGGGGGGGATTACCAAAATGTCCTCACACCACTAGTAGTCTAGCACATGCCATGACCTAACTAAGAAATTGTGGTTGCTGCAAATTAAGAAAGAAAAAAAAAACCAGAGAAATTTTCAAATAAAGGACTGTGAAAGTCAATTTTAAAGAATTCAGTCTCTAATTTGATGATATTTAAAAAAATAAAATTTATAATTTATTTCGTTTAGGATTTATCCAATTAAAGATACACTCAATTCAGTTTTTAGATGTAATTATAATATTTATTCACTAGGTTATAACCCCGTGTATTACACGGGTCGAATAAATGAATTTTATATACTAAATAATAAAACAATATATCTTTAAAAACCTTCTTTATTGCACGAGTTGAATAAACATAATTTTATATATTAAATAATAAAAAGTTATATCTATAAGAACCATATTGTACGGGTTGAATAAATATAATTTTATATACTAAATAAAAAAGTTATATCTTTAAAACCGCGTGTATTACACGGGTTGAATAAATGTAATATTGTTTACCAAATAATAAAATAATACATCTTTAAAAAACATCATTTATTACACGGGTTGAATAAATGTAATTTTATATACCAAATAATAAAAAAATTATCTATAAAAATATGTGTATTACACGGGATGAATAAATGTAATTTTCTATACTAAATAATAAAAAATATATATCCTTAAAAACCCCGTGTATTGTACGAATTGAATAAATCAAATTTTATATATCAAATAATAAAAAGTTATATATTAAAAAGCCTCATGTATTACACGAGTCGAATAAATGTAATTTTGTATAGTAAATAATAAAAACGTATATCTTTAAAAAACCACGTGTATTACACGGGTTTAATAAATCTAATTTTATATACCAATAATAAAAAAAGTCATATATTTCAATATACTAATGGATAATACTCGATACGCAATGGTTAATATCAAGAGTAAATTACGATTTTGGCCACTGTGGTTATATCACTTTTACCCTTTTAGCCAAAAAATGAAACGTTTAACATCTGAGTCTCCAACGTTTTTTTCTAACCCTTTTGGGCCCTAACACTAACCCCATCCATTTACTTTTATGGGCCAAAAGGGTTAGAAAAAAAAGACGTTGGGGTCCAAAAGGGTTAGAAAAAAAGACGTTGAGAGCTCAGATGTTAAAAAATTCCTTTTTGAGCTAAAAGGGTAAAAGTGATATAACTACAGGGGCCAAAATCAAAAGTTACTCTAATATCAAATTAGATAACTAAGTTTGAATTTGAAGTAAATAGATAAATATAAAAGTAATAATTAAACTAAATAATATTTAGTAGGAGGATTATCTATAATTAATTAGAATAAATTAAATTAAAATAATAATTATCTATAAGACATGGCCTAATATGATGACAAGTGTCCCCAAAATGGTTTCTTTTATTATATAGTATAGATATAGATGTTATATGTCGATTAAATTTCATTCACACTAAAATACTATTCATTTTGTTTTATATTTATCGACGAGTATACCCCCTCCCCGCAATGCTTTGTTTATACACTAGTTTTAGAGGGTGTTTGGGGTTGAGTTTTGAAAATAAATTAAGCGTTTTGAATAATCAGATCAGATAATTAGCTGTAACAAAACGTGCTGCGGAAAGATAGTCAATTATTGTGGAATCCCGTTTTCCTGCAGTAAGGGGTGACCTACTTTTGGATTATCACGTTTTGATCTCTACAAAACGTAAAAAATCAGTTTTTATTAATTTTTTTTCCCAAACACTCAAAATAGATTTTTTGCGATTCCAGAACACAATAATAAAAAGAAAGGTTGAAAAAGTAATCTCAAACACACCCTTATGAGGGGCAATTCTTGACACAACACGGTAAAAAATAGGTTTTGGGTTGACTAACCTATCGAGTTTGGGTTGATCCGTTTTAAAACCATACCAGGTTTGGATTGACCCGTTAACCTATTTAAGTCTTTAGAAAATGAAGATTCTATTTTTGTTTAATTTTTCATTTTCCATGATACATGATAAGCCATAATGATGTTAGTTTGTCACACCATATGATCTACTTATCACATTCATACTCACCATTAAATGCATTACCAACCCGCTAACAACCCAACAATCCGCCTATAATTCGTCAAGATGTATAAGTCATTTTAAAAAGAGTTAGTCAGGTCATGTTCAGGTTGACTCAAATTTATGTTTGTACATGTTAGGATTGAAATCTTTACCACGAATAATAATATGTGTCGAGTTTGGGTTGCATATTTCTATCCGCCAACCCGACACGGCCCAAGACATCCATAAGTTTTACAACAAATCAATATTATTATCAATGGTAAATTATTCATTTCTTTTACCCTTCCATTACTTTTTATATACTTGCTAGTGACAAAAAATAAAATTATTGGTAAATGTAATTAAAAACAAAAAAAATAGTAAACTATTATTATTCATATTTATAATTCGACTCGGTTAGAAACTCGTATCTTACATGGTTTTTGAATAAATTCAACTTGTTAAAACCATTGTTTTTAACTAAGAGTTTGCATGTTGGATGTTATTTGGCATTTGTGAAACAATAAATAATAAAGATTTAAGAATTTTAAAATATGATATAATTTAAAAGTGAAACAATAAATAATAAAGATTTAAGAATTTTAAAATATGATATAATTTAAAATTTATGTATAGTAAGTTTTAATAAATTATTAAAATAAGAAGATATATATTCTAGATATTAATTGTTTAATTTAATTAATTTGGGAGGGAGACATTTAATAGAAGAGATACAAATTTAATTGGGAAGGCTAACAATGTGACACGAAGTAAAAGTGACCTAAACACTTAGCAAGTGGCGTAAATCATTTTGATCTATTAGACAGTGGGGTTATAAATTTAAAGTGCTTTGAAGTAGCCATTTGGGCAACAAATTTGCCAAATTGAGATAAGGGAGTATCAATACCATCACACAAACACTAGTTATAAATTGTGTACAACCCCAATAGGCCGGTATAAATTTAAAACAAGTGGTTCACGTGATAATGAAAGTGATAATCATCTTTTACCTCTTGTATCGTGTCAGATTCCAACACATCCCATGATGAATTCAGGGAGTTTATAAATTCAATAGATTACTTATTAAAAAGATTTATGCTATGTTGTCAAAAACGAGCAAGGCGCATGCCTAGGTGCTCAGGCGCAGCTAAATCGCCTGGTGGAGAGCTAGGCGTAGATCTGCGTCTTTTTTCAAAAAACGCACTCAGGCGCTCGTCTGGAGCTAGGCTTAGGCGCAACAATCCACCATAAAAACAGCCTGAAACGGAACAATATAGAAGGTAGGTGGAGAGGAACCTTGTTTAGCAACATATTGAGGAGAACCTGATTTACACTCTAGATCATGGTCCACACCAGCAATGTGGTGGACTGATGTCGGCTGCCCTTTTTTGATAGAAAACCTAATTTAATAAAACAGACGGGCTGCTTTTGTTGATTGTAGATTGGGCTAGGCCAGTCTTTAATTTAAATAAGTAAACTATTTCGTTAAATAGACGAATGACCCAATTAAATATCTTTAAATTGTTTTATTTGTTACAAATACTGATATATTTTAAAAGTATTACTTATTATTGATATTATTATATATATTTTAAAAAGATATTATGATTTCTCGTGAGAATCAAATAGGAAGTTTATTTTGGCTAGGAAGTATAGAAAGCAATAGGATTAGGACATGTGGCAAAATTTAAAATAAAGAGAAAGGGTATTTTAGTCAATCTTATCATTTTTTTTCTTCCTTCTTCTTCCCAGTAACATCAAAACCCACCATCTTCAACCATTTCTTCACTTTCTATCTCAATAATCACTACATTATAGTGCGATTTTCGTCACCAATCAATGATTCAAACACCCGATCAACGTGTTCTTCAGCTTTTTTTTTGAAGAAAACCCAGTTTAATTTCATACAAAATCTCGTTTTTTCCGGTGATTTTGAAGATAATCACTCGATCCGTTCGATTCGATCTCTGATAAGTGTTTCAATCATTCAAATTTCGTCAATCGTTGAAGAAACCGACTTCGATCCATGTAAGAAATTCTTTAATTTCATTTTTATTATCTGGGTTTTTGATTTAGTCATTGCGTTTTACAATCTTGGCGGGGGTTCGAGGGCAGCGCCCCTGGCAGCAGGGTCCCAGGGGCGGCAGCCCCTGGCAGGGTCCAAGGTTTTCTGGCCATTGCGTTTTAGAAAAACACATTTTTGAAGTGTTTTTAGTCATTGTGTTTTAGGTAAAACACATTTTTAGGTGTTTTCAGTCCTTTGCGTTTTAGAGAGAACATTTTTTTTTAGGCCATTGCGTTTTAGAAAGGAGATATTTTTAAGTGTTTTCTGGCCATTGCTTTTTATAAATAAGACATTTCTTTGTGTTTTTTGTGTATTGCTTTTTAGGTAAAACACATTTTTATGTGTTTTCAGTCCATTGCGTTTTAGAAAACAGACATTTTACGTGTTTTCTGGCCATTGCGTTTTAGAAATAAGACATTTGTTTGTGTTTTTTGTGCATTGCGTTTTAGGTAAAACACACATTTTTATGTGTTTTCAGTCCATTGCGTTTTAGAAAGTACACTTTCTTTTGTGTTTTTAGGCTATTGCGTTTTAGAAATAAGACATTTATTTGTGTTTTCTGGCCATTGCGTTTTACAAATAAGACATTTATTTGTGTTTTTGGTGCATTGCGTTTTAGAAAAATGGCATTTTTTATGTTTTTTTTTCATTGCGTTTTACGCAACTGGGTTTTTTTCATTGCGTTTTACGCAACTGGGTTTTAAAAAAAATTCGAAAATATAGCAATAGTATACTCGTTTTAAAGATAAAAAACGCTCGTTTTTTTTGTGCAATTTTTATAAAAAAAATAATGTCGTATGAAAGAGTTATTAACGTTTAAAAAATGGGGGGAATTGGAGGAGAGAGAAACTATTGCCTTGGATTGACTAGAATACCCCTAAACAAACCCATGAGCATCTTTTCTTCCTTTCAATTTCTCTCATTTAATCTTAGCATTCGATTAACTAGATGGATGGTCAAGATTACTTACTAGCCTTCTTAGCCAAATAAACTTCCTATTATAGGGGTAGGATCAAATAAAAAGTTAATTTTGCCTAAGAAGGCTAAGAAGTAATATAAAGCTGACATGTGTCACTTCCTAATAATAAGATTAAAGGGCAGTTTCGTCCATTTTATTTTTTCATTCAAACGTGTCTCATTTTTACAAAGACTCCACACACACTTTTTTCAACTTAAGAAGAAATTGTAGCTCTCCGGCGAGATCCACATCGACCGGCCGGCTGACTGCCGGCGATTATCGTTCAAGAGGTCATATCGGATTGCTTTCGACTTCTTCACTCGTTCTCATCAGAAGTTCGATTGCGATTGCGATTCTTATAGTGGCGATTTCAACAAATCTATAACCAACACATCTCAGATCTAGTACAAATCCCTCTTGTACACCTTCATTTATTGATTTTAGATCCACTGATGTGCAACCCTCTTTTAAGACAACCAACAAATCCTACACACATAAGAAGAAGTTTTCAATCTCAAAATGCAGTACAAAATTCCAGATCCAACCAAACTATTGCGTCTGATCTCGACGGCACCCTTCTCATTTCCGGTAACCAGTTCCTGTACTAGAACTAGTCGAAACCCTTGTGAATAACTATTTAGGGCTGATAAGATGTTGGTGGTTGTATTCGAGATCTCAAAAATCAAAATATGATCGAGCAACTGTCTCGTCTTGTTCTTTTTGGCCAAGTATAAAGAAAGCCATTTTTGTAAGAGTATAATGGTTTAAATTTGCTGATTTGATCCTTCGAGAAAATAAGACTAACAAAGATTTATGTCCATTTGGAAAGTATTAGTTATTATTTTATCATTTTTATTACACGCACTCATCTATTATATATAATAAATGAAAGTTATTTGGGCCACGTGTCACTTGATTAGGGCATCCTCAGTTCTCTTTTCCCGCCCAACAGTGCCACTGCCCTCTTCTATTTATATCCTCCTTCATTTACTCATTTAGGGCTTCTTGCTTTCTTTCTCTCTCTGCTCTGCTCTATTTCCGATCGATGTTTATCCTCTCTCATGTTTATCCTTCTTCTTCTTCTTCTCATATTCATCTCCTCAACAATGTACGGCAGAGGTTACTTCTATTGGATACATCTTCGTTTGAAACCCTAAATCATGTACCGTCCAGTGGTTGAAGAAGAGAATAATCATGTAAGATCTACTTTTTTATCTAGAAATTTTATTTCGTTTTATCTATTTTGTCATACTGAACATGATGAACCCTTTTCTACCCTCAGAAGAAGAAACAGATCTCCTTATCGTACTCGATGAACGCTTTTGTATAACCTCCTCTTAATCGGTGACTCTGGTATGTTTGGTTTGTTGTATCATGTGATTACGGGCAGATTTATTTTGATATGTTTTGTACTTTGTCTTTCCAAACCTTTTTTGTTGGATTATAGAGTTTGTTGATTAGAAGCAACCTCTGCCGGACGGTTGTTGAGGAGATGGAAATGGGAAAGGTTATACCAGGTGTGTTGATAGGTGATACCAGTGCAAAAGTTTAGGACATCACCAAGGTAACTTAAATTGGTGTGATTTATTTTTTTGGTATTTCTAACGTTTTGATTTACTGTTTATTGGTGCATTGATTCATTTGTAATCCTTTGCAGATCTCCCGTCATCTCAATTTGAGCAATTAAACGTAGTTTTGTTAATCACTATCGGTGTTTTAATTACTAGCAGTGGTTAAAAAGTTTTCCATCAGCTATTTGACTTAACAATAGTTTGCGTTATTTATTCTAAATTCATCAGTTTTTGTAGGTAAACTGAAGTTTCCACCAATAGGCACTGCCCAGCTAAGTTTCCTACAATGACAGTGGTTATAACAAGTTAATATGGCACATCACTGATCTGCCTAACAAGTGTTGGATATAAGGATGGTTGTATATAAAGTTTGATGAACATCATCCACTGTTCAATTATGAAGAACCACTGATCAAGACCAAAGTCCAGACAAGCACCGATCAACTAAATGTGAAACACTCTCCAACAACAGTGGTTCCTCATCAACAAAACATCTTCTATGTTTGTTTATGTTAACAGTGTTTATTCTATCTTTGTTTATGTTAATAGTGTTTATATGTAACAGAATTTATACTATCACTTCAGTGTTTTGATCTGTACTATTAATTGAACAGTTGTTTCATCTTTGTACTAATAAAATTCCTATACACTTGGATGAATATTAAACACCTCATCTTGATTGTTTGAGTATAGTATTCTTGAAATTGGTTCAAACATTTGATTGTTCAAAATATTCCACTACTGAAATACAACCACTGTTTCTTCAATCTCCATGTTGACCATTGATTGACCAAACATCAGTGTTTTGAAAACTGGTTGGTATCCACTGATCGGAAAAAATCCACCAACTTTATTCTCATCATAAAATTTAAAGTTAGATTAAAAAAATTCTTGATGACAATTTGTTTCAAACAAATCACTATTTTAATGCTGATTTCTTGATCTTTTGACATTTGATTAAGCAAATTTTGTATTTCAAATTGACGGTTATTATATGTTGATTAAAGTTAAAATAAAATTTAAAAAAGTCATTATGGCATTTGCTATCAAATCAAGTCAGTAGTTACTGACAATATCAGTAATTTTGAAATTCAAAATATGTAAAATGGTAATTTAAAAGACTGTGTTTATATATAACAGTGTTTTCCGCATCAATGTTTTAAAGACTGTTAGGTTGTTAGATGTCATCACCTCAGTGTTTTATATGAAACCATTTTTATGGCATCAGTGTTTATATGTAACAGGGTTTAGTACTTTTGTTTATATGTAACACTATTTATCACATCAGTTCAGTGGTTTGATCTGTATTATTAATTGAACAGTTGTTTCATCTTTATACTAATAAAATTCATATACACTTTGATGAATATTAAGCTTCTCATCTTGATTGTTTGGGTATAGTATTCTTGAAATTGGTTCAAACATTTGATTGTTCAAAATATTCCACTGTTGAAATACAACCTCTGTTTCTTCAATTTCCATGTTGACCACTGATTGACCGAACATCAGTGTTTCGAAAACTGGTTGGTATCCACTGATCGGAAAAAATAGCCACTGCTCACTTTTACATTGTTGACAACCAATTACATAAGAGTTCCACCAACATTATTTTCGTCATAAAATTTAAAGTTAAATAAAAAAATAAAAATAAATTCTTGATGACTATTTGTTTCAAATCAAATCAGTAATTAATGCTGATTTCTTGAGCTTTGGACATTTGATTAAGCAAATTTTGAATTTCAAATTGACAGTTATTATATGTTGATTAAAGTTAAAATAAAATTTAAAAAAGTCATTATGGCATTTGCTTTCAAATCAAGTCAGTAGTTACTGACAATATCAGTAATTTTGAAATTCAAAATATGCAAAATGGTAATTTAAAAGACTGTGTTTATATGTAACACTATTTATCACTTCAATTTAGTGGTTTGATCTGTATTATTAATTGAACAGTTGTTTCATCTTTATACTAATAAAATTCATATAAACTTTGATGAATATTAAGCTTCTCATCTTGATTGTTTGGGTATAGTATTCTTGAAATTGGTTCAAACATTTGATTGTTCAAGTATTCCACTGCGGATACACAACCTGTGTTTCTTCAATCTCCATGTTGACCACTGATTGACCGAACATCAGTGTTTCGAAAACTAGTTGGTATCCACTGATCGGAAAAAATAGCCACTGCTCACTTTTACATTGTTGACATTCACTGATATTGACCATCAGCGGTTTCCCTAAAAAATAGTCAGTGCTCACGTTTTTATTTTTGATGTTGTTAATTAGTGATACATTGAAATTATCAAATGAAAACTAGAATTACAATCGAATTACCATTTTATCTAATCTTTACATTCCAATTACATAAGAGTTCCACCAACATTATTTTCATGATAAAATTTAAAGTTAAATTAAAAAATAAAAAAAATTCTTGATGACTATTTGTTTCAAATCAAATCAGTAATTAATGCTGATTTCTTGAGCTTTGGACATTTGATTAACCAAATTTTGAATTTCAAATTGACGGTTATTATATGTTGATTAAAGTTAAAATAAAATTTAAAAAAGGCATTATGGCATTTGCTTTCATATCAAGTCAGTAGTTACTAACAATATCAGTAATTTTGAAATTCAAAATATGCAAAATGGTAAGTTAAATTTTTCGTTCTCTCTCTCTCTTTTTTTTTTCCCTACAGTGCATATCAGTTCTAATATTTAATTATTTTAATAAAGCAGCATATAAGAATATACACTACTTTTACCTTTGAAATTAAATCTGAAATTTATGACGTCCAATAACAGTGTCAAACCATAACAGTGGTTCAGCATCAACTTTAGTTATTCTATGTTTCTTTTTATTTGTTTATGTTAACAGTGTTATATGTAACAGTGTTTTCCGCATCAGTGTTTTATCGACTGTTAGGTTGTTAGATGTCATCACCTCAGTGTTTTATATGTAACCATTTTTATGGCATCAGTGTTTATATGTAATAGTGTTTAGGAACAGTTTTGTATTTCACATCACTTCAGTGGTTTGATCTCAACTATTAATTGAACAGTTGTTTCATCTTTATTTTAATAAAATAAAATTCCTATACACTTGGATGTTAAGAGTGTTTAAGTGTTTATATTTAACAGTGTTTTTCGCATCAGTGTTTATAGTCTGTTAGGTTGTTAGATGTCATCACCTCAGTGTTTTATATGTAACCGGTTTTATGGCATCATTGTTTATATGTAACAGTGTTTATCACCACAGTGGTTTATATGTAAGAGTATTTATCACATCACTTCAGTGGTTTGATCTGTACTATTAATTGAACAGTTGTTTCATCTTTATACTAATAAATAAGGTAACACAAAATACACTTGGATGATTATTAAGTTCCTCATCTTGATTGTTTGGGTATTGTATTATTGAAAGTGGTTCAAACATTTGATTGTTAATGACTATTTGTTGCAAATCAAATTAGTAATTAATGCTAATTTCTTGAGCTTTGGACATTTGAGTTAAGCAAAATGTGAATTTCAAATTGACGGTTATTGTTTCTTAATTAAATTTAAAATAAAATATAGAAAAGTCATTATGAAAATTGCTTTGAAATCAAGTCAGTAATTTTGAAATATTGAAATTCTTAATATACAAAATGGTAATTTAAAATTGACGTTCTTTCTCTTTTTTTGCCTACTTTGCATATCATTTCTAATATTTTATTACTTTAATAAAGCAGCATATAAAGATATACACTCCCTACATTTGAAATTACATTTGCCACTGTATTCAGTTAAAATTTTTATTGGATAATCGGTAAGCTTGAATTTCAACCTTGATATTTTTTTAAGAACATCCATGCTTATTGTATTATCATATTACGTTTAACAATACTTATATTTTGCTTATTTTTTTTTATGTACAGTCTTCAAATGGAGGTTGCAAAGGTTAGCATGCTTAACGATCTTAATACATTCTCAAACAACTATTCGATTAGAGTGAAGATTGTTAGCATTTCGAAGAAGATGATGAATGATAACAAAAATGAAATATATCGTCTTGATATGATCTTCATGGATGAGATGGTAGCGTATATAGTTGTGTTATAATTTTTTTAGACATATGAATATCCAAATGAATATAACACCTTTTTATTTAATCGGATGTTTCATATTCTTAGGGAACTATGATACAAGCCAGCTGTTTGCATAAGATGCTAGGAAAATTCAAACACTTTCTTCAGTTGGATGAATGTCTTCTTATCACCAAACCTTCTCTTGCTACTAATAAGTCCTCTGCTAAGTATACCAAGAGAAATGACAAAATATCACTTTATTTCTATACTTCTGTTGAGAAATGCTTTGACTGGTCTGGACCGAAATACCGTTTTAATTTCGTTAACCTCAAGGATGTTGTTAAAAATAAATTTGAAGTTAATACAGTTATTGGTATGTAAATCACTACATGATATATATCTATTGTTTTGTCTTATTGTTTTTTTTATTCTTATCACTTCTTAATGCTGTTTTCTTTTCACAATATATTTTTGTTTATAGATTGGATTGGTTATGTGGATGTATGTTTCAATCTAGAGGATACGTCAAAGAAGGATGGGAGCAAGGGCAAGAGACTTAATCTTAGACTTGAAGACCTTGAGTGCGTTCTTTTTATTAAGTTGTTGCATTTTGACGTTTAAACCATTATAAGGTTGCTTGATGTTATTATGTTTTATGTTAATATTTTAGAGGCCAAAAGTGTCCGGTTACTTTGTGGGATGGTTTTGCTATTGACATGTTTGCTTACATGAATGATAAGAAACGAGAGAAATATGTTGTTATCCTTTGTCATTTTGGTATGGTCAACCTTTACAAAGGTACAATTTAAACTTAATTAGTTTAATTTTTTTATTGTTATAGATTTATCTTTAGATTTACTTATGTGTTTTAAATTTGACACTATTTATATTGATCTACATTTGGTTTTAATTTTAAATTCAGGCAAGCGTGGCGTTGCAAACGGCTTTGAGCTAAGCAGACTTTTTATTGACACTGACATTGAAGAGATATCCACTTTTAGGAAGAGGTATAGTTAGTATGCATATAAACATTGAACAGTATTATTTTGTACCTACATTTATTTTTTTACGTTTTAATTAGATCACATGAATCTGTTTAGATATGTAGAGAAAATTTCTGCTTCATCTTCATCAAATGATCATGTTGGTTCAAACGTCATCTCAAGTGTTGAAGATGAGTTTCTTAATAACCCTGATTTCATGCTTATTGGTTTCCTGGGAACCATATCAACGGTGTGTATTTTCTTATAAGTACTCTACATGCTGAGTTTTTTAAAAGTCTTTTCTAAGTGTTATTATTTTTGTTTGATGTTGATAGACAAAGAAGGTTTTGGTTGTTGGCACAATCACAGCTATATGCGCTGATAAACTTTGGTATTACAATGGTTGTAACCACTGTAAGTCAGGTGTGGAGGAAAGATTTGTAACGAAAGAAAATCCGGATGGTTTATCTGATGTTGATCATGAAAAATCGTTGGTGTGTACAAATGATAAATGTGAAGGAGTCGACATCTATTCTATTCCGCGGTTTGAGATTACAGTTTTATTTCCTTATACAAAATACTAACATGAACGACACTTTTGTTTTTAGTAATACTAATGTTTTCATTTGTTTTTAACTTTGATAGGTTCAAGATACCTATTAGGGTGCAAGACTCTTCCGGTACTGTGTCTTTGACACTGTTTGATTTTGAAGCTTACAAGATTCTTAAGAAAACTGCCAAAGACTTAGTTTCAATTCAAGATCAGGTAACAAATACATGCATTCAGTTATTTGGCCATGTACTATATATAATTTAAAATTAATTTTTATAAAATTGTATGTTCTCAATTATGGAATCATTCTGCTCATTGTAATTTATATTAATTTTTATAAAATTATAGGTTGTTAATTCTGGAGAGATACCGAACCCATATCCTGAGATCTTTGACACATTGATTAGAAAGAGGTATGCTTTCATCATAAGTGTTAAAGACTATAACATTGAGCATTAGGTTGAAAACTATGGTATTTCAATGGCCACTAACGATGATGAGATCCTTGCTGCGCTCTGCGCCAAATTCAATCTTAACCAGGTCTAAATCTTCATTATGTCATTCTTTTAATTTGATATACATATCCTTTTAAAATATATTTATACCATTGTGTGTATTTTATGTTATTATGTATTATGTACTTAAAGCATGAGCAGTCCGAATCGTTGGATGTTCCAGAATCCTGCAGTTTGTCTACTCCTGTTGACCTTATGAAGGTAATATGAGAATTTCCTTATTTGTAGTAAATTTTTTTAAACGTTAGTACTTATTGTCTTTTTATATCAGGATGAGTTGTCATACTGCGGTGAGAATGTTACACCTGCATCCCAAGCACTTGTAGGCACTAAGAATCCGTCTTCTGATGAAACAAAACGTAATATTCGTGAAGTGTTCGATGTGGATGATGCATTAGGTTGCTCCTCGACAAAGCGCCGCATCAGTGATGAACTCTCTCAGGATGAAGATGCTGGTGTTTCGACGCTTTTGATTCCAAAGATTGAGAAATAGTGTCTTCTGTATTTTCAAATACATTTATGTGTTGATTTCATATGCTGTTGCCATGTTGAACTTATGGTTTTCGTTTTGTTGCTTTTGGGTGTTTGGTGGGTTATGTTTTGGACTGATTATGTGGTTTTGAATTCCTAAAAACTTATCTGCTTATTATAATGTATATTGTTAAATAAATATTGAGATGTTCAATAGTCAATATTTATTTTTAAAAAGTTATGTGTATGAATAGTAGCAACAATTTATAATATATATTGTATATACCCAATTAACAACTTTTTTATCTACAAACATTTCTAATCTTTAAGCAATTTTAATGTTATTATTTTATCTCATAATTTATATAGGATTATCCGTGGATGTGGTTGTTCTTTATTGGTTTTTACCGTTATCCCTGTGCACTAAGATTTAGTAAGTATCCGTCATATGTTACAGTTTAAAAAAAATATTTAATTTGTGCCTATTTCTCCCATTACTTATTTAAGTAATCTCATTCAATAGGTTTTTTATATACTTCAAATTTTCTCTAAGTCATTCAAAGAATGTTGTTCAGAAAAATCGTAACCAAGTATGAAGCGTAAATTCAAACCCATTTTATTTGGTTTTTTGTTTGCTTTATTGATCCATGTTTTATTTTATTTTTTTTCTTTGGTTTATTTGGATAACTGAAGAAAATACCGTTTAACTTAAATAGTTATTAAATAAAGATAGTAATATTTTATTGTAAAAATCATATACAAATAAACCATAAACCTAACCGATGAACATCCAATTTACATTCCACAAAGATTAGAAAATTTGTTGTTAAGTTTTTTATCAATGTAATACATTATTTGGAATAATTAATTCAATAATATGAAACAATTTTATTTTGCTTTTCATGAAATGATTTTTAATTACAAAATGATAAAATGCAATATTATAATTTATTGAGGTTATGTTTAATCCCTAGGTATTATATATTGTAATTCAAAATTTAAAAACCACTGTTTTCTTCTATTGTTTTAATATTCCTGATCTTAATACTCTTTCTTCTTTTGAAAGCTTCTCCTTCTTTCAGAATTAACAATGTCAAAGAATTCACGTTCATTTTCTACAACAGCTAATTCATCTCAACGAAATTTACATAGTAAGTGAAATTATAACTTCTTAACTCATCATTTCCGAAATCAAAATCAGCTTTTAGATTCAAATCATAATTCTACTTGGTTTTTTTGTAGGTCCTCTTATGAGAACTCCTGTTTCAGATATCTCTAACAGATCTCCTCTTTCAGATATCAGAAATGGTAATAGCTCTTGAATTTGATTATAAGTATTCTTTTTTCCGTTTTATGATTCTAAGTGGACAGATTCTTGTGTTTTGAACATATTATACTTTCTCTGTTTTTTAGTTATTTCACCGAATGAAAGGCGTAAGCTTCGAAAATTAATACTTGATAATAAGAAATTAAAGAATGCGTGGTCATCATCTGCTGCTAATTCATCTCAACGAAATTTACGTAGTAAGTGTAATTATAACTTCTTAACTCATCATTTCCCAAATCAAAATCAGGTTTCAGATTGAAATCATAATTCTACTTGCTTTTTTTGTAGGTCCTCTTACGAGAACTCCTGTTTCAGATATCTCTAACAAATCTCCACTTTCAGATATCACAAATTGTAATACCTCTTGAATTTGATTATAAGTATACTTTTTTCCGTTTTATGTTTCTAAGGGGACTGATTGTTGTTTTTCGTACATATTATACTTTCTCTGTTATTTAGTTACTCCACCTAATGAAAGGCGTAAGCTTCGAAAATTAATACTTGATAATAAGAAATTGTTAAATGCATCGTCATCATCAACGAATGTTTGTAGCATCTTTTCTGAGAATGCAAATATGGTTGAATGTTCTGATTCTACGGATCAACATATGTACTCCATTGCGTGTCGAGAAGTTAGAAATGCTACTGGTTCTTTAATTTCAACTACACCAGGATTGTATTTTGTTTCTTTATTATTTGTTTTGATAAACACATTACTAAACCACATACCGGTCTTAACATCAATGTTTTAATATTGGATGTTCATATAATGGCATTAACATAGGTACACCAGCAGATAGCAACCGTCGATATTCCATTACTTCTAGCATTATTAGCAGTAACAATCAGCCGATATTGGGTAGTAACTCTACGCTTACACGGCTGTCTTCTGGTAAACGTAACCTTGAGCGCAAGAAGCGTGATAATACTCCTGTACGTATGCTCTCTTTGGATTCCGATCAAGAAAATGTGTTCTTGTGCACTGATGAAGATCCTTATAAAGGGATATCTAAAGGTTTTAATCTATTTTATTCTTTTAGGACATTTGTTGTGTTCTACCTGTAATATAACTCTCAATCATTTGTTAACAGATTATTTGGACCATGGTGACCAAGTGCTTACATGTCAGCTTTGTAGTGCAAAGTTATGGGCATCGGAAGGTGGAAAAGGTCGTTTAACTGTAAATAAGCTATGTTATGGTATGTGTTGTGGGTATGGTAAAGTTCAGCTACCGCCTTTAAAGGATGCACATCCGTCTTATCAAAATTTGTTTTCTTCCTCAAATCCAAAAAGCAACTTCTTCCTAAAGAACATAAGGCGATACAACTCTATGTTCTCTTTTACATCTATGGGTGGAAAGCTTGATTCTAATATCAACAAGGGCAATGCTCCATTTATATATCGTATCAGTGGCCAAAACTATCATTGCATGGGGAGTCTCAAACCTCCAGCTGGAAATGAAGCTAAGTTTTGTCAGCTATACATACATGATACTGAAAATGAAATAACAAACAGACAGACATTATTCAGGTACGAGTGATTTCTAAGTTCCATTTTTATTCTATTAAAGAACATCTAGAAATTTAACTATTTGTAGTTCAATATCAGTTGTTAGGTACCATCACTTAATCCTTAATCACTGATTCTCTATCCAGAGATTGCTACAACAGCAGTTGTTAACCATCAGTGTTTTAATCACCAGCAGTGCTTAAAAGTTTTTTTCATCAGCTGTTTGACTTAACAGTAGTTTGCGTTATTAATTCTAAATTCATCAGCTGTTGTAGGTAAACTGAAGTTTCCTACAATAAGCTCTACCCAGTTAAGTTTCCTACAATGACATTGATTATAACAATTTAAAAAGGAAAAACACTGTTGGATATAATTACATTTGTACACAAAGTCTAACTAACCCCATCCAATGTTCAAGACCAATCCACTCATGCCTACCAAACCACCGTTTAAGACCAAACCACTGAAATGTTACTTTTCTCAACATATTCTAAAAGTTTTGAGCTGTATCAACAGTTGTTTACAACTGTTCTTCCTTAAAACTTAATTATTAATCACTGATTCTCTATCCACTGCTTATTACAATATCAGTTGTTAATCTTATGTAGTTCACTATCAGTTGTTAAGTATCATCAGTGTTTTAATTACTATCAGTGCTTACAAGTTTTACATCAGCTGTTTGACTTAGTACTAATATGTTTTTCCTTAACACTTAATTACTAATAACTGATTCTCTATCCACTGCTTATTAAAATAGTTATGTTATGTTAACGTTTTGTTGTTTTTTTTTCTTTTAACAACAAAAGAACCAAACCTTCATCGCCTGCTGATAAAGAACTTGATGTTGAAATGATAAAGTATTTGAGGGCTTTATTAGATTCACAAAATATGTTGGTTAAGACATATAGGATGGTCAGAAACCATTTTCACCAATCTCCAGATGCCAACCTTAGTCTGCGACTAATTTATAGAAGAGAAAAAGAGGGCAGGACATATAACTTACCCACCACATCTGAAGTTGCTGCTTTGGTTGTCGGAGACATAGATAAAGCTATAGACCATCGTGATATTGTTGTCCAGACGCAGTCGGGAATGCTGCAGCGTATTAGCGAATTACACCCATCGTATCTTGCTCTGCAATATCCGTTACTTTTTCCATATGGTGATGATGGTTATAGAGTTGATATTCCTCATAGAGATTTTATGTCCACACAAAAGAAAATAAAACCAAAGTGCACAATGAGAGAATTTTTTTCATATAGGATCCAAGATAGAACTTATGGCTTTTCCTTAATTTTAAATGGGCGAAGGTTGTTACAACAATTTTTGGTTGATGCGTACACAATGATTGAGAGCGAAAGATTAAAGTACTTTCGTAGGCAACAAGCGAACCTTCGCTCTGAAACATTTGAGAATCTTCAAAAGTATAAATCGAAAGGTAAGGAAGTTTTAACAGATACTGGAAAGCCTGTTATACTTCCTTCTTCATTTACTGGTGGTGCAAGATTCATGCAACAAAATTACCTCGATGCAATGGCCTTATGTAAGTGGTATGGGTACCCTGATTTCTTCATAACTATAACATGTAATCCTAAGTGGCCTGAAGTAAAAAGATTTCTAAAAGATTCAACCATCAAAGCCGAAGACAGGCCTGATATATTGTGTCGATTATTTAAAAGGAAACTTGATTCGTTAATCAAAGATTTTAAGGATTCCAAGTATTTTGGTGAGATTAACGCTGGTGTGTTATTTTTTTTCACATCTTATCCTTTGATGTATATTTTTTAATCAAGGTTATTAACTAATAAATTTTGTTTATTTTTCCTTTTTATTTAGTTGTTTATACAGTAGAATTTCAAAAGCGTGGTCTTCCTCATGCACATATATGCTTATTCATGAAGGTCGATCACAAACTTCCAACCATAGATCACATAGATCCATTTATTTCTGCTGAGATTCCCGATAAAAAAGAAGATCCTGAACTTTATTCTCTTGTGACTGATTATATGATTCATGGTCCGTGTGGGAATGCTAATTTGAATTGTCCTTGCATGGTTGATAAAAGATGTTCAAAAAACTTTCCGAAGAAATTCACACCACATACAAGTATTGATTCAAATGGTTTTCCTGTATACAGAAGAAGAGATTCAGGTCATATAGTTATAAAATATGGTGTTAGATTAGACAACAGAAATGTTGTTCCTTATAACAAAAGGCTTTTGAAAAGATATCAAGCACACATTAATGTTGAATGGTGTAATCAAGCCGGTTCAGTGAAATATTTGTTCAAGTACATCAACAAAGGTCCTGATATGGCTACTGCGGTAGTTTCTGGTGATACAAGTTCAACCATCAAAGAAAAGCCAAAAGATGAGATCAAGGAGTATTATGATTGTAGATATATTTCAGCTTGTGAGGCATCCTGGAGAATATTCTCTAATGAGGTTCATTATAGGTATCCTGCTGTTATGAGGCTTCCCTTTCATTTGCCTGGCCAACAGAATGTTGTGTATGGTGCTGATGACGATATTGATAATGTTTTAAGCAAGCCTTCTGTTGCTTCTTCAATATTTATGCAATGGATGAAGTTGAACGAGTCAAATAAAGATGCTAGAAAGCTGACTTATGTTGAGTTTCCTTCCAAATTTGTTTGGATACTTAAAGATAGATGTTGGCAGGTACGTAAGTCGTACCAGTGTGTTGGCCGGATTCATTCTGTATCTCCTGCTTTGGGCGAACCTTATTTTTTGAGGATACTACTGAATAAAGTTAAAGGACCTAGATCATTTGAGGAGATACGTACAGTTAACGGTCAATTATTCCCGACTTTTAGAGATGCTTGCTATGCGATGAGACTTTTAGATGATGACAATGAATACGTTGAGGCCATTAAAGAAGCAAGTTTTGAAGGACATGCTGGGTATCTTCGAGCGTTATTTGCTACCCTGCTTTTGTCAAATACTCTATCTCGGCCAGAATTTGTTTGGGAGAATACGTGGAAATACTTAGCTGATGATATTGTTTATAGACGTCAAAAAGAAACAAATATTTCAGGTTCTGATCTATTTTCTTTTATTTTACATACTACATTTTGATTTTTTATTTGCTAGGTTTAGTGCTTCCTGAACATCAGATTAAGAACCTTACTTTGTTGAAAATTGAAAACTATTTAATTTCCAATGGTTCATCATTACGAAGGTTTGCCACTATGCCGTACCCTGATGACGATTCCTTACGTGATGCTTCTAATCGTCTGATCAATGAAGAGCTGTCACATGACCTAGATGAAGAACAAGCTGAGTTTAACAGGTTGCATCAATCTCTTACAGATGAACAACGAGCGGTTTTTGACAAAATAATGGAAGCAGTTGTAGGGCATAAAGGAGGCCTTTTTTTTGTCTATGGTTATGGTGGAACTGGAAAAACCTTTTTATGGAAGACTTTGGCTTCAGCTGTTCGATGCAGAAATGGAATAGTTTTAAATGTGGCTTCAAGTGGTATTGCTTCGTTATTACTTTCCCGTGGAAGGACAGCTCATTCTCGGTTCCATATTCCCATTAATCTAACAGAAGATTCAATGTGCAATATTAAGCCAAATAGTGATATTGCGAGATTATTAAAGGAAACCCAATTAATCATATGGGACGAAGCACCGATGGTACACAAACATGCCTTTGAAGCTTTAGATAGGACCATGACCGACGTATTTTCGGAAGGTAGGAGTATTCGTTCGGATATTCCTTTTGGTGGTAAAGTTATTGTATTTGGTGGTGACTTTAGACAAATACTACCTGTTATTCCTAATGGTACTAGACAAGAAATTGTTAGTGCGTCTTTAAGCTCTTCATACATATGGGCAAAATGCAGACTCTTACGGCTGACTAAAAACATGCGTCTAACTATTGGAGCTGAAAGTTCGAATATGAAGTCTATCAGAGAATTTGCAAAATGGCTTATTGATATTGGTGAAGGAAACGTTGGAGATGATAATGATGGTGACGCCATTATAGAGATACCAGATGATTTACTGATCACCGATATTTATGACCAAATACAAAGTTTAATTGACTTTGTATATCCTTCAATTATTCAACAATTTAGGATTGCTGGATTTTTTTCTGAGCGAGCAATTCTAGCACCAAAAAATGAGGTAGTTCATGAAATTAATGATCGATTGCTTTCGTTATTTCCTGGTGATGCGAAAGAGTATCTGAGTTCTGATAGTATATGTCAAACCGAACAAATTCTTGATTCTTTTCAAGAAAGCTTATACTCAACAGAAAATTTGAATGCTCTTAAGATTTCTGGCTTGCCTAATCACAGATTAGTTCTTAAAGTTGGTGTTCCTGTGATGCTTCTTAGAAACATTGATCAACAGAAAGGGTTATGTAACGATACAAGGCTTCAAATTACTTTTCTTGGTAAACGAGTTATAGAAGCTGAAGTTATATCTGGTGGGAACATTGGCACAAGAGTTTATATTCCAAGGATTAATATGATCCCGTCTGACAAAAAAATACCTTTTCAATTTCAACGAAGACAATTTCCGTTATCAGTTTGTTTTGCTATGACAATTAACAAGAGTCAAGGACAATCATTATCAAAGGTTGGTCTTTATTTGAAAGATCCTGTCTTCACTCATGGTCAGTTGTATGTTGCATTATCAAGGGTCAAGACCAGAGAAGGCGTTAAAATACTAATATTCGATGCTGATGGAAAACCAACAAATAAGACTTCTAATGTTGTTTACAAAGAAGTTTTTACTAGCTTGTAATCATTGTGAGGAATGTTAAAACGCTGTTTGATCAAAGTCAAACTACTTATGTTAAAAGCTAATTATAATAGATAAAACACTATTTAATCAATGTTAAAACGTTGTTTGACTAAAGTCTGTTTGACCAAAGTCAAACTACTTTTGTTAAAAGCTACTTGATAAAACACTGTTTGACCAAAGCCTGTTTGACCAAAGTCAAACTACTTATGTTAAAAGGTACATATAATAGATAAAACTAAATTTTCCCTCGGCATTGCTTCTTGAGGTCATGAAACTTACTTATGTTAAAACCTAATTACTATTAATACATGATTCAAAGCATTCAAATTTTATGTTATGTTAATGGTTTTGCTATATGAAAAATTATTTTTCTTTGTTAATTTGAATACCAAATCAATTCAACTAATCATGTACTTTACTCTTGTATGTCAATGTAAATGTAAATAACAAATTTAAAAAGGGGTGTATGTGTAAATATTTTTCATCAGTTGAAAATATGGGAAGAGAAAAACACAACCGTCACTATTTCTTCATCATCATTACACATCAAACATGTATCATCTCTTCTTTCAAAAATCTCTTCTCCCCAGTCATTTTCTAGGGTTTCAATTTTCTTTTCCTCCGTCTTCTACACTTCAATCACCTGAGGTTTGATTATTTTTTCTTCAGCAACTGGTATGTACATTCCAATTGTAATGAACTTTATATTGTTTAATCTATGTTAATTTAAATCCTATCTTGCTACTAATACAATTTTAAATGTTTATTGCTATACATTCAAGATTCAAGAAGGGTTTACTTATGTGTTTGAATCATTTGTTGAGAACATGTTAAAATAATTATTATTTGCAGAATAATTTTAACTCATACTCTGTTTCTATGATTAATTTCACTATATACTCTGTTAATACAAAACGTTAATGTTCATTTTCGAAGCCAACTTTTTAATTACAGTCTTTTAACATCTTTACTGATTCAGGTTTTATGATGTATACTACATTTGTTACGTTTCTTCGTAACCCAGAATCTTTGAAACTGGTATGACATGTTTTTACATACATAATTTATTTGTATTGAGATATATATTTAACAGTTCTTTTATGGTTTATATTTTCTTACACTATTTAAAAATTATATACAGGATGTACCTATATTCTTTGCTAATCAAAAGTGGGGAGATTGTTGGCAAAAAAGTAGGTTGCAAGTATATCATGAGTCTGGTAAAAAATGGGTTGTTAGGGTCAGAACAGAAAATTCAACGCCGATAATAACTGACGGTTGGGACATTGTTGTTAAAGATCTCAATTTGCCGAGGGATACTTTGTTGGTTTTCAAACCGTTAGGTGATTTTGGACTTGAACTTTCATGTTATGTTAATGGCATGTGTGGGGAATCTTATTTCACCTTTAATCATTATGCAAGATTTAGTTTTACGGTATGAGTATTGATCTTAACTTCAATTCTTTTGCATCTTTAACGTGTTAACACTTATTCTCATAAGATACATACTTCACGTTTAGTATTCATTATTTTTAATTTTGTAACGCCCCAAAATCTGAATGTTAATATTTGTAGTATGTTCTTATGTGACACGTCATGAAATAAATAACTAGGCTAGTTAACCTAGTTAAGGGTATGGTCAAAAGTATTAAATGATAAAGGTAGTGTCAGTTATGTTTAAAAGGCAAACCCGAGGGGCTAGAGTGGAATAGATGAAAGTTGATTACTAATTAAAAGGTCTATACACACACAAACACACACATACGTGCGTGTTCTTGAATCTTCAGGAGCTCTCAAGAGCTCCAAACCCTAGTTCCACTAAATCACCAAATTAAAGGGTGAATCGAAGCTCAAATTCAAGAAGGAACATGGATTAATGATCACCCTCATGAGGGGATCATAAGGTATGTCTTAAATCTAAGATTTGTGATCATGTGTGAAGTGGGTTATGTTCAAAATCGTGAGTTAATATGAAATTAATCATGTATAAGGGTTAGAATCATCATATAGAACATAGGTTATGTATGGTTTGTGTTAATTTGATGTTTAGAGGTGAAACCCACTTGTTTAGGTAAGGATGATGACTTGAATGATCATCCATGTTCAACTCTTATTGATTGTTGATGAATTATGATGAATTCTTGTGAGATGAATGGAATGAAATACGGTGTGATATGTTTGATGCTTATGTGTGAATGGTACATGTTGATTAAGAGTAGGATTTAATGAGTTATGTATGAGTTTAGAAGATTTATGCATGGATTAGTTGTACGTTATGCTTAAAAAGGTGGTACGCACACCAAGAGTATGATAAGACGTATACAATGTCGTCCGTATAGTCTATTATGATGTTACTAGTATATGATGATAAGTGGAAAGTTAAATAGATGAACTGTTGACTTTCAGAAAGTCAACTATGCATATGAAGTACGATTTGGCTAGTTGTCATAAAGGTAGGATTATAGGAAGTGGTATGGTACATGTTATGTCGATACGTATTAAATGGAACGACATGATGAATTACATGCGTTTAACAGGATATGAATTTGGTTGTATGTTTTATGTTAGCTAAAATCGACTAATGAAAGTCAAATGTGAAACATGTGATTGTTATGGTCGTTAACATGTACAGTGATGTAAGCTAACGAGAATGCGATGTTGGTGATATGAAAGTATAGGAATCGTATCAAGGTGGACTCAAGCATGAATGGCTAACGGGTCAAGAGAAGGCAAGGAAGCGGATAGGAACGCGGATGCATAAGGTAAGTGATTTCCGTAATCACTTCTTAGTTCGATTAAGTAGTATGGTATTTTTAATTAATGAATCTTGATGTTGGAAGTTAAATATGTGTTGAAGTCCTTCGACGTAAATGATGGGATTAAAGTTGACTAAAACGCCCTTGGTTGGTATATTGGGCGAATGACTTCAAAAGTAGTTAGGAAACAAGTTATGCGATTGGTGTAATGTTTTAGACAAGTAGGGAAGTGAGAAGTATGGTTTTGTTAGTCATAAACCAAATAATGTGCGAATACCCTTAACGGGTAAAAAATAAGCATATGAACGATAATGTGTTAAGAGGATGTAAGACATCCAATAATTTAGTATTTTGTGATAGCCGTCACGGATATTATTCGGTCTATAGGAGGGTATGGTAAAATAAACATGTTATGTTGATGTATGCATGAACGGGCCGAAGTTTGGTAAGAGGGTAATAAGCCGAAGAGTTAAAAGTCTGAAATTTTATTAATCCGGATGTCGGATCTTAACTCCATAAGGTGGAGAATTAAATTACGGACGCGTAGGAAAAAGAATCGGGTAAAACGGACCCATAACGAGAGAGTTATGCACGTTTCCGTAAAATCCGAACGTGCTGGGAATATGCAGCTTTCAGCTGCAAACCTTCTGCTGAAACAGGGGGGTCGCGTAGCGCGACGGCCCGTCGCGTTGCGCGACGGGGTAAGTTGTTCCGAAAATCGTTTTCATGCTTCGTTTTGTATTGGGAACTTGTTTAAACGCGTTTTAAGTTACGTACGAATAGTTTAACTTACGTTTTTATGAATTTAAGGGTATGCCATACTTGATAGGTATGTATGTATGATTATAACTACGTAAGAAAGTATACATGGATATATGAGGGTATGTTTATGAGTAGGCGTGTATGAGTTCGGTACGTTGAAATTGGGGATTTTGTATGTATATAGGTATAATATCATGGTGTACGTAATCATGTAGGTATGTGTGGAAGTAGATATATATATAATGATAAAGATGCGGTTATATGTAGATATGCATGTAGGTTGGCAGGAATGTGTGTGTGTATGTATGCAAGTAGGTGTGTATGCGCGTGTGTATGTAAGTATGCTTGGAAATAATATGTATGAAGTTTAGGCACGTATGTAAGTTATTAAGTATGATTAAGTGTTTACATTGTTTATTGTGTACCGGGAGTTATGAATGAAATGCAGGAATAGCAAAGAAGTCTCACCACGGATGGTATGACATAAATGAAAAGCTGGGATGTAAAGAGTTAACGAAACGAGAAGTAAACGTGAAAACCTTGTATGTTTATAATGCTTACTAATGTTGTGAATTTTATGTGGTGAACGCAGGTAGTACCAGTCATGAGGATACCCAAGGTTTGGAGATCGAGGATCGAGTCACAAGATAGATTGTACGGGAGTGTTGAGTACATTATTGAGTGAAGCTAGGTTATGGATTCTTATTGAAAATGAGTATAATAAATGTATTTATTGTGAAAGAATAAATCTTAAAAGTGAATTTAAGTGCGTCAAGGTGTTTATAACGAAAGAAAATTTTTATGGTTCGGTTTTCCGCTGCGACTTTTGTCAGTTTAGAGTTAGGGCCTTACAAGTTGGTATCAGAGCCCTGGTTTGAGGGAATCAAGTACGAGAAGGTAAGTACTTGAACTCAAACTTGTGTGCTCTTGAGATAAGAAACCCGTACAATCTAAGACTCGATCAAGATCCAAAGGTAAAAGCTAATGTAATTATGTACTTATGTATACGTATAAAGAAACTGACGGTTTTGTATATGCAAGGTAAGCATAAGTGTTGGAGAAGGATGATCTGTGAATGCAATCTGGGATGAATACTAAGGCAGGCAAAGAGGTAATAAGACAAATTTGAATTCAGGTACGTAAATTCGATATGTGGGTATATGTAGTAGTAAAACTCATTAAGGGAAGGGAAGTTCTAAATGAAGGATAATGGTAGTATAGTAATGAAGTACTGGAAGGAATACACGCGCCGAAACCTAAGTCTACGGACATAAGGTGACAATTACATAAAGGCACGAAACTACTATGTGGATTGTGTACCTGGCCAGTACACGAGAAACGTATGACGTTCGTGAGATCATGATAAGTGTTACAGGTATGTCCGGTAGAGTTGGGTAGCAGGCGGGCGTGTGGGTGAAATGAGAAGTAAGACTCTCGGGAAATTGAGAGTACTATGTAAGAATGAAAAACATGCCTGATAAGAATGAAGAATGTTGAATCCGTGATTAAGTACGGATCAACAAGATAGGAATGGAATGTTTGAATCCGCGAGACGGATTCAAGGAATAAAATGTATGAATGGAATGATTGAATCCGCGAGACGGATTCAAGGAAGGAAAGGCATGAAGGAAATGTTTGAATCCGAGAGACGGGTTCAAATAATGAAAAGTGTGAATGCAATGTTTGAATCCGCTAGACGGATTCAAGGGATGAAAAGCATGAATGGAATGTTTGAATCCGTAAAACGGATTCTAGGAAATGAAATGTAGAAATGATATGTCTGAATCTGCGAAACAGATTCAACATATGTAAGGAATAAAAGATGTGAATGATATGATTGAAATCCGTTAGATGGATTCGATCATAGAAGGAAGAAAAGGTATAAATGGTATGTTTGGAACCGCTAGACGGATTCGAAACATAGAAGTAATGAAAGGTATGAAGGTTACGTCTGAATCCGCAGGACGGATTTAAAATAATAAAAAGGATGGAATTAGTCCACATCAGAACGTGTTGATAGTTCGACCGTGGTTGTGTCAAACGAGTCATATGGGTAAATGTAAAGTAAATAAACAAAAGAATGATCGTAATAGGCATGCAAAACCTAAGTTGTGAGAGGAAAGAAAGAAGTTTTGAACCAGTTAGGTGTTAAATGTGTTAGTAATAGACCCTTAGGAGTCATAATAAATGACGGGCTACGACCCGGACAATAAATTAAGTACGAGCAAAAATGATAAGTTTTGCTAACAATACCGAAATGATGTAATGAATGCTTTTGCATGTAAGCATGAATGGAAAGAAGTACGGACGTGTGCCTCAGTACTTATACAATGATTAAGAAATGTCAGTAAAGCTTTGAAGAGTCAAATGAAGGTTGACGAAATAAGTAACTAGAATGAAAGAATTACATGTAAGGAAATGGAATGTGTGATATGTTATAGCCTGGACGTAAGAATTTGTAGAAGGATTATAAGTGGGTAATCCCCTTGTATAATGAATGTTTAAATGAAATATGCTAACCGCCAATTTTGTTGATAAAAATGTTAGAATTATTGATGTGATGGAACCAATCGTATTGGTGAAAGAATGTACACGAGCGGAAGGTCATTATAAGGATGAATGAAACCTGGTCTGTTACGGCTAGTACTCGAGAAGAAGATGTTCGATCGGGGTTACGGATCGTCGCTTTGTGAAATGAAAGAGGTTAGTAAGATGTTTAACTTATGTTGGATAGATATAAACTAGTATGACACACATGTATATATGTAAATTAAGTAATGCATGAAGTGAAAGCAATAGTGATGTGAAATGGACAAAATGATTTAAAGGTAACGTAAAGGTATGCAAGGTACAAGTAGCTGTAGAAAACGTAGAAGGATGTTCACATTAAAGTTAAAGTACGTATATATGACTATGAAATGGTAGTTTTGTGTGGTAACAAAACAAGAACTAAATGTTAAATAATATATGTATAGAATGAAATCTTAAGAGATAGGATGAATCTGGTAGATCCGTTATGAACAGATCATATGAATGGATGTATGATTACAGATTGAGGAAGTATGTGTATTGACCTGTTGTTGACATGTTAAGGAAATGAAAATGATATGCGAAAGTATGATAAGGAAGGTATGGAATGGTTATGAAGAAGTCAATTATATGAATAGTTTATGAATTGAGAATGTATAGCTACTCATTACTATGATGTATTAGTTAAAGTTAAACATATCTGAGTATATACAATTTCGATGCAAGATCGTATAGTTGATAAAAAACATTATGAATGTGAAATAAACAAATGAGAATGTTAGTCATGGGATGTTGGAACGGTTGCAAGTAAGTAAGAAGGTATATGATGCATATGATATACGAGTGTTAGAATGATGAATGAACAATTAGCTATGAAGGCTGTTAGGAATTAGCGTATTAGTGAAAGCGACACTAATAAGAACTCCGCAGCGGGTTCTTTAAGAAAGAAGATAGTCGTTGTGATGGGCTAGCCATAGAGAAGAATTAATTAGTGTTCAATAAGAGGTAAGAAAGGTTTCGGGGACGAAACCTTGTTTAAGGGTGGTAGACTTGTAACGCCCCAAAATCTGAATGTTAATATTTGTAGTATGTTCTTATGTGACACGTCATGAAATAAATAACTAGGCTAGTTAACCTAGTTAAGGGTATGGTCAAAAGTATTAAATGATAAAGGTAGTGTCAGTTATGTTTAAAAGGCAAACCCGAGGGGCTAGAGTGGAATAGATGAAAGTTGATTACTAATTAAAAGGTCTATACACACACATACGTGCGTGTTCTTGAATCTTCAGGAGCTCTCAAGAGCTCCAAACCCTAGTTCCACTAAATCACCAAATTAAAGGGTGAATCGAAGCTCAAATTCAAGAAGGAACATGGATTAATGATCACCCTCATGAGGGGATCATAAGGTATGTCTTAAATCTAAGATTTGTGATCATGTGTGAAGTGGGTTATGTTCAAAATCGTGAGTTAATATGAAATTAATCATGTATAAGGGTTAGAATCATCATATAGAACATAGGTTATGTATGGTTTGTGTTAATTTGATGTTTAGAGGTGAAACCCACTTGTTTAGGTAAGGATGATGACTTGAATGATCATCCATGTTCAATTCTTATTGATTGTTGATGAATTATGATGAATTCTTGTGAGATGAATGGAATGAAATACGGTGTGATATGTTTGATGCTTATGTGTGAATGGTACATGTTGATTAAGAGTAGGATTTAATGAGTTATGTATGAGTTTAGAAGATTTATGCATGGATTAGTTGTACGTTATGCTTAAAAAGGTGGTACGCACACCAAGAGTATGATAAGACGTATACAATGCCGTCCGTATAGTCTATTATGATGTTACTAGTATATGATGATAAGTGGAAAGTTAAATAGATGAACTGTTGACTTTCAGAAAGTCAACTATGCATATGAAGTACGATTTGGCTAGTTGTCGTAAAGGTAGGATTATAGGAAGTGGTATGGTACATGTTATGTCGATACGTATTAAATGGAACGACATGATGAATTACATGCGTTTAACAGGATATGAATTTGGTTGTATGTTTTATGTTAGCTAAAATCGACTAATGAAAGTCAAATGTGAAACATGTGATTGATATGGTCGTTAACATGTACAATGATGTAAGCTAACGAGAATGCGATGTTGGTGATATGAAAGTATAGGAATCGTATCAAGGTGGACTCAAGCATGAATGGCTAACGGGTCAAGAGAAGGCAAGGAAGCGGATAGGAACGCGGATGCATAAGGTAAGTGATTTCCGTAATCACTTCTTAGTTCGATTAAGTAGTATGGTATTTTTAATTAATGAATCTTGATGTTGGAAGTTAAATATGTGTTGAAGTCCTTCGACGTAAATGATGGGATTAAAGTTGACTAAAACGCCCTTGGTTGGTATATTGGGCGAATGACCTCAAAAGTAGTTAGGAAACAAGTTATGCGATTGGTGTAATGTTTTAGACAAGTAGGGAAGTGAGAAGTATGGTTTTGTTAGTCATAAACCAAATAATGTGCGAATACCCTTAACGGGTAAAAAATAAGCATATGAACGATAATGTGTTAAGAGGATGTAAGACATCCAATAATTTAGTATTTTGTGATAGCCGTCACGGATATTATTAGGTCTATAGGAGGGTATGGTAAAATAAACATGTTATGTTGATGTATGCATGAACGGGCCGAAGTTTGGTAAGAGGGTAATAAGCCGAAGAGTTAAAAGTCTGAAATTTTATTAATCCGGATGTCGGATCTTAACTCCATAAGGTGGAGAATTAAATTACGGACGCGTAGGAAAAAGAATCGGGTAAAACGGACCCATAACGAGAGAGTTATGCACGTTTCCGTAAAATCCGAACGTGCTGGGAATATGCAGCTTTCGGCTGCAAACCTTCTGCTGAAACAGGGGGGTCGCGTAGCGCGACGGGGTAAGTTGTTCCGAAAATCGTTTTCATGCTTCGTTTTGTATTGGGAACTTGTTTAAACGCGTTTTAAGTTACGTGCGAATAGTTTAACTTACGTTTTTATGAATTTAAGGGTATGCCATACTTGATAGGTATGTATGTATGATTATAACTACGTAAGAAAGTATACATAGATATATGAGGGTATGTTTGTGAGTAGGCGTGTATGAGTTCGGTACGTTGAAATTGGGGATTTTGTATGTATATAGGTATAATATCATGGTGTACGTAATCATGTAGGTATGTGTGGAAGTAGATATATATATAATGATAAAGATGCGGTTATATGTAGATATGCATGTAGGTTGGCAGGAATGTGTGTGTGTATGTATGCAAGTAGGTGTGTATGCGCGTGTGTATGTAAGTATGCTTGGAAATAATATGTATGAAGTTTAGGCACGTATGTAAGTTATTAAGTATGATTAAGTGTTTACATTGTTTATTGTGTACCTGGAGTTATGAATGAAATGCAGGAATAGCAAAGAAGTCTCACCACGGATGGTATGACATAAATGAAAAGGTGGGATGTAAAGAGTTAACGAAACGAGAAGTAAACGTGAAAACCTTGTATGTTTATAATGCTTACTAATGTTGTGAATTTTATGTGGTGAACGCAGGTAGTACCAGTCATGAGGATACCCAAGGTTTGGAGATCGAGGATCGAGTCACAAGATAGATTGTACGGGAGTGTTGAGTACGTTATTGAGTGAAGCTAGGTTATGGATTCTTATTGAAAATGAGTATAATAAATGTATTTATTGTGAAAGAATAAATCTTAAAAGTGAATTTAAGTGCGTCAAGGTGTTTATAACGAAAGAAAATTTTTATGGTTCGATTTTCCGCTGCGACTTTAGTCAGTTTAGAGTTAGGGCGTTACAAATTTTATGCAGGTAATTGAAGACTGCTTCATTGAACAATTTTACGTAAACAGTCCACCGAGTGGGAAATTTCAAATCTGTTACAAAGGTTCCTACTGGAATGTTGAGGTGTCTAAAGTTGATACCCACTTTGTATTTTCTAGAGGATGGCCGGAAATGTGCAATGATGTTGGGATACTTGAGGATGATTTGCTTGTGTTTAGCAGGATTGATGATTTTGTTTTTGAAGTAGTAGTTTATAGAGATGAGATTGAGATTTGCTTTTTGAAGAAACCTGAATCTGATGATGATAGTGTAGTTGAGATATTGAAGGCTGATTATGTTAATAATGCATTCAAGGTACGTAAGTAATTAGCATTAGCAATAAAAGTTTTAATTTTTTAGCTTTATATTAATTATTTTATTAATGTTGACCAGGACATCTATGAGGATGAAGAAGTTATTTCTGTAGGTGAAGGTACAACCGTTACTCAGGTACTTGCTAAATTATTAAAATTATTTATTTTTAATTTAACACATATAAGAATTTAATGTTTTTACAACTATTTGTATTGCTGTTTACTGATGTTATATTTATTCAATAATGTATTATTTACAAGAACTTACCAACCAATGCCGAATGCACGTCCAAGAGACGCATGTCTTCACGATTGAACCAAACCCAAGATGTAAGTTTACCATCTTAAAGATTGTTATATTACTATTGTTATTAAATTTACTCTATGACAACAGGTTAAGAAGAAAGCTAAAGTTACTTCTGAGAGAAAGGAGGTCGTCAAGAATAGGACTAAGGGAAATGCTGCCTTACCTGTCGACACAAGTGATCATACTGGATGTTCTTCGTCTGTTCATAAAGTTAAGGTATCTATACTTGCCAGTTAATTAGTGTATGTTATATAAACTGTTTTTTTTTTGTGCATATATTGATCATTCCTTTAATTCACATGTATATGTTTACTTTTTCATCAAGGAGAAGAGAGCTGCCAACGTTCAAAAAAAGCTTAACCGTAGAAATAAGATTGCAAAGACTGCAAAAAAAACATTCTGGACATCCTCTTGACCCTGAGTTCTTTCATTTTGATCGCAAAGGAGACTATAGGCTGGTATACCATTTTTTATAATAAACTAATGATTTACGTTTATTTGTCTGACTATTATTTTTTTCCACACAATACATGTAGCGTCTTCCTGCTGAAGTTGCGAGACGAGCAGGTTTTTTTCTAGATCTTCATCCTTTGAAAGTTCAAAACATGGTTGGAGTTGTGCAGGTTTATGATGTTAAGTTGGAGTTAAATGAATTGAAGCCACGTTATGCGTTGGAAGGTTGGCGAAAGTTTATGACTGACAATAACTTGAGGTTTGGTGATATGTTGCATTTCACATACGTGTCTTCGCAACAGAAGATAGTATTAAATCAAGTTACATCAGTTTAACAAACACATTTTAAGTCTGTTCTGATATCAGATACTAATTATGAATTTTTTGATGGTGATGTTGTAGTTTTTTTTCTTAAATTATTAACTTGATGTTTTTGTTGCTATGTATGGCTAAGATGATAAAACACTGTTATTAGCACTTTATATTTTATATTTGGCCAATTAGATTATGTGTTAAATTATAGTTCTTTAAGTCATTGTTCCATTTTCTTGAATTCTATCTAATTTTTTAAAGAACTTCAATAACAAATAGTGGTTTGAACATCTGTTTGCCTTTTGGTCAATAGTTAATGGAAACCTATGTTAGGTTCAACAATGTTTTGAAGAGGAAAACTGTGTTAGAAGACAGTAGATCTTAACAAGTTAAACATCTGTTAAGGCTTAAACAGATGTTTGCCCTTTAACAGATGTTTGGCCTTTTATATCAAATGTCTGGACTTAAACAGTTGTTTGACCTTAAACACATGTTTGAACCTTAAACAGATGTTTTGCCTTAAACAGATGTTCTTCTTCTATATCAGATATTTGGACTTAAACAGATGTTTGACCTTAAACAGATGTTTCGCCATAAACAGATGTTTGGTCTTAAACCAAACATTTGTTTAAGCTCAACATTTGTTTGACTATTTGTCAATATCTTATTGGCTTTTGGTTAACATCTGTTTCAAATTTGGTCAACATCTTATTTTGTAAAAGAGGTACAAAAACAAAGATTTTTTCAAAATCTCAAATCACTCTATCATGTAAGTGCATTGATGTAAAAGTGGAAATGATGTTATTCATATGGTCCTGTTGTGCTTTTGTTTGTCCTCTAATATGAGTTCATGATATAATGCGGTGATTTCAAGACATTTTTGTTGAATCGAATGAGATGGTTGATGTAATGCGGTCGTATTAATAACAAATAGTAATTAATTAATCTAAATAACTTTCCCGAGCCCGGGAAGCAATCCCGGGTAAAAACCTAGTATCTATATAAAAGCAAAAGAAATATATATTAACTTGATGTTTTTGTATATTTATTGATTTTTTAATATATTAACTTGATGTTTTTGTATATTTATTGATTTTTTTATTTATTATTATTATTTGTTTTATTTACCCTTGATTTTTTTTAAAACCCCTTACACTCTCTTTTTAAATATTTGAACTCTCCATACAATACGTTTCTTAACCTATTTAATTTTATTTTATTTTATTTTAATAATTTGCGTGTGTTAACTTAAAAAATGAATACGTACCAATAGGGTGGTGGTCCCCTAGCAAAGGCAAAGCTTTTGAACACTTGGATTTGGGGAGAACAGGTATTGGGTTCAAGTCTCATAGTCGTCAAACATTAAAAAAATGTCGTTAAAAATGAATATGTGGTTGTGATTAGTTTGCTGGAAAATGGAGTGTTTTTTTAGTGTCGGTATCATGTCCATGCAAACCGTATCAATTCTAATTGAACAACTTTGATGTTAGTATCGATGTTATAGAAACCGCCATTCATCTTTATCGTTTTTACGATTGATATAAAACATGTGCCGATATTCTTTTTGACATATTACTACTTTATTTTTTAGGTTTCTTTTCTGGTTGCTATAGCAAGCATCAGTACTGTAACAAGCCCACAATAACCGCTGATAATTTAAACGGTCAAACAAAAAATTAAGTTACGTAACTTAAATACCTCTGTTAATAGAAAAATCGCCGGTAACCAACTCGGACCATCTTCATACTATTTACAAGTCTTTAATTCTGATGAAATAATATAATCTCAAGTCTGCTACAAACATACTATGATCTTTTACTAGCTCAAAATTTTCAAACACAATTAGATGTTGTCATGTTGACTTTGAACCAGCGTTGACTTTGCAAAGCTTCTCTGCCTTAAAAAAGGTGAGACTTTCTTTGAAATAGTTGGTTTAGGGAGGGTGTGAGCCTTGTAGGTATCTAGACCACCTCCATAGCTCTTGCTGTTACCTTTCATCTTCCTCATTTTGTTGTATGGATTCTTTATCTTTTTTGGAAGATCTTCTATGCTCATTACTCTTGCAAGAGATGTAAATGATTCTGATTTCCCTTGATAAAACTTTGATAATCCTCTCCTATAATAATAACAATCAGAAAAAAAAAAACTTTAGTATTTATTAATGTTCTTGATTGAAAATCGAGATAAGTCCACGCCTAAGCTAGAATTCGACTTGTTTAATTTCACAGCGTATTATCTAAGCTCGGCTCGTTTTGAGTAATTATCGAGCTTAAACTCAAGTCAGGCTCGACTCAATTATTATCTTTTAAATATTTTATTTATATAGATATAGATATCTTTATGTATATTTACAACGCCCAGGATAATAGCACACCGTTGATGATTCTTTTGATACCATGACAAGCCATGACGGATCCAGAAATTTTTCTATGGGTTCCTTTTGGTATGTTCTCACTATTTTCTTTTTCTTGAAATCATTCAAGGTTTCCACTAACTTTTTCATTTTTTTTTCAAACCGAGGGGGATTCTGGAAACCCAGGAACCCTCTGGATCCGCCACTGATGACAAGTATACGAGTAGTTTATATATATATATATATATATGACTCATATATCCTTTTTTTACATGAACTATACGGCTCAATATATTTTTTTTTACATGAACTATACGACTCAGCATACAAATATATGAGTCGTATATTCTTTTTTACAGTAACTATATGACTCGTATACATATATATGAGTCGTAAATTGGGTGTCAAAAGATCCAATTGAGTGTATGAACTCGTGTAGTTGGACCCGATTATAATTATAATCAAATATAGGTATATAGTTTCGATATAAGCTTTTAATTAGCCGATCTCAAATAACTCACAAATGGCTAAACCTGTTTACACCCTATAAAAAAACTAAATATATTAAGTTGAAAAGAAACTTACTTGATTGGTAACTGGACCATCAGGTCTGATAAGTCAAGTACAGAAGATCCATTTGAATTTAGTGAAGATGAAGATGATGATGATGAAGCATCATCTGCAGTTTCAAATGAAGAACATGAAGAAACTGATGATGATTCACTTGAGATTGTTGAAGTTTCTTCATCTTGTTGATCTGAATTTGCAGCAAACCCCCATGATCTTTGATGATCATCATGAAATACTTGTTTCTTGTGTTGGTTCATTCTTTCCATCAAAAGATAAGATCTAAAAGTTGAAGATTAATGAAGAAAGTTTCAATCTTGATGACTCTTTCTGAATGAATAGTCAAGAACAAGAAGTAATAGAAGTGTTTGATAGAATTATGGGTTTGGAAGTTTTATGGAAAGTGTGTATATATACAAGGGCTTTTGGTTGTCTTGGACATGTGGCAGAGATCGGTTGGCTCAATGGAATAGGATTTAGTACCTTACCATTTCCACCCACTTGCCAAAATGCCATTCTGGATATGGATGGAACTCATGGAAGTACTTTTCAACAAAATTAAATTATCTATATGATTATCCTAGTACACCTTTTTAATAATAATTGAATGCCCTTTTGATAATTGATCAGGACATCAAGAATAAAGAAACAAATTATGCATATTTAAACGTTTGAAGGCTTTTTTTTCAACTTAAGGCTGCTAGGGGCGTAAGCGGGGAGGCCATGCGGTGAGGAGAGTTCCAGTGTGAGCATACTGTTGTCGGCCCTATTAAAACTTCGGTAAGTGGTTGAATTGTGAGATTAAATATATTATTAATGTAATATTTAATCTTGTAGCCTTTATAATCATTTATATTATATTAAATCAAAATATATTAATAACCTATTAATAATTAGTTGGTAATTGTTGATGGACCATATTACCCTTATTAACTAATTAGGTTTCCTCTAGGTGTATAAATAAGGAGCTTATTAGAGAGTTAAAGGGTTACACAAATTAAATAATTTTGCCAACCCTCATAACATCCTAATCGACTCTCTCTCTCAACCGAAACCTCCCTAGTTTCGGTTCATCACCATCATCACCTTACACCCTAAGGAGGAACCAGATCATCCTGACAAGTATGTCGAACTCAATGGCTTCATCTCTGACTGGATTCTCTACTGGCGTGTCTGCTGTAACAGGTATGTTATTCATGTTTTCCATTAAGTTTAAACAGAACTGATCAACATATGGTATCAGAGCATATGTTGATAAATCAGTTCTGTTTTCGTATCCATTATTCTGGGATCAAAATCTGGAAAACAGAAATTTTAAAGCTTTTAAATGTCACGGCTGTTTCGAGTCTTTGTTGCCGAAATCCCTGTTTTCGGAAAAGTATAATTTGATAAATTGTCTCGAGACTATAATGGGCAAATCTTAATATCCGAAATCTGTTAATAAAAGTCTAAAATTTAAGGTTTCGGATCCCAGATTATGTTTTTATTTTTTTTAGGGTTCATCGCTTGTTCTAAGTAAAACTCGAAAATTCCTTAACTTTTGGAATATAAATTGGATTAGTGGGTGTTTTACTGTTTTTGATCTTAATTTTATCTATTAAATTTCTGAAAAAAACTGTTAAAAGATAATCAGTTATTATTTTCAAAATATTTGATAAGTTTAGATCAGCAATATAACACGAAACATTATCCCACAATCCCTAAAAGTTCGAGTTTTCAGTTATTATCACAATAAACAGCTATTAACAATGGGCTCGTGACATCAGATTACTCGAGACCACAAGGTCTCGACTCGAAATCATCAGGTCCTTAAATCTTCACAACTCGAGACCAACAGATCTCGACTCGAAATCATAAGGGCTTAAATCTTTATAACTCGAGACAAAGGTCTCGACTCGAGACCATAAGGTCACAACTCGAGACCATAAGGTTGCGACTCGAGACCATAATCTTCACAACTCGAGACCGTGGTTGCGACTCGAGACCGTGGTTGCGACTCGAGACCTCATTATGACTCGAGATCTCATAAAATACAGTAGTCGAGACCATGGTTCCGACTCGAGACAAAGGTTGCGACTCGAGACCTCATAACTGACTCGAGATCTCAAAATTCAGTCGAGACCTAACTCGAGACCTGACTCGAGACCTCACTCAAGACCTCATTACCTTAGGCTGTTTGATGTGAACTAAAATTTAGCTCGGGGCTCCGCCCCGAACCCCGTGTGGGGGCACGCTGTCCCCCTGCACCCCCCAGCGAACTCACCGCGGAGTTCGATCCGCGCTAACAGGTGGTTTGCTATTAAATACTTGGTTTTGTTAACACTTAATTAACTAATCAGAATCAGATAATTTTTACAAAACCAAAATAGCTTAACTTGAATGAGCTTCTGATGTATTAATTCTGGCCAAAGCTGATTTAATACACCTATTTATTGTTCAAGTATTATAAAAGCTATGTTGAGTATGCATTACAAACGTGAAATGTCTTAATTCTGGCCAAAGCTGATTTAATTCATTTATGTTTAGCATGCTTGACAAGTGCATAACTAAAGTGATTGTCTCATTTCTGGCCAAAGCTGATTTGTCACGATTACTTTGCACACATACTTAAATGATTACACTTCTGGCCAAAGCTGATTTGTCTTCGTTTAAGTAGAATTTTACTAAGTCTATTATTTTGATGTTAGTAATAGACAATATCACAGCTTCATAATTAAAATGGTCATTATTTATGCCTGCCTTAGTATAACATGCCCTTAGATCACATTAAGACTTCTTTCTTAGTATCATAACTTGCTCACCTTATTTCCACTATCAGCACCAAATCAGGGGATTCCACCTTTGACTGGTGATAACTTTGCTGCATGGAAGGATGCCCTCATGCTTACACTTGGATTGCTGGACTTTGATTATGCTCTAAGAGAGAATAAGCCAGCGGACCTTACTACTCAAAGTATTGCTGCTGAGCAGATAGTTCATGACAAATGGACTAGGTGTAACCGCATGTCTCTCATGTTCATAAAGCAGTCCATTCATAACTCAATCAGAGGAGCCATTCCTGATTCTGAAGATGCTAAAACCTATTTGGCTTCTGTGGAGGACCAATTCAAGGGAACATCAAAAGACACGCTAGCACTCTTATCCTCAAGCTGGTGACGACTAAGTATGATGGGAGGAGCGGCATTCGCGAACACATCATGATGATGCATGACATGGCCAATAAGTTGAAGGGCCTAGAGATGGAAATCAGTGATGGTTTTCTTGTTCACTTCATCATCACTTCGCTTCCTTCATCCTATGAAGCATTCAAGATCAATTACAACACTCAGAAGGACAAATGGACGATGAGTGAGCTGATCGCTATGTGCGTGTAGGAGGAAGAGCGTATGAAGATGGATCGCACTACTGATGTTGCTAACTTCACCACCTCCAACTCTAAGAAGAGGAAGCACAGTTATCAAAGAAAGGATGCTTCCAAGGTCCAAAAGCCAAATCCTAATACAAGTGCACCTTCCAGCTCTAAGAGCTCCTTAGGCAAACCCTATTGCAAGTTCTGTAAGAAGACAGGACATAAGCAAAAGGAATGCCCTGACTTCAAGGAGTGGCTGGCTAAGAAAGGTAACGATTTTTTCATGATACTTGAGTCCTTTAATTTAAATGTTCCTGCTAATTCTTGGTGGTTTGATTCTGGTTCTATGGTTCATGTTACCAATTCAACTCAGGGATTCCTTACAATCCGGAAGCTGGGAAGAAACCAAAGAACACTTAAAGTTGGAGATGATCGGGAATTAGAAGTGAAGGCCATAGGAACATTACAATTATTTTTGAAAACTGGTTTGTGTATTAAACTTTATGATACCTTATATGTTCCTGAGGTAACTCGGAACCTTGTATCAGGACCAAAGTTAGACATGGACGGTTTTGTCGTTTCTCATGGTCATCGCAAACTCTCTATTCTCTATTATTCCGTTGTTTATGGTACTGGCATTCTGGATGGTGGTCTCTATAGATTAGAACTAGATGATAATTTTTCCAAATCTTTGTTGTCATATAATATTAATGAATCACTCACAAAGATGAAACAGGTTTTAGACTTAGAGACTTCATCTATGTTGTGGCGTCAACGTTTAGGCCACATCTCAAGAGAACGATTAAATCATCTCGTAAAGGATGAAGTCTTACCTCCTCTCGATTTTACTGATTTTGGAACATGTGTCAAATGTCTTAAAGGCAAAATGACATTAGCGAATAAGAAAGGTGCCACTAGGAGCTCTAATTTATTAGAACTCATTCACACTGACATTAGTGGTCCTTACCAAATTGCTGGCATAACAGGACATACTTCATTTATCACTTTCATTGTGTAACGCCCCGCGTTTTCCTACTTTCTATATTTAGAAACCATCGTTCGTAAAACTATTTTTGGAAACTTCGTAGTCTTGTAATCGTTCTTTCATTAAAAGCGATGTAAAATCCGAGACTTGGATTATGAATAAAACTCGTATTTTGTTAATTACATGATACATATACTTTATATAGGCTCATACATTCAACTTCGTGGAACAATTGATACTTATTCGTAATTCTTGGAAACAATGTGCTAAACTTGTAAATACATGAAACTTACGCATAAAACGGGTTTTGAACATAAACGGCACTTGATTTTGATGCTTATACGCTTAATTATACTTGGTTTATATTCCTCATACTTAAATTTATCTTAAACTATGTTTTTGTGGCATTTATAGTCCTTAAAAGACCTAAAAGCATCAAATAAACAACTCTAGGGGCCAAATTGTAACATTTTGAAACTTGTTTCTGAATCAGTAAGTCCGGGCGGCCCGCGTGGACTTACCTTGATCCCTTACGTGGCCCGCATGGGCATCAGATTCGCAGAAAACACTTTCAGCTGCATTTTGACGCGAATTAGCACAAAATCCCAACATCTAAACTCACCCAATCACCTCTAATCCACCTCTAATCACCTCCAATCACCTCTAACCTATTCCACTATAAATACAACTCTTCTCCAAGCATTTCTACACTTTCACAACCCTCAAATCTCTCTCAAACACTCTCAAGTTCTTGCAAATTTCAGAAATTCGGACAGATTCATACACCTTTACAAAAGTGAGCATAACTTGCTCATTTCTCAACGAAATTACTTGATTCTTCTTCCTACTTGCTTGGATAATCATGGAGTTTGATTCCTTGACTTCTTCTGGGAGAAATTTTCTCCGAAATTGTCCACAAACTTTCTGTTTTGTTTCAAGTTCTTCAAAAGTTGTTTAAACTCATCCAACTTGTGTCTAACACATCTCACACCTATGTCCTAATGCTTACAACCTCTCTTATGGTTGGTTAAGCTTAAAAACAAGGTTGAGACACTATAAATCAGAGGTTAAAACCTCAAATACTTTCTGTTTTGTTAGGGTATTTAACCCACAAATCATGTCAAGCTTAGATCTTGATGAATGAGTGATTATGGAACAACTTGGGTTGTCCTACATACAATCCTCACATGATTTGATGATTTCTCTTTAGTTAGGTTGTTTATATTATTGTGTTAATCCTAGTTCGTGACCCTCCTTGGTTGTTTTTACATCAAGTGAAGTGGTGAACATTCAAGGGGTTCCTAAATGGAAGCATGTTCTTCCTACCCCATACATGACATCTATGATAACTCGAGGTGCCTAAATGAAGATCCTAATCTTCTACCTCCTACTTGGATTATTGGACTAAATAATATGTAATACTTAGCCTAAATATATATATACACTCATTCGAACCTTTAATGTTGAACTTGTGTTTATATGTTAAAGTAGTAGAACATCATCTAAGACCTAAACCTTGTTATGATTCTTATGGGTGATCAACTCATGAAAACATTATCATAACCCTTGTGGTTACCAAGTGTCATACAAGTATTATGTGTTGAAGATGATTATTTTTACATGTTATTCTCATATCTTATTTTTATGTTGTTTTAAATACCGAATCTCGACTCTAAGCATACTTGAACTTTAACCCTTACACATTTAATCTTTTAACCTCATCAACTCGTCAATAATTGGATAATCGGAAAGCCTATGCAAACTTTGTGAGTATACTCGTATTCCCCTTTTTACTTTTACCACTTTTGGGGTGTAACATGTTTACTTATCAAAAACTTGCACATGAACATTTTGCTTAAACACATGAACGTTCCTATAACATGCTTGTATACGTGATTGCTTGATACTTTAAACTTGGGTGAAACTTTATGTGTTGAACTTATCATTAACTTGTACGAGCCTAACCGTGACATATGTAGCGCTATAGGATTGACGACCCGCCCGTAGACTTGTGGTTATGTCATGAGCATCTTGCGTCTCTTTTGGGTTGATATGTTAGACACATGCCAAATTTTTTGTTTATCTTGAATCACATGCTTGCTATGAGGAATTGTTTAAAACTTACCTTTTGTTATGTACGTACCAAACTTGTATACTCGCCTTTGCTTTTGCATTGAACTTTATTTTAAACATGTTACAGGTTGAGGATGATGATGCTATGAAATGAAGTAGCGTTGATGCCTAGATACACATATAGACGTTTAGGTCAAATACATTGTATAAATGTCATATTTGTTGTCGTATTGTTTTTCCTTGTATTTAACATGTCGTATTTCAAATTTCATGTATTGTAACATTTATTTATGAAAGAAATCAATTTATCTTTAATTCTATTGTCACAATTAGCGTTATGTGTGATGAGCAATCTTTCTTCGTCTCACTCCGATGTTTCCGCCATCGGTTGGGGTGTGACACATTGATGATTATTCTCGTTACATGTACTTGTATCTTATTAAGGAAAAGTCTGAATCTCTTACAACTTTTAAAGATTATAAAGCTGAAGTTGAAAAGCAATTAGATCGTCAGATTAAAGTTGTGAGATCAGATAGAGGCGGTGAATATTATGGAAGACATACTGATGTGGGTCAAGCTCCTGGTCCATTTTATGAGTTTTGTAAGGGCCAGGGGATTGTGAACCAATACACCATGCCTGGTACACCTCAACAGAATGGTGTCGATGAACGAAGAAATCGTACCCTTATGAACATGGTGCGCAGTATGTTAGCCAACACTAATTTACCATTATTCCTCTGGACTGAAGCGTTAAAAGCAGCCGTTCATATACTCAATAGAGTTCCTTCTAAGTCCGTCCCTAAAACTCCTTATGAACTTTGGACAGGAAGGAAACCGAGTCTTAAATGTATGAAAGTATGGGGCTGCATTGCTGAAGCAAAACTCTATAATCCTTTCCTAAGGAAACTTGACCCTAAAATAGTTACCTGCTTCTTTATCGGGTATCCTGATCATTCGAAGGGTTATCGTTTCTATTTTCCTTCCCATGTCACCCGTATTGTTGAAACCAAGCGTGCTGCGTTCCTGGAGGATTTCAAGGTCAGTGGGAGCAGTACCAACCCTTACGAAGAATTGCAAAAAGTACAAGACGCGGGGGGGAGAGACTCGTCGCTTACCATTACTCCGTTTACTCATCTTGTACCCCATGCAACTGCACCTGAAGCCACTGCACAAACTCCATCTCCACAATCAGAACCCATTATACCTCATAACGAAGGCACATCAAACGCTCAAAACCAAGACTCCCCTGAACCCGATAATCAACTCAGGAGGTCATCTATGCAAAGAAGGCCTACTAATTGGGAAGATTATGTTACCTACCTGACTGAAATGGATGCTGGAAAGCTCAATGATCCTATCTCTTATAATGAAGCCATTAGCAGTGATCAGTCTTCTGAATGGAATAAAGCAATGATTGATGAGCTTGAATCCATGAAGAAAAATGACGTTTGGGATTTAGTTGAATTACCCAATGGTGCCAAACCTGTAGGTTGTAAATGGGTGTTCAAAACAAAACTGGATCCGAATGGGAACGTTGAACGCTACAAAGCGAGATTGGTTGCAAAGGGCTACACTCAGAAAGAGGGAATTGACTATCAAGAGACGTTTTCACCTGTCTCTCGTAAAGATTCTTTAAGGATCGTTATGGCCCTAGTAGCTCATTTTGATTTAGAGCTGCATCAGATGGACGTCAAAACTGCTTTCCTTAACGGAGACTTAGACGAAGATGTTTACATGAAACAACCTGAAGGCTTTAAACCTGAAGGTCAGGAGCATCTAGTCTGTAAGTTGAAGAAATCCATTTATGGGTTAAAACAAGCATCACGTCAATGGTACCTTAAGTTTGATGAAGTCATGAAGAGGCAAGGTTTTATGAAGAATCAAGTGGATCAATGCACCTACCTCAAAATGAGTGGGAGTAACTTTACTATACTTGTCCTTTACGTAGATGACATTCTATTGGCAAGTAATAGTTTAGACATGTTGCATGAGTCGAAGCGGTTACACTCGCATAACTTCGACATGAAGGATCTCGGAGATGCTTCTTACGTCATTGGCATCGAAATTCACCGAGATAGACACATAGGGATCTTAGGATTGTCTCAAAAGACTTACATAGATCGTGTCCTTACACGTTACAACATGCAACAGTGCAAACCCTCAGTCGCTCCAGTAGTTAAGGGAGATGTTTTCGGTTCATTCCAGTGTCCGACAACAGAGGTTGAAAAGGAGCAGATGTCACGACCCCCGACCCACCCTGGACGGAATCGGGTGCCGTGAACAGTCCAGCGGTACCGGTGATTATTTTGAAAACGTTGCAGCGGAAATTTTATCAGGACCGTGAGTTAGGAAAAATATCAGAGTTTATAAAATACCGGATTTTATTTAATAAATGGGATAAACCCATGTTTTATAATGGTAGCTTTAATAAAGATAAATTTTATTATATAAAACAATATTTCTTATTTTGATTTAATTAATAAATAAGCCACTTCTTGATGCCTTTCGGTGCCGTATCCATCTTTTACTCCAATCTACTGTAATTACCTGAAACGCGTTTTAAAAAGGTTTTGTCAGCGGGAATTACTGAGTGAGTTCATTCATTTTACTAAAACGACACGTTTGTTATAATTCACAGTATTAAGAGAGATTCCAATGTTTCTGATATCAAACCAACTACCCACAGTACTTGTCACTCGAATCTTTACGGTGACTGTGGTCATATCACCATTGGCTGCCCCAATGAATGACGAGTATCACTAATTTTAGGTTCGCTCACCTAAAGTGATAACACTGCAATACTGTGCACAATACCCCACATACCGGCTGTAATTTGGTGATTACATAAACTTAATCACTGTAATTATAACTTTGAAAATATTTTAAGAATTTATAAAGCAATTTGATAAAAAGAGAATGACTCACTTTATAAGTATACGGGATTGAGTTAACAAGCTTCTTGATTCTACTTCTTCCGATAATTAAGCATGCACTTTATTATTCTGGATCTTCTGATGATTTAATAGTTTGTTTGATTGTAAGTGTGTAGTTGGGAGTATTCTTGGTAGTTAAACACATAGTTTAACAGAATGGAATACGTATTTGTGTAAAACCCAAATCAAACCTAACGGTAGTCACGAGATTCGAACCTTAACAAAATTCACAAAGTATAACACTTTGGATTCCGTTTACCGAAATTCACAAAGTATAGTATTTTGGATTCCGTTTACCGAAATTCACAAAGTACAGTATTTTGGATTCCGTTTACCGAAATTCACAAAGTATAACACTTTGGCATTCGTTCGTTGGTTCCTGAATCGATCGGACAGAACTTCGCTTTGGTGATTATTGGTTATAACACCAACGTATAGAGTAAAGAAGAAGAGAAATGAGCAAAGGAAAATGAATTCCTAAGCTTCCTATTTATAGGCAAGAGGATAAGCCTTACCCTATATAGATTTTCCCTAGATAAGTTTTCTCCAGATAAAGCCTTCCCTGAATAACACTTTCCTTAGATAATATCTTCCCTAGATAACACTTTCCTTAGATAAAATATTCCTTAGATAATTTTTACCCCATATATATCTATTTTTCATGTATATCTACTTAGGTGATTAATAAATCTTACTTAGCTTAATTAATCTTGCTTAGCTTAATAATCTTGCTTAGCTTAATTAATCTTGCTTAACTTAATTAATCTTGCTTAGCTTAATTAATTTTGCTTAACTGATTAATTAATCATACTTAACTTAATTAATCATTCTTAACTGATTAATTAATCTTACTTAACTTGATTAATAGATTAATTAATCTACTCAGTTAACTTAACTGCTAAGTTTATTTAACTATTAAGTTGCTTAGCTTTTAAGTATTCTAGCAGCTACCTGCTTACGAGTTCTAATTTCTAGATACAATGGAACTCGTATTAGTGTATTAACTCAATTCAACTTTAACGACAATCACGAGATAGAAACCCTCACAATGAATGACAAAGTGCGATACTTAAACATTCATCGATTTTAGGGCAGTGTTTCGAGGTTTTAGGGCATTGATAGAAAGAAACGGAGATACAAAGAGTAGGACGACGTTTTAGACCGTCGAACTGAGCAAATAGTTCAGGCCCCAAGCCCCTGCATTTATACCCAAAATTTGAGCCGCCCGCGTGTCGCGAAGGACACCATGGTTCCTGTCGCGTGTCGCCTGGGGTGTCAAAGTAGGGTAGGCCTGCTTCGTCACCTATCTAGCCTTGATGAGTCGACGTTGCGTGAATTTTAAATTTTTTGACAGCGTTTTATAAAGATAATCATTAATAGGGTTTTACCCCCTTGAGTTTTAGGGGCCCTGATCCTGATTCCGTTTACTCTGAAAATTTTAGGGTTTATTCAGAATCACTTGGGTTTCTCAATTAGGGTTTCCTATTGGACAATTAAAATAATAATTAGGACTTTTTAATGAGAGTTGTTACATTCTCCCCACCTTAATAAAAATCTCGTCCTCGAGATTTACTGGAATAAGTAGGAATACTTTTTCTTCATCTCAGATTCCAGCTTCCAAGTGTATTTAGGTTATGATATTTCTTTTAAATTTATGTCACCTTTTAGTTAAATAAAAATAATATTAAGGTAGATGACAATTTAAAATATCGAATTTTGTGAATACAAGTTATATCTTAAGTAGGATTCAATGGTTTGAATTATTTCAAGAAATTGATGACAAATGAATGAAATGATATATTTTCCAAAGTGACTAGGTTCAAGCCAAAAGATAGATATTTAAAATGAATGTGAAGGACTTTTAAAATCAATAAAATTCTTTGTCAAAAGGAAGCTTATTTTGATTGGCAACTGAGGAAGACTTAGAATTAACAGGTTCTAAATGAAATAAAAGCATGAAAAATGATTTGTCAAATATTTATGATATTAGAAAATCAAAGTGTTGAGAGGAGTAAATTATAAATATACACAAAAAGACATTAGAGTTAGTGTATTATCGTTTAACGTTCCAAGTTGTTTTAATTGTGAAACAATGTGATAGTATACTATTAGTAGTAACCGTATTTTTCATACTATATCCTAGAGATTGAAATAAGAACGAGTTGTTTTGTCATGACCAACTATTATATTATATTTTGTAAAGCAAATGTAATATATTATTTGTGTCCATATCTGAATCGTATCTTATATATCAAATATATGTAATATATTTTTATTTGTTACATATTTTTACTATATGTAAATGGTTACCAAAAATAAATTTTAGTATTTTACTATACTAAAAATAACTTATATTTACTATGTAATATATATTGCAAGGAAGTTATTACATTACAAAATATTTTAGTATTATTATTTTGTAAAAGAATTTACTATTGTTAAATAAAAGTTGTAAATAGAGATGTAAAAATATTTATTGTATAAAAGTATTTGTAAAATATTTTGTAAATATATATAACACTTAATGGTCCGATTCTATGTGATTACTTATTTTCATTTTGAAATCATATAACGTTGTGAGTGTATTTACAAATATTGAAAACGGAGACTATTCTTATAATGTTTCCTTAACCAATTTAGTTTGATGACTACCTTATTATTCTTATATGGTTATTTTCTTGCCAAAGCGTTACATAGTTTACTAAAAAAAAGAAATATGTGATACTTTAATCTTTTCCTTTTATGTTATCATAAAGTAAAATCAAAATTCGTGGTAATTTTGACAAAATAATGATATATGTTTTATGTTGATCCAAATATCCTAGAATTCATGATCATTATTTTAAAATCAAATATGTTTAACTATAAGATTTTACAATAATATATTTTAAATCATAAAAGAAAAATAGTAAATGTTTATTTTAATATCAAGCATACTTAAATATTGGCTTGAGTAAAATATATATTAAAATGCATATTTTATAAAAGTATTGTAGAATATTTAAACAAGATGAATAATTAAATATAAATATAAATGTCTTGTTCATGAATACTTAGACATTTATTTAGATAATTTTATTCGTTTCTCTAATTCTTGTATTGTTTTATAAAGATATGACTTCTCTTTACAGTGTAAAGTATATGTAAAATATTTCTACATATAATTAAATTTTACTAATTAAGTATGATAACTTAATTTAACTAGTTATTATCATGGTTGAATATTGGTTAGTGCTGCCTTGTTTAAGCATAGGTGGCCAATCCATGCCTAACTAAGGCTAGGCTATTCAATACCTGCCCTTGACAATAACCCTAGTATTAAAAATAATATTAACACTACTATTATTAATATATTATTACTAATAATATTAATTATCAATAACTTAAACATAATTTAAATGAGAGTATACCTCAAATAAAATATAAATTCTTCACCTCAATGGTTTAAAGTAATATTATTTTGTAAATTAGGTAATCACTTATGTCATCATCATCATCATCATCATACTCAGTAAATCCCACCAATAGCAAAGCAAAGCTGAGGTAGGGTCTGAGGAGGGTAAGATGTAGACAGCCTTACCTCTACCCACGTAGGATAGAGAGGCTGCTTCCAGTGAGACCCCCGACTCGATTGTAGTTTTGCATCAAGCCTTGGACATAAGGCACATAACACTTAGCAATCGGGACAAAGACCGATTGGTGCATGTACCCCTTGTCTTTTGGCTATCAACGCCACTACATGATGCATGATTAACCGTCCGTCGCTTTTAACGTTATTTTCACGAAATTAGTAAAATAACGTTAAAATTAGTTCAATTTCACTTTTGCCCCCTAAGCGCCCACACATATATACATTAAATGTGCACACCGCAACCGGGGCGTAAGGTAATCACTTATGTAAGTATATAAAATAAATTTTATATATTGTTTTTCAATTGAAAATGTTAAAGCACTAATTATCACGAAAGACTAAATTGATGTTTAAAAAAAATATACTGAAATATGACAAGAATTTGTGTATTATTATTTTAACACACAATTTGTGTTAAGATGGCTTTTATAAATATATAATTAATTAAATCCGTATATGATATATATATAAACGAGATTAGTGCAAGCTTTAAATTTTGTGAAAATGTTAGTACAAGGTGATCGTGATCAAAGAAATGATTCAATGAAGTCAAAGATTAAACAAGCTGATTATGGTTTAAAACAAATGAAGTGATTGTTGGGACTATTTTGAATATGATAGCTTCCATCTATCATATGGGATTTTGAAATGAATATGTAATGTGAGCAAATCAAATAATTTTGAATTTGATTTAAACAAAACAAGTTTTAATAAGAAAGTTCGGACATGGTCACAATAGAAACTATGTATACCAAAGAAAATTAAGTTTTTCAAGAAATTTATTGACTCGATATCAAGGAGTTATTGTTTTGCAATAATGCGGTTCACAGTATAAAGAGTGGAATGATATTTGAATTTGGATAAAATAACAAATCGGAAGTGGTCTTTATAAATCAAATGAACCACATGTGTAACAAACAGTGCATGTGTAACGTAGGGATTTACCAGGAAATGAAATAGATCAATATTTGATATTATGAAAGAAATCCTCAGGGTATGATGACCATTAGGGGAAATAGCAAAGTCAAAGTCTATTTACAGAGGTCAAAATTTTAACGAATGAAATATAAGGATCTTATCTGGAATTTCGTGTGATGATTATTGTTAAATAACATTACCAAGGAATGTCGAATGAAATGAAATGAAATAAGGAATTTGCAAAAGTATATGATTTGTTTTGTGGTGCTAATAATTATGATTCTGATTAGACTGTGCACCTATGGTTGTGAAATATTGTTCCAACGTACCTCAGCGAGATTTAGATCGTTTGTAAGATCGTGGCAAAGTGCTTTTTTTTTTATTAGTAGTTTTTCCACTGACGGAATTAGTATTGGTGTCATCGTGCCTAATTTATATTTTCCAAAGGTCTTGCCTTGGAAGTCGTGTGTGATATACTTCAACTTTTGTGGACTTATAATTAAATTTTTTCATGTGTTTTCTTATATATTATCACAACTTTACATGCTTCTTACTTGCGTTAATAGTTTATGGTAATTCATTGGAAATTCTTATACTTTTAATAGTGTCCCAACTTAATGGGTTTCTATTGTTATTATTGTCGCTCGAGTTACTAGGCAGATAATCAAACGAAATAATGTTTGATATCGGAAAAGAGATTCTTAATAAAAAAAAAAATCTAGACACAGATGCTTGTGCTTTATTCCAAATTAACTTTTGGAATTTCTTATAGATATACCTATCTATATAATCACATATTTCACATGCTGTAATATACATACCCTTAATAAGATCATGTATTTAACAGATTCATATTTCCAAAGCAATTCAGATATCAGATCATGATACTATTTAGGGAAATCTTGTCACTTGTTTGACATATTATTTACCCCGTCTTATCCGGTTCGCGCCCGAGAGGTAACCCCGTTATATCCGGACAAACTGGAGAGTCTGCTACCCCATACCCAGTCTTGCCGGAGAAAATTTTCTATTTCCCATAAATAGTATCTTTTCAAGATTTGAAAAGTGCCTCTTTTATTAGGGCTTTTATCCAGAATCAAGGAAATTTATATTTCCCGTAACATATCTTATTCTAGCCCAAGTAATATCAATAAGCAAGATTTAAGTGTTATAGCTTATTTATCATATCTTGCAATATTCTAATTACCAGTCTTATGGCATACCAAAACTCATCATACTTTATTTACAAAAGTACTTTAGCTTATCTTAAAGTTTTATACTAAGACATATTTTCTTAAGTTCAAGTCTAAATGCTATCATGTGTGCTACCAGTTAACAGCAATCTCCTAACTCTTTTATTTAAGTTTAAGTATTGTTATCACAACACTTATAGGCTTAAAGCAGTGGCTCTTTGAGTTGGCTCTGATACCACCTTCTGTCACGACCCCCGACCCACCCTGGACGGAATCGGGTGCCGTGAACAGTCCAGCGGTACCGGTGATTATTTTGAAAACGTTGCAGCGGAAATTTTATCAGGACCGTGAGTTAGGAAAAATATCAGAGTTTATAAAATACCGGATTTTATTTAATAAATGGGATAAACCCATGTTTTATAATGGTAGCTTTAATAAAGATAAATTTTATTATACAAAACAATATTTCTTATTTTGATTTAATTAATAAATAAGCCACTTCTTGATGCCTTTCGGTGCCGTATCCATCTTTTACTCCAATCTACTGTAATTACCTGAAACGCGTTTTAAAAAGGTTTTGTCAGCGGGAATTACTGAGTGAGTTCATTCATTTTACTAAAACGACACGTTTGTTATAATTCACAGTATTAAGAGAGATTCCAATGTTTCTGATATCAAACCAACTACCCACAGTACTTGTCACTCGAATCTTTACGGTGACTGTGGTCATATCACCATTGGCTGCCCCAATGAATGACGAGTATCACTAATTTTAGGTTCGCTCACCTAAAGTGATAACACTGCAATACTGTGCACAATACCCCACATACCGGCTGTAATTTGGTGATTACATAAACTTAATCACTGTAATTATAACTTTGAAAATATTTTAAGAATTTATAAAGCAATTTGATAAAAAGAGAATGACTCACTTTATAAGTATACGGGATTGAGTTAACAAGCTTCTTGATTCTACTTCTTCCGATAATTAAGCATGCACTTTATTATTCTGGATCTTCTGATGATTTAATAGTTTGTTTGATTGTAAGTGTGTAGTTGGGAGTATTCTTGGTAGTTAAACACATAGTTTAACAGAATGGAATACGTATTTGTGTAAAACCCAAATCAAACCTAACGGTAGTCACGAGATTCGAACCTTAACAAAATTCACAAAGTATAACACTTTGGATTCCGTTTACCGAAATTCACAAAGTATAGTATTTTGGATTCCGTTTACCGAAATTCACAAAGTACAGTATTTTGGATTCCGTTTACCGAAATTCACAAAGTATAACACTTTGGCATTCGTTCGTTGGTTCCTGAATCGATCGGACAGAACTTCGCTTTGGTGATTATTGGTTATAACACCAACGTATAGAGTAAAGAAGAAGAGAAATGAGCAAAGGAAAATGAATTCCTAAGCTTCCTATTTATAGGCAAGAGGATAAGCCTTACCCTATATAGATTTTCCCTAGATAAGTTTTCTCCAGATAAAGCCTTCCCTGAATAACACTTTCCTTAGATAATATCTTCCCTAGATAACACTTTCCTTAGATAAAATATTCCTTAGATAATTTTTACCCCATATATATCTATTTTTCATGTATATCTACTTAGGTGATTAATAAATCTTACTTAGCTTAATTAATCTTGCTTAGCTTAATAATCTTGCTTAGCTTAATTAATCTTGCTTAACTTAATTAATCTTGCTTAGCTTAATTAATTTTGCTTAACTGATTAATTAATCATACTTAACTTAATTAATCATTCTTAACTGATTAATTAATCTTACTTAACTTGATTAATAGATTAATTAATCTACTCAGTTAACTTAACTGCTAAGTTTATTTAACTATTAAGTTGCTTAGCTTTTAAGTATTCTAGCAGCTACCTGCTTACGAGTTCTAATTTCTAGATACAATGGAACTCGTATTAGTGTATTAACTCAATTCAACTTTAACGACAATCACGAGATAGAAACCCTCACAATGAATGACAAAGTGCGATACTTAAACATTCATCGAATTCACGACGAATGACAAAGTATAACCCGAGTTTGAGCAGCACTTAAACATCCATCGGATAGTTTCAATCGATCGGATAAAGTATCGTACCAGTGATTAAAGTTATTATCCTAATAACGAGCAGAGTTTCGAGGTTTTAGGGCATTGATAGAAAGAAACGGAGATACAAAGAGTAGGACGACGTTTTAGACCGTCGAACTGAGCAAATAGTTCAGGCCCCAAGCCCCTGCATTTATACCCAAAATTTGAGCCGCCCGCGTGTCGCGAAGGACACCATGGTTCCTGTCGCGTGTCGCCTGGGGTGTCAAAGTAGGGTAGGCCTGCTTCGTCACCTATCTAGCCTTGATGAGTCGACGTTGCGTGAATTTTAAATTTTTTGACAGCGTTTTATAAAGATAATCATTAATAGGGTTTTACCCCCCTTGAGTTTTAGGGGCCCTGATCCTGATTCCGTTTACTCTGAAAATTTTAGGGTTTATTCAGAATCACTTGGGTTTCTCAATTAGGGTTTCCTATTGGACAATTAAAATAATAATTAGGACTTTTTAATGAGAGTTGTTACAGCAGATGAGCCAGATACCTTACGCGTCAGTAGTCGGGAGCCTGATGTATGCTCAAGTCTGTACTCGCCCAGATATCGCTTATATTGCTGGAATGCTAGATCATTATCAGACCAATCCTGGCCTAGATCACTGGAAAGCAGCTAAGAAGGTCCTTAGATATCTGCAAGGGACGAAAGACTATAAACTGACTTATATAAGAAGTGATCACTTAGAAGTGGTAGGTTATTCTGATTCTGACTTTGCCAAATGCAAAGATGACAAGAAATCCACTTCAGGCTACATCTTTATGTTAGCAGGCGGACCTATCTCATGGAAGAGTCATAAACAACAGTTAACTACAACTTCCACAATGATGGCAGAATACATTGCTGTTTACAACGCAACCTGTCATGGAATGTTGCTTAGAAATCTGATCACTGGACTCAAAATCGTTAATTTCATTTCTAGACCATTGAAGCTTTACTGTGATAACTCAGCTGCCGTTAATTTCTCGAACAATAACAGTTCGACTGGAGCTGGTTTATATCTCGATACAAAATATTTGTTCGTACGTGAACGAGTTGAGGAAAATAATCTTTGTATTGAGTATATTAGTACTAAAGATATGCTTGCGGATCCGATGACTAAAGGTCTCCCACCTAAAGTTTTCGAAGAACATGTATCGAATATGGGACTTACTAAAGACCTTGTTTAATGGCATATTGTACTAGCTTATGTTTTAATTAATGAAATTTCCTCAGTTTGATTTTGTATGTCTCTAACATATGTTCTGCCGGTGTAATGACATATAGACAAATATAAATACAAATCAGACGCTAAAGGGCTTATGAATATTTTGATCATAACTGTTAGGTTTTAAATTGAGGCTATAGTATGATTAATGGGGGTCCTGAGTCGAATAATGATTCAACGGCTGTATTTCTCTGCTATAGTTTTTGGTTTAAGGCTAAAATGAGTGTTAACTCCTGGCCAGGCTCACCTAATACTCATGATAAATGATTACTCGGCTAAGTGGGAGAATGTGAGATTAAATATATTATTAATGTAATATTTAATCTTGTAGCCTTTATAATCATTTATATTATATTAGATCAAAATATATTAATAACCTATTAATAATTAGTTGGTAATTGTTGATGGACCATATTACCCTTATTAACTAATTAGGTTTCCTCTTGGGTGTATAAATAAGGAGCTTATTAGAGAGTTAAAGGGTTACACAAGTTAGATAATTTTTCCAACCCTCATAACATCCTAATCGACTCTCTCTCTCAACCGAAACCTCCCTAGTTTCGGTTCATCACCTTACACCCTAAGGAGGAACCAGATCATCCTGACAAGTATGTCGAACTCAATAGCTTCATCTCTGACTGGATTCTCTACTGGCGTGTCTGCTGTAACAGGTATGTTATTCATGTTTTCCATTAAGTTTAAACAGAACTGATCAACATGAATTGGTAAGCATTCACCGCATGATTTTTGAACGTTATAAACGGATTTATAGCCATTGGATTTTATAAAAAAAGTTACAATTTTCTTATTATTTAACCAAACCATTTCTCATTTCTCTTGCAATTCAAAACTTCTATCAACCAAATCATTTCTTTCACAATTCCAAAAATTTCACCATATTTTTTAAAATGGTGGATGACATGCTGTTGCTTGTTCCATATGACATTAGTGACGATGATTCTTCCTCTAGCGATAGTAGCTTAATTTTTTTAAAAATCTCATCGAGCAAGCCGAAGTAGAAGACACAGGCACATCTAGTAAAAAAGATATGTCTGTCTTGATCGAGAGAAAGGCCACGAAACCCTTATGACATATTATTTTGTCGAGGAGCCCAAATACCATGATGAATTTTTTCGTCATAGGTTTCGTAAGTCATAAAGGTTGTTTTTAAAAATTATGACCGACGTGCAAGCAACCCGTGGTTTCAAGAGGGCATGAATGAGATAATTAAGAAAAGTTTTACACCGTTACAAAAACTTACATCGACGATTAAAAAACATGCAACCGGCAACCCTCCAGATGAGAACGACGAGTATTTAAATATGGCCGAAAAGACTTCCCGCGAGTGTCTATAATTTTTTTGCGAAACGGTATGTAATTTATACGCTCCCGAGTTTTTACTAGACCAACAAGCCACGACGTTGCGCTTTTGTACCAAGCTCATGAGGAGAAACATCACATTCCTAGGATGTTAGGTAGCCTTCATTGTATGCATTTTGTTTGGAGAATGTGTTCCACAGAGCTGCGGGGCCAATATATGAGAGTGGATCACAAGTACCCGACAGTAATGCTCGAAGCGGTAGCCTCTCAAGATTTGTGGATTTGGCATGCTTTTTGTGGTCCACCAGGTTCCCAAAACGACATTAATGTGCTCCAATAATCTCCGTTATTTCTTACTCAACGAAATGGAATTGCACCAAAATGTCCATTTTACGTGAACAACCACTTATACAAGCGTGGATACTATCTTACCAATGGAATCCACCCTACTTGGTCCGTGTTTGTGAAGTCATTTCCATATCCTCAAATTCCGAACGAAAAGAAGTTCAAGAGGCAACACGAGGCGGCAAGAAAAGATGTGGAACGGACTTTTGGTGTTTTAAAGTCAAAGTCAGGTATACTTAATCGACCAATGCGTGCTATGACTGTGAAAAAGATTAGGTATGTTGTATATATGTGCATTATTATACATAACATGATTCTAAAAGACGAAGAAAACGCGATAGCACCGATACACATTCGGGTCCTCCAGTCGAGCCCGTTTTTTGATGATACTGTTTTTTAACGAGCTCATTGATAAAGATATGCATTGGAGAGTGAGACTAAAATATGATCTCGTTGAGCATCTTGGAAAACTAGATTTACCCAACCTATTGACGGATTCCGACTACACGTAGTTAAATTAGTTTTAGTTTTAAAATGTCTTTTATTTTAATGTAATTTTATTTATTTTAATTTAATGTAATGTATTTTTTTTATTAAATGTAATTTTATTTTGTTTAAAATATGTTTTATTTATTAATGTCAATCCATTAAAAGTTAATATCTTTACTTGGCGGGCGGCGTTAAACAGGCTTCCCACTGGGTGGTTCTTAGTAGGAGAGGGATTCCGGTGACCAATGTTTCCTGTCCGTTTTGTGGTATGGGAGAAGAATCCATTGATCATATGTTTACGGCTTGCATCACGGCTGTGCTTCTTTGGCAGTTTATGAGCGATTGGTGTAAGATCCCCAACTTTTTCGCTTTTAGTTTCAAAGATATATTGGAGATTTCTAGCGTTAGCAGAACCAAAGATCCGAAAAAAGTTAGCGCTTCAAGGTGTCATGATTATTGGATGTTGGAGTATTTGGAAAGCGAGGAACAATCTCATTTTCTCCGGTAAGCAAGTTAAAGTCGAAGGGGGTTTTTAGTGAAGTCAAGTCTTTGAGCTTTCTTTGGTTTAAGAGTGGGTCCAAGTTTAAGTCGGTAACTTGAAAGATTGGTATAAATTTGTAATTATGTAATTGCTCACTTGTTTTGGTTGTGCGCCCCGATTTAGGGTTGTCGTTTCTAATGAAGTTTGCCTTTCAAAAAAAATTATACTAAACTCATATCCTTAAACTTTGTGTTTGGATTTGTACCGTGTTATAAATTCCTACCCTTAGGTATAGTAGGGGATGTTTAATCATGCATCATGTGGTGGCGTTGATAGCCGAAAGACAAGGGAGTACGTGCACTAATTGGCCTTTGTCTTAAGCCGAATTTTATGTGCCTTATGTCCGAGGCTTGATACAAAACTACCATCGAGCCGGGGGTCTCACTGGAAGCAGTCTCTCTATTCCTATGGGGTAGAGGTAAGGTTATTTACATCTTACCCTCCTCAGACAGTAACTTAACTTTCCTATTAGTGGAATTTACTGAGTATGATGATGATGAAAGTGATCATTGGTTAAAAACTTAAAATGGAGGTTTTACTTAACTTTAGTGTTGAAAAGCTTGTTTATTAGTTTTAAACATAAACTAGGATTAAGCACCCCCCACGTTGCGGCGGGGGCGAACACCAATGTCACACTACTGTCAACGACCACCAACACTAAAGTTGCGGTGTGTTAATGCGAAGAAATTAAACCGAAACGCAGAACATATAAAAGAATAACTAAGTCGATCTAGGCCCGCGCGTTACGATGAACCTCTCAAACGAAATAAAAAATAGACAACGTAAAAAATTTTAATCACACACGCACGTTGCGCCGTGTTAACTCGCAAAATTTAGAACGGAACATAAAGCGAAAATTTTGCGAAAAATGAAAAGTATAGAGGACCAAAGTCGAAAGTAAAAAAGTGTGAGGTTAAATTGTAAATGATGATGTACAATAGTTTAATGCATACAAGTGTTACAAATTATATCTATACTAGGAGCCACATGGGAGGAGCTTGAAGTTCAAGCCCCACTACACATAGTCTTATGCTTGCTACAGACTCGCGCATTATCATGTGGCACCCTACGCAATAATCACTTGTACTTTCTTGTGGCTCAAAGTTGTAAACCCACATTGGGTACAATGATAAGATGCATAATACATTTACAAAGCTTTATGTGCAAGCTTTAATGCAGCAAAATGTCTACAAAGCTTGTGTACAAGTTTTAATGCAACAAAATGTCTACAAAGCTTGATGTACAAGCTTTAATGCAACAAAATGTTGCAACTATGCAATAATCACTTGTACTTTCTTGTGGCTCAAAGTTGTAAACCCACATTGGGTACAACGATAAGATACATAATACATCTACAAAGCTTGATATACAAGCTTTAATGCAACAAAATGTTGCAAATTAGATAGTATATAGTAGGGTAAGGTTATTGTAAAAAAATGTTAAAAGTGTGAGAAATGTGAGAAATATTGTGGAGATGACATGTGTCCTAAATCTAAATTAATTCAAAAGGGTAAACAAGTAATTTTATTATTAATTCAATTAATTAAAAACTTCCCATAACCGCCACCTTAATTATAGAAACTGGATTTTTTTAAAAGATCTCTATAAACACCATTCAGCACATATATAAGGCTAAAGGGTGTGGGGCATGAGTTGGATCATCAATGCCACATAGGACCATTAATAAATTGCTACACCATCCCCTTGCCTCATCCACCATGGTTGGCATGGATTAAACCATGACAACCATGAGCCTACTTTCCTTTCTAAATATTTCTTTGTCCTTTTTTACAAAAATAAATTAAATTAAGAAAATAATTGTTTGGATCATGACCACACCCTTAGGGTAGTGGTTTGGATGGTGGATTAGAAGTGGGTGACATGGCGCTGATGTGGAGGGTCATGATAACCATAAGGGTCATGACCACACCCTATAGCCTAACACCATACAGTAAAGTATATAACACCATTCAGTAAGTATATAACACCATTGTGTAAGTATATAACACCATACAGTAAGTATATAACACCATTCAATAAAGTATATAACACCATACAGTAAGTATATAACACAATTCAGCAATAAGTATATAACACAATTCAGCAAATATATAACACCATACAGTAAGTATATAACACCATTCAGCAAATATATAACACCATACATAAAGTATATAACACCATTCAGTAAGTATATAACACCATTTAGTAAGTATATAACACCATTCAGCACATATATAACACCATTCAATAAAGTATATAACACCATACAATAAAGTATATAACACCATTCAGCACATATATAACACCATTCAATAATCATTACATCTCTGTATATCATCTTCTCCACTGCCGGCACCACCACTGCCGCTCCGCCGCCGCTGTCGTGTAGAGGTGGCCAACCACCCGACACCACCTTGCTGAATGTCTTTTTGTCGCTCGTACCAAACCACCAGAAACCACCTTGTCGGAACCCCTGCATCTTCGGATACCCAAACCACCGCCGGAACGACACATCGCCGTCGCCGTCGCCGCAATCATCGGAAAAACGAGAAGGGGGCACTGTTCGAATTCTGGAAGAAGGAGGGGCGTTGTTCGAATTCTGGAAGAATGTGGAGGATGATTCGAATGAAGAAGAAAGAGAATTCGAAAATTTAGGGAATTGATTTACAGTTTCCTATTTTCATGTTGATGTAAAAGACACAATTGCCCATACAAATTTCAAATCAGTCCAAACTAATAAAAACATTTTACAATTTGGTCTTTTTTGATCTAAACCATTAGATCAAAATATCTAATGACTGAGATTCTTTCTCACCCTTCTCACACTTTTGATCTTTTTTATAGGAACCTTTATCGTATATAGTATATAATATAATATATATTATATTATATGATCACCTTGTGTGGATCCGTTTCAGTTTCAGGGATTTTACTAAGTTACTGCAATAATTGATGAAACGTTGATAAGGATGAAACGTTGATGACTGCAATATGTCGTAACTTCATTTATCCTGAGCTTGTATACACCTCCCAATTTATATACGCTTTCATATGACCCAACTAATTTTTTCATCAAAACAAAATATGACAATTTCGTTAAAGGTGCATAACTAGAACATAAAACTACTTTTTTTTAATTAAAATACTTCATAAAAAAATATGGTTAAGTTATTCTACAAAAGCTCTTAAAAATAAGAAGTGTACGAAGACACAATTAATTGCACAAGATGACCAGTATCAAGCAAAATATAACACAATGTCGAGAAAAAAATAAAAACAACGAGTCACAAAAAAGACACGATGACCCAAATATAGAAAAGACACAACGATAAATAAAAGACACAATAATAACAAACAAAAATTCTAAAATCTACAGCCTATAAATCTAAAAGTGAAAACCTAAAATCTCACATCATAGAGTTGAGACGGTTCCAATACTGCCTGCATGAGGTCAATCGGAGTCCGTTTGATACCCTTTGTACGACTTCTTATTTTTAGGAGTCTATGTATTTGATCCTACACCTAAAAATGTATACCATATTAAGAAAATAAACTAATTCACAATCAAAGTTATAATCTAAATTTTGTGTGTTACTGTTAAACACCTTAAAAGACCAATACATATTCCTCAACATTGTAGGGTTAGGATTTTTATCTTTTAATCAAGTCAATGCATGCATCCGTTCTTTACCAAAATAAATAAATAAAAAATCATAGATATTGACATAAAGTTTCTTTTACTGTTACTATAGGGGGAAATGTCCCTCGCAAAAACTTCAACCTAATAAAGTAAAAGGTTAGTGCTAATTAGAACGACTACATTGTTTGTCTAGAAAGAATTGAACAATTTGTTATATACAATCAACATCAAAGATTAATATTAGACAAACCAAATATTTACGTGTTTTTATAAGAAAAAAAATACTAAAAAATGTTAAAATCAGTTTATAAAAAAACCATCGAGTGGGAAATCGTGATCCAGTTTATGAAATTCATGTCGATGGTTGAGGAAAACGGCAAACCACTTATGGACGAGTAACTCTATTATAGCAAGGATTAAACGTTGTAAGTTGTGATGTATTTTGTGTTTTCGGTAAGGTATGAGTATGTAAAGTCTTTATTGGAATTTATATTTATGGGTGAGTATCTCTAATATAGCGAGGATTATACGTTGTAAGTTGTGCTTTATTTTGTGTTTTCGGTAAGGTATTAGTATGTAAACTCTTTATTGGAATTTATATTTATATATACTAGCCTGGCACCCTCTCGTTGGTCGTGGCTTCTTGTATCTTACTTTCGAATCTTCAGCTTCGCTAACATACGTGTTTAGCCCCTCTGCTTTTAAAAAAGTTTTCTTTATATAGTTAACTTTGTTTATATGCGTGTTTAACCCATCTTTTATAACTTTAGTAATGTACATGTTTAATCTTTCTACTTTTATTCCTTTTAGTGATTGATTGTGGCTTTTTGTATCTTGTTTTTAAACCTTCAACTTTGCTAATATACATGTTTAACCCCTCTATTAAAAAAAACTTTTTTTATTGATTAGCGTTATTCATATGCGTGTTTAGTGCATCTGCTTTAACTTGATTGTGTACATGTTTAGTAACTCTACTTTTATTTCTTTTAGCATTTCATCTTTTAGCTTTTTTCCCTTGCTACCGTGACGAATAACCCGGGGGTATAGTGATCGTTGCTATTGGTGGACAAACACTATTACTCCTGAACTTTAATAAAGTTACTCCATGATGAGCGTATTTTTACCTATGTCTCGAAGTAATTTTTATTAAGATTATGTTATGAGTAGTATATTTAAGTAGCCGAAATACAGACATACATGTTATTAATCTGACATATATTCTGTTTACCGCCACACAAAACGGACGGGACATAACACTAGTCGCTAATAAATAAGATGGTATTGTCTGTAGAAAATAGAGTACTTTATTTTATATTATAATATAATATAATATAATATAATATAATATAATATAATATAATATAATATAATATAATATAATATAATATAATAATATAATAATTAAAATTGAGAATGGTGCATGAAACGAATTGTTGGAAACAGGGAAAAGGAATATATATTTAGCTGGATATGGGAGAAGCGTGGGTCGCTATCTTTGATCAAGTTTCGTGGGCAGAATACGACCAAGGAAAAGCGTGTCGTTGATAAATGAAACTGGATAAGTTCCAAATTCTTTATTTTCCATCCATCCTCCCATTCCATGCATATCCATTTCCAGCCTTTTCTTATTTAGTTAAGTTGATTAGTTGAATCGGTGTTCCTAATATATAAAATGCCTATACGTGTGCTACACTTTATACTAACGTGTCTAGATACAGTTTCTTAAGTTTTTATGTGGTCCGAGAGTTACTGTTGTATGGTGTTGGTTAGCTTATTCTTGCTAGTCTTTTATTTTGTTTAGTTTAAGTATCTTTAGCTCATGGGAGGCTTTGATGGTGTGTGGAGAGGACCTCCGTACAAGGCCCACGATTTCGAGGGGTATGCGATTTAAAAGAAAATCCGATACATATATGTTATTTTTTTTAAATAGTAAACACATACCACTTTCAATATAGGCTCATTTACAAATCATTTTTTATGGTTTATAATTTAGCCCACTTGGAATTAGATTTACTAAGCCCAATACTGATTTGATCTTTTTTAAATAATAACAAAACATAATAGAATGGCACATTTTTTCAATCTCGAACAGAGTACGTGAATTCTCGGGGACGCTTCTGCTTTAGCTGTTTAAGAAAAAAAAGTCCATATTAAACCTTTTCTTTATCTTTTATTAGGTTATAGTCCTGTATATTACATGAGTTGAATAATAAAAACTTTTTGTTTGCATATCACAATAACACAAGTAGGCAGTGTTTAACAACTCTTGTTGACAAAAACCAATTATGTGTATGCGCTATTTATATAGGATAATCATGGTTTATATCAAATAAATGTCATTAATTAAAGGGTTAAAATTAAATAATAATGGTGATCTTTTTTGAAACGTAATTAAAAAATATTATTATCATTTTAAATCATTAAATCTAATATTATAAAAAATTAAAATTATTTTTGATATGGTTTAATTCAAATCATTAGCAGACTTTGGGTGGTCCATTAACGTCCTTTTACCATATTAACATGGAGGCACCAAACACCACTCTCTCTGGTTATGGTTAGGCCATGGGTATGGTGGGGCTTGGCTTGGGGCTTGGGTTGGGCATTGGTTGACACGTGTACTTTAAAAAGTCAAGGCATCAACCCACTTTTGAAGGTGGTATGGTGGGCGTGGCTTGGCTGGCGTGGCCAAGCCACATCATGTTTTTATTTTATTTTTTTATATATATATTTATAACCAAAATAATTATCAAAATAAAAACATACAAAATAATTATCAAAATAATTATTAAACATACAACATAATTATTAAAATAAACATACAAAATAATTATAAAAATAAAAACCTATCATTCTTCGTCGTCTTCGTCGGTTTCGAACCCAGGAATCGTTGAAACATGTTTCACCAAATCAGCTCGAAGGTTGTGATGTATATCCCTTGACTTTAATAAAAATTCATTTGCCGCTTTATCTTCGTCTGTTACGTTACCTGGTTGGGGGTCCTCGTCATCGTAATAGGTAACGACAGCTTTACCTTCATCCTCCAAAATCATGTTGTGAAGAATGATACATGCGTACATCACGTTTCCAATTTGATCCTTGTCCCATAGTCGACAAGGCATTGCCAATATTCGTCACCTTTTCTTCAAAACACCGAATGCACGCTCGACGTCTTTACGTGCAGCCATCTGGACCCTGTTAAACTTTAATCTCTTTGGATCTGTCGTACCGTGTTTTGTGAACGATTTTACAAAAGCCCCCCACTCTGGGTAAATCCCATCAACTAGGTAGTACCCATACACGTACTCAATCCCGTTTACAAAGAAAGTTCCTTTAGGTCCTATACCATTTACCCGATCATTGAAAAGAGGCGAGTGGTGTATGATGGTAATATCATTATGTGAACCTGGCATACCGAAGAACGCATGCCATATCCAAAGATCTTGGGACGCAACCGCTTCAAGCATGATGGCTGGCACCCCGTGAAATCCACTAGTGTGAGTGCCTTGCCATTCCGTAGGACAAAGTTCCCAATGCCATTTCATACAATCTAAACTACCTAGCATCCCGGGTAGCCCATGATAATCTTCGTGATGTTCCAATATTTGTTGCATGTCACTAAAGGATAGTTTTCTCAAATATCTTTTCCTATAAAGTTCTAGAATACACGAACAAAAGTTGTGAAGAGTTTCTCTAGCTACACGTGCAGACATTTTTAAATAGTCATCCATACTGTCCGAACTATTGCCGTACGCTAACTGCCTAAGTGCGGCAGTGACCTTTTGCCACGTACTAAATCCTAATTGCCCGGTTACATCAGGTTTTTGTTGGAAATAAACATATTTCTCCTCAAGATCTCTAGATATCCTTAAAAATAAGTTTCTACTCATACGAAAACGACGCCTAAACATTTGTTCATCATATTTAGGTTCCGCTGAGAAGTAATCGCTTACCAACAAATCGTTAGCGGTGTGCCGTTCACGAGCGATGTACCTTCTCCTCCGTTTAGGTTGTTGAGTCTCTTCCTCACCGTCTTCGTCTTCCACGATAGCTTTCACCACCGCCGCGATCGTTTGTAGAAATATTTCTGCACCATCGTCAGATGATGAAGAACTTGAAGAACTCATGGCAATATTTGTGTTTTATGTGGTTGATATTGTGTTTTATGTGTTTGATATTGTATAAATGTGGTAAGTATTTATAAAGAAAAAAAACATTTTTTTTAAATGTAGACCCCAACGGCTAGCCCAACGGCTAGTTTGAAAGGGCCATTCACAACCCGCCATGTCAGCTTGCTCCCCCGCCCGGCTTGAAAGCCAAGCCCAAGGGCCACGCCCAAACCCAAGCCCACCCGGGATGGTGGCTTGGGCGTTTTCCCCCAACCCAAGCCCCAACCCAAGCCCCATACCCCATGGCCTTAGACCACCCGTAGTGGGGCGTTATTTTTAAAAAAAATTGAAAAAAAACGCCCCAAAACGCCCCCTCCCCCACTACACTAGGCGTTTTGGGGCGTTACTTTTGGAAAAAAAATGTTTTTGGCATTATGTTTAAAACGCCGAATTGCAAAAATTGTTTCTGACACATGTGATGTTGGTAGCTTGGACCACTAAGACCCACCAATCAAATTACCCATGCTCTGACACACCCACATGCTTTTTTTTTTTCATTAAAAATAATATGGGGGTTATTGGCATAATGCCCCACTACGCCACTTTTGCTATAATGCCCCATCGCTGACTAGGACGCCACGTGTCGGATAATGCCCCATGGTGGGGGCATTATAACACATTACTACTACACATGGTCTTATTGAGGGTACCAAAGCCGTCTTCCGTCATTGCATTAACGGGAGCCAAGCCCTTGAGAGAAGGGTCCACTTTCATTTGACCAATTACGTCTTTTTATTTATTTATTCTTTTTATATTTCTTTTCTTTAATAATATATTTTGTTACAACTACACCTGATTATTGTGTATTGAGTTATTGCTCAAATACCTACATGACAACAACATGATGGTAATGTAACAGTTGTTTAGTTATTCACTACCCCATAGCCTCATTAGAAATTGTAATTCTTAACCCGATTTAAAAAAATAACAAAAAATCAATTTCAACTAAAAGTACATTTTTAAAAGATAACTAGTGGGATTCATCCTGCGTATTGCGGCGGGAACGTGGCAGGATTTCGTGTGGTATATCAATTCGTTCGTTACAATAGCAGCATAAGCTATTGCAACCAAAAGAGAAAACCAAAAGAATAAAAATAAAAAACATAGTATAAAACCAAAATTGACCAAAAGAGAAAATATTACGAAATACATATTATCAAAAATTGACCGAAACGATATCTACACGTGGCACGTTGAAATCCAAATAAAAAAAAACATTACGTGGTAATTAACTAAAACGTAGTATAAAACCTATAAAACGATATCTACACGTGGCACGTTGAAATCCAAATAAAAAACATTACGTGGTAATTAACTAAAATGTGCTATAAAACCGTGTAAAACGTGACATATCCAAATTCATTATAATTAATTGAAATATACCCATGAGACTATTTTTATAATTAAAAGAATAAATTCTCAAAAATTGAAAAAGTTATAGTAATTAGTATGGTTTTACCCATAAAAAATAGGGGTAATAGCCAAAATGGCCTTGACCCGGTCAACTTTTCCAATATAGCCAATCCAGACGTCTTGTGGAGACGTCTCCACACACCCGTAACGTCTTAAGCATTCACCAATTAAATGGCTCCACGTTTCCGACAACCTAGTGACGTCTCTTAAAACGTCTTAGCCGAGACGTCTGAAGGTGGCTTGAGACGTTACCCACGGGTTCAGCCGACCTCAAGTGTCACACCCCGATTTCCACGTGTGTCACCGGTGGGCCCGGTGGGGAGTATCGTGACGTGGTTGGCAACATAATAGTCAAACAACACAATATTTAATATGCACAGCGGAAGCAATATAAAAGATAAGTTTCAATCGAATTTAATATCGTAATATCATGTATCACAACTGTCGATTGTTTATCCACAGACGGATCGAAAATAAAATATGAAACAATAGTTCAACAGACTTCAGGCATCTTAAGCTTGCGAGACTTTTTATTGATGCTAAGGAGACAATCCAGCCAATTACGTTTAGTACCTGCATTTAATCTTTTTGGGAAAATACGTCAGTTTACACTGGTAAATACATTCAACCGACTCATTTTGGAAAATGATTTAAAAATTGATTTGAATGCACGTGGCACAAACTTTTTATAACTTGGGAGAATTATTTAAATATATAATCTTGTGAACGAATTACATGTTCCTTATGCGTTCAGTAGCCCGGATCGTGTCCGGGTTAAAGATCAATAGACACACCACATTATTCTTTTGTGCACTGACGGGTGTACGCCTACACCCCGCGCTTAAGTCGTGGCCATTTCGTAAAATGATGCTAAGGATATCCGGGACATGGTCATTAACCCCCCAAAGGCTTTTAAGTAAACAAGACTGTTTAAACGGGCCGATCAAATTATTCAATTAACCACCTAGCGATGGAAGATTTGACACCCGACCAAGCGGTATTCTATATACCGTAACCCAAGCCCGTATAGGGAAAATAAGTTAAAAGTATTTACCTGAGCAAAGTATAAATCACAATAAGAAAATTTGCAAGTAGCTTTTACTGGTTCTCCTAATCTGGAACGAAGGTTTATAATAACCTATTAGAATTCTAACGGGTCTTTAATTAAGCTTAAGCTTAGACCGGTTAGTTTCAAAGATACGGTTCGTACGCACGATTAAGCGAAGACCGGATAGAATGTGATTTAGACCCGACAAGTTCAGAGACTTGTTTAATATGGGTATTTCATACACATTCTGGATTTTGAGATAAAACCCATAAGGTTTAACCCGTTTCGGCTAATCTATGTAAACTAGTTACATAAACCGAACCGATCGCGTAATAAGCGTGACGGGTATTCATATGAGCCATTTACAGGTTTCCTAAGTTAATATACTTCAAATATGTTGTGACATCAGTAAGATATCATTTATTATGCCCGAAATGAATTTAAACACAAACTATGCCCCGTAGGGGTAGTTTGGTCATTTATAAGGTGATAAAAGAGTTTAAGTAGTATCCTGAGTTACAGGTCTGATGTAATCAGCAAAGATAATCAATTTGCTAAGTTATATCAGTAGGGTAAAGTATATATATGAAATTTATCAATTATAACCAAACTATGCACCGTAGGGGCATTTTGGTAATTTCACATAAGCCAAAAAGCTCAAAACTGAAGTCTGAGTTTAACAACTTTTGCTTACTGTTAAAATATTATAATTTACCTCAAATATCAGTAGGTATCACCCTTAGTATGTTTAAAATAGTTCTAGTACATACTAGGCGTTAAAACGCTTAATTAGGCGATTAGAAGCCGTTTCCGGGTTCTATATAGAAATCTGATATTTTTATTATTCCAGGAGGTTTAAAATAATTTATTTATCATATCTAATCAGTAGCAAAAGGTTTGGAGTCGTTTAGATATGTAAAACTCATTTTATGGCCCGTAAGGGCAAAACCGACAATTACCGGATTAAGCCTACGACTATGAGTTATGCTCAGCTTAAAATTAATTAAAAATCTTCAAAAATCCCAAAATAATATATTACATCAGTGGGTAATAAGTTTGATACCAAAAAGTAGGCTTAACTAGGCTATACGCTAATTACGCCGTTTAATTAACATAAAGCCTTCAATTTACGCTAATGAGCATAACTCTCAATCTACACCACCAATTGATCTCAAATTTTTGGTTCAAGTTTAAATATCAGTAATTAAATTTTCTACTCTTTTACATTTTCAAAAATCACGTTTCAAGGTGATAAGGGCATAATGGTCAACATATGAGCAATTAACGGAATCATGCGAATTAATTGGTTAACTAATGAACCATGGTGTATAATCTCAGAGGGTTATACTAGCATGTTACCTGGTCCAAATTAAGCTCTAAGTTATTTCTAAATCATACCAAAACGGGTCAGAACTGAAAGTCAAAGCAAAAGTCAAACTATGCGACTTTCGGTTCCGAACCGGGTCTAAACAGGAAATTGTCGGGTTGAACATGTTTAGACATGTTCTTACACTAATTACCAAGTTATATTAATGATCAAACAGGTTGTATATGTTCTACATTGCTAATTATGCATAAATTTGAATTTAAGGATCATGTTGACTTTTTATTAGCAAGTTTGACCCGACATTTGACCTAGTTAGAGTGGGAATCAGGGGGAACCCTTTTGAGGGTTTATTACCCACATAATTACCAACTTATAACTGCTTTTGATTCGAGATTTGACTGAGCCATTATTGATTAATCTCGAAGTCAAACCGTAATTACGACGGTTTGACTTTTAGCTAAATAACTAAGCTAAACTCAATTAAAGAAGGTTAAGCAAACTTACAAGAGTCCTAAGAACGATTTGTGATCACTTGAGAGGGGTCTTGAGCTCCAGAAATGATCAGGAAGTGCAAGAGAAGATGTGAGGAACTTGTTGCAAACTAAGGGCTTTATATAGTGATTTAATCACCATAAGAAGTTGACACACAAGTCTACATCTGACCACAACTGATTAACAAGTGTCTCTAGTGCTCTAGGGGTTGCCTAGGGGTCGCACATGAAGAGAAACATCTGTTTTGGGTCGATTATGCGCGAATACAGGAGGCTGTCTTCACTTTCTGTTACTGTGTGTCTGACGCGGCCCTCGTAAGGTTATGTTAACCTTTACGCGGCCCGCCTTAGCCCTTCTGATCAGATTTTACATTTTCAAGTTTCCGCGTATTCGTCCCTTGGCTCTTCGAAAGGTCAACTAGTTTATTTCTTGCAATTTGACCCCTTATTATTTATCTACAAGGGCCTTAAGACTTGTACCCACTTTGCCAAGTCCTTGGACATTTCATGTTAACCCGAAAAGTCATAATTTTCAACGTTAACGCTTTAACCCCTCGCACACGAATTTGATCATAACTTTCTCATGCGATAACGAAACTTTATGAAATTTATATCGTGCATTCTAGTGAGCATAATTAACAGTTACAAAGCTTTGGGTTTGTCAAAAGGTCACTCAGAGGTATAACTTAAACATGTTGACACATTTAACCCTTGTAGTTTGTAATCCCTCACTTTTAGCTTCGCATGATCCATGATTTATTCGTCTAACGCAATAAACATCATGTAGGGTTAATGTACAATATATTTATTCACTGTTGACATTTAGAACTCGTATATTCACATACTTTCCACGATTGTCAACTTTAGTCCTTTTATAACATTCTTTCACACGTTCAAACATATGACACGTGTCAACCCATTATAGGACGTGAATTTTCAAGGTGTTACATCAAGCCTCTCAGCTGAGATGTTTCGAAGATGGCGCGAGACGTTAGCTTGCCTCCAAAAGCTTTTCACGTTCATTCACCGGAACCTGCAACTAGCTTTCACATTCATTTTCCGACACTTTCTGACACACCTGTAATTCCTTCATCTTCTCCGACGAGTCCTCCGGCCACCATCACCTTCGTCGTCCAACCCCTCCACCACCTCCGTTAACCTGCAACTCCTCTCCGACGATACCTCTTCTTCTACGGCGACTAACGTCACCACCACATTGTTTCTTCATCAGGTTAGTACCGGTTTTTGTGGTGGGTGGTGGTTGTGGTGGGCGGAGAGTGACGATTGTTGGTAGGTGATGGTGGTGGTTGGTTGGTATGTGACCGTGCTGTGGTGGTTTACGGTGAAGAAAGAGGAATAGTTGGGGAGAGAGCTTCATGAACAGCTGGTTGCAAATTTAAGCATTGGGACTTTGCCTTTCTGGATAATTAAAGCATTTGACAGCTACTTTTTGTCAGACAGACAAAATGTTGTATCACGTGCATCCAAATTAGTACACCTCTTGTGCACCCATGTGATGTGAGTGAGGCAATAGTTCCAAAACCCCCCTCCACTATGTAGGTTGTCCAAACATACCCCCATACATATAAATGTTACTAGTAACCATGAAACGTGTCGTGGTGACATGAGATCCCCATTTGGATCTAAAGGTAGTGAGTGAGTGATCTGACAGAAGCAGATGTATTCAGTGCCAGGGCCCCACACTCACAGAGACCGAAGTTGGTTTGAATAAAAAGGTACGGTACTATGTGTTCATGATGAAACGTCTTAAGACGTTACGGGTGTGTGGAGACGTTTCCACAAGACGTCTGGATTGGCTATATTGGAAAAGTTGACCGGGTCAAGGCCATTTTGGCTATTTTCCCTAAAAAATAACCTTTCATATAAATCTTGCTATGGTTTTAAAGAAGAGTAGCAATCAACTTTGAACAGACTTTAAGTGCCTGACCCATTATTGATCTTCACGTTCTTCTAAAAAAAGTATACTCTACCAAGAAATGTTTTAAGGTTTTATTGTATTTAAAAAAAAGTTAAATTACATATTAATAAAAATAATTTATTAATTATTTTTTATTCAAAAATATATTCAGTTTATTGGTTTTGAAAGTTGGTTTGTTGGGATATTAAGAGGGTGTTTGGGTTAGCTTATTTTGAAACAACTTTTAACTTATTGACTTATAAAAGTTAATAAGTTATTTTTATAGTGTTTGGTGTTTGTGTGTGTTGAAAGTTGAAAAGGAGAAGTTAGTTTTTGTGACTTCTCAACAAAGTTGAAAAGGAGAAGTTAAAAGGAGAAAAGAGAATCCCAAACACCCTCTAAAAGTGGTTGTGTGGACCGGGAAGTTATCCGATGAAACAACGGCTTTTGAAAACAGTGATTGTATGGACATTGTGAAGACAGTGATTGTATGGACCTGTAACATGTATCGTACAAAAAAGAAAAGGCTCGAAGGGCAATCCTGTAATTTTAGAGAAAGAACAAATTAGTAATGTGTGTCGGTGGCATTGTGGCCACCGACCTTTTGTTTTAAGATTATATAAATATATTGTTGACACATATTCTCATAAAAACTAACAATATGTAATAAACTAGTGGGATTTCCCACGCTTCATGGAGGGATTTCCGTCGATATTGGTACGGTTTCTTAAAGTATCGGCTCGGTTCTATAGCAGTTAGAAGAAATGCACCTAAAAGAATATTGACATGTGTTTTACATCGATCGAGAACTATAGAAACAAATAACAATACCGGTAGCGATGTTTTTCGGGCAGGGCATCAATTTGGTCACCAACACTTGCTACGGTAATAAAAATACTATATTGCCAATACAACTTTATTTTCAATCACTTTTATAATGCCACGTCGAGAAAACATCAAAACGCATACGATACCAATACCGATATAGTTCGAAAAATATTGTTTTGGTTCATCACGTTAAAGAACAAAAAGAATCAACTATATTTACCCATTTGATTAAAAGATTTATCGAATCGTAGATAAAAATAAACATGTAGCAATAGTGTATTCAATATTTTATATTAGAGTTAAATGTTTGGTTGGTCCCTGTGATTTGCAAAAAATTCATACTTGGTTTTAGTGGTTTACTAATTACACGCGTGGCCCCAAAAGTTGTCAAAAATGAACTCGGTTGGTCCCCTGACCTAACATCTGTTAAATTTCTCAGTTAATTATGTGTGAAATGACTATATTACCCTTGAACAATTAAAAAAAATAAAAAAAAAATATATATAAAGAACTTTTCATCTTCTTCACCCTCCTCCACCTTCACAACCTGCTACTGACCACCACCTCAGCTGCAGCTGCTGCTAATCTGAGTCGCACCACCACCACCTTGTCTGTCATCACCATCCTTGACATAATCACATAGTCATCGTCATCATTACTAAAAGAAAAGAAACAGTTGAGATGGAGAGGAACCTGGTTTCACGACTGCCGTCTTCATCATCATCGTCGACCACTCTCCGCCACCGTTCTAAATTGTTGGTTCTTTTTATCCACAATCTCAAACACTCAGTTCCACTATTCGAACTACCTGTTCACCTCGTCACCACCGTCGCCCGACCACCGGAAATCACAACCACCCACTCCCGTAAACCTTCTCCACCTTCAACACCGTCCATCACAATCGCCGTCAACCTCCGACCACCAATGTCATTACACCGGCGTCAACCACCTGCAACTACTCTGCTACCACCACCCTCACCACACCCAACTCCATAAAATATATAAAGAAACAAACATGGGATCTTGAAATTAATGCAGCGTTAGTGTGAACGAAATTGAAAATTTCAATTTGCATTGGGTTTTAGTACAAAAGAAACCTAATCTTTCAGATCTATTTTTTCCCAATCGTGCTTTTTTTACGGCAACAATAAGCCGGAGGGGTAGGTCGTCTGCTAGCCATCACCACTTTGTTTTATCGATTTCTACCTTCTCCTTCGATGGCCTGATGAAAGATGTTCTTGATCGACCCCCAATCCTTCTTCTCTGTTTGCTTCCCGAAAATCTTATTCCACTTGCTTCAAATCTCACAGCCCTATTGGTCCTCACCAATTGAATCATGTACCTATGATTTGAAGCAGGTCTGCAAAATGAATAGAAATAAGGGTTAGAATGGTGGTGGTGGTGGAGAAGATGTGCAGGTGTGTGGAGGGTTTTTTTTTGCTAATTCTATACGCACCCCCTCTTATTACTTTCTACACCCCTTGTGAGAGGAAAACTATCGGTCCTACGCAGACCCCACCTGTAAGTATGTGAGAGGAGGGGGGTGTAGAAAGTAATAGGGGGGTGTGTATAGTAGCACCCTTTTTTTTTTAGATAAAGAGAGAAAAAAGATGAGGGGTAAAATAGACATTTTATATATACTTAACTAAGAAATCTAACAGAGGTTAGTGATAAGGACAAACCGTGTTTAAAAATTGCAACTACTAGGACCAACTTTGTAATTAGTAAACCCTTAGAACCAATTCTGCCAAGATGGCTAACCACAGGGACCAACCAGGCATTTAACTCTTTATATTATGTTATTCAAATAACAAAAAAAGTAAACGGTATAACTATGTATAAAAAAAACTCAACGATTTTTATATCTACGTGTCGAAAACACCATGAAAATTAAAAACAAATGAAAATATGTAAAATGGACAAATAAAGAAAGTACTGTTCAAATACTTTGAAAATGTTAGGGTAGAAGAATTATATTAAAAACAAGTATAAAATTTAATAGACACCATACAATTTACATTAGAATATAATTAAAAAAAATTAAAAAGAAAATAAAAAGATGTAAAATGGACAAATAAAGAAAATACTATTTAAGTACTTTGAAAATGTTAGGATAGAAGAATATAATCTTTATTAAATTGATTTATCATTCATATATTTTACCAATCCTTGTGTTTTAAATTATTCATAGTTATCATTCATATATTTTACCGATCTTTGTGTTTTATATTATTCATAGGTCATAGCAATATCATTAATATATTTTAACAATCCTTGTGTTTTATATTATTCATAGCAATTACCCTATATATTAAATTTTGAAGTCAATGAACAGTATTTTGAAGTCAATGAACAGTAAAATGAAGAAGTGGTATCGGGTAGCGGTACCGGTACCCGCTTTTACCAAATAGGGTGTATTTTCGGTACCAGTTCGGCACCGGTATTCACCGATTTTTATCCTCAAATACCGGTACCGAACCGTACCGTACCAGGTATATTCGGTACCGGTACATACTTTTGGGGATTTCGGTAACGGTATTTTCGGTACCGGTTGGTACCGAGCTCATCAAATCCTGTAGCAATGTATATTAAATTTTGAAGTCAATGAACAGTATTTTGAAGTCAATGAACAGTAAAATGAAGAAGTGGTATCGGGTACCGGTACCCGCTTTTACCAAATAGGGTGTATTTTCGGTACCAGTTCGGCACCGGTATTCACCGATTTTTATCCTCAAATACCGGTACCGAACCGTACCGTACCAGGTATATTCGGTACCGGTACATACTTTTGGGGATTTCGGTAACGGTATTTTCGGTACCGGTTGGTACCGAGCTCATCAAATCCTGTAGCAATGGTGGTAATTGCACAGTTTAATCGGGTACCGGTACCGGTACCCGCTTTTACCAAATAGGGTGTATTTTCGGTATCGGTTCGGCACCGGTATTCACCGATTTTTACCCTCAAATACTGGTGCTGTACCAGTACCGACCGGTACCGAACCGTACCGTACCCGGTATATTCGGTACCGGTACATACTTTTGGGGGTTTCGGTAACGGTATTTTCGGTACCGGTTGGTACCGAGCTCATCAAATCCTATAGCAACGTAGCAATGCAAGTAATTGCACAGTTTAATCGGGTACCGGTACCCGCTTTTAGCAAATAGGGTGTATTTTCGGTATCGGTTCGACACCGGTATTCACCGATTTTTACCCTCAAATACCGGTGCTGTACCAGTACCGACCGGTACCGAACCGTACCGTACCAGGTATATTCGGTACCGGTACATACTTTTGGGGATTTCGGTAACGATATTTTCGGTACCGGTTGGTACCGAGCTCATCAAATCCTGTAGCAACGTAGCAATGCAAGTAATTGCACAGTTTAGATTACTTTTCATGCACACAGTAAGTAAACTGTATTTCGTTTGAATGAGTTTTTATATACACAACTTATTTTGCTTTATTTTTTGTCTTTTTTCTGTAATTAATGAATTGTAGCATGTAAAATTAACTTGGATATTTAGATTATTGATGAGCAAATCGTATCAAATCCTGTAATCAAACCGGTATCGTATCGGTACCAAATTTACTATACCAAATCATTTTCGGTACCAATTTTGTACCCACCTTTTGGCGTTTTCAGAATTGTTACTTTCGGTTCGACACCGGTCTAGCACCATACCTGTATTTATTGATTTTTACCTTCAAATACCATACCGTATTGTACCGAGCATTTTCGGTGCCGGTACCTAATTTCGATGATTTTCCGGATCGGTACTTTCGGTGCCGTTACAGGTACCAAGCTCATCCATATTTTAACGTGCTAGCACCGTAATAACTAAATTGAAAACTACCGAATTTCCAACGTATTGGACGTGTGGGTCCTATTATTATATATTAGGTTATTTAAAATCGTTTTTTTTAGGACGAAGTGACCATCCTTACAAAGTCATTTTTATTTATGTTTTGATATTCGGTATCTGCTGCTGATACGTGTTTTGCAGACATTGGGTCCCCGCCGCAAGGCGCGGGCAGAAAATCAACTAGTTGAAATTAAAAATTGAAAATTGAAAATATTATTAGAATGAAAAAAACAATTATAAATTCAACTCACGCTTTCTATCTACATGCTATATAATAATTTTTTTTTAACTATAATAGTTTTATAGGAAACCTAGAACTATCATTATATAATTTAAATGAAAATTGTTTTAGGAAAAGGAAATGTTGCCATGTAATATTAATTGGAATGTTTTATTAGAATTCGATGTTTTTTTTGTTTGATTAGGTTGTATCCGGTGGCGGATCTTGCCCGTTGAACCTGCCAGGGCCGAAAGACACGGGCACTAAAATTAGCACTACGGCCGAAAAACTTGCCTGGGCCGAACATAGTATATATACAAAATTTCGATCGAAATGCGAAAAATTAGCACTACGGCCGAAAAACTTGCCAGGGACGTGGCCCTGCCACGGCTCCACTAAGATCCGCCCATGGTTGTATCAGTGTTTCTAATACTTTATTTAAACTGCCTATGCGTGTGTCACACTTTTTAGTATAAAAATAAGATGTCTAGAAACAGTTTGTTAAGTTTTGGTGTTTAAACGACTCGGTTTAGTACTTATTTATATGTTAAAAAACATTTTTTTCAAGTCTATGTGAGTTATTAAAAGTTAAAGGGAACATATATGTGTGAAACTCTTCCTGTTTCATATTACAACTACTAATGTCAAAGTCATAAAATGGAGAATAAAATAAGGTTAGCTATAGATGCATCCGTTGATATAAGCATATTATTTTACTCATACGGTTATACCTGATAAGATACTATGATTATTGTTGTATATATATTTAACGAGTAGAAAAGTCTATAAGCTTGACCAAACAATATGAATCATGTCGACGTCGTTTACTGTTGCCGGATTTGATTATGTTAGGTTGTTATAGATCTTTAATTCATATCTCTATATCCGTTAACTATTTACTCGAAATCTAATACAAAACACAATCTTATTAATTGATATAAAAAGTAACGTGATGTTGTTTTCTGTCTAGTCATGATAGGCTTATGCGATAAACTACATATATCTCGAATATATAATTTTATCCGCCTACTATTCTAATTAAATTCTTTAGTTTGATTTAAAGTTAGAGCAAAACTCGTTTGGTTTAAGTAGGTTGAGCTCATCGGTGCATCTTTGATTTAAAATCAAAGGGGCAAACTCTCAAAATCTAATATTTTACACGAAAAAAAATTTCGGAAAATTTCGATAAATCTATAATCTATAAATTATAATAAATCAAAACCATCTTAGAACACATAGCTTTGTCTTAAACATCTAATTGCCGCGTAGCAATGTATTGTGAGGCACTGACTGAATTTGAACAGTAAAGAAAACAAGGGTGTTCAAGACTTTTTCTCTCCGCAGCTATTCACTCCCGTATAATCTATTCTTTCAATCAAATACGACTTTCGTAAATTATTAATCCGTTTCCTTTCAATGTTTTTTTCTTTTAAACCTTAAATCCAATTAAATGTTTGTTAACATTAAAATAATTGCAGTCACGTTTGTTAACATTCAAAAAAAATTGTTAAGATTAAAATTTCAAATTCCATTAATTTTGACTACATTTATTATTTTCTAAAAATTGCGAGTGAATTTTGTTAATATAGTAAATGTACATTTTGTAGATAGTTTTGCTATTTAAGGTAAATTAAGGTTACCATTAACTGTATTTAAAAAAAGTTCTTTCTTGATTTAAAAAATAACAATTCGACGTAACTATATTATTTTGTTTTATGTAAGTATATTATATTATTGTTTTGTTTTACTTAACAAGTTAATATATATGTCGTTTGTTATATATAAAAACTTAAATAAAGTATTCTGAGTCTTCACTTCTTAAGATAGGGTAGATCTTCCACAAGATCATACCGAAGCCGGAAATGTATGTCTTTATCACGCAGCTCTGTAAGGACGTTTTTGTCAAAAACTTACTCGACGGACACATCTCTTATGCGGACATGTGATATTGCATGGCCCATTGCCATCGTCCTTCAAGATCATGAAATGTAATTCCAGTTATAAGAAGTATTTTTATTTATACAACTTAGAGGTGCACAAACCGGTTAATTTTAATAACCGGTTCGGTTAACCAGTTATACCGGTTAATTTGACTTTTTGACTTTAACCGGTTAATGCTTTAACCGGTTATTACTTTAACCGGTTATTTTTTTAACTGGTCCGGTTAATTACTTTAACCGGTTATTTTCGGTTATTAACCGGTTTTTTTGCCTTTTTTTTTAATTTTTCGGTTATTTTTTCGGTTAACCAGTCTATCGGTTAAAAAACCAGTTTAAAAAAACCGGTTAATAACCGGTTATTATACTAAACACTTATAACCGGTTACTAACCTACGGTTAAAAATAACCACTAACCGGTTATTCCTAAATCGGTTATTAACCGGTTACGGTTTCGGTTAATAACCAGTTACGGTTAATTAACCGGTTATTTTGTGCACCTTTTATTACAACTCATGTAACACACGGGAACTTAATTTAACACTACAAAGCGAAAAAACACGAACGGCCGAGGGGGCCTCTGGCCCATGAAAGACACTTTGCCACTGCTCAAGTTCTACTTTTAATCTTCAGGCTCGACTCTGTTTTAATTTTTATAGCTCAATCGGTTGATTTAATATGTATTCAATGTTTAATGATTTGTTTGGTAGCGTGAGTTCAATGGGGAACACTAAAAAATGTGGGGAACAGTGGGGAACCGACTCAAAGGAACTTCAATTGGACTCATTCAAGCGGTGTTGGAACCGGCTCGTCAAACCCTAACTAGGATCTCTTAACCCTAAACCCTAAATCATAACCCCTAAACCCTAAATATATTAGGGTTTAGGTTTAGGGTTTAGATTTAAGGTTCAGGGTTTAGCTTTAGGGTTTAGGGTTTAGCTTTTGGGTTTAGCTTTAGTATTTAGCTTTAGTATTTAGCTTTTGGGTTTAGCTTTAGGGTTTAGCTTTAGGTTTAGCCTTTAGGGTTTAGGTTTTAGGGTTTATAGTTTAGATTTTACGGTTTAGCTTAGATTTTAGCCTTATTTTTTTAGCTTTAGGGTTTAGAGTTTAGGAGTTAGGATTTAGGGTTTAGGGTTAAGAGATCTTAGTTAGGGTTTGACGAGCCGGTTCCAACACCGCTGGAATGAGTCAAATCGGAGTTCGTTTGAGTCGGTTCCCCGTTGTTCCCCACTTTTTTAGTGTTCCCCAATGAACCTTCCCCTTGTTTGGTAATCATATATAAATATTATAGTTACATAAATGATTCATTCGTTTAGAGTCACGAGCCTAATTAAACTTGGTATGTAAGCTTAAACTCAACCTCGTTTATTAAATTAGCTTTAATTAAGACTTAAGATTGTTTAAACTCGGTTAAGACAGAGCTTTTAACTAGCCGCTAACAAGTAGCTCACAGCTGCACAAATCATTTAAACCAGTGCTCAGAAGTGAATCTCATTGAATAGATTCGAAATCCTTTAGTAATGAAAATTTATAAGTTACAAGATTAGTCTAGTAATGAAAATTTATAAGTTACAAGATTAGTCTTATTCCATACTATAAATTTGCAACATATTTATGCATAGAGGGGTTGTACCCGGCTTAGGGAGGTTTTCAAAAAGTATTTGATATTACATTTTTAACCCTTAACTATTTGACTTTTTTACTTACAACCCGATAGTTTTCATTTTTTTGCAATTTAACCTCACAATTTTTTTACTTTCAACTTTGGTCCCATATACCTTTCATATTTCACAATCTTTTTGTTTTACGCTTCGTTCAAAAGTTTGCGAGTTAACACGGCGCAACGTGCGTGTGCGGGTTAACGTTTTTACATCGTCTATTTTTTACCGTTTAACAGGTCCATCACAATGCGTGGGTCCTAAATCGACTTAGTTATTATTTTCATTGTTTTATGTTTCGGTCTAATTTCTTCGTATTAACACACTGCAACTTTAGTATCGGTGGAGCCTGGTAGTGGTGTGACATTGGCGCTATCTAGCATGGGTTTACGCCTCCACCACAATGCGAAGGGGCTTAATACTAGTTAATAACATCTTTGCATTTTTTAAAAGAAAACGAAATTTGTCAAAATGACCAAATTTTGGGAAAACCATGAAAGTCAAAACCAGGTCTCTAGATGAAGGAATTTGGGTCCTAGGGGCTTGTAAGGACACCTGGCCCATAGAGAGGGCAAGTGGCAAGAGTCTAGACGGATCAAACAAAAGTTATATTAGTTTTAAGTTGGATCCTTTTACACTAGTCTAGTTGAATCTAATAAATAAACATGGACGCATGCCATAAGCCCATAAATAATCCGAAATCGAATACCTAATCTTGCTGAAAAGATGGGCCTTTAAACCCATAACTTAAACCTTAGCCCAAACTACTTATAGTGGCCCAACCCACTGTCATCACCCATTGCCATAATCCCCGCCATTTTCGGGCCACCAGCATCACCGGAAAAGCAAAGAAGAAGCCATCATTGCTACTTCATCCTTTACTCTCTTTACAGTCATAAAGCTCTCAAAATCATTAAAATAATCATTTCAATACACAGATATATTAACAACTAATTCTATCACTACCTGATTGATCTCATCAAACTTAAAACAGTTTTTCAAACCATGGCAACCTGGCCTGAATCACTCCACCACAATTCGGTCGAGTTTCGAGCCCCACCGCCATCGCCAATAGCCTCGGGCCGCCGCTCTTCAGTCGCTAACGACGAGTTTCTGACTGAATTTCTTCACCACTCGCTTCGTGTACCTGATCTTATCCTACCGGATCGCGTCTCTCCTAGACAAAAATATAAGATCCAGAGCCTTCCGAAACTCGATTACAGATTTCTGGATTCGATTGAAGGTGATGTCAATGCTGAGAATTGTGATGTGATTGCACGAACAGGTTGTTTTGAGCTTGTGAACCATGGAATATCAGATCAACTTGTTCGTTACGTTTCGAGTTATGGTGCGGGAATATTCGAGTTGTCGCCGGAGAAGAAGGCGGTTATGTCCAGATCTGGTGATCGGATGTACGGTTTTGTGGAGTTTTATGGTGATGAAAAGGAAACATGTGAAGAATTTGTGTGGTGTAGAGATGATGCTTTTGGGAAGAAATTGGATGCAGTTTTGCCTCTTCAGATATCAAATTTCAGGTGATTATTAATAATCTCTCTCAAATCATATCATTCAAAATTTCAAATTCATAACACGAAATTTCGTCATCAAACCCGTAAAATCCTTTAAATCGAATCCTGGAAAAATTCCGAACCCGAAGAAAAAAAATTCTGGCTACGCCCATGCCCGCTTGTGGTGTGCGCATATAATGTATATATGTGTAGTCACTCAGTGAAATTGCACTAACTTTAACGTTATTTTACTAATTTCGTGAAAATACCGTTAAAAACGACGGGCGGTTAATCATGCATCATGTGGTGACGTTGATAGCCGAAAGACAATGGGGTACATGCACTAATCAGTCTTTGTACCGATTGCTACGTGTTATGTGCCTTAGGTCCAAGGCTTGATGCAAAACTACTATCGAGCTGGGGGTCTCATTGAAAGCCGCCTCTCTATTCGAGATAAGTCTGTTTACATCTTACCCTCATGGTGGGATTTATTGAGGATGATGATGATAATGGATTTCAGATTCATAACACGAATCTAGACATTGAACATTTGCACAAATTAAACTTGCAACAAAAATGATGACAAATGATAACATGAATCAAGAAATTATCATATAATTCATAACATGAATCTAACATTTGCAAGAATTAAACTTACAGCGAAAACGTGGAGATCCTAACGTCCGAAATCGAGAAGATATGCAAAATCATCCTGAAGTTTCTACTCAACAACACCCGAGGAACAATATCAATACCTCACGATGCTAAAGCAAGCGTGAAACAAACTACTGCCGAATCCATTTGCTACTTCTACAAGCACCATCAGGATCCAAACACAAACCATAACGAAAATCACCAAACGAACGCTTTAAAATACGACATGATTCGGATGCTGATTAGAGGATCCGAACATTCACACACGCTATGTGTTCACATATGCAGTGGATCCGAGTTTCATGTCTACTCGAAGAAAGGTTTGGTGTCGTTTTGTCCTGAGAAAGGCGCGTTGGTGATCACCATTGGTGATCAGTTGCAGAGATGGAGTGAAGGGAGATATAAGCATGTGATGGGAAGGCCAGTTTTCAAAGGTGAAGGAGATGAGTGTGTTTCAATGGCGTTTATGTATAATCCTCCACCTGTTCCTGTACCTGTGATTATTTCAGTTGGTCACCAAGCTTTGTTTGTTTTGATTTTGGCACTTGTTTATAAGTTTTATTGTGTGATTAACTAACAATGTTTGAAGTGTGGTTGTTTGATTGTGAAGTTTCTTGTTATTTCTTTGAATTTGGTTGTAATTTTTTTATTAATTATGCATGAAGTTTGTATTGATTGTGGATAATAAACCATGACATTTTACCATTATTGTGATGATTATTTGTGACATCTTAGTTTTATGAAATGTGAGTGATGTTGAATTTTTTTTTTTGAAGGTGACTTTCTAAGTGCTGGACCAGTGGTCACCGGGTTCATGTCGAAGACATTCCTCCGTCAGCCCCGCTCTTCCGGACGCGATGTTCGATCGGGCCCCGGCCGTTGCGCAAGCTAACTTCCGCCCGGAAACCATACTGCCCCCACACGAGTGACTCGCTGGGGTAACAGCTGGGTAAAACCGGGTTGCCCTCAAGACCGTTCCATGCCTCGGTAGGAAACGATCCATCATTGAGACAACCCACCCCACTAGCCGTAAGCGCCGGGAATCGAACTGGGGTGGCCATAAGCAAAACCCCGGCCGACAATCAACTGAGCTAGACACCAACTTTTATTAGAATAGAAACTTTATAAGTAAACTAAAAATATTTTAATAACATCAAAACTAAACACCAAGGTCACACTAACTTTTACTTAAGATCTTTTTGTCAAACGTTTATAAAAATAATCATGTCGTAACGGAAAAGCCGGAATGTAATAAAACATCATATTTTAAATGTTATAAGAGGAAAGAAAAAAAAAACAAAAAGGAGAAAACGAAACCTTGAAGAAGCGTTTGACAACTTATGCGTTTGTATTTCACTGACTTGTATATTATCATGCGCAACTCATTTTTGAATAAAATTTACATTGAAATTGAAACATACATAAAAAAGGAATGCTTTAACGGTATATTTAGAATTTTATAAAATATTATATTCTAAATTTTAAAAGTTATAAAAGAAAAAACAAAAACTTACACAAAAACCACTTGTCATAACATTGTTTGTTAAAAAAAAAAAGAAAAAACAAAGCAAAACTTTTGGGTGTCTCCTGTAAAGTAGTCTCTTCTTGTTAACAAAAATATTCTTTTTGATGAAATACATGTTAGGGTAAATTACACTTTTCATCATTTATGTTTGTGCAGGTTGCAATGGATGATCTTTAACTTTAATAATTATAATCACAGTCCTTTATTTGCAAAACCTGTTACACCTTTGGTCCTTTGACCCTAACCTGGTTAAAACTTTCAGTTAAGTGAGATCATGCGCAACGCATGTGAGCAAAACAATCATTTAATACAAAATTTAAAAACTTAAATAAAAATTATAAACCTAAACCATCATCATCTCTCATGTACTCTCCCTTTCTACATACCACTTCTACAACCATCATCATCATCAGGCCACCACCGCCTACACCACCACCCACCAACACCGCCGACCACCGTCTCTCTACATATAGCTTAGGGTTTCAAAACCCCCAATTCAATTTCAATCCAATTTCATCTCAAATCGCATCGTTTACAACCCTAAAAGCCTACCACACGAATTCGAAGAAGGAAGAAGGTCCCCGGCCACCGATGTTGCCGGAATCTCCGGCTTGTTAAGGTCCGGCCACCAGGATTTGAGCCACGTAGGCACGCCCGGGGCCGAGTTCCGGTTGTTAGGGTTTTAGGATATGTATTGGCTAAGCTTTTTGAAACAACTTATTGACTTATTGGCTTTTTGGAAAAGTCAGTATAGAGTGACTTATTGACTTATTGGCTTTTCGCCCTCACATACACCCTCATTGCCAAACATCATTTTGGAGCTTATGACTTTTTAAAAAGCCAATAAGTCAATAAGTTGTTTCAAAAAGCTTAGCCAAACATGCCCGTATACAGGGAATATATGTATGGTGGGTTCAGGATCTTCTGTGAATGTTGCTTTTAAGTTTAATTAATGGTACTAGTATGATTAATGGTACTTTGGAGAGTATGATGCTTGCTGGAAGTGGTGCTTATTTTAATTAGTTAAATAGTAAATACTAGGTAGAGGATCCTGTACAAAGTTCAACTTTTGTGAGAAGTGTGAGAAATAATTTGGGAATGACAAGTGTCCTTTATCTTAATTAATTTAAAAGGGTGTATTCGTAATTTTCCATTCTTATCAATTAATTGATTCCAATATAACTGCCAAAAAAACTGGCAATGAGATATTTTAGGGATTCTTTCGAATTTTAGTATTTTATCAATTAATTTCATGTACGCTTCATTCTTCATTAATTATAATTGTTTTAGTGTTTTATCATGAACAGAGTTATATTTTTTTTATATTTAGATGTATAGTGTCATATGGATGATCAATAGTGTTATATTCTTTACAGACATCTTAATTTCCTTTCATAGTGTTTTATCCCCAATCAATAGTGTTTTATACATTGAATTGTTTAGGGTAAGTTTTTGTTTTATCATTAACAGTGTTATTTTTTTTATATTTATATGTATAGTGTTTTATCCCCAATCAATAGTGTTATATTATGTACAGACATCTTAATTTCCTTTCATAGTGTTTTATCCCCAATCAATAGTGTTATATTCTGTACAGACATCTTAATTTTCTGGTTCATAGTGTTTTATGATTATTAACTGATTTAAATCAACAGATTATTGTTAATTAAACTGTATAGTGTCTTACAATAGTCAAGGAAATCGGATAATCAACTTTTAAAGGGAAGTCGCTAGTTTTTAGTAGAATAATGGGGGTTTTGGTTGTGTATGATACGGTTACCATATTTGAAACATCCGAAAAGACACTATTGCCCTTCAATTTTACATAAGGTCCTTCTAATTAAAACACAATTTACATTTTTATACCTTATTGATCTCAACCATTAGATCAAATATCCAATGGTTCAAAACACTTCTTACCCTTCTCACATTTTAAACACTTTTTACCATATCCCTACCCGTAAATACTATACTCTGGTTAATTTGCTTAACTCACAAATACAGGCAAATTAATCTTGCCTTACTGAACATGTTGAGTTTTAGCCCAATATAAACCAAGGCCCAACAGTCGAGATTGCACCACATTTGATATATCGAAATATTTTTCAAAAACTGCAAGTGTGAGGGGATAACATGATAAGCCAGTCGAATTAACCGAGTTTTCAAGAACATTTGTTACCAACATGATAAAAATCTGATATAAGAGACAAATTTTAAACATAGTCTGTTAACACCAGTTAAATTTAAAGCGAGAAACACGAACAAGTTAACGTTGTCAACGCCTAAACTGGATAAGCATTCAAAAGGAAAGATCCGAAAAGTTAACCATCCTTGACTACCCAACAAATCACAAAAACAACTAAAACTACCATCCGCTAGCTACCCGATAGGACTCAGATAAACGACCAGTTCATAAACATAAAGCAAAAGCAATACGCTTGGTCTTCCTCATTCACCACTTTCCATGCCACTGCGCGCTCGTAAGAAACTGGTTTCCCCATACTCGATACACATATACCCCCTGGAAGACACGCGAAACCCTGTTGTATTATCTGTGGGAACTCGTAATACAAACCTTTTCTTCCATTTTCATCCAGGATCTTCTCCAAACTGATATCTTGAAGTGCGACTAGTGTGGTTTCAAGCATATCCAGACCAGCCTGATTTGCAAATGTGAAAACCGGCATCACCTGCATAAAACCATAGTGGTTTAGTGGTCTAATAACATGACCAATGTTACATAACTAACGAACCGGTTGTTCAACAATGTTCAATAACGGCGAACCTTCATTGAGCAGCATATGATTGCATCCGAGTGGTGCCACACAGATTTAAGAATCGAGTCACTCCCGTCACCCGCACCTCTAAGTAGCTCCACACCCAAGTAGCACCTGTTTCACAGGCCAAAAATATATAATTTATGAAGTTTTATAAACAGAACTTGTTTATTTATAAGAATATTTACTATTGCATCCGACCCGTTGACCCATTTTTGACATACCTGTAACTGTGGGAAATCCAACGGGCTAAAGTGTGGGCTTCAGGAGTACCAATTGGTGCCTGAATACCTTTGTTTGGTATCGGGGATAATGCAGATGCTACCCTCTGAACTGATGATATAATGCTGCGGACATATTGGCGGGCCATAGCAGATACACTTTCTTGCATATGACTCTCGAATGCAAACTCGAAAGCGATTGTCATCACAGATCTTGCACTACCAGTACCGACATCTCGATCACCAGATAATTTATTCCCGGTCCCTCTCACGTCAAGTGCAGAAGCAAGATCAAGGGTGCGATTCGGGCTTGAATCCCCCTGTTGGTATATTACAGTTTATTTAGTTGAACACAAACATTAACAATTTATACATCTAAATGATCACAGTCTGAAGTGCAAATTATAAAGTTCTAACCTTGCAAGAATCAAGAGGAATGATGCGAAATCCGGAAGCCAAAAGTGGTGCCTCATCAGCAAAAGAAGCATCAATTGGAGCAAATATAAGTTCTGAACACATGCCAACGGCCTTTTCGTCCATTCCACTGCATAGCTACAATATTTACATAAATGTAATTAGACAGAAAAAATGGCAGAAAATATAAAATTGTGTCAAGTATATGTGAAATGAAAAAGAATGAACAAGAACCGTACTTGCAGTAAAAACATGTCTCGACCCATTAGCGCATCTTCGGGACAAAGCCCAACACCCTCCAGCTTGATCACCTCCAAAAGCTATATACCACAAAGAGTATAAATGAATCAGTTTGGGTTATGTTTTATCTCTTAAAGATCGAACAGATACACCAAGACAAAGTAAATTATCGTTATGGCCCAAACCCATTTGACAAATTACCTAACCCGCCCATTTTGCCACCTCTAATACTAAAACAAGTTAATTAGAAGTGACTAACTTACCTCTTCATGCTCGATCGTATGAGCAAGAGGAAGTATAACTTGACCCCCAAAATTACCAGCTCGAGCACCCGGTATGCTACAGGGACCAAGTTTGATCGCTGCAGCCGAGTAAGCATCAATATTGTTGTCGGCCCATTCTGAACGGTGCTCCCTCAAGAACCTAAGCAAGAGGGCTGGAGGAACATTCTAGAAAATACACAAAATGGTAAAGAAAATACGTACATGAATAGATTTTAAAATCATAATTCACATAAACCTTGGTGTTCATTCACTGACCTGTAAAAGCATAGATGCTTTTGCACACAAGACAGCGGTGTTAACAGACGGGTATCCATTTGAGAAGGAAAGATTTAATCCTATTAGCTTTTCGGGTGAAGAGTTGACAAGAATCGTAACATCATCTACTCCATCATTGCTCGTTAATGACCATCCCTCGTCAGCAAACCCGTTTACAGCCTCGTTAAATCCCCTAACAAGAACAAACAGGTCAATTCAGGATATGTTTTATCTCTACCAGGTCAAATGGATACAATAAAAATGAAACAACCATTTACTTGTCAACAAACTGGGTTAGGTTATATTTACCTCTAACAAGTCAAGCAGATGAAATTTAATAAAAAATAGCTAAAAACAAAACCGGTAAGATTAAAGTATTATTGAACCAATATAAGTTTATAATTAAATTTGAGGCATCATTTATCGATGAAAATGTTCAGAAAAAAGTGCACTGGGGCAACCCAACCCATAGTTGTCAGTAGCGAATAGAGGACGAAAGTGACAAACTACCTATATGCTGTGTAGCGATAGCGACGAAATAGCGCCTGTTATTAGGCATTATTTCATGTTTAGCGATAAAATAGTAGAAACTTTAAGAAATATGTTACATCCATACTTTATCAAAATACACTATTTTTACATGTATATTTCATTTGAATACACTTCTTTTTTCAATCGTTAAACAAGGAAAGAACATAATGAGCATCGCTATATATATTTATCAAAAATAAAAAAAATTACGGAAAAGGTCACTATTTTGTCGCTATAAACCCTATAGCAACAAATGGGCGCATCGTTATGTAGCGCGCTATAGCCAGTATCCACAGCATTGACCCACCCGTTTGATCCGACATCTCTATTCGAAACTGATCCAAAAGGTGCGATTTAGCTAGTTACCTGCTTAACCTCTGGCTAAGTGCTCTTAAAGCTGCAGGTCTTCTGCCCCAGTTAGGGGTACTACCGGCCTGAGAAACCTCCTGAGCTATTTGCCTCAGTTGGCGTAACGCCTGTTAAAAAAATTGTTAAGCCTTAAAATCCCTGAACTCGTTACATGAATTAGAAAACATAGGATTAAAGTTGTAACCATCATTGTCGTTTTTTGAGCAAAAACGGTTGGTGATTCATACAACGGGCGCAGCACTTCAGGTACCTTCCATGCCTATTTAGTAATACACATAATAATTCAAATTTCCAAATCATTATACAAGTAAATAGTAAAAAGGCATCGTATAATCCAGCAGAGTGATTATTTACCACTAAGTTCATATGATCCACAATGTTTATGATCGACCCGCCTCCTTCACATGGTCTGATAAGGTAACCACTAGGCAGCATTTCTGCCCGCACAAAATTTGGTACAGATGGTATGCTTGGACCATTCTGGGTGTTTATTAGTGATCTTTCACAGACCACTAGACTGCCATCTTCAGTAACGGAAGTATATCGCAACAACCAGAAGTCACGAGCTGTAGCCAAAGTTGTAGGGGCATAAAGCTACAGCATGAAACAAATTCAGCGTATAAGAAAAGGTGCAAACTACATTCCTTGACTAATAATCAACAAAAGGATCAAGTGTTAGTTACCTGCATGTACAAAAGTTCAATGGTTCCACCGTTGGCGGTGGGCAGAACATCGAGTACATCAATGGCTCGACAGTCACGAAACCAGGAGGGGCGATCCTTGAGGATCTCAGCAACCTGAAATTTGAATTTAAATACATTTACTCCGGTTTCAAATGTGTTCATAAAACGAATTATTCATTTCAAATGTGAAATTTGTGGATCAAATAAGGAATGACTTTTTGGTGAGAATTGTAACAATTGTTCTACTTTTTTTTGGGTTAAACCTAGTTCCACCAATTTTCATAAAATCATATAACTTGTATATGCTTCATTATTTATACAAACCATAATTCATAAAATCATATCACTTTTATATGCTTCATTATTTATACATACCATAAAATTGAGAATTTTATCATCTTTGGTTTAAGTATAGTATTGTTGCATTTAAAAAAGTGACATTTTAGAAATTTGTTGTGTTGTACATAAAGGTTGTGTAATTATATATACACGGTTGTGTGATTAAGTATTCAATAAGGTGTCGTTATTTAAAACACAAGTTGCCTGTTTTCATGCATCGGAGTGGGTGATTTTATACATACGTTACATGGATTAGGTTCAAGAATGAACACTTGTGTAGCTTGCTAACTGAGTGAACTAATCCTGACCATACACGTGTGTAGATCAATGGCCAGGATTTGATGTTGAAATACACTAGTGTATTTTACGATTTGATAATGAGATCCTGGCCATACATGTGTGTAGATCAATGGCCAGGATTTGTTCACTCAGTTCGCAAATACACTAGCGTTCACTCTAGAACCCCACCCTATGTTACATAATTATTCACTTGTTGATTATAATGTAGCCTAATTACATACAAGTGTTGTGTTATTAAGATTATACGACGCATATACACATGTCACAGTTCATATGGGAACCGGCGTCTAAATGGATGTGTGCATGTGTAGTATATCTTACTTACCCTAGTCGGCTCAAGACTGACCAAGCCACATGCTCGCGACGCCACGCCAGTGCAACCATGAGAAATAGCAACGATTCCAATGGAATCCGGACCAGGCTACAATACAGTTGCAAATTAACCAAGTCCCATTAATTAATCTTTATAAATGCAGATAAATTAACTAATGTGATGGTAAATGAATAATACAACATGAGTAGTGTACCTTCATTCCAGGCATCTGGACCCACTCTACAGCGGTTCCAGTAGCCTTCGAAAGAAACTCTGTTAAAGTTTCCTCTGCAATGGACAAAAGTCTGAAGAAAAAACAACAAAACAATTAAACAAAATGTTTTTTTTTTTTTTTTTAAATCATAAGAATCAAAAAACCAACTGACCCAGCAGGACTAGCATCCCGTGGAGGATGCTGTGGTGTTAATTGCCGTTGACCTTGACCGCTGCTCACCACTGATTCACAGCTAGTGTCCTTGCTAGCAGCAACTGTCGTCTGCAATTCAATAAATTTTATAACCTTTTTTTTTTTAAAGGTGTAATTCACAACAGACGGTTAATACACACCCGCAAGTCGCAAGCCCGCCCCATTTCTGTCCCAAGGACTATGTTGTCTTAACGGGGCCCACGCCTCGGTAGAAATGGGACATAGCTTTCCCCGAGAAAATTTCCGACCCCCTGCCACTTGACAGGAGTTGCACCCTCCACACGAATCGACCGCCTGTTGTGACAGAGCGACTCGCTGGAGTAAATGCGCCGTAATAGAAAACTCGGGTTCCCTCAGGCTTGAACCGGAGTCCTTGCCATCCTTGGGTTGGGAATAACCCCAATGCCTCACCTTTTGATGGAGGTGGGGATCGAACCTGAGACCACTCACATGGCCCAAGTCCTTTCCACCACTCAATAATAATCACACATGAACAAAATATTCAAAAAAAGGCCCTCACATTTTGTGTATGTTGACGAAAACATCCGTTTTCATACACAAGGTGAGACACTTGCTTCTGCAAGCGGTCATTTTCCTCCATTAACAGCTTGTTCATAGCAGTCAGCTTCCGGTTCACAGATTGAAGACGTGAAGCCTCTTTCCTTTGTTTCTCTCTGCATCTGCATATCAAAATCAAACAAAACATCATATACACCGTAACATCCACACCTCTCATACCACCAATATTATCTGCGTTGCCCACAAAGAGCTCATATATTCATTTTCGGGTACCCTAATGGACACTTCCACTTGGGGGTGAGCAATAACCGAATCGTTAACCGAAACCAAATTAATCGAAAGTCAGTTGTTGGTTATTTTTTTTTTACCATCGGCTAACCGAAATTAACCAAACAATTTATATTTTCATATATATATATTCGTAGGTTTTATACCTCCATTTTATGTATTTCGGCTTTATACTTTTATTTCATCTACATTACATGTGTATCTAAGCAAAAAATTTAGCCCTTGTTTGATTTGACTATTAACCGAAATTAATCAAACCAAACCAAAAATTAACCAATGACTTCGGTTACGGTTACTGCTAATAGCCTAACCAAACCGGTGCACACCCCTACTTCCACTCGAACACGCTTAACCATGGTGTTCTCTCATCCATACCCATTACGTTCAAAACAAGTTGGTTATATTTGGTGTGTAAATAGAAAAACAAAAATTATTAGCATCCAAGCCACCTACCTTCGATTTTGGAACCAAACTTTGATTTGTTTGGGCTCAATGTTGCTGAGAATAGGACACTCACGGATGAGTTGCTGACGACGAACAGAAGTGGGTTTGGGGCAGTCATGATATAGCCTCTCAAGGGCTTCAACCTGCTCGGGTGTGTAACGAACATATTTGCCGTTATCCATCATTGCAGCTTTACCATCTTTGCAGATCATAACTCAAGATTCATTCAACAATCCAATGTAGATCATTCATTCAATCGTCCCTAGCCTCTGGAACATGTTGTTGATACTGTGGAGATGATTAAACATACAAGATAGTTGTTGTCTCCGGGAAAGAAAAATATTAATGATGAAAGAAAGAGAAAAGAAGAGAAGATCTTTTGAGTGGTTTTATTGTTACATTAACTCACCATGTTGATTGATGTGAAATGTGGTGCTTCAAATTGATTTGCTGCTGTTTGTTGGTTTGCTTTTGGCTTCCTGCCACTCTTTTCCATTTGTATCTTCTGAAATATATTTGAATCTTGGTGAAGTTACGTTTTTACCCCTTAATAGAAATGCTTGGAATTCTTAAATTACTTTTTTTTTTTAGAGTAAATTACGTTTTTGGCCCCTGTGGTTATATCAGTTTTACTATATTGGCCCAAAATAAGAATTTTTAACAGATTTGCCCCCGTGGTCCCTATAACTAACCATTTTGGCCCCTAAATCTAACCAAACCCTAACTCTGGTTAATTAATTGGCACATGACTTGCACATGATGGGCATATTAGTAATTTCCCCTCCCCCTCTTTAAAATTGATAAAACCACAGGGACCAAAATGTAATTTACTCTAAATAAATAAACTGATTTAACACATTCATCCCTGTTCTCCACTTTTTACAGATCTCATCATCTTCAACCATCATCATCATCATCATCATCCCCTCATCCTCCACTTTTTGCACTGCAAATCCAGATGAAGAACCATCATCATCATCATCCCCTCATCCGCAGCCCATGATCTTCGATTTCCCCCATTACATCTGGGATTGAACTCATATCATCTGATCTTCCGATTGCTTGTGCTTGTTGACTGTACTGCTCTGTTTCTTCTGTTATATGAGCGAATCGACTGATCATCATCATCCCCTCATCCCCTTTAAATTCCGATGCAACTGCAGTGGCGTATGAGCCTAACAAGCCGCTAGTCATTGAAGATGTGGAGGTTGGTCTCCGGCGACTCATGTGTTAGATCTTGTTCATCGCATGTGTTAGATCTTGATTTTTGAATTTGTTTCTGTTAACTGTTAATTTATTTTTTTATTGGATATTAATTTGTTCAAATGGGTATTTTGAATCTGGGATTATGATAAAAATTACAAATTTTACATCTCTATGATTTAATTTATTTAATAATTTCAATTTTTGGTCTATGATGTTGAGTATCTGCTTGTTTTCTAAAAAAAAAACATATTCAGTTGTTTTTTTTAATTATTTTTTGTGTTTTTATTGTATTTTCAAATTTGGGTTTGATTTCATATGGTGATTGTCAGGCATGTTTTAGGAAATGGTTTGGATTTTTTTGAACTTTACTAAATCTTGAAAAGTGTTGGTCAGTTTTTAGTCTGCTTTGTGATGCATTTTGTTTGACTTTTTAAAGAACCAAAAGTCAAATTAGACTTTCTTATAGCGGAAAAACGATTCGATTTCATGCTTTGTGATGCATTTTGTTTCTAGTTTTCAATATGTGGGGATGATGATGAAGAAGATCTGGGTTAGATTTAATTGAAGATCTAGGGATGATGATGGTTGAAGATGATGAAGATCTGGGTTAGATTTAATTGAAGATGAAGTTCTGGGGATGATGATGGTTGAAGATGATGAAGATCTTTAGATTTAATTGAAGATGAAGATCTGGGTTTTATTCATAAAAGGGGAGGGAAATTACAATTTTACCCATCATGTGCAAGTCATGTGCCAATTAATTAACCAGAGTTAGGGTTTGGTTAGATTTAGGGGCCAAAATGGTTAGTTATAGGAACCACGGGGGCAAATCTGTTAAAAATTCTTATTTTGGGCCAATATAGTAAAACTGATATAACCACAGGGGCCAAAAACGTAATTTACTCTTTTTTTTAAGGAAAACTTCATTAAAAACAACCTCCGACCTAAACGGGCAAAAGGCCAATACAAAACAGAATCCCCGACCCAAACGGGCAAAGGACCAAATTACACCATATACATAGGATATTTACACTATTCATTCCAACATAAAAATTTACAAGATGATCTATTTTTTAGCCACCCAAAACCTCTCGCTTTAATATCTATCACAATCTCTTCTGAGCTTCTCCTGGTCTGATTGAATACCAAATCGTTTCTGGCCTTCCATATACACCAACACGAGATAATAACCAATCCCCGTAGAATCTTATTCTTTTTTTTACCATCTTGATTGGAATTATGAAGATCCATCAAATCTTTGAAGTCGAAAGCGAAGATGGGGGGGATGTTGCACCAATCGCTTATAGCCGCCCAAACACGAATCGCCACCGAGCATGCCGTAAATAAATGATCCACCGACTCTTCATACTCGTCGCAGAAAGGACACATAACCGATGTTATAGTCACGTTCCTTCTTCTCATGTTGATTCTAGTAGCAAGACGATCCAAGTTCCCTCTCCAAGCCATAATATTGCATTTGGTAGGCACCCATTTGCTCCATTCGTAATTAGGAAGATGGCTAATTCCCCTATCGGAAATTAACGCCTTTTTTACTGAGTTTACCGAAAATCCGTCCTTTCTGTCAATGTTCCAAATCCAAGAATCCTTCTCATTTAACAATCTTACCATATTAATCTCTTCTTCACATTCCTTCCATTCCTTACGTTCAACATCAGACTCAGGCCATCTAGTCCAACTCCAATAAAAACCACCGTTTTCTTGATCCGATCATATTCTCTCCGAGATCCTGCAAGAATTTTTTGATTCCAAAACAAACAAATGTGGTATACAAGATTTCTTAAATTACTATTTCAGTTATTTTTATCTAATTAGGTATACAAGAAATAACCAAATAATTGTAAGTAAATTAGAATAAAGTTTGTACAAATTATCAGAACAAACAAAATAAATTATACAACTAAATGAATAGTTTGAACAATATAAATATATACGAAACGATAAGATTTAGTACTTGTACCTTGATGTCGTTATTCTTGTAACCGGACTGCATCGAAATCTTATGTCGGACAATTAATATATGGAAGCTGCTACATAACTTGTCTGGACAATTCAATTTAAATCGCTTCCATTTGAACCGATTGATGATCAGTTGGATCAGTTAAACTGACGAATCTAGGTGGTTGAATCGTACTTCAATTCAAAATCATTTACTTTTTTTTATAGTTTTTTTCTTCTATTCTCATTTACAAATTCATTTGTTATTTGAGGCTACATCTTTATATATTTCGGTCTTTGTATCAAAAAAATTAATGAATATAATGGTTGAAACATATTCATACGTTATTTTACTTTAGTTTTATATATGATCTTTAAAATTCTTTAAATAACTAATCAAGTATCTATAATCACTTTAACCAGGGGATCATTAAGACCGCTGGTTTATTGACTTTGACATAAAAAGTTATAGACATGGAACATCATTGTCATTTTTGTAACAAACTAACTAACATTAAATAGAACAATATCTTGATTCCTAAATTTATAATTAAAATAAAATGTTTGGTTCACAAATTCTATTTATTGTTTTGTATTACATATGTATTTTAATATTAGGGTAAATTACTTTTTGAGTCCCTGTGTTTTGTTGATTTTAACTAGTTGAGTCCAAAAGCAAAAAGTTTAACGACCTGAGTCCCTATAAGCTTTTTCTTTAACCATTTGAGTCCAATTTTCTAACATCATCCATCAAGTCTGTTAACTATGAGGGTAAATTGGTCATTTACACACAAAGTACAAGTCTTATATGCACATGAGTACAAGGAACAAGTTTTTAATGCATAAACTTTTAATATATATATATATATAAATTACATATATATAATAAAACACACACCTGCACACACTCTCTTCACACTTCATCCCCACCACTGCCCCACCGTCATCCCCTCTACTGCCACCACCATCGAACTATCGCCGCCTCCAAACACCCACCACCATCGTCTCACCTCCAAACACCCACCACCATCCAGATCTACACTTCATCCCCACCACTGCCCCAACGAAAATCACAAACAAACAACAAATTCAGAAAATCAAATCCAAATTCCAAACATCAATGAAATCAGCGAGTTGTTTCATTTCCCCAACGAGCTTTCGCCGTAGGTTTCCCCGGAACAATCGTTGAAGTCCGAGTGAAACCTCAAACCGCCACAAACCCTTCGTCATCTCACCACCGCTTCCGATGGACTTCCCGTCGTTCAACCACCACCACCACCACCACAGGTACGCCCCTCCTCCTCCCCCACCAATTTCCTCCGCACCACCATATCCCGTCAGTCAACCACCTCCCTCCACCACCACTTCCATACGCTCATCCACCACCACCGGTTTCCGTACTGTACGGACAGTCAGATCTGGTTGAAGTCCGAGTTCCGACTGAGTTCTGGTGGGTTGACTCGGCCACCGGAGTTCAGAAACAAATATTTGACACAATAAAGCCGAAATTGCAAGCACCTAAACCTTTCAAAATCGTTTGTATAACAATAACGTGCCCTAGATATGAAACCGCAACCAACTGTACGAACATAACGAGTATACCTTCATTATTTGCATCAGAAGTAGTTGCAGATTCCTCGCGAGTGCCACAATTGCCCATCGAGATCAACAAGTGCAGAAATTGGAACCCTAGGTTGGGGTACATCGGAGACAGTGATGGTGGCCCCGTTAGGGTAGTGATGGTGGCAGTGTTAGGGTGGTGGCGGCGACGTTATGGTGGTGGTGGTGGCGGCGTTAGGATGGTGGTGGTGGCGGCGTTAGGATGATGGTGGTGTGTTGAGAGAGAAGGGGGAGAGATAGAGTAATCACCTATTCTGTGAGTGTGTGTGAGTATTTATGTAATAATAATAATAATAATAATATACAGGGGCATTTTAGTCTTTTATTGAAAAGTTAACAGAAAATGGTGGATGGAGTTAGAAATTTGAACTCAAATGGTTAAAGAAAATGCTTATGGGGACTCAGGTCGTTAATTTTTTTGCTTTTGGACTCAACTAGTTAAAACCTATAAAACACAGGGACTCAAAAAGTAATTTACCCTTAATATTATTAATAATTTTATAACATGAATTTATATGTGTGGTGTGATGATGGCATAGGAGGTAAATATATTGAAAATAAGGGTTTAAGAGAAGAGGGTTCATTGAAAGAACGAAGGGTGGCATGGGAGGTTTCGTGGGACAAAGAGAACACCATGATGACCGCTTTGCATGCGCCTCGCTTTTACCTTCTTTTTCTATTTTTATTCTTTTTAAAAAAGCATTGTCATTTTCATTCACTTTTTTAGTATCCTTCGGTTTTTTAAACTTTCACTTTCACCCCTTTACTTGTTCTTTTTTACTTCAAGTCCCAAGACCTTTACCAAAAGTCTTTGGCTTTATTTTGAGTTAAATGTCATTTTAGTCCCTATAGTTTAGACCATTTTTTCAATTTAATACAAAGGTTTGAAACTTGTCATTATAGTCTAAATAGTTTGAAACGTTGTTATTTTAGTCCACTGGGTTAACTTTATCCCATTTTTCTGGTAATGAGAAGGGTAATTCAGTCATTTTATATGGTCGAATCGTCCTTTTAGTTAGCAAAATTACATAAAAATGACTGAATTGTCCTTCTAGTTAACAGAAAAAATAGATGAAGTTAACCCAGTGGACTAAAATGGCAACGTCTGAAACTATTTGAAGTAATATGGCAACGTTTCAAGCCTTTGGATCAAACTGGCAAAATAGCCCAAACCACAGGGACTAAAATGGCATTTAACTCTTTTTTTAGGTAAACTTCATTAAACCAATCAACCCAAAAACCGGACAGCAAAAAGAAAACAAATACATAAATACAAATTTACATCATTCTTCCCATGTTACAAGTCTATGTTTCGATCTGTTTTTGAACCATAAGTATTTGGCCGCTTTAACATCGCTAAGAATGTTTTCAGCCTTGACTTTGCCCGAAAAAATCAACTCGATGGCTTTTACGAAGACTTATTTTGATTTTTGTTCATCTTATGTGTTTATGTCGTGACTATTGTTTTTATGTAATACATAAATGTAGAATGATTAAATATGTATTTATAGATATTATTCTAAACACCGAATAAGTTGTAATTATAAAGAGATCTGTACTTGTAAAATCATAGTAATAGAGTAAACTGCCAAAATGGTTAGGTTTGGTTGCTTTTAACGCTTTAGTCCAAAACTCAAATCTTTTGAATCTGGGTCCCTGTGGTTTCAATTTTGTTGCCATTTTCATCCAAAAGCAAAACCTTGTCAGATTTTCAGTTAACATCCAGATTTTTCAGTGACCAAAACATGTTAAAAATGATAAAAAAACTTTGCCAGTGACTAACACCGTATTGAGAATGATCAAAACCTATTAAAAAAACTGGATGTTAACTGAAAAATCTGACCAGATTTTGCTTTTGAATGAAAATGACAACAAAATTGAAACCACAGGGACCCAGATTTAAAAGGTTTGAGTTTTGTATTAAAGTGACAAAAATGATTAAACCTCAGAGACCATTTTAGCAGTTTACTCCAAAGTAATAACACAAAAAACCCTCAAATAGAAGTGATATGATCAATTTGGGTCAAAATTCATAAGTGTTTTGTTGGAATATTAGCATTTAATTAGAATCAACACGTGTTTGTTCCGTTTGCGTTTGATACCTTTGGTGGTCTCGCTCCTGACGCTGTGCGACTCTTGAATCGGGTTCAAAAAGTCGTTAATAGTAATTCTTCGTCGCTAAAGGTTTCAAACTTTGTATTTAGTAGAATTGGTTTTTCTATTCAAAAGGGGGTGGCAGCGCAACTTGTTACCCGACTACCTGCCATTGCTTTGTAATTGCCTTTTTTCGTGTGGAATGATATATATACGTTCCATTAGAATGTTGATAGAAATAACATAGACAACCCTCAAACAGAGGTGATAGGATTAATTTGGATCAGAATTTAAAAGCGATTTGTTGGAAAATTTACCAACTATAAATTAGTAACATTTTTTGGCATTAAGGTGTTATACCTTATGTATGGGGAGGTTTTCAAAAAAAAAAAATATTTTTCATTTGTAACCCAAAGGTTTTCTTCCTTTTCATATTAGCCCCTTAGATTTTTTTACTTTTAATCCAAACTTTTTCATCTTTTCAAAATTAACCCATCAATTTTTTTTCAACTTTGGTCCCCAGACTTTTAGTCTTACACAAATTTTTCGTTTTACGTTTCGTTCTAAATTTTATGAGTCAACATGTCGCAATGTGCGTGTGGGAATCCACGTTTTTTCGTATATTTTTTCCCGTTTTACAGGTCCATCGCAACGCGTTTTTTCTTCCCATTTGACAGGTTCGTCGTAACCCACTGGTCCTAAATCGACTTTTTTATTCTTTTCTACATGTTACGCTTCGGTCTAATTTCTTAGCATTGACACGCCAAAACGGGTTGTGCGGTTCAACGATTTACGTCTTCTTTTCGATCGGTGTTATTTTTTCCTTTTTTATTTATTTTGTTTTTACAAGCTTTTCCGATGTTGGTGGTCGCTGGCAGTGGTGTGACATTCGTGCTACTTGGCACACTTTTAGGTAATTTTATTAAGTTTTATATTAATAGTTTGTTTCGAGTTTAGCCCTATACTTCATTTACTTACAAAACTATTTTTTACGAGCATATTTTTATGGACGCCTTAGTATAAATTCGATTTGCTCTACGTTTGGACGTAAACGTTTTTAGGAAACGAGTTAGGTCAAATATAATACATTTTCGTTAAAAATCATTTTTTACGTGCATAGTTTATATACGTTTCGGTATAAATTCGAGTTAGTTTATGTTTAAATGTAAACTTCTTTGGGTAACGAGCTAGACAATATATATAATATGTTTTCGTGCTTATTTTATATATGTTTCGTATAATTTGTTTTGAACCGAGTAAAGTCAAATTGTGGTTTCCTTTTTTTTTCAAAATCTTTAATTCATCTCTTTTGATTACATGTGTCAGTTTTTCCTTTATACCCGTTACGTTTTCTATGTATAGGTCGGGTCATATATCATATATTATGATTGTACGGTATAAACTCGATTTACTCTACGTTTTGCTCTAATCGCAATGCTTATATAAGTTACATTGAATACAATCAGACGTCGAAACACGTGTTTTCCTTATGGGTAATGCGACACATAATGTTGCGGCGCGGGTCTTATTAATAGTTACTACAAATAAATAACTAAAGTTTAGAAGTCCCAATGTTGTTAGGCATTAAAACTTTTATTTTTAGCTTATAAAGTTGGACATTGGTTTATGATAAAACCATGTATTATACTATTTATTTATATACTATTAATTGGTAACATTGCTAGGTAGGGATGAGCACGGTACCCGTTAGGTACCGGTACTAAAAAACGAGAAAAGTTGGTACCGGTACCGAATACAACGGCCGTAACATGGAGCTCATGTATAATGTTTAGGTGCTGTTTGACAACTTCTGAATGGTTAAGTGTTGAATCAGTAAGAGGTCTGAACTATTAAGTGTTGAAGCAGTAAGAAGTCTGAACCATTAAGAGTCAGTATAATGCTTAACCATTCAGATGCAAATGTCTGAACCATTCAGACGCAAATGTCTGAACCATTCAGACATTTACTCGCAAAACAAACAGTCTGAATCGTAAGAGGTTTGAACCATTCAGAGCCTCGTCAAGAGGTAAACAAACAACCCTTTAATTATTAACTAACCCATGCCGGCTGAATTTGTAAACCCCAACAACGCGGCGGGGTCTTACATCTAGTTAATATTAAATTAGAAAGTAGGTGATTTTGATAGATTATTAAATGAAAAAAAATAAAAGGTTGTTATGCATTATCCTATATATTAATTTTCGAACGCTTTGAACAGTAAAAAAAATAGTATTATTCTGTTATCTTAATAAGCCCGTGTGGTATGGTGGGGCGAGGGTTTGAGGCATTGGTTGAAACGTGGACTTCGAGGGGCACCGCTGGTCAGTTGCATGTTTGGTCGGTATGACGGGGCGTGGCTAGCCCGCGTGGGTTTGGCTTGGGCAAATGGTTGTTTTTTAAGTTTAAATCCTAGCCACCTATAGCCTAGCCAACCCAGCCAATGAGAGCCGGCCACGGAAGACCACTAGACCCGCCCAACGTCCGGGCTGAAACCCCCGCCCAAGAGGTCACGCCGAAACCCAAGCCCACCCGGGGTGGTGACTTGGGCGTTTGTACCCAACCCACGCCCCATGTCCCATAGTCTAATTGAAGTAAAGAAACAGTAGAAGCAATTAAACCACGTGGCAGGGAATTGTATCACCTTGCCATTGGTTCAAATGGGCGGCCGCCCTTCCGCCACTCCCCCATTGGACCAACCAGTTTATTATTTTATACACACTTTAAAATTATGTTTTGCCTTTGAATAGTGTTTCTCTGCCATTGGTTCAAATGAACGGCGAGCAATACTTATTGGACCAACCAGTTTATTATTTTATATCCACTTTAAAATTACATTTTGCCTCCAGTTAAAAAATACGGTTTTGCCTCAACTTCAAAATACGTTTACCCTTTTGCCCCGAGCTAAAAAATATGATTTCGCTCTCGGTAAAAAAATTACGCTTTTACCTTCAACCAAAATTACGTTTGGGCGGCCGCCACTTCCCTATTGGACCAACCAGTTTATTATTTTATACACACTTTAAAATTACGTTCTTTCCCTGGAATAGTGTTTCTTTGCCATTGGTTCAAATGGGCGGCGAGCAATACCCATTGTACCAACCAGTTTATTATCTTATATCCACTTTAAAATTACGTTTTTGCCCACAGTTAAAAAAAATACGGTTTTGCCTCAACTTCAAAATACATTTACCCTTTTGCCCCGAGCTAAAAAATACGATTTCGCCCTCGGTAAAAAATTACGCTTTTACCCTCAGCCAAAATTACGTTCTCGCCTCAGTTCAAAATAAAATTTTGTTATTCCCCCGGCTCAAAATTACGATTTTACACCTGTTTATTATTTTATACCTACTTTAGAATTACGGTTTTACCCACAGTTTAAAATTACGTATTTACCCCAGTTCAAAATAAATTTATGCTTTTGCCCCCAGCTAAAATTTTCGAATTTCCCCTCGGTTCAAAATTACGATATCACGCTCAATTCAAAATTACGTTTTTACACCCAGTGCAAAATAAAAATATGGTTTTCCCCTAGCTAAAAATTAGGATTTTACACTCGGGAAAAAAATTTGATTTTTCCCCCAAGTAAAAAAAAAACTTTGCCCACAGCTAAAAATCGTGTCAAAGAGCTGCCTAACACTCTTTTTACTTTTTATTTGTAGCAAAACTAAAGTACTGTTTTTTATGGTAGTTTATCCTGGACTTGAAAAGTTGTAAGTAGTTTACCAATACGTTGATACGAAATAAACTCTAATGCAAGAGTAACATTTAAAAAAAAGACTTGTTTGGGATATTTAACTAAAAGGGGCAATTATATATATTCCCGAGTAAACTTCCGTTTTGCTCCCTTTGGTTTGGTCACTTTTACGGTTTTGCCCCAAACCTTTAAAAATAGCCATTTTCCTCCAATAGTTTGCAATGTTTTTTCCATTTTGCTCCCTGCGGGGAGCAAAATGAAAAAACAGACAATTTGGATGGAGTTAGAGGCGGGGAGCAAAATGGAAAACCATAGCAAACTATTGGAGGAAAATGACTATTTTTAAAGGTTTGGGGCAAAATCGTTAAAGTGACCAAACCACAGGGAGCAAAACGGAAGTTTACTCTATATTCCCCTTTAATCTTTATTAATTACATATATACCCAACCCAAAATATATATTACATATATCGGTCCTCTTCCCAAAAAAACTAAAAATATCAAATTTACCCAATTTCAATTATTTTATTAAAAATAAATCACAGATAGACAAATTTACCCCTATGTTCTCTAAAACTTAACAAGTATTGTGCAACATTATCACATAGGGTTGTAAATATGGGGATAAATGTAAGGGGACTAGGGGTGGTTCACTAGTGATAGAAAGTATCACTCACACTGTCCAATAAGATCGTGCCATGTCATCAACCAAATTTCCATCACTAGAGATAGAATTGTAGGAGGGGTGGAATCACTAGTGATGGAATTCTATGACTCCCATTTATTTTTAATTTTCATTTTAAAATTAGAAATTAAAAATAAAACACTAAAGTTAAATATTTCATTAAATTTAAAACATACTACTTCAATTTAACATACTAGAAACATACAATTTAAAAAAAAAAAAAAAAAAAAACCTACTCCTCGTCCGAATCCGGAAACTCCAAGCCTAGAGAACCTACTAGTTCGATTAAATCGAATCTCAAACGAAAGTGAGTTTCTTCGTTACGCAATTGTAAATGGATATCTTGTGGAACTTGAACTTGCGTAGGAGGATCCGGCACCCAATCCGGGGATATTGCACGCCCGTCGTGTTTGATCAGCATATTGTGCAATATGATACATGCATACACTATGCTATGAATTGATTTCTTGGTCATCGCACGAACCGGTCGGTGTAGTATACCCCATCTACCCTTTAAAACACCAAATGCCCTCTCCACATCTTTTCTTGCCGATTCTTGCAATTTTTTGAACGCCTTTTCTTTAGCCTCGACAGGAAATGAGAGAGCTTTCACAAAAACAGACCAAGACGGGTAGATACCATCCACAAGATAAAAGCCTCGTCTGTAATGTCGACCGTTAACATAGAAAGGAGAGGAAGGTGCGGTACCATCCGTTACGCTTTGGAACAACGACGACGTGTGCAACACCTTGATGTCGTTGTTTGAACCTGGAACGCCGAAATACGAATGCCAAATCCATAAATCATTCGACGCCACCGCTTCTAGTATGATGGTTGGTTTTTTGATGTCTCCCCTCACATACGCCCCTCGCAACTCTCTTGGACAATTTTTCCACTCGATATGTGTACAATCGATGCTACCGAGCATCCCGGGAAAATGCCATCTAGCCTCGTGTGCGGCGTAAATACGTGAGATGTCGTGGCTCGTCGGTTTACGTAAAAACTCGTTAGTATACAACTTAATGACCGCGTTGCAAAAAAATTGCAAACATTCACGTGAAGTTCTTTCAGACATAGCTAGGTATTCATCATATTGATCGGGTGGGTTACCTGTCGCTAGTTGGCGAATGGCGGACGTGCATTTTTGTATCGTCGTGAAACTTGGTTTGCCCCTCGCATCGTAACCTTCTTGAAACCATTCCTCGCTTGCTTCGATGTCTCCAACAATCTTTAAAAATAATTCTTTGGGTAAACGAAACCGATCTCTAAACGTTTCGGCATTGTATAGCGGGTTTTCCACAAAATAATCGTTCATCAAAACTTCTTTGGCACGTATACGATCACGGTCGACCATCTTCTTCTTTGGGCGGGACGACTGTAACACCTGTGCCTCCACAGCCATCAAACAAATACCGAACCAATGAAATATTATATTTCATACTTGGGATTTGTAAAAAGATATGTGTATCATTTGCACATATCAATTCTTGTTCAATTTCAAACTCTAAATCGCTTTCTGGAAGGTTATACGCGCACCGATGCGTAAATATAACCAGTTTAATGCAACAAACACTCCGGAATAGTGACATAGGCTTAACATACCTTAGATAACCTTTACATAACTTAGAAATAAGTTTTGAAGGCTTTGGTATGGCAAAATCAAGTTAAATCGCTTACAGGGACTAAATTTGACAAACTGCGAAAGTATGCCAATTTGAACTGTAACAGACATTCCGGAACATGACCATAAGTTAAACATACCATAAATATCCTTTACATAGCTTAGAAATAGGCTTTGAGGGGTTCGGTGTGCTAAAATAAACTTTTGGGTCATCCAGGGACTAAAAGTGTCAAAAAGTGCACAAGTTTGCATTTTCGCGCATAACTTACGTTCTGAATACATCTGGACATCCAAAAATTTATGAAAGCATGACTATATTATATTTTAGTGTTCGCCATAAGAAAAATCCATTCGTCGCGTCATTTGGATCGTTTTTCGCGCTTATGCGCATTCCGTCGTAATTAAGCGAACATCGCGTTCGTACGACCAAACGAACCATCATCCGGCATATTTTTGAACATGTTTCATGTCCACAATGTTTAGGCAACATTTTAGGGCCTTAAAGTTGGCTTTACGGGCCTTGGAAGTGTCGGAAATGGCCTTAAACACGTGCAGGGACTGAAACTGTCAATTCTGCAAGAAGTTTGCTGATCAGACAGCCAGGCGGCCCGCCTCAGTTTCTGTGTATCCTTAGGCGGCCCGCGTCAGTCTTCTGGACCAGATTAACTGCATTAACAGCTGTTTGCAGCTGTTTTAACCACAACCACACACTCACCACTTGCCTAATCAGTTGATAAGGATGGTTTTTAACCACCATGAGTTTCCAACACTTGTACGGCTTGGATTAAGGCACGATATTCAACAAACGATCTTAACGGTTACCCGAAAACTATAAATACCCCACCCCCCTTTGTTCATAATCACTAGAAACTTGATTTGAGAAACTCTAAGTTGAAACATTTGTTTCATACCTGAGATTTTTGAATCGAGTTTAGCATTCGGGGACCCTTCGTAAGTATTCTTTCGTTCTTTTCCTTATTTTTACTGCTTTTCGAGTCAGAAAGTCAAACTTTGTTTGACTTTCAGCGTTGACCAGTAATGGTCAATGCGAAGTTCGTTTGAACTTCGCAACGTGAGTGTAATCACGTTGGTTATAGTCCCTTGGGACTATGCCTACTGATTACCACGTTGTTTAGGGTCGTAGGGTAAGCGATCTAATAAATCGCTTATACCTTCGAACCCGACCCAGTTTGGTCGATCATTAGGATCCGACCAAACACATTAGGTGACCATAGTAGGTAGGGAATAACCTTCCGAGGTTATACCCTATGGTCACATCGTTTAAGTAGTTGTATGATAGGTAGTTTATATGCCTTAGGTAAATTACCAGAATACCCTTTTCATGTATAATTGGTAATTAAGCATATGTAACCTAAACTTTTGTCACATAACTGATTATGTAACATGTTTAGGCATATAACACTTATCATAGGACTAGTTAGGCGGTCCGAACGCGTTTCACGCGAACGACGCGTTAAAGTAGCATAAGCTACCTAAACGGGTCGTAATGGGTCGTAAGCAGTTAGGTTAAGTTTCATTTAGTATGTAGGCTTTGTTAAACCATATCACACGAGTCTCCACACTCGTTTGGTTTACAAACCCTAATGCTACCCAGTCTTCCGATTTAGGTCCGGTTATTTAACATAGTTACCTATATTAGGTGCCGTTTGATTCCGAGATCTCTAGCACTGTTTGGTGGTTATCTTTAGACAACTGAGCAATCTCAAGTGAGTACATAGACCCCTCTTTTACTGTTTTCCAAACTGTTTTGGGGTGAAACACATGTGCCTACTTGTTACTTTCGTGCTTTCCTGTTTTCACATCATATACTTGCTATGTTCATTAGTACATTTATAGTACATGATTTCATGGTGTTCTATGCTTTGTATGATGACTTTGCATACTTAGTACATTGTTTTACATGACTTTTCTACTTTGTATGATGACTTTGCATACTTAGTACATTGTTTTATACTGCATCTCTGTTGCATATGTTCCAGTAACATATGGACACATTGTTTTACAGCTCTACCCTGTATGTTTACTCTAGCATACTAGGTACATTATCTTCATAAAACATGCTTACATTTTGGTATGACATTTGGTTTGTTTAAACTATACTATACATTCATTAACACCGATCATGCCGCTCGGTAGTAGGTAGTGGTACCATAGGACTTGACAAATCCCGTTCCGGACATCCCAGGGAAAGGGGATGAAAGGAATGACCGAATCCGAATACATATTCTCTTGATAACTTACTTTTACATAGTTATCCGTCTGTCTCAAGGCTTGGATGTATGAATTTTCACAATACCGCATAAATGTTCATATTCAGTATAGCATGCATATATCTTACAAAACATAACTTTGATTTAAACCAAGTTTTACTTCAATACTTTGTTTTGTACATTTTTACTTATGGTTTAAGTAGTCTAAATTTTACTTACCATACATATCATTTTGGTTATACATTACTTGACTACTTTTGGACTATAGACATTTGACATGGATATTGGACTATAGACATTTGACATGGATATTTGACATAGACATTTGACATGGATATTTGACATAGACATTTTGACATGATTTACATCTTGACATAAACACCTTGACATATTACCCAATACAATTGACAATAGATTTAAACATAGACTTCTTACAGTGTTTGGTTTGGTTTGATTAAGTGATTAAGTAACGATGCGTGTGTAATATGATACAAGCATGGTGGATACGCCGCTGGTACTTCCTATATATAAGTGTTTGTATGGTATTACATGTCGTAACGTTATTTGAATCATTTCAGTTTGAGACATAGAACATTTCATACAAATAACATACTTTTCACAAGACATTGATTTATAAACAACTTATCTTATGCAAACACATTTTACTTGGTTATTCATTTAACCTTACATTTATTTATACTTATCATCTGATCTTATCGTTTTTCAAATGATTTAAAAGACAAAGCAAATAACAAGGTTCATGACTAAACATTTTCTCAAACATAAGTCATGAATCTTATTTTCACAAAACCTATGTATCTCACAGGCATTTTTATGCTGACGTACCTATTTTCACATGTGTTTTTCAGGAGCTGTTGCATAAGATGTTCAAGATACACATAGATAGACTTGGGCTTTAGTGACAATAAAAGATGCAAGACTAGTTAATTATGTTGTATTTATTTGTTTATTAAGTCATTGTAACACTTTTAATCAATAAAACGAAACTTCAATTGCCATGGATTTGAAACAATTAATTCTGTTACAACACTCCCCGATATTTCCGCCACGTTTTGTATGTTCTACGTGGTCGGGGTGTGACAACGACTCGGCATCAAGCTCGTTATACACCGACACAAAATACTTTAGGGTCTCGTTGTCGGAAGACGACTCGGTATCGCTGTCGCTAGACATCGGAAACGTCGAATCGGTAGGGAATTCCATTTGAGAAAGATATAAAATTTGTGAAATGGGTTTAAAAAGATATAGTTTGGTGTGTGAAAAATGGTTAAAGTGTAGATATATTTATAGATAAAATGGATAAATTTTTTTTTTTTTTTTTGGATTGAACCGTTTTAAAACGGTCGGATATATCAAACGGTCGGATTTTTCAAAAGTTTAACGCGTTGTGGGTGTAACGCGTTTTGTTTATAACGCGTGGAACTTGAGGTGGCGGCGGTGTTCCGTGGCTGATCAACGCGTGATGGTCGTTCATCACGCTACCGCCCCGAGTGGCCTAATAATCCCTAACTAAAATGATAAAGTTTTGATTTGAATTAACCAGAACTACATGATTTTAAAAGTTTATCATGTAAGATTATAACTCTCACAACATATTCATTGTCGTTAATAAATACATCTACTTCACAAGCTTTTTAGTAGATTGTATAAGCTAATGAGATGATATATGAGACTTTTGTATCAACGAACAAGCTAATATATGAGGCATGTAAGTGAACCGAACGAACTTAAATGAGGGATTTTTTGTGTTTGTCCATTAACTTTAACCCACAATCGAGAACACAAAGACATAAACGAGCAATTTATTTTCATAGATTAACAAAATGAATGTGTCTGTGTTCGTTTATGTTATCTTAGAATATCAAAGTACGAACACAAACTTAAACTTGGTTCGAAGTTTGAGTGGGTTGATGAACCATTTTTTTTCTAATGGGTCTTTTAGGCAATTAGTATTACACGTATCTGACAAATATTTTTAAATAAATATGTAAATAAACGAAACTTAGAAGATTACATACACAAACATAAACCAATTAATGTAAATGAAGGAAAAAAGAAAAGCATTATGTTCAGAAAAGCAAATAAGTCAATAAGCTGTTTTAAAAAGCTTTAAAATGGAGCTTTTCAAAATGACTTATTTGCTTATTTGCTTTAAGCAAATAAGTCATTTTGAAAAGCTCAGCCAAACAGCCCCTCATTTGTTAAATAAAAGAACTTTTCATTTAACAATTCATTACGTTTAATAAAGGCTAGGTTGGTTTAAAAGCATTATGGATGGAGGCAAGAACATTTAATAAAAAGGTATAAAACGTACGAGGACTAAAAGTAAAAGAAAGTAAAAGTAGATGGACTTAAGAGGTAATAAGCGAATATTGAGGTAAGCTGGTGTATGATAAAACAAAATTGATAGAAGCGGGGCCCAGTATGCGCCAGCATAACATACATTGAAGTGACAAAGACATGACGAATGAAAAGATGCTGTGGGCCAGACACAGTAAAGAAAGGATACTGTAGGGACAGGATCAGTGATCTTGCTGTCTTGGCCGTTGGATCACCGTCATCTCAGTTACTCCTAATTCACCCTCACAAATTTTAACAAACTAGCATTGCGACGAGCCGCAATGCGGTGGAGATTCTTTAGTTATAACTAAGTCGATCTAGGACCTGCACGTTATGTTAAACCTATCAAACGGGGAAAAAATAGACGATGTAAAAACGTTCACCCATACACGCACGTTGCGTCGTGTTAACTTGCAAAATTTAGAACGAAACGTAAAAACGTTAAACCAAAGACGCACGTTGCGATGTGTTAATTTACAAAATTTAGAATCAAGCATAAAGCGAAAAATTTGCGGAAAATGAAAACTATAAAGAACCAAAGTTGAAAGTAAAAAAAATTATGAGTATAAATTGCAAAAGATAAAAATTTTTAGGTTAAAAGTAAAAAAACAAATAGTTTTGGGTTAAAAGTAATTTATGAAATACTTTTGGGTGAAAAGTAAATTTTTTTTTTTGAAAACCCTCAAAGCCAACGTTACGACAACCATATGCATAACCATTTTTTCTTTGAAAAACCCCCAAAGCACACCCCGCGTTGCGGCGGGGCGTAAAACGATGTCAAATAGTACTAATGTCACACAACCGTCATCGACCACCAACACTGACTCGACCTAGGATATGCATGTTGTGACGAAACTGTCAAACATGGAAAAATAGAGGTAAAAACGTTGAATCACACATGCACGTTGCGTCGTATTAACTCGAAAAATTTAGAACTATACGTAAAACGAAAATTTGCAAAAGATGAAAGTATAAGTGACAAAAGTTGTGAAGTTAAATTGCAAATAATGAAAAGTTTTGGGTTAAAGTTCAAAAAACAAATTATGCAGGGTTAAAATTGCAAAAGGTAAAAACATTTTGGTTAAAAGTAAAAAATCAACTTTTTTTTTGAAAAATGCCCAAAGCACAATGTACAACTCATGATGCATATATAACTTGCTAATTTATATATGGAATAATACCACGTTTCCTACCATTTACAATTCCGGGTACACGGTGCACCAACCTTGTACCCCTATCGGGTATAGTGGGTCCATTCTCCATTGGTACACTGGTGCGAGGGATCGCGTAGGCGGGATACATAGCTGAAACAGTTAAGTAGAGTTGAGTTTTATGTAAGACGGCACAGGGAAATAGGATTGCACGGATTCAGAGGAACATTAATGCAAAGATGCGGGTTTTGACGGGTTCAAACAGGGAGATATGAGGTGTTGCCAATAGGGGTGAGCAAATTAACCGTCATAACCGAACTCATTTTAACTGATAACCAACATAACCGATGGTTATGGTTATGAAGCTCTGGTTACCGACCAACATTAATGCAAAGATGCGGGTTTTGACGGGTTCAAACATGGAGATATGAGGTGTTGCAAATAGGGGTGAACAAATTAACCGTCATAACTGAACTGATTTTAACTGATAACCAACATAACCGATGGTTATGGTTATGAAGCTCTGGTTACCGACCAATCAATTATGGTTACGGTTATGAGCTTTAGTTAAGAACCCCTAGTCTCGACTCGAGACCACAACTCCCTCACATAAGCAGCATAACTCGAGACCACGGTTGCGAGTCCGGTTGCGACTCGAGACCGTCTGGTCTCGACTAATACATGCATGACTCGAGACCCCCACGGTTGCGACTCGAGAACTCATAGGCTGTAACTCGAGATCCCTAGTCTCGACTCGAGACCATAACACCCGTACGTAATGTTTGGACTTGCACACTGCTATGGGCCTAAGTAGTTGGGCCGCACACTTAGAATTTGGTTGTTACGTGAATGTTACTGTGGAACTTGTTACGAACTGTTGTTGAACTGCCATGCTTGACATGTATGCCATGATCGTTACTTGTGTACAATACGTGTAGAACATACGTGCACTACTTGGATATGAACCTGACTTGAATGGTATCTATGTTAGGACGTAGTTGACCACTTACAACTTGACTGACCTTTCTGTGTATCTGCTGAGCAAACCAAGGTGAGTTCACACCCTCTACAAAGCATGGGATTCCCAGGGGTAGGGAATGGGGTTAAGGAACATGGCTTCCTCGTCCTTTCTTGGGTGGGACAGTATTGGTTCAGGAATGTAATTCCTCGTCCTCATGGACAGATAACTCGTACTAGACCAAAACTCTATCACGAAGTCCCTCCTTTTGATATCGACTTAATCGACGGGCCAATGGCGAGCGGGTCGTTAGTTAGATAGCGCTATTTAGGTTTGACAAGCCTCACACCGTGCCGCAGAGGACGGGCGTGAACTAATGGACTATGGCACGTCGGTGATGATAGACACCGACGCTAAGGGCACATAAACATGACTACAGTCAGCAGTCGATATGGTAACGAGTCTAGTGTATACATGGGGTAGCCCCCACGACCGAAATGCCAGATAACTAACATGGGGTAGCCCCCACGGCTGTATTGCCAGAGTAAATGGGTAAACAAATCACGTTTTCAACTATGGGGTAACCCCCACGGCAGGATGCCAGTTAAAGGAAACTGTTTTTGGAACAACTTAAAAATGAACACCCAACAGTGAACTCACTCAATGTTGGTGCATGTTATATGACAACAGCTTTGGATTGGTCTTTGGATATTAAACAGAAGATTGGATCATGAAGACTTAAAGAAAAACGAGTTCTATGAAGCCCAATCAGTCCAAGTTTGTAATAAGTCTATTAGGCCCAAGTTTATATGAACAAATGTAATATGGGCAAAGCCCAATTCGAGATCTTGGCTGTGTGTATATAAACAGCCTTAGTCTTGAGTTCTAGGGTTAGACACTTTAGACAACTTGAGAGCCTTTTGGAGATTGTAAGAGAGCATTCAAGTTTGTGAGGTTAAGAACAAAACAGAGATCGGCTGTTAGGTTCTTGTAGATCTTAGTGATTGTAAAACGCTTCAAAGGGTTTGATAATCATAGAAGATCAGTTTGAAAGTTTGCGTGTTTGTGTGTTCGGTTCTTGTTCTTCTACACAATCTTGTCTCTGTGTTCGAAGATCAATCAAGGGGATTCCGCACCCTTGATAGATTAACAGTCTTGTTAAGATCCAACGGGATTCAGGGACCTACAATTGGTATCAGAGCGTTTGCTCTTGTGCGTGGTTCAAGACTGAAGATCTGGATTCAAGATTCAAGTTGCTTTTCGGTTGAAAATTTTTTGGTGTCTCATTCATAATTTTCGTGAAGAACAGCAAGAACAAGGAAGAACAGTTCAAAATTCTGAAGTTTTGATCTGATTTGGTAGTTGGTAGTTGTGGTTGAGTTGGTTTGTTTGAAAATTTCGAGTTAAAATTTCTGGGTTTTTGCGAAGAACAGGAAGAACACTTGAAGAACAGCTTAAATTCGTGTATTTTAATCTGTTTTGATTATTGTTTTGACTGTTTTCGTGTTTGTAGGAGACTTTTGCTTGGATTTCGTGTAAGGAAAGAAGTGTTGATTGAGATTTTGCTTGTGCGACCGGATTGTCAGCTGCTGCTGTTGACAGCTGCTGCTGTTTTGGGATTGGGTGGCTGGGTGGCCCAATCAGCTCTTGTGCGATCATTTGTTATTCAAAATTTGAATCTTGTGCGATCCTGTTTTAACCTTGTACGTTTGGAGATCTTGTACGTTTGAGGATCTTGTGCGTTTGGAGTTCTTGTGCGACCCGAAGTCAGCTTGTGCGAACAGGAAACTTGTGCGATCAGGCCCAGGCCCGTTAAAGTGACAGTTTGGCCCAAAGTTGGTGGATTGTGCGATCCAGAAGACCTTGTGCGTTTCAAAGGGTCTTGTGCGATCCTATCTTGTGTGATTCACTAGTGGTGGAATTTTGAAAGGCAAGCGTAGGAATTTTTTCAGTGTTTCGAGTTTAGAGAACTATCTATAGCTCTTCTGAAGAAGCCGTTTGCACCGTTGAACTCGTGGGATTTTTAGGACAAAAAAAAAAAAAAAAGACTCTGGAAAATCCCGAATTCGGTCTTCGACATTAGATATCTTTGGATTCGTCTTTTCGAGACGATTCTAACGGTGTAATTTGGTGACCACTGTGTTCGGAAAAATTTTGTACGGTTTTATCAGTCAGTTACGTTGAAATGTCGAACATGTCTAAATTGAACGAACTCTTAAGGATGAAACATGAGGTAGGCACGACGAACAAACCACCTAAAATGATGAAGGTGGAGAACTACTTGACATGGAAGGATAGGTTTCAATCTTTTGTTGAGTACCAGGACACGCGTATGTGGATATGCATAGACGATGGGTATGTGAACCCAACTCATGAGTTTGAGGGAAGACAACGTATAACTGCTTATGTTGATATGGATGCTGAACAAAAGAAAATGTATGAGGCTGAAAAGAGAGCCTTGGCAGCCATTAAAATGTCTTTACCTGATGGCATCAAGCATACCTTTAAGAAGTACACTACTTCAAAGGAAATGTGGGATGCACTAGAGAAGAGATATGAGGGAAATCCTGATGTCAAGAAGAACAAAGTTGATCTACTGAAGAAGCAGTTTGCTGTATTCAAGTACATGAAGAATGAGTCACTTGAAGACGTCATCACTCGATACTACCATCTGATGTCAGAACTGGATAATTATGATATAGATTGCTATACTGACATTGAGAAAAACGACAAGCTGCTTGATGCTCTACCGGCTAAATGGGATATCTACACTCTCATGATTAAGGGAGAAGCAGATTATGACACGAAGGAATTGGAAGAAGTAGTTGGAAAGCTTAGAGCTTATGAGCTTAGTATGAAGAAAAAGGACACTGGTTATGATCAGGTTCAAGATCCAGGGATATACAATGGGCTTACATCTTCTTCACCTCATGATGCTTCTAGCGACTCTGCAACTGCATTTCTTTCGTGTGATAAGGAGCAGGTCACAGTGAATGAGGATGGTGATGTGTGTTTTGTAGCTGCTGCAGGAGGATCAACAGGAGTCAAGAGAACATCAAATTCAAAGCAAAGTAGTAGTGCAAAGTCAATGCCTATGAGTGTGAAGTCTGCTGAAGAACATCTTGCTCTACTTGCTTCTTTTGTTGCGTCTTATGAGAACTACATTCAAGGGAAAATATCTGATCCTGCCACTTTAGATGAAGATTATGATCAGATTGACCCTGATGATCTAGAAGAGATGGATCTGCAATGGCAGATGGCCATGATTTCGAGACGTGTGAAGAGGTTCATGAACAGAACTGGAAGGAAGTTTGTAGGAAAGAGCGTAGGTTTTGACAAGACCAAAGTCAGGTGCTTTAACTGTCAGAGTTATGGTCATTTCGCTAGGGAATGTCAAAAACAAAAGCATGAGAATACGAATCAAAGTTCAAACAATCGGAATGCATCAAACAACTCTAACTCTAACTCAAGGGCGTTGATATCTACTGCAAGAGAAGGCTCATATAACTGGAGCATCACTTAGAAAATGATGAGAATGTCACTCAAGCATTCATGGCAGAGATCACTCAAATCAATGATGGTGAAGCTACAGTAGATGAGGCTAAAGTTGAGAAGAAGAGTGAAGTTGAGGAAGATAAGGCTGATCAGACAACAGATGCTGAAGAGGATAAGCCTGAGTCTGAGCATGAAATGGAAGCTGATGAGAAAGATGAAATCATCAAAAGAATGGAAGCTAAACTTGCTGCTCTCATGGCCAACTCAGACAAATCGACAGGAGAGGTAAGTAACTCTGCCACTTCTGTTTGTTTAAAGTGTCGTGAACTACAGGGTGAAGTTGACAAATTGTCAACTCAAAACAAAAGTCTTGTGAGCGAAATGTCTAACGTAAAAGAATCAAATTTCTTTGCTAAAAGAAACGAGTCATCATATTTGAAAAAGATAAAAGGCTATGAAGCTGAAATTGAAGTTTTAACCAGCAAACTAAACGAAAAACTTCAAGTCATAGACTTAGCTCATGACATGATGTCTGAGAAAACAAAAGAGATTTCTGAAAAATGCAAAGAGTTGTCAGATGCACAACTCAAAATTGTTGAACTTGAAAAGAAATTAGGTCAATTCAGGGATTCTACTTTTGTTATGAAACACATGATGGGTGGGTTAAAGAAGAGTAATGACAAGACAAGTGTGGGATTCCAGGGCTTTAATGAAGTCCCACCTCCTCTTAGTCATGACTATTCTTTCCTACCTGATGAGGATGAGCTTACAGACTGTCTGTCAACATCACCAAGTAGTTTCACATCCAGTCAAGGTGATGTGTCTGAAGATAATGATGCTAAGAAGGAAAATAACAGCAAACCTGTTTTGAAAAAGAAAAATTCAAATCCTACGAATAAAAATCCAACTTTTGTTAAAAAGGTTAATTTTGTTCAAGGAAGTGACATGAAAAACGAAACAACCGTTATTGAAAACGAATCAAATTTAAAGTTTGCAAAAAATAAGAACATAGAAAATCTTGAAACTAAGCAAACTGAACCAAATCCTTCTAAGGCATCATCATCAGAATCAGAATCTAGTTCAAAGGCTTCAACTGAGAAGTCTTCGAAAAAGTGATCGTGCTTCAAATGTCACACAAAGGGACATGTAGCTAGCTGCTGTCCTAACAAAAAAGTTGAAGCACAAGTTAGTGAGAAACAAAGAGGGAAATCACCTGAGAAGCAAGGTGATAATGAGGAGAAAGTCTCAAATTCTCCAAACAAATCTGCTCCAAAGCAACAACCGGGTGTTGCTGGTGGTGTAGATAAGGCTGAAAAAGGAACTCCACAAGTTCCTCGTTTCCAAAGAAATCAACCAAGATTTCAGCCTGAATCCACATCCGGCAGATATGAAAGACCTAGAAGTAACTCACCAAGAATGAATAATCAAAATTCAAATAATTTCAGAAGTCAAGGTCAATATCAAAATCGATACCAAAATAAAGGTGGTCGAACTTTTTATAACAATGGCTTTAGAAATTACAATCAAGGTTCTTGGAATCAAAATCAAAATTTTCAAAGGTCACATAGTTCAAATACAAATAGGTACCCTCAGGACCAGAGACCTTATGGAAATCATGCCCCATTTCCATCAACAGGCCCAAGATCCAAGACTCCAACTAGGAGTGATGGATACTGGATGGATGTTCCTGTAGTTGATGATTCTGGAAGACCCAAGACCATTAAGGCTTGGGTCCCCCAATCTAACTAATCTTTCGGTTGGTGTGTGCAGGAGCTGCTAAGGAGGATTATCAACTTATGGTATGTTGATAGTGGCTGCTCCAGGCACATGACGGGGGATGCGAGGTTGTTCTCTGAATTTGAAGAATTTGATGGTGGACATGTAAATTTTGCTGGTGCTAAAGGTGGTAGGATTACTGGACGAGGAAAAGTGACGAATGGGAAGATCACTTTGGACAAAGTGAACTATGTTGAGCAGCTTAAACACAATCTGATGAACGTGTCACAAGTCTGCGACAAGGGTCACTCGGTCCATTTTACAAATTCTGAGGCATTGGTGTTGAAACCGGGTTTGGTCATTCCGGACGATTGGATAGTTATGCGTGCACCAAGGAAAAATGATACTTATGTCATGGACATGGGTGCCAAGGATCCAACTGCTGCGGTGGCGTGTTTACTGTCAAAAGCATCTGAAGCTGAATCTATGTTGTGGCACAGACGCATGGCTCACATTCACTACCGCAAAATGAATTATATCATTAAGAATGAGCTAGTGAAAGGGGTTCCATTGCTGAGGTTTCAAGTGGAAGATAAATGTCTTCCATGTCAAAAGGGAAAACAACACAAGAAACCTCATAAGTCTAAAACAGTAAATTCCATTAATGCCCCTTATGATTTACTTCACATGGATTTATTCGGTCCAGTGAACGTGAGGAGCATAGGTGGAAAGTACTATTGTCTTGTTGTCACTGATGATTACTCACGTTATTCATGGGTTTTCTTTTTAGGTACAAAAGATGAGACAGCGGAGATGCTGATAGATCTTTTTACGAAATTGGAAAACGTCCATGATGCAAGGATTAAGAGGATAAGGAGTGATAATGGCACGGAGTTCAAGAATCGGATTCTGGATCTCTACTGTCTTCGAAAGGGAATTGAACATCAATATTCCGCTCCTTACACTCCTCAGCAAAATGGAGTCGCTGAGAGGAAAAACAGGACGTTGATTGAAGCCGCTAGGACGATGCTTTCAGATTCAAAGCTACCAGTTCTTTTCTGGGGAGAAGCTGTGAATACAGCTTGCTACGTCCTAAACAAAGTTTTGACTGTTAAACGTTTTAACAAAACTTGTCATGAGTTGATGTTTAATGAAAAACCAAACTTAACAGGGTTTGAACCATTTGGATTACCCTGCACCATTGTGCGAAACAAAGATAAACAAAAATTCGGTGAGGTGGCCGATGAAGGCTACTTTCTAGGCTACGTGCCTGGCACACCGAATAAAAGGGTTTTTAATCTAAAAACTGGTAAAATTGAGGTTGTTTTCAATGTAGAAATTACTTCTTACAAACCTCAACAATCAACGAGTGGTCCTGCTATATTATATGATTATGATAGTGTGTTTAAATCATTTAATATTCCTGAGGTTTCTGATGCAGATGCTTCTCAGATGATTCAAACAGTGATTGGTGAAGACGATGAAGGTGAATTTATGCCTAGATCGAATGTAGATATGTCAGATGCTCCGGGAACTTCCCAAAGTGCTGCTGATCATGATTCAAGAGATAGTGACTCTGAACCCTTTCAGGGGGAGGATTTCATTAATCCGTTTGCAAATCAAAATATTCAGGGGGAGGTTGGATCAAACCTGGGTGATAATCTAGAAGTCGATGCTGTTGCTACTACATGAGCAAATAGAGATCATCCGGTTGATATGATACTGGGAGATCCTACTGTAGGTGTTCAGACGAGAAGAAGCATAGCAGAAAATTCTGGGTTATTTGTTTCGATTGAGAAGACTGGGATAGTGAACGAGTGCTTGTATAGTTGCTTTATTTCCCAAGAGGAGCCGAAGAACATTCATATGGCTCTTAAAGACAATTCATGGGTTGAAGCTATGCAAGAGGAATTGGCCCAGTTTGCTAAGTTGAAGGTTTGGGAATTGGTGGACCTTCCAAAAGGTGAGAGAGAGATTGGCACTAAATGGGTATTTAGGTGCAAGAAAGATGAAAGAGGTATTGTCACACGCAACAAAGCTCGGTTGGTTGTCAAAGGCTTTAATCAGCAAGAGGGGATTGATTACAATGAGGTGTTTGCACCAGTGGCGAGGTTGGAGGCAATTCGTTTGTTTCTGGCTTTTGCTTCATTCAAGGGCTTCAAAGTTTACCAACTAGACGTGAAGAGTGCATTTCTTTACGGAAAAGTCCAAGAAGTGGTGTATGTCTCACAACCAGATGGGTTTGTTGATCCAGACTATCCAGATCGAGTGTACAAACTTGATAAGGCTTTGTATGGGTTACATCAAGCTCCCAGGGCGTGGTACGAGACACTGTCTACACATCTGGTCAAAAATGGTTTTGAAAGAGGTCAGATTGACGGTACACTGTTCATTAAGAGAAAGAAGGAAGATTTTCTGCTGGTACAGGTATACGTGGATGACATCATCTTTGGGTCATCTGACGAAAACATGTGTAAGGAATTTGAACAGGTGATGAAGAGCAAGTTTGAAATGAGTGCTATGGGTGAGCTGTCTTACTTTCTGGGATTACAAGTTGAACAGAAGGAGGATGGGATGTTTATACATCAAACAAAGTATGTGTATGACATTTTGACTCGATTCAAAATGAATGATTGCTCTACTTTCAACACACCCATTTGTGAAAACCACAATCTCGGCCCAGATCATGAAAGCACTGAAGATGTTGATCCAACTCAATACAGGGCGATGATTGGTTCTCTAATGTACTTGACTGCTTCAAGACCCGACATCATGTTTGCCGTATGCTTGTGTGCCAGATATCAGGCAAATCCAAAAGAGTCACACATGAAAGCAGTGAAGCGTATTCTTCGTTACTTGAAGGGGAAACCTAAACTTGGGTTGTGGTATCCAGCTGATAGTGATTTGAGGTTCGTTGCTTACACTGATTCAGACTTTGGAGGATGCAAATCAAACAGAAAGTCTACAACAGGTGGTTGTCAGTTCTTAGGAGGCAGGATCGTGTCTTGGCAATGCAAGAAGCAATCCTGTGTGTCTACCTCTACATGTGAAGCTGAATATATTGCTGCGGGTAGCTGTTGCTCTCAGGTTCTCTGGATTCAACAGCAGATGCGCGATTACGGTTTGGATTTCACTCGTACTCCTATTATGATAGATAATAATGCCACTATATCAATCACAAACAATCCCGTAAAGCACAGTAGAACTAAACACATTGACATACGTCATCACTTTATACGGGATTGTGCTGAAAAACGATTAATTGAATTGCACCGAGTCGACACAGAAGATAACCTTGCTGATCTTTACACAAAAGCTTTTGATCGAGCTCGCTTTGAACACTTAGTCGAACTCAATGGGATGAGGAATCCTGAATAACTGGTTTTTCATAAGAATTTTTGTAAATAGTTTTCTGTTTTTCTTAAAAATCAAAAATACAAAAACATCGAAAAATTTCAAAAACACAAAAACAATAGAAAAGCAAAAATGAGTTTCCTGGCGAGCAAAAGAGAAAATGATAGTACATCAGTGGTCTGTCTAAACCTCTTTAAACCTTAAATGAAATATGCTAAGCAGCTCTATATAAGATGTATCGGTAGGCTCACAATCATTTTAAAGTGTGCAGGGTGATATAAACTTAAATCGACTGAAGACCAGGTGGGAACCATTCATTGGCATATGGTCTTAGTACCGAAATTTCGTTTGAGAGATTGCCGAGGTTCTGAGATATTCGGTCTTTATGCTGCTTATCATCTGGGTATCATGGTTGTATCTTTTACCGAAAAATAACGGGGACGCAAGTCTAGATCTTCCATGATATCATACATACGTGTACATATTGCATTCGACCTCAATAAGTGATCAACAATCACATGTCCCCAAAATAAGTGATAATATATCACAATTTATCCGGGAGTCAAGTTCGTCTCTCTGCTGTACGAAAGTACTGACCTGTTCACGGACTTGCTCCTGTGCCCTCATGCATCTGAAAATCAAGTTCCTCATCAATAAGTGATTCTATCACATAGGGCTTGTTTTCAATCAAAATAAGTGAGTTTCTCACATCATATACGGTCAAACAGATGATAATCGGTATACTCACCGGTAAGATGAACCCTCATGCATCTGAAAATCAAGTTCCTCATCAATAAGTGATTCTATCACATAGGGCTTGTTTTCAATCAAAATAAGTGAGTTTCTCACATCATATACGGTCAAACAGATGATAATCGGTATACTCACCGGTAAGATGAACCCTCGTGCATACCTTGATACGGGAATGTGTCGTGATGTGGATGAACACCGGTCGGTAAGTATAAATCATACCTTAACGTATCCCCTCGCCATGATTACATATGATAAGTTGAGCTTATGTGGACAACAATACCGATAATCGTTATAGGATGCTTATCTATTGTTAACTAAAAGAACAACAAGAGCGTTTTGACATGACCATACACTGATATGATTCTTTTACCCTCGAAACTCGCAAAAAGATTGTCTGTATATATTTATTTTACTGCTTTCAGTCTTTACATTTGATATATATAAAAAAAAATCCAAAAATAGTGTCTTTTTCTGTTAAAATTCTTAATGTACGGAAAACTGTTATTCTTGGAAGAGTTGTTACCGAAAGGGGGAGACTATGTTAGAAAGTGGGTTCAAAAATTTTTAAATCATGCAGGTTATCAGGTGTTTGTTAAAATTTGTGCGTGTTGGTGCTTAATTGGAAAATGCTTAATCTGATACAGTTTAACTATCTCTAGTAAAATAACAATTCTTTAACTATGTTGAAAAATTCTTATGGTTTCTCGAGATGTTTGTTTTATAGTATACAGATTGAAGCAGTTTGTTGATGAGAAGTTGCTGTGAAGAGAGGAGGAGTTTGTTGCTGCTTGGTAGAATCCTCCTTCTACAATGCAGAGTGGATGCTGTGAAGACTTACATTGAATGTTGAATCAAAACTTGGAAGATTTGGTGATTGGATACATCAGCTTAGGGGGAGTCTGTTGCTGACAAAGATGTTGCTGACAAAGACAGAATTCATGTTGAAGTTGACGCTATCCAAAGACCAAAGAATGTGAGATTCTGAAGACTAAAGTTTCCTTTGCAAGCTATTGTCAAGGGGGAGTTTGTTGGTGCATGTTATATGACAACAGCTTTGGATTGGTCTTTGGATATTAAACAGAAGATTGGATCATGAAGACTTAAAGAAAAACGAGTTCTATGAAGCCCAATCAGTCCAAGTTTGTAATAAGTCTATTAGGCCCAAGTTTATATGAACAAATGTAATATGGGCAAAGCCCAATTCGAGATCTTGGCTGTGTGTATATAAACAGCCTTAGTCTCGAGTTCTAGGGTTAGACACTTTAGACAACTTGAGAGCCTTTTGGAGATTGTAAGAGAGCATTCAAGTTTGTGAGGTTAAGAACAAAACAGAGATCGGCTGTTAGGTTCTTGTAGATCTTAGTGATTGTAAAACGCTTCAAAGGGTTTGATAATCATAGAAGATCAGTTTGAAAGTTTGCGTGTTTGTGTGTTCGGTTCTTGTTCTTCTACACAATCTTGTCTCTGTGTTCGAAGATCAATCAAGGGGATTCCGCACCCTTGATAGATTAACAGTCTTGTTAAGATCCAACGGGATTCAGGGACCTACACTCAACTTGTTGTTGACTCGTTACTACATGCTTTGTAGGCCTCTAGGTACTTAGCTGGAGCTTGCATGGAAGAGAGTCGTTGTGGGACATGGACAGCTGCGTGCCATGTTAAACTTTGAAACAATCAAACTTATGTTTTGGTTTTAAACGTTATGCTTCCGCTTGCAACTTAAACTATGTTTTGTTTGGACACCAATTGTATTGGTTGGATTTTTTTAATTACTTGCATGCTTGTTCAATATGATTGGTGGCTGGATCCTGGTCAGTCACGCCTCCAAGCGGTGGTATTCCGCAGGTGGATTTTGGGGGTGTGTCAGATTGGTATCAGAGCCATTGGTTATAGTGAACTCAGTTTTAATAAAGGAAAAACGTTTTTGTTAAACCAGACTATAACCTGTACAGTGCTCAACGGTCCACAACGACGCTTCACTCCACATGCAAGGCTCAACATTCTAGGTGATATGATCTATGTATATATTGCCTACTTGATAGTTATATAGTACATTGCTCATGGTATGCTTGGTTAGTATGACTACTGTTACTTGAACACGTGTGTGCTTACCCTCGCCTGTCATCGCATTTTCGCGAACCCCTCTCACTCATGCTCCTTTTGATATGAAGATCATGTCTGGACGCGTTAACATGACCCAAGCCCAGTTGATGGCTCTGATTAACGAACGAGTTGCTGCGGAACTTGCAGCTGCACACGCAGGAGGTATATCCTGCAGTCCAAACTCATTCTAGGATCTTTAGATCCTACTCTCGTGAACCAACCTTTGTGTTAAACTCTGTCCTTTCTTACACCTACGACAGGTCAACATGCTCAGCCACCTGTGTACACCTTTAAAACTTTTATGGACTGCCGACCCACTACTTTCAGCGGCACTGAAGGAGCCGTAGGTCTTCTCCACTGGTTTGAGAAACTAGAATCAGTCTTCGAAATGTGTGAATGCCTTGAGGCGCGCAGGGTGAAGTATGCTACCGGTACTCTCGAGGGTTTAGCCCTCACGTGGTGGAACGCTCAGGTCCAAATGCTGGGGTTGGTTGCTGCCAACGCCACCCCATGGGAAACTTTTAAAGAGATGATCAAGGAGGAATACTGCAGTCGTGATGACATTCATAAGCTGGAAGTCGAGTTCTTCAACCTCAAGATGACGGGGTCAGAAATTGAGGCATTTACAAAGAGATCGAATGAGCTGGCATTACTGTGTCCCACTATGGTGGACCCTCCAATTAAGCGAATTGAACTCTTCCTCAAGGCCTTGGTGCCAGAGATCCAAAGTCATGTGACTTCAGCAAACCTCGCTACTATCCAGCAGGTTGTTCAGTTGGCTCACCGTCTTACTGACCAGGCGGTGGAGCAGAACAGGTTACCCAAGCGCATAAGTGCTACAGCTACTTCGGATGCTCCTAGTGACAACAAGAGAAAATGGGATGGAGCTTCAAGCAAGGGTTCAACTTCTGTGCAATCTCAGTCTCAGCAGAGAAAGACTGATGACTACAAGAGCCCCAGTCAGCAATCATCTGGTGGACAAAGTCACGGTGGGTACAAGGGGAATCACCCCAAATCCAATCGCTGCAACTTACACCACAGCGGGCCATGCACCAGGGGTAACTGTCATCGGTGCAACAAGCCAGGTCACGCCGCCAAGGATTGCAGAAGCTTATACCCTGCAAACCAGAATCGTCAACAACAAGCCCCTCAGAACCAGCGACAGCAGCAGCAGCAGGGTAACAACAAAGGGTGCTTTCAGTGTGGAGCTGAAGGCCACTTCAAGAAATATTGTCCCCAATTGAACAGGAACCAGAACAACAACAATAATCAGGGGAATGGTAACGATGGGAACAACAACAACAATGGAGCCAGGGGGCGGGCGTTCGTGATTGGCCAAGGCGAAGCAAGGAACGACCCCAATGTTGTGGCAGGTAAGTTCCTTCTCGATGACTTTTATGTTACAGTTTTGTTTGATTCGGGTGCCGATACTAGCTACGTGTCACTAGAAGTTAGTCGAATGCTTAAGCATGTTCCAACACCTTTGAATAACAAGCACACCGTAGAGCTAGCCAATGGTAAGAGTTTAGAAGCCACACAAGTAGTCAAGGGTTGTAAACTTGTTCTTGCTAACCAGACCTTCTCTATCGACCTCATTCCTATCGTCTTGGGTAGTTTCGATGTTGTCATTGGGATGGATTGGTTATCCCAACACCGAGCAGAGATTCTTTGCAACGAGAAGATTGTTCGTATTCCTGGTTCCAGTGGTGAACCTCTCATGATTCGTGGCGACAAGAAGGGTGCTGTTGAGAACGACATCTCTTTCCTTAAGGCCCAGAAGTGCTTGCGAAAGGGCCACACTGCCATTTTGGCTCTCGTTACTGACACCTCGGAGAAAGAGAAGAAGATAGAAGATTTTCCAATTGTACGCGACTATCCTGAGGTATTTCCTGAGGAATTACCTGGTCTTCCGCCTCATCACCAAGTCGAATTTCAGATTGAACTAGCTCCTGGAGCTGCGCCTATAGCTCGTGCACCTTATCGTTTAGCTCCATCAGAGTTGGAAGAACTCTCTACGCAACTACAAGAACTCTTGGATAAGGGTTTTATTCGTCCTAGCTCATCGCCCTGGGGAGCTCCAGTGCTATTTGTGAAGAAGAAAGACGGTACCTTTAGGATGTGTATCGACTATCGTGAACTCAACAAAGTGACGGTAAAGAATCGTTATCCTCTACCACGTATTGACGACTTGTTCGACCAGCTGCAGGGGTTGAGCTACTATTCAAAGATTGATTTGAGATCGGGATATCACCAGTTGAGAGTCCGAGAAGAGGATGTCTCTAAAACAGCCTTTAGAACTCGCTATGGGCACTATGAGTTTTTGGTCATGCCTTTTGGGCTGACAAACGCACCTGCGGTTTTCATGGACTTGATGAATCGAGTGTGCAAGCCTTATCTGGACAAGTTCGTTATAGTCTTCATCGACGACATCCTGATCTATTCTAAGAGTCAGGAGGAACACGAGCAGCATCTACGACTTATTTTGGAACTCCTTCGAACGGAACAACTTTACGCAAAATTCTCGAAATGCGACTTCTGGCTTCGTGAGGTCCATTTCCTAGGCCATGTGGTAAACAAGGATGGGATTCATGTTGATCCATCCAAGGTGGACTCGATTAAGAACTGGCCTGCACCTCGTACACCAAAGGAAATTCGCCAATTCTTGGGTTTGGCAGGTTACTACAGGAGGTTCATTAAGGATTTTTCCAAGATTGCACAGCCTCTCACCTCACTAACGCAGAAAGGCGTTGTTTATCGATGGGGAAATGCACAGGAATTAGCATTTCAGCATCTAAAGGATAGACTTTGCAGCGCACCTATCCTTTCCTTGCCAGAGGGCACAGACTACTTCGTGGTCTACTGCGACGCATCAATTCAGGGTCTTGGTTGTGTATTGATGCAACGAGATAAAGTTATAGCCTACGCTTCGCGCCAACTTAAGGTTCATGAAAGGAACTACACTACGCATGACTTAGAGCTGGGAGCTGTTGTTTTTGCACTTAAGATATGGCGACATTACCTGTACGGTACCAAGTGTGCCATCTACACCGACCACAGGAGCCTCGAGCACATCTTCAAACAGAAAGAACTGAATATGCGACAACGACGATGGGTCGAACTACTGAATGACTATGAGTGCTCGATCAGGTATCACCCGGGCAAGGCCAATGTTGTGGCCGATGCCCTCAGTCGAAAGGACACCGCGCCTAAGCGCGTGCGAGCTTTACAACTCACTATACATTCTAGTATTCCTTCCCAAATACGAGCTGCTCAGATAGAAGCATTGAAACCAGAAAACGTCAGGGCGGAAGCCCTACGCGTCTCAAGGCAACGCTTAGAACAGAAGGAAGACGGTGCTTACTACGTAACGGGACGCATTTGGATCCCACTCTATGGCAACCTACGAGAGCTTGTGATGGATGAAGCACACAAATCTCGCTACTCGGTACATCCTGGTTCAGATAAGATGTACCACGATATCAAAACTACGTATTGGTGGCCTAGCATGAAGGCCCACATAGCAACTTACGTCAGCAAGTGTTTGACTTGTGCGAGAGTCAAGACGGAATACCAGAAACCCTCAGGCCTACTCCAACAACTAGAGATACCACAATGGAAATGGGAGCAAATTTCCATGGATTTTGTCACTGGCCTGCCTAGATCCCAGCGCGGAAACGATACTATTTGGGTGATCGTGGACCGACTCACAAAGTCTGCACACTTCTTGGCTATCAAAGAAACGGATAAATTCTCCACTCTAGCGGAAGTGTATCTCAAGGAAGTTGTCTCGAGGCACGGGGTGCCCACCTCTATTATCTCGGATCGAGATGCGCGCTTCACTTCAGAACTGTGGCAGGCAATGCACAAATCCTTTGGCTCACGATTAGGCATGAGCACGGCGTATCACCCTCAGACGGACGGGCAGTCCGAGCGCACTATTCAAACCTTAGAAGACATGCTTCGTGCATGTGTAATCGACTTTGGCAACAACTGGGAAAAGCATCTGCCACTTGTGGAATTCTCGTACAATAACAGCTACCACACCAGCATTAAAGCTGCTCCGTTTGAGGCATTGTACGAGCGTAAATGCCGGTCACCTCTTTGTTGGGCAGAGGTGGGAGATAGTCAGATCACTGGTCCAGAACATGTGGTAGACACAATGATGTATTGTAAAATACATCTTTATTCGCGTCTAGGTTTGTTCGGTTTTAGTTAGATCTAGTGTCGTTTTAGATTAGAATGTATTTGCTTTTGATTTATTTGTGTTTTCAGGTGTTTGGAGCTGAAGCGTGCAATAAACGAGAAAAATGTGACAAGGGAAAGTGTCGGGTCATGAATCGGAAGCTCGTGAGCGGAAATATATTGAAAAAGCAGATCTGGAGAGTCTAGGCGGGCCGTGATGACCATTAAGACATTTTAAAGCGGGCCGCATCAACTTACAATATGTTTTCCGGATTACAAGTGGCGCGCGGCCCGCGTAGATGTTAGTGTAAGTGGAGGCGGGCCGCGAGGGGTTTGGTTACGTGAAACAATGTCGTGAACAGCAAGGATGTTAGGGTTTCTTGATTATAAATGATCATTATCATAATCAGCCGATAACAACACCACAATTACGAATTTTAGACATCTTTGGACGATTTGGAGAGCTGATTAGAGGCGTTTGAAGGCTTGGAACTGCTGGGAATCATCGGGTGACACTTTGGAGCGTTCGGGAATAGAGATTACGGGTTTAATCATCTTTGTTCTCTCGTTTTCGTTCGTTTTACTTTGTTTGATGATGAATTCTGTTTTGACAATGTTTTATGCTATGTTTTTAGACATGTTTCTTGGCTAAACTTCATAAACTACCTAGGTTAATGACAATAGCTTAATAAAGTTTGGATCTTTATTTGATTTTTAGCGTGGTTGTGGATATTCTTGTATTGTAAAAGCTTTGGGAATCTACCTTGGTGCATATGCGTGTTTGACAATTGTTTTATTATTGTTTATTGCTTCATATAACTCTTGGTGACGGTCTTTATCACATAATAGGGTTGTATTAGGGTTTCTTGATTTAGGTGACGGTCTTTATCACATAATAAATCATTAATCCTTTAGGGTGAAAATAGCTTAAGTAACCTTAGAAGTAATACTCGGTAATATTATAAAATCAAATGTGCTGCTAAACTCGTCGCGGAAAGGCTCGAGGGTATTGATAGGTCTAGGTTTGGTTATAAGTCCTTAACATTCCATAGCCTATTAAACCAAGATTAGAACTCATTGTCGCTTTAGACGTTCGCGCGGCAAAGTAGAGCGTCTTACATAAGCACTTTCAAGAAACTAGAGGACGGAAAAGAAATCTAGCAAACCGGTAAGCGTAACAGCCTAGGTAGTGCCACAAGAATCGCCTTGAGAGTGTTTGAGGGGCTTAGTGGTGTCTTAATAGGTTTAGTATCTTAAGATCCCGGTTCCACACCACAAAATTATCAAATAGAGATCCATTCTGAGTTAGCTTGCGTCTAGCCTAGGTAGTCTTCATCCATCACTGGTCAAAGTCTTCGTGTGAGTTCGTGTCTAGTTCGTTTAGTTAATCTAGTTAGTCGTTTTTTGCATTCTTAGGATTTTTAGAAAACCCCCTCCAATCAACAAACATTTAGTTAAGTCGTGTCAGTTTGAGTCTAGATAGAGTCATTAGCGTAATCAGTAGAGTCTCTTGGGTTCGATACTCGGACTTCCTTAGGCTATACTACATTCGATCGGTACACTTGCCGGTTGTGTGTTTTAGGGTTTAGAGAGTCTTAGTTTTATAAATTTAATGCTTAGAGAGTCTAGAATTGTTGGTGCATACGTCTGTCGACTTCGTCTTGTATCGAGTCGTGTAATAAAATAGATGAAACAAGTTACGAACAAGCCAGTTCAAACGAAGTGGATGTTCATACGAAGTGGACATTCAAACGAAGTGGATGTTCAAACGAAGTGGACATTCAAACGAAGTGGCCAGTTCATACGAACTGGACCAGTTCGTATGAACTGGAGGTGCTTGTTCAAACGAAGTGGAGTTAGTATAAATAGGTGACTTGTAAGTTTCATTTGTAACTTTGACATTTCCGGTAGCGAAGCTCTGCCGAGGTATCTCCAGACCGTGTAAAACTTTCATATCAATACAAGAGTTAATTAAACTACTTTCTAGTGCAAATCAAGCTGATTCGAAACCGAAACGTCTGTTTCCGCCTTTCGTTTTGGTCTAGAACACTTCTGATTGACTCGTTTTGGTCGTTACTCGATCCTACAAGTGGTATCAGAGCTCAGGAGGAAGAGTTCTACTGATTCAGCTTGTTTTTCATCAAAAAATTCTGACTTCTACTCATATTCTTCATTTTTTTTCAAAATTTAAACGAGATTTTCTGGATAAAATTATTTGATTTTCAAGTATATTGTGTAAAACAGTGTTTTGAATAATCTGTGAAAGTATCAGACCATTAAACAGTTTAAAACTCAATTAATTTGTTCAAAAACCATTCAGTTCGTTTGAGACTCGTCCGATTCACACGAACAGAACTTCGAACTCAGATCTACGACAAATTAGTGGACAAAATTGAACATTATACATATCATTGTGATCGGAATTCTGTGTAGAACAATCCTTGATCATATCTGATCCTAATACCACCGAAAACCTGATCAATTTGTTAAAAGATATCTTGTTCGTATAAAGTGTATCATTCTGTTCGTTTGAAAGGTCATACGAAGTGACCTAGGTCGTCTGAAAGATCATACGTAGTGACAGGTTCAGTCCGTTTAGAAGTTCAGTCCGTCTGAGAAAATCAGTCCGTTTAGAAGTTCAGTCCGTCTGAGAAAATCAGTTCGTTTAACAGTTCGGTTCGTATAAAGAATTCAGTTCGTTTGAGTGAGTTGTTCAGGTCGTACGGACTGGTTATCACATCATCAGTTCACATCGTTTGAATTTGTTTTCACATCGTACGATGTGATATCAGATCACACTTCAACTGTTCCGTGATTTAGTGAATATTTTATCAGCTCATGTGAAGTGTCAGAACTATTAAAGTCTTTTGATTCAATTCACGAGTTGAAGGATTTGGTCCAATCAGATTTTGAAACATATAATACTTGTCATTTTAGTGGATTTGGAGGTCAAATTAGAATTGATTTGTGATAAATGTGATCTGTCTTCCAAAAGTTTGATATATCTAGTTGTCGGTTTGCTTGAGATAGACATTAGACGAAGTTGTATGTTAGTGGGATTTATAAAAGTCGTCTGTCCGTTTGAAAGCTTTTCAGTTCAGTTTGTTTGAACTTTAGTTCGTTTAAGATATTCAGTTCGTCTGTTCCTCGTTCAGGTCGTCTGAAACAAGTTGATCAGGTCACGTGATTTGTTCTGCCCATGCATTCATAATTTTCAGCACGTGTGAATTCAGATTAAGCGGTCCAAAAATATTGAATTGAGAACTATTATTGTCGGCTCATTAAAGTCAGCTCATGTGATTGGTCTATAATTGCGGTCCAAGAGAGTTTTGTCATAAATTGATGTTGTCAGATTTGTCGGTTCATTAAATAATCAGCCAACTATAGTATGTTGGTCCAATGAAAATCAAGTGATAATAACTATTGTCGGTCAACAATTTTTGAAGAATTAGATCCAAGTTAATTCTAGCAGTCCAATGATATTGTGTTGAGACTTAAGTATTTTGATATTTCAATCATTCTCAAAAGTTAAAGCAAACCATATTGCTCGGATTGAAATCATATCAGATCTCATGGTTTGAAACATCGTTTCATATAGATCTCAGTTTGCACAAAAATTACTTCAGGTCACACAGATTGACATAATTTCAGTTCGTACAAGTAAAATTGTCCAGAATGTGTTTTTGTGAGTCAGTTCGTTGGTAATTGATCTGGGTCATAGTTTCGTCAACCTTCAATCCGCACAGAATTATCACCAGTTCGAGTACCAGTTCATTTCTATTAATTGATAAGTCGTTTAAACTGATTGTGTGTTGTTTGGTGTTGTCAGGTATTTGTCAGGTATTTTCACAAGGTGATACAGTTCAGTTGAAAAACCGAAACATGGACGAAGATTTTTACAACGCATTCGCTACTCCGGTTTCCTCAATCACTGTTGCACAGAACACAATGCTCGAAAACGAAACGGGAACAATGCAAAAACCGCCCAAATTAATGAACATCGAAGAATATAAGGGTTGGGAAGGTCGTTTCGAGAATTGGGTACAAGCTAACTACTTGGATGCGTGGGAATGTGTTGAGACAAAATACATTCGACCAATGAATGATGATGAAGAAGTGGTTCCGATTAAAGATCTAAGCGCCGATGCTAGAAAGAAATACAAAGATGAGAAAATGATGTTGAGTCTTCTACAACAAGCTGTGAAAGAAGACATCTTGGTGTTATTACAACATAATGGAACTTCCTACTCGATTTGGAAAGCGTTAAGATCAAAGTTTGTTGGTAGTCAAGAAATGATAAAGAACAAGAAGTCACTTCTCAAGAAAGAGTTCGATTTGTTTCGTGGTTTGAAGAATGAAAGCACAAAGCAGATTATTGAAAGATATTGCAATCTACTAGCAAACATGAAGAGGTTGAGTATTGAGAAAGACAATGAAGAGTTGATCGAAAAGCTTGCTGATTCATTGCCACATGAGACTTGGGGAACATATCTCATGATGCTTAGAAACAAGAAAGGTTTTAGCAGTTTGACACTAAGCAAGTTCATTGAGAAGCTGGAAGCTCAAGAAATGGAGCAACGAAAGATTATTCGAATGAAAGACTTTGATGGTGAACAGGATATTGGGTTGTATTACAAAGCAGGGGTGAATGAGAAGTCTACAAATTTATCTCCAAAAATAGAAACTGCTTACAATGCCAAGAATTCTTCTGGAAGTTCATCATCAGGATCAAACAACAAAACAAGTTTCACATCATTTCCGTCTTTTGATCCGAATGTTTCAACAACAAAAAATGGCAAAAAGATTCAGTGCAACATTGTACTGAATTTGGAGAATGATGAAGACTATTCAGTAGAAATTGCTAAAAGCCATATGTCTTTATTGGGAACTGTTCTTGAATCTTATGGTAGTTTTGTTGCAGGTCGTATCGGGAATCCAATGCTAACAAAGGAAGATTACGACCAGATTGATGCTGAAGAGATGGAGCTGATGGACATAAAATGGTGCTTGGCCAGCGTGTTGAGGAGAGCTGAGAAATTCAAGCAAATCACTGGAAGAGATGATCTTCGTGAGGCTGGTACTTCTGCTTTAGGTTTTGACAAATCTAAAGTCACTTGTTTTCGTTGCAGGGAGAAAGGTCACTTCAAGAGGGAGTGCACCAATCGCAAAGCAAGTGGAGCTCAGAATCCTTTCAACAACAACAATGATTATTACCGAAAAGCCATCTACCATCAAGTTGCTCAACAACCATCTCAACAACATCAATATCAAGCACAAACTGCACATGGAATGCACATTATTGAAGATTCTAGAAAGAGAGCTTGTGTGATTAATCAGGATTCTTCAACAAGAGCTGATGGAAGTGCCTTGATAATAGATCAAGATGACGAAAAGTTACCTGAGGGTTTTAGCTGGGAGAATTTTACTTGGGATAACTATATTCCTGATCAAGCTAAAGCTCACACAGCTTTTGTAGCTCGAGTTGAAGAGGACAGTGATGATGATACTGAATATTGGAAGAGAAAATTTGATGCTGATATGAAATTGATTGCTGATAGTGACAGTGAAGATGAAAAGGTTAAAAAGAAGAAGAAAAAGATCAAGACTCCAGTGAGCAGTGATGACGAAGAAATTCCAGTGATCAAAAGGAAAGTAAAGGTTGAAGTTGCAAAATTCAAAGTTGATGAAGAAGTTGATGCAAAGAAGATTCCAGTGAAGTGTGAAAACTGTGAAGCTGTGAAGAAGCAGAACAGTACACTGATCTATAACTTGAATAGTTTGAAGGAATCTTATGATGTACTGAACAAAGCAATGAACCAATACAATCTAACTAGTGAAGAACAAGCAACAGCGATGAAAACACTTCAAGGAGCTTTTATTACGAAGCAAAAAGTGGTGAACAACTACATTGAGAAGTGTGCTGTGCTAGAACAAAAGTTGGAGTTGCAAAGAATTGAGACTGAAAGAGTGAACCGATTGTTGAAAAGTTACTCATGTACTTCTTATGTCATTGACATGATCTATCCAACTGTTGAAGGAATGAAGGCATTTGAAGAGGATGAAGTAACTGAAGAAAAGAAGGATGATGGAAAAGTGATTAAAGAAAAGACTCCAGAAAAGAAGAACAAGAAGAAGAGTGACTCAAAGAAAAAGACTGACAAGAAGGATTCTGGTAAGAAACAAGATGTCAGTTACAACAAGTGTCCACCCCCGTTAGAAAATGGATATTTGCCCAGGAATCCAAATCAGGAAAGAGTCGAAAAAGCAACAAATTTACAGTGGGAGTCGGAGTCGTCAGTCAATTTGCCAGAAAATATTGATGTCGTGTTTACATCATCTGACACTGATCATGAGTCCGAGTTAATAAAGAAAGTCGTCGATCAAGTGTTGGATAAAGATGAAACTGAGGAATCAAAGTTGGAGTCAAACTCAGAGTCAAAGTCAGTGTCAGAGTCAATGGCTGGTTTTGAAAGTTCGAGTTCGACAGTCAACAATAAAAAATCTTCGGTTAAAAGAGTTTACAATAAAGAATTCCTGTTATCAAAATCTAATTTGAATGACGAAACGTTTAAAGTTGCATATACTTTGAATGATTCCGACAAATTATATTCTGATGAGGAATTTCCAATAAGAGGTGTCAAAACTGAATTGATAAAAAAGGTTTTCAAACTTACAGAAATTAATATTTCTGAAATAAAAGATTTAAATCTTAAAGGTAAACCTTACACCTCAAGAGTACAACAAAGATTAAACAAGAAAAAAGGTTACAGTTCTGGTTCTGGTTTTCAAAAGAAACCAAATCCTAACCGTAATTTCAAAAAGAAAGGTCTTGGATTTATTCCAACAGAAAAACAGAAAAATGAAAAATATGTTCGTGATTTTAAATCAAAGATGACATTTGTTTCAGGTACTTCATCAGAAGAAGAAGAAAAGAAAGAATTCTGGAGACAATCGAACAAAGAATTTCTTGCAAAGAAGCAAGAAGAGATGAAAGAAACGAGAACCTGTTTCAAATGCAACAATGTTGGACATATTGCTAAAGATTGTTCAAAGGCAATACAGTCAAAACAGGGAGTTTCTCGTAACTCGAAAGACAAGAAAATTGTGTTTGAACAACTAATTGACAGAACCAAACTTTTCAAAAATTCTACTTTTGAAATTGGTGAATGTTCAAACAAGTTTTACAAGAAGAGAGCTAAATCTGACAACCAGAAATGGATTGTTAAAAGGTCTGGTGGTAGCTCTAGCGATGATTCTGATAGGTCGAAATCAGAGGAGCTATCTTCTGGCGATGAATCTGATTCCACAAAATCAGATGAGCCACAGGTTGAGGTAAAAGGAGAAAAATCAGTTCTGACTGTGAATGATGAAAATTTTCCATCACTTCGGGCTGAAAATTATAAAAAGAAAATTGGTAAAGTTGAGATATCAAATCAATTTTATGATGACAAAAAGGATTTCGATATAGTGAAAGTCTTTAATTCCAAAGTTCATCATATTTTTGGTAAAATGATTGACATGAAGGTCAAAGGAACAAAGGAGTTTTATGAGAAAAAGATGCAGAAGGAGAAAACTGAACCATCCTTAGTTTGTGACTGGGATGGTTCATACTATGAACAGTAAGTCTGTGGACTTGTCGGAGATCCCAAGTTGGTAATCGTGGATCATGAATCGGCATTATTCTTTATCATGTTTGTATAAAATGTTTGAGAAGTTTTTGCAGGACTTGCCGGAACTCCCAGGTTTGTAAGCGAGGAGTAGGAATTGGCACCTTGAGAATTCAATCAACAGATGATGATTGGTTGAAAATGCTTGATTAGATTGATCTTACAAGTGGTAAATCAGGGACATTAAGTTGTATCTGATTTTCTACATATGATTGGTAAAACAATGTGATGATTTGATCCCCAATTTTACAAGTGATAAAATCAACAAAACTTTTTTTCCGGAAAAACCATTTGATTAAAACAAACTTAAGTGTTTTGAAATCATAATGGGAAAATAGTTTGTTGTGAGGGGGAGTTCTGATTGTTTATGCCAAGTGGATGGCGAATTGAGGTAATTCGATATTAGTTGTCATGGTTGTGTACAGTTTGTTTTCAAATTTCCTATAATGTGTTTGCATTTTAGGGGGAGTAAGAATTTAGAAAATCCAAAAACATTTGAAAATTTGAAAAAGCCAAAAACATGATAAAATCAAAAATGAGTTTTTGTTGCATAAAAGAGGAAATGATAGTACATCAGTGGACGATCACAGCATGCTAAAGAATTGGAAAGTAAAAATGTGATAAACGGTCTCACTGATGATGTACCAGTAGGTTTTTGCACATTTAGTAGATTGTGACGAGATATAAACCTAAATTTCAAACTTGCTTGTTCTGTGGGTTAACACAAACTTGGATATATAGGTAACCCCTGAAATCTTGTTTGAAAGGTCCCTTATTCTGAGATACTAGGTCTTTATGCTCAGTGATATCTGGGGTATTATCCCGGGACTTCTGCTGAAAGAAATTTCTGACCTAGTCCCCGGATAATGCTTTCTGTAATTGCTTGAAACATAGCATCGCCCTCAGCAAGCTGATGAAACAATAAAATTGATAGTCGCTGCTGTTGTAATGCAAAAGATCCTCTAAAGGGGACTCACCAAAAGTCGAAGCCGTCATCTCTCTGCGTATCGAAAGATCGACCTGAGCTCTCACGGCCCTCGTACTATAATTTATTCCCCTGACAGATATCATCTGTGGTATACTCACCTGTAAGACTGAATATTGGGATCTGGATACGGGAGTATATTCAAGTAGTGGGACACACGAATAAGTTCAAGAGCTTAAAACATTAATCTCGTATCTCGGATCAATTGAACTTTGTGTGAAAATTTAAGTGGACAAACATACTGACAATCTAAGTGAATCGTTTAGAACTTAAAATGTAATGAAGCTTAATGGTGTTGGTGATTTGTCTCAGAAACTGATATGATCCTCTTGCACGAACTCACAAAAATATTGTCTGTAAATATTTTATTTCTTCAGTTACTTTCTTTAAAAAAATCCAAAAAGATTTTAGTGTGTTTTAACATAAATTTTTGAAAAATCCAAAAAGATTTTCGACAACTGATTTTGGAGAGCTGATTTTCAAAATTCCGAGTACTAAACATGATGAACAAATGGTTTGGGTGAAAGTGTTTGAAGATTGTTGAAATGGAATGAGAAAATTTTTACAATAAAAATGTTATTCCTGCATGTGGTAAATTAGATTTGAAAATCTTATCCACAAATGATTATCAGAAAATTTATTTTTGGGTAGAGTTTTTTTTTTTTTGCAGGTTGGCCATGTTTCAATCCAGAGCTGGATGAAAGCCAAGGTATGATCTTGTGAATTCCAGACTGCGATCCCAACTTAGTGAGAGGGGGAGTCTGAAGACATCAAGAGGGAGTCTGAAGATTGTAGAGACAGTTTCGGATTCTGAAGATTACGAAAAGAAAAAGAGATTGTTTGAAGATGCTTACAATGGAGAATATTTGGAGAGAGTGAACAGACTGATAAAGACTGAAGGTTTGACAACCGAAGACTCGACACTGAAGACTTGTCAACATTCGAGGGGGAGTCTGTTGGTGCATACGTCTGTCGACTTCGTCTTGTATCGAGTCGTGTAATAAAATAGATGAAACAAGTTACGAACAAGCCAGTTCAAACGAAGTGGATGTTCATACGAAGTGGACATTCAAACGAAGTGGATGTTCATACGAAGTGGACATTCAAACGAAGTGGATGTTCAAACGAAGTGGACATTCAAACGAAGTGGCCAGTTCATACGAACTGGACCAGTTCGTATGAACTGGAGGTGCTTGTTCAAACGAAGTGGAGTTAGTATAAATAGGTGACTTGTAAGTTTCATTTGTAACTTTGACATTTCCGGTAGCGAAGCTCTGCCGAGGTATCTCCAGACCGTGTAAAACTTTCATATCAATACAAGAGTTAATTAAACTACTTTCTAGTGCAAATCAAGCTGATTCGAAACTGAAACGTCTGTTTCCGCCTTTCGTTTTGGTCTAGAACACTTCTGATTGACTCGTTTTGGTCGTTACTCGATCCTACAAGAATTAGGGTAAATTTAGTTAGTTTAGTTAACCCGTTTCGAGCACATCAAGTTTTTGGCGCCGTTGCCGGGGACTCTTTGGTAATTGCGTTGATTGCTTTGTTTGGACTTGTTTGACATTTTACGTGCTATTTGTGTTCGTTGAGTCGTAGGAGTCTAAAAATTTTAAAAATCCAAAAATATTTGCTTTAGTGTCTTTTCTAGGTTAGTGAGTCTTTGTTAGAGTCTCTTCGTAGTTCGTATTTGGTGGATGCCCCATACGCGTTCACAGGGACCTCCGCCACCTTTGTTTACAGTTGAGTCGTCTGTTTCGTCTTCTTCAGTTCCGCATTCCACCCCCGCCTTCGATTTCACACCGAAGCCATCACCACACGTTTCCCCACCACCCTCCCGTTCTCGTACACCTAGTCCTCCACCCGTAGTTCATATGGCGAACCGTACCGTTTACCAGCAGGCTACCACCGGTTTCACCGGTGCTACATCGCCCATCACCCTTCCTAATATAGCGAATGATAGGTCTTGGCAGATACCTTCTTACATCATGACCGCCATCACAAATTCTTGCCAGTTCCATGGTCGTGATGACGAGGATGCACCCGCCCACATAAATCGCATCACTCGTCTTTGTGGCACCTACTCCATTGAGGGTGTCAATCTAGATGCTAGGTACCTTCAGGTCTTCCCATTTTCACTCGCTGGACGCGCAGCCGTCTGGTTTGATTCTCAGCCCGCAGGCACTTTCACTACTTGGGCGGGTGTTCGCGATGCTTTCATAGCAAAATACTTCCCGCCAGCCAAGGCATCTCGCCTTCGTGATCAGATACACTCCTTCCGTATGGAGCCTGATGAGCCGTATCACTTAGCTTGGGAGCGTTTTCAGACGCTTCTCTCTCGTTGTTCGCAGCATGGTTTGTCGGATTGGGCGTTAGTTGAGAAATTCTATAATGGTCTTACTCCTGAGATTAGAGCTCGTTTCGATACTTCAGCAGGAGGTCAGCTTATGGGAAAGAAGACGGTTACTGAGTGTAATGATTTATTTGAGAGCTTTGCACATTCTGATATGGATTACAGCACTATCGGCAGGACTTCCATTCCTGTTACTACCACCTCGGCCGGTCGAGGGGTAAACCAGGTTAGCTTGGGTACATCGGTAGCTGCTATAGTCGAGAGTGTGAAGCAAGATTTGAGGCAAGAGATGAGGAGAGAGATAGATGAGATTAAGAAGAAAGTTGATAGGTGTGAGGTTTGTAGGGGAGGTCACGACACGCTCGAGTGTCCCACACTTACGTTAGAGCAGGTTGAGTACATAGCAGGCCAGTCTAGGGGTCAGTTAGGTAGTAATAATAGTTTTAACCCCGGCTGGCAGGGTAGTGGTAGTAGTGGTAGTTATCGTTCTTCTGGCAATCCCCCTGGTTTTCCATCTGGTCAGTATCAAAATAGGGGGCTGGGTCTTTACACGAGTGGTGGTTCGGGTCAGAGTGGTCAGTATAGTGGTGCAGGAGGTCAGTTTGCGAGTGGAGGGTCGAATCAGGAGAGTCAAGGTAGTGATAAGGCTTTACAGGGTAGTTTGAGTAGGTTAGAGGAGATGTTTGCTCAGATGATGACGCATAATCAGACTGTAGCTAAGAATCAGGAGTAGATTAACAAAAATCATGAACTTCAGCTTAAAAATCAAGAGTCCACTCTTCTAGATCTTCAGAGAACAGTAGGGGATATAGCTAGGCAGTTGAAAGAGTCCCCTTCTGGTCAGTATTCAGGTACTACTCATCCAGTCAATCATTCTGTGAAAGCGATTACTACTCGTAGTGGGTTGAGTCTAGGAGAGGTCGTGCGAGAGAGGGCGGAGATAGGGAGTGATGATGAGGTAGATGAGGTGATTGAGATGGAGGCTCCAGGCAAGGTGCACAATAGGCTAGACCCAGCAAGTACCGCACACGCCGAGGAGTCGCCAGTAGAGAAGAAAGAGGAGAAGCAGCCGAAGAAGGTTCGGCCACCACCACCTGTGATTGATATTTCGCGTCTTCCGTTTCCCGCTCGTGCTAGGCAGCAGATATATGCTAGGGAATACGAGAAATTTCTTGAGATGTTCACTCAGCTGAAGGTGAATCTTCCGTTTATAGAAGCCTTGAGATCCATGCCTAAGTACGCCAAGTTCCTTAAGGATTTTCTCAAGCGTAAGGATAAGGTAGGTGAGAGTTCTAGTAATCCGTTGAGTGGAGAGGTTTCTGCTGTGATCTTAAATAAACTTCCTGAGAAACTCACTGATCCGGGCATTTTTACGATCCCTTGTTTGTTTGGTGGTGATGTTAGAAACCACGCGTTGGCAGACCTAGGTGCTAGTATTAATTTGATGCCATATTCATTTTACGAAAAACTAGGCCTTGGTGATTTGAAGCCGACTCGTATGACCCTTTCGTTAGCGGATAAGTCAGTTAAGTATCCTAGGGGGATAGTAGAAAATTTGTTGGTGAAAGTGGATAAGTTTGTTTTTCCGGCCGATTTTGTAGTGCTAGATATGGAGGCCGATGATAGAGTGCCGTTGATTTTAGGGCGCCCGTTCTTGAACACTTCTTAAGCGCTTATCGATGTTTTCTTAGGCACGATCACACTTAGAGCGGAGGATGAGTCGGTAGTTTTCAAGGTGAATAATGCGAGAGGGCCGAGTGAGAGCGTTGGGGCGATAGCATCGGTAGAGGAGAGTGAAAAGACTGAGAGAGACGGAAAAAAGATGTTGAGTGAGCCGACTTTAGAGGAGATGTTAAAACCCAAGTGTGGGGATCCGCCGGATGGAAGAGTCGAAGAGTTGGAAGAGAGATTGTCGAGGTTGGAGTCTAGGATAGAGACACTGAGTAAGGCTCAGTGTGGGGATAGTTTTCAATATGATACGTTGAGATTTAAACCGCCTGATTGCGAGTCGATGGAGTATGAGAGATTTAGGAGAGATTCGGGCGATTTTGTGAATTGTAGTGCTAAGGCCCGTACGAGTTGGTGTGGAGGTGAGCTCCGCATATACGATCCTCCGTAATTCTGTGAACATTTGTGATTACGTGTAGAGTTTGTATTTTGAGTCGTATTTCGTGTCGTGTCATTAGTTAGGTTGTTTGCGTCGTTTTGTGTTTTTGTGTCCGTTTCGTGTTTTGTTAAGTATTTTGCAGGATGCATCACCTTCACGAGGCCGAGATCAACGTTCGAGTAGTTTACCAGGTTGCTGAATGTTAAAAACCGACGAAATACATGCAGGGGTAATCTGGGAATATAGGGAAAAAATTCTGCACTATTATGCTGTTTGCTGTAAGTTGTCTCGATGTTACCTGCTGTTCAGGCGTCCCGCATGAAGATTGGGTTAAGTGTAGGCGGGCCGCGCGGGTTATAGAAATGGCTGCCGGATGTTTAAGTTAAAGCGGCCCGCGTTTACTTGCTTATATTACCAAGCGGGCCACGAGCCCACTACCGTGCACGATGGGCTAGTCAGGCCCAATGGTTTCAGCTGTTTCGATCCATCATCCACATATCGACCTTCATCCATATTTCACCATCATCATTCGGTTGGTTCGCGGCGCCGTTCGGGTATGTTTTTCCTTCATTTGTTGTTGTTGTATTTGAGTCGTTTGTTACCGGGTTTATTTCCATCTTAAGTGTGGGGAAACGGGTTGTATATTTTGAAGGAATTAAAATGTGATTTTTCACTAAATTTTCAACCCGTTATCCGTTGCATCCACACTTTGGTTTGGCACTAGGGTTGTTCGAGGGCGAGCAAAGTGCCGGGAGGGGGTAAGATGGAAATTCGGTGGTGTAATTTTGAGTCTTTTATTTTGTACCATGCGTCTAAGTTAGTAGTATTGAGTCAGTCATTATGTGTCGAGTCGGTATTGCGTTGGTGTTTGCTTGTTTTTGTTTTGCAGGTTCGAATATGTACCACCCGTACTCAATCTCCATTCGGGTGAGTTTGGAGCTGTTTATCAGATTTCAGGCATTTATCGAGTGTACTAGTCAGTGTCAAAAGCCGATCGCAAATTAAATGTTATACGATCGAGCTGGATTGGACGAGAGTTTTGGAGCATCCTCGCGAATTAAACCAGCTAAGTCCTTTCCAATTTGCCCTTAGTCTTTTATTTCTTCTTTATTTTTAGTCTTTTGAGTCGGTTTCCATCCTACATTGAGGGCAATGTAGAGTTTAAGTGTGGGGATGGGAAACTATCGTTTAGTGTCTTTAGTTAGTAGAGTCTTGAGTCATAAAAAACGAAAAATCCAAAAAAATTAAAAAATCAGAAAAATGTCTTTTGAAATAAGAAGTTTGCAAACTAAAAAGCGGAAAATGATAGAAAAGATGGGTTTTTGTTCGGGTTCAAATAATGATAATATGAGATAAAATAATCGTGCTTGTGTCTAGTTTGGGATGTGCGGGTAGGCTCGGTTCGGTTCGGTTCTGGGTTCCTTTGATTTAAAATTACCTAATTGTCGGTCTACTAGTGGGTTCTCATCTAGGGAGAGTGGGGAAATTGAAACCGCCAAAAATAGTATAAGGGATGCCGTTATAAGCTAAGATCGTTAGAGTTTTTGGTCATTATCTCGTTGGAAAAGAAAGAAAAAAATAGAATAAAAGTGAGCTAGAAACTAAATGAAAGTAGCACAGGCCTATGTAATCCGAGTTGGGGATAGCGACTCTACAGCCGGAATGCCTCTGGGATGTGTGAAATCGCCTTGCCGAATAAAAGTACCGAAACCTATGTAGTCTGTGATTGGGGATAGCGACTCTACAGTCGGATTACCGCTTGGTTAGGGAAAGCATCGTCTAGACTCACGAGAAAAAAAAAAGAGCAAAAAAGCAAAGTCTAAGCTCGTATGAAAAAAAAATAGAAAAAAAAATGAAAAAAAAAATATAGATTTGATTTTAAACTCTCTTGATCTTGGTATAAGGCGGTTAGGAAATAACCCAGTGGTTGTTCCTTTTGTCCTATAAGCTTGAGGGGGGATTAGGTGGACTTACAATTCTTAGTGTGAGACCCTAGGTAGATTGACTGAACTTGAACTAAATTGCATGAACCGGGTTGGGTTTAAGTGGATCAAAATACTTGCAATCGCGGCTAACACGAGTTTCGATTTTAATAAAATAACTTATACTCTTGGCCCGAATGATTATTCCGACTATGATTCCGTTTGCATAATTCTTTTTCGAGGATGAAAAAAGAGTAAGTGTGGGGATATTTGATGTATTGTAAAATACATCTTTATTCGCGTCTAGGTTTGTTCGGTTTTAGTTAGATCTAGTGTCGTTTTAGATTAGAATGTATTTGCTTTTGATTTATTTGTGTTTTCAGGTGTTTGGAGCTGAAGCGTGCAATAAACGAGAAAAATGTGACAAGGGAAAGTGTCGGGTCATGAATCGGAAGCTCGTGAGCGGAAATATGTTGAAAAAGCAGATCTGGAGAGTCTAGGCGGGCCGTGATGACCATTAAGACATTTTAAAGCGGGCCGCATCAACTTACAATATGTTTTCCGGATTACAAGTGGCGCGCGGCCCGCGTAGATGTTAGTGTAAGTGGAGGCGGGCCGCGAGGGGTTTGGTTACGTGAAACAATGTCGTGAACAGCAAGGATGTTAGGGTTTCTTGATTATAAATGATCATTATCATAATCAGCCGATAACAACACCACAATTACGAATTTTAGACATCTTTGGACGATTTGGAGAGCTGATTAGAGGCGTTTGAAGGCTTGGAACTGCTGGGAATCATCGGGTGACACTTTGGAGCGTTCGGGAATAGAGATTACGGGTTTAATCATCTTTGTTCTCTCGTTTTCGTTCGTTTTACTTTGTTTGATGATGAATTCTGTTTTGACAATGTTTTATGCTATGTTTTTAGACATGTTTCTTGGCTAAACTTCATAAACTACCTAGGTTAATGACAATAGCTTAATAAAGTTTGGATCTTTATTTGATTTTTAGCGTGGTTGTGGATATTCTTGTATTGTAAAAGCTTTGGGAATCTACCTTGGTGCATATGCGTGTTTGACAATTGTTTTATTATTGTTTATTGCTTCATATAACTCTTGGTGACGGTCTTTATCACATAATAGGGTTGTATTAGGGTTTCTTGATTTAGGTGACGGTCTTTATCACATAATAAATCATTAATCCTTTAGGGTGAAAATAGCTTAAGTAACCTTAGAAGTAATACTCGGTAATATTATAAAATCAAATGTGCTGCTAAACTCGTCGCGGAAAGGCTCGAGGGTATTGATAGGTCTAGGTTTGGTTATAAGTCCTTAACATTCCATAGCCTATTAAACCAAGATTAGAACTCATTGTCGCTTTAGACGTTCGCGCGGCAAAGTAGAGCGTCTTACATAAGCACTTTCAAGAAACTAGAGGACGGAAAAGAAATCTAGCAAACCGGTAAGCGTAACAGCCTAGGTAGTGCCACAAGAATCGCCTTGAGAGTGTTTGAGGGGCTTAGTGGTGTCTTAATAGGTTTAGTATCTTAAGATCCCGGTTCCACACCACAAAATTATCAAATAGAGATCCATTCTGAGTTAGCTTGCGTCTAGCCTAGGTAGTCTTCATCCATCACTGGTCAAATTCTTCGTGTGAGTTCGTGTCTAGTTCGTTTAGTTAATCTAGTTAGTCGTTTTTTGCATTCTTAGGATTTTTAGAAAACCCCCTCCAATCAACAAACATTTAGTTAAGTCGTGTCAGTTTGAGTCTAGATAGAGTCATTAGCGTAATCAGTAGAGTCTCTTGGGTTCGATACTCGGACTTCCTTAGGCTATACTACATTCGATCGGTACACTTGCCGGTTGTGTGTTTTAGGGTTTAGAGAGTCTTAGTTTTATAAATTTAATGCTTAGAGAGTCTAGAATTAGGGTAAATTTAGTTAGTTTAGTTAACCCGTTTCGAGCACATCAAGTTTTTGGCGCCGTTGCCGGGGACTCTTTGGTAATTGCGTTGATTGCTTTGTTTGGACTTGTTTGACATTTTACGTGCTATTTGTGTTCGTTGAGTCGTAGGAGTCTAAAAATTTTAAAAATCCAAAAATATTTGCTTTAGTGTCTTTTCTAGGTTAGTGAGTCTTTGTTAGAGTCTCTTCGTAGTTCGTATTTGGTGGATGCCCCATACGCGTTCACAGGGACCTCCGCCACCTTTGTTTACAGTTGAGTCGTCTGTTTCGTCTTCTTCAGTTCCGCATTCCACCCCCGCCTTCGATTTCACACCGAAGCCATCACCACACGTTTCCCCACCACCCTCCCGTTCTCGTACACCTAGTCCTCCACCCGTAGTTCATATGGCGAACCGTACCGTTTACCAGCAGGCTACCACCGGTTTCACCGGTGCTACATCGCCCATCACCCTTCCTAATATAGCGAATGATAGGTCTTGGCAGATACCTTCTTACATCATGACCGCCATCACAAATTCTTGCCAGTTCCATGGTCGTGATGACGAGGATGCACCCGCCCACATAAATCGCATCACTCGTCTTTGTGGCACCTACTCCATTGAGGGTGTCAATCTAGATGCTAGGTACCTTCAGGTCTTCCCATTTTCACTCGCTGGACGCGCAGCCGTCTGGTTTGATTCTCAGCCCGCAGGCACTTTCACTACTTGGGCGGGTGTTCGCGATGCTTTCATAGCAAAATACTTCCCGCCAGCCAAGGCATCTCGCCTTCGTGATCAGATACACTCCTTCCGTATGGAGCCTGATGAGCCGTATCACTTAGCTTGGGAGCGTTTTCAGACGCTTCTCTCTCGTTGTTCGCAGCATGGTTTGTCGGATTGGGCGTTAGTTGAGAAATTCTATAATGGTCTTACTCCTGAGATTAGAGCTCGTTTCGATACTTCAGCAGGAGGTCAGCTTATGGGAAAGAAGACGGTTACTGAGTGTAATGATTTATTTGAGAGCTTTGCACATTCTGATATGGATTACAGCACTATCGGCAGGACTTCCATTCCTGTTACTACCACCTCGGCCGGTCGAGGGGTAAACCAGGTTAGCTTGGGTACATCGGTAGCTGCTATAGTCGAGAGTGTGAAGCAAGATTTGAGGCAAGAGATGAGGAGAGAGATAGATGAGATTAAGAAGAAAGTTGATAGGTGTGAGGTTTGTAGGGGAGGTCACGACACGCTCGAGTGTCCCACACTTACGTTAGAGCAGGTTGAGTACATAGCAGGCCAGTCTAGGGGTCAGTTAGGTAGTAATAATAGTTTTAACCCCGGCTGGCAGGGTAGTGGTAGTAGTGGTAGTTATCGTTCTTCTGGCAATCCCCCTGGTTTTCCATCTGGTCAGTATCAAAATAGGGGGCTGGGTCTTTACACGAGTGGTGGTTCGGGTCAGAGTGGTCAGTATAGTGGTGCAGGAGGTCAGTTTGCGAGTGGAGGGTCGAATCAGGAGAGTCAAGGTAGTGATAAGGCTTTACAGGGTAGTTTGAGTAGGTTAGAGGAGATGTTTGCTCAGATGATGACGCATAATCAGACTGTAGCTAAGAATCAGGAGTAGATTAACAAAAATCATGAACTTCAGCTTAAAAATCAAGAGTCCACTCTTCTAGATCTTCAGAGAACAGTAGGGGATATAGCTAGGCAGTTGAAAGAGTCCCCTTCTGGTCAGTATTCAGGTACTACTCATCCAGTCAATCATTCTGTGAAAGCGATTACTACTCGTAGTGGGTTGAGTCTAGGAGAGGTCGTGCGAGAGAGGGCGGAGATAGGGAGTGATGATGAGGTAGATGAGGTGATTGAGATGGAGGCTCCAGGCAAGGTGCACAATAGGCTAGACCCAGCAAGTACCGCACACGCCGAGGAGTCGCCAGTAGAGAAGAAAGAGGAGAAGCAGCCGAAGAAGGTTCGGCCACCACCACCTGTGATTGATATTTCGCGTCTTCCGTTTCCCGCTCGTGCTAGGCAGCAGATATATGCTAGGGAATACGAGAAATTTCTTGAGATGTTCACTCAGCTGAAGGTGAATCTTCCGTTTATAGAAGCCTTGAGATCCATGCCTAAGTACGCCAAGTTCCTTAAGGATTTTCTCAAGCGTAAGGATAAGGTAGGTGAGAGTTCTAGTAATCCGTTGAGTGGAGAGGTTTCTGCTGTGATCTTAAATAAACTTCCTGAGAAACTCACTGATCCGGGCATTTTTACGATCCCTTGTTTGTTTGGTGGTGATGTTAGAAACCACGCGTTGGCAGACCTAGGTGCTAGTATTAATTTGATGCCATATTCATTTTACGAAAAACTAGGCCTTGGTGATTTGAAGCCGACTCGTATGACCCTTTCGTTAGCGGATAAGTCAGTTAAGTATCCTAGGGGGATAGTAGAAAATTTGTTGGTGAAAGTGGATAAGTTTGTTTTTCCGACCGATTTTGTAGTGCTAGATATGGAGGCCGATGATAGAGTGCCGTTGATTTTAGGGCGCCCGTTCTTGAACACTTCTTAAGCGCTTATCGATGTTTTCTTAGGCACGATCACACTTAGAGCGGAGGATGAGTCGGTAGTTTTCAAGGTGAATAATGCGAGAGGGGCGAGTGAGAGCGTTGGGGCGATAGCATCGGTAGAGGAGAGTGAAAAGACTGAGAGAGACGGAAAAAAGATGTTGAGTGAGCCGACTTTAGAGGAGATGTTAAAACCCAAGTGTGGGGATCCGCCGGATGGAAGAGTCGAAGAGTTGGAAGAGAGATTGTCGAGGTTGGAGTCTAGGATAGAGACACTGAGTAAGGCTCAGTGTGGGGATAGTTTTCAATATGATACGTTGAGATTTAAACCGCCTGATTGCGAGTCGATGGAGTATGAGAGATTTAGGAGAGATTCGGGCGATTTTGTGAATTGTAGTGCTAAGGCCCGTACGAGTTGGTGTGGAGGTGAGCTCCGCATATACGATCCTCCGTAATTCTGTGAACATTTGTGATTACGTGTAGAGTTTGTATTTTGAGTCGTATTTCGTGTCGTGTCATTAGTTAGGTTGTTTGCGTCGTTTTGTGTTTTTGTGTCCGTTTCGTGTTTTGTTAAGTATTTTGCAGGATGCATCACCTTCACGAGGCCGAGATCAACGTTCGAGTAGTTTACCAGGTTGCTGAATGTTAAAAACCGACGAAATACATGCAGGGGTAATCTGGGAATATAGGGAAAAAATTCTGCACTATTCTGCTGTTTGCTGTAAGTTGTCTCGATGTTACCTGCTGTTCAGGCGTCCCGCATGAAGATTGGGTTAAGTGTAGGCGGGCCGCGCGGGTTATAGAAATGGCTGCCGGATGTTTAAGTTAAAGCGGCCCGCGTTTACTTGCTTATATTACCAAGCGGGCCACGAGCCCACTACCGTGCACGATGGGCTAGTCAGGCCCAATGGTTTCAGCTGTTTCGATCCATCATCCACATATCGACCTTCATCCATATTTCACCATCATCATTCGGTTGGTTCGCGGCGCCGTTCGGGTATGTTTTTCCTTCATTTGTTGTTGTTGTATTTGAGTCGTTTGTTACCGGGTTTATTTCCATCTTAAGTGTGGGGAAACGGGTTGTATATTTTGAAGGAATTAAAATGTGATTTTTCACTAAATTTTCAACCCGTTATCCGTTGCATCCACACTTTGGTTTGGCACTAGGGTTGTTCGAGGGCGAGCAAAGTGCCGGGAGGGGGTAAGATGGAAATTCGGTGGTGTAATTTTGAGTCTTTTATTTTGTACCATGCGTCTAAGTTAGTAGTATTGAGTCAGTCATTATGTGTCGAGTCGGTATTGCGTTGGTGTTTGCTTGTTTTTGTTTTGCAGGTTCGAATATGTACCACCCGTACTCAATCTCCATTCGGGTGAGTTTGGAGCTGTTTATCAGATTTCAGGCATTTATCGAGTGTACTAGTCAGTGTCAAAAGCCGATCGCAAATTAAATGTTATACGATCGAGCTGGATTGGACGAGAGTTTTGGAGCATCCTCGCGAATTAAACCAGCTAAGTCCTTTCCAATTTGCCCTTAGTCTTTTATTTATTCTTTATTTTTAGTCTTTTGAGTCGGTTTCCATCCTACATTGAGGGCAATGTAGAGTTTAAGTGTAGGGATGGGAAACTATCGTTTAGTGTCTTTAGTTAGTAGAGTCTTGAGTCATAAAAAACGAAAAATCCAAAAAAATTAAAAAATCAGAAAAATGTCTTTTGAAATAAGAAGTTTGCAAACTAAAAAGCGGAAAATGATAGAAAAGATGGGTTTTTGTTCGGGTTCAAATAATGATAATATGAGATAAAATAATCGTGCTTGTGTCTAGTTTGGGATGTGCGGGTAGGCTCGGTTCGGTTCGGTTCTGGGTTCCTTTGATTTAAAATTACCTAATTGTCGGTCTACTAGTGGGTTCTCATCTAGGGAGAGTGGGGAAATTGAAACCGCCAAAAATAGTATAAGGGATGCCGTTATAAGCTAAGATCGTTAGAGTTTTTGGTCATTATCTCGTTGGAAAAGAAAGAAAAAAATAGAATAAAAGTGAGCTAGAAACTAAATGAAAGTAGCACAGGCCTATGTAATCCGAGTTGGGGATAGCGACTCTACAGCCGGAATGCCTCTGGGATGTGTGAAATCGCCTTGCCGAATAAAAGTACCGAAACCTATGTAGTCTGTGATTGGGGATAGCGACTCTACAGTCGGATTACCGCTTGGTTAGGGAAAGCATCGTCTAGACTCACGAGAAAAAAAAAAGAGCAAAAAAGCAAAGTCTAAGCTCGTATGAAAAAAAAAATAGAAAAAAAAATGAAAAAAAAAATATAGATTTGATTTTAAACTCTCTTGATCTTGGTATAAGGCGGTTAGGAAATAACCCAGTGGTTGTTCCTTTTGTCCTATAAGCTTGAGGGGGGATTAGGTGGACTTACAATTCTTAGTGTGAGACCCTAGGTAGATTGACTGAACTTGAACTAAATTGCATGAACCGGGTTGGGTTTAAGTGGATCAAAATACTTGCAATCGCGGCTAACACGAGTTTCGATTTTAATAAAATAACTTATACTCTTGGCCCGAATGATTATTCCGACTATGATTCCGTTTGCATAATTCTTTTTCGAGGATGAAAAAAGAGTAAGTGTGGGGATATTTGATGTATTGTAAAATACATCTTTATTCGCGTCTAGGTTTGTTCGGTTTTAGTTAGATCTAGTGTCGTTTTAGATTAGAATGTATTTGCTTTTGATTTATTTGTGTTTTCAGGTGTTTGGAGCTGAAGCGTGCAATAAACGAGAAAAATGTGACAAGGGAAAGTGTCGGGTCATGAATCGGAAGCTCGTGAGCGGAAATATGTTGAAAAAGCAGATCTGGAGAGTCTAGGCGGGCCGTGATGACCATTAAGACATTTTAAAGCGGGCCGCATCAACTTACAATATGTTTTCCGGATTACAAGTGGCGCGCGGCCCGCGTAGATGTTAGTGTAAGTGGAGGCGGGCCGCGAGGGGTTTGGTTACGTGAAACAATGTCGTGAACAGCAAGGATGTTAGGGTTTCTTGATTATAAATGATCATTATCATAATCAGCCGATAACAACACCACAATTACGAATTTTAGACATCTTTGGACGATTTGGAGAGCTGATTAGAGGCGTTTGAAGGCTTGGAACTGCTGGGAATCATCGGGTGACACTTTGGAGCGTTCGGGAATAGAGATTACGGGTTTAATCATCTTTGTTCTCTCGTTTTCGTTCGTTTTACTTTGTTTGATGATGAATTCTGTTTTGACAATGTTTTATGCTATGTTTTTAGACATGTTTCTTGGCTAAACTTCATAAACTACCTAGGTTAATGACAATAGCTTAATAAAGTTTGGATCTTTATTTGATTTTTAGCGTGGTTGTGGATATTCTTGTATTGTAAAAGCTTTGGGAATCTACCTTGGTGCATATGCGTGTTTGACAATTGTTTTATTATTGTTTATTGCTTCATATAACTCTTGGTGACGGTCTTTATCACATAATAGGGTTGTATTAGGGTTTCTTGATTTAGGTGACGGTCTTTATCACATAATAAATCATTAATCCTTTAGGGTGAAAATAGCTTAAGTAACCTTAGAAGTAATACTCGGTAATATTATAAAATCAAATGTGCTGCTAAACTCGTCGCGGAAAGGCTCGAGGGTATTGATAGGTCTAGGTTTGGTTATAAGTCCTTAACATTCCATAGCCTATTAAACCAAGATTAGAACTCATTGTCGCTTTAGACGTTCGCGCGGCAAAGTAGAGCGTCTTACATAAGCACTTTCAAGAAACTAGAGGACGGAAAAGAAATCTAGCAAACCGGTAAGCGTAACAGCCTAGGTAGTGCCACAAGAATCGCCTTGAGAGTGTTTGAGGGGCTTAGTGGTGTCTTAATAGGTTTAGTATCTTAAGATCCCGGTTCCACACCACAAAATTATCAAATAGAGATCCATTCTGAGTTAGCTTGCGTCTAGCCTAGGTAGTCTTCATCCATCACTGGTCAAAGTCTTCGTGTGAGTTCGTGTCTAGTTCGTTTAGTTAATCTAGTTAGTCGTTTTTTGCATTCTTAGGATTTTTAGAAAACCCCCTCCAATCAACAAACATTTAGTTAAGTCGTGTCAGTTTGAGTCTAGATAGAGTCATTAGCGTAATCAGTAGAGTCTCTTGGGTTCGATACTCGGACTTCCTTAGGCTATACTACATTCGATCGGTACACTTGCCGGTTGTGTGTTTTAGGGTTTAGAGAGTCTTAGTTTTATAAATTTAAAGCTTAGAGAGTCTAGAATTAGGGTAAATTTAGTTAGTTTAGTTAACCCGTTTCGAGCACATCAAGTTTTTGGCGCCGTTGCCGGGGACTCTTTGGTAATTGCGTTGATTGCTTTGTTTGGACTTGTTTGACATTTTACGTGCTATTTGTGTTCGTTGAGTCGTAGGAGTCTAAAAATTTTAAAAATCCAAAAATATTTGCTTTAGTGTCTTTTCTAGGTTAGTGAGTCTTTGTTAGAGTCTCTTCGTAGTTCGTCTTTGGTGGATGCCCCATACGCGTTCACAGGGACCTCCGCCACCTCTGTTTACAGTTGAGTCGTCTGTTTCGTCTTCTTCAGTTCCGCATTCCACCCCCGCCTTCGATTTCACACCGAAGCCATCACCACACGTTTCCCCACCACCCTCCCGTTCTCGTACACCTAGTCCTCCACCCGTAGTTCATATGGCGAACCGTACCGTTTACCAGCAGGCTACCACCGGTTTCACCGGTGCTACATCGCCCATCACCCTTCCTAATATAGCGAATGATAGGTCTTGGTAGATACCTTCTTACATCATGACCGCCATCACAAATTCTTGCCAGTTCCATGGTCGTGATGACGAGGATGCACCCGCCCACATAAATCGCATCACTCGTCTTTGTGGCACCTACTCCATTGAGGGTGTCAATCTAGATGCTAGGTACCTTCAGGTCTTCCCATTTTCACTCGCTGGACGCGCAGCCGTCTGGTTTGATTCTCAGCCCGCAGGCACTTTCACTACTTGGGCGGGTGTTCGCGATGCTTTCATAGCAAAATACTTCCCGCCAGCCAAGGCATCTCGCCTTCGTGATCAGATACACTCCTTCCGTATGGAGCCTGATGAGCCGTATCACTTAGCTTGGGAGCGTTTTCAGACGCTTCTCTCTCGTTGTTCGCAGCATGGTTTGTCGGATTGGGCGTTAGTTGAGAAATTCTATAATGGTCTTACTCCTGAGATTAGAGCTCGTTTCGATACTTCAGCAGGAGGTCAGCTTATGGGAAAGAAGACGGTTACTGAGTGTAATGATTTATTTGAGAGCTTTGCACATTCTGATATGGATTACAGCACTATCGGCAGGACTTCCATTCCTGTTACTACCACCTCGGCCGGTCGAGGGGTAAACCAGGTTAGCTTGGGTACATCGGTAGCTGCTATAGTCGAGAGTGTGAAGCAAGATTTGAGGCAAGAGATGAGGAGAGAGATAGATGAGATTAAGAAGAAAGTTGATAGGTGTGAGGTTTGTAGGGGAGGTCACGACACGCTCGAGTGTCCCACACTTACGTTAGAGCAGGTTGAGTACATAGCAGGCCAGTCTAGGGGTCAGTTAGGTAGTAATAATAGTTTTAACCCCGGCTGGCAGGGTAGTGGTAGTAGTGGTAGTTATCGTTCTTCTGGCAATCCCCCTGGTTTTCCATCTGGTCAGTATCAAAATAGGGGGCCGGGTCTTTACACGAGTGGTGGTTCGGGTCAGAGTGGTCAGTATAGTGGTGCAGGAGGTCAGTTTGCGAGTGGAGGGTCGAATCAGGAGAGTCAAGGTAGTGATAAGGCTTTACAGGGTAGTTTGAGTAGGTTAGAGGAGATGTTTGCTCAGATGATAACGCATAATCAGACTGTAGCTAAGAATCAGGAGCAGATTAACAAAAATCATGAACTTCAGCTTAAAAATCAAGAGTCCACTCTTCTAGATCTTCAGAGAACAGTAGGGGATATAGCTAGGCAGTTGAAAAAGTCCCCTTCTGGTCAGTATTCAGGTACTACTCATCCAGTCAATCATTCTGTGAAAGCGATTACTACTCGTAGTGGGTTGAGTCTAGGAGAGGTCGTGCGAGAGAGGGCGGAGATAGGGAGTGATGATGAGGTAGATGAGGTGATTGAGATGGAGGCTCTAGGCAAGGTGCACAATAGGCTAGACCCAGCAAGTACCGCACACGCCGAGGAGTCGCCAGTAGAGAAGAAAGAGGAGAAGCAGCCGAAGAAGGTTCGGCCACCACCACCTGTGATTGATATTTCGCGTCTTCCGTTTCCCGCTCGTGCTAGGCAGCAGATATATGCTAGGGAATACGAGAAATTTCTTGAGATGTTCACTCAGCTGAAGGTGAATCTTCCGTTTATAGAAGCCTTGAGATCCATGCCTAAGTACGCCAAGTTCCTTAAGGATTTTCTCAAGCGTAAGGATAAGGTAGGTGAGAGTTCTAGTAATCCGTTGAGTGGAGAGGTTTCTGCTGTGATCTTAAATAAACTTCCTGAGAAACTCACTGATCCGGGCATTTTTACGATCCCTTGTTTGTTTGGTGGTGATGTTTGAAACCACGCGTTGGCAGACCTAGGTGCTAGTATTAATTTGATGCCATATTCATTTTACGAAAAACTAGGCCTTGGTGATTTGAAGCCGACTCGTATGACCCTTTCGTTAGCGGATAAGTCAGTTAAGTATCCTACAGACTGAACTTACCAGCAGAACTCAGTGCAGTTCACAACGTTTTCCACGTGTCGAATCTGAAGAAGTGTCTGTCAGATGAGACCCTCGTAGTTCCTTTGAAGGAGCTCACCATCGACGAGCAGTTACGATTCGTCGAGGAACCAGTTGAAATCACGGACCGGGATGTTAAGGTCCTCAAGAACACTAGAATACCTCTCGTTCGAGTTCGTTGGAACTCACGTCGCGGCCCAGAGTTCACCTGGGAACGCGAAGATCAGATGAAACAAAAGTATCCCCAACTATTCGCAAACGGTACAACCACTACTGAGGCTGAAGCTACGGAATTTCGGGATGAAATTCCAGATCAACGGGGGGAGGATGTGACACCCCAGGAAAACCGGGAAAACCATACAACTTAACTAGCTTCCTCAGTGAGTACGTACCAAATTTCGGGACGAAATTTCTTTCAACTTGGGGATAATGTGACAACTCGATATTTAGAACCCCTCATTCGTATATTGGTGTAACATGCTTGAACATTATGTGTCTATATATATATACTAGTAAATGAAGGTTCGTGATTATCTTGATGTGCTATGTGCTGATAAAATGTACGTATGATGTATAGTTATGTATATATGTATAAGTGAACCAAGAACCATGAACCCGACTCGAGACCACTCGGTCTCGAGTGAACAGTTAACAGCTGGCCGGTTGGGCCGCACCTCCTTAGTCCACCCGAAAGCCCATTAGGGTGCACTAATTTGGAGCGAGTATATAACCTTGGTGAATAGCCAACCTTGCCATGTTTGGGGCAACCTACACACACTCTCCTACACACACACTCCTACATTCTCTCTCACTAAAACCCTAGAAGCACAAACCTTCTCTCCTTTCTCTCGGACCAAACCGGTGACAACAAGGGTTCTCGGATTAGCTTGTGCACACCAAGTGAAGTTTCATCCTTCACTAATACTTCTCGAACCGGTTAGTGATTTATGATTTGGTGTTTTGTCAAATGATGTTTTGATTTATATGATTTTATACATTGATTCGTAAACAATACATGATGAGTTGGTGTTCAAGTAATCGGTTCATAAGTGTTTCATGTTATGTGTTTATATTCGGTTGATGATGATTATATGATAATGTATTGATTATGTTAGGATGAATAATATATGCTTGACTATGAATGGGTGTTATCGGCTCTATATGGGTTTGGATCCGAAGGGTTTGGATGTTGATACAAGTTGGTTTGATTGATGAATGGAAACCGAATGCTTGTAGTCGGCTGTGGTATGTTTACGATTAGGATGATTCATTGTGTTGATATCATAGGGTGCATGTTAGTAATCAAGAACAAAAATCCTGTTATACGTCTAAGTGTTGATAAGTTGTTGTTCATGATTTTGTTTGATTAAGGTTTATATGAATAAGGTGATAAAAACCCTAAAAGATGAACAACATGAATAGGATATGAACATGTTATGAATATTTGAAATCTGATTGTTTGATCTATTTTGATTAGTAATTAGACAAGAAAACATGTTTGAGTATTGTGGTTGGATAGTACATCATATCATGAAATCAAAATTCTATTGGTTAGTACACTATGCAGAATCAGCAGGTGCTGGGAGTCGAGACCCCTGGTTTCGACTCGAGACCATCTAGAAGCCAGCTCGAGATCAGCGGTTGCGAGTCGAGAACCCCTAGTCTCGACTCGAGACCACAGCTCCCTCACATAAGCAGCATAACTCGAGACCACGGTTGCGAGTCCGGTTGCGACTCGAGACCGTCTGGTCTCGACTAATACATGCATGACTCGAGACCCCCACGGTTGCGACTCGAGAACTCATAGGCTGTAACTCGAGATCCCTAGTCTCGACTCGAGACCATAACACCCGTACGTAATGTTTGGACTTGCACACTGCTATGGGCCTAAGTAGTTGGGCCGCACACTTAGACTTTGGTTGTTACGTGAATGTTACTGTGGAACTTGTTACGAACTGTTGTTGAACTGCCATGCTTGACATGTATGCCATGATCGTTACTTGTGTACAATACGTGTAGAACATACGTGCACTACTTGGATATGAACCTGACTTGAATGGTATCTATGTTAGGACGTAGTTGACCACTTACAACTTGACTGACCTTTCTGTGTATCTGCTGAGCAAACCAAGGTGAGTTCACACCCTCTACAAAGCATGGGATTCCCAGGGGTAGGGAATGGGGTTAAGGAACATGGCTTCCTCGTCCTTTCTTGGGTGGGACAGTATTGGTTCAGGAATGTAATTCCTCGTCCTCATGGACAGATAACTCGTACTAGACCAAAACTCTATCACGAAGTCCCTCCTTTTGATATCGACTTAATCGCCGGGCCAATGGCGAGCGGGTCATTAGTTAGATAGCGCTATTTAGGTTTGACAAGCCTCACACCGTGCCGCAGAGGACGGGCGTGAACTAATGGACTATGGCACGTCGGTGATGATAGACACCGACGCTAAGGGCACATAAACATGACTACAGTCAGCAGTCGATATGGTAACGAGTCTAGTGTATACATGGGGTAGCCCCCACGGCCGAAATGCCAGATAACTAACATGGGGTAGCCCCCACGGCTGTATTGCCAGAGTAAATGGGTAAACAAATCACGTTTTCAACTATGGGGTAACCCCCACGGCAGGATGCCAGTTAAAGGAAACTGTTTTTGGAACAACTTAAAAATGAACACCCAACAGTGAACTCACTCAACTTGTTGTTGACTCGTTACTACATGCTTTGCAGGCCTCTAGGTACTTAGCTGGAGCTTGCATGGAAGAGAGTCGTTGTGGGACATGGACAGCTGCGTGCCATGTTAAACTTTGAAACAATTAAACTTATGTTTTGGTTTTAAACATTATGCTTCCGCTTGCAACTTAAACTATGTTTTGTTTGGACACCAATTGTATTGGTTGGATTTTTTTAATTACTTGCATGCTTGTTCAATATGATTGGTGGCTGGATCCTGGTCAGTCACGCCTCCAAGTGGTGGTATTCCGCAGGTGGATTTTGGGGGTGTGACAGATTGGTATCAGAGCCATTGGTTATAGTGAACTCGGTTTTAATAAAGGAAAAACGTTTTTGTTAAAACCAGACTATAACCTGTACAGTGCTCAACGGTCCACAACGACGCTTCACTCCACATGCAAGGCTCAACATTCTAGGTGATATGATCTATGTATATATTGCCTACTTGATAGTTATATAGTACATTGCTCATGGTATGCTTGGTTAGTATGACTACTGTTACTTGAACACGTGTGTGCTTACCCTCGTCTGTCATCGCATTTTCGCGAACCCCTCTCACTCATGCTCCTTTTGATATGAAGATCATGTCTGGACGCGTTAACATGACCCAAGCCCAGTTGACGGCTCTGATTAACGAACGAGTTGCTGCGGCACTTGCAGCTGCACACGCAGGAGGTATATCCTGCAGTCCAAACTCATTCTAGGATCTTTAGATCCTACTCTCGTGAACCAACCTTTGTGTTAAACTCTGTCCTTTCTTACACCTACGACAGGTCAACATGCTCAGCCACCTGTGTGCACCTTTAAAACTTTTATGGACTGCCGACCCACTACTTTCAGCGGCACTGAAGGAGCCGTAGGTCTTCTCCACATGAGGCCGGGGCGGCCCATAGTGGTGACTATGTCTTCCAGCTGGAAGCCCGGTACAAATTTGCTAGGTTTGAGTTTTCCTGCACCTTTTCACACATACCATTGGCTTTGCAACCCATTGGTGATCTCTTTTTCCTTATTGCTACATACCAGGGACATTTATACATACAAGACATACTTCAAAGGGAACTAGTGGATCTGGCAAGGGTATGCATATGATTTCAAGCTGCGTATAAATAAAAGATGTCATCCGGGGTAGTAGAGTTTAGAAGGTGTGTCCTATTCCTGGATGGGACACATGTTTCTAAACCCAGTTTTAATTAAAGTCTTTTGTGGAGTATTGTTGAACTCAATTAGACAAGTCATGGTTTGTAACGTAATTTGGTATCGCTGTTTTCAAAGACAAGTTGTTGTGTTATTTTCTAAACGTAATTAATGGATGAATATATTTTGGTTTTATCATATAGCATTGTTATGATTGAATGCTATGGTATTAAGAAGTCACACCAAATAACCACGCTTCCGCAAAAGTCAGGGTGTGACAGCTTGGTATCAGAGCTTCGATCGTAGCGAACTAGGATTCTTCTCGAGTCTAGACTACGATCAATAGGGCTCTCACGAAAACTTTTTCATTGCATACAAAAATTGTCCAGATCCAGGAAACAAACATTTTTACTAATAAAAGGCACAAAACACATTTCAAGGTTATGTTTGTCATTCAGTCTTAGAGACTGGGGAGATTTAGTCTTAGAGACTGGGGAAGTTCAGTCTTAGAGACTGGGGAAGTTCAGTCTTAGAGACTGGGGAAATTCAGTCTTAGAGACTGGGCAAATTTCGTCTTAGAGACTGGGAGGTTCGGTCTTAGAGACTGGGAGGTTTGGTCTTACGGACCAGGGAGTTAGTCTTAGAGAGTGGGAGGTTTGGTCTTAGAGACCAGGAAGTTAGTCTTAGAGACTGGGAGGTTTTGTCTTAGAGACCAGGGAGTTAGCCTGAGAGACTAGGGAGTTCAGTCTGAGAGACTGGGTGGGATAGTTGTCACACCCCGACTGCGTAAAACAACAAATCGCGGCGGAAACATCGGGGCGTGTCGTAACAGAATTAATTGTTTCATAACCATGGCACACAAAGTGTATTTTATTTATTAAACAAGGGTGTTACATTGTCTCGAAACAGTAAATTAAGAGTTCAGAACATAATTAAACATAGTCTATATTCTTTTAAAGTCTCTAAGGCACAGGTCCGCCCTAGTATCATGATCAACATCCTATGGAAAAGCACCTGAAAACACATGTGAAAATAGGTACGTCAGCATAAAAATGCCTGTGAGATACATAGGTTTTGTGAAAATAGGATTCATGACTTATGTTTAAGAAAAATGTTTAGTCATGAACCTTGTAATTTGCTTTGTCATGTAAATCATTTGAAAACAATAAGATCAGATGATATGTATGAGTAAATGTTAGGTTAAATAAATAACCATGTAAAAATGTGTTTGTATAAGATAAGTTGTTTGTAAATCAATGTCTTGTGAAAAGTATGTTATTTGTATAAAATGTTCTATGTCTCAAACTGAAATGATTCAAATAACGTTACGCCATGTAATACCATACAAACACTTATATATAGGAAGTACCAGCGGCGTATCCACCATGCTTGTATCATATTACACACGCATCGTTAACTTAATCACTTAATCAAACCAAACCAACCAATGTAAGAAGTCTATGTTTAACCCAATTGTCAAATGTATTGAATAATATGTCAAAGTGTTTATGTCAAGATGTAAATCATGTCAAATGTCTATGTCAAATATCCATGTCAAATGTCTATGTCAAATATCCATGTCAAATGTCTATGTCAAATATCCATGTCAAATGTTTATGTCAAATATCCATGTCAAATGTTTATGTGAAAAATGTCTATGTCAAAATGTCATGTATGGCAAGTGAAATGTCTCAACTAAACCATATGCACAAAAACAAAGTATTGAAGTAAAACTTGGTTTAAATCAAAGCTATGTTTTGTGTAAATGCATGCAACTATTTAATATTGACATTTATGCGGTATTGTGAAAATGCATACATCCAAGCCTTGCGACTGTGGTGATAAACCCTTTAAACAAATTAAAGGTCTATCTGTCTTATATCATCGAATTCGGTCATTCCTTTCATCCCCTTTCCCTGGGACGTCCGGAACGGGAGTTGTCAATTCCTATGGTACCACTACCTACTAACGAACGGCATGATCGGTGTTAATGAATGTATTGTCCCATGTAAACAAACCAAATGTCATACCAAAATGTAAACATGTGAAAACAATGCACTAAGTATGTAATCAAATGAACATACATAGCGTGAAATGTCATGTAAAACGATGTACTAAGTAATGCACACAATGGGCACACCTAGCATGAAATGTAATGTAAAACAATGTACTAAGTAATGCACACAGTGGGCACACCTAGCATAAAATGTAATGAAATCATGTACTATAATGTACTAACGAACATAGCAGTATATGATGTGAAAACAGGAAAGCATGAAAGTAACAAGTAGGCACATGTGTTCCACCCCAAAACAGTTTGGAAAACAGTAAAAGAGGGGTCTATGTACTCACTTGTGATTGCTCAGATGTCTAAAGATAATCACCAAGTAATGCTATAGATCTCGGAATCAAACGGCACCTAATATAGGTAACTATGTTAATAAACCGGACCTATCTCGGAAGATTGGGTAGCATTAGGGTTTGTAAACCAAATGAGTGTAGGAACTCACGTGATATGGTTTAACAAAGCCTATATGCTAAATGAAACGTAACCTAAGTCTTATTGACCCATTATGATCCGTTTAGGTAGCTTATGCTACTTTAACGCATCGTGCGTGTGAAACGCGTTTGGACCGCCTAACTAGTCCTATGACAAGTATTATATGCCTAAACATGTTACATAATCAGTTATGTGACAAAAGTTTAGGTTACATATGCTAAATTACCAATTATGTATGAAAAGGGTATTCTGGTAATTTACCTAAGGCATATAAACTACCTATCATACAACTACTTAAACGTCGTGACCATAAGGTATAACCTCGGAAGGTTATTCCCTACTCTATGGTCACCTAATGTATTTGGTCGAATCCTAATGATCGACCAAACTGGGTCGGGTTCGAAGGTATAAGCGATTTATCAGATCGCTTACCCTACGACCCTAGACAACGTGGAAATCAGTAGGCATAGTCCCAAGGGACTATAACCAACGTGATTACACTCACGTTGCGAAGTTCAAACGAACTTCGCATTGACCATTACTGGTCAACGCTGAAAGTCAAACAAAGTTTGACTTTCGGACTCGAAAAGCAATAAAATAAGGAAAAGAACGAAAGAATACTTACGAAGGGTCCCCAAATGCTAATCTAGATCGAAATAACTCAGGTATGAAACAAAGGTTTCAACTTAGAGTCAAATAGATCAGATTCTTGTGGGTTTAGAAGTTGTGGGGGTGGGGTATTTATAGTTTTCGGGTAACCGTTAAGATCGTTTGTTGAATATCGTGCCTTAATCCAAGCCGTACAAGTGTCGGAAACTCATGGTGGCTAAAAATGATGTTTATCAACAGATTAGGCAAGTTGCAAGCATGTGGTTGTGGTTAAAACAGCTGGATCGTGCTGACTGTTCGTTCTAATCTGATCAGACAGGCGGACGCGGCCCGCGTCAGAATCAAGCAAATCTCAGGCGGGCCGCCTGAGAGTTGCAGATCAGAAAATCACAGTTTTGGTCCCTGTTGTGTATTCAGCCCATTTCCGGCACTTCTAAGGCCCGTAAAGCCAACTTTAAGGCCCTAAAATGTTGCCTAAACATTGTGGACATGAAACATGTTCAAAAATATGTCTGATGTTGGTTCGTTTGGCCGTACGAACGCGATGTTCGCTTAATTACGACGAAATGCGCACAAGCGCGAAAAACGATCCAAATGACGCAACCAATGGATTTTTCTTAAGGCGAACACTAAAATATAATGTAGTCATGCTTTCATAAATTTTTGGATGTCCGGATGTATTCAGAACGTAAGTTATGCTTGAAAATGCAAACTTGTGCACTTTTTGACACTTTTAGTCCCTGAATGTCCCAAAAGTTTATTTTAGCACACCAAACCCCTCAAAGCCTATTTCTAAGCTATGTAAAGGATATTTAAGGTGTGTTTAACTTATGGTCATGTTCCGGAATGTTCGTTACAGTTCAGATTGGTATACTTTCGCAGTTTGTCATATTTAGTCCCTGTAAGCGAATTAACTTGTTTTTGCCATACCAAAGCCTTCAAAACTTATTTCTAAGTTATGTAAAGGTTATTTAAGGTATGTTGAGTATATGTTGATGTTCCGGAGTATTTCTCGCATTAAACTGAGTACGTTTACGCACTAGTTTGCGTATAACTCTCCAGAAAGTGATGTAGAGTTTGGAATTGAACAAAAGTCAAAACATGAAAAATGTAAAACACAACTAAACAAACATTGGGATCAAATAACATTGTTTTATTGATAATAGAACTGTTCATAGTGATTACAAGCACAGTTGTTACAGTCTCCCCTACTTGTGGAAATTTCGTCCCGAAATTTATTTAGAGGAAACTCGTGGAAAAAGATGTGGATATTTCGCCTTCATTTGATCTTCGCGTTCCCAAGTAAACTCAGGTCCACGTTTAGCTTCCCAGGAACTTTGACCAAAGGAATGCGCTTGCGTTTAAGCCACTTGACTTCACGTTCCATGATTTCCACTGGTTTCTCAACAAATTTCAGTGTTTTGCCAACACGAATTTCGTCAAGCGGTATGGAGAAGTTCTCATCAGCTGTACACTTCTTGAGATTGGACACGTGAAAAGTTGGATGAACATTTCCCAGTTCAGGAGGTAACTCAAGTCTGTAGGCTACCTTTCCGATTCTTTCGACGATCTTGAATGGTCCAACGTATCTAGGTGCAAGTTTTCCTTTCTTTCCAAATCTGATCACACCTTTCCAAGGTGAGACCTTAAGTAATACTCGATCACCGACTTGAAATTCCAAGGCTTTGCGTTTTGGGTCCGCGTAAATCTTCTGACGGCTTCTAGCTGCCTGAAGGTTATCACGAACTTTCTTGACCTTGTCAGTTGTCTCTAAAATGAGGGCAGGTCCAGTAAGTTGAGCCTCGCCAATCTCATTCCAGCAGACTGGTGAACGACATTTTTGACCATAGAGAGCTTCGAAAGGAGCCATTTTGATGCTAGTGTGATAACTGTTGTTGTAGGAGAATTCAATCAATTTAAGATGTGAATCCCAGCTACCACCAAAATCGATCACACAAGCTCTAAGCATATCCTCCAGAGTCTGGATTGTTCTCTCAGATTGACCATCCGTTTGCGGATGATATGCTGTGCTCAGATTAAGTTGGGTCCCCATGGCAGATTGCATGGTTCTCCAAAAATGAGAAGTGAAACGAGCATCTCTGTCAGAAATGATGTTCAACGGAACACCATGTCGAGCTACAATTTCATCCACATAGATTTGAGCAAGTCTGTCAGCAGGAAAATCCTCACGGATTGGCAAGAAATGTGTTGACTTTGTAAGACGATCAACGACTACCCAGATGGCATCATGACCTTTCTTTGTGCGCGGGAGTTTGGTAACAAGATCCATAGTAATGTTTTCCCATTTCCAAACTGGGATCTCTGGTTGCTCCAATAAACCCGAAGGACGCTGATGTTCAGCCTTAACCTTTAGACAAGTAAGGCATTTTGATACGTACAAGGCAATGTCTTTCTTCATACCAGGCCACCAATAGTGAATACGAAGATCCTTATACATCTTATCTGAGCCCGGATGAATGGAATAACGAGACTTATGGGCTTCATCCATAAGCAAGGTACGAATATCATCCTGGCTTGGGACCCACAAACGGTCCATGAAGTAATATGACCCATTGTCCTTCAGTTCAAGAGCAGGTGTTATGTGATAGGGAAATTCCTTATCCATCAAACCTTGTGAAACACAAGATTGCTGAGCTTGAGAAATGCGTGCTTGGATATCAGATTGTGCTTGAATAACAGATTGAACACGTACACAATGAAGCTTAGTACGTTCCTTGCGACTCAATGCATCAGCTACGACATTCGCCTTACCAGGATGGTAGCGAATTTCGCAGTCATAGTCGTTTAAAAGCTCAACCCAACGTCGTTGTCTCATGTTGAGTTCTTTCTGGTTGAAGATATGCTGAAGACTTTTGTGGTCAGTGAAGACCACACATTTTGTACCGTACAAATAGTGTCTCCAGATCTTGAGAGCGAAAACAACTGCACCCAACTCAAGATCATGAGTGGTGTAGTTCTTCTCATGTATCTTCAATTGTCTTGATGCATAGGCTATGACTTTGTTCCTTTGCATCAGAACACAGCCAAGACCCAATTTAGATGCATCACAATACACGACAAAATCATCATCACCCTCAGGCAATGATAGGACAGGCGCATCGCAAAGCTTCTGCTTCAGGTGTTGAAAAGCTTCCTCTTGTCTGAATCCCCAGTAAAAGGGCATTTTCTTCTGAGTTAGAGCAGTTAGAGGAACTGCAATCTTAGAGAAGTTTTCTATGAAGCGGCGATAATAACCCGCTAGACCAAGAAAAGAACGAACTTCAGTAGGAGTAGTAGGCGTATCCCAATCCTTAATCGCACTGATCTTGGAGGGATCTACATGAACACCTCGTTCGTTGATAATGTGTCCCAAAAATTGAACTTCTTCAAGCCAAAATTCGCACTTGGAGAATTTGGCGAAAAGTTGCTCTTTCTTCAGGAGTTCCAGAGTAAGACGAAGATGCTGCTCGTGATCAGCTCGCGTCTTAGAGTAAATCAAGATGTCATCGATAAAAACAATGACGAACTGATCCAAATAAGGTTTACAGACCCTATTCATTAAGTCCATGAAAACAGCAGGAGCATTAGTCAAACCGAATGGCATGACTGTGAACTCGTAATGTCCATAACGAGTACGGAATGCTGTCTTCGGAATGTCTTCTTCTTGCACACGAAGTTGATGATATCCGGAACGTAGATCAATCTTCGAAAAATAAGAAGCGCCTTGTAACTGATCAAAGAGATCGTCTATGCGAGGTAGAGGATATCGATTCTTGATGGTAAGCTTGTTAAGCTCACGATAATCGATACACATCCTAAAGGATCCATCCTTCTTCTTGACAAAAAGAACGGGAGCACCCCAGGGTGAAAAACTAGGACGTATAAAACCTTTGTCAGAGAGCTCCTGAAGCTGTTTAGACAACTCTTGCATCTCAGATGGTGCAAGACGATATGGAGCTCTGGCAATGGGATTAGCACCAGGTACGAGATCAATGCGGAACTCGACTTGGCGTGCTGGAGGTAGACCAGGTAAATCTTCAGGGAACACGTCAGAATAATCCCGAACGACAGGAATATCTGAAATAGACTTACCCTTGCCTTTATCTTCTGTAACATGTGCTAAGAAAGCCACATAGTTCTTCTGCAGATACTTCCGAGCTTTAAAACAAGACATGAGTTTGAGACCACCGGTAGGCTTCTCACCTTGAACCTGCAGGATCTCGCCTGTTGAAAGCGGCACACGAACAATCTTCTTAGAACAAACTATCTCTGCGTGATGCTTGGATAACCAATCCATTCCCACAATAACGTCGAAGCTTCCAAGTTGCATAGGCGCGAGGTCAATAAGAAAAAGATGGTCGTTAAGATTCAACTGGCAGTTGTGAAGAACAGAATCAAGAATAATGGGTTCACCACTAGCAACCTCTACTGTCAAAGATTTGCCTAGTTTCGTTCTAGACACTCAAAGCATTGGTTCAAAGGACAAAGACACGAAACTCTTATCGGCACCGTAATCGAAAAGAACAGATGCAGGCTGATTATTAATAAAGAACGTACCGTTCACCACATTATCGTCAGCCTGTGCCTCTTGGGCATTCATGTTAAAAACTCGGCCTCGAGCCGGAGCCTGATTCTGGTTCTGGTTCTGGTTCGCCAGTCTTGGGCACCGATTCCTATAGTGGGTCAGATCCCCACAATTGTAACAAGCACCTGGTGGGTATTGTGGTCGTGCAGCTTGACCCTGTTGCGGAGCAGGAGGCTGAGCAACTTGTTGAGCCGGGTTCTGAACTGCGGGATTTTGAGCAGATCGACAAACATTGGCGAGATGGCCTGATTTCCCACAGCTAGTACAGAAACGGCATGGAAGTTGTGGCTGGTGGTGACTGTTGCATCTATTGCACAAAGGTGCATTCCCTGTATAGGGTTTCTTTGCTGGAGGCTGTGCAGGTTGGTTGGGAGCTACCTGGTTAGCTTGAGCAGTGATAGCAAAATTTTGGGAAGCCTTACGCTTCTTTGCCCTCTTTGAAGAACCAGAGTTCTTTCCACTCAAGTTTTGACCTTTCTTGCTATCTTCCTTGTCAGCCGACTGTTTCTTGCCCTTGTCACCCTTCCGGTGTAACTTGTTCTTCCGGATCTGCGACTCAGTCAATGTCGCAGATAACTCGATCGCCTGACGAAGTGTGGCAGGGTTACTACCAGTAAGAATGTCTTGTACCGAGTCAGGTAGGCCATCGATGTATCTCTCGATAGCCTTGTCGAGTGGGGTGACCATTGTTGGGCAAAGCAGACTCAACTCTTCAAACCGATCAGTATAAGCCCTGTGCTCACCACTATCTTGCTTCAACTCATCAAACTCCTTCTCCAACGCTCGTTGCTCATGACGAGGACAGAATTCCCTCATCATAAGGGCTCTAAGTTCAGCCCATGTCTGTGCGAGAGCAACTTCTGCACCCCGGTCTCTCATTACCCCATTCCACCATGTAAGAGCCCTCTTCTGAAACACGCTCGAGGAGAACTCGACCTTGCGATTATCCGGACACTGCACATGGCGAAAAGTATTCTCTATACTCTCGAACCACTGAAGAAGCCCAGTTGCTCCTTCAGAACCACTAAACTTGAGTGGTTTAGCCTGGTTAAAATCCTTGTATTTGCATGGAACATTGTTGTTATTGTTGGCTTGGTTCCATTGAGCAAAGAGATTTGGAAATTGAGCAGCCATCTGCTGCGCAATGATTTCTGCCAGCTCGGCAGTTGCTATCTGATTTTCGCGTCGAGGAGGCATTCTAAAAGAGGAAACATGAAAGGAAACGAGTGAGATGATTGGATGAAGAGAATGAGATGAAACAAAATCAACAAAAGCAAAGATGGTGGTCATTCGTCCGTATCACAAAGCAAACAAACGACACACAGTGACTAATCAAAGTAAATGGGTCAAAAATAATGTATAATGAAGACATGCTCGCCTATAAATGAACACTCATCCCAGGAATTCCCAGGTAAGCACAACTGGTCTCGCGTCTGGTTGAGATGTATACGAAGTGCTTGCCTAGACAGAAAACCCAGAATACAGGCATTCACCCTTCCAGTTTGCACATGTTCACATTATTTAAAACCCAAAACGTTTGACGGGATTTTTGAAAATTAGAAGGCACAAGGCCAAAAACCAAACTGAAAAGGGTTCAAAACCATATAACAGAGGGTTCAAAACCTTACAATAGAGGGTTCAAAACCTTGTAATAAATCATTCAAAAACAGATGATTGTTTTTCAAAAATTGATTCGGAAAATTTGGTTCTTGTTTTGATAATCACCTAAGGATAGGTGATGTACATGTTTTAAGATCTAAACACAAGATAACTCGTGTTAGGGTCCTAGAAAAGTTATAGTCTAGGTCAAAGCATTACTAATAACCTAATTCCCTATAACCATTGGCTCTGATACCAACTCTTCTGTCACACCCCGACCGCGTAAAACAACAAATCGCGGCGGAAACATCGGGGCGTGTCGTAACAGAATTAATTGTTTCATAACCATGGCACACAAAGTGTATTTTATTTATTAAACAAGGGTGTTACATTGTCTCGAAACAGTAAATTAAGAGTTCAGAACATAATTAAACATAGTCTATATTCTTTTAAAGTCTCTAAGGCACAGGTCCGCCCTAGTATCATGATCAACATCCTATGGAAAAGCACCTGAAAACACATGTGAAAATAGGTACGTCAGCATAAAAATGCCTGTGAGATACATAGGTTTTGTGAAAATAGGATTCATGACTTATGTTTAAAAAAAATGTTTAGTCATGAACCTTGTAATTTGCTTTGTCATGTAAATCATTTGAAAACAATAAGATCAGATGATATGTATGAGTAAATGTTAGGTTAAATAAATAACCATGTAAAAATGTGTTTGTATAAGATAAGTTGTTTGTAAATCAATGTCTTGTGAAAAGTATGTTATTTGTATAAAATGTTCTATGTCTCAAACTGAAATGATTCAAATAACGTTACGCCATGTAATACCATACAAACACTTATATATAGGAAGTACCAGCGGCGTATCCACCATGCTTGTATCATATTACACACGCATCGTTAACTTAATCACTTAATCAAACCAAACCAACCAATGTAAGAAGTCTATGTTTAACCCAATTGTCAAATGTATTGAATAATATGTCAAAGTGTTTATGTCAAGATGTAAATCATGTCAAATGTCTATGTCAAATATCCATGTCAAATGTCTATGTCAAATATCCATGTCAAATGTCTATGTCAAATATCCATGTCAAATGTTTATGTCAAATATCCATGTCAAATGTTTATGTGAAAAATGTCTATGTCAAAATGTCATGTATGGCAAGTGAAATGTCTCAACTAAACCATATGCACAAAAACAAAGTATTGAAGTAAAACTTGGTTTAAATCAAAGCTATGTTTTGTGTAAATGCATGCAACTATTTAATATTGACATTTATGCGGTATTGTGAAAATGCATACATCCAAGCCTTGCGACTGTGGTGATAAACCCTTTAAACAAATTAAAGGTCTATCTGTCTTATATCATCGAATTCGGTCATTCCTTTCATCCCCTTTCCCTGGGACGTCCGGAACGGGAGTTGTCAATTCCTATGGTACCACTACCTACTAACGAACGGCATGATCGGTGTTAATGAATGTATTGTCCCATGTAAACAAACCAAATGTCATACCAAAATGTAAACATGTGAAAACAATGCACTAAGTATGTAATCAAATGAACATACATAGCGTGAAATGTCATGTAAAACGATGTACTAAGTAATGCACACAATGGGCACACCTAGCATGAAATGTAATGTAAAACAATGTACTAAGTAATGCACACAGTGGGCACACCTAGCATAAAATGTAATGAAATCATGTACTATAATGTACTAACGAACATAGCAGTATATGATGTGAAAACAGGAAAGCATGAAAGTAACAAGTAGGCACATGTGTTCCACCCCAAAACAGTTTGGAAAACAGTAAAAGAGGGGTCTATGTACTCACTTGTGATTGCTCAGATGTCTAAAGATAATCACCAAGTAATGCTATAGATCTCGGAATCAAACGGCACCTAATATAGGTAACTATGTTAATAAACCGGACCTATCTCGGAAGATTGGGTAGCATTAGGGTTTGTAAACCAAATGAGTGTAGGAACTCACGTGATATGGTTTAACAAAGCCTACATGCTAAATGAAACTTAACCTAAGTCTTATTGACCCATTATGATCCGTTTAGGTAGCTTATGCTACTTTAACGCATCGTGCGCGTGAAACGCGTTTGGACCGCCTAACTAGTCCTATGACAAGTATTATATGCCTAAACATGTTACATAATCAGTTATGTGACAAAAGTTTAGGTTACATATGCTAAATTACCAATTATGTATGAAAAGGGTATTCTGGTAATTTACCTAAGGCATATAAACTACCTATCATACAACTACTTAAACGTCGTGACCATAAGGTATAACCTCGGAAGGTTATTCCCTACTCTATGGTCACCTAATGTATTTGGTCGAATCCTAATGATCGACCAAACTGGGTCGGGTTCGAAGGTATAAGCGATTTATCAGATCGCTTACCCTACGACCCTAGACAACGTGGAAATCAGTAGGCATAGTCCCAAGGGACTATAACCAACGTGATTACACTCACGTTGCGAAGTTCAAACGAACTTCGCATTGACCATTACTGGTCAACGCTGAAAGTCAAACAAAGTTTGACTTTCGGACTCGAAAAGCAATAAAATAAGGAAAAGAACGAAAGAATACTTACGAAGGGTCCCCAAATGCTAATCTAGATCGAAATAACTCAGGTATGAAACAAAGGTTTCAACTTAGAGTCAAATAGATCAGATTCTTGTGGGTTTAGAAGTTGTGGGGGTGGGGTATTTATAGTTTTCGGGTAACCGTTAAGATCGTTTGTTGAATATCGTGCCTTAATCCAAGCCGTACAAGTGTCGGAAACTCATGGTGGCTAAAAATGATGTTTATCAACAGATTAGGCAAGTTGCAAGCATGTGGTTGTGGTTAAAAAGCTGGATCGTGCTGACTGTTCGTTCTAATCTGATCAGACAGGCGGATGCGGCCCGCGTCAGAATCAAGCATTTCTCAGGCGGGCCGCCTGAGAGTTGCAGATCAGAAAATCACAGTTTTGGTCCCTGTTGTGTATTCAGCCCATTTCCGGCACTTCTAAGGCCCGTAAAGCCAACTTTAAGGCCCTAAAATGTTGCCTAAACATTGTGGACATGAAACATGTTCAAAAATATGTCTGATGTTGGTTCGTTTGGCCGTACGAACGCGATGTTCGCTTAATTACGACGAAATGCGCACAAGCGCGAAAAACGATCCAAATGACGCAACGAATGGATTTTTCTTAAGGCGAACACTAAAATATAATGTAGTCATGCTTTCATAAATTTTTGGATGTCCGGATGTATTCAGAACGTAAGTTATGCTTGAAAATGCAAACTTGTGCACTTTTTGACACTTTTAGTCCCTGAATGTCCCAAAAGTTTATTTTAGCACACCAAACCCATCAAAGCCTATTTCTAAGCTATGTAAAGGATATTTAAGGTGTGTTTAACTTATGGTCATGTTCCGAAATGTTCGTTACAGTTCAGATTGGCATACTTTCGCAGTTTGTCATATTTAGTCCCTGTAAGCGAATTAACTTGTTTTTGCCATACCAAAGCCTTCAAAACTTATTTCTAAGTTATGTAAAGGTTATTTAAGGTATGTTGAGTATATTTTGATGTTCCAGAGTATTTCTCGCATTAAACTGAGTACGTTTACGCACTAGTTTGCGTATAACTCTCCAGAAAGTGATGTAGAGTTTGGAATTGAACAAAAGTCAAAACATGAAAAATGTAAAACACAACTAAACAAACATTGGGATCAAATAACATTGTTTTATTGATAATAGAACTGTTCATAGTGATTACAAGCACAATTGTTACAATAGTCTGGGAAGGCTAGGATAATTACTTGCTTACATTGTCATTGCTTATATGCTTATTTGATGATCATTGATATATGTGCATATGTGTGATTGTTTTTTCACAGACATCATGTCATCTTCCTCCGAGAGTGGAGTGTCAGACACCATAGACCCGATAGCTATAGTATCGGACGACGAGATCCTTCCAGAGGACGAGGTTTTCACTTCAGATACTACGAGCAGTGACGACGATGACTTTCAGCCCTTTGCCTTACCGGATTTCGGAGATAATTTACCTTTAGCTGATGGTTTTCTTGACGGGGATCTACCTCTTGCTCAGATCCCTGCACCTATTCCTCTTGCTGCTTTTCCTGTTGAGGATCTACTTCTCGACGATATGTCGGACGATGACGTCGATCTCTTCATCGAGTGTCCCCCTGAGGATGACCAGGATGGCGGGGCTCCGATTGATGATGATGTTGCTATTCCTCCTGTTGAGATTCCGGTCGATGATGACGTTGTTGTCCCTATTGATGAGATTCCTGTTGTTGATGCCATTGTTATTCTTGTCGAGGTTCCTGTTATGGAGGTTTTATCTGACCAGTCTGGTCATGATTCGTCTGGTCCCGAATCGTTTGAGTCCGTGTCGTCTTCTACTCTTCATGCACTGGGATTACAGCGATATCCCACAGACACTGATTCCAACATTGCTATGTCAGCAGCGCCTGGTTCGCCACACGATCTCGAGTTTGATCCTGAGTTTGATGCTGAGATGGATCCTATCGTTCCGCAGCTGGGTTTTGGGTTCATCCCTGACTTCCCACACGATTTTGATCCAGACCATGAGATGGAGTTTATCCCTGAGGAGCAGCCTGTTGAGGCACCTGTTTTTCCTGATGATCAGCTTCCTGACATACCCGCTGATCATAAGCTTGCTCCCGCCTACCCAGAGCCTGAGATAGCACCAGAGCCTGTTCTTGTTCACGACCTTCCACCTGTGCACGACCCTATCCCTGCTGATATTCCAGTTGTTGCACCTCTGCCTGACCCTATGCCTGTGTTTGTTGACCGTGCACCATTTGCTACCCACGTGGATCCTAGATATGCTTACACCCGCAATGGGTGGATTGAGGATGATGACGACTATCCTCCTTTTGTCAGACCAGTTACTCCCCCTATTGCACCTGTCCAGGCACTCGTTGATGTCCCACAGTTTCACCCTCACATGTCAGACGTTCATCGCATGGATTTACCCGTCACTTTTCTTCAGGACATTCCTCCTCCCCGTCCAGGGGAAGGACCTTCGGGTCAGCAACACGATCACATACCACATGTGTCAGCAGTCGACCAGTTCATGCCACAGTTTCCACACATGGCTTATTCTTCTGCACCCATGGGCGAGCCATTCTTGTGGTCTTCGCCCAACGTCATGCCTTTATCAGATCCGTACCATCCCTTTCATGTTGGGTATTCGACGTATGATCTGCTTTTATCCCTGCAGCTACAGCAAGATATGTTGAGTCGGAGAGTCGCTGAGCTCGAGAGGATCCCGCATCCTCCACTTTTTGCTGGTCCATCACAGTCTGCTTTTCCACCTGCTCCACTGTTTCCTTATCCGGATTTTGGTATCCGTTTTCTCACTATGGAGCAGCAGATTGCTTGTTTGTTGCTGCTTGTTCATACGCTTGAGGAGGAGTTAGCGCGTATGCGCCGTTTGCTTTTCATTCCTCCACCTCCTCCTCCCCCACCATCAGCTTAGGGGTTTTTGGTTTATTACAGATATCATGCTTTTGATGAGAGCGCAGCTATTGAGCTTGATTGCACAACATTTTGAAGACCACTTGATGACTTATGACTTTTGAGATTTGACTTTTGGTTGTTGCGTATTGTTAGACGATTTAGACAAGGGTGATGTGACCCTTAGTCTCTTTTGATGTACGATACATTTGTAAAACTTGTAAACTGTACTTGTGGTCTTGTTATATGATAGCTCAATCGCATCATTCTCATTACATACGTTGTTGGATTATTTGTTTGGTGATATGACATGGGGTGTTATGTGTTATTGTGTTGATGGATGTTATTACATATGCATATTACTCACTTACTATACTTACTATGACCTGACCGATATGATCTTCTTTTAGAAGATGCCTCCACGACGAGACACACGTTTGCCCACTACTGAGGCTGAGTTACAGGAGCGAATTACCGCAGCAATAGCACAGTATGAGGCCTCACGCGCGGAAACTAGCGGAGGTACCTCAAGAAACAACAACCCACCCAATGGTAATGTCCAAGTCGCTTGAGACACATTACGTTACATTTGAATATTTCTTACACATCCGCTAATGCTTTCTGTAAATGTTATCGCCTGTACAGGCTGTACCTACAAACAATTTCTGGATTGTAAGCCCTTAAATTACGACGGCACTGGAGGTGCTGTTGCTTTCGTCAGATGGACGGAAAAGACGGATTCCGTTATAAGGATGAGCAAGTGTGCTCCTGAGCACCAAGTTACTTACATCTCAGGGCTTTTTCTTGATGGTGCTTTATCCTGGTGGAATCTTCAAGTCCAGACCCTGGGGGAGACGGCGGCGTATGCACTGACATGGGCTGAACTGAAGGAGCTCATGCGCAAGAAATACTGCTCACGGGCCGAAATACAGAAGCTGGAAACGGAATTCTGGAACCTCAAAATGGACGACCCAAAAATTGCTGAATATGTGCAAAGATTCCACGACTTGTCACGCGTTGTGCCTTATATGGTGGATCCTGAATTCAAGCGCATTGAGCGTTTCATCTGGGGATTGGCACCCCAGATCATGAGTATGATAACAACGTCAAAGCCGCCAACAATTACTGAAGCTATCGACCTGAGCGTGTCACTGACTGAAGAAGCTATCCGGATAAACAAGTTTTCAATCTCTGACCCGAAAAAGAAGGAAACACACTTTGAATCATCGAGTGAGAACAAGAGGAAGTTCTCAAACTTAAAAAAGGGTACCAGTAGTGTCAGCAAGAAAGAAGAGGGGAGCGCACCAGCCAGGGCCAGAACTGGTGCCGAAAACAAAGGAAGAGGGTACATGGGTGCTCTGCCCAAATGTGATGTATGCCAATATCAACACCCCGGCCATTGCAGATTCAGGAAATGTGAGTCTTGTGGGAAGATTGGCCACTCAAAAGAAACATGCTGGGCTGGTACTGGTGTTGGTCGTGGTAATCAAAGGGGTTATGGAGGTGGGAATGGAAACCGCCAGCAGGGAGGAAATGGCGGGAATGGAAATCATGGAAATGCTGGGAATCAAGCTGGTAACCGGGGAGAGAACATCAATCGAGGCGGTAATGGTAATGGGAATGGTCGAGGACCAGGGTGTTTCAATTGTGGAGACATGGGGCACTTTAAGCGGGAATGCTCGAAACTCAACCAAGCACAAGGAAGATTTTTCAATATCGGTGCGAGGGAGGCACGCCAAGAACCTAATGTGGTTACTGGTACGTTCCCTATTAATCAACGCTTTGCATCTGTTCTATTTGACACTGGTGCCGACTATAGTTTTGTATCGCTAGAATTTAAAAGTATGCTTGGGATAACTGCTAGTAAGTTAGATATTCCGTACTCAATTGAACTGGCTAATGGAAAGCTAGTTGAAACGAATGAAGTCATCAGAGGATGCGTAATAGAGCTGGGAGAACACGAGTTTACACTGGATCTACTGCCAGTCGAGTTGGGAAGCTTCGACGTGGTAGTAGGAATGGATTGGTTGTCAAGCAATAGAGCCGAAATTGTATGTCACGAGAAGACCATTCACATCCCATTGGCGGATGGAGAAACGATTGTGATACACGGAGAGAAGCGCGATACGCCCTTAAGGATCATTAATTGCTTGAAGGCTAGACAATGTTTGAAGAAGGGATGTGTTGCCTTCTTGGCGCACATCGTGGATAAGGAAGCCGCTGAGCCAAAGATAGAAGATATTCCAGTCGTGAAGGAGTATCCTGAAGTCTTTCCAGAAGACATGCCAGGATTTCCGCCGCAGCGACAAGTCGAGTTTCATATTGACTTAGTTCCAGGCGCCGCGCCTGTAGCTAAGGCACCTTATAGACTTGCGCCTTCGGAAATGTAGGAGTTGTCGACGCAACTTCAGGAGTTGCTAGACAAGGTATTTATCAGGCCAAGCTTCTCGCCTTGGGGAGCTCCAGTGTTGTTTGTCAAGAAGAAGGACGGTAGTTTTCGCATGTGCATCGACTACTGGGAGCTTAACAAGTTGACTATCAAGAATAGATATCCTTTGCCAAGGATTGATGACCTGTTCGATCAACTACAAGGTTCGAGTTGTTACTCCAAGATCGATCTTCGATCGGGTTATCACCAGTTACGTATTCAAGAGGAGAGCATACCGAAGACTGCCTTCAGAACTCGATATGTTCATTACGAGTTCCTGGTTATGCCGTTTGGTCTGACAAACGCGCCAGCAGTATTCATGGATTTGATGAATAGAGTTTGTAAGCCGTACCTTGACAAGTTTGTGATCGTGTTTATTGATGACATTTTGATCTACTCAAAGACGAAGGAAGAACACGAGCAACATCTAAGAGCTATCTTAGAGCTGCTCAAGAAGGAGAAACTATACGCAAAGTTCGCGAAGTGCGAGTTCTGGTTACGCGAGGTTCAGTTCCTTGGTCACGTGGTTAATGGAAATGGAATCCATGTGGATCCCACAAAGATTGAAGCAATCAAGAATTGGGAGACCCCGAAGACGCCAACCAAGATCCGCCAGTTTCTAGGTTTGGCAGGATATTATCGCAGATTCATTGAGGATTTCTCAAAAAGTCGCTCAACCTTTGACCTCCCTTACGCAGAAAGACAAGAAATACGAATTGGGAGATAAGCAAGAAGAAGCATTTCAGTTATTGAAAAACAAGCTTTGCGATACACCAATTTTATCTCTACCCGAAGGCACTGACGACTTCGTGGTATATTGCGACGCTTCGCGTCAAGGTTTAGGCTGCGTACTGATGCAACGACAGAAGGTTATAGCCTATGCTTCACGCCAGCTGAAGGTTCATGAGAAGAACTACACCACGCATGACTTGGAGTTAGGCGCAGTGGTGTTTGGATTAAAAATTTGGTGAAATTACTTATACGGCACGCGATGCATAATCTTCACTGATCACAAGAGCCTGCAGCATATATTTGATCAGAAAGAGCTTAACATGAGACAAAGACGATGGGTAGAGTTGTTAAATGACTATGATTGCGAGATCAAGTATCACCCAGGGAAGGCGAATGTAGTCGCCGATGCCTTAAGTCGGAAAGAAAGAATCAAGCCCATAAGGGTTAGGGCTTTGGAAATGATTGTTCAGACAGACCTCACGTTGCGCATTCGTGCTGCGCAGAGGGAAGCTCTTAAAAGGGAGAATCTTGAGAATGAATATATCCGGGGGATGGAGAAGCAATTGGTACCAAAGGAGGATGGAACATTGTGTTTCTTGGGAAGAATTTGGGTTCCTTTCTTTGGTGGTCTGAGAGACGTTATTTTTGATGAGGCTCACAAGTCACGGTACTCGATCCATCCAGGATCGGAAAAAATGTACCAGGATTTAAAAGATTTCTATTGGTGTCCGAGATTGAAGGGTGATGTCGTGACATATGTTGGCAAATGTTTGACTTGCGCCAAGGTAAAGGCTGAATATCAGAAGCCTTCAGGTCTTCTGCAACAACCTGAAATACCTATGTGGAAATGGGAGCAGATTTCAATGGACTTCATAATGAAATTGCCAAGGACACCCAGAGGTCACGATACGATTTGGGTAATCGTAGACCGTCTGATCAAATCTGCACACTTTTTGCCAATCAAGGAGAAGGATAATACAAGCAAGCTTGCTGAGATGTACCTGAGAGAGATTGTTGCACGACATGGAGTGCCTCTCTCAATTATTTCTGATAGAGACGGAAGGTTCGTGTAAAGGATTTGGCAATCCTTCCAAGAAGCTTTTGGTTCTCAGTTAAATCTGAGTACTGCATTTCATCCGCAGACAGACGGACAGAGTGAACGAACGATTCAAACATTGGAAGACATGTTGCGAGCTTGTGTAATGGATTTTGGTGGTAGTTGCGACACTCACTTACCCTTAGTCGAATTCTCATACAACAACAACTATCATACGAGTATACAAGCCGCACCGTTCGAAGCTCTCTATGGACGTAAGTGTCGATCGCCGCTATGCTGGGCAGAAGCGGGTGATAGACAGCTTGTTGCTCCGGAATTGGTTCAGGAAACGACAGACAAGATTTTCCAGATCCGAGAGCGCATCAAAGCGGCTCGCGATCGTCAAAAGAGTTATGCGGACCTGAGAAGGAAACCGCTGGATTTTGAGGTAGGAGATATGGTTTTGTTAAAGGTTTCACCCTGGAAGGGTGTGGCACGCTTTGGGAAGCGTGGGAAGTTGAACCCCAGATACATTGGACCCTTCAGAATCCTGGAAAGGATTGGTCTTGTAGCGTACAAGTTGGATTTACCCGCACAACTAAACGGCGTTCATGATACATTTCATGTATCCAATTTGAAAAAGAGTCCAACTCAAGAAACAGTTGTCATTCCTGCCAATGAAGTTCATGTTGACGACACACTCCACTTTATTGAAGAACCTGTTGAGGTCACTGATTGGAAGGTTAACAAGACGCGCAGGAGTAGTGTCAAACTCGTCAAGGTTCGATGGAATGCCCGTCATGGCCCATAATTCACGTGGGAGCGTGAAGATCGTATGAAAGCCAAGTACCCAACTTTGTTCCCCAAGACCCCTGCATCTAGTAGCAGAACTGAAATTTCGGGACGAAATTTTCTTAACAGGGGGAGAATGTGACAACCCTCATAATTATAGGTATCCGTACAATTAATTAATATTAATTAAGTGCTTAATGATTGTGCTGAATTACTTAACTGCTTTCTGATTACTGCATCATACTTACATGTGCATCACATATTACAAAATGTCAAATCTTTATCACATACAAACTTTATTGACATACCTGATGCACAAAGCACAGTTAGCACAAGTTAACGGATAGAACGGGAATATGCTGACGGGGTTCAGCAAATAGACAGGCAGTGTTTTGAGACCCAATATGGGTCAGGGACAAGGTACTACACTAGTATGGTGTGTAGGGAAGTGAGGACCATAAAACTGTGTCACTAGGTGATAGTTTGAGTGCCGGAAAGTGCCTAAAACTCACTTTAAGTGCAGAATTCTGCATTTTTCAGCAAAATTCAGCTTTTTAACATACTAGTATTATGCAGAATATTGACTAAATGGTTCTGAATGCTTTCCTAAGTGTTGGGAATTAAAAGTGTCACAAGAAATTACATAAAAGACACTATACGGTACAACTTAGCACTTTAACGAACCGGTATCTAACCGAACAACCGGACATTACCCGGAACACCAAAATTTTGCCAGTTACATTGTGTTATTATTTTTGAACTAGTTATGATCCCCGAATACCCCAACACACAATAAAAATGTGTCATACACATAATACACTAAATTTTACACTTAACCTCCAACTATTTACCTACTATCATTCAAAATTTACAAATAACCTCCCCCATATGAAATTTACGGTCCAAAGGGGAGGACCCCACCACCAAATCCCACTAGATATTATCTCTTATTTTATTTGATCTTGCTTGATATCTTGGATATAATATTGAGTGTAGAGATTATAAGTATGGTGTGTATATTCAAGAAATCATATCATATCTTCACAATCTTCACACCATCTCCCTCAACCTCTCTCTCTCCCTCTCGGCCTTGTTTGTGCCGCCACCACCACCACCATACAACCACCATATTCATTCATCACTCATTCCATTTCAAACCCATTTCAAAATACTAGAAGGTGTTACATGGAGCTTGAAGCTTGAAGATCTTGAAGAATCCTTCTCATTTGCTCTCATCATCCATCTTTCTTCATTATTTTCTCTAGTGATCTTCCCTAGCCTTTGAGCTAGTTGTAAGCTTCTTGCTACTAATTTTTACTTCTCATTTTTGTTGGTTAAAAAGATGTACATTATTATGAATCACAAGAACACTAAAAGACTTAAACAAGAATCATGAACATGAAGCTTAAAAGTGATGAAATCTTGTTGGATTAATGTTGTTTAAATACATGCATGGCACTTGATTGTTATTTACTTGAAATTATGATGTTGATCATCATAAGGAGCTTGCTAGATTGTGATTAAACACATGATTTAGCAAGTTAGAGGATGATTATGTGTTAACCCAAGAAGATCATCCTCACTTATGAACATGAACTTGAAAATAAAATTAATTCTTGAAAAATAGTAAATAAAGTGAGCTAGTAATTTTGTAAATCTAAGATTTATGAATAATTTTCCAAGAAAATCAAGTTCAAAATATGATTTTAGTAAGAACTTGATTCTTATATAAATATACATTATTTTTGGTGATGAAATAAGTGTAAGAACACTTTATTTACAAGAAGGGTTCAAAAGAATAATTTTTGTAGAATATGATTACAAGTTGTAAACATCTATAATTTTCAAGAAGGAAGTTTATTAAGAAATAAACACACTTTAAGGGGTAACTAAGTCTATTAAACATGTTACCAAGTTACTACGAGTTTTTGGTGAAAGTTCATGTTCATATTGTTATATACATTGTATAATTTATGCACTTGGGAAGTGTAGTTTGATTATTGATTGTTGGGTTGATTTTGAAAAGAAAATGATATGCTTTAATAGCATGGACACCTCTATTTTTAGGGGAAACTATGGCGAAATTTTCTAAAAATATAAACACTTAGAAAAATATTTTCTAACAAGTATTTACAAGTATATTTTGATCATAAGTCTTCGATATAAACTTTGCCATAATTTTTGTAACAAAAATACAAATATTGGAGGTCGTGTTTTTAAATAAAAATGGGTAAACATATATATTTAGAATATATATACATATTAAGACACTTGTGTGATTATTTGAATACTCGGTGAAATGGTTATAATATATAACTTAACAAAGTACCGTGAAATTTATTATCCAAAAACAATACCGTTACTTATATATTTTTGGTATATATTATTTTTGGACAAGGAGAAATATATTATTTTTGGTAAATAAAAATATATTTTCCTAGTATAGTTAGAAGATATATGATTTTTGGGAAAGATATATATTTTCTGGGCAATACGTTATTTTTGGGACAAAATTAGTTTACAAATATATTTTCTAAAGTAAGACTTAGAAATATATTATTTCGGAAATTACAAATACAATAATACAAATACATGTATAACATACCCCATCCTTGGGAAGGAAATACGAAGTTAAATATTTGAGAAGTATTAATACAGAAATATTGTTTAAACAATTATTCCTAAACCAATATAATTTAAGTTGAAATATTAATTATTTTGACAAGTAATTATAACTTGGAATAATATAAGAAACGTAACTCAAAACATTAATAAGCAAAGGCACGACCCGTTCGTCTAATAGACGTTAGTACGCTATAGGTAGTCGTGTTTGCTGACAAAGTCGAGTTACGAGCTGAGGACGCAATACAGTGAGTTCATGTCCCCCCTTTCTTTTACCGTTTTCAGTTTTATACTTCGGAGGTGGAATACATGTTACAATTATTACAGACACTTTTATACATGGTATGGTTAGCCTAAGGAGGGTTTACTACTAGATCATGTGAAGGGTGGGCACAACACTTAAGGCCATTAATCCTCGTCATAGGACCGAGGGACATGAGTGATAGATCTATTTGGGTGTAGCGAGCCCACACCCATGAGGCCGGGGCGGCCCATAGTGGTGACTATGTCTTCTAGCCGGAAGCCCGGTACAAATTTGATAGGTTTGAGTTTTCCTGCACCTTTTCACATATACCATTGGCTTTGCAACCCATTGGTGATCTCTTTTTCCTTATTACTACATACCAGGGACATTTATACATACAAGACATACTTCAAAGGGAACTAGTGGATCTGGCAAGGGTATGCATATGATTTCAAGCTGCGTATAAATAAAAGATGTCATCCGGGGTAGTAGAGTTTAGAAGGTGTGTCCTATTCCTGGACGGGACACATGTTTCTAAACCCAGTTTTAATTAAAGTCTTTTGTGGAGTCTTGTTGAACTCAATTAGACAAGTCATGGTTTGTAACGTAATTTGGTATCACTGTTTTCAAAGACAAGTTATTGTGTTATTTTCTAAACGTAATTAATGGATGAATATCTTTTGGTTTTATCGTATAACATTTTTATGATTGAATGCTATGGTATTAAGAAGTCACACAAAATAACCACGCTTCCGCAAAAGTCAGGGTGTGACAACAAAGAGGTTCCTAAATGGTGGATTTATCCTCCTACCTCCTACTTGACCTATATAATATAATGGACACTACATAATACTTATATATACTATCCAAATAATCAAACCTTTGATGATGAATTTGTGTTCATTTGTCAAAGTATTAGATTACATCATCCTAGGCATTGATAACTTGTCACGATTCTAATGGGTTTTGTCCCATGAAAACATTTAACTCCTTCGAGTTTCATAGTGTCAAGAACAAGTGTCATATGTGCTAGATGATTATTTTGCATATGTTACTTTCATATACATTTAAAATCTCGAAATCCTTAATCTCCCGTTATCATCCAATACTCATACGCCTATGTTTCTTCATGTAGAAGGACTCGGTGTTCCATCCTAATCAACCAACAACCCCCATGGATTTATCAAGTGGAAGCTTGCAAAACCGTGAGTACACTTGACCCGTTTACTTTTAAAACACTTTGGGTTGTAACATGTTAATATACAAACTTCACTATCACACACTTAAACATGCTTTATATTCTCAATCCTATATACATGCTACTTGTTTACTTAGGTACATGCTAGATTATATATGCTTTATGTCATTAACTTTGCTAAGCCCCAACTTAACATATATAGCGCTATAGGAGTAGCACACCACCCGTCGGGGTCTTGTTAAGTCTTTATTCTAAAACGGTCTCGTTACGTTTGTGGCGAGGTATGCTAAATACTAGTGGACACTTGGGTTTGACATATTGTGATGCATGCTAGTTACCTTGTTTACAAATTGCCATGTGGATTCTAGAAAATGCTTTTATACTTATGCTATATTTATTCAAACCTTGTGTACTCGCCTTTGCTTATGCATTGAACTTTATTTTAAACATGTTACAGGTTGAGGATGATGATGCTATGAAACGAAGTAGCGATGATGCCTAGATATACATTTAGACGTCTTAGGTTTAAAATGTTGTATCAATTTTGTTTCGTTATGTTATGAACATGTTGTTATTTGAAATTTCTATGTAATGTTGACAATTTGATTTATGAAATGGAAATGGGTTGAATTAAATATTGTCACCAATAGAGTTATGAAGTCTCTTGCAATCTCGAACTCGTCCCACTCCGATGATTCCGCCATTGGTTGGGGTGTGACACCTACGAAGTTAATGACAAGTAAATTACACAAAAGAATCATCTAAGTATACAAATCAAGTATTCACGTATTTAAGCATGTATGAATGGATTGTTTGTGTTTGCATAAATTATAAGTGTGATTGTGATTTTAATATAAACATATTGCATCCAAAAAGTGTAAAACGTAAAAAGGGCATTCAAGTGTACTCGCGGTTTTGCAAAGCTTTCCTTTGGAATCCCGTGAAGAGTTTGAGAGTTGGAGGATAGAACATCGAGGTCACCCTACATGGGGTAAACGAAGGTGTGTGAGTAACAGATTTAAAACGAAAGATTAAGATTGGAATTTAAAGTACAAAAAGTATATATGCATAAAAGTATATCTAGTCTAAGTACTCGTTTTGACACTAAGTTGTATGTGATTTCATGGGTCCTATTTTTCCCATTAGAATCAACAACGAGAGACTTAGGATCGTAGATAAAGTAGCCTAAGTTCATGACGAATAACCATAACCCGATTATCATCATAAATTCAGCCATGTTCGTGTGTGTGTATATATATATAGTTATAATAATAATCCTAAGCTAAGTCCATCATGAGTTTCATAGATTGTCATGTAAGTTAAGCATGGAGGATTAACATCATTGTATGATTCCCACTACACAAATCATCACAAGGATGATTCAGAGGGTCATGAATGAAAAGAAATAACAACTAACTAATATATTATCAAGTAGCCAACTAAGACCTAACCCGAGTGAACCATCACAACATGGAAAGAGTTAACTAAGTGTTGGAAGCTAGACAGGGTTATGTTACTTTGAAACTAGAAAGCTACTTGAGTGTTCATACACAAGGTTCACAAGTGAGGTAGTGGAACTAGGTTGGAAAGCCAAAGCTACCACGGTTCACACTTTTACAAGACACAAGTTCGACCATATGGAAGATAGTGAATCGTGAATGTTTTCAACACTTGGAATATAGTGTGTATGAACTTAAAATAAAAGAGTTTTGAACTCACAACTTGATGGAAATTGATGTATTGCAAAATACATCCATTTATCGTGTAGTGTTTGTGCATATTTCGTATTCATTAGTTTAGATTTTGTTTAGAATTTCGTTACTTTGATCAAATCTCGTTTTACAGGTCGTTGGTGCTGAAAATGTTGCAAAACGAAGAAGAATGAGCTGAGTTTGGGAGTTAGAATAATTTCTGGATGTTTGCAAGGCTGACGCTGATAAAAAACGGAGAGTTCTGTGAAAATCAAGGCCTCGCGTCGTGCCACAATGGTCCAGCTATGGCGTCGCGCCCCGTGACGATTAAAATAATGATTTTTTGGCAATTATAGCCGTCGCGCTACGCGACCACAGGAGGCCTTACCCGTCGCGCGACGCGACGGGGTATGTTGACGGCAATTATTCATTTGTTGACCAGGGTTTACTATAAATTAATCATAAATAATCACAAAACCCTAGTAACGAATTAAGAAGAGTTTGGACGAATTTCAGAGTTCTTTCATAGCGTTTTCGAGCATGGGAAGCTACCGGTTGAAGATACGCAGTGCGGTAATCATTCGGGTGTCTTTACTTTCATATTTCTTTACCGTCATGTTTTGCGTTTTCGTTAATACTTGGATTTCGATGTTTTTCATGACTATTATTGGCTAAATCTTTGTAACTACCTAGACGTAGATGATTGATTGCTATTGTTTTGATTATATTTTGGATTTATGGAAGCTATGGATTATTTATGAACTGTAAACGATTTGTTCTATCGGTTAGATGTATATGCGTGCTTGATATTGTTTGAATGTTAATTATTGCTTCGTATGATTCTTGGTGACGGTCTTTATCACATAATAGAGTCGTGCTAGGTTTTAGATTTTGGTGAGTGTCTGTATCACATAATAAATCTTTAATCTTTAGGGTGGAATTACGTAATAAACCTTAGAAGTAATATTCGGTAATCTTATAAAATCAAGTGTTCTACTAATCATCAATAGCTGCAAGGTGCGAGATTATTGCTAGGTCTAAATGATTAAACCGTAAGGTGGGTCCTTCTTAGGAAGTAAACCTTTTGGTTGTTGTCTAGCAAGTCTAACTGAGAACACAAGTCTATCCTAGGTTTAGATCTCGACAGGGAGTGAGCCTTGTAGGATGCTTTTATAAATCCATTAGATGTCTTGCAAAGGAGTCTAATAACCGGGAATTTAACAACCTTTAGGGGATCATAGCGCGCTCTTGAGAAGATTTAGGGGTCCTTAGATTTCCCGAGAGGTGAGAATATTAAGATCCCGGTTCCATAGTAGACAACTTTCAAATATAATCTTAACTAAAAGCAATCAGGATTCCTGTCTAGGTAGTATTTCCGTCATCTGAAAGAAGTTCACAGTAATTCGTTAATTATCTTAGTTAATTAATTTAGTTTTAATTATTTTCTTAGGATTTTTTAGAAACCCCCCCTAAACATAAAAATAGTTAAGTCCGCGTCAGAGTCAGTCTAGATTAAGTAATTAGCATAATTAATTAGAGTCTCGTGGGTTCGATATCCGGACTTACTTAACTTACTAGAGTCAACCGGTTCACTTGCCGGTTAGCAGTTTAGTCAAGTTTATAGAGTCTAGAGTATTACTTTGAGTCTAGATTTAGGTTAATTTTAGTTGTTTTTTATTAAACTACTTTTAGCACATCAAGTTTTTGGCGCCGTTGCCGAGGACTCTTGGCAATTGCGTTGATTACTTTGTTTGGACTTCATTTGATATCACTACGTTCTATTTGTGTGTTTTTGAGTCGTAGGAGTCTAAATAGTCCTAGTATGTTTTGTTTTTATTTTAGAGTCTTTGTTAGAGTTTTCTTACTTGTTTATTGTCGGTTTTGCAGTGAATGCCCCATACACGTTCTGAGGGACCACCAAAGCCGCTGATTGACTTGTCTGCCTTCTCGTCTTCTAGTTTAAAGGTTAGTAAAACTTCCACTTCATCTTCTGCCCCTTCTGACTCTACATCCCAATCTATACCACCAGCCTTTGACTTCACCCCGAAGTCGTCACCCCACAATTCCCCACCACCTTCCCATTCCCGTACTCCTAGTCCTACACCCGTAGTTCAAATGGCCAATAGAACCGTTTACCAACAAGCCACCACCGGCTTCACCAGTGCTAATTCTCCCATCACCCTTCCCAACATTGCTAATGATAGGTCCTGACAGATTCCATCCTACATCATGACGACCATCACCAATTCGTGCCAATTCCATGGCCGTGATGATGAGGATGCTCCCACCCACATTAACCGCATCACCCGCCTTTGTTGCACCTTCTCTATTGAAGGTGTTAATCTAGATGCCAGGTACCTACAGGTTTTCCCATTTTCTCTCGCTGGCCGCGCAGGCGTCTGGTTTGATTCGCAGCCAGCGGGAACTTTCACTACTTGGGCAGGTTTACGAGATGCTTTCTTAGCTAAATATTTTCCACACGCCAAAACATCTCGTCTACGTGATCAGATCCATTCGTTCCGGATGGAGCCTGATGAGCCGTATCACCTGGCCTGGGAGCGTTTTCAAACTCTGCTTTCTTGTTGTTCTCAGCATGGTTTGTTGGATTGGGCATTTGTTGAAAAGTTCTACAATGGTCTCACCCCCGAGATCAAAGCCCGATTCGATACTTTTGCTGGAGGGCAACTTATGGGTAAAAAGACAGTTAATGAGTGTAATGATTTGTTTGAGAGTTTTGCCCATTCTGATATGGATTATAGCACTACTAGCAGGACTTCCATTCCTGTGACTACCTCCTCGGCCACTCGAGGGGTAAACCAAGTTGGCTTGGATTTATCGGTAGCTGCTGTTCTAGAGGGTCTTAAACAATAGTTGAATGAGATTAAGAAAAAGGTTGATAGGTGTGAGGTTTTAGGGGAGGCCACGACACGATAGATTGTCCTACACTTACACTAGAGCAGGTAGAGTTTATAGCCGGTCAGTCTAGGGGTCCGTTTAATAATAATTCTAATTATAACTCCAACTAGCGTAGTGGTAATAATAGTGGTTTTCGGTCTTCTGGTAATCCTCCTGGTTTTCCATCTGGTCAGTATCAAAATAGGGGGCCCGGTCTATACACTAGTGGAGGTTCAAATCAAGGGGGTCAATTTACTAGTGGGGGTTCAGGTCAAGGAGGTCAGTTTAGTGGTTCAGGTTCATGGGGTTAATTTTCTGGTGGGGGGTCAAATCAAGAGGGTCAGGCTAGTGGAAAGGGTTCAGATAGCAGTTTAAGTAGGATTGAAGAGATGTTTGCTCAATTGACGGTGAGAGATCAAGCTACACAAAAAACTTTAACGGAATTTGGTAATTTTACTAAAAACCAAGTGCAAGTTAATAAAAATCAAGAGCTTCAACTTAAAAATCAACAATCCGCACTTTTAGACCTTCAAAGAACGGTAGGTGGTTTAGCTAAACAATTACAAGAGAACCCAGTTGGTCAATTTTCAGGAAATACCTACCCGTACCCCGCTAACCATTCAGCGAAGGCCATTACTATCCGTAGTGGCAAGAGTCTAGGGGAGGTAGTGAGAGAGAGTGTTGAGATAGAGGATGAGGAAGAGGTAGACGAAGAGACAGAGATGGAAGCTCCCGGTAAGGTGCAACATAGGCTCGACCCAGCAAGTACCGCACACACCGAGGAGCTCCAAGTAGAAAAGAGTGTTGAAAAAATCCCATAGGGGTTAGGCCTTCACCGTTAGTGTCACGGCCCCCGACCCGGTTTGACCCGTTTCAGGAGCCGCGGGACAGAAATCCCGTGGTATTTATTTAACAGCGGAAGTTTTCTTCAGGATCTTTTAAATACTGAAATTTCCCGATTATTTTATTTCACAATCTCGGGATAAAACCTGGTAATTTACAATTTTGAGATTTCACGGAGAAATCTTTTATTTTACAAAACATGTTTCTTTATTTTATATTGAGCCACTTCCTTAAGCTTGTAGTGCTTCTCGGCACTTTTCCTGGATCACAACAGATCACCTGAAACATGTTTGAAAAAAGTTTTGTCAGCGGGAAATACTGAGTGAATCATTCTTTTTACTAAAACGACTCATTTGTTATAATTCACAGTATTAAGAGCGATTACAATGTTTTTATATCAACCAACTACCCTCGGTATTTGTCACTCGACTCGTTTATGTGACTATGGTCATATCACCCATTGGCTAACTCGTTGTCCAATGGTGAAGATTATCAAGTAATGTATACAAAACCCCACATACCGGCTGTAATATGGAGATTACATAGACTTAATCCCTGTAATTATAACTGTTGGTGCATGTTATGTGACAACAGCGTTGGATTGGTCTTTGGATATTAAACGAGTTTGGGCCGCGAAGACTTATGAAGACTGAATGGAATTCGAGTTTGTTAAAGCCCAAATCGTCCAAGTTCAAGTTCAAGTTAAAGTCTAACTAGTTTAGCCCGGATTTGAAAACAGAATTCGTATGGGCTTGGCCCAGGTCGAATTGTATAGGTTGTGCTATATAAACAACCTTTACCTAGAGTTTTAGGGTTAGACATTTTGAGACTTTTGGAGACTTTTAGGCAATTGAGAGAGAGTTCGAAAACACAGATTATTGGCTGTGAGTTCGTGAAGATCTTGAGTGATTGTAAACGTTTTCGTTGGATAATCATAGAAGATCGGTTGGTAAATTGTCTGGTGTTCTTGTTTCTGTTTATTTGGTTTATCAAGGGGATTCCGCACCCTTGGTAGATTGTCAGTTTTGTTAAGATCCATACGGGATAGGGACCTACAATTGGTATCAGAGCATTTGCTCTTGTGTACGGTTCAAAACTGATTTTACAGATTCAAGGATTTTGTTCGTTTGTTGATTTTCGAATTCGGGGTGAAGAACAGTGAAGAACATCGAAGAACATTCAAAAATTGTGAGTGTTTGATTCGTTTTGGTTATTGATCTGATTTGTTTGCTTGTTTTTAGGATTTTCAGTTGGAAAGTTATCAATCAGAGGATTCTGTGGTGTAAAAGGTGCTGATTTTGTGGGATTTTGGTTGAAAATTAGCTGGTTTCGACTCAAGGGTGCAGGTCTCGACTCGCAACAAGAGGTCTCGACTGGTACTGTTCACTCGCAACCAGAGATTTCGACTTGTGCTGGTTGACTCGCAACCGTGGTTTCGACTTGTGCTGGTTGACTCGCAACCGTGACTCGCAACCGTGGTTTCGACTTGTGCTGGTTGACTCGCAACCGTTAACTCGCAACCGTGACTCGCAACCGTGGTTTCAAAGTGGTGGAATTTTTCTAGGCAATCGTAAGAAAAATTTCACTGTTTCGTGTTTAGAGAATTATCCGTAACTCATCTGGACAAACCGTTTGAACCGTTGGACTCCTTGGATTTTTAGGACAAAAAAAAAAAAAAAAAAAAAAAAACAGTATAATTTAGGTTTTAGACAAACTCTGGAAAATCCCGAAATAGGTTTTAGACATTATATATCATTGGAATCGTAATCTCGAGACGAATCTAACGGTATAATTTAGTAAAAAACAGGTTTCGGACTAAAATTGTACGGTTTTAACAGTCTGATTAACTTAAAATGTCGAACATGTCTAAATTAAATGAATTTTTAAGGATGGAACACGAGGTAGGCACAACAAACAAACCACCTAAGATGATGAAGGTGGAGAACTACTTGACATGGAAGGATAGGTTTCAATCCTTTATTGAATATCAGGACACACGCATGTGGATTTGTATTGAAGATGGGTACACAAACCCTACACATGACTTTGAAGGCAGACCGCGTGTCACAGCCTATGTGAACATGCAAGAAAATGATAAAAGGATGTATGAGGCTGAAAAGAAAGCCTTGGCAGCTATCAAGATGTCCCTACCTGATAGCATCAAGCATACCTTCAACAAGTACACTAATTCAAAGGATATGTGGGATGCATTACAAAAGCGATATCAGGGAAATGAGAGTGCCACTCATGCATTCATGGCAGAGATAGTGCCAGTTGATGATGCTGAAACTACTGTGAGTGATGCTGAAACTACTGTGAGTGATGCTGAATCTGAAGTGAAAAATGCTGAAGCTCAAGTGGAGAATGCTGAAGCTCAAGTGGAGAATGCTGAAGCAAAAGTGGATGCTGAAGTAGAGAAAGAGAGTGAAGCTGAACAGGTTGTTGCTGATGAAAATACAGAAGTTCATGAGGAAAAGGTACAATCTAATTCTGTGTGTTTGAGATGTCGTGAACTACAGGGTGAGGTTGACAGGTTGTCAACACAAAACCAAAGTCTGGTAAGTGAGATGTCTAACATAAAAGAAGCAAACTTTTTTGCTAAAAGAAATGAATCTACATACTTGAAGAAGATAAGAGGTTATGAAGCTGAAATTGAAGCTTTAACTTGCAAATTGAATGAAAAACTTCAAGTAATAGATTTAGCTCATGACATGATGGCTGAGAAAACAAAAGAGATTTCTGAAAAATGCAAAGAGTTGTCAGATGCACAACTCAAAATTGTTGAACTTGAAAAGAAATTAGGTCAATTCAGAGATTCGTCTTTTGTAATGAAACACATGATGGGTGGGTTAAAGAAGAGTAATGACAAGACAAGTGTGGGCTTCCAAGGCTTTAATGAAGTTCCACCTCCTCTTAGTCATGACTATTCATTCCTGCCTAGTGAAAATGAGCTAGCAGACTTTATGGCATCTACACCAAGTAGTTTCGCATCCACATCAAGTCAAGGTGATGGATCTGAGAGTGATGATTTAAAAAAGAAAAATTCACAGCCTAAGAATAAAAATCAAGCTTTTGTTAAAAAGGTTAATTTTGTTCAAGGTAGTGATATGAAAAACGAACCTGCTGTCATTGAAAATGAATCGAATGTAGAGTTTGCTAAAAATAAGAGCATAGAAAAATCTGAAATAAAGCAAACTGAACAAGGTTCATCTAAGGGATCATCACCATCTGATAAGGGATCTACCTCAGAGACTCCAGCTAAGAAGTCTTCAAAAAGGAAATCGTGCTTCAAATGTCACACCAAGGGACATGTAGCTAGCTGCTGTCCTAACAAAAAGAGTGAAGCAAAACTTAGTGAAAAACAGAGAGGGAAATTACCAGTGAAGGAAGGTGATAGTGAGGAGAAAGGCTCAAATTCTCCAAAGAAATCTGCTCCTAAGCAACCAGAAAATGTTGCTGTTGGTGAAGATAAGGCTGAAAAAGGAACTCCACAAGTTCCTCGTTTTCAAAGAAATCAACCAAGATTTCAGCCTAGATCTCCACCAGGCAGATTTGAGAGACCGAGAAGCAGTTCACCAAGAATGAACAATTATAATGCTAATAATTTCAGAAGTCAAGGTCAATATCAAAATCGATACCAAAATAATGGTGGTCGAACTTTTTATAACAATGGCTTTAGAAATTACAACAATAATGCTTCTTGGAATCAAAATTCAAGATACCCAAATCAAAATTTCCAAAGGTCATATAGTCCAAATATGTATAGGAACCCTCAGGACCAAAGACCTAGTGGAAATCAAAATCGAATTCCATCAACAGGTCTGAGATCCAAGACTCCAGTTAGGAGTAATGGATATTGGATGGATGTTCCAGTGGTTGGTGAATTTGGACGACCCAAGACCATTAAGGCTTGGGTCCCCCAATCTAACTAATTTCTTAGTTGGTGTGTGCAGGAGCTGCTAAGGAGGATTATCAACTTATGTTGATAATGGCTGCTCTAGGCACATGAAGGGGGAGTGTGAGATTGTTGTTATTTATATTGATTGATTTAAATTGAAGTTCAAAGTGCTGAGTCGACACAGAAGATAACCTTGCTGATCTTTACACTAAAGCTTTTGATCGAGCTCGCTTTGAACACTTAGTCGAACTCAACGGGATGAGGAATCCTGAATAACTGGTTTTTCATAAGAATTTTGTAAATAGTTTACTGTTTTTTTTTTAAAAAAAAATCCAAAATACAAAAACATTGAAAAATCAAAAACATAAAAAAAAAATAGAAAATCAAAAATGAGTTTTCACTGTGTGAAAAAGAAGAAATGATAGTACATCAGCAAGTTAGACTGTCACACTCGAACTGATTTAAAATGCTCAAGGGTGATAGTAGCTTCATCATATGATATACCAGTAGGCAAAAGCATGAAATAATCAACTTACCAATGTGATATAAACATAAATGCAATGAGTATGAGTGGGGAACACATCAGTGGTGTATGGTTTAATGACCTTAAATCTTGCGTTGATAGATTGCCAAAATCTGAAGTTTTGGGTCTTTATACTGTTATTTCATCTGGGGATATCATGGCTGTAATTCTGTTTAGATCTAAAATTGTACATGACCCCAGGAAAGAAAGTCACTTGGAATTAGCACATTTCTATTTGAATGTCTGTATGTGTCCCGATACACACAATTTTGATCTGATTCTGAAATCTTCTCTGAAAAAAGTCGTGTACCTCCTCTGCTGCATCCAGATATATGCTGACCTGGAGGTGCTAGGCAACGACAGCTTCTGCTGCATCCAGATACATGCTGACCTAGCTGTACGTTGTCGCGCTATAGATCTAATACACCCGAAAGAGGCCCTCTAGTGCCCAAATGAAACCCAATAAACCTATATCAAACTGAGAAAACTCATTTGATCTGTATATTATACCATCTCTCCTAAAGATCTATTCTGTTCTCTTCTCAACCTATTCCCAGTTAAGATTTCAGAAATCTGGATTGGACTTGTGAAATATGTGGTAGGGAAGATACTTGCATGATAGAGTGTGTTGTTTATATTTCCAGGATTTGATTAGTATTTATTTGGGTGTTCATTGTTAAGCAATCAAAACATGATAAAACAGATTATATGCAGACCTAGGCACTGTCTGGATATCTTTAAGGATGAATTCAGTATACTCACCTACTACGATGAATCTTTGTGCATACCTTGATCGTGGGGGTATATCCTGAAGTGGGACACACTAGTATATCAGAAATAAAATGACCTTAACATATCACATGGTAATGGTACTTGAAATGTTCATGCATTTGTTTAGGTGGACAAACATACTGGTAATTGTCTTGAACTGCTTTTCACGAAAAATTAAATAAAGAATTATCTAATAGTGTGAAACAGTTTGATTGTGCTGATATGATCTTCTTACCGGTGATTCTCACAAAAACAGAGTGTTTATTGCTTTTCGTATTTATTTGCTTTCAGAAAAATACAAAAAATACAAAAATAGTGTCTTTTTCTGTTTAAAATTCTTAATGTACGGAAAACTGTTATTCGTGGAGGAGGTGTTACTGATAGGGGGAGACGGTGTTAGTAAGTGGGTTCAAAATTTTGAAATGATGCAGGTTATAAGGTGTTTGTTTAAAAATTGTTGCGTGTTGGTGCTTCATTTGAAAATGCTTAATCTGATACAGTTTAACTATCTCTTGAATAATAATAATTCTTTAACTATGTTGAAAAATTCTTATGGTTTCTCGAGATGTTTGTTTTATAGTATACAGATTGAAGCAGTTTGTTGATGAGAAGTTGCTTTGAAGAGATGAGGAGTTTGTTGCTGCTTGGTAGAATCCTCCTTCTACAATGCAGAGTGGATGTTATGAAGACTTATTTGGAATGCTGAATCAAAACTTGGAAGATTTGGTGATTGGATACATCAGCTTAGGGGGAGTCTGTTGCTGACAGAATTCATGTTGAAGCTGACACTATCCAAAGACCAAAAGACTGTGAGATTCTGAAGACTAAAGTTTCCTTTGCAAGCTATTGTCAAGGGGGAGTTTGTTGGTGCATGTTATGTGACAACAGCGTTGGATTGGTCTTTGGATATTAAACGAGTTTGGGCCGCGAAGACTTATGAAGACTGAATGGAATTCGAGTTTGTTAAAGCCCAAATCGTCCAAGTTCAAGTTCAAGTTAAAGTCTAACTAGTTTAGCCCGGATTTGAAAACAGAATTCGTATGGGCTTGGCCCAGGTCGAATTGTATAGGTTGTGCTATATAAACAACCTTTACCTAGAGTTTTAGGGTTAGACATTTTGAGACTTTTGGAGACTTTTAGGCAATTGAGAGAGAGTTCGAAAACACAGATTATTGGCTATGAGTTCGTGAAGATCTTGAGTGATTGTAAACGTTTTCGTTGGATAATCATAGAAGATCGGTTGGTAAATTGTCTGGTGTTCTTGTTTCTGTTTATTTGGTTTATCAAGGGGATTCCGCACCCTTGGTAGATTGTCAGTTTTGTTAAGATCCATACGGGATAGGGACCTACAATAACTTTGAAAATAAACATGATTTTGAAAGTAATTTGATAAAAAGAGAATGACTCACATTGCAAATTTAATTGAGCAGAGCCTAGCCTACTGATTAGCCTTTTAACCTAAATTAATAACAGGCACACAATTCGGTTAGTAACTTAATACAACATTTACGATAACTCACGAGATTAAACCCTCACATCGAATGACAAAGTGCGATACTTAAACATCCATTGAATTAACAACGAATGACAAAGCATAAACCCTAATGTGGGCAGCACTTAAACATCCATTGGATAGTTTAATCGATCGGACATTGAATCGTAGCAGCGATCTAGTTAATACCCGGTATCAGAGCAGCACCTCACTAATTATATATGAAATTTCGACTTCAGAGTGATACGAATTCGTTTTTGAAAGTTTTTATCGACACCAGTGGATTGTGCAAGTGACGGGCTATTTATAGTGAAAATTAGTGCCTGACGTCGCCCGCGTAAACCCTTAGCCAAACCTTATGCGGCCCGCGTGGCCGCCCAGTCTACGACTAGCCTTGACCAGTCACGAGTAGGTTAGCCAGCTGGACACCACGTGGCTCGGAACACTTATCCGGTCAAAACATGTCTTGACGCGGCCCGCGTAAGACAAGCTTGTCTCTTACGCGGCCCGCCTGAAACCTATAAGTTTTGTTTTTCTTGATTTTTTTAATGTAGGGTAAGGTTTCAGGGGTCCGGGTTTATACTTACGGTTATTTTTAGGATAATTTTGAGAGTCCTTACATTCTCCCCACCTTATTAAAATCTCGTCCTCGAGATTTATTGGAATAAATGAGGATACTTTCGCTTCATCTCCGATTCCAGCTCCCAAGTGTATTCAGGTCCTCTCTTTGAATCCCACTTGACCTTGACAAGTACTAACCGTTTGTGTTTGAGAAATTTTACCTTTTTGTCTTCTATTTGAAGAGGTTTCTCTACAAATTTTAGTTTTTCGTTTACCTCTATATCTTGGAGAGGTACTACCAAAGATTCGTCTGATAGACATTTCTTGAGGTTGGATACATGAAATACATCATGTACTCCAGCTAACTCCTCTGGTAGTTGTAAACGATAAGCAACTGGTCCTATACGTTGGATCACTGGAAATGGTCCTACGTATCTGGGACTTAGCTTTCCTTTCTTACCGAATCGAACAACTCCTTTCCAAGGAGAAACTTTTAACAGTACTCTGTCTCCAACTTGGAATTCTAACGGCTTGCATCTATTGTCTGCATAACTCTTTTGACGATCTCGAGTTGTCTTCAGTCTTTCCTTGATTTGAGTAATCTTCTCGGTCGTTTCTTGCACTATTTCAGGACCTGACAATTGACAACAAACTGGGGTTCTGCATTTTCTTCCATACAATGCTTCGAATGGGGCAGTTTCAATACTTGAATGGTAACTATTGTTATAGGAGAATTCGATCAGAGGTAAGTGATCGTCCCAATTTCCACCAAAATCTATTACACATGTTCGGAGCATGTCTTCTAAAGTTTGGATCGTCCTTTCACTTTGTCCGTCTGTTTGAGGATGATATGCAGTACTTAGATTTAGTCGAGTTCCCATTGCTTCTTGGAAACTTTTCCAGAAATGAGAAGTAAAACGACTATCCCTATCCGAAACAATGGAGAGTGGAACTCCATGTAGAGATACGACTTCATCTACATATAACTTTGCCAATCTTTCCATGCTAAAGGTTTCTTTCATTGGTAGAAAGTGAGCAGATTTGGTTAATCGATCCACAATTACCCAAATCGCATCATTACCTTTTCTGGTGTTGGGTAACTTAGTAACAAAATCCATTGTTTTGAGTTCCCATTTCCACACAGGCATTTCTAATTGTTGTAGTAGACCTGAAGGTTTCTGATGTTCTGCCTTAACTTGTGAACAAGTAAGACACTTAGAAACATATCTAGCTATATCTTTCTTCATGCCTATCCACCAGAAATTCTTTCTTAAATCTTGGTACATCTTATTGTTTCCTGGATGTATGGTATACCTAGATTTATGAGCTTCTTCTAAAATCTTATTTCTTAATTCTCCCTGCTTAGGTACCCAAATTCTGCTTTTGTGGAATCTCCAAATTCCATCAGCTCATTGCTCTAATTCTTTTATTCGTCCCTTCATTCCTTTAGCATCATCCTTGATTGCTGTTTCCTGAACATTCTTCAATTGTTCCATTAAATCTAACTGTAGATTTAACCTAAGAGCACGAACTCGTTGTTGTTTCTCATGGTACTTACGACTTAAGGCATCTGCACCTACATTTGCCTTTCCTTCGTGATACTGAATATCACAGTCGTAGTCACTTAGAATTTCCATCCATCTCCGTTGCCTCATGTTTAACTCTTTTTGCCCAAATATATATCTTAAACTTTTATGATCTGTATAGATAGTAAACTTACTTCCGTACAGATAATGTCTCCAAATTTTCAGGGCAAAAATTACGGCTCCTAATTCTAAATCATGAGTCGTATAGTTTTCTTCGTGCTTTTTCAATTGTCTTGAATCATACGCAATTACCTTCTTGCGTTGCATTAGCACACATCCAAATCCTAGTTTTGAAGCATCACAATATACTTCAAAATCTTCAGTTCCTTCTGGTAAGGCTAAGATTGGAGCATTGGTTAATTTCTGCTTCAAGATCCTAAAGGCTTCTTCTTGTTTAGGTCCCCATTCAAACTTAACTGCTTTACAGGTTAGCTTAGTTAATGGTACAACTATTTTGGAAAAATCCTTAATAATCCGTCTTTAATATCCGGCTAAACCTATAAAACTTCTAATTTCCATTGCAGATTGTGGAACCTTCCATTTAGTAATTGCCTCTATTTTAGCAGGATCTACATGAATGCCTTCATGATTCACCATGTGACCTAAGAATTGCACTTCTTGCAACCAAAATTCACACTTCGAGAATTTGGCTTACAACCTTTCTTTTCTTAACAAAGTTAAGAGTGAATGCAAATGCTGGCAATGCTCGTTCTGACTTTTGGAATAAATAAGTATATCGTCGATGAAGACAATTACAAATTTATCCAAGTATGGTTTACAGATTCTATTCATCATGTCCATGAATGCTGCAGGTGCATTCGTTAACCTGAAGGGCATGACTGTAAACTCGTAATGACCATACCTAGTTCTGAAAGCAGTCTTAGGTATGTCTTCTTCTTGTACCTTCAATTGATGATATCCGGAACGTAAGTCAATCTTAGAAAAATGTCTAGCTCCTTGAAGTTGATCAAAAAGATCATCAATCCTAGGTAATGGGTATCGATTCTTAATTGTAACCTTATTCAATTCTCTATAATCAATACACATTCTCATTGAACCATCCTTCTTTTTCACAAACAATACGGGTGCTCCCCACGGAGATGAACTAGGTTGTATGAAACCTTTACTTAGTAATTCATCTAATTGCTTTTTCAATTCTAACATTTCTGTAGGTGCTAACCGATAAGGTGCCTTGGCTATCGGTATAGTTCCTGGAATTAGATGAATTCTAAATTCTACCTCCCTATCTGGTGGTAGTCCTGGTAATTCTTCTAGGAATACGTCTGGGTATTCTGAGACTACATGAATCTCCTTAAGTTCTTTACCCTTAGTACTAATGATTACTGAAATCATATATACTATTCCTTGCTTTCGTTCATAACTAGCAACTTTCATTACTGATATGAACTTCATGGGCTTACGTGGTTTATCTCCTGTAATCATAATGACTTCTCCAGTGGGTGTTTGAATTTCTATGGAATTCTTATCACAAAGAATTCAAGCATGGTTGGCTATTAACCAATCCATTCCTAACACAACATCAAATTCGGCTAATTTCATAGGTAATAGGTTTGCAAAGAATTTATGACCTGAGAGTTCTATATTTTCCTTTTGCAAAACTTTATCTATGTTAACAGGATTTCCGTCTGCCGTTTCGACTGTAAAAATATGCCTAAGGTTGGTTAAGGGTAAATTAAGAGCTTGGCAGAATGAAGTATTGATAAAACTTTGGTTTGCACCAGAGTCAAATAATACTTTTGCATAAATGTTGTGAACTAAGAACGTACCAGCTATCACATCTGGAATGAGTTCTGCTTCTTGAGTAGTTAATTGGAAAGCACGAACATTCTTCTTAGTAGCTCCGTCGGCTGTCTTGGCTTTGTTATCTGCTGGTTTAACTAATTTAGGACATTCTGGTTTAAAATGTCCCTTTTTCTCCACAGTTATAGCAGATCGTTGTTTTCTTTCTGCAGTCTTCTTCACGATGTCCTACCATTTTACAAAAATTGCAGGTTACACTACATCTCCCATAATGTTTCTTTTTGCAATTCTTGCAGAATGGCAGAGTTGAGGATTGTCCCGTTCCTCTTCTTTTGAAATTGCTATTATTACCCATACGAAATCCTTGGGTAATTTTCTGAGCCAGTTCCTTTTTCCTATTTTCATCTCTTGTGCGTACCAGCTCGTCAGTTAGGGTATTGGCTAATTCCACTGCATCGTCAATAGTACGAGGTCTAGCAGCTTTAACGATATTGCGGATTTCACCAATCAATCCCCAGACATAACGAGAAATGAGTACCGGTTCTGGCGAAGCCAGTGTTGGTACTACTCTAGCATATTCAAAGAATGTTGAAGTATAACTGCGACAATCTACACCCATCATTCGATGGTTTAAAAACTTATTTGCCATTTGATCTTTTTCATACTCGGGACAGAATTTTCTTTCTACAAGACTCTTAAATTCTTCCCACTTCATTGCATATGCCATCATCCTTCCTTTTGCTTGTAACACCGTGTTCCACCATTCTAGCGCCCATTCTTTAAAAAGATTTGACGCGTACATGACCTGATCGTCCTTGGCACATTTACTTATTGTAATCACGGCCTCAGTTTTCTCCAACCAACGCAGTGCCGCAGTTGCTCCTTCATTACCTGCAAATTCAGTGGGTTTGCAAGCAAGAAATTCTTTGTAAGTGCAACCAGGCGTTGCAGCTTTCATTTTCTTAGGGAGCGGAGCCTGCCGTGGATTATTATCGTGATTAGTATGATTACCGCCTCCATTTACGCTATTACTGAAGTTATCTTCAGAAATACGTTTGCTAGGAATGATTTGTTGAGGTTCGATTGGATTTCTAACAGCAGCAACAATTGCTGGAATAGCATTGGCTATTCCTTGAGCAACAATATTTTCTATATCCTACCTATTTAGAAATTGATCCTCCGGGTGTTGCTCAGATTGATTAACCTCATTAACTGGTTCGTTATTAGCGTTTTCCATCTGATAATATATATAATTTATTAGTATCGATTAATTAACAATTATACACAAATAATCATACTAATTTCACAATACACATATAGCCAAAACTATCGATTTCTCGATTTCTCCTTTTCATATATATTATGTATCATTACACACTGATTATTTTTTACACAAGTTTTATTTTAGGTTATTTCACATGATTATATTATTATTGCTAATTTACAACCACAGTCTCATAAACCCTTTATTCCTCGTCAACTGATATTTTAATAACGGCGCTCCCTCTCATCGTACTTCCAGGAGATCTGTTCTCCTACTTCCCTGATCCTATTTCCCGCATCCATTAACTCCTCGCCAAAGTGGCGGAGTTCAGCTAAATTCTCATTGCTCATAGGTGGATTAGGTATTGGTTCAGGGTCAAACTAAGGAAGAAAAGAATAAGGACTGTTGAGCAAGTTTTGGAATTGCCAATCATTCGTCCACCATTCATCCATTCCCAGAGGTTGGGTGTGGATTATAGGTTCTGGGATTGCTGGTTCTAAGTTCATAGGAAGTTGAGTTTCAATAGGATGAGTAAAAACATTTGTATTGACAGGCTTAATAGTATCACAGCTTGCCAATATAAAATCTAGCTCCTCCTGTAATGTCATTTCCTGGGTTTGCTTAGAACTTTCTCCAATTTCTACATGGGTTTGTTTAGAACCTCCCCCAATCTCCATTTCTATTTGCTTAGAATATTCATCAAACTGTAATCCCATCTGCCTAGACTCTTCCCCGACTTCAATCCCCTTCCCTTTGTCTAAGGGATTTTCTATTTTAGGCATCTTTCTAGTTGTAGGCTTCCTCCTACGCACACGTCTCCATCCCACAAATCTCCTCCTTTTCTTGGGTTTAGGTTTCTCTGGAGGTGGAACATTGAATTCAATAGGTTCTTCTATGTCTGGTATATACCTATTGAAATCTTTGGAAACCTCTATTTTTACCGGATAGAGATTTAAATTCTGAAGGGCGTCAGACAAGTCATTCATGCTGTTATGCAAAATACACACAATTACTAAGTTAAAATTTTATAACAAAATTTCATAGAAAACCTTTAAATATTATTTCATGTTGGGTAACTACAAAACAACCGAAAATTAAAACATACCAGGTTTTATTTATTTATTTACTGGATAAGGTTTCTAAATTTGTAGGTGACAATGGTACTAAAACTTTGAGTTAAAATATTTAAAGATTTGCATTAACTGCTACAGTGGCTAGCATATAAAGATCGGTCCATTTTTCATCTAACTTGTCTTCCCAAGGTGTTTTACTAGTTAATTCATGGGTTTCCTGTTTAATCTTCTTTTCTCGGAATTTCTTTATTTTCTCCTGACTTTTCTTAATAATCAGACTTCTTTTACTAGGAGAAAGTGGTTCCTCATAATGTGCCTTTCGCACAAATATTCCTTCTTCAGGAATTACAGAGTGATTTGAGGATTTGGTTTGGGATGAACTTCCCTTCTCGTTGGATGACCTATCTAATTTAAGATAGATGTTTGACAACTTTTGCTTACCCATACTGTACACAAATATTCAAATAAGAAAACACATAATCACATAATGACAAGTAGAAAAATTTAAGTATTTTCTAAATACTTAATTGGCTTAAATCAGTGGCTCTGATACCACCTTATTTCTGTCACGACCCCCGACCCGGTTTGACCCGTTTCAGGAGCCGCGGGACAGAAATCCCGTGGTATTTATTTAACAGCGGAAGTTTTCTTCAGGATCTTTTAAATACTGAAATTTCCCGATTATTTTATTTCACAATCTCGGGATAAAACCCGGTAATTTACAATTTTGAGATTTCACGGAGAAATCTTTTATTTTACAAAACATGTTTCTTTATTTTATATTGAGCCACTTCCTTAAGCTTGTAGTGCTTCTCGGCACTTTTCCTGGATCACAACAGATCACCTGAAACATGTTTGAAAAAAGTTTTGTCAGCGGGAAATACTGAGTGAATCATTCTTTTTACTAAAACGACTCATTTGTTATAATTCACAGTATTAAGAGCGATTACAATGTTTTTATATCAACCAACTACCCTCGGTATTTGTCACTCGACTCGTTTATGTGACTATGGTCATATCACCCATTGGCTAACTCGTTGTCCAATGGTGAAGATTATCAAGTAATGTATACAAAACCCCACATACCGGCTGTAATATGGAGATTACATAGACTTAATCCCTGTAATTATAACTTTGAAAATAAACATGATTTTGAAAGTAATTTGATAAAAAGAGAATGACTCAAATTGCAAATTTAATTGAGCAGAGCCTAGCCTACTGATTAGCCTTTTAACCTAAATTAATAACAGGCACACAATTCGGTTAGTAACTTAATACAACATTTACGATAACTCACGAGATTAAACCCTCACTTTGAATGACAAAGTGCGATAGTTAAACATCCATTGAATTAACAACGAATGACAAAGCATAAACCCTAATGTGGGCAGCACTTAAACATACATTGGATAGTTTAATCGATTGGACATTGAATCGTAGCAGCGATCGAGTTAATACCTGGTATCAGAGCAGCACCTCACTAATTATATATGAAATTTCGACTTCAGAGTGATACGAATTCGTTTTTGAAAGTTTTTATCGACACCAGTGGATTGTGCAAGTGACGGGCTATTTATAGTGAAAATTAGGGCCTGACGCCGCCCGCGTAAACCCTTAGCCAAACCTTACGCGGCCCGCGTGGCCGCCCAGTCTACGACTAGCCTTGACCAGTCACGAGTAGGTTAGCCAGCTGGACACCACGTGGCTCGGAACACTTATTCGGTCAAACCATGTCTTGACGCGGCCCGCGTAAGACAAGCTTGTCTCTTACGCGGCCCGCCTGAAACCTATAAGTTTTGTTTTTCTTGATTTTTTTAATGTAGGGTAAGGTTTCAGGGGTCCGGGTTTATACTTACGGTTATTTTTAGGATAATTTTGAGAGTCCTTACAGTTAGTTAATCATTCACGCGTACACTACCCCGCCCGCCTTAAGCATAAAAAATATGCTAAGGAATATGGGCAATTCTTAGAAATGTTTAAACAATTAAAAATCAATCTTCCTTTCATCGAAGCCTTACAGTCCATGCCTAAATACGCTAAATTCCTTAAGGACCTTCTCAAACGTAAGGATAGGTTAGGTGAGCTTTCAAACATCCCATTGACTGGAGGTTGTTCCGCGGTAGTCTTAAATAAATTACCAGAGAAATTAGCCGACCCGGGTACATTCACCATTCCTTGCTTCTTCGGGGGTGCCGTTACCCCCGCTCATACCTTAGCGGACTTAGGTGCTAGCATCAATTTGATCTCATTTTCTCTTTATGAGAAGCTAGGGTTAAGAGAGCTTACTCCCACGCGTATGTCATTGTCCTTAGCCGACCGATCGGTTAAGTATCCTTGTGGAGTCATAGAGAACTTGCTTGTGAAGGTAGATAAATTTGTGTTTCCCGTAGATTTCGTGGTCTTAGACATGGAGGCCGATGAGAGAGTCCCGATCATTCTTGGTCGTCCTTTCCTTCGAACCGCAATGGCCGCCATCGACGTCTTTGACGGTAAGATTTCACTTAGAGCGGGCGATGAGATAGTTACCTTTGAGATAGATAAAGCCATGCAACATCCTAGTGGTAGCGATGATTCTAGCGGTCCATGTCACTCCGTCTACTTTCTAGATTCGTTTATCTCGTGCGTTGATAGGTGCCTAGATTTTATTAGCGGGGACGATCTAGTTAGTGAGGAGTGGTTGTGGATGAGGTTTTTGATGAGGGTGAGGAGGTAGATTCGTCTTGGGGATGAGAGTGAGAGCAAACCCGTAGATACTCCACCTTTAGAGCTTAAGGTTCTCCCATCCCACCTAGAGTATGTCTTCTTAGGAGAAAATTCTAGCATGCCCGTCATTATCTCATCTAGATTGACGGAGGAGAAGAAGTGTAACAGCCCGGCGTAACCGCACCATGATATTGTCCGCTTTGGCAGCCGGCACGCTCTCAGCGTCTGCCCCTCACAGTTTTAAAAACGCGTCATGATGGTGAAGGTATCCAGCCCCTTATAAGGAAGCCTTAGTTCCCCTTCACAACCGATGTGGGATATCACAGTCCACCCCCTTAAGGGGTCCAGCGTCCTCGCGGGACCTGGCACCATCGGTCCGGCCCTGGCTCTGATACCATCTGTAACAGCCCAGCGTAACCGCACCATGATATTGTCCGCTTTGGCAGCCGGCACGCTCTCAGCGTCTGCCCCTCACGGTTTTAAAAACACGTCATGATGGTGAAGGTATCCAGCCCCTTATAAGGAAGCCTTAGTTCCCCTTCACAACCGATGTGGGATATCACAAGAAGGAGAAGGGAAAGTTAGTTGAGGTGCTTAAGGAGCACAAAGAGGCGATTGCTTGGAAATTGTCCAATATCAAGGGGATTAGCCGCACCTTTTGTACCCACTGTATTCTTATGGAGGATGAATTTAAACAGGTGGTGCAACCTCAAAGGCATTTAAACGTTGTTAGAAAAGAAGTATTGAAGCTTATGGAAGCTGGTTTGATTTACCCCATATCTGACTCTTCATGGGTGAGCCATACTCAAGTTGTCCCCAAGAAGGGGGGGATGACCGTTGTTGTTAATGAGAAAAATGAGCTCATCCCTTCTCGTACGGTTACCGGTTGGCGTGTGTGTATTGACTACCGAAAGCTCAATGACGCCACCCGGAAAGACCACTTCCCACTTCCTTTTATCGATCAAATGCTTGAGCATCTTGCGGGGCAACAATTCTATTGTTTCTTTGATGGTTTTTCCGGCTATTTCCAAATCCCTATCGCACCGGAAGACCAAGAAAAGACGACGTTTACATGTCCATACGACACATATGCGTACCGACGCATGCCTTTTGGGCTATGTAACGCTCCGGCTACATTCCAATGGTGCATAATAGCAATCTTTCAAGACATGGTTGAGAGTTCTATGGAGGTCTTTGTGGATGACTTCTTGGTTTACGGCGATTCGTTTGACCATTGTTTAGGGAATTTAGCAAAGATGATGAAGAGGTGCGTTCAGACGAAGTTGATGCTTAATTGGGAAAAGTGTCACTTCATGGTTACGGATGGGGTAGTCTTAGGGCATAAGATTTCTAGAGCCGGGATAGAGGTAGATTGAGCCAAGATAGATACTATTCGTAGGCTTCCTCCACCGACTAGTGTCAAAACCATCCGTAGTTTCTTAGGTCATGCGGGCTTTTATAGGCGCTTTATTAAAGATTTTTCCAAAATTACTTCCCCCATGACTCGACTTCTTGAGAAGGACATCCCATTCATCTTTGATGAGGAGTATCTTAAAGCGTTTGACTTCCTTAAAGAGAAACTCGTGAGTGCACCCATTCTTGTATCCCCCGATTGGAGCTTACCGTTTGAGCTCATGTGCGATGCGAGCGACTACGCGGTCGGGGCGGTCTTGGGTCAAAGACGGGAGAACCACTTTCACCCGATCTACTACGCGAGTAAAACCCTCAATGACGCTCAAGTGAATTATACTACTACTGAAAAGGAACTCTTATCCTTGGTCTTTACTTTTGATAAGTTTCGATCATACCTTGTGCTTTCCAAGACCATAGTTTTCACCGACCATGCGGCTTTGCGCTATCTTTTCCAAAAGAAAGATGCTAAGCCCCGTCTCATCCGTTGGATTCTACTCCTTTCCGAGTTTGACATAGAAATTAGGGATAAGAAAGGAGCGGAAAACGTAGCGGCGGATCACCTTTCACGTTTAGAGGATCCGAATAGGGAAGAGATTCGTGAGGAAGCGATAGGAGATCGATTCCCTCACGAGTCTATAGATTTTGTTACGGCGGAGAATGAGGGATTACCGTGGTTTAGTGATCTAGCGAATTATCTTGCGAATGGAGATGTGATGCAAGATATGAATGCCCAACAAAAGAGGAAGTTGATTAGGGATGCTAGAAAGTACATATGGGATGATCCTTACCTTTTTAGGATAGGAGGTGACCGTGTACTTAGGAGGTGTGTTAGCAAGGAGGAGGGTTTAGATATACTTAGGCATGTGCATGAGGGGTTAACGGGAGGTCATCATGGTGCACATACTACCGAACAAAAGGTCTACGATTGCGGCTTCTTTTGGCCTACGGTATTCAAGGATGCTCAAGAGTTTGTTAGGACTTGCGATGCTTGCCAACGTATCGGCAACATCTCATCCAAGAATGAAATGCCCCAAAATCCCATTCAAGTACTCGAAATCTTTGACGTATGGGGCATTGACTTCACGGGACCTTTCCCTCCTTCGAGTGGGAATAGGTACATCCTTGTGGCGATCGACTATGTTTCAAAGTGGGTGGAAGCTCAAGCTTTGCCTACTAACGACGCCCGAGTGGTGGTGAGATTCTTGAAGAAGTTGTTCACGCGATTCGGTACTCCTAAAGCCCTTATTAGTGATCGAGGAGCACACTTTTGTAATTCCGTGATGGAGAAAGCGTTGGAGAGATATGGAGTTACTCACCGTTTGTCTACCGCGTACCATCCACAAACAAACGGTCAAGTAGAGAATGCGAATAGGGGAGTGAAGAAAATTATTGAGAAAACGGTAGGGAAAAGTCGTAAGGATTGGTCGGACAAGCTTGATGATGCTTTGTGGGCGTTCCGTACCGCCTACAAAACACCTCTAGGGACCACACCGTTTATGATCGTATATGGCAAAGCTTGCCATCTTCCGGTAGAGTTCGAGCACCGAGCATTTTGGGCTCTTAAGACCGTCAATTTAGATCTTACTCCCGTCCATGAGTTAGAAGCCCTTAGAGATGCGGCGTATGAGCGTTCTTGGAGTATTAAAGAGAAAACGAAGGCGTTGCATGTTCGAAAGCTTAAAGGGTTGAAGGAGTTTAAAGTTGGTGATAAAGTGCTTCTCTACAATTCGAGGTTTAAGTTTTTTCCAGGGAAATTGAAGTCAAAGTGGACGGGACCGTAAGTTGTGAAAGAAGTGTTTCCGCATGGTGCAATTGAGCTATATGATAAAGCTAGTGGGAGCTATTGGAAAGTGAATGGCCACCATTTAAAGCATTATTTAGGAGGGCCGATTGACAACACCGAGAAGGAGGAAACTCCTCTCGAAGATCTTTCGAACATCACCGTTTAGAGTCTTAGGTGCAATCTCAAGTGTAGAGTTTGTATAAGTTGTTTCATGTTGTTTTTGAGTTTTTTCGTAGCTAACGGTAGTTTGTCCTAGTGTGTCGTGTCTTTGTTTTGTGTGTTTGAGTATTTTGCAGGAATCTCAACCATCGAGGAGCTAAATTTGCAACGAAAACGGCATTCCAGGTAAGTCCCAGTGTTAGAAAAAAATTTGGGATGGTTTTGGGAAGGTTGGGTAACACTTAGAAAAAATTCTAAGGCATGAAACAAGAATTTTTACGCATCTTTCTATTAAAAACGGCCCCTCGCGCTACGCCACAGCCACATGATCATCTTTGTCACGCTGTGCCACACCTTAGTCCAAAAGTCCCCTTGAACCCCTTCTCGCGTCGCGCCAGAGTGAAAGGTATGCACTGTCGCGTTACGCGACCCCTCAATTGAACCTTTAAATTGAACCCATCTGTGGCGTCACCCCACAGCGTCCCTTCCTCATCGTCGCGCGACACGACTGCCAACCTGATCGAATAAGAGCCCTTTTCATGTATGTCTTCCCCAAAAGCCCTCAAAACCCTATTCCTCCAACATCACCGCCGAACACAGCCAACATCCACCCTATTCCTTCAACATCACCACCAAATCACCGCCATTTATCACCATTTGACCACCATTCTGATCGGTTTTCGTCACCCAACAAAACCCACTGAAGAGAAACAACTATTAACCGCTGAATCGTTCCACTTGGGGACCTACCATTCACGAATTAATTTTGTTTTTCTTGCAAAATCGACACCTCAGGTATGTGTTCTTGCTATATTCTTATATACTTAATGTTTTGAGCCAATTTTGAGTCTTTTTAGAGTTTTAGTTGAGTAGATTTAGGTCTTGTGTATCGGGTCAATTGCGGGTCAGTCGAGTTAGTTCGAGTCGTGTCGAGTCCGGTTGTGTCAGTGTCAATGTTGGGTTGCAGGTGGTTGTGCTTAGGTTTATTGATCGAGATTTGTTAATGAGAATGATATGTTATTACTTGGGAAATAAAGTTCAAACCTGGCGGTTCGAAGTCAAGTGTAGGTTGTTTTTAGTCTAATACATGGGTGCAGACGGTTTTGTTTGGGGCTTGTTTTGGAATTTGTTGAGTTCACATTGTGTTTATCATATCACGAGTTCGGATTTTGAGTTATGTTTAGGTGATGTTAATGTCGTTATTGGGTGCGGGTGGTGTCGGTTAGGGACATTGTATGTGCATTGCTGAATTGGTTGATATGCTAGCATAATTGTCGCCTAAAGTCCAAACCTTGCACTTTGAATCGGGAATTTTTTTTTCGAAAGATAAAAACCTCCTTTAACTAGGCGGAATTTTTCAAACGCTAAAATTGTTTTGTTTTGATACACGGCTGAATTTAATTAAGGTTGGACGTCAATGTCGGTTTGATAGGTGATGTGCGTGTAGCGTTATATAATTTTTATGTATATTTTAAGCCCTTTTTAACACTTTAGTCAAGTTTTAAATTTATAAAACACGATATTTTAGTAACACTAAACACACATATGGGCAAGTGCACCCATCGTGAGCGTAGTATAGCGTTGGTAAGATACCGAGGTCGTCCAAGGACACAAGAGCTTTTAGTACCGGTTTATCCTCAACGTCTAATCAAATAAAAAAATTTAGAAAAAAGGTCTTAAACATGAAAATAAAAACTAAAAATGCTGAAAAATAAAATAAAATAAAAACAGATAGACAAGATGAATCACTTGGATCCGACTCGCCTTTAGTGTAACCTTTGATTATTTCCGCACTTTTGCACTTTTTAAGAGATTATCTTAGTTATAGTAGTAGGCCCCTCTTTTGAAGGTGACGTTACCCTCAACCCAGTAGTTTGAGTCAGCAAGGATACAATCCTAAAGGGTTGGATTATTGAAAGATAATTAATTAAGTTATTAATGCGTAATGTTGTAGGCCCCTCTTTTTAAGGTGACGTTACCCTCGGCTAAGTGGTTTGAGTCAGCAGGGATACAATCCCAAGTAGCCGGGTTAATGTATTAATAGTAGTTTACATATGAGGGGATCAAGCCATTCGCACCCCCGCCATCCAATACCAGTGGGTATTGAAGAAGGTCCTAGTAAGCTTGACCCAGGTCCTTGCAGGATCTATACACTGAACAAGGCAAGAACCTTACCAAACCATTCCCTTAACCCCCGACCAGGTAGCCAACATATCTCTATATAGACCGTAGAGATATGAATGGTGTAAATCTTTTATTTTATATACACAGTAAAATAATGCCAAGACACCACGGACAAATGATAAGGAAGTTTTACCTTCAACATAAGAAACTAGTTATTAAATTCATTAATACAAAACCAAGTAAAAAGTAAGAAAAGATTAAAAATAAAAAGTATTACACTAAATGCTTGTCTTCACCAAGTGATGTAATAGACTTAGGGAAACATGGCCTTTGATTGTCAAGAACTCTTACTATCAATCTTGGATCCCGAGACTACTACACACACTCTATGATGGATGATGGATGATGGCGGTGGATGTGGGTTGTGATGGTGGTGGAGTGTGGGTGAAGTGTGAGAGAGGTGGTTTACCAAGGGATGCTTTTGAAGTGAACCAAGCACCTCTATTTATAGCCTGCACAGAAGCCCGGACACGGCCCCGTGTCCATCCACTTTCTCTTTCTTCATTAATTACAGTTTGTCTGCATTAGTTGACCATGCCCCCATGTCCGCTGGGCATGGCCCCGTGTGCAGAAGCGTATCTGTACTATCAAGATTTGCTTGGATTCTGTGAATCTTAGCGTTGACCACGGCCGTGTTGAGATGGGCACGCCCCCGTGTTGTGAAATAGAAGCTTCTACAACTTTTTCTTTTCTGCAGACACTTGGGCACGCCCCCGTGTCCGCTGGGCACGGGGCGTGTTCAGCCTTCTGATCTCTTGTTTTTGCTTGGGAAGATGCTGTGGAGGGGTCGGGCATGCCACATTTATTCCTTTTCTTGTAATTATGTTAGATTTTGCTGCATATTTGCTCCTTTTGTTCATTTACGCTCATTTAATCCTGAAAATACAAAAGGAAGACAAAAACACACTTTTCCAGCATTAGTACTAAAAAAGGGTTAGTTTTATGCCTTATTTGATGTAATTTATATGTTGCATTTTAGACACATCAAATACCCCCACACTTGAATCTTTGCTTGTCCTCAAGAAAAAATCTTTATAATGTGGCTTACACGCCCAAATGGAATGGGTAGAAGAGAAGTTTTGGGCTTGTCTTGAGTGTCGGGATTCCAAGATCTTTATTAGGTTTTATTTTTATGTTATTTACAATCCTATTAGTTGTGATTTATTTAGAACGTTTCATAAGATAAATTACTTATTTGGGCATAACATGCCTCTTTAAAATTCCATTTATATACAAGTTCACATACCTCACGGGAGATCACTCAATACTCGGCCGAAGATGTATTTTTGTGAAACACTCGGGACCGGCATGGAACTTACTCCTACCATATGCTTGCCAAGCAATCAATCCTCATCCTTTTTAACTATACACCTTTGTAAATATCAAGAGGTCTTGAGGAAGGGTTAGGCTTGGGTTAAAGGTAGGTGGTTTTGGGTTAGTGGTTAGTAGAAAAGGGCGAAAGGCGTAAAAAGGGTCGGTTTTCGTAAAACTTTTTGTTTTTGTGACTTTTTATTCAAACGAAGCATTTCTCAAACAAAGTTTCTTTTGGGGAACTTGTTTGTTTATTGCTAGACTTCATCAAAAAAAAAAAATTTCCTATTTTTTTTTATAAGGAATGTCACATGAAAACCGAGCTGTTTACTAAAACAAAGGGTTTAAAAGGAAAAATGGTTTTCGGTGGGTAAAGGGTGTTTGTTTTGTGGGTTTAGAAACGAAAAGGTTTAGGCTCAAAGGGGTTAACTAGGGGGATTTTGGGTAGGTGGTAAAAAAAGAAAAATAATGGTGTTGAAAGAAAAAAGGGGTTAGTCCTAATGCTTCCATCATTTACTTACTTGGGTTTAAGTTGATAAGGACCGGGAATGCATTGTCATGGCAAGTTCTAGAGTTGTAAGAAACCAAGCGGCTATTCACACAAGAAACGAAAGATAAGCATTTAGTTTAAAGATGTGTATTTATATGCTCAATTAAAGGCTCAAAACTTACTTTTTATGGGAATGGGTTTTTAATGTGATCAAGTATATATAATCAAATTTTAACTAGATTTGTCATGCATTTTCATAATTTCTTATGTTGGTTCTTTTTATCACGACGCTATCGGTTGTAAGTTCGTAAAAATATAACCTTTTTAGAACTTGTTATTCCCAATTTAAATCAAGACAAGGAAAAAAAATGAAAAGTTTTTGAATTTTTTTTGGGTGTTTAGCGGTTCCAATAGAGTTTTGTGTAAGTCTTGTAATTAGGACTTGCAAATTTCAAGGTTTTAGCATCCCCCCACACTTAAATTACACATTGTCCTCAATGTGTCCCAAAATAAGTTTTTAGGTTGATTGAATGTGTAAAAGGTGTGTCAAAAACAAAAATTTATGTTACTGGACATCTGGACACGACCCCGTGGTCAGATTTCCAGTAACGAGCACTTACAGAAGGTGGACACGGGGATGTGTCTGGTGAGCACGACCCCGTGTTGGGCAAAAATCTGCATAAATTAGACAAACAGCAGGTCTGGGCGGTGGGCACGGGGTCGTGTCTGGTGAGCATGACCCCGTGTGGACAATCTGCAAACATTTAAAACAGGTTTCTGCTTTCGGTTCTGCTATCCCGGCTTTAGTAGCACTAATGTTTAGTGCTTTAAGCCTCGTAGGTACCTGTTTTACTAATAACTACCACACCAACAATAACAAACATCCTAATTTACCAAAGTTTCATCATCCATGTCACAAGTTAAAAAGAAAAGAAATGCACAAAATTAAAAAGTGTTAAGAGAAGTAAATTGTTCAACAAGTGGCACGCAGGCCACGAAATAGCTTGCGAAAGATAAAGGGTTAACCTGTTAGACCTTCAACCATGTGATGCCACCTCCAACTCCTTCAGCTCAATCCATGTCCTCATGGTCATCATCGTCATCCCCTCCATGGCCCGCCATATACTCCCGGATGTCTCCAATGTCATCCTATATATCGGAGATGTTTCTTTCGATAACTCCGACCCGGGTGTATGTGTTGCTGGATATGTTATAGGTGTTCCTAGTGCACATGAGATTTTCCTGCAATAAATCATGTAGGCTTTGAAAGTTAGGAAAACCACCTCCTTGAGAGGAGGATTGACCCGGATCACCATGGGGCTGGTAGTGGTATTGGGGAGGAGGACGGATCTGTGGAGCGTGAAGGACGAGAGCTTCTGGGGGGTTCCATGCATGCCTTTGAACCATTTGAAATCTGACTGTCCCGTCATCCGCTTCGTTGATTAAGTTCATGGAGCGGCAAATGACCATGTCCACTTTTCCCGACCACGGGCCCTTTTGAAAGGACCTCGGCATCCTTTGCACAAAGTGTTTGAAAAGGCTGTAGATCCATCCTCCAAATAGGATAGGAGTCGGGGGAGTAGCAAGTTGTGAATGCAATGGAGGACTAGTAGATCGCGCAACCCTACAACACCACCACTGTCGTGTCTCTGGCAGAGAGAGTAGCTGAGGACTCTGTGGATGTAGTGGTAGAGAGGATCCCTTAACAGTGTGCTATTGGTTCAGCTCGGGTTGTAGTGTCCCTCCCCAATGTGAGCCCATGCAGCTTGTCGTTGATTTTCTGGGATTTCACGGAGGCCGCCGGTGTTCTCTTCATCTCCAGCATCCTCTTCCGAGTACAAACCGAAAATTGCCCCAAATTGTGCGATTGAGATCGAGTACATGGTCCCTGCACAACGGAACGTTACCCCATCATTGTCAAATGGCTCCGCTCTTGTTTTGAAAGCAAACGTGCTGTTGAATTCCATGTTATACTCGTGCACTGAGTGAAGCCGAGTGCAAAGAGCTGCTCGTAGTTGGCCGGTGACGAGGTTGTTGAAGCGGTCTATTTGGCCTACTGCTTCTAGAGTATCCAAGCAGTCTTGTCGGGGATTTTCTTCGGGCCTTGTTTGGAGAACTTCAAGCCGCACTTGAGCAGCGAAAGAAAACACCAAACAATTAGCATGAAAGAAAACACCAAACAATTAGCATGAAACAGTAAAATTTTTGAATAAAACTGAAAACAGTCAGCTGAACACGACCCCATGTTCAGCGGACACGCCCCATGTTTGCCTGAAAACAGCTGGACACGCCCCCGTGCTCGCTGAGCACGACCCCGTTTCCAGTTGTCTGTTTTCCAAAAATCCCATTTGTCGTCCCGGTTCCGAAAACTTGAAAATTTTTGGTCCAGTAGGGGCGGTTTTCCCCAAAAATGAAACCCCACATGCCGTTTTTCCCAAAACAAACCGTTTACCCCTTCAATTTCATCTTTTCCGGTTCAAAAACAAGGGTTTGAGGTTTTTATGAGAAATTGGGAAAATCTACAAACAATACAAGTTGATTTACTTCCTATAATATGTATCTATACTAATACTAACAGATCTAAGCAAAAATTTGAGGTTTGATTTGGTTCAAGTTGAAGAACCCATATTTTCCCCAAATTTGTGATGTTAAACTACATGCAAGTGATTAAACTAACTAATTATTATGATAGAATCATGCCTTGACATTGTTAGGAGTCGGGGGAACGTGAAAATCTGCAGAGATTTCCGATGGAACCAGAGAGTTTTCGGGGAAACGGGGCGTGTCGAAATGAGAAAGTGAAGGAAAAAGGGGTTTTATCCCCGACAGTTGCGCGGACACGGCCCCGTGGGCGGGCAATTAAATTTTTTTTTGTGTGTGTTCGTGTGAGTGCCCTCATTTCCCGAAGCTTGGTTTTAGAAATCTTACCGATTTAGATGTTTTCCCGATGTTCGTAACTTACAGGGTATGATGTTGATGCTTGAACCTTTGTTTCATCCTTCGGCTGTTTGAAGCGAGATTTCTTCCTCCTCATCCTCAATAAATCCTTGATAGAGCTTTAGCCGTTGGCCATTGACTTTGAATGGAATTCCATTTCGAGATTTAATTTCGATTGCACCGTGTGGGAAAATATGGGTGATGGAAAAAGGTCCCGACCACCTAGACTTTAATTTACCAGGAAATAAACAAAGTCGTGAATTAAACAATAGAACTTGATCCCCTACCCGAAATTCATTAGGTTTAATGTGTTTATCATGCAAATTTTTCATTCTTTCCTTATAAATTTCGGAGTTAGAGTATGCGTAATTCCTTAATTCGTCTAATTCATTAATTGGCAAAATCGATTTTTACCGGCAATTTCTAAGTCTAAGTTTACGTTTTTAATTGCCCAGTATGCCTTGTGTGCTATTTCTACCGGCAAATGACAACTTTTTCCATAGACAAGCTTATATGGAGTTGTACCTATTGTTGTTTTGTATGCTGTTCGAAAAGCCTATAAAGCATCGTCTAATTTATCGGCCCATTCTTTTTTATTTAACCCTACGGTTTTTTCAAGTATTCTTTTTAAACCTCTATTAGTCACTTCGGCTTGTCCGTTTGTTTGAGGGTGATATGTTGTTGAGACTCGGTGATAGACCCCATACCTTGTTAAAATTTTTTCGAGTTGATGGTTACAAAAATGGGTACCTCTATCACTTATTAATGTTTTTGGTGTTCCAAAACGAGGGAATAATCTTTTCAGAAATCTTACCACGACTCTTCCATCGTTTGTTGGAAGTGCCTCGGCCTCGGCCCATTTGGACAAGTAATCTACCACCACAAGTATATATTTGTTTCCTTTTGACGGTGGGAAAGGTCCCATAAAGTCGAGTCCCCACACATCAAAAATTTCACAAACAAGAATGCCATTTTGTGGCATTTCGTTTTTGGAAGAAATATTACCTGATCTTTGGCAAGCGTCACATGTCTTTATAAGACTTTGGGCGTCTTTGTAAATGGTTGGCCAATAAAATCCTGAATCAAATACCTTTCGTGCGGTACTAGCGGCACCATGATGTCCTCCGTATGGACCTTCATGACAATGGCGGAGAATTCTTCTTGCTTCACTACCATGTACGCATCGACGGATGAGTTGGTCGGCACACATCTTGAAAAGATAAGGATCTTCCCAAAAATAATGCTTTACATCGGCAAAGAATTTTTTTCTTTGATGATGTGGCCATCCTTTTACGACTATACCGCTAGTACATGGCCTTTGATTGTCAAGAACTCTTACTATCAATCTTGGATCCCGAGACTACTACACACACTCTATGATGGATGATGGTGGTGGATGTGGGTTGTGATGGTGGTGGAGTGTGGGTGAAGTGTGAGAGAGGTGGTTTGCTAAGGGATGCTTTTGAAGTGAACCAAGCACCTCTATTTATAGCCTCACTACTAGAAAATGAGGCTAATGCAACTTTTTGTATGCAATTTTTTAAAATTGTGTTGCATTTGACTCTAAAGCAACTTGGTAAAGCACAAAGGTTGCATTAAATGATCTAATGCAACCTTTTACATAAAAGGGTTACATAATTTTATTGAAATTGCAACCTTTTATCTAAAAGTTGCAAATTTTACTAAGAATTGCAACCTTTTCCGTGAAAAATTACACTTTTAAAATTTAGATGCAACTCTTATTTAAAAAGGTTGCGTAATTAAACGGAAATGAAAATTATATATAGAATGTTTTAATTTGTAAATAGTATTTTAATAAATATAACTAAAAGAATGTTAATAGAAAAAGAATGTTTATTGTTTAAGGGATGTTTGATTAATATTATTTTAGAGTTAGTTATCATTCACATACGTGTTAATCTAACTTTTTTATACATTTATTTATAACACTTATAATAAAAATAAATTTCATAAATTTCGTAACACTTATAACGTATAAAAGCATATGTTTATGAATTTTCATAATGTTTTTTATACATGACACTTATGACATATAATTTTTTTAATATAAAAATATAAATTGCTTTCTTCTTTTATTAAAACATATTTCAGTTTATTAAAAACTAAAAACATCTTTTTATGTATTAATTCAAAAATTTTAGTTCCCTCCAAACTTATTGAATTCCCTCAATTTTTTTTAAGTTCTCACTTCAGTTCCCTCCACTTTTATCCTTCCCCCAAAACTGATTGTATCCCTTTCCCCTCACAAACCCTAATCGAAGTCAGTCAACCACCCCTAGAAGGTTTGTTCGACCCAACGCCACCGTTCATCAACCCCATTCATCTTTGATTCTTTCACCCATAAGGCAACACACGGCAACAGACGATTCTTTATATGTGTTCATCTCAACTGAATCTTCATATCTAAAACCCATTCCGCGCATTCATGGAGGTAAAAAGAGCGTTTTTGAAGGTGTTTGGATGTACTCGATTTGTTTTTTTGATAACCATGATATAGTTTGTTTCTTAAATAATGAAACTCGTTCGTCTCTAAGTGATGTCATGTTTCTTGACCTCATAAATTGTTCCCATTTTGATTACTTGAAGCTAAAATTGTCTTGATATCTACTTTTATGCTATTAAGTCTCTAAGATGTTTTAGGATTGTTAGGTTTTGTCATTGCACACAACCTGTTTGATTAAATGCTAAATAGAATTAAAAGAACTTTTCCTTTAGTTTGAGTGAAGCTTTTGATTTAGGTTCATCATAAATTTCTGATTAATGATGGTTCATTTTTTAAAAGGCTCTTTGGAAAGCCCTATATATGTCGAAGCATATTGTACCATTAATGCTCCATTGGTGTTTGCTATTTTGACCTGAGAATGTGTTATAATGTTTTTTTATTGTTGTATACTAATGGCAAGGGTGTAAGGGTGCTCCTTTCGTGAGGAGTAGTAAACTCTCCACCTCAGCCAATCATACTCGTCCATGTCAACTCCACTCTCCAACTCAAACATAAGAGGTGCTCTACCCAAACAATTTTTCTTAAAAAAAGATAAATGTGTGATTGGTTTGAAGAGAGTGGGCCCACCATTAACCCTCCTCTCTCCTCTTCCCTTGCACAGTGTCTACTCACCGAAATCACAAGATCACCACTCACCTATGGTTGATGGCGGTGGTGTACCCGCACTGCAAACACCATCATCGCACCCCTTCCCCGCTTCCACCCCACACACCCTTAATGTGGTTTGTTTTTAATCAAACTGCTGTAGATACATTTGCCATGATTAAATGAAGATAATTGTTATCCTGTTCATTAACTTATTGTTATCGTTGTGCTCTAGTTTCATTTATTTTACTATTTGTATTACCTAAATTAATTAATATTCAATATTATGATTCCTTTTAAGTATTAAATATGTATTTGCATTTTTAGTTATGGAACCTGGTTGTTTTGAAACAAAGTTGAACTAGAATTATTGGAAGATGAAAAGGTGTGCTTGTTAATTTTCCTTTTTCACATGTTGGTGGATACTAGTTAATCTACAAAATGTGACACTGTACAAGTGGTTGAACTTGGTTGTTTTATCATGGCGGTGGGTGATTGCAAGTCAAATGGAGATATTAACCTAATAATTAATACACTGTATGATATCATAGTTTATAGCTGATGTGTTGTTGATGAGTGTTTGCTCTGAAACTACATTTTGTGACAACCCGCACAAAACCAGGTATCCGTACGACTTAATTAATGATTAATTACTACTTGATTACTGTGCTTGATTGAACTAGTTGATAAACTGCTACCTGCATACTGATACATGCACTTACTTGCATCATACTTTAATTGCTGTCACTACATTATTTACGTGCTGAACCCTAGTGACAAACATGATGCACAGAAAGCACAGTAGCACTAAACGGATACACAGTGAACATGCTGATATAACCAGCATCAGGCAAATACTGCCTCAAGGCCTGTTAAGAGCCTCATATATTTTGGCTACACTGGTAGTGAGTGTAGGATATAAGGGTTGTGTTACCGCGTCTCTAGGGGATAAGATACACTGATACGGATGTGCCTAAAACATACTTTAAGTACCAAACACAGCACTTTAACAATTTAACCAGCTTCTAGCTGACTAGTAAAGTGCCAGAAAATGAGAAAATATTACTAGACACCTTCTAAAGTGTCGGGAAAACAAAATGTGTCACTAGAATGTAATAACGACACTTTAAAGTCTTTTGTAACACTTTAACGGATTACTATCCAACCGGACACCCGGACTTTACCCGGAACATGAAAACAATACTATTTTTATTATTACTCTTTTTCTGAGCCAGTTAGGGTCCCTGATTACCCTAACACCCATCATAACGCAGAACATACCACTAACTAAGTTAGAGACTTAGTTAACTTATTTAACTAAACTAATTACCCTAACTAAACAATTGAAAACAAGCTAGTTACCCCCCCCCCCCCCCCCCCCATGACCGAACTCGGTCACCAAGTGACCCCACCACCTTGTACTTGAAATCTTGGATAATCTTGTGTTGCCTAATATCTACACTACATATTAACCATTGGACATTAGCACCTAAACTTGTTTATAAAAGGGCACTTGATCACTAGAGATAATCATCACCAACTTACCACAAAAATTACTCTCTCTTCTCTTCTCTTGGTTCTCGGCCGAACACCACACACACCACCATCATATTTTCGGTTCTTGTCTTCACAATTCCAAGATCATACACACATCCAAGATCGCGTATAAGGAGCTTTGGTGCACTCGGAACACGAAGGACCTCAACCGTTGGCTTTTATCCACGCGTTTTTCGTCACGATTCTTCCCTAGCCTTGAGCTAGAGGTATAACCTTTAAAACTTGTTTTTACACTCATCTAACGTGGTTAAAAGAACTTTCGTCGGTTAAATATTGTAAACACGCGTTTTGAATCTTTAAAGTCTAGTAAAATCATAAAAATGGTGGTTAATAGCATATAACTTGTGTAAAAGTCGTAGGACTTGAAATTTGTGCTTATTGTGACCCGATCTATAATGTGGTAACTCGAATCTTCGTTTAACCCGACTTTGTAAAATCACGTATCATCACATAAGCTTGTTTTTGAAAGATACAAGGGTTAAAGGTGAAACACTACCACATTTTAGAGACATGAACTTGTGTAGAAATATTATACTTGTGTAAAAGTGATTTAACCGGTAAAATGATGTTTAAAACTAGCGGATCTACGTATCCGCAAGTGGTATTTTTGAAAGACCACACTTTAAAGAAATCATGTTTTTCTAAAGATGGATCTTGCACTAATAAATATGATTTTATAAACCACAAGTGTGTAGACACTTGTGAAAGGGAAAAATCCGACAAAGAAGTGTATTTGTCACTTGTTACTAGAAATTGTAAAGACGGTTTTCTCTAAACACGAGATTTTTATGAGATTAAAGTTACTTTATATAGAAATCTACATATATGAAGGTGATTTACATTATTGATGCGGAAAAACTGCAAGTTCATGCGATTATGCAAATTTACATACTTGTTGACTAGTTTGATGTGTCGGAAATTGTTTGGTTGAAATAAAGAAGTTGATTGAGTTGATTTATTAAAAGAAAATGATACGCTTGAAAGCGTGGCCACCTCCAGTTACAGAGGAAACTCTGGCGAAATTTTCTAAAAACCTAACACTTAGACTTTTCACACAACAAGTGTTAGAACTATCTTTGGACATGTTTTCAAAACATAAATTTCGCCAGCACTATATTTTACTAAATATCCGGAGGTGGGATTTTCACAAAGATTAACGTGATAAATATATTTGTCACAACACTGTTTATGATTATTTTGTGAAAATACTTAAATATTATTTTAGAGTAAAAATAATATTTACAAGCGATAATGATTCCAAAACTTTGCGAACGCTTCCACAAACATATAAGTTACACCGGTAATTATATTACCACAAGATTGATAAAACGTAACTTACGCACATGTATTAAATCCCCCATCCTTGGGAAGGAAGATAACTACCAAGTATATACGACATGTAACACGAAATAGTTGTCTAACTATTTCCCGCAAACATAAACTATAAAGCTAAAGCACGGCCGTCCGTCTAATAGAATTAGCACTTGTAGGTCGTTGCACAGCTTACTATATTGGAGACGCTTGATTGAGATACGCATTCACTGTGAGTTCATGTCCCCCTTTTCTCTAACTGTTTTCAGTTTTCTTAACTGCGGGGGTGAAATACATGTTACTTTGTTTACAAGTACTTTATACACGGTATGATTTACGTAAGGAGGTTTAGATCATGTGAATGGGTAGTTAGAACACCGAGGGACTCGAGCGGTAGATCTATCTGGGTGTAGCGAGCCCAGCTCTAGGCCAAACGGACCTCTCTGAGGCTAACCACAACGGACCTGGAGTGACTTGGTTGCCCAACGCAAAAATCAGCTAGGGTTGTGTCTACTTACTTGCATTTCACAACATGCTAATGGCCTTGCAAACCATTGGTGATCACAAGTCCTCTTACACTGCTACATACCAGGAAACTTTTATACTTACAAGTGTTTTACATACTCACTTACACATGAACTCGCTCAACATTATTGTTGATTTTTCAACTCACATGTATTTCAGGAAACTAAACGGATCTGGCACGGTATGGCACATTTTCCGCTGCACTTGTCATGGAGTCATCAGGGTTTAGGGGATGTGTCTCTTTCCTGGACAAGACACAACCCTTAAACCACATTTATGTTATGTTAAAAGTTGTAATGTTGTTAAACAAGGTTATGGTTGTTGGCTAAAACAATGGTACTGTATTTTGGTTTTAAAACTTAATGGATGACTTGCATGGTTTTTAAATTCATATAGCTTGTTATGGTTAAGCTATGGTATTAAGAAGTCACACCAAAGTTAACCACGCTTCCGCAAAGCCAGGGTGTGACAGCTTGGTATCAGAGCTCTGATCATAGCGAACTAGGATTCTGTCTCGAGTCTAGACTATGATCACTAGGGCTCTCACGAAAACATTTTTCTGCATACCACTTAAGTCCAGATCCACACTTTTTACAAACAAATGTTGAGCACATTTTATTAATTATAAGTTCAGCTTGGAGGGCTGAGGATCGATCTGGAGGATCGAGATGGTTAAGGTGGTTGAGCACGTTGGTTTGTTATAGGATCGATCTGGAGGATCGAGGTGATTAAGGTAGTTGAGCACGTTGATTTGTTATAGATTCGATCTGGAGGATCGAGGTTTGGTTTAAGTGAAGGATAGAGCAGTTGTGTAGACTGAATGGTATTGACTAGTAAGACTAGGAGGAATTATGTGATGCCCTACTTGGTGACTTATGTGATTGACTGTTTGTGCATACTTGTGTTTATGTTACAGATACATGGATTCGGCTGATTCAGGTGGTTCAGACATCACCGACCCCAGGCGTATTGTATCAGATGACCTGGAGTCGTCAGAGCATGAGGTTTACACGTCCGACTTCACGAGCACAGATGAGGACGATTTCCAGCCCTTTGCACTACCTGACGGTGCTGGCGAGCTCGCAGATGGTCCTATCGCAGGGGATCTACCCTTGGCACTGATCCCTGCTCCTATACCGCTGGCTGCGTACCCAGCCTACGACTTACCCATTGATGATGAGGAGGATGATATCGATATGTTCGATGAGGAGCCTTTTGAGGAGGATGCTCAGGGCGAGGCCCTTCCTGCCGCCGATCCCTTGTTGATCGCAGATGCTCCTGCCGCGGAGTCACCTGCTCACTCCCCAGTCGCGGACTCCTTTGAGTCTGTGGCCTCTGTACCCTCACATGCCCCGAGTGCGCAGCACTACTCTCACGAGTCAGATTCTGATCATGCATCTTCTGTCGCCCCCATCCCCAGTCCCACTTTCGACCACGAGGACGTGGAGGATTCCGACCCTATGTTTCCCCCAGGGTTCGACCCTGATCGTGACTTGGAGTATGTCCCGATGGACCAGTTTATGGAGGATCCAGCAGATCCTGTTGACCCTTTTGATCCTATTGATCCTGATTTCGACTTTGACATGGCATTTGATGACTTTGAGCCTGCCATTGCTCCTGAGCAGGCAGCTGCCCTTGATCCGTTACCAGAGCATGACCTTGCACATGCTGATGTACCTTTTGAGCCCATGGCTGATGATCACCACATTGACGTTCCTGTTGATCCCATTGATCCGTTACCCGTTGTTGTTGCACCAGTTGACCCCCCTATCGAGCACTTGGCACCTGATCACCCTGTTGTAGCCCCTTTATTTGATCCCGTTCCCATAGAGCCCGGACATGCACCATTCGCAGCTCATATGGATCCACCGGACGAGTCTGCCCAGCATGGCTGGATACCAGCAGACGAGGACGTTCCCCCATTCCCTCCACAGGTTTCTGTTGCACCACACGTTGACTTTTCATTTCAGGTTCCCATGTTTATACCTCCAGCAGGGCCTGGAGAGGGCTCTTCAGCACACCCTGATGGGCATGTACCGATGCCCATGCCTTTCACGTCTCAGATTCCTTTTACTACAGCTCCTTTCAGGGTGGCACCCTTTGACCCCACACGTGAGCCACTGCTGTGGTCACCATTTTCCCCTATGCCACCCACTGATCCATACCACCGATTCCACGTGGGACACACCATTGAGGATGTATTGATGTCATTTGTACACCAGCACGAGTCGCATGAGCAGCGACTACAGGAGTTGGAGAGAGCCCGTCTGCAGCCATGTCAGTGCCATGGCCGGGTACCCTCTCCGTTGCAGCCATCACGACCATTACCCCCTGACTTTGCTGCTCGTCTTACTACTATGGAGCAGCAGATTGCTTCCATTATTCGTACACAGCAGGCGATGGAGGCGGACTGGTTACAGTTGCACCGTTTGTTTTATACTCATTTTCCTCCTCCACCACCACCATCTGCTTAGAGCTCATCGGTGCCACTTGGGTAGGCGAGGTGATAAGGCGGCGATTGCTTTTTGACTGCACAGCTTTTTGGGAGACTACATTATGACTTGACTTTTGTACTTGATGTTGTATTGATACTGATGTAGCTTTTGACATGGGTGATGTAGCCCCTAGTGATTGATGATTGTATGTATACACTTACGATGTGGTCTCATTTATATGGCAATCGCAGTTTTCTCACCATATTTGGACTCGCTTGATTACTTATTTGCATTGTTATGGTATGGGATGTTGTGTGATTGATATTTGTGATATGTGATAACATGAGATGTTATGTGATTATACTATTACTACCGTTATATACGTACACTATATTACGAACTGATTTACGTATTATAACGACGGAGCCTTCTATGGCCTAACCAACTTAAACCATCTTTTAGAAAGATGCCGCCAAGACGTCAACAGCAGCCTATGCCTACCACTCAGGAAGAGCTACAACAAGTCATTGCTGCTGCCATAGCGCAGTATGCAGCTTCTCAGCCAGGAGGGAGCGGAAGTGTTAATCAAGGCAATAACAATCCACCTCACGGTAATACCACGCCATTCGAACCTACCATGAACTAGTTGGAGATTTTAGCGGTGATGCTAATGCCAAACACATGTTTTAACATACGTGCAGGATGCACCTACAAGCAGTTCTTAGACTGCAAACCAGTTAACTTCAATGGCACAGGAGGTGCAGTTGCCTTCACCCGCTGGGCTGAGAAAACCGACTCTGTCTTACGCATGAGCAAGTGTGCTGAGGATCAACAAGTCACATACATTTCAGGGCTATTTCTCGACGGAGCCCTATCTTGGTGGAACTTACAAGTCCAAACCTTAGGCGAAGCTGCCGCCTACGCCCTGACTTGGGCCGAATTGAAAGAGTTGATGCGCAAAAAGTACTGTTCACGCGCAGAAATTCAGAGGTTGGAGACTGAATTTTGGCACTTAAAGATGGATGGTCCGAAAGTAGCAGAGTACGTTCAGAGGTTTCATGACCTATCTCAAGTGGTTCCTTACATGGTTACGCCAGAATACAAACGAATCGAGCGTTTCATTTGGGGTTTGGCTCCCCAAATAATAAGCATGGTAACCTCCTCCAAACCAGCAACTATCACTGAAGCCATCGATTTGAGCGTGGCTCTCACCGAGGAGGGGATTCGTTTAAACAAGTTTGGTGATGTAAAGGCAAAGGAGAAAGAGACTCATGTTGAGTCGTCCGGAAGTAACAAAAGAAAGTTTTCAAACTTCAAACAAAGTGTTAGCGGTGATGGTAAGAGAGGAGCACCAAGCACGCCAGCTCAGGGTGCAGCTGGCAGTGGAAGGAAAGGAAGAGGATACATGGGCACCCAGCCCAGATGCAATACCTGTCAACGCCACCATGCGGGTCAATGTCAGCTAAAAGTATGCGATTTATGTGGGAAACGTGGCCATTTGAAGGACACCTGTTGGGTTGGTACTGGCCGGGGAGGCCAGGGAGGATATGGAAATAGGAATGATAACCGTGGTGGAAATGGGAATCGCCAGCAAGGAAATTTTGGAGGAAACAGAAACCGAAGCAACAATGCAAACCAGGCTGGCAATGCCAACCAGATTAACACCCCAGCTGGAAATGGGGATGGTAATGGGCAGAGGCTCGGATGCTACAACTGCGGGGAAATCGGGCATTTTAAGAAAAATTGCCCAACGTTGAACCAGGCACGTGGTAGAGTGTTCCAACTAGAAGCCAGGGAAGCACGTCAAGACCCAAATGTTGTTACGGGTACGTTCCCTATCAATCAGCGCTATGCATCTGTTTTATTTGATACTGGTGCCGATTATAGCTTCGTATCACTAGAATTTAAGAATAGGCTTGGGTTAGCTGCTAATAAGTTAGATGTCCCGTACGCAATCGAATTGGCTAATGGAAAGTTAGTGGAAGCCAATGATGTTATCAGAGGCTGTGTGATAGAATTGGGAGAACGCGAGTTTACTCTGGATCTACTACCAGTCCAATTGGGAAGCTTCGACGTGGTGGTAGGAATGGATTGGTTATCCGGAAACAAGGCGGAGATAGTATGTCACGAGAAAGTTGTTCGTATCCCAACTGACGATGGTGAGACAATTGTGGTTCACGGAGAGAAGCGTGACACGCCGCTAAGATTTATCAGCTGCTTGAAGGCAAGGAAGTGTTTACAGAAGGGATGTGTTGCTTTTCTGGCACACATCATAGATAAGAAGGCTGCTGAGCCAACAATCGAAGACATCCCTGTCGTAAGGGAGTATCCAGAAGTCTTCCCAGAAGACTTACCCGGACTGCCACCTCAGAGGCAAGTGGAGTTTCACATTGACTTAGTTCCAGGCGCAGCGCCTGTAGCTAAGGCACCTTACAGACTTGCGCCGTCTGAAATGCAGGAACTGTCAACACAACTTCAAGAGTTGCTAGACAAGGGTTTTATCCGACCGAGCTTCTCGCCTTGGGGAGCTCCGGTCTTGTTTGTCAAGAAGAAGGACGGAAGTTTCCGCATGTGTATTGACTACAGAGAATTGAACAAGCTGACGATCAAGAACAGGTATCCCCTGCCAAGAATCGATGATCTGTTCGACCAACTTCAAGGTTCAAGCTGTTACTCTAAGATCGATCTTCGATCTGGATATCATCAATTAAGGATACAGGAGGAAAGTATCCCGAAAACAGCCTTCCGAACTCGTTATGGACACTACGAGTTCCTCGTTATGCCATTTGGTTTGACAAACGCACCTGCGGTATTCATGGATCTGATGAATAGGGTTTGCAAGCCATACTTAGACAAGTTCGTGATTGTATTCATCGACGACATCCTGATTTACTCAAAGACGAAGGCTGAACACGAACAACATCTTAGAACCATATTGGAACTGCTAAAGAAGGAACAACTGTACGCCAAATTCTCCAAGTGCGAGTTTTGGCTACGCGAAGTCCAGTTTCTTGGACATGTGGTTAATGGTGATGGAATTCATGTTGATCCCACAAAGATCGAGGCGATCAAGAATTGGGAGGCGCCTACAACGCCAACCGAGATTCGACAATTCTTGGGTTTGGCTGTCTACTATCGAAGGTTCATCGAGGATTTTTCGAAAATCGCTCAACCTTTGACACTCCTGACCCAGAAGGATAAGACGTTTGATTGGGGAATCAAACAGGACGAAGCGTTTCAGATATTGAAAGATAAGCTCTGCAACGCGCCAATCTTAGCTCTACCAGAAGGCACCGACGACTTTGTGGTATACTGCGACGCATCGCGTCAAGGTTTGGGTTGTGTATTGATGCAACGCCAAAAGGTCATTGCTTACGCATCACGCCAACTGAAAGTGCACGAAAAGAACTATACCACACACGATTTAGAGCTTGGCGCAGTGGTTTTCGCTTTAAAGATCTGGAGACACTACCTGTATGGTACGAAATGCACAGTCTTCACAGAACACAAAAGCCTACAACACATATTCAACCAGAAGGAGTTGAATATGAGACAAAGACGATGGGTCGAGTTATTGAACGATTACGACTGCGAGATCAAGTATCACCCGGGGAAGGCGAATGTAGTTGCCGATGCCCTAAGTCGTAAAGAAAGAATCAAGCCCATAAGGGTTAGAGCATTGGAAATGATCATACGAACCGATCTTTCCTTGCGCATTCGCGCTGCACAAAAGGAAGCTCTCAAGGAGGGAAATCTTGAGGAAGAATATCTCCGGGGAATGGAGAAGCTTTTGGTACCAAACGAGGAAGGAACGTTATGTTTTGAGAAAAGAATTTGGGTTCCTCTGTTTGGTGGATTAAGGGAAGTTATTTTCGACGAAGCGCACAAGTCACGGTACTCTATCCACCCTGGATCGGATAAGATGTACCAGGATCTAAAAGATTACTATTGGTGGCCTAGGATGAAAGGCGACGTTGCTGTTTACGTGAGCAAATGTTTAACGTGCGCTAAGGTCAAGGCAGAATACCAGAAGCCTTCGGGACTTCTGCAACAACCTGAGATTCCCAAGTGGAAATGGGAACAAATCTCAATGGATTTTGTTACAAAACTGCCAAGAACGCCAAGAGGCCACGATATGATTTGGGTGATTGTTGACCGCCTAACAAAGTCCGCACACTTTCTGCCAATCAAGGAGAAAGACAGTACTAGTAAACTTGCGAAAATTTACATGAGAGAGATCGTAGCACGTCATGGAGTACCACTCTCGATCATCTCCGATAGAGACGGAAGATTTGTGTCAAGAATATGGCAATCTTTCCAAGAATCTTTTGGCTCACAATTAAATCTGAGCACTGCGTTCCATCCGCAAACTGACGGCCAGAGCGAGCGAACGATACAAACTTTGGAAGACATGCTGAGGGCATGTGTTATGGATTTAGGAGGTAGCTGGGATAAACACTTACCCTTAGTCGAATTTTCATATAACAACAGCTACCACACCAGTATTGGTGTTGCGCCTTTTGAGGCCCTATACGGACGCAAGTGCCGATCACCACTATGATGGTCTGACGCAGGTGATAGGCAGCTTGCTGGTCCCGAGATCGTCCAAGAGACGACAGATAAGATCGCGCAAGTACTTAAACGCATCGAAGCCGCTCGCCACAGGCAAAAGGCCTACGCGGATCCAAACCGGAAGCATGTGGACTTCCAAGTCGGAGAAATGGTGTTGTTAAAGGTTTCACCCTGGAAAGGGGTAGCGCGCTTTGGAAAGCGAGGAAAGTTAAATCCACGCTACATTGGTCCCTTTAGAATTCTGGAAAGAATTGGGACAGTAGCATACAAGTTGGACCTACCTGCTGAACTGAATGGTGTTCACGATACATTTCACGTATCCAATTTAAAGAAAAGTCCAACTCAAATTGACGTTGCCATTCCTATCGACGAGATTCATATCGATGACACGCTCCACTTCGTTGAAGAACCTGTTGAGGTCACGGATTGGAAAGTTAACAAGACCCGCCGGAGCAGTGTCAAACTCGTCAAGGTACGTTGGAATGCCAGACATGGTCCTGAATTTACCTGGGAACGTGAGGACCGGATGAAAGAGAAATACCCCCACTTATTTCCTAAGAACCCTGCTTCTACAAGCAGAACTTAAATTTCGGGACGAAATTTATTTAACGGGGGGAGAATGTGACAACCCGCACAAAACCAGGTATCCGTACGACTTAATTAATGATTAATTACTACTTGATTACTGTGCTTGATTGAACTAGTTGATAAACTGCTACCTGCATACTGATACATGCACTTACTTGCATCATACTTTAATTGCTGTCACTACATTATTTACGTGCTGAACCCTAGTGACAAACATGATGCACAGAAAGCACAGTAGCACTAAACGGATACACAGTGAACATGCTGATATAACCAGCATCAGGCAAATACTGCCTCAAGGCCTGTTAAGAGCCTCATATATTTTGGCTACACTGGTAGTGAGTGTAGGATATAAGGGTTGTGTTACCGCGTCTCTAGGGTATAAGATACACTGATACGGATGTGCCTAAAACATACTTTAAGTACCAAACACAGCACTTTAACAATTTAACCAGCTTCTAGCTGACTAGTAAAGTGCCAGAAAATGAGAAAATATTACTAGACACCTTCTAAAGTGTCGGGAAAACAAAATGTGTCACTAGAATGTAATAACGACACTTTAAAGTCTTTTGTAACACTTTAACGGATTACTATCCAACCGGACACCCGGACTTTACCCGGAACATGAAAACAATACTATTTTTATTATTACTCTTTTTCTGAGCCAGTTAGGGTCCCTGATTACCCTAACACCCATCATAACGCAGAACATACCACTAACTAAGTTAGAGACTTAGTTAACTTATTTAACTAAACTAATTACCCTAACTAAACAATTGAAAACAAGCTAGTTACCCCCCCCCCCCCCATGACCGAACTCGGTCACCAAGTGACCCCACCACCTTGTACTTGAAATCTTGGATAATCTTGTGTTGCCTAATATCTACACTACATATTAACCATTGGACATTAGCACCTAAACTTGTTTATAAAAGGGCACTTGATCACTAGAGATAATCATCACCAACTCACCACAAAAATTACTCTCTCTTCTCTTCTCTTGGTTCTCGGCCGAACACCACACACACCACCATCATATTTTCGGTTCTTGTCTTCACAATTCCAAGATCATACACACATCCAAGATCGCGTATAAGGAGCTTTGGTGCACTCGGAACACGAAGGACCTCAACCGTTGGCTTTTATCCACGCGTTTTTCGTCACGATTCTTCCCTAGCCTTGAGCTAGAGGTATAACCTTTAAAACTTGTTTTTACACTCATCTAACGTGGTTAAAAGAACTTTCGTCGGTTAAATATTGTAAACACGCGTTTTGAATCTTTAAAGTCTAGTAAAATCATAAAAATGGTGGTTAATAGCATATAACTTGTGTAAAAGTCGTAGGACTTGAAATTTGTGCTTATTGTGACCCGATCTATAATGTGGTAACTCGAATCTTCGTTTAACCCGACTTTGTAAAATCACGTATCATCACATAAGCTTGTTTTTGAAAGATACAAGGGTTAAAGGTGAAACACTACCACATTTTAGAGACATGAACTTGTGTAGAAATATTATACTTGTGTAAAAGTGATTTAACCGGTAAAATGATGTTTAAAACTAGCGGATCTACGTATCCGCAAGTGGTATTTTTGAAAGACCACACTTTAAAGAAATCATGTTTTTCTAAAGATGGATCTTGCACTAATAAATATGATTTTATAAACCACAAGTGTGTAGACACTTGTGAAAGGGAAAAATCCGACAAAGAAGTGTATTTGTCACTTGTTACTAGAAATTGTAAAGACGGTTTTCTCTAAACACGAGATTTTTATGAGATTAAAGTTACTTTATATAGAAATCTACATATATGAAGGTGATTTACATTATTGATGCGGAAAAACTGCAAGTTCATGCGATTATGCAAATTTACATACTTGTTGACTAGTTTGATGTGTCGGAAATTGTTTGGTTGAAATAAAGAAGTTGATTGAGTTGATTTATTAAAAGAAAATGATACGCTTGAAAGCGTGGCCACCTCCAGTTACAGAGGAAACTCTGGCGAAATTTTCTAAAAACCTAACACTTAGACTTTTCACACAACAAGTGTTAGAACTATCTTTGGACATGTTTTCAAAACATAAATTTCGCCAGCACTATATTTTACTAAATATCCGGAGGTGGGATTTTCACAAAGATTAACGTGATAAATATATTTGTCACAACACTGTTTATGATTATTTTGTGAAAATACTTAAATATTATTTTAGAGTAAAAATAATATTTACAAGCGATAATGATTCCAAAACTTTGCGAACGCTTCCACAAACATATAAGTTACACCGGTAATTATATTACCACAAGATTGATAAAACGTAACTTACGCACATGTATTAAATCCCCCATCCTTGGGAAGGAAGATAACTACCAAGTATATACGACATGTAACACGAAATAGTTGTCTAACTATTTCCCGCAAACATAAACTATAAAGCTAAAGCACGGCCGTCCGTCTAATAGAATTAGCACTTGTAGGTCGTTGCACAGCTTACTATATTGGAGACGCTTGATTGAGATACGCATTCACTGTGAGTTCATGTCCCCCTTTTCTCTAACTGTTTTCAGTTTTCTTAACTGCGGGGGTGAAATACATGTTACTTTGTTTACAAGTACTTTATACACGGTATGATTTACGTAAGGAGGTTTAGATCATGTGAATGGGTAGTTAGAACACCGAGGGACTCGAGCGGTAGATCTATCTGGGTGTAGCGAGCCCAGCTCTAGGCCAAACGGACCTCTCTGAGGCTAACCACAACGGACCTGGAGTGACTTGGTTGCCCAACGCAAAAATCAGCTAGGGTTGTGTCTACTTACTTGCATTTCACAACATGCTAATGGCCTTGCAAACCATTGGTGATCACAAGTCCTCTTACACTGCTACATACCAGGAAACTTTTATACTTACAAGTGTTTTACATACTCACTTACACATGAACTCGCTCAACATTATTGTTGATTTTTCAACTCACATGTATTTCAGGAAACTAAACGGATCTGGCACGGTATGGCACATTTTCCGCTGCACTTGTCATGGAGTCATCAGGGTTTAGGGGATGTGTCTCTTTCCTGGACAAGACACAACCCTTAAACCACATTTATGTTATGTTAAAAGTTGTAATGTTGTTAAACAAGGTTATGGTTGTTGGCTAAAACAATGGTACTGTATTTTGGTTTTAAAACTTAATGGATGACTTGCATGGTTTTTAAATTCATATAGCTTGTTATGGTTAAGCTATGGTATTAAGAAGTCACACCAAAGTTAACCACGCTTCCGCAAAGCCAGGGTGTGACACATTTGATGTTGAAAAAGTCAACCGATATAGTAAACTGCTTGTGCAATTGAGGCATGTTTGACATACACAGAACCTCTTTGTTTTCTATAATCTTTTCAAGTTTCATTATTATTTGACAGTGTGATGATCTCAAGTAGGGTTCAAGTTTTTATAAGCATAGCTGTTAGCATCATATGTGCTTGTTTACTAGTTAGCTGTGTTTTTCTTATACTTCTTGCTCCTCACATTCTTACTATAAAAATGTAAGCGTTTCTTGTTATAAAGCTATATATTGCTCCCTTTTCGTTGTTTTCCTTTGAGCCCACTTAGGAGTTATCGGAGTGAAATGCAATCCTGGGGTTAGTGCATAACTGTCCTTTCTACTTTTGCGCACGCATTGACTATTTATTTTTAGTGCTTTTCAGATTGGTGAGGATTGAATTAGATGCCTTTACCCTTGATAGTTTTTGTTTTCATACAATTGACTGTTTATAGCAAACAAAAAATGCTTGTCGTTTTAAACCTTTATGAAAGGGTGCTTGATAAAACTGGTAATCTTATGATGACATGAATCCATGATTCAATGATAGGCTTTAAGATAAAAAATGATAAATAAACGTTGAACATTTTCTAAGAAATACATTAGAATATTTGAGCAATCTTTTTTTTTTCTTGAATACACGCAATACCCATATAAGAGGTAATTTATAGTTATCTAGCCCATAGTAGCTTTTTAATTTTGCTTTAATTGTTAGCAGGCTTCTAAGTGTGACACTAAATTTATACTTTTCTTTACAAGTTTTTCATTCATGCAGGTTGCTTTGAAGGTAATTTAGGTACTGAACCAAAGTTTCATTATCAACATCAGAGAGCGAGCTATCCATTAGAACATATATGTCGTATTGACTCTGACTCTCATTAACTATCCATTCTTTATCATTTTTAATATAGATCCATTATTTGTTCAGCTGGAAGAAACAACTAAGTTTTTATTTGATCAAGATATTTAGTATTTAATTAATATTATTATTTTAGTCCATTTAGTTAATGAATATATATATATATATTAATACATTGTATATTAATATTGGTAATAAGTAGTTTGTCTAACATGTTGACCTGTTTCTACCCATTTTTAACCGACTCTAAATTTACATTATTATTAGGCTGCCCATTTCAATCCTTTGTGTGTTATGGTGTTGCATTGCTGCCCAACAATTCATGTAGTTATTGTTAATAACAACTGGGTATCATACAAGGTTAGTTGCTTTGATTCATTTGATTTTTTTAATTTTTTATTGATCTATGTCCTACTATGTTTTGATATGCTGATCTAAGTAATTGGACTAGTAGTTCTAGTTCTTGTAATTTTGTTTGTTGGTTGGACTTGTTGTTTGTTTTTTTATTGGCATTGCTACTGCTTCCCTCATTATGATATTGATTTTGTATTCTACCAAATGTATTAATACAAAGAACTAGGCTGCTACACCGGAAACTATTTATGTTGTTTACTTTAGAATAAACCGACTGAAAGTTCATTACATCAATGTTTACTTAAGAATTTACCAACTAAAATTTATAGTCAACAATATTTACCTAATAATACAACGACTGAATGTCGTAATTAGCATTTTTATCTTAGTTTTGTCAGACCTATTGTTGCCCAATTCGACCTGTTATGTGTTATCATAGTGCCCATATTTACTCGTCCTTTATCATAAGCTCGTTAAATTTGACTATGAACAGGTCTAACGGCAACCAAATGCAAACACAATCAATGTGTACAAAGACACGTAAATAAACAAGGATTATGATGGCTACCTTCGACTTTATGGCAAAGGTGTTACTAAAAAATGATGAGAAAACCGATTTTGGTGAGGAACCATACATAAATTCTGACTGGGCTTATGGAATCATTCAAAGCGAGCATTGAAGTTAAAAAACATAGTTGATTGAAATGAAAAAAAGAGATTGCAAAGGACCATCAAGGAAAAAAGTTGAGTTGAGCTACAAGATATACAGAAAGATTTTGAGAGCCAACGAACAAACTTTTATGCTATGATGCGAGGTATCTCGGAAAAGCTACATATTTGAAATACTTCAAGATCTTAGAGACGAGTAGAAGGTTTTTGTTACCTTTTATCATTGTAATTGACAATTTTATTTTGATACTTGTTTATTTGAGTTTGGATTGATGTTATATTACGATATATGATATCTATTATAGTTATATTATTATTGTGTTTGTATAGTTGAGATACTATTTGCATATTAGTAGAAAATATAAATTATAGTTCTTAAAACGATTATGCAATATAGTTTTATTTGACTAAAAAAGGTTGCATTTGATGCAGAAAAAAGGATTGCATTTTTCTATTAAAAATATAATAATGATTTCATTTTAGTGTAACAAAGGTTGCATCTTAGTGTACAAAAGGTTGCATTTAAGATAACAAAGGTTGCATTTGAGTGTTTAAAAAGTTGTATTAGCCTATAAAAAGGTTGCATTTAAGTATTTAAAAAGTTGCATTAGCCTATAAAAAGGTTGCATCATAAAAAGGTTGCATTTGAATAGTAAATGCAACTCTTTTAAAAAAAGTTGCATTATCTAACAAAAAGGTTGCATTAGGTCTAATGCAACTTCACCTAATGCAGCTTTTGATAAAAGGTTGCATAAGGTCTAATGCAACCTTTTCAAGGCCTAATGCAACATTTTATCGGGGTTGCATTAGCTTCATTTTCTTGTAGTGCCTGCACAGAAGCCCGGACACGGCCCCGTGTCCGCTGGGCACGGCCCCGTGTCCATCCACTTTCTCTTTCTTCATTAATTGCAGTTTGTCTGCATTAGTTGACCATGCCCCCGTGTCCGCTGGGCATGGCCCCGTGTGCAGAAGCGTATCTGTACTATCAAGATTTGCTTGGATTCTGTGAATCTTAGCGTTGACCACGGCCGTGTTGAGCTGGGCACGCCCCCGTGTTGGGAAATAGAAGCTTCTACAACTTTGTCTTTTCTGCAGACACTTGGGCACGCCCCCGTGTCCGCTGGGCACGGGGCATGTTCAGTCTTCTGATCTCTTGTTTTTGCTTGGGAAGATGTTGTCGAGGGGTTGAGCATGCCACGTTTATTCCTTTTCTTGTAATTTTGTTAGATTTTGCTGCATATTTTCTCCTTTTGTTCATTTACGCTCATTTAATCCTGAAAATACAAAAGGAAGACAAAAACACACTTTTTCTAACATTAGTACTAAAAAAGGGTTAGTTTTATGCCTTATTTGATGTAATTTATATGTTGCATTTTACACACATCAATAGGCACTAGAGTTTAATTGAGGACAATTAAGGTGCCGGGAGAGGGTAGTGTATATTGAGTCCAAGTTAGAGTGTCGTTTTAGTCTTGTCGAGTCTAATTTAGTCGGTCTTGGGTTTACTTGCACGTACAAGTTAATTAGGCTCGCCCGTACTCAATCTCCATTCGGGCGAGTTTAGTTTTTACTTAGTAATTGTAAAAAGGTAACCCGGTTGTTTTTAATTCAACTTTATTTTCAGAATTAAACCGCGAATGAAATGCTATATGGTTATTCTATTTTTTAGAAAAATTTTCAAAAATCCAAAAAAGTTTAAAAAAATTAAAAATACCAAAAATAGCTTGTGATTACTGATTATCTTCCTGTTTTCTCTTGTTGAATACTTGTTTTGTAGATATGGCAGCCGCGGGTAGTTCATCAGGAGGCGGTGAGAGGCCTCGTAAAAGGGGACCAGGTCAGAGACCACCAGTTCATCCAGTGTTACAAATTGATGCTCAGGATCCGAGGTTGAGAAAAATCATATATAGGTCTTCTACTGAAAGGATTCCAACATGCAAAATCAATGACAGAGTTGATCACCCGATACGACAGTTTGAGCTGAACACTTATGAGTGGAAGAAATATGATAAGTTGAAGGATACAGATCTGTTACAGCATAGGAGCATCGACTGGGGATGGTTAGATGACATAGGTTCTAGGCAGGAGTTGTTGGATCTCTTGGGTCCGAAGTTGAGAATGATGATAGATTGTGCTTTAGATCAGTGTGAGGAGTTAGTGTTGGAGTTCCACAGTACGTGGAAGCATAAAGAGGGGAAATTTGATGATGCTAAAGCGGTATCGTTTAGCTTGGGTAGGAAAGTGTTCGAGATGAACATGGCTCGATTTGCGGTTGCTTCTGGTTTCTATACTCTTGAGGAGGTTCAGCAGCCCGGTTTTGTTAATAGTCTGAGAGGAGCATACTCTACTGATAGAGAGTATAGTTTATGTAGGTCCCTATCCCGTGGATTTTAACAAAACTGACAATCTACCAAGGGTGTGGAATCCCCTTGATAAACCTAGCAAACAGAAACAAGAACACAAGACGGTTTACCAACTGATCTTCTATGATTATCAAACGAAAACGTTTACAATCACTAAAGATCTCCACGAACTCACAACCTATGTTCTGTGTATTCGAACTCTCTTTCAATTGCCTAAAAGTCTAACCCTAAACATGTTGCAAGAGGTTGTTTATATACTACAACCTCCCATACACGAATTGGGCTCTGGCCCGTATACAATTTACGTAATAAATTCGGACCTAATAAACTAGATACAAACTTGGACTTGATTGGGCTTCAATAACTCGAATTCCTTAAGTCTTCATGTTCCAATCATCTGTTTAATATCCAAAGACCAATCCAAAGCTGTTGTCACATAACATGCACCAACAAACTCCCCCTTGACAATAGCTTGCAAAGGAAACTTTAGTCTTCAGAATCTCACAGTCTTTGGTCTTTGGATAGCGTCAGCTTCAACATGAATTCCCTTGATAAACCTAGCAAACAGAAACAAGAACACAAGACAGTTTACCAACTGATCTTCTATGATTATCAAACGAAAACGTTTACAATCACTAAAGATCTCCACGAACTCACAGCCTATGTTCTGTGTATTCGAACTCCCTTTCAATTGCCTAAAAGTCTCCAAAAGTCTAACCTTAAACATGTAGCAAGAGGTTGTTTATATACTACAACCTCCCATACACGAATTGGGCTCTGGCCCGTATACAATTTACATAATAAATTCGGACCTAATAAACTAGATACAAACTTGGACTTGATTGGGCTTCAATAACTCGAATTCCTTAAGTCTTCATGTTCCAATCATCTGTTTAATATCCAAAGACCAATCCAAAGCTGTTGTCACATAACATGCACCAACAGTTTAGGAGCGGCAGAGTTATGCCGTTTTTGGAATTCCATTTCCGACCACCCGTTTGCATTGACGAACCTGATCACTTCGGTTCGTAATCCGATATATAGATATGTGTTGAAAATATTGTCGACTACTTTGGTGGGGCGGAAATCGGGTGAAAACAAAGCTAATTGGATCGAGTTGTTTATTCTGATGTGTCGGGTGGAAAGGAGATAGACGAATTTGGCGACATTGTTAGCTGATTCGTTTAGCAGGGGGCGTAGAGGAGGTCACCGAGCTGCATTGGATATGGGTCCGTATATCACACGTCTTGCATTGAATTTAGGGGTGTTTGACAAATAAAACCCCAGGTTTTTACATGAAGGACCGAAGACGGTGATTTTTGGTATGAGGGAGCTGTAGCAGGCAGGTATCAGTTCTTATACAGAGCCTTACGGTTGGAAGCAGATTAGGCAGGGTCCCCAAGTGCAGCCACCTGAGGGACATCCAGCTGCAGATGTCATGGCACAGATTGATCCTACTCGTTGCCAGCGCCCACCATAGCGACACAAGAGGTCGGCGCCGCAGTATAAGCGTAGGTAGCCGCCACCTGAGCCACTTACTTTGCAGTCTTTATCTGGCTATGTGGAGCAGAGGTTTGACAGACTAGAGCACATGATTTAGACTGGGCAGAAGAGACAGGAGGGGGCTCTCAGGTATATCATGAGCAGGTTCAGCATGGTGATTCCGGATTTCTTCCAGCCGGGTGAGCAGGTTGGCCCGGTTGGTGCTGGAGTAATGGTTGATCCAGCTCCTCCGTTTCATGTGTTTGGAGAGGGTAGCTCAGGAGCAGGTGGACGGGAGAGTAGTAGCGAAGAGAGTGAAAGCGAGAGTGGAGGAGAATAGTGTGGGGATGACGAGGACGTAGCAGGAGCTGATTTGATATCTTTTGTTTTTATTTTTATGTTGTTTTGATCCTCGTCTTTTAGTCTGTACTTAAATACTTAAACAGGTTGGTTGGTTTTTTTTTTGGGGGGGGGGGGGGTTGGTTGACGTTTGGTTTGTGGATGTTTGCACTAACAATTATTATCGTATATATATATATATATATATATATTATCTTTTGCTAGTGTTTGGTGATGTTTGTTAGGTTGGTATATGTTGCCGCTTTCGTTCGCGTGTCCAAGTTAGGGATTGTTTGCTGAGCGTGTTCGGATTGGAGGGCATATGTGGAATTGACTGGCACTTTGACAGTCTCGCATATTCAGCTTAGTCGTTTCACTTGTATTTTTGTATTTATTTATTTCGTTTTTATTTTTTATTTTTACGTAGTTAGTTTGAGTCGTATTTCCGTCTTTGCATTAGAGAAAATGCAATCTTTAAGTGTGGGGATGGGATACATGTAAATAGTAGTAGTAATCGTGTCATAAATATGAAAAATACAAAAAAATCAAAAAATCCAAAAAAAATGAAAAATCAGAAAATGTCTTTTGAATAAAGAAGTTTGCAAAATTAATACGGAAAATGATAGAAAAGATTGATTTTTATTCGGGTTCAAATACTAATAATATGAGATTAAAAGAGTCTAGCTTGTGTCTAGTTTGAGATATGTGAATAGGCCTGGTTTGGTTTTAGGTCCCTTTGATTTAATATTACCTTAATTGTCGGTCTGCTAGTGGGTTTTCATCTGGGAAAAATGGGAAATTGAAACCGCCAATAAGAGTATAAGGAGTGCCGTTATACGTCAAAATCGTTAGAATTTTTAATCATGAAAAAGAAAAGGAAAAAAATAGAAAAATGAGCTAGAAAGTAAAGGAAAGTAGCGCAGGCCCATGTAATCTTGGTTGGGGATGGTGACTCTGACCCGGAATGCCTCTAGGATGTGTGAAATCGAAATTGCAAAAAAATTACCGACGCCTATTGTAATCTTGGTTGGGGATAGCGACTCTACAACCGGAATGCCTCTGGGTTAGGTAAAGCAACGTCTAAGCTCAAAAGAAAGAAAATAAAAAAGAAAAAAATATATATGAGAAAAAAATTGGTTTTAAATTCTCTTGATTTTGGTATAAAATGGTTGGGAATTGGTCCAGTGATCGTTCCTTTTGTTCTATAAGCTTGAGGCGGGAATAGGTGGACTGTGGCTTCTAGCGTGAGACCCTAGGTAGATTGACCGCACTTGAACTAAATTTGCATGATAAGGGTCTTAGAATCGGGTTTGGATTTAAAGGGACAAGTATATTCGCAATCGCGGCTAACGCAAGCTTTGATTTTAACAAGTATAAATAAGTTTTTGGCCCGAGTATTTATCCATTTCTGATTCCGTTGCATAATTCTTTTTCGAGGACGAAAAAAAGAGTAAGTGTGGGGGTATTTGATGTATTGCAAAATACATCCATTTATCGTGTAGAGTTTGTGCATATTTCGTATTCATTAGTTTAGATTTTGTTTAGAATTTCGTTACTTTGATCAAATCTCGTTTTACAGGTCGTTGGTGCTGAAAATGATGCAAAACGAAGAAGAATGAGCTGAGTTTGGGAGTTAGAATAATTTCTGGATGTTTGCAAGGCTGACACTGATAAAAAAAGGAGAGTTCTGTGAAAATCAAGGCCTCGCGTGTCGCAACCCTCGTCCCCAAACAACTCAGGAATGGGCGGTCGCGGCCAGTCTTGGTGGTATCGCATGTTTAATCATTTTGGCAGCGGAACTTTCATCAGGATCGTAGTTAGGAAATATTTTATCAGAGTAAAATACCACGTTTTTATAAAATTAAACATATGGGAAAATCCCAAGTTTCCAGTACACACAATTTCATAGGGATAAACCCTATTTTATTGAATTTAAAACATCTCTTTATTTAGGTAACTTTTATAGCCACTTTTGCAAGCCTTCAGTGTTGTCCAGCTGGCTTCTATTTGGCTTTCACATTTTGTTACCTGAAACGCGTTTAAAACATTTGTCAGTGGGAAATACTGGTGAGTGAATCACAGTTTAATCAAGTTTAAATAAAAACCATTGTACAGTATTGAGGGCGGTCGCGTAATTACATTTATTTCCATCTATTCGATTACCACCCACGGTACTGTCAACCCGACTTGTGGTCATGTTACTCCTCGCAACTCGCAAGGTAGTAACAAATTTTGTATACAAAACCCCAACATACCGACGGTAATTGTAGAATACAAATACTCAATCACTGTTTAATATATTATTAATTAAGTGAGGTTTTGTAAAAAAGAGATTACTCACATTGCTGTCTTAGGTTTTCTTTAAGGGTTTCCTGGTGATTATCTATAATTTACACAAATGCACATGTGTTAGTATAATAACCCAATATTTATATTAGTAATACCCTCCCCGAGACGGCATTCCAACGACTACGTCGGGCAGAACCACGACAGCCGTTACGGAACCCTGGATCAATCGGGCAGCGTATCTAATACGTAACCGGGGTTATGATACTTACAACGGAGCAGAACTTCGTTATTTAGGGGGTATTATATCCGAGAATTATGACTATATTATAGAATTTCGAGAGAGAAAGTTGATTGTGAGCGAGTTTGAATGAACTGCTAATGCCCTCTTTATATAGGGCCTGATTTCAAGTCCCTCGCGGCCCGCGTAAGAGTAAGCTGGGGCTTACGCGGCCCGCGTAGTAGGGTAATAGGGGCTAGGGTTGCTGATTCGTCGAGTTTAGCTTCGACACGATGATGACACGTGGCAGCTCAGGGTGTCGCCCTGATTTGGAGCTGTCGCGGCCCGCGTAGAAGGTAGTCAAGGGCTACGCGCCCCGCGACGACCCCTTAAATTTTGTTTTTAATTAATTTTAATAAAAATAAATGTATTCGGGTCCGTTTTAGTATTCAGGGTGTATTTAGGAGCGTCTAGGGTCACTTTAAAGGTTCCGGGAGAGCTGCTATATCTGTGGAGGTAATGAAATACATGACTTTAAATTTTATGTTAGATTTGTTGTCATATCTAGTTGCCTACCTATGTTTAGTTATCTTTAAACATGTATATATATATATATATATATATATATATAAGTGTATTTTTAGGACATATAGGGATATTCTAATTAGATTGGGAGTGTCAGGAATATTTTGGAGGGTTGTTATATCCTCCGCACCTTGTTTTAGAGCTCGTCCTCGAGATCTACTGGAACACGTGTGGTTATTTCCTTTGCATTTCTGATTCAAGCTCCCATGTGTACTCTGGTCCTCTTTTGGAATCCCATTTTACTTTGACCAGAACTAATCTCTTGTGCTTAAGATTCTTGACTTTCCTGTCTTCAATTTGTAGTGGTCTTTCTACGAATTTTAATTGCTCATTTACTTCTATATCCTTAAGAGGCACGACTAACGATTCATCAGCTAAGCACTTTTTGAGATTACATACATGAAACACATCATGTATTCCTGCCATTTCCTCTGGTAGTTGTAGCTGATAAGCTACAGTTCCTATTCTTCTAATAATCTCAAAAGGTCCAACATACCTGGGGCTTAGCTTTCCCCTTTTGATGAATCTTACTACTCCCTTCCAAGGAGAGACTTTCAGTACCACTTTGTCACCTACCTGAAATTCCAAGGGTTTTCGTCTGTAATCAGCGTAACTCTTTTGTCGATCACATGCTGCTTTCAATCGTTCTTTGACTTGAATGATTTTGTTTGTTGTTTCTTGTACTATCTCAGGTCCAGATAGTTGCTTTTCTCCAATTTCTGCCCAACAGACTGGGGTTCGGCACTTTCGTCCATAAAGTGCTTCGAATGGTGCAGCATTGATACTTGTGTGATAACTATTATTATAAGAAAATTATATTAATGGTAAGTGATCGTCCCAATTACATCCGAAATCAATTACACAAGCTCTAAGCATGTCCTCCATTGTCTGAATTGTTCTTTCACTTTGTCCATCCGTTTGAGGATGATAAGCTGTGCTTAGATTCAACTTGGTTCCCATGGCTTTTTGGAAACTTGTCCAAAAATGAGAGGTAAAACGGCTATCCCTATCAGATACAATTGATAAAGGAATTCCATGTAATGAAACTTTTTCATTTACATACAATTTAGATAACTGTTCCATACTGAAAGTTTCCTTTATTGGTAGGAAATGAGTTGACTTAGTTAGTCTGTCTACAATCACCCAGATTGTATCATTACCTTTTCTTGTTTTGGGTAATTTAGTAACAAAATCCATTGTTATCAATTCCCATTTCCATACCGGCATTTCTAATTGCTGAAATAAACCTGAGGGTTTCTGATGTTCAGCTTTAACTTGTGAATATGTTAAACACTTAGAAACATAAGCTGCTATATCCTTTTTTATTCCTATCCACCAGAAATTCTTTCTTAAATCCTGGTACATTTTATCACTTCCAGGATGCATTGTATACTTAGACTTATGGGCTGCTTCTAATATACGGTGGCGTAGGTTTTCTAATTTAGGTATCCACATTCTTTTCTTATAGAATCTCCATATTCCATCTGTTCCTTGTTCTAATTCCTTAATCATACCTTTCAATTTTTCAGTATCGTCCTTGATTACTGATTCTTATGCCTTTCTAATCTGTTCGTTTAAATCTACTTGTAGATTTATGTTAAGAGAACGCACTCTTTTTGGCTTCTCGTGATACTTTCGACTTAAAGCATCAGCCACTACATTGGCCTTTCCTGCATGATACTGGATATTACAATCATAATCACTAAGAATTTCCATCCAGCGTCTTTGTCTCATATTCAACTCCTTTTGCCCAAAAACATACCTTAAACTCTTATGGTCGGTAAAAATGGTAAACTTACTACCATAAAGATAATGTCTCCAAATTTTCAGGGCAAAAATTATAGCTCCTAATTCTAAATCATGAGTTGAATAATTCTCTTCATGATTCTTAAGTTATCTGGATGCATAGGCAATAACCTTTTGACGTTGCATCAACACACATCCATAACCTAACTTAGAAGCATCACAATAGACTACAAGATCTTCAGTTCCTTTTGGTAACGCTAGTATGGGTGCATTGGTTAATCTTTTCTTAAGAATTCTAAAGGCTTCTTCTTGTTTTGGTCCCCATTCAAACTTAATAGATTTACAGGTTAACTTAGTTAAGAGAATGGCTATCCTAGAAAAATCTCGAATAAATCTTCTATAATACCCGGTCAATCCTAAGAAACTTCTAACCTCAGTTGGTAAGGTTTTCCACTTAGTAATTGCCTCGACCTTGGTGGGATCTACATGAATTCCTTCATGATCGACTAATATTCCAAGAAACTGTACCTGTTCTAACAAAATTCACACTTCGAAAACTTAGCATAAAGCTTTTCCTTCCTTAATAAACTTAGAAGTGCATGTAAATGCTTTGCATGTTCTTCTTTACTCTTAGAGTAAATGAGAATATCATCTATAAAGACAATTATGAATTTGTCCAAATATGGCTTACATATTCGGTTCATCATGTCCATAAATGCAGCTGGGCATTGGTTAAACCAAATGGCATGACAATAAATTCATAATGGCCATACCTTGTTCTAAATGCGGTTTTAGGAATGTCCTCTTCCTGAACCTTTAATTGATAATATCCTGACCGTAGATCGATTTTGGAGAAAAATCGAGCTCCTTGTAATTAATCAAACAGATCATCGATTCTTGGTAATGGGTACCAATTCTTAATCGTGACCTTTTTTAATTCACGGTAGTCAATGCACATACGCATCGATCCGTCTTTCTTTTTAACGAATAAAATTGGCGCTCCCCATGGCGATAAACTTGGCTGTATGAATCCTTTCTCCAACAATTCATCTAACTGTTTCTTCAGTTCCTGCATTTCTGCGGGTGCCAAACGATAAGGTGCTTTGGCAATTGGTGCTGTCCCTGGTAACAGGTGAATTCTGAATTCGACTTCTCTGTCTGGTGGTAGTCCTGGTAGTTCTTCTGGAAATACATCTGAAAACTGAGATACTACAGGAATATCTTTCAGTTCTTTTCCATTAGTGTTAGTGATTATAGAAATCAAATACACTAATGATCATTTTCTTACACAACTTGCAGTTTTCATCACAGAGATGAATTTTGTGTGTCTAGATGGTTTATCTCCTTTAATTGTGATCTTTTCACCCCTTGGTGAATTTACTTGGATTGACTTTTGATCACATAAAATACTGGCCTTATTGGCTACTAAACCAATCCATTCCTAACACAACATCAAATCCTGCCAGATTCATTGGGTAAAGGTTTGCAATGAATTTTTGATTTAAAATTTCTATTCTTGCTTCCTGCAAGATTTCAGAAATCCTAACGGTTTCCCCATTCCCTGTTTCTACTAAACATTCTTGTGGGAGTTTAGGTAATGGTTGATTGAGTAATTTGCAAAATGAAGTATTAATAAAACTTTGGTTTGCACCAGAGTCAAATAATACTTTAGCAAAAACGTCATTAACTAAAAATGTACCGGCTATCATGTCCGGAATCATCTTGGCTTCATCTGCAGTCAGAACAAATGCTCTAGCATTTTTCGGGTTCTTGTTGCCCATGGCTGGAACTAGTTTCGGATAGTTCGGCTTGATGTGACCTTTTTCTCCACAGTTGAAGCACATTCTGTTATTCGGTTTCCTTCTGCAGTCTTCTTCCTTGTGTCCTGGTATCTTGCAGAAATTGTAGAAGGTGGAGCATTTTCCAGAATGTTTTTTCTTACAGGCTTTGTAGTATGGCGCAGAGGTAGAACCTACGTTCCTTCCACGGTTGGAATTTCCATAACGGAATTCCTGGGTAAGTTTCTTAGCTAGGTTCTTTCTCTGGTCTTCTTCTCGAGTACGCACTAACTCATCAGTCAAGGTGTTTGCTAGTTCTACAGCATCTTCTATAGTTTGAGGTCTAGCTTCCTTGACTACATGCCTAATCTCACTGATTAATCCCCAGATGTAACGGGAGATTAAGACTGGTGCAGGTGATGCAAGGGTCGGCACTATTCTAGCATATTCAAAGAATAACATAGTATAACCCTTACTATCCACTCCAGTCATCTTAAGGTTTAGGAATTTGTTTGCTATCTGTTCTTTTTCATTGGGAGGGCAGAATTTCCTTTCTACCATGTTTTTAAATTCCTCCCATTCCATATTGTAAACCCTATCACTTCCTCTAGATTGGAGGATAGTGTTCCACCATTCTAAAGCTGAGTTCTTAAACAGATTGGAAGCAAACATTATCTTATCCTCTTCTGTGCACTTGCTTATTTTTAAGACTGCCTCAGTCTTTTCTATCCAACGTAGAGCTGCAATGGCTCCTTCATTGCCCGAGAATTCTATTGGTTTACAAGACCAAAATTCTTTATAAGAACAACCATAAGACATGGTTCTTCTCCTTTTGGGAATGGGCATTTGAAGTATGGGTCCATTGTTCACGTTGTTTTCTGGTTCAGTTGGTCGTTTACTATCACGGTTACTTTTATTATCAGCGTCCCTAACAGTTTGGATAATAAATGGCATCGCATCTATTATTCCTTGTGCCACAATGTGTTGGATGGCACTATTATCCACTGGGTTTCCATTGTTATCGTTGTTCTGATTATCGTTATTCGGGTTTTCCGGGTTATTATCCGGGTTCTCTTGATTCACTTGGCCGGCCATCTGAATTTTAAACAATTACCAAATATTAATATCATAAATTAATATTTAATACAAACAATCACATAACACAAATATTGATCAAAAACATCGAACATTGCGACTTACTCTTTCTTATATAGTATGCATCTAATACAAACCAGAACTGGAATTTAAAATTACAATACTAGTAGGCATCACTAACCACGAGGTGGTCTATACTGCGATAGATTTATCTTTTTTTCAAACATACACACACATTATTATATATTATTATAGTATTATTATTACTACTACCTCCATCTTCACTGATATGGATTCATCCAAAAATCCATATTACGCTCGTCATACTTCCAGACGAGTCGTTCTCCTACCTGCCTCATTCTCTCGCTACTTTCTAAAATTTCTTCTCCTAAGGTTCGGAGCTCTTGCACATTCTCTGCACTCATTGGGGGTGCAGGTTCTAGTACTGGGTTTGGGAACTGGGGCATGGGTTCTTGGTACGGGTATGGATTCTCTAGAATTTCCCTGATGTATGGGTCATTATCGTAGTAGGGATCTAGAGGGTCTAAGCCTGGGTAAGCTGCTAAGTTTGGCATGGGTATGTCCTCTGGTACTGGATAGCATTGCTGGTAATCCCTATGCCCATCAAACCACGGGTTATAGTCTAAGTCAGCGGGATTAGGTGCTGGTATCCTAGGTATCTCAGCTGGGTTGAATTCAGGCATTGGGATTTGGTTTTCTAGGTTGGCTTCAATTTCCATTGGCTGTGCGGGAAACAGTGGTAAGGGCTGGGGTGCTATGAGTTGCTCAAGGTTAGGGTCTGCAGCTGTAGTTGCTAAAATATGGAAGTTTGCTAGACTCCTATTGAGCATATCCTGGGTGTGAGCATCTCTTTCTTTCTTAATGGCTGCTAAGGCTCGCTGCTGTTGTAACTTTTTCATCCTTTTCCTACGTTCATGCGCTCCTCTACTGAACCATCCTCTTTTCTTAGAAAGGAATGGCTCTTCAGATTTGGCCTTGAACATGAATATCCCATCTTCATTGTTAGCCGAATACCCTGAGAGGGATGGCTGTGAAAAGGTGCCTTCGTCTCTAGGTGAGTTGGACAACTGACGGTAAGCGTCCGAAGGTCCTTGGTCACTCATACTGTAAACTAACAAATAGTCAAATAACACATAACAATAATATACAATTATGCACATATTTTCATAGTTTATTTCCTAACAATTCGAATAATATCTTGGTGTCAGCAGAACACTTCTGTGGCTAAATCAATGGCTTAGCTCTGATACCACCTTATGTCGAAACCCTCGTCCCCAAACAACCCGGGAACGGGCGACCGCGGTCAGTCTTGGTGGTATCGCATGTTTAATCATTTTGGCAGCGGAACTTTCATCAGCATCGTAGTTAGGAAATATTTTATCAGAGTAAAATACCACGTTTTTATAAAATTAAACGTATGGGAAAATCCCAAGTTTCTAGTACACACAATTTCATAGGGATAAACCCTATTTTATTGAATTTAAAACATCTCTTTATTTAGGTAACTTTTATAGCCACTTTTCCAAGCCTTCAGTGTTGTCCAGTTGGCTTCTATTTGGATTTCACATTTTGTTACCTGAAATGCATTTAAAACATTTTGTCAGTGGGAAATACTGGTGAGTGAATCACAGTTTAATCAAGTTTAAATAAAAGCCATTGTACAGTATTGAGGGCGGTCGCGCAATTACATTTGTTTCCATTTATTCAATTACCACCCACGGTACTGTCAACCCGACTTGTGGTCATGTTACTCCTCGCAAGGTAGTAACAAATTTTGTATACAAAACCCCAACATACCGACGATAATTGTAGAATACAAATACTCAATCACTGTTTAATATATTATTAATTAAGTGAGGTTTTGTAAAAACAATTTGTAAAAAGTAGATTACTCACATTGCTGTCTTAGGTTTCTTTAAGGGTTTCCTGGTGATTATCTATAATTTACACAAATGCACACGCGTTAGTATAATAACCCAATATTTATATTAGTAATACCCTCCTCGAGACGGCATTCCAACGACTACGTCGGGCAGAACCACGACAGCCGTTACGGAACCCTGGATCAATCGGTCAGCGTATCTAATACGTAACCAGGGTTATGATACTTACAACGGAGCAGGAATTTGTTATTTAGGGGGTATTATATCCGAGAATTATGCCTATATTATAGAATTTCAAAAGAGAAAGTTGATTATGAGCGAGTTTGAATGAACTGCCGATGCTCTCTTTATATAGGGCCTGATTTCAAGTCCCTCGCGGCCCGCGTAAGAGTAAGCTGGGGCTTACGCGGCCCGCGTAGTAGGGTAATAGGAGCTAGGGTTGCTGATTCGTCGAGTTTAGCTTCGACACGATGATGACACGTGGCAGCTCAGGGTGTCGCCCTGATTTGGAGTTGTCGCGGCCCCCGTAGAAGGTAGTCATGGGTTACGCGCCCCGTGACGACCCCTTAAATTTTGTTTTTAAATTAATTTTAATAAAAATAAAGGTATTCGGGGTCCGTTTTAGTATTTGGGGTGTATTTAGGAGCGTCTAGGGTCACTTTAAAGGTTCCGGGAGAGCTGCTATATCTGTGGAGGTAATGAAATACATGACTTTAAATTTTATGTTAGATTTGTTGTCATATCTAGTTGCCTACCTATGTTTAGTTATCTTTAAACATGGATATATATATATATATATATATATATATATAGGAATAAGTTAAAATGAGAACCACCTCGAGTTGTAAGAACCAGCGAGAACCACCCCCGCGGGGGGCTGTTGACCACGAAATTTTTTTTACACCTAGATCCGTATATTTTAACACGGGGGGTAAATTTTGGGTTCAAACGGCGCGCCCGAGGGGGTAGTTTTTTACGCCCAAAGTTTGGTAAAAAAAAAAGAAAAATTAAAAAAATTAAAAAAACCCAAACTTTGGGCGTAAAAAACTACCCCCTCGGGCGCGCCGTTTGAACCCAAAATTTACCCCCCGTGTTAAAATATACGGATCTAGGTGTAAAAAAAATTTCGTGGTCAACGGCCCCCCGCGGGGGTGGTTCTCACTGGTTCTTACAACTCGAGGTGGTTCTCATTTTAACCTTCCCCTATATATATATATATATATATATATATATATATATATATATATATATATATATATATATATATAGGATAAGGATCATGTGAGAAGTAGTAGGCTAAATGAGAAACTTGAGAAGCATTCTGGACCACACATTTTCCCTAAGCAAAAAAATGCAAAAAAAAAAGGTTAAAAAATACACATTTTTTTTTGGAAAAATCGCAGCTTTTTCTTTAAGAATTAATTTTTTAAAAATTTTTTTTTTTTTGGATTTATACACATGTGTATATTGTTAATCTTTTAACTATACATATATGTATATTGTCCATTATACATATATGTATATACATGTTTAAAATTGAAAAATAAGTGTTATTGAGGGTTTAGCATTAGGGTTTAGGGTTTAGCTTTATGGTTTAGGGTTTGGCTTTAGGGTTTAACATTAGGGTTTAGCATTAGGGTTTAGCAATAGTATTTAGGGTTTAGCATTAGGGTTTAGCTTTTGGGTTTAGCTTTAACTTTTGGGTTTAGCTTTATCTTTAGGGTTTGTATTAGGGTTTAGCATTAAGGGTTTAGCTTTAGTGTTTAGTTTTAGCTTTTGGGTTTAGCATTAGGGTTTAACTTTAGGGTTTAGCTTTAGGGTTTAGCTTTAGGGTTTAGAGTTTAGGGTTTAGCATTAAGGTTTAGCTTTAGTGTTTATGGTTTAAGATTAACAATATACACATGTTTTCAATTTTAAACATGTATATACATATATGTATAATTGACAATATACATATATGTATAGTTAAAAGATTAACAATATACACATGCGTATAAATAAAAAAAAAATTAAAAAAAAAAAATTTTAATCCTTAAAGAAAAAGCTGCGATTTTTCAAAAAAAAAAAAAATTTGCATTTTTTTCACATTTTTTGCTTATGGAAAATGTGTGGTCCAGATTGCTTCTCAAGTTTCTCAAATAGGGTGGACTTCTCTTAGGATCCCTACCCTATATATATATATATAAGTGTATTTTTAGGACATATAGGGATATTCTAATTAGATTAGGGGTGTCAGGAATATTTTGGAGGGTTGTTATATCGCGTTGCGCCACAATGGTCCAGCTATGGCGTCGCGCCCCGTGACGATTAAAATAATGATTTTTTGGCAATTATAGCCGTCGCGCTACGCGACCACAGGAGGCCTTACCCGTCGCGTGACGCGACGGGGTATGTTGACGGAAATTATTCGTTTGTTGACCAGGGTTTACTATAAATTAATCAAAAATCATCACAAAACCCTAGTGACGAATTGAGAAGAGTTTGAACGAATTTCAGAGTTCTTTCAGAGCGTTTTCGAGCTCGAGAAGCTACCGGTTGAAGATACGTAGTGCGGGAATCATTCGGGTGCTTTACTTTCGTATTTCTTTACCGTCATGTTTTGCGTTTTCGTTAATACTTGGATTTCGATGTTTTTCATGACTATTCTTGGCTAAATCTTTGTAACTACCTAGACATGGATGATTGATTGCTATTGTTTTGATTATATTTTGGATTTATGGAAGCTATAGATTATTTATGAACTGTAAACGATTTGTTCTATCGGTTAGATGTATATGCGTGCTTGATATTGTTTGAATATTAATTATTGCTTCGTATGATTCTTGGTGACGGTCTTTATCACATAATAGAGTCGTGCTAGGTTTTAGATTTTGGTGAGTGTCTATATCACATAATAAATCTTTAATATTTAGGGTGGAATTATGTAATAAACCTTAGAAGTAATATTCGATAATCTTATAAAATCAAGTGTTCTACTAATCATCAATAGCTGCAAGGTGCGAGATTATTGCTAGGTCTAAGTGATTAAACCGTAAGGTGGGTCCTTCTTAGGAAGTAAACCTTTTGGCTGCTGTCTAGCAAGTCTAACTGAGAACACAAGTCTATCCTAGGTTTAGATCTCGACAGGGAGTGAGCCTTGTAGGATACTTTTATAAATCCATTAGATGTCTTGCAAAGGAGTCTAATAACCGGTAATTTAACAACCTTTAGGGGATTATAGCGCGCTCTTGAGAAGAGTTAGGGGTCCTTAGATTTCCCGAGAGGTGAGAATATTAAGATCCCGGTTCCATAGTAGACAACTTCCAAATATTATCTTAACTAAAAGCAATCTGGATTCCTGTCTAGGTAGTATTTCCGTCATCTGAAAGAAGTTCACAGTAATTCGTTAATTATTTTAGTTAATTAATTTGGTTTTAATTATTTTCTTAGGATTTTTTAGAAACCCCCCCCCCCCCCTTAAACATAAAAATAGTTAAATCTGCGTCAGAGTCAGTCTAGATTAAGTAATTAGCGTAATTAATTAGAGTCTCGTGGGTTCGATATCCGGACTTACTTAACTTACTAGAGTCGACCGGTTCACTTGCCGGTTAGTAGTTTAGTCGAGTTTAGAGAGTCTACAGTATTACTTTGAGTCTAGATTTAGGTTAATTTTAGTTGTTTTTATTAAACTACTTTTAGCACATCAGAAATCAACCTCAACACAAACCCACAACTATAGACTAAGATGTGAGCTTGGTGGGTACAAGATTTCACCAAGTTTAGTAAAGAAAATAGAAGATGTAAGACCATTGAACAAAACAGAATTTAATCCTACTTTTTACCTCAAATGTGGTGAGGTTTCACCTTAGTTTGCTATGGTAAACTTGTGAAAACCTTCCTAGAGGTTATCCAAGTAAGATGATAGAAGAAACAAGGAAAATAGTGAGCTAGAACTCACTTAAAAATCTTGAAACTTTCTGCCAAAAAATAAGAATTATTGAGTGTTTTTAGAGGATTTGAGAGTGAATATGGTGTTTGGAAAGTGAAAATGAGGGTTAGGGATGTTTTATTTATAGTTGGGAAGTTAGGTTAAGAGTTAATAAGGTTTTAAAAGAAGTTAGGTGGGAGATATGTGACAAAAATGAGCCAACGCGCATGCAGATTGAGTCTGCTGCGGATCACCCTCGTCCACGGGTCGCGAAGGCCAAGAGACCCCTTGCCGCGTGTCACGGTGGGTTGAGGCTGGACATTCTTTTGTTTTTTGACACATCTAGTCCCTGCAGTTTGGTGTTGGCATATTTTAAGGTAAACTTTGTTTATTTAACAAGTAATTAGGTATAAGTTAAGTAGGAAAGTATAGCTCAAGTATTGTGAGTGTATAATTATGTATATTGCACGTTTAAAGAGTATTAAACACGTTTTTTATGATCGTTCGCATGTAGAACAAGTATGAATTTGCGTGGAGGATTGAACATGTATCAAGTATGTATATAAGTTATGAATAATCAATGCATAATTCATTAAAAAGATCACGTTTTATTACTATCAAGGCCTCGGATTACAACGATTGGACACGAAATACGATTACAGGAGAGTACAAGTATCCAGAAATAGAAATACAAGATAAACTTTCCAATTAAGGAAAGCTACAAAAGCGAGGCGTTACACCATTACACCCTCTCCCTCATGTTCCCCGCATGCGGCAAGTGTTCACCGTAAAAAGCCTCCCCGCGCGGAAAAACTGATGATGGCGGCACAAAATTAGGATCATATAATGATACAAGTAGATTCTAGAGAGCTTGGTTAAAATTACGTGTCTCTGGAAAACGCCTCAGGCCTAATGATTCAGCATATCTTGGTTGTAGTTAGGGTTTGCAGGAGGCTGATATGGGGAAGAAAGGCATATAGCTAAAAAAACCTTATTATGTTAATTTGATGGATGACCTTGCTCTTATAGGTATCACACAATATCATGATTTGTGGAAGAAAGGCAAAAGATTCAGCGCCTCAACACTCTTTTCTCAAAGGTTTGGTTACGATTTACAACTAAAACATATTTTTCTGCAAATACATTTTCTAAACAATTTTATAATTTTGATGGCTTATTACAGTTGCAAATCTACCCGTCCATTGTTTTCTACAACTCTGTGAGCCGACTAGGAATGGTGCTTTGAATGATGATTGGGACAAGGTTGGATTCTGTTTATTGTTTGCTGTTTGTTAATTGCCCTGAACGATATGTTTATTTGTAGTGAAATCTCGGTGAAAACTGATGTATAATTGGGTGTAATATCTTAAATAAAGCAGCTGATTGAGATTGAACAAGTGATGAAACATATGTATATGTTTGAATTTTTGTGTACTACACTGTTGATTAGACATATCTATATGTTTGAATTTCTTGTGTACTGCAGTAACTGCACTGTTGATTAGTAGGAATATTTGAGGTGAAAAGTTCTTTGTCTGTTAGGGTTTCATAGTCCTTCAAATAAGATTTTAGATTCGGGTGGGTTCAAATCAGAACTACTTAAAGATCAAATTTACACCAAGTTGTAAACCACCTAAACCTAATGTTGTTATACGGTTACAAATCAAATTTACATCATATGATTATCGAAACATGGTTGCGGTTGTGGATGAGTTGTTTGGGTTAAGGGGTAGTTATTTTCTGGTGAGGTATGGGGGAGTATGACGCTGTATCAGGATGCACACGTGCGAGAGGGCCGGTTACAGGAGATTGAAATGGATGAGGGGAAGGTTTTTAAGCAGATAGGATGTTGGGAGGATATTTGTCATGTCGAATGTTACATTTATGTGGCCTACAATGGATTAAGTTGAACATATATGGAAATATAAAACTGTCTATAACTGTTTGTTGTGCTAACAGGTTGTAAAGGGACTTGGGGAGACTTTGGTCGGAGCTTATCCAGGTCGGGCTTTAAGTTTCATTGCCAAGAAAGACAAGCTCGACTCTCCTAAGGTACATCAGTCTATTTCCAAATTTCATTTTCTGAATAAATTTATTAATTAAAAGGAATTAAAAATTATAGTTTCATATACAACCATGTTGAATTCTGTAGGTTTTGGGTTACCCAAGCAAACCCATTGGCCTTTTCATAAGAAGATCCATTATTTTCCGATCCGATTCCCAATGGTGAAGATCTTGAAGGCTATGATGGTGCAGGACTTTATGATAGGTAAAACTTCCATGAGAAATTTGAAACCATAATTAATTCCATTATACCGTTCCTACTAGGGATGTTGCAATGGTGGATGGCAATTCAATCTAAAGTGGCAAGAGGCAAGATGCGATCTACGAAGGGCGACGGTGCAGTGATAAACAAGATAATGGCAGCGATTCGGGTTGTTTGTAGCTAAGTGGGAGTTGCTCGAGGGCTGAAAATGACACCGGGTAATGGGGGTGATGGCTGCTATAACAGAATGGAAAACGAGACATCCACGTCATGTGATTTGGGTTTGGTTTTGGGGTTGAATCATGGTGTACGTACAAAGTTTGAGTTCGAACGTTATAGGTGAGTTCTAAACGTCCACCTTTTTAATGTTTTCAATGGTTTTAATGGGTTTTGGGTGATGATTACTTACTCCTATCATAAATGGTTTTATAATAGCGATGCTTAATAACGTTTTTGTTGATTTTCTCAAACTGAAAGCATGCTTCTTAAATGGGTTTAGGGCTGATTTGAAAAAAAAAGAACTTAGGCTATGTTTGTGGTCATCTGGTACTAAATTTTGGTTCACAAGTTTTAAGTCGACAAATCTGCCCATGACTTTGGTTCATATTTCATAAAGCCAATGAATCTAGATGTTTTATATTAAACAAATAGAGGGAAATGTAATGGGTCACCCCGACCCATATCGGTTCTTACCCTTTTTCTTTTCCGACTGATCTGCCCATGACTTGGTTCAGATCTCATAAAGCCAGGTGTTTTTATCAAAAAAAAAAGAGGGAAATGCTACAAAAAATAGACGCATCTACTTGACAAGGAAAAATGGGCAGAACCAAATGGGTTGGCTAACCTGTTTTGGTTATGACCTTTTTCTCTGGCCGACTCATTTTCAATGCCTTGGTTCAGATTTCATACAACCAATGACTTGTGAAACTTTTGTAAGATACGAATGTGGCTGATCTTAGTTATGTTTTATCATGTCTAACGGACAACCAAATGGTTTGAATTGGTCAAATGAGTTGGTTAGACATAACGAAAGTCACTCAGATTGATCAAAACGGGTCAAAATAAACACAAACTGCACTCGTATATTGTTCTATACTTTTTGTAATCACAATTACCCTCCATTCATTTGCTCTGTGTTATTTTAGAATGGCTAACTTACAAATCCACTTTTTCAACAACTTGATACCACTAGTGTTAGGGGTGGATTTCTAAATGATCAGTGATCCTCATTTATTGTTGGGTTTAGTGATCCTCAATTCTGTCTGAAGTAGTGATCCTCAGAAGTGTTGCAGGATCAGTATCATGGATCATCGTAAGGATCCTTATACTAACGATTGTCTACTTTGAATTCGAAATTGTTTTGCAGGAGTATCAACTTGGACTTGGTCTTGGCGATATTCCTGGGGCATATTCTATGTTTATTCCGCACGTGCTTGGCCAGAAGTGGACGTTATGGAGTCGTGGAGGACTTGCACCATTTGCGGAATGTTAGTTAGAGTAGATATTTTCCATTTTTAAAGGGGTAGCGAGCTAATTAGAAAACACTTGGCTATTTTTGGCTACACACACACTCTTACAACTGCTCTTACTCGCTCTTGTTAACTCACTTGGTGATTACACACTTTTTCACACAATACACTATAGTGATCCTTGTACTTAGCTCGCTATCATCCGAAGTTGTATTACATTTCTTGTTTAATTTGAGTTGGTGATCGGTAGTTTCCATCACCCGAGGTTTTTTATGCCGGAGATCATTCATTGATCAAGGGCTTTTTCCTCGTATAAATCTTCGTGTCACTTGTTCATTATATTTCATAGTGATCCTTATTGTTGTTCATCAATTCAAGCATCATACCTCACAACAGAAAGTTTGGTTGCATTATCATTGCTTGATTTTTGACCAAAACAGTTTGGCGCCCACCGTGGGGCAATTGGTGCTTCATTCCTAAGAAGATTCGTATATTCGCGAACATTTCGGTTCATAACAACCAGGCAGATGGCTTCTTCAGCAAAGAACACTTCAAACTTGATGCCGCCATTTAGTTCTTCACAAGGCGTTCCTTCTTTCCCAGAAGAATGCTGAGAATGCTGCGAAGAAACCAACCCCCATTTTCCAAAAACCACCAACTTCTTCTGTTTCAACTAATCCTACTACTATGATTGATGAGATCAAAAAACAGAAGAAATCAGTGAAGGATCACTCCCCTCTGATGCCAAGATCGCTAAACTTTGACACTCCAGTCATAACTTCCCAACACTCAGCGGTTCCGGACGTGCAATACTTGGGTGAATTACCAGGAAAGCGTTATGGAACAGCAACTATGAGTCAGGCATTTGGCTCTCACTTCCAGCCTCAAGGATTCTCTTCTCAACCGTCAAGATCCTCTTCTCAGCATCAGGGATACTTCGCGTCAGGAGGATATTTGGGAATGCATGCAGTTCAAGGATCCTTCCCGGTCCAAGGATCCTCCCTTGTCCCAGGATCCTCTCTGGTTCCAGGATCCTTTCAGGTTCAAGGATCATCTCAACCTCAAGGATCCAATGTCCTTCAGGATCAAGGATTCTTGAGAAGTATGCAGCCTCAGAGCTCGGACGTTCATCAAGGAGACTTCATACCAATGCAGACCATTGCTCCCTCTGGTCCTTCTATCATGCTAGAGTCTCGTCAATATGGATTAAAATCCGCTATTCCAAACACGAATCCTGTGGGAGGTAACATTTTTAATAATTCATATAACACTAACCATGGCTTAATGCAGGATACAGGTATTAATCAGGCTATGGCTAGAGAGCTACAGAAGCTTAAGGATATGATATCCAGTGTACCGGGAGTGGTTAAACCCATTCCTGAAATTGCAGATGGTAGCCATAGGATATCTCGTTTTGCACCACCCTTGTGTGATGCTGAGATCCCTAAAAGATTCCAGATACCATCTATGAAGCTGTATGATGGTTCAACGGATCCAGAGGAGCATGTAGCTAAATACAGGGAGAGGATGGAGATCAATCCAATTCCTGAAAGGTTAAAAGAAGCATGTCTATGCAAGGGATTTGGATCCACACTTACAGGATCTGCTCTTAAATGGCTGCTAAGTCTTCCCCCTTACTCTATTACTTCATTTGCTAATTTAGTTAACTTGTTCAATAGTCAATTCTCTTGTAGTAGAAAGTTTGAACGATTAACTAGTGATCTATATAGGGTAACACAAGGTCAAAATTAATCACTTAGAGATTACATCACTAAGTTTAGTAAAGAATCCTTGGATATTCCTAACTTGGATATTGCTACGGCTGTAGAAGCCTTTAAAATGGGATTACTTATGGATTCATTATTCTATGATGATCTCGTAATGACACCTTGCAGGAATCTTGATGAAGTAAGAACCAGGGCCCTTAGGTTCATCCGCCTAGAGGATGACAAAAGGATCCAGGATAGACTGACAGGATCCTCAAAACAGGATAAACAAGGATCCTACTTCAGGAACAACAAATCCAAGTCCTACAACAGATCTGATAACCAGAATGTGCATGCAGTGGAACAAGAAGAGGATGATGAGGATTATCCTCCTATTTCTGAATACTGTTTTTCTGTTGATAACAATGAACTAATCCTTGCAATGCAGAATCTAGGTGAGAAAGCTAGGTGGCCAAGGAAGAGTGATAAACCAGCTGCTACAAAGGATAAGTCCAAGTGGTGTGCATATCATGAGGATTTTGGGCATCTCACTGAAGAGTGTATTGCACTGAGAAAGGAAATTGGTTACTTGTTGAGCAAGGGGCATCTGAAAGAGCTTTTGGGACGAAAGAAGTCAAGGGTCCAGGATCCTGAAAGGATCCCGGAAAGGGCTCCTGCTCCTCCAGCAGATGCACAAGTCATAAATTTCATATCCGGTGGATCAGACATCTGTGGTACATCCTTTTCAGCAGCAAAAAGACACGCTAAGGAAACCAAGATGGAGAATGGAGACAGACCTGTCCGGACCTCCGTTGTCACCCAAGATAAAGTTATAACTTTTGATGAGGATGATCGTGTTGACGTGCAGGATCCTCATCATGATGGTCTTGTAATTACATTGTTTATTTCTAACCACTTTGTTCGCAGGATCCTGATAGATGGAGGAAGCTCTGTGAACATCATTCAGATTGATGTCCTCAAGAAGATGAATATCCCAGAGTCTGATATTATCCCAAGATCCTCAGTACTTGTGGGATTCAGTGGAGAAACTAAGAATACATTGGGGGACATTAAACTCCCAATCTATATTGAAGGATTGCATTCTTATCAAAAGTTTTGTGTTATAGATTTCTTATCATGTTGTAATGTTATCCTTGGCAGGCTATGGAGACATGACATGAAGGCAGTCCCATCCACCTATCATCAATGTGTAAAGCTTCCAAGTCCTTGGGGAGTGGTGAAAATTGAGAGTGATCAACAGGAAGCTAAAAATTGCTATACCTCATCAATGAAGCCAGCCTCAAGACCAAGGGAGCAATAGCAATTAAAGTATCCTTCAAGAGATGTCTTGGAGGCGAGAGAACAGGATTTGAAAGAAATCCTCATGGATCCTGATGATCCTGAGTCCAAGATCTTCATAGGATCCGGGATCCTTAGCGATATTGAACATGAGCTAGTATCCTTCCTCAAAAGTAGGGCTGTAAACGAGCCGAGTCGAGCCGAGCTAGACCCAGCTCGAGCTCGGCTCGAACTCGATTCGAGCTGGCTCGGCTCGAGCTCGACTCGATAAGAATTCGAGTTAGCTCGGCTCGGCTCGATCTAACTCGAACTAACAAAAAACCGCATAATTTTCTACTTAAAAAGCCCTTAAAATGAATTTCTTCATAGACTAAGGGCCATAATTGCCATTTAATTTAACCATATGGCTAAATATGCAAGTATAAATAGTTAATTCACTTTGTACATTGTCTTTACCTTCTTTTATAGGGAAAATACTCCCTTAGTTTTTGTTTTCTAAGCGATGTGGGACAAAAAAAATGAAGGATGTAAACCTTATCGAGCCAGCTCGCGAGCTCACGAGCCGAGCCAGACCAAGCTCGAGCTCGGCTCGTTTACAAACCGAGCTGAGCTGAGCTGGCTCGTTAAAAACCGAGCCAATTTCGAGCCGAGCTTTCTTCGAGCTTTTTTCGAGCGAGTTTCGAGCGAGCTGCGAGCCACGAGTTTTTTGAACACCCCTACTCAAAAGAAGGAAAACCACCTTTGCCTGGAAACATGAGGATATGACAGGTATATCTAAAGATATAATTACTCATAAACTTGGCATTGACAGGTCATTTAAGCCAATTCATCAAAAGAGGAGGAAGTTTGCACCTGAAAGGAATGCTATTATCCAGGAAGAGGTAGATAAGCTACTTCGAGCAGGTATGATAAGAGAGGTTAAGTATCCAAGATGGTTAGCCAATGTGGTTGTTGTTCAAAAGAAAAATGGAAAGTGGAGGGTATGTGTCGATTTTACAGATTTAAACAAGGCATGTCCCAAGGATCCTTTCCCATTACCCCACATTGACTCCATGGTGGATGCTACCGCGGGTCATGAGTTGTTGACTTTTATGGATGCTTCATCTGGATTTCAACAAATTCAGATGGAACCATCTGATCAAGAGGATACAGCCTTTATGACCCCAACTGGTATATAATGTTATATTGCTATGCCATTTGGATTAAGGAATGCAGGTGCTACTTATCAAAGGCTAGTCAATATGATGTTCAAGGAACAAATTGGACACACTATGGAAGTCTATATTGATGACATGGTGGTTAAGTCCAAGAAGGCTGAGGATCACCTCAAAGACTTGGAGGAAGCATTCAATATCCTTGATAAATATAATATGAAACTTAATCCTTCCAAGTGTCATTTTGGTGTGAAGGCAGGTAAATTCTTAGGATATATGGTAACAAAGAGGGGCATTGAAGCAAGTCCAGAACAAATTAAGGCTATTGTGAATATCAAATCTCCTGCCAATGCTAAGGATGTGCAAAGATTGACGGGCAGAATCGCAGCCTTGAACAGATTCATATCCAAATCCTCATAAAAGTGTAAGGAATTCTATGATATCCTGAGGAAGAATAAGAAATTTGAATGGACTGAGAAGCATGAAGGTGCCCTCAAAGCTCTTAAAGATTACCTATCCTCAGCCCTAGCCTTGATGAAACCAGAAAAAGGAGATGTGTTATCCTTATACTTGGCGGTATCCTCAAAAGCAGTAAGTGCGGTCCTTGTTAAGGATCACCAAGGTACACAACATCCTGTTTATTATGTAAGTAAGAGCTTACTTGATGCTGAATCCAGGTATTCACATTTAGAAAAACTTATCCTTGCATTAATTATGGCATCCACTAAATTGAGACGTTATTTTGAGACTCATGCCATTATTGTTAAGACTAATTTTCCAATTAAGAATTGTTAGGGGAGGATTTTCTAACAATTAGTGATCCTTACTTGTTATCCTAATTAATGATCCTTTCTTCTGTGACAGATAATGATCCTCAGAAGAGCTTCAGGATCAGGATCATGGATCACCTTAAGGATCCTCATACTGACGATTGTTTGTTTGTGTTTTGTATTACTTCGCAGGAGTAACAAGCTTGACTTGGTCTTGGCAACGTTACTATGGAATATTCCACGGGTATTTCGCACACGTTTGACTGGAAATGGACGTTGTGGAGAACGTGGGAGCTTGGCACGAAAGTCGGATAGTTTGTTATTGTAGCTAACTTCTATTTTTAAAGGGGTGACGAGCTAGAATTAGAACACTTAGCCATTTTCAGCTACACACACTCTCATATAATCGCACTCTTGAAGCTCTCGACGAACACTTATTAGTTTTCACTCATTTTTACACATTTCACCATAGTGATCCTTGTACCTAGCTCGTTACTATCCGAAGTTGTAAACATTTATTGATTTATTTGAGCTTGGTGATCGGTAGTTTCCATCACCCGGGGTTTTTTGTGCCGGAGATCAACTCTTGATCAAGGGCTTTTTCCCCGTATAAATCCTTGTGTCATTTGTGCAATTTACATTGACGTGATCCTTGCCATTGTTCTACATTTTAAGCATCATACCCTGTAACAGAGAGTTTGGTTGCATTATCCTCATCAGATTTTTTGACCAAAACAGTTTGGCGCCCACCGTGGGGCAATTGGTGCTTTACTCTTAGAAAAATTCGTATTTCTGTGCTCATTTCAGTTCACTACAACCAAGCAAATGGCTTCCTCAGCGAAGAATGCTTCAAATTTGATGCCTTCATTCACTTCTTCACAAGGCGTTCCCCCTTTGCCTCCACCACCTTCTGGATCCCAGAAGAATGCTGAGAATGCTGCGAAGAAACCAACTCCCATTTTCTCAAAACCTCCAACTTCTTCTGCTTCTTACACTCCCACTACTAGTGACATGTTTACTTTGATTTTGCAGATGAAGGATCATATACAACAACAGGATAAGACTAATGAAAGGATTCTCAAAGAAATCGGAGATCTCAAGAAACAAAAGAAAACGGCAGAGGATCATTCCCCACTGATGCCCAGATCTTTGAATTTTGACACTCCGGTGATTACTTCTCAGCCATCAGTGGTTCCAGATGTTCAATATGTGGGTGGACCAAAAGGAGTGCACTATGGAACAACAACAGTGACCCAGGCATCGGGTTCATACTTCCAGCCAGCAGGATCCTATCCTCAGCATATGGGATCCTTCATGAATTCAGGAGGGTACCCAGGAGCGCAGCAGGTTCAAGGATCTTCCATTGTTCCAGGATCATCCCAGGTTCAAGGATCCTCCTTCGTTCCAGGATCATCCCAGGTTCAAGGATCCTCCTTTGTTCCAGGATCATCCCAGGTTCAAGGATCCTCCATTGTTCCAGGATCGTCCCAGGTTCAAGGATCCTCCTTCGTTCCAGGATCCTCCCAGTTTCAAGGATCCTTCCAGATGCCAGGATCCTTGAGGAGTTTGCAAACAGGAAGTTCAGATGTCCATCAGGGAGATTTTATTCCAATGCAGACCAATGCTTCTACTGGTCCCTCGATCATTCCAGAGCCCCAACAATATGGATTAACATCCATTCTTCCTAATTTGAATCCAATGGGAGGTAACACTTTTAATAATTCTTATACTACTAACCATGGTCTTATGCAGGATCCAGGTATCAATCATGCCATGGCCAGAGAATTGCAAAAGCTAAAGGATATGATATCAAGTGTTCCAGGAGTGGTCAAACCTATCCCAGAAATTGCAGATGGGAGCCACAAGATATCTCATTTTGCACCACCAATCTGTGATGCTGAGATACCCAAGAGGTTCCATGTGCCAACAATGAAGCTGTATGATGGTTCGACGGATCCTGAAGAACACATAGCACAATACAGGGAGAGGATGGAGATCAATCCAATCCCAGAAAGGTTAAAGGAAGCGTGCCTGTGCAAGGGATTCGGATCCACTCTTACTGGATCAGCTCTCAAATGGCTGCTAAGTCTTCCCCCTACTCTATTACCTCATTTGCTAATCTAGTTAACCTATTTAATAATCAGTTTTCTTGTAGTAGAAAATTCGAACGATTAACTAGTGATCTATATAGGATAACCCAGGGTCATAATGAATCATTAAGGGATTACATTATCAAATTTAGTAAAGAATCCTTAGACATTCCCAACTTGGATATAGCCACGGCTGTTGAGGCCTTTAAAATGGGATTGCTTAGGGATTCGTCGTTCTATGATGATCTTGTTATGACACCATGCAGGAACTTAGATGAGGTAAGAACCCGGGCACTTAGGTTCATCCGGCTAGAGGATGACAAGAGGATCCAGGAGAGGTTAGCAGGATCCTCGAAGCAAGATAAGCAAGGATCCTCATTCAGGAACAACAAGTTCAGATCCTACAACAGATCTGATAATCAGAACGTGCATTCTGTTGATAACAATGAACTAATCCTTGCGATGCAGAATCTAGGTGATAAAGCTAGATGGCCCAGAAAAAATGATAGGCCAGCTGCAACTAAGGATAAATCAAAGTGGTGTGCATATCATGAAGATTTTGGGCATCTCACAGAAGAATGCATTGCACTAAGAAAGGAAATTGGATACTTGTTGAGCAAGGGGCATCTAAAAGAATTGTTGGGAAGAAAAAAGTCAAGAACTCAGGATCCTGAAAGGATCCCTGAGAAGGCTCCAGCCCCTCCAGCAGATGCACAAGTAATAAACTTTATTTCTGGAGGATCAGACATTTGTGGCACATCCTTCTCAGCAGCTAAAAGGCATGCAAAGGAAACTAAAATGGATAATGGAGAAAGACCCGTTCGAACATCAAGTGTCTTCGAAGGAAAAGTCATAACCTTTGATGAGGATGATCGTGTTGATATCCAGGATCCTCATCACGATGGTTTAGTTATTACTCTTTTCATTTCTAACCATTTTGTTCGCAGGATCCTTATAGACGGAGGAAGCTCAGTGAACATTATCCAGCTTGATGTTCTAAAGAAGATGGGTATTCCTGAATCAGACATCATACCAAGATCCTCCGTGCTCGTGGGATTTAGTGGCAAAACTAAGAATACCGTGGGGGACATTAAACTCCCAATATACATTGAAGGCCTACACTCTTATCAAAAATTTTGTGTTATTGACTGTTTATCTTGTTGTAATGTTATCCTTGGCAGGCCCTGGATACACGATATGAAGGCAGTCCCATCTACCTACCATCAATGTGTGAAGCTCCCTAGTCCTTGGGGAATAGTGAAGATTGATAGTGATCAGCAGGAGGCTAAGAATTGCTATACTTCATCGATGAAACCAGCCTCAAAGTCAAGGGAGCAATAGCAATCAAAGTATCCTCCAAGGGATGTCTTGGAGGCAAGAGAGCAGGATGTGGTAGAAATCCTCATGGATCCTGATGATCCTGAATCCAAAATCTATATCGGATCAGGGATCCTTGGCGAAATGAAAGAAGACCTCGTATCCTTCCTCAAAAGGAGAAAGACTACCTTTGCATGGAAACACGAAGACATGACTGGTATATCTAAAGATGTAATCACTCACAAACTCGGCATTGACAGGTCCTTCAAACCAATCCATCAAAGGAGAAGAAAGTTTGCACCGGAAAGGAATGCCATTATCCAGGAAGAGGTAGAGAAATTGCTCCGGGCAGGTATGATTAGAGAGGTCAAGTATCCAAGATGGTTGGCCAATGTGGTTGTTGTTCAAAAGAAAAACGGAAAGTGGAGGGTATGTGTCGACTTTACCGATTTAAATAAGGCATGTCCCAAGGATCCTTTCCCATTACCCCACATTGACTCCATGGTGGATGCAACTGCGGGTCATGAACTGTTAACTTTTATGGATGCTTCATCTGGATTTCAACAAATCCAAATGGAACCATCCGATCAAGAGGATACAACCTTCATGACTCCAACTAGTATATACTGCTATATTGCTATGCCGTTCGGACTAAGAAATGCAGGTGCAACTTATCAAAGGCTAGTGAATATGATGTTCAAAGATCAGATTGGACAAACTATGGAGGTTTACATAGATGATATGGTGGTAAAATCCATAAAAGCTGAGGATCACCTAAGGGACTTGGAGGAAGCATTCGATATCCTTGACAAATATAACATGAAACTTAATCCTTCAAAATGTCACTTTGGTGTTAAAGCAGGTAAATTCTTAGGATATATGGTGACAAAGAAAGGCATTGAAGCTAGCCCGGAACAAATCAAAGCAATAGTGAATATCAAATCTCCGGCTAATGCTAAGGATGTTCAAAGGCTAACAGACAGGATAGCCGCTTTGAACAGATTTATATCCAAATCCTCAGAGAAGTGCAAAGAATTCTATGATATCCTAAGGAAGAACAAGAAATTTGAGTGGACTGAGAAGCATGAAAATGCTTTAAGAGCCCTCAAAGATTACCTATCCTCAGCCCCGGCCTTGATGAAACCAGAAAAAGGCGATGTGCTATCCTTATATCTTGCAGTATCCTCAAAAGCAGTAAGTGCGGTCCTTGTTAAGGATCACGAAGGTACACAACATCCTGTCTATTATGTAAGTAAGATTTTACTTGATTCCGAATCCAGGTATTCACACCTTGAAAAGCTTATTCTTGCATTAATTATGGCATCTACTAAGTTGAGACATTATTTTGAAACTCATGTTATTGTTGTTAAAACTAATTTTCCAATTAAGAATGTACTCAGGAAACCAGAGATGTCAGGAAGGATGGCTAAGTGGGCAGTGAAGCTAAGTGCATATGATATAAGATATGAGCCTAGGACAGCCATCAAATCCCAAGCATTAGCTGACTTTATGGCTGATTTCAGTAGTGATTTACAAAAAGAAGCTGAGTTAGAAGTCCAGCAGCTAGAGAAGACCAAGGATCCTTGGATACTCTATACTGATGGATCCTCAAATGTAAAAGGCACAGGGCTTGGAATACTACTAAAATCGCCACAGGGGGACATAATACCCCACTCTATAGCTTGTGAGTTCCAAACCACTAACAATGAGGCCGAATATGAAGCCTTAATTGCTGGTTTGCAAATTGCCAAGCATATGGGAATCAGGTATCTTGAGGTACATGTAGATTCATTGTTAATTACAAACCACTTTAATGGATCCTATGCTGTTAAAGGTGAAAAGCTAACCAAATATTTAGAGATAGTCAAAAATTTGGCACTCTCTTTTGTTTCCTTTAGTTTGACACAGGTACCAAGGGAAGAAAATACAGAAGCTGATGCATTGGCTAACTTAGGATCATCTTTGAAGATCCCGGAGGATATCAAGATCCCTATTATCCACATCCTGACCCCGGCTATCGAGGATCATGTGGCTATGGAGATAGGAAAAAATTCTGCAATTATCCCTAGTGAGGATACTCAATCCCATTCAGGATCAGTATCATGGATCTCACCAATTATGAGATACTTACAACATGGAGAGATTCCTACAGGAGAAAACCCTAGGGCTTTCAAATCTAAGGTATCTCAATTCACAATTTTAAATAATATGTTGTATAGACGATCTCTTGCAGGACCATACTTGAGATGCATTGAGGATCCTGAAATCCAAGAAGTTTTAAAAGACTTCCATGAAGGAGATTGTGGAAACCACACCGGGGGCAGGGCATTATTCTCAAGGATCCTGAGGATAGGATACTACTGGCCAACCATGAAGAGAGATGTTGTGGAGTATGCTAAGAGATGTGATCCTTGTCAAAGACACAGCAATATCCTTCATCAACCAGCTGAATTATTGCATCCTATATCCTCCTCTTGGCCATTTATGAGATGGGGTATGGATATAGTTGGTAAGCTTCCTAAGGCACCTGGTGGAAAAGTATTCATGCTTGCTATGACTGATTACTTCTCCACGTGGATAGAGGCTGAAGCTTTTGCCCAAGTCAGAGAAAAGGAAGTTATATCCTTCATTAAAAGAAATATTATAACTAGATTTGGAATTCCTTCTGAAATTATATGTGATAATGGTTCCCAGTTTATCGGGGGCAGAACCACTAACTTTTGTGACAGTTGGGGGATTAAGATGGTAACATCAACACCAGTCCACCCACAAGCTAATGGTCAAGCAGAATCATCCAACAAGATCATCATCAACAATTTGAAGAAGAAGCTTGGATCCAAGAAAGGGAAATGGGCAGAAGAACTACCTTATGTGCTTTGGGCCGATAGGACGACCCCTAAGAATGCTACTGGTCAAACGCCATTCTCTTTGGTATTTGGGGCAGAATCAGTGATCCCAACAGAAATGGTGGTTCCAACTGCTAGAACAAGTACTCGTGATCCTGAAGAAAATAATGAGAACTTGGCTCAAGACCTGGATACTATTGAAGAAATCAGGGATATGGCTAGGATAAGGATGGCCAGTTATCAACAAAGAATGGCTGGTGCTTACAACAAAAATGTCAGGATCAGGAAGTTTCAAATTGGAGATATGGTATTGAGGAAAGCATTTCAGAATACCTCCAATCCTGCTGATGGAAAATTGGCTTCAAAATGGGAAGGCCCTTATTTGATTGAAGCTGAAGCAGGAAAGGGGGCATATAGATTGCTAACCATGGAAGGTGATTTGCTACCAAGAGCTTGGAATGCTGTCCACTTGAAGAAATATTTCATTTGAGAAGGATCCTCATGACACAGATGATCCTTACGTTAGGAGTATCCTTGAAGGATCCTTAAAGTATCGATGATCCTTACTTTGGTAATATCCTAATCTTGAACTATTTCACTTCTTTATTTTCTCATATAAGGATAAGGATCATGTATCCTTCATCCATTTCTCACGTGATTTTAAGTTTTGAAAGTTCAGGAATCCTGAGCAAAGTATTGATTATCTGCACAAGCAATCCGTCCTTTGGGTTTAACCCCAGTTATTTGGGCTTGACCCCAGTTCCGCCTGTAGCGCATGATGATCCTGGTATAGTTCAAGGCAGTGGGACCAGTACTCGCTTTAGGGGCTGATAATTCCATTGTACTGGCTATGCCTAGGATCCTACGTATAATGGTAGACGTACCATACATCTGTTCCTAAGGTTTCTAACGTTTTCACGTTAGCTAAGGTTTTGGCATTTTCATGTCACTAAGTTTGGATAGTCGCCAGTTAGGGCTATACTCCAGTTTACATACGATCCTTGGGCTTGTCCCCAGTTATCCTTGGGCTTGTCCCCAGTTGCTAACTCTTATCTTATATTGGCTTAGTCCCAAGATATGATCTATTTCAGGTCCTTGAAGACAAGCAACTAGGGATCCTTGATCCTTACTTCTCTCTAAGGTTTATCTTATAGTTATCCTTATTATGGTTAGGATCCTAATTTGGATCCTCAGGTATGATCCTTAACTATTTTTAATCCTATTCATTATTTATTTGAATAACCCTTAAAATTTGACAACTAGACTTGCGATCCTTAAAACATATTGCTTTTTGGGATTCTTTAACTATAGGATATTTGATCATGGATCATGTCCTAAATATTTTCAATATCACTTATTCAAAATTGTTTATTCAATAAATGTGCATCAAAACAAAGGAGAATTAAAGAAACAAAAGGATAACAACACAAGATAAGCGACAAAAGGTTAAGATCTTATTTATTAACAAAAGACTAACCCTTAAAAGGTTGTCAAAATTACCTACCCCGAGCATCTACCAGCAAAACGTGGCCCGTCCGCTGGGGTAGGTAAAGGGTGTCCATGATAATAAGTTCAAAAAGTAGTGCAGGAATATAAAGGCGGCAGGATCACAATGGCTTCATCCCCCAAACAGAGGATCCCTCCACCAATTGCAATCCTGCCTATTGTCCAAAGGATCATACATGATCCTTAATCCTAAAAACTATTGTTCAAGTACAAACCATCAAATTGTTCGACATCACAACCACAAAAAACTACTACCAAATTTAAAAATTGGGCTCCGGCTGCGTCTAAGAATGTCCATCATCGCCCAATCATGCAGCCTAAACCTTCGCTGCATTACCACCTCCAGCTCCGCTTGTTTCACCACCTTCATCCTTGCCTCCAGCCTCAATCGTCAGGATCTCTTCAACCTCCTCAGCCTCTTCGTCGTCCAGTTCAGCCAGCCTTGCCTTCCAGCCTTCAACATCCCAGGTGCTCTTGTCAAAAGCAGGATCCTGAGCTTCCAAGGCCATTTGCAGCTTGGTCTTGTACATTGCTATGGCGGCAGAGACTTTGTCGTCTTCGGTGATCTCACGCTTCTCATAGTCAACATTAACCGGCACCTTGGCCGTCTCCTGTTTGGCATCCCGGACTTCCTTCTGAAGATCAGCAATTGTGAGGTCCTTTAGCAATGCAACCTGCTGGAGGTCGGCAATCTTCCTATCCTGATCCTCAACGTGGCCAACATAATCCTCAATCTCAGAGAATTTCTGCAAAAGGGATAAAAGATAAGGTCAGGACTGAGTGATCCTCAAATCAGCAGGATATATCAGCAGGATATGTCAACAGGATATACGAGCAGAGACAGTGATCCTTACCTCATTGAAGTACTCGAGGAATTGGTGGCGGATCAGAGGCAGACCCTGCAGATCCTCAGCTTCAGAGGCCTTTCTCTTCTTGATTGCCTTTCCTTTGAGGGGTGCCTTGGGGACCGAAGCTGTCGGACTGGTAGGAGCTTTTCTCTTGGAGGATCTGACGGTAGTGAGATCAGTGACATTGAACTTTGAAGCAGACTTGGTGGATTTTCCAGCACCTACACAACCAAAACAAGATAAGTATCTTCACTTAACTTATATTTCACTATTTATTTAAATTTTAAACAAGGATACTTACTTGACATCGTGACAGAGCCTGAGGATACCTCCTGTGAATCTTGGGTTGTTGTCTTGAAAGATCTTGTTTCAGGATCAAGTTTCTTGAAAGCGAGGAGTCTCTCTTTAGCAGCAGGAGATAATCTGAGGTGTGAGACGGTGATAGCTGCATAACAAGAAAGCAAAAATATAAGTGATCCTTACATCAAAAGAAAGTTTCTGGTGATCCCTCTCAGGATCCTCCACCCTACCATGGGTAGCCCATTTCTTGGGTAGATCCTTTCCATCCTCAATAGAATCTCTCTTGATGAAAAAGAAATGCCGCTTCCAATTAGCATCGTTCTTGGTGGCTTTGAAGATCGGGTGTTCCTCACCGGGCTTACGTTTAAACAAATAGCGATGAGAACCAAAGGTAGTAAGATCATACAGCTCTCCCAGCTCTGACATTCCTAGGTCTATCCCTTCCTGCTCGATGATCCTTTCAAGGGTGTACAAAACCCTCCAAATCATCGGCATGGCTTGGATATAAGAGATGCCGGTTAGGGAAAAGAAAGATTGGGTGAAGGCTGGGAAAGGATATGTATAGCCTATGGTGAACGGAGTGACAGGGAAAGCAACCCACTTGTCGGAAATATGATCACTCAGGGCATTGGGATCAAAAGGTCTGAACTCAGTGTTCGCCGGGAAGCAGTGGCGGATCCTATCAATCTGTGTATCATTGAAACAGCAGCGTTCTTTAATGGAATCTTCGATGATCCCCTGGCTTTTCGGAGGGCTGTTTTTCGGGTGATCCTTAGCTGGGGAGTTCCGGAGCAACATCTTTGATGGAATGGTGGAAAGAAACAGAAAACAGAGCAAAGAAGGAAGAAGATGAAGAGATAATACCTGTTTATCTTCGAAATGCAGTTATAAAGGGAGTCTCTCTGAAATTTTAAATGCATTTGATCCTATTTCTATCTCCTATTTATAATCATGATCGTGCAGGGTTGTCGCTTCTGTGACGTCATGGTTGCAACGGATAGTTCAACAATAACGGCTATATTTACGATAGTTAGTTGCGGATAAGATCAGGAAAATATAATTCGCTTATTTAACATTTCACTCCTTATATTTTGGGGGCAATTGTTAGGGGAGGATTTTCTAACAATTAGTGATCCTTACTTGTTATCCTAATTAATGATCCTTTCTTCTGTGACAGATAGTGATCCTCAGAAGAGCTTCAGGATCCGGATCATGGATCACCTTAAGGATCCTCATACTGACGATTGTTTGTTTGTGTTTTGTATTACTTCGCAGGAGTAACAAGCTTGACTTGGTCTTGGCAACGTTACTATGGAATATTCCACGGGTATTTCGCACACGTTTGACTGGAAATGGACGTTGTGGAGAACGTGGGAGCTTGGCACGAAAGTCGGATAGTTTGTTATTGTAGCTAACTTCTATTTTTAAAGGGGTGACGAGCTAGAATTAGAACACTTAGCCATTTTCAGCTACACACACTCTCATATAATCGCACTCTTGAAGCTCTCGACGAACACTTATTAGTTTTCACTCATTTTTACACATTTCACCATAGTGATCCTTGTACCTAGCTCGTTACTATCCGAAGTTGTAAACATTTATTGATTTATTTGAGCTTGGTGATCGGTAGTTTCCATCACCCGGGGTTTTTTGTGCCGGAGATAAACTCTTGATCAATGGCTTTTTCCCCGTATAAATCCTTGTGTCATTTGTGCAATTTACATTGACGTGATCCTTGCCATTGTTCTACATTTTAAGCATCATTCCCTGTAACAGAGAGTTTGGTTGCATTATCCTCATCAGATTTTTTGACCAAAACAAGAATGTTCTCAGGAAACCTGAAATGTCAGGAAGGATGGCTAAGTGGGCAGCGAAGTTAAGTGCATATGATATAAGATATGAACCAAGGACTGCCATCAAATCCCAAGCCTTAGCTGACTTTGTGGCTGATTTTAGTAGTGATTTGCAAAAGGAGGCTGAATTAGAAGTCCAACAGCTTGAAGAAACAAAGGATCCTTGGGTACTGTTCACTGATGGATCCTCCAATGTGAACAGAACAGGACTTGGAATACTACTAAAATCGCCACAGGGGGACATAATACCCCACTCCATAGCTTGTGAATTCCAAACTACCAACAATGAGGCTGAGTATGAAGCCTTGATAGCTGGTTTGCAAATTGCAAAGCATATGAGGATCAGGTATCTTGAGGTACATGTAGATTCTTTACTGATCACTAATCACTTTAATGGATCCTATGCTGTTAAAGGTGAAAAGCTAATCAAATATTTGGAGATAGTCAAAGAATTGGCACTCTCTTTTGTATCCTTTAGTTTGACACAGGTACCAAGGGAAGAGAATGCAGAGGCAAATGCATTAGCCAATTTAGGATCATCCTTGAAGATCCCAGAGGATATCAAGATCCCTATTATCCATATCCTGACCCCGGCTATCGAGGATCATGTAGCTATGGAGATAGGAGAGGATTCTGCAATCATCCCTAGTGATGATGCTCAATCTCATTCAGGATCATGGATCCTTCCAATCATGAGATACATACAACATGGAGAGATTCCTACAGGAGAAAACCCTAGGGCTTTCAAAATCAAGGTATCTCAATTTACAATATTGAATAATATGTTGTACAAACGATCTCTTGCAGGACCATATTTAAGATGCATTGAGGATCCTGAAATCCAAGAAGTCCTAAAAGATTTCCATGAAGGAGATTGTGGAAACCACACTGGGGGCAGGGCATTATTCTCAAGGATCCTGAGGACAGGATACTATTGGCCCACTATGAAGAAGGATGCTGTGGAGTATGCCAAGAAGTGTGATCCTTGTCAGAGGCATAGTAATATCCTTCACCAACCAGCAGAGCTCTTGCATCCTATATCCTCTTCCTGGCCATTCATGAGATGGGGAATGGATATAGTTGGAAAGCTTCCTAAGGCACCTGGTGGAAAAGTATTCATGCTTGCTATGACTGATTACTTCTCTAAGTGGATAGAGGCTGAAGCCTTTGCTCAAGTCAGAGAAAAAGAAGTTATATCCTTCATTAAAAGAAACATTATTACTGGATTTAGTATCCCTTCTGAGATTATTTGTGATAATGGATCCCAATTTATTGGGAATAGAACTACTAACTTTTGTGACAGCTGGGGGATTAAGATGATAACATCGACACCAGTCCACCCACAAGCTAATGGTCAGGCAGAATCATCCAACAAGATCATCATCAACAATTTGAAGAAAAAGCTTGAATCCAAGAAAGGAAAATGGGCAGAAGAACTACCTTATGTGCTTTGGGCTGATAGGACAACTCCCAAGAATGCTACAGGCCAAACTCCATTTTCTTTGGTATTTGGGGCAGAATCAGTGATCCCTACAGAGATGGTGGTTCCAACTTCAAGAACAAGCGTTCGTGATCCTGAAGAAAATGCTGAAAACTTGGTTCAAGACCTGGATACTATAGTAGAAATCAGGGACTTGGCAAGGATAAGGATGGCCAGTTATCAACAAAGGATGGCTGGAGCTTACAACAAAAATGTCAGGATCAGGAAATTCCAAGTTGGTGATATGGTGTTAAGGAAAGCATTCCAGAATACCACCAATCCCGCTGATGGAAAGCTAGCACCAAAGTGGGAAGGCCCCTATTTGATTGAAGCTGAAGCAGGAAAGGGGGCATATCGATTGCTAACAAGGGAAGGTGATTTGCTACCAAGGTCTTGGAATGCTGTCCATTTGAAGAAATACTTTATGTGACAAGGATCCATGATCCTTACCTGACTAGTATCCTTGAAGGATCCTTACAGAACGGATGATCCTCATTCTGGTAACATTCTAATCCCAAACTATTTCATTTTTATTCTCTTATATAAGGATAGGGATCCTGCATCCTTTATCCTCCTTTTACTTGATTCTGAGTTTTGAAGGTTCAGGTATCCTTAACTGAGGATTGAGTATCCACAGAAGTATCCAGTTATCCTTTGGGCTTGACCCCTGTTATTTGGGCTTGACCCCAGTTATTTGGGCTAGTCCCCAGTTTGGGCCTGTCCCCAGTTTCGCCAGTAGTGCACGATGATCCTGGTATAGTTCATGGCAATGGGACCAGTACTCGCTTTAGGGGCTGACAATTTCATTGTACTGGCTATATTCAGGATCCTACGTATAATGGTAGACGTACCATACATCCGTTCCTAAGGTTTCTAACGTTTTCACGTTAGCTAAGGTTTTGGCATTTTCATGTCACTAAGTTTGGATAGTCGCCAGTGAGGGCCATACTCCAGTTTACATACGATCCTTTGGGCTTGTCCCCAGTTATCCTTTAGGCTTGTCCCCAGTTATCCTTTGGGCTTGTCCCCAGTTATCCTTTGGGCTTGTCCCCAGTTATCTTTTGGGCTTGTCCCCAGTATATTGGGCTTGTCCCCAGAATTGTTGGGCTTGTCCCCAGTTACTAACTTTCATCTTATAATTGGCTTAGTCCCAAGTTATATCCTATTTCAGGTTTTTGAAGTTAAATGACCAAGGATCCTTGATCCTTACCTTTTACTAAGGTTTGTTTTTTGGATTATCCTATTTACAATTGTTAAAGGTTAGGATCCTAACTTGGATTCTCAGGTATGATCCTTAACTATTTTGATTTTATTCATTATTTATTTGAATAACCCTTATCCTTTGACAACTGAACTTATGATCCTTAAACTATATTACTTTTCAAAACTAATCGGCTATGGAATATGTGATCCTTGATCATATCCTAAACTTTTTGGGGGTATTTCTTAAACTTTTCTTTATTTGATAAGTTTAAACAAAATGAACATCACAACAGTTGGAAAGTAAAATGTTAACAAGGATATCGACACAGGATAAGCCAGAAAGTTAAAGTTATTTTATTCACAAAAGATTAAACCCCTTAAGGTTGTCAAAATTACCTACCCCGAGCATCTACCAGCCATACGTGGCCCGTCCGCTGGGGTAGGTAAAGGGTGTCCATTGTTCATAGGTTTTTCAAGTGCAGGAATCAAAAGACGGCAGGATCACAATGGCTTCATCCCCCAAACAGAGGATCCATCCACCATTTGTAATCCTACCTATTGTTCAAAGGATCCATGATCCTTAGCCCTAATTACTATTGTTTAAGTACAGACCAACCATTGTTCATCAAAACATCATCAAAACAAAAACCATAACCAAACTTAAAAAAATGGGCTCCGGCTACGTCTAGAAATGTCCTTCATCGCCCATTCATGCAGCTTACACCTTCGCTGCATCATCATCCCCTCCAGCTCCAGTGTCCTTCGCCTGATCCTTGCCACTTCCACTAGCCTCGATTGCCAGGACCTCATCAGCCTCATCCTCATCCTCCAACTCAGCCAGCCTGGCCTTCCAGCCTTCCATGTCCCAGCTGCTCCTATCAAAGGCGGGATCCTGAGCTTCTTGAGCCATCTGTAGCTTGGTCTTGTACATGGCAATGGCAGCGGAGACCTTAGCATCCTCAGTGATCTCGCTCTTTTCATAATCAAATTGATCAGAATGGCAGCTGTTTGAGCTTTGGCATCGTTGAGATCCTTTTCAAGGGAAGCGATCTTGAGGTCTTTGAGCATTGCTACTTTTTGGAGGTCAGAGTGTTTCTCCTCTAGCTCTTCAACATTCCCCACATAGTCCTCGATCTCAGCAAATTTCTACAAAGAAGACAATGCAAAGATTAGAGTCAGGTGATCCTCAAGTGGATAGGATAACTAGACTGAGTCAGTGATCCTTACATCATTAAAGTACTCGAGGAATTGGTGACGGATCAGAGGTAAGCCTTGAAGGTTGTCAGCTTCAGAGGTCTTTCTTTTCTTTCCACCTCTTCCCTTCGAAGTGGTAGCCTTGGGGATTACAACAGAGGGGCTAGCAGCAGATTTTTTCTTGGAGGATCTGACATTGTCAAGATCAGTGATGTTGAACTTGGAGGCAGATTTTGAGGATTTCCCAGCACCTACACATTCAAAACAGATAAGTAACCTTATCCTATTTCTATTCAACTATTTATTTAAATATTTGACTATACAAAATACAGGATACTTACTTGACATAGTAACAGAACCTGAGGATACTTCCTGTGAATCCTGGGTGTTTGTTTTGAATGACCTTGTTGCAGGATCAAGTCTTCTGAAAGCAGCGAGCCTTTCCTTAGTGGCAGGTGATGGTATAAGGTGCGAAACAGAGATAGCTGCACAATGGAAACAAAAGGGTGTTAGTGATCCTTATACAAAAACAAGGTTATCTAGTGATCCTTCTCAGGATCCTCTATCCTACCATGGGTACTCCACTTCCTTGGCAGATTCTTTCCATCCGGGATAGAATCCCTTCTGACAAAGAAGAATCTCCGTTTCCAATTAGTATCATTCTTAGTGGCTTTGAAGATGGGATGTTCTTCACCGGGTTTACGCTTGAATAGATATCGGTGGGATCCAAATGTGGTGAGATCATACATCTCTGCCAACTCCGACATTCCTAGGGCAATTCCTTCCTGCTCAATGATCCTCTCAAGGGTATATAAGACCCTCCAGATCATTGGCATAGCTTGAATATAGGAGATGCCAGTGAGGGAGAAGAAAGACTGGGTGAATTCAGGGAAAGGATATGTGTATCCTATTGTGAATGGTGTGACCGGGAAAGCTACCCAAGTTTCAGAAATGTAATCACTTAGAACGGTGGGGTCAAATGGCTTGAAATAGGTGTTCGCCGGAAAGCAATGCCTGATTCTGTCTATTTACGGATCAGTGAAGCAGCACATTTCATTCGTTGAATCTTTGATGATCCCCTGGCTCTTAAGAGGAATGTCCTTCTTATGATCCTTCGCCGGTGAGGATCTCAACATCATCTTGATTATGAAGAAGGTGAAGAAAGATGAACAGAGAAAGAAAACGTAAAGGGAGAAAAGGAAAAGAGATACCTGCTTGATCGTCGGATGAGAATTTAAAGGGAGTCTCTCTTGAATTTGAATGCTGATTGATCCCTATCCCTAACTCCTATTTATAATGATGATTCTGCAGGATAGTCACCTCAGTGACGTCATGTTCGCAACGGCTAGTCCGGTTATAACGGCTAGTTATCCGTTGGTTGATTGCGGATAAGAACAAAATATAACTCATTTATTTACATAATTACTCCTTATATTTTGGGGGCAATTGTTAGGGGTGGATTTCTAAATGATCAGCGATCCTCATTTACTGTTGGGTTTAGTGATCCTCAATTCTGTCTGAAGTAGTGATCCTCAGAAGTGTTGCAGGATCAGGATCATGGATCATCGTAAGGATCCTTATACTAACGATTGTCTACTTTGAATTCGAAATTGTTTTGCAGGAGTATCAACTTGGACTTGGTCTTGGCGATATTCCTGGAGCATATTCTATGTTTATTCCGCACGTGCTTGGCCAGAAGTGGACGTTATGGAGTCGTGGAGGACTTGCACCATTTGCGGAATGTTAGTTAGAGTAGATATTTTCCATTTTTATAGGGGTAGCGAGCTAATTAGAAAACACTTGGCTATTTTTGGCTACACACACACTCTTACAACTGCTCTTACTCGCTCTCGTTAACTCACTTGGCGATTACACACTTTTTCACACAATACACTATAGTGATCCTTGTACTTAGCTCGCTATCATCCGAAGTTGTATTACATTTCTTGTTTAATTTGAGTTGGTGATCGGTAGTTTCCATCACCCGAGGTTTTTTATGCCGGAGATCATTCATTGATCAAGGGCTTTTTCCTCGTATAAATCTTCGTGTCACTTGTTCATTATATTTCATAGTGATCCTTATTGTTGTTCATCAATTCAAGCATCATACCTCACAACAGAAAGTTTGGTTGCATTATCATTGCTTGATTTTTGACCAAAACAACTAGGCTACAAGCTCTTTGTTTTGATGTGTGTCACTCGTAGAACTTGTCAAGAATATAGTTTCCAATTTTGTTGTTTGTGTGCAGGAAAAGTTTGCAAACGTGAAAGCTTATGTATTGGTAACTTTGATCATGTTTGACTTCTATGTGGATGCCCTGGGTAAATGGGTTTGTGAAGATGACAAATTAGTGCTGACTGTTTTGATATACTGAGTTATGAGTGCTGGCTGTGGTGAAAAGGATCATAGGTGAGTTTTAATTCTAATCGTATGAAGGTTAAATTTAGAGGATACAGATTGTCAATTTTTAATTTTCATTATTAAAACTTATTAAAACTCTATTGTGATTATTATTATTATTATTATTATTATTATTATTATTATTATTATTATTATTATTATTATTATTATTATTATTATTATTATTATTATTATTATTATTGTTCATGATTGTATATAGGAGTGGATGTGGGTTGGTTTAGCTTCAATGGGAATATCCTTATCTGGCCCAGTCTTGGTTTTTGAAGTCAAACTGAAACATACATCATCACAAATGAAGGTAGCTTTCAATACTTTCAAATAAATTTTGAATAATATGAATAATAACTCATAGTTGTTCTTTTATTATTAATAATCAATATAATTTCTATTATTTTACGTTATATATTTGTGTTGGCACTTGAGATATTGTTGTAATTTTAGCGTTGCAATTTTAATTTTCTGTATCCAAACACAAAGCGAATGCAATCTGGTCCTACCATATTAGCTGCTCTGCTAGCAAAGTACACAAACTTGCAGCCTTTCTCCCAACATGCCTTCAATATGTGAAGATGTTCATTTGACAATAACATATGTATTAGATTGATTCATTTATGGGTAAACGGGTCGCTCCTGGTTGTTCTTTGCAATATGGGTCAAAATAATTTTTATAAAAGCCCGGTTACACTCCTTTCCAAAGTGTAGAGTGTTTTCTAATTTCTACTGAAGCTTTAAGACTTTGCTCAATGGTAGTTTTAATCAATTCAGTTTCATTTACAATTTGTATTATATACAATTCAGTTTATTGTTTCAAAATATTGTTTGTGAATAGGGAATGCACGAGGGCCTCCACCAGTGTTAAGTGTTAATAAAGAAACAACCGGTTTGTATGAAGTTGTTTTGGCTTGGTTTTGGCTGATGGGTCGGTGAGGGTGTTCGATTTACGGCATTAAGAGCATTCGACGCTTATTTACGAGAGTTCTGAGCCGGATACGCCGTTGGTTCCGCTTGGGTGGAATAAGCAGGATCCGAGGTATATGGCGACGATTATAATGGATAGCACGAAGTTGGTTGTGTTGGATATTCGGTTTCCGACGTTGCCAGTTGTGGAGCTGCAGAGGCATCAGGCGGTTGCGAATGCGAATGCGATTGCGTGGGCGCCGCATAGTTCGTGTCATATTTTTACTGTGGGTGATGATTCGCAAGCGCTTATTTGGGATTTGAGTTCTATGGGGCGGCAATTCTTGACACGAGCCACAAACCCGACACGAAAGAAACAGGTTTGGGTCAATTAACACAACCCGTTTAAAAAAAATGTGTCGGGTTCGGGTTGACCCGTATTGAAAACAGGTCCGGGTTTGGGTTGACCCGTTTAACTATTTAGAAAAAAAGGTTTTATATTTTTGTTTTTTCCGTTACATGTTTATATTATGCTTTGCAGGGGAGTTTGCATGTTATTCTAAAAAATCATATAAAAAAAATATTTTGTAAATATAATTTTTTTAACACAACCCATAACCCGTGAAGCTCACAGGTATATAACCTAGTTTGAGATAAAACGCAAAGCACAACTAATAAGAAAACTGAATCTGTAGTTAACTACTTGAGGTATCACTAACAAGTGTAATACCTGGGAATTTATAACATAGACATCTACTACAGAATAAAGTGGGGCAACCTGTGACGTTGCAGGAGTCCATATAACTGAGTTTTGTAGATCCGAATGATTTGTTAAGAAACCGAGAAGTGATTTGACAATCAAAATAGAGTTCTTTTTGCTGATCCAAACTAGCAGTGTGGCCTAAGTATCTTTTGCAATATGGGTCGTATGACCTACAACCAATATGCGTTGTAATTGACAGAGTAAATTTTATTATACATGTCATAATATTGTTCATGTAGCAGCTTACATTCTACCAGATAGTACACACGTTTTAACATAATATCCAACTCCTATAAATTCTCACAGGCTGATATGTAAGAAAGATATGGCTGATATGTAAGAAAGATATGAAGTTTATACTATTTAGATGGTTCATTTCTCCATTAATGATTGCAATTCTGAATCTTTATTTGTCATGTAGAAGCCTACATTCTATCAGAGAGTACAAACGTTTTAAATGTCTTTGTCACTAAACTCATGTTTTGTAATATCAAAATGTTCTATCATAGAATAGTTCTATCTACAAGATTTGTAAGGCATAGTTGGAGTTACAGAAACATGTCATTAAGGTTTGCCTAGACATTTAGCAGATACTATTGTCAATTAATATTTACATACGAACAGATCAGATCTGTCAGCTATATTCCAAAGCTTTTTAGATTTTGATATAAAAATGGGACGAACACAAACGATAAAGTCCGTTCGTTGAAGTGTTCATGTTTGTTCGGTTAAACTTAAACTAGCGAACAATCCTATGTTCGTGTTTGGTGTCGTATCTTACCTGTAATGGGGATGGGCAGTTCAGTGTGCATTAGGTGTGTGTTGGGATCAGATACGGTTCTTTTCTGTGTACCCAAACATCCTAGAGTTATCGGCCATCGAGGGTTAGGATCTATTTTAACAGAGTTAGTATACACATCTGACCATTTATTTTAAGGAGGGTATGATTTTTTTGGTATTATAGAGTAAATTGCCATTTTAGTCCCTGAGTTTTGTCCAAATTTGTCATTTTAGTCCAAATAGTTTTTTTTTTGCCTCTAGGTCCCTGACTTTTACATTTTGTTGCCATTTTGATCATTTTGTCTAACTCCATCCAAAAACCCAGTTTGTAACAGGGGTATTTTGGGGATTTCCTTAAAAAATGTTTTCAGTTGCCATTCTGATCCAATTCCAAAAAATAAAAAAAAATCCAAAAAATCTAAAAATAAAAAAAAATCTAAAATCATAAAAATTCTAAAAAATTCAAAAAAATCTAAAAATAAAAAAATTCTAAAAAATCATAAAAATTCTAAAAATTCTAAAAAATCCAAAAATCATTAAATGTTTCGGTACGAAGCGTTTCGACCCGTACCGTTTCGAACCCGAACCGTTTCGACGCGAACCGTTTCGGTTCGAACCCGTACGGTTCGATATGGTACGGGTCGAAACGGTTCGGTTCGATACGGTACGGGTCGAAACGGCTCGCGTCGAAACGGTTCGCGTCGAAACGGTACGGGTCGAAACGCTTCGCGTCGAAACGGTTCGGCTCGAAACGGTTCGGGTTCGAAACGGTACGGGTCGAAACGGTTCGTGTCGAAACGGTTCGTGTCGAAACGGTTTGGCTCGAAACGGTTCGCGTCGAAACGGTTCGGGTTCGATACGGTACGGGTCGAAACGGTTTGCGTCGAAACGGTTCGCGTCGAAACGGTTCGATTCGATACGGTACGGGTCGAAACGATACGGTTCGAAACGGTTGGCGTCGAAACGGTTCGGTTCGATACGGTACGGGTCGATACGGTACGGGTCGAAACGGTTCGGTTCGAAACGGTTCGCGTCGAAACGGTACGGTTCGAAACGGTACGGGTCGAAACGCTTCGCGTCGAAACGGTTCGGCTCGAAACGGTTCGGGTTCGAAACGGTACGGGTCGAAACGGTTCGTGTCGAAACGGTTCGGCTCGAAACGGTTCGCGTCGAAACGGTTCGGGTTCGATACGGTACGGGTCGAAACGGTTCGGTTCGAAACGGTTCGCGTCGATACGGTACGGGTCGATACGGTACGGGTCGAAACGATACGGTTCGAAACGGTACGCGTCGAAACGGTACGGTTCAATACGGTACGGGTTCGAAATGGTTCGCGTCGAAACGGTTCGGTTCGATACGGTACGGGTCAAAACGGTTTGGTTCGAAACGGTACGGGTCGAAACGGTTCGTGCCGAAACATTTAATGATTTTTGGATTTTTTAGATTTTTTTTGATTTTTTTGAATTTTTATGATTTTTTAGAATTTTTTTATTTTTAGATTTTTTTGAATTTTTTAGAATTTTTATGATTTTTTAGATTTTTTTGAATTTTTTGGTATTTTTTTGATTTTTTGGAATTTTTTTGATTTTTTGGATTTGGATCAAAATGGCAACTGAAAACATTTTTTAAGGAAATCCCCAAAATACCCCTGTTACAAACTGGGTTTTTGGATGGAGTTAGACAAAATGATCAAAATGGCAACAAAATGTAAAAGTCAGGGACCCAGAGGCAAAAAAAAAACTATTTGGACTAAAATGGCAAATTTGGACAAAACTCAGGGACTAAAATGGCAATTTACTCTATTATATTTTACAAAAACTAATTAACATATGGATGCTTTCGTTGTTTCGTCGAGCTAAATTGAGCGCGAAACTCCAAGATGGAACTGCATTTGTGAAGAAAAGGTATGGCGAGTTGTCATTTGAGTTTTCAATAGATGGGGGGTGAGTACCATTTTGTGCTAACTTTCAAAAATTATATCTTTAATTGTATAATGTGGGATCAAGAAAACTAAAATCAAGCTGGGATTTATTACTTATGACAGAACAAGTCATTGATGGGCTTGATAGAAGTGTAAAGATCATGAAGAAGGGTGAAGTTTCACTAAAGGTGACCAATTTATATTTATATTACTTTTGGTTAATTACTGGATGTTAGTTAAACATATATTAATTTACCTTACCTTTTGCGATGTCCGTCTCTTTTCTTAATATGTAACAGTCTGATCATAATGATAAAGTTTTGAACAAATTTCAAAAACAAACTTCTCCATTGTTATAAGCTTTTGACCGGAATCATTTAAATTTCAAAAAAGTAGTGGCCCATTTCAAGTCACATGTATAGAGATCATATATAATATGTAATTTCATTTACAAGAATTATTGTAGAGTTATGAGTTAGAATTTTTTTTATCTTCAACCCATGTAATACACATGTATCTAATCACATGGGACACATTCTCTTAGTATCGAGATAAGGAATTTTGCAGACAAATGTTTGCTGGTATCAAGTCATGCAACATACAGTTGAGGGCTAAGGTGTCCTTTATTAAGTTTGTTAATTTTGTAACAAATTTCAGGTGGCCATCATTAATGTGGTTAATTATTTGCCTAGCAATTGGAGACAAATTGGGTCAATGGGCATAGAGTTGTTGAAGATTAGTGTAGACATATGTAACACCCTTAAAAATTTCTACTTGAATTTAGTAATAATTCATAAGATCTTATACAAAAGATGTCCAAATTAAAACCTTAATTCCAAGAACCAAGTTTTAAGGTAACAAACATTAGTTATCTACCGACTAATTAAAACATCCATAAGTTGTTTAACAAACAGTTTACATCATAACATTGTATAAACAGAGTTAATTTGTGCGGAAGCTTCAAAAGTTCGTGTTCGGTTCTTCAAAAGCATGCTTGACCGTCATCCGTAATCTTTGAATACCTAGAAACTGAAATGTTTATATTAAACATTAGTATTAAAGTACTTAAAAGTAATACATAATCGAAACTACGTTTAAAACGGATTCGATTTAACTATGATATGCAAACATCTACAGACGTTTCAGAACTCTACCGTAACTTACGGTACCTGCCGTAAGTTACGGTAGACATTTGAAACTTTTGGTCAACCGTAAACCAGTAGACACCCACCGTAAGCATCCTGATCTATACCGTAAGTTACGGTGACACCGTAACTTACGGTAGTCTCTGTAACATTATGTTTTGCCTTTTTGCTTGTTTTGCCCAAACCCATTTCTCGGATCTCTTATTTTAACATACCAACATACTGATTTTTCATATTTCAATAGATCTTCTTAAAAATCTTAACAAAGACCGAGTAACCATACTACAATGCTTTACCATGCCTTATTTGGTTATTTGACCCGTTTAGCTCATCTAAGGAATCCTCCATTTTTGATGACTACCAATGAGGTCTAACCAATTTCTTGGCCTATTATTCGAACTAGCGAACATTATCGCTTAATTCCAACTCAACTTTTATTCACAAATCAATTACATATATACTACATATCAAAATTTATTCAATTGTAACTAATCAAGTTACATACCTTTAAAGTAAGCCCTTCAAACGTGCGTCCATACCGGTTTGCCTGCTCGATGCCCAGGCTTCCTTTCCTATAGAGTTCAATCACTTTATGTTTAGAACTCTTTGTTTCACATACATAACGCACATTTTGTCATACATCATAATTATGCATTTTTAACTTAAGAATTCAGTTTCAAGCCTTCTTTGAGGCATTTCAACAAACACTATAAAGGCAGAATTTTTATATCTTTCATATTCAAGTTCATAGCTTGCTATTTAGCTAACTTAACATCAATAAAGCTTTCATATAGCATTTAAACATCATACTTTTCTGAAATCACTTTCTATGATCAAATTACACTAGAATAGTCATTCTAAACCCTAATGTTCATCATTATCTTGTAAAACCCATAACCCACCTTCAATGTGTTCATGGAATTTCCTGAATTTGGACATGATTTCACATGTAGTTGTCTAGGTTTTACCTCTAGACACTATATCATCCCTAAACTAATCAAAACACAAACATGCATCATCAAACTTTGAATCTCCCAATTTCATAAGAATTTCAAACAGAGAATTTTCATAGAATTTTACATACCTTACAACCCCCTTGTGATGGGGATTACTAATCTTAACTCGGATTTCAATCTGGACCAGATTATCACCTTCAATTTATGAGATTTGTGCTTGTTATGGTTTTGGAGAAGCTTGGTCACCCTCCCCTGGCTTCTGGTCGATCCCACCAACTCAATTTCTATTGAGTTTGTGTTTTAATAAATTGTTTATTAAAACTAGTTTCAAGTTTGACACTTTAGTCCCTCTAGTTTCTTTTATTTTGTTTTAATGTCTTTAACTACTCATAAGTGTTAAACTAACTAGGTTAGTACCATTACTAATTAGATTACTTTACTTAATTTATTCACAACTTAATTGCAAATTTAAAATTTTGTATTTTCGGGATGTTACAACATATTCGATAAACTGCAAGTTAGAGTTGGATCTGGAAATTTTGGCTAGCTTCTGGACCAATAAGTGGACACCGGGAGGGTACCTCAATGAGCTATTCCCTACAATGTACATACTCATGGCCGCCAAGAAAGGTAAAGGTTAAGGATAATTTTTATAGGGATGGGGACACAATTAAATGGGAATGGAAGTGACTGCGAGTTCCAACAGATGTGGCAGAGAGGGACGGGCAAAGCAGGTTAATAGACTACTTGAAACAAGTCAATCCTAATTTCGGTGAAGATTTATGGTTGCGGAACAATGATAAAGCTAAAAGTGAAGTGCTTTAAGTGGAACGGATGGGCCCCGACGTAAGTGAATTATTTTATACGGTGGGTGATGGACAGTGGCGGATCCAGGGTCGGATTCCACTGGGTTTCTTTTGGTAGTTTTTCACTAATTTTCATTATTTTTTCCCAAATCATAAAAGATTTACCCTAATTTTTTCCATTTTCTTTGAATCGAATGTGTTCCTGGGAACCCATGGAACCATGCTAAATCCGCCCCTGGTGATGGATGATAGTATTCCAACCAAGGAGGCTATGGCGAGGAGAGGCTTGCAACTTTCTGCTGTGTTATGACCATTGTGTTGTAGCGAATCGAAGTCAGCTACCCATCTTCTTGTGTCTTGTCCGGTTTCGAGGAGGATCTGGGGACAAGTGTGTATATGGGTCAAAGTTTCTAATATTCTCAAGTTCCAGTTTATACATGATATTTTTCATTACTTTGTGGGTCATAACTCTTCAAAAAAAATGGAAAAAGATTATCTCTGGTGGTTATGGCAACATTATGGGCTTTGTTTCTTGCGAGAAATGGAAGGCCGTTTAATGGGAAGATTTAGCCTTCAATAATAGTCGTGAAGAATGTGAAATAGATGTCATTCTTATGGCTTAACAACATATCAAGAATTAGGAATGGAGAGCTTGGAGACTATTTAATTTGAGTATGCAACATTTTTGGGTGTCTGTTTGGTGGTTTTTTTGTTCTGGTCTAATTTAATTGAATGTGTCTACTTTACTAGCTTCTAGCGCTGAGGTGTTTGTGGTTAATATAGTTGAAAATATAGTGGATTCAAAAATTGCAACTTTACCCTTAAAGTTGAAAAAAATTGTGAAGTAATATGGTGACAATTTGACAATTCACTTACGACCTTTGTATTATTTAAAGCAGCTTAATTAATGTCACTAGAGATACCTTGGATGATTTGTGGTACAAGAGAGTAAGGGAAACGTTTTGTTTTTGTTATTTTTAAGTAGAATTTTGCACTAAAAGAGGTTCTTATACATTGAAAACAAAATTTGTCCAACTTTCAACCTTTCGGGTAAACTTTGTATCGAGCAACACAAAAAAGATTCATTCGGAATTAGAAGATATTTGCAAGAAGCACTTGCTACTATGGAAATTATATTGTTTAATAGTTTCTAAATGAATTTGTGATCAGTTCAATTTATAATCATTAAGCATGTTTTTATTGATTTTCAATTTACATTTTATTATATTGAAATAAAGAACTTGTATAAACTAACTATTTCGTCTTATATTTATTTAATCCGTGTAATAAAAGGGTAATTTCTATTTGTGGCACTTTCAAGACTTAAAAGCAAGAAATATTAAAACTTGTAATATTAGATAGTCATGGAAACCATTATAAAACAAAATAACGTTTTATAACATGTGTTATTATTTTATTTAACGACATAAGAGCATTCACATTAGACTCTTTATTCATATATTCTATATAATATAAAGTAAAAATATAGAAAACAACAAAAACACCACTACATTAGAATCTCTATAATAGAGAGATTTATAGAAAGCAAAGTACAACCTCTATATTTAGAGGCTCATATCAATCCTCTATATTTTTATTGTGAGTGTGTAGGAAAGAAAAAAATAATAAAATAAGTGTTTGTGAACATGACAGAGACAGAGATAGAGGGTTGGATTTAAGATTCATATATCTATGTTTGTATTCACTAGATGTGACCATTGTGTTTGGCTCTTTTATGATTTTGTGTAGTAGTTAGATATTTATTAATCATATTTTTTCAACCCGTGTATTGAAATTGTTATTTGGAGAGTTACGTTTTATAAAATTTCAATTGTTCAACCCATGTAACACACGACTACTTAGGCTATAGTCACCAAAAGACAACTATAATGGTTTTTAAAATTTATATGTTTCATTTTGTTTGTAGCCAACTCCAAGCATGGGCATTTATGAAAAATAAGAGTCATAACCAGTCAATACCTTTTCTATTTGATACATTTTAAGATATTATTATGAATAATAATTTTGTCATTAAAATTAAGGCTTAGGTACACATTGTTGATGACTTATCTCAACAACCATATATAATTGCATACAACAAATGGATCTCTGTGATGCATACGAAAAATGGGATTCATTTTAGAAACACTTTTAGTTGTATGGGATTGAACCTTTTTGCTTTAGTCATTTACTATATCAATAAAAATTGTATAATATATTTTTTTTACATATTTTGTTAATTACGTTAAAGTTTATCTCAACTACAAATGTCATAAACTTTTAAATAAAAGAAACGTTCCAAACTAAAAATTTGTGGTGGAGAATGGAAAGATAATACTTTAGAGGTTCAAAGTGTTATTTTGTTCGTTCCTTATTGAACCTTAAAAATAAATTTAAGAAGTCATTTGGGAAGTTTCATACAATTTAAATACACTTCGGACAACATTTGTCCCATTCAACCTATTTCTTTTTTAGCTAATATTTTGTTTTATCAATTTGACATGTTATATATCGACTCATTTATTTATAAAGGGTCAAACTTTTCACATGTGATGGAAGATGCAAAATTAAAAAAAAATGATAGCTTGGAGCTCACTTGAGATGTTATATAAACATTTGTGATTAATAAATCTAAATATCCAACCCGTGAGTATTTACATGTTCAACGAAATCATGGATCTGATTCTTTTTTCTCATGAGTTAAGAATTAATTTCAACTTTAAACCACTTGACAAGATTAGTCCTCCATCTTTGGTTGGCTATTTTTAAATAGCTTATCTCTAATTGCAGTTCAGCCCTCCAAGTCTCACTATTATTTCTTTTTTTTTCTTTGTGATGGAGCAGCTCATTTATGACCCGTTTTAGCTCGTTTTTATTTCTTTATGCACCAAGACCTGTAATAAACAATCTAATAAAATAAAAGCTAAAAACTAATAAAAACTACTCTAAAACTATTTAAAATAATACAATTTACATAAGATAAATGTATGTGTTTTACAACACATCAAGTTTACTCCTTAGCTCTAACCCATTTAAAACGTTTAGTTAAAAGTCGCGATAGTCGTGGTCGGCAGGTGGTAATTGAAGGTGGTGGTGGATGGTGGTGGCCGGTAGAAAGAGTGGCTGGAAAGATGGGGGATCAGATAATAATTACTTATATACATGTAAAAAACAAGTTATAAGTTTATTTAGGTGAAAAAACTTACATGTCCTTGCTTTTATCTATAAAATTACCAAAATACCCTTCTAGTTAATGGATTTTTTGGATGGAGTTAGAGGTGGGGAGCAAAATGACAATAAGTTAGAAAAATCAGGGAGGAAAATGACTATTTTTAAACTATTGGGGCAAAACCGTTAGGATTACCAAATCGCACGGAGCAAAATAGAAGTTAACTCTCTTCAAAATGAAGAGGATAAACCGCCATGGCTGCATAGTCCAATTTTGATGTAATAGCACAACCAAACACATGCCAACACTCAACAGTGCACAAAGAGTAAGTTATCATCATAGCCCTTAAAATAAAAAGAAGCAATGATCATTCTACATATGTCGACTAACAAAAGAAAGTATGAATCACTCATTCTTTGATGTTTGCAAGGTGGTCCATAAACTGATAACAACCAGACTAAATCTTTTGACTATAGTGATCCACACGTATGTAAATCATCAACCCCTATAGATCTGACAAAAAAATTATTAAAAAATAGTCTTTAATATTAAAGGCGACACCATAAACACCCCTAAATTGAAAAGAAATTTAAATTCCATTTGTGCAAGCAACCTTGTATATGAGACATGAACAAACTACGATTATTAATTAATAATATTAGAAAAGGTCAAACTTGTGTGATTTGTAATAATTTTATTGATTGCTAGCTAACAATCGAGACTCGACGCTAAAAAATATACAATACTATAGAATTATATTCTCATATCAAACAATTTAAATTTTACACATCATATGATAAAAGAAAATCAAGTATACTTGATCCAACTACCAAGGATCTGAACAATTTGCCAAAACAGCAACATATCCCTTCAAATCACACATAATAAGTAATAATTTCATAAGTATATCATCTATGTATTATGCTAGAAGTTTGAAATGCGTATGTAAAATAGCATTAATTATTATTGACTACCTAATTTTGTTGATGCATAAAAAGGGGGTACCTCCTCCGGTCAGAGTCGACAACCACTTGGAAATTGCAGTCAATGACTATTCTTAGCTTCTGTAACTGATTACCCAAGTGTTTAAAGACAAAAACATATTAATTCATCTCGTTGGCATTTTATGGAACACCTGGTAGGCATGAAAGAAATGTACATATTAATTTATCTCATTGGTATTTTCCGTTGAGGCTTTCAACCTCCTTCTTGGCTTTTTGTGATTTCATTTCTATAACAACTTGAACCTTGTTTGGCTTAGCTTTAATACTCTGCTTCCCCACTATGTGCCGAGGAACTTGCCTTCCTCAAACCTAAAAGAGAACTTATTTGGGTTTAACTTCATGTTGATTGCTTTGAGGTTGTAGAATGTTTCTTTGATGTCTCGGAGCATGTTTTATATGACTTTTTATTACAAGATCATCGACGTATGCTTCCATGTTTCTCCCTATTTGCTTGGAGAAAGCCTTGTCTACGAGGCGTTGGTACGTTGTTCCTGCGTTTTTTTAACCCAAAAGGCATCTTTTTGTAACAGAAGATACCCTTTTCGGTGTGGAACGTTGTTTTCTCCTCGTCTTCCTTCTTCGTTTTGATTTGGTGATACCCTTTGTAGGCATCAAGGAAGCATTTATACTCGAAGCCCGTGAGCGATTCTACTTTCCAATCAATTTCTGGCAATGGGGTAACAATCTTTAAGACATGTCTTGTTAAGATCTTTAAAGTCAACGCACATTCTCCAAGAACCATCAGGCTTCTTTGCTATGACAGGGTTTGCCAACTAAGAGTGGTATTTTACCTCCCTTAGTATCTCAGCTCCCACTAGTTTTTCTACCTCCTGACAGACAGCTAGGCTACGTTCAGGGGCTAAACTTTTTTTTCTTTTGTGTAACGGGCTTGTACGTGGGAGCTATGTTTAGTGCATGTTCAACTATTTCTCTTGGTACCCCTACCATGTCTCCTGAACACAAGCAAACACATATGCGTTCCCTCGAATGAGGTCCTTTAGCCTATGCTTAGTTGCTTCATAGAGGTGGCTATTGGTTTTTATCTTCTATTCCGGGTAGGAGTCATTAATGCTTACTTCTTCAACTAGACTTTCTCTTGCCTTATTGTTTTCCCCTTCTTCCGTTTCCATGGATGCAATCAAAAGGTCTTCTTGTGTTGTTGCTAATGAGGCAATACCCTTATCCGTTGGAAACTTCATCATTCCATGTGCTGGGATACTACAGCGCCGAATGCTGCGAGTCCCGGTCTTCCTATCAACAAGTTGTAGTTTGAAGAGGAGCTTATGACAATGAAAGTAAGCTCCTCTGTTCTTGACAAGTCACCATCCCTGAATCATAGGTTAAGTGTTAGCTTCCCTAGGGGTTGTACCTTTTCCCAGGTGAAGCTCCTAAGGGATGTGTCGGTATCTTGTAGACGAGCCTTTGTTTCACTTCTGAGTTGATTGAAACATCTTTGGTACATAACATTGGAAGCAGCTCCTGGATCCATATATACCCTGTCGGTGAGGGAACCTTCTAGCTCGGCTTCAACAATGATGGGAAGCTCCAGCTTGTCGTCTGGATCCGTTGGAGGAAAGAAAATAAATTGTTTGTTCCATGGTGTGGTCCTTCTTCTTTTCCCTTCTTGTTTTTCTTCTAACCATACCATGTTTATACTGACCTCTTTCTTCCCCTCCTTTTTATCTTTTATCTCCTTCAACAGGTGAGCTAGCTCCTCTGATTTGACAGCTTCATCTATCTTCTTCTTTAGCTGGAAGCAGTCATTGGTGTAATGCCTCGTATCGTAATGAAAGGCACAAAACTTGCTCGTGTCTCTTTTACTGGAAGGTTTGGAGAGGGGTCTAGGATGTCGGAAGTCGTACTTGACCTCCTCTGTTGATAAGATTTCTTGGGTGTCTTGGTGAGGAGGGTGAAGATGTGTTTATCTTTGTCCTGATTCTTGCTTGTACGGGGAGATCTTTTTCTATCTTCGAATCTTCTTTCTTCGTAGGACCTGAATGGTCGTCGATCTACGAAGGGTTGAAATCTTTACCTTTTAGACGAGGGAGGTGGCTCCCTCCAGCTTCCCTGTTCTCTCTTTTTGGAGGCTTGTTTTTCCAAAGCTTCTTCACCTTTTAGGAAGGGTTCTGCTCTTTGGAAAGCTTCTTCCATCATTTGGGGGTTGTTTTCATGAAACCTCCTTAGAAGCTTCTTGGGCTTTATGGCGTTCAAGAAGGGTGATATCCTCATCTTTTCAATTGCCACACTGTACATCAATCCTTCCCTTTTGAACCTTTCTATGAAGGATCGAAGGTCCTCATGATCTTTTTGTTAAATTTGATGCATGATGGTTGCATCCCTGGTATATCTCTTCTGAGGGTTGAAGTTGGCTAGGAAGCTTTTATGTAGGTCATTGAAAGGTGTTATGCTTCTAGTGGCTAGCCCACAGAACCATAACCTAGTTGGTCCAATGAGAGTTTGAATGAACATGTGGCAACACTCAGCATTATTCCATCGTTCAACTGTAGCTGCCTCTGTGAAGACCTAGAGATGGTCTTTAGGGTCCTCCAAACCATCATATGTCTTAACGTTCGATAGCATCTTTATCTTTGCTTGGAAAATATAGTTAGCTATCTCTTCGGAGAAGCATGACAACGAGCTTGGATTATAAGGCATGGAGGGTATATTAAGGTTTACCCCTGCTCAGCTCGTGTTGGTGCCTGCTTGGGTACTAGCTTGGACCTGAGCTTGTAGTCCATCTTGAGTAGCTTGCCAGATTTGATTTCCTATAAGCTGCTGGCTTAGCTGAGGCAGGAGGGTAGCTACTTGGAGATATCGGACACTGTACATGGGGAAGCTGTGTTGAAAGCTTGAGGACGGTGACAAGCTTGCAGCTACAGCTCTGCTAGCTAAAGACAACGATCTAAGTGCTTCTTCGAAGGTTGTATGTGGATGTGGGGGAGCAGCTTGAGCCTGTTGGAAAAGCTACTCAACAATATACTCTGGTCTTCTTGGAAGAAAAAGAGGGGAGCTAGTGTGATAGTTCCCTGTCCAGAATGATCCATCAGGCATGAGATATGGATTTGGGTCAGGACTAGGTCCTGCTCGGCTAACACTTGGAGATGTAGTGGTGCACAACGGAGGAGGCATATGGGAGAGTATCTCTGGTTCATCATAATATAAACATACCCTAACTCCTTTGGTTCGTTCCTGTCGAACATACCCGTTCAAGAGCCCCCTTAACTGTATAAAGTTACTCCTCACTCCCTCTGGGTTTGTTTCCATGGTTGCAGTCGGGAAAAGTACTTCACTCGGTAAAGATCGAATAGTTCGTGTAAAGGGAGGTGTCTAGAACTGTTGTGCATCTTGTGTTACCGGTGTGATATGAAGTCCGTTCGTGTTTGTGGAGCAACTACCAACTCCGGGAGTAGCCAGAAGGCTAGACGGAGGCAGGGAACTGCTCGAGACTTCCTTCGGATGATGATCCTTTCGGGCCATAAAAGAGGGTAACTTAGGAACAGGGCTGGACTACCGGAAAATACTGTTCTAAGTAGCGCAGCCCCACGGTGGGTATCACTTGTGTGACAACCCTCATAATTACATGTATCCGTACGATTAATTAATAATAACTTGTTCTTATTGATTGTGCAGAAAATTGACTAAATGGTCCTGAATGTTTTCCTAAGTGTTGGGAATTAAAAGTGTTACAAATAGTTACATAAAAGACACTATACGGAACAACTTAGTACTTTAACGAACCGGTATCTAACCGAACAACCGGACATTACCCGGGACACCAAAATTTTGTCAGAAACATTGTTTATTTATTTTTGGACTAGTTATGGTCCCTGAATACCCCAACACATTATATAATGCATCATACAAATAATACACTAGATATTACACTCAACACCCTAACCATTTACCCACTTACCCACAAAAAATTACAAATAACCCCCCCCCCCCCCCATCATTATTTACGGCCCATAAGTTGGACCCCACCACCAAGATTTGTTCCTATATTTTATTAGATTACTTGCTTGATATCTTGGCCAAGATATTGAAGGAGATCTTATAAGTATGGTGCCATGGATTGCAAGATCATTCACTCTCACTTCAACACTCAAACTCACCCAACTCCCTCAACATCTCTCTCTCCCTCTCGGCCCTCCCTTGTGCCGCCACCACCACCACCTTGCCACCACCATTATTCCATTTTCAAGCTCAATCCAAGTACTAGAAGGTGTCTTGTGAAGATTGAAGCTTGAAGAACTTTCATCCATTGCTTTTATCATCCACTTTCATCACCTTTTCTCTAGTGATCTTCCCTAGCTTTAAGCTAGTTGTAAGACTTCTTTAAACTCTTGTTTACTTCATGTTTTAGTGGTTAAAGATTGTATTATGATAAAATAACTAGAACACTAAAAGACTTGAATCTTGAATCTTGAATCATGAGATGAAATATGATGATATACTGTTAGATTGATGTTGTTTAGTAGATGGATGATGATTGCATGTTGATTTCTAGTAATATGATGATTGATCATCATATGGAACTTTATTAGAAAGTATGGTGATCGTATGTGTGCATTTTAGTGGCATTTAATCTATAAAAAACATGCTGAGTAACATTTACAGCCAACTTTAGTTGGCTGTAAACGGACCATTATAAATCGAAAAAATGATTTTCTAAAGTCTAAATTATGTATTTTCGAAAAACGAATCAAATGGCACCGGAATCACATTTTTTTGAGGTCGTTTACTATTTTTAAAGGTCCGTTTTGTACAGCAGCAAAAGCTGCGTTTTTACTGCAGAAAATGTGTGTGATGTTTTTCGTCATAACTTGAAATCTGTGTAGAATTAGCTTATGAAATTTATACTGTAGATGACCACTGGTGTCTTTTTAATGCTCCAACTAGAATTTCATCAATCAGACTTACGATGAATTTTAAGTGAATTATTCTGTGGACTGCAGTCAGAAAGTGACGAATCTGATTGCAGTCCGGTAAATGATTTTTTTATAAAATATTGGTAATGAATTGGATCCCGAGATTTTTACACAGTAATATTTGGATTGTTTAAAACATTCTGTAAAAATTTGGGAATTTTTGGAGTAATTTAACTATTTTATTAAAATTCCTGAAAACAGCCCAGTTTTGAATGATAAAGCTGAAACGACATAAGTAGTATTTTGCGTGTCTAAATGTCGGGTAGGTTATCTGAGAATGATCTAACGTGTTATATGTCAATGAAAGTGTTATGTGCAATATCGTATGTTTGCTTTTGAATGGGTATAGATGGGATGTTTATATGGGCGTGAAATGTTAACGTGAGTGCGTGCTATGTGATAGATGCGTGTAGGAACTTTGTGTTTTATTTAAAACTATTAACAAACTAAATGGTAATCATATTAGGACATGATTGACCAACCCTGACCGTTAGCTATTTTAAGAGTTTAACCGAGCAACCAAATGTGAGTTCACACTCCTTCTAAGGCATGAGATTCCCGGTGGTTGGGAATGGGTTAAAGAACTAAAACGGAACCTGCATATCCTCCTTGGGTAGGATATGTACCGCCATCCTCCATGGGTAAGACAACAACCTTAAACTACTAGCCAAAACTCTATCACCTAAGTCCCTCATTTTATATCGACTTAATCGCCGAGGCCGATGGCGAGCGGGTCATTAGTTAATAGCGCTATTAGGTTTGACAAACCTCACACCGTGCCGGTAGGACGGGCGTGTACTAATGGATCATGGCAAACAGTCAATGATGATAGACATTGACTTAGGGCACAACTTACTTTCGTCAGTAGTCGATATGGTAACGGTCTAGTGGTTCACATGGGGAAGCCCCCACTGATTATGGATATGGTTTGGGGAAAAACAAAGATACTGGTTAACTCGTGGTTTTCGAAACAAACTCTTAAAACTAAACAACCAACTGTGAACTCGCTGAACTTTGTTGTTGACTCCTTGTTACATGCCTTGCAGGTCGTTAGATGCTTCTGGAGCTTGCACGAGGAGGAGGTCGTTGTGGGACATGGACTGTTGAGTCTCATGTAAAACCTTTAAACTTTATGAACTTATTGAACTTATGTTTTGGTTTACGTTTTATGCTTCCGCTGTTAACTTAAAGTTGGTTACTTTCTTTTGGACACCAGTTATATTGTGGTTGGTTTTATTTACTTAATTACGTTGTTCAATATGATTGGTGGCTTGATCCTGGTCACGTCACGCCTCCAAGCGGTGATACTCCGCTTGTGTATTTTGGGGGTGTGACAACTTGTTAAAGAAACAAGGGCATGGCAAGGGGGAAGGTCCAGGATCAACTCCAAAAGGTAGCTCCTTGGTCGGAATCTACAATCAAAGAACACCGTTAGTCTTAACGCGAGATGTGGCATCCCACGTTTGGACTCCGGCATGAGAATCAGTGGATTGTTCTTAAGAGTCTAAGCGAAATGAAAGGATAAAAGTTTAGAGTGAGAATGAGAGAAGTGGACTTACTTTGGGCAAGACTCTCATTTTCTAGGTAGATTGCTCTGCCCAAGGGAGCCTTGTGCCAACTGGTAGTCTTGGTAAGCTTATCCTCCCTTGACGTTGCTTAAAGGGTTAGCCTTGCCTCTTTGGGTAAGATTCAGGTTTGTGTGTCTCGAGGACACCTTTATGTGTTCTAGGGAGAAGTCTAATCAGTTTGACTTGTTGGGTTCAAGTTCCAAGGTTGTACAGTAACCTTAGCTCCCTGTCACCAGTCGCTCCCTGTCACCAGTCGTCGGTGCATCAGCTTCTCTTCGGGAGGTTACAACTTTCGACTTTCAGCTTCTTACTTTTAGTTTATGTTTGGTAATCTTTATTGTTTACTTGCGATTGTTATTAACCTTGGTTTTGCTGACTGGGATCTCCAAGTACCCGTGCCATCAAGGATATATTGGATTCGTATTAAGTATCACACGTTCCTTATTATAACTTGATCCGATAATGTTATGCGACCATTGGTCTCTTGGATAGATATTCACTTGTGGCATCTTCTATTGTATCTATTTGCCGTGATTTTCACTTATAGTTATTTTCGACTGTAATATCATAGCAATCCTCATATGACATGTCATATGTAAACTATATTTTTATTTTGTTTCGTGCCCAATGGATATCAATCCGCAAGGTACAACCTTTTTTATTCTATGCGTGGTTCGCACAAGTTACGCTCGTTAATATATATACGAAAAAATTACAAGTTTTGTCCTTTATCTTTATACCATATTTCAGGCGGTGTCCTTTTCAACGAATGTTGACAGGTTTTGCCCTTTATAGGGAATTTTGTTGCATGTTTTGTCCTTTGACCCTAACCTAGTTAGATTTTCTTGTTAAATTTGGTCACATGAGGGTAGTTTAGTCTTTATATATATAAAGGACAATTTTTGTAAATATTGATAGATGTATATATTTTACTCTTTTTATTAATAAACAAAATATTATTTTTGTTATATAAAACCCAATCCATCCAGATTTTTCTTAATCTCATCTCTCTTCAATCTCTGTTTACAACCCCACCACCTCCACCACACGCCACCACCACACACCACCAACACCATCTCTCTTCAGAGTCTTTTTAATTTTTTATTGGTTTGGAATAAAACATAATCCAAATCAACAGATCAATTCTCAAAAACCCAAACAAACTAATCAAATAACCCTAATTTTCATAACACAAGAAATCACCACCAAAATCGTATAAAGTTTGCCCCAAATTGAAATTGCATTCAACTGGTGAATCACAAACCCCACATCTATCTATCTATAAAAATCAACGAACACATAACAAAATAAAGATTGAATCAATCAAGTCTTACTCAAATCATCCACATCAGTCTCCTGTCTTTAATGAAACACAGTCGAGAAATTGACTGACAAATCCGCATACATCGACACAATCTTGGAAACATTATTATTAATCTCTTGAATCAAGGCAACATTCGACACCATACTTTCATGATTCTTCGATCGGTGATTCTCGTTAACCTGCTGGATCAATACCCGGTTCCGTTCCAATACAGATTGCACTTCACGGAAGCTATCGGTAAAGGTGGTCCACAGGGCCTGAGATTCCTCGTTGTTCTGTTCTTCGTCGGAGATTCCGTTGTTGTTGTTTACGATGGAAGATGGTGGTTGAGGGTTTGATTGTTCGTCCATCGTTGATTCACCGCCGGAGGAGGAGGAATTCAGGGTTGTCATTAACTTGTTTGATATTATATTATTGGGTGGTTGTTTTCTTTCTTGGAAAAATTACCATCGGTATGAGACTGTACGACTGCCATTGATGATTTACAGTGGACCTTGTTGCAGCAGTTGTTGATGCAACTCCAAAGGTTGCTGAAACTACGAGTGATTGGGTTCTGCATTGGTTTGAATTTGGGGAAAAAATTAGGGTTTGAAAGGGGTTGTGTTTGGTGGGGGTGGATCTGTAACGTTGGGGTGGTGGTGGCGAGGGTGGGTGGTGGTGGTTTGTGGTGGCGGGGATGGGTGGTGGTGGTGTGTGGTGGAGGTGGTGGGGTTGTAAACAGAGACTGAAGAGAGATGAGATTGAGAAAAATCTTGATGGATTGGGTTTTATGTAACAAAAATAATATTTTGTTTATTAATAAAAAGAGTAAAATATATAAATAAAGTAAAAAAGAATAGAAAAATAAATAAAAAGACTAAAATACCCTTGGGTAACTAGATTTAATAAGAAAATCTAACTGAGTTAGAGCTAAAGGACAATACGTTTAACAAAATTCCCTATAAAGGGCAAAACCTGTCAATATTCGTTGAAAAGGACACCGCCTGAAATATGGTATAAAGATAAAGGACAAAACTTGTAAATTTTCCTATATTCACTACATATAATTTCTAAGTTAGGGGAATAGTGCCAGGCAGCTTGTCTGGCACTTCCCTATTGGACCAACTTATTTTTTATTTAATTTTATTTTCAGTTTAAAATTACGCTTTCGTCCTTTGCTTAAAATTACGTTTTTGCCCCCAGCTCAAAATAAAATTATAATTTTACCCATAGCTCAAAATTACGCTTTTGCCCTCGGTTCAAAAACTCACTTTTAATTTTGTTCCCAGTTTAAAATTACGGTTTCGCCCTCCGTTTAAAATTACGTGTTTGCACCCAGTTCAAAATAAAATGTTGTTTTTTCCTCTAGCTCAAAATTACGATTCTGCCCTCAGCTCAAAATTACGATTCTGCCCACAGTTTAAAATAAAATTATGTTTTTCCCCCTAGCTCAAAATTATGATTTTGCTCTCAGTTTAAAATATAACTTACGATTTTGCCCTCTGTACAGACATCTATACTATCTATAATAAGAGATTATGAGCTGATGTAAATCTGCTTACTTGTCAACTTCTAAGCTATGTCACATGGAGTTGCTGATGTCATAATTCGTTTTTCAATATTTAGATATGTATAAATCTTTCTTAAATATATAATCAGATTTTATTATTAGTAAATAAGAGATTTCTTTAGGAGGGAAGTTTGAAATTGTATGGGGAGAAGAAATTAGCAATTAATGCACTGTAAGAAGTAATCATATCTATTAATTAATAATATATCTAAAATATATAATCAGTATCTAAATTGGTAAAAGGGTAAACACTGATGATCATCCAAACCAGTGGCCAACTCCAAAAGTCACGAACTGATGATTCAAAATCAACCACTGATGATTCAAAATCAAAATTATGGCTCCAAATTCAAAATTCAAAATTATGGCTCCAGATATATAACCTATCATCTTCTTCAATCAATTACCCTCTCTAATCAATTTCTCTCTCAACTCTCTCTCTCTCTAAAATTAACAGTCTTTTGAAAGATAAATCATTCGGTTCACAGTCTTTTAAACCCAATACTCTTTCTTCTTTGGCAAGAATCTGGAATTATCTCAATTTCTTCTTCATATCGAAATCTTCTGCCCTAATTCTCTCTGCCGTCCTTCAGCCTTACGAAATCTTCATCACAAAGGTACAATTCCATCTCTTTGGTAACATTCAATCTTGGTTTTCTTGCCTTTTCTTTCGATTTCTTAGTTTTTATTTACTGGAATAATATTAGGGTTTTTAGAGTCATCAGGGCACAGGTAGTTGAATATTACACCGAATCTTGACCCTCATGTAGTGTTTATTCATCATCTTTACAATCATATATCATTAATAACCTAGGGGATAAAAAGCATTTATGTTTGGCAGAGTATTATGAGCTAATTTCACTAGGTTAAAAAGCATTTATGTTTGGCAGAGTTTTATGAGCTGATATTTGTGCAGTATAATCTTATATATAGAGTTAAAAACATATGAATACCCCGATCTTACAAATGGTGATGAACGAGTTTTTTATTGAAATTACTAATTACTATGGTTGTGAGTAATAAGTTGATTGTTAATTTAGGTAATGGGGATTTCCGTGTCATCACTATGTATCTGTGGTAGAAGAAGAAAGAGTTTCAGGTATGAGTTTCAGCTTTATATATATATATATATATATATATATATATATATATATAGATCAACTTAAGAGTTATTAGTGGTTATAAAGGAAGATATGTTCTTGCTTATAAAGGTGAAGTTAGAATTGATGACAACCAGTGAGAGTGTTTTGGTGAAAAACTTGGAGGGGTCGGTGACGTTGTCGAGGTTGTCAGGAAATACAAAGTGATAGCATTTCCTGACAACCCTCGACAATGTCACCGACCTCCTAATCTGAGCGTGACCCTTTGAAAATATAAATGTTTTGCAACTTCACCATGAATAGAGAAGAAATAGAGAGTTGGGTTTCTAGCTCCAGTTATGTTGCAGCCGAATCAACGGCAAATTCAGCAGCAGTAGTTGTTGATGCATGAATATGAAGATTGAATTTGTGAGGTTCAGTTAATAATCGACTGAATGAAATTATATTATTTATTGTATTCACCATTGTTAAACCAAAATGATTGAATTTGTGAGGTTCAGGAATATGAAGATTGAATTTGTGAGGTTCAGCAGCAGCAGTTGTTGATTCAGCAGCAGCAGCAGCAGTAGTTGTTGATGTAGGTGAGTTTTGCAAAGGTTTGCGGCTTGAAATAAAATTATTTATTGTATTCACAATTGTTAAACCGATTGTGCTTTATGTTTATGATTTGAACTTGTGATAATTTGTGCCTAATAATCGACTGATTGAACGGATTTTGATTTTTAATTAAGTTTATTAATGTGAACCAAAAGTTTTAATTAAGGTATGTGCTCTCACATATTTTTGGTTCAAATTAATTTCATGGGATGATAACATCTTCATTTTTATTATTTAGTTTAGGGATTGAATTTTGTGTAGAGATGGATGGAAGAAGTGGGCACCTGTTTCATCGGACGAGTTTTGGTGTAATCGAATCGAATGGAATGTTGGATCCTTATGTTAATCTCAATGGAACTGTTAGCAGCGAAGAATGTTATTGGTGCTAATCTGAATGGAATGTTGGATCCTTATGCAATCATTACTTGTGGTTCAGAAAAGCGGTTTAGGTAATAGATAGTATAAATTAAGTTTGTTGTGAAACATGTATTTGGCAAAGGTCTGTTTTATGTTTGAAACCTCTGTTTGTTGTGAACAGATGTTAGAATATAAAACAGATGTTTCAAATGACTGCTGGGTTAAACAGTGTTTTGTGTAGAAAATAGTGGTTGAAACCACTGTTGGGTTAAAATGGTGGTTGAAACCAGTGTTGGGTTAAAACGGTGATTGAAACCACTGTTGGGGTTAAAACGGTGGTTGAAACCACTGTTTTGTTCAAACCAATGCTTGAAACTACTGTTCCGTTAAAACGGAGGTTTGAAACCATTGTTGGGTTAAAACAGTGGTTGAAACCAGTGTTTGGATGTGTGTTGAAAGTGTTTGGATGTGTTGAAAGTGTGGAAGCGAAGGGTACTAAAGTGGTTTTGTGATTTGGTGGTTTCATATCAATGTAGTTCTTTCCATTTACGTTTTTTTCTCTTTGTATGTAGTGAAATTGGCTGAATTTATGAAATGTTTTTAGAGCTTTATTGGAAGAACCGAGACGAGAGGGTTTTTGAACTAAAGTATATGGATACATCAACACATCGATTCAGGTCACAATGTCATCTACGCCCCGTGATTTTCAACTACTCAAAACAAAAACAACAACATTGATTATCGTTCTCTAGGGTTTTCATTCTTCCAATCATTTTAATGGCTAAATTTTCAATATCTTTTGCAGGTGTCTTCTTTATTCTTTGGTTCAACCCATGTGCACAACTCACTATCACTTATGATTTTCATTTGTGTATTTCTGCCTTTGACATAGGTACGTAGAACTAATTTTCTTGCAATTTGATTATAATATGTTCAATAATTACATTATCTGTTTGTGGTTTCTCTTCATATGTTTGCTTTAGACTTAGTTTTAAGGACGAGCACTAGCTCAAAAACACCTAAATTTATAACTACTAAATTTAGTGAAGTGGATGTTGATTTATGATTTTAATTAACCAGGTGGATACGATAAGGAAGACAAAGCAACTAGAGCTTATGAATTAGCAGCGCTCAAGTATTGGGGTCCCACCACCACCACAAACTATCCGGTAGTAATCTTTATCTTATATGACCTGAATTAATTGAAAGTAAGGATGGGCTTGCTAAAAGCTTATACACCGACTCTGATCATATTTTATATAAATTTGGATGATTTAGGTTTGCAAGTATGACAAAGAGCTTGAAGAAATGGACAACATGACTAGACAAGAATTTGTTGCTTCACTTAGAAGGTGTATATAAGTTGTGTCGGTTTCACTTTGTGAATTAAGTGCAATTGTGAGTGCATTAGGTTATATATAGATAGTGTCTAATTTACCTTTAAATTTGTAGGAAAAGCAGTGGTTTTTGTAGAGTAGCATCTATTTATAGAGGTGTGACAAGGTAACAAATGTTAGTTATCATATAACCGGATGTTCACCGTCCAGTTCGCCAAGTATTTGTCAAAAATATGGATTAAACTTCTAATAATGGTTTTAGATTAAGAAAACCGAACCGACCAGGTTGGTAATTGGTTGGGCTGCCAGTCACTATCACAATGCAGTAAACTCTCATTTTAATGGCTAAATTTTCAATATCTTTTGCAGGTGTCCTCTTTATTCTTTGGTTCAACCCATGTGCACAACTCACTATCACTTATTCTTTTCATTTGTGGATTTATGCCTTTGACATAGGAACGTAGAACTAATTTTCTTGCAATTTGATTATAATATGTTCGATAATTACATTATCTGTTTGTGGTTTATCTTCATATGTTTGCTTTAGACTTAGTTTTAAGGACGAGCACAAGCTCAAAAACACCTAAATTTATAACTACTAAATTCCATAAACAAGTGTATATTTTCTACTTTATTTAATTTTTCTGCAGCTTCTATTTGTCTTGGTATACCGAATTACATTGTTGGAATTGAACCTTAACAGAGGAACAGTTGATTAAGGCCAAAACCGGTTCAGAGCAGTGGAACCAGAATAATCAGTTGTTAGGCTTCAGACTTTCCCCTTGACAGTGGTTCAAACAACTGCTGATCTATAATTCTGATTTGTTTTATCCACTGCTTAGCACAATAGCTGATGTGAAGACTAAAAGAATGCCAAATACTAAGTACTGCTCTTCGAACTATTGCCTGAGTCAAGCATTGCTGAGAAGACCAAAGACCTGCTTGGAATAAAGCAGTGGAATAAAGAAACAGTTGTTTACTTTATCTTATTGTAATAGGATCAGTTGTTAGATAACAATGGATGTATAGATCAGTACTTAGAGTTAGTTAATTGTTAGATGTCACGTTCATGGTGACGTCAGTCAAGATGCTTCAGTGGTTTGACATGCTCTATAAATGGACTAGTACTCTCTATTGTTTCACTTGATGGACTGACTGTGTTTATCTCCTCTGATCCAATCCTTCTTGTGTGATCGACCAAGTAGCATCAGGCTGAGGGGAAGTTTTAGTTTGTAAGCATGCAATGTAATCTTTTGATTTGATTACAAATCTTTTGATTAATGAAAAGCATGTGTTTATCAAAACTATTTTCCTCCTTGATTGTGTTTACAAAGTTTGTGTTCATTTCCGCTGCATAAATCATTGAATCATATTCATTCATTGTTTATCTATTACAAAAAACACAATCAATTTAACAATCAATTCATCTATTACAAAAAACACAATCATGACGACATCTGAGCAGCAGATGTACAAAATAGATGTTAAAGCTCATCCACTGATATACCAACAGTTGCTCATCAAATTAAACTTCAAATCCACTAAAAGACAGAAAGTTGGGTAGTGTCATATAATAGGAGCTTTAACAGTTCAGGGAAAACAAGTTTGATAACTTGCACACTTACCAAAGGATGAGAATCTTTTGGGCAAAAAGTGGACCCTCAAAAATATTGTATATGTTGGAGTATAGTTGTCAAGATTTATACTCATCAAACTAAGCACAAACAGCAGATGTTTCCACAACCACTGTTTTGAAGAAGACTATGTTGTTGTTGCATATTGAGAAAATCAAAGTCTGTTGTAACCACTGATTGGTTCAAACATCTGTTGGTTTGTAGCTATCCAGTGTTGAAAGTCAACCTCTGTTCCATCATTTTCATTGTTTTCCACTGTTACCAAACTTCAGTGCTTTAAACCACTGACACAGCTATCCACTGATAGTTAAAGTCACCCACTGTCCTCATTTTCATTTGTAATCCACTGATATTCATCCATCAGTGGTTTCCTTAACAACTGTCTTCCATTATCCTTTATTTGATCAGAGGTTGGCATATGGGCAGTTCTTATCCGTCAGATCTTTGTAACCGTTGCCACGTCAGCAATCACCTTTTTCCCTATAAAACCCTGATAAAAAACCCCAAACAGGGGTTTTACTGTCGATTCGAATTCACAAAAAAACTGTTCTCAAAGCAGTTTCCATCTTCTTATCTCAAATTCATTCTTCGATTTTCTTCATCAAAATGACGAAATCAAAATCAAAATCATCATCATCTTCCAAAGAGGTCGCTCAAACGGCCGCTGAAACCATTGAAATACCATAGAAATCCCCTCACAACTACTTGGGTCTACTCACAAAACCCACCAACAATCACACCTTCGATTCAATCATCGACATCATGGCTGCATCAAAGTATAAAACTTTGCTTACAGCAGATGCTCCAATTTACCAACAAACCCAGAGAGAATTTTGGAAAAACGCTACCCTCGAAAAACAAGGCGTGACCGTCACTGCCATTAATTCTTCCATACAGGGTAAAGCGATTCAAATTACTCCACAATCCATCTTAGAAGTCTTTAAACTCGATGATCAGAAAGGTAAAACTTCTTTTCTTAAAAGCGAGTTGAAAACTGATTTTCTGGAAAGGGGGTATGCAAATCAAATAAAAAAGGATACCTTAGAAAAAGGTTTCTTCCCCTCTGCAACTAGGTTTTTATTTCATACTCTTTTGACATGTGTTTCAAATAAAACAACTGCTTTTAACGAAATACCATTAAAGATCCAATGCCTAGCTTATGCCATTCTACATAATGAAAATTATAACTATTCCCAGGAAATCTTTCATGATTTGGTGAAAAATGTTGATAGCAAAGCATTTCTACTTTTTCCAAGGTTTCTAAGCTACTATTTCAAAGAAAAATTTGGAAAAGAAAATGAAAATTTACTCAAACAAGGTGCTTATTTTAAAATAAGTGGTTTAACCACTGAAACATTCTCTAGAATGATGGCACCTACAAAAACAAAAGCAGAGGTGCCTCAGCAGAATTCAGCAAAAAACATTGCTCCTCAGGCATCTACTGTTGAGCCCACTGCTCCAGGTGACCATAGTAGCACAACCACTGCTATGAAACCCACACCTGTAATCACCAAAAAGACCAAAAAGAAATCATACAAAAAGCCCACCCAACCCAAAGCAAAGGCAACTCTGGAAGATGAGATCCCAAAGCAACTACCAGTGACAACACAAATGTCACCAAAAACCACTGCTGCTACTTCCTCACAGTAGATGGTAGAAAGATCTCCACCCTTACCTCAAACTCCTCTTGCATCCTCACAAAAGGATCAGGTTTTAAACACAGGGACTCCACATTATGAAGCTCTGGATCCACTCGGATCCATCTTCCACAGTCCTGATCCCAAGGACATGTCTCTTTCAACACCCTTATCCTCACCTCTCACATTACCACAATCCATAATACCTTTGTTGCATGCAGTTGATATAGCTCAGACACAAACCAGTTCCTCTCAATCACCTATCACTGAGAGCATACTCCTACAAGTGACTGGGTCTGATGATTATACCTCTGCTATCCTAGCAACAACTGAGGAGGTTACACTGCAGGAGTTACAAGTAATTCCTGTCAGTAGTTCAAGTGAAGCACCACTACAAATGTTGAACCCACTGGTTTACATTTGGACAGTGGTTACATCTATAAGACTTCCTTGAAGGCAATTCCTTCTATAGCACCTCTGATAACCACCAGTGAGCATGTTAAAACTACTGGCAACATTGAAGGGCTATCAAGTGTTGAAGGAAGAAGACCCCAGAACCAAGAACAAGGGGCATCAATGAATGATTTCTGGGACTCAGTTCCAAAGTCACACATTGATATAACCACTGCTGGTGGGAAATCAGATGATCCCATTAAAGTTGGTGATGATTTAAAATATCAGGAATTGACGGCCAGAGTTGAAAATCTTGAAACAATAGTTGCTGAAATAAAGGATATGGTGCAACAGCTGTTAAAAGCTCAAAAAGCACAATCCACTGATGTTCCAGCTCAAGCACCTACACAACCTGCACCTGCTGCAAATGAGCTATGGAGTGTTTTCCACCCCCTGTTTGAAAAACAAAAACAAGTGACTGATGCTCAGCATGCAATACATGTACAAATGCTGACAAACATGGTGGAGTCAAGGTTCAAAGATACTCAAGCAGACATCAAGGCTATAAAGGCCAGCATCCAGAACACCACTGGCAAAGCTCCTCCCACTGTACTATTCATTGATAACCCCCTTCCAGATAATGCCAAACAGGGAGAGAAAATCAAGCAGTGGAGGAAGAAGGGAATAGAAGATGGCCTTTATGTTGAACCAGAAAAAGAAAAGCAGATTTCAAAAACTGCTAGCCAAACAGCTGCCATCTCTTCAACACACACCACTATAACACACACTACAACCACTGCTCTACCTCCACCTAAAATCACCTCACCACCAAAAGTCATCACTTCAACTACATCACCAGCCATCAAATCAACCCCTGCTCAAAAGCAGAAGACATGTACTGACACATCAGTAGTTGTAATGACAACAGAGGTTGAAACAGCTGTTGTTTCAACAGCTTTTTTCCAGTCATCCATCACTGCTCTCATCAATGTCACATCACCACCATCACCTCCTGCGAAAAAGCAGAAGACATCAGATGTTACAACATCTGTTGTAATGACAACAGTAGTTGAAACACCAGTTGTTTCAACAACTGTCAGTCAGCCACAATCCACCACTGCCCTCACTTCACCTCAAGCCATCTTTACTTCAATTAATAAATCACCCAAAAGCACTCCTTCACTAGAGAAAAGTTACACCAGAAAAAGAAAAATAACTCAGGCAACTGATGACAAATATGATCCTAATGCTGCAAAATATCCACTGGAACTGGAAGCTATAAAAAATGAGATGAGACAATTCTACACTGTGGATGACCCTTCGAAAAGAAGATTTCCTTCTCTCATAGGCTTCATAGTCCCTGAAAATATGGATGAATATCTCGAGCTCAAAGCAAGGCAGGCTAAGATAAGAGCCAAACTTGAATGCAAAGATCAAGGTGATGAAGCCATTTATGAAAGAATGGAATTCTTCCTCACCAAAGTCAAACAGATGGAAGACTATGCACGAGATCTGAGCAAAGAAATGTCAAACTTACCACCCGAAGCAGATCTACGAAAAGAAATGAGAAAAGAATATGTTGCATACATCATGAAAGAAAAATTCTATCCAGCTGAAGAAAAACAATTCGAAGAATGGCCAATAGTTGCATTAAAGCATGAGGCAAACAGAATTGAAAGAATTAAAAATGATCCAAGCAAGAAGAGGACAGCTCCAAACTGGAACAAATACAAAAAGCTCATAGCTGAGCTTACATCTGAGTACAAAAGAAAGAAGCAGGAGCTGGTGGATGCAAAGGTGGATACTGCCAATGCCATAGCAAAATGGACTAAGCAGCAAACAGATGAGGCTTATGAAAGGCTTAAGAAAAGGAGGATGACAGTTTCTGACACTCCAAACAAGCCTGACTACAAAAAGCCAAAGCAGCAGATCAAAACTTCTGAATCACTTATCACCTCTACAGATACCTCTGTCACTGTGATTGACCAACAAAAAAGTAAACAGCTGACTGTTGCAGAAGAAAAGGAAAAGGAAGCTGAGTATTTTGAAGAAGCCATCAAGAAAATGGCTTTAGATAAAGATAGATCAGCAAAGCTTCAAGACCTTGCCAAAAAGGTTTTGAACAAACCATCATCACCAAAGACATCAGCAGATATATCAGACATTGAGCTAGATCAACAAAAGAGACAAGAGCAGATTGACAAAGAAGTTGCAGAAGACATAGCTGCAGCAAATGAAGTCATAGACAAGGCTTTCAAACAAATGTCTGAAAATTCTGAGCTAGCAAAAGCTCAGGATACTGCTTTACAAATCTTTACAAGGATAAAATCTCACAACTCATCAGTAAATAAACCTCTCCCAAGAAACCCATTGGGTTCAAAATACTAAAATGGCTCTCTGATCAAAAGACCCATGTATTGACCCTGATCAGATCCAATGGTGAAATGAAGTACATATCAAGGAAACAAGCACTGACCCTTGGTGTTGAAGATCTACAAGATCTCCTTGAACTTTCATTGTGCAGGGATGAGGATGACTCAAGTTCCAAAGATTTTGAAGCAGAATTTAAAAGACAAGCTAGGGAACTTCTGATGAGAGAATAAAGATCCAAAATAACGAAGAGTTTTGGCATTATCTGTTCCAGGGGGAGATTGTTTGGAATTGAACCCTACCATAGGAACAGATAATGAAAGCCAAAACTGGGTCACAACAGTGGATTAATAATAAGCAGTAGTTTACAATACGCTTTCCCCTTGAAAGTACTTATAACATCTGATACCCTCCATCCACTGTCTTGATACAACTGCTGCTGCCCTTTAAACTGCTGATACAACCCTGAAGAAGGAAACACTGCTGGTTAAATCTACTGATGCTAAAAGACTGCCCACTCAAAGACTGATTAACTTTGAGGAAAGCACTGTTGAAAGAAGAAAGCAGTAGTTCAGTGTTTTACTTGTATTGTATAGAATCAGTGGTTAGGATTAGCAGGGTTTGTATAAGAACAGTGTTTACAGGTGACGTCAGCTGAGATGCCTCAGTGGTTTGGTTTGTCTACTTATAATTTATTTAATTAATAATTTTAATTATTTTTTTATTAAATTATTAAAAATATGAAAAAATAAAATTTAGAAGTTTACATAGTAAATAAAACAAGTAGATATACATGATAATCATGTCACAAACTTGTAATTTTTTGTTCATTGTAATCAATACACAACTGCTTCTAAAGTGCTTAATCATCAATTTTTTAGGAAACTTTGTAATTATTTTTACATCATTTAGTTAAACACTACAATCATTTTTATAGCCCACAAGTTTATTTTCCCTTATTTTGTTATACAAATTAACCTATCAGATCTCACATATAATTTTAAGAAAATTGTTAGGCTATAGTAATAAATTGTTAAGCTATATTGATAAACTAAGCACAAACAGCAGATGTGACATTGACCACTGTTTTGAACAAGACTATGTTGCTGCTGCATATTGAGAAAATTAAAGTCTGTCATAACCACTAATTGGTTCAAACATCTGTTGGTTTGTAGCTATCCACTGTTACCAAGCTTCAGTGCTTTAAACCACTGACATAGCTATCCACTGATAGTTAAAGTTACCCACTGTCCTCATTTTCATTTGTAATCCACTGATATTCATCCGTCAGTGGTTTCCTTAACAACAACTGTCTTCCATTATCCTTCATTTCATCAGAGGTTGGCATATGGTCAGTTCTTATCCGTCAGATCTTTGTAACCGTTGCCACGTCAGCATTTACCTTTTTCCCTATAAAACCCTGATCAAAAACCCTAAACAGGGGTTTTACTGTCGATTCGAATTCACAAAAAACTGTTCTCAAAGCAGTTTCCATCTTCTTATCTCAAATTCATTCTTCGATTTTCTTCATTAAAATGACGAAATCAAAGCCATCTGCAACATCCACTTCGAAATCATCTAAAAAGGCCTCTCAAAAGGCTACTACACCCATCGAAATCCCATACAAATCCCCTCACAATTATCTGGGTATTCTTACAAAACCAGGCAGCACCGATGTTTTCGATTCCATCATTGATACCTTGACTGCATCAAAGTACAAAACTTTGTTAACAGCAGATGCTCCGATTTACCAGAAAACCCAGAGAGAATTTTGGGAAAATGCCACTCTTGACAAACAAGGAGAAGACATTATAGCCATTAATTCCTCCTTAATGGGTAAACCAGTTAAAATCACACCACACTCCATCTCGGAAGTCTTTGAACTCAATGATCAGCAAGGTAAAACTTCTTTTTCCAAAAATGAGTTAAAAACTGATTTCCTTGAAAGGGGGTATGCTGAACAAATAAAGAGGGATACGTTAGAAAAAGGTTATTTCCCTCCTGCAACAAGATTTTTATTTCATACCCTGTTAATGTATGTTTCAAATAAAACAATTGCCTTCAATGAGATACCATTAAAGATTCAATCCCTGGGGTTTGCTATTTTACAAAATGAAGATTTTAATTATTCCCAGGAAATCTTTGATGATTTGGCCAAAAATGTTTTAACAAAATATTTTCTATTATTTCCAAGGTTTTTAAGTTATTACTTTACAAAGAAATTTGCAAAGGATGATGTTCATGTATACCAACAAGGTGAATCTTTTCAAATTAAAAGTTTAACAGCTGCAACTTTCACTAGAATGTCAGCACCTTGCAAAACACAAGCAGAGGTGCCTGAGCAGAATTTAGCAGCTACCACTGCTCCTCAGGTATCTGCTGCTGAGCCCACTGCTCCAGGTGATCATAGTAGCACAACCACTGCAATGAAACCCACACCTGCCATTACCAAAAAGACCAAAAAGAAATCATCCAAAAAGCCACCCAAACCCAGTAAAACGGCAACTCTGGAAGATGAGATCCCAGAGCAATTGCCAGTGACAAAACAAAAGTCACCAATAACCACTGCTGCTACTTCCTCACAACAGATGGAAGAAAGATCTCCACCATTGCCTCAAACTCCTCCGACATCCTCACAAAAGGATTCGGTTGTAAACACAGGGACCCAAGATTATGAAGTTCTGGATCCAATCGGCTCCATCTTCCTCAGTCCTGATCCGAAGGACATGTCTCTTTCTACACCTATTCCTTCACCCGTCACATTACCACAATCAATGTTACCTTTGTTGCATGCAGTTGCTATAGCTCAGACACAAACCAGTTCCTCTCAATCACCTATCACTGAGAGTATACTCCCATAAGTGACTGGGTCTGATGTTCATACCTCTGCTAGCCCAGCAACAACTGAGGAGGTTACACTGCAGGAATTACCAGTAATTCCTGTCAGTAGTTCAAGTGGAGCAACAACTACTAATGTTGGACCCACTGGTCTACATTGGGTCAGTTGTTCCATAAATAAGACTCCCTTGAAGGCAATTTCTTCAGAGATAACCAAGGCAACCACTGGTGTGTTTACTTTAACAACTGGTGAGTTGTTCAAGGTGTCCACAAATGAAGAAAGAAGTCCCCAGTACCAAGAAAAAGGGGCATCAGTAGATGACTTTTGTGACATATTCCTTAAGTCTGCTGCTGATACAACCACTTTTGGTGGGAAATCAGATGATCGGACTAAGTTGGGTGATGGTTTAAAATACCAAGAACTGATGGACAGAATTGACACACTTGACACATCTGTTGCTGAACTAAAAAATATGATGCAACAGCTGTTGGAAATTCAAAAGGTACCACCCACTGTTGTTCCAGCTCAAGCACCTGCACAACCTGCACCTGCTGCAAATGAGTTATGGAACTTATTTCAACCCCTGCTCCAACAACAAAGACAGTTGACTGATCAGCAGCTTGACATTGATGTCTAAAAGCTGAGGAACATGATGGAGTCCAGATTTAAAGACACCCAAGCTGACATCAAGGCCATAAAGGGCCATATCTTGAACACCACTGGCAAAGCACCTCCCACTGTTCTCTTCCTTGATAATCAACCACCAGATAATGCCAAAAAATGGGAGAAAATCAACCTGTGGAAGAAGAAAGGGATTGAAGATGGTCTCTACATTGAGCCACAAAAAGATTGTATGACTAAAGACATTCCCTTGCCAGATGGGAGCAAAAATATTGATTTTACCACAAATGCACTTGCTGAAGCAAAAGCAAGTGTAAAAAGGGATAGAGAGGCAAAGGATAAATCAAGGTGGAATGAGGAGAAGAGAGCTTACATGGAGCTGGATGCACAGGGTTGTTCTGAGCCAAAGGATACTAAAAATCCTGACCCAAAAAGAAAAAATTCCACTAGAAAAGTGAGGGAACCCAAATCCACACCATCCATACTCACAAAGCATACTTCAAAACCACCATCTAAAAGCCCTCAACATCAATCTTCCACCCAAACAGCTGTTGTATCAACAACTGTTGATACCTCAGTGGTTTCAGCAGTTGTTAAACCAACAACCACCACCTCAATGACAACAACTGCTACTTCAACATACACCACTCAAACACCTGATCTCACTAAATTATCCACCACCACTTCAACCACATCATCAACCATCAAATCATCACCTGCCACTGTGCAGAAGACTTCTACTGACACATCAGTAGTTTTAATGACACCTCAATCTTCCACCCAAACAGCTGTTGTAACTCATGTTGTATCAACAACTGTTGGTACCTCAGTGATTTCAGCAGTTGTTAAACCAACAACCACCACCTCAATCACAACAACTGCTACTTCAACACACACCACTCAAACACCTGATTTGACTAAATCATCCACCACCACTACAGCCACATCACCAACCATCAAATCACCACCTGCCACTGTGCAGAAGACTTCTACTGACACATCAGGAGTTGTAATGACAACAGTGGTTGAAACACCTGTTGTTTCAACAACTATTAGTCAAACACTTCTCACTTCAAACACAACCACTGATCCACCGAAAACATCATCAGTCTCTCATCAACCAAAAAGGAGAAGGTTAATTTTGATTGATGATGAGCCTTCACCTTCACCAACATCTTCACAACCTCTACCACTTGTCACTTTACCAAACCCTGTACCTCTCTCTTCAATACAGATACAAAAGCCAATCACTGATATTGCTCCTGCAGGTGTTCAATTTCCTCTAGAACTTATTGCTGTCAGAGAAGAGATCAAATCCTTCTACTATGAGGATGATCCTGCAAAAAGGAGTTTACCATCTGTTGAAGGATATCCTAGGCCTAATAATATTGATGAATATTTAAAATTAAAGGCCAAACAAGCAGAGGATATTGCTAAAAGAGAATCAACAGGGAAGACTGACAAAGAATATCAAAGGCACTACCAATTTTTGCTTACTCAAGTCAGTTCCCTGGAACAATTTGCAAAGAATGTTTGTCAAAAACTATCAGAAAGAGCAGATGAATCTCTGAGAAAAGACTATGTTGAGAATATCATGGCTCACAAGAAGTATAAGGGAGAGAAGCATATGTACAAAGATTGGACCATTCCTGAGCTTGAAAGTGAAGCAGCCAGGATCCAAGAGATGCTTAAAAATAAGGTTAAACACACTCCTCCTGACTGGAAAAAATTCAAAAAGAATGTACCTGACAAGGCTTTAGAGTTAAAGATAATGAAAGAGGAACTGATAGCAGCTGACTATGGGTCAAAGAATTCAGTGTCAAAGTGGAGAGAATATAGGGTCATGGCCACTTACAAAATGTTGGAGGAACTAAGGAAGAAAGATCCAAATGTTCCACAAAAACCTGACTATCCTAAAACTGAAGGTTCAAAAAGACCACCAAAGTTACAAATCAAGAGATGCACTGATCCAGCAGGTGCTACTATTTATCAAAGAAAAAGACAAAAGCAGATGGATACTGAAACCTTGAAGGAACTTATGGCTGGTGATGAACTTGTAAAAGAAGGTATCAAGAAAATGGTGATAGAAAGGCTTGAAGTGAATCAATCTGCAGGCACAAATCAGATCTGATGGTGATGTGATTCTCCTTGATCTTCAACTGTGGAGGAATGAGGAAGATACAGATTCTGTTTAGCCAATTCTACTTTTTTACTATATAGTTTTTTTTTTCTTTTTGAGGTTGAATTACATGTTAAACTCACGAAAAATTATTAGTTGGTTTTCAATGTTGATGACACTGATGGCCAGGTACATTATGTTATCATGACGATAACTGGAATAGGTTGATCAATTCTTCTTTTTTTGCTTTTTGTAAATTTTTATCATTTAGTTATGTTGTATAGAAAAGTAAAATATACTAAAGCTTCTTGCTAATAAAGTAGAGCTAAAACAAAAGTTTCATTGAAAATTAAAATTATAGATTTGATCGGTTTGCGGATATTATTAGACATAGATGATTTATTGAAAATGTGTATTACCAAGATCGGTAGGCAAAGTACCAGTATTGAGATGTACCGAGTTTGTGGTTGGGACTTTTAAATGTATACTTAACTAAAATGCGAATGTGAATTCATCAAATATTTGTTCACATGATAGTTTACATATTTACATAGACAAAAACTTTTATCATTATAGTTATCATAATACTAACACATACTGTCTTTAACATTATTTTATAAAGATATAGATCTAAAAACCAAAATTTAAATGATATGTTATAATTTGTTTTTTAGTATTTGATTTCGATCATTACTAAACCTACCCGTGTGGTTACACCGGTACTACACCTAGTACATATTATGAGAGAAATATTCGGCTTATTGCCCCGCAATGCGGGCCGGGACAAAAACTAGTATACATACAATTTTGAAGGGGATGTACAATTGTCGTCCCGGATCGGCCAAATTTAGCGGCGCCACCAATATCTGGATGCCACGTCCACTATCCTTTTTTTTGTCCTTTCGTGTTAACGTATTTAAGTTTGCAAGCAGATATTTAACGATTAAAGGTATACGCTAGGGTAGAAAGTACGTTGGATTCTAACTACAATGGTTTTCAAGTGTTTTTTTTTTTTTTTTTTGGAAAAACAAATATTTTAGCGACTTTGAGGATCAAACCCAACTATATTATGGTAGATACCAAGTTGGAACCACTTGGGCTTTGTGCCCTTCTGGTTTTATAAACCAAACCTTAAGTTAGTATAATTTTATAGGATTTCCATACAAATTTTAATATAAACTTTAACATGTTTTTTTATACTACTTAAGTATATTTAAATAAATAAAATTCTATAGGAATGTTTAATAAACTATAACAAAACATTATTTCTTTATTTTTTTTCCTTTTATAAACTTTATGTGCCACAACGATACCGCTCGATGTAAATTTCTTTCATTAGTTTTCAATGAATGATATGTCGATTTCTTCTTGGACATATTTTTTTCGGTTGCTATATCGAGTGTCGGTTCTGTACCAAATCGAACTGATATCGACCGAAACCCTGATGCCGTTGCGCGAGTTTTTTTACTAGTTCGTAAGAGTATTATTATGTTTTGACATTTTGTCATGATTCTTTTGCATTAGTCATGTTCATGATTATTTTGATTCTATTGCTTCCGCTATCCGTTGTTTTTTTTTGGTAAAGGAGGGCGGCACCTCCGGTAAATTTTATTAATAACAAAAAATATAATTACACCTAAAGGGGTTTAGTCTCCCGGGACATAAAACCCAAGGAACACCACACCCCTAATGCAACGAGCCTAACAAAATGGACCAACATGATCCGGCTCTTGCCTAGACACACCACCAACCAACCTATCCAGCTAAACAAAAACCAATCCATCAAATCCGCTATCCGTTGTTGGTGTTATCACCATTACCCATTTTGTTGTTACCATCACAAACCATCGTTATATTTGTTTCGTTTATTTGCTTGATCGATAATTGACTAAAACGTGACTTTTTGATATTTTGTGTATCAAAATTTCTAAGGTTATCCATGCAGGGTGCACAAAGAGGATTTAAATTTTTTCGAGAATGTAAAATGACTATTGTAATGACTTTATAAATTTTGTGTGTTGGATTTTCTTTGTCAAACCATTACTTCTCATTAGTTGCGCCCATTGACTTCCAATAATCCTGAATCCATCCTAAGTGTTGATTACCTGTCGTAATAATCCTTTGTGAGTATATTATGTTGCCCACTATTTATATTTATTATATTTAATATTTAATATTTAATGCAATCACTTACGATATGTCTATCTAGAGTAAGGTTATTATAAAAATGACTTTAACATACTATACGTGAGAAGTGATAAAGGGATTTTTTTTTGAAATTTTTTTCTCTCATTTCAAACACATATTTTAGAACTAGAATCTAGAAAAAAAATCGTGTATTAACACTAGTAGAGTAATTATGTAATTACTTATTGTAATTACACATAATTACTCTAGTAGAGTAAATACACGATTTTTTTACATTATGCAACTTAACAGCATACTTAAGTAGATGGAAAAAAAATAAAAAAAAATAAAAGAAAAGAAAATCTTCATTCACTTTTCATGTTTAGTATGTTAAGACTCGTTTGTATTTGATTTTTACCCTATCTATATATAATCTAAGTTGATCAAACTTTATTTTACAATTTTACCCATAACAACTTAATATTCTTACCGAGGTTTTTTAGTCAATATTTCACTAGGATTTCCCTACCCCGCTTTGCAGCGGGGAATCCGTGTTCAAGCCAAATGGTAAAAATTAGTTTTTTAAGCTACTATATTACATTACAATATTTATTCAAAACTAAATCGTTCTAATTAATAATGATCAATTTTAAAACATCAGTGTTAGATAACGTTAAAGTAAATTAATAATTTCTTCGGTAGGTACCGGATTGGTTCGTTTTCTAACAAAATTATATCATGATTTTAGTTGTAAAAGAACTCACGAACGAAAGATATAACAAATAAATAAAACTATTGGGTTAAAGGCCTATACAATTTAAAGTATAAGGGATTAATTTTAAACTTAAAAAAATATTGTAGCACTATACCGATGTAAAACGGTTTAAAAGAGGTAACAATAACTCTATTAGAGTTCAGGAGACACTTAATAAATTTATCAAAATTAAAAGGGGTAAGACTGTAAGTTATTTAAAATGGTAAGAACCATTTATCAAAATTGAGGAAAGCAAAATGGTAAGAACCAAAACTTTGATGGTCAAAACATAAAAAGAAAAGAAATCTTGTGAAATGATTACAATTGCCACTTAAAGAGTAGTAAATTACACAAATGCATAAATATTATTGTAATTCAAAATAAAATGAAGGGGATGATGGGTACCGTAACACTATCATCTTTATTATTATTTATATACTATTAATTTTTAACATGTGTATGCATCTTTGGTTGTAAATTTATATACTATTAATTTGTAACATGTGTATGGATCTTTGGTTGTAAATTATGCTTAAATATTTATACCTTAATCAAGTACAATTTGTAATATGTGTATGCATCTTTGGTTGTAAATTATGCTTAAATGTTTGTACCTTAATCAAATAATTTGTATGCATGTTTGGTTGTAAATTATGTTTAAGTGATTGTACCTTAATAAAATAATTGTTTCATTACCTTACCAAATTCAATTTGTTTTGTATGCATGTATGGTTGTAAATTGTGCTTAAGTGGTTGTGCCCTAATCAAATAATGGTTTCATTATGTTACCATGTTCAATCAGTTTGATCCATTCAAATTTTTTTTGTTTTATTTGTAAATTATTATTATTTATAATAATCTAATTAATTTAGCCAAAATCTTATATAAATATAATTTGCAACATATTGATGCAATGGTTGTTGTAATATATGCATTATGGTTTGTATAGTGGTAATGATATATATTATATATAGATTACGATGAACATGTCAAACGGGAAAAAATTGACGCGGGTTCATCGTAACGTGCGAGTCCTAGATCAACTTAGTTATTTTATTCTATGTTTTATGTTTCGGTTTAATTTCTTCGCATTAACACACCCTAACTTCAGTGTCGGTGGTCTCTGGCAGTAGTGTGACATTAGTGCCCGCTCCCGCCGCAACGCGGGGGGTGCTTAATACTAGTTATTATTATTTTTTGAACGGCTAAATGTTACAATCCACTTATTGAAAATTGAATATTTAAAGAAAGAAAAACTTTAAGTGAATAAAATATTGGCACCCTAAATATTAATATCTATTAGGTAACGTTTGGTATGCAGGAATGAGAGGTGGAATAGAATGGACCATTGTGAGGGAATGAAGAAAAGAGTGTTTGGTTGATCGATGGAATGGAATCGTCCATTCCAAAATGCATTTCATTCCCTCAAAATTATTCCATCCTTCCTCCCTGTTTTTTTCCATTCCATTCCCTCTTCACCCTTCATTAACAACACCACAACCCACCACCGTTGCTACCACACACCAGCACCACCACCACCGTCATCAGCCGCCGTCACCCACCTCCGCCGCCACCCGCTGCTGCCACCACCTACCGCCGCCAGCCACCTCCGTCCTCGCCACCGCCATCGCCGCCACCCACCGTCGCCACTGCCACCTCCGATCATCGCCACCACCCACCCTCGATCATCGCCGCCACCATTGCCACTGCCACCTCCGATCACCACCGCAACCCACTGCCGCCACCGCTATCAACCGCCACCACCCACCGCCACCACCGCTACCACCTCCGACCACCGTCGTCGCTGCTACCATCTCCGACCACCCCTGCCACCACCATCGCCACCGCCTCCACCTACCTCCACCGTCATCCACCACCACCTCCGTTGTCACCATCCGCCGTCGTCTCCACCCACTACCACCGCCAACCGCCGCCGCCGACACAACTGACACCTAGCACTACGCCCCATCATCGCCCATCACTGACCACTGCCATCTGATTTTATTCCTTCGTCTTTTTTCGCAAACCAAACAACAAAAAGTAATTGTTCATTTCATTCACATGGTAACCAAACAAGACATTGAATGGTAATGATCAATTCCATTACCTCATTTATTCCATTCCTCTGTCCATTCCATTACCCTATACCAAAACAGACCCTTAATGATTATTATTAATGATTATTAATGATTAATGTTAATGATTATTAATGAGTGAATGAAAATGAACAGGGATTAACAGAAACATTAACAGCTTGAGAGGGAACTAATACCAACATTAACGGCGTTAGGTGAAAGTACATGAGTCACCATCCAAACACCTGTTCACCACGTGTTGCTATATTGATACACCAGGAAATGGTTTTTGAAAACCACTACACCTATGAAGTGATGAAACATCTTTTTCTCAAATTCATTTTACAAATGGTCGGATTAGCATCTCCGGCGAACTTCTGGCCGTCCGGCGTATTGGTATGCAGTTACCGACGGCGGCAACAGGGTTCTTCCGCCGAGCCAAACCTCCCGTGATCTAACGACGACGATCTAGAGTGAGAAAGAAAGTAGATGGCTGCTGCCTATGAATCATCTTCAATTAGTGGATGCGTTGCAAAGCGTAGAACCGACGGCCTCCGATGAATGGTTTGAATGATTTCATTGTTCTAAACCAACCTCAAAACCAAACCGATGAAGGAATGTTAATTTAAAAGTTAATGTGGGTCATTACTGTAGGTATCATTACTGATAATTCAAAGTGTTATTAATTTGAACTGGGATGTGCAAGTTAGTGTTTAAAGAAATGGTTGTTAGACGATTGGTTTGGTGTAAGTGGTTGTATTTTGGTGTGATTCGGTAAGTTTAAGTATGCTTGGTGCGTGTTATATGAGTTCGTTCGAAGTGAATACGGTGTGGCTCGAGATTATCCGGTGTTGATTCAATACGATTTGGTGTAATTCCAAGTCATTCGGTGTTGTTCGATATAATATAACGTGTTGATTCAATACGTTGGTGTAATTCCAACCGAACCGATGAAGTTTAAAGCTAAACCGTTAATTATGGCATAGTGGTAGGGAGACTTGGGTTCTCTAATGAAGGCCCAAGTTCAATCCCCACTTGTATCATTTTGATAGATAAGTCAATTATAGATAGAGCCTAGCCTCCTTGCAGAGGTGTCAGCCTGAGCCCACCCGGGTTTTTGTCCCAGTATTTGTTACGCGAGAGAGTTCTGCTCTTGTAGTGGCACAACGACTGTCAAGTGGCAGCCGGGGGTATGGTTTCCCGGGGAACGCCCAAGCCAAACTTTGAAGCCAGCGTGGGCCCGATTAAGACAACATAGTCTGGTAGGAGTGGGGCAACGGGGCTCTTTAATTTGGGAAGTACGGTAACCTAACACAAGAAAGTTGTCGTTCAAGGTTTGGTTTTGGTTTGAGTTTTAATAGGCTTTAATATAAAATGTATAAAAAAAACTGATAAAATTTTGATTTAAGCAGAAAATGATTTCAGAACTAAAAAAGAATGCTAGCTGTAGCCAAAAGGACTGATGGAAGAATTAAGCCGGCTAGGTGGATTTTGAAAGTTTTTAAGTTTTGACATCTAATTATACCCATTGTATCTTTTTTAGGATGGTTGGAAACTTTATTGTGCTTGCAAGCCACTTAGCCAAGTTTACTGCAAATAAACTAGAGTTAAACTAATATATTTTTTTAAGAAATGTGTAATATAAAATATGTAAAATAGAATGTCATCAAATCTTATGGTTCGGTCCGGTTTTATACGAAAGGTTTTCAATGTAAACCGCAAACCAAAGCGTTCACTACGGTTAGAAACCTTCGCAACCGACCAATCGAAAGTCAATCTAAAAAACCAACCTTAAAACCTCAAAACCAAACCGATGAATGGTTTGAATGATTTCATTGTTCTAAACCAAACCGTGAATACCCTTAAGTATGGTTGTGCTGCTGCAAAATGCATTTGTTTATTTACGTTTTGATTAGCAAAATCGAGTCACCACAACCAACCGAACAGGTGTAGAGATATCGTTTTGATCATATGAAGACTTTATCCTTGTTTTTTTTTTTGTTACTATAGTGTGTGTCAATACTGTGCGTCAATACTGTAACGAATCTAACCAATACCGATCAAATACGTGTCGCATCCCCGCCGCAACGCGCGGATTGATTTCCTCTAGTTTATCATAATAAGATAAAGTACATTTACCAATTGGGCCACTTGCTATCATTAAGGATAAATATATAACTTAATACCGTTAATCTTGTGGTTGCTCTAAAAATTAGTGAGAAAAAGTTTTATCTTGTTAACGGTAAAGACTTGCTTTTGGTAGTATAAGAATAAGGAAAGGTTTACAAAGTGTCTTTTTACGAAGCTAACAGAAAAGGAGATTTGCAGGTAAAGCAAAGCTTGGAGGAAAGGAGTGAAGTAAGTTGAAGGTTATCGTCATGATCCGGGATGCCTCACATTAGGACGATCAGTATTCTAACGAAAGACGGTTTGCTGTAGGTCACTTTCCCTTGCTAAAGACCTTGGAATCTTCATCGCTTCTCGATTAAGTAAGGATCTGACTTCGTTTAGCCTGATGCACAATATGTGTTTTTTGTCTGTATCTTTTGTCTTTTTTAGTAGGGTTTAGTTTGAGACTCTAGACTTCCTCGACTGTCACATTGTTTCTTGGACCTGAAGTTTGTTTAAGAGATGACTATTCATCCTCTTCTCGGGTTTGTGGAGAATGGTGCCTCTGCTTCTTGCGACGCCATTCAGTAAGGTCTGGTCTATTCGCACACGTCCTTAGTCTATTTAAACACCTCAAAGCGCCGCGCTATGGCCAAAGCTGGGCGCTTTGGTGTAAAGTCAACCGACAAGGACTGACGCGGTCAGACCTTGTCTGTTGCTTTACATCAAAGCGCCCCGCTATGGCCAAAGCTGGGCGCTTTGAAGTTTTTTTTTTTTTTTTTTTTTTTTTTTTTTTTTTTACATTTTTAAATTTTCGGGCAAAGCGCCCCTCTTAGGTCAAAGCGCAGCGCTTAGGGCCCTTTTTAAATTTTTTAATATTGTTTTTAATTCACAAACGCGTCGATAATAGTATAAATTTTACGCTTTTTCCATTATACATCATTTTTTAATATATATGGACTATACTGCAAGTTCCGGATCAAATCGGTTACGTGTGATGTCGTATTCCATTATATCGTATCATTTTGGTTTGAAAGCACAAGTACTCCTATGAGTAGTGTTATGTGTATCAGCCGCCTACCGTACATGTACATGACGTATTTTTTTATTAATTGTAGTATTATGGTGTATATTGTTTGGGAACCACACCAAGCAAGTTAAAACCATCATTTTGCAAGTCCTATCACTTGTCCTCTTTTTTGTCGAAGGGGCATGGTTCCAACAAAAGAAATGACAACACTTTTGACTTGGTGAACCACCTCCACACTCCATAGAACCACCTCCACACTCCATATGCAAAGACCTACTCTACATGTTTAGACTCCTAAGACTAGAAATAGTATTTTTGCATACCTTTTTACTCTTTCTTACTGTCAAAAGTAAGAGGATCAAAATAGTTCAAATATAAAAAATAAAAAAATAAAAAAAATTACAAAAGTATTAATTTCAAACTCAATAAAAAAAATGATTTTGAAACTTGTTACTTTATTCTGTTGTAATACGATTTTGAAACTTTATTATGTAAAAATAAGTTCATAAATCTCTTTAAATCCATATTTGATTATTTTCAAAGATCAAATGGCGTGCAACGGCAAGAAATCGATTCCAACGGTAACATAATCAAGACTTTAATACACCGGTTCTGAAATGGTTACGGAGGAATCGGTTTCGGGTTGAAACCGATGTTTTTAATTCACAAACGCGTCGATAATAATCTAAATTTTACGCTTTTTCCATTATACATCATTTTTTAATATATATGGACTATACTGCAAGTTCCGGATCAAATCGGTTACGTGTGATGTCGTATTCCATTATATCGTATCATTTTGTTTTGAAAGCACAAGTACGATATAATGGAATACGACATCACACGTAACCGATTTGATCCGGAACTTGCAGTATAGTCCATATATATTAAAAAATGATGTATAATGGAAAAATCGTAAAATTTATACTATTATCGACGTAAAGCAAAAAAAAAAAAAAAAAAAAAAAAAAAAAGCCCTTCAAAGCGCCCAGCTTTGGCCATAGCGGGGCGCTTTGATGTAAAGCAACAGACAAGGTCTGACCGCGTCAGTCCTTGTCGGTTGACTTTACACCAAAGCGCCCAGCTTTGGCCATAGCGCGGCGCTTTGGGGTGTGAAAATAATTTTCTCCGTGTGTAAATAGCATGACCCTTCAGTAAAGGGTGAATATTTATCTACCTCTTTCTTCACTACCTAACAAAGTTTGATGAGAATTAGGTTTAGGACTAAGTTATTGCAAACAAAAATCCAAATCGTTTAATTTTTTTATTAATGGTTTATATTTATATAAATTGTCCTTCTTAGTTACATACATATGTATATGTTATAGGGGTAGGATCAAATACAAAACAATCTAATCACCCTAATAATGTCGTTCACTCAGTTCGCAAATACATAGGTGTTCACTCTAGAACCCCACCCTATATATATATATATATATAATATATATAGGGTTGGGTTCTTTACAGAACTATACTTTTTGTGAGAACTTTAAGAACCATTGTGGTCCACTCATTTTAATTAATCTTAAAAAATTAAAAACAAATACAAAAGGGTATAATCGTAAGTTGGTAAATAGTTTCTCTCTCTAATTAGTTAGTTCTTTAAGGGTCATGCTATTTACACACGGCCAAAATTATTTTCACACCACAAAGCGCCCCGCTATGGCCAAAGAGGGGCGCTTTGGTGTAAAGTCAACAGACAAGGACTGAACCGGTCAGACCTTGTCTGTTGCTTTATATCAAAGCGCCCCGCTATGGCCAAAGAGGGGCACTTTGAGGGTTTTTTTTTTTTTTTTTTACATTTTTTAATTTTCGGGCAAAACGCCCCTCTTAGGTCAAAGCGCAGCGCTTAGGGCCTTTTTTTAAAATTTTTAATATTGTTTTTAATTCACAAACGCGTCGATAATAGTCTAAATTTTACGCTTTTTCCATTATACATCATTTTTTAATATATATGGACTATACTGCAAGTTCCGGATCAAATCGGTTACGTGTGATGTCGTATTCCATTATATCGTATCATTTTGATTTGAAAGCACAAGTACTCCTATGAGTAGTGTTATGTGTATCAGCCGCCTACCGTACATGTACATGACGTATTTTTTCATTAATTGTAGTATTATGATGTATATTGTCATAACACTGAAAAAAAACTGTCGGTTCCTACCCGGTTCCACATTTTATAAATAAAATCGGTTCCAACCCGAATAAAGTATCAAGTTTCAAAATCATATTTACATAAGACTAATGGGTATGGTTAGGATAGGCTTGGATGGGTTGAGCCGCCACGTAGGCGCCACGTAGGCGGCTCGTGGGGGATGAGCCTCCATCATATTTGAGGGGGATGGAGGCTCGTGGGGGATGGGGCCCCACCTCATTATTTTATAATTTTCTAAGTTTTAATTTATTAACTTAATAAAAACTTTATAAAAATTAAAAACTACAACATAAAACAACATAAAAAAAATTACATTTCTTAAAAAAAAAATTACCGAATAATAAAAATAAAAAATTACATTTCCTAAAAAAAACTACTCGTCTTCGTCCTCGTCTTCGTCCTCGTCACCGTCCGCTACGTTAAAGTTGTTCCAAATATGTTCTACCAAATCCTGTTGAAGGTTTGCATGCGTGAAGTCGTTGGTTAGCGAGAACGAGTTTAAATCCTGTTGTGGCGGATCTACCGGGACAGTATTCCCGATAGATGCATTCTCATCATACTCACAAATTGCCCGACCTTCGTCTTCAATAATCATGTTATGGAGCAAAATGCAAGCGTACATACACAGGCGCAACCTCTTCGGTGTGAACGCACGTGCCGGTTGTTCAAGGATGGCCCATTTTTTCCGTAAGACACCAAAAGCATGTTCGATGTCTTTTCTTGCAGCTTCTTGACGCTTGGCAAATTTTTTTCTTTTTTCGTCATCGGGATGTGGAATAGTCTTCACAATTGTAGACCAAGACGGATATATCCCGTCACCAAGATAATACCCACGTCTATACTCAACCCCAGAAACTGTAAAACGGGTGTCCGGACCGGTTCCATTAACGACATCGGTAAAGATCGCCGATTGGTATAACACATTGAGGTCGTTGAGTGAACCAGGGAGACCAAAGAAAGAATGCCAGATCCACAAATCTTGTGATGCCACGGCTTCAAGTATCACGGTTGGATAGCCGTGATCACCGCGAGTATATTGGCCGCGCCACGCAGTCGGGCATCTATGCCACGCCCAATGCATACAATCAATACTACCGAGCATTCCTGGAAACCCGTGCCGTGCTTCATGAGCTTGGTACAACTGCTGAACATCATACACGTTTGGTTTACGCAAATATTTTTTGCTATATAGTTTCACCACATTACGGCAAAACCGATACAAACATTCCCGCGTAGTTCTTGCCGACATTTGTAAGTATTCGTCCAAAGCGTCGGCCACTGTCTCGTACGCCAGTTGGCGAATGGCCGCAGTACACTTTTGTAACGTGGTGAACCCTTCATAACCGCGAGCATCGGGTCGTTGCGTGAAAAACGGGTCTAGCCCCGCCAAATCATCAGCAATCCGTGTGAATAACCGACGACTCATTCGGAATCTGCGTCTGAATATCTCGGCATTGTAAAGGGGTGCATCCGAAAAATAATCGTTCACCAATTTCTCTTGCGCTCCTGTCGTAAAAAATATATAAATACGAGGAAATAAGGATAATAAAATTTATTAATGATAAACCTTGGCGGTTTCTGTTAACCCGTATTCGTGTGGTAATAACGCTTTCAGACGAGACGCCTTCCTCTTCGTCTTCCTCTTCCTCCTCGATAAGAATCTCCGCCGCCCGTAGCACAACGTTCGCGATAAACATCTCCTCTTCCTCATCCGAAGACGAGGACCACCAAGAATTAGATGGCATTGTGGATGAAAAGGTAATTTTTTTTTATAAAAGTGGAGAGAAAATGGTATAAAATAAGAGGGTTGTTGGTTGAAAGTGGGGAAAAATGGTGAAAATGAGAGTGTTTTATAGAAAAATTGAATTTTTTTTTTTTTTTTGAAAAATAACCGTTGAATTCAACGGTAATATATTGAAAATCGTGAAAGGTTGCTTCGTCTCATTCGGCGTGGATGAGTCGTTTGGGCCGGGCCGAGGCTAAGGGGGGCGGTGTGGGGGCTCGGCGCCGGAGCTAGTCGGGGCTAGCCGACCCCCATACCCATTAGTCTAAGGAGAGGATTCTTTCATCCCTGATGATGTCAAATAAGGAGAATGTAACTCTGTGTCAAGCAGCTGTCTAGCATTCGCTCATTGGTCCTGACAAATTGCTATTGGTTGACTCGATATATTTTTTTAGATCGTGTTATAAGTAGTATGTACAAGTAATCAAAATATATGCGTACATGTTATGAAACTAAAAAATATTCGGCTTAGCGCCCCGCAACCCGATAACCCACTCGTCCATAGGCACTACGGTAAAATTACCGGTAAAACTCTTTGGATCAAGGATTGAACACATGTTTCCCTCTGTCTCCTATAGACCCACCAATGTCTCACACTTTGCACAAATGATAATTGACCTTGAGTCTTTAAAAAAGAACTTAAGTTCTCTTACCACTTGAGCTAGAATTCATTTGCTTGGCTCGGACTAACTAGATTAAGTAGAGATTCACTATTTCAAGTTACAATTCAACAATATGAAATGTCTAATCAATGATGAGGCGATGACTCTTCAGCCCAATCCAAGTACATTCATATCACTCGTATAATCATTACCTATTATCTTAGCTAGCTAAGAAGCTAACATGCCTTTCTCAAAAAAAAAAAAAAATGAAGCTAACATAGTTTTTTTTTAACAACATATAACTCGCTGCTTAATTTTATAACTGCTTTAACAATCATAAATGTAAAATTACAATACATAGCTATCTCAGAAGCTAACATAAATACTTTTTTAACAACACATAACTCACAGCTTAATTTTTTTTAACTGTCTTAACAACGTGAAATGTAAAAGTATATTATATGAAACCTTAGAAAAATTTAGAATAAGTTTATAACTATAATAATAAAATAGGCGGCTGATACAAACACTACTCATAGGAGTACTTGTGCTTTCAAACCAAAATGATACGATATAATGGAATACGACATCACACGTAACCGATTTGATCCGGAACTTGCAGTATAGTCCATATATATTAAAAATGATGTATAATGGAAACAACGTAAAATTTAGACTATTATCGACGCGTTTGTGAATTAAAAACAATATTAAAAAATTTAAAAAAGGCCCTAAGCGCTGCGCTTTGACCTAAGAGGGGCGTTTTGCCCGAAAATTAAAAAAAAAAAAAAAAACTCAAAGCGCCCCTCTTTGGCCATAGCGGGGCGCTTTGATGTAAAGCAACAGACAAGGTCTGACCGGTTCAGTCCTTGTCTGTTGACTATATCCCAAAGCGCCCCGCTTTGGCCTAAGCGCGGCGCTTTGGGTGTGTAAAAAGACAAATGGCGTGTGCGAATAGACCAGGCCGTTCTTTAATTGTTTTTTCTTCTCTCTCCATTCAGATTATATATGTAATCTTTTTTATAACTTATAACCAAGTGCAATATTTTCGTCATTTGAATTTTTTATTTATTCAAATGTTTTTTTAAAGTTACCTATCCGAATCGTAAAACCACAGCATACAATTGCCTTTTGTAACATTTGATTCTCTACCAAATACTTGATCAACCTTTTGTAATGTTTATTTCCTTACGTATTTACACATGTGAAAGATTAAGATGATCTTTAATGTGATGGTGCATTTTTTAAACTCATTCAAGATAAAAGTGATTAGATGTTTGTACAAGGAGCTATACATGTGTGTAATTCTACTATTTACATATATATAAATTTTAAAACTAATCACATTTTTTTTCAAAGACGAACGTCTATTAATTTTCGTATATGTAACCATTCATAGTGATCATCTATATTTCAAACCAATACATTATTAACATATGTGTAAATTTTCATATTAATCATTCTATTTTCAAACTAATAGTCTATTTACATATATGTAAATTTTTATGCTGAACTTCCATTTTTCAAAATGATTGTCTGCTTACATATATGTATATCTTTATTCAAAACTTTCACTTTTCAAACTAATTATCTATTTACGTATATGTATGTAATATGTATGTATATGGACGCAAAAAATATTCATTAACTCAATGACATAACTTAATCAACATTTAGAATCTAAAAAAAAAATCAACATTTACACATATACGTACAAATATGTCTACACATATGTAACTAACAAAAAGGTAAAGGTTTACACATATGTACATTCAAAATATTCAAAAACAAAATAGATTTTAACCTACACATCCATAAATTTACACGCCTCCCTTTTTCAAACCACATATGTAAAAAAGCTTCCATGTGAATTATCAGAACCCAAAGCATAATAAATCTCAATATTTGTTTGCATGGAGGCTCCTTTATCCGCAAAATATCTCAAGCTCCAAAGTTAAAAGAAATAACCTACGATCGATATGCCAAACTGTAATTTGGAAATATAACAAATTGTCAAAGTGTAATTCTAAAAAAATAATAATTTGTGTTTTTTTAAAGAGAAAGGAGAATATGAAGGGTTTGTTACGATTGAGAGAGTATGATGTTGAGATATTTAAGGAACACATTTTTTTTGATCTTCCTAATATATCCTTTTATATTTATTAAAATATCTTTCAAAGTTTTATTAATTACGTAAATGCCATGATTGAATTAAACCATAGATCAAAGGATCTAAGGGTCTAAAAGAGTTCTGCAAGTTCTGAAAAAATATAGAGTTCTGAAATGATCTTGACCCTATATATATATATATATATATATGGTAGGGTTCTAGAGTGAACACTAGGTTGAGAGTAAACTGTGTAAACTAATCTGGGCCATTGGATTACATCATCTAGAGATTTTTAAACAATGGCAAGATTGTAATTATAATGTTGTAACTTCCCTTTAAATTAATGACAGAAGGGTATTTGCGTCTTTTGTAAATTGCATTTATTAAACAATATAATCAAAATCCCTAAAATCTCGCTAGTTTTCCGTATATACAAATTACAAAATAAACAGCTGTTAGTGTATACACATGTGTACAGTCTCCCTAGTATTAGTTTATACAAGATACACAGATGTTAGTTTATACACATGTGTACAGTCTCGCTAACTATCAGTTTATACAATATACACATGTGTTAGTTTATACACATGTGTACAGTCTCGCTAATTATCAGTTTATACAAGATACACAGGTGTTTGTTTATACACATGTGTGCAGTCTTTTATACATTTGTGTATTATATTAAAAAATGATTACATATGTGTATATTAACAACATATAGTATATTATGCATTCACATAAGTAGATTCATATAAAAATTATGAAATTAAATAAAAACGAAACATATCACATGTATGCAAAAATAAATAACTTCATCGCATATTCAAAAAAAAAAGTTAATGCCCAAAAATAATTACAATTTCAATCTCAAAGAAAATTTTCAATATTTATTGAAAATTATATAAAGTTAAAAACAATATTATGATATATATATATAGAGTTAGGATCCTGTAAAAAAGACTAAAAGTGTGAGAAGGGTAAGAAATAATCTACACCATTAGATATTTGATCTAATGGTTGAGATTAATAGGGACCAAATTGTAAAATTTGGTTTATTTTTTGGTCTGAATTGAAAATTCTAGGGGTAATAAAGTCTTTATATCCATTCAAAAATAGAAACTGTAAATCAAAATCCCTACAATATCTCTCTCTCTCTCTCTCCAGATGATCTCCATCTACGATTAAAGATCTCTCTCTCATAATCAATCTGAAGAAGAAACACGACAGCGGCCAATCGGAAGATCAAACACGACAGCGGCGGCGGTGGTGGTGCGAGCGGCAGCGGCGATGGTGGTGGTGCGAGCGACAGCGGCGGTGGTGCTGGTGCGAGTGGCAGCGGCGGCGGTGGTGCTGGATCGACAGTGGTTGTGCGGCGGTGGTGGTGCCGGAAGTGGCAGTGGTGGTGGTCCTGCGATCTCTTTCTATCTACATCGAACGGTGCCGGAAGTGGAGAAGATGATACAGATGTGTTATATTCTTTCATTAATGGTGTTTTTTTTATGAATGGTGTTATTTTTTACTGAATGGTGTTATTTTTTACTAAATGGTGTTATTCTTTTCTGAATGGTGTTATTTTGTTTCTGAATGGTGTTATTTTCTTTTTCTGAATGGTGCTATATTTATTTACTGAATGGTGTTATATTCTTGTACTGAATGGTGTTATATTATTTACTGAATGGTGTTATTTTGTTTACTGAATGATGTTATTTTTTGTTTACTGGATGGTGTTTTTTGTTTCTGAATGGTGTTATTTTGTTTCTGAATGGTGTTATTTTTTGTTCACTGGATGGTGTTTTTTGTTTACTGGATGGTGTTTTTTGTTTCTGAATGGTGTTATTTTTTGTTTACTGGATGGTGTTTTTTGTTTCTGGATGGTGTTTTTTGTTTCTGGATGGTGTTATTTTTTGTTTACTGAATGGTGTTATTTTTTTCTGAATGGTGTTATTTTGTTTCTGAATGGTGTTGTTTTTTGTTTACTGAATGGTGTTATTTTGTGTACTGAATGGTGTTATATTTTTTGTTTACTGAATGGTGTTATATTATTTTGTAAAAACACCATGAATTGAACTATGAATTTTTTTAAAACACCATGTCATGAACATGCTCTGATTCTGTGAATGATGCAAAAAAAATTAAAATGAATGATGTTATGGACGGTTATAATTCCTTAAATCAAGGATTTTCTCTCTCCAAATCCTTAAATCAAGGATTACCATATTTGAATTTGTTAATGCATTTACAATTATACCATTTTCAATTAATTTAGATCTAATGGTTGAGATTCTTTCTTACCTTTCTTACACTTTTGGTCTTTTTTACAATAACTTCACCCTATATATATATATATATATATACGGATAATAAAAAAACAATATTCAAGTTAAAATTAAAACAAAATCTATGGATAAAGAAATGATGAAGAAATAATTAAAAATGAAAGAGAGAGAAAGTTAAGAGATGAGAAAATTAAGGGATTTTAATTAAATATACTTGGCTAATGTCAATCTTGCCCTTTTAATCTAAAAATGATCAAGGGCCAAGATTAGTTCACTCAGTTCACTCTCAAGAAATTGTTTACTCTTAAACCTAATCCTATATATATAGTGGAGGGTTCAAACGAGAAGAAATTCTTTGTAAGAAGAAAAAAGAAGAAATTTCAACCAATAGGAATGCTTGATTAGACTTCATTTAATATTTGTACTTAATGTAACTATAAGGGTATATTAGTAAACTTACATACATCATTAATTGGTAGTTTCATCTTTAATAACTAACTATATTAAACTTGTAACTTATTTTTAAGATATATATTTTTCACAAAAAATTAAAATAAAAATTCATTTAAAGTGTAGGATAAATACGAGGCGTGTTGGATAAATTACGAGTTGTGTAGGATAAATTTCAATATGTGTAGGATAAATTTCGAAATGTGTAGGATAACTTTTGATGTGTGTAGGCAAAAATATTTAGTGTGGAGGATTATAGTCTTAATGACTAATTAATTAGTCAAACATAATAATAAATGAGATGAGAAAAAAAACTATTTAATGTTTTACAATTATACCCTTTTATTCTTTTTCTTCTCAATAAAATTTTCTTCTCAAATGAACCTTCCCCTATATATATATATATATATACACACAATATATCAGAGAGGGTGGTAGGTGGTAATGGTGATGATGAAAATAAAAAGAAAGATAAAACTTGCTATGATGGAGATATGCACAGCGGATGATGATGGATGAGAGTATGCACAGCGGAGTAGAAGGTTGCAGAAGATGGGTTTTTTTTTATGTGTGTTGGAATATAATATGAAGAACTGGAGAAAACTTGGAATGATAAGGAAGTAAAGTTAAAGAGTTGTGGAGAGAGTTTTAGTGTGCCATAAAGGTAGTAATTTTATTGCTTGTAATGGTTACTCATGTCTTCCAACGATTTACAAGTGCCATATATATAGGCAAAAATAATACAACAAAGTCATACAACCTAGTCTACCTACTCTAGGAAATGAAGAAATTAAACGAAAACAAACAAAAATAAAAGTCAGTAACAATTAATGTATGTAGAAAATTTGGCCATCTATCAACGACTTTATTAGCTTCAACTATTTGTGAATAATTTAGTCATAAAGCGTCATAGCTTTTGTCATGTTTTTTGTCGTGTGTCTTCTGTCGTCATTGCTTACGTCTTCTCTTCTAGAAGTCCCTGTGTGTGCTGTCTATTGACTGTGGACTCGAACAGTCTTGTTCATTGTCTTGGAAGTCTTCTAGATTAACAATGTGTTGTAATTGTAGAGTATCTCTCCAAGTTGATTAAGGAGATCTTCTGTTCTTCGGTTTAACTTTATTTCCAAATAACCAATCATACCATGATGATAGAATTGAATTATTTGTTCATCTGTTAACTTTGTAGGATAATGTACTTGGAGCAACAGAAGGCCTGTTCCTTCTCCTTCTGCATCTGTTCTTTCCACTACTGTAAATCCTTGGGTTTCACTGTCCATTTTGAACGCCATGTCTACCAGCTGTTGTTGTAGATTGTATAAAATTAAAGGAAACTCTGTACAAACTTTTTGTGACACCAGGTGTTCAAATTTTGGAAATCTTTCTGTTACTGGCCTCAAGCACTGCCACCAAGGTGTATCAAGAATCCTTGTCCTGAAACACTCAAAAGTCCTGTATACATCTGTTTTTTCTTTATTTTCTTTTTTCTCAATCTTTTGTAATAACAGTGCATTTTTTGCTTTGAGCAAAATCATTTTTTGTTTTAACAGGCTATTTTCAATTTTCAATTGTATATCTTGTGTATTTTTTGCCTTTTCTTCGAGTTGTGTTCTTAATGTAGAAATAATTTCTTGTTGAGCTTTTATATAATGCTCGGGATCTGTTTTAGCTATATCAGAAATACTTTTAACCTCTTCAGGTTCTATGTAAAAATTTTGTATGCCAAAGTTGTTTCTTGCTGCTTGAAGAGCTTCAGCAAAACTTGTATAACCTTTCCAAAATGATCCTCCTGCACAATTTATATGTTGTGTAACTGTTTCCCATTTGTTGAAAATACCAATCTTTATACCCCTGAATATAACATAATGTGTGTAATTTGGTTTTGTTTTAAACTGTTTTTCAGGTGTTTTTAAACTTTGTTCATGAAAATAAATGCTTAAAGCATTAACACTTGACATTTAAACGATGAAGCTTGTGGCATAGTTTGGACATGCCATAGATTGTCTAACAAGCATTGTTGCTTTTCTGTGAGTTTCATTCCCATAATAGGACGGAACTTCTTGTCAGCTTCATTGCATATCTATAAAGCATAAGTTCCAAACTCAATCAACGGCTTTGTAAAATTAGTGTGTAAGGGACGTTTGCCCATTGTCATTGATTGTCTATAACTGTAGAACTGTGGAGCTTCATTCATCCCCATATTTCTTTGTGGCGATGAGGTGTAGAGCAGGTTGTGTATTTTTTCTGCTGATTGTGTATATAACTGTTGAATTTTCTCTTCTTCTGAAGCTGAAGAAGAATTATCCTGTTTAGGATGTATAATCTTTGTCATGCCTAGGTCTCTCTTTCTGTCCATCTGCAACAAACCATTTGCTTATATTTCGAGACAACATATCAGCTATCCCATTATTTTTTTTCCTTTAATATGTTCAAAATTTATGAAATACGCATTTCCTTGTACAATATTTTGTAAATTAACCCATCTGGTTCTGATTACTTTTTTACTTTGGTCATTTTTTACAAATTTAACTATTGCTTCACAATCAGTTCTTACTGTGAATTCTTTATTAAGAAAAATTTTAAATTTTTCTAATGCATAAATTAATGCCTGTATTTCAAAATCAATTGTAGTCCAGTTTGTTTTGTTTTGAAAATTACCACTTGCATAAGCACAAATTTTCTCTTCTTCCTTGAGACTGTATTTGTTTGGTTTGCATAGAAGGACTGCTCCCCATCCTTCTTTGCATCCATCTGTTTCAATAATTATGTAATCTGTAACTAATGGCAATTCTAATGGTTTAATATTTTTAACTGTTTTTTAATTTCTTTAACTAGTTTAATATCTTCCTGATTAAAATATCTTTGACCATTTTTAGTAGTTTTACCATATAAAGGTCCAACTAATCTTGACAAGTTTGGAATAAATTTTCTAGCATAATTTACCAGACCCAAAAAGGCTTGTATCTGTTTTAGGTTTTCAAGTTTTTCTGGAAAATTTAGAATTTTTGTAGAAATATGTGGTTGCAATTCTATTTTTCCATTTCCAATTTCTAATCCTAAAAAGTAAAATTTTCTTTTAAAAAGTTCCATTTTTCTTTTTGAAACAATTATACCATTTTTCTTTATTTCTTCAAAGACCTGTTGTAGGTGTTTCTAATGTTCCTGCACTGTATTGCTTACAACTAAAATGTCATCAATGTATACTAAGCAAAAATCAAATTTTAAAAATATACTGTCCATAAATCTTTGAAAAATTGAAGGTGAATTTTTTTAGTCCAAAACTAAGGACATTCCATTCATATTGCCCTTCAGAACATGTAAAAGTTGTCCATGGTTTAAAGTTTTCTTCTAACTTTAACTGGTTATATCCTGATTTTAAATCAAATTTTGAAAATATTTTTTTATTTTGTATAAGATTTAGCAAACTATCTTTGTTAGGAATATTATACCCATCATCTATTGTATTATCATTTAATCTTTTATAATTATAGACTATCCTGGCTTTTCCTCTTTTTATCTCACTGTGATTTCTTACTAAAAAAGCTGTAGATCTATGAGGATTTTCTGATTTTCTAATTAATCCTTGATTTACCATTTCAGGGATTTGTTTTTTGAATTCCTCTTTGTCTAATGGGCTGTATTCTATATTAGCTGTTCTGATTATTATATCAGGATTTTTTTAGTTTGAATATGCAAATATATCTTACATTTGATTTTGTTATATCTTCTCCGATATATCCTATTTTTTCTAAATGTAATATCATAGGATGATTCACACTTTCTGTAATATCTTGCCCTTTTGTCACGGCCCCCGACCCGGTTTGACCCGTTTCAGGAGCCGCGGGATAGAAATCCCGTGGTATTTATTTAATAGCGGAAGTTTTCATCAGGATCTTTTAAAACTGCAATTTCCCGATTATTTTTATTTCACAACTCGGGATAAAACCCCGGTAATTTACAATCATAAGATTTCACGGAGAAATCTTTATTTTTACAAAACATGTTTCCTTATTTTATATTGAGCCACTTCCTTAAGCTTGTAGTGCTTCTCGGCACTTTTCTTGGATCACAACAGATCACCTGAAACATGTTTGAAAAAGGTTTTGTTAGCTGGAAATACCGGTGAATCATTCATTTTGCTAAAATGACTCGTTTGTTATAATTTACAGTATTAAGAGCGATTACAATGTTTTTATATCAACCAACTACCCTCGGTATTTGTCACTAGACTCGTTTCCGTGACTATGGTCATATCACCCATTGGCTAACTCGTTGTCCAATGGTGAAGATTATCAAGTAATGTATACAAAACTCCACATACCGGCTGTAATATGGAGATTACAAAGACTTAATCCCTGTAATTATAACTTTGAAACATTTAAGAATTTGTAAAGCATTTTGATAAAAAGAGAATGACTCACATTGCAGCTTTAATTTGAGCAGAGCCTAGCCTACTGATTAGCCTTTTAACCTAAATTAATATCATGCACACAACTTGGTTAGTAACTTAATACAGCATTTACGATAACTCACGAGATTAAACCCTCACATCGAATGACAAAGTGCGATACTTAAACATCCATTGAATTAATCAACGAATGACAAAGCATAAACCCTAATGTGGGCAGCACTTAAACATCCATTGGATAGTTTAATCGATCGGACATTGAATCGTATCAGCGATCGAGTTATTACCCTGATTGCGGCAGCACTTCATGATTCGTGTGTGTGTTTTGGACTGTTTATGCTATAACTCAGTGTACGTAATGAGAATTTACGTCGTTTCAGTGCCAGAATTCAAGTCCCAATGCCTACTATTTATAGCCAAATTTTTACCCCCCTCGCGTGATGCGAGGGGTACCCCTCTGGGCTTCGCGTGGCGCGAGGGGTCACCTATTTTCTATAGGTAGCCACGTCCCTAACTAGGCTTGCTGAGTTGACGAAATCTTAAAATTCAAAATGGACAACAAGTTATTTAGATAATCGTAACTAGGGTTTTACCCCCCCTGAGTTTTAGGGGTCCTAATCCTGATTCTGAATATTCTGAAAATTTTAGGGTTTGTGTAGAATCACTTGGGTGTCTTAATTAGGGTTTCTTATTGGACAATTAAAATAATAATTAGGACTTTTTAATACGAGTTGTTACATTCTCCCCACCTTAATAAAAATCTCGTCCTCGAGATTTACTGGAATAAGTAGGGATACTTTCGCTTCATTTCTGATTCCAGTTCCCAAGTGTATTCAGTTCCTCTCTTTGAATCCCACTTTACTTTAACTAGCACTAGTCGTTTGTGCTTGAGAAACTTTACTTTTCTGTCTTCTATCTGAAGAGGTTTCTCAACAAATTTTAACTTTTCGTTTACCTCTATATCTTGGAGAGGTACTACCAAAGATTCGTCTGATAGACATTTCTTGAGGTTGGATACATGAAATACATTATGTACTCCAGCTAACTCCTCTGGTAGTTGTAAACGATAAGCAACTGGTCCTATACGTTGAATTACTGGAAATGGTCCTACGTATCTGGGACTTAGCTTTCCTTTCTTACCGAATCGGACTACTCCTTTCCAAGGAGAAACTTTTAATAGTACTTTGTCTCCCACTTGAAACTCGAGTGGCTTGCATCTATTGTCTGCATAGCTCTTTTGGCGGTCTCGAGCTATCTTCAGTCTTTCCTTGATCTGAGTAATCTTGTCGGTTGTCTCTTGCACTATTTCAGGACCTGACAATTGACTTTCTCCTATTTCTGCCCAACAAACTGGAGTTCTGCACTTTCTTCCATATAGTGCCTCAAATGGGGCAGTTTCAATACTTGAATGATAACTATTGTTATAGGAGAATTCGATCAGAGGTAAGTGATCATCCCAGTTTCCACCAAAATCTATCACACATGCTCGGAGCATGTCTTCTAGAGTTTGGATCGTCCTTTCACTTTGTCCGTCCGTCCGTTTGTGGATGATATGCAGTGCTTAAGTTTAGTCGAGTTCCCATTGCTTCTTGGAAACTAGTCCAGAAATGAGAAGTAAAACTACTGTTAGGAAACTTTATTTGTAAGTATTGAAGAAAAACACAATCAACTGGATCTATGAAGAGATCACAGTCCTGAAGATCACGAACTAGAAAAAGAAGATCAGATGGGACAACCGGAATACATAGCATCTACTTCAAAGAATCACAAGTTGATCAAGAGCTGAATTGGATTATCAGAAGAGGTCATTTCTGATGGATCTGATGATATTTCTGATGAAATATCATCAGTATCTGACAATTCTGATCATCAAGGATTTTCTGATGAAGTGGTTTATCAGAATTTCTGATGAAATAACCCACTTGTCTGAAATTGGCTCTGTCCTGCCACACTTACCGAAGCAAGTTGACATTAAATGATATCATGATGAAAAAGGCAACTTGAACGTTGGAATCAATGAATATGTCAATTGGCTACTTTTTGCAGGAATTATTGTATGAATAAACTATTGTTTATTCATACAAGCCGTCTATAAATAGAAGGCTCAACCAGGAGAAGCAAAGTGAGTTTGAAGCTTAGCATTCACACATACATCTAAACTCTATTGCTCTCTCCCCCACAGAATTCAAGATTCGTTTGTATTAGATAATAATCTTACAATCACCTTGTAAACCATTTTTGTTTCAAAGTGATATAAACTTGATAATTCTGTAGGTCTTGTTTCTTGAAAGTCTGATTTCCATTTCCGCACATCTTTTTCACATCTACTGAAATCACTTGCCATATTACGTGAAAAGAAGTTGTTTTGAGCCTGAACTGGGTCTAACAATTGGTATCAGAGCAGATTGAATAAACTATTTTCAAACGATCAATCGCTCATATTCTTTTCTCTAAATATGGCCAGCTTTCAATCCTGGAATAATGCTTTTAACATTGGTTCTATGTCTAAACCTCCGACTCTGGTCAGAGAAGAATACCCCCAGTGGAAAATCAGGATGGTCAATTTCCTTAATGGTCATGACCGAGCTCTATTTCAATCCATTGAAAGGGGTCCACATACACCAATGACTGATATACCTGCTATTCCAGCAACTGACCAATCACCAGCAATCCCTGCCTCCCGCGCTCCTAAAAGTGAAATAAACTGGAGTGCGGAAGACAAGGAACTGGTGGCTGGGGATGAAAGGGCTAAGTCACTTTTAATTATGGCCATCCCCAATGACATATTTTCACAAGTTGATGCATGTGCATCAGCTAAGGAAATATGGGATCAGTTGGAAAACCTTTGTGAAGGAGGAGAAAGGATGAGAAGAAACAAGAGAACAAATAATGTCTCATCTTATGAAAGGTTTAAAAGTTTGCCAAATGAAAGGTTAAATGATACATATCAAAGATTTACAAAACTTTTAAACGAGCTAAAGAAATTTGGTATAACAAAATCAAACGATGAAAGAAACATAAAATTTCTTGATGCCCTTCCTAGAGAATGGAGAAGTCTAACCATGACTTTATCATCAACCTTAGAACTAGGAAACATGAGTCTTCATGACTTTTACAGCATCTTGATCCCCAGAGAGGAAAAAATATTTGAAGAAACCATTCAAAGAGGGGGATCTTTAGCTCTAATCTCCAACTCACAAAAATCAACAACAACAAATGATCCACAACCTTCAAACAGTCAAAATCTTGAAACTTCTGATGCATCATCAGACTTTTCAGCTTTTGCTGAAGCAATAGCACTGCTCACCAAAACATTTGAGCAGAGGTTGAGGGGAGGTAACCAGAGATACCAGATGAGTGACAAAGGAAGGATGGATGGAAGATCTAAAGAAGAGTTTAGATCTAAGGATAAAGGGAAGGCTGAAGTTGTGTGTTACAAGTGCAAGCAAAGAGGTCATTATGCATCAGAATGCAAGACCAAAAAGCTGAAGGATGTTGCCTATTATGAGAAAAAGCTTGAAGAAGCATAGAAGCAGCAACAAGTAAGCTTAATTGCTGGAACAGATACATGGTTATCTGATGATTCTTCTGATGATGAAGAAGAAGAGTTGGCAAATGTTTGCCTCATGGCACTCTCTGAAGGACTACCAGAAACTTAAGAACAAAAGGTAATTTAGACAATCTTGATCTTGAACACAAGCTAAACAAGCTCATGTCAGATTTTCTAAATCTGCAAGAAAAACATCAATCAGATATTAGAAAATCTGATGAGTTGCAAAGGACTTTGAATAAAATCATTCTTGAAAACCAACATCTTATAGAGGACAGTTTAGATCAAAGAGCAAATGTTGAGTTTTATGAAAATGAAAGAAAAGATCTTTACAAGAAAATCAATGACAAAGAAATCAACGTAAGAGGTTTTCAACAGGCTAAAGAATTCATAAATTTTATTGAGTCCACACCAAAGAACAAAGGAGAGGGTTTAGGCTATACAAGTACCACAAGATCAAATAGAAATAAACCCACTATCTTTGTAAAAGCAACTCATCAGATTTCTGATAATTTAGTATCAGAATCTGAATCTTGCAAATCAATCTGTTCTGAATATTCTTTTATAAAACCAAACTTCAAAACAAACAAGAGCGAATGCAGTCAAGAATCTGTAAAAACTTCAGAAGCAGTTCACTCATCTTTTCAAAATTATCCAATCATTCCATCACAAGAGGAACTATCAGAAAATTCTGATAACTCTTGTATGTGTGTTGACATACTGAAGCTTGTCCAACACCATCTTCAAAAGAAAAATGTAAAATCTGTTAATGGCTCAGCATATAACAGAGTTTCTGATACAAAACCAAGAAGATATAAAAATAAAATGTTTCAAAATTCATCAGAAACAGTACCCAAGCATGCCTGGGTACCAAAAACCCTCTAATCATTTCATTTCAAGGACCATCATGTGCAGCAGATCTGATATTGCGACTCAGGAAGCTCCAAGCACATGACTGGGGACAGGAGCTTACTCAGCAACTTTGTTTCAAAGCTGGGTAGAATGGTAAATTTTTGAAATGAAGTGAAAGGAAGGATCATGGGATATGGATGCATTAAAGGTACGGATGTCTAACCATAAAAGAGAGTAGTCTTTGTTAAAAGGCTTATCACATAATTTTCTTTGGTCTGATAAATCACCAGAAAATCTGTCGAATTCTGACAACTTCATCAGAATTTCTGATAAGTTATCAGAATTCTGGTGAACCATAAGTAAAAATGTTGATAATCAGAAATATTATAGTTCAGTAAAACAAAGTACTGCATGACAACATCCACATTCATATTTCTTGTTTAATTTTTTTTGTGTTTGAATTTTTTATAATTTTTCCCCATGTTAGTGCTGATAACGTCATGCAAACAGAAAATTTCTGGGAACTCGTTAAAATAGATATTTCTCTCTCCTTCATTTATTACACCCCATCATGCTTAAGAAGGTTGAAGTGACATATTGGTAGGCTACAATGATACATTACCAGAAATTAGCCACCTAGATGAATCAATGAGAAGGAACATATCTCTGTTATTTTTTTTCTGTTCTCTGATAATCATTAAAATAACAAAGATTGCAGTGAGGAAAATCCACAAGTTGGTAGCTTCCATTTATAGCAAATATTAAATTTACTATAAATATTCACCACTTTGAGTTAAAATCTGTCATCTTCACTTCTCTTCTTCATCACATATTCACACACAGTCACAAAATGAACTCCATCAAAGATGAATGTTTTCCACTTGTTCTTTATCCATATCATAACCTAAGATTGAGGACAAACCTGGAAGGTCCTCAGTGGGAAGGGTGTCAAGTTGTATTCAAGATGCTCATGAATAGCAACTTGAGCTATGCCCTCACTGCTCACATATGTGTTCATCTAGATATTCTTCAAATCTTCTGGAAAAATGCAACACTATCTGAGTATCAAAACAGGGAGCAGACGACCATCAAGAGTGAGGTGCTAAATCAGCAAATTCTGTTAAATGAAGGCACCATCAGGACTGCTCTTCAACTAAATGATGATAATGACGCTCTGATGTTCACAAGGAATCAGAAGGAAAATGTCTTGAGGGAAATGGGTTATCACACACCAAACCAACAACGGGCAATCAACAAAAATGGCTTTAAAAAGCCATGGCAATATCTGGTCACCCAGATGGGTGCATGTTTTTCAAAGAAGGTCATCAATCATCATGAAATATCTCTGAAATTGATGGAGCCTATACTAGCACTGGTACTTAAGGTACCTTACAACTTCTCTCATTATCTGATGAGTGATTTTGTAAGTAACATGTGGGTTGCCAAGCCATTCTTGATGTATCCTCGTTTTCTAACAAAGATAATTACGAGTCAGCTAGACTTTGCAGGCATTCCTGCAAGTTATCCAAGGGCTGATATGAGACTTCAAGAAAACATGGGTCTCAGCGTGCTTGTACCCACTAACAACAACTCTGGGATGATAACTGATCTATTATTATTGTTGGAAATGGAACATGGTGAATGAGTAGATATTGATTAGGTTTTATCTGTTTTGTTTGTAAAAGTTTTTTTTTTTTGTTAATATTTTTGCTTACTAATCTTCTGGTTTGTGGTTTTGAGAAATAGGTAAAGATAAAATGAACATCAGAAATCAAACTCAACATTTTCTGATAAAATGGGACAAAATCTGGTTATTCAAAATTTTCTGATAAAACTTCAATGATAACAAAATGTTTTTAGAAAATATCAGAAAAGTCAAAGAAACTTGGATGCTACCAGAAAAACAAATGTAAGTCTTCTGATCTTTCCTTATTCCCTCTCATCTCAAAAAAAAAAAAAGGCACTCATAAGTTTAGGGGGAAATCTCAGAAATTCTGATAAAAAGACTAATTATTTCTGTTAGCTACATCTCAAAAAGTCAATAGAAGTCAAAACAAAAGAATACATATGGTCAACAGAATTTCTGATGATTTTATCAGAATGGGACTTTCTGACTTATGAAGAAAAGAGGGTACATATGAAGAAAAATAATTGGACCTTTTATCAAAGGGGGTCCACAAAGAAGAAAATGTGTCATAGAACCGATAGTTTTCTCCAATCAAAAATCAGTGCAACACTTTCAAGAAATGACTGAAGAAACTACAAATTGAAGAGTCAAGTTGAAAGGACTTAACCACGATTCCATGATAAACAATTTCATTAATGTCTTAACACCCACGATCCGACGGTTATTTTTTGAACCAAAAACTCAGCATACACGATCTAACGGTTATAAAGACAATTAATGATCTCTTTATCACTATCTCATACCACGATTTATACTCTTTCAACTCCTTCTACTTCATACACCTACAATACTCTCAATTCTCTCATATCCTAAAAACCCCTGTTTTTTTTCTCTCACAAATCAAAAATCCCTAAATTTCAAACCCTAACTCACAGAGACCAAAAATGGCAGAAGTTAACCTCAATATTCCAATTATTCAACATGAAGTACCTTTTGTCGAGGAAGCAGAATTTCTACCAATGAAGGAAAACAATCTGCTGATGAATACAGAGTATTCAGAGTATGATAAAATATGTCAACTTCTGGTAGAATATCTTACAAAATGCCCAATCTCAGGAGCACTGACAAAAGAAAGAGAAATACCAGAAAGGATGCTACAGCAATTTGTTTACACTTTTAAAGAAGTTGAAGAAAATCGGGTGTCTGCTCATGTATGGGGAAGTGTCTATGTAGAATTAACTCCAGCAAGAGTAAGAGAATGGCTTGGATTGCCTATTCTTGGCAGTTACACTGAAGCCCCAAGCAAAGAAGATTTATTAGACTTCGTCATTGGGCTTGGATACAAGAAAAGAGATATCAACAAAATTGGAGCAATAAGAAGAAGTGAATTGCCAGCCATCTGGCAAGTGACGATGGAAGTGTTAAACAAATGTCTCACCTCAAAGATAGGAGGAACTGATCAAATCAATCAAGCTATTCTGACGATCATGTTTGGACTCATAAATGGGTTCAAGATTGATTATGGGTCAGAAATCTTTAATCTTCTCAAAAGATCAATCATCACCAGAAATGGAAGAATAACATCTCATCTGCCATATTCAAGGTTAATCTCAATTTTCATTTCTGAAGCATTTATTGAAAGAAACATGGAGATTCCATTCTTAGAAGACATCTGGAGATAAAAAACAATGAAGGCCTGGAGTTCAAATCATGGATGGGAATCAGACAAAGATATCCCTGTGTTACCAGAAAGCATGTTATGTTTCATTGCACCTGACTCACAATACAGAATACAACATGAAAAACTTCTGACAAAATCAACCTCTCCCACAGAAGAACCAAGCAGAGAAATTGTGAACTGCTCTTCATCAACAAAAAAAGGAGACGATGAGAAGTCCTCACCATCAGAAAATGAGGGTGTAGAAGAAAGAAGAATTCTGGAAAAAGCTAACTTGGAGATAGCCAAATCACCAGAAAACGAAGAAAAGCATGCTGAAAGTCAACAGATTTATGAAGCAGGAATTCATCATGAATTTGAAATTCATCAAACACATGATGCAGGATCACACATTGCTGGAGAAACACACGATGTTGAAATTGAACCCACTGAAGTCGTTCATCATGATGAATCTTACATTGCTGGTACATCTCTTTTAAACACTGTTCTAGTAGAAACTCACAAAGAAGAAACAAAATCAGAAAGTTCTGTTAACGTTTCTTACAAAATAGAATACAGAACAACGAATGTTGATCAAGAGGTTACTAGTTCCATAAATCTCAACTCTGAATCAGAAAATGAGGAAGAGGATGAGATCCCAACAGATGGAGATCAGGAAACTGATCAAGGAAATCTGGCTAAAGGTAATTTGTTTACCTCAAAAACTTATGGAGGATCATATATTGATATGATTCAAGGAAATAAGGAAACCCAGAATGAGAATGAGTTTTTCATCACTGGTGGAGATAATTCTGGTAAATTCGAAGCTGCACCAAGTGTGTTGGCCAAGAATGACCCTATCATCTCTAAAACAGCAGCAAATGTGTTTGCAGCTGGAATGTTAGAAGGAACATCTGTTGTTCCAATTATCCCTGAAAAACCCATGAACCAAGAAAATATAGAAGCAATACTGGAAAATGTTTACAAAGTTTGCAAAAGAAATCCAGTAGAAGAAAAACTTGATATGTTGCTGTCAGAAATACAAGGTCAAAAGGCTGATATGAAGACTTTGTCAGAGTCAGTGAAGGAAATGAAGAAACAAACTGAAGAAAACACTGAAGCACTAAAGTCTCTTCAAAAGATGAAAGAAAAGGCACCAGAATCCAACATCTCCGCATCAGAAATCCAAACGATTCTCACAGAAATAGAAAAAATCAAAGCACAAGTTGCAAAAGTGATTGAATCAAGGCAGTCAAGTAGTACAAACAGAGTTTTGGAAGAAGTTACCATACTAAAGGCAAGTAATAATAGTATCACAGATGCCCTTGAGAAGCTGTCAAAAGAATGGGCTGAAATTCAAACAAAAGCTCAAACAGAATTCACAAATATTCAGAAAAACATACACAACAACTCAAAACAGGTAAAAGAAGTGCAACAACTGGTAGAGAAGATGCAATTCAATATTGCAAAACTAGCCAAAGTGAATCCACAAGAACTCATGAAAGAAATTCCTGCTGAAAGCTCACATCAAGAAGCTCCAAAGTCAACTCCTCAACAATCATCAATCTCACCAATCACAAAAGCTGGAACTACAGTGATGGGTCCTCCTCCGAATGTTCCAAAAGACGAAATACTGAAAAGGTTAGCAACTGCAAAACCTCAAGTTATTACAAATTTGAAATTGCTAGCATCTGTTCCAAATCCAACAATATCTGATGACTCAGCAATAAGTAAGTATATGAATAAACAAATAATGAATGAATGGGAACAAGAAGGAGAGTCAGCAACAAAATCAAAGACTGTTAAGAGAAAGATCTCTGAAACCAAGTCAATCATGGTTAAAGAGATTGCACGAGATGTAATGATATTTCCAGAGACCAATCTGGTGAGTTACTATCTAACAAAAGAAGATAAAGCACCAAGATCACTATCTCCTACCAGACTGGACTTAAGAGAAGAATGAATAAAAAGAGGGCCAAGCAGCATTCACAAACAAAATTGGAATCCAGTAAAAAGAATTCTAAACGTGAGTGAAGTAAAGAGTGCAATTGATGATATTGGAGGAACTCATGTGCAAAACAGATACACACTTCAGAGGGAAAATGGAGAAGAACAGAAGGTGACTGATGAAGAAATAGCTGACCAGTTGCATCCTTTAGACATTTTGTTTATGAAGGATCATTTTGAAAAGGAAAAGAAAAATAATCAAGAAGTCAGAAGAGCATTAAATGGCATATCAAAGGATGGAATACTGCTGTTTGAAAGAATAGATTTTTCAGACTTTGATTTATGCATAAATTTTGAGCATGTACACAACAAAAAGGTATATGTCAGATCACCAAAGACAAAAGTTCCTTCAGACATAGTAGAAGATGCAAGATCTGGAGACATCATCATACTGACAAACGCAAATAAAGAACAAGATTATGGTGTAATCTTCAGAGATCAGGATGATAACAAAGCTATGTTCAGAGGTGTTGATATCTGCAAGTACTCAAATCAAACTCTGAGGTATATCTTGAAAACCATGAACAAAAGACAAGAACATCTTCAGAAGATAGAAAAGAACATGGAGGGAAGCAGAAAAGAAATTGAGCAGATGATTGAAGAATGGATTCAAGCAAGAGAATGGTATAAAGACATGTATGTCAGCTGCAACAAGTATATCTCCTACAAAAAGAAGCTAAAGACAGGAGATACGCATAAGAGAGTGAAACTTAACTGAAAAAAAAACTATTTATTTAACTTCTCATCTTTTATGTAATTTGTTTTAACTTCAGTAACTGGTTTATATTTTCAAGTATTATATTTCCACTGTTTGGAAATTTTTCTGTTTATGAGGTAGTTCATTTTCTTACAATACTTAGGGGGAAACTGTTAGGAAACTTTATTTGTAAGTATTGAAGAAAAACACAATCAACTGGATCTATGAAGAGATCACAGTCCTGAAGATCACGAACTAGAAAAAGAAGATCAGATGGGACAACCGGAATACATAGCATCTACTTCAAAGAATCACAAGTTGATCAAGAGCTGAATTGGATTATCAGAAGAGGTCATTTCTGATGGATCTGATGATATTTCTGATGAAATATCATCAGTATCTGACGATTCTGATCATCAAGGATTTTCTGATGATTTGTTCATCAGAATTTCTGATGAAGTGGTTTATCAGAATTTCTGATGAAATAACCCACTTGTCTGAAATTGGCTCTGTCCTGCCACACTTACCGAAGCAAGTTGACATTAAATGATATCATGATGAAAAAGGCAACTTGAACGTTGGAATCAATGAATATGTCAATTGGCTACTTTTTGCAGGAATTATTGTATGAATAAACTATTGTTTATTCATACAAGCCGTCTATAAATAGAAGGCTCAACCAGGAGAAGCAAAGTGAGTTTGAAGCTTAGCATTCACACATACATCTAAACTCCATTGCTCTCTCCCCCACAGAATTCAAGATTCGTTTGTATTAGATAATAATCTTACAATCACCTTGTAAACCATTTTTGTTTCAAAGTGATATAAACTTGATAATTCAGTAGGTCTTGTTTCTTGAAAGTCTGATTTCCATTTCCGCACATCTTTTTCACATCTACTGAAATCACTTGCCATATTACGTGAAAAGAAGTTGTTTTGAGCCTGAACTGGGTCTAACAACTACTATCCCTATCCGAAACAATGGAGAGTGGGACTCCATGTAAGGATACAACTTCATCTACATACAACTTTGCCAATCTTTCCATGCTAAAGGTTTCTTTCATAGGTAGAAAGTGAGCTGATTTGGTTAATCGATCCACAATTACCCAAATCGCATCATTACCTTTTCTGGTTTTGGGTAACTTAGTAACAAAATCCATTGTTATAAGCTCCCATTTCCATACCGGCATCTCTAATTGTTGTAGTAGACCTGAAGGTTTCTGGTGTTCTGCCTTAACTTGTGAACAAGTAAGACACTTAGAAACATATCGGGCTATATCCTTTTTCATGCCTATCCACCAGAAATTATTTCTTAAATCTTGGTACATTTTATTGTTTCCTGGGTGCATGGTATACCTAGATTTATGAGCTTCTTCTAAAATCTTATTTCTTAATTCTCCCTGCTTAGGTACCCAAATTCTGCTTTTGTGGAATCTCCAAATTCCATCAGCTCCTTGCTCTAATTCTTTTATTCGTCCCTTCATTCCTTCAGCATCATCCTTGATTGCTGTTTCCTGAACATTCTTCAATTGTTCCATTAAATCTAACTGTAGATTTAACCTAAGAGCACGAACTCGTCGTTGTTTCTCATGGTACTTACGACTTAAGGCATCTGTAACTACATTTGCCTTTCCTTCATGATATTGAATATCACAGTCGTAGTCACTTAGGATTTCAATCCATCTCCTTTGCCTCATGTTTAACTCTTTTTGCCCAAATATATATCTTAAACTCTTATGATCTGTATAGACAGTAAACTTACTTCCGTACAGATAATGTCTCCAAATTTTCAGGGCAAAAATTACGGCTCCTAATTCTAAATCATGAGTCGTATAGTTTTCTTCGTGCTTTTTCAATTGTCTTGAAGCATACGCAATTGCCCTCTTGCGTTGCATCAACACACATCCAAATCCTAGTTTTGAAGCATCACAATATACTTCAAAATCTTCAGTTCCTTCTGGTAAGGCTAAAATTGGAGCATTGGTTAATTTCTGTTTCAAGATTCTAAAGGCTTCTTCTTGTTTAGGTCCCCATTCAAACTTAACTGCTTTACAGGTTAGCTTAGTTAATGGTACAACTATTTTGGAAAAATCCTTAATAAACCGTCTATAATATCCAGCTAAACCTATAAAACTTCGAATTTCCATTGCGGATTGTGGAACCTTCCATTTGGTAATTGCCTCTATCTTAGCAGGATCTACATGAATACCTTCGTGATTCACCATGTGTCCTAAAAATTGCCCTTCTTGCAACCAAAATTCACACTTCGAGAATTTGGCGTACAATTTTTCTTTTCTTAACAAAGTTAAGAGTACATGCAGGTGTTGACAATGTTCATCCTAACTTTTGGAATAAATAAGTATATCGTCGATGACGAAAATTACAAATTTATCCAAATACGGTTTACAGATTCTATTCATCATGTCCATGAATGCTGCTGGTGCATTCGTTAATCCGAAGGGCATGACTGTAAACTCGTAATGACCATACCTAGTTCTGAAAGCAGTTTTAGGTATGTCTTCTTCTTGTACCTTCAATTGATGATATCCGGAACGTAAGTCGATCTTAGAAAAATATCTAGCTCCTTGGAGTTGATCGAAAAGATCATCAATCCTAGGTAATGGGTATCGATTCTTAATTGTAACCTTATTCAATTCTCTATAATCAATACACATTCTCATCGACCCATCCTTTTTCTTAACAAACAACACTGGTGCTCCCCAAGGGGACGAACTAGGTTGTATGAAACCTTTACTTAATAATTCATCTAATTGCTTTTTCAGTTCTAACATTTCTGTGGGAGCCAACCGATAAGGTGCCTTGGCTATCGGTATGGTTCCGGGAATTAGATGAATTCTAAATTCTACCTCCCTATCTGGTGGTAACCCTGGTAATTCTTCTGGAAATACATCTGGGTATTCCGAGACTACAGGAATCTCCTTAAGTTCTTTTCCCTTAGTACTTTACCGAAATCATATATACTATTCCTTGCTTTCATTCATAACTAGCAACTTTCATTACTGATATGAACTTCATGGGCTTACGTGGTTTATCTCCTGTAAGCATAATTACTTCTCCAGTAGGTGTTTGAATTTCTATGGAATTCTGATCACAAAGAATTCGAGCATGGTTGGCTACTAACCAATCCATTCCTAATACAACATCAAATTCGGCTAATTTCATAGGTAATAGGCTTGCAAAGAATTTATGACCTGAGAGTTCTATATTTTCTTTTTGCAAAACTTTATCTATGCTAACGGAATTTCCGTCTGCTGTTTCGACTGTAAAAATCTTCCTAAGTTTGGTTAAGGGTAAGTTAAGAGCTTGGCAGAAGGAAGTATTAATAAAACTTTGGTTTGCACCAGAGTCAAATAATACTTTTGCATACACGTTATGAACTAGGAACGTACCAGCTATCACATCAGGAATCATCTCGGCTTCCTGAGTAGTTAACTGAAAGGCTCGAACATTCTTCTTGGTAGTTCCGTCGGCTGTCTTCGCTTTGTTGTCTGCTGGTTTAACCAATTTAGGACATTCTGATTTAAAATGTCCCTTTTCTCCACAGTTATAGCAGATCGTTGTTTTCTTTCTGCAGTCTTCTTCACGATGTCCTACCATTTTACAAAAATTTCAGGTTACATTACATCTTCCAAAATGTTTTCTTTTGCAATTCCTGCAGAAGGGCGGAGTTGAAGACTGCCATGTTCCTCTTCTTTTGAAGCTATTATTATTACCCACACGAAATCCTTGGGTAATTTTCTGAGCTAGTTCCTTCTTCCTGTTTTCATCCCTAGTGCGTACCAATTCACCAGTTAGGGTATTAGCTAATTCCACAGCATCGTCAATAGTGCGAGGTCTCGCAGCTTTAACGATGTTACGGATTTCACTAATCAGTCCCCAAATGTAGCGAGAAATGATTACCGGTTCTGGCGAAGCCAGTGTTGGTACCACTCTAGCATATTCAAAGAATGTCGAAGTATAACCGCGACAATCTACACCTGTCATTCGATGGTTTAAAAACTTATTTGCCATTTGATCTTTTTCATATTCGGGACAAAATTTTCTTTCTACAAGACTCTTAAATTCTTCCCAGTTCATAGCATATGCCATCATTCTTCCTTTTGATTGTAACACCGTGTTCCACCATTCTAGCGCCCCTTCTTTAAAAAGATTTGACGCGTACATGACCTGATCATCCTTGGCACATTTACTTATGGTAATTACTGCCTAGGTTTTCTCTAACTAACGCAGTGCCGCAGTCGCTCCTTCATTGCCTGCAAACTCAGAGGGTTTACAAGCAAGAAATTCTTTATAAGTGCAACCAGGCGTTGCAGCTTTCAGTTTCTTAGGGAGCGGAGCTTGTCGTAGTTTATTATCATGATTAACATGATTACCGCCTCTGTTTACGCTATTACTGAAGTTATCTTCAGAAATACGTTTGCTAGGAACGATTTGTTGAGGTTCGATTGGATTTCTAACAGCAGTAGGGGTGTTCATGAGCCGATCCGATCCGATCGAGGGTCTGCTCATGCTCGGATTGAATTACAACCGATCCGATCCGAGCGGATCAAATTTGTAAAACCGAGCGCAAAAGTGATGCTCATGCTCGGATTGAATTTGAATCGATCGGCTCGGTTTCGCTCGGTTTTTATCAAATCCTAAAAAAAACCGAGCGGATCGTTTTCGCTCGATTGAATGTTACAGCAGCAACTATTGCTGGAATAGCATTGGCTATTCCCTGAGCAATGATATTTTCTATGTCTTGTCTATTTAGAAATTGATCCTCCTGATGTTGTTCAGATTGATTAACTTCGTTAACTGGTTCATTACCCATGTTTGCCATCTGGTAATTAATTTATATAATTTTATTAGTATCGAATAAATAAAAATTATACACAAAACAATCATATAAATTTCACAACACATATAGCCAAAACTATCGATTTCTCGATTCCCATTTTTATATTTCATAGTATGCATCAATACACACCTTTTATCTTACAAGTTTTATTTATAGTTATTTTACATGATTATATTATTATTGCTAATTTACAACCATAGTCTCATAATCCCCTTATCCCTCGTCAGTTGGTATTTTAGTAACGGTGTTCCCTCTCATCGTATTTCCAGGAGATCTGTTCTCCTACTTCCCTGATCCTATTTCCTGCATCCATTAACTCCTCGCCAAAGTGGCGGAGTTCAGCTAAATTCTCATTGCTCATAGGTGGATTAGGTATAGGTTCAGGGTCGACTTGAGGAAGAAAGGAATAAGGACTATTGAGCAGGTTTTGGAATTGCCAATCATTTGTCCACCATTCGTCCATTCCCAGAGGTTGGGTGTGGATTATAGGTTCTGGGATTGCTGGTTCTAAGTTTATAGGGAGCTGAGTTTCAATAGGACGAGTAAAAACATTTGTATTGATAGGCTGAATAGTATCACAGCTTGCCAATATAAAATCTAGCTCTTCCTGCAATGTCATTTCCTGGGTTTGTTTAGAACTTTCTCCAACTTCTACCTGAGAACCTCCTCCAATCTCCATTTCTATTTGCTTAGAATATTCATCAAACTGTAATCCCATCTGCCTAGACTCTTCCCCGACTTCAATTCCCTTCCCTTTATCTAAAGGATTTTCTATTTTAGGCATCTTTCTAGTGACAGGTTTCCTTCTACGCACACGCCTCCATCCCACGAATCTTCTCCTTTTCTTGGGCTTGGGTTTCTCCGGAGGTGGTGAAGCATTGAATTCAATAGGTTCTTCTATATTTGGTATATACCTATTGAAATCCCTGGAAACCTCTATTTTTACCGGATAGAGATTTAAATTCTGAAGGGCGTCAGACAAGTCACTCATGCTGTTATGCAAAATACACACAATTACTAATTGATAACAAAATTTCATAGAAAACCTTTAAATATTATTTCAGACTGGTTAATTACAAAATAAATGAAAATTAAACACACTACGTTTTATTGTAGTTTTATTTATTTACTGAAATAAGATTTCTAGACTGTAGTTGATAAAGGTGCTAAGACTTGGGTAAAATTATTTAAAGATTTGCATTAACTGCTACAGTAGCTAGCATATATAGATCTGCCAATTTCTCATCTAACTTGTCCTCCCAAGGTGTTTTACTGGTTAATTCCTGGGTTTCCTGTTTCTTTTCTCGGAATTTCTTTATTTTCTCTTTACTTTTCCTAATAATCAGACTTCTTTTACTAGGAGAAAGTGGTTCCTCATATTGTGCCTTTCGCACAAATATTCCTTCTTCAGGAATTACAGAGTGATTTGAGGATTTGGTTTGGGATGAACTTCCCTTCTCGTTGGATGACCTATCTAATTTAAGATAGATGTTTGACAGCTTTTGTTTACCCATACTGTACACAAATATTCAATTAATAAAACACATAATCACATAATTGACAAGTAGAAAAATTAAGTATTTTCTAAATACTTAATAGGTTTAAATCAGTGGCTCTGATACCACCTTTTTCTGTCACGGCCCCCGACCCGGTTTGACCCGTTTCAGGAGCCGCGTGACAGAAATCCCGTGGTATTTATTTAATAGCGGAAGTTTTCATCAGGATCTTTTAAAACTGCAATTTCCCGATTATTTTTATTTCACAACTCGGGATAAAACCCCGGTAATTTACAATCATAAGATTTCACGGAGAAATCTTTATTTTTACAAAACATGTTTCCTTATTTTATATTGAGCCACTTCCTTAAGCTTGTAGTGCTTCTCGGCACTTTTCTTGGATCACAACAGATCACCTGAAACACGTTTGAAAAAGGTTTTGTCAGCTGGAAATACTGGTGAATCATTCATTTTGCTAAAACGACTCGTTTGTTATAATTTACAGTATTAAGAGCGATTACAATGTTTTTATATCAACCAACTACCCTCGGTATTTGTCACTAGACTCGTTTCCGTGACTATGGTCATATCACCCATTGGCTAACTCGTTGTCCAATGGTGAAGATTATCAAGTAATGTGTACAAAACCCCACATACCGGCTGTAATATGGAGATTACAAAGACTTAATCCCTGTAATTATAACTTTGAAACATTTAAGAATTTATAAAGCATTTTGATAAAAAGAGAATGACTCACATTGCAGCTTTAATTTGAGCAGAGCCTAGCCTACTGATTAGCCTTTTAACCTAAATTAATATCATGCACACAACTTGGTTAGTAACTTAATACAACATTTACGATAACTCACGAGATTAAACCCTCACATCGAATGACAAAGTGCGATACTTAAACATCCATTGAATTAATCAACGAATGACAAAGCATAAACCCTAATGTGGGCAGCACTTAAACATCCATTGGATAGTTTAATCGATCGGACATTGAATCGTATCAGCGATCAAGTTATTACCCTGATTGCGGCAGCACTTCGTGATTCGTGTGTGTGTTTTGGACTGTTTATGCTATAACTCAGCGTACGTAATGAGAATTTACGTCGTTTCAGTGCCAGAATTCAAGTCCCAATGCCTACTATTTATAGCCAAATTTTTACCCCCCTCGCGTGACGCGAGGGGTACCCCTCTGGGCTTCGCGTGGCGCGAGGGGTCACCTATTTTCTATAGGTAGCCACGTCCCTAACTAGGCTTGCTGAGTTGACGAAATCTTAAAAATCAAAACGGACAACAAGTTATTTAGATAATCGTAACTAGGGTTTTACCCCCTTGAGTTTTAGGGGTCCTAATCCTGATTCTGAAAATTCTGAAAATTTTAGGGTTTGTGTAGAATCACTTGGGTGTCTTAATTAGGGTTTCTTATTGGACAATTAAAATAATAATTAGGACTTTTTAATACGAGTTGTTACACCTTTCTCTATTTCATGACTTAAAAAATCTGTTAAAAGTTTTAATGACTCATTTTCTATAAACTTTTTTCTGTTCTGTGTTTTTAAGAAATCTAAATTCCCTTTATCCCCTCTTTTTTGAACAATTTGTATTGTATTCATATATCTAAGGGTTGGTATTGTATATAATTGTTTACTTAGTGTTATAAAATTTCTTGTGATTGTTACTGCACCATTTAATCCTAATATGAAATTTAATCCTATTACAAAATCTTTTGATTTTATATTTGGTGGATTAATATTTAATCCATTCATACATTGATGACATTTTAGTTGCAAGCAATACAGTGCAGGAACATGAGAAACACATACAACAGGTCTTTGAAAAAATAAAGAAAAATGGTATAGTTGTTTCAAAAAGAAAAATGGAACTTTTTAAAAGAAAATTTTCCTTCTTAGGATTAGAAATTGGAAATGGAAAAATAGAATTGCAATCACATATTTCTATAAAAATTATATATATATATGTGTGTGATCAATGGTTTATATTGATATAAATTGTCCTTAATTACATACATATGTATATGTTATATATATATATATATATATATATATGGAGGAGTTCATGCGAGAACCACCCTTATTGCGAGAACCGCGAGAACCAATGTGAACACAACCTAAAATAGCTAAAAAAAACTAACCCCCCCCCCCCCAAAACCTAAACCCCGCCACCCCCCCCCCCCCAAAAAAACCTAACCCCCCCCCCAAGCTAAATGCTAAAAACTAAAAGCCCCAAAAAACCTAACCCCCCCTCCCCCAAAAACCTAAACCCCCCCAAGCTAAAATGCTAAAAACTAAACCCCAAAAAAACCTAAAAAAATCAAAAAAAAAATATAAATTTTTTTTTTAATATTTTTATGCTCAAATCGCTACTTTAAGTGGCCCAAAAAAAAAATTTATTTTTTTTGGCTTCGAAAAGTAGCGATTTTTATATAAAAAATATTAAAAAAAATTGTGTGATTTTTAGCTATTTTTAGGCATTTTTTGTTGTGTTCACATTGGTTCTCGCGGTTCTCGCAATAAGAGGTGGTTCTCGCATGATCTTCTCCCTATATATATATATATATATATATTTGTATGTATATATATATATATATATATATATATATATATATATATATATATATATATATATATAATACACCACATGGAGATCAATAGGAATATGCTAATAATTTGTCATTTTACTTTAACTTTGACTAAGATCAACTTTTATTATACAAGATAAAATTAACAGGAAATTGGAATAGACATTTGGACATCGATTTTAACAAAATGGACATTATTCGAGCTATTTTTTTTGGTGTAAACATAGATTTCTGGAACCATTCATTTGATGACAGTCGGCATGGCGGGCTTATTTACGGCTCTAAGATGATTACTCACAACGCGACATATATTCAATTTTTGCCTCAATTATGCTAGCCTCCCCATACGGACCAACAAGAGTTCGACACGTGTCGTAACTCAACTCACGAAGTTCGACACATGCCATGTATATTCATTCATTTCACCATTCATCATTCTGTCACATCAATGCTATGTTACCACCTTCCTCTATTTATCTTCAATAATTTATAGTTTGGCAAATTTTTATCAAAATCTAATTATATTTTAAATTAAAAACATTCTTAAGAATTTATCATGTAGCACAGGTCCTGTATACGCGTCTTATATGCCTATAGGTGTAGTATATGTATAGTAAAGGTTTGGTACATGTGTCGTATAGTATAGTATATGTATAGTTTAGTATAATGTATTATAGTATATGTGTAGTATCGTATCCTAACGTATTGTATAGTATCATGTAGTATCGTATTGTATCATGTCGTATCATATAGTATCGTTTCGTGTAGTATTGTATAGTCCATAATAGCATAGTATACTATAGTATAGCTGTATAGGTGTAGCATAGGTACGTTATAGGCCTATAGGTGTAGTATGCTATAGTATGGTATGGTACCGTATTGTATCGTACAGTACAATATAGTATAGTATAGTATATTGTATAGGCCTATGGGTTTAGTATAGGTGTAGTATAAATATAGTATAAGAATGCACGCCGTATAATATAGGTTTAGTATATGTCTTGTGTACGCTTATAGTACTAGTATATGTAGAGTATAGTATAGTATAGTATAGGTGTAGTATATTACAGTATGGGTGTAGTATACATATAGTGTAGGTACCATATAGGTTTATATATAGGTACAATATTGGTTATGTATAGGCATTGTATAGGTTATAGGTCTAGTATAGTTATAGTATAGTATAGTATAGTATGGGTGTAGTATATATATCGTATAATGTATTATAGTGTTAGTGTAGTATAGGTGTCGTATAGGCTTCTAGGTGTAGCATAGGTCCTGCATAGTACTCGTATAGGCTTATAGGTGTAGTTTAGGTCTCGTATATGCTATAGTCATAGTATAGGTGTACGATATGTATTGAATAATATAGTATTGGTGTAGTGTAAATGTAGTATAGGTGTCGTATAGGCTTATAGGTGTAGTATAGGTCACATATAATATATGATTATAGGTATAGTATATGTGTATTATATTACAATATAGTATTGTATTGTATCATATATCATAGGTGTAGTATTGTATCATATAATTTGCCCTGTGTAGTATATGTATGATAAATCACCATTCGATTAATTAACAAAGTTATTCTTTGATAAATAAATTACTAATCTAATGTTAACAAATTTATAAATGTTCTTATATAAAGTCGTTAATTTAACAATGTTTTTTTTTTATTTTTTTAAATATTACTTAATTTTTTATTATAATTTGCTAATATGATAACTATTGTATAAAAGCATTTGTAAAAAACCCTTTAATGCGCCTAGTATAGTCCTATACACCCAACATAAGGAGGCTATATGCGCGATATAGAGCTTACGAGGTGTATAGGTACGCCGCCAGGAAAAAAAAAATAACATTTGTAGCTTGAACTTTTAACTTTTGTGCCTATACACCACATATAGACCTATGCAAGGCATATATGTGGCAGAGGTGTTGAAAAAGATTGTTGGTGTGTTTAAATAGATAGAGCCATAATCAGTTACATTTTTGAAAGGGGGCGCTCTATCCTTCAACATCACAAGAAAAATTCTATGCAAAACACTATAGTCCAAAAACCCTTATACGCGGGTTTGACTTGACGCAATATACTCCTCACGTGATCTTTCTTGACCCATAATAATCAAAGTTGCTCATCTTTGTTTTCCTTATTCAAACTTTAATCTAGTTCCTCCACCGCAACCATCTTCCTTTAAGATTTTCCTCCAACAAAACTCCAGTTTAGGTATCATCTACTTTTAACAGCATTTCCTTCAAGCTTTTATGTTTATGCAAACCAGAATTTAGAGAAATTAGCATGGACACACTATTTTCCTCCAACATTCATTCGCTCAATTTCATCCGCTGCTATTTGTCTCTGATTTGTTTATACACTTTTTTTTTCATTTGTGGTTATTGGGACATTGCTCTTAAAGAACTTAGACGTTTGAAGGTAATAAACTAATAATAGACTTTAAGGTCCCTTTTTATGCATACCCTTTTTAGTAACTTTATAATTTGTTTATATTTCTTGCATTACCTGCTACCGCATTCCTTGCCAACAAAAAATGAAGACCTCAGTTCATTAGTATGGAAAATTTATTTATAGAACTTTCTAAAGAAGAAGTTTGCAAATCCTTGTTGATTTACAATGTCTTTAGTTTATGAAAAATCTGCAATTTACCCAATTGAATCTTTTAACTAAAAATTTCTTTGCAAGGTTAGAACAAAAGGTTAGTTGTGGATCCACCAAATGAATGACTGATTGACTACAATGACCAACACAACAACAACAATAACCTCAATAAACAACAACAACATATAATGTATTTACGATACACCAGATATTGCATGCTTGATTTTAGATAAAAAAAACAATTGATCGAAACATATTGATACACCCCAAAAAGTTAATGATAAAAATGGGAGAGGGTTTACTCACTGTTTGCGAAGCTTCGATTCTTTAAAATAACGTTAACGCACGAATAAGAGTAATATCACAAGTCACCCTAAAATATATAACCAACAAAATACTAAATATACAATCAAGAAAATAAAGATACACAAGTATTTCTAAGGAAATGGGTTTTTCAAATTTAGGGACTTAACTATACCAAAATAATTATTTAATATAATTACTAACATGGTATTTAAGTTTCTAGAATAATTACATAAACTATATTTATATGAATATATATAACTAAGGACAAAGATTATAATTTATATAATCGTTTAGGGGCTGTTTGGCAACTTCTGAATGGTTAAGTGCTGAATCAGTAAGAGGTCTGAACCATTAAGTGCTGAACCAGTAAGAGGTTTGAACCATTAAGAGCAAGTATAATGCTTAACCCTTTAGAGGCAAATGTCTGACTAATTCAGATTAGAGGTCTTAACCATTGAGACTCTGTATAATACTTAATCATTTAGAGGCAAATGTCTAAACCATTCAGACATCTGTCACCAAACAAACAATCTGAACCAATAAGTGCTGAACCAGTAAGAGGTCTGGACCATTAAGAGACTCATTAAGAGTTAAACAAACAGCCCCTTATTTCTATCTCAAATTATATATATTCAAATTTAATAGTTATCACAAAATTTTATTTGAAATCCTTAATTTCATGTAAAAATACAATTATTTAAACTAATTATTTAATCCTTTGAAAATAAGATATTATTAAAAACTATGTAAAAATTCTGTAAAAATTCCAATACCTTTTTAATATCAGTACTTCAGTAGTAATTTATAAAAATATTTGTAGAATTTTATTTGTGACTATAACTATTTTTAATTGATTTTCTAATGGCAATATATCAATACTAATTCATACAAAATTCCAACAACTATTAAAAATTCCCAAAGTTTTCATGGAACATACTAATACGATATATGAAAATAACACAAGATCAATTTCATCAAAAACATAACCTAAGATCAAAAGCCCCAAATTTATATAACTAAGAACCCTAAAATCATAAGAATCAAATTTGGATTATACATGCTCTCTATCGTAGAAATGGATAGAAGGGTTTTGTAGAGCATAAAAAAATAAATAGTTTAGGCTTTGGAATCACCTAGTTTCGTTAAAGAATGAAGGAGAAATCAATGCTTGAAGTTACAAGCCCTATAATCTTCAAAATCAAATTTGTGATGCTCGGTTGATGAAATGATGTAATTCCAGTGGGGTTTTGTTAGGTTTGAGCAGAGATTTCAAACAATATTTGTTAGTCACATGTGTGATGGCGAGGTCGATATAGTGGAACATACTAGTTTGGTTAAAACTAGCGGCATCAATGTTATTTAACTCCAACGAAGAGGCTTTATAGGAAATTGAACATATGGCAGGGTCTAACAAAGGAAAGGAAATGATATGAATGATTTTCAAACGACCATGTGGCAACTTTGGGAAACAAAGAACGAAAAGGAGTTGGTGTGCGTTAGGTGTGATATGATTTTATTAATATTTTGAGTCCATTTTACGCATTAGTCAAGTTTTAAATTTATAAAACACGATATTCTACAAACACTAAACACACAGTTGGGCAAGTGCACCCATCGTGAGCGTAGTATAGCGTTGGTAAGATACCGAGGTCGTCCAAGGACACAAGAGCTTTTAGTACCGGTTTATACTCAACGTCTAATCAATCTAAATTTTTTGAGAAAGGTTTTGAAATATAAAAATAAAAACTAAAAAATGCAAACATAATAAAATAAAAACAGATAGACAAGATAGAATCACTTGGATCCGACTCGTCTTTAATGTATCCTTTGATGATTTTCGCACTTTCGGAGTTTTTAAGAGATTATCTTAGTCATAGTAGTAGGCCCCTCTTTTGAAGGTGACGTTACCCTCAACCCAGTGGTTTGAGTCAGCAGGGATACAATCCCAAAGGGTCAGAATATTGAAAGACAATTAAGTTAGTTATTAATGCGAAAAGTGGTTGGCCCCTCTTTTGAAGGTGACGTCACCCTCGGCTAAGTGGTTTGAGTCAGCAAGGATACAATCCCAAGAAGTCGGTTTAATGTATTAATAGTAGTTTATAGATGAGGGATTCAAGCTATTCGCACCCCCGCCATCCAATACCAGTGGGTATTGAAGGAGGTCCTAGTAAGCTTGAACCAGGTCCTTGCAGGATCTACACACTGAACAAGGCAAGAACCTTACCAAACCATTCCCCTAACCCCTGACCAGGTAGTCAACATGCCTTTATATAGACCGTAAAGACATGAATGATGCAATATTTTACTTTATATAGACAGTAAAGTAACTTCAAGACACCACGGAAAAATGATAGGAAGCATTCACATTCAACATAAGAAACTAGTTATTAAAGTCATTAATACAAACCCAAATAAAATATACCGAAAGATTAAAAATCAAAAGTAATACATAAAAGATTTGTTTTCACCAAGTGATGTCAGAGGCTTAACCAAATATGTCCTTTGATTGGCAAGAACCCTTACAATCAATCTTGGATCCCGAGACTACTACACACTCTAAAGATGGATGATGGTGGTGGGTGTTGGTGTTGTAGTGGTGGTGGAGTGGTGGCAAAGTGGGAGAGTAGTGGTTTGCCAAGGGATGCCTTTGAAGTGAACCAAGCATCCCTATTTATAGCCTGCAGAGAACTCTGGCCACGTCCCCGTGTCTAGCGTTCACGCCCCCATGGCCAGCCTTTTCTCTTCCTTCATTAATTGCAATTTTCAGCAGAGGGCCCGCACGGCCCCGTGTCTCCTGGGCACAGCCCCGTGGTCAACTTCGTATCTGTACTATCAAGATTTGGCAAGATTCTGCGTATCTTTGCGTTGACCACGCCCCGTGTTGAGCTGGGCACGCCCCCGTGGTGGGCGTGGAAGCTTCTACAGGTTTGTCTTTTGTGCAGGTTCCTGACCACGCCCCGTGTTCAGCTGGGCATGGCCCTGTGGTCAGTCTTCTAATTCCTTGTTTTTACTTTGGGGATGCTACCGAGGGGTCGAGCATGTCACGTTTATTCCTTTTCTTTGTATTTATGTTGGTTTTGGCTGCTTATTTGCTCCCTTTGTTCGTTTAAGCTCATTTGGTCCTATAAATTCAAAAGGAAGACAAAAACACGCTTTTTCCAACATTAATACTAAAAAAGGGTTATATGCCTCATTTGATGTAATTTATATGTTACATTTTGCACACATCAAATACCCCCACACTTGAATCTTTGCTTATCCTCAAGCAAAACTTTTTAATATGTGGCTTACCCACCCAAATGGAAGAGGTAGAGGAGAAGTTTTTGGGGTCATCTTGAGTGTCGGGAATCCAAGATCCTTTATTGGGTTTTAGTTTTATTTTATTTACAATCCTATTCGTCATAATTTATTTAGAATATTTTATAAGAAAAATTACTTATTTGGGCATAACATGCCTCTTTAAAATTCCATTTATATACAAGTTCATATACCTCACGGGAGATCACTCAACACTCGGTCGAAGATGTATTTTTGTGAAACAATCGAGACCGGCATGGAACTTACTTCTACCATATGCTTGCCAAGCGAGCAATCCTCCTCCTTTTTAACTATAAACCTTCGTAAATATCAAGAGGACTTAGGGAAGGGTTAGGCTTGGGCTAAGAGTAGGTGGTTTTGGTTAGTGGTTAGTAAAAATGGCGAAAAGCGTAAAAAGCGTCGGTCGTCGTAAAACTTTTTGTTTTTGTGACTTTTATTCAAACTAAGCACATTGAAACAAGATTTCTTTAAGGAACTTGTTTGTTTATTGCAAGACTTTCATTTTTTTTTTATACGTCACAAGATAACCAAGCTTTTTACTAAAACAAAGGGGTTGAAAAGAAAAAAGTTTTGGTGGGTAAAGGGTGTTTGTTTTGTGGGTTTTGAAATGAAAAGGTTTAGGCTCAAAGGGGTTAACTAGGGGGATTTTGGGTAGGTGATAAAAAATGAAAAATAATGGTGTTGAAAGGAAAAGGGGTTAGTCCTAATGCCTCTATCATTTACTTACTTGGGTTCAAGTTGGTAAGGACCGGGAATGTATCGTCGTGGCAAGTTCTAGAGTCGTAGGAACCAAGCGGCTTTTCACACAAGAAACGGAAAATGTGCATTTAGTTTAAAGATATATGCTTGTTTGTTCAACAAAGGCTCAAAACTCACTTGTTGTGGGAATGGGTTTATAATGTATTCAAGTATATATAATCAAATTTTAATTAGATTTGTCATGTCTTTTCATAATTCTCTTATTTGGTTTTTTTTTATCATGACGCTGTCGGTTGTACATTTGTAATATATTTAGAACTTGTTATTCCCAAATTAAACCAAGACAAGTAAAAAAAATTAAAATTTTAATTTTTTTTTTGGCTGATTAGTGGTTCCAATAGAGTTTTGTGTAAGGCTTGTTATTAGGACTTGCAAGATTCAAGGTTTTAGCATCCCCCCCCCCCCACACTTAAATTACACATTGTCCTCAATGTGTCTAAAAATTAGTTTTTCGGTTGATTAAAATGTGTAAAAGTGGGTTAAAAACAAGATTTTATGTTACTGGGCAGCTGAACACGGGGTGTGGTGGGCTGAGCACGGCCCCGTGGTCAAACTACCTGTAACAGAAAGTTACAGAAGGTTGACCACGGGGTGTGCCCAGTGGACACGACCCGTGGTCAGTTATCTGTTAGAAAATTTTTTCTGCAGAACCCTAGGCACGGGGGCGTGTTGGGTGGCCATGGCCCCGTGCTGCACATGCTGAAATGATGGAAAAGTTGACGGAAGGCTCTGTTTTCATGCATGGGTGCGGTTTTAACGTCCCTTTGGCAATATCCACCTTTTCGAGTGTGATTTATTCCTGAAAAGTAAGACTAAACTAGAAAACATAAAAGTTAAACTAATCTAAAACTAAGGATAGTTCCGCAGAATGCCTCCGTGGTGCGCCACGTTTATAAGGGTCCTTGGCTAGACTCACCTTATCGGGTGGTTCTGGCTCATCTTCAATTAGGGGGTCGTCATTGCCAATTGGATATTTCATTGATTGTTCAAGATCGACATACCTTTTGTCGGCCCCTAATTGAATGGGTAGGTTATTTTGTTTCCGATTGATCAAAGCTTGATGGGTTTTTACAAAAGGTTGTCCCAACACAAGTGGAGCGTCATCAAGAATGATGAAGTCAGCTGGGACTCCCGTTTGGTTTGTTTCCACTAACACATCTTCAACTACTACCATTGATTTTATTATTTTCCGATTAGAAAGAAAAATGGGGATTTGAAGTGGAGAAAAATCACTAATACTTAATTTTTTGAAAATGTAGTTTGACATTATATTAACACAAAGATCTTTATCAATTGTAATATTACTAATAAAGGTGTTTTGAAAGAAACATGGAACCGGTGTAATGTTAATTTCAAATGGGTCATCTTTTATTAGCGTAGTTTTATCATTTGTTAACTTAATGCTTACCATTTAGTCAATTTTAGTGTTACTGTTTAACTGTTTTAAAAACTTAGCATGAGTAGGTACCAAACAATGGTTTTCGAAAGAAGGTGTTAAGAGATTAATTTCTTGAAAAATTGACTCTTTTTGAAAATTATCGTTTTCGGACTTACCTTTTTCGTTGTTTGGTTCATGCGTCGGTTTTTCACTTTCTTGTTCTTCCATTTTTACTTCTTCTACTATTAACTCTTTAGTACAAACTACCTCTTCCCTCGTGCGGGATTCTTTTATATAGCATTCGATATCTTTGAGGTGTTGTATTATTCTTTCGGCTTCAGGGAGGATAGTTGGTGGTTCGTGAAATTGAGCGGGATAAGTGTCCCAAAAGCTTGAGTGCGGAAGTTCAAACCTTGGTCCTTCAAAATACCCATATGAGGTAGATGGTTCATTCCATTGTTCCTCATAGTGAGCATATGATGGAGATAATTCATACCTTGGTTCCTCAAGGTATGAGTATGATGTAGAAGGTTAATACCTTGGTTCCTCATGGTATATGTATGAGGTGGATGGCTCGAAAAGGTCACAATATTGTACCGAGTGAGGGTTACCGAAAATGGTACAATGTTCTTCTTCGTAATCATCCTCTTCATAGTAGTAATTGTAACCTCCTAAGTATTGATCCATAAGAATCACTCAGCAGATCACAAGAGTCTCGAGACCAGAAAACAAAATAAAAAACTGAAACAGAGACTCACCACGGCCCCGTGGTCAGTGGGCACGGCTCGTGGTCAGAGTCTGTATCTGGGCGTTTTGAAAATTGTTACTGGTTTTTGTGCAGCACGGGGCGTGTTCAGTGAGCACGGCCCCGTGTTCAGACTACTGTTATGTAAAAATTCCTAAAAATAAAAAAAAAAGGTGCGCGCAGTTTTGAGAAGGTTTTGAAAAAAAATGATTAGGCCGTCGATTTTAAGCTTTCTTAAAATCCTTGTGTCCCCGGTAACGGCGCCAAAAACTTTGTGTGCGTTAGGTGTGATATGATTTTATTAATATTTTGAGCCCATTTTACGCATTAATCAAGTTTTAAATTTATATAACATATATTCTACTAACACTAAGCACACATTTGGGCAAGTGCACCCATCGTGAGCGTAGTATAACGTTGGTAAGATACCGAGGTCGTCCAAGGACACAATAGCTTTTAGTACGGGTTTATCCTCAACGTCTAATCAATCTAAATTTTTTGAGAAAGGTTTTGAAATATAAAAATAAAAACAAAAAAATGAAAAAATAAATAAAATAAAAACAGATAGACAAGATAAAATCACTTGGATCCGACTCGTCTTTAATGTATCCTTTGATGATTTTCGCACTTTCGGACTTTTTAAGAGATTATCTTAGTTGTAGTAGTAGGCCCCTCTTTTGAAGGTGACGTTACCCTCAACCCAGTGGTTTGATTCAGCAGGGATACAATCCCAAAGGGTCAGAATATTGAAAGACAATTAAGTTAGTTATTAATGCGAAAAGTGGTAGGCCCCTCTTTTGAAGGTGACGTTACCCTCGGCTAAGTGGTTTGAGTCAGGAAGGATACGATCCCAAGAAGCCGGTTTAATGTATTAATAGTAGTTTACAGATGAGGGGTTCAAGCTATTCGCATCCCGCCATCCAATACCAGTGGGTATTGAAGGAGGTCCTAGTAAGCTTGAACCAGGTCCTTGCAGGATCTATACACTGAACAAGGCAAGAACCTTACCAAACCATTCCTCTAACCCCCGACTAGGTAGTCAACATGCTTTTATATAGACCGTAAAGATATGAATGATGTAATATTTTACTTTATATTGACAATAAAGTAACTTCAAGACACCCCGGAAAAATAATAGGAAGAATTCACCTTCAACATAAGAAACTAGTTATTAAACTCATTAATACAAACCCAAATAAAAAGTGCCGAAAGATTAAAAATCAAAAGTAATACATAAAAAATTTGTCTTCACCAAGTGATGTAAGAGGCTTAACCAAACATGGCCTTTGATTGGCAAGAACCCTTATAATCAATCTTGGATCCCGAAACTACTACACACTCTAAAGATGGATGGTGGATGATGGTGGTGGGTGTTGGTGTTGGTGTTGTAGTGGTGGTAGAGTGGTGGCAAAGTGGGAGAGTAGTGGTTTGCCAAGGGATGCCTTTGAAGTGAACTGAGCACCCCTATTTATAGTCTGCATAGAACTCTGGCCACGGCCCCGTGTCCAGCGGGCACGCCCCTATGGCCAGCCTTTTCTCTTCCTTTATTAATTGCAATTGTCAGCAGAGGGTCCCACACGGCCCCGTGTCTCCTGGGCACGGCCCCGTGGTCAACTTTGTATCTGTACTATCAAGATTTGGCAAGATTCTGCGTATCTTTGCGTTGACCACACCCCGTGCTGAGCTGGGCACGCCCCTGTGGTGGGCGTGGAAGCTTCTACAGGTTTGTCTTTTGTGCATGTTCCTGACCACGCCCCGTGTTCAGCTGCGCACGGTCCCTTGGCCAGTCTTCTAATTCCTTGTTTTTACTTTGGGGATGCTGCCGAGGTGTAACACCCCAAATTCTAATAAAGATTAATCGAATGTTTATATGTTTTAAATGATTAGTTAGTTATAAATAAATAATGAAAGTTAAAGGTTAGGAAATATATAAGAATGATAACTTAAATAACCTTGAGGGGTTAAACTTGTAAATATGATTAGTAACATAATAAAAATTTAAAAACCTAGTTAGTGGGTGGGTATGGGTCACGACCAAGAAGCAGGAAGGAGAAGAAACCCTTCTCCCTCGTAATATCTCAAGAAATTCAGGGATTTAAGGTGTTGTTGATCCAGAAATCGAATGCATGTGACCAAATTCTCAACCATCTAAGGGTTTCCTACATAGGGTAAGTCAGATTATGCGATTTGATGCACTTTCATGAACTAGGGTTTAATCAATTCGTGAAAATTGGAGAAATTGAACCTGTGTATGAATTAGAAACATCATTAGAGGATGTTTTATGCTTGGAATTCGTTTGTATTGATGGTTTGGGGGAAAACCCACTTGTTCTAGTAGGATGATGATTATGTAATTTGAATAAGTAGAGTAATTTCTATGAATAAATGTATGTATACTAGAACATTGATAGATTATTATGTGTAGGATGAATGATTTGTGCAAGAATGGTTGATTGTGTGAATTGTGATGATATCTAGTGAAATTATGCATAGGATACATGTACATAATGCTTAGTATGTTGTACGCACACCATGTGTTTGATGAAATGCCTCAATGAAAAACTATGTGATTTTGAATGGATTGAAAAGTGTTGAATTGTGTAAGGAAAATATAGTATTTGATACATTGCAAAATATGATATGGAAGATGATTGATACGTGAATATGATTATTATGTAATGAATGAAGTAACCTAAATAAGAATGAAATATGTGTAGGAGTGAAAGAAGAAGGAGCTAATTCCGGTTCGCAACAAAAGGCTCAAGAACGAGGTAAGTTTGCTATTTACAAGTTTATTCAACAACATTAGTAGTTTGTTACTTTAAATATTAGTTTCTTAATGGTAGTCATTGTATTAAAATGAGAACGCGAAAGTATAGCTCCGTAACGGTCCGTGATGAACGGGTCGGTTCGGGTTAGAATGAGAATGAATAAGTGAAGTTTTCTTAATGTTCCGTGTAAACGGGTTATGATAGAATGAGTTGGAGAGAAAGATGTAACGAAGTTGGTTACATAAACAAGAAAGTCGAGTATAAGAATGACTTAGTCATGTATGGTTCAAAATTTAAATGGTGATTATTGGTTCACCAAGTTCATTAATGCGTTAGTTGAAATATTAGTATTACGCTAATGTTGTTTGTTGTAATGGTTGTAGGTAAATCTCAAGTTTAAATGCTATCGCATCGCTCGGAACCGAACACACCTTGAACGCCTTTAAGCGCTTCCGCAATCGTTGATGTATTATCAATGGGTCAATATTTTGGTTTAATTAGGCTATGTTGGTAGTTATAAACTCTAAACTTGAAGTTGTAAATCTTTTGTCAAACACTAGTTGTAATGGTCGTTTTGAAAGTTTCTAAAGTGTTATGAAATTTACTATGTCTTTTTAAAATGCATTGTAGGTCAATTGTTGAATGTTATTAAACAGGGAATTGCTTATTTTACGAACGGGTCATGCCCGAATTTTATTAGACAATAGTATGAATTATTGTATTTTCGGATTTAGAATTTTGGGCCTTTCACGAGGGGTCGGTCATGTCACGTTTATTCCTTTTCTTTGTATTTATGTTGGTTTTGGCTGCTTATTTGCTCCCTTTTGTTCGTTTAAGCTCATTTGATCCTGTAAATTTAAAAGGAAGACAAAAACACGCTTTTTCCAACATTAGTACTAAAAAGGGTTAGTTTTATGCCTCATTTGATGTAATTTATATGTTACATTTTGCACACATCAGGAGTTTAAAGGAAATAGCATTTTGGGACTGAAAACAGTGGAAGATATCAAAGCTAATTCGTTCTTATTGAAACACCCTAACATGTTTTAACCAAAAGAGACGCAGCGGAAAATACCGACTCAAAAATTCTTTCTTTCTTATCTATATTACATACTTGGAGGTTCATTTCTAAAATGTCAAACACTTTCTTGAAAAGATTTACAACCTTCATTCTTAATTAATGCATCAAATGTAATATATAAATACAAGTCATGTGACTGCTCTTCCCGTACAATCCTTGCTCTTTGACTAGATCTTCAACCTCTTAGACTCCATAATGATGTTAATTCCGTGCAACCTGCAATCACCACATACATGCGCATCATTAATATTTGGTGACGTCATTCATAATCTAAACATACATAATTAAATGACCATGCCACATTTTTTTTACTCATGCTAATCCTTTCGATTATCATTCCAAGTACAATCTTGCATCCCAATCATTAAATCTTCATAAGGACAACAATAGTATACCTGCATTTTCATTTCATTCTCAAAGCACTTGATTAGTAACGTTAATACTCAAACGTATTGTAGCCATGCATACATGTATACAAGCTCTATTCTTTCATGTACAATCAATCCCACTCCATGTATACACATATACGTATATTTATACACACACACATACATACATACAAGCTTTTACATTTCCATTCCCATATAATTTTACTAACATATCCTAGTCACAAAATCCATATAAATAAGTCTCATACGTACAAACTTACGTGCATGTTCATTTCTATTCATGCTTACCTATGGATTCAGTCGCTAACATATAGGTAGATCTATACACATACATATCTCCAAACTTATTTCTTTCCTACACATACTTTGAGTGAACGTTCTTGCTCATGAGTGAACATTTCAACTGTTGAGTGAACATTCTTACTGATGAGTGAACGTTCCAACTGTTGAGTGAACATTCTTGCTGACGAGTGAACGTTCCAACTGTTGAGTGAACATTCTTGCTGACAAGTGAACATTCCAACTGTTGAGTGAACATTCTTGCTGATGAGTGAACGTTCCAACTGTTGAGTGAACATTCTTGCTGATGAGTGAACGTTCCAACTGTTGAGTGAACATTCTTGCTGACGAGTGAACATTCCAACTGTTGAGTAAACATTCTTGCTGACAAGTGAACGTTCCAACTATTAAGTGAACATTCTTGTTGATGAGTGAACGTTCCAACTGTTGAGTGAACATTCTTGCTGATGAGTGAACGTTCCAACTGTTGAGTGAACATTCTTGCTGACGAGTGAACGTTCCAACTGTTGAGTGAACATTCTTGTTGATTGAACATTTCAACTCTTGAGTGAACATTGGCTGTAGATTACGGCAGCTTGCTGTTGTTTCCCCTTGTCTGCTTGGCCGTAAGCTACGGCTGACCTACCGTAGCTTACGACGGGTTCTTTCACTCTAACCCTTCTTCCTTTTTAATTTTCACAAGACAACCGTTAAATATCTGAACTTCTTTCTTCCACATTTTTCATGCTTCCAAGACGTAACATGACCGTAATTCAAGCCCCCATATCCTTTTGCTACTTATCCCTAAGATCAAACCATCTAAAGCATCACGCTATGTTTCTTTCTACATTTTGACCCGTTCACTTCTACCGTGTAATTCCAAACATAGATGACCACCAACGACTTACCACCTTAACTTCATTTATAAATAAGAAGTGATTCCGGAAATCACTTACCTTAAGCATCCTTGTCCGTGCTTGCTTCCTCGCCTCCTTTTGACCCGTTAGCCTTCCATGCTTGAGTCCATGCCAATGTGCTTCCTATCCTTTCATGTCACCACATCCATATTCTTCGTTAGCATACAAACCCATTCTTATCGTCAATCATCTCCAATTCATACTTTACATTAGACTTTCATTAATCATTTTTAACAACATAAGGTATAGATCAACAATCACATCTTTTCAAGCTCGTATAATTCTACATGCATCATTCACAACACATAATGATATAACATGTATCGTATGAGTTCTCAAGACTTACATTTATGTTAGGAAGCCTACCATACTATTCTCACCTTCGTTGACTCTCCAAATGTCAACTATCAAACATACAAGTTTTCATCCTTATAACCATACGTTTACATTGATAAAGTTAACCATACTAATAACACTCATGAATTTCATACTCATGTTCTAGGACACACATAAAGGCATATAATTTCTTACACGCACCCATATACGTAATACATCTCATTCATACTATCATTTTCATGTCTCTGCAACTAACACTATAACACATATTAGCTAAACCAATATCATTCCAATATTACTCCTTTCTACAAATCTCATATGCTTCACATTTATTGTACATTTAACCCATAATTTCAATAAAGAAATCAGTCAAATATATGGTGAACATTATACCACTCTAACATAGAGTACAACCTTCTAATACACACTTTTTACCAAATCATATAATCAACCTAAAATCATATATGTATTCCATCTAAAATACATTTCTCATGTTCCATTACCACCAAATACATGACATTCTCATGTTATACATTTTCATCCTTTACTTGCATTCGATCTCTTCTAGCAATTTCACCTAGACATTTCATCGAACACTTGGTGTGCATACCACTATTCAAGCATAATGTACAAGTCTATCATGCTTCACTTCCTACTTCATGATTTCATTCATCAACACCACTAAACATCAAGTAAACTCATATCATGTTCAATTTATCTAACAAGAATTCATCATATACTACATTATACATCAAATTACACAAGGATTGAACATAGATAATTCATTCATATCACCATCCTTACCACTACAAGTGGGTTTTATAACAAAACCTCAAATTACTTAAATTCTTGCATAATCCATGTCCTATATGGTCATTCTAACATATATTCAAGCTTAATTTCATACAAATTCATGGATTGATCATAACCCACTTCATGCAAAACCACCAAATTGAATTCTACAACTTACCACATGTCTATTAAAGCTAGATGGTGAAGGATCTTCATTCATGCATTGATTTTAGCTTCAAATCCTTCTTCAATTGCCTTGATTTAGAGAGTTGTGGGGAGAACTTCTTTTTCTTCTTTTTGTGCATATGTATATGTCGACACATACATATTCCCCACTTAAAACCTGAATTTTTATAAAGTTTGTCCCAAATGCCACTTTTAGTCCCTCTAACTAGGTTTTTAGTTATTTGAACCCAATACTCCCATTTCCAACCATCCAACCTTTATGTTAATAACTAAGTTACATAACTTAGTTATTTTATCTCGTAACGTAAAGTAAGAAAAAAATTTATTAATTTCAATTTCGGTTTTTGGGGCGTTACACTTATGGTTAAAAAGAAGATCAAGGTTCCAAAGCTTAGATTGGGTGAGATAGCGTGAATTGAATATGAGAGATGTTGTGATTTAATTGTTTTGTCTACGTTTTTCGGTTTTTACAGCATATGCCATATGTTGGCCCCGTTCCATAGTCATAGAAGTTTGTTGTTCAATTTTTTTTTAAATATATGTAATTATTTAGTAATAAGGTGTTTGCACCTCATAAAAATGGTGTGGGTTGAATAGGGTTGTCTAAAGTTGGTTCGGCTCAGTTATGGAGGCTAACTATAACCATTAATCGAGCTTCGATTATAAAAGATTGCTTAACCACAACCAAACAGATGGTCGGTTCACCTTTTTTTTAACTGCTAACAGAATCAATCCCAAGCACTCTCGGGACACCCACTGGACCAAACGGAGTACTCCGAGAATAACCCGAGTCCACCACCAATTCCTGGGAAAAGGTGAGAAGTGATCGTGAATTCGTGATGATCTAGTGTTGGTTGATGAACCCTTCCCTCACATTGTTTCGACTGGCGTTATACTAGAAGCATGCATGTTGTAGGTTCTCTTCTTTCTCCAAAATCTTTGGAGTTTTCATCATTTCCTGATCAGGTAAAGATTTGACTCCCTTTCTCTCATGCATAGTGTTACCTTTTGTCTTCATCTATTTAGTAGGGTTTGACTTATGGATTTTAGACTTCCTTGACTATCACGTTGTTTCTTGGTCCCGAAGTTTATCAGGAATGGATCGTTCATCCTTTCCTTTGGTATGTTGGATCTGATGCTTTCAGCCTACCCTCGCCTTCAATATATATAGTTTGTTTTTTTTTAAATAACTAGACATTAATTCATACTTGCATCATTTGTCTTGTTGTTTTTACTGCTCGTCGAAGACTTTAGGGTTTCGTGTTCAATTCCTAATACTACAGGTTACTTGCCTTTTTTCAAACATTTGCCCCTCTTTGTTTTCCATCATAATTGTGCCCTAAAAGAGACACATGTCATGTTGTGATCGTAGGAATGGTGCACGACTAGCGTAAATATGTCTGGTTAGTGTGGCAAGCGTAAATGAGTCGAGTCAAGCCACATGTCAGAATCCTATTGATTCATATGTGGGAGTCTTGCGTAATTGAGCACAAGGTGTACATCTGTCATGTTGTGAGTAATGTTGGAAATTGGGTGTGTGAATGAATGTCTCACTCCTTGTCCCACATAGGTGTAGGAACAAAAGGATAGATTATTTATAAGGTAAAAGGTTTACCTCACTAATATATCTATATGTCATGCTTTGCCACAAGTCCTACGCGCGCGCGCGCAAGGGGGTGGTGCAAAAAATGGAACCAGAATTAGTTGAACTCGCATGTGCCCGCACGTCCTGCGGACACGAATGCAGTTCCAAAAACCCGGGTTCGCGTGGAGCGGTTTTTGCACTCGAGACTCTTGACTACTGTTATGTTTTTGAAACTGAAATAAATGAATGATCATTATTTCGTTTTCAAATTCTAACAGTTTTGGTCAAGATTATCAGTTTCGTAACCGATATACTAATGACCATTATTTGGTCTTTAATTCGCTGCAATCAAGAGAAGGATTTTGGTTATGGTTCTGGAACTATAAAACGAAGGCTAGGCTGATCAGGTGAGACACACCGAAAAATACAACTTCTCCTTTCTTCTTCTCTCTCGGTCTCTGTAACATCTGTGCTTGTAATCATTGTAAACAATTCAGTTATCAATAAAACAATGTTATTTGATCCCAGTGTTTGTTTGGTTATGTTTTTCATTTTTCATGTTTTGACTTTTATTCAATTTCAAACTCTATATCGCTTTCTGGAGAGTTATACGCAAACTGGCGCGTAAACGTAATCAGTTTAATGCGACAAATACTCCGGAACATCAACATATACTTAACATACCTTAAATAACCTTTACATAACTTAGAAATAAGTTTTGAAGGCTTTGGTATGGCAAAAACAAGTTAATTCGCTTACATGGACTAAACTTGACAAACTGCGAAAGTATGCCAATTTGAACTGTAACGAACATTCCGGAACATGACCATAAGTTAAACACACCTTAAATATCCTTTATATAGCTTAGAAATAGGCTTTGAGGGGTTCGGTGTGCTAAAATAAACTTTTGGGTCATTCAGGGACTAAAAGCGTCAAAAAGTGCACAAGTTTGCATTTTCGCGCATAACTTACGTTCTGAATACTTCCGGACATCCAAAAATTTATGTAAGCACTAAAATATTTTATTTTAGTGTTTGGCATAAGAAAAATCCATTCGTCGCGTCATTTGGATCGTTTTTCGCGCTTGTGCGCATTCCGTCGTAATTAAGCAAACATCGCGATCGTACGACCAAACGAACCAACATCCGACATATTTTTGAGCATGTTTCATGTCCACAATGTTTAGGCATCATTTTAGGGCCTTAAAGTTGGCTTTACGGGCCTTAGAAGTGTCGGGAATGGCCTTAAAACACAACAGGGACCAAAACTGTCATTTCTGAAAGTTGTTTGCTGATCAGACAGGCCAGGCGGCCCGCGTAAACCCAAGGTGATACCTTACGCGGCCCGCGTCAGTTTCCCAGACCAGATTCAGTGAATTAAACAGCTGATTAACAGCCTTTCAAACCCCCAAAGGCCAATGCCACATGTCAAACTCTTGTGGTGGGGGCAAAATGAGTTACCACAACATTCCAACACATGTACGGATGAGATTCGATCACGTTATTCGAGAAACGATCCTAACGGTTCGAAGAATCCTATAAATACCCATCCATCCCCATTGCAACACCCACAAGAATCTGATCTTAGAAGCTCTAAGTTGAAACCATTGTTTCATACCTGAGCTACTTGGATCAAGATTAGCTTTCGGGGACCCTTTGTAAGTGTTCCTTCGTTCTTTTATTGCTTTTCGAGTCCGAAAGTCAAACTTTGTTTGACTTTCTGCATTGACCAGTTTATGGTCAATGCGAAGTTCGTTTGAACTTCGCAACGTGAGCGTAATCACGATGGTTATAGTCCCTTGTGACTATGCCTACTGATTACCACGTTGTCTAGGGTCGTAAGGGTAAGCGATCTAATAAATCGCTTATACCTTCGAACCCGACCCATTTGGTCGATCATTAGGATCCGACCAAACACATTAGGTGACCATAGTATATAGGGAATAACCTTCCGAGGTTATACCTTATGGTCGCTTCGTTTAAGTAGTTGTATGATAGGTAGTTTATATGCCTTAAGTAAATTACCAAAATGCCCTTTTTACGCCAAAATCCATTTTAAGCATATGTAACATAACTTTTGGTATCTAAACTGATTTGGTAACAATATTAGATATGTTAAGGCATATTTTACTTGTCATAGGACTAGTTAGGCGTTCCGAACGCGTTTTACGCGAACGACGCGTTAAAGTAGCATAAGCTACCTAAGCGGGCCGTAATGGGTCGTAAGCACTTAGGCTAGGTTTCATTTAGTATGTAGGCTTTGTTAAACCATACTACATGAGTTCCCATACTCATTTGGTTTACGAGCCCTCATTTTATCCGATCCTCCGATATAGGTCCGGTTTATTAACATAGTTACCTATATTAGGTGCCGTTTGATTCCGTGATCTCTAGCATTGCTTGGTGGTTATCTTAGGACTTCTGGGCAATCTCAAGTGTGTACATAGACCCCTCTTTTACTGTTTTCCAAACATTTTGGGGTGAAACACATGTGCCTACTTGTTACTTTCATGCTTTTCCATGTTTTCATATCATATGCTTGTTATGTTCAATAGTACACTTATAGTACATGATTTCATTGTGTTTATGCTATGTATGCCCATTGTGTGCATATTTAGTACATTGTTTTACATTACATTTCATGCTATGTATGCCCATTGTGTGCATATTCAGTACATTGTTTTACATTACATTTCATGCTATGTATGCCCATTGTGTGCATATTTAGTACATTGTTATACATTACATTTCATGCTATGTATGTCCATTGTGTGCATACTTAGTACATTGTTTTACATTACATTTCACGCTATGTATGTTCATTTGATTACATACTTAGTGCATTGTTTTCACATGCTTACATTTTGGTATGACATTTGGTTTGTTCAAATGGGATAATATACATTCATTAACATTAGCTACGCCGTTCGTTAGTAGGTAGTGGTACCATAGGACTTGACAACTCCCGTTCCTGAACCATAGGTTTGTTTGGGTGGAAGGAATGACCGAATTCGATAAACATAACACAGATAAACCTTTAATTTGTTTAAAGGTCTATCACCACAGTCACAAGGCTTGGATGTATGCATTATAACAATACCGCATAGATGTTTGTATCAGTACAGCATGCATTTGTTCCACAAAACATAACTTTGACTTAAACTATGTTTAATTCAATACCCTGTTTTTGTGCATTTTACCTATGGTTTAGTTGATATATTTCACATGCCATACATGATATTTTTGGATACACATTATATGATTTACATTAAACATAAACATTTTGACTTTGATATACACAATTGGTGATTTACATTAGACATGGACATTTTGATATGGTTTACACAATAACACTTGACAATTGATTTATACATGAACAATTTACATTGGTGGTTGGTTTGGGTAAATGGTTTGAGTAACGAGGCGTGTGTAATATGATATAAACATGGTGGATACGCCGCTGGTACTTCCTATATATAAGTGTTTGTATGATATTACACGTCGTAGCGTTACTTAAATCATTTCAATATTTGACATATTACATTTTACACAAACAACTTAGTTTTCACAAGACTTTGTCTTACAAAACAGTTTATTTTATATAAACTCATTTTACTTGGTCATTTCATTAACCATACACCTTTCTTTTATATAATCCGATTTCTTATCAAGTTTTCATATGATTTATAAAAGAAAACACTTAACAAGATTTATGACTAATTTTTATTAAACCTTTCTTTTAAAACCCAAGTCATGAATCCTATTTTCACAAAACCTATGTATCTCACAGCCATTTTTATGTTGACGTACCTATTTTCACATGTGTTTTCAGGAGCTGTTGCTTAGGACAATGATCGTGACACTAGGGCGGACCTGTGCCTTAGAGACATAAAACGAAGATAGACTTAGTTTAATTATGTTATGTACTCTTTGTTTCCTATTTAAGACAATGTAACTCTTATGTTGATAAATAAAATACAACTTTGAATGCCATGGATATGAAACAATTAATTCTGTTACAACACTCCCCGACATTTTCCGCCGCGGTTGCATGTTATACGCGGTCGGGGTGTGACAGAAGAGTTGGTATCAGAGCCAATGGTTATAGGGAATTAGGTTATTAGTAATGCTTTGACCTAGACTATAACCTTTCTAGGACCCCAACACAAGTGGTCTTGTGTTTAGATCTTAAAACATGCACTTCACCTATCCTTAGGTGATAACCACAACGGGAACATCAAGTTCGAATCCGCTTTGAAAACTAATCATCTGTTCTAGGATGATTAATTACTAGGTTTTGAACCCTCTATTGTAAGGTTTTGAACCCTCTGTTATAAGGTTTTGAACCCCTTTGAGTTTTCAAAATCTCGTCAAGGTTTTGGGTTTTAAATAATGTGAACACGTGCAAACTGGAAGAGTGAATAACTGTACCCTGGGTTTTCTGTCTAAGGCTAGAGTGTTCGTACAAATCCACATAATCGGACCAGTCACTCTTACCTGGGAACTCTTGGGGTGAGTGTTCACTTATAGGCGAGCATGTCTTCGCGATACATTATTTTTCACCCATTTACTTTGATTAGTCACAATGTGTCGTTTGTTTACCTTGTGGTAACAAACAAATGACCACCATCTTTGCCATTATCAATTTTTGCATCATCTCATTCTTTTCACCCAATCATCTCACTCGTTTCCTTTCATGTTTCCTCTTTTAGAATGCCTCCTCGATGCGAGAATCAGATAGCGACTGCCGAACTGGCAGAAATCATTGCGCAGCAAATGGCTGCTCAATTCCCGAACCTCTTTGCTCAATGGAACCAAGCCAACAACAACAACAATGCTCCTTGCAATTTCAAGAGTTTTAACTCGGCTAAACCACTCAAGTTTAGTGGTACGAAAGGAGCAACTGGGCTCCTTCAGTGGTTCGAGAGCACGGAGAGCACATTTCATCATGTTCAGTGTCCTGATAATCGCAAGGTCGAGTTTTCTTCGAGTGTGTTTCAGAAGAGGGCTCTCACATGGTGGAACGGGGTTATGAGAGACCGTGGTGCAGAAGTTGCTCTAGCACAAACTTGGGCCGAACTTAGGGCTCTTATGATGAGGGAGTTTTGTCCTCGTCATGAACAGCGAGCTTTGGAGAGAGAGTTCGATGACTTGAAACAAGATAGTGGTGAGCATCGGGCGTATACTGATAGGTTTGAGAAGTTGAGTCTGCTATGCCCAACAATGGTTACCCCACTCGACAAGGCTATCGAAAGGTACATCGATGGTCTACCTGACTCAGTACAAGACATCATTACTGGTAGTAACCCTACCACACTCCGTCAGGCGATCGAGTTAGCAGCGACATTGACCGAGTCACAGGTTCGAAAAGGAAAGCTGCATAAAAAGGGTGACAAAGGTAAGAAGCATGCGTCTGACAAAGAAGATAGCAAGAAAGGTCAAAATAAGAAGGGTAAGGATTCTGGTTCTTCGAAAAGGTCAAGGAAGCGTAAGGCTTCCCAAAATTTTGCTGTCACTGCCCAAGCTAACCAGGCAGCTCCCAACCAACCCGCACAACCTCCAGCAAAGAAGCCCTATACAGGGAATGCACCTTTGTGCAATAGATGCAACAGTCACCATCAGCCTCATCATCCATGCCATTTCTGTACTAACTGTGGGAAGTCAGGTCATCTTGCTGATGTTTGTCGGTTTGCTCAGAATCGGGCAGTTCAGAACCCGGCTCAACGAGTTGCTCAGCCTCCTGCTCAGCAGCAAGGTCAAGCTGCACGACCACACTACCCGCCAGGTTCTTGTTACAACTGTGGGGATCTGACCCACTACCGTAATCAGTGTCCAAGATTGGTGAATGCTAACCCAAATCAGAATCAGGCTCAGGCTCGAGGTCGAGTCTTCAATATGAATGCACAAGAGGCACAAGCAGACAATGAAGTGGTGAACGGTACGTTCTTTATTAATAATCAGCCTGCATCTGTTCTTTTTTATTCGGGTGCCGATAAGAGTTTTGTGTCATTATCTTTTGAGCCATTGCTTCGCGTGTCTAGAACGAAACTAGGTAAACCTTTGACAGTAGAAGTTGCTAGTGGTGAACCCACTGTTCTTGATTCTGTTCTTCGCAACTGCCAGTTGAACCTTAACGACCATCTTTTTCCTATTAACCTCACGCCTATGCAACTTGGAAGCTTCGACGTTATTGTGGGTATGGATTGGTTAGCCAAGCATCGCGCAGAGGTAGTTTGTTTTGAGAAGATTGTTCGTGTGCCGCTTTCGACAGGCGAGATCCTACAGGTTCGTGGTGAGAAACCTGCTGGTGGTCTCAAACTCATGTCTTGTTTTAAAGCTCGGAAGTATCTGCGAAAGAATTATGTGGCCTTCTTGGCACATGTCACAGCAGATAAAGGCAAAGGTAAGTCTATCCAAGATATTCCCGTTGTTCGGGATTATTCTGAAGTATTCCCTGAAGATTTACCTGGTCTACCCCCAGCACGCCAAGTCGAGTTCCGTATTGATCTCGTACCTGGTGCAAATCCCATTGCCAGAGCTCCATACCGTCTTGCACCGTCTGAGATGCAAGAGTTGTCTAAGCAACTTCAGGAACTCTCTGACAAAGGTTTTATCCATCCTAGCTTTTCACCTTGGGGTGCTCCCGTTCTTTTTGTCAAGAAGAAGGATGGATCTTTTAGGATGTGTATCGATTATCGTGAGCTTAACAAGCTTACCATCAAGAATCGATATCCCCTACCTCGCATCGATGATCTCTTTGATCAGTTACAGGGCGCTTCTTATTTTTCAAAGATTGATCTACGATCGGGATATCATCAACTTCGTGTGCATGAAGAAGATATTCCCAAGACAGCATTCCGCACTCGTTATGGGCATTATGAGTTCACACTCATGCCATTCGGTTTGACTAATGCTCCTGCTGTTTTCATGGACTTAATGAATAGGGTCTGCAAGCCTTATTTGGATCAGTTCGTCATTGTTTTTATTGATGACATCTTGATATACTCTAAGATGCGAGCTGATCACGAGCAACATCTTCGTCTTACTCTGGAACTTCTAAAGAAAGAGCAACTCTTCGCCAAATTCTCCAAGTGTGAATTCTGGCTTAAAGAGGTTCAATTCTTAGGACATATTGTCAACGAACAAGGTATTTATGTAGAACCCTCCAAGATCAGTGCGATTAAGGATTGGGATACGCCTACTACTCCTACTGAAGTTCGTTCTTTTCTTGGTCTTGCGGGTTATTACCGCTGCTTCATTGAAAACTTCTCAAAGATTGCAGTTCCTCTAACTGCTCTAACTCAGAAGAACAAGCCCTTTGATTGGGGATTCAAACAAGAGGAAGCTTTTCAAAACTTGAAGCAAAAGCTTTATGACGCGCCTGTTCTGACTTTGCCTGAGGGCAATGATGATTTCGTCGTTTATTGCAATGCATCTAAATTGGGTCTTGGCTGTGTTCTGATGCAAAGGAACAAAGTCATAGCATATGCATCGAGGCAGTTGAAGATACATGAGAAAAACTACACCACTCATGATCTTGAGTTAGGTGCAGTTGTCTTCGCTCTTAAGATCTGGAGACACTATTTGTACGGTACAAAATGTGTGGTTTTCACGGACCACAAAAGTCTTCAGCATATCTTCAATCAGAAAGAACTTAACATGAGGCAACGACGTTGGGTGGAGCTTCTAAACGACTATGACTGCGAAATTCGCTACCATCCTGGTAAGGCGAATGTCGTAGCCGATGCATTGAGTCGCAAGGAACATAAGCTTCATTGTGTTCGTGTTCAATCTGTTATTGAAGCTCGATCCGATATCCAAGCACGCATTTCTCAGGCTCAACAATCTTGTGTTTCACAAGGTTTGATGGATAAGGAATTTCCCTATCACATAACCCCTGATCTGGAACTGAAGGACAACGGATCGTACTACTTCATGGACCGTTTGTGGGTCCCAAGCCTAGATAACCTTCGCACCTTGCTTATGGATGAGCCCATAAGTCTCGTTATTCTATTCATCCTGGCTCAGATAAGATGTATAAGGATCTTCGTATTCAGTATTGGTGGCCTGGTATGAAGAAAGACATTGCCTTATATGTATCAAAATGCCTTACTTGTCTTAAGGTTAAGGCTGAACATCAGCGTCCGTCTGGTTTATTGGTGCAACCAGAGATCCCAGTTTGGAAATGGGAAAACATTACTATGGATCTCATTACCAAACTTCCGCGCACAAAGAAAGGTCATGATGCCATCTGGGTAGTTGTTGACCGTCTTACTAAGTCAGCGCATTTCTTGCCAATCCGTGAGGATTTTTCTGCTGACAAGCTTGCTAAAATCTATGTGGATGAAATTGTAGCTCGACATGGTGTTCCTTTGAACATCATTTCTGACAGAGATGCTCGTTTCACTTCTCATTTTTGGAGAACCATGCAATCTGCTATGGGGACCCAACTTAATCTGAGCACAGCTTATCATCCGCAAACGGATGGTCAATCTGAAAGAACAATCCAAACTCTAGAGGATATGCTTAGAGCATGTGTGATCGATTTTGGTGGTAGTTGGGATTCACATCTTCCGTTGATCAAATTCTCCTACAACAACAGTTATCACACCAGCATCAAAATGGCTCCTTTCGAGGCTCTCTATGGTTGAAAATGTCGTTCACCAGTCTGCTGGAATGAGATCGGCGAGGCTCAGCTTACTGGACCTGCCCTCATTTTAGAGACAACAGATAAGGTTAAGAAAGTTCGTGATAACCTTCAGACAGCTAGAAGCCGTCAAAAGAGTTACGCGGACCCAAAACGCAAGCCCTTGGAATTTCAAGTCGGTGATCGTGTATTACTTAAGGTCTCACCTTGGAAAGGTATGATCAGATTTGGAAAGAAAGGAAAACTTGTACCTAGATACGTTGGACCATTTAAGATCGTCGAAAGAATCGGTAAGGTAGCCTACAGACTTGAGTTACCTCCTGAACTTGGAAATGTTCATCCAACTTTTCACGTGTCCAATCTTAAGAGGTGTTTAGCTGATGAGAACCTCCACATACCACTTGACGAAATTCGTGTTGATAAAGCACTGAAATTTGTTGAGAAGCCAGTGGAAATCATGGAACGTGAAGTCAAGTGGCTCAAACGCAAGCGCATTCCTTTGGTCAAAGTTCGCTGGGAAGCTAAACGTGGACCCGAGTTTACTTGGGAACGCGAAGATCAAATGAAGGCGAAATATCCGCATCTTTTCCCACGAGTTTCCTCTAAATAAATTTCGGGACGAAATTTCCACAAGTAGGGGAGACTGTAACATATGTGCTTGTAATCATTGTAAACAATTCAGTTATCAATAAAACAATGTTATTTGATCCCAGTGTTTGTTTGGTTATGTTTTTCATTTTTCATGTTTTGACTTTTATTCAATTTCAAACTCTATATCGCTTTCTGGAGAGTTATACGCAAACTGGCACGTAAACGTAATCAGTTTAATGCGACAAATACTCCGGAACATCAACATATACTTAACATACCTTAAATAACCTTTACATAACTTAGAAATAAGTTTTGAAGGCTTTGGTATGGCAAAAACAAGTTAATTCGCTTACATGGACTAAACTTGACAAACTGCGAAAGTATACCAATTTGAACTGTAACGAACATTCCGGAACTGTAACACCCACTCTGCCCTACTTGCACCTATCATCATCCAACTGCTATTCAATGCCGTTTCTGTGCTCATTGCAACGTCTACGGCCACTTTACTGCCAACTGCCGTATTCGTCAAGCTCCTGCCAATCAAGCTCTACTCACTGCCCCACAGGGTCAACAAGCTCCTCCGGCACCCGCAGTCAAAGCCAGAGCATGCTTCACATGTGGCGACCCGAACCATTTCGCCAACATGTGCCCAAACAGGGTGGTGAAACAAGAACCCCAGCAGCAACAGCAGCAACCACAGCAACAGCAGCAACCACAGCAACAGGCCGCACGTGCCAGAACTTTCAATCTCAACGTGCGTCAAGCCCAGGCCGACAACAACGTGGTCAATGGTACGTTCCTTGTGAATGGTATTTATGCTTCATGTTTCTTTGATACTGGAGCCGATAATTGCTTTGTGTCACTCGAATTCGAGAAACTCCTTAGTCGTAAACGTTCTCGACTCTCCTCTGCATTCGAAGTTGAAGTCGCTACCGGAAGAACCGTCGCTGTAAACTCTGTTATTCGTGATTGCACACTCGAGCTCAACAATCACCTCTTCTCAATCGATCTTATCCCAATGCAACTAGGAAGCTTTGATGTCATAGTAGGCATGGACTTTCTTCGCGAAAACCATGCCGAAGTTGTGTGCTTCGATAAAATGATTCGTTTTTCCCTCGCCAACGGGGATTCATTGTGCGTCTATGGAGATACTACTTCGAAGGGTCTCAAACTTATATCATGCCTACAAGCCAGCAAGTATCTTCGTAAGGAGTACAGGGCCTTCTTGGCTCATGTCGTAGCAGCGGAGAAGGAAAAGAAAGAGAAGAAGAAAGTGAATGACGTTCCAGTGGTCCGAGAATTTCCTCGAGTCTTTCCAGAGGATCTTCCCGGACTACCTCCAAAGCGTGATATCGATTTTCGCATTGATCTCATTCCTGGAGCAAATCCTATTGCCAGGGCTCCCTACCGACTTGCGCCATCCGAGATGCGCGAACTCTCAACCCAACTCCAAGAATTGCTTGAAAAAGGCTTTATTCGCCCGAGCACCTCTCCGTGGGGCGCACCAGTCCTTTTCGTCAAAAAGAAGGATGGGACGTTTCGGATGTGCATCGATTACCGGGAATTGAATAAGTTGACTATCAAGAATCGCTATCCTCTGCCTCGAATCGACGATTTGTTTGATCAACTACAGGGCGCTACGTGTTTCTCAAAGATCGACCTGCGTTCCGCATATCATCAGCTGCGTATACAGGAGGAGGACATTCCCAAAACCGCGTTTCGCACTCGTTACGGCCATTATGAATTCGTTGTCATGCCTTTTGGCCTAACCAATGCACCAGCAGTTTTCATGGATCTGATGAATCGGGTGTGTAAACCGTATCTTGACCGTTTCGTCATCGTGTTCATCGACGATCTCCTGATCTATTCCAAAACGAGATCCGAACACGCGCAACATCTACGTTTGGTTCTCGAGTTACTCCAGGGAAATCAACTCTACGCCAAATTCTCCAAGTGCGAATTTTGGTTGGGGGAGGTTCAATTCCTGGGTCACATCGTAAATAGTCAGGGCATTCACGTCGATCCTGCAAAGATTGAAGCTGTTAAGAGTTGGGTTACGCCTAAGAACCCGACTGAAGTCCGTTCCTTTCTCGGACTGGCGGGCTATTATCGACGATTTATCAACGGATTCTCGAAGATTGCTGTACCACTTACTTCTCTTACTCATAAAGACCAGCCCTTTTTCTGGGGAACCAAGCAAGAGTCTGCCTTTCAAACCCTCAAATACATGCTTTGCAATGCTCCTGTTCTCACGCTACCCGACGGAAACGATAATTTCATTGTCTACTGTGATGCTTCTAACCTTGGTCTCGGTTGTGTCTTAATGCAACGAGACAAGGTTATTGCTTACGCATCCCGTCAGCTCAAAATCCACGAGAAGAACTATACGACCCACGATCTCGAGCTAGGCGCAGTTGTTTTTGCATTAAAGATTTGGCGACACTACCTGTATGGTACTAAGTGTACGATCTTCACCGATCATAGGAGCCTACAACACATCTTTAATCAGAGAGAACTAAATATGCGCCAACGCCGATGGGTAGAGCTTCTCAACGATTACGACTGCGAGATTCGTTATCACCCAGGCAAAGCAAATGTTGTTGCCGACGCACTTAGCAGACGGAGTTACCTGCTTAGCACCCGTAATGTTCAAGCCCAGCACAATCTAGAAGCTCTTATTCGCGACGCCCAACATGCATGTTTCAACGAGCGCACCCTGAAGAAAGAGAGAATCTACCACGACGGAGCCCAGCTTGTGAGCAAATCAAACGGGATATTCCACTTTCTAGACAAAATCTGGATTCCCAGGAGAACTAATCTACGGCAGATCATCATGGATGAAGCCCACAAATCCCGATACTCTATTCATCCCGGTGCTGACAAAATGTACCATGACCTTCGATATAGGTACTGGTGGCCGGGTATGAAACGGGATATCGCCCTCTACGTCGGAAGATGCCTAACCTGCGCTAGGGTCAAGGCCGAACATCAACGACCCTCTGGCTTGCTCGAACAACCTCCAATCCCTATGTGGAAGTGGGAGAGCATAGCTATGGATTTCATAACCAAGCTTCCAACCACGTCATCAGGTCACGACAGCATTTGGGTTATCATTGACCGTTTGACCAAATCAGCTCACTTTCTGCCAATACGAGAGGACTACAAGGTGGAACGATTAGCCCGAATCTACACTAACGAGATCATTTGTCGACATGGGACGCCTCGTGACATCATCTCTGACCGTGATGCTCGATTCACTTCGCGATTGTGGGGAACGTTTCAAACGGCACTAGGTACGACGCTTAATCTAAGTACTGCATTCCACCCACAAATCGACGGTCAGAGCGAGAGAACGATTCGTACGCTTGAAGACATGCTCCGTTCATGTGTTTTAGATTTTGGTGGTAATTGGGATAGACACCTTCCGTTAGTCGAATTCTCGTACAACAACAGCTACCAGGCTAGCATCCAGATGGCTCCTTTCGAAGCCTTATACGGAAGAAGATGTCGATCGCCTATCGTGTGGCACGAGATCGGTCACTCACAACTAACCGGTCCGGAACTACTACAAGAAACGACAGACAAAATCTTCCAAATTCGGGACAACCTAGCGAAGGCTCGGGATAGACAGAAGCTTCTCGCCGATAAAAAGCGCAAGCACCGCGAGTATGGCATTGGTGACTACGTACTCCTAAAGGTATCACCTTGGAGGGGTGTAGTCCGATTTGGCAAAAAGGGGAAGCTAGCGCCTCGGTATGTGGGACCTTTTAAGATTCTGGAAAGGATCGGAAAAGTCGCCTACAGACTCGAATTACCGGAAGAACTTAGCAATGTCCATCCGATCTTCCACGTGTCAAACCTCCGAAAGACCATCTACGAACCAGCCAAACATGTTCCTCTAGACGATCTACGAGTGAACGAAACATTGCACTTCGTGGAAAAGCCTGTCGAAATCATGGATCGCCAAACCAAAGAACTCAGGCGCTCACGCATTCCCATTGTGAAAGTCCGGTGGGAAGGCAAACAAGGCGCGGAGTTCACTTGGGAACTCGAAAGCGACATGAAGGCAAAGTATCCACAGCTGTTTAACGAAGAAGCAACGTCCAGCTAAAAAGAGAGTATTCGAGAGAGATTTCAGAAAATTTGAAATATGACAATATGTATGGAAGCCAGCAGAAACCGTCAAAACTAATGAAGATTGTAAATAAGAGAAACTAGAAAGAGAAAGCTTGTACCCGTCCTACGAATCTATTGAATCACGTTAAAATTGTACGTTCTTGTCTGCTCGATCTCACTCGTGCACGGATTCCGCACGTCGTACGAGTCGGATCGCAATCAAAGCAAATTCAAATTAGAACCCACAATGATCAAGGTTTTGAAAGAAAAAGAAAAAGATTTTGAAGAACTTTATCGAATCTGATGCGAATTGAGATCTGTATACAATGAAATCTAGTACGAATCTTGTTGTTTGATCAGCGCAATCAAAATAATTTGAAAAAGATTCCTCTCAAACGACTTCATAGGTTTTTAAATCAGCCCTCTCCACACGTGATTCACGAATTAGTTACAGCTTCCGGCTTAATTTCGGGACGAAATTTCCTAAACAAGGGGAGGCTGTAACACCCCGTGTTTTCACGAGTGAAAGTCAAAGTCAAGGTCAAAGTCAACGACCAAATTCGCGCGACGTGACTCGTAGAATTGTTTCTATTATATTTAGATTATGTGGAGTAAATGTCGTACATTACAATAGTCAAGCCTCACCAATCATATATCGACCGATCTACGACTGTGAACGATAGGAAGTAACAATGCGATAAAGATAATCAAGCAAGCTAATCAAATCGACACCAAATCGTAACTCGAATTTCGTATTTTATTGTCAGTTATACGTGTGTGTGTGCCTTACGTGTTACTTGTGCATGTTTATTTTATGTTGTGTGGTGATAATCAAGCGAACTCAATCGAACTCGAAGTCTAACTCGAATATGATCGAACCCGAACTCGAATCCCGAATCGAACCGTATAAGAAGTAGTTGGGACTGAAAGTAATTTGAACTAGGAAACCCTATCGAACCGCTCGTAAATCCGAGCCGAACCAACATCGCATCGAGCTCGCCCAAGGTGGTGGCATCCGCACGGATGGCCCATCCGCACGGATGGCCAATCCGCACGGATTGCCAGTCCGCACGGGTGGCCAGCCCGCGCGGATAACCTGCCCGGGTGCGTGCTGTGCGCACGGCTCACTCCCTTTCCCTTTTTGGCATCCTATAAATACACGGGTCACTCTCCACTTTTTCCACTTTTGGCAAGTGACGTCCGAACCACACGCACTCCTCACTTTTTCTCGGATTTCCTTCAATCCAGGTAAGATCTCGCACTGATTCTTGTACATCTTTATTCACTACACGATTCTACACACTTCTATCTTTCGAATCTCTAATTTTAACCATGAAATCATCCGGATTTGAGGTAATCATGGGTGACGTCACCATGAAGTTCGTAAGCACTTCATGCTAGGCCTCATTCCACCAAGAATATCTCAGATCCAAACGATTCCTACAAGTTTTTACAATATTTCCACCTAGATCTAGACTTTTCTAAGGATAAAAGAGTTGAAAGAAATAAATCTAATGTTCTCTCCTTCTTTTACCCTTAAAGCCGGTGCAAATCCGATCAGTCCTAGTGTTTTGCTCGTCAATAGTGATACCCTAGTTCCAGATCTGGAGTTGTACCCTAGACAACTGATTCCGGGGTTAACCGGGACGACCGTTCTGAGCCGCCGGCAGGCCGAGTTAGGGTGGTTCCTAACCGGTCTAGTCACGCGGGTGAGAACACAACTCCAAGTGGTTGCCACGTAATCAGAACGTCTCGATAAACGACAACAGAAACCAAGTGTAGACGAACGGAACAACCGGAGCAGTTGTCCGCACGGACAGGCTACCCGCACGGACAGGCTACCCGCACGGACTAGCCACCCGCACGGACAAGCTGTGCGCACGGATTACCATCCGCACGCACAGGTCATACGCACGGGTTGCCACCCGTACGGACTACCCTTGGGACCAACCTTCCAAGCGAGGTTTGAGTATCGACGAAAGAGCAATCCGGACAGACGACCTCTGAATGGATTACTCATCGGATCATGAGATACTAAGGCCTTAAAATGAAAATCAAACAAACCCCACCCGCACGGCCAAGCCGTGCGCACGGACGGGCTATCCGGACGGATTGACTCTGCCCGCGCGCACGGGCTGTCCGCACGGACTACCACACGCACGGACCGCCGTCCGCGCGGCCGGCTGGAAAGGTAGAAACACTTTGGTGTTTTCTAAATGCTACAACGAAAACTCCAAAGCACAAGCCATCATACACAAACACATCTTAGGAAGAAACAATCCACTTGAACGTTTATCCACACAAGCAATCTAACCGTACGGGTAAGTCGTCCGCACGTATAACTCATCCGCACGGGTTGCCACCCGCACGGACAGTCACACGCACGGATGACCAATCCGGATGGAACACCATCCGCACGCATCACCATCCGTACGGATAGGTCATGCGCACGGATGACTTCTACGCACGGATGACTGATCCGCACGATCAGTCCTCCTACCCACTCTCACTTGTACTGTTTTACGCGTCACTTATCGTTACGTTATCGAATCTATTCAGGCTAATCGTACTCGCTGTAAAGCGCTCCCTTCAATCCATATCGCTGTGAGTATACTCGAACCCTTTTTGCTTTAGCACTTTTGGGTGTTACATACGTTACAACTATTCAAACTACAACTATCACACTACTCAAGCTATTTTAACGCTTAACCATTATTGCATGTTATACGTGGCTTATGAATGCTTGTTTGTTATGTTTACACATGGAATGCTGTCTACCTGCCTTAGCAACGATAGTACTATAGTTTGGACTCAGCACCCGTTTCCACGGGGGTTGTTAAGGATCTTTTACTTGCATGGTTTACAGTGGTAATCGTGTATTGCGAACTGCCTCGGGCAGTCAACCCGCAGTCATTGGTATCGATGGATCTATGTCGATAACTAACGTGCTTCATTTCACTATGTGTACGTGCTGGTTATGCGTAAACGAATTCGAACTCTATATGCTATTATCAAACTTGTATGCTCACCTTTACATTTTATGTATTGACATTATTTTAACGTATGTGACAGGTGCCTAGGTTGTTTATATGCTTCTCGGGCTGTGATGAAATCGAAGCTAGGAACTGGAGTCCTAGAAACCAACGAATAATTTAGTTATGCTCAAATCTGAGTTGTCGGAACAGAATATTTGTTTAGTTTTTGTCTGTAATAACTTGTTTTACTATTTGAGACATGGTATGGGACATGTTAACTTAAATTGAATGGTAATGATAGTTGTTATGGAAACTTCTGGACAATCTGTTTCGCTCAGTGCCGCGCCCCGATGATTCCGCCATCGGTTGGGGTGTGACAGATTGGTATCAGAGCCATAACTATAGGGAATTAGGCAAGACTCGACCTAGTCCGGGTCGAAGTCTTAGAGACCTAGGCTATAGTTAAGAACCAACAGACCCACTCACGCGTATGCGTAGACTTACCACTATCATTCACTCTTTTCTAGCATTACACTCGAATTTTCAAGTGTGAATAGGTAACGAGGTCGAGAATAGGTGTGAAAACCGCAAACTCTCGACTAAGTTGCCTAGCCAACTTACATTTTTAGCTACAAACGAGGAGAATTATACCAAATCAGGAGTGAAATCCGTATTTTGATGAATAATCTCCTCAACTTTTATCAAAACAAGGACGGAAGTTGTAAGATAGGGGTGAAACCCTAACCTTGACGACTCGTCCCGCTTTTATACAAAACTCCACCAAAGTTCGATGGACTCCAACGGTCTAAAGACACAACCCAACCAAAGGGAATTGCGCCGACGCCCAAGAATCGAGGCAAAGGCATAGTCCTGGAGGTCGTTGTGCAGGATCCTTGTGAATAGTCGAGCTACTTTGGTTAGTCGAAGTCTATTTAGCCACAGACCATCTACCCTCGATTTATCAATCTTTATGAAAGTTTCATGCATTTTCGGTAAATTATTAACGTTTTGAGATACTATTGGTTTCGACCCGACACTATTGCTTCTGCTGAAACACAAATCTCACTCGACACACAACAATTTCAGACCACTCGCGTTACACTGCTTTCGAACACTCGCAAACTCTGAATACTAGGTTTCTGTTTTCTGACTGCCTTAGTGATTAGGAACATATGTGCTCTATGTGTTTATGTGCTTTTGTGAAATTCTGTGATTTGAGACTATATGCGTTTACATGGTACGTGTTACTGAGCTTTAGTAATCCTAAACGTGTGAGGTGAGATTCGAATACATGTGTTGAGTTTCCATGGCGGTGTCTATTGCAGACAATGTCGTCTGGATCCCACCATCGGCTCTCTCGTCAGGAAAAGAGGGACAGACGCCTTGCTTCCATCGTCGCGAAAGCGGTAGCAAAGGCTGTGAGCGGTGTCTGCGAGAATGCCAGCAAGTCATCCGAGGAATCAAGGACTGAAGGTCCCAAAGCTGCTGCGAGACCTTTCAGTTTCAAACAATTCAAGTCATGTGGGCCGAAAGAATTCACAGGCGAAGGAGGTCCTACTGCTCTATTCCACTGGTTTGACTCTATCGAGGTCACTCTGCGACAAAGTGGTTGCCCTGATGATCTTCGAACTCTGAATGCTACCGGCGTCTTTCAGTCCCGTGCTCTGGACTGGTGGACGGCCGAGAGGAACAAGAGAGGGAATGATGCAGCCTACGGGTTGTCGTGGGATGAGCTCAAGGCAGTCATGCTGGAGGAATTCTGCCCTCCTCACGAGCGTCAAAAGCTTGAAGATGAATTTTGGCACATACATCAGAAGGATGGAGACAATGCTGGTCTCACTGCTCGCTTCAAACAACTCAGCATTATCTGTCCTGACCAGGTCAAGACCCCTGAGATGACCATCAAGAAATACATCCGAGCCCTGCCCGACTGCGTTGCTGATTTCGTGCAAGCGGCTAAGACTACGACGATCGAAGAAACCTATCTGCTGGCCGCTGAAATCAACGACAAAAGGGTCAAGGCTGGGATGTGGGATAAGACCTCCAAGCATCTACATCAAGCCACTGCTGCTACACCAACTGCTGAACCCACGTCCTCAGGCAACAAGAGAAAGAACAACTCCACCAACAAGAACTGTGCAATTACTGCTGCACCGATCCAGACGGTACCTGCTCAACAGCGTCAAGTAGCGGCGCCTGTGGCCAATGCACCGCCTGCAAAGCGTGCATATACTGGACCACACCCACTCTGCCCTACTTGCACCTATCATCATCCAACTGCTATTCAATGCCGTTTCTGTGCTCATTGCAACGTCTACGGCCACTTTACTGCCAACTGCCGTATTCGTCAAGCTCCTGCCAATCAAGCTCTACTCACTGCCCCACAGGGTCAACAAGCTCCTCCGGCACCCGCAGTCAAAGCCAGAGCATGCTTCACATGTGGCGACCCGAACCATTTCGCCAACATGTGCCCAAACAGGGTGGTGAAACAAGAACCCCAGCAGCAACAGCAGCAACCACAGCAACAGCAGCAACCACAGCAACAGGCCGCACGTGCCAGAACTTTCAATCTCAACGTGCGTCAAGCCCAGGCCGACAACAACGTGGTCAATGGTACGTTCCTTGTGAATGGTATTTATGCTTCATGTTTCTTTGATACTGGAGCCGATAATTGCTTTGTGTCACTCGAATTCGAGAAACTCCTTAGTCGTAAACGTTCTCGACTCTCCTCTGCATTCGAAGTTGAAGTCGCTACCGGAAGAACCGTCGCTGTAAACTCTGTTATTCGTGATTGCACACTCGAGCTCAACAATCACCTCTTCTCAATCGATCTTATCCCAATGCAACTAGGAAGCTTTGATGTCATAGTAGGCATGGACTTTCTTCGCGAAAACCATGCCGAAGTTGTGTGCTTCGATAAAATGATTCGTTTTTCCCTCGCCAACGGGGATTCATTGTGCGTCTATGGAGATACTACTTCGAAGGGTCTCAAACTTATATCATGCCTACAAGCCAGCAAGTATCTTCGTAAGGAGTACAGGGCCTTCTTGGCTCATGTCGTAGCAGCGGAGAAGGAAAAGAAAGAGAAGAAGAAAGTGAATGACGTTCCAGTGGTCCGAGAATTTCCTCGAGTCTTTCCAGAGGATCTTCCCGGACTACCTCCAAAGCGTGATATCGATTTTCGCATTGATCTCATTCCTGGAGCAAATCCTATTGCCAGGGCTCCCTACCGACTTGCGCCATCCGAGATGCGCGAACTCTCAACCCAACTCCAAGAATTGCTTGAAAAAGGCTTTATTCGCCCGAGCACCTCTCCGTGGGGCGCACCAGTCCTTTTCGTCAAAAAGAAGGATGGGACGTTTCGGATGTGCATCGATTACCGGGAATTGAATAAGTTGACTATCAAGAATCGCTATCCTCTGCCTCGAATCGACGATTTGTTTGATCAACTACAGGGCGCTACGTGTTTCTCAAAGATCGACCTGCGTTCCGCATATCATCAGCTGCGTATACAGGAGGAGGACATTCCCAAAACCGCGTTTCGCACTCGTTACGGCCATTATGAATTCGTTGTCATGCCTTTTGGCCTAACCAATGCACCAGCAGTTTTCATGGATCTGATGAATCGGGTGTGTAAACCGTATCTTGACCGTTTCGTCATCGTGTTCATCGACGATCTCCTGATCTATTCCAAAACGAGATCCGAACACGCGCAACATCTACGTTTGGTTCTCGAGTTACTCCAGGGAAATCAACTCTACGCCAAATTCTCCAAGTGCGAATTTTGGTTGGGGGAGGTTCAATTCCTGGGTCACATCGTAAATAGTCAGGGCATTCACGTCGATCCTGCAAAGATTGAAGCTGTTAAGAGTTGGGTTACGCCTAAGAACCCGACTGAAGTCCGTTCCTTTCTCGGACTGGCGGGCTATTATCGACGATTTATCAACGGATTCTCGAAGATTGCTGTACCACTTACTTCTCTTACTCATAAAGACCAGCCCTTTTTCTGGGGAACCAAGCAAGAGTCTGCCTTTCAAACCCTCAAATACATGCTTTGCAATGCTCCTGTTCTCACGCTACCCGACGGAAACGATAATTTCATTGTCTACTGTGATGCTTCTAACCTTGGTCTCGGTTGTGTCTTAATGCAACGAGACAAGGTTATTGCTTACGCATCCCGTCAGCTCAAAATCCACGAGAAGAACTATACGACCCACGATCTCGAGCTAGGCGCAGTTGTTTTTGCATTAAAGATTTGGCGACACTACCTGTATGGTACTAAGTGTACGATCTTCACCGATCATAGGAGCCTACAACACATCTTTAATCAGAGAGAACTAAATATGCGCCAACGCCGATGGGTAGAGCTTCTCAACGATTACGACTGCGAGATTCGTTATCACCCAGGCAAAGCAAATGTTGTTGCCGACGCACTTAGCAGACGGAGTTACCTGCTTAGCACCCGTAATGTTCAAGCCCAGCACAATCTAGAAGCTCTTATTCGCGACGCCCAACATGCATGTTTCAACGAGCGCACCCTGAAGAAAGAGAGAATCTACCACGACGGAGCCCAGCTTGTGAGCAAATCAAACGGGATATTCCACTTTCTAGACAAAATCTGGATTCCCAGGAGAACTAACCTACGGCAGATCATCATGGATGAAGCCCACAAATCCCGATACTCTATTCATCCCGGTGCTGACAAAATGTACCATGACCTTCGATATAGGTACTGGTGGCCGGGTATGAAACGGGATATCGCCCTCTACGTCGGAAGATGCCTAACCTGCGCTAGGGTCAAGGCCGAACATCAACGACCCTCTGGCTTGCTCGAACAACCTCCAATCCCTATGTGGAAGTGGGAGAGCATAGCTATGGATTTCATAACCAAGCTTCCAACCACGTCATCAGGTCACGACAGCATTTGGGTTATCATTGACCGTTTGACCAAATCAGCTCACTTTCTGCCAATACGAGAGGACTACAAGGTGGAACGATTAGCCCGAATCTACACTAACGAGATCATTTGTCGACATGGGACGCCTCGTGACATCATCTCTGACCGTGATGCTCGATTCACTTCGCGATTGTGGGGAACGTTTCAAACGGCACTAGGTACGACGCTTAATCTAAGTACTGCATTCCACCCACAAACCGACGGTCAGAGCGAGAGAACGATTCGTACGCTTGAAGACATGCTCCGTTCATGTGTTTTAGATTTTGGTGGTAATTGGGATAGACACCTTCCGTTAGTCGAATTCTCGTACAACAACAGCTACCAGGCTAGCATCCAGATGGCTCCTTTCGAAGCCTTATACGGAAGAAGATGTCGATCGCCTATCGTGTGGCACGAGATCGGTCACTCACAACTAACCGGTCCGGAACTACTACAAGAAACGACAGACAAAATCTTCCAAATTCGGGACAACCTAGCGAAGGCTCGGGATAGACAGAAGCTTCTCGCCGATAAAAAGCGCAAGCACCGCGAGTATGGCATTGGTGACTACGTACTCCTAAAGGTATCACCTTGGAGGGGTGTAGTCCGATTTGGCAAAAAGGGGAAGCTAGCGCCTCGGTATGTGGGACCTTTTAAGATTCTGGAAAGGATCGGAAAAGTCGCCTACAGACTCGAATTACCGGAAGAACTTAGCAATGTCCATCCGATCTTCCACGTGTCAAACCTCCGAAAGACCATCTACGAACCAGCCAAACATGTTCCTCTAGACGATCTACGAGTGAACGAAACATTGCACTTCGTGGAAAAGCCTGTCGAAATCATGGATCGCCAAACCAAAGAACTCAGGCGCTCACGCATTCCCATTGTGAAAGTCCGGTGGGAAGGCAAACAAGGCGCGGAGTTCACTTGGGAACTCGAAAGCGACATGAAGGCAAAGTATCCACAGCTGTTTAACGAAGAAGCAACGTCCAGCTAAAAAGAGAGTATTCGAGAGAGATTTCAGAAAATTTGAAATATGACAATATGTATGGAAGCCAGCAGAAACCGTCGAAACTAATGAAGATTGTAAATAAGAGAAACTAGAAAGAGAAAGCTTGTACCCGTCCTACGAATCTATTGAATCACGTTAAAATTGTACGTTCTTGTCTGCTCGATCTCACTCGTGCACGGATTCCGCACGTCGTACGAGTCGGATCGCAATCAAAGCAAATTCAAATTAGAACCCACAATGATCAAGGTTTTGAAAGAAAAAGAAAAAGATTTTGAAGAACTTTATCGAATCTGATGCGAATTGAGATCTGTATACAATGAAATCTAGTACGAATCTTGTTGTTTGATCAGCGCAATCAAAATAATTTGAAAAAGATTCCTCTCAAACGACTTCATAGGTTTTTAAATCAGCCCTCTCCACACGTGATTCACGAATTAGTTACAGCTTCCGGCTTAATTTCGGGACGAAATTTCCTAAACAAGGGGAGGCTGTAACACCCCGTGTTTTCACGAGTGAAAGTCAAAGTCAAGGTCAAAGTCAACGACCAAATTCGCGCGACGTGACTCGTAGAATTGTTTCTATTATATTTAGATTATGTGGAGTAAATGTCGTACATTACAATAGTCAAGCCTCACCAATCATATATCGACCGATCTACGACTGTGAACGATAGGAAGTAACAATGCGATAAAGATAATCAAGCAAGCTAATCAAATCGACACCAAATCGTAACTCGAATTTCGTATTTTATTGTCAGTTATACGTGTGTGTGTGCCTTACGTGTTACTTGTGCATGTTTATTTTATGTTGTGTGGTGATAATCAAGCGAACTCAATCGAACTCGAAGTCTAACTCGAATATGATCGAACCCGAACTCGAATCCCGAATCGAACCGTATAAGAAGTAGTTGGGACTGAAAGTAATTTGAACTAGGAAACCCTATCGAACCGCTCGTAAATCCGAGCCGAACCAACATCGCATCGAGCTCGCCCAAGGTGGTGGCATCCGCACGGATGGCCCATCCGCACGGATGGCCAATCCGCACGGATTGCCAGTCCGCACGGGTGGCCAGCCCGCGCGGATAACCTGCCCGGGTGCGTGCTGTGCGCACGGCTCACTCCCTTTCCCTTTTTGGCATCCTATAAATACACGGGTCACTCTCCACTTTTTCCACTTTTGGCAAGTGACGTCCGAACCACACGCACTCCTCACTTTTTCTCGGATTTCCTTCAATCCAGGTAAGATCTCGCACTGATTCTTGTACATCTTTATTCACTACACGATTCTACACACTTCTATCTTTCGAATCTCTAATTTTAACCATGAAATCATCCGGATTTGAGGTAATCATGGGTGACGTCACCATGAAGTTCGTAAGCACTTCATGCTAGGCCTCATTCCACCAAGAATATCTCAGATCCAAACGATTCCTACAAGTTTTTACAATATTTCCACCTAGATCTAGACTTTTCTAAGGATAAAAGAGTTGAAAGAAATAAATCTAATGTTCTCTCCTTCTTTTACCCTTAAAGCCGGTGCAAATCCGATCAGTCCTAGTGTTTTGCTCGTCAATAGTGATACCCTAGTTCCAGATCTGGAGTTGTACCCTAGACAACTGATTCCGGGGTTAACCGGGACGACCGTTCTGAGCCGCCGGCAGGCCGAGTTAGGGTGGTTCCTAACCGGTCTAGTCACGCGGGTGAGAACACAACTCCAAGTGGTTGCCACGTAATCAGAACGTCTCGATAAACGACAACAGAAACCAAGTGTAGACGAACGGAACAACCGGAGCAGTTGTCCGCACGGACAGGCTACCCGCACGGACAGGCTACCCGCACGGACTAGCCACCCGCACGGACAAGCTGTGCGCACGGATTACCATCCGCACGCACAGGTCATACGCACGGGTTGCCACCCGTACGGACTACCCTTGGGACCAACCTTCCAAGCGAGGTTTGAGTATCGACGAAAGAGCAATCCGGACAGACGACCTCTGAATGGATTACTCATCGGATCATGAGATACTAAGGCCTTAAAATGAAAATCAAACAAACCCCACCCGCACGGCCAAGCCGTGCGCACGGACGGGCTATCCGGACGGATTGACTCTGCCCGCGCGCACAGGCTGTCCGCACGGACTACCACACGCACGGACCGCCGTCCGCGCGGCCGGCTGGAAAGGTAGAAACACTTTGGTGTTTTCTAAATGCTACAACGAAAACTCCAAAGCACAAGCCATCATACACAAACACATCTTAGGAAGAAACAATCCACTTGAACGTTTATCCACACAAGCAATCTAACCGTACGGGTAAGTCGTCCGCACGTATAACTCATCCGCACGGGTTGCCACCCGCACGGACAGTCACACGCACGGATGACCAATCCGGATGGAACACCATCCGCACGCATCACCATCCGTACGGATAGGTCATGCGCACGGATGACTTCTACGCACGGATGACTGATCCGCACGATCAGTCCTCCTACCCACTCTCACTTGTACTGTTTTACGCGTCACTTATCGTTACGTTATCGAATCTATTCAGGCTAATCGTACTCGCTGTAAAGCGCTCCCTTCAATCCATATCGCTGTGAGTATACTCGAACCCTTTTTGCTTTAGCACTTTTGGGTGTTACATACGTTACAACTATTCAAACTACAACTATCACACTACTCAAGCTATTTTAACGCTTAACCATTATTGCATGTTATACGTGGCTTATGAATGCTTGTTTGTTATGTTTACACATGGAATGCTGTCTACCTGCCTTAGCAACGATAGTACTATAGTTTGGACTCAGCACCCGTTTCCACGGGGGTTGTTAAGGATCTTTTACTTGCATGGTTTACAGTGGTAATCGTGTATTGCGAACTGCCTCGGGCAGTCAACCCGCAGTCATTGGTATCGATGGATCTATGTCGATAACTAACGTGCTTCATTTCACTATGTGTACGTGCTGGTTATGCGTAAACGAATTCGAACTCTATATGCTATTATCAAACTTGTATGCTCACCTTTACATTTTATGTATTGACATTATTTTAACGTATGTGACAGGTGCCTAGGTTGTTTATATGCTTCTCGGGCTGTGATGAAATCGAAGCTAGGAACTGGAGTCCTAGAAACCAACGAATAATTTAGTTATGCTTAAATCTGAGTTGTCGGAACAGAATATTTGTTTAGTTTTTGTCTGTAATAACTTGTTTTACTATTTGAGACATGGTATGGGACATGTTAACTTAAATTGAATGGTAATGATAGTTGTTATGGAAACTTCTGGACAATCTGTTTCGCTCAGTGCCGCGCCCCGATGATTCCGCCATCGGTTGGGGTGTGACAACATGAGTTCCCATACTCATTTGGTTTACGAGCCCTCATTTTATCCGATCCTCCGATATAGGTCCGGTTTATTAACATAGTTACCTATATTAGGTGCCGTTTGATTCCGTGATCTCTAGCATTGCTTGGTGGTTATCTTAGGACTTCTGGGCAATCTCAAGTGTGTACATAGACCCCTCTTTTACTGTTTTCCAAACATTTTGGGGTGAAACACATGTGCCTACTTGTTACTTTCATGCTTTTCCATGTTTTCATATCATATGCTTGTTATGTTCAATAGTACACTTATAGTACATGATTTCATTGTGTTTATGCTATGTATGCCCATTGTGTGCATATTTAGTACATTGTTTTACATTACATTTCATGCTATGTATGCCCATTGTGTGCATATTCAGTACATTGTTTTACATTACATTTCATGCTATGTATGCCCATTGTGTGCATATTTAGTACATTGTTATACATTACATTTCATGCTATGTATGTCCATTGTGTGCATACTTAGTACATTGTTTTACATTACATTTCACGCTATGTATGTTCATTTGATTACATACTTAGTGCATTGTTTTCACATGCTTACATTTTGGTATGACATTTGGTTTGTTCAAATGGGACAATATACATTCATTAACATTAGCTACGCCGTTCGTTAGTAGGTAGTGGTACCATAGGACTTGACAACTCCCATTCCTGAACCCTAGGTTTGTTTGGGTGGAAGGAATGATCGAATTCGATAAACATAACACAGATAAACCTTTAATTTGTTTAAAGGTCTATCACCATAGTCACAAGGCTTGGATGTATGCATTATAACAATACCGCATAGATGTTTAAAGGTCTAAACCCCATGTTGATGAAGGGGATATGGATGCTCAATCTGTGAGCGTGATGCATGCTTGGAATCATTCGGATTTCTTGTGCCGCAACTTTGTTTTGAATGGTTTGGTGGACACATTGTATAATGTGTATTGCAAAGCCAAGACTGCCAAAGAATTTTGGGAGTCTTTAGATCACAAATACAAAACAGAATATGCGGGCACTAATAAATTCATGGTGGCTAAGTTCTTGGACTTTAAAATGATAGACTCTAAAACTGTCATGAGCCAAGTCCAAGAATTGCAGTTTATCCTTCATGATATTCATGCGGAAGGAATGATGCTCAGCGAGACATTCCAAGTTGCTGCAATGATCGAAAAACTGCCACCAAGTTGGGTTGATTTCAAGAACTGTCTCAAGCATAAGCGAAAGGAGATGACCATTGAAGATCTTGTTGTTCGTCTTCAGATTGAAGAAGATAACAAAGTGGCCCTAAAAAATTTGATGCCCCTGAAACTGTGAAGGCGAATCTTGTTGAACATGGCCAATCTTCAAAGGGAAAAAACAGTGGAAAGAGTGGGAAGAAAAGTCATGGGAAACGCTCCAACCTTGGTCCTAAGGGAGGAGTTGGGAAAAAGAAGTTCCAAGGAACTTGTTATAATTGTCAAAAGCAAGGCCACAAAGCCAGCGAATGCAAGCTTCCCAAGAAGGAAAATGCTCGACAAGTGAACATGGTTCATGAAGTCGACAATCTTGTTGCCATGGTCACGGATCTCTCGATTTTGGTGACCGAAGTTAATTTGGTTGGGCAAAATAACAAGGATTGGTGGGTTGATACGGGGGCTACCTGTCATGTGTGTTCTGTCAAAAGCCTTTTCAACACCTTCAAGGAGGTGACTAATGGCGAAAAGATTTTTATGGGAAACTCCGCCACGGCAGAAATTAAAGGCGGGGGTAACGTGGTTTTGAAGATGACTTCAGGAAAAGAGCTCACATTGTCCAATGTGTTTTATGTTCCAGAAATTCGTAAGGACCTTGTGTCGGGTGGCAATTGAACAAGTTTGGGTTCAAAAAGGTGATTGAGTCGGATAAGGTCGTGTTGACCAAAAATGGGATGTATGTTGGTAAGGGCTATGCCCTCAATGGAATGTTTAAACTCAATGTAATGGTCGTGAATGCAATGAAAGAAAATGCTACTAGTTCTACTTACTTGATTGAGTCTTCTAATCTTTGGCATGGTAGACTAGGTCACGTAAATTATAATTCCTTTCGTTATTTAATTAAACTTGATTACATACCAACATTCGATATCGACTCAATTAATAAATGTGAAACTTGCGTAGAAGCAAAACAAAAGAAAACGTCATTCAAAAAGGTCGAACGAATCACCGAACCCCTTGAGATGATCCACACTGATGTGTGTGATCTAAAAGCAATTCCTACTCATGGTGGAAACAAGTACTTCATCACGTTCATTGATGATAGTACAAGGTATTGCTATGTGTACTTACTTAAGAGTAAGGATGAGGCTATTGATAAGTTTATCTTGTTCAAAGCCGAAGTTGAAAATCAACTAAATCGGAAGATAAAAATCGTAAGGAGCTACCGAGGAGGTGAATATGTTTCACCTTTTATTGATGTTTGTGCGAAAAATGGAATCATACATGAACTCACGGCTTACTCCCCTCAATCGAATGGCATAGCGGAACGGAAAAATCGCACATTGAAAGAAATGATGAATGCCATGATGATAAGTTCTGGTGTAAACCAAAACATGTGGGGGGAAGCGAACTTATCGGCAAATTATGTGTTGAACATGATACCCAATAAGAAAAAAGATGTAACACCATAAGAATTGGAGACGGGAAAGAAACCACCATATAAATACTTGAAAGTGTGGGGGTGTCTAGCCAAGGTGGTGGTCACACCATCAAAGCGGCTACTAATAGGACCCAAAACAGTGGATTGTGTATTTATTGGATACACCCGTCCTTATGGTCCTTATTGTGACAACCCGAATCTCTAAGGTTAGCGCTACTTAAATTCCACAATCTTTGGCGCGTGCTTCTAGATTTAATTACCTACATATTACATTCTTGCACCGTTAGACGTTTATGTGCGTGTTGGTTATTTATAGTGGAACCGTTGAATGTTTTCATGTGTTGGTTAGCTATTGGGAAATTCGTTATTAACTAAACTGGGCCGTATAATCTTTTGGGCCGCAAACTTACTTGAGACACACACCTCTTGGCTAAATGGTTCGTTACATATCATCTCGGCCCATATACTTGTGAAACCCAATCCGAGTCGCATGAGCCCACCCCCTTTTTGGGTTCCGTATATGTTTAGCTTAGTTAGGGGGCCGTAATGAACTTAAACCTTTACTCAGTCTTCGCAAGCCCAAGCCAAAACCGAGCCCATCTTTCCTTATTCCTTGTTTACGTATACTATGTATAAGGATACATAAGTTACTTGCAAACCCTAATCCTCTCTACTGTGGAAGGCGACACCCTCTCTTTTCTTCTCTTAGATCGACGACAGCTCTTCCTGGTCGAGGCCTCCTCTTCGTGAATTCTTGACGTTCCATATCAAGTAAACACCCCACCCTCTCTCGATTAGTATGATGTATTGATGTGATTCACGTTCTTTATTTACTTTGGTCCTGCATGGCTACATTGGGATTCTGTGATTGTGTAAACTGTTGTTAGCATCTGTGAGAATAGAGCATAGTCTAAGGTCATGTCCATAATCTGATTTGGTGTTATCTAATTTAGGGGTAGGGATAAATGTTCAAACCTGTGTTATGGCATGATGTGGGATATAATGTTTATTATGATTATAATGAACAAACCAACGATTCTTATTTTCTGGACACTACATGCGAACTAGGATGATTACTGTGTTTATTGTAATTGAGATGATAGAGTCTTTAGGTTATGATGGTTCGTTGATTTTGGAAATCTTAAACCGGTTCACGTGACTTAGAAATTGTTCAAATGATTAATCCATATTCTCGATGTGCATGGTGCAAAGTATTAATAATGTTCACAAGGATATTGATGATGAGAAACTGTTAATAATTGCACCCCTTAATCTAAACGAAAGTCAATGATAATGATGTATTGCATTAAAGATTTAATATTAATTAAAAGCTATATGATTGTTGTGAAACTGTTGAGCCATGATTTGTGGGATGAGTAACTGATGAATATGTAGCCGCACACCAAGGTCACAAAAATCCCATGTGCACACCACTCATGCAGTGCAGTCGTACAATTCTATTAGTTGTATATGATTCATATTATTTTATATATTTAGTCAAACTTGTGTAGAGCTGTAAATATTCTGTTTCCATAGCTATAGGTAGTTAATTTCCTTTGATTTCATATTGGACGTGTATATGTAGACCGAGTTTGTGGAATGGAATAATCAATTGAGAATCACAATAACTTTCAACTTCCAAAATTGGTTGCACCCTAGGACATGAGTCATGCAAAGGATTTAGGCCACCCATGCATGCACTGTGAGTTGGGCCACATATAGGAACCAGGTCGCATAGCCCTTTGGGCTTCAGGCTCAGTTGGGCCGTACATAACCATAAACCGCACGCCCGCGGGGTCAACCTGTATTGGGCTGTACGGTTGGGTTGAACCGCACCATAGAGCCCAATCGCACACTCCATAGCTAGGCTATGTATTGTTATTGGGCCGCACTACATGTGGGTCGCACATTATGGAACCGTACATTCTCGGTTCAGTCACACAAAGGTATTGAGTCGCACACTAAGCCCGAGTCACACAGTCCTTTGGACTTAGGATAACTGGGCCCCACACACACATGTATGCACCTAATGAATGGGCCGAATTGCATATTAGGACCAATTATGAAATCGCACACCACTATGATGCATGTAATGGATTGTAAGTGATTGTTGGAAACATGGACTTGTATAAGGCACAAACACCTGCTATGTGAATGTATGGTGACAATGGACTGAAAGGTTGCATGATTAACTAGTACGACATGTATGATTATACGTGCTTGACTTGCTCATTAGTTGGATAATGTGTAAGAAGAAATACGTGATTTATGTGCAAACGAACTGACTGTCTTTGGTAACCACGGTAGGGATTGGTTGATTAACTTGGAATGGGTAACATAACCAACCGAGCAAACCTAAGGTGAGTTCACTTCTCTTGAGCATGCGTCCCAGTGGTTGGGACAGTCATTGGGTATCCCTGAGAGGGATAGGTTTTTGGGTAAATCAATTGGGTATTCCTGAGAGGAATACGTCTTGTGGGTAAAAACTGGAATATTAGATAATACACTCATTCCTATCATTTTAAGTCCCATCTTATACCGAATAGTTACCTGAGAGGTAACGGGGTGTTAGTTGATAGCGCTATTAGGCTTGGCAACCTCACACCATACCTGAGAGGACGGGCGTGAACTAATGACCTTAAATCATGACCAATGCTTAGATAGGGGGCATTAGGGATGGGCAAAACAATCTGGAAGCCATCTTGTACGGTACTCGAGTTATTATCAACATTACGTTCGGAATTATTATAAATGAACTGAACTAAACACTTGGTAACCAAGGTTTTCGTAAAACTATGAAATCACCAGCGTTGTCTGATACACGTGTGTGCATGCTCGCATCTTATTGATACGTGTGGATGTGGAACTTGCTGTCTGGGATGCTGGAGTGGTCATGGGTCGAGATACTTGGAATCGCGAGATGAGTTTAATGGTTATTATACATATGATTTATGAAATACTTAATTAATGATTTATGCTTCCGCTGAGTACGATGATTTGTATTTACTGTTTTGTAACACTTTAAGTTAATGAATGAAAGTTTTATTTAAAATATGTTATGAGTTCAATGTGATTGGTGGCTAGATCCTGGTACGTCACACGCCTCACGGGGGTTTCCGTTTGGGGTATTTTTGGGGGTGTGACGGTTTGGTATCAGAGCCACTGGTTATAGTGAACTTGGTTTTAAAAACGTTTTTCCAAAACCAGACTATAACCGAACAGTTCTGAATACGTGAATACGACCATGACACTCAGCTCCAGATCGCAAGGTTCGTCTTTCTCACTTGTTGCATACATTAAATGACTAGTACACATTTGTTTATGACTTAACATACGAACACACACTCGTCACTATAGCATGATGGCATGGATTGCTTGCTTACTTTAAGATGCGATGGTAATATGCCATAGTCCTTGGATTTTTGTGATCTCATTACTTTGACAACCTCCGTTTGATATCTGAGTTTGAAGAACCATTTGACACGAGTTAGGAGGAACTGAGATGAGCATGCAAATCACAATATTATTGTGGGTGCACACATAGTAATAATGTGGGGTGCATGTGAATCCCAGTGAGGCTTAACGAGTGAAAAGGGGTTCTGTTCTGTTATCTAATCAGTGAGAAACGTAAGAAATCTATAGGAGTCCTAGCAGTGAATGTCTCCTACTCGAACGTGATCTTTTCACTTCTCTCTGAATCCTTACAAATCTCGATGCTATCGAGAATTACCAGAACACCCATTTGAACGCCTAGCGAACTGTGTAGAATGTTAGGTGCTTGTACAAACGTCCCTGAGTTGGATGTTGCAGCGTTAATGATTGGTCTATACCTCTCTCACTCCTCTATGATTGCTGGGACTCAATGTTCTGATGTTTTAGAATCCCGAAATGTGATCACTTCTGCAACACTCTCGCAACAGACCGTGTATTACTCAAACAACTTGCAACATCGATAGACAAGAGGATGAGCGTAGTACTTTACCGACCTCAGTATTTGGACGACCCCGATTACCAGTAACGAACACCAGCGAATTGACTCCAGTCGAATCAGTAACCCTAGTCAGCAACCTGTGGGAGTCAACTCTTACGAATTAATCGGGACATAAACGATGACAATTGACCATGGTGTGGAATGTGTAACTGCCAGCACACTGGGTAGCACATTAGGACGTGGCATGGAATGTGAAAAGATGGACCCTGTTGGTGAAAGATCGCGGGGCACCGTTTCAAACAAAACATCAAGGTATTCGTAATCATAGTCTACATAATGGAAATGAGGATGCCTACGACATGGATTGGCCGTTGTTAGGTCAAGACGACAACAACCAAGGGAACGACGGCAGCGCTGGAGCTTTATAACGAAAACAACAACACTGGAAATGATGCTCGTAGAAGCGCATTTAGGATTGGCGTGGACAACGCCAGGAGTATAGCAACATGGTGACCTGCACGTTCTTGGTAATCAATCGCTCTGTCCTTGTTCTGTTTAAATCCTGACACTTCTTGAAACCGAACTTGTGGTGGACTCGGCCGATGGCACGTCAATTGAAGCCCCATACGTTCGTTGGGACGCAAACTCGACCTTGTGGGACAAGTGTTCGACCTCGACCTTCCTTCTACTATCCGTGATGGTTTCGATGCAGTAGTTAGTGCGGATTGGTTATCCAGATATCGCGTAGATATACCCGGTGAGGAGAAAATCCTACATATCCCTCTCCCTAGTGGAGAATCGTCGTCTGACCTAAAGTGTCAGAGTGGTGTGAAGGTTAGCATCATTTCGGAAATAAGGGACCAGAAGTGTCTACGGAAGGATTACCCCGCTATGATAACACTCATTACTGATAATAAGGCTAAGTAAAAGAGGATCGGCCAACTTTTCGTGATTTATCGCTATGAGCTACCAGAAGAACTATCAGGTTCACCTCTACATCGTCAGGTGGAATATCGGATCGGTATCACGTCAGAAGCAGCCCTGATTACTAGTACCCCTTATCGTTTCACATCAGGAAGGTTGTAGGAACTGCCTAGTCAACTTCAGGAACCGCTAGACAGGGGTCTTGACGGATTAGCTCTTTACTTTGGGGAGCCCGAGCTTTACCTGTGAAAAGAAGGACGAGTCCTTTCATTCGTGAATCGGCTACCGTAAACTCAGCATGGTGCCAGTCGGAAACCATCACCCATTGCCTCACATTGACGACCTGCTTGACCAGCTGGAAGGGTCAATCATCTACTTGGAAACCGACTTGAGATTGAGCCATCATCAGATGGAAGTCCAGGAGGGGGATGTTCCTAAGACGGCATTTTAAACGCAGTACAACTACTACGATTTTCTGTGTATGTCATTCAAGATATTCCACGCACCAACAGTTCTATGGATCTCATGAATCATAAGGGTAAACCTCATCTCGTCACGTAGCTAACGGAATGGGAATACATGTGGATCTCGCTAATATCCATTCTGTTAGAAACGGATCGACACCAAAGATTCCCTTGGGGATACAGCAAATCCTTGATTTCACAAGATGCTATCACAGATTGCTCGCGGGATTTTCAAGGACTGCGCAGCTCTAACCTCTTTAACACAGCGATGTGCCGTGTATCCATGGGAGGCAGGACAGGAGAACGTCTCTTCAGCTTTTGAAATTCAACTCTACAATGCGCTGAGTATTGTCTTTACCTGAGGGTACGGGTGATCTGGTGGTATACCATGATGGTCCGAATCAGAGTCTCAGTTACGCACCGATGCAACACGAGAGGGTGATGGCTTATGTGGTGGATTAACAGGAAGAATTGCACGACTCACAACCTGGGGTGGAAGCCACGATCTCGGATTTGAGCTAGAGGCATTACTTGGACGGTACCAAATGCACTACTTAGACCGATCACAAGGGCCTCCTGTGTACCTTTGTTTCGGAAGAGCTAAACATGTAATAGCATCGCTGGATAGAACTTTTGAATGATTATGACTGTGAAACCTGAACGTACACGAGCTTTGCAGCTCACTATTGACTCTAACTTACCTGATCAGACTCGCTCTGTTCAAACTCGAAAACTGAAGGAAGAGGATTTTCAAGTTAAACCCATGTGGGTCATGGAGAAGCAACCGTTGGCAGGACAGACGATACTCACTACCTCATGGAACGAATGCGGGTCTCGTTATACGGCAACTTTAGGGAACTCGTGTTGAGCAAGGCACACCAGCCTCGATATTCTGGTTGTCTGGGTTTTGATTAGAGATATTGGGATTTATAAATCTTGTACTGGTGATCGGGCATGAAGGCCCACCTAGCTATGCATGTGAATGACGTTAGACTTGTGGGAAAGTCAAGGTGGAGTATCAGCAACCAGAAACACCCATATGGGAATGAGAACAGACTGCCATAGATTCTGTCACTAGTCTACTTACAACTCGAAACGGAAACAATATCACCTAGGTGATCGTTGATGGTCTCACGTTACCAGCACACTTTCTTGCAATCAAGGAAACTAACGAGTCTTCACAGCTGTGAATGTTCCTCTATGAGAGGCGGCTTTTAGGCACGAGGTGCCAACTCCTAATACCCCTGATTTTGATCTATACCTGATTTATGACAGACAATACATAACACCCTTGGCTCACGTCTAGACATGAGCATTGCTTATCACCGTAGGACAAACGGTCTGAGTAAACAAACCATCCTGACACTCGAAGACATGCTGCGAGCATGGGTGTGATTGACTTCAGTGAAAATTGGAATGACACTTACCTTTGGTTGAGTTCTACTACAGCAGTTACCATTCTGTCTGAGGCATTGCATGGACGATAATGCCGATCTCCTTGTTGGACTAAGGTGGGCACAACCTAATCACAGGTCCAGGACTGGTACTTGAAACCTCTGAGGAAAGTTGATAAGCTTAGGAAACACTGGGAGTTCGCTGTAGGCGATCGTATCATGTTGAAAATCTCGCCCTGGGAGAGTGTGATACGCTTGGGAAGCGTGGCAAGCTTAACTTACGTTACCTTGAGTTATTCAGAATTCTGGAAAGAGTCGGTAACGTGACCTACAAACTCGAGCTACCCGGCAAGTTGGGCAACACACATAATGCTATATACGTCTCGAATCTAAGGCAGAGTTTGCCCGATGAAACGCTTGTGATACCTATTACTAGAATCTAAGGTTAACGATAAGTTGCAGTTGTCGAGTAATCTACCAAAAACATGGACCAAGAAGTCAAGGTTTGTTGATTTAGTCGAATTTTAAATCGTGAGAGTTCGTAGGAACTCAAGTCATGGATTAGAGTTCACGTGGAAACGCAAAGAACAGATGAAGCTTTAGTATCCCCGATTGTTCAAACGTTTGAAGTAGCTCATGTTGTTACTTGTCAAATTTCGGGACGAAATTTCTTCAAGATGGGGATGATGTGGCACCTGAGGAAAATCTGCAGCAATCTTGATTTATCACCTCACTTCTCTTATGCTTGCTTATCAAATTTCGGGACGAAATTTCTTTCAAGTTGGGGATGATGTGACAACCCGAATCTCTAAGGTTAGTGCTACTTAACTTCCACAATCTTTGGCATGTGCTTCTACGTTTTATTACCTACATATTACATTCTTGCACCATTAGACGTTTATGTGCGTCTTGGTTATTCATAGTGGAACCGTTGAATGTTTTCATGTGTTGGTTAGCTATTGGGAAATTCGTTATTAACTAAACTGGGCCGTATAATCTTTTGGGCCGCAAACTTACTTGAGACACACACCTCTTGGCTAAATGGTTCCATACATATCATCTCGGCCCATATACTTGTGAAACCCAATCCGAGTCGCATGAGCCCACCCCCTTTTGGGTTCCGTATATGTTTAGCTTAGTTAGGGGCCCGTAATGAACTTAAACCTTTACTCAGTCTTCGCAAGCCCAAGCCAAAACCGAGCCCATCTTTCCTTATTCCTTGTTTACGTATACTATGTATAAGGATACATAAGTTACTTGCAAACCCTAATCCTCTCTACTGTGGACGGCGACACCCTCTCTTTTCTTCTCTTAGATCGACGACAGCTCCTCCTGGTCGAGGCCTCCTCTTTGTGAATTCTTGACGTTCCATATCAACTAAACACCCCACCCTCTCTCGATTAGTATGATGTATTGATGTGATTCACGTTCTTTATTTACTTTGGTCCTGCATGGCTACCTTGGGATTCTGTGATTGTGTAAACTGTTGTTAGTATATGTGAGAATAGAGCATAATCTAAGGTCTTGTCCATAATCTAATTTGGTGTTATCTAATTTAGGGGTAGGGATAAATGTTCAAACCTGTGTTATGGCATGATGTGGGATATAATGTTTATTTTGATTATAATGAACAAACCAACGATTCTTATTTTCTGGACACTACATGCGAACTAGGATGATTACTGTGTTTATTGAACTTTAGGTTATGATGGTTCGTTGATTTTGGCAATCTTAAACCGGTTCACGTGACTTAGAAATTGTTCAAATGATTAATCTATATTCTCGATGTGCATGGTGCAAAGTATTAATAATGTTCACAAGGATATTGATGATGAGAAACTGTTAATAATTGCACCGCTTAATCTAAATGAAAGTCAATGATAATGATGTATTGCATTAAAGATTTAATATTAATTAAAAGCTATATGATTGTTGTGAAACTGTTGAGCCATGATTTGTGGGATGAGTAACTGATGAATATGTAGCCGCACACCAAGGTCACACAAATCCCATGTGCACACCACTCATGCAGTGCAGTCGCACAATTCTTTTAGTTGTATATGATTCATATTATTTTATATATTTAGTCAAACTTGTGTAGAGCTGTAAATATTCTGTTTCCATAGCTATAGGTAGTTAATTTCCTTTGATTTCGTATTGGACGTGTATATGTAGACCGAGTTTGTGGAATGGAATAATCAATTGAGAATCACAATAACTTTCAACTTCCACAATTGGTTACACCCTAGGACATGAGTCATGCAAAGGATTTAGGCCACCCATGCATGCACTGTGAGTTGGGCCACGAATAGGAACCAGGTCGCATAGCCCTTTGGGCTTCAGGCTCAGTTGGGCCGTACATAACCATAAACCGCACACCCGCGGGGTCAACCTATATTGGGCTGTACGGTTGGGTTGAACCGCACCATAGAGCCCAATCGCACACTCCATAGCTAGGCTGTGTATTGTTATTGGGCCGCACTACATGTGGGTCGCACATTATGGAACCGTACATTCTCGGTTCAGTCACACAAAGGTATTGAGTCGCACACTAAGACCGAGTCACACAGTCCTTTGGACTTAGGATAACTGGGCCCCACACACACATGTATGCACCTAATGAATAGGCCGAATTGCATATTAGGACCAATTATGAAATCGCACACCACTATGATGCATGTAATGGATTGTAAGTGATTGTTGGAAACATGGACTTGTATAAGGCACAAACACCTGCTATGTGAATGTATGATGACAATGGACTGAAAGGTTGCATGATTAACTAGTATGACATGTATGATTATACGTGCTTGACTTGCTCGCTACTTGGATAATGTGTAAGAAGAAATACATGATTTATGTGTAAACGAACTGACTGTCTTTGGTAACCACGGTAGGGATTGGTTGATTAACTTGGAATGGGTAACATAACCAACCGAGCAAACCTAAGGTGAGTTCACTTCTCTTGAGCATGCGTCCCAGTGGTTGGGACAGTCATTGGGTATCCCTGAGAGGGATAGGTTTTTTGGTAAATCAATTGGGTATTCCTGAGAGGAATACGTCTTGTGGGTAAAAACTGGAATATTAGATAATACACTCATTCCTATCATTTTAAGTCCCATCTTATACCGAATAGTTACCTGATAGGTAACGGGGTGTTAGTTGATAGCGCTATTAGGCTTGGCAACCTCACACCATACCTGAGAGGACGGGCGTGAACTAATGACCTTAAATCATGACCAATGCTTAGATAGGGGGTATTAGGGATGGGCAAAACAATCTGGAAGCCATCTTGTACGGTACTCGAGTTATTATCGACATTACTTTTGGAATTATTATCAATGAACTGAACTAAACACTTGGTAACCAACGTTTTCGTAAAACTATGAACTCACCAGCGTTGTCTGATACACGTGTGTGCATGCTCGCAGCTTATTGATACGTGTGGATGTGGAACTTGCTGTCTGGGATGCTGGAGTGGTCATGGGTCGAGATACTTGGAATCGCGAGACGAGTTTAATGGTTATTATACATATGATTTATGAAATACTTAATTAATGATTTATGCTTCCGCTGAGTACGATGATTTGTATTTACTGTTTTGTAACACTTTAAGTTAATGAATGAAAGTTTTATTTAAAATATGTTATGAGTTCAATGTGATTGGTGGCTAGATCCTGGTACGTCACACGCCTCGCGGGGGTTTCCGTTTGGGGTATTTTTGGGGGTGTGACAGTTTGGTATCAGAGCCACTGGTTATAGTGAACTTGGTTTTAAAAACGTTTTTCCAAAACCAGACTATAACCGAATAGTTCCGAATACGTGAATACGACCATGACACTCAGCTCCAGATCGCAAGGTTCGTCTTTCTCACTTGTTGCATACATTAAATGACTAGTACACATTTGTTTATGACTTAACATACGAACACACACTCGTCACTATAGCATGATGGCATGGATTGCTTGCTTACTTTAAGATGCGATGGTAGTATGCCATAGTCCTTGGATTTTTGTGATCTCATTACTTTGACAACCTCCGTTTGATATCTGAGTTTGAAGAACCATTTGACACGAGTTAGGAGGAACTGAGATGAGCATGCAAATCACAATATTATTGTGGGTGCACACATAGTAATAATGTGGGGTGCATGTGAATCCCAGTGAGGCTTAACGAGTGAAAAGGGGTTCTGTTCTGTTATCTAATCAGTGAGAAACGTAAGAAATCTATAGGAGTCCTAGCAGTGAATGTCTCCTACTCGAACGTGATCTTTTCACTTCTCTCTGAATCCTTACAAATCTCGATGCTATCGAGAATTACCAGAACACCCATTTGAACGCCTAGCGAACTGTGTAGAATGTTAGGTGCTTGTACGAACGTCCCTGAGTTGGATGTTGCAGCGTTAATGATTGGTCTATACCTCTCTCACTCCTCTATGATTGCTGGGACTCAATGTTCTGATGTTTTAGAATCCCGAAATGTGATCACTTCTGCAACACTCTCGCAACAGACCGTGTATTACTCAAACAACTTGCAACATCGATAGACAAGAGGATGAGCGTAGTACTTTACCGACCTCAGTATTTGGACGACCCCGATTACCAGTAACGAACACCAGCGAATTGACTCCAGTCGAATCAGTAACCCTAGTCAGCAACCTGTGGGAGTCAACTCTTACGAATTAATCGGGACATAAACGATGACAATTGACCATGGTGTGGAATGTGTAACTGCCAGCACACTGGGTAGCACATTAGGACGTGGCATGGAATGTGAAAAGATGGACCCTGTTGGTGAAAGATCGCGGGGCACCGTTTCAAACAAAACATCAAGGTATTCGTAATCATAGTCTACATAATGGAAATGAGGATGCCTACGACATGGATTGGCCGTTGTTAGGTCAAGACGACAACAACCAAGGGAACGACGGCAGCGCTGGAGCTTTATAACAAAAACAACAACACTGGAAATGATGCTCGTAGAAGCGCATTTAGGATTGGCGTGGACAACGCCAGGAGTATAGCAACATGGTGACCTGCACGTTCTTGGTAATCAATCGCTCTGTCCTTGTTCTGTTTAAATCCTGATACTTCTTGAAACCGAACTTGTGGTGGACTCGGCCGATGGCACGTCAGTTGAAGCCCCATACGTTCGTTGGGACGCAAACTCGACCTTGTGGGACAAGTGTTCGACCTCGACCTTCCTTCTACTATCCGTGATGGTTTCGATGCAGTAGTTAGTGCGGATTGGTTATCCAGATATCGCGTAGATATACCCGGTGAGGAGAAAATCCTACATATCCCTCTCCCTAGTGGAGAATCGTCGTCTGACCTAAAGTGTCAGAGTGGTGTGAAGGTTAGCATCATTTCGGAAATAAGGGACCAGAAGTGTCTACGGAAGGATTACCCCGCTATGATAACACTCATTACTGATAATAAGGCTAAGTAAAAGAGGATCGGCCAAATTTTCATGATTTATCCCTATGAGCTACCAGAAGAACTATCAGGTTCACCTCCACATCGTCAGGTGGAATATCGGATCGGTATCACGTCAGAAGCAGCCCTGATTACTAGTACCCCTTATAGTCTCACATTAGGAAGGTTGTAGGAACTGCCTAGTCAACTTCAGGAACTGCTAGAAAAAGGTCTTGACGGATTAGCTCTTTACTTTGGGGAGCCCGAGCTTTACCTGTGAAAAGAAGGACGAGTCCTTTTATTCGTGAATCGGCTACCGTAAACTCAGCAGGGTGCCAGTCGGAAACCATCACCCATTGCCTCACATTGACGACCTGCTTGACCAGCTGGAAGGGTCAATCATCTACTCAGAAACCGACTTGAGATTGGGCCATCATCAGATGGAAGTCCAGGAGGGGGATGTTCCTAAGACGGCATTTTAAACGCAGTACAACTACTACGATTTTATGTGTATGTCATTCAAGATATTCCACGCACCAACAGTTCTATGGATCTCATGAATCATAAGGGTAAATCTCATCTCGTCACGTAGCTAACGGAATGGGAATACATGTGGATCTCGCTAATATCCATTCTGTTAGAAACGGATCGACACCAAAGATTCCCTTGGGGATATAGCAAATCCTTGATTTCACAAGATGCTATCACAGATTGCTCGCGGGATTTTCAAGGACTGCGCAGCTCTAACCTCTTTAACACAGCGATGTGCCGTGTATCCGTGGGAGACAGGACAGGAGAACGTCTCTTCAGCTTTTGAAATTCAACTCTACAATGCGCTGAGTATTGTCTTTACCTGAGGGTACGGGTGATCTGGTGGTATACCATGATGGTCTGAATCAGAGTCTCAGTTACGCACCGATGCAACACGAGAGGGTGATGGCTTATGTGGTGGATTAACAGGAAGAATTGCACGACTCACAACCTGGGGTGGAAGCCACGATCTCGGATTTGATCTAGAGGCATTACTTGGACGGTACCAAATGCACTACTTAGACCGATCACAAGGGCCTCCCGTGTACCTTTGTTTCGGAAGAGCTAAACATGTAATAGCATCGCTGGATAGAACTTTTGAATGATTATGACTGTGAAACCTGAACGTACACGAGCTTTGCAGCTCACTATTGACTCTAACTTACCTGATCAGGCTCGCTCTGTTCAAACTGGAAAACTGAAGGAAGAGGATTTTCGAGTTAAACCCATGTGGGTCATGGAGAAGCAACCGTTGGCAGGACAAATGATACTCACTACCTCATGGAACGAATGCGGGTCTCGTTATACGGAAACTTTAGGGAACTCGTGTTGAGCAAGGCACACCAGCCTCGATATTCTGGTCGTCTGGGTTTTGATTAGAGATATTGGGATTTATAAATCTTGTACTGGTGATCGGGCATGAAGGCCCACCTAGCTATGCATGTGAATGACGTTAGACTTGTGGGAAAGTCAAGGTGGAGTATCAGCAACCAGAAACACCCATATAGGAATGAGAACAGACTGCCATAGATTCTGTCACTAGTCTACTTACAACTCGAAACGGAAACAATATCACCTAGGTGATCGTTGATGGTCTCACGTTACCAGCACACTTTCTTGCAATCAAGGAAACTAATGAGTCTTCTCAGCTGTGAATGTTCCTCTATGAGAGGCGGTTTTTAGGCACGAGGTGCCAACTCCTAATACCCCTGATTTTGATCTATACCTGATTTATGACAGACAATACATAACACCCTTGGCTCACGTCTAGACATGAGCATTGCTTATCACCGTAGGACAAACGGTCTGAGTAAATAAACCATCCTGACACTCGAAGACATGCTGCGAGCATGGGTGTGATTGACTTTAGTGAAAATTGGAATGACACTTACCTTTGGTTGAGTTCTACTACAGCAGTTACCATTCTGTCTGAGGCATTGCATGGACGATAATGTCGATCTCCTTGTTGGACTAAGGTGGGCACAACCTAATCACAGGTCCAGGACTGGTACTTGAAACCTCTGAGGAAAGTTGATAAGCTTAGGAAACACTGGGGTTCGCTGTAGGCGATCATATCATGTTGAAAATCTCTCCCTGGGAGGGTGTGATACGCTTGGGAAGCGTGGCAAGCTTAACTTACGTTACCTTGAGTTATTCAGAATTCTGGAAAGAGTCGGTAACGTGACCTACAAACTCGAGCTACCCTGCAAGTTGGGCAACACACATAATGCTATATACGTCTCGAATCTAAGGCAGAGTTTGCCCGATGAAACGCTTGTGATACCTATTACTAGAATCTAAGGTTAACGACAAGTTGCAGTTGTCGAGTAATCTACCAAAAACATGGACCAAGAAGTCAAGGTTTGTTGATTTAGTTGAATTTTAAATCGTGAGAGTTCGTAGGAACTCAAGTCATGGATTAGAGTTCACGTGGAAACACAAAGAACAGATGAAGCTTTAGTATCCCCGATTGTTCAAACGGTTGAAGTAACTCTTGTTGTTACTTGTCAAATTTCGGGACGAAATTTCTTCAAGATGGGGATGATGTGGCACCTGAGGAAAATCTGCAGCAATCTTGATTTATCACCTCACTTCTCTGTGCTTGCTTATCAAATTTCGGGACGAAATTTCTTTTAAGTTGGGGATGATATGACAACCCGAATCTCTAAGGTTAGCGCTACTTAAATTCCACAATCTTTGGCATGTGCTTCTACGTTTAATTACCTACCTATTACATTCTTGCACCATTAGACGTTTATGTGCGTGTTGGTTATTCATAGTGGAACCGTTGAATGTTTTCATGTGTTGGTTAGCTATTGGGAAATTCGTTATTAACTAAACTAGGCCGTATAATCTTTTGGGCCGCAAACTTACTTGAGACACACACCTCTTGGCTAAATGGTTCGATACATATCATCTCGGCCCATATACTTGTGAAACCCAATCCGAGTCGCACGAGCCCACCCCCTTTTTGGGTTCCGTATATGTTTAGCTTAGTTAGGGGCCCGTAATGAACTTAAACCTTTACTCAGTCTTTGCAAGCCCAAGCCAAAACCGAGCCCATCTTTCCTTATTCCTTGTTTACGTATACTATGTATAAGGATACATAAGTTACTTGCAAACCCTAATCCTCTCTACTGTGGACGGCGACACCCTCTCCTTTATTCTCTTAGATCGACGACAGCTCTTCCTGGTCGAGGCCTCCTCTTCGTGAATTCTTGACGTTCCATATCAAGTAAACACCCCACCCTCTCTCGATTAGTATGATCTATTGATGTGATTCACGTTCTTTATTTACTTTGGTCCTGCATGGCTACCTTGGGATTCTGTGATTGTGTAAACTGTTGTTAGTATATGTGAGAATAGAGCATAATCTAAGGTCTTGTCCATAATCTGATTTGGTGTTATCTAATTTAGGGGTAGGGATAAATGTTCAAACCTGTGTTATGGCATGATGGGGGATATAATGTTTATTATGATTATAATGAACAAACCAACGATTCTTATTTTCTGGACACTACATGCGAACTAGGATGATTACTGTGTTTATTGTAATTGAGATGATAGAGTCTTTAGGTTATGATGGTTCGTTGATTTTGGCAATCTTAAACCGGTTCACGTGACTTAGAAATTGTTCAAATGATTAATCCATATTCTCGATGTGCATGGTGCAAAGTATTAATAATGTTCACAAGGATATTGATGATGAGAAACTGTTAATAATTGCACCGCTTAATCTAAATGAAAGTCAATGATAATGATGTATTGCATTAAAGATTTAATATTAATTAAAAGCTATATGATTGTTGTGAAACTGTTGAGCCATGATTTGTGGGATGAGTAACTGATGAATATGTAGCCGCACACCAAGGTCACACAAATCCCATGTGCACACCACTCATGCAGTGCAGTTGCACAATTCTATTAGTTGTATATGATTCATATTAATTTATATATTTAGTCAAACTTGTGTAGAGCTGTAAATATTCTGTTTCCATAGTTTTAGGTAGTTAATTTCCTTTGATTTCGTATTGGACGTGTATATGTAGACCGAGTTTGTGGAATGGAATAATCAATTGAGAATCACAATAACTTTCAACTTCCACAATTGGTTGCACCCTAGGACATGAGTCATGCAAAGGATTTAGGCCACCCATGCATGCACTGTGAGTTGGGCCACGAATAGGAACCAGGTCGCATAGCCCTTTGGGCTTCAGGCTCAGTTGGGCCGTACATAACCATAAATCGCACGCCCGTGGGGTCAACCTGTATTGGGCTGTACGGTTGGGTTGAACCGCACCATAGAGCCCAATCGCACACTCCATAGCTAGGCTGTGTATTGTTATTGGGCCGCACTACATGTGTGTCGCACATTATGGAACCGTACATTCTCGGTTCAGTCACACAAAGGTATTGACTCGCACACTAAGCCCGAGTCACACAGTCCTTTGGACTTAGGATAACTGGGCCCCACACACACATGTATGCACCTAATGAATGGGCCAAATTGCATATTAGGACCAATTATGAAATCGCACACCACTATGATGCATGTTATGGATTGTAAGTGATTGTTGGAAACATGGACTTGTATTGTAAACTTGTATGAGGCGTAAACACCTGCTATGTGAATGTATGATGACAATGGACTGAAAGGTTGCATGATTAACTAGTATGACATGTATGATTATACGTGCTTGACTTGCTCGCTACTTGGATAATGTGTAAGAAGAAATACGTGATTTATGTGCAAACGAACTGACTGTCTTTGGTAACCACGGTAGGGATTGGTTGATTAACTTGGAAGGGGTAACATAACCAACCGAGCAAACCTAAGGTGAGTTCACTTCTCTTGAGCATGCGTCCCGGTGGTTGGGACAGTCATTAGGTATCCCTGAGAGGGATAGGTTTTTGGGTAAATCAATTGGGTATTCCTGAGAGGAATACGTCTTGTAGGTAAAAACTGGAATGTTAGATAATACACTCATTCCTATCGTTTTAAGTCCCATCTTATACCGAATAGTTACCTGAGAGGTAACGGGGTGTTAGTTGATAGCGCTATTAGGCTTGGCAACCTCACACCGTACCTAAGAGGACGGGCGTGAACTAATGACCTTAAATCATGACCAATGCTTAGATAGGGGCATTGGGGACGGGAAAAACAATCTGGAAGCCATCTTGTACGGTACTCGAGTTATTATCAACATTACTTTCAGAATTATTATCAATGAACTGAACTAAACACTTGGTAACCAACGTTTTCGTAAAACTATGAACTTGCCAGCGTTATCTGATACACGTGTGTGCATGCTCGCATGTTATTGATACGTGTGGATGTGGAACTTGCTGTCTGGGATGCTGGAGTGGTCATGGGTCGAGATACTTGGAATCGCGAGACGAGTTTAATGGTTATTATACATATGATTTATGAAATACTTAATTAATGATTTACGCTTCCGCTGAGTACGATGATTTGTATTTACTGTTTTGTAAAACTTTAAGTTAATGAATGAAAGTTTTATTTAAAATATGTTATGAGTTCAATGTGATTGGTGGCTAGATCCTGGTACGTCACACGCCTCGCGGGGGTTTCCGTTTGGGGTATTTTTGGGGGTGTGACACTTATCGTTTTCTAGTGCATGACTATAAGAACCCTGGAATATGCAAAGGCACCATAATAGAATCTAAGGATGCAACATGGTTTGAACATGTGTTCCCATGCCTAGATAAATGTGAACCGAGTTTCACGAGACAAGTTGAGGAAATTGTTCCTGAAGGTGAGGTTGAAAATGATGAACCTCGAGAACAATCTAAGACTGAGGAAGTTGAAATACAGAAAAGTAAAAGGCAAAGGACTTAAAAGTCCTTTGGCCCTGATTTCCTTACCTATATGGTAGAAGAAGAACCTCAAACATACCAACAAGCAGTGAGTTCCTTAGAAGGACCTCAGTGGAGGGAGGCCATGAAAAGTGAGATAGATTCTATCTTACAAAATCATACATGGGAACTAGTGGATCTTCCTCAAGGATGTAAACCACTAGGATATTGATGGATCTTCAAGAAGAAGATGAAACCAAATGGAACCATCGATAAGTACAAGCCAAGGTTGGTTATCAAAAGATATAAATAACTACAAGGTTTAGATCATTTTGATACATATTCGCCAGTTACGTGAATAACATCCATCATGTTGGTACTTGCCATTGCCGTCATTAGAAATTTGGAAGTTCACCAACTGGATGTAAAAACAGCTTTCTTGAATGGAAATCTAGAGGAAGAAATCTACATGGAGCAACCCGAAGGCTTCACAGCCATTGGGCAAGAAAAGAAAGTGTGTAAACTTGTAAAATCCTTGTATGGATTGAAACAAGCTCCAAAACAATGGCACCAAAAGTTTGATCATGTCATGCTTGACGCTGGATTCAAAATCAATGAATGTGACAAGTGTATATGTGAAGGACACATCTGATGGATATGTCATTTTGTGTCTATATGTAGATGATATGCTAATTGCTGGAAGTGATGACAAAATCATAAAATCTACAAAGAACATGCTAAAAGCAAGATTTATCATGAAGGACATGGGTCTTGCGAATGTGATTTTGGGGGTCAAAATCACGCGAACCCAAAGTAGACTTGTTTTAACTCAATCCCACTATGTGGACAAAATTCTTGAGAAGTTCAATGCAACTATCTCTAATGAAGTTAGAACTCCACTTGACACAAGTCAACATCTAGCCAAGAATAGAGGTGAACCCGTAAACCAGTTGAAATACTCAAGAATTATTGGTAGCTTGATGTATCTTATGAGTTGTACTAGACCAGACATAGCATATGCTGTGAGCAAGTTAAGTAGATACACAAGCAACCCAAGTTCAATGCATTGGAACTGTATCACTCGGTTGCTTCGCTACTTAAGATACACTCGGGAATACGGGTTGCATTATAACAGATATCCAGCAGTTATAGAAGGACACTACGATGCAAATTGGATATCTGACACGAATGATTCCAGAGCAACAAGTGGGTATGTATTCACACTTGGAGGTGCAGCAATGTCGTGGAAATCATCAAAACAAACGGTTATTGCTAGATCCACGATGAAATCTGAGTTCATCGCTTTAGATAAAGCAGGTGAAGAGGCAGAATGGCTACGTCAATTTGTTGAGGATATACCAAGATGGCCTAAGCCGGCAACGGCCATTTGTATACATTGTGATAGCCGATCGGTAGGAACAGACATATCAGACGTAGACATAATACGATACGACAACTAATCTCTACAGGAATTATCACTGTTGACTACGTGAGGTCAAAGGATAATATTGCGGATCTGCTAACTAAAGGCCTAAGTAGAGAGTTAGTACAGAATTCGTCCATGGGAATGGGACTGAAGCCCTTGAAAAATGAAGTTCATATGATGGAAACCTAACTTAATAGACTGGAGATCCCAAGAATTGAGTTCAATAGGAAAACCTAATTGTATGAATAAGCGAGGTCACTGTGGGGGGATAACCCTACGTATTAAATAAGGTAGTTTATTATAAAGATTAATAAACTTCCTAGTCTATTCCTAAAAGTGACAAGTGTGAGGCTAAGCCTATGGCTTTTAATGATTCGACGAAGGTAACAATACATAGTGAATCACCTATGTGAGAGAGAAGTGTGGTCGCTTTGAAGGGTGTTGTTGGGGCACAATACCTAATGGCTCTCGCAGAACCAGGCTCATGTTCATGACCATAACGAACATAACTATGAGGACTTGACTTTGTCAGGGAGAGTCTTGTATGAAGTGCATTGTCGTCTACACAAATGGCAGACGAGTTCAAAAACATCGAGTTCTACTCAAAGCTAGTGGGCTAAGTGCATTTCATAAGCGAAGGTTCAAAGGGTAACACCTACCTATCGTATGCAAAACTCAACTGCTGAAATCTAATTGGAATAATGTTCTCTGAGATCAACCTCCATTCATGTGGGGGATTGTTGGAAATTGGGTGTGTGAATGAATGTCTCACTCCTTGTCCCACATAGGTGTGGGAACAAAAGGATGGATTATTTATAAGGTAAAAGGTTTACCTCACTAATATATCTATATGTCATGTTTTACCACAAGTCCTAACCGCGCGCGCGCAGGAGGGTGCAAAAAATGGAACCGGAATTAGTTGAACTCGCGTGTGCCCGCGCGTCCTGCGGACACGAATGCAGTTCCGAAAACCCGGGTCCGCGTGGAGCGGTTTTTGCACTCGAGACTCTTGACTACTGTTCTGTTTTTGAAACTGAAATAAATGAATGATCATTATTTCGTTTTCAAATTCTAACAGTTTTGGTCATGATTATCAGTTTCGTAACCGATATACTAATGACCATTATTTGGTCTTTAATTCGCTGCAATCAAAAGAAGGATTTCGGTTATGGTTCTGGCACTATAAAACGAAGGCTAGGCTGATCAGCTGAGACACACCGAAAAACACAACTTCTCCTTTCTTCTTCTCTCTCGGTCTCTGCAACATTCCGGTTTCTTTTCAGGCAAGTGCTCAATTCCGGCAGTGCGTGGTGCTGCTTCGAACCGGCGTACCCTGGGAACAGATGACGAATCTGTTTAAGGGAATTGTGACAAGCACAAGCCCGGTTCACTCGTTTACTGTTTCTCCAATTTTATTACTTTATGTACAGATTAGTTTTACTAACAAGTAATCCACCAAAGGTATAACTGAGCGGCTGGGGTTATTATGCGATGCGATTGGTGCAGGGGCGGACCTATGTGGTTACTCGGGGGAGCGCCCGCTACCGCTAGGCGGGGAAAAATTTGACATTTTTAGTGTAAATTTTGGAAAAATTTGACGTTTTTTCGATTTCGTTACCGCTTTTCTTATAAAACGTTACTGCTTGGCGTGGATCCTAGATCCGCCACTGGATTGGTGTCTACATGTCAACTTGTTATCGCTTCCAAAGATATTGGAAAAATAACAGTAATGATTTAGTAAATGGTTAACTTGCATGCCCAAACAGAAAAGGGTTTAATAATAACACATTGCATAGCATAGTTTGAAATCAAAAGCTGTAATGAAAATAAAGTTGGAGAGTTGCTAAAAATTATATATTTACTTAAAAAGTGCTAAACTTCCAATCAAATTGGGTGATGTTATGGGTTTTCCAAACAAATAAGCAACGTGAAGTCGTGAACAATTAAATTATCTTTATTTATTTAAACATGAATGTTATTAAAAAATAGTAACATAAATACCAATACTTGAAATCATCTTCAACTCTTCATGTGCATAGAAAACTTGTGAAATATTGTTTTGACAAAGTCATGATAATATTTTAAGAGTGATAGTTATCATGATGAATTATGTTCATTGTATGATTATATAAGATATAAAAAATACTACAACGAAATACACACAACCCAACTTTTGTACCAAAGAAAAAATGGGCAGCAATTGGAAGAAACTAAGTGGAGAAGACGATTGGTGCAACCTACTAGATCCTCTAGACAATGATCTTCGGCGATACATCATCCACTACGGCGAGATGGCTCAGGCGGTACGAGATGCTTTTAACGCCGAGAAGGTATCAAAGTACGCCGGGGACAGCCTATACAAGCCGAGTGATCTCCTTTCACGAGTCCAAATCGAGCAAGGAAACCCTTACAAATATAAAGTCACAAAATATATTTATGGCACGTCCGCGATCCACCTTCCATCATCCATCGTGAAGTCGTTGTCAAGAGAGGCTTGGTGCAAGGAATCGAACTGGATAGGGTATGTGGCCGTGGCTACAGACGAAGGGAAGAGCGCGTTAGGGCGGCGAGACATTGTGGTTTCTTGGAGAGGCACTGTGCAAACAATGGAATGGATTAATGATCTTAAATTTGATAAAGTTTCTGCTCCTGATATATTTAAAGGGGACCATAATGTCAAAATTCAACATGGGTGGCATTCTATTTACACTACTGCTGATCCCAAATCAAGATTCAACAAATCATCTGCTAGAGACCAAGTGAGTTGATTGATTTACTTTACTAATTATGAATCTTTTTTGTTTATTAAAATAGAAACTAAGTAAATAAATAGCAACAAAGTATTTTAATGTTTAGTTTAGTTTAGTTACTGAGCAATGAAAATTGTTTATAAAATCATTAAACCCTTAGACCATTGGAAAAACTTAATAAACTGTCATAAAAATCAATATAACTTCCGATAACTACCATGAGGGTAAGGAAAATGTATAGGGATAATAATCTTTTTAATGAGAATGATATATATTATTTAAAAGGCTAATTAGATGTCAAAATTCAATGAGAATGATATATTATTTAAAAAGCTAATTAGATGTCAAAACTCACAATTAAATTACTAAAAAAATTAGGTCAAACATGATACATTACATGATATAATCCATTTTGAACAACAGGTTTAGAATATCGCGAGATGTTATTTGTGTGTCACCTCACATATTATGATACTTTGTTCTTTATTTAAAGATTTTTTCTTGAGCAATCACATAATCCATTCAAAGATTTTACTTAACCATATCTTTATTTTACATCATCCACATTTTTATATTTAGGTTTCTTTTTTAATGTTGTAAAAGTTATAGAAAAAAAGTAAAAATAACTTAAGTTTTGTTAATAAAAGAAAAAAGAAAATAACACCAAAAGAAAAAACATAGAAAGGGGTTCGTATATGATGACGTATTTGAGCTTATCCGTCATTACAGACAGTGGCGGATCTTGCCCGTTAAACGTGCCAGGGCCGAAAGACACGGACACTAAAAAAAGCCCGGGCAAGCCCGGGCCAAACATAGTATATATAAAAAATTTCGATCAAAATGCGGAAAATTAGCACTACGGCCGAAAAAACTTGCCCGAGCCGTGGCCCTGCACACAACCCTATTAAGATCCGCCCATGATTACAGACACTCTTCACCTATGCAATACGATAATACAATAAAATAATCAGTGGCCTTCCACCCTGTGGTATCTCAAGTCTCAACTGCGTTCGTAAGGTACAAGTTATGTTATTGGATAATTTAAAGAAGGATTTTTGATAGGGTTTTTTTTTAAGACAATAACATCATAGTTTTGGTTCTTGCAATCTATCTATCATAAAATTCAAACTGAATGAACAGTGGTGTTTATTATTAAATTAGAATATATGATGAAATTCAAACTAATGAATAGTGATGAATAGTGGTGTTTATTATTAAATTAGAATCTATATATATATATATATATATATGATAAAATTCAAACTGAATGAACAGTGGTGCTTATTATTAAATTAGAATTAGAATATATGATAAAATTCAAACTGAATGATCAGTGGTGTTTATTATTAAATTAGAATTAGAATTATTTAAAATCTATAAATGATAAAATTCAAACTGAATGAACAGTGGTGTTTATTATTAAATTAGAATTAGAATATATGATAAAATTCAAACTGAATTAACAATGGTGTTTATTATTAAATTAGAATTAGAATATATGATAAAATTCAAACTGAATTAAAGAATTATTTAAAATTAGAATGAATAGTAACATCATTAAGAGATGAGCAAATGGTATCAGGTATAGGTATCGGTCTCAAATTTACCAAACCGTTGTATTTTCGGTACCGGTTCTGCACTGGTATTCACCGGTTTTTACCTTCAAATACCGATGCCGTACCAGTACCGACCGGTACCGAACCGTACCATACTAGGTATATTCGGTACCGGTACCCACTTTTGGGGATTTCCGTAACGGTATTTTCGGTACCGGTTGGTACCGAGCTCATCAAATCCTGTAGCAACGCAGCAATGCAAGTAATTGCACCGTTTAGATTACTTTTCATACACACAGTAAGTAAACTGTATTTCGTTTGAATGAAGTTTTATAACACAACAACTTATTTTGCTTTCTTTTTTGTCTTTTTCTGTAATGAATGAATTGTAGCATGTAAAATTAACTTGGATATTTAGAATATTGATGAGCAAATCGTATCAAATCCTGTAAATGAACCGGTATCGTATCGGTACCAAATTTACTATACCAAATCATTTTCGGTACTAATTTGGTACCCACCTTTTGGCATATTCTGAATTGTTACTTTCGGTTCGACACCGGTCTATCACCATACCTGTATTTATTGATTTTTACCTTTAAATACCATACCGTATTGTACCGAGCATTTTCGATGACGGTACCTAATTTCGATGATTTTCCGGATCGGTACTTTCGCTGCCGTTACCGGTACCGAGCTCATCCATATTTTAACGTGTTAGTACCGTAATAACTGAACTGAAAACAACCGAATTTCCAACGTGTAGGACGTGTGAGTCCTATTATTATATATTAGGTTATTTAAAATCGGTTTTTTATGACGGAGTGACCATCCTTACCACGTCATTTTATTTATGTTTTGATATTCGGTATCTGTTTGCTGTTGCTGACACGCCTTTTATAGTCATTGGGTCCCGCCGCAACGTGCGGGCGGAAAATAACTAGTTAATTGTGATTTGTTAACTTTTACATAATAAACATTTTCCTAGCTATGAATAGCAATTTCCATCTGAGACCATGTGTAGTGGCAACGTGAAGTGGCGTGATCTTTGCCACTTCACGCCCCAAAACGTCGGAACACCGTCCCCGTGGGCGTGATCTTTGGTTTTTTGCTTTTGGTGTGATTGTGAAAATGCTGAGAGGGGTTTGATCTTTGCGTTTTTGGTCTTGATGCCATGTGTCACTTCATGCCCAAGGGAGGGGCTTGAAGATCACTCCCCACTAAATATTGTGTCTTGAAAATGCCATGACATCTAAATGACAATTAAATAGAGGTTTTTCCAAGTTTTAAAAACACCAACCTAATTTATATCGAAATTTTATATATATGAATTAACCCGCGATTATTAAATAAAAGACATCTTAAATTGTTATCCGCGATTATTAAATAAAAGACATCTTATCAATTGTTTTGAATACTTCTTCTTCTTTTTCTTTTGGATCAATTCCATAAAACATATTCTCGCAAGATTGTGTAGAATACTTTTAAGTAAAGATGTGATTTATGTCTAAGGCTGGACGGTATGGAGGTTCGTTCTCCATCATCCTGGAACGTTGCCGGACCAATTCTTCTGCTTCTTCTGCTTCTTCTTCTTCTTCTTCTTCTTCTTCTTCTTCTTCTTCTGCTTCTGCTTCTGCTTCTGCTTCTTCTGTTTCTTCTTCTTCTGCTGCTTCTGCTTCTTCTTCTTCTTCTTCTGCTTCTTCTTCTTCTGCTTCTTCTTCTTCTTCTTCTTATTATTATTATTATTATTATTATTATTTTGGATCAATTCCATAAAACATATTCTCGCAAGATTGTGTAGAATACTTTTAAGTAAAGATGTGATTTATGTCTAAGGCTGGATGGTATGGAGGTTCGTTCTCCACCGTCCTGGAACGTCGCCGGACCAAACACCACGCCCCCCTCCCAGTCTTTGTCCTTGGCGTCCTCTTCTGGACGTTGGAGCCGATCCACAAAATGACAAAAACCACCCCTCCCCCTCTCTCACACACCTATACATACAATATATACATACACATTTTAGGTTCATCTTCCCATTTCCATACCTCCATCTTCTTTGCCCCATTTTGTATGTGTTAAACACTTGAACAAAAGGGCGTGACCTTCAATGGGTACCTTTTGGACGGCCTTGTCACCTCGGTCCAAGGTCGTCCCCAAGGGACATCATGGTTGTAAGGTGTATCACCTTTATCTATAAGATAGAGGGTTCAAATCTCGTAAGATAATGCATATAGCAGATTAATAGGAGTAAATTAGGGTTAGAACTCATTCAAAAAATCCCTCAATCTAAATCACCCCATTCGAGAGGGTCGTATACAACCAAAAAACGAACCTAAATTTAAGGTGTATACAACCAAAAAACGAACCTAAATTTAAGGTGGAAAGGGCACCCCTGTAATGGGTTTCTCGGTTGAACGGGAACATAACCACAACCTCCTCCATCTCACTAGATGGGATTGATATCAGGTTCGAGAACCAGGGCGGGTTGATGAATAGTTGAGTGGAAGGGAAGGAGAATGAGGATGCTAAATTTCTTGGGAAGCATGGGTGTAGCTTTCAAGGGGTCGGGGGGACCGCCGAACTTTTCGCTCAGTAGTGTTATGTATGTATGTTTCGTATAGAATTTTTTAGGTATATAAGTTTTCGACCCTCGGTTTTATAAAAAAAATTACTTATATAGAATTTTTAGGTCTGGTGACTTCCGACCCCACGGTGAAAATTTTCAAGCTTCGCCATTGTTGGAAAGCATGAGGGTTCAAGTGATGGGGCTATAATACTACCGCAAACAGTATGGATTCATTTGGGTTTATGCAAGTTGGAATGAGATGTCACATTATAATCGGTTGGTGGTGAGTGTTCGCAAGGCTGGGTTGAGAACGCTCCTTCCACCCTTACACTTCGTTTATGTTACCCAACACCTAAAACTATAAATTTATATAGGTATGATGGGTGAGGTTCCTCTACAAAGTGTGTTTTTTCTACAAAGTGTAGGAAGTGTTTTGGACCATTGGATGGGTGTTTTTAGTGGTAGAGATTATCTTGATGGCATTTTAGTAAAATTTATGTTTTAAATAAGGATTGATTTAATTGATGGAGGACAAAAAAGTCATTTGGCGGGATTTAAAAATAGCAAGTAATTATCATTCAATAAAACCATTCCTTAAGTTTTGGAAACTCCTCCCTCTTTCTCTCTCCATTTCTCTCTCTCTCTCTCTCCCTCTCTCTCTCACACACACTTATCATCTTCTATACTTAAAAAAACAAGATTAATGATTTCTCTTTCAAATTGTTCATCGTGGGATCAGACACTGATGTGTTTTATATTGTGTCTACATCGAATCGGACACAAGTGTGTTTTATATTGTGTATTTCAAGCACTTGTGTCTATATCGAGTCAGACACATGTGTGTTTTATGTTGTTTATTTTAGATACTGGTGTGTTTTATGTGTGAGGGGCATGTTTAATTGTGGTAACTGGTATAACACAATGTAAAGAAGCCAAAAAACTAATAAGACACAGCGTCAATAAATAATGAATGTGTTTTATGTTTCAAAATGTGTGATAAGTGTGTTTAATTGTGAAAATTGATATAACACAATGCGAAGAAAACCATCAACTGATAAAACACAACGTCAAGAAATAATTAATGTGTTTTACGTTTCGAACTTCGGATGAATCAATCGTGGATATGAATGATGTAACTTCAGATTTTGAATAGTTAATAGATATATAGTTTTCATAAAAATAGCATTTTATTGTTTAAAAGATATATCTTCCAAAAATAGAATTAATTTTTGAATTACCTTTATGCTCTTTAATACAAAAACCCTAGATGTCACATGTCACTCTTAGAACACTTCCTACACTTTGTAGGAAAAATGGACTTTATAGCCAACTCCCACCCTAAGGCCATGCGTAGGGATGAGCATATGAATACCAATACCGATCCCATACCGATCCCGTACCGATCCCGTACCGATCGGTATCGGTATCGGTATCCCGATCGGTATCCACATTTTGGCGATTTCGGTATCGGTACGGTACGGTATCGGTATTATACCGATACCGACCCTCAAAATACGGTATAATACCGATACCGTACCGTACCGATACCTAACCGACATGTTTCGGTATCGGTATCGGTACCTAGTTTGGGTGAAAATCGGTATCGGTATTGTCGGTATCGGTATCGGTCGGTATCGGAATACCGACATGCTCATCCCTAGCCATGCGTAGTCATAAGGCCCTTTTGGGGGCGTTATGTGACATGTGGCATGCCACGTCACCCCGGGCTTTATGGGGCGTTATGCAATTTGAGGCCGTAGTCATAACGCCCCTTTGTCATCATTAGTTAATTATTTGAGAAAATGCAGGGACCAAAGTGTAAAACTTTAAAACAAAACAAGAGAAAAACAAGTTTAAAACCATTTTTAAATATTTGAGAAAATGCAGGGACCAAAGTGTAAAAATTTAAAACAAAAATAGGCGGACCTTCTTCTCTGGCCTTCTGCAAGTTCCGGCTTCATCTCCGGCCTTCTTCTCCGGCTTCTTCTCGGTCTTCATCTCCGATTTGCAGGGACCTACACTGCTTCATCTCCGATTTGCAGGGACCAAACATGTATAAACCAAAAACTTTAAACAATCATACCGCCGTTATGCATATCGCGCCACCCCCAAATTTTCGATTGATGGCGCCGATCGTTTCGGTGTTCCGGCGCTATGCCGGCGCTATGGGGGGTTATACCGCCCCACTACGTATGCTCTAAGTATGATATATTTGCTCAAACATGCAAATTGACAAAAGTGAATTAAGTACACCCAATTGATTTGTGTACTTTTTAATAATACTGGATAAAAGTGAGGATGTAATAATTTAATTAGTTCTTTCAAATTCAATGTTTTGGAAATACTTTGAGTTGTGCCACTAGTACCATTATACCTATTGTTGAAGCGTCGATCTTTAACCCACTTTCACCTCCTCACCAGTAATTAGCCGACTTTAAAAAAACAAATAAGTAAAAACCTTAAACTTATTTAGCAAAATCTTTAATTAATAGTACAATAACATATTTAAAATAATATTTTTAGTTACTTGTTAATTATTTGTTTTGTTTAGTTACTTGTTAACTATTTGTTTTGTTTAGTTACTTGTTAACTATTTGTTTTGTGAAAATATGTTTTTTTTTATCGTTTCCAACCTGTATTGATAATACCAGACACATCCACAATGCCTATTTTGTTTTTAATAGTTTAAATGGCAAACATATTTCTTTTTTATGGAATTAGGTTACATAACAAACATTAATTTAGAACTTTGTTCAAACATAATATTTGGCATAGGTTCTTGAAGAGGTGAGACGGTTGATAGAGTTACACAAGGACGAGGACGTAAGTTTGACGATAGTCGGGCATAGCATGGGTGCGGCACTTGCAACGCTCAATGCGGTTGATATTGTCGTAAATGGATACAACAAGCCAATGGATACCTCTCGCGAGGCCTTTCTTGTGACCGCTTTTGTTTTTGCTAGCCCTCGTGTGGGAAACTCGAGCTTCAAAAACACCTTCTCTTTGCTAGGTGACAATATTCGCGTGTTGCGCATTGAAAATGCGAATGACTTGGTTCCACACTACCCGTTGAAACTGCAATTGATGTGTTTCCCCGTGAATATAGGGTACTCACACATTGGGAAAGTTTTGAGGATTGATACAAGTAAGTCCCCTTACTTGAAACAACCTGGAGACATACAAAGATGGCATGACATGGAGACTTATTTACATGGAGTCGCGGGTACACAGGGTGAAGGAGAGTTCGACTTAGTTGTTCCACACGTTCGCGCGATTGCTCTTGTAAACAAGTATTCAGATGGTCTGATTGATGACTGCCATGTGCCTGCTAACTGGTGGGTTGAGAAGAACAAGGGTATGGTCCGATGTGACAACGGGTCATGGTTGTCAATGGATCATGAAGAAGTAGACGGCGATGATGGTAATGGTGGTGGTAGTGGTGATGGTGACGTCGATGATAATGGTAACGAAGATAATGATAATGGTAATGATGAACATGAAATTGTTGTTGACGTTGGTACATCCAATTAAAATGCCTCAAAATACATTGTTTGATGTATGATATGTGTTTCCATTTGTACCTATTTCCTATTTGTAAATTTCAAATTGTTCTTGTGATTGCAACTATGAATAACGTCAAAACAACCGTTTCATCATACTTACAATAATAAAATAACTTATTTTTAGTATTTTTGTTTATTCATGTTTTTATTTCTCTTTTTTTTTTAATCATCTCATGTCATCTCTACAATCGGTGGTGGGTTAAACCACATGCAATAGATTACATACAGTGGCGAAGCTTGAGATTTCCGACCGAGGTGTCGAAAACGTATATACCAAAAATTTCTATAAAACCGAGTGGTCAAAAACGTATATATCCAAAAATTTCTATACGAAAACTACATACTCTCCGCTAACAAGCTAAAAGTTCGGGGGGTCATCCGCTCCCTCCTGGCCCCACAAAGCTACGCCCCTGATTACATATACACTGAGTTACATTTATACAGATGTCACGTTAATCGATTTCTCTTGAAACAGAATGGATTTGATATTTGGGCTTGGGCCTTTTCCAATATGGACGCTATTTAATGGCCTTACGCACATTTGCAATTTACCCGTTAAAGATTAACCCAATCCATGAAAAAACCCCATTTTATATTAACACACGTAGGTAGTGGTGCACAAAAAACCCGAACCCGGACCCGAAAAAAAACCCAGAACCGGGTATTATAAAACCTGGGTTTTTTATACCCGAACCCGACCCTACCCGTAGGGTAGGGACCGGGTATGCATATTTGATCTAAAACCCGAACCTGGAACCGGTTTTTTTTATACCCGGTTTATACCCGAAACCCGGTTTTATAAATACCCGGAACCGGGTTTTTTAAATACCCGGAACTGGTTTTTAAAAAAACCTGATTTTGATGTAATCTTGTTTAATTATGTATGCATTAAGACTTCTAGTTCTTATGATTTAACAAAATTATGTATGCACTTTGATGTAATCTTGTTTAATTATTAGGTTTCTAATGATATTTGTCACCGCTACTTAATTATTTAGTATATTTCATTACAAGTGGAAACAAATATGCCAATATATGTTGGCCCTTCTATTTTCTTTGTTTGTTTAATATCATTATTAGTTTTTGTATTTAATAAATTATGCCTCTGTTTATAAAGTTCAAGAATAACCACATGAAGAACTATAAATTGTGCCTATGTTTATAAATTGTGCCTCTATTTATCAATAGATTTGATGTCTATGTGTGAGAGTTATGTTTGATACATTTTATAAGCATAGTTCCGGTCGGGTTTTTTTAATACCCGGTGCGGGTTTTTTCCCAACCCGATGCATACCCGAACCCTACCCGATGAATACCCGAACCGGACCCGAACCCGGAAATAGGGTATTATAATACCCGGGTTTTATAAAACCCGACCCGAACCCCACCCGAACCCGGGTATATAGGGTATACTTTTTTTGTAGAAAACCCGGACCCGGACCCGGACCCGACCCGGTTTTTAAAAAAACCCGATTTTGTAAAACCCGATCCTACCCGAAACCCAGTTTTTAAAAAAAACCCGATTTGTGCACCACTACACGTAGGGCTGCAAACAAACCAAATGTTTGACGAACAATTCGTGAATCTTTGACGGAAAGTTTGTTTGTGTTCGTTTAATAAACGAACAAGAACAGAAGCCGTGTTCATTCATTTATGTTCGTGAACATTCGATAACGTGTTCGTTTGTATTAGATAGTTTATTAGTGTTTTTAACTTTTATAGTTTACTTAAATACTTCTAAATTCCGACAAATAAAATATTTCAAGTCATTGTATTATATATATGTTCATGAATATTTGTTTGTGTTCATCTGTTTTCAATTGTGTTCATCAACGTTCGTTGCCTAAAATTAACAAACAAATACAGACGAACACGAACACGAACAAGTTCAATTCCTTAACGAACGTACACAAACATAAAATCTCATTCAGTAAGTGTTCATAAACACATGTATTTCTTAATAAACAAACTTCAAACATCCCTATTAACACGTCATCATTTTAATCAACATTACTTTACTAAAAAAAGTACAACCTTCTAATGCAATGGTAAAATTGTACACACACTCTAAGCTAACGACTTCTATAATAAACCCATCAATTTTCATTTATTTATTTATTTTTTGAACTGTAATCAAATAACTACCCATAACTTCCCTCCAAAACTTCAAAAACCTACAACCACCACTCCATGCAACCCTTTTACCCACAAATAATGTCTTCTTCATCTTTAACCATCTTCTTCTCCTTCTTCGCCCTCATTAGTTTCGTCTCCGCCATCACCGAATACACCGTTGGGGACGACATGGGATGGCGGATTCCTGCGGCCAACGAAACTGAACTCTACAACGTATGGGCATCCAGACGCCGGTTCTACGTCGGTGACTCTCTCCGTCAGTTCCACTTCACCCTTTTTAACAGTTTTATTCAATGTGGGATGATGTGAATTATTTGGTTATGAATTTGTTTTGAATTAAACAGGCTTTCGCTACACTTATGACTCACTGGTGATTGTTGACAAATTCGGGTTTTACCACTGCGATTCAAGTAAGGCGATTCGTTATTATAACGAAGGTGATGACGTGATCGTTCTTTATATGCCGGGTTGTATGTATTTCACTAGTGGTGAGGCTCAAGAGTGTAAACAAGGGTTGAAGATGGCGGTTCAAGTCTTGAATTCCGGCCCTAAACCGGAGTTTCCGCCTCCGCCCACATTCAATCCGCCTCCCACATTCGATCCGCCTCCGCCTCCACCGCCTATGTTTGATCCGCCTCCGCCGCCTACGTTCTATCCTCCACCGCCTAGGATCTATCCGCCTCCGCCCACATTTGAACCTCCTCCGCCCGCATTTGATCCGCCTGATGATCCGGATCCGGATTATCCTGACCCTGGACCAGATTACCCTGACCCTGGTCAGGATTACCCGGATCCTGGGCCGGATTACCCGGATCCTGGACCGGATAATCCTGATCCGGGCATGCATCCGGTGCCGGAATCGAGTCCGGCACCTTCTCTGTCAGATTCAGTGGTATCATTTGTGGTTTTTTATTTTGTAACTGCTTTTGTTGTTGGTTTTGGGTTGTAGGATTTGGAGGTAGGTGTTTTTTGTTATGTGTGATATATTGTAGGTCGTGTACTCGTTCTTGAATTGTATGTAAGTTGCTTATATTTGTACTAGGTTATAACCCGGAAACTTTTCGGGTAGAAAATTTTAATTTACAATAAATAAAAGTATATAAATAACATATTGTAAACTAATTCATTTAATGTTTATTTTTGCTTCTTTATAGTCTTTATATTTTTATATATATTATGCTAGGGTTCACTATGTTTAAGAACAGTAGAATATCTCAAATAGTTTCTAAAAACTTATTTAGTTATGTTTATATACGATAATGTTTTACGTTTGATTAAAATTTAACATGTTAACACTCCGCAATGTACATACGTGGTTCAACATTTTTATACGTATATTTTTAATTTTTTTTATTTAACGATCCCGCCGCAACATGTGGGTAAAAAGCTCGTTGATTACTAACTTTGAATGATTTTTATAATTTAGAAACTTTTGATATAAAGTCAAAACCATATTTCTTAAATTAGTTTAAAAAAATATAAAAATAAAAGAAAACGTATTGACCATAAAGTAAATATATAACGAACATATTACACACCATACTCCACCCACCCAATTCATATACAAAGAACATATTACCATACTGAGTGCATTTACACAACAAAGGGGATTACAAATGATTTATAGTCAACAAATTAGATTATTATAGTAATGATGAATTATAGGTCTGTTATGTTTACTTACACAGCTACGGAAAATTAGTATGGCAACTGTACAAACCAAATGAAGTAGGTTCTAACAATCACGCGTTGTCGCCACACGATTTCCAATCTAAACAGCGTTTCCCAAGTTTATCAGTTTTCCTAACGATCACGCGTTGTCGCCACACGATTTCCAATCTAAACAATTTTCCCAAAAGTTTCGAGTGCAAGTCCAGGACCCGTGATTAGGTTGTCATCCACCTCAGTCCAGCAATGAGGTTGGCATTATCGTCCATGCAATGCCTCAAACAGAGCTGTATGCATAGTAGGACGGTGACGGCTGCATTAGAACTCACCCAAAGATAAAGTGTCCTTCCAATTGTTTACCAAAGTCAATCACGCACATGCTCGCAGCATGTCTTCGTGTGTCAGGATGGTTCGGTACTCGGTCCGGTTGTCCTACAGTGATAAGCAACGCTCATGTCTAGACGTGAGTCGAGGGCGTTGTGTTTTATCTGCCATAAATCAAGTGTAGATCAAGATCAAAGATATCAGGAGTTGGTACCTCGTGCCCAAAAACCGCCTCCCTCAGAGGAATATTCACAAACTGTGGGGGCTCATCAGTCTCCTTGATTGCAAGAAAGTGTAATGGTAACGTGAGACAATCAACGATCACCCAGGTGATATTGTTTCCGTTTCGAGTTCTAGGTAGCCCAGTGAAAAATCCATGGCAGTCTGTTCTTGTTTCCATATGGGTGTTTCTGGTTGCTAATATTTCACATTGACTTTCCCCCAAGTCAAACATCATTCCCATACCTAGCTATTGGGCCTTCATGCCCGATCACCAGTACAAGGTTTATAAATCCTAAAGTCTCTCATCAAACCCAGACGACTAGACTATCGAGGCCGGTGTGGTTTGCTCAACAATTTCCTACAGTTACTGTATAATGAGATCCACATTCGTTTCATGAGGTAGCGAATATCGTCCGACCTGCCAAGGTGGCTTCTCCATGCCCCGCATGGGTTCAACTTGAAAATTCTCTTCCTTCAGTTCCCCAGTTTGAACAGAGCGAGTCGGATCAGGTAAGTCAGAGTCGATAGTGTGCTGCGAGGCTCGCACATGTCTAAGTTTCACAGTCGAAATGATTCAAAGGTTCCATCCAGCGATGTCACCACATGTTTAGCTCTTTCGAGACAAGGGTACACGGGAGGCCCTTGTGATCGGTCTAAGTAGTGCATTTGGTACCGTCCAAGTAATGCCTCCAACTTAAAGCCAAGACCATGGCTACCACCCCAGTTTGTGAGTCGCGCAAAACTTCTTATTAATCCATCACCTTCTCGTGTTGCATCGGCGTGTAACTGGGACTCTGATTCGAACCATCATGGTATACCACTAGATCACCCGTATACTCTGGTAAAGGCGATGCTCAGTGCATTGTAGTGTTGGCTTCCAAAAGCTGAAAAGACGTTCTCCTATTTTATTTCCCACGAATACACAGCACCCTGCTGTGATAAAGAGATTAAAGCTACGCGATCTTCGAAAATCCTGTGATGAATCTGCGATAGTATCTAGCTAGACCAAGAAATTACTGTATCCCCGATGGACTCTTTGGTGCCGAACAATATCTACTAAGATGGTTCTTTAGCGAGATCTGCATGTATCCCTACTTCGTTGATTATGTGACCAAGCAAGTATACATCCCAAATCCTGAAGTCACACTTAGGTAGACTTCGCGTAGGGTTGCTCCTCCCCTAGAAGCTCTAGGACAGAATACAAGTGTCGTTCATGGAGTTCTTTTCTCCTGAAAGTGATTCAAAAGGTCACAGATAAGCATGGTTGTCGAATCTGGCGAGATGAGGTTGACACATACCACTCAAGTGATCCCTAAGGCTGTTGGTGTGTTGGATTACTTAAACAACAAGAACAGTAAATCGTAGTGGCCGTACTGTGCCTGTAACGCCGTGTTAGGAGTCATCCTTCCCCGGGTCTTCCATCAAGTGACCGTTCGATCTTAAGTCGATTCCCGAATAGTAGCCTGATCATTGCAGCGGGTCAAGAAGGTTGTCGATGCGAGATAGAGGGTGACGGTCTATGGTTGCCACCTTGTGGTAGTCTGTACACGTACGAAGGACTCGTCCTTCGCTTCCGCAATAGAGCGCGTTTCCTCCAAAACGAGGAGTTGGATCTATAAAACTTCCATCCTGTAGTTTACTGAAGTTGATTGGGCAGTACTTGCAACTTTTCCAGGCGCCAGACGATAAGGAGTGCGAGTAATCAAGGCTGTCTCTGGTGTGAGATCAAACTGAGATTCTACCTAATCAGTTGTGGAAGTAAACCTGAAAGTTCCTCGAGTAGCACACTGAGAGGAATCACGAACAACGGTGGAATCCTCGATCCTCTGTCTTTAGCCTTAACATTAGTAACGTTTGCCAACATGGCGGGGTAGTCCCTCCGTAGACATTCCTAGGCCTTCATTGCTGAAATGACACTAACCTTTACACCACTCTGATTCTTTAATGCAGACGACGATTCTCCACTATGTATATCTGCGCGTTATCTGGATAACCCGTCCACACTAACTACTACAACAAAGCTATCAAGGGTAGATGTCAAACACTTGTCCCACAAGGTCGAGTTTGCATCCCAACGATCATACGAGGCTTCAATTGACTTGCCATCAGCCAACTCCACAACAAGTTCGGTTTTAAGAAGCGTCAGAGTTACACAGAACAGAGATGAAGCGATTACTTATCCCAAAGACATACAAGCTACCATGCTGCTATTTCACCTGGCGTCGCCTACGCCAATCCTAAATTCCCTTCCACGAGTACCACTTCCAACGTTATTATCACAGTTACTAGGATTCCCAATACTGTCGTCGTTCCCCTGGTTGTTGTCGTCTTTGTTTTACCAACGGCCGATCTATGTCGTAGGTACCTCCTTCTTCCATACCGTAGGCTATGATTACGAGTTCCTTGATGTTACCGTGACTGTTGCCTCTACTGTCGTTGCTTAAAACGGAGCCCTACAATCTTTCACTAACAGGGTCCATCCTGTCACATTTCCGTGTCACGTCCTCGGCGTTACTCATTGTGCTGGCAGCTTCCCATTTCATATCATATTCCATGGTCATCGTGTATGTCCCAATTAACTCGTAAGAGTTGACTCCCATAAGTCGCTGACTAGGGTTAAGGATTCGATTGAAGTCAATTCATTGATGTTCGTTGCCGGTGGTTAGGGTTGTCCAAATACTGGGACCGGTAAAGTACTACGCTCATCCTCTTGTCCATTGATCTAGCAAGTTGACTGAGTAATACACGGTATGTTACGAGGGTGTCGCAGAAGTGATCGCACTTCGGGATCTAGGACGTTAATACATTGAGTTCCAGCAGACGAAGGGAAGTGGAAAAGGTATCGACCAATCATTCGACGCTGTGACGTCCAACTCAGGGGCGTTCGTACCAGCACCTAACATTCTACACAGTTCGCTAGGCATTCAGATGGGTGTTCAGGTAATACTCGATAGCATCGAGATTCGAAGGGTTTCAGAGGGAAGTGAAAAATCACATTCAAGTAGGAGACAATCACTGCTATGACTCCTATAGACTGTTGTGTTTCACATCAACCAAATAACGGAACGGAACCCCTTTTTCACTTGTTAAGCCTCACTGGGACTCACATGCACCCCACATTATTATTATGTGTGCACCCACAATAATATTGTGATTTGCATGCTCATCTCAGTTCCTCCCAACTCATGTCAAATGGTCCTTCAAACTCAGATATCAAACAGGGGCTGTCAAAACATCAAGGTCACAAGAATCCCAGGGCTACGACACACTAACAGCACTTCATAATGTAAACAAGCAGTTCATGTAATTATGCTATAGTGACGAGTGTGTGTCCGTATGCTACATCATAAACAGGTGTACACTAGTCATGTAATGTATGCATCAAGTGAGAAAGACGAACCTTGCAATCTGGAGCTGAGTGTCATGGTCGTATTCCCGTTTTCAGAACTGTTCGGTTATAGTCTGGTTTTATGAAAACGTTTTTAAAACCAAGTTCACTATAACCAGTGGCTCTGATACCAAACTGTCACACCCTCAAATTCCACCTAGGGTATGTCCCTATTAGGAGTGCGACGATCCAACAACGAGCCACCAATTATATCAAACACATTTAATAAATGGATAAAATACTTGATTGCAAATAAAATACTGTCTGTAAGTTTAAATGAAAACCAAAGTAATCAGCGGAAGCAAAGTTAACCAGTTTTGAAAACTAAAGTAATGTATCAATAACCCAAATGGATAAACGTGTTCAGCAAGACCATGTCCACTCCAGCTGCTCTAGACAGCAAGTCCCAATGTGTATCAGCTAACGACCTACAAGCATGCAAACAAGTGTGTCAGACTACGCTGGTGAGTTCAAAGTTTTGATTACCGAGTTCAGTTATCATTCACGTGTGTAAAACAGTTATCCAGATGATATGACGTTTCGTTGTTTTGATGTGGTTATTACTCGATTACCGTATGTAGCTACAAGATATGTCTGCCCAACCTCTAATGTCTCTATCAAAACATTGGTCATGTTTTAAGGTAAATAGTTCACGCCCGTCTTTCTGGGACGGTGTGAGGGTGCCAAACCTAATAGCGCTATCAACTAAATACCCCGTTGCCTTTCGCAACTGCCGGTAATGTCAAGGGGTCTTACGAGATAGATACAGAGTACATAACACAACATCCCAATACCCGTTATCCCTCCCGGGGATGCATGCTTGAGAAAGAGCAGTGAACTCACCTTTGATTTGCTCGGTTGGATTTATTACTCGTTTACGTTTACAATTTGGTCAATCAAGTCCTAGCATAGTTTTCAAAGCCAATCAGTTTCATATAGACTCAAGTTGTATAGGGTCAAACTCACATTACACAAGTAGCATACATGTATCTCACGTATTCGTTGCATTCACCGCATACACGTAGTAACATACGAGGAGCATACAATGTTCTTTGAATCATCAGAGTATATCATACGACATAACAACCGGTTATCATCATGAAATCCCACAATAAGAAGTTGGTTCACTTACAAGTCCATATCACAATTTCATAAATCACATAACTGTTACATTTCGTTGTATTAATCACATGGTGCACAATTTAAATAAACTAGTGGCCTAGCAAGGATTATAATACTTAATCTTCTCACCTATAAACCATGATTCTTTCGTGGCCCAATCAAGTTATAATACGTGCAGCCCATTTGAATTCATCACACCCTCCTTAATCAACCAAGTAGGATGAATCCCCTTTAATTCACAGATTTCAAACATGCAACATATAGGTAGGTTGTACTCTATGCTAGCATACTTGCACATTCAAGAAAACCCAGAACCCATCACCTCTAATGGCGGTTTCTATTTCCAATTCAAATAACATTCATATTCAAGCATGGCCATTATTTCAGTTGGTTGGTTTAATAATATACAGAAGGTCCATCAAGCCATTCATAGAACCATCATCACCAATATTTCACAGAGTAAACAACAGAAAGTCTTTTATTAACTTTATGTATCACATTCGGCATCAACAAGCCAAATAACGTCAACGTACTTTTCGTTATGCACGTACATTCTAGGCGATAACAGTTAATCAATTAGCAACCACATTGTCACACAAGTTAAGTATCGATCATATTACTAAATATTGCTCATCATCGAGCCATGTTTTCACTGTTTGTGGCCTACTCGCAGCCTCTAATCCCCGTGATTAAGGGCCGAATACATACATTAATACATCGAACAAGAATTATTATGAAACAATACTCACTAATCATACACTAATCAGTAATATCATCAACACATCACACATCACTAATTATTAACTCAAAACGATTTACTAGCATCCATGTTAACATACAATCGAGATTCTGCATCATGATTTATGTTCATATACATAGCATGGCAACACTAACAAGTATTACACAATCAAGATTAACAATAATAACCATCTCTAAACTGGAATAAAAAAAACTAACCGGAGAGTATAGAGGGTGCGAGAAAGTTTCGAGAGAATGGGTTTGTCGCACATGATCTGCCGTGGAAAGGTGAGAGGAACTAGGGTTTGTGATCAATCAAATGTGTTTTGTATTATCTACATATAATACATAATGAGGGGACATGGGTGGGCGGTTTGGGTTTTTAATAAACCGAGAACATGAGTGGGGTTTGGGCTGGGTGGTTTGGGCTTCACGTTGCCTTGGATTATCTTTGGGCTTCCCGGGTTAACGGTCTACACGAACACAAGGGTGTGGCCCAAAAATACTAATATATAAAAGTCTAACAAGGTTATCGAAATCGTTAAAAAGAATTCTATAAGTACGGAGCGTGTAACACAACAACGAGGAATAACGAGGAGTTAGGATCACAAGGTTAAACGTTACTAACCTTGAAAGTTCGGGTTGTCACATCATCCCCAACTTAGAAGAAATTTCGTCCCGAAATTTGACAAGTAGGCACAAAGGAGTGAAGTGAGAAATCAAGATTGTTGCGGATTTTCCCTCAGGTGCCACATCATCCCCAACTTGAAGAGGAATTTCGTCCCGAAATTCGCCAGTTTTACCAGAATTAGATTGGTCATCAGGAAAAAGTTGAGGATACTTGAGTTTCATCTGGTCCTCGCGCTCCCACGTGAACTCCAGTCCTTGTATTGAGTTCCAACTAACTCCCGCGATTGAAATTCTACTAAGTTTTCAATGGATTTCTTAACACCTGCAATTTGTCGTCCATCTTTAGTTCTTGAAGTGGAATCACAAGTGTTTCATCGGACAAACACTTCTTTAATTGTGAAACATGAAAGACATCATGAATATTACTCAGCTCAGCAGGTAACTCAAGTTTGTAGGTTGCGTTACCGATTCTTCCCAGACTGTTGAATGGTCCATCGTGTCGACAGTTAAGCTTGCCACGCTTCCCAATCGTTCCACACCTTCCCAGGGCGAGACCTTCAACATGATACGATCGCCTACAGCGATCTTCCAGCGTTTCCCAAGTTTATCAGTTTTCCTAACGATCACGCGTTGTCGCCACACGATTTCCAATCTAAACAATTTTCCCAAAAGTTTCGAGTGCAAGTCCAGGACCCGTGATTAGGTTGTCATCCACCTCAGTCCAGCAATGAGGTTGGCATTATCGTCCATGCAATGCCTCAAACAGAGCAGTATGCATAGTAGGACGGTGACGGCTGCATTAGAACTCACCCAAAAATAAAGTGTCCTTCCAATTGTTTACCAAAGTCAATCACGCACATGCTCGCAGCATGTCTTCGTGTGTCAGGATGGTTCGGTACTCGGTCCGGTTGTCCTACAGTGATAAGCAACGCTCATGTCTAGACGTGAGTCGAGGGCGTTGTGTTTTATCTGCCATAAATCAAGTGTAGATCAAAGATATCAGGAGTTGGTACCTCGTGCCCAAAAACCGCATCCCTCAGAGGAATATTCACAAACTGTGGGGGCTCATCAGTCTCCTTGATTGCAAGAAAGTGTACTGGTAACGTGAGACAATCAACGATCACCCAGGTGATATTGTTTCCGTTTCGAGTTCTAGGTAGCCCAGTGAAAAATCCATGGCAGTCTGTTCTTGTTTCCATATGGGTGTTTCTGGTTGCTAATATTTCACATTGACTTTCCCCCAAGTCAAACATCATTCCCATACCTAGCTATTGGGCCTTCATGCCCGATCACCAGTACAAGGTTTATAAATCCTAAAGTCTCTCATCAAACCCAGACGACTAGACTATCGAGGCCGGTGTGGTTTGCTCAACAATTTCCTACAGTTACTGTATAATGAGATCCACATTCGTTTCATGAGGTAGCGAATATCGTCCGACCTGCCAAGGTGGCTTCTCCATGCCCCGCATGGGTTCAACTTGAAAATTCTCTTCCTTCAGTTCCCCAGTTTGAACAGAGCGAGTCGGATCAGGTAAGTCAGAGTCGATAGTGTGCTGCGAGGCTCGCACATGTCTAAGTTTCACAGTCGAAATGATTCAAAGGTTCCATCCAGCGATGTCACCACATGTTTAGCTCTTTCGAGACAAGGGTACACGGGAGGCCCTTGTGATCGGTCTAAGTAGTGCATTTGGTACCGTCCAAGTAATGCCTCCAACTTAAAGCCAAGACCATGGCTACCACCCCAGTTTGTGAGTCGCGTAAAACTTCTTATTAATCCATCACCTTCTCGTGTTGCATCGGCGTGTAACTGGGACTCTGATTCGAACCATCATGGTATACCACTAGATCACCCGTATACTCTGGTAAAGGCGATGCTCAGTGCATTGTAGTGTTGGCTTCCAAAAGCTGAAAAGACGTTCTCCTATTTTATTTCCCACGAATACACAGCACCCTGCTGTGATAAAGAGATTAAAGCTACGCGATCTTCGAAAATCCTGTGATGAATCTGCGATAGTATCTAGCTAGACCAAGAAATTACTGTATCCCCGATGGACTCTTTGGTGCCGAACAATATCTACTAAGATGGTTCTTTAGCGAGATCTGCATGTATCCCTACTTCGTTGATTATGTGACCAAGCAAGTATACATCCCAAATCCTGAAGTCACACTTAGGTAGACTTCGCGTGGGGTTGCTCCTCCCCTAGAAGCTCTAGGACAGAATACAAGTGTCGTTCATGGAGTTCTTTTCTCCTGAAAGTGATTCAAAAGGTCACAGATAAGCATGGTTGTCGAATCTGGCGAGATGAGGTTGACACATACCACTCAAGTGATCCCTAAGGCTGTTGGTGTGTTGGATTACTTAAACAACAAGAACAGTAAATCGTAGTGGCCGTACTGTGCCTGTAACGCCGTGTTAGGAGTCATCCTTCCCCGGGTCTTCCATCAAGTGACCGTTCGATCTTAAGTCGATTCCCGAATAGTAGCCTGATCATTGCAGCGGGTCAAGAAGGTTGTCGATGCGAGATAGAGGGTGACGGTCTATGGTTGCCACCTTGTGGTAGTCTGTACACGTACGAAGGACTCGTCCTTCGCTTCCGCAATAGAGCGCGTTTCCTCCAAAACGAGGAGTTGGATCTATAAAACTTCCATCCTGTAGTTTACTGAAGTTGATTGGGCAGTACTTGCAACTTTTCCAGGCGCCAGACGATAAGGAGTGCGAGTAATCAAGGCTGTCTCTGGTGTGAGATCAAACTGAGATTCTACCTAATCAGTTGTGGAAGTAAACCTGAAAGTTCCTCGAGTAGCACACTGAGAGGAATCACGAACAACGGTGGAATCCTCGATCCTCTGTCTTTAGCCTTAACATTAGTAACGTTTGCCAACATGGCGGGGTAGTCCCTCCGTAGACATTCCTAGGCCTTCATTGCTGAAATGACACTAACCTTTACACCACTCTGATTCTTTAATGCAGACGACGATTCTCCACTATGTATATCTGCGCGTTATCTGGATAACCCGTCCACACTAACTACTACAACAAAGCTATCAAGGGTAGATGTCAAACACTTGTCCCACAAGGTCGAGTTTGCATCCCAACGATCATACGAGGCTTCAATTGACTTGCCATCAGCCAACTCCACAACAAGTTCGGTTTTAAGAAGCGTCAGAGTTACACAGAACAGAGATGAAGCGATTACTTATCCCAAAGACATACAAGCTACCATGCTGCTATTTCACCTGGCGTCGCCTACGCCAATCCTAAATTCCCTTCCACGAGTACCACTTCCAACGTTATTATCACAGTTACTAGGATTCCCAATACTGTCGTCGTTCCCCTGGTTGTTGTCGTCTTTGTTTTACCAACGGCCGATCTATGTCGTAGGTACCTCCTTCTTCCATACCGTAGGCTATGATTACGAGTTCCTTGATGTTACCGTGACTGTTGCCTCTACTGTCGTTGCTTAAAACGGAGCCCTACAATCTTTCACTAACAGGGTCCATCCTGTCACATTTCCGTGTCACGTCCTCGGCGTTACTCATTGTGCTGGCAGCTTCCCATTTCATATCATATTCCATGGTCATCGTGTATGTCCCAATTAACTCGTAAGAGTTGACTCCCATAAGTCGCTGACTAGGGTTAAGGATTCGATTGAAGTCAATTCATTGATGTTCGTTGCCGGTGGTTAGGGTTGTCCAAATACTGGGACCGGTAAAGTACTACGCTCATCCTCTTGTCCATTGATCTAGCAAGTTGACTGAGTAATACACGGTATGTTACGAGGGTGTCGCAGAAGTGATCGCACTTCGGGATCTAGGACGTTAATACATTGAGTTCCAGCAGACGAAGGGAAGTGGAAAAGGTATCGACCAATCATTCGACGCTGTGACGTCCAACTCAGGGGCGTTCGTACCAGCACCTAACATTCTACACAGTTCGCTAGGCATTCAGATGGGTGTTCAGGTAATACTCGATAGCATCGAGATTCGAAGGGTTTCAGAGGGAAGTGAAAAATCACATTCAAGTAGGAGACAATCACTGCTATGACTCCTATAGACTGTTGTGTTTCACATCAACCAAATAACGGAACGGAACCCCTTTTTCACTTGTTAAGCCTCACTGGGACTCACATGCACCCCACATTATTATTATGTGTGCACCCACAATAATATTGTGATTTGCATGCTCATCTCAGTTCCTCCCAACTCATGTCAAATGGTCCTTCAAACTCAGATATCAAACAGGGGCTGTCAAAACATCAAGGTCACAAGAATCCCAGGGCTACGACACACTAACAGCACTTCATAATGTAAACAAGCAGTTCATGTAATTATGCTATAGTGACGAGTGTGTGTCCGTATGCTACATCATAAACAGGTGTACACTAGTCATGTAATGTATGCATCAAGTGAGAAAGACGAACCTTGCAATCTGGAGCTGAGTGTCATGGTCGTATTCCCGTTTTCAGAACTGTTCGGTTATAGTCAGGTTTTATGAAAACGTTTTTAAAACCAAGTTCACTATAACCAGTGGCTCTGATACCAAACTGTCACACCCTCAAATTCCACCTAGGGTATGTCCCTATTAGGAGTGCGACGATCCAACAACGAGCCACCAATTATATCAAACACATTTAATAAATGGATAAAATACTTGATTGCAAATAAAATACTGTCTGTAAGTTTAAATGAAAACCAAAGTAATCAGCGGAAGCAAAGTTAACCAGTTTTGAAAACTAAAGTAATGTATCAATAACCCAAATGGATAAACGTGTTCAGCAAGACCATGTCCACTCCAGCTGCTCTAGACAGCAAGTCCCAATGTGTATCAGCTAACGACCTACAAGCATGCAAACAAGTGTGTCAGACTACGCTGGTGAGTTCAAAGTTTTGATTACCGAGTTCAGTTATCATTCACGTGTGTAAAACAGTTATCCAGATGATATGACGTTTCGTTGTTTTGATGTGGTTATTACTCGATTACCGTATGTAGCTACAAGATATGTCTGCCCAACCTCCAATGTCTCTATCAAAACATTGGTCATGTTTTAAGGTAAATAGTTCACGCCCGTCTTTCTGGGACGGTGTGAGGGTGCCAAACCTAATAGCGCTATCAACTAAATACCCCGTTGCCTTTCGCAACTGCCGGTAATGTCAAGGGGTCTTACGAGATAGATACAGAGTACATAACACAACATCCCAATACCCGTTATCCCTCCCGGGGATGCATGCTTGAGAAAGAGCAGTGAACTCACCTTTGATTTGCTCGGTTAGATTTATTACTCGTTTACGTTTACAATTTGGTCAATCAAGTCCTAGCATAGTTTTCAAAGCCAATCAGTTTCATATAGACTCAAGTTGTATAGGGTCAAACTCACATTACACAAGTAGCATACATGTATCTCACGTATTCGTTGCATTCACCGCATACACGTAGTAACATACGAGGAGCATACAATGTTCTTTGAATCATCAGAGTATATCATACGACATAACAACCGGTTATCATCATGAAATCCCACAATAAGAAGTTGGTTCACTTACAAGTCCATATCACAATTTCATAAATCACATAACTGTTACATTTCGTTGTATTAATCACATGGTGCACAATTTAAATAAACTAGTGGCCTAGCAAGGATTATAATACTTAATCTTCTCACCTATAAACCATGATTCTTTCGTGGCCCAATCAAGTTATAATACGTGCAGCCCATTTGAATTCATCACACCCTCCTTAATCAACCAAGTAGGATGAATCCCCTTTAATTCACAGATTTCAAACATGCAACATATAGGTAGGTTGTACTCTATGCTAGCATACTTGCACATTCAAGAAAACCCAGAACCCATCACCTCTAATGGCGGTTTCTATTTCCAATTCAAATAACATTCATATTCAAGCATGGCCATTATTTCAGTTGGTTGGTTTAATAATATACAGAAGGTCCATCAAGCCATTCATAGAACCATCATCACCAATATTTCACAGAGTAAACAACAGAAAGTCTTTTATTAACTTTATGTATCACATTCGGCATCAACAAGCCAAATAACGTCAACGTACTTTTCGTTATGCACGTACATTCTAGGCGATAACAGTTAATCAATTAGCAACCACATTGTCACACAAGTTAAGTATCGATCATATTACTAAATATTGCTCATCATCGAGCCATGTTTTCACTGTTTGTGGCCTACTCGCAGCCTCTAATCCCCGTGATTAAGGGCCGAATACATACATTAATACATCGAACAAGAATTATTATGAAACAATACTCACTAATCATACACTAATCAGTAATATCATCAACACATCACACATCACTAATTATTAACTCAAAACGATTTACTAGCATCCATGTTAACATACAATCGAGATTCTGCATCATGATTTATGTTCATATACATAGCATGGCAACACTAACAAGTATTACACAATCAAGATTAACAATAATAACCATCTCTAAACTGGAATAAAAAAAACTAACCGGAGAGTATAGAGGGTGCGAGAAAGTTTCGAGAGAATGGGTTTGTCGCACATGATCTGCCGTGGAAAGGTGAGAGGAACTAGGGTTTGTGATCAATCAAATGTGTTTTGTATTATCTACATATAATACATAATGAGGGGACATGGGTGGGCGGTTTGGGTTTTTAATAAACCGAGAACATGAGTGGGGTTTGGGCTGGGTGGTTTGGGCTTCACGTTGCCTTGGATTATCTTTGGGCTTCCCGGGTTAACGGTCTACACGAACACAAGGGTGTGGCCCAAAAATACTAATATATAAAAGTCTAACAAGGTTATCGAAATCGTTAAAAAGAATTCTACAAGTACGGAGCGTGTAACACAACAACGAGGAATAACGAGGAGTTAGGATCACAAGGTTAAACGTTACTAACCTTGAAAGTTTGGGTTGTCACAGGCATCACTTCCTCTATACTTGTAACATCTCGAAAATTCACGTCCTATAATGCGTTGACACGTGTCATATGTTTGAACGTGTGAAAGAATGTTCTGAAGGGACTAAAGTTGACAAACTTGAAAAGTATATGAAAATACGAATTCTAAATGTCAACAGTGAATAAATATATTGTACATTAACCCTACATAATGTTTATACCATCAAACGAATAAATCATGGATCATACGAAGCTAAAAGTGAGAGATTTCAAACTACAGGGGTTAAATGTGTCAACATGTTTAAGTTATACCTCTGAGTGACCTTTTTACAAACCCGAAGCTTTGTAACTGATAAGTATGCTCACTAGAATGCACGATATAAATTTCATAAAGTTTCGTTATCGTATGAGCAAGTTGTGATCAAATTCGTATGTGAGGGGTTAAAGCGTCAACGTTGAAAGTTAGGACTTTTCGGGTAACAACAAAGTTAACCGGGGACTTAACAAAATGGGTATATGTCTTGAAGCCCCTAAACATCAATTTGGAGGGCTCAAAGTGCAAGAAAATGATGTCTAATCAAAGTTTGAAGAGCCAAGGACCATTGCATAAAAATCAAAAGTATAAGATCTTGTGCAGGAGGGCCTCGCGCGACGCGAAGCCCCAGGGGGGGGCCTTCGCGTCACGCTAAGGGTGGTCTGGTCCGATTTTTTTGTTTATTGGCTGCCTTTTTCATTTTTGCTCGACTTTAAACGATTTTCCACATCTTGCTTGGCCCCTAAACAACCCCTAGAACACTAGGGACACTTGTTGAATGGTTGTGGTGAGTAGTAGACTTGTGTGTCAACATTTTGTGGTGATTAAACCACTATATAAAGGCCTCTAAGTTGCAAACATACTTCACACATTCATTCTTGCAAATCTGACCATTTGTGGAGCACAAGAGCACCTCCCAAGCCTTCCTAGTCAACCATTAGACTTCAGTAAGTTTGCTAATCCTTTCTTAATTAAGTTTTAGCTGAGTTTTAGCTTAAAAGTCAAACCGTCGTAATTAACAGTTGACTTTAAGATTAATCACTAATGGTCCAGTGATTAGTCGAATCAAAAGTAGTTATAAGTTGGTAATTATGTGGGTAATAAACCCTCAAAAGGGTTCTCCCTGATTCCCACTCTAACTAGGTCAAATGTCGGGTCAAACTTGTATTTAAAAAGTCAACAGAATGTGTAAATTACAATTTATGCATAATTAGCAATGTAGAACACATACAACATGTTTGATCATTAATATAACTTGGTAATTAGTGTAAGGACATGTCTAAACATGTTCAACCCGACAATCTCCTGTTTAAACCCGGTTCGGAACCGAAAGTCGCATAGTTGACTTTTACTTTGACTTTTAGTTCTGACCCGTTTTGGTATGATTTAGAAATACCTAAGAGCTTCATTTGGACCAGGTTACATGCTAGTATAACCCTCTGTGATTATACACTATGGTTCATTAGTTAACCAATTAATACGCATGATTCCGTTAATTGCTCATATGTTGACCATTATGCCCTTTTCACCTTAAAACGTGATTTTTGAAAATGTAAAAGAGTAGAAACCTTAATTACTGATATATAGACTTGTATGCAAAGTTTGATATCAGTTTGAGGTGTAGAATAAGAGTTATGCTCGTTAGCGTAAAATTAAAGCTTTATGTTAATAAAACGGCATAATTAGCGTATAGCCTAGTTAAGCCTACTTTTTGATATCAAATCTTTTACCCACTAATGTAATATATTATTTTGGGATTTTTAAAGATTTTTAATAAATTTTAGGCTGAGCATAACTTATAGTCGTAGGCTTAATCCGGTAATTGTCAGTTTTGCCCTTACGGGCCATAAAATGAGTTTTACATATCCAAACGACTCCAAACCTTTTGCTACTGATCTTAAATGATAAATAAATTATTTTAAGACTTCTGGAATAGTAGAAATATCAGCATTATGTATCGAACCCGTAAACGGCTTTTAATCGCCTAATTAAGCGTTTTTAACGCATAGTATGTACTAAGATTATTTTAAACGTACCAAGGGTGATACCTTACTTATTTCAGTAAATCTCGGGTCAAGATTTATTTTAAGGGGGTGAGGATGTAACACCTCGAAAATTCACGTCCTATAATGTGTAGACACGTGTCAAATGTTTAAACGTGTGAAAGAAATATTATAGAAGGACTAAAGTTGACAATCATGGAAAGTATGTGGATATACGTATTCTAAATGTCAACATTGAATAAATATAATATACATTAACCCTACTTGGTGCTCATACCTTCAAACGAATAAATCATGGATCATACGAAGCTAAAAGTGAGAGATTACAAACTACAGGGGCTAAATGTGTCAACATGTTTAAGTTATACCTCTGAGTGACCTTTTGACAAACCCGAAGCTTTGTAACGGTTAATTATGCTCACTAGAATGCACGATTAAAATTTCATAAAGTTTCGTTATCGTATGAGAAAGTTATGATCAAATTCGTGTACGAGGGGTTAAAGCGTAAACGTTGAAAGTTAGGACTTTTCGGGTAACAATTAAGTTAACCGGGGACTTAACAAAGTGGGTATATGTTTTAAAGCCCTTATAGATCAATTGTGAGGGTTCATAATGCAATAAACAAGTGCCTAATCGAGTCTTGAAGGGGCAAGGATCAAATCGCAAAAATCTAAAGTATGGATTTGGTGCAGAAGGGGCCTAGCGCGACGCGAGGGGGGCCTGGCGTCACGCTAGGGGTGCCCAGCTTCGATTTCTTTGAGTTTTTGGCCTGCTGAGTGCAATCTGATTGATCCCATCCGATTTTCCACATTTCTCTTGACCCCTAGACACCCCCTAAGCACTAGGAACATGTGTTGATCAGTTGTGGTGAGTGCTAGACTTTGTTGTCAATCAATTGTGGTGCTTAAATCCACTATATAAGGCCATGAACTTGCAACTCTTTCTTCACACCTTCATCCGCATTTGTAGATCACTTCTGGAGCTCAAGGCTGCTCTCAAGTGTTCTCTAATCAAGCTTAGGACTTCAGTAAGTGTTCTAATCCTTCTTTAATCGAGTTTAGCTTAGTTAATTAGCTAAAAGTCAAACCGTCGTAATTACGGTTTGACTTCGAGATTAGTCAACAATGGCTCAGTCATATCTCGAATTAAAAGTAGGTATAAGTGGGTATTTATGTGGGTAATAAACCCTCAAAAGGGTTCCCCCTGATTACCACTCTAACCAGGTCAAAAGTCGGGTCAAACTTGCTAAGAAAAAGTCAACAGGATACTTAAAATGCAATTTATGCATAATTAGCAATGTAGAGCATATACAACCTGTTTGATCATTGTTTAGACCCGGTTCGGAACCGAAAGTCACATAGTTTGACTTTCACTTTGACTTTCAGTTCTGACCCGTTAAGGCATGTTTTAGAAATACCTCAGAGCTTTAATTGGACTAGGTTACATGTTAGAATGACCTTCTGTGATGTTACATCATGGTTCATTAGTTATCCAATTAATATGCATGTTTCCGTTAATTGCTCATATGTTGACCGTTATGCCCTTATTACTTTAAAACGTGATTTTTGGAAATGTAAAAGAGTAGAAACTTTAATTACTGATATATAAACTTGTATGCAAAGTTTGACTTCAGTTTGATTTGTAGATTAAGAGTTATGCTCATTATCGTGAAATGAATGCTTTATGTTAATAAAACGGCGTAACTAGCGTATAGCCTAGTTAAGCCTACTTTATGCTTTATGTTAATAAAACGGCGTAACTAGCGTATAGCCTAGTTAAGCCTACTTTTTTATATCAAATCTTTTACCCACTGATGCAATATATTATTTTGGGATTTTTAAAGATTTTTAATAAATTTTAGGCTGAGCATAACTAGTAGTCGTAGGCTTAATCCGGTAATTGTCGGTTTTGCCCTTACGGGCCATAAAATGAGTTTTACATATCTAAACGACTCCAAACCTTTTGCTACTGATCACATATGATCAATAAAATATTTTAAACCTTCTGGAACTATAAAAATATCAGATTTAAGTATCGAACCAGGAAATGGCCTTTAATCGCCTTATTAAGCGTTTTTAGCGCAAAGTATGTATTAAAATTATATTGGACATACCCGGGTTGATACCTACTGATATATGAGGCAAATTATAATATTTTAACAGTAAGAAAAGGTTGATAAACTCAGACTTCAGTTTTGAGCTTTTCGGCTTATGTGAAATTACCAAAATACCCCTACGGGGCATAGTTTGGTTAAAAATGATAAGTTTCACATATATGCTTTAACCTACTGATATAACTTAGCAAGTTGAGTATATTTACTTATTACATCAGACCTGTAACTCAGGTTGTTACTTAAACTCTTTTATAAACTTTTAAATGACCAAACTACCCCTACGGGGCCTAGTTTGTGTTTAAACACGTTTCGGGCATAATGAAAGACATCTTACTGATGTCACAACATATTTGAGGCATAATTAACTTAGGAAACCTGCATATAGCTCTCATGAATACCCGTCACCCTTATTACGCGTACGGTTCGGTTTATGTAACAAGTTTACATAAATTAGCCGAAACGGGTCAAACCTTAACGGTTTTATCTCAAAATCCAGAATGTGAATAATAAACCCATATTAAACAAGTCTTCAAACTTTTCGGGTCTAAATCACATTCTATCCGGTCTTCGCTTAATCGTGCGTACGAACCGTATCTTTGAAACTAGCCGGTCAAAGCTTAAGCTTAATTAAAGACCCGTTAGGATTCTAATAGGTTATTATAAAACCTTCGTTCCAGATTAGGAGGACCAGTAAAAGCAACTTGCAATTTGCTTATTGTGATTTATACATTGCTCAGGTAAATACTTTTAACTTATTTTCCCTATATGGGCTTGGGTTACGGTATATAGCATACCGCTTGATCGGGCATCAAATTCTCCACCGTTGAGTGGGTAATTGAATAAATTTGATCGGCTCATTTAAACAGTCTTGTTACTTAAAGCCTTTGGGGGGTTAATGACCATGTCCCGGATATCCTAGGCATCATTTTACGAAATGGCCACGACTTAAGCGCGGGGTGTAGGCGTACACCCGTCAGGGCACAAAAGTATATTGTGGTGCGTCTATTGATCTTTAACCCGGACAAGATCCGGGCTACTGAACGCACAAGGAGCATGTAATTCGTTCACAAGATTATAATATTAAATAATTCTCCCAAGTTAAAAAGATTAATTTTGCCTCTGTGCATTTTAATCAAATTATAAAAGATATTTTGTGCCACGTGCATCCGAATCAATTTTTAATCATTTTTCAAAATGAGTCAGTTACTTGTATTTACCAGTGTAAACTGACGTATTTTCCAAAAAGGCTAAATGCAGGTACTATACGAAATTGGCTTGATATTTCTCCTTAGCATCAATAGAAGTCTCGCAAGCTTAAGATGCCTAAAAGTCTGTTGAACTATTGTTTCCATTTTATTTACGATCCGTCTGTGGATAAACAATCGACAGTTGTGATATTTGATATTACAATATTATATTCGGTTGTATTATATCTTTTAAATTGCTTCCGCTGTGCATATTATATATTGTGTTGTTTGACCATTATGTTGCCAACCACGTCACGATACTCCCCACCGGGCCCACCGGTGACGCGTGGAAATCGGGGTGTGACACTGTAACTCAGGTTGACACTTAAACTCTTTTACAACCTTTAAAATGACCAAACTACCCCTACGGGGCATAGTTTGTGATTAAATTCATTTCGGGCATAATGAAAGACATCTTACTGATGTCACAACATATATGAAGCATATTAACTTAGGAAACCTGTAAATGGCTCTCATCACTACCCGTTACGCTTATTACGCGTTCGGTTCGGTTTATGTAACTAGTTTACATAAACTAGCCTAAACGGGTCAAACCCTAACGGTTTTATCTCAAAATCCAGAATGTGTATGAAATACCCATATTAAACAAGTCTCTGAACTTGTTGGGTCTAAATCACATTCTATCCGGTCTTCGCCTAATCATGCGTTTGAATCGTATATTTCTCTAAGACTAACCGGTCTAAGCTTAGGCTTAATTAAAGACCCGTTAGCATTCTAATTGGTTATTTATACCATCATTCCAGACTAGAGCCTTCCGGTAAATTGTACCTACGCTTACTTAAGTGAATATGGCTGAGTTATTATAATTCTTGCTATTTAAGACAGGATCTAGCTCAGGTAAATACTCTTAACTTATTTTCCCTATACGGGCTTGGGATACGGTATAATGATACCGCTTGGTCGGGTATTGAATATTTAATCGGGTTGTGATTAAATTATTGAGGTAACCCGGTTTAATCTGTATTGTTTGAAATAAAAGCCTTTAGGGGTTAATGACCATGTCCCGGATATCCCTGACATCATTGTATTATAAAATGGCCACGTCTTAAGTACGGGGTGTAGGCATACACCTGACAGTTGCTTAAGTAATAACGGTATCTCACTCTCTTGTGGGCCTATACTTGTGGCGTGTCTGTTAATCTGACTCGGTTTCTACATCGGGCCCAGAACGTACAACGAACATGTAAATCTGTATACAAGATTATAAATATGATTGTCCCAAGTTATAAAAGATTAATTTTGCCTCTGTGCATGTTAATCAAAGTGTCAAAATAATTTGTGCCTGGTGCATCTAAAGCAATTTTCTTAAACTCTTTTCAAATGAGTTAGTTGAGTGTATTTACCAGTGAAAACTGACGTATTTTCAAAAGTCTAAGTGACAGGTACAAGTACGTAATAGGCTGGAAGCTGCTCAGGACGTTAATAAGGAATCTTGCAAGTTCTAGGCGTCTAAAGTCCGATGAACAATATTTATGTTTTAAGATCCGTCTGTGGATCATTTACTTTCCGTTGTAATACTTGATATTACTTTATATTCGGATTGTAATATATTTATCTTTTGCTTCCGCTGTGCATTTATATATTGTGTTGTTTGACTATTATGTTGCCAACCACGTCACGATACTCCCCACCGGGCCCACCGGTGACACGTGGAATTTCAGGGCTTGGGTTACGTTATATAGCATACCGCTTGATCGGGCATCAAATTCTCCACCGTTGAGTGGGTAATTGAATAAATTTGATCGGCTCGTTTAAACAGTCTTGTTACTTAAAGCCTTTGGGGGGTTAATGACCATGTCCCGGATATCCTAGGCATCATTTTACGAAATGGCCACGACTTAAGCGCGGGGTGTAAGCGTACACCCGTCAGGGCACAAAAGTATATTGTGGTGCGTCTATTGATCTTTAACCCGGACAAGATCCGGGCTACTGAACGCACAAGGAACATGTAATTCGTTCACAAGATTATAATATTAAATAATTCTCCCAAGTTAAAAAGATTAATTTTGCCTCTGTGCATTTTAATTAAATTATAAAAGATATTTTGTGCCACGTGCATCCGAATCAATTTTTAATCATTTTTCAAAATGAGTCAGTTACTTGTATTTACCAGTGTAAACTGACGTATTTTCCAAAAAGGCTAAATGCAGGTACTATACGAAATTGGCTGGATATTTCTCCTTAGCATCAATAGAAGTCTCGCAAGCTTAAGATGCCTAAAAGTCTGTTGAACTATTGTTTCCATTTTATTTACGATCCGTCTGTGGATAAACAATCGACAGTTGTGATATTTGATATTACAATATTATATTCGGTTGTATTATATCTTTTAAATTGCTTCCGCTGTGCATATTATATATTGTGTTGTTTGACCATTATGTTGCCAACCACGTCACGATACTCCCCACCGGGCCCACCGGTGACACGTGGAAATCGGGGTGTGACAGGTTGGTATCAGAGCCAACATTGAGTGAATTAAACACTAGCTTTTTGGTGTTTAATCTCAATGACACAGTAGCACATTCCTTGACCTTCTGAGTCTAGACTTAACTTAGGAATGTTCTCAATCCTAATCTATAAATTTTTACTTCCAAATTTTTATTGGATACGTCGCCAAGCGAAGAAGCCGTAATAGGAGTTCTCCACACCCGGAGCCCTGAGATGCTGAGCTTCGTACCGCGGCTAGAATGAAACGAGCATCCAAGGAGAAAGCATTCAGAAATAAAATGAAGAAGAAACTCCTTTTACTGAAGATCGTTTCCTTATTAGTCCTTATAAGGACATAATTATCTTTCAGTCCCTACAAGGACAACATTATTCCTTTCAAGTCCCGCTTAGGGCAACTTTATACTTTTATTTTTATATAGTGGAATGATTAAGTTTAAACTTTCATTCTAAACAAGAATATTAAATAAATGGAAAATAACATTTCCTTTTGCAAGATCTACCATTATAATAAAATGGCAAAATCTAAAAAAGGGCAAGACCTAGCCTCGTGTCATATTAAGACCCGGCCAAGATGGCAGTTCCTCAAATTAGATTCAGATCCTTATTAACCTTTCTTTTATAAGATCTACCATTGTAATAAAATGGCAAAATCTAAAAAGGACAAGACCTAGCCACGTGTCATTTTAAGACCGGGCCAAGATGGTAGTTCCATAATTAGATTCAGATCCATATTAACACCTCAATTTAAAATTGTTCTGCGGTAATTAAATTAAGAATCTTAAGTGTGAAACCTAGCCTTCGGGTCAATTATAAGACCGGGCCAAGATGGTAAGACCTGTTAAAAAGATTCAAACCATTAATTAAGAATCTTAAGTGTGAAACCTAGCCTTCGGGTCAATTATAAGACCGGGCCAAGATGGTAAGACCTGTTAAAAAGATTCAAACCATTAATAAAGAATCTTAAGAGTGAAACCTAGCCGAGTGTCATTATAAAGACCTGGCCAAGATGGTAAGACCTGTTTAAAAGATTCGAATCCCTGTTAACATCTGAAAACGTGTTAACACTCCTGGCAGACATGATTCATTAAAAATCACACACGTCATTTTTATATAGGATCCTCCAAAAGATTCCTAACCCAGTTTAATGATCTCTGAATCCTGGGTTTACATCATTAATTGAGATGATCATATTTTAACCATACGTGGTAACATAATGCCTACGGGCCCTGCTCATTTCCATATGAGCCAAAAGACAGTGGTAGCGATGACTCCCTGTCAGATAAAGGTAATGAACTAGGTTCAAACCTCAAATGCTTTGATTCTCTGAAATCCTAGCATATAATTTATAATTGTCCTTGTGACTAGGCCTATTGTGCCAATATACTCAAATGCTTTGATTCTCTGAAATCCTAGCATATAATTTATAATTGTCCTTGTGACTAGGCCTATTGTGCCAATATACTCAAATGCTTTGATTCTCTGAAATCCTAGCATATAATTTATAATTGTCCTTGTGACTAGGCCTATTGTGCCAATATACTCAAATGCCTTGATTCTCTGAAATCCTGGCATATAATTTATAATTGTCCTTGTGACTAGGCCTATTGTGCCAATATACTTTCATGCTTTGATTCTCTGAAATCATGAGCTTATAATCTATAAATGTCCATGTGACCAGGCCATTGGGTGCCACTAATAAGACTATTAATGTTTTATAATTAGGATAAATTATAATAGAAATCCTAAACATAAATGATTAATAAACTAACCAAATATGGTCTCGGTTTACCATGGTTAATGAATTTCCCTAAGGGGCAATTCCGTAATAAACATCCCTTAGAAGGGAAGTACCTACGGGCTATAGTTAATGTCCTCGGAGACTAAAGACAGTGGTAGCCTACAGCTCCCTGTCAGGAAAAGGTAATAAACTTTGATTCAAACCTTAATGCCGCGATTCTCTGAAATCATGGCTTATAAATTTAACTTGTCTACGCGACTAGGCCATTTGTTTTATTATTAACTTATGAATTAGGATTTATGATAAAAATCCTGAACAAAATAAATATCCTTCCTTCCCTGTCAGTATGCATTTTAAAAAGAATCTTAAAGGTGAAACCTAGCCTACGCGGCCAAGATGGTGAAACCTACTCAAGGGATTCAGATCCTTGTTAACACTTAGGAACGTGTTAGCACTCTTGACAAATGTGATTCGAGAAAATCACAACAGTCATCCTTATATTGGATTCTTCCAATTTCCTTATCTAGCCTAGTGATTTAGGAATCATGGCTTATATCATCCTATAAGATGATCATATTATAAACATCCGTTAGTGATGAAGTGCCTACGGGCTAAACTTGTTGTCCGATAAGACAACGACAGTGGTGGTCTTTGACCTCCTGTCTAAAATGTTGGACTATGTCCAAACATAATAGTCTATATGATCAATGCGATCATGATTAATATCATCTAATACGATGATCATATTATTTAACATCCTTTAGTGATGTTTTGCCTACGGGCTATAATATATTGTCCATTTGGGACATTGACATCGTTATCTTTATGATTCCTTGTCTGGGGTGGTGAGCTATGCTCAAGCCAAAATAGTCAATATGATTAATGCAATCATGACTTATATCTTCTAATAGGATGAACCTATTATAAACATCCATTAGTGATGTTTCGCCTATGGGCCATATTATATTGTCCATGTGTGACAAAGACATTGTGATCTTTACGATTCCCTGTCCCAGGTAGTGAGCTATGCTCAAGCCTAATAGTCTATATGATCAATGCAATCATGACAAAGATCGTCAATATGATGATTAAAGATTTTAACATCCTTAATGATGTTTTGCCTAAGGGCTATATTATCTTGTCCAATTGAGACAGGGCAATTGTAATCTTTTGTGATTCTTTGCCCAAGGGGGTGAGCTATACTCAAATCCCATAGTCTATACTATCATTGCGATCCTGACTAGTATCATCAGTATGATGATCATAATATTAACATCCCCCGTGATGAAATGCCTACGAGCTATACTTTATTCTAGTGTCGGTAAGACAAGAATAGTAGTGATCTTTATGATCCCCTGTTCAAAATGGTGTGATTATACCCAAACCTAATAGTCAATATGATGGATGTGATCATGACTAATATCATTAGATACGATAGGTTATATATAAACATCCATTAGTGATGTTGATTGGCTTACTTTTCTGCCAAATGAATCGTCTTTCAAGACGATGACAGTTGTAGTCTATGACTCCCTGTCCAAAGGTGAAGAACCACGTTCAAACCTTGAAGCCCTAATCTAATAAGATTGCGGCTAATAAATTAAGGTCCTTGATGATAGACCATCGAGTTATACTTTAAAGTCATTCATGACAAGCCCATGTGCTATAATTTGTCATTCGTGACAAGCTAACATATTAAATGTTAACATTCCTGGTGACATGCCTTTGTACCAGATTTGATAAATGTCCTTATGACAAGGCTGTTTGTGCCATATCTAAATGACCTTTGTGACAAGGCCTTCGTGCCGTATAATCATTTATGTCCTTCATGACTGGGCTTTATGCCATATCTTTCTACGTCCATCAAGACAGGCTTCTATGCCATATATGTATATATATAATAAAAGTCTTGTAAGGCTAGCCTTTGAGCTATTTATAATCATCCTTGTGACAAAGACAGTTGTGACATTATGGTCCCCTGTCAAGCAGGTATTGGACTCGCTCCAAACCTTAAATGCCATTGATAGTCCTTTTGTGACCTAAACTAAATGTAATAGATATACATTCAAATAGCATTCATTAAGAATGTTCAGAACAGAATAGCCCATACGGTTTATGAATGACGTGGCTAATCTAAGTCAGGTCATCAGGATGATGACTAATAATTGTTAAATCTTGGTGATTAGTACCAAGTTTTGGGTATGGAAAACTTGGATGAGATGGGTTGTCTTAAAAATCAAGCCCATATTGTGGGTGATAAGAAGCAATTAATTATCAAGACTCCTTATGAGCAACCATCATAATTATATGTATCAGTACGATTAATTGATATTAAACATTAAAAATGGTGGAACCGGCCGTCCCCGGAATCGAACCTGGGTCTAGGCCACACCCTTTCGCGCGCCTAGCCAACCGAGCTAGGTGCCTAGTTTGTGAAATTTCCATTTTGATTAAATATAAGCACATAATTATTAGTGGTTAGCATTGGCAATAAGAGGGCACACTAAGGTTTCAAAACCTACTCATTATAAATCCATTATGGATCTACCTCAGCTACTCACGTTATATAGATTAAGAAACGACCAGTCAAAGCTGAGACTGCCCTAAATTGTCATAGATTTTGCAGCTAAGTTTGAAAGGATTAAGAATGGAGGCGCTAAACCCTCCTGGTGAATGAATGCCAAGAGGCAGTTCACGATGTCATCAAATACATTCCTTATCATTTACCAATGATAATTTCTGCTAAGTGTCCTGTTTTTTTTTATACAGGCAATAATAAATCTTCATAAACCATAAGCTTAGCAAACTTTTATATTTTTCACAAGGTATAACTTACCAAGGAAACCGTAGTAACCGATTCTTTTAGTATTAGCAAGAAACCTTTCCGAAAAATCTAAGAGTACTCTTTCTTCGCATAGAGTACGACAACATATGTTATTTTAGTTATTTTCTCATTGTTTTTCTATCGCCTGCGAATGCCAAACTATGTTTGATAAAAGTTCCATATGAGGATTGGTGTATCCTAGTGTGTCCCATAGATTACTTCCATGCCTGATCAGTATGGAGGTTTAATACATGGAACCCCTAAGATATCCCAATGATCATATTGTACTAAAGTCGACTAGTAGTATTCAAAGAAGATATCCAGAATGGAATTTTCCAAATAAATGTTTCCGATTAAGGAATTCGTGGACTTATAACATAAATGTGTCACTTATTGGACACAAGCAATGATGAATGAACTGGAGCCTAGGATATGGAAAATCTATGTAGCCTCCTTGTATCTTAATTATCTTCTCATAAGTTTTCCCTGCTTACCTCCTGGAAGGCAGGTAGAACTAAGATTAACATCCCGCTGTGGGCTGGAGTATTGTGGAAACTCCATATTGATTATGGAAAAATCGAAACCTTGATTAAGTAGGTTTTAAAGACATAGGCTCATATAGCCTGACTCAATCTTCTGAGGGTTTTATATTATTAAATAAGAAAGACGGTTCATATTGCTTACGTATTAAATGCCGCAACCCTAATTAGGCAACGATTAAGAATTTGCCATCAGCTACCCAGGATCTAAGGGTAAACTATTGGTGGATAGGCTTGAAGAAGTCTGTGGCCACCTATGTAGCTAAATGCTTGACATGTGCGCAAGTCAAAGCCGAGCATCAGAAACCGTCAGGTTTGCTACAACAACCTGAACTTCCTACGTGGAAGTGTGAGATGGTAACTATGGATTCTATCACCAAGTTAGCCAAGACAAGGAAAGGAAATGATACAATATGGGTTATAGTTGATAGACTGACTAAGTCAGCACATTTCCTACCCATTAAGGAGACTTATAGCTCCGACATGTTAGCCCAATTATACGTTGATAAGATTGTAGCCTTACATGGCATACCTGTGTCTATTACCTCTGATCGAGATACTAGATACACGTCACATTTTTGGAAAAGTCTCCAACAATCTTTGGGCACACGTTTGAATTTTAGTACGGCTTATCATCCTCAGACTGACGGTCAGAGTGAGCGTACTATTCAAACGTTGGAAGACATGCTACGTGCATGTGCGATCGATTTGGGTGGTAGTTGGGGTAAGAACCTACCATTAATCGAATTCTCCTACAACAATAGCTACCATACCAGCATTAAGGCTGCGCCTTTCGAGACATTATACGGTAGAAAGTGTAGATCGCCCGTTTGTTGGGCGGAAGTTGGAGATGTCCAGTTATCAGGACCAGAGATCGTGTTCGAAACGATGGACAAGATTGTCCAGATTCGTGACCGTCTCAAAGCTGCCCGGGATAGGCAGAAGAGTTACGCAGATCCAAAGCGTAAGGATTTTCACTTCGAAGTAGGTGACAAAGTCCTACTTAAAGTGTCACCCTGGAAGGGAGTGATGCGGTTTGGTAAGAAAGGCAAGCTAAGCCCGAGATACATAGGACCTTTTGAGGTTATCGAACGTGTCGGTTCAGTTGCCTATAAGTTAAACTTACCAGAAGAGCTAAGTGGAATTCACAATGTGTTCCACATCTGCAATCTGAAGAAGTGCTTCGCTGATGAATCACTGGTTATACCGCATACAGATGTGCATATAGATGAGAGCTTAAAGTTTGTGGAAAAACCTTTGTCGATTGAAGATCGACAGGTAAAGAAGCTTCGAAGGAAGCACGTACCTATTGTAAAGGTCAAATGGGATGCCCGAAGAGGTCCCGAATACACGTGGGAAGTTGAATCCACGATGAAAGAAAAGTACCCTTACTTATTTCAGTAAATCTCGGGTCGAGATTTATTTTAAGGGGGTGAGGATGTAACACCTCGAAAATTCACGTCCTATAATGTGTAGACACGTGTCAAATGTTTAAACGTGTGAAAGAAATATTATAGAAGGACTAAAGTTGACAATCATGGAAAGTATGTGGATATACGTATTCTAAATGTCAACATTGAATAAATATAATATACATTAACCCTACTTGGTGCTCATACCTTCAAACGAATAAATCATGGATCATACGAAGCTAAAAGTGAGAGATTACAAACTACAGGGGCTAAATGTGTCAACATGTTTAAGTTATACCTCTGAGTGACCTTTTGACAAACCCGAAGCTTTGTAACGGTTAATTATGCTCACTAGAATGCACGATTAAAATTTCATAAAGTTTCGTTATCGTATGAGAAAGTTATGATCAAATTCGTGTACGAGGGGTTAAAGCGTAAACGTTGAAAGTTAGGACTTTTCGGGTAACAATTAAGTTAACCGGGGACTTAACAAAGTGGGTATATGTTTTAAAGCCCTTATAGATCAATTGTGAGGGTTCATAATGCAATAAACAAGTGCCTAATCGAGTCTTGAAGGGGCAAGGATCAAATCGCAAAAATCTAAAGTATGGATTTGGTGCAGAAGGGGCCTAGCGCGACGCGAGGGGGGCCTGGCGTCACGCTAGGGGTGCCCAGCTTCGATTTCTTTGAGTTTTTGGCCTGCTGAGTGCAATCTGATTGATCCCATCCGATTTTCCACATTTCTCTTGACCCCTAGACACCCCCTAAGCACTAGGAACATGTGTTGATCAGTTGTGGTGAGTGCTAGACTTTGTTGTCAATCAATTGTGGTGCTTAAATCCACTATATAAGGCCATGAACTTGCAACTCTTTCTTCACACCTTCATCCGCATTTGTAGATCACTTCTGGAGCTCAAGGCTGCTCTCAAGTGTTCTCTAATCAAGCTTAGGACTTCAGTAAGTGTTCTAATCCTTCTTTAATCGAGTTTAGCTTAGTTAATTAGCTAAAAGTCAAACCGTCGTAATTACGGTTTGACTTCGAGATTAGTCAACAATGGCTCAGTCATATCTCGAATTAAAAGTAGGTATAAGTGGGTATTTATGTGGGTAATAAACCCTCAAAAGGGTTCCCCCTGATTACCACTCTAACCAGGTCAAAAGTCGGGTCAAACTTGCTAAGAAAAAGTCAACAGGATACTTAAAATGCAATTTATGCATAATTAGCAATGTAGAGCATATACAACCTGTTTGATCATTGTTATAACTTGGTAATAAGTGTAAGAACATGTCTAAACATGTTCAACCTGACAATTTCCTGTTTAGACCCGGTTCGGAACCGAAAGTCACATAGTTTGACTTTCACTTTGACTTTCAGTTCTGACCCGTTAAGGCATGTTTTAGAAATACCTCAGAGCTTTAATTGGACTAGGTTACATGTTAGAATGACCTTCTGTGATGTTACATCATGGTTCATTAGTTATCCAATTAATATGCATGTTTCCGTTAATTGCTCATATGTTGACCGTTATGCCCTTATTACTTTAAAACGTGATTTTTGGAAATGTAAAAGAGTAGAAACTTTAATTACTGATATATAAACTTGTATGCAAAGTTTGACTTCAGTTTGATTTTTAGATTAAGAGTTATGCTCATTATCGCGAAATGAATGCTTTATGTTAATAAAACGGCGTAACTAGCGTATAGCCTAGTTAAGCCTACTTTATGCTTTATGTTAATAAAACGGCGTAACTAGCGTATAGCCTAGTTAAGCCTACTTTTTGATATCAAATCTTTTACCCACTGATGCAATATATTATTTTGGGATTTTTAAAGATTTTTAATAAATTTTAGGCTGAGCATAACTAGTAGTCGTAGGCTTAATCCGGTAATTGTCGGTTTTGCCCTTACGGGCCATAAAATGAGTTTTACATATCTAAACGACTCCAAACCTTTTGCTACTGATCACATATGATAAATAAAATATTTTAAACCTTCTGGAAATATAAAAATATCAGATTTAAGTATCTAACCCGGAAATGGCCTTTAATCGCCTTATTAAGCGTTTTTAGCGCAAAGTATGTATTAAAATTATATTGGACGTACCCGGGTTGATACCTACTGATATATGAGGCAAATTATAATATTTTAACAGTAAGCAAAGGTTGATAAACTCAGACTTCAGTTTTGAGCTTTTCGGCTTATGTGAAATTACCAAAATACCCCTACGGGGCATAGTTTGGTTAAAAATGATAAGTTTCACATATATGCTTTAACCTACTGATATAACTTAGCAAGTTGAGTATATTTACTGATTACATCGGACCTGTAACTCAGGTTGCTTTAACCTACGGGGCCTAGTTTGTGTTTAAACACGTTTCGGGCATAATGAAAGACATCTTACTAATGTCACAACATATTTGAGGCATAATTAACTTAGGAAACCTGCATATAGCTCTCATGAATACCCGTCACCCTTATTACGCGTACGGTTCGGTTTATGTAACAAGTTTACATAAATTAGCCGAAACGGGTCAAACCTTAACGGTTTTATCTCAAAATCCAGAATGTGAATAATAAACCCATATTAAACAAGTCTTCAAACTTTTCGGGTCTAAATCACATTCTATCCGGTCTTCGCTTAATCGTGCGTACGAACCGTATCTTTGAAACTAGCCGGTCAAAGCTTAAGCTTAATTAAAGACCCGTTAGGATTCTAATAGGTTATTATAAAACCTTCGTTCCAGATTAGGAGGACCAGTAAAAGCTACTTGCAATTTGCTTATTGTGATTTATACATTGCTCAGGTAAATACTTTTAACTTATTTTCCCTATATGGGCTTGGGTTACGGTATATAGCATACCGCTTGATCGGGCATCAAATTCTCCACCGTTGAGTGGGTAATTGAATAAATTTGATCGGCTCGTTTAAACAGTCTTGTTACTTAAAGCCTTTGGGGGGTTAATGACCATGTCCCGGATATCCTAGGCATCATTTTACGAAATGGCCACGACTTAAGCGCGGGGTGTAGGCGTACACCCGTCAGGGCACAAAAGTATATTGTGGTGCGTCTATTGATCTTTAACCCGGACAAGATCCGGGCTACTGAACGCACAAGGAGCATGTAATTCGTTCACAAGATTATAATATTAAATAATTCTCCCAAGTTAAAAAGATTAATTTTGCCTCTGTGCATTTTAATCAAATTATAAAAGATATTTTGTGCCACGTGCATCCGAATCAATTTTTAATCATTTTTCAAAATGAGTCAGTTACTTGTATTTACCAGTGTAAACTGACGTATTTTCCAAAAAGGCTAAATGCAGGTACTATACGAAATTGGCTTGATATTTCTCCTTAGCATCAATAGAAGTCTCGCAAGCTTAAGATGCCTAAAAGTCTGTTGAACTATTGTTTCCATTTTATTTACGATCCGTTTGTGGATAAACAATCGACAGTTGTGATATTTGATATTACAATATTATATTCGGTTGTATTATATCTTTTAAATTGCTTCCGCTGTGCATATTATATATTGTGTTGTTTGACCATTATGTTGCCAACCACGTCACGATACTCCCCACCGGGCCCACCGGTGACGCGTGGAAATCGGGGTGTGACACTGTAACTCAGGTTGACACTTAAACTCTTTTACAACCTTTAAAATGACCAAACTACCCCTACGGGGCATAGTTTGTGATTAAATTCATTTCGGGCATAATGAAAGACATCTTACTGATGTCACAACATATATGAAGCATATTAACTTAGGAAACCTGTAAATGGCTCTCATCACTACCCGTTACGCTTATTACGCGTTCGGTTCGGTTTATGTAACTAGTTTACATAAACTAGCCTAAACGGGTCAAACCCTAACGGTTTTATCTCAAAATCCAGAATGTGTATGAAATACCCATATTAAACAAGTCTCTGAACTTGTTGGGTCTAAATCACATTCTATCCGGTCTTCGCCTAATCATGCGTTTGAATCGTATATTTCTCTAAGACTAACCGGTCTAAGCTTAGGCTTAATTAAAGACCCGTTAGCATTCTAATTGGTTATTTATACCATCATTCCAGACTAGAGCCTTCCGGTAAATTGTACCTACGCTTACTTAAGTGAATATGGCTGAGTTATTATAATTCTTGCTATTTAAGACAGGATCTAGCTCAGGTAAATACTCTTAACTTATTTTCCCTATACGGGCTTGGGATACGGTATAATGATACCGCTTGGTCGGGTATTGAATATTTAATCGGGTTGTGATTAAATTATTGAGGTAACCCGGTTTAATCTGTATTGTTTGAAATAAAAGCCTTTAGGGGTTAATGACCATGTCCTGGATATCCCTGACATCATTGTATTATAAAATGGCCACGTCTTAAGTACGGGGTGTAGGCATACACCTGACAGTTGCTTAAGTAATAACGGTATCTCACTCTCTTGTGGGCCTATACTTGTGGCGTGTCTGTTAATCTGACTCGGTTTCTACATCGGGCCCAGAACGTACAACGAACATGTAAATCTGTATACAAGATTATAAATATGATTGTCCCAAGTTATAAAAGATTAATTTTGCCTCTGTGCATGTTAATCAAAGTGTCAAAATAATTTGTGCCTGGTGCATCTAAAGCAATTTTCTTAAACTCTTTTCAAATGAGTCAGTTGAGTGTATTTACCAGTGAAAACTGACGTATTTTCAAAAGTCTAAGTGACAGGTACAAGTACGTAATAGGCTGGAAGCTGCTCAGGACGTTAATAAGGAATCTTGCAAGTTCTAGGCGTCTAAAGTCCGATGAACAATATTTATGTTTTAAGATCCGTCTGTGGATCCTTTACTTTCCGTTGTAATACTTGATATTACTTTATATTCGGATTGTAATATATTTATCTTTTGCTTCCGCTGTGCATTTATATATTGTGTTGTTTGACTATTATGTTGCCAACCACGTCACGATACTCCCCACCGGGCCCACCGGTGACACGTGGAATTTCAGGGTGTGACAGGTTGGTATCAGAGCCAACACTGAGTGAATTAAACACTAGCTTTTGTGTTTAATCTCAGTTACACAGTTGCACATTCTTGAGTCTAGACGAGAACATAGGACAAATTCAAATTCGTTTTATTTGTCCTTATTTGGTTCCTTCGTTATTTTCTGATTAGCTCTTGAATGGGCAAGTCATTTTTGTAGAAGTCCCGTTTAGGGCAACCATATACTTGTTTAAATTTTAAAGGAACGATTTTATTAAAAATATCATTCCTATATTATAAAATCTACCATTATAATAAAATGGAAATATCTAAAAAGGACAAGACCTAGCTCATGTGTCATTTTAAAGCAGGGCCAAGACGGTAGTTCCACAATTAGATTCAGACCCTTATTAACATTTCAATTTAAGATTGTTCTGCGTTAAATATTAAAGGAATCTTAAAGGTAAAACCTAGCCTAAATGTCAATGCAGACATGGCCAAGATGGTAAAACCTAGCCTAAATGTCAATGCAGACATGGCCAAGATGGTAAAACCTAGCCTAAATGTCATTGCAGACATGGCCAAGACGGTAAAACCTATCCAAAGGATTCCAATCCCTGTTAACATCTGTAAGTACGTTAACATTTTTGGTAAACTGTGAATCATTAAAGTCACACAGGCCATCTTTTAAAAAGGGGGTTAATCTAAATTCCCTCGTTTGAAATAATCATCCATTAGTGATGAAATGCCTACGGGCCAAACTTGTTATCCGATAAGACAACGATCGTGGTGGTCTCTGACCCCCGTCTAAAGATGTTGGACTACGTCCAAGCATAATAGTTTGTATGATCAATGCGATCCTAACTAATATCATCAAATGAAGATGATCATATTATAAACATCCATGAGTGATGAAATGCCTACGGGCCATACTTATTGTCCTAAGGGACTAAAGACAGTAGTAGCCTTTGCCTCTCTTTCAAGAAAAAGGTAATGAACTTTGATTCAAACCTAAAGGCCTTGATTCTCTGAAATCATGGCTTGTAAATTTAAAACTGTCCTTATGACTAGGCCCTTTGCGCCACCTTAATATCCTTAATGTTTTATAACTAGGATAAATTATAATGAAAATGCTAATTAAATATAACTAACAAATTAACCAATGTGGTTTGTATTACCATGGTTAATAAATCGTTTAAAACGATAAAACTGTAAAAGCTTCCGTATAAACCTTGCCCTTGTTTGATTTTTATGTAGCATTTAAAGCTACATGGCTAGGTCAAAAGAAGAGAACAGTCACCCTCTGGAAAACCGCGATGATGAAAGGATTAATATAACCAGAGGAGAGCTTCGTACATTGATTGATTCAGCTGTATCTAAAGCTGTAGAGGAGCAATTTAGGGAGTATAGTGAGACTAATAGTAAAGCCTCATCTGTACCCCACTCTAAGTCTGACCCTAAGACTTATTCGGAGGCACACAGCAAGCCACCGCCCTCTAAGAAAGAAGAACCAAAGAAGGATGACGATCGACATTCATCTGGTCAACACAGTGTTCCATCCAAGAGGATAGTGTTCGATAATGAACCGCGTACCAAGTCCTGTACCTACAAATATTTTGTTTCCTACAAACCCCGGGATTTCACTGGGGAGAAAGGGGCAATTGATTGTATGGTCTGGTTGGATGAAATGGACACAGTTGTCGATATCAGCGGTTGTGCTGAGAGGGATGTAGTGAAGTATGTATCCCAATCATTCAAGGGTGAGGCGCTAGCATGGTGGAAGGCTCTCATTCAAGCTGCTGGGAAGATCCCACTTTACAACATGTCATGGGAACAGTTTGTTGCTCTCATTATGGAGAACTACTGCCCTCAACACGAGGTCGAAAGAATCGAATCAGATTTCTTATCATTGGTGATGACAAACTTAGATTGTCAAGCTTACCTCACCAGTTTCAATACCCTGTCCAGACTGGTTCCTTACCTAGTAACACCAGAACCCAAGAGAATTGCTCGCTTCATTGGGGGTTTAGCCCCAGAAATCAAAGCCAGTGTTAAGGCTTCAAGACCTACTACATTCAGGTCAGCGGCAGATCTGTCGCTATCTCTTACACTCGATGTAGTCAGAAACAAGGCTGCCAAAGCCTCTGAAGATGGAAAGCGTAAAAGGGAGGATGAGAATTCTCATCGCTCCGATAGGAAGAGGAATTCTGAAGATAAGAAGAGTTCCGGGTTTAAGAGAGACAGCCAGCAGTCGGGAGAGAAGACCAGGTGCGAAACCTGTAGGAAATACCATCTTGGGAAATGCAGATTTGAGTCTCAGCCTCTACCGTGTGGAATTTGCAAGTCTAAGGAACATAAAACCCTGGATTGCAAGAAGTTGAAAGATGCAACCTGTTATGGTTGCAACGAGAAGGGGCATATCAAGACCAACTGCCCTAGGAATCAGATGAACGCCTAAGAGATGGTGCAGAATGATAACTATATAACAGGTACCTTTCCATATCAAGCAGTTTATGCAGAAATTTATTTGATACTGGCACATATGATTCTATAATGAATGATAAATGTTGAGAACTGTTGTCTCCGCCTGATTAAGACTCCGGTCATTTAATGCGAGGTAGAAAGTGACCGATGATACTTTAGAAAATGCTCCAATAAATCCTAGATTGATATTTTGTATCTATTAGGAATCGCTCTTTTCTGATACCCTTATGGCAAACTTTCAAGCTATCCAAATTCATCAGTATAATAAAGACATATGTGACTTTTTGATCCCCTGTCAAAAAGGTGATGGACTAGGTCCAACCCTTAAATGCCATTGATGGTCTTTTGTGACCTAGGCTAAGTGATATTGATATATTTTTAAAATAACGTTCAATAAGAATGTTAGTGCCTTATTGGCCGGTATAGTTTGATGAAACCATGGTTAGTATATGTTAAGGCCATCAGGGTGACGAATAGCAGATGTTGGAGTGCAACTAAGTAAATGATTCATTCAGTAATAGGAGCTAATTTTTCTGTTCCTAAATCTGTAAAAATTCTAATATACCCTCTCTATAGATAAAGGACATTCTCACGAAATTGATATCTCTTTAATCCTTATTGATTGCGAATACCAAACAGTATGATAAAAAGCGCCATATGAGGATTGGTATATCTTAATGTGTTCCATAGATTGCTTCCATGCCTGATCAGTATGGAGGTTTAATGCATGGGACCACCAAGATATTCCGATGGTCATATGATACTAAAGTCAACTAATGGTATTCAAAGGAGATATCCAGCATGGAATTGTCCAAATAAATGTTCTCAATTAAGGAATTCGTGGACTAGTAACATAAATGTGTCACTTATTTGACACAAGCAATGATGGATGAACTGGAGCCTGAGATATGAAAATCTATGTAACCTCCTTGTATCTTGATTATCTTCTCCTAAGATTATCCTGTTTAACCCTGGAAGGCAGGTAGAACTAAGATTTATATCCCATTAAGGCTGCATTACTATGAAATCTCCAAGACGACTAGTATCATCATTGGAAGAAATCGAAACCCTGATTAATTAAGTTTAAAATAGAGGGTTCATATAGCCTAACTCAATATCCGGAGAATTCGGTATAGTTAATTATGAAAGACGGTTCTTTTTGCTTATGTATTATTACCGCAACCCTAACTAGGCAATGATTAAGAATTTCCATCAGCTACTCAGGATCGTCGAATTATTCAACTAGCTATAAGGATTAGCTATTCTTTAATAATAGTTTTAAGCAACGGTTGGGATAACCATCTCACCTTAAGATAAACCTTCTATAATAGTTGATATATAAGCACCAAGGCTGCTCCTTTGAAGACCTTGTATAGATGGAATGTTAAACGTCCATTGATAGGACAATAGATTGGTAAGTCTAGTCATCAGGATCTGAAAGTTGCATTAGAAACAACCAATAAGATCACGCAAATTCATAATCATCTGTAAGATGCCAGTATTCGGCAGAAAATTAAGGATTAATGAAAATAGCAAACCTCCTAAATTCTTGTTAAGAAATAAGGTTCAACAATAGATATCACCCTGGAAGGGTGTGCTAAATTTGTTAAATTATCGGGCTAGTTAAGCTTCGAGAATGTAGAATCATTCGAAGGAAATCGAATGTATCAAGATCAAATAGCTTACGAGCCAAGACCTAATTAAGGGGCTTGGTGGGGCACGCAATGTGACCCGCACTAATGAGTTAGCGACGTGTCACCAATAAGTCGAAGAGCACTATCACATAATGATATGCAGAACTATGATAGTATGAGCAACCTATGTCGATTAAGGATCGACAGGATTAGAAGCTCCAAAAAGATACATGTGCCTATTATAAAGGTCAATTGGAGTGCCTTAGAGGCTCAAAGGTACTGGGAAAGATTAAGCCCAATATAAGGTAGAAAATACTTCCCTTACCTTAACAAATCTCGAGGTCGAGATTTCTTTTAAGGGGGTGAGGATGTAACACCTCGAAAATTCACGTCCGATAATGCGTTAACACGTGTCATATGTTTGAACGTGTGAAAGAATGTTCTGAAGGGACTAAAGTTGACAAACTTGAAAAGTATATGAAAATACGAATTCTAAATGTCAACAGTGAATAAATATATTGTACATTAACCCTACATAATGTTTATACCATCAAACGAATAAATCATGGATCATACGAAGCTAAAAGTGAGAGATTTCAAACTACAGGGGTTAAATGTGTCAACATGTTTAAGTTATACCTCTGAGTGACCTTTTTACAAACCCGAAGCTTTGTAACTGATAAGTATGCTCACTAGAATGCACGATATAAATTTCATAAAGTTTCGTTATCGTATGAGCAAGTTGTGATCAAATTCGTATGTGAGGGGTTAAAGCGTCAACGTTGAAAGTTAGGACTTTTCGGGTAACAACAAAGTTAACCGGGGACTTAACAAAATGGGTATATGTCTTGAAGCCCCTAAACATCAATTTGGAGGGCTCAAAGTGCAAGAAAATGATGTCTAATCAAAGTTTGAAGAGCCAAGGACCATTGCATAAAAATCAAAAGTATAAGATCTTGTGCAGGAGGGCCTCGCGCGACGCGAAGCCCCAGGGGGGGGCCTTCGCGTCACGCTAAGGGTGGTCTGGTCCGATTTTTTTTGTTTATTGGCTGCCTTTTTCATTTTTGCTCGACTTTAAACGATTTTCCACATCTTGCTTGGCCCCTAAACAACCCCTAGAACACTAGGGACACTTGTTGAATGGTTGTGGTGAGTAGTAGACTTGTGTGTCAACATTTTGTGGAGATTAAACCACTATATAAGGGCCTCTAAGTTGCAAACATACTTCACACATTCATTCTTGCAAATCTGATCATTTGTGGAGCACAAGAGCACCTCCCAAGCCTTCCTAGTCAACCATTAGACTTCAGTAAGTTTGCTAATCCTTTCTTAATTAAGTTTTAGCTTAGTTTTAGCTTAAAAGTCAAACCGTCGTAATTAACGGTTGACTTTAAGATTAATCACTAATGGTCCAGTGATTAGTCGAATCAAAAGTAGTTATAAGTTGGTAATTATGTGGGTAATAAACCCTCAAAAGGGTTCCCCCTGATTCCCACTCTAACTAGGTCAAATGTCGGGTCAAACTTGTATTTAAAAAGTCAACAGAATGTGTAAATTACAATTTATGCATAATTAGCAATGTAGAACACATACAACCTGTTTGATCATTAATATAACTTGGTAATTAGTGTAAGGACATGTCTAAACATGTTCAACCCGACAATCTCCTGTTTAAACCCGGTTCGGAACCGAAAGTCGCATAGTTGACTTTTACTTTGACTTTCAGTTCTGACCCGTTTTGGTATGATTTAGAAATACCTAAGAGCTTCATTTGGACCAGGTTACATGCTAGTATAACCCTCTGTGATTATACACTATGGTTCATTAGTTAACCGATTAATACGCATGATTCCGTTAATTGCTCATATGTTGACCATTATGCCCTTTTCACCTTAAAACGTGATTTTTGAAAATTTAAAAGAGTAGAAACCTTAATCACTGATATATAGACTTGTATGCAAAGTTTGACATCAGTTTGAGGTGTAGAATAAGAGTTATGCTCGTTAGCGTAAAATTAAAGCTTTATGTTAATAAAACGGCGTAATTAGCGTATAGCCTAGTTAAGCCTACTTTTTGATATCAAATATTTTACCCACTAATGTAATATATTATTTTGGGATTTTTAAAGATTTTTAATAAATTTTAGGCTGAGCATAACTTATAGTCGTAGGCTTGATCCGGTAATTGTCAGTTTTGCCCTTACGGGCCATAAAATGAGTTTTACATATCCAAACAACTCCAAACCTTTTGCTACTGATCTTAAATGATAAATAAATTATTTTAAGCCTTCTGGAATAGTAGAAATATCAGCATTATGTATCGAACCCGTAAACGGCTTTTAATCGCCTAATTAAGCGTTTTTAACGCATAGTATGTACTAAGATTATTTTAAACGTACCAAGGGTGATACCTACTGATATTTGAGGCAAATTATAATATTTTTAACAGTAAGCAAAGGTTGATAAACTCAGACGTCAGTTTTGAGCTTTACGGCTTATGTGAAATTACCAAAATGCCCCTACGGTGCATAGTTTGGTTATAATTGATAAATTTCACTTATATACTTTAATCTACTGATATAACTTAGCAAATTGAGTATATTTTCTGATTACATCGGGCCTATAACTCAGGTTGACACTTAAACTCTTTTACAACCTTTAAAATGACCAAACTACCCCTACGGGGCATAGTTTGTGATTAAATTCATTTCGAGCATAATGAAAGACATCTTACTGATGTCACAACATATATGAAGCATATTAACTTAGGAAACCTGTAAATGGCTCTCATCACTACCCGTTACGCTTATTACGTGTTCGGTTCGGTTTATGTAACTAGTTTACATAAACTAGCCTAAACGGGTCAAACCCTAACGGTTTTATCTCAAAATCCAGAATGTGTATGAAATACCCATATTAAACAAGTCTCTGAACTTGTTGGGTCAAAATCACATTCTATCCGGTCTTCGCCTAATCGTGCGTTTGAACCGTATATTTCTCTAAGACTAACCGGTCTAAGCTTAGGCTTAATTAAAGACCCATTAGCATTCTAATTGGTTATTTATACCATCATTCCAGACTAGAGCCTTCCGGTAAATTGTACCTATGCTTACTTAAGTGAATACGGCTGAGTTATTATAATTCTTGCTATTTAAGACAGGAGCTAGCTCAGGTAAATACTCTTAACTTATTTTCCCTATACGGGCTTGGGATACGGTATAATGATACCGCTTGGTCGGGTATTGAATATTTAATCGGATTGTGATTAAATTATTGAGGTAACCCGGTTTAATCTGTATTGTTTGAAATAAAAGCCTTTAGGGGTTAATGACCATGTCCCGGATATCCCTGACATCATTGTATTATAAAATGGCTACGTCTTAAGTACGGGGTGTAGGCATACACCTGACAGTTGCTTAAGTAATAACGGTATCTCACTCTCTTGTGGGCCTATACTTGTGGCGTGTTTGTTAATCTGACTCGGTTTCTACATCGGGCCCTGAACGTACAACGAACATGTAAATCTGTATACAAGATTATAAATATGATTGTCCCAAGTTATAAAAGATTAATTTTGCCTCTGTGCATGTTAATCAAAGTGTCAAAATAATTTGTGCCTGGTGCATCTAAAGCAATTTTCTTAAACTCTTTTCAAATGAGTCAGTTGAGTGTATTTACCAGTGAAAACTGACGTATTTTCAAAAGTCTAAGTGACAGGTACAAGTACGTAATAGGCTGGAAGCTGCTCAGGACGTTAATAAGGAATCTTGCAAGTTCTAGGCGTCTAAAGTCCGATGAACAATATTTATGTTTTAAGATCCGTCTGTGGATCCTTTACTTTCCGTTGTAATACTTGATATTACTTTATATTCGGATTGTAATATATTTATCTTTTGCTTCCGCTGTGCATTTATATATTGTGTTGTTTGACTATTATGTTGCCAACCACGTCACGATACTCCCCACCGGGCCCACCGGTGACACGTGGAATTTCGGGGTGTGACAATACTCATGAAACTCCACTCAAGGCTATGGCTCGGGTAATTTTACAACTTCTTAAATCTATATTGTTCAACCAACAACTTCTATGGCATCACTTCATGAAACTCCCTCATCTACTAATTACTATTCGTGTCAATTTACAACCTGATTCGCATCTCATATCCATCAACATCCTTTTTTAAATAACCAATTTTTAAGTACTAATTATAGAGTTATAAAGTATAATAATGCATGCACCACTTCCAGAAGTTATCTTCATTCTTTGCGCCTTCTATTTGCATCTCACACAATAAGAAAGAACCAAAAAATAATTTGAAAATTACCTTTGTGAAAGAAAAGGCCGAGTCGCCAGATATTGCGTGTTAGGAAAACAAAGATTCAATTGACTGGGTTTCCACCATGAAGTATTGATTATACAAAAGAACAGTTTAGAAGTTGTAGTGCACCAGATCATTAGGACACCTGCTAATATATCAGTAATGATAATCATTCAGAAAAACTAAAAATTAAAAAAAAAACAATAACTTATCTAAACGACACCCGAGCGAATATTGTAAACCATTTTATAATCTGAAACTTAATCCATGATTATATATACCTTGAAGTATTTGATTAATTCAGTGGATCCAACTTATAGCTCTTATCCACCTCTTTTCATCAAAAACAATACAAAACCGAAAAGTATTATACACGTTAGATCTGTTGTATAAATAATTAAATCGATGGTAATAAAGTGTGTTTTTGTTATTGTACCTCATCAAAAGCTTCAAATATATCTACGCTGTGTTGATGAACGATGAAAACAATGGTTTTTCGTAAATTCACCATGTTCCTACAATAGTTTTATAGGTTACTCTTATAAGTCAAGCATACACAAAACTAATCCAGATAATTATTTAATTAACAAAAAGGACAAACGATATTAATGAAATCTTTATGGAGGATGAGTAAGAGAGTAAGAGTCTTATCTTTTATAGAAAGGATTAAATATTATGCACACACACAAGAAGAGGTTATTTTCACTACAAGAAAAAACACTTGTTGGAATAAAACCTATAGGGAGGACAAAAGTTGTCCCTATAGAACTACCTATTGGGACGACATGTCGTCTCTATAGGGTTTACATGCATTTCTAATTAGGTTACCATATAGGGACGACATGTTGCCCCGATAGGCTGAAAATAATTATCTTTTTATTTTTCTTAATTTCATTAAAATAAATTAGAAATCCTAAAAACCTCTTCAATTTGTAGAAACGACTTTTCGTCCCTACAGCGTTAAATACTTTTCTTTTTAATTTTCATTGTGGTAGTGTTAAAAATATAAGAAATTAAGAAAAAAAAAAGAGTTCGACCTATAGGGACGACTTTTCATCCCTACAAATTGTATCTAGAAATTTTGAAAAGCAAAAAAAAATTCATTTAGGCGGTAACATTTCCCACCACACGGCCAAAAGTTTCCCACCACTTTATCAACCCTATAGGGAGGATAAGTCCTCCCTATAAGTCATATTTATGTATTCCGTTTTGTTTTATCTTGTTTGAGAACTATTATTGTAATTATTAGAGAAAAACTTTATTATTATTATTATTATTATTATTATTATTATTATTATTATTATTATTATTATTATTATTATTATTACAAATATCATTTATTATTAATATATATAATTTTATAAATAATATAATAACTTTTATCATTTTTATTAGATAACAAAAAAATAATAGTTATTATTATTAATATAATTATCATTATTATTAATAATAGTAAGAAAATGTTTTCACTTGTACATGTATATGTATATAATTATCGTATAATATAGTATCGCATAGTGTCGTTTCGCATCGTGTCGTGTCGTGTCGTGTCATATAATATCGTGTAGTATACTATTGTATACTATAATGGTAGAGTATAGTATAGCATCGTGTCGTATACAGTGTCATAAAGTGTCGTATCTTATATATCACATAGTATCGTATATCCCTATATTAGGCCCTAGTATAGTGTATCATTGTGTTGTATAGTGTCATATCGTATCGTGTAACCCTATACTAGGCCCTATAGTATCGTATAGTATAGTATCGTATAACACTGTGTCTTATAGTGTCATGTTGGTATCTCCTCATACAATGATAGAGGGGCGAAGTCCTTATCGGGTGGGGAGGATGAACACCTCCTTCGGCAATTTTGCTAGGAACGATGGGATAGAAAAAAGTAGCCACGTTGGGGCACTTGGCCAATGTCTTAAAGGTATGCCTGGTATGCTCAATATGAAATTTCTTCCTAATGGAGTTAAGAAAGCAAGTGAGCGAGACGGTTATTCCATTCGAAGTTGCATCATCTTCAATTCACGAGTATCTATGTGTGTATGTGTTAGTGTATATGCATGTGTGTGTGTGTTTTGTATGTGTGTGTATGTCGATGTATATGTGTATATGTAAGTAATTGTGTGGGTGTATGTATGTGAGTACGTGTTAGTATATGCGTATGTAGTGTGTGTTAGTGTTAGTGTGTGTATGTGTATGTATGTGTTATTGTGTTAGTGTGTGTATGTTTAGTATATGTGTATGTATGTGTTATTGTGTGTATCTAATCATCATCATCATCATACTCAGTAAATCCCACCAATAGCAAAGCTAAGATAGGGTCTGAGGAGAGTAGATGTAGACAGCCTTACCTCTACCCCGTAGGAATAGAGAGGCTGCTTCTAGTGAGACCCCCGGCTCAATTGTAGTTTTGTACCAGGCCTTGGACCTAAGACAAATAACACTCAAACAATCGGGACAGAGACTGATTGGTGCATGTACCCCCGTGTCTTTCAACTATCAACGTCACCACATGATGCATGATTAACCATCCCCTCTTTTAACATTATTTTCATGAAATTAGTAAAATAACGTTAAAATTAGTGCACTTTCACTTTACCCCCCCCCCCCCGAGAGCCCACACATATATGCATTATATGCGCACACCGCAAGCGGGGCGTTGTGTGTATCTAATCCTATTATTCTAATACTATATTTTTGCAATGTATATTTTATAATGTTAATCGTCATTTAAAAAAAAATTGCTTATATAATTCGTTAAGCATACGAGACCTTTTTTTTGGCTCGTACAAGGCACTTAAATCCCAAGGGACGGCTATATATACATATATATATATATATGTATGTGTGTATGTATGTATGTATATATGTATGTGTGTGTGTATGTATGTATGTATGTATGTGTGTATGGGTGTATGCGTGTCTGTGCGTACGTGCGTACATACGTCGTACGTACGTACATATGTATGTATGTACATCAACGGGAGGTCCACCACTGCAACAAGATCAACCATCACCACTCGACGACAATGACGTCTACTGTCATCCCCACCACAAGATCAACCGAAGGTCTCTCACTCACTCGACGACGTCCACCGTCTACTGTTAAGAAAAGTAGTTATACGGACTCAGAGCGTTAAACCTTCTGATTTTAAATTTAAATAGTTAAAACCTCTAAAACACAAATACTTAAAAAATAATTTTCCTCAAATAATATAAATTTTAAGCTATAGAAACCAACTTGTTGTGTGGATAAAAGGTTAAATACAATTTTTTTGAAGTTAACTTATTGGGACGACTTGTACTCTCTGTAGATAATTTGTTTTTTTATTTTTATGTTAACGGATGGAAACGAATTGTCGTCCCTAAAAGTTAATTCACATACCGCCAATCCCAAATCCATTTCCCCCTATTTCATTACACGCCAATCACAAATCCAATTTCCCCCATTTCATTACACACAAGCAATCCAGCCACCATCTCCTTAGTCCTACCTGGCCACCACCTACGCAACCATCACCACCGCAACGTCCACCTCCATCGTTAAACCACCACCATCGTTCTCACCTCAAACCACCGGCAAGGAGAGGAAGGGAGTTTGACGGTGGTGGTTCGATTAGGCACCAGAAGGTCGACGGTTTTAGGTTCTGGCGACACATGTATGGTTTAGCGGTGGTTAACACGACGATGGCTATGGATTCCTGCAATGGAAGATTTGGGGATTTAGGGTTCTGTTGTGTTTTCTATTCTCAGTCTCACAAGGTATGCACAAATTCGAGCAAATTGTTTCACTTCTTGATTTTTAGGTTTTGGTCATATCAATTTCTGATCCCCTTTCAGATTAATTCATGCACCAGGACTAATATGGATATGCTTTGGTTTAAAAATCTTGAAGATTTGTCTCTTTTTTATGTTGTTTGCAGGTTTTAATTGAGTTAGTATTGGTGTTGATTTTGAGTTTGTTTGCTGGATTGATGGTGCCAGGAAATTTCCGGTCAATTTTACCGGGTTCTGATGAGAATAGGTACTTATTATCTATAATTGAGCATTTCATTTATGAAACGTATTTGTTGAAACAGACACGTTCTAAAAGGTCCCAATTTGCTACATAGAAATCTTAAAAAGATTACGTCTACTTGTGTTTAGTGTTTCGTATAATGGAACCAGAAATTAGAGCAAGTTTTATGGTCACAAGTTTTGAGGTTGCAAAAAGTTCGCCGGGGGGGGGGGGGGGGTGCCCTCTCCCGCCCCCACTATTATTATATGGGGCTATAACATGTATAGAAGAGTCATGTTGTATGTGGATTAAAGTATAGGTTGGAATTATTCACTTTGAGGGTTAAGGTTTGATCCTATTGCAGGTATTAATATATATTTTTTATTTTTAATTACATAAAAAGTTGATCAGAATAGTGAAGTAGACATGGCTTGATGAGTTTGTTTTTGTGCTAATAATGTTACAGTCACGTTCGTGTTCAAAAATATAACAGCATTGTCGCCTGCTGAATCGCCTTACACAAGTGGCATAGTTCCAGGTAGTTAAAGCTATCAATATGTTCAAAACTTGCTATTTTATACTAACAATGTGATAATTTTTCTTCACTTTTAGCCTATTTGACCAAACACTGTGGATGGGGTGTGGGAGGGGCGGTGGTCTGGTGGTTGCTGCCAATTATTGATGTATTCTAAAACTTAATTTGTGCTGTAGAAGTTGTTCAGTATCTATTATTGTTGCATCAGTTATTAAATTTTAATAACAGAGTATTTTTTTCATGATTTTTTAGAACTTTTGCAAAAGGTCTGAAATCTGTAAAGCCAAAAGGTAGAGGGGCTCTTTAAACCCATTTATGTGATAATGGGTCAATTTGTGTTGGACTTTAATTCTAACCAGTTCAGTAGGTATAATCAAAACACTTAGCTAGAAAGTAGATTTGTCAAACGAGCTTTACTAAAAAGATGGATAGTTGTTTTACTATTAGTTAATATGCTCGCATATAATATGTAAGTTTTTTTGTGAAATAAATATAAAATATAATTTGCTGGTGGGCCAACACCTCCGGGCCCCACCTGACGGTTTTAAAGTTTTACCTGTTTGTCCCAGCTCTATTTGGGTATGCTCCTCAACCGGCAAGTTTATACGGAAATATTTAAGTTCCACTGCAACCATATTTAAAGTTAGAATTGCATATTTTTGCAGGTAATCTCAGAGGGTGACATTAGTGCACGGTGTTCTTACTGAAAGGCCCTTCGATGGTGCAATTCAAATACCCTATTGTTTTACCCTTGAACCATCAACAAAAGGTATAGTTTCCCTTTTCTTTTTCATTCAAAATCCACTGAAATTGAATGCGCTATGCTTTTAGATATACATGATCGACTAATGGTCTGATTTGACCCATAATTCTAAAGGGGTCATGATTTAACATTGTACCTATTATGTAACTAATCACACCCCATAGAACATCTCACCAGGTTCCCAAGTTTCACCATTAACTACCAAGTTAAGATGTTTGCCTAATCGAGATTCAATAGACTAAACATACACCCGTACCGCTAATATCGTACAACCTGGGCATTGGCGTGGAAGAGCCACGCTGGTCACGGTCACTTGCACACTGTGTTGTGTGAACGTGCGCAGGGCAGGGCGTGACAAAGGCAACAGACCTTGACATAACCATATTTATTTATGCTCATTACAACTCGTTGTAGTTTGGCTCATTGTATCATTTTAAACTAATTTGTTAAGTTCACCAGGTGTTTGGCTGTGATTAGTATGAAGACAAAGGTCCCAGCCAGGATATGATTTACAATAACAGTCAATTTCATGCTCCCACATTTGTAAGGCTGGTTTCTGAGGGGAATCCCTTGTTTTTAAATAAAATGGTGAAAGACACCAGCAGCAGTGCACTGTTCTACGACGAACCATACCAAGTATTGCTTGCTTGGTACAATAGATTCGAGCTCAATTGTCAGCAGCATGTTGATGTTTTTATTTTTTGATTTTAGGTTGGATTTGGTTACCAGAAGCAACAGCTGGTTCTTGGAATGAGGCCGGGTGGTGGTCGTAGGTTTGCACTAGCTGCTTGGTTTAAAAAAGCGGGAAGCGCACAAAAGCGATGAGGTCTAAAACCGATTTTTAAAAAGCGAAGCGCAAAAGCGGTGAGCTTTTCGTACGCAAAGCACAAAGTGATTATATGATTTATTTTATATATCCCATAAGAGTTTAGCATCCAATACCTATGATTTAGCTATAATTAAGCTTTATATATGTTTTAAAATGAAAAAAAAACATAAATGTACAACATAAAAAGCCTGTTGTACAACACTCAGAAGCGTCCCATGTACAAAAAGCGTACGCCTCAGTTGCGCCTTAGGTCGATTTTCACCCTAAAAAGCGCGCCTCAGCTGCGCTTCTTGTACATCGTGCGCCTTATGTCACACAAGGCGATGGGGTTTGCGCCTAGATGCGCTTTGCGCTTAAGCGCGCTTAAGGCGCGCTTTTTTAAACCAAGACTAGCTGTCTGTCTGATTAGGTCAAAGCCGTGGGACTGGTTCCGTCCAAAAAAATTAACAACTTCCATGCAGCAAGCAACCTATATTATCGACTCCGCCGCAACGCACGGGTTCCCCACTAGTTTCATTTTAGAATTATGTAACATTTGCTTTTCTTTCCTTGTTACTTGTAGAAATAAAACATCTTGATTTCAGTACTCTTGACTCGTTTGTGAATCAATTTTGTTTTTATGTCTCAGATTTCGGGTGCAAAAGTTGTGGTTCACAAGCCACAGTCAGGAACAACTGATCACATTGTCATCATATCTGGTACTCCTGATCAAACCAAGTCAGCTCAGAGCCTCCTTCAAGCATTCATACTTTCTGACTAATCTTAAGGGGTCAAAGAAAGTCAACTAGTACTTTTTGTTCAGGTAATATATAGCTGTTGTATGTACTGTAATGTAAAGCAATTCCATTTTTTATTCAATTTGAACCCTGACTGGTGCTTCAAAATGTTTGCACACCTGTCACCGTGCATGCCACGCACCTTCATGGTTCAAATCGAAGTTAGGAACAAGAAAGGAAAAGATTCATGCTGTATGTGAAAATATGATAACTAGTCAATGGAAAAAAAGATGACACTAATTTTTGACCAGATTTAACAGTTATCAACATGTTCTTTATGGATTTTGTAATTTGATTTACAGGAATCAAAGTCCCCTTGTAACACTAGTTACCGTAAGATCTTAATCTTTTATCTTTTGCTTGTTGTGTCCCGATAGAATTTGCTTAGGAAATAGCTTAATAAAAGTGCGATCGGGTCATTTTGACCCATTTAACTAAGAATTAGGCCCGAACCCATTTTAAACAACTAAAAGTTAGCATTTAATTATAGTTTGTTAGTATTGTTGCTATGTTATTTGTGTTTGTAGTTTCGTTTAACATGTTTTAACAAGTTTAAATTTATTTGATTTGTGTGATTTTTTGGTTTAAAAACCTGGTAAATTTTTTATTTTTATTTTTTATTTTTTATTTTTCTTAACCGTACACCTATAGGGACGACAGGATTTCCAGATTTTTTTATTTTTTTTATTTTAAGTCTTTAGGGACGACATGTTGTCCCAATAAACATATAACAAAAAAATAAAAAAAAAATTATTTTAAATCTATAGGGACGACATATCGTCCCTACAGGATTTCCAGTTTTTTTTTTCTTTTTTTTTATTTCAAGTATTTAGGGACGACATGTTGTCCCAATAAACATATAATAAAAAAATAAAAAAAAATATATATTTTAAATCTATAGGGACGACATATCGTCCCTACAGACTTAAAATAGTATTTTTTTTTTTAAATAGCTCTATTGTTACGACAAGTCGTCTCTAAAAGTTAATCTATAGGGACAACACCTTTAGAGACGACCTAGGAGACCTATTGGGAGGGCTCTGTAGAGACGAAACTTATGGAGACAATATGTCGTCCCTATAAGCTGTTGAGACTTGTAGGGACGAAATGTCCTCCCTACATGCTTAAAAATATTTGTCCCCACATGTCTAATTTCTTGTAGTGTTTATTTGGGGAAATGTTGTATTTTAGACAAACATAAAGTGATCTATCTATCTATTTAATTATTTGATTTGTAGTGTAGCAAGACTTGTAATTTGATTTGTAGTATAGCAAGACTTGTAATTTGATTTGTAGTGTAGCAAGACTTGTAATAGTGAATAAATACCATGTCTGATCGATCAACCATTAGCAGTGTATGTCCATCATCCAAAAGATTTTTAGTTCAAACCTCATTTGAGTTAGATAAGATTAGGGCCGTTCAAAAAATAGAATACCATGTCCGACTTTTGGCTATAGATGAGATTCTCAAATCAGTTTCATCAAGGACGACTCTAGAAATTAAGAAGAGAGAAATAAAAAATAATCAAAGTTTACAAATAGAATTCGAAAATAGACATTGACAGCCCAGGCGCTTTTCGCTAAAAGTGCGAGCTTAGTCGAAACTTTTTATAAAAGTGCGGGCTTAGCCTGCGCTTTTTACAAAAAAAGAAAAAAACTCATAGGCTTAACCGACGCTTTTCACCAAAATCATATGTATAGCTAGCGCTCTTTGGTAAAAACTAAAATGCTAGGCTAAATTCTAGCCGTCTTAGCCAGTGGAGGTGATGTAGCGGTTTTCTGGATAGAGGAAATGATAGTGATTTATTTGGTGAAGGCTAATTTTCATATCTATTTGTGAAATTTGTTAGAGTTAATTACTGTTTTCGTCCCTGTGGTTTGTCAAAAATCACTATTTCAGGCCATTAGTTTAAAAATTGTGATTTCAGTCCCTGTGGTTTCACTTTCGTAACCATTTCAATCCATTTATTCTGTAAGTACAAGGACTCAAATGGTTACGAGGTGGACTGAAATGGTTACGAAAGCGAAACCACAGGGACCGAAATCGCAAATTTTAAACTAATTGACTGAAATGGTGATTTTTGACAAACCACATGGACGAAAACAATAATTAACTCAATTTGTTAATTACTCCAAATTATGAAGGGATATTGGATTTAAATAATCTCAACTTTCATCAATTGGCAGATAGCACTCTCAACTTTCGATTTGTACAACACCACTCCCAACTTTCAACTTATTTTCCGATATCACTCCCAAACTAACTGAACCCTGACCCAGATAGCTTTTTGCTGATGTGGCACTTGTGTGGTGACATTGCATTGGCATGGCATTTTTTATGACGCAGCATTTGATTTGGCTTTTTTGATGATATGACACTTAACTTGGCTTTTTTTAATGACATGACAACTAATGTGGCATCTGACGTCAGCAAACTGGGTTAGTGTTAGGTTATTTTGGAAGTGATGTCGGAAAATCAGTTGAAAGTTGGGAGTGATGTGTTAATCAGCTCTTTTAATATCTAATGGAAAAAACACTTTAGGGATCTTGATATACCTGAAAATCCAGTAGTGGTTAGAGATGAAGAAGAAGCCATCTTGATCGGTTCCCGTTTAGGGTGAGTAGTTAGGATGGAGAGGAACGATAATAGATTGTAGTTAGGGGGCCGTAAACTTTATGGTGTGTCTTTAGGGTTCCCAATAATCTGTATTTATATGCTTCACCCAAGGGGAAACCCTAATTAACTAGTACGGGCCTTTATGTCCATCAAATAAACCCCAGTTAATTTTATAGGGATATTAAGGTAAATATTGATCTGGTTATTAGATAAATGATCAATAAGGGCACCATAAATTATTCAATAAATAATTAAATAAATAAATTACGCTAACATTATCCCACTTGGCTTAGTGATCATTTATTATGAGTATTAGATAAGCCTGATCAGGAGTTAATACTCATTTTAGTTTTAAACCAAAATTGCATTAGAAAAATACAGTCGTTGAGTCAGTTATTCAACTCAGGACCCCCATTAATCATACTACAATCCCAAATTTAAAACCTAAGCAAAATAAAGATCAATTTACAAGTAAGCCCTTAAACGATTATTTGTATAATAATAGTCTTTACGTCATTAGGCTAGCGAAACGTAGTTAGAGACAAACAAATCAAATGAGGAAATTTTTATCATTAAACGTAAGTAAGTACAATATGCATTTAAATAAGGTCTTTACAAAAAACTCATCTTCAAAACATGTTCTTCAAATACTTTAGGTGGGAGACCTTTAGATCGGATCCGCAAGCATATTTTTCGTACTTATATACTCAATAAAAAGCTTATTTTCCTCAACACGTTCACGTACGAATAAATACTTTGTATCAAGATATAATCTAGCTACGGTCGAACTGTTTGTCACACCCCGAAAAATACCACATGCGGAAACCCCCCGCGAGGCGTGTGCCGTACCAGGATCTAGCCACTAATCACATTGAACTCATAACAAGATTTCAAATAAAAAATTTCATTCATTAACATCAAGTGTTACAAAACATTAAATGTAATTCATCGTGTTCAGCGGAAGCATAAATCATTAGTTAAGTGTTTCATAAACCATATGTACGAAAACCATTAGACTTGTCTCGCGATTCCATGTATCTCGACCCATGACCACTCCAGCCTTCCAGACAGCAAGTTCCAATGATATATACCTATAGACCTGCAAGCATGCAGAAAGGTGTATCAGACAACGCTGGTGAGTTCACAGTTTTGTTTACCTAGAATCGTGTTACATGTTTTGCTGCCAAAAGTTTAGTTCAGTTCAAAGCATTTTCCAAAACAATGTTGATAATAACTCGATACCGTACAAGATGGCTCCAGATTATTTTGCCCTATCCCCAATTCCCCTATCAAAGTATTGGGCGTGACTAGGTCATTAGTTCACACCCGTCCTCTCAGGTACGGGGTGAGGGTGCCAAACCTAAATAGCGCTATCAACTAATACCCAGTTACCTCTCAGGTAACAAACAAGATGGGACTTAATGGTGATAGGAGTGAGTGTATCATCCAACATTCTGGTTTAACATTCCAGCCAAACCCATTACCCAATATTCCTCCCCTGAATATTTACCAGATGTCCCTCCCCGGGACGCATGCTTGAAAAAGAGCAGTGAACTCACCTTAGATTTGCTTGGTATGTTACGTTACATTACCCGTTCCAAGTTGGTCAACCAAACCTTACCGTGGTTACCAAAGATGATCAGTTTCGTAAACACATACCCAAATCACGTATTCAACAAGTCACATGTAATACCATTGTCACGTAACACATAGCAAATGTTTAAATTTCATACACGTTTATATCACAAGTTCATGTTCCCAACAATAGTTACCAATAACATCAGTTTCATAGAAATCAGTTCACGTATTGTCACAGATTGCATTCACTGCAAAGATTACCGTACATCACATAGCAAGTATTCAATCGCATACAAGTCCACATCCCATGTGCATGTCACATAACACACATAACAGGTGGGTTTGCCATTCACACAAGTCACACCAGATTTCTCATTCTTATTAACATACAACCATAGCTTTCATAAGTTCCAAACATCCATAACCAAATGCATCATAAACTGTTATGTTGGTTTACACAGTTACAACATCTCCACGAAGGATCTAATCTTCCTAAAATGCTCCCTTGGCGAAGAATCCCCTGACGAAGGACTATCCTTCGTTGGGGTTGAGCACGACGAAGAATCCTCTGGCGAAGACTCATTCTTCGTCAGAGTGAAGGCGACGAAGGTTCATTGGGGGGGTTCGTCGAAGGCCAGCCGACGAAGGATCATTCTTCGTCGTCCTGGACTCTTCGTGGGGATTCCTTCGTTGCTGCACATCAATAGTTAGTGATGATTTTCCTAAAAACCCTAATCATCGACCAACTATTTCAGCATTGATGTTCGTGAGCCTAAATCGCTATCCACTAAATACATCATCAATCGATCAGTAAGACTATCATCATGCAACCCAGTTAGTTATACAAACCCATCCCTTCTATCAATTCTCATCTAAACATATTAATCAGATTCAATCCACTCTCTATTCGTTGATCGTGCACACCGAACCACATACAATCATACACGTACACAAATCACACATAATCATTCTAAATCACTGATTCATTAACATGCAAATCATCGATAAGATCCATTTATTCATATTCAGTTATTGATCATACTTCATACGATTCAACCATGGTTTCTAATTATTGGACAATATAAGAACCTACATGATCGTAGTCACAATTCACGCAGATAAGCACATAACTGGGAACAATACATCAGAGAATTAAAACGAGTACGATTGCACTAACCAAGGGGTCGAGGAGAGTGTGCTGGAATGATGAAGATGATGTCTCCTAGAAGGAGAGCATGCCGAAGAGAATGTCCGGAGAAACTGCCGTCGAGTTGTGAGGAGGGAGAGAGAGAGTCTAGGGTTTGTGGTGTGTTTTGCGTTTATGAAACCAACCCTCCCAATCTCGTGAGTACATGCGTACCAGTAAACACATTGGGCTTCATATGGATTTGGGCCGAGAGCCCTTCTTGGCGAAGTATGCCTTGGCGAACTCCCTCGACGAAGAACCTATTCTTCGTCAAGGAGCGATGTCGACGAACCCTTAATCTTTGTCGACTAGGGTTTGGGCGAAGAACCTTAATCTTCGTCGACTTGGGTTTTTGTGAATCAAGTGTGATGTTATGCTACGTCTAAACACTACACAATAACAACAATACCTTGGAATTCGGGTTGTCACATCATCCCCAACTTGAAAGAAATTTCGTCCCGAAATTTGATAAGTAACCCAAAAACGGCAAAGTGTTAGATCAGGATGACTGTGGATTTTCCCCGGGTGCCACATCATCCCCAACTTGAAAGGGAATTTCGCCCCGAAATTCGCCAATGACATCAGAATTCGATTCAACCGTTTGAACAATCGAGGATAATAGAGCTTCATCTGATCATTGCATTCCCACGTGAACTCCGGTCCACGTCTTGAGTTCCAACGAACTCTCACGATTGGAATTTGACTATGTTAACGAACCTTAACTTCCCGGTCCATGATTTCAATAGGGTTCTCAATGCACTGCGACTCATCATCGTTCTAAAGTTCTTGCAAAGAGACCGCAAGTGTTTCGTCGGGCAACCACTTTTCGAATTTGAGGCGTGAACAACAGCGTGATCATTGCCCAGTTTGTCAGATAACTCGAGTTTGTAGGCTACTTTACCGATTCTTTCCAGAATTCTGAATGTTCCAACGTATCGTGGACTAAATTCACTGTGCTTCCCGTAGCGCACCACACCCTCCCATGGTGAAACTTTCAACATAAAACAATTGCCTACTACGAATTCTAAGGGTTTTCTATGCTTAATAGCTTTTCTAGCGGTCACGCGCTGCCGCCATACTATTTTGATCCAAACCATCTTATCAGGAGTTTTGAGTACAAGTTTCTGGACCTGTGGTTAGGCTGTCACCCACCTCAGCCCAACAAAGAGATCGACATTATCATCCATGCAATGCCTCAACAGAGCTGTCTGAATACTAGAATGGTAACCGCTGCAGTAGAACTCAACCAAAGGTAAGTGTCTTTCTAATTTTCACTAAAGCCATTCACACACATGCTCGCAGCATGTCTTCGAGTGTCAGGATGGTTCGTTTACTCTGACTGTTTGTCCTACGGTGATAAGCAATGCTCATGTCTAGACGTGAGCCAAGGGCGTTGTGTATTGCCTGTCATAAATCAGGTATAGATCAAAATCCGAGGTAACAGGAGTTGGCACCCCGTGCCTAGAAACCGCCCTTCACAGGTAATTACTCACAGGGTATGAAGACTTGTCAATTTTCCTTGATTGTATGAAGGTGTACTGGTTACATGAGACAATCAACGGTCACCCAGGTGATATCGTTTCCGTTTCTAGTTTGAAGTAGGCCAGTGACAAAATTCCATTGTAGTCTGTTCTCATTTCCATATGGGTGTTTCCGGCTACTGGCACAGACTAGAAGGTTTCTGATATTCCACCTTGACTTCGCACAAGTCAAACATCATTCCCATACATTGCTATGTGGGCCTTCATGCCCTGTCGCCAGTACAAGATTTATAGATCCTAAAATCTCCCATCAAAAGCCAGGTGACTAGAATATCGAGGTTGGTGTGCTTCGCTCAACACAAGTTTCCTACGGTTGCCGTATAGTGGGATCCATATTCGTTCCATGAAGTAGCGAATATCGTCTGACTTGCTAAAAGTCATTTCCCCATGCCCCGCATAGGTTCAGCTTGAAGATTCTCTTCCTTAAATGCTTCAGTTTGGGCAGAGCGAATCTGATCAGGTAGGTTAGAGTCAATGGTGTGATGCGAGGCTTGTACACATTAGGTTTCACAGTTAAAATCATTCAGAATTTCCATCTAACGATGCCATCACATGTTTAGCTCTTTCGAAACAAGGGTACATGGGAGGCTCTTGTGATCGGTCTAAGTAGCGCATTTGGTACCGTCCAAGTTATGCCTCCAACTTAAATCCAAAGACCATGGCTTCCACCACAGGTAGTGTCTCGTGCAGTTCTTCTTGTAAATCCACCACGTAAGCCATCACCTTCTCATGTTGCATCGATGTGTAACTGGGATTCTGATTCGAACCATTAGGGTATACCACTAGGTCACCCGTACCCTCGGGTAAAGACGATGCTCAGCGCATTGTAGAGTTGGGTTTCAACAGCTGAAAAGACGTCCTCCTGTTTTGTCTCCCACGAATACACAGCACCCTGCTGTGCTAAAGAGATTTAAAGCTGCACGATCTTCGAAAATCCCGCGATGAGTCTGCGATAGCATCTAGCGAGACCAAGAAATTGTTGCATCCCCGAAGGACTCCTTGGTGCCGACCAATTCTAATAAAATGGATCTTAGCGAGATCCATGTGTATCCCCACTTCATTGACTACGCGACCAAGAAAGTGTACTTCTCGAATCCTGAAGTCACACTTAGGTAGACTTCGCATGGGGTTGCTCCTCCCCTAGGAGACCTAAGATGAAATGCAAGTGCCGTTCATGGTGTTCCTTTCTCCTGGAAGCTATTCAAAACGTCATAGATAAACACGGTTGACGAATCTGGCAAGATGAGGTTGACACATACTACTCATGTGATCCCTAAGGCTGCTGGTGTGTTGGATAACTTAAACAACATGAACAGAAAATCGTAGAGGCCGTACTGTATCTGTACCACCGTGTTGGGGATCATCCTCCCCTGAGTCTTCCATCAAGTGACAGTCCGATCTTAAGTCGGTTTCCAAATAGAAGCTTGATCATTGCCGCGGGTCAAGCAGGTCGTCGATGCGAGATAGAGGGTGACGGTCTATGATTGCCACATTGTGGTAGTCTGTACACGTACGAAAGGATTTGTCCTTCATTTCCACAATAGAGCTCGGGTTCCTCAAAACGAGGAGCTAGGTCGATAAAACTTCCATCCCGTAGTTCCTGAAGTTGATTGGACAGTTCTTGCAACCCTCCTGGGGCAAGACAGTAAGGAGTACGAGTAATCAAGGCTGCCTCTGGCGTGAGATCAAACTGAGATTCTACCTAATCAGTTGTGGAAGTAAACCTGAAAGTTCCTCGAGTAGCACACTGAGAGGAATCCCGAACAATTGGTGGATCCTCGATCCTCTTTTCCCTAGCCTTAACATTAGTAACGATTGCCAACATAGCGGGGTAATCCCTCCATAGACAGACGACGATGCTAACCTTTCATTGCTGAAATGATGCTAACCTTTACACCACTCGGATACTTTAGGACAGACGACGATTCTCCACTAGGGAGAGGGATACGCAAAATTTTCTCCTCACAGGGTATATCTGCTCGATATCTGGATAACCAATCCACACTAACTACTGCATCAAAACTATCAAGGGTAGCAGAAGGAAGGTCGATGTCGAACACTTGTCCCACAAGGTCGAGTTTGCATCCGAACGAACATATGAGGTTTCAATTGACTTGCCATCAGCCGATTCCACAACAGGTTTGGTTTCAAGAAGCATCAAGGATAAACAGAACAGAGACGAAGCGATTAGCTACCCATACAAGCTACCATGTTGCTATTATGCCTGGCGTCTCCTACGCCAATCCTAAATGCCCTTCCATGAGCACCACTACCAGTGTTGTTGTTACAGTCATGAGGATTCCCAATACTGCCACTGTTCCCTTGGTTGTTGACATTTTGACTTAACAGTCAATCCTTGTCGAAGTCACCTTCGTTTCCATACTGTAGGCTACGATTACGAGTACCTTGATGTTGCCGTGACTGTTGCCTCTATTGTCGTTGCTTGTAACGGAGTCCTGCGACCTTTCACCAACAGGGTCCATCTTTTCACATTCTGTGTCACGTCCTAAGGCACTACTCACTGTGCGGGCAGTTACACATTCCACTCTATAGTCAATTGTCATCATTTATGTCCCGATTGATTCGTAAGAGTTGACTTCCATAAGTCGTTGATTAGGGTTAAGGATTCGATTGAAGTCAATTTGCTGGTGTTCGTTGCCGGTAGTCAGGGTCGTTCTAATACTGAGGTCGGTAAGGTACTACGCTCATCCTCTTGTCCATCAATCTTGCAAGTTGATTGAGTAATACACGGTGAATCGTTAGAGAATCACAGAGGTGTCCATACTTTTGAACTTGAGGTGTCATTTTGTTGTGTCAAGGTCAACGAGAAAAGTGAGGAAATATAGACCCAACATTTAACGTTTCAACATCTGTCCCAAAGGCGTTCGCACTAACACCTAACAGTTCTACACGGCTCGCTAGACATTCAGTTACATGTTCAGGTACCACTCAATATCATCGAGACTCGTAAGGGTTCAGAGGGAAGGAAAAGGACCACGTTCAAACAGGAGACAGTCATTGCTATGACCCCTATGGATCATTATGTTTCACATTCGGTCGAATATTGGAATGGAACCCCTTTCACACTTGTTAGGCCTCGTTGGGACTCACATGCACCCCACATTATTATTATGTGTGCACCCACAATAATATTGTGATTTTCATGCTCGTCTCAGTTCCTCCTAACTCGTGTTAAATGGTTCCTCAGACTCGAGTAGCAAACAAAGAACATCACAAAACATGGGTCACGAATGCCTAGGGAAACACCACACTATCAATCACTTAACACATGCAAGTAATACATGAATTCATATTGTTGCGCTAAACGTGCAATCGCATGCAATATCATATGTAAGTGTTCACTAGTTATGCTGTGTAATGAGTAAATGAGAGACGAACCTTGCAGTCTGGAGCTGAGTGTCATGGTCGTATTCAGAACGTGTTCGGTTATAGTCTAGTTTTATAAAAACATTTTAAAACCAAGTTCACTATAACCAGTGGCTCTGATACCAAACTGTGTTACAGATGGTATCAGAGCCAGGACCAGACCGGTGGTGCCAGGTCCTGCGAGGACGTTGGACCCCTTATGGGAGGTGGATTGTGACATCCCACATCGGTTGTGAAGGGGAACAAAGGCTTCCTTATAAGGGGCGGACGCTGAGGGCGTGCTGGCCGCCAAAGCGGACAATATCATGGTGCGGTTACGCTGGGCTGTTACACTGTTACTGTTCGAGAAGTTAACGGCAGCTGAGTTATCACAGTACAGCTTCAATGGTCTAGATATGGAATTAACAACTTTGAGTCCTGTAATCAGATTCCTTAGCAACATTCCATGACAGGTAGCGTTATATACAACAATGTATTTTGCCATCATAGTGGATGTTGAAGTTAGTTGTTGTTTATGACTCCTCCATGAAATAGGTCCGCTGCCTAACATAAAGATATACCCAGAAGTGGATTTCTTGTCATCTTTGCATTTAGCAAAGTCCGAATCAGAATAACCAACCGCTTCCAAAACGTCATCTTCTATAAGTCAGTTTATAGTCTTTCGTCCACTGAAGATATCGAATGTCACACCCCAACCGATGGCGGAATCATCGGGGCGCGGCACTAGGCGAATCAGATTGCTCAAGAGATTCCATAACAACTATATTGCGATAATATTTATTACATTTGTTATCCCATACTAACAAATAATACAATCACATAAGTCATCACAGATTTCTTGTCCTCTCGAACAATACAAATCCGACAACCTAGATTTTAGGCGAGTTTCTAGACTTCCTAGCTTGATTTGAGATAGCTTGAGATCTAACCTGCAACATACGTTAAAATAATGTCAATATACCCCTGCAGCTCAAAATCAAAGCACTGTGCACTATACCCAATATACCCCTGCAGCTCATGTTAACACTGCTCATTATGTTGCTGCCCCTAAGCCTGTGCATTATGTCCAAACCACTGTTCCTCATATTCAATATGTTCAAACCCCTGTCCCCCAGGCACAAGTGCAACCTGTTGCACCTCAAACAGCTGCTCCAGCAGTGGTACAACCAGATCAGCAAAGCTTTTTCACTCAAGGCTTTGTTGACTGGAGCAGCATGCCTGATGAGCTTGGTGATGAAAATTTTGCACTCTATGCTTCTATCGAACCTTCTAATGATGAATTTTGTTTGATGGCATTAGAGTCAATACCAGAGGGGATTGAAACTGAAGGTGAACAGCTAAGTGATGAAACAGTGGATGAGGTGACTGAAGCAGTTGTTAATGCAGTTGCTGGTGAATTGCTGCTGGGAGAAAATTCAGAAACCCTGATTGAACCACTGACAGACCCATGGTCCAAAGAGGACAAAGAAGAAGAGGAAGAAAAGAGAGCAGGTGAGAAGGAAGTAAGAGCTGATGATGAAGAAAATCATCAATGTGATTGTGCAATGATGGCTGCTGCCAAGGTATCTCCTCAAGTTCTTGAAAAACTGTGTTCTGACAATTGCATTATTTCTTTTGCTAACATCAAAGAGGTAAATGAAAACCTTCGGAATAAAATCTTAACTGATGAAGTCAAATTTGATAGTTCTTTAAAAGAACTTAAAAACAAATTGACTGAAAAAGAGAAAGAGATCAGCAGTCTTAAAGAAGAGCAAAGCATAACCAAAACTCAACTCCAAACTATGGTAGAAAAATACCAAGTTTGCAAAAAGGAGTTGGAGTCCACCTAGATCACCTGTGAAAAATGGGTGGAATCATGCAAAGGGTATGAGGTTATGCTTGAAAAACAGATTAAAAGCAATGTAAAATTTGGTGTTGGTTATAGAAAACATGATGATGAAAACACTGCTTTTGAAAAATCTGTTCAAACCACTGATGTAACAACTGAGTTCATCCCCACAAACAAGAATGGCCAAGAAGTGAAAATCACTGATAAACTTGGTAACAAAATCACACTTGACAGGCCAATGGGATCCTCTACTTTTGAGGAGCTTGAAAATTATCAGTTTAAACCAAAATGGTCTGATGAGTGTGATATTCTTGAAAATTTCAAGCCCATGGACTTTACATCAACTGATGGTGTTAAAGCTCCAAAAGCTAAAGTCATTCCTCTCAAGGACATCCCAACAGAGGTTAAAACCTCTGCTGCAAAGGAGTTCGAAAAGAGAAAGAAGAAAGAAAAGATCAATAACCTGTTTTGTGAATTCTGTGAGAAAAGGAATCATCTAACAAAAGACTGTTTCCACTTAAAAGCTTATGATTTGAACAAAACAAGTGTCATTGTTCCAGCTGAAAGCTGCATTGTTTGTGGTAAAACAAACCACAAAACTCAAGCATGTGTGTATCTAAAAAACTTTGATGTGAAAAAGAATGAGTACATTGCTAAAACATCCTTGAGTCCATCAACATCATCTGTCAAATTCACCAAGAACCAACCACTGTTTGTGCCAGTTCAAACAGCTGTCACAAAACAGCTGAACCAAACATCTGTCAAAAGAGATGTTCAGGTTACTGATGCACCCCCTGCCAATCAGTTCAGAAAAGGCAAGGAAAAACAGTCTTATCAAAGGATTCCACACGTTTATGAGGCCTACAAAAGGCCCTCTAAACCTAAAGTGAACAGGCATCCTTTTGGGTACCAACAGGTGATTGGTCAAGACCCCCAACAGTGGTTAGCAAGAAACAGTACTAAAATTGTCCAAACCCCTGACCTAACCACTGTCCATCAATGTGCATCCATCCCAGACACTGTTGAGACCCCATCCAAAGCCTTATTGGCTTTGGAAACCCTAATGAACTAATCCTTTTACTTCATGTGCAGGGAGCTTCTGCCTGTTTAGATAGCCTTTGGTATGTTGATAGTGGAGGCTCCAGGCACATGACTGGATGTAAAGCCCTACTCAAAGATTTCAAAATTCATGGAGGGGGTGATATATCCTTTGGGAATAACAGTAAAGGAAAAGTTCTGGGGTCTGGTACAGTACAGTCTGGAAATGTAAAATTTGAAAATGTCAATCTGATTGACAGTCTGAAATTCAACCTCCTGAGTGTTTCACAAATGAGTGACAAGGGGTATGGGTCATTCTTCACAAAGGAGTGTTGTAGGATTATTGGACCAGAAATGGTCAAAAAGATTGAAGCAATAATAAAAACTAGTCAAACAAAACTTGTTGCTCAAAGAAGTGGCAATGTTTATGTTGTTGATATGTCAAAAGAGTGTCCCAGAGCTGATGCCTGTCTGTTCTCAGCTGCCTCTAACAAAGAGACAGAACTTTGGCACAGAAGACTGGGGCACACAAATCTTAAGACAATCACTGAAATTTCAAAAAATGGTTTGGTAAGAGGCCTACCACAAAAATTGTTTTCATGTCCTGAACATTGCATTTCCTGTTTAAAAGGAAAACAACATAAAAGTTCTTATAAGTCCATTGAAGAGTCCAAAACAACCCAGTGTTTGCAAATGCTACACATGAATTTGTTTGGCCCAGTTCAAGTCATGAGTCTTAAAAAGAAAAGACATTGTTTGGTTATTGTTGATGACTTTTCTAGATTTACATGGACTTTCTTTTTACACTCAAAAGATGAGACTGCAGGCATTTTGCAAGACTTTGTGACACAGGTTGAAAAGCAATTTGACCTTCCAGTGAAAAGCTTCAGGAGTGACAATGGCACAGAATTTAAAAATAAGGAGTTGGATACCTTCTGTGTGAAGAAAGGGATTGTAAGGAAGTACAGCATCCCTAGAACACCAGAGCAAAATGGGGTAGTTGAAAGAAAGAACAGAACTTTGATTGAGGCTGCCAGAACCATGCTTGCTGATTCAGGTTTGCCATTAACTTTCTGGGCAGAGGCAGTAAACACTGCTTGCTATGTCCAGAACAGAGTTTTAATAAACCCCAGGCACAAAAAGACTGCTTATGAAATTCTGTATAAAATCAAACCACTGATCTCATACTTCAAGGTGTTTGGCTGCCCATGCTTTATTTTGAACTTAAAATATTCCATTTCAAAATTTGCAGCTAAAATTGATTGTGGTTATCATCTGGGGTACTCAACCACTGCCAAGGCCTACAAAGTGTTTAATACACGGACCAAGGCAGTGGAGGAGACTTTGAATGTAAAGTTCAATGAACTTTCATCAATGAAAATTCCAGCAAATCCTGCAGATCTGTTTGATCTTGATAAATTCACTTTTGAAAATACTGCTGTCAAGACTAACAGTGCAGGTCCATCAGAGGATTCAACACCAGACTATGGGTATGAAATCATCATCCCTCAAAGGTCTGCCAAAATGGGAAGAGCATCAGATGTTCAAAACAGCTGTCAAAGCTCAACCACTGCTACCTCAACAGTTGTTGACCAAAGTAGCCCATCAACCACTGCTTCCACATCCTCAAACACTGCTGACAAAAGTCCCCAAACAGTGGATAAAAGTCAGCATGTGTCCACTTCATTACCTCCCATTCCACCACCTTTTGAAGCCACTGCTGGATCATCAAAGTCCCCAGCAGTGGTTAGCTCAGATGATACACATTTGCAGCCTTCACCAACAAATGCCATCATACCATATCAAGGAGATTTAATCTTCTTGAGATCTCATCCACCTGATCAAATCATTGGCAACATAAATGAAGGGGTGCTCACAAGAAGCCAAACCCAAAACATTTGTCTTTTTGCTGGTTTTCTATCACTCCATCAGCCAGTCAAGTACCAAGAGGCACTGAAAGACAACAGCTGGGTAGAAGCCATGCAAGAGGAGCTCCAACAGTTTAAAAGACAACAAGTATGGGAGCTTGTACCACTGCCAGAAGAGGTTAGTCCCATTGGCACAAAATGGGTCTTCAAGAACAAAACTGATGAAAGGGGTATTGTTGTCAAGAATAAAGCCAGGCTTGTGGTTCAAGGTTACAGACAGGAAGAGGGGATTGACTATGATGAAACTTTTGCCCCTGTAGCAAGATTGGAAGCTATAAGACTGTTCCTGGCCTTTGCTGTCAACCACAACATGAAGGTGTTCCAAATGGATATCAAGAGTGCTTTCCTCTATGGTACAATTCAAGAAGAGGTGTATGTATGTCAACCTCCAGGCTTTGAGGATCCATTTTATCCAGATCATGTCTACAGGCTGAACAAAGCCTTGTATGGCCTGAAACAAGCACCAAGGGCCTGGTATGAAACTCTTTCCACCTTTCTACTCTCAAATGGTTTCAAAAGAGGTACCATTGATAAAACACTGTTTCTAAAATGGAGAGGAAAAGATTTAATGATTGTCCAAATTTATGTGGATGACATTATTTTTGGAAGCACATGCAACAAAATGTGTGAAGAGTTTAGGGAACTCATGACAGCTGAGTTTGAAATGAGTGGAATGGGTGAGCTGCAATGCTTTCTTGGTCTCCAAGTTCAGCAAATGCAAAATGGTACTTTCATTCATCAAAGCAAATATGCAAAAGAACTTTTAAACAAATTTGATATGAATGATTGTAAACCATGCAGCACACCCATGGCAACAAATAAGCTTGTCATGTTTGATGAAAATGATGAGCTGATTGACCAAACTCTATATAGAAGCATGATTGGGTCTTTATTGTACCTAACTGCATCTAGGCCAGACATCATGTTTGCAACATGTGTTTGTGCAAGAAGTCAATCAGCCCCTAGAAAATCCAATCTTATTGCTGTAAAAAGAATATTCAGATACATAAAAAGTGTTCCCACACTTGGTATCTGGTATCCAGCTAATGGGAATATCAAGCTTTCAGGATTTTCAGACAGTGACTTTGCTGGATGTAACACCACAAGGAAGTCCACATCAGGAGGGTGCTAGTTTCTAGGTGATTGCTTAGTTTCATGGCAAAGCAAAAAGCAAGCAGCTGTTTCAACATCCACTGCTGAAGCTGAATATATTGCTGTTGCAAGCTGTACAGCCCAACTCCTGTGGCTTCAAAATCAGCTGCTGGATTTTGGTATCACTGCCTTAACGACACCACTCATGTTGGATAGCCAGGCAGCAGAAAATATCATCAAAAATCCAGTTTCCCATTCAACCACCAAACATATCGACATCAGACATCACTTTGTGAGGGATTGCTATGAAAAAGGTTTGATTTCTCTGCATCATGTTCCAACTAAAGACCAGCTGGCAGATGTGCTCACAAAAGCATTAGATACTGCCACCTTTGAAAGCTTGGTCTCTAGAATTGGCATGCTAAACATGGAATAACAAGCAAAATCTTGTTTTTCTGTGAATAAAAGCATTAAAATGTTTTCAGAAAATCAAAAATCCATCCTTAAAAATAGCTAAAAATGAAATTTTCATTAAAATCCTTAAAAGTCTGCCATAACCACTGATTGTTCAAAAGTCTGCTCTACTTCAAAGTCTGTCCACTGCTGAAAGCCATCCTCTGTCCACTTATTTCCTTGATAAACTCTGTTGTTCAAAAGCAGTGTCTTATCCACTGATATGCTATCCACTGATAGTGAAAATCATCCACTGCTTTCATTATACCGTTGTAACCACTGCCTTCATCAGTAACTTTCATAAAAGTACTGTCCTTCATTTCTTCAGAGTTTGGCATGTGGGCAGTACATAGTGGTCAGTACTTTTGTAACCGCTGCCACGTCAGCCTTCACTTTTTCCTCTATAAAACCCCCACTTCACACCAAAACAGGGTTTTACTGTCGAATTGAATTCTCAAAAATTCTTTTCTCAAAGCAGTTTTTCTTCACATTCCTTCACAAATTTCTTCGATCATCATCTCCAAAATGACAAAATCGAAGCCATCTGCAAAACCCACTTCCAAATCATCGTCGAAAGCGGCCTCTCAAAAGGTCAATACCACTGAAATCCCACACAAACCATCTCACAATCTTCTGGGTCTTCTCACAAAACCCGGCACCACAGATGCTTTCGACTCCATCATCGCCAAAATGGCTAAATCAAAGTACAAAACTTTGTTAACAGCCGATGCACCAATTTACTTAGCAACCCAACGAGAGTTTTGGAAAAACGCAACCCTTGACAAACAAGGTGAAACGGTGGTAGCCATTAACTCCTCTTTAAAGGGTAAAGCTGTTCAAATCACGCCACAATCTATATCAGAAGTCTTTAAACTCGAGGATCAGCAAGGTAAAACTTCTTTCCCTAAAAACGAGTTAAAAATTGACTTCATTGAGAGAGGGTATGCAGACACAATGATGAAGAAAGCTACCTTACAAAAAGGTTTCTTTCCTTCTGCAACAAGGTTTTTATTCCATACCCTCCTAATGTGTGTTTCAAACAAAACCACTTCTTTTAATGAAATACCATTAAAGATTCAAAATCTGGGATATGCTATTCTTCAAGAAGAAAATTTTAATTTTTCTCGGGAAATCTTTAATGATCTGGTTAACAATGTTGAAACAAAATCATTCTTACTGTTTCCAAGGTTTTTAAGTTATTATTTTGAAAAGAAATTCAGTAAGGATGATATTGCTGCAATAAACCAAGGTGAATATTTTCAAATGCACAGCTTAACTGCTGAAACTTTTACAAGAATGTTAACACCTTGCAAAACACAAGCAGAGGTGCCTGAGCAGAATTTAGCAGCTACCACTGCTCCTCAGGTATCTGCTGCTGAGCCCACTGCTCAAGGTGATCAAAGTAGCAGCACAACTGCTTTGAAACCCACACCTAAAATCACCAAAAAGCCACAGAAAAAGAGAAATAAAAAACCCCCCAAACCAATCAAAAAGGCAACTCTGGAGGATGAGATACCAGAGCAAATGCCTGTGACAACACAAAAGTCACAAGAAACCACTGCTGCTTCTTCCTCACAGCAGTTGGTACAAATATCTCAACTCATAACCGAAACTCCTCCTGCTTCTTCTCAAAAAGAACAGGTTGTACAAATAGGGACTCCACATTATGATGCTCTGGAAACACTCGTTTCCATCATCCACAGCCCAATTCCCAGGGCAAATCCTCTTTCTACACCAAACATCACATCCACAATTCCCCCACCAATAAACTTCTGTTGGATGCAATAGATTTGAACCAGGCACTAACCAGTCCTTCTCAATCACCTATTACTGAGAATATACCTCAACAAATGACTGGGTCTGATGTATCAGTCCTTGCTAACCCACCAACACAACCTGAGGAGGTTACACCCCTTAAGTTACAAGTAACTCTTGGTGGTATTTCAAGTGAAGCAGCCACTACAAATGTTGAACCCACTGGTTTACATTTGGACAGTGGTTGCATCAATAAGACTTCCTTGGAGGCAATTCCTTACATAGCACCTCTGCCAACCACCAGTGGATTTATTTTTACCACTGGCAACATCAAAAGGTTGTCAAGTGTTGAAGGAAGAAGACCCCAGTACCAAGAAAAGGGGGCATCAGTGGTTAATGTTTGGAGTACACTCCCTACCTCAACCACTGATAAAACCACTTCTAGTGGGAAATCAGATGATCCCATTAAATTGGGTGATGGTTTAAAATATTTGGAATTGACGGAACGTGTTGATAAACTGGATACTTCAGTTGCAGATATCAAAGAGATGTTGCAACAGTTGTTGACAGTACAAAAGATGCAATCCACTGTTGTTCCACCTCAAGCACCTGCTCTACCACACGCATCTGCTACAAATGAGCTCTGGAACCTCTTCCAACCTTTTCTCCAACAACAAAAAGATATGGCTGATCAGCAACATGAACTACATGTCAAAAAGCTGAGAAACATAATGGAGTCTAGGTACAAGAACACTCAAGCAGATATTAAGGCAATCAAGACCCATTTATTGGAAACCACTGGCACTGCTCCTCCAACAGTACTTTTCATTGATCAACTTCCCCCAAATAATGCCAAAAAGGGGGGAGAAAATTCAGGAGTGGAAGAAGAAGGGAATAGATTATGGTCTTTACATTAAACCAGAAAGGGATGCCATGACCAGAAAAATTCCTGTGCCAGATGGTAGTAAAAAGGTTGATGCTACCCAAGAAGCACTTGATGAAGGAGTAGCAAGTGTAAAAAGGGATCGAGTGGCAAAGGATATTTCAAGGTGGAATGAGGAGAAAAGAGCTTTCATGGAGCTGTATGCGCAGGGTTGTTCTGGGTCAAAGAATACTAAAAATCCTAAGCCAAAAAGGAAACCTAAGTCCATCCCATCCAGAATTCCAAAGCATATTCCAAAACCACCATCCAAAAGCCATCAGCATCAAACCTCCACCCAAACAGCTGTTGTAACTCCTGCTGTATCAACTACTGCTGGTACTTCAGAGGTTTCAACATCTGTTATCACTTCAACACACACCACTTCAACACACACAACCACTGCTTTACCACCACCAAAAACAACCTCACCAACATCACATCCTGCCAAAAAGCAGAAGACAACAGATGTTACAACATCTGTTGTAATGACAACAGTGGTTGAATGTTTCAACAGCTGTTAGTCAATCACAAACCACTGTCACCCAAATTACCACCACTGTTCCACCCAAAACATCATCAGTCCCTCCTCAAACAAAAAGGAGAAGGATAATCCTCAAAGATGATGACTATTCACCACCACCAACATCTTCAAAATCCCTGTCACTTGTCACCATTCCAAAACCCATACCTCTCTCTTCAGCTCAAATTCTAAAGCCATTACCTCCTGCTGGTGTCTCATTTCCTCTAGAACTCATTGCAGTTAGGGAAGAAATCAAATCCTTTTACTATGAGGATGACCCAGCTAAAAGGAGTTTGCCATCAGTTGAAGGATATCCCAGGCCTAACAATATCGAAGAATATTTGAAACTCAAGGCCAAGCAAGCAGAGGATATCGCAATCAGAAATAGACAAGGGAAATCTGATAGAGAATTTCAGCAAAACTATCAGTTTCTACTCACACAGGTCAGAGCTATGGAGCAATTTGCCAAAAATGTATGTCAGCAAATCTCAGAAAGGGCAGATGAGTCCTTGAGAAAAGACTACATTGAGAACATCATGACCTACAAGAAATACAAGGGGGAGAAACACATGTACAAAAACTGGACCATTCCTGAGCTTGAAAAAGAGGCAGCCAGGATTCAAGAAATGATCAAAAATAAGGTCAAGCAGACTCCTCCTGAAAAATTCAAACAATTTGAAGCCGATAAGATCTTAGTGTTGAAGAGAATGAAAGAGGAGCTGATAGCAGCAGATTATGGGTCAAAGAATTCAGTGACAAAGTGGGGAGAAGATAGAGTAAGGGCTACCTACAAAATGTTAGAGGAACTTAGAAAGAAAAATCCAACAGTTCCACAAAAGCCTGATTATTCCAAAGCAGAGGTCTCAAAAAGACCACCAAAGCTGCAAATCAAAAGAACCACTGCTCCAGCTGGTGCTGCCATCTACAAAAGAAGGAGCCAAAACCAGTCAGGGGCTGAAACAGTTGAAGATCTAAAAGCTGGAAATGATGTTGTAAAAGAGGGCATTAAATTAATGATGAAAGAAGATCTTGAACTGGAACAATCTGCAAGTACTGCTTAGCCAGTCATGAATAGGCCAGCATCTCCAAACTCCTCATCAAATAAAAATCTCCCAAGAAACCCACCAGGCTCAAAAGTACTAAAGTGGGAAACTGACAAACAGACCCATGTACTGACTATGTTCAGGTCTGATGGAGAAGTGAAGAAAATATCAAGGGAACAAGCACTTGGCCTAAGTCTTGAAGATTTGCAGGATCTCCTTGATCTTCCACTTAGCAGGGATGATGATGACACAGATGCCTTAACCTTTGAGCTACAACTTAAAGGGAAAATAAGGGAACTGTTAATGAGGCAATAAAGTTCCACAATAATGAAGAGTTTTGGCATTATCTGTTCCAGGGGGAGATTGTTGGGATTGAACCCTACCAGAGGAACAGATAATTAAAGCCAAAACTGGATCAGAGCAGTGGATCCAGAATAAGCAGATGTTACATACAAGTCTCTCCCCTTGAAAGTGATTTCAACATCTGCTGACCTCCTATCTACTGATCGTACAAGCTACTGACCGTCAAACTGCTGCTCAAGTGAAGACCTGATGAAAGACTAAAGCTCTGCTGTTCAATCTACTGCCTTGAGTCAAGCACTGCTGATCCGGACAAGTACTGCTGGGTTCACAGCAGTGGAGGGATGCATCAGTTGTTTATTCTGTCTTTATGAAATGTAATGTAATAAGCAGTAGTTAGAATAGCAGTGTTTGTATAGATCAGAGGTTAGAGTTTGTTAGGAGGTTAGATGTCACTTTCATGGTGACGTCAGCTTAGATGCTCAGTGGTTTGTTAGTGCCTATAAATAGAACAGTGCTCTGTACTTTTCTATTAGCTCTTTGCAACATCGTCTTCTCTGCGCGAACAAACACTGAGCTCTGGCTGAGGGGGAGTTTGTATTCAATCATTGCAATTGTAATCGTAATTGAAATAAATTCAATCTTTCGGTTCATTATGAAAAATGTTTGATCAAAGCATTACTCTCGTTTGATTGTATGCAAAGTTTGTTTCCATCTTAATTCCGCTGCACAACTCATTCATTTCCATCTTAATTTCAAACGTAAAATACAATCAAAACCAAACTCAGATCCAACAAATACAAAAGTATTGGCGAGTATACAGGTTTGATATGTAATAGCATAATAGATTTAAAAGTGCTGCGAATCTCCTACATACATAAATGAGATACACGACATACATACTCACAAAACCGATACTACCAGCTAAGTCCTCGATGCTCGAATACGCGATGGCAAACTAGACCCCGTCGGGCGCAATAGTACTATACTAGTCGTGGTGGTACGTCGCGAGTATAAGTCCTAGCACATATGTAACTAGCATCACGTATAAATATGCACGTATGTCATTCGCAAGTGATGAATAGTTTAAGCATTTGATGTGATTCGATTTGATAGCAACGTATGTTACACCCAAAAGTGCAAAAGCAAAAAGGGTTCAAGTATACTCACAGTGCGTATTCAGCGGGTACACAACTTGATTGGGTTAATTTAGAGTGCGCCTGATTTATCATGAACACGGAATGGTAGCGTAAGTGAGGTGCGGTGAAAAGTTGAATAATAGGGCTAGTGGTAATCCGATCGAACATCGATACTTTGGGGCTCGTCCAGTCGGTTGACATGTTATTCGGTCGGTTGACATGCTATCCGATCGGCTGACATGTTGTTCGGTCGGTTGACATGCTATCCGATCGGTTAACATGTTGTCCGATCGGTTGACATATTGTCCGATCGACTGACATGTTGTCCGATCGGTTAACATGTTGTCCGATCGACTGACATGTTGTCCGATCGACTAACATGTTGTCCGATCGGTTGGTTTGGAGTTGATTCGCTGTTCGATCGGACATCAGTCCGGTCGGACGGCAATTCGTTCAGATTTTCTGATTAAGTCACTCTCAATTGTCTTTGGAAAGGATACCGGTAGTTTTTACCGAGACGGCGTGACGTCGTGTTAAACAAATGGAATCCCACCAGTTCTGACCCGTTCTAACGGCCGGGAACCACCCCGTTCCATCAATTTTGGCCGATCTTGACGGTTTCTCCATGTTAAATTCGAAATCACGCAATACTTTGATCAGATACATAATATTCTAGGTGAGATTGTTATGAAAACATGTGGAAATCACTCAGATCTGAGTTGTTCATATTAAAAATAAGGTCATACTTCGAAGTTCATATGAACTCTTGATGACATCACCTTTGAACACCTCAAATCAGTAGATTTCACGATTAAAAGTTGATTTCTAAAAGATAGGGAGGTGTAGAATTGAGTCTAGATCATAAAAGTACAAGGTTTAGATCGAGATCTTACCGAAATCGCGAAGAATCGAGAGAAAAAGGGTCCAAGAGCGTCTGGTCGAACAGCAGCAGTCACATCAAGTGTTCTTGATGTGACTGAGGGGTATTTATAGGCAAGGAGGAGGAGAGGAGGCTGTAGGCTATCCGATCGGCTGGCTGGCCGATCGGCTGGCCTGTCCGATCGACTGACCTGTCCGATCGGCTGGCCTGTCCAATCGACTGGCCTGTCCGATCGGCTGCCATTTGATCGTATACCTCCGGCGGCTGAGTTTTGACGTTCTGCTTCGATCGTTTAAGCGTTGCGATAGTTTTGGTTTCCCATTCCCCTATATTTAATTATTATTTTCATTATTATATATATAATTAATCACAACAGGTCGTATATACGTATCCATACTTTCAAACATTCGGTGCAATAGTCGAGCTGCGTGTGGTCACGGGTGCGCTTTCGAGTTTACGATGTGTTGTGCCACAATGACTGACAGGGTACTACTTGCTCGTATTTCCATCATCGTCACGATGGCTGGAGCTATAGTACTCGCCCGAGAGTCTTTGTTAGCGTTAATTGTTTGCGTTGCGACACATCATGGCCATCGAGGAGGGCAGAATAGGTCCTCACTCAAAGTCATCGTGAGTGTTAGTATTTGCGATGCGATGTAGCGTTAAAGTATGCGAATATATGCGATTATACTGTGAAATAGCGACGTATGCGATATAGTTACATATAGTTACATTATGATCCAAATCTCTGGTGCTAGGCGTAACGAGTATAGCGAGTAGTAACAACGCACGAAAGTGCGGGTTGTTACATCGAAGTACTTTCTTCGCTGTTTTCCAGTGATCAAGGCCAGGATTAGACAAACAACGGCCTATCATCCCTGTAACATAAGTGATATCTGGATGAATGCAGACTTGAGCATACATGAGGCTCCCAACTACTAAGGCATAAGGTATCATTCTCATTTGTGCCTTTCCATCCTCAGTTTTTGGACATTGAAAAAAACCGAAAACATCTCCTTTAACTACTGGAGCTACAGATGGAGAGTTGTGTTGCATATTATATCGACTAAGGACACGATCAATGTAAGCCTTTTGTGATAAGCCCAAAATTCCATTTCTTCTATCTCGGTGTATTTTGATGCCAATAACATAAGAAACCTCCGAAATCTTTCATGTCAAAGTTATGCAAGAGTAAGCATTTCGATTCATACAACATATCTAAGCTATTACTTGCCAATAGAATATCAACTACGTAAAGACAAGTATAGTAAAATTGATCCCACTCATCTTGAGGTAGGTGCATCGATCCACTTGGTTCTTCATAAAGCTTTGCGTCTTCATGACTTCATCAAACTTAAGATACCATTGACGTGATGCTTGCTTCAAACCATATATGGATTTCTTCAGCTTGCAGACAAGATGTTCTTGACCTTCAGGTTTGAACCCTTCAGGTTGCTTCATGAACACGTCTTCATACAAGTCTCCATTGAGGAAAGCAGTCTTGACATCCATCTGATGCAACTCTAAATCAAAATGAGCTACTAGGGCCAAGACGATCCTTAAGGAATCTTTTCGAGAGACAGGTGAAAAGGTCTCTTGATAATCGATTCCCTCTTTCTGAGTGTAGCCCTTTGCAACCAATCTTGCTTTATATCGTTCAACGCTTCCAACCGGATTTAGTTTTGTTTTGAAGACCCATTTACATCCTACGGGTTTAACACCGTCGGGTAATTCAACCAAATCCCAAACGCCATTTTTCTTCATGGAGTCAAGCTCGTCAATCATAGCTTTGTTCCATTCAGAAGACTGATCACTACTAATTGCTTCATTGTAAGAGGTAGGATCGGTAAACTTTCCATCATCTGATACGGCTTCAGCTAGGTAGGTTTCATAATCATCAAAATTAGTGGGCCTTCTCGCCCTAGATGACCTCCTAGGTTGATTCTCAACTTCGACATTTGAGGGTCCTTCATTCTCAGGTACATGATGAGCAACATTTAATTCTGAATGAGTTGGAGGTGGTGCAGTGACATGCGGTTCAACATCGAGTACAAGAGGAGTAGTAATAGGAGGTAATGAAATGGACGAGTGTCTCCCTCCCGCGTCTTGTATTTCTTGTAAATCATTGTAAGGATTTTCACTACTCCCACTGACCTAAGTCCTCAAGAAATGCGACACGCTTGGTTTCTACAATACGAGTAACATAGGAGGGACAATAGAATCTATAACCCTTTGAGTGATCTGGATATCCAATAAAGAAACAACTTGTTGCTTTCATATCCAGTTTCTTTAAGAAAGGGTTATAAAGTTTAGCTTCGGCAAGGCAACCCCATACTTTCATATCTCCAAGACTTGGTTTCCTTCCTGTCCAAAGTTCATAAGGAGTTTTAGGGACAGACTTCGAAGGAACTCGATTAAGTATATGAACAACTGCTTTTAAGGCCTCGGTCCAGAGTAGGGATGAGCTCGGTACCGACCAGTACCGGTACCGAAAATCCCCAAAAGCGGGTACCGATACCGGTATTTGAGGGTAAAAACCGGTAAATACTGGTACCGAACCGGTACCGTACCGGACCGGTACCGAAAATGTCAAAAGTCGGTACCGAATTGGTACCAAAAATGTACCCGGTTTGGTAAATTCGGTACCATTACCGGGTCCAATTTGCTAATCCCTAGTCTAGAGGAATAAGGGCAAACCTGAGTTGGCTAACATACTGCATACCATGTCCATTAGGGTTCTATTTCTTCTCTCAGCAACACCATTCTGCTGAGGAGTACCGGGCATAGTATATTGGTTCACGATCCCCTGGCCCTTACAAAACTCATAAAATAGACCAGGAGCCTAACCCACGTCAGTACGTCGACCATAATATTCGCCTCCTCTATATGATCTAACAACTTTTATTTGACGATCTAATTGTTTTTCAACTTCAGCTTTATAGTCTTTAAAAGTTGTGAGAGATTCAGATTTTTCTTTAATGAGATACAGGTGCATATAACGTGAATAATCATTAATAAACGTGATAAATGAAGTGTGTCCAGTTATGCCAGCGATGTTATAAGGGCCGCTAATATCAGTATGAATGTATTCTAATAAATTAGAGCTCCTAGTGGCACCTTTCTTATTCGCTGGTGTCATTTTACCTTTAAGGCATTTGACACATGTTCCAAAATCATTGAAATCGAGAGGTGGTAAGACCTCATCCTTCACGAGTCGAGTTAAGCGTTCTCGTGAAATGTGACCTAAACGTTGATGCCACAACATGGATGAAGTTTCTAAGTCTCGTTTGCGTTTTCTCTTTGTTAAGTTCTCATTAATATTATATGATAACAAAGACTTGGAAAATCATCATCTAATTCTAATCGATAGAGACCACCATCCAAGAAGCCATAACCAAATATTTGAGAATTAAAACTGATAGTAAGTTTGCCATGACCATGAGAAACAAGAAAACTGTCTACGTCTAACTTTGGTCCTGATACAAGATTCCGAGTAATCTCAGGAATATATAAGGTATCATAAAGTCTAATAGTTAAACCAGTTTTCATAACTAAATCTAATGTTCCCACGGCCTCGACTACTAGCGGCTTTCCATTTCCCAGCTTAAGCGTTCTTTGGTTTCTTTCCAGCTTCCGGATTGTATGGAATCCCTGTAAGGAATTGGTTACATGAACCATAGAACAAGAATCAAACCACCAAGTATTAGATGGAACATTTAAATTAAAAGACTCAAGTATCATGAAAAGATTATCACCTTTCTTGGCTAGCCACTCCTTAAAGTCTGGGCAGTCCTTCTGCTTATGTCCCACCTTACGGCAGAACTTGCAGTGAATCTTCCCTTTGGAGTCATTAGAGCCAGAAGCACTTGCACCTGTATTCCTCTTTTGGACCTTTACATTAGGCTTCTTATTGTAGTTCCCCTTCCTTTTCTTCGAGTCAGCAGTCATCAGGTAAGCAACATCGGCTTTCTCCAGTTTCAGACGTTCTTCTTCTTGCACGCACATAAAGCCATCACTAATCTCCATGCTTAATCCCTTGAGCTTTTGGGCCATGTCATTCATTTTCAGGATGTGCTCACGAATACCGCTGATCCCATCATACTTTGTAGTCACCAATTTCAGAATGAGGGTGCTAGCTTGCGCCTTAGACGTCCTTTGGAATTGAGCCTCCACATTAGTCAGATATTCCTTAGCTGTAGCAGCGTCAGGAATTGTCACACCCCGACCACGTGGAACATACAAAACGTGGCGGAAACGTCGGGGAGTGTTGTAACAGAATTAATGTTTCAAATCCATGGCACTTGAAGTTTCGTTTTATTGATTAAAAGTGTTACAATGTCTTAACAAATAAATAAATACAACAAAATTAACTAGTCTTGCATCTTTTATTGTCACTAAAGCCCAAGTCTGCCTATGTGTATCTTGATCATCTTACGCAACAGTTCCTGAAAAACACATGTGAAAATATGGTACGTCAGCATAAAAATGCCGGTGAGATACATAGGTTTTGTGAAAATAGGTTTCATGACTTATGTTTGAGAAAATGTTTAGTCATGAACCTTGTTATTTGCTTTGTTTTGTAAATCATTTGAAAATCGATAAGATCAGATGATATGTATAAATAATGTATGGTTAAATGAATAACCATGTAAAATGAGTTTGTATTAGATAAGTTGTTTGTAAATCAATGTCTTGTGAAAAATATGTTATTTGTATAAAATGTTCTGTGTTTCAACCTGAAATGATTCAAATAACGCTACAATATGTAATACAATACAAACACTTATATATAGGAAGTACCAGCGGCGTATCCACCATGCTTGTATCATATTACACACGCCTCGTTACTTAATCACTTACTCAAACCAAACCAAACAATGTAAAATGTTCATGTCAAGATGTAAATCATGTCAAAATGTCTATGTCAAATATGTCATGTATGGCAAGCGAAATGTCTCAACTAAACCATATGCACAAAAACAAAGTATTGAAGTAAAACTTGGTTTAAATCAAAGTTATGTTTTGTGTAGTAAATGCATGATCAATGTAAATCATGTAATATGCATCCAAAATGTAAGTATGTGATGAATAACAAATGTACTAAGTATGAAGAACAATGCAACGATTGAACATACATAGCATGTGAACTGTACTAAGTATGCAACAACATACATACGTAGCATGCGACCTGTACTAAGTATGCAACAATAGACATACGTAGCATGTGATGTAATGTAAAACAATGTACTAAGTAATGCACACAATGGCACACCTAGTATGAAATGTAATGAAATCTTGTACTATAATGTACTAATGAACATAGGAAGTATATGATGTGAAAACGGAAAGCATGAAAGTAACAAGTAGGCACATGTGTTCCACCCCAAAACAGTTTGGAAAACAGTAAAAGAGGGGTCTATGTACTCACTTGAGATTGCTCAGTAGTCCTTGAGTAACAACCAAACAAATCTAGAGATCACGGAAATCAAACGGCACCTAATATAGGTAACTATGTTAATTAACCGGACCTAAATCGGAAGATTGGGTAGCATTAGGGTTTGTAAACCAAATGAGTGTAGGAACTCATATGATATGGTTTAACAAAGCCTTCATACTAAATGAAACTTAACCCAAGTGTCTACGACCCATTACGACCCGTTTAGGAAGCTTATGCTACTTTAACGTGTCGTTCGCGTGAAACGCGTTCGGACCGCCTAACTAGTCCTATGACAAGTGTTATATGCCTAAACATGTTACATAATCAGTTATGTGACAAAAGTTTAGGTTACATATGATTAATTACCAATTATACATGAAAAGGGTATTCTGGTAATTTACCTAAGGCATATAAACTACCTATCATACAACTACTTAAACGATGTGACCATAGGGTATAACCTCGGAAGGTTATTCCCTACCTACTATGGTCACCTAATGTGTTTGGTCGGATCCTAATGATCGACCAAATGGGTCGAGTTCGAAGGTATAGGCGATTTATTAGATCGCCTACCCTACGACTCTAGACAACGTGGTAATCAGTGGGCATAGTCCCAAGGGACTATGACCAACGTGATTACACTCACGTTGCGAAGTTCAAACGAACTTCGCATTGACCATTACTGGTCAACGCTGAAAGTCAAACAAAGTTTGACTTTCTGACTCGAAAAGCAGTAAAATAAGGAAAAGAACGAAAGAATACTAACCCAGGGTCCAAGAATGGAAGGTTTGAACCCGAACACTCTCAGGTATGAAGTGTTAAACACGACAACTTAGAGAGCAAGTTCAGATTCAAAGGTGTGGGTTTTTGGGTGTGATGTTGGTGGGTATTTATAGATAAAGTAGAGCCGCTAGGATCGTTTCTTGAATATCGTGCCACGATCCGAGCCGTACACTTGTCACAAAGGTTATGGAGCCACATATGCTTCTTATCTTAGTGATTAAGCAAGTTGCAAACATGTGGTTGTGGTTAATCAGCTGAAAACAGGCTGTTTGGTACTCTGCATCTGGTCTGCAGACCCCTAGCGCACCGCTACGCTTAAAGTGTGGCGCACCGCTAGGCACTATTTCGGCAGAATTACACTTTTGGTCCCTGAACTGTATTTAGGCCATTTTCGACACGTTTAAGGCCCGTTAACCCCATTTCAAAGCTCTAAAATGAAGTTAAAGTATAGGGAACTTAAAATGTGTTCAAAAATATGTCGGATGTCGGTTCGTTTGGCCGTACGAACGCGATGTTCGCTTAATTACGACGAAATGCGCATAAGCGCGAAAAACGATCCAAATGACGCGACGAATGGATTTTTCTTAAGGCGAACACTAAAATATAATGTAGTCATGCTCACATAAATTTTTGGATGTCCGGATGTATTCAGAACGTAAGTTACGCGTAAAAATGCAAACTTGTGCACTTTTTGACGCTTTTAGTCCCTGAATGACACAAAAGTTTATTTTAGCATACCGAACACCTCAAAGCCTATTTCTAAGCTATGTAAAGGATATTTGTGGTATGTTTAACTTATGGTCATGCTCCGGAAGGTCTGTTACAGTTCAAATTGGCATACTTTCGCAGTTTGTCAACTTTAGTCCCTGTAAGCGATTAAACTTTGATTTCACCACACCAAACCTTTCAAAACTTATATCTAAGTTATGTATAGGTTATTTAAGGTATGTTAAGCCTATTTCACTATTCCGGAGTGTTCGTTGGATTAAACTGGTTATATCTACACCTCAGAGCGCGTATAACCCTCCAGAAAGCGATTTAAAGCTTGAAATCGAACAAGAATTGATATGTGTAAACGATACACATATTTTTACAAATCCCAAGTATGAAATACTATATTTCATTGGTTTGGCATTTGTTTGATGGTTGGAGTGACACGGGTGTTACAGTCTCCCCTACTTTAGGAAATTTCGTCCCGAAATTAATTCGTAGGAGTCTAACTGTGGCTTTGTGTCAAATAACCACCAGAGATATGAAAGGCATAATCCTGTTATTTCTCTTTAACGGACATTCTTCAGATTTGAAAAATGAACGGAGTTATTTTCAACAGGCATTCTTTAGAAACAAAAAAAAATGAACGGAATAGTCATTTTACATCTTCAGAAACAAAAATGAACCGAATGAGTCATTTTACATCTTCAGAAACAAAAATGAACCGAATAGTCATTTTACATCTTCAGAAACAAAAATGAACCGAATGAGTCATTTTACATCTTCAGAACAAAAATGAACCGAATGAGTCATTTTACATCTTCAGAAACAAAAATGAACCGAATGAGTCATTTTACATCTTCAGAAACAAAAATGAACGGAATAGTCATTTTACATCTTCAGAAACAAAAATGAACCGAATGAGTCATTTTACATCTTCAGAACAAAAATGAACGGAATAGTCATTTTACATCTTCAGAAACAAAAATGAACCGAATGAGTCATTTTACATCTTCAGAACAAAAATGAACCGAATGAGTCATTTTACATCTTCAGAAACAAAAATGAACCGAATGAGTCATTTTACATCTTCAGAAACAAAAATGAACGGAATAGTCATTTTACATCTTCAGAAACAAAAATGAACCGAATGAGTCATTTTACATCTTCAGAAACAAAAACGAACGGAATAGTCATTTTACATCTTCAGAAACAAAAATGAACCGAATGAGTCATTTTACATCTTCAGAAACAAAAATGAACGGAATAGTCATTTTACATCTTCAGAAACAAAAATGAACCGAATGAGTCATTTTACATCTTCAGAAACAAAAATGAACCGAATAGTCATTTTACATCTTCAGAAACAAAAATGAACCGAATGAGTCATTTTACATCTTCAGAAACAAAAATGAACGGAATACATGACAAAATTCGCTGTGGTCTCTGTGCACTGAATTTCCATAATTATGTACGCGTCCATAATTACGTAATTCCTTGCACAGTCCGCACAGTGCATTTCATGATGTGTAGGGGAAGAAAATATCAAACCTGTGATGAGTGTGACTAGACTACCATAGGGTCCTTTTAATCAGATCAACACATGATCTTTTTAATTAGACCTCCAAGGAGTCCTTTCAGCTATATCATCACATGATATTCCTAACCAGATTTTTGGATCAATCTGTTTACCTAGACCACTCAGGGGACTAAGTATGGAATGGTACAATATAATCCAAGGGACTTAACTACAACGTAGAAGTCCATTAAGGATTTAAGATAGTACCTTTGGATATCCTACTATGAATCCCTTATACAAAGATATGGAAGATTCTCCGAGGATTTGGATAACAAGAATTTGAATCACATGAAAACATTAAAGAGAACACATAAGCACATAATCACATAGTTGTTTAACTTGTTTATTAATTTGTTATCTTTGGACGCAGATACTTAAAGCACACCAGGAATCCAATTCGTGGATTTCATTTGGCACTTTAATCATTTCAAGAATCTATCTATGAAGATAGGATAATCTTAAAAGGAATTCGGCTTTGTCCTTATTGAATTGTGATGTACGTATTGAATCATACAAAGAATTCAATTAAGGACTCCGATGAATGATACCCATCCACAAGGATCTAATTATGAGGATAGAAAGATCCTACATGGATTTTTTTGGAGTTTGTGTAACGAGAGTGTTTCGACACCTTGCACTAGGCGTGCTTACGTCGACACACAAGGTAGAAAGTTCATGAGGTTGAGGCGCCAGATATGTCAAGCGACATATGAAGCAGAGTTTGAAGGTTGAGTAGCAGCAGGATTTGTAACAGCTTTGCTTTGGATTGCAAAGCGGCACATGTTAACCAAATGTCTCCATCGTCCACCGTGGGTACATTTGAAACAGGTTATTTGATTCGGATGATGACGGTTGCATTGATTGCACCAAGGAGCAGTTCCCTTGCACGGCTTCATCCCTGAGACGAGTCATGGTGATAGCTAAATCAATGGTCTTCTGGAGTACAACGCCTATTTGCTTGGGCAGTTGCAGCACCTGGTTCGGACATTGTTGTTGCGATGAAGAGGCACCATGGAGAAAATAGAAGACATGGGAGGAAAGAAGCGAAAGATAGTCGAAAGAAAGAAAAAAAAAACAACGCATGAAGGTTGTGACCATTTGTTTGTTACCAAAGGCAAACAAATGAGACATTGACTAATCAAAGTAAGCGGGTCAATATAATGTATCGCGAAGACATGCTCGCCTATAAGTGAACACTCATCCCAAGAATTCCCAGGTAAGCACAACTGGTCTCGCGTCTGATGAGATATATACGAAGTGCTTGCCTAGCCAGAAAACCCAGAATACAGGCATTCACCCTTCCAGTTTGCACGTGTTCACATTATTTATAACCCAAAACCTTGACGAGATTTTGAAAACTCAAAGGGGTTCAAAACCATATAACAGAGGGTTCAAAACCTTACAATAGAGGGTTCAAAACCTTGTAATAAATCATCCTAGAACAGATGATTAGTTTTCAAAGCGGTTTTGAAATTTATGTTCTTGTTGTGGTCGTCGCCTAAGGATAGGTGACAGTATTGTTTTATGACTAAACGCAAGTAAACTCGCGTTAGGGTCCTAAGAAAGTTATAGACTAGGTCAAAGCATTACTAATAACCTAATTCCCTATAACCATTGGCTCTGATACCATCTTTTCTGTCACACCCCGACCACGTGGAACATACAAAACGTGGCGGAAACGTCGGGGAGTGTTGTAACAGAATTAATGTTTCAAATCCATGGCACTTGAAGTTTCGTTTTATTGATTAAAAGTGTTACAATGTCTTAACAAATAAATAAATACAACAAAATTAACTAGTCTTGCATCTTTTATTGTCACTAAAGCCCAAGTCTGCCTATGTGTATCTTGATCATCTTACGCAACAGTTCCTGAAAAACACATGTGAAAATATGGTACGTCAGCATAAAAATGCCGGTGAGATACATAGGTTTTGTGAAAATAGGTTTCATGACTTATGTTTGAGAAAATGTTTAGTCATGAACCTTGTTATTTGCTTTGTTTTGTAAATCATTTGAAAATCGATAAGATCAGATGATATGTATAAATAATGTATGGTTAAATGAATAACCATGTAAAATGAGTTTGTATTAGATAAGTTGTTTGTAAATCAATGTCTTGTGAAAAATATGTTATTTGTATAAAATGTTCTGTGTTTCAACCTGAAATGATTCAAATAACGCTACAATATGTAATACAATACAAACACTTATATATAGGAAGTACCAGCGGCGTATCCACCATGCTTGTATCATATTACACACGCCTCGTTACTTAATCACTTACTCAAACCAAACCAAACAATGTAAAATGTTCATGTCAAGATGTAAATCATGTCAAAATGTCTATGTCAAATATGTCATGTATGGCAAGCGAAATGTCTCAACTAAACCATATGCACAAAAACAAAGTATTGAAGTAAAACTTGGTTTAAATCAAAGTTATGTTTTGTGTAGTAAATGCATGATCAATGTAAATCATGTAATATGCATCCAAAATGTAAGTATGTGATGAATAACAAATGTACTAAGTATGAAGAACAATGCAACGATTGAACATACATAGCATGTGAACTGTACTAAGTATGCAACAACATACATACGTAGCATGCGACCTGTACTAAGTATGCAACAATAGACATACGTAGCATGTGATGTAATGTAAAACAATGTACTAAGTAATGCACACAATGGCACACCTAGTATGAAATGTAATGAAATCTTGTACTATAATGTACTAATGAACATAGGAAGTATATGATGTGAAAACGGAAAGCATGAAAGTAACAAGTAGGCACATGTGTTCCACCCCAAAACAGTTTGGAAAACAGTAAAAGAGGGGTCTATGTACTCACTTGAGATTGCTCAGTAGTCCTTGAGTAACAACCAAACAAATCTAGAGATCACGGAAATCAAACGGCACCTAATATAGGTAACTATGTTAATTAACCGGACCTAAATCGGAAGATTGGGTAGCATTAGGGTTTGTAAACCAAATGAGTGTAGGAACTCATATGATATGGTTTAACAAAGCCTTCATACTAAATGAAACTTAACCCAAGTGTCTACGACCCATTACGACCCGTTTAGGAAGCTTATGCTACTTTAACGTGTCGTTCGCGTGAAACGCGTTCGGACCGCCTAACTAGTCCTATGACAAGTGTTATATGCCTAAACATGTTACATAATCAGTTATGTGACAAAAGTTTAGGTTACATATGATTAATTACCAATTATACATGAAAAGGGTATTCTGGTAATTTACCTAAGGCATATAAACTACCTATCATACAACTACTTAAACGATGTGACCATAGGGTATAACCTCGGAAGGTTATTCCCTACCTACTATGGTCACCTAATGTGTTTGGTCGGATCCTAATGATCGACCAAATGGGTCGAGTTCGAAGGTATAGGCGATTTATTAGATCGCCTACCCTACGACTCTAGACAACGTGGTAATCAGTGGGCATAGTCCCAAGGGACTATGACCAACGTGATTACACTCACGTTGCGAAGTTCAAACGAACTTCGCATTGACCATTACTGGTCAACGCTGAAAGTCAAACAAAGTTTGACTTTCTGACTCGAAAAGCAGTAAAATAAGGAAAAGAACGAAAGAATACTAACCCAGGGTCCAAGAATGGAAGGTTTGAACCCGAACACTCTCAGGTATGAAGTGTTAAACACGACAACTTAGAGAGCAAGTTCAGATTCAAAGGTGTGGGTTTTTGGGTGTGATGTTGGTGGGTATTTATAGATAAAGTAGAGCCGCTAGGATCGTTTCTTGAATATCGTGCCACGATCCGAGCCGTACACTTGTCACAAAGGTTATGGAGCCACATATGCTTCTTATCTTAGTGATTAAGCAAGTTGCAAACATGTGGTTGTGGTTAATCAGCTGAAAACAGGCTGTTTGGTACTCTGCATCTGGTCTGCAGACCCCTAGCGCACCGCTACGCTTAAAGTGTGGCGCACCGCTAGGCACTATTTCGGCAGAATTACACTTTTGGTCCCTGAACTGTATTTAGGCCATTTTCGACACGTTTAAGGCCCGTTAACCCCATTTCAAAGCTCTAAAATGAAGTTAAAGTATAGGGAACTTAAAATGTGTTCAAAAATATGTCGGATGTCGGTTCGTTTGGCCGTACGAACGCGATGTTCGCTTAATTACGACGAAATGCGCATAAGCGCGAAAAACGATCCAAATGACGCGACGAATGGATTTTTCTTAAGGCGAACACTAAAATATAATGTAGTCATGCTCACATAAATTTTTGGATGTCCGGATGTATTCAGAACGTAAGTTACGCGTAAAAATGCAAACTTGTGCACTTTTTGACGCTTTTAGTCCCTGAATGACACAAAAGTTTATTTTAGCATACCGAACACCTCAAAGCCTATTTCTAAGCTATGTAAAGGATATTTGTGGTATGTTTAACTTATGGTCATGCTCCGGAAGGTCTGTTACAGTTCAAATTGGCATACTTTCGCAGTTTGTCAACTTTAGTCCCTGTAAGCGATTAAACTTTGATTTCACCACACCAAACCTTTCAAAACTTATATCTAAGTTATGTATAGGTTATTTAAGGTATGTTAAGCCTATTTCACTATTCCGGAGTGTTCGTTGGATTAAACTGGTTATATCTACACCTCAGAGCGCGTATAACCCTCCAGAAAGCGATTTAAAGCTTGAAATCGAACAAGAATTGATATGTGTAAACGATACACATATTTTTACAAATCCCAAGTATGAAATACTATATTTCATTGGTTTGGCATTTGTTTGATGGTTGGAGTGACACGGGTGTTACAGGAATGGCTCCCCTGATAGCAGGACTTATCGAGTTTTTCATGAAGATAAGAGACAAGCGATTAGCTTTCTCCCACTTTTGATGGAGTAGTTTTTCAGCTTCAGTACTCTTATCAGTAAGAGCATGGGGAGCGTTTTCAGTTATCGCACAGTAAAACTCCATGAGTGCGAGAGTAAGGTTAAGAGAATCCTTCCACGAAGCATAGTTCGCACCAGTCAAAGTATCAATAGCCATAACAGGAGCTGATAGTGGATTAAAATGAGAAGAATAAGATACAATGCAAAAGAAGAAGTTAGAGTGACTTATGGGTAACCTAAAACTAAGGCAGGCGGAAATTAAGACCATTATACTAAGGAAGTGTGATAACGTTATTTATACACGCCAATTTTAAATAAGGTTCTACTTGAATGACGGTTTTCGTTTTGGCTATGGCCAATCATACAAGTATTATGAACAATCAGACTATGCAGATTAGGTGTAACACATCACCTTTGGGCAGAAGTTGAAACACCATAATTTTAAGCACAAGTCAAAGTTTGCGAGACATGAGTGTAACACATCACATTTGGGCAAAAAATGAAACACTCATGCATCTTAGGCAGAAGTCATGTGTATATCATATGAACAAATGTAATAATAAGGTAAGTGTTACACTATGTTTATTCATATAATAAGGACATACACCTAAGTGACTATGCTTAAGTTCACTAAATAACGGCACAAGTAAACACATCACCTTTGGGCAGAAGTGAAAACTTGAAAAAATGTTATTTTAGTTAAGCAAATTTTTAAATCAATCAAAAGAACTAGTTGAATGATTATTTAAAAGTTAAGTTTATCCAAGTTAATTATTCGTTTATAAAAAATAAAATAATTTTTATACGAAACTTGGAGATAAAGTTACACAACTTTAGAAAACATAATCAAAATCTAACCTATCACAAAATTAGGTGATACCATATGAAACACTAGGTTAAAACCCGTGTGGTACACGGGGTTGGGTAACATGAAAAACTGAAATAAAAAGTTATAACAGATAAATACATATCGTAATTGCAAACCTACGAATGGCATTGCCAGATAGACATCATGATGTCTGAAGGAGAAACAACATAATGTTGATCACCATAAGGATACTTGCCGCATACCGATCATAAATCATCATAAACCACGAAAAAGTATAACCCATAATCATAAAGATTATGACGAGAATCAACTAAATTAATAATTATTACCACATTCGACCAGACCAAACCTGAGCTCAAGATTACCTCTAAACTCCTGCGTAGCAGATTGCAAAGAGCACACAACCTGTAACTGCACTGGTTTTTGACCATCAGATGAACTCTTGGAGTCACCTGAATCACTTTAAAGCTTGATCAAAACTCTGCACAAGTATAATTACTGGTCTAATTTCTAAAAAACTTCTTTAAATATCCAATTGTAACTTATTTGACCAAGTGATTGATCATTTTATTTATTTAAAAAACCACAACTTCAAAATTTATGTTATATCAAGAACCACAAACCATCCTTCGAATTGTAACTCATTTGACCAAGTGATTATTCATTTAATAACTGAAATGTTAGGTTTGGTTTATAATAACCAAGTCAACCCATGCTCACCTCTTACAAAATGAATTAATGTTGTCCTTGGTGTTGGGTTTCACATACTATATACATAGAACAATTTTTTTTTTGTTTTATTATGATAACTGTGTATTAAAATGTATAAAAGTAGCAATATTGCATCAACTTCTAAGTTCTAACAATAGATGTATGAAGTACTCTTAACAAAGACCAAATAAATGAAATGTACATATCCATCTACTTCATCGGTTTTACTTATCGACCCATTACACTCACAAAAATAGAAATTATCATGATGGAGTTCCTACCAAATCTGCAAGCTCTCCGCTCTTGTAGTAATTTCCTTTACTGCATAGAAGCACAAGACTACATACAAAAAGTTAAATAAATAATAATTAGTATAGATAATATTTATAAAAAAAAAAAAAAAAAAAAAAACAGGGAAAAGAAGTTGGAATGGAACCTAAATGGGTTGTCTCAATGTCACCATCAAGAAATGAAGTAAGCTCAAAGTTCATCTTTAGTGTGTGTGAACGCTGACACTATTGTCCTAATGAAGATATAGAGCAATACGTCAAACCTATAGGTACTAATAGAATTTCTAAAGAAGTGGCAAAAAGGCCAGAAACGGGTCACTGACCCATTTCCTGTTAAGATATTGTTTATTTTATATTACATATTTAACTTGAATCAACCAATTCACCAGTGGAGAAGACCAATAATGTGGCACCCCTTTGATATAAACATAACACCAACATCTTATATTTATAGTATAAGGTTTATTGTCTAGATGGTGCTTATTGACCACAAATTATAAATTATGAAATCAAATACAACTAGATTTTAGCCCGCCGCGCGTTGCGCCGGCGAGACAAATCGTTTGGTAAGTTATTATAACTCCAATATCAATATTGTTTTTTCCACATACGACCACGGTTATTGTCAAAAAAAAAAAACTCAGCAAGAGATATCTTGTTCTTTATAGCTTGATAAAAAGCTTGTTGCCTCCAACTCAATTTGCAATGAACAATAATTTCAGTTTTCCCATTAACTCAGAAACCAGGTCTTTCTTAACGCAACGCAACATGAAAGGCTTCAAAATGGCACGCTGGTTAAAAAATTAATACAGGAAAATATGTAAGCCCAAATTATGTAGAGACACTTCAACTCACCAATCTACTAAGTTGGTGCTCATTTAAAGTTCCACCATGTTCCGCAAGGTTTTCAATACTGGTTATACATGGTGAAACAAACATGATATGAGATGCAGTTTTTATCATCACTATTAGAAATATAAAGCTAAACATAAAAAAAGTGAACATACCTTCTAGAAAACCACTCATTAAACTGTTCATGGCTGTCAAACAGGGTTGGATGATGAAATGAAGTAGGGCCCACAACTCAGCCATGTTGTTCTTGACTGGAGTTGCAGTAAACCGAACCGGTATCGGTACCGAATTTACCGAACCGGGTACATTTTCGGTACCGGTACCCACTTTTGAGGATTTCGGTACCGGTATCGGTTCAGTACCGAGCACATCCCTAGTAAGAAGCAAACGCTTTCTGTAATTAAAGCTCAATAGGGTCTACCACTTTATGCTGTTAGTGGTTTCCAACAAAATACAATGAGAAACATACATAAGGTATATTCATTATTTTATGCAAAAAAGGGTGAAACTTCTAACTTGCTTGAACTTTTAATAGCCTGAGCTTCATCCAAGACCATATACTGCCACTTCACACGCCTGAATTTTCATGAATCTTCAAACCAAACTAATATTAAAGATTCAAGATCAAAACTTTATGAATAAACAAAACATGTTCTTTACTATACCTGAATTTTCATGAACCTTACCAGATCTATTCACCTAGTAAAGATTCCTAAATGATTGTTTCTTGATCTTAAAAGGCATACAAAACCTTAAGTACAACTGACATTAAAAAGGGACATGCTATAAGTATCCACATACCACTAACAGGTTGACCCGTATAACTTTACAGAAAATGATATACCAACTTGTATAAAAATAGAATAAGATTTAATACAAGCTGTTTTACGAGTCCTTCAAGGTGGTCTGCAAAAGTTATACATCCCATATGACCTTTTATGACCCGTATATCTATACTGAAACTGAGAGTTGTGACACTGAACACCAGTGACAAGTTATACACCCGCATAACCTTTTATACAGCCCGTACGATATGCAGTGTGGTGTGTGTACAGCAACACCCTAAAAAATTCCAAAGATAAAGATTTACTCGCTGAGTTCCAGACAGGCTTGTTGGTCCTGCACATTATCCAAAAAAAAAATAGAATCTTAAAAAACATAATAGTTTTGAATAAAAACAAAATACTTCACACATTTACAAACATATTAAAATCATCTGCCCCCAATAATTCCTAACAGTTGATTAAAAAAAATACAAATAAAAAATTGTATCTACTTGTGTACCAAACATAGTTTGAAGTTTTAAACTACCAACTTAAATACCCCAAAAACCCTAACCAACAGAAGTTTGTATATCTTAATTGGTCAGAAACATGAGTTCGAAATGTCTTTTCTATTCACTGAGCCAAGATGCTACATGGATCTTCGATTTACCCTAAAAAACAACGATCATCACAACTTTAAAGCATTCCATCAAGCACCTCATATACAGAGTTTCTATGCTAACTACAGAGGCTCAAGCAACCATCATAGCCTTTCATCTCAGCTTACGCATCATAGTTCCGACACTTTAAAATCATATAGGCTAGAGAAAACAAAACCTGGTGTACACATTCGGTACAAATCACATTTTCATATGGATCAAGATAACCCCTGGTTCTTCCTCAGTTGGTTCATAAATGAACAATACCTAAGTTCATCATCATAAAATAGTATCTGCATATGACATAACATCATCAAATCAAACATCTACCAGCATCAAATCAAACAAAGCATCTCAGATCGAAACGAAATGTGAATTCAAATAAAACTATATAAGAAAGTTAGGGTTTATACCTTTAACCCTAAGCGTAAGAGTAGAAGCAACACAAGCAACGACAGCACCGTTTGAAACAATTGCAATAGAAGTAACCAAGAGGGTATCTACGCGAGTTTGATGAAGATGTTGCAGATGCAGATGCATCCATTCGTCAGAGACGATGATAACCGAGCCTGGATTTTGCTCCATCTAGATGGTAGATGAATCGATCGGACCTTGGAAACACCATCGATGTCCTGATTTTGTCGATCGGCGTCACCACCCTCGAGAAAGCCAGTCGTGACCGCCGTCCGATGTTGGCTTAGCCCCTCGCCACCACCGGGGTGGTCACAACGACCACCACAGTCGCTACAAGTGGGACAGTGAGCCCTAATCATCGCTGATCTTGGTGAATACATGTTGGGAATCAGAGATAAACCACCGAATGCTACCAGATCAAAGAAGTTATTGGAAAAGTGAAGCAGCATAAGAGTGTCTGACTGTCTGGAAGCTTCTTTATGAATGAGAAAGATATGGAAAGTTGGTAAAGTTTGGTGGCAAAACAAAAAGATCCCAAACATAACTGGCGTACTGTAGCAGTGCTACAGTACTTTCAACTTGTTCTTTAATATATATAATAATAGCCTCAACCTGCATATCTAACAAACCTGCATATATAAGTGCAATTAGAACATGTGGCTCGTGAAATGTATACCATAAATCAGGGGTAGCAACTCTTGACACGACCCATAGCTCAACCTGAACCTGACACGAATATAATTGGTTCTTGGTTGAGTAACACAACGGGTTTGGGTTGACCCGTATTAAAAACACGTTGGGTTCGGGTTGACCCGTATAAAAATACGGTTTGACGGGTTAACCCATTTAAGTTTTTAGAAAGAGTAAAATGCAATTTGCGTCCCTGTGGTATGTCCCAAACATCAGGTTGAGCCCCTAAAAACAATTTTTTGCATTCTGAGCCCCTGTGGTATTCATTTCATAACAGTATGAGTCCCTGCCGTCAGTCTTCCGTCAGTTTGACCGTTTGCCAGTTGTGAAAAGTCCATAATACCCCCACCCTTTAATATTTACACTTAAATGTTCACCAGTTTCATTATCATCATCAACAGTCTCGACAAAGTTCTCCCAACTCCCAATATCATCATCATCAAGAGCTCTCCCAACTCCCAAGATCATCATCATCATCGAAGAGATCAACATATCATCTTCATCACCTTCATCGCACATCGAACAGATTATCTTCATCGAACAAATCAGGTTCATCTTCATCCTCATTTTGGGTTACATTCGATGAAAAACAGAGGGTGAAAAAAAGATTTTGGGTTTGATTTTGGGTTGATTTAGGGTTTGATTTTGGGTTGATTCTGGGTTTGATTTTGAATGTGTTTATATTTGTGAAAAACAGAGGGTGATTCTGGGTTTGATTCTGGGTTGATTTTGGGTTACATTCGATGAAAAACAGAGGGTGAAAAACAGATTTTGGGTTTGATTTTGATTTTGAATGTGTTTATATTGTGAAAAACAGAGGGTGAAAAACAGAGGGGTTAGGGTTTAGGGTTGGGTTTTGAATGTGTTTATATTCGGTGAAAAACAGTTATTTGGGTATTTTGGTTTTGATTTGATGATTTGAATGGATTTTGAATGGATTTTGAATGGATTTTTGGTTTGATTATTTAGGGTTTGGTTTTGATTTGATGATTTGAATGTGTTATTGATTTTCGGTTTCATTCGAATGTGTTCCTCATTCGAATGTGTTTTGGTTTGAATGTGTTTAGGGTTTATGGTATCAATTGAGTATTAAGAACTGATCGGATGTACAGAATGTGTTTTGGTTTGAATGTGTTTTGGGTTTAGGGTATCAACAGAATGTGTTTTGGTTTGGTTTGTACAGATTCTTGTGGGTTTAGGGTTGAATGGATTTTTGGTTTGATTTTTGTTGTGATTTTTGTTGTACAGAATGTGTTTTGGTTTGAATGTGTTTTGGTGTACAGAATGGCCGCGGATGTAAAGATACGCAAAACACCAACTACGAAGCCGAGAACACTTGACAACCTCCTAGAAGATGCGGTGCACATAAGGAAGTGATTGATATGAATGAATATAACCCTAGTGGAGCTCTTCGATTTTCCTTGAAATTCCAAAGCTCGCTAATTACATATCTACCACTGGGGTTATATTCATTCATATGAATATTCATTCATATGTTATATTCATTCATATGAATATTCATTCATATGAATGAATATAACCCAAGTGGCAGATATGTAATTAGATACACTGGGGTTATATTCATTCATATCTGGATCAGCTTCCCGAAGTGCACCCGTCAGTAAAAATCCACAATTGCTTGTGGTCGTATGACGTTGTGGTCATATGTCGTTTTGTCTCTGTATTGTATGTTACGGTCTTTTGTTATCGAGTCTGTAAGTTCCGTCAACTCTACGAAGTTGGTATGGCGTTTTGTCTCTGTATTGTATGTATAAAAAGTTTACATTTAATATACAATTTAGGCTTTAATAATTTGTTAAATATAGTATAAATTTAATTATTAGATTTCTTAACAAAAAACCAAGAAAAGAATTTAGGGGCTCAGGTTGATATTTCACTCATACCATAGGGACGCAAAGTGTTATTAATATATGCAAAAAGACGGTCTTACCCCTGCCTCTAACAGTCAACCTGACGGCAGGGACTCAAAGTGTTATGAAATGAATACCACAGGGGCTCAGAATGCAAAAAATTGTTTTTAGGGGCTCAACCTGATGTTTGGGACATACCACAGGGACGCAAATTGCATTTTACTCATATAAAAACAAAACATTTATATTTTTTAGAGTTAAATGCCATTTTAGTCCCTGTGGTTTGGGCCATTTTGCCAGTTTAGTCCAAAGGTTTCATTTTTAACCTGTGGGTCCAAAAAGGTTTCACAGTTGCCATTTTAGTCCACTGGGTTAACTTCATCCGTTTTTCTGTTAACGAGAAGGCCAATTTGGTCATTTTGTATGTAATTCTGTTAACTAAAAGGGCAATTCGGCCATATAAAATGACCGAATTGGCCTTCTCGTTAACAGAAAAAACGGATGAAGTTAACCCAGTGGACTAAAATGGCAACTGTGAAACCTTTTTGGACTCACAAGTTAAAAATGAAACCTTTGGACTAAACTGACAAAATGGCCCAAACCACAGGGACTAAAATGACATTTAACTCTATTTTTTATAAGTTTTTAGAAAAAAAACAAAACATTTATATTTTTTTATGTTTTTTGGTTTTTATTCTATATGGTTAGTAATAATAACGTTTTTGTTATCTACCTACCCCACTTATACTCACCATCAAACATCTTACTAATAACTCGCTTATAAACATATATGACTCATTTTAAATAATGGGTTAAACGGGAAATATTTGGGTTGACCCAAATTTATGTGACTCGAATAATAATATGGGTCGAGTACGGGTTGTACATTTCAACCTGTCAACCCGCCACGATTAACACCCCTATCATAAATGCATATTAACAACTTAAAGGATTTGAGTTCACTTACCTTGTTATTACGCATCAATGGCGGATCAAGAAATAATTTTGAACAGAGTTGAGGAACCAGAACTGTCAGATACACAAGTCTTTGCTGAACACTCTGAACCATAGTCAGTACCTATAACCCCTTCATTCATCCCTTTCCCTAACCTGCTCCTCTTGTCACATCTTATCCTCTTCATCTTCCTCGTCAACACCACCATTATGACTAAACTCAAACTCCATTTTCCTTTCTAACCGTCATCTTACTAACATCAACAACCACAATCCTCGAAAACACCGTTTTTCACATCACTCTTCTCCCAAATCAAAGCAATCCTCACTTGAAACTCTGGCTCCTCATCACTCAAGCCTTCAGGAAACAGTTGAAGATTGCTATTAATGAAAGGAGAATATTCATTAGTCGGTAGGCTCATGTATAAATGACACATAAGCAAATACAATTTTATTATATTAGAATAGATAGATTCATATCAATAACTAAAATAAAAGTTAACATAATAATTAATTTAAAATTATCATTCGATGGAAATTAAGTAAATCATATGTTGCCACTTAGAATCAATTCATCGATTTACATAGAAACCTGACAATTTCAATAAAGTACTCATAATTGTGATAACTAATTGATTAAATATGCATGTTAAAATAACATGTGAAATCCAAAATTGAATTCCAAAATGAAACAGACAAAAGCATCAAGAACTGACATCACATATAACATGAGTATTCGAAATTCTTATTATTAATCTATACATATAATTATTCAATTCCAGATTATAAAGATTAAAGGAACTGAGTAACATCGCTCTGATACCACATGTTAATCAGTTCTTTTAATATTTAATGGAAAAAACACTTTAGGGGTCTTGATATACCTGACAATCCAGTAGTGGTTAGAGATGAAGAAGAAGCCATCTTGATCGGTTCCCGTTTAGGGTGAGCAGTTAGGATGGAGAGGAACGATAACAGATTGTAGTTAGGGGGCCGTAAACTTTATGGTGTGTCTTTAGGGTTCCCAATAACCTGTATTTATATGCTTGGGGAAACCCTAATTAACTAGTACGGGCCTTTGTGTCCATCAAATAAAGCCTAGTTAATTTTATAGGGATATTAAGGTAAATATTGATCTGGTTATTAGATAAATTATCAATAAGGGCACCATAAATTATTCAATAAATAATTTACGCTAACATGATGTTGTACAAATCAAAAGTTAATAGTGCTATCGACTAATTGATAAAAGTTGAAGTTATTTAAATCTAATATCCTAATTATGTAACTAAATAACTAATAAAAGACCATGCTTGTGCAAATTATTTTCTAAATAATTCAACAGGAGCCATAGTCATTTTTTAGTCAATAAATTTTATTGTTTTATAGAGTGTATAGTGTTACTGAAATTCAAGCAAGTAAATAAATATACTTTAAATTATATATAATTACTTCATTAACTAAACTCTTAAACCAGGCTTATTAATTTAAGTTGTTTCCATAGGTGTATATTCGCATTCTGCATGGGTGTCATATGTCATATCGCTTTTATTTTCTGGAAGAAAACCAGTCTCCGAGTATGCAGGCATGGTTAGTGCCATAATTAGTATAGGTGTTCTTGGATCTTTTGTTTCGGCTCATCATATGTTTATTGTGGTTTTAAACATTGAAACCCATGCCCACTTTACCGCAACTACCAAGATGATAGTTGTCCTCATCGGAATCAAAATCTTCAGTTGGATCACTCGTAGGAAGGGAGGACGAACAACTAAATTGACATCTAAAATCGCCAATATGAACACAAACGAGATCTTTAATCTCATATAGAAGAAAAATGAACTACTTTTCTCGAAGCACACAAAACGAGACATGAACAGGGCCGGCTCAACCATTTTGAAAGCTCAAAGCGAAAAAAAAATTGAGGCCCCCACAACCTCTCTAAAGATCATACTATAAATCGGTAATCACAAGATTTTGTAACCCATTTAGATAAACCAAAAATATTTAACAAAGATGTGGATTTCACCAAATACTTTGATAAACCAAAAATATTAAGGTTCTTGTTTGATGTAATCAAAGATGTGGATTTCATCATTTATGAATTTAGAGCTGAAATATGCTCTTCTGTGTGATTACGACCTGAAAAAAAACCACTAAGTAGCTAAATAAACAAACAGTGAGTATGAAGGAATTTTGTGGGCTTGTTGTAATAAGAAAAAGGAATAAATATAAGAACGATATTCAACAAGGCTCGAACCTTTGATCATATGTTTCAAGGCCGGCTTGGGCCAAGTGCAGGGTGGGCCATCGCACAGGGCCAAAAACGTAAGAGGGCCCGAAAGTTCTAAAAAAATTATATATAACAAATCTATAACGAACCTGACGATGAGGATCCCCGCTTGGGCTCCTCGTCCGGGCTCATCGCCCTAGATTAGTGGTTGGGCTCGAGCCCACTTGTGTCTTTCTCGGTATGTTTAGCTGGTTTGAGTGGGCCATGTCCTGATAAGCCCACTCTTGGACCAGCCCATTAGGGTTATGGCCCAAATATGTTATTATAAAAGGAAGAGCTCCTTCATCTAAAAAGGGGCAACCAATCTCTCACAAAAACATCAGGTTATCCATTCCTTCCTTCTCCCTTAAGGCTGATGCTTTTCTCTCTCTCTCTCTAAAATATACTTACATTTGCACTTATAACTATCTTACCACACAAGATACTGACTTGAGCGTCGGAGTGCCCACGGGGTGAACCCCCTCGGGCCCTCTAACTAGAGTTTCATGTGGATGCAGCCTGAGACCCAACACCCCGCGAGAGGAACTGCCACCGTGACGACGAGATGACGAACCTGAATCGGAGCTCACCGAATCTAAGGTTAGTACCGCCAAGCCCTTTGAACAACTTCAGGGATTTGGGGATTCGACATTGGCGCCATCCGTGGGACCGAGTACAAGCGTGTCTCGGTCTCTTCATATGAACGGCCAGATCTGCTCTCCTCGTGTAGTTTACACGATATTTAGGTCTGCCTACACATCTCCGGTTAACACAGGTTCCAAATCTCGCACCCCCTTTTTACATCATAATGTGTTCTACGGATATCGACACACTTTTTAGATCTATGCTACTCCTGGTCATATTATGAACTCAAAACACAGATCCATGTCTATATTAATCATTTTCTAAGTAAATAAAAAGCAACTCTTTTTTACTAATGTGAAAACACATACGGGACTAAAAGAAAGCAGAAACGATGTTTTACAACAAATATCTCTCTTAAAAATTGAGGTTTAAAATGCTTATGCATGGGATACAGGCATATCCTACCCATTGAAATGTGATACATAAATCTCGATATAACATCATGGATCTTCGTTTTTGGGGCAGCTTTATGCGTCTTCCAAACTTTATCATTTCCATGAATAAGGTTATGGATCTAAGAGATAAAGTCTCGCTCATGAAGAATTTAAAAATCAAAGCCTTGCTCATGAAATAATGAAGTAGTGCTCCAGGAGAGTATCAATTTGGTTTTTACTTTATTTCCTCCGAATAGTATATGGTGACTTAACCAATGTACAAAGTCAGGATGCCTTTGCTTTCCTTGGGAACAGGACACAGGCATAACTTTTATGTCATATCCATTACAAAAGGTTAAAAGACATACACTTGTTAGTGCACAAGTTACAACTATGTAAAGCATGGTGAAGTACAAGTCTCTAAGGCATATCCACATAGTAACTGAGGTTTAACCCCTTTTATTTAATTTGTGAACATGGAATACTGACATTAAGTGAAAGATGGTGAAAAGGTAATTTACCTTTTCAGAGTTTTCAAGTACAAAGTACACAGAGGCTTGACCTCTTTTCTTTCAAAAGAAAAATAAATTAATAAACAAGAAGTATTTTCTTTTAATAAATATAAAGTAACACATATGTATTTCTGACAAATGCATGTTACCACCATAATTGAAGACGCATCCCTAAGGTCAAATCCTACATTAAAACCATATAGCCTATATGGTTTATTTTTTCTAGAGCCCTCCATATAGCTGTTTTGTAAACATTCATACTCAAAAAGTTTACACATATTAGGGTATATGGACACACATATTTTCTAATATGTATAAAAAAAAGGAAGGAAAAAAGCTAAGCATTTATCTTTCCAAGGTGATGTGACCTCACCTTTTTGAAAAAAGAAAAAAGAGTAATGATGTTACACTCTTACTAAAGTAAAATAATAATATTTTACTAGTACAATGCCCTTCCACCTGGCCCTTCCACCTGGCCCTTCCCCAGGTCCTTCCACAGGGTCCTTCCCCGGGTACTTCCTCAGGCCCTTCCACCTGGCCCTTCCCCAGGTCCTTCCACAGGGTCCTTCCCCGGGTCCTTCCTCAGGCCCTCCCACCTGGCCTTTCCCCAGGTCCTTCCATGGGGTCCTTCCCCGGGTCTTCCCGGGTCCTTTCACAGAGCACTTCCTCAGGCCCTTTTCCAGGCCCTTTCACGGGGTCCCTTCCACTGGCCCCTTCCTCAGGTCTTTTCACAAGGTCTTTCCTCAGGCCCTTCTGCCAGGTCCTTTTCTAGACCTTAACACAAAACATTTACGCAAGGCCTTTCTCCGAAGTCTTGCATCGTACACCACTTCTAGACACAGATTTATTGTTCCCATTACAACGTTGTTAGGATACGTGGGCTACCCCCATTTAACGATATGATGATCACATGTCTTCACAAAATAAAACATGAGGCACAAGTACTTCTACACACAACACAACATGATTAACACATAAGTAAATTGATCTTTGGTATCACTTACCTCTTTGAAAGTGTTTTCGTGGCAAGTATCGAAGCATGAACATGAACAACACAAGAAGCTATTAGTCACGACCTACGGGACAGGTCAACGAAGGCTAGTATTGGACTGGATGAGGTGCATCCAAGAAACAGGGCATGATCTTTGAAAAGACACTAAAGGATAGTGGTCACCTAAAATATCCTTAAATATGGATATAGCTTTGAAGAAAGCAACACAACGTTAGCGAAAGCAAGAAACACCTTTGTGCAACATTGAACTGAGGGACTAATATGCCTAGGGGGATATTGTGGGACAGAGTCTTTGCTAACCTCGAGCTACTCTCATTCAACAAGGAATCGGATGCTAATCTGCCGGATACATCTATCAGCTATATCCTTGCGTGCTATCGTGTCTCGGATAAATACGTCACTCATTAGATGTGATCATAATTTAGAAGACTTTCGATACTCATCGAAAGTGACTATATTATTCATTCACAACCGATGGTCTAGACAGACGGGCTCAAGGACAGCCTATTTTATAAGATTCAGTATGACCAACTACGCTTGACAACACTGAACTGGGGAGCTATGTAACACCCCGTGTTTTCACGAGTGAAAGTCAAAGTCAAGGTCAAAGTCAACGACCGATTTCGCGCGACGTGACTCGTAGAATTGTTTGTATGATATTTAGATTATGTGGAGTAAATGTCGTACATTGCAAGCATCAACCCATATCTCAATCGATCTACGACTGTGAACGATAGGAAGTAACAATGCGATAAAGTTAATCAAGCTATACTAATCAAATCGACATCAAATCGTAACTCGAGCTGTGTATTTTACTTGCCGTTATACGTGTGTGTGTGCCTTACGTGTTACCTGTGCATGTTTATTTTATGTTATTTTATGTTGTGATAATCAAGCGAACTCAATCGAACTCGAAGTCTAACTCGAACATAAACGAACCCGAACCCGAATCCCGAGTCGAACCATATAAGAAGTAGTTGGGACTGAAAGTAATTTAAATTAGGAAACCCTATCGAATCGCTCACAAATCAGAACCGAATCAACATCGCACCGAGCTCACCCAAGGAGGTGGCATCCGCACGGATGGCCAATCCGCACGGATTGCCAATCCGCACGGATTACCAATCCGCACGGATGGCCAGTCCGCGCGGATAGCCTACCCGGGTGCGTGCCATGTGCACGGCTCACCCTTTCCCTTTTTGGCATCCTATAAATACACGGGTCACTCTCCACTTTTTCCACTTTTGGCAAGTGACGTCCGAACCACACGCATTCTTCACCTTTTCTCAGATTTCTCTCAATCCAGGTAAGATCTTGCACTAATTCTTGTACATCTTTAATCACTACACAATTCTACACACTTATATCTTTCGAATCTTCGATTTTAACCATGAAATCATCCGGATTTGAGGTATTCACGGGTGACGTCATCATGAAGTTCATGAGAACTTCATGCTTGGCTTCATTCCACCAAGAATATCCCAGATCTAAACGATTTCTACAAGTTTTTACAATAATTTCACCTAGATCTAAACTTTTCTAAGGATAAAAGAGTTGAAAGAAATAAACCTAAGTTCTCTCCTTCTTTTACTCTTAAAACCGGTACGAATCCGATCAGTCCTAGTGTTCTACTCGTCAATAGTGATGCCCTAGTTCCAGATCTGGAATCCTACCCATAGACAACTGATTACGGGGTTAACCGGGATGACCGTTCTGAGTCGCCGACAGGCCGAGTTAGGGTTGTTCCTGACCGGTCTAGTCACGCGGGTGAGAACACAACTCCAGGTGGTTGCCACGTATTCAGAACATCTCGATAAACGACAACAGAAACCAAGTGTAGACGAACGGAACAACCAGTTGTCCGCACGGACAAGCTATCCGCACGGACTAGCTGTCCGCACGGACGAGCCGCACGCACGTACGAGCCATACGCACGTGCAGGTCATACGCACGTACAGGCCATACGCATGTACAGGTCATACGCACGGGTTGTCATCCGCACGGACTACCCTTGGGACCCACTTTCCAAACAAGGTTTGAGTATCGACGAACGAGCAATCCGGACGGACGACCTCTGAATGGATTACTCTTCGGATCATGAGATACTAAGGCCTTAAGATGAAACTCAAACAATCTTCATCCGCACGGCCAAGCCGTACGCACGGACAGGCTATCCGGACGGATTGTCTCTGCCCGCGCGCACAGGCTGCCCGCACGGACTACCATACGCACGGACCGCCGTCCGCGCGGCCGGCTTGAAAGATAGAAACACTTTGGTGTTTTCTAAATGCTACAACGAAAACTCCAAAGCACAAGCCATCATACACAAACACATCTTAGGAAGAAACAATCCACTTGAACATTTATCCACACAAGCAATCTAACCGTACGGATAAGTCGTCCGCACGTATAACTAGTCCGCACGGGTTGCCACCCGCACGGACAGTCACACGCACGGATGACCTATCCGGATGGAACACCGTCCGCACGCATCACCATCCGCACGCATCACCATCCGTACGGATAGGTCATGCGCACGGATGACTTCTACTCACGGATAACTGATCCGCGCGATCAGTCCTACTACCCACTCTCACTTGTACTGTTTTTCGTGTCACTTATCGTTACGTTATCGAATCTATTCAGGCTACTCGTACTCGCTGTAAAGCGCTCCCTTCAATCCACATCACTGTGAGTATACTCGAACCCTTTTTGCTTTAGCACTTTTGGGTGTTACATACGTTACAACTATTCAAACTACAACAATCACACTACTCAAGCTATTTTAACGCTAAACCATTAATGCATGTTATACGTGGCTTATGAATGCTTGTTTGTTATGTTTACACATGGAATGATGTCTACCTGTCTTAGCAACGATAGTACTATAGTTTGGACTCAGCACCCGTTCACACGGGGGTTGTTTAGGATCTTTTACTTGCATGGATTACGGTGGTAATCATGTATTGCGAACTGCCTCGGGCAGTCAACCCGCAGTCATTGGTATCGATGGATCTATGTCGATAACTAACGTGCTTCATTTCACTATGTGTACGTGCTGGTTATGCGTAAACGAATTCGAACTCTATATGTTACTATCAAACTTGTATGCTCACCTTTACATTTTATGTATTGACTTTATTTTAACGTATGTGACAGGTGCTTAGGTTGCATGTTTGCTCTTTGTGCTGTGATGAAATCGAAGCTAGGAACTGGAGTCCTAGAAACTAACGAATAAATTAGTTATGTTTAAATCTGGGTTGTCGGAACAGAATATTTGTTTTGATGTTGTCTGTAATAACTTGTTTGACTATTTATGATACGGTATGGGACGTATTACTTTAAATTAAATGGTAATGATAGTTGTTATGAAAACTTCTGGACAATCTGTTTCGCTCAGTGCCATGCCCCGATGATTCCGCCATCGGTTGGGGTGTGACAGATTGGTATCAGAGCCATAACTATAGGGAATTAGACAAGACTCGACCTAGTCCGGGTCGAAGTCTTAGAGACCTAGACTATAGTTAAGAACCAACAGACCAACTCACGCGTATGCGTAATTTCGCCACTATCACTCACTCTTTTCTATCATTGCACTCGAAATTTTCAAGTTGTGAACAGGCGATGAGGCCGAGAATAGGTGTGAAAACCGCAAACTCTCGACTAAGTTGCCTAGTCAGCTTGCGTTTTTAGCTACAAACGAGGAGAATTATACCAAATCAGGAGTGAAATCCATATTTTGATGAATAATCTCCTCAATTTTTATCAGAAACGAGGACGGGAGTTGCAAGATAGGGGTGAAACCCTAACCTTGACGACTCGTCCCGCTTTTATACAAAACTCCACCAAAGTTCGATGGACTCCAACGGTCTAAAGACACAACCTAACCAAAGGGAATTGCGCCAACGCCCAAGAATCGAGGCAAAGTCATAGTCCTGGAGGTCGTTGTGCAGGACCCTTGAGAATAGTCGAGCTACTTTGGTTAGTCGAAGTCTATTAGCCGCAGACAATCTACCTTCGATTATCGATCTTTATGAAAATTTTATGCTTTTTCTGTTATTTGTTAACGTTTTGAGATATTATTGGTTTCGACCCAACACTATTGCTTCTGCTAAAACACAAAACCCACACCTCTCCTCGCTAGCAAATCAACAATAGGGACAATTAGAATACTTTGTACGCTCGTAGGTGCTTTTAGTGACTAAGTATATGTGCTTCTAGCTGCTGTGCTTATGTGATTATGTGATTTTGTGCAACTCTGTGATTCTGTGATTATATGCGTTTACATGGTACGTGTTACTGAGCTTTAGTAGTAGTAGACGTGTGAGGTGAGATTCGAATACATGTGTTGAGTTCCATGGCGATGTCTATGCAGACAATGTCGTCTGGATCCCGTCATCAACTCTCTCGTCAGGAAAAGAGGGACAGACGCCTTGCTTCCATCGTCGCGAAAGCTGTAGCAAAGGCTGTGAGCGGTGTCTGCGAGAATGCCAGCAAATCATCCGAGGAATCGAGGACTGAAGGTCCTAAAGCTACCGCGAGACCTTTCAGTTTCAAACAATTCAAGTCATGTGGGCCGAAAGAATTCACCGGCGAAGGAGGTCCTACTGCTCTATTCCACTGGTTTGACTCTATCGAGGTTACTCTGCGACAAAGTGGTTGCCCTGATGACCTTCGAACTCTGAACGCTACCGGCGTCTTTCAGTCCCGTGCCTTGGACTGGTGGACGGCCGAGAGGAACAAGAGAGGGAATGATGCAGCTTACGGTTTGTCGTGGGATGAGCTCAAGGAGGTCATGCTGGAGGAATTCTGCCCTCCTCACGAGCGTCAAAAGCTTGAAGATGAATTTTGGCACATACATCAGAAGGATGGAGACAATGCTGGTCTCACTGCTCGCTTCAAACAGCTCTGCATTATCTGTCCTGACCAGGTCAAGACCCCTGAGATGACCATCAAGAAATACATCCGAGCCCTGCCCGACTGCGTCGCTGATTTCGTACAAGCGGCTAAGACTACCACGATCGAAGAAACCTATCTGCTGGCCGCTGAGATCAATGACAAAAGGGTCAAGGCTGGGATGTGGGATAAGACCTCCAAGCATCTGCATCAAGCCACTACTGCTACACCAACTACTGAACCTGCGTCGTCAAGCAACAAGAGAAAGAACAAGAGAAAGAACAACTCCACCAACAAGAACTGTGCGATTTCTGCTGCACCGATCCAAGCTGCACCAGCTCAACAGCGTCAAGTAGTGGCGCCTGTGACCAATGCACCGCCTGCAAAGCGTGCATATACTGGACCACACCCACTCTGCCCTACTTGCACCTATCATCACCCGACTGCTATTCAATGCCGCTTCTGTGCTCATTGCAACGTCTACGGCCACTTTACTGCCAACTGCCGTATTCGTCAAGCTCCTGCCAATCAAGCTCTACTCGCTGCCCCACAGGGTCAACAAGCTCCTCCGGCACCCGCAGTCAAAGCCAGAGCATGCTTCACGTGTGGCGACCCGAACCATTTCGCCAACATGTGCCCGAACAGGGTGGTGAAACAAGAACCCCAGCAGCAACCACAGCAACAACAACAGCAGCAGCAACAGGCCGCACGAGCCAGAACTTTCAACCTTAATGTACGTCAAGCCCAGGCCGACAACAACGTGGTGAATGGTACGTTCCTTGTGAATGGTATTTATGATTCATGTTTGTTTGATACTGGAGCCGATAATTGCTTTGTGTCACTCGAATTTGAGAAACTCCTTAGTCGTAAACGTTCTCGACTCTCCTCTGCATTCGAAGTTGAAGTCTCTACCGGAAGAACCGTCGCTGTAAACTCTGTTATTCGTGATTGCACTCTCGAACTCAACAATCACATCTTCTCAATCGATCTCATTCCAATGCAACTAGGAAGCTTCGATGTCATAAAAGGCATGGACTTTCTTCGCGAAAACCATGCCGAAGTCGTGTGCTTCGATAAAATGATTCGTTTTCGCTCGCCAACGGTGATTCATTGTGCGTTTATGGTGATACTACTTCGAAGGGTCTCAAGCTTATGTCATGCCTGCAAGCTAGCAAGTATCTCCGTAAGGAATACAGGGATTTCTTGGCTCATGTCGTAGCAGCGGAGAAGGAAAAGAAAGAGAAGAAGAAAGTAAAAGACGTTCCAGTGGTTCGAGAATTTCCTCAAGTTTTTCCAGAGGATCTTCCCGGGCTACCTCCGAAGCGTGATATCGATTTCCGCATTGATCTCATTCCTGGAGCCAATCCTATCGCCAGAGCCCCTTATCGACTCGCGCCGTCCGAAATGCGTGAACTCTCAACCCAACTCCAGGAATTGCTTGAAAAAGGCTTTATTCGCCCGAGCACCTCTCCGTGGGGCGCACCAGTCCTTTTCGTCAAAAAGAAGGATGGGTCGTTCCGGATGTGCATCGACTACCGAGAATTGAATAAGTTGACTATCAAGAACCGCTATCCTCTGCCTCGAATCGACGATTTGTTTGATCAGCTACAAGGCGCTACGTATTTCTCGAAGATCGATCTACGTTCCGGATACCATCAACTGCGTATACAAGAGGAAGATATACCCAAAACCGCGTTTCGCACTCGATACGGCCACTACGAATTCGTTGTCATGCCTTTTGGCCTAACCAATGCACCGGCAGTTTTCATGGATCTGATGAATCGAGTGTGTAAACCGTATCTTGACCGTTTCGTCATCGTGTTCATCGACGATGTCTTGATCTATTCCAAAACGAGAGCCGAACACGCGCAACATCTACGTTTGGTTCTCGAGTTACTCCAGGGGAACCAACTCTACGCCAAATTCTCCAAGTGTGAGTTTTGGTTGGGGGAGGTTCAGTTTCTGGGTCACATCGTAAATAGTCAGGGTATTCATGTCGATCCTGCGAAGAGTGAAGCTGTTAAGAGCTGGGTTACGCCTAAGAACCCGACTGAAGTCCGCTCCTTTCTCGGACTAGCGGGCTATTATCGACGATTCATCGAAGGATTCTCGAAGATTGCTGTACCACTTACTTCCCTCACTCATAAGGACCAGCCTTTTGTCTGGGGAACCAAACAAGAGTCTGCCTTTCGAACCCTCAAGTACATGCTTTGCAATGCTCCTGTTCTCACTCTACCCGACGGAAACGATAATTTCCTTGTCTACTGTGATGCTTCTAACCTTGGTCTCGGTTGTGTCTTAATGCAACGAGACAAGGTTATAGCTTACGCATCTCGACAGCTCAAAATCCACGAGAAGAACTATACAACCCACGATCTCGAGCTAGGCGCAGTTGTTTTTGCATTAAAGGTTTGGCGACACTACCTGTATGGTACCAAGTGTACGATCTTCATCGATCATAAGAGCCTACAGCACATCTTTAATCAGAGGGAACTGAATATGCGTCAACGCCGATGGGTAGAACTTCTCAACGACTACGACTGTGAGATTCGCTATCACCCAGGCAAAGCAAATGTTGTTGCCGACGCACTTAGCAGACGGAGTTATCTGCTTAGCACTCGTAATGTTCAAGCCCAGCACAATCTCGAAGCCCTTATTCGCGACGCCCAGCATGCATGTTTCAACGAACGCACCTTGAAGAAAGAAAGAATCTACCACGATGGAGCTCAACTTGTGAGCAAATCAAACGGGATATTCCACTTCTTAGACAAAATCTGGATTCCCAAACGAACCAGCCTGCGACAGATTATCATGGATGAAGCCCACAAATCACGATACTCCATTCATCCTGGTGCCGACAAAATGTACCATGACCTTCGCTATAGGTACTGGTGGCCGGGTATAAAACGGGATATTGCTCTCTATGTTGGAAAATGCCTAACCTGTGCTAGAATCAAGGCTGAACATCAAAGACCCTCTGGCTTGCTCGAACAACCTCCAATTCCCATGTGGAAGTGGGATAGCATAGCTATGGATTTCGTAACCAAGCTTCCAACCACGTCATCAGGCCACGACAGCATTTGGGTTGTTATTGACCGTTTGACTAAATCAGCGCACTTTCTGCCAATACGAGAAGACTACAAGGTAGAACGATTAGCCCGAATCTACACCGACGAGATCATTTGTCGACATGGGACGCCTCGTGACATCATCTCTGATCGTGATGCTCGATTCACTTCACGGTTGTGGGAAACGTTTCAAACGGCACTCGGTACAACGCTTAATCTAAGTACCGCGTTCCACCCACAAACCGACGGTCAGACTGAAAGAACGATCCGTACGCTTGAAGACATGCTCCGTTCGTGTGTTCTAGACTTCGGTGGTAATTGGGATAGACACCTTCCGTTAGTCGAATTCTCGTACAACAACAGCTACCAGGCTAGCATCCAGATGGCACCTTTCGAGGCCTTATACGGAAGAAGATGTCGATCGCCTATTGTGTGGCACGAGATCGGTCACTCGCAACTAACCGGTCCGGAGCTGCTACAAGAAACGACAGACAAAATTTTCCAAATTCGAGACAACATAGCGAAAGCTCGGGATAGACAGAAACTTCTCGCCGATAAAAAGCGCAAGCACCGTGAGTATGTCGTTGGTGACTACGTACTCCTAAAGGTATCACCTTGGAAGGGTGTAGTCCGATTCGGCAAAAGGGGGAAACTCGCGCCTCGATATGTGGGACCTTTTAAGATTCTGGAAAGAATCGGAAAAGTCGCCTACAGACTCGAATTACCGGAGGAACTTAGCAATGTCCATCCGACTTTCCACGTGTCGAACCTCCGAAAGTGCATCTACGACCCCGACTTACATGTTCCTCTAGATGATTTACAAGTGAACGAAACATTACACTTCGTGGAAAAGCCTGTCGAGATCATGGACCGCAAAACCAAAGAACTCAGGCGCTCACGCATTCCTATTGTGAAAGTCCGATGGGAAGGCAAATGAGGCGCGGAGTTCACTTGGGAACTCGAAAGCGACATGAAGGCCAAGTACCCGCAGTTGTTTAATTAGAGAGATAATGGTAGAGAGAGAAAGTCTAGATAGAGAAAGTCTCTCACGTGATTTTCGGAGCTTGTAATCGTCAGATTGTCAATAGAATCACGTTAGGCAAAAGATTGTACATTGTTGTCTGTTCGATCTCACTCGCGCACGGATTCCGCACGTCGTACGAGTCGGATCGCAATCGAAACGGATCGAACCGGAACCTAACCAATAGATTCACAGTTTATATTACTGCTTGTGTGTTTGGTCACGATCGTTCACGGATTTCCGCACGTCGAACGTGTTGATACGCAATCGAATCGGATATAAATCCGGACCTACAATAATTCAAATTTCTTCCAAACGACTTCGAGTTCAGATTTGAAACTTTATAGGCTTTCAGATCATGTATATTCGCACATCATATCCAAAAATGAGCGAATTTTAACCGTAAAATCCTGGTTAATTTGACGATTTTCAATGATCCAAACGAAGGACTCTCACACGTGGGTCACGAATTAGTTACAGCTTCCGGCTTAATTTCGGGACGAAATTTCCTAAACAAGGGGAGGCTGTAACACCCCGTGTTTTCACGAGTGAAAGTCAAAGTCAAGGTCAAAGTCAACGACCGATTTCGCACGACGTGACACGTAGAATTGTTTGTATGATATTTAGATTATGTGGAGTAAATGTCGTACATTGCAAGCATCAACCCATATCTCAATCGATCTACGACTGTGAACGATAGGAAGTAACAATGCGATAAAGTTAATCAAGCTATACTAATCAAATCGACATCAAATCGTAACTCGAGCTGTGTATTTTACTTGCCGTTATACGTGTGTGTGTGCCTTACGTGTTACCTGTGCATGTTTATTTTATGTTATTTTATGTTGTGATAATCAAGCGAACTCAATCGAACTCGAAGTCTAACTCGAACATAAACGAACCCGAACCCGAATCCCGAGTCGAACCATATAAGAAGTAGTTGGGACTGAAAGTAATTTAAATTAGGAAACCCTATCGAATCGCTCACAAATCAGAACCGAATCAACATCGCACCGAGCTCACCCAAGGAGGTGGCATCCGCACGGATGGCCAATCCGCACGGATTGCCAATCCGCACGGATGGCCAGTCCGCGCGGATAGCCTACCCGGGTGCGTGCCATGTGCACGGCTCACCCTTTCCCTTTTTGGCATCCTATAAATACACGGGTCACTCTCCACTTTTTCCACTTTTGGCAAGTGACGTCCGAACCACACGCATTCTTCACCTTTTCTCAGATTTCTCTCAATCCAGGTAAGATCTTGCACTAATTCTTGTACATCTTTAATCACTACACAATTCTACACACTTCTATCTTTCGAATCTTCGATTTTAACCATGAAATCATCCGGATTTGAGGTATTCACGGGTGACGTCATCATGAAGTTCATAAGAACTTCATGCTTGGCTTCATTCCACCAAGAATATCCCAGATCTAAACGATTTCTACAAGTTTTTACAATAATTTCACCTAGATCTAAACTTTTCTAAGGATAAAATAGTTGAAAGAAATAAACCTAAGTTCTCTCCTTCTTTTACTCTTAAAACCGGTACGAATCCAATCAGTCCTAGTGTTCTACTCGTCAATAGTGATGCCCTAGTTCCAGATCTGGAATCCTACCCATAGACAACTGATTACGGGGTTAACCGGGATGACCGTTCTGAGTCGCCGACAGGCCGAGTTAGGGTGGTTCCTGACCGGTCTAGTCACGCGGGTGAGAACACAACTCCAGGTGGTTGCCACGTATTCAGAACGTCTCGATAAACGACAACAGAAACCAAGTGTAGACGAATGGAACAACCAGTTGTCCGCACGGACAAGCTATCCGCACGGACTAGCTGTCCGCACGGACGAGCCGCACGCACGTATGAGCCATACGCACGTGCAGGTCATACGCACGTACAGGCCATACGCATGTACAGGTCATACGCACGGGTTGTCATCCGCACGGACTACCCTTGGGACCCACTTTCCAAACAAGGTTTGAGTATCGACGAACGAGCAATCCGGACGGACGACCTCTGAATGGATTACTCTTCGGATCATGAGATACTAAGGCCTTAAGATGAAACTCAAACAATCTTCATCCGCACGGCCAAGCCGTACGCACGGACAGGCTATCCGGACGGATTGTCTCTGCCCGCGCGCACAGGCTGCCCGGACGGACTACCATACGCACGGACCGCCGTCCGCGCGGCCGGCTTGAAAGATAGAAACACTTTGGTGTTTTCTAAATGCTACAACGAAAACTCCAAAGCACAAGCCATCATACACAAACACATCTTAGGAAGAAACAATCCACTTGAACATTTATCCACACAAGCAATCTAACCGTACGGATAAGTCGTCCGCACGTATAACTAGTCCGCACGGGTTGCCACCCGCACGGACAGTCACACGCACGGATGACCTATCCGGATGGAACACCGTCCGCACGCATCACCATCCGTACGGATATGTCATGCGCACGGATGACTTCTACTCACGGATAACTGATCCGCACGATCAGTCCTACTACCCACTCTCACTTGTACTGTTTTTCGCGTCATTTATCGTTACGTTATCGAATCTATTCAGGCTACTCGTACTCGCTGTAAAGCGCTCCCTTCAATCCACATCACTGTGAGTATACTCGAACCCTTTTTGCTTTAGCACTTTTGGGTGTTACATACGTTACAACTATTCAAACTACAACAATCACACTACTCAAGCTATTTTAACGCTAAACCATTAATGCATGTTATACGTGGCTTATGAATGCTTGTTTGTTATGTTTACACATGGAATGCTGTCTACCTGCCTTAGCAACGATAGTACTATAGTTTGGACTCAGCACCCGTTCACACGGGGGTTGTTAAGGATCTTTTACTTGCATGGATTACGGTGGTAATCATGTATTGCGAACTGCCTCGGGCAGTCAACCCGCAGTCATTGGTATCGATGGATCTATGTCGATAACTAACGTGCTTCATTTCACTATGTGTACGTGCTGGTTATGCGTAAACGAATTCGAACTCTATATGTTACTATCAAACTTGTATGCTCACCTTTACATTTTATGTATTGACTTTATTTTAACGTATGTGACAGGTGCTTAGGTTGCATGTTTGCTCTTTGTGCTGTGATGAAATCGAAGCTAGGAACTGGAGTCCTAGTAACCAACGAATAAATTAGTTATGTTTAAATCTGGGTTGTCGGAACAGAATATTTGTTTTGATGTTGTCTGTAATAACTTGTTTGACTATTTATGATACGGTATGGGACGTATTACTTTAAATTAAATGGTAATGATAGTTGTTATGGAAACTTCTGGACAATCTGTTTCGCTCAGTGCCATGCCCCGATGATTCCGCCATCGGTTGGGGTGTGACAAGCTAGCATGGTATAACACCATGGGATCCCACATTGAAGACCTCTCGAAAGGATCTTTATTTTTGTATTACCTCCTCCAAAAAGGATTAAGACCCTCCATAAGTTCTCATGTTCGAAGATCTGAACAACAAAAGAAAAAAAAACTGCCTTACAAATTCCTCCACTTGAAGAAAGGAAAAGTTTGGGCTGTGTGTTAGGCTCCTTCTCTGAAGGAAAAAGAATCCATGGACTACATTACTCATCCTCCATTGGAAGAAAGGAAAAGTCTGGGTTGTGTATTTGGCTCCTTCCCTGAAGGAAAAAGAATCAGAGGATCACGTTATCAATCCTTCACTTGAAAAAATGAGGAGTCTGGGCTACGTAGTTGGCTCCCCTCCTGAAGGCGAAAGAATCGTCGGGCTACGTTACTAGTCCTTAAGGAAAATCCAGACGCTCGGAAGACTTCTTGGACTACGCTGTTAGTCCTTGAAGAAACCCTGGACGGTCCTTCCTTGAAAAAGGAAGAACCCTTGAGCTGCATTATTAGTTCCCCCCTTGAAGAAGGAAAGAACCTGAGCAGGACAATACGAGAGGTAAGTTCCCAACACTCATATTCTGAACTTTAGATGGAAATAAGCTCCCTCCATCAGCTCCCATCTACAAAGATACTACAGGGAAAAAGAAATAGGGTGAAACCTTAATAAGAGCATTTTCGCTCTAAGAGGAAAGTGAAATCCTCCTACGATCTGTCGTGCTCAAGAAACCCTTATCTGCCGGAACAAAACAATATTCTCTCCTAAAGGCTAAAGCATTCTGGAAGTCCCTTCCATCAACAAGAAAATCCATTCTCTTGCGGATAAGGTACCTCAGCAGTCGCTTACAAGAACAGGAACATATACTTTCCATGGAATTACATCCAGGAAAAGTTCCTTCTGAGATTATGAAGAATATCCCATTCCCTGGGATCAAGTGTTTTAGAAGTCCCTTTCATAAACAAGAATATACCCCTTCCTCGGGACTAAGTCTTGAAGAAATCCCTTCCAAGAATAGGAAGAAACATATCCCTCCCTCGGGATCCAGTCCTAAGCAAACCCCTTCCTAGAATAGGAAGGAACGTATCCCTCACTCGGGATTCAGTCTTGAAGAAAATCCTACCAAGAATATGAAATGATGAAGTACAAGGGCCGTTCGGTCATTAATCAAAAGTTGAATTGAATGAAGATACAAGACGAATATGAAGTAAATGAGTTTGGGGTCCAATGTGTCATTATTTGAAACTTAAATGTGGGAAGTAACTAAAGTGGGAGTTTAACGATGAGGATTAGTATTTCTGGGAATTAAGTCTTGGAGGAGCCGCCTCCGAAAAAATAAAGATGTCCCACCCTATGTGATTAGGGGTCTCGTAAGTCTTTTCAACAAACAGTAACAAGTTTCTCCCAAGAAAAGGAGGGTGTCCCCTCCCGTGGGATTAAGTATTGCAGAAGCCTATTCAACGAACAGAAGTGCACCCAGCTACGGGATCAAGTGTTGAGGAAGTTCCTTCTAAGGACGGGAAAGTACTCTTGTCCCTGGGATTTAATATCTAAGAAAAATCCTTCTTGAGATTTCGCACCCGAACAACTTATTCAAAAAAAAAAAGGAGGGGGGAGAGCCCCCTTGACAAGGGGCTTCGAATCTGAAGAATCCCTTCCTTGAAAAGAAAAGATCTCCGCCACAGGTCTGTGTTTTAAAAAGTATCTCTCCAAAGAAGAGGAGCCTCATCTCGGGGTCGCATACGTTTGAAGAAGTCTCTCCAAGAGGAGAGGGTTGCACATTCCATGGGCACCCATCTTTAGAGAATTACAACAACTCTCTAGGGCAAGGAGGTCCCCGGGACACGGAACCTCATGCAACTTAGGAAGTATTACATATGAGGGGTTTATCCCCAGGAAAAAGGCCAAGAGCCACTTTTGTAATATTCAAACTATTAATCTGGGGCTCCCCCAAGAACAGATCTTTTGTAACAACTTATGCTAGGAAGTTTAACTCCCAAGAAGTAAATGACAAATGGACAACTAATCTGTCCTCTTTTGGCAAAATAACAGGTATCATAACCTGGCAGACGTGCCCAGGAGCGCTATAAACCTAGCCAACAAATGAACACACGTGTATAGGGTATATCAAACATACCAAAAGCCCGGCTGTGGGGCAAAACAGGGTCTAGCTAACCCAAAGAAAGCGGACAAAACAAGTCAAAAACATAATATCACATTATCAACTTGTCCATCGATTGGCCTCGAACAGACAATCACGCTTTAACAACCCAGGCAGGTTACAAAGCAAACTTATATAAAGCTTTAACAACCCAAGCAGGTTACGAAGCAAACTTGTACAAAGCTTTAACAACCCAAGCAGGTTACGAAGCAAATTTATATAAAGCTTTAACAACTTAAACAAGTGACAAAGCAAACTTATATAAAGCTTTAACAACCCAAGCAGGTTACGAAGCAAACTTGTACAAAGCTTTAACAACCCAAGCAGGTTATGAAGCAAACTTATATAAAGCTTCAACGACCCAAGCAGGCTATGAAGCAAACTTATATAAAGCTTTAACAACTTAAACAAGTGACAAAGCAAACTACAGAAAGCTTCGACAACCCAAGCAGGCTACGAAGCAAACTTGTACAAAGCTTTAACTACTTAAACCAGTTACAAAGCAGACTTATATAAAGCTTTAACAACTTAAAAAGTTACAAAGCGACCCATAGAAAGTCTTAACGGCTTAAACATGGTACAAAGAAAATTCATGAGAAAGTTTTAACAGTTCAAGCAATACAAAAACCCTCATTAGAGGAACACAATACAAAGAGTACAACACGGTAAATAAGGCATCCCGGTCGATGCCCTTTGAGAAATTACTCTAGAACGAGTACTTTGATTGAAATGCATCTAAGAAGTACATGTAAAGACGGTCTAAATAGCATAAACGCTATAAAAAAGCACCATCGAACAAGTGCATTGGAAAAAAGACGTCAAGGAGGCATAGATTGAAGTAAGGTATTGTGCTACCCTACTTAAGGGGTCACCTGGCTATTTTAAGTACTAAATGCAAGGTCACCCCAAGGACAACAAAGTAGATTGGTTTGGCATGACGTGCCTTAGGCTATGCTTACCCGATGGATAAGGAGAACGGTTGGAGGGTGGATAACGACCCGCCTAGATTATCAGGGACTGGAACAAGTCCTGCGCCCATTCATGAGTGAATAGACTGGGACTAAGGATGACTTAACGACGAGGATCCCCGCTTGGGCTCCTCGTCCGGGCTCATCGCCCTAGATTAGTGGCTGGGCTCGAGCCCACTTGTGTCTTTCTCGGTATGTTTAGCTGGTTTGAGTGGGCCATGTCCTGATAAGCCCACTCTTGGACCAGCCCATTAGGGTTATGGCCCAAATATGTTATTATAAAAGGAAGAGCTCCTTCATCTAAAAAGGGGCAGCCAATCTCTCACAAAAACATCAGGTTATCCATTCCTTCCTTCTCCCTTAAGGCTGATGCTTTTCTCTCTCTCTCTCTAAAATATACTTACATTTGCACTTATAACTATCTTACCACACAAGATACTGACTTGAGCGTCGGAGTGCCCACGGGGTGAACCCCCTCGGGCCCTCTAACTAGAGTTTCATGTGGATGCAGCCTGAGACCCAACACCCCGCGAGAGGAACTGCCACCGTGACGGCGAGATGACGAACCTGAATCGGAGCTCACCGAATCTAAGGTTAGTACCGCCAAGCCCTTTGAAAAACTTAAGGGATTTGGAGATTCGACAGAACCCATAATAAACATAATTAGAGGTGACCCTATTTACAAGAAATAGTCACAGTCTAGTGGAAAGACCTCTTGTTTTCATACAAATGGTATTCGGTTCGAGTCCTCTCTATGTGATTGTTTATCAATTGTATTCACGGTTGTTTGGTGTTGTTTTGTTTTTTAGGGTTTGAGAAGAAAGGACGGGAGTTTTAGGTTGTCATTAAAAAAAGAAGGGAAGGGTTATGTGAGCTTACATTTAAACTACAACTTGTCTTTTAAGGTGTTGAGCTTTTTAACTTTGAGCCACTTTATTACAACAACGATAATAAACCCAGGTTCTTATATGGATTAAAAAATATAGAGTAAACTTACCCCTTGTGGTTTGGGGTGATTGGCACCCTTACCTCCCCTAACGAAATAATTGCAATTTTACCCCCCAACGTTTGCTGTTATGTCGCAACCTTACCCCCCGGCCTGAAATTTGTTGACTGATCTGTTGACTTGGTGGTGAAATGACTATTTTACCCTTTTATTTTACCCCCAACATTCCTGTTATGTTGCATAATTACCCCCCCCCCCCCCCCCCACAGGTAAATTACTATAATGCCCTTTCATATTACCCCCTATGTTTTGTTCTACTCTGTAATATTACCCCCTGCCACCACTGCCACCGCCATTCACCACCACTGCTGTCATGACCCCCGACCCACCCTGGACGGAATCGGGAGCCGCGAACAGCCAAGTGGTACCGGTGATTATTTTGAAAAATGTTGCAGCGGAAATTTCATCAGGACCGTGAGTTAGGAAAAATATAAGAGTTTAAAAACACCGGATTTTATTTATTAAATAGATGGGATAAACCCATATTTTACAAAGGTAGCTTTAATAAGGGATAAACCCAATTACATAAAACAATATTTCTTAATTTGATTTAATTAATAAAATAAGCCACTTCTTGAAGCCTTTTAGTGCCGTATCCATCTCTTACTCCAATCTACTGTAATTACCTGAAACGGGTTTTAAAAAGGTTTTGTCAGCAGGAAATACTGGTGAATCATTCTATTTACTAAAAAGACACGTTTGTTATAATTTACAGTATTAAGAGAGATTACAATGTTTCCAGATATCAACCAACTACCACAGTAACTTATTTCAACAAACTACAACTCGAGTCCACAACATCAACTACAATTGATATCAATCCACCAATCCCAAATCTTCAGACATACGTGAACAGGTATACAAAGAAAGACTGAGCTATGTTGATAAGACATTCAACTCTTAAGACTTAATTATTATTTATAAATAAGAAATTAACAACTTTTCCATTTATATGTTGTTACAGATTTCAAGAATTAGTGCCACTTGCAGAACAACGTGCATCATTAAACCACATCACCATTGCCGACCTAAAGAAGAAAATTTACAACAACACTGCGGTAAACTATTTTTTTTCCCTCATGTACTTTATTTATGAATTATGTCCTTTAAGTTTATATAGAATGAGGAAATAGTTTTATGCTGAACTTATTGTTTTATTCCAACCTTGATTTTAATAATCAACTTAAAAATATGTTAATTGAATCCCTCTTAATCATAATGCAGCAGAAAGGACACTACACATGCACTGCAAGAATAACAGAAATCGACGAGCTCCGCACCTGGTTTTTTGTGAAATATCCCAAATGTGGCAAAAAAGCATATCCGGAAAAAGACCGATTCGTATGCTTGGACGATGATATAGAAGAAGAACCGATTTTTATGTAAGTCTCACACATAACACGTAGTATGTCATATAGATGAAAAGACTAATATTCGCATGTTGCCCTACACCTACAGGTATTGCCTCAACGCAAAAATAACAGACAACACAGACTCTACAGAGGTAGTCTTCTACAACGAAGCACTTAATGACATTGTGAAGGTAAGTTGTCGTGACATGGTTATCAATCTGGGAAACAGAAACCCAAAGGTGTTTCCAGACAAAATAACTTCAACAAAGGGGGAACCAAAGCTACTGCACATCGCTGTGAAAGATGATAATAGCATTGCCGTAAACAAAGCAGAAAATCCAAGAACACTCCAGCCAGCAACACCAGACCCCAAGAAACCAGCAACCAAGAGAGCTTTACCACAGTTGTCAGGTAAACTACTAATTACTTCTCCCTAGGTCTATTAGTGAGATCATGAGACATATAATTATCACTATAAATCCATTTATTTAGATCATTATTTTGAGACGGCTCGAAAGCTTTCCGTTCCTGGTTATACACAATACTGTTCAATCAAACTATACGTCTGATAAATGCTCTAAAACAAACTTAAATAAAAAAAAAATGGTAGCCCATTGGTTGGGCTATAATCAGCAAAAACATGAGAAAAGCAACTAATCCAATAGGGACCCTACTTTTGTAAATGTGACAGGTTTAGATAAGATCTAAGTAGGTTGTTAAATAACAAAAAAAAGATTGCCTAAAACTAACTATTAAGATTTTCAATTATTATCTTTCAACTACTACTAACCAATAGGGTATTACTTCATTGACAGACTCTGACAGGAAGGTGAAGCACCAAGCATAACCAACATATATAAAGAACAACAAACTTTTGGCACAACCTTTTGTAAAACCGAAAAGCTTATGCGCGCTAAAGTACAAAAATACAGGTCCTAAAGTACAGTAATCCAAGACCTACCTTCTATGGGGAAAACAAGACAAGAAGCTTGCCTTTTGTAAAAACTTCAATGTCGACTAACGTATGTAGTACAGCCCAGTTTGTAGCTGTTAGGTAATGCCTCCTATGAGGAAAATATGACAAAAAGACGACCTTTTGTAACAACTTTAACGCTGACTAATGTATTTAGTATAACCCCAACATGTAGCTTTTAAATTATCTCGCTTACTTTAAGACCGTAAATGCATTAAGACCCTAAACAACCATAATTCCGCCGACTATAAACAACCTAGAAATCGCCGCCGCAACACGCGGCGTCTCGCACCATCCTAGTATATATAATAATAAAAAGTTGGTGTTGCTGTTGGACCGAAGTGTTTTCAAAGAATTGTTTATTTGGGTTTAGTCTGTGCTTACAAAACGAGTTTTTTATTTGGGTTTACTTTGTGTTTTAAATATTTTTAGATGGGTGGTGATTTGTGGCAACTAATTTTAGTCAAAACTAGTTGGGCTGGTTGGTTACTTCTATTATTCAAAGCTAGTGAACATTGATACAATTTTGGCTAATACAAATTTCCTTTTGGGCCGCAAGTAATTGAAGTGCATCTGGGTTCTTTGTTTTGGACCGTGAGTAATTGAAGTACAAATGGGTTCACCTCTAATATGTGATTGACTGATTGATGAGTTTATATATGTGATTGGCTGATTGATGTAACATTATAGGACATGTAGGGCCCGACTTTTTTATCTCGTACAGGGCCCAAAAAGTTTTTAACATTTTCGGAAACGACCCTGATATGTTTACAACTCACATGGAAGTTTACCGCTCGACCAACATGTGTATCTTGAATTGGAGGTCATATATATCCAAATGAAGGTCCAAAACCGTCGTTTTAGTTTAATGGCCCTTGGACCGACCCTGAAGAATGGCTTTTTGGTCCCTTTCCTCTAGTGGTCAAGACATCACCTTTTCATGTGGATGATTCATGTTCGATCTTGATTCAAATACTCCTTTAAATGCCTAATCCCCTACTACAAAATATAACCTTGATAATTATAAACTTTTTAAAAAGCCATAAAATGTAAAAATACGTAGTTACAAAAACTTTAAAAAAGTCATAAAATGTAAAGATACGTGGTTACAAAAACTTTAGTTTTTCTTGTAACTAAAAAAAAAGAAAAACATTTTCTTGTAACTAAAACAAAAAAACAACATTTTTCTAACAATTTCTAGAATATTCGCCAAGAGAGGTGCTTCCAAAAGAGTGACGTCAGCCTTATCTTCATAAACCCTAAAATTTCTTATCTCAAAGCCTCACTTAACCAACCCGCACCTACTCTCATCCTCTGTTATCTTCTCTGTTCTTCCAAATCTTCAGCCTTCAGGTAACCAATCCTTTCGTTATCTTACTTATTCATCGATTTCAATTCATCACGTCTTAACAATTCATCTGTTTACATATTCATTTCACACTTATATTCGATATTAATTTTGTATGTTAGGGTTTGTTCTATTGAAATTGACTTTATAATAATCGATGAATGCTATCTTACCGTGTGAATTGAAGTGAAATTCGAGTCGTATAGTCTCTAGCTGTTTGTGTTCATGTTATTGTCAATTAGTTTATAAAGATATTGATAATGATTAGTATTCATATGTAAGTTTGTAAATGTGAGTATGCTGATATGCTCTGGCAAGTTAAGTGATTGGATATTGTACTTTGTGGATAATAATAATGATAAATGTACATTTGTGAGTTGGTAAATGCGTTCGAGTTCTTGTCGGATTCAAATAGTTAGCTCTAAGGACCTGGAGATTTCTTAATTTAGTATAATAATTGGATAAAGCATTTAATCATATTATGTTTTATGTAACTGATTATTCGAGGATTGTAACATAACTTTGCTATCTGAAGTTGAATTCGAGTCGTGTTTCAGTTAAACACGTGTATTCTCCAGGCTTTCGTGCTTATATTCTTGTCAATTAGACGATATAGATATTAATAATGATTAATATTCATGTGTAAGTATGCAAATGTGAGTATGCTCTGGCAAGTTAATTGATTGGATTTAGTACTTTGTGGATACTTGTCAATTAGACGATATAGATATTAATAATGATTAATATCCATGTGTAAGTATGCAAATGTGAGTATGCTCTGGAAAGTTAATTGATTGGATTTAGTACTTTGTGGATAAGGTTGATGATAAACTGTGCATTTGTGAGTTGGTAAACGTGTTTGTGTTCTTGTCGGGTTCAAATAGTTAGCTTTAAGGACCTGAGGGTTCATAATTTACTATAGTAATTGTATTAACTAAACAAATTATGTTTTCTGTAGTTAATTGTTTGAGGATTGTAAGAAGATGGCATCCATTACTCCTTTATCTTCCATTAGCTCTTTTGGAACTCCTAAGGCAATCGCAAGTTCATCGGAAACTTTGTCTTCATTGTCTTCCATTTCTTCTGGTCGTCTTGTACACGGAAGACAAAATGTAGTTCTGCCGAGAAAAAGCTCTCTCAAGGTTAAGGCAGCCAAAGAGTTGTACTTCAACAGGGATGGTTCTGCTATTAAGAAGCTTCAGGTAAACATCAACATAAGATATTTTATTATTTCGTTATCATGATGGTACTTTGTGCTGATATGTACGTGAAATTATGTGTAGGCTGGTGTCAACAAGCTTGCAGATCTAGTAGGAGTCACTCTAGGTCCAAAAGGGCGCAATGTCGTACTAGAAAGCAAATATGGTTCTCCAAAAATCGTAAATGATGGTGTAACTGTAGCTAAAGAGGTACATAGATAAGCGTTTTTAAAGGGTATACGGGTAAAATGGTAAATCGAGTACTTGATACATTTTTGTCTGCATAGGTTGAATTGGAAGATCCTGTTGAGAACATTGGTGCCAAGTTGGTGAGACAAGCGGCTTCAAAGACTAACGATTTAGCTGGTGACGGAACAACGACATCAGTTGTTCTAGCACAAGGCTTGATTACCGAGGGTGTAAAGGTAATTTACTAAATGAATTTTAGAGAAGTTTGAATCTTAAACAGTAAACAATTAAACATTCTCATCGTGAACTCTTTTTTTCTTTAGGTGGTGGCAGCAGGTGCTAACCCGATTCAGATTACTAGAGGTATCGAAAAGACCACCCGAGCTTTGGTTGAAGAGCTTAAAGCGATGTCGAAAGAAGTGAGTTTACCTTTATTTGCTGCTATTGCATCTTTGATATCTATGGTTACGAGATCTAACCGACTTTACGTTAATTGGGAAATTTCAGGTTGAAGACAGTGAGTTGGCTGATGTGGCGGCCGTAAGTGCAGGGAACAACTATGAAATCGGAAACATGATCGCTGAAGCAATGAGCAAAGTCGGAAGGAAAGGTGTCGTGACGCTTGAAGAAGGAAAAAGCTCCGAAAACTACTTGTATGTCGTTGAAGGCATGCAATTCGATCGCGGTTATATTTCTCCGTACTTCGTTACTGATAGTGAGAAAATGACTGTCGAGTATGATAACTGCAAGGTAACGAACTAATAATATTATTACTTTGTTTTCTTACGTTTTCGATTGTGATCTTAACGTTTCGCGGTTGTAGTTGCTTCTGGTTGATAAAAAGATAACAAACGCAAGAGATTTAGTCAGCGTATTGGAAGATGCTATTAAAGGAGGATACCCGATATTAGTTATAGCGGAGGATATCGAGCAAGAAGCACTTGCTACTCTTGTTGTGAACAAACTTAGAGGCTCACTGAAGATCGCTGCACTTAAAGCACCGGGATTCGGTGAACGCAAAAGTCAATATCTTGACGATATTGCTATTCTCACTGGAGGCAAGTGGTTCTGGCCCGGCCCGGCCCATTTTGATCTGTGGATGTTTTTTAATAGTTTTTTGTTTACTGTTTCAGGAACTGTAATCAGAGAAGAAGTAGGGTTAAACCTTCAGACTGCTGGAAGTGAAGTTTTAGGGCTTGCTGCAAAGGTGGTGTTGACCAAGGAGTCAACAACGATTGTTGGTGACGGCAGCACCCAAGAGTTGGTTAATAAGCGAGTTGCTCAGATTAGAAATCTTGTTGAGGTGAACTCTTAAGTCTTGCCTTTTACACACTGCTAGTGGGCTCTTTTTTTCTCTAGAAGTTACTGATATCTATGTTAACTGAATCTTACAGGTAGCAGAACAGGAATACGAAAAGGAAAAACTAAACGAAAGAATCGCCAAATTATCTGGTGGAGTTGCTGTCATACAGGCGAGTTTTTCAAGATTATACTCAGTGCTAGGGGTGTGCACGGTTCGGTTCGGTTCGGTTTTAGGTTAAAACTGAAACCGTAATCGAAAGTTCTGTTTTCAGTTTTAGTAATGGTTGGGTTTGATTTTCCGGTTTTTGAAACAAATTACGTAAGATTCAAAAACAAATAGTATAATTCAAAGTTTAAGAATTTTTCTTAGATGTTTGCAGTTGAGTTAATATATTTAATCTTTTCAATTAATATTGGTCACAAAAACCTAACCTTCTAATCTATTTTAATGTTTCTCCAAAGTTTTCATTAAGACGTTTTCTTTTATGATACTTTGAAAATCATTTAAATTTGATGTTAATATTTGTTATTTCTTGTAGACAATGGATAAATCATTTCAATGATAAATAAACATGTTAATGTTCTTGTTATAAATACTTAACATTCAAGAATAAAATTAATAATTTCTAAATCAATATATAACAAAAAAATAAAAAAATGATTTTTTCGGTTATTAGGTCGGTTCGGTTTTTTCGGTTTTTATAATATGCAAAATCGTAACCGAACCGCAAATTTTGGTTTGGTTTTGGGCGGTTTGTTTTTTTAGCATCGGTTTTCTGCTCACCCCTCTCAGTGCTCTATAAACGTAGTTGTTAGTCTAAAATTTCAAATATATTACAGGTTGGGGCACAAACAGAAACAGAACTTAAAGAAAAGAAACTGAGAGTAGAGGATGCCCTCAATGCAACAAAGGTTATACCGGAAGCTATTTGTATTTCTTATATACGGACGTCTTTTTTCATGAGCCGAACTTAAGTTCTTGACGTTTTACAGGCGGCTGTTGAGGAAGGAATAGTGGTTGGTGGTGGGTGCACTCTATTGAGACTTGCGGCTAAAGTTGACGCCATTAAAGCCACCTTTGATAACGATGAACAAAAGGTAGGAGCGGATATCGTTAAACGCGCGCTTGGTTACCCCATGAAGTTGATCGCAAAGAACGCCGGTGTTAATGGAAGTGTGGTGATTGAAAAGGTATTTTTCGGTTTACCTTTTAACCGTTTTCTGGTCTTTAATATTTATTAAGCTAGAAATGGCGTTACAAAAAATAATGTCAAAACGTAGAAAAAATATTATTAGAGGGGCCAAACGTGTTATTAGCGAAGTTGAGGGACCAAACGTGTTGTTTAAACTATATTAAAGGAAAGGATTAAACATGTGTATCAGCAAAGTTAAAAATGAAAACTAAGAAATGTGAAAACTTTAATAAGGTAGAGGGGCTAAACATGTTATTAGTAAAATTGAAGGGTTAATTAAGTTAAAAAGAAAAACAAAGGAATATCAAAAGTTTATTAAAGTAGAGGGGCTAAATATGTTATTACCAAAGGGAGGGATTAAAATGATAAAAGTGTGTTGCAAAAAAAAAAATGGAGGTTGCCACATGGCAACATGTGATAGGCTAAAATGAAAGTGAGAGAGGAAGAGTTATATATATATATATATATATATATATATATATATATATATATATAGGGGATCGCTAGAATGAGAACCACCACGAGTTGTAAGAACCACGAGAACCGCGCCCCGCGGGTGGCCGTTGACCACGAAATTTTTTTTACACCTAGATCCGTATATTTTAACACCGGGGGTAAATTTTGGGTTCAAACGGCGCGCCCGAGGGGGTAGTTTTTTACGCCCAAAGTTTGGGTTTTTTTAATTTTTCTTTTTTTTTTTAACCAAACTTTGGGCGTAAAAAACTACCCCCTCGGGCGCGCCGTTTGAACCCAAATTTTACCCCCGGTGTTAAAATATACGGATCTAAGTGTAAAAAAAATTTCGTGGTCAACGGCCACCCGCGGGGCGCGGTTCTCGTGGTTCTTACAACTCGTGGTGGTTCTCATTCTAGCGGCTCCCTATATATATATATACATAGAGAGAGCGAGAGGGAGAGGGAGAGAGGGAGGGAAATAAAGTGTACTGTACAATTGGCCTTAACATACGTGATGAGTATTCCGCACGTTATAAAACCTCAAAACCATAAATCCGCATGTTAGAACTTAGAATTTGTCCGAGTTTGTGAAGCGTATGTTGGAAGTGTCCAAGTTTGTGAAACCGCATGTTGGAAGCTTCCGAGTTTGTGAAGTCCACATGTTATAACCTCAAATCCGCATGTTATATGTTCAGCGCGTACGCATTGTACGTTAAGGCCAATTGTACGTTAACTAACCCCTATAGATATATGTATAGGGGTTAGTTAACGTACAATTGGCCTTAATGTAAGATGCGTAAGCTATGAGAATTCCGCACGTTATAAACCTCCAAAACGAAATAACGCATGTTGAAACCCATAAAACCCGCATGTTGAAACCCATAAATCCTGCATGTACAACCAGCCATAAAATCGCATGTTATGTTTTCGTAAAACTGCATGTTATACACAGCCATAACCGCATGTTATAAACCTCACGCATGAACCAAATCCGCATGTTGTAACCTAAATCCGCATGTTATATTTTCATCTCGTGCGTATTTTACGTTAAGGGATATTGTATTTTACACTTTCTCTCTCTCTGTATATATATATAATTACCATAAGATTTAGTTTCTTTGAATGTTTTTATATGATCTTTAGGTTCTATCTAGCGACAACTATAAGTATGGTTACAATGCTGCAACTGGGAAATACGAGGATTTAATGGCGTCTGGTATTATTGATCCCACAAAGGCAAGTCTCGTTTTCTTCATGGAGTTTTTGGTGTTATATTTTTTTTTTCTTTTTAATAATTGTTGAATGATGAGTTGTGCAGGTGGTGAGATGTTGCTTGGAGCATGCATCGTCCGTTGCAAAGACATTCCTTACATCTGATGCTGTTGTGGTTGACATCCCAGAGCCTGAACCTGCACCACTTGCAAACCCAATGGACAACTCAGGTATGTACAGCTAATTTTTGACATTTTTCCTGTTTCCTTGTTTTCATATTAGTTAGTGTGTTTTTACTTATCGTTTATGGAGATCTGTTTATCGACGGTATATGAATTTTAATATATATAATTGTCTTCATTACCAGGTTATGGCTACTAAGCTGCAGCTAGCTAGCAAATAGAACATTAAACCTGTGGGAGTGCTTTGCAAATTTATAATCAAGAAATGTTGCTTCCCCCACGTTTATTTCTGTTATCTCATTTTTATGACTGTAAGGAAGTTTAAACCCTTTTTCCAATTATTTGGAGGTGGTCGACTAGGTTGAATTTTGGCGGAAAAAAAGATTTGTAGGATTGGTATCTATATTCAATAAGAAAGCGGTATTGTCTATGAGTGGCTTTAGTTATAAAACATAAGGCTTCTATCCAATTAGTATCTTTAAAACGCCACTCTTAAGCATTTAACGGTTCTTTATATGGAAATTGGATCCGTAACAAACGCACCATGTGCCTAGTATTTGAGAACATGAATTATCGATGTAGTAAACAAATAGACTACGAGAATCTAGCTATATGCAGAATGAAAGGGGCTTGTAATATGTCAAAACAAGCCTTTTTCTATTATGTCACTCATTTTTGTGTACAAATGTCTTAATAACTGGAGCTCAATCTTTTTGGTTCTGGTTAGGACTGCTTTTTAACTTATTTGTTTTTGTTACCTACCGAAGTAGTAAACGATAAAACCATCATTTCGACCTGTGTTATAAGAGCAAAATTATTGTTTGATGTCTTAAAATCACAACATACTTGGAAGCTGGAACGACCATTATTGGTTCGATGGCTAGGATTTCGGTTCTGGAGTTTGGTTTTTTGTGCACCTCTGCTTGGACAACTCCATAAAGAGCATCTTCTCTCTATTGCACCTTGCGGGACTTATCCAACGTCAATGAAATCTGGATCAAACTTCTTATATAGTGATTCTAGCGCCTGAATAAGCAGGAGTCTTCGTTAGGCGTAAATGTTGCGCTATGAACGTCACACAAAAACATAAATTGAAATGTATGATTAGTAAGTAATAACACAACTATAAACTAGAGGAAAAAACAAGATTAGCTTGGGCTTTTAATAAACAAGCAGCCGTTAACATTCTTGCTTAAGGCTCCCATCACCAATACATAAACTCAAAATATTTGAAAAACCTGCCTGATTATTGATAGATTAGCAACACCTAAAAGAAAACCTTCCCATAAGCTTTTCTCAAGTGAATCCACGCCATCTCACGAACCTCCTTACATTTACACATCATCGTCATTTACCAAAAGCCATTCGGTTTAGTGATACCAAGGCATTATTGTTAATTCAATCTTGCTTCAATAATAGTTGCTTTTGATTGGTTCTTTATTTATCTACCGGTGTAAGTTTTGTTTAAGACAGAGTTACGTATGATAGTGTACAAGCCATCTAACCATAGACTAAAAAGCATGGTTTAGTGTTTTTACGTCTATTTTTTGTTTGGTTTAACTTTCCCGCCGCAACGCACAGGTCCTAAAAACTAGTTTGATACTTTGATGTAATTATCAATATACACGTACAAAACAAAAAGAAAGTTTTAGTAAAGTTATATGAAGGAACAAATGACGACTATGTTTGTTTTTCATTAGCGAGCGGGATTAGCTTAGTAACAAAAGTGAAAGTTAGAAGTGTTATTGATCAAATTGAAGGTTATTAATTATTAGAATTCAATTTCCTAGCAAAAATGCCAAGTAGACGCCATACCACTAAGCAACATCATCATGGGGCATACATGGTTACTTTTCTGTAATAATAAAATTGTATTTGACAAAAAAGTCAAAGTTAGAAACATTGTATATCAAATTGGCAATATGTATATCATCTACAAATGGATAATAGTTTGAATTATTAGAAATCAATGTGCCTTAGATATATAAGGTAAAATCAAAATTATTTCTTTTACCAAGTGTCTATGTGGTCGTTAGAAAGCATGTATGCATATGTTTAATTTTGTTAAGAGTTTACATTCCTTTATGTATATAACCCTTTTAGTAGTTCCCATATTGTGGATATCAAGTATTCACAAAACAAAAGTCATGCTCAAACCCATGCCTAAAAAGATGAGATAAAGTGGGGTAGTGGTGGTCTTTTTTGGTACATTTGCATCAAATCTATTTGGTACTTGTGTGCTCCTAACCAAGAAAGCTTTGATAAGAGGGCATGCCAACACTTATGATCAACAATTTCCGGACATGTAATTAGTGTTGGTTTCATCATTCATTGGTCATTCCCTTATAAATTAGTTTATTTGAGTTGTTTTCATAACAAATAAAAGTTAGAAAATAAGTTATTTTAAGAGATCGAAAATCACTTATAATATTTTCTAAACACATATAACATTCTGAACAGGGGCGGACCTAGGTGATAGGTTAGGTGAGCGGGCGCACCCGTTGAAAAAAAAATAGAGTATTTTATAGGCAAAAATTTCGATCGCACCCCTTGAAAGTTTGGTTACACTCCTCGTTCGCACCCACAGAAAATAATTCTTGGGTCTGCCAACCGTTTTATCTTCAAAGTTACATTATTGTAATAGCTTAGTTTGTAGTAACACTTATTAATTATTTATAGAGAAAAATTCACTTTTTGTCCTTTATGTTTGCACTGAATTTTGAAACGTGCCCTTTAAAACTTTTAGTTTCAATTTATGTCCAAAAAACACCTGTTTTGTATCACTTTATGTCCTTTTCACCAAACTGAGTTAAATTACTCAGTTAGATTTATTTAATGCAAGGGTATAATTGTCATTTAAACCCTGATTGCAGCTGTGTCCCTTTTATATATTCTTCACAACCTCTCTTTTCTTCCCCTTTTCTCCTCCACCCACCACCACCTCCCCAACCCACCTGAAACTTCTCCGACAACCACCGCAGCTTTCGTCGTCAGGCACCTCCATCACAACTCTCACCTGCGGCTTCTCTGACAGGGACTATCCGGTATTAAAACACACTGGTTATCTAGAAATTTCCAATAATAAATTCCAATCAATCAACATCATAACAATCAAGTATTGCATTTATATAATTAGCCTAACAAACTAATTTCAAATTAAAGCATATTGAACAGAAGGGATGAGTTTGTTCAAGATCTTGCTGAATCTTGATCGTCGGATGATACTGGAAGTTTTCAATCAGCATCATCATCATTATCTTTAAACGGCAAGATGAAAATCCAAGATGAGTTGGTAATTAAAAATGGGAATTTTCAAGATTCATGTAACGGAAGCCGTGATGGTACAAAGCATTCAGATCTAAAACCCAATGCTCCGAATTCACTTCCGCTTAAAAATGAAATTGTTAGCAAAAAGAACTCGAAAAATGGGGGGTGTGTCGTTCAGTCATCCAGATCCACCGCCGCCGCCGTGAGCGGCGGCGCCACTTCTAATCTGTCGTCGGTTTAGGGAGATCGGCGTTATCATCATCATCGTTATCATCTTCCTCAACAGAACTTTAACATTATCAGATCACCTCCTCCACAGCCGCCGTAGCAGCGACGGCGCTGCAACTGTTGTCGGAAACTTTATCAACGAAACGAGAGGGAGACGAGAGTGGGGGTGGGTGTATGCAGGAGTTTAACGATGATGGGGGGTTGGGGTGTCTAGTGTGCGTATTTCATCGGGTTTACAGCGTCGACCGGCAATCGGGATCTCCGGTTACCGGAATTAGAGTTCTAGGGAGAGAAGCCAGTGAGTAGAAGGGGATGATGGTTGTTGCGTGGAGGTGGTTGTAGTAGTGGTGGTGGCTGGGTAGTTATGGTGGGGCGTTGGTGGTGATGGTCATGGATGGCTAGGAGAGAGAGACAGAATGAGAGAGAGACAGAATGAGAGAGTCTGCACTTTTAAAGAGAGATGGTTAGGTTGTGGCTTTTAGGGTTTTATTTGTTTTTTAAACAACAATACTTAATAGTGAAATGACAATTATACCCTTGCATTAAATAAATCTAACTGAGTAATTTAACTCAGTTTGGTGAAAAGGACATAAAGTGATACAAAACAGGTGTTTTTTGGACATAAATTGAAACTAAAAGTTTTAAAGGACACGTTTCAAAATTCAGTGCAAACATAAAGGACAAAAAGTGAAATTTTCTCTTATTTATACGAATAGACAAAGTATTTGTCATGTTCTCTTTTATTACAAAAATACAACTTATTCCACACATAAAATAGCAACAATTTTTTTTAATTTTTTTTTTCCTCAACGTGATACATGTAAAGTTTTAATATTAGACAATACAAATAAACCACAAACAATAAAATATCAAATATCACAATTATGACGATTGAAAAAAAACCCCAAATTTGAGGATAGTGCACGGAAGGAGGAAGCTAGTGGCATGTGAGTTAACCTTAAATAATTATTTTAATACCCAAATTTAGGTGACCAAACTTTATATACAACTGTTTTGGAATCACTCCTAACGAGAATTTGACCATTGGCATCAAATACTTATATATGATATCGAAGAAGATATTGACGCTAACAAAGATATACAAAAAGATTATAAAGCAAATGAATAATTGAAGAAATATATAAACCAAAATATCTAGAAGATATTATGTTATTTGGACCTAACCGAAAACCTTAACATAATATATTAACAAATGTTTGTTTATTAAGAATATGGGGTATGGGGCGGGGTTGGGGCGTTGGTTGGGTACAAACGTCCAAGTCATCATCTCGGGTGGGCTTGGGTTTCGGCGTGGCCCCATTGGCGGGGGTTTCAGCCCGGGCGTGGGGAGGGTCTACGAACCTGACATGGCGGGATCTCATTGGCCAACAAAACTAGCCGTTTGGGCTAGCCGTTGGGCATTAATTTTATAAAAAAAAAAAAAACTTTTTTCCTATATAAATACCTTACCATATTTAACATTTTTCTCACACAATATCAAAAACATAAAACACAATCTTGCCATGAGTTCTTCAAGTTCAAATGAATCGTCATTATCATCATCTGACGATGGTGCAGAAATATTTCTACAAACGATCGCGACGGTGGTGAAAGCTATCATGGAAGACGATGAGGAAGAGACTTCGAAACCACTCGCCCCTTTTCAATGATCGGGTAAATGGTATAGGACCCAAAGGAAGTTTCTTTGTAAACGGGGTTGAATACGTGTATGGGTACTACCTAGTTGATGGGATTTACCCGGAGTGGGGGTTTTCGTAAAATCATTCACAAGACACGGTACCATAGATCGAGCGAGCGTTCGGTGTTTTGAAGAAAAGGTGGCGAATATTGGCAATGCCTTGTCGACTATGGGACAAGGATCAAATTGGAAACGTGATGTACGCATGTATCATTCTTCACAACATGATTTTAGAGGATGAAGGTAGAGCGGTCGTTACCTACTATGATGACGATGACCCCCAACCAGATAACGTAATAGTTACAGACGAAGATAAATCAACAAATGAATTTTTGATCAAGTCAAGGGATATACATCACAACCTTCGATTTGATTTGGTGGATCATGTTTCAACGCTTCCTGGGTTCGAAACCGACGAAGACGACGAAGAATGATTGTTTTTATTTTGATACTATATTTTTTGTAATTATTATGTATGTTTATGTAGTTTTTAATGGTTTATATATATATATATTAAAAAAAATTGACGTGGCTTGGCCACGCCACCCCAGCCACGTCCACCATACCCCTATGAACTTGGGTTTATGTATTGAGTGCCCCATAATCCACGTGTCAACCCATGCCCCAAACCCCCGCCCCACCATACCCCACAGTCTAATGGTAGATACGATGGTTTCAATTTATATTAAGTGGTGTTAATTGATTAGACGAAAGAGATAAATTATAGAAAGAACGAGTTACATAATTTAAAAGTTACATATAGTTTTTTTTTTTAATTTCTCTCTCTAATAATTAGATTTTGTGTGTGACTTTGAATCTAATTTTAAGATTTAGGTTTCACATCAACGGATTTATCGTTTTATTGTTGTTGCTTTTTGTGGTTGTGCATGTCGTCTATGCTCTCTTAGGTTTCTTTTTTTTATCTTGAACAGTGAACACATAAACACATCCCTCAAATCTACTACTAAAATTCATCTACGTCTCACTTTGTTGGACTCAAATCTACACCACTTTAGCTAGGATAAATTCTTGTGCCACTAAGCAATGATGCCAGCGACCGTCATTTACACATCCGAGTCACACATGTTCTCTTACGTATCCAAACTTTTGGACCAAGCTGTCACCAACATATTTGCTTATTATGAAGTTATTGTCGCAACACCCATGTGTGTTCCATCACGTGATGTCTTTAGTTTTACTCCGTTTCCATAGGGCGTTGTTGCGCTTTGTGATCACGACGACGACAATATCCCATGTTTTTAACTGCACACCCCTAAATATGTTAATCACCTAATCATACTTGATACCAATCATGTTATTTTGAAATTTTGAAGTAAGTAAAACTAACACCTCAATAATTTACATTTTTTATTAATTATTAATATTGAAAATAACAATAGAAATAAGAAAAACTAACACCATAATAAATTACATTACCATATTATAAATTAACAACATGTTGGTGTTTAGTAGACTTATACCTTAAGCTTTGGGGGTTTCCCAAAAAAAAATGTTAATGTTTAGTAGAGTTGTACCTTAATTTATATACTATTAACTTTTAACATTATGGTGCATTATACTCTAAGCATATATTATTGGACAATGGTTTTTTTACAAAACATACTATTAATTTTTAACATTATGGTGCATTAAAAGTGGTACTCTAAGCATATATTCTTGGACAATGGTTGTTTTTTTACAAAACAACTAGCTTGTGTGAGTTATTGTTTTGGGCCGACTCTCTTTAATTGTACCGGTACCCACTTTTTCCGTTTTTCGGTACCGGTATCGGAGCGGTACCGGTATTTACAGGTAAAACACCGGTAAATACCAGTACTGGTACCGAACTCGTATATTCGGTACCGGTACCCACTTTTCCTGTTTTTCGGTACTGGTACTTTGGGTACAGGTACCGGTTTGATACTGAACGGGTACCATGCTCATCCCTAATCAACATCAAGTATTTGTATTTCCCTCAACAAGACATTTGGAAACACAATGTGATCGTTTGGATATCTAACTTGATGCAAAGATGTAGTCGTTAATCCTTAGGTTTGTGGTTTTAAAGCGCAACGAGCGGGTCGATAGAGAAGTATAAAATAGATTCACTACGCCGTAATTGTAAGGCCCTAGTAGTATAAAATAGATTCATTGTGTCGTAATTTGCAAGGCCCTAGCCGCAACGCGGCGAATCTTACATCTAGTTTTTTATTAGTTATTAATATTGAAAATAACAATAAATATCACACAATGTCACAAATAACATTATATCAAGTCAATTGCCATAAAAATACATACCGGATTTGGTGGCGCACGTTGGAGTATGGATTGTGGGCGGCAGAACATTGAAATTTGTCTTTCTTGTTTCATTAAGGGTGTCTTCTTGTTTCTTTTAAATATCTCACTCATTAGTCTCCTAAGTCGTAATCAACGGCTCTTTTTACGGAACCACGATAACTACAACGACTTCAGTTTTAACCACCCATGCGATTGTGATCTTTAGTCTTTATTTAAGTGTAAACGAGCCAAGTTGCTCATAAGCTACGTAGCATCTGCTCGTTAAAAGCTTAAATGAAGCTCGAGTCTAAAATAAAGTTGTTTAATAAACGAACTTAGGTCGAACTTTACTTACCGAGTTCGAGCTGGCTCGCGAGCCTAAACGAGCTTAATATTTGTAAAATTTTTATATAATTATATTTAATATGTGTTGTGTTTGGATCAAATACAAATACGTTTTAGCGTGTGAACTCTACAAAGTGAAAAAAGGGGTGACATTGTTGTAATACTCTGATACAATATTGTTGTAGGGTAATTATATATTTGTTCTGATAGAATATCGTTGTAGGGTAATTATATATTTGTTGCATAGTATAACTAACATAGTTATAAAAAGAGTTAAATTCGATTTTCCTCCTAAGATTTGCTAAAAACATTTATTTTCCTCCAAAAGATTGTTTTACCTCCAAAAGTTTCATATATGATTTCAATATTTTCCACACCTCTAACACCATCCATTTTTTCGTTAAGTTCGTTCCATGTACTTGTCACATCCAATATATAATATAAATGTATACTAGTTGTAGGACCCGTGTGAGCACACGGGTAGGTTTAATAACCATCGAAATCAAATACTACAAAATAGATTATAATACATCATTTAAATTGTTTGCGTTTAGTTACATATCTTTATGAATGAACTCCATTATCACTTCCACCACTTTACCATTCAGTAATGAAAATAAAAAACTAAAAGAGGACATCTTTTAAATAAAAAGAAAATAACAAACACGTTTAAAGAAAGAGAACATCTTTTAAATAACAAATAAATAAAAAACGGGTTTACATGTTTAACAAACATGTTTAAAAATGGATTATAAAGAAAGGGAATTAATAACACATGTTTTCACACGGCTATACTAAGGTGGTTAACCTTGATGATTCGACTTTTATAGTGCATGCAAAGAGTAAAACTACCTGCCCATCCGCAAATTAAAACTTTAGTACATAAATAAATAAATATAAATAAATAGATAATATGTGGTAGTAAAATACTTTTAGGATGTACTCCACATCAAGAGATGTTTCATGTCCTTCTAAGGCCAACGCCTAAAACAAAAAATATATTGATCTGTTAAATTAACAAATAACAATAAATCTAAATAATGAATGTTGAAAAAACATTACTAAATGTCTCGTATACCTTCATAAATATATCGAGATCTTCATCAGGTCGTATTCTTGCAACTTTCTCTCATCTTCGAAGCCTACGCACGCTGCTCTTCGAAGAACTCTACCTGTAAATTGAAAAATAACTGTTCCATATTAATACCCAAGGTATTTCTTCGAACCAGGGAGAATAAAATACCGAGCAGCAACAAAATATATTGATGGTTATTTTATAACCTGGCATAAGCTTCAAAAAGAGAATAAAATACCAAGCAACACTAATAACTAACCACTTCTATATCTTTCAGAAGCAGGGAGAGATGTGTTGTATACAGCCATCTACAAATAACCATCAAATTAATATATTCATTTTTAAGTTTCCTTTATATTGAAAACATGTTGTACCTGAACATATCTCAAATAACCAGTCCGTTCATCTCCATCATAAGATTCAATGTTTAAAATCTTTATACCTGAAAAAAAAAAACAAATCCAAAGCAAAACGACAACATGATTTGAGAAATATACCAAAACGAATCAGATTTAATACCTTACATGTCGAATGAATAACATCCCAGCCAATACGCTGTCATTTCTCGGTCTGAGATCATCGTTACTCATTGAAAACTCCTTCACAACACATCAATTAGTTCATTGTTAAAACTAACTTCCATTTAAATTCTCATCAATCAACAAACACCTATCAGATAAACACTGACGTTCTCAAACAAATAATACACTAAAAAATATACCAGTTCACTTCACGCTGCTCTTCGAATAACTCAAGCTCCGCTCCCGGCTTTCGAAGCATACGCACACTGCTCTTTGAAGAGCTCTACCTGTAAGTTAAAAAATAACCGTTCCATATTAATACCCAAGTTAGCTACCTTACAATAAGATCCAATCATTTAAACATATTAATTTTCTTAATGTGTATGAAAAGAAAACTGCAACTAATTGTCGTCTCACAAGTTCTTAAGTTAACAAAGTACAAAACTTGATTATATTCTGTCCTAAATAAAATGGTTGAAGAACTATTAAGTTTCATATGAAGAGTCCTTTATATCTGGTTTTAATTCGATAACCATACATAAACCTCTGTTTGTTGTGAAACATGTATTTGGCAAAAGCATACTCGATTATTTGAAACCTCTGTTTGTTGTGAATAGATGCTAGAAAATAAAACAGATGTTTGAAACCACTGTTGGGTTAAAACAGTGTTTTGTGGATAAAACTATGGTTGAAACCACTGTTGGGTTAAAATGGTGGTTTGAAACCACTGTTAGGTTAAAACGGTGGTTTGAAACCACTGTTGGTGAAATCTTTGTCATAAAACCAAACAATCTAAGGAAAGATAGTCTTGTAACAATCTGTTACAGGTGCATTTTAAGTTTATCATGTAAACAAAATTTTCATAAACAGGAAAACAAAGCACCTGGGTAATGCCTTTCCTGTGCATCTTAAATCGACAAACATCCCAATTTCCGGTCGAGAGGCTACGCTCCAAGCGCTAGTATCTTTCGATATATACTGAATAATAAGAATATTAACAGTAGTTAAAAGAATATCAAAAGATCTATGCATATCCTATTTGATCAAACTGGCGTACCTGTGATATATCAAACATACTAGAACGACTGGCCTTTGATAGGAGTATAGGACCTTATCGACGGTCAATTTTATCATGTCGTTCATTGACTTAAATAAATCCTGAAACATTACGTACCTGTGATATATCAACTCTCATGAATCTTTTTATCCCTCGATTTTCTAAAAATAATCGAGCTTATAAGAAGTTTAGAAATCACAATTCAAACCATGTTTGACTTAACCTTTATGTGGGCCTAAAATATATTTTAGAAGCTTATTTCAACCTTTTCTCCATCTCCTATTCTTTATGACGCCTCTCTTCCTCCTACCTGTTCTTCAACTCCTTGTAAGTACTTCATGAAAACAAAACAAAGCCTCATCAACATCAGGTAACGCTAAATCAGTGCAGTGAAAATGAAAAGGAAATAATACCTGACGAATGAACTCAAGGGTTGGATGAAGAGCAACATGACGATCCAGTTTCATATCGTCGTTCTAGCTTAAAGAATGTCCTACTCGACAACAAAAAAAAAAGAGCCTGACTTCTAAAAGTAAAAAATCGAATATTTTCTGTGGGTTTAGTGATTAATGCTAATGCAAATTTTGAACACTTATCACAGATTCCTATTTTCGAGAAAGAACATTTGTTTTCTATAAAAGCCTTTTTAGGAAGAGTTGCATATGACATTTATTTGACATGCTAATAGGACATTTTGAGATCACTAAAAGGGCGACATTTTAAGGTGGGGAGAGTGATAGCGGTTATGATGATAAAAGTTTTTCTTACAAATAGATAGAAAATGGTAAAAAGGTGAAATTTACCTATCAACCATCTTTCCAGTTAGTTTCAATAGAGAGCAAAAGGGTTAAATGACTCATACCGTTTCAACAGTAATTTGATTATTTACGTCAGATTAGGATGACGCAATAACCTGTTCAAACTCAGATCATCATTCATGACTATATATTTTTGTGTGGTCGACAAAGAAATAAACACATTCACATTTAATTATAAAAAAAACTATAGAAGAACCTGATTGTAGTGACCCAACATATGTGACAGTGATTCGGCAATTCGGTACTTGATTGGTTGAAGTTTTGGTTGCTGGTATCCATTATCTTCAAATCGATAGCCTTGGTGAAGGACAGAATACAATCGATGAACTATAAATACAGATAAAAATCAGTAATCTCACATTTTATTCTTTGACGCAAAGGTAAACCCAACAACATGCCATAAAAGAGCATGTGAAAAGTTTAACCATCATCATTTTTACAGCTCAGTGAACTAAAATTAAAAATTAAAAATCCATAAAATATCAAAGAGCAGGGTCAAGATGATTACTTTTGCCCATCAGCAATAGGACCAAGCACCAATAGGAACCAACTCCAAGGAATCATTTAAACCTTCTACATAATCTCGCTTCACCTGCAAATGATATTATACCAATTGAGCATTAAAAATTTAACACTGACTCATGAAACAAACAAACCTTTAACGAAGAATCCGAACGCTTTGATGGGAGATAACCAGCTTCAACGTCAAGAGATTTTACCATCATTCCTTCACATGAGGAATGGAAAGCTTCTTCTAAAAACAGGTTCATTTTAGTCACTGTGGATTTGGACATGATAGGCTAAAAACATAAATAAATCAAAAATTAAAAAATTAAAAAATCAAAAAAATAAAAAAAAATCAAAAAAATATTATATGACCCATATTGCGACTCGCATCCCTTTTGACCCCTTTTATTTGTTCCATCTTTATACAAAATTTAAATGTTTACCCACTTGATCCACTAAAGATAAACATAAACTCGATCACCCATGCTTTTGGTAAAAACAGTTGAAACTGTTGTCCTTTCGGGAGTGTTTAACCATTCACAAAACCCCTAAACACCTATCTATTGAACACGAATCATAGCCGCTGACCACTTGATAACACCTTAGCTTTTAACAGCTCGATAAAGTCCAGAAACCACCCGAAACATTGCTTCGTATTTCAATCGTCGGATGTCAATATTTAGCGACCACCGCGGCTCCATCCTGGTTGCCCACTGCCACCTTTTACAACAAAATATGTATGATATTAGATTATACCTATCATGCTTGGTGGTTTTAAAAGCAAACTCTTTCGATTCAAAGGGCAAAGGACCAGAGGCAATTGTAAAAAGAGGTTTGGAAAATCCTAATTGATGAACACAATGGTGAAAGTGAAATTTTCTAAATCCAAAAATAAAATAAATAACGAATCCAAAGCATAACTTACACCGAAGATTATCACAATAAATAACGGGATCTACCAAAGGGTGTCGCCTTTGTGCTCGGGGGTCTTTGTAAACGGTGCTACATAGAACAAAAACACAATCTGATTAACACAGCTTTGAAACACATTCAGAACAAACAAAAGCTAATCCTTTATCAAATTTCCAAAAAAAAAAAAAACTCAAATAGAACCTAAAAAATCATCACAAATTAAAAAGCCTATCTTTAAAGTAATCAACATACAAATAATTTTTTAAACATTTTGATTAGTGTCACTATTGAAGTAATGAGAGATATCCAACCATTTAGGATGAAGCATAACAATTCAGAAACTAATAAAGTAAACATGAGTCTTATTGTTTTACTAAAGAGTATGCATAATACTGATATGTAGTTGACATTAGCTGAACCTACACGTGGGATAAAAAGTTCACAAAATGGCATCTCTAGATCAACAAACTAAATCATGTTTATAATATACAGAAATTCAAAAAAAGATCTAGTCAGTATGTACTATTTATATAATAAATAATATAATTATCAGGAAGTGGCTCTCTATTTTGGCGCAAGAAAAATTTTGTTGATGCTATTAAATTTCATCCAAATTTATTATCCAATCATAATTCAAAAAAGAAATAATACTTGTCTATTTCAAAATAACACCGTAAATCAACCCAAAAAATATAAACCGATAAATTAGGAAATTCCATCATCCCTACAAACGTGCAACGGAATATCGACCAAACCTCAAACGGATCAAACCCGCTTTTTATCCACGAACATCAAGAATAATGAACATCAACATCCAAAACCCCAGAACTAATGAAAACATTTGCATGCATAAAACCCCAACCCGAATCAGCAAAAAATAATAAGAATCCATGCTGAGATCACAGTTTAATCAAACAACCAAAACTTATCGGACGAACCTAGGTCTTTTTTCGATGTGTGGGTCAAAACATAATGGCTGCTGTGACAATCGACAATCTTGGAAAACACCTAATCATTCAAAAAAGCACCTGATTCAGAGCAATATAATACATCACAGAATCTTTCGGTCACCAACTATGGAAAGAACATAGGATTATAATTGTAAGGACCATGAACAAAGTTTATATGCAAAATTGAAAATCGGCATGTATGTTAATTCTTTATTACCTTTGCAACATTGGCTTGAAGATCAGGAGTCAGGTGATCTTCAAAAGTGAGGATGACAGGATATTCAGATGCAACAAATGCATGTGTCTTGATGGCTTCCAAGGACTTGTTTAATTTGACTGGTGTTGTTAATGTCCTGTATTTTATGTTGACCATCTTCAAACATTTTCCGTGCAATCCACAAACTGAAACATTTTCAAACATTTTCCACTGAAAACTCAAATGGGTATTCAAGAACTCACCTTTCCACCAAGATAAATCGTTTCCATATCAACAGATACGGAATCGCTTGAATCCGCCATCACCCTCTTCTTTTCTCTCTCTTCCAACCAGTCGAAATCTATGCTCCCCTCTTGTTTTGGCTACCACCGACTCTGATTTCTCCATAGTAACTGTAAATGGATTCGTAAGAAAACCGTAATCAGAAAAAAAGAAAATGACAGAGAGGAAGATAGTTGTAAGATCAAAATCGAATTTAACATCAAATTGATGAACAAATCTGAACAAAAAACCACTCAACTGAACAAAAAGCCTTTGAAAACATCAACTGTTAGAACTAACTTAACCCTCTTCATCAATAAAAATTCACGTTCAAAATCACAAACCCCTAAATTCAACAAACCTCATCGATGTCATGTAAAAAACATATAAATCAGAAAATTACATAACAGTTAAGGAACAAAAACCCTAATTGCTCAAAAGATGAAACGATTATTAACAACAAAAACACAAATGGAGAAGTAACCATTTAGGAAGAATAAATAGAATTGAAAAATGATTTGGTATTAGGAAAGATTAAACATACCTGATGCTTGAATCGACACTTGAGATTCCACATATCTTTGGACGGATTCAAATCATCAATGAAACTGAGTGACAAAGATGGTGGTTCACCGCCGGATTTCTTGCCGGATGACATAGTTTGCATAGAAGATGAGGAGATTTTGAAATGAGAAGAAAGAGTGAAATGGAATCGGTGAAATTTTAGAATGAGAAGAAAGTTTGAATAAGAAAGTGTGAAGAAGAAGGAGAGAGACTGGAGATATGATTACTTCTTGCAGTGCATTAAATGGCAATTTCTTCTCCCCATGCAATTTCAAAATTCCCTCCTAAAGAAAACCATTTTTTACTAATAATAAAATCAGATTATATATTTTAGATAGATTTATATATATATATAAATATTGAAAACGGAATTATGACATCAGCGAGTACATGTGGCATAGCTTAGAAATTGACACGTAGGCAAATTTACATCAGCTGAAAGTCTCTTATTATAGATAGTATAGATAAATAATCAAATAAATAATAGACATGCGAAGCTCGAGCTTGAAAACCTACTTCTGAGTGAAGCTTAAACTCAAACTCAAACTCCTGTTACTTATTTACACACCGACCTTTATTAATACAAAACTTATCATTATTGTGAAATCACGTAACCTACGCTTGCACTTGAACGAGTATGTTACCTTGTTACCTAGAACTAGTGACTACGTATGTGTGTTGCAATGCGATGTATATTAGCTACGCTATTCTTATTTGACCAGTTAATAAAAGTTAAATCCTAATCTTCACCCACCTAATATTATTTTTAGAAAACTAGAATGGGGTAAATAACATTAAACACAATAGTTGCACGACAAGTTAAAGTAACAGAAATCGTAGACAATATATTACAACATTGATTGTTTATAAAAATATTACAAAACTTACAAATTACAATCAGCGTGTTAAAGTACTAATATATCCAAACGGAGTTTTTTCACGCTCGAACCCTGGATGCTGGCAACCATGACAATCGAGCCTCGCGCGGAAGATTTGCACCTCACCACTGACGCCTTAATCATATCTATTGCGGTAGGTGATTATAACATGAGAAGGATCCTGGTAGATACCGGGAGTTCAGAAGATATCATCTATGAGCATTGCTTCAATAGAATGTAACCAGAAGATAGAAGACTGCTTGAGTCAGTACACGCCCCTATTAAAGGTTTCACTGGGGAAAAGGTTGATCCAATTGGCCAAATTACCTTTACAGTCACATTCGGACAAGCCCCCCGAGAAAGAACCATACTCCTTACATTCCTAATGGTACGCGCTGAGTCTTAACACAACATAATCATTGGAAGGTTCACCTGGGGAAATTGGACGCCATCGTATCTACGACGCGAGGATTCATGAAGTTTCCCACCCCGCGGGGCGTTGCTATAGTATTTCGAGATAAGGTGGGAGAGGTATTGGACACCAAAAGATGCCGCCAAGGGCCTACCGGCGCCATCGGCCCGGAAAGGTGGGTATTAAGCACACGCCATCCAGATCAGACAGTAACAATATGGGACAGTCTCTCCCCGGAGGTCAAAAACAACCTGAAACAGCTGCTGAGAAGAAACGCCGACATCTTTGCTTTTGAGCATTCTGACATGACTGGGATACCCCGGGAAAGGGCAGAACACAAGCTAGCGACACTCCCGGGCATTAAACCCGTTGCACAGGGTAAACGCAGTATGGCTCCGGATCGAAAAGCAGCGGTAGTCAAAGAAGTACGAAAGCTGGTTGAAGCTGGAATACTCAGAGAAACAAAGTATCACACATGGGTATCAAACCCTGTGATGGTCAAGAAACCAGATGGCACGTGAAGGATGTGCATAGACTTTAAAGATCTGAATAAAGCATGCCCCAAAGATGCTTACCCGCTGCCGGATATGGATTTCAAGGTTGACTCTCTGGTCCCTTATAGGTACAAGTGCTTCTTAGATGCCTATAAGGGTTACCACCAAATCAAAATGTCCAGAGATGACGAAGAAAAAACGGCGTTTCATACCGATGTGGGTATTTTTTGTTATACTAAAATGCCTTTTGGCCTACGAAACGCCGGAGCTATTTATCAGCGGCTCATGGACAAATCTTTCGAAAAGCAAATCGGCAGAAACTTAGAAGTATACGTTGACGATTTAGTAATCAAGAGCAGGGAAGAAAAACAAATGCTTGTGGACATTAAGGAAACCTTCCAAACGCTCAGAGAATACAGTATTAAGCTCAACCCCAAGAAATGTTCATTTGGGGTGGAAGAAGGCAAGTTCTTGGGGGTAGTGGTCACCCGGGACGACTTTAAAGCTAACCCGGAAAAGGTAGCCGCCATAACGCGGATGCCCTCCCCCAGGACTTTGAAAGACGCGCAAGCACTAAACGGGCGTCTAGTGGCCATAAACAGATTCCTGGCGAGACACGCCGAAAGGTCTTTACCATTCATAAAAACACTGAAGGATTGCCTTAATAAGAAAAATTTCAAATGGACCAGCGAAGCCAAAGAAGCCCTGCAAGACATGAAGTGTTTCATCGAGAAATTACCTATGTTGACAGCGCCATACACGGAAGAACTACTCAAAATGTACATGGAGGCGGCTAATAACGCGGTAAGCGCGGTACTAATGGTAGAGAGAGATGGGAAACAAACACCTATATACTACATCAGCCGAGTTCTGGCGGGACCTGAAACGCGGTATCCAACACTCAAAAAGTTGGTACTAGCTCTGGTTCATGCTACCCGGCGAATACAAAGATATTTTCAAGGGTACCGCGTACAGGTTTTAACAAACTACCCGCTACAGCAAATTTTGCACAAGCCAGAGATTTCCGGAAGATTGGCTAGATGGGCGATTGAGTTGGGAGCCCTGGATATCGAGTATCGAAAGCGAACAGCAGTTAAGGGACATGTGATCGCCGACTTCTTGGCCAAAATTCCTGATGGAGAAACTATACAGGATCCCGCTATTCAGGATATCCCGGAATCCAGTACTGCCAAGCAAACCTGGAAACTTTACACTGACGGGTCATCCAGCGGGAAAGGTTCCGGGGTAGGTCTAATGTTGATAAGCCTAGACGAAATAAGGCTGATGTACGCCTTACGTTTTGATTTTGAATGCTCCAACAAAGAAGCAGAGTATGAGGCGCTACTCGCAGGCTTGAGGATGGCCCAATCTATGGGAGCTACACGAGTGGATGCGTATGTTGATTCTTTACTAGTTAATAATCAAGTAAACGAAACTTATGAGGCCAAGGACGAATCAATGGTGATGTATCTGGCTAAAACGAAGGAGCTCATATCTTCCTTTGACAACGTCACGCTTAACCACGTCCACAGAGAAAAAAACCAAATAGCAAACGCTTTGAGCAAACTCGCTACTTCGGGCATAGAAAGAGAAGTAAAGGTAGAAACATTGCAACTGCCCTTCATTGAACCTCGGTATGTCTCCGCCGTTACGGCTGAAGAACCCTGTTGGTACACTCCCATGCTAAAATTCCTTACAAAGGGGGAACTACCCTCTGCCAGAGGCGAAACTCAAAAGATACAAACTAAAGCATTGCAGTATGAAGTAAACAACGGCGTCATGTACCGAAAGTCATATTTGGGACCACTACTGCGGTGTGTATACCCAACGAAAGCGAAGTACCTAATCCAAGAAATACACGCTGGAATATGTGGCATTCACGCTGGACCCCGGGCAGTGGTCGCCAAAATTCACAACGCCGGGTACTATTGGCCCGGTATGCATGAAGATGCGGTAGAAGAACTCAGAAGGTACCACAGTTGCCAAAATTTTGCTCCCCAAACACTCCGTCCCAAGAACAACTTAATCCTAGTTACAGCGGCCTGGCCTTTCCAGAAATGGGCGGTGGAAATTGTGGGGCCATTCCCGCTAGCCCCCGGGAAGCTAAAGTACCTTATTGTAGCAATCGACTATTTCACCAAGTGGGTTGAAGCCAAACCCTTGGCCAAAATAACCGCGGAAAACGCCAAAAAGTTCCTCTGGGAACACATAGTATGCCGGTTTGGGTTGCCACTATACTTGGTGAGCGATAATGGAACGCAATTCACCAATAGGGTCTTGCAAGATTGGTGTGCAGAACTGCAGATTCAGCAAATCTTTACATCGGTAGCACATCCCCAAGGAAACGGGCAGGTGGAACGGGTAAATAGGAGTTTGCTGGATGGGATAAAAAGAAGACTAGGTTATGAAGGAAGCTCTTGGGTGGAAGCACTGCCGAATGTCCTCTGGGCACTTCGAACAATGCCTAAGACGAGTAACAATGAAACTCCCTTCAGCCTAACCTATGGCGCGGAGGCGATGATACCCGCGAAAGTCGGTTTGCCATCGCTAAAGCGTTTTACTACTAATGACGATAATGACAGGCTCCTAAGGGAAGGCCTGGATATGCTCAAAGAAAGGCGTGAGGCGGCCGCCATCAGCGAGGAAAGGTATAAGAAGACTCTGGAAAAATACTATAATCAGCGCGTGGCTCAGCACACTTTCAAGGAGGGCGAGTATGTCATGCGTGATAATGAGGCCAGTAGAGCGGAACCCACAGGCAAATTGGAACCCAACTGAGAAGGCCCCTACGTCATCCAAGAAGACCTAGGCAAGGGAGCCTACCGCTTATCAAGGCTAGATGGTACCGCAGTTCCACATAGCTGGAACGCGGCTCAACTGAAAAAATGTTATATGTAATACCTCGCCCCTAACGGCGGGTATGATTGTTTTTCCTTTTTTGCAAACAAGTGTAATCCATCTCTGACGATGTATCTTTTTTAAAGTATCGAGTTACTAAAAGTTCTTTTTTTTTATAATTATCTCTCATTACTTACATGCACAATAACATTTACCATCACATTTATATTGCACTTTACGGTACTAACAATTACCATCGCATTTTATCTGCATTTAACGGTAAAAAAGCATCATTGACACGAAATATTTTTCATATATAAGTCAAAGGGTCAAAAATATATAGCGCTAAGAGTGGGTATCTTGGTAATAGATACATTAACCACTACAAAAAAGATAGGTATTTTGGTAATAAATACATACAACTATCTTCCAAATAAACCAAGTACTTGTCCCTGTTGCTAAAATACCAACATACGGGAACCAAAAACGAACATGTTCCAAACATCTATTCTTGGGAAAGCGTTGCTCTTACCTCTGCAGGGGTATGCAACGCCACACCATAATATTCCAACGGGTGAGGATCGACAATCAAGTCGTCAGCATTCTCCTCATCCACCGGAAGAGCCACCACCTGGTTTTTACCAGAACGGCCACCACGGCGCTGTTCATACACCAACTCACAACGTTGAATATGATCCGGTGGAAAAGCTCCAATCAGAGTATCCGCCGTTAGTGAAGCCGCACCTGCATCAGTTTTTGCAGGCTCAACATAGATGATGCTTTTACAAGACCGGCTAACCCGGGGTAAGGCATCATCATCAGGTGCATCTCTTCTGATCATCTCCTCCGTCACCGGAACTTAGAGAAGAACCAGGCCATCTGCGGCATCCAAGCGTCGGAATATGTCGGAAAGTCTCTGTTTATAGCTCCTCCGGCTCATCTTTTCGAATTACCAAATTTGGAAAAAGAAACGTAATTTATAGAGGTATAAACAGTTTGACAGTGATGACGAAGCACATTTAATGAAAAATAATCATCACATGTCAAATCGCCACATTTCAGACAAACGGCGGCGTCATCAATCATGACATTAGCATTAAATGTCTGACACACAAATAAAGTATTTGCGCAAAAACCAAGTAAAACAGTGTTCATACAAAATATCTGAGGAATAGTGTACATAATAAACAAAACGGAAACACTTATTCCTCCTCCGACTCCTCCACTGGTTCCAGCATTAGGCGTAGGGCATCCACGCCATCTTCAGCAACTTTCTTTGTTAAATCCTCATACGTGGGTAACGGGTCGTTGCACACCGCCTCAAGGGCATCCGCCATATCTCCCTGAAAGTTTGCCCCTCGTTGTGTAGAACTCGGGAGTAATCTTCTCTGATTGTTGGCATTCAAAATAGCCCTTGTAAACACCATCATGATGACCGGATTGGTAAGCCGCGGCAGAGAGGCGGTCCAACAACGCCGTAAAGGACCCTGACTGACGGAGATACTCAAATGCCCCAACCAGGCCATTGGTTATTAGCCAATTCCTGTCGCCCCGCAGTGCAGCCAGTTGGCTAGTCAGGCTGTCCACCTCAGCGTTGGACTGCTCCAAGGCACTTTCCGCCTCCTTAAGGCGTGCCTGATGGGCGGCGAAAGACTGAGCAAGTTTGTTCTTTTCAGAGACAAGGGAATCACATTGCTGCTGAAGCTTTCTAAGTTGATCTTCCCGCTCCTCCAGCTCAGCTTGTTTGGCCCGGGCCTTGGCGTTAGATGTTTCTACTTCAACAGTCAACGCTTGGTACCGCTCCTGCACCTGAGACACAAAGTCAGTGTCAATTCTGAATTTTTCCACCTGAGCAGACATTTCAGATCTCACCTTTTGGGCTTCAGTAATAGCTTTACGCTCCAGCTCCTCCTGCACACTCTTAGCGTGAGTAAGGACCCGGTTCTTCTCCGCTATATCACGAGCCCATATTATCCGCTCCTCAGCAAGGTGGGCGGTCACCCGTTTCAAGTCATCATCTGCCTTGTTTTTCTCCGATAAAAACCTACTCTCCCTCAACCCAGCGGCTTGGAGCTGACTCTCCAAGCGGTACTTCTCATCCTTCAGCTCTTGAATAGCAGCCCACGCTTGGTGGAGCTCGTTGTTATCATGCATCCACCTACGCCGGATCTCTGCAAGCCTCCGGGACTGACTAACGGAGTCCACCATAGTGGAATTCATCAAATTTTCATTGTTTAACCCCTCCACATACGCCGACTCAGTCGGAGGGTATGCCCGCTCAACCCAGTGCTGAATCCCTGGGGGGGAGATCAATCTAGAAGACTCCGCAATTTTCCACTGGGACTGGTAGCGTTTATCCTGAATATTGGGATCCCAGTTGATAGTAGGCAAATAAAGATCATCACCCAAGTGTGCCCCATCATCAGCAATTCCACTGCTGGACCCCTCAGCATCGCTAGCAGCAGTACCTCCAGCACTAGTCGCCTCATGAGCAGTGGAAACTGCAGGCATCTCCTTCTCGGTGGCAGAAATTATGCTCAATGGAGAATCAAACAAGGAGGAAGGGGTGACACTGGAAGGTAGTGGCGTGGATACTGGAGTAGTTGTCACAGTCACGGCAGTTGTAGGCATGGGAGGCGGCATAACACAACTAACAGCGGTGGTAGCACTTGCTTGAAATATAAGCTCTGACAGGTTGGTTTCGCCGGCAGCGGAAGGCATAACTCCCGCAGATGTCAATGGGGTGGATGTCACATGACGGGTGGTCCGTTGGACAACATTTAAATGGTTTAAAAAGATTAAAATTCCATGCTTTACTTGGTTATTTGCTTGAACTTAGTAACTACGAGTGTTCGTGTGTTTTACAGGTAAATCGCTTAATTCGGTTAAATTGGAACGCGTAGGCTACGCTTGGAAGTTGAAAATATGGAGCATGCACTTGATGTTGTGGAAAGTTATTAAAAGGTTTAAACCCTAAAGTGGGGGTGTGTCACGTGAAGAATTGTAGACAAAAAGCAAATCATACAATCTTGGGAGGATACACACTGACATCATAATCATTTTTATGGTCTTGACTTTTGTTGAGGGTTTTTTTTGGTTTTCATAAGACAACATCATCAAAAGCAGACTTGAGGATAACAATTGAATTCATCATCATCATAGTGGGCTTCCCTCACGGCACATGTGGGCTTGGCACAGTGGACTCTTTTGGGCGGCTGACAATACACATGCGCAGACTTGGAAATTGGGCCAACAATTCACGGCACATGTGGGTTTGGCGGTGGACTCTTTTGGCGGCTGTAGACAAGGAACACAAGCAATCATAGGACTTAGTGGAGATTTCTTTCACGAATATCAAGATTCAAGGGAGTGAACAACAAAGTCAAAGGCACATCCTCATCATCAAATAACATCAGCATATTTACAAAGTGAATATTGAGGGGTGATAGTTTATTGTTTTTTTTTTACAACACAACATCATCACATCTCACCTTGGGAACCAACACAAAGAGTCAACAAGCAACAAATCATGGGCACGGTTGACGGTTGAACAATGGGCCGCACATGGATTTGGGCGGCACATCTTGGGCCGACAACATTACATTACATCACCGTAGCTCAGACAAATATGACCGTAACATATTGATATTCACCGTAAATTACGGTGATACCGTAATTTACGGTGGAGGCGACGCGAAAACCGTAACTGCCAACATTAAGTCAGTTTTATGGTGTCTTTTCACCTATTCTCATGATTGTCGGTTTGGTGAGCATCCTAGGGGCGATTTGGCTTGTTCTTGCTTGGTTTTGGACAATTCCTAACATTTGTTTGGTGTTTTCGATTTGGATGAACATGGAAACTTTTGTTATGATGTTGATTCGAGCCATGTGTGGCTAAACACTTTATGATTGTCCTAGATTGAAGGTTTGTTTGAGACATTTTGTATTTGATTTCCTAATTTCTAGAATAGCAATCCTTATCTTTATGGTTGGTTTGTTATGGTGTGTGATTGTTTGTTAGTAACTTGTTAATTCTTATGTTAATCTAGTTTGAAACCATACGTTCTTGGTGCCGTTGGCAATCGAGATATCATGGGTATAATTAGGATTGGGTAAGGGTTGATTGATCATCGGGTAACAACCTCACGTTCTAGGAATCTGAGTACTTAGTTCCCTTTCATCACTGCAAGTAATCACGCATGAGCTATGTCTATGTAGTTCTTTCTAGTGGAATGATAATATGAATGTCGAAACAAACCGGAAATCTAGGAAGGTCATTTGTCTCTAATTTGCTCACAACCAAACTTTTCTCTTGCAATTTACTTAGTTTAGTTTAGTCTAAAACCAATTCACTTACATAAACTCTCGAATCTTATTTCTTTTGCAATTAGATTAATTTAGTTAAATTAGGCAAACTTTCAAATAACACATATTCCACAAACTCCCTGTGTTCGATACCCACTTGCCACTATCTATATATAGTTGTTTTTGGGATTAAATTTGCGTGAACCATGACAATCACGTCATCACACTCTCAATACCTGTATTAAATAAGACAGTCAGTATTATGAATTACATAGTCCACAATAATATCCACAGACAAAATTACTTACCTAGTGGCAGGGCATAGGCGGCTTGCATAGCCTCGAAAGCAGTCAGGGTAGGTACATTAAACGTCTTGCGTTTTTTCGACAGGTGGGTCGAACTTGTCAACTTAGCAGCAGTAGCGGTGGCACCCCTGGCAGGTGCAGTCACGCCGGCTGAGGAGGTTGCGGCACCGGCCACCATGTATTTCCTTCCGGTAACTTTTATCCGGGTTGGTTTCTTCTCTGGAACAGCAACACTACTCCCTCCACCGGGGGGAGGCTGGGATATATACACAGCTGGGTCCGCCGGCACAGCGGGCAGCAAAAACTGCTCCAGGTGAATCTTCAAAACATCTGGTTCCCGTTCACCAAGCACGCGGTCCGCGACCCTTAAGGTAGCGTTCCGTGGAGGATCCACAAAATCAAACAAGCTCCATTTACCTGTGAGGTGCACACATGTCAATTCATACATTTGGCAAAGCAATTGCAAATCCAAAAGTTACATACCTTCATCATCCCTCCGGAAAGACGGATACAACTTTATATCACGCCATGACAGGCTCATTCCCGCCATCACTAACGCCCCCTCTGGGATTACCGTGCACTCGGAAGGATGCCCACATAGTTTTGTATAAAGGGCGTTGGCCACGTAGGCATCTTTCGGAGGAGCCTCATCTTTAACTTTGTCTCTTGGTCCCATTTCCCTCCACTGCATCTCTCCGGGAATGACAGCGGCATCGATATAGAAGAACTTTTTCTTCCAATCCTTGTCCTTGGAACTGGTAGGAATGTCTCTCAAACAAGATACAGCGGTAACCCTTATGTCGAAAGTAAAAAAGGGGGATTTCCATACAAGGACGAAAAAAGCCCTAAAAACGAGGAGTTCAGGGATATGCCCTAAGGCAATACAGGCAAACTCAAATTGTCGGAGTTTCACCAACCCTAACGGATGCAGTTGGGAAATATGGATGGGATAATGGTCAAGGACCAACTTGCAAAACTTAGTAATCGGCAGTCGGAAGTTGCATAACTTAAAAAAATCACTAAACAGGGTGATTTTACCTTGCTTCAACGGGAAGGCCGTGTTTGTTTTCGACGGCAACACCGGATTCCACTCCGCCCTAATATTGTAATCTTGAAGAAGATTATTGAACGAAGTCTGCCCCCACTTGATGTACAGGGCATCAGATTTTGTTGGGGCAAATGAAGACGATTCGCCGGTCTTGGAGGCCATTTTTCGGTTCAAGAAATGGAAGGAAGCGGTTGTGCACAAAGAAGGAAATGAAACTTGAATCCCTAAGCAGGAACTCTATTTATACGGAATCGTAACTTTTCGAATTCGAAAAGGCAAACGGGCGGGAACACGCGTCAGAGCAGGGTGGTGACAGTTGTCATCTTAATGATGATTTAACTGTCACATCCTTTCCCATCGCCGCCACTTTTTCAAAAAAACACAACGGTACCCCACTCGAGGAACTTACACTCAAAGGGGGGAAATTTTGACTTTTCCTTTTTTAGTCCGATTTCATGGATTTCATCTCATAACTTCGGACTGGGGGGACATGACGAGGTATGACCCGGATCGGCTAAACCGACCCGGTCATTACCTATTATTTTATTATAATTAATTAATTACACATGTTTATTCTATAATGTTCTATTCTGCATGGATAAACTACGTAACCAAATCTCCAACTTTTTGGGAAGATCATGCAAATCCCTAACTTATCGGAGCCCATCCTAAGTTAAGGGAAACCCTAATGGTAAACTATAAATAGAGGTAGACATCTAAGGTATGATCATCTTGCTCTCGTTTACTCTCTCCTTCTATTCACTTACACTTTCTCCCAAACCGAGACTTATTCTCACGCCGGAGGGTGGTTACAGGAATAACCCCTTTCCTGTAACGAGTCATAACGGTGTTCTGTTTTGCAGTTAGCAGTTCGGGTCGCCAAGAGTTGAAGTCCTTAGTTGGATACTACCGTAAAGGTAAGTGTTTCTTCAGTTATCAAAGCGATTGCTTTACTGAACGGACCGACTCGGCGTTGAAAGCATTGGTTTTAAAATATATAGAGAGGTGTTCAAATAAGAAGTTTGTTTTGTCTAACAAGGTTGATAAGTATTTTAAAAACTAATATCCGGCTCAAACAAACTTCGATTAAATTGATTCATGCGGCGTTAGATACGCTACGTCGAGCTTTACCATCTTAACTTTTAGGGTTTAGTTTTTACGGTTTGGCTTTTAGGTATTAGCATTTAGGGTTTAATTTTTAGGTTTTAGCTTTAGGAATTTTTAGCTTTAAAGTTTAGGGTTCGACGAACTGGTTCCAATAACGCCATAATAAGTTCAATCGAAGTTCGTTTGAGCTAGATATTGAGTTTGTTTAAGTTCTTCTTAGTCATTTTAAACAAAACAAACTTCTTTATCAGATCCTTCCCATACATAAAGACATAAGGGTGCACGGTGTGGTTGCGGGGACTTCCTTCGGGGAGTGAATTCACCGATCGGTGAATCACACCGGGTGATTGAATGGGGAGTAGGGAGAAGGAGAGAGTGTTTTTTCGGTGTATACTCACCGAAGGTGAAGAAGAACAAAGGGAGGAGAGAGAGAGAGGAGAGAAGAAACAATCAAAATTTTTTATTTTTTAATTGAGTGTGTGTTTGAACCATACCTAGTGTTTGAGTAGAAAATGGGGAGTGAAGGGGGGAGTTGACATGGTTTTATATCATTGGGTAGAGAAAACTCAATCATCCTAACTCACCTCAACCATACCGTCCACCTTAAATGCATGCATGCATGCATACATTTTTTTCTAGTGGAATCGGGTTTGTTTTAGACAAAAATAAAATTTTGGTTGACCAACTTACACTGACAAATTAAAGGGAGGCTGTGTTAATTTTGAAACTTTAAATAAAATTAAGTACCAATAAAAGTGCTTTTAATTTTAAATCTGGTCGGAGTGGGGCAACGAGGCTCTCCAATTTGAGAAGTGCGGTAGCCTAATACAAGAAAGTTGCCGTTCAAAAAAAATGGTCCTGAGTTGACCAAAACAATGTCCACTGATTTTGATTTTTTTAAAACAATAAAAATAGAAAAAAATATATATGTAAGATACTGTCCCTATAATAAATAACGTAGTTACCTCTTTTTGTAAGTTAGGGTCATATTGAGAGATTTGTCAAAATTCAACAAAATTTGAATATGTGCTCTATTCTTAATCAATCCCTCGTTTTATGGGATACAATTTTTTTTTTTGAAACGTGAACTTCATTAACACCACCGAACCCGAAAACCGGGACGGCCACAAGACAACACTACATATTCACAAATTTACACCAATCCCCCCAATCGAAACTACCTTTCTTAGCTCTATACTTATACCAAAAAAAACTAACTCTAATTTCACTAAAAATCTCCTCAACACTACACCTTATACCATTGAACCTCCGGTTATTTCTCCCCTTCCACAGCGCCCAACATGTTGTGAGAAGGATACCGTGAACCGCCTCTCTTTCCGCCTTCCCTTTATCACCTAGCTTATGAATCTCGAGAATGTCTCTGAATGAAAAAATGAAAAAATTCCGAATCCTGCACCAAAAACTGATTTTTTCCCAAACTCCCAACACTACCGGGCAAGCCGTGAAGATGTGTGTCACCGAGTCTAAACCTTCATTGTAGAAATTACACGTGTCATCGATCACCGTCACCCCCCTCTTTTCCAGAGCTTCAACCGTTGGGATACGATCCAAAACCGCACGCCAAGCAAAAATGTTACATTTTTAGGGACCCATTTACACCATTCCATGACAATCCGGTTGCTAAAATCACGTCTAGAAACCAAGAACTGCTTCACAGCCGCAACCGAGAACTCCTTAGACCCGCACCCCATCCACTCCCACTTATCCGGACCATAAGACAACGAAACCGGGGCCAAAACAGACATTAACTCCTGCCATTCAGCCACCTCGTCTGCCGACTCCGGGTCATGCCTCCAGAGTCAAAGGCCATCGCCCTCGATCCGGTCACAGACACTACAGTTCTTCACAATCTCCAAGTGGAACAGGGCTGGAAATTTATCCTTCAACGGGACATCGAACAACCAAGGGTCAAGCCAAAATAATATCTTATCCCCCCGACCGACCACCCCTTTGAATAGATTCCGAATAGGAACTCCGTCACTCAACGGCCGCTTGATAACCGAGACTATGTTACTCCAGACCCCACCAAGGGCCTTTTTAACTGGCAGGAAATCCCACCCATTGTTGCCGTTGTGTAATGCATTAACAACCTTCACCCACAAACTATCTTGATCTTTTTTATACCTCCATCCCCGTTTTGCTAACAAAGCAATGTTCACATCCTTAAGATTATGGAGCCCTAAACCGCCCATCTTAACAGGTGAAGCAACCCTGTCCCATGCTACCCAATGCACCTTATTGACCTCCGAAAAGCCTCCCCAAAGAAACTTCCTGATGAGAGTTTCCAAATACTGCACTACCTTGGCTGGGGCACGGTAAAGAGAAAAAAAAAATAGGTGGGTAGACTTTCTAGGACTGTTCACATCCTCAAGTAGAAGCTTTCCAAAGCGAAAGGCGTTTCTCGAATATGTCGAAAACAGGTCTCCAATTTGAAATTCGGTTCATGTTTGCCCCTACAGTAAGGCCCAAAAATTTGAACGGGAAGGACTCCGCTCTGCAACCAACCACCTCTGCCATCTCAATCACCTCCGCTGGCTGAAGACCAGCCCCAAATAAATTAGGTTTACCCAGGTTGATACTGAGCCCTGAGCACACATGAAAGCATCTCAGGATTCTCACCACATTCTTTATATTCTCCCTACTCCATTCCCCCATGATGATCGCATCATCTGCGTAAAATAAATGCGAGAGCGACGGGCCCCCGCTAGGAAGATTAACCCCTTTGAGGATCCCCAAATCACAAGCCTTATTTATCATGCATGAGAGAGCTTCCATAACAATAACAAAAAGAAACGGAGAAATAGGATCTCCCTGTCGCATACCCTTATGACACTTGAATTCAAACGTTGGGGAACCGTTAACCAAAACCGAAGCCCTAGCCGACGAGATAACACCCTTAATCCACGAGCACCACTTTCCTGAAAAACCCATTTGACTGAGAATATCCAACACAAAATTCCAATTTATGTTGTCGTATGCTTTTTCAAAATCGATCTTCAGAATAAAAATCTTTTTCTTTACTTTCTTAGTCCAATTCTGAATTTCGTTGACTATCAGCGGGCCATCCAGAATGAATCTACCACTAATAAAGGCAGACTGACTCGGAGAGATTAACGAGTCCAGCACTCTTTTAAGTCTGTTTGCCAAAATCTTAGAAATCACTTTATTGATTATTCCCACCAAGCTAATTGGCCGGAAGTCCTTCAACCCAATCGGATCAATAACTTTAGGAATTAAGGCAATAAATGAGGAACCGCAGCCCGTATTGATCACCCCATTAACATAAAAATCAGCCATTATTTCAAAGAAATCATTTTCTATCAAATCCCAAAAACGCTTAACAAAACGAAAATTAATACCGTCTGGGCCCGGAGCCCGATCGTCCCCACATTCAAACACAGCGGCTTTGATTTCCTCCTTGGTGAAACGCGAATCGAGCATCGTGGAGTCTACGTCCGAAACCCTCTTTATGTTACCGCAAACAAGGCGAGGCCGATCCACACACTCTTCAACAAATTTCTTCTTGAAAAACCCGAAAACCTCCTTTTTGACAAGCGTCGGCTTTGAAACCCAAGTACCTTCAACCTCCAAACCATGGATAGCGTTGGAAGCTTTCCTGCAATTAACCATAGCATGAAAAAATTTTGAGTTTTCATCGCCTTCCTTGGCCCAACGGATTCTCGATCTTTGTCTAAAATCGCTACTCTTCCGCTCTTCCTCCTCTTTTAACACCTTCTTGCTTTCCAAGAGAATCCACTCTTCTTCCTCGGATAGATTCCTTTCTTCCATAACCACCTGAATTTGCTCTAGATCCGTCATGGCCGCATTTACCTCCTCCGAACTTCTTTTCAGCATCTCGTCCCTCCAAACCTTTAAGTCAGCCCTCAGGTTACACAATTTTCTCATAAGTCTTGAGTCCGCTGGGCCGAACCGCCCGAAATCCTTAGACAGCGCTTTAGTGACCACTTCTTTAAAACCAGGTTTATCAAACCAGGAGTCAAAAACCCTGAACGGCCTGGCCCCAAAATTCACATCGGCAGAAATCAACATAACCGGGCAGTGGTCAGAAAGAACAGACGGAATTGCCTCTACGCTAGTAACAGGCCAAGAGTTAAAAAAAATCAGCGTTAACCAAGAATCTGTCTAATTTGCTTTGTTTTCTCCCGTTTGCTGAAGATAACGTGAACTTCCGACCTCTCAGGTTGTATTCAATTAAACCAGCATCAAAAATGAAGTTATTGAAGTTGTTGGCGCAAGACTGTTTAAACGCACAATTCTTTTTTTCCTCTCGGTACCGCACGGCGTTGAAATCGCCCATCACCACCCATAACCCATCATTCTCCATCACAACCTGAGACAACTTATCCCACAACATTTTCTTTGCCAGAACACTTTGCGGAGCGTACACGTTTAACACAATGAGGACCGAACCCCAACCTGCCATCTTCCCCTTAATGAGCAGGAAATTCCTCTCTTTCATAACCCCGGTCATATGGAATAAAGACAAATCCCACATACAAACCAAACCTCCCGAAAAACCAACCGAATCTACACTTTCAAACCCGAATTTCTTACTTCCCCAAAAACCAGCAATATCATCAGCCAACACCTTCTCTTTTTTAGTTTCTTGAAGAGCTATAAAGCTTATACCATGCTTCGATTTCAAACTATAGACCCATCTTTGTTTCTCCAAACCCCCCAAACCTCGAATATTAAAAGAAATAAAATTCATGGGACCACTTCCTTAATACCTGACTCGCCCAAAAGTTTGCTGAATAGATCAGACCTGCTGCCGGTACATTCAACCCCCACCTGAGCTCCAATGTTAACCGTTGCCTCAACTTCATCTCCAGAAACGTAGCCTCGTTCCTTACCATCTTCAGTCGATCCCTTTTGATAATGCTCCTGAGGACCAGATTCCTCTGCCAATGTCTCGACAGAAATAGCCCTAGAATTAAGATCCAATGCCCTGTTTGCTTTATTGGTGAATCCCACGAAACCGAAACCATGTTCAGAGTCTTCAACAGATTTTCTGGACCTCTTTCTGGGCCTAGCATCTGCTGGAGATCCATCCAAGTTTCCTTTAAACTGATTGTGGGCCTTCCTAACTTTTTGGCCCACCACCAACCTTTTTTTGGGCCTGACAATTCTCTCTCCTGACCCACTTTTAAAACCGATAACTGCCTCGGGTCCCACCTTGTTAACTGTAGCTATTTCTGCCACCTTTTCAACCGAACTGCCGACCTTTTCTCTTTCCTCATGCAAGGACGCATGATCGACATTGGGACAAGGAGCATTCACCCCACGAGGCTCCTCATCTCCCCCGACATCACCCACCACCTGCGTCTCTTCGTGCTCCCCATACTCCGGAATCTGCATGTTAACCTCCGGTAGAGAAATTTCCGATGACACGTCAACCGTTTCTGCATCGCCGGGTGATCCCAGACAATCCGGGATCCAATCTACCGGATCCTCCTCCACCCAGATCCTGAAAATCCTGTCCTTCCATTTTAACATGAACCCTTCTCTGATCCTCTCTGAAGACCCGACTAGAACCCCCACCCTGGCAACTGACAGGTCCTGGTCCTCCTCAAAACGTTTGGGAACGTGAAGGATCTTGCCAAACGTTTCTCCGACCTGACTCGGCACTACGAGCACCGGGTTGAGCCGTAGCCCGTGCTACAGCTACTAATACTATAGATCTGCCCATGGTTGTGTGTATATATTATTTTTAATAAAACTAAATTTATATTTTTGTGTGGCCTCTACATGTTATTTCTATATGTCTATGTTGCTTTATTTGATACTATTACATCTTCTCACCATTTTTCTACTATACTTTTGTGTCTCGATATGTTTGACGTCGACGGCCTACTTAGAAGCAACATCCCTATTCCCTATGATAAATGTATGGTTTGCCTACGTCTCTCAGACCGCCCTAATAGCTTTATTATAAATGAGATACTGGGTATGGTGGTTGTTTTGCCCTTTTGGTTGATCCAATGCCCATAATCTGGTATATGGATTAACTTTAAGAGAAAATCGTTAATCAAAATTATAGCTCATATGAAAGAGTGTGGGTTTAAGACTCGACTCGTCTATAGATGTGTGTTGGAGCGTACAACATGTATGGTGTATTAAGACATTTCCATCCATATCTTATGTGTCTTGACTCTAAAGTATACACAAACAAAAATTACGTGTGGTAAGTTGTACCTCTTTTCTACTCTTTTTGCATTTTTTTCTAGTTGGTTTAAATACCTGCTAACTTTTTAGATCAACTTCAAATTATACTTGAATAGAAATTCAGGTATATCGCATCAAGTGGTAAAAATGCAAACTAAGTTACCATTGTGAACTTATATTGCATATGCCATTGAAAGAAAAAAGTTGAGAGCAATTAAATGGGGCATTTAGAATTGCCGGGTACAAGTAATAATATTCCGGGGCTTATGATAGATGGTGTGTGAACGACCAAACCTGTTTTGATCAAAAAGGAGATTATAAGATATTACAGAAATGCGTTCAAGGAAAGAATAAAGGACAGACCTAAACTCATATGTCACAACTTAAAACGTTTGGCGATAGAGGAGGCGGCTTCTCTAGTGCTTCCTTTCAGTAGTGAAGAGATCAAGAGTGCAGTGTTCGATTGCGGGGCGGACAAAGCTCCTGGGCCAGATGGTTTTAACTTCAGATTCATCAAATTAAAGAATGCACCTGTAGCATTCATGGACATGATAAATAGGATCTGTAAACCATATTTGGATAAATTGGTAATTGTCTTCAACGACGATATACATATTTATTCTAAAAATCAGAAAGAATATTATCAGCACTTACATGTACTCTTAACTTTGTTAAGAAAAGAAAAAGCTGTACGCCAAATTTTCGAAGAATGAATTTTGGCTGCTAGAAGTGCAATTTTAGGTCATATGGTGAATCCCGAAGGTATTCACGTAACTCCTGATAAGATATTATCAAAATCAAAGGTTCCCTAATCCGCAATGGAAATTAGAAGTTTAGTCGGATACTACAGACGATTTATTAAGGATTTTTCTAAGATAGTTATATCATTAACTAAGTTAACCTGTAAAATAGCTAAGTTTGAATGAGGATCTTAAAGCAGAAATTAACCAAATACTCAGATATTAGCCTTATGAACTAAAGATTTTGAAGTATAAGGTAATGCTTCAAAGTTAGGATTTGAATGCATGTTAATGCAACGCAAAAAGGTAATTGCATATGCATCAAGGTAATTGAAAAAGAACGAAGGAACTATACCACTCATGAGTTAGAATTAGGAACCATAATTTTTGCCTTAAGATTTGGAGACATTATCTGTATGGAAGTAAGGGTACTATCTATACGGATTATAAGAATTTAAGATATATATTTTTGGGCAAAAAGAATTAAACATGAGATAAAGGAGATGGATGAAAATCCTAAGTGACTATAACTGTGATATTCAGTATCACAAAGGAAAGGATGAAGACGACAAGAGATCGTCAAAAAAGTTATACAGATAATAGATGAAAGCTGTTGGAGTTCGAGTTGGAGACAAAATGTGATTGAAAGTATCTCCTTGGATAGGAGTAAGAAAGGAAAGCTAAGTCCAAGATACGTAGGACCATTTTAGTAATCCAACATATAGGACTAGTTACTTATCGTTTACAACTACCAGGAAGATTAGCTGGAGTACATGATGTATTCCATATATCCAATTTCAAGAAATATCTATCAGATAAATCTTTGGGTATTACCTCTTCAAGATATAGAAGTAAACGAAAAGTTAAAATATGTGAAAAAAAACCTCTTCAGATAGAAGATAGAAAGATCAAATGATTAGTGTTAGTTCAAGTAAAGTGGGATTCAAAGATAGGACCTTAATACACTTGGAAACTGGAATTTGAAGCGAAAGCATCCTCAATTATTCCAGTAAATCTCGAGGACGAGATTTTTCTTAAGGTGGGGAGAATGTAATGACTCTCATCAAAAAGTACTAATTATTAAATTAATTTGACCAATAGGAAACCCTAATTGAGACACCCAAGTGATTCTGCGCAAACCCTAAGATTTTCAGAAAAAATCAGAATCAGGATCAGGGCCCCTAAAACTCAGGGGGGGGGGGGGTATTTCCTAGTTACGATTATCCACTTAAAACGTAGGCAGAAAGGAATTTTCAGAAACCGTCGACTCAGCTGAGCTAGTCCCACACGTGGCAACCCTATACATAAAAATAGTTCTTACGCGGGCCGCCTCAAGTTAGCTTAATTCTCACGCGGGCCGCCTAAGGGACAAAATTCACCTATAAATACAGGAGTTTGGGACTTGATTCTGGGAGTTGAAACGACGAAGAAATTCCAATTCTACACGGAGTTATGCTCTGTATACTCCAATTAACACACACGATTCACTAATCGACGCCGCAATCATGGTATTAGCACAATCGCTGCTACGATTCATTTTCCGACGATCAATATATCCAATGAATGTTTAAGTGCCGCCCACATTAGGGTTATACTTTATCGTTCGTCATTAATTTGACGGATCATCGTTAATTCGATGGATGAAGTATTGTACTTTATCGTTCGTCATTAATTTGACGGATCATCGTTAAATCGATGGATGAAGTATTGCACTTTGTCGTTCGTTGTGAGAATTTGATCTCGTGAGTTATCGTAATTGCTGGATTGATTACTAACCCAGTTTTGTGTGCATGTTATTAAATTTAGGAAAAGGCTAAATCAGTAGGCCAAACTCTGCCCGTATAAATCTACAATGTGAGTCATTCTCCTTTTCTCACAGTTTGTGAGTCATTCTCCTTTTCTCACAGTTTGTGAGTCATTCTCCTTTTCTCACAGTTTGTGAGTCATTCTCTTTTTATCAAATTATTTTACAATACCTCAAATTATTTTCAAGGTTATAATTACAGGGACTAAGTCGTGGATATCTTGAATTACTGGTTAGTGGGGTATTGTGCACATTACTAATTTCTCCCAATTAGGTTCATTAACCTACTCGAGATAATCACTGTTAGGTTCATTGACCTACAGGGATAATCGTCACTATGTAGGTTCATTGATCTAAATAGTGGTATGACCATCGTCATCATTGTGACTTGTCACCATTGTGACAGAAAGCCAGATAAAAATAAGATAGAAGCCATTGTAATCGCTCTTATGCTGTAATTGATAACTATGCATCATTATGCAAAATTAGAATGATTCACTCAGTATTTCCCGCTGACAAAACCTTTTTCAAACATGTTTCAGGTAACCTGTTATGAATCAGGAAAAGTGCCATATAGCACTACAAGCTCAAGGAAGTGGCTCAGTATAAAATAAAGAAACATGTTTTGTAAAATAAAAGATTTCTTCATGAAATCAAATGATTGTAAATTACCGGGTTTTATCCCGCGTTGTGAAATAAAATAATCGGGAAATATTTACTTTTTAAAAGATCCTGATGAAAAACTTCCGCTGTCAAACTCAATTAATTAAATACCACAGGATTTCTGTCCCGCGGCTCCTGAAACGGGTCAAACCGGGTCGGGGGCCGTGACAGAAAAAGGTGGTATCAGAGCCACTTATCGAGCCACTGATTTAAGCCAATTAAGTATTTAGAAATACTTAATAATTTTTATTAATTGCTATTTTATGATTATATGTTTTATTATCTAAGTTAACTGTATACAGTATGGGCAGATCTTTATATGCTAACCATTGTAGCAGTAAGTATAAATTTCTAAAATAATATAACTCAAAGTTTAGCAGTTTTATTATCTACAATCTATAAACCTTATTCAGTAAATAAATTTACAAATAAAACCTAGTATGTTTTCATATTCAGTTGTTTCATAGTTACCCAATATGAAATAATATTTAAAAGTTTTCTATGAAATTTGATATAGTTTTTAAACTTAGTAATTGTGTGTATCTTACATAAACAGCATGAGTGATCTGTCGGAAGCCCTTCAGAATTTAAATCTCTATCCAGTAAGAATCGAAGTTTCCAGAGATTTCAATAGGTATATTCCAGACATAGAAGAACCTATAGAATTCAACGTTTCACCTCTCGAGAAACCTAAGCCTAAGAAAATGGAAATTGGGGAAAGTTCTAGAAAAATTGAGGGGTTACCATCTCAAGAAGAACTAGATTTTATAATGGCAACCGATGATACTATTAAGCCTATTAATGAAAATGATTTTATTCATTCTCTTGAAACACAACTACCAATGAAAGTAGAACCAGCTATTCCAAACCCTTCAATCCACTGGCAATTAGACGAATGGTTGAATATTGAAATACTGTTACAAAACCATCCCTATAGGTTTTTTTTCCTAAGATCAATCCAGAACCTTTATCAAATTTACCAATGAGTAACAAGAATATGACTGAACTTCGTCATTTTGACAAAATGGATGCTGGGAATAGGATCCAAGAGATTTTAGGACAGATCTCCTGGAAATATGATGAGAAGGAACGCCGTTACTAGAACATCACCTGACAAAGGATAGGGGATTTATGAAACTGTGGTTATGTAATAGTAATAGTAAAATCGGTATGTGTAAAATAAATAATAAAACGGGTGTATATAGAAGCATGATATAAGGAAATTTTAGAAAGTTACAAATTTTGTTTGTATATTCGTTTATGTGATTATGTGCAATTAAATTGTGACATTGGATTATTTCCTTTATACTAATTATGTATATATAAATTAGATATCAGATGGAAAACGCTAATAATGAACCAGTTAATGAGGTTAATCAATCTGAGCAACAACCGGGGGACCAATACGTGACTAGGCAAGATATAGAAAATATCGTTGCTCAAGGGATAGCCAACGCTATTCCAGGAATAGTTGCTCAAGGGATAGCCAATGCTATTCCAGCAATCATTGCTGCTGTTAAAAATCCAATCGAACCGCAACAAGTTGTTCCTAGTAAACGCATTTCTGAAGATAATTTCAGTAATAGCGTAAATGGAGGCGGTAATCATGTTAATCATAATAATGAACCACAGCAAGCTCCGCTCCCTAAGAAAAGGAAAACTGCAACGCCTGGTTGCACTTATAAAGAATTTCTTGCTTGTAAACCCACTGAGTTTGCAGGCAATGAAGGAGCGACTGCGGCACTGCGTTGGTTAGAGAAAACCGAGGCAGTAATTGCCATAAGTAAATGTGCTCAGGATGATCAGGTCATGTATGCGTCAAACCTTTTCAAAGAAGTGGCGCTAGAATGGTGGAATACGGTGTTACAAGCTAAAGGAAGAAATAGGGCTTATGCCATGAAATGGGAAGAATTTAAGAGTCTTGTAGAAAGAAAATTCTGTCCTGAATATGAAAAAGATCAAATGGAAAATAAATTTCTAACCCATCGGATGGTGGATGTAGATTGTCGAGGGTATACTACGACATTCTTCGAATATGCTCGAGTGGTACCAACCCTGGCTTCGCCAGAGCCGGTACTTATTTCTCGTTATATTTGGGGATTGATTTCCGAAATCCGTAATATCGTCAAGGCTGCGAAACCTCATACGATTGATGATGCAGTAGAATTAGCCAATACTCTGACTGATGAACTAGTACGGACAAGAGAAGAAAATAGAAGGAAGAAAGTAGCCCAAAAGATTACCCAAGAATTCCGTTCGGGTAACCATAAAAATTTCAAGAAAGGAGGGAATGGGCAATCTTCTACTAGTCCATTTTGCAATTCTTGCAAAAGGAAGCATTTTGGAAGATGCAAAGGATATTGCAATTTTTGCAAAATTCCAGGGCATCAAGAAGAAGACTGTAGGAAGAAGAAATTTTCAGTTTGTTACAACTGTGGAGAAACTGGACATCTTAGGCCAAATTGTCCAAAACTGAATAAACCATTTGACAATCAAGCCAAACCGGCAGAAGGAGCAAAAAGGAATGCGAGAGCCTTTCAGCTGACTACTCAAGAAGCCGAGATGATTCCAGATGTGATAGCCGGTATGTTCTTAGCTTACAACGTTTACACAATAGTATTATTTGACTCTGGTGCAAACCAAAGTTTTATAAATACTTTACTCTGCCAAACTCTTAACTTACCGTTAACCAGTATTAGATAAATTTCTACAGTAGAAACGGCAGATGGGAATTTAGTTCTGCAAAGTGTAGAAATAGAACTTTTAAGTCATATGCAACCATATTGGTTGAATTCGATGGTATGTTAGGAATGCATTGATTAGTAAAACCACTATGTTCGAATTCTTTGTGATAAGAATTCCATAGAAATTCAGGTAACTACTGGAGAAGTAATAATGATTACAGGAGATAAAACCCTGTAAGCCCATAAAGTTCATATCAGTAGTGAAAGTTGCTAATAATAAAGCAAGGAGTAGTATATATGATTTCAGTAATCATTAATACTAAAGATAAAGAACTTAAGGAATTTCTGTAATTTCAGAATACCCAGATGTATTTCCAGAAGATTTACCTGGATTACCACCAGATAGGGATATAGAATTTAGGATTCATCTAATTCCAAGCCAGGGAACTTTATCGGTTAGCACAATATTGGTTGTTAAGAAGAAGGATGGTTCCATAAGAATGTGTATTGATTATAAAGAATTGAATAAAGTTACAATTAAGAATCGATACCCATTACTTAGAATTAATGATCTATTCGATCAATTCCAGGAAGATAGATAGTTTGCTAAGATCAACTTATGTTCCGGATATTATCAATTAAAAGTATCAGAGGAAGATGTACCTAAGACTGTTTTCAGAACTAGGTATGGTCATTACGAGTTTACAGTCCTGCCCTTCAAATTAAAGAATGCACCTGTAGCATTCATGGACATGATAAATAGGATCTGTAAACCATATTTGGATAAATTGGTAATTGTCTTCAACGACGATATACATATTTATTCTAAAAATCAGAAAGAATATTATCAGCACTTACATGTACTCTTAACTTTGTTAAGAAAAGAAAAAGCTGTACGCCAAATTTTCGAAGAATGAATTTTGGCTGCTAGAAGTGCAATTTTAGGTCATATGGTGAATCCCGAAGGTATTCACGTAACTCCTGATAAGATATTATCAAAATAAAAGGTTCCCTAATCCGCAATGGAAATTAGAAGTTTAGTCGGATACTACAGACGATTTATTAAGGATTTTTCTAAGATAGTTATATCATTAACTAAGTTAACCTGTAAAATAGCTAAGTTTGAATGAGGATCTTAAAGCAGAAATTAACCAAATACTCAGATATTAGCCTTATGAACTAAAGATTTTGAAGTATAAGGTAATGCTTCAAAGTTAGGATTTGAATGCATGTTAATGCAACGCAAAAAGGTAATTGCATATGCATCAAGGTAATTGAAAAAGAACGAAGGAACTATACCACTCATGAGTTAGAATTAGGAACCATAATTTTTGCCTTAAGATTTGGAGACATTATCTGTATGGAAGTAAGGGTACTATCTATACGGATTATAAGAATTTAAGATATATATTTTTGGGCAAAAAGAATTAAACATGAGATAAAGGAGATGGATGAAAATCCTAAGTGACTATAACTGTGATATTCAGTATCACAAAGGAAAGGATGAAGACGACAAGAGATCGTCAAAAAAGTTATACAGATAATAGATGAAAGCTGTTGGAGTTCGAGTTGGAGACAAAATGTGATTGAAAGTATCTCCTTGGATAGGAGTAAGAAAGGAAAGCTAAGTCCAAGATACGTAGGACCATTTTAGTAATCCAACATATAGGACTAGTTACTTATCGTTTACAACTACCAGGAAGATTAGCTGGAGTACATGATGTATTCCATATATCCAATTTCAAGAAATATCTATCAGATAAATCTTTGGGTATTACCTCTTCAAGATATAGAAGTAAACGAAAAGTTAAAATATGTGAAAAAAAACCTCTTCAGATAGAAGATAGAAAGATCAAATGATTAGTGTTAGTTCAAGTAAAGTGGGATTCAAAGATAGGACCTTAATACACTTGGAAACTGGAATTTGAAGCGAAAGCATCCTCAATTATTCCAGTAAATCTCGAGGACGAGATTTTTCTTAAGGTGGGGAGAATGTAATGACTCTCATCAAAAAGTACTAATTATTAAATTAATTTGACCAATAGGAAACCCTAATTGAGACACCCAAGTGATTCTGCGCAAACCCTAAGATTTTCAGAAAAAATCAGAATCAGGATCAGGGCCCCTAAAACTCAGGGGGGGGGGGGGTATTTCCTAGTTACGATTATCCACTTAAAACGTAGGCAGAAAGGAATTTTCAGAAACCGTCGACTCAGCTGAGCTAGTCCCACACGTGGCAACCCTATACATAAAAATAGTTCTTACGCGGGCCGCCTCAAGTTAGCTTAATTCTCACGCGGGCCGCCTAAGGGACAAAATTCACCTATAAATACAGGAGTTTGGGACTTGATTCTGGGAGTTGAAACGACGAAGAAATTCCAATTCTACACGGAGTTATGCTCTGTATACTCCAATTAACACACACGATTCACTAATCGACGCCGCAATCATGGTATTAGCACAATCGCTGCTACGATTCATTTTCCGACGATCAATATATCCAATGAATGTTTAAGTGCCGCCCACATTAGGGTTATACTTTATCGTTCGTCATTAATTTGACGGATCATCGTTAATTCGATGGATGAAGTATTGTACTTTATCGTTCGTCATTAATTTGACGGATCATCGTTAAATCGATGGATGAAGTATTGCACTTTGTCGTTCGTTGTGAGAATTTGATCTCGTGAGTTATCGTAATTGCTGGATTGATTACTAACCCAGTTTTGTGTGCATGTTATTAAATTTAGGAAAAGGCTAAATCAGTAGGCCAAACTCTGCCCGTATAAATCTGCAATGTGAGTCATTCTCCTTTTCTCACAGTTTGTGAGTCATTCTCCTTTTCTCACAGTTTGTGAGTCATTCTCCTTTTCTCACAGTTTGTGAGTCATTCTCTTTTTATCAAATTATTTTACAATACCTCAAATTATTTTCAAGGTTATAATTACAGGGACTAAGTCGTGGATATCTTGAATTACTGGTTAGTGGGGTATTGTGCACATTACTAATTTCTCCCAATTAGGTTCATTAACCTACTCGAGATAATCACTGTTAGGTTCATTGACCTACAGGGATAATCGTCACTATTTAGGTTCATTGATCTAAATAGTGGTATGACCATCGTCATCATTGTGACTTGTCACCATTGTGACAGAAAGCCAGATAAAAATAAGATAGAAGCCATTGTAATCGCTCTTATGCTGTAATTGATAACTATGCATCATTATGCAAAATTAGAATGATTCACTCAGTATTTCCCGCTGACAAAACCTTTTTCAAACATGTTTCAGGTAACCTGTTATGAATCAGGAAAAGTGCCATATAGCACTACAAGCTCAAGGAAGTGGCTCAGTATAAAATAAAGAAACATGTTTTGTAAAATAAAAGATTTCTTCATGAAATCAAATGATTGTAAATTACCGGGTTTTATCCCGCGTTGTGAAATAAAATAATCGGGAAATATTTACTTTTTAAAAGATCCTGATGAAAAACTTCCGCTGTCAAACTCAATTAATTAAATACCACAGGATTTCTGTCCCGCGGCTCCTGAAACGGGTCAAACCGGGTCGGGGGCCGTGACAGAAAAAGGTGGTATCAGAGCCACTTATCGAGCCACTGATTTAAGCCAATTAAGTATTTAGAAATACTTAATAATTTTTATTAATTGCTATTTTATGATTATATGTTTTATTATCTAAGTTAACTGTATACAGTATGGGCAGATCTTTATATGCTAACCATTGTAGCAGTAAGTATAAATTTCTAAAATAATATAACTCAAAGTTTAGCAGTTTTATTATCTACAATCTATAAACCTTATTCAGTAAATAAATTTACAAATAAAACCTAGTATGTTTTCATATTCAGTTGTTTCATAGTTACCCAATATGAAATAATATTTAAAAGTTTTCTATGAAATTTGATATAGTTTTTAAACTTAGTAATTGTGTGTATCTTGCATAAACAGCATGAGTGATCTGTCGGAAGCCCTTCAGAATTTAAATCTCTATCCAGTAAGAATCGAAGTTTCCAGAGATTTCAATAGGTATATTCCAGACATAGAAGAACCTATAGAATTCAACGTTTCACCTCTCGAGAAACCTAAGCCTAAGAAAATGGAAATTGGGGAAAGTTCTAGAAAAATTGAGGGGTTACCATCTCAAGAAGAACTAGATTTTATAATGGCAACCGATGATACTATTAAGCCTATTAATGAAAATGATTTTATTCATTCTCTTGAAACACAACTACCAATGAAAGTAGAACCAGCTATTCCAAACCCTTCAATCCACTGGCAATTAGACGAATGGTTGAATATTGAAATACTGTTACAAAACCATCCCTATAGGTTTTTTTTCCTAAGATCAATCCAGAACCTTTATCAAATTTACCAATGAGTAACAAGAATATGACTGAACTTCGTCATTTTGACAAAATGGATGCTGGGAATAGGATCCAAGAGATTTTGGGACAGATCTCCTGGAAATATGATGAGAAGGAACGCCGTTACTAGAACATCACCTGACAAAGGATAGGGGATTTATGAAACTGTGGTTATGTAATAGTAATAGTAAAATCGGTATGTGTAAAATAAATAATAAAACGGGTGTATATAGAAGCATGATATAAGGAAATTTTAGAAAGTTACAAATTTTGTTTGTATATTCGTTTATGTGATTATGTGCAATTAAATTGTGACATTGGATTATTTCCTTTATACTAATTATGTATATATAAATTAGATATCAGATGGAAAACGCTAATAATGAACCAGTTAATGAGGTTAATCAATCTGAGCAACAACCGGGGGACCAATACGTGACTAGGCAAGATATAGAAAATATCGTTGCTCAAGGGATAGCCAACGCTATTCCAGGAATAGTTGCTCAAGGGATAGCCAATGCTATTCCAGCAATCATTGCTGCTGTTAAAAATCCAATCGAACCGCAACAAGTTGTTCCTAGTAAACGCATTTCTGAAGATAATTTCAGTAATAGCGTAAATGGAGGCGGTAATCATGTTAATCATAATAATGAACCACAGCAAGCTCCGCTCCCTAAGAAAAGGAAAACTGCAACGCCTGGTTGCACTTATAAAGAATTTCTTGCTTGTAAACCCACTGAGTTTGCAGGCAATGAAGGAGCGACTGCGGCACTGCGTTGGTTAGAGAAAACCGAGGCAGTAATTGCCATAAGTAAATGTGCTCAGGATGATCAGGTCATGTATGCGTCAAACCTTTTCAAAGAAGTGGCGCTAGAATGGTGGAATACGGTGTTACAAGCTAAAGGAAGAAATAGGGCTTATGCCATGAAATGGGAAGAATTTAAGAGTCTTGTAGAAAGAAAATTCTGTCCTGAATATGAAAAAGATCAAATGGAAAATAAATTTCTAACCCATCGGATGGTGGATGTAGATTGTCGAGGGTATACTACGACATTCTTCGAATATGCTCGAGTGGTACCAACCCTGGCTTCGCCAGAGCCGGTACTTATTTCTCGTTATATTTGGGGATTGATTTCCGAAATCCGTAATATCGTCAAGGCTGCGAAACCTCATACGATTGATGATGCAGTAGAATTAGCCAATACTCTGACTGATGAACTAGTACGGACAAGAGAAGAAAATAGAAGGAAGAAAGTAGCCCAAAAGATTACCCAAGAATTCCGTTCGGGTAACCATAAAAATTTCAAGAAAGGAGGGAATGGGCAATCTTCTACTAGTCCATTTTGCAATTCTTGCAAAAGGAAGCATTTTGGAAGATGCAAAGGATATTGCAATTTTTGCAAAATTCCAGGGCATCAAGAAGAAGACTGTAGGAAGAAGAAATTTTCAGTTTGTTACAACTGTGGAGAAACTGGACATCTTAGGCCAAATTGTCCAAAACTGAATAAACCATTTGACAATCAAGCCAAACCGGCAGAAGGAGCAAAAAGGAATGCGAGAGCCTTTCAGCTGACTACTCAAGAAGCCGAGATGATTCCAGATGTGATAGCCGGTATGTTCTTAGCTTACAACGTTTACACAATAGTATTATTTGACTCTGGTGCAAACCAAAGTTTTATAAATACTTTACTCTGCCAAACTCTTAACTTACCGTTAACCAGTATTAGATAAATTTCTACAGTAGAAACGGCAGATGGGAATTTAGTTCTGCAAAGTGTAGAAATAGAACTTTTAAGTCATATGCAACCATATTGGTTGAATTCGATGGTATGTTAGGAATGCATTGATTAGTAAAACCACTATGTTCGAATTCTTTGTGATAAGAATTCCATAGAAATTCAGGTAACTACTGGAGAAGTAATAATGATTACAGGAGATAAAACCCTGTAAGCCCATAAAGTTCATATCAGTAGTGAAAGTTGCTAATAATAAAGCAAGGAGTAGTATATATGATTTCAGTAATCATTAATACTAAAGATAAAGAACTTAAGGAATTTCTGTAATTTCAGAATACCCAGATGTATTTCCAGAAGATTTACCTGGATTACCACCAGATAGGGATATAGAATTTAGGATTCATCTAATTCCAAGCCAGGGAACTTTATCGGTTAGCACAATATTGGTTGTTAAGAAGAAGGATGGTTCCATAAGAATGTGTATTGATTATAAAGAATTGAATAAAGTTACAATTAAGAATCGATACCCATTACTTAGAATTAATGATCTATTCGATCAATTCCAGGAAGATAGATAGTTTGCTAAGATCAACTTATGTTCCGGATATTATCAATTAAAAGTATCAGAGGAAGATGTACCTAAGACTGTTTTCAGAACTAGGTATGGTCATTACGAGTTTACAGTCCTGCCCTTCAAATTAAAGAATGCACCTGTAGCATTCATGGACATGATAAATAGGATCTGTAAACCATATTTGGATAAATTGGTAATTGTCTTCAACGACGATATACATATTTATTCTAAAAATCAGAAAGAATATTATCAGCACTTACATGTACTCTTAACTTTGTTAAGAAAAGAAAAAGCTGTACGCCAAATTTTCGAAGAATGAATTTTGGCTGCTAGAAGTGCAATTTTAGGTCATATGGTGAATCCCGAAGGTATTCACGTAACTCCTGATAAGATATTATCAAAATAAAAGGTTCCCTAATCCGCAATGGAAATTAGAAGTTTAGTCGGATACTACAGACGATTTATTAAGGATTTTTCTAAGATAGTTATATCATTAACTAAGTTAACCTGTAAAATAGCTAAGTTTGAATGAGGATCTTAAAGCAGAAATTAACCAAATACTCAGATATTAGCCTTATGAACTAAAGATTTTGAAGTATAAGGTAATGCTTCAAAGTTAGGATTTGAATGCATGTTAATGCAACGCAAAAAGGTAATTGCATATGCATCAAGGTAATTGAAAAAGAACGAAGGAACTATACCACTCATGAGTTAGAATTAGGAACCATAATTTTTGCCTTAAGATTTGGAGACATTATCTGTATGGAAGTAAGGGTACTATCTATACGGATTATAAGAATTTAAGATATATATTTTTGGGCAAAAAGAATTAAACATGAGATAAAGGAGATGGATGAAAATCCTAAGTGACTATAACTGTGATATTCAGTATCACAAAGGAAAGGATGAAGACGACAAGAGATCGTCAAAAAAGTTATACAGATAATAGATGAAAGCTGTTGGAGTTCGAGTTGGAGACAAAATGTGATTGAAAGTATCTCCTTGGATAGGAGTAAGAAAGGAAAGCTAAGTCCAAGATACGTAGGACCATTTTAGTAATCCAACATATAGGACTAGTTACTTATCGTTTACAACTACCAGGAAGATTAGCTGGAGTACATGATGTATTCCATATATCCAATTTCAAGAAATATCTATCAGATAAATCTTTGGGTATTACCTCTTCAAGATATAGAAGTAAACGAAAAGTTAAAATATGTGAAAAAAAACCTCTTCAGATAGAAGATAGAAAGATCAAATGATTAGTGTTAGTTCAAGTAAAGTGGGATTCAAAGATAGGACCTTAATACACTTGGAAACTGGAATTTGAAGCGAAAGCATCCTCAATTATTCCAGTAAATCTCGAGGACGAGATTTTTCTTAAGGTGGGGAGAATGTAATGACTCTCATCAAAAATTACTAATTATTAAATTAATTTGACCAATAGGAAACCCTAATTGAGACACCCAAGTGATTCTGCGCAAACCCTAAGATTTTCAGAAAAAATCAGAATCAGGATCAGGGCCCCTAAAACTCAGGGGGGGGGGTATTTCCTAGTTACGATTATCCACTTAAAACGTAGGCAGAAAGGAATTTTCAGAAACCGTCGACTCAGCTGAGCTAGTCCCACACGTGGCAACCCTATACATAAAAATAGTTCTTACGCGGGCCGCCTCAAGTTAGCTTAATTCTCACGCGGGCCGCCTAAGGGACAAAATTCACCTATAAATACAGGAGTTTGGGACTTGATTCTGGGAGTTGAAACGACGAAGAAATTCCAATTCTACACGGAGTTATGCTCTGTATACTCCAATTAACACACACGATTCACTAATCGACGCCGCAATCAGGGTATTAGCACAATCGCTGCTACGATTCATTTTCCGACGATCAATATATCCAATGAATGTTTAAGTGCCGCCCACATTAGGGTTATACTTTATCGTTCGTCATTAATTTGACGGATCATCGTTAATTCGATGGATGAAGTATTGTACTTTATCGTTCGTCATTAATTTGACGGATCATCGTTAAATCGATGGATGAAGTATTGCACTTTGTCGTTTGTTGTGAGAATTTGATCTCGTGAGTTATCATAATTGCTGGATTGATTACTAACCCAGTTTTGTGTGCATGTTATTAAATTTAGGAAAAGGCTAAATCAGTAGGCCAAACTCTGCCCGTATAAATCTGCAATGTGAGTCATTCTCCTTTTCTCACAGTTTGTGAGTCATTCTCCTTTTCTCACAGTTTGTGAGTCATTCTCCTTTTCTCACAGTTTGTGAGTCATTCTCTTTTTATCAAATTATTTTACAATACCTCAAATTATTTTCAAGGTTATAATTACAGGGACTAAGTCGTGGATATCTTGAATTACTGGTTAGTGGGGTATTGTGCACATTACTAATTTCTCCCAATTAGGTTCATTAACCTACTCGGGATAATCACTGTTAGGTTCATTGACCTACAGGGATAATCGTCACTATTTAGGTTCATTGATCTAAATAGTGGTATGACCATCGTCATCATTGTGACTTGTCACCATTGTGACAGAAAGCCAGATAAAAATAAGATAGAAGCCATTGTAATCGCTCTTATGCTGTAATTGATAACTATGCATCATTATGCAAAATTAGAATGATTCACTCAGTATTTCCCGCTGACAAAACCTTTTTCAAACATGTTTCAGGTAACCTGTTATGAATCAGGAAAAGTGCCATATAGCACTACAAGCTCAAGGAAGTGGCTCAGTATAAAATAAAGAAACATGTTTTGTAAAATAAAAGATTTCTTCATGAAATCAAATGATTGTAAATTACCGGGTTTTATCCCGCGTTGTGAAATAAAATAATCGGGAAATATTTACTTTTTAAAAGATCCTGATGAAAAACTTCCGCTGTCAAACTCAATTAATTAAATACCGCAGGATTTCTGTCCCGCGGCTCCTGAAACGGGTCAAACCGGGTCGGGGGCCGTGACAACTTTTGTCGATCCTGAGCCGCTTTTAGGTGAGTTCGGACCATGTCGATCTTCTCATTCGTAGTTTGGATTATATCAGTAGGTGCTAGTCCTCGTGGACCCACTTCTCCCCAACATACCGGGGTTCGACACTTCCTACCATATAACATTTCATACGGGGCCATTCTAATGCTCGTGTGATAACTATTGTTATATGAAAATTCGACCAAGGGTAGATAGACATCCCAACTACCCCCAAAGTCAATAATGCAAGCCCGCAGCATATCCTCCAGCGTTTGTATTGTTCTTTCACTCTGCCCATCCATTTGTGGATGGTAAGCGGTGCTAATGAACAGTTTAGTTCCCATTTGTGCTTGGAATTCACGCCAAAAATTCGAAGTAAACCGAGTATCTCTGTCTGACACAATGGATATCGGTACCCCATGACGTGCTATGATTTCATTGGTGTACACCTCCGACATCTTCTCAGATGTATAAGTCTCACGAATCGGAATGAAGTTAGCACTTTTCGTCAATCTATCCACGACTACCCATATGGCATCAAACCCGCGGTTGGTTTTGGGCAATTTGGTCAACAAATCCATGGTGATCTGTTCCCATTTCCAAACTGGGATGTCCAATGGTTGCAACTTACCATATGGTTTCTGGTGCTCCGCTTTGACTTGCAAGCAGGTCAAACATTTCTCCACATATTTAACAATATCTCTTTTCATCCCGGGCCACCAATAGTTTTGTTTTAAATCACTATACATCTTGGTCGCTCCCGGATGGATTGAATATCGGGATTTATGAGCTTCATCAAGTAGAAGCGTCTTCACCCCACAAGTATTTGGAACCCATATCCTTCCGGATCGAGTCTTCAACCCATTATTTCCATCCGAAAAATCTTTCAACTGGCCGATTATTCTTTCTTTCTTCCAGTTCTCCTCTTTCACTGCTTCTACTTGCGCCTCTCGGATACGTTCAAGTATACCCGAGGTTACCACCAGCTGCATCGATCTTACTCGTATTGGGATATAGTCCGCTTTTCTGCTCAGAGCATCCGCCACCACATTTCCCTTTCCGGGGTGGTAGTGTATTTCACAGTCAAAGTCCTTCACCGTTTCTAACCATCGTCTCTGGCGCACATTTAACTCCTTCTGATCGAAGAAGTATTTTAAGCTCTTGTGATCCGTGAATATGGTGCACTTTACCCCATATAAATAGTGCCTCCATATTTTTAACGCAAATACCACAACAGCCAACTAGAGATAGTGCGTTGGATATTTCTTCTCGTGTATCTTCAATTGCCTCGAGGCATAAGCTATAACTTTGCCCCGTTGCATCAAAACGCATCCGAGCCCCGATAGTGAGGCATCCGAATAAACTACCAAATCTTCGACCCCGTCCGGCAATGTTAGTACCGGAGCTTGAGTTAACTTCTCTTTTAGCGTTTGAAACGCTCTTTCTTGATCGACACCCCAAATGAACTTTTCTTCCTTCCGGGTTAGCTTTGTTAGTGGCGACGCAATCATGGAGAAATCTTGAATGAATCTCCTATAGTACCCCGCAAGCCCCAAAAAACTTCTAATTTTCGAAGGGTTCTTCGGAGGATTCCATTTCGACACGGCCTCGATCTTTGAAGGATCTACCAATACTCCATCGGCACTTATGATATGGCCGAGAAATTGCACTTCTTTTAACCAGAAGGCAGACTTAGAGAATTTCGCATATAACCTTTCTCGTCTAAGTGTCTCTAACACCTCTTGTAAGTGGTATGCATGTTCAGCTTCACTTTTTGAATACACCAAAATATCATCGATGAACACGATGACCGATTTATCCAGCATCGGCTTGCAAACCCGGTTCATGAGATCCATGAAAGCCGCGGGTGCATTTGTTAGCCCAAATGACATTACGAGGAACTCGTAATGTCCGTATCACGTGCGGAAAGCCGTCTTCGGCACGTCTTCCTCCTTGACCTTTAGTTGATGATACCCCGATCTAAGGTCAATCTTTGAAAACCAGTTCACACCTTGTAATTGGTCGAATAGGTCATCTATCCTCGGAAGCGGGTATCGGTTCTTTACCGTGAGTTTGTTTAACTCCCGATAATCGATACACATGCGCATGCTTCCGTCTTTCTTTTTCACGAATAGTACCAGTGCGCCCCAAGGAGACACACTCGGCCTTATGAATCCTTTGTCAAGCAGGTCTTGAATCTGGGACATCAACTCTTGTAATTCCGACGGCGCGAGTCGGTAAGGTGCTCTAGCTACGGGTTTTGCGCCCGGAATCAATTCGATTCCGAATTCTATTTCCCGTTCGGGCGGTATTCCCGGCAAATCCTCCGGAAACACATCTTCATAATCCCTTACTACCGGTACATCTTCAATCTTCAGTGATTCTTTCTCAGGCTCATTTGCGTATATCATAAATGCCTTGCCCCCTTGCTTCATAAGCTTGTGAGCTTTCAACATTGAGCATATTATGGGGTTACCTCCTTTTTTGCCATAGATAGTAATGTGTTTCCAGCTCGGAGATGTTAGCTTTATCTCCTTACGAAAACACACGACCTTTGCGTGGTGCTGAGATAACCAATCCATCCCAACGACTACATGAAATTCCCCCATTGACATCGGAATTAGGTCTATCAAGTATTCTTCATAGTCGATGCTTAATTTGCAATCTCGACAAACATCACAAACTATAAAACTTTTGTTGTCCCCTATTTCAACTTCTAAGGGCATAGATAATTTTGTCAATACAAATGAAGGATGTCGAATAAATCCTTGCGAAATGAAGGATTTATTCGCACCCGTATCAAACAATACACGTGCTAGAATTGAGTTAATTGTGAATATACCTGAGACCACATCGGGTTCCGTTTTTGCTTCAGCCGCGGTAAGTTGGAAGGATCTAGCCTTCGCCTTAGGAGCTTCCGCTGGAGATTCTTTAACGTCTCTCTTTCCAACTAAGTTCGGGCATTCGGACTTTTTATGGCCGGGTTGATAACAGTTGTAACAAACTGAGACTTTACCCGGGCATAGCGACGCAGTGTGCCCCGTCTTACTACATATAGGGCATGGTTTGTCTTTGAACCGACATTCTCCCTTGTGTCCTTTCCCGCACACTTTACAACTCGGTGACCCACCTTTAGCATCCACTTTCTTTCCAAACTCTCCAGTTCGAGATTTCTTTGTAGGGCTTGGATTCACATCTTGCGCCCTTCGCTCACCCCTTTCAACTTGTTTCTTCAACTCAATTTCTCGTTCCCGAGCAACGTTTATGATTTCGGTAAGGGTCTCGTATTTTGAAGGAGTCATAAACTCCCTATATTCAGCGCTCAACATGTTATAGTAGTAGTATATCTTCTGTTCTTCGTTCGTCACCAATTCACTACTAAACTTCATCTTATCCATAAACATCGCCGTAATCTTGTCTATGGTCTCGCCCTTGTGCCTAAGTTGCATGAACTCTTCCTTGATTTTATTGATGACTGCCTTGGGACTATGATGTTTAAGAAATGGTGTCTTAAATTCTTCCCATGTCATGGTTCTCGCCGCTTCGGCTCCTATTTCATTCTTTTTGTTGTCCCACCAGTCTTTGGCTTGACCTCTCAACTGGCCCGTTCCGTAAGCAACAAAGTCACTTTCATCACAATGAGTCCTTTTAAACACCCCTTCAATGTCGCCCAACCATCTTTGGCAAATTATCGGGTCAACTTCCCCGTTATAGATTGGCGGTTTGAACGCCATAAATTCTTTGTATGAGCACCCTTTACGTTCCCCCGATTTCTCCTTCATAAGGTTGACACTATCCTCCAACCTTTTAACTCGCTCTTCGACAAGTGACAACACCGTGCTTTGAATTTTGTCTATAAACCCGGATAGACTACCTTCAATTGCCTTCCCTACTTCTTCGGAAATTATCTCTTTCATTTGTTCGGTGCTTGTCTGCACCGGTTCATCATCGTTTCCGTCATACATCTTGAAACTGAAATGTTTACATTAAACGTTAAACATTTCATTTATAACATTGCTTCATTTGTTTCGGTTTAGCCAAGTTCCCGACTTGCTTTAACCGTTCACATTTAATGCACTTTCCGGGTTTGAGTGTGTTAACACACTCTTCCCATGCATATCAATTTATTTCTCATTTCTTACATAAGATATAATCTATTAAAATAATAAGTTACTTCTTACCAGACGATCAATCAAGCTTGAACCGAACACTTGTTGACAACCTTAAGCTCTGATACCAACTTGTAACACCATCTTAATTACTACTCGAATTTAATAAGAATTCATAAGAATTATATAAAAGATGACCCATTTAAAACATAAGTTCCAAAAGTAAAGTTTTAAGGTAACAAACATTAGTCAACTACCGACTAATTCAAACATTCATAAGATGTTTAGGAAATTAGTTACATCATAAACATTTTCTAAACAAAGTTAATTTACGCGGAAGCTTCAAAAGTTCGTGTTCGGTTCTTCAAAAACTTGCTTGACCGCCATCCGTATTCCTTGAATACCTAGAAACTGAAATGTTTACATTAAACATTAGTATTAGAGTACTTAGAAACGTTACATAATCAAGACTATGCATAAAACGGATTTGATTTAACAAAGATATGCAAAATTCAACATGAATGTTAAGGCTCTACCGTAACTTACGGTAGTCACCGTAAGTTACGGTAGCTCCTGGAAAACTTGGTTCCACCGTAAAACAGGATGAATCCACCGTAACATTTTGGTCCCTACCGTAAATTACGGTATATACCGTAATTTACGGTAGACTCTGGAATGTTATGTTTTGCTTGATTTGTTTGTTTACTTGAGCCAAATTCTCGGATTTCATTCCTACAAACCAACATGTTAATTCCTCGTATTCTGATATGTCATTTGTCAATGATAACAAAAGACCAATTTATTATATTACGAAGCATTTGCCACGCATTAATCGATTATTCGACCCGTTTGGCTCTTCTACGGAATCCTCCATTATGATGACTACCAACAAGTTTTAACCAATCCTGGTCTTAATAATCAATATAACGATCATTATCGCTTCAAATTAAGACAACCTTTATTCTACAATTCATTATACTTATGCAAATTATCAAGTTTACCCAATGTAACGAGTCAAGTTACATACCTTTAGTACACTCCCTTCAACCGCAATTCACCACCGGCTTGTCCACTCGACGCTCCGGTATCCTTTCCTATAGAGTTCAATTATATCACGTTTAGAACTCTTTTAAATCACATATCGCATAATTGCCAAAACATCACAATTAGGCGTTTTAACTTCAAAATTCCAGTTTCGAGCCTCCTTTGAGGCATTTCAACAAACACTTTAAGGGCAGATTTTTACATGATTATATAGCAAGTCCCTAGTTTATCATTTAGCCCGAATTTCACATCAATCAACACAATTTACATAATTGTTAGCTTTAAAATTTCTGAAGTCACTTCACAATTGTCAAATTACACCAGATCAACATCCAATTTCCTAGTGTTTATCAAATTCTACATAACCCACTAATCACCTACAAGGGTGTTCATGGATTTTACTAAAATTACACATGATTTCAACTTATATTAGTCTAGGGTTTACTCCTAGACACTACAATGCTCTTAATTCATCTATATATCACACATGCATGACCATATTTCAGATTCTCTATGTTCATGAGAATTTCAAGTAGAGGATTTTTACCAAATTTCACATACCTTATGATCTCCTTACGATGGGGATCACAAATCCAGGCTCTAATTTCGATTTTAACTTGGATTGAGTCTTCAATTTGTGAATTTAGTGATATTTAGGGTTTTGAGAATGGGGAATCGCCCCCCTCCTGCTCCTGATCGACCAGACACCTCAAATGGGGTGTTTGGTTTTGTTTTTATTAAAATTAATAATATAAGTTTCAATTTTAACAACTTAGGCCCCTCCATTTTTGTTTAACATAAAGTTTGGTTATTTTAACCCTATTTCAAGTTATATCTAGACTTGTAGTTAACTAGGTTATGATTTCCTAGTTAAATAAATTCTCGTTTATTTAAACGTTATAATTCTAATATAAAGTTTTGTATTTCCGGGGTGTTACAGGATATCATGTAGCAAATGGGTTTTTCCTAATCTTTGGTGTAAATGGGTGGAAGGGGTTATCTCCTCGGCTAGGTCTTCGGTGTTAGTCAATGGGTCTCCCACCTTTGAGTTTGGCTGTTCCAAAGGAATTAGGCGAGGAGACCCACTGTTCCTAGTAGTCATGGAAGCTCTCTCAAAAATTCTCGACAAAGCAGGGTTAGAGGGGTGGTTTAAAGGTATCCAATTGCCTAACAATGGTCCGAATATTTCACACCTTTTTTTATGCGGATGATGCCCTTTTGATGGGGGTTTGGGATAAGGATAATGTGGTAAGCGTGGTGAGATGTTTGAGGATTTTTTATCTTTGTTCGGGATTAAAACTTAATTTGAATAAATCTAACTTATACGGGATGGGGGTGGAATTTTCCGATATTAAAGATATAGCCAAGGTGGTGGGGTGTAACACAGGTAATATTCCTTTATCTTACTTGGGTATTACGGTGGGGGGCTAACATGAATAGAATAAGTAACTGGACTCCTATAGTTGAGGTTTTTGATAAAAGATTGTCGATTTGGAAAGCAAAAATTATCTCAATAGGGGGTAGACTTACTCTTATTAATTCTGTGTTGGAAAGTCTCCATATCTATTACTTGTCGCTTTATAAAGTTCCAGCTGGGGTCATCAAGATGCTGGAAACTAAAATGAGAAAATTTCTCTGGGCGGGATCAAATGATCATAACAAAATAAACTGGGTGGCCTGGGAGTGGGTTACGTGGCCTAAATCTTGTGGTGGGTTGGGTATCAGTCGTCTCAAAGAGGTTAATGTAGCGCTTTTGGTCAAATGGGGATGGAGATACGGGGTTGAAAAGCATAATTTATGGAGGAAAGTGGTCGATGCTTGTCATGGTAAAATAAATCAAAGAAGTTTTCTTCCATTCAATAGTAATATGGGAGGGTGTTGGAAAAACATTGTAAAAGCGATTTTCAATTTTAAAATCAAAGGGAATGGTTTAAATCAATTGGTTTTGGGTAAGGTTGGAAACGGGGAAGATATTAGGTTTTGGATCGACTCTTGGGAAGGAGAAATTCCTTTTATGGATAGATGGCCACATTTGTTTCGGTTGGAAATATTTAAAACCTGCAGGGTTGCAGATAGAATGGAGATGAACATGGGAAATGATGGGTTAACATGGAATTGGTCTAGAATTTCGAAGACGAACGTGGAGCTAAAGGAGTGGCAGGAGTGTAGAGAGATTCTTAATAAGGTGACTCTCAACAACTCTAAGGATAGGTGGGTTTGGAATGATGATAGCCAAGATGGGTTTTCGGTGAAGGCTGTTAAAAAGGCCTTAATTATCGAAAGGGGTAATAGTCAACTTCCTGATTTCGAGTGGTGTAAATGGGTGCCTATTAAATGCAACATTGTGGCTTGGAGAGGTAACATGGATAGACTTGCTACGAGAGTGAACTTAAAAAGAATGAATGTGAACATCATTTCTGTTTTGTGTCCTTTCTGTAATGAGTTTGAGGAAACAGTGGAGCACCTTTTTACAGCGTGTTCTGTGGCGAATCGGGTGTGGTCGGAGTTAAGTGTTTGGTGTAAGATCCCCCCAATTTTTGCTTTCAACTTCAAAGATATTATGGATTCACACATTTATTCTCAAGCTGGAAAAAAGGCAAAAAAAATCATCCAAGGGTTAGTGATTATTTCGTGTTGGTGCATATGGAAATGAAGGAACGACATGGTCTTCAATCAAATCAGGCGTAGCCCGCAGGAGATTGTGAGGGAGATTAAGTCGAGAGGATATAGTTGGATCAGAAATAGAACGTCATGTAATCATATTAGTTGGGGTGACTGGTGTAAATACCCTATATATATGCTGTAATTTGTTTTGTGTGCCCTTTGCCCGTTTGGGTCGGGGGAGTGTGTTCTTGTTTGGCATTTTGTCCGTTTGGGTCGGAGGTTGTTTTTAATGAAGTTTTCTTGTAAAAAAAAAAAAAAAAACAAGTAGTCAACGAATAAGGTAAAATTCAAATTCAAATCACACTCATGTTAAATTTCATTAAAACCCCTTTTAGTTAATAATTTGACAATAAGGTTACAAGCTATGGTTTGAAGGTGGTAGGGGCTCCATTACGTCACGTCAATGAAGAAGCACTATTGTCTCTATTCAATAGCTAACATGGTATGGGATGAAACCATCTCTTTCCTATTCTCACAAATGACGCCCTCCATGTTTAATACCTCACACACACAATATCTCGCTATTGTTCGCTATTGCTTTGGCTGACATACAATAGCGCCCCAACCCCCAATATCTAGCATGGTATGGGGAGGGGTGCCATTGATGGATAAAAAGCTGAGGTGCCATAGGCAATGACGCTTCATACTCTGCAACCTTAAAGTTGAGTTACTTCCTTGATAATTTTTATAGTTATATGATTATTCAATGTCTTTTATAAATCCAGGTCGATTTTTATGTCTTCAAGGAATTATATTTTTTTAATCATAAAAACCTGTTAAAAATTACTTGACATAACCAATATAACTAATAAGACCATGTAACACAATTTTTATTAGACACGTAATCTTTAAAACTGTTAAAGACAGAAGCCAAACTTGTAGAAAGTAGATTCAAATTAATCAAATACAAAATTTCCCCAAGACTCACACTTACTTCAAACACTTATTTTATTGCAAGCAAACTTAACCCACTAGATAATTCAAAGGAACCAACCGATTGTTTTAAAATTTTGTCACAAAAAGTTGGTAACATTTCAATTTCATTGATTTGGATTTGGTCAAAACAAAGAATTAGTAAGTCTCATTCATCGTGACATTTTAACTTACAATAAAATTTGACCCGGTTCAGAAATTGACATCTACATAATCATTGGTTTATACGTTTCTCTCGGTCTCAACTTGTGGGATAATTTATCAAACCATCTTTTCCAGAGAATCATAAAAAAATCAACTAAACAATATAAATATTCTAGTTAGTTAGAAGATCATCCAAAAACGATAAAACATGTTTGTATACTATTATAGTATTATTTATACTCAATAATTAATATTTTTACCAGTAGATTCTCTCGTGTGATATGGCAAGAATTCGGTTTCGATAAGTATCGGTTCGGTTTGGTTTGGTTCGACACCGGTAGGTACGGGCACTCGGTATAGCAACCGAAATGGGAACAAAAATAAAAATAAAGTCATAATACGCTCAAGTGAATATCGACATGCTTTTTACATCGATCGAAAATCATATAAAACAAATACCGGTACAGATTCCGATAACACTGATGTTGATCTTAGTTCGGTTCGTCACATTACAGCTTACGATACCAAAAAAAGACCATACCTTAAATACAATTCTGCTTTCAACAAAATTGATACAATACGCTGAGAAAAATAGAAAACAATAAACTAAACACACATGCCTACATGCGTAATCAGTTGGTTTACACGTCTCTCTCGGTCTCAAACACAATTTCTACGATTTAGATGTGAAGTGTGAACTAGATTAGACAAATATTAATTAAAGGTATTTAAAAAGAAAAATTCATGTTTCTTCTAGAAACATATAAAAACTAATACATATATTGTATTTTCTTTCCTTTAAAAATAAAAAAAAATATATCTATATTTAATATTTGTTATTATAGATTAACGATGTCAATTGTCAACTACACGTTATGATCATTCACAATCCCAAATAAGCGTCTCAAAACTTGAACCTTTTGTCACCTGGTCGTATAAACCATCCACGTCAGACACATCCCACGAAACCGGCATCCAACCATCCACCGAGTCAACTACCGATTTAGTCAACGAGTCCACACCCTCCAAACTCGGCAACTCAATGATCTCACCGAGTTCATCTCCCGGGCTTACTAATACTGACCCATCTTCATCGGCTTCGGCTTGAAACACAAACCCATGAGCCGACGGCTTCGGCTTTGGCTCGGCTGAGAAAGAACATTCCAAACTAAGCTCATGCATTGTGGCGGCTTTGGCGGCTGCGGCTTGGACGTCATGTGGCGAGGCAGAAGCCGGGCGTGGCAACAAGTGTTTGAGTTGAGGAAAGTTTAGTATCGCGGCGTTTCCTTTGATGGATAAGGCGGCTACGTCGTGCGCTCTAGCGGCCATTTCTGGCGTGGAGAATGTGCCGAGCCATATGCGGGACTTTTTGCGTGGTTGGCGAATCTCGGACACCCATTTGCCCCAACTACGCTTTCGAACACCGCGGTACATTGGAGGGTGTCTCGCCTTCGATGGAGTCGGGTTCGGGCGGGTTTTGGTGACGGAAGTTGGATCGGATTGTGCCATTTGTGGTAAGAGCAAAGTTTGAAAGGAGTATATATAGATGTAGTATGAACTTATGAAGTGAGGGGTTTAGTGCATATTGACTATTTATAGACATTGGTGATCCTTAACCTACTTTTTTTCTATTAAATAATTATCATTTTAACCGAGACATAGGCAGACTAGCATAGCTTTTTACAACAAAATATCAAACGTAATACAATATTATATGGATTTTAATTATATAGGGATATCTAGCAAATGTAATTTAAAATTTAAAATTTTAGCACATAGTTAGCTAGCACAATCTCAACACAATCAAGATTGAACATAGTAAAGAGTTGTCAGCCTTCGTATGTGACTTTCTGGTCACGTGGTTTCTTCTATTTGTTGGTCGTCATATCCCCTTTTCGACTAAATTGGTTAACTTTTTTTTTAACGCCGAATGCTACTCTATTACTACTATGCTTCTAAAATCTAAACTACACCAAACTAACCCTAACCTATCTTATGACAGGAGTTGAACCATGGTCTTCCGTCTTCTTCCCAAGAGGCAAAAACCTCTACCACCCAACCAAAGCCGGAATGACTACTAAATCAGGTAATTAGATCTATGATTTATAAGTATCATAATTTAACAAATTCCCTCAAAATTGATGTTATGATTTAAAAAAGAATCTTTTAACCCGGATAAATAGGCTACGAAGATATGGGATTCTCAAAAACTTTTGGTTAGTATAGCATGTCTTGTTTGATTATGAAATAAAACAATACAAAGATATTGATTGATTATGAAGTTAACTAAAGGTGAACTAGATTGCAATTAAACTAAGAAATAAAAAACTCATGGAACACAAAAACACAACTTTAATCGGTTGTGATGATAGGAAACAAGCATTCACCTTCAAGATTTAACCTTAGACATGGTCCATGCAAAACCACACCAATTATCCTTTTCCATATTTATGTTGGAATTAGTACAATCATGTGAATTACTTTGGTAAGCCTTTGATACACGTATATGGTTATTTAGACATAACCTACATTATTGATCGACTAACTATGGATACGACATATGTAAATGTTCGTTGATTTGTAATCCATCATATTGTTAACTCAACTAACCAATAACATCAAAAATAAAAATACATGTCACACTTTAACAAAATCCAAGTATCGATTACGATTTTCATGCGTTAAAGTAAATAAGAATAACCAAATCGAAGTCCCAATCGTGATCACTTGATGGAAACAAAGGTTGTCAGCTCTTGAAACCCTACATTGTAAACTTTTATAGCTGCAAATAACAATTATAGATAAATCAAAAGAACATTTTATTATAACTCTCTACTTGGTTAAACTAGAGAACTTAATGTTGGTGATTTTGGTGCCATTAAGTCACATTCTAGTTACTTGGATTTACTTAAAGCCGAATGAAAATAAGTCATATTCTAAAAGGTCATCACCTTTGTTGGATCCAAGGGACAAAACCCATGTTGGGTTCACTAATAGCAACCGACCATCAACACAAATAAATCATTCATAAAAGTTACTCCACCGGCAACAACTATTCTGTCAGCAGTAAATGTATCAACTGTGAATTTATGATGTCAGTAATAACTACATTCAACATATACTTCGACTATCAAAAACTCCTATCAACATTAATCAAGGAATCAACACTAATCATGCATCAACAACTTAGGTCATCAACAGTAACCAATCCACTAAATCACTAACATACTAATCATCAGCAGTAACTTAGTTCCTACCGAAAGTTCTTCTACTAACATAATCACTACTAATTATAACCGATTAACCGAATAACTAACAACCTTTTTAATTAAAAAAAAACTTAACTTAGAGATACAATACAAAAGGACTAATGTTGTAACTCTGAAAAAACAAAATGGTAGTAGCTAGGAAAAAAGAAAAAAAAATAATAATAAATTAATGAAGCTCCAATCTGTCAGAGGGCTTCGTCTTTCGCTGCGTGTTGCCTCGATGGATTCGCTTCACACCAACCACCAAACCCCCCCTTCTTCTTCTTCCTCCATATCACCAACACCCCCTCATTCCCCCCATTTCCTCCTTCTATGGCCTCCCGATTTCTCTTTCAAATTCAATCCACCACTCTCTCTTCTCGCCACCTGTAAGCTCTCTCCCTCTCTCTCTCTCTCTCTCACGCACACACACACGAACCCTAAGTATTGCATTTATTCTAATTTCTACTTGTTTTCACTCGAACTAGATGAACTAATTAGGTTCCGATTGAATTATGTTATTGATTTCTGTAAGCTGTTTGATTTTGCTGCATTGAATACGTTACTTTACGTTGTTAGTTATCGTTTTTTTGTGTGTCGTGTTTGTTTGTTGAAATTAGTTGTGGAGGATTGGATTAGACTGGAGTTGATTGTAGTGTGTTCGTACGTGTTTATGTAGACAGTTTGAGAATGAGATGACTTTGGATAGGAAACTGGATAATGTTTTTCGGTACGTGATTGATGGTTGTTTGGTGAATGAGATGGTGATTTAGGTTAACTAGTTACGATTTTAATTGATGATGAATGTTGAATATGATAAGCTAATGGAGACTGATATGATATGACTGGTAAATTGTTTGTTGATTTTGGGAATTTGAACTTTTAAGCAGAGGTGAATTAAAGAAGAATAGGTCTATAGTTACCTCTTTGTGTTTCACCAATGAATAAACCTGCTCGTATGAAGTATAAACTCACTGATTTTTATTAAATAAAATTGCCAATAGAAGAAAGCAACTGAGCGTCATTGAGCTCTCGTAGTAATCGTTTTTTTGTGTGTCGTTCTGTTAATAGTAGTCGTGGAGAATCGAATTAGACTGTAGTTAATTGTATTGCGGTTGTTTTTTCGCCATTGCGTTAGGTGAATGCATGTTTTTTTCTTCTAAATAGTGTGTGCATATTTTGACTATTGAGATAATTTTGGGTAGGAAACTGAATAATGTTTTTCAGTACATGATTAGTGGTTGTTGGGTGAATAAGATGGCGATTTAGGTTAATTAATCACGTTTCAAATTGATTATAAATGTTTAATGTGGAGCCTTTGCTATTATTTTACATATTTGTTTGAAAGGTTAAGCCAATGGAGACTGATAAGACTGGAAAATCATATGTTGATTTTGGAACTTTATACAACTTTTAGGCAGAGGTGAAGCAAAGAAGAATAGGTTTAAAGTTACCTCTTTGTGTTTCAAATAAATCTCTGGATACAAACACCGATGAATAAACCTGCTCGTAAGAAGTATAATCTCACTGGTTTTAATTAAATAATTTCGACAATAGAAAAAAGCAGTTGAGCGTCAGTTGAGCCTCTTAGTTATTGTTTTTATGTGTTGTCGTGTTAATAATAGTCGTGGAGAATCGAATTAGACTGTAGTTAGTTTTATTGCGGTTGTTTGTTTGCCATTGCGTTCTGTTAGTATGTGTTTGTCTACACAGCGTGCTTGTTTTGACTACTGAGATAACTTCGGATAGGAAACTGGATAATGTTTTTCAGTACATGATTAATGGTTAGTTGGTGAATGAGATGGCAGTTTAGGTTAACTAATCACGTTTCAAATTGATTATGAATGTGAGAGTATGGAGCCTTTGTTATGGTTTTACTTATTTGTTTGAAAGGGTAAGCCAATGGAGACTGACATGACTGGGAAATCATATGTTATAAATAAATCAATGGATATAAACACCTATGAATAAGCCTGCTTGTATGACGCATAATCTCACTGATTCATCTAAAGAAGAAAGCAGTTGAGCGTTGTGAGCCTCATAGTTTGTAATTTAGCAGGCATACATTGACCCATTGCGCACCTAACAATTATGGGCCACTTGTCCATTCTATATAATCTTCTTTAGTTCTCTTTACTAACCTATTCTGTTTTTTGTCCATAAGTCGTTATCTTCCAGCAGTCCCTAATTGTCTTTTGCTTAAAATTCCTCTCTGTCATTCAATTTTAATTACATTTTTATCCTCAAAAAGGAATCTGAAATGTTTTCTCAGATGGTCAAAATGTCAAATCTTCCACTTCTCATTCTACTCAAATTGAGCTTTCCCTCTCTTTGTTCTGTTTTCTGTCAGATGTTCTTCCACCTGCACATCACTGAATATTTATGCTGATTGCTTATTTGCAGCGAGCATCAACATCAATTCTTAAATGCACGGTTCTCTACACTATAACATTAATTATTCTAGACCTAGTGATATATCCGTTAAAAACTTTTTTTTGAAAATATGGTTCCGTATCATGAATCAATATGAGAAAGTCTAATATGCATAATAATCATTCATTGTGCCACAGGGACTCTGGTGGATCAGATGAAAGTGCAAAGTTCACAGCGCATTCATCTTATGGATCAAAGTTTAACCTGAAAGGGCAAGAGAACGATGGCTCTTCAATGAACAACTTTTTGCACAGGTTCCTGTTTAGGCATTGCATTTCATCCCAAAACATTATACTAAGTCGGTCCTCAGCAAGATCATCATCATCCATTTCTTGTTTGGCCAGAGATAAAATCATCGTTGATGATAATCCTTCTGTCGGTATAACAAACACTGATGAAGTGGAACTTAATCGTGTTAATTATCTTGTACGGGTATTGCATGAATCTGCCAGGAGCTTCTCCCATGCAATTCAGACTCTGGACATGGCTAAAAGTGGGCCTGAGCTTTCAAATGCGTGGATCGGAGTAGACGTGCATGCATGGCATAAACGCATTGCATATCAGGTATTCCGAAAATAGTTTAAAACTGTTATTTGTCTAATATTCAGACAACATAATCTAAACTTGATATTGATAACACCTGTATGCTTTCGAAGAAGCATTATATGGCTGAATAGACTTATCTCACACACACATAAATTATTTTTTATTATTTTATAGGTAGCAGTATATGCTTTACTGAAAGCTGCAATAGAAGTGGAGTTGTTTCTTTCTCAAAAGCGTTACAACAGTCCTGTCAGTGAACTGTAAGTACCTATAGTTTGCCTATATATTGCACTCAATTCTTCATGCAATCTGTATAAAAACAATCTCGTGTTTTACAACCGATGATGCAAAGTGCAAACAGTCATGTGGGCGAACATCATATTTATTAGGGGTGAGCAGAAAACCGAAAAAACCGAACCACATAAAATACCGAAAAAAAAAACGAACCGAAATTTATGGATCGGTTACAGTTTTGCATTTTATGAAAACTGAAAAAAACTGAACAGAACCGAATAACCGAAAAGTTGTTGTTTTTAATGTTTGTTATATATTGATATAGAATTATTAATTTTATTCTTGAATGTTAAGTATTTATAATAAAAATATTAACATTTTTTGTTTATCTTTGAAATGATTTATCTGTTACCTACAAGAAATAACAAAATTAACACAATAATTAAATGATTTTTAAAGTATACAATATTAATTAAAAATGTTAAATACAATAACTTAAATGTAAACATTTAAGAATGATTCTTAAATTTAGGATTATACTCTTTATTTTTTAATCTTACATAATTTTGTTCCAAAAACTGAAAAACCAAACCGGACAGTTGCTAAAACCGAAAAAACCTAAATCAAACAGTTTTTAAAAACCAAAAACCGAATATTTTGGTTACGGTTTCGGTTTTACCATAAAACTGAACCGAACCGAACCGTGCACGCCCCGAATATTTATGTTTCTATGATTCTATCCCAGTTTGTCTGCCAAAAGTTGTTTTATGTCGAGTTTATTAAGAATCAGTTGATGCTAATATTATATATATGTTGGTATCTCAGTTTGTTTGCTAAATTGTTGTTTCCTGGTAAGGGTGTAAACAAGCCCAGAGGCTCGAGAGCTACTCGTGATCGGCTCGGTTAAAAGCTCGAATGAGCCGAGCCTTAACAATCCCGAGCTCGAGCCTGAAATAGAGCTCGTTTAGGTATCGAGCCCGAGCTCGAGCCTGAAATACAAAGCTCGTTTAGGCTCACGAGCCTAAACGAGCCCAAACATAATTTTATTTTTTATATATATGATACGGTAATAATATGATAACATTGGCGAGCCGAGATCGAGCTTCGTTTAAGCGATATTGAAGCGAGCTCAAGCCGAGCTTTTAGCTAGTTTGAGGTTGTTCTCAAAATAGCTCGAGCTCGGCTCGAGCTTTGGGGTTTACTCGCAAGCTGGGCTCGAGCTTCATAAAAACATAATGAGCCGAGCTCGAGCCTAGTCGGGCTCGGGCTCAGCCCGGCTCGTTTACACCCCTATTTTCTGGAGAGTTTGTTAAGAATCTGTTGATGCTAACATTATATGTGTGTTTGTATCTCAGTTTGTCTGCTAAAACGTTGTTTCTTGGCGAGTTTGTTGAGAATCAGTTAAACGCCAAACACCCGAAGTTGGTGCAGTGGTTTAGAACTGTTGAGCTTCCACGCATAGCAGGATCATTCATCCCATTATTCAAAAAGTGGTCCGTGGAATACGCTGGAAGGTATGCAAATAAAATCATCATTTTGAATCATGAAAATCACCATTATCACCAAAACAAATTTATTCAGTGGTGTTGCAGGAGTTATCCTGGCTATAAGTTGCTGCACTGCTGTGAGAAAGTTGGGGTCAAGCCGTATTTCGAGTGCTTTGTTGACCGAGTCAATTGATGATGTGTTGGTGGAGCTTATGGACTTATCATGCAGTCTTGTAACAGTTGATAAGTTGCATCATTTGGCAATTGAGGCGGGATTTGAATATGATTTTTTGTTGCATTTTGGCAAAAAAGTTTTGCCAAATAAGAACGTTGAAGATGTGGAGTTTTGGATTGGGTTAGTCCAAAAAAAACTTTTGTTAGCGTTTCATAGAGAAAGTGTAATTACTGGAAAACAAACATTTAATGATAAGGTCAGTCGCATCACACTTTCTTATTTATTTCAGTACATTGTTTGTTTAAGTTTAATAATGCCGCATGCTCATACAGACTGAAGAGGGTGCGTTAGCTACTCTTGGGATTTTTACGTTTCTTGGAAGAGAGACAAGGTTGTTCTTATCAGAAATGAATATAAAGGATCTTGATGAGCAGATCAAGGACTTCCTCAGGTAAATTGTATAATCGGTCCGACACAAACTTCTAAAATTGTAACAGATTTTGAAAGCTTTGAGCATCCACATTTTTCAGTTACTTGGAGTGTGGTAGCCTGTACATTTGTCCTGAGTTTAGTGCCCTACCTGAGTATCAGCTCTTCATCGAGGTTGGTTAGTTATATGCTTTATTTCTCATACGAACGTTACTGTTGAGTCATGCTGATAAGAGGTTGCAAAATGGGCGGTTCTGTTGGGTCAATATGGGACGAGCCGCAACTACTTTTTGTCTTCTCTTTTCTTAAATTATACCAATAAATGCTTTAAATGTGATTTGGAATTTTATTATGAAAACTGACAATGATAATCTTATTTTTAACAGAACAGTATAAAAGGTTTATGAAATTTTAATGAGTAAAGCGCCATTTCCGTCCCTAAGGTTTGGCCACTTTTGCAACTTCCGTCCAAAGGTTTGTTTTTCCGCATCTGGATCCAAAAGGTTTGAAGTCTTGTCATTTTCATCCAACTCATTAATTCCATCCATTTTCTCCGTTAAATGAGGGACATATTCGTCTTTTTGAATGGATGGAGCTAATGAGTTGGATGGAAATGGCAAGATTTCAAACCTTTTAGATCCAGATGTGGAAAAACAAACCTTTGGACAAAAGTCGCAAAAGTGGCCACCAAACCTCAGGTACCAAAATGGCATTTTACTCTATATTAATATAGTTTAGGTCACTATTGACCTGTTCACCCATAAAGGATTGAAAATATCATCTGTACTGCTGATGTAATCATATTGTTATCGCAGGTGGTTATAGATGAAATTGGATGGCTCGATTTTTACGCACCACTTAGATCCAAATTCCATCATGATGGAAGAAGATCAAGGCAGCAAGCTACCCAGGCAGAAAAGGAAATAATTCTTTATACTGTTCTTACAGTTTGCTACGATGTTTTTTCGGGATACGCGCACTATAGCAATTCTTCCCAGCAGCCCATGGATGCAAATTTGCTTTCGTTTCTCCTCCGAAGGTAATAGATGATTGCTTACGGAATCTATCATAAGGGGGCATTTGGATACGCGCTTTGAACTAATTACCTGATCTTTGCAATAATCGGTTTTTAATGTTTGTAGTCAGACGTTATTATCTTATTGTCTCGAGGAGTATTGGGCTGCTTATGATAAATCAGGGTAAGCTGGTTTATTTACCTTATATTTTTAAACAAGGTACCGTAATACCTCAAATATGAGCGTTGTACATGTTTCTTAATTTACCTCTTTGCAGTGAATCAATGAAATTTTCAGAATCATGTGTTCAAAGTAATAAAGTGATGACAAACTCATCTATATTATTGGAAAAGTCAGTTGATTTGAGGAAAAGGATAAATAGTCAAGATGGAACTACTGTTAGGAAGGTACGAAGATTTTAATATTTTTAAGTTTCATAAGTCTACTTTTACGCAGTGGCGGAACTAGCACAAAAAGTTAGGGGTATCCTATTTTTTTTAGGTTCAGGGGTATCCTTTATATAATGGAAACGGAGTTGAGGGGCATTTTTACACTACGGAAATGGAGTTGAGGGGTATTTTTACACTACGGAGACAGGGTTGAGGGGTAGCCCGTGCTACCCCTACTCACACTATAAGTCCGCCACTGCTTTTACGAGTAGATCTGATACTTTCTATGCATTGGTTTTCAGGGCACTAATTTATCAGGAATTGACACTGTAAAAACTGAAACAAAGCCCTTGTATGAACGCATAGTGAGGGAATCCACCATGAAGTTGGTGGCTGCTAGTAATGTAAGTCTCCAAAAACTTTTAATTTTATTTTGGAGTAAAATGCCATTTTCATCCATGAGGTTTGGCCAGTTTTTTGACTTTCGTCCAAAGGTTTGTTTTTCCGCTTCTGGATCCAACAGGTTTGAAATCTTGCCATTTTCATCTGGCTTGTTAACTCCATCCATTTTCTCCGTTAAGCCATAGGTATTTTCGTCTTTTTTTTGTTAATTTAAAGAGCAATTCGGTCTTTTTCACTTTATGTAAAAGCATTTAGCATAATGTACACGTATTCAAAACCTTTAAGTTAACCAAAAAGACGGAAATACCCCTGACTTAACGGAGAAAAATGGGTGGAGTTAACGAGCCGGATGAAAATGGCAAAGAGTTCAAACCATAGTTATCAATTGCGACCATTGCGGGCGCAATAGCGAATAGCGATGCGAATAGGTAGATGGGCGCTAAGTTGCTGTAGCGCCTGAAAAGCGGGAAAATAGCGTGATTGTAGCGGGATTCCGACCACGAATTCCGGCTCCGGTGCTGTAATTTCCGCCGGAAACCTACCGGAAGTCAGGAAGAAGTAGAAGAGAAGAAGAATAAGAGCGGCTGCGTCTGTATTTTAGCTTTTTAGGGTTAAGTAACCTTTTGGATTTTAACCTTTAACCCCTCTATCTTTTCACTAGTTAACATATAGTCCCTAAAACTTGTAAAAAATTACATAAAAGTGTAAAAATAGTTTGTGTATTTTAACATTTAACCCCCTCTATCATCACTAATTTACATTTGATCCTTAAACTTCAAAATCTATACATAAAAAGTATAAAATTAACATTATATATATATATAAAAAATTACAATTAGCTATTTTTTATTTCTTAAATTTTTAACTACCTTATCGCTAAACACAAAATAGCGGGCGCTATTTCGTCGCTATCGCTACGTAGCATATAGGTATCTCGTCGCTATTTGTCGCTATTCGCTATCGATAACTATGGTTCAAACCATTTGGATCCATATGCGTAAAAACAAACCTTTGGACGGAAGTCGCAAAACTGGCCAAATCTCAGGGATGAAAATGGCATTTTACTCTCTTTATTTTGGCTTTGGTCAACCTACTGACCCGTTTCTCTTAATTTTCTTTTTAAATTTACTTGTTTGACTTGGTTGAGATCAAAGATAGCCTGAATTGAGCTATTTATAAGTACAGGGGTAGAATTGTCTATCTGTAATTAAGTGCTATTTTTTAACATGTAGGTCATCTGGATGGGCACTCGGTTACTATTTATAGATGTAAGGAATGCTTTTGGGCTCCTTGTAAAGCAATTGAGTGGCAACAAGATTACAAATAGGGAAAGAGGGAAGATAAAACGAACACTTAATGACATTGCCACTCTTGTTCCAATTACAATCCTAATGTTAATTCCTGTAAGTTTGTTTCACCCGTTACAGATATCACATTACTCGAATCGACCCAATGACTGATGTATTTTATTAAGTTTCTGCAACTGTTTTCATCTGTGAGCAGGTATCAGCTGTAGGCCATGCAGCAATGCTAGCAGCAATCAAGAAGTACATTCCATCATTGGTACATCTCTTTAACACCCTCTTGTTTCTCATGTTTTTTAATTACTTGTTTAATATGTAGCAAAACAGGCGGGCCGGACCAGGCGGTTTAATTATGATAATTATTAATGGCATATACCTGGGGCAACATTTATTTGAGTAAAATGAAATTTGCGTCCTTGAGGTTTGGCCAGTTTTGCGACTTTCGCCAAAGGTTTGTTTTCTCCACATCTGGATCCAAAAGGTTTGAAATCTTGCCATTTTCATCCAACTAGTTAACTCCATCCATTTTTCTCCGTTAAGTCGGAGGTATTTCCCTCTTTTTTGCTATCTTAAAAGGCAATTCGGTCTTTTTTACTTCATGTAAAAAGACCGAATACCCCCGAAAAAGACCGAATTGCCTTTTAAGTTAACAAAAAAGACGGAAATGCCCGTGACTTAACGAAGAAAAATGGATGACGTTAACAAACCAGATGAAAATGGCAAGGTTTCAAACCTTTTGGATCCAGATGTTGAAAAACAAACCTTTAAACAAAAGTCGCAAAACTGGCCAAACTTTAGGGACGGAAATGGCATTTTACTCTTTAATTTATATGACCTGTTTTGTTTTCGTTAAATTTAATCAATTCTTTATCTTCACGATCCTTTTGTGCTTTCATTCGTCCACACAGATCCCTTCTCCGTATTCATCTAAACGGCTCAACTTGGTGAAACAACTAGAAAGAACAAAGAAGATGGAAGCTGAACCATGGGCCAGTGAAGATACGGTCCGGGCAAGAGAAACTAGTAAAGAAAACGAAGAAGATAAAAGCTTTACAGTGACAACACCGTAGTAATTCTTGGATCACAGAATATGCTCCATTCATGGTGTTTTTGGTCTTGTTTCGTAGCTCGTATATAATTAGATCTTGATGTATAATTTGATGTTACATGAGTTTATGTTAAAGATTTTGATCATCTCCTGCAGAACTAGTTTTGAAGTTTAAAAAAAATTTAATGAAAAATACATGTCTATTTTCAGGTTGTTTTGTTCCTTTAATAGGTCCCTGTGAAAATTAAATTTTTTTTAATAAAAACTACATGTCTCTGTTTTCAGCTTGTTTTGTCCCTTAAATAGGTCCCTGTGGAAAAGTACAGTTGTGTTCTTTCTGAACAAAAGGTTGAGATATATGACATTTATTTTTAAATTTTTATTTATTATTTCAATGATATTTCTTGTCATATATGATGTCAGGGGTCAACAAACCCATGAAATCACATGCCGTGATTGGTACAATTGGCCCACCCACTTCATGCTAGTAAAGAATCAAACAAAATGGCCCAGTAAAGCAAATGGGCCCACCACTACCTACAATAATTGCAATGCTTGTACCAACTTCACCCATTATTCAAAAATCAAGAAAAAAAAGCTTGGATAATACAAAAAACACAACAAATTAAATTTTCATAAATTAAAATAAAATAGAAAAGAAAAGAAAAACAAATAAATTGCTTTCCTTTCTTTTATTACAATTACAAATTGATCTGGTTCACAAGAAAAAATTAAAACTCGCTGGAAAGGGGAGCATGTTCATTACTAATAAACACATTGCTGTAAATTGCTCCGGCTAAGCCACCACCAACGAGAGGTCCAACCCAGTAGATCCAGTGGCCGGAGAAATCACCAGCAGCCACAGCAGGACCGAAGGAACGGGCCGGGTTCATTGATCCACCAGAGAATGGACCGGCGGCCAAAATGTTGGCACCTACAATGAGACCAATGGCAAGCGGTGCGATTGTGCCCAAAGCGCCCTTCTTAGGGTCAACTGCGGTGGCGTAAACGGTGTACACCAATGCAAATGTGATAATGATTTCCATCACTACTCCTTGGATAGCTCCAACACCAGCAGCAACTGCATGGGTAGGCACCGCCTAAAAAAAAAAAAAAAAAACAAATCGTGAGGCCTTGTTAATCTTTTTTTTAAACCATGAGACCCTGTTATTCTTTTTTTTAAACCATGCCATAATGTATAGCCCTTTATTTTTATTCTTTTTTTTAAACCATGAGACCCTGTTACCGGAAAACCCTGCTAACCAACATAATCAGATAAAACGTCTCTTGTACTAAACATTTACTTACCAAGCCTCCAGTGACGAAGCTAAGAAGGTAGCATGCGACGATGGAGCCAATGCATTGGGCAATCCAGTAAAAGATGCCAGTTAGGATGGTGATTTGACCACCAACAGCCAATCCGAAGGTGACAGCTGGATTGACATGGCCGCCAGAGATGTTGGCGGCGATGGAGACCGCGACAAAGAGTGCAAGCCCATGGCAGACCGCGATAGCCACCAGACCGGCTGGATCAAGGGCAGCATCCGCTGTCAACTTGGCTGCACAAAAGTAACAATTAATCTACGTAGAAAACATGAAATTTGCATGGGAAATAATAATAGTTTTGTTAGTAAATTAGAAAGTGAGAAATATATATTGAATTAATACCGAAAGCAATGGCGGAGCCGACACCCGCGAAGACGAAGAGAAGGGTGGAGATGAACTCAGCAATGTAGGATTTGATGGAGCTCAAGCTAAAGGAATCATCAAAACTACCAAATGCAATTCCAGGCATTTTGTTTTTTCAAAACTTTAACTAAAAGAAATGGAGAGTGTGATGTGAAGAAAAAATGAGGAGAATTGGGAGTGGGCACTTTGCAAATGACACTAAAGCCCCTTTATATAATGAAAATTTCAATTATAATAATAATAATTATTATTTTAAGGTGTGACAAAAATTATTAGTGGAATATATATTATTTTGAAAATACCTTGTTAAGAAAGGTTTGGTGTCATAATCACTATACTATAATTACGATTCTTCTAATAATTCACACTTTACTAAATAAGTAATAGACATTTTATTAAATATTTTATATGTTATATGTTATATTATTTGGCATATGTGGGTTGATGGCTTGAGCCCTCAAGAACCTAAATGCTTTATACGTCCTAAACATCGGGTTAAATTACAAAGTAACACCAAAATACACAAAAGTCTATAAACAATTGCGTTTAAACTTTAAAACTCGACGTCTGTTTATCTTTTCACTTTTGACATATTCTCGTGTTATGTTTTCTTTCCTATAAAAAGTTATACCCCGTAATTTTAGACACGTATTAAACTTGTTTCATAAGTTGTCATAGTGAATATGGAGCTATCACACTCATACGTTCATGCGTAAAACTCTCGTAAATAAGCCTTTATGGTTAATTTACATCAAAACTACCTATAGACTATTTTTCCTAATTTTATTTTCCTCTATCAAAATTTTGTTCGTTCGCCTCTTGCTTATACAATGTGATTAAAACTTTTCAAGTCCATGAAACATTATGAAGGTAAGAAGTTTTGACGTGGGAAGTAAAACTAGGAAAAATCATTTAATTTTTTTTTACTTAAGTGTCATTGTTTTGATATAATGAACTAAAACAATATAGTTTAAAAAGTATTCATATCTAACCTTAGATGTATGAAATTGTATTCACTTCTATAAATTTCCCTTTGTAAATTTTCATATTTCTCCATACTTATAGGAACGAAAACAATTAAGAAACACTAACGTTGAAATCAAAGGTGGAGCTAGTGTATCAGAAGGGGTAGTACGGGCTACTCTTCAATCATGTCTCTGTACCGTTTTCATAGTATAAAAAAATAAAAAAATTACGGTTTTATATAAAGGATACCACTAATCCCCAAAAAATAAATTGGGATACCCTTGAAATTTTAGGCCAGCTCCTCCGCTGGTTGAAACATAGTCGTGGTTTAGTGTTTCTTAAGATTTGATTAATAATAAAATATGTTAATGACATAATTATATGTTAGATTATTGTAATTTTTATAAAAACTAATTAGGAAAACAGATCTTTGAAGATAGGAATATAATGTTGTCTATGCAAATATGTGGGGGTGGGATCCTGGATTCCCTGCTGTCAATAACATGCTTAATATGGAAGTGTCTAGAACTCAAATCTTTTTTATATAATGGATACATGTCCTCTTATGTTTGTCGTTTTGATCTCTCAATGGATAATATATCTTAAATAGTTTTAATTTAAAAAATAAGAGATTAATTTTTTTTTTTTATTTGAAGCTTGTAAACACAACCTCGTGACAGATTGTGAGGCTAAAAAAGCGGATAGAAGGATATTCGAACCCTTTACACCCTGTAATGAAAGTATGCCAAGAAAGCCTATGATGTGGATAGATAATATGAATGGGTTAAACGGGTTAACCCGTCGGATTTAACTAGTGGCGAAGCTTGAGATTTCCGACCGGGGGGTCGAAAACGTATATACAAAAATTTCTATAAAATCAGGGGGTAAAAAACGTATATACTCAAAAATTTCTATACAAAAACTACATACTCTCCACTAATGAGTGAAAAGTTCGAGAGGTCGGCCGCCCCCACAAAGCTACGCCCTTAGATTTAACACAAACCTGACCCATTTAACGAAACGGGTTAATAGGTTCAACGTGATACTAATCCAACCCATTTAAACTAAACCTAAATCTACGGATTTCATAATAGGTTCATATATCGTGTTATAAATTCAGCAACTCTTTTAACTATTTCTTAGTTTTTTCTCTAACTCACTACTAGCAATTCTATCAATAGTGACTCGTCTTTCAAAAACTAACAATAATTACAAATATTAGTAAATAATCATCTCAAAGGAAGTAAAATAGTTTATAAAATTCCTTTTCTCATCTTTCGATGATATTCATGATTGATTAAAGGTGTAGAGGAGGTGAACACAATGAACAATTTTGGGCCACAAAGTCCACCGACCATCTAATTTTAAAATAGAAAAAAAGATAAGAGACGTTTTGGTTTGTATGGTCGTGATTTTTTTTTTTTTTTGAACCTTAGTATGGTCGTGATTAGGAGTGGCTTAATTTGGTTTCATTTTAATTGTTGCATCGTTTTATTTATTCTTTAAATATGTATATGTCTCCGTAAAATATATTAGAGTATAGATCTGGATTTACAAAATCCTATTATTTAAAATGAAGCTTACAAAGATATGATCACGAGTTTTCTATATATACTTCACATGTGTAGCGAAGAAGTCCATTAGTACGCGAATGTGCTATACATGGTGAGTAAACAAATTGTTTCTACAAATATTTATTCAACTATATTTTACTTCAGCCTCAGGGGATGGGGTTTTGTCTTTCCTAGATTAGGGTTTGCAATTCAGAAAAGGATGACGGCATGTAACTTGACAAGTTTGAATGAGATAAGTCTTGTTTTGAAAAAAATAATAATAAATAAACTTAATAAATATTTATTCACTAGTTTATACATATTTATTCACTACATATCAACTTTATAAATATTCACCACAAATTATATATAAGTATAATTTACAACATACTTTGGCTTTACCCACTTGTAACTTTGGCTTTAGGTCTTTATTGTGCATGAGTTAGTTGTATGTTGTGCTTATTTCATTATAAGGTTGGGGCCCTTTAATTTTTTTGTTTTTAATGTGATCTCTATTTTTGTGATCAATTTTTTACTTTTCCAAAAATTAACGAAAAACTGTTATTATTATTTTTTTTACTTTTTCAAAAACTAACGACTATTACGAGTTTTGTTTTGATCGCCGAACTTGGGACTATTTGGTTTTGGTTGCTAAATTTACAATTGTTTTTGTCATTGCACATTCCAGATACATTTGCCAAGTTTAATAGTGACAATAGTCATGTTAACCCTGTTGATTCAATATATAACATGGTTTGTACATTGGAGAAGACACGGGGACGTGGGTAAGCCTGGTTACGTGGTGATGACACTTTACTTAGGTGAATGTGGCAAATGCATGAACTGCAAATCTGGAAAGACAACATTTGTCAACTTCGACCTATTAATGTGTATGGTCTCATGCCCAACGACGACTTCAAGAATGTCTATGCGGTAACTGGAGAAACCAATAACCGGAGAAACCGCCTACCGCCTCTTTAGTTGTGCCACAAGGTACAAGTACATAGTCATCTATGTCAACTACATGATTAAGGTTGACCTGAGGATGCCTCTTACACATGTTAGTTTCCCTACTTGTGGCTTCATAACTGGTCTTGGTGCACCATGGAAGGAAGCCGTGGTCTCTTTAAGAGTTCGGTTGCGGTTCTTGGCCTTGGTGTTGGTGGTCTTGTGATACGTACTTTGATATGTAAATAATCAACAACCGTATATATATTTCGATAATCTAAGTTTGTTTCGTAATCTTTGTTTGTTTGTAAAAAAAGTTGACCAAAATTTGATAAAACATCTTAAAGCCCCCGCCGCATCGCGGCGGGTTACACATCTAGTTAACATATCATACGTATCATAATAATATATATGCAATCAAAAAGTACTTTTGTTAGAATATGATTTCACAGAAAAATATTGTAATGTTTATTACATGTTAATACTACAAACTTATTACGAAAATACGAATATATATGAAATATGAATCAAATTATATATATATATATATATATATATATATTGATTTCGAGGAATGATAAATAGTAACTTTATTTTTGTAATAATATATAGTTTTTTATTTTTTTATTATTTAATATATTATAATAGTTTATTATTATATTTACTTTAATAACATATTTCTCTTTTTTTCTAAATATATATTTCCTTTACCTTTTTTTAATAACTGTTTTTTTTCTTTTTCTTTAACATATATTAATTTATCGATTAATTTGATACTTCTTTAATAAGTTACGTTTATAACTTTTTTCTAAACACTTAAGTACGTAGTTGTGCTAGATTTCTTTCCCTGACATTCTGTTATAAGTTTTGTTAAAAACGAGGTTATACTCAAAATAAAGTATTTATTTGGTATAATAAAACGGTACGATGATAAGTAAATCGTTCTAATGGTTTGACTTTCTAAACAACATGCTTTATTTTCAAATCACGTTTGTTTTACATATCATTTGCTCAGTTTCACCGCAATGCGCAATATAAAAAAAACTAGTTTGAACTAGAAAACATGATTGTTTTTATCTCTTTTAATGCAGACTTAAACTACCCAATTAGTTTAAGTCTTGCACTGAAACATTTTTTGTATTTAGAAAACAAATGTATTACCGGTAAACTCCCAACCAATTCGAACTTTGCTTGAACTAAACTCAAACCCATAAATTTATGCTATGATTTTGTGTCATGTTAGAAATTTATACCTAAACATACATCATAATCTCATATAAAACCTAAGATTTTTTTTATCAACACACTTATTTTTTTTATCTAGGCTTTTTATAAAACCATAAACTAGAAAAATATGTTATATGAACGATTAATGGACATTTGAATCCTTTTCTTTGGATAGGGTTACAAAAGTATACTTTTAGAAAAAACGGGTTGAGCAAATATTAAATTAAATCTAATCTGATATCCATGTGAACGTGCGCACAAGAATTGTTTGGATGATAAATTGATAATGACATCGGTTTGTATTTTTGTTTCTCAAATGAGAAGCGATGATGGAAGCCAGGAGTAGTTACAAAAATGAAATATCTTGCAATTGTATGGTAGGGGGTATTAAAATTGATCGCTCATTCGCTCGTAAACTATTCGAGACCAGTTTGTTAAAAACTTAGATTAAGTCAAGCCTAAACAAGTTTAAGGGGCTGTTTGGCAACATCTGAACCAATAAGTGCTGAATGAATAAGAGGTCTGAATGGGTAAGAGGGTCTGAATGGGTAAGTGCTGAACCAGTAAAGTGCTGTTTGGTTCCATATCTGAATGACAGTGTAAAATGACATTTTTACCCCTCCCCACAAAATAAACCTTTTATAGATTTTTTTTCTATAAAACCCAATCATCATCATCATTCATCAGTATTCATCATCCCCCCACCCCCACCCCCTTCCCCTTTCTCTCCATACCTGCAACACCGCCCCTTATTCTCTACACACACACATACACTGAATTTAGAGAGAGAATCGGAGAGAGATAGAGAGAACCAGAGATAGAGAGAGCCGGAGAGGAGGAGGAGGCCGGCCTGGTGGCGCGACACGGCGGCGCACGAAGGTCCGACAGCCGCACCCGGTGATGATGATGATCGATGAAGATGAAGATGTTGATGAGATGATGATGATCGATGAAGACGACGACGATGATGTTCGATGATGGGATCGATTAGGGTTTGATTTGGGGGTTTCGATTTGGGGGTTTCGGAGATGGTGGAGGTGCAGGTGGCGGAGATGGTGGAGGTGGTGGCGTCGGTGACGATGATGATGATGATGGAGATGGTGTCGGAGGTGGTGTCGGAGTTGATGATGATGATGATGATGATGATGATGATGGAGATGGTGTCGGAGGTGGTGGAGGTGGTGTCGGAGGTGGAGGTGGTGGCTGTGGAGAACTCGTGAAGAAGAAGGAGCAAAGGGCATACAAGTCCAATTTTCATTCAGAGATGAGTAGTAGCTGAACCATTCAGAGCTGAATGGTTCAGTTCAGAGGTGAAGTTTTTGTGAATCAAACAAGGATACCTCTGTCCGATTCAGAGGTTTACCTCTGAATGAAGCCATTCAGAGGCAACCAAACAGGCCCTAAGTTTGAGTTTAATTTGGAGCTTATTTAACGAATGTGTATGAACATGAGCTTCATACCGAACTTGACTACACTCGTTAACCTAAACAATTATTTTTTATATAATTGTAATATTATAAATTTTATATAATTATATAATAAGTTAAACATGCCAAACTTAATTTAGGCAAAACTTATTGCCTATGCATCACTAATTAAAGAGATGTAATTAGGCATAAACTTTTTAATGATAGAAAAAAATAAAACTGAAACAAATTAACAAGAACGAGGGTCTGTAATTTGTATAGATATTAATTTTTTATATTTTAGTTTTAAATAGAGTAAACTGTCATTTTGGTCCCTGTGGTTTGGCCAGTTTTGTCACTTTAGTCCAAATCTCAAACTTATTACATCTGGGTCCCTGTGGTTTGCATTTTGTTGCCATTTTAGTCCAAAACTCAAAAACCCCATTTATTTGACTGTTGCAACCTCCAATTTTGTCTTTTAGTTCAGGGGCATTTTGGTCATTTTGCTTTTCATTTTACATTTTCTTAATTAACTTCATCCCTAAATAAATCATCATTATCATCATCGTAAAACCCTAACAGACTCTCTCTCTTCTCTCTCTAAATCGATCAGTTAAGTTGAGACCTAAATCGATCAACATAATCCCCAAATAAATCATCATCATCGTCCCACCTGAGCACCACTCCGGCGTCGTCCCTACCGAAAAGCTTTGAGTTTCAGATCTGAAACTCAGATCCACCATCTTCATCATCATCTCTGCGTTCCTATCTCTCTCTCTCTCATGTTTCTCTCTCATTCGTGTGTATTGGAGAGAAAAGCTTTGAGTTTCAGATCTGAATCGAAATCAGAAATATTTTGATCTGATTGTTTGTGGGGGTTAGAGATCAGAGAGATTGGTGGTGGCGGTGAAAGAATGAAGCAGAAGCTCCGGCGGCTGTGCGTCTTTTTTGGATGGTTTTAGCGAGAGGGAAGGTGGTGGGGCGGTGGCGGGTGGAGTGACGATGGTGGCACTGCAGATCTGGATCGAGATGATGGATGATGATATGTGATTTTGTTAATGTTTTAGGTGGTTGAGGGTGATTTTGTAACAAACAGGATGATCAAAACTTGAACCCAGTCCTTTTATTCACCACGAGGCTGTGATGATTTCACCTAATCCGAGTCAAAATTGGGTCAACATTTGAGATTTTCCGTAGCTTGGTGTGGCAGAATCGGAGGAGGGCAAGTGAGCTTGCAACCTCTGTTTGCAGCCATGGCGGTTTTGATTTGTTGTTGGAGCCTCGTTTCTTTTTACAAATCGGTTTTTGATTTTCTTGAAGATGATGTTCTTGATTTTCTGGGTTTTGATGATGATGTTTGATGATGTTCTTGAAGATACAGATCTGAGCCTCGTTTCTTTTTACAAATCGATTTTGTTTTTGTGATGGTTTCTGGTTTTGTTCTGGGTTCTTGATTTTCTTGAAGATGATGTTCTTGCTTTTCTGGGTTTTGATGATGAAGTTTGATGATGTTCTTGAAGATAGATGTTATTAATTACTGAAATGTTATAATAAATTAACATGGACCAAAATGCCCCTGCACTACAGGACAAAATAGGAGGTTGCAACAGTAAAAAAAATAGGGTTTTTGGATTTTGGACTAAAATGGCAACAAAATGCAAACCACAGGGACCCAGATGTAATAAGTTTGAGATTTGGACTAAAGTGGCAAAACTGGCCAAACCACAAGGATCAAAATGGCAGTTTACTCTTTTAAATATATCAAGTATTTATATTGAGTAAATTGCCATTTTAGTCCCTTAGGTGTGACCGAAATTGCCACTTTAGTCCAAATAGTTTTTTTCTTGCCATTTTAGTCCAAATAGTTTTGTTTTCTGTCATTTTAGTCCCTGACTTTTGTTATTTTTGCCATTTTCATCCAACCCACTAACTCTATTCAAAAATTTTTGTTAACATAAGTGAATTTTGGTCAAACACAGTTTTCTTTCCTTTTTTGCAGGTGTGATGGTATGGGGATGTTGTTGTCCGGTTTACAGTGAAGATGATGGTGGTGGTTGTTGGTTTTACGATGATGGTGGCGGTGTTGGTTGATGACGTGGGTGGTGGAAAGTGGCCGGTGGTGGTGGAAATGGTGGGTGGTGAAGGTGGTGGGGTGGGTGGGTGGTGACGGTGCATGCAGGTGGTGGCGATGATAGAAGGTTGTGATGGGGTGGATGGTGGGAGTTGGTGGTGGTGGTCGATGAAAATGGCAAAAATGACAAAAGTGAGGGACTAAAATGGCACAAAACAAAACTATTTGGACTAAAATGGCAAGAAAAAAACTATTTGGACTAAAGTGGCAATTTTGGTCAAACCCCAGGGACTAAAATGGCAATTTACTCATTTATATTAAACAATGCCATTTCAAAAATCAAATATGATTAAAAATGTTTTATACCAAACCACTAACTAAAAAGAATCTAGAACAATGAAATGCCATTGTTTAGGATTTAGGGCCATTTTAATAGAACTTCGGACACATTAGAACTGGGCTCTAAGCTTGGCCCAATACAAGCCCAGCTTTGGTGACAAGTTAAATCATATGGGCAAGTAAAACCGTACCGGTAAAACTGTTAAAAAAAACAACTTGATTTAACAGTCGAAATCGTTTTTTTCAATGGCAACAATTTTTTTAAACGCCGAATTTCTTTTAATCCTTATCGTCTGTGATACTTGAACCCAACACCCCCTCCCCTCCAGCAGTGTTTAAAATGTTTTGTCTTTGATAATTGACAACCACCCCATTGGTTCAACGGCAACAATTAGTATCTAAATTTTAAAGAATTGATCAAAACTTGAAAACAATATGGAGAAAATGTTGAACTCGTACGGTTAAGGTTCCAAAACATAAACTATCGCTTTTAAGTCTTAAAATGTAACATATATTAAAAAAAACAAAAAAACAAAGGGTCAACCACTAACCCCTCAACCGGTCCGAAATTAATTAGTTACAAATTGATTTTATCTGCTTAAGCTAGATCCAAACCTGCGGATTTCATATTGTGTTTTTGTGTGGTTTTAGAGATTCACACTCTAGTTCATATCAAAACCTAAGATTACTTTTATCAACTAATTTTTTTATTTTCTTTTATTTTTATCTAGGCTGTTTATGAAACATAAACTAGAAAATATGTTTTATGAACGATTAAAAGATATTTGAATCCTTTTCTTTGTACACAATAAACCTTGAATTGAAAGACCCAATTAAGGTGGGTTTCACCAAAGGGTTTGTAGCCCTGCGGTGTGGAGAAAAGGTTGTTGGGTTAATCGGGTCTTGTTCACGGGTTAGCAGGTCACGGTAAGTAAAATTAGAAGGAGGTTATATTAATTAGTTGCATGGAATAAGTTAAAATTCAATGGTTTACGTGAGAAGTGAAAGTTGGATGGAGGAGAATATCATGTGGGAATATCCTGATTAATATAATTTGGTCAACCAATGGGGTGGTGGTCGTCTTCATAAACAATTGGTGCCACTGTAGTGTGTCCTATTTAAGTGAATGACAACATAAATCATGCTTATTAGTTATTAGGTGCTTCATCAATGGTGAACAAATGTTCACAATGATAATGTTAAACCTTTGGGAAGTCTACCTTGTTGGAATTTTGGTGAATGGATATTAAATATATTTATAATTTAATGAAATTATAAATATTAATTAGAATATTCATGTGGTAAGTTAAAGAGTAACTCTTGAGTATTTAATTAGTTTTATTAGAGTTTTTAAGTCTCTAATTAAGTGACTAATTAAGTGAATAATTAAGTGAAACTTTTCACTAGTCTTGTACATATAGTAGACTTTGTGCTTTCTTTAGTGACAAGAGAATAAGGTATTGTTTTATACATGAAGAATACTAGAAGTTGGAAAAACACTTGAAGACCAACTAGAGAGATGAGTATTCTCTACTTGTTTTCCACCACATGAGTTCAAACACTACAATTACCGGATGTAACCTTGGGCCGGTGAGCCATCTCCGGCAGTACAGACTGCTTCGGCTGTTGTACCCTGGGAGACAGACGCGTCGTCTTTAGTAGAGGCGCGAAATCTGTTTTAAGGGAAGCGTGTTGAACAAGTGCCTCAACCAAAATCGTCAACGTTTTAGTGTGCTCTTTGTTGCAGTCAAGGAGTATTTTTCAAGACTCAAGATGATGAATACTCGAGTCTAGGATGCTATCAAGTGCGCGTGAATGACCCATCAGAGATGCGGCTTGAATCAAGATTGGTATATATAATTATAGTTATATTCTTTTTATTTAGTTATTGCAACCGGTATTGTACTATGATATTTCCTACGAATAACGAGAGTCTCGTTATGATATATTTTGTAATTATATTTTACAAAAGGTGAACCTAATTCCTACAAACTTAAAACAGATTTCATGAGATTGTTGGTACAATCTTAAAAACCTTATTTATAAGGATTTTGGGTTTACGAAAGGATTTATAATAGAATTAAAAAAAATATATATATATTGTTAGAGGTTATGATTTTATCAATATTTTTTTTGGAAATATGTATGTAGTACAACTTGTTGTGTTTGGATTTTTTGAGATTGAGATACAATCTTAAATCCTATACCCTATACCGTGGTACAAAACGAATAGTTTTGGTTCCAACATTTGGTTATAAAACGATTTTGGGAATCGTTAATTTTTCTAACTTTTGTGTTAGATCGGGTTTATTAGTGTAAACCATACGTTTTTTGTAAACGTTAAATTCTATAACATGTGTGTTAGACCGGAATTATTGGTGTAAACCATACATTTTTTGTAAACGTTAAATTCTCTTAAGTAGAGTTTTTTATGTCTTTAAATAAGAGTTTTATGTTACTTGATTAGAGTTTTATGTATCTAATTAAGTCTCTATTTAAAATAGACTTTTCATCCACCCATGGATTGATATGAACAAATAAGTCTTATAATGATTTTTGTAATCATTTGTCTTCTAACAATTGTGTTAGAAACGATCATGAAAAGCGTTAGTTTGGAAGCAATTTTTTAATTGTTTAGTTTCTAACGTGTGTATTAGAAATGACTTATTTATTTGAACCATATATGTGTTTAGCAAGTCGAATTAACATTTTGTGGAAATGTTAATATTTCTAACGTGCGCGTTAGAATTTCTTTCATTTTAACATGATTGTTAAAAAATGGTTAAAATACAAATGCTATGAAATGTTTTATGTAAACATTTTATATAAGCAATTTGTTGTGGCATTGTTTTCAATGCTTTGTATGACTTAGAAATAGAATGTCATACATTAAAGTTGATGTTTGATTGGCTTCAAGGAATTAAAGCACCATAAAGTGACGGTGTGGTATTTATATGAATTTAATGAAATTAAAATCATTTACTAGACTCTTCATATGGAAGATAAACTCTTAAGGAGAGTTTTATGTCAATTTATTAGTTTTTATTAGAGTTTGTGTCTCTAATAAAATCTCTAATAAAGTGAGACTTTTATTAGAGTTTAAGTCTATAATTATTGAGACTTTTAACTCTTCATATGTGAAACTCTTGAGTAGAGTTTTAATGATGACATTTGATGACTTTTATTAGAGTTTAAGTCTATAATTATTGAGACTTTTAACTCTTCATATGTGAAACTCTTAAGTAGAGTTTTAATGGTGACATTTGATGGGTTTTATTAGAGTTTATGTCACGACCCCCGACCCGGTTTGACCCGTTTCAGAAGCCGCGGGACAGAAATACTGCGGTATTTATTTAATTGAGTTTAACAGCGGAAGTTTATTTAAAAGGATCGTTTAAAGCTAAATTTTTTCCCAATTATTTTATTTCACAATTCGGGATAAAACCCCGATAATTTACAAAAGTATGATTTTATAAAATCTTTATATTACAAACTTATTTCCTTATTTTTTTATAATGAGCCACTATTTCAAGCTTGAAATGCCCCCCAGCACTTTTTCCTGAATTACAGCAGATCACCTGAAACATGTTTGAAAAAGGTTTTGTCAGCGGGAAATACTGAGTGAATCATTCTATTTACTAAAATGACACATTTGTTATAATTTACAGTATTAAGGAAGATTACAATGTTTCTGATATCAAACCAATTACCCACAGTACTTTGTCACTCGACCCATTGGCCCATTCGTCCAATGGTGTCTGTGACTATGGTCATATCACCCCTTGGCTGCCCCAATGGTGAAGATTATCAAGTAATGTATACAAAACCCCACATACCGGCTGTAATATGGTGATTACATAAACTTAATCCCTGTAATTATAACTTTGAAATAAATAGGGTTTTGTAAATAGATTTGATAAAAAGAGAATGACTCACATTGCTGATTTAATACGGACAGAGTCTAATCTATGATTTAGCCTTGTTAACCTAATATAATTAACAATGCACACAAAACTGGGTTAGTAATCAATCCAGCAATTACGATAATTCACGAGATCAAATTCTCACAATGAATGACAAAATGCAATACTTCATCCATCGAATTAACGATGATCCGTTGAATTAACAACGAACGACAAAGTATAATACTTTATCTATCGAATTAACGATGATCCGTCAAATTAATGACGAATAATAAAGTATAACCCTAATGTGGGCGGCACTTAAACATTCATTGGATATATTGACCGTCGGATAAATGAATCGTAGCAGCGATTGTGCTAATACCCTGTTTTGCAGCAGAATTTCGAGACCCGTGTGTTATTTAGAGTATTCCTGCTATAACTTAGAGTATACTTCGAATTTTTCCGTCGTTTCAGTACCAGAATTCAAGTCCCAAACCAACCTATTTATACTGAAAATTTTACCCCGTCGCGTAGCGCGACTGCCTACCCCCTTAGTCGTCGCGCTACGCGACTGCCAACCTATATTCATAGGGTAGCTACGTGCATGGGTAGGCTTGCTGAGTTGACGGTTTTCTGAAATTCAATTTCGACAGATAGTTATGTGGATAATCGTAACTAGGGTTTTACCCCCCCTGAGTTTTAGGGGCCCTAATCCTGATTCTGAAAATTATGAAAATTTTAGGGTTTGTTCAGAATCACTTGGGTGTCTCAATTAGGGTTTCCTTTTGGACTAATTAATTTAATAATTATGACTTTTTATGAGAGTTGTTACATTCTCCCCACCTTAAGAAAAATCTCGTCCTCGAGATTTACTGGAATAATTGAGGATACTTTCTCTTCATTTCTGATTCCAGCTCCCAAGTGTATTCAGGTCCTCTCCTTGAATCCCACTTAACTTTAACTAACACTAATCGTTTGTGCTTGAGAAACTTTACTTTTCTGTCTTCTATCTGAATAGGTTTCTCCACAAATTTTAACTTTTCGTTTACCTCTATGTCTCTAAGAGGTACTACCAGAGATTCATCTGCTAAACATTTCTTGAGATTGGATACATGAAATACATCATGTACTCCAGCTAATTCTTCTGGTAGCTGTAAACGATAAGCTACTGGTCCTATACGTTGGATTACTGGAAATGGTCCTACGTATCTTGGACTTAGCTTTCCTTTCTTACCAAATCTAACAATTCCTTTCCAAGGAGAAACTTTCAACAGTACTCTGTCTCCAACTTGGAATTCTAATGGCTTGCATCTATTATCAGCATAGCTCTTCTGACGATCTCGAGCTGTCTTCAGTCTTTCCTTGATTTGAGTAATCTTATCAGTTGTTTCTTGCACAATCTCTGGACCCGACAATTGACTTTCTCCTATTTCTGCCCAACAAACTGGAGTTCTGCATTTTCTTCCATATAATGCTTCAAATGGAGCAGTTTCAATGCTTGAGTGATAACTATTGTTATAGGAGAATTCAATTAATGATAAATGATCATCCCAACTTCCACCAAAATCTATTACACATGCTCGGAGCATGTCTTCTAGAGTTTGGATCGTTCTTTCACTTTGCCCATCTGTTTGGGGATGATATGCAGTGCTCAAATTTAGTCGAGTTCCCATAGCTTGCTGGAAACTTTTCCAGAAATGGGAAGTAAAACGACTATATCTATCCGAAACAATGGAGAGTGGAACTCCATGTAAGGATACAACTTCAACTACATACAATTTAGCCAGTCTTTCCATGCTAAAAGTTTCTTTCATTGGTAAAAAGTGAGCTGATTTGGTTAATCGATCCACAATTACCCAAATCGCATCATTACCTTTTCTGGTTTTGGGTAACTTAGTAACAAAATCCATTGTTATAAGTTCCCATTTCCATACTGGCATCTCTAACTGTTGTAGTAATCCTGAAGGTTTCTGATGTTCTGCCTTAACTTGTGAACAAGTAAGACATTTAGAAACATAGCTGGCTATGTCCTTTTTCATTCCTATCCACCAAAAGTTCTTTCTTAAATCTTGATACATTTTGTTGTTTCCTGGATGCATAGTGTATCTAGATTTATGAGCTTCTTCTAAAATCTTAGGTCTTAAGTCTCCTTGCTTAGGTACCCAAATTCTACTTTTGTGGAATCTCCAAATTCCATCTGCTCCTTGTTCTAATTCCTTGATTCTTCCTTTCATTCCTTCAGCATCATCCTTGATTGCTATAGTTTGAACATTCTTCAATTGTTCCATTAAATCTATTTGTAGATTTAATATGAGAGCACGAACTCGTCGTTGTTTCTCATAATACTTACGACTTAAGGCATCTGCAACTACATTCGCCTTTCCTTCGTGATACTGAATATCACAGTCGTAGTCACTTAGGATTTCCATCCATCTCCTTTGCCTCATGTTTAACTCTTTTTGCCCAAAGATATATCTTAAACTTTTGTGGTCTGTGTAGACAGTAAATTTACTTCCGTAAAGATAATGTCTCCAAATCTTAAGGGCAAAAATTACGGCTCCTAATTCTAAATCATGAGTCGTATAGTTTTCTTCGTGCTTTTTCAATTGCCTTGATGCGTACGCAATTACCTTCTTGCGTTGCATAAGCACACATCCAAATCCTAATTTTGAAGCATCACAATATACTTTAAAATCTTCAGTTCCTTCTGGTAAGGCTAAGATTGGTGCATGGGTTAATTTCTGTTTCAAAATTCTAAAGGCTTCTTCTTGTTTGGGTCCCCATTCAAACTTAGTAGCTTTACAGGTTAGCTTAGTTAAGGGTACAGCTATCTTGGAAAAATCCTTAATAAACCGTCTATAATACCCAGCTAATCCTATAAAACTTCTTATTTCCATTGCTGTTTGTGGAACCTTCCATTTGGTAATTGCCTCTATCTTAGCAGGATCTACATGAATACCTTCATGATTTACCATGTGTCCTAAAAATTGTACTTCCTTTAGCCAAAATTCGCATTTCGAGAATTTGGCGTACAACTTTTCTTTTCTTAACAAAGTTAAGAGTGCATGAAGATGTTCACAATGCTCTGTCTGACTTTTGGAATAAATAAGTATATTGTCTATAAAGACAATTACAAATTTATCCAAGTACGGTTTACAGATCCTATTCATCATGTCCATAAATGCTGCAGGCGCATTTGTTAATCCGAAGGGCATGACTGTAAACTCGTAATGACCATACCTAGTTCTGAAAGCAGTCTTAGGTATGTCTTCTTCTTGTACCTTCAATTGATGGTATCCGGAGCGTAAATCTATCTTAGAAAAATATCTAGCCCCCTGAAGTTGATCAAAAAGATCATCAATCCTAGGTAATGGATATCGATTCTTAATTGTAACCTTATTCAATTCTCTATAATCGATACACATTCTCATTGAACCGTCTTTTTTCTTTACAAACAACACTGGCGCTCCCCAAGGGGATGAACTAGGTTGTATGAATCCTTTACTTAGTAATTCATCTAATTGCTTTTTCAATTCTAACATTTCTGTGGGTGCTAACCGATAAGGTGCCTTGGCTATCGGTGTAGTTCCTGGAATTAGATGAATCCTAAATTCTACTTCCCTGTCTGGAGGTAATCCAGGTAAATCTTCTGGAAATACATCAGAATATTCTGATACTACTGGTATTTCCTTAAGATCTTTTCCCTTAGTGCTAATGATTACTGAAATCATATACACTATTCCTTGTTTTCGTTCATAATTAGCAACTTTCATTACTGATATGAACTTCATGGGCTTACGTGGTTTATCTCCTGTAATCCTAATCACTTCTTCAGTAGGTGATTGAATTTCTATGGAATTCTGATCACAAAGGATTCTAGCATGGTTGGCTACTAACCAATCCATTCCTAATACAACATCAAATTCAGCTAAATTCATCGGCAATAGTCTTGCAGAGAATTTATGTCCTAAAAGTTCTATGTTTCCTTCTTGCAAAACTTTATCTATTTTAACTGAATTTCCGTCTGCTGTTTCAACTGTAAAAATCTGCCTAATATTGGTTAAAGGTAAACTAAGATCTTGACAGAATGAAGTATTTATAAAACTTTGGTTTGCACCAGAGTCAAATAATACTTTTGCATACACATTGTGGACTAAGAACGTACCCGCTATCACATCCGGAATGAGTTCTGCTTCTTGAGTGGTCAGCTGAAATGCCCTGGCATTCTTCTTAGTAGTTCCTTCCGTCGCCTTAGGTTTGTTATCTACTGGTTTGACCAATTTAGGACATTCTGTTTTATAATGTCCCACTTCTCCACAGTTAAAACAGATTACGGTTTTCTTTCTGCAGTTTTCTTCACGGTGTCCTATACCCTTGCAAAGGTTGCAGGTTAAATTACATTTTCCGTAATGCTTCCTTTTGCAATTTCTACAGAAAGGTGGATTTGAATATTGCCCTGTTCCTCTTTTCTTGAAATTATTATTATTACCCGCCCGAAATCCTTGGGTAATCTTCTGAGCTAGTTCCTTTTTCCTATCTTCATCTCTTGTGTGCACCAGTTCATCGGTTAGAGTATTGGCTAATTCTACCGCATCATCAATAGTGCGAGGTCTCGCAACTTTGACAATATTGCGGATTTCGCTAATTAGCCCCCAAATATAGCGAGAAATGAGTACAGGTTCTGGCGAAGCCAGTGTCGGTACTACTCTTGCATATTCAAAGAATGTCGAGGTATACCCACGACAATCCACACCCATCATCCGATGATTTAGAAACTTATTTGCCATCTGTTCTTTTTCATACTCGGGACATAATTTTCTTTCCACCAAACCCTTAAATTCTTCCCAAGTCATAGCATAAGCTATTACTCTTCCTTTTGATTGTAACACAGTGTTCCACCACTCGAGTGCTCCTTCTTTGAACAGATTGGATGAATACATGACCTGATCCTCTTTACCACATTTACTTATTGCAATGACTGCTTCGGTTTTCTCTAACCAACGCAGTGATGCAGTTGCTCCTTCATTGCCTGCAAATTCAATAGGTTTACAAGCAAGGAATTCTTTGAAAGTGCAACCAGGCGTTGCAGTTTTCATTTTCTTGGGTAATGGAGCTTGATGTGGTTCCTTATTATGGTTATTGCCTCCATTTACACTATTACTGAAGTTATCTTCAGAAATCTGTTTACTAGGGACAATTTGTTGTGGTTCGGGTGGATTCTTGATAGCAGCAACGAATGCTGGAATAGCATTAGCTATTCCTTGAGCAACAATGTTTTCGATATCTTGCCGAGTCATATATTGATCTCCTGGATGTTGCTCAGACTGATTAACTTCATTTATAGGTTCATTATCACTGTTTGCCATCTGATAATATATATATAAATTTTATTAGTATTTGCTAAATAACAATTAAACAATCAGAAAATTTTATAATACAGGTATAGTCAAAACAATCGATTTCTCGATTTCATTTTATATCTATTATAGTATGCATCATTACTCACAAATATCATACAGAGTTTTATTTGTTATTTACAGACTACTTTATTATTACTATTATACAAACATCGTTTTACCATCCTACTATCTCTCGTCACTTGTTGTTCTAAAAACGTAGTTCCCTTTCATCGTACTTCCAGGCAATCTGTCCCCCTATTTCCCTGATTCTAGTTCCAGCATCAAACAACTCTTCACCAAAGTGGCGAAGTTCAGCCATGTTTTCATTACTCATGGGTGGATTAGGTAGGGGTTCTGGATCAAATTGTGGAAGAAAAGAGTAAGGATCGTTGACAATATTTTGAAATTGCCAATCGTTTGTCCACCATTCGTCCATTCCTATGGTTTGGGAGTGAACTATTGGGTCTGGAATTGCTGGTTCCCAATTCATAGGGAGTTGGTTTTCAAGAGAATAAGTAAAAATATTATTATTATTATTATTGACAGGCTGAATTGTTTCGCAACTTGCCAATAGGAAGTCTATCTCATCTTGAAAAGTCCTTTCCTGGATTGGATTGGAGCTCTCTCCGATTTCTATCTGAGCTGGTCTAGAGCCTTGCCCAACTTCCATTACTATTTCTTTAGTACCTTCCTCCATCTGTATTCCTATTTCTTTAACCTCCTCCTTGTCTTCAGTTTCCATTTCCGGTTGTTTGGAACTTTCTCCGGTTATAATTCCTTTTCCCTTTTTCAAAGGATTGTTTATTTTGGGAAGTTTTTTAGCTGGCTTCTTCTTACGTATTTTTCTCCATCCTACATAAGTTCTTTTCTTTTGTTTTGGCTTGCTTAAAGGTGGAACCTTGAATTCTACTGGTTGTTCTACATCAGGATAGTAGCTAGTATATTCTTGGGAAGCTTCGATAGTTACGGGGTAAAGATTAAGGTTCTGAAAAGCTTCGGATATCCCATTCATGCTGATGTAGCATATATGCAAAAATGCACAAAATACTAAGTTAAATTTACAAATAACCGTGTAATTTATTACAAAGATAACTGGAAAACATACTTAGGTTTTGAAATTTTATTTATCACACAGGGTTTCTAGATTGTGAGGGTAGGGTGCTAAACTTTTAAAATATCTAAAGATTTATATTTTCTGCTACTGTGGCTAGCATATATAAATTTGCCCATTTCTCATCTAGTTTATCTTCCCAAGGTGATTTATCAATTAATTCCTGGGTTTCCCGTTTAATCTTCTTTTGTCGAATTTGCTCTTTACTTTTCTTAATAATCATCTCCCTCCTTTTAGGAGAAAGTGATTCCTCGTATTGTGCCTTCCGCACAAATATTCCTTCTTCAGGAATTTCAGCCTGATTCGAGGATTTGGTTCGGGATGAACTTCCCTTCTCATTGGATGATCTGTCTAATTTAAGATAGATACTTGCTAGCTTTTTCTTACCCATACTGTAATTAACAAATAATCAGTTAATAACACAAATAATCACATAATAGTAATCAGGAAAAATTAAGTATTTTTAAATACTTAATTAGCTTAACTCAGTGGCTCTGATACCACCTTTTTCTGTCACGACCCCCGACCCGGTTTGACCCGTTTCAGAAGCCGCGGGACAGAAATACTGCGGTATTTATTTAATTGAGTTTAACAGCGGAAGTTTATTTAAAAGGATCGTTTAAAGCTAAATTTTTTCCCAATTATTTTATTTCACAATTCGGGATAAAACCCCGATAATTTACAAAAGTATGATTTTATAAAATCTTTATATTACAAACTTATTTCCTTATTTTTTTATAATGAGCCACTATTTCAAGCTTGAAATGCTCCCCAGCACTTTTTCCTGAATTACAGCAGATCACCTGAAACATGTTTGAAAAAGGTTTTGTCAGCGGGAAATACTGAGTGAATCATTCTATTTACTAAAATGACACATTTGTTATAATTTACAGTATTAAGGAAGATTACAATGTTTCTGATATCAAACCAATTACCCACAGTACTTTGTCACTCGACCCATTGGCCCATTCGTCCAATGGTGTCTGTGACTATGGTCATATCACCCCTTGGCTGCCCCAATGGTGAAGATTATCAAGTAATGTATACAAAACCCCACATACCGACTGTAATATGGTGATTACATAAACTTAATCCCTGTAATTATAACTTTGAAATAAATAGGGTTTTGTAAATAGATTTGATAAAAAGAGAATGACTCACATTGCTGATTTAATACGGACAGAGTCTAATCTATGATTTAGCCTTGTTAACCTAATATAATTAACAATGCACACAAAACTGGGTTAGTAATCAATCCAGCAATTACGATAATTCACGAGATCAAATTCTCACAATGAATGACAAAATGCAATACTTCATCCATCGAATTAACGATGATCCGTTGAATTAACAACGAACGACAAAGTATAATACTTTATCTATCGAATTAACGATGATCCGTCAAATTAATGACGAATAATAAAGTATAACCCTAATGTGGGCGGCACTTAAACATTCATTGGATATATTGACCGTCGGATAAATGAATCGTAGCAGCGATTGTGCTAATACCCTGTTTTGCAGCAGAATTTCGAGACCCGTGTGTTATTTAGAGTATTCCTGCTATAACTTAGAGTATACTTCAAATTTTTCCGTCGTTTCAGTACCAGAATTCAAGTCCCAAACCAACCTATTTATACTGAAAATTTTACCCCGTCGCGTAGCGCGACTGCCTACCCCCTTAGTCGTCGCGCTACGCGACTGCCAACCTATATTCATAGGGTAGCTACGTGCATGGGTAGGCTTGCTGAGTTGACGGTTTTCTGAAATTCAATTTCGACAGATAGTTATGTGGATAATCGTAACTAGGGTTTTACCCCCCCTGAGTTTTAGGGGCCCTAATCCTGATTCTGAAAATTATGAAAATTTTAGGGTTTGTTCAGAATCACTTGGGTGTCTCAATTAGGGTTTCCTTTTGGACTAATTAATTTAATAATTATGACTTTTTATGAGAGTTGTTACAGTTTAAATATATAATTATTGAGACTCTTAACTCTTCATATGTGAAACTCTTGAGTAGAGTTTTAATGGTGACATTTGATGAGTTTTATTAGAGTTTAAATATATAATTATTGAGACTCTTAACTCTTCATATGTGAAACTCTTGAGTAGAGTTTTAATGGTGACATTTGATGAGTTTTATTGGAGTTTAAATATATAATTATTGAGACTCTTAACTCTTCATATGTGAAACTCTTGAGTAGAGTTTTAATTGTGACATTTGATGAGTTTTATTAGAGTTTAAATATATAATTATTGAGACTCTTAACTCTTCATATGTGAAACTCTTGAGTAGAGTTTTAATGATAACATTTGATGAGTTTTATTAGAGTTTAAGTCTATAATTATTGAGACTCTTAACTCTTCATATGGTGAAACTCTTGAGTAGAGTTTTAGTGATGACATTTGATGCTTTAATTTGGTCATCTATTATATATAATAAACATGATAAATAAGGGCTGATGTGTCATGATATGGGGGCTTGAAAAATGATGTGGCATCACCTTATGCATTCTACAAATTGGTTTTGGCTCCAAAAAGTCGGGTGAAAGATTTTTGTATACGAGTTGAGGTGGGATCCGTTTCCTGTTGTTATGACCCGACTTTATTTGTACGTGCGTTTCTTTTCCAAAACCCTAGAGAGCCTCCATCTCCATCTCCATCTCCATTCCAATGATCATCTCTTCACATGTCTTTCCTAATGAATTCCATATCGATAATATAAATGTTCTGAGCATTGTGAATCCTTCATTCGTTTCCTTCAACATGGCTATTCTGACCCAAATCAAAGGACGCTTCTTTCTAAACCCTAGCCTCCTTCATCTCGCTCTTCTGGATCAATCATATTCTCATCAAATGGTTCAATAATCAGGTACCCAAATCTGTTTAGTTAATAGGGGTTGTATCTATATTGATTTCACTTTTTGATAACTGATTGTGATTATAGGTATGATTCCTTTCAATCACAGGTATGATTCCTTCAACTAACTTTAATCTTATTCTTATTTATGTTAGTTTTTTTTATTGTAATGAAGTTGAAGATTTTAGGGTTTCGGTTAACTGTTTTTGTTGATTATTGTCTCTCTCAGATCCATGTATCTCGATCTAAATCTCCCCCCTCTCTTGGAAACGAAGCCATTGCTGTCTTAACGGTAAGATCAGGTTCATCGTTCGGTTAAATTGTTCTATCATTTACCAGATTGTCATTGATATATCGTTTAGCAGATTTTCACTCTTAAAACCCTAAATCTCAATCTAAAGAAACTGAGCATAAGGTATGTTTTCTTCTCCATTCTTACTGTTGTAACTTGAAATTCTTTTGATGATTCCATGATGTTCATCTGAAACATTTTAAAAAGTGATTTTGTGGTGTTTATTTTAAACGATGTTAGGGTTTTTAAACAGTCGAACATTCAAAATCACGTTCTGATGTTTATCTGAAACTGAAAATTTGAATCATCTTTGATGTTTTTCATATATGTTAATGTGTTTAGTGTTTGAAATATAGAATCATATCTGAAATTTCAAATCTTTATATCTTTTTTCGAATCATTTTTATTTTGCCGGTCATACATGTTCATATTTTAAAGGTTATTAGTTTTATCTGAAACTGAAATTTTTGAATCATCTTTGATGTTTGTCATATATGTTAATGTGTTTAGTGTTTGAAGTATATTCTGTCGTCACTCCCTTTCTCTAATTTCGTTCGTAATATCTATAAAAAATAGGGGCAGCCGTCAACTTAAAATAATTATGTGAATCCCCCCTTTTTTCTGCAGTAGGTCTTATTAATATATATCTCCTCGAACCAGCCGTCTGTTGTCGTCAACTTAATCCAATTCTGCCGTCCACTTCTCTTGGCAGCCCAGGCCCAGCCTTAGAACCCCTCCAAAAAAATATCTATTCTCCCTTTTTAATTCTCAAAGATAAAAATAATGCTGCCAACTATTGATGTTTTTCCAATAAAATATATGGATTCCTTTTTTTTTTTTGATGTTTTTGAAAAATAGTAGGCCAAATCCCCTCAAATTGTTGTCAATAATAATAGCCAATCCCCACTGTTGCTTTTCGAAAATAATGGGACATTTTCCAACTGATGTTTTGTTTTCTTTGCTCCACCCCACTTTCACGTCCAATACATGTATATATTATATAATGCCATTTTTTTGTGTTTCTTGAATTGAACGCATATTGGGTAGTCATATGGTTCTGATGTTATCATTTTTCTTAAATCACCTAACAAGTCTTGATAGGTTTTAAATTTAATTACATACTATTGGATTTTACAATGAGGATGGTGTGATCATGAACAGATTAGCGACTCTATGATCAGGCTCATTGTTTGACAAGCTCATTTATCCGTCGTCCGATGCTCCAGGCCTCCAGCTCCTCGCCATGGCAGAAGATGACAATGGTGACGAAGAACCAGGATAGGTGATACAGTGTCTTTGGCTAAGGGCACACAAGTTGGATCATGCAATGCTTGCCTCTAATTTTCCTTGGATTCGTAACAAATGAGGTTAGGTTATTACGACCTAGGTTATATTTTACCAGATTAGTGAGCAATTTCATTGAGGATTTAGGCATGTTTTATGTTTCTTTTGTGTTTGAATTTCACCTTTTGTAGGTCTTAGGGTAGCAAGAGAGAAGATGTTTTGGCTGTTGTTGCAATGGCTAAGGAGGTACAAATCTTATATTTTAGTATTTTTTTAGGTTTAAAATTTTTGGGAGACTTTGGATTTCAGTTTGGTTTATGCGATTACAAATGTATAGTTCGTTTCTGTTTTGTTCCATTTACCCTTAATGATACATTTATATATTGTCAGGCTGTAAGGGAGACAGGCGCTCTTAAATAGGCGAAAGACAAACTTGAAAAGCACGTGGAAGAACTTACTTGGCGTTTGTAGTTGGAGAAACGACTGAGGGTAATTTTATTTAACCACCCTTGCCCTTTGCCTCTATAAATTAATGATTTTTTTTAACTCAAACCGTGGCTTATCTCTTATACAGACTGAATTAGAAGAGACAAAAGCTCAAGAAACCGCGACGTTGCAGGAGGCTTTATGTTTGATGCAAATCCAAATAGATGAAACAAATGCTAAAGTAATTAAAGAGCGTGAGGCAGCACGTAAAGCTATTGAGGAAGCTCCTCCGGTTGTTAAGGAAACACCTATCATAGTTCAGGACACCAAAAAGATTGACACCTTGGCTGCTGAGGTTGGAAGTTTGAAGGTAGGCACGCAAAGTAATTCATGGTTTTTTAGATTGTAACAAAACGCGAATAAAGTAATTCCGAAACGGTTTGTCTGGATAACGGGTCAAATGGGTAGTTTTGTTATTGGGCCGGGTTGATCGAAACACTTTTTGTCCGTTTTTTTGCAATTTTTGTAAATACTTTTTATGTCGCACTGACGAAAAAATATTCATTTGAATAATGATATTAAATATATGAGTAAAATCATTGAAAAGGTTACAAACCTAGGCGCATTCGATTTGTTTCCTTTTCAAGCGATTTTTATTTTATTTTTATTGGGTCATCAGTGATAAAACATTATCGACCCAATCATAACCTGTTACTGGCTTTTTATGTTTTAAGTTAAATAGAATTTAAGCTAACTTGGTTTTTCTTTTATAAATGATACTTTAAGAGTGTTCATCCAGCCGCAGATTATCACACTGCTGCACGATCTATTGGTGGATGTGCAATCTACGTCAGGTATCAAAATAATGTCTTATTATTCTTTTTCATAACCATACTAACACAATCACAAGAAACCCATAAACTAATAGTAATTACTTCTATCAGCGACAAACCCGGCAACCACAACTTTGACCTGTTAAAGAAGTTAGTTCTCCCAGACGGGTCAGTGCTACGGGCCCAATTGCCCGGAAGGCCTACACTTGATTGCCTCTTTGCTGACCCAGCTAGAGATGGAGTCAGGTATTTCCACTTTCACCTTTTAGCTAATCATTTCATTAAACTCAACTAAGAAAATTGACTTTGACTTTGACTTTGACTTTTATGTTTATGTAGCTTGCTTAAGATTTGGAATGTGAATAAGTGCACTGGTGTGGTAGGTGTGTTTAACTGCCAAGGGGCTGGTTGGTGTAAAATCGAAAAGAAAACCCGAATCCATGATGCTTCTCCTGGTATTCTTACGGGTTTCGTGCAATCCACTGATGTCGACGCGCTAACTCAAGTACACAGTCAGGGAAGGTATAAAGATGCCTTGGAGAAGTACATGCGGGCAAGTCTAGCGTTTAAATTTCTCAACTTCTTTGGATTTTGTTTTTGGAGTTCTGTGTATTTAGTTTCCTTAGAACTAACTTCTTTTACTCTATCAGGCGAAAAATAACCTAAAGGGTGTTCCGGCGGCTAAAGGCGGAACTCTCCTCTTGGCAGGTGGTCTCATGGGAGTCCAGTGCATGATAATGTATATGTTGTTTAATGGATTGTAGAAGTTAATGGGAAACTAACTCCTGATGTGGAAGCCATTCTTAATGTAACAAAAACTACAAGAAGCTCACGATGAGTATAACGAAGTGGCTAGACTATGTGTATTTCGGCTCAAATCACTCAAGGAGGGACAATTGCGTATCCTTTTGACACAGGCTACTCGCCATCATGCTGCACAGGTGTCATTTGTATTCATAATTTTGAAGTGGCAATTTCGACCCATTTACTTATAAATGGGCCGAGTTGGTATGTGTTATAACGGGTCAAGCGGTTACTAACTTTATTTTGACTTTCTCATCCACTCCCTTGAGCAGATGGATTTCTTTCGCAAGGGTTTTAAGGCTCTTGAAGCAGTTGACCCCGTCATAAGAATTGTTGCTGAGAAGCACCAGATTGATTACCAACTCAGTGAACTCGATAACGGGACTTCTGAGGTTAGTGAAGACACGAGCAGCTATGAGATCATGGATGACGGGGAGCTGAGTTTTGATTATAGACATAAAAAGCAAGGCCTTGATAATGTTGCCACATCATCGTATCAAATGGAGGTAATCAGACATGTCGATTATCACTTCTAAATCTTACAATGATCAAAAGCGTATCAGATAATGGAAATTTCTATAACGTGTGCGGTCTTAGTCATATCGGTTTTAATTCTAATAAGTTGTATATTGCAGGAAAACACGGCAGATATACCGCATCTTCAAGTTCCAACATTAGGAGATCCAGAGGTATGCAACAGTGAACATTGATTTTCTGAGTGAATTTATCATTTTTTCACATAACTCTTGTGTTCTGCAGATGAATCATTATAAGAACCAAGGAGAGACCCTTTTCAGTATGCAAGCACGGGTCAGCAGTTATTCCAAAAGGGTTAAAATGTATTTTTGATGGATAAACCCTTTTAAATCATTTTATTGAAAATAAATTATTATTGAAATAACATGATTTGGTTGTTGCAGCCGAAACTAAGGGACATGCCTAACGAGGCACTGGAAGAGGAGGTCCGGGCTCTAATGTCCGACAAATCTGGAGAAACTGAGTACCAAGAATCTATGCAAAGCCAAATTGACACTATTAAGGTAAACATGCTTTTGAATTTTGGTCGGTTTGCAGACTACAGTTTAAACAAATAGCACTTTATTCATCTCCCAAAATGCTGGCAGGAAAAGCTTTTTGGGTGTGATTTTTATATATTTTGTATAAAAATTGTAGTGAAAATAATTTGATTTTAATCGAAAGGTTACTCCCTTGTGAGCGGGTTGGATTTCATGTCAAAACCATGTGCTTTGGTATAGGTTGGATTGACCCAAAACACTTACTATTGTCAAAAGTTTTAGAACACATTATATAAATAATTACTATATTGTTTAAAAAGTTATAACAATATTATAAGTTTTGGATTCGTTAGAGATAAAACATAACCCAAATTCACTATTTATTTTCATGTAAAAGGTCTGAAGTTGCACGCGTTGACCCATGGTCAACCTTATTCAAAGCATTAACATCTCACAAGAGAACGAACCTGAATAGAAGACTATTCACTAACCATTTAAACCACCAGATCAAGATCAATCTGGTGCAAACTAAAGGTCGTGGATTAATTATAAAGTTTTATGTCAATTTCTTTTTTAAAGTTATAATTATTGCATAAACTAAACACTCAAATTAATGTATGACATAAATTATATGTAAAAAATAAAACATTTAATATATGAGTTAAACGGGTCAATCCATTTAAGTTAGAAAACAATAATGAATTATGACTAAGTATAGATTTAAATAGACACTCAAATTAATGTATGACATAAATTATATGTAAAAAATAAAATATTTAATATATGAGTTAAACGGGTCAACCCATTTAAGTTAGAAAACAATAATGAATTATGACCAAGTATATATTAAAATACACACTTAACTTAATGTATGACATAACTTAATTTGTTTTAAATTAATTAACTAACCTTACTATTGTGCATATTTGAACCAATATTTAATGCCACCGGATTTCTATATTCTTGATCATTTTTTATTATTTTTTGAAAAACAAAAGTTTGGTGGGACTAGGTGAGCTATGAAATTTTCGGTTGGAACATGAAGTTTGGTGGGGTTTGGTCTATATGCCATCCTTTTAACACATATGTATTACTTTTTTTAATCTTTTATCAGGTATTTAAATGCATTGACAAAGTTGCTCATAATTTACAAGAATCAGGATTTGGGTTCTCATATGTGATAAAATGGAAAAAAGCAACTAAAATATGGTAAGTTTTGTCTTTATTGTGGTGATGATGGATGTGCGACATAACGTCAACTCGTAATATATATATATAAATCAACAAATATCTCAGCAAGCTTAGTATCGACACCAAAGTTTAAATATTATATATTTAAACACTTATAATTTGGTTGGTTTTTTTTTTTTTTTTTGTAGAGGGAACTCAATTTACTAAGGGAAAGGTTTTGGTAACTCGAAGGATATGCATCTTCAAAGGGACTCGACTATCTTTAAATTGTATATCCACTGTATCACTAATTTATGTAATGTGAGACTTTGTATTTTATTTTATTTATACACTTGATATTTATCTTAATAGTTTTCTCCAACCCGGGTAGTACCCGGGTGATAACCTAGTGTTATATATATAGATAAAATGACTTAAAGTTTTCTAACATGTGTGTTAGAAAATGTGTATCACGAATACGAGGTTAGGGATTGTTCATAATGGACATAAATGTTTTATGTAAACATTTAATTGCCTATGTGTGCATTAAAACTGATGAGAAACAGTTTATTTTATAAACTATATCTTTGGAAAACGTTTTATGTAAACGTTCGATTCTATAATGTGCTTGTTATAACTTTTTTTTCCAACATGTGTGTTAAAAAAAAAGTTATTTGGTGAAAACAACTTGGTGTTGTTGTGAACAAATTTAATTGTTCAAGTTTACTACTTAAATGTAGTATTTGTAACAACTTGGTGTTGTTTTGAGCATAATTGTCCAAGTTTAAAGTTTCAAGATGAAATGGGAAACTTGTACTTACAAGTGCATGGAGTCTTATTGAGGGAGTACCTCAAGACACGCCATGGGACAATATTGTTGAGAAGATTTCGGTCAGATTATAAAGTGTTGAAGATAAAAGCACTTTGCTATTTGATGTCTACATATTGTCTATGCTTTCGTTTAAATTTCAAAAGTGATTGACACTTATGATTTAGTTTCCAATGTATTTTATTGTTTTGTGTTCAATATCTTCGGATAACACATGCAATTTTTTACAAAGAAATAAATCACTAATGGTTGTGACGTATAAATTATTTTTGTGGAAAATAATTATAACGTCGGTTATACATTGTTTAAAAGAATATGGTTTTAAACGGATAGTACATGAAAATACTTGGACATAAACAACTTGAGAGTTGTTACATTGACTAAAAGTCAAAGACGAAACATCAAATGTATAACCACATCATGAATGAGTAATGAAAGAACGTAGTGAGTGTATTGAGATGAAATACACTAATGACATTCATGTCGCATACTTCATTAGAAGTCATTGAAAAATTCACAAGTGTGAATTCTAACATATGAAAGTAAAAGTACTATATGTTATTGTATACCTTTAATAAATCTTGCGAGATTTATAAGTAGATGCGTCTACCACTTGATTATTGTTAGATCTATATGGAGATTTTACCTTCATTTGGGAGAGCATCCTAAATATATATGTCTCCTAATGAATACCAATAGATGTGTGCAAATCACTTATGGAAAAATTATGAATGCCATGTTGTTGAGTGTCAATCTAGTTGACTCTATCTCACACATAATAGTGATTGTAGATGAGAAACATTCATCTTGTTGGTGATGAATGTGTTCACCAAGTGACTTGGATTAAGGCTTATGGTTAAGTACTTATGAGTCAATGGTAGATCGTTGGAGATCAAAGGTAAACAAGTTATGTTCCTTAAATGAATGATGAAATTTAGCTTTGTGCTATATACAATAATTTGTGAGACCTTCCTAAATATTGATGTTTTAGGATTATGAATAAGTCTTGTTATTTTGTCTTAACAAGGGATGAATGTTGCAAAGTGATATTATGATATCCTTAGGGCTGTGAAGAATCAAAATGATGCATCTTCTGTTCACAAGCTAAAGTATTGTAGTCTAAAGCATGCTAGACTAGTACTTGGTTAATTATGGGTCTTGACGGAGACTAATTACTCTAAACATTCAAATTTGTATGAACACAAAAAGAATTTGTGTATGGACAAAGTTGAGAGAGAATTTTCATTCATTATAAGGAAATGACATGTAACTTTTAAAAGTTTGTTTGAAAAGCTAATGAGGAGAACTCATTGTCTAAGCTTATTCTAGATGTTAAATTAGAATTATTCTAAGTTGGAGACAAACCTATGACAATGGCATGTGTTGCTTTGGTCAGCTCGGAAGCTTGTGTAAGCTAATGCAATATGAGTTGAATTCACCGATACAATAAGGTTGGTCTTGTTCAATCATATGTGTATAAATGTCGCCATAAGTGGTGTTACGGAAATGTTGATCAAATGGCAAGAAATGTGGGGGAGGAACCATTTAAGAAACAACCCTATAAGGGTATGTTGAAATGGTTCTCATTAACACATCTAAATGTTATCCAATAACACTTAAATGTGGGGGGTGTCTTGCATTTGTTTTTAGCAATAAGGATTTTGTAATCCAATCTAACATTGCAAATAGACGACTAAGTGGAGGACACAAAGGTCGTAGTGCATAATGGAGATGTGTTTGCCTTAAATGATACACGTATCTTACGAAGACATATGCTATAACCAGATTCAGATGGCCACTGAGGTTATAGTCTTAGAAGTTGACAATAGGCAAAATTAACTTACGAGTTAAGAACACATCATGACAACTGATCTCAAATACGCAAAGTTATTTGCTAATGTTATGGATCCAACAACCTGAGGGTTTATTAGAGATCAAGTTGTGGAATGGGACTGAAGCCCTTGAAAAATGAAGTTCATATGATGGAAACCTAACTCAGTAGACTGGAGATCCCAAGAATTGAGTTCAATAGGAAAACCTAATTGTATGAATAAGCGAGGTCACTGTGGGGAAATAACCCTACACATTTAATAAGGTAGTTTATTATAAAGATTAATAAACTTCCTAGTCCATTCCTAAAAGTGACAAGTATGAGGCTAAGCATAATATGTGGTAAATGATTTGGATAGATCACGATAACCACAATGCTTTTAATGATCTAAGGAGAATAACCTATGTTAGAGAGAAGTGGGGTCGCTTCGAATGGAATTGAGGGCACAATTCCTAGAGCTCTCGCAGAACCAGGAAAGTGTTCCACGACCATTATTGGACACGACTATGAGGAGATGACCCGGCTAGGGAGAGTCTTGTGTGAAGTGTATTGTCGTCTACACAAACGGCAGACGAGTTCAAAGACAACGAGATCTACTCAGAGCTAGTGGGCTAAGTGCATTTCATGAGCGAAGGTTCAAAGGGTAACACCTACCTATCGTATGCAAAACTCAACTGTCGAGGTTACATTGGAAATTTTAAGTGTTTTGAATGATCTCCATTCATGTGGGGGATTGTTGGAATTTTGGTGAATGGATATTAAATATATTTATAATTTAATGAAATTATAAATATTAATTAGAATATTCATGTGGTAAGTTAAAGAGTAACTCTTGAGTATTTAATTAGTTTTATTAGAGTTTTTAAGTCTCTAATTAAGTGACTAATTAAGTGAATAATTACGTGAAACTTTTCACTAGTCTTGTACATATAGTAGACTTTGTGCTTTCTTTTGTGACAAGAGAATAAGGTATTGTTTTATACATGAAGAATACTAGAAGTTGGAAAAACACTTGAAGACCAACTAGAGAGATGAGTATTCTCTACTTGTTTTCCACCACATGAGTTCAAACACTACAATTACCGGATGTAACCTTGGGCCGGTGAGCCATCTCCGGCAGTACAGACTGCTTCGGCTGTTGTACCCTGGGAGACAGACACGTCGTCTTTAGTAGAGGAGCGAAATCTGTTTTAAGGGAAGCGTGTTGAACACGTGCCTCAACCAAAATCGTCAACATTTTAGTGTGCTCTTTGTTGCAGTCAAGGAGTATTTTTCAAGACTCAAGATGATGAATACTCGAGTCTAGGATGCTATCAAGTGCGCGTGAATGACCCATCAGAGATGCGGCTTGAATCAAGATTGGTATATATAATTATATTTATATTCTTTTTATGTAGTTATTGCAACCGGTATTGTACTATGATATTTCATACGAATAACGAGAGTCTCGTTATGATATATTTTGTAATTATATTTTACAAAAGGTGAACCTAATTCCTACATACCTTACCAAATCGGGTTGCTCCGTTCACCCCCTTGTTCCGCCATTACTACCACTTGTTCCATGCTTGTTGAGTGATTCGAAGTTAGCAAATCCGATCTCTATCTCTGCATATTATGTTCTTGTTGACGCCTCATACTTCCATGAGTGTCTTCAATTCTGAAATCGACCACTCATGCTCAACTTCCAAAGGCTGAAATGCTTTTCGTGCTCCTTCAGCGTCAAGTTCTTGGTTTGTGGTGTTTGTCGCCATTGTGACTTTCATTGGTAAGCAATTAATCTGAGAATCGATGTTCTAATATCAATGTTATTTGGTAACTTGTATATGTACCTACTAATTACAACGACTTGAGCCACAATCGGTTATTTACTACCTTTCTCATCCTTATACTCTGGATGTTCACAAGATACCCCCTTATATAGCGTTAAACAAACTACCATAAAAACCAGACGTTATCAGTTCAAAAGGCTGATCTTGGAAACAAATTGCCACCACAGCCTGAAAGTAAGCTAAATCCACAGTATCCAAACATCTGTGTCATGCCTTGTAGAAATTTTGACATTAACTTTCAACTGTTGGTAAGATTACATGCATTGTATAGAAATGTCTCTCTAAAAATATCTGTGTCTATAATAAACTACCATATATTATCATACATTCCTTGTGGCCTAAATATCATGTGGGTATGATACAATCAAATACGCATGTTCCTGATAATGTTGTTACTTCTATAAAAAAAATTTTAAGATTTTGACATTTAAAAAAAAAACTTTACCAGTCAACCATCCATGGCAATGCTCGCAATTTCCTATAATAAGCAAGGTTGTGCATCTCCTTTCTAACATTGATCTTCAGGCCATAGTTTCCAAAGTTTTGTTGCTCTTCTTGAATTTCCTCGAGGGATTCGATAATAGCGTTGTTGGAGTCATCAACGTCAATAAGCTCAAGAGTTGAGATGTAACCAATTTCAAGAGGGATTTCTTCAAGATATCGGCATGCATCTAGCACTAGATGTGTGAGACATGGGAAGTTAATACTAGAAGCTTCCCATTGCTTGATATGCAATGCCTGCAGCTTCAAGTACTTTAGTTGCTGAAACGGGACATCATCGGTTTCCCATTTGGGTCCCATAAATGCATGATCTAGTATTTTGAGAACCTCTAGGTTTGGTAAAGATTGAACAATTGACATATCACTCCAAGGAAGACCACATCCTGATAGCGTGAGTTTTTTCAATGAATCAGGAAACGTCGCATGAATCTTTCGGAATAAATTGTTGGTAGTTGATACCAGGTCACCATCTTGTCTGGCTGAGGGATTAATCCACATCAATATTTCTAGGGAACCGAGTGATTTGAAGTTCTGATTCTTCTGTGTGAGAGTCGTACATGTAAGCTTCTTGATACGAGGAAAACAGTTTTTCCAACTTTCAGAAAAATTATGTAAAGAAACATTGGAAATGGTTTGCAAATTCATTGGTTTTCCGGTTGAAGGGAAGTAAATATACCCATCACTCCATAAATGCCTCAGATTCACCAAGTTTGATATGGTATATGGTAAAGAAAAACGTACAGAACTTTTAAGAATGATGGTTTGAAGGCTCCAAAGATTAGATATCGAGGATAGAAAACCTTTGGTAGACCAGAATGCAAGGTACCTTAAGTGAACAAGTAATCCTATGGCCGATGGAAAGTCTTGAAGTTGACACTTTTGTAGATCCAATACCATTAGAAGAGGGTAGGAATGGAAATATTGATCAGTGATGTTAATCAAAGACTTGTTCTTATGAAACCACAAAAGTGAATGAACCCATGGGAATAGCTCATGACGATAACAGTTGAAATTTAAGCCCTGGTTTGTGAATATGCGGCGTGTCTTATATTGTACCAGAGAAGAAAAATCACTCATTTGAGTGCTTATTTTCACGCAAAAGTTTCCTTTGGTTGCTCTTTCCAAGCATAGTTCCCTTAAAAGATCATGGACAGAACAAGCTTTGATGGCACCATTGAATTTTCTATCTGTAACAATGACAAGGTTTCTATCAACTAGTTCCATGAGGTAGTCCTCTCCAATTTCCTCCAAGCTTCGTTTTCCATCTTCTTCTACAAATCCCTCAGCCATCCATAGCCATATCAACTTTCGTACTTGAAACTTATGGTCTTCTGGGAAGCCACCAAGATAAAGAAAGCAGTCTCTCAAGTGAGGAGGTAAATGGTCATAACTCAAAGCCAAGATATCCATGTTCTTGTTGGGATCATTGACAATGTAGGAACTGACACGTTTGGCTATCCTTTCCCATGAATATGTGCTTCTTGTTTCTTTTGCGAGAACTCCTGCCATGACAACCACCGCAAGGGGCAATCCATGACACTTCTTTGCAATTTCCTTTCCAGGTTCGGTCAACATTATTGGGAAATTATCACTATGGAAGACCTTCTTACGGAGCAACTCCCAGCTTTCCACATCTGTCAAAAATTCTAACGGATGAACAAAACCATGCAATTTTGCATGTAAAGCAACTTCTTTGAGACGGCTTGTGAGCAGAATTCGACTTCCGTTATCATTTGGGAAAAATACTTTGAGGTCATCCCAAGCTTGAATGCTCCATACGTCATCAAAAACAATCAAATATCTCTTGCCCATAACACTTTTGTGCAACTTCTCACGAAGTTTTGAGTCACTTGCATTAATAGGGTCGAATTCAGGGCAAATGGATGCCACTAGTTGAATCAACAAATCCCGTCTTTCATATGTTTGAGAAACAGTGATCCATGCTCGGACATCAAAATGGTACACAACAAAAGGATCATTGAATACTTTGGTAGCAAGGGTAGTCTTACCCAATCCCCCCATACCAACAATAGATACCACATCCAGTTGCTTTTGATCTTCAACCAGTCTGTCCCGTATCAGTTCAGCATCACGAATGAGCCCCACGATCGTCTCTTCCAATACTTTTTTCGTTCCTAAAGGCTTTCTGGTGCAGGAAGTTCCAGCAACAACAGTTTGTGTTTGTGTTCTCAGGCTATCAATGCTTCTAGATGAATACATTTTCCGCTTATCAAGGATCGTAGTGAGTTCCTCTTTAATAGAGTTGAGTGATCTCATAACCTCCTGAAGATTCAAGGAGAGTTGATGCTTGGTTGATCTCTTAATTTTCATACAATTCAGGAAGCCCTTACGAAAATTAGATGTTTGAGGACATGTTCCACTTCTACAGCTGGAGTATACAAAGAGACCCACAATCATATGTGCCTCGTGTGCTACATCTTTAAATCTTCTCTGCAGGTTTCTCACTTGTTCAACCTCATGTAGGATGTCTTGTTCTTCAACAAACAAGACCTGGATCATGCTGCCGAGCTCTTGATAAAGCAGTTGCATTTGAGGCCTGACCAATAAAATTGAAGCGTTGTTGTCGACTATTGGATTGTTTTTGCTGTAACTCAAGTGCATCAAGTTTTCCATGAACAATCCCAGCGTTGTGTATGTCATGTTTTCTCCTTAGGGAACCTACAAAAGTTACTTGATGAGTTCAATAAAGTTGTGACTAATAATCATCACTTATTAACATTTAAAAGCTCAAAAGTTACTTAGTTTATACAAACACCCACAACTAACTGCGGTTTTCTCAGGTAGGTTTTTGGAACAATTCGAAAACCATATAAAAATATGTTTGTTATGAGAAAAAATAACCCGAATTATGAAAAAGTAAATAAGAATTTAAAAAATAGAATAAGTAATATATGTACACACATGTAGGGTTGAGGTATGCAAAAGATGAGATTTTACCTAAAAAGTGTAAAATTAAAAGTTATACATGATGTCTTAAATTTATAGACATCGTGTTAGCGGTTTTTTTTTTTCTTATTTTGTTACCCTATGAACATTGTGTCATACGCATATAATATATATTTTTTTGTTCCCACATGGTGCCACGGTATAACATCATGTGTTAATCTCATTTTTAACCTTTTTTAGACAAAATCTTCTTTTTAGCCGATCACAAGGATGTGTATGTTTGTATACATATATTTGTATATGTGTGCGTGTGTGTGTGTCAATATATATATATATATAAAGTGTATTGTACAAAATGGCTTAACGTACGCTATGCACTCGATGTGAAATCGCATGTTATAAAATAGCATGGATGAAATCTATGTGATAATTTTGATGAAATCGCATGTTGATTTTTTGTAACAATTTCGCACGTGATAATTTTGATGAAATCGCATGTTGGTTTTTTGTAACAATTTTGCATGTGGTAATTTTGATGAAATCGCATGTTAAAAAATCAACATGCGAAATTATTACAAAAAACCAACATGCGATTTCAATGTGAGATGAAGATCTGACGGCTAGGGCTGTAAACGAACCAAACGTTCGGCGAACAGTTCGTGAACCGTTCGGCGGGAAGTTCGTTTGTGTTCGTTCGTTTATTAAACAAACGAACACGAACAAGAAATTTCGTTCGTTTAGTGAAATAAACAAACATGAACATAGGCTGTGTTCGTTCGTTTATGTTCGTGGACGTTCGGTACCATGTTCGTTTGTGTTCGATAGTTCATTAGTGTTTTTAGTTTTTATATTTATTTAAATACTTCAAAATTCCGACAAATTAAATATCTAATAAGTGTCAGTGTATTATATATCCTGTTCATGAACGATTGTTTGTGATCATTTGTTTCCATCTGTGTTCATGAACATTAGTTTGTGCTTATTTGTGTTCGTCATCGTTCGTTACCTAAAATTAACAAACAAACACAAACGAACACGAACAAGTTCATTTCCTTAACAAACGAACACGAACATAATATCTCGTTCGATAAGTGTTCGTGAACACATATATTTCTTAACAAACGAACACGAACAAGGTCTTGTTCGTGTTCGTTCGGTTCGTTTACAGCCCTACTGACGGCTGAGATGATCGCGTACGTAATGTAGGATAAGGGCTCTTGTACGTTAACCTAGCCCTATATATATACACACACACACACACACAGGGGAAGGTTAACGTACAATACTCCTTAACGTGCTATGGTACGATATGACACTACTAGAAAATAGGGGGGTTTCCTACCAAAATTTCCGACAAAACCAATTTCGTCGGAAAATTCCGACCATTTTCCGACAAAATACCAACTAAAAAAATAATCTGGTTTTACCGACTATTTTCCTACAATTTACCGACCCAAAAAAAAAAAAGAAAAAAATTGGTCGGAAAATTTCCGACTAAGTTCCGACTAAAAAACTAATCTGGTTTTACCGACTATTTTCCTACAATTTACCGACAAAAAAAATTTGGTCGGAAAATGGTCGGAAAATTTCCGACTATTTACCGACAAAAAAAAAAGATAAAAAAATTGGTCGGAAAATGGTCGGAAATTTCCGACAAATTTCCGACTAAAATTTTTGTTTTTTTCATTTTTTCAACCTTTAAACATCGTTTTTCCATTCCATCTTTTGTACACATTAATTATACATGAAATACTTTTACTTTACCAACTTATACGCATTGTACATGTTTATACGTGTATGTACCGACTAAAAAACAATTATTCTTTTCATATTTAATTATACCGAGGTGTATATCTATATATATAAACGTATTTCTTGTCTCTATATGTATATGTATGTGTGTATGTATATATATATATATATATGTATGAGTATGTGTTTGTCCAAGTGTACACACACGCATACATACACACATACATATATATACACATACTTAGCCTGTTTTAATTAATAGGTCCCGATAGGGTACATACACGTATAAACATGTACAACGCGTATAAGTTGGTAAAGTAAAAGTATTTCATGTATAATTAATGTGTACAAAAGATGGAACGGAAAAACGATGTTTAAATGTTGAAAAAATGAAAAAAAGAAAATTTTAGTCGGAAAATGGTCGGAAATTTCCGACCATTTTCCGACTAAAACCTTTATTGGTCGGAAAGTTGTCGGAAATTTCCGACCATTTTCCGACTAAAACCTTTATTGGTCGGAAAATGGTCGGAAATTTCCGACAAATTTCCAACTAAATTTTTTGTTTTTTTCATTTTTTCAACCTTTAAACATCGTTTTTCCATTCCATCTTTTGTACACATTAATTATACATGAAATACTTTTACTTTACCAACTTATACGCGTTGTACATGTTTATACGTGTATGTACCGACTAAAAAACAATTATTCTTTTCATATTTAATTATACCGAGGTGTATATCTATATATATAAACGTATTTCTTGTCTCTATATGTATATGTATGTGTGTATGTATATATATATATATATGTATGAGTATGTGTTTGTCCAAGTGTACACACACGCATACATACACACATACATATATATACACATACTTCGCCTGTTTTAATTAATAGGTCCCGATAGGGTACATACACGTATAAACATGTACAACGCGTATAAGTTGGTAAAGTAAAAGTATTTCATGTATAATTAATGTGTACAAAAGATGGAACGGAAAAACGATGTTTAAATGTTGAAAAAATGAAAAAAACGAAAATTTTAGTCGGAAAATGGTCGGAAATTTCCGACCATTTTCCGACTAAAACCTTTATTGGTCGGAAAATGGTCGGAAATTTCCAACAAATTTCCGACTAAAATTTTTGTTTTTTTCATTTTTTCAACCTTTAAACATCGTTTTTTCATTCCATCTTTTGTACACATTAATTATACATGAAATACTTTTACTTTACCAACTTATACGCGTTGTACATGTTTATACGTGTATGTACCGACTAAAAAACAATTATTCTTTTCATATTTAATTATACCGAGGTGTATATCTATATATATAAACGTATTTCTTGTCTCTATATGTTTATGTATGTGTGTATGTATATATATATATATATGTATGAGTATGTGTTTGTCCAAGTGTACACACATGCATACATACACACATACATATATATACACATACTTAGCCTGTTTTAATTAATAGGTCCCGATAGGGTACATACACGTATAAACATGTACAACGCGTATAAGTTGGTAAAGTAAAAGTATTTCATGTATAATTAATGTGTACAAAAGATGGAACGGAAAAACGATGTTTAAATGTTGAAAAAATAAAAAAAACGAAAATTTTAGTCGGAAAATGGTCGGAAATTTCCGACCATTTTCCGACTAAAACCTTTATTGGTCGGAAAATGGTCGGAAATTTCCGACAAATTTCCGACTAAAATTTTTGTTTTTTTCATTTTTTCAACCTTTAAACATCGTTTTTCCATTCCATCTTTTGTACACATTAATTATACATGAAATACTTTTACTTTACCAACTTATACGCATTGTACATGTTTATACGTGTATGTACCGACTAAAAAACAATTATTCTTTTCATATTTAATTATACCGAGGTGTATATCTATATATATAAACGTATTTCTTGTCTCTATATGTATATGTATGTGTGTATGTATATATATATATATATGTATGAGTATGTGTTTGTCCAAGTGTACACACACGCATACATACACACATACATATATATACACATACTTAGCCTGTTTTAATTAATAGGTCCCGATAGGGTACATACACGTATAAACATGTACAACGCGTATAAGTTGGTAAAGTAAAAGTATTTCATGTATAATTAATGTGTACAAAAGATGGAACGGAAAAACGATGTTTAAATGTTGAAAAAATGAAAAAAAGAAAATTTTAGTCGGAAAATGGTCTTCCGACCATTTTCCGACTAAAACCTTTATTGGTCGGAAAATGGTCGGAAATTTCCGACTAAATTTTTTGTTTTTTTCATTTTTTCAACCTTTAAACATCCTTTTTCCATTCCATCTTTTGTACACATTAATTATACATGAAATAGTTTTACTTTACCAACTTATACGCGTTGTACATGTTTATACGTGTATGTACCGACTAAAAAACAATTATTCTTTTCATATTTAATTATACCGAGGTGTATATCTATATATATAAACGTATTTCTTGTCTCTATATGTATATGTATGTGTGTATGTATATATATATATATATATATATGAGTATGTGTTTGTCCAAGTGTACACACACGCATACATACACACATACATATATATACACATACTTAGCCTGTTTTAATTAATAGGTCCCGATAGGGTACATACACGTATAAACATGTACAACGCGTATAAGTTGGTAAAGTAAAAGTATTTCATGTATAATTAATGTGTACAAAAGATGAAACGGAAAAACGATGTTTAAATGTTGAAAAAATGAAAAAAACGAAAATTTTAGTCGGAAAATGGTCGGAAATTTCCGACCATTTTCTGACTAAAACCTTTATTGGTCGGAAAGTTGTCGGAAATTTCCGACCATTTTCCGACTAAAACCTTTATTGGTCGGAAAATGGTCGGAAATTTACAACAAATTTCCGACTAAAATTTTTGTTTTTTTCATTTTTTCAACCTTTAAACATCGTTTTTCCATTCCATCTTTTGTACACATTAATTATACATGAAATACTTTTACTTTACCAACTTATACGCGTTGTACATGTTTATACGTGTATGTACCGACTAAAAAACAATTATTCTTTTCATATTTAATTATACCGAGGTGTATATCTATATATATAAACGTATTTCTTGTCTCTATATGTATATGTATGTGTGTATGTATATATATATATATGTATGAGTATGTGTTTGTCCAAGTGTACACACACGCATACATACACACATACATATATATACACATACTTAGCCTGTTTTAATTAATAGGTCCCGATAGGGTACATACACGTATAAACATGTACAACGCGTATAAGTTGGTAAAGTAAAAGTATTTCATGTATAATTAATGTGTACAAAAGATGGAACGGAAAAACGATGTTTAAATGTTGAAAAAATAAAAAAAACGAAAATTTTAGTCGGAAAATGGTCGGAAATTTCCGACCATTTTCCGACTAAAACCTTTATTGGTCGGAAAGTTGTCGGAAATTTCCGACCATTTTCCGACTAAAACCTTTATTGGTCGGAAAATGGTCGGAAATTTCCAACAAATTTCCGACTAAAATTTTTGTTTTTTTCATTTTTTCAACCTTTAAACATCGTTTTTTCATTCCATCTTTTGTACACATTAATTATACATGAAATACTTTTACTTTACCAACTTATACGCGTTGTACATGTTTATACGTGTATGTACCGACTAAAAAACAATTATTCTTTTCATATTTAATTATACCGAGGTGTATATCTATATATATAAACGTATTTCTTGTCTCTATATGTTTATGTATGTGTGTATGTATATATATATATATGTATGAGTATGTGTTTGTCCAAGTGTACACACACGCATACATACACACATACATATATATACACATACTTAGCCTGTTTTAATTAATAGGTCCCGATAGGGTACATACACGTATAAACATGTACAACGCGTATAAGTTGGTAAAGTAAAAGTATTTCATGTATAATTAATGTGTACAAAAGATGGAACGGAAAAACGATGTTTAAATGTTGAAAAAATAAAAAAAACGAAAATTTTAGTCGGAAAATGGTCGGAAATTTCCGACCATTTTCCGACTAAAACCTTTATTGGTCGGAAAATGGTCGGAAATTTCCGACAAATTTCCGACTAAAATTTTTGTTTTTTTCATTTTTTCAACCTTTAAACATCGTTTTTCCATTCCATCTTTTGTACACATTAATTATACATGAAATACTTTTACTTTACCAACTTATACGCATTGTACATGTTTATACGTGTATGTACCGACTAAAAAACAATTATTCTTTTCATATTTAATTATACCGAGGTGTATATCTATATATATAAACGTATTTCTTGTCTCTATATGTATATGTATGTGTGTATGTATATATATATATATATATGTATGAGTATGTGTTTGTCCAAGTGTACACACACGCATACATACACACATACATATATATACACATACTTAGCCTGTTTTAATTAATAGGTCCCGATAGGGTACATACACGTATAAACATGTACAACGCGTATAAGTTGGTAAAGTAAAAGTATTTCATGTATAATTAATGTGTACAAAAGATGGAACGGAAAAACGATGTTTAAATGTTGAAAAATTGAAAAAAAGAAAATTTTAGTCGGAAAATGGTCTTCCGACCATTTTCCGACTAAAACCTTTATTGGTCGGAAAATGGTCGGAAATTTCCGACAAATTTCCGACTAAATTTTTTGTTTTTTTCATTTTTTCAACCTTTAAACATCTTTTTTCCATTCCATCTTTTGTACACATTAATTATACATGAAATAGTTTTACTTTACCAACTTATACGCGTTGTACATGTTTATACGTGTATGTACCGACTAAAAAACAATTATTCTTTTCATATTTAATTATACCGAGGTGTATATCTATATATATAAACGTATTTCTTGTCTCTATATGTATATGTATGTGTGTATGTATATATATATATATATATGAGTATGTGTTTGTCCAAGTGTACACACACGCATACATACACACATACATATATATACACATACTTAGCCTGTTTTAATTAATAGGTCCCGATAGGGTACATACACGTATAAACATGTACAACGCGTATAAGTTGGTAAAGTAAAAGTATTTCATGTATAATTAATGTGTACAAAAGATGAAACGGAAAAACGATGTTTAAATGTTGAAAAAATGAAAAAAACGAAAATTTTAGTCGGAAAATGGTCGGAAATTTCCGACCATTTTCCGACTAAAACCTTTATTGGTCGGAAAGTTGTCGGAAATTTCCGACCATTTTCCGACTAAAACCTTTATTGGTCGGAAAATGGTCGGAAATTTACAACAAATTTCCGACTAAAATTTTTGTTTTTTTCATTTTTTCAACCTTTAAACATCGTTTTTCCATTCCATCTTTTGTACACATTAATTATACATG